>CM077673.1:89501998-95446998 GCA_039707655.1 Elymus sibiricus | reverse complement strand
GAATTTCTCTGGATCATCGAGGTCAGACTCAGAGAATGCCTTGGCCTTCTTGTACGAGGCAGTATTGGACATGGCATAGAGGTTGAACAGCTCTGGCACTGGAGCCTTGTTGTGCCGCGCCTAAAAGAGAGGAACAGAGTATTAGTTAAGGGCTCAAGCTAGCATGAAGAATGAATTTGCATGAATCATGAAGCAAACCACATACCCAGTTTTCCCCGAACCCACGTAGGTTGACGCTGCCTAGATGGTGTGGGACACCTTTCATTTGGGCACGCTTCTCCTTTGCACCGTCGTGGACGTTGCGCCATTGGGGAGTGCACTACTCATCCACCAACGCCTCCCAACAGTCCATCCTATCCGCACACCATCTCGGGGGCACCTAAGTTAAGCAAGAGAAATTTGAGCGCTACGCATACGAATCAAATCAAGGAACTAAGTACAAGGCCTTAAGAATAGGTAATTACCTTCATGTACTTCTCCTTACTCAGATAGTTGAGGCGGCACTTCTCTTTTTTCCTCCGAATACCAGTCGAGGCGTAGTAGTCTCGAATAGCCTGCGTCCGAGCCTCGTGCCAAAAGTTTTGAAGTAGGCGCCTGCACTCGTTGCCGATAACCCGAGCCGCGGCCTCCTCCTGTCCCTCAGCACACCTGTAGAAGGTCTGCAATCAAACAAGAAAACACGGATTAGTACAATCACTAGGGTTGCCAATCAAAGAAGAAAACACAACGTAGACGGCAAAGGAGAAATTACCCAAAACGTCTGGATCACAATGTCGGCGACCGTGTGGCACTCGACATCGCCGATCCTATGCCCCGACGGGGCCGGGGCAGCCAAGTAGTGCTCCCAGGTCATTCCTAGCTCTGGAACCCGGCCCTCACCGGGCAACGTGACCCACCCCGGGAAGCTCTGGCGACAAATCACGCCAAGGACACTGTTGGGCTTGCGGCAACCAGGCCTATGTGTCCAAGACCTGCAGTATGACAAGGCCAACGCATTAGATATTCGAAGAAACGTGAAGACAAAAGGTTAAAAAAGAGTAAATGCACTTACTTCTCCCCCTGCGGCGCAATCAACCACCTCTGGTCGGGGGTCGCCGGGGTGGGCGGGAGCTTTGTACCACCACGCTGGTAGACTTTGCGCCCCTCAACCCACTCACTCTCGCTATAGCTATCAGAACTATAGCCACCCTCAGCACGGCCACTCGACGAGCCCGCACCTGGGTTCTGCTGCGACTCAGCGTGATCCCCAGTCTCGTGGGACGAAGGCTCGGCGGCCCGACGCTCGTCGGCCCCAGGCTCGTCGGCCGTAGGCGCGTCTGTCGTAGCCTCGTCTGTCGTAGGCTCGTCGGCCTGAGGCTCGTGGACCGGAGTCCGAGACGGCTGCACCTCAGGCTGCTCCATCTCAGACGGAGCACTCCTGTGGTCGAGTGAATCAGCTGGGGGTGGCGGCGAGGAAGGCGTAGTAGCAGCCTTCCTACCTCTCCCGCCGCCACGTCCACCTCTACCAACCTTCTTCCCCCCCCCCCCCCCGACCTCTCCCGGTCGAAGAAGAAGCGCCCGCCGGTGTCTGCATACTGAGATCCAGCGCTCTCCGGAGGTGGTGGGGTGGGATGGAAGTACCCCTCCCACCACGCGCCGAGGAAGGAGCCTCGGAGCGCTCTCGACCCGCGCCCACCATCTGTCAACACCTGCAATGACAAAGAGTAAACGAAGTTAGTACAACATTAAAAAAATGAATACCTGACATGAATATAATTTATGTGTATCATCATCATGAACATAATAAAAAATTGAATACCTAACATGAACCAATTAATAATATATATGTACATAATAATAATTGAATACCTGACATGAACTATAATATTAATCTTCATCGTCATCATTAATAAATGCATCATCATCGTCTATATATGCTTCGGGGTCAATAAATGCATCATCATCATCACTATCAGTAATGACGTGCTCATCATCATCATCAATAAATGCATCAACATGTGGAAGGCCTCCTGTACGTAATCGGTCAAGCATTGACAGGTCATCCGCAGCAGTAACCTCTTCTTGTTCCGGCTCTTCTTGTTCCGGTTTAGGCTCGGATTCACTGCCGCTGTCTACTTCAATGTTCTGAGGTGAAGTAGAGCGGTTCTTGAAACGTTTTTTTGAAAGACGTGTTTCTTGGAAGAATTCTCCTTCATATGTGTCTGGGTTAATGTGAGGTTCATAATCCTCTTCATTGGTGGGAGGTGGTCTAACATGTGGCGGCACTTCATAAACGACATCCCAACCTTTGAGATTTGGATCACTTTGGCAGGCCCACGGTAGATAGAAAACTTGGGTTGCCTGTTGAGCCGTAATATAGACATCATGAACATCCAAATGGGTGCTTTGTTTGATTTCGACTAGCCCTAGATGTTCATGAGTCCTTCTAGTCTCCTTCGGCTGGAACCAATAACATTTGAAGACTACGACTTTCGGTGGGTTTGCACCATAGAATAGAAGTTCATAAATTGCTTCAACTCTTCCATAATACTCGGTACCTCCTTCGCCGATAGCAGAGACACAACAATTTGTAGACTTTCGGTCGGCCATAGATAGCTCTTTGCCATAGGTACGAAAGCGATACCCGTTGATGTCGTATTTGTCAAATGAACGGACCTTATAGTCAAAACCATTAGCGACTTGTCTCAATTCGGCGTCCATAGACTCTGAACTAGCCTACAAGTTTAATACGAAAGGATTGTTGCATTAGCCGGAAATTAGACGAAGAAATGAAATGGTCTAATGGAAATTACCGTTTGTTTGAACCAAGAGATGAAACCGGGATAGCTGCCTCCATGCATTGCCAGAAGCTCATACTCTTCGACAGAATCCTTTTGGATCACCGCTCCATACGAGAATTTGGCGACGTATCGACTGTATCAAATATCCGGGAATAAGAGCAGTTCAAAGGAATTAGAGGTTGCGAAACAATGTACCGAGAACTTACTCGATGTACGGCCGCACTTCTGTTAGGTTGTTCAAGATATACAACGTAATGGTCCGCCATTCGTCGACATCCAGCGATAAGGAAGTATAAGCACCGGCTGGTGCGAGCTTCCCTTTGAATAGGCTGAGGTTGGATCCACCCTTTTTAGGGTCGCCAACATTGTACCGAGGCTTCGGATTATGCAAATGACGATTTTTGGCTTCGTAGTGTGCTGTCACGAAGTTTGCCGCCTCCTCAGTAATGAATGCCTCGGCCATCGATGCTTCAATTCGACGTTTATTTTTACATTTTTCTCGAAGTGTCTTCTGCATCCTCTCAGTTGCGTAGCACCAACGATTCTGCACGGGCCCCCCCAATCGTGCCTCGGTCGGGAGATGCAAAATCAAATGCTGCATTGGATTAAAGAAGCCCGGTGGAAAGATCTTCTCTAACTTGCAGATCAACTCCAGCGCCAACTCTTCCAGTTCTTCTAGCAAGCCAGGCGATAGTTCATTCGCACAAAGAACACGGAAGAAATAGCTCAGCTCTGCCAGTACTAGCCATTCATCCTCAGGGATAAAGCCACGCAACATCACCGGCATTACCCGCTCAAGCCATATGTGCCAATCATGACTCTTGAGACCAAATATTTTCAATTTTTCAAGGCTCGCTCCCCTCTTTAGATTCGCTGCATACCCATCGGGGAACATCAACTCCTTTTTCACCCACAGGATAATTTCCCTCATAGCTGGCCTTCCAAGATTGAACCATGCCTTTGGCTTCGTCCAGTTCTGCTTTCCTTTCAGTTGTCGCATATTTTGTAGCGGTCTATCACATAGAGCCTCCTGATCAACTCTAGCCTTAGGATTATCCTTTGTTTTCCCCTCTATGCCGAACAATGTACCAAAGAGGGCCTCGCCGACATTCTTTTCAGTGTGCATCACGTCGATGTTGTGTGGGCAAAGGAGGTCTTTGAAGTAAGGCAGATCCCACAAGCATGTCTTGTGAGTCCAGGCGTGTTCGGAATTATACCCCTTGAAATACCCTGGACGCTCCGGATCCGGCTCGAGAGAGTTGAACTGATCCAGGGTCTGTTGGCCTGTCAACGCAGGTGGTGCAGAGTTTTTGACAACTCTACCTTTGATGAAGTTCTTCTTGTCTTTTCTGAACTTATGGCGAGGATCCAGGAACTGTCTATGCATGTCGAAGCAAGAAAACTTGCCACCCGCCTGCAGCCGACGAAACTCAAGAGCTGCCTTGCATGTGGGGCACGGGAACCTTCCATGCACAGACCAGCCAACGAATAGCGCATACGCCGGCAAGTCATGCATCGAGTACATGTACCACGCACGCATTAGGAAGTTTTTTTTGTAGCGGCGTCGTATGTCTTGATCCCATTATCCCAAGCTTCTTGCAGTTCATCCTTAAGCGGCTGCATGTACACATTCATATTCTTCCCCGGATAGTTGGGCCCCGGAATTATCAACATCAGGAAAATGTTCTTTCTTTGCATAATCTGTCCGGGGGGGAGATTGAGTGGAATGACAAATACAGGCCAACAACTGTATTGAGCTGCCATCATACCAAACACATTGAACCCATCCGTGCTTATGGCGATTCGAGGATGCCTTGGATCTGCCGCTTTAGCATGATGTATTGCATCGAAGCGCTTCCACGCAAAAGCTTCCGATGTGTGTACCAACATCGGCTCCCCATCTGCATCTAGTTCAGTTCTTTTGCCCAATTTGTGCCATGTCATCTGTCTGGCCGTCTCTTCGACCATGAAAAGACGTTGAAGTCTTGGTATGATTGGCATATACCGAAGAACATTAACTGGGATTTTTGTCTGACTCTTCTCACCCATACCGTTGTCTACCTCAACATACCTGGAAGACTGGCAAACGGGACAATACTTCAAGTCCGCATACTCAAGCCTAAATAAGGCACATGCTTTCTCACAGGCATCTATCTTCTCATAGGGCATCTTAAGTGCACGGAGGATTTTGTCCGACTGGTACAGGTTTGCAGGCATTACATGGCCTTTGGGTAGAAAGCGTCCAAATAGTGTCATCATCGCGTCGTAGCATTCTCTGCCCAAGTTGAATTGAGCCTTCAGAGCCATTACTTGTGCGATGGCATCCAGCTGACAAAGCTTAGTGTGCTCGTGGAGAGGATGTTTTGAAGACTCCAACATATCATTGAAGGCCTTTGCAGATTCCTCCATCTCATCGTCTGAATCCCGAGCATCATCAAAGTCTTCCACCATGTCTTCCATCCCGGTACCATGCTCGTCGGTGCGACGACGGCCCTCCTCAGCTCTAGCACGTTGGGCAGACTCACCATGAAATGTCCAGACCGTATAATCAGGCGTAAAACCCAACTTCTGCAGGTGTTTGATCATTTCAAACTCGGACTTCTTATGAAAGTTGTCGCAGTCGACACAGGGGCACCAGTTTGTTTCCTGTCCATTTGCAAATGCGGCTCTCACAAACCCCTTGGTTTTTCTTAGCCATTCATGGGTCATGTCTTTCTGACTAGTGTGACCGGTGTACATCCACGCACGATCACTCATCTTGCCTAGCTACTGGACACACAAGAAATATATACATAATTCAGCAAACCATATTCATCAGTTAATAGAGTTTGTCAGTTTTATTACGTCCATGCAACCTAGACGCTAGTAGGTAAAGATAGGTCCTAATCCCACCCGAGTATGTGTAGATTGGGTTCATTTTCCCATGCTCTGCTCCGGATCCGACGCAAAATTTCGGCAGCACCTCCCCGCTGTTCTCCTGATACACGTCTCGGCAATAAGCAGAGAGGATGTGTACCCGGAGAACAACAGGGAGGCACTGACGAAATTCTGCATCGGATCCGGAGCAGAGCATATGGGAAAACGAACCCAATCTACACATACTCGGGCTGTCCATGGATAACGTTGGACAATTCGAAAGAATCACGGTTATAAATATGCAAATGCATGCATATTTATAGATGTAACCCTTTCGAACGGGAGACGCATAGTGGTCACGCATACTGATGATTGACACCTATAGCTAGCAAGTTTCATCGGCACGAAGACCGGAACAGAGCAAATGAAGGGGGAGGAGGAGATGTCATTTGTGCTCTCCCACGAACGCAGGGGCGGAGCTCGTCGAACGCACGGGGAGGTCGTCGAACACCAGACCCTCGCAGCCCCGAAAGAACTGCACATTTAAATCCACCCGATCAACACAAATATATATGATGTTTTTCTTAACAAAATCGGGAAATATACTTCCTAACTCATAATTCACAAATATATGACCCCATCGGCCTCTGGAAGGCCGAAGAGCACCTTTTCGGTCAACAGGAGGCCGAAGAGGTGTCGGGGGTCGGGGGTGTCGTGTCTGGGTGGCGTGGTGTCGGGGTGTCGTGGTGTCGGGGTGTCGGGGTGTCGTGTCGGGGTCGGGGTGTCGGGGGGTGTCATTTCTGGGTGTCGTGGTGTCGGGGTGTCGGGGTCGGGGTCGGGGTCGGGGTGTCGGGGGGTGTCGTGTCTGGGTGTCGTGGTGTCGCGGTGTCAGGGGTGTCGGGGTCGGGGTGCCGTGTCGGGGTCGGGGTGTCGGGTCGGGGTCGGGGTGCCATGTCGGTGTCGGGGTGTCGGGTCGGGGTCGGGGTCGGGGTGCCGTGCCGGGGTCGGGGTCGGGGTCGGGGTGTCGGGGTCGGGGTGTCGGGTCGGGGTCGGGTTGTCGGGTCGGGGTCGGGGTGCCGTGTCGGGGTCGGGATCGAGGTCGGGGTGTCGGGGTCGGGGTGTCGGGTCGGGGTCGGGTTGTCGGGTCGGGGTCGAGGTGCCGTGTCGGGGTCGGGGTTTTTTCTCTTTTTTTCTTTTCTTCTTCTTCCTCTTCTTACTTTTCTTCCTTTTCTTCCTTTTTTTTCCTCCTTCTTCTTCTTCTTCCTCCTTTCCTTTTTCCTCTTCTTCTTCTCCTCCTCTCCTCTTTTTTCTTCTTCTTCTTCCTCTTCTTCTTTTTTCTTCTCCTCCTCCTCCTCTTCTTCTTCTTCCTTTCCTTTTTTCCTCTTCTTCTTCTCCTCCTCTCCTCTTTTTTTCTTCTTCTTCTTCTTCTTTTTTCTTCTCCTCCTCCTCTTCTTCTATTTCTTCTTCTTATTATTATTTTTTGTTCTTTTTCTTTTTTATTTTTCCTTTTTTTTCATCTTCTTTTCTTCTTTTTTTTCTTCTAGGTTTTTTTTCTACCTAAATGTCTAAATATTTTTTCCTATTTACCCAAACACCTAAACAACTATTTGCAAAACATCTAAAAACAGAAAACTAAAAATCTAATTAGAAAAACAGAAAAAAAAATTAAAAGGGGGGCAGGGGAAGCTCACCAGAGAGGGGCAGGGGGCAGGGCGGCCGGCGGCGAGGAGAGGAGGCTGGCGGCGAGGAGAGGAGGCCGCCGGGGAGGGGGCGGCGGCGGCAGGAGGGCCGTGAGGAGGGGGCGGCGCCGCGGTGGTGGAGGTGCGCCACGGGGAGGGGGGCAGGCGGTGGTGGAGGGCGGGGAGGGGGCGGCGGCGGCGGTGATAGAGGGGGGAGGGTGCGGCGGCGAGAGGGCGGGGAGGGGGCGGCGGCGGCGGCGGCGGTGAGAGAGGGGAACGGGCGCGGGTGTGTGAGAGAGAGAGGTGAGAGAAAGAGAGAGAGGCGGGAGGCGCGGGGGGATGCCGAAAATTAAGCCCCCTCTTTGCCGTCTGCTGGCAGATGGCAAAGTTCTTTGCCGTCTGCCAGCAGACGGCAAAGAGGGGGGCCGTTAGCCCGTCCCCGCCGTTACACTGTGGGGCCCCCCTCACCTCTTTGCCATCTGCTGGCAGACGGCAAAGAGTTCTTTGTCGTCTGCCAGCAGACGGCAAAGAAGTGGCCCGTGTGACCTGGCAAGTGCAGTACCAAGTGGGGCCCACTTTGTTCTTTGCCGTCTGCTGGCAGACGGCAAAGAACTCTTTGCCGTCTGCCAGCAGACGGCAAAGAAGTGCAGATGGCAAAGAGCCTCTTTGCCATCAGCATGTTCTTTGCCGTCTGCTTTATAAAAGCAGACGGCAAATATCCTCTTTGCCATCTGCCAGCAGACGGCAAAGAGCTGGCAGATGGCAAAGTCCCTGATTCCAGTAGTGAATATGATACGGGGCACGCCCGTGTGTGTCGATCTTTCACGAATTGGAGGGGATCTCATGAGGAACACGAAGAACACAAGAGAAATATAAGAGGGAAATCAAACACTCAAGGACAACCTTCGATCACACATCCACTAGAATCACACGAGTACACGAGTATCACGGTCCACAATCAACAAAAGGATACAAGTAACGATAGTCTTCTCGCTCCGGAGGAGGAGGTCTTGAATCCCGAGGGGATCTTCCCTTAGAGGGGCCTTGGCATGACTTGGATCTTCTCTCAACAGAGGATAATCTCCTAGGGAGAAGGAAGTGATGGAGCTATGCTCAACAAAGTCTTTTGCCAAACAATAGCTAACCCTAGAAAGAGGGGGAGATGAGTTTATATAGTGCTAGTAGAAAAGGGGGCCGAAGGGAAAGGTACATGGCCACTCGGGCCCGAGGCTGCCCACACAGGGGCCGGATGTCCGGGCTTGAGGGGTCGGATGTCCGGGGCTTCAGCATGGGGTCGGATGTCCGGGACTCCGGGCCGGATGTCCGGGGCCTGGAGCTGGCTGCGAAAGCTCTCTGGATAGGAGGCGCCGGAAGTCCGAGGCAGGGGTGATGGATGTTCGGGGCTGGAGTGCTTGTTTTGATGCTCTCTGTATAGGTGATGCCGGATTTCCGAGGTCGTTGGCCGGATGTCTGGGCCATGCCGGATGTCCGGGGCAGGGGGTCCGGATGTTTGGCGCTTGTAGCTTTGCGGTAGCTTGGCCTTGGCGCCTATGAAGCTTCCAGGGGCCGGATGTCCGGGGCATGGTCGGATGTCCGGGACCTGGGAGTTGGTCTGCCTCCTTTTGTAAGCTCTTGTCTCTCCGTCTTCATGTCCGTTTCCATGGGGGCTTGTCCTTCACCACGAGCGTCTTCTAGGCCTTCTTCGTGGTACCTGAGCATGCATAGGATCTCCGATTGAGGTAGCATCCAAGTTCCATGAACATCAAAGGGAGAATCATATAGGAGAGATGTCACCTCACGTTCAATAGCACGCGCCCGGGCTCTAGTCATGGGTCCCTTTGTGGCTTGATGCGATGGTGTAGAGTCCATGGGGATGATGTTGGGATGCTCCGCATCACAACGTCTAATAATACCATCTACTCCTTCTTTATAAAGATGTGGGTCATCCCAAAAGTAATGCCTCAAGTCATAGAAGAATTGTTTCTTTTGTTGGTATGTGAAGCTAGGTGGTATATATTTAGCGACAATGTAATTAGCATAATTAGCATACCAAGGGGTGTTTTGAGAAACATTTATTGCAGCTAACTGTTCGTCGGGAAAGCTATCATCAATAGGTAGTGGGTCATCAAGAATATTTTCTAACCTAGACAAGTTATCAGCTACGGGGTTCTCAGCTCCCTTCCTATCAACGATATGTAAGTCCAATTCTTGAAGCAAGAGAACCCACCTAATGAGTCTAGGTTTAGCATCTTTCTTTTTCATAAGATATTTTATAGCAGCATGGTCGGTGTGAACAATTACTTTTGAGTCAACAATATAGAATCTAAATTTATCACAAGCAAACACGACCGCTAAAAATTCTTTTTCAGTCGTAGCATAATTTCGTTGAGCACTGTCTAGTGTTTTGCTAGCATAATGGATAACATTCAGTTTCTTATCAACTCTTTGTCCTAGAATAGCACCAACAGCATAATCACTAGCATCACACATAATTTCAAAAGGCAAGTTCCAATCATGAGGTTGAACGATAGGTGCAGAGGTTAAGGCTTTCTTGAGTGTTTCAAAGGCTTCCACACAATCATCATAAAAAACAAAAGGGATATCCTTTTTCAAAAGATTAGTAAGAGGCCTAGAAATTTTAGAGAAGTCTTTAATGAACCTCCTATAGAAACCAGCATGACCAAGGAAACTGCGAATACCTTTAATATCTTTAGGGCATGGCATTTTCTCAGTTGCATCAACTTTAGCTTTATCCACCTCAATACCTCATTCAGATATTTTGTGCCCCAAGACAATGCCTTCATTAACCATAAAGTGGCACTTCTCCCAATTCAAAACAAGATTAGTTTGTTCACATCTCTGCAAAACTCGATCAAGGTTACTTAAGCAATCATCAAAAGAAGTTCTGTAAACGGAAAAATCATCCATGAAAACCTCCACAATCTTTTCACAAAAGTCAGAGAATATAGCAGTCATACATCTTTGAAAGGTAGCAGGTGCATTGCATAAACCAAAAGGCATACGTCTATAAGCATAGGTTCGAAAAGGGCAAGTAAATGTGGTTTTATCTTGATGGATTGTGACACGGGTATTTGAGAGAAACCAGAATATCCATCTAGGAAGCAAAAGTGTGTGTGCTTAGATAATCTTTCTAGCATTTGATCAATGAAAGGCAGAGGGTAGTGATCCTTCCTAGTAGCTTTATTTAATTTTCTAAAATCAATTACCATTCTATAGCCTGTAACAATTCTTTGTGGAATGAGTTCATTCTTATCATTTGGAACAACGGTAATACCTCCTTTCTTAGGGACACAATGAACGGGACTTACCCATCTACTATTAGCAATAGGATAGATTATACCTGCTTCCAGAAGTTTTAATATTTCAGTTCTTACCACTTCCTTCATCTTAGGATTCAGTCGTCGTTGGTGATCAACAACGAGTTTAGCATAAGGTTCCATATTAATCTTGTGCTGACATAGAGTGTGACAAATGCCCTTAAGATCATCAAGAGTATATCCAATAGCAGCCCCGTGCTTCCTTAGAACTTTTAATGATCTTTCTTCTTCATGTTCTGAAAGGTTAGCACTAATAATAATAGGATATATCTTTTTCTCATCAAGATAAGCATACTTCAAAGTGTCAGGCAATTGCTTTAACTCGAACACAGGATCACCTTTAGGTGGAGGAGGACCTCCAAGAGTTTTAATAGGCAAATTGTGTTTCAGGAGAGGTTGTTGTTCAAAGAAAATTTGATCTATTTCATTTCTTTCACGCAAGTGCATATCATTTTCATGATCAAGCAAATATTTTTCTAATGGATCAGTAGGAGGTACAGCAATAGAAGCAACACACTTATTTCATCTTTACTAGGTAACGCTTTATCACGAGGTTGTCTACTAAACTTGGAAAATTTAAACTCATGAGACACACCACCAAAACTGACACCGATAGTTTGTTTTTCGCAATCTATCTTAGCATTGACGGTGCTCAAGAAAGGTCTACCAAAGATAATGGGACAAAAGTCATCTTGTGGGGAACCAAGAACTAGAAAATCAGTAGGGTATTTTACTTTCCCACACAAGACTTCAACATCTCTAACAATCCCAAGTGGTGTGATGGTGTCTCTATTAGCAAGTTTAATAGTAACATCAATGTCTTCTATTTCAGCAGGTGCTATTTCATCCATAATTTCTTGGTATAAGGTAAAAGGGATAGCACTCACACTAGCACCCAAATCACATAAACCATGGTAGCAATGATCTCCTATTTTGACTGAGACAACAGGCATGCCTCCTATGGGTCTATGTTTATCTTTTTCATCGGGTTTAGCAATTCTAGCAGCTTCATCACAGAAGTAGATAACATGCCCATCAACATTTTCCACCAAGAGATCTTTAACCATAGCAACACTAGGTTCTACTTTGATTTGTTCAGGGGGCTTAGATGTTTTTAGATTACTCTTACGAACCATAGTTGATACCTTAGCATGTTCCTTTATCCTAACAGGGAAAGGTGGTTTTTCAATATAAGCGGTAGGCACAACTGGATCAAAATTGTAAATGATGGTTTCTTCTTTAGCTATGACTGATTCTTTAATTTATTGTTTAATAGGGGGATGATATTTAAACCACTTCTCCTTAAGGAGATCAACGTGAGTAGCAAATGCTTCGCAAAAAGAGGCTACTATCTCAGAGTCAAGTCCATATTTAGTGCTAAACTTGTGAAAAATATCGGTATTCATAAAAGATTTAACACAATCAAACTCAAGCTTTATACCTAACTCATTACCTTCGTCGAGTTCCCAATCTTCAGAGTTGCGTTTAATTCTTTCTTAAAGATCCCACTTGAATTCAATAGTCTTCTTCATATAAGAACCAGCACAAGAAGTATCGAGCATGGATTGATCATTATGAGAAAGCCGAGCATAAAAATTCTGAATGATAACTTCTCTCGGAATGTCATGATTGGGCATGAATATAGCATTGACTTAAGCCTCCCCCAAGATAGAGCGATACTTTCTCCTTCACGAGGCCAAAAATTATATATATAATTCCGATCACGATGAACTAGATGCATGGGATAAAACTTTTGGTGGAATTCCAATTGCAAACGATTCTAGTTCCACGATCCAAGATCATCACATAGCCTATACCATGTCAATGCTTTTCCCTCCAAAGATAAAGGGAAAACATTCTTCTTAACTTCATCTCCGGGTAAACCTGCAAGCTTAAATAATCCACAAATTTCGTTCACATATAATAGGTGCATATCAGGATGTTCAGTTCCATCTCCTGCATAAGGTTTAGCAAGCAGTTGTTCTACCATACCCGAAGGAATTTCATAACCGATATTTTCAGTAGGTGCAGTAGGTTGAGGGGCAACTAATTGTGGTTCCTATCGAGGTGAAGATACCCCGAACAAACCCCTCAAAGGATTGTTCTCAACAGTAGCAAGTAGCAATAAATTTCAGCACGTAGTATAAGTTTTTCCTTACCGATTGCCACTTACCAAGAGCGCTTCACTCCCCGGCAACGGCGCCAGGAAAGAGTCTTGATGACCCACAAGTATAGGGGATCAATCATAGTCCTTTCGATAAGTAAGAGTGTCGAACCCAACGAGGAGCAGAAGGAAATGACAAGCGGTTTTCGGCAAGGTAATTTCTGCAAGCATTGAAATTGTAGGTAATAGATAGTTTGATAGCAAGATAATTGGTAACGAGCAAGTAACGGTAACGGTAAATAAGGTGCAGCAAGGTATCCCAATCCTTTTGTGGCAAAGGACAGGCCAAAACAATCTCTAGTAATAGGCAAAGTGTTCTTGAGGGTACACGGGAATTTCATCTAGTCACTTTTATCATGTTGGTTTGATTTGTGTTCGCTACTTTGATAATTTGATATGTGGGTGGACCGGTGCTTCGATGCTGTTCTTACTTGAACAACCACCCACTTATGATTAACCCCCTCGCAAGCATCCGCAACTACAAGAAAAGTATTAAGATGAAATCTAACCATAGCATTAAACGTTTGGATCCAAATCAGCCCCTTACGAAGTAGCGCATAAACTAGGGTTTAAGATTCTATCACTCTAGGAACCCATCATCTAATAACTACTCCACAATGCATCCCCTTAGGCCCATGAATGTTGAAGTGTCATGTAGTCGACGTTCACATGACACCACTAAGGGAATCACAACATACATATCATCAAAATATCGAACACATATCAAATTCACATGATTACTTGCAACATGACTTCTCCCGTGACCTCAAGAACAAAGGTAACTACTCACAAATAATAAACATGCTCAAGATCAGAGAGGTATTGAATAGCATAATGGATCTGAACATATAATCTTCCACCAAATAAACCATATAGTAATCAAGTCCGCAAGGTAATCAACACTACCAGTCACCCACAGGTACCAATCTGAGGTTCCGGTACAAAGATTGAACACAAGAGATGAACTAGGGTTTGAGAGGAGATGGTGTTGTTGAAGATGTTGATGAAGATTGGCCTCCCAAAGATGAGAGGGGTGTTGGTGATGACGATTGCTTCGATTTCCCCCTCCAGGAGGGAAGTTCCCTCGACGGAATCGCTCCGCCGGAGGGCAAAAGTGCTCCTGCCCAAGTTCCGCCTCGAGGCGGCAGCGCTTCGTCCCGAAAGTCCTCCTCTTATTTTTTCTAGGTCAAATGTGACTATATACCAGAAGATGGGCACCGGAGGTGGGACGAGGAGGCCACACCCCATCAGGGCGCGCCCAGGGGGGCCTGGTATGTTGTGCCCACCAGGTTTGCCCCCTCCGGTAGTTTTCTGTTCCAGTATTTTTTATTTATTCCAAAAATAATCTCCGTAAAATTTCAGCTTCATTGGAGTTGTGCAGAATAGGTATCTCTGACGTGCTTTTCTTGGGTCCAGAATTCCAGCTGTCGGTATTCTCCCTCTTTGAGTAAACCTTGCATATTATGAGAGAAAAGGCATTAGAATCACTCCCCAAAGCATTATTATTCAACAAAACATAATAAATAACAGTAGGAAATCATGATGCAAAATGGACGTATCAGTCACTCTCTCAACCCATCATCTACTTCCTATTCCACAATGCTTTCCTCCAGGCCCAAACATGATGAAGTGTCGTGTAGTCGACGTTCACACAACACCACTAGAGTAAACACAACATACATGTCATCAAAGTATTGAACGAATACCAACTTCACAGGGAGCTTATAACAAGACTCCTCCCATGTCCTCAAGAACAAAAGTAACTACTCACAAATCATATCCATGTTCAAGATCAGAGGTGTATTTAATATGCTTAAGGATCTGAGCATATAATCTTCCACCAAATAAACCAACTAGCATCAACTACAAGATGTAATCAACACTACTAGCAACCCACAGGTACCAATCTAAGGTTTTGGAACAAAAATTGAATACAAGAGATGAACTAGGGTTTGAGATGAGAAGGTGCTGGTGAAGATGTTGATGGATATGAGTCCTCCCACGATTGAGGTAGCGTTGGTGATGATGAAGGCTTCAGTTTCCCCCTCCCGGAGGGAAGTATTCGTGGCGGAATCGCTCCGTTAGAGAGCAAGAGTGCTACTTCCTAGGTTTCGCCTCGAGACGGCGGCGCTTCGTCCCAAAAAAGTTCTCCTTGTTTTTTCTAGATCAAATGGCACCATATAGGAGAAGAGGGGCCTGGGACGCAAACTGGTGGGCCCACAAGCTCACGTGGCGCACCTAGGGAGGCGCGTCACCTGAGCTTGTGTCCCATTGGTGGCTCCCCTCCTGAAACTTCTGCTTCCAGTATTTTTTATTTATTCCAAAATAATTATCCATAAATTTTCAGGTCATTTGGAGCTCCAAAGAATATCCAACTCTGTTGTAGCCTTTTCAGGTCCAGAATTCCAGTTGTCGGCACTTTCCCTCTTCACGAAAATCCTGCATAATAAAAGAGAAAAGGCATTAGAATTGCATTATAAAGTGGAATAATGACCTAGAACATTATAAATAACAGTAGGAAAACATGATGCAGAATGGACGTATCAAGGGTCAACCTCCTCGGCATCCTCGGATGCCGGAATTTTCCAGCCTTTAGGGGATTGCGCCTCGCTCTCCTCCTTCCCCTCCTCCTAGTCAGCACCGGAAGGAGAGTTTTGATGACTCTTTATTGGGCCAAAGGTTCTTTCCTGAAAGACCAGGCTCTTCATCCTATTCTTCCTTCCCTCCTCCCAGGCGATGTCAGACACGGAGGGAGAACTTTGATGAATCTCTATCACTGCATTCAGGGTGTCTACTTAGATGAACAAACTCTTTGTGTTCTTCTTCTTTTCCCCCTCCTTTGTCTTGACCGGGACCTTGTAAGGGTCTTCGTTTTGAAGCCTCTCGATCTTGGGGGTCTTGAAGTCTTCTAGCAGTGGAGTCGGGGACTCCATTTTCATGGCCCGCACACGCCAAACCTGTGTACACGGCATAAAGTCGACCGCTCATTCAGAAAAGGAATGGCTAGAAAACAAATTTGTAAATAACAAAGAAGTGGAGGTTACCTTGGCGACGGGGTTGGCATGGCTAAAATCAAAGTCCTCGACACTAGAGGGAAATGTGTTTTCTTGGGCTCGAACAGAAGTTTCCACATCCCGTCAAGGCCTCCTCCTTGGAAGAACCTTCGGATCACCACTTCGTCCTCCGACTTATAATCCCACATCAGAATAGCTTGGGGCTAGAGTGGGAGAATCCGGCGATGGAGCATCACGTGGACTACATACACCAAATGAACGACCTTGCTGACCACGTCTTTAAGCTTGCCCTGAAGCACCTTCAACTCCTTTTGGTCCCCCAGTCGAGGTTCTTATCTTTCCAAGAGAATGGTCTCCTCAGTGGCTCCGCTAAGAAGACGTTAACCTCCCCGTGGCTTCCTGAGGATTGGTCGGCCACATAAAACCACTCATGCTACCAAAGCTTCACCGTTTCAACGAATGTGCCCTCCGTCCAAATCACATTTGTGAGTTTACTGATCATGCCCCCGCCACAATCTGCAAGTAGGCAGCCACTGTTGTGCAGTTTGACATGGAATACCTACAGCCATAGCCCAAAGCGGGGCTCGATGCGGAGGATGGCTTCACAGAAAGAAATGAAGGTGGCGATATGGAGGATGGAGTTTAGAGCTAGATGATAAAAATCTAGCCCGTAATAATACATGAGCCTCCGTATAAAAGGATGGAGACGAAAACCCAGGACTTGGACGAGGTGGGAAATGAAGACTACCCGCTCCCCTTGACGAGGAGTGGGAATGGAGGAGGCTAAATGGATCGCGCTCGCATCCACTGGGGATCGACATCTGGTTGTAGAAGGGAGATACCCATCGGCCTGAAGCTCTAAGATGGTGGTGGTGGTGACGTTGGAACACAACCATTTCCCCCTTTTGTTGACACCCTCGGACGTTGAGGCAACCACATCCTTCCCCTTGCCGGCCATCTTTTTCGGTGGGGATTGGGAGTGGGGAAGGATTGGGGGTTAGAAGCGGGTCTCAGAGTGCTTGGGCTTGCGAGGAGTTCTCGATGATGAAGCAAGAAATGAGAGCGTGGGTAAAATCAATTTACCATTTCCCCCTTTTATGGACCAACCAGAGACCAAGGGTCACCTCAGTTTGAAATAAAAGCACTGGTTCCCAAAACATCACGCAATATATGCACGTAAAGATTAAGAAATTTCTACTCATGACGTTGCTAAAAATCTGGAGCATGGTCTCTTTATTGGAAAGACGTGTGAAAGGACGTGTATTTCGCCTAGAGGGGGTGAATAGGTGCTTTAAAAATAATTACGGTTTAGGCTTAAACAAATGCGGAATAAAACTAGCATTTAATTTGTCATGCACAAAACCTAAACCAACTAGGCTCACCATGTGCACCAACAACTTATGCTAAGCAAGGTAAACAGCTAAGTGGTAGCAAGATATATAAGAAGGAACAATATTGATGACCCACAAGTATAGGGGATCAATCGTAGTTTTTTCGATAAGTAAGAGTGCCGAACCCAACGAGGAGCAGAAGGAAATGATAAGCAGTTTTCAGCAAGGTATTCTCTGCAAGTGCTATAAGCAACAGTGGTAGATAGTTCTGTAGCAAGATAATTCGTAACAAGTGACAAGTAACAATAGTAACAATGGTGCAGCAAGGTAAGCCAATCCTTTTTGTAGCAAAGGACAGTCCTGAAAGTACTCTTATATTAAGCAAGTGCTCCCGAGGACACAGGGGAATTTCCGTCTAGTCATGTTCATCATGTTGAGTTGATTGACGTTCGCTACTTTGACAATTTGATATGTGGGTGGACCGGTGCTAAGGTGTTGTTCTTACTTGAACTAACAACCTACTTATGATTAACCCCTCTCGCAAGCATCCGCAACTACGAAAAAAGAATTAAGATAAATCTAACCATAGCATGAAACATGTGGATTCAAATCAGCCCCTTATCAAGCAACGCATAAACTGGGGTTTAAGCTTCTGTCACTCTCGCAACCCATCATCTACTTGTTACTCCACAATGACTTCCCTTAGGCTCATAACAAGGTGAAGTGTCATGTAGTCGATGTTCACATGAAACCACTAAGAGAAGTAACAACATACATATCATCAAAATATCGAACGCATACCAACTTCACAAGATTACTTATAACAAGACTTCTCCCATGTCCTCAAGAACAATAGTAACTACTCACACATCATCAACATGTTCAAGATCAGAGGAGTAATAATGATAATTAAGGATCTGAACATAATCTCTTTCACCAAGTAATCCAAGAAGCATCAACTACGCGATGTAATCAACACAACTACTAACCCACAGGTCCCAATCTGAGGTTTTGGAACAAAGATTGAATAGAAGAGATTAACCAGGGTTGGAGATGAGATGGTGTTGGTGAAGAGGTTGATGAAGATTGGTCCTCCCACGAAGGAGGAAGCGTTGGTGATGATGATGGCTTCGATCTCCCCCTGCCGGAGAGGGATTTCCCGGCAGAATCTGACTGCCGGAGTGCAAAAGGGCCTCTACCCAGGTTTCCGCCTCGAGACGGCAGCGCTTCGTCCCGAAAGGTTGCTTATGAATTTTTCTAGGGTAAAACACACCATATAGGAGAAGAGGGGCATCGGAGAGCCAGCAGGGGGGCCACAAGCCATCTGGCCGCGCCCCCTGGGGGCGCGGCCTGTTGGCTTGTGGCCTGCTGGCAGACCCTCTCCGGTACATTTTTGCTCTAGAAATTCTTAAATATTCCAAAAATGTTCTCCGTAAATTTTCAGGTCATTCTGAGACTGGTGATTTTTTTGCCTTTTTCTCGGTTTTCCGGTCCAGAATTCCAGTTTCCAGATATTTCCCTCCTTGTGATGTACCTTGCATATTCAGAGAGAATAAACATAAGAATTGTATGATAATGTGGAATAATGGACAAAAATAAGGTAGATAGTAGTAGGAAATCATGATGCAGAATGGACGTATCAACTCCCCCAAGCTTAGACCTCGCTTGTCCTCAAGCGAAAGCCAAACTCTAAAATAATGACCACATAATTTGAGAGAGAGCTGTCGATAAAAACAGAATACGGACATGAGAGCATCATGAATATCATCATAGCAGCAAGTTTTCAATCATATAACCTCCCATGAACAAGTAACAATCTATTCACAACTGAAGAAATATAGGGCAAAATCTTTATTGAGAACCAACAAGCAATGCAATTAGTCCTTGATATGATCATAGATTTTGTAATGGAGAGAAGAGTCTATGTAAGAGCTTATATTTCTAGCAAGTTCACATATTCAACTATGATGTAACCTTCTATGATTGCTAACATCCATTGCATATTTTTGGAACAAGTGACTCCGCGGGACACATAGGAAAATGGGGACTTTAATGTTCTTGCCACCCAACTTTTTTACCTCAAGGATAATGTCAACAATAATGGAACATGATCATTTACATTCAGCTGGATATATTTGTTTGAATCTTTCCTCAACATATAATGCTTGCCACTAAATAGTTTGCGGAATAAGAACAAGAGAAATATTATTGACTCTTGCATGAAAATAAAACTTGAAAGAATGTAAAAGATAGGCCCTTCGCAGAGGGAAGCAGAGGTTGTCATGAGCTTTTATTTGTTTGATATGTTTAATCTCTTAACATAAAGGAACATCACTTCATATTGCCCCTTGTGATAATGAACTTTATTATGCATTCCGTCGTTTTTATTACTTCACCATCACAAGATCGTACAAAGCTTACTTTCCCTTACAATAAAATATCTTACATGATTAGAGGCAATTTTTGTTGCCTTCTGCAATAATGACAACTTACTTGAAGGATCTTATTCAATCCATAGGTAGGTATGGTGGACTCTCATGGCAAGAAACTGGGTTTAATGGTTATGGATGCACAAGTAGTATCTCTACTTAGTGCGAATCTTTGGGCTAGCAAAAGGTCCTAAGAAAGCATCATAAGTTAAAGGATCCAATACCATATAACTTCTATGCAAATGTAAACAAACATGATCATTATGTTGTCTTCCATGTCCCACTTCAACACTTGATCATTATGTAATATTTTGATGGAAGCTCACAATCATAGAAGGTGTTCATGATAGTATATTTATATGTAAATCTCCTCTTCTCTACCACACTTTTGCATAGCTCGTATCAATTACTAACATTATGTTTGTTGGTTTCCAACACTTCTTATTGCTTATACCTCCTTTTCTAGGTGAAGTCATTACTTCTCAAGAGATAGGCATATGATTTTTTTTCTTTTCTATTCTTTTTATTGCCTTGCTAAGATGATGGGTGCAAGTGAAGAAGGGGCACACAATCTCAACTAACTTTATTATATAACTCTCACACTCGATTACAAGGATAGGTAGTACTCAAAGCAAAAACTCTAAACCAAGAAAATCTGAAATTTAACTCCCTAAATCACAAAAAACTAAAGATTGAACTAATCATAGATAGTGCTGGTAAAAAGTGATGGTGATACGATACCGGGGCACCTCCCCCAAGCTTGGAACAAGCTAGGGGTTGTGCCCATACCCATATACTCAAGTGTTCTTCGGTGATGATGGTGATGTGTGGAAATCCTCCATCTTCCAAGGCATTGGATCCCCATCATGGAAAGAAACTGTGGTCTCCGGAATCCTGAAATCAGCAGCTAGCCTCGTCCTTTTAAACCTGGATTCATACTCAAAGTTTTGGAGTTGGAGTTGATAGAGTTGATCCTGGAGGTATTCAATCCGATCTTGAAGCTTGGCGAGAGCCTCCCCCACGCTTTTGGTGTCCATCTTGTTTTAACGGATGAAGTCCGTGATCATAGAGTGATTAGCACTCAAGCCACGTTCAACCATCCCTTGACACTTGAAGATTTCCTGCTCCACTTGTGCAAGCCTGGCCTTCTCGCTTCCCTCCTTCTTCGGGCCTTGAACGTCCCGGATGGTGAGCCCCCCTCACACATCTCAGTAGCCTAAGGGTGCTTCATCACCTCCGGCAGGTAGGGATTGATAACCTTCTCGAAGAACTTGTCCTTGGTTGGCGAAGGGGAAGTCATAGCGATCTAGATCTGTCAGAAAAATAGCCCGAAACAAGAACAGAGGAAAATCTCGCGATGCGATGGTCAAAACACCCGGGAGTATATATAATGATTTTTTCTAGGTCACAATACGTGTTCCAGAAGAAATCGGAGTCCGGAGGCCACACGAGGGACCCACAAGCCATCTGCCCCCCCCCCCCCAGGGGGGCGCGGCCTGTTGGCTTGTGCCTCCCTCGTGGGTTCTTCCGACTCCGTTTTATTTTTGTAATTTTTCTAAAATACCAAAAATGAAAGAAATTATTTTTATGGAATTTTTGGAGTTGGTTTACTTACCATACCACATACCTACCCCTTTTTCAGGTTTCTCGAGTGTTCCGGAAGACTTCCTTGATGTGTTCTTCTGGTGTGATGACTTGGATGACATTTGTTTCTTCATTAATAGGTGCACCTGAAATATAATGCTTAATTCTTTGCCCATTCACCACTCTCGGGTTCTTGCCTTCGAAGTTGTTGATTTTTATAGCACTGGAGCGATAAACCTCCTCAACAACGTATGGGCCTTCCCATTTCGGGAGGAGTTTTCCTACAAAAAAACTGAAACGAGAATTGTATAAAAGTACTAAGTCTCCTACATTGAATTCTCGTAATTGAATCCTTTTGTCGTGCCATCTTTTAACCTTTTCTTTAAATAACTTAGCATTTTCATAGGCTTGTGTTCTCCATTCATCAAGTGAGCTAATGTCAAATAACCTCTTCCCACCGGCAAGTTTAAAATCATAGTTAAGTTCTTTAATTGCCCAATAAGCTTTGTGTTCTAACTCAAGAGGTAAATGACAAGCTTTCCCATAGACCATTTTGTACGGAGACATACCCATAGGATTCTTATAAGCAGATCTATAATCCCAAAGTGCATCATCTAGTTTCTTAGACCAATTCTCCCTAGATCTATTAACAGTCTTTTGCAATATTAATTTTATTTCTCGATTACTCAATTCAACTTGACCACTAGACTAGGTATGATAAGGTGATGCAATCCTATGGTTAACATCATATTTAGCTAGAAGTTTACGGAAAGCACCATGAATAAAATGTGAACCACCATCAATCATTAAATATCTAGGAACTCCAAACCTCGGGAAAATAATATCTTTAAGCATTTTAATAGAGGTGTTATGATCAGCACTGCTAGTTGGAATAGCTTCTACCCATTGAGTAATGTAATCAACAACAACTAGAATATGAGTATACCCATTTGAGGAAGGAAAAGGTCCCATAAAGTCAAAGCCCTAGACATCAAATGGTTCAATAGCAAGTGAATAATTCATAGGCATTTCCTGACGCTTACCGATGTTGCCAACTCTCTAGCATTCATTGCATGAAAGGATATACTTATGAGCATCTTTGAAAAGAGTAGGCCAATAGAAACCAGATTGTAATACCTTGTGTGCAGTTCGGTCACCGGCATGGTGTCCTCCATAAGCTTCAGAATGACATTTTCGAAGAATGTGTTCCTGTTCATGCTCAGGTACACATCGTCTAATAATACCGTCTACTCCCTCTTTGTAAAGATGTGGGTCATCCCAAAAGTAATGTCGTAGGTCATAAAAGAATTTTTTTATTTTGTTGATATGTAAAACTAGGTGGAATGTATTTAGCAACAATATAATTAGCATAATCAGCATATCAAGGAGCACTACGTGAGGTATTTATAGCAGCAAGTTGTTCAACAGGAAAGCTATCATCGATAGGAAGTGAGTCATCAAGAACATTTTCCATCCTAGACAAGTTATCTGCTACGGGATTTTCAGCTCCTTTTCTTTCAATGATATGCAAGTCAAACTCTTGAAGTAAAAGTACCCACCTAATAAGCCTAGGTTTAACATCTTTATTTTCCATAAGGTATTTAATAGCAGCATGATCGGTGTGAATAGTTACTTTGGAATCAACAATGTAGGGTCTAAACTTATCACAAGCAAAAACAACTGCTAAAAATTCCTCTTCAGTGGTAACATAATTCCTTTGAGCAGAATCTAGAGTTTTACTAGCATAATGAATAACATTTAACTTCTTGTCTACTCTCTGCCCTAGAACAGCGCCAACAGCATAATCACTAGCATCACACATAATTTCAAAAGGTAGGTTCCAATCAGGTGGTTGAACAATAGGTGCAGAAATTAAAGCATTCTTAAGTATTTCAAAAGCGTCTACACAATCATCATCAAAAAACAAAAGGAACATCTTTTTGAAGAAGATTACTTAACGGCCTAGAAATCTTAGAGAAATCTTTAATGAAACGCCTATAAAAACCAGCATCACCAAGGAAACTTCTTATACCTTTGATATCTTTCGGGCATGGCATTTTCTCTATCGCATCAACTTTAACCTTGTCTACCTCAATGCCTCGTTCACAAATTTTATGCCCAAGCACTATGCCTTCATTAACCATAAAGTGGCACTTCTCCCAATTCAAGACAAGATTAGTTTCTTCACATCTCTGCAAAACTCGATCAAGATTGCTCAAGCAGTCATCAAAAGAAGTCCCATAGACGGAAAAATCATCCATAAAAACCTCAACAATCTTTTCACAAAAGTCAAAGAATATAGCAGTCATACATCTTTGAAACGTAGCAGGTGCATTGCATAAACCAAAAGGCATACGTCTATAAGCATAAGTTCCAAAAGGACATGTAAAGGTAGTTTTCTCTTGATCTTCTTTTGACACGGGTATTTGAGAAAATCCAGAATATCCATCAAGAAAACAAAAGTGGGTGTGCTTGGATAATCTTTCTAACATTTGATCAATAAAAGGCAAGGGGTAATGATCTTTCTTAGTAGCTTTATTTAATTTTCTAAAATCAATTACCATCCTATAACCAGTTACAATTCTTTGTGGAATAAGCTCATTCTTATCATTAGGGACAACAGTAATACCTCCTTTCTTAGGAACACAATGAACATGACTTACCCACCTACTATCAGCAATAGGATAGATTATACCTGCCTCCAGAAGCTTTAGTATTTCAGTTCTTACCACTTCCTTCATCTTAGGATTTAAGCGGCGTTGATGATCAACAACAGGTTTAGCACCTGGTTCCATATTAATCTTGTGCTGACATAGAGTGGGGTTATGCCCTTTAGATCATCGAGAGCATATCCAATAGCAGCCATGTGCTTCTTCAGAGTTTTAAGTAATCTTTTTCTTCATGCTCTGAAAGGTTAGCACTGATAATAACAGGATATATCTTCTTTTCATCAAGATAAGCATATTTCAAGGTATCAGGTAAAGTCTTTAATTCAAACACGGGATCTCCTTTAGGTGGAGGAGGATCCCCTAAAATATCAAATGGTAAGTTGTGTTTGAGAATAGGTGTTTGTTCGAGGAGAATCCTATCTATTTCATTCCTTTCATTAATTTGCATATCATTCTCATGGTCTAGCAAATATTGTTCTAGAGGATCAGTAGGAGGTACGACAATAGAAGCAAGACCAATCATTTCATCTTTACTAGGTAATTCCTTCTCATGCATTTGATTAGTAAACTTGGAGAAATGAAATTCATGAGACTCATCACCAAATCTTATTTTAACCTTTTCAGTAGCACAATTGATTTCAGCATTAATAGTGTTCAAGAAATGGGACAAAAGTTATCTTGTTTTGAACCAAGAACTAAGAAATCAGCAGGGTACTTGACCTTTCCACATAAAACCTCGACATCTCTAACAATCCCAAGTGGCGAAATAGTGTCTCGGTTTGCAAGTTTAATAGTAACATCAATATCTTCAATAGTAGCAGGTGCTATGTCATTCATAATTTCTTGATATAAGGTGAACGGTATAGCATTGACACTAGCACCTAAGTCACACAAGCCATGATAACAATGATCTCCAATTTTAACTGAGACAACAGGCATGCCTACGACTGGTTTATTCTTATCGAGCTCATCTCGCTCGTTTCTAACAGGTTTTGCGATTCTAGCAGCTTCATCACAGAGGTAGATAACCTGACCATCAATATTATCAACTAAGAGATCCTTAATCATAGCAACTTTAGGTTCAACATTTATTTGTTCAGGAGGTGTAGATGTCCTAACATGACTTTTATTGACCACAGTTGTAACTTTAGCATGTTCCCGAATTCTAATAGGAAAAGGAGGTTTCTCAGTATAAGCAGTGGGAACAACAGGATCAGCATGACTAACAATTATCTCCTCTTTCTCAATTTTAATTGGTTTCTCTAATGGTGGTTCGATGGGAGGATGATATTTAAACCACTTTTCTTTGGGAAGATCAACATGAGTAGAAAATGATTCACAGAAAGTAGCTACTATTTCAGAGTCAATACCATGTTTGTTGCTAAACTCATGAAAGGTGTTGGTTTCCATAAAAGATTTAACACAATCAAAATTAAGTTTTATACCTGACTCGTTACCTTTGTCGAGCTCCCAATCTTCAGATTTGCGTTTAAATATTTTCAAAAGATCCCATTTGAATTCATTAGTTTCATTCATATATGAGCCCGAGGAAGAAGAATCCAATAATTTTTTATCATCCTGAGAAAGCCGAGCATAAAGAATTTGTATAATCATTTATCTTGGAAGCTCATGGTTGGGGCAAGTGTGCATCATAGATTCAAGCCTCCCCCAAGCTTGAGCGATGCTTTCTCCCTTGCGAGGCCAAATGTTATATATATAATTCCGATCACGGTGAACTAGATGCATTGGGTAAAACTTCTGATGAAATTCCAGCTTCAAGCGATTCCAATCCCATGATTTAATATTATCCAATAGCCTAAAACTTTCTTCTTAACTTCGTCCCTAGATAAACCTGCAAGCTGAAATAATCCACAAACCTCATCGATGAATATCAAAGGGAAATCGGGATGAGTCGTACCATCATAAGGATCAGACAATAGTTTTTCAAGCATACCCGAAGGAATCTCATAATAAATATCTTTAGTAGGTGCAGTAGGTGGAGGAACAATTTCCTCATCTTACATTCGGGGCGAAGATGCCCAGAACAAGCCACTCAAAGGGTGACTGCTCATAGTGACAAGCAACGGTAAATTTCAGCACATATAGAAAATGTTTCCTTACCAATTTCCACTTACCAAAGGCGCTTCACTCCCCGGCAACGGTGTTAGAAAAGAGTCTTGATGACCCACAAGTATAGGGGATCAATCGTAGTCCTTTTGATAAGTAAGAGTGTCAAACCCAACGAGGAGCAGAAGGAAATGATAAGCAATTTTCAGCAAGGTATTCTCTGCAAGTGCTGTGAGTAACAGTGGTAGATAGTTTTGTAGCAAGATAATTCGTAACAAGTGACAAGTAACAATAGTAACAATGGTGCAGCAAGGTAGCCCAATCCTTTTTGTAGCAAAGGACAGGCCTGAAAGTACTCTTATATTAAGCAAGTGCTCCCGAGGACACATGGGAATTTCCGTCTAGTCATGTTCATCATGTTGAGTTGATTCACGTTCGCTACTTTGATAATTTGATATGTGGGTGGACCAGTGCTAAGGTGCTGTTCTTACTTGAACTGACAACCTACTAATGATTAACCCCTCTCGCAAGCATCCGCAACTACGAAAGTGGAATTAAGATAAATCTAACCATAGCATGAAACATGTGGATCCAAATCATCCCCTTATGAAGCAACGCATAAATTGGGGTTTAAGCTTCTGTCACTCTCGCCACCCATCCTCTACTTGTTACTCCACAATGAATTCCCTTAGGCCCATAACATGATGAAGTGTCATGTAGTCGACGTTCATATGACACCACTAAGAGAAGTAACAACATACATATCATCAAAATATCGAACGCATACCAACTTCACAAGATTACTTATAACAAGACTTCTCCCATGTCCTCAGGAACAAAAGTAACTACTCACACATCATCAAAATGTTCAAGATCAGAGGAGTAATAATGATAATTAAGGATCTGAACATAATCTCTTCCACCAAGTAATCCAACAAGCATCAACTACGCGATGTAATCAACACAACTAGTAACCCACAGGTATCAATCTAAGGTTTTGGAACAAAGATTGAATACAAGAGATGAACTAGGGTTGGAGATGAGATGGTGCTGGTGAAGAGGTTGATGAAGATTGGTCCTCCCACGAAGGAGGAAGCGTTGGTGATGATGATGGCTTCGATCTCCCCCTCCCGGTGTCGGGACCCCGATCCTAAGCCATATGAATCCAGCCTGTAACATGTCACACCACTTTGCGGCCTCACGCACGGTAACCCATAGCTGCCACCTTACCTTGGCCGGGACCGTTTGCGCCTTTTGGCTCACGGATATGAACATGTCGCTAGCATTCACACGTCAAAGAACCCGGGTCGACATGACTAGTCATAGACCCAAGTGGCACAACCGTACAGGGACAGGCATACGTAACCCAACGATGCAGGTGTCGGTCATCAACGTGTGTAGACGAGTCGTAGCAAGCTACATGGACTCCATTACACCGCGTGACATTTCCCCGTAGGGACAGACACAGTAGCAAAGAAGGATACACGCCGGCCAATCAATGTGTCCGGAGCAGTAGCAAGCTACCAAGGCTCATGGAAGCACAAAGAGGCATTTCCTCGTAAAGAAGGCTACTAAAGGCACACAACTAGGTGTCGAATCCCACACATACCAATGCATTTCAATCATACACGCACTATGCACGATATGCGTACATACAACATGGCATCACAACAAAACTCTACAACATAAGAGCATCTCCAACAGCCTTTGTATATTTGCACTCACTTGCTATTTTACAAATCTTGGCCAAAAAACCTTCTCCAACAGCCTTTGTATAAGTGGTCCCCCACCAATTTTTTTTACAAAGCTTGCTATATTTGCACCCACACTTTGCATATTTGCCAAGCCAAAGGCCACTTTGTAAATTCACTACAAGGATACCCCCTATAAAGCAACACATATTCTACAACGTTTTGACTATAAGTTGCAAAATTCACAAGAGATATGCATATAAGTGTTGTAGCATATGCGTTGTAGAGGTGCAACTCATGACCATAATGTCCTACACGAACTGCAACAGATTTTACATGTTGCCATGTATGTGTTGTAAATTATATTTGTTACTCGTTTTATTCTCGATCCATAACATTGGCGAAGGCACAGGATGGGCAACGTTCCACGCTAGGAATTCGGCCTGGCCTGTATACCACGTAGGTAATAGGAGATGGCCTTGGAGAAAAGAATCAGCCCAGTAACAGCCTACTCTGCTCATCGTGCCGAAGCGAACGCAACCACGCAGGTCGATACTCGATAGACTTACCTCAAAAAAAAAAAAGCAGGTCGATAGACTCAGATCAATCATCAAAAGAAAAAAAAACACGCACCGTCGGTCAACTCTCTTTCTCCAATCTCGCGAATACTCGACCCGTCGCCTGGAGCCAGCCGAGCCGCCCGCCTCGCCGTCCCTGCCCGGCCGCCCAGAGCCACTGGTAGACCGCCCTGTGACCCTGACCGTCCTGAAGGCTGACTCCCGTGACCTGCCGCTGCCTGCCCCGCTTGGCGCCGGCCGACTGCTATCCGCGCAGGCGCGCACGGCGCACCACCGCGCAGGATCGCGCCCTGCTGACCGGACTGTCGGAGCCGCCCAGTGCGCTCAGCGGTCGCCTCCTCAACTGCTGATCATCCGGTCCTACCCAATCCCCATCCCCTGCTCAGCTCAGAGAGGTACCTCATTCCGTCGTCCCCTGATCTCTGAATCTTATGTGCAGTAACGGCCTAGTTTGGCAGAGAGATTCAGAGATCGCCTAGTTTGGCAGTGTAATTTTTGAAATACCGCAGTATTCCAAAACTTCGGTATTATAATGTATGGTCAATGAATACTATATAGTTTCTGAAAACATCAATTTTCTCAGTTTCAATGAAACTACCGATATGTTTGGCTGGTACTGTTTTAATTACAGTAGTTTTTGACTTCTTACCCAACTGAATCTGACTTAGCTAGCTATACCTAAGGAGCTACGCGACCGGATCAATAAGTGCATGCGGCACTGACCTAGGAACTTGCGGACGTGATTAATCGGACGAAGAATAGGAATCAGTATCATGTTTAACTAGTGTGGATCATGCTGTGCAGAGGAATGGATCACTAATACAAAAGAGATACTGCCATTTGTTAATTGTGCTTACAAGTTATAAATCAAGCTGCTTGGTAGTCAAGGACAGGCTGACACGAGTGTTGTTTTTCTCAGTTTGAGAAAAAAGAGGTCTGGACCTCTTTTTATAAAACATAAAAAAACACTATATCAGGAATACAACTGATTATGAAACTACAGTTGTTGGTTTAGCAAAACACCTCACAGTATTTAAAAGTTTTTCTAGAAACCATAGTATTCTGATAATACTTTGTGTCCAAATGGGTCCTAATATTTGTCATTTTTATGCAGTGTGCAATGGATTTAGAATCCACCAAATTACTATTGCGATTTCCAAGAGAAAGTACACAGTACTCAGCTGGTGTAGATGAATTTCTGGAGTTTGCATATAAAGATATACCAGCAGATACAATGATCCGATGTCCATGTGAAGATTGTGTTCACACTTCAGTACTATCAAGGGATGATGTTCGTGGCCATTTGATGTGAAACGGAATGCTTCAGAGCTATGACAAATGGCTTTTTCATGGTGAGTCTTCACCCGATCACAATGATGATCAACAACCACAACCTGAAACTGAAGGAAATGCTAATATGCATGAAATGATTATGGATTCAATTAGGAAAATATATGATGGTGATGTGCCTATGAATGATAGTACAGATTTTTCAAATCCACTTCCGGATGGAGCAACTAAAGAAGCAGAAGCATTGTACAAATTAATTCACGATTCAGAGAAGCCTTTGTGGCCAGGATGTGAATTGTCTCAGCTTTCCTTACTTGCGCTTTTGTTCAATACAAAATCCATGAACAAATGGTCTAATAAGTCATTTGGAGATCTACTTAATATTCTGCACATGGCTATTCCAAATGGAAAAGCTCTGCCCCAAAAATTTTACGAGGCCAAGAAGATCATATCGAAGTTTGGATTAGGATATCAAAAAATTCATGTCTGCCCAAATAACTGTCAGTTGTTCTGGAAAGAGACAGAAAATGATGATTTTGCTCTAAATGCAAGGCTTCTAGGTGGAAAGATAAAATGCCCGAAACCAAGTTAACTAAAAAGGAAAGAAAGAGAGCTACGCCAATGAAAGTTCTGAGGTACTTTCCAATCAAAGAGTGGCTGAAAAGGATATTCATGTGCAAAGAAACAGCAACTCTAGCTCGATGGCACGATGAAGGGCGCACCAAGCAGCATGGAGTGGTACGACATCCAGCAGATTCCGAGGCATGGAAGAAATTTGATGAGAAGCATGGATTTGCAGATGATTGTCGTAATATCCGGTTTGGCCTAGCAACAGATGGATTTAATCCATATGGGATGCTGAGCAATAAATATAGTTGTTGGCCAGTTGTGCTAGTCATGTATAACCTACCTCCATGGCTATGCATGAAGAAATCTTATCTGTCATTGCCTTTAATTATTCCTGGACGTAAGAGCCCTGGAGATAAGATTCATGTTTTTATGCAGCCTCTTTTGGAAGATTTGAGAGATCTTTTCGTGAATGGGATGACAACCTATGATGCATCCGAACAGAGAACATTTAAACTCAGGGCGGCTGTCTTGTGGACCATAAATGACTTCCCAGCATTAGGAATGCTTGCTTCACATATGGTGCATGGAGATTATGCATGTCCACCTTGCGGTGCAAATGTATGGACCAAGCGCTTGAAATATGGCAAGAAAGCTTGTTTTATGGGTCACCGGCGATTTCTGCCACCTGATCATGAATTTCGTAATGATGCTTCTGCTTTTGATGGAACAACTGAGAATAGAACAGAGCCTATAACCTATTATGGTCGTTCCGTATTAGATGACATAGCTGCATGTGGAGATTTTAGTACCTCAAAAACTTATAAAGGAAAAAGTAGTCTATTCACATTACCATATTGGGACAGTAATCTCCTTCGACATAATCTAGATGTGATGCATATAGAGAAGAATGTGTGTGATAATATTTTAGGCACACTTCTCAATTTGGATGGGAAGTCAAAAGATAATGTACATGCTCGTCAAGATCTTGAAGATATGAATATTAGAGGGGAGCTCCATCCACAGAAAAAACCTTCAGGCAAGTATTACTTGCCACCAGCTATCTTTACCATGTCTAAGAAAGAAAAGCAATTATTCTGCAAGATTATTTATAGTATAAAAGTTCCTGATGGATATTGTGGAAATATATCGAAATGTGTGAATTTTACTGAAGGAAAAATTAGTGGCCTCAAAACACATGATTGTCATGTCCTATTGCATCAATTTTTGCCAATTGCTGCGAGAGGTATTCTTCCAGATGACGTTACAGTAGTACTATTTGAACTGTCATCATATTTTCGAGGCATATGTTCAAAAGTTCTTCATGTTGATGAGCTTGACCGTTTGGAAGAAAGAATCAAACTTACACTCTGCAAAATGGAGATGATATTTCCTCCTGGTTTTTTCACAGTTATGGTGCACTTAGTTGTCCATTTAGCAAGTGAATGTAAAATAGGAGGACCAGTTGCATATCGGTGGATGTACTTCATTGAAAGGTAATTTATTGCATATACATTGATAACTTATTACAATCTTCACTCCTAAACTTATTACAATCTTTTTTTTTTGCACATACATTTATAACTTATTGGATATATATGTGCATAGGTATCTTGGTGAGCTAAAGTCCTTTGTTCGGAACAAAGCTCGTCCAGAGGGTTCAATAGCAGAATCTTTTTTAGCGGATGAGTGCATGACCTTTTGTTCAAGATATCTACAGGGTTTCTCCACCAAACATAACCAACCATCAAGGAATGATGACAACCCAGAGGACTCTGAATCTTCACTATCTTTACAACAATCAATGTTGTTTCCTCCAGTAGGGAAACCATTGGGAAGACCAATGGTATACACTTTAACGGATAAGGAGGCAGCACAAGCCCACAGATATGTGTTGTTCAACTGTGATGCTGTGAAGCCATATTAGGAGTAAATGTCACGCCACTACCTCTGCATTTGTTAGTTAATAAGTTTTGAACTGAAATAGTGGTTGTTTCTATTTTGTAGAGAACATGGCGCTTATTTGAGAAGGAAGAATCGCAAGAAACGCATAGATCCAAGGACCTTTGAGAAGATGCAGCATGAGCAATTTCCTGAATGGTTCAAGGATCATGTAAGTACAATGATTCAATTTATTTAGGATTAGAATGTATCTTATGCACTCTATTATTTTGTGTTCCTATAGGTGATGCAGTTGGAGAGGGAGAAAGGTAGTGATAGCATTGGTGAGGAAATTAGATGGTTGGCCCGTGGTCCACTTGAGGTTGCAACGAAACATAGAGCATTCAATATTCAAGGATACAGATTTAGACCGAAGCGGTATGACAAGGTAACTCAAAATAGTGGAGTTGTTGTGACAGCAAAAACATCAAGCTACTCTTCTGCACGTGATAGAAATCCTATTCTTGGAGATGTCATGTACTTTGGAAGGATTGTGGACATAATTGAGTTAGACTATTTCCGAAAATTTTCAGTGGTGCTATTTAAATGTGAATGGGTTGATGTTACCAAAGGAAAAGGTATGCAGATAGATAAGTATGGGTGTAGACTTGTGAATTTCTCTAGTCTAACTCACACTGGTAAAAAGGCAGAGGATGAACCTTTTGTATTTGCCAATCAAGTTGACCAAGTATTCTACGTGGATGACCATCTTTATCCAGGATGGTCAATTGTTTTGAAGATGATGCCTCGAGATAATTTTGATATGGGTGAAGAATGGAATGATGTGGAAACAGAACCTTATCATGTCAGTAAATTCTTTCAGCTTTTTGATACTGCCCATCAGAAACAAAATTGGATGAGAAGAGATATAGAGGGAGAAACTGTAGATGCTCCTATAGTGTCAAGTGATGACACAGTACCTGAATGAAGGTCAGGTTACAATCTGATTTTATTATTTACATTCGTAATATCATTGATGTAACTTATGCCATTTTGGACAAGAAACTTACTAATATATTGCTTCTGAATGCAGGTTTGATGAATAATGTAGAAGTCACCTATCTGAAAATGTGGAGCCTAGTTAAAGTGACGAATTCATTAGTGTTATTGCTATTTTTTCTTTGATGTGTATGTACTTTCTAATTAGGACAAGAAGATTTATAGGTGTGACAGGCCTAAAGTTTTGTAGACTATTGATAATTACACATTATTGTTACAAATGTAATATGTACCTACATATGGGTTGATTCTTGTCTCTTAAACAACATAGTAGTGTTAAATAGGTTGGTTCCACGAGACTGAGACTGAGAAAGAGGAAAAGAGTGAGAAATAAGAAGCATGTAGTTTTATAAATATGAAAAATAAAGATGGTCCCAGCAGTGGATAGCACACCACTGTATCTCAACAACGGAGCTTCGCGGGGGATCAGACCTCACGATCTCCTTGTGTGGTGGAGCAGAGGCCTCGCGCGCTGGATCAGACACCGCTGCCTCCTGTGTCTGGTGTCACGCGCGACCAAGAGGGAGGCTGGAGGTGTCACGCGCGAGACCAGACAGCCTCGCTGTTGTGTGTCTGGTTGGAGGCGCGACCTCCCTGGTTCCTTATTTTCTTTTCTCCCGTCGATGCAAGAGAAAATAAATAAATGTTGTGACCATAAATGTACATATATATCCTCCGTTTCTGAATATAAGTCTTTTTAAAGATTTTACTATAAACTACAGACGAAGCAAAATGAGTGAATCTACATTTAAAAATATGTCTATATACATTCGTATGTAGTCCGTAGTAAATCTCTAAAAAGACTTATATTTAGAAACGAAGGAAGTATAATTAAGTCACCAAATCTGGGGAAGTTTGCGGGCGTCCGTTCTCATGCTAATAAATGCGGTCCCACCAAACCCCTCTGCAGCATGAACCGTTCTCGAAATTGCGCCGGTGCATGGATGCCAATCAACCACTCCAGAGCGAACGTGACTCGACAGCCTTCATGGCGATCAAAGCGACAAGATAGGACGGGAGGGCGACACTGCTTGTATGCGGGCGTGGCAACTGAGAAGCCTACTTCAGACACTGCACCCCATTGAAGCGGCGTCGGTCCGTCTGCCAGAGCTAAGAGCATCTATAGCCGGACGGCCAAGCCCGCCTCAAACGCCCGGGCGGACGGTCCGGTCAGTGACCGGTCACAAAAACGTGACCCAGACGGACTCCTTAAATCGGCCTCCAATGCCCGGGCTGACCGACACCCCTCATATCCAGCCCAGATATGAGGCGGATATGGGGAATCCCGGGTGCGTCCGGACGTGTCCGCCACGTCGGACCCGACCCACGCTAGCCCACCCGACCCCACATATATTCGTTCCGATCCCCTCCCCGGATCAAATCCTAGCCACTCCACTCCCCTCAACTCCACTCCAGTCCCCTCCACTCCACTCCACCACCCAAGCCGACATGGCATGCAACGGATCCGAGTCCTACACCTCCAGATCCATTGACCATGAGTTCATACCACGCGACCCGACGAGGAGATTACCGTCCGGCTTGTGCTCTGCCGCTCCTGGGAGAAGGCCACCCAACGACGACGCTCAGACTCCTTCCATCGGGAATCCATTGCGGCTGCACAACTGGCACATGGATCCGCCGGTAGGGGTGCAATAGCCACCTCACCGGAGGCGATGCAGTCCGTCTAGCATACGAACGCAGTGGCGGACACGCAACCCCTCTGTTGGTGTCGCCTCGAGTCCCATGAGCCGGTCCATGTCTCATGTCCTACTGTACAACGCCGATGACCGGACCAACACTCTGAGGACTGCAGCCGGTTGTCGAACATGGGCACGGCAAAGGCGGACGATCGTCGCTTAAAGATCGTTTTACGTTGCATGTAATAGTTTGAATTTGAGGTATCATGTTGTAGAATGGATTATTTGAGACTTGACTCACTGTCCGTAGATGCATCCGGGCACATATGCGGGCGTTTGTGGCGTTGGATTTGCCAAGTCCGACGGCTCGCGGTCTTTTGGCATGTCGTCCTCCTTTACGTTGTCGAAGGAGGAGGGCGTGCTCTCCTCAAATGACGAAGAGGAGTTCCATCGATCGACAGATTGAGCTCCGTTTGTGACTGCGGTTTGGCGCCACCTCGTCGCCTCACTACTGCCATCGCCGGCCTGTCAGTGCCCGGCCGACGCTGCCCTACGCGCGACGGCAAAGGAAGCGGAGCGGCAGGCCGCATCCCATAATCGTCGGTTATAGCAATAGAAATCATTATTACTTCACCCCATCTGGCATTAAATTTGTACAAACGTAGAAGAAACATGTTGTGCTTGGGACAAATTACAAATATATGTACAAGTGCATGTCATGGCCAGCTGATAATAATAAAAATTATATTAATTTGTTTCACTTTAAATTTTTACTCACTCATATTCCTTTTTTTTTGTTTCGCTCCAATTTTTCATTTCCCTCTGTTCTCTCCCGCCAATAGGGACTAATTCTGGTCAAATGAAAACAGGTACGCGCGCTTCATTACCATGGCCCCATCTGTCATTCGACTCAAGAGCGGAGACTAACATCAGGTCTCGCGAGGTTAGTGCGCTAGCAAAATCGGAAACCTCCCGCCCCTCTCCCATATCAACACAGTTCCCTTCCTCATCTTGTACGGAGGATCCATCATTCTACCTTACCTTGAGCAGATCGAGCATGGCCTGCCCTCCCTCCTAAACATCATAGCTGGCCCCGCCGATTCCACGATTGAGGTAGAGGGCACAAGAGGCGTGTCTTGTTCAGCAACTGGGACGGAAAGCAGATCATCCCCACCCCCGATTCATAGAAACACAAGGTAAATACTAGTACGACTTGAAGATTTTACCTCCTCCTCCCTTCTTGGTTCAGATCTGTCCCTTCTATGCTTTCTAATTACTCTTCTCTTAGTGAATTTGATAGTGCACACCAAGTGTTTGATAGTTGTCCTCTGTTATTGGTTTATAATTTTGGGGGCCCTTCAGATAGAGGGGCATGTTTCTGATTCTTGCTACCTTTTCTTCTATAAGGTTACACCTTCCCTATACTCGATTGAAATTAGCTTTCTAGGTTTTATTCATTACTATCCTGACGCTTGTTTGTTTTGGTGTCTGCAGATTTAGTGGAACATAATAGCTAGCTTAAATCTGGTAACTGTCGGGCTGTCAGGTGTGGACGCGTGCAGTATCTCAATCTAGTTCTGCACCACTACATCCTTGGTGAGTTCAATCTCTTCATAGACTTACTTTATGGAACTCCAATTCTGACTATCCTGTTCTTGTTGGGCAGTACAGTTGGGTAGTACAGTTTTTTAGCACATAAGCATGGATGACTAGAATAGTTGATTGTCAGTTCACTTATATTTCTCATACGGAAAGGAGCATCAGTTTTACTTTACACGTCTTTCTCGGGCCCATGGTGAGAGGCCTCTGTGATGTTATTCTTTCAGGAAAGCTTTACTCAAGTTGCCACTCATGTCACAGTGTCCATAATACAGAACACATAAGTTAAACCAAGACAATGATTTTGTTCTTTTAGCCAGAGTCAGGTTCAGATTTGTTCACTCTGAATTTTTTGGGCACATCCAACAAGCAAGCTAGCATGTATTATTTAACTGAACCAAAGGGCAGCTAATGTACGAGTGTTTCATTCTTTGTTCTAAACAAATGCAGCTATAATACTTTGTATTTGATCTGAGTAAAGGTGCAACGAATTGAAGTTATTTTGAAGCACCTACACCTGAGTATATATGTTCTGTTTTTATAGCCTGCAGAGTCTACATTTTGTGAATCGTTTTGTTCCAGTTTTCATTAGTATATAGTCTATACTGTATCAGGTTTTTTTAACGAATATCAGGTTATTTACTATGCAAATATGTCACGGACAAGAGTTAACGTTGTTGAATCCAATGATGAATATATGATGGAAGAACCGATTGAACATCATAATTCTGCTGAAAAAGATCTTGAATCATCCGATGTCCATGAAAGAACCACTAATGATGAAGAAGGCTTCACCGATTGTGATGATGCTGATGCAGATGAAAATGAAGATGGTAAGTTTGTTGCTCATTACTTACCGTCTACAATATATGATTATTCATCATCGTAACATATAATTCATGGTTCTATATATTCAGCTGAAAATGCAGAAACAAAAGAGCGTAAGAAGAGGAAGCTGAAATATATTTGGAACCTTCCAAAAGGGAAAAGGATAATGGTTTGGTGCAATGAAATAGATCAGCCAATTGGAAAAGAGGCTAAACACCTTGGGGAATTTCTTGGCTCAGTTGCAAGGAATGGATCATTGTGTTGCTTGAGCTACAAGGATTGGAGATTGCTCAAAACTAAAACAAATGTAATGGCTATACTAGATCAAGTGAAGGTAAAATTTAGTCCATTGAATATCCTTTACTAGCTTCTTCTATGTTGCCTTACATTGCATTCACCCTATTTATGTTGTAATTGTTTTGCAGATGAGGTTCCTTTACCCTCCTCGCATGGAAAAGTATATATTGAAGACAATTGGAGACAGATGGAGGCAACATAAGTCTGATCTGAAAGCAATGTATTTTGATGAGAAAAAAAGCACCGAAGCCAATTACAACAATAAACCAAAATCGGTGACTCCGGATCAGTGGAGATCTCTAGTTAATCATTGGACAACCGAGAAAGCGAAGGTACTTAAAAGAATTCCATTTTCAACTTTCCTTGTTGGACTTTATATATTGTTGTGTGGATACCATAAAAGATATGCACATAATTGCTTCGATTCATTCTTTGGTAGGGGGTTAGTGCTACAAATAGAAACAATTGTTCAATGCGGAAGTCTACACATACTAGCGGGACAAAAAGTTTCCCTCGTATGAGGGAAGAAATGGTAAAATATACTAACTTCATGCGCCTCTCTTCCATTCATGTCTTGTAATGTAATTCATGTTTACATTACTTATCAACAGAAAGATGCAGATCCTGAAAAGAAGTACCCTCATAGGGCTCACCTGTTCATCCATACGCACAAGCCGAAAACTTGCAAGAACAAAATCATTAATGCTCATGTGGTACATTTACAACTCTCAACCACTCGTATTTGAATTTGATATTATATATATTCTTATTATTTACATTGTTCTTGTATTTAGGAGGAGTTGAAGGATATTATGGATAAGAACCCCGAATTAGCAGATAACAGCGATGGAAAGACTGCATGGAAAGGAGATGCGTTGAACAAAGTATTAGGGGATGACAAGCCTGGCCATGTACATGGTTTGGGACAAGTTCCAAACCCAAAAAAACTTTTTGATGTTTCTACTTCACGTGCATTCCAGAATACACATTTTACTTCGGTGGAGGATACACCAAATGAAGATATGCTAGCTTTTAGAGTTCAAATGGAAAAATTACAACAAGTAAATAAAAATCAAGATGCTAAAATTATGGAACTCGAGGAGCAGATGAGAAGAATGGAAAGACAACAAAATCAGGTAAATTTCTAACAACTATAACCTTCATTTATTTTGTGGACTAACCTTTATGTATTCCTATCATAGGAAATTTCAGATCCAATGGCTACAATTGGGCTTGAACCTTCGGTTGATGGACACAACTCAAACAGAAAAGTTTGTATCTTGTCAAAGTACACAATAAAATTCCTCAAATTTCACTCCAGAAATTATTTGTCAATTAATATTTATGTTATGCTATCTGTAGAGAGTGCTTGCTCCTCCGGTTGATGGACTCCAACGTGTTAAAAAACCATCTAATTTACACAACAAGACAAGTGTGTCAAACGATTCAGATTTGCAAGCATCAAACAAGAATTATGTTTCAGATAAGGTTTGTCTACTTAAAGTCTTAAATAATCTTTAGAACCTGTCATTGCTGAGTTTTAAGTTGTTGTGTTTGCACTTTTTGCAAAGTGGATATATAATACCCAAAACTTGATGTGTATCTTTTTATCCTAGAACAAAGAAACTATGGTTCATAATGGTGGCAGTGCACGACAACTAGAAAAATGTTTTGCTGGACACAAGGTATCATCATAGTCCCATATACAAAATCATGATCAAACTACAGTGCTCCCATGTTTATGTGTTTACTTGTTGCTATCAGAATGTTGTGCAAAACCAAGAAACTTTGGATCATAGTTACAGTGCTCAGCAAGGGGAGATAAATTCTGCTGCACATAAGGTATGTTTCCGTTACCATACACAAAATGTTCAAAATATATTGCTCCGATGGTTTTGTATCTATTGGTCATCTTGCTATCAGAATGTTGTTCAGAACAAAGAAACTTTGCTTGAGAATGTCAGTACACGGCAGGGAGAAAAAACGTTTGCTGCAAACAAACTGATATCCTTTCATAATCGCATACACATTTATGTTCAAACTATAGTGCTAGCTTGTTTATTTGCTTATTACTTCTTCTTTGCTATCAAACTCTTGTCCAGACCAAACAAACAACAAAAGGTTCTAATGCAAGCAGTAAGAGTGCTCAGAGTGGTTCGTTGAGCTGGTTGGGTGCCAGTGAATTACCTGTAAGAGTGCTCATTCATTTCATATGTTCCTATGTTTTGTTTCTGTTTTTTCATATGGTTACTTTGATTTTCTCGAACAGGTAGGAACTAAAGTATTCTTAAAGAGCCTGAAAAAGCATAACAGGGACGTAGCCCTTGCTACAATTGTAAGTTGTGATCCTAAATTTAAACCTGATGGTGCTGAAATTGGAAATGAATTTTGGGCGGTGCATGTTGATATGGCACTTGTGAAAACTGAAAATTTGGTACGGAGTCGCAAAAACTGCAATACTCTCGGTAATGCGGAACAAACAAAGATTGCATGGCCCTCAACCTTTGTACGTGACTAATATCTTGCCTCTATTACTACTTGCATCATGTCAATGCATTCTGTGTTAACAGTTTATTTTGTTTTCTTGTTTGTAGATTAAAAAGATAAATGGATGAGTATATGGATGCGTGGCAAGTGTACTGCAATGATGATGTTGATGTTCTGTTTCATGATGGGGATGATGATGGATTCTTTCAGTTTTAGTTATGTTGTGGGGATGACGTTCATGTTGGATGTTGTTCCTCAATTAAGTTTTAGTGAAGTTGTAGGGATGTTGATGGATGCTTTCGGTTTAAGTTTCATTGTCAAGAAAATAGTTAGATTATGCATCACATTTGATGATGTTCCTCTTGTCATATCCACTATTGTAATCCAACAATTTTATCTCATATATGATTTCTTCCTCTTATCAGTATATTCTCTTGTTTTTGCTTCGCTTGAAAGACGTAATTACACTAAGCATTTATTACATAAATACATCTCTATATAAATATAATAAAAATAATAATACTGTTAATAATAATAATAATAATAATAATAATATATCTATGCCAACACTTGAAGCGTTGGAAATTCTCCGTTGCCAAGTAATGAGAACTTGTTCCTTGTACATTAACCACCAACATATAGAATTGTTGTAGAAGTCCGCTTTATCTGTTGTAGTCTTGCAACGGTTCCTTTTACCAACGGCAATATAAGCGTTGTATTATACGCTAGCAACACTGGATAAGGCAACACCTCTCAAACCGTTGGTAAAGACACTCGCAACGCATATATGAGGTTTTAGATACGGAAAAAAGCGTTGCTAGAGTGGGGGTCTTGTTGTAGTGATTTTTAGCAAGCCTCCTAAAGCCTCACTTTGTCTCAATGACAGGTGGGTCCGTGTACTAGTGTGTGTGTTGCGCGTGCGCTGTGTGTGTGTGTGTGCGCGCGCGTGTGTACATGTACGTGTTTTTTTGTGTACGTGTACGCGTGTGTGCTGCATGTGTACGTGTGTGTGTGTGTACGTGTGTGTGCTGCATGTGTACGTGTGTGTGTGTGTGTGTGTGCTGCATGTGTGTAAGTGTACGCGTGTGTGCATGTGTACGTGGATGCGAGTTGTGCTAGTATACATATACATGTACGTATGCTAGTGTGCAATGTGTCTATGACAAACTGTCCCCACATGTCATTGTGTGTTTTGTGCAAATATAGCAATCCAATATACAAAGGCTACCAAACCAAAAAAAATTGGCTTTGTAAACCAACTCTCTCCTCTTGCTATAACATGTTTTTAGCAATCCAATATACAAAGGCTATTGGAGAAGCTCTAACATTTATTTACGAGGCTCCAAAGAGCCAACATAGTATAATGTTACAAGCAGGGGGGTCACATGACCCAACATTCAGAGCATACAAACAACAAGCGGAAGTTACATGTCTGGGTACAGACATCTACTAAAAGCGGCTGGAAGAGCCTGAAAAGCTACAACGACCCTACCAAAAGGAACCAGACCTCTGTCTGGGATTCCCAAGCTAATCCGGTCAACGTCGAACTTCACGTCATAAGAATCACTACTGAGACTGACGTCTCCTCTGCAAAAACATAAATTAAGCAACCGTGAGTACAAAGGTACTCAGCAAGACTTACATCAGAACTATCTACATATGCATCATTATCAACAAGGGGATTGTGGAGTTTAATTGCAGAAAGCCAGCTTTGACTCTTGGCTAACCTATACTACGTCTACGAGTACTTTCTTTGTAATGGGTAGCGCACACGAGTCCACATATTCACCAAGTCAATACACCACTATGGATCCACTCCCGTCATCCTACGAGAGGGCCATCCATAGCACTCACACTTATCTGGCGCATTTTAGAGTATCCCTTTCACTTGTCTATGAACCATATAAGTGTCCAAGTAGTCCATATCCGAGGACGCGGCTATTCGAACAGATCATTTACCCTGCAGGGGTATACTTCTTCACACATTCTCCCGCCACTTACCGCCATGTGCACGTAAAAAAAGGCACCTCGGCAACCTTCAAGCGGAAGCCCAGAGAGGGAGTCGGCCACGGACGTTAACTTACAACGACTCACGCCCAAGGCAGTCGCCTATCTGAGTTGGAACCCATAATGGAACTCCGGCCGAGGTTTCCAACATGGCCTCAAACGTTGTGAGCAGGGCCCCAAGCCGGTGCCGACTGGGCCATTCATCCACTTCACAGGCCGTGCCATACCTATCAACGTTTCGAACTACTACGACTCCTGGATTGAGAACAGGGAAGTTAATAGGCCGAGAGGGGTCGAGTTACCGGAACCCAATGTGCGGTAGTATCTTGTCTTGGAACACAAACACAAGATCTCAGGTCCTAAGAGCGGTTTCAATGAGACAACCCACCATCTACTCCTACATGGCCCCTCACCGCTACCTTTACCAAATCGGATTCACATACTTAACTCTCACACAGTAGGACATGGACACCACCATTCCGATTCATCGCCAAGATGGATCAGACCCAACACGACTCTAAGCATAGCAGGCTCAGTAAGCAAGCATGGATGAGTAAGCACAACAAGGCTAAAACAGTTGCTACTCATGCTAAGTGGTTTCAACTATTTACTATGACAAAGATAGGCCATGCAAAGGAATGGGTTCATCTACCGAGTACATGTAGCAACTGAATCGTTGTTGTCCTAATGCAGTAAAAGAGAGCAGGAGCGAGAGAGTAGGATATTATCAGGATGCTCAAGGAAGGGTTGCTTGCCTGACAGTTCTGAAGATAGCATTTCTCTTCATCAGTGTCAATGATCATAACGTCGGAACCATCGTCTACCGAGAAGGAACAACACCGAGAAACAAGAAGAAGGAACACAATCAATGTGATGCAACAAACATGATGTATGATATGGCATGTTAAGGTTCTGAATTCACCTAGTACAATATTTAGCCATATTAATTGAAGTGGAATTCAAATAGGCATCAAATTCCAACTCCAAACTATTTATCAAATTTGTCCTAATCATGAAATGTCCTAATTGGTGAGGTTAACTTGTTCAAACATGCATGATCATGGCATAAACAGATTCATTGGATTTTTCTGATCATTTTTCATATATAAATTATTTTCATCCGAGTTATAGATTATTTTATATGAATTTTAGAAGTTTTAAACATTTTCTGGAATTAATAAATCATTTTAGATTTATTTAAACACCAGAATTAATTACTGCATCAGCATTATGTCATAGTGACGTCAGCTGGTCAACAGACCGATTCTAGGTCAAAACTGACATGCGGGTCCCACATGTCAGTGTCTGTAACTTTAAACAAAATGGTTTATTTTAAACCGGGGATTTATTAGCCCGTGGGGTCCGGTTGTCAGTGTCTTAGAGGTTAATTAGCAGGCAATTAGGCCCTAATGGCTGGGCCACATCAGTAGTCGCCGGATTTAGACCGGCGACGACCAAACTGACGGCGGGAGTTCGCCGGAGTTGCGCTCCCGGCATCCATTTGGCGCACCGAGGGCACCCTCGGGGAGCCCTTGCTCGTCCGCATCCAACGGACCGACCGGCAGGTCGTGGGGTGGCCGGAGGTGATGCCGGCGATGGGCGGGGCAGCGGCTCCAGCTCGGGTTCTAACGGGATGGGAGTGTGGTGCAAAGGGGGGGCTGGCCGAGGAGCTCACCAGGTTCCTGGCGTTGTGCTGAGCACGGTGCGATGCGAGAGCACGGTTGGCTTGAGCTCAGGCCACGGCGGTGTCATGGCCGTGCGGCGACAAGCTCCGGCTAGGTGGGGGCAGCTAGAGGATGGGAAGGATGGAAGTGGCAGAGGGGAAACGAAGGAGGCCTCACTTGGCATCGGACGGGGAGGTCAATGGGCTCGGGGGCGTTCTTGACGGCGCGAATCGACGACGGCCGGCCTCGGGCACCGGCAGTGAGCACGAGCTCGATGCGGTACGCTTCCAGCTCCTGGGGGCTCGATCTTCGGCGATGAGGGCGAGGGCACCGTTGCGGATCTCTCGGACATGGCAGCGGGGCAAGGGAACGCCAATGGCCGCGGTGGTACTCGCCGGCGGTCTCGAGCGGGCTCGGGACTGAGAGTTGGAGGAAGAGGGAGAGAGCAGAGAGAGAGGGGAGAGATAGGGGCAGGCGCAGGGCATCTCCAGGCAAGGGGATTTGGACGAGGGGGAGGCGAGCAGCTCCGTGGCAAGCAGGAGCCGGCCTCAGACGCGCGCGCGGGCAACACGCCTCTACCAGTAGGCAGAGGTGGAAGACGACCACGGCTCTCCTCCTGGTGGGCTGGGCCTTCTCCTGTGCTGGGCCGGCTACAGGTAAGTCAGGTAAGCTCTACCTTTTATTTTATATTTTTGTCTTTTCTATTTATCTTCAATTGTTCTGGTTTGAAAATATACAAAACCATTTTATAAAATTCTGATAATTTGCAGGTGAGTCCACTGGACTAAGCTATAGCACCACAAAATGTTTCAGAATTAATGGACTCATATTTTATATATGACAAATATAAATCCATGGAAAATAATTGTTAGATTAATTCAATTGCCCAAAATAACTACCTCTGTGATTCCAGAAATATTGGTGTGCATTTTTCCTCCTGCCAATATTTTCCTAGAATACAAAGAACATTTTCTTGGGGTTGTTTGAGGAAATTTTTATATTGCTCATTTGTCAAAATTCTCTCTGAGGCTTGATAATCCCCAATTCAAATTCATTTGAATTTAGAATGCATGCATGAATATGCAATGACAAGCAAAGCTAAACTGGGGCTGTGATAACTCACCCCCACTAAACAAGAATCTCGTCCCGAGATTCAGGTGTAGGGTAAGAGCAAGAGGGAACACTAAACTATCACAACTTCATGATCTTCAGGATCCAATTGCCCTTCTCGAAGATGTCGGTTCATTGCATCATGCTGATCTTGACATCTTTTCCTTTGGGATGTTCATCCAAACATGACGACAAGAGGAACAGAAAACTCTACAAGAATCGATCTTCTCAAAGATCAAGCAACTCCTGATCAAATCGTAGAATGAGACGTAGGAGCATCCCTTGAGCTGAGACGCAAAACACACATCGAGAGCGACAAAAGAAGCATATGACAAAGGTTTAATTGGTAGGCAACAATTCCACGCTAAAGTATATGGTGATGAGGTTTCAAAGTAGCGAGGAGTTAGTTTCCCTTCATACCATAACGGGCACCGTAAGAAAGGTGACTCGTAGGATTATCCCTTAAGTGGCAAAAAGAATTACTTTTGATACAAAGATCATTGAAACTCTTCCTACCAGGCTAAGGCAATTCACCAACGATTGTTGGAAAGAATTTGAACGAATGGCATACTCAGCTTGGAAAGGAAACTGGAGTTATAGGATAACTCGGCAAACGGAAGGCACATTCTAGTTGATACCGAGGTATAACCCAGTGTCTGAGCGTGCTCTCAAGAACTTGAGCATTTCCATATCCATCACGGTTCTACCAACATCCATGCCAAGGATCCTGGCAACACACCATACTATCATGATGAATAGCGATGGAGGATGCAGATGCAAAGGAAGACATCACTTTCTCAGATTTCATCTTAGCTTTGCCAAGAAAGCGAAATCTGGATGATCGACCGAGAGACATTTAGCACTCCGCTTCTAATGTTCTCCTTGTTGTACTAGGACACCCAATTATAGATAATGCTTGGTATCTAGAACATCAAGTAGAGGTCCGACTTCAGGGGGTCCCAATGGTCCATGAGAAATAGCGTTAGAGCAAGTCATACAAGGTCCTCATGGGGAAGTGGCCAATGTTGCTGATACAAGATGTTATAATAATATGTCTTCCGGCTAGGTGTGTTAGCCACAACATCACTTTACCGGGTTATAGAGAGACCAATATTATAATACTTGGGTAACGTTCTGACCATTATATCTGCCTGAAATTCTGATATGGTTGGTGTCAGGATATTCCAGACTCAGCATGTCTGAAAGTGAAAGGTTGCAACACAAATTGACGAGATGACGTTGCAGGATTCTCGGGAGAGGAACTACGGAAGTCAGCACCAAAACATGAGCTGGATTGCAAGACCCACGTGAAACCAGTGTCCAAGACAGTTGTGACCACATAGAAACCTTACAACAAAACACTTCCGAGTTCTGGTTAGGAACCATTATTGCGGATAACGAAGCTGGGTGCAAGTCCGTCTGGTACCTTCAGGAATAGCACTTAACTTCTTTTCCTTAACAAGTAAATCAGTGGCTTGGTGTGCTAGGAAATACATGTGGATTGGAGGTAGCTAATCTCTCAACCACAGCATACTTCGCACATGCATGGTTGACTTGGGATGATTCCAGAGGAAGCAATTTAAACTTTCTCCAATTCACGGCGACATCTTGCATCAAATGCACATGAACTGAGAGGAAGTCACTTCTTACACCATACACATACTTCGGGTGCGAGACCTGAAGATAATGCCTACAAAAGTTTCCGATGCTAACTTAATGTACAACATGAATCACGGAACAAGTGAAGATGTTGCAGATGGGCTCAACAACAACTCATTGAGATATCCATATAAATGGAATTCCACAACCATGTGAGCAAGAATTTAGCATTGGTCAGACCATGAGACATAATGATGTAAGTTCGGGGGATTAGCCACAAATAAGACATCATTACAAGAACCCTTGGTTCTGAGTTTGATTTGACAATGGCCCATATTCAAATCAAAAATTGGACAAGACAATGGATGCAACAATTGATCACAAGGATCAATCGACGAAGACATCATCTTTCTTAAACACACACACATACGCACACAAGGATATCCCTTTAGAATGAACTAAATTAGACAAGCTTTTACCTTCCAACTCTCCAAGTTGTTGTTTAGCTTATCCAACTAGTTCAAGGGTATCCAACACAGATTCTTGGAGAAGGGATGGTTTACAAGAAACCAACTTGATCACGAACTCAACATAACGGTCAGGGGACAACATGGTAATACTTCCGAGAAGATATTCGGAAAATTACAATCCACCGCTATGTTATTGAGCTCGAGAACAATGTTGCTTTTCAGGGCAAGACGATATGATCAAAAGAGCTTGGCACAAACCTAACTCATTGATCGAAGAGTGCACCAGGAAAGATGGACTAGGTGGCACGGTCAATCTTAGAATGATGGTTCAATAACCAACACACCAAGAATGAAATTATTGTCCATTAACTTCCAAGCAATGGAATTGCTAGGAGTATTGATTTCACGCATCACGGTTCACTTGTCAACGTTCTGGTTACAACCAACACGGAGGCCAATGAATGAATAATGATGGCGAGAAGTACCACTGTATCAAGAATTCATGAGAGGTGGTGCAATTCTCACGATACTCTTGACATAAAGAGGGTAATACTTCAAGGTAGAACAGGGCAAAAACTGAATTTGCTTTTTGATCTGCGGAATACAACTACTTCGACCCAATCCAAGAAATGGATGAGGTACTGGAGTTTGTTTCTCCTAGTCATTCTGAAATAGAATGGCTCGACAGACCAAAAGAATACTATGCATCGATGATACGAATGCACCACTACTCTTGACTATCCACTGATAGATGAAGGTCAGAATACCAATGAAAAGGAGCAACTCAAGAGCACATGATTTTTCTGAGGTGTAGATGCATAGGTTGGCAAGTCGAACAAGTTCGACATGATTCTTCCGGATAACCCAGGCAGAAGGAAAGAATTGGCAGGCTCACAACTATGGAATGGAGGACTCATGAAGAGTACTCTTGTTGTGATCTTTAGTTCACGAGGAACTTCTGCCATGACTGGTTCATGGTGTTGGAAGAATGATAAACCACGAACCTTGAAGACTATAACAAGGTTACTAATCCTCCTAAAGGAACGAGCAACACTATCAACAGGAGTGAGCAGAAAGATTCTTGGGTTCAAGAACCTAGAAATAGAATACCTACTGACCAAGTAGCATCACAGGATGCTTTCGATAACGATGGCTAGAATTATCACACCGGAATACAACACAACTATATATTGGGTGGTTCCTTGGGATAAGACGGTTTCCTAACACCTTCATCAGATACGTCAAGGTAATGGGATACCTCAACACAATAGTTGGCGTGCTTTAACTGGCCCAAAGACATTAACTCGGGATGAAAGTATTTGCAATTGCATCAGATAATTTTGAAACCTTGGATAACTCGGACAGCATAACGGCTGTACGGGCATGAAATATGAGGCAACCTGCATGAAAACTGACAGCAAAATAACTGAATTCTTATGGAGACACTGCTCTAGGAGAGCATCAACTTTCCTATAAGTCTCTAGCATAGTAACTCGTCATCCTGATAGATAGATGGGAAAGCCTAGTTCTTAACCCCGTAGAATAAGGAAGAGGGTGACTCAGAATTAGAATGACACGAGGAAAGGAGTAAAAAGAATCTTAAGTTCCCTTCCACAATCAATTCCCTTATATAACTAACGGAGTTCTAGACTCAAACATCGACGAGTTTGGCTTGGTAATCCTACAAGCAGTCAGGCTCTGATACCAACGTTGTCGAGACCCCGATCCTAAGCCATATGAATCCAGCCTGTAACATGTCACACCACTTTGTGGCCTAACGCACGGTAACCCACGGCTGCCACCTTACCTTGGCCGGGACCGTTTGCGCCTTTTGGCTCACGGATATGAACATGTCGCTAGCATTCACACGTCAAAGAACCCGGGTCGACATGACTAGTCATAGACCCAAGTGGCACAACCGTACAGGGACAGGCATACGTAACCCAACGATGCAGGTGTCGGTCATCAACGTGTGTAGACGAGTCGTAGCGAGCTACATGGACTCCATTACACCGCGTGACATTTCCCTGTAGGGATAGACACAGCAGCAAAGAAGGATACACGCCGGTCAATCAATGTGTCCGGAGCAGTAGCAAGCTACCAAGGCTCATGGAAGCACAAAGAGGCATTTCCCCGTAAAGAAGGCTACTAAAGGCACACAACTAGGTGTCGAATCCCACACATACCAATGCATTTCAATCATACACGCACTATGCACCATATGCGTAGATACAACATGGCATCACAACAAAACTCTACCACATAACATTTATTTAGGAGGCTCCGAAGAGCCAACATAGTATAATGTTACAAGCAGGGGGGTCACATGACCCAACATTCAGAGCATACAAACAACAAGCGGAAGTTACATGTCTGGGTACAGACATCTACTAAAAGTGGCTGGAAGAGCCTGAAAAGCTACAACGACCCTACCAAAAGGAACCAGACCTCTGTCTGGGATTCCCAAGCTAATCTGGTCAACGTCGAACTTCACGTTATAAGAATCACTACTGAGACTCACATCTCCTCTGCAAAAACATAAATTAAGCAACCGTGAGTACAAAGGTACTCAGCAAGACTTACATCAGAACTATCTACATATGCATCATTATCAACAAGGGGATTGTGGAGTTTAATTGCAGAAAGCCAGCTTTGACTCTTGGCTAACCTATACTACGTCTACGAGTACTTTCTTTGTAATGGGTAGCACACACGAGTCCACATATTCACCAAGTCAATACACCACTATGGATCCACTCCCGTCTTCCTACGAGAGGGCCATCCATAGCACTCACACTTATCGGGCGCATTTTAGAGTATCCCTTTCACTTGTCTATGAACGATATAAGTGTCCAAGTAGTCCATATCCGAGGACGTGGCTATTCGAATAGATCATTTACCCTGCAGGGGTATACTTCTTCACACATGCTCCCACCACTTACCGCCATGTGCACGTAAAAAAATGCACCTCGGCAACCTTCAAGCGGAAGCCCGGCGAGGGAGTCGGCCACGGACGTTAACTTACAATGACTCACGCCCAAGGCAATCGCCTATCTGAGTTGGAACCCATAATGGAAGTCCAGCCGAGGTTTCCAACATGGCCTCAAACGTTGTGAGCAGGGCCCCAAGCCGGTCCCGACTGGGTCGTTCATCCACTTCGCAGGCCGTGCCACACCTATCAACGTTTCGAACTACTGCGACTCCTGGACTGAGAACAGGGAAGTTAATAGGCCGAGAGGGGTCGAGTTATCGGAACCCAATGTGCGGTAGTATCTTGTCTTGGAACACAAACACAAGATCCCAGGTCCTAAGAACGGTTTCAATGAGACAACCCACCATGTACTCCTACATGGCCCCTCACCGCTACCTTTACCAAATCGGATTCACATACTTAACTCTCTCACAGTAGGACATGGACAACACCATTCCGATTCATCGCCAAGATGGATCAGACCCAACACGACTCTAAGCATAGCAGGCTCAGTAAGCAAGCATGGATGAGTAAGCACAACAAGGCTCAAACAGTTCCTACTCATGCTAAGTGGTTTCAACTATTTACTATGACAAAGACAGGTCATGCAAAGGAATGGGTTCATCTACCGAGTACATGTAGCAACTGAATCGTTGTTGTCCTAATGTAGTAAAAGAGAGCAGGAGCGAGAGAGTAGGATATTATCAGGATGCTCAAGGAAGGGTTGCTTGCCTGACAGTTCTGAAGATAGCATTTCTCTTCATCAGTGTCAATGATCATAACGTCGGAACCATCGTCTACCGAGAAGGAACAACACCGAGAAACAAGAAGAAGGAACACAATCAATGTGATGCAACAAACATGATGTATGATATGGCATGTTAAGGTTCTGAATTCACCTAGTACAATATTTAGCCATATTAATTGAAGTGGAATTCAAATAGGCATCAAATTCCAACTCCAAACTATTTATCAAATTTCTCCTAATCATGAAATGTCCTAGTTGGTGAGGTTAACTTGTTCAAACATGCATGATCATGGCATAAACAGATTCATTAGATTTTTCTAATCATTTTTCATATATAAATTATTTTCATCCGAGTTATAGATTACTTTATATGAATTTTAGAAGTTTTAAACATTTTCTGGAATTAATAAATCATTTTAGATTTATTTAAACTCCAGAATTAATTACTGCATCAGCATTATGTCATAGTGATGTCAGCTGGTCAACAGACCGATTCCAGGTCAAAACTAACATGCGGGTCCCACATGTCAGTGTCTGTAACTTTAAACAAAATGGTTTATTTTAAACCGGGGATTTATTAGCCCGTGGGGTCCGGCTGTCAGTGTCTTAGAGGTTAATTAGCAGGCAATTAGGCCCTAATGGCCGGGCCCCATCAGCAGTCGCCAGATTTAGACTGGCGACAACCAAACTGACGGCGGGAGTTCGCCGGAGTTGCGCTCCCGGCATCCATTTGGCGCACCGAGGGCACCCTGGGGGAGCCCTTGCTCGTCCGCATCCAACGGACCGACCGGAAGGTCATGGGGTGTCTGGAGGTGATGCCGGCGATGGGCGGGGCGGCGGCTCCAGCTCGGGTTCTAACGGGATGGGAGTGTGGTGCACGGGGGGGCTGGCCGAGGAGCTCACCAGGTTCCTGGCGTTGTGCTGAGCACGGTGCGGTGCGAGAGCGCGGTTGGCTTGAGCTCAGGCCACAGCGGTGTCATGGCCATGCGGCGGCAAGCTCCGGCTAGGTGGGGGCAGCTAGAGGATGGGAAGGACAGAAGTGACAAAGGGAAAACGAAGGAGGCCTCACGTGGCATCGGACGGGGAGGTCAGTGGGCTCGGGGGCGTTCTTGACGGCGCGAATCGACGACGGCCGGCCTCGGGCACCGGTGGTGAGCACGAGCTCGATGCGGTACACTTCCAGCTTCTGGGGGCTCAATCTTCGGCGATGAGGGCGAGGGCGTCGTTGCGGATCTCTCGGACATGGCAGCGGGGCAAGGGAACGCCGATGGCCGCGGTGGCACTCGCCGGCGGTCTCGAGCGGGCTCGGGACAGAGAGCTGGAGGAAGAGGGAGAGCGCAAAGAGTGAGGGGAGAGATAGGAGCAGGCGTAGGGCATCTCCAGGCAAGGGGATTTGGACGAGGGGGAGGAGAGCAGCTCCGTGGCAAGCAGGAGCTGGCCTCGGACGCGCGCGCAGGCGACACGCCTCTGCCAGTAGGCAGAGGTGGAAGACGACCACGGCTCTCCTCCTAGTGGGCTGGTCCTTCTCCTGTGCTGGGCCGGCTACAGGTAAGTCAGGTAAGCTCTGCCTTTTATTTTATATTTTTGTCTTTTCTATTTATCTTCAATTGTTCTGGTTTGAAAATATACCATCCATTTTATAAAATTCTGATAATTTGCAGGTGAGTCCACTGGACTAAGCTATAGCACCACAAAATGTTTCAGAATTAATGGACTCATATTTTATATATGAAAAATATAAATCCATGGAAAATAATTGTTAGATTAACTCAATTGCCCAAAATAACTACCTCTGTGATTCCAGAAATATTGGTGTGCATTTTTCCTCCTGCCAATATTTTCCTAGAATACAAAGAACATTTTCTTGGGGTTGTTTGAGGAAATTTTTATATTGCTCATTTGTCAAAATTCTCTCTGAGGCTTGATAATCCCCAATTCAAATTCATTTGAATTTAGAATGCATGCATGAATATGCAATGAAAGCTAAACTAGGGCTGTGACACCCGGAGAGAGATTTCCCCGGCAGAATCTGACTGCCGGAGTGCAAAAGGGCCTCTGCCCAGGTTTCCGCCTCGAGACGGCGGCGCTTCATCCCGAAAGGTTGCTTATGATTTTTTCTAGGGTAAAACACACCATATAGGAGAAGAGGGGCATCGGAGAGCCAGCAGGGGGCGCACAAGCCATCTGGCCGCGCCCCCAGGGGGCGCGACCTATTGGCTTGTGGCCTGCTGGCAGCCCCTCTCCGGTACATTTTTGCTCCAGAAATTCTTAAATATTCCAAAAATATTCTTCGTAAATTTTCAGGTCATTCTGAGACTGGTGATTTTTCTGCCTTTTTCTCATTTTTCCAGTCCAGAATTCCAATTTCCAGATATTTCCCTCCTTGTGATGTACCTTGCATATTCACAGAGAATAAACATAAGAATTGTATGACAATGTGGAATAATGGACAAAAATAAGGTAGATATTAGTAGGAAATCATGATGCAGAATGGACGTATCAAATATCGCTATCACAAAGTAAAGTGCATAAGTTAAGCGCTCGAGTAAGAGATAACCGAGGAACATGGAGACTACGATGTATCCCGAAGTTCACACCCTTGCGGATGCTAATCTCCATTTGGAGTGGTGTGGAGACACAATGCTCCCCAAGAACCCAGTAGGGACACCGTAATCTCCTCACGCCCTCGCACAGTGCAAGATGTCGTGATTCCACTGAGGGACCCTTGAGGGCGGTCACCGAACCCATACAAATGGCAACCCATGGGGGCGGTCACTGGACCCGACACTTTGCTAACTGTTGGGGGCGTTCACCGGAACCCGTACAAATTGCTTGGGGCAATCTCCACAACATAATTGGAGACCCACACGCTTGCCCGGAGCTTTACACCACAATGATTGAGCTCCGAGGCACCACCAACCGTCTAGGGCGCCAAAGCACCTAAGAGGCACAAGCTCTAGAGTGCCCAAACACCCAAGAGTAATAAGCTTCTCAAACTTCACTTCCACATATCATCGTGGAGAACTCAAGCCGATGCAACTAATCCAATGGCAAGGGCACATGGAGTGCCCAAGTCCCTCACTCCCAAATCCCACCAAAGCAATGAAAGCTATGGAGGAATATGAGAGGAAGAACAAGAAAGAGAACACAAATAACTCCAAGATCTAGATCCAAGGGGTTCCCCTCACATAGAGGAGAAAATGATTGGAGGAAATATAGATCTAGATCTCCTCTCTCTTTTCCCTCACGAACTATAAAGAATCATTGGAAGGATTGAGAGTTAGCAAACTCGAAGAAGGTCAACAATGGGGGAAGAACACAAGCTCAAAGGATGAGATCCATTGGGGAAGAATACCCCCTTTTATAGGTGGGAAAAAATCCAACCGTTACCCCCTCAGCCCGCACATAAGCGGTACTACCGCTCCGGAGAGGAGTACTGCCTCTCGGGCAGCAGTGCTCCACTGAGCATTGCAATGGCACCAAGCCACGAGGTGGTAGTGCCGCCAGAGTGGTACTACCGCTCGCCCCAGTGGTACTACCGCTGGGGTTGCAGCTTAGGAGTACCCAGAGGCAGGGCAGGAACTAGGATGGAGGCAGTACCGCTACAGCAGTACTACTGCTTATAAGCGGTAGTGTCGCGCCCCACTGCCGCCCTACCTCCACTGAGATTGCGAAGGGTCCAGAAGGGTAGGCGGCAGTTGAGCGGTAGTGGTGGGCGGTACTACCTCTTGTAGACAGTACTACCGCGCCGCACTACCGGCCCCACTATCGCGTAGTCCGACACGAAAAGTCGAGACTCCAGAGGCAGCGGTACAAAGCGCAGCACTGGACGATGGTACTACCGCATGTAGGCGGTACTACCGTTTTCCTAGACCACTACTACCGCTTATAGTTATAGGTGGTACTACCACTTGCCAGCGCGGTACTGACGCTTGGGACCTTCAGGACCAATGCACAGGAAATGGATGAATGCAGGAACACCAAACTGTCATAACTTCTGCAAATGAGCTATAATATAGAGGAGTGAAACCTCCATCAGAGAAACACCGGCATAAACTCCAACATCGAAAACATCATAGAAGATGCATATGAACTCCATTTTTTATGAACTCGAGCTTATCATGAAGATGACCATAAGCTCTAAAACTCAAAAAGATAAACACCAAACAAGAACCAAGAAAGATGATGCAAGGATGCAAATGGTATGAGCTCTCAACGAACGATATGATCAAGCTACTCAATAGAGAGCCCCCCTTGATATTACGGCAATCGATCCTATAACCCGGTCTCCTAACTACCACCATGAGACCAGTAAAATAGAAAACCTATCAAGGGCAAACCTATACCTTGCACATAGTTCACTTGAGCTAGATGATGACGATCTTGACTTCCTCAAGTTGGACCACCTTTCTTGATTACGTTCGCTCAATGAAGACTAGTTGATTTCTCCCCCATACTCCACTATGGGTGAGCCACTCTTCGGCACATCTTCACAAGTCCATTGACACCACAATGGACAGGAAGCTTCAAGCATGATCTCTTCGTGGTGCTTCTCTTGAACTTGCACACCGCAACCTTGATGACGATCACCACTTGATGTTGTCCTCCATGGGTTGTATGTGATCTTACTTTTTATGCATGCCCACGGAAACATACCTAACCCCACAAAGAACACTCATAAATATCATGGGTTAGTACACAAAGTGTAATGGACAATACTTACCATACCATGAGATCACTTGATCCCACTTGGTACATCACATAAACTCCTTGAAACCAACAAATGGACTCCAAGAAAATGCCTATGGACAAATCCTTTGAATATAAATGAAGGCAACTATTAGCCCATAGAGAATGTCATCAATTACCAAAACCACACATGGGGGAACCATGCTCTTTCAACGTGCCAATGGAAATGGTCTTGGGCCACAATATGCTCAGTAATAACTATTGACAAGACATTTCGGCTTTGCCATAGGTGGTGACTCTTTGGTTCTTGGCTGAAAAAGCTATCAGGGTTTGACTCAGTCATCATGCCTCTCACTGCAGGCCTTGGTACAAAAGCTAAAGGGGACTTCGGTCCTATTAAAAAATAAGTTATGATGAAAGGGGGCCTTGTTGAAAGACATCCTCCATTATCTATAGCAAATTGTCGCCTAAAGTGCATAGCAACAATTGAAAGGAAGGCCAGGAAGACCTCAAAATAAGGAGCCGACGTGGAAGATGGAACTCGCCTACAAAGTCGAAGGCTTAAAGTTATGAAGTTGTTACGAAGAATACGCCAGGTGTCCTTGGCTTGAAGACTAGTTCAGGGGCTACTGACGGTGTCCTGGATTAGGGTTGCACACTATGGCGGCCCGCCATTCATGGGCCGGGCCAAGGACCCAGCAGTAACTGAAGAATGGGCCCCACATGCCCCGGCCCTCGGCGTGATCAAGATGGAGTTCTCCGAAGACTTGTCGAACACTTCAAGATGTACTTGAATGATCGGCATGTTTATCCCCAGATTGTAACCGACCATGTGTAAACCCTAGAAAACCCCGGTGCCTGTATAAGTAAAGGAGTTTAGTCCATTTAGGCACGATTTTAAGGTTTTAGTGATTAGAATTCATTCATAAGATCCCGAGGTAGATCATACTGGACTTTGTACCCATCAAAAATTAATATAATAAAAGCAGGACGTAGGGTTTTACCTCTTCGAGAGGGCCCAAACCTGGGCAAATACCGTGTCCCTATTCTTCCTGTTATCATCTTGCTCAGATCACCATCTTGGGACCCCCTACTGAAAGCACATATGCTCCCTCGGTGGTTTTGATAATTCATGACAACCTACATTGTCTTTTGGACTAATATTTCTACCTAGTTCATTTCAAGTTTAGTCCACAGAGAGTGTTGGCAAAAGGATTGTGAGGAGACCCCAAGATGCAAGGAATAGGATTGGCAAAGCTTCAAGCTAGAAGACTCTACATTTTACTTTGTGAGAAATCACTTTGAGAACATAGGAAACCAATACTATTAAAAGGGGGTAAGGTTTTGTTGGTGAACAAATTGCTCCACGTGCACAAGTGCTAGCCACCAAAAACACCCACAAGCTCTCCCATAAAAATATTCTGTCTAAAACCCTTCCACTCAAAATTGGTGCCACCAACATTTCCATATCGGCTACACTGAGTTTAAACCCTAGACAGAAACCCTAGCCACAAACCCTTCTTCGGTGTAACCGAGTTCACATCGGTGCAACCGAGTTTCACTGACCAACCTTCTGGTGTCCCAAATCATAAAATCGGAATTTCCGAGTTTATGCTTCGGTCTCACCGAGTTTTGGCAACTGCCCTCGGCCACTGGTTTCGGTACCACCGAGAGTTCCATATCGGTCTCACCGAGTTTCCTAAAGTTGCCACATTTTGAACAAGTCGATGCCACCGAGTTTTACTTCGGTTTCACCGAGTTGGGCAATAATGTTGTAACGGTTGGATTTTTGGAGATGCTTATATATACCCCTCCACAACATCCCACTCGAAAGAGAAGCACTCAGAACAGTTCCCCACTTCCCATATCCAAATTTCTGAGAGAGAACCACCTACCCTTGTGTTGAGATCAAGATCATCCACTCCAACCATATGGATCTTGATTTCTAGCCTCCCCAAGTTGCTTTCCACCCAATCAATCTCTTCTACCAAGCCAAATATGTGAGAGAGTGATTGAGTGTTGAGGAGTCTATCATCTTGAAGCACAAGAGCAAGGAGTTCATCATCATTATCAAGCCTATTACCTTTTGGAGGGTGGTGCCTCCTAGATTGGTTAGGTGTTGCTTGGGAACCTCCTACTTCGTGTTGTGGAGTTGAACCAAGAAGTTTGTACGGGCAAGGATATCGCCAACTTCGTGAAGATCTACCCATAGTGAGGCTAGTCCTTCGTGGACGGAAGCCGTTATGGAATAGTCAAGGTTGCTACTTCGTGGACCCTTATGGGTGGAGCCCTCCATGGACTCTCGCGACCGTTACCCTCCGTGGGTTGAAGACTCCATAAACGTGGATGATAGCGCCACCTATCGGAACCACGGGAAAAATCCTTGCGTCTCCAAATTGCGTTTGATCTTCCTATCTCTACTTTCTCTTACGTGTGCTTGTCTTACTTTCCGCTGCCATACTTGTTGACTAGCATGTGTAGGGTGCATTAGATTTGTTATAATTGCTAAAACTGCCCACCAATTAACTTGGGAAAAGGTTAGGTTTTAATTCTTGCAAGTAGTCTATTCACCCCCCCCCCCTCTAGACGTCTCTTCTATTGATCCCTTCAATTGATATCAGAGCTTTGGTCTCCATAGATTCGGTTTCATCACCGTGGAGGAAGATGGATGTGTTTAGTTTGGGGAGTATTAGTTGTAGAGTGCCCGTTCTCAATGGGGAGTACTATAGTCAATGGAAATACGAGATGCTTGAGCTATTCAATGTATTACATTTGAGCAAGTATGTTAAGAACCCCTATGTACCTCCCATTGATCCTTTACATCCCACACACGAAGAGGAAATTGATATGCTATGCAATCTTAGAACTGTTAATCTTATTATTAGAGGATTGCCTAGAATTTTACTTAATCAAATGAAGAATTTTGAATGTGCCTATACTTTGTGGAGTGATTTGGAGAAACGATATCCAAATTATTCATTAAGTAATCTTGATGAAATTCTTCATAAAACTATTGCCTTTCACAAAATGATGCCTAGTGATCCTAAGTTTGATGATTATCTATTTGAGCTTAGAGACCTCATGCGTGCTAAAGGAGATGTCATAACTATCAACAACATCATTGTTGAAGCCATTCGCATTCATAATCTTGAACATTGTCATGATCACAACCCTAACGAATCTCTTGTTTCTTATGACGAGGATTTCCCACTTGATGATGACAATGTGGAGCATGGCTACTATGATGAAGATGAGTTGTTCGACATCGAGTATGAGAAGACAATGAACAATCTAAGTCTCGTGGCAAACTTCGAGGATTACATGTCCGGAGGAAAAGAGTGGATTCTCGACAGTGGATGCACCGATCATATGACCGGGGATAGAGACATGTTTCAAGAAATCACACCAAACCATGGACCGCGAAGGTATGCAACTTTTGGAGATAACTCCAAGGGTAAGGTACTTGGTCTTGGTAAGGTGGTCATATCCCATGATAGCTCTATTCAAAACGTCATGCTTGTTGAATCCCTTGGCTACAATCTTCTCTCCGTATCTAGACTTGCCGACTTTGGTTTTAATGTGCTATTCACCAAAGTAGATTGCCAAGTGTTTCGTCAAGATAATCATAACATGGTCTTTACCGGTTTTCGTAGAGGTGATCTATATATTGTCGATTTCACTAAGAGATCCAAACCTCGTACTTGTCTTATTGCAAAATCTTCTAAAGGTTGGCTTCGGCATAGAAGACTAGGACATGTTGGTATGCATAATCTAGACAAGCTTATCAAAGGTGATCATATTCTTGGTGTTAAAGATGTTATCTTTGACAAAGATAGACGTTGTAGTGCTTGTCAAGCCGGAAAACAAGTAGGTGGAAGTCATCCCGTAAAGAATATCATGACTGCTAGGAGACCACTCGAGTTGCTTCATATGGATCTTTTTGGTCCCAATGCTTACAAGAGCCTCGGTGGAAATTCCTTTGGTCTAGTTATAGTTGATGATTTTTCCAGATTTACGTGGGTATTCTTTCTTGATGATAAGTCGCAGGTACAAAAGATCTTCAAGAACTTCGCTCACAAAGCCCAAAATCAGTTTGAAGTGAAGATCAAGAAAGTTCGGAGCGACAATGGATCGGAGTTCAAGAACACAAATGTAGACACCTTTCTTGACGAAGAAGGGATTCTACATGAGTTCTCGGCTACGTACATGCCTCAACAAAATGGAGTTGTTGAGAGGAAGAACCACACTCTTATTGAGATGGCAAGAACGATGCTCGACGAATACAAGACGCCAAGACACTTTCGGGCGGAAGCCGTTGAGACAGCTTGTCATGCCACGAACCGACTCTATCTTCACAAGCTTCTCGGTAAAACGTCATATGAGCTACACACCGGTAACAAACCCCAAGTTGGATACTTTTAGGTATTCGGCTCCAAGTGTTACATTCTTGATAAGCATCGTCGTTCAAAATTTGCTCCTAAATCTCATGAAAGTTTCCTACTCGGTTATGGATCAAACTCTCACACTTACCGTGTCTACAACAACTTCACTCGAAAAGTTGAAGAGACGGTAGATGTGAAGTTTGATGAATCTAATGGTTCGCAAGTCGAACAATTGCCAAATGATGTAGGAGATAAGGAACCTTCGGAAGCTATCCAAGACTTGTCCATTGGCAAGATTCGTCCCATGGAGGTGAAGGAAAGTACTTTGTCAACTCAAGTGGAAGCCCCTACTTCGCGTCAAGGTGAACCTCAACACGACATGGAGGCATCCACAAGCGATACACGACAAGATGAAGAGGAGGAATAAGTTCATCATGATGATCCACCACAAACACCTTCACCACCATCTCAAGGCAACGACACCTTCAACAACGATGAAGAAGAAGATGATGATGAAGAAGCTCCACCATCCAACAAGAAAAAGCTACCCCGAGTTCAAATCTCTGGTGACATACAAACCGGGAGGATAACTCGCTCTAAAACTCGACTAGCTAACTTTTGTGAGCATTATTCATTCATTTCTAGTATTGAGCCCTTGAAGGTAGAAGAAGCTCTTCAGGATCCGGATTGGGTGAACGCTATGCACGAGGAACTACACAACTTCGAGAGGAACGAAGTGTGGACACTTGTGGAGAAGCCCAAGGACGAGCAAAACGTCATCGGAACCAAATGGGTGTTTCGGAACAAACAAGATGAAGACGGTCAAGTCGTACACAACAAGGCGCGTCTCGTGGCTCAAGGCTACACTCAAGTCGAAGGTATGGACTACGGTGAGACCTATGCACTCGTTGCTAGACTTGAAGCTATCCGCTTTCTTCTTGCCTATGCTAATCACCATGATATCACGCTTTATCAAATGGATATTAAAAGTGCATTTTTAAATGGTGAGATTGAAGAAGAGGTCTATGTTAAACAACCCCCAGGTTTTGTGAATCCTAAGAAACCTAATCACATCTACAAGCTTCGTAAAGCTCTTTATGGACATAAGCAAGCCCCACGTGCTTGGTATAAATGTTTAACGAAGTTTCTCATTGAAAAAGGTTTTGAAATTGGTAAAATTGATGCAACCTTATTCACTAAGAGAGTAAATGGTGAACTATTTTTGTGCCAAATTTATGTGGATGATATTATCTTTGGATCTACTAACCCACAATTTAGTGAGAAATTTGGAAGGTTGATGTCCGAGAAGTATGAGATGTCCATGATGTGTGAGCTGAAATTTTTTCCTTGCTTTGCAAATCAAGCAAACGAGAGAAGGAACTTTCATCTCTCAAACCAAGTATACCAAGGACTTGATCAAAAAGTTCAACATGCAAGAGTGTAAAGGTATGAAAAATCCTATGCCTACTAGTGGACATGTTGATCTTACCAAGGAGGATGAACCGGTTGATCAAAAGGTTTATCGATCTATGATTGGTTCATTGTTATATCTATGTGCCTCCCGTCCTGATATTATGCTTAGTGTGTGCATGTGCGCTAGATATCAAGCTGCTCCTAAAGAGTGTCATCTTAAGGCCGTGAAAACAATTGTGAGATACTTGATACATACACCAAACTTTGGCATATGGTATCCCAAGGGATCTTATTTTAACCTTGTTGGCTATTCCGACTCGGACTATGACGGAGACAAGGTTGATAGAAAATCCACCTCGGGTACTTGCCAATTTCTTGGTAGATCTCTTGTGTCTTGGTCCTCCAAGAAACAAAACTCGGTATCTCTATCTACTGCCAAAGCGGAATACATTGCCGCTGGATCATGTTATGCTCAATTGCTATGGATGACTCAAACTCTTAAGGACTATGGAATACATGTGAGGCATGTACCATTGTTATGTGACAATGAGAGCGCAATCAAAATTGCTCATAATCCCATGCAACATTCTCGAACTAAGCATATTCAAGTTAGACATCATTTCATTCGTGATCATGTTGCCAAAGGAGATATCAATCTCAAGCATGTTCGTACTGAAAAACAATTGGCTGATATCTTTACTAAGCCACTTGATGAGAAAGTGTTTTGTCACTTCAGGAGTGAATTGAACATCCTTGATGCTTCAAACTTCAGCTAGACTCACTCGGTTGCATGCAAGGGCATGAGATTACATGATACTTCCATGATACACTTGACATGCTATCTTATACCATGGAAATATATGCTCCCTTGTATTGCAACTAATCTTTTGTAGGTACTTGGAAGAACTTCATTCCACAAGATTGCCAACAACTCCAATCATAAGCAATCTTGTCATGACCAAGTATCCACAACCCTTCTTGTTGTGGAAGGAAGAAGACGACTCAACCATATCCTTGATATATATTTGATGTGATCACATTTGCTAATTCTCAATTGATATCATGTCAAATGGATATATCTTGTTCTTCCTTGCATGACTAACCCATGTAGGTGAAAAGAGAACCAAAACAAACAAGGATTGCTCCCAACTCAAGATGATCTTCATCAACATCGAGCATCCACAACAAGTTCTTCTACATGCTATGTCATCAACATCACTCAAAGGTATGTACTCATATCTTTGAAAAAGCTTTACTCCAAGTCATGAGATAAAGCAAATCAAGTGATATGAAAACATTAAAATGCTTAATCGAAAAATGGTAACCCCATTTTGAGCTTAACGATGAGTATGACCTATGATCAAGTACTCTTGCTTGGCTCCTAAGTCAATATACTCTAATATAGGTGACCTACTCACCGACCATCATCTAGATGAAGCTTCCAGTGTGGTTCATCCTATATTTGCAAGACTTCTTGGAACCACTCAAATCTTCTCTAGTTGATATTTCTTTGTAAAGTCTTTTGTATTTCCTTTGAAGATTCTTTTTGACATTTTAATACAAGTTTTCCAAACTCATTTGCAAGTTTCTAAAACATTGCCAAGTTTCTGTTTACTCCTCGGAGTCTCCGACTCAAACCACTTGGTTTCACCGATTTAGCAGATAAGCTGCATGACCACAATTCGGTTCCACCGACTCGTTTGTCTTGGAGCCACCGATTTTGATTTCTTCTATGGTTTGTGTTCATATTAGCAAATCTTTACTTCTTCCGTGATTCCTTTATATATATTTAAAAAATGGGGGAGAAACTTTATTCAAGGATCCCTAAGTCAAAGGAGGAGAAGTCTTTCAAGCCTTCAGATCAGTAAAAAGGGGAGAAATTGTTCTCAATAATTTCTATGTCTAAAATGCTCTCTATGATTCTAAGTTTTCCATGGTCCCTACATTATATGACCCTTGTTCTCTAAGGATCCCTTCTAACTCCATGATCCCTGTGTCTGACCCTATGTATGCACCTTTTTGGTTATTAATGCCAAAGGGGGAGAAACACCAAAGCTTCAAAATGCTAAAGGAGGAGATACATGCTTCAATGCGAAGGGGGAGAATATCAAAGCTTATGCTTATATAGACAAGGGGAGAATACCAAAGTAGGGGGAGAAGTTTCATTGTTTCCCAAAGGAGAGAGAGCATGCCTAATCTTGTTCTAATTTGATACTCTTATTTGTTATTCTCATGTTAGACTTGTCTCACCCTATCCAATCCCAATATCTACATGCTAAGATTCAGGGGGAGAGGATGACCTACTATTTCATATCTAGGGGAGAAAGTTCTAAATGTTCTTGGAGACGTATCAATCTTGAGGAATACTATATTCTATACGTTCTCCATATCTTGGTACTATTGAGTTCTATTGCTTTTTGATTAGTAGAATACTCTTGTGTTTCCTAACATTGTTTTCTCAAGTGTGTTTCTACTACTAGAATGCTCAAGAACTCAAGGTAAGTGTATGCATCATATCTTTGATCAAGAAGATCTCTTGCTTCTTGCACATACTGTTTGCAAGAGTGAAGTCTTGAACAAGGATACAACTCATTCATGTATATTTGATGCATATAGCCAAGATACACATGACTCATCTTATCCCTTCTACTATATGTGTGTCCATGCATTCCAAAGCAACTATCCCTCAAAAGGACTGCACACATTTAGGGGGAGCATATGTTAGTCATGTGTCTCTCAAAGTCTTCATTATATCTTTGCATATCTTTATTTGAAGCTTTGATTGTATGTTGTAATCAATTACCAAAAAGAGGGAGATTGAAAGCACATATGCTCCCTTGGTGGTTTTGATAATTCATGACAACCTACATTGTCTTTTGGACTAATATTTCTACCTAGTTCATTTCAGGTTTAGTCCACAGAGAGTGTTGGCAAAAGGATTGTGAGGAGACCCCAAGATGCAAAGAATAGGATTGGCAAAGCTTCAAGCTAGAAGACTCTACATTTTACTTTGTGAGAAATCACTTTGAGTCCATAGGAAAGCCAATACTATTAAAAAGGGGTATGGTTTTGTTAGTGAACAAATAGATCCACGTGCACAAGTGCTAGCCACCAAAAACACCCACAAGCTCTCCCACAAAAATATTCTGTCTAAAACCCTTCCACTTAAAATCGGTGCCACCAACATTTCCATATCGGCTACACCGAGTTTAAACCCTAGACAGAAACCCTAGCCACAAACCCTTCTTCGGTGCAACCGAGTTCACATCGGTGCAACCGAGTTTCAGTGCCCAATCTTCTGGTGTCCCAAATCATAAAATCAGAATTTCTGAGTTTATGCTTCGGTCTCACCAAGTTTTGGCAACTGCCCTCGGCCACTGGTTTCGGTACCACCGAGAGTTCCATATCGGTCTCACCGAGTTTCCTAAAGTTGCCACATTTTGAACAAGTCGGTGCCACCGAGTTTTACTTCGGTTTCACCGAGTTGGGCAATAATGTTGTAACGGTTGGATTTTTGGAGATGCCTATATATACCCCTCCACCACATCCCACTCGAAATAAAAGCACTCAAAACAGTTCCCCACTTCCCATATCCAAATTTCTGAGAGAGAACCACCTACCCTTGTGTTGAGATCAAGATCATCCACTCCAACCATATGGATCTTGATTTCTAGCCTCCCCAAGTTGCTTTCCACCCAATCAATCTCTTCTACCAAGCCAAATCTGTGAGAGAGTGATTGAGTGTTGAGGAGTCTATCATCTTGAAGCACAAGAGCAAGGAGTTCATCATCATTATCAAGCCTATTACCTTTTGGAGGGTGGTGCCTCCTAGATTGATTAGGTGTTGCTTGGGAGCCTCCTACTTCGTGTTGTGGAGTTGAACCAAGAAGTTTGTACGGGCAAGGAGATCGCCTACTTCGTGAAGATCTACCCATAGTGAGGCTAGTCCTTCGTGGACGGAAGCCGTTATGGAATAGTCAAGGTTGCTACTTCGTGGACCCTTATGGGTGGAGCCCTCCATGGACTCTCGCGGCCGTTACCCTCCGTGGGTTGAAGACTCCATAAACGTGGATGTACGATAGCGCCACCTATCGGAACCACGGGAAAAATCCTTGCGTCTCCAAATTGCGTTTGATCTTCCTATCTCTACTTTCTCTTACATGTGCTTGTCTTACTTTCCGCTGCCATACTTGTTGACTAGCATGTGTAGGGTGCATTAGACTTGTTATAATTGCTAAAACTGCCCACCAATTAACTTGGGAAAAGGTTTGGTTTTAATTCTTGCAAGTAGTCTATTCACCCCCCCCCCTCTAGACGTCTCTTCTATCGATCCCTTCATCTACCCGAGATCCGCCAGTTTTAGCACCGAGACCCACCGACACCCGGTAAACCCTGAAACCCTTTCGGTGACCCCGAAACACATCCGGTTCCTCTCGAAACTATTTAAAATATTAATGAAACTATTTCATAAATGTTTTTTTCATAACTCTTGCTCCACCAAAACTCAGCAGATCATGATTACCTTAAACTTGGACATGAACAAAACCCCTTTCGTTCAATGATCGAGAGCGAAACCATGGACATCCATATCAATCCCTATGAGTACACAAATGACATTTGAGTGAATCTTTGGTTATCATTTTCTATTCCATTTGCTTCTTGATACTTTATAGAACCTAATGTGAGATATATTGGTAACCTCTTTGTCATTATCATGCTCACTATATCGTCTCCTCGTTACCAGTTTTGTTCTTGTTTCTCATTGACATGTTCCGACATCCCCGTGACCTAGTCACCTGTGTCTGGCTAGACGATAATGGATGCCATCACTTAGAGAGGGTCCTAAGAATATCTCTCGGCCGTTAGAGGAGCAAATTCCACTCTTGAGCTATCTAGTCCCTTCTTAAACTTTTCGATGAACATGTAAGTTGTCATTATGATCACGGTGTTACAGATGAGTTTGAGCAACCCCAAAGTACATCGTACGGTAAGAAGAAACTACAATACTCTCATGTTCTAAGGAATTAAAGCATATGTTAACTCTCCATGTTATAACAATTGATTTGTGATGATTGTATCTCAAAGTATAACAAACAAGTTTGGGTCAATTCAATATGACAGTTCTTACAATGTCATATTCTCAAAGTTGTTTTAGGACTATCGTTACACTAAACGATATCCTAAGATACGAAAAATATGATCACTAACAACACCTGAGCTAGTCTTAGAGGCGAGATTAGGAATCTTATTTTACTGTTTATCATTCCACATGTGCATATGAGTTTTCCACTAAATCACATATTGCAGGAGCATAGCCATTATAGCATAGAATATGAACTCTTAATTATAAACATGGAAATATAATGATACAATATTATTGCCTCAAGGGCATATTTACAATAGGGATGGGGGTACCCAACGGTGACATCTAGGGCGGCAGATGGGGTCGACAATGTGGATGGGGGAGCAAGGGTGAATGACAACGGTAGCTCGCACGCGAGAAATGGAGGACGAACCTGAAAGTGCTAGTTATCGACTAGAGGGGGGGTGAATAGGCGATTTTTATGAAAGTCTTCGAAACAGGGAATGTATTCAAATAGAGCGAAAACGTAAACAGGATCAGGTAGGGATATAATCAAGAATCTAATCTAGGCATGCATCACAGTGAAGACATACAGACAGGCTAAGCTTTAACATCATGCACAATAAGATGAGTCGAAGATAAACTTAGACAGTACGAAGATAAACAGCAGGCATGAATATCTTCAGGACAAGTCTTCAGTGATGAACAGGGAAAGGCTTCACGATACAGAACAGGAATGTAAGAAAGTGAAGGATAGAACCAGTAGCTTGACGAAGACACAGTATTTGTTGGACCAGTTCCAGTTGCTGTGACGACTGTACGTCTGGTTAGGGAGGCTGAGATTGAACTCAGAAGACCTCGTCTTCACCTTATTCCCCTTGAGCCAAAGTCACTTAGACAGCGCCCAATCACTCTGGTAAGTCTTCAGGGGAGACTTCCGAAACCCGTACAAACTTGGTCACCCGGCGATCCACAATGACTCTTGGATTGCTCTAGACCCAGACGCCTAACCGTCTGGAAGATCACCGTCTTCAAGTGTAATAAGTCTTCAGTTCTCTCAGAACAGAATGACTTCGGTGATGCTCAAACACTCTAGCTCTAGGTGTTTAGGTGTATCCTCGCAGGATGTGTCTCTCTCAATGTCTTCGAGGTGGGTTGCTCCAAAACGACAACAGTCGTATCTCTCTCTAAGCAGCCACCTTCTTATGGTGGAGGGGGTGGGCTATTTATAGCCAGCGGGCAACCCGACCTGATATGACCGAAATGACCCTGGGTCAAATGGCCAACCGACACGTGTCACAACGGTTGGATTTCAAACACACGCGGCAGCTTTACTTGGGCTACAAGTAAAGCTGACTCAACCAGCTCTGGAAGAGATTTCCTCTCATTGTCTTCGCTCGAAGACATAGGTATGGGTTGAGCATCATGTCAGCATCTGACTTCGATCACATCGACCCCACTTAACAGTACGGTGGTCGGTGGTTCCTATGACTCAGGAAAGAAGAAACAAAACTACCAAAAGACTTCGTCTTCGCGTTTCATTGTCTTTGGACGAATGTCTTCACTTACCACCAATGACTTCAGCCGTCATCAATGTCTACGGACATTTTTGGGGGTCGTCTTCGACGGCTAAACCGAAACTCCAGGGACTTCTCTCTGTGTTAACCTGTGAACTCTCACAAATACATTAGTCCCTCAACCACGTTTGTCTTTAATACTCCAAAACCAAACAAGGGTGGCACTAGATGCACTTACAATCTCCCCCTTTTTGGTGATTGATGACAAACTGGTTGAAGTTTTCAACGGGGATAAAAATATGTGAAGATAAGGTTTTGAAGATTTTGATTACAAGATATAGAGAGCTCCCCCTGAAGATGTGCACATGAAAATTTTGCTTTGAATGCAAGTGCACATGGCAGGTTGTAGTTTGTGGAGATTTCCCCCTATACCTTGTAATCCAATCACTATGCATTAACAGATATGTCGAAGATAATGAAATGCATAATGAAAAATGGGCGTCTGCAGAATGACTTCGAGCGCATAAAATAACTGGTAAGAAGCGCCAAAGAGTACGGTAAACATAAAGTGCAGACGTCCATCAGGACTTAAGTTTTACAACCCAAAACAGCAAATGTTCAGAAATGAGAGTTGTAAACTTAGCAAAAATAGCACCCAGCCCTTATTAGTAGACCCGCTTGAAGACTATCATCCAATGCTTCCCCCCATTTGTCATCGAATGACCAAAAAGGGACGAAGACATGGAAGAACTAAACGTTCCCAGCAGGTGTCTAGGAAGACGGGGCAGCAGGGTCGCGGGGAGCTGGTGCAGAGGAGCCTGGTACAGTGCCGCGACGTCGAGTCGATGGAGGCAGAGAGGTGGCATCATCAGCTTCATCTGCGAGCCTGACGTTGACGGATGGGGCGGAAGAAGAGTAATCACTGTCTTCGAGAGATGGAGTCTTGCGCCATTTCTCCGCACTGGGAGGTGGTGCACCAAATCTATAGCGGGGGTGAAAGCCATCTTCTCGAAGCTCATCTTCAGGAGCCAGCATAGTGAGAGTCATCCATGAGCAGCGACTGGTTTCATAGGCCACAAAGGCATTCTTGGTGGCGAGGTTGCGAACATGATTGATATCTTGCATCATGGCATGCATCTGGCGCCGAGTCCATTCATGGTGTTTGTCTTGCCGTTGGATCAGTGAAACAAGAAGTTCACGATCAGTGAGTGCACGCTCTCTTCTTGGCAGGCGTTGACGAGGCAGAGTGCTAGCAGTGGCTTCGGTGTTGGTAGCACCGGATCTGGGCTGGCGAAATGCACCAATGAGTCTAGCCCTTGATGGATCAGAAGGAATGTGAAGACCTTCAACATCAGTAGTGCCACTAGTGCCTTCAACAATAGGATTCTTGCTCTTGGATGGATACAGATCTGCTGACACAACTTCAATATCTGGAAGATAAACGCCATGGTTGCGAGCAGAAGGGAGAAAACTGGTGTTGGTTCTGTACTTGATGAAGCGCATGATCCAGGGAGCATATATCTTCGGCTCAAGAACATTGAAACCATTTGCAGCAAGGTTGCGAAGAAATAAGTCTTGAAGATTGAACCTGATGCCATATACAATGTTGTAGAGCAATGTCTTCAGAGGCCCTTCAATCTTGCGAGATGAGTTGTGCCCTTTAATCGGCCAGATAGTGTGCCGAAGAATGTGATAGATGGTCCTGGGCAAGTACTGAAGATCATCCACAAAGAATGAAGTGGGCAAGTCTGCATCTCGAGCTAGAGGCTTCATCATTGTTAGCATCTCAGTCATGTTGGGTTCTCGCATGTGGAAGAGGCTTCGAGTGGCAATCGCATAGACTTCAGAGCGAGGATCCAACTCTTCACCAGAGGCAGCAAGTGGTGTTGCAGGAAAGAAATCCAGTGGTGAAGCAGTAATATGCTCATCCCTTATCATAAACTCCATCTGCCAGGTGTTCAAGTCACGACCGAAGCCAGAGATGTGGAGAGTGGCGTAGAACTCGAGGATGAGCTCTTCATTCCAGTCTTCATGGTCAGTGCAGAAAGGAAGGAGACCCACATCACGAAGACAGTCCAGAGCTTGATCATAACATGGAAGACCTTTCATAGCTTTAAAATTGAGATGTTTGTGGGGAAAGATCCTGTTCTGACCATAGAGCACACACATGTAGTACTGACGTTGTGGAGAACTCCAGAATCTGTCAGACTGTATCCTTGCATGCTTGTATGGATTGCGTTCAGAGTTGAAGAAGGTGTTGTTCAACCGAAACCTTTCCAACTCGAAGACTAAGGGTCTTGCTGGGCCTGACTGGCGAAGACATGGAAGACGCGGCATGGGATTCATGACGTTGGGGCGCCGATCAAGATGGAACTCATACTGTGGTCCCATCCGTGGTGGTGCAACAAGACGAGGCCATCTGACAGGAACCATCTCTCCTTCCCTATTGCGGGTCATCACAATGTTGTCCTCATTGTCTTCAGTTGATGGCGTGGCAGGAACAGGAGGTCCATCTGGTGAGGGGCATTGGCTTCGCCCATAGTGGCATCGGCAGCAATGTCTTCGGCTGCCGTATTGTCTGTTGCAGGTTGACTTGGAGGTGCATCTTCAATCATCAGGCATCAGCACTCCTTCGACTGGTGCAGTCCGTGAAACTCGTACTTCGTCTTCGGGAATAGGAGACATGAGAGCGCGAGGGCCTCGACGAAGACGTTTGAGAGGGGAAGTGCGAGTGGTGGCTTCAATCTCCTCTGGAGCAAATGGAGATTCTGGTGAGGCAGACACTGGTGGGAAGAAAAGTGGTGATGGTGTACCGGGTTCAGCATCAGTAATTTCTGGCCGGAGGGGAGTCCCAATATCCACAAAGTCACTTGTTGGCTGTGAGGAGGAATCCATTGGCATGTCCACCTGTGGAACATGTTCTGGCTCAACATTGGCTTCAGGACCAATGTCGTCATGAGCAAAGTCTTCAGCTGCTGCAGTGTCTTCAGCAGCTGGGGTATCTTCTGGATTCTGAGTCTCTGTGGAAGCAGACTCATGCAGAACAACTCTTCTTTCTAAGTTCTCTGAGGCGGGAGGTGCCACAGAGATTGGCTTGATGACCAGAGGTTCTTGCTGAGGAGTTGTGGTTGATGTTGGAGCAGGAGGGGGAACTGGTGATTCTGAAGACTTTGATTTTCTTGTCTTCAACCTCTTCGGAGGTTGGGCTTCAGAGGCAGCTGTCTTGCGTTTCTTGGCTTCAGCTTCAGCTTTCTTGGTCTTCTTGCTATCAGCAGCAGAGGAAGACGGAGGTGCACGAGGACTAGAGAAGCCAGCTGGAAACTCAATGCCACGGCGCACAGACGGTGTGGGAGAAGGCACATCCGAAGACATTGAAGCTTGCCTGGAGCGTGCAATGACTTCGGGAGCAAGTGCAGGCTGGCCAAGTGCTTTTCTCTTCAGCATGTCATTGTGAGCCTGGACCATGATTGCAGTCTTCCGCTTGAGGCGCGCAAGGGTGCCCTTGACAGCTTCACATCGCTTCTCGAAGGCAGCCTTGAGATCTGTCATCATCAGCTGATATCCCTTGATCTGCTCGGCGTTGAGTCTGTGCACATTTTGCTTGAAGAGCTCCTTTTCATGGCTAATCTTGGCCTTCATTTGCTTGGCCTTCTGAGCCACCGTCAGTTCCTCGTTCACAATACCTTGGAACGTGACACTCAGGCCTATTGGGAGCTGAAGTGCATCAATGCTGAGAGAGGGATCGACAAACCATTCATCAATGAAGTGTTCAAAGATGACAGGATCAAACAGAGGCAAGTCTTCAAGCTTCTTGGCTTCCTCTTCTTTCTGCTGGATGACCCTAGCTAAGGCTACATCGTCGAACTCATCGTCAGACAGTTCAATCATGTTTGATGCGCCCATTAGTGACAGGGTAGGCTTCGGACCTCTGGATGCAATAGCTTTCCTTTTCATACGCCTATGAAGGCAATCTTCTTCCTCAGGCTCTTCTGGATTATCAGTGGGAGAGTGCGAAGCCTGAGGTGAGTGGACAGATGGCTTGGGAGGCTTTGAAGCCTTGGGCTTTGAAGCTTTTGACCTCGTCAGAGGCTTCGGCCTTGGGGCTGGTGGACGCTCATCATCATCATCATCAGAGTCAGACTGTGTAGGATCTGAGCCACGAATGCTCGATGGATGAGGATTGCTGGGCATTGGGGGCCTGAGCATGCATGGATAAAAACCCATATTGATGGCTTCTGCCTTTGTCTTCGGATGAAGATTTCTGTATACAATATCTGTCCAAGGTGCCTTCTTAGCACATTTTGCAGCATACTCAGCAGTCACAAAGTTGAACCATTCCTCACTCCAATATCTACGAATCCATTGGATTCGATTCTTGCGCTGTGTGTATGTTTCTCCCTCATCTGACTTGTATTCCTCATAAAGAGCTAGAGGAAGATCTTTGGCAGTATTCTTTCGTCTCTGCTTTCCTCCCTTCTTGACTGGATTGTTATCAGCCATTTGCTTCGACAAAGGCTTCGGCAAAGGCCTCATAGGAGTGTGCAAGTGTGAGCACGCACCAGAGGATTCCAGATGAATCTGCAAGTAGTCTGCAAATGAATTCAGACTATGAGATCCAAGCGATTCTGCTGCGGACATGTACCTGTGAAGGAGTTAGAGACGCGAGGGAAGAGGAGAGGTCATATGCATTCTTAGAAGATTTGGAAGACAGCACTGTGTTTAGAAGACACTGACCTTTTACCGAAGACATTCACTTTTATAGCTTATATGGTGATTTCAGATTTGCACAAGTCCAAGGAATCGTACAAGTGAGGAATCAAACCAATCTTCAGACCAAAAAGTGAAAGTATTTGGCAAAATAGAGATCTACATCTATATGCGGTTGAGTGGAAAGTGGAGAAACAACAACCGACTATTTTCAGTAGAAATTTCAGATCAAACATGCGGTAAAAATAGCCTTTTATTTACCGCAAGGAAGAACGCGACGAACAGCTCGACGAGGCGGAGAAGCCAAGCAGTTCGATCTGCCTCACCCTAACTTGGTGGAGGCAGACAGCTATGGCGGCGGCGAGCGGAGGATGAACGCGGCCGGCGTGAGTACGTCGTCGGAGAAGGCATGGCAGCTAAGCACTTCGTCTCCGGCGGCGATGGAATCCAGCGACGGCGCTAGGGTTTTGAGCACGTGGGTGGCGGAGGAAGGGGAAAGTAATAATGGAAGGGGGTTAACTTGTACTTATAGGGTGTGAAAACCTCCAAACAAGTTGGACGGATATGCCCCTGACTCCTCGGTTTATGTGGACACGTGGCATACATGAAAACCACCTGACAACCCACTACCATAATCGAAGCGGCGGCGCGGGAGTTGTTTGCTAATTAAGTGGAGACAGTTGAGATTTGAGAATTAAATATGTGGTTGATTTGTCTTCAGCTGTCAAGGACACAAAGAAGACAGTCAACACGTGTCAATATAGAATGCATATGACTGGATTAGAACAGATTTGGACGAGGAAGAATAGAAGAGAATGTCGGGTCCGATCACATTTGCCTAGGAAAAAGTTGAAGACAAAGCTATAGGACAAATGCTGTATAGGACAAAGCTCCAATCCAAATGTAGATCTACAAATATTTTTCAACTGAAACACATATAAACTTTGTTCCGGAGACATTCAACTCTCGAAGACATGTGAAGGATATGAGATAAAAGATAAAGCAATGTCTTCGAGTTTGGTTGGTGGCGTTACCCACCGTATAAGAATGTTTGACTCAAACATGGCGCACAATTATCGTGCCGCTCTGAAGTCATATTCTTCGTTAATGTATTCACACTCAGATTGTAAGTCTTCATGAGTTGAAGACATACGTTACTTCGTGTGTTGTGCATCAAAGTTATCAACATGCATAAGCGTTAGGATGTATTCCCATTCAAAGGACATTTGAGGATTCTAAGATATTTAGCTCACACCGCAACTTGCAAAACCTCTTCTCATCCAAAAGCTTCGTGAAGATATCTGCCAGTTGATCTTCGGTGTTAGCATGCTTGATGTTGATGTCGCCCTTCATCACGTGATCCCGGAGAAAATGATGTCGTATCTGAATGTGCTTTGTCTTCGAATGTTGTACGGGGTTGTGGGAGATCTTGATAGCACTCTCATTGTCGCAGTAGAGAGGTACATGCTTCAGGTTGATGCCGTAGTCCTTAAGTGTTTGCTTCATCCAGAGAAGCTGAGTGCGGCATGCGCCAGCAGCAATGTATTCGGCTTCGGCAGTGGAGAGTGAAACACAGTTCTGCTTCTTCGAAGACCAACACACTAGAGATCGTCCCAGAAAGTGACAAGTGCCTGATGTAGACTTGCGATCAACTCTGTTGCCAGCGAAGTCAGAATCTGAATAGCCAATCAGCTCAAACTTCGAACCCTTTGGATACCATAATCCTAGTGTTGGGGTGTGAGCCAGATATCTAAGTATTCGCTTCACAGCAAGGTGATGCGACTCCTTTGATGCCGCTTGAAATCGGGCGCACATGCAAACGCTAAGCATTATATCTGTCCTAGATGCACATAAATACAATAAAGATCCAATCATGGAGCGATATACCTTCTGATCGAAATCTTTACCATTTTCGTCAGTGCAGAGGTGTCCATTGGTAGGCATTGGTGTTTGGTAACCTTTGGCTTTGTTCATGCCAAATTTCTTGAGGCAGTCCTTGAGGTAATTCTCCTGGGATATGAAGATGTTGTTGTCGAATTTGAAGCCCTAGGAAGAATTTTAGTTCTCCCATCATCGACATTTGATATTTTTCTTGCATCATATAAGCAAACTCATCACTGTATTTGTTGTTAGTACAGCCGAAGATAATGTCGTCCACATATATTTGGCATACAAACAGTTCATCATCATAGGATTTAGTGAAGAGAGTGGGATCGAGTGAACCAGGTTTGAAGCCTTTCTTCTTAAGAAATTCCTTGAGTGTGTCATACCAAGCTCTTGGTGCTTGCTTGAGGCCATAGAGTGCCTTGTTGAGCTTGAAGACTTTGTCTGGATGCTTTGGATCTTCAAACCCTGGGGGATGAGCAACATATACTTCTTCCTCAATCTTACCATTGAGGAATGCACTTTTGACATCCATTTGATATAAGCATATGTCATGATGGTTAGCATAAGCAAGCAGTATACTAATGGCTTCGAGTCTAGCGACAGGTGCAAAGGTTTCACCGAAGTCAATACCCTCAACCTGTGTGTAACCTTGGGCCACCAGTCTGGCCTTGTTTCTGACGACTTGACCGGACTCATCTTGCTTGTTGCGGAAGATCCACTTGGTACCGATGATGTTGTGCTTCCTTGGATCAGGACACTTTACGAGCTCCCACACATTGTTCAGCTCGAACTGGTGAAGCTCTTCCTGCATGGCTTGAATCCATTCCGGTTCCTTGAAGGCTTCATCTACTTTTGTGGGTTCTGTGATAGATACAAAAGCAAAGTGCCCACAAAAGTTAGCCAGTTGAGTAGCTTTTGAGCGAGTAAGTGGACCTGGTGCATTTATGTTGTCAAGCATTCTCTCAATTTGGACTTCATTTGCCACACGTGGATGAGCAGGGCGAAGACTTTATTCGGGCTGCTGAGTATTGTCTTCATCAGCAGCATTGTCTTCGGGTTCAACATTGTCTTCGCGCTGAGTAGGTGGAGGAATGATGACTTCTTCTACAATCACAGGTTCTTCAGGCACAATTTCTTCAGTGCCCATCAGTCGAATAGCTTCATCAGAGGGTAGTTCATCTAGCACAGGAGGCAGGTGCTCTCTTTGCGAGCCATTAGTTTCATCGAATCGCACATCTACAGTTTCAACAACCTTGTTGTGAAGGATGTTGAAGACTCTGTAGGTGTGCGAATCCTTTCCATAACCAAGCATGAAACCCTCATGTGCTTTCGGTGCAAATTTTGAAGTGTGATGTGGATCCCTTATCCAGCATCTTGGACTGAAGACTTTGAAATAACTTACATTGGGTTTCTTACCAGCGAGAAGCTCATATGATGTTTTCTTGAAGAACTTGTGAAGATAAACTCTGTTGATGATGTGACATGCAGTATCAATGGCTTCAGGCCATAGCTTCCATGGTGTCTTGTATTCATCAAGCATGGTGCGAGCCATCTCAATAAGAGTCCTATTCTTGCGCTCCACGACACCATTCTGCTGAGGAGTATATGGAGCAAAGAACTCATGAGTGATGCCAAGGGTATCAAGAAAGGTGTCCAGGCCTGTGTTCTTCAATTCAGTGCCATTGTCACTCCTGATGTGCTTGATCTTGATGTTGTAGTTGTTCATACACCTATTTGCGAAGCGCCTGAAGACATCCTGCACTTCAGTTTTGTAAAGAATGATATGGACCCAAGTGAATCGAGAATAGTCATCAACAATCACGAAGCCATATAGATTTGCAGTGGTAGAGAAGATGGAATAGTGAGTAGGGCCAAATAAGTCCATGTGTAGCAGCTCGAAGGGACATGAGGTCGTCATGATAGTCTTCGAGGGGTGTTTGGCCCTGGTCATTTTCCCGGCTTCACGGGCACCACAGAGGTGGTCCTTCTTGAACTTGACACCCTCGACGCCAATGATCAGCTTCTTCTTGGCGAGTGTGTGCAAGTTCCTCATCCCAGCATGCCCTAGCCTTCTATGCCATAGCCAGCACTCTGAAGCTTTTGCTAGAAGACATGAGGCAACCTGTGGTCCTGCAGAGAAGTCTACCATGTACAAATCACCTCTTCGAAAACCTTCGAAGACTTTGGTTTTGTCAGAGGCCATTAGTACCACACATCGAAATTTGCCAAAGATGACAAGCATATCTAAGTCACAGAGCATTGAGACAGACATCAAGTTGTAACCAAGGGATTCGACAAGCATGACGTTTTCCATGTGCCGGTCCCTTGAGATAGCAACTCTACCTAGTCCCAACACTTTGCTGCTGCTCTTGTCAGCAAAGATGATGTGATCTTTTGTTGGAGGTCGAAGAGTTTGCTCCATTAATAGGCTTCGATCACCAGTCATATGACTTGTGCATCCACTGTCCATAATCCATTCGGTGGCATTGGATTTGTCTTCCTGCATTGAGAATTAGTCGAGTTCACCAAAGCATGTAAGAGTAACATGCTATGATGAAGATGTAGCAGAAGACAGTGGTAGGTATTCTGAACGAGGTATGCATTAATTTTCTTGCATTCAGACAAGAATATTTTCGGGTCCCCAGAGATGATCTTCGGGATAGGCTTGGTCCTATCTGGAGACCCGATGCTGCATAGAAGATATTAGTTCTTCTTAACCACCCACATGCGAAGGGGTGGCTTAGAAGCAATGAGATGTAAGGCAGCATCAGAGAATTTAGGCAAAGATGCCCTAATAGCACGTTTCACAGGAGGGTTAGTGTACTCAAATGAATAAGCAGAAAAATTCTTTGTTGGATGAACGTAGCGGTTCATGCCATTGTGTACATATTCATGAGTCATCTGAGTCTTTTCCTGCGAAACAGAATGGTTAGTGCCATTGTATGAAGACTTATGTCTTCTCGAAGACATTGATCTAGGGTTTGTTTTCTTCTTGGGAGATGTCGTCAAGACATTCACGCGAAGCTTCTCTAGAAGTCATTTGGGGACCCAAATCTTCTTCACAGGAGAACCATTCCTGCAGTTAGTTCCAATAAATCTGGCAAACACTTCACCATTTTGACATTTGAACAGTTTATAACTGGAATCAAAGGATTCATCAATAATGAAAGGATTCGCACAGTTGAAGCCTGATAATGTGGAGGGATCAACTGAAGGACCTTTTGCAGCAACCCATGTGGTTTTGGGGTACTGCTCAGGTGTCCAGTAGGATCCATCAACATTGAGGTTTCTTTCGAAACCTACACCCTCTTTCCTAGGGTTTTTGTTTAGTATAGTCTTCTTCAGGACATCACAAAGAATCTGATGCCCTTTCAGACTCTTGTACATGCCAGTTTCAAGCAATGTCTTCAACCTGTCATTGTCATCAGTGATAGCAGTGGCTTCCTCAGATGAGGGGTTAGGTGCCATAGATACAGCTGAAGATAAAGCATTTTTAGAAGCACTTGAACATTCAGTAGTAGAGTCATTAGCTTCACGAGCAATACACTTTAAGCATGGAGCATCAAATTCATCCTGAGCGGTACTGATCTGCTCTGCTAGGAGTGAGTCGTTTTCCTTCCGTAGGTCATCAAGTGCTTCCCTCAACTTTTGTAGATCAATCTTCTTCTGAAGATATTCAAGAGAAAGCTTTTCATGATCAGTTGAGAGAGCATCATGACGATTTTGGAGATCCTCAAACCTTGAACGAAGACTACGCATGTCTTCAGCCATAGTTTCGTTCAGACTCATCTCTTCGCGTAACAGGTCTCGCTTTTCTCTAGAGTAGTTTGCATTTTCTCCATGGCATGTTGTTGCTTGGTGGCAATTTTTACAAGTTTAGCATAGCTAGGTTTCTTGTCATTATCAGATTCAGTTTCAGATTCAGAGTCATGACGTGAGGATTTTGAGGATACCTTGGAGGCTTTTGCCATGAAGCAGTAGGCTGGAGTAGCATCATCATCACCGGCTTCGTTGTTGAAGAAAGGATCATTGTCTTCGGGTTCGAAGACAGAGGTGGAGAGATATTCCGAAGCCATTGCTAATCCAGCTACTTCAGCGTCAGATTCCTCCTCAGGTGCTTCCTCAACTTCTGACCCAGATTCAGACCGTGAATCCATCTCCTTTCCAATGAACGCATGCGCCTTGCCAGATGAACTCTTCTTGTGTGATGAAGACTTTGCATACTTCTTCTTCTTGTTGTCATCGGAGTCATAGTCCTTGCTCTTCTTCTTGGATTCCTTCTCCCATCGAGGACAATCAGCGATGAAATGGCCAACTTTCTTGCACTTATGATAGGTTTGCTTCTTGCTGTCTCTGGAAGACATTTCACCAGACCTCTTGGAATCGCGTTTTGAAGATTTTGCGTAGCGCTTTGACTTGGCAAACTTCCGAAACTTTCTGACAAGCAAAGAGACTTCTTTTCCAAAGTCTTCAGCACCATCAGAACTGCATTCAGAGTTGTCTTCAGACGAAGACACAGCTTTGGCCTTCAATGCACGGGATCGACTGTAGCTTGGTCCGTAGATATCTCTTTTCTTAGCTTGTTGGAATTCGTGGGTGTTCAACCTCTCGAGTATGTCAGCTGGATCCAAACTCTTGAAGTCAGGACGCTCTTGGATCATGAGTGCGAGAGTATCAAAGGAACTTTCAAGTGATCTGAGTAGCTTCTTCATGACTTCATGTTTGGTGATATCAGTGGTGCCAAGTGCATTCAGCTCATTTGAGATGTCGGTGAGTCGATCAAATGTGAGCTGAACGTTTTCGTTGTCGAGTCTCTTGAAGCGGTTGAACAGGTTCCGAAGCACATCAACACGAGAGTCTCTTTGAGATGAGACACCTTCATTCACTTTGGACAGCCATTCCCAGATTTGTTTAGCAGTGTTAAGTGCACTCACACGACCATACTGTCATTTGGTCAGATGACCACAGATGATGTTCTTGGCGGTGGAGTCGAGTTGTGCGAACCTCTTCACATCAGCAGCAGTAACACCTTCGCCAACATCGGGAATGCCTGCCATGACGACATACCATAGGTCGTTGTCAATGGCTTCAAGATGCATGCGCATCTTGTTCTTCCAGTAGGGGTAGTCAGTGCCATCGAAGATAGGGCACGCAGCGGAGACCTTGATTATCCCTGCAGTCGACATAGCTAAAACTCCACGGTGGTTAAACCGAAACACAGAACAAGGGAGTACCTTGCTCTGATACCAATTGAAAGTGGTAGTTATCGACTAGAGGGGGTGAATAGGCGATTTTTATGAAAGTCTTCGAAACAGGGAATGTATTCGAATAGAGCAGAAACGTAAACAGGATCAGGTAGGGATATAATCAAGAATCTAATCTAGGCATGCATCACAGTGAAGACATACAGACAGGTTAAGCTTTAACATCATGCACAATAAGATGAGTCGAAGATAAACTTAGACAGTACGAAGATAAACAGCAGGCATGAATGTCTTCAGGACAAGTCTTCAGTGATGAACAGGGAAAGGCTTCACGATACAGAACAGGAATGTAAGAAAGTGAAGGATAGAACCAGTAGCTTGACGAAGACACAGTATTTGTTGGACCAGTTCCAGTTGCTGTGACAACTGTACGTCTGGTTAGGGAGGCTGAGATTGAACTCAGAAGACCTCGTCTTCACCTTATTCCCCTTAAGCCGAAGTCACTTAGACAGGGCCCAATCACTCTGGTAAGTCTTCAGGGGAGACTTCCGAAACCCGTACAAACTTGGTCACCCGGTGATCCACAATGACTCTTGGATTGCTCTAGACCCAGACGCCTAACCGTCTAGAAGATCATAGTCTTCAAGTGTAATAAGTCTTCAGTTCTCTCGGAACAGAATGGCTTCGGTGATGCTCAAACACTCTAGCTCTAGGTGTTTAGGTGTATCCTCGCAGGATGTGTCTCTCTCAATGTCTTCGAGGTGGGTTGCTCCAAAACGAAAACAGCCGTATCTCTCTCTGAGCAGCCACCTTCTTATGGTGGAGGGGGTGGGCTATTTATAGCCAGCGGGCAACCCGACCTGATATGACCGAAATGACCCTGGGTCAAATGGCCAACCGACACGTGTCACAACGGTCGGATTTCAAACACACGCGGCAACTTTACTTGGGCTACAAGTAAAGCTGACTCAACCAACTCTAGAAGAGATTTCCTCTCATTGTCTTCGCTCGAAGACATAGGTATGGGTTGAGCATCACGTCAGCATCTGACTTCGATCACATCGACCCCACTAAACAGTACGGTGGTTCCTATGACTCAGGAAAGAAGAAACAAAACTACCAAAAGACTTCGTCTTCGCGTTTCATTGTCTTCGGACGAATGTCTTCGCTTACCACCAATGACTTCAGCCGTCATCAATGTCTTCGGACATTTTTGGAGGTCGTCTTCGACGGCTAAACCGAAACTCCAGGGACTTCTCTCTGTGTTAACCTGTGAACTCTCACAAACACATTAGTCCCTCAACCACGTTTGTCTTCAATACTCCAAAACCAAACAAGGGTGGAACTAGATGCACTTACAGAACCCAGGAGGAGGGCGATGGATTTGATGGACTTGGTACATTTGTTAGAATTTGATGTGGGTCTGGTGTGTCTGGTCCGACATGGCGAACGCCTCCGGGGGTGTTCGGGCCACCTCATATCGGCCCCGGATATGGGATGTATATGAGGGATGTCGGTCAGCCTGGAAAAATAGGGCAGGTTTGAGGGGGTCGAATGAATCATGATTCGGCTTAAGTTTTAGCAGCTTTATTCTTCGGTGATAAGTGTGTCCGTCGACAATGAGGTGTCTATGATGACTTCGTCAATCTTATGACCCGTCGATCCAATCTCTCAGCAGTGCTCATAGTGGTATGGCGTGTATGTCACAAGTATATGTGTGTGAGAGAGAGCGTCTGCGTTTGTGCTGTGTTTCGGAAAGAGAAAAGAAACATACCACTGCATTAGTGTATCATATGGTTGATGTATGCAGATATTCTACAGTGCTTCTCAAACTTATACAAACTAATGTTCATAGCTCTTTGCATCCAAATCAATGATCTTCTCTCACCGCACCATTTCCGCAATCGCAACCCGTGGTGCGACTAACATAATCTACTCTTTCTTTTTGAGGAGATCAAAGGACACCATGGGTTTCCTGTAGCTCTTGGAGCACGCTTCCTGCACGAACAACCACAAGAGCACACTCTGTTGAGGGAAGAAATAAAAAGGTAGTCCAATCGCTAGCCATGCAAACTGCCCAAGAAATTCATAACGGAGATGCATGTGGTAAAGACTGACCTGCATGGCGTAGGCTAAGTGCAGCAGCGTCGCCTCCGACCACGGCCGGCCGATGAACTGGAGGCCGACGGGGAGACCTCCCCTGTCGTACCCGACCTAGAGGTTTTGCCAAGAAAAAAGCATGTCAGTTTGTTGCTTGCGCGAGCACCCTGGAAAGCTGAGTGGATGGATGCGCACCGTGACGGTGATGGCCGGTAAGCCGAGGAAGTTCCCTGCTATGGCGTACCTCGAGATCGCGGCTAATTTTGGTGCAACAACAAGACCACGAGTTATATTAGCACAAACATTGCTGCAGCTGCCCATTGGACTTGCTACAGGTTCGAGACACACGAGTTTCACCGGAAACGTGGACGGACGACGTTCAGTTGTAGTACCCACCTGCGTTTATGTAGTCGAGCTCTCCGGTGCGCAGCGCGTCGTCCTGCAGCGCGTACGCGGTCACACTGCGCCCACAGGAAAATGCGTGGTGGTGGTGAGAAAGAATGACACGAAGAAATAATGATGGATGACGTGAACAGCTAGCTGAACTGCACGGCCAAGGGAAGAATTGACGGGCGGATGAAAGAGCCACGCACTCACCCAGTCATGGGCGTGACGATGGCGTCGGCCGTCTCGAAGATCTTGCTGTGGAAGTACATCTGACGGTTCCTGTGAAGCATGCACGTTTACAAAGCTCTCAAGATCATACCATCCATTCAGGAAAATTCTACTACGTACAAAACAGGACAAAAGCGTGGTCTGAAATCTGAACCAGACTGACCGAATCCGCTGCGCGTTGAGGTAAGCCCTGCTGCTGAAGGAGCCGTAGGCGCTCAGCGCGATCCTCACGTCCCACCCGATCTCAGACTTGTCACTTGCAACATGCATGCATGCATAAATTCATTCAACTTACAGCAGTACTAGCATATGAGGAGAAGAAGCTAGGAGCACCCCTCTGACTCACAGTTTGTCGAGGTATTTGGTGGCGAGGGAAGCGGAGCACTCGGAGCCCATGGTCACGTAGTGCGCCAGACGCATCTCCTCCACCTCAGGCACGGTCACATCAACGGTCTTGCAGTGCCATCCAGGAAAATGTTATTGTATTAGGGCCTCTTTGATTCATAGGATTTTGAAAATGCAGGAATAGGAAAAGTATAGGGTTGAAGTGGTATGTCCATTTGAACCCTAATAGGATTAACAAGGAGTGTCTGATGGCACAGAAAAAACAAAGGAATTTAAAAAAAAGATTGGAGTGGATGTTAGATTTCCTATAAAACGTAGTACAAAAGATTCCATAGGAAAAAATCCTATGGGATCCAATCCTATGAAATAAAGGACAATGTAGAAAAAATTCTTAAGGATCTCAATTCTTCAAAAACCCTATAAAATTCCTTTGAATCAAAGGAGCCCTTAGAGCATCTCCAACAGCTCGTGTATACCATTGTCTAAAGAAGATATAGACGACCAACGCCTAAAAATGCGTCCCAGCAGCTCGTCCACCGCGTCCTCTATCCGTTCACATCGTCTAAAATTTCCTCCACATCGTCCAGACCTAGACATCGTCGAGGCGTCGTCCAAAGCCCAACCGCTCGAGCCGAGACATCTCGCGCCACCATCGGGAATCGGTGGAGAGCAGGAGCGCGACGCACCACCAACGCGAGGTCGCCGTCGGCCCAGAGGCACGGTTCCTTTGTTTCCCAGAGAGAGAGGAAGGGTCGTTGTCGCCTGGTGCTGGATCTTGCGTGTCGCGCCTTGTGCCGGATCCCGCCACCGTGTCGCCGCCTGCCGCTGTATCCTACAGCCTGGCCGCCCCTGGTGCCGAATCTTGCGGTTGTCGCACGCCGTGGTGTGGTTGCCCGGTGGAGGAGGGAGCAAGAAGATGTGCTGGGAAGGAGGTGCTGCTCCGTCTTGTGGATTTGGGGATGAGGTTGGCGACCGAGCGATTTCGGAGAGACAACTCTGATTTGATTTGAGGATGAGGCGATTTGGGAGACAGAGGGTGGAGACCGGCAGTTATAGGATAGTATTAAAACGTAGCCATTAGAATTAACCAAGGCCTCCTTTGAACTGTTGCTAAAATGCTAGTTGGATCGGTAGTTATAAATAATAGTATTAAAATGCAAAAGAGAACATAGACGTTTTGTATATAGACATTCTGCTGCAAAACTGAACGTGAGAATGTGTGATTTATGATTACTACAGCACGCGCAAAAGAGTGTCATGGCCGGATCGGGTTCAAAATGCACTCAATTGTCGTTGCGTCGAATCCGGCATCTCTTCCGCGATACAAATACTGCCGCCCCAGCGTCGATATAAAATTGTAGTTGAATTGGTAGTTATAAAATAATATTAAAATATAGGAGAGAGAATTTAGACATTTTATATATAGACGTTCTGCTGCAAAACTGGACGTCTATATGAGGGAATCTTTTTAGACCATTGTCTATATGAACATATAGACGTCCAAATATAGACGTGCTGTTGGAGATGCTCTTAGTATTTCGGAGAAGAGTATGGACCCCAATTGTAGAGATCTCCAGTCAGAATCTCTTACCTCCCACCCGTAGTGTGCGCGCAGGATCTGCAGAGCTTTGTCGCAACAGCCTCGGATGTCCTCGGAGCTGTCGTTGAACCACTGCGTTCAAAATGCCAGTTAATGTTAATATACCGTGTTCATCATCATCATCAGGCTTGAATCAGTGTTGTATCTGATGATTTTGTTTTTTTGAATCAATGTTGTATCTGGTGATTGAGACGCTCACCTTTCCGTATCTTGCTAGCCTGATGTTAGGCATGGAACGGGTGGATGTCAGCAAAGGCAGATTCAGCTGAGGCTGCAAATAAGTCCGTAAAAAATACGTCAGGTTCAGTGAACAACCCAGGAGATTTATGCCTGCAAATCTAGCTGAATACCTCTCATCCAGCGAAAGTACCAAAATTACCTGGGAGTGAGCTGATCTGGACTGATCAACCATGGCCGCGTAGCTGAAAGATCAGTCAGTCACATGCGTGGTAAGATGAGGGTACAGCAGGAACATCAGTTTGATTGATGTTCAAAAAGTAACAACAAAAATTCTAGAATATGCAAGAAGCGTGGAGCTACTGACGCGACAAGTGCGTCCTCGACCGTCGCCGCCAAGATCCCCGGCACGCCCACCGTCCAGTTCAACGGAAGAAGCCTGAGTAGAGTTAAAACGGCGCCGTCAGTCGCCACCCATGTGATGATACCTACACAAGAAGTAAGGCACCAAATTTGTAACCGGAGGAAGGTGGCTCGGTACCGCACCCGGAGTTGGAGAACCGGCCCGCGGTGGGCTTTAAGCCGACGACGCCGCAGAGCGCGGCAGGCATGCGAACGGATCCTGCAAACAATGGCGCAAGCAAGCATCACAGGCACGACACGCGATTCAGCTAGCATTGCATGCGGGCAGATCACCGCAGGTTGAAAGCACTGTATATAGAGAGAGAGCACACGCACCGCCTCCGTCGGCGCCGAGGGCGACGGGGCAGAGGCCTGCGCAGACGGCGGCGGCGGACCCGCCCGACGAGCCGCCCGACACCCTGCCGGTGTGGTAGGGGTTCCTGGTGGAGCCGTGGTGCGGGTTGATGCCGCTGGTGCCGGCGCCGAGCTCGTGCATGTTGGTCTTGCCGGCCAGCACGGCGCCGCAGGCCCGCAGCTGCGCCACGCACGCCGCGTCCGCCACGCACGGCCTCGTCTTTCCCAGCCAGCTCGTGCCTCCTGCATGCGCGCCATTTAAAACTATTGTTTTGTAATGGAGTAGAATTGTCAGGTAAGAGAGCCAAGTGCAAGCGATCGGCCATGCATATCTTCGCATCAAACACGACTGTTTGGTGAGTTGGTCAGGGCATGCATGCACTGCAACTTCTTAACGCTCCTCTGTGCAACACAGTAGTACTAGCTTATGTTCAGCTAAAAAAATAAAAATGTTGCGTTTAATTTTACCAGTTGTTTGGTAGGGCATGCAATCGATCTCGTCCTTGACTGCCACCAGCACCCCATCCATGGCAGACAGGGGCGCCCCTGCAATGCACAGCACATCAGACGTACAATAACAGAAAAATGACGCACGCATATACAGTAGCACTACCAGCATTTTTCTTTCCATTTTATGCATATACAGTCCAACCAACAAATGAGAGCAATGTATACCACTATCACAGATCAGTCCGAATGCGCCATGAATTCTACAGCACAACGACCCGTACCGTACGTCACTTGAGTTAGTACTCTTCTCCGAGCAGTCACTGCTCTGCTCCTCCGCGGGATTCAGGACCATGGACGCGAACGCACTTCTCCGGATCGACCATGCATGGGCATTGGCGTTCGGGTATGAATTCCCTGTCCGCATCGAGATTTGCTGGATCCGCAACGACGAGCAACGCGCTCCACCGCTCTTGAGAGACCTCACCTCACGAGCAGAGCAGTCGAGCCCCGGCAATGGCGATGCCACTGTTGGCTCTGCCGCGCTGCCCACCTAACTATTCACACTGCGATGAGTCGAGCGGGACCACGGAGGTGTGAAGGCAGAGACAGCGGGCCATCGTCTTCGTCCCATCCGTAATGGCGGGCGGTGCCACTGCCACGCCATCCTTGCGTCGGCGATGGCCCTACTGCTTAAATGTCACGGCGATCGCTTCGCTGTCACCGGCCCGGCCGCGGCGGCGTACGTATGCGGGGGTGGTTGATTGATGGGACCGGAGAAACGAGCCATATTGCCATATCGGTTCATGGTTGATTACCTTGGTGGTATCTGAGGGTGGACTCCTCGGCCTGCCTCACGATGTCTTGTGGGTTGTAGCTGATGAAGAGGGCCATGTTGAGGTCGGGGCCCGAGCACTCCTCCACCGCCGCCAGAAACCTCCTCGCCACCTGCGAATCGATTGGAACGGGACACGTCGCTGATCAATCATCATGGGTCGCAATCATGCCCGGTGCTCGCATCGCATGATCGAGTGCGTGGAGTGACATGGAACAGATGAAATGTTTACCATGACCGGAGTGATCTCTCCTGATCTGTAGGCCCTGGTGAAGTCCCGGACCGTCCAGCGCCTGAAGCCCGGCGCCGACGGGTCGGCGAGGCCGGGGAGGCAGCCGACGGCCTCCTGGGCGCGCTCCGCCGGCGACCACCCGGGCTTCGCCAGGCTCACGTTCTGCTCGGGGATGTCTGCAGCAGCACAGGCCATGACTGAGTTTTAAACCCAGTATGACAAAAGAACTTCTTGTGCAGGAATGGATTGGGGGTAGTGAGGAAAACGGCAGGACCCACCATGCCAGGTGTGAGTCGGAGTGAACAATGGCGGCTCCGGGATCTCGGCGTCGGAGACGAGCTGCATAGTGTCAAGTCAAATTCAGTGTCAAGCTCAGGTTCCTGCGGCGGCTTCACATGGCAACCGACACTAGAAAGAACAGGAAAGATTCTTCAACAAAGTTAAAATGTGAAGAAGGTTGTTTGGTTTGATCACCACCTTGTTGACGAGGTTGTCTTTCTTGAGGACGTAGAGCACGGCGGAGCCGAGGACGGGCGTCTCCAGCACCCACGCGAACATCTTCACCGGAAGGCCGGCCACACGAGGAGCTGAAGAACACGCAGAGACAAGAAGCAACAGATTCAGCTAGCAGGAGCACAGAAATCGCTTCTTTCCGGCGTTCGAAATGCGCGCGAGCATCGACCAGATCAAACCGGGGAAGAAGAAGAAGAAGAACCTTTGACGTTGGGACTGATGTACTGCTCGTCGCTGCCGGGGCCGAGGTCGACCTCCGCCGCCGGCTTGTAGACCTTGGGAGCGGAGCAGACGAGACCCATGGATGAGCGGAGTTGAGCGGAGCGGAGCTGCGCCGTTCCGGTGAATGGTGAATGATGATGGACGTGAGAGAGACTGGCTGGGGGGGGGGGGGGGGGGGGGGGGGGGGGGGAGCACGGGCTTGTAGTGCTAGTACTGGTGTGCGTTACTATTCGCGTGCTCACTTTGTGTTGCGGCGTAGGTCGTTCTGGAGGGCACGGGCAAGTCATCAATAATAATGTAGAAAAAGGCCGCCATCATCTACCGTACATGGCTTGATTGGCATTATTACTAGTACTGTACTAGGTAACTCAACAAATATACTGTACTTGTACTTTGGACTTTTAATCTAGCACATATCTAGATGTGACATAGTTATTGCACATCTAAATGACTAAATAAAGCATAAAAAGGAAAAAGAAAAGAAAAAAATCCACACAAATCTCCACGTAAGATTAATGATATAGAACTTAGATGTGCAATACTTTTTTGATGATATAGAACTTAGATGTGCAATACTTTTTTGAGGAACCAGCAGGAGCTCTGCCTTTTCATATAGAAGAAGAAGAATTGGCCAGTTAATAAGGAAAACTGGCCAAAAACCAATACAACAACAACACACACACCTACCACTCGATTGATAAGGGACAATCGTGCAAAAATCCCAACCACACGATTGATTAAGGGACAATCGTGCAAAGACTCCTACCACATGATTGATAAGGGACAATCATGCAAAAACCCCAAACCATGACAGACCTCGCCACCCTCGAAGCGCCGGAATGCCACTAGCCACCAACATGGAGCAAAAGCCACGACCCCACCACATAGGGCCATCGCCGCACCACGGTCCGGGACCGCCGCCCCGGCATCCAACCCGCAAACTCGAGACCGCCGTCTCGACCTCCGCCATCCCGCCGACGAGGTCAGACCACATGGCATGAGCCAAGCCAAAAGACAAAAAGGCTGGGCCTCCAAAGGCGACGCCCCCAAGAGAGAAACGGCTAAGATGTCGTCGTCGCCCGCTACGGACAAAGCCGTAGCTAGATTTTCACCCGGAGAGCCCAGAGAATTGAGGCGACGGAGAGGTTGGAGTTCCACGGCGACGCCTCCAAGGAGGAGAACGACATCCAAAGACGGCGTCGCCGCCGGTGCCAACTGAGGTCAGCACTGGGTTTTCACCCGGAACAAGCCGAACGAACTCCAGACGCGCCCGCATCCAAAACATGCCAGCCTAAGCCAGACAGTCCCCACGTCCAAGCCGAACCACCGCCAAGTCGAAGAAACATCGTCGACGCCCGCCTCCTTGCCACAGCAGCCAGCCGAAGGACGACCCCTCATGTCGCCGAGCTGCTGCCCGCAACCCGACGCCAGATGCGCGCACGTCGGGGCCACCACGAGCGCCGCCGCCGCGACGCCGTCCTCGATTCGTGGCTCGCCGCCACACCACGAATCCATGCACCCCACCGTCGCAGCGCCGCCATCCAAAAGCTGCGGCTCGCCGCCGCCACCGCAGCTCCCCCGGCCGAGGGAGGGGACCCCAGCCACCCAGCGCGCAGAACGCAGCACGCAGGAGCGCCACCATCACGAGATCCAGACGCCCAGCGCCAGATCTGCGATGGCCAGCCTCAGAGCCGCCCCTCCCGCCCCGCAGCACGGGAAGAGGAGGGATAACTCCGCCGCCGATCCCGGGGCCGCCGCCCCGGCTTGCCCGCGTCGGTCGAGACGCCGCCGCCGCCAGATGCGAGCCCCCGTCCGGGGCCGGAAGGCCCGCGGCGCGCGACGAGGGGCCCCGCCACTGCCGTCCGCCAGGCAGGCTTCGCCCGTCGGCATCCTCCGGCGGCGGCAGGTGAGCGAGGGAGGAGAGGGGGAAACGGGGGCGGCGGCGGCTAGGTTATCGCCCGAGCCGCCCCCCAGGAGCGACGCGAGCGACGAGTTGTGCTATCACCAATACTTATGTCAGCAAAACCGTTTTAATAAGTTATGTTGTACAAATTGATGGGCAATGTGACATCTACCATGAGCTGTGGCAATCCCGGCCATTGGTGAGAAGTGAAAAGTTGGTTTTTAAAAGGTGCACCGTGACCGTGTTTTTACTTTTGCAGATAGCGTGTGCATCTGCAGCAACCAATGAACACCGAAACGCCCAAGAAACACAAGAATGAGAAGCAAAATCAAACCAACGATTGGATCGAATGAAACCCAAGAAGAGTGGTCGTGTCGTGTGAGGTCAGGGGTTATCCTTTTCAAAGAACCCAATGAAAATGGTTCAGTGCAGCACGATGATAGAGGCTTGATGTCTGTCACCCTAATTTTCAAAGAAAAGAAAACAGTAATTGCAGTTTTACTGCTTAGTCTTTCTTTGGGCCCGGGTAACATTTAGTGGAAGTGCACTACTAGCATCTGCATCTAGCGAAACACCGATCATCTAATGACAGACAGGACCCAAAATGACAGACAGCACGAATCCAAAAGAGAACCATCAACTTCCTGTAAATGCACACCGATCATCTACCTCCAGGTGACAACTGAGCTGACAACAACATCCAGGAACAGTTAGATAACCTTCCCTATGCACACAACCTCTTCCATCACATCTCACTTCCTTGCTCTGCTCCTGTAGCTGCTGATGGACGATAAACCCCCCGAGAACACCGAGCGCCGCGACGACGGGGACTGGGCCCGAGGAACGGGCGAGACGCAGCCCCCGTTGCTCCTTGGGAGCGTCTCGCCCCCGTTGCTCCTTGGGAGATCCAGACCGTACGATTCGTCGGCGAGCGGCTCAGCGCCATCTTCTCTGAAGTCCAGCAGCGTGTCCTTGGATTCCAGCTTGTCTGGCTCGGTCATCACGCTGTCGAGGTCCGTTAGCGATTTCAGCTGAAGCCCGAGGTTGGCGATCGTCTTCTGGCACTCCGCGAGCTTCCCTGCAGCGCTGGCGACCTCTTTCTCCTGCGATGAAGATGATATATGACTTGAGATGGGTGCTTAGAATCTAGGCTGGTACTAGCAAGTATCAACCATGTTTAACCCATTATATGTATACGACACAATGCTAGTTATTTTGGCCCAATGTCATGAACTATTAAAATGTTTACCTGCTTGAACTTTAGATCTCCATTTGTGTTGGCGAGTCGCCAAAGCTTTGCCTCCTGACTGTCCCTTGACAGCTGCGCCTCCAATTTGCGGCATTTTGCTTCATACTCTTCTGAGAGCAGCTTCTCCTGCTCAATCTTCCCTTGTAGCAAGCTCACCTTGTTTGTCAGTTTCGCGAGTTCCAGATTTGCTTCTTCAAGTTGAATCCCCATTGCCTTTCTCCCTGACACTGCATCCTCTGCCTTGGCAGTGAATTCTACCAGCAACACGCTCTGCTCTTTAAGCCTCACTTCCAGTGACGACACCTTCTCCTGGAGCTTCATGGTCTCCTGGTGCGCAGACTCAAGCTCAGACCCCAAAACCTTCCTGATGCCCTCAACTGCCTCCAACTGCATCTTGACCTCCGAAGAATATTCCCTCTCCTTTGCTGCATCAGACTCCAGTGCATTCACCGTTATGTGCAGCTTTGCGATTTCTGAGTTTGCTACCAGGAGCTGAGACTCTAACGATTCTTTGGCGGACTCCACCGAAAATGTTTTCTCTGATTCAGTCTTCATAGCCTCTAGTTGTGCCACGAGCTCTTTGTGAGACATCTTCCCCTTTTGCACCTCACTCTCCAGTGTTTTAATAATTCCTCTTAGTTGCTCAATTTCTGTGTTTGCGGATCGCAGCTGTGCCTCTAACGTGTCTTTAGCAGCCTTTGCCATGTCTGCGTCTGCTTTGTGCTGCGAAGACATGGTTTTCTCTGCATCAATCTTCTCTTCCAAGGATGCCACCATCTGGCGAAGATTTGCTACCTCTGCAGTAGTTGATTCTAACTGCAACTCCAACTCCAACTCCTTGCTATCCCCGGTTTCTTCCAATTTAGTCACCACACCCTGAAGCTTCTCAACTTCTGCTGACTTTGATTCCAACTGCAATGCCAATGACTTCCTCTCAACATCTAATCGTTCAGCTTGTCCTAAAGCAGCATCTTTGGACTCGTTTGCCACGTTTAACTGCATCTGCAGGTCAACCAGCTTGCTGTTAGCTGCCATGAGAGTGTCACATGACGTGTCAAGCTGATTTCTAGCCTCTGCAAGGGCCATTTCAAGCTCTTTTTTCTCATGCTCGATCTTTTCAACCTTTGCTTGCAAATCCATAATCTGGTGCTGTAGGGCTTCAGTTTCGCCTCTTGAGATATCTCTGGTCACAGCCCGGTCAGAATCAGTTTCTGTTCCAAAGCTAGAGCTCGTGTGATCTCCTTCAGGCAATGCGGCCAGCTTTTCCATCTCAAGAAAATCATCCATTAGGTCAATCTCAACAGTATTGTTTACAAGTTCTCTTGTGCCCTCATTGCCGGTTTTGAATTGATCGAGTTCTGCTATCAGAGCTGAGGCCCACATATCAGAATTTTTTATATCACTGTCAACAGCTAGCATATGCTCCCCACTATCAGACTGGCTGTCAGTCAGAGATTCCATGCAGGCATTGTTTGGAACAGGCCTAGAAGAATCATTGGCTAAGGAGGTTCTACGTGTCACATGGCGCAATCTACGGCATTCTGCCTCGACTCTTGTAATTTTTTTCACACTTTCCAAGTGTTGTTTGCTCGCTGTCTCTGCTGCTTGGCTGCTCAAATCTCTTTCCAGTGCGAGCATCTTCAATTCCTTGGATAGAGTGAGCAACTCGATCTTGAGATCCTTACATTCTTTCTCTGCTACCTGAAGTTTTTCCCGCAGATCAGAGGCTTCAAGCTGCTGTTGCAGGTCAGCCATATTGTTCTGGAGCTCAGACATCTCAAACTCCAATTCCTGGGACTTCTTGGCAACTGCATCACGGATTTTCTCCTCTTGTTCTTCTCGTGCCTGGCGAAGCTGCCTGACGCATTCCTTGAGGGCACCATCTAAGTGGCTGACTTGATCCTCCAGAGAGGCATTCTTCAGAGATGAAGCATCAAGTAGCCGCTTCAAGTTACTAACTTCAAGTTCAGCATGCTCCCAACCTACAATAAATCATAAGTATGAGTTAACTACTACAATATTAAAAGAAATCTTGTTCATACCATTCTAAATTTGCCCAAAGAGGATGCCAAAATAAAAATCATCTGTGAGTTTACTCTTTCTTAATTTTCCCAGATGCAATACTGATTCTGAATAAAGAGAGGAAATTACTGGCTAACATGAATGCATGCAATCAAAATGAAAAAGACAATACCTGCAACAGCATCTTCTGCAACTTTCCCATGCTGCTTCACCAAGTCCTCTTTAGCACTGATAGTCAAAAGAGCAGCAGAGAGCTTCTCACTTAAACTCTTCACAGAATCCTGCATATCAGCATCTCCTACATTTGTAAAGACCTCTGGCGGTGATAGTTGACCATGCTGTGGGGAAGAATCATTTGGCCCATTTGCCAAGGTTAGCTTCTCATTCAATGATTTTCCTGCTTCAGTTTCTTGGGTTTCATTGTCTCTAATTCTTGAGGGAGCTTCAGGTGATTGGCTATGATTTGGGGAACCACCAATGGAGATAGGTTTGGTATCCTGTATTTGCCAAAAGTGAACAAAGTGAGTATGTTTTCTGCAAAGCATTTGCCAAAGAAATTGGAATTTACGAATAGTCTACAAAAGCCTAAAGGCATCTAATCACTGTACCAGATGAGTCATTCCTCCCAGCTCCCAGCTCCTCTTTTTGAGAAGTTGAGCTAGGCAATAGTAATCTTCTAAACCAACGTAGTGGAAATCAAGCTTGAGACCTGTTACATAACCAGCAATTATCTTAAAACTGAGATAATAAATGAATCTGAAGAAAATTCTACAACTCCGCCTATGTTGTCTCAACATAGCCGGTCCCAAGCCCGGATAAAGGAGGAGGGTTGTGATAGGCTTGGCGAGCCAACGTCAAAACTCAGCCACTCTTATGGAGATGAAACCCAAAAGATTTTCGTTGGGGCGTAACCCTCTCAGCGACGCGCCACATCGGAACCCGGGTGTGGTGGAAAATGGGCAAGGGCCGGGCCGTCACCCCCCAGGTGGCGCGCCGTATCTTGATCTGGATACGGTGGCAAGTGAGCGAGGATCGGGTCGTCGCATCCTTAGTGGCGCGCTACATCGGCGCCCGGGTGTAGTGGAAATTGAGCAAGGGTCTTCGCATTTGACTCGACGAGTGCGAAGGGTAAGGAAGCTAGCCGAGCCTAGGAGGATTCGCTTAGGTAGCTGGAACGTAGGGTCTCTGACAGGTAAGCTTCGGGAGGTAGTTGATACCGCGGTGAGGAGAGGCGTTGATATCCTTTGCGTCCAAGAGACCAAATGGAGGGGACAAAAGGCGAAGGAGGTGGAGGGTACCGGCTTCAAGCTGTGGTACACGGGGACGGTTGCAAACAGAAATGGAGTAGGCATCTTGATCAGCAAGAGCCTCAAGGATGGAGTGGTAGACGTCAAGAGACGTGGGGACCGGATTATCCTGGTCAAGCTGGTAGTTGGGGACTTAGTTCTCAACGTTATCAGCGCGTATGCCCCGCAAGTAGGCCACAATGAGAACACCAAGAGGGAGTTCTGGGAAGGCCTAGAGGACATGGTTAGGAGTGTACCGATTGGCGAGAGGCTCTTCATAGGAGGAGACCTCAATGGCCACGTGGGCACATCTAACACAGGTTTTGAAGGGGTGCATGGGAGTTTTGGCTATGGCATCAGGAACCAAGAAGGAGAAGATGTCTTAAGCTTTGCGCTAGCCTACAACATGATCATAGCTAACACCCTCTTTAAGAAGAGAGAATCACATCTAGTGACTTACAGTAGTGGGCAACACTCTAGCCAAATTGATTTCATCCTCTCGAGAAGAGAAGACTGGCGTGCATGCCTAGACTGTAAGGTGATACCTGGAGAGAGTGTTGTCCCTCAGCATAAGCTTGTGGTTGCTGACCTCCGCTTTCGGATTCGTGTCCAGCGGGACAAGCGTGCCAAAGTCGCTAGAACGAAGTGGTGGAAGCTCAAGGGGGAGGTAGCTCAGGCGTTCAAGGAGAGGGTCATTAAGGAGGGCCCTTGGGAGGAAGGAGGTGATGTAGACAACATGTGGATGAAGATGGCGACTTGCATTCGTAAGGTGGCCTCAGAGGAGTTTGGAGTGTCCAGGGGAAGTAGAAGAGAAGCTAAAGATACCTGGTGGTGGAACGATGATGTCCAGAAGGCAATTAAGGAGAAGAAAGAGTGTTTCAGACGCCTATATCTGGATAGGAGTGCAGACAACATAGAGAAGTACAAGATGGCAAAGAAGGCCGCAAAGCGAGCTGTGAGTGAAGCAAGGGGCCGGGCGTATGGGGACCTCTACCAACGGTTAGACACGAAGGAAGGCGAAAGGGACATCTATAAGATGGCCAAGATCCGAGAGAGGAAGACGAGGGATGTTGACCAAATCAAGTGCATCAAGGACAGAACAGATCAACTCCTGGTGAAGAACGAGGAGATTAAGCATAGATGGCGGGAGTACTTTGACAAGCTGTTCAATGGGGAGAGTGAGAGCTCTACCATTGATCTGGACGACTCCTTTGCTGATACTAGCAGGCTTTTTGTGCGGCGAATCCAGGAGTCGGAGGTCAAGGAGGCTTTGAAGAGGATGAAAGGAGGCAAGGCGATGGGCCCTGATTGTATCCCCATTGAGGTGTGGAGAGGCCTCGGGGACATAGCGATAGTATGGCTAACCAAACTTTTCAACCTCATTTTTCGGGCAAACAAGATGCCAGAAGAATGGAGACGGAGTATATTAGTACCAATCTTCAAGAACAAGGGGGATGTTCAGAGTTGTACTAATTACAGTGGAATTAAACTGATGAGCCATACAATGAAGCTATGGAAGAGAGTCATTGAGCACCGCTTAAGAAGAATGACAAGCGTGACCAAAAATCAGTTTGGTTTCATGCCTGGGAGGTCGACCATGGAAGCCATTTTCTTGGTACGACAACTTATGGAGAGATATAGGGAGCAAAAGAAGGACCTGCATATGGTGTTCATTGACTTGGAGAAGGCCTATGATAAGATACCGCGGAATGTTATGTGGTGGGCCTTGGAGAAACACAAAGTCCCAGCAAAGTACATTACCCTCATCAAGGACATGTACGATAATGTTGTGACAAGTGTTCGAACAAGTGATGGCGACACTGATGACTTCCCGATTAAGATAGGACTGCATCAAGGGTCAGCTTTGAGCCCTTATCTTTTTGCCTTGGTGATGGATGAGGTCACAAGGGATATACAAGGAGATATCCCATGGTGTATGCTCTTTGCGGACGATGTGGTGCTAGTCGATGAGAGTCGGACGGGGGTCAACAGGAAGTTGGAGTTATGGAGGCAAACTTTGGAATCGAAAGGTTTTAGACTTAGTAGGACTAAAACCAAGTACATGAGGTGCGCTTTCGGTACTACTAGGCACGAGGAGGAGGAGGATGTTAGCCTTGATGGGCAGGTGGTGCCGCAGAAGGACACCTTTCGATATTTGGGGTCAATGTTGCAGAAGGATGGGGATATCGATGAAGATGTGAACCATCAAATTAAAGCCGGATGGATGAAGTGGCGCCAAGCTTCTAGCATTCTCTGTGACAAGAGGGTGTCACAAAAGCTAAAAGGCAAGTTCTATAGGACGGCGGTTCGACCCGCAATGTTGTATGGCACTGAATGTTGGCCGACTAAAAGGCGACATGTGCAACAGTTAGGTGTGGCGGAGATGCGCATGTTGAGATGGATGTGTGGCCACACAAGGAAGGACCGAATCCGGAATGATGATATACGAGATAGAGTTGGGGTAGCGCCAATTGAAGAGAAGCTTGTCCAACATCGTCTGAGATGGTTTGGACATATTCAACGCAGGCCTCCAGAAGCCCCAGTACATAGCGGACGGCTAAAGCGTGCTGATATTGTCAAAAGAGGCCGGGGTAGACCGAACTTGACATGGGAAGAGTCCGTAAAGAGAGACCTGAAGGATTGAAGCATCACCAAAGAACTAGCCATGGACAGGGGTGCGTGGAAGCTTGCTATCCATGTGCCAGAACCATGAGTTGGTCGCGAGATCTTATGGGTTTCACCTCTAGCCTACCCCAACTTGTTTGGGACTAAAGGCTTTGTTTGTTGTTGTTGTTGTTGTTGAAGAAAATTCTACACATTCAGCTCTATCATGGCAATAGCAGTATGGAATTCATTCAGCACCGCATAAGTCATTGATATAGCCATGCAAACGTTTAAACTAAACCATACAGTTTTGACCAGTAACAGTTTAAATTGTGACCTCAATATTCAGGCGTAACACAACTTTGGTCCTGTATGTATTGGAGATGTTTTCCTTTTTCTAAAAATGTATTGGGGATTCTAGCTATCTAAGACCAAAAGATAGGAAACAAAAAACTTCGAAAATTAAAATTATAGAATTGGTTATATTAATTTATGTGAGTTATAATAAGCTTTAATAAAAAGATATCACTACCTGATATAGTAATCAAAATAAGATATTGCATGACAGCTTAAAGATACTCCCTTCCCCAAAATAGAAGGCCTACAGTTTTTGCAATTTTCTAAAAGAATATGACACATGCATGTAGAATTGATAATGTTTTCTCTCTTTTGCCCACATTTATCTCTCTTCATCATTTATGGCTGAACATACATGGTAACTAATCTATCTCATAATCTCAAGATAACACCACCATGGCTATGATGGCCATTTCCCTCTACTATTACAAATGAGATGAGGAAGCAGATAGTAATCATTGATAATCTCAAGATAACAACACCATGGCTATGATGGCCATTTATCTCATAATCTCAACATAACATACATGATACTAATCTATCTCATAATCTCTCTGTCCTTGATTCCGGTACAGACCAAAATACGCCTTATAAAATGAAATGGAGGAAGCAGATTCATTAATAAGGTAACATAGTTCGTCAAGAGTTCAAGATTGCCACTCCTTCATTGATGTCCCCGCTCGTTGAGTTAAAATGGAAACTGCATTAGGATTGAAGGAACAAAAGCAGTTGAACTTCCATCCGAAGACCTCAACAGGTCAAGATTTTCATTTCAACCTAGTAATGTTACTAGTGTCCAGCTAGTTTTCCCTCTCTTTAAGGTAAAACGTAAAACCAAAGCTGGTTGTTGCCCCAACAAGGTCTCTCAAACAGCTAAAAACATGTAGAAAAGGCAAGGGATAAACTATACCAAACTCATGTAAAACTAAGACAAGTATCGAGAAAAGCTCAACCCAGAACCCGTTTTTGCTCTAATTAGGAAAAAATACGACTAAGAGAAAATTCATAGAACTACCATACTCTACTAGATGCGTCATTTATTAGTGTAACCGTGGTTCAGAAGACAAATACATTGCAACCTTCTAAAACCATATAAACAGGAGCTCTCAAACACAGTCCAGCTACTGCAGTGTCTTGCTATGTAGTAGGAGTACTAATCCCTCCGTCCCATAATATAAGAGTGTTTTTTACACTACACTAGTGTCAAAAACGCTCTTATATTATGGGACGGAGGGAGTACCTCTGTACCAAAATATAAGACGTTTTTGTAGGCTAAACTAGCCTACAAAAACGTCTTGTATTTTGATATGGAGGGAGTAACATCTAACAAGACATTGTTACAGTATTACTTATTAGCAATTTAGCATGGAACTTGTAAGTCCGGTTTGTGAGAATGTTTTCATCAAACAGTACTAGTCAATGTTCAAGAAAGCGTTTTTAAGCGCCGCTTAATCGCGCTTAAGCGCTGAGCGCCGGCTAAACGCTTCGCTTCTACCCTTAGCGAAGTTTTTAGCGTTAAGCCTTTTTTAGCGGCGATTAAGCATCGCTTTAGCGCTAGGCGCTGACTAAGCATGCGCTGCGCGCGCTTACTCGATGGAAAAGCGAGGGGAGCGCTGAGCAGGAGCCTGAAAACGGTTGGGCGGGAGGGCCCAAGGGGTATAAAGGGCTTGGGCCAAAACAGGCCTGTTCGGCTAGGGTTACAGAGTTTTGTGGGTTAGAAGGGGGGAACGAACAGAGTTTTATGGCGGCTGCTCCTGCTCTCGATCCCGCGGCGGCTCCCTGGCGATCTTCCTCCTCCTCGGCAGTCTACTGGATCTGGACGCCGGCAGCTCCTCCTGCTCCTCCTCCTGGACGTCCCCTCCTACCAGTTCAGGTGAGGATCTCCTCCTCCGCTCTCCTCCTTCTCCTCAGCTCATCTTCTCCTCCTCTGTTCCATAGATCCACAGATCCTCCTCTCCTCTGTAATCTTTTCTTCAGTTCTCATGATCTCATCCATAGGTAGGCATGCAACACTGCAGCAGTAGTTTCTTTGTTGTTCTTGTTCACTTCTTTGTTTCATTCATTGCCTCATTGGTCTTTGCTTAATTCCAACAGCAGGCCAACAACATGGGAGCTAAGGATCTCTTGAAAGTGAAGAGGCCAAAGATATTTTGGAGCTCGTGTGCAACTCACACTGTCAATTTGATGCTCCAAGGGATTGGCAACTTAGCTAAGTTCAAGAAGATAATTGATCAAGCGAAGGCTTTCACAATATTTGTGTATGGGCACCATCGCACCTTAGAGTGCATGAGATCCTTCACCAAGAAGAGAGAAATCATAAGGCCGGGAGTAACCAGATTTGCTTCCCAATTCCTCACTTTGCAAAGCCTTGCAGACAAGGCTGATTCACTAAGAAAGATGGTGGTATCCTCTAAGTGGGACAAGATCAAGGATGTGCACTCAAAGAAAGGCAAGGATGCTACAGCCATAATTCTCAACAAGCCCTTCTGGAAGGGTGTGAATCTCTGCATCAAGGTGTTCGAGCCGTTGGTGAAGGTCCTCCGGTTGGTTGATGGTGATGCACGGCCCTCGATGGGCTGGGTGTATGGAGAGATTGTGAAGGCAAAGAAAGAAATCAAAGAGGCCTTTGGTAATGTCGAGGCGCGCTACAAAGATGTGTTAGCTATAGTTGAAAAGAAGATGAAAGATAGGCTTGATGCCCCACTGCAGTTGACTGCATATTTGCTGAATCCACACTATAGTTATGCAGATGACAGCATATTTGATTCTGTTGACATCAATACAGCCTTTTATTCTTGTGTGGAGACATTCTATCATGGTGATGAAAACATGCAAGACCAAGTTGTGAACTATGAAATAGGCAAGTTCCAAAGCAGAGATGGATCCTTTGCAAAGAAGCTTGCTAGGACTTGCCAAAACTTTGACTACAATCCTGGTTAGTCATTACTTGCAAAACATTCACTTAGTTGCATATTTTGTCTAGTACTCAAGTTCCTATATTATTATTTAGTTGCTGACTATGAAAAAATTCCTCTTCCTAGTGGCTTGGTGGAGAATGTATGGAGGTGAGACACCAGGGCTGAAGGACATGGCTATGAAGATCCTTTCTTTGACCTCAAGTTCTTCCGGCTGTGAGAGAAATTGGAGTTGTTTTGAGTCAGTTAGTCTCCAAAACTGAATTTGTTTCAATGCTTTGTCAAGTTCCTATTAACTAGTTCCTGACTAGTAGCATTGGCACTTGTAGATACATACCAAGAGGAGAAATCAACTTACAACAGATCGCCTCAATCAGCTTGTGTACATCCAGTTCAACTCAAGGTTGTTGTCCAAGAAGAAAAAGATTAAGCAGAGGAAGAACATTGATGTTCTCCTAAGTACCGATGCATCCGAAGCACAAGGCTTCTTGTTTGAGGGAGGAGATGATCATGCTTTCATGCTGTTTCCAGATGGAGATGAGGGAGAAGGTGGCATACATTGGAGTGTGATTGGAGATGCTATGGGAACCAGTGAACAACTTGAGCTTCGTCGAAGTGCGAGAGTTAGAGATCTCCATGATGAAGAGTTTGATTCAGACGAAGAAGAAGTAGAGGAGACAGATTCCGAGGATGAGGACATAGAGTATGAGGATGATGAAGATGAAGTGGTGACCGGGCGCACTTATGTGGATGATGATCCATGAAGTTTGGGGCTGCTGTTTGGCTGTTGCTGCTGCCACTGCTTGGCTGCTGCTGCTGTTTACCTGCTGCTGCTGCTGTTGCTGCTTGGCTGCTGCTGCTACTGCTTGGCTGCTACTGCTGTTTGGCTGCTGCTGCTACTGCTTGGCTGCAGCTGCCATTTATCTTATATGCTCATTCAAGACAATGTTATGCATTTATGCTTCCTGTGTGAACCATTGAACCTTATGCTTATGTGTTATTTTGCTATTTGCTGTGGTGTGTGAACCACTGAACCTCAACCTTATATGCTATTTCAGATTTTCAGTTACCTATGTGCTATATTTCCTATTTTCTTATGCATATTATCCAAAAACAGCCAAATTCTGGCCAATTTTTAAAAGACGCTTAATCCCGGTTAAGCTGCGCTTAAGCGGCCATTGCTCTAAGCTGTGGCCTTCCGCTCCGCTTACGCTTACCGCTTTTTTGAACATTGAACAGTATAGTAACGTCTGATTATGTCCCACCAGAAACAGGTTAAAGTGAAGCTGAATGTTTCACAAATCTGTCCAAGACAGCAAATGACATATTGCTTGAGATGCCAATAGTAACACATTGCTTTGTTTTCACTAGAAGTCCCAAAGTTGCTTTCTAAAATCTGAAAGTAACACCTGAACTATCACCATGATGTTTCCCTCTACTGCACATGTTTCGCTGTATTTGAAATCGAAAAACTCTAGCAAACAAGAATATAATATATGCAATCCCTTTGAAACAACAAAATTAACATATGAAACAGAACCTGGCCACAGGATTACCGGTCAGAATGTAACAACGCCAAACGAAACTGTGGGCTCCTCTCCGACGATTTGCGCCTCCAGAGCAGATTCCGGCAATCCATCTCACACCCACCACGCCATCAAAGCATCCACAACTGTTCCCTTGCTTTATTGGAGACCACCAGAGGCAGGGTTCAGGTAACAAGACTGAAACAGAAAGGAACGGAGAGAAATATGCTTAGTACACTCCTCCTTCAAGATTACCAGTGTAGGAGGCACAAAAAAATAATCACTCTTGAGCAAGACGAGAATTTTTTGAAGGATGGGGCTACCAAAATCTTTAAAGCAACCCGCTTATAGCAAACTAAGACCCGACTTTCAACTGCAAATACCAAATTCTTTGCAACAAATTGTTAACAAGATACGAAAACAAACCAAGCAATGGGTCGGATTCCAGAAACTGAGAGACGTCACAGGCAAAGTATGTCTACTGCAGAACACTGCGTTGCCACTTCATCACACACAAATCCAAATCCCTACAAAAAGAAAAAAATCTTCTGCAACTTTTTCAACCGAAAACTTATCTAGACATCCGCTCTAAACCCCCTAAATCCAATAACTGAAAACCCTAAGGAGCCGGCCAAGATTTTACCTCGAATCCAACCAAGAAACCAAATCCAGGAGGAATCGAGTGCGGCAAGGAGACAACCCTCCCTCGCCCTACACAAGACCTAAATCCCATAGAGAATCTGCTCGAAATCCCACACCGGGGGCAGGACGTAGAGCAGAATCTGCAGAGCCCCGCCGAAGAGGGCCAGGAAGAAGGAGCAGGAGAACATCTCCCCCTTACTTCCCCAGGCCCACGCGGGAAATGAATGGAATGAGAGAAGAACTCAAGACGCCATTAGAAGAAGGGGGGGAATGGATTGGGACGGAACGGGGACGAAATCGGGGACGCATTAATGCCTACCTGGGGGCGCAATTAAGCCCTCGGCGTGGCGGGGAAGGGCAAGCCATCACTCACATGAACCGTGTGAACTCGTCGTTCCCCCACCGCCGGTCCCTCGTTCCCCACCCCTCCAAAAACAAATTTTGGCGGACTAGGCTGCTGGGCAAAAGAACAAGAGCGAGGACATGAATCGCATTGCCCAACCGCCCGGACACCGGCGCAGATCGACGCGGCGAGAGGGGAGGAGACAGAGTGGTGAAGAGGAGGAGGGAGAAGAAGGGGACTGTACCAGGGCCGCGCGCGGCGGCGTCGCAATGTGGAAGGAAGGAAGGAAGAAAAGCGGCGGCTTTTGGCGCAGGGAGGGAGAGACGACGAGGCCCGAGAGCGTGGAAATCGACGAGACAATACAAGAATCCCTTGCCTTGCTTTTCCTTTTGTCTCACCAATCCGCTCGCATCGCATGCGCGCTGGGCCTCTTCTCTTCTCCTCTACTCCTCGTCTCTCTCCAGTTTCCTTTCCCGCCCAGGCAGCTCAAGGCAGTCACTCCTCTCCTTCCTCCCTTGCCTATCCTCTCCTCCCCTCCACCTCTCTTCTCTTCCCTATGGCTGCACCTGCATGATAGATACTACTACTTCTTTCTTTCTTTTATCAACTTTATACTACTGTATTATCCTACTTGACACTGTGCCGATAGAGCTAAGTAATAGGCGGTACCATTACAGTAGAAACGCTTCTTTTTTTCCCTCGGCTTAAATAAAAGGGTAAAAATGCTTCTGCCCCTCCCACTGGTGCCTGTACACTTGCACTGCTATTTGTACCGCTAAAAATACAGTACTCCTGCCATTTGACCATAGACTAGTACTAGCAGGGTAGACTTTATAAGAGCATCTACAGCCGGACCCCTCATACCCTTCTCAAAGCGTCCGGGCAGGCCGTCCGGTCACTGTCCGGTCACAAAAAATCGATCCAGACGGACCCCTAATACCCATCTCAAACGTCTGGACTGACCGGCACCCCTTATATCCATCTCAAATATGAGGACGATATGAGGGGTCGCAGACGCTCCCGGGCACGCCCGGTGAGTCCGTCATGTAGGACGTGACCCCACCCCGAACCACATTTTCTCTTTCTTTATTCATTCTTTTCTTTCTCTCTCTTCTTCTCCACCAATCACGTGCAAGTGACCGGACATATGAGAAAAAATATGAGAGATGCGGCTGCACGGATGAAAAAGTAGGGGTTCAAAACGGGCCGGGCGTGTCCGCGGGCGTTTGAGGGGCCGGATTTGCAAGTCGTGGCTGAAGATGCTCTAAGCTTGTTGGAGTGTTGTGCTGCTAATTAATGAGTTTTTCTCTTTCTCCTTTTTTAAGGTGGTGAGCTTCGCGTACGAGAGGGTTCAGATTTGATTATTTTGCTTTTGTCTCTTCCAGTACGGTGGGCCCCACACGGGAGGTTCGGCTTCGTGCGGTGCTGCATCCGGACCCAGGATACCCCTTGTATTTGTAGTGAAGTATGAGGGGAGTATGTACACACAAGCGGCGAGTTAACCGAAAAATCAAGTAGTAGTAATTTTTTTTAAAAGCAAGTGGTTTTTGGTGGATCATTTTTTTAGAATCCAGTCCCACAAAAACACTCTAATTATGCATTTCTATGTGGTTCAAATTTGATTCGGCATGGCTTATTAGGATTTTGGTTAGTTTTTTTTTTTTTTTTGAACACAGTACAGACGCAAGCGTTCATATACACGCGCATTTAGTTTTTTCTATTTCTTCATCCAACCCTCTATTTTACGCATGCATTCTTGCCATATCCATCTTCTTTTTTAATCATACATTTTCAGAATCCTACGACCCGAAGTGGTGCTTGGCGCAAAGATAAACTTGTAGAATTAGAACGAACGTAATACTACGGTCATCGCTCTTACTATTCTTGCTTTTTAAATCGTTCATTCAAGTGGAAGATGCCCTTAGAGAAAATACGAGAAAATTACACCTAATTGGTACTAGTGGGTACAAAAGAGCAGTACTCAACCATGTCTCATGTCTCACTAAACATAACACGGGATGGCCATGGCCGTACCAGACACACCCCACGACCACATGTAACAGTTAACGCATGCCCCCGTGCTTGGAGACTTGAAGTTTACTCAACCTTCTGTCACAAGAGCAACTCGTACTCTTTCGTTCGCAAAAGAAAAAGAAGTGAGCAGCTCGTACTCTTAGAGAGATCAAACCAACTTACTCCATTGTACTTTGGTAACTAATGCCAGTAACTTTCCACGTCGGCTTAATTAATTAATACACAAAAGGCAAGAAAAGGAAGAGCAGTAGGTAATTTGTCCTCAAAAATGCATTTACGGTTGATAACTTGCTCTGTAACCGAAAGCAACGAACATTAGGTGATTCCTTGAAAAACTTGTGCTTTTAGCTAATGATGAGAAGTAAATAGTACCTATGGTTGCAAAATAATAATAATTTAAAAGATAATATGTGAAACTATACTAAAAAGAAAAAGACAATGGAAGTCAACGTTTTTTTTTCCTTTCTTTAAGTCAATTAGGTCATTGATGTCCCCATCATCTATTCCACTCAGCATATACTCCCTCCATTCCACAATGTAGTGCGTCTGCATTTTCTGAGATCTAAGTTTGACCATAAATTTAATCAACGAGACCGACTGCGACGGCAGTAGAAATTATACCACTGAATTCAATCCCGCTGTAATCGATCTCGTTGGTTAAATATATGGTCAAACTTAGATCTTGAAAAACGCGGATGCACTACATTGTGAAATGGAGGGAGTACCTCTTTTCTCTCCAACCAGAGAGAAGATTTTCTAGATGCATCCCTCTTTTGTAGGTAGGTTGTCGTCCCCTCCTAATCCATTGGCTATATTGATGTGAGAGTGCAAGAAGGCCCTGATGTAGTGGATGGAGCTCTATTTTTCCCATCTTTAGGGCTTTAGTAGGGTTGCACGACGTCGCTTCGTTGATGGTGGCGGCAGCGCCGATCTAAAGAATAAAGTTTCCTCTAGCTTCCCCATTTCAATGTGTTTGTTTTCAATGGATTATTAGTGTAGACTCGACTCTCTAGTCGGTGATGTTAGGATGTTTGTAGGATTTGTCGACACGGAGGCGACAATGACTTTCCTTTGTAGTTTGGTCCTTCAACCTCCTCTTCGTCAAGTAGGTGCGGCCTCCGGTGCCGACGTGAAGCTTGTGAGATTTTTGGGAGGCTGGTATCTTGGATCTATGGGTCTTTTGGCAACGATGACTTCAATTGTTTCTTCTTTAGGGCACTGGTCCAACAAGACCTTGGCCTTGATGACTTCATGTGCACGATCAACAATGGCTGGGTAGCTTAGGCGATGGAGAGGCAGTGGTCGCGGCACAGTCAACCCGTTCACGATGAAGAAGAAAATCAGCTCCAAGGGGACAACAATGTATTTGTCTTTAGTTTCTCGGGGGATGCCTATATTGCCGGTTTGATCAATATATTTGAGGCCTTTTGCAAACAACGAAAAATAGGTCATTGATGGATGATGGTTCAATGCTAAATTATCTTATTTCAGATGCATAAGGAAATTATCTATGTTTGAAAGTACCATTATTATCCCGGACTCAAATGCACCTGCCATGAACAGTAAAATCGAAAAAAATAGTAACACAAATAAAAGAAACTTGATTTTTTTGCAGTAAACATTATTGAATGTTTACATACGTGCAAATTTCGTGAAGAAAAAACATTATAGTGTTCTAGATGTTCTAGACAATAAAAACAAAATCAGTTCTCCAATATGCTTTAAAAAATAGTCTTTTTAGAGCATCATTTTTTTTTTTGGCCGGAGCATTAGAAAGGTTTTTTTCTTCATGAAAGCATTCATCAACGTTTGTTGTCAAAATAATCCATAGCTGTTTAATTTTCCTTTTACTTTTTTTTATTTTACAGTTTATCAGGGAGCAGCTCGCGAACAGATAGTCGGCATCCTTTTGGAATGTGGATAATTAACTGGATGTCGCCGCTTTGTTACCAACTTGGCCTAGCTACACTACGAAAATGAAACGGTGTATGATCACAGCAATCCGGTTGAAAATTTGCCTTTGAAGCTACGGTACGCAGCGAACCACACCGGCTGCAAAAAAAATAAACAAAAGAATCCATCCATCATGAGATTCGACGCTGGTTGGGCAGTTATATATGCATGAGACAAACCTACCATACCCAAGGGAATTAAGCCAAAATGAGACAAGACCACACGCATAATAAAAAAGCTCACAGAGAGAAAAGAGGCTTCACTTGCATTGCATGCAACCCCACCCCATGAGAAGAAGACGCCGCACCCCATTTCTCATGCATCCCCCATCATTTCTCGGAGGATTAACTGGGGACCCTCCAAATGGCGACACCAAACCTTTTCGGAAAGAGATAGGGGAGCTGAGCATGTGGAAGGAATTTCCATGAAACTTCGGAGGGTGATTACCCACCTGAAAATTGAGGGCTCACCTGTTTATTCCCACTGCTGGTTTGTCTCTCTTCTAAAAAGGGTGATATGTATGGGACTTGTGTTAGCTTGCTTTGTGTCGGCCAGCGTGCAATCTAGTGTTTTTTTGTTTTGTTTCCATGACGTTTCAGTTTGTGTCTCCCTGATGCAAAGTCTTGAGAGAATCGAGATAAAACTTGCAATTTTATCTCCATTCCCTTCATAATATGGCTGCATGCATCAATTGATGCAGAGGCCGGGGCTCCGTTCCTCCCTTTTCCAAAAAAAGAAAATCTCCATTCCCTCCATCTCACTCACAAATGGATGCATCTTGGTCAACGTATGTAGGTTGATTTACACCTACGATAGATCAAGTTCGTACTTGTTTTGGGAAGATAAGTTAGTTGTATATTAAGGCATCTTCAAGGCAGACCCGCAAACCTCCCGCAATGGTCCGGATCGCGCGGTCCGGACCGCGGAAGCCATATAACGTAGTCCTGTATCGCTCCGCGGAACGGTCCGGACGCGATTTATCCCACAAACCTGAGACAAACATGAGGGAGCTTTGCGGAAGTCCGTATCGCCACTTCGCACGATTCTGACCGCACTGGCCCACCAACCCTCCCCCCCCCCACCCGTGCCTTCCATCCCAGGCGCCTTGCCGCTTGCCGCGGCGCATTCATGTCGGCCCAGAGCATGCAGCGGACGTCATTAAAACCGTGATTTGATTGGACGGGAAGGCAGCGCAGACGGACGCGACCTCCCGGGCCTCGCTGCTTTAGTGCGGACGCTGCGTCCCGAGGAACCAACTCCGGCAGCTGCGCCGCATTGAAGCGGGTTGAGCGCCCCACCGCCTGGCCAGGCCGCGGCTATTTAAGCCGCACTCCGGCGCCGTGGAGCAGAGCACCGGACCTTCCTCCTCTCTCCCCCTCCCCGACGCCATGGAGCAGAGCACCGAACCTTCCTCCTATCTTCCCCTCCATGTGTTCGCTCCGTCAGATGGAACCAGCACCACCATCACCGGCGCGAGTGAAGGACGAGCCACCGGCCCCGCCGCGGGTCCGCGTCAAGAACGAGCCGGCATCCCCGCTCCGGCCGGTCAAGGACGAGCCGGCGTCCACGCCGTGCAACCGCGGCCTCCACATCGGCGGCTGCGTGAAGCAGGAGCCCGCGTTCGCCAAGACGGACGTGGCGCCGGAATGGGTCACCTCGCTGCGGCATGGGCGCTCGACCGCTTCGTTACCACCGCGGAGACGATCGCCAGGCGTTGTCGCTGCCTTGACGACGATCTCGCCAAGATCGGTGAGGAGTGGTCGCTCCGCACGGCGCAGCAGGAGCGGATCCTTCGCGAGCGGCAGACAACCACCGGACAAGGCTGTCGTGGCCCTACGACGTTGTTCCACTGCTCAAGGGACGATGACGACGACGGAACAGACAGAGACGACGGTCCGGCAGGGCAGGGTGGCCACACGTATGAGGAGGTCGTCCTATATATGGTTTAGGTTTTTTTCTTGTTTTTTTAGTTAAACGGTCGTAATATTGACCCTTTTTTTATCTAAATTATCTTCGAGAATGAAATCCGTCCGGTATGATCGAAATCTGTCAGGTTGGTTCGAGTTGTGGTCAAAATGTATACGGCTAGCGTTGGATGGCGTCCTCCCGCATCCGTGTTCACAGACTACCCCCTATCCACGGACGGATGCGGGAGGAAATTTGCGGGTTGCCGTTGGAGATGCCCTTACCCCGCAAAAAAGAAGAAGTTAGTTTTATATTAGAGAAATATTCAATATAGTTGATATGACATACTATGTACTTTGATACAAAAAATGGCATACTATTACCCAATCACCCCCCTCTAAATAAATAAAATAAGACATACCATGTTGTACCCTTATCCTAAGAGCATCTACAGCCGGGTGCCTCAAACCCGCCTCATACGCCCGGGCGGTGCAGGATCGAAAGTAGGTCTAGAGGGGGGGAGGGGGTTGGTTAGACTACTTGACCAAATTAAAACTTAACATTTTCCCAATTTTATCGGTTGGCAAGTTTTAGCGATTTTACCAAGGTTAGCACACCCTACACATGCAAGTCTACGAGTAGTGCAGCGAAAAGTAATGACATTGAAAGTGAATGTAAAGGGAGGGATATGAATATCAAACACAATGAAGACACAGAGATTTTTGGCGTGGTTTCGATATGTGGTGCTATCGTACGTCCACGTTGATGGAGACTTCAACGCACGGAGGGTAACGACCGCGCGAGTCCACGAAGGGCTCCACCCATGAAGGGTCCACGAATAAACAACATTGTCTATTCCACCATGGCTTACGTCCACGAAGGACTAGCCTCACTCGGGGTATATCTTCACGAAGTAGGCGATCTCCTTGCCCTTACAAACTACTTGGTTCAACTCCATACGATTTAGAGGCTCCCAAGCGACACCTAACCAATCTAGAAGACACCACTCTCCAAGAGGTAATATATATTGTGTTGATGATGAACTCCTTTCTCTTGTGCTTCAAAAGATAGTCTACTCAACACTCAATCACTCTCTCGCAGAATTTTGCTTGGTAGAAGAGGATGATTGGGTGGAAAGCAACTTGGGGAGGCTAGAAATCAAGGATCTATAGGTTGGAGTGGAATCCCTTGATATCAACACATGAGTAGGTAGTTCTCTCTCAAAAAATGAATGGTGGAAGTGTTGGTTCGTTCTGATGGCTCTCTCTATGAGTCAGAGGGGGTGGAGGGGTATATATAGCATTCTTCAAAAATCCAACCATTACAGCATTATTGCCCAACTCGGTGACCGAAGATAAAACTCGGTGCTGCCGACTAGTGCAAAATGTCCTAACTTTTGGCTTTTCGGTGAGACCGAATGAAACATCTCGGTGAGACCGATTCAGTTAAACCTAGGCAGATCCAGTATTTCGGTGGCTCCGAAACATCATTCTCGGAAGTTCCAAAATTAAATAATTCGGTCACAGAAGGTTGGTCACTGCTTTTCGGTTCCACCGATTGCAATATCAGTTCCACCGAGTTGTTAGGGTTTGGCATAGGGTTCTGTATGGAGCTGTCTCGGTGAGACTGAAGTGGAATTCCCATGAAACTTCGGAGGGTGATTACGCACCTGAAAATTGAGGACTCGCCTATTTATTCCCACTTCTGGTTTGTCTCTCTTCTAAAAAGGATTATATGTATGGGGCTTCTGTTAGCTTTGTGTCAGCCACCGTGCGATCTGGTGTTTTCTGTTTTGTTTCCATGACGTTTCACTTTGTGTCTCCCTGATGTAAATGGTGAATTTTACTGGCTCAAATTGAAGCATCAGGTGGATACAACCAACACATAATAGAACGCCGGTAACAAGCAAAGTCATATAATACCAAATCTATGTGTAGGTGAGAAAAAAGGAAATCCAAAGCGATCAGATCCACGATCGGCAAACTATAGCAATAATCATACTCGCACCAATCACCTCATGACTTCACACGGACGGCAAAGTTTTTCAACAACAACGCCTTCAAGAACGGAGCGATGTTGTCGCAGTCGTCATCACCCGATTCAACCATCAAGAACAGAATCTAGGTTTTCACCCTGAAAAATCATCAGAGCATATCTGAGCAATGTCTTGCTGAAGGTAACGACACAAAAAAATCACCATTGCCAGATATAACAAACTCGGGACGCGCGCTATATATATGCACCCTCCATCTCACTCACAAATGGATGACATTTTGGTCAGTCGTGTGTAGGTTGATTTACTCTTATGACAAATCAAGTTAGTTCTTGTTTTGCCAAGATCAAGTTAGTTGCATATTAGAGAAATATTTAATATAGCTGATTTGACATACTATGTACCCAATTTCGCAAAAAAAAGACATATCATGTACCGTTATCCTAAGAGCAACTCTAGCAGACCCCTTATAAGTGGTCAAACCCGTAAAAAATGGCGTTTTTTCAGTTCCGCGGTGTCAAAAAACACCCCGAATAGACCCCTTAAAAGTGATCAAATCCGTATATTTTTTACAGGACCCTGAGAATCCACCCCCGCGACCCTTTTATTTACCGTTTCGGAGGTAAAACTAAGGGTGACTGTAAACTGGTCAACACTACGCGACAAGGAAATTCCATTGTGTGCACACGGGCTTCGGTGACCTTCCGCCACGGAACTCACCGGAATCTCACCGGAAACTGCCATCGGAACCTTCATGGCTCGCTCCGGCCGCCGCCCCGTCCGTCCCCGGCCGCCGCCCGTCCATCCTGGCTGCCAGCCCGTCCAAGACGCTGCTGCCGCCCCGCCCGTCCTGGACGAGCGAGCTAGCTAGCTAGCTCGCAAAATCCATCGACCAGCTAACTAGCTCATCGAATCCAGCCAGACATCTAGCTAGCTAGCTAGCTCATGGACATGGGCTTTATAGGAGCGAATTTAGCTGACCATGGCTTTATAGGAGCGAAATTAGCTCACCATGGACACATGCGAGAGGAAGAAGAAGATGTGGGGAAAATATATAAGCGAGTATTCGATTTTATAGTTTAAGTTTAAGGGGTATGTTCGGCCGCAACTCAAACCGACCCTTAAAACGCGTTTTGCGCGAACTGAAAACTGTTTTCAGTTCCGCGTTTTAAGGGGTCTACTAGAGATGCTCTAAGACGGTGCTTCTAGTGCGGAAGTAAGTTGTCGAAGCGTGAGGCTACCAATAGGCTCTGGTGTTGGAAATATGCCCTAGAGGCAATAATAAATTGGTTATTAACATATTTCCCTGTTCATGATAAACGCCTATTATCCATGCTAGAATTGTATGAATCGTAAACTTAGATACATGTGTGGATACATAGACAACACCGTGTCCCTAGTGAGCCTCTACTAGACTAGCTCGTTGATCAAAGATGGTTAAGGTTTCCTAACCATGGACATGAGTTATCATTTGATAACGGGATCACATCATTAGGAGAATGGCGTGATGGACAAGACCCAACCGTAAACATAGCATTTGATCGTATTAGTTTATTACTACTGCTTTCTTCATGTCAAGTATTTGTTCCTATGACCATGAGATTATGCAACTCCCTGACACCGTAGGAATGCCTTGTGTATATCAAACGTCACTTCATAACTGGATGATCATAAAGGTGCTCTACAGGTATCTCCGAGGGTGTCTGTTGGGTTGGCATGGATCGAGACTGGGATTTGTCACTCCGTATGACGGAGAGGTATCTCTGGGCCCTCTCGGTAATACAACATCACAAGAAGCTTGCAAGCAATGTGACTAAGCAGTTAGTCGCGGGATCTTGTATTACGGAACGAGTAAAGAGACTTGCCGGTAACGAGATTGAACTAGGTATGGAGATACCGACGATCGAATCTCGGGCAAGTAACATACCGATGGACAAAGGGAACTACATACGGGATTGACTGAATCCTTGACATCGTGGTTTGACCGATAAAGATCTTCGTAGAATATGTAGGAACTAATATGGGCATCTAGGTCCCGCTATTAGTTATTGACCGAAGAGGTGTCTCGGTCATGTCTACATGCTTCTCGAACCCGTAGGGTCCGCACGCTTAAACGTTCGATGACGATATGGTATTATTGAGTTATGTATGTTGGTGACCGAAAGTTGTTCGGAGTCCCGGATGAGATCCTAGACATCACGAGGAGTTCCGGAATGGTCCGAAGGTAAAGATTCATATATGGGAAGTTGGTATTTGGGTTCCGGAATAGTTTCGGGATTTGCCGAATTTCGTCGGAAGTACCGGAAGGAGTTCCGTGGGTCCACCGGGAGGGTCCACCAGCCCCAGAGGGCCCCATGAGCTGAGAGGGAGGTGCACCAGCCCCTGGTGGCTGGGTGCCCCACCTCCCCTAAGGCCCATGCGGCCAGGGCTAGGGTTGGCCCAAGGGTGGCCGCCGCCCCCTTGCCTTGGGGGCCAAGGCAGCCCCCTTGGTCGCCGCCCCAAACCCTAGGGGAAACCCTAGGGCGCGGGCCCCTCCTCCCTTCCCCTATATATATGAGAGGAGAGGGAGGGAAGCCGCACCACAAGCCACGGCACAACCCTCCCTCTTTCTCTCTAGATTGATTTCTCCTTCGTTCATGTCGCGGTAGCGCTTGGCGAAGCCCTGCCAAGACAGCTCCACCACCACCGCCACCATGCCGTCGTGCTGCCGGAGAACTCATCTACTACTCCGCCCTCACTCGCTGGATCAAGGAGGTAGAGACGTCATCGAGTTGTACATGTGCTGAACGCGGAGGTGTCGTCCGTTCGGCGCTAGATCGGGACGAATCGTGATTGGATTGCGAAGACGTACGACTACATCAACCGCGTTTCTTAACGCTTCCGCTTAGCAATCTACAAGGGTATGTAGATGCACTCCCCCTCTCATAGCTATACATCTCCATAGATAGATCTTGAGTGTTTGTAGGAATTTTTTTGCTTCACATGCCCATAACCCAACATCTGGATCCTGGTTCTCACAAATAAAGGTCCATCGTTGAGTTTGTTTCTCGTGCGATGTCAAGTTGTCAGTTGTCTTAGATGGAGTGGGCTTTCGGAGCTTTTCTCGATCTAAAAGGCAATGCCTCCGGGTTGGTTTCCTTAAAGGTCGATTTTTTTACATGTGCTCCCATTTTAGGCATATAGTGACATTTTCATCAATGTTGATCTACGACTACAATAGATCATGGTATTTGTACTATATTAAAATAAATCATGGTATTGGTACATATAATTGCGACATTACATGCAAACATATGTGCAAAATCAAGTTATACATCATACTGCATGAAAGGACAAAGAAAAAGGTGCAACCACAAAGCTTTCAACCAGAACCACGCTAGACACCTCACCGAATCGTGGGTAATGGTCCAGCGAAGCCAACGGCCTTCAACACCGCCATCATTCCGAGCTTACGCGGTCCAATGTTGAGGAAGTACTCTTCAAAGAGCCCACAAGAGGGAAAATGACACCCTCGAGCGTCGTCATCATTAGTAACGATATTGTAAACAACTTTTTCAGTTGTGTGGTTGATAAGTTACCTCCCCCTCCCGCGCCCTAGCGCCGTATCCCCGGGAGGCGGCTGGGGCGTCGCGCAGCTTCCTGCCTCCGTCCTCCCTCCTTCTCTCTCTCCCCTCGCCACCACCCCGCCTCTGGCTCGGGTGGTGTTGGCAGCGGGGGGACCTCCTTTTCCCGCGCGCGGCCCCGCTTCCCAGGGCAGGGGGTGGTGGCGGTGCGGCTCGGTTGGCTGCTGCCGACGACCTGGTGGCGGGAGTAGGCGGCCGGCGTGGTGGTGGCGCTTCCCTTGGCGGCGGGGCGGACTGATGGCACGGGGTGGCCGGCGGCGCGCCCCCGGCCCAGATCTGGGCCCTTAGAGCCCCATTTGGGTCCTAGCGGGCCATCCCGGTGTGGCCACGATGCCTCCTGCGTGGTGAGGTGGGGGAGCGGCTCGGACTAGGGGTGGCGACGCCGATGGCATGCCTTCTGCAGCACGACAGCGGGAGCTTTACGGGCATGTGAGCGCCCGGCCGGGCCTGTGGGCCCACGGGCCTGGTATGCTCCCGCTGTTGCGTCCGGTCGGTTACCGTCGTTGACGGTGGAGGTTGGGCCCTCTCGCGTGCCGCCGGTACTGCTGCCCCTAGTCCCGACTCCTCTTCTTCGTTGTGTAGGCCCCACTTTGTGGTGCCGTGGTGAGACGGCGTGGAAGCTTCAAGATCATGTTGGCGCAGGGTGGTGGTCGATATGGTGGCGGGCTCCGGAGCGCCCGAGGTGAAGGTTGGGATCGGGAGAAATCCATGTCGGCCTGGCCGACACCGACGCGGTGGCGCCTGAGGGTGTCGCCGGACCTTCCTGGAGGGCGTCGGGGGCTACCCTTTCCTTCTCCTCGCCGCGTACCGGGGGAAACCCTTGGCAACAGCGTCGTCATCGTCGCATCCCTTCTTGGAGGTGTTGATTGTTACCAGCGCTTCGGAGTCTAGGAGCTTGGTGGGAGATCTCCGGTGGGCGCAGTTGTCGCGAGGCTTCTTCGTTTTTGTTGATCCACTGTTGTCGGTATTTGTTCCTTTTGTATTTTCTCTCTCGTTTCTTTTGAGCATGGTTGTGCTGCTTCCGCCCCAACCCCTATCGTTGGTTGTATCGGTGTTGGTTGCTTTGTAATACAAAGCGAAGGAAACCCTTTTTCGGATCATCAGTAACGACCCTCATCTTCTATATATCTAAAAATAGCTAGCCCCCACTAACCTGTTTTTCTCAACATGCAAGTATGCCACCTCAGTCATTCAATGTGCATCGAGAAAGGCCCAACACAACATGCAACCATGCATAATAAAAAAGCAACTCAACATGCACACATGCATGATAATTTACCATGCATAATAAAAAGGCACCTCAGCATGCAAACATGCATGAGAAAATTACATACTATCATGACATTTATATTATACAATTAATAACCAAACATCACAAATCATTTTTTTAGTTTTAGTTCTCATATTATTACTCTACATATTCATGTTTTATACAACTAATTCTCACTAAATATATTACAAAACATTACAACAACAACGTGCGGGGTATCATCTAGTTGAATCAAAGCTTTCGCCTGATCCTTATTCCTCGCCACCTCGAGAGACCCCGGGTAGGGACTAGGGAGCCTAGGAAAAAAATGAGAGTCGAAAACAGCATCATAGCTTGTTTGTTTCACACCCACGTTTGCCTCCGTATAAAATTCTTGGTACCCTTTGCACATCTCCCATATCTCTAGATCTACCGGTTTGTTATGCGTGCCCTTTTTGGTTCATGTGTAAGCTAGGGTAGTAGCTTGTGTCATACTCCGCTTGTCGTGTCGTTGCCATTGAACCAAGAAACCTCTCCGTGCTTAATTTTGTGCTCACGAGGAAGTAGCTTCTCTCCTAGCTAGGTTTCCTGCATAGGAAACAACCGACACTTAACTTTATTTTCTCTCTTGAATAGAGAGCTTGAAGAATACTCCTGGCCACCCAGCATTGGATGCTCCTAGCTTTTCCTTGCAGCTTTTGCTGGATTTGGCTTCATTTCCAGTAAACGGAAGAGTGATCCTGGTTTTTGAGAGAGAAAAAAATATACTCCATATTAGAGTATAGGTCGGTTACGGATAGTATGGCCGGCCGGTTTTGGATTGTAATCTATCTCTATTAGTCTTGGAGTCCAAGTTTTGTAATCTATATAAACAGCCCTTTGAGGCCTCAATCAATACAGTTATTATTCTCCAATTATCATGGTATCAGACGCCTAGGTTTTCCGCACCTGGCATGACACCGCCAACCGCGCCGCCGCCCCGGCCGACTCGGCCCCTCTTCTCCATGGCCGAGTTCCGCGCCGCCGGTGCCCCCCTTCTTCTTCCTCCTCTACAACTACCCAAACAACCCCCCCCCCCCCCTCAACTCCCAATGATCTACCTAGCCGACACCATTGCCGACGTCTTCCCTTTCATCCCGATCTCGTTAGATCTTGGCGCCCACAACTACTACCATTGGCGCCACCTCTTCACCATCCACCTCGGCCGTTGCGGCCTCCGCCATCACATAGATCCATCCTACCCTCCGCAGCCCGCCGATCCTCGCTGAGTGAAAGATGATCTCGCCATCATCCAGTGGATTTACACACGCATCTCCACGGAGCTCTTCAATCTGGTCTCCTCCTCCGACGCCACCGCCGCTGAGCTTTGGGCATCTCTCCAGCAGCTGTTCCAGGACAACTCCGACGCGCATCAACGCCCTCAACACCGAGCTCCGTACGACCGTCCAAGGAGATGCCCCGGTCACCGTTTTCTGCCAGCGGATCAAGGCTATCGGCGACGAACTTCGTGAACTCGGCGATCACGTCGACGATCGCGCCCTCATCAACACTCTCCTCGTCGGCCTCGGCGAGCAGTTCGAGAAGCAGCAGTCCTTCATCCCCATGCTCAAGCCCTACCCCACCTTCAAGGAGGTTCGCTCCCTCCTCCAGCAAGAAGAGAAGAATCAAGCTCGCAAGGCGCAACGGCCACCGCAGGTGTTTCACGATGTCGCTCCTGCCGCGGCCGCGCCTCCCCCGCCTGGGCTGCCGCGCCAATCTGCCGCACCCTCCCCTCCTACCGCGGCGACAGCAGCTCCTCCACCGCCCCCAGGCTGGCGCCCGAGCCCGAACTACCGGGGCAAGAATCCGATCTACCGGCCCCCTGCATCTCGCTCCGCCGGCACTGCACAAGCTCCGCCATCGGCCGCTCCATCGCCACCGGCTCCCTCAACATGGCAGCCTCCGCACGATCCCTGGACCGGCCTTGTTCAAGCTTGGCCGATGCCCTGGTCGGCCCCTTCGCCGTACGGCGCCCCGCTTGCTTACACGGGCACGTGGAGCCCTGGCCTCCGCCCGGCCACCGGCTCTCCTGGACTCCTTGGGCCCAAGCCGCCGGCGCATGTCTACACCGCCACTCCTACGCCACCTCCCAGCGCGCCAGGACTACCGTCACCCTACTACACCTTGCCGGCTTCTTACGGCACCTTGCCGGCCCCGGCAGCATACTACCAGTCGCCGACCCTGCCCTACGCTCCCATGCACGCTCCTGGCCCCTCTGCTCCTCCACAGCAGCCGACCTGGGATCAAGCCGCCTTCATCAACGCCATGAACAACTTTACTCTCAATAACGAAGGTACGGATTGGATTTTCGATTCTGGTGCATCCTCGCATATGTCTTCAAATATGAATTTGCTGTCAGCTTGCTTCCCTTCTGTTTTTTCTACGATCACCATTGGTGATGGTTCCACCATACCTGTTTCCTGCACCGGTCATTCTTACATCTCTTCCTCTTACGCCAATTTTCTTCTCCGCAATATTCTTGTTGTCCCTTCCCTCATAAAAAATCTTATTTATGTTCGCCAATTTTGTATTGACAATCAAGTTATTTTGGCTTTTGACCCTTTTGGTTTGTCTGTGAAGGATCTGACAATGGGGGAGGTCCTCGCTAGGTACAATAGCACGGGCGATCTTTATCCGCTTGATGGCGCACCTACATCCACTCCCCGAGCCATGCTTGCATCAGTTGATTTGTGGCATCGTCGTCTAGGACACCCCAATAAAACCACCTTGTCATCTTTGCTTCAAGAATTTTGTATTCCTAGTTCTAGTGTTCCTCATAATCCCTCTCTTTGTAATGCCTGTCAATGCGGCAAACATGTTAGATTACCTTTTGGAACCTCTACTACCCTTAGCACTTTTCCATTTGAATTAATTCACTGTGATTTATGGACCTCTCCCGTCCCTAGTGTCTCTGGTTACAAATATTATCTTGTGATTTTGGATGACTATTCTCATTATATTTGGACTTTTCTTATTCGTGCTAAATCTGAAGTACATGCCATCTTTCTCAATTTTCGACGATATGTTCTTACACACTTTGGCTTGCCAATTAGATTTATTCAATGTGATAATGGTCGAGAATTTGACAACACTCAAAACCGCAACTTCTTTCTCTCTCAAGGCATTCTTCTTTGTTTTTCATGTCCTTATACCTCCCCTCAAAACGGTCAAGCTGAATGCTCTCTTCGCTCCATTAATGATATTCTTCGCACCTTGCTATTACAAGCTTCTCTGCCCTCTCGGTTTTGGGCCGAAGCCCTTCGCACTGCCACACTACTTCTAAATATTCAACCAACTAAGACTTGTCCTCTTTATTCGCCTTTTCAATCTCTTTTTCTCTCCCATCCCGATTATTCTTTTTTACGTGTTTTTGGATGTCTTTGTTTTCCGAACACCGCCTCTACCGCCTCCAACAAACTCGAACCACGTTCACTACCTTGCATTCATCTTGGTCTTTCTGACGATCACAAAGGATATCGCTGTTTCGATCCATCTTCTGGTCGCGTGCTTGTCTCTCGCCACGTCATATTCGATGAAAACACTTTTCCTTATTCTGTCACTAACACCGCATCAATCCCTACCACCACCACCTCTGCCGCGGACTCTCCCTCTCCCGCGGCAAGGCCGGCAAGCCTGGCAAGCCCGGCAAGCCCGGACCCGGCAAGTCCGGCAAGTCCGGCAAGCCCGGCACCGGCAGGCCCGGCACGTCCGGCCCCGGCAAGCCCGGCCCCGGCAAGTCCGGCAAGCCCGGCCCCGGCAAGCCCGGCAAGTCTGGCAAGTCCGGCCAACCTCGCCAGGCTCCCAACCACCACTACCACCCAACGCCGTACCCATTCCACCACCCACTAATGATCACGTCATGTGCACCCGCGGCAAACGCGGATTCCTTCTACCCACAAAACGCCTCAACCTCACAGCCACCCCAACCCTTTCTCCTATTCCCTCTTCTTACAAATGAGCTCTTCTTGATCCTCTTTGGCTCTCAGCTATGCGCGATGAATTTAATGCTCTTCAGCAAAATAATACATGGACTCTTGTTCCCAAACCTCCTGGTGTTAATGTTGTTTCTGGAAAATGGGTTTTTCGTCATAAATTTCATTCTGATGGCACTCTTGCTCGTTACAAAGCCAGATGGGTGTGTTGTGGTTTCTCTCAGCAACATGGCATTGATTTTGATGAAACTTTTTCTCCCGTTGTTAAACCAAGTACTATTCGCGTTGTTCTTAGTCTTGCTGTTTCCTCCTCTTGGCCCATTCATTAGCTAGACGTTAAAAATGCTTTTCTTCACGGCACTCTTAATGAAACAGTTTATTGTCAGCAACCATCTGGTTTTGAGAATCCCTCTTCTCCCAATTCTGTTTGCCTTCTTAACAAATCTCTTTATGGTCTTAAACAAGCTCCTCGTGCATGGTTTCAACGTTTTGCTGCCTTTATTCAAACAGTAGGCTTCATTCCCTCCAAATCTGATTCTTCATTATTTATTTTTCGCTCCTCTTCCCACACTGCCTATCTCTTGCTTTATGTTGATGATATAGTTCTCATGGCTAGCTCTGACTCTTTTCTTCAACATATAATCTCTTCTCTTAGTCATGAATTTTCCATGACTGATCTTGGTCCTCTTCATCATTTTCTTGGCGTTACTGTTTCTCGCACAAAGTCTACCCTTTTTCTCTCTCAACGATCCTATCTTTTAGACTTGCTTTATCGTTCTGGTATGTCTGATTGTCAACCCTCTCGTACCCCGGCCGACATTGGTGCCAAATTGTCGGCTGATGGTGATCCCGTTTCTGACCCCACTTTGTATCGTAGCATCACCGGTGCCCTTCAATATGCCACTCTCACTAGGCCCGACATTTCATACTCCGTTCAGCAAGCCTGTCTTTTTATGCATGATCCTCGTGCTCCTCATCTTGCTCACGTCCACTGCATTCTTCGCTATTTAAAAGGAACTCTTGATCATGGTCTTCTCATTAATTCTTCTTCTCCAACAAGCTTGACAGTTTATTCTGATGCAGACTGGGCAGGTTGTCCAGATACTCGACGGTCCACATCCGGATTTTGTGTTTATTTGGGTGATAATCTTGTTTCTTGGTGTTCTAAAAGGCAGGCAACAGTTTCCAGGTCTTCTGCTGAGGCTGAGTATAGGTCGGTTGCTCATGCTGTGGCTGAAGCGGTGTGGCTGCATCAGCTTCTCGTGGAACTTCATCGCCCACTTGATCGTGCAACCATCGTTTATTGTGATAACATCTCTGCAGTATACATGGCTTCCAATCCAGTTCAGCATCGTCGCACCAAGCACATTGAGATTGACATACACTTCGTTCGCGAGAAGGTGGCTCTTGGCGAGGTCCGTGTTCTTCATGTACCTACCAGTGCTCAATTTGCTGACATTTTCACCAAAGGACTTCCGACTGTATCTTTCACCGACATACGCTCCAGTCTAAACATCGTTACTCCTGATGCTGAGACTGCGGGGGGATATTAGAGTATAGGTCGGTTACGGATAGTATGGCCGGCCGGTTTTGGATTGTAATCTATCTCTATTAGTCTTGGAGTCCAAGTTTTGTAATCTATATAAACAGCCCTTTGAGGCCTCAATCAATACAGTTATCATTCTCCAATTATCACTCCATCCGTTCTTAAATATTTAAGAGATTTCAACATGAACTCCATACGAAGCAAAACGAGTCAATCTACATTCTAAAATACGTCTATATACATTTATATATAGACCGTATTAAAATCTTTAAGAAGACTTATATGTAGAAACGGAGAGGGTAGTTTGTAATGAATGACAACAAACTCCCAATTGGAGTAGTACAAATCTGGTCTTTCAGCTTTCGTCCCACCGCCACCGGTGCAATTGGAGGTGTATCTCTCGTTGTCGTAAGGATGTCACAAGGTACCACATCCATAATTGGTCAATCAATGATACTAAATCAGAGTAATAATGAACGACAACAAACTCCACCCTTTGCAGTATAGTTTGTTGGTACCATTGTCTTGGAACCACTAAATCTAGGATGAGATGGTGAAAATGGACATGCAAAGAATTGTGCAACGGTTTCTTGTCCAAAAACTACAATGAACTGGAGTAACAATTATGCACATTAAGGGGCTCGGAAATTCCTGATTCATGCATGAATTCTATGTCTTTTTACAATGCATGAATCAGAGAAAATATGAAATAGACAAAGAATGGTTAGAGTATCTCCAAGGACAGTCCCCATACCCACCCCATATGTCCGTCCGAACACCGCCTGGATAAAAAATATCAGCCCGACGGGCCTCCCCAAGCGCCCCCTTTGTCTGAACTGTTCGGACCGCCCCAAACATACCACAATGGGCCTCTCCAAACGTTCCCATTTGTTCTGACTGTCTGAACTGTCCAAACCTAGCCCAAGTGTGAGACAAATATGGGGCTGCCCCGACAAGTCCGCTTCATCGAAGCCGAGATGTCGCCCCCAGCCCAATCCCACCAAATCGCCCCCCCCCCCCCCCTAACACGACATGCTCTCTGCCCTAGCCTGCCTCCAATTATGTGGGATCCCGAGACATTGCGAGAGGCGAAGATTTCCTGTGTGATCTTGCATGACATGATTGTGGAGGATGAGTGTGATGGTATACAAAATGTCGATTTTGAGAACCCCCCGAACCAAGAGGCAGAGCATGTTACACATTTCTTAGAGATGCATCGACAACTTCAAGATCAATAACTGCATCAACAACTACTCAATGATCTTATGAGCCATTTGTGGATCCATTATGAAAACCATTAGATTCACGTTATTGTCTGAAGTTTACATTTGAACTATGTACTTGGAATAATATTTATGTTTGAATTATGTATTTTAAATTTGAATTATTTGTTTCTATCTTCAATCTATATCTTTCCAGTATTCAACAAGTTGCTTAAAGGGGGCAAAAAGATGGGACGTGCTTGACCCACTGTTGTCCACGGGAGCAATGAACTGATGTTACATTAAAACAAAGCTGGTTACAGACTGCGGAAAAACTTTTTTTGAAGAATAATCAGCATGCTATGTGCCAACATGAAATAAGTGCTTGGGTGGCCACCAAACTTTCAGAACAGACATAAGATGCATACAGTAATCTGGTAAGTCACAACCACACTGGACATAAATATATCCACCTCACCTCAGAAAATATGTAAACAGCGCGTCAGATCCCACGAGTAATCCCTCACCGGATTTGTGGTAGAGATAGAGTTATAAAAGGCACATGTTTCACTTTCACCGCATTCATGAAACTAAAATAAAACTGAAAATATATATCGTTGTTTCGTGCTTCCTTCCCGGTATATAACTAAACTCATTTATGCAAAAAATTGAGATGGTCAGCTGGTTAGTTTCTGGACTTCAGTGCATCTGGTGTACAGTCCATGATCTTCAGTTTTTCATTCTTTTCCTTTTCCTTTTTCGAGGGGTTCAGTGGCCAGCTGAAGCGCCGAGGCGTTTGAGTCTTCAGAGAGACGTTAGTCACAGAGGTAAGGATCGGAGTTAAGTGTTCCTCCCAGAATTCACACTTTTGAGCGCCTCAAGTAAACCACCATCACGACACCAGTCAGGGCAATAGCGCCAGCCATTAGTCCGTAATGAACAGGCGTCAACTGACTATTTTGGGGAGGCACCAGCTCCGGCGATTGCTTTGTAACTTCAGGACTGGAATCCGAGTCGTCAATGTGCAACCTCAGGACCTGCAAGTCCAAGTTTCACTACAGTGAGGCAAAGGAGACAAGCAAATGACGACACACCTGGCAGTGACAGTGGAAACGGAATCTCCGGATGTTTGTGCTGAGGGTAATAGCAAAATAGCAGCATTTTAAGCAGAGAAACGGGTTCTAACTAAGAGAAATGAAATACCTTCAATCCGGATGATTTGGCATTGAGAACAGCACCGGCAAGATCAGAATCTGTAGTAAGCAGCACCCTATCGCCTTCATCATCGTCATACTGCATAGAACATCAGAATCAAAATCTATATCTATACCTATTAATAAAGGGATTAGTGCTTCTGCCCGTCCGTCCAAAAAAATACCCCCGAAATTGTCCTAAATTACCCACTATGCCACCCATAAGTAAAAAAACGATTCGGATTTTTTCTGTCAAAATCGCTATCCGGTTCAGTTCTTATATGCTGGGACGCTGATTAATCACGAGAACCTACGAGGCATAGTGGCTAGAGCGCCGGTCCTTCACACAGGAGACTAATGTTCGATCCTTAGTTCTCACACCTTTTTCTTTCCTTTTTTCTCTCTTTATAGCAGCAAGCATGCACCTCCTCCTCCCTATCACGGGTTCTTGGGCCGGCCCATGTGCCGATGTTTTATTATTTCGATTTATTTTCTCCTTCTTTAAATTAATTCAGGATTTTCTAAAATTCCAAATGTAAAAAGTTGCGAGTTCTGAAAAAATGTTCATGAAATCATAAAATGTTTGGGAATTCCAAAAAGGTTCAGGAAATCATAAAATGTTCACGGGTGCAAACAATGTTGATGGTTTTTAAATACTATTCGCATATTATAAGATTTTAAAAAAATATTCAGCAAATATAAAACTTTCATGATTTTGATAATGATCATGTATTCAAAACATATTCGTGAATTCAAAGAAATTGTCTACGAAATTTTATTTTTTTTTCACAAAAACTCAAAAAAATCGCGAGTTTCAAAATTTGTTCCCCAATTTCAAAAAAGGTTCATCAATTCAAAATATGTTTGCTCAGCAAAAAACTGTCCATGCATTTCGCAAAAAAGATAAGTGGACATCAATCGACCAAATTTGATCACATGGACACCGCGACCATCATTAACAAGGGTGGGGAAAAAGATAAGCGACAACATGATGGGTCACCGTGTTAAAATAGAAAAATAGAGGACGCTCATATGTCGGGATATTGAGCTATACTTATTTGGCTAGGGCGTAATATTTTTTGTCTCCCGTTGCAACGCACGGGCATATTTGCTAGTCTCATTGCTATGCAGTTTGGATGTAGTGTAGAATACAGTCTAAGGTAGCTGCAACTGCAAGTGAGCGAGTACTCTACAATTAAGAATACAATCATTCATGGGACTAACGAGCTAGCAGTACCACTCAAGATAGCTGATGTTATTTAACGGCGGTTCTTGGTGTTAGTCCACTAGTTACATGAACCATTTTGTATACTACTCCCTCCATCCCATAATATAAGAGCGTAGCGCTTTATATTATGGGACGGAGGGAGTATGTAGGATCTCGAATACACTCAAATTATACTCAGTGGTGACGGCAAGTTGGCAACTACATACAGGTAGGAGAGTAGCTTTGACTAGATGTGTAGTTTCCTCCATAACCATAGGAATGAATAGTATTCCCAAGGAATTCATGTGCTCGTTTCCTACAAAACTAATGCATCCACATGGACCTTTCCTCTGGAATCCGTGTTCCTATCTTTTACCTATGAAAATCCTCCAAACAGAATAAGCCCCTGGTCAAAGCTCATTTTACCATCCTATCGCATTCCTATACTACTACTCCCTCCGTAAAGAAATATAAGAGCGTTTAGATCACTAAAATAGTGATCTAAACGCTCTTGTATTTCTTTACAGAGGGAGTACTAATTACTATGTTTTGGTTTCCTCTAAAACGAAAAAGCCCTTGATTCTACTTGCAATTATAACAGAAAATGTTCCGTCAACGCAATTAGAAATGCAAGATTGAGGATTAGGAACTGGTCATCTAGCATCTTCTGTTCAATATGCCAAGAGTTTAGAAACACAGATATATCAAATAAAGCTTACCAAAAGTTGAATTGGGCCCTTTTCAACAACAGTGCCTAATCTTTGTGTTATAGAAGACACAAGCTCATCTAAACTCTCAGAACCTGCAGTAATGGAACACAAAATGTTCTTAGTCGGTACACTGCCACCACAGCTAGCTCTCGTCAAACTATGAAGTGTGCACCCACCGCATGTAAATCTATGCATACGTCCCTTCTTGTCTTGAAGCTTGAAGGCAAAAGAATTGCCAACAACAGCAGGATAAATGCTACTCCTGCCATCTCCGACCTCTGACGGCATCACTAAGGACATTTCGCTGAGCGATGAAATCATGCAGGTAAGCATCACATTTGAGCGGGAAAAAATATCACAAAGGATGCATCAACCAACCTGTGGCTATCAAATTCCTCATCTGGAGGCTCCAAAGCAAGAGCAGAGTCCCAGAACTTCTGCATCATTGTGTTTGCCACATCATTTGCAGCTCCAGAACCTCCTTCAGCCTTCAAACAGAGCATGTTAGATGAACCAAGGTTACCATGAGATTCCTCAGGCAACTATATCCCAGTAATAGAGGAGGGGTGGAGGGGAGGGGAACACACCATAGAAATAGCTGCCTGGGTAAGTTGCAGAACATCCAAACAAGCAACAACTCTACCATCTGACATGGAGAATTGGAAAATAGATTAGACACAAAAAACAATAAGTATCAAACAGCTAGTATTATTAGGCTGAGAACAAAAAGGTTTTACCTCCATCAACAACAGGAATATGCAAGAATTTTCCATCATGCATTATATGTAATGCGTCCAGAATTGACGTGTCCAAAGTAGCACAGTCAGGGTGTGCAGTCATTACCTTGAGCAAAATGGTAAATAACACTGAGTCCAGAATGAGTTGCATAAACCTTAGCCACCTTTTGAAATAAGAAATCAGTCTGGAGAAGATACCTTTTCTACTAGAGTTAATTCGGGAGAAAGATTTTGTGCCACAACACGCATAAGCACATCCTTTGAACTGAATTTCAGAGTAACATATACATTAACAGCTCAACAATAAACATAAAAAGGAAAACAACAGACACAATTTTAATTAAAGAAATATGGGAATGCTTACGTAAAGATCCCTTGCAGCAAATTTCCGGTAGTTATAACCACTGAATTAACGCGTAGTTCACGCATTTTTTGGGCTGCTACGTAAACAGGATCTGAAGGAGAAACAATCGCTACTCTGCAAATTGACATAAGAGGTAGCTCCCATCATCAATTAACGTTTTTTTAAAACATAACCAAGAAAAATGAACAAGAGAAAAAAGATAAGTACTTTGTGCTTTCCGTGATAATGGTTGACAAAGAAGGTTTAAACATCCGTTCTCTTATAGTTTCTATTAAAGTGGAAGGAGCTGTATCCACAAAATAGTCACATCAGTTTGGTCAGCTCATGACAAAATTGGCAGACAAGAACAACCTATTTAGAAAAGAATGCATATTTACGTTACAAATTTGAAGACTTGGTTACAAATTCCAGAGTCTTATGATGTGAAAATTAATGATTTCATTAAAAAAATAAACTGGATATTATAAACTATTCACAAATGTAGGTCATGTGTTATATTACTTCTTACTTGTGTATCATCAATGTGTAACAACAAAAGTAGAGTTAGCTGGGACAATCACAAGACCTGAGAAGTTGCTACCCAATTGGCGCTCAACCCCTTCTACAGCAGCTGCAAGTGCACTTCCTTGTTCTGCTGCCTTCTCCAGTCTTGATATTGCATCATAGAGGCATTTTGCAATGTCCAGCATGGCGATAACCTCACCATTGTCAACCACTGGAAGGTGTCTAAATTTCCCTAAAACCAGAATGTACAAAATTAACTTCTAGGAGACGACGCAAACACCTCTGGAAGTAAGCTTTATGTGAAGAACATGAATACAATCACCATCAACATACATACACATCTCTCATCACAAAGCTAAAGAAAACTAGAAATGCAACCACATTTGAAACACCTTTTGAAAATTTTGCAGAAGAAATAAACATAGTTAAATGATTTAGTAAAGTGGCTCTAAATTGCTACAAGAAAAAACACCAAATGATTCCCCTATAACAATAAACATGCGAACTTCTAGTGCCTCTGTTACTTCTTTATTAACATGTCAGTTTGTGTTATCAGCATAGTTAAAAAGGCGAGCCTAGGCTCTAGGCAGTAGCCAATGCCTAGCGCATAATTGCGCTTAATGTGTGCATAATTGCACTCAAGCGTGCACTTTGGACAGAAAAGCGCAAGGCGGTGGCAAAACGCACAATTGACGCCTAGCGCTTGATTTAACTTTGGTATCGGTATAGATAAATCATTAGGGTTTTCAGAAACTAAAACTTTGTTAGTTTTGTACACCCTCTGTAAAGTAACTGTGATCTAAAAGATCTTATATTAGTTTACAGAGGGAGTAATCATTTAGGATATTTGTTTTGAATTGCAATCCATCTTGTTAGGAGTTACTGCTTTCAAATGCTAATGCATCAGGGGTTGAAGTTATGTAGCAGCTAAACCTATAAAGCACATCATACATAATTTTTTAATAAAGCAGTGAGAAACTCGATAAAAAAGATATAGCCTCAGAAGAATTAAGAAAAAAAAGGACAAAAGTAAGATAACTTTGAAAAAGGTAAAGTGCTAAAATTTAACAAATTGCAAGAAATGAGAAAATTGGAGGACTAAAATAGTTAATACAGGGTCAATGATTCTTGACTTGACCAAGGGAACAGATTTAACTACTGAACCATCTTGTTGTCAATTGTGTATTTTAAAGGACTAAATTATGGCAACTGGAAAAGAGACATATAATGTAATTAACTGATTTGTACTGATCATGATATAATACAATTACATTCACAAAAGACAACACATGTTACAAGTTATAGGATGTGAGTTCAACTGATTCGGCCAGAAATAGATCGACCACTCACAGTGATGGTTAGTTGGAGCATACTGTAACTTAAAGTGTAGCCCAAATACCTTGGACCATTTTCTGCAGTGCCTCGAGAGCAAGTGTGTCAGCTGTGACGTAATGAGGGCTGCGCGTCATGATCTTGGATATGATTGTTTGCTCAACCCGCAGCCCCTCGGCAATAACCCTTGTGGCTATGTCCTACATCATAAGTCAGATGGTAAGAAAAAATCAGAGCAGGTCGTTCACATCACATAAGCATTTTCACATGTAGCAGTCAGAGAGACTGCTGAATCAGTACAGAAATATGGTTGAACACGTTGATACAGTGTTATTCAAAGATTAAGATGACGCACATGAGCTTACAAAAACATTGCTACTGTACTAACCATTTTTCCATCAGTTCCAAGTCTGAAGCATCATCAATTAAACAAGAAACTGAACAAACACATTGTTGGTCATAAACTAAAGTTGTAAACTGAACATAACTGATTAACTTTCAACCCAAACGTGCCTTGCTCTAGTCGCTCAATGCAAATGCAAAATTGCAGACACAAGCAATCTTTATGGTGTAGAGTACAGTTCAAAAGAGGCAATGTACACTGTTACCTAAAAGCATCCTACCGTTCAAGCTCCAAACACTAACTAAACGACAATCAGCGCAATCATCGAAGGAAGATTCCAAGAAAGAACATATCACCTTGTCGGTGACAATGCCTGAGAGGAGGCCGTTGACGTCGGTGAGCAGCACGGCGTCGACTCGCCTCGCCGCCATCCGCCGGCACGCCTCTGACACCGTCGTCCCCTCCGGGATCGTCAGCGCCTTCGACAGCCGTAGCTTCTTGACCGTCCTCTCCCCTCTGACAAAACAAACACCCGGCCAACGCTTTGGTCAGGATCGAGGTGGAAAGCAGCAGCAAAGGGAGGAAGCGTTCGGGCGCTTACGCGACGTGGTTGGGAGAGGTGGGCTTGGAGGGGGCCTTCCCGTTTCCGTTGGCGGAAGCGGCGGAGGGATCATCTGACTTGCGGGAGGAGGTCGCCGACGGCGGACGGCTGCGCGTGCGTCGGTTCGGTGCCAAGGCGGCAGTGGCGCCGGAGTTCATGCCTGTGGCGTCGAAGGTGGGTGAAAGCTCTAAAAAGGGCTTAGCCTACAGTTTGGGGGTTGCCAAGGGAGGACGACGGCGACGAGGTGGCGGCGGCGGCGAATGTTGGAGGAGGGGAGCGGTCGCTGCTTCTTGTTGGGCTCCTTCCTTGTGGGAGTCGTTTTCACATTCGATCCCTTAGGTGCTGCATTATTGCGTTAAGAGTTCATGCGACTTACTACTTATTTTATAATATTTCTCAAACAAAAATTCTTTTATAATCTCTTGTAGAAAATAGCCACCAAAATAAAGAATAGAGTGGTTAACTAATGGTAAAATCTATAAAACTGATTAAAATAAGAATAAATAAATAAGACTAATTAAATAAATGTGGTTAGTGTAATCCACTATGATGCCAAGCGCACATAACTTTAAACTCCTTTTATTTCAAAGAATCTAGAGAATTAGATTTCCTTATGACAAGTCTTTAGTTGAAGGTTACTATTATTACACTTGAGAGGAATCTGATGGGAAACCAATAGGGTAGCACAAACTTATTACTCAAAATTATGAAAATGATTTTGATTGATAACTATTAGATTTCATTTCAGAAAAAGGTGGGAACTACGAGTTAATTTGGTGGTCATAATTACGGGAAATTTGCTGGGAGGGGTATTTACGTAAGCATCCCCATATTCCTTTCATTAAGAGTGTGTTTGTCATTCTCGTCTTTATGTTTACTACTTCCTCCGTGCGGTATTTTGTGTCAAAATTTGATATATTTGTGTAAAAAAATATGAGTTATATGTAGAGAAATGCTATCATTGCAAAAAAAAAAAATCGAATACGAATTCAACAATATTTTTTACGACATATGACTTATATTTTGCAAATAAAATCTACGGGAAAATTTGACTCAAAATCCAAGGGGGGCTAAAACCCGGGTGGAGTATTATATACTCCCTCCGTCCGGAAATACTTGTCGGAGAAATAAATGTATCTAGACGTATTTTAGTTCTGGACACATCCTTCTATGACAAATAATTCCAGACGGATGGAGTAGTGTATTAGATTTTATTTAGGAAAAATCTTTATCTAACGGTTATTCTACTACATGTGAGAAGACTCTAGCGGGAAACAATAGGGTAATACAGATTTATCCATCGAAAACATGAAATGACTTCTTAACTTACTTTGATCGTATTTCAGATGGTTAGGATCATTGTGGTGGAACCAGTCCATGAGGATTCAAGTCCTAGACTTGGCATTGGTGCTCGTATTTTTCTGGATTTATTATGGTCTTTTCGGCGATACTCGTTTTCGCTGACTACGATGCGCTTGTGATGACTTCGTCAATCTCAAGATGTTGCACTGGCTGGCTCAGTATCTCGAGGGTGCTCATAGAGGCAGGGTGTGCAACAAATTATAAAAATAGACATAATCTAGTTAAACATACATTCAAATGGATATTTTTTATTAAATAAACTGTAATTAGTGTAATCGACTATGATGTCGAATGGACCTAACTATGTACTTCATATGTTCCAACCGTGCGGCGGCTGCAGCGGTGGAGAGGTTGCTGCTCATCGGAAGGTCGACATGGAGGAACTAGTGGGCTGCTGCAGGACGGCGATGGTGATGCATGGGTGGGTAGAGGTTGTCGGTAGGCGATGGTCGAAAATGATGTTGGTGATTGCTGATGGCTCCATATTTTACGCATCTTTATAGCTCATTTGTTGCACATTATCTCCTTATATCATCAAGTCACATATTGTTTCATTGAGCAAATTACATGTCCATATGCATGATTTCAGTTTTCATCCTTTTCACCGCGAGCATTGCATAACCTTATTCTTTGTTAGTTTTTATTAGTTTTCTTTGTGTGTCTTGTAGGTGAGATGGAATTCCCAAGCACTTAGTACGATGAAAGGAGTTCAAACGGTGGACACCCAGGGGCCAGACTTAGCCATTCCGGACGTCGGAAAAAGTGTTTTTTTTAAAGTGCTCCAAATCAAGATCTAATACCAATAATGGATCGGCGTTGTTCATATGAATCCAACGAGACCAAGAACACCAAATTACGAGTTCGTATGAAGAAATGGCGACCGATTTACCGAAGAGGGATAGATTGAAAGACGACATTTCATGAGACCGCGACTTGTCGTTTGACGTGCAGACAACTCTGAAAGTTGCCCTTCCAGACGGGAATCTTCGTGGATTTCGTCCCCGTTTGTTCCCACGACTTCCTTGGCCCTTCAAGGGATGATTTGGAAGAGGATTGGGCTCATCTAGAGCCCTTGGATCAAAGAGGATGCTACATCAACGGAGGAGGCATAGAGAGAGCTCTTATATATACACCTCCAACTCTAGCCGTCATCATCATCCTCATTCTCATCTTCATCAAACTTCATCATCCTCTCTTCACGTCCAGCCACTGTCCACATCGAGACACCATTGGGGCAAACAAGAGGGAGACTGGAAGGGACCACCATCGACGAGGCGCGACCATGGGCCGCAACTGCCGCGCCACCATCATCACCATCATCCGCCACGCCACCATCACTATCATCATCATCACCCCTTCTTCCTCCCCCATCACGGTTCCCGTGATGGGTTGTAGTAACTCTTGAACCCCTCTTTATGTGATGTTATTTGGGTAATTGTTGGATATGGGTTGTAGTACCTGCACACATACAAATAAATACTTCCACCCAACACGGGCAAGAGGGCTGTTAATCCCCTTGTACTCGTTAATTGCAAGGATTAATTCTGATAGTGATAGATAGATAAATTGCAAAACAAAACAAAAGATAAGAAAATGCAGCAAGTAATTTAGGGTTTTAGTAATATGAAGTGAATGGACCCCGAGGCTATATCTTTCACTAGAGGCATCTCTCTCATGAGCATAGTAACAGTGGGTAAACGAATTATTGTTGGACAATTGATAGAAAAATGCATAGTTATGACGTTATTCATGGCAAGATCTGTTGGAAATATGCCCTAGAGGCAATAATAAAGTGGTTATTATTATATTTCCTTGTTCATGATAATCGTTTATTATCCATGCTATAATTGTATTGATTGGAAACACTAATACATGTGTGGATACATAGACAACAATGTGTCCCAAATATGCCTCTAGTAGACTAGCTTGTTGATCAAAGATGGTCAAGGTTTCCTAGCCATAGACATGAGATGTCATTTGATAACGGGATCACATCATTAGGAGAATGATGTGATGGACAAGACCCAAAATATGAACGTAGCATATGATCGTGTCAGTTTATTGCTATAGTTTTCTGCATGTCAAGTATCTGTTCCTATGACCATGAGATCATGCAACTCACTGACACCGGAGGAATACCTTGTGTGTATCAAACGTCGCAACGTAACTGGGTGACTATAAAGATGCTCTACAGGTGTCTCCGAAGGTGTCTGTTGAGTGGGCATGGATCAAGACTGGGATTTGTTACTCCGTGTGACGAAGAGGTATCTCAGGGCCCACTCAGTAATACAACATCACAATAAGCCTTGCAAGCAAAGTGACTAAAGTGTTAGCTACGGGATCTTGTACTACGGAACGAGTAAAGAGACTTTCCGGTAACGAGATTAAACTAGGTATAGAGATACCGACGATCGAATCTCGGGCAAGTAACATACCGAAGAACAAAGGGAACAACATACGGGATTAACTGAATCCTCGACATAGAGGTTCAACCGATAAAGATCTTCGTAGAATATGTAGGAACCAATATGGGCATCCAGGTCCCGCTATTGGTTATTGACCGTAGAGGTGTCTCGGTCATGTCTACATAGTTCTCGAACCCGCAGGGTCTGCACACTTAACGTTCGGTGACGTTTCGGTAGTATTGAGTTGTGTATGGTGGTGACTGAAGGTTGTTCGGAGTCCCGGATGAGATCACGAACATCACGAGGAGCTCCGGAATGGTCCGGAGGTAAAGATTGATATATAGGAAGTCCTATTTTGGTCACCGGAAAAGTTTCGGGTACTTCCGGTAGTGTACCGGGGGTGCCGGGAGGGTTCCGGGGGGCCATCGGGAGGGGCCACTCACGCCGGGAGGCCACATGGGCCTTAGGGGTGGTGCACCAGCCCTTAGTGGGCTGGGCAAGCCAGCCCCTAAGGGCCCATGCGGCTGGGGTGTGAGAAAAGGAAAAACCCCAAGTGGGGGAAGGAAATCCAAGTAGGATTGGAATCCTACTTGGAGTAGGATTGGAGGTGGACTCCTCCACCTCTCCTTCGGCTGACTCCTAGGGGAAACCCTAGGGGCGCCGGCCCCTCCCCTCCCTCCTATATATACTGGAGGGGAGAGAGGGCAGCCGCACCTAACCCTAAGCCACGGTGCAGCCCTCTCTCCCCACTAGATCGTCTCCCCTAGTTTTCAGCGGTGCTTAGGCGAAGCCCTGCCGGAATAGTTCCACTACCACCGTCGTCGCGCTGTCGCGCTACCGGAGAATTCATCTACCTCTCCACTACCTCTTGCTGGATCAAGAAGGCGGAGATCGTCATCGAGCTGTACGTGTGCTGAACGCGGAGGTGCCGTCCGTTCGGCGTTAGATTGGGACGGATCGTGATTGGATCGCGGGACGGCTAGCGATTTGGATCGCGAAGACGTTTGACTACATCAACTGCATTTCTTAACGCTTCCCGCTTAGCGATCTACAAGGGTATGTAGATCCACTCTCCCTCTCGTAGATGCTCATCACCATGGATAGGTCTTGCGTGTGCGTAGGAAATTTTTTGTTTCCCATGCAATGTTCCCCAACAGTGGCATCATGAGCTAGGTCTATGCGTAGATGAGACCACGAGTAGAACACAAAGGAGTTTGTGGGCGTTGATGCTCAGATTGCTTCCTCCCTTGGTCTTTTCTTGATTTAGCGGTATTGTGTGATGAAGCAGCCCGGACCAACATTACTTGTACGCTTACGAGAGACCGGTTCCATCAACTGACATGTGACTTTGTTGCATAAAGATGGCTGGCGGGTGTCTGTCTCTCCCACTTTAGTTGGATCGGATTCGACAAAGGCGGTCCTTGAGAAGGTTGAATAGCAATTTGTGTATCACCGTTGTGGTTTTGCGTAGGTAAGAATCGTTCTTGCTAGATACCCATAGCAGCCACGTAAAACATGCAACAACAATTAGAGGACGTCTAACTTGTTTTTGCAGGGTATGTTGTGATATGATATGGCAAATGACATGATGAGATATATGTGATGTATGAGATGATCATGTTATGTATAGATAATCACGACTTGCATGTCGATGAGTACGGCAACCGGCAGGAGCCATAGGGTTGTCTTTAATTTATTTTCGCCATTTTGCTTTACTTTATCGCTATGAGTTAGCAATATTTGTAGAAGCAATAGTTGGCGCGGCAACCTCATGGCGACACGTTGATGGAGATCAAGATGATGGAGATCATGGTGTCATGCCGATGACGATGGAGATCATGTCGGTGCTTTGGAGATGGAGATCAAAAGCACAAGTTCATGGCCATATCATGTCACTTATGATTTGCATGTGATGTTAATCCTTTTATGCATCTTATTTTGCTTAGGACGACGATAGCATTATAAGGTGATCCCTCACTAAAATTTCAAGATAAAATTGTGTTCTCCCCGAGTGTGCACCGTTGCGAAAGTTCGTCGTTTCGAGACACCACGTGATGATCGGGTGTGATAGACTCTACGTTCACATACAACGGGTGCAAGCCAGTGTTGCACGTGCGGAACACTCGGGTTAAACTTGACGAGCCTAGCATGTATAGACATGGCCTCGTAACACAAGATACCGAAAGGTCGAACATGAGTCATATAGTAGATATGATCAACATGAAGATGTTCACCATTGAAACCACCTCATCTCACGTGATGATCGGACTTGGGTTGGTGAATTTGGATCATGTAACACTCGAATGACCTGAGGGATGTCAATTTGAGTGGGAGTTTTTAAGTAATATGGTTAACTAAACTCATTATCTTGAACAATAGTCTAAGTTGTCTTTGCAAAATTTATGATGTAGATCAATGGCTCGCGTAGTAGCACCCCTGAATTTTAATGCGTTCCTAGAGAAAGCCAAGTTGAAAGATGATGGAAGTAACTTTGTAGACTGGGCCCGTAATCTAAAGATTATCCTTACGGCTTCCCAAAAGGCTTATGTCCTTGATGCACCGCTTGGTGAACCACCCGCTCCAGTAGAGTCTGCAGACGTTGCGAACGCCTGGCAGGCATGTTCTGATGATTACTCAATAGTTCAATGTGCAATGTTGTATGGCTTAGAACCGGGACTTCAAAGACGTTTTGAACGTCATGGAGCATATGAGATGTTCTGTTGAAGTTTATCTTTGAGAAGAATGCTCGGATCGAGAGGTATGTGACCTCCGATAAGTTCTATGCTTGCAAAATGGAGGAGAACGGGTCTGTCAGTGAACATGTGCTCAGAATGTCTGGGTATTCCAACCGTCTGGCAGAGTTGGGAATTGTTCTCCCGCCAGAGGCGATCACTGACAGAGTTCTTCAATCACTACCACCTAGCTACAAAAGCTTCGTGTTGAACTATAACATGCAAGGGATGAACAAATCAGTCGCCGAGCTGTTTGCGATGTTGAAAGTCGCTGAGTCTGAGATTCAGAAGGAGCATCAAGTGTTGATGGTCAATAAAACCACTAGTTTCAAGAAGAATGGTAAGGGCAAGAAGGGTAACTCCAAGAAGAGTGGCAAAGCAGTTGCCCCTCCCGTGAAGAAACCCAAGGCTGGACCCAAGCTAGAAACTGAGTGCTTTCATTGCATGGGAACTGGTCACTGGAAGCGGAACTGCCCCAAGTATCTGGCTGACAAGAAGGCGGCCAACACCAAACAAGGTATATATGATATACATGTTATTGATGTGTACCTTACCAACTCTCGTTGTAGTGCCTGGGTATTTGATACCGGTTCAGTTGCTCACATTTGCAACTCAAAACAGGAACTGCGGAATAGACGGAGGCTGGCAAAGGACGAAGTGACGATGCGCGTGGGAAATGGTTCCAAGGTTGATGTGATCGCCGTCGGCACGCTCGCTCTTCGATTACCATCGGGATTAGTGATGAACCTGAATAATTGTTATTTAGTGCCTGCGTTAAGCATGAACATTATATATGGATCTTGTTTATTGCGAGACGGTTACTCATTTAAATCAGAGAATAATGGTTGTTCTATTTATATGAGTAATATCTTTTATGGTCATGCACCCAATGTGAGGGGTTTATTCTTATTGAATCTCGATAGTGATGATACACATGTTCATAACATTGATGCCAAAAGATGTAGAGTTGATAATGATAGTACCACTTTCTTGTGGCACTGCCGCTTAGGTCATATTGGTGTAAAACGCATGAAGAAGCTCCATGTTGATGGACTTTTGGAGTCACTTGATTTTGAATCACTTGACACGTGTGAACCATGCCTCATGGGCAAGATGACTAAGACCCCGTTCTCTGGAACAATGGAACGGGCAAGTGACTTGTTGGAAATCATACATACTGATGTGTGCGGTCCGATGAGCATTGAGGCGCGCAGTGGATATCATTATTTTCTCACCTTCACCGATGACTTAAGTAGATATGGGTATATTTACTTAATGAAACACAAGTCTGAAACGTTTGAAAAGTTCAAGCAATTTTAGGGTGAAATTGAGAATCATCGTAACAAGAAGATTAAATTCCTACGATCTGATCGAGGAGGAGAATATCTGAGTTATGAGTTTGGCAGTCACTTAAGACAATGTGGAATTGTTTCACAATTGACACCGCCTGGAACACCACAACGTAATGGTGTGTCTGAACATCGTAATCGAACCTTATTAGATATGGTGCGTTCTATGATGTCTCTTGCCGATTTGCCACTATCGTTTTGGGGTTATGCATTAGAGACAGCTGCATTCACTTTAAATAGGGCACCATCGAAATCCGTTGAGACGACGCCATATGAACTGTGGTTTGGCAAGAAGCCAAAGTTGTCGTTTCTTAAAGTTTGGGGATGTGATGCTTATGTCGAAAAGCTTCAGCCTGAAAAGCTGGAACCCAAAGCGGAGAAATGCGTCTTCATAGGATACCCAAAAGAGGCAGTTGGGTATACCTTCTATCTCAGATTCGAAGGCAAAGTGTTTGTCGCTAAAAACAGAACATTTCTTGAGAAAGAGTTTCTCTCGAAAGAATTGAGTGGGAGGAAGATAGAACTTGATGAGGTTGTTGAACCTTTGTTTCAACCAGAGAGTAGCGCAGCGTAGAAAGTTGTTTCTGTGGAGCCTACGTCATTTGAAGAGGAAGTTAATGATGATGATCATGAAACTTCGGATCAAGTTACTATCGAACCTCGTAGGTCGACAAGGACACGTATTGCTCCTGAGTGGTATGGCAACCCTGTCTTAGAGGTCATGTTGTTGGACAACGATGAACCTACGAGCTATGGAGAAGCGATGATGGGTCCGGATTCCGAGAAATGGTTAGAGGCCATGAAATCCGAGATGGGATCCATGTATGAAAACAAAGTATGGGCTTTGGAAGTATTACCTGAAGGGCGAAAGGCCATTCAGAACAAATGGATATTTAAGAAGAAGACGGACGCGGACGGGAATGTCACCGTCTATAAAGCTTGACTTGTGACAAAGGGTTTTTCACAAGTTCAAGGAGTTGACTACGATGAGACCTTCTCACCCGTAGCGATGCTTAAGTCCGTCAGAATCATGTTAGCAATAGCTGCATTTTTCGATTATGAAATTTGTTAGATGGATGTCAAAACAACGTTCCTTAACGGTTTCCTTAAGGAAGAGTTGTATATGATGCAACCAGAAGGTTTTGTCGATCCAGAAAATGCTGACAAAGTTTGCAAACTCCAGCGATCCATTTATGGACTGGTGCAAGCATCTCGGAGTTGGAATCTTCGCTTTGATGAGGTAATCAAAGCGTTCGGGTTTATACAAGTTTACGGAGAAGCTTGTATTTACAAGAAAGTGAGTGGGAGCTCTATAGCGTTTCTAATATTATATGTGGATGACATATTGCTGATTGGAAACAATATAGAAATGTTGGAAAGCGTGAAGGAATATTTGAACAAGATTTTTTCAATGAAGGACCTAGGAGAAGCTGCTTTCATATTAGGCATCAAGATCTATAGAGATAGATCGAGACGCTTAATAGGACTTTCACAGAGCACATACCTTGACAAAGTTTTGAAGAAGTTCAAAATGTATCAGTCCAAGAATGGGTTCTTGCCTGTATTGCAAGGTGTGAAATTGAGTAAGACTCAATGCCCAGTGACTGCAGAAGATAGAGAAAAGATGAGTGTCATCCCCTATGCTTCAGCCATAGGCTCTATCATGTATGCAATGCTGTGCACAAGACCTGATGTTAGCCTTGCCATAAGTATGGCCGGAAGGTTTCAAAGTGATCCAGGAGTGGAACACTGGACGGCGGTCAAGAATATCCTGAAGTACCTGAAAAGGACTAAGGACATGTTTCTCGTTTATGGAGGTGATCAAGAGCTCGTCGTAAAGGGTTACGTCGATGCAAGCTTTGACACTGATCCGGATGACTCTAAGTCTCAAACCGGATACGTATTTATTCTCAATGGGGGTGCGGTAAGTTGGTGCAGTTCCAAGCAGAGCGTGGTAGCTGATTCTACATGCGAAGCGGAGTACATCGCTGCCTCGGAGGCGGCGAAGGAAGGTGTCTGGATGAAGGAGTTTATGACAGATCTTGGAGTAGTGCCCAGTGCACTAAACCCAATGATTCTGTTCTGTGACAACACTGGTGCCATTGCTCTGGCCAAGGAACCAAGGTTTCACAAGAGGACCAGACACATAAAGAGACGCTTCAATTCCATCCGCGATTACATCAAGGAGGAGGACATAAATATTTGCAAAGTGCACACAGATCTGAATGCCGCAGACCCGATGACTAAACCTCTTCCAAGGGCTAAACATGATCAACACCAGAACTGTATGGGTGTTAGATTCATTACAATGTAAATCACATAGTGATGTGAACTAGATTATTGACTCTAGTGCAAGTGGGAGACTGTTGGAAATATGCCCTAGAGGCAATAATAAAGTGGTTATTATTATATTTCCTTGTTCATGATAATCGTTTATTATCCATGCTATAATTGTATTGATTGGAAACACTAATACATGTGTGGATACATAGACAACAATGTGTCTGTAGTATGCCTCTAGTAGACTAGCTTGTTGATCAAAGATGGTCAAGGTTTCCTAGCCATAGACATGAGATGTCATTTGATAACGGGATCACATCATTAGGAGAATGATGTGATGGACAAGACCCAAACTATGAACGTAGCATATGATCGTGTCAGTTTATTGCTATAGTTTTCTGCATGTCAAGTATCTGTTCCTATGACCATGAGATCATGCAACTCACTGACACCGGAGGAATACCTTGTGTGTATAAAATGTCGCAACGTAACTGGGCGACTATAAAGATGCTCTACATGTGTCTCCGAAGGTGTCTGTTGAGTGGGCATGGATCAAGACTGGGATTTGTTACTCCGTGTGACGGAGAGGTATCTCAGGGCCCACTCGGTAATACAACATCACAATAAGCCTTGCAAGCAAAGTGACTAAAGTGTTAGCCACGGGATCTTGTATTACGGAACGAGTAAAGATACTTGCCGGTAACGAGATTGAACTAGGTATAGAGATACCGACGATCGAATCTCGGGCAAGTAACATACCGAAGAACAAAGGGAACAGCATACGGGATTAACTGAATCCTTGACATAGAGGTTCAACCGATAAAGATCTTCGTAGAATATGTAGGAACCAATATGGGCATCCAGGTCCCGCTATTGGTTATTGACCGTAGAGGTGTCTCGGTCATGTCTACATAGTTCTCGAACCCGCAGGGTCTACACACTTAACGTTCGGTGACGTTTCGGTAGTGTTGAGTTGTGTATGGTGGTGACTGAAGGTTGTTCGGAGTCCCGGATGAGATCACGAACATCACGAGGAGCTCCGGAATGGTCCGGAGGTAAAGATTGATATATAGGAAGTCCTATTTTGGTCACCGGAAAAGTTTCGGGTACTTCCGGTAGTGTACCGGGGGTGCCGGGAGGGTTCCGGGGGGCCATCGGGAGGGGCCACTCACGCCGGGAGGCCACATGGGCCTTAGGGGTGGTGCACCAGCCCTTAGTGGGCTGGGCAAGCCAGCCCCTAAGGGCCCATGCGGCTGGGGTGTGAGAAAAGGAAAAACCCCAAGTGGGGGAAGGAAATCCAAGTAGGATTGGAATCCTACTTGGAGTAGGATTGGAGGTGGACTCCTCCACCTGTCCTTCGGCCGACTCCTAGGGGAAACCCTAGGGGCGCCGGCCCCTCCCCTCCCTCCTATATATATTGGAGGGGAGAGAGGGCAGCCGCACCTAACCCTAAGCCACGGTGCAGCCCTCTCTCCCCACTATATCGTCTCCCCTAGTTTTCGGCGGTGCTTAGGCGAAGCCCTGCCGGAATAGTTCCACTACCACCGTCGCCGCGCCGTCGCGCTGCCGGAGAATTCATCTACCTCTCCACTCCCTCTTGCTGGATCAAGAAGGCGGAGATTGTCATCGAGCTGTACGTGTGCTGAACGCGGAGGTGCCGTCCGTTCGGCGTTAGATCGGGACGGATCGTGATTGGATCGCGGGACGGCTAGCGATTTGGATCGCGAAGACGTTCGACTACATCAACCGCGTTTCTTAACGCTTCCCGCTTAGCGATCTACAATGGTATGTAGATCCACTCTCCCTCTCATAGATGCTCATCACCATGGATAGGTCTTGCGTGTGCATAGGAATTTTTTTGTTTCCCATGCAACGTTCCCCAACAAGATCAATATATAGGCACTATGTCCGAGACAAGTAGACTGAAACAATTCTGCATCAACTACTATTACTGCACCCCTCGACCGCTATCCAACATGCATCTTAAGGTATTAAGTTCATAACAAACAGAGTAATGCTTGGAGCATGATGACATAATGTGGACAAAGTAAGACCAAATAATATGTTCAAAGCTCGTCGTTTTACCTTTAGTAGCAACAATACAAATACATGGCTCACTACTCCTCCTATCATAGAGTGAGGACACCACAAGATTGAACCTACTACCAAGCACCTCTCCCACTTAAGATAAATCAATCTAATTGGCCAAATTAAACGGATAGATCGGAGAGAAATATAAGGCTATAAAATCACACATAATAAATCTCAGAAAAGACTCAGTTACTTTCAATGAATAATCTGATCATAAACCCACAATCCATCGGATCCCAATAAACACACCACAAAGATTGCATCGAATAGGTCCCTGAATAGATTATTGTATTGATGATCAATTGAGAGAAGAGAGAGAGAGAGAGAGAGAGAGAGAGAGAGAGAGAGAGAGAGAGAGAGAGAGAGAGAGAGAGAGATCCATCTAGCTACTGCTATGGACCCGTAGGTCCTGTGAGAACTACTTACACATCATCATGGAGGCAACAAGGTTGATGAAGATGACCTCCGTTATCGATTCCCCTCCGGCAGAGGCCTCCAGGTGGGACCGCGAAAGAATAGAGGCTTGCGGCGGCGATAAAATTGTTTCAGGTCTCGCTCTGAGGGTTTTGAAATATTTGAGAATATATAGTGCTGGAATTAGGTCAGGGAGATCTCTGGGAGGCCCACAAGCTCAGGTGGTGCGCCCTACCCCTAAGGGCACGTGCTACTTGTGAGCTGCGTTGGGTTTTTCCCCAAAGAGGAAGGGTGAAGCAATATAGTAGCGATAAGTATTTCCCTCAGTGAGAACCAAAGGTTATTGAAATAGTAGGAGAATCACGACAACTTCACATCGACAACACCTACACACACAAAACCAAACACTTGCACCCAATGCGGGCAAGAGGGTTGTCAAGCCCCTTGAACTCGTTCGTTGCAAGGATTACTTCTGATAGTGATAGATAAATAATAAAAAGTAAAGTAAAATAAAAGTAAATAAATTTCAGCAAGGTTTTTTAGGGTTGTAGTAATATGATTTGAATAGACCCGGGGGCCATAGTTTTCACTAGAGGTTTCCTCTTCAGCACATAGCATACGATGGGTAGACAAATTACTGTTGGGCAGTTGATAGAAAAGCGCATAGTTATGATGTTATTCATGGCAATGATTATGTATATAGGCATCACGTCCGTGACAGGTAGACCGAAACGATTATGCATCTACTACTATTGGTACCAATCGACCGAAACAATTCTGCATCTATCGTATTAAGTTCATAACAAACAGAGTAACACATTATGCAAGATGACATGGTATAGACAAAGTAAGACAAGCAATATGTTTAGACCCCGTCGTTTTATCCTTAGTAGCAACAATACAATACGTCTCTTGTCCCCTTCTGTCACTGGGATATAGAGCAACACAAGATTTAAACCCACTACAATGCACTCCTCCCATTGAAGATAAATCAACCTAGTTGGCCAAACCAAACAGATAAATCGAAGAGAATAACAAAGCTATAACAATCATGCATAATAAAATTCATCAAAGACTCAGTTAATTTCAAAGAATAATCTGATCATAAACCCACAATTCATCGGATCCCAACAAACGCACCCCAAAAGAAGATTACGTCGGATAGATCATCGCAAGAATCGCGAAGAACATGGTACTGAAGATCAAAGAGAGAGAAGAAGCCATCTAGCTACTAGCTATGGACCTGTAGGTCTGTGTTGAACTACTCACACATCATCGTGGAGGCAGCAAGGTTGATGTACATGGCCTCCGTGATCGATTCCCCCTCCGGTAGAGTACCAAAAAAGCCTCCGGATGGGATCGCAGAAGAACAGAGGCTTGCGGCGGCGGAAAAAGTGTTTTGGGTGTATCTTTGTTGGTTTTGGGGTAATTGTGAATATATAGAAGTGGAATTAGGTAAGGAGGTGCCACGAGGGGCCCATGTGGCACCCCGGCTCAGAGAACCGGATTACCAGTGTTTCCAACCCAGAGATCATGTCTTCTGGAAACACACAACAACTTGGTATAGAACATAACTGAACTTTATTGATAGCTGATGGGTACAAGCTCGTATTTTACAATGATAACGAGGCCAAAGGCACCCTCGGTGCTATGACAGTATCCACATTATTTATGGAACATAGCAGGGCCTCGGAACTACTAAGTACTTCTACGGCGTAGCGGATCACAGCGGCAACTCCATCCACAGGGACACTGCTGTGGACACATCCTAGTTAGCGTAGCATGAACCATCAGGACCTCCGTCCTCGGCTTCTCCTGCATCTGGCATGATACGCCAGGTGAGTACTTTGAATGTACTCGCAAGCTCACGACAACCAAGTAATGCAGCAAACAATAGCATGTCAATCACATGTTAAATACTTAAGCAATTCACTTACTGCACCGGTCATCAACTTACTCTCAATCGGGTTGTCCCACAACCCTCGGAATACTCATAAGTCATCGAGTACTTCCGACCATACGAAGAGTTCTTCCATCATTACTAACATTGATACAGTTGACCATCTACTGAGGTCTGGACCGGCTGTCCATTACCGTGGACGCGGCTATTCGAATAGATTTTTCACTCTGCAGAGGTTGCGCACTTTACCCACACCATGAAGCATCTGGCCTCGTGATTCCCTTCGGGTGGACCAGCGTTGCTTCAACGAAACTTGCCTGACCCATGACTCTCTCATCGTACCTCCGGCATTCATCCTCCCCCGGAGGCCTGCCCTGGGTGGCCCCTGTGTCCCCATGACACATGTGTCCCAATGACACCTGCCACCGTCATGGCCAAACAAAACTGTCCCAAACGGGGACACCGGCACAAACAAACAACAACTGGGCTCACAGGATTATCACCGCCTACCTGATCAGAGTAGCACGTGCGCATAACCCTCCCTCTTTGGAGGTATCGGTGACAGATCACGCAGTTAGGCCAAGTCAAGGCCGTCCCATACCGGCAAATGTGGTTGCACGGGTAAGCCCGGACAGGTGACTCAAGATCAACCACTAAGTTACTTAGCAAAATAGTGGTTATCACATCATGCCATTATCTACTCAATATATTCTATGAATTCTCTCAAAGCAACTAAATAAGCATAATGTATTAGAATATGCACTGCTATTGGAATGCTTCATGAAATGGGTATCATGGCTTGCCTTGCTCTGTTGGGTTGTTCAAACACTCTTGGTCTTCAAATGCACCACAATCTCCTTCTGAAAATATTTTTAAAGTGCAAAGGAAAATGCCACATAATGCATATCTGTTCACCAGAAATTCTGTGAGTATAGGAAAAATACCAAAATTTGTTAGAAAATAATAGGGCTCAGTACCAACACAATGCAAAAAGAATCAACTGAATTGGGTTTGTAGATTAAAAGTTATTCAGGGTCAAAGTTTGGTCAAAATTCTGGATTAAAAATGAATTTAAACAGAAAACAGAAAAATACCCAGCCGGCCACGTCGAAGGCGTAAAGTGGAGGGGCGCCTCCACTTATACCGCTTCGGGCGCGAACCTGAGCCGCTGGCAGGTGGGGCCGGCTTGGTTTAAACAGAGAGAGGGAAGAGGGGGCAGAGCACCGCGGCGCTCCAGCGATGGTCGCCGGCGATTGAGGCGGCGGTGGGGTCGGGCGACTACAGGAATGGAACGGGCGCTCGGCGGCGAGCACGTACGTACCCGTAGATTGACTAGAGATGGTCGGACGACGTCGTCCCCTTCGTCTCCAGCGGCGGCGGCGCTCGGGTGGAATCGGAGACGGCGGTTCCGGCGATGGTTGGCTTGGGCAGGAGGTCGGGGAGCACCAGGGGAATGCCCTGAGCCCGAGGGTGAGGTCAATTGGGGCTGGGGTGGAGTGGAAGTGCTAGCGGCGAGGTGGCTATAGACGGCGGAGCTCCGGCGAGGTTCGAGGCCAGAGGGCCTCTCTGCCTTGGCTCGCTGCTCGGGGGAACGATTGAGAGGTAGAGGAGAGGGGTGAGGGGCTTTGGAGGGACGGGCAGGGCCTTAAATAGGCGGGAGGCGAGTGCGGCGATCTCTCCCGAAGCGGCGAGGTTCGTCCATGTCGCCGGTGCCCGTACGATGCGCTGGTTGGCCGGAAGCGGCGACGGGATGGAAGAGGGCAGGAGGGAGCGACGGGACGGGTCCGGCGCCATCAATGGCTCGCGGACAACCACAGTGGCCGGAGCCTACTGTTCAGCCCGTGGCGGAGCTTGGCTGGGAGCGGCGGCGGCCTTCGCCGGCGGTCAGGAGGGTTCGGGAGATGCCACGCGTTCGACTGGGGCGTTGTCGGCACCAATGGACAAGGGGGGACAGCGAGGGACGGCTCGGGCGAGCGCATCCAACTCTGGCGCCGCGCAGAGCGCGCGCTCTGGCATGCCAGCACCGTGCTCACCACGGTTGTGGCCACTAGGAGGCCACGCAGGCCTGGCGCTACTTGTCCAGGGTGTCGACCTTCATCCCCCTAGCCTCTCTATACCACTGGCTCGTCCAGATGCACTCTGGTTCGATGGGTAACTTCAGCAACAGCTTCTGCCAGCCATCTTGAGGAGGTTCTGGAGAAAAGATAAGGTGGAGATGGATCTAGTGGATATGTCTGGTGTTATCTATCTTGGAAGGACTATAAACTGGCAAAGTTTGGAGAGATTTGAAAAAGATTTGAGCATAGTTCCTTTAGAAACCATCATTCTGGTCCAGAAAGCAAATGAGCTTGTGGCACTCACTTGGATGTTCTGCTAATGATGAAACTTGGTGGAGTGAAGTTATTTGGTAGTGCACACATGCCATAAAAATTGTGGATCAATTGTGCACCCCTAGCTTGTACTTCCTTCACAAAGTTATTAGCTAAGCAGAATCTTGTCAGAGTTTTCCTGCTCAAAATTTGTACTAGACCAGATGATGTTTTTGGATATTGTGGCTATATAGGATCCCTAGGAGCTTGGGGAATTTATTGAGAATTTTCTGAGGTAGGAAAAATGGGGTTGCTTCACAATGCACAAATTCTGACCAGAAATGAAATAATTATTCTGGCCCAAACTTTGCATTGGGCAATGGAATATTTTTGGAGATTATGGAATCATATGATGATGAGAAGGTGTGGAAAAAGTTTGGGAATTTATTGATCATCCAGACTATAGGTTGCTTCACAACCCATAGCGGTGACATAATTTCCCAAATAAAGAAAGGGTTTATTGGAAGAAGTTAAAATAATGAAAATTGATCCAGGAGATTTGTGGAAAGGTTTTGGCTAGATTAGAAGGGTTTAGGGTTACATGAGAAAATATTTAAAGATTCACAGATCCAAATCAATTGAAAAGGTTTGAAAATCAACCAAGTTTGCAAATAAAACCCAAATGATTTGGAAAAGAAAAAGTTGTCAAAAACCAGGGTGTCACAGCCCACGAGCTCGAGGGGCGCGCCCTACCCCCCAGGGCGCGCCCTCCAGGCTCATGGCCACCTCATGGGTCTTCTGGCCTCGTGCCGAAGCTTCCTGGGTCTCTTTTGGTCCAAAAATAACTCCCGTAAATTTTCATCCAATTTGGACTCCGTTTGATATTGATTTTCTGAAAAGTCCAAAAACAGGAACTGGCACTGTCCCTAGGTTAATAGGTTAGTCCCAAAAATGATATAAAATAGCATATTGCATGTAAAGTATCCAAGATTGATAATATAATAGAATGAAACAATCACAAATTATAGATACGCCAGAGACGTATCAGCATCCCCAAGCTTAATTCCTGCTCGTCCTCGAGTAGGTAAATGATAAAAACGGAATTTTTGATGTGGCATGCTACCCAACATGTAATCTCTTTCAGGTATAGATATTAAGAAACGATGAATTAATTGATATCAACATAATAATATCCATGAACATAAGAAGCATAATAATTACTGTTTCAAAATATATGATCATTAAAGAATGGTATCCCTACTCATTTTATCATATTAAGCATGGCATGACTCCGTCTTCACCGCATAAGTATAAATCATGAGCACCCCGGTGTCAAACCCGGCAATTGGATCGTACTTCTAACGCACTTCAACATTTTCAACTTCACGCAATACATGAGCGTGAGCCATGGGTGCAACATATGGGTGGAATAGAATAAGGAGGTAGATATCAAAGGAGTCAAAAAGGTGGGAAAGTCTCGCATCAACTAGGCGGATCAACGGGCTATGGAGATGCCCATCAATCGATATCGATGCGAGGAGTAGGGAGAGCCATGCAATGGACGCACTAGAGCTATAAGTGTATGAAAGCTCAACTGAAGCTAAGTGGGGGTGCATCCAACTTTCTTGGCCATTGATACTTCCATTATCCATCATGAATTCTTATTGATATTTATGTTATTCTTGTTCATTATTCCTTATTTTGATGCAATTCTTATGCCTTTTCTCTCTAAATATGCAAGGTACATCACAAGGAGGGAAATCTCTAGAAACTGGAATTCTGGACCTGAAAACCAAGAAAATGGCAGAAAATGCACTGGAATCGAAATGACCTGAAATTTCACAGAGAATTTTTATGGAATATATAAGAATTTTTTAGCCAAAAATATACTAGAGGGGGGGCCTGCTAGCCACGAGCCAACAGGGCGCGACCCAGCCCCTGGCCGCGCCCTGTTGGGTCGTGGTGGCCCAGCATGTCCCCAGGCCCCCCTCTTTTTCTATATGGTGTGTTTTGACCTAGAAAAAAAATCATAAGATTACTTTCGGGACGAATCGCCGCTGTCTCGAGGTAGAAACCAGGGCAGAGGCCCTTTTTCTCTCCGGCAGAGAGATTCTGCCAGGGAAACTTCTCTCCCGGAGGGGGAGATCGAAGCCATCGTCATCACCAACGCTTCCTCCTTCGTGGGAGAACCAATCTTCATCAACATCTTCACCAGCACCATCTCATCTCCAACCCTAGTTCATCTCTTGTATTCAATCTTTGTCTCTTGGATAAGTCTGTTATAAGTAATCATGTGAAGTTGGTATTCGTTCGATATTTTGATGATATGTGTTGTTGCTTCTCTTAGTGGTGTCGTGTGAACGTCGACTACATGACACTTCACCATTTATGGGCCTAAGGGAAGGCATTGTGGAGTAACAAGTAGATGATGGGTTGCTAGAGTGACAGAAGCTTAAACCACAGTTATGTGTTGCTTCATAAGGGGCTGATTTGGATCCACACGTTTCATGCCATGGTTAGATTTATCTTACTTCTTCTTTCGTAGTTGCGGATGCTTGTGAGAGGGGGTAATCATAAGTGGGTTACTTGTTCAAGTAAGAACAACACCTTAGCACCGGTCCTCCCAAATATCAAATTATCAAAGTAGCAAACGCGAATCAACTCAACATGATGAACATGACTAGACATAAATTCCCATGTGTCCTCGGGAGCGCTTGCTTCATATAAGAATACTTTCCGGCCTGCCCTTTGCTATAAAAAGGATTGGGCTACCTTTCTGCACCTTGGTTACTATTGTTACTTGTCACTTGTTACGAATTATCTTGCTGCAAAACTATCTACTACTGGTAGTCACGACACTTGTAGAGAATACCTTGCTGAAAACTGCTTATCATTTCCTTCTGCTCCTCGTTGGGTTCGACACTCTTACTTATCGAAAGGACTATGATTGATCCCCTATACTTGTGGGTCATAAAGACTCTTTTCTGGTGCCGTTTCCGGGGAGTGAAGCGCCTTTGGTAAGTGGAAATTGGTAAGGAAACATCTTCGCTATGTGCTGAAATTTACTGTTACTTGTTGCTATGGACGGTCACCCTTTGAGTGGCTTGTTCGGGGCATCTTCGCCTCGAACGGAAGTGGAAAAGGTTGCTCCTCAACCTACTGAACCTACTGAAAATATTTATTATGATATTCCTTCGGGTATGTTAGAGAAACTGCTAGCTAGTCCTTATGATCATACGACTCATCCTGATTATCATTTAATATTTGTCGATGAGGTTTGTGGATTATTTAAGCTTGTAGGTTTGACTGGAGACAAAGTTAAGAAGAAGGTTTTCCCTTTATCTTTGGAGGGAAAAGCATTGATGTGGTACAGGCTATTGGATGATATTGGATCATGGGACTGGAATTGCTTGAAGCTGGAATTTCATCAGAAGTTTTATCCTATGCATCTAGTCCATCGTGATCGGAACTTTATTTATAACTGCTGGCCTCATGAAGGAGAAAGTATTGCTCAATCTTTGGGGAGGCTTAAATCTATGATGCACACCTGCCCCAACCATGAGCTCTCAAGAGGAATGATTATACAAAAAATTTATGCTCGGCTTTCTCATGATGATCAAGTACTACTCGATTCTTCTTCTATTGGTTCCTTTATGAAGAGGACTATTGAATTCAAATGGGATCTTCTGGAAAGAATTAAACGCAACTCTGAAGATTGGGAACTCGACAAAGGTAAAGAGCCAGGTATAAAGCTTAAGTTTGATTGTGTTAAATCTTTTATGGAAACCAATGCTTTCCATGAGTTTAGCAATAAATATGGCCTTGACTCTAAGATAGTAGCTTCTTTCTGTGAATCATTCGCTACTCATATTGACCTTCCTAAGGAGAAGTTGTTTAAATGTCATCCACCCATTGAAAAACAATTAGAGGAACCTGTTAAGATTGAGAAGTAAGAAATAATTGTTAGCCACGTTGATCTAATTGTTCCTACTGCTTACATTGAGAAACCACCTTTCCCTATTAGAATTAAGGAACATGCTAAAACTACAAGTGTGGTTATTAAAAGTCATGTTAGAACACCTAAACCTTCTGAACAAATAAATGTTGAGCCTAATGTTGCTATGGTTAAAGATCTTCTAGTTGATAATATTGATGGTCAGGCTATCTACTTCTGTGATGAAGCTGCTAGAATTGCAAAACCTGTTAGAAACGAACATGATGAGCTAGATAAAAATAAACCAGTTGTTGGCATGCCTGTTGTTTCAGTTAAAATTGGAGATCGTTGTTATCATGGCTTGTTGTAGGGATCAAAAGTAGGTCTAGAGGGGGGGGGGGTGATTAGACTACTTGACGAAATAAAAACCTAACCTTTTCCCAAGTTAATTGGTTGGCCGATTTTAGCAATTCTAGCATATCAAGTTCACCCTACACATGCATGTCTACGAGTATTACAGCGGAAAGTAAAGACAAGCATATGTAAGAGGGTGAGGGTAGGAAGATCAAACGCAATTTGGAGACACGAAGATTTTTCTCGTGGTTTCGATAGGTAGTGCTATCGTACGTCCACGTTTATGGAGTCTTCAACCCACGGAGGGTAGCGGTCGCGAGATTCCACGAAGGGCTCCACCCACAAAGGGTCCACGAAGTAGCAACCTCGACTATTCCATAACAGCTTCCGTCCACGAAAGACTAGCCTCACTATGGGTAGATCTTCACGAAGTAGGCGATCTCCTTGCCCTTACAAACTTCTTGGTTCAACTCCACAACACGAAGTAGGAGGCTCCCAAGCGACACCTAACCAATCTAGGAGGCACCACCCTCCAAAAGGTAATAGGCTCGATAGTAACGATGAACTCCTTGCTCTTGTGTTTCAAATGATAGTCTCCTCAACACTCAATCACTCTCTCACATATTTGGCTTGGGTAGAAGAGATTGATTGGATGGAAAGCAACTTGGGGAGGCTAGAAATCAAGATCCATATGGTTGGAGTGGATGATCTTGACCCCAACACAAGGGTAGGTGGTTCTCTCTCAGAAAACTGGATATGGCAAGTGTGGGTCTGTTCTGAGTGCTTCTCTTGCGAGTGGGATGTGGTGGAGGGGTATATATAGGCATCTCCAAAAATCCAACCGTTACAACATTATTACCCAACTCGGTGAAACCGAAGTGAAAACTTGGTTGCACCGACTAGTGCAAAATATGGCAACTTTAGGCTTTTCAGTGACACCGATATGGAATTCTCGGTGGTACCGATATGAGTGGCCTAGGCAGTTACCAAAACTCGGTGAGACCGATTCCTCAAACTCGGTGGGACCGATTTTAAGAAACTGGTTAACAGAGAGTTGGTCCAACACTCGGTGAGACCGATTCTCAAAATTCGGTGGGACCGATTCTTGAAAATGGCTAACAGAGAGTTGGTCACTGGTTTCAGTTGCACCAAATGGAATGTTGGTAGTACCGAGATGTGGGTCTTGGCTAGGGTTTCTGTCTAGGCTTTTGACTTGGTGTAGCCGATCTGGAATTGTTGGTGGCACCAATTTTGAGTGGTAGGCTCTATGACAGAATATTCGTGGGAGAGCTTTTGGGTGTTTTTGGTGACTAACACTTGATCATTTTGAGCATTTCATTCACCATTATTACCTCACCCCCTTTTGATAGTATTGGCTTTCCTATGGACTCAAAGTGATTTCTCACAAAGCAAAATGTAGAGTCTTCATGCTTGTAGCTTTGCCAATCCTATTCCTTGCATCTTGGGGTCTCCTCACAATCCTTTTCCAATCAAACATTGAACTTTTTCCTGAAATATACTTAGTGGAAACATTAGTCCAATGAAATATATGTTGTTATTAATTACCAAAACCACCTAGGGAGAAGTTGTGCTTTCAATCTCCCCCTTTTTGGTAATTGATGACAACATATAGATCAAAGCTTCAATGAGAGATATAATCAATGAATAGCATCATCGCTTTGAGAGGTATGTGATAAGCAAGAGCCCCCCTTAAATTTGTGCATTATTTTTAAATTTGCATTTGAATGCAAATGGACAGTCGATTAGGATCATGGGTCACTCTTCCATGTCACATACAACTTGGTGGTGCGCCAAAATTAATAAGAGTGAATTACATGAGCACATCACACCAAACAAGTGAATGATCATCATATGAACATCTCAAAGATAGGCAATAGTAGCATTACACAAGAGTGTATGATCAAACACCAACAAGGTTTGCAACACCAAACGATAAACCAAATGTTTTGAAAAGCAGAGAGATAAAAATGCAACACTCTCTGTCTCAACACACACTCTCTCTCGAAAGCCCTATGATCTATGACCTCTCCCCCTTTGGCAACAAGTTACCAAAAAGTTCAAAGCCATAGAGCTACTCGTTGCTCTGGGCATGATCTCCGGTGGCTATCGATGGAGTCGAGATAAGAGTATCCATGAAGTCTTCAGCTAAAGTCCTCTGAGGTGGTGGTGTAGACACTGGAGCTGATGGAGCTGATGGAGGTGTAGTAGGTGGTGAAGAAGATGGCCTCAACTCTGGAGCAAACACTGTAGGAGTTCTGGCTTGCGTCTTGAACTGAGTGCTGGTCTAGAGAGGTGGACTGTCATCATCTTCAGAATCTGAAGAGTGGGGAATGGTAGCTTCATCCACTTCCTTCTTAAGTTCATCCACAGTTTTAGTCAACCCATCCACTTTGTTGTTGAGCGTGGAAAACTTATCCTCCACAATCCACACAAGACTCTCCTGATTGAGCTGAATGGTCTTGATATCCTTCTGCATGCTCTGAATGCTGCTAATAATAAGATCCATTTGGTCATTCCTTGTTCTAGGCACCTGAGCACTAGCGGCTCTTGCTGGCTCAGCCTCTGCCCGTGTAGTAGATGAAGTGGGATGACTAGGATCCATCACCACGACATTATCCTCAAACTCTGGCTGGAGTGGCAAATGGGGACGATCGAGTGCATATACATTCTTCTCTAACTTAGAGTTAATGAGCATCTGAATGTACGGTGCATATCCACAAGATCTCTTCTGGTCTACAGCTGTCCTCTTCACTATCTCAACTATCAAATCCATCACCCTGAACCTGGTGTGGTTATCAATGTGGTGCAGCATGTTGATTGAGTAGCCTCCGATCATCTTGTCATCTCCTGATTTGGGCATCAAGGTGTGCCTCAAGATAGTGTTGGTAGTAGGCAATCCTGCTTGAAGATAGTAAACTGAACCAAACTTATGTGAATGCACATAATCTGCAGGGATCTCCTTATACATATTTGCCATGGAGTTGTGATTCATTTTGGCTTCAGCATATACATCCAAATCACCTTCTTGTACCCGTGGGCCTCCTAAGATGGTAGCCCACTCATCAACAGTGGATTGGTACCTCGTACCTTCAGTCATCCAAACAATCCTGCCATCTGGATAGAAGTGAGCAGTAGAGTAGAACTGCATGATCATCTCATCATTCCAGGCAGTGAACTCTCTTCCAACAAAGTTTGCAATATCAATGCACTGGAAGTTGTCTTGCACACTTGGAAATAATCTTCATTTTCCTTGATGAAGGCCCGATCAACATATCTCATGTCACTGACTGCTGGGCTCTTGTCCAATAGGACAGTCTCATAAAAGTCCCGCTGTTCCTCGGTGTGAAATCTGGCATCCACAACAGTCCTTCTCCTGGAGGCATAGGGGTCATTTTCTCTCCACAACCTCAGACCTGAATCTTTCCTCTTCTTCATATCCTCAGCTATAGGATGAGCATCATCATGCTCTGGCATATGTGGCCTCAGTTTTCTCAAAACTGGCATGTTTTCTTCCTCTTCATCTTTGGAAGTAGAACCCTTGTTCTTTGCAGCTAGAGGGATGTCTCTGGTTGTCCTCTTGGGCTTTGGAGCAACTAGTTTCTTGGGTGCAGATTTCTTGCTCCTTGAAGGAGCCTGCTTTGGCATCGCATCTGCAAGAAGCTTCTTCTTCTTGGCAAGAGGAGCCTTGGCAGCTGGCTCTTCCTCCTCCTCCTCTTCTTCTTCATCCAAGTACTCTGGAGTAGAAGGGTGGACTGTAGCTTTGACATATCTTGTCCTTTCCCGCTTTTTCTCTCCTTCCTTCTTAGGCTTGGATCTCTTTGATGGATCAACAGGAATTGAAGTGTTAGCCTTGGCACTCTCAGGTGCCCTCATAGCATCAGCACTGGCATAGACCTTCTTGACAGGTTTCTTGGAAGTAGTAGCATATGTAGCTGTGCTCTTGGCAGTCTTCTCTTTCTGCCTCTTGGCTGTCTCTTCCTCTGGCACAAAATCAGAATCTTCTTCATCAGAAATTAGCTTCTTCCTTGCCCTAGTGGTAGCCTTGGGCAAATCAGGTGAGCTGGGGTTGTCATCATAAGAAGATGAACTAGCTTCAGGGCTAGTGCCTGAACTCATGTCCACATCTCTCTCTTTGAAGTTGTTCTGACTGTCATCTGATCCAGACATGCTGACCCTGTGAATAGAGCATAGAAGAGCAGAGAGGTTGAGCATCACAAAATGTAGAAGATTTTCTCAAATTTGAACTCAAATTCTTACTTTTGAATTTCTGCTAAGTGGGTTTCGGTACCACCGAGTTAGAAAATTCGGAACCATCGAGACTGCCACTCTCATGTAACAGAAACTTGGCAGCCCTTTTCGGTGTGACCAAAAAGAGGTACTCGGTTTCACCGAGAGTGTTCTCGGTTGCCCTAAACCACATATCGGTACGACCGATATTTCCAACTCGGTGTCACCGAGACACACTTGGCTGAAACTCAACCCTAAAATTTTCCGTTCTCCTATTTTAATGGAGGTCTTTCGAGGATGGATCAATCTTAAACGGTGGCATATAGATGGAACAACCCTAATGCGCAAGAATTTGACAGTGGAGCGCAAGAGGGGATCAGAATCTCACCCTAACTCGGAGAGGGGTCCGCTACGACGACGACGGCGGTGAAGATTCCGTCGACGGCAAAGGTCCCAGCGGCGAGGGCGCGCGAGGAGTCAAGGGCGACGACCAGGGGTGCACGAGCGGTAGCTAGGGTTTGGAGGATTCGGACGTTTGTGAAAGCACATTTGCTCCCTTGCTGGTTTTGGTAATTAATAACAACATATATGTCATTGAACTAATGTTTCCACTAAGCATATTTCAGGAAAAGTTCAATGATGGGTTGGCAAAAGGATTGTGGAGAAACCCCTAGATGCAAGGAAATGGATTGGCAAAGCTTCAAGCAAGAGGACTCTACATTTTACTTTGTGAGAAATCACTTTGAGTCCATAGGAAAGCCAATTCTATTAAAAGGGGGTAAGGTACTGTTCGTGAATAAGATGCTCCACGTGCACAAGTGATAGTCACCAAAAACACCCACAAACTATCCCACAAATACTCTGTCTAGAACCCTACCACTCAAATCGGTAAGACCAACAATTCCTATTCTGTCTCACCGAGATTCAAACCCTAGACAGATCCCATGCCTAACCCTAGCATCTCGGCAATACCATCATTCCATTCGGTGCCACCGAATTCAGTTGCCAACTTTCGGGTATCCTATTTTCAAGAATCGGTACCACCGAGTTTTGCCAATCGGTCTCACCGAGATTTGGACCAACTTTCTAGTTAGCCATTCTCAAGAATCGGTACCATCGAGTTTTGTGAATTAGTATCACCGAGTTTTGGACCAACTTTCTGGTTAGCCGTTGTCAAGAATTGGTACCACCGAAATTTGAGAATCGGTCTCACCAAGTTGTGCAATCTGACCATTGGTCATCTTATCAGTACCGCCAAGATTTCTGTATCGGTCTCACCGAGATTCAAAAGTTGCTACCTTTGGAGCAACTCGGTACCACCGAGTTTTACACTTCGGTGTCACCGAGTTGGTCACTTTAGGTGTAACGGTTGGATTTTTGGGGATGCCTATATATACCCCTTCACCACCACCCACTCGAAAGAGAAGCACTCAGAACTATTCCATACTTGCCCCATCCAATTTTCTGAGAGAGAGCCACCTACTCATGTGTTGAGATCAAGCCATTCCACTCTATCCATATGAATCTTGATCTCTAGCCTCCCCAAGTTGCTTTCCACAAAATCAATCTCTTCCACCATAGCCAAATCTGTGAGAGAGTGATTGTGTGTTGAGGAGTCTATCATCTTGAAGCACAAGAGCAAGGAGTTCATCGACATTACCGAGCCTATTACCTTTTGGAGGGTGGTGCCTCCTAGATTGGTTAGGTGTCGCTTGGGAGCCTCCTACTTCGTGTTGTGGAGTTGAACCAAGAAGTTTGTACGGGCAAGGAGATCGCCTACTTCGTGAAGATCTACCCATAGTGAGGCTAGTCCTTCGTGGACGGAAGCCGTTATGGAATAGTCAAGGTTGCTACTTCGTGGACCCTTATGGGTGGAGCCCTCCGTGGACTCTCGCGACCGTTACCCTTCGTGGGTTGAAGACTCCATAAACATGGACGTATGATAGCACCACCTATCGGAACCCCGGGAAAAATCATCGTGTCTTCAAATTGCGTTTGATCTTCCTTCCTACCCTCTACTACATATGCTTGTTGTTACTTTCCGCTGCTATACTCTTAGACATGCATGTGTAGGGTGTACTTGAATTGCTATAATCGCTAAAATCTGCCAACACTTAAAATTGGGAAAAGGTAGAATTTTTATTTGCTCAAGTAGTCTAATCACGCCCCCTCTAGACATACTTTCGATCCTACAGTTTGAAGATTTGATTTCAAAAGTCGGGTCTGCCAGAATATATACCCTTTGCCGTCGGTGATACTGGTTCAAAATTATTGGTGCCACCGAGTTCCTCAACTGTCAGTTGACAGGAAAACTCGGTGAAGCCGAGAATATGGAATCGTTGTTACCGAGATGGGAAAATCAGATCAACCCTAGGCATCGGTGAGACCGAGATGTTTGTGTTGGTTCCACCGAGTTGCACTTGGGAGGTTTTGATGTTCAGCTCTTGACGAAACGGAGCTCCGAGTGCTCCTCACACAGAGGGTTTGAGAAGTGCTTGTTCAAGTTTTGTGATGTAGCATGAATAGACTTTGAGACGAGAAAGCATAGATAGCTAGAGAGGGGTCCTAGGCATTCTTGTATATCCAATTGGCCAAATAAAAATGAAACCCAAATAACAACAATTGGATATCCTCGAATGAGTAAAGACATGCAGACCAACATGCTCACGCAATAAGATGTCAAATGAAATATGGCAAACATGCAAAACCACTCTAGTATCTACCAAGCACTTGGGCGATGATGGAGTCATCTATATATGAGTATATTGACTTAGGAGACAAGTAAGAATACTTGATCATAGGTCATACTCATCGTTTAAGCACAAGTGGGGTTACCACTTTTACATAAAGCATTTAATGTGTTCACATCTTTAAGAGATGCTTTAACTCAAGTCTTTGAGTAAAGTTCCCCCTTGATGTGACATCCCCCCGAAGAGGGATAAACTAACCTTGGGTTTGTCGTAGAAGACTTCATGTGGGTGATGTAGTGGTGGATGCTCATAGTTGATGAAGATCATCTTGAGATTGCAGCAATCCTCATTGTTTCTTAATCTTCTCACCTACATGGGTTAGTCCCAAACAAGAGACACATACAAGGATATCTATGGACATGGAGTGAAATGTATACATGATGATGTCCGTGGATTCTTTCGTTACCTTGTCTTTTGCTTACCTTTGAGGGAATTTGTGACTCCTTGAACTATTGCATGAGGTAGAAGTTGATTGCAAATAGTCCTTGCCAATAATGAATGTGAGTGAATTTTGTTGGCGGAGTCACCCCTCAAGAACTTCTCTAGTTCTTCTTCTTTGGGATCCACATCAACTTGATGGGAATCCTTGGAGTTGAAGTAGCGCTTGTAGAAGTTGAGCTTGTGGTAGCCTTGGGAACCCAATTGACCAAAGCTTGGGATTCATCTTCATATGAGTCAATCTCCTCTTGAAGCTTGTCCTTGCCCTTGAGCTTGTGGTCTTGTGGTGGAAGGTCATCTTGAGCTTTTGTTCCCTTGGGGAGAGTATGTTCATACTTCTCCCTTTGAGGGACAAACTTGGGCTTGGGGTATTGACCTTCTTCCCATTAAAATCCATTTGCGTTGAAGTAGCCAATGCCATGGTTCTTCCGGTATCCTCCATGCTTGCGTACAATTTCCTCAAATTGCTTACATCCGGCAAGAATTTTGTAGACACCTTTTTCTATAATCCCTTTCAATAGATCATTTTCTTGCTCAAGTGTAACTTGGCTAAGAGAATCGTTAGTGGAATCAATAGAACTACTAGAAGCAATATCATTAGATTTATCATTTTTATTGCTACTAGTTGAAGAACCTTTCTTGCCTTTGTTACTAGATTGCTTAGTCTTAACTTGTGGAATAAATGTAGACACGAGTAGTCGTTTGACTAGATAAGAAGAAGTCTTCTTTCGGAGATCGTCAATGATTGCTTTAAGAAACTCATATTCTTGCTCTTGTCAGATTTCGGGCTCCGCAAAACCCTCAAGATTCGAACACAGGGGCGTGTGCGAAGATCCCCTACAGCCGCGCCCTACCTAGCTCGCTACTCGATGGCTAAGACGAAGAACTCGCTCGATGATGAGGAAGAAGATGAACACGGTGGTTTACCCAGGTTCGGGCCGCTGCGAAGCGTAATACCCTACTCCTACTTTGGTGGATTGCCCCTCGTGGAGGTATGGTGGATGAACTAGTACAAGGTTCAAGAGCCTTGTGAGGGCGCTCCTGAGGTGTTCTTGGCCCTCTGCTAGCTTGGTGATGGATCGGGTGGATGGGTGGATTCACTGATTGCCGGATCCCCCTCTACGGTGCAACCTAGCCTCTATATATAGCGGTGGCCCGGGTCCTCTTCCCTTATCGCAATGGCGGGAAGGGATCCCACAACGGCCAAATTTGAAGGGGGGCAGGAGTACATCCCCTCCATGTCCAAAGGTGGTCTTCGCCTGCAAAGTAGCTGTCGACGACGCAGAGGTGGGCTCAGCGATGACATCCGTCCTGCGGGGCTCGTGGTCGTGGTCTTGTTGCACCGGAATGGAAACCTTTGGGGATGCTTTGGGAACCCGCGTACGTCCTTGCCCCCTTTGCACCAAAGGGGGAACTGCTCCGCCTGGCGCGCTGGCGCCCGCCTGTCCTTCCTTGCGTCACCCTTGACTCCTGAGGCCGGGTCCTGCATAGAGATCTCCGCCACTCCGGAGGGGGCCTGGGGAGACCCTCCGCTTGCTGATCTTCGGGCTGCTCTCCCTCGCGAGCCTGGGGTCCTCGCGAGGGCCTTGTCTTGAGTGGGGCTGTGCCTGGTTGTGCTTGGCTGATGAAGTGGGCCATGCCCTGGGCCGCAGGCAGGCAGGTCTGGGTACCCCCGTTCCCAGAACGCCGACAGTAGCCCCCGGGCCCAAGGCGCGCTCGAGTTGGCTTCCGGGCGAAGCCTTGAGGGCGGCCCGAAGCGCCGCAGGCCCCAAACGCCCGCGGGCCAGGCTTTACACGCGTCGGGCGCCTGGGTGGTGACGCCCCCGCTCCCCGAGGGCGTCAGGAACCGCTCGAAGTCAAACTGACGCGACGCCCATGTGCTGTGCCGGCCATCATTACCCTTCCTTGAATGCTGCTGCTGCTTCGGGTCTCTACCCCTTGGGCCACGCGGATGTGACCCGTCAATCGGCAGGAGAGGTGACGCGGATGGTATTGCGCCGATCGAACCGCTTCACGGCGCCCGAGAGGCGCACGATGCCTGCTCTCCCACGACGCCTCGCGGCTGCAGTTACGCCTATAAATCCGCCCCGCCCCTGGCAGGGGAGGGGCATTGCAGTCTCGAGGTATCTTCCTGCTTCCATCGCTCCGCAGAGAAAGCCCTTTCCTCTTCCCAGCTTCTCCTCTTCCATGGCGTCTGGAGGAAGCGCAGCGGGCGCGGGGAAACGCGCGGCACCGCCTGCTCACTCGCCCTCCTCCGGAGGCAGCGGCGGGGGGCCCTCGGGGTCGGCGCAAGTTCGCCGGCGCTGGGCCATGGTCGATGAGTGAGTACTCCGCCGCCTCCCTCCTCCTTAGTTGTTTTGTCCAGCGTTCCGAGCATGATCCTCTCTTTCTCCCAGGGCGCCTGCGGCCAAGAAACGCAGGCTCGGCAAGCTCCAGGAGGAGGTGGACGCGCTGCGGGCCCAGCTAGCGACCGTCGAGGCCGCCTTCCAGGCCGCCCTCAGGGGCGAAGCGGAGGCCAGGGCGGAGTTGGCGTCCCTCCAGGCCCAGGTGAAGGAGGCGGCCGACGCCGTGCAGGCCGCCCAGGACGAGGCGGCACATGCCAGGATGATGGAGTCCCAGCGCGCCAAGCAGTACCTTGGCATCGCCAGCCGCGCGGCCGGCGCGGTGAGCCGGTTTGTCGGGGAAGCCCCAGCGCTGCCGTGCGTGCGCGGCGACGGGGGCTACCTTGACTTCTTCCAGAAGGTGGTGGAGGCGCTAGAGACCGGCGTCTCCCGCGTGAACGCGGACAGCGAGTTCGACGCGCGCGACCTTCTGGACCTCACCTTGACGCTTGTCTTCTCCAACCTGCGCCGCCTCGCCCCGCAGCTCGACCTCCGGCGCGTCGGGGAGCGGGTGCCCGACGAGCTCCAGCGCCCCTTCGGGACGAGGTGCGCCCGCACGTGGAGTCCTTGGTGGAGCGGTTCATCCAGGTGCCCGCCTCCAGCGGGGAGGACGACTCCGATGCCGAGGCGGTCGGTGGTGCAGGTGGCACCGGCGGCTTCTCCCCCTAGGCATCTCCCGCTTTCCTTTCATGGCCCCTGTAATACTTTAAGAAGAACTCTGCCCCGGAGGGCGTTAGTCTTTTGCATGTTACCTCCGCCCTCTTGTTTTTCTTCTCTTGAATCGCTGATTGCTTGCTTGCCGCGACGTGACTTAGTTTCTTCGTGCGGGGCCCGGCGCCGCTACCGACGCGGCCTGGAGATGGCTGACGGTAGGGCCCTCGCGAGGCTCCCTCTCGTGAGGGGCAACTCGTGGCCGCCACCCCCCGGGTTCATGGCCTTGCAGCTCGTCGTGGTGGGGTCCCTCCCCTCGTGCTGTCTTTCTCGGCGCCTCGGGCCTCAGGGGTCTCGGTAGCCGCGCGTGGTGGCCCGTAGTACCTGTATCCTTACGTTAGTGCGCATAACCCTTATCCCGTCCTCGGGTCGTTATTAGGTCAGGAGGCTCTTGCTTGGTTCGGCAGTGTACTTAGCTTGTAGGGCAGTGACGATCTCGTGCGTCGCGAGGTGCGACTGGGTTACCCAGATAGTCCGCGATTCCTCCTGGGACGCGTCCTCCTTCTTTGTGGGACGGTTTGGGGCCCCTTTCGGTACTCTGTGTCTGTAGGCCCCAGTCCCGCACATTTCCCTACCACCGTAATATACGACCGGATCACCAGGACGCAACTACGAGGTGAGACCTCAACACCCTTGATGCCGACCGGATCACCAAGGACGACATCAAGGGGCGAGTGGCCATATGACCGGTAAGGCTCCTGAGGCGCGTTGCTCAGGAGCCCCCTTTGACGCTCAAGCGGCTCTACGTCGGCAGGTCCCAGTCCCGCACATTTCCCTACCACCGTAATATACGACCGGATCACCAAGGGCGCAATTACGAGGGGGGGCCTCGACACCCTTGATGCCGACCGGATCACCAAGGACGACATCAAGGGGCGAGTGGCTATATGACCGGTAAGGCTCCTGAGGCGCGATGCTCAGGAGCCCCCTTTGACGCTCGAGCGATCCCCATTCCGTCCTGCCGGATGCTGCCTCAGGAAGCCCTGGGGCCTCCCGAGACTCCACCCTGCGGTGCCGTGCTGCGGTCGGAGCCCCCGAGCGGGGGTCGACGGCTAAAAGATGCGTGCCCCTGAGGCAACAAGGCCTCGTTGTCCAGCCCCGAGGTGCCTCGGGGAGGGCCGGAGCACACGGCTCCTTGCGAAACACCAATCCAGAAAGAGAGAGTTTAAGACCGGTAAAACGAGAGAACAATGAGAGAAAAGTTCCCGCCCCTTTTTCTTTTAAACATAGAGTTTCGAAATCCTCAAACTTCATTCCAAAAAGCGGCAACTCGAACACCAAAAAGAAGCAAGCAACCGCCGCGTCCGGCCCCTAGACTAGTCTTTGTCTTCGTCTTCCCCCAGCGCTGAGCATAGGGCATCCACGTTGCATGGGCATAGCCATTGGAGGGTAGTGTTGTCCGCCAGCACGGAGCTGTGGCTTCCGTATTGCGTGGTAAGGAACCCCTCCGCGTCCTCGGGGGGCTCCGGGCGTATACAACCCGCTCATTATTACGTGAGAGTGTCACGACCATAGATAGCTGGGCAAGCCCCCAGGCGCACAGCCTGGTGGCTCCCAACTCCGTCAAGAACCATCCCGTGCATTTCTGCTCGGTTGCGCGCCCTTATGACCCAAACCCGAATGCATTGTTCCCCGCGTAGCCGCAGGATTGCGCTCCCGCGGCCCAAACATGAGCTCAATGCATCCGGCGCAGCCATAAAGGTGTTTTGTCGATGTAGCCGCCTCGTGAAGCGTCCGGGCGTCGGCCGGACAATGTCCTGAGGGCCTCGTGAGGCCCAGCCTCCCGAGCCTGCGCCGGTGCTTGAGTTGCCGCGGGTGGCCCGCGTTGTTTGTGTCTTGCTGCTCCCGCAGGCCATCACTCCTGAGGCCTCGGGGCTTGGTTCGGCATTGCTTGCTCGCGAGGGCGTCGGCTTGCGCCGCGCCCCGTGGGTCCGGGGGCACCCTCCCTCTTTCTTCCGCTCGCGTCGCCCAGGCCCGGTGCTCTGTCGGCGAAAGCCCCCAGGCCCGGCTCGGGGAGGACGCCCAGGGTGCTCCTTACTCTTGGGAGGTGCCGGCGCCTGCGGCAGGCGCCTGACCCAGCCCACCGTCAGGCGGTACGACGTAGCATGGTACATAGGGCTCCACATAAGGGCTCGGTTCTCCTCCTGAGCCGTCCGGCGGGGCGCCGGGGACGGCCCCTCCTGGCGGCGGCGGGGCGCCGCCCCGTGCGCACCGCTCGCAGACCCTCCTGCGACGGACCTCAGAGCGGAGTTGCTTACCTCTGCCACCGCAGTTGGGTGGGCCGCACGTCTCCTGGTGTGGATTGCCTCCTCGGCGATCTGATGTGCCTTCGCCGTTGTTGCTTGTTTGTCCGGACGCCTGCGCTGCCTGTTCCCTGCGCTGGATGGCATGCTCCCGCCTGGTCAATCCAGGCTGTTGAAGGTCCATTGAGTCACGGAGGCGCGTGTTTGCGCGCGTGTGGGGCGCCCCGTTGTTTCCTCTGTGCGCTCGGTCGTCGTGGCCGGGCGGCGCCCCAAAACCGGTCAACGGGATCCGAAGGAGAAGGAGCACGGTGTGCGGTGGGCCCCACTCGGGCTCGCCCAGTGCCGGGGGGGGGGGGGGCACATCGCCGGCGAACTGGGGGCCGGGCGCGGCGGACGAGCCCCCAGCGCCTGACACCTGCGGCCTTGAAGAAGAGTGAGGAGCCACGACACTCAGCGCGACGGTGACCAGCTCTGCAATGTGGTCGGCCCATGCGTCGAAGCCCCCATGCATCGGGCGGTGGCGGAGCATCTCGCTTGCCAGCAGTAGCGCATCGTGCGCATCGAGGTCCCCCACGTAGGTGCGGCGCGTCGCCGGTGCTGAGGGCGCCACCCGCCCGCCGTGTGCTTGGGCGGTGCGAGAGGCGGCGACGGTGGAGGCGATGCTGGTGGCTTGATACTGACCACCCAGCACTATGCTGCCTGGGCGTGGGTCTCCGGCGGCAGCGGTGGGATCGATGGAAGCTGATCCGCTGCGGCCAGGGGAAGCTTGTTGGGCGCCGGCCATCGGAGCGGTGAAGCGTGGGAAGAGCGAAGCTTGGAGAATACTCCGACACACCCCTACCTGGCATGCCAAATGTCGGATTTCGGGCTCTGCAAAACCCTCAAGATTCGAACACAGGGGCGTGTGCGAAGATCCCCTATAGCCGCGCCCTACCTAGCTCGCTACTCGATGGCTAAGACGACGAACTCGCTCGATGACGAGGAAGAAGATGAACACGGTGGTTTACCCAGGTTCGGGCCACTGCGAAGCGTAATACCCTACTCCTGCTTTGGTGGATTGCCCCTCATGGAGGTATGGTGGATGAACTAGTACAAGGTTCAAGAGCCTCGTGAGGGCGCTCCTGAGGTGTTCTTGGCCCTCTGCTGGCTTGGTGATGGATCGGGTGGATGGGTGGATTCACTGATTGCCGGATCCCCCTCTACGGTGCAACCTAGCCTCTATATATAGCGGTGGCCCGGGTCCTCTTCCCTTATCACAATGGCGGGAAGGGATCCCACAACGGCCAAAGTTGAAGGGGGACATGAGTACATCCCCGCCCTGTCCAAAGGTGGTCTTCGCCTGCAAAGTAGTTGTCGACGATGCAGAGGTGGGATCGGCGATGACATCCGTCCTGCGGGGCTCGTGGTCGTGGTCTTGTTGCACCGGAATGGAAACCTTTGGGGGATGCTTTGGGAACCCGCGTACGTCCTTGCCCCCTTTGCACCAAAGGGGGAACTGCTCCGCCTGGCGCGCTAGCGCCCGCCTGTCCTTCCTTGCGTCACCCTTGACTCCTAAGGCCGGGTCCTGCATAGAGATCTCCGCCGCTCTGGAGGGGGTCTGGGGAGACCCTCCGCTTGCTGATCTTGGGGCTGCTCTCCCTCGCGAGCCTGGGGTCCTCGCGAGGGCCTTGTCTTGAGTGGGGCTGCGCCTGGTTGTGCTTTGCTGATGAAGTGGGCCATGCCCTGGGCCGCAGGCAGGTAGGTCTGGGTGCCCCCGTTCCCAGAACGCCGACAACTCTAAATTGAGCTTCTCGAAGCGTAGCTTCTCATGAGTTCTTATAAGCTCTCTATGATCTTCTAAAGTAGATTCATGGGCTAACTTAAGAGTGTTTAATTCTTTAGTTAGTCGGTCTATTTCCTTCTTATCATCATCACACGACTTATCTTGACTAGCATGATCATTATCTAGCTCATTTTGACTAATATCACTAGTTTTATCAAATAACAAGTCATCATCTCCAAGTAAGTCATCCTCATCACTATTGAATTCAATGTATTCGGGGTGTGATACCTTGGGGCTTTTAGCCATGAACCAACTTCCACTCCCTTCATTTGGTGAATCAAATATGTCGTAGGAGTTGGAGGAAACGAGTGCAAGTCCGGCAACACCTTCATCTTGACTATAGTCGGAGTTGGAGTGATAGCTTCTCTTGGATTGGTTGTCGGATTCGGAGACGGAAACCCATTCACCAACATGAGCTTGATGTCTTCTTCTTGTGTAGCACTTGGTGTACTTGTCCTTCTTCTCCGAGTCCCTACTTCTCCTCGAGGGTCTTCGTTCATAACGATCATCTCTACTCCTTCTCTCTCTTCGAGCTGACTCATCTCTTGAGCTCTTTCTTCTAGGTGACTCTTCTCTTCTCTTGTGGGGGGCCGTGCACTCATTGGAGTAGTGTCCGGGCCTTCCACAATTGTAGCAATTCCGGTCACGACTAGATGAACGCTTCTCTTCATATCTTGAGTTGGAGTTTCTCTCTTTGCCTCTACTATTGTAGAACTTGTTGAATTTCTTGACCATGAGGCTTATCTCTTCATTGGTTACGAGGTTGTCACTTGATGTGGCGGGAGTGTCACTTGTAGCTTTGTTAGCCCCGCTTGACTTGATGTGAAGTTCTTCCTTGTCTTTGAGTGACATTTCATGAGCAACAATCCTTCCAATCACTTTTGTAGGCTTGAGATCTTTGTAGTTTGGCATCATTTGGATCAATGTGCACACGGTGTCATACTTTCCATCCAAGGCTCTAAGGATCTTCTTGATGATGAATTTGTCGGTCATTTCTTCGCTTCCTAAGCCGGCAATCTCATTGGTGATGAGAGCAAGCCTAGAGTACATTTCCACAACTCCTTCACCATCCTTCATCTTGAACTTGTCAAGTTGACTTTGAAGCAAATCCAACTTAGATTCCCTGACGAATTCGGTACCTTCGTGCATATCAACCAAAGTATCCCAAATTTCCTTAGCATTCTCAAGACGGCTAATTTTGTTGAATTCTTCGGGGCATAGGCAGTTGAATAGAATGTCACATGCTTGAGCGTTGTATTGCAACATCTTCAATTCTTACGCAGTCGCTTCACGATTCGGTTCCTTTCCATCGCCAAAGAATTCACCTTGCAAGCCAACACGAACAACAACCCATACGGCGGGGTTATGACCAAGAATATGCATTTTCATCTTAATCTTCCAACTAGCAAAGTTTGTACCATCAAAATATGGACCTCTACGGTGATAGTTTCCATCACTAGACGCCATACTCTCCTTGGTTGTGAGACCAATGCAATGGAGACCAAAGCTCTGATACCACTTGTAGGGATCGAAAGTAGGTCTAGAGGGGGGTGATTAGACTACTTGACCAAATAAAAACCTAACCCTTTCCCAAGTTAATTGGTTGGCAGATTTTAGCAATTCTAGCATATCAAGTTCACCCTACACATGCATGTCTATGAGTATTGCAGCGGAAAGTAAAGACAAGCATATGGAAGAGGATGAGGGTAGGAAGATCAAACACAATTTGGAGACACGAAGATTTTTCCTGTGGTTCTGATAGGTGGTGCTATCGTACGTCCACGTTTATGGAGTCTTCAACCCACGGAGGGTAGCGGTCGCGAGAGTCCATGGAGGGCTCCACCCAAAAAGGGTCCACGAAGTAGCAACCTCGACTATTCCATAACGGCTTCCATCCACGAAGGACTAGCCTCACTATGGGTAGATCTTCACGAAGTAGGCGATCTCCTTGCCCTTACAAACTTCTTGGTTCAACTCCACAACATGAAGTAGGAGGCTCCCAAGCGACACCTAACCAATCTAGGAGGCACCACCCTCCAAAAGGTAATAGGCTCGATAGTAATGATGAACTCCTAGCTCTTGTGTTTCAAATGATAGTCTCCTCAACACTCAATCACTCTCTCACGGATTTGACTTGGGTAGAAGAGATTGATTGGATGGAAATCAACTTGGGGAGGCTAGAAATCAAGATCCATATGGTTGGAGTGGATGATCTTGACCTCAACACAAGGGTAGGTGGTTCTCTCTGAGAAAATTGGATATGGCAAGTGTGGGTCTATTCTGAGTGCTTCTCTTGCGAGTGGGATGTGGTGGAGGGGTATATATAGGCATCTCCAAAAATCCAACCGTTACAACATTATTGCCCAACTCGGTGAAACCGAAGTGAAAACTCGGTTGCACCGACTAGTGCAAAATGTGGCAACTTTAGGCTTTTTGGTGACACCGATATGGAATTCTCGGTGGTAGCGATATGAGTGGCCTAGGCAGTTACCAAAACTCGGTGAGACCGATTCCTCAAACTCGGTTGGACCAATTTTAAGGAACTGGTTAACAGAGAGTTGGTCCAATGCTCGGTGAGACCGATTCTCAAAATTTGGTGGGACCGATTCTTGAAAATGGTTAGCAGAGAGTTGGTCACTGGTTTCGGTTGCACCAAATGGAATGTTGGTAGTACCGAGATGTGGGTCTTGGCTAGGGTTTCTGTCTAGGCTTTTGACTCGGTGTAGCCGATATGGAATTGTTGGTGGCACCGATTTTGAGTGGTAGGCTCTATGACAAAATATTTGTGGGAGAGCTTGTGGGTGTTTTTGGTGACTAACACTTGATCATTTTGAGCATTTCATTCACCATTATTACCTCACCCCCTTTTGATAGTATTGGCTTTCCTATGGACTCAAAGTGATTTCTCACAAAGCAAAATGTAGAGTCTTCATGCTTGTAGCTTTGCCAATCCTATTCCTTGCATCTTGGGGTCTCCTCACAATCCTTTGCCAATCAAACATTGAACTTTTTCCTGAAATATACTTAGTGGAACCATTAGTCCAATGAAATATATGTTGTTATTAATTACCAAAACCACCTAGGGAGAAGTTGTGCTTTCACTTGTGTGACATTGGTGCTAGTGTTAGTGCTATACCTTTTACCTTATATCAAGAAATTATGAATGACATAGCACCCTCTAAGATTGAAGACATCGATGTCACTATTAAACTTGCCAACAGAGACACTATTACACCACTTGGGATTGTTAGAGGTGTTGAAGTCTTGTGTGGAAAAATGAAGTACCCAACTAATTTCTTAGTACTTGGTTCAAAACAAGATAACTTCTGTCCCATTATATTTGGTAGACCTTTCTTGAATACCGTGAATGCTGAAATTAATTGTGTTACTGAGATGGTCAAAGTGAACTTTGGTGATGTGTCTCATGAATTTAATTTCTCTAAGTTTGGTAGACAACCACATGAGAAAGAATTACCTAGTAAGGATGAAATAATTTGTCTTTCTTCTATTGCCGTGCCTCCTACTGATCCGTTAGAACAATATTTGCTAGACCATGAGAATGATATGCATATGAACGAAAGAAATGAGATAGATGATATATTTCTTAGACAAACACCTATTCTTAAACACAACTTACCAGTTGATATTTTAGGGGATCCTCCTCCACCCAAGGGAGATCCTGTGTTTGAGCTAAAGACTTTACCTGATACATTGAAATATGCTTATCTTGTTGAAAGAAAATATATTCTGTTATTATCAGTGCTAACCTTTCAGAGCATGAAGAAAAGAGATTACTAAAACTCTGATGAAGCATAGGGCTGCTATTGGATATACTCTTGATGATCTTAAGGGAATAAGCCCCACTCTATGTCAGCACAAGTTTAATATGGAACCGGATGCTAAACCTGTTGTTGATCATCATCGCCGCTTAAATCCTAAGATGAAGGAAGTGGTAAGAACTGAAATACTCAAGCTTTTGGAGGCAGGTATAATCTATCCTATTGCTGATAGTAGATGGGTATGTCCTGTTCATTATGTTCCTAAGAAAGGAGGTATAACTGTAGTCCCTAATGATAAAAATGAACTTATTCCACAAAGAATCATAACTGGTTATAGGATGGTAATTGATTTAAGAAAATTAAATAAAGCTACTAGGAAAGATCATTACCCCTTGCCTTTTATTGATCAAATGTTAGAAAGACTATCTAAGCACACACACTTTTGCTTTCTTGATGGATATTCTGGATTCTCTCAAATACCTGTGTCAAAAGAGGACCAAGAGAAAACTACTTTCACATGCCCTTTTGGAACCTATGCTTATAGACATATGCCTTTTGGTTTATGCAATGCACCTGCTACCTTTCAAAGATGTATGACTGCTATATTCTCAGACTTTTGTGAAAAGATTGTTGAGGTTTTCATGGATGATTTTTCCGTCTATGGAACTTCTTTTGATGATTGCTTGAGCAACCTTGATCAAGTTTTGCAGAGATGTGAAGAAACTAATCTTGTCTTGAATTGGGAGAAGTGCCACTTTATGGTGAATGAAGGTATAGTACTTGGGCATAAAATTTCTGAACGAGGTATTGAAGTAGACAAAGCTAAAGTTGACGCAATAGAGAAAATGCCATGTCCTAAAGACATGAAAGGTATAAGAAGTTTCCTTGGTCATGCCGTTTTTTATAGGCATTTCATAAAAGATTTCTCAAAGATTTCTAGGCCACTAACTAATCTTCTTCAAAAAGATATTCCTTTTGTTTTTGATGATGATTGTGTAGAAGCCTTTGAAATACTTAAGAAAGCCTTGATTTCTGCACCTATTGTCCAACCACTTGATTAGAATTTACCATTTGAAATTATGTGTGATGCTAGTGATTATGCTGTTGGTGCTTTTCTAGGGCAAAGAGTAGACAAGAAATTGAATGTTATTCATTATGCTAGTAAGACCCTAGACAATGCTCAAAGAAATTATGCTACCACTAAGAAGTAATTTTTAGCAGTTGTGTTTGCATGTGATAAGTTTAGACCTTACATTGTTGACTCCAAAGTTACTATTCACACCGATCATGCTGCTATTAAATACCTTATGGAAAAGAAGGATGCTAAACCTAGACTTATTAGGTGAGTGCTTCAACTACAAGAGTTTGACTTGCATATCATTGATAGGAAAGGAGCTAAAAACCCAGTAGCAGATAACTTGTCTAGAATGGAAAATGTTCTTGATGACCCACAAGTATAGGGGGTCAATCATAGTCCTTTCGATAAGTAAGAGTGTCGAACCCAACGAGGAGCAGAAGGAAATGACAAGCGGTTTTCACCAAGGTAATTTTTGCAAGCACTAAGACAGTAGGTAACAGATAGTTTGATAGCAAGATAATTGGTAACGAGCAAGTAACGGTAACGGTAAATAAAGTGCAACAAGGTAGCCCAATCCTTTTGTGGCAAAGGACAGGCCAGAACAGTCTCTTATAATAGGCAAAGTGTTCTTGAGGGTACACGGGAATTTCATCTAGTCACTTTTATCATGCTGGTTTGATTTGCGTTTGCTACTTTGATAATTTGATATGTGGGTGGACCGGTGCTTGGGTGCTGTTCTTACTTGAACAAGCCTCCCACTTATGATTAACCCCCTCGCAAGAATCCACAACTACGAGAAAAGTATTAAGATAAAATCTAACCATAGCATTAAACGTTTGGATCCAAATCAGCCCCTTATGAAGTAGCGCATAAACTAGGGTTTAAGCTTCTGTCACTCTAGCAACCCATCATCTAATAACTACTCCACAATGCATCCCCTTAGGCCCAAAGATGGTGAAGTGTCATGCAGTCGACGTTCACATGACACCACTAAGGGAATCACAACATACATATCATCAAAATATCGAACACATATCAAATTCACATGATTACTTGCAACATGACTTCTCCCGTGACCTCAAGATCAAAGGTAACTACTCACAAATAATACTCATGCTCAAGATCAAAGGGGTATTGAATAGCAAAATGCATTTGAACATATAATCTTCCACCAAATAAACCATACAGTAATCAACTACAAGATGTAATCAACACTACTAGTCATCCACATGTACCAATCTGAGGTTCCACTACAAAGATTGAACACAAGAGATGAACTAGGGTTTGAGAGGAGATGGTGCTGTTGAAGATGTTGATGAAGATTGGCCTCCCAAAGATGAGAGGGTTGTTGGTGATGACGATGGCTTCGATTTCCCCCTCCGGGAGGGAAGTTCCCCCGGCGGAATCGCTCCGCCGGAGTGCATGAGTGCTCCTTCCCAAGTTCCGCCTCGAGACGGTGGCGTTCCGTCCCAGAAGTCCTCTCCTTATTTTTTCTAGGTCAAAAGACCTTAAATACCAGAAGATGGGCACCGGAGGTGGTCTGTGCTGAGCACAACCCACCAGGGCGTGCCTGGGGGGCCTGGCGCGGCCAGGTGTATTGTGCTCACCAGGTGGGCCCCCTCCGGTAGTTATTTGCTCCAGTATTTTTCATATATTCCAAAATAGTTCTCCATGAAGTTTCATCTTATTTGGAGATGTGCAGAATAGGTATCTCTGATATGCTTTTTCAGGTCCAGAATTCCAGCTGCCGGTATTCTCCCTCTTTGTGTAAACCTTGCATATTATGATAGAAAAGGCATTAGAATCACTCCCTAAAGCATTATTATGCAAAAAAAACATTATAAATAACAATAGGAAATCATGATGCAAAATGGACGTATCAACTCCCCCAAGCTTAGACCTCGCTTGTGCTCAAGCGAAAGCCGATATCGAGAAACCTGTCCACATGGTTTGAGAGAGAGGTGTCGATAAAAACAAAATACGGACATAGTAGCATCATGCTTATTATCATAGCAGCAACAGACTTTATCATAAAACTTATTCATATAACTTCTATTATATAACTTCATCATATAGCTTGTTATGAACAAGTAACAATTCATCACAACATAGAAGTATAAAGCATAAACCTTATTGAAAACCAACAAACTATGTTCTCAGTCAACTTTGCATCTACAATTCATCATATTTCCAGGAAGGGTCTCGTGTCGGAGCCTTTTGGCAAGTCCACATACTCAACCATCATTTAGTCTTCTATGATTGCTAACACTCACAGCATACCCATGAGCAAAAAGTCTCTACCGGACACATAGAAAGATATGGGCTTATAGTTTCGCCTCCCAACGTATTCACCTCAAGGGTGATGTCAACAATAATAACTCATGCTCACTCATATCCAACTGGATATATGTGCCTAGATCTTTCCTCACCACATGATGCTTGCAAAAAGAAAAAGTAAAAAAGAAATAGGGGAAAATACTTTGACTCTTGCATAAAAGTAAACACATAAAGGTAAAAGATAGGCCCTTCGCAGAGGGAAGCAGAGGTTGTCATGCGCTTTTTGGTTTGTATGCCAGATCCCTTAATGTAAAAGAAAGTCACGCTATATTGCCCCCTATGATAGAAACCTTTATTATACAGTCCGTCGCTTTTATTACTTTGCCATTATAAGTTCGTATAATGCTCTATTTTCTCTTAAACTAATTGATCAAACACATTTAGAAGCAATTTTTTTATTGCCTTAGTGCACCGATGACAATTTACTTGAAGGATCTTACTCAATCCATAGGTAGGTATAGTGGACTCTCAAAACATGAGTTTGGGTGTAGGGTTTTTGGATGCACAAGTAGTATCTCTACTTAGTGCGGAATTTTTGGCTAGCAAAGATATTGAGCAAGCACCACATGTTGAAGGATCTATGACAATATAACTTCTATGTGAATATGAACAAACATAAATCATTATGTTGTCTTCCTTGTCCAACGTCAACAATTTTGGCATATGATATTTAATGGGGGCTCACAATCATAAAAGATGTTCAAGATAGTGTATTTGCATGTGAATCTTCTCTTCCCTTATTAATTCTTTCATGAGTTGCATCATTGACCAATGCTATGTTTGTCATTCTCCAATAAATTTTACCACCTATACTTTTCCTTATGTAATGTCATTACTTACCATAGGATTAGCATATGATCTTTTTCATTTATTTTCCTTTTTCTTTTGATTGCAACAAGAAAGTAAAGAAGCAAAATCTCAAACTAAACTTTATTATATAACTCTCCCTCGATTACAAAGATAGATAGATCACGAAACTAGCACTCGAAAATACATCATACTAAACTTTTATTCGACTAAATCAAGAAAGAGCTAAGGATCGAACAAAAATAAGTAAAGGTAAATAAAAGTGATGGTGATACGATACCGGGGCACCTCCCCCAAGCTTGGCTCAATCCAAGGGGAGTGCCCATACCCGTGTACTCAAGTCTCCTTTGGTGGTGAAGATGATGAAGGTGGTGGTGGTGATGAAGTAGCTTTCTTCTTCAACTTATATTTGAGCATAACATTTCCTCCCTTAGATCATCATTCTCTAACTCGAGCTTCAATATCTTTTTGCATAATGCCGCCTTGCTCTCCTGCAGAAAATGAGATGGAATAAATTGAACCTCAGGTTTGTATCCTTTAGGGAGGCTTGACTTCTTAAATTCCACATGCATGTCTCCAGGCTGAGGTAATGGGTCATCCTCCCCCTCAGAGCTATCATCCTTCGTTTCCCTCATGTAGGAATCTTCCTCCTCATCCGTGGTCCATCCATAATGATCCACCTCTCCATAGACCTTAGGGTTTGCAATATAGTCAGCAACATAGCTCTCCCCCTCTGAATCTTGAGACGACATATTTTCAGATCCGCCAGGAAAACAACACGAAATAAGAACATGGAATTTTTCTGCGATGCGGTGGTCAAAACGATCGGGGGTATATATAAAGAATTTTTTTATCTTGGGAAGCAAGAATATGGAAGGAAAACGGAGTCAGGAAGGTGTCCGAGGTGGGCACAACCCACCAGGGCGCGCCCTGGTGTATTGTGCTCACCTCGGTTGCCTTCCTATTTATTTCTTATTTTCCTAATTTTTGTAATATTCCAAAACTGACAGAAAATATTTTTGCAGATTTTTCGGAGTCCGTTTACTTACCGTATCACGTACCTCCTATTTTTTCCGAATTCTAGAGTGTTCCGGAAGGTTTCTTTTATGTGTTCCTCCGGTGTCATGGTTTGGATAACATTGCTTTCAACATTAATAGGCATACCTGAGATATAGTGTTTAATTCTTTGTCCATTGACCACCTTCGGGTTAGTACCTTCGGCATTATTAATCTTGATAGCTCCAGAACGATAAACCTCTTCGATAACATATGGTCCTTCCCATTTGGAAAGAAGCTTACCTGCAAAAAATCTTAAACGAGAGTTGTACAAAAGAACATATTCTCCCACTTTGAATTCTCGCTTTTGGATTCTTTTGTCATGCCATCTTTTGACTTTTTCTTTGAATAGTTTGGCATTTTCATAAGCTTGGGTTCTCCATTCATCTAATGAGCAAATATCAAATAACCTCTTCTCACCGGTAAGTTTGAAATCATAATTGAGTTCTTTAATTGCCCAAAATGCTTTATGTTCTAACTCTAGAGGCAAATGACAAGCTTTTCCATATACCATTTTGTACGAAGACATACCCATAGGATTTTTATAAGCTGTTCTATAGGTCCAAAGTGCATCATCTAGTCTCTTAGAACAATTCTTTTGAGACCTATTGACAATTTTTTGTAATATTAATTTTATTTCTCTGTTGCTAAGTTCAACTAGATTGAGGATGATAGGGTGATGCAATTCTATGGTTAACATCATATTTATCAAGCATCTTACGGAAAGCACCATGAATAAAGTGTGAACCACCATCAGTCATTAAATATCTAGGGACTCCAAACCTCGGGAAGATAACTTCTTTAAGCATTTTAATGGAGGTGTTGTGATCAGCACTACTAGTTGGAATAGCTTCTACCCACTTGGTAACATAATCAACAGCAACCCAAATATGAGTATACCCATTGGAGGAAGGAAAAGGTCCCATATAATCAAAACCCCAAACATCAAATGGTTCAACAACAAGTGAATAATTCATAGGCATTTCCCGACTATTACCGATATTACCAATTCTTTGACATTCATCACAAGACAAGACAAACTTACGGGCATCCTTGAAGAGAGTAGGTGACGGTGTCCTAGACTAGGGGGTACTCACCACGTCGTCTCCCGACCAGTGGGTCAGGCCGAGGACCCCCAGGGTGATTCACTAATGGGCCACTTCGGTCAGCCCATGATGCATACAAGGGAGATTCCACAAGACTTGGCCCACAAGACAAGGACTCCTCTAAACCCTAGGCCTACGGTGCATTATATAAACCGAGGCCAGGCTAGTCAATAGACAATCTCATATTCATTACAACAATCTCGTGGTAGATACCTGTACTATGTACTATCCCCATATGAATACAATCAAAAGCAGGACGTACGGTATTATCTCCATGAGAGAGCCCGAACCTGGGTAAAATCCTGTGTCCATGTTACCATCGCTCCAAGATGCCTAGCTTAGAACCCCTACTACGAGATACGCCGGATTCAGAACCGACATTGGTGCTTTCATTGAGAGCCTGCTGGTAGTCGCCGCGGTGCGATGGGAACTTAGATCGTCTCTGACGCGATCTACGCATCGGAACCGAGCTTTATTGTCAATGTCGGCATCTTCGTCGCCGGCTCGACTGGTCACCTCGGCTGGACCGAGAACTGCGCTCCGCATCGGATCATCAAGATCGGACTGATACTTTCATCATCATCAACTCTGATCTCTACCAAAATCATGGGGAATCTTCTATGGAGCTCGGGGGCTCGATGTTAACATCGTCCTCACGCGATGGTGCAGTTTTTCTAGACAGCGAATTCGTGTTCGTCGTCCCCGTCTCCTCGAGCGTCGCTTTGACGATTACTTCAGTGGAATTGTGTAGAATTGAGCCTATATCAACCCTGTAAAATTTCGTCGTATTCCGATGGAGAAATCTCCGGCGATCTCCGATCTACCGGAGCCCTATCGAATCTAGACGGGAATTTGGACAAGTTTGGTGCGAAGAGTCCAGCGTCCAGCTCGGACGTCCTTTGGAAGATCCAACCGTTCATCGATTGCGGAATTCTTATATCTAGCACCCCTCAAAATTTCAGCTCGATCCGACCGTTCAAACTCCGGGACGAGTCCGAGGAGTGCATCAATTTTTGGATCTGTCTCCTACGTGAAAACGAATCCGACCCAAATTCCTCTTTCTTCGTAAACGGGATATTGGATATCCTTTTAAGGAAATTTTTTTCTAGGGCATTGTGTGTTGTTCTCAAACACATGTCCACAATTTTTGAGTCTTTTCCGAGGCGATCTTCATCGTCGCGCCGATGTTAAACCGGCCCGACCATGTTGTTCCACGGCTGCTGACCTGTGCCAACATCGACTGCATCGTCGCTCCATCGTGCCGACGACAACCACCACATCGGATTATCACCTCGGTGAGCCGACCAAGAGTTCGGCATCATGAAGGACAAATAATCGTCTAGACAAGATCGTCGCCCCACGGATTGCACGGGTCGGACGCACCAGCATCGCCGCGCGGCCACTTCTCAAGCCGGTATTGACCGCGTCACAAGTTCCGACCCGCGTAAGCATTGACGCGCCATTGCTTCTTGAAGCCAATGTCCATCATGCCGACCTGCTTCGACACCTCGGTTAGCATAGGGCTACAACGTCACCTTACCGACCTGCTCCGTCACCTCGGCTAGACCGGGGGCTTCGCCATCTCTTCATCAACCTGCTCCGGAAACTTCGGCGTCACCAGCCGACCAGCTTTGTCACCTCGGCTGGACCAGGGGCCTCACCTCACTGCGCCGACCGCGCTACGTCGCCACATCATCAAGCCGAGCTCTTTGCTCGGGCACCTCGGGACCGCTTGAGGGCTGGGACCTCGACCTGCCGCAAGCTTGGCCCGCGTAATCAACACCGAGCACATTAACCAACTAAGTCGCTTTCATGCTCAACTTTTTTCAATTTTAATTTTTGTTCGGTTCGACCAAGCATTATATTTGTGTTAAATAAAAAAGTTTGTTGGTTAAAAACACTTCCTTTTCCCATTATAACTGGGGGCTTCGCTGTCATGCTGCCGAAATACTCTGTCTCCTCAGCTGGACCGGAGGGCTCCGCCTCGCCGCAGCAACCGTGTTGTGTTGCCACTTGTCGACCCGAGCTCTCTGCTCGATTACCTTGGGCTTGGGGGCTGGGACATCGGCCAGGCCGAGGACTACGTCTCCGTCCCTGTCACGCCCAAGATGCGGTCCTATCCCTATTAAGGCTCGTGGCCTCGACGGGGATAGAAGCGCATCTCGTCGTTCGCAAGTACAGTAAACATTGCAATACATGTAGGAAGAGATGAGTATATGAGTTGGCTTACACTCGCCACAAGCTATCTTACAAGTCCACGCAATTATTCAATACATCATCCAGAAGACAGGGTCCGGGTACGGACGAAAACAAACGATAAAAGAAGCAATGTAAACTGCCTTGCTATCCCAGGATCACCACCATGGAGCTCCCTACTCGTCTGGATACGTAACATACATACGTCTACTCTCCTCGTCGTACTCCCACTGGAGCTGAGTCACATCGTCTGGCACGTTCTCATCAACACCTGTACCTGTATTGTTGTAATCTGTGAGCCACAGGGACTCAGCAATCTCATAACCCGGGTACCGAAACTATGTAAGCCATTGGGTAAGGAATTGGTTAAGTGGTGAGGCTGCAGCAAGCGCTAAGCATATGTTTGGTGGCTAACTTACGAGAACATGAATGTAATTATGGTGGCATACGTATGACGATCGTGAATTAGCATGATCACTAAGTGATCCTGAACACCTACTTACGTCAATCATAACCCCACCGTGTTCTCTCTCGGGTCATGTTCACGAGCAGAGACGGTCACGGTTACGCACACAGTTGGTGTATTTTATTGGAGTTTACTTCAAGTTGACTATAACCGGGTGTTAAACAAATTTCCAAGTTGCCACATAACCGCGGGCACGGCTTTCCGAAAAGATTAAACCCTGCAGGGGTGCTCCAACTCATCCATCACAAACTAACCACACTTCGCGAGAATAACCTCGACCACGAATCTCGTGATCTTCCTTGGCAATTCCACTGGAAAACCGCACCTCGAGATAGCCCGAAGAAAACCGGAATTCCTCGCGCAAGACATTCGAGAAAGGTAAAACAAGTCCAGCAAGACCGCCCGACGTGTCGACGAACCCGATAAGAGCCGCGTATCTCGTTCTCAGGACACGACGGATGGGCTAAGTTTCCGGCTGGCACACCCGTTGATGGCCCCGGCTACTGCCATTTTGGACCAACACTCATGAGGAGCACTGGCCCGGGTTGTTGATTAATCCTCGGGGTAGCTATGCCCTATGCAATTTTATTAAGTTGTTTAGCAAATGTAGTACCAAAGTTGGGTCTTGCCAGACAAGTTTTAATCTAAAACGAATGATCAAGGGGGTCCCCATAACAACCCCGAGCATGTTAGGAGCGCAAAATATGGAATATAACACCGGTACTCGGAACTAGTGCGGCAAAAGCGGAACAAAACACTGAGCAAAAGGCTAAGCCTTCCACCGTTGCCAGATATATATGTGCATTAATTTAAATAACAGTAAATAGAGTGATATAACAAAATCCATGTTGACACATGGAAAGCTTGCACCTGCAACTAGCAACGCTACAAGGTAAGGGCTGAGCAACGGTAACATAGCCAATCAAGGTTTGCTAGGTAGTGGAAGGGTTAGAGGCTTTCATGGCAAATTAGGAGGCTGACAGATTAAGTGGTAGGTATCGTAACATAACGGTAAAAACGAGACATCTAGCAAGGCAAAAATAGTGTCGGGATCCGGGTATGATCATCTTGCCTGTTGGTTCTTCAAAGGGACAAAGAGCTGGGTCCTCGTAGTTGTACTCTCCGGAATCCTCGTACTTAGGCTCAACACTCGCGTCTACCCAAAGAGAACAGCACCAAATAAACAAACGGCAAGGTGCAATGCACAAACAAGATGATGCATGGTCATATTAGGGAATATAGCATGGCAATCCTATGCTAGTCATGTTTCACATGCATTTATTAAGTTATTTAGTATTCTGGACAGAACCTCAATATTACTTATTTGGACATGCATGATCATGGCAAATATGGATGCTTCATGCAAAAACGATGCAAATGCATATGTAGAACGTTGCAAACGGAGTAACGTAGCTCACGGTATGCTCACGGCAAGGTACGAACGTTAACGGAGACAAAACACAACCTGAGGCAATCCATGGGCTATACCTTGGTGTTCCAAGGATGCCACTGGATAGGTAATGAAAATCTAACAAGAATAGAGCTAAAGATCAAGCAAAACAATGGAGTATAGCTCCCACAAGTCACAAAACAATCAAACACACAATCTGTCCACAAACAGCAACATGGCATCTTGTCACACACATAGCCAGAGCTACAGCAGGTTCTAAATCACAACCAAGGCATGTACAGAAACTATACAGCATGCTTAACAATTAATATATCTACACAAAAGTGAAAGGAAGCATGGATCAATAGCAATGAAGATCACAAGATGGCATGTTGAAACAGATTTTTAGGACTTAGTGAAAATTCCAGTTTTCTGGAATCTGAGTTAACCAGATGGCATCTTGACAGCATTATTAATATATGCCAGAGGGCATATCATGGCATGAAAATTAACAGAATGGTAGAGGGCAACCTCTACAACAAAACACTAGCACTGAACATGAGCTATAACACAACAGTTCACTTGGTAGCATCCACTCTTCATGGCATGAAATATTAACAGATTCTCAGACTTAGAAATATTTAGCATGTTTGAAAACAGCAACCTTTAGTAGTCACTTTAGAGCATGGTTCCCACTTGTATGCAAGACTAATATGACAAAAGTAAATACCATGGCATTCTACTCATCAAAGGCTACCACTTTCATGTTGACACAATTATCATTGCATGCTTGGATTAAATATAACTAAAATGACAAAAAGGCATCACAACACAAAATAGCAGTTTTATGAACTTGCTCATAAGTGAAATCTGATTACACCAATGGATTCCTTGGGTGATTCTACCCCAAATCCATATGTCACACTCATATACTTGCATGTAACATCAAGATTAAAGCTAGCTCGAAAAAATAGCACAAGAAACCTATATGAGATATAAGTCACTTATTACTACAAATGGAGGCTGCCATAAATGGTATGTCCACTTTAGGACATATCTCCAGAAATGGAAATAACACAAGGCACTAAGTAAACATGGCACAAAACTCACAACAAGCATAGCAATAGTTCGATAACAAAATAAATAAAGGAGAGGTCCACTTGTCATAGACAAGGCCCCTCATGACATGCTTGTCATACACACACACTTACAAGCCTCACACATACACATCTACACATGCACAAGTGCACGTGAGCACACACATCTATCTCTACACTAGGTGTAGGTGCACACACACACACACATGTATATATGCACAAATGCATATATGCACATACACCTATACATCTACATCTACAGCAGGAATTAAAAAAAAAACATATATATATGGGCATGTATACACACATACACCTACAACAGAGAAGAAGCAAATAAGAAAGAAAATTAAAACAAAACAACACAAAAAAAAGGGGGCCAGGGGAATCGAACCCTCGACCACCTGGTCAACCCAGCGAGGGACGACCGCTGCGCTAGGCTGGGGTTATCTGATTAGAAGGAGGGGCGCAGGTCTTTTGACCATCCCCAAGGAGGCTGGCTCCCTACTCCTACCTCCGCGAACAGAGAGCATCGGTGGCGACGGCGGCCAACTCCGGTCACTTCCGGCGAGGAAGACCATCGGCGGGGGTGCGGGAATGCAAGGCGAAACCATACCCGGGGCAAGCACGGGCTGAGGAGCAAGGCGGCGAGGACCTCGAGCTCGTGGCCGAACTCGGGCACGAACACGACAGGAACGCACCACAGCGGCTTAGCGAGGCAACGCGAGAGCTACGCCACAGCAGAGAGGCAAGGGGGCCATGCGGCTGCACGACCATGGCCGCAGGGGACCTGGCGCGACGCGGCGCACCTGCAACTAACGAAAGCGCCGGGCTTTACAGAGCACGGGGAGCGCGACGGCGGCATACACGGATCTACGCGACCGGGGCACGATAACGCGAGGGAGAAGGGAGAGCAGGTAGAAGGGTATACCTATCTCACCTAGGACATGGATAGGAGGACGGGGTCGAGCTGGAGACGACGCTGCGAGACGACGAACGCGACGACGTTCCTGAATCCGAAACGAAGAGGAAGAAGATCGGACGACGACGGCGACTGGCTGGCCTTGGCGCTCCCTCGAGCGTCGGGGAAGAAGAAGAAGCCGCGAGGACTCCTGCCCTCGGCACCAGGGAAGCGGGGCGCGACGGAGCGAGGCTACCCCGAGCTCGAGCGCGAGCTTGCTCGGGTCATGGTGGGCAGGCGACGGCTATGGCGAGGGCGGCCCTTACCTGCGCAGGCGGCGGCGGAGGAAGGAGGGAATGGAGAGGCTAGGTCTAGGGCGTCTCGGGGGACACAACTTATAGGCGGCTCGAGCTCTCTCCGGCCGTCAAATCGACCGGAGGGGCGACGTGGCTCTTGTGGATGCCTGCCGTACAGGAACGACGACGTGCGCGGAGGCCGGCTGGGCTGCGGCTGAGCTAGATGGGCCAGGGGGAAGCAAAGAGGCCCAGGAGGGCAAGCTCTCTCTCTCTCAGGTAATAAAAGGTTTTTCCCTTTTTTTAACACAGAGAAAGAAAATAAATTGCAGAGAAAAGAGAGGAAAGACTTGGAGCAAAATAAAAATATACTTAGACTCAATGAAATATGCACTAGTTTATAAAAATGGAATTGGCATTTTTAGAGCAACAAAATAAATGCATGTTATTATATTACCTAGGCACTGTTCGCAAAGTTTACAAAATGGGAATACCTCAAACATGACAGAGGGATGTTTTATAAATCTTAGAAGAATATTCAGAAGAGGTTCAACATTTTTAATAGGTGAAAACAGCCAGTAAATTATTATCATGGGAATATTTGAATGAGAGAGAAGAGGGAGATGCAATATTTGGGATGGTTAAGAGAAAGAGGAGCACTTCAATCAAGGCAACACATACCAGCACACCATAACACATACACTCACATCACAACAATCCCAAGGCCAACATGGCAAGAATATTATGCATATGATATGATGATCATGATGGCATGATGCATGAGATGAAATGGCAAGTAGAACTCAAACTCATGATGGCATTGATAACTACATAGAAGGCCACACATGAGAATAAATTACAAATAAGGCAAGGGATGCTCTTGGGCTGCCACAACTCTCCCCCACTACAAGAGGATCTCGCCCCGAGATCTAGGAACGAAAGAATTCGGGAAATTCGGAACGGAGAAGGTCCTCTCGTTCCCAAGTGGCTTCTTTGTCGGAGTGATGTGACCACTTCACCTTTAGAAACTTGATTGACTTGTTGCGAGTCTTACGCTCAGTTTCTTCAAGGATAGCAACTGGATGCTCATGATAAGATAGGTCTTCTTGGAGATCAATTTCTTGGAGATCAACGGTGCGCTCGGGAGTCTTGAAACACTTCCGGAGCTGAGAGACATGGAACACATCATGCACATTGGAGAAATTGGGAGGAAGCTCGAGTTGGTAGGCAAGGTCACCCCTCTTGCCCACAATCTTGAAAGGACCCACAAAGCGTGGGGCAAGCTTGCCTTTGATGCCAAAGCGTTGAGTGCCCTTCATGGGAGACACTCTGAGATAGACAAACTCATCGATCTGAAAGGTCATGTCACGATGCTTGCTATCATAATAACTCTTCTGGCGGGACTGAGCTGCTTTGAGATTTGCACGAATGACACGGCACATTTGTTCTGCTTCAGTGATCATGTCATTACCAAGGATTTGACGCTCACCGGTTTCAGACCAATTGAGCGGGGTGCGGCACTTTCTGCCATAAAGAATCTCGAAAGGAGCTTTGCCGGAACTTGCTTGGAAGCTATTGTTGTATGAGAACTCAGCAAACGAGAGACAATCTTCCCACTTCATGCCAAAAGAAATCACACAAGCTCTGAGCATATCTTCGAGGATTTGATTGACTCTCTCAACTTGACCACTAGTCTGAGGATGGAAAGCTGTGCTGAAACGGAGATTGGTCCCCATTGCAGTCTGGAACGAATCCCAAAACTTGGAAGTGAAGATGCTTCCACGATCTGAGGATATGAGCTTAGGAACACCGTGCAAAGAAACTATCCTTGACGTATACAACTCTGCTAGCTGAGCTGCCGAGATAGATTCTTTGACCGGAAGGAAGTGGGCAACTTTGGTGAGCTTGTCGATAACCACGAAGATGGCATCGTTCCCTCTCTTGGACTTAGGAAACCCAGTGACGAAATCCATTTCAACATGATCGAATTTCCACTCTGGGATAGGCAAAGGCTGAAGGAGACCTGCTGGACGTTGATGTTCCGCCTTCACTCTGCGACAAACATCACACTCGTTCACGAACTGAGCAATCTCGCGTTTCATGCGAGTCCACCAGAAGGTTTGCTTGAGGTCTTGATACATTTTGGAACTGCCTGGATGAATTGAGAGGAGGGAATTATGTGCTTCATCCATGATAACCTTCCTGAGATCACCTTTCGGAACCACCAGACGGTCCTCGAAGAACAGGGTGTCTTTGTCATTAACACGGAAACACTTATACTTTGGAATGCTCTTGGCCACACCTTTCTTCACTTTCTTCACCATAGCATCAAGAAGCTGAGCTTGGTGAACCTGATCTTCTAGAGTCGGAGAGACTTGAAGATTGGCAAGAAAACCTTGAGGAATCATTTGGAGATTGAGCTTGCGGAATGCTTCACAAAGCTCGGGCTGAAGAGGCTTTAGGATAAGACTGTTGCAGTACGCCTTTCTGCTCAGCGCGTCTGCAATGACATTTGCTTTCCCAGGAGTATATTCGATACTCGGATTGAAGTCCTCGATCATCTCCACCCAACGAGACTGCCGAAGATTGAGATTGGGTTGGGTGAAGATATACTTCAAGCTTTTGTGGTCGGTGAACACCTCAACTGGTCTTCCCAACAATAGATGTCTCCACGTCATTAGAGCATGCACTACTGCCGCCAGCTCGAGATCATGAGTGGGGTAGTTCTTCTCAGCAGGCTTCAACTGCCTCGAGGTATAAGCCACAACCTTCTTATCTTGCATGAGAACGCCACCGATACCTTGAAGAGAAGCATCGCAAAATACTTGGAAAGGCTTGGATTGCTCGGGAGGAACAAGAACTGGAGCCGAAGTCAGCTTCTGTTTGAGTGTATTGAACGCCACGTCACACTCAGGAGACCACAGAAACTTGACATTCTTCTGAAGGAGGTTGGACAGAGGCTTAGCAATTTGAGAGAAATTCTCGACGAATCTTCTGCAATAGCTTGCAAGGCCGAGGAAGCTACGAAGCTGCTTGACATTCTGAGGAGGCTCCCAATTCACAATTGCTTCAACTTTCTCAGGGTGCACTTTAATGCCCTCGGCAGAGATGACATGCCCAAGGTACACCACTTCATTGAGCCAAAACTCGCACTTCGAGAACTTAGCATAAAACCGATGTTCCCTCAGCTTGTCGAGCACAAGCCTGAGATGCTCTGCATGCTCTTCTTCAGTCTCCGAGAACACGAGAATATCATCCAAATAGACCAAGACGAACTCATTCTTGAAAGGAGAGAATATGTAGTTCATCATTCTGGAGAAGGTCGGAGGCGCATTTGCTAGACCAAAAGACATGACGGTGTACTCATAGGAGCCAAAACTCGTCCTGAAAGCTGTCTTTGGAATATCTTCTTCACGAATGCGGATTTGATGATAGCCCATACGGAGATCTAACTTCGAGAAAACCTTGGCACCTTTCAACTGCTCAAACAGCTCATTGATGTTGGGAAGCGGATACTTGTTCCTGATTGTCTTCTTATTCAATGGACGGTAATCGACACATAGTCGGTCCGTGCCATCCTTCTTCTTGACAAACAGAACACCACAACCCCAAGGAGAAGAACTTGGTCTGATCAGACCCAGACGCTCTTGTTCATCTAGCTGCTTCTTCAACTCTTTCAGCTCTTCGGGGCCAAGCTTATAAGGACGCTTGCACACCGGTTCAGTTCCAGGCTCGAGTTCAATCACAAACTCCACTGGCCTGTGAGGAGGCATTCCTGGCAACTCTTCTGGAAAGACATCTTCATACTCCGAGACAACGGGAATTTGAGAGATGGCAGAAATTTCACCCTTCTCATTGAGAGAAAATAGACGAATCGTGTCATCGCGAGCAGCGAAAATGATCACATCTTCAGAAGGATGAGTCAATTGAACTTCTTTAGCTTTGCAATCAACATAAGCCTTGTTCATCGCCAGAAAATCCATGCCAAGAATAAGATCAATATCGGAATTGCCAAGAACAATTGGAGAGGCCAGAAAAGAATAGTTGCCCATCTTGATAGAAACATCCGGAACTATCAATCGCGAATTCATCATTTTCCCGGGAGAAGCTATTGTCATAGGCTTAGGCAATTCATCCGTGAAAAATTCATACTTAGCAACAAAAGGTCTTGAAATGAATGAATGCGATGCACCAGTGTCAAACAAAACTTTTGCAGGAATAGAATTAACTGGGAGATTACCCATGATCACTTGAGGAGAATCCTCTGCTTCAGCTGCATTCACCATGTTGACTCTTGCTGTCTTGGGGCTATGTCTCACCATAGCATTGCCTGGGGGCCTGATAGGAGGAGGAGGCGGAAGACGCCGCTGGTTGTTGCACTTGTTGGAGTAGTGGCCCTTCTGACCACACTTGTGACAAGTAACCTCTGAGAGCGGACGGAAGTTGCCTGGAGGAGGAGCATTTGCTGACTTGGGAGCCTGAGACCTCTGCTGAAAAGCTGGGTTGGGTGGGTGGGAAGGACCACGACCACCGTGCTGCCTCTGCTGCTGAGGGGGACGAAACGGAGGAGGAGGAGGAACCCAATACTTCTGCTGCTTAGGAACAATCTGAGTGCTGGAAGAAGAAGAGTGGGTGTCTCTGAATCGCTTCCTGGAATTCTCCAACCTGAGCTGAGACGCCTCGACCTTTAGAGCCATGTTGTAGAACTGATCAAACTCACGAGGCTCTTGCAGGACTAGACCCGGCTGAAGTTCATCCTTGAGACCACCTCTGAACTGATAAATCATTGACTTCTCGTCGGGAACATCTTGCTTAGCATAGCGGGCCAGATTCTGGAAGTCGATGTTATACTGATAGACAGACTTGCTCCCCTGCTTCAAATTCCTGAACTTCTCACGCATCTCCTCGACAAAGCTCGTCGGGATATGATGAGCTCTGAAGTCACGACAGAAATCATCCCAGCTGATAACACGATCCCCTCTGGAATCCTTGTACTGCTGCCACCAATCTACTGCCTGACCCTTGAGCTGAAAAGTCGCAAACTTGACATAGTCTGCAGGCCTGACATTGCTGCACTCAAAATGCTTGTTCATGTCACGGAGCCAATCATCCGCATCGAGAGGCTGCTCACAACAGGTGAAGGACTTGGGCTGATTTGCGAGGAACTGGTTCAGAGTGGCAAACTGCGGCTGGTTCTGAAAATTCCCTTGATAACCTTGCTGTCCCTGCTCTCTTTCCTGCAGCAACCTGAGTAACATCTGGGTGTTCACATTGGTTGCGGCCATCACTGCTTGCCAAGCCTCCGGAGGTGGAGGTGGAGGTGGTGGTGGGGGTGGTGGAGGATCAGACTGCTCTCCATCACGACCTTGGTTCCCACGAGTTGTTGGAGCCATCCTGAAGATGGACAGAATATCAGCACACCATTGACAAAGATGATTGAAATAAGCTGAATCAACGGCTTGAAAGAAATTGCAACGGAATATCATCAACTGCATTCAAACTGCAAATAGTAAGAACGCTTTCTGCAGGATCTTGAAAACATCATTAGAACATGAAGCCACTTGAAATAACCAACAAGTATTGAGCTAAGGTTGCTCGGAACAAATGTACAACCATTATACATCTGTCGGAAGATGATCCTAAGAACTACTGGAAATCCCACCTAAGAATTTCCGAAGTCTTTCTTGTTTATGCGATTCGGGTTGCGGGCCCAGGAACGTACCCAAGGTAATCAGCTACAACTGCACCCGCAACCTTCCACACCATAATTCAAGAAAACTCCGCAAACTCGTCTACCACAGACACTCGTAATCACAACGATACTAAGTATGGCAGTACATCCGAACTCTCTCCACCAGTACTGGGGATGCCGGACTCCTCTCGCCACTACTAGTATTGAAGCAATTTCGAACATCCTTCGTCCTGAGATACTAAGGAAACTGAATGATAACGATGTGTCAAGAATCCCCTGGAGCTCAACTCCCCGGAAGAAATCAAGTCAGACAGGAGGCACCAAGACAGAACTCCGTCACATCGGCATCATATAGTTTCCAAAATACCCGCGTGATCCTAAAAAAATTTTGAGCGAGAAGAGGAGTAGAATAAAATTCCTAAGTCGAATACCTCACCAGAGTATAGAAGAGGAGTAAAAGAATCCTACTCTCCGATATAACTAGATTCAAAATAGTTTTTTTTTTCACTAGACTCGACTCGGCCAAGTTCGATCAAGCAAGGGGCTCCTATGGTCGGTATGGCTCTGAATACCAACTTGTCACGCCCAAGATGCGGTCCTATCCCTATTAAGGCTCGTGGCCTCGACGGGGATAGAAGCGCATCTCGTCGTTCGCAAGTACAGTAAACATTGCAATACATGTAGGAAGAGATGAGTATATGAGTTGGCTTACACTCGCCACAAGCTATCTTACAAGTCCACGCAATTATTCAATACATCATCCAGAAGACAGGGTCCGGGTACGGACGAAAACAAACGATAAAAGAAGCAATGTAAACTGCCTTGCTATCCCAGGATCACCACCATGGAGCTCCCTACTCGTCTGGATACGTAACATACATACGTCTACTCTCCTCGTCGTACTCCCACTGGAGCTGAGTCACATCGTCTGGCACGTTCTCATCAACACCTGTACCTGTATTGTTGTAATCTGTGAGCCACAGGGACTCAGCAATCTCATAACCCGGGTACCGAAACTATGTAAGCCATTGGGTAAGGAATTGGTTAAGTGGTGAGGCTGCAGCAAGCGCTAAGCATATGTTTGGTGGCTAACTTACGAGAACATGAATGTAATTATGGTGGCATACGTATGACGATCGTGAATTAGCATGATCACTAAGTGATCTTGAACACCTACTTACGTCAATCATAACCCCACCGTGTTCTCTCTCGGGTCATGTTCACGAGCAGAGACGGTCACGGTTACGCACACAGTTGGTGTATTTTATTGGAGTTTACTTCAAGTTGACTATAACCGGGTGTTAAACAAATTTCCAAGTTGCCACATAACCGCGGGCACGGCTTTCCGAAAAGATTAAACCCTGCAGGGGTGCTCCAACTCATCCATCACAAACTAACCACACTTCGCGAGAATAACCTCGACCACGAATCTCGTGATCTTCCTTGGCAATTCCACTGGAAAACCGCACCTCGAGATAGCCCGAAGAAAACCGGAATTCCTCGCGCAAGACATTCGAGAAAGGTAAAACAAGTCCAGCAAGACCGCCCGACGTGTCGACGAACCCGATAAGAGCCGCGTATCTCGTTCTCAGGACACGACGGATGGGCTAAGTTTCCGGCTGGCACACCCGTTGATGGCCCCGGCTACTGCCATTTTGGACCAACACTCATGAGGAGCACTGGCCCGGGTTGTTGATTAATCCTCGGGGTAGCTATGCCCTATGCAATTTTATTAAGTTGTTTAGCAAATGTAGTACCAAAGTTGGGTCTTGCCAGACAAGTTTTAATCTAAAACGAATGATCAAGGGGGTCCCCATAACAACCCCGAGCATGTTAGGAGCGCAAAATATGGAATATAACACCGGTACTCGGAACTAGTGCGGCAAAAGCGGAACAAAACACTGAGCAAAAGGCTAAGCCTTCCACCGTTGCCAGATATATATGTGCATTAATTTAAATAACAGTAAATAGAGTGATATAACAAAATCCATGTTGACACATGGAAAGCTTGCACCTGCAACTAGCAACGCTACAAGGTAAGGGCTGAGCAGCGGTAACATAGCCAATCAAGGTTTGCTAGGTAGTGGAAGGGTTAGAGGCTTTCATGGCAAATTAGGAGGCTGACAGATTAAGTGGTAGGTATCGTAACATAACGGTAAAAACGAGACATCTAGCAAGGCAAAAATAGTGTCGGGATCCGGGTATGATCATCTTGCCTGTTGGTTCTTCAAAGGGACAAAGAGCTGGGTCCTCGTAGTTGTACTCTCCGGAATCCTCGTACTCAGGCTCAACACTCGCGTCTACCCAAAGAGAACAGCACCAAATAAACAAACGGCAAGGTGCAATGCACAAACAAGATGATGCATGGTCATATTAGGGAATATAGCATGGCAATCCTATGCTAGTCATGTTTCACATGCATTTATTAAGTTATTTAGTATTCTGGACAGAACCTCAATATTACTTATTTGGACATGCATGATCATGGCAAATATGGATGCTTCATGCAAAAACGATGCAAATGCATATGTAGAACGTTGCAAACGGAGTAACGTAGCTCACGGTATGCTCACGGCAAGGTACGAACGTTAACGGAGACAAAACACAACCTGAGGCAATCCATGGGCTATACCTTGGTGTTCCAAGGATGCCACTGGATAGGTAATGAAAATCTAACAAGAATAGAGCTAAAGATCAAGCAAAACAATGGAGTATAGCTCCCACAAGTCACAAAACAATCAAACACACAATCTGTCCACAAACAGCAACATGGCATCTTGTCACACACATAGCCAGAGCTACAGCAGGTTCTAAATCACAACCAAGGCATGTACAGAAACTATACAGCATGCTTAACAATTAATATATCTACACAAACGTGAAAGGAAGCATGGATCAATAGCAATGAAGATCACAAGATGGCATGTTGAAACAGATTTCAATTCCAGTTTTCTGGAATCTGAGTTAACCAGATGGCATCTTGACAGCATTATTAATATATGCCAGAGGGCATATCATGGCATGAAAATTAACAGAATGGTAGAGGGCAACCTCTACAACAAAACACTAGCACTGAGCATGAGCTATAACACAACAGTTCACTTGGTAGCATCCACTCTTCATGGCATGAAATATTAACAGATTCTCAGACTTAGAAATATTTAGCATGTTTGAAAACAGCAACCTTTAGTAGTCACTTTAGAGCATGGTTCCCACTTGTATGCAAGACTAATATGACAAAAGTAAATACCATGGCATTCTACTCATCAAAGGCTACCACTTTCATGTTGACACAATTATCATTGCATGCTTGGATTAAATATAACTAAAATGACAAAAAGGCATCACAACACAAAATAGCAGTTTTATGAACTTGCTCATAAGTGAAATCTGATTACACCAATGGATTCCTTGGGTGATTCTACCCCAAATCCATATGTCACACTCATATACTTGCATGTAACATCAAGATTAAAGCTAGCTCGAAAAAATAGCACAAGAAACCTATATGAGATATAAGTCACTTATTACTACAAATGGAGGCTGCCATAAATGGTATGTCCACTTTAGGACATATCTCCAGAAATGGAAATAACACAAGGCACTAAGTAAACATGGCACAAAACTCACAACAAGCATAGCAATAGTTCGATAACAAAATAAATAAAGGAGAGGTCCACTTGTCATAGACAAGGCCCCTCATGACATGCTTGTCATACACACACACTTACAAGCCTCACACATACACATCTACACATGCACAAGTGCACGTGAGCACACACATCTATCTCTACACTAGGTGTAGGTGCACACACACACACACATGTATATATGCACAAATGCATATATGCACATACACCTATACATCTACATCTACAGCAGGAATTAAAAAAAAAAAACATATATATATGGGCATGTATACACACATACACCTACAACAGAGAAGAAGCAAATAAGAAAGAAAATTAAAACAAAACAACACAAAAAAAAGGGGGCCAGGGGAATCGAACCCTCGACCACCTGGTCAACCCAGCGAGGGACGACCGCTGCGCTAGGCTGGGGTTATCTGATTAGAAGGAGGGGCGCAGGTCTTTTGACCATCCCCAAGGAGGCTGGCTCCCTACTCCTACCTCCGCGAACAGAGAGCATCGGTGGCGACGGCGGCCAACTCCGGTCACTTCCGGCGAGGAAGACCATCGGCGGGGGTGCGGGAATGCAAGGCGAAACCATACCCGGGGCAAGCATGGGCTGAGGAGCAAGGCGGCGAGGACCTCGAGCTCGTGGCCGAACTCGGGCACGAACACGACAGGAACGCACCACAGCGGCTTAGCGAGGCAACGCGAGAGCTACGCCACAGCAGAGAGGCAAGGGGGCCATGCGGCTGCACGACCATGGCCGCAGGGGACCTGGCGCGACGCGGCGCACCTGCAACTAACGAAAGCGCCGGGCTTTACAGAGCACGGGGAGCGCGACGGCGGCATACACGGATCTACGCGACCGGGGCACGATAACGCGAGGGAGAAGGGAGAGCAGGTAGAAGGGTATACCTATCTCACCTAGGACATGGATAGGAGGACGGGGTCGAGCTGGAGACGACGCTGCGAGACGACGAACGCGACGACGTTCCTGAATCCGAAACGAAGAGGAAGAAGATCGGACGACGACGGCGACTGGCTGGCCTTGGCGCTCCCTCGAGCGTCGGGGAAGAAGAAGAAGCCGCGAGGACTCCTGCCCTCGGCACCAGGGAAGCGGGGCGCGACGGAGCGAGGCTACCCCGAGCTCGAGCGCGAGCTTGCTCGGGTCATGGTGGGCAGGCGACGGCTATGGCGAGGGCGGCCCTTACCTGCGCAGGCGGCGGCGGAGGAAGGAGGGAATGGAGAGGCTAGGTCTAGGGCGTCTCGGGGGACACAACTTATAGGCGGCTCGAGCTCTCTCCGGCCGTCAAATCGACCGGAGGGGCGACGTGGCTCCTGTGGATGCCTGCCGTACAGGAACGACGACGTGCGCGGAGGCCGACTGGGCTGCGGCTGAGCTAGATGGGCCAGGGGGAAGCAAAGAGGCCCAGGAGGGCAAGCTCTCTCTCTCTCAGGTAATAAAAGGTTTTTCCCTTTTTTTAACACAGAGAAAGAAAATAAATTGCAGAGAAAAGAGAGGAAAGACTTGGAGCAAAATAAAAATATACTTAGACTCAATGAAATATGCACTAGTTTATAAAAATGGAATTGGCATTTTTAGAGCAACAAAATAAATGCATGTTATTATATTACCTAGGCACTGTTCGCAAAGTTTACAAAATGGGAATACCTCAAACATGACAGAGGGATGTTTTATAAATCTTAGAAGAATATTCAGAAGAGGTTCAACATTTTTAATAGGTGAAAACAGCCAGTAAATTATTATCATGGGAATATTTGAATGAGAGAGAAGAGGGAGATGCAATATTTGGGATGGTTAAGAGAAAGAGGAGCACTTCAATCAAGGCAACACATACCAGCACACCATAACACATACACTCACATCACAACAATCCCAAGGCCAACATGGCAAGAATATTATGCATATGATATGATGATCATGATGGCATGATGCATGAGATGAAATGGCAAGTAGAACTCAAACTCATGATGGCATTGATAACTACATAGAAGGTCACACATGAGAATAAATTACAAATAAGGCAAGGGATGCTCTTGGGCTGCCACAGTCCCGCCACAACCCCGAATCGCACCGACACATTAACCAACTAAGTCGTTTTCGTGCTGAGCTCTGTTCGAAATTTTACTTTTTGTTCGGTTCAATATTTTCCTGTTAAACAAGAAAAATGTTTGTTAAAAAAATTCTTTACCCGATTTAACCGGGGGTTCTTAAATTTTTATGAGTCGTTTTATAATAAATGTGTTTTCTTCTTGGTCGTTGCAAAGTCTTTTTCTACTACTCCTTTTTCCGACACTAGTGTGTGGTCAATAGCCGGATAGCCTGTTTTCTTTCTAAGCCACTCAAGTTTAGTTCGCTAAACAGGCCTCGAAGAAACAGTCCGCCTTCGGGATATGGAGGTCGAAGCCAAAGGTTGACCCGCTTGGAGTCCGGATCTTGGATGTATCATGTTAAAGCACGACTGAAGCACGTATTAATTTTAAGACCAATTTTGGATTGGCACCAAAAACTTGATTTAGTTCGGACGTCAAAGTTTTTTGCATAAGTTTTTTGGCTTTTCGAGCTTATGGCACTTTTAAGCTTTATATGTTTTTCTTCTAGGAGGCGGGACATCCTCATGACCGAGGTGCCCTGCATAATAATTTAGCTCGAGAGATCTTTTCCGACCCACAACTCGGTATCTTTCCTGCTGACTTACACCTCGGCGTTGGCGAAACGCACATGACATCTGGACTAGTTCCCAAGGAGACTCGATCCTCAGGTTGGTCGACCGCACCCAACTTGAGTCTCGGGGGATACTATGTGTCTCCAGCATAGCTCTTGTAGTACAACGTCGGATGCCCTTAAAGTATCGACAATATCAACGGGGGACTCTGACTAGAGCCGAACCCACCAAAAGCCAAGGTACTCCGAGCAGTCCTCGGCAAAACGTTCTCGGATATTGCTTTATATGCATCAGTTTCGAATTGTGTCTTCGGTCAATAGTTGGGTTGCCCTACTTCTGTGATTGCCTCCTACATTCCGCTTTGTTCGGCTAGGTGTGCAAAGGGAGAACTGATACGTCCATTTTGCATCATGATTTCCTACTGTTATTGACTATGTTTTGTTGAATAATAATGCTTTAGGTAGTGATTCTAATGCCTTTTCTCTCATAATATGCAAGGTTTACACAAAGAGGGAGAATACCGGCAGTTGGAATTCTGGACCTAAGAAAAGCACATCAGAGATACCTATTTTGCACAACTCCAATGAAGTTAAAACTTTACGGAGATTATTTTTGTATTTAATAAAAAATACTGGAGCAGAAAACTACCGGAGGGGGGCAGCAAGGTGGGCACAACCCACCAGGGCGCGCCAGACCCCCCTGGGCGCGGCCTGGTGTATCGTGGGCACCTCGGCCCACCTCCGGAGCCCATCTTCTACTATATAGTCACATTTGACCTAGAAAAAATCAGAGGAGGACTTTCGGGACGAAGCGCCGCCGCCTCGAGGCGAAACTTGGGCAAGAGCACTTTTGCCCTCCGGCGGAGCGATTCCGCCGGTGGAACTTCCCTCCCGGAGGGGGAAATCGAAGCCATCGTCATCACCAACACCCCTCTCATCTTTGGGAGGCCAATCTTCATCAACATCTTCAACAACACCATCTCCTCTCAAACCCTAGTTCATCTCTTGTGTTCAATCTTTGTACCGGAACCTCAGATTGGTACCTGTGGGTGACTAGTAGTGTTGATTACCTTGCATAGTTGATTACTATATGGTTTATTTGGTGGAAGATTATATGTTCAGATCCATTATGCTATTTAATACCCCTCTGATCTTGAGCATGATTATTATTTGTGAGTAGTTACCTTTGTTCTTGAGGTCACGGGAGAAGTCATGTTGCAAGTAATCATGCGAATTTGATATGTGTTCGATATTTTGATGATATGTATGTTGTGATTCCCTTAGTGGTGTCATGTGAACGTCGACTACCTGACACTTCACCATTCATGGGCCTAAGGGAATGCATTGTGGAGTATTTATTAGATGATGGGTTGCTAGAGTGACAGAAGCTTAAACCCTAGTTTATGCGCTACTTCGTAAGGGGCTGATTTGGATCCAAACATTTAATGCTATGGTTAGATTTTATCTTAATACTTTTCTCGTAGTTGCGGATGCTTGCGAGGGGGTTAATCATAAGTGGGAGGTTGTTCAAGTAAGAACAACACCCAAGCACCGGTCCACCCACATATCAAATTATCAAAGTAGCGAACACGAATAAAACCAACATGATAAAAGTGACTAGACGAAATTCCCGTGTACCCTCAAGAACACTTTACTATTACTAGAGATTGTTCTGGCCTGTCCTTTGCCTCAAAAGGATTGGTCTACCTTGCTGCACCCTATTTACCGTTACCGTTACTTTCTCGTTACCAATTATCTTGCTATCAAACTATCTGTTACCTACAATTTCAGTGCTTGCAAAAATTACCTTGCTGAAAACCGCTTGTCATTTCCTTCTGCTCCTCGTTGGGTTCGACACTCTTACTTATCGAAAGGACTACGATTGATCCCCTACACTTGTGGGTCATCAAGACTCTTTTCTGGCGCCGTTGCCGGGGAGTGAAGCGCTCTTGGTAAGTGGAAATCGGTAAGGAAAAGCTTATACTACGTGCTGAAATTTATTGCTACTTGCTACTATGGAAAACAATCCTTTGAGGGGTTTGTTCGGGGTATCTTCACCTCAACCGGAACCACAATTAGTCGCCCCTCAACCTACTGCACCTACTGAAAATATTACTTATGAAATTCCTTCGGGTATGGTAGAACAACTGCTTGCTAAACCTTATGCAGGAGATGGAACCGAACATCCTGATATGCACCTCTTATATGTGAACAAAATCTATGGATTATTTAAGCTTGCAGGTTTACCCGGAGATGAAGTTAAGAAGAAGGTTTTCCCTTTATCTTTGAAGGGAAAAGCAGTGACATGGTATAGGCTATGTGATGATCTTGGATCGTGGAACTAGAATCGTTTGCAATTGGAATTCCATCAAAAGTTTTATCCCATGCATCTAGTTCATCGTGATCGGAATTATATATACAATTTTTGGCCTCGTGAAGGAGAAAGTATCGCTCTAGCTTGGGGGAGGCTTAAGTCAATGTTATATTCATGCCCCAATCATGACATTCCGAGAGAAGTTAGCATTCAGAATTTTTATGCTCGGCTTTCTCATAATGATCAATCCATGCTCGATACTTCTTGTGCTGGTTCTTATATGAAGAAGAATATTGAATTCAAGTGGGATCTCTTGGAAAGAATTAAACGCAACTTTGAAGATTGGGAACTCGATGAAGGTAATGAGTCAGGTATAAAACTTGAATTTGATTGTCATAAATCTTTTATGAATACCGATACTTTTCACAAGTTTAGCACTAAATATGGACTTGACTCTGAGATAGTAGCCTCTTTCTGTGAAGCATTTGCTACTCACGTTGACCTCCCTAAGGAGAAGTGGTTTAAATATCATCCCCCTATTAAAGAAGAAATTAAAGAACCAGTCATAGCTAAGGAAGAAACCATCTTTTACAATGTTGATCCAGTTGTGCCTACCGCTTATATTGAAAAACAACCTTTCCCTGTTAGGATAAAGGAACATGCTAAAGTATCAACTGTGGTTCGTAAGAGCAATATAAGAGCACCTAAACCCCCTGAACAAATTAAAGTAGAACCTAGTATTGCTATAGTTAAAGATCTCTTGGTAGAAAATATTGATGGGCATGTTATCTACTTCTGTGATGAAGCTGCTAGAATTGCTAAACCCGATGAAAAAGATAAACATAGACCCATAGAAGGCATGCCTGTTGTCTCAGTCAAAATAGGAGATCATTGCTATCATGGTTTATGTGATTTGGGTGCTAGTGTGAGTGCTATCCCTTTTACTCTATACCAAGAAATTATGGATGAAATAGCACCTGCTAAAATGGAAGACATTGATGTTACTATTAAACTTGCTAATAGACACTATCACACCACTTGGGATTGTTAGAGATGTTGAAGTTTTGTGTGGGAAAGTGAAATACCCTACTGATTTTCTAGTTCTTGGTTCCCCACAAGATGACTTTTGTCCCATTATCTTTGGTAGACCTTTCTTGAGCACCGTCAATGCTAAGATAGATTGTGAAAAACAAACTGTCGATGTCAGTTTTGGTAATGTGTCTCATGAGTTAATTTTTTCCAAGTTTAGTAGACAACCCCAAGACAAAGCGCTACCTAGTAAAGATGAAATAGTTGGCCTTGCTTCCATTGCTGTGCCTCCTACTGATCCATTATAACAATATTTGCTTGACCATGAAAATGATATGCACTTGCGTGAAAGAAATGAAATAGATAAAATTTTCTTTGAACAACAACCTCTCTTGAAACACAATTTGCCTATTGAAACTCTTGGAGGTCCTCCTCCGCCTAAAGGTGATCCTGTGTTTGAATTGAAAAATTTGCACGACACTTTGAAGTATGCTTATCTTGATGAGGAAAAGATATATCCTGTTATTATTAGTGCTAACCTTTCAGAACATGAAGAAGAAAGATTATTGAAAGTTCCGAGGAAGCATCGGGCTGCTATTGGTTATACTCTTGATGATCTTAAGGGCATTAGTCCCACTCTATGTCAGCACAAGATTAATATGGAACCAGATGCTAAACCCGTTGTTGATCACCAACGGCGATTGAATCCTAAGATGAAGGAAGTGGTAAGAACTAAAATATTAAAACTTCTGGAAGCAGGTATAATCTATCCTATTGCTGATAGTAGATGGGTAAGTCCCGTTCATTGTGTCCCTAAGAAAGGATGTATTACCGTTGTTCCTAATGATAAGAATGAACTCATTCCACAAAGAATTGTTACAGGCTATAGAATGGTAATTGATTTTAGAAAATTAAATAAAGCTACTAGGAAAGATCATTACCCTCTACCTTTCATTGATCAAATGTTAGAAAGATTATCTAAGCACACAGACTTTTGTTTTCTAGATGGATATTCTGGTTTCTCTCAAATACCTGTGTCAAAATCCGATCAAGAGAAAACCACCTTTACTTGCCCTTTTGGAACCTATGCTTATAGACGTATGCCTTTTGGTTTATGCAATGCACCTGCTACCTTTCAAAGATGTATGACTACTATATTCTCTGATTTTTGTGAAAAGATTGTGGAGGTTTTCATGGATGATTTTTCCGTTTACGGAACTTCTTTTGATGACTGCTTAAGCAACCTTGATCGAGTTTTGCAGAGATGTGAACAAACTAATCTTGTCTTGAATTGGGAGAAGTGCCACTTTATGGTTAATGAAGGCATTGTCTTGGGGCATAAAATATCCGAGCGAGGTATTGAGGTGGATGAAGCTAAGGTTGATGCAATTGAGAAAATGCCATGTCCCAAAGATATTAAAGGTATTCGAAGTTTCCTTGGTCATGCTGGTTTTTATAGGAGGTTCATTAAATACTTCTCTAAAATTTCTAGGCCTCTTACTAATCTTTTGAAAAACGATATTCCTTTTGTTTTTGATGATGATTGCATGGAAGCCTTTGAAACACTCAAGAAAGCCGTAACCCGTGCACCTATCGTACAACCACCTGATTGGAACTTGCCTTTTGAAATTATGTGTGATGCTAGTGATTATGCTGTTGGTGCTGTTCTAGGACAAAGAGTTGATAAGAAATTGAATGTTATCCATTAGGCTAGCAAAACTCTAGACAGTGCCCAACGAAATTATGCCACCACTGACAAGGAATTTTTAGCAGTTGTGTTTGCTTGTGATAAATTTAGATCCTATATTGTTGATTCCAAAGTTATTGTTCACACCGACCATGCTGCTATAAAATATCTTATGGAAAAGAAAGATTCTAAACCTAGACTTATTAGGTGGGTTCTCTTGCTCCAAGAATTTGACTTGCATATTGTTGATAGGAAGGGAGCTGAGAACCCCGTAGCTGATAACTTGTCTAGATTAGAAAATATTCTTGATGACACACTACCTATTGATGATGGTTTCCCTGACGAACAGTTAGCTACAATAAATGTCTCTCAAAACATGCTTTGGTATGCTGATTTTGCTAACTACATTGTCGCTAAGTATATACCACCTAGCTTCACATACCAACAAAAGAGAAAAAAATCTATGACTTGAGACATTACTTTTGGGATGACCCACATCTTTATAAAGAAGGATTAGATGGTATTATTAGACGTTGTGTACCTGAGCATGAACAGGAACAAATCCTACGGAAATATCATTCCGAAGCTTATGGAGGACATCATGCGGGAGATAGAACTGCTCACAAGGTATTGCAATCTGGTTTTTATTGGCCTACTCTCTTCAAGGATGCCCGTAAGTTTGTCTTGTCTTGTGATGAATGTCAAAGAATTGGTAATATTGGTAAGCATCAGGAAATGCCTATGAATTATTCACTTGTTGTTGAACCATTTGACGTGTGGGGTTTTGATTATATGGGGCCTTTTCCTTCCTCTAACGGGTACACTCATATTTTGGTCGCTGTTGATTATGTCACTAAATGTGTAGAAGCTATTCCAACTAGTAGTGCTGATCACCACACCTCCATTTAAAATGCTTAAAGAGGTTATCTTCCCGAGGTTTGGAGTCCCTAGGTATTTAATGACCGATGGTGGTTCACACTTTATTCATGGTGCTTTCCGTAAGATGCTTGCCAAGTATGATGTTAGCCATAGAATTGTATCACCCTATCATCCTCAATCTAGTGGTCAAGTAGAACTTAGCAATAGAGAAATAAAATTAATATTACAAAAAACTGTCAATAGGTCTCGTAAGAATTGGTCTAAGAAATTAGATGATGCACTTTGGGCCTATAGAACAGCTTATAAAAATCCTATGGGTTTGTCTCCATACAAAATGGTATATGGGAAAGCTTGTCATTTGCCTCTAGAATTATAACATAAGGCATTTTGGGCAATTAAAGAACTTAATTATGATTTCAAACTTGCCGGTGAGAAGAGGCTATTTGATATTAGCTCACTAGATGAATGGAGAACCCAAGCCTATGAAAATGCCAAGCTATTCAAAGAAAAAGTAAAAAGATGGCATGACAAAAGAATCCAAAAGTGTGAATTCAAAATAGGAGATTATGTTCTTTTGTTAAACTCTCGTTTAAGATTTTTTGCCGGAAAGCTTCTCTCCAAATGGGAAGGACCATATATTATCGAAGAGGTTTATCGATCTGGAGCTATCAAGATTAATAACGCCGAAGGTACTAACCCAAAGGTGGTCAATGGACAAAGAATTAAGCACTATATCTCAGGTACGCCTATTAACGTTGAAAGCAATGTTATCCAAACCATGACACTGGAGGAACACATAAAAGAAACCTTCCGGAACACTCCAGAATTCTGAAAAAATAGGAGGTGCGTGATACGGTAAGTAAACGGACTCCGAAAATCCGCAAAAATATTTTTTGTCAGTTTTGGAATATTAGGAAATTTTGGAAATAAAAATAAATAAACCCGAAGGTGATCGAGGTGAGCACGATACACCAGATGGGCGCGCCAGGCACCCCTGGGCGCGCCCTGGTGGGTTGTGCCCACCTCGGATGCCTTCCCGACTCCGTTTTCCTTCCATATGCTTGTTTCCCAATAATAAAAATTCTCTATATATACCCCTGACTGTTTTGACGACTGCATCGCAGAAAAATCCTCTGTTCTTGTTTCTTGCTATTTTCCTGTCAGATCTGTCAAGTCAGGCATCATGTCTTCCCCCTCTTCTAATAACGTGGAAGAAGATGCCTGGCTAATGAAGATAGAGCTGAAGAGGGAGGAGCCGGAGGAAGTCAACAAGGAAGACAAAGGCAAGGAGGCTATGGTGGATCAGCTCCCTGAAGGAGATCAACCCATGCCAACAAAGGAGGGAGAGGAAGAAGATATCCTTCAACCTTATTATAGTCATCTCACCCCTATTGAAATCGAAGCTTTCAGAGCCTTCGAAGTGGTCCGTGTTCAGAATAAATTTCTCATCCGTGAATATATTTTGCTAGAGGAACACATCAAAAACCTAAGGAGGGTCATCCGCAAACTGGAGCATCTTTTGAGGCTGAAGTGTGACACCACATCACCACCACCTTCTTTATCACCGCCACCAAAGGAGACTTGAGTACACGGGTATGGACACTCCCCTTGGCTTGAGCCAAGCTTGGGGGAGGTGCCCCGGTATCGTATCACCATCACTTTTATTCACCTTTACCTATTTTAGTTCAATCTTTAGTTTCCCTTTGCTTTAGTTGAATAAAAGTTTAGCATGATCTATTTTCGTGTGTTAGTTTTGTGGCCTATCTATCTATGTAATCGAGTGAGAGTTATATAATAAAGTTTAGTTTGAGTTTTTGCCTCTCTACTTTCTTGTTGCGATCAAAATAAAGGAAAGGAAAATAAATGAAAAGAATCATATGCTAATCTTATGGTGAGTAATGACATCACATAAGGAAAAGTATAAGTAGTAAAATTTATTGGAGATTGACAAACATAGCATTGGTCAATGATGCAATTCATGAAAGAATTGATAAGGGAAGAGAAGATTCGCATGGAAATACACTATCTTGGACATCTTTTATGATTGTGAGCCCCCATTAAATATTATATGCCAAAATTGTTGACGTTGGACAAGGAAGACAACATAATGATTTATGCTTGTTCATATCTACATAGAAGTTATATTGTCATCGATCCTTCAACATGTGGTGCTTGCTCAATATCTTTGCTAGCCAAAAATTCCGCACTAAGTAGAGATACTACTTGTGCATCCAAAAACCCAAAACCAAATTCATTCTTTGAGTGTCCACCATACCTACCTATGGATCGAGAAAGATCCTTCAAGTAAGTTGTCATCGGTGCAATAAGGCAATAAAAATTGCTTCTAAAAGTGTTTTGATCAATTAGTGTAAGAGAAAATTGAGCACTATATGAACTTATGATGGCAAAGTAATAAAAGCGACGGACTGCATAATAAAGGTTGCTATCATAGGGGGCAATATAGCGTGATGTTCTTTTACATTAAGGGATTGGGCATACAAACCAATAAGCGCATGATAACCTCTGCTTCCCTCTGCGAAGGGCCTATCTTTTACTTTCATGTATTTACTTTATGCGAGAGTCAAAGTATTATTCCCTATTCCTTTTTACTTTTTCTTTTTGCAAGCATCATGTGGTGAGGAAAGATCTAGGCACATATACCCAGTTGGATATGAGTGGGCATGAGTTATTATTGTTGACATCACCCTTGAGGTGAATATGTTGGGAGGCGAAACTATAAGCCCCTATCTTCCTATGTGTCCGGTTGAAACTTTTTGTTCATGAGTATGTCGTGAGTGTTAGCAATCATAGAAGACTGAATGATGGTTGAGTATGTGGACTTGCCAAAAGGCTCCTACATGAGACCCTTCCTGAAAATATGATGAATTGTAGTTGCAAAGTTGACCGAGAACACAGTTTGTTGGTTTTCAATAAGGTTTATGCTTCATACTTCTATGTTGTGATGAATTGTTACTTGTGCATAAGAAGTTATATGATGAAATAATGTTGAATAAATTCTATGATAGAGTTTGTTGCTGTTATATTAATAAGCATGATGCTTCTATGTCCGTATTTTGTTTTTATCGACACCTCTCTCTCAAACCATGTGGACATGCTTTTCAATATCGGCTTTCGCTTGAGGACAAGCGAGGTCTAAGCTTGGGGGAGTTGATACGTCCATTTTGCATCATGATTTCCTACTGTTATTTACTATATTTTATTGAATAATAATGCTTTAGGGAGTGATTCTAATGCCTTTTTTCTCATAATATGCAAGGTTTACACAAAGAGGGAGAATACCGGCAGCTGGAATTCTGGACCTAAGAAAAGCACATCAGAGATACCTATTCTGCACAACTCCAATGAAGCTGAAACTTTACGAAGATTATTTTTGTACTTAATAAAAAATACTGGAGCAGAAAACTAGCGGAGGGGGGCAACCAGGTGGGCACAACCCACCAGGGCACGCCAGACCCCCCTGGGCACGCCCTGGTGGATCGTGGCCACCTCGGCCCACCTTCGGAGCCCATCTTCTGCTATATAGTCACATTTGACCTAGAAAAAAAATGAGAGGAGGACTTTTGTGACGAAGCGCCACCGCCTCGAGGCAGAACTTGGGCAGGAGCACTTTTGCCCTCCGGCGGAGCGATTCCGCCGGGGGAACTTCCCTCCCGGAGGGGGAAATCGAAGCCATCGTCATCACCAACACCCCTCTCATCTTTGGGAGGCCAATCTTCATCAACATCTTCAACAGAACCATCTCCTCTCAAACCCTAGTTCATCTCGTGTGTTCAATCTTTGTACCGGAACCTCAGATTTGTACCTGTGGGTGACTAGTAGTGTTGATTACACCTTGCGTAGTTGATTACTATATGGTTTATTTGGTGGAAGATTATATGTTCTGATCCATTATGCTATTTTGTCGGATTTCGGGCTCCGCAAAACCCTAGAGGTTCGAACACAGGGGCGTGTGCGAAGATCCCCTGCAGCCTCACCCCTCCTAGCTCGCTACTCGATGGTTAGGATGATGAACTCGCACGATGACGAGGAAGAAGATGCACACGATGATTTTACCCAGGTTCGGGCCGCTGCGAAGCGTAATACCCTACTCCTGCTTTGGTGGATTGCCTCTCGAGGAGGTGTGGTGGATGAACTAGTACATAGGTGAGCAGCCTCGCAAGGGCGCTCGGGTGGTGTTCTTGGCTCTCTGCCTCTCTTGTTGTTTCTCCTTTGTTCTCCCCGTTGTCCTCCCCCTTCTCCACGGTGCAGCCTAGCCTCTATATATAGCAGCGGCCCGGGTCCTCTTCCCTTATCACAATGGCGGGAAGGGATCCCACAACGGCCAAATTCGAAAGGGGACAAGAGTACATCCCCGCCCTGTCCAAAGGCGGTCTTCGCCTGCAAAGTAGCTGTTGATGATGCAGAGGTGGGCTCGGCGATGACATCCGTCCTGCGAGGCTCGTGGTCGTGGTCTTGTTGCACCGGAATGGAAACCTTTGGGTGGCGCTTTGGGAACCCACGTACGTCCTTGCTCCCTTTGCACCAAAGGGGAAACTGCACCGCCTGGCACGCTGGCGCCCGCCTGTCCCTCCTTGCGTCATCCTTGACTCCTGAGGCCGGGTCCTGCATAGAGATCTCCGCCGCTCCGGAGGGGGCCTGAGGAGGCCCACTCTTCGCCGGTCTTGGGGCTGCTTTCCTCGCGAGCTTGGGTCCTCGCGAGGACCTTGTCTTGAGTGGGGCTGCGCCAGGCCACGCTTGGCTTGTGAAGTGGGCCATGCCCTGGGCCGCAGGCAGGCAGGTCTGGGTACCCCCGTTCCCAGAACGCCGACAGTAGCCCCCGGGCCCAAGGCGCGCTCGAGTTGGCTTCCGGGTGAAGCCGTTGGGGACGGCCCGAAGCGCCGCGGGCCCAAAACGCCTGCGGGCCAGGCTCGACACACGTCGCGCGCCCAGTGAATGTCGTCTCCACTCCCAAGGTCGTCAGGGACCTCCCAAGTCAAACTTACGCGGCGCCTGCACGCTGCGTTGGCCATCATTACCTTTCCTTGAACGCGGCTGCTCCCTTGGCCTTCTCCCTTCGGGCCACACATATGTGACCCTTCGGGAGCTGACGAATTGACGTGGAGGAGAGCCGCACGCCACCCGGGCCTACCCCGCGGCGCCCGAGGAGTTCCCGACGCCCGTACTCCCCACGACGCTCCGGCTGACAAGGGCCGGGACGCGCAGCGGCGCCATCATTGCCTGGGATGCGAGGGGGCACCGGTTGGCCCTCAGTCGTATATAAGTGGGTGAGGGCGAGGAAAACCCTTAGCTCATCTTCATCTTCTTCGCCTCCCAATCTCCAAGCCGCCGCTCTCCCAATCATGGCTTCAGTGAGGAAGTTCTCCGCCATCGAGAAGGGGAAGGCCTCCGAGGAGAGCCCTGCCTCACCGCCGCCTAGGAGGGGCCGCGGTCGTCCCCGGAAGCAGGCCACGACGCCGGTGGAGGTTCCCCGTGGGCGCGGGCGTGTACAACACGGCCCGGGGTTACCATCGGCAGCTGCGGGGGGGGGGGGGGGGGGGGGAGGGCTCCGTCCAGCGCGGGCGGCCACAGTAGTTGTGGTGGTGGCGCCCGCGGTGGGAGGCTGGTGGTGGCAACCCGGCCGCCGCGCCCGCGGCTCCATTCTGCCGACATGGCCCAGGAGTTTGTGGTGTGGGCGGAGAGGTCGGAGACCGCTTGGCTTCAACTCCGGCGCTTCTTCGCAGAGGCGCTGCCGGCCGGGGGGCCTGCTGGCCTATGGCTGCAGGCCGACGGCTGCTGCAGCGCGGCCTCGTGGGTGGAGGTCGAGGTCACCCCCGGGGGTTATGTGTACCTGAACCGTGGGTGGCAGACGTTTGCCCACGCCCGTGGCTTGGAGGGGAGGCGCACCCTTCACTTCAAGTACGACGGGGTGGCGACGCTTTTTGTCAAGATCTTCGGGGGAGAGGGCGAGCGCCTGGGGTGCTGCCCGGAAGACGACGGCCGCGGCGATCTTGGAGATGAGCTTGGCCTTCACGACGGGCACCGCGTCTCCAACAGCAGCGACACCCCCTCCGAGGAGAGCCCGAGCGACAGCAGCGACAGTAGCTATGGCGTGCCACCGCGCCGGCGTGCCCGGACCTTGGGGGGTAGCCAGCCGCCACGGCGTCGCTCCTCTGCTCCAGAAGTGGCCACGCCGGCGCGCCTCCACGGGTTCGTCAAGGAAGAGGAGGACTCCGACTGAGCGCTGGCGTGCCGACGCCAGGGCTCCCGGAGCGGCAGCCCCCGAGGGGGCTTCTTCACTTTCTTTCTCCTTCTCTTCTCCCTTTCCTGTAATCAAAGAACCAAAGGGGGCCCTATGGGCGTGTAATGAGTTTCGGCGCTTGCGCCCTTGTTAGTATTCTTATCGTGTGTCATGGTTCTTGTGTCATTGTTAATTGAAACTTCCTGCTGACTGCGGTTGGGGTACTTAGCTTGACATGCTCGCGGTAGGCTTTTCGTCGGGGAGGTTTGGCTGTAGCGCTTGGGGAGTCCGGACGTCCTGGGGACTTCTTCTTCTTGCGAGTGAGGCTGGTTGGGAGCCCTTTCGGCACTCTGTGTCTGCAGGCCCCAGTCCTGCACATTTCCCGACCATCGTAATGTACGTCCGGATCACCAGGACGCAACTACGAGGTGAGGCCTCGACACCCTGATGCCGACCGGATCGCCAGGACGACATCAAAGGGGCGAGTGGCTATATGACAGGTAAGGTTCCTGAGGCGCGCTGCTCAGGAGCCCCCTTTGACGCTCAAGCAGCTCTACGTCGGTAGGTCCCAGTCCCGCACATTCCTCGACCGCCGTAATGTACGTCTGGATCACCAGGACACAACTACGAGGTGAGGCCTTGACACCCTTGATGCCGACCGGATCACCAAGGACGACATCAAGGGGCGAGTGGCTATATGACCGGTAAAGCTCCTGAGGCGCGCTGCTCAGGAGCCCCCCTTGACGCTCAAGCAGCTCCCCAAAAAATTTTGTTTCCTGCCCTGGGAGGCGCGGGCCTCCCGAGGCTCCGAGATGGCGCGTCGGGCCGTGGGTGGAGCCCCCGAGCGAGTGTGAAGCGACACGCGCCTGCTGACTCACCCGGGAGCGCCACGTGAGGATCCGGGCGCCAAGGCCTTGGCGAGGTGCGAGCACCATGCCCCCCAGCCCCCGCTCGCGGGACGCGAGGGGGAGGGAAGCAGGCGAGTGCTCGACTCGAAGAGAGAGAACTCAAGATAGGAAATGGCGATGAAAAGAAATCCCTGCCCCCTTTTCTTTAAAACATGGTTGGAAAAAGCCCCGAGTTTTGTTCCAGAAAAGTTGGCAAATTCGAACACCAGAAGAGCAAATAACAGCCGCGTCCGGCGCCTAGACTAGTCTTCATCTTCGTCTTCCCCCAGCACGGAGCGTAGGGCATCCACGTTGCTTGGGCATAGCCATTGGAGGGCAGTGTTGTCCGCCAGCGCGGAGCATGGGGCTTCCACTTGGGCGTGGGTGGGAACCCCTCCGCGTCCTCGGGGGCCTCCGGGCGTATACAGCCCACTCATTATTACGTGAGAGTGTCACGGGTAGAACTTCTGGAAGTGCTGGATGTTCCAGGCATTCTGGATGGGGACCCCGTCCTGAGTCTCCAGGCGCACGGCGCCAGGCCTGGAGACGTGAGCGACCTTGAACGGGCCCTCCCACATGGGCGAGAGCTTGTGCAAGCCCTCCCTGGAGAGGACCCGCCTCAGGACGAGGTCTCCAACTTCAAGGGTCCTGGGGCGTATGTTACGGCAGTGGTAACGCCGCAACGCCTGCTGGTACCTCGCAGCTCGGAGCGAGGCTCGGCGACGGGCCTCCTCCCCGAGCACGAGGTCTGTTCCCCGCGCGGCATCCTGACGCTCCTCGTCGAATGCCAAGACCCGCGGGGATCGGTGCTTGACCTCGTGCGGGAGGACGGCTTCGGCTCCGTAGACGAGGAAGAATGGGGTCTCGCCGGTGGGCTTAGTCATGCTGGTGCGGATGGACCACAGCACGGACTGAAGCTCATCGACCCAACCCCTGCCGCAAGCTTCAAGCTTCTTCTTGAAGCTCCTTGCCTTGAGGCCCCGCAGGACCTCCGTGTTGGCGCGCTCCGCCTGGCCGTTGCTCCGTGGGTGGGCTACCGAGGCGTAGCATATCTGCGTTCCAAGGTTAGCGCAATAGGTCCTGAAGAGGTTACTTGTGAACTGCGAACCGTTGTGTGTGATGATGCGGTTGGGGACGCCGAATCGGCTTACGAGGCCCTTGATGAACTTGACGACTGATCCGGCTGGGATGGTGCGCACGGGCTCCACCTCCGCCCACTTGGTGAACTTGTCGATGGCGACGTAGAGGTAGCGGTACCCGCCCACTGCCCGTGGGAAGGGCCCCAGTATGTCCAACCCCCAGACCGCGAAAGGCCAAGAGAGCGGGATGGTCTGGAGGCCCTGCGCGGGCTGGTGAATCTGCTTGGCGTGGAACTGGCAGGCCTCGCAAGACCGGACCAGCTCGATGGTGTCATTAAGCGCCGAGGGCCAGTAGAAGCCCGATCGGAACGCCTTTCCTGCAAGGGTGCGCGACGAGGAGTGGTGCCCGCAGTCTCCTCCGTGAATTTTGGCCAGCAGCTCGTGCCCCTGCTCCTTGGAGATGCACCGCAGTTCGACGTCATTCGGGCGCCTGCGGTACAGGTCGCCATCCTGCAAGCAGTAAGCCGTGGCCTGCCGCGCCCGCGCTCCACGTCTTCCTCCTTTTCCGGCAGCGTGCCGTGAAGTAGGTACGCCCTGAACTCCTACGTCCAGTTGTCGTCCTGGGGCTCCAGTGCCAGGAGCAGTCGGGCTCCTGAGGCCTGGCCACAGTCCGGAGCCCCCGAGGGCGGCGCTGGGGGGAGCTCCTCACTTCGTGGGGCCAAGTCCTCGGTTGGTGGCACTGCGGGGGGTTTGGAGAGCCGTTCCTCGAAGACGCCCGGCTCCTGGGGCTCGCGGCGCGACGCCCTCTTGGCGATGTCATCAGCCTCCTTGTTCACGCTGCGCGGGATGTGCTGCAATTCCAAGCCCTGAAAACGTTTTTTGATCTTACGTACCTCTTCCAAATACGCCTCCATGTGCTCGTCCTTGGGTGTATACTCTTTGCTGGAGAAGTTGACGAGGAGCTGGGAATCGCCCTTGATGGTGAGGCGCCGAATCCCCAATGCCGCCGCCGCCTTGAGGCCGGCGATGAGGCCCTCGTACTCCGCGATGTTGTTGGAGACCTTCTCTCCACGTTGGAAACAGAGCTGCACAGCGTAGCGGAGCTTGTCCCCTGCCGGGGAGGTGAGCACAACTCCAGCCTCTGCTCCCATGCGCGCGAAGGCTCTGTCGAAATGCATGATCCAACCCTCAGGTGCCTCATCGCCAGGGGTGAGGGACTGGCTCCCGTCTAGCACCCGGTCGGGGGCGTCTGTCCACTCCACCACGAAGTCTGCTAGGGCCGCCCCCTTGATGACCCTGGTCATGCTGAACTCTATGTTGAAGGCCTGCAGCTAGATGTTCCATTCGGCGACTCTTCTTGCCGCGTTGGGGTTGCGTAGGACCTTCTCCAAGGGGTACGTAGAGACGACCTTGATGGGATGTCCCTGGAAGTAGTGGCGCAGTTTCCTCGAAGCAACAAGAAGTGCTAGGAGGAGCTTCTGTTGCATGGGGTAGCGTGAGCACGCATCTCACAGCACCATACTGACATAGTACACTGGGTGTTCGACGAGGGTGAAGCCCCCTGTGGTACCCTGCTCCGTGGTGGGCCCAAGAGGCTCGAGCGCCTCGGGGGCCGCCGGAGCGGCCGGGGCCTCATGAGGGTTGAGTGCCTCAGGGGCCGTCGGAGCGGCGGGGGCCTCATGAGGATTGAGCGCCTCAGGGGCCGTCGGAGCGGGCTCCTCGGCATCCTGCGAGCCCCCTTGCTCCATGTTGGGGGGCCCGCCGGTGCCCGTCGATTTGGCGCCCGTGTCGGCACGCTCCTCCCTGACCGCCACCAACGCAGCGCTGGCGGAGTGGGGGGTGGCAGCCAGGTATAGCAGCAGGGGCTCCCGAGGACGAGGCGCCACCATCACTGGCGGGCTCGTGAGGTACTGCTTGAGTTCCTCGAAGGCTGCGTCTGCCTCCGGAGTCCATTCAAAGGGCCCCTTCCTTTTCATGATCTTGAAGAACGGCAGGGCCTGTTCGCCGAGGTTGGACATGAAGCGCCCCAAGGAGGTCACGCATCCTGCCAATTTCTGCATTTCCTTGAGGGTCTGGGCGCGCTCATCTTTTTTATGGCCTTGATCTTCTCTGGGTTCGCCTCGATTCCCCGGTGCGACACCAGGAAACCGAGCAGCTTGCCCGATGGGACCCCGAAGACGCATTTCTCGGGGTTGAGCTTCAGGTTCACCTCCCTCAGGCTGGCGAACGTCTCCTCCAAGTCCTCGATCAGGGTCTTGGCCTCCTTGGACTTGACCACGATGTCGTCGACGTAGGCTTCTGCATTCCTCCCGAGCTGCGGCCCCAGGGCGATGTGCATCAGCCGTTGGAAGGTTGCCCCGGCGTTCCGTAGCCCGAAGGGCATGCATGTGTAGCAGAACACTCCGCACGAGGTGAGGAAGGCCGTCTTCTCGACGTCCTCCACCGCCATTTTGATCTGATGGTAGCCCGAGAAAGCGTCCAAGAAGCACATGAGGTCGCACTCCGCGGTGGAGTCCACGATCTGATCGATGCGCGGCAGCGGGAATGGGTCTTGGGGGCAGGCTTTGTTGAGGCTCGTGAAGTCGACGCACATACGCTCCTTCCCGCACTTCTTTGGGACGACCACCGGGTTGGCAAGCCACTCCGGGTAACGCACCTCCCGGATGACCCCGGCCTCCTTTAGCTTGCCGACCTCCTGGGCGATGAACGCCTGCTTCTCCTGAGCTTGCCTCCTTGCCTTTTGCTTCACCAGACGTGCATTCGGGCACACCATGAGGTGGTGCTCGATCACGTCCCTCGGGACCCCACCAGGTCGGAGGCGCTCCACGCGAATGTGCCCTTGTTTGCACGGAGAAAGGCCACCAACGCCTCCTCTTGCTCCTGTGGCAAGTCGGCGCCGATGGTGAAGGTAGGGCCAGGGTTCCCTTCGTCCACAGGCACCTGCTTCGTCTCCTCCCGGCTCTGAGAGAACAGCTGCCTCTTCTTTACCGGCGCGACATCGAGGACACCCCCGGAGTCCTCCGTGGCCTGCGCGGCGTCCCCGGCACTGGGGCGCGCCGCGGCCTCCACTTTGTAGGTGAGCTTGAGTGCGTGGGACGTGTCCTTGGCATTCCCCACGACGGTGAGGATGCCGCCGCTCCCGGGCATCTTGACGACGTTGTAGCCCGGGTGCGTTGCCGCCATGAACCGGGCGAGGGCGGGGTAGCCGAGTATTCTGTTTTACGGGAGGTGGATGTGGGCGACGTCGAAGTCGATCTGCTCGGTGCGGAAGTTGGAGCGGGTGACGAAGGTGACGGGGAGCCGCACCCGCCCCACGGGGACGACGGATGCCCCGACCACCCCAGAGAAGGGCCTTGTAGGTGCGAGTTGGTCACGGGGTAGCTGCAGCGCGTCGAAGGCCTCCACGGAGATGACGTTGAGGCTGGCGCCACCGTCTATGAGGATCCTGGAGACGGCCACGCCCCTTATGGTCGGCATACACAACATGGGGAGCGTTCCGGCAGCCGTCGTTGTCTTGGGGTGGTCGTCGGGACCAAAGGTGATGTCGATCTCCGGCCACGTCCGAGGCGGTGCGGGCTCGGACCGTGGCCGAATCGCTCCCGCGCGGCGGAAGAACTACTTGACCTGGCGGCTGGAGGTGGGCGCATGTGATCCGCCAAGGATGCACGCGACCACGGGGCCGGCCCCGCACGCCATGGTGCCATCGCGCGCCGAGGGCCGGCCGGCGTCGTGGATCTCGTCCGCCATGGGATCGTCGAACCGGGGCTCGACTATCACCGCGAGTGGGGGAGCTTCGACACGCCCCCTACCTGGCACACCAAATGTCGGATTTTGGGCTCCGCAAAACCCTAGAGGTTCGAACACAGGGGTGTGTGCGAAGATCCCCTGCAGCCTCACCCCTCCTACCTCGCTACTCGATGGTTAGAACGATGAACTCGCACGATGACGAGGAAGAAGATGCACACAATGATTTTACCCAGGTTCGGGCCGCTGCGAAGCGTAATACCCTACTCCTGCTTTGGTGGATTGCCTCTCGAGGAGGTGTGGTGGATGAACTAGTACATAGGTGAGCAGCCTCAGGAGGGCGCTCGGGTGGTGTTCTTGGCTCTCTGCCTCTCTTTTTGTTTCTCCCTTGTTCTCCCCATTGTCCTCCCCCTTCTCCATGGTGCAGCCTAGCCTCTATATATAGCAGCGGCATGGGTCCTCTTCCCTTATCACAATGGCGGGAAGGGATCCCACAATGGCCAAGTTCGAAAGGGGACAGGAGTACATCCCCGCCCTGTCCAAAGGCGGTCTTCGCCTGCAAAGTAGCTGTTGATGATGCAGAGGTGGGCTCGGCGATGACATCCATCCTGCGAGGCTCGTGGTCGTGGTCTTGTTGCACCGGAATGGAAACCTTTGGGTGGCGCTTTGGGAACCCGCGTACGTCCTTGCTCCCTTTGCACCAAAGGGGAAACTGCACCGCCTGGCACGCTGGCGCCCGCCTGTCCCTCCTTGCGTCATCCTTGACTCCTGAGGCCGGGTCCTGCATAGAGATCTCTGCCACTTCAGAGGGGGCCTGAAGAGGCCCACTCTTCGCCGGTCTTGGCACTGCTTCCCTCGCGAGCTTGGGTCCTCGCGAGGACCTTGTCTTGAGTGGGGCTGCGCCGTGCCGCGCTTGGCTTGTGAAGTGGGCCATGCCCTGGGCCGCAGGCAGGCAGGTCTGGGTACCCCCGTTCCCAGAACGCCGACATATTTAATACCCCTCTGATCTCAAGCATGATTATTATTTGTGAGTAGTTACCTTTGTTCTTGAGGTCACGGGAGAAGTCATGTTGCAAGTAATCATGTGAATTTGATATGTGTTCGATATTTTGATGATATGTATGTTGTGATTCCCTTAGTGGTGTCATGTGAACGTCGACTACATGACACTTCACCATTCATGGGCCTAAGGGAATGCATTGTGGAGTAGTTATTAGATAATGGGTTGCTAGAGTGACAGAAGCTTAAACCCTAGTTTATGCGCTACTTTGTAAGGGGCCGATTTGGATCCAAACGTTCAATGCTATGGTTAGATTTTATCTTAATACTTTTCTCGTAGTCGCGGATGCTTGCGAGGGGGTTAATCATAAGTGGGAGGTTTTTCAAGTAAGAACAGCACCCAAACACCGGTCCACCCACATATCAAATTATCAAAGTAGCGAACACGAATCAAACCAACATCATAAAAGTGACTAGACGAAATTCCCGTGTACCCTCAAGAACACTTTGCCTATTACTAGAGATTGTTATGGACTGTCCTTTGCCTCAAAAGGATTGGGCTACCTTGCTGCATCCTATTTACCGTTACCGTTACTTCCTCGTTACCAATTATCTTGTTATCAAACTATCTGTTACCTACAATTTCAGTGCTTGCAGAAATTACCTTGCTGAAAACCGCTTGTCATTTCCTTCTGCTCCTCGTTGGGTTCGACACTCTTACTTATCGAAAGGACTATGATTGATCCCCTACACTTGTGGGTCATCAAGAACCACTGCGATTGTACTTCTGATTTAACTGGTCAAGTACCTTAGTGGAGAAAGACGAGAACTGACTGTCACAATGAGCGCATACTGGTCAGCGATCCGATGACTCTGTCAAACTATAGACCGATAGAGGTTACCCCGTGGGCCTGTCATAAATTTGGTCGGAGTGTTGATGGATTGACCTCGGCTGACGCCGAACACTAACCGGGGGCTAGTAACTGGCCTCCCAAACTTTAAGCTCCTATGACTAAGTGAAAGTTATAAAGCCTAGATATCTGATTGCCTCGTTTCCGCTAACACAACCGCCTCCGGGCACCGAGACGTCGGCTAAGGGTTGTCTTGTTACTGCGGAAACACCCTGCGTAGCATCTATGAAGGGGTAGAAGCTGACGGTGGGCCACTCTCAAATGATAAACGGTCACAAAGGAGTCAAAATAGCATATAGCATAAAAGCATTTGTATTCAATATGCGAGTGCTGCCTTCTGTAATCATCGTTATAAAGCCATAAATATGCATCAATTTGACTTAAGATTTTGGCCAAGCTGGATTGCCTGGCTCCTGTGCTTACCCCCTACGTTCCCGATTGTTCGGCTAGGGGGTAAAGGGAGCACCTCTGTGATTGTTACTTCCAGGTCATCCGGGTTAGTACCTCAGACTGGGTGAAGCCAAAAGCTAGCCATCTTAAGAATATAATTGGTCGGCAACGACGGAAGTGAAAATTTTGGTTCATTAAAGACCACAAAGTTCGGGAACATTCGCCGAACTAAATCCTCAATATTTTCCTCCCACATCGATCGGAGTTGAGGTTTCATGATCATGGTCAACATGATATCCTGGGAAAAGGAACTTATAAATGAACTATTTTTCCCAGAAGATTGATACGTCTCCATCGTATCTACTTTTCCAAACTCTTTTGCCCTTGTTTTGGACTCTAATTTGCATGATTTGAATGGAACTAACCCGGACTGACGCTGTTTTCAGCAGAATTGCCTTGGTGTTATTTTTGTGCAGAAATAAAAGTTCTCGGATTGACCTGAAAATTTACGGAGATTATTTTTGGAATTAATAAAAAATATTGGCGAAAGAATCAAGCCAGGGGGGTCCATCTGTTGGCCACAAGCCAGGAGGGCGCCCCCCCTAGGGCGCGCCCTGATGGCTTGTGGGCCCCCTGTGGCTCCTCCGACCCTAATTCCAGCTCTATATATTCATATTCAGAGAGAAAAAAATAAAGGAGAAGAGTTCATCGCGTTTTACGATACGGAGCCGCCGCCACCTCCTGTTCTTTCTCGGGAGGGCAGATCTGGGGTCCGTTTTGGGCTCCGGAGAGGGGAAATCGACGCCGTCGTCATCACTAACCATCCTTCATCACCAATTTCATGATGCTCTCCGCCGTTCGTGAGTAATTCAATTGTAGGCTTGCTAGACGGTGATGGGTTGGATGAGATTTACCATGTAATCGAGTTAGTTTTGTTAGGGTTTGATCCCTAGTATCCACTATGTTCTGAGATTGATGTTGCTATGACTTTGCTATGCTTAATGCTTGTCACTGGGGCCCGACTACCATGATTTCAGATCTGAACCTATTATGTTTTCATGAATATATATGTGTTCTTGATCCTATCTTGCAAGTTGTGGACACCTATTACGAGTTATGATCCGCATCCCCCAGGGTGACAATAACTGGGATTCTTTCCGGTGATTAACGTAGTTTGAGGAGTTCATGTATTCACTAAGTGCTAATGCTTTGGTCCGGTTCTCTATTAAAAGGAGGCCTTAATATCCCTTAGTTTCCATTAGGACCCTGCTGCCACGGGAGGGTAGGACAAAAGATGTCATGCAAGTTCTTTTCCATAAGCACGTATGACTATATATGGAATACATGCCTACATTACATTGATGAATTGGAGCTAGTTCTGTGTCACCCTATGTTATAACAGTTGCATGATGAATGCCATCCGACATAATTATCCATCACTGATCCGTTGCCTACGAGCTTTTCATATATTGATCTTTGCTAAGTTACTTTCCCGTTGCTACCTGTACAATCACTACAAAACTGCTACTGTCACGTTTGCCATCGTTACCGTTACTTCCATACTACTTTGCTACTAAATACTTTGCTGCAGATATTAAGTCTTTCAGGTGTGGTTGAATTGACAACTCAGCTCCTAATACTCGAGAATATTCTTTGGCTCCCCTTGTGTCGAATCAATAAATTTGGGTTGAATACTCTACCCTCAAAAACTGTTGCGACCCCCTATACTTGTGGGTTATCAAAGATGTTTCTTACGTTAAGTAGTAATATAACATATCTCTCCGCGTACCTTTGTTTATAAAACCGTATGGCCGGATTGCCTTGTTTGCCGTAAATCTTTGCCCTTATAAAGGCTTTATAAAGTAGGACAAACACTCCTCGGCTACTGGCCGAGGAGGTTGAAGCCGATGGTCGGTCAACAAAGTCTTGTACAATGCGGATCCAAGCATTAATGATGTAAAGTACTTGGATACATAGAATCATTATACATAAATTGTGTCGAACGTAACAAAGTTAGTCCAAACAAATATCGATCCTTAATTCGACCACCCGTGCCCAAATTAAGGCTCAGGGGTTACTGCATTACCTATTCAATGCAACCAATTCAAAGTGCGAGACAGTTTCCTAGGAGATTCGATCCTCAGGTTGGTCGGCCGCACCCAACCCGAGTCTCGGAAACTATGGCGCACCGCGTTTCTGTTCCTAAGTATGCTGCCGAGCGAGGACTTGATCCTCAGGCCGATTTCACAAATCGACCTAAGTCTCAGGGGCTACCAGGATCTGTGGTTTTATTATTTTCTTCAGGTGCATCTCGGGTTTTAGACTGACACACACCTTGAGGGCTACTGGCTATACATCTCGGTAGTAAATAAATTGCGGCGGTCGGAAATAAATCCCGCAAAAAACAGCCCGAGACCGAGGTGGTGCACCACCTTGGAAGCAGTCCGGCATAAAGCTTGGATGCAAGTGAATGGCTCCATAAAGGGCATTTCCGGCATTAAGCTCGGATGAACTCCTTCAACTTTTTCAAGACCGAGGTAATCTATGACACCTCGGATGCATACCGGCGTTGGAGCTCGGTTGCAAAAAGATACCTCGGATACAGTCTGGCGGTGGAGCTCGGATGCAAAAAAGACACCTCGGATGCAGTCCGGCGTTGGAGCTCGGACGCAAGAGGACACCGCCGCACGGAAAACACTTCAAACCCGAAGTGTGGCGTAAAAAATAACAAGGCATTGATAAAGGCCAAAAACTTAAAGGGCTCCTCGGATGCCCGACGTGTGAACTCTTCGGATTCAGCTCGGCGATCCTCAAGATCGGACATGGGAAGATTTGTTGAACCAGTTTTCAAGACCGACGACCGAAGACAAAGAACTGTTTTGAAGAACCGAGGAGCGTCCCCAAATGAAGACCGGTTCAGGGGGCTACTGACCGTGTCCTGGACTAGGGGGTACTCACCACGTCGTCTCCCGACTAGTGGGTCGGGCCGAGGACCCCCAGGGTGATTCACTAATGGGCCACTTCGGTCAGCCCATGATGCATACAAGGGAGATTCCACAAGACTTGGCCCACAAGACAAGGACTCCTCTAAACCCTAGGCCTACGGTGCATTATATAAACCGAGGCCAGGCTAGTCAATAGACAATCTCATATTCATTACAACAACCTCGTGGTAGATACCTGTACTATGTACTAACCCCATATGAATACAATCAAAAGCAGGATGTAGGGTATTATCTCCTTGAGAGAGCCTGAACCTGGGTAAAATCCTGTGTCCATGTTACCATCGCTCCAAGATGCCTAGCTTAGAACCCCTACTACGAGATACGCCGGATTCAGAACCGACAGTAGGCCAATAAAAACCAGATTGCAATACCTTGTGAGCAATTCTATCTCCCGCATGATGTCCTCCATAAGCTTCGGAATGACATTTCCATAGGATTTCTTCCTGTTCATGCTGAGGTACACAACGTCTAATAATACCATCTACCCCATCTTTATAGAGATCTGGGTCATCCCAAAAGTAATATCTTAAATCATAGAAGGATTTTTTCATTTGTTGGTATGTGAAACTAGGTGGTAAATAATTAGCAACAATGTAGTTAGCATAATCAACATACCAAGGAGTGTTTTGAGGAACATTTATTGCAGATAATTGTTCGTCAGGAAAGCTATCATCAATAGGTAGTGGGTCATCATGAATATTTTCTAACCTAGACAAGTTATCAGCTACGGGGTTCTCAGCTCCCTTCCTATCAGTGATATGTAAATGAAATTCTTGAAGCAAGAGAACCCACCTAATGAGTCTAGGTTTAGCATCCTTCTTTTCCATAAGATATTTTATAGCAGCATGATCGGTGTGAACAATGACTTTGGAATCAACAATGTAGGATCTAAATTTATCACAAACAAACACAACTGCTAAAAATTCCTTTTCAGTAGTAGCATAATTTCGTTGGGCACTGTCTAGAGTTTTGCTAGCATAATGGATAACACTTAATTTCCTATCAACTCTTTGTCCTAGAACAGCACCAACAACATAATCACTAGCATCACACATGATTTCAAAAGGCAAGTTCCAATCAGGTGGTTGAACGATAGGTGCAGAAGTTAAGGCTTTCTTGACTGTTTCAAAGGCTTCTACACAATCATCATCAAAAACAAATGGAATATCCTTTTGTAAAAGATTAGTAAGAGGCCTAGAAATTTTAAAGAAGTCTTTAATAAACCTCCTATAGAAACCAGCATGACCAAGGAAACTCCGAATACCTTTAATATCTTTAGGACATGGCATTTTCTCAATTGCATCAACTTCAGCTTTATCCACCTCAATACCTCGTTCAAATATCTTATGCCCTAAGACAATACCTTCATTAACCATAAAGTGGCACTTCTCCCAATTCAAGACAAGATTAGTTTGTTCACATCTCTGCAAAACTCGATCAAGGTTGCTTAAGCAATCATCGAAAGAAGTTCCGTAAACGGAAAAATCATCCATGAAAACCTCCACAATCTTTTCACAAAAATCAGAGAATATAGCAGTCATACATCTTTGAAAGGTAGCAGGTGCATTACATAAACCAAAAGGCATACGTCTATAGGCATAGGTTCCAAAAGGACAAGTAAAGGTGGTTTTCTCTTGATCAGACTGTGATACAGGTATTTGAGAGAAACTAGAATATCCTTCTGGAAAACAAAAGTGTGTGTGCTTAGATAATCTTTCTAGCATTTGATCAATGAAAGGCAGAGGTTAATGATCTTTTCTAGTAGCTTTATTTAATTTTCTAAAATCAATTACCATTCTATAGCCAGTGACAATTCTCTGTGGAATGAGTTCATTCTTATCATTAGGAACAACAGTAATACCTCCTTTCTTAGGGACACAATGAACGGGACTTACCCATCTACTATCAGCTATGGGATAGATTATACCTGCTTCAAGAAGCTTTAATATTTCACTCCTTACCACTTCTTTCATCTTAGGATTCAATCGCCGTTGGTGATCGACAACGGGTTTAGCATCAGGTTCCATATTAATCTTGTGTTGACATAGAGTGGGACTAATGCCCTTAAGATCATCAAGAGTATATCCAATAGCAGCCCGGTGCTTCCTCAGAATTTTTAATAATGTTTCTTCCTCATGTTCTGAAAGGTTAGCACTAATAATAACAGGATATATCTTTTTCTCATCAAGATAAACATACTTCAAAGTGTCAGGCAATTGTTTTAATTCAAACACAGGATCACCATTAGCTGGAGGAGGACCTCCTAGAGTTTCAATAGGCAAATTGTGTTTTAGGAGAGGTTGTTATTCAAAGAAAATTTTATCTATTTCATTTCTTTCACGCAAGTGCATATCATTTTCATGGTCTAGCAAATATTGATCTAGTGGATCGGTAGGAGGAACGACAATAGAAGCAAGACCAATTATTTCATCCTTACTATATAAATCTTTATTACGTTGTCTACTGAACTTGGAGAAGTTAAACTCATGAGACACATCACCAAAACAAACACCGACAGTTTGTTTCTGACAGTCTATCTTAGCATTGACGGTGTTCAAGAAAGGTCTACCAAAGATACTGGGACAAAAGTCATCTTGTGGGGAACCCAGAACTAGAAAATCAGTAGGATATTTTACTTTCCCACACAAGACTTCAACATCTCTAACAATCCCAAGTGGTGTTATGGTGTCTCTATTATCAAGTTTAATAGTAACATCAATGTCTTCTATTTCAGCAGGTGCTATATCATTCATAATTTCTTGGTATAAGGTAAAATGGATAGCACTCACACTAGCACCCATATAACATAAACCATGATAGCAATGATCTCCTATTTTAACTGAGACAACAGGCATGCCAACTACGGGTCTATGTTTATCTTTTTCATCGGGTTTGGCAATTCTAGCAGCTTCGTCCCAGAAGTAAATAACATGCCCATCAATATTTTCTACCAAGAGATCTTTAACCATAGCAACACTAGGTTCCACTTTAATTTGTTTAGAGGGCTTAGGTGCTTTAATATTACTTTTGTGAACCACAGTTGATACCTTAGCATGTTCCTTTATCCTAACAGGAAAAGGTGGTTTCTCAATATAAGCAGTAGGCACAATTGGATCAACATTGTCAATGATGGTTTCATCTTTAGCTATGACCGGTTCTTTAATTTCTTCTTTAATAGGGGGATGATACTTAAACCATTTCTCTTTAGGGAGATCAACATGAGTAGCAAATGATTCACAGAAAGAGGCTACTATCTCAGAGTCAAGTCCATATTTAGTGCTAAACTTGTGAAAAGCATCGGTATTCATAAAAGATTTAACACAATCAAACTTAAGATTTATACCAGACTCATTACCTTCGTTGAGTTCCCAATCTTCAGAGTTGCGTTTAATTCTTTCTAAGAGATCCCGCTTGAATTCAATAGTCTTCTTCATAAAAGAACCAGTACAAGAATTATCGAGCATGGATCGATCATTATGAGAAAGCCGAGCATAAAAATTATGAATAATAATTTCTCTCGAGAGATCATGATTAAGGCATGAATATAACATTGACTTAAGACTCCCCCAAGCTAGAGCGATGCTTTCTCCATCACGAGGCCAAAAATTATATATATAATTCTGATCACGATGAACTAGATGCATAGGATAAAACTTTTGGTGGAATTCAAATTGCAATCGATTCCAGTTCCATGATCCAATATCATCACATAGCCTATACCATGTCAATGCCTTTCCCTTCAAAGATAAAGGGAAAACCTTCTTCTTAACTTCATTTCCGGGTAAACCTGCAATCTTAAACCTTCTTCTTAAACTTCATTCACATGTATTAGGTGCATATCAGGATGTTCAGTTCCGTCTCCTGCATAAGGCTTAGCTAGCAGTTGTTCTACCATACCCGAAGGAATTTCATAACCAATATGTTCAGTAGGTGCATTAGGTTTAGGGGCAACTAATTGTGGTTCCGGTCGAGGTGAAGATACCCCGAACAAACCCCTCAAAGGATTGTTTTCCATAGTAGCAAGTGACAATAAATTTCAGCACGTAGTATAAGTTTTTTTCCTTACCGATTTCCACTTACCAAGAGTGCTTCACTCCCCGGCAACGGCGCCAGAAAAGAGTCTTGATGACCACAAGTATAGGGGGTCAATCATAGTCCTTGCGATAAGTAAGAGTGTCGAACCCAACGAGGAGCAGAAGGAAATGACAAGCGGTTTTCAGCAAGGTAATTTCTGCAGGCACTGAAATAGTAGGTAACAAATAGTTTGATAGCAAGATAATTGGTAACAAGCAAGTAACGGTAACGGTAAATAAACTGCAGCAAGGTAGCCCAATCCTTTTGTGGCAAAGGACAGGCCAGAACAATCTCTTATAATAGGCAAAGTGTTCTTGAGGGTACACGTGAATTTCATCTAGTCACTTTTATCATGTTGGTTTGATTTGCGTTCGCTACTTTGATAATTTGATATGTGGTTGGACCGGTGCTTGGGTGCTGTTCTTACTTGAACAAACCTCCCACTTATGATTAACCCCCTCGCAAGCATCTGCAACTACGAGAAAAGTATTAAGATAAAATCTAACCATAGCATTAAACATTTGGATCCAAATCAGCCCCTTACAAAGTGGCGCATAAACTAGGGATTAAGCTTATGTCACTCTAGCAACCCATCATCTAATAACTACTCCACAATGCATTCCCTTAGGCCCAAAGATGGTGAAGTGTCATGTAGTCGACGTTCACATGACACCACTAAGGGAATCATAACATACATATCATCAAAATATCGAACACATATCAAATTCACATGATTACTTGCAACATGACTTCTCCCGTTACCTCAAGAACAAAGGTAACTACTCACAAATAATACTCATGCTCAAGATCAGAGGGGTATTGAATAGCATAATGGATCTAAACATATAATCTTCCAACAAATAAACCATATAGTAATCAACTACAAGATGTAATCAACACTACTAGTCACCCACAGGTACCAATCTGAGGTTCCGATACAAAGATTCAACACAAGAAATGAACTAGGGTTTGAGAGGAGATGGTGTTGTTGAAAATGTTGATGAAGATTGGCCTCCCAAAGATGAGAGGGTTGTTGGTGATGACGATGGCTTCGATTTCCCGCTCCGGGAGGGAAGTTCCCATGGCGGAATCGCTCCGCCGGAGCGCAAAAGTGCTCCTGCCCAAGTTCCGCCTCGAGACGGCGGCGTTCCATCCCGAAAGTCCTCTCATTATTTTTTTCTAGGTCAAACGACCTTAAATACCAGAAGATGGGCACCGGAGGTGGGTCTTGCTGAGCACAACCCACCAGGGCGCGCCTGGGGGGCCTGGCGCGCCCTGGTGTCTTGTGCTCACTAGGTGGGCCCCGTCCGGTAGTTATTTGCTCCAGTATTTTTCATATATTCCAAAATAATTCTCCGTGAAGTTTCAGCTTATTTGGAGATGTGCAGAATAGGTATCTCTGATATGCTTTTTCAGGTCCAGAATTCCAGCTGCCGGTATTCTCCCTCTTTATGTAAACCTTGCATATTATGAGAGAAAAGGCGTTAGAATCACTCCCTAAAGCAGTATTATGCAAAACAATATTATAAATAACAGTAGAAAATCATGATGCAAAATGGACGTCTCAACCCACTGCCTATTGATGATAATTTTCCTGATGAGCAACTTGCTGCTATAAATACTTCACATAGTACTCCTTGGTATGCGGATTATGCTAACCATATTGTTGCTAAATATATACCACCTAGCTTCACCTATCAACAAAATAAAAAATTGTTTTATGATTTACGACATTACTTTTGGGATGACTGTCGGTGTCAAAACCGGCGAATCTCGGGTAGGGGGTCCCGAACTGTGGATCTTGGATCGATGGGTAACAGGAGACAAGGGAGACGATGTTTACCCAGGTTCGGGCCCTCTCTATGGAGGTAATACCCTACGTCCTGCTTTGTTTGTATTGATGATGGTGTATCGAGTACAGAGTTGATCTACCTCGAGATCGTATGTAGTGGTCTAAAACCCTAGGAGTAATGATCTTAATCTATGATGATCTGATCCTTCCTAATGACTAGCCTGGCCTCGGCTTATATAACACACCAGAGGCCTAGGATAATAAGAGTCCTAGTAGGCTACGTCGGTGGAGAGGAGTCCTTGTCTTGATCACCAAGTCTTGTGGAATCTTCCTCGTATGCATCATGGGCTGTCCGAACTGGCCCATTAGTGAATCACCCTGGGGGTCCTCTGCCCGACCCATGGGTCGGGAGATGACATGGTGAGTACCCCCTAGTCCAGGACACCGTCAGTAGCCCCCTGAACCGGTCTTCAAGTTAGGGACGCTCCTCGGTTCTTCCGAACAGTTCTTCGTCTTCGGCCGTCGGTCTTGAAAACTGGTTCAATAAATCTTCCCATCACTAATCTTAAGGATCGCCGAGGTGAATCCAAAGAGTTCACAAGTCGGGCATCCGAGGAGCCCCTTTAAGTTATCGGCCTGTATTAATGCCTCATTATTTTTACGCCACAACTCGGGTCCGAAGTGTTTCCCGTGTGGCGGTATCCTCTTGTGTCCGAGCTCCAACGCCGAACTGTATCCGAGGTGTCTTTCTGAGCCCGAGCTCCAACGCTGGTCGGCATCCGAGGTGTCATAGGATACCTCGGTCTCTGAATATTTGAAGTAGTTCATCCGAGCTTAAATATCGGGATAGTCTTTTATGGAGCCAGCCGTTCGCATTCGAGCTTTATGCCGGACTGCTTCCGAAGTGTCTTCGATCTTGAGATTTATGCCGGAATGCTTCCGAGCTCCAACGTCGGACCGTATCCGAGCTCCAACGATGATCAGCGTCCGAGGTGTCATAAACTACCTCGGTCTTTAAAAGATTGAACGAATTCAGCCGAGCTTAATGCCGGAAATGCCCTCTATGGAGCCAGCCACTTGCGCCCGAGCTTTGTGCCGGACTGCTTCCGAGGTGGTGCACCACCCCGACCATAGGCTGATTTTTTGTGGATATTTTCGATTGGTGTGTGCCGAGATATATAGCCAGAAGCCCGCAAGGTGCGTGTCGGTCTAAAACCCATAATGCACCTCAAGGATAAAAGAAAACCACTAATCCCAGTAGCCCCTGAGACTTAAGTCAATTTGCAAAATCGGCCTGAGGATCAAGTTCTTGCTTGGTGACATACGTTAGGGATGGAAACGTGGTACGCAGTAGTTTTCGAGACTCGGGTTGGGTGCGGCCGACCAACGTGAGGATCGAATCTCCTCGGGAACCATATTGCACTTTGGATTTGCTGCATTGAATAGGCAATGCAGTAGCCCCCGAGCCTTAATTTAGGCATGGGTGGTTGAATAAAGGATCGATATTTGTTTGACACAAACTTTGTTATGTTTGACACAATTTATGTGTAATGATTCTACGTATCCAAGTACTTTACATCATTAATGCTCAGATCCGCAATGTACAAGACTTTGTTGACCAACCATCGGCTTCAACCTCCTTGGCTAGTAGCCGAGGAGTGTTTGTCCTACTTTATAAAGCCTTTATAAGGGCAAAGATTTACGGCAATCCGGCCATACGGTTTTATAAACAATGGTACGCAGAGAGATATGTTATAAGAAACATCTTCTGGAAAAAAAAGTTCATTTATAAGTTCCTTTTCCCAGGATATTATGTTGACCATGATCGTGAAACCTCAACTCCGATCAATGTGGGAGGAAAATATTGAGGATTTAGTTTGGGGAATGTTCCCAAACTCTGTGGTTTTTAATGAACCAAAATTTTCACTTCTGTCGTTGCCGACCAATTATATTCTTAAGATGGCTAGCTTTTGGCTTCACCCAGTCTGAGGTACTAACCCGGATTACCCGGAAGTAACAATCACAGAGGTGCTCCCTTTACCCCCTAACCGAACAATCGGGAATGTAGGGGGTAAGCACAGGAGCCAGGCAACCCAGCTTGGCCAAAATCTTAAGTCAAATTGATGCATATTTATGGCTTTATAATGATGATTACGGAAGGCAGCACTCGCATATTGAATACAAATGCCTTTATGCTATATGCTATTTTGACTCCTTTTTGACCGTTTATCATTTGAGTGGCCCATCGTCGGCTTCTACCCCTTTGTAGATGCTACGCAGGGTGTTTCTGCAGTAGCAAGACAACCCTAAGCCGGCGTCTCGGTGCCCGGAGGCGGTTGTGTTAGCAGAAACGAGGCAATCAGATATCTAGGCTTTATAACTTTCACTTAGTCATGGGACCTTAAAGTTTGGGAGGCCAGTTACTAGCCCCCGGTTAGTGTTCGGCTTCAGCCGAGGTCAAGCCATTAACACTCCGGCCAAATTTATGAAAGGCCCAGGGGGTAACCTCTATCGGTCTATAGTTTGACAGAGTCATCGGATCGCTGACCAGTTTGCGTTCATTGTGACGGTCAGTTTTTGGCTTTCTCCACTGAGGTACTTGACCAGTTAAATTGGAAGTACAATCGCAGTGGTTCTCCCTTTGCACACCTAGCCGAACAAAGCAGAATGTAGGAGGCAATCACAGGAGCAGGGCAACCTAACTATTGATCAAAGACACAATTCGAAACTGATGCATATAAAGCAATATCCGAGAACGTTTTGCCGAGGACTCCCTAGAGTACCTTAGCTTTTGGTGGGTTCAGCTCTAGTCGCAGTCCCCCGTTTATATTGCCGATACTTTAAAGGCATTTGGCGTTGTACTACGAGAGTTATGCTCGGAAAAACTGAAAAACTTATGCAAAACTTTATGTTTAAATAGAAAATAAATTGTGCCAATCCGAAATTGGTCTAAAACTTAATTTGTGCTTCGGTCGTGTTTTAACATGATACATCCGATCTCCGGACTCCAAGCGGGTCAGCCTTTGGCTTCAACCTCCATATCCCGAAGGCGGAGTGTTTCTCCGAGGCATGTTTAGCGAACTAAACTCAAGCGGCTTTAGAAAGAAACCAGGCTATCCGGCTATTGACCACACACTAGTGTCGGAAAAAGGAGTAGTAGAAAAAGACTTTGCAACGACTAAGAAGAAAACACATTTATTATAAAACGGCTCGTACAAATTGAAGAGCCCCCGGTTAAATCGGGTAACGAAATTTGTAACAAACAAAGTTTTTTTTGTTTAACAAAAAATATAATGTTTGGTTGCACCGAACAAAAAGTAAAATTTGAAAGGGAGCTGAGCACGAAAATGACTTAGCTGGTTAATGTGCTCGATGCGGTTCGGGGTTGTGGCGGTACGAAGACGTAGTCCTCGGTCTGGCCGATGTCCCAGCCCCCAAGCCCAAGGTAATCGAGCGAAGAGCTCGGGTCGAGAAGTGGCAGCGCAACATGGTTGTTGCGGCGAGGCGAGGCCCCCGGTCCAACTTAGAAGAGTAGTTCGGCAGTGTGACGACGAAGCCCCCAATTATCATGGGAAAAGAAAGTGTTTTTAACAAACAAACTTTTTTATTTAACACAAATATAATGCTTGGTCGAACCAAACAAAAAATAAAAATTGAAAAAAGTTGAGCATGAAAGCGACTTAGCTGGTTAATGTGGTTGTGACGTGTGTCGAGCTTGTTGTGGGTCAATGTCCCAGCCCCCAAGCCGGTCACGAGGTAGCCGAGGAAGAGCTCGGCTTGACGAAGTGACAACACAACACTTCCAAAGCGCCGAGGAGAAACCCCCGATCCAGCCGAGGAGACGGAGTAGTTCGGCAGCGTGACGGCGAAGCCCCCACGTCAGTCGACCATGTCGACGACACAATTTGGTTGATGGAGGCAGGACAACAATGTAGGCACGCCAAGGTGACCGCGTGACACAGCCGAAGTCGATTACCTGTGCACACAATATAGTGCAAGCCAAGAGTAATAACAAATAAATGTAATAATATATTTAAAAAAAATCTTCTACTTAGTTAATGTAAGTGAAGAAAATAGTCAAAGGAATATGTCCTGGGCGCCGAGGTGCCTGAGCGAAGAGTTCGGCTAGACGAAGTGCTGATGCTGCATGGTCGATGTGGCGAGGCGAAGTCCCCGGTCCAGCTAACATGGCGAAGCTGGTCGTCTGGTGACGCCGAACTCCCTGGAGCAGGTTGGTGAAGAGATGGCAAAGCCCTCGGTCTAGCCGAGGTGACGGAGCAGGTCGGACGGTGACGCCGAAGTCTCATGCCAGCCGAGGTGTCGAAGTAGGTCGGCTGGTGACGTCGAAGTCTCAGGCCAGCGGAGGTGTGGAAGCTGGTCGGCTGGTGACGCCGAAGTCTCATGCCAGCCGAGGTGTCGAAGCTGGTCGGCTGGTGACGCCAAAGTCTCATGCCAGCCGAGGTGTTGAAGCTGGTCGGCTGGTGACGCCAAAGTCTCATGCCAGCCGACGTGTCAAAGCAGGTTGGCGTGGTGGACGTCAGCTTGAAAAAGCGACGGCGCGGCGATGCCGACGCACATAGGAATTTGTGACGCGGTCAATGCTGGCTTGATGAAGCAACGGATCGTCCGACCCGTACAACCCGCGGATGACGAGGTTCTTTTGATGATTATTCGTCCCTCGCAATGCCGAACTCTTGGTCAGCTGACCGAGATGATGAGAAAATTTCCTTCAAAAAGGACGTATGACAACCCGTTCATGAGAAAGATGAACTCGGGTCGGATTCATTTTCGCGCAGAAAACATATCTAAAATTCATTGTACTCATCGGAAGTTTTCCGGAGTTTGGAAGGTCGGATCGAGCTGAAATTTTGAGGGGTGATCGTTATGAGAATTCCGCAACCGATGAACGGTGGGATCTTCCAAAAGATGTCCGAGATAGACGCTGGACTCCTCGCCCTAAACTCGTCCAGATTCTCGTCCAGATTCGACAGGGCTCCGATAGATCGGAGATTGCCGGAGATTACTCCATCAGAACGCGACAAAATTTTACACGGTTGTTGTAGATACAATTCCACACAATTCCACCGAAGCAATCATCAAAGCAACGCTCGAGGAAACGGGGACGACGAACACAAATTCGCTGTCCAGAAAAACTGCAATCTGCAGACGAGCCATCGATCCTTCTAGCGATCCCACAACGGAACTCTCAATGAAAGCACCAATGTTGGTGTCAAAACCGACGAATCTCGGGTAGGGGGTCCCGAACTGTGGATCTTGGATCGATGGGTAACAGGAGACAAGGGATACGATGTTTACCCAGGTTCGGGCCCTCTCTATGGAGGTAATACCCTACGTCGTGCTTTGTTTGTATTGATGATGGTGTATCGAGTATAGAGTTGATCTACCTCGAGATCGTATGTAGTGGTCTAAAACCCTAGGAGTAATGATCTTAATCTATGATGATCTGATCCTTCCTAATGACTAGCCTGGCCTCGGCTTATATAACACACCAGAGGCCTAGGATAACAAGAGTCCTAGTCGGCTACGTTGGTGGAGAGGAGTCCTTGTCTTGATCACCAAGTCTTGTGGAATCTTCCTCGTATGCATCATGGGCTGTTCGAACTGGCCCATTAGTGAATCGCCCTGGGGGTCCTCTGCCCGACCCATAGGTCGGGAGACGACGTGGTGAGTACCCCCTAGTCCAGGACACCATCAATGACCCACATTTTTATAAACAAGGAGTAGATTGTGTTATTAGACGTTGTGTACCTGAGCTTGAACAGTGTCAGATCCTATAGAAGTGTCACTCCGAGTCTTAAGGAGGACACCATGCTGGTGACAGAACTGCACACAAGGTATTACAATCTGGTTTTTATTGGCCTACTCTTTTTAAAGATGCTCGTAAGTATGTCCTTTCTTGTGATGAATGTCAAAGAATTGGTAACATTGGTAGACGTCAGGAAATGCCTATGAATTATTCACTTGCTATTGAACCATTTGATGTTTGGGGATTTGATTATATGTGACCTTTTCCTTCCTCTAATGGGTTTACACATATTCTAGTTGTTGTTGATTACGTTATTAAGTGGGTTGAAGCTATTCCAACTAGTAGTGCTGATCATAACACTTCTATTAAAATGCTTACAGATATTATTTTCCCGAGGTTTGGAGTCCCTAGATATTTAATGACTGATGGTGGCTCTCATTTTATTCATGGTGCTTTCCGTAAACTTCTAGCTAAATATGATATTAACCATAGAATTGCATCACCTTATCACCCTCCGTCTAGTGGCCAAGTTGAACTGAGCATTCAAGAAATAAAGTTAATTTTGCAAAAGACTGTTAATAGATCTAGAAAGAATCAGAAACTTGACGATGCCTTATGGGCTTATATAGAACTGCTTACAGAAATCCTATGGGAATGTCCCCTTATAAAATGGTCCATGGAAAAGCTTGTCATTTACCTCTTGAGTTAGAACATAAAGCTTATTGGGCAATTAAAGAACTTAACTATGATTTTAAACTTGCCGGTGAAAAGAGGTTATTTGATATTAGCTCATTAGATGAATGGAGGACACAAGCTTATGAAAATGCCAAGTTGTTTAAAGAAAAAGTTAAAAGATGGCATGACAAGAGAATCCAAAAACGGGAATTCAATGTAGGAGACCTAGCTCTTTTGAACAACTCTCGTTTCAGATTTTTTGCAGGTAAGCTTCTCTCCAAATGGGAAGGCCTTTATGTCGTTGAGGAGGTCTATCGCTCTGGTGCTATAAAGATTAACAACTTCGAAGGAAAAAGCCCGAGAGTGGTAAATGGGCAAATAATTAAGCAGTACATCTCAGGTACGCCCCTTAATGTTGAAACTAACATTATTCAAGTTATGACTCCGGAAGAAAACATAAGAGAGACCTTGCGGAACATTCCAGAAAGCTGAAAAAGGGTAGGTATGTGATACAGTAAGTAAACCGACTCCAAAAATTCCAAAAATATATATTTTCTGTTGGTTTTCGTATTTTAGAAAAATTGCAAAAATAAAAAGGAGTCAGGAGGACCCACGAGGGAGACACGACCCAACAGGGCGCGACTTAGGCCCTGACCACGCCCTGTTGGCTCGTGGTGCCCTCATGCGCCTCCCGGACTCCGTTTTCTTCCTGGACACGTATTCTAACCTAGAAAAAATCATTACATATACTCCCGTATTTTTTGACCACGCATCGCAAGTTTCTCCTATGTTCTTGTTTCGGGTTGTTTTCCTGATAGATTTGAAGCAATATGTTGTCGCAAGATTCGGAAGGAGAGAGCTACGTTTCAGACCTCGTTGCCAATCCTCAAGTCTATGGGGATGTGGACCCTTTTGGGTGGTCGACGGAGGAAGGAGTGGATGCCGATCTAAAAAGGATTGAGTCCTCAAGTGAAGAGGAAGAAGAAGTACCTCTACCTCAACCTGGAGATATGCACGTGGAGTTTAAAAAGTCGAGCTTGCCAAACAAGGTTCCGCCTTCCAATACTCGATTTTCCCCTTATCAACGTGTGCAGGTAGACACCGCCGCTTCCGCAGCCAGCAAAACACACCCCTTGATGGAAGGAGCAATGATCGTCACCAACAAACTCTGCAAGGAATATCTGGACCTTAAGCGAGAGGTTGCTAAGCTTAATGAGGATATCAATACTCTAATGCCGGGGTATCATCACAAAAAGGATCACATCTTCACCATCATCACCCAAGAAGGATACCTGAGTACATGGGTATGGGCACCACCCTTAGCTTGTTCCAAGCTTGGGGGGAGGTGCCTCGATGATACTTGTGATCAGCGTTGGGTTTTCCGTGAAGAGGAACGGGTAATTGCAGCACAAAGTGGATAAGTATTTCCCTCAATTATGAAACCAAGGTTTATCGAACCAATAGGAATATCAATCCTCAACCGTCTTCAGCGGCTGCACACAAATGAACAAACAACTTCCACCCAACGCGGGCAAGAGGGTTGTCAATCCCCTTGATCTTGCTATTTGCAAGAAAATGAGTTGTGTAGATAATTGTTAATAAATATAAATTGCAAAATAAATAAAAAGTAAATAAAGACAGCAAGGTAAATATAGCATTTGTGAATATATATAAGTGAATAGACCCGGGGCCATAGTGTCCCCTAGCGACATCTCTCATGTAGGCAGCATACGGTGGGTAAACGAATTACTGTTGGGCAATTGATAGAAAAGCAGATAGTTATGCGGTGTTCACGGCAATGATCATGTATATATAGGCATCACATCCATAAGCAAATAGGCCGACTCCTGCCTGCACCTATTACTATTACTCCACTCATCGACCGCTATCCAGCATGCACATAGAGTATTAAGTAAAACAGAGTAATGCTTGGAGAACGATGACATGATGTAGACAAAGTAAACTCAAACAATATGAATGAACCCCATTGTTTTATCCTTATTAGCAACAACACAAAGATGCATCTTGTCCCCTACTTTGTCACTGGGGTATAGAAACTCGCCAGGTTGAACCTACCACAACGCACCACTCCCGCCGATGAAATATCAATCTACTTGGCCAAAGCATATCAATAGATCGGAGAGCATTACGAAGCTATAATGATCATGCTCATAAGAGATAATATAATTTAGAGGCATCTCAAATACTTTTCATGAATAATCTGAACATAAACCCACAATTCATCGGATCCCAACAAACACACCGCACAATAGGATTACATTGGATAGATCAAAGCAAAGATGCGATGACCATTGTATTGAAGATCATAAGAGAGAGAGAGATTGCCAACTAGGTACTAGCTATGGACCCGTAGGTCTGTGGTGAACTACTCACACATCATCATGAGGGCAGCAAGGTTGATGAAGAGGCCCTCCATGATCGATCCCCCCTCCGGCAGGGTGCCGGAACGAAGCTCCATATGGCCTCGCGACGGAACAGAGACTTGCGGCGGCGGAAAAAGGGTTTCGGGACTGCCTCCGGTTTTTCAAAATATTAGAGAATTTATAGGCCAAAGAGGGACGTCGGGAGGTGCCCGAGGGGGCCACCACATATCAGGGCGCGGACCCCCTAGGGCGCGCCCTGATGTGTGGTGGGGACCTCGTGTGCCTCCCGACTTCCTTCCGAAGCTTCTAGGTCTTCATATAGTCCAGAAAAAATCATCAAAAAGTTTCGTGGCAATTGGACTTCGTTTGGTACAGTAAACCTGCAAAGGCAAAAACACGCAGAAAACGGCAACTGGCACTGGGCACCAATAGGTTAGATAATGACCCAAAAAGTATCATAGAATGATAATATATCAGCATGGAACAATAAAAAATTATAGATACGTTGGAGACGTATCAAGCATCCCCAAGCTTAATTCCTGCTCGTCCTCGAGTAGGTAAATGATAAAAACAGAATTTTTGATGTGACATGCTATCCACTATGTAATCTTATTCAGGTATGCTCATTGAGAAAAGATGAATCAACAAATATTAACATAGAAATATTCAAAGTGTAAGAAACAGAATTGTTAATTCCTAAAAGTATACGATTCTTAAGAAATGTTTACCCCCCCATTCATCTTATTGTATTAGCAAGGCATGGCTCCATCTTCACCACATTAATACAAATGTTAAGCACCACGGTGTCCAAGTCAGGAAATTGGTTTGTACTTTTTCAATATGTATCAACTTTTTATTCTTCACGCAATACATGAGCGTGAGCCATTGGACATAGCATTTAGGTGGAATAGAGTATGGTGGTAGATATCAAAGGGGTAGGAAGTGGCGAAGATAGTCTCACATCGACTAGGCGTACCAACGGGCTATGGAGATGCCCATCGGTAGATGTCAATGCAAGGAGTAGGGATTGCCTTGCAAATGATGAACTAGAGCTATAAGTGTATGAAAGCTCAAATGAAGCTAAGTGGGGTGTGCATCCAGCTTGCTTGCTCATGAAGACCTCGGGCATTTGAGGAACCCGTCGTAGGAATATACAAGTCAAGTTTGAAATAATGAATAGGTAATTCCCACTAGCATATGAAAGTGATATATCATGAGACTCTCTACATGAGGAACATGGTGCCACTTTGAGGCACAAGTGTGGTAAAGGATAGTAGCAAAGTCCCTTCTCTCATTTTCTCCCATTTTTTTGAATGGATGGTGGGCCCATTTGGCCTCCCCCATCTTTATTTTTGTCAGGAGTCTCATCTCGACTTATGGGAGAATCATCGTCTCCATCATTCTTTCCTCACTGGGACAATGCTCTAATAATGATGATCATCACACTTTTATTTACTTACAACTCAACATGGAGAACTGATATGAAGATATGACTCTGTATGAATGCCTCTAGCAGTGTACTAGGATGTGCAATGATCTAGCGTGAATGTATCAAAAATATTATGAAGGTGGCTTTGCCAAAAATACTATGTCAGCTCTATATGATCATGCAAAGCAATATGACAATGAACGAACTATTCATGTGAAGTGACGATGGAATTTGCATGGAAATATATCTCGGAATGGCTATGGAAATGCCATGATAGGTAGGTATGGTGGCTGTTTTGAGGAAGATATAATAAGGCTTATGTGCAACAGAGCGTATCATGTCACGGGGTTTGGATGCACCGGCGGAAGTTGCACCGATCCTCGAGGTGAGAACAGGCTATGCATGGTACCGAAGAGGCTAGCAAATTATGAAAAGGTGAGATTGCGTATGTGTCGGGGATATTACCCCGCGGTATAACCCGGCCTGAAGTATGACCCAGCCGGGACTTGGCAACTCACTGGTGACCCGGCCGAGCTTGGCGGCTCATTGGTGACCCGGCAGGCGGGTCAGACGAGCAACAAGGCCCAACGGCCCAGAGGGCGACTCATGGGAGAGCCGACTCATGTTATGGCGGAAGGCGGCTCACAGAGATGGCCCAAAGGAGAGGAAGGATTCCCTTACAAGAGAAACAAGACCCGGATTAGGACTCAAGAGAGACTAGTCCTAATCCTACTCCCAGTAGGGCTCTACATGAAAACCTACCCTTTCCACTTATATAAGGAGGGGTAAGGCACCCCTAGAGGGACAAGTTCAAGTCATTAGAGATAGACAGATTAGAGGCTCTCAAGATTAGAGGTAGCGATCCCGCACCCTTGTAATCGAGATCATCCTCATCATCAATATACACAAAGCAGGACGTAGGTTTTTACCTCCATCGGAGGGGCCGAACCTGGGTAAACTCGTGTCTCTCGATTCCGACCAACGCTCGCGAGCCGCCACATAGTTGTGATGGCCTCACACCTAAGTTCTCTCACGAGGACATCTTGCCGTCACAAAATCACGACAGTTGGCGCCCACCATGGGGCTGGCGCACGGTGGTGTTGTGTTCTTGAAGGGATCTCTCCTACGGATCGAGAAGCTTATGACCCGTTGGATCCGCAAGAACCGGCACAGAAGGATTTACATCAACTTCAAATTCATCAGTCAAGTTTGAAAAAAAAGAAAAAAAAGGGGGAGTTCTGGCGGCAGATTCGGCATTGTCCGGCGATCAACCAGATCTCTATTACGGCTGACGCGGAGGAACAAGAGCGCCTTGCGGCGGCTTCCAGAATCAAGCCGCCGGCTGCTCCCATACGCGAGATTCAATCTAGTAAAGCAAAAGGAGGGAGAGGCTAAAACCTAAAAAGGCTACAGCGGTGACAAGGGACAGCGCCGGCTACATTTTTTCCTGTCCATCTGCCGGAGCCTAACGTGTTCGTATGGGGTGGACACGGCTGAAGTACGCGCGTCTCCTGCTGACATGCATGCTCTGCCAAAAGGTGTAGAGAAGCCCAATATAAAAAAAACAGAGTGCAAATCGCTGGCGCACCGAGACCGACAGGATTTGACTACTCGTTGACCATGTCCAGATCAAAGTGTGCGTTTCTTTTATTTTTTCTACGTACAGATTGAGACGGATACACCAAGGACTGGCCATGTTCCGTTTATTTTCTATTCTGGTCGCTGTTCTACCATACGCGATTCTGGCCGCTGCTGCTCCCGAGGATAATTAAAGCGCAGAAGCAACGCCACAGGAGCACACGCGTTAAACTCATTGAGTCATTGTATTGTGCACGTGAAAATTGATTCCAATAGTAGCCTCGCTACTTTCCATGGGAAGCCACAGCCAGCTAGTAGTACTACATCAAATATTAGTACTCCTACTAATACGTGAAGCCTCAAGACCATTCAAGCAAAAGTGCTAGTTGACCGTGCAGATTTCAAGGTTAAATTAAGGCCTACAAGCTATGTTGTTAGCTAATGGTGGATATGTTTCCTGTTGTTTTCTTCTGAAGCTCAGCACCGGTGTTCGTATTTTATCCAACAGAAAAAATCAGGTGATATTTTTCTAACTATTATTTAGTGTAATTAAATATCATCAAACGGTTTTACTTCCGAGCTATGCTATTATGTACGCAGGTCGATTAACTCATGGCCAGAGTACGGTCCGGTCCTCGCACGCCTTCATCGGAGGCCACGTCCGCATATGCGCCATGACGAGCTACCGGACAGACGCGTACAACCCACCGTTCATACGGTCGGGTCTACATCAATGCACCGGCTTATCAACGCCGCGCCCGCCTCTCGCGACCGCACCGGCTTATCAATGCTGCGACCGACTCGCGCGACCACACCAGCTTATCAACGCCGAGCCCGCCTCTCGCGACCGCACCAACTTACAACGCTGTGGTGGACTCTCCTGTCGGCGCCGGCTTACAACGCCACGGCCGACTCACCGACCGTGCTGGCCTACAACGCTATGGGCGACTCGCCACTCGGCGGTCCGGTCTATATCGACATGCTGGTGCCACGCCTGCTCACTTAAGCCGCCCAACGGACGCTCGTGATTTGCCGTCTCTGCGGTCTAGTCTACATTGACACGCTGGTGTCGTGCTTGCTCGCTCAAGACGTCCATCCGCACAAGTTGCTCAGCGGGCGCGCGCAAGTCGCCGCCCCTGCGGACAGTCTACTACAACAACCAACTGGGATGAACCATTGGTCGGGTTATTGACACAGCTCATACGGGATCATTTATCAGCTTCTGCGATCAACCTCAAGTTTCCATGAATTCACATCGCGTTATCAACACCGAGGGTATACAATGAGTGTTGCGAAGATCATCAAACTCGCCACTTTGCCTCCAGCTTCAACACATTCCAGCATTTCCGCTGTCAACTATATGCCGGGTTATGCCACAGCCAAGTATGGAGAATCTGAAGTCAACTCCTCGAGTCGTCTTAAGACTCGGGGGCTACACAGACATGATTCAACAAATGTTGCTAGTTTCAGCAAATTCAAGAACACCGGGTCATTGGAGAAGAAATAACCCGATCTCGGGGGCTACTGCCACATTGGTGAAAGCTTAAAGGCTGTCAGAAAATTTCCAGCTAAAAACGTGCCAAGCAATCTGAGAGTTCCGGCTCAAAAGAAGGATTCTGGAGTTTCAGAAAAGGTTCCGGTTTAAAACCCGGCTCAAGAGAAGTATGTCTCTCACAAAGTTTTGAGATTTCGATATCCGGCTCAACATCCGGTTCAAAAGGAATTCATCTCTCGCAAGTTCGAGTTCTCAAGAAAATTTAAAGTCTCCCAAGAGGACGAGCCGCCATGATGCGACCATTCAAACATGGGTGCCCTACCTTATTGGCGGAAGATTTAAATTTGCCCAAGAGGACGAGCCGCCATGATGCGCCGTTCAAACATGGGTGCCTACTTTATTGGATCTTCATAAGGTCACTTGGGGGCTTCCAACCCACTGGGTTTAGCTTTCATACCCTCTTGACCGGCTTTATATGCCATATTCGAGTTAAACCTGCCTGTTTGCAACTTGATACTCCACCAGGTGACCCGCCGAACTCTTGACAGTCAATCTTGCTAAGAGACCCTAAACTTTCATAGTCAATCTCGCACAAAGACCCTGAACTTGTCAAGGTTTAAACGGCGGCTTTTGTCACGAGAGAGCCGGCTTAAAGTGAGCTAGGATAAACTCGCATTGTCTGTCGTAGTCTCTCCGCTATGTGGCCCGTTTGTACTCTTAACAAGTCAATCTTTTTAAGACCCTGAACTAGTTAAGGTTTAAACAATGGATTTATGTCACGTGAGAGCCGGCTTACGAGGTTTCATGCTTTCATGCCAAGCTTCTTTGAAGCAAAACTTGAGTTTTTCAAAAACAAAACAGAGCTAGTCTCTTTTTGCCGAGCCTTGAAAGCCGACATTTTTATACTCTGTTATCATACACATACATCATCATACATTGCATCATCATTGCATCGTCATACCATGCATCATATATGCATGAATATCCTGGTTTATATTACAAGAGCCGGTTTTCAAACCGGGATACATATTTCAATCCTTAATAGCTAACATGGCTAGATTTCCATTATGGTTGTTATAACCAATATTGAATAATTGAGGTTCTCAAACCAAGTTATATTATTATCTTAAATAGCCAACATGGCTGGATCTTCATCATGGTTTATCATAACCAGTATTAAATGATTGGGGTTTTTCAAGCCAGCTCGGAAGAATTGACTATTCCCGAAGAACCACACTATCAAGTATAGTGCCGTGTCATCTAATTGACCGGCTGTTGGATTCTTTCAAATTGTGCTCTGTAGTAAACTACAACACTTATGGATTTCTCATACATATATTTGCCGGGTTGCACCGCAACCACGAGCAGGGATTTTCATTTCAAGGACAAAGGCATTATTCCAGGATATTCAACAAAATACCAGGTTACAACCACGGTCAAGGAGTCATTCAACAAATTATGATGAGTTATATTATTCTCACACAATCCCAAGTCGCTGCAGGCATACGACCCGGCACTTGGGGGCTACATCATATGATGTTTTTCTTTTCAGAGGAGAAGTGCATGTAAGTCCCGAGTCGCTGCAGGCATACAACCCGGCACTTGAGGGCTACACCACTCAGATCAAATTTTCTAAAGTCCCAAGTCGCTGCAGGCATGCGACTCGGCACTTGGGGGCTACAGTATTGAGCTGCACAAACAGATTATAAAGGTCCAAAGTGAAGACCCGGCCCATCACACACTGATGAGCCGGCCCTTGGGGGCTAATGTACTATCATTTTCAAGTTGAGGAATTATATGAAGATCCGGCCCATCATATAAAGATGAGCCGGCCCTTGAGGGCTACACTGGCTGAAGTTTTATGAGCATACGACATTTACAAGTTCCAGGTTGCCGCAGGCAAGACAACCCGGTACTTAGGGGCTACATATGTGGAACATTCAACTTATGACTGGTGACTCAGATGAACAATCCGGATTTCTCTAGGGTTGCAATATTTATATTGAAGCAAGTCTTAAAGCTATCACTATGTTCCCCTCTTAAGACTTGGGGGCTACAGGTAATATGGATAAAAAAAAAATAGAAGAACACTTTCAAGACGTCAATTGAGAGCGAGACGGGTCTCATTTCTTCATGGAGCTGAAGCGTTGAAAGACCAGCTCAACATCACACGGATTTCTTTATTCCCAATAATTTTATCAAGTCAGCTGGAGTCCAGTTGTTTGACCCGGCATTATCAAAAAATCATAACCCGACAGATTCTATATAAGCAACCCGGCTTCACAGGTTGAAGTGGTTTAACAATGGACGAATTTCTATTCCCAATATTTTTATCAAGCCGAAGAACGGAAACCGGCTCAACTTCATATGGTTTTCTTATCTCCAATAATTTCATCAAGCCAAAGCATTGGCGGCCGACTCAACGGCATATGGGTGTTTTATTCCCAATATTTTGCAAAGGACATGGACTTGCAATATGATTGTGAAGACGGCTCTTTAGTATGAAGAATAAACCCGGATTTTCAAGGAGCTACTTCATTAAGCCAACCAGTGGAGCAAGCCGGCCCTTTAACAGATTTGTTATTCTTATTTCAGGAGATTACCATGAATAAATTCAAGCTAACCTGGGGGCTAATGTCGGGGATATTACCCCGCGGTATAACCCGGCCTGAAGTATGACCCGAACAGGACTTGGCAACTCACTGGTGACCCGGCCGAGCTTAGCGGCTCATTGGTGACCCGGCAGGCGGGTCAGACGAGTGACAAGGCCCAACGGCCCAGAGGGCGGCTCATGGGAGGGCCGACTCATGTTATGGCGAAAGGCGGCTCACAGAGAAGGCCCAAAGGAGAGGAAGGATTCCCTTACAAGAGAAACAAGACCCGGATTAGGACTCAAGAGAGACTAGTCCTAATCCTACTCCCAGTAGGACTCTACATGAAAACCTACCCTTTCCACTTATATAAGGAGGGGTAAGGCACCCCTAGAGGGACAAGTTCAAGTCATTAGAGATAGACAGATTAGAGGCTCTCGAGATTAGAGGTAGCGATCCCGCACCCTTGTAATCGAGATCATCCTCATCATCAATATACACAAAGCAGGACGTAGGCTTTTACCTCCATCGGAGGGGCCGAACCTGGGTAAACTCGCGTCTCTCGATTCCGACCAACGCTCGCGAGCCGCCACATAGTTGCGATGGCCTCACACCTAAGTTCTCTCACGAGGACATCTTGCCGTGACAAAACCACGACAGTATGTCCATGGTTTCACATTAGTCATAAAGAACTCATATACTCATTGCAAAGTTTTATTAGTTTATCATAAATCAAAGTACTAATCGCATGCCCCAAGGGAAGAGGTTGGTAGGAGTTAACCATCGCGCGCTTCCGACCCGAAACAACACTAGGATTTCAACGAGGAATAGAAATGCTCACACGTCATCACCATGACTCTTTAATTTTTAGATGAACAAAAAGGTCAACCCCACTTAATATCGACACTTCTACGGGTTAACAATTATGAACTCACACCTATTTCACATTACTACATCAATATCATTAACCCACAATTTCTTTATATGTGCTACATGATGGTTTTGATTATCACTCTTTGAATACCTAATATTTTTGGACTAGTCTGTATGACCCATGCAAATTACCATCACTATTTATTAACTCCCAGACAAATATAAGTGAAGAACGAGAGTGAAATCATTTCTTTAAAATCTACACGCCACCATGCTCAAAAAGATATAAGTGAAGTACTAGAGCAACTGTTAAACTCAAAAGATATAAGTGAAGCACATAGGGTATTCTAACAAATTATGATGAAAGTGTGTCTCTCTTAAATAGGTGTGTCTAGCAAACAATGATTGTGGCAAACTGAAAGTAAAAGCAAACAAAAGCAAACGACGCTCCAAGCAAAACTCATATCATGTGACGAATAAAAATATAGCTTCAAGTGACATACCGATGGATTTTAGACGAAAGAGGGGATGCCTTCCGGGGCATCCCCAAGCTTAGACGCTTGAGTCTCCTATAAAATATTACCTTGGGGTGCCTTGGGCATCCCCAAGCTTAGGCTCTTGCTACTCCTTATTCCTTTGTCCATCAAGATAACACCCAAAACTTGAAAACTTCAATCACACAAAACTCAACAAAACCTCGTGAGATCCATTAGTATAAGAAACATATTGCAGACTTTAAATACTGTTGTAAATTTATTCAATTTCATAAATGCATAATAGGTACTGTATTCTAACTTCTCCATGGCTTATACCCCCCGATACAATCCGTAGTTTAATCAAAATAAGCAACTATGCAAGCAAAAACAGAATCTGTCTAAAACAGAACAGTCTGTAGCAATCTGTAGAGAGCCTATACTTATGTAACTATAAAAATTCTGAAAAATTAGTAAAACCTCGTAAATTTGTATAGAAACATTGTGTAAAAATTTCAGATCATTATCACGCTCCAGAAAAAATGAAAATTCCTGTATTGGAGTCAAAAGTTTCTGTTTTGTTTCAGCATCAATTCTACTCATCTTGTGAGTCATCCTTACTTGGCACAAACTATAATTTAAACACAAAGACATAATCATTACAGAGGCAATAATCATGTTATTAAAAATAAACAGAAAGTTCTAAGCAAAAATTTGAAGATAACTATTGGGTTGCCTCCCAACATGCGCTATTGTTTTATGCCCCTAGCTAGGCATAATGCATAGTTTCAAGTATTGTAATATCCACGGATACGATCCGTCATACCATAATGATATTCCCTTTTTTCAGCAGCAAGATTTCTAATGGGTAAGCTAAAATAATTGAAGGGACTAAACTTCACAACACAAGGATCTGAGAGATCTATTTCAGGAGGAATAGGAGGCTCTTCTTTAGGTTTCTCATGGGTGATAACTATTTCCTCATTGTATAGATTTTGATGAAGGTATTTTCTTAATTATCTCTCAAGCTCATAACCCATTCCAAGTTTTGGTATAGCAAATTGATCATTATGTTCAGAGATTTTATCAACTAGGACATTAGGTGGAACCTTCTTTCTAAGGTTTTTATCATAAGCAACATAGTCCATTGATCTTAGTTTTGTTACCCCTTCCAATTCATAAAGAATTCCTTCTATTGGTGGGCATTCACAATTAATCCTATAATAAAAATATATCTCTAGCCTATTGTATAATATTGTAAAATTCTTGAGCAAGAAATATAGTGGCTAGACGTTTAGTAGGAGCTTCCTGAATATTAGAGAATTCTAGAAACAACCATTGTATGAAAGGATGCATGTGAAAATTGTCTTTCCAATTGTGCTATGAGTGTAGATATAGCATCCGCATAACTTGTAGTTCTAGTAACAATGGAACCCCCCATCAATGGTAATGACCCCGTACAAGTAAAAAAATATTCAATCACACTCTTGCCAATAATATTCCCACTACCTATACAGAGTTTGTTTGTTTGCATAGTGGGTTCAATTTTAGACGGATCATCATCCGCAAGATTATCAAGTTTTTCGTTAGCAACTTCATCAAAATTTCTTTTAGCATTATTATCACAAGGTGAAGTTGGGTGCTCAAGGGCTTCCGCACTAGCGGCGGAAACACCACTAATCTCAAAATCAGACATGGTAGCTACTTCAAGCAAGCGAAAGAGTAAACTAGTAGCAAGCAAAGGTAAATATTTTTGTAAATTTTATTTTCATGCGACAAGCTAAATATAACAGCAAATAAAAAGAAGAACAAGTGAATGAAAATTTGTGTGAAGTTACTTGATAGTTGATGATGATATTCCCCGGCAACGACGCCAGAAATCCTTCCTGATACTTGTGATCTGCGTTGGGTTTTCCGTGAAGAGGAACGGGTAATTGTAGCACAAAGCGGATAAGTATTTCCCTCAGTTATGAAACCAAGGTTTATCGAACCAATAGGAATATCAATCCTCAACCGTCTTAAGCGGCTGCACACAAATGAACAAACAACTTGCACCCAACGCGGGCAAGAGGGTTGTCAATCCCCTTGATCTCGTTATTTGCATGCAAATGAGTTGTGTAGATAATTGTTGATAAATATAAATTGCAAAATAAATAAAAAGTAAATAAAGTCAGCAAGGTAAATATAGCGTTTGTGAATATATAAGTGAATAGACCTGGGGGCCATAGTGTTCCCTAGCGACATCTCTCATGTCGGCAGCAAATGGTGGGTAAACAAATTAATGTTGGGCAATTGATAGAAAAGCGGATAGTTATGCGATGTTCACTACAATGATCATGTATATATAGCATCACATCCATAAGAAAATAGGCCGACTCCTGCCTGCACCTATTACTATTACTCCACTCATCGACCGCTATCCAGCATGCATCTAGACTATTAAGTAAAACAGAGTAATGCTTGGAGAACAATGACATGATGTAGACAAAGTAAACTCAAACAATATGAATGAACCCCATCGTTTTATCCTTAGTAGCAACAACACAAAGATGCATCTTGTCCCCTACTTTGTCACTGGGATATAGAAACTCGCCAGGCTGAACCTAGCACAACGCACCACTCCCACCGATGAAATATCAATCTACTTGGCTGATGACCCACAAGTATAGGGGATCAATCATAGTCCTTTCGATAGGTAAGAGTGTCGAACCCAACGAGGAGCAGAAGGAAATGACAAGTGGTTTTCAGCAAGGTAATTTCTGTAAGCACTGAAATTGTAGGTAACAGATAGTTTGATAGCAAGATAATTGGTAACGAGCAAGTAACGGTAACGGTAAATAGGGTGCAGAAAGGTAGCCCAATCCTTTTGAGGCAAAGGCAAGGCCAGAACAATCTCTAGTAATAGGCAAAGTGTTCTTGATGGTATATGGGAATTTCGTCTAGTCACTTTTATCATGTTGGTTTGATTCGTGTTCGCTACTTTGATAATTTGATATGTGGGTGGACCGGTGCTTGGGTGCTGTTCTTACTTGAACAACCTCCCACTTATGATTAACCCCCTCGCAAGCATCCGCAACTACGAGAAAAGTATTAATATAAAATCTAACCATAGCATTAAACGTTTGGCTCCAAATCAGCCCCTTACGAAGTAGCACATAAACTAGGGTTTAAGCTTCTGTCACTCTAGCAACCCATCATCTAATAACTACTCCAGAATGCATTCCCTTAGGCCCTTGAATGGTGAAGTGTCATGTAGTCGACGTTCACATGACACCACTAAGGGAACCATAACATACATATCATCAAAATATCGAACACATATCAAATTCACATGATTACTTGCAACATGACTTGTCCCATGACCTCAAGAACAAAAGTAACTACTCACAAATAATAATCATGCTCAAGATCAGAGGGGTATCAAATAGCATAATGGATCTGAACATATAATCTTCCACCAAATAAACCATATAGTAATCAACTACGCAAGGTAATCAACACTACTAGTCACCCACAGGTACCAATCTGAGGTTCCGGTACAAAGATTGAACACAAGAGATGAACTAGGGTTTGAGATGAGATGGTGTTGTTGAAGATGTTGATGAAGATTGGCCTCCCAAAGATGAGAGGGGTGTTGGTGATGATGATGGCTTCGATTTGCCCCTCCGGGAGGGAAATTCCCCCGGCGGAATCGCTCTGCCGGAAGGCAAAAGTGCTCCTGCCCAAGTTCCGCCTCGAGGTGGCGGTGCTTCATTCCGAAAGTCCTCCTCTGATTTTTTCTAGGTCAAATGTGACTATATACTAGAAGATGGGCTCCGGAGGTGGGCCGAGGTGGCCACGATACACCAGGGCGCACCCAGGGGGGGTCTGGCGTGCCCTGGTGGGTTGTGCCCACCTGGCTGCCCCCCTCCGGTAGTTTTCTACTCCAGTATTTTTTATTAAATACAAAAATAATCTCCGTAAAGTTTCAGCTTCATTGGAGTTGTGCATAATAGGTATCTCTGATGTGCTTTTCTTAGGTCCAGAATTCTAGCTGCCGGTATTCTCCCTCTTTGTGTAAACCTTGCATATTATGAGAGAAAGGGCATTAGAATCACTCCCTAAAGCATTATTATTCAACAAAACATAGTAAATAATAGTAGGAAATCATGATGCAAAATGGACGTATCAACTCCCCCAAGCTTAGACCTCGCTTGTCCTCAAGCGAAAGCTGATATTGAAAAGCATGTCCACATGGTTTGAGAGAGAGGTGTTGATAAAAACAAAATACGAACATAGAAGCATCATGCTTATTAATATAACAGCAACAAACTCTATCATATAATTTATTCAACATAATTTGATCATATAACTTCTTATGCAAAAGTAACAATTCATCACAACATGGAAGTATGAAGCATAAACCTTATTGAAAACCAACAAACTGTGTTCTCAGTCAACTTTGCAACTACAATTCATCATATTTTCAGGAAGGGTCTCATGTAGGAGCCTTTTGGCAAGTCCACATACTCAACCATCATTTAGTCTTCCATGATTGCTAACACTGACGACATACCCATGAACAAAAAGTTTCAACCGGACACATAGGAAGATAGGGGCTTATAGTTTCGCCTCCCAACATATTCACCTCAAGGGTGATGTCAACAATAATAACTCATGCCCACTCATATTCAACTGGATATATGTGCCTAGATCTTTCCTCACCACATGATGCTTGCAAAAAGAAAAAGTAAAAAGGAATAGGGAATAATACTTTGACTCTTGCATAAAAGTAAATACGTGAAAGTAAAAGATAGGCCCTTCGCAGAGGGAAGGAGAGGTTGTCATGCGCTTATTGGTTTGTATGCCCAATCCCTTACTATAAAATAATGTCACGCTATATTGCCCCCTATGATAGCAACCTTTGTTATGCAGTCCATCGCGTTTATTACTTTGCCATCATAAGTTCGTATAGCGCTCAATTTTCTCTTACACTAATTGATCAAAACACTTTTAGAAGCAATTTTTATTGACTTATTGCACCGATGACAACTTACTTGAAGGATCTTTCTCGATCCATAGGTAGGTATGGTGGACACTCAAAGAATGAATTTGGGTTTGGGTTTTTGGATGCACAAGTAGTATCTCTACTTAGTGCAGAATTTTGGCTAGCAAAGATATTGAGCAAGCACCACATGTTGAAGGATCTATGACAATATAACTTCTATGTGGATATGAACAAGCATAAATCATTATGTTGTCTTACTTGTCCAACGTCAATAATTTTGACATATAATATTTCATGGGGGCTCACAATCATAAAAGATGTCCAAGATGGTATATTTGCATGTGAATCTTCTCTTCCCTTATTAATTATTTCATGAATTGAATCATTGACCAATGCTATGTTTGTCAATCTCCAATAAATTTTACTACTTATACTTTTACTTATGTGATCTCATTACTCACCATAAGATTAGCATATGATTCTTTTCATTTATTTTCCTTACGTTTCTTTTGATTGCAACAAGAAAGTAGAGAGGCAAAAACTCAAACTAAACTTTATTATATAACTCTCACTCGATTACATAGATAGATAGGCCACAAAACTAACACACGAAAATAGATCATGCTAAACTTTTATTCAACTAAAGCAAAGGGAAACTAACGATCGAACTAAATAGGTAAAGGTGAATAAAAGTGGTGGTGATACGATACCGGGGCACCTCCCCCAAGCTTGGATCAAGCCAAGGGGAGTGCCCATACACGTGTACTCAAGTCTCCTTTGGTGGTGGTGAAGAAGAAGGTGGTGGTGATGTGGTGTCACACTTCAGCCTCAAAAGATGCTCCAGTTTGCGGATGACCCTCCTAAGGTTATTGATGTGTTCCTCTAGCAAAATATTTTCACGGATGAGAAATTTATTCTGAACACGGACTACTTCGAAGGCTCTGAAAGCTTCGATTTCAATAGGGGTGAGATGACTATAGTAAGGTTGAAGGATATCTTCTTCCTCTCCATCCTTTGTTGGCATGGGTTGATCTCCTTCAGGGAGCTGACCCACCATAGCTTCCTTGCCTTTGTCTTCCTTGTTGACTTCCTCCAGCTCCTCCCTCTTCAGCTCTATCTTTATTAGCCAGGCATCTTCCTCTCGCATTGTTAGAATAGGGGGAAGACATGATGCCTGACTTGACAGATCTGACAGGAAAACAGCAAGAAACAAGAACAGAGGATTTTCTACGATGCCGTCGTCAAAACAGTCGGGGGTATTTATAGAGAATTTTTATTCTTGGGAAACAAGCATATGGAAGGTAAACGGAGTCGGGAGAGCATCCGAGGTGGGCACAACCCACCAGGGCGCGCCCAGGGGTGCCTGGCGCGCCCATCCGGTTTATTTTTTTTATTTCCAAAATTTTCTAATATTCCAAAACTGACAAAAAATATTTTTGCGGATTTTTCGGAGTCCGTTTACTTACTGTATCACGTACCTCCTATTTTTTGAGAATTCTGGAGTGTTCCGGAAGGTTTCTTTTATGTGTTCCCCCGGTGTCATGGTTTGGATAACATTGCTTTCAACGTTAATATGCGTACTTGAGATATAGTGCTTAATTCTTTGTCCATTGACCACCTTTGGGTTAGTACCTTCGGCGTTATTAATCTTGATAGCTCCATATCGATAAACCTCTTCGATAATATATGGTCCTTCCCATTTGGAGAGAAGCTTTCCTGCAAAAAATCTTAAACGAGAGTTGAACAAAAGAACATAATCTCCTATTTTGAATTCACGCTTTTGGATTCTTTTGTCATGCCATCTTTTTACTTTTTCTTTGAATAGCTTGGCATTTTCATAGGCTTGGGTTCTCCATTCATCTAGTGAGCTAATATCAAATAGCCTCTTCTCACCGGCAAGTTTGAAATCATAATTAGGTTCTTTAATTGCCCAAAATGTCTTATGTTCTAATTCTAGAGGTAAATGACAAGCTTTCCCATATACCATTTTGTATGGAGACATACCCATAGGATTTTTATAAGCTGTTCTATAGGCCCGAAGTGCATCATCTAATATTTTAGACCAATTCTTACGAGACCTATTAACAGTTTTTTGTAATATTAATTTTATTTCTCATTTGCTAAGTTCTACTTGACCACTAGATTGAGGATGATAGGGTGATGCAATTCTATGGTTAACATCATACTTGGCAAGCATCTTACGGAAAGCACCATGAATAAAGTGTGAACCACCATCGGTCATTAAATACCTAGGGACTCCAAACCTCGGGAAGATAACCTCTTTAAGCATTTTAATGGAGGTGTGGTGATCAGCACTACTAGTTGGAATAGCTTCTACCCACTTAGTGACATAATCAACAGCGACCAAAATATGAGTATACCCGTTAGAGGAAGGAAAAGGCCCCATATAATCAAAACCCCAAACGTCAAATGGTTCAACAACAAGTGAATAATTCATAGGCATTTCCTGACACTTACCAATATTACCAATTCTTTGACATTCATCACAAGACAAGACAAACTTATGGGCATCTTTGAAGAGAGTAGGCCAATAAAAACCAGATTGCAATACCTTGTGAGCAGTTCTATCTCCCGCATGATGTCCTCCATGAGCTTCGGAATGACATTTCTGTAGGATTTGTTCATGTTCATGCTCAGGTACACAATGTCTAATAATACCATCTACTCTTTCTTTATAAAGATGTGGGTCATCCCAAAAATAATGTCTCAAGTCATAGATTTTTTTTCTCTTTTGTTGGTATGTGAAGCTAGGTGGTATATACTTAGCGACAATGTAGTTAGCATAATCAGCATACCAAGGCATATTTTGAGAGACATTAATTGCAGCTAACTGTTCGTCAGGGAAGCTATCATCAATAGGTAGTGGGTCATCAAGAATATTTTCTAACCTAGACAAGTTATCAGCTACTGGGTTCTCAGCTCCCTTCCTATCAACGATGTGTAAGTCAAATTCTTGAAGCAGGGGAACCCATCTAATGAGTCTAGGTTTATCATCTTTCTTTTCCATAAGGTATTTTATGGCAGCATGATCGGTGTGAATAATAACTTTGGAATCAACAATATAGGATCTAAATTTATCACAAGCAAACACAACTGCTAAAAATTCCTTTTCAGTGGTGGCATAATTTCGTTGGGCATTGTCTAGAGTTTTGCTAGCATAATGGATAACATTCAATTTCTTATCAACTCTTTGTCCTAGAACAGCACCAACAGCATAATCACTAGCATCACACATAATTTTAAAAGGCAAGTTCCAATCAGGTGGTTGTACGATAGGTGCAGAGGTTAAGGCTTTCTTGAGTGTTTCAAAGGCTTCCACGCAATCATCATCAAAAACAAAAGGAATATCATTTTGCAAAAGATTAGTAAGAGGCCTAGAAATTTTAGAGAAGTCTTTAATGAACCTCCTATAAAAACCAGCATGACCAAGGAAACTTCGAATACCTTTAATATCTTTGGGACATGGCATTTTCTCAATTGCATCAACTTTAGCTTTATCCACCTCAATACCTCGTTCGGATATTTTATGCCCCAAGACAATGCCTTCATTAACCATAAAGTGGCACTTCTCCCAATTCAAGACAAGATTAGTTTGTTCACATCTCTGCAAAACTCGATCAAGGTTGCTTAAGCAATCATCAAAAGAAGTTCCGTAAACGGAAAATTCATCCATGAAAACCTCCACAATCTTTTCACAAAAATCAAAGAATATAGCAGTCATACATCTTTGAAAGGTAGCAGGTGCATTGCATAAACCAAAAGGCATACGTCTATAAGCATAGGTTCCCAAAAGGGCAAGTAAAGGTGGTTTTCTCTTGATCGGATTGTGACACAGGTATTTGAGAGAAACCAGAATATCCATCTAGGAAACAAAAGTGTGTGTGCTTAGATAGTCTTTCCAACATTTGATCAATGAAAGGCAGAGGGTAATGATCTTTCCTAGTAGCTTTATTTAATTTTCTAAAATCAATTACCATTCTATAGCCTGTGACAATTCTTTGTGGAATGAGTTCATTCTTATCATTAGGAACAACGGTAATACCTCCTTTCTTAGGGACACAATGAACGGGACTTACCCATCTACTATCAGCAATAGGATAAATTATACTTGCTTCCAGAAGTTTTAATATTTCAGTTCTTACCACTTCCTTCATCTTAGGATTCAATCGCCGTTGGTGATCAACAACGGGTTTAGCATCTGGTTCCATATTAATCTTGTGCTGACATAGAGTGGGACTAATGCCCTTAAGATCATCAAGAGTATATCCAATAGCAGCCCGGTGCTTCCTCCGAACTTTCAATAATCTCTCTTCTTCATGTTCTGAAAGGTTAGCACTAATAATAACAGGATATATCTTTTTCTCATCAAGATAAGCATACTTCAAAGTGTCAGGCAATTGTTTCAATTCAAACACAGGATCACCTTTAGGTGGAGGAGGACCTCCAAGAGTTTCAATAGGCAAATTGTGTTTCAGGAGAGGTTGTTGTTCAAAGAAAATTTTATCTATTTCATTTCTTTCACGCAAGTGCATATCATTTTCATGGTCAAGCAAATATTGTTCTAATCGATCAGTAGGACGCATAGCAATAGAAGCAAGACCAATTATTTCATCCTTACTAGATAACGCTTTATCATGAGGTTGTCTACTAAACTTGGAAAAATTAAACTCATGAGACACATTACCAAAGCTGACACCGACAGTTTGTTTTTCACAATCTATCTTAGCATTGACGGTGCTGAAGAAAGGTCTACCAAAGATAATGGGACAAAAGTCATCTTGTGGGGAACCAAGAACTAGAAAATCAGTAGGGTATTTCACTTTCCCACACAAGACTTCAACATCTCTAACAATCCCAAGTGGTGTGATAGTGTCTCTATTAGCAAGTTTAATAGTAACATCAATATCTTCCATTTCAGCAGGTGCTATTTCATCCATAATTTCTTGGTATAGAGTAAAAGGGATAGCACTCACACTAGCACACAAATCACATAAACCATGATAGCAATGATCTCCTATTTCGACTGAGACAACAGGCATGCCTTCTATGGGTCTATGTTTATATTTTTCATCGGGTTTAGCAATTCTAGCAGCTTCATCACAGAAGTAGATAACATGCCCATCAATATTTTCTACCAAGATATCTTTAACCATTGCAATACTAGGTTCTACTTTAATTTGTTCAGGGGGTTTAGGTGCTCTTATATTACTCTTACGAACCACAGTTGATACCTTAGCATGTTCATTTATCCTAACAGGGAAAGGTGGTTTTTCAATATAAGCGGTAGGCACAACTGGATCAACATTGTAAAAGATGGTTTCTTCTTTAGCTATGACTGGTTCTTTAATTTCTTCTTTAATAGGGGGATGATATTTAAACCACTTCTCCTTAGGGAGGTCAACGTGAGTAGCAAATGCTTCACAGAAAGAGGCTACTATCTCAGAGTCAAGTCCATATTTAGTGCTAAACTTGTGAAAAGTATCGGTATTCATAAAAGATTTAACACAATCAAATTCAAGTTTTATACCTGACTCATTACCTTCGTCGAGTTCCCAATCTTCAGAGTTGCGTTTAATTCTTTCCAAGAGATCCCACTTGAATTCAATAGTCTTCTTCATATAAGAACCAGCACAAGAAGTATCGAGCATGGATTGATCATTATGAGAAAGCCGAGCATAAAAATTTTGAATGATAACTTCTCTCGGAATGTCATGATTGTGGCATGAATATAGCATTGACTTAAGCCTCCCCCAAGCTAGAGCGATGCTTTCACCTTCACGAGGCCAAACATTATATATATAATTCCGATCACGATGAAATAGATGCATGGGATAAAACTTTTGATGGAATTCCAATTGCAAACGATTCCAGTTCCACGATCCAAGATCATCACATAGCCTATACCATGTCAATGCTTTTCCCTTCAAAGATAAAGGGAAAACCTTCTTCTTAACTTCATCTCCGCGTAAACCTGCAAGCTTAAATAATCCACAGATTTCGTTCACATATAAGAGGTGCATATCAGGATGTTCAGTTCCATCTCTTGCATAAGGTTTAGCAAGCAGTTGTTCTACCATACCCGAAGGAATTTCATAAGTAATATTTTCAGTAGATGCAGTAGGTTGAGGGGCAACTAATTATGGTTCCGGTCGAGGTGAAGATACCCCGAACAGACCCCTCAAAGGATTGTTCTCCATAGTAGCAAGTAGCAATAAATTTCAGCACGTAGTATAAGTTATTTCCTTACCGTTTTCAACTTACCAAGAGCACTTCACTCCCCGGCAACGGCGCCAGAAAAGAGTCTTGATGACCCAAAAGTATAGGGGATCAATCGTAGTCCTTTCGGTAAGTAAGAGTGTCGAACCCAACGAGGAGCAGAAGGAAATGACAAGCGGTTTTCAGCAAGGTAATTTCTGCAAGGACTGAAATTGTAGGTAACAGATAGTTTGATAGCAAGATAATTGGTAACGAGCAAGTAACGGTAATGGTAAATAGGGTGCAGCAAGGTAGCCCAATCCTTTTGAGGCAAAGGACAGGCCAGAACAATCTCTAGTAATAGGTAAAGTATTCTTGAGGGTACACGGGAATTTCGTCTAGTCACTTTTATCATGTTGGTTTGATTCGTGTTCGCTACTTTGATAATTTGATATGTGGGTGGACCGGTACTTGGGTGATGTTCTTACTTGAACAACCTCCCACTTATGTTTAACCCCCTCGCAAGCATCCGTAGCTACGAGAAAAGTATTAAGATAAAATCTAACCATAGCATTAAACGTTTGGGTCCAAATCAGCCCCTTACGAAGTAGCGCATAAACTAGGGTTTAAGCTTCTGTCACTCCAGCAACCCATCATCTAATAACTACTCCACAATGCATTCCCTTAGGCCCATGAATGGTGACGTGTCATGTAGTCCACATTCACATGACACCACTAAGGGAATCACAACATACATATCATCAAAATATCGAACACATATCAAATTCACATGATTACTTGCAACATGACTTCTCCCGTGACCTCAAGAACAAAAGTAACTACTCACAAATAATAATCATGCTGAGGATCAGAGGGGTATCAAATAGCATAATGGATCTGAACATATAATCTTCCACCAAATAAACCATATAGTAATCAACTACGCAAGGTAATCAACACTACTAGTCACCCACAGGTACCAATCTGAGGTTCCGGTACAAAGATTGAACACAAGAGATGAACTAGGGTTTGAGATGAGACGGTGCTGTTGAAGATGTTGATGAAGATTGGCCTCCCAAAGATGAGAGGGGTGTTGGTGATGATGATGGCTTCGATTTCCCCCTGCGGGAGGGAAATCCCCCCGGCGGAATCGCTCCGCCGAAGGGCAAAAGTGCTCCTGCCCAAGTTCCGCCTCGAGGCGGCAGCGCTTCATCTCAAAAGTCCTCCTCTGATTTTTTCTAGGTCAAATGTGACTATATACCAGAAGATGGGCTCCGGAGGTGGGCCGAGGTGGCCACGATACACCAGGGCGCGCCCAGGGGGGGTCTGGCGCGCCCTGGTGGGTTGTGCCCACCTGGCTGCCCCCTCCGGTGGTTTTATACTCCAGTATTTTTTATTAAATACAAAAATAATCTCCGTAAAGTTTCAGCTTCATTGGAATTGTGCAGAATAGGTATCTCTGATGTGCTTTTCTTAGGTCCAGAATTCCAGCTGTCGGTATTCTCCCTCTTTGTGTAAACCTTGCATATTATGAGAGAAGGGGCATTAGAAACACTCCCTAAAGCATTATTATTCAACAAAACATAGTAAATAACAGTAGGAAATCATGATGCAAAATGGACGTATCATTGGCCAAAGCATATCAATAGATCGGAGAGCATTACGAAGCTATAATGATCATGCACATAAGAGATAATATAATTCAGAGGCATCTCAAATACTTTTCATGAATAATCTGAACATAAACCCACAATTCATCGGATCCCAACAAACACACCGCACAATAGGATTACATCGGATAGATCAAAGCGAAGATGCGATGACCATTGTATTGAAGATCATAAGAGAGAGAGATTGCCATCTAGGTACTAGCTATGGACCTGTAGGTTTGTGGTGAACTACTCACACATCATCATGAGGGCAGCAAGGTTGATGAAGAGGCCCTCCGTGATCGACCCCCCCTCCGGCAGGGTGCCGGAACGGAGCTCCAGATGGCCTCGCAACGGAACAGAGACTTGCGGCGGCGGAAAATGGGTTTCGGGACTGCCTCCGGGTTTTTAGAATATTAGATAATTTATAGGCCGAAGAGGGACGTCGGGAGGTGCCCAAGGGGGCCACCACATATCAGGGCGCCCCCCAGGGCGCACCCTGATGTGTGGTGGGGCCCTCATGTGCTTCCCGGCTTCCTTCCGAAGCTTCTAGATCTTCATATAGTCTAGAAAAAATCATCAAAAAGTTTCGTGGCAATTGGACTTCGTTTGGTACATTAAACCTGCAAAGGCAAAAACACGCAGAAAACAGCAAATGGCACTGGGCACTGGGTCAATAGGTTAGTGCTCAAAAATATTATAAATTGGTAAATAATGACCCAAAAAGTATCCTAGAATGATAATATATCGGCATGGAACAATCAAAAATTATAGATATGTTGGAGACGTATCACCCGGTATCGTATCACCATCACCTCTATCATTATCATCTATCTTAGTTCGATCCTTAGCCATTTCGTGATTTGGGGAAATAAAAATTTAGATTTTCTTTGCTTAGAATTTTTGCTTTGAGATCTACCTATTCTTGTAATCGAGTGTGAGAGTTAGAGAATAAAGATTAGTTGAGTTTGTGTGCTTTACCTTCATGCATCTATCACCGTAGCATTGAAATAAAAGAAAGAGATCATATGCTAATCCCATGGGGAGTAATGACTTCACATAGAAAAAGTATAAGATATAAAAGTTGTTGGGAATAAACAAACATAGCATTAGTCATTGATACAATCTATGCAAGATTATGATAGAGGAGAGGAGATTCACATATAATACACTATCTTGGACATCTTTTATGATTGTGAGCCCCCATCAAATATTATATAATGATCAAGTGTTGATATTGGACATGGAAGACAATGTAATGATCATGATAGTTTACATTCACATAGAAGTTACATGGTCATGGATCCTTTAACATGTGGTGCTTGCTTTAGATCTTTTGCTAGCCAATAATTTTCTGCACCAAGTAGAGATACTACTTGTGCATCCATAACACCTTAAACCCGGTTTCTTTCCATGCGAGTCCACCATACCTACCTATGGATTGAGTAAGATCCTTCAAGTAAGTTGTCATCGGTGCATCAAGCAATAAAATTGCTCTTAAATATGTATGATATTTTATTGTAAGGGAAAATAATCTTTGTACGATCTTGTGATGGCAAAGAAATAAAAGCGACAGAGTGCATAATAAAGTTTGCTATCATAAGGGGCAATATAAAGTGACGTTCCTTTGCATTAAGAGCTTGCACATCCAACTTAAAAGCGCAGGGCAACCTCTGCTTCCCTCTGTGAAGGGCCTATCTTTTATCTTCATGAAATTACTTATGTGCAAAGGTCAATAAAGTTTATTCTTACTCCAACCTATCAATTCTATAGTTGGCAAGCATCATGTGTTGAGGACAGATCCAGATAAATATATCCAGTGGAATGTAGGAGATCATGAACCATTATTGTTGACATTATCCTTGAGGTAAATAAGTTGGGCGGCAAAAACAAAGAAGCCCCTATCTTCCTATGTGTCCACCGGAAACACTAGCTCCAAAAATATGCAATGAGTGTCAACAATCATAAAAGACTAAATGATAGTTGAGTATGTGAACTTGCTAGAATGAAAGCTCTTACATAGACTCTTCTCTAGATTATGATGAATTGTGATTGCCTCAATGACTAAGAACATAGTTTGTTGATTGTCAATAGTGTTTATGCTTCATACTTCAACATTGTGAATGAATTGTTACTTTCTTATGAGAAGTTATATGATGAAAATATTGCTGCTATGTTATCATTCATGATGCACTCATATTCGTATTTAATTTTTATCGACACCTCTCTCTCAAATTATGTGGTCATTATTATCGAGTTCGGCTTTCGATTAAGGACAAGCGAGGTCTAAGCTTGGGCGAGTTGATACGCCCATTATGCATCATGAATTCTTATTGATATTTATGTTATTCTTGTTCATTATTCCTTATTTTGATACAATTCTTATGCCTTTTCTCTCTGAATATGCAAGGTACATCACAAGGAGGGAAATCTCTGGAAACTGGAATTCTGGACCTGAAAACCAAGAAAATGGCAGAAAATTCACTGGACTCCAAATGACCTGAAATTTCATTGAGAATTTTTATGGAATATATAAGAATTTTTGAGCCAAAAATATACTAGTATGGGGGGGCCCTGCTGGCCACGAGCCAACAGGGCGCGGCCCAGCCACAGGCCGCGCCCTATTGGGTCGTGGTGGCCCAGCAGGTCCCCAGGCCCCCCCTCTTCTTCTATATGCACTACATGAATCAGCTTCTTTGTCGTCTACCATAGCGGGCGGCAAAGGACCAAGCCACTGACAGAAAACACCTTTGCCGTCTGCTGGCTGACGGCCCAACTTTCGGCACTGGAAGTCACGGTAATGAGCTGCTTTGCCGTCTGCTAACACACAGCGGACGACAAAGAAGTTTGCCGTCGGTCTTCCTAGCCAAGCTGAAGGCAAAGGCCGAAGTTCTTTGCCGGCAGCCAAAGTTTTTTTTTTGCTGTCAGCCTAATATCCCACAGACGGCAAAGAGTGTTCCAAAATATTTTAAAAAATGCAGCTTCGGCGGTTGTGGTCGCCGGCGTGGCAACCAGGACCTCACCGGAGCAGCCAGCCGCTCCCAACATCCACGCATCCATCTGTCACCGTCCAAGTCTTCCCGAAGCTTGGCCTCTATAATCGTTGCCCGCATCGTCATTGATACGTCTCCAACGTATCTATAATTTATGAAGTATTCATGCCATGTTTACAATAATTTTATATGATTTTGGTATGATTTGATTAGAACTAACCCGGACTGACGCTGTTTTCAGCAGAACTACCATGGTGTCGTTTTTTGTGCAGAAATCAAAGTTCTCGGAATGGGCTGAAAATTTACGGAGAATATTTTTGGAAAATATAAAAAATACTGGAGCAAAAAGCTGGGCCAGGAAGTGACCGAGGAGGCCACAAGCCTGGGGGGCGCCTCCCCCCTAGGGCGCGCCCCCCTGGCTTGTGGGCCCCTCGAGCACTCCCCTGACGTGATTCCAACACCAAGTACTCCTATAAATCAAGAAACCTCCAGAAAGAAACCTAGATCGGGAGTTCCGCCGCCGCAAGCCTCTGTAGCCACGAAAACCCAATCGGGAGCCCATTCCGGCACCCTGCCGGAGGGGGAAACCATCACCGGAGGCCATCATCATCATCCCGGCGGTCTCCATGACGAGGAGGGAGTAGTTCACCCTCGGGGCTGAGAGTATGTACCAGTAGCTATGTGTTTGATCTCTCTCTCTCGTGTTCTTGAGATGACACGATCTTGATGTACCGCGAGCTTTATTAATATAGATGAATCATATGGAGTTTTCCCATCTCTATCTTCTTGTGATGAATTGAGTTTTCCCTTTGAAGTTTTCTTATCGGATTGAGTCTTTAAGGATTTGAGAACACTTGATGTATGTCTTGCGATGGGATATCCGTGGTGACAATGGGATGTTCTATTGATCCACTTGATGTATGTTTTGGTGATCAACTTGCGGGTTCCGTGACCTTGGGAATCTATGCATAGGGGTTGGCACATGTTTTCGTCTTGACTCTCCGGTAGAAACTTTGGGGCACTCTTTGAAGTTCTTTGTGTTGGATTGAACATGATGAATCTGAAATTATGTGATGCATATCGTATAATCAAGCCCATGGGTACTCGTGGTGACATTGGAGTATCTAGGTGACATTAGGGTTTTGGTTGATGTGTATCTTAAGGTGTTATTTTAGTACGAATACTAGGGCTGTTCGTGACACTTATAGGGATAGCTCATAAGATTGATCAGAAAAGATAACTTTGAGGTGGTTTCGTACCCTACAATAATTTCTTCGTTTGTTCTCCGCTATTTGTGACTTTGGAGTGAACTCTTTGTCGCACGTGAGGGATTTATATATGATTCAACTATGTTAGTATTGTTGAGAGAACTTGCACTAGTGAAAGTATGAACCCTAGGCCTTGTTTTCAAGCATTGCAATACCGTTTGTGCTCACTTTTATCATTAGTTACCTTGCTGTTTTTATATTTTCAGATTACAAAAACCTATATCTACCATCCATATTACACTTGTATCACCATCTCTTCGCCGAACTAGTGCACCTATACAATTTACCATTGTATTGGGTGTGTTGGGGACACAAGAGACTCTTTGTTATTTGGTTGCAGGGTTGTTTGAGAGAGACCATCTTCATCCTACACCTCCCATGGATTGATAAACCTTAGGTCATCCACTTGAGGGAAATTTGCTACTGTCCTACAAAACTCTGCGCTTGGAGGCCCAACACGAGTCTACAAGAAGAAGGTTGCGTAGTAGACATCAAGTTCTTTTCTGGCGCCGTTGCCGGGGAGGTGAGTGCTTGAAGGTATATCTTTAGATCTTGAAATTGAATCTTTTAGTTTCTTGTTTTATCACTAGTTTAGTCTATCAAAGAAAACTACAAAAAAAATGGAATTGAGGTTGCCTCATATGCTTCATGTTTTTAATGTCTTTCGTGAAAATGATGGAAAGGAAAATTGTGCTCAAGTGTTAGAAGAAGAAGTTATTAAAATGTTTGGCACTAAATCTTTGTATGATGAGCATGATTGCAATGTTGTTGGTATGAATTCCTTGAATATTCATGATGCTAATGATATGCAAAGCTACAAGCTTGGGGATGCTATGATTGATGAAGATGATATGTTTAGTCCCCCAAGTTTTGATGAGCAAATTTATTATGATGAAAGCATGCCTCCTATTTATGATGATTATGATGATGACATGTATGCTATAAAGAGTGATAGTAACCATGAAACTTGTCATCATGATTTTAATATTCAAAGTGGTTATGTCAATCAAGTATGTCATGATAGTTATTTTGTTGAGTTTGCTCCCACTATTATGAATAAGAAGAAAATTGCTTATGTGGAGAGTGACAAAACTTCTATGCTTGTGGGTCATGAAAATAATGCTTTATGTGCTGGTTATATTGTGAAATTCCTTCATGATGCTACTGAAAATTATTATGAGGGAGGAACATATGCTTGTAGGAATTGCAATAATATCAAGTTTCCTCTCTATGTGTTCAAAGTTTTGAAGTTATGCTTGTTTTGCCTTCCTATGCTAGTTGATTCTTGCTCCCATAAATTGTTTGCTCACAAAATCCCTATGCATAGGAAGTGGGTTAGACTTAAATGTGCTAGTCATATGCTTCATGATGATCTCTTACATGTTTCAAATACTATTCCTATGTGAACATCATTGAAATCATCTTGCCTAGCTAAAAGGCATTAAAGAAAAGCGCTTGTTGGGAGACAACCCAACACTTTTACTTTCTGTTTTTGTGTGTTCACATGATTAAGCTACTGTATAATAATGTTTTATAGCTTTTGTTTCAATAAAGTGCCAAGTAAAACCTTTGGGATGACTCACAAGATGAGTAGAATTGATGCTGAACCAAAACAGAAACTTTTGACTCCAGTACAGGAATTTTCATTTTTTACTGGAGAGTGATAATGATCTGAAATTTTTACAAAGTTTTCATATACAAAGTCTTCAGGTTTTCCTAATTTTTCAGAATTTTTAGAGACATGGAAGTATGGTTACACTACAGATCTTCACAGACTGTTCTGTTTTTGACAGATTCTGTTTTGCATGCATAGTTTGCTTGTTTTAGTGTTTCCATAGCTTATATTTAGCGGTATAAATTATGGGAATGATAGAATACAGTAGGTATCATGTGTAAACAATTATGAATCTTGTCTTGACAGTACCTAAGTGAATGATCTTTGTTTATTATACTAACCCATCTCACGAAGTTCCGTTAAGTTTTGTCTGATTGAAGTTTTCAAGTTTTGGGTGAGACACCGATATGAGGAGAATAAGGAGTGACAAGAACCTAATATTGGGGATTCCCAAGGCACCCCCAAGGTAATATCCAAGGAATACTCAAGCGCCTAAGCTTGGGGATGCCCCGGAAGGCATCCCCTCTTTCATCTTCAACACTATCGGTATATCTTACTTGGAGCTATATTTTTATTCGTCACATAATATGAGTTTTGCTTGGAGCGTCATTTTATTTTCTTGTTATCTGTTAGGTGTCATTTATAATCTTGTTTTTCAATAAAAAGTTCCAAGAATTGCCTTTTAGGATGCTTGAATTGCATGTTTGATGTGTGATGTGTATAAACAGAAACTTTTGCTGTAGTGTTTGAATTTTCATATTTTACTGGAACGTGGAAAGTTTCTGAAATTTTTACACAGTATTTTCATATAAATTATTTAGCATGTCCTAAATTTTCATAATTTTTTGAGTTACAGAAGTACACTGTTTTCATAGATTGCTACAGACTGTTCTGTTTGGACAGATTGCTGTTATAGTTTTGTTATCTACTTATCCTATAGTTTCCATAGCCTATATTGATAGACATAAATTGTGGAAATGATAGTATACAGTACCTAATGTTTGAAAATTATTATGCAACTTGTCTTGGCAGTACATAAAGAGTTGATTTATTATTATGTGTACTAACCTATCTCACGAGTTCTTTTCAAGTTTTGTGTGGATGAAGTTTTTGAGAATAGGTGAAACCATGATATGAGAGGATTGAACGAGATACAAAAGCTCATGCTTGGGGATGCCCTAAGCACCCCAAGTAAATATTTCAAGAAGTCTCAAGCATCTAAGCTTGGGGATGCTACGCATCCCACCTCTCTTCATCAACGATTATCGGTTAGCCTATGTTGAGCCTAAATTTTTATTCGTTCACATTATGCGTGCTATTCTTGGAGTTATATTTTTGTTTAGTTTGCTGTTTGAATAAAATACTCAGATCTAAAAATATTTATTGAGAGAGAGAGTCCTCACATAGCTGCTTAAATTGTTTGACTACTCATTGATCTTCACTTATATCTTTTGAGAGTAGCTTGTCATTTCCTCTCATGCTTCACTTATACCTTTTTGAGGAATGAAATCTTTATGCTCATGTGCTTCATTTAAATTTGTTTGAGCTTGTCGAAAAAGCAATAGCAATATATGAAACTAGTCCCAAAGTGGTAAATATCTAGGGAGGATATAATAAAAACTTTCATGAATATCATGGGACAAATTAAACTTGATTCTTTGTAATAGTTTTGAAACATGATGATAGTAATATGTGAGTCATGTTAGTGAGTAATTATGCTTTAGTAGGAATATTGGTGTTAAGGTTTGTGATTCCCTATGCAAGTACGAAAGTCAATAGTTATGCAATGAAGTTACATCCTACTTGTGGTGCATTATTCGGTGTTAGTTATGATTCAATGCTCACTTATGTGATTTTTCGTTCCTTGGTTTGGTTGCTTCCCAATCTATTTGCTAGCCTTCATTTGTACTAAGTAGAAATACTACGTGTGCATCCAAAATCCTTAAACCAAGTTTTGCCTTATGAGTCCACCATACCTACCTATATGCGGTATTTCCATGCCGTTCCAAGCAAATTTGTATGTGCCATCTCTAAATTTTCAAAATAAATTTTCTCTTTTGTGTGCCCGTACCGCTCATGAAACGGTGGGGAGTGTCCAATATTTTCCCATGCTAGATGTGTTATTCTCACGATATGTGTTGATTCACTATCATTCACGAGAAAGTGGCTGGTATTCGGGATGCCCAGTTCCATGCTCAAAAATCAAAACAAAATATAATGAAACAAAACTCCCCCAGGATTGTTGTTTGTATGGACGGTACCCGTGGATTCGGCTCGCCGTGGAGTGTGATTGATTGGTGGAGGGGGAGTAAAAACTTTATTTTCTGTTTGGGAACCGCCTATGATACATCTAGCATGGAAAGTATTGTGAGCTACTTTGTCGTTTTCGTTGACAGGAAGAGCATGCCACCCAAAATATTTTTTCTCTCTCAATTTAAAACTTTGAGCTCTGGCACCCCTACAAATCCCTACTTCCCTCTGCGAAGGGCCTATCTATTTACTTTATGCAATTTTTATTTTTGCTTTGAGTCTCCATCTTCTCTTATAAGCACCAACTAGGGGGCACTATGATCATACTTGAGCATTGGGCATAGCTAATATTTGAGTGTGTTTCATGAATGGATCAATGATTGCGCATGATGGACTAGGGATAACTTTCTTTAGTGTTGATATTTTGAAAGACATGGTTGCTTGTTGACATGCTTGAGTATTGAAGTCATTATGTTAAAACTAGACTATTGCTTGGAATCTTTTACAAGTCCAAATGTCCATGCTATACAAAGAAGAAAAGAATATGATGAACATGTTAAGTAGCATTCACACTTCATAAATTATTTCTTTTATCATTTACCTACTCGAGGACGAGCAGGAATTAAGCTTGGGGATGCTGATACGTCTCCAACGTATCTATAATTTATGAAGTATTCATGCCATGTTTACAATAATTTTATATGATTTTGGTATGATTTGATTAGAACTAACCCGGACTGACGCTGTTTTCAGCAGAACTACCATGGTGTCGTTTTTTGTGCAGAAATAAAAGTTCTCGGAATGGGCTGAAAATTTACGGAGAATATTTTTGGAAAATATAAAAAATACTGGAGCAAAAAGCTGGGCCAGGAAGTGACCGAGGAGGCCACAAGACTGGGGGGCGCCCCCCCCCCCTAGGGCGCGCCCCTGGCTTGTGGGCCCCTCGAGCACTCCCCTGACGTGATTCCAACGCCAAGTACTCCTATAAATCGAGAAACCTCCAGAAAGAAACCTAGATCGGGAGTTCCGCTGCCGCAAGCCTCTGTAGCCATGAAAAACCAATCGGGAGCTCGTTCCGGCACCCTGTCGGAGGGGGAAACCATCACCGGAGGCCATCATCATCATCCCGGCGGTCTCCATGACGAGGAGGGAGTAGTTCACCCTCGGGGCTGAGAGTATGTACCAGTAGCTATGTGTTTGATCTCTCTCTCTCGTGTTCTTGAGATGACACGATCTTGATGTACCGCGAGCTTTATTAATATAGATGAATCATATGGAGTTTTCCCCTCTCTATCTTCTTGTGATGAATTGAGTTTTCCCTTTGAAGTTTTCTTATCGGATTGAGTCTTTAAGGATTTGAGAACACTTGATGTATGTCTTGTGATGGGATATCCGTGGTGACAATGGGATGTTCTATTGATCCACTTGATGTATGTTTTGGTGATCAACTTGCGGGTTCCGTGACCTTGGGAATCTATGCATAGGGGTTGGCACATGTTTTCGTCTTGACTCTCCGGTAGAAACTTTGGGGCACTCTTTGAAGTTCTTTGTGTTGGATTGAACATGATGAATCTGAAATTATGTGATGCATATCGTATAATCAAGCCCATGGGTACTCGTGGTGACATTGGAGTATCTAGGTGACATTAGGGTTTTGGTTGATGTGTATCTTAAGGTGTTATTTTAGTACGAACTCTAGGGCTGTTCGTGACACTTATAGGGATAGCTCATAAGATTGATCAGAAAAGATAACTTTGAGGTGGTTTCGTACCCTATAATAATTTCTTCGTTTGTTCTCCGCTATTTGTGACTTTGGAGTGAACTCTTTGTCGCACGTGAGGGATTTATATATGATTCAACTATGTTAGTATTGTTGAGAGAACTTGCACTAGTGAAAGTATGAACCCTAGGCCTTGTTTTCAAGCATTGCAATACCGTTTGTGCTCACTTTTATCATTAGTTACCTTGCTGTTTTTATATTTTCAGATTACAAAAACCTATATCTACCATCCATATTACACTTGTATCACCATCTCTTCGCCGAACTAGTGCACCTATACAATTTACCATTGTATTGGGTGTGTTGGGGACACAAGAGACTCTTTGTTATTTGGTTGCAGGGTTGTTTGAGAGAGACCATCTTCATCCTACACCTCCCACGGATTGATAAACCTTAGGTCATCCACTTGAGGGAAATTTGCTACTGTCCTACAAAACTCTGCGCTTGGAGGCCCAACACGAGTCTACAAGAAGAAGGTTGCGTAGTAGACATCGGTCATCTTCTCCGCCTCCGGCACCGGCTGCGCCATGACTGACGGAGGACAGCCAATGTCGGTTTCGCGAGCGTGGCGGGGTGGCCGGTGGTGAGCGTGGCGCGGCAGCGGGGTTGTGGTCGCGCATGATGGGGCGGCGGCTCCCGTGACGGGCGCGGTGGACGGGTCGGCGAGGGCGCTGGACGGCGGTGGAGCTTCTCGCAGCGTCGGCACTGAAGCTTCATACGTCGAGGTTGCTAGCCACGGTGGAGGCGCGGTTGACGGGTGTTGGGCGTGGTCGACGAGCGCAGCGGACGGGTGGGCGAGGGCGCTGGACGACGGCGGAGCTTCACGGGCGCTGGCGGCTGAGCTTCACACGACGATGGCGGCTTGGCACGGTCAACAGGCGCTGGTGCACGTGCTTGATGGGGCGTGGGTTTCGGCACCCGCCCGATTCGGTGAGTGGGAGGGGGAGAGGATAAGGCCGATTGGGGGTGGCCCAGGCGCCACGTCACCGATCCGGGTGAGTGGGTGGTCAGCCAATGGGAAGCCCCCATTTTTTTGTGTTTCTTTATCATTTTGTTTTCATAGATTTACAGTGTTTTTTATGAAATCTCTTCAAACTTTTTGCACGCCTTCTAGGATGCATGAACCAATAGCATGTCAAATTTTATGTGTTTTAGAATGTTTCTGCATTTTAAAAAAATTATGAAACTACTAAACTCATTTTGCCTACACTGTAGCTCGCCATGTCATCGATCCGCGTAGTGTGTCTTTGCCGTGAGCGAAATCATGTATTTGCCGTCTGTCAAATAACAACAGACGGCAAAGAATTCTTTGTCGTCTGCTTTACTTTGTCGTCTGCTTTTTCAAATCTTTGCCGACTATGAATCTTTGCCGTCCGCTTTTATGCTCTTTGCCGTCCACTAGCAGACGACAAAGAATGGACAGATGGCAAATAGTATCTGTGCCATCTGTCCACTCTTTACCGTCAGCTTCCCAAAAGCTGACGGCAAAGACCATCTTTGTCGTCCGCTAGCAGATGGCAAAGAGTGGACAGATGGCAAATTCAGTGATTCCTGTAGTGATGGTGTGTTTTGACCTAGAAAAAATCACAAGATTACTTTCGGGATGAAGCGCCGCCGTCTCGAGGAGGAAACCAGGGCAGAGGCCCTTTTTCTCTCCGGCAGAGAGATTCTGCCAGGGAAACTTCTCTCCTAGAGGGGGAGATCGAAGCCATCGTCATCACCAACGCTTCCTCCTTCGTGGGAGGACCAATCTTCATCAACATCTTCACCAGCACCATCTCATCTCCAACCCTAGTTCATCTCTTGTATTCAATCTTTGTCTCAAAACCTCAGATTGGTACCTGTGGGTTACTAGTAGTGTTGATTACATCTTGTAGTTGATGCTTGTTGGATTAATTGGTGAAATATATCATGTTCAAATCCTTGATCATCATCATTACACCTCTGATCTTGAACATGTTGATGAGGTGTGAGTAGTTACTATTGTTCCTCGGGACATGTGATAAGTCTCGTTATAAGTAATCATGTGAAGTTGGTATTCGTTCAATATTTTGATGATATGTATGTTGTTGCTTCTCTTAGTGGTGTTGTGTGAACGTCGACTACACGACACTTCACCATTTATGGGCCTAAGGGAAGGCATTATGGAGTAACAAGTAGATGATGGGTTGCTAGAGTGGCAGAAGCTTAAACCCCAGTTTATGCGTTGCTTCATAAGGAGCTGATTTGGATCCACACGTTTCATTATATGGTTAGATTTATCTTAATTCTTCTTTCATAGTTGCGGATGCTTGCGAGAGGGGGTAATCATAAGTGGGTTGCTTGTTCAAGTAAAAACAACACCTTAGCACCGGCCCACCCACATATCAAATTATCAAAGTAGCAAACGCAAATCAACTCAACATGATGAACATGACTAGACATAAATTTCCATGTGTCCTCGGGAGCGCTTGATTCATATAAGAATACTTTCCGGTCTGTCCTTTGCTATAAAAAAGATTGGGCTACCTTGCTGCACCTTGGTTACTATTGTTACTTGTCACTTGTTACGAATTATCTTGCTGCAAAACTATCTACTACTGCTACTCACAGCACTTGTAGAGAATACCTTGCTAAAAACTGCTTATCATTCCCTTCTGCTCCTCGTTGGGTTTGACACTCTTACTTATCGAAAGGACTACGATTGATCCCCTATACTTGTGGGTCATCAGTCATGAAGACCTCGGGCATTTGAGGAAGCCCGTCATCGGAATATACAAGCCAAGTTCTATAATAAAAAATTCCCACTAGTATATGAAAGTGACGAAAGTGGAGACTCTCTATATGAAGAACATGGTGCCACTTTGAGGCACAAGTGTGGTAAAGGATAGTAACATTGCCCCTTCTCCCTTTTTCTCTCATTTTTTCTTTTTTGTTCTCTTTCTTTTTTTTTCTCCTTTTTTATGATGGGCTCATTGGGCCTTCCCCGTTTTTTATTTTTCGTCCGGAGTCTCATCCCGACTTGTGGGGGAATCATAGTCGACATCATCCTTTCCTCACTGGGACAATACTCTAATAATGATGATAATCACACTTTTATTTACTTACAACTTGATAAAGAACAATATGACTCTATATGAATGCATCTGCCAGTGTACCAGGATATGCAATGATCTAGCGTAACATGTAATCAATGATGAACGGTGTCTTTGCCACAAATACTATGTCAGCTCTATATGATCGTGCAAAGCAATATGATGATGAACACACAAGTCATGTGACGGAACGGTGGAAGTTGCATGGCAATGTATCTCGGAATGGCTATGGAAATGCCATAATAGGTAGGTATGGTCGCTATTTTGAGGAAGCTATAAGGTGGTTTATGTGTGATAGAGCATATCATATCACAGGGTTTGAATGCACTCGCGAAGTTTGCACCGACTCTCGAGGTGAGAAAGGGCAATGCACGGTACCGAAGAGGCTAGCAAATTAGGAGAAGGTGAGAGTGCGTATATCCATGGACTCACATTACTCATAAAGAACTCATATACTTATTGCAAAGCCTTGTTAGCTCTCTCGAAGAAAAGTACTACCACATGCCCCTAGGTAGGAGGTTGGGAGGAGTTAACCATCGCGCGCCCCAGTTCGAAAAACACGATAGGATTTCATTTCAGACATAAAAATGCTCACACCTCATCACCATGCCATGACTAATATTTAGATGAGAAGTAAATAACAAACTTTAATACCGATATTCCTACTAACCAATGATCATGAACCTATACCCTTTCATATTACTACATCAATATAATTAGCCCACGTTTCCTATTTGGTGGCTTACATGAAAGTTTTTATTATATCCCCCCTTGAATACCTACCCTTTTTGGACTAGTCTTATAACAAGTGCAAATTACCATTCCTATGCCTTATACTCTCAAAAAGATTTAAGTGAAGCATAAGAGTTTGACTATTTCTATAAAATATGGCCACCGATGTGCTCTAAAAAGATATATGTGAAGCACTAGAGCAACTATATTAGCACATGGAAATAATTTTATTTAACCATTGTTTCACACTATATTAGCACATATATTACTCAACATATATTATTTTATGGTAAAAAACTGGACAATCAAGCCGGTGAACCGACGGTCCGACCGGTAAAAACCTGAACCGAGAGCCTCACCGGTTCAATTACCGGTTTAGTTTTTTAAACTATGATTGAAACTTGTATGTGAACCCTTATGTCAAATGCATTCCAAAAGGACAACCACTATATTGTTATCCAAACTCTTATGAGTTAAGCCTTGACACTTGATCACATGGCACAATGACATTGACACCATGCACATCACTGACCATTGTTTGAATGTTTGTATGGTTGTTCATGAATGCTCTTTACTTACGATAGATTGTTACGGAGAGCGAAGTGTGTTGATCAAGGGCCGTGAAGTTGAAGAATCGTCAATACAGGCAAGTGGAACCTTTGATCATAACCTATTTTTCATGCATTGTAGTTGAATTTCAACTAGGAATCCCTATAGGATTTTTTTACTTTATGCTTACAAAGCCCAGTAGTTTGAATAGGTCCATCATACCCCGACCTTGTAACCCACGAGTAGTTGCTTAGCTGATATTACATGGATTGAGAAAACACCATTATTAATTCCATCATACAGCCACATGGTTGACTACTTAACTATTACCACCTAACCAATGAATCGATCTAGGTGGACTGGCTTTGATTGGGTCATCGGAGTGTAGTCATTGGTGGGGAATGCCACCAAGTCACCAGAGATTGTACAAGTTCGAAAAGTTGAGTAGCTTCCATGTGTGACCATGAGGCAATATTGAAAGCACAACTTCTCCTTATGTGGTTTTGGTAATTAATAACAACGTATATTTCATTGGACTAATGAATCTATCAAGTGTATTTCAGGAAAAGTTCAATGAATGGATTGGCTAGGACTGTGAGGAGTTTCCCTAGACGCATGGAACATCAATTGACAAAAGCTTCAAGACTCTACATTTTATATTTATGTGAGAAATCACATTTGAGTCCATAAGAAATCCAATACTATTAAAAGGGGATGAGGTATCTATGATGATCTAGTTGCTCAAGGTGCTTAGAGATTAGCCACCAAAAGCCTCAAGACATTCTCCCAGAAAATATTTTGTCCAAACCCTAAAAGTCAAATTCGGTGCCACTAATATTTTCACTTCGGCCCTACCGAGTTTTCCTTAGATAGATCCCAAAGCCAAACCCTAGCAAATTGGTGCAACCGAGTTTTGGTTCGGTACAGCCGAAAAGCAGTGACCAACTCTCTGGTATCTAATTGACAAAAATCGAAATTTCCGAGTTTTTCATTCCGATGCCACCGAGTCACTGGAACTGCCTAGGTCAACCGAATTCACCGAGATGTTGTATATCGGTCTCACCGAAAAGTCTAAAGTTGAAACATTTTGCACTAGATCACTCACAACCTGCGTCTGCGCTTGAGAATTTGGAACGCAAGAATTTCACACGAGATCTGCAGTGGTTCCAGGAAACAGATCGATCAATATAATCCCAGAAAAATTACCGCGTTCCAAACGGGCGCTTGAGATTGTTCATACTTACTTACTTAGGGTGGCAAACAAAGGCAACAACAAGGCTCTAGAAAAAAACCATGCGAATACAGCAGTAAAACCATTCCAAAGTTTTTTACTTAGGGTGGTAAAACACAGGATATACTCTCCGTCCATCTCTTCCATCAGAGCTGGTCTCGACCTGTAACAACGACGACACGCTGGCTGGCTAAGGTGCCCTCAAGCTGCTCAAGGCGCTACTAGCACTCTCTTCCGTAGGTAGATTATAGATAGAATAGCTCGCCGACGGATCAGTAGTTGTAGTTCTTGACGAACATGTTCTCCTTGGCGGCCGCGGCCTCGCCGTCGCTGGTGTACTTGCCGAGCTGCGCCAGGGAGTTGGCCTTGGCGCGCAGCAGCAGCGCCTCCTGCGCCGCGGCCACGTTCTCCGGCCGCCCGCCCCACGTCTTGAGGCAGGTGTTCTGGAGCGCCCGCGCGTAGGAGAAGGACACGTGCCACGGGTTCGGCGCCTGGTTCATCGCGTTCAGGTTCAGCGTCGCCTCCACCTCCGACTGACCGCCGGACAAGAACTGCACCACCACAGAAAAGAAACAAACATACGATGTGAGCTTCTGCAGAAATAATGACTTTTGGATTTCTGAAGGCATACCATTTTTGCACTTTTGAGTTAGTTACTACTGTATGTCATCATGCAAATTGGTTATTGAGGATAGTGTCTTGTCAAAATAATCTTATATTCTTGAACAATGAGAAGCCAAGATGTTTCATGATTGTGCATTAAGGTTTGGGAGGGTGCTCTGCTCACCATGATGCCGGGGACGGAAGGGGGGATCCTTCTCTGGAGGAGCTTGAGGGTGTAGCTGGCTACTTCCTCAGGGGTGGCCCTATCCTTGCACTCGGCACCAGGGGTCACCATGCTTGGCTTCAGGAGGATGCCCTCAAACATGACGTTGTTCTGGGCCATGTAGTAGAAGGTCTCCGCCCACACCTTCTGCGCCACCTCGAAGGTCCTCTCGATGCCGTGCTCACCGTCGAGCATGATCTCAGGCTCCACAATCGGCACCAGCCCATTGTCCTACAACATCGACAAACAAGAGGTTTACATATCCACTAGAATGCTGTGCCTCACCATTGTGCAAAAGAAGTTTGGACTGTTAGGAAATGGGAACAATACCTGTGAGATGGCCGCGTAACGGGCAAGACCCCAGGCAGCTTCCTTGACAGCAAGCTCAGATGGGCCGTTAGGAATGCTGACAACAGTGCGCCTGCAAGTGAACTTCATGTCAGCTAGGGTGACCTAATGGAAGGTACTGCCCTTGTAGGAGCAAATATCTAACCACTTGGCGAAGCGGGCGCCTTGTTGGTAGTATGCTGCTTCACGGGAGGCAAGGCCATCGAGACCTTGGCACCACGACTCATCGTTGGAACCAACAAGTGGCACAAGACCCTGAGAATGAGCACCAGTTTAGAAGAATGTTTTGTTTTCTGAGCTCGAAATAAACCTGGGATCATCTGTTTTTGCTTGTAATCTATAGCTACTCACATGAAGAATCATGCCATATAGTTCATCAACAAGAGCACATATGATTGTTCTGATGCATTAGTAATAGTAGCAGTTTGGATCTTTAGTTTAGAATTGTTTTAATTAAAAAAACTCTGACAGGGAATGCCCGACGAAAATCATGTGTCAGTTTGGAGTGAAATCACAAATCAGTGGACAGCCTACCTTGTCAACCTTGATACCGGGAACGATTCCCTGCTCGACAAGGATGTCAACAATCTTCTTGCCATCAACAGTCGACTGGTAGAGGGTCTCCTCAAAGAGGATAGCACCAGAGATGTAGTTTCCCAAGCCTTTTGGAGTGACAAGGAGGGTCCGGTAAGCCTGGCGGTTAGCCTCGGTGTTCTCAAGGCCAATGGAAGCAAGTCTCTTGCCACAGGTGGCATTCGACTCATCCATGGCAAGGATACCCCTGCCTGGCGATGCGATGGTTTTCTGCAGCAGGAATAATAAAGCTTGAGATCTTCTGAACCATAACTGAATGAAAGCTTTACTTGTTTGGTAGAAATTTTACTGTTGTAAACTTGATGATTTATGCTATCAAACATTTAAAATTTGAAAGCAACCAAGTGGTTTTGTTATGACTTACGAAGCTTCAGATGGATTGCTGAGCTTAAGCAGGACACATGGTTCAAACAATGATATCACTGGAATGCGAGTTGTTTAATTTCTGTGCGCCATGATGCATCCTGCCTTATCATTACAACTAGTGGTGATTAACCTGTGTCATGCCTTACTGCAGATGTCTAATCCAGAAACATATCACGTTTATGTTTGGAGTTTCACAAGCTCTTTTTTGGTACAACACAACATCAATCATATCTATTTAGCTTGCAGGGATGAAGATAGAGAAGTTACTGTACCAATGCAGTATAGAAAAAAATATGTTATGAATGCTGATCTGGGCTAGTGGTTCTGGTATGATCAAAAGCAGCCAAACAATTTTCCACTGCCTGACAAAACATTTGTCTTACGTCCACTGGATTATGATAAACGGTACCAGAGTAACTGTTCATCGTAATAAGAATACATTTGAGTTATCCCCTTATAGGTGGTAGTTTCTGTACCGACAATACATCCAGATCTCCCGTTCCCATTGATGTAAAGAGGACTCTAACCAGAAGTTACTGCCCATCAAAGATGAAACCAATACACGCATATGCATGGCAAAATTGTAGAATTATACTGTCAGTGTTAAGAAAGCATACCGCGGTTTTCACAAGCTCATCGGCGTATGCGCTGGCACGGACAACCATGGAGACGGTCATCGGCTTGGGAGCGGCGGCCTGGCGCGTGGCGCCCCATTCGGCCTTCTTGGGAAGGAAAGACGATTTGAGGAGGGTAGCAGACGCCATTGTTTCTGAAGGGAAGCAGATCAGGTGCTACCCTCTTCTTTGACACGCCTTGCAATTGCAGCCTTTCCTTGGGGGGGGGGGGGGGGGTGAGAAGTGCAGCAACCGCTGAGATATAAGGGTGAGCACCTGGGCGCACAAGGGATATGAGTTGTGAGGTGGAGGTTGGCCTTTTGGATATGGATGGCTGTGATTTGGTTGCTCCAATCCTCTTGCCACCTCCTTTTTGTCCTGGCTCTACCACATGCCCTGTCTCTATGATTTCGTTCCCTTTTCTGTGTACCATGTAAAACCTGTATAATACTGATTTTTTTTTCCTGTTTGCGCTATGCGGTCCATAAATATTGTCTGAATGTTCTTGGCCTTGAGGATGGTCTTGGCTGATGAACCGTTCTGGGATTCTGTGGGTGCATTTCACCAAGGGTTATCACCCATAAGCGTCGTTTGACGGTCGAGATGCCCTGATATATTGCATCCATGAATTTGTCCAGTAACCGTTGATTCTGTGGAATAAATCAATTTTCTCAGTTAGTCTTTTGGTGATAACAACTTGAGCTGTGGTTTGTGTGGCACACCATTCTTTGTTCTGGCTCTGAGACAGAGTGCTGCTTCTCCTTGTGCCCCAGTGCCTGGCTGCAGAAAACATATCCACCATCAACATGACACTCCCTGCCAAGGATCTCATCAAGAGGATACCAACCATGTAACAATCTTGTATGTAATCGCTGGACCCCATGTCTTGATATGATGCTTTCATTTAGGAAGAAATGATCTTTCCCTAGCCTTACTAAAATATCTGAATTAAAATGTCATGGTATTAAATATCAGAATGGATCAATAGGAACTAGGAAGTGTCACAATGGCTAGGAGAAAAACAGAGAAACAAGGATACAAATATGCATATTTTCCAGACTGGAGGTGCTTGATAAAGTTTAAAGCGTAAAGCAGAAAAGGAATTTGGCACCTTTGTCTACTCACCAAAAACATTAACATCAGAGAGCGAGTTGGTATGTGGCACCTACTGCCCTCAATGAAAGGACAAGACACAAAATACGATGAAAGGGATTTTACTACTGAATAACAAAAGCCGGTAATTACAAATAGTTTACAAGTACATAAGGTTGGCCTACTTAGATCAGACGATGTCCTATAACTCCGCAGAAATACATAAACAGAGACTCCCTATGGTGTATGTGACATCTCCCATGAGGTGTATTAGCATGCCTGAACAAAAACACTCGCTATCACAATCTTGATGTGCATGATGTCTGCGCTGCACATGCCACCAGGTCGTAATTCTGATCACATCATTCAATCCATATATTGTGTATTTATCTCAAAATTGTCAAAAGGGCCATGAGGCTTCTTTCATCAGTTCAAGCAGATGATGAGTTTTTGCAGAGAGTTGTTGGTTTGCTGCCAGCACATCAATTCATCACATTTGAAGCTAAATTGTAATGAATCACAAGAAGCGGTCTACCCTTCAGTTAAATTCATTCTATGCTTCAGATGAACATAAGTGTTCTGCATATCAATCAGAAATACTATAGAGAAACTCTTGAGTTGTCATAGGTTTCAACCAGCAGAAATTAAAAATCAAAGCTTCCTGCTTATGATCCGCATGTACTGTGGCATTATCAGCATTAATTGGACGGAATTGAATTGACTTCTAATGGATATTAGTGAGGACTAGGTTTGTAGGTCCAAGGGCAAGCTGATGATGAGCCCACACTCCAAAATCCTTTTTTTTTTTTTGCTCAAGGGATGCCTTCAACTGAATTGCTTGTAAACTGGTGTGGTCTTGTAGTTCCTCTCTGTGTGCCTTCTCAGATCATTCACAAGGTGGAATTATTGGTGGATTGGTGCTGACTGCAGTTCATTCTGGAAACAGAAGGTTGTGAAATCTAGTTTGAGCAAACTCTCTTCTTCAACTCTGCTGCTTTAGAAACCTCATCAATCGGTTTCAAGCAAGCTTCTACTGCTGCTGTAGGAGTGGTACTAGATAAAAATGCCACAAGCTTCTGCCTAAGCAATGGTGATAGCTTCTCGCAGCAAGTCAACAACTCCAATGACGGGAGCACTCCTTTCTTCACCAGCACTGTAAATGCGCACCTCACACACTGCTCGATGGCCTCCTTCCTCCGCACCTCATAGTTCTCAATCAGAAGAAATAAGAACTCAAGTAGCATGTTTGTGATATCTACATACTGAGATATTGAGTTCAACATCAGAAGCATTGCGGGCTCAATGTTCATGACATTACCCTTAGTCTCATCAAAGAACAGCCAGTCATAGAACAGCGCCAACTTCGCATTTGCTACAATGTATCCCTTGCTGCAACTAGTCAGCAACCAACCAATGACCGCCCAGCGGGCGATGACACCGGACTGTATAACCTCATTGGTCGGGTGGTACCCGCAGCATATGAAGCGGACAATATCCGGTATCCTCTCCTCCCCTCCGGGCACCATCAAATGCTTCCTCGCAAACCACAGCTGGTATCTCTTCTGGCTTCCCCACTTCACATTGTTCATCAAGAACAGCAGTTGTGTCTCCATCTCCGGCGAGATAGACAAGGCTGTGCACCAACCTGGAGTAACAACCCGGCAAATGTCACCGCCACCGCCCAACATCAAGTCTTTCCAAAGTCCCCGGAACTCCGGCACGAGCACCAGTTCATGGAGCGACCGCAGAATGTCCCTCCCGATCAGCGTGCACACCTGAAAGTGATCCCGCAGAGCCAAGACGCAGAAGGACACCAGCTTCTCTACGCACTCTTCGAGGTTCTTCACGTTCTTGCACTCCACGCAGTTGCTGCACTCAGCGCTCCTGGGGAACGGAGCGAGGCGGTTCCTGGCGAGGAGGCGGAGGAACGCGAAGACGGCCGAGGCGATGAGCTGGGGCTCCTCGGCGGCGAGGAAGGAGGAATGCTCGCGGATGAGGTCGAGGAGGCGGGCGTCTCCGGGGAAGGGCACGCGGCGAAGGAGGGAGAGGAGTAGGGGCGCGAAGCCCGGCGCTGCCGCGCGGGTGAGCTCGGCGGCGGCAAGGAGGAGGCGGGCGCGTGGGTGGGGGAGGAGGAGGGGGAAGGGGAGCGAGAGGAGGGCGGAGGCGAAGGAGTGGTAGAAGGCGGGGAAGCGGCCCCCGGCGGTGTGCAGGAGGAGGAGGAGGCGGCGCGGGAGAGGGGACGGGTGGGTGAGGAAGGAGAAAGCTAGGGCGTGGGGGAGGTGCGGGGAGGAGAGGTCGGAGGGGGATGGCTCCTGGAGGAGGAGGTGCGCGGAGAGGAGAGGGTGCTCCGGGGAGGAGGTTGACGTGGGGGGCGGACTGTGGTCGCCACCGGCGAGCACCCGTGGCGGCGGCGTCGTCATCGCGGGAGGCCCGAGGATGAAAAGAGGTTAGCGCTCGATGATGGATAGATGGGTCCTTTTTTTTCTTAGGTTCCTATACCCGTATGAACGGACCCCTAATTTGTTAGTGGGCTGGGCTCCAGGACGGCCCGCAGACAAGACTAGCCCATTCCAATCCAGCTCTTATAAGGTAGAGGCAAATTTTGCGCCAAGAAAAAGAAAAAACGGTAAACCCTTCAAAAGACAGAAGGGGAGAGGCGAGGCGGCGGCGGCGGCGGCGGCCATGGCGATACGGGTGAGGGAGGAGGACCTACGGATAATCCTGATGCAGGCCATGTTCGCGGCGAAGAGCATCCGAGGCCAGCGCGACCGTCTCCTGCACCACCAGCAGGTCCAGCTGCAGCGGATCCCAGGCGCCGGCCCGGAAGACCGCGCCAGGATGCTCGAGGAGGCGATCTCCGGCCTCGAGGCGGTGTGCAACGATGGCATCAAGGCCGCCGCGCTGTACCTCACCGTCTGCCTGGACAAGGCGGCCAAGAACGGCGCCCGCCTCGCGCCCAGACCCTCCTCGTCCAGGCAGCTCATGGACGCGCTGGCGGCGGCGCTGCCGCTGCCCGAGCGCCCGACCACCCAGGCGGAGGCCTTCTCCCGCATCGAGGCCGCCCTGTGGGCCGTGAGGCTGCCCCAGGAGCACCCCCTCCCGCGCTGCATCGACCAGCTCCGCAAGATCAGCCCCACGGACCCGGCCCCAGCCACCGGCAGCATGATGGACAAGGCCCGCGCCCACGTCGACCGCGCCTGCAAGCTCCTGAACATCGCCATAGAGCAGGTCGACCTCGCCGTCGCCGTCATCTCCGGCTTCAGGCACCCAAAGGAGGTCGCCAGCAACGCCCGCTTCGCCGAGAGGTACACGAGCTTTGGCTGGAGCGGCGAGGACTGGAAGTTCAAGCGCATGCTTGAGAAGTTCGGAGGAGTAACTGGCTTGCTTGGTTGTTGTCCGGATTAGAATTAAGAATTTAAGTCAGGTTTCCAGAAAGAGGTTTTAGGATAAATTTTAGGTAAACCAGTTTTATTTAGTCTGCGATCATCTTGTGACCTTAATTAGCTTCCTTAGTTACGGAGATGCTATGTTCAGATATGATCATATGAGTAGCTGCAACCCACTTCGTTCTTCAGTACTGGAGCCTACTGAATGTTCTATGTTATCTCTTATCTGCATTTAGCCTAGCATGTTTTGTTATTTACTCCCTACCTTTCAGGTTTAGCTTCAGCCATCAGCGATGCATTATCTTAGTTCTTGATAGATTCTGTCCTGAAGGAGCTTCTTCCCCTTAGTTCGAAGCTGCGACACTTAATATGGATCGTAGGAAGTAAATTTTTTGAAGATCCTTAACAAGAATGTGCGTGGGTTGTGGGATTTGGACAAGTGATCGCTTGATATGGATCGGAGGAAGTAAATTTTTTGAAGATCCTTAACACATTGGGTTGTGGGATTTGGACAAGTGATCGCTTGATATGGATCGGAGGAAGTAAATTTTTTGAAGATCCTTAACAAAAATGTGCGTGGGTTGTGGGATTTGGACAAGTGATCGCTTGTTAGACAAACTACTGCATCCTGTCATCCGGATATTCTCTGTTTTCAGGAGACAACATTGTCATCAGTTTCAATGCTCAAAGTGAGAGAGTTTCTTCGTGATCGGCTACGTTCATTCACCTTCGTGCCCGCTGAAGGTACTGCTGGGGGTATTTTGCTCGCCTGGGATTAGTCAGTTGTGGACCGCCAAATTGTCAGCAAGCATAAGTTTGACGTCACTGCTAAGTTCAGTTCTAGCACCAGCAACATGTCCTCCATGCTCACCACCGTCTATGCGCCTTGTGATGAAATTTGGCAGAGTGGATTTCTTCTCTATCTTGAATCAGGTGGCTGCTACCATTTCTGGTCCATGGCTGCTGCTGGGTGATTTCAACATGTACAGGTTTGATTATGAGAAACCCAAGGGGCGGTTTAACGGGCACCTCATGGAAGTTTCTAACGATTGGATCCGAGCTAAGGGTCTACTTTCTTCGTTCCTAATAAGTCTATTTAGAGATTTTAATATAGATTAGACGTATTTTAGAGTGTAGATTCACTCATTTTGTTTTATATGTAGTCCATATTGAAATCTTTAAAAAAACTTATATTTAAAAATGGAGGAAGTAGATGATAGTGATATTGACAATTCGAAGTTTACTTGGTCTAATAAGAGATTGCAGCCAACTCTTGATCGGCTCAATAGAATCCTTGTTAATAATGAATGGAGGAGGCGGTTGTTATGCTCGCGAGCACAGGTGCGCACGGAATCATGGCGAATCGTGACGGCTCGTTACTCTATCGTGATTGGACGCGTTTTTTTTTTTTTTTTGAACACAGTACAGACGCAAGCGCTCATATACACGTGCATACACTCATCCCTATGAACGCACACACGCACATCCTACCCCTATGAGCACCTCCGAGAGACTAAGCCGGCATATCATCTTGAAATTTACAAAGTAACCGTAGGCACTCGTCGTCGACGGGAATGTCTCCTCCCACTAAATGCGCATCGTCGGAAATTCTGAAATAAATCCAGGAATAAATGCGAGCACCAGGATTTGAACCTGGTGGTTTCTTTACTGAGCCAACAGTCGAGCGTTTTTTAATCGTGTGGGAAAGGAATACCGTAGACGGGCGGTGGCAGGTACGGTGCGCGCGGGGTGTCGCCGTGACGGCGGCGGCGGCGAGCCGTGGCTCGGGACTGTGAGCATCTCCTGATCCGTAGCTCAGGAACCGGGCGTTCTGGTGCCAGACTAGTAAATGGGGGATCGTATCGGTGCCGTGTTGTCCCCCACCTCTGCCCACCCCTCTCCACTGGATCGCCATTGACGCCCGCGGAGTTCGGCGATGGAGGGAGAAGACGACCTGGGGTGGAAATGGAGTTCCTGCTGCAACCAATTAGAAGGTAAGCGCTTAATCACCCCTCCCCCACCTCCCCCGCGCTCACATCCCACGGGCGGCTTCTCTTGGATCCAAACTATTTCTTGCATTTGATCTGTGGGGTCTGATCCGAAACGATTTTGGTTGCCTGCAGTACCGCGGTGATGGAGGAGGTCAATGAAAATCAGCTTCCAATGGAGCCGCTCCACTACCCTGCGGTGGCGACTGTGGCAGATGAGCTCTCCCCCATGGCGACAGGCAGCGTCGAGGGGCAGATTTGTGCGGCTGGTGGGGCAATCGCAGACGGGACGGGTGAGGAACCGCAAGCATCTGAGCAATCTATTGATCAGATTGATCCGAAAACTCCTGGGTGGACTCGCAGGTAAATCTCCTGGTTAATGGTGTGTACATTTGGTGATGTCCGCTAGATTCTAGGCCTGTTTCCAATCAGATTAGCTCGCGCACGGATAGTGTGGTTAAGAACGCGGGATGACTTAGTTAGAAAGAATAGGTAGGCACTGGAATGGTCCTGCACATATTGTGATTAGGTGAGAAAGTATAGCGGAATACAAAGTACAATTGGTGGGTTGGTTTGTTTTTATGATAGCTGTTTTCCGATTGTAGTTAGTTCATTTCAGACCAAGGTTCGTAGAGCTTATGGGGATTGCCTGGTGTCAATTTAGAAAGGATCTGACACCAGAAATGACGAAACCCAGAAAGTAGTTGACACTACCCCGCGGTCGCGGGTAGGACCTCAAGAGCTACCCCCATGGCGGCAGCTAGTGCGGAGGGGCAGATTTGTGCAGCGGTTGGGGGAGCAGCGGCCGAAGTGGCTGTTGAACTGCAAGCATCTGAGCATTCAATTAATCAGATTGACCGAAAAACTCCAGGCTGGACTCGAAGGTAATCTGTTGGCCAAGTGTGTTTCAATTGCAGACTAATCATGCGTTTTTTAGGTGTACTTGGAAAAATCGTGAATTGACTTCCAGATAGGGTGATTAGTTTTGCAAATAGAAATTTTAGTTATATATTTTGGAATAATGAAATCCTGGAGAAATTAGAAAATTTAAAAATATTTTCTGGATAACCTAGTTTGCTTTCCTCCTATGCAATACTGAAGATACTATCACCCATCACATGACTGAGGAAAAAAAGGATACCAGTGTTGGTTGGTTTGATTCTGGGTTCTGATATGAGCGAGTAAATAGCAGAATTTAGTTGACAAACTTTTTATTACAAACTTAAATCGTGAAACCAAAAAGTCTAGGGTGGACTAGAAGGTAATCTCTTGCATATGGTGTTTGGATTCCACACTGTGTTGTCTGATTTGGGTGGACTTGGAATCGCATAAACTGATATGCAGACAGGGTGATCAGTCTTGCAAGAGATTTCATTTATACATTTTGAAGAAGCAAAATCCTGGAAATATTAAACTTGCTACATAGAATTTGTGAAAAACCTGTGTGGTTTCCTCCTAGCTAGTGCTGGAACTAGTAGCACCCAACAGATGAGGAAAAAAAGCAATACAAAAAGGTTGTTTTTTTTCTTCTGGATACTGGATTATGATATAGCAATTCAGTTGGAAACTTTCGATTACAGGCTTCAGATGGACACAGTCATAGCGGGTGTATGTCGTAAATGAAAAAAAAGGGACATAGAAAGTGCCAAAGCAAAATGAATGTAGAGAGAAAAAACATCATCTTGTTTGTTTTGAAAAAAGATTTTAGTTATATACTTTGGAATAATGAAATCCTGCTGAAATTAGAAAAGATAAGCAGATTTTGTGGAAACCCTGTTTTGCTTTTCCTCCTACTAGTAATGAATATACTAGCAGTCTATCACCCATCACATGATTAACAAAAAAACATATAGCAATGTGGGTTGGTTTTCTGGATACTGGTTACTGATATGAGCGACTAAATAGCAGAATTGAGCTGACAAACTTGTAATTACAAACTTAAATCCTAAACCCAAGAAGTCTAGGGTGGCCTAGAAGGTAATCTCTTGCATATGGGTGTTTGGATTCCACACTGTGTTGTCTGATTTGGGTGAAATGGAATCAGAGGACATAGAAAGTGTCAAACCAATGAATGTGTATATGAGAAAACATCATCTGTCTTGTTTAGCAGAAATCATGCTGTGACAGATTGATTTTTTAAGAAACGCAGGGTGAGAATTGGAGTTGCTGCTCCAGGAAGGACGCCTTGCCCTGGGCGGCCCAGCACCCTTGAGAAAGCAATTCGTGGATTCGCTGATAAACCGGGTGAAAATGTAATCGTGCCTGCCCTGGGTACAAACTTTATGCAGATATTGTGCCAACTGTTGAACAAGAGTGTCAAAACTAAACCTCTGGAAACTATAACAGCACTCTAAAGCCAACAGTGAGTTCCTGCTATACATTCATCACAAGGCACTAGTTAACCCTAGTTAACTTTGTTGTTTACTTCATTAGCTTTGTTGCAGTGTGTACAATTTTCTGTAGTTGTGATTCGGAGAAGGGAAACAGAGCCTGAGCGAGGAGTTTACATAGATGAAACTGACGAGGAGGCACTACGTCGCTGGCCAAGATTCCAAATTGCTGCAAATGATAAGGGAAAGGGGCCATCAGAAGAAAGTGATCTAGAGGATTCGGACAGGGATGACGACATGCCAACTTATAATTCGGACAGATATCAAGTAACCATGCAAGAGTGTTAAGGCAGCATGAAAGGGTCCAACAGATGAATGGTGTGAGCCTGTGTTAATCATTCGTAAAAGCCAGTAATTCTGCTGATGGGGTTGTTGGCTTACTATGTAATGTTTTCTCTCATACAGGGAATCAGCGCGTAGGACTCCTCCAGTTATAAGTGTGCAAGGTGCGTGTGCGATGTGGATCATACAATGAGTTGCTAAAAAAATCTGAAATGAAAGTGTTTTGTAGTTAACACTAATAAAACTGTTTTGTATGGACAGGGGTTCAAAGTTTGAATTTCCAGGATGCAGCTGTGGAACCTGAAGAAATTACAAATATATGAGCCTATCATCGTTCCTATGGTCGCACATGAAGCAGTTCCAGTAGCAGGTATGGTTTAAGACAAAAAACACAACCAAATGTTTTTAGGATGAATGCGGGAGGCAGATCATGAATGTAGTGTGCGTGCGGTAGAAAATTGTATGTACATGCTCAGAGGTTTAACACCCTGCAATTTAAAATGATGAACTGCGGCTTTCAAAGAGTTTATAGATCCTGTCATACGAGATAGTCATGGAGCCTCGCCAATGACACCATTCCAGATGCTTCATTCAACCCCAGATTCAGCTCCTTATGTTTGGCAGAGAGAATTCCTTCCTGATAGTGCATCTATGTCATTGTTGGTGACAAGATTTGTCCAAGAAGCCGCAGCAATACAAGGTGGGGTGTGTCTCCTTTAATTGATGTGAATGGTCTCCCGGAAACATTTGACAATACATGGAAATGTTTTCTGCAGCTGAGAGAGCCAGGGGGGCTGGCGAGCCTGTAACCACAAACCCTAAGCTTGGAGCACCAACCGAGGGGGCTGGAGACCCTGCGAGCCCTGCATCTCAACATAGTGAAGGTTATGAGGAAATGCTAGACAGACACCATGAAAGTCTGATAGAGAACACTAGGATCTCCACAGCAAGGGAAACAATTGATTCCTTATTTGCTTCATCGGTTGAGAACCTGTACGACGCGAACGGTAAGCACTGCAGATTACAAAAGAATTTAAACTGAGCCACGAAACAATGTCGGAAGTCGAGATAGTGACACCATGTTCAATGTTGCAGAAAATGTAGTCAGGGTTCACAAGTTTCAGCTTTGAAACGGAGTATGCAAGATTAGTTTATTGATTTTTCAAACTGAATTTTAATCAAGCGTACTGAATTTTAAAGCTTTGTTTGGACATTACTCTACTGAATGTAGAGTGTAAGTTCGGTACAGTGCAAGATGAGTTCTGATCTGTTTCCTATCAAGGATAACTTCAAGTACTCATGTAAAGTTTCAGTTTGCTGAAGCTGACAATGGAATATCATTCTTTCAGTTGGGTTTCATGTTTTGTTTAAGACACTGGAGTACAACGACTGTTCTTGCAGTACAAACTCTTGCTTAAAAATTACAGTGCCTAAAATTTACTCCTCTTAGTTTCCAAACAGAATTCAGTTCAAGCAAACAGTACACCGACTTAAGCAAACTCTTGCTTGAAAATTACGTCGGCCGCTCGTGGTTTGGCCCCTGTGGTCGTCACCTCAGCCTCGCCATGTTCGGATTGGGAGGGCCCTGCTTCCCCTCCGTCGACGGCCGCCCTTAGGCGCGTGCTTGCCCCTGACGCCGTTGTGCGGGCCCTGTAGCCGCCGCTGGCCGTGTCGTGGCTTCCCTCATCGATGACGTTTGCAGCATTGGCGATGACGACGAGCTCGCCCCGCTGACGTCGTTGGCTGCCAGATGCTCAAGCGGGGTGAGCAATCCAGTTGTTGCTGTTGTCGCTACTGCTCCTGAGGCGTCTTCGGAGCATGGATGGGTGAAGGTGGGGGGTCGGCGTTGTTCGGCGTCACCGGCCTCAGCTCTGGCTCCCCGGCCTATCCCCACCTAGCTCCATGGTCGATGCTACAGATGCCTCGCCCCGGGACACCGTGTGGTGGTTTGCAGAGATCCCTTTCGATGCACTCGCTGTTTGGAGAATGACCATCATGCACGTGTTGGGTAACGTAGTAATAATTCAAAAAAAATCCTACGTGTCACCAAGATCAATCTAGGAGATGCTAGCAACGAGAGAGAGGGAGTGCATCTTCATACCCTTGAAGATCGCTAAGCGGAAGCGTTGCAAAGAACGCGGTTGATGGAGTCGTACTCGCGGCGATTCAAATCGTGGAAGATCCGATCCAAGCGCCGAACGGACGGCGCCTCCGCGTTCAACACACGTACAGCCCGGGGACGTCTCCTCCTTCTTGATCCAGCAAGGGGGGAGGAGAAGTTGAGGGAGAGCTCCGGCAGCACGACGGCATGGTGGCGGTGGAGCTCGTGGTTCTCCGGCAGAGCTTCGCTAAGCACTACGGAGGAGGAGGAGGTGTAGGAAGGGGGAGGGCTGCACCAGGGGCAAGGGGTGCGGCTGCCCTCCCACCCCCCCTCTATTTATAGGCTGAAGGGGAGAGGGGGCCGGCCCCCCTAGATCCATCTAGGGGGGGGGGGGGCGGCCAAGGGGGGGAGCTTGCCCCCCAAGTTGGTGGGAGGTGCCCCCACCCCCTAGGGTTCCCAACCCTAGGCGCCTTGGGCCCTTGGGGGCGCACCAACCCACTAGGGGGCTGGTTCCCACCCATATTCAGCCCACGTAGTCCTCCGGGGCAGGTGCCCCCTCCCGGTGGACCCCCGGAACCCTTTCGGTGGTCCCGGTACAATACCGATAAACCCCGAAACTTTTCCGGTGACTGAAACTGGACTTCCCATATATAAATCTTCACCTCCGGACCATTCCGGAACTCCTCGTGACCTCCGGGATCTCATCCGGGACTCCGAACAACTTTCGGTAACCACATACAATTCCCATTACAACTCTAGCGTCACCGAACCTTAAGTGTGTAGACCCTACGGGTTCGGGAACCATGTAGACATGACCGAGACACCTCTCCGGCCAATAACCAATAGCGGGATCTGGATACCCATATTGGCTCCCACATGTTCCACGATGATCTCATCGGATGAACCACGATGTCGGGGAATTCAATTAATTCCGTATACAATTCCCTTTGTCCATCGGTATGTTACTTGCCCGAGATTCGATCGTCGGTATCCCTATACCTTGTTCAATCTCGTTACCGGCAAGTATCTTTACTCGTTCCGCAACACATGATCCCGTGACTAACTCCTTAGTCACATTGAGCTCATTATGATGATGTATTACCGAGTGGGCCCAGAGATACCTCTCCGTCACACGGAGTGACAAATCCCAGTCTCGGTTCGTGCCAACCCAACAGACACTTTCGGAGATACCTGCAGTGCACCTTTATAGTCACCCAGTTACGTTGTGACGTTTGATACACCCCCAAAGCATTCCTACGGTATCCGGGAGTTGCACAATCTCATGGTCTAAGGAAATGATACTTGACATTAGAAAAGCTCTAGCAGACGAACTACACGATCTTGTGCTATGCTTAGGATTGGGTCTTGTCCATCACATCATTCTCCTAATGATGTGATCCCGTTATCAACGACATCCAATGTCCATGGTCAGGAAACCATGACCATCTATTGATCAATGAGCTAGTCAACTAGAGGCTCACTAGGGACATGGTGTGGTCTATGTATTCACATATGTATTACGGTTTTCGGTTAATACAATTATAGCATGAACAATAGACAATTATCATGAACAAGGAAATATAATAATAACCATTTTATTATTGCCTCTAGGGCATATTTCCAACAGTCTCCCACTTGCACTAGAGTCAATAATCTAGTTACATTGTGATGAATCGAACACCCATAGAGTTCTGGTGTTGATCATGTTTCTCTCGTGAAAGAGGTTTAGTCAACGGATCTGCGACATTCAGATCCGTATGTACTTTACAAATATCTATATCTCCATCCTGAATGTAACCACGAATGGAGTTGAAGCGGCGCTTGATGTGCTTGGTCTTCTTGTGAAACCTGGGCTCCTTGGCAATGGCAATAGCTCCAGTGTTGTCACAGAAGAGAGTCATCGGGCCCGACGCATTGGGAATCACTCCTAGGTCGGTGATGAACTCCTTCATCCAGACTCCTTCCTGCGCTGCTTCCGAAGCAGCTATGTACTCCGCTTCACATGTAGATGCCGCCACAACGCTTTGTTTGCAACTGCACCAGCTGACTACCCCACCATTCAAAATATACACGTATCAGGTTTGTGACTTGGAGTCATCCGGATCTGTGTCGAAGCTAGCATCGACGTAACCCTTTACGACGAGCTCTTCGGCACCTCCATAAACGAGAAACATATCATTAGTCCTTTTCAGGTACTTAAGGATATTCTTGACCGCTGTCCAGTGTTCCACTCCGGGATCACTTTGGTACCTCCCTACCAAACTTATGGCAAGGTTCACATCAGGTCTGGTACACAACATGGCATACATAATAGAGCCTATGGCTGAGGCATAGGGGATGACACTCATCTTTTCTCTATCTTCTGCCGAGGTCGGGCATTGAGCTGTGCTCAATCTCACACCTTGCAATACAGGCAAGAACCCCTTCTTGGACTGATCCATATTGAATTTCTTCAATATCTTGTCAAGGTATGTGCTTTGTGAAAGACCAATGAGGCGTCTCGATCTATCTCTATAGATCTTGATGCCTAATATGTAAGCAGCTTCTCCAAGGTCCTTCATTGAAAAACACTTATTCAAGTAGGCCTTTATGCTTTCCAAAAGTTCTATATCATTTCCCATCAACAATATGTCATCCACATATAAAATGAGAAATGCTACAGAGCTCCCACTCACTTTCTTGTAAATATAGGCTTCTCCATAAGTCTGTATAAACCAAAATGCTTTGATCACCTCATCAAAACGAATGTTCCAACTCCGAGATGCTTGCACCAGCCCATAGATGGAGCGCTGGAGCTTGCATACCTTGTCAGCATTCTTAGGATCGACAAAACCTTCCGGATGCATCATATACAATTCTTCCTTGAGGAAACCGTTAAGGAATGCCGTTTTGACGTCCATTTGCCAGATCTCATAATCATAAAATGCGGCAACTGCTAACATAATTCAGACGGACTTCAGCATCGCTACGGGTGAGAAAGTCTCATCGTAGTCAACTCCTTGAACTTGTCGATAACCCTTAGCGACAAGCCGAGCCTTATAGACGGTCACATTACCATCCGCGTCAGTCTTCTTAAAGATCCATTTATTTTCTATGGCTTGCTGATCATCGGGCAAGTCCACCAAAGTCCATACTTTGTTCTCATACATGGATCCTATCTCGGATTTCATGGCTTCAAGCCATTTGTTGGAATCCGGGCCCGCCATGGCTTCTTCATAGTTCGAAGGTTCACCGTTGTCTAACAACATGATTTCCAGGACAGGGTTGCCGTATCACTCTGGTGCGGAACGTGTCCTCGTGGACCTACGAAGTTCAGTAGTAACTTGATCCGAAGTTTCATGATCATCATCATTAACTTCCTCTCTAGTCGGTGCAGGCACCACAGAAACATTTTCCTGCGTTGCGCCACTCTCCGGTTCGAGAGGGGGTACAATTACCTCATCAAGTTCTATTTTCCTCCCACTTACTTCTTTCGAGAGAAACTCTTTCTCTAGAAAGGATCCATTCTTGGCAACAAAGATCTTGCCTTCGGATCTGAGGTAGAAGGTATACCCAATAGTTTCCTTAGGGTATCCTATGAAGACGCACTTTTCCGATTTGGGTTCGAGCTTTTCAGGTTGAAGTTTCTTGACATAAGCATCGCATCCCCAAACTTTCAGAAACGACAGCTTAGGTTTCTTCCCAAACCATAATTCATACGGTATCGTCTCAACAGATTTAGACGGTGCCCTATTTAAAGTGAATGCGGCAGTCTCTAATGCATATCCCCAAAATGATAGCGGTAAATCAGTAAGAGACATCATAGATCGCACCATATCCAATAGAGTGCGATTACGACGTTCGGACACACCATTACGCTGAGGTGTGCCAGGCGGCGTGAGTTGTGAAACAATTCCACATTTCCTTAAGTGCGTGCCAAACTCGTGACTCAAATATTCTCCTCCACGATCAGATCGTAAGAACTTTATTTTCTTGTCACGTTGATTCTCTACCTCACTCTGAAATTCCTTGAACTTTTCAAAGGTCTCAGACTTGTGTTTCATTAAGTAGACATACCCATATCTGCTTAAGTCATCAGTGAGGGTGAGAACATAACGATAGCCACCGCGATCCTCAACGCTCATTGGACCGCATACATCGGTATGTATTATTTCCAACAAGTTGGTTGCTCGCTCCATTGTTCCGGAGAACGGAGTCTTAGTCATCTTGCCCATGAGGCATGGTTCGCACGTGTCAAATGATTCATAATCAAGAGACTCCAAAAGTCCATCTGCATGGAGTTTCTTCATGCGTTTGACACCAATATGACCAAGGCGGCAGTGCCACAAGTATGTGGGACTATCATTATCAACCTTACATCGTTTGGTATTCACACTATGAATATGTGTAACATCATGTTCGAGATTCAATAAAAATAAACCATTGACCAGTGGGGCATGACCATAAAACATATCTCTCATATAAATAGAACAACCATTATTCTCAGATTTTAAATGAGTAGCCATCTCGCATCAAACGAGATCCAGATACAATGTTCATGCTCAAAGTTGGTACTAAATAACAATTATTGAGGTTTAAAACTAATCCCGAAGGTAGATGTAGAGGTAGCGTGCCGACGGCGATCACATCGACCTTGGAACCATTCCCGACGCGCATCGTCACCTCGTCCTTCACCAGTCTCCGCTTATTCCGCAGCTCCTGTTTTGAGTTACAAATATGAGCAACCGCACCGGTATCAAATACCCAGGAGCTACTACGAGCGCTGGTAAGGTACACATCAATAACATGTATATCATATATACCTTTGACGTTGCCGGCCTTCTTATCCGCTAAGTATTTGGGGCAATTCCGCTTCCAGTGACCGGTTCCCTTGCAATAAAAGCACTCAGTCTCAGGCTTGGGTCCATTCTTGGGCTTCTTCCCGGCAACTGATTTACCGGGCGCGGCAACTGCTTTGTCGTCCTTCTTGAAGTTCTTCTTACCCTTGCCTTTCTTGAAACTGGTGGTCTTATTCACCATCAACACTTGATGTTCCTTTTTGATCTCCACCTCCGCTGATTTCAGCATCGAATATAACTCAGGAATGGACTTCTCCATCCCTTGCATATTGAAGTTCATCACAAAGCTCTTGTAGCTAGGTGGAAGCGACTAGAGGATTCTGTCAATAACCGAGTCATCCGGAAGATTAACTCCCAGCTGAGACAAGCGGTTGTGCAACCCAGACATTTTGAGTATGTGCTCGCTGACAGAACTATTTTCCTCCATCTTACAACTGAAGAACTTGTCGGAGACTTCATATCTCTCGACCCGGGCATGAGCTTGGAAAACCATTCTCAGCTCTTGGAACATCTCATATGCTCCGTGTTGCTCAAAACGCTTTTGGAGCCCTGGTTCCAAGCTGTAAAGCATGCCGCACTGAACCAGGGAGTAATCATCACTACGCGACTGACAGGCGTTCATAACGTCTTGAGTTGCTGGGAAAATGGGTGCGTCACCTAGCGGTGCATCAAGGACATATGCTTTCTTGGAAGCTATGAGGATGATCCTCAAGTTACGGACCCAGTCCATATAGTTGCTTCCATCGTCTTTCAGTTTGGTTTTCTCTAGGAACGCGTTGAAGTTGAGGGCAACATTAGCGTGGGCCATTGGATCTACAAGATAGATTGTAAAGACAATTTTAGACTAAGTTCATGATAATTAAGTTCATCTAATCAAATTATTTAATGAACTCCCACTCAGATAGACTTCCCTCTAGTCATCTAAGTGATACATGATCCATATCGACTAGGCCGTGTCCGGTCATCACGTGAGACGGACTAGTCATCAATGGTGAACATCTCCATGTTGATCGCATCTACTATACGACTCATGTTCGACCTTTCGGTCTCTCGTGTTCCGAGGCCATGTCTGTACATGCTAGGCTCGTCAAGTCAACCTAAGTGTTTCGCGTGTGTAAATCTGGCTTACACCCGTTGTATGCGAACGTTAGAATCTATCACACCCGATCATCACGTGGTGCTTCGAAACAACGATCCTTCGCAACGGTGCACACTTAGGGGGAACACATTTCTTGAAATTTTAGTGAGGGATCATCTTATTTATGCTACCGTCTTTCTAAGAAAATAAGATGTAAAAACATGATAAACATCACATGCAAATCATAAAGTGACATGATATGGCCAATATCATCTTGCGCCTTTGATCTCCATCTTCGGGGCGCGGCATGATCACCATCGTCACCGGCACGACACCATGATCTCCATCATCGTGTCTTCATGAAGTTGTCTCGCCAACTATTACTTTTACTACTATGGATAACGGTTAGCAATAAAGTAAAGTAATTACATGGCGTTTTTGATTGACACGCAGGTCATACAATAAATTAAGACAACTCCTATGGCTCCTGCCGGTTGTCATACTCTTCGACATGCAAGTTGTGATTCCTATTACAAGAACATGATCAATCTCATACATCACATATATTTCATCACATCCTTTTGGCCATATCACATCACATAGCATACCCTGCAAAAACAAGTTAGACGTCCTCTAATTGTTGTTGCAAGTTTTACGTGGCTGCTATGGGTTTCTAGCAAGAATGTTTCTTACCTACGCAAAATCCACAACGGTGATATGCCAATTGCTATTTACCCTTCATAAGGACCCTCTTCATCGAATCCGATCCGACTAAAGTGGGAGAGACAGACACCCGCTAGCCACCTTATGCAACAAGTGCATGTCAGGCGGTGGAACCAGTCTCACGTAAGCGTACGTGTAAAGTCGGTCCGAGCCGCTTCATCCCACAATGCCGCCGAATCAAGATAGGACTAGTAACGGCAAGCAAATTGACCAAATCATCGCCCACAACTACTTGTGTTCTACTCGTGCATAGAATCTACGCATAGACCTCACTCATGATGCCACTGTTGGGTAACGTAGTAATAATTCAAAAAAATTCCTACGTGTCACCAAGATCAATCTAGGAGATGCTAGCAACGAGAGAGAGGGAGTGCATCTTCATACCCTTGAAGATCGCTAAGCGGAAGCGTTGCAAAGAACGCGGTTGATGGAGTCGTACTCGCGGCGATTCAAATCGCGGAAGATCCGATCCAAGCGTCGAACGGACGACGCCTCCGCGTTCAACACACGTACAGCCCGGGGACGTCTCCTCCTTCTTGATCCAGCAAGGGGGGAGGAGAAGTTGAGGGAGAGCTCTGGCAGCACGACGGCATGGTGGCGGTGGAGCTTGTGGTTCTCCGGCAGAGCTTCGCTAAGCACTACGGAGGAGGAGGAGGTGTAGGAAGGGGGAGGGCTGCGCCAGGGGCAAGGGGTGCGGCTGCCCTCCCACCCCCCCCCCTCTATTTATAGGCTGAAGGGGAGAGGGGGCCGGCCCCCCTAGATCCATCTAGGGGGGGGCGGCGGCCAAGGGGGGGAGCTTGCCCCCCAAGTTGGTGGGAGGTGCCCCCACCCCCTAGGGTTCCCAACCCTAGGCGCCTTGGGCCCTTGGGGGGCGCACCAACCCACTAGGGGGCTGGTTCCCACCCATATTCAGCCCACGTAGTCCTCCGGGGCAGGTGGCCCCTCCCGGTGGACCCCCGGAACCCTTTCGGTGGTCCCGGCACAATACCGATAAACCCCGAAACTTTTCCGGTGACTGAAACTGGACTTCCCATATATAAATCTTCACCTCCGGACCATTCCGGAACTCCTCGTGACGTCCGGGATCTCATCCGGGACTCTGAACAACTTTCGGTAACCACATACAATTCCCATTACAACTCTAGCGTCACCGAACCTTAAGTGTGTAGACCCTACGGGTTCGGGAACCATGTAGACATGACCGAGACACCTCTCCGGCCAATAACCAATAGCGGGATCTGGATACCCATATTGGCTCCCACATGTTCCACGATGATCTCATCGGATGAACCACGATGTCGGGGAATTCAATTAATTCCGTATACAATTCCCTTTGTCCATCGGTATGTTACTTGCCCGAGATTCGATCGTCGGTATCCCTATACCTTGTTCAATCTCGTTACCGGCAAGTCTCTTTACTCGTTCCGCAACACATGATCCCGTGACTAACTCCTTAGTCACATTGAGCTCATTATGATGATGTATTACCGAGTGGGCCCAGAGATACCTCTCCGTCACACGGAGTGACAAATCGCAGTCTCGATTCGTGCCAACCCAACAGACACTTTCGGAGATACCTGCAGTGCACCTTTATAGTCACCCAGTTACGTTGTGATGTTTGATACACCCAAAGCATTCCTACGGTATCCGGGAGTTGCACAATCTCATGGTCTAAGGAAATGATACTTGACATTAGAAAAGCTCTAGCAGACGAACTACACGATCTTGTGCTATGCTTAGGATTGGGTCTTGTCCATCACATCATTCTCCTAATGATGTGATCCCGTTATCAACGATATCCAATGTCCATGGTCAGGAAACCATGACCATCTATTGATCAACGAGCTAGTCAACTAGAGGCTCACTAGGGACATGGTGTGGTCTATGTATTCACACATGTATTACGGTTTCTGGGTAATACAATTATAGCATGAACAATAGACAATTATCATGAACAAGGAAATATAATAATAACCATTTTATTATTGCCTCTAGGGCATATTTCCAACAGCACGTGACTGCCGTAAACCCTGGTGTCCTCTCAGCTCGCTGTCATGTCTTGCCGTGCCTCCCGTCTCTTGCCTCGACACCCAACATCGTCAGGCTCCTGCTCCAAGAGAAGGCCAAATGAAATTTGCGCTTCCCTCCAATGTGCTTTGTCGTGGGTCTTGGGTCTCTGTGGTTTCTGCTTTCTCTAGCCCGACAACCCCATCGAATGTGGTGCTTCTATCTCTGGGCATCTCCAATAGTCGTATAATTATCGTTGGTAAAATTGTCACATAGACAGCTTTGATGACATGACACATAATAAAAGAAGAGAGAGAATGAAGTCGTATGATCTTGAAGCAACGGTCCAGGCACAAGCTCCGAGGCAAACATGGTTATTTTTTCAACATTTAGTGGACCCGCTTGGTTTTTTAACATACGGTTAACATACGCTCCATTGGAGAGCCTGTATGATGTGTTGTTGGGTGCTGACATGGACATTTATACCAACGATTGAACATACGGACTGTTGGAGATGCTCTTATGGCTGATCAGACTGAGTTGCTTCAAGGCTAGCAGACACGTATTGAGAGCTTTCTGGAATGTGCGGAGGCTGCTTTCAGAGGCGGAACCAGGAATTCTCAAAGCCTAGGGCTAAAACTAACTGACTAAATATAACGTCAAATACCACGCACATCCATGTGCGTTATTAGTATGCCACAAAATCACATTCAAAACGAAATGTAAATTCATTATTATCACGAGAGGAAATTCCATAAAACAAATAGTTTAACGAAGTGCATCATTGCAAACATGGTCTAGTACCAAATTAGTGAAGACTTGCTTAATTCAAGGTCATTGTTCTTCACCAGCAATAGTAGAAGGACCTGGTTCTGCAAACATAAAATCAAGTATTTAAAATCAAGACACTGGACATAGACTAAATAAAATTTTCATATGAATTTTTGCAAAGAGAAGAGAACATATTATATCATCAATGCTTGCAAATACATCGCGCTCAATATAGCACACCAAACGGTGATTCATCCATTCATCATTCATCTTGTTTTGCAAATCAGTTTTGATAATGCTCATAGCTGAGAAAGCTCTTTCTACGGTTGTCGTTGAGATGGGCAGAATCAAGGCCAATTCAATGAGACGATATACCAACGGAAAATGTGTGTGCCTATCTGTTTGAACCATCTTTACAGCAATCTGGCCAAGATCAATGCAACTTAAAAATTCAGTATCTTTTTTTAAGGCAACAGATCAAGACCAAACCTCCATTGCTCTCTTATAGGTAAACATACAATGCTGGATATCCTCAATACCGATCATACAGAATGGGCATTGAGGGATGAGAGGTATGTGTCTATTTGCCAGAATTCCGTAGCAAGGAAGTGAACCATTTAGTGCCTTCCATGCAAAATGTTTGATCTTCCCTGGAATTTTGAGGTTCCAAATCTCTTTCCATATTGTTTTAGTGTTTATATTCCCCTGTCCATCTGATCGCACTAGTTGTTGCCCAAACTGATGTTCAAATTCTCTGTGGTACGCCGATCGGACTGAGAACATCCCCGACCGTGTATAGTGCCAAGCAACAAAGTCTTCCACGAGCTGAACATTTAACGGAATTTGGAGAATCCTATTGGCATCCACCGAGGAGAATATATCTCTAATCAACACTTCATCCCACTGCCCATCATGCGGATTAATAAGTTCTTCAACGTAAGTGAGCATCGATGCACCTCTTGGGGTGATTACCTTTCGTGAAGGACTTTTTGGGATCCAAGGGTCTCTCCAAATATTAATTTGAGACCCCGACCCAAAACGCCAATCAGCTCTAGCTTTAGTAATAATATGAGCATACTTCGTAACAAAAAAGCAATAAAAAATCAATTCATGGCGTCAACCAGACTTGGCGATTGGTTTTCTGTTCTGATCGATGGATGGAGACATGGAGTTGGGCTAATGGGCTGAAAGGTTTGTACGTCTATGTGAAGCCTGGGGATGGGCTTCTATGTATCCCAAAATCTGGGTTTTTTTCTACTAAACATATAGGTACTAGTTGGGCCACGCCTAGGGCTACAACCGCAGTTGCCCCAGGCCCAGTTTCGCCCCTAGCTGCTTTGAGTAGGCTCTCCCTTGTGTTGGCTATGTGGTAGGCCATGCCGACACCACAGTCTCTTGGTTTGGCCGCTGTTGGCTCCATGGAGAACGGAGGAGCACAACCCTATGGTTTGTTTGTCCCCTCGCGTTCAGGACAATTCACCGTTGATGTCTGCTTCATCCGTTATGTTGCCTACTGCTATGGGCAAGTCCATCGCCGTGCTTGTGTCCCACTGCTACAGCTCATGCCCGGGCTTCGAGATATATGTTCGAGCCCTGCTTCGCCTCTGTCCTTGGAGCGGTTGGAGGTGGACTCATCGGCGACCTTGTGTGAGGGGCATATTTTGCCTCTGTCATTTGAGCAACTGGAGGTGCCGAAGTCCATTGTGTCGATGGTCCCTGTGGTGGAGGATGTCGTGTCGGTGGTTTCTCGGGCAACTCTCTTCTTCTTAATTAATCGACGAGGCAAAATTTTTACCTCCGCTTCGGAAAAAAAAACTATGAACTGCACTAGTGATGCTGGCAGCGAAAAGGGTTGGAAATTTCAGAACCGCCTACACTACTTTCATCGGGTGATTGCTTATGAGGTCATTTCAATGAGGGGAAACAGGGCTGAGCTGCCTCATGATTGAGGTGGTGCCATTCTGAAGTGAAAGGTCACATGGGGCGTGGAGTGCACATCCAGTGAATTGACCAGTTCCCAGCAAGCAGAACATGCTGGGCGGGGAATATTAGCTGCCATCCCAATAGCTAAGACGGTGTGGTAGTCGTTCCCAGGTGGTTCTGGTTTGTGCAAATTTCATGTATTTTGAGCATCTCAAACTCGAGGTGTGCAATGCTAGTTCCATAGAAGTGGTGCATCCTGGACTGCCATCACGATAACGAATACAGTCTGGTGATGGTTTCCAAGCGATTCCAGTTTGAGCACATGCTATGTATTATGAGCATGTAGAACATGCAAGACCAGTTTATGTTTAGGTTTGGCTTCTGACCGAATTAAGAACCTTATGTATGGTACCTTAATGTTTGTTTGCTGATTGCATGGTATATGTTTTTATATTAAGTTTGATTGGTGAGACACGAGCACTTGGCTTTTGCCTTCTGTTGTGGAATTTGGGAGACAGGATAAATTGTTGTTTATGTTAGCAAACCAGAATGCTCAGGTAAACAATAGAAGTAGAATTTTCTGAAAATCAGTATGGTAGGATCATGTGAGCATACAAGTGAAGAGTAAAGTGGTTGTAAAAACATGGCAGTAGTTTGAGCACGAAACTGTAGTTTGACCGATCCCCGGTAATTTGTAACCACACTGGCGTATGTTCAAAGTTCAAACAAGGAATGAAGGACTTGCTTCCTGCTGTGACTGCGAATTTGGGCCGTATGCATTTGAAAAAAAAATCAATGAATGTTGGCAACGTTTGGTTTTGTTGATTATTCTGCATCTGCGATGTGGCGCTGTGAGCCTCATCCCCCGGTAGTGACCTCGGCCGCTGCCTGCTGCGACCGCGGGCAAAAAACACATATTTGACCTTTGTGCGAAACTAATTCACGATCTGGACTGCACTTCGGAAAAATTCACAAACTGACCGTTTTTTGTGGCGCCTGACAGCCGGGCGCTGCACTGCACTATGCAGCGCCTTGGTCTTAGGCGCCGCACTCCCGGCCAGCGTAGCAGCCCGGGGCCAGGCGAGGCCCCACAGCCAGCCGTGCAGCGCCTGTGAGATAGGCGTTGCATTGTGTAATGTGCAGCGCCTAGCCGTTAGGCGCTGCACATTGAGTTAAGCCGCATCGGGCCAGCCCTTCCCAAGCAGTTCTTCCTCTCCCTCCCAGGCCGTTCCTCTCTGTCCAGAGAGCAGCGGCGGCGCCCCCTTCGACCCCCCCCCCCCAAACTCCTCTCAGATCTGAAGATTTGAGCCGTGGAATCGATCTCTAATCCCTCCTACTAGGTAAACTCCTCCATTCCCCTTTCTTTTCCTCCGTAAATTCGTTGCCATTTTAGAGATTTGTCCAAGATTGGGTGGAACCCTTGATTTGCTTGGATTGGATCTTTATTTGTCCAAGATTGAATCTTTATGTGATTTAGGATGTGTAGTATTGTTCATTAGGTCACAATGTATCATTCTTGTTAGTGAAACCCTAGAAATTGTAAAGATGTTGAGTTTATTTGAAATGTGAGATGTTGTGAGCTGTGTACATATATATGAGATTTGTCCAAGATATATATGAGATGTTGAGTTTATTTGAAATGTGAGATGTTGAGATGAACACATATGACATAGGAGATATATATGAGAATTTTTCAAATGAGTATTGTAAATCATTTATTCATTGTGTGAGAAAGAGATGTTGAGATTGTTGTAGATGAATACATATGAGATGTTTAGATGAACACATATGAGATGTTGAGTGTATGCCGATATTGGAGATGAACTCATATATGTGTATTGTTTGAATTTTGTAAGGATGGTTTGTCTTCTCGACGATGCCTATGACACACGACACCGGGCGTACATGATGCGCGAGCAGGGGATGGTAATAATGAGTAATGTAAATTTTTTGCAAATTTGCCTTTAGTTGAAATTCACATGCCCTAAGATTTGTCATTAATTGTTTTTTGCAGAAGCTTGAACCTCCGAAGATTCGGTATCACGGGGTCTCTGGTGCTGCCATGCCCTACGATAAGCGGTACACACCCTACATCCAGCAGGCAGGACTCCTCCCGTGGATTCAGTTGGTCAGCCGGTCCACGCCGAACCTCAACGCTCCACTGGTGTCCTCTCTTGTTGATCGGTGGAGGCCGAAGACGCACAGTTTCCATCTTCGGACTAGGGAGATGACCGTGACGCTCCAGGATGTCTCCTTGATCACCGGTGTTCCTATCGACGGGAGGCCTCTCTGTATGAGCACCGATTCTGATGGGTGGCGCCAGCAGATGACTGATCTTATCGGTATGGCTCCTACCGAGGCTGAGGCTGATGTAGAGGAGGGACAAGAGAAGAAGAAGAAGGAAAGGAAAGCAGCTGGAGCTCCTTTCACGTGGATTCAAGCAAACTTCGCGCATTGCCCTGAAGGTGCCACTGATGATGTGATCCAGACACATGCTCGTGTCTATATGTGGTACGTTATCTCTAGGACTTTGTTTCCTGATGCCACAGGCAAGAACGCTCCATGGATGTGGCTGAAGGCGTTGACCGTCTTCGAGAGCAGATGGAGATGGGGTTCAGCGACTCTTGCCTACTTGTACCGACAGGTAAGGTTTGTTTTGTTATCAATTCATTTCTTCATTAGCAATGCAACCTTGTTGTCAAGTTAACATTGTTTTCTTTGATATGCAGCTGGACGATGCGTGTTGCAGGATCACAGATAGTGCATGCATTGGTGGTAATATGCTTCTACTTTCTGTATGGAGCTGGGAGCGTCTGCCTGTTGGACGCCCGAAGAGCGTCAAGTTTAATCCTTGGGATGAAGAAGCCGATTTACGGCGGCCCACTTGGGCTTACAAGTGGGATGTGGTATCCGAGATGACGAACGATGTCAATCTCATGTACCAAAAGTACATCGCCGAGTTGGACACGATTACGCCTGAGCAGGTAACGAGGACATTACATCAATCATTTCTCATGCTTGTCTGAAAACTTGTCATCAATGTTGTGTTGTTGTCCTATTTCATAGGTGGAATGGCAGCCATATGGCGCGAATGACACATTAGGGGTCACCCACGAGTTTGTCCTCAACCCGATGTGCTTGCGGGATAGGGATCTTTGGCTTATGCAGTGCCCACTGATATGCAACTGGGCGGTTAAGCTTCATTTGCCACACCGCGTGTATCGTCAGTTTGGTCTGTTCCAGGCTCACCCGCCGGAATGGGTGGACACGGACAAAGCACTTCATAGGTAAGAGAGCATGAACCGTATTGACTTAGCATCGCCACTCCATTTTGATTGTGCTAATGTTTGGTTTTCTACCATGCAGGTTGGACAGGAAAAAGGCATCGGAAGATAAAGGAGTGGGACAACCATCATGCATCGTATGTTTGTTGGGGAACGTCGCATGGGAAACAAAAAATTTCCTACGCACACGCAAGATCTATCCATGGTGATGAGCATCTACGAGAGGGAGAGTGAATCTACATACCCTTGTAGATCGCTAAGCGGAAGCGTTAAGAAACGCGGTTGATGTAGTCGAACGATTCCGCGATCCAAATCGCAAGTCGTCCCTCGATCCGATCACGAACTAGTGCCGAACGGACGGCACCTCCGCGTTCAACACACGTACGGCTTGATGACGCCTTCACCTCCTCGATCCAGCGAGCGATGATGAAGTAGTAGATGAGTTCCGGCAACACGACGGCGTGGTGATGGTGGTGAGGAACAATCTCTGCAGGGCTTCGCCAAGCACTACGGAGATTATGACGGGAGGAACTAGAGGGTTAGGGTTGCCGGCACACGGCTTGGGAAATCTTGATATGTCCCGTGTGCTAGCCCTTCCCCTCTATTTATATGTTGAGCCTTGGGGTCTAAACTTGGAGTAAAAGCCTCCTCCAGGTCGGTTTTGCCCGCACAAGGTCGGTTTGGCCCGCAGGGAAAGAGTCCAACTCGGATCCCAGCAGTCCCGCGTACAAGCGGTAGTACCGCTCACGAGCGGTAGTACCGCTTGAGCGGTAGTACCGCTTCACAACGGTAGTACCGCTTACGCGGTAGTACTGCCTTACCAGCGGTAGTACCGCTTTAAGGCAGCAGCGAAACTTCCTTTTGCACTTTCCAATACCTCGTGGGCTTTACCCCTTTGGCCTATATAAAGTGTTGCTGCACCCGAACACTTCGGTAAACATCCGGAACCCCTTCCGGTGAATTCCGGAACCCTTCCGGAGATCAAAACACTATTATCACATATATCAATCTTTACCTCCGGACTCTTCCGGAGACCCTCGTCATGTCCGGGATCTTATCCGGGACTCCGAACAACCTTCGGTCACCAACACAATAACTCAACTATACTAACCGTCACCAAACGTTAAGTGTGTAGACCCTGCGGGTTCAAGAACTATGTAGACATGACCGAGACACCTCTACGATCAATAACCAATAGCGGGACCTGGATGCCCATATTGGCTCCTACATATTCTACGAAGATCTTTATCGGTCGAACCTCTATGTCAAGGATTCAGTTAATCCCGTATGCTGTTCCCTTTGTTCTTCGGTATGTTACTTGCCCGAGATTCGATCGTCGGTATCTCTATACCTAGTTCAATCCCGTTACCGGCAAGTCTATTTACTCGTTCCGTAATACAAGATCTCGTGGCTAACACTTTAGTCACATTGCTTGCAAGGCTCATTGTGATGTTGTATTACCGAGTGGGCCCTGAGATACCTCTCCGTCATACGGAGTAACAAATCCCAGTCTTGATCCATGCCAACCCAACAGACACCCTCGGAGATACCTGTAGAGCATCTTTATAGTCACCCAGTTACGTTGCGACGTTTGATACACACAAGGTATTCCTCCGGTGTCAGTGAGTTGCATGATCTCATGGTCATAGGAACAGATACTTGACATGCAGAAAACAATAGCAATAAACTGACACGATCATATGCTACGTTTATAGTTTGGGTCTTGTCCATCACATCATTCTCCTAATGATGTGATCCCGTTATCAAATGACATCTCATGTCCATGGCTAGGAAACCTTCACCATCTTTTGATCAACGAGCTAGTTTAACTAGAGGCTTACTAGGGACACAGTGTTGTCTATGTAGCCACACATGTATTTAAGTTTCCAATTAATACAATTATAGCATGGATAATAAACGATTATCATGAACAAGGAAATATAATAATAACCAATTTATTATTGCCTCTAGGGCATATTTCCAACAGTCTCCCACTTGCACTAGAGTCAATAATCTAGTTCACATCACTATGTGATTTACATTGTAATGAATCGAACACCCATGCAGTTCTGGTGTTGTTCATGTTTAGCCCTTGGAAGAGGTTTAGTCATCGGATCTGCAACATTCAGATCCGTGTGTACTTTGCAAATATTTATGTCGTCCTCCTTGATGTAATCGCGGATGGAATTGAAACGTCGCTTTATGTGCCTGGTCCTCTTGTGAAATCTTGGTTCCTTGGCTAGAGCAATGGCACCAGTATTATCACAAAACAGAGTCATTGGGTTAAGCGCACTAGGCACTACTCCAAGATCTGTCATGAACTCCTTCATCCAGACACCTTCCTTCGCCGCCTCCGAGGCAGCGATGTACTCCGCTTCGCATGTAGAATCAGCTACCACGCTTTGCTTGGAACTGCACCAGCTAACCGCACCCCCGTTAAGAATAAATACGTATCCGGTTTGTGACTTAGAGTCATCCGGATCAGTGTCAAAGCTTGTATCGACGTAACCCTTTACGACGAGCTCTTGATCACCTCCATAAACGAGAAACATGTCCTTAGTCCTTTTCAGGTACTTCAGGATATTCTTGACCGCCGCCCATTGTTCCACTCCTGGATCACTTTGAAACCTTCCGGCCATACTTATGGCAAGGCTGACATCGGGTCTTGTGCACAGCATTGCATACATGATAGAGCGTATGGCTGAAGCATAGGGGATGACACTCATCTTTTCTCTATCTTCTGCAGTCACTGGGCATTGAGTCTTACTCAACTTCACACCTTGCAAAACAGGCAAGAACCCCTTCTTGGACTGATCCATTTTGAACTTCTTCAAAACTTTGTCAAGGTATGTGCTTTGTGAAAGTCCTATTAAGCGTCTTGATCTATCTCTATAGATCTTGATGCCTAATATGAAAGCAGCTTCTCCTAGGTCCTTCATTGAAAAACTCTTGTTCAAATATTCCTTCACGCTTTCCAACATTTCTATATTGTTTCCAATCAGTAATATGTCATCCACATATAATATTAGAAACGCTATAGAGCTCCCACTCACTTTCTTGTAAATACAAGCTTCTCTGTAAACTTGTACAAACTCGAACGCTTTGATCACCTCATCAAAGCGAAGATTCCAACTCCGAGATGCTTGCACCAGTCCATAAATGGATCGCTGGAGTTTGCAAACTTTGTCAGCATTCTCTGGATCGACAAAACCTTCTGGTTGCATCATATACAACTCTTCCTTAAGGAAACCGTTAAGGAACGCTGTTTTGACATCCATCTGCCAAATTTCATAATCGAAAAAGGCAGCTATTGCTAACATGATTCTGACGGACTTAAGCATCGCTACGGGTGAGAAGGTCTCATCGTAGTCAACTCCTTGAACTTGTGAAAAACCCTTTGCCACAAGTCGAGCTTTATAGACGGTGACATTACCGTCCGCGTCCGTCTTCCTCTTAAAGATCCATTTGTTCTGAATGGCCTTACGCCCTTCAGGTAATACTTCCAAAGTCCACACTTTGTTTTCATACATGGATCCCATCTCGGATTTCATGGCCTCTAACCACTTCTCGGAATCCGGGCTCATCATCGCTTCCCCATAGCTCGTAGGTTCATCGTTGTCCAACAACATGACCTCTAAGACAGGGTTGCCGTACCACTCAGGAGCAGTACGCGTCCTTGTCGACCTACGAGGTTCGATAGCAACTTGATCCAAAGCTTCATGATCATCATCATTAACTTCCTCTTCAGCTGATGTAGGCTCTACAGAAACATCTTTCTGCGCTGCGCTACTTTCAGGTTGAAGTAAAGGTTCAACAACCTCATCAAGTTCTATCTTCCTCCCACTCAATTCTTTCGAGAGAAACTCTTTCTCAAGAAATGTTCCGTTTTTAGCGACAAACACTTTGCCTTCGGATCTGAGGTAGAAGGTATACCCAACTGTCTCTTTTGGGTATCCTATGAAGACGCATTTCTCCGCTTTGGGTTCCAGCTTTTCAGGCTGAAGCTTTTTGACATAAGCATCACATCCCCAAACTTTAAGAAACGACAGTTTTGGCTTCTTGCCAAACCAAAGTTCATATGGCGTTGTCTCAACGGATTTCGATGGTGCCCTATTTAAAGTGAATGCAGTTGTCTCTAATGCATAACCCCAAAATGATAGTGGCAAATCAGCAAGAGACATCATAGATCGCACCATATCCAATAAGGTTCGATTACGACGTTCGGACACACCATTACGCTGTGGTGTTCCAGGCGGTGTCAGTTGTGAAACAATTCCACATTGTCTTAAGTGATTGCCAAACTCATAACTCAGATATTCTCCTCCTCGATCAGATCGTAGGAATTTAATCTTCTTGTTACGATGATTCTCAACTTCACTCTGAAATTGTTTGAACTTTTCAAATGTTTCAGACTTGTGTTTTATTAAGTAAATATACCCATATCTACTTAAGTCATCAGTGAAGGTGAGAAAGTAACGATAACCACCGCGCGCCTCAATGCTCATCGGACCGCACACATCAGTATGTATGATTTCCAACAAGTCACTTGCCCGTTCCATTGTTCCAGAGAACGGCATTTTAGTCATCTTGCCCATGAGGCATGGCTCACATGTGTCAAGTGATTCAAAATCAAGTGACTCCAAAAGTCCATCAGCATGGAGCTTCCTCATGCGTTTTATGCCAATATGACCTAAACGACAGTGCCACAAGAGAGTGGTATTATCATTATCAATTCTACATCTTTTGGCATCAATGTTATGAACATGTGTATCATTACTATCGAGATTCAATAAGAATAAACCCCTCACATCGGGTGCATGACCATAAAAGATATTACTCATATAAATAGAACAACCATTATTCTCTGATTTAAATGAGTAACCGTCTCGCAATAAACAAGATCCAGATATAATGTTCATGCTTAACGCAGGCACCAAATAACATTTATTTAGGTTCATCACTAATCCCGATGGTAATCGAAGAGCGAGCGTGCCGACGGCGATCACATCAACCTTGGAACCATTTCCCACGCGCATCGTCACTTCGTCCTTTGCCAGCCTCCGTCTATTCCGCAGTTCCTGTTTAGAGTTGCAAATGTGAGCAACCGCACCGGTATCAAATACCCAGGCACTACAACGAGAGTTGGTAAGGTACACATCAATAACATGTATATCATATATACCTTGTTTGTTGTTGGCCGCCTTCTTGTCAGCCAAATACTTGGGGCAGTTCCGCTTCCAGTGTCCAGTTCCCTTGCAATGAAAGCACACAGTTTCTGGTTTGGGTCCAGCCTTGGGTTTCTTCACGGGAGGAGCAACTGCTTTGCCACTCTTCTTGGAGTTACCCTTCTTACCCTTGCCATTTTTCTTGAAACTAGTGGTTTTATTGACCATCAACACTTGATGCTCCTTCTGAATTTCAGACTCAGCGGCTTTCAGCATCGCAAATAGCTCGGCGACTGACTTGTTCATCCCGTGCATGTTATAGTTCAACACGAAGCTCTTGTAGCTAGGTGGCAATGATTGAAGAACTCTGTCAGTGATAGCCTCTGGCGGAAGGGGCATCCCCAATTCAGCCAGACGGGTGGAGTACCCAGACATTCTGAGTACGTGATCACTGATAGACCCGTTCTCCTCCATCTTGCAAGCATAGAACTTATCGGAGATCTCATACCTCTCGATTCGGGCATTCTTCTGAAAGATAAACTTCAACTCCTGGAACATCTCATATGCTCCATGACGTTCAAAACGTCTTTGAAGTCCCGGTTCTAAGCCATACAATATTGCACATTGAACTATTGAGTAATCTTCAGAACGAGCCTGCCAGGCGTTCACAACGTCTAGAGACTCAACTGGAGCGGGTGGATCACCAAGCGGTGCATCAAGGACATAAGCCTTCTGGGAAGCCGTAAGGATAATCCTTAGATTACGGGCCCAGTCCACAAAGTTACTTCCATCATCTTTCAACTTAGCTTTCTCTAGGAACGCATTAAAATTCAGGGGTGCTACTGCGCGAGCCATGATCTACAACATAAATATAGCAAAGACAACTTAGACTATTGTTCAAGATAATGAGTTTAGTTAATCATATTACTTAAAACTCCCACTCAGATTGACATCCCTCCGGTCATTCGAGTGTAACATGATCCAAATCCACCAACTCAAGTCCGATCATCACGTGAGTTGAGGTGGTTTCAATGGTGAACATCTTCATGTTGATCATATCTACTATATGACTCATGTTCGACCTTTCGGTCTCTTGTGTTCCGAGGCCATGTCTGTACATGCTAGGCTCGTCAAGTTTAACCCGAGTGTTCCGCATGTGCAACACTGGCTTGCACCCGTTGTATGTGAACGTAGAGTCTATCACACCCGATCATCACGTGGTGTCTCGAAACGACGAACTTTCGCAACGGTGCACACTCGGGGAGAACACAATTTATCTTGAAATTTAAGTGAGGGATCACCTTATAATGCTACCGTCGTCCTAAGCAAAATAAGATGCATAAAAGGATTAACATCACATGCAAATCATAAGTGACATGATATGGCCATGAACTTGTGCTTTTGATCTCCATCTCCAAAGCACCGGCATGATCTCCATCGTCACCGGCATGACACCATGATCTTCATCATCTTGATCTCCATCAACGTGTCGCCATAAGGTTGTCGCGCCGACTGTTGCTTCCACGACTATTGCTAACTCATAGCGATAAAGTAAAGCAAAACGGCGAAAATAATTAAAGACAACTCTATGGCTCCTGCCAGTTGCCGTACTCATCGACATGCAAGTCGTGATATTCTATACAACACATGATCATCTCATACATCACATATATCTCATCATGTAATTGGCCATATCACATCACAACATACCCTGCAAAAACAAGTTAGACGTCCTCTAATTGTTGTTGCAAGTTTTACGTGGCTGCTACGGGTTTGCAAGAACCGTTCTTACCTACGCAAAACCACAACGTGGTGTAGTGATTGCTTTTTGATCTTCTAAAAGAACCCTCTTCATTGAAATCGATTCAACTAAAGTGAGAGAGACAGACACCCGCTAGCCATCTTTATGCAACGAAGTTACATGTCAGTTGAAGGAACCGGTCTCTCGTAAGCGTACGAGTAATGTTGGTCCGGGCCGCTTCATCTCACAATACCGCCGAATCAAGTATCAACTAGTAACGGCAAGCAATATGTATACACCCACGCCAACAACTCGTTTGTGTTCTACTCGAGATCTCATCTACGCATAGACCTAGCTCAGATGCCACTGTTGGGGAACGTCGCATGGGAAACAAAAATTTTCCTACGCACACGCAAGATCTATCCATGGTGATAAGCATCTACGAGAGGGAGAGTGAATCTACATACCCTTGTAGATCGCTAAGCGGAAGCGTTAAGAAACGCGGTTGATGTAGTCGAACGTTTCCGCGATCCAAATCACAAGTCGTCCCTCGATCCGATCACGAACTAGTGCCGAACGGACGGCACCTCCGCGTTCAACACACGCACGGCTTGATGACGCCTTCACCTCCTCGATCCAGCGAGCGATGATGAAGTAGTAGATGAGTTCCGGCAGCACGACGGCGTGGTGATGGTGGTGAGGAACAATCTCTGCAGGGCTTCGCCAAGCACTACGGAGATTATGACGGGAGGAACTAGAGGGTTAGGGTTGCCGGCACACGGCTTGGGAAATCTTGATATGTCCCGTGTGCTAGCCCTTCCCCTCTATTTATATGTTGAGCCTTGGGGTCTAAACTTGGAGTAAAAGCCTCCTCCAGGTCGGTTTTGCCCGCACAAGGTCGGTTTGGCCCGCAGGGAAAGAGTCCAACTCGGATCCCAGCAGTCCCGCGTACAAGCGGTAGTACCGCTCACGAGCGGTAGTACCGCTTGAGCGGTAGTACCGCTTCACAACGGTAGTACCGCTTACGCGGTAGTACTGCCTTACCAGCGGTAGTACCGCTTTAAGGCAGCAGCAAAACTTCCTTTTGCACTTTCCAATACCTCGTGGGCTTTACCCCTTTGGCCTATATAAAGTGTTGCTGCACCCGAACACTTCGGTAAACATCCGGAACCCCTTCCGGTGAATTCCGGAACCCTTCCGGAGATCAAAACACTATTATCACATATATCAATCTTTACCTCCGGAGACCCTCGTCATGTCCGGGATCTTATCCGGGACTCCGAACAACCTTCGGTCACCAACACAATAACTCAACTATACTAACCGTCACCAAACGTTAAGTGTGTAGACCCTGCGGGGTCGAGAACTATGTAGACATGACCGAGACACCTCTACGATCAATAACCAATAGCGGGACCTGGATGCCCATATTGGCTCCTACATATTCTATGAAGATCTTTATCGGTCGAACCTCTATGTCAAGGATTCAGTTAATCCCGTATGTTGTTCCCTTTGTTCTTCGGTATGTTACTTGCCCGAGATTCGATCGTCGGTATCTCTATACCTAGTTCAATCCCGTTACCGGCAAGTCTATTTACTCGTTCCGTAATACAAGATCTCGTGGCTAACACTTTAGTCACATTGCTTGCAAGGCTCATTGTGATGTTGTATTACCGAGTGGGCCCTGAGATACCTCTCCGTCATACGGAGTAACAAATCCCAGTCTTGATCCATGCCAACCCAACAGACACCCTCGGAGATACCTGTAGAGCATCTTTATAGTCACCCAGTTACGTTGCGACGTTTGATACACACAAGGTATTCCTCCGGTGTCAGTGAGTTGCATGATCTCATGGTCATAGGAACAGATACTTGACATGCAGAAAACAATAGCAATAAACTGACACGATCATATGCTACGTTTATAGTTTGGGTCTTGTCCATCACATCATTCTCCTAATGATGTGATCCCGTTATCAAATGACATCTCATGTCCATGGCTAGGAAACCTTCACCATCTTTTGATCAACGAGCTAGTTTAACTAGAGGCTTACTAGGGACACAGTGTTGTCTATGTAGCCACACATGTATTTAAGTTTCCAATTAATACAATTATAGCATGGATAATAAACGATTATCATGAACAAGGAAATATAATAATAACCAATTTATTATTGCCTCTAGGGTTTAGGGTTATCGAACCTTCTCGGTTGCCGTGACCCAGAATATGATGAACCATCAGCCTCTAGGTCTGGTACACCATCAGACCCCTTATCTCACCATCAGGGGGGCGATGTGAGTTCCTCATATGCTTATGTTTATGATGAGGGTGCGGTCACCCAACAGGTATGACTAATCTTTTAGATGTAATTCTCACTTGATTACGACGCCGGTCTTTACCATAATGTTTGATTGTGTGATAGGTTGAGGAACTTGATGATGACATGACTTTGTCAGACGCTCAAGTTCGGTCCGCATACATGTTGAAGCCTAGGAAGCCCAGACGCCGGTTCACGCCCTACGACTATGACAACAGAGGCAACCCAAAGGTGCCCGTAGAGAGCTCGCAGATGGCGAGCTTGGATGATGAGGCGGAGGAGGAAGAGGAGGAAGAGGAGGCTCCTCCTGTCAGAAGGAACAAGATAACCACCAGGCGTGGCAGCAGGAACACACGCGGAAGGCATTAGTCATTGTCCTATTTATTATGAAACTGAACTTGTGAGGTTATGTGATATGTGAATCTGAACTTGTGAGGTTATGTCATATGTGAAACTGAACTTGTGAGGTTATGTGATATGTTGGTGAACTCTTAGTAGTGTGCTACTTGTCTTAAATGATGAACTCGTCGGCATATTACTTGTGTTTGTTCAAATTGCTGTGAATTTCAAGTTATTGTAAGTGTTGTGATCTTCATGTTAATTGAATTTGCTGTCAACAACTTCTGTTTTTTGCTGGTTAGCAGTTATCAGTACTGCAGCGCCTCAAAGCTAGGCGCTGCACTGTACTGTGCGGCGCCCAAGAGTCAGGCGCTGCACAAGTGGGATGTGGTTCCAGCGAGCAACAGAAGGTTTGCACGAGCTGTTCAGGCCAAAAAATTCCAAGTCAGAGTGCAGCGCCGAGGCCTCAGGTGCTGCACTCTACTGTGCGACGCCTGACTATTAGGCGCTGCATAGTATATTGCAGCGCCTAGACCCTGGGCGCTGCAGTGCTGTTACCTGCAAAACTGCAAAAACAGGAGCTCTTTTTGTACGATTGCAATGACACATTCATTAGAAATTATAACATAGTCCAATTAGGTCTACAAGATGGTCCATGACACGTTCATTAGAAATTACAAATTAGGTCCACAAGATAGTCCACGACACATTCATTAGAAATGACAAATTTAGGCCTACTACGAGATAGTTGACGACAAATGGCCTCTTGCCCTAGAAGAGAGTTCATGACAAATACGGCATGGGTACATCCGGTTCCATGACGAGTGCACCAAAGCGAAGTCCCTACTGAGTCGAGCGAGGCCATTTCCCCTTCTTGTCACGTGCCTCATCCTCCGCTTGCGCCTCCCAAGCCCTTGCAAGCTTTCTTGCCCTCTCCTTCTCACGAGCAAGTTTCGCTTGGCGTGCCCTCTCCTCCTCTCGTTTCTTCCGCTCCATCCTCTCCTTTTGACGACGCTCTTCCTCCAAGCCTCTTCGAAGCGATTCTTCGAACCGCTGCTGGCGCCAAAGACAATCTCTATATTGGTCCTTTTGGACTTCTTCTGGCACTTCATGATCTATCCACGTGAAGTACTTGCATAGAGGAGGTAGTGACTGCATACAAAAATTTTGTTAGTGTTCACACACATTTGAGAGTAACATGTTACTTCTCTAGCATACCGGTGGTCGGTCATAGGCATTAGTTGGACGTGCACGATCATAAGCATAGTTGGGGCATACAAAATATCTCCTTCCTTCCGTCCATGACTTCTTTCGGTCGGTGGACACCTTCACCTTGCAAACATCTCCACACCAACATGGCGGGATGTTCACATCTTTCTCCTTCACCTTGTCCAAAGATGCGCTATCCCACTTGTTCGGCATGTCTTCTTGGTTAGCACACGGTGGCCTCGTCATGGAACCGGATGAAGCCATGCCTACAAAACTAGGGTTTCCCACAAATTTCAACACATTGACATGTATAGAGGTAAATGCATCAACACATTAAAATGCCTAACCCCAAACTAGGGTTTCCCCACACATTTCCACACAAATTTCCAAATCCAAGCAACAACTAGGGTTTCCCCAAACTAGCAAGATATGAGCTAATGTGACAATTCCTTTGGATGAAAACAAGGGGATCGGAGGAGATTACCTTAAGGGAGGGGTTGGCTTCGAGATCCACGGACAAATACTCCGGATTTGCAAGATTTGAGAAGGATTTGAGAGGGGGAGAGAGGGGGCAGAGGGGAGGCACTGAGCTTCGGGTTTATGTTTGGGGTGTGGGTGTGTGCGGTGGGGGTGGGTGGGGGCAGCCTAAGTGACACAGATGTGCAGCGCCTAGGACCTTGGCGCTGCACATTAACATGTGTGGCGCCTAGACTTTAGGCGCTACAGAGCTTGAATGGCTGCTGCGAACATTCTGTTGCTCTCTGGACACTCATGTCCAGATGTGCAGCGCCTAAGGACTAGGCGCTGCACCGCACAGTGCAGCTCCTTTGCCTTAGGCGCTGCACATCTGGACATGAGTGTCCAGAGAGCAACAGAATGTTCCCAGCAGGTTTCCAGGCTGAAATTTCAATAAGTCAGTGTGCAGCGCCTGAGTGTGTTGTGCAGCGCCTAACATCTGGGCGTTGCACTTTCTGCTGATTTCAAATACCAACTGTTTTTTAGGTTTTGTGTTTCGCATACTATGTCATATAATCATAAGTAATAGCACAAATAGTAGTCCAAAACACAGAAACGAGACATAGCACATAGAGTAGTCCAAATCACATAGTCATACACACATAAATGAGTTATATCACATAGTAGCGCACATTTTGGTTCACAACCAAATTGAAGGTTATAGTGACGAAGACCATTTCCATTCTTCTCCAACCACCCCGGCATCTCACCTCCCCCCTCCGTGTCCTCCGCCCCCTTCATTGTTGCCATACCTACGAAAAAGGCAACATAATAGTTAGTCACACAATGCGAAATGACAATAACATTGAGCCAAAATAACAAGATAATAGTAAGTCACATACGGCAATGGCCCATTGAGCCAAGAAAACATTCCTCCACTACGGCCGCCGCCAAGGCCAAGATCACCATCACGGCCATAGCCACCACCAAGGCCTAGGCCATCACCACGGCCTAGACCACCACCACGGCCTCTACCCCCACCACGGCCTAGACCACCACCACGGCCAAGACCTAGTTGACTCCCTCTTTGTTGCTTAGTTCCTCGTTGGCTTGGTTGATTTGATTGGTTTGACACTTGGGCACTTGTTTGGCTTGGTTGGCTACTACTTGGTTGACTTGGTTGGCTACCATTTGCTTGGCTTGTGCTTGCATCATTTTTCTTTGCTCTCTTTCTTGGTTTGCTACAAGTTCTTGTGTTGTGTCTCCCATCATTGCACTCCCCACAACGGGATTGCTCCCGAGGCTCTTGGAATTGGCCGGTGCCGGATTCTCGACCTCCACCATATCCCCATCCGTCCATGTCACCTCTAAGACGCTTTGTCTTACGTCTTCCCCGTGTAATGACCTTCAATTCCGGGTCGGGCCATAGTTGAACTCCATGATACTCTGGCCATTGTGATTGGTCCAAGTATGGCTTAAACCGGGGAGCCCATGTATTCTTTACCGTCATGATTGAGAACTCAGACTCCCGCACGGTAAGAGGGTGATTGACGTCCACATTCCTAACACGAGATGCGTTTAACAAGTGCGAGCATGGGAGATGAAGCAACGATGGCCTCATGCAAGTGCAATCACACCGTGTTAGGGAGACCTCGAAAGCCCGGCCTCCGTGTTGGTGGCCATCGTATGTGGTTCCTCCAGGCTCTTTCACTTCATACATCCAATCGTTGTCGTCATATAGTACAGCTTCTTGGGAGTCTGCCTTCCGTGATTGAAATTCCAACCAATCTTCAACCTTTGGTGGGAAATTATACTCGTGCTTTTCCTTGTTCTCACCAGCAATCTGCTTATCCGTCTCCATTGAGTACTTTAAAAAGTACGCATTCATCTTGTCAAATGTGTATTGAACTATTGCCGTCACGGGTAATGCACGTACACCCTTGAGCACCTTATTGAAGCATTCTGCCATGTTGCTTGTCATTTGACCGTACCTCCGGCCATCTTCATCGAAAGCATGTGCCCACTTATTCCTTTCTACAATGTTCTTATTGAGAAAGTCAAGACCTCCTGCATCAAGTTTCTTGTGTGTGAGCAATGCATTGTACAAGTTGGCGAACCGCTTTTCGAAGAAAGCGAAACAACAATCTTGAAGATCATCGGCCAACTCCTTGATACCACATGCCTTATAAAAGTTTGCACAAAAGTGCCTCATGCACCATCGATGGTGCAACTTTGCATGTCCGGGAATGTCAATCACCACCGCGTTTAGAATTCCTTGATGGCGATCCGATATGACACAAATTTCCCTTTCAGCCGGTATTACCCTTGTTCTCAAGTGATGCAAGAACCACTCCCAGTTATCATTGTTCTCGACCTCAACCAAAGCGAAAGCCAAAGGCAAAACCCGGTTATTGGAATCACTTGCTATTGCAACCAATATAGTGCCCTTGTATTGTCCGGTCAAGAACGTGCCATCAATGGCGATGACGGGCCGACAATGCTCAAAAGCCCTCACGCATTGCTCAAAGGCCCAAAATGCACGGCCAAATACTCTGACGGTCCTCCTGTTGTGAATCAATGTTTGGTGCCCATGAGGCTCGACCACGTGAACCATGCCTGGGTTTGTGGCAGCCATAGCTAACAACAACCTAGGGAGTCGGTTGTATGCTTCCTCCCAATTGCCATACAACATCTTGAATGCGGCTTGCTTCGTCTTCCATGCCTTGCCGTACTTCACCTTGTAATGAAAGATGGCTTTCACAAGGTCAATGACACTCTTAATGCTCATTGTTGGAAGTGTGGATATTGAGTTGGAAAACCTGTAAGCGATGAACTCGGACGTGAGTTGTCTGTGTTCTTGGGACACAAGCTTGCCATCCGCATTCTTGTGTCGGCACATGTGACTTGGTACACAACTCACTATGCGCCAAGTGGGACCTCCTTTCCATGGCCTTGCACGCACAATCCATGGACATGTTGGCACTTCACATTTAACCGTGTAACGCACATTGACGTCCGAGTTGGCCACTCTATGTGGACGATAATGCGTAACCGAGTAGTTGTCGAGCCACATCTTCAATTCCAAGAAGGATTCAAACTCACAACCGGGATATATCCCGTTCTTGCCGTCTCCCAAATCACGGTGAGAACTTGGCCTAGCTCCAAGAGATATAGATTTGCCACCATCTACAACGGCTTCATCCGCGAGACTAAGATCCTTGAACAATGTTGTCTTGTGATCCCGTCGGAATACCTTCTTAAATGCTTCGGCCTCCTTCGCCGTGAACCCCTCCTCATCAACTTCTTCATCGGGACCATCATCATCCGAGTCCGATGCATATGAACGGGAAAAAGGGATGGATTGGTCCATTGTCTCTTGCACATTATATTTGTCGGGATCACCCACATTGTTCTCATGGAGATCAACTTCGTTGTCATCCTCCTCGTACTCATCATTATCCTCTTGAAAAGCTTCATTTTGGTTGTTTGAAATCGGGCTCAATGTTGGCCAAACTTGTTGCGTGAAATGAGGTTCACTCATTTGATATTGGCTCATGGGTGGAGGAGTACTAGCAACCAACGGGGAGGGGTTCCGGTTCAAGTCCAAATGCAAACTAGACTCAACCTTCTTGGAGGCAAATAACTCGAGAGCCTTGTCTAGAGATTCGGCAACCGTCTCCTTGTATGCAACCCAACGTTGCTCGGAGTTCACACGCATTGTCTTCCAACGGATGTGCATTCCAAAGCCAACATTATGCCTTCCCTCCAACTCAACAACGTCACTTGGGTCCATCCAATTCAAATCCTTCCTCACTTGTTCCAAGACATCCGCATATCTAGGACTACTATCAAACACCATGTCAAGCTCATCCGGCTCCGGCTCAACATTGCCTTTCAAAAAGGCCTCTTTATCCGCATGATGAACATAAACACATGTTCTTCCCATCCCTACAAAAATCAAAAACACACATATATCCAATAAGTACTTAACCGAATATTTGCACAAAGTACATAAGCCCTAACATAGATATGAAACAATAACCCTAACCCCCACTTAACAATAACCACAACCCTAACAATAGCATAACCCTAACCCTAACCCCAACATAACAACACACATAACCCTAACCCTAGCATAGTAGGAAGCCTAACCCTAGCAAATTGGGAAAGATACATAACATGTTTCAACACAAATTTCCAAATCCAAGCAACAACTAGGGTTTCCCCAAACTAGCAAGATATGAGCTAATGTGACAATTCCAATGGATGAAAACGAGGGGATCGGAGGAGATTACCTTAAGGGAGGGGTTGGCTTCGAAATCCACGGACAAATACTCCGGATTTGCAAGATTTGAGAAGGATTTGAGAGGGGGAGAGCGGGGGAGAGAAGGGTGTGGGTGGGGTGGGGGTGTGGGGTGGGGGGGTGGGGGCAGCCTAAGTGACACACAGGCAGTGCAGCGCCTCAGGGCTAGGCGCTGCACATTACATGTGTGGCGCCTATCTCACAGGCGCTGCACGGCTGGCTGTGGGGCCTCGCCTGGCCCCGGGCTGCCACGCTGGCCGGGAGTGCGGCGCCTAAGAACAAGGCGCTGCATAGTGCAGTGCAGCGCCCGGCTGTCAGGCGCCACACAAAACGGTCAGTTTGTGAATTTTTCCGAACTGCAGTCCAGATCGTGAATTAGTTTCGCACAAAGGTCAAATATGTGTTTTTTGCCGCGACCGCGCCCTGTTGCGGAGCTGTGCTGCCTGACGACGAGGAGATAGAACTGGGTACTGTTGTACGCTGAAACGCCGATTCAGATTAGGATGGTACGTCCAGTTCGATCTGATGTATCCACAATGACCAAGCTGCACAAAATATTCAGATCTGGGGCTAGTGAGTACGAGACCGCTAAAATATGAACCTAGATCATGCTAGAAAAAGCTCTCACCTCTTTCCTGACGCACTTCTAGTATCGGACGGTCACCAACGTTCTCGCCGCCCCGAGCAATCCAGTTGATGATCTGGCCGCCATAGTCAGGGCATGGGATGAGCGGCAGCATCTCGTTGTCGACTCCATTGGACGCGGAGGTGGACTTCGCGCAAGGTACCCCTGGGACGGCTGGAGACGAGAGTCCGATCGGGAGGAGAAGAGATTGAGCGAGAAGGAAAAGGAATGAATGAATCGTGAGGAGGAAGATTGGCAGGCAGGTGAAGGGCAGCAATAATGATTAACGAGTAGCAACCAGCGTTGGTCCAGAATCTGCGGCACAACGGCCTACTCCGTTGCTTATCCGTTTGAGCCGGAGCCCACGTAATTCACGCCGTACCAAGCCCGTTGTGGCCGACGTGAGCCACTCCAACTGTTCATGAAAACATATACGGTAATAATACCTGGGCCTATACCTGACGGATTGTGGATCACGAGGAGGGCGGGCGGGGGGAATACCGCGAGCACCTGTGCTCGCGCTCAGAAGATCACTTTCGATGGAACCTAAGCTACTTGCAAACTTCACCTGCATGAATATGGTGCACCGGTGCTTGTGGTGCTACCGGTGCACTCGATGCCCGTAACGCATTTCCAAATGTTCGGAAAAAACTAGAAAAAAAATCTAGCACGTTCACATTGCAATTTCAAATCAAAATTCGAAACATTGCTTGATGTATAAAAAAACAAATTCGACACTGAATGGTACATAACATAACTTGGGCTTTAAATTTGGCGCATTATCACACTGATGTCAATTTTTCATTTTTGTATCTTGTATAATGTTTCAAATTTTGAAATGAAATTTTATGATAACATACATTGATATTGTGTCATTGCGCTAGAGTTTTTTCAGAATTTTTCAAAAAAAAAATCGACACTGAATGGTACATAACATAAGTTGGGCTTTAAATTTGGCGCATTATCACATTGATGTCAATTTTTCATTTTTGTATCTTGTATAATGTTTCGAATTTTGAAATGAAATTTTATGATAACATACATTTATATTGTGTCAATGCGCTAGAGTTTTTTCAAAAAAAAAATCGACACTGAATGGTACATAACATAAGTTGGGCTTTAAATTTGGCGCATTATCACATTGATGTCAATTTTTCATTTTTGTATCTTGTATAATGTTTCGAATTTTGAAATGAAATTTTATGATAACATACATTTATATTGTGTCAATGCGCTAGAGTTTTTTCAGAATTTTTCCAAAAAAAAAAAATCGACACTGAATGGGTACATAACATAAGTTGGGCTTTAAATTTGGCACATTATCACATTGATGTCAATTTTGCATTTTTGGTATCTTGTATAATGTTTCAAATTTTAAAATGAAATTTTATGATAACATACATTGATATTGTGTCAATGCGTTAGAGTTTTTTTAGAATTTTTTAAACATTTTAACATGTGATACGGCGTCCGATGCACCGGTAGCACCACAAGCACCGGTACACCAGATACATTGTGGTGTGATGGGCCCATGTGGTGAACCAACAGTGGTATATCAGAGTTTGTTGTTATTGCGGAGTTTGTGGAACACATCACTGAAGCTAGCAACTATGGGCCTATGTGGTGTGTGCTTTTTGCTGCTTGTGATGTGTCGTCGTGGCAAGCCAAGAATGATCGCACTTCCAACAACAAAAGATGATAGCCGGGGGTATTGTGCTCTAAGGCTTTTCACATGTAATCGGTGCCCAATACCTCAAAAGCATGCCACCTCATCAACGGTGCCTTGAGAAAAATATTTGGCACTGCTCCAACAGTGTATGTTTGCAGCATGTAAAAAAGTAGGACTCACACATACATAAAGCTAGTTGATACGGTAAATTTCCCTCCACACATAAGAGCAACCTAGTAGTAAAATAGAGCTACTTTATTATGAAGGAAGTGGGCATCTGAGCAAGTAGGTGCTTTGGTTCCATGAAATTTTTATGTGCCATTGTCTGGATAGTGTAGGGCATCGATTTGACACCGGTTTTGACCTACATAATGAAGGGCCTAATGATGTTCAGTCACTCAGAGTATGGAGTCACTGGGCACGGCGTCAAATGGACAAAGCATCTCTTTTGTCGTGGGCTCTTCACACTCGATTCTTCTTGCTTAGGTTACTAAGAGCCTGTTCGGCCTCTCTCTGCTCCGCAACTCCGCTCGGTAGCGGAGCGACGTGCGGTTGTAATTTTAGAGCAGCTAATAGTGTGCTCCGCGCGCTCCGCTCCCAAGTGAAGGAATGAAGGGTTGCCGAACACGGTTTAATTTTTCTGCCTTGTGTTTACTTCTCTAAACCACCCTCTATAAATATCTTCAAAGTTGTTCGTGGATGCTCTCTGTTTCCACCAAACTCATGTAACTACCCTCTGGTCACCCGGACTACGGCTCGTTTTGAATGCATAAGATCAAGCATGTTGTGTGTACAGTGTACTCACTTTTGTTTCACCTCTTCAAAGCATGTTGTGCGTGCTCACTTGTGTTTCACCTCTTTCAAAATAAAATAAAATAACCAAACAGAAGAACACGTCTTCAAATGCACACGCAGTCAAGCATGTTGAAGGAAATGGTTCAAGAAAACGGAATTGCTAGGTCTAAATCGCATGATTTCTCCTTCAGAGATGGACAGTCGCGCCACTGATTCACGTGTTGCACGATGGAACACGATCACATCCGATGCGATGGCCAGGTTGGTCCACTCAAGGAATTCTCAGTCAATGGAGACACAAATGGACCCCATGTGTTTCTCTGATCTGAAGAGAACATATTCGACGATTTTTTCAGAAAATCAAAGGTCCGAACTCAAGGACGACCCACACGACTATAGATAGCTGGTGCAGTTAACGGGCCCTGTTTGTGGTAAATTGATAACGGATTCAATCTGTACAAAATTGTTTGAAAATAGTTTCTTTGTTCAGTAATTTTATAGTACCTCATCGCTGTATAGACAAGGTAACCCCATTATTGTATAAAAAAAATATAGACAAAGTGACCAGCAAGCATCATCTGAATTTCTTTAAACCACCAACAGTTGACAGTAAACAGAAGTGGCGCAAGTTGAGGTGCTACGGATGTAATACCCGGCTACCAACAGCGTTCAACAACCTGCAACCACACGAATACACATGCAGTTCATCGCATTGTGACCTGACCTCCATCCAGCGTCTAAGATTCGGTTACAACCAAAGGAGTGCGCCATTCCCTCCCTCTAGCTACTGAGTGTCTGAGTACTACTAGGAGACTCCATCTATCTCCCTTTCCCTCTTACATTAGTAGTCCAGATGATCAGGCATGCAAAAACTTTCACAAAATGGCATCCACCAGGTATTGCATTTCTCCTCCCCGTGCCGACTTAGCTGTTGCTGGGATTCAAGATGTCGCCGAGATTCAGATTCAGGCTGTTCCTCATGGTCCGCCTCCCTGTTGCACCGGCATTGCCCTTCCTCATCATCGCCGTGAACTCACTGTAATCGATTTGCCCGTCCTGAAAACAACACAGAGATTAATTGCCAAACAGACAAGTCAGGAATCGAACAAAACAAATGCAATGCCATGTGACAGTTTTTTCAAGTATGAAGAAACACTGACATTGTTCTGATCGACATCTTTGATCATATCCTCAAGGTGAACGTCATCCAGACCAAATTCACGGCATGCTTGTGATAGCTCATCGATGGTGATGAATCCACTTCCATCCTTGTCAAAAAACGAGAATGCTGACACCAAGTTCTCCTCCCTCTCTAGTTTGTTCATGTGCAATGTAGCTGCGATGAATTCACCATAATCAATCGTTCCGCTGTTGTCGATGTCCGCCTTAAACAAATAGATAGATACCATTATAAATCATAAAATCCACAGATTGTGTTATACTTGTTTTCTGAATGAATGAATCGTTTATTTAGCTGGTAAAGAAGCACCTACCGCATCCATTAAAGCCTGGATTTCATGTTCGGTTAGTTCTGAGCCCACCCTTTTCAAGCCATCTTTCAGCTCATCAAATGTTATAGTTCCACTATTGTCGGCATCAATCATTTTGAACAGCTCCCTTAGACCTCCAATCTCTTCCTCAGACAGGCTTTCAGCAATAACCTGAAAAAAAAAGATAATAATAAGATGAAAATCATATGTGAATAAGCAGCTCAAGATGAGCATTGCAAGTTGCAAAATGCTTATCAAGTATCTGAGAAATTATGCAATCTTTATGATGCAACAACAGCCATAAACCCTCAAGACTCCATATATGTATTTAGTTCACAACAAAATAACAACAAAAAAAGATGGGGGGCTTAATAACAACATTGATACACTAACTCCCACCATATAACAATAATCTGCCATGATAATAATATAATATGGATATGAACAAAATCATTCTAGAAAGCTAGAAACCATCTGGATAAAATAAAGTTGGTTAAGACTAGCAAAATAGAGAAAATTAGGCAGGCACATCAAGATGCTCCACTATTCCCTTCCATAAATGTGTGTGGTTACAGAACAAAAGCAATACTGATGGTAGCCAGAGATGACAGAAACACGGGAATAAGAGGCATGCATAACGAGTTGGCTTTGGTATATAATGCAAATATGGCAACAGTATTGTTAACAGTAATGGAACGAAGCATTAAATTTTGAGGTATTAACTTAGCAATTAACCACATAACCTACATCTGGAGAATTAGCTAGTGCATTTACTAGCACATTCATGTACATGTTTCTCTTGTTTAATAAAAACTTTTACTGTTAGGGTCTTCCTACAGTTTTCCGCTCAAAAAGAAGCTAGTGCATTTACAAATGGACAATTAAATATTCATACCCTCAATGCCATCTTCTTGAGCTTGTTCATTGCAGAAAAATGCTTCAGTCTTGACAAAACAGCAGAATCAATAGGCTTATCAGGCGCCACACTATCATCAACAATCCATGGGTGACCTGATAGGCGTCAAATGCAATGACAGTATGAGAAGCAAAAAACTCAAAATATATCCTCCCTAACGCACCAAATCTACCACTTCGGTGAGTGATAAGGAGGAGGTGCACTTACAGAGAACCTCATGAGCAGAGAGTCGCTTTGTAGGATCCCTGCAAAGCATAGTACGGACTAGATCTTTAGCGCTGTCAGAGATACTAGGCCAGGGCTCAGACTCAAAATCAAGTTTGCCTCGAAGGATCTGTCTGAAGATTCCTGCTTCAGTTTCTGAGAAGAAAACATGCATGAGGGAACATGAGAACATGGAGGCCTACCAATTTGATGGTTTAACTGCAACTAGCTTACCTGCCCAGAAAGGGGGGACACCACATAGCAAAATGTACAGAATCACCCCAGCACTCCAGACATCAGCTTCTGGACCATAGCATTTCTGAAGCACCTCAGGTGCAACATAGTAGGGGCTCCCAACAACATCAGAGAATTTGTCACCTGAGAAAATGGAAGCAGATATTTCAACAAATCTAGTCTGGCTCGAAGAGAAATTTCAAGTAAAACATAAGACTCGAAACATACAATGTAGCATTTGAAGCACCAGATGAAAATATCAAATCAAGATAGCACGCAGGAATAACAACTAGATTGATGATATTCTTTTGAACAACTAAATTGATGATATCGCTCGTAATTGATACTAAACATTTTACAACATGTAACTAGTCTAAACTTGCTTCAAAGATTCGAACCAGACTTGACTGCCTATATGAACACACTTGTCTTCCCACCCATATGAGGATACGAAATGGTAATCTTATGAAGAAGACAAGTTTTGGCAAGCCTTCAAGGTACCAACGAGATAAACCACACAATGGCACAAGCACCAGCCTTGGCATCCATTAATACCAGGACCTGCTTCTGACACTCCTTTTGCTGAAAACTACAATAACGCACTGATTATCATTTCCAACTGGAACTCCCAACACTGTTCCAGTACCAGTTCTTCCCACTATCAAAGCAATGTCACATCATGGCAAGCACTCTTACTCTAGCAAAAGGAATAAAAGCACTATCGCCATTTAAATCAACCTGATCACATATGCTATACCAACTAAGCTCAAACTGGTCAACAAAGTACTACATATGAAAGAACAAAGTACTAGACATGTAAATCAATAGAAGCACAGTACATACCAGGCTTGTAGAACATGGATAGCCCAAAATCGGTGGTCTTGAGTGGGGCGTCCTCGGCAGTGCTGGCAAACAGGAAGTTCTCCGGCTTGAGGTCCCGGTGCATGACGCCGAGCGAGTGGCATGCCTCCACGACCCCAACGATGGTCCTGATGAGCTGCGCGGCGGCACGCTCGGTGTAGTGCCCCTTGGCCACGATGCGGTCGAAGAGCTCCCCGCCGGCGCAGAGCTCCATGACAATGTGCACGAAGAGCGCGTCCTCGTAGGCGCCACGGATGCGGACGACGTTGGGGTGCTCGGAGAGGTGGTGCATGATCTGGATCTCGCGCCAGACGTCCTCGTAGTCCTCGCGGCACAGCAGCTTGCGCTTGGGGATGGACTTGCACGCGAACTCGCCCCCGTCCTCCTTGGCCACGCACAGGTAGGTGGTGCCGAACTGCCCCTGCCCCAGCTTCTTCCCGATGCGGTAGTGGTCCCGCACGTTGGCCGTCTTGTGCGGCAGCACGGACGCCGGCCGCCCGGACGGCGCCGGCGCGGCGGCTACCGGCGGCGGCAGCTTCGGCCTCGGATTCGCGCCGCCGCCGCCGCCAGCGTTGCCGCTCGCGTCCGGCTGCATTGGCGAGTCCTCGGCGCGCGCCCTGGATCAAGAACTGCACGAACCTTGAATCAAGAAACGAGGAGGGGTCAGGAAACCGGGGACGCGGCGGCGGGATGCGATCAAGAACCGGTCAAAAAAGGGGGGAGCTCGCTCACCTCCGACGGGGATTCCTGCGGATTGCGACGGAAGAAAACGCAGAAAGCTCGGGATCTCGGAGTGGGGCTCTGCAGATTCTTGGGCTTTCCAACCCTGTCGACCGAGATTGTGAGCCGAGAAAAAGGAGCTTTATGGGAGGTTTATGGCCAAAGCGTGAAGCAAGAAATAAAAGGGCGAAGAAATCTTGCTCTCACTTTCTCAGGTGTCACATGGGGAAGATGCAACCTCGCCCAAGAATGAGAAAAAAAGGAAGAACGGGGGAAAAGATTGGCACAAACCTCTTTATCCTGCGTGGAGCTACTGCAAGTTGGAGGAGCCGGGTCGCACAAAAGGACAGGATCTTGGTGGCTCGCCCATTTTTTATACGAGTTCTCTGGGGTAGGGGGGAGGGGATGGGATGATGACGACGACGACGAGGACGAGGACGATGGTAATCTCTTCTGGGGTTGGAAATGGTAAAAGGCGAGGATGGGTTGGTGAAGAGGAGGATTAGCCGATTGGGGAAAGGAGAATGGTAGGTCAGGTCGTACCACGACGCCACGGGGTTTGCAGGAAGGAGGGAGGAAGGAACCAAGAATCTCTCCTCCATTATTTTACTTCTCCAGCAAATCTCTACTCCTAAATGCTCATTTGGTGAATTGCATCTATGGTTTTTTTTATCTTCCTTTCGCATGGTTTTTTTTCGTCTCTCCTCCTCATGGTGCGCATAAAACCCGAAACCCGAAGCCCGAACCCGAACCCGTATTACCCGACCCCGAAAAACCCAAGCACTATATCGGGTAGCACTTTTAGAAACCCGAATTTTATTCGGGTAATTCGGGGGAAAAGGTCACGGTACCTGAATAACCCGAAATATTTTGGCAGCCCATTAAAATTCTCTCCCACCGAAGGCCCAACCTAATATCACATCGTTACTCACTAGTCGCTAGCCCCCGCAAAACCTAGATCGAGCGTCCCCGACCCCAATTGCTCACGCGAGTCTCCGCCTGCAACTTTTCCCCATCTCCTCGCACCTGCGCCGCTGGGCTGAACAACAACCGCCACCTCGCATGGCCGCCGCTCCGCTCAGGCGAGCCACAAGCCACCCGCCAGAGCTTCCCTTGTGTCGTTGTTGCTGCCCTCCATTGCCTCCTGTCCACGCCCAACTAGCCCCCCCCCCCCCCCGTTGCAGCACGGCCACATCATCGGATCCACTGGCTCCAGCCTTCGCCTGCCTCCTCCGTAACCTCCGACCAGTGAGCTCGGCTGCATCACCTATGAAGGTGTCACCCCACCTCGCCGGACAACCTCCTGCTCAGGCCAGCCTCCTGTCGCTGCACTCCAAGGCCCTCGTGTCGCCCCTACACCATGGTTTCTCTTTTTTGTGTTGTATTTCGGGTAATTCGGGATTACCCGAACCCGATTTATCGAGTACTCGAATTGTCGAGTAATATAAAATGAAGACAAATTTTGGGTATTGTTTTTGAAAACCCAAATTTCTAATAACCCGAATTACCCAACCCGAATTTTCGGGTAAACCCGAACGCCCAGCATGATCTCCTCCCACCATCCCTCCCACCCGGGTCCATCGTTTTATTTTTCTTTCCACTCTTCATTATAAACCAGGACTTTCCTAACATATAAAAGATCACGGATCTAACTTTCTTAAGTTATCCAAATCAATCGATCCCTCTTATTAGTGCAATTTGTCTTAGGAAACAAATAACGGAATTTCAAGAAACAAATAATAGATTTTAATCTAACTTTCCTAACTTATCCAAATCAATCGATCCCTCTCATTAGTGCAATTTGTTTTAGGAAACAAATAACAGATTTTCAGGAAACAAATAACAGATTTTAAGGAAATTAACATCTAAATCATGACAAACAAATCTCTAATCCTAATTGGGGACTTGGTAGCCGACGTTCCATGGTTTTTTTCGTCTCTCCTCCCACCTTTGTTTGGTTTTTTTTCCATCCCTCCTTCCACCGTCATTTATTTCGTCTGAATTTTTTTCGCATCACCTTCCACCATCCTATTCCTCTGTTTTTTTTGCTTTACCTCCCACACAATGGTAAACAAATCTGAACGAATCCGAAATTTCCATGCGGTCATAAGTTATTTAGTAATGTCTTTATGGGAAAAAATCAATTACGGTCATTTTTTTATGAATATTTAAAGATCAAATCTAAATTAATTAACCTTACCATAAGTCGCTCAATCATCTTAATTGATATTTTCATATGTCATCAAAATTAAATTAATTAACATTACCATATGACGTCTAATCACATTAATGTTGCATGACACATCCTACCAAATCTCTACTTGGTAGCTTTGGTTTCATGCTTTTTTGTCTCACCTCCCTCCCTCCCTTCACCTTGATTTTCTATCTTTTTTTGGTGTCACCACCACTAGATCGCACTAAAAACTACACAAGGAAAGAAAAATATATGATACAAAGAGTAGAAATATATGATGATGATATCCTGTATAAGTCTGACCTCCATTGATTCGATGTAATGTGATACAAAGTTGGTGTTTCTGATTATACCAAATATATATACCAAGCCTATCGCGCGTTGCGACATGCACACGCGTAAAAGTATTTTCGTGTAATTCATAAAGCTAATTAATAGGAAAGGTAGACATGATGGCAGCTACATCAGACTTGAGTGGGATGGACAGGGTAAATAAGTAGAAGGTCGCATTGCCTTGGTGGCCGCCCTCGCGTGACAATGTGCACTCCTTGGCACCGGAAATCGGCATGGGGTGAGCAGCCTCGACGATGAAGGTGTATCCCTCCTTGCAGTGCCACACCACTGTGCATGAGGTTGTCCAACCCACATACGAATGGGTCAGCTATGTGGCTGGCACTAACAGAGGGCTGCAGTCCCTTTTGCACCTCTCGGGCGGATCCAGCTACCCAGGATGCTAGACCGGTGGGCTAGCTCGATGTCGAGGCGGCGACGCGAGAGGTTGTTAGAGGGAGAAGGAGGCAGGCCACGTCGTGGCAGGGAGAGGAGGGGGTGGTGACGCTATGGATGAGAGGGGAGGTGGTGGGCGAGAGGAGTGGGCGGGCTTCGCCATGGCATGGAGGGGAGGTGCCTGGGAGAGATGGCGGCGAAAACGTTGTGGCGGGAAGATGAGATGCGGTGACAATCGGTGGTTGGTTGGTTGTGCGAGCAGAGTAGAAGGCGGCTGTGCTGTGCGTGAGTGAGAGGAGTGGCTGTTTTTTTTCCGTCAAAAAAAGTAGAAAGGAGGAGCTTCTATACATTTACATCAATGTCACATAGCATAACAAGTCATTTCTAGAAAAAATACCAACCAAATGATCTATGTGTAGCCTACAATTTAAAACTAACCAAAATCACGATGCGGCTCACATTGTGCCATGCAATGAAGCTGAAGACAACATTACTCACATTGTACAAAAATATCTTAAACACATCAAGTAGATCTTAGTTTGTAAGAGATAATTAGTTGGATCATTGAAGTGGATTTCAATTACTTCTCATTGTTACATGCTATAATTTCTATGCATGCAAAAAAATTACATGCATTGTGATTATGTTTGTGATACGTCTCCAACGTATCTATAATTTTTGATTGTTCCATGCTGATATATTATCATTCTTAGATACTTTTTGGGTCATTATTTACCAATTTATAATATTTTTGAGCACTAACCTATTGACCCAGTGCCAAGTGCCAGTTGCTATTTTCTGCGTTTTTTAACTTTGCAGATTTCCTTTACCAAACGAAGTCCAATTGCCACGAAACTTTTTGACGCTTTTTTCTTGACCAGAACAAGACCACTAAGCCTCGGAGGATAGCCGGGAGCCTCAGGGAGGCTCCACAAGCCAACAAGGCGCGACCCCTGGGGGGCCGTGCCCTGATAGCTTGTGGGCCCCCTGTGGCTCTCCCGACCTCGTTCTCCGGCCTATAAATTCTTATTAATCCTGAAAACCCTCAGGAGAGCCTCGAAAACCTTTTCCGCCGCCGCAAGTCTCTGTTTCGTCGCGATCCCATCTGGAGCTTCGTTCCGGCACACTACCGGAGGGGGATCGATCACGGAGGGCCTCTTCATCAACCTTGCTGCCCTCATGATGATGTGTGAGTAGTTCACCACAGACCTACGGGTCCATAGCTAGTACCTAGATGGCTATCTCTCTCTCATATGATCTTCAATACAATGATCATCGCATCTTCGCTTTGATCCATCTGATGTAATGCTATTGTGTGGTGTGTTTGTTGGGATCCAATGAATTGTGGGTTTATGTTCAGATTATTCATGAAAAGTATTTGAGATACCTCTGATATATATTGTCTCTTAATTGCATGATCATTATAGCTTTGTAATGCTCTCCGATTTATTGTTGTGCTTTGGCCAAGTAGATTGATATTTCTTCGGTGGGAGTAGTGCGTTGTAGTAGGTTCAACCTGACAAGTTTCTATATCCCAGTGACAGAAAGGGAGAAGATGCGTCTTTGTGTTGCTGCTACTAAGGATAAAACGATGGGGTTTATTCATATTGATTGAGTTTACTTTGTCTACATCATGTCATTGTTCTCCAAGCATTACTCTATTTTACTTAATACTTTAGATGCATGCTGGATAGCGGTCGATGGGTGGAGTAATAGTAATAGGTGCAGGCAAGAGTCGGCCTATTTGCTTATGGACGTGATGCCTATATAGACATGATCATTGCCGTGAATATCGCATAACAATCCGCTTTTCTGTCAATTGCCCAACAGTAATTTGTTACCCTCCGTACGTTGTCTACATGAGAGATGCCGCTAGGGAACACTATGGCCCCCGGGTCTATTCACTCATATATTCGCAAACGCCATTGCTACCTTGCTGTCTTTATTTACCTTTTATTTTATTTTGCAATTTATATTTATCAACAATTATCTACACAACTCATTTGCTTGCAAATAACGAGATCAAGGGGATTGACAACCCTCTTGCCCGCGTTGGGTGCAAGTCGTTTGTTCTTTTGTGTGCAGTCACTGAAGACGGTTGAGAAGTGATATTCCTATTGGTTCTATAAACCTTGGTTTCATAACTAAGTGAAATACTTACCCACCTTGTGCTGCAACTACTCGTTCCTCTTCACGGAAAACCCAACGCAAATCACAAGTATTAGGAAGGATTTCTGGCGCCGTTGCCGGGGAATATCATCATCAACTACCAAGTAACTTCACACAAATTTTCATTCACTTGTTCTTCTTTTTATTTGCTGTTATATTTAGCTTGTCACATAAAAATCAAAAATACAAAAATATTTATCTTTGCTTGTTACCTTGCTCGCTGGCCTAGCTATGTTATCTTTATCTTTATCAAAAACAAACAGAAAGTTTTAAGCAAGAATTTAAGATAAATGGATCCTCATCCACTTGCTAATCTTTTCAAAAGACCCAATTATGTTGAAACAATTGCTAGTGATAGTTCACTAGATTATCTTTACGAGGTCTTGCTTGAAAATCATGAATCTAAAGATTGTGAAATTTATAAAGTGATTCATGATTGTTCCTTGAATGAAAAGCATGATTGCCATGTTGTTAGTATAAATTCTATGAATATCAATTGTGCTAATGATCATGATTGGGGTGATAATCATGATGTTTCTTGTGATCTTGATAATTCTATGCTTCATGATGAATCTATTATTGATTATGATATCTGCAACACTACTAAAAGTGGGTTTGATCCCACAACCTTGGACGATTATAAGACTTATATGCACATGGATCATAAAGAGAATGTTTTACATGATAGTTATATTATTGAGTTTGATTATGATCCTACATATAATTATTATTAGAGAGGCAAATATGGTTATAGGATTTTTCATGTTACTCACATACCTCTCTTTTTATTGAAATTATTAATGCTTTACTCTTCCTATTTGCGTATGCAAGATTTCACTTGTGTTGAGAATTTGTTTTCCTATAAAGTGCCTATGCATAGGAAGTATGTTAGACTTAGATGTGTATTTCACATGCTATATGATGCTCTCTTTGTACTTTAATTATTAACCTTTATGTGAGCATCATTGAAATCTCAAGCCTATCTTGATGGCTATAAAGAAAGAGCTTGTTGGGAGACAACCCAATAGTTATCATTTATTTCTGTTTATTTTTAATAACATGATTATTGCCTATGTAATGATTATGTTTTTGTGTTTAAATTAGTGTTTGTGATAAGTAAAGCCTTTGGGATGACTCACAAGATGAGTAGAATCGATACTGAAACAAAACAGAAACTTTTGACTCCAGTACAGAAATTTTAATTTTTTGCTGGAGCGTGATAATGATCTGAAATTTTTACACAGTATTTCTATACAAATTTTCGAGGTTGTCCTAATTTTTTAGTATTTTTAGAGTTACATAAGTATGCGTGCTTACAGATCATTACAGAGTGTTCTGTTTTAAACAGATTCTGTTTTACTTGTGTAGTTTGCTTGTTTTGATAATGCTATGGATTGTATTGGGGGGTATAAGCCATGGAGAAGTTAAAACACAGTACCTATTATGTAAAATTGAAATTTGAACCAATTTATAACAGTACCTAAAGTATTTGATATGTCGCTTATACTAACGGATCTCACGAAGTTTTGTTGAGTTTTGTGTGATTGAAGTTTTCAAGTTTTGGGTGTTATCACGATGAGCTAAAGAATGAAGAGAGGCAAGAGCCTAAGTTTGGGGATGCCCAAGGCACCCCAAAGTAATATTCTAAGGAATACTCAAGCGTCTAAGCTTGGGGATGCCCCGGGAAGGCATCCCCTCTTTCGTCTCAATTCATCGGTATGACACTTGAAGCTATATTTTTATTCGTCACATGATATGAGTTTTGCTTGGAGCGTCTTTTGCTTTAGTTTGCTTTTACTTTCAGTTTGCCACAATCATTGTTTGCTGGACACACCTATCTAAGAGAGACACACCTTCATCATAATTTGCTAGAATACTCTATGTGCTTCACTTATATCTTTTGAGCTCGGCAGTTGCTCTAGTACTTCACTTATATCTTTTTGAGCACGGTGGCGTGTAGATTTTATAGAAATGATTTCACTCTCATTCATCACTTATATCTGTTTGAGAGTTATCAAATAGTGACGGTAATTTGCATGGGTCATAAGACTAGTCCAAAAATATTAGGTATCCAATGAGTGATAATCAAAACCATCATGTAGCACATATAGAGAATGAGGATTGATAATATTGATGTAGTAATCTGAAAAGGTGTGAGTACAAAAATTTTAATTTGTAGAAGTGTCGATATTCAGAGATGTTAATTTCTTATTTGTCTAAAAATTAAAAGGGCATGGTGATGATGTGTGAGCATTTCTATTCCTCGTTGAAATCCTAGTGTTGTTTCGTGTCGGAAGCGTGCGATGGTTAACTCCTCCCAACCTCTTCCCTTGGGGCATGCGAAGAATGCTTTGATTTGTGTTAAAACTAATAAAACTTTGCAATAAGTATATGAGTTCTTTATGACTAATGTGAAACCATGGACATACCACTAGTGCAGGCGCCTGCTACACAAACGGTTTTTAACCCCTTTCCGTGACGTAGTCTCAAACCGTCGCCTTGCATGTGTGGCCGATAGGAGGGGCTATCCCACACGACACGAAAACCCCGTCGGCGATGGCTGCGCCCGATCACACACGATGAGCAAAAATATGTCGTGTGCGATTGGAGGGGCCATCACAAACAGATATTTTTGGGAAGTCGTGTGAGATGTGCTTAGCATCCCACACAGTGAATCCCAAATGTACGTTTCCGTTCGCATTCTATATCACACACAATTTTCTGCATAACATCGTCTGTGTTAGGGGTGGCCATCACGCACGGTTCCTAGAAGAAACTGTTTGGCATAGGGTTGTCCATCACACACACGTTTTACGTGAAAACGTTTGCGAATCTGTCTTCTAACGCACGCAGTTTACGACCGGAAGTCGTGTGTGATTTTTCACTGATCCAACACGCCAAATTTCCAGGAACCGTGTGGGTTTGGTGAGGTAATCGCCCACGGTGTTCTATGACAAACCGTCTGCAGTATGAAACCATAATGATCAGGCTAATTGCTCTATTATTTATAATCCAGCTAGTAAACAAATTGACACTTCATATCAAGCACACAATATATTTCATTTCGTATTACGGCAACCAGGATTTCATAATTGGAATACATCAGAGTACAACATCATATAGGCATATACTACCTAGCTACCCAATTACGCGACAGGACCGAGTTTCACATGCAACATCTAAAACCTTTGAAAATAGTATCATATACGGTAATTAGACAGATGAATCTCGTCTAGAAAACTGTTGAAGCGGAAGGCAAATATTGAGCCTTCGCTGATGTCGAAGGTTCTTGCAACTTTATGCCAGTGCATGTGGATGGTTGCCCGCCCATCCTTCATCCTCTTGAGGAAGACTTCAAGATTATACCGTAGGTGCTGTATGAATACCTTCCTCGCCTCTTGACCATACAGGTGGTTTGAAACGTACTCATCGATGAACTGCTTTGGAAAGGACTGCAAACAAAGATATGCATAAATTTCATTTCGAAATATTGTAATATCACAAAGGGAAAAAAGACAAGGTAAAAGCGATAGTACCATCCTATAGTTCACTGATGTCTTATTCATTGTGCAGACAAACAGCTTGTTGTTTTTCGTCGCAAGTTTCTTTATCTTAACAATCTTTCTGAGTTTCTTGATTTGACTGATATTCATGAACACATCATTTCCCCACATGCAAAATGGGTCGAACAGTGGGTCTAAACCTCTTACAACAAGACCTACATGTACAAGACCAAATTATTATTAGAAACCTAAATATTAGAATGGTTCCTGCAATTGCACAATAATGTACTATTAGCCAAAGGACCATGAAAGTACAAACCTCGATGGTAAACTTCAGTGTCTCCCATTGTTCCCCTGTAACGCATTTAAGATATATATTGATCAGGTTTTAAGTGAGATTTGGCGTGCTATCAGTAAAATATGTTAATGAAAAATAAACGCATTGCAGATCCAACATATTAATTCAAGCCACATGGAAAAGCCAAGCGTGCTAAGAACTATGAAATATAGCAATTGTATGTTTCACATGCATAACAATACAAAATTGTACCAACAATAACCGAACATCACATTGCAGATGATCACCAAAACAAATGAACCAAACAGTTAACTGAGCATCACATTGGACAATAGAACATACTAGAAGGTCAGATTGCATAGTAGCATTACTTGCATATTTCACTGGAATTTCTTAAGGAAAGGCAGGAGCATCACATGCAACAGGTAAAGAAAACATGCTTAACAGGCGTAGCTACCTGAACACAGGTCATTAGTAATTAAGCTAAAAAATAAGCAATTACTCATTGTCGGAGATATCGATAACGATGGGCTTGGAAGAGGGCGAGGCCTCCACATCGTGGGTGCCCTCCTCGTAGTGGTGAGTGGCCCCAGCCTGTCCGGGCACCAACCTGCCGACTCTGGAGTTGAGGAAAGCACGGGCACGCTGAGAAAACAACTCGTAGTCGTTGTCGAAGGCAAAAGTGGATCTCTCGAGAAAACACACCGAGTTGTTGTTCAAAGCAGACAACTGCGTGGCGGCATTCGCGCACGAGGCGTCGACGGTGGCCTCGACGGCGATGTGCTGCTCCAAGATCTGGGGGTCGGCATGCATGGTAGCCATCGCGGCCTCATCCGCGCGTGCGGTCGCGATTTGCTTCTCCGCTGCCAGGTGCTCCTTGAGATCCTGGCTATACTGCGTGCACCATGTCTTTCGGCGGCGATTATGTGGGTGGTGGGCCGGTGATTTTGGTGGAATGTGTCGCGCCGGCAGTCGAGGCATGTGGAATGGAGGAGGAGGGGGTGGAGGGGGAGGGGTGTGGGGAAGGTGTGGATTACCTGACTAGATGGAGGAGGGTGAGCAGCAGGAAGGAGCGTCGCCGGAGGCGGCGCTTCAAGCAAGCTGTGCAGGTTTGAACTTAGGAAAGGAAGGGGGAAGCAGGGGGTGTGGCTTTTGGTTGGTACGAGGGGCGGGGGAGGTAGATATTTGCGCGGCAGCCCAAAATTTTGTTCGGTGTGGCAAAAAAGTAGCGCGCACAGTCACATCAGACACAGTCCCTTTACCATAACTGTGTGAGATATTCAACAACACAAACGAATCATATAGTTGATCCCGTGTGTGATGAGATTGAACGTGGAAATTTTGGTCTCCAAGCTTCCGGCGTAAGATATCGGATACTACATTGCACACGGTACTTGCATTTCATTTTCATTAGGAAGAGAAATGGGGATACGACGGCAAATTTTGGTCCGAATTTCCCTCATTACATTGGTCATCGACGTCATTTCTTAATTTAACAACACTTGAAAATTTGAGTACTACACAAAAGAGCCTACAGCACTGCCCGCACTTACTTAATCGAGCAACTAATAAACATTAGTTAGTTGACCTAAACATTACTTTAACAAAAGACCATCGCGCTAGACAGAGACTAATATTCCGCCTAGCATTCGTCGATCTCCGCCGCCTCCTCGATGACCGGCTCCCGCTCGACGACCTTCGGGGTAAGGAGATCCATGGGATCCGTCGCCACATACTCCAGCACTTCGCAGTCTTCCTCCACCATCTCTTTGGATAAGGCCGCCATGAGCCGGGCGTGGGCGGCCTTGCTCCGGGCATGGACGGCCACAATCTTGGCTAGGGAAGCCGTTGACGAACGGACGCATGCTCGAGCACACTTAGCGATTACCAACTCATCGGACGTGGGTTGTCGATCGGTGTCAGAGAAGGCAGATGTGATTTGTGTAGTGACCGACACGAGATGGGCGTGGGCAGCCTCGAGATGGGACTGGGCGTCCGCCATCAGGGCTACGGCGACCGCCGAGAAACTGACAGCTGATGTGCCGTTCTCGCCATTTGCTATCCCCGTCGCGGTTGTTGCTGCCGCCCTCTCACCTGCAGCAGCTGCCCTTTCGGTTGCTGTAGCCGCCCTGTCGGAGGTAGCGGCCGCGTTCAAGCATCTTGAGAGCGCGCTCATGGATGATGCGGCCGCGCTCGGGCCGGAGTGGGTTGTCGAAGTTGCCCTCACGACGGGGATCCAAGTCCCCATCTTTCACCGGCGGCGATTGAAAAGTAAAATGCTTTGAGGAGTCCGTGCAGTAAATTGGTCGGCGGTGTACTGCAGCCGACGAAGCTTCCGTCCTAAGCCATGCATTATGACTTTATGAGGATTGGCCCAAGATGTTTTGTACTGCATCACACACGATTCATGAACTTGAACTGTTTGCGAAAGACTTGATTTTCAAAATGTTTTTAAAACAAAAAATGAGGTTACTTCGACAAAGGACCGTGTTTGGATTGCAATAAGATTTATCTGCAGTGAACACTTACCAATAGCTGGGTCGTGCTAAAATATGGAATTATTCAGGGTCCGTTTGGCATTTTTATGCATTAATTGAGTTTTCTAGGCATTTAATGTGTATAATTCGAATTTGAACTATCGTCCCAACGTCCGGTGCGTCAAAATGGGATGAAAATCATATTAGTGTCCATGGCTTCATCTTTAGGTCACGGGCAAGAAATGGGAATGAATTTCAAACATATCCAGGTCTTGGCTCGACCTCAAACGTTGAGAAACTTGGTTTTTAAATTACTGTAAATACAAAACACGTCAAGAAATTCTAAAAACTTGGCATGTTGTCATGACATGGCACATATGTGCCATTGAATTTTTTTTTGTCCAACTTGGGACAATTATAGGCACAAGTCCCTTACAAACCAGAGCTTCTCACTGCAAGCTTTGTGGTTTCGATAAGGAACACATCACCTTAATTACATGGGCAAAACGACATCCGCTCATCTTCTCGCCTTGAACTTTTGTTAGAGGCAACATAGACCAGTAAGAGTGTCCTGCTAAAATACGGAATTATTTAGGTTTATTTTTGCATTTTCATACATTAATTGAGTTCTCTAGGCATTTAATGTGGATAATTAAAATTTGAATAAAATCACAAGGTCTGGTGGATCAAAATGGGTTGAAAAGACATATAAGTGTCCATGGCTAGTTTGGGCCCCATGCAAGATATGTGAATGGATTTCAAACATCTCGGGGTCTTGGCTCGGCCACATACATTGAGAAGCTTGGTTTTACATTCATGTATAAATCAAAAACTCGTCATAATTTCATGAAACTTGGCATGGTGTCATGACATGGCTCATATGCGCCCTGCTGAAAAAATGTCCGATTTGGGACAAGTTTTGCAACAAGCCCCTTACAAACATGAGCTTCTCACGGGAAGCTTTTATGGTTTTGATATGGAATGCGTCACATTATGTGGGCGAATCGACATCCGTTGCATCTTCTCGTCTTGAACTATATGTTTCTAGAGGCAACATGTACCAAAATGAGTGTCGTTCCAAAAATATGAAAAATATACATGGTTCGTTTGGCCTTTTTATACATTAATTGACTTTTATATGCATTATTTAACGTGCATAATTCAAATTTGAACTACAATCACAAGGTGTGGTGCATCAAAATGGGTTGAAAATAATATAAGTGTACATGCATCTTTAGGATCCCATGCAAGATATGGGAATGAATTTCAAACATCTCACACGGTCTTGGCTCGGGCACACATACATTGAGAAACTCGGGTTTTAAATCATGTATAAATCAAAAACCCGTGAGAAAAGTCATGAAACTTGGCATGGTGTCATGACATGCATGTCTCATATGTGCCCTAGTAAAATAATATCCAATTTGGGACAAGTTTTGGCACAAGCCTCTAACAAACCTAAGCTTCTCACGGGAAGCTTTTGTGGTTTTGATATGGAACACATCACCTTATGTGGGCGAATCGACATCCGCTGCACCTTCTCATCTTGAACTATATATTTCCAGAGGCAACATATACCAAAATGAGTGTCGTGCCAAAATATGAAATTATACATGGTTCGTTTGGACTTTTTATACATCAATTGACTTTTATATGCATTATTTAATATGCATAATTCAAATTTGAACTACTAACACAAGGTCCGGTGCATCAAAATGGTTAGAAAACCATATTAGTGTGCATGCATCTTTAGGTCCCATCAAGATATGGGAATGAATTTCAATCATCGCGGGGTCTTGGCTAGGCGAGATGAACATTGAGAAACTCGGGTTTTAAATCATGTAAATCAAAAAACTCGTCAGAAGATTCATGAAACTTGGCTTGCTATCATGAACATGGCACATAAAGGCATCATACCATTTTGTTTTCCTATTTGAGACTCGTTTTTAATATATATTTTCTTTTAGAGCCAACATTGAGAATATTACATTAAATCATAGTAAATCTAGAACTGACACAAAATTCAAGAAATTGGGCATGGCGTCATGATATAGCACAAATATGTTGTGGTATTTTTCGTGTCCATTTTGGAAAAAGACGGACACATTAATAGCTAACAAAATCTTTTTGGAACAAAGAACTGTCACGTTTCCACGGAAACGGTTGCATTATTTTCAAATCGTGGGCGTTCTACTGCCCTTACGTGCTGCCAAGCGTCGCACTCTTCTATTGGCTAGGGCTTAGGATGTGCCGTGCGAGCAGCTGCTAGAGTTGACAGGAGGCGTGCGAGATGGCCTCCGCTGTGCAGGCTCACCGGGAGGCGTGCGGGCTGTACGCCGCAGGCTCACCGAGAAGCGAGCCCTTTGACCTCCGTATCCGCCCTCGTCGCTTCCAACCTGTCCATCATTGGCGCCCGAGCCACTGTTTAATAGGCAGCTTTACTGCCCACTCACTCACAATCCTCTCTACATCTTCGCCCCCATCCCCCTCCATCATTCAGACCTCCACGGCGACCTACGCCATGGTGCACAAGGATCATATGCCATTAGTCTTCCGGTTTGGTGAAGTTGACACCGAGCCGGAAGAGATAGAACATAAAGACGAATGGGACGCCATGGACATGGCCCTGGAAGAGCATGCTGCAGTGGATGCTGCCTCGACGCACTCGCCAGCAACCATCCCTGCGCCCGCGCCAGCAACCATCCCCGTGGCATTGACGGGCTGGTCGCCGAGCATCATCGCAGCGCTGGAAACCACGGGCGTCATGGAGGTCCCCGCGGACCCGCGCGAGCTCGTGTACGTGCAAGCGCCAGCGCCTCCTCCCTCGCCCGTGCTCGTGCGCGCCCCTGCACACGCCACACCGGTACCAGTGCGCGTGCCCGCACCCACGGTGCCCGACCCCATGCGCGCGCCTGCACCCGTCACGGGCCCCTCAGCGGATTGGGATGCCGTCGTTGACAGCTTCCTCGCAGCGCCGCTAGTCGCCGCCCCCGTGCCCGTCGATCGCGCGATGACCGACTCTTTGATTGTGAAGTCCATAACATTCTGGTCTCATTTGAAGAACTGTACAACTTCGCCCCGGAGCACGAGAACGCCGTCGCAGGACGCCGCAGCCGCCGCCGCCGTCGCAACTAGTTTTCTATATATTGTATCTCGATTGTATGAATGTAAAGTCAAAGCTTGACTGAATGAAATCTATGGTTTGATGAACTAAGTATTTATCTCTGAATTCACATAGCAAACAAAAAACCATCATCGTTTTCTCTGAATAAACACTCATCACAAACGGTTCAGGTTGAATACCCGTATACAGATCGACAACTATCTTTCCTTCGCCCGTAAGCCAAGTGAAAATATTAGCGCGCAGGATTGGTGCAATGCGTCATCGCAAACGTTTCTCTAATATGACCCGTGTGCCTAGTACAGACAATCCAGGAAGATTTGCATCTATCATATTGGGTAAATTGCCATGTGTCAAATTGGAAGCATTGGCATCTGTCGATCTAATAACATTGGCAGTTGTCAACATTGTAGCACTGGCATTTGTCGAATTTCGCAGGAACAAAATCACTATTACGGTGCACTTTTGCAACTGAAATTCAGCAAACATGGATTTCATTCATAGATTAACCATTGGCCTTTGTACAAAATAGTTCAACTCGACAGCTGAATCGAACAAACTTTTCCCCAATTGTTGCCAACCACGTACTGAAATAGCTAGTTCACATATATATACTAGCTAATTTAAAGTACGTGATACAGTTCAACCATATCTATAGTTAGATGAACTAAACAAAATAGCCCCTAAATACTAGTACTACGAAGGGGCTTTGTACCACTTCCAGCAGAATCAAGCGCGCTCAGTAAGAGCAAGTGGAGGAGGAGCCTGCCGACGAGTTGCTGGAGTCGTGTCCGTTGCCTGCCAGTGCTGCCCTCCGGTGCTCAAGATGACCCTCCTCGAAGCGACGGGACTCGGCGTAGATCTCCGCATTCCGTGCCGCCGCTGCGGCTTCTCCTGCATCCACGGCGTCGGTGAGCTTCTTCGCGTGCGCGACCTGGCGCTCCACCTCCTTCTCTAGGAAGTAGATGTAGCGTGCAAGGGTTGCGACGCAGAAGCCCGGCGGCGGGCCTTTGGCGGCCTCCACCTCCCGTATTTGGGCCTTGGTGGCGGAGCGGGTGATGACCCCGCCGCCTGACGGCGGGGTCGTGGCAAAGACGGACGACGGTGGGGTGGCGTCCCCGGCGGCTGCCGGCATGTTGGCGGCCACGGCGGCCACCGGCAGCAGCTGCCTTCGGGCAGCGGTGTTTGAGCATGTAATTGGTGGCGTGCGCACACCCACCAGGAACGCCACGTGCACCACACGCTTCAAAGGACTGTCGCGCCGACGCGGTGAAGCCTCCCAGCTGGAGCTATCCTTTGGCGGATATGCTGGGCGACGACGAACGGCCGGTGCCATTGGCGATTGGGGGAGAATCAAACTAGACAAGCTACGGGGAGGGAGGGGATGAAGGTAATGTGGAGTCGCTGGCCGTGAGGGCTTATATAGCAGGCCGGCAAGCATTGGGGATTTCACCGAGCCGGGCGGGAAGCTAGAGCCGTAGGATGGTTTTGTGCGCGGGAACCTGCGCGGATGTGCGCGGGAATGGGCTCATCGAGCGGACGCGTGGCCAAAAGCGGTGCCGAAGCGTGCACTGGAATCCTCGGGCGGCAACGTTGTGACAAGACTTGAGAGAGAAGGACGGGGTGATGCACAGGCACACAGGTCATAATTATAAAACGTCCGCGATATTAATACAGGCAAACAACACTTCCCAATGAAGCGACGGTAATGATTTCAACCATCACTGACAATTGTTTGGCAGCAACCGTCTGCCAACAACCCACACAACTTGTCAGTATGAATCGTTTGGGTTATTATTGGTCTTCCCACACAATTCTGATGAATGATCTGTTTGCCTGGTATCACACACACCTTGTTATGGTAACTCGTTTGTGTTCTAGCTCGATCAACGCAAACAGTTTGTGTGAATGAACTGTATGCCGTACTTCAGACACATATGTATTTTGAGAACCGTTTGTGTTATCTTGTCTAATCGCAAACAGTTCATAAGCACCAACTGTATGCCCAGCATCACACACGCAACTATTTTCTGGTATTTGATGGATCCGCCATCGCACACAGTTTGTGTCATTAGCGACGGAGGTTGAACTATACCATTTGCGATTGATGGATCGCACACAGTTTCCACAATGGGTCTCTGAGTGATGTGTCGTCTTTGCACCATTCTGTAGTAGTGTACGCAATCACACCTTCCCATGTTTGCTAGCCTCTTCAGTGCCGTGCATAGCCCATTCTCACCTCGAGGATTGGTGCAACTCTCGCCGGTGCATCCAAACCCCGTGACATGATACGCTCTGTCACACATAAGCCTTATTATATCTTTCTCAAAACAGCCACCATACCTACCTATCATGGCATTTCCATAGCCATTCCGAGATATATTGCCATGCAAATTCCATCGTCACTTCACATGACTAGTTCGTTCATCATCATATTGCTTTGCATGATCATATAGAGCTGACATAGTATTTGTGGCAAAGCCTATTTTTGATACATGTCACGCTAGATCATTGCACATCCTGGTACACTGCCAGAGGCATTCATATAGAGTCATATCTTCATATCAGTTCTCCATATTGATTTGTAAGTAAGTAAAAGTGTGATGATCATCATTGTTAGAGCATTGTCCGAGTGAGGAAAGAATGATGGAGACCATGACTCCCCCACAAGTCGGGAAGAGTCTCCGGACGAAAATGAAAATGGGGGGGGGGGCAAATGATCCCACCATATATATAAAAAAAAGAATGAGAGAAAATGAGAGAAGGGACTTTGCTACTATCCTTTACCGCACTTGTGCCTCAAAGTGGCACCATGTTCCTCTTATGTCGAGGGTCTCATGATATATCACTTCCATATTGCTAGTGGGAATTTCATTATTTTAAAACTTGGCTTGTATATTCCGATGATGGGCTTCCTCAAATGCCCGAGGTCTTCATGAGCAAGCAAGTTGGATGCACACCCACTCACCTTCATTTGAGCTTTCATACACATATAGCTCTAGTGCATCATTTTTGCATGGCAATCCCTACTCCTTGCATTGACATCTATTGATGGGCATCTCCATAGCCAGTTGGTACGCCTAGTTGATGCGAGACTATGTTCTCCACTTTTACCCTATTGATATCTACTACCATATTTTATTCCACCTAAACGCTATGTCCAATGGCTCACGCTCATGTATTGCGTGAAGAATAAAAAGTTTATGCACCTTGAAAAAGTACGATCCAATTGCCCGACTTGGGCACCGTGGTGCTTGACATTTGTATTAATGTGGTGAAGATGGAGCCATGCCTTGCTAATTTAATAAGATGAATAAGGGGTAGACATCTTTTGAGGATCGTATGCTTTGAAAAAGTTAATGATTTTGTTTCTTATACTTATAAGTATTACTATGTTAATGTCTATTGATTCATCGTTTCTCATTGAGCATACATGCATAAAGATTACATAGTGGATAGCATGTCACATCAAAAATTCTGTTTTTATCATTTACCTACTCGAGGACGAGCAGGAATTAAGCTTGGGGATGCTTGATACGTCTCCAATGTGTCTATAATTTTTGATTGTTCCATGCTGATATATTATCATTCTTAGATACTTTTTGGGTCATTATTTACCAATTTATAATATTTTTGAGCACTAACCTATTGACCCAGTGCCAAGTGCCAGTTGCTGTTTTCTGCGTTTTATTTACTTTGCAGATTTCCTTTACCAAACGAAGTCCAATTGCCACGAAACTTTTTGACGATTTTTTCTGCACCAAAACAAGACCAACAAGCCTTGGAGGATAGCCGGGAGCCTCAGGGAGGCTCCACAAGCCAACAGGGCGCGAACCCAGGGGGGCGCACCCTGATAGCTTGTGGGCTCCCTGTGGCTCTCCGACCTCGTTCTCCAGCCTATAAATTCTTATTAATCCCGAAAACCCTCAGGAGAGCCTCGAAAACCTTTTTCCGCTGCCGCAAGTCTCTGTTCCGCCGCGATCCCATTTGGAGATCCGTTCCGGCACCCTGCCGGAGGGGGGATCGATCACGGAGGGCCTCTTCATCAACCTTGCTGCCCTCATGATGATGTGTGAGTAGTTCACCACAGACCTATGGGTCCATAGCTAGTACCTAGATGGATATCTCTCTCTCTCTCTCATATGATCTTCAATACAATGATCATCGCATCTTCACTTTGATCCATCCGATGTAATCCTATTGTGCGGTGTGTTTGTTGGGATCCGATGAATTGTGGGTTTATGTCAGATTATTCATGAAAAGTATTTGAGATACCTCTGATATATATTGTCTCTGAATTGCATGATCATTATAGCTTTGTAATGCTCTCCGATTTATTGATGTGCTTTGGCCAAGTAGATTGATATTTCTTCGGTGGGAGTAGTGCGTTGTAGTAGGTTCAACCTGACGAGTTTCTATATCCCAGTGACAAAGGGAGAAGATGCGTCTTTGTGTTGCTGCTACTAAGGATAAAACGATGGGGTTTATTCATATTGATTGAGTTTACTTTGTATATATCATGTCATTGTTCTCCAAGCATTACTCTGTTTTACTTAATACTCTAGATGCATGCTGGATAGCAGTCGATGGGTGGAGTAATAGTAATAGGTGCAGGCAGCAGTCGGCCTATTTGCTTATGGACGTGATGCCTATATATACATGATCATTGCCGTGAATATCGCATAACTATCCGCTTTTCTGTCAATTGCCCAACAGGCATTTGTTACCCTCTGTACGTTGCCTACATGAGAGATGCCGCTAGGGAACACTATGGCCCCCGGGTCTATTCACTTATATATTCGCAAAAGCAATTGCTACCTTGCTGCCTTTATTTATCTTTTATTTTATTTTGCAATTTATATTTATGAACAATTATCTACACAACTCATTTGCTTGCAAATAACGAGATCAAGGGGATTGACAACCCTCTTGCCCGCGTTGGGTGCAAGTCATTTGTTTTTGTGTGCAGTCGCTGAAGACGGTTGAGGATTGATTTTCCTATTGGTTCGATAAACGTTGGTTTCATAACTGAGGGAAATACTTACCCACCTTGTGCTGCAACTACCCGTTCCTCTTCATGGAAAACCCAACGCAGATCACAAGTATCTGTTTGCAACTATAAAAATATATTCATGGCCCGTGGCAACGCACGGGCATTATACTAGCAAATACATTATGTTTCTTTTTCTCCACAAAACGTTCATTATCAGATATTCCCTATTAATGTGTCATAGAATTTTCATCAGGGCACCCTCAATCCCCATAACTGTTCGGACCGTGCGGTCCGTACGTGTTTTGTCATCTAATGTGATTCTATATATCGGCCCGTTGGCTGGTTCGGGCGCGCTTTTTCCTGCAAATGGGAGACAAAGAAGGGGGGCGCTTTGCGGACGTCCGGACCGCTCTCACAGTCGTTCCTGACTAACCTGGTCCACCGAAAACCTTCCAACCGCGCCTGCGCACGTTCCCGTTCATCACCAGCCGCCCATTCATGCCCAACGCATTTTCTTACGAAGCGACGACGCAGACGGACGCGGATGCTGCAGCACACACATGGGCACTAGTAGTCGAGGACGAGAACGCCATCGTCCAACTTTCGGGGGCGCATGTGGCACATGCCACGTACGCATCCGAGAAAGCAGGCCCACGTATGCCATCCGCAAACCCGTTCACACCGATCAAACTCAGACGTGTTCCCACTTAGTAGCTTATTACTAGGTTATAAATACTACCTGCTCGAAAATTACCGCACATTCCTCCTCATCAACAAAAAAACAAGTATTTCTTGTTCGTTGTTCCCTTGCGTCTGACATGGCCCGTAGGAGGAGGTCCGGGTCGATAAATAACAAAGGAACTTTGACCAAGGCCGTGGAAGCAAAAGAGAGGTCCCGTGGCGCGGGGAAATGGAACCAGCAGTGAGGTCCTCTCGCGCTGCGGAGGCCTCGATAGATCTCTCACTGGCAGGGGGCTCTCAGAAGCGCATTCGTCGCGGAGGCGAACGGGGCGAGCTGGCAGTGGTGAAGGCCTTAGCCCGTGATGACATGCTCGTTGAGCTAAATAAGCAGAAGGAGGTGATTGCTAGCTTGGTGAAGCTATTGGAGGAGAGCAATGCCTTGGTTAAGAAGGTGACCAACATCATCGTGTTACTTATGGTGACAAGGCGAAGCTCCGCAATGAGCGCGGCCTGGTGAAGGAGGAGATTGCCGGCTGTATGAAGCTGCATGAGAAGAGCAGTGCCTCGATGAAGAAGATGATAGCCGTCATCGTGGAACTTATGGACGACAAGGTGAAGCTCTGCATCAAGCGCGACCTGCTGATGGGGGAATCTGTGGCTACTCTCAAGAAAAGTCTTGAGGTCATGAAAGAGTAATCTACGCAATGACGAAGATGGCACAGGAGAGGCGACAGGAGATGCACGTTGTGGAGGCGATGACGAAGGAGATACAGAAACTCCCGCGCAACAACCTGATACGTCTCCAACGTATCTATAATTTTTTTATTGTTTCATGATGTTATATTATCAATCTTGTATGCTTTATATACCATTTTAGGAACTAACTTATTAACCCTATGCCAAGTCCTAAGTATTGTTTTCTGCTTATTATTAGTTTTACATAAAATCCATACCAAACGAAGTCCAAACACGATGAAACTTTTTGACGATTTTTTGGACCGGAACGGATCCTAAAAGCTTCGGGAGGAGTCTAGACACAGCACGAGGCGACGACAAGTCAAGGGGCACGCCCTGCCCCCTTGTGGGCCCCTTGATGCTCTGTTTGCCCTATTTCCTTGCCTATAAATTCACATATATTCAGAAACCCTCGAGGGAGCTTTCAAAAAAAAAATCCACTACCGCAAGCTTCTGTACCTCCGTGATCCTATCTGGAGGCCTTTTTCGATACTGTGCCGAAGGGGGGAATCCATCATGGAGGCCGTCTTCATCAACCTTGTTGCCTCCTCAATGATGTGTGAGTAGTTCTTAGAGGACCTACGGGTCCATAGCAGTAGCTAGATGGCCCTCTCTCTCTCTCGCCCGCTCTCTCTCTCTTCGATTGATCTTCAATACAATGATCTCTTCGGAGACCCGTTCGATGTAATCTTTGCGGTGCGTTTGTTGGGATCCAATGAATTGTGGGTTTATGATCAGATTCTTCATTGAAAGTAATTGAATCCTCACTGAGATTTATTATGTGTGATTATTATATCTATGTATGCTTTCCGACCTATGAGTTTTCTTTGGCCAACTTGATGAGTAGATCTTCAAATGAAGTGATGCATAGTAGTAGCTTCAATCTTGTGGTGTCCTCATTCTGTGACGGGAGGAGTAGCGAGGCACGTATTCGTATTGTTTCTACTAAGGATAAAACAACGCAGTTCGAACACATTATTTGGTCTTACTTTGTGTATCTTATGTCATCATGCTCCAAGCATTACTCTGTTTGTTATGAACTTAATACCAATATACCATAGATGCATGTTGATGGCGGTCGATTGCTGGAGTAATAGTAATAGATGTAGAATTGTTTTGGTCTACTTGTCTCAGATGTAATGCCTATATATATGATCATGGCATGAATAAAATCATAAATTATTTGCTTTTCTATCAATTGCCCAACAATAATTTGTTCACCCACTGTTGCTACTTGCTGCAATTTATTTACTTTTATTTAGTTTTGCAATTTATATATCTATCTTCACCATCAGAATTAATCCTTGCAATTAACGAGTACAAGGAGATTGACAACCCTCTTGCCTGCGTTGGGTGCAAGTATTTATTTGTGTGCGTGTAGGTACTGTCGACCATTTGTTGAGGTGATATCCTATTGGTTCGATAAACCTTGGTTCTTAACTATGCGAAATACTTTTCGCTGCTGTACTACATCACCCTTCCTCTTCAGGAAAATCCCAACGTAATCGCAAGTAGCAAAAGAATTTCTGGTGTCGTTGCCGGGGAGATTCATCAGACAAATGTAGGTACTTGCACACACACACACACACACACACACACACACACACACACACACACACACACCTTATTTGATTGCTTTATTTTTGCAATAATCATGTTGACTCAATAAAATAAAATAAAGCCATATGGATTCCCATCCACTTGCTAATCTTTTCAAATTTGCTACTTGTCATAAACCCATAGCTAATAATGAAGAAGTTATAAAAGTAAATGCTATTGGGATACATCTATTGAATGAAAAGCATGATTGCAATGATGTTAGTATGAATTCCATCTAAGTCAATTATGCTAATGATCATGATTGGAGTAATGATGTTTCTTTTGATCTTGAAAATTTATTTAAGCCTCATAATGAATCTACTATTGATATTTAAATTTGCAATAGTATTGAAAATGGGTTTGGAAGAGTGTCAACTTTAGGTAAAAAGAATCCCACATATCCGGCGAGTGTTCAATCTTATGATTTTATTGATAAAAATGGGTTTGGAGAGGTCATGACTTTAGTTGATGTTAATCCCACTATCTTGGAAGATTGTAAAACTGTTGTGCATGTGGATCACGGAGAAAATATTTTATATGATAGCTATATATTTTTAAATTATATTATGATCCTCCAGGTAATTATTTTGAGAGAGGCAAATATGGTTATAAAATCTTCATGTCACTAAATTACCTCTCATTGAGTTTAATTTATTAATGCTTCATTCTTCCTATTTGCATATGCCAGATATTTCTTGTCTTGATAATTTGCTTCCTATAAAATTCCTATGCATAGGAAGAGGGTTAGACTTAAATGAGTTTGTCACATGTTATATGATGCTCTCTTTGTGCTCTAATTCTTGTCTTTTATGTGACCATCATTAAAATATCAAGCCTATCTTAACGGCTATAAAGAAAGAGCTTGTTGTGAGGCAACCCACTAGTTATCTTTATTTTTATTTTGTGTGTTAACATGATGATTGCTACTGTAATGATTATGGTTGTATCTTTTGTTATGAGTTTTCTGCCAAGTAAACCCTTTAGGATGATGTGGGTGATAGTTGAATTGATACCGTGCAGAAACATAAACTTTTACACCCAATATTTAAACAATTTTTGCTGGAACATGATAAATTGCTGAAATTTTTACAATCCGTTGCATGGCAATCCCTACTCCTTGCATTGATATCGATTGATGGGCATCTCCATAGCCCGTTGATCCGCCTAGTTAACGCGAGACTTTCCTTCCACTTTGACTCCTTTTGATCTCAACCACCATACTTTATTCCACCCATATGTTATATCCATGGTTCACGCTCATGTATTGAGTGGAGTTGAAAATGCTGAAGCACATTAGAAGTACGATCCAATTGTCTGGTTTCACACCAGGGTGCTCATGATTTATACTTATGCGGTGAAGACGGAGTCATGCCATGCTAATATGAGAAAATGAGTAGGGAATAACATCCTTTAAGGATCGTATATTTGGAAAGTAATGATTATGATGTTTATGTTTATGGATATTATTATGTTGATATCAATTAGTTCATAGTTTCTCAAAGATCATACCTAAAAGAGATTACATGCTGGGTAGCATGTCGCATCAAAAATTCTGTTTTTATCATTCACCTACTCGACGATGAGTAGGAATTAAGCTTGGGGATGCCGATACGTCTCCAACGCATCGATAATTTTTTGAGTGTTCCAAGTTATCATATTATCAATCTTGAATACTTTATATGAAATTGTATGCTATTTTTATATTATTTTTGGGAACTAACCTATTAACCCAGTGCCTAGTGCGAGTTGCTGTTTCGTGCTTGTTTTTGGTTTTCTAGGAAACCCGTACCAAATGAAGTCCAAACGCTACGAAACTTTTTGACGATTTTCCTGGACAAAAGAGACCCTGGAAGCTTTTGGAGGAGACTGGACGCGAAGCAAGGAGACGACAAGACAACATGGCGTGCCCAGGAGGGTAGGTGCGCCCTCATGCCTTGTGGGCCCCTCGTGGCTCCATCTGACCTAATTCCACCTCCATAAATTTTCTAAAATTGGGAAACCAATAGGGAGCCACCCGAAACAATTTTTTTGCCGCCACAAGTCACTCTTCCGCCGTGATCCCATCTGGAGACCTTTTCCGGTGCCCTGGCGGAGGGGGAATCGATCACGAAGGCCATCTACATCAACCTTGCTGCCTCCATGATTATGTGTGAGTAGTACACCACAGACCTATGGGTCCATAGCTAGTACCTAGATGGCTTTCATTCTCTCTTTGATCTTCAATACCATGTTCACCACGATTCTCGCAGTGATCTAGCCGATGTAATCCTCTTTTGTGGTGTGTTTGTTGGGATCCGATGAATTGTGAGTTTATGATCAGATTATTAATTGAAAGTAATTGAGTCTCCTCTGAATTCTATTATGCATGATTGTTATAGATTCGTATTTCTCTCCGATCTATCGGTTTGGTTTGGTTAACTAGATTGATTTATCTTCAGTGCGAGTGGTGCGTTGTAATGGGTTCAATCTTGCGGTGCTCTATATCACAGTGACAGAAGGGGACAAGACACGTATTTTTATTGTTGCCATCAAGTATAAAATGATAGTGTCTAAACATATTGCTTGTCTTACTTTTTCTACATCATTTCACCTTGCTCCAAGCATTACTCTGTTTGTCATGAACTTAATACTTAGAGAGGCAAGCATAGAAGCGCTCTTGAAGTAGAGTAATAGTAGTAGATGCAGGATCGCTTCGGTCTACTTGTTTATGGACGTGATGCATGTATACATGATCATTGCCAAAAATAACAAGTCTAACTATGTGCTATTCTGTCAATTGCCCAACAGTAATTTGTTTACCCACCGTTTGCTATGTTCAAGAGAGAAGCCTTTAGCGAAAACTATGGCCCCCGGGTCTACTTAATCATAAATACTAAAACCCTGAAAATACCTTGCTGCAATTTACTTATTGTTTTTACTTTTATTATTAGTATCATCTATCTCTATCAAGATTTAATCCTTGCAAGTAACGAGTTCAAGGGGCTTGACAACCCTCTTGCCCGTGTTGGGTGCAAGTGTTTGATTTTGTGTGTGTAGGTGCTGTTGAAAGGAGATTGCGTGGTTCTCCTATTGGTTCGATAACCTTGGTTCTCACTGAGGGAAATAGCTATCACTATTGTACTGCATCTCCCCTCCTCTTCGGGGAAAATCCCAACGCAGCTAGCGCCCCAAGGGGTGACAATGCTCACTGGAGCGTCGACGACGATGGAGTTGAGCTTCGGGCTCCAACGAGCACGGGGATGCAGTGTGCCTCAAGGTCATTGGAGGTGTCCAGGAGGGTCGTTGTGGAGTGGGCATTCGGATGGTGGTGGTGGTGGCTCCGACGATAGCTACGGTGGTCGGAATCGAGCGGCTAGGGATTCGGTGTCGTGCGGCAGTGGCGAGCTTGCGACGGAGAAGCCTGCCGGCGATGGTGTGCGAGAGCAGAGAGATGGGTAGGGGCTATTTATGGGACACAAATGTGAGGCTTGGGGTGGCCGGAGTGCGTGAGTGGGGGTGATCGTGGGCGCGCCCATCTAGCGGGAGGTAGAGGGCGACCTGTCGCATGGGTCCCGTGAGTCAGTGAGTGAGAGAGAGAGAGAGAGAGAGAGAGAGAGAGAGAAAGAGAGGCCTTGTCGGCTGGTTAGTTGGGCCGGCCCGGCTAGCAGGCTAGGCTGCCCCCTTTTTTGTTTTTGTTTTCTAATTCTTTTCAGTTTTTCTTTTTCTGCTATGTGTTTGATATTTTAAATTCAAATTTGAATTTTCTCCAGAGTGGAAATACTTTCTAAAATACTTGGGGATTATTTCTGACTTGGTGAATATTTCTAAAGAATTATTGTTCATCAAAAATAATTCCCTCCTAGTGGGCAAATAAACTACTTTCAAACATGGTCCACTCAAATAAAATAGAGCATATGATTAATCTTAGGAAATTCCTTTCCTTCCATAATGAAATTTTTGAAAAAATGATTTTAGGGGGAGGCCTCCATAGCCCTCATTTGAATTCAAAATGGTGTTTGAACTCACATGTTGGTCATGTTGGTCTCAAATCCAAATATGCAATGAAAACATGGATGCATATGCTACGTTTTCACAACCAAAAGTACAGGATAAAATTTGGGTTGTGACACATTCTATTCCACCCAAAGTGCTGAAAGTCCATGGCTCACACTTAGGTATTGAGTGAATTTGAAAAAGTTGAAGCGCGTGAAAAAGTATGAGTCAAGTGCTTGGTTAGGCACTTCTACTTGTGAGCTGCGTTGGGATTTTCCCCGAAGAGGAAGGGTGAAGCGATATAGTAGCGGATAAGTATTTCCCTCAGTGGGAACCAAGGTTATCGAACCAATAGAGAACCACGCAAATCCTCGTCGTCGACACCTACACACACAAAAGCAAACACTTGCACCCAACGCGGGCAAGAGGGTTGTCAATCCCCTTGAACTCGTTACTCGTAAGAATTAATTTTGATAGTGATAGATATATAAAAAGAAAAGTAAATAAATTGTAGCAAGGTATTTTTGGTTTTTAGCAATATGATTGACTAGACCCGGGGGCCGTAGTTTTGACTAGAGGCATCTCTCTCAAACACATAGCATACGGTGGGTAGAAAAATTACTCTTGGGCAATTGATAGAAAAGTGCATAGTTATGATGTTATTCATGGCAATGATCACGTATATAGGCATCATGTCCGTGACAAGTAGACCGAAACGATTATGCATCTACTACTATTACTCCACTTTGAGAGCGCTTCTATGCTTACCTCTCTAGGTATTAAGTTCATGACAGAACAGAGTAATGCTTTAAGCAAGATGATACGATGTAGAGAAATTAAACCCAATCAATATGAATAAACCATGTCGTTTTACCCTTAATAGCAACAATACAAATACGTGTCTTGTCCCCTTTCTATCAATGGGATATAGAGCACCGCAAGATTGAACCCACTACAAAGCACCTCTCCCGCTGAAGATAAATCAATCTACTTGGCCAAACCAAACGGATAGATCGGAGAGAAATACAAAGCTATAACAATCATGCATAATAAAGTTTAGAAAAGACTCAATTACTTTCAATGAATAATCTGATCATAAACCCACAATTCATCGGATCCCAACAAACACACCACAAAAGAAGATTACTGATAACCCACAAGTATAGGGGATCGCAACAGTCTTCGAGGGTAGTATTTCACCCGAATTTATTGATTCGACACAAGGGGATCCACACAATGTTTATTGGTCTTAGCAGTTGAGTTGTCAATTCAATCACATCTGGATTTTTTTTCTGCAATGAAGTTTTTAGTAGCACAGTAACAAAAGCAATAGGAACAGTAGCAGTAGCAGATTTGTATTGATGTAACAACAATAGTAATGAAAGTAACTTAACGGAGATCAATATGTGATAAGCATAGGCCTTGGATCAGTGATGGATAATTGATTTGGATGACATTCATCATGTAACAGATACACACTAGAGCGACACATAACTAGCTCCAATTCATCAATAAAATGTAGGCATGTATTCCTAATACAGTCATACGTGCTTATAGTAAGAACTTGCATGACATCTTTTGTCCTACCCTCCCGTGGCAGCGGGGTCCAAAGGGAAACTAAGGGATATTAAGGCCTCCTTTTAATAGAGAACCAGAACAAAGCATTAACACATGGTGAATACATGAACTCCTCAAACTACGGTCATCGCCGGAGATGATCCCAACTATTGTCACTTTGGGGTCTACGGATCATATAACATAATAGGTGCATACAACTTGCAAGATAGGATCCAAAACACTCTTATATTCATGAAAACATAATAGGTTCAGATCTGAAATCATGGCACTCGGGCCCTAGTGACAAGCTTTAAGCATTGCAAAGTCATAGCAACATCAATCTCACAACATAGTGGATACTAGGGATCAAGCCCTATCAAAATATCTCGATTACATGACAAATATCATCCAGTCCCATCACCGTCCAACAAGCCTACAAAGTAATTACTCACTCGCGGTGGTGAGCAACATGGAATTGTTGATGGAGAAGGGTTGGTGATGACAATGGCGACGAATCCCCCTCTCCGGAGCCCCAAACGGACTCCAGATCAGCCCTCCCGAGGAAGAATAGGAGGTGGCGGTAGCTCAGTCTTGTAGAACGTGATGAAAACTTCTCTATTATTTTTTTCTCGGGAAATAAGAATTTATAGGCTTGAGATTAGGGCCGGCGGAGCCACGTGGGCCCCACGAGGTAACAGGGTGCGCCTAGGGGGGTGGGCGCGCCCTGTTGCCTTGTGAGAAATTGGTGGGCCCCTCCAATGGATCTTCACTCTAGTATTTTTTATATATTGCATAAAAAATCTCGAGAAAGTTTTGTCCAATTCCGAGAACTTTTGTTTCTACACAAAAAAAACACCATGGTAGTTCTGCTGAAAACAATGTCCGTCTGGGTTAGTTTCATTCAAATCATGCAAATTAGAGTCCAAATCAAGAGCAAAAGTGTTTGGAAAAGTTGATACATTGGAGACATATCAATTACATCGGATAGAACTCCAAGAAGATTGAGGAGAACATGGTATTGAAGATTAAAGAGAGAGAAGAAGCCATCTAGCTACTAGATATGGACCAGTAGGTATGTGGTGAACTACTCACGCATCATCATCGAGGCAGCAAGGTTGACGTAGATGGCCTCCATGATCGATTCCCCCTCCGATGGAGTACCGAAAAAGGCTTCCAGATGGGATTACGGAAGAACAAAGGCTTTGCGGGGTCGGAAACAATTTTTCAAAACAATCATGATATAATATGATAATATAGTATCTCGCAAGCCCTTTCTGAGACCAAAAAACATAAATGCAGAGACCTCTGAGATTCAAGCAGTGACTAAACATTGTAATTCATTGTAGAAAAGATTCAGTCATGCTCACATCCAACATTAACTAGACTCAATGCATACAAATGACAATAGTGCTCTCATGTTTGGTGCTTTGATAAGAAGGTGATAACTCAACAATAAAATAAATAACATGAAAGTAAATAGAGAGGCCCTTCGCAGAGGGAAGCATTGATTTGTAGCGGTGAGGGAGTCTTGGACTAAGGGGTCCTCGGGCCGGCGACCTATCTCTCATAGGCCGGCTTGGTGGGCCGCTCTCTGGTTATCGCAGGAAGGGCCGGGATATGTGACGACCCCGCATTCTAGAAGGAAACCTCCGAAGACGCGGCGTGCACTCCAAGTCAAGACGAGGGGATCAACGTCTTACTTCCGGCTGGAGATTTATCATGTGTAAACCCTAGGTACCCCCAGTGTCTATATAAACCGAGGGGTTTAGATCGTAGAGGGCAAACAATCTCATCTAGGGTTTTGACTACTTGTTCTCGAGGTGGATCGACTCTGTAATCTTCATACACATCAATACAACCAAGCAGGACGTAGGGTTTTACCTCCATAGGAGGGCCCGAACCTGGGTAAACATCGTCTCCTTCGTCCCCTGTTACCCATCGATCCTAGACTCACAGCTCGGGACCCCCTACCCGAGATCCGCCGGTTTTGACACCGACATTGGTGCTTTCATTGAGAGTTCCGCTGTGGGATCACAAGAGGAATTGATGGCTCGCCTAATCATTAGCGATGAAGTCCGTAACGGGGGGTCCTTCGCCCCCGGACAGATTTTCGCTTTCGGCAGCATCGTGCTGCACGCCGACCCGACCGGCCACCCTGGTCGGATCGGGAGTCTCACCCCCGATCAAGAGATAAGATTCGAGAACCTAGAGTTCTCCGTAAACTCTCAGGGCGATCTTTCATTCGCTGTACTCACGATTTTATCTGACGAGCCCGAAGTCTCTGAAGCCTTAACTTCGGATCCCCTTCTCGACTCCGCCCTCAGGTCTATCCTTGCCGATGATTTGGCTCTTAGTCCGGATCTGGTTACAGTACCTGAGGGCCAGGGGTCGGCCCCTGCCAAACACACACTTCGTGCGGACGCGTTGGAGGTTAACTCCGATAGTCCTAGGCAGATCGATCCGGTCGAGCTCTCGACGATCAACAAGGCGCTGGATCGGATCCTATCAATAAAAATCACAGATGACCCGACCACGACCCATGCTCAGATCGGTCTGAAGGCGGGTCATGGGGAATTTTTGACCCACCCACCACCCATTTGGTAGCCACTATCGAAGACTTAACCGATATGCTGGACTACGCCTCCGAGGAGGTAGAAGACATGGACAAAGAGGACGGCGCCCCCGCCCCTGTCAACACTGGGCGATGGACTGCCACCTCCACCTACGACGTCTACATGGTAGACACCCCCGACAATAAGGGCGATCGCACCCCTAAGAAGAATGGCGATAAATCCGGTGAGGAGCCGTCAAGGCGCCGAAAACAGCGCAAACGATCTAAGGCAAACAAGGGAAGGGAAGCCGTTGCAGGCACCGGGGAAAACAACACCCCGGAAGACCTCGGCGACCCTGAACAGCCATTGGAGGACCAGGAAAGGCCCGAAGATCGGCGCGACACCGAGGATCCTAATGAGTCCGAGGACGACAACTACCTTCCCCCTGTCGAGGAGGAAGACAACCTGGAAGCCGAAGACTTCACCGTCCCCGAAAACCCTGCGGATCAGGAACGCTTGTTTTAGCCACCGCCCGAAGCCTGAAGGCAAAACAACAGTAGCTCAAAGCCGAACAAGACACCCTCAATGATAGATAGACGAGGGTCTTAGCAGCCGAAGAAGGGTACGGTACCGATCTATCGGACCAACCCAAGAGCTACCCGCACCGGCGGCTGCTACCACAGTTAGATGACGAGGCCCTTGAAGCATCGTCTCCCAGGCATACTCCGTACGACCAGCCGGACCGCCCTCCCCGAGGACGGGATAGAACGGCCGACGAGGCCGAGTACAGACCTGCGGTACCCCGCAGCAGAGGAAAAGAGCCAACAGGGCCTGAGGATAGGTACGACTTACGAGAGGACCTAGATTATAGAGTAGGCCACACTAGATCCATCTACGGATCTAGAGGGTACTCCGCCGCTAGACAGGACGGGTACCAGTCTTGGCTCAACCGCAACAATAGAGGTCGGGAACAAAACCGGGCCCGATTGACCGCCGATCGTAGGCATGACATAGCTCGGGTCAGAGGCGCTGCCCACCCACTGTGCTTCACAGACGAGGTGATGCAGCATCAGTTCCCTGAAGGGTTTAAACCCGTTAACATAGAGCAATACGACGGGACAACAGACCCAGCCGTGTGGATTGAGGACTTCCTCCTCCACATTCATATGGCACGAGGAGATGACCTCCACGCCATCAAGTATCTGCCCCTAAAACTTAAGGGGCCAACTTGACACTAGTTAAACAGTCTCCCCGAGAATTCCATCGGGAGCTGGGAAGAGCTCGAGGATGCCTTCCGATCTAACTTCCAGGGCACTTATGTCCGGCCACCGGACTCCTCCGACCTGAGCAATGTTGTCCAGAAAGCAGGTGAATCGGCTCGGCAATTCTGGAATCGGTTCCTGACCAAGAAAAACCAGATCATTGACTGCCCGGGCGCCGAGGCAATAGCCTCCTTTAGACATAATATCCGGGACGAGTGGCTAGCTTGTCAGCTCGGCCAGGACAAGCCGAGGACATTGTCCGCCCTTACCTCACTTATGACCCGCTTTTGCGTGGGTGAGGATAACTGGCTAGCTCGACGAGGCCATAACCCCGAAGACCCCGGCACCTCCGAAGTCTCGGGAAATGGGAAACCACGACGTAACAAAAACAAACGCCGGCACAACAACGGCGAAGCTGAGGACACGGCCGTTAATGCCGGTTTCCGCAACCCGAAATCCGGACAGCGGAAGAAACCTTCTAAAGGAGATCGAGACGGACCTACCACGCTGGACAAAATCATGGATAGGCCCTGCCAGATCCACGTCACCCAAGACAAGCCCGCTAACCACACCAACCATAATTGTTGGGTATTCAAACAAGCTGGCAAACTCGCAGCCGAAGAGCAAGGCAAGGGCCCATGCAACGAGGACGATGACGAGCCCCGCGGTCCAAGCAATGGAGGACAAAAGCAGTTCCTTCCAGAGGTAAAAAATGTGAACATGATATATGCCACTCATATACCAAAAAAGGAGAGGAAGCGTGCCCTTCGGGAGGTCTACGCCGTAGAGCCCGTAGCCCCGAAGTATAACCCATGGTCGGCTTGCCCGATCACCTTCGACCGACGGGACCATCCGACTAGTATCCGTCACGGAGGTTCGGCCGCCCTTGTCCTAGTCCCCATTATCGATGGGTATCACCTCACTAGAATCCTAATGGACGGAGGAAGTAGCCTTAATCTGATTTACTCAGACACGGTGAAAAAGATGGGTATAGATCCGTCAAGGATCAAACCCAGCAAGACTACCTTTAAAGGAGTGATCCCAGGCGTCGAAGCCCGCTGCTCGGGCATCGTGAATCTGGAAGTAGTGTTCGGCTCGCTCGACAACTTCCGCAGCGAAGACTTGATCTTCGACATTGTCCCTTTTCGCAGCAGTTATCACGCCCTACTCGTCCGCACAACATTCGCTCGCTTTAACGCCGTCCCCCACTACGCGTACCTGAAGCTCAAGATGCCCGGACCCAAGGGGGTCATTACTGTCAACGGCAACACAGAGCGCTCTCTCCGAACTGAGGAACACACAGCGGCCCTGGCAGCCGAATTCCAGTACGGCGACGATAGGCCGACGCCCAAATCAGCCATAAAGGCACGTCAGGTTAGTAAACGAGCTCGGTCTGAACCCGAACTCCCGGAATCATCGTCCGCCCAACAAAAATAGGGATACGCCCCCCACAACACAACCCTAGTTCCCGTAAAATATGTGCCAAGAAGGCACAACTTCGCGCTCAAAATACCATGGGCAGCTGTGGGGACCCACTATCAAAAGGAAAGTGTTCGGCTAGACCAAACTACTGCCAACACATGTCTTCGGACAAGCCACAGGAACCATCTAGGACCTTCCAAGCGTAAAGCTCATCCACACTGTGGCGACTTCTCAAGATCTTCTTCCCAAGGTCCGTTTGCCGATAGCAATCACCTTTAAAGGAACGCAACCCCCTCGGGAACAAAGGAGCAGAGATGCGACAGGGCACATTGAGGACGTCAAGCCACCCATCGACGACCCCGGGTAAAACCTCTCCTTTGTAAACTCTCTTTTTCATTTCAAAATACCTGTAACAGTTGCTTCGGTAGTTTGAGTTATAAGAATTCATCAGAAATAAAGACCATCCTTTACGGCCTCCTCACTGTATTTTATGTCACATACTCTGTTCTCTACTCACCAACGCCGATACCAAAGCTGTTCGGTACATATTACGATGCGACCGGCTAATAGACCAGGGGCTTGACTATAAAAATCGCCCCAAGCATCACCCTGGCACTATTGTTTATGTGTTCGGCGTCTCGGATGTTGCGTTATATGAATCGGTTCCGAATTATGTCTTGGGTCAATGGTTGGGTTGCCCGGCTCCTGTGTTTGCCCTCTTACGTTCCGCTCGTTCGGCTAAAAGGGTAAAGGGAGAACCACTGCGATTGTGCTTCCAGCTCGCCTGGTCAAGCACCTCAGTGGAGAAAGCCAAAAACTGACTATCATAATAAGCGAGAACCGGTCTGCAATCCGAGCATAAGTGTCAAACTAAAAATCGATAGAGGTTATTCCGTGTTATACGAGGGGTTTGTACTATTACAAACCATGTGATGCTGGTTTCAACCTCGGTGTATCTGAATATCACAAAACACTGGGGGCTAGTCATCAGCCCCCGCAGTCAAGCTCCTACGGCTAAGTGAAAGCACTAAAGCATCATAGTCTGATTGCCTTGTTCCCCTTGCACTACCGCCTTCGGGCACCGATACGTCGGCTAAGGGTCACAGTGTGGAGGTAGAAACACCTCGTGTAGCATCTACATGGGGGCTGAAGCCGACGACTCGCAACTTTCAGATAAAACGGCCACATAGGAGTCAAAATAATACAAAGCTTAAAGACATGATAAACCATGCAACCGCATTATAAAGCGGAACAGTCATCGGATACATGACAAAACATTCATTCATAAATTACATCCTTAGGGCATTGAGCTTCTATCACCCGAGCACCATCCATCACGGTGGCAAAGTATTTCTCGGGGCGCCTATGCTCCTTCCCAGGGGGTGGAGGCGCGGTGGCCATCTCGGTCGGCTTGATCTTCGGCCAGTGCACCATGGTCCTTGCAAAGGCCATCAGAGCTCCCTCGATGCATGTAGAACGCTTTAGAGCGTCAATCCGAGGCCCAGCATCGCACAGCTTCCGCACCAAGCCGAAGTAACTGCTCGGCAGCGGCTCTGCAGGCCACAGCCGGATGTAGAGGTCCCTCATGGCCGGCTCCGCCATCCTGTGCAACTCCATCAATTGTTTCATCTGCTTGCTTAGGAGGGGAGGATGCTCGGGGGCTTGAAATTGCGCCCAGAATAGCCGAGGCTCAACATCCCCATCCCAAGAGGCGAAGTATTTGTTCGCGTCCGCAACACTCCTCGGGAGGTCCGTAAAGGCGCCTGAGGAACGCCACACCCAGGTGAGCAATGCAAACCTGTTACCACCAAAGGCATATTGCAGTAAGTACGGCTTACCATCCGCGATCGCCTTGACTTGGTGGAGTTCTTCTTCAAAGAACTGCCTATCAACTCGCTCCGCTTTAAGCTCGGATTTCAGCGTGGATAGTTCGGTGGCCTGGTCTTCGTTCTTTTGCTCAAGGGCCTCGCACTTCGTGCTGGCATCCTTGAGCTCCAGCTGCACCTCTACCACCCGGGCCTCAGGCTTGTCGCTCACGGCTTTTAACACCGACAGATCGGCTGCTGCTTGCTCGGCCACCGCCTTCTCATCCGCGGCCTCCTGCCTCACCTTTTCCAACTCGGCCTTGAGGTTCTCGACCGTCCTTGGCCATGGCTGTGGTAACAATGGGTAAGTAAGACTTAGGGATAACAATCCGAATATCTCAATCAATGAGGATAGACAATAGCCCGAATGATACAATTCGGACTCACCTTGCGTCTCGTCAAACCTCTTGTTCAGGCGCTCGAGCTCCTCATCGGAGCTCTTGAGCTTCCGATTTAGCTCGGCAAGCTCCACTGCGTTGGAGGCCGCCGCCGATGACGAGGCCTACAAAACAACTTATGTGCATTAAAACTCCCGAGCTGTCAGATTCAGACCTTCTGCTAAGTACTCTTCGGAGCTCTTAAAATAATGAGGGACAAAGGGTGCCTTGAGCATCCTTACTAATTTTCGGACATTTGACCCCCGGGTGGGTTTTTCAAACTCACCCAGGGCTCGGGGGCTACTACACTTATAAGGATTGCATAAACTTGGTAAATTAACTTTTTCTGAAAAAAGAGTATTACGTGGCTCACCTTGAAGCCCGTCAAGAGACTGTTGAAGGCCTCTTTCAGTCCGCTATCAATGGATTGAATGCCTTGCAAAACCGCACCCATAAGGGCGCGGTGATCTTCGGCGATGGAGGAGCCTGATAAAGCTTCCTCCATCATGGCCGGCCACCCAGTCATGGGCGACACCGGTGGTGACCCGCCAACCCTCCCTCCGGTCGGGGATTGGGTTGGCAGCTCCGGAGGCATAGAGCGCTCCGGAGATGTCCTCGGAGGGGGCTGGACCGAACTTCGTCCCCCCTCTTTAGTTGCCAGGAGAGTTTCCTTCTCCTGGTCTTCGGCGGCCGAGGTATTAACCTCAGCCATAATGTCGTCACCCCCGCCGCCGGTGTTCGGCTCAGGAGGAGCCTGGCGTGATAACAACTCCGCGGCCTCCTTCGAGACCTCAGGAGGCGTAGGATGTGACACAGTCCCACTCTCCGCCAGGTCGGTGGGCAGAGACTCCCCGTCTGAGATTTGGTCGGTGGGGAGATCGCGTGGTGGGCTGCAAATTGAAAGACGTTCGCCCATTTAGCATTAAAAGCTCTATATAAATGACCCAGATGGTCTTCGGATTCATACCTCTGATGTTGGGGATATAACCCCGTGGTAAGACCCGCCCTGGAGGGGTCGGGTCATACCTGGCGGCTCATAGCCAAAAAACCCTTAAGGTGGGCCGGAAGATGAAGGCCAGGCCACATGGCGGCTTACCGGACAAGTCAAGATGAAGGCCCAAGACAGAAGATGGTATGAGACCCGGGCGGGTAAACCGCCCGGAGCCGGATTACCCAAAGAGGCAAGGCGGCTTAGAGATAGGATTGAGTACGTTGTATGAGTCGGTTTGAGACTCATGTAACCCAGGGCCTCGACCTCATATATAAAGGCGAGACCCTGGGGCGGCTTAGACAAGAAACCAGTCAATCGAGAACTAGGTCAAGCGAATCCGCTCCCTTGTAATCGATACACCAGTCAATACAATACAAGAACCTAAGTCTTCGGACATCTGCCATGACAAAACCACGACAGTTGGCGCCCACCGTGGGGCTAGCGCTCGGTGGTGTTGAGTTCTCAAAGGGTTCTCTCCCAGGGATCGAGGGGTACGTCGTTGGCAGGATGACCAAGAGTCGCCGCAGAAAGCTCTACATCGACGACACCGGCTGGGGCCCCGAGGCCGACTCAATAGAGTATGGTTTCCGGGTCCCCTTCGGCGGAATCCACATCTTCATCGGCAAGATCGGCAGATCTGAACCCGGGCCGGACATATGCACCGACCTCGTCGAGCCGGCCCGACGCATGCAACCCGCCCGTGTTAACCCGGGCAGGAAGCATGTCTTCGTCGGCTTCACCCAGGGCATGGAGTTGGAGGGTTCTATGTCGCGGGAAGAAACCCTCATCTGCTCAGAGGATGGATCCTCGAGCAGAGAGATGGAATCGATCTATTAGCTTCACGATGGTGGGCTTGGGGGCTACGCCGAGCATTACCCCGAGTCGGAGTATCATGAGCCGCCAAACCGCGCTGCCATCTTCATGGCGGGTTCAGCGCCGGCCCCGAGCAGCACAGCTACCGGTGCGACCGGGTCTAGGGCTGGCAGGCCGCCGGCTCAGGTTCTTCTGGATCTGATGAACGAGCTTACAACCCTGATGGAAACTGAGGTCACTGCTGCAAACCAGGCGGCCCGTAATGCGGAGATCACGAGGTTGAAGAACCAGATGGCCGGAGTCCAACAGGAAATCAATGCGCTGAAGGCTCAGATGGATGCTGAGGCAGAGCGTCTTAGGGCGGATGCTTTCCGCCTTGAGTTAGAGCAGCAGTCGGCAGCTGCGGTTCATCGGATGAGGCATCAATCCCGCTTGCCGGGTCAGTATGAAGCCAGAAATCTTTTCAACATGCCAGGGACGGGACGGAATGTGCCTTTGACCGTAACCCGGACGGCGGAAGTACCTGGAAGCCGGGCGGCGGTTCAGCATCAGCAGCCAGACCCGCCCCGACGGAACCAAAACCCGCCACCATCTTTTCCAACACCGCCGGGTCATTATTCTAACCCGGAGGAGAACATGGTGGCAGCGGCAACCAGGCTTGATACAATCCCGATCCCTGATGAGGCGCCCTTCGCTGAGGAAGTGCGGAATGCCATCGGATACCTGCGGACGGCGGTGGCCCAGCAGGAGAAATACACTTATAGCCGGAGCGCGTGCATTCAACCCCCATCCCCAGCCGCAGCTACAGCGGGCGCTATGAGTCACCGGCGGTTTCTAGCAGTGAACGACATCGGAACCCGCCGCGAGTTGATCGGGCGGCTCTGGATGCTCAGGCGCTGGTGGATCGGGCAAGAGCACAGCGAGAAGCGGCGGCTCTGGCGGCGGCGACGGCTTATCAGGAACCCACAGTTGCACCTTCCGTCTCAGTAGAAGCAGGAGTAACCTCCAGGGCTGTGGGAGTGCCGTGCTTAGCGCCGGCTTTACGGAATGAACGTCTGCCGAAGGATTTCAAGGGTCCTCGCAAGGTGCCCAATTATACTGCTGACCTACCTCCAGAGGCTTGGATCGAAAGCTATGAATTAGCCATGGAGATGTTGGATGTCAGTGATGCAGTATGTGCCAAATATTTCATCATGATGCTGGAAGGGCCGGCTCGCACGTGGTTGAAGGGCTTGCCACCCAATACCATTAATTCCTGGGCCGAGTTGAAGGCGAAATTCATGAAAAAAATTCAAGGAACATGCAATCAGCCCATGACGATTGTGGATTTGGACCATTGTGTCCAGCGTGAAGACGAGTCGGCTCATCACTGGGTCCGGCGGGTCTCAACCATCATCCACTCTTCTGAACAGATTACGGCGGCTCAAGCGGTTTTGATTCTAGAGAAGAATTGTCACTTCACGCCTTTGAAGCAGAAGCTTGGCCGGCTTAAACGCTCATGCCAAGACATGGGGGAGCTCATGGCGGCTCTAACCAAGTATGCTGACTCTGACAACACGAAGGACCCTGGCTCCGATGATGAGAAATCGGCCCAGGGTAAGAAAAATAACAATGGCAAGGGTCAACAGCAAAACGCGGCTGGAAACAGCAACCTGGGCAAGAGGAAGAAACCGGACGACGGGTCAGAATTGGTGGCGAACACCAGCGCCGGGAACAATCGTGCTAAGGGCAACGGGAACTTTAGGCCGCCCTTTAACAAGGGCAAAGCTCCTTTCAACCTGGAAGAGATGCTCAATAAACCTTGTCCAGAGCACAGCCGACCTGATAAGCCGGCAGGCCATACATGGAGGGATTGCAGTATTATGCGGCAGTTTTGGGATTACAGCCTTCAACAGCATCGCAATAACGGTAATGGTCCGTCGGGCGGCTCAGGCCCGGGCGGTTCAGGAGCCGGCTTTGGCGCCGGCGGCTCGGGATCCGGTTACCAGGGTCAAGGCAATCAAGGGGGTCATCATCAACCTGGTAATGGTGGTCAGCAGCAGAATAACCAGTCGGGGTACCAGGGTAACCCGAAGCAGCTCAGCGGGGGTCAGTATCATGTTTTTACAACCAGCCTTGACAAGCGAGACCGGAAGGTGCACAAGCGGGCGGTTAATGCAGTCATGCCGGCTCTCCCGCAGTATTTGATGTGGTCTGAATATGACATAACTTGGAGCAGGGAGGATCACCCGCCGCGTGTTGATAACCCGGGGCAGCTGGCTTTGGTAGTTGCCCCCCAAGTGGGAGGATACGTATTTACTAAAGTACTTATGGATGGTGGCAGCAGCATCAACATCCTGTACTATGACACTTTCTGCCGGATGAATTTGCTTGACAAGGATCTTAAGCCCTCCTCAAAAGTTTTTCATGGTGTGGTACCCAGAAAATCGGCTTATCCGGTGGGAAATATTTCTTTGGAAGTAGCCTTTGGTGATGAATTCAACTACAGGGTGGAGTCTTTGTGGTTTGAGGTGGTTAAAATCAAGAGCCCATACCACCCTCTCTGTTTGGACGGCCGGCTTACGCCAAGTTCATAGCTAGGCCTTGCTATGTTTACTTGCAACTCAAGATGCCCGGTTTGAATGGGACGATTACCGTGCATGGTGATCGGAAGACGACTTTTGAGTGTGAGGAAGGTGATGCAGCTTATGCGGAGTCAAGTTGTGCTGAAGCAGAGCTCAAGTTTTATAAAGAAAATGTCGACCCGGAAGATATGACTCCACTGAAGAAGCCTAACACGGAATCTGAGCCGCCCCTCAAGTTTGTGGCGGAAGATACCAAGTTGGTGGACTTTGCGCCAGGCGACTCATCGCAACAGTTCACCATTGGGACCAATATGGATCCCAAATAGTAAAGCGCGCTCATCGAATTCATCCGTGAGAATCGGGACATCTTTGCATGGAAACCTTCTGACATGCCGGGTGTACCGAGAGAGTTCGCTGAGCACCACCTTAATGTGGATCCTAAATTTAAGCCGGTAAAACAGTTCCTCCGCCGGTTTAATGAGGAGAGGCGCAAGGCTATTGGAGAAGAGGTGGCCCGGCTCTTAGCAGCAGGGTTCATCATTGAAGTGTTTCACCCGGAGTGGCTTGCTAACCCGGTGTTAGTACTCAAGAAGAACGGCACGTAGCGCATGTGTGTAGATTACACGGATCTTAACAAGGCCTGTCCAGTTAACCCGTTTGCTCTCCCCCGTATCGACCAGATTATTGATGCAACGGCGGGTTGCGAGAGTTTATGCTTCCTGGACTCTTATTCAGGTTATCATCAGATCAAGATGGCAGTTAAAGACCAAGAGAAGACGGCTTTCATCACGCCTTTTGGTGCTTTCTGTTATGTGTCTATGCCTTTTGGGCTCAAGAGCGCCCAGGCGACTTACCAGCGTTGTGTGCAGAACTGTCTTCATGGTCAAATTGGGCGCAATGTTCATGCTTATGTGGATGATATTGTGGTCAAATCAAGGAAGAAGGAGACTCTACTTGACGACTTGAAGGAAACGTTCGAGAATTTATGGGCCTACAAGATGATGCTTAACCCGGCCAAGTGTGTCTTTGGAGTTCCTACAGGCAAGCTCTTGGGATTTCTAGTCTCTGAGCGTGGTATTGAAGCTAATCCGGATAAGATAAAGGCTATTACTTCCCTGTCTAAGCCGGCATGCATCAATGACGTTCAGCGCCTGGCGGGTCGAATCGCTGCGTTAAGCCGATTCATAAGCCGCCTGGGTGAGAAGGCTATTCCTCTGTATCAGATGATGAAGAAAACAAACAACTTTGTCTGGAGTAAGGTGGCGGGTGAGGCGCTTGAGGCGCTCAAGAAGCAACTGGTTGAGTCGCCGGTGTTGGCTGCTCCGGCTGAGAAGGAACCTTTGCTCCTCTACGTGGCGGCTAACAACAGGGCCGTCAGTGCCGCGATTGTTGTGGAGCGTAAGGAGGCAGGGAAAGAATACCCGGTTCAGAGGCCGGTTTACTACGTCAGTGAAGTCCTGATCGAATCCAAGCAAAGTTACCCACATTGGCAGAAACTGATATATGGGGTGTTCATGGCAAATCATAAGTTGAAGCATTACTTCCTGGGACACCAAATCACTGTGGTTAGCTCTGCCCCGTTGGGAGACATAATTCAAAACAGAGAAGCCACTGGCAGGATTGCTAAGTGGGCATTAGAGCTTGGGCCGCTTAATCTGAAATATGTGCCTCGCACGGCTGTCAAGTCTCAAGCCCTGGTGGACTTTATAAATGACTGGACAGAGTGTCAGTCGCCCGAGGAAAAGCCGGATAATACATACTGGACAATTCACTTTGATGGATCCAGGCAATTGGAAGGGTCAGGGGCTGGAGTTGTTTTAACTTCCCCTGGAGGTGACAAGTTTTGTTATGTGTTAAGGCTGATGTTTCCTTGTACTAATAATGCAGCTGAGTATGAGGCTTTACTTCATGGCCTCCGTGTGGCTAAGGAGATGAACCTGAGCCAGGTTAGATGCCTCGGCGACTCAGACCTCGTGGCTCAGCAAGTTTCAGGCACGTGGGATTCCAAAGACCCACGGATGGCGGCTTATCGTCAGGCGGTGGACGTCATCGCTGGTCATTTCAAAGGTTATCAGGTGGATCATATTGACCGTCGCAAGAACGAGGCGGCTGACGCGTTGTCAAGGCTGGGCTCTCAGCGTAAGCCGGTACCACCTAACGTTTTCTTGGATGTGTTGTATCACCCGTCTGTTAAGCTGCCTTCAGAGGAGGATCTCGCTATACCTGACCCGGAGGGGCAGCTGGTGGCGGCTCTGCATACTATCCCTGACTGGACATTGCCTTACCTAGCGTACTTGACTCGCGGCGAGTTGCCCGAGGACGAGACCTTGGCAAGGCAAATCATAAGACGATCTAAGTCCATGACGATCATCAATGGCGAGTTACATAAGCGCAGCGTTACTGGCGTTTTTCAGCGTTGTGTTTCTCCTGAAGAGGGTAAGGAAATCTTAAATGAGATTCACGCTGGCGATTGCGGTCATCACGCCGGCTCAAAATCTTTGGTGGCCAAGGCTTTCCGGCATGGATTCTTCTGGCTGACGGCTCATAAGGATGCAGAGGACTTGGTTACCAAGTGTGACGGATGTCAGAAGTTTGGGCGACGTGCTCACGTACCGGCTCAGGAGTTGCGCATGATTCCAATTACCTGTCCGTTTGCGGTCTGGGGGCTTGATATGGTCGGGCCCTTCAAGAGATCTAAAGACAAGAAGACCCACCTTTTGGTGGCAGTGGATAAGTTTACCAAGTGGGTTGAGGCTGAGCCGGTCAGCAAATGTGACGCCGCTACGGCGGTTCAGTTTGTCAAAAAATTGATCTACCATTTTGGCTACCCTCATAGTATTATCACAGATAATGGTACAAACCTATCCAAGGGGGCTATGCAGTCATTCTGTGAAAGCGAGCACATCCGGCTTGACGTCTCTGCTGTTGCCCATCCACAGTCCAATGGTCAGGCAGAGCGTGCTAATCAGGAGATCTTGTGAGGCATCAAGCCCCGGCTTATGGTTCCTCTACTGCGAACGCCGGGTTGTTGGGTAGAAGAGTTACCATCAGTTCTATGGAGCATCAGAACTACCCCCAACAGGTCAACAGGCTATACGCCTTTCTTTATGGTTTACGGTGCAGAAGCTGTCTTGCCAAGTGATATACGTCATGACTCGCCGCGGGTGGCGGCTTACGTTGAGACAGATAATGAGACAGCGCGTCAGGACGCGTTAGATGCTTTGGATGAAGAGCGTGATCTGGCGGCGGCTCGATCGGCGATTTATCAGCAAGACCTGCGTCGCTATCATAGCCGCAGAGTTAAGACTCGGACGTTTTAGGAAGGCGACTTGGTGTTGCGTCTGATTCAAGATCAGACGGATGCGCACAAGCTATCTCCTCCATGGGAAGGACCTTTTGTGGTCAGTAGGAATCTCAACAATGGGTCATATTATCTCATTGACGTACGAGACGAGTCACGTACTTCTGGGCAGGAGACCCACCGGCCGTGGAACATCGCTCATCTGCGGCCTTACTATACTTGAGTCATCGACTCCCATCATTGTACATCATCATTGTATATACCATTTATATATATATATATATATAATAAAGTTGGCATCCCTGCACGCCGGGGCCTCTGCCTGTTATACACTTCAGATTGTGCAAGAGTGAACACAACCACAAGGTCATTTTGGTGCTTCTAACCCGCCAGGGTTTAGCTTACACACCCTCTTGATCGGCTCTTCAGCCACTGTAAGGCCGGGTTATATACCCAAAAAGTTGACTCCGTCAACAAGGTCATTTGGGGGCTTCCAACCCACCGGGTTTAGCTTACACACCCTCTTGATCGGCTCTTCAGCCACCGCAAGTTCGAGTTAAACCTGCCTGTATGCTGCTGCTGCTCCGCTAGGTGACCCACCGAAACTCTTACCAGTTAATCTCGATTAGAGACCCTGAGCTGTTCAAAGTATTTGACAGTCACTCTTGCTAGAGACCCTGTATTGGTCAAGGTTAAACCGGCGGCTCTTGTCACGTGAGGGCCGGCTTACGGAAAGCGAGGATAAACTCACCCATCTGCTGCATACTCTCCGCTATGTGCCCCGTTCGTACTCTTAAACAGTTACTCTTTTAAAGACCCTGCACTGTTTAAGGTTCAAACGACGGATTTATGTCACGTGAGAAGTAGCTTATGGGCCCTAGGGGTACTCATGCCCTGCTGCGCCTCTTTATGGTTTGTTGTTGCTCTTACCAGTTAATCTCGCCTAGAGACCCTAAGCCATTCAAAGGAGTTGACGGTCACTCTCACTAGAGACCCTGTACTGTTAAGAGTTCAAACAACAAGTTCATGCCATAAGAGCCGGCATATGAGTTTTCAAAAAAGCAAGGTCATGAAAGATTTAACATTTCCGGGTTATGCTTTTTCAAGCCGCCCTCACAGCAATACAGAACATATTCTGTCTTGTTTGTTTTTGCAGGTTTTATCTCTTAAGATGAGCCACCGCGAAATATGATGACAAGATGTGAGCAGAACACAAGACATATAAAAGTGCATCAAGTAGCACGGTTGAGGCAATCAAGTTTCTCTACGCCTATTACAAAGCTCTCCAGGGAGCCCAAAATGCAACGGATTTAAATTTTTTACATACTTCCAGTCTCGGCGGCTCAGAAAGCCGGGTTATCAATTTCAGGAGCAAGTGTTCAGCTTGATGGCGGGTCATCCTGCGTCGGGTCTTCAACCTCTTTGATCTGAAGATTGTCCACATCCCAGTTGCAGTCTGTTAAAGCCTCAAACTGGGCCTCGTCAAAGAGGGGAGATGGGTCAATTTCAGGGGCAAAGAGTGGCTTACGGCGTGCAGGAGTTAAGTCCCTGGCTTCAAAAGTTGGGCAGCGCACTCGTTTGCTATCCTCGCCATAACCCGCCTGGTATGAGGTCAGATCAATTTCATTGACAAGTGTTGATGCGAGTACTCGGGAGGCCTTCATACACTTGGCATAGTCAGCTTCGGTAAAGTCTGAGCCGTCATCTTTCTTGGATGGAAAGCCATCCATCATCTCTTCTGCGGTCAGTTCAGGGGCAAAGGCCAGGGACCGGCTTAGCGCGGCCATTGCTCCCTTTCTGGCGGCTGATCGTTTGAGCTCATCAATTTGCTTGGGCAGAGTTGACAAGAGTTCTGTCACTCCCTTCATGAATTTGGGGATGCTTTTTTCGGTCAACATCGCTTTGATGGTGCAAAGGGTCCCGCAGTATAGCTGTTCTGTCAAGGTGTATACTGCTTTCAGCTTCTGCAAGCTATCAGAAGATAATTGGCGGCTTCTTTGACCTGCAAGGAAGTGAGGCATTATAAGCCGCCCGTGCAGCCTTTCAACAAGGCAAGAAAATTTGCTAAATATTCAGTACTTACCAAAGATAGCAGAAGTCATCCTGGATATATGACACTTGAGGGTTTGTAGCTCTTCTGACGCAAGCTTGAGCTGCTGGTCAGCATCGTTGGTACGCTTGGTCAGGGCGGCTTCTTTCGACTCAGCAGTCTTTTTGAAGGCAGTAAAGTCAGCTTGAACCTTCTCAAGCTCTTTAATGGCAACCCGCCATTTTTCTTCCGCCTCAGCCCGGGCGGTTTGTTGTGAAGCAAGGTTTTCCTTTAAGCCGGTCAGACCAGACTCGTCCGCGTCTAAAGCTTCCTGTATCGTACAAAAACAAAACAGTTCAGGAGGTTTAAATCGCAAAGATGAGATATTAGTAGACAAGAGTGATGAAGCTGTTATGATACAAGTCTCAAGCAGATTGCAAGCAATATACTTGACACTTGGGGGCTAATGTCTGTGTTTTCTCTCCAAATCTACAATGAAGTTCCGGCTCATCTTCAAAAAGTTAAGCCGGCACTTGGGGGCTACACACGGCGCTTTTCAAACAATGAAGTTTTTTCCGGATCATATCAGCAGTAAAGTTCCGGCTCATCATTTTCATAATGACCCGGACTTGGGGGCTACACTCGGATCTAGATTTCAAGTAAGTGCCGGCTTATTATCTATATTAACCCGATACTTGGGGGCTACAACTTAAGCTATTTAGAGTATGACAAAGATTGGAAGACCCGGTCTACTATTTGCAATATTAAACCAGCTCTTGGGGGCTACAGAAGGGTATAAGGAAAAACAAGAGAAGGAGTACCTCATATTTTTTCTTCACCAGTCCAACAAGTTTCAACTCCATATTACGGCTTGTGGAGAGGCGGTTCAGATAACCAGCATGTAGTTCATCTGCAGTCAGTTTTTCTAACACAGGGAATTCAAAATCAAGTTTTTCTGGTGAGCATGTGTCAGCCTTGCTGGTGTGCTTCGTTAACACATGGGGTTCAGGAGAATGATAACCCGTCCCAGTGACAACAACTTCTGGATGAGCTGTATCTTCGATGGCTATTGAAGGGCTGGGCGGTTTAGGATCAGCCTTTGGAGGGCTCTCAGGAGTGGCCATGTTGTCATCAGCCGGCTCAGAGGGCTGAGGAGCGTCGTCAGGCGCATCTTTTCTAGCCTCAGTAAGCTCAGCATAAGTTGCAGGGGAGTCCGGCTTAGCAGTCTCCGGCTCTTGGGCAGCAGGAGTAGCGGTAGACCCGCCTGTCTTCCTTCATTTTGCTGGAGCCCTGGAAAACAAAAAGATTGTCACATACAGGACAAGGATGGTAAAAAGGTATGGTGCAAATACAAAGGTACGCACTCTGGGTTGATCTTCAGAGGAGGCAGCTTGCATGCAGTAGAATCACCAGACGAAGGGGGAGTCTCCTGAAAAAGTTAAGACGATAAAAAACAGAGTAAGGTTACAATTCAAGACTGTTAAAAATCGGACTTGGTTAAAAGAGTACCTCAGCAGGCCGTTTCCGAGGAGCCGGAGTGTTTGGTAAGCCGGTCAAAAGCTCTTCAGAGCCGGTGCTCCGGGTCTGACGTCTGGAGGTGTGCTGTTGCTTTTTCAAAAGAAAGTTGGGGTCTAAATAAGCAAGAGGATGAAAAAATGGAACTTTCCGGATGACCCGCCGTATTTTCGCTAGTGGAAAGTTTTCTGAATCAGAGGAAATGTAAGTTACCTCAGGGGCATCAGCATGGCTTGTCTCCGTTTCCTCCTGTGAATAATTGTTGTCAATAAGTTGCATAAAGAGACGGCCAAGGGAGTCAAGTTCTACCTCCGAGTCGTCAAACTCAAGCAGTTCCTGAGCAGAAGTTTTCTTCTTCTTATGGGCGCGGGTTTTACCCGCCTTAGGCTTCCTTACAGGAGGATTATACTTCTTCTTCCAGAAGGAAGAGCCGGCCTGTGTATAAGCCGCCAAAAAGGTTAAAAGGAGCAAGGCAGAAGGTCAAAAGACAAAGAATGAGCAGTTTGCTAAGAAAGGTTTCTTACAGCTGGAGCCGGGTTCTTGACGCAAAAAGGCTTCAGCCCAGTTTTGTTGCAAGTCTCTTGTTTTTCGCCAAGAAGTGTTTTGACGGAAGAGTTGATGTCTTGTTCTGTCAGGGGGGTGGCGTTGAAGCAAAGAGGGTCATAGGGTTCACCCGTAAATTCGTACATGAGTCGGTCATGCCGGCTCAGTGGCAAGATTTTCCAGGAAACCCAGCAACGGGTTAAATCAACGCCAGTTAAACCGTTCGCCATTAAGGCCCTGATCTTCGCGAAGGCCGGAGCATATTTTGCTCGCTCTGCGGTGGACATCCGGTCTGGGAGTTCTCCGGTGTTGCAAAGCCGGGTAGGACGGTAACCCGGCAGCGGATTGTCTTCTTTGGGAGAAGTGTCCTTGCAATAAAACCAGGTCTTGTTCCAATCCTTTGGGTGACTTGGTAAGACGGCTGCTGGGTAGGGCAAATCTCTCCGTCTCTGGATAGAAACACCGCCGAGCTCCAAACTTGGTCCAGCTGCCACTTTAGTTTGGCGGTTGACGTAAAAGTAGTCACGGAAGAGGTCAACAGACGGTTCTTCTTGCAGGTAAACTTCACATAAGACTTGAAACTGACACATGTTGGTGACGGAGTTTGGACCTATATCTTGAGGATGAAGCTTGAAGGAATGAAGGACGTCCCGGAATTTTTTTGACCCGGGCGGGCTAAAACCACGGAGGAGGTGATCCGTGAATACGACAACCTCTCCTTCCTTAGGAGTAGGTCTTATTTCTCGCCCTGGAACCCGCCAGTGTATAACGTCCTGAGCCGGCAGGATACCCGATTCTACGAAGTCAAGCAGAAGCTGCTCGGTGACTCCGGAGCCAACCCAATCGCAAGACACGGGTGCTCTTGACATGGTGGCGGGTTAAACTGTGAGAAGATGCAGGATATGGCGGGTTAGAAAACGTCAAATAATTAAAGCAGCTATGGTCAGCATGATGGTGAGGCGTTAAGTCGCCGACATATTTTATCAGAGAGCCGGCAATGCAATGGCGGGTTATGTGGACAAGGCAATACTAAGGATGTTGTTAAGTATGGGAAAATAGGTTTCACATATTGCAACCATGGCTGCAAGATCTACAGGCGAGGATAAAATGAAATACATTCGTGACCTAAAAAAGGGAGTGGAAGAATAGGCAGATAGCATGTGGAGAAGATTGCTATGCAGATCTAAAGCAAGTGGACATTGACACTAAAAGGACCACCGCAATGGATAGACAGCGATATAAGATTCAAAGGGGCATTTGCAATCTGCATTACGAAGAACAGCGAAGAACAGCAATGAACACTAAAGGAACCCGATGAACTCGAAGCCCTACTTGGAGATGATGGCGGGTCTTACAAGGAGTGAGGATGGTACCTTGCGGATGCGGACGGGCCGGCGAGTTTACTGGACCGTGTCAGGTTGATGCAGCGGCCGGCGTTGGGGACGACGGTGAAGATCCGGTCGGCGCGGCGGAGCTCTGGAGGTGAGAGCATCTGAAGGAGGAAGAAGAGGACGGTGGCGGCAGAGAAAGGGAAAGGGACCTCGCGTGTCCCTATTTATGAGATAAGGATGGCAACAGTGCGCGCGAAAATTGGAGAGGCTCAATGATGATTGACCGGAGGGGACGCCTCGATTTTCGGGATCGACCGTTTAATGAGGAGATCCGTTATGAATGTCACTGAATCTTTTTAGCATATTCGGTGTGACGTCGCGGCGGGTTATGAGTTTTCTTTTCAGATGATAAAAATGTGAGACTCGCCGCCAAGTGAATTTGAAGATTGACATGAACAGGCTCAAATCAATCTGGGGCCTAATGTTGGGGATATAACCCCGTGGTAAGACCCGCCCTGGAGGGGCCGGGTCATACCTGGCGGCTCATAGCCAAAAAACCCTTAGGGTGGGCCGGAAGATGAAGGCCAGGCCACATGGCGGCTTACCGGACAAGTCAAGACGAAGGCCCAAGACAGAAGATGGTATGAGACCCGGGCGGGTAAACCGCCCGGAGCCGGATTACCCAAAGAGGCAAGGCGGCTTAGAGATAGGATTGAGTACGTTGTATGAGTCGGTTTGAGACTCATGTAACCCAGGGCCTCGACCTGATATATAAAGGCGAGACCCTGGGGCGGCTTAGACAAGAAACCAGTCAATCGAGAACTAGGTCAAGCGAATCCGCTCCCTTGTAATCGATACACCAGTCAATACAATACAAGCAGGACGTAGGCTTTTACCTCTTCTTAAGGGGCTGAACCTGGGTAAACTCGTGTCCCTTGTCTCGACCAACCCCTTTGAGTCCACCGCCTCAGCGATGGCCTCGAACCTAAGTCTTCGGACATCTGCTGTGACAAAACCACGACATCTGGGCTGGGGGCTTAGCCCTTGGGTTCCTTCGGGGAACCCTCTCAAAAGCCTCAGACTCCTTATCGGAGTCCGAGTTATCGTCGGCCAGGACTGCCTTCGTCCGGCATGTCCTCTTTGGGGCAGGAGGAGGTAGGTCCTTCGCGGCGTCCGCTGACGCCGCCCTCTTCCTTGTGAGGGGGGAGCCGCACTCCCCTTCGTCCTCGTGCTCTTCCTCATGAGTGGAAGAGGCATGGGTCTCCTCGGACTTAGTGTCCGGAAGACCCCTTAGACGAAGACCCTCTCTGGCCTCCTTCTTCTCCCCTTTCTTCTTCTTCTCCTTCCTCTCTGGCGCCGAATACGGCGCCACGACGAGCATCTCTGTCAACAGATCGGATCGAGGGCCTTCGGGCTGTGGGGCCGGACAGTCAATTTGCACGACCTTGCTCAACTATTTCTGTGAAGATGAGGGAGAAGGGGATCAGCTCTTTGTCAAAAAACAGAGCCGGAGAATTAAAGTTTTATCATACCTTGGTGGGAGGGGTCTCGGCGTCCAGACCGGTGTCCTCCTCCTCGGCCGGCCAGCTCTTCTGGGCTTGAATAGCACTTTCCACAATTTCTTGTGGGTAGTGCGGAAGAATTGACTCACGGTGGCCGGGTCCTCGAGCTGGTAAGCCCACATTGGGGAGGCCTAGTGCTGGCAGGGAAGGAGACGGCGGTGGAGCATGACCTGGATCACGTTGACCAGTTCGATCTTGGCCTCAATCATCGCGGAGATGCGCTTCTGCAGCGATTTTACCTCTGCGGCTGACCCTCAGTCAAGGCCTTCCTTGAGCCACGAGGTTAGCCTCGCTGGGGGTCCGGATCTGAACTCGGCAGGTGCCACCCAGTCCGCGTTCCTTGGTTCAGTAATGTAGAACCATTCCTTTTTCCAGATCTTGACCGTGTCGATAAAGGTGCCGTACGGCCACTCGACATGGGGGAGCTTGCTGATTACTGCCCCTCCGCAGTCCGCATGCGCGCCTGCAACTGTCTTCGGCTTGACGTTGAACACTTTGAGCCACAGGCCGAAGTGCAGCTGTACCCGCAGGAAGGCTTCGCAAACGACGACGAACGCCGAGATATGCATGAAGGAGTTCGGGGGGAGGTCATGGAAATCTAACCCATAAAAGAACATGAGGCCCCTGACGAAAAGGTGGAGCGGAAAGCCCAGTCCCCGGATGAAATGGCGGACGAACACCACCCTCTCGCCCGGCTTCGGTGTGGGAACCACCTGATTCGCCTCTGGAGCGCGGTGGGCAATGTTGGCGGAGAGGTAGCTGGGACGCTTTAGCTCCCGGATGTCGTTGTCGGTGATGGAGGAGGCCTCCCACTTGCCCATGGAGCCTGAACCAGCCATGGCCGAACTCGGAGGGAAGATTGAGGAAGAACTGGATCTGGGCTCTCGGAGCTTGGGAAGGTTGAGGAGGCAAAGGGGTGCGAATTTGGAGTGTGAATAGGCCTTGGGGGTTTTCTCCCTTTTATGGGGTGCCGTAATACCAAGAGCCTCCCTTTTACGGCGTCGCAGGCCTCGCCACTTCCCGAAACAATCGTGCCATTATGCGCGCATGGGATAACCCAGGGCACTAATCATATCCCGCAAGAAACGGGACACGATCTACACGTTGATAAGACGTGCCAATGGAGAAATGGCCTCGAACCGCGAATCGAGTTCTTGTAGCTGGCTCAGCGGTCGTGATAGGCCACGACCCTTCGTCAGAAAGGTTGTCAGGAAATACTGTTCATACTTTGACGCTTCGGCCTTCGAGGTTAAGCGACTTATGGCATCCGGATAACTACATGTTCGGATAACTACATGTCATTGGCGGCCGGACTAGAGCCAGCCGATCATAAAGGGGGAAAAGAACTCACCCCGCAAGCCGCAGACTCTGATCACGCGAAGCTGCTAGAGTTATGACCCCTGGCGTTGGGGGCTAGTTCGGGGGCTACTGAGGGAGTCCTGGACTAAGGGGTCCTCGGGCCGCCGGCCTATCTCTCATAGGCTGGCTTGGTGGGCCGCTCTCTGGTTATCGCAGGAAGGGCCAGGATATGCGACGACCCCGCATTCCAGAAGGAAACCTCCGAAGACGCAGCGTGCACTCCAAGTCAAGATGAGGGGATCAACGTCTTACTTCCGTCTGGAGATTTATCATGTGTAAACCCTAGGTACCCCCGGTGTCTATATAAACCGAGGGGTTTAGAACGTAGAGGGCAGACAAGCTCATCTAGGGTTTTGACTACTTGATCTCGAGGTAGATCGACTCTGTAATCTCTATACACATCAATACAACCAAGCAGGACGTAGGGTTTTACCTCCATAGGAGGGCCCGAACCTGGGTAAATATCGTCTCCTTCGTCCCCTGTTACCCATCGATCCTAGACTCACAGCTCGGGACCCCCTACCCGAGATCCGCCGGTTTTGACACCGACAAGCGGTGCCACAGCTCATGGTTTAAAACTGAGATGAAATTGTAATTTTGGGTGGTGTGCTTTTCCTGTCAATGTCACGACAAAGGACTTCAGTATCTTCCATGCTAAACACATTATTGGCGGTTCCCAAGCAGAAATGTAAAATTTAATACCATCCACAATACACACACAAGCCATGGCTAATCGAATTCACGGGTGCCCTCCAACATTTCAACTTTCCAGGGGAGTTTGATTAATTTAACTTTGATTATGCAGGACTAGGCATCCTATTTACCAGCCTCTCTCGTGCAATGATGGGCGAATAAACGCCCATCTTGAGAATGACCCGCTTAGCATGGAAGATACTGACCACCCCATCGCTCCATGAGCAGTATGAGCACACAAAACAAATGTTTATTTGAATGATTAGAGGTGGAACATGCAAATTTACTTGGAACGGCAGGGTAATACCGCATATAAGTAGATATGGTGGACTCATCTGAAACAACTTAGGTTCAAGGATTTTGGATGCACAAGCAATATTCCCGCTTAGTATGGGTGAAGGCTAGCAAATAGATGGAGAAGTGACCGGCTAGAGAGCGAAAATGATCATAGTCATGCATTGATAATAATTAACATTGAACTCTAGCATGATTAGGATATAAACACTTTGAACATAAATATCATGAAGGCTGCATTGGTTTTGAATCAACTACATGTTTGTACATGTGCCAAGTCAAACTACTCGAATTACTCAGAGGAGGATACCATACTATCATACTATATCACAACCATTTTAATGCATGTTGATAGAAAAGATAAGTCATTATCCACTCCTAGCTATTTAAGTATGGCATGCGCAACTATAATCTCTAATTGTCATCACAAACATGTTTACTCATAATATGCTGAATCAAGAGCGTCTGAGCTAAACATATTTACAAAAACAGAAAACAAGAAGAATTCATACCCGCTTCCTTTACCGCAACCGCTTCATCAAATTATCGTCATTATTGCCTTTCACTTGCACGACTGAATGATGTGAAAATAATAATAGTGCAAGTGTGTTCTGGACTAAGCTGGAATCTGCAAAACATTTATTCAAAGGAGAAGACAAGGTAACATTGGCTCTTTGTTAGATCCACAATATAGCATATGAGAGCCACTCATTATTTTCATCGTTGTCTTTTCCTTTCGACAACACAAAGAAAAGAAAAGAATTTTAGAGAAGCACAATGAAATATTTTTGGAGTTTTTAGTTTTACTGAAGAAATCAAATTAACGAAGGTAAACGGAAAGCGAGGGAAAACTATTTACACGGGAAAGCTCCCAACAAGCAAAAAAAGAAATGAGAAATATTTTCGGGTTTTCTTTTAATACTATAAACTAATTAAACAAGAAATAAAACCAAAAAGAAGTGAGAAATATTTTTGGGTTTTCAAAGTTTTTCAAACACACAAGAAGAAAGCGAAATTAAACTAACATGGATATACAATGAAAAAGGATGAACACCGACAATTGGAATGAAATGTGTGGACATGAATGTAATGTCGGTGAGAAATACGTACTCCCCCAAGCTTATGCCTTGGCCTAGCTTGGTAGTCACCATCCGTAGTATCCGTCGGGTCCAGTAGTGAAGTGGTTAGGCGGAGGTAGTTGAGCATCCCAAGCTTGGGCCTCGTTCTCCGCCGCAGCCAACTCGTCCTGGTAAGCTATGATGTCCGGTGGCATGATGACATATCCGTGCCTGGCATGAGAATCAAACAAAGAGGGTGCAGGTAGTACAATAACATCGTGAGTAGTCTCGCTAAATACCAAGTTATAGCGAATGTTGTGAGGAGGCTCAGGGTTATCAATAAAGTGATGATCTATCATAGCCTGTAGATCCAGATAAACTCTAGGCAGCAAGTAATTATTGTGGCGTATATCAACATTGAAAGGTTTTGCCAAGCGAGTCGCATAAATACCACCGTGAACTTTACCCCTAGTCCTGTTAGTGTGCAAGCGGCGTGCAATGAGAGCTCCTAAGCTATATGTGTTGTCATTGAAAAGTGCACGGCGTAAAATGGCAAGGTCAGGGGCACTAAGCATGCCACCTTCCTCCCTAGCAGTCAAACATTTCCCTATGAATAAAGCAAAGTAGTGTACAACAGGAAAAATGTAAACTAGTAGCTTTGGCTCTCGACATGCCCCTATTTTATCCCATAGTTAAAGTATGAAGGAAGTCCTCAAACTCCTCCGTCACGGCTTTCTTAATTACCCATCAGAGGGAATCTAACATATTTGACAGAATTCAGTAAACGATATCTCATAATGTTCAGCATATAAATCAAAGTGCACCATGGGAATATTGAGTCTATGAAAGAAATGGAAATTTTGCACAAAGAAATTTGTAAGGATGTGGTATTTATCACACTCATCTGAGAGGAAGTCGGTGATGACCCACATGTATAGGGGACTAATCGTAGTCCTTTCGATAAGTAAGAGTGTCGAACCCAACGAGGAGCAGAAGGAAATGATAAGCAGTTTCCAGTAAGATATTTTCTGCAAGTGCTGTGAGTAATAGTGATTGATAGTTTTGTAGCAAGATAATTCGTAACAAGTGACAGGTAACAATAGTAGCAAGTGTGCAACAAGGTAGCCCAATCCATTTTATAGCAAAGGACGGGCCTGAAGGAACTCTTATATAATGCAAAGTGCTTCCGAGGACACGTGGGAATTTCTGTCTAGTCATGTTCATCATGTTTAGTTGATTCGCGTTCGTTACTTTGATAATTTGATATGTGGGTGGACTGATGCTAAGGTGATGTTCTTACTTGAACAAGCAACCCACTTATGATTACCCCCTCTCGCAAGCATCCACAGCAACGAAAGAAGAATTAAGATAAATCTAACCATAGCATGAAACATATGGATCCAAATCAGCCCCTTACGAATTGACGCATAAACTAGGGTTTAAGCTTCTGTCACTCTAGCAACCCATCATCTACTTATTACTCCACAATGACTTCCCTTAGGCCCATTAGATGGTGAAGTGTCATGTAGTCGACGTTCACACGACACCACCAAATCATGGTGAAGTGTCATGTAGTGGGCGTATCTGAGATATAATGCTTAATTCTTTGCCCATTAACCAGTCTCGAATGTGTGCCTTCGGCATTATTGATTTTGATAGCACCGGAGCGATAAACTTCTTCGACGATATAAGGTCCTTCCCATTTGGAGAGAAGCTTACCTGCAAAAAATTTGAAACGATAATTGTACAAAATAACTAGGGGTCCTACATTAAATTCCCGTTTTTGAATTCTCTTGTCATGCCATCTTTTAACTTTTTATTTAAATAACTTGGCATTTTCGTAGGCTTGTGTCCTCCATTCATCTAATGAGCTAATATCAAATAACCTATTTTCACAGCCAAGCTTAAAATAATAGTTGAGTTCTTTAATTGCCCAATAACCTTTATGTTCTAATTCAAGAGGTAAATGATAAGCTTTTCCATAGACCATTTTATACGGGGACATTCCCATTGGATTTTATATAAGCAGTTCTATAAGCCCACAGAGCATCATCAAGTTTCTTAGACCAATTCTTTCTAGATCTACTAATGGTCTTTTGCAAGATTAATTTTATTTCTTAGTTGCTCAATTCAACTTGACCGCTAGACTGAGGGTGATAAGGTGATACAATTCAATGGTTAACATCATATTTAGCTAAAAGTTTATGGAAAGCACCATGAATAAAATGTGAACCATCATCGGTCATCAAGTATCTGGGGACTCCAAACCTCGGGAAAATAATATCTCTAAGCATTTTAATAGAAGTGTCATGATCAACACCCCTAGTTGGAATAGCTTCTACCCACTTAGTAACGTAATCAACAGCAACTAAAATATGAGTATACCCATTAGAGGAAGGAAAATGTCCCATATAATCAAAGCCCCAAACATCAAATGGTTCAATAGCAAGTGAATAATTCATAGGCATTTCCTGACGTCTACCAATGTTACCAATTCTTTGACATTCATCACAAGAAAGGACATACTTACGAGCATCTTTGAAAAGAGTAGGCCAATAAAATCCAGACTGTAATACCTTGTGTGCAGTTCTGTCACCAGCGTGGTGCCCTCCATAGGCCTCGGAGTGACACTTTCGTAGGATCTGTTCCTGTTCATGCTCAGGTACACAACGACTAATAACACCATCTACTCCTTTATAAAGATGTGGATCATCCCAAAAGTAATGTCTTAAATCATAGAAGAATTGTTTCTTTTGTTGATAGGTGAAACTAGGGGGCATATATTTAGCAATTAATTGCTCATCAGGAAAATTATCATCAATAGGCAGTGGGTCATCAAGAATATTTTCCATTCTAGAGAAGTTAGATTTTCAGCTCCTTTTCTATCAACAATATGCAAATCAAATTCTTGAAGTAAAAGCACCCACCTAATCAGTCTAGTCTTAGCATCTTTCTTTTTCACAAGGTATTTAATAGCAGCATGATCAGTGTGAATAGTAACTTTGGAATGAACAATATAAGGTCTAAACTTATCACAAGCAAAAATAAACTCTAAAAATTCCTTCTCAGTAGTAGCATAATTTCTTTGAGCATCATCTAGAGTTTTACTATCATAATGAATAACATTAAATTTCTTGTCTACTCTTTGCCCTAGAATAGCATCGACAGCATAATCACTAGTATCACACATAATTTAAAATGGTAAATTCCAATCAGGTGGTTGGACGATAGGTGCAGAAATCAAGGCCTTCTTAAGTATTTCAAAGGCTTCTACACAATCATCATCAAAACAAATGGAACATATTTTTGCAAAAGATTGGTAAGGGGCCGAGAAATCTTTAATAAAATGCCTTTAGAAACCAGTATGACCAAGGAAACTTCGTATACCTTTAATATCTTTAGGACATGGCATTTTCTCTATTGCGTCAACTTTGGCTTTGTCTACCTCAATACCTCATTCATAAATTTTATGCCCAAGTATTATACCTTCATTCACCATAAAGTGGCACTTCTCCATATTCAAGACAAGATTAGTTTCTTCACATCTCTGCAAAACACGATCATGGTTGCTTAAGCAATCATCAAAAGAAGTCCCATAAACGGAAAAATCATCCATGAAAACATCAACAATCTTTTCACAGAAGTCAGAGAATATAGCAGTCATACATCTTTGGAAGGTAGCAGGTGCATTGCATAAACCAAAAGGCATACGTCTATAAGCACAAGTTCCAAATGGGCAAGTAAAAGTAGTTTTCTCTTGGTCCTCTTTTGACACAGGTATTTGAGAAAATCCACAATATCCATCAAGAAAGCAAAAATGCGTGTGCTTAGATAATCGTTCTCACATTTGATCAGTAAAAGGCAAGGGGTAATGATCTTTTCTAGTAGTTTTGTTTAATTTCCTGAAATCACTTATCGTCCTATAACCAGTTACTATTCTTTGAGGTATAAGTTCATTTTTATCATTAGGGACAACTGTTATACATCCTTTCTTAGGAACATAATGAACAAGACTTACCCATCTACTATCAACTATGATTATACATGCCTCCAGAAGCTTTAATATTTCAGTTCTTACCACTTCTTTCATTTTAGGATTCAAACGATGTTGATGATCAACGACAGGTTTAGCATCCGGTTCCATATTAATTTTATGCTGACATAGAGTGGGACTAATGCCCTTAAGATCATCAAGAGTATATCCAATAGCATCTCGGTGCTTCTTTAGAGTTTTGAGTAACCCCTTTTCTTCACGCTCTGAAAGGTTAGCACTAATAATAATAGGATATATCTTCTTTTCATCAAGATAAGCATATTTCAAAGTATCAGGTAATTTGTTTAGCTCAAACATGGGATCTCCCTTAGGTGGGGGAGGATTCCCTAAGATCTCAACTGACAAGTTGTGTTTAAGGATAGGTATTTGTCTAAAGAATATCTCATCTATTTAATTTGTTTCATCCATATGCATATCATTCTCATGGTCTAGCAAATATTGTTCTAAAGGATCAGTAGGAGGCAGATCAATAGAAGCAAGACCAATAAAGTCATCTTTATTAGACAAATCTTTCTCATGTGGTTGCCTACCAAACTTCGAGAAATTAAATTCATGAAACACATCACCAAAGCTTACCTAAACCTTCTCCGTTACACAATTAATTTCAGCATTAATGATATTCAAGAAAGGTCTACCAAATATAATGGGACAAAAGCTATCTTGTTGTGAACCAAGTACTAATAAATTAGTAGGGTACTTAAGTTTTCCACACAAGACTTCAACATCTCTAACAATAACAAGTGGTGAAATAGTGTCTCTGTTTGCAAGTTTAATAGTAACATCAATGTCTTCCATTTCAACAGGTGCTATGTCACTCATAATTTCTTGATATAGGGCAAAAGGAATAGCATTCACACTAGCACTCGTATCACACAAGCCATGGTAGCAATGATCTCCAATTTTAACAGAAATAACAGGCATGCCAACGACAGGTTTATTCTTATCTAGCACATCCTGTTCGTTTCTAGCAGGTTTAGCAATTCTAGGAGGCTCATCACAAAAGTAAATAACATGTCCATCAATATTATCAATAGGAGATCTTTAACCATAACAATAGTAGGTTCCACATTTATTTGTTCAGAAGGTTTAGGCATTATAATACTGCTTTTATTAACCATAGTTCTAGCTTTATCATGTTCCTTAATCCTAGCAGGAAAAGGTGGGTTCTCAATATAAGAAGGGGGTACAACTGGATCAACATGGCAAACAATTATTTCTTCCTTAACCTCAATGGGTTTCTCTAGTAATTCTTTAATAGGTGGATGAAATTTAAACCACTTCTCCTTAGGGAGTTCAACATGAGTAGCAAATGATTCATAGAAAGACGCTACTATCTCAGAGTCAAGCCCATATTTATTGCTAAACTTATGAAAAGTATCAGTTTCCATAAAATATTTAACACAATCAAACTCAAGCGTTATACCTGACTCTTTACCTTTGTCGAGTTCCCAATCTTCAGAGTTGCGTTTAATTATTTCTAGGAGATCTCATTTGAATTCAATAGTTCTCTTCATGTATGAGCCAGTAGAAGAAGAATCCAATAGTGATTGATCATCATGAGAAAGCCGAGCATAATTTTTTTGTATAATCACTTCTCTCGAGAGGTCATGGTTGGGGCAAGTGTGCATCATAGATTTAAGCCTCCCCCAGCTTGAGCGATGCTTTCTCCTTCACAAGGCCAAAAGTTATATATATAATTCTGACCACGATGAACTAGGTGCATAGGATAAAACTTCTGATGAAATTCCAGCTTCAAGCGATTCCAGTCCTATGATCCAATATCATCCAATAGCTTGTACCACATCAATGATTTTCCCTCCAGATATAAAGGGAACACCTTCTTCTTGACCTTGTCCTTGGATAAACCTGCAAGCTTAAATAATCCACAAATCTCATCTACATATATCAAGTGGTAATCAGGATGTGTTGTACCGTCTCCTACATAAGGATTTGCTAGCAGTTTCTCTAACATACCCGAAGGAATCTCATAATAAATATTTTCAATAGGTTCAGTAGGTTTAGGAACGACTCTTACCACTTCCGCTCGAGGCAAAGATGCACCGAACAAACCGCTCAAAGGATGATTATCCATAGTAACAAGCAACAGTAAATTTCAGCACGTACCACAAATATTTTCTTACCAATTCCACTCACCAAAGGCGCTTCCCTCCCCGGAGACGGCGCCAGAAAAGATTCTTGATGACCCACAAGTATAGGGGATAAATCGTAGTCCTTTCGATAAGTAAGAGTGTCGAACCCAACGAGGAGCAGAAGGAAATGATAATCAGTTTTGAGTAAGATATTTTCTGCAAGTGCTGTGACTAACAGTGAAAGATAGTTTTGTTGCAAGATAATTCGTAACAAGTGACAAGTAACAATAGTAGAAACTGTGCAGCAAGGTAGCACAATCCTTTTTATAGAAAAGGATAGGCCTGAAGGAACTCTTATATAAAGCAAAGCACTCCGGAGGACACATGGGAATTTCCATCTAGTCATGTTCATCATGTTTAGTTGATTCACGTTCGTTACTTTGATAATTTGATATGTGGGTGGACCGGTGCTAAGGTGTTGTTCTTACTTGAAAAAGCAACCCACTTATGATTACCCCCTCTCGCAAGCATCCGCAACTACGAAACAAGAATTAAGATAAATCTAACCATAGCATGAAACATATGATCCAAATGAGCCCCTTATGAAGTAACGCACAAACTAGGGTTTAAGTTTCTGTCACTCTAGCAACCCATCATCTACTTATTACTCCACAATGCCTTCCCTTAGGCCCATTAAATGGTGAAGTGTCATGTAATTGATGTTCACATGACACCACTAAAGGAAGCAACAACATACATATCATCAAAATATCGAACGAATACCAACTTCACACGATTACTTATAACAAGACTTCTCCCATGTCCCCGAAAACAAAAGTAAATACACACAAATCATCACCATGTTCAAGATCAGAGGTGTAATAATGATGAATAAGGATATGAACAGATTATCTTCCACCAAGTAAACCAACAAGCATCAACAACAAGATGTAATCAACACTACTACTAACCCGCAAGCACCAATCTGAGGTTTTGAGACAAAGATTGAGTACAAGATATGAACTAGGGTTTGAGATGAGATGGTGCTAGTGAAGATGTTGGTGAAGATTGGCCTCCAAGGAAGGTGTGAGCGTTGGTGATGACGATGGCTTTGATCTCCCCCTCCCGGAGAGAGATTTCCCCGGCAGAATCACCCTGTCGGAGTGCAAAAGGGTCTCTGTTAAGGTTTCTGCCTCGAGACGCCGACACTTCATCCCAAAAGATTTTCCCTATTTTTTCTAGGTCAAAACACATCTTATAGCAGTAGAGGGAGGTTGGGGCCCCTGCGAGGGGCCCACAAGCAATCAGGGCGCGTCGAGGGGGGTGGGCGCGCCCTTTTGGCTTGTGGCCAGCACATGGCCCCCTCCGGTATATTTTTGCTCCATAATTTCAGATATATTCCACAAAAATTCTCCATGAAGTTTCAGGTCATTTGGAGTCCAGTGAATTTTCACCCTTTTTCTTGGTTTTCAGGTCCAGAATTCCAGTTCCCGGCAATTTCCCTTTTTGTGATGTACCTTATAAATTCAGATTGAAAAGGCATAAGAATTGTATCATAAAGTGGAATAATGGACAAGAATACTATAAATATTGATAGGAAATCATGATGCAAAATGGGCGTATCAGTCGGCCAACTCAGCATTTATAACAAATTGCATGAACTCTTGGTGAAACCCTGCTTCCATCATGAAATCATGGTGTGGCCACTCGGACGGCCGAACCTCCGTCCTCCGCAAAATGTTGAGGTCACGGTCTTGGACATCCCCAATGATTCCCTTGGGACTCCGACACGAAGAACCTCTCCGAAAGAAGTTCATTTTCCTAAGAACAAATTTTTGAGATTTTTGGACTACAAAAAGATGTCAACTAAACTTTATAAGATTGGTAGCAACTACTTCTATGGATGCCTAGAGGCTATATCAAGCATTCAAACTACTTGGAACTCAAGGAATTCAACATGCAAGCTCATTTTCAGTAGCACCAAGAGCAGCAAAATATGCACAATATAATCCTCTAAAGCAAAAACTAATTGGAGCATAGGGGGAGTGACATACCAAGGAGCAACCCTCAAAACAGTTTCGGAAAAGGAGCTCTGAGCAAAGAGATAAAAAATCTCAGGTTTGGGAGCAAGAACATGAGTGTGAGAGAGAGAGCAACCAGAAATTTTTTCTAGAGGTAGGAGGTGATGTGGGTTGAAGTACTAAGTGAGTGGGTCCCTATGGACCCACAAGGCATCTTGGCGCGCTCGGGAATGTGTTCAGCCCCATAAATTCATAAATATTCCAGAATTTTTTTATCAACACGTTCATTTTTATTGCACGGTTTATTCAGAAAACAGGATAATCATGGCATTTTGCTTTATTAAACTATAAATAACAGAGAACAAACAAAAGTTACTGAAAGTTGTGCTTACTAAATTTATCAACCACATGCTTCTAAAAAAGAATCCATTAATAAGGTTGATCAAGTCTTATTAACGAACCGTTTCGATTGACATGAGACCGATTTTTTTTCGTACGACACCGTGTTGCCTCAATGGGAATATGCATTTCCCCAACAATAATAATATCATATCTCTTCTTGACAGTAGCGAGAGGGAATTTGAACTCTCCAATAGCGATTGTTGTAGGGCTCCTGGGACTGGGGGTACCCAAGCCCGTTTGCCTGAGGCCCAAGGCATGACGCGTGGCGTAGGCCCGATAAGGCATGCCATAGGCTTCACAAGCGAGGACCTCACGAGGGCCCATACCCCGCGAGGCATCCAACATAAGGCGTCTTCGGGAGGCTCCTGAGGACGCTCGCGTGAGGTCGCCTCTAGGGGCTACCCCTCGGGTGGTTTTGTGGGCAGACTAATTGAGGGTAGCTTGGCGGGGCCCTGCTGCCCTGCACCTTCACGTGGGCGACGCGCGCCCAGCCAAGCGACGTCCGAAGTCGTGGCAGCTGGCTTCACGAAGAAGACTTTCCCCTTTGGTGCTAAAGAAGCAGGGCCGGCCCATCGGTTCCCAAAGCAACCCCCAAAGGTTTCCCGCTTGGTGTAACGAGGCCAAGGCTGGGGGCTCGCCCACCAACGCATCACGATGGGAGGCTTTTGCAGGCGAAGACCACTTTTGTTAGGATAAGCTGCAGTCTTGTCCCCCTTCAAACTGGCGCCTGCGGCAACCCTTCCCGCCTGATATTTTCGGGGGAACAGGACCAAAGTCAGGATAAAAGGAGCAAGGCAGCGACGATAGAACAGACCGCCCCCCTCTGTATTCACTCTCACCCAAAAAGAAATGCAGACAAGCAGGAGTAGGGTTTTACACCGCGAGGTGTCCCGAACCTGGGTAAACCACCGTGCTCTTTGTTCTTCCCCCAAGCTCAAGCACGCCGGAGCATCGTCGTAGGTTAGCAAGAGGGAGCAGGGTTGGAGAACGAGCGCACCCCAGAGTTCAAACCTTTCTTGGGTCCCCGGAGCCCCGATTCCGACCTTTGGCGCGCCAGGTAGGGGTGCGCCGCTGTTCTCCAGCTCCGTTCCGGCTTCATCCTTGCCACCCCCATGGCTGAAGCTCGCCGTGCGCGCGCCGGGCGCCGGGCGGGGACGGCCGTCACCGCCCCGTCGGCGCCGCCGTTGTCAACCCTGTTGCCCGCGAGCAGCGAGACTCCTCACGCCCTCCCATGCGGCGAGGCGGCCGTTCCGCCGCGGTTTCTTCCACTCGTGCCCACTTTGGGGATCTGAACGCATAGGACGCGCTGCTCATGGCGGGCGAACTGCTTCGCCACCGCCCGACGGATGGTGGCCATGACGTCTGGGTGGACCACATCGCCGAGCTCGTTACCGTCGCCAGGAGAGCCCTGTTGCCCCACCGCCTGCTTCAACCCCCGCCGCCTCACGCTGGGAGCGCGACGCACGAAGCGCCCCCACCACTGTGCAGCAACCCAGCTGAGCTTCGGCATGACGTGCCCCCGCGTGACCAGCCCCGCGTCCTCCTCTGGGTCCCCGTGGCGGAGCTTGACCCGTGACCTGGCCCCGACCGCGGTGTGCCTGATGAGGCCAGCCGCTTATTCTGCGCCTTCCACATCATGCGCACCCAAAACAGCGAGGACCGTCGGGTGCTCGAGCCCCCTCGCGGCGAGCGCGTCGGCTGGTGTCCGGGTCGCAGCGGGCCCGACGCTGGCCACAGAGGCGGCCGGAGCAAGGCCTCGTGGAACCAGGATGAGCGCGGGCAACCCCGTGGGGAGGATGGGAGCGACGGGCCTCGTGAGGACGCCCGCCGCGGGCAGCCTCGCGAGGCGCGCCCCCAGGGCAATGTTGTTCTTCTGCATCGACCGCCGCCGCCCAAAGGAAGTGGCGGTGGCCGGCCTGGCGAAGAGACCGGGGACCACCAGGGGTCTCGCATGGTGGCATGTATCCTTGGCGGCGCCTATGCACCTTTGCTGGGCCTCTTGACCAAGCAGCTCCCTCGCGAGGCGGGTGCCGTCCTCCCGAGGCTGGAGATCATGCGGCCCCCCATGTGGTCATAGTGCCCCATAACCTTCGACTCCAGGGACAACCTCAAGTGCACGGCCGCCGCGGGTTCGCTCCCCATGCTGCGCACTCCCATCATCAGCAACGTCTCGGTCCCCAAGACCCTCGTCGACGGAGGCGCCAGCCTAAACATGCTCTCGAGACTTTCGGGAAGCTCCAGGTGCTCTACAACCAGCTGATGCCGACCAGGCCAATCTTTGGAATGACCGGTGGCCCCACCATTCCCCTGGGGCAGGTTAGCCTCCCTGTCACCTTCGGCACACGCGGCAACTACCGCATCAAACTCGTCGACTTCGACGTGCCGCACATTCGCCTCCCGTACAATGCTATCCTGGGGTACCCAACGCTGGCTAAGTTCATGCCGGTAGTCCACTACGGCTACAACGTCCTCAAGATGCCTAGCTACAGCGGTGTCATCACTATTGCCCGCGACGAGAAGGATGCGGCTCGTTTCCTCGAACACGCTCACCAAGCTGCAGCAATTGGACACTCAGATGGCGAAGGAGATGCCGGGTGTCGTGAACCCTCGCCCCTGAGGAAAAAGCGGTCATTGCCAATTCAAGGCCCCGCCGAGCAAGAGTCGCAGGCCATTGCCAGGATCAAGTCATCCAATATGCAGCGGCGGCCGGGCGCCAGAACCTGGTGGCCCCCATGCGCGGAGCTCCCTCGGGCGGCGCAAGCTGCCGAGCCTTCACTCGCGAGTTGCGCCAAGTGGTTTGGCCTGGCAGATTCGAGCATGAGTTGCCCCTGCACTATGATGGAGTGCCTGACCCCATGGAGTTTCTCCAGCTCTATGCGCTGAGCATCAAGGCGGCTGACGGCAATAACAAGGTAATGGCAAACTGGTTCCCATGGCCCTCAAAGATGGCGTGCGCCTGGGGCTCATGAGCCTGCCCGAGGAATCAATCTCTTCGTGGAGCGAGCTTTGCGAGCTGTTCGTCGCCCATTTCAAGGACGTGTGTGGACGCCCCCACTCTAACGCCTTCCTCTCCGACCACGGCCTGCGGCGTGAGTGGAACCTCCCCGAGGAGACCCTACGCGAGTACATCCTGCGCCTCAGGCGGGGGTGCGACTAGACCCCGTGAGCCCCCCTGGCGCTCCCGAAGAACCTTCGCAACGTGCTTCGTTAAGCAGTCCCGCGCCCCGACAAGAGCGTGGGCTCCAGGTGCCTTTTTGGTTCATTTGAAACTAAGCGCCCCCCATTTGCTGCATTACCCCCAAGCTAGTACTTCCTTGTTATGTAATGAACCCGATTAACCTTCATTGAGTTTATGTCGCTTGCTTAAGCCTTGAGTTTCAATGCCTCGCCGTCGTCTGGGATCCCTGCGCCCTCGCAACCACCCCTTCCATGGTTCCGTGACTGGGGGCTAGACACGGCGTCTGTGCCCGAGTCCGCCCCTGCAGTGCCGAAAAATCTAAGTGACCGAGCTCTGGCTCACGGGCTGGCCCCCCGTGCACGTGACCTCACCAGGGTCCTTGGTGTCTCGCCCTTCCGGAGAACCGTCGCGGGTGGACAGGTGGGGTGCGGCTCGGCTCGTGTTGCCGCTGGTTAGATGCTTTGTCACCACGGGCGCCACACTCCGATGGTTGCACAACGCGCACCGAGCCGCCATATTGTGGCGTGCGAGAGCGCGTAACCGCGTCAAAAACTAGGCACAAACCGCTTGAAGATGGGGGAAGGAGTTCCCGAGCCCAGTGCTTGGAACTTCTAACCCCTCCCTTTATCACCGCTCGTGACCCTCTCACGTAAGAATGAGGTTGGTGTTGTACACGCCCCGGAGCCTCCCGAAGCGCCACCCCTTGGCCTCGGGAGGACTCCCGCCCATGCCCAAGTAGAAGCCCCATGCTCCGCGCCGGTGGAATAACTGTCGAACCGCGACTATGCCCACGCCCAAGTGGAAGCCCCATGCTCCGCGCTGGCGAAAGAACTGTCGAACCGCGACTATGCCCACGCCCAAGTGGAAGCCCCATGCTCCATGCTGGCGGAAGAACTGTCGAACCGTGACTATGCCCATGCCCAAGTGGAATCCCCATGCTCCGCGCTGGCGGAACTGTCGAACCGCAATCATGACCACGCCTCACCGGAAGCCCCACGCTACGCACGGGCGGAGAAGTCAGTTAGGAACGCTCCCACGACCCATGTCGCCTACGGGGCGAATCATTCCTGGCGCGGCAGTCGATGGGCCTCCTTCCGCGACACATGCTCACCAACTCCCCTTGGGCCTCACGTGAGCGGGGGATGGGGACGGTGCTCATGCTCGGTTGGCCATAGGGGCCAGGCCCTGGCTCAGGGGCCTACCCCCGCGCACACCACCCCACCAAAGCCCTTGGTGATTGGTCTCCTCACGCGACACCCAAGCGTAAGCTGGCAAGCATGAGGCGTTCGGAACGGAGCATTCGGCGAAGGGCTCTCCTCAGGGAGCATCGCCCGAAGGGCTTCTCGAGGTACGTTCGGCAAAAGGCAAAGTCTTGACAAGGCAAAGGCCTAAGTACTAAAAACCCTCGGGGACTGCCGTCCCGAGGCCCCCTCACGCGTCGAGGGCGGAAGCCCCAAGCACCACGCCTCAAGGGCCCCGCCAGTTCCGGGAGCTCCCCACCCCCTAGCGTCTGGGGCGCACGCAAAGGCGGAGCCCTGATGATGCAGGGCTCGCTCGGGGGCTGGGTCCCAGCGATGCGGGGCACAAGGGCAATACAAGGGAAAGCGGAAGGCCTCGCAGAAGGAACAATAACGCATCAAACATAACAAGCAGCTACTGCATAAAACAAAAGTATCCCACAAAAGTCTTCACGCCCCCACGGGGCTAGGTGGTTCATGATGCAACAGGAAGGAAACATAAAAACTTAGGTGGATGAGGCGCCGTCTTCGTCATGGCTGCTGGAGAGGTCTGCGCCGAGGCTGCCGCTCTCCTCGGAGGGCGCAACCTGAGCGAACCGCTCAACCAAGGACTCCACGTGCCTGTGCACCTCGTCCCCGAGGGGGCCCCAGAGCTCCGCAGGCACCGACTCCACCACGTGGGAGAAGTCGAAAGCAGAGTCGAGGCGGTGAAGGTTGCAGAAGACACGCGTCAGCGCGCAGTCCATGAGATCATGGGCACCCGACTCGAGGTCCTCATCCACCCTGGAGACGCCCGACTCCAGTGCCTCCACTACCTTGAGGAATAAGTCGAGGTAGCCCCCGCCGTTGTGCGCGCGCGGCAGCTCCGGGACGTCCCTGACGAAGGGGCGGAGCGAGCCGCCAGCGCACTGGGCAAGGTCCAAGAACTGCTGGGCGCGCTGCGCTTCCATCATCCGCGCATGTGCCTCATCGTCCTTGGCCCTCCGCACAGCGTCAGCAGCTTCGCCGACTTGGGCCTGCAGCGGCGCCAGCTCTGCCTCGGCGTCCCCCTTACCCCCGAGGGCAGCCTGGAGGTCGGCCTTGGTGCCCTGCAGCTGGGCCTTGAGCTCGTTCACCTCCTCTAGGAGCGCGTTGCATCGGAGTTGAAAGCAGGTTTCCTGCTGCGCCAGCTTACCGCGATACTCCTCCAGAGTGGCCTCTCGCTCCCGAGCAACCCTCGCGTCGGCGTCGGCGCTACCCGCGGCCTCCCTCCTCTCGAGCTGGTCAAGGACCTTGTTGCGCGTCGCCTCAAAGGCGGCCTTGTCGGTGAGGACTTGAACCTCCAAGGTCTCGAGGCGTTCACGCTCCGCCTCCTGGTCGAAGGCGGTCCGGTCAGCCTCCCGTTTGTGGAGGACTTGTCGGCCTCCCGCCCGGCGACGACTGCCTCCCTACGGTTCAGCTCCGCTTCGTGCGTGGCGTCTTGGGGAGTGCGCGCGGTGGTGGTGACCGGGCGCCCCCGGGGCTCCGCCGCAGCTTCGGGCTGGCTGGTGACATGGCTTGGACTGTGTCGGTATTTCCCCAAAGAGGAAGGGATGATGCAGCACAACGACGGTAAGTATTTCCCTTAGTTATGAAACCAAGGTTATCGAACCAGTAGGAGGATCACCACCACCCAATAAGCAGCACCTGCACACAAACAACAAATACTTGCAACCCGACGCGAAAGAGAGGTTGTCAATCTCTCTACAGTAATAAGATAGATTAGGTAGTGATAGATAGGAGAGATAGATCTCTCAAGAACACAAATAAAAAGAGTAAATATGCAGCAATATATTTTTGGGTTTTTGGTTTTGTAGATCTGAAAACAAAGATTGCAAAAAACGTAGATCGGAAAGCAATATGATAGGAAAAGTAGATCCGGGGGCCGTAGGGTTCACTAGTGGCTTCTCTCATGAGTATAGCGCACGGTGGGTGAACAAATTACTGTTGGGCAATTGATAGAAAATCGAATAGTCATGACGATATCCTAGGCGATGATCATTATATAGGCATCACGTCCAAGATAGATAGACCGACTCTTGCCTGCATCTACCTCTATTACTCCACACATCGACCGCTATCCAGCATGCATCTAGTGTATTAAGTTCATGGAAAAACGGAGTAATGCAATAAGAACGATGACATGATGTATGCAAGATCTATTCATGTAGGAATAGACCCCATCTTGTTATTCTTAATAGCAACGATACATGCGTGTCTTGCTGCCCCTTCTGTCACTGGGAAAGAACACCGCAAGATCAAACCCATCACAAAGCACCTCTTCCCATGGCAAGAAAAATCGATCTAGTTGGCCTAACTAAACCGCATATTCTAAGAAGAAATACGAGGCTATAAGTAATCATGCATATAAGAGATCAAAGAAGACTCAAATAATATTCATGGATAGAAACTGATCATGAACTCAAAATTCATCGGATCCCAACAAACACACCGCAAAAGTTTACATCAAATAGATCTCCAAGAGACCATTGTATTGAGAATCATAAGAGAGAGAGAAGAAGCCATCTAGCTACTGCCTACGGACCCTAAGGTCTATGGTGGACTACTCACGCATCATCGGAGAGGCACCTATGAGGAAGATGAACCCCTCCGTGATGGTGTTTAGATTGGATCTCGCGATTCTGGAACTTGCGGCGGATGGAATTGTGTTTCGTTGACTCCTCTAGGGTTTTTGGATTTCCTGGGAATTTATAGGCATGATAGTCGGTTGAGGGGGTGCCCGAGGTGCCCAGCCCCCACCAGGCCGCACTAGGGGGCCTTTGGCACGCCCTGGTGGGTGCTAGCCACCCTGGGCCCCCTCTTCTGGTGTTCTTTGGCCCATCTTCTTTCTTCTGGTCCATAAAAAATCCACAAAAATCCCCGTAGCATTTTTTCTCCGTTTGGTACTGATTTTCTGCGAAGTAAAAAACAAGCAAAAATAGCAACTGGCACTTTGGCACTATGTCAATAGGTTAGTCCCAAAAAATGATATAAAGTTGTAATAAAATGAATGTAAAACATCCAAGAATGATAATATAATAGCATGGAACAAGCAAAAATTATAGATACATTGGAGACGTATCAGCTGGTGGCCCCTCCAGACCCAGCCAAGCTGGGCGCGGGGGCTGAGGCCTCACCAGCAAGCAGCGTGCGAGAAGGTGCCTCAGGAGAGGCGCCCCTCTGCCTCTGGCGCGCACGCGCCCTGTGGAGTTCAATGATCAGGTTCGCTAGCCCGAGCAGGGCATATAGGGGAAATCTGGAACGTCGATGCACTTACTCTTCACCGGTGGCCGAGCGCCACTGCGTCGGGGTTGGCCTTGGACGTTGACTCCTGCCACCTCCAGGGGAGGAGAGCGGCGCCAAAGGCCTTGCCTGCGCTCCGGCGCCCGTGGTGCTCTTCTTCACTGCCATGGTAAGAGAAGGAGAGAGGGAGACGATGTTCGTGCAAGGAAGGAGGAGCAGCGCAGAGGGGAGGCGTATGTGAGAAGACGAGAAATGATGGGTTCTCCCGACGCGCATGGCGGTTTTCTAGGCAGGAGCGCAGTCCCAGGGGCAGTTGTCGAGGCGTCGTGGGAAGTGAAGGCGTCACACGCCCCATCATGAGCCATGCGTCGTGCCGGGCCTACAGGCAGTTAGGGCCCGCGTCGTTTCGCTCCTCCAACCGGCGGAATCGTGCATGCCGCAGGCTCGGGGGCTACAATCGCCGCCCCTTCCACCACGACCGCGGCCACTTCGTCCCATGCGTCCGCTTCCGTGGGCCTGAACCCCTTCACGGCGGCTCGAACCGGCCAGAGTCGCCGGTGAGCGGCGACCGCACCCCCTGGACAAGGCCCCAGGCACAATAGCGAGCGTACGAGGGCAACCTTGCCCCCTCATCGGCGTCTGCGCCCCCGTTTCCTCCGCCGCAGCCTTCCCCTTCTCGGCAACGGAGAACCTCCTCACGGGCGCCATCGTTGCTACAGTGGCAAGCAGAGGCAGAGAACGGGAGCAGAGAGGTAAGGCGGGGGACCCTCCCCCCGCCTTTAAATAGCGTTCGACGAACGGTCGGCCCCCGCCTCCTCACTTCCAACGCATGGGTGCAAAGCGAGGAAGAGCTACGATGGCCACGTACCGCGCGTGGGCCTTACGCCAGCCAGGGCAGTTCTCGAGGCATCATGGGAAAGTGGAGGTATTCCCCGCTCTATCATGCACCACGCGTCGTGCCTGGCCTGCAGGCGGTTAGGGCCTGCGTTGCTTCGCCCCTCGAACTGGCGGGATCGTGCATGCCGTGGGCCCGGGGGCTACTGTCGGGCTCCTGGTGTTGGAAATATGCCCTAGAGGTAATAATAAAGTTGTTATTATCATATTTCCTTGTTCATGATAAATGTTTATTATCCATGCTAGAATTGTATTGATTGGAAACTCAAATACATGTGTGGGTATATAGACAACACCGTGTCCCTAGTGAGCCTCTATAGGACTAGCTCGTTGATCAAAGATGGTCAAGGTTTCCTGGCCATAGACATGAGTTGTCATTTGATAACGAGATCACATCATTAGGAGAATGATGTGATGGACAAGACCCAAACTATAAACATAGCATATGATCGTGTTAGTTTGTTGCTATTATTTTCTGCATGTCAAGTACTTGTTCCTATGACCATGAGATCATGTAACTCACTGACACCGGAGGAGTACCTTGTGTGTATCAAATGTCGCAACGTAACTGGGTAACTATAAAGGTACTCTACAGGTATCTCCGAGGGTGTCTATTGAGTTGGCATGGATCAAGACTGGGATTTGTTACTCCGTGTGACGGAGAGGTATCTCAGGGCCCACTCGGTAATACAACATCATATTGAGCTTGCAAGCAAAGTGACTAAAGAGTTGGCCACAGGATCTTGTATTACGGAACGAGTAAAGAGACTTGCCGGTAGCGAGATTGAACTAGGTATGGAGATATCAACGATCGAATCTCGGGAAAGTAACATACCGAAGAACAAAGGGAACGGGGTACGGGATTAACTGAATCCTTGACATCGTGGTTCGACCGATAACGATCTTCGTAGAATGTGTAGGAACCAATATGGGCATCCAGGTCCCACTATTGGTCATTGACCGTAGATGTGTCTCGGTCTTGTCTGCATAGTTCTTGAACCCGCAGGGTCTGCACACTTAACGTTCGGTGACGATTAGGTATTGTTGAGTTATATATGTTGGTGACCGAAGGTTGTTCAGAGTCCCGGATGAGATCCTGGATGTCACGAGGAGTTCCGAAATGGTCCGGAGGTAAAGATTGATATATAGGAAGTTGATGTTCGGGCACCGGAATGGTTTCGGGGTTCGCCCGGGTTTCATCGGGAGTGCCGGAAAGGTTCCGTGGGACCACCGGGAGGGTCCACCTGCCCCGGAGGGCCCCATGGGCTGTGAGAGGGTGCGCGCCAGCCCCTGGTGGGCTGTCCACACCTCCCACCAAGGCCCAAGCGGCTGGAAGGGTGGGGGGGCAAGCCAAAGGGGCCGCCGGCGCTTGCCTTGGGTGTCAAGGCACCCCCTTGGCCGCCGCACCAACCCTAGGGTGGCCGGCCCCCTCCTCTCCCCTATATATATGTGAGGGGAGGGAGGGCTGCACACACTTTAAGCCACGGCGCAGCCTTTCCCTCCCTCATAGATTGTTTCTCCTCTAGATTGGTTCGGTTTTGCTTAGCGAAGCTCTGCCGGATCAGCTCCACGTGTGCTGAACACGGAGGTGCCGTCCATTCGACACTATATCGTGATGGGATTGCGGGACGGATTGCGATTTGGATCGTGAAGACGTTCGACTACATCAACCGCCTTTTTAACGCTTCCCGCTTAGCGGTCTACAAGGGTATGTAGATGCAATATGTCCTCTCGTAGGTGGTCATCTCCTAGATTGAGCTTGGTGAAATGTAGGAATTTTTTTGTTTCCCATGCAACGTTCCCCAATAGTGGCATCATGAGCTAGGTCTATGCGTAGATGACATCATGAGTAGAACACAAAGGAGTTTGTGGGCGTTGATATTCAGATTGCTTTCCTCCTTAGTCTTTTCTTGATTCAGCGGTATTGTGGGATGAAGCGGCTCGAACCAACCTTACTCGTCCACATACGAGAGACCGGTTCTATCGACTGACATGTAACTTTGTTGCATAAGATGGCTGGCGGGTGTCTGTCTCTCCCACCTTAGTTGAATGAGATTCGACAAAGGCGGTCCTTGTAGAAGGTGAAATAGCAACTTGTATATCACTGTCAAGGTTTAGCATAGGTAAGAATCGTTCTTGCTAGATACCCATAGCAGCCACGTAAAACATGCAACAACAAATTAGAGGACGTCTAACTTGTTTTTGCAGGGTATGTTGTGATATGATCTGGCCAGAAACATGATGTGATATATGTGATGTATGAGATGATCATGTTTTGTAATAGTTTCTATCGACTTGCATATCGATGAGTACGGCAACCGGAAGGGGCCATAGGGTTGTCTTTAATTAATTTGTGTCATTTGCTTTACTTTATGGCTATGAGTTAGCAATAGTTGTAGAAGCAATAGTTGGCGCAACAACCTCATGGCGACATGTTGATGAAGATCAAGATGATGGAGATCATGGTGTCATGCCGGTGACGATGGAGACCATGCCGATGCTTTGGAGATGGAGATCAAAAGCACAAGTTCATGGCCATATCTGTCACTTATGATTTGCATGTGATGTTAATCCTTTTATGCGTCTTATTTTGCTTAGGACGACGGTAGAATTATAAGGTGATCCCTCACTAAAATTTCAAGATAAAATTGTGTTCTCCCCGAGTGTGCACCGTTGCGAAAGTTCGACCTTTCAAGACACCACGTGATGATCGGGTGTGATAGACTCTACGTTCACATACAACGGGTGCAAGTCAGTTTTGCATGTGCTGAACACTCGGGTTAAACTTGACGAGCCTAGCATGTACAAACATGGCCTCGGAACAGAAGAGATCGAAATGTCGAACATGCGTCATATAGTAGATATGATCAACATGGAGATGTTCACCATTGAAACCACCTCATCTCACGTGATGATCGGACTTGGGTTGGTGAATTTGGATCATGTAGCACTCGGATGACCGGAGGGATGTCAATTTGAGTGAGAGTTTTTTAAGTAATATGATTAACTAAACTCATTATATTGAACCATAGTCTAAGTAATCTTTGCAAAATTTATGTTGTAGATCAATGGCTCACACAGTAGCTCCCCTGAATTTCAATGCGTTCCTAGAGAAAGCCAAGCTGAAGGATGATGGAAGTAACTTTGTAGACTGGGCCCGTAATCTGAGGATTATCCTCACGGCTTCCCAAAAGGCTTATGTCCTTGATGCACCACTCGGTGCGCCACCCGCTCCAGTATCGTCTGCAGATGTTGCGAACGCCTGGCAGGCGCATTCTGATGACTACTCAATAGTTCAGTGTGCAATGTTGTATGGCTTAGAACCGGGACTTCAAAGACGTTTTGAACGTCATGGAGCATATGAGATGTTCCAGGAGTTGAAGTTTATTTTCGAGAAGAATGCCCGGATCGAGAGGTATGAGACCTCCGATAAGTTCTATGCTTGCAAGATGGAGGAGAACGGGTCTGTTAGTGGACACATACTCAGAATGTCTGGGTATTCCAACCGTTTGGCTGAGTTGGGAATTACTCTCCCGCCAGAGGCGATCACTGATAGAGTTCTTCAATCACTGCCACCTAGCTACAAAAGCATTGTGTTGAACTATAACATGCAAGGGATGAACAAGTCAGTCGCCGAGCTGTTTGCGATGCTGGAAGTCGCTGAGTCAGAAATCCAGAAGGAGCATCAAGTGTTGATGGTCAATAAAACCACTAGTTTCAAGAAGAATGGTAAGGCCAAAAAGGGTAACTCCAAGAAGAGTGGCAAAGCAGTTGCCCCTCCCGTGAAGAAACCCAAGGCTGGACCCAAGCCAGAAACTGAGTGCTTTCATTGCAAGGGAACTGGCCACAGGAAGCGGAATTGCCCCAAGTATCTGGCCGACAAGAAGGCGGCCAACACCAAACAAGGTATATATGATATACATGTTATTGATGTGTACCTTACCAACTCTCGTTGTAGTGCCTGAGTATTTGATACTGGTTCGGTTGCTCACATTTGCAACTCAAAACAGGAACTGCGGAATAGACGGAGGCTGGCAAAGGATGAAGTGATGATGCACGTGGGAAATGGTTCCAAGGTTGATGTGATCGCCGTCGGATGCTCACTCTTCGATTACCGTCGAGATTAGTGATGACCGTGAACAATTGTTATTTAGTGCCTGCGTTGAGCATGAACATTATATCTGGATCTTGTTTAATGCGAGACGGTTACTCATTTAAATCAGAGAATAATGGTTGTTCTATTTATACGAGTAATATCTTTTATGGTCATGCACCTTTTGTGAAGGGTTTATTCTTATTGAATCTCGATAGTGATGATACACATGTTCATAACATTGATGCCAAAAGATGTAGAGTTGATAATGATAGTACCACTTTCTTGTGGCACTGCTGCTTAGGTCATATTGGTGTAAAACGCATGAAGAAACTCCATGCTGATGGACTTTTGGATTCACTTGATTTTGAATCACTTGACACATGTGAACCATGCCTCATGGGCAAGATGACTAAGACCCCGTTCTCTGGAACAATGGAACGGGCAAGTGACTTGTTGGAAATCATGCATACTGATGTGTGCAGTCCGATGAGCATTGAGGCGCATGATGGATATCGTTATTTTCTCACCTTCACCGATGAATTAAGTATATATGGGTATATTTACTTGATGAAACACAAGTCTGAAACGGTTGAGAAGTTCAAGCAATTTTAGAGTGAAGTTGAGAATCATTGTAACAAGAAGATTAAATTCCTACGATCTGATCAAGGAGGAGAATATATGAGTTATGAGTTTGGCAATCACTTAAGACAATATGGAATTGTTTCGCAGTTGACGCCACCTGGAACACCACAGCGTAATGGTGTGTCCGAACGTCGTAATCGAACCTTATTAGATACGGTGCGTTCTATGATGTCTCTTACCGATTTTTGCCATTATCATTTTGGGGTTATGCGTTAGAGACAACTGCATTCACTTTAAATAGGGCACTGTCTAAGTCCGTTGAGACGACGCCGTATGAACTGTGGTTTGGCAAGAAACCAAAGTTGTCGTTTCTTAAAGTTTGGGGATGCGATGCTTACGTCAAAAGGCTTCAGCCAGAAAAGCTCGAACCCAAAGCGGACAAATGCATCTTCATAGGATACCCAAAAGAGATGGTTGGGTACACCTTCTATCTCAGATGCGAAGGCAAAGTGTTTGTCGCTAAGAACGGATCATTTCTCGAGAAAGTGTTTCTCTCGAAAGAATTGAGTGGGAGGAAGATAGAACTTGATGAGGTTGTTGAACCTTCACTTCAACCAGAGAGTAGCGCAGCGCAGAAAGATGTTTCTGTGGCGCCTACATCAGTTGAAGAGGAAGCTGATGATGGTGATCATGAAACTTCGGATCAAGTTACTATCAAACATTGTAGGTCGACAAGGACACGTACTGCTCCTGAGTGGCACGGTAACCCTGTCTTGGAGGTCATGTTGTTGGACAACGATGAACCTACGAGCTATGGAGAAGCGATGGTGGGCCCGGATTCCAACAAATGGTTAGAGGCCATGAAATCCGAGATAGGATCCATGTATGAAAACAAAGTGTGGACTTTGGACGTATTACCTGAAGGGCGCAAGGCCATTCAGAATAAATGGATATTTAAGAAGAAGACGGACGCGGACGGTAATATCACCATCTATAAAGCTCGACTTGTGGCAAAGGGTTTTTCACAAGTTCAAGGAGTTGGCTACGATGAGACTTTCTCACCCGTAGTGATGCTTAAGTCCATCAGGATCATGTTAGCAATAGTTGCATTTTTTGATTATGAAATTTGGCAGATGGATGTCAAAACAACATTCCTTAACGGTTTCCTTAAGGAAGAGTTGTATATGATGCAACCAGAAGGTTTTGTCGATCCAGAAAATGCTGACAAAGTTTGCAAGCTCCAGCGATCCATTTATGGGCTGGTACAAGCATCTCGGAGTTGGATTCTTTGCTTTGATTAGGTGATCAAAGCGTTTGGGTTTATACAAGTTTATGGAGAAGCTTGTATTTACAAGACAGTGAGTGGGAGCTCTATAGGGTTTCTAATATTATATGTGGATGACATATTGCTGATTGGAAACAATATATAATTTTTTGAAAGCGTGAAGGAATATTTGAACAAGAGTTTTTCAATGAAGGACCAAGGAGAAGCTGCTTTCATATTAGGCATCAAGATCTATAGAGATAGATCAAGACGCTTAATAGGACTTTCACAGAGCACATACCTTGATAAAGTTTTGAAGAAGTTCAAAATGGATCAGTCCAAGAAGGGGTTCTTGCCTGTGTTGCAAGGTGTGAAGTTGAGTAAGACTCAATGCCACTGACTGCAGAGGATAAAGAAAAGATGAGTGTCATTCCCTATGCTTCTGCCATAGGCTCTATCATGTATGCAATGCTATGCACAAGACTAGATGTCAGCCTTGACATAAGTATGGCTGGAAGGTTTCAAAGAGATCCAGGAGTGGAACACTGGACGGCGGTCAAGAATATCCTTAAGTACCTGAAAAGGACAAAGTAAATGTTTCTCTTTTATGAAGGTGATCAAGAGCTCGTCGCAAAGGGTTACATCGATGCAAGCTTTGATGCTGATCTGGATGACAAAGTCTCAAACCGGATACGTATTTATTCTTAATGGACGAGCGGTAAGCTGGTGCAGTTCCAAGCAGAGCGTGGTAGCTGATTCTACATGCGAAGCGGAGTACATAGCTGCCTCAGAGGCGGCAAAGGAAGGTGTCTGGATGAACCAGTTCATGACAGATCTTGGAGTTGTGCCTGATACGTCCATTTTGCATCATGATTCCCTACTGTTATTTACTTTGTTTTGTTGAATAATAATGCTTTGGGGAGTGATTGTAATGCCTTTTCTCTCATAATATGCAAGGTTTACACAAAGAGGGAGAATACCGGTAGCTGGAATTCTGGACCCAAGAAAAGCACGTCAAAGATACCTATTCTGCACAACTCCAATGAAGCTAAAACTTTACGGAGAATATTTTTGGAATTAATAAAAAATACTGGAGCAAAAATCTATCGGAGGGGGGCCACCTGGTGAGGAGCACCCACCAGGGCGCGCCAGGCACCCCCTGGCTCCACCTGGTGAGGAGCACCCACTAGGGCGCGCCAGGCACCCCCTGGCGCGGCCTAGTGGGTGGTGCTCACCCTGGCCCACCTCCGGAGCCCATCTTCTGGTATATATTCCCCAAAAACCTAAAAAAATTAGGAGGAGGACTTTCGGGACGAAGCGCCGCCGCCTCGAGGTGGAACTTTTGCAGGAGCACTTTTGCCCTCCAGCGGAGCGATTCTGCCGGGGGAACTTCCCTCCCGGAGGGGGAAATCGAAGCTATCGTCATCACCAACACCCCTCTCATCTTTGGGAGGCCAGTCTTCATCAACATCTTCAACATCACCGTCTCCTCTCAAACCCTACTTCATCTCTTGTGTTTAATCTTTGTACCGGAACCTCAGATTGGTACCCGTGGGTGACTAGTAGTGTTGATTACCCTGTGTAGTTGATTACTATATGGTTTATTTGGTGGAAGATTATATGTTCAGATCCATTATGCTATTCATTATCCCTCTTATATTGAGCATGATTATTATTTGTGAGTAGTTACCTTTGTTCTTGAGGTCACGGGAGAAGTCATGTTGCGAGTAATCGTGAGAATTTGATATGTGTTCGATATTTTGATGATATGTATGTTGTGATTCCCTTAGTGGTGTCATGTGAATGTCGACTACATGACACTTCACCATTCATGGGCCTAAGGGAATGCATTGTGGAGTAGTTATTAGATGATGGGTTGCTAGAGTGACAGAAGCTTAAACCCTAGTTTATGCGCTACTTCGTAAGGGGCTGATTTGGATCCACATGTTTAATGCTATGGTTAGACTTTATCTTAATACTTTTCTCGTAGTTGTGGATGCTTGCGAGGGGGTTAATCATAAGTAGGTTGTTAGTTCAAGTAAGAACAGCACCTTAGCACCGGTCCACCCACATATCAAATTATCAAAGTAGCGAACACGAATCAAACCAACATGATAAAAGTGACTAGACGAAATTCTCGTGTACCCTCAAGAACACTTTGCCTATTACTAGTGATTGTTCTGGCTTGTCCTTTGCCTCAAAAGGATTGGGCTACCTTGCTGCACCTTGTTTACCGTTACCGTTACTTGCTCGTTACAAATTACCTTGCTATCAAACTATCTATTACCTACAATTTCAGTGCTTGCAGAAATTACCTTGCTGAAAACCTCTTGTCATTTCCTTCTGCTCCTTGTTGGGTTCGACACTCTTACTTATCAAAAGGACTACGATTGATCCCCTATACTTGTGGGTCATCAAGACTCTTTTTTGGCGCCATTGCCGGGTTGTGAAGCGCTCTTGGTAAGTGGAAATCGGTAAGGAAAAACTTATACTACGTGCTGAAATTTATTGCTACTTGCTACTATGGAGAACAATCCTTTGAGGGGTTTGTTCGGGGTATCTTCACCTCGACCGAAACCACAATTAGTTACCCCTCAACCTACAGCACCTACTGAAAATGTTGCTTATGAAATTCCTTCGGGTATGGTAGAACACTTGCTTGCTAAACCTTATGCAGGAGATGGAACTGAACATCCTGATATGCATCTCTTATATGTGAACGAAATATGTGGATTATTTAAGCTTGCAGGTTTACCCGGAGATGAAGTTAAGAAGAAGGTTTTCCCTTTATCTTTGGAGGGAAAAGCATTGACATGGTATAGGCTATGTGATGATCTTGGATCGTGGAACTGGAATCGTTTGCAATTGGAATTCCATCAAAAGTTTTATCCTATGCATCTAGTTCATCGTGATCGGAATTATATATATAATTTTTGGCCTCGTGAAGGAGAAAGTATTGCTTTAGCTTTGGGGAGGCTTAAGTCAATGTTATATTCATGCCCCAATCATGACATTCTGAGGGAAGTTATCATTCAGAATTTTTATGCCCGGCTTTCTCATAATGATCAATCCATGCTCGATACTTCTTGTGCTGGTTCTTATATGAAGAAGACTATTGATTTCAAGTGGGATCTCTTGGAAAGAATTAAACGCAACTCTGAAGATTGGGAACTCGACGAAGGTAATGAGTCAGGTATAAAGCTTGAATTTGATTGTGTTAAATCTTTTATGAATACCGATACTTTTCACAAGTTTAGCACTAAATATGGACTTGACTCTGTGATAGTAGCCTCTTTTTGCGAAGCATTTGCTACTCACGTTGACCTCCCTAAGGAGAAATGGTTTAAATATCATCCCCTTGTTAAAGAAGAAATTAAAGAACCGGTCAAAGCTAAAGAAGAAACTATCTTTTACAATGTTGATCCAGTTGTGCCTACTGCTTATATTGAAAAGCCACCTTTCTCTGTTAGGATAAAGGAACATGCCAAGGTATCAACCGTGGTTCGTAAGAGTAATATAAGAGCATCTAAACCTCCTGAGCAAATTAAAGTAGAACCTAGTGTTGCTATGATTAAAGATCTCTTGGAAGAAAATATTGATGGGCATGTCATTTACCTTTGTGATGAAGCTACTAGAATTGCTAAGCCTGATAAGAAAGATAAACATAGACCTGTAGAAGGCTTGCCCGTTGTCTCAGTTAAAATAGGAGATCATTGCTACCATGGTTTATGTGATTTAGGTGCTAGTGTGAGTGCTATCCCTTTTACCTTATACCAAGAAATTACGAATGAAATAGCACCTGCTGAAATGGAAGATATTGATGTTACTATTAAGCTTGCTAATAGAGATACTATCACACCACTTGGGATTGTTAGAGATGTTGAAGTCTTGTGTGGGAAAGTAAAATACCCTACTGATTTTCTAGTTCTTGGTTCCCCACAAGATGACATTTGTCCCATTATCTTTGGTAGACCTTTCCTGAGCACCGTCAATGCTATGATAGATTGTGAAAAACAAACTATCGGTGTCAGTTTTGGTAATGTGTCTCATGAATTTAATTTTTCCAAGTTTAGTAGACAACCTCGTGATAAAGTGTTACCTAGTGAAGATGAAATAATTGGTCTTGCTTCTATTGCCGTGCCTCCTACCGATCCCTTAGAACAATATTTGCTCGACCACGCAAATAATATGCACATGCGTGAAAGAAATGAAATAGATCAAATTTTCTTCGAACAACAACCTCTCTTGAAACACAATTTGCCTATTGAAACTCTTGGAGGTCCTCCTCCACCTAAAGGTGATCCCGTGTTTGAATTGAAACAATTGCCTGACACTTTGAAGTATGCTTATCTTGATGACAAAAAGATATATCCTGTTATTATTAGTGCTAACCTTTCAGAACATGAAGAAGAAAGATTATTGAAAGTTCTAAGGAAACATCGGGCTGCTATTGGATATACTCTTGATGATCTTAAGGGCATTAGTCCCACTCTATGTCAGCACAAGATCAATATGGAACCAGATGCTAAACCCGTTGTTGATCACCAACGGCGGTTGAATCCTAAGATGAAAGAAGTGGTAAGAACTGAAATATTAAAGCTTCTGGAAGCAGGTATAATCTATCCCATAGCTGATAGTAGATGGGTAAGTCCCGTTCATTGTGTCCCAAAGAATGGAGGTATTACCGTTGTTCCTAATGATAAGAATGAACTCATTCCACAAAGAGTTGTCACTGGCTAAAATTAAATAAAGCTACTAGAAAAGACCATTACCCTTTGACTTTCATTGATCAAATGCTAGAGAGACTATCTAAGCACACACACTTTTGTTTCTGCGATGGATATTCTGGTTTCTCTCAAATACCTGTGTCACAATCCGATCAAGAGAAAACCACCTTTACTTGCCCTTTTGGAACCTATGCTTATAGACGTATGCCTTTTGGTTTATGCAATGCACCTGCTACCTTTCAAAGATGTATGACTGCTATATTCTCTGGTTTTTGTGAAAAGATTGTAGAGATTTTCATGGATGATTTTTCTGTTTACGGAACTTCTTTGGATGATTGCTTAAGCAACCTTGATCGAGTTTTGCAGAGATGTGAACAAACTAATCTTGTCTTGAATTGGGAGAAGTGCCACTTTATGGTTAATGAAGGTATTGTCTTGGGGCATAAAATATGTGAGCGAGGTATTGAGGTGGATAAAGCTAAACTTGATGCAATTGAGAAAATGCAATGTCCTAAAGATATTAAAGGTATTCGAAGTTTCCTCGGTCATGCTGGCTTTTATAGGAGGTTCATTAAAGACTTCTCTAAAATTTCTAGGCCTCTTACTAAACTTTTGCAAAAGGATATCCCTTTTGTTTTTGATGATGATTGTGTGGAAGCCTTTGAAACACTCAAGAAAGCCTTAACCTCTGCACCTATCGTTCAACCACCTGATTGGAACTTGCCTTTTGAAATTATGTGTGATGCTAGTGATTATGTTGTTGGTGCTGTCCTAGGACAAAGAGTTGATAAGAAATTGAATGTTATCCATTATGCTAGTAAAACTCTAGACAGTGCCCAACGAAATTATGCCACTACTGAAAAAGAATTTTTAGCAGTTGTGTTTGCTTGTGATAAATTTAGATCCTATATTGTTGACTCCAAAGTTATTGTTCACACCGATCATGTTGCTATAAAATATCTTATGGAAAATAAATATGCTAAACCTAGACTCATTAGGTGGGTTCTCTTTCTTCAAGAATTTGACTTGCATATTGTTGATAGGAAAGGAGCTGAGAACCCCGTAGCTGATAACTTGTCTAGGTTAGAAAATATTCTTGATGACCCACTACCTATTGATGATAGTTTCCCTGACGAACAGCTAGCTGCAATAAGTGTCTCACACAACACACCTTGGTATGCTGACTATGCTAATTACATTGTTGCTAAATATATACCACCTAGTTTCACATACCAACAAAAGAAAAAAATCTTCTATGACTTGAGACATTACTTTTGGGATGACCCACATCTTTATAAAGAAGGAGTAGATGGTATTATTAGGCGTTGTGTACCTGAGCATGAACAGGAACAGATCCTACGAAAATGTCATTCCGAAGCTTATGGAGGACATCATGCGGGAGATAGAACTGCTGATAAGGTATTGCAATCCGGATTTTATTGGCCTACTCTTTTAAAAGATGCTCGTAAGTTTGTCTTGTCTTGTGATGAATGTCAAATAATTAGTAATATCGGTAAGTGTCAAGAAATGCCTATGAATTATTCACTTGTTGTTGAACCATTTGACGTGTGGGGTTTTGATTACATGGGGCATTTTCCTTCCTCTAACGGGTACACTCATATTTTAGTTGCGGTTGATTATGTCACTAAGTGGGTAGAAGCTATTCCAACTAGTAGTGCCGATCACCACACTTCCATTAAAATGCTTAAAGAGGTTATCTTTCCGAGGTTTGGAGTCCCTAGATATTTAATGACCGATGGTGGTTAACACTTTATTCATGGTGCTTTCCGTAAGATGCTTGCTAAATATGATGTTAACCATAGAATTGCATCACCCTATCATCCTCAATCTAGTGGTCAAGTAGAACTTAGCAATAGAGAAATAAAATTAATATTACAAAAAACTGTCAATAGTTCTCGTAAGAATTGGTCTAAGAAATTAGATGATGCACTTTGGGCCTATAGAATAGCTTATAAAAATCCTATGGGTATGTCTCCATACAAAATGGTGTATGGGAAAGCTTGTCATTTGCCTCTAGAACTAGAACACAAAGCATTTTGGGCAATTAAAGAACTCAATTATGATTTCAAACTTGCCGGTGAGAAGAGGCTATTTGATATTAGTTCACTCGATGAATGGAGAACCCAAGCGTATGAAAATGCCAAGCTATTCAAAGAAAAAGTAAAAAGATGGCATGACAAAAGAATCCAAAAGCGGGATTTCAAAATAGGAGATTATGTTCTTTTGTTCAACTCTCATTTAAGATTCTTTGTAGGAAAACTTCTCTCCAAATGGGAGGGACCATATATTATTGAAGAGGTTTATCGATCTGGAGCTATCAAGATTAATAACGCCGAAGGTACTAGCCCGAAGGTGGTCAATGGCCAAAGAATTAAGCATTATATCTCAGGTACGCCTATTAACGTTGAAAGCAATGTTATCCAAACCATGACACCGGAGGAACACACAAAAGAAACCTTCCGGAACACTCCAGAATATTTAAAAATAGGAGGTACGTGATACGGTAAGTAAACGGACTCCGAAAAATCCGCAAAAATATTTTCTGTCAGTTTTGGAATATTTTAGAATTTTAGGAATAAAAAATAAACCGGAAGGTGATCGAGGTGAGCACGATACACCAGGGCACGCCAGGCACCCCTGGGCGCGCCCTGGTGGGTGCTGCCCACCTCGGATGCCTTCCCGACTCCGTTTTCCTTCCAAATACTTGTTTCCCAAGAATAAAAATTCTCTATATATACCCCCAACTGTTTTGACGACCGCATCGCAGAAAAATCCTTTGTTCTTGCTTCTTGCTATTTTCCTATCAGATTTTTCAAGTCAGGCATCATGTCTTCTCCCTCTCCTAACAATATGGAAGAAGATGCCTGGCTAATGAAGATAGAGTTGAAGAGAGAGGAGCCGGAAGAGGCCTACAAGGAGAAGAAGGACAATGAAGCTAAGGTGGATTATCTCCCTGAAGGAGATCAATTCACACCAGCAAAGGAGGGAGAGGAAGAAGATATCCTCCAACCTTATTACAGTCATCTCACCCCTATTGAAATCGAAGCCTTTAGAACCTTCGAAGCGGTTCTTGTTCAGAATAAATTTCTCATCCGTGAAAATATCTTGTTGCAAGAACACATCGACAATCTTAGGAGAGTCATCCGCAAATTGGAGGATCTTATGAAGCTAAAGTGTGACATCACATCACCTCCACCTTCTTCATCACCACCACCAAAGGAGACTTGAGTACATGGGTATGGGCACTCCCCTTGGCTTGAGCCAAGCTTGGGGGAGGTGCCCCGGTATCATATCACCACCACTTTTATTCACCTTTACCTATTTTGGTTCTATCTTTAGTTTCCCTTTGCCTTAGTTGAATAAAAGTTTAGCGAGATCTATTTTCGTGTGTTAGTTTCGTGGTCTAACTATCTATGTATTCGTGTGAAAGTTATATAATAAAGTTTAGTTTGAGTTTTTGCTTCTCTACTTTCTTGTTGCAATCAAATAAAAGAAAGGCAATAAATGAAAAGAATCATATGCTAATCTTATGGTGAGTAATGACATCACATAAGGAAAAGTATAAGTAGTAAAATTTATTGGAGATTGACAAACATAGCATTGGTCAATGATGCAATTCATGAAAGAATTAATTAGGGAAGAGAAGATTCACATGCAAATACACTATCTTGGACATCTTTTATGATTGTGAGCCCCCATCAAATATTATATGTCAAAATTGTTGACGTTGGACAAGGAAGACAACGTAATGATTTATGTTTGTTCATATCCACATAGAAGTTATATTGTCATAGATCCTTTAACATGTGGTGTTTGCTCAATACCTTTGCTAGCCAAAAATTCCGTACTAAGTAGAGATACTACTTGTGCATCCAAAAACCCAAACCCAAACTCTTTCCTTGAGTGTCCACCATACCTACCTATGGATCGAGAAAGATCCTTCAAGTAAGTTGTCATCGGTGCAACAAGGCAATAAAAAGTGCTTCTAAAAGTGTTTTGATCAATTAGTGTAAGAGAAAATTGAGCGTTATACGAACTTATGATGGCAAAGTAATAAAAGCAACGGACTGCATAATAAAGGTTGCTATCATAGGGGGCAATATAGCGTGACGTTCTTTTACATTAAGGGATTGGGCATACAAACCAATAAGCGCATGACAACCTCTGCTTCCCTCTGCAAAGGGCATATCTTTTACTTTTATGCACTTACTTTTATGCAAGAGTCAAAGTATTCTTCTCTATTCCTTTTTACTTTTTCCTTTGCAAGCATCATGTGGTGAGAAAAGATCTAGGCACATATATCCAGTGGGATATGGGTGGGCATGAGTTATTATTGTTGACATCACCCTTGAGGTGAGTGAGTTGGGAGGCAAAACTATAAGCCCCTATCTTCCTATGTGTCCGGTTGAAACTTTTTGTTCATGGGTATGCCGTGAGCGTTAGCAATCATAGAAGACTAAATGATGGTTGAGTATGTGGACTTGCCCAAAGGCTCCGACATGAGACCCTTCCTGAAAATATGATGAATTGTCATTGCAAAGTTGACTGAGATCACAGTTTGTTGGTTTCCAATAAGGTTTATGCTTCATACTTATATGTTGTGATGAATTGTTACTTGTTCATGAGAAGCTTTATGATAAAAATATATTGAAATAAGTTTTTATGTTAGAGTTTGTTGCTGTTTTGTTAATAAGCATGATGCTTCTATGTCTGTATTTTGTTTTTATCGACACCTCTCTCTCAAACCATGTGGACATGCTTTTCAATATCGGCTTTCGCTTGAGGACAAGCGAGGTCTAAGCTTGGGGGAGTTGATACGTCCATTTTGCATCATGATTCCCTACTATTATTTACTTTGTTTTGTTGAATAATAATGCTTTGGGGAGTGATTCTAATGCCTTTTCTCTCATAATATGCAAGGTTTACACAAAAAGGGAGAATACCGACAGGTGCAATTCTGGACCCAAGAAAAGCACGTCAGACATACCTATTCTGCACAACTCCAATGAAGCTGAAAATTTACGGAGAATATTTTTGGAATTAATAAAAAATACAGGAGAAAAAATCTACCTGAGGGGGCCCACCTGGTGAGGAGCACCCACCAGGGCGCGCCAGGCACCCCCTGGCGCCACCTGGTGAGGATCACCCACCAGGGCGCGCCAGGCACCCCCTGGCGCGGCCTGGTGGGTGGTGCTCACCCTGGCCCACCTCCGGAGCCCATCTTCTGGTATATATTCCCCAAAAACCTAAAAAAATTAGGAGGAGGACTTTCGGGACGAAGCACCGCCGCCTCGAGGCGGAACTTTTGCAGGAGCACTTTTGCCCTCTGGCGGAGCGATTCCGCCGGGGGAACTTCCCTCCCGGAGGGGGAAATCGAAGCTATCGTCATCACCAACACCCCTCTCATCTTTGGGAGGCCAATCTTCATCAACATCTTCAACAGCACCCTCTCCTCTCAAACCCTAGTTCATCTCTTGTGTTCAATCTTTGTACCGGAACCTCAGATTGGTACCTGTGGGTGACTAGTAGTGTTGATTACCTTGTGTAGTTGATTACTATATGGTTTTTTTGGTGGAAGATTATATGTTCAGATCCATTATGCTATTCATTACCCCTCTGATCTTGAGCATGATTATTATTTGTGAGTAGTTACCTTTGTTCTTGCGGTCATGGGAGAAGTCATGTTGCGAGTAATCATGTGAATTTGATATGTGTTCGATATTTTGATGATATGTATGCTGTGATTCCCTTAGTGGTGTCATGTGAACGTCGACTACATGACACTTCACCATTCATGGGCCTAAGGGAATGCATTGTGGATTAGTTATTAGATGATGGGTTGCTAGAGTGACAGAAGCTTAAACCCTAGTTTATGCGCTACTTCGTAAGGGGCTGATTTGGATCCACATGTTTAATGCTATGGTTAGACTTTGTCTTAATAATTTTCTCGTAGTTGCAGATGCTTGCAAGGGGGTTAATCCTAAGTAGGTTGTTAGTTCAAGTAAGAACATCACCTTAGCACCGGTCCACCCACATATCAAATTATCAAAGTAGCGAACACGAATCAAACCAACATGATAAAAGTGACTAGACGAAATTCCCGTGTACCCTCAAGAACACTTTGCCTATTACTAGTGATTGGTCTGGCCTGTCCTTTGCCTCAAAAGGATTGGGCTACCTTGCTGCACCTTGTTTACCATTACCGTTACTTGCTCGTTACAAATTACCTTGCTATCAAACTATCTATTACCTACAATTTCAGTGCTTGCAGAAATTACCTTGCTGAAAACCCCTTGTCATTTTCTTATGCTCCTCGTTGGGTTCGACACTCTTACTTATCGAAAGGACTACGATTGATCCCCTATACTTGTGGGTCATCAGTGCCCAGTGCACTGGTCCCAATGACTCTGTTCTGTCACAACACTGGTGCCATTGCTCTAGCCAAGGAACCAAGGTTTCACAAGAGGACCAGACACATAAAGCGACGCTTCAATTCCATCCGCGATTACATCAAGGAGAAGGACATAAATATTTACAAGGTGCACACGGATCTGAATGTTGCAGACCCGTTGACTAAGCCTCTTCCACGAGCAAAACATGATAAACACCAGAATTGTATGGGTGTTAGATTCATTACAATGTAAATCTCATGGTGATGTGAGCTAGATTATTGACTCTAGTGCAAGTGGGAGACTGTTGGAAATATGCCCTAGAGGCAATAATAAAGTTGTTATTATCATATTTCCTTGTTCATGATAAATGTTTATTATCCATGCTAGAATTGTATTGATTGGAAACTCAAATACATGTGTGGGTATATAGACAACACTGTGTCCCTAGTGAGCCTCTATAGGACTAGCTCGTTGATCAAAGATGGTCAAGGTTTCCTGGCCATAGACATGAGTTGTCATTTGATAACGGGATCACATCATTAGGAGAATGATGTGATGGACAAGACCCAAACTATAAACATAGCATATGATCGTGTTAGTTTGTTGCTATTGTTTTCTGCATATCAAGTATCTATTCCTATGACCATGAGATCATGTAACTCACTGACACCGGAGGAGTACCTTGTGTGTATCAAACATCGCAACGTAACTGGGTGACTATAAAGGTACTCTACAGGTATCTCCGAGGGTGTCTGTTGAGTTGGCATGGATCAAGACTGGGATTTGTTACTCCGTGTGACGGAGAGGTATCTCAGGGCCCACTCGGTAATACAACATCATATTGAGCTTGCAAGAAAAGTGACTAAAGAGTTGGCCACACGATCTTGTATTATGGAACGAGTAAAGAGACTTGCCGGTAGCGAGATTGAACTAGGTATGGAGATACCGACGATCGAATCTCGGGCAAGTAACATACCGAAGAACAAAGGGAACGGGGTACGGGATTAACTGAATCCTTGACATCGTGGTTCGACTGATAAATATCTTCATAGAATGTGTAGGAACCAATATGGGCATCCAGGTCCCGCTATTGGTTATTGACCGTAGATGTGTCTCGGTCATGTCTGCATAGTTCTCGAACCCGCAGGGTCTGCACACTTAACCTTCGGTGACGATTATGTATTGTTGAGTTATATATGTTGGTGACCGAAGGTTGTTCGGAGTCCCGGATGAGATCCTGGACGTCACGAGGAGTTTTGGAATGGTCCGGAGGTAAAGATTGATATATAGGAAGTTGATGTTCGGGCACCGGAATGGTTTCGGGGTTCGCCCGGGTTTCATCGGGAGTGTCGGAAAGGTTCCGTGGGACCACCGGGAGGGTCCACCTGCCACGGAGGGCCCCATGGGCTGTGAGAGGGTGCGCGTCAGCCCCTGGTGGGCTGGCCGCACCTCCCACCAAGGCCCATGCGGCTGGAAAGGTGGGGGCCAAGCCAAAGGGGGCCGCCGACCCTTGCCTTGGGTGGCAAGGCACCCCGTTGGCCGCCGCACCAACCCTAGGGGAAATCCTAGGGCGGCCGGCCCCCTCCTCTCCCCCTATATATATGTGAGGGGACGGAGGGCTGCACACACTTTAAGCCACGGCGCAGGCTCTCCCTCCCTCATAGATTGTTTCTCCTCTAGATTGGTTCGGTTTTGCTTAGCGAAGCTCTGCCGGATCAGCTCCACCACCACCGTCGCCACGCCGTCGTGCTGCCGGAGAACTCATCTACCTCTCCGCCCTCGCTTGCTGGATCAAGGAGTCGGAGAACATCATCGAGTTGTACGTGTGCTGAACGCGGAGGTGCTGTCCGTTCGGCACTAGATCGTGATTGGATCACGGGGCGGATTGCGATTTGGATCGCGAAGACGTTCGACTACATCAACCGCGTTTTTTAACGCTTCCCGCTTAGCGATCTACAAGGGTATGTGGATCCAATATATCCGCTTGTAGGTGGTCATCTCCTAGATTGATCTTGGTGAAATGTAGGAATTTTTTTGTTTCCCATGCAACGTTCCCCAACACCTGGGACTGGGGGTACCCAGGACCGTCTGCCTGAGGCCCAAGGCACGACGCATGGCGTAGGCCCGATAAGGCCTGCCATAGGCTTCACAAGCGAGGCCCTCACGAGGGCCCCCGCCCCGCGAGGCATCCGGCGAAAGGCGTCTCTGGGAGCCTCCTGAGGACGCCCGCGTGAGGTCGCCTCCCGGGGCTACCCCCCGGGGGGCTTCGCGGGGCACACTAATTAAGGGTGGATTGGCGGGCCCCTGCTGCCCTGCACCTTCACGTGGGCGACGCGCGCCCAGTCAAGCGACGTCCGGGGCCGTGGAGCTGGCTTTGCGGAGAAGACTTTCCCCTTTGGTGTTGAGGGAGCAGGGCCGGCCCGTCGGTTCCCAAAGCAACCCCCAAAGGTTTCCAGTTTGGTGTAAGGAGGCCAAGGCTGGGGGCTCACCAGGATGGAGGTCGTCCCCGATGTAGGATCACTAGAAGTGTGTGTCTAGAGGGGGGGTGAATAGACTATTAGCAAATATAAAACCTAGCCTTTTCCCAAGTTAATTGGTTGGCAGATTTTAACAATTATAGCAAGTCTAGCACACCCTACACATGCAAGTCAACAAATATGGCAGCGGAAAAATAAAGACATTGCACATGGAAGTAAGGAGTTGAGATAGGGAGATCAAACGCATGAGGGACACGAAGATTTTTGCCGTGGTTCCGATAGGTGGTGCTATCGTACGTCCACATTTATGGAGTCTTCAACCCACGGAGGGTAACGGTCGCGAGAGTCCACGGAGGGCTCCACCCATAAGGGTCCACGAAGTAGCAACCTTGACTATTCCATAACGGCTTCCGTCCACGAAGGACTAGCCTCACTATGGGTAAATCTTCATGAAGTAGGCGATCTCCTTGCCCGTACAAACTTCTTGGTTCAACTCCACAACACGAAGTAGGAGGCTCCCAAGCGACACCTAACCAATCTAGGAGGCACCACCCTCCAAAAGGTAATAGGCTCGGTAATGTTGATGAACTCCTTGCTCTTGTGCTTCAAGATGATAGACTCCTCAACACACAATCACTCTCTCACAGATTTGGCTATGGTGGAAGAGATTGATTTGGTGGAAAGCAACTTGGGGAGGCTAGAGATCAAGATTCATATGAATAGAGTGGAATGGCTTGATCTCAACACATGAGTAGGTGGCTCTCTCTCAGAAAATTGGATGGGGCAAGTATGGAATAGTTCTGAGTGCTTCTCTTTCGAGTGAGTGGTGGTGAAGGGGTATATATAGGCATCCCCAAAAATCCAACCGTTACACCTAAAGTGACCAACTCGGTGACACCGAAGTATAAAACTCGGTGGTACCGAGTTGCTCCAAATGTAGCAACTTTTGAATCTCGGTGAGACCGATATATAATTCTTGGTGGTGCCGATAAGATGACCAACGGTCAGAATGCACAACTCGGTAAGACCGATTCTCAATTTTCGGTGGTACCAATTCTTGACAACGGCTAACCAGAAAGTTGGTCCAAAACTCGGTGAGACCAATTCACAAAACTCGGTGGTACCGATTCTTGAGAATGGCTAACCAGAAAGTTGGTCCAAATCTCGGTGAGACCGATTGGCAAAACTCAGTGGTACCGATTCTTCAAAATAGGATACCCGAAAGTTGGCAATTGATTTCGGTGCACCTAATGGAATGATGGTAGTACCAAGATGCTAGTGTTTGGCATGGGTCTGTCTGAAGTGGGAATCGGTGGGTCCGAGTGGAAATTGTTGGTAGCACCGATTTTCATGATAGGCTTGGACAGACTTTTGTGGAAGAGTTTGTGGGTGTTTTTGGTGACTATCACTTGTGCACGTGGAGCATCTTGTTCACCAACAGTACCTTACCCCCTTTTATTAGTATTGGCTTTCGTATGGACTCAAAGTAATTTCTCACAAAGTAAAATGTAGAGTCCTCTTGCTTGAAGCTTTGCCAATCCATTTCCTTGCATCTTGGGGTATCTCCTCACAACCCTTTTTGCCAACCCATCTCTCTCTATGGACTTTCACCTGAAATACACTAGGTAGAAATATTAGTCCAAGAGACAATGTATGTTGTCATGAATTATCAAAACCACCAAGGGAGCACATTGTGCTTTCACCCGAGCTCACCAGCGTGTCACGAAGGGAGGCTTTTGCAGGCGAAGACCACTTTTGTCAGGATAAGCTGCAGTCTTGTCCCCCTTCAAACTGGCGCATGTGGCAACCCTTCGCCTGATATTTTCAAGGGAAGAGGACCAAAGCCAGGATAAAAGGAGCAAGGCAGCGATGATAGAACAGACCGACCCCCTTCACTCTGACCCAAAAAGAAATCCAGACAAGCAGGAGTAGGGTTTTACACCGCGAGGTGGCCCGAACCTGGGTAAACCATCGTGTTCTTTGTTCTTCCCCCAAGCTCAAGCACGCCGAAGCATCGCCGCCGGTTAGCAAGAGGGAGCAGGGTTGGAGAACGAGCGCACCCCAGAGTTCGAACCTTTCTTGGGTCCCCAAAGCCCCGATTCCGACAATTGTTGATATTTTCTCAATCGAAAGTATATTATTCACCAAAATTCGTTTCTTCAGAAAGTATACCATGTGTTGATTTCCATTAACATGAAAAGTAACCTGCTCTTGTTGCAATCAATAACAGTCCCTGCAGTATTCAAAAAAGGTCTACCAAGGATAATCGACATATTGTCGTCCTCGGGCATATCAAGAATAACACAGTCCGTTAAGATAGTAACATTTTCTACAACAACAGGGACATCCTCGCAAATCCCAATAGGTATAGCAATGGATTTATTAGCCATTTGCAAAGATATTTCAGTAGGTGTGAGCTTATTCAAATCAAGTCTTTTATATAGAGAAAGGCATAACACTAACACCAGCTCCTAAATCACATAAAGTAGTTTTGACATTACTTCGTTTAATGGAGCAAGGTATAGTAGGTATCCCGGGGTCTCCCAGTTTCTTAGGAAATCCACCCTCAAAGGAGTAATTAGCAAGAATGGTGAAAATCTCAGTTTCAGGTATCTTTCTTTTATTAGTGACAATATCTTTCATATATTTTGAATAAGGAGGCATCTTCAGAATATCAGTCAAACGTGTTCGCAAAAAGACTGGCCTAAGCATTTCAACAAAGCGCTTAAAATCCTCCTCGTCCATATTTTTAGAAGGCTTAAGAGGGAATGGCATCAGTTTTTGGACCCATGGGTCTCTTTCTTTACCATATTTTCTAGCAATGAAATCTCTCTTATCATAACGTTTATTCTTAGGCGGTGGGTTATCAAGATCAGTTGCAGGTTCTATTTCCACCTCATTATCAAGTTCTTTATCATTGTCTGGTTGATCATCAACATGAACATCATCATTTTCAGTATCACTAGGTGCATTTTCACTACCAGATTGTGTCTCAACATCTCAAATAGAAACATCACTGTGATTCTTGGAAGGTTTTTCTATCACAGGTTCACTAGAATCATGCAAAGTCCTATCGTTTTTATTTTTATTTTTCTTCTTAGATGGACTAGGTGTATCATTATTAACGTTCTGAGAATCCTTCTTGATTCTTTTAGGTTGTCCTTCAGAATATGGGGGTTCTTGTGTCATTCTACCCCCTCTAGTCATAACTCTAACATCATGATCATTAAATTTATTATTCATTTCAGTAAGCAAATCATTTTGTGACTTAGCAACTTGTTCTAACTGGGTGTGAACTATGGATGAGTTTTTACCTAAACCTCTAACATCGTTAGCAATTCTAAACATCAAGTCACTCAAGCGACCAATCGTATTGGCATTTCGTTTTAATTGATCTTTAACTTACATATTGAAATGTTCCTGCTTAACAATGTAATTATCAAATTCATCCATGCATTGACTAGAAATTTTATTGTAAGGTATATCACCTTCATCGAATCTACGAAGAGAATTTACCTCTACTACCTGTGCAGGGATATCAAGTCCATGTATTTATTTAATAGGTGGTAAATTTTTAACATCTTTAATTTTAATACCCTTTTCTTTCTTAGATTTCTTGGCTTCTTGCATATCTTCTGGACTGAGGAATAGAATACCTCTCTTCTTCGTAGTTGGTTCAGGAGGTGGTCCAGGAAGTGTCCAATCATTAGCATTCTTCAAAATATTATTCAAAAGTTCTTCAGCTTGCACATCAGTTCTTTCTCTGAAAAAACACAACCAGCACAACTACCTAGGTAGTCCCTATAAGCATCACTTAGTCCATTATAAAAGATATCAAGTACTTTATTTTTCTTAAGAGGATGATCAGGCAAAGCGTTCAGTAGCTGGAGAAGCCTCCCCCAACCTTGAGGGAGATTCTCTTCTTCAATTTGCGCAAATTTAAATATTTCCTGTAAAGCAGCTTGTTTCTTATGAGCAGGAAAATATTTTCCAGAGAAGTAATATAACTAGGAGCCAGAGTAAGAAACCACTTCTTAGCATTACCCTTTAGTGAGAAGGGGAAAAGCTTGAGAATATAGTAGTAGGGAATTTTTTCCTCATTAGCAAATAGGGTGGCAATATCATTTAATTTGGTAACGTGTGCCACAACAGTTTCAAATTCATAACCATGGAAAATATCAGATTCTACCAAAGTAATTAACTCAGGATCAACAGAGAATTCATAGTCCTTGTTAATAACAAATATAGGAGAAGTGGCAAATTTAGGATCATATTTCATTTTCTCCTTCATATATTTTTCTTTCAGTTTACTCATCAGTTTCTTAAGATCATCTCTATCGTTACAAGAAAGAAAGTCTCTAGCTATCTCCCCATCCATAACATAACCATCAGGTACATCAAGCATTTCAATTTTAGGAGGAGATCTAGACAAAATAGGTGAATCGTAGTTTTCATCAATTTCAGCATTCTCAAGTTCTCTAGACTTAGCAATTTGTTCATTAAGAAAATATTGCCCGGTGGCATAGTTTCAGTTTCATCTAGCATAGTAGTAGCATCATCATAAGTTTCATTCAAAATAGAAGTAGCATCATCAATTACTTGCGACATATAAAATTGAATAGATGGTGGTGGTGTCACAAACTTACTCAAAATAGAAGGTGAATCAAGTGCAGAGCTAGATGGCAATTCCTTACCTGCCCTCGTCCTAGAGGGTACAATCTTGGTTTTAGCGTCTTTCAGATTCTTCATAGTGACAACTGAAAATCCCAAGTGAACTCAACAAATAGAGCTATGCTCCCCGGCAATGACGACTGAAAAAGGTCTTGATAACCCACAAGTATAGGGGATCACAATAGTCTTCGAGGGTAGTATTTCACCCAAATTTATTGATTCGACACAAGGGGAGCCACATAATATTTATTGGTCTTAGCAGTTGAGTTTTCAGTTCAAGCACACCTGGAATGTCTTTCTGCAATGAAGGTTTTAGTAGCGCGGTAACAAAAGCAATAAGAACACTAGCAACAGCAAATTTGAATTGATTGTAACAACAATAGTAACGAAAGTAATTTAACAGAGATCAATATGCGAAAAGCATAGGCCTTGGATCAGTGACATATAATTGATTTGGATGACATTCATCATGTAACAGTTACACACTAGAGTGACACATAACTAGCTCCAATTCATCAATATAATGTAGGCATGTATTCCGAATATTGTCTTACGTGCTTATAGTAAGCACTTGCATGACATCTTTTGTCCTACCCTCCCATGGCAGCGGGCTCCAAGGGGATACAAAGGGATATTAAGGCCTCCTTTTAATAGAGAACCAGAACAAAGAATTAACACATGGTGAATACATGAACTCCTCAAACTACGGCCATCTCCGAAGATGATCCCAACTATTGTCACTTTGGGGTCTACGGGTCATAATACATAATAGGTGCATACAACTTGCAAGATAGGATCCCAAACACTCTCATATTTGTGAAAACATAATAGGTACAGATCTGAAATCATGGCACTCGGGCCCTAGTGACAAGCATTAAGCATAGCAAAGTCATGGCAACATCAATCTTCGAACATAGTGGATACTAGGGATCAAGCCCTATCAAAAAACTCGATTACATGACAAATCTCATCCAATACCATCACCGTCCGCAAGCCTACAAAGTACTCACTCCCGGTGGTGAGCATCATGGAATTGTTGATGGAGAAGGGTTGGTGATGACGATGGTGACGAATCCCCCTCTTCGGAGCCCCAAACGGACTCCAGATCAGCCCTCCCGAGGAAGAATAGGAGGTGGCGGCGGCTCCGTCTCATAGAACGTGATGGACTCTTCTCTCTTATGTTTTCTCGGGAAATAGGAATTTATAGGCTTGAGATTAGGGCCAGTGGAGCCATGAGGGCCCCACAAGGTAACAGGGCGCGCCTAGGGGGTGGGCGCGCCCTGTTGCCTTGTGAGCAACTGGTGCCCCCCCTCTGGTTGATCTTTGCTCTAGTATTTTTTAATATTCCATAGAAAATCTCCATAAAGTTTCGTCCAATTCCGAGAAGTTTTATTTCTGCACAAAAAAACAACACCATGGTAGTTCTGCTGAAAACATTGTCAGTCCAGGTTAGTTTCATTCAAATTATGCAAATTAGAGTCCAAAACGAGAGCAAAAGTGTTTGGAAAAGTAGATACGTTGGATACATATATGCATCAGATAGAACTCCAAGAAGATTGAGGAGAACATGGTATTGAAGATCAAGGAGAGAGAAGAAGCCATCTAGCTACTAGCTATGGACTCGTAGGTCTGTGGTGAACTACTCATGCATCATCATGGAGGAAGCAAGGTTGATGTAGATGGCCTCCGTGATCGATTCCCCCTCCGACAGAGTACCGGAAAAGGCCTCCAGATGGGATCACGGAAGAATAGAGGCTTGCGGCGCTGGAAAAGGTGTTTTTTTGGTGTCTCTCTGTAGGTTTAGGAATATATAGGAATTTGTAGAGGTGGAATAGGTCAAATGGAGTTGCATGGGAGTCACGAGCTCAGGGCGCGCGCCCTTTGTGATCGTGGATCTCCCGTACGTCTTCTAGCCTCCTCCCAAACCTTCTAGGGTCCGTTTTGGTCCAGAAAAAATTACCGTAAAGTTTCATCGTGTTTGGACTTCATTTCCTATTGCTTTTCTAAAAAGTGAAAAACACACAAAAACATGAACTGGCACTAGACACTGGGTTAATAGGTTAGTCCCAAAGACATGATGTAAAATAGCATATAAATGCATATAAAGTATCCAAGATTGATAATATAATAGTATGAAACAATACAAAAATATAGATATGTTGGAGACGTATCAGCATCCCCAAGCTTATTTCCTGCTCGTCCTCGAGTAGGTAAATGAGAAAAACGGGATATTTGATATTGAATGCTACCTAACATGTGTATCATGTAATCTCTTTCTGGTATAAATATTGAGAAATGATGAAGTAATTGATATCAACATAATAATATCCATGAATTTAAGAAGCATAATCATTACTTTTTCAAAATATACGATCCTTAACGAATGTTATCCCAACTCATTTTATCATATTAGCATGGCATGACTCCGACTTCACCACACATAAGTATAAATCATGAGCACTCCGGTGTTAAACTAGGATATTAGATCGTACTTCTAACGCGCTTTAGCATTTTCAACTTCATGCAATACATGAGCATGAGCCATGGATATAGCACTATAGGTGGAAGAAAATGTGGTGGTAGAAATCAAAGGGTCTCGCATCAACTATGAGGATCAATGGGTTATGGTGATGCCCATCAATATCAATGCGAGGAGTAGAGATTGCCATGCAACAGATGCACTAAGAGCTATAAGTGTATGCAAGCTCAATGGAAACTAAGTGGGCCAGTGTGCATCCAACTTGCTTGCTCATGAAGACCTCGGGCATTTTAGGAAGCCCATCATCGGAATATACAAGCCAAGTTCTATAATTCCCACTAGTATATGAAAGTGACAACTCAGGAGACTCTCTATATGAAGAACATGGTGCTACTTTGAAGCACAAGTGTGGTAAAAAGATAGTAGCATTGCCCCTTCTCTCTTTTATCTCATTTTTTCGTCCGGATTCTCATCCCGATTTGTGGGGCAATCTTGGTCTCCATCATCCTTTCCTCACTGGGACAATGCTCTAATAATGAGGATCATCACACTTTTATTTACTTACAATTCGATAAATCTATACAAGATGACTCTATATGAATGCCTCTGACAGTGTACCAGGATGTGCAATCTATTGTAACATGTATAATAATGATGAACGGTGGAAGTTGCATGGCAATATATCTCGGAATGACTACGAAAATGCCATGATGGTTAGGTATGGTGGCTATTTTGAGGAAGATATAAGGAGGCTTATGTGTGATAGAGTGTCTCATATCACGGGGTTTGGATGCACTGTCAAAGTTTGCACCAACTAATGAGGTGAGAAAGGGAAATGCACGGTACCGAAGAGGCTAGCAAATTGCGGAAAGGTGAGAGTGCGTATAATCCATGGACTCACATTAGTCATAAAGACACTAGTAGAGAAATGGATAGCCACAACCTTAATTGGTGGCGCCTCATTTTTCATCCACGCCACCACTACTTTTTTCAAATAGTGGTGGCGTTAGCATATTTGGTACGTCACCACTATATTGTTACTGGTGGCGCGGCGTCTAAAATCCACGCCACCAGTAAATGAGATCCAACAGTGGTACTCGACATAAGTTATCGATGGCATGCAAAAATATGTCCACGCCACTACTAACCAAATACTGGTGACGTGTCAGATAATTTGGACGCCACCAGTAATCAGACAAATCTATTCAAAAGAAATAAAAATGGCAAAATATTATTGCTGAGGTGGTAACTAGTAGCGACGCCACCACTATCTAACTTGTGTCACGCCATCGGTATGGTCTGTTCTTTTTCTAGCGAATGGATGTGCACGTGGAAATATTTGCCACTTTTCCAAATCGAATTGCAGCCCACATGGGCCTAATCGGCTGGCTGGGCCGGTCCTGGCCAATGCAACCGCAACAGCTCCCGTAAAAAATAGTAGGCCCTTGTCATCTCTCTCTATCGCAACTCTCTCTCCCTCGTGCAGCTCTCCCTTCCCCTTTTCCATGGCACAGCCGCCGACCCATTTCGACGAATCCTGGCCACTCCCGCCGCCGCCCAGCACCATCACCAGCTCCTCTCGGGACGATCTACCTCCTCCACCCACTGGATTTGTTCATCCTTGCCTCCATATCTCCCGCGCGACCCCGGTCCTGGCTAGGGTTTTGTGCGCTGAGCAGCTATGGTGGCGGCCTCGACCGACAACTCCGGTGGTTGACCTCCGGCGATGGAGGCATCCATAAGGTCAAGCAACGGCTCTCGGCGACAGCGGCAACCACCAGGCGAGGGGCGAGTCAAGTATCGGCCACTCCCTTCTGGCCACTTCCTGCCAGCCAAGTAGGCTAGCAGGCAAGCTCCTCTATTCTCTGATTCATCAATTGTGAATGCTAGCATCTATGTTCCATATAGGAAGAAGTATATTAGATAGATGTATGCACAATAGATTATGGGAGGCAAGAGAAGTGTGCTTTTCTGTACTTGTGATTATCCTAGACATACAACAATTAATATTTGTATCTGAAAGAACCAAGTGAGGGAGTCCGGGACTAAGGGGTCCTCGGGCCGCCAGCTTATCTCCTGTGGGCCGGCTTGGTAGGCCGCTCTGTGGCTATTGCAGGAAGGCTGAACTACAGGACGACCCCGTGCTCAAGAAGGATGGCTCCGAAGACTTGGTGTGTCCTCCAAGTTTAGAAGAAAGAATGGGCATATCTATACCCGGATGGAAACCTATCACGTGTAACCCTAGGTACCCCTGGTGTCTATATAAACCAGGGGGCTTAGTTAGTAGAGGACAAGTCAACTCATCTATGGTTTAGCTCATCTGATCTCGAGGTAGATCGACTCTGTAATCATCGTACTCATCAATATTGTCGGCGTCCTGGGAACAGGGGTACCCAGACTTGCGTGCCTACGGCCTAGGGCGTGGCCCACCTCGACAGTCGAATACGGCCCAGCGCGGCCTCACTCCGCACAAGGCCCTCGCGAGAGCCCCGCGCTCGCGAGGGAAACAGCGCCAAGCCCGCAGGGGACTAGGCCTCCCCAGGCCTCCTCCCGAGTGGCGGAGATCTCCATGCAACGCTCGACCTCAGGAGGCCAAGGATGACGCAAGGCGGGCCAGGCGGGCACCAGCGCGCCAGAAGAGATAGCTTCCTCTTTCGTGCAAAGGAGGCAGGAGCGCACGCAGGTTCCAAAAGCGTCCCCAAAGGTTTCCTTTCTGATGCAACAAGACCAAGACCCCAAGCCCCGCAGGAGGGACGTCATCGCCGAGCCCACCTCTGCATCACCACTGGCTACTTTGCAGGCGAAGACCACCTTTCGTCAGGATAAGATGTACTCCATGCCCCCCTTCAAATTTGGCCGTTGTGGGATCCCTTCCCGCCATTGCGATAAGGGGAGAGGACCCGGGCCGCTATAACTAGAGGATAGGCTGCTCTGTAGAGGGGGATCTGAATCCACTCGAAGGCACTCGCGAGACAACTCACCACTGTACTAGTTCATCCACAAACCTCCTCGTGAGGCAATCCACCAATGGCAGGAGTAGGGTTTTACGCTTCGCAGCGGCCCGAACCTGGGTAAACTCTCGTGTGTTCTCTTTGTCCTCGCCATCGAGCGGGGTTATCGCGTTGTGAGCTTGGGGGGGTGAAGCTGTTGAGGATCTTCGCACACGCCCCTGGGTTCGAACTCCTTAGCGTTTTTGCGGAGCCCGAAATCCGACATTTGGCGTGCCAGGTAGGGGGCGTGTCGGAGTCTTCAGCAAGCTTTGCTTCTTCTTCGCCCCGTCATGTCGATGGGCGACGCCTGACAAGCTCCTTTCGGCCTCGGTGGATCCACCTTCACCAACCTCGCCACTGCCGTCCAAGACCTGCGCCACAGCAGCGCGATGCTGGGCGGTCGTTACCAGGCCACCAGCGTCGTTTCCACCACCGTTGCTGCTCGTGCCAACCAGGCCCACGGGACCGACATCGCCATGTACCCACGTGGGAGACCTCAACGAGCATGATGCGCTGCTGATGGCGAGTGAGATTCTTTGCCACCGCCCGACGCACGGGGGCTTCGACGCCTAGGCCGACCACATCGCCGAGTTGGTCACCGTCGCAAGGAGGGCCTGGGTTCCCCACCCCTCTTCGCGACCACCGGCGCTGGGCGCCGGGGGCTCATTCGCCGTGCCCATCGCCTCATATGCAGATGGCGTGCCCGCTTCACTTCCGGGCGAGCCCGAGCAGGGCCCGCCACATGCCGTACTCCTTCTCCTTCGGATCCTGGTGACTGGCTTCGGAACGCTGCCCGGTCCCGTCAGTGGTGCCTTTGAAGAAGGTGATGGGGCGCTCCGCGCGCACCACGACGCGCGCGCCTATACCCAGATGGATCTTCAACAGCCCGGGTCATCCCGGCGGGAGCGCGCCAACCGTCGCAGGGAGCAGGTGGCTCAGGCTTTCGGTCAGGCAGGTAACCGTAACGGAGGTGCGGTGGATACCCAGGGAGGCAACCGACGCCAAGACACGCGCGGCCCGCCCCACGGCGGCGGCAGAGGTAAGCAACTTTGGGCGGAGGCTCGCCGCAGGAGGGTCTGTGGGCCGCGCGCCCAGGGTGGTGTCACCTCGCCACCCAGGGAGGTTGCCCTTGGTGTGCGCGGGGACGACTCAGGAGGGGCCAAGGCCTCTATACAGAGGCCTATGTTCCGAGCTACGTCATACCTGCGGATGGCGTGGTGGATCAGGCGCCCCCCGCAGGTGCCAGCACCCTCCCGGAGTAGGGAGATGTCCCGGACGCTCTCCCCAAGCCGGGCCTGGGGGCTTCCATAGAGGGAGTACCAGGTCAAGTTGACGCAAGCAGGGGGGCGTCTCGGGATGCGCGGGGGCGCGACGCCGCCGCCGCCGCCCCCACGAGCAAGTAGCACACAGCCAAGCCCAAGGCCACAGGAGCGACCGCCTGGGGGGATCGGCAGGATACAACCAGCGCGGGCCACCCACGGCAACGGGAGCGCCGGCGCGGTCCTCAGGGGGCAAGGCCTCGTGAGGTCCTAAGGCCGCGGTCCGGCAGGCGCCCCGACGCCTCATGAGGCGGCTTCACCAACACAACACCTCTATGGCTGCGCTGGGTACATTGTGCTCATGTTTGGGCCGCGAGAGCGCAATCCCGCGGCTACGCGGGGAGCAATGCATTCAGGTTTGGGCTGTAGAGGCGCGCAACCACGCAGAAATGCGAGGGATGGCTCTTAATCGATTTGGGAGCACCTGGGCCATGCGCCTGGGGGCTTGCCCAGTTATCTTCGGCCGTGACACTCTCACGTAATAATGAGTGGGTTGTATATGCCCGGAGCCCCCCGAGGACGCGGAGAGGTTCCCTCCCACGCCCAAGTGGAAGCCCCATGCTCCGCACTGGCGGACAACACTGTCCTCCAATGACTATGCCCACGCAACGTGGATGCCCTACGCTCCGCGCTGGGGGAAGACGAAGGCGAAGACTAGCCTAGGTGCCGGACGCGGCTGTTGCTTGCTTCTTTTGGTGTTCATATTGCCACTCTTTGAAATGAAATTTGAAGATTTCGTAACTCTATTTGAAAAGGGGCGGGAATTTTTCTCTCTTCGCAATTCCTTTTTCTGGCCTTGGAGTCTCTTTTCTTTGAATTGGCACCTTGCCGAGGCCCGCGTACTTTGGCCTCCCCTCGTGGCCCCTCAGAGCAGGCCAGCAAGGACATGTTGCCTCGGAAGCGCACATCTTTTAATGGTCGACTCCCGCTCGGGGGCTCCGGCCGCGGCCCGGCACGACATCATGGAACCTCGGGAGGCTCAGGCGCCTCCCGGAGCAGCGACCGGCGGAAAGGTATGGGCGCCGCTCGAGCGTCAAGGGGGACTCCTGAGCAACGCGCCTCAGGAGCCACACTGGCCACGTAGCCCCTCGCCCCTTGGTCTCGTCCTGGTGATCCGGACGCCCCAACGGCGGTCGAGGTATGCGCGGGATTGGGTTCCGCCGACGCAGAGCGCCGCTTGAGCTTCAAGGGGGGGTTCCCGAGCAACGCGCCTCGGGAACCTCACCGATCACATAGCTCTGCGCCCCTTGGTCTCGTCCTGGTGATCCGGACGCCCCAATGGCGGCCCAGGCCTCGCCCCTTTGGTCTCGTCCTGGTGATCCGGACGCCCCAACGGCGGTCGAGGTCTGCTCGGGATCGGGCCCCGCCGATGCAGAGTACCGTAAGCGCTCCCGAACCATTCCGCACACAAGGAAGAAGCCCTCCCTGGTGGGATCCACGACCTCTCTAGACGCCCCAGCTACACCTCACGACGCTCGAGCTCGCCATGACCTGGTGAGCTAAGTACACCCACCGAATAGAGCAAAAACTTTCTGATCAGATAATAGACCGAATGCCGGGCAAGAGGTGTGAGCGCTAACATGAAAATGCAGGCGCTACGGTCCACTACGTATTCCCGTCAGGATTCTTGTGGTCCCAGGAACAAGGAAGGGCAGCGCTAGGGAAGGAATCCGGCCACTCTGGGCGACGTCGCTAAGATTCTGGCCTTGGGGGCGGCACGCTCCTCCTTAGGAGGGCCCGCCCCACGAGGGCCCAGCAGGCTGCCATCGCCGGTCATGGCGTGATACCCTCGCGAACATCTCGAGGGGCACCGGACCGCACCGGCAATAACGAAGGCCCCGCGGAAGAGGTGAAGTCGCGCCACACAAAACAAACAATCGACGGCTTGAAAGAAGAAGGAGGAAGATGAAGGTAAAAACACAAATTTCAACGCCCTCAGGGGCCGAGTGTTGCTTGACATGACAGGAACCAGGGAGAGAAAATAGGGGAAGCCTAGGCGGAGGAGCCGCTGTCGTCATCCGGACCGTCGCCCGCCGCGGCGCCGTAGTCGTCACCCTCGTCGGAGAGAGGCTCTTGGACGAACCGCTCCACCAAGGACTCCATGTGCGGGCACACCTCGTCCCTGAGGGGCCTCTGGAGCTCCTCGGGCACCGGCTCTATGACGCGGAGAAGATCGAGCTCCGGGACGTGGCGGCAAAGGTTGGAGAAGACGCGCGTCAGCGCGAGGCCCGGGAGGTCACGCGCGCTAGACATGTTGTCCTCGTCCACCCGGGAGACGCCGGTCTCCAGCGCCTCCACCACCTTGCCGAAGAAGTTGAGATAGCCCCCGTCGCCGTGCACGCACGGCAGCGCGGGGGCTTCCCCAACGAACCGGCTCACCGCGCCAACCGCGCGGTGGGCAATATCCAGATACTGCTTGGCGCGCTACACCTCCAGCATCTTCGCGTGGGCCGCCTCGTCCTGGGCGGCCTGCACGGCGTCGGCAGCCCCCTTGATCTGCGTCTAGAGGGACGCCAACTCCGCCTGGGCCTCCGCCTCGCCCCTGAGTGCGGCCTGGAGGGCGGCCTTGGCGTCCGCCAGCTGGACCCTCAGCGCATCCGTCTCCTGCTGGAGCTCGTCGAGCCTGTGCCTCTTGGGCGTGGGCACCCTGGGAGGAGGGAACGATCAGGACCGGTGCATCAGAAGCGCTTGCAAGAAAAAAGGGCGGGTGACGGAACACTTACTCATCGGTGATGGCCCAGCACCGGCGAGCTTGAGCCGGCCTCGAGGGCCCCCCACCGCTGCCTCCGGGGGCCGACGGTGGAGTCGGGGACTCCGTGCGCTTCCCCGCACCCGCTGCACTCCCACCAGACGCCATGGAGGAGCAAAGGGAAAGAGGAGGACAAGGAAGATAACTTGGAAGGAAGAGAAGCAAGAGGGCGCGTCGAGATGGCAAGGCCCCCCGGGCGGGGCGGGTTTATAGGCTCAACCGCTGCCCATGGGGCGTCATGGGGAGTGGAGGCGCCGTGCACTCCTCGGGCAACGCATGCGAGACTCGATCGGCATGCTACCCTGCCTCATGTCGCTTCATCTGCTCCCGTCAGGTCACATCCGCGTGGCCCGAGGGGCGGGAGGACACAAGGAGACAGCCGCATTCAAGGAAGAGCAATGATGGCCGAGGAGGCACGCAGGCCTGGCGTCAGCTCAACTCAGGGCGGTTCCCGATGTCTTCGGGGAGCCGAGACACCCGCGTCTCATTGTGCGCCACGCGTCAAGTTGGGCCCGCAGGTGGTTGGGGCCCACGGCGCTTCGGGCCATCCTCCGTGGCTTCGCCCAGAAGCTAGCTCGAGCGTGCCTTGGGCCCGGGGGCTACTGTCGGCGTCCTGGGAACGGGGGTACCCAGACTTGCCTGCCTGCGGCCCAGGGCGTGGCCCACCTCGACAGTCGAATACGGCCCAGCGCGGCCTCACTCCGCACAAGGCCCTCGCGAGAGCCCCAAGCTCACGAGGGAAACAGCGCCAAGACCCGCAGGGGACTAGGCCTCCCCAGGCCTCCTCCCGAGCGGCGGAGATCTCCATGCAACGCTCGACCTCAGGAGGCCAAGGATGACGCAAGGCGGGCCAGGCGGGCACCAGCGCGCCAGAAGAGACAGCTTCCTCTTTCGTGCAAAGGAGGCAGGAGCGCACGCAGGTTCCAAAAGGGACCCCCAAAGGTTTCCATTCCGGTGCAACAAGACCAAGACCCCGAGCCCCGCAGGAGGGATGTCATCGCCGAGCCCACCTCTGCATCACCACCGGCTACTTTGCAGGCGAAGACCACCTTTCGTCAGGATAAGATGTACTCCATGCCCCCCTTCAAATTTGGCCGTTGTGGGATCCCTTCCCGCCATTGCGATAAGGGGAGAGGACCCGGGCCGCTATAAAAGAGGATAGGCTGCTCTGTAGAGGGGGATCTGAATCCACTCGAAGGCACTCGCGAGACAACTCACCACTATACTAGTTCATCCACAAACCTCCTTGTGAGGCAATCCACCAAAGGCAGGAGTAGGGTTTTACACTTCGCAGCGGCCCGAACCTAGGTAAACTCTCGTGTGTTATCTTCATCCTCGCCATCGAGCGGGGTTATCGCGTTGTGAGCTTGGGGGGTGAAGCTGTTGAGGATCTTCGCACACGCCCCTGGGTTCGAACTCCTTAGGGTTTTTGCGGAGCCCGAAATCCGACAAATATAATCAAGGACGATGTAGGGTTTTACCTCCTCAAGAGGGCCCGAACCTAGGTAAACATCGTCTCCTTCGTCCCCTATTAACCATCGATCCCAGATCCACAACTCGGGACCCCTACCCAAGATCCGCCGGTTTTGACACCGACATTGGTGTTTTCATTGAGAGTTCCGCTGTGAGATCACTAGAGGATTGATGGCTCGCCTAATCATCAGCGATTAGGTCCGTAACGGGAACACCTTTGTCCCTGGAAAGACTTTCGCGTTCGGCAGCATTGAGCTGCATGCTGACCCGATCGGGCATGTTGGCCAGATCGGAAGTTTCGTCCACGGTCAAGAGATCAGGTTTGGGAACCTAGAGTTCACCGCCAACTCCAGTGGCGATCTGTTTCTTACCGAGCTCTCGGTCTTATCCAGTGAGCCCGGAAATCCCGAGGCCTTGACTTCGGGTCCCCTACTCGCCCCTGCCCTCAGGTCCATCCCCGGCGGAGGTTTAACCTTGAGCTCGGACCCGGTGATAGCACCTGAGAAATAGGGCTCGGTTCTTGCCGAAGATGCTCCTCACGAGGGCTCCTCGGAGTTTGGCTCCGAAAGCCCTCGGAAGATCGATCCGGTCGACCTCTCGCTTTTGAACGAGGTGCTGCACCGGATCGAGTCAATGAAAATCGTGGACGACCTAACCTCGACCCATGTGTAGATCGGTCTGGAGGCAGGTCATGAGGAATTTTTCGACCCATCCACCACCCACTTAGTAGCCACTGTCAAAGATTTAACCGATATGTTGGACTACGCCTCTGAGGAGGCAGAAGACCTAGATGAAGAGGTCGGTGCTCCTGCCCCTATCACTATTGGGCGGTGGACATCCACCTCCACCTACGACGTCTATATGGTGGACACCCCCGATGATAGGGACAACCACACCCCCAAGAAGAACGGCGACAAATCCGGTGAAGCGCCGTCAAAGCACCGAAAACAGCGCAAATGATCCAAGGCGAACAAGGGAAGGGAAGCCATCGTAGGCACCGGGGAAAGCGACACCCCGGAAGACCTCGGTGACCTTGAAGCCCGAGAGCAGCCATTGGAGGACCCGGAGGGGCTCGAGGATCTGCAAGACCCCGAGGATCTCAATGATTCCGAGGACGACAACTACCTCCCCCTGCCGAGGAGAAGGATAGCCTCGAAGCCGAAGACTTCACCGTCCTCGAAAACCCTAAGGATCAGGAACGGTTCAGGCGGCATCTTATAGCCACCGCCCGAAGCCTAAAAGCAAAGCAGCAGCAGCTTAGAGCCGAACAACATACCATCAACGATAGATGGACGAAGGTCCTGGCAGCCGAAGAAGGGTTCGGCACCAAGCGGCCAGATCAAACCAAGAGCTACTCACGCCGGCGTCTTCTGCCGCAATTCGATGACGAGGCCTTTGAGCCCGAATCTCCTAGGTGCACTCAGTACGACCAGCCGGACCGCCCCCCTTGAGGACGGGGCAGGGCGGCTGGAGACGCCGAGTATAGACCCGTGTTACCTCACAGGAGAGGAAAGGGGCCAGCACACTTTGAGGATCGACATGACCTATGACAGGACCTGGACTATAGAGCAGGTCACACTAGGTCCATCTACGGATCTAGAGGGTACTCCCCCGCTAGACGGGGCGGGTACCAATCATGGCTCGACCGCAACCACAGAGACCGGGAACAATATCGGGCCCAAACAACAGCCGATTTCCGCCGTGACGTAGCCCGGATCAGAGGCGCTGCCCACCCACTGTGCTTCACAGACGAGGTTATGCAACATCAATTCCCCAAAGGGTTTAAACCCATAAACATAGAACAATATGACGGGATGACATACCAGGCTGTGTGGATTGAGGACTACCTCCACCACATTCATATGGCCAGGGGAGATGATCTCCACGCCATCAAGTACTTGCCACTCAAACTTAAAGGACCAGCTCGGCACTGGTAAAACAGTCTCCCTGAAAACTCCATTGGGAGTTGGGAAGAGCTCGAGGATGCCTTCCGATCTAACTTCCAAGGCACTTATGTCCGGCCCCCGGACTCCTCCGACTTGAGCAACGTCGTCCAAAAGGCCGGTGGATCAGCTAGATAATTTTGGAATCGGTTCCTGACTAAGAAGAACCAGATCATTGATTGTCCGGACGCCGAGGCAATAGCCTCGTTCAGACACAATATCCGGGATGAATGGCTAGCTCGTCGAAGCCATAACCCCGAAGACCCCGGCACCTCCGAAGTTCAATATGGAAACAGGAAGCCACAACGCAACAAGAACAAACGCCGCCACAACAACGGTGATGCGGAGGACACGGCCGTAAATGCCGGTTTCCGCAACTCAAAATCCGGACAGCGGAAGAAGCCCTCTAAATGAAATAGAGACGGACCTACCGCGTTGGAAAAAATCATGCATAAGCCCTACCAGATCCACAGCACCCAAGACAAACCTGCCACTCACACCAACCGTAACTATTGGGTATTCAAACAAGCTGGCAAGCTTGCAGCCAAGGAGCAAGGCAAGGGCCCGCGCAGTGAGGATGATGAAGAGCCTCGCGGTCCGAACAATGGCGGACAAAAGCAATTACCTCCCGAGGTAAAAACTGTGAACATGATATACGTCACACATATATAAAAAAAGGTGAGGAAGCGCGCCCTTCGGGAGGTCTACGCCGTAGAGCCCATAGCCCCGAAGTTCAACCCATGGTCGGCTTGCCCGATCACCTTCGACCGTAGGGACCATCCAACCAGCATCTGTCATAGAGGCTCGGCAGCCCCTTGTCTTAGACCCCATTATTGATGGGTACCACCTCACTAGAGTTTTCATGGACGGAGGAAGCAGCCTTAACCTGATTTACTCAGACACGGTGAAAAAGATGGGTATCGATCCATCAAGGATCAAACCCAGCAACACTACCTTTAAAGGTGTCATTCCAGGTGTCGAAGCCCGTTGTTTGGGTACCGTGACTTTGGAAGTCATGTTCGGCTCACCTGACAACATCCGTAGCGAGGACTTGATCTTCGACATTGTCCCTTTTAGTAGCGGCTATCACTCACTGCTCGGCCGTACATCGTTCACTCGCTTTAACGTTGTTCCCCATTACGCATATCTGAAGCTCAAGATGCCCGGACCCAAGGGGGTCATCGCTGTCAATGGCAACACACAACGCTCCCTCTGGACTGAGGAACACACAGCGGCCTTAGCAGCCGAATTCCAATCCGGCATCGAGATGACAAGGCCCCAATCAGCCATCAAGGCGCGACAGGCGAACAAACAAGCCCGAGCTCAACCTGATCTCCCGAAACCGTCCCCTGCTCAACACAAATAGGGATGCGCCCCAATAGCACGGCCCAGCTACCCGTAAGGTATGTACCTAGAAGGCACAATTTTGCTCTCAAAATACCATGGGCAGTTGTGGGGACCCACTACCAAAAACCAAGTGGTCGGCTCGACCGAACTACTGTCAAAATAGCGTCTCCGGAAAAATAGCAGGCACCATCCAGGACCTAGCAAGCGTCAAGCTCACACATGTTACGGCGATTTCCCAAGAACCTCTCTCACATGTCCATTCGCCCATAGCAATCACCTTTAAAGGAGCACAACCCCCCCTTAAGAGCAAAAGAGCGGAGGCATATCAGGGCGCATGGAGACATCAAGCCACCCATCGAAGACTCTGGGTAAACCTTTGCTTTGTAAAGTTTGTTTTAAAGAAAAATGCCTGTAACAGTTGCTTCGGCAGTTTGAATTGTAAAAATTCATCAGATATAAAGATTATCCTTTATGGCCTTCTTACAGTATTTTATGTAACATAAACTGTTTTCTACTTCCCGGCTCGGAAAGCAAAACTATTTGGCACATGTTAGATGTGACCGGCTAATAGATCGGGGGCTTGATTATAAAACTCGCCCCAAGCATCATCCCAGCATTATTTTCTATGTGTCTAGCATCTCGGATATTGCGTTATATGAATCGGTTCCGAATTATGTCTTGGGTCAAAGGTTGGGTTGCCCGGCTCATGTGTTTACCCTCTTACGTTTCGCTCGTTCGGCTAAAAGGGTAAAGGGAGAACCACTACGATTGTATTTCCAGCTCGCCTGCTCAAGTACCTCAGTGGAGAAATCCGAAAACCGACTATCATAATAAGTGAGAACCGGTCTGCGATCCGAGCATAAGTGGCAAACTAAAAATCGATGGAGGTTACTCCGTGTCATACGAGGGGTTTGTACCTTCACAAACCATGTGATAATGTTCTCAACCTCTATATATCTGAATATAACAAAATACTGGGGGCTAGTCACCAGCCCCCGCACTCAAGCTCCTAGGCTAAGTGAAAGCACTAAAGCCACATAGTCCGATCGCCTTGTTCCCCTCACGCACTACCGCCTCCGGGCACCGATACTTTGGCTAAGGGTCACAGTGCGGAGGCCGAAACACCTCTCGTAGTATCTACATGGGAGCTGAAGCCGACGACTCGCAACTTTCAGTTCAAACGGCCACATAGGAGTCAAAATACTACAAATCTTAAAAGCATGACACATCAATCAACCGCATTATAAAGCAAAACAGTCATTGGGCACATGATAGTACGCTCATTCATAAATTACATCTTTCCAGCATTGGGCCTCTATCACCCGAGCACCATCCATCATGATGGGGAAGTATAGCTCGGGGCGCCTATGCTCCTTCCTGGTAGGTGGAGGTGTGGTGGCCATCTCGGCTGGCTTGAGCCTCGGCCAGTGCACCACGGTCTTCGCGAAGGCCATCCGAGCTCCCTCGATGCAGGCGGAACGCTTCGGGACTTCAATCCGGGCCGCGGCATCGCACAACTTCTGCACTAAACCTAAGTGACTGTTCGGTAGTGGCTCTACATGCCACAGCCGCATGCAAAGGTCTTTCATGGCCGGCTCCACCATCCTGTGCAGTTCTATCAACTGATTCATCTGATTGCTGAGGAGAGCAGGGTGTTCGCGGGTTTGAAATTGCGCCCAGAACAGTCTAGGCTCAATATCCCCATCCCGCGTAGCAAAGTATCGAGCCGCATCCGCTGCACTCCTCGAGAGATCCGTAAAGGCGCCTGAGGAACGCCACACCCGTGTGAGCAATGCAAACCTAATACCACCAAAGGCACATTGCAGTAAGTACGGCTTACCATCCGCGATCAGCCTGACTTGGCGGAGTTCTTCTTCATATAACCACCTATCTACCCTCTCTGCTTTAAGCTTTGCGGACAGCGAGGATAGCTCGGCGGCTTGGTCTTTGTTCTTTTGCTCAAGGGCTTCATACTTAGTGCTGGCATCCTTGAGATCTTGCTGCACCTCGGATACCCGAGCTTCGTGCTTGTCGCTAACGGTTTTCACCGACGGCAGTTCGGCCAGCGCCTTATGATCCGCGGCCTCCTGCCTCGCCTTCTTTAACTCCGCCTGGAGGTTCTTGACCTCCGCGGCGATGACTGTAGTCATAGTGGATAACCAACACTTAGTGACAAAACCCCGAAACAACTTCAATTAATAAGGATAATAGTGGCCAAGGTGGCACAATTCGGACTTACCTTGCGCTTCGTCAAACCGCTTGTTGAGGCGGTCTAGTTCCTCATTGGAGCTCTTGAGCTTCCGATTCAGCTCGGCCAGCTCCATGGCATTGGTGGCCGCTGTCGAAGACGAGGCCTACAAAACACCTTATTTATGTTAGACTCCCGAGCTATCGGTTGTAGACCCTCTGCTAGGTTTTTCCCAAACTTGCCAGAGTCTCGGAAGTCCCTTTTTGCTATTTGACCCCCCGTGTGAGTTTTTGAAACTCACCTGCGGCTCGGGGGTTACTGTGCTTACAGGGGTTGTATAAACCTTATAAGCTAACTTTTTCTGGGAGAAAGTGTATTACATGGCTTACCTTGAAGCCCGTTAAGAGACCGTTGAATGCCTCCTTCAGTCCGGTATCAACAGACTGAATGCGCGGTGATCTTCGGTGAGGGAGGAGCTAGTCAAAGCCTCCTCCATCGCAGCCGGCCACCCAGTTGCGGCCCACTCTGTTACGGGCAACATTGGTGGTGGCACCTCTGCCCTCCCTTCTTGGAAAGGCAGGGTCGACAATTCCGGAGACATAGAGTGCTCTGGAACTGTCTGTGGAGGGGGTTCGGATGGACCATGTCCCCCCTCTTTGTTTACCAGGAGGGGCTCCTCCCCCTGGTCTTTGGTAGCGGAGGTATTAACCTCCGCCACTTCGTCGTCACCCCCGCCCCCGGTGTTCGGCCCAGGTGGGGTCTGGCGGGATAGCACCTCCACGGTCTCCTCGGCGGCCCGAGGAGGAGAGGTGCGTGACGCTGTCCCGCTCTCTGTCAGCTCACCGGGCAGGGATTCCCCCTCGGATACCTGATCGGTGGGGAAATCACATGGTGGGCTACAACATGAAAGGCATTCTTCCTGTTAGTGGCAAAACTCTGTGTGAACGCATCATAAGATGTTCGGATTAAGTACCTCTGGGCTGGGAGCTTGACCCCGGGGTTCCTCAGGGGGACGTTTTCGAAAGCCTCGGATTCCTCGTCGGAATCTGGGCTATCATCGGGCAGGACCACTTTGGCCCTGCAGGACCTTTTCGGGGCGGGGGGGGAGTTGGATCCTCCTCAGCATCGGCAGACGCCGCCCTCTTCCTTGTTTGGGGGGATTCAACCTCCCCCTTCCTCTATGTGCTCCTCCTCATGAGCAGAAGAGGCCTGGGTCTCCTCGGACCTAGTGTCTGGAGGACCTCTTGGGCGGAGGCCCTCTCGGACATCCTTCTTCTCGCCTTTCTTCTTCTTCTCCTTCTTCTCCGGCGCCGAGTATCACGCCACAACCAGCATCGCCATCAATGGGGCCAGACTATTAATCCGCAAAGCCTTGTCCAGCCAGTTCTATGAAGGCAAGGAAGAAGGGGTTAAATTCCTTACTAAAGGTTAGAGCCCGAGAATAAAAATAGAAGCTTTGTTATACCTTGGTAGGAGGGTTTTCGGTGTCCAGGCCGGTGTCTTCCTCCTCGGCTGGCCAGTCCTTCTGGGGCTTGAACAACGCCTTCCAGAACTTCTCGTGGGTAGTGCGGTAAAGCTGGCGCACGGTGGCAGGGTCGTCAAGCTTGTAAGCCCTCATTAGGGTGGCCCGGTGCTGGCATGGGAGGAGACGGCGACGGAGCATGATCTGGACCACGTTGGTCAGCTTGATGTTCGCCTCTATCATCTGCGTAATGCATTTCTGCAGCGCCTTCACCTCCATAGCCGATCCCCAATCAAGGCCTTTCTTGATCCACGAGGTTAGCCTTGTGGGGGGTCCGGATCTGAACTCGGAGGGCGCCGCCCAGTCTGCGCCTCGTGGTTTGGTGATGCAGAACCATTCTTTCCGCCAGACCTTGACGGTGTCGATGAAGGTGCCCTCCGGCCACTCAACCAGCGGGAGTTTACTGATCACCGCCCCTCCACAATCCACGTGCTGGCTATTGACTGTCTTCGGCTTGACATTGAAGACCTTAAGCCACAGGCCGAAATGCGGCTGGACCCGCAAGAAGGCCTCGCAAACGATGATGAGGGCCAAGATATGCATGATGGAGTTCGGGGGGGAGATCATGAAAGTCTAGCCCATAGAAGAACATTAAGCCCCTTACAAAGGGGTGCAGTAGGAAGCTCAGTCCCCGGATGAAGTGGGGAATGAACACCACTCGCTCTTCCTGCTTCGGCGTAGGCACCACCTGGCCTGCCTCTGGAGCGCGGTGGACGATGTTGGCCGGGAGGTAACCGGCGCGCTTCAAGTCCCGGATGTCGTTGTCGGTGACGCAAGAGACCTCCCACTTGCCCTGGGAACCTGAGCCGGCCATGGCTGAGCTTGGGGGGGGGGGGAAGTGGCTTGGGGAGAACCGAAGCAGGACTGGATCTGGGCGCTTGGAGCTTAGGGGGGTGAGAGGGCGAGCTTGAAGCTGAGGAGCGGATGGAAGCCTTGGGGATTTTTCTCTCTTTTATGGGGGGTTGTAATACTAAGAGCCCTTCTACTGCGCCGCGGGCTGCGTCACTTCCTGAAACAATCGTGTCGTTATGCGCGCGTGGGATAACCCAGATCATTAATCATATCCCGAGAAAAACGGAGCACGATCTTCATGTTGATAAGACGTGCCAATGAAGGAGCTGCGTCGAACCGCGAATCGAGTTTTTATAACTGGTCGAGTGGTCGTGACCTGCCGTGGCGTTTTGTCAGAAAAAGTTGTCAGGCAACGCACTGTTCATACTCAGACGTTTGGCCTTCGAGGTTAAGCAATGTATGTTCGGAAAGCAGGATGTCATCGGCGGCCGAACTAGAATCAGTCGAATATAATGGGGAGAAAGGACTCACCCCGCAAGCCGGAGACTTTGGACGTGTGAAGCAGCTAAGTGTCATGAACCCCGGCATTGGAGGCTAGTTCGGGGGCTCCTGAGGGAGTCCGGTACTAAGGGGTCCTCGGGCCACTGGCTTATCTCCTATGGGCCGGCTTGGTAGGCCGCTCTGTGGCTATTGCAGGAAGGCCGAACTACAGGATGACCCCGTGCTCAAGAAGGAAGGCTCCGAAGACTTGGTGTGTCTATATAAACCAGGGGGCTTAGTTAGTAGAGGACAAGTCAACTCATCTAGGGTTTAGCTCATCTGATCTCGAGGTAGATCGACTCTGTAATCATCATACTCATCAATATAATCAAGCAAGACGTAGGGTTTTACCTCCTCAAGAGGGCCCGAACCTGGGTAAACATCGTCTCCTTCGTCCCCTGTTAACCATCGATCCCAGATCCACAGCTGGGGACCCCCTACCCGAGATCCGTCGGTTTTGACACCGACACCAAGTAGGCCTGTAGAAAGAAGAAGTATTCCTTGAGAAGTAGGCTTGTAGAAAGAAGAAATAGTCCTTGTGGATGTGTTTTTCTCAAGTAGTACTAGACTGCATATTGGTTCGATTTCGAGCCTGTAGCATGAACTCGTCGTATTGGTCTCTAGTTTGTTCAGATTTGCATGCTGACCATCCTGTTGTTATAGTTAGATTAGATGCTACCTCGTCGGATAAATCTAATGATATGTCTCGATTGTACCTTTACTAAGTAAAGCTGCTGTTGGTGGAGAATCGTGATGGGATTTGTGCTATCATGGTATGAATAAATTCCTGTTTCAAAAAGAAAAGAAAACAACGTGAGACGCCTTAAAGTGCACATGAACGTGTGGTTTAATGGTATGAATAAATTTATGTCTCCTAATTTGAGTCGCATCCAATGCGAAATTTGTATGCATGTGTGCCCCACAACTCGCCAGCTGGGACGAGGGGCTATGATCGACCAAGGGCTAACCGGGTAGGTATGGCGTGTCATAGTTCTGCAACGAGTCCGTGAATGTTGCTTTCGGTCTCGCCATCGATGACGACGGGCTGCGATTAACCAAGGGCCTGCCGTAGTTCTGCAACGAGGTCATGAATGCTGCTTTCGGTCGGGCTTCCGACCGTCAACGCTCGTGCCTTAGCCGCCGGAAGCCGCGACCGTCCGGTTGCCAGGCTGGCCGACGATGGCAATAATGAATAGGCACTTCAGGCTAGCGGCATGGAACTTTGTGCATGTCCCTTGTTGATGGGCCATTGCTTCATCATGCTCATGCATCTTCCTGCCTATAATCTAGGGTCGATAGCTAGATGCTAAGAGGTCGTTAGATCCACGTCTGTGTGCTCCTCTTTTTTGAGTTGGACGTCTGCATGCTCCTGTACATGTGTTTATAGCCCAAGGCTCTGATCAAAACAAGTGTGTTGAATCTCTCTCTCTCTGTTCTTATATGTATAGATTAATAGAAGTGGAACGAATATCATGAGACTGTTTATATTATGTTTAGCCTAGGGGAGTGCAATGTTTTCTTTCCCTTTGCAACACACGGGTATGTTTCCTAAGTGTATACTCATCTTAAGTTGCAAGTTGTTTAAAAATGCATTCAGTGCTATACATTCTCTACTTTGTTACTAGTAAGATTCTGATTATGTTGTATGCATCATCTATCATTTAAAAAATACAAGATTATGGCTTTCCTATTCACAATGTGTCACATAAATTATTCCATAAGATCTGGACCAATAATCGTGTCCCTATATAGTCTCTTCTTTTATTCACCCTTTCCAAGATTATACGTTGTTATCAAAATCCTAATTTCCACTGTTTTAGTAAATGTACTAATATAGTCTGTACCTTTCAGCTTTTATCCATCTATGAGCACCGGATTGGAGTTCAGTGATTCGTACGGGGAATCAAGTTTGACCAGTGGGGAGCGGAGCTGGTGTTTGATACGTCCATTTTGCATCATGATTTCCTACTGTTATTTATTATGTTTTGTTGAATAATAATGCCTTAGGGAGTGATTCTAATGCCTTTTCTCTCATAATATGCAAGGTTTACACAAAGAGGGAGAATAACGGTAGCTGGAATTCTGGACCTGAAAAAAGTACATCAGAGATACCTATTCTGCACACCTTCAATGGACCTGAAACTTTACGGAGATTAATTTTGGAATTAATAAAAAATACTAGAGCACAGAACTACCGGAGGGGCCCACCCTGGTGGGCACAAGACACCAGGGCGCGCCAGACCCCCCTGGGCGCGCCCTGGTGGGTTGTGCCCTCCTCGGCCCACCTCCGGTGCCCATCTTCTGGTATATAATCACTTTTGACCTAGAAAAAAAAAAGAGGAGGACTTTCGGGATGGAGCGCCGCCGTCTCGATGCGTAACTTGCGCAGGAGCACTTTTGCCCTCCGGCGGAGCGATTCCGCCGGGGGAACTTCCCTCCCGGAGGGGGAAATTGAAGCCATCGTCATCACCAACACCCCTCTAATCTTTGGGAGGCCAATCTCCATCAACATCTTCAACAGCACCATGTCCTCTCAAACCCTAGTTAATCTCTTGTGTTCAATCTTTGTACCGAAACCTCAGATTGGTACCTGTGGGCATGGTTTTAAATAGCGGATAGCGGACTGGTAGCGGATTTGGTTCCGCGTAGCGGAATGCGGATAGCGGGCGATATTGCGGGTGCTATGTCCACGTAGCGGCTTTATAAAAACACTAGATTCTTGTTTATATCACTAGAACATGAACAAAAAGTAATGAAATTTTATTTAAGTGATAGCGGTCGCTATTGCGCTAGTGCTATTGCGGACGCAATAGCGGACGCTATCTTCGCTATTTAAAACTATGCCTGTGGGTGACTAGTAGTGTTGATTACCTTGCGTAGTTGATTACTATATGGTTTATTTGGTGGAAGATTATATGTTCAAATCCATTATGCTATTGAATACCCCTCTGATCTTGAGCATGATTATTATTTGTGATTAGTTACCTTTGTTCTTGAGGTCACGGGAGAAGTAATGTTGCAAGTAATCATGTGAATTTGATATGTGTTCGATATTTTGATGATATGTATGTTGTGATTCCCTTAGTGGTGTCATGTGAACGTCGACTACATGACACTTCACCATCCTTGGGCCTAAGAGAATGCATTGTGGAGTAGTTATTAGATGATGGGTTGCTAGAGTGACAAAAGCTTAAACCCTAGTTTATGCGCTACTTCGTAAGGGGCTGATTTGGATCCAAACATTTAATGCTATGGTTAGATTTTATCTTAATACTCTTCTCGTAGTTGCGGATGCTTGCGAGGGGGTTAATCATAAGTGGGAGGTGTGTTCAAGTAAGAACAGCACCCAACCACCGGTCCACCCACATATCAAATTATCAAAGTAGCGAACGCAAATCAAACCAACATGATAAAAGCGACTAGATGAAATTCCCGTGTACCCTCAAGAACACTTTGCCTATTATAAGAGACTGTTCTGGCCTGTCCTTTGCCACAAAAGGATTGGGCTACCTTGCTGCACTTTATTTACCGTTACTGTTACTTGCTCGTTACCAATTATCTTGCTATCAAACTATCTGTTACCTACAATTTCAGTGCTTGCAGAAATTACCTTGCTGAAAACCGCTTGTCATTTCCTTCTGCTCCTCGTTGGGTTCGACACTCTTACATATCAAAAGGAATACAATTGATCCCCTATACTTGTGGGTCATCAAGACTCTTTTCTGGCGCCATTGCCGGGGAGTGAAGCGCTCTTGGTAAGTGGAAATCGGTAAGGAAGAACTTATACTACATGCTGAAATTTATTGTTACTTGCTACTATGGAAAACAATCCTTTGAGGGGTTTGTTCGGGGTATCTTCACCTCGACCGGAGTCACAATTAGTTTCCCCTCAACCTACTGCACCTACTGAAAATATTGGTTATGAAATTCCTTCGGGTATGGTAGACCAACTGCTTGCTAAACCTTATGCAGGAGATGGAACTGAACATCCTGATATGCACCTATTATATGTGAACGAAATTTGTGGATTATTTAAGCTTGCAGGTTTACCCGGAGATGAAGCTAAGAACAAGTTTTTCCCTTTATCTTTGAAGGGAAAAGCATTGACATGGTATAGGCTATGTGATGATCTTGGATCGTGGAACTGGAATCGTTTGCAATTGGAATTCCACCAAAAGTTTTATCCCATGTATCTAGTTCATCGTGATAGGAATTATATATATAATTTTTGGCCTCGTGAAGGAGAAAGCATCGCTCTAGCTTGGGGGAGGCTTAAGTCAATGTTATATTCATGCCCCAATCATGATATCCCGAGAGAAGTTATCATTCAGAATTTTTATGCTCGGCTTTCTCATAATGATCAATCCATGCTCGATACTTCTTGTGTTGGTTCTTATATGAAGAAGACTATTGAATTCAAGTGGGATCTCTTAGAAAGAAATAAATGCAACTCTTAAGATTGGGAACTCGACGAAGGTAATGAGTCAGGTATAAAGCTTGAGTTTGATTGTGTTAAATCTTTTATGAATACCGATACTTTTCACAAGTTTAGCACTAAATATGGACTTGACTCTGAGATAGTAGCCTCTTTTTGTGAAGCATTTGCTACTCACGTTGATCTCCCTAAGGAGAAGTGGTTTAAATAGCATCCCCCTATTAAAGAAGAAATTAAAGAACCGGTCATAGCTAAAGATGAAACTGTCATTTGCAATGTTGATCCAGTTGTGCCTACCGCTTATATTGAAAAACCACCTTTCCCTGTTAGGATAAAGGAACATGCTAAGGTATCAACTGTGGTTCGTAAGAGTAATATTAGAGCACCTAAGTCCCCTGAGTAAATTAAAGTAGAACCTAGTGTTGCTATGGTTAAAGATCTCCTGGTAGAAAATATTGATGGGCACGTAATTTACTTATGTGATGAAGCTGCTAGAATTGCTAAACCCGATGAAAAAGATAAACATAGATCCATAGAAGGCATGCCTGTTGTCCCAGTCAAAATAGGAGATCATTGCTATCATGGTTTATGTGATTTGGGTGCTAGTGTGAGTGCTATCCCTTTTATCTTATACCAAGAAATTATGGATGAAATAGCACCTGCTGAAATAGAAGACATTGATGTTACTATTAAATTTGCTAATAGAGACACCATCACACCACTTGGGATTGTTAGAGATGTTGAAGTCTTGCGTGGGAAAGTAAAATACCCTACTGATTTTCTAGTTCTTGGATCCCCACAAGATGACTTTTGTCCCATTATCTTTGGTAGACCTTTCTTGAGCACCGTCAATGCTAAGATAGATTGTGAAAAACAAACTGTCGGTGTCAGTTTTGGTGGTGTGTCTCATGAGTTTAATTTTTCCAAGTTTAGTAGACAACCTCGTGATAGAGCATTATCTAGTAAGGATGAAATAATTGGTTTTGCTTCTATTGTCATGTCTCCTACTGATCCATTAGAACAATATTTGCTTAACCATGAAAATGATTTGCACATGCGTGAAAGAAACGAAATAGATCAAATTTACTTTGAACAACAACCTCTCCTGAAACACAATTTGCCTATTGAAACTCTTGGAGGTCCACCTCCACCTAAAGGTGATCCTGTGTTCGAATTAAAGCAATTGCTTGACACTTTGAAGTATGCTTATCTTGATGAGAAAAAGATATATCCTACTATTATTAGTGCTAACCTTTCAGAACATGAAGAAGAAAGATTATTAAAAGTTGTAAGGAAGCACCGGGCTGCTATTGGATATACGCTTGATGATCTTAAGGGCATTAGTCCCACTCTATGTCAGCACAAGATTAATAGGGAACCTGATGCTAAACCCGTTGTTGATCATCAGCGGCGATTAAATCCTAAGATGAAAGAAGTGGTAAGAACTGAAATATTAAAGCTTCTGGAAGCAGATATAATCTATCCCATTGCTGATAGTAGATGGGTGAGTCCCGTTCATTGTGTCCCTAAGAAAGGAGGTATTACCGTTGTTCCTAATGATAAAAATGAACTCATTCCACAAAGAATTGTCACTAGCTATAGAATGGTAATTGATTTTAGAAAGTTAAATAAAGCTACTAGAAAAGATCATTACCCTCTGCCTTTCATTGATCAAATTCTAGAAAGATTATCTAAGCACACACACTTTTGTTTTCTGGATGGATATTCTGGTTTCTCTCAAATACCTGTGTCACAATCCGATCAAGAGAAAACCACCTTTACTTGCCCTTTTGGAACCTATGCTTATAGACGTATGACTTTTGGTTTATGCAATGCACCTGCTACCTTTCGAAGATGTATGATTGCTATATTCTTTGATTTTTGTGAAAAAATTGTGGAAGTTTTCATAGTTGATTTTTCCGTTTACGGAACTTCTTTTGATGATTGCTTAAGCAACCTTGATCGAGTTTTGCAGAAATGTGAACAAACTAATCTTGTCTTGAATTGGGAGAAGTGCCACTTTATGGTTAATGAAGGCATTGTCTTGGGGCATAAAAAATCTGAACGAGGTATTGAGGTGGATAAAGCTAAAGTTGATGCAATTGAGAAAATGCCATGTCCTAAAGATATTAAAGGTATTCGAAGTTTCCTTGGTCATGCTGGTTTCTATAGGAGTTTCATTAAAGACTTCTCTAAAATTTCTAGGCCTCTGACTAATCTTTTGCAAAAGGATATTCCTTTTGCTTTTTATGATGAATGTGTGGAAGCCTTTGAAACACTCAAGAAAGCCTTAACCTCTGCACCTATCGTTTAACCACCTCATTGGAACTTGCCTTTTGAAATTATGTGTGATGTTAGTGATTATGCTGTTGGTGCTGTTCTAGGACAAAGAGTTGATAAAAAATTGAATGTTATCCATTATGCCAGCAAAACTCTAGACGGTGCTCAACGAAATTATGCTACTACTGAAAAGGAATTTTTAGCAGTTGTGTTTGCCTGTGATAAATTTAGATCCTATATTGTTGACTCCAAAGTTATTGTTCACATCGATCATGCTGCTATAAAATATCTTATGGAAAAGAAAGATGCTAAACCTAGACTTATTAGGTGGGTTCTCTTGCTTCAAGAATTTGACTTACATATCGTTGATAGGAAGGGAGTTGAGAACCAGCTGATAACTTGTCTAGGTTAGAAAATATTCTTGATGACCCACTACCTATTGATGATAGTTTCCCTGATGAACAGTTAGCTGCAATAAGTGTTTCTCAAAACACCCCTTGGTATGCTGATTATGCTAACTACATTGTTGCTAAATATATACCACCTAGCTTCACATACCAACAAAAGAAAAAATCAATGGTGCAGTGACGTGCTATATAAACGGTTTTAACCCCTTTCCGCGACGTAGTTCTAAACCATCGCCTTGCATGTGTGGGCGATAGGGGGTCCATCCCGCACGACACGGAAAACCCGTCGGTGATGGTGACCAACGAACGCAAATGATCTACAAATATAATCGTGTGCGGTGTAGGAACATATCGCACACATAATATTTTGGACTTACGTGTGGGATTTGGGATCAATCACACACGTGCAAGATGAGTCAAACGCGTCTAATTGCTCATGGAAAACAAACTGAGTTTGACCTTTTATCGTATGCGAAACGTTACCTAATCCACACGGGCCATTGTATAAACTGTGTGTGATATATTCACCATTGCACACGAGATTTCTCTGGACACCGTCTGCCATGCATGGCATCATCAGACACGTTTCCCGAGAAAAGTACGCGTGGGATCGTGTTTGCATCGGCGATTGTTTCCTGTTGGCTCACGTGTGAGATACGGTGATATCGCAAACATTAAGGAGCTCCTATGCACACGTACGAGTGTTGCAAACCGTTTGCGATTACTTATGTATCACCAACGTTTTAGATTATATCTCGTGTGCTTTTCCTGTGGATCACAGGCGGTTGCGCTATTAGTTGCGTGTGCTTTCCGTTCTGGACCGCACACGCTTAGTTGCTTGAACCGTGTGCGCTGAAATTGCCAGGTTATTGTAAAATATCGCATTTAATTCACCCTACAAATAGCAAATTCGCCACAATATGCAAGCGACAAATAGTGTCCACATGAAGAACATTCATCATAATTCGCCACAATATGCAATTCAACGAATAGTGTCCACAAGCAGAGGATTCATCATAATTCACGACAATATGCAATTGAGCAAATGCTAGATAAATTCGATAGCTGTTAAACCGACATATGCAGTACATAATCATAGTGTACAAAATACGAAGACATGTTCACATGGAAAATAATGCATCCATGTGTGTATGTTTAGCTGATAACACTATATGAATGCGTACTTATTATGCAGGGATATGAACCCGGAAATCTTCGACGTCATCATTGAGCTTGATATAGTGTTTCATAAAGAAGGTGTTGATAAATTTCCTAACAGACAACAATTCATCTGCGGCGAGCGGTGAAGAGGTCATCGGTCCGAAGATCAACTGCAGGACTTTTAGATCAGAATGTGACATACGTGTGGAGTAGAAGATAGTGATTAAGAAGCAGACTTACTGGTTTTATCATGTCAGCATCAACACCACATTCAACACATCTGCATAGGTTCATCATGTGTGCACAAACGTAGTATCCACATAGGCTGGTACCTTGTTATTGCTGAGGACACTGAATTTTTTTGTACAGTATTAGTCATGTATTTGCCCTGTTAGAAACAACCTAACCGGTGTAAGTTGTTTCTTCTTTTTTCTATGGAGAGAAATAGAAAGAGGTTTACTTAGAAACTTGAACATCTCACTAGCATTTTCTGAAAATAACGGATTTCGTTGTCTTACCAGAGAAACGATCACATGCAGCAGAGGTAGTTGGCGGTCGAACTGACTCCCTCCTAAAGTTATGTTCATTGACAATACACTGCAAATGAAGATGAATTTTCACACTCAATTCTGGAACCAGATATGAACACAATGCATTAACATCAAAGAATTCAATACCTATTCATGAAATCTTGAAGATGACTCAGATGCTGAGGCGCATTTGACTCTTTGAGAGAATCCATGTAGTAAACTGTGTTGCGGTTTGGAACAATGACTACCAAGATCCAGTGACCTCTACAGTTTAAGAAAACCATGAACGTACGAACTATGTCTAAAACTGAAAGACGATCAATGTATGCGTGGTTGTATATTTAACTTACCATTCATGGTATGGCCACATGAAGAACTCTCCTATCGGTAAGTTGAACAAGATCTTGGCGACATAATGAATGGAAGCCTTGCGTGAGACATTATCTCGTAACAAAATGCCGTTTGCTAAATCAGGATCTATGAAATGCCAATGCGCCCTTATCGATCTCTATACTGTCAATCCCCTGAGAGGAATACAATACAGTTAGCTTTTTTTCATTTACAGCCTTGTATGGAGAAGTTGATCGCAGAGTTTGTGAAGTACTTACAACATCAAGCATTTGACAAGAGTGCCAGCAAGCTCATCGAAGTTGAAGAAGAGATGAAAGTCCTCGAATTCCACACTGATGATACCTACATCATGAGAGAAATGTCAACTGTCGTAGTGCACTTGCAGAATGTTAGTATCTTCTCCTTCTGACATTATGTCCATGCAATATTTATGTAACTTGCGACAACTGGAACTGCACTCGTCAAAGTATTCGCCAACAAGGAATGGCTGGCCATGCTAGTACTTGTGTTTCTCAAATGAGTCTACTTCCTTACTAGAAAGTTGCTTTTCAAGGTCTGCTTCAAACATGTGGTCAGAACCGGGATTACATGGGTCTTCATCGGCCATGCCATGGTTCTGCTCGAAGAGTCTTCGTAGTAGGATGCTCTGGTACTCATCCCTCCTCTGTTTCTATCATGTGTAATAACAAAATGTCAATTTTACCAGGAAGCTAAATATAAATGCAACAGTCTTTGTAGTACAGGATGCACATCGGCAGTGTTTGAATGCTATCAAATTAATAGTGACAACTACGTACATTATGCTGTCAAACATTCCAATCTGTTAAAAACTACTGTCTTGCACCATGTTTTTTTCACTAAGTCTGAGAATCTGTTTATTTTAGATAGCCATGTTTCAGGTGGTTCAGCCACCTGACAACCGAGGTGTGTGTACGCTCGAACAGTGTTGATGCTAGCCATGTTTCTGTGCATAATTAGACCTTGCTCGTGCTGAATGAAATGAAGTGCTTCATGTGTACTAACTGGCTGTAAATTTTCATGCAATGATAACTCATGTAGCACATAGTTTTCTTGTTGTCAATATGCCTTCAGGTTAAAACTATGACATTGTCTTAATCACATCCAAAATCAAATAGCACACGGGAAGTGTCTGAATCACACCTAATATAACAAATGATTTCTAACAACGAGAGTTAGGCTTACCTTCTTTGCACGTCCCAGAAACTTCCTCCCACTATACCCAGGTTGAAAATCTCGTAACTTCACGGATTGAAATTGATGTTGACCATGAACAGGCAGGTCTTCAGCTACACATCTCCATTCCTTGGAAGTGATTGTCCTAGGGAGCTACAAGAGAATGAAATGGCGCAAATGGGATGTCACTTTAAAATCCCCAATTCCAAAACAAAACCCTAATCCTAGTTGAGCCAGAGAGACGAATACCTGGCTGGTGAGAGATTCGTCGTCATCGGAGATACCGCTTGAGGGGTCACTCGAGGAGACCATGGCGTGTTCGCGGCGGTCGGAAGCTAGAGGGAGAGATGTGGGCGGTGGCGTGGGGGGGGAGAGGGTGGGGGTTGCAGTGGAAATGTGGCCCTTTGGGGGGGAGGGGTGGGGAGGTAGATATTTCGGCGGTCGGCGAATTTTTTCGCTCGTTGCAGGGAATCTTGGCGCGCAAAGATTCATCAGACACGGTGTTTCTGCTTTTATCGTGTGCGATGATACATAACATACAAAATTTCACCCCTCCCCACGTATTCCCTGGTTATAGTGCACATCCACGTCATTGCATAATGTAACATCAACTGCTAACTTGGTTATACAAATTAGTGGACACACATAGCTCAGACCTCAGAGTTACTAAACCGAGCAAGTTCACTAAATAATCAAGCTGCTTGAACTAGACATAGCTCTTACAAAAGACCGGCTCTCTGAACAAAGGCTATTAGTAATACACATAATTTTAACAAAGACGCCGACGAGCAACCGCCCTATGCCTCGCCGTTGTTCGATGAGATGTCGACGACTTGTCCGGGCGACATTCCGCCGATGCTGGACTCCGCATCCCCCAGGCTGACTTCGACAGCGGCGACGTGCTCATCCTCGACGTTGTCCTCGTCATTGGCGTCGCCCTCATCTTCGTAGTACTCGTAGTAGTGGCGCCGCCATAGCTCGCGTTGGTACTCCATCGCCGATTCCTCGATGGACAGGCGCTTCTCGACCTTCTCCTGAGCCACACGCAACTCCTCCCAGCACTCGGCGCTCTCGGACGGCTCCCGCATCTCCAGCTCTCGCTCGGTGATCTCGTGCGGAAGGGGCTCCATGGCCTCCGCCGCCGCATCGTCGGCATGCATCTCGGCATCCGCAGCAGCCGCCTCTTCGGAGGTGTGGTGCATGCTGGATTCTGGCGAAGCTTGGAGTATCTTGGCGTGGGCGTTCTCGATGATATAGGCCTGGATGGCCTTGACCCGGGCCAGGGCGGCCTCCGCGGCATGGCACGCTGCTCGAGCGCTCTTGGCATTTGCAGACGCCATCGTAGCAGCTGCAGCTGCCGTCTCCGCGGCTACAAACGCCCTTTCGGCCACCACAGAGGCCCTTTCGGCGGATGCGGCCGCGCTTAAGGCGGATGCGGCTGCGCTCTCGGCCAAGGCGGCCGCGTTCCTCGAAGAGGCGGGAGCGCTCGGGGCCGACGGGCGGTCGTACGCACCCTTACGAAGCGTTCCCACAGCGTCATTCCTTGCAGAGAGGGTTTGTTCGGGAATGGGTATCGAGGGTGAACGGAATCCGAGCTACACGAAGCTGACGAAGCTTCCCTCGTAAGACATAAATAGATCCGTGAATTTTCATCGCAAACGTTTCCTGTATGAAACCGTGTGTACGTAGTTCACTTTTTGTATTGAATTGTAAAGCTATTTTGGGGTACAGCGGTAACGGATATTGTTTTATTTGTAAGAAAATGATCCCTACCGTCAAAATCCACTAAGGGCATCCTAAAATTAGGAAATATTCGGGGTTAAATTGGCATTTTATACATTAAGTTAGTTTGTACAAATTTTACGGCCATAATTCAAAAGTGTAACACACGAACATGCAAGATGAAGCAAAAACTGCTGGAAAAATCATATTTATGTACTACTTGCTTCCCTATATATGCCGCTTGCATTAAATTTTAAGGGTTTGCAAACATCTTGGGTAACGGTTTGGACACACGTGCACACATTGGGAATCTAGGTTTTAAAATTCAAAAAAATGAAAAATGATCTGAAGTACATGATAATAATCTGCATGATTTCCCCACGTGGGGCCAAGATATCGTGGTCAAAATAACGGCTTGTTCAAGATAAGCTTTGACACATGCCTCTCACAAAACGGAGCATCACACAAAGGGTCGTTGTTCCGAGAGGGAACATTAGAGCCTTGTTTGATGACGAACCGCTAGTCGTTGTCTCATTTGGCCTAGCTTTTTTTAATTCGTTACAATGCACGAATACGTCCGTCATCCTAAAATTTGGACATTTTCGGGGTTCAATGAGCATTTTATACAAGAAGTTAGTTTCTAGATATCTAGTGGCCATAATTCAAAACTAAAACCTATGGACATGTGCAAGATGAAGCAAAAACTACAGGAAAAAATCATATTTGTATATGTACTAGTGCTTCCGTCTATATGCCACGTGCAATAAATTTGAAGGAGTTCCAGACATCTTGACTAACGGTTAGGACACAAGCATTGAGAATAATCTAGGTTTTTAAATTAAAAAATAAATAAAAATGCTATGAAGTACATGAAAATCAACATGATTTTTCGCCATGGGGCCAATATGTCGTGGTCAAAGTAACGGCTTGTTCGAGATAAGCTTTGACACATGCCTCTCACAAACCGGAGCATCACACGTAGTCTCGTATAGTTCCGACAGGGAACGTTGGGGCATTATGTGATGACGAACAGGATCGCTGCCTCATTTGGCCTAGTTTGTTTTCATCGTTATAATGTACGAATACGACCTTCATCCTAAAATTAGGAAATATTCGGGGTTCAATTGGCATTTTTGCACATGAAGTTAGTTTCCAGAAATTTAATGGCCATAATTCAAAACTGAAACACATGAACAAGCAAGATGAAGCAAAAAACGCTGTAAAATCATATTTATGTACTACTTGCTTCCGTATATATGTCACGTGCAATAAATTTGAAGGAGTTCCAAACATCTTGAGTGACGGTTTTGACACAAAAGCATTGGGAATCTAGTTTTTTAAAGTCAAAAAATGAAAACTGCGCGGAAGTATGAAAATATGCATGATTTCCCGACATGGGGCCAAGATGTCATGATCAAAGTAACGGCTTGTTCGAGATAAGCTTTGACACATGACAAGCTGGCAATGCATGGTTAACTGTTACCCGCGTCCCCATGGGTAATTGATCTATTAGAGCACGGGTGCCAGCTGGAATGCCCATCTGGAAGTTGGTGGGTCAAATACCTTACCGAGCGTGCAGAACGGGGATGAGGATGGGATAGCATTACCAGCTTACCCATGAATAGAAGTACTTACATGTGGGCTTTGAAATTAGTAGCCCCCAAGTAATTTGTGGCCTCGGTCACCCAAATTTACGCACATCCCACCCCTTTGGCCCAAAATTCCCTAAGAAAACCAAAACCTAGGCACAACATATTGTTTATTGCGTTGAAATACTATTTTTTTCTACTGAAATACGTGAAGTTTGTTCTTAAATTCATGTGTGAGTTTCCCCACGGTTATAAAGAACTAGGTGGGGACGTCGATGGGAAACTTTTTATCCCCGCGCACGGGTACGTAGACGGGGACGGGGAAGGAAGGGCGATGATGGGGACGGAGATGTGACTCTACTCGCCTAAGAAATCCCCAGCTTTAGACACAACAACCTCTCACAAACCGGAGCATCACACGAAGGCGCATGGTTTCGAGAGGGAACGTGGGGCCATGTGTGATGACGAACCGCCAATCGCTTTGTCATTCGACCTAGTTTTTTTTTCATCGATACAATGCATGAATATGACCGGCATCCTATTTTTTTTAAAAAAGGGCGTTCTATTGGCATTTTTATACATTTAGTTAGTTTATAGAAATTTAATGGCCATAGTTCAAAATTGAAACCCATGAACAAGCTAGATGAAGCAAAAACCGCTGGAAAATCATATTTATGTACTACTTGCTTCCCTATATATGCCGCTTGCAATAAATTTGAAGGAGTTCCAAACTTCTTGAGTGATGGTTTGGACACAAAAGCATTGAGAATCTAGGTTGTAAATTCAAAAAAAATGAAAAAATGCTTTGAATTCTGAAGTACATGAAAATATGCATGATTTCCCGCCATGGGGCCAAGATGTCATGGTTACTGCTCTCGGACTTGCTTCCGTAACACAAATGGCACGCATGCATTACATTTGGATAGAAAATGTAAATATTTGGCAAAACAAACGGGTAGCACATGATTGGCACCGTGTTTCGCGTTTCGAGTTTTGGAAGCCTATTTTCGCGGGCTATTAATCACACACGGTCATGCATTGGGAACCATCGGTGATGTTAATTCACACACGGCTGTTGACTAGGAAATCATGTGCAATCACTGCTGGCGTCGATCAAGATTCCAGTCGCCTATAAATGCTGCCCCTCGAGACGTCATCCCGCCTGCATTCTCTCGTCTCTCTTTCCCACCCCTCACACAAAACTCTGCCATGGCGCGGCCGGTCTGTGCACAAGCAAAGGAGGAGGCGCCACCCCGCGAGGACATGGCGAAATGCAGCGACGAGGAGGACCCCTTCGCGCCCCCAGACGAGGTCACGCCAGACCCCCCAACTAAAGATTGGTTTTGGGGCCAGTACGATCTGGCTTTGTGGAAGGCTCTGCCGCCGGTTGAGAGAGCCAGGCAGGTGGCGTTCAAGAAGGAGCGGGCTGAGGAGCGCGCCAGGAACCTTGCGGCCTGGAATGCCCTTAGTGCCGCAAGGGAAAAGGAGGAGTTGGAGCTTTGGCGGTGGGCGAGTCGACGAGCGGTGGAGGTGTACGAAAACGGCCGGTACCACGCAAGGAAAGCCAGAGGCGCTAGGCGCCTCACCGCTGCGTGGGCGTGGGCCGATAAGCTCGAGCGTGCCATCGCCAAAGAGCTCCAGTGGGCGCCCACTGAACTGTCCTGCATGGTCGCACGCCTCCGCCAGCAAGAGGTTGATCGGCACGTCGAGCGCTGCGAGGCGGAGGAGGCGGCGAACTCCCTCCGCGTTGGGAAGCCACCGCGCACCAGGGAGCTGCTAGCGAAAGGCTGCCATTTTACTACTCCCCGCTCCAGGAGTGGTTATTATTAGTTTAGTTTTTATTCATTGTACGTATTAGTTAAGTACTATTATCACGTATATGTGATGATATATGTTGTATATGTATCATGTCTTCAATGAGATATTCAACAATTAATATATATTATTAGTATCACATTTCTATCTGTTTTCATACTGATTTTCTGACTCTAACTGCTGGCCTTTTACACATATTGAAACATAACAACAGAACATAAATCATTCATACATCAAAACATATCAATATTGTGATTGTTGTCCAGACATTGGGATCGACATCTAAAGGATTCAACAAAATAAAACGCGTCCATGACTACACCCTAACCGACGGAAGCTCTTGGCTGTGCCTGAACTGGGTCAGGCATTCGTCCATGCGGTTTACACGCTCTAGGTACAACTGTAGCGCGATCTGGAGCTCCAAGCTGGCTATTTCGTCGGAGAATACCATCTTGAGGATGCGACAGCCATTTTCTTCTACTGCTCCCCGCTGGACACCTGGGCCAAGGAGGCGCTTGAGCCTACCGACGAGCACGTTAGCATCGAGGGGGCCGCGGACAAGGTGAACGGCGCGACCCATGCGAACGGCGCGGCCGGCGTCCGGTGCAAGGACGGTGCGGCCGGGCTCTGGTGCAAGTACGGCGCAGACGGCCACTGCCCATTCCTGGTGAGAAATAGGGATACTCACGTGCCTTTGACACAGCCGCAACGTCATGTCGGATGGGATAGCAGGCAAGCGGGGATGGAACCGCTCTTGCTCTGTCGTGCGCCACGCCTCTCGCTCTGCGGCCCTCCATCGGTCTTGTTGTGCGGCGCCCCTTGACCTCTTGGCGCGGACACGCATGTTTTGCTCTACAAAGCACCACCGATGATCTTCTTGTGCGGCGCGCTGCAGCCTTTCGGCGGTGAGGCGGCTATGTTGCTCGGCGGCGCTGCCGCGCCCAGCGCCAAGGGTCTGCTCGACCCTTGCGATGACGCGCAGCACAGCATTGTCCGACGCATCGCCGGACATGCCATCGGCCTCGACAGGCCGCTGCGCCTGCACCGGATTGTTTTCGTCGTCGAGGAGGATGATGGCAGAGGCGGCGCTTGGTCGGGTTGGCATGATTCGTAGATGGGCTAGTCTGCACTAGGTGTGCATCTGCGTGTGATGCGCGCAGGCTCTTATGCTCATTCGCTTCTGGCAGGAAAACGATGGGGAAGCTTGCGTGGGAACATGCGCGGTTCCGCGTGGGAACGTGGCCAAAAGAAACGCCGGCGGGGTGACGAAGCGTGCACTGGAATCCTCGGGCGAAAATGCGGTGACAAGACGTGAGAGAGGAAGAAGAGGTGATACGAAGTCAGACTGGTAATAATAATAAAACATCTCTGATATTAATACGGGCAAACGGCACTTCCGTACGTACCGTCGGTAATGTTTTCATCAATTGTTGACAATTGTTTGGCAACAACCGTCTGCCCACGACACACACAACTTGTCCGGATGAATCGTTTTGGTTATTATTGGTCTTCCCACACAATTCTGATGAATGAACCGATTGCTGTGTATCACACACACCTTCTTACGCTACCCCGTTTGTGTTCTGCTGGATCATCGCAAACAGTTTATCCGAGTGATCTGTGTGCCGTACTTCACACACGTACGGAGTTTTATTAATTGTTTCTGTTATCTTAGCTAATCCCAAACAGTTCATAAGAATAAACTGTCTGTCGTGGATCACACACGCAACTATTTTCTAAATCGTATTTGATGGATCCACCATCACACACAGTTCGTGCCATTTGCGACGGAGCTTGAACAATACCGTTTGCGATTGGTGGATCGCACACAGTTTCGTCAAAGGGTCTCTGATTGATGTGTCGTCTTTGGACCATCCTGCAGTAGTGAATTCTTTTATGATTTAAGACACTACTTTTGGGATGACCCACATCTTTATAAGGAAGGAGTAGATGGTATTATTAGACGTTGTGTACCTGAGCATGAACAGGAACAAATCCGACGGAAATGTCATTCCGAAGCTTATGGAGGACATCATGCGGGAGATAGAACTGCTCATTAGGTATTGCAATATGGTTTTTATTGGCCTACTCTCTTCAAGGATGCCCGTAAGTTTCTCTTGTCTTGTGATGAATGTCAAAGAATTGGTAATATCGGTAAGCGTCAGGAAATGCCTATGAATTATTCACTTGTTGTCGAACCATTTGACGTTTGGGGTTTTGATTATATGGGACCTTTTCCTTCCTCTAACTGGTACGCTCATATTTTGGTTGCTGTTGATTATGTCACTAAGTGGGTAGAAGCTATTCCAACTAGTAGTGCTGATCACCACACCTCCATTAAAATACTTAAAGAGGTTATCTTTCTGAGGTTTGGAGTCCCTAGATACTTAATGACCGATGGTGGTTCACACTTTATTCATGGTGCTTTCCGTAAGATGCTTGCTAAATATGATGTTAACCATAGAATTGCATCACCCTATCATCCTGAATCTAGTGGTCAAGTTGAACTTAGCAATAGAGAAATAAAATTGATATTACAAAAAACTGTCAATAGGTCTCGAAATAATTGGTTTAAGAAACTAGATGATGCACTTTGGGCCTATAGAACAGCTTATAAAAATCCTATGGGCATGTCTCCATACAAAATGGTATATGGAATGGCTTGTAATATGCCTCTAGAATTAGAACATAAAGCATTTTGGGCAATTAAATAACTCAACTATGAATTCAAACTTGCCGATGAGAAGAGGCTATTTGATATTAGCTCACTAGATGAATGGAGAACCCAGGCCTATGAAAATGCCAAACTATTCAAAGAAAAAGTAAAAAGATGGCATGACAAAAGAATCCAAAAGCGGGAATTCAAAATAGGAGACTATGTTCTTTTGTTCAACTCTCGTTTAAGATTTTTTGCAGGTAAGCTTCTCTCAAAATGGGAAGGACCATATATTATCGAAGAGGTTTATCATTCTGGAGCTATCAAGATTAATAATGCCGAAGGTGGTCAATGGACAAAGAATTAAGCACTATATCTCAGGTACACCTATTAACGTTGAAAGCAATGTTATCCAAAACATGACACCGGAGGAACACATAAAAGGAACCTTCCGGAACACTCAAGAATTCTGAAAAATAGGAGGTACGTGATACGGTAAGTAAACGGACTCCGAAAAATCCGCAAAAATATTTTTTGTCAGTTTTGGAATATTAGAAATTTTTGGAAATTAAGAAATAAACTGGAAGGTGATCGAGGTGAGCACGATACACCAGGGCGCGCCCTGGTGGGTTGTGCCCACCTCGGACACCTTCCCGACTGGATTTTCCTTCCATATGCTTGTTTCCCAAGAATAAAAATTCTCTCTATATACCCCCCGACTGTTTTGACGACCGCATCGCAAAAAAATCTTTTGTTCTTGTTTCGTGCAGTTTTCTCGTCAGATCTAGATCTCCATGGCTCCACCAAGCTCCTCCAAGGATAAGTTCTTCGAGAAGGTCATCAACCCGTACTTGCCGGAGGTGATGAAGCACCGTCAGGCCATTGAGATGCGTGAGGGGGTGCTCCACATCCGCGATGTTCACGGACCTAAGAGGACCGGAAGCGTGGAGGCTAGGCTCGAGGCGGTGGAACAAGAAATCTTCAAGTGCCAAAAGATGGTGGAGCATGGACTTAGTGCCAATCACTCCATGATCACAGAGTTCACCCGTGATCAGATGGTGGATAGCCGGTCTGTGAAGGACATCATCTCCACCCTTAACGAGCAAATTAATTTTCTGCAAAGCCAAGTTTAAGATCTTCAAAACCAAGTTTTTGAATATGAAGCAAGATTTAAAGGTATGAGTTTAGCTGTCAGTTGCAGGACTCAGGGGACTCTTGCGTCAACTTTTGATGGGGAACCCTTGCCCTGGAAGCTGGAGGACAAGCCTACCACATCATCACCACCACCTTCTTCATCACCACCACCAAAGGAGACTTGAACACACGGGTATGGGCACTCCCCTTGGCTTGAGCCAAGCTTGGGGGAGCTGCCCCGGTATCGTATCACCATCACTTTTATTCACCTTTACCTATTTTCAGTTCGATCGTTAGTTTTCCTTTGCTTTAGTTGAATAAATGTTTAGCATGATCTATTTTCGTGTGTTAGTTTCGTGGTCTATCTATCTATGTAATCGAGTGAGAGTTATATAATAAATTTTAGTTTGAGTTTTTGCCTCTCTACTTTCTTGTTGCAATCAAAATAAAAAGAAATAAATGAAAATAATCATATGATAATCTTATGGTGAGTGATGACATCACAGAAGGAAAAGTATAACTAGTTAAATTTATTGGAGATTGACAAACATAGCATTGGTCAATGATGCAATTCATGAAATAATTAATAAGGGAAGAGAAGATTCACATGCAAATACAATATCTTGGACATCTTTTATGATTGTGAGCCCCCATTAAATATTATATGTCAAAATTATTGACGTTGGACAAGGAAGACAACGTAATGATTTATGTTTGTTCATATCCACATAGAAGTTATATTGTCATAGATCCTTCAACATGTGGTGCTTGCTCAATATCTTTGCTAGCCAAAAATTCCGCACTAAGTAGAGATACTACTTGTGAATCCAAAAACCCAAGGCCAAATTCATTCTTTGAGAGTCCACCATACCTACCTACGGATCGAGTAAGATCCTTCAAGTAAGTTGTCATCAAAATTGCTTCTAAAAGTGTTTTGATCAATTAGTGTAAGAGAAAATTGAGCGCTATATGAACTTATGATGGAAAAGTAATAAAAGCGGCGGACTGCATAATAAAGGTTGCTACCATAGGGGGCAATATACCGTGACGTTCGTTTACATTAAGGGATTGGGCATACAAACCAAAAAGCGCATGACAACCTCTGCTTCCCTCTGCGAAGGGACTATCTTTTACTTTTATGTATTTACTTTTATGCAAGAGTCAAAGTATTCTTCCCTATTCCTTTTTACTTTTTTATTTTGTGAGCATCATGTGGTGAGGAAAGATCTAGGCACGTATATCTAGTTGGATGTCAGTGGGCATGAGTTATTATTGTTGACATCACCCTTGAGGTGAATACATTGAGAGGCGAAACTATAAGCCCCTATCTTTCTATGTGTCCGGTTGAAACTTTTTGCTCATGGGTATGCTATGAGTGTTAGCAATCATAGAAGACTAAATGATGGTTGAGCATGTGGACTTGCCAAAAGGCTCCGACATGAGACCCTTCCTGAAAATATGATGAATTGTAGTTGCAAAGTTGACTGAGAACATAGTTTGTTGGTTTTCAATAAGGTTTATGCTTCATACTTCTATGTTGTGATGAATTGTTACTTGTTCATGAGAAGTTATATGATGAAAGTATATGAATATGTTTTATCGTAGAGTTTTTTGCTGTTATGATAATAAGCATGATGCTTCTATGTCCGTATTTTGTTTTTATCGACACCTCTCTCTCTCTCAAACCATGTGGACATGCTTTTCAATTTCGTCTTTTTGCTTGAGGACAAGCGAGGTCTAAGCTTGGGGGAATTGATACGTCCATTTTGCGTCATGATTTCCTACTATTATTTATTATGTTTTGTTGAATAATAATGCCTTAGGGAATGATTCTAATGCCTTTTCTCTCATAATATGCAAGGTTTACACAAAGAGGGAGAATACCGGCAGCTGGAATTCTGGACATGAAAAAAGCACATCAGAGATACCTATTCTGCACACCTCCAATGGAGCTGAAACTTTACGGAGATTATTTTTGGAATTAATAAAAAATACTCGAGAAAGGAACTACCGAAGGGGGCCACCCTGGTGGGCACAAGACACCAGGGCGCGCCAGGCCCCCCTGGGTGCGCCCTGGTGGGTTGGCCCTCCTCGGCCAACCTCCGGTGCCCATCTTCTGGTATATAGTCACTTTTGACCTAGAAAAAATAAGAGGAGGACTTTCGGGATGGAGCGCCGCCGTCTCGAGGCGAAACTTGGGCAGGAGCACTTTTGCCCTCCGGTGGAGCGATTCCGCTGGGGGAACTTCCCTCTCGGAGGGGGGAATTGAAGCCATCGTCATCACCAACACCCCTCTCATCTTTGGGAGGCCAATATCCATCAACATCTTCAACAGCACCATCTCCTCTCAAACCCTAGTTCATCTCTTGTGTTCAATCTTTGTACCGGAACCTCAGATTGGTACCTGTGGGTGACTAGTAGTGTTGATTACCTTGCGTAGTTGATTACTATATGGTTTATTTGGTGGAAGATTATATGTTCAGATCCATTATGCTATTCAATACCCCTCTGATCTTGAGCATGATTATTATTTGTGAGTAGTTACCTTTGTTCTTGAGGTCACGGGAGAAGTCATGTTGCAAGTAATCATGTGAATTTGATATGTGTTCGATATTTTGATGATATGTATGTTGTGATTCCCTTAGTGGTGTCATGTGAACGTCGACTACATGACACTTCACCATTCATGGGCCTAAGGGAATGCATTGTGGAGTAGTTATTAGATGATGGGTTGCTAGAGTGACAGAAGCTTAAACCCTAGTTTATGCGCTACTTCATAAGGGGCTGATTTGGATCCAAACGTTTAATGCTATGGTTAGATTTTATCTTAATACTTTTCTCGTAGTTGCGGATGCTTGCGAGGGGGTTAATCATAAGTGGGAGGTTGTTCAAGTAAGAACAGCACCCAAGCACCGGTCCACCCACATATCAAATTATCAAAGTAGTGAACACAAATCAAACCGACATGATAAAAGTGACTAGATCAAATTCCCGTGTACCCTCAAGAACACTTTGCCTATTACTAGAGACTATTCTAGCCTGTCCTTTGCCACAAAAGGATTGGTCTACCTTGCTACACTTTATTTACCGTTACCGTTACTTGCTCGTTACCAATTATCTTGCTATCAAACTATCTGTTACCTACAATTTCAGTGCTTGCAGAAATTACCTTGCTGAAAACCGCTTGTCATTTCCTTCTGCTCCTCGTTGCGTTCGACACTCTTACTTATCGAAAGGACTATGATTGATCCCCTATACTTGTGGGTCATCAGTGTTGTTGTTGCACTTCCTTCTATGAGAGTATGTTGCTGCCTTCCTGGTACTTAGGTACATAAGTTTTTCCTTCCATGTATGAATGGTGTGAGTGGTTCAGGGCCTGGGTTAGTCTCCTGGTGTGATGCAACTGATTATAGTTGTGCGTAAACTTATTAACTGCCAAGAAAGAAACTAAGTTTGACTTGCTGGTATATAGGTATATGATGCCAATTACTTGTGCTTAAATTTAACTGTCAAGAAAGAAACACGAGTTAGCCTTTTGTCTTATATTTTTTAAATCAAAAGTTTTTCTTGTGTGTAACAAGGATGCACTGACAATGCTGGGCATAAATCTATAGTCTTCACATGATTACAGATTAATATTGTTTCTTGGTGTTTCTTTAGTAAATGAGTCCAAGTTGATCATACTATTGATATATAGTCATCTTTGATTTTTATGCCGAGGGCTACTACGGCGGCGGCGACGAGCACGATGACATCCACACTGGGTTGCGGCAACGATGATGACATCCACAAGGAGCTCCGAAGAGGAGCAACGGCGGGAACTAAATGCACCACCTGCGATGAGCGGCGCTGCCACTTTTTTCTTAAATTTCAAAATGTACAAAATATACTAGTGGATGAACTATATGCATGTATTTGAATATATGGATGAATGCTGGATAAATTTTATAACTGTTTTTTTTTAATTTCATATATACATAGTGGTGGCGTTGGTGTGTATGCTCACGTCATTACTACTAATGAATAGTAGTGGTGTGGGTTAATGTCCACGCCATTGCTATTTCACATAGTGGTGGCGTGAGTTAATGTCCACGCCATTGCTATTTCACATAGTGGTGGCGTGAGTGAATAGTGACATGCCATCAGTATGTAAAATACCAATGGCTTGGGGTCTGCACGCCATCGGTATTTTGTTAACTGTGGCGCCATATTGGTGGCGTCGACCCCCTACGTCAGCAATGTGGTTTTTAGCATGCCACCGCTAGCATTTTCTGCACTAGTGAGAACTCGTATACTTATTGTGAAATTCTATTAGCCCTTAAAGAAAAGTACTACTCGCATGTCCCTAGGGAATTGGTTGGTAGGAGTTAACCATCGCGCGCATCCGATTATAACATCACTCAAGGATTTCATCTCAGACATAAAAAATGCTCACACCTCATCAACTTTCCATGACCAATACTTAAATGAGAAGTTAATAACAAGCTTTAATACCGATATTTCTACTAACCAATGATCATGAACCAATATCCTTTCATATTACTACATCGATATAAATTATACCATACGTTCATATTTAGTGATCTACATGAAAGTTTTTATTATATCCCCCTTGAATACATATCATTTTTGGAATAGTCTTATAACACATGCATATTGCCATTACTAATTATTAGACTCTCAAAAATATTTAAGTGAAGCATGAGAGTGCAATCATTTCTATAAAATATAACCACCGTCGTGCTCTAAAAGATGTACGTGAAATACTAGAGCAACTGGCTAGCTCAAAAGATATAAGTGAAGTACGTAGAGTATTCTATTAAATTATGATAAATATGTGTCCCTCTCAAAAGGTGTGTCTAGAAAACAATGATTATGGTAAAATAAAAAAATAAAAAACTATAATACATGATGCTCCAAGCAAAACTCATATCATGTGATGAATAAAAATGTAGCTCCAAGTGTAATACCGATAGATTCTAGACGAAAGAGGGGATGCCATCCGGGGCATCCCCAAGCATAGACGCTTGGGTATGAATATTACCTTGGGGTGCCTTGGGCATCCCCAAGCTTAGGGTCTTGCCTCTACCTATTCCTTCATCCATCGTTGTCTCACCCAAAACTTGAAAACTTTATCACACAAAACTCAACAAAAACCTCGTGAGATCCGTTAGTATAATAGACATATCATAAACTTTAGGTACTACTGTAAATAGGTGAATATTTAACTATTGAATAATATATACTATATATTAACTTCTCCATGACTTATACCCCCCGATACAATCCATGGCATCATTAAAACAAGCAAACTATGCAAGCAAAAAACAGAATCTGTCTAAAACAGAATAGTCTGTAATGATCTGAACTAAAACCATACTTTTGTAACTCAAAAATTTCTTAAAAATTTGGAAAACCTGGGAAATTTGAATAGAAATATTATGTAAAAAATTAAGATAAAAAGGCACTCCAGTAAAATCAGAGAAATTATATACTAGGCAAAAAAGTTTTTGTTTTTGCACAAAATAAATTCTACTATCATCCAAATCATCCCAAAAGCTTTACTTGGAACGAACACTAATTAAAACATAAAAACACAATAATTACAGTAGCAATAATTGTGTGAACTCACAATAACAAAAGCAAATTTAAGATAACTATTGGGTTGTCTCCCAACAAGCGCTATTGTTTTATGCCCCTAGCTAGGCATAATGCATAGTTTCAAGTATTGCCATCCTTCATTAATTCCATAGGTGGCCCTCATAACAGATTCATATGATGGATTAATTATCTTCCTAGGGAAGTGTTCCATCCCTTTTTTAATGGAAATTGGAATCTTATATTTCCTTCTTTCATATCAATAATAGCACATATGGTTCGTAGGAAAGGCCTAACACGTATTATAGGACAAGACGGATTGAAAATATCAAGAACAATAAAATCCATGAGCACATAATTTATATTAGCAAGTATAAGGACTTAATTTATTATAACCCATGGTTTCTTAATAGTGGAATCCGCTAGATGCAAATTGAGGGAACATTCATTTATATCGGTGAGACCTAGCACGTCACATAAAGAATTAGGTATAGTATAGACGTTAGCACCAAGATCACGCAAAACATTACATTCATAATCTTTAAGCTTAATTTTAGTAGTAGGTTCCCATTCATCATGCAATTTTGTACGTATTGACACCTCTAAATCAAGCTTTTCTTCATGAGGTTTTATCATAGCTTTACAATATATTTAGTAAAATCTTTATTTTGTTCATAAGCATTAGACGAATTTATTACGGATTGTGACAAGGAAATACATTAAATCAAAGAAAAATTATCATAATTAAAGTACTTGTAATCGAAAGTAGTGGGCACATCACTATTTAAAGTTTGACCTCTCCAAACCCACTTTTATCATTTTTATCATCAAGATCATCACCATCCGAACAATTGGGACACCTTCTTGCTAAATCTGACTCATATCAAGTACCTTTTTCATCAAGTTTTATAATACTAAACAACGACGCAATAGGTGAGACACCAATCACTTTAATATCTTCATCATGATTACGATAAAAGCCGGGCGGAATAGCCTTTTCTAGGAATTCTCTCTTAGTTCTCAACCTAGCGGTCCTCTCTGTACTTTCGTTAATGGAGACTTGGATAGATTTAATAGACTCATCAATATCATGCTTAGGTGGCAAAAATTTACTTTTAAGAATTTCCACATCATGAGCAATCATATCCATGTTTCTAGCCATACCATCAACTTTATGTAGTTTTTCTTTTAGCATAGCATTGAAAATCTTTTGAGAACTAATAAATCATTAATATTGTTCTCAAGTTTAGTAGGTATCCTATTATTATTATTAGATGAATTATCATGGGAATTAATACAATTATTAGAGGTATTACCGGGGTATGGTCGAGGATTGAAACTCCCTCTATAAGCATTGTTGTTGAAATCATTTCTAGGAAAAAAAAATCACATCAATAGCATCATTATTTTTCTCAGTGAAATTAGATAGTGGCACCTCATTAGGATCAACATGAGCATTCGTACTAGCAAACATATTCATAAGAGCATCCATTTTATCACTCAAAGTAGCAATTTCTTCGACGGAGTTTACCTTCTTACCAGTTGGAGCTCGTTTGGTGTGCCATTGAGAATAATTTGTCATTATGTTATCAAGAAGTTGTGTAGATTCTCCCAATGTAATTTCCATGAAAATACTACCTGCAGCAGAGTCTAGAAGATTTTACAACACAAAGTTTAGTCCGGCATATATTTTTTGTATTATCATCCATAAACTTAAACCATGAGTGGGACAATTCCTAATCATTAATTTCATTATTTTACAAGATTGTGCAATATGTTCTTGCTCATGTTTTTTAAAATTCATAATTTGATTCCTAAGACAAATAATCTTAGCGGGAGGAAAATACTTAGCAATAAAAGCATCCTTACACTTATCCCAAGTACCAGTACTATTACGAGGTAAGGATGAAAACCAAGTTTTAGCTTTATCTCTTAGTGAGAAAGGAAATAATTTCAACTTGACAATATCATTATCCACATCTTTTTTTCTTTTGCATATCACATAATTCAACGAAGATATTAAGATGGAAAGCGTCATCCTCATTAGGATTTCCAGCAAATTGTTCTTTCATAACAAGATTCAGCAAAGCAACATTAATATCATAAGACTCCACACTAGTGGTGGGTGGTATTGGAGTACTAATAAAATCATTGTTATCAGTATTCGAAAATTCACATAACTTGTTGTTTTCTTGAGACATAGTGACAAAGCAAGCAAACAAAAATATTTTTGTGTTTTTGATTTTTTAGAGAAGTGGAGGGAGATGAAAAAAAGTGGTAAAGTCAAATAAAAAGACAAATAAAGAGTAGAGCAAGTGGAAGATAGTTTGTATGTAGGAACCTCGGGAGAATTTGATGATGTATCCCCGACAACAGCGCTAGAAATTCTCTCTGCTACTTGTGAGCTGCGTTGGGATTTTCCTCGAAGAGGAAGGGTGAAGCAATATAGAGCGGATAAGAATTTCCCTTGGCGAGAACCAAGTTTACCAAACCGATAGGAGAACCATGCAAATTATCGTTGTCAACACCTACACACACAAAAGCAAACACTTGCACCCAACGCGCGCAAGAGGGTTGTCAATCCCCTTGAACTCATTACTTGTAAGGATTAATTTTGATAGTGATAGATATATAAATAGAAAGGTAAGAATAAAGTAAATAAATTACAACAAGGTATTTTTGGTTTTTAGCAATATGATTAAGTAGACCCGGGGGGCATAGTTTTCACTAGAGGCTTCTCTCTCGAACACATAACAAACAGTGGGTAGACAAATTATTGTTGGTAATTGATAGAAATGCATAGTTACGATGTTATTCATGAAATGATCGTGTATATGGGCATCACTCCCGTGAAAAGTAGACCGAAGCGATTCTGCATCTACTACTATTACTCCACTTCGAGAGCGCTTCTATGCTTGCCTCTCTAGGTATTCAGTTCATGACAAACAGCGTAATGCTTTAAGAAAGATGACATGATGTGGACAAAGTAAACCCAATCAATATGAATAAACCTCGTTGTTTTATCCTTAGTGGCAAAAATACAAATATGTGTCTTGTCCCCTTTCTGTCACTGGGATGTACATCTTTGCAAGATTGAACCCACTACAAAGCACCTCTCCCACTGAAGATAAATCAATCTAGTTGGCCAAACCAAATGGATAGATCAGAGAGAGATACAAAGCTATAACAATCATGCATAATTAATTTCCAAAAAGACTCAATTACTTTCAATGAATAATCTGATCATAAACCCACAATCCATCGGATCCCAACAAACACACCATAAAAGAAGATTACATCGGATAGAACTCCAAGAAGATCTAGGAGAACATGGTATCACTACTGCAGGATGGTCCAAAGACGACACATCAATCAGAGACCCTTCGACAAAACTGTGTGCGATGCATGAATCGCAAACGGTATAGTTCAAGCTCCGTCGCCAATAACGTGAACTGTGTGCGATGGCGGACCCATCAAATACGATTCATAAAATAGTTGCGTGTGCGATCTACGGCAGACAGTTTGTTCTTATGAACTGTTTGTTATTAGTGAGGATAACAGAAACGGTTGCACAGATCCAGATGTGTGCGATAGTGGGCACACAGTTCACTAACATAAACTGTGTGCGATGATATAGAAGAACACAAACGATTTGACATAACAAGATTTGTGCGATATAGGGCACACAGTTCACTACCATAAAATGTGTGCAATAATATAGGAGAACACAAACGATTTGGTATAACAAGATGTGTGCGATATAGGGCACACAGTTCACTACCATCAACTGTGTGCGATGATATAGCAGAACACAAACGATTTAGCATAACAAGATATGTGCAATAGAGGGCCAATGGGTGAGTAATCAGAATCGTGTGCGAACACCAGAAATAACACAAACGATTGGTGCTAATAATCTGTGTGTGTCGTGGGGAAACGCTTGCTGGTATACAATTTGTCAGCGATTGATGAAATCATCACCGACGGGTGTCGTAGTTTTGTCCGTGTGTACTATAATTTTCTCTGTCTGCACAACATGTATGCTGCCTACAGGTCACTCGGGTGAACTATTTGCGATGAACCAAAATAACACAAACGGTTGCACGGATCAAGATGTGTGCGACAGACGGCATACCGTGTGCTCGGATGAAATGTGCGAGCCAAAATAACACAAACAATTGGGCGTAACAAGATGTGTGTGATGCCCAGCAAACAGGTCAGTAATCTAAATTGTGTGGAAAGAACAAAAAATAACATAGACATATAATAACACAGACGATTCCTAGTAATAAGCATCTGATTCAGAAAATGATAGCACAAATTATCGTTCGCACTCCTACATAATCGACTAAACAACATGATAGCGACATTACATATCACCAAGGTTCAGAAAACAGCAAAATGGAAATAGCTACTCGTCGGCGTTGTTTCGGGGCTGGCATGTTGGTTCGCCAATGTTGAAATATCGTCTGCACTCATGCAACATCCTCTCTATGGAAGAAGGATTCACTTTCGGGTCGGCGGGGACCATGTTCTTGAACGCTTCATAGGCTCGGCCTTTCCTCTGCTCCTGCTCCATCACAGTAGCTCCGATCTCATGGAAAATCCCGTCCATGGCCAAATGCGTGTGTGCGACCCTCTGACGACGGAGATATTCAAAGCGGTCGTAAACAACAAAGCCAAGAGCTACGCGCTGTGCTAGAGCGGTAGCAGACTCTAAGGAGATTGTTGTCCTTTCCACGTGAGCCGCCAAGGCAACGGCGAACTGATCGGCGCATGATGCCCTTTCAAGGCCACAGCCGCGCGTTCCGCGTACAGAACCGGGCTTGCCCGCAACCGATCTGATGTAACCTTCAGCTTTTCCGCTCTTGCCGCCAAGGCCTCCGGACCCTCAGCAGCGCGTACCGCCGCCAAGGCCGCCGAACCCTCAGCAGTGTGTACCACCGCCAAGGCCTCCGTACCCTCAGCAGCGCGTACCGCCGCCGCCCCCGCAGGCTCCTCCGCGCATAAGATCTGCCTCAACCACGTGCTTCTCCGCCGTGGGGTCCTCCACGCGGATGACATGTCTAATATTGAGGATTTTGTGGAGGCAAGGACAGTGGGGAGAAGAAGGCTAGATTTGGGGGCTGCTAGAGGGGAAAGAGGCGATGGAGAGAGAAGAGTGGTGATATTTATTTATGACCCTATACACGATTGCACACGGTTGCTACATGTTTTCCGTGTGCAATTATGTTTGCACCAAAAAATGAAGCGCCTCCGATGAGTGACGCAACCACACACAGGTTTAAAGTACCAACTATGTGGCACGACTCGCCGCCCGTCGTTGCCATACCCTCACTCACCAATGGTGGCTGGTCGTCGCTCATGGGCTCCATTTAGTCTTCCCGCCCTCGAGCCAATGCTTCCCGCGCAAGCGCAAGCGCCAGCCACAACGGTAAATTGTAAAATCCCTAATCCCCTTGGCCTTGGCAACAGATAGCTATAAATAACACAGCGATGGCCGGCGGGGGCGAGCTGAGTCAATGATTCCCTGGCTAGTTGCCACACATACCGTCAAACCCCCAATGGCCGACGACAGGATGGAGTTGGGCGATGGCGGAATCCAGGCTGCCGGCGCGATGGTCTGCTTGAGGGTCGACGGTCATACCGCCACCTCTCCCGAAGACAGCGAGAGGAGGCAGGAATCATGACACGAGCAAGCCAGCAGGTTATCCAGGGTCGTCTTGAAAGCAGCTAGGGATCGTCAGCGGGTGCTATTGCGGACTCGGCGCAGAGTGCGATGGATGGTGCGGGCGGCGGAGCGGGAACCGTGACACCCCAAGAACAACTGCGGCAGTGGTCACCGCACGAGGCGCAGGCTTATGTCCCAAATGGAGGAGGACGCAGCTCCAGACACCGGGGGAGGCCTGGCGGCCACTGTTGCAGCATTGGCGATAGCCAGGGTCTTGTCGGCTGCCAGGACGATGTATGAAGACCCGGTGGACGCCGCGGTCCTGGTGAGAGCCGCGTCCGAGGCACTAGCGGCGATCACCAATGTCGAGGCTGGCCCTTCCTCGGTCGATCGAGGTGTAGGTCATCGACTTGGTGACCTCCTGTCCTCCTGAGCCAAGGAACGACACGATATCGATAGACGATGGCAGTTGTGCGTGCTGCGTCGGTGTTAAGGGCAGTACCACTTTTGTGCACGCGCAGTTCATATATATTATATTGATGTAAAATAGTGAGCTAATGTTTTGTAAATTACTTCGCCAACTATGCACGGTACCAATTTGAGCATGTAAATGTTTGATTGAATTGTTCATGCCTGATTTGTGCTTGCACTGTGGACACTACGATGAATTTTTTCCTCGGGTGATTGACACGGACATACGACCTACGATAAGGGATGCTCAAATATTTGGCAAAATTAATTACCTGGTTCTGCATTATAAAAAAACGGCCCAATGCCACAGAAATCTCCAATTGAGCAGCGTCGAGAAAGTCGGCGCCGATAGGCATCGGCCAGGGGATGAAACAAAACGCGGTGGCGTTTGTCGGCGGCAGCCGGCTGCGACAGGCGTCGTCGAGCTCGAAGATTTGGGTGGGCCGAGGTGGAGAACGAGCAACTATACAGCAGTGCGAATGAGGACGAAGGGGGAGAGGGCCGGGGTAGAGGGTCCGCGTAGGAAACGGTTCGTAAACATGAACCATGTGTGATTAATGCCATTAAAGTTTTTGTTGGCAGCTTAATTTAGTGCATGTACGAAATAAAATTTTAACTACAATATACGGGTGTGACGGGAGAAGTGTGGATTGCCCTTCGATCGTGCTGCATCGTACGGTGCACATGCGTGATCCGTGTGGCTCGGGTTCTGGCCAATCAGAACACAACACAGAATGAAGTGAACGCACACGACATTCGCAAAGTAACCGTTTGCCCAAACAAATCACGAAGTTTCAAGGGGAACCCATATTTCCTTGGTCCTTTCAACTTGAATTATTTTCTACAGTCATCATACCCACTAGAATACACCGTGTCCAAATTTCACATTTTTTTCAGGCTCGTTTATCATATTTAGTCTTTTTGTGTACTTTTCTAGGCATTTACTGCTTATAACTCAAGTTCGAACGTTCTGTACATGAAAAGGTGTTCAAAAAGGAATCAAAAATTCATAATTGTGTCGTTAAATAACTTTTCATGTATTTACAGGAAATTAATAGAATTTTAAAGGATATGTGTGGGAAGATGCAACCATAGATGTGTCGTTTATTTGTTTTGTAACTCTAGAAAAATGGAAAACATGCCTGAAAAACATGTTACCTCGTGTGGTGCCTAGGCATGACCTCAATATGATGCGGTGAATATTTGAGGAGGTATGGATAATGTCGTCATATGCACTCTTCATATACCAGATCATCACCTATGGAGTTTCATGGTTCGGGGAGCGAAATTGCCATGTTTTCAAGGGGAACCCATATTTCCTTGGTCCTTTCAACTTGAATTATTTTCTACGGTCATCATACCCACTAGAATACACTGTGTCCAAATTTCACATTTTTTTTCCACGCTCGTTTACCAAATTTAGTATTTTTGTGTACTTTTCTAGGCATTTACTGCTTATAATTCAAGTTTGAACGTTCTGTACATGAAAAGGTGTTCAAAAAGGACTCGAAAATTTGTAATTGTGTCGTTGAATAACATTTCATGTATTTACAGGAAATTAATAGAATTTTAAAGGATATGTGTGGGAAGATGCAACCACATATGTGTCGTTTATTTGTTTTGTAACTCTAGAAAAATGGAAAACATGCCTGAAAAACATGTTACCTCGTGTGGTGCCTAGGCATGACCTCAATATGATGCGGTGAATATTTGAAGAGGTATGGATAATGTCGTCATACGCACTCTTCATATACCGGACCATCACCTATGGAGTTTCATGGTTCGGGTAGCGAAATCGCCATGTTTTCAAGGGGAACCCATATTTCCTTGGTCCTTTCAACTTGAATTATTTTCTACGGTCATCATACCCACTAGAATGCACCGTGTCCAAATTTCACATTTTTTTCAGGCTCGTTTACCATATTTAGTCTTTTTGTGTACTTTTCTAGGCATTTACTGCTTATAATTCAAGTTCGAACGTTCTGTACATGAAAAGGTGTTCAAAAAGGATTCGAAAATTTGTAATTGTGTCGTTGAATAACATTTCATGTATTTACACGAAATTAATAGAATTTTAAAGGATATGTGTGGGAAGATGCAACCACAGATGTGTAGTTTATTTGTTTTGTAACTCTAGAAAAATGGAAAACATGCCTGAAAAACATGTTACCTCGTGTGGTGCCTAGGCATGACCTCAATATAATGCGGTGAATGCACCGTGTCCAAAATTTGACATTTTTTCAAGCTAGTTTACCGTATTTAGTCCCTTTTTTGTACTTTCTAGGCCTTTTGTACTTGTACTTCAATTTTAGGCATGGTGTGGTGTGCTTATATGACACCAGTATGCTTGGGCACATATTTGAACACCAAGCAAAGTATCATGTACTATCTGATACTATCAGTTTTCCAAAAATATAGCTTTAACAACAAACGTTTTCTTACAACAAACCGTTTGCGAAATGTCCGATGTACATGAGAGAGAGAAGGCTTGAAAATTTTCCGACGGCGGATCACCAATTTTCTCTTTTCTCGCACACGGGTATTTGATACGCTACGTCTGCATTGCGTGTCCCCCCCCCCCCCATAAGGTTCGAGTTTCGCCGCCAAATTTTCAATAGGCGTGCGATTTCAGAAGTTATTCCTCCCACCCCATACCCACCCATCACATTTCCTCCCTATCCCCCACCGCCCACTCCCCTCTAACTGCAGCCCAAACCGCCGCCGCTGCCGCAACCAAATCTACATTCTGCCCCAGTCTCGCTCGTCGATCTAGTGAGGTAACCTCCGATCTCCAGCACAGCCCCGACCTGATTGCTCAGATGGAGCCTGCAAACCACCCTCATGCCTCCACATCCCCACCCCCTATCGCCGAGCATCCCCGCGTAAGCCCAACCACATATCACGCGGAGGTCGAGGAGATGATCATGGCGGTAGATGGCGTGGTGGACGCTATGCGTGCCGACCCGGAGGAACACCTTACCGCCGACGCCGCCAACTTGGTGCGGGCTCTGGACGAGATGAAGTGCCCCACGCTTCTAACACTTACTTGTTGTTTGTACACGTACATACTGTAGCAGTACTGATCCACGCTTCCACCCGCAGGAACACCTCGCCGCCTACTTTGGACGGGCTCTAGTCGAGATGAAATGCCCAAGCAACTACCCCTCGGGATTTACCAAGTATGAACTGTCTAGTTCATTATTACGAATACCAGTTGCAATGTTTAACCATGTCAATTTTAGTTTCAACGGTACACGTTTAAATTGCCATGTTAGGTTGTCTGTACTCTGTAGTTAACACGTTCGTTGTTCATTTCAGTTATGCGCACTATGTTGTTCAAGTATGAACTGTCCAGTTCAATTTCGCCAATACTAGTTTCAAACTCACAATGCCCATGCTAGGTTGTTGTTAAGCCTGCCGTAGTGAACAGTTATATCCATTTTTTACGCTGTCCATTCGGCACCGTGCTACTCTTCGCAAAGAAGATATCACTGGAGATGATGTCCTTCAATTACCATTAGATTTTTTTGGTGGATGTTAACCCTGTTATAATTGACATGCCTTTCCATGTACTTACGCACTGTCACAATGCACGATGATGTTGTTTACCGTCGAGGTTAGTCACATCCCAATATCTTATACTCCCTCCGTCCCATAATATAAGAGCGTTTTTGACACTATAGTGTCAAAAACGCTCTTATTATGGGATGGAGGGGGTAGTATTTTACATCATTTGTTCAATTGCAGTTTAGCTTCTAACATTTACTTGATGCTTGTAGGTACATATGTTAGCGATACTGATCCACGCTATGACCAGCAGGAACACCTATCCACCGACTTTGTGCAGGCTCTGACCGAGTTGAAGTACCCCAGCAACTACCCCTCGGGATTTACCAAGTATTAACTGGCTTGTGATGTTTAACCGTGTCAATTTCAGTTTCACTGGTACAAGTTTTAATGACTATGTTAGGTTGTCTGTACTCTGAAGTTAGCACGCCCATTGTTTATTTCAGTAATGTGCACTGTTGTTCAAGTATGAACTGTCCAGTTTAATTTCACCAATATCTGTCCCTTTGTTACCGTGCTACTCCTCGCAATGAAAATATCACCGGAGATACTGTCATTTAATTAACATTTGCTATTTTTCGTGGATGTTAACCCAGTTGTATTTAACACGCCTTTCTGTGTGCTTATGTAGGGCTACGATGCGCGATGCTGTTGTTTACCATCGAGGTTAGTCACATCCCATTTTTTTATAATATTTTACATCATTTGTGCAATTGCAGCTTAGGTTCTACTCCCTCCATCCCATAATATAAGAGCGTATTTTACACTACACTAGTGTCAAAACGCTCTTATATTATGAGATGGAGGGAGTAACATTTATTTGTTGCTTGTAGGTACATATGTCGGCGGTACTGATTCACGCTTCGACCCCCTTTGCATATGGGGCAATGAGATAAACATGAACAAGCATCAAGTGAGGAAACTAAGAAAAATTGTTAGGCAGAAGAGATATCTGATTGGAATTAAACTCTTATTTATACTTTATCCAAGACATCAGTGAACTTTAGGATGGTAAGTAATCTATTGCCTTCTTTTCCAGCCCAAAACAAGTTCCTCTATTAGACATGAATACCTGAAAGTTGTCTCTTTTTAGTGGTTTCCGAAGGAATTTACTCAAGATTACCTAGCAAACTACCTGACCAAAGTGGAGGCAATGAAGGTTATAGTATATAATTCATGCTACCATGATAATGGTCTAGAAGTCTTCCTGAAGGCGGTGAAGGATGGACGGGCGATCATCACAAGGGGTTGGACAAAAGTTGTGCGCACCTTTGGCATGGAGGAGGGCACATTATGGGTATTCCGCTTCTTCAACACCATCGATAGCCAAAAGCATTTACAATTCTCTCTTCACCTTTAACTCCTCTAGTACTACATATTGTGGTTCATCATATTTAATCTTCTACCGAACTATGTAACCATTGAACATGTACTGAGCTTTTGATTTATGCATTGGCTGTTGAACCATTGTAATTAGGGTATGTATTAATGGATGTGAAATCCACATTTCATAATTAAAAATTAAAAATTCCAATTCTAATAAAAAAATAACGAAAATAAGCTATTAGGTAATAAATTACAGCGCACACAGTTAAAACGATTAAACCGTGTGCGATGGTGTCATATGTCGCACACGATTGTTTGAAGAATAGTGTGTGTGATTACCAGCTTTACAACACATGGTCGCATATTTTGCGCGTGTGGGATGCGTGTACTATCACACACACATTTGCACGTCGTAACCATGTGCGCTTGCCGTCAATAGCACACACGGTTCCAAACCTACGTGCGTGTGTAATGTAGGACGATAAGAAGACGGTTGACATACGTTTCGCGTGTGTGATCCGAATAACTATCGCACACGAATATATCTGTTCCATCATCTCGGATGTGTGCTTGATCACAAACGTAACGTAAAAGTGTGGCATGTGGGATAGGCTACGAGTTCGCATACGTTTATGTTAGGCGAATCGTCAGCAGGCGCTCGCACCATCGCAGACGATGTTTTGGTGTCGTGTGGGATGACCCCCCTATCGCCCACACAAGCGAGGCGACGGTTCGGAACTACGTCGCGGAAAGGGGTTAAAAACCGTTTGTATAGCACGTAACGGTACCAGTGTATTGTAGATCAAAGAGAGAGAAGAAGCCATCTATCTATGGACCTATAGGTCTGTGGTGAACTACTGCATCATCATGGAGGCATCAAGGTTGATGTAGATGGCCTCCGTGATCGATCCCCCCTCCGACAGAGTACTAGAAAAGGCCTCCAAATGGGGTCGTGAAAGAACAGAGGCTTGCGGTGGCAGAAAAAGTGTTTCAGGTGTCTCTATGTTGGTTTGGGAATATATGTGAATTTATAGAGGTGGAATTAGGTCAAACGGAGTTGCATGGGAGCCACGAGCTCAAGGGGCGCGCCCTACCCCCGTGGCACGCCCAGTGAGCTCATGGCTCTCCCCTACGTCTTATGGACTCCTCTCGAACCTTCTAGGGTTCCTTTTTGTCTAGAAAAAATCACCGTAAAGTTTCATCGTGTTTGGATTTTCTTTGGTATTGATTTTCTGAAAAGTCAAAAACACGCAAAAAAACAGGAACTGGCACTAGGCACTGGGTTAATAGGTTAGTCTAAAAAAATGATATAAAATAGCATATAAATGCATATAAAGTATACAAGATTGATAATATAATAGCATGAAACAATAAAGAATTATAGATACATTGGAGACGTATCAGGCACCGAGTGATCATGATTTATACTTTACGTTAGGAAGATAGAGTTATGCCATTGCTTACATGATTAAATTAATAGGGATAACTTTCTTTAGTGTTGTTATTTTGAAAGGCAATGATCATTTGCTTTAGAGGTCTTTTCTGGTACTCTGTCGGAGGAGGAACCCATCATGGAGGTCGTCTTCATCAACCTTGCTTCCTCCCCCATGATGTGTGAGTAGTTCCTACAGGACCTACAGGTCCATAGCTGTAGCTAGATCTCTCTCTCTCTCTCTCTCTCTGATGATGCGATTGACATCAAACTCTTCATGACAGTCGCAGAAGCCCATCGATTATTTCTGTTGTTCTGGAGAAGAATCTCATCATTATTGTATTTTGGATATGAAGGCATGTATTTGTATTGTTTCTACCAAGGATAAAACGACGAGATCTGAACATATTATTTGGCCTTACTTTTTCTACATTATGTAATCTTTCTTAAAGCAGTACTCTGTTTGTCATGAACATAAACCATAGATGCATGTTGTCGATTGGTGGAGTAATAGTAGTAGATGCAGAATCATTTCGGTCTACTTATCACGGACGCCTATGTATTGATCATGCCATGAATAACTACATAATTATTTTCTTTTCTACCAATTACGTAATAGTAATTGTGCACCCAACGCTATTAAGCTCATGAGAGAGATGCCTCTAGTGAATGCTATGGCTCCCGGGTCCATCTTTATATTTTATATATCAAAAACCTACAAAAATATTTGTTGTTAGTTATTTACTTTTCATTTGGTTTTTATTTATATTTATCTATCCTTCACTATAATATTTAATCCTTGCAATTAACGCGTACAAGGGGCTTGACAACCCTCTTGTCTGCGTTGGGTGCAAGTATTTGCTCTTGTGTGCACGAACTGTTTATCGTCTGTTTGGGTATCTTCCTATTGGTTCGATAACCTTAGTTCTTAACAGAGGGAGATACTTTTCGCTACTTTACTACATCACCCTTCCTCTTTGGGAAAAAACCCAACATATTTCACAGGTAGCAGGCAGGACGACAAGGTTGATGGCGGTGTCAGCGAAGCTCGGGGACGACTGCAGCGACTACACGAGCTCGCCGGAGTTTGTGCAGGCGGTGGTTGCTCTCGGGTGCGGTCCCTCTGCTCGTTGTGGTGCTCTCCTAGGCAAATCAAGGGCTCAGAGAGATGCGGCCGTGCAAAGTGATCACAACAGACAAGGCCGTGTGGTCAAGGCGTGCTCACCTCACTGGATACGATGACGACACGGCAGAGGGTTTCGGTTGTCGTCGAGCTCGCGGTTGCAGGGGCTCTAGGCTCGGTGTTGATGTCTACGTGGTGCGCACGGGTTTAGCGGACACGGTAGTGGCAGCAACTGGCCTCGGGGGTGCTCGAGCTCATCGGAATCGAGCCGGAGTTGGCTCGGCCATGGCGGAGCTCGGGGCTCCGATTGGCGGCAACCTGACGGCAATGCCAAGGGCGAGCGCATGGGTTCTGTAGAGGAGGTCGGGGGGTCTTATATGCGTGGTGGCCGGGGCAGGCATGCATGATGGACATGCGTGGCGTGGGATCAGCTGGCAGTTTCAGGAGGTCGTGGGCGCGTGGGGAATGTGGGAGGTTGAGGATGACGATGTAGCCTGACGGGAGTGACCCGCTGGTCAGGGGAGAGAGTTGGCGCGCACGGGGCTGGCCGACTGGCTGGGTTGGCTCATTGTTGGGCCAGCGTGGCTGGTTGGGCTGGCTCACTGTTGGGCCGGTGAGGCTCGCTGGGCCTTTTCTTTTTCTGTTTTTCTTCCTTTTCTTTCTAATTTCAAATCTATTTTGAATTTGAATTTTCTTACAATGGTGACTATTTTATAAATTCCAAATGGAATATTTGTGAATTGGGGCACATTTCATTTGTCCACTTTGGGCATATAATTTTTGCACTTATATTTTCCATTTTGATTGGAATTTGGTTTCAAAACCAAACTTGTTATAAAATTCATTTTCGAAAAATGGTAGGGGTCAAGATTATTATTTGGACTTGTGGAATTCATCTTCCTGCCAAAATAAATGGAAAGCCAATTCTAAATAAATTCCCTTTTGATTTGAATTGATTTCGGAATAAAACCAATTCAAATCTTTTTAGGAAAAAATTATGTGGCTTGGATATTTTTGGAACTTATTGAGAATGCTTTTGCCCATTGACATTTCAAATGGGTTTGGTTTTCAACTATGGCTAGCTAGGGTTTCCACTAGTTGCATTGGGGGTTCAACCCTTCTGATCAATCAATCAAACAAATTTAGCTAACAAGCAACCAAACACGGGTTTCGTTGGGAAAATTTTAATTCTCTGTGAAATTTTTAGCATACCAGATTTGGGGAAAATCTGAGATGTGACAATTTTGAATTTTGAGAGCGTCTGAATAGTTCGTCCCCAATAGGATGTTACTGGGGCTGCATGTGAGCTAATGGCTAGATTCATATCACAAGGGCTAGAAATACATGGACTCAATTAGAATTAGAATTTGTGGTAGATGTTCCTCCCATCCTCCCTCCCATCTATCCGGTTACAATCATCGGCCTCGGTCGTCCAAATCCTAGCCAAAACCTCTAAGGAGCAATGTAACTATTATTTGTGCTAAACAGTTAATACACCTGGCTATTGGGTTGTTTGGCCTAGCAAGCCACCGGGTAGTTTCCCTAGTTGATGTGGGTTAGCATGCCTCTGTTGTAGTATTCTTCAGCTTGTCACGACGTCTTGATCTTGTACAGTGTCTTACACATGAGTTGCACTAACTTCAGCTAGGGTGTTGACATCCCCCTTGCTTGAGATGAGGCTTGTACCCAAGCCAGGGCCATAGGGAAAGATTGCTTGAGAGACTCTAAATATTCCCATGTAGCTTCTGTTGACGAAGAATTACTCCACTCAATTAATCCTTACGCTATCGTACGACGAACATATTGCCTCACCCTTCGTTCAAGATTTTTGCAAGGAACCTGTAAGGGATAAAAAGAAGAAGGAAGTCCATGTTGAACTAAGGCAAGCAATCAGGACTAGTGAAGCGCTTTAGTTGGGAACATGGAAGACTGGATGGAGTTTACTGCCCACAGGTAACTCCAAATGATAGGCCACTTCTCCAATTCTGCTAAGCACCTTGTATGGTGCATAATACTTGAAAGCCGGCTTATGATTAGCATGGTGGACCATAGAAGACTGTACATAAGGTTGTAACTTGACAAACACCAAATCCTCTCTTCAAAAACTCTTTTAGTTTCGTGCTTGTCAGCATAAGTTTTCATATGTTGTTGAATTCTGAGTAGATGTTGTCTGACAGACTCCACAATGACTTGTCTTTCATGCAACAATTGTTGTATATCTACAGGATCCACAGTGTCAGATGCAGAAATTCTAAAGTATCTAGGAGAGTGGCCATATAAGATTTCAAATGGAGATTTATCAATGCCAGGAGTTATAACAAAACTCGCACATTGGAAGCCATTTACTCTGTTTTCTAGGGTGGGCACTTATGAAACATTTGAGATAACATTCAATTTATCGATTTATTCTTTTAGTCTAGCCATTTGTAGTAGGGTGATAAGTTGAGATCATATTGAGGTGAGCACCAATCCTTTTAACCAATTTTTTCCAAAAAGGGCTAGTGAACACATTATCTTTGTCAGAAACTATAATATCAAGCATGCCAGGCAATTTTTAAACATTGTCCAAAAATACTTCAGCCACCTTTTGTACATTGTGAGGATGCTTGACAACCATGAAATGGCCATATTTAGTGAATTTGTCAATAACTACTGAAATGCAATCATACTGACATGATGGTGGAAGGTCAGTGATGAAATCCATAGTAACAATATCCCAATACTTTTTTTGTACATGCAGAGGATATAGTAACCCAAGATGATTAACTCTTTTGGGCTTAGCTTTCTCGCAAACAACACTCTACACCCTATCTTTGATGAATAATTTCATACCCTACCATCTGAGTACGGAATGTATTCTTTTATAAGTCACAACAAATCCAAAATGACCACTAATGAATCGATATTTTTTCACTTTTACTAGAAGGTTTTGATATGGTTTTCATCGGGGTTTTGATATTTCTCGTGTCTTTCTAACGTTAACCCTTCGAGAAAGAAGAAAACATGTTTTTCCTTTCTTGTGGAAAAATACTTTTGGAACGAACCAATCAAGATCCCATCAATTGAAGCCAAATGGAGCAACATTCGTATTGGACAAAAATGCACCAGTGAGTCCAGAGCGCAAGACATGTCTATACGAGCGCTCGTACCACTGGTCGTACCATCTGCTGCCAGCTCCACCTTATCAACAGGAACAACTTTCATGAAGGGGTACATACATCACAAAGGCTCAGCCACCGCCACGACATTCAAAATAGAGGGAGAAGAGATCCGGAGAGGGAGAAGCACCGGAGATCCATTCCTTCTCACGTATGTCTTCATTCCCATTCACCACAACATCACCATAGGATAGGAGTTCCGGGTTGTAAGATTATGATCTATAACTCTGGTCGTATTCATCTTGAGATTGAGACCGTTTGATCATTCATCTTATTGTGGATCTTCACGATATTGTTGATATGATTTTCCTTAGTTTATTCTGTGAGATATTTGGTGATCCCCCCCTATGCATGAGTAGTCCTCCCAAGGCGTGGGAGATGTAGGTGATTGGTGAGATTCATTTGTGCAGATTCTATACATCGTCATTTGTGGTTATAGTTCTATGATTGTTTCGTAAGTTGTTTATATGTGGTGAGCGTAATGTTATTGTCCATTTTAAGGGCCCACACAACATGATTCAAAGACCTAAGCAGGTAACACATATTGTTTAGCGAATTTGTGACCTTGTGACAAGTGGACATATCTATGAGAAGCGAAGACAATATGGGATAACGATGATCCATAGAACCTAATGTATTGTTCTGTTCTAACGACCTTAGTTGTGGAAGAGACCATGCTATGGCAATGTCGAAGTAGGACTATAGGGGAGAACGAATACTACGTGGAGGTGTTCGACAACTCAAGGGTGATCCGCCTACCGAATATAAATCAATATATTAGAATCACGATACAAGGTAGCTGATATTACCATCACATTAGCAAAATTAATATAAATCATGATATGAAGTCTCTCCGCTCCCAATCTCTCTATTGCGAAACACCACTTTACTTTTAGTCTTCTAATTGACGTTCCTTACTTTAAAGTCGTTCTTCGGCTTGAAGACAACGGCTTGATCTTATACAGTGTCTTCATCGACAAGAGTTGCACTGCTTTCAGGTAGGTCGCTGGCACTGCCCCAATAACAATTGTTTGATTATTGGAAAGGGTGTTTAACAGTTTTGTCATTTGTTGTGTCACATTACGCAATTTTTTTATCAGTAGAAGTTTCAACTACTCAAAAAAATGTCACTCGACACTGGCACCGCCTAGTCAAAGGCCATTTACCAGAGTGAAGTTACCAAAATACCCCAAGAGCTCACCTGTCAACGCTCCCTCTACAACCCGCGGTAAATTGTGGGTCCTAGTTTTCAACACAAAGAGAATAAAATTAGAAGCAAAAATAACTTTGGGCGCGGATGATCAAATCTCTACGTGCCCGTTACGCCCCCCCCCCCCCCAACCCCCCCCCCCCCCCCCACCCACCCCTAAAATAATAAACAATATGAAAAAATGGAGATGCTCTAATGCATATGCATGGAGTCATATGCCCACACAGCCACACCACTAGCACCCACCAAAAGGTGGTTCTCACGAAATTTGTGCAAAAATACTGCGGAGTACAATGAATACATCCAGGTCGAATAGTTTTCTGGGTAGATTTTGAAAGAGAATCTAAGTTTTTTGGAGGAATATTTTGTTAAGACAAATTCAGAGATCATAGGGCTCACGGGAGGGGAATTTTTTTTTTTTTTTGAGAAACACGGGAGGGGAACTTGATTGCCCACAAGGTTGGGACGACAGGGACAGCAGTGTGAATCAATTGACCATGAAATCCAAAGGTTTACATCGGATTCATCAAGCCAGTAGTAACCTGTTTTGTTTTTATAGATAGATTGATAGTACCTCATCGCCCTTGTTTATTCCTGCCATTCCCCTGCATTTTCTCTCTCTTATATTTGTTCCCTCCATTTTTTGCACGCATTTTTTTAATTATTAGTCGCTGATCCATCTCGTGATGGTATCAACACTTGGGACAATGGAACATTGTTTAATAATCAGTGGATGTGAATACATATTAATCTTGTGATCATCGAGATTAGTATACTGAACATGTGTGTGCACTATTTTTGACCTGGTTTTCTTTTTTCGTCTGCGAAGCAGTCCTTGATGTTGAGTAACGTGATTATTAGGAAGTATAGGATAGATTAGGATTTGTTCCTGCCTTGTCTTGTACTCCAAGTTAATCATGTACTCCTATATATATATGTCCACGAGGCTCAAGCAATATCAACAACTATTCCATCAATCCCTCTTTCTCCCTTCAACATGGTATCTGCCGCAAGTTCCTAGACCTAGCCGCCGCCGCCGCTTCCGCACCGCGCGCCGCCCCCGGGGCGGTCGGCCTCCATGACCGCCGTCGGGGGCCGCGCCACCCGTACCTAGGGTTCGTCCGCCGGTCGTGTTGACCGGCTGCCCTAGAGAGTCTTTTTTCCGATCTCTTGATCCGGGTTTTCTCTCTTCCGCCGGTCGCATTCATCGGCGTTTCCTTTTTGGTTTTCCGATCTAAGATCGGTTTGCGTCGCCCGCCGCCGCCGTCGACCCCACGCCTCTACTCCGACATCGGCGCGACCCGGCCTCTACACCGACCCGGCGGCCTCGCGCGACGCGGCGGCCCTTCACGGCCGTCGCCCGCGCGTCTGCTCGCCCGTCGCTCTATGCCGGCCGTCACCGCCCTGCTCGGATCGGGACTCCTGCATCGCCCCAACCCGGCGGCGTCGCGCAATGCGGCGGCCCATCACAGCCGCCGTTCGCGCGCCGGCCCGCCTATCGATCTACGCCGCGCTTATACGGCCGCCCTGCCGACCGTCGTCGCCGGCTTCATCTCGGACTCCGCCGCCATCCCGCCTCCATCGAGCGTCGTCCCCGACCTCGCGCGCGATCGGATTGATCATCGCCCGCCGCCGCGATCCGTCTCATCTACGCCGTGCGACCAACCTGGCCCGTTGGTTGCGCGCGCCTCCGCAGGTCCCGTGAAGACTGTCCCGAGTAAAGCGCACCCCTCCACCGATCGAGCACCGGGCTGCCGTTGCGTCGCCCCTTCGGGTCGCAGCGCCGCTGCCCCTTGGTTCTCCCCGCGGCCGCATCGACCCACGTGCTGCCGCTGTGTCGCCCCTTCGGGCCGTAGTGTCGCGGCCCGCGGTCCACCGCCGCCCCGAGGCCGTCCGCTCCAGGCCGTCCCCGTGGCTGCACCGACCCTCGCGCTGCCGCTGCGTCGCCCCATCGGGCCGTAGCGAGCATGGCATGCGGTCTCCGCCGCCGCCCGAGGCCGTCCCCGCGGTCGCACCGTCCCGCGCTTCGCCGCCGTGCCGCCCCTTCGGGCCATAGCGTCGCGGCCCGCGGTCACCGCCGTCGCCCGAGGTCTTCCCGCCGTCGCCCCGACCCGCCTGCTGCCGCTGCTTCGCCCCTTCGGGCCGTAGCGCCACGGCCCGCGGTCCACTCCGCCGTCCCCGCGCGTCGACTTCTCGTGGTATGCGTCGCGCCGTCTCCCTCGGCGCAGGAACGCCACCGTCCGCGCCGGTCTTCGTCACGTTGTCGGGTTCCTCGCCTACTTCGAGCATTGCCGCCGCGCTCCTAACCAGCCGCCGCCGTCAGGCCGCCGCCGCCGCTCTTCTTCTGCGTCGCTGCAGCTCGCTCACCCGAGCCGCGCCGCCCCGTCCACTCCCTTCATCTTCGTCCAGCACCAGCTCATCGCCAGCGTCACCGTCGTCTACCCCGACCACTTCATCTACTCAGACCACCACGGGCGACATCGGCCCCCCGCCGATTTGCGCCGCAACCGTCGTTGAGTCCTTCTCTGCTAGCCTCCTCGACATGGCGTACAAGTTGTGTGCAGGTCCCCGTCTACGCATGCCCGGTGCTGGCAACACCGACGCGTGCCTTCGTCCCCGATGTGTTCCTAGGTCTGGCAAGCCTGGAGCGACGCATCGTCAACATCGACTTCGTCCGTCTATGCATGCCCGGTGCTGGCAACACCGATGCGTGCCTTCGTCCACGACGTGTCCCCGGACTTGGCAATCCCGGCGCGACGCGTCTCAACTTCGTCTTCTTCCCGGCGCACCACTACTTCGACACCACTGCGCCCATGACTAACTCGGCGCCTCCTTGCGCCCGCGGCTCCATGGCGACTTCCTCGACACCGGCTACCCCGACTCGACATCGACCACGGCGTTCTTCGCACGGCTACCTCGACCACGGCTACACCACCCTACGCTCTCGGCTACCTCGACATCGGCATAAAGGGCTACCGCCTTGCTTGAGCAACCTCGTCGGTTTCTACTCCAGCCACGACTTCCGCGATGCATCGACCGTTACGACTGTGGGGGGGATAACCGTCGGCTTACCTTCGGATTCTTCTCCAGTCTCACCGTCTGCATCGCTACCGTTGTGACTGCGGGGGGATGTTGAGTAACGTGATTATTAGGAAGTATAGGATAGACTAGGATTTGTTTCTGCCTTGTCTTGTACTCCAAGTTGATCATGTACTCCTATATATATATGCCCACGAGGCTCAAGCAATATCAACAACTATTCCACCAATTCCTCTTTCTCCCTATCAACACTTGAGATAGATATTATCATAGATGGTCCATGCCTCTGTGGATACCTTGGCCAACTTGTAGCCGTTTTGTTTGATTTCTTCCAGCGCTGGTCCCTCTAAATAACTCCCAGTTGGTACTATAGACTATAGCACTATTAATCAACACAAAATTAAGAACAAACATTGCTGGGACAACAAGGACCCACTAGGCGAGAAGATAGCACTATCCAAGACCAAGCACAAATCAAAAGTCTATGCCTCAAGAACAGAGAAAAAGCCAACATTTCTTTAGGAGATTGACATCATTTTAAGCACCAAGACATTTTTTCCGAAAGGCGTAACACCACATATTTGAATCAAAACGAAAAGGTTACCACCATTTCCTATATATTTTTCAGTAAATGAGATTTAGAGAAGTCTTGACAGGCTTTTGTTCAAGGATTAGTCTTTTTTTTTTCTCTCCACATATTTTCCTTTCCTCTTGATAGAAGAAACGAAAACTAATGACAGCTCTCAGCAGCGCGCACATGATTGGATAATGGAGCGCACAACACAAATCAGGGTGCCAACGTTGTGCCATTTTTGCAGGATGGAGGTTGTGTTGGAGAGAAAGTGGATGAGGACCGTTTTAGTAGCATCATGGTGGGGGCATCGTGCTGGACCCTGTCTCCATCACCATCACCTCCATGATGACCGCATCCACCAAACATTTCAAGGATAAGAATTAGTACTACACATGCACTTATCTAACTAGCGTTCTTTATTTTTATGGCTTTTTCAAGAAGTTTTTTCTTCTCCATAAAAATAGTTACAAACAGCCAGCTAGAGATTTTGATTCCTGTGAAAGAATGACAGGAGGAACCAATGTGGACGTGTGAACTGTTGTACTCTCTTAGATCCATATTAATCGTCACTAAATCAGCGACAATTGACATGGATCTGGGGAGTAGTTTCTATCTTTGTTACTCTCTCCGTTCACTTTTATAAAACGCTAAAGCCATTTCAGACAGCAGTCAAAACAGTTTAATGTTTGTTGTCTAAAGCGTCTTGTAGAAATGAACGGAAGGAGTACTAGTAAAGGTGCATCGAATTTTAGGGTGTGTCTCTTATGCATGCAACCCACCTCATGCATGGTGATGCTGAACTTGTGTGAAAATGACCTCGTCTCGTGTGGTAAAAACTTGGACAATTCAGATGTCGCCGCAAGATTTGTGTGCTAGAAAATTGCACAAATAAGGAGCATAAAATCATGTAAAATATGTTTGATGTGCTACAATTTTTTTTTTAATGTGATGTGCTACAATCTTACTACCGATAGCTTCGAACACATCTTTTTTTACCACGTGGCAAATGAGATAAGCTATATCTGAAAAAAAAAGGAAATATACTTGATCCTTGAAATTTGACCATATGATGGGCATTTCATGATCCTTTCAACGTCACACTTGATGAAAGAGTGGTAAGTGTGAATTTTGGAGTCAAGTTGACTAGAAAAAGTTCAAAGACTTGATTATTCCGCCATGGAACTTATTTTCAGTTGTTGGCCAGAGCCAAACCGTGTGTATGCGCCAAGATATTTTTTCCAGTAATGAAGAAAGTCGATGTTCTCTAGTTTGGGCAAACCAACCTCAACGGTATATTATATGCCACACGGAAGCTGAACTCTAGAGATTTTTAGTTTTTCCAAATCAGTATATGCTACTCCCTCTGTATCAAAATATAAGACACTTTTTGATACGAGTATACTGCTATACAGACACGACAGATTACCGTAAGATAGATGGTGCATTCACTGCAAGCACGCGTTGCGTACTATATATACACTGGTGGAGATTAGGCAACCGTTTGGACGCGACTTGGACCAAACAAGAGCCTAAATACACACAACAAAGGATAGTCAAGTCGATGGCAAACGTCCAATCCCTCATCCTTTTTTAGCCCTGCACCGCACGGGAGAGGCGGAGGGCATCACCACAGCAAGTTCAGTTTGATCCTTTGCTCAAGGTTGGCAACGGACCCATCCCGAATCCCCGATGAGTTTACAGTCAAGAAGACCCATCAATCAATGCTTATTCCTTTTGGTGCACATGGCACATCAGTTCGTTGCGCAGACAGATATCTAACTCTGTACGTCATGATCTATAAGGTTTATACATACAGTTAAGGGAAAAAAGTCTAGTGGCAAATGGCTAATGAATAAGTAGTAGGCAGCTTTTGTGGTCAAGATGGCGACCAAGCTTGCGCTTGTACACACGGACGGACGGACGGGGCAAAAGGGAGTGGAGGAGAGGGGATCAAGGGGGGTTTGTCGGTCACGTTCGTCTACAGCTAAGCTGAACCGAGTCGCACTCGCACTGCACCGCGCGACGGGCCGGGCCAAGGTTGAACCGCGCACCTCCTCATGACCCGTTCAACCCCGACATCACCCACATGCCCCTATCAACGCCGTCTCCCTCTTTACGCGCTGCAGCTGCAGCTGCTGCTTGGGGACTAGCCCAGAAATAAACCTCTTTCGCAATTTTCCACCGAAAGGTGGTGCTGCTCGACCATTTAGTTAGTTTATTTATTAATTGCTACTGAAAACATTCATTCTGAGTTCTGGGAGGTGCGACGCAGCGGCCATGTGCTTATGGCTGTTGATCTGAAATTGTTTAGTACTACTGCTGCTAGTATACTAACATTCCCGAGCAGTAAGATGTCATCACAAAATATCCTATGCTATAGGCGAGTTCGCGATCACCGCAAAAGTGACACTCCTCCGCCAATCCAAAACCTTCTGGCTTACTACAGTTTACGGCCCAGCGGACGACGCTAGAAAGACTGCTTTCCTCGCTGAATTAGCTAGAACGGCCCCCACCAACTGATCCGTGGCTCATCAACGGAGATTTTAACCTCATTTACGAGGCAAGGGACAAGAACAATCTTCATCTGAACCGTAGGATCATGGGCATGTTCAGGCAAGCCATTGACAATGCCGGCCTGAAAGAGATTAAGTGCAAAAATCGCCGTTTCACCTGGAGTAACGAGCGCGAAAACCCGACGCTCGTCAGCATCGACAAATTCTTCTGCAACTGCAGCTGGGAAGACCTGTTCCCCTCCAGCATGCTGATGGCGGCGTCCACGGCGTGCTCGGACCACTGCCCTCTGCTTTTAGCTGATGCAGCTGCTCCCCGCCGTCGCGCTCAATTCAAATTTGAAAGCTTCTGGCCGCGGTTCCCTCACTTCCACGAGACGGTTGATCATGCATGGAACAGACCAGTGCAGAACGCCTGTGCTTTCAAGCGCCTGTCGATCAAGATGGCGCGAACTGCTCGAGACCTGAAGATCTGGAGCTCCTCCCTCTTCAGCGACGCCAAACTACAATTCCACATAGCAACAGAGATTATCCTGCGCCTCGATGTAGCCCAAGAATCCCGCAGCCTCTCCACGCCTGAATTCAATCTCCGGCGGCTTCTCAAGCAGAGATTGCTCGGCCTTGCTGCGATCGAGCGCGCGCGCAAACGTCAAGCATCCCGGCTGACCTGGCTCAAGCTGGGTGACGCGGGAACCAAATTCTTCCATGCCAAGATTCGCTCGCGCCGAAGGAAAAACTTCATCCACAGCCTGCAGACGAGCAACGGGATCGCCACTTCGCACGAGGACAAGGCGGCAGTCATCTTCGAGCATTTCAACTCCGTCCTCGGTTCCAAAGGAGCACGCCCAAGAGCCATCGACTGGAGCCAGCTCCAGCTGCCCACAATCAGAGGAGGCGGCCTGGACAACCCCTTCTCTGAAGACGAGGTCTGGGAGGCGATCAAGGCCTCGCCGACAGAAAATGCTCCGGGGCCGGACGGCTTCATTGGAATTTTCTTCCGTAGTTGTTGGCAAACTATCAAACACGACATCATGCAGGCATTCTACCAGTTCTACTGCATGGCCGGCGACGACCTTGCTGCCCTCAATTCCGCCCTGGTAGTGCTGATCCCAAAGAAAGACGGCGCAGCAACAGTTTCAGATTTCAGACCAATTAGTCTAGTCCACTCCATAGCTAAGCTGATCACCAAAGTACTCTCCATGCGACTCTCCAACGTCATCGACTCCATAATCTCGCCGGCACAATCTGCCTTCCTGGCAAAGAAAAGCACGCATGACAGCTTCCTCTACGTCCAAAATGCAGTTAGATCACTGCACAGAAGGAAGACGCCTGCGCTCCTGCTCAAACTTGATATAGCAAAAGCATTCGATAATGTCTCCTGGGAATATCTACTCGAGCTACTACAAGCCCTAGGCTTCTCGGCTAGATGGCGTGATTGGATCGCCATGCTGCTGACGACGTCAACCTCCTCCTTCTTGCTTAACGGCGCGGCGGGCAAGCAAATTATACACTGCCGAGGACTCAGGCAGGGCGACCCCCTGTCCCCGCTCCTCTTCATCATCGCCATCGACCCCCTGCACCGTCTCCTCCAACGTGCCATGGAACTAGGCCAACTCGACTCGCTACCAGGCAGGGACCTCTCGCTGCGTGTGAGTCTTTATGCGGACGATGCCATCATATTTGCCAGCCCAGTTAAGGAGGAAATCGATACTCTGATGAACATCCTTCACGATTTTGGGCACGCATCAGGGCTAAAAGTGAACCTTCTGAAATCATCAGTCGCTGCTATCAGGTGCGACCACATTGACCTACAGCAGGTGCTCCAGAATTTCGGAGGACAGCAAGCCCAGTTCCCTCTGCGGTATCTTGGCCTGCCAGTCACCATCTCTAGGCTGCGCATAGTTCATCTGCAGTTCATCTTGGACCGGATCAGGGCTCGTCTGGCGGGATGGAAGGGAAGACTCATGTCCATAGCAGGGAGGAGAGTGCTAGTCAGAAGCGTTTTAAGTGCGCTCCCAACTTTTGCCCTGACTGTTTTGAAGGTGCCGAAGAAGCTCTTAGCCGAGGTGGACAAGATCAGAAGACGTTTTCTATGGGCTCAAGAAGAAGAAGTCAGCGGCGGGAAATGCAAAGTAAGCTGGCCGGTGGTGTGCACTCCGATCGACAACGGTGGACTGGGCATCTCAAATTTGCATCGCTTCAGCCGTGCACTCAGACTCAGGTGGCTGTGGTTCTCTTGGATCACACCCAACAGGCCTTGGGTGGGCATGCAGCTGCCATGCGACCGAGGAGACATAGATCTTTTCAACGCCTCAACAACGGTGACACTTGGGGATGGAAAAACGGCCAGCTTCTGGGACAGCTCCTGGACTGGTGCGGGAACGCTGAAAATGGAGTTCCCAGAGCTTCACACGCACACAAGAAGAAAGAACAGGACAGTTCAAGCGGCACTTCTAAACGACACTTGGATTGCGGACCTGGCTCATGGGAGCACGCAGCAGCTATGGCCCGAGGTGATCCGCCTGAACAGATGGCTCATCTCGAAGAACATAAACCTAAATGACCAAGTTCGAGACGCAATTCAGTGGAAGCACACGGCCTCGGGATCCTTCTCCACCAGCTCGGCATACAACTGCCAATTCCAAGGGATGATCAGGACTAACTTCAGAAAGATGCCATGGCAAGTGTGGGCACCGGCCCGGCTAAAATTTATGGTCTGGCTGCTGCTCAAGAACAGGTTATGGTGCAATGATCGGCTTCAGAGAAGAGGATGGCCAAATGAGTATTTCTGCCAGTTTTGCTTCAGAAACTTGGAAACGTCGCAACACCTGTTCTGGCAATGCCCCTTTTCATCTTCAGTCTGGGCAAGAGCTGCTCAAGGAAACGGCTGCAGCTCCTTGCACCCTGCAATTTGGCAGCACAAGACCAAAGCTGTGGAGATCATAGCAGAGATGATAAACGGAGCGAGACCCGAGCACAAGAAGGGAGTCAAGACAATGATCATCATGGTGCTAGGAGACATCTGGCAGCAGCGCAACGACTGCACCTTCAGACACAAGATAGCAAACCTGACCGAAACCATGGCAAGCATCAGAAGGACCTTCGAATTATGGCGCCAAGCAGGAGCAACCCACCTAGAGCACCCGTTCTGGGATCCACCTTGAGTAGTTAACTTTCTAGACTAGCCCTCGGATAGGTTGTTTTTACATCTCTTCTTTTTCCCTCCTTGATCGCAAGATCGAACACCATCTTTGTTTTTTCCCGCCTGCTTCCTGCTATGAATCAATATATGCCAGCCACCAGCTGGTCCGTTCAAAAAAAAAAAAAAAAAAACCATGTATCCCCATCCCTATCGCCGTGCAGCAATGCCATCTGTTGGGAATCCACGGGGTACTGCTAAAATTTAAATCCATGGTTCGTGATGAGGTGAGCGGTGGAGCCTCACCAACGAGAGAACAAACAAGTACTCGTGTGCCCACGTGATGCTGTTGCTCCGGTACGAACTACTCTATCAGCTGATGGGACAGATGATGATGATGATGAACATGCGAACGCCTAACTTGGACCAGATCATATGACTCTGCCAAACCTAGCAAGAAACGTAGACTTGTCACGTTCACATTCTCGTCTCCCAACTTCAATCACAGTTCACAACTTCTCACCAGTCACCAGGCATGGCAATCATACCATATCAGACAAGAGTGTTTGTTTCACTGCAAGGATCAAAGAACTCATTTACCAGGCGTTTTGCATCTGCCATTTTTCACATGCAGTAAGAACCGTGCCAACTGCTCAGGATTGTGTCAACAGGAGGGCAACGCAGTGGCGTCTTCTCAGCGACGGAGCTGGTCGCCGGAACGCGGGCAGAGGGAGGAACTGTTGTGCAGCAGGATCAGCTTGAGGCCCCTGGCGGCCTCAACGGGCCTCGGGACATTCCTCCTGGATTCACGGTGGCTGTTGTAGTAGTTCTCCGCCAGCGCGGCCTCGTCCAGGCGTGACCACGCCGCCCCCCTCGGCACGCTCGCCGCCCACATGAACCTCTCAGAGCAAGGGTTCATCAGCGTCTCCCGGAACTCCTTGGCTCCCTCGCACAGCAAGCCCTGAAATATCATACAGAAACAGCAATTCAGTCCAGTTACAGTTCTACACACGGATAAGTGTCTTTAGCAAAGATTCAGAAAAGAAAGCAATGCCATGGTACGGTACCTCGGACATAGCTTTGATCTTGAGGGTCACGCTGTTGGACAGGATGACCATGTTCTGGCTGCTGCCTCTCAGCTTGTTGAAGAGGAGGGCGCAGTCTAGGACACGGTCTTCGGTCTTGGGGGAAACGATGTCGGTGAAGCTTCTTGGGGAGAAGATGCCAGTGAAGCTCCTTGGTGAGAAGAGGGACAGCATTGAGTTGAAGGCGCCGGCAGCAGCAGTGGCTTCACCTTCTTCACTGTTGCGTTGCGTTTCTGTAGGAGTTGCAGGTGGGGTTGGTGCTACTGGCAACATCTCGGATGAACTCTGCACGTGGATCCACCAGCTCTCGTTCTCCATGCAATCCTCGATCCATTGGATTATGGAGGTGGCCTTTGATGACCTCTTGAACATGCCCTCCCGCTGTTTCATGCATTCGAGCTCCCGGATCACTGCCAAGACGATAAACACAGGGTTTCGGGGGATGAGAATAGCACATCAAGCACTTGCAGTCAAGTCAGTTCAGTTAATAATAACAATGAGCTGGAAAGCATATTGAATACAAGACACAATAAGATGTCAAAACTTGAAAGTTACAGAAGCACAATGCTTAGTCAATACCATCATACATAGCATGAGATGATTGTTGTAAATGAGTTACAAAGTCAAAATTAGTAGTGATTTGCAGCTCAACATGATGAGACATAATCATTTAATAACAAGTCAAAACAAGGAAATGGAATATATGCAACAATAGAAACATGCTGTATACAAAGTACGTACATTTTCACTTTGTTCAAATGTTAGCATGACAGATGAAACAGTTACTATATTGTTCTTGACTTACCAAGCCTTGGTATGATCAGATGGGTTCCTTTTATGCCTTTTAGTAGCATTATAGACTTCATTGATTCGTCATCAAGAAGACAATCTGTATCAGCCACCATGGTCCAGACTTTCACCCCTTCTCCAACCCTATTTGATTCACGGCTTTTGTTCTGTTCACCATCAAAATGCTATCGTTTCAGTATCCATATCAAAAGCAAAGATACACAAAATGGAAATTCAAAATCAAATCTTTACGGTTACTTACTGGAAGGCTGTTCAGTTCATCTTCCAACCTGACTGAGAAATTAGCTTCTGCATCAGCCTGGGTACTTACTGGAAGGCTGTTCAGTTCATCTTCCAACCTGATTGAGAAATTAGCTTCTGCATCAGCCTGGGTACAATCAAATGAGCTAGTTGGCCTCAAGGGAGAATTCGACAGAAGAGTCTGGAAAGGGAGCCTATCTACCACCCTTTTATTTGTGATTGCACTTTCAATTCGTGCACGGTTTTCAGACACATCCCTTGTTTTCTGAGCTACAGAAGATACTGGTGTAGAGTTCTCCTTGTCGGAGCAGAATGCCTCCTGATCTTGGTCTGCATCCACTGGGAACAGGTTCTTCGGAAGACAACTTCTTGCTTTCATACCTCCTGTAGATATAGGTGTCAAATTCTCCTTGTCTGAATAGAAAGCTTCGCAATCTACTGTGTGGAAACCTTTGGACTTTGATGATAGATCATTGCCTTCTGGTTTACTGAACAGGTTCTTCGGAAGACAACTTCTTGCTTTCATACCTCCTGTAGATATAGGTGTCAAATTCTCCTTGTCTGAATAGAAAGCATCGCAATCTACTGTGTGGAAACCTTTGGACTTTGATGATAGATCATTGCCTTCCCGTTTACTGATGCTCCTGTTTGGCGTGTATTCAGCCGACACTGAATTATCCATCCTTGAGCCAAGAACCTTCCTACCGATGGACTTGAGAACTCTGGAGGCAGGGGTCACATTCTCCTTGTCTGGAAAGATGTTCTGTTGCCTCACAGGGGAGGTAGCATCATATTCTGATGAAAGTTCACTGCATTCCCTTTGATGGATGCTCCTGTTTGAAGTGAACTCTGCTGACACCGAACTGTCCATCCTTGAGCCAAGAACCTTCCCAGAGATGGTCTTGAGATCCATGGAGGCAGGTGCCACATTCTCATCAAGAAAGAGGTTTCCTTGTTCAGCAGGGGAGATAGCAGCATCATGCTTTCCAGGAGGCACTGAGTTTTCCTTGTCTAGAATGATGTCATTTTTGAAATCTTCATCCGACATGAGCATAAATTCTGTTTCAACTGACATTAACGGAATAAGATTTTCAGATGTAGGTTCATTTGACTTCCTCTTCTTTTCAATCTTCAGCACAGAGTTTTCACTCTCTGAAAAGTTGTCTTGTTCCAAATTCAGAGGGGAAATGGAATCCATCAACTCTTGGGAACTGGTAGGCTTCAACAGTAGTTGGCTCCTCTCAAATATTATGTTGCCCGAGACATGAGGGGTGGTAGTCTCCTTGTCCAGTAGACTGATCTGTTCTTTTTCCTCAGTTGCTTCTGTATCCAAGTTGTCAAATATACTCCCAAAAATTATGCCTTCAAGCTGACAGTCCTCCACAACAATCTTATTTGGGGCCATTTTCTCCTTGTTTGACAGACCTCCATCCAATTTAAGATGGGACAAACTATCATGCTTCATCTCTTGGTGGCTATTTGTATTTCCATCAATCATGTCATGCGTGAAAGGATTTTCTGGCATGGCCTCATAGGATTCCATATGCATAGTAGCATCCAGCTGTGAGATTTGATTTGCAAAGGTTTCGTATTTGAAAATCAAAGGGGAAACAGAACATGGTGACTCTGGTCCCATCTGTGGTTTTGCATCAAATGAATCTTGTGGGATAGAATTCTCAGAGAAAATGTCATGCTGCTCTGCCTCCTTAGCAAAATTCAGTATGGACTTCTCTTTATCTGAACGCTCCAAATTCAGAGGGTTTGGCACTTCTTGATTCCTCTCCGTGGTAATAATGCTGTCCATGACATGGGGGTTGATGTGAACCTTTTCTGGTGCAATCATCTTTTCCTTCTCTTCAGCTTTGACATCAGAATTATCGAACAAAACCATGCAGGCTGCACATTCTCCCTTGCAGTTTTGAGAACATACAAGATTCTCATTTTGGGCTTCTTCGTTCTTGTAGCTGTAGCTCAAAGTCCTGCTTCTCCTTCCTGTGTCAATGTGAAGAGATTTCACTGACTTCAACTTGGCCCTTTGGGACATGGTGCCTGACACTTTCTGTTTGTCTGATTGGACTGGTTTTCCAGCTGCCTGTATTATTGAAGAGCCAACAGATTCTGTAATTGAATTCTCACTAACAATCGTGTCCCTTATCACTCCCACTCTGCTGTCATGAAAATGTAAGAGTGAAGACTCAGGCAATGGTGGTGCCGAGGGGATAACCTCAGCCCAACATTCAGTTTGTTCTGCTACCACTTGATGTTTTGTCTCCTGTGCATTATGTTAGATAGTTAGCATTGCGATAAGTACCAAAAGTTAAAAGATGTGAAGATCAGTAAAAGTTAAGGGAAAAGAAATCAAGCAGTACAACTCATGCAAATATGTAGCATCCTCAAAGAAAAAACACACACAGAGAGATATTGGAGAATATATAATTTAGATATAAGTGTAAACCAATGCTGTAAGCAAATCAGGATATCGAAAGTGGTGCAAAATCTGAAGTGGGTAGATATTATTAACTCATCATGCAGTTCATATCAAAACAAATTTACGATAAATATCAGGGAAACAACAAGTATTGCTCACCAAGAAAATTAAAGCATGCATTTGTGTTATTCTAGATGAATATTAGTTTGATGTACATAATTGATAAGTTATTAGTTGTGTTCAGTTCTATCACACAGGTGGCATATAAATTCAGACTGGCAGACAAACCAGTTCAATTTTGCACAAAATTTCTTAGCATAAGCCGCGTACCATATATCCCATGAATACACCAGCCACAAGAAAATCATTTAGCAGACTAAGCAATAAAAAAAAGAAATCGGTGAGAAAATCCAACTATGTACAGGGGATTAAGTAATTTGCACAGGTGTCCAATGCGTCCAGGCTGGTTCAGTGTCAACTTTCATTAGGACTTATATGAGATGATACAACTTCGTACCAGGTAGAATTCCAGGAAGACGAAAATGACACACACAAAGTTCCTTAATAGTCATAATATTTAAGCGTCTTTACATTACCACTGAAAGCAGTGGAAGCTTAATAAATCTAGGCACTAGGCAGAATTCCAGAACAATAAGGCACATCAAAACATGATAATCAGGATTCATCGGTGGAAAAATTCAACTATGTACATGGGATTAACTAATTTGCGCAGGTGTCCAAAGCATTCAGGATGGTTCAGTGTCAGCTTTCATTAGAACTTACTACACGACGATTAATGACACATAAAAAGTTCCTTAATAGTCATAATTTTTAAGCATCTTTACATTACCACTCAAAGCAGTGGAAGCTTAATAAGCCTAGGCACTAGGCAGATTTACAGAAAGACAAGGCACATCAAAACTTTATAATTCTAAGCAACTTCATGCTTTAAGTAACGAGAAACATAGCATTGCATTATTCAATTGCTGAAGTATTCAGTTAAAGAGCTGGATCTCGATTTCAAATGTAATTCATTTCAGAAAGTGATTACACATAAATGGGTTATAAAATAGATAAAAACTAAAAAAAAAACTCTAAAACGGGTGAACTAAAAATTATTGGAATACCGATCATTGTAAATGCTGCCTAAAAATAACCGACTTACTAAACATCCTAAATAATGCATTATAAGATTGGGCACAACAGCGGCAATTTCATAATCTGATATGCAAATAAGCTCAGCTAAAGGGACACCATCTATTGGTACCCATACCAAAACCAAGGGCATGAAATGCATCTCAAGTTTCATCAAAGGTTTCCAGTATTAGCTTGTTGAGTTCAAACCTGATGAGTTTGTGTCTCCATTGGCTCCCTCTGCTCAGGCACCAACTGATTGCGTGCCTCCTGTTAATTTCATCAAACGCTTAGACTGCAAGCAACACAGCCAAAATACATACAGATTTTGTACCGGCATAAAAGAGAATTATCGACCTGATGAGTCTGGATCTCCTCCTTGTCCTCCTCAACAAGTGGTGGAAGCAGATCATCCATCTCAAATGCCTCGCGCAGGGAAAGCCAGTGAAGCCGGTACTCCCTCTTCGAGGCCCCGAGCTGTAGTGTATCACCAGCCAGCAGCTCCACCAGCGTGTTTGGTGGGATCCTTTGGCCCGAGACCCAGGTCCCATGAACTGGGTCAATCAAAGCACAACCATGGATTAGTAGTATGTAATTTTTGCATAATTTCGATCAAAATTGCAAGCATATACGCTATCATCGCAGGACCTTGTGAAGATGATAAGGTGGGGCTAAACTCATCCTGATAATATCGAGACTACCAGGAGCAAATCCAAATGAATCGATGACATAAATCCCCCAGAAAAATCCCCAAATAGATCAGTCTACACGAATCGATTCACCCTAACAAAACCCTAGAGTAAACCCAAGCACGCGCGGAGATCGCGAACGACAGGAGCGCACGCAGAGAGCGTGGAGACGGAGACGGTTGCGTGGAGGAAAGCGTGATCTCGGTACCGGAGGAGAGGTCGGTGACGGTGATCCGGCGCTGGCGCCGCTTGCAGCGGACCTCGAGGTGGCGGCGGCTGACGCTGGGGTGGTCGATGAGGACGTGGCAGTCGGGGTGCCGCCCAAACAGTACCGGCGGATCCTCCGCCTCCTCCTCCACCCGATCCCCATCCGCGCCGCGCCGCGCCACCTCCGTCGGCGGCCCGTTGAGGAAGATGTGCTTCAGCACGACGCCGCCCTTGGCCACCGCGAACGCCGCGATCGGAGACCCCGCCCCCGCCTCCACGTCCTCCGCCGTCGTCGCCATGCCTGCGCGTGTGGGCTGGTTGGGTGGGCGGGGCGAGGAGGAGTCGAGATGATGACGCCTCTCTGTGTGGAAAACGCAGGTGACGCGGAGGGGATTCGAAATGTGGAGGAGACGTTGGAGCCGGGCGGATTTGAGAGCTTGCCAATTGCAACGGCTAGAATTTTATTGGAATATAATGGGAAGGTCCCGACGCGTCACCGCGCCACTCACGCGTCGCCAGCCGGGCCTAATGACGCCCGTGCGGGCCCATTTTCAGTTTTCCTTTTTTTGCAACACCATTTCAAATTTTCTGTTCATAAAAATGTCAAATTCTGTCCCGAAACATAAAGACGTCAAAAGGTAAAGGAAAGTGACCAAAATGGATCTCATGTACCACGTCGGTCACCTCGATCGCCTGTCATGTGTTTTCATTGGGTTTGTGAAGTGTCTCTGTTTATCTCTGCTCTAGAACTCTCCCCATACTTTTCGTCTTTTCTTTTGCACTTTTGCGCCACTTGTGTTCTGAACCCCCCCCCCCCCTATCTTGCCTCCATATCAAGACAATAACGACAAGTCAGGCGCCTTCACAATTTTGAAATCAACAACACCATTGTTGCAAGCTACTACTTCCATTCGCACGCACCACCCGGGGAGAACGACCTATTGTTGCAACAATTGCCTCATGCCCTCTGTTGTAGGCGGCATGAAGGGGCAGGTTGTTGTTGTAGGCTAGCCACTGCTCGTTATCGGGATTGCAAGGGGTCGCGTTTGATGTTGTAGGGCCCCTTCTCTAACTGGTGCAAGGAGGCGAACCACGAGTGCTTTGGGGGAGTTGTTGTCGTGTTGTGACCGATCACATGCTCATCACCGGTGTTGCAAGAGGGTGACGCTCTATGCTACAGGGGGCGACCGACAAGCTGCTATAAGGAAGGGAACCACCCGCGCTTTAGGGGAGCCGCCACGGTGATGTGAAGGATGATGGATGCATTTTGCATCCTTTTTTACTTAGTGTTTTGCATCATAGACTTAGGATTTTTGCAATTTGCCACTTTACTCGCCCATTTATGTCCGATTTCACTAAGACCTCTAGACTTAGGAGATTTGAGACATTCTTTGGAAAATTCTTATTTTTGTTGGGAAAATGTGTTGATTGGACGTCATAGGAACCTTCCATGGAGAGGAGCACGAGAGAAGAAACAACACATAGTTTGGAGGTTCCAAAAAATTATGGAGCTTGCTCCAAAAATTACCTCGTAGCCTCCAAATATAATGATTGTGGAGTCCTTGTTTGGAGCTTGCTCCAAACCCAACCGCCAACGCAGGAGGGATGTTTAATATTTTTCCTCCTCATGTCACAACTGGGGTTTTAAGCTCCCTACAGTTAGGGGGCATGCCCACTAACTCCCACCCTATTAATGGTGTGCCCACTTCCTTCGATTCATGTGGTGGTCCGTCGGATGGACGCCACGTGAGATCATTTTCTAGGTGTCCCCGACTATAAGAGCCCGACGGTGAGGCATCCTCATCACTAAAACCCTAATTGTCGCCTTCCCATTTCCTCGCTACTTCCTCCCTATTAAGCACTTCCACCCTCCGTGATAATGCTCCAATACTGGGACGCAACCTATTGGTTGAACGTGTTGGAGGACAATGACCTCCCTACCATACGCGATGCACTAGTGGTGCAGACTCTACCTGGAGCGCAATAGCCACGACAGGCATCTCATCCTCCTCCCACGACTCGCGTGGCGCCGACGGCTCCCGTGACAATAGTTGTAGGGGATCTAGAGCCCGTGATGGATGGGGGGCTGGTGGTTCCCGTGGCGCAGGCGATTCCAGTCGCAAAGGGTGACATTGATCTGGTGCCTCGGGCGGCATCGCCACCATCGCCACATGTGCCCCCTCGGCCCATTCATCCATGTCCTCATCAAAGCCCAACCAGAGCCCGAGGACCCATTTGGGGTTATGCCACGGTTCTCTAAGCTCGAAGTGAAGGCGCACCACCGCGAAGAGGAGCGCATCCGCGATTGACGGTGATATGACCCAGGGGTGCCTCACCTAACCGGAAGTCGGCTTGTAGCCCCTAGGTCGGTTATGCCATGGGCCAACCAAGCCGCCCCATGGCCCTACTACAAAATGAGCCCAAAAGGCTTGGTGTACAAGACAAGGCAACTGCCCCCTGGAGGGACCCCTCCTTACCGACTTAGTTCATGTAACCCTAGACCCTGGTACCCATATAAGCCGGAGTTATCTAGTCGAATAGATGGACATGATAATCTAGAGATTTGCTCAATCCCTCAATCTTTGTAATCCACATGCAGTCAATATGCATGAGCAGGAGTGGGGTATTACCTTATTTTACCGAGGGCCCAACCAGGGTAAAACTTTGCCCCAGTACCATCCAATCTACTTGTCTGGCCGGATACCCTGAAAAGAGATCTGCCTAGAAAAATATTCTGAAAACGAGCACTTAGGCCCCACAACCAGTGGCAAGGACACAAAAGGGTTTCCCCTCGATTTATATTGTAAAGCAACCGCACCATACAACCAACAGTATCAGAAGTTACGACAATACGAAAAGACCAAGTCAAGTCAAAAGGAAAATAAGTCTGGCTGGGGTCACAACACAACAAACCCCAATGAAAAAACTACGAGGCTAATCTGGCTCTAGAGGCGGTGGTGGGGGCGGTGGTGCGATGGATATTGCGTGGGAGCGGAGGCCGTTGCAGATGATGTCGATGAGGCCCTGTTGCCTTCGTTTGCTAAGCGACCGTCATAGCTGCAAGAAGCCACACAGTTTGTATATGGCGTCAGTCGTGCGTTGTGGGATCACATTCTCAATGACAAGTTTGGTTCGCACATTTCAAAGCGTCCACTCTAGGGCGCTTATAGCCACCCATATGGATGGGCGGGTCTCACAAAAATAGTGGAGGACCTCGCTGAATAGGTCCGAGAGATTATCATGGGACCAGTGCCCGCCCAATACATCCTGAAGGCATCCCCAAAGGAAGACCGTGGCTGGACACCGAAAGAAGATATGGTTGGAATCCTCGGGGATGTCGCAAAGTGGACACTGTCCATCACTAGGGTCGTTTCGTTTCGGCACCTCTGTCCCTGAGGGGAGTCGGCCACGCACCCATTGCCAGAGGAAAATGCGGATCTTCACTGGCACCTTCATCTCCCAAAGGAGATTCAGCTCCCACGGCCCAGGGGTGGCTAACAGGGCCTTATAGAGAGACTTGGTGGAGAATGATCCACTCGGCTCAAGACGCCAATATGTGGCATCCGTGTTGGGGAACGTTGCATGGGAAACAAAAAAAATTCCTACGCACACGCAAGATCTATCCATGGTGATGAGCATCTATGAGAGGGAGAGTGGATCTGCATACCCTTGTAGATCGCTAAGCGAGAAGCGTTAAGAAACGCGGTTGATGTAGTCGAACGTCTTCGCGATCCAAATCGCCGAGCGTCCCGCGATCCAATCACGATCCGTCTCGCGATCCAATCACAATTCGTCCCACGATCCCATCACGATCTGTCCCGCGATCAAATCATGAACTGTCTCGCGATCCTGATCACCGTCCTTCCGATCTAGCGCCGAACGGACGGCACCTCCGCGTTCAGCACATGTACAGCTCGATGACGATCTCCGCCTTCTTGATCCAGCAAGAGGGAGAGGAGAGGTAGATGAGTTCTCCGGCAGCGCGATGGCGTGGCGGCGATGGTGGTGGAACTATTCCGGCAGGGCTTCGCCTAAGCACCGCCGAACTAGACTAGAGGAGAAAACGATCTAGATGAAGTAGAGGGAGCACGTGGCAATTAGGGTTAGCCCTCACCTCTAAACCTCTAGTATATATAGGAGGGAGGGGAGGGGCTGGCCGGCCAAGACCTCCTCATAGGAGTCGGCCGAAGTGGGAGGTGGAGTCCTACTCCAATCCTACTAGGAGTAGGATTCCTCCTCTCCACTTGGAAACCTTTTCCACCTTTCCTTCCTTTGGGTTTTTTCCACCTCCAGCCACATGGGCCTTAGTGGGGGGCTCGGCCAGCCCACTAAGGGCTGGCTTGACTCCTCCCACAGCCCATGGGGCCCTTTGGGTCGAGACACCCCTCCCGATGGTCCCCGGTACCCCTCCCGGCACTCCCGGTACACTACCGAAATACCCAAAACTTTTCCGGTGACCAAAACGGGACTTCCTATATATCAATCTTTACCTCCGGACCATTTCGGAGCTCCTCGTGACGTCCTGGATCTCATCCGGGACTCCAAACAACCTTCGGTCGCCACCATACATAACTCTATACTACCGAAACGTCACCGAACGTTAACTGTGCAGACCCTGCGGGTTCGAGAACTATGTAGACATGACCGAGACACCTCTACGGTCAATAACCAATAGCGGGACCTGGATGCCCATATTGGTTCCTACATATTCTACGAAGATCTTTATCGGTTGAACCTCTATGTCAAGGATTCAGTTAATCCCGTATGCTGTTCCCTTTGTTCTTCGGTATGTTACTTGCCCGAGATTCGATCGTCGGTATCTGTATACCTAGTTCAATCTCGTTACCGGCAAGTCTCTTTACTCGTTCCGTAATACAAGATCCCGTGGCTAACACTTTAGTCACATTGCTTGCAAGGCTTAGTGTGATGTTGTATTACCGAGTGGGCCCCGAGATACCTCTCCGTCACACGGAGTAACAAATCACAGTCTCGATCCATGCCAACTCAACAGACACCCTCGGAGATACCTGTAGAGCATCTTTATTGTCACCCAGTTACGTTGCGACGTTTGATACACACAAGGTATTCCTCCGGTGTCAGTGAGTTGCATGATCTCATGGTCATAGGAACAGATACTTGACATGCAGAAAACAATAGCAATAAACTGACACGATCATATGCTATGTTCATAGTTTGGGTCTTGTCCATCACATCATTCTCCTAATGATGTGATCCCGTTATCAAATGACATCTCATGTCTATGGCTAGGAAACCTTAACCATCTTTGATCAATGAGCTAGTCTACTAGAGGCATACTAGGGACACAGTGTTGTCTATGTATCCACACATGCATCAGTGTTTCCAATTAATACAATTATAGCATGGATAATAAACGATTATCATGAACAAGGAAATATGATAATAACTAAATTATTATTGCCTCTAGGGCATATTTCCAACAATTCGGCTCTAAGGAGGGATAATGTAGGGCGATGCACTCTAGCATCTTGATACGTCTCCGTCGTATCTACTTTTCCTAATGCTTTTGCTCATGTTTTGGACTCTAATTTGCATGATTTGAACGAAACTAACCCGGACTGACGTTGTTTTCAGCAAAACTACCATGGTGTTGTTTTTGTGTAGAAATAAAAGTTCTTGGAATTGGACGAAATTTTTTGGAGATTTATTTTACAATAAATAAAAAATTACTGGAGCCAAGAACCACCGGAGGCGGTGCCCTGGTTGGGCACGATACACCAGGGCACGCCACCCCCTCCAGGCGCGCCCTGGTGGGTTGTGCCCACCTCGGGGCCCCACTGACCCTAATTCCAGTGCTATAAAATCCTATTTCCGGAGAAAAAAATCAGAGAGAAAGTTTCATCGCGTTTTACGATACGGAGCCGCCGCCACCTCCTGTTCTTCCTCTGGAGGCCAGATCTAGAGCCCGTTTGGGGCTCCGGAGAGGGGAATCTTCGGTCTTCGTCATCATCAACCCTTCTCCATCGCCAATTCCATGATGCTCCCCACTGGGAGTGAGTAATTCCTTTGTAGGCTTGCCGGTCGGTGAGGAGTTGGATGATATTCATCATGTAATCGAGTTAGTTTTGTTAGGGCTTGGTCCCTAGTATCCACTATGTTCTGAGATTGATGTTGCTATGACTTTGCCATGCTTAATGCTTGTCACTAGGGCCCGAGTGCCATGATTTCAGATCTGAACCGTTTATGTTATCACCGTTATATCTATGTTCTTGATCCAACCTGGCTAGTCATATGCACCTGCTATGTGTTATGATCCGTAAACCCCGGAGTGATAATAGTCGGGATACTTTCCGGTGATGATCGTAGTTTGAGGAGTTCATGTATTCACTATGTGTTAATGCTTTGTTCCGGTTCTCTATTAAAAGAAGGCCTTAATATCCCATAGTTTCCTTATGGACCCCGCTGCCACGGGAGGGTAGGACAAAAGATGTCATGCAATTTCTTTTCCATAAGCACGTATGACTATTTACGGAATACATGCCTACATTACATTTATGAACTGGAGCTAGTTCTGTGTCGCCCTAGGTTATGACTGTTACATGATGAATATTATCCAACGAGTTCACCGATCCAGTGCCTACGAGTTTTCCACTTAATGTTCTTGCTGAGTTACTAGTGCTACTGCTACTGTTACACTTGCTACAAAACTATTGCTATCACTGCTACCGTTACTGTTACTGCTACTACTGCTATCAAAACTATCATACTACTGTGCTACTGATCACTTTGCTGCAGATATTTAATCTCCAGGTGTGGTTGAATTGACAACTCAACTGCTAATACTTGCAAATATTCTTTGGTTCCCCTTGTGTCGAATCTATAAATTTGGGTTGAATACTCTACCCTCGAAAACTGTTGCGATCCCCTATACTTGTGGGTTATCAAGACATTTTTCTGGCGCCGTTGCAGGGGAGCATAGCTATATTTGTTGAGTCACTTGGGATTTATATCAATTGATCACTATGAAGAATCTGAAGGATCCAAGAACCAAGATTTTTCCTTCTAAGACGAGGGGAGGTAAGGAATTGCCATCTAGCTCTGCACTTGATTCACCTTCGGTTATGAGTAGACTTGCAACACCACCACATGCTATTAATCCTGATATGTCGCAAGTTATTGATGATGCTACTTCTGCTATGAATGATGCTAGTACCATGCTTGATGATGATGTGCCACTAGGTGAATTTCTTGATGAACAAATTGCTAGAGCTAAAGAGAATGAAATTACTGAAACTGATGAAGTCTTTGAAACTGAGAACTATGAAACACCTATTAGACCTAGCTCTCCTAGATTTTAAATGCCTAAGATACCTGAAGGTTATGTTTTGGATGGAGAGATAACTAGAAAAATCCTTTATTTTAAGGATAGAGATGATCTTAAGAAATTATTATGCAAGTATAAGGAAAAGACTTTGAATGCTAGAATGAAATGTGATCCTAAGTTTGCTACTTCACCTATCTTTGTTACCGATAAGGATTATGAATTCTCTGTCGACCCAGAGTTAATTACTTTGGTTGAATCCGATCCTTTCCATGGCTATGAAACTGAAACTGTAGTGGCACATCTTACTAAGCCGAATGATATAGCCACCCTCTTTGCTCATGATGAGAAGATTCACTACTACTATATTCTCAAATTATTTTCGTTCTCACTAAAGGGTGATGCTAAGATATGGTACAATACTCTTGCTCCTGGTTGTGTGCGCTTTACTACTTCTCTGAAAAATATTTTCCTGCTCATAAGAAACAAGCTGCCTTACAGGAACTATTTAACTTTGTGCAAATTGAAGAAGAGAGTCTCCCACAAGCTTGGGGGAGGCTTCTCCAATTGCTTAATGCTTTGCCTGATCACCCTCTTAAGAAAAATGAAATACTTGATATCTTCTATAATGGACTAACCGATGCTTCTAGGGACTTCCTAGATAGTTGTGTTGGTTGTGTTTTCAGGGAACGAACTGTTGAACAAGCTGAGGAACTATTGAAAAATATATTGAAGAATTATGAAGATTGGACTCTTCCTGAACCACCACTTAAACCCACTCCGAAGAAGAGGGGTATCTTATTTCTCAGTCTGGAAGATATGCAAGAGGCAAATAAATGTATGAAGGAAAAAGGTATTAAAGAGGTCATTCTACCCAGTTAGAACAAGTTGCTAAATCTAAAAAAGAATTGCTTGATGAAATGAATAATAATATGAATGATTTTGCTGCTAGAGTAGTTACTAGAGGAGGTAGAATGACTCAAGAACCTCTTTATCCTCAAGGTCATCCTAAAAGAATTTAACAAGATTCTCAAAGAATTAATGCTGATGCACCTAATCCTTCTAAGAAGAAAAATAAAAATAAAAATGATAGGACTTTGCCTACCTCTAGTGAACCTGAGATACAAAAACCTCCTAAAGATAATGATGTCTCTATCTCTGATGCTGAAACTCAATCTGGTAATGAACATTTACCTAGTGATAATGAAAATGATAATGATGATGTTCATGAGGATACTCAACCGAAAAATGATAAAGAACCAGATAATGATGTTGAAATAGAGCCTGATGTTGATCTTGATAACCCACAACCTAAAAATAAACGATATGATAAAAGAGACTTTGTGGCTAGAAAACATGGTAAAAGAAAGAGAGCCAGAAACCCATGCCCTTTCCACCTAAATCATCTAAGAAAAAGGACGATGAAGAATTTGAACGCTTTGTTGAAATGATTAGGCCAGTCTTTTTGCGCACCCACTTAACTTATATCTTAAAGATGGCCCCTTATGCAAAATACATGAAAGACATCATCACCAATAAAAGAAAGATACCTGAAGCTGAAATATCCACCATGCTTGCTAATTATTCTTTTAAGGATGGAGTACCTAAAAAACTTGGAGATCCTGGAATACCAACTATACCTTGCTCCATTAAAAGAAATTATGTCAAAACTGCTTTGTGTGATTTGGGAGCTGGTGTTAGTGTTATGCCTTTCTCTTTATATAAAAGACTTGATTTGAATAAACTCACACCTACTGAAATATCATTGCAAATGGCTGACAAATCAACTGCCATACCTATCGGTATTTGTGAGGATGTGCCCATTGTTGTTGCAAATATTACTATCTTAACAAACTTTGTTATTCTTGAGATACCCGAGGACGACAACATGTCGATTATCCTTGGTAGACCCTTTTTTTAATACTGCAGGGGCTGTTATTGATTGCAATAAAAGCAAAGTCACTTTTCATATCAATGGTAATGAGCATACGGTTGATACGTCTCCAACGTATCTATAATTTTTGATTGTTCCATGCTATTATATTATCTGTTTTGGATGTTTTATATGCATTAATATGCTATTTTATATTATTTTTGGGACTAACCTATTAACCTAGTGCCCAGTGCCAGTTTCTGTTTTTTCCTTGTTTTTGAGTATTGCAGAAAAGGAATATCCAACGGAGTCCAAACGGAATAAAATTCTATGCTGATTTTTCTTGGACCAGAAGGAACCCAGGAGGCTTCGAGAAGAGGCCAGAAGACCTACGGGTAGGCCACAAGCCACCAGGGCGCGCCCCTGGGGAGGTGATACGTCTCCAACGTATCTATAATTTTTTATTGTTCCATGCTATTATATTATCTGTTTTGGATGTTTTATATGCATTAATATGCTATTTTATATTATTTTTGGGACTAACCTATTAATCTAGAGCCTAGTGCCAGTTTCTGTTTTTTCCTTGTTTTTGAGTATTGCAGATAAGGAATATTAAACGGAGTCCAAACGGAATAAAATCTTCGGAATGATTTTTCTTGGACCAGAAGAAACCTGCCAGACTTGGAGATGAAGGCAGGAGACCTGCCGTGGAGTCACAAGCCACCAGGGCGCGCCCTAGGGGGGGGCGCCCCCCTGGCTTGTGGCCCCCCAGCAGCTCTCCTAACCCTATTCTTCGGCCTATAAATTCCCAAATATTCCCTGGATACCAAAAAGAGCCACGAAAATACTTTTCCGCCGCCGGAAGCCTCTGTTCCCGTGAGATCCCATCTTGGAGCCTTTTCCGGTAATCTGCTGGAGGGGGATTCGATCACGGAGGGCATCTACATCAACTCCATTGCCCCTCCGATGATGCGTGAGTAGTTCACCACAGACCTTCGGGTCCATAGCTAGTAGCTAGATGGCTTCTTCTCTCTCTTTGTTCTTCAATACCATGTTCTTCATGATCTTCATGGAGATCTATCCGATGTAATACTCTTTTGCGGTGTGTTTGTCGAGATCCGATGAATTGTGGGTTTATGATCAGCTTATCTATGAATATTATTTGAATCTTCTCTGAATTATTATATGCATGATTTCATATCTTTGCAAGTCTCTTCGAGTTATTGGTTTGGTTTGGCCAACTAGATTGGTAATTCTTGCAATGGGAGAAGTGCTTAGTTTTGGGTTCAATCTTGCGATGTCCTCACCCAGTGACAAAGTAGGGGTAGAAAGGCACGTATTTGTATTGTTGCCATCAAGGATAAAAAGATGGGGTTTTCATCATATTGCTTGAGTTTATCCCTCTACATCTTGTCATCTTACCTAATGCGTTACTCTGTTCTTCATGAACTTAATACTCTAGATGCAGGCAGGAGTCGGTCGATGTGTGGAGTAATAGTAGTAGATGCAGAATCGTTTCGGTCTACTTGACACGGACGTGATGCCTATATGCATAATCATTGCCTTGGATATCTTCATAATTATTCGCTTTTCTATCAATTGCTCGACAGTAATTTGTTCACCCACCGTATTATTTTCCTTCATGAGAGAAGCCTCTAGTGAAACCTATGGCCCCGGGGTCTATTTTCCATATTATATTTTTAGATCTATAAACCAAAAATATCTCATTGCATTCTTTTTACTTTTGTTTTACTTTTCGTTTTAGCAATCTTTTATATCTATCTCTATCAGATCTCATCCTTGCAAATAACCGTGAAGGGATTGACAACCCCTTTTAGCGTTGGGTGCAATAGTTTGATTGTTTGTGTAGGTGCGAAGATTGGGGACTTGCTTGTATCTCCTAGTGGATTGATACCTTGGTTCTCAACAACTGAGAGAAATACTTATCTACTTTGCTGCATCACCCTTTCCTCTTCAAGGGAAAACCAACGCAAGCTCAAGAAGTAGCAGGGGGCGCCCCCTAGCTTGTGGGCCCCCCGTAGCTCCTCCAACCCTAACTCTTCGCCTATAAATTCAGGAATATTCCACCAATACCAAAGAGAGCCACGAAAATACTTTTCCGCCGCCGCAAGCCTCTGTTCCCGTGAGATCCCATCTTGGGGCCTTTTTCGGTAATCTGCCGGAGGGGGATTCGATCATGGAGGGCATCTACATCAACACCATTGCCCTTCCGATGATGCGTGAGTAGTTCACCTCAGACCTTCGGGTCCATAGCTAGTAGCTAGATGGCTTCTTCTCTCTCTATGATCTTCAATACCATGTTCTCCATGGTCTTCATGGAGATCTATCCGATGTAATACTCTTTTGCGGTGTGTTTATTGAGATCCAATGAATTGTGGATTTATGATCAGATTATCTATGAATATTATTTGAATCTTCTCTGAATTCTTATATGCATGATTTCATATCTTTGCAAGTCTCTTCGAGTTATTGGTTTGGTTTGGCCAACTGATACGTCTCCAACGTATCTATAATTTTTGATTGTTCCATGCTATTATATTATCTATTTTGGATGTTTTATATGCATTAATATGCTATTTTATATTATTTTTGGGACTAACCTATTAACCTAGTGCCCAGTGCCAGTTTCTGTTTTTTCCTTGTTTTTGAGTATTGCAGAAAAGGAATATCCAACGGAGTCCAAACGGAATAAAATTCTACGCTGATTTTTCTTGGACCATAAGGAACCCAGGAGGCTTCGAGAAGAAGCCAGAAGACCTATGGGTAGGCCACAAGCCACCAGGGGGCGCCCCTATGGCTTGTGGGCCCCCCATAGCTCCTCCAACCCTAATTCTTCGCCTATAAATTCAGGAATATTCCCCCAATGCCAAAGAGAGCCACGATAATACTTTTCCGCCGCCGCAAGCCTCTGTTCCCGTGAGATCCCATCTTGGGGCCTTTTCCGGTAATCTACCGGAGGGGGATTCGATCACGGAGGGCCTCTACATCAACACCATTGCCCTTCCGATGATGCGTGAGTAGTTCACCTCAGACCTTCGGGTCCATAGCTAGTAGCTAGATGGCTTATTCTCTCTCTATGATCTTCAATACCATGTTCTCCATGATCTTCATGGAGATCTATCCGATGTAATACTCTTTTGCGGTGTGTTTGTCGAGATCCGATGAATTGTGGATTTATGATCAGATTATCTATGAATATTATTTGAATCTTCTCTGAATTATTATATGCATGATTTCATATCTTTGCAAGTCTCTTCGAGTTATTGGTTTGGTTTGGCCAACTAGATTGGTAATTCTTGCAATGGGAGAAGTGCTTAGTTTTGGGTTCAATCTTGCGGTGTCCTCACCCAGTGACAAAGTAGGGGTAGCGAGGCACGTATTTGTATTGTTGCCATCAAGGATAAAAAGATGGGGTTTTCCTCATATTGCTTGAGTTTATCCCTCTACATCATGTCATCTTACTTAATGCGTTACTCTGTTCTTCATGAACTTAATACTCTAGATGCAGGCAGGAGTCGGTCGATGTGTGGAGTAATAGTAGTAGATGCAGAATCGTTTCGGTCTACTTGATACGGACGTGATGCCTATATACATAATCATTGCCTTGGATATCGTCATAACTATGTGCCTTTCTATCAATTGCTCGACAGTAATTTGTTCACCCACCGTATTATTTTCCTTCAAGAGAGAAGCCTCTAGTGAAACCTATGGCCCCCGGGTCTATTTTCCATATTATATTTTCAGATCTATAAACCAAAAATACCAAAAATACTTTGCTGCAATTTATTTACTTTTATTTTTGTTTTCGTTTTGTAATCTTTTATATCTATCCCTATCAGATCTCATCCTTGCAAGTAACCGTGAAGGGATTGGCAACCCCTTTATAGCGTTGGGTGCAAGTGTTTGATTGTTTGTGCAGGTGCATAGATTGGGGCCTTGCTTGTACCTCCTACTGGATTGATACCTTGTTTCTCAACAACTGAGGGAAATACTTATCTACTTTGCTGCATCACCCTTTCCTCTTCAAGGGAAAACCAACGCAAGCTCAAGAAGTAGCAAGAAGGATTTCTGGCGCCGTTGCCGGGGAGGATACATAGCAAGTCAAGACAAGAACTCTCCCGTCAACTTGCCAATTTTTGGCGTGGTTGTCGGAGGGATCTACATCAAGCCTACCAAGTACCCATCACAAACTCATCTCTTGCATTTACATTATTTGCCATTTGCCTCTCGTTTTCCTCTCCCCCACTTCTAAAACGATTTTCAGAAAAAAGCAAAAAGATTTGCCTTTTTATTCGCCCTTCTTCCGTTCGTCTTTTCGTTTGCTTTCTGTTTGCTTGTGTGCTAGATTGCTTGCTTTGTCACGATGTCTGAGAATACCAAATTGTGTGACTTCTCCAATACTAATAATAATGATTTTATTAGTACTCCGATTGCTCCCGCCACTAGTGCGGAATCTTATGAAATTAATGCCGCTTTGCTTAATCTTGTTATGAAAGAACAATTTTCCGGCCTTCCTAGTGAAGATGCCACATCCCATCTAAATATTTTCGTTGAGTTGTGTGATATGCAAAAGAAGAAAGATGTGGATAATGATATTGTTAAATTGAAGCTATTTCCGTTCTCACTACGAGATCGTGCTAAAACTTGGTTTTCATCTTTGCCTAAAAATAGTATTGATTCATGGAATAAGTGTAAAGATGCTTTTATTTCCAAGTACTTTCCGCCCGCTAAGATCATCTCCCTTAGGAACGATATAATGAATTTTAAGCAACTTGATCATGAGCATGTTGCACAATCTTGGGAGAGGATGAAATTAATGATTAGAAATTGCCCCGCACATGGTTTGAGTTTATGGATGATTATGCAAAAAAAATATGCGGGATTGAATTTTGCATCTAGAAATCTTTTAGATTCCGCCGCGGGTGGTACTTTTATGGAAATCACATTAGGAGAAGCTACTAAACTCCTAGATAATATTATGGCAAATTACTCTCAATGGCATACCGAAAGATCTCCTACTAGTAAAAAAGTGCATGCTATTGAAGAAATAAATAGTTTGAATGAAAAGATGGATGAATTAATGAAATTGTTTTCTAGTAAGAGTGCTCCTATTGATCCTAATGATATGCCTTTGTCTTCTTTGATTGGAAATAATAGTGAATCTATGGATGTGAATTTTGTTGGTAGGAACAATTTTGGTAATAACGTGTATAGAGGTAATTTCAACCCTAGGCCGTTTCCTAGTAATTCCTCTAATAATTATGGTAATTCCTACAATAATCCTTATGGAAATTATAATAAGATGCCCTCTGATCTTGAGAATAATATTAAAGAATTTATTAGTTCGCAAAAGGTTTTCAATGCTACGATTGAAGAAAAATTGCTCAATATTGATGATTTGGCTAGGAACGTTGATAGAATTTCGTTTGAGATTGATTCATTGAAAATTAGATCTACTCCACCCAAGCATGATATTAATGAGTCTTTAAAAGCTATGAGAACTTCTATTAATGAGTGTAAGGAAAGAACCGCTAGAATGCGTGCTAAGCATGAATGGCTTGAAAAAGTGTGTTCTCGTGATAATAATGATGAAGATCTTAAAGTGATTGATGTGACTCCTATTGAATCTTTGTTTTCTAATATAAATCTTGATAAAGATGGGACTGGAGATAAGTCAACTTTAGTTAAAAGTCGTCCCAATGATTCGGAGTTTATAGATCTTAATGCTAAGATTGATAAAAGTGGGATCGAAGAGGTCAAAACTTTAAATAGCAATGAACCCATTTTTTTGGATTTCAAGGACTTTAATTATGATAGTTGTTCTTTGATTGATTTTATTTCCTTGTTGCAATCCATGTTGAATTCTCCGCATGCTTATAATCAAAATAAAGCTTTTACTAAACATATCGTTGATGCTATGATGAAATCTCTTGAAGAAAAACTTGAGTTGGAAGTTTCTATACCTAGAAAGCTTTATGATGAGTGGGAACCTACTATTAAGATTAAAATTAAAGATTATGAGTGCCATGCTTTGTGTGATTTGGGTGCTAGTGTTTCCACGATTCTGAAAACTTTATGTGATGTGCTCTTTACATGAACTTGATGATTGCTCTTTACATTTGCATCTAGCGGATTCCACTATTAAGAAACCTATGGGAAGGATTAATGATGTTATTATTGTTTCAAATAGGAATTATGTGCCCATAGATTTCATTGTTCTTGATATATATTGCAATCCTACATGTCCTATTATTCTTGGTAGACCTTTCCTTAGAACGATTGGTGCAATTATTGATATGAAAGAAGGAAACATTAGATTCCAATTTCCGTTAAGGAAAGGCATGGAACACTTTCCTAGAAATAAAATTAAATTACCTTATGAATCTATTATGAGAGCTACTTATGGATTGCATACCAAAGACGACAATACCTAGATCTATTGCGTTATGCCTAGCTAGGGGCGTTAAACAATAGCGCTTGTTGGGAGGCAACCCAATTTTATTTTATGTTTTTTGTTTTAGTTTCTGTTATTGAGTGATTTACACATTATTACCTCTGTAGTAATTGTGTTTTAGTGTTTTAATTAGTGTTTGAGCCAAGTAAGACCTTTGGGATGGTCTACGGTGATTGTAGATTTGATCTTGCTGAAAAACAGAAACTTTTGCGCTCAGTCCAGGAATTTTATAAATTCACCAGAGCGTCGAATGAGTCTGAAATTTTTACACAAGATTGATATACAAATTTCCCAGATTTTCCTAATTGTTCAGAATTTTTTGAGTTACAGAACTATTCGAAGTTTACAGATTGCTACAGACTGTTCTGTTTTTGACAGATTCTGTTTTGTTTGTGTTGTTTGCTTATTTTGATGTATCTATGGGTTGTATCGGGGGGTATGAACCATGGAGAAGTGGGAATACAGTATATATTACACCAATATAAATAAATAATGAGTTCACAACAGTACCTAAAGTGGTGATTTATTTTTCTTATACTAACGGATCTCACGAGTTTTCTGTTGAGTTTTGTGTTGTGAAGTTTTCAAGTTTTGGGTAAAGATTTGATGGACTATGGAATAAGGAGTGGCAAGAGCCTAAGCTTGGGGATGCCCCGGAAGGCATCCCCTCTTTCGTCTTCAATCCATCGGTAAATTTACTTGAGGCTATATTTTTATTCACCACATGATATGTGTTTTGCTTGGAGCGTCTTGTATGATATGAGTCTTTGCTTTTTAGTTTGCCACAATCATCCTTGCTGCACACATATTTTGAGAGGGACACGCATAAATCGTGAATTTATTAGAATACTCTATGTGCTTCTCTTATATCTTTTGAGCTAGGCAATTTTGCTCTAGTGCTTCACTTATATCTTTTTAGAGCACGGTGGTGTTTTATTTTATAGAAATAATTGAACTCTCGTACCTCACTTATATTATTTTGAGAGTCTTTAAACAGCATGGTAATTGGTTTAGGTTATGAATTTAGTCCTAATATAATGGGCATCCAAGAGGGATATAATAAAAACTTTCATATAAAGTGCATTGAATACTATGAGAAGTTTGATTCCTCGCATATAGTTTTGAGATATAAAGATGGTGATATGAGAGTCATGCTAGTGAGTAATTGTGGATTGGTAGAAATACTTGTGTTAAAAGTTTGTGATTCCCGTAGCATGCACGTATGGTGAACCGTTATGTAACGAAGTCGGAGCATGATTTGTTTATTGATTGTCATCCCTTCTGTGAGGGTCGGGAGCGCGCGATGGTTAACTCCTACCAACCTCTCCCCTAGGAGCATGCGTCTAATACTTTGCTTCGATAACTAATAGACTTTTGCAATAAGTATGTGAGTTCTTTATTACTAATGTGAGTCCATGGATTATACGCACTCTCACCCTTCCACCATTGCTAGCCTCTCTAGTACCGCGCAACTTTCGCCGGTGCATTAAACCCACCATATTCCCTTCCTCAAAACAGCCACCATACCTACCTATTATGGCATTTCCATAGCCATTCAGAGATATATTGCCATGCAACTTCCACCGTTCCGTTTATCATGACACGCACCATCATTGTCATATTGCTTTGCATGATCGTAAGATAGCTAGCATGATGTTTTCATGGCTTGTCCGTTTTTTGATGTCATTTGCTATGCTAGATTGTTGCACATCCCGGTACACCGCCGGAGGCATTCATATAGAGTCATATTTTGTTCTAAGTATCGAGTTATAATTCTTGAGTTGTAAGTAAATAAAAGTGTGATGATCATCATTATTAGAGCATTGTCCCATGTGAGGAAAGGATGATTGAAGCTATGATTCCCTCACAAGTTAGGATGAGTCTCCGGACTTTACAAATAATAAAAGAGGCCAATGAAGCCCAAATAAAAAAAAGAGGCCAAAGATGCCCACCAAAAATAAAAAATATGAGAGAAAAGAGAGAAGGGACAATGCTACTATCTTTTTTCCACACTTGTGCTTCAAAGTAGCACCATGATCTTCATGATAGAGAGTCTCCTATTTTGTCACTTTCATATACTAGTGGGAATTTTTCATTATATAACTTGGCTTGTATATTCCAATGATGGGCTTCCTCAAATTGCCCTAGGTCTTCGTGAGCAAGCGAGTTGGATGCACACCCACTTAGTTTCTTTTTATCCTTGCATATAATTTTGAGATATAAAGATGGTGATATGAGAGTCATGCTAGTGAGTAATTGTGAATTGGTGGAAATACTTGTGTTAAAGTTTGTGATTCCCGTAGCATGCACGTATGGTGAACCGTTATGTAACGAAGTCGGAGCATGATTTGTTTAATGATTGTCAACCTTTGTGTGAGGGTCGGGAGCGCGGATGGTTAACTCCTACCAACCTCTCCCCTAGGAGCATGCGTCTAATACTTTGCTTCGATAACTAATAGACTTTTGCAATAAGTATGTGAGTTCTTTATGACTAATGTTGAGTCCATGGATTATACGCACTCTCACCCTTCCACCATTGCTAGCCTCTCTAGTACCGCGTAACTTTCGCCGGTGCATCAAACCCACCTTCCTCAAAACAGCTACCATATACTTTCCTCAAAACAGCCACCATACCTACCTATTATGGCATTTCTATAGCCATTCCGAGATATATTGCCATGCAACTTCCACCGTTCCATTTTTCATGACACGCACCATCATTTTCATATTGCTTTGCATGATCGTAAGACAGCTAGCATGATGTTTTCATGGCTTGTCCGTTTTTTGATGTCATTTGCTAGGCTAGATCGTTGCACATCCCGGTGCACCACCGGAAGCATTCATATAGAGTCATATTTTGTTCTAGGTATCGAGTTGTAATTCTTGAGTTGTAAGTAAACAAAAGTGTGATGATCTTCATTATTAGAGCATTGTCCCGTGAGAGAAAAGGATGATGGAAGCTATGATTCCCTCACAAGTTGGGATGAGTCTCCGGACTTTACAAATAATAAAAGAGGCCAATGAAGGCCAAAAAAAAAGAGGCCAAAGATGCCCACCAAAATAAAAAAAAATGAGAGAAAGAGAGAAGGGACAATGCAACTATCTTTTTCCACACTTGTGCTTCAAAGTAGCACCATGATCTTCATGATAGAGAGTCTCCTATTTTGTCACTTTCATATAACTAGTGGAATTTTTCATCATTATGCACGACCACTTAGTTTGTTTTTGAGCTTTCATACACTTATAGCTCTAGTGCATTCGTTGCATGGCAATCCCTACTCACTCACATTGATATCTATTGATGGGCATCTCCATAGCCCGTTGATACGCCTAGTTGATGTGAGACTATCTTCTCCTTTCCCTCACAACCTCCACCATATTCTATTCCACCTATAGTGCTATACCCATGGCTCACGCTCATGTATTACGTGAGAGTTGAAAAGGTTTGAAAACATAAAAAGTGTGAAACAATTGCTTGACTTGTCATCGGGGTTGTGCATGATTTAGATACTTTGTGTGGGGAAGATGGAGCATAGCCAGACCATATGATTTTGTAGGGATAACTTTATGAGGCCATGTTATTTCGAAAGGACGCAATTGCCTTGTTAGTATGCTTGAAGTATTATTGTTTTTATGTCAATATTAAACTTTTGTTTTGAATCTTGAGGATCTGAATATTCATGCCACAATAAAGAATATTACATGGATAAATATGTTAGGTAGCATTCCACATCAAAAATTCTGTTTTTATCATTTACCTACTCGAGGACGAGCAGGAATTAAGCTTGGGGATGCTTGATACGTCTCCAACGTATCTATAATTTTTGATTGTTCCATGCTATTATATTATCTATTTTGGATGTTTTATATGCATTAATATGCTATTTTATATTATTTTTGGGACTAACCTATTAATCTAGAGCCTAGTGCCAGTTTCTGTTTTTTCCTTGTTTTTGAGTATTGCAGATAAGGAATATTAAACGGAGTCCAAACGGAATAAAATCTTCGGAATGATTTTTCTTGGACCAGAAGAAACCTGCCAGACTTGGAGATGAAGGCAGGAGACCTGCCGTGGAGTCACAAGCCACCAGGGCGCGCCCTAGGTGGGGGGGCGCCCCCTGGCTTGTGCCCCCCTGCAGCTCTCCTAACCCTATTCTTCGGCCTATAAATTCCCAAATATTCCCTGGATACCAAAAAGAGCCACGAAAATACTTTTCCGCCGCCGGAAGCCTCTGTTCCCGTGAGATCCCATCTTGGAGCCTTTTCCGATAATCTGCCGGAGGGGGATTCGATCACGGAGGGCATCTACATCAACTCCATTGCCCCTCCGATGATGCGTGAGTAGTTCACCACAGACCTTCGGGTCCATAGCTAGTAGCTAGATGGCTTCTTCTCTCTCTTTGTTCTTCAATACCATGTTCTTCATGATCTTCATGGAGATCTATCCGATGTAATACTCTTTTGCGGTGTGTTTGTCGAGATCCGATGAATTGTGGGTTTATGATCAGCTTATCTATGAATATTATTTGAATCTTCTCTGAATTATTATATGCATGATTTCATATCTTTGCAAGTCTCTTCGAGTTATTGGTTTGGTTTGGCCAACTAGATTGGTAATTCTTGCAATGGGAGAAGTGCTTAGTTTTGGGGTCAATCTTGCGGTGTCCTCACCCAGTGACAAAGTAGGGGTAGCGAGGCACGTATTTGTATTGTTGCCATCAAGGATAAAAAGATGGGGTTTTCATCATATTGCTTGAGTTTATCCCTCTACATCATGTCATCTTACCTAATGCGTTACTCTGTTCTTCATGAACTTAATACTCTAGATGCAGGCAGGAGTCGGTCGATGTGTGGAGTAATAGTAGTAGATGCAAAATCGTTTCGGTCTACTTGACACGGACGTGATGCCTATATGCATAATCATTGCCTTGGATATCTTCATAATTATTCGCTTTTCTATCAATTGCTCGACAGTAATTTGTTCACCCACCGTATTATTTTCCTTCATGAGAGAAGCCTCTAGTGAAATCTATGGCCCCGGGGTCTATTTTCCATATTATATTTTCAGATCTATAAACCAAAAATACCAAAAATATCTCGCTGCATTCTTTTTACTTTTGTTTTACTTTTCGTTTTAGCAATCTTTTATATCTATCTCTATCAGATCTCATCCTTGCAAATAACCGTGAAGGGATTGACAACCCCTTTTAGCGTTGGGTGCAAGAGTTTGATTGTTTGTGCAGGTGCGAAGATTGGGGACTTGCTTGTATCTCCTACTGGATTGATACCTTGGTTCTCAACAACTGAGGGAAATACTTATCTACTTTGCTGCATCACCCTTTCCTCTTCAAGGGAAAACCAACGCAAGCTCAAGAAGTAGCAGGAGCTCTCCCGTGTAAATAGTTTTTCTCATTTTTGTTTTTCCTCTTTAATTTGTTTTCTTTTTGAAAAAACAAAAAACTCCAAAAATATTTCAGTGTGTTTCTCTGAAATTCTTTTTTTTATTTTGAGTCTTACCAAGGAGAAGACCAGGATGAAAATGTTGAGTGGCTCTCATATGCATCATTGTTAATCTAACAAAGAGCCCATGTTACTTTGTCTTCTCCTCTTGAATAAAATGTTTGCAGATTCCAGCTTAGTCCACAGCACTCTTACACTATTATTGTTTTCATATCATTCGGTCGTGCAAGTGAAAGGCAATAATGACGATATTTGATGAAGTGACTGTGGCAGAGAGAAGCGGGTATGAACTCAACTTGTTTTTGTTTTTGTAAATATGTTTAACCTAGTATCCATGATTCAGCATATTATGATCAAACATGTTTGCAATGACAATTAGAGATTATAGTTGCTCATGCCATGCTTAAGTAGTTAGGAGTGGATAATGATTTATCTTGGATGTCAACATGCATTAAAATGATTGTGATGTGGTATGATGATATGGTATCCTCATCTGAATGTTTCAAGTGGCTTGACTTGGCACATGTTCACGCATGTGGTTGAATAAAAACCAACATAGCCTTCATGATATTTATGTTCATGGTGTCCATATCCTACCCATTCTGATGTGAACTGGGGACCCGATCTTTCGATGAGAGAAGTTAACTACGATTCTTGTGGGACTTGACCCTCACGATCCGGCTACCAACCGTATAGGAAGAACCGTACACGACTGATATCCACGGCAATCGCTAAACCAACTCCACAGTGTTATCGACCGAGCCAAAGGCGCGATCGACCTATCCACGAAGGATTTTTCCTGCAAGCAAATCGAAGAACATGCAAGAAAATAATAGCCAAGCAATCTGAAATTGCGGATATGCTAGATGAACAAATCTCACAAGATGAAATATTTGGGGTTCCGATAGGATGTCTTGACGGTCGCACTAGTCGCTACGAGCGAAGACAAATAAAAGTAGCAATAGCTAGACTTTTTCTAAACAAAACCCAAGCCAAAATCCTAACCAAGACTAGCTATTTATTAAAAGTCGATCTGCGGCAGAGTCGGTTCGCCTAGACGTCTGGGTCGTACGAAAGCTGGATACTGCGTGGTGGTGGCGTTTCCTTCGGTTGACCACGCAAGTTGGCCCTACGTGGTGTAGTAGAAGTCCTTTGAACCCAATACTCTTCTTGGTCCATGTAGGCAAAACAAAGTTGTATGACCTTTGTGGCGTTGCCTTCGGTGGTGGATGCCATGCATGCATGCAAAGATATCGGACGACATGCATGCATGGAATGCTGCTTCCCTTTTAATTGATTCTTTAATTGTTTATTCTTGAGTACAAGTAAATTAAAACATAAGTGTAACTTCATATTCTCGCCAATGAAATTATATATGCAAAGGAGCGATACTACCTGGTCATTTATTTGTCTTGTAATATTTGTAGGTTTTTTATGATAGCTATGTCTACATCATCCTTCCTTTCTTGAAAACAAAGCCGTCCTCGACTTTATTTTATCTGGAAAAAACAATAGAGCAAAGCAAAAATACAAGCAACATATCTAGGCCGTTCCAAAGGCATTAGCTCATGTGGGTGCGATAAAATTGTAAAAGCTCCATTAGGAATATCATGACAAGTGTTATCCCACACGGAGTCTATATATGAATTATGGGAACACAAATGAACTATCTCAGCATGCGGTATGTCCAATTCAGAAATTGGAACACTCAACGAAAAAAATCAGAATTGATAGCAAGCATACTATGCGTAGCATGATTCGTTGATTTAGCTTTCGCATCAATTTTTATTTCATCGGGGGTCATTGGAAGCAAGTTAATGGTTTCCCCTTCAAACATGAGAGTATACGAATTTGTTCTACCATGATGGGTAACACTATTATCATATTGCCAAGGTCGACCTAACAATAACGAACAAGCTTGCATAGGAACGACGTCACAGTCAACATAATCATGATACAAACCAAGTATAAAATTGACTCTTACATGACGCGTTACCTTCAACTTACCATAGTCGTTGAACCATTGGATGTAATATGGATGGGGGTGTCTTGTAGTAGCAAGGGAAAGTTTCTCGACCATCTCCATACTCGCCAAATTATTGCAGCTTCCACCATCAATGATCACACGAACGGAATGCCCTTTGACAACAAACTTAGTTTGAAAAAGATTATGGCGTTGAGGCATCTCAGCATGCCCCACCTGGGCACTTAGTACTTGCATGGTTACAAGACTTGGGTATTGATCTTCCATGTCAGCATGACAATGTATCTCCTCCAAGTCATGCGCCTTAGTGTCACCTGCATTATTAGTGGCAAGCATAGCACGTGTATCTTCATCCAAATCACTACCTGAGGAGTACTCACCATCTTCCCGCACAATGAATGTACGTTTATTTGGGCAGTCCTTCATCAAGTGCCCTCCACCTTTGCATATATGACACTTCATGTCCCTTGTGCGTCCAGACGAAGTGGTGGATGCTAGAGAAATTGCTTTCGAAGCCTCAGAGGATTGTGGAGCTGATTTTGAACTTGTTGGATGTGCACCATTGTGCAAAATAGGTGGTGTTGCCTCAGTAGTGAACGGGACAGTTGGAGAGGGTGTCCATGATGAGCGTCGGCCTGCAGAAAAGTTACCTCGTCCCTTGTTTTGTCGTCCTTGTACTTCCCTTTCAGCTTTACAAGCAAAATGAAATAAACGAGTAATAGAATTGTACTCCTTATAGTCCAATATATCTTGAATATCACGATTCAAACCGCCTAAAAATCTAGCCATCATAGCATCTTCGGTTTCAACTAATCCACATCGCATTAAGCCAGTTTGCAATTCTTGATAATAATCCTCTACATAATTACTACCTTGTTTTAAACGTTGCAATTCATTCAGTTTGTCACGAGCATAATATGAAAGAACATAATGTTGTCGCATAGCTCGTTTTAAAGCATCCCATGTAGTTGGTATATTGTTTGCATTAACACGACTATATTCACTCCACCAAATAGAAGCAAAGTTTGTAAATTCACTAGTAGCTACCCTAACTCTTTGGTTCTCGGGAATATCATGACATGCAATTTTTTGTTCAACTGAAAGTTCCCAATCAAGATAAACATCTGGATCATATTTACCATTGAAAGCAGGCATAGTAAATTTAATTTTAGCACTAGAGTGTCCTTGATCTCTAACATCATACCTGTGTGGACCTCATGCCATACCTTGACGGTTGAAACGTAGTTGTCGATGAGCATGGTCATTGTGGCGGTTGACCATTTGGTCATCTTCGATGTCACCCTAATAATCCCCATTGTTGTCCCCATGTTCCTCGATGGCGCGTGGATGGGGTTGTTGGTGCTGGTTTATGGTGGCAGCATCGGTGACTGTAGCTGGGTGTTGTGGATCACCGACGGGCACACGTCGAGCTCGCGAAATAGCGGCGCCACCCGTGGAGTTGTGAGGAGCAACGTTGTTGTTGATGAGGGGTGCACTCTGCAACCCGTCCAGACGTGACAAGATGTCCTGTAGATGTGTGTTGGCAACACCTTGTGCATCCTCTATGACCTTGAGCCTCTTTTTTGCCACAATCTGAGCACCCTCAAGTTGGGCGAGGCGCTCGCTGGTAACCTTCACATCCGCGCTTAGGCCCTCAAGCGTGGGTTCAGTCCCTGCCATTGTTAGTGATAGAGAGAAAAAAATACACAGTGTATAATCCCTATCAACTAGTAGGACGTGGTGGAAAAAAAACTCGCTCACACTCAAGCTTAGTATCAAATTCTTACTTGTTCTTACCAATGCAACATGTGGTGATCGGCGCGTTGGTGTTGGCTTCAAACAACCGATGAAGATTGGATGGAGCGATAACCAAGAATCAGTAGAGCCGGGACCTGTACTTATTGGTAGGAAAAGGTGTAGCTTGGCAAAGGCTTCTCAACTCACAATATTAGTGGCACAATTTAGCAAAAAGCAATGCAAGTTGAATAATTGCTCAAACTCCTAACTAGTGCTGGTAGTCAACTAGTAAGAGATAAAACAATCTAAGTCCAGATACTGAATCAATGGAGTGAAGACTGATGAAAATATGACAGCCCTAAATAGCTAAATATAAATGAGGTATAAACAAAATGTATGACACCCGAGAGAGAAAGAAAAGGAAAATAGTGTCCAGCGGCTGTCACTTGTATAAATGAAAAGTCCTGTACAACAAAAAGAATAGCCCAAAAGGATACTAGCCGTCCTGAACTTGGAGGTTTTCCTCTCTTTTTTTCCTTTTTTCTTCTTCTTCTTTTTCTCTTTTTTTTTTACTTTTTTTCCAGGCCGGTTACTAGTTGTCACGTAGACAGGTTGGATCAACAGGAATCAAAGAAAACTACCGGACCGTGTGCTCTTGGAGCAGCAAGTAAAACTTGTACCAATCAAAACAAAGCACAACTCTTGTGATGGAACATGTGCTGCGTGCATGCAATATTGTGGTGTGAGCGAACAGCGGCGCTGACGGGCAAACAGTATTTGCTTTCAGTGTCCGTGGAGGTACAACGCAAATAGATGGCAATACTGCAGGCGTCCCAGGACAGACACAGGTTGGCCGTGTCTTGGATGAAACGTGGGTGCAAGGCTCGCATGTAGATGCGTGTGTAGAAAGTCAAACACTCTAGGAAACTTGAACACAAGCAACGACCAAACGTGTGATTGTAGACTCTTGGTGTAAGCGGACGACACGGAAAAGAAAACAAATGAGTCACGGCGGCGGATGGAGCGGTACGATGGACACATAACAGAAGACCTGATCTTGATTTTGTTTTCGATGCACAACCAACTCGTAACAGGAAATTTGGGTGGACAAAAACAAGTATGATCTAGTAGATAATTTCCCCCCAAACTAATCTAAACCAGCACTAGTATTAGATGAATGCAACCAAAAATTCAACTACACAAATACTAGATGCAAAAAATGCTGGCTGAAAAGGTAGGTGCAGCGGATGAACCAATCTAATTTTTTTTCGCTTTTTTTGTGTGGGTTGTAGGACGGAAAACAATCTAATCTAATAAAACTGTAAATCTCTCACCGATGAACCTGAAAACTGATACCACTTGATGTGAACTGGGGACCCGATCTTTCGATGAGAGAAGATAACTATGATTTTTGTGGGACTTGACCCTCGCGATCCGGCTACCAACCGTACAGAAAGAACCGTACACGATTGATATCCACGGCAATCGCCGAACCAACTCCACGGTGTTATCGACCGAGCCAACGGTGCGATCGACCTATCCACGAAGGATTTTTCCTGCAAGCAAATCGAAGAACATGCAAGAAAATAATAGCCAAGCAATCTGAAATTGCGGATATGCTAGATGAACAAATCTTACAAAATGAAATATTTGGGGTTCCGATAGGATGTCTTGACGGTCGCACTAGTCGCTACGAGCGAAGACAAATAAAAGTAGCAATAGCTAGACTTTTTCAAAACCAAACCCAAGCCAAAATCCTAACCTAGACTAGCTATTTATTAAAAGTCCATCTGCGGCAGAGTCGGTTCGCCTAGACGCCTGGGTCGTACGAAAGCTGGACAGTGCGTGGTGGTGGCGTTTCCTTGGGTTGACCAGTCAAGTTGGCCCTACGTGGTGTAGTAGAAGTCATTTGAACCCAATACTCTTCTTGGTCCATGTAGGAAAAACAAAGTTGTATGACCTTTGTGGCGTTGCCTTCGGTGGTGGATGCCATGCATGCATGCAAAGATATCGAACGACATGCATGCATGGAATGCTGCTCCCCTTTTAATTGATTCTTTAATTGTTTATTCTTGAGTATAAGTAAATTCAAACATAAGTGTAACTTCATATTCTCGCCAATTAAATTATATATGCAAAGGAGCGATACTACCTGTCCATTTATTTGTCTTGTAATATTTGTAGGTTTTTTTTATGATAGCTATATCTACATCACATTCTAGTATTCAATGTCTATTATTCATAATGCATGTTCATGACCGTTTTCGCTCTCTAGTTGGCCGTTTCTCAACTATTTGCTAGCCTTCATCTGTTCTAAGCGGGAATACTGCTTGTGCATAAAAATCCTTAAACCAAAGTTATTCCAGATGAGTCCATAATATCTACCTATATGCGGTATTACCCTGTCGTCCCAAGTAAATTTGCATGTGCCACCTCTAGAAATTCAAATGAACATCTGTTTTGTGTGCCTGGACCGCTCATGGAGCGACAGGGGGCAATCAGTATCTTCCATGTCAAGTGGGTTATTTTCATGATGAGTGTTTATTCACTCGTCCTTGCACGAGTGGGGCGGTAATAGGGATTCCCAGTCCCGAAATAAAAAATTACAAATAATTAAACAAAACTCCCCCAGGAATGTTGTTGGTATGGACGGTACCCGTGGATTCGGCTAGCCGTGGAGTGTGATTGTTGGTGGAGGGGGATTAAACCTTTACTTTTACCGCTTGGGAACCGCCGCTGATGTGTTTAGCATGAAAGATATTGATAACTCTTGGTCGTAACATTGACAGGAAGGGTGCACCTCCCAAAATGATATTTATCTCTAATTTAAGCTTTGATCTCTGGCACCTCTGCAAATCCCTGCTTCCCTCTGCGAAGGGACTATCTATTTACTTTTATGTTGAGTCATCACCTTCTCAAATAAGCGCCAGACCTGAGAGCACTATTGTCATCCTAATGCATTGTGTGTAGTTAATGTTGGGTGCAGCATGACTGGATCTTTTCTACCATGAATTGCAATGTTTAGTCGTTGCTTGAACTTTGGAGGTGCTCTACATTTATGTTTTGCGGTCTCGAAAAAGGCTAGCGAGATACCACTGTTGTCATATTATATCATGATTATTTTGATGAAGTTTTTGCATTTGAGATATTTTATTATTGCTCGCTAGCTGCTTATGTCATTGATACGAGTTAATATAATTTTTAAGAGTTATTGCTCACATGGTTAGTCATAATCTTTGCTGAAAACCTGGATGCTACTTAAGCATATATATGTAAACAAGAACAAAAGAGTTCGTAAAAGTTTTTCTTTATCACTTTCAGTTTGTCAACTGAATTGCTTGAGGACAAGCAATGGGTTATGCTTGGGGGAGTTCATACGTCTCTATCGTATCTACTTTTCCTAACGCTTTTGCTCTTGTTTTAGACTCTAATTTGCATGATTTAAACGAAACTAACCCGGACTAACGCTGTTTTCAGTAGAACTACCATGGTGTTGTTTTTGTGTAGAAATAGAAGTTCTTGGAACTGGACGAAACTTTTTGGAGATTTATTTTACAATAAATAAAAATTACTGGAGCCAAGAACCACCGGAGGGGGTGCCCTGGTTGGGCACGATACACCAGGGCGCGCCACCCCCTCCATGCGCACCCTGGTGGGTTGTGCCCATCTCGGGGCCCCACTGACCCTAATTCCAGCGCTATAAAATCATATTTTCGGAGAAAAAATCAGAGAGAAAGTTTCATCGCGTTTTACGATACGGAGTCGCCGCCACCTCCTGTTCTTCCTCGGGAGGCCAGATCTGGAACCCGTTTGGGGCACCGGAGAGGGGAATCTTCGGTCTTCGTCATCATCAACCCTTCTCCATCGCCAATTCCATGATGCTCCCCACCGGGAGTGAGTAATTCCTTCGTAGGCTTGCTAGTCGGTGAGGAGTTGGATGAGATTCATCATGTAATCGAGTTAGTTTTGTTAGGGCTTGATCCCTAGTATCCACTATGTTCTGAGATTGATGTTGCTATGACTTTGCCATGCTTAATGCTTGTCACTAGGGCCCGAGTGCCATGATTTCAGATCTGAACCATTTATGTTATCACCGTTATATTTATGTTCTTGATCCGATCTTGCTAGTCATATGCACCTGCTATGTGTTATGATCGTAAACCCCGGAGTGACAATAGTCGGGATACTTTCCGGTGATGGCCGTAGTTTGAGGAGTTCATGTATTCACTATGTGTTAATGCTTTGTTCCGGTTCTCTATTAAAAGGAGGCCTTAATATCCCTTAGTTTCCTTATGGACCCCGCTGCCACGGGAGGGTAGGACAAAAGATGTCATGCAAGTTCTTTTCCATAAGCACGTATGACTATTTACGGAATACATGCCTACATTACATTTATGAACTGGAGCTAGTTCTGTGTCGCCCTAGGTTATGACTGTTACATGATGAATATTATCCAACGAGTTCACCGATCCAGTGCCTACGAGTTTTCCACTTAATGTTCTTGATGAGTTACTAGTGCTACTGCTACTGTTACACTTGCTACAAAACTATTGCTATCACTGCTACCGTTACTGTTACTGTACTACTGCTATCAAAACTATCATACTACTGTGCTACTGATCACTTTGCTGCAGATATTTAATCTCCAGGTGTGGTTGAATTGACAACTCAACTGCTAATACTTGCAAATATTCTTTGTTCCCCTCGTGCCGAATCTATAAATTTGGGTTGAATACTCTACCCTCGAAAACTGTTGCGATCCCCTATACTTGTGGGTTATCACATCTCCTCCCACAATAGTTGTTCCTGAGGACCAAAGGAACACCTGAATGACAGTATCCCGAGGTCAGACAGGGCCACCCCAACTGTAAGTTGCGGGGGAGCAGCGACAACTCATGGTCGTCACTCATTGCTGTGACCTCCGAGGAGGAGAATGACAACTTTTCCTACATCATCGAGCCATGAGCCTCGAACGAGTACTAGACGATGATGACGACAAAGTAGTTTTAGTACTAGTGTTGACATTGCATATTTTATCGCTTAACGACATTTCAAGTCGCAAAAATATATGAAATGTGATAGACTTGGCCACTAACATAGTTGCTAAGGATGTTTATGTTGTTTGATGATGATTATTAATTGTTTTGTTGGACTAAAAACACGAGAGCAAATGAAAAAGGATGCTGCGGTTTGGAGCGTGCTTCATATGGGTGATGGCGATCCAAATTATGTCAAGTATGCTAGAGTTGTTCGAAGACTCGCCATTAGCATAAATCAAGTTTCTATGTTCCTCACGTACCTAAGAAATATGTGCTATATTATCTATAATATTCAAGTGAAAATGTTGTATATGAAAAGAAAAATCCATGGATATCTTTGTTAACTGAGGAATAGACAGGTACTAGCAAGCCCAAAGGACAAACACGAGATAATAGTAAGAAAGTTACTTTTCCTCTCAACCCTAGCATCCAATCGCCACATCTTCCCTACATGCTGCTGCCGCGGTCTCCCTTCTCTTCCCCGTTCGGCGGACTCACTGACGGCAAGAGGAGTGGGGACCCATCAGTCTCATTTTATTTTTCTTAGGTTCTTGTTTTCGACGATGGTGGTGGCCACAATGACGTGTTGGAATAAGGTCTCTTTGGTCTCTTTCTACTTTGACGATGTTAGATCTGACGCCGTCAGAAGGCCTGTGAGAGTTGTAGATCTATTGGCTTCCTTCAGGTTTCGGCAGTTTGTGTGTCTTTCAAGGCGAGCTATTTGTTTAGCGACTTTGATTGTGTTGTTCTGTGGCTTGGTCCGGTTTCTCCAACTCTCTGAACTGATGGTGATGGATTACAAGCCTGTTCTACGTTAGGTGATGCTCCAGCTCATGCTACTTCAGCGATTTATAAATCCCCTTTTAAGGGATGAGTGACTATTGCGGTTTTCAAAGCCTGTTATGACGAGGATGTTTGCACGTGTCACTTTTCTTTACCGTCGATTCAGTATAATTTTTAATCTCGGGCTGACGGCACAATCAAAGAAAGAAGAATACTAGTATACTTTTCAATGTATAATTTTATTTTTTACAGATCATTTTACGTCAAGTTTCTCTATCCATTTACTAGCTTTTGTTTTCCTCGACATTACTCAGATCTAAGATGCCCTTTATTGTCTTTATTATTAAAAAAAAGACGGCTAATATTGCTCGAGCTAGATTCAAAAGTTATGCATGGATTTAAAATTCTCGTCAGTTTAGGTGAAGAAATAACAGCTGCTCGTGGGTTTTCAAAATCCGTGGAGCGCGCAAACAAAACCGCTCGTCCCTAAAAAAGAGGATCTCGTACACAGGCGGAAAGGAGGCGACGCGGCTTCCCTTTGCGTACCACCGGCGCGGCCGCTGGTTCCCTCTCCCTTCGCCGTCTGCTCCGGCGGCGGGAGGGATGGGGAAGCTCGGATATGTGTGTGGGGTGGTTCGTAGTAGGGTTAGGGTTGTGGGAGACGTTGACGAGGCCGTTACGGCGGCGACGCGTCTGAATAAGTTTTTCTGGCTTCGTTCGCGGCCAGATAGAGCTCTTGCTTTCGTCTAGGATCCAACAGGGTGTGGGATCCCCGGATCTCATCGAGGTCGCGGGCTATGGTGTTTGGAGGTCAACCAACACTGGCCGGTTGGGTCCTCAGATGGGAGTTGGTTGTGTGGAGACGGAGACTCTTCTTCCTCCTCGTCGGTATGATTTTATACTACTTTTCTTCATTCTTTGTGCTACTGCCAATGTTCACGAAATCGGTAACTGATAGCTACTCGGCCGGGTTGGGAGTAGCGATTAATCAGTGAATCGTTCTATTAACTGGATTAATCGGTCGATCATTAATCGGTAAATTAAATAGGAACTTGCCAACTTATATCTAGATTTTTTATGTATTACACCATACTTCCATGCACCTAGCTACATAATATACCAAAATATTCTATTATAGGCATCTAATAAATAGACAAGAGGTAAAATCACTAATCTTTATGCATCCAAAGCTACAAAATCTCAAAATTGAAATTATCAATTAAACACTTAAACTTGTCCATATAGTTGTTAACATACATCACACAATATACAACAAATAACAACCAAAACCAACAGTTCCATCCACTAATCTACAAAATTGTAATCTACAATCTACTAATATATGAGTTGTGGATTCTCCACTAAGATAGGGGAAGAAGATGGTAGTACCTTGCCTGCTGGTGACACCATGGATGAAGAGACTGGGGAGCATCCCAAGGGTCATGCGATGGGGAGCAGCCCATGGGAGAGGATGGGCAGTAGCCAATGAGGGGATGGGGTGCAGGAAGGTGACCAGAGTGGCGGAGCAGTTGGATCTTGGAGGTGTAGTGTGGTGGCTGGCACCGATGAGGACCTGGCTAGCCACCAGCCAGCTTAGGAGGGGATGAAAGGGGCATGAGGGAGCAGGAGGAGGACCAAACCCTATCTATTTAGTAGCAACAGGGGGTGGGAGGGGTTATTTGACAAAATTTTGGGATTTGTTTGCCCATCAGTTAACGAGCCAGTAGCGATTAATCGGTCTGGCAACTGATTAATCAGCATGGCAGTTGATTAATCGGTCTAACATGCCAATTAATCGGCTTGCCAAGTTAACGCGATGAATAGGTGCTATTCAATTCGGGCACCCTACGAGTAGTGATTAACTGGCAAGTTAACCGATTAATCGGATGAATTCTTGAACAATGGCTACTGCTGTAGGAATGTCCTGCTTTGCCCGGGTGGTTGGCCCGACCGCGGCGCTGGAACCAAATCCTAGTTCTCTTCCGCCTGGAAGGGACACATATAGCGATACTCAAAGCCATAGATGGTGAAGGTTGGTGCATGCATGTTGGATCCACAGCTGTGTCCTTGTCCATTCGGCGCCGGTGCGAAGAAAAGGGGGAGTAACGTGGCGGCGATTATGCCGAGGTTGAAGATGATGACCTGCTTGTGTCTGCAGTGGCGGACCCAGGAATTGAAGTTAGCTGGGGCGAACATTTAATGTCTATTTTTTTGGGGGTACAAATGCAACTCTATTCAACCAAAACTCATAGCATTCAACAACAAAAGCATTAAAAAGCTTTTAAAAACTAGTAAACTGCTAACATGGACTCTTGCTGCTTGAAATGCTCACTTATGCCAAAATATGATCCCATAATTCCAATTTCCAAACTAGACCTGCAAAATTATGAATGCATTAGCACAAGTGTGATGAGAGTTGTATATTTTGATATGGTCATATGATGGTAACTAGGTGGTAGTATACCTTTAAGATGTAATTGCATAATGAACACGGGCTTGTGGAGGTAGATGACCTCGACGGGTCTTCAAGGCATGAAAATGGATCATAATCTGTTTATCACTAATCTTAGCAAATATCTCACGCTCAACAAAGCAAACCATCAAATCATTAAGCCAATCATCACCCATCTTGTTTCGAAGATCCGTCTGTATAATATTCATGGCTGAGAAAACCCTCTCAACTGATGCAGTTGCCACCGGTAATGTCAATGCAAGTCTGATGAGCCGATAAACCAAAGGAAATACCAGATGAGCTAAATTAAATGACGGAGGAATGCCCTGCAACATCAAATGACACCAAAAATGAGTGACATGTTACTGCTGACATATCAAATAGCACCAAGTTTCTGATTCCAACAAACATATTAAAGGATACAAAAAGACTAGAAGAGGATACCTGCTGGTCGTCCGAGTCATGTGGTTGCTTCCGTTTGGTTGATCTGGCCGCTGAAGCTACTTCCTCTTCGACAACAGCAGCCTCGGCCTCGGCTTCTTCGAGTTCGACAGTAGCAGCTATTCCTATGACCACCCAATCCACCTCCTCATCAAAATCCATCACCTAAGTGTGGTTCAGTGCAGTACTGGTTCAGTGTAGTTCATTTTAGTTCACACCACCCTGTGAGTTCCAATTTCTGAACCCTTGAGCGCAGCACCAGCACCCAGTCCGTCCCCCACCCCCACTGCCGCCCGACCGCCCCCACGCCCCCACCCCCCTGTGCTGGTCGCCCCCGGCCCCCTGCCGCCGGCCGCCGGTCTGCCTCGGTGAAGCCTCCCGCCGCCGGCCGCCCCCAACCCCCCATTGCCGTTCTGCCGCGGGGCGGCGGTGCGCCGGTGCCACCCCCCACCGCCGGCTGCCCCCAGCCCCCCCACTGCCGGTCTGTCGTGGTGCCGCCCCCAGCCCAGCCCGGCGCTGGATGCTGCCTGGATCGATGGAGGATTGGAGGGGAAGCGGGGCGGCGCTGGATCGATGGAGGAGGGAGTGGCCGAATGGGGAACTGCTCGATGCCTGGCTGCGGTTGCTAGACCTGGACTGGCTGGATCGATCGAGTCTGGGCTCGTAGAAAATAGCCCATTCCATCGGCGGGCCGGCCCAAACCACTTACCCCTTCGTTCATGTCGATGCCTGGCTCCCTCGCGCCCGCATCTGACAAACAGAAGCGCCGCCGCCGCCCTGGGGGTTCATCCTTCGCCGCCGGCGACCCGGGGCACCCGCCCCAGCTCGCCCCAATGGTGGGTCCGCCACTGTGTGTCTGGTTGTAGATTCTTGTGTTGCAGGGGGTTTCTCAGAAGATTTAGGAATGATGACATAGAGCTCCAAAGATCTTCGTGTTTTACTGGTTGTTTTAGGGCGCTCTATGTTTTTCTATTCTTTATGTTGTGTTAGGATTTGCTTGTATGGGTCAAAGACTTTGTACTCCATCCATTCCACAATGTAATGCGCCCACGCTTTCCGAGATATAAGTTTGATCATACATTTAACCAACGAGATCGACTGCGGCGGGAGCAAAAATTATATCACTGAATTGTATCGAAAATACGAATTCAGTGGTATAATTTCTGCTGCCGTCGCAGTCGGTCTCCTTGGTTAAATTTATGGTCAAACTTAGATCTCGGAAAACGCGGACGCACTACATTGTGAAATGAAGGGAGTATTACTTATGGATTCGAATACAAGCATACTTTCTCAAAAAAAAAAAAACCGTGGAGCGCACATCGAAATCAGCACGTATCCTTGAGTTTTCTTTTCTATCCCCTGATATCAAGCGTGCTACGGTGACTGACAACGTGGACGTGGGTTCCGGCATCACAAGGGAAGGGACTATGTAGCCATTGACATGTGGGGTCCAATTCTGAAACACGGCATGTCAGTCCGACGGCCTGGCCTCGTTTCGTTTCCCCTCTCCTCTCTGCCGCCGTCGTTGCTGGCCTCCTCCGGCCACTGCACACGGAATCCACGCCCCACGTCCGTGATCTCACTCGCGCCGTATCCCGTACGAGCATGGCGGCGGTCTGCAGGGGGCGTGGCGGGGGCGGCGAGGGAGATGGCGGCCCTCACGGAGGAGGGGCGGCACAAATTCGGGCCATCTTCTCGATTTCACTCCGCGCTTGGGGCTCGGCGCTCTGGTCCGCGCCGCCGGTGGGAAAACACCGTAAGGTGATGAGGGAGAGGCAAGGAATGGACAACCTTCTGCTTAGTTTTCCTTTACCGATTTATTTACCTTTTAGTGTGAGATTGTTCAGGTAGGAAATCTCCTCTCTTGACCCCATAGTCGTCCGCGCCTCACCAAATCGGATGGTGGTAGTATCATATTCTCGGTTGGTTTGTTTGCTGATAGAAACTTATATTCCAGCGTGACACTGAATTTTTTAGACCTGAATGTGTGAAACGGTGCATCCATGTTTTGTCTGGGTCCAAGGTGGGAACATGATACATGATGCTGCAAATCACACTGTCACCCTTGAGCCGTGAGCAACAGGGCTGGCACCATGTCCACACCTGCTCGGCCGGCAGCTTGGTCGAGAATTCAGGCCTGCTGCCGCTCTCTCTGTCGTTCCTCGTGTCAAGAATCCTAGCGTCCTCATTAAGGATATCCTGATGTCGTCGTCTAAACAGAGGCCACCCATGAGGCTATCATCTTAAAAGCAATATATGCGTATGCTGTCACTCTCTCCTTTTTCTTTCGGGGACATGGGTCGTTAGTCACTAGTGGGTAGTTGTGTAGGGAATTGCATAGTTTAGTTTTTTTGAAAAATATATACGTTTTAAAGGCTAAAGTTAGATATCTTCTTCCGGAAGTAGATATTGCCATGCCTATAAATGAGGGTACCAAGCAGCTAGTTACTTCCAGCTACGGCCGTTCTACACCCAAATCAGACAGGTTTTTAATGTTTCCTTTGCAGCTCAGATGACATGATCATGCCGATTTTGGGGATGTTTGTGCAACTGTCAAACGCTGGCAGGGCGATGGTGGTGGACAACTGGACATGAACTCAAGGTGTGTTAATCTCTACTAACTTTTGAGTCTTGTAAAGAATCTTGTTTTCAGAGTTCCGTGAAATTTTATCCAAGTGTTTTAGCTAGCTCCTTCGAGGAGCTCCATGGTGCTTGTTAGTTGGTTTAAATGACAACAAGGATGATTCCCACAAACAACTTTTTATGGGTCGTATTTCTCCTTCCACCTTTTTCCACATCTCCTAACTCCTACCTTTAGTATGGTTACTGTATGCCTGGATGGTGCAAAAGTATATCTGAAGCAATAAAATAACATAATCAGTCCTAATCACAATTTGGGATGGATCTAAAGAAGGTGCCTGTTTTGTTTCTCCTTGTAACAGGTCATCCGTGACTAAATTTTAAAAACAATAATTTATTGTGTAATAATTTTCAGAATAGACCATATGCGTAACATATACTATATCACTAATCTCCCTAGGATTGGAGGTCTCACAATCAATTGAGGTCTCCAATTGGAATTTGGTCATCCGATTTTGACCGGGTCAACAATTGAAATAGAGTGAGTAAAGAAATTTAAGAATCCCAACAAATTCAACGGCGCAGCAAAGCGCGCACAACCCTTCTAGTATTGGTCCATATGCGATTGGGTTTTCTAGCATCTGCTTCAGTAGTTTAGGCAGCAGGTTCGTGAATCAAAAGCTTCCACATGATTGTAGGGCTGTAGGAAATTCAGATATCTCAAATCTAATCAGATTAGGAAAATACTATGGTTATTGTAGTAAATTTGCATTGGCTGGAAGCCTGTAATTTCACTTATGTTGTTCTTTACTTACTTGCAGAAAGACAATAGGCAAGTCCTGAGGGAGGGATTGAAGTATAATCGGTTAGGTAGTACAGTACTTGACATGACAAATGATTTTTTCGCTAACATCAACTATTGGCTATCTAAAAATGCCCTTATTTTTGTGTTTGCATGTAATCTAGACCTTTAACAGAGGCAGCTAGCCAGCCATGAAGATTACTACAATCATGCAGTTTATCTTGGGGCTCATTGTTTGCAACGGACATGTCATCATCTGTGCCTCCCTGTATGGAAATGAGACAGACCAATTGTCACTGCTTGAATTCAAGAATGCAATCACCCTCGATCCAAAGCAATCCTTGATGTCCTGGAATGACAGTACCCACTTTTGCAATTGGGAAGGCGTTCATTGCAGGATGAAGAATCCATACCGTGTCACTTCTCTTAACCTTACAAATCGAGGTTTAGTCGGGCAAATCTCTCCTTCACTTGGAAATCTTACATTCCTAAAACATCTACTCCTACCGACAAATTTGTTTACTGGGTCAATTCCTCCATCCCTTGGTCATTTGCATCGCCTTCAAAACCTCTACCTGAGCAATAACACACTGCAAGGGAGGATACCTAGTCTGGCAAATTGTTCCAACCTCAATGCCCTATGGCTGGATAGAAATCAATTAGTTGGGAAAATTCCTGCAGGCTTGCCTCCTTACCTTCAAGTGCTGCGACTTTCAGTTAACAATCTTACTGGAATCATCCCTGCTTCTCTTGCCAACACCACATCGCTAAACCAGTTTAACATTGCGTTTAATAATATTGAGGGCAACATCCCGAATGAGATTGCCAAGTTACCTGCGCTACATATTCTGAACGTGGGTAGCAATCAATTGACAGGCAGGTTTCAACAAGCCATCTTGAACCTTTCTACTCTTGTTACCCTTATCCTTGGTCCAAATCATTTAAGCGGTGAGGTACCATCCAATCTTGGTAACTCTCTACCCAGTCTCCAACAGTTCGCATTAGCCGATAACTTCTTTCATGGAAAAATCCCATCTTCTATGATCAACGCATCCCAGATACACATTTTTGATATATCAAAAAATAATTTCACAGGTTTGGTGCTTAGGTCCATTGGCAAACTTTCTGAACTCACACGGTTAAACCTTGAGTTCAATAAACTCCAAGCACGTGATAAGCAAGATTGGGAGTTTATGAATAGCTTAACCAATTGCACTAAGCTAAATGCCTTCTCGGTAGAGGGGAATCATCTAGAAGGCCACATACCAAGTTCATTATCCAACCTTTCCATTCAGCTTCAACATCTATATTTGGGGCGGAATCAATTGGAAGGGGGTTTCCCTTCTGGCATAGCAAACCTTCCGAACCTGATTGTTTTAGGAATGAATAGCAATCGATTTACAGGTACCATTCCCCAATGGTTAGGAGCTCTCAAAAATTTGCAAATACTAGGTTTAGCTGACAACATCTTTACAGGGTTTATTCCATCCTCCCTTTCCAATTTATCTCAATTGGCATATCTCCTTCTAGACTCGAACCAATTTGTTGGCAATATACCACCAAGCTTTGGAAAGCTTCAAAACCTTCAAATATTGAACATGTCCAGCAACAATCTTCATGGCTTAACACCAAAGGAGATCTTTAGAATTTCAACACTAAGGGAAACTTATTTATCTTATAACAACTTCGATGGAAAACTTCCTACCGACATTGGTAATGCCAAACAACTCACAATTCTAGAACTCTCTTCAAATAGACTATCTGGAGATATTCCTAGCACTTTGGGTGAGTGTGCAAGTTTGGAAGATATCAAGTTGGACCGGAATGTTTTCAGTGGAAGCATACCCACTTCATTAAGCAAAATAAGTAGCCTAAAAGTTCTCAGTGTTTCCCACAATAACATTACTGGATCAATTCCAGTGTCTCTTGGCAACCTACAATATCTTGAGCAACTAGATTTGTCATTCAACCATCTCGAGGGGGAGGTCCCAAAAGAAGGAATCTTCAAGAATGTAACTGCTCTGCGGATTGAAGGAAATCATGGGCTTTGTGGTTTGGCTCTGCAGTTACACTTAATGGAATGTTCTGTTATGCCTTCAAATTCAACAAAGCACAAGCTGTTTGCTGTACTCAAAGTGTTAATCCCAATAGCTTGCATGGTCTCACTTGCTATGGTCATATTTCTCTTATTGTTATGGAGGGGGAGACATACAAGAAAATCCATGTATCCGCCATCACTTGATAGAAATCTTCCCAAAGTTTCTTTCAGTGATATTGCTAGAGCAACAGAGGGGTTCTCAACGTCCAGCATAATTGGAAGAGGGAGATATGGTACTGTGTATCAAGGAAAACTATTTCAAGATGGAAATTATGTTGCCATAAAAGTCTTCAACCTGGAGACAAGGGGAGCACCAAATAGCTTCATTGCAGAATGTAATGTCTTAAAAAATGTGCGGCATCGTAATCTGGTTCCTATACTAACCATATGCTCAAGCATTGATTCTAATGGAAATGATTTCAAAGCTCTAGTGTATGAGTTCATGCCTCGAGGAGACTTGCATGGACTACTGTACTCAACTCAAGACTATGAGAGCTCTTTAGATTTGATACATATTACAGTAGCTCAAAGGCTAAGCATTGTCGTGGATATAGCAGATGCACTGGAGTACCTACACCATAACAACCAAGGAACTATTGTTCATTGTGATATGAAGCCTAGCAACATTCTCTTGGATGACAATATGACAGCTCATGTTGGAGATTTCGGTGTTGCAAGGTTCGTAGTTGATTCAACGGTATCATCATCCGATGACTCATACTCAGCCTCTTCAATTGCGATAAATGGAACTATTGGATATGTTGCTCCAGGTAATTCCAATTCCAATTTTCTGCTGTATTTGACATCTTTTTTCTAAACCAAGAAACGTGAACCCCTCGTTGTTGCTCCCCTGCTATTTTTTCTAGCGAGTCCATCTTCTTCCGGCCGCCGTGTCACCTGTGAACCCATCAGCATAATTTTTTCGAGTGAGGTATCCAATCAGTATGTTGATTGGTTTTTCGTTTTCTCGAAAAGTATGTTGATTAGTTTTTCTAGGAGAGCTGGAGAGGTACCCGGTCACTCGTGCCCATCAGGCATTAGCAAATTCCACGTGCGCGTAGTGTGGTTAGTGGTACGATCAATCGCTTCTGCAACTTTCCAGGTCAGCGATCAGCCCACCATACAGCACTGTCGGGTTTCCTGTTCCCACCGGAGCCCTCGACCATCGTAGAAGTGCAGGAGGCAGGGAGAGACATACAAGAGATAGCTCTAGACTGTTATGGATACTAACTTCTAGATGCGGATGTGCTGACAACGTGCATGGTGAGGATGCATCCAGCCATCGGCTGTTAGCGCACACTGAATGATCGGGTCATGTAGCTCGGTAAGTGTAGCCAAGTTAGGTCTAGTTGTCATCCATGCGTATCTGTCGGTCAAAATTACGGCAAGACAATGCTGGTCAAACACTTGGGTAGTATTATCAAAACTGTTAAAAATGTCAGTTTTGAGAAACCGAAGTATTCATTGCCCGCGCGTTGGAATACGTAAGTTTTGGAGTACTGTGGTTTTGAAAGAACTGTGCTACCAAACTAGGCCTGTATTTGCCATTCTTTTTCAAATAAGAAACACTACCGTAAGTACATAAGCAGCAATGTGATCTTGCAGTTTGTTGGCAGGCACGTTCTTGGAAAATGAATAATGGGAGTAAATCACAACGTGCTGGGTGGGCAACACGCTCTGCTTGTGCTGCTCCTCAAGACAGAGCTTGCTCCCTGATGATGGTCTCCCATGCTGTTTGGGTGATGGATCTGTTTAATTCGGGATAACCTCTTGACTCTGTTGTACTCCCTTCATTCCCTTATACAAGGCCACAAACTCAGATTACAGGTACCAAGGTAAAATTTAATGACAGCTTTGGAAGCCAACTTTTCTTCTTGTTAGTACCTTTTTGACGTGGAATCAGCCAACCTTTGTTAGTAGTTTGAATTAAGGTTACATGGTTGGTATGTTGTTAGTACTATGTAATGTGATGTAGTGGTACGTCCGGGCAAGTATTGTAGAGCTGGCAACTATTTCTTACAGCCTAAATCTACATCCTATATCTGTTTTCTTCATTTATGTTTGTTGCTCGAACATTTCATAAATTGAAGGTTTGAGGTCGAATTCCTCGTCTTATAGTACATTATTTTGTTGTAAAGCAGTGAATTCCCTGTGTAATCCAGTTTGGAGTTGACTCACACTCCACTTGCACCAAGTCTGATGCTTGTTAACAAATCTCGATTGTCGTGTGTAATCCAGTTTGGAGTTGACTCACACTCCACTTGCACCAAGTCTGATGCTTGTTAACAAATCTCGATTGTCGTTGCTAGCTGTGATTGTTTGATTCTTTGTAGATCGACGTGTGCCTCTAATAACCTACCTCGTTACTGATAACAAAGGCCCCGGTAATGACAACTAGAGTTGACACAAGTTGTGCAAGAGGAGGAAGAAGAAGAGGGAGAAAGACAAGATAACCATATACCATCTCCACCTAATCCTCCTCTGGCGTGACAGGAGGGGTGGCTACACGCCGTCGCCGGCCCCCAGCCCTCTCCACCCCCTTTTCCCTTCGCGTCGTAGGCGCGCCGGCGGGCGAAGCCATCCTGACGTGGGTGGCGGCGGGGAGCCTTCTCCTCCTCGCCTGGCGAGATCGACATGGGTCGATCTGACCAGGCAGGGGGCGCGGCGGCGATAGGCGGCAGCGCTGGATGTCGTGGCGGTGGCGTGGAGGGTTGCGACCCATGGTGGTTGGCGTTGGGTGGTTGTAAGAGCACATTTCTCCATGTGTGGTTTTGGTAATTGATGACAATTCCTATGGACTAATGGTTGCCTTGAGTTATATTCGAAGGATTTGTCCATAGGCACTTCTTGAAGTCCATCTGTTGGTTTCAAGGAGTTTATATGGTGACCAAGGTGGTATTCAAGGTTTTATCCAAAGATTGGTCATAGAGAAGATATGATACAAGGTTGATCAAGACTAAGTCAAAGAGCGAATCAAGCTGATCAACACACAAAGTGTACAAGATGTACCAAGAGGGATCAGGTGATCTCATGGTACGGTAAGTATTGTCCATTACGCTTTGTGTACTAACCCATGGTCTACGTGAGAGTTCTATGTGGGGTTAGGTATGTTTCCATGGGCTTGCGTCAAGTGGAAGATCTCATACAACCCATGGAGGATGACATCAAGTGGTGATCGTCGTCAAGATTGCGGTGCGCAAGTTCAAGTGGAGCATCACGAAGAGATCATGCTTGAAGCTTGCCGTCCATTGTGGTGACAATGAACTTGTGAAGATGTGACGAAGAGTGGCTCACTAGTCATTGTTGGATAGCTCTTGTTGTCCTTTATCCAACAAGTTTGAGTTTGCTCAAATCGGAGCTCGTATGCGAAAGTTATGACTGTTTTAGTCTTACCTGTTTTACATAGAGAGGTTGTACCACCCCATAGAGAGGTTGTAACGGTTAACCGGTACAACCGGTGTTTGGAGCGGTTGTACCGCTCCAAAATTGGTCCGAAGGTTGTACCGGCCATGTATCGCTCTACCACCGGACTAGTTTCTGTTGTGGTGCGGTTCTTGGGCGGTTGTGGGCCAGTTGTACCGCTTATTGCTTTTTACCGGTTGTACCTGTGCTCATAGCGGTTGTACCGCTCCTATGTTATTCTGCACATAACAGGCAGATTCATGGGGACCTATTTAAGGGGGTCTTCTTCCCCAATGGTTCCCCAACTCTTGAGCTCGTTTTTGCCCCCCATTGTTGACCTTCTTTGAGCTTGCTATCTCTCAATCCCTCTAATGATTCTTGCTAGTTCTTGAGGGAAAAGGGAAAGGAGATCTAGATCCACATTTCCACCAATCACTTTCTCCTCTATGTGAGGGGAACCCCTTGGATCTAGATCTTGGAGTTCTTCGTGTTTTTCTTTGTTCTTCCTCTCATTTTCCTCCCTAGCATTAGTTGCTTTGGTGGGATTTGGGAGAGAAGGACTTGGGCACTCCGTGTGCCCTTGCCATTGCATTTGGTGCATAGGGTTGAGTTCTCCACGGTGATACGTGGAAGTGAAGTTTGAGAAGCTTATTACTCTTGGGTGTTTGAGCACCCTAGAGCTTGTTTCTCTTGGGTGCCTTGGCGCCCTGACGGTTGGTGGTGCCTCGAAGCTCAATCATTGTGGTGTAAAGCTCCGGGCAAGCGTCGGGGTCTCCAATTAGGTTGTGGAGATTACCCCGAGCAATTTATACGGGTACCGGTGACCGCCCCCAAGGGTTGCCAAAGTGTACGGGTACCGGTGACCGCCCCCAAGAGTTGCCATTTGTACGGGTTCGGTGACCGCCCTCAAGGGTCCCTTAGTGGAATCACGGCATCTTGCATTGTGCGAGGGCGTGAGGAGATTACGGTGGCCCTAGTGGCTTCTTGGGGAGCATTGTGTCTCCACACCGCTCCGAACGGAGATTAGCATCCGCAAGGGTGTGAACTTCGGGATACATCATCGTCTCCACGTGCCTCGGTTATCTCTTACCCGAGCCCTTTACTTATGCACTTTACTTTGTGATAGCCATATTGTTTCATGCTTTATATCTTGCTATTACTTAGTTGTTTATCTTGCTTAGCATAAGTTGTTGGTGCACATAGGTGAGCCTAGTTGTTTTAGGTTTTGTGCTTGACAAATTAAATGTTAGTTTTATTCCGCATTTGTTCAAGCCTAAACCGTAATTATTTTAAAGCGCCTATTACCCCCCTCTAGGCGACATTCACGTCCTTTCAATTGGTATCAGAGCTAGGTCTCTCATTATTAGGTTTTACCACCTAGAGAGTAAGGATGTCGACTAGGGGTTTAGGATTCTCTGACACTTTTAGTTTCGATGGCACAAATTTTGATGTTTGGGTAATTCGCATGCTTAATCTTTTTAGGGTCATGGACCCATCTTTAGAGCGAATTGTAGATATGGGTTTTTCTCCTCCAAAGGATTCTCAACATCTATCTTTAAAGGATGAGAAAAACTCTTATCTCAATGTTCAAGCTTCTAATGTGCTTTTTGATGCTTTGAGCAATGTAGTTATATTTCAACTCATGCCGTTTCGGGATGCTCATGAGTTGTGGACAAAGCTTCAAGATAAATATGGTGTGTCCAAGATTTGTGAGGATGATTGTTCTCCCTCCACCTCCGGTTGTATTGTCTTCTCAACTTCTTTTACTTCACCTACATGTGGATTGCCACAAGGTAATGATATGGTGAGTAGTGTTGGTCATTGCAATGTTGATAGTGTGCTTACTGTTGATGATCCCTTATCACTATCACATTGCAATGCTCCATCTTTGTACTTTAACACTTCGAGCACCTTACAAGTTTCACATGCTTGTGTTGATAGTCCTTGCATATCATGTAGAAATTGCTTGACTAAATCTCATGATGATATGCTTGCTATATCATGTTGCCATGATAAAAATGTATCTATTTTCTCGAGTTGATGTGCTAACAATATTGAGGAAACCCAACACTCCATGGAACAAGATATGGTCTTGAATGATGCTTCAAGGGATCCTACATCATCATCTATTGTTTCTCACTTTTACTTTATGGCTAAGGCTTCAAAGGTATCTCCTACTTTGAATCCCAATATATCTCATGATTATGATGTTGAAGATAATGAGGATGAGGATAATGATGAAGAGAGTGATAATATTGCTTCCTTAAAAATTAAGGGGGAAATGATTTTTAAAGCTCTTCATAAGAATAAACTTGCTCGCTCCAACTTCATAGAAATCATGTCTATTGCCATTGAGGGCAAGAAATATATTGAGGGGTTGGAAGCTCACCTCGAGGAGCATGAGTCCACCATTGAGAAAATGGAAGGTCATGAGCGTAATTATGCTAATGAGATCGCGGAGCTATCTCAAGCTCTTAAAAATGAACAAACCACCAAGGAATCTCTTGAGGAGACCTTTGCTATAGAATTATCTAGATTAAAGGAATCCCATGATAGGGCTCTCGAGGTGTCTAATGATTTTAGTACTAAAAATGATAAACTTGAAGTTGCTCATGCTAAACTCCTTGAGGATTTTGAGCACCTTGAAAATGGCTCAAGGGTCATTAAGAGTTCGCTCATCGAACTCACCGAGTCTCATGCTCAACTTGAAGCTTCCTATGCTAAAGAGCTTTCCAAGTTGCCTTCTCCTCTTGTTGTTAATGATGATGTTTGTGCTATTAACTCTATTTCTTGTGAAGCATCCATTTTGAAGGAAAATGTTGAGCTAAGGGCTCAACTTGAATTGTTATCTAGCAATTATGGGAAATTGGAAGAAAGTCATGAAAAGCTTTTTAGCACTCATGGTGATCTTCCAGTATCCCATATTGTGCTAAAGATAGCTCATGAGGCTATTACTACTAAGGTAACATCTAGTGAGCCTCATGTGGACATTAGCACTACTTCTAATCAAAATGCTATATTGTCATGTGCTAGTTCTCGTAACTCATCTATGCATAACATTGGTACATTTTGTGATGAATTACTTTCCTTACCTTGTTGCTCTAACGATGAAGCTTATACTTCCTCTAGTACTTGTGTTGATACTAACCATGTAGAGGAAATCAAAGAGCTCAAGGCCCAAGTCACTTCTTTGAAGAAAGACTTGAAAAAGAGTCATGAAGGGAAGTCCACACTCAACAATATCTTGTGTGGGCAAAAATCCCCCAATGACAAGGGTGGACTTGGATTCAACTCCAATAAGAAGAAGAAGTCCAAAAGCTACAAGAAAAAGGGCCAAGAACAAGTCAAGAATTTGGCCAAGATTTTTTGCTTCAAGTGCAAAATAGAAGGGCACCATGTTAGATCTTGCCCATTGAAGAAGAAGCCCCATAGTGACAAGCAACAAGGGAAGCGGCCACAAGTTCAATCTCATGCTCAAACTCAAGCTGAAGAAAGGCCTCTTCCCAAGAAGACCCAACTCAACGCTCCTCAAGTTGAGAAATCAATTGAGAAGAAAGTAAAGGGTAGATGTTGCTACTTATGTCGTGAGAAGGGTCACTTTGCTTCTTCATGCACTAATGGTAAAGTATCCAACCCAATTATTATTGATGATATCTATTCTCTTGGGAAGGATAAGGTTGGCAATGTGTTTACCAAGTTTGTTGGTACTCAATGTGGTGTTAAGAAAAGAACCATTTGGGTAGCCTAGCCTATTGTGACTAACCTCTTCGGACCCAACTTGGTTGGGGACCAACAAGCTCAAACTTGATCAATAGGTGTTGTTGGAAGGCATTGGTGACTTGGCTACATCATGAAGAATTAAGGGATCTTCATCATTCATATTATCTCAAGCCAAGTCATTTGGATTATCGAGTTTCTATCTTATATCCAATGTGCCTCCTTACGGTAACTTGTACTTATTTTTTTACATTGATAGTTACTTTCCCCTTTGCATGTTGTGGTTTTGTACCTTGCATGTGTTTTTATATGTTGTGCTTCCTATTTCTTTATCTTGAGTAATCAGGTATATATGATGGGTTGCACATCATGTATGTGTGAGTCTTGTGTAGAGCCTTTTTGCATCTTGTCTTATCTTAGCTGGCTCTTTTGAGAGATTAATGGATTATCCCATTTTGGGGGAGTGATGTGCTTTGTGCACTTCACAATCCTAAAAATGTGTGTACATGAGTAATACCACTTAGTATTGATATTACAAGATTATCTAGCTTCTATGTGGTATGTCTTCTCATGAGAAATTCAAATTCTAAACGGTCCATTAATTATCTCTTGTTGGATTTCATTTACCACTTGTTAATCATTTTGGGTTATCACATTATGGGGGAGTAATATGCTATGTGCATATTACAAGCCTAGAAAATGTGTACATTTGAGGTATTGCCACTTAGGATTGATATTGTAAATTATCTTGTTCCTAGGTGACATATTAGCTCTACAAGTGTCATTTGCTTATGATTTAGGTGTGAAGATGATGTTGGATATCTTTGCAATCTACCAATAGGAATTATTTCGAATTACTTCTTGTCCTTTGACAATTGGTATCCTTTTATGTGGTATAAATTGCTTCTCATCTTTACATTGGATTTTGTTTATCCGTTTGTCTTCCTTGCCTCTTGTGGATCTTTTTGAACATGTCTAGTGTTTCTATAGATATAGTGAAAGTGATGATCCCACCTTGTGCATCTTGTATTCAAATGCAAATTCTATATAAATCACATCTGTTGGGGGAGCTATTCTATTTTTTTAGAACACTCTCTTTATGTATTTATCATAAAACGGTTTGATCTTTATCAAGTGTGTGTTGGTGGAAGTCAATCCTTTTCTTTTTAGTGCTTTGTGCCATCATGAAAATTTGCCGAGGGTTTGATTTGTTTGGAACCTAGCTCTCATTTGGGAACTTGATACCTCTTGTTTGTTTTCTTTCGATTGGTATCTTGTTTCCTGTTATTTGGCATGTGTCAATGGATATCTCATTCCTTGATGTATCTTTTTATTGGTATCCTTCAAGTGATAATTTCTTTGTTTGGTATCTTATTTTCACTTGGTATCTTTTCTTTTGGTATCTTATCAACTATGTGTTGATTTGGTTCTTGAAAGTCCTGAGCATGCATATTTACTATGTACTTTCTTTGGCATGCTTTCTTTCTTCGACCCAATATATAGGAGAAATTCAACTATGTCACAAATTGGCTAAGGTGTGCATGAAATTCAAGTTCATATCTATATGCACATAGTTATGTGGAGTTTGTCCTATGTATTGTTGGTCTACTAACTCTTTGGTCCCAATGAGTTTGGGTACCATTTTGTTTGTGTTGTTGTTCTAGGAACAATTGGAGATGCATTGGATGCTCGGCTCACTTACAAGGAAGGTGTTGACACCATGTGCTTATTGGAGCCAAGCTAGGATGATCGATGAACCATTATCTACTATATCAATCCAATGCTATCTCGGTAACAAGTATCTACTTCATGCATACATTTCTTGCATTCAACTTCTTGTAGGTTGCATCATGGCATGAATTTCTTGATTCTTTCTTGTGGTACTTGTTTCCTTACTCAAAGCATCCCAACGATGATCTCTTGCTGCTAGTTGTGATGTCTTTGATGTTCGTGTGGTGGAGTCTAGTTATATACAATAAGACAATATTAAGCCATGTGCTATGCTTTCAAGCAAAGTTCTTATTGGTATATTTATGACTTCCGTTTGGATATCTTGCTCTTTCTTATTGTAACTATTTCATGTGTACATCCTTCTTTGTGGATATATATCATCATGATTGTCTTCTATCTAGAATCTTATACACATGAGAGAAGTTACATCTCTAGTTGATATCCTCTTTTCCTTCACGTCCACCGTTGCATTCCTTTTTTTTAATTCCTTGGTGGTTTCGTGAATGAATTCATCTTGAGTGCGGATCTTATATCCATGCATCTTGATGCACTCTTTGGTGGTGAAGATTATTTTTCCTTATGCTTGTCTTGACGAGGGTTTTTCCACTTCGTTTGGTATCCCTCCTCTTGACAAGGCTATTATTTCCTATCTTCACCATGGGTTGTCACAAGCTTTGGTTTTTAATTTTCTTATTAGTAAGCTTGTGAACCCATTTGCTAAAGTGCTTTGTGTGTGTGGAAAGGATATGTCTTGCACTTTGTGTCTCATTTCATCAAGACTATATTGATACTTAATGCTCATCCTTATAATAGTCTTCTCAAGTGCTTTGCCGTGACTCACACACATCATTTTGGTTGAGCGTATTCTTAAGTTGCCTCTTTTACATGTTGCTCAACCATATGTTTGGTGCAAGTGATATTCTTATTGTCTTATCTACGTGCTTGTACTTATTGTGTGTTTCTATTGATTTTGGGGGAGTGATGATCCTATTTTGTGCTCTTGTATCCAAATACAAAAATTCTTAATAGTGCACAAATCATGGGGAGCTTCTCTAGTTTCTTTAAAACACTCTTTTGCACATATCATAATATCTTTTATTCATGTGAGTGATAGGATCATGTGATTGTTTGTTTCAATTGGTATCTTCTGATTGCTTGTCTCACTCTTTTGTATGTCTTGGTGCCATACGATCCTTTTGCAATCATTGGATACTCAATATACTTTGTTTTCCTCCAACTACTTATCATTGTATATGTGCATTTCATTGCACTCATATTTTGAGAAATACACACTTTTTGGAGGAACACCTATTATATTGGATTTCTAAGCTTTTCATCCATTTTGGCAATCGATGCCAATGGGGGAGAAGTTTAGAGAGTTTAGGTTGGAAAGTTTAGAGAGTTTTGCTTTTGATTGCTTAAGATTCTGCATCTCATACCCATGCATTATTACTTTGCATGTGTGTGCTTAGTTGTGCTTATTTCCTTATATAAACTCTCTTGAAGGTGGTTGTAATCAATTACCAAAATGGGGGAGATTGTAAGAGCACATTTCTCCATGTGTGGTTTTGGTAATTGATGACAATCCCTATGGACTAATGGTTGCCTTGAGTTATATTCGAAGGATTTGTCCATAGGCACTTCTTGAAGTCCATCTGTTGGTTTAAAGGAGTTTATATGGTGACCAAGGTGGTATTCAAGGTTTTATCCAAAGATTGGTCATAGAGAAGATATGATACAAGGTTGATCAAGACTAAGTCAAAGAGTGAATCAAGCTGATCAACACACAAAGTGTACAAGATGTACCAAGAGGGATCAGGTGATCTCATGGTACGGTAAGTATTGTCCATTACGCTTTGTGTAGTAACCCATGGTCTACGTGAGAGTTCTATGTGGGGTTAGGTATGTTTCCATGGGCTTGCGTCAAGTGGAAGATCTCATACAACCCATGGAGGATGACATCAAGTGATGATCGTCATCAAGATTGCGGTGTGCAAGTTCAAGTGGAGCATCACGAAGAGATCATGCTTGAAGCTTGCCGTCCATTGTGGTGACAATGGACTTATGAAGATGTGACGAAGAGTGGCTCACCCATAGTGGAGTATGGGGAAGCAATCAACTAGTCTTCATCGAGCCAACACAATCAAGAAAGGTCGTCCATCTTGAGGAAGTCAAGATCATCATCATCTAGCTCAAGTGGACTATGTGCAAGGTATAGGTTTACCCTTGATAGGTTTTCTATTTTACCGGTCTCGTGGTGGTAGTTGGGAGACCGAGTTATAGGATCGATTGCCGTACTATCAAGGGGGGCTCTCAAGTGCGTAGCTGGATCGTATCGTTCGTTGAGAGCTCAAACCATTTGCATCCTTGCATCATCATCTTTCTTGGTCCTTATTTGGTTTTTCTCTATGTGAGTTTTTGAGCTTATGGTCCTCATCGTGATAAGTTCAAGCTCATCGAAAACAGATTTCGTATGCATCATATTGTGTTTTCGGTGTTGGAGATTTTGCCGGATATTTATTGGGAAGGTCATCTTTCTTATCCTAGTGGCATTTATTCTCCATTGCTTGTTCTTAATTTAACTAGTCATTGTTGGATAGCTCTTGTTGTCCTTTATCCAACAAGCTTGAGTTTGCTCAAATCGGAGCTCGTATGCGAAAGTTATGGTTGTTTTAGTCTTACCTGTTTTACATAGAGAGGTTGTACCGCCCCATAGAGAGGTTGTACCGGTTGACCGGTACAACCGGTGTTTGGAGCGGTTGTACCGCTCCAGAATTGGTCCGAAGGTTCTACCGGCCATGTACCGCTCTACCATCGGACTAGTTTCTGTTGTGGTGCGGTTCTTGGGCGGTTGTGGGCCGGTTGTACCGCTTATTTCTTTTTACCGGTTGTACCTGTGCTCATAGCGGTTGTATCGCTCCTATGTTATTCTGCACATAACGGGCAGATTCGTGGGGACCTATTTAAGGGGGTCTTCTTCCCCAATGGTTCCCCAACTCTTGAGCTCGTTTTTGCCCCCCATTGTTGACCTTCTTTGAGCTTTCTATCTCTCAATCCCTCCAATGATTCTTGCTAGTTCTTGAGGGAAAAGGGAGAGGAGATCTAGATCCATATTTCCATCAATCACTTTCTCCTCTATGTGAGGGGAACCCCTTGGATCTAGATCTTGGAGTTCTTCGTGTTTTTCTTTGTTCTTCCTCTCATTTTCCTCCCTAGCATTAGTTGCTTTGGTGGGATTTGGGAGAGAAGGACTTGGGCACTCCGTGTGCCCTTGCCATTGCATTTGGTGCATAGGGTTGAGTTCTCCATGGTGATACGTGGAAGTGAAGTTTGAGAAGCTTTTTACTCTTGGGTGTTTGAGCACCCTAGAGCTTGTTCCTCTTGGGTGCCTTGGCGCCCTAGACGGTTGGTGGTGCCTCGGAGCTCAATCATTGTGGTGTAAAGCTCCGGGCAAGCGTCGGGGTCTCCAATTAGGTTGTGGAGATTACCCCGAGCAATTTGTACGGGTACCGGTGACCGCCCCCAAGGGTTGCCAAAGTGTACGGGTACCGGTGACCGCCCCCAAGGGTTGCCATTTGTACGGGTTCGGTGACCGCCCTCAAGGGTACCTTAGTGGAATCACGACATCTTGCATTGTGCGAGGGCGTGAGGAGATTACGGTGGCCCTAGTGGCTTCTTGGGGAGCATTGTGCCTCCACACCGCTCCGAACGGAGATTAGCATCCGCAAGGGTGTGAACTTCGGGATACATCATCGTCTCCACGTGCCTCGGTTATCTCTTACCCGAGCCCTTTACTTATGCACTTTACTTTGTGATAGCCATGTTGTTTCATGCTTTATATCTTGCTATTACTTAGTTGTTTATCTTGCTTAGCATAAGTTGTTGGTGCACATAGGTGAGCCTAGTTGTTTTAGGTCTTGTGCTTGACATATTAAACGTTAGTTTTATTCCGCATTTGTTCAAGCCTAAACCGTAATTATTTTAAAGCGCCTATTCACCCCCTCTCTAGGCGACATCCACGTCCTTTCAGTGGTTTCGTACCAGGCAAATCTGGCGTTGGGATCCCGACGGGCGGCGCGAGTTGGGGCAGTGGCCCAGCATGGCTGCTAGTCCAGCTGTGAGCGGCAACGGTGACTCCATTCGGCGCACTGGTTTCACGACAGCTCGATGGGTTGGTTGCGGCAATGGCTGGCATGTTTCAGCGTTGGCTTGTCTCTACTCTGCCTTTGATCCATCTCCTCGTGGTCCGAGTGCTGCATTCGTGGAAGGGTTTGTCCTCTCCAAGGTGCTGTCCATCGTTGAGGGAACATTCCTCCACCAGGGGTGCCCGAGGAGTCATCCTTGCCTCCCGCCTGGTGGTGGTGAGCCATCCGGGAGCTCGTCACGTGCTCGGGAGCGGCAGGCCGGGGCGATGGAGGCCAGATCTGGCCGACCTAGGTGGGTCTCGACGCTGGGCCCGCCCAGGGATGGGAAAGGAGGAGCCTTTTCGCTCGTCTCTTTGGTTAGTGTAGCGGCGTGACTCGGGTGATGTGTTGTCGGGGTCTTGGAGGCTGGGGCGATGACTCTGGAGGTGGGAGTGCGGTGGTCGTGGGCGGAGCCTGTGGCTCTGGTGCTGCCTCGTGACCATGGCCGTGTGGGCGGCGTGGTGGCCGGGGTGTGACGCTCATACCATACCGAATTTTTCTGATATCGACTGATGAACTCGAAGACAATGTAGATCCTTCTGAGACGGTTTTTCTTCATCTGCCGAATCGCGAGCTTCTCGATCCCTGAGAGAGCTCCCTCCAAGAACCCAACACCATCGTGCGCTGGCTCCACGGTGGGCGCCAATTGTCATGGTTTTGTCACGACAGATGTCCTCGTGAGAGAACTTAGGTGTGAGGCCATCGCAACTAGGTGGCGGCTTGAACGGAGTTGGTTGGAACCGAGAGACGCGAGTTTTACCCAGGTTCGGCCCCTCGTGGTGGAGGTAAAAGCCTACATCTTGCTTGATTGCTATTGATGATGATGATCTCGATTACAAGGATGCTATATCGCTACCTCTAGTCTCGAGAGCTTCTACTTTGATCTCGTCTAAGACTTGACTGTCTGTCTTGACCTAACTTGTCCCTCTTGGGGTGCCTTGCCCCTCCTTATATAAGTTGAAGGGGCAGGCTTACATGTAGAGTCCTAGTAGGACTACAACTAGCCTCTTTTCTATTACAAGACGGATACTAGTCCGGGTCTTGCTTCACTTAATCGGAGTCCTACTCTAAATCTTGTAGGTCTTCTTTGTCTTCCAAGTTAAGAATCCCTCTTGAGTCCATGAGCCGGCCCTTCGGGGTCCCTCCATGAGCCGGCCTTCGGCCAGGTCTCATTCTAGGCCATTGGGCCCTTCTTTGTGAGCCGACATATTGGGCTCCTGTCAAGCCGGCCTCCTGCCGGGTCTCTTCATTGAGCCCTAGATTCCTCCTTGTCATCTTATCTTAACCCGGAAAACGGGGCGACCTATAGAGCTTTTAAGCTCTAGGCCGGGTCAAACCTTAGTCGAGTTATAATCATGGGGAATATCCCCAACAGACCCCCCCCCCAACTCGTAGCTACCCAAACAAGAGCAAGTTGATCTAAATTTGAAGCTCAAAACTATTAAAACCTTACAATAGCTTTTGAAGAGACAAAAGGTAAGACATGAAGATAAGATGTCTCTCAACCATAAGAAAAGTGAGAACAAGAGATAATAAACACTAATGATAACCCAATAGATAGCAACATGGTTCACATAGAGCATAAAGTTCTCACTCACATAAATAATACTAAGAAATGGCATAAACATTATTAATTGAAGACGCAAATGAGAAAGCAAGGGAGCTTGAGTCAACTACCTATAACACATCCTATCAAGCTAACTTCTCCCTGTTTGTCATCAAGATGACAATTTGTCATCAAGATGACAAAAGGGAAAAAGTAGAATCAACTACCAACCCAACTCAGCCGTAGGGAGCATAGCGATCCCCAAAAGAAGCTCCATCAGAGTCTTGATCTGAGTCGTGAGGGCGAGAGGAAGTCGCTTCATCACCGTCTTCAACATTGAACCTGACAAACATGGACCGGTAGCGATAAAAGGCATACATTTGACTTAGAGCCATGAGAGGCAGTCAAACCATTGGCCCGAAGCCCATTTGCCCTGGTGCTCTCCTTCTAGCCTTGTGCTCCTCCCATTGCTTCTTGTGCATGTCCTGCTGCAGACAAACCATGTTATTGAGGAGGCGCCAAATCTTGTTGTCTTTCTTATAATGAGAACCACTTGGTTCCCCATGGAACTGAGCACGAGAACGAGAGCGAAACGCAAATTGATATACTCCTCCTCCGCAACCTCCGGATCAATCGCCGGCCCCTTACCCTTTTTAACAAGAGGGTTGAAGGTAGTATCGGCGGCCAACCGACGACCAGCAAGAGCATCTGGTGCCACCTGAGCAATCAAGACAGTGATAAAGGGGCATAGATTCACACTTTGTGGTTCATCACCACGTTGTGCATCTCATGCCACATGAAATCCGTCACATCAATGGGTCCATTGGAAGACTCGTGCCAAGTGTAGTAAAGCAAGTTGATGAGATGTCCATGAATCTTATTCTTGTCGCCCACTTTGACAGCTATGGTCTCACGAAAGAACCGGTGCATAGTATCATAGAACTGTAAGATACCACCAACACTCCCAACCATCGAAGGGACAGAGATTGACCAAATGCTTGATTAACATTTTTTAATACATGACAACACTTTTTCTATACACATTTAACATTTTGCAAATGTTTGATTAACATTTTTTTTAAATGCAAGATTAACATCTTTCGAATAGATGTTCAACATTTTTTCTATACACATTTAACATTTTTCAAATGCTTGATTAACATTTTTTAAAAACAAATTTAACATTTTTTTCAAATGCTTGATTAAAAAAATCAAATACATGATCAACTTTTTTCAAACACATTGTATATTTTTTCATATACATCTTTCGTATACATGAGAAACATTTTCTCTATACACACTTAATATTTTTCAAATGCTAGGTTAACATTTTTTATGTAATATATTTTATTTAGAATACTTGGAAGTATAAACAAAAGTAAAAAAGATAGAAAAAAGAAAACAACAAAAGATTAAAAAAACAAGGTTGTGTCCTCCAGAACACCTGGGCCGTTCCATCTTATGCTGGCCTTGACACAAGATTTACCTTCGTCTTGCTATAAGCGAGAGATAGGTTCGTCCCGCTATGGGCTTCAATCTACGGAAGATAAAAATCTGGGCTGTTGGTTGTTGATTGTTGCTCCGTTAAGGTGACATCACTATTGAAGGAGTATTTTTTTCAAAGGTCACTCTCATCTTTCTAGGTTGCGACAAGTAGCATATTGCATGTGCTTCACTTGTTGCAACATGAGAATTTTCCCTTTTCGTAAAGTCGTTTATTAAAATGTTTTATCTCTTAAACCTTGCGTCCAAATCTCGATCTTTTTTTACCGTTGGATTCCTTGCATCAAGATCTTCAAAACTAGACCCCATGTTGATAGGTTTCTGCAAACACTTTTTTCACAAAAAAAACCCGGGCAAAAAACCCGAATCGGGAGCACTTTTTTCCTTTCCGAAGAGGTACAACTGTGCCTCTCGCGGAAGCAAATCCGTGTCTCCGCGACAAGTAAAACGGTGCCTCGTGAAAAAAAACACGTTTTTTTAGATGTCTCACGTAAGCAAATTCATGACTCCACGAGAAGTAAATCTATGCCTCTTACGGAAGGAAAAAACACGTATTTTTTCGAGAGGCAAGAACCGTGTCTTTCGCGGAAACAAATCCATGCCTCCACGTGAAGTAAACATGTGCCTCTCACGGAAAGGAAAACACATATTTTCCTCTTTTCCGAGAGGCACGACCGTGCCTCTCGCGAAAGCAAATCCGTGCCTTCGTGAGAAGTAAATATGTGCTTCTCATAGAAAGAAAAAACAAAAATACATGTTTTTTCCTTTTTCCGAGAGGCACGAGCGTGCCTCTCACGAAAGCAAATCCGTGCCTCCATAAGAAGTAAATATGTGCCTCACGCAGAAAAAACGCTTCTATTGCGGAAAAAAAATGTTCTTTCATTTTTTTTTTGTCCAAACCCTAAGGAAAAACCCAAAAGCCGAAAAATACTGAATTTGTTTCATCTAAAAGCCAAAAACACGTACAGAAAAGTAAAAAACCCCGAAAAAACGCCCAGCACGCGACACGTGGCAACGGCTGGGAGCGTGCCAAGTGATGCGCTCCCAGCCCACCGAAAATGACCCTTGCGGGGGCTTCAAAGGAGAGTACTCGCTGATTAGTTACTCCGCCGAGTTTTTTCACCGTTCTCAGTTTGCATCAAACCGTAAAGTGTCAAACTCACAAGTCGTTGCTCTTATCAGAATGAATGAAAGGGCTTGTGAATCTTAGTCTTTTTTGCTAATTGCACGTGAATCTTAGTCAGAATGATTCTGAAAACCAGTAGCTAGCTAAGCATGCAGTATGCTTTTTAGTGTATCTGTAAAATGAACATGATGTTGCAGTCGAAGCTAGATATCGCGTTTTCATACAGCTTTGGGTCGTATAAAGCTACCCGAGCCATTTTTTGGGAGGATCTAAGTGTTGAAGCTTAGTTCTATTGACTGACATGTTCACTAATCATGTACAGAAACAATAACGCAGGAATGCACCTTCGGGACAGTCTGGTATCTTGACTGCTTGTGTCTGTTTTCTGCTGACATGTTTGAGTGCATAGGTTTTTGATGCGGTATCGCGGACATGTCGGATGGAACATTTTTAAAAATTCCAGAAGATTTCTTGAAAACATGAACATTTATTGAATAGGTGAACATAATTTTTGAAAGTGCGAACATTTAAAAAAATTCCAGAACATCTTTGGAAAACGTGAACATTTTTTGAATTGACGAACGGACTAGCCTTATATACAAAAGGATATGACTCAAAAGAGTTTGCCTCATTTGTATACAACTATGGATTTCGAGAAAAGGTGGGGAACTAACTCAATGGGTTAGAAACTAAAAATCATATAAATGGTGGCTTTTAAAAAAAAAAGCAAATTGGGTCCCTCCGACTCGGTTGCATATCTTTCAAAATAAAATAAAAAATGGATAGGAGATGGGCTTGCAACTGAGACATTTTAAGAACATGGGTTGGGCCCAGGAAACAAACAAACAATATTGAGAAGCTAAAAAGGGCAAAAACCAAACAAAACGAGTAACTGTAAGGGTCAGGGCTCACATTTTGCGTATTAAAGATGGAATTGTATCTGGGATAAAAATTGGTCGCTCACACAGTTGCAAGTTGGTGTAAAATTGTAACTGTGACAAGAAAAACTTGAAGCTTAATTGCAAGTCGGTGATGAACTTGCAACTAGGGCGGAGAACTAAAAAAGAGAACCTACTCGCAAAAAGATGGTGGGCATGTAACTAAGGCAACAAAAAAAGGTCAAAAAAAGACGTCTTACAAGTAAAGGGTGGTCTTACAACTAAGAGTGGAGAACAAAAAAAGGTTCGATGCTAGTTGTAAACTGAGGCGACAATAAAAATTTCGAGCTCATTTGCGAGTTGAGGATGGACTTGCAATTGGGATGAAAGCAAACTACAAGCCCTGTTGCGAGTCGAGGGTGGGCTTGCAATTTGTACAACTAAACAAAACTACAAGGCCAGTTGGGTGTCAAGCGTGGACTTGCAACAGGGACAACTACGAGCCTAGTTGCGAGTCAAGGATGGACTTGCAACTGGGATGAAAAACAAACTATGGTCCTAATTGCGAGTCGAGAGTGGACTTGCAACTGGAAAAACTACATAAAACTACGATACTAGTTGTGAGTCGAGGATAGACTTGCAACTGGAAAAACTACATAAAACTACGATACTAGTTGTGAGTCGAGGATAGACTTGCAACCGGGATAAAAACAAACAATAGACCCGGTTGTGAGTCGAGGGGTAGATTTGCAACTGGGACAACAACAAAACTATGGGCCTAGTTGCGACTCGAGAGTGAACTCGTAACTGGGACAACTACGAGCCCAGTTGCGAGTCAATAGTGGACTTGCAACTGGGGTGAAACAAACTACATGCCCAGTTATGAGTGAAGGCACGCTTGCTACTGGGACAACTACACAAAACTGTAATACCATTCACGAGTCGAGGATGGACTTGCAATTAGGAGTATGGGACAATAACAAAGTACGAGCCCAGTTGTGAGTTGAGCGTGGACTTGTAACTGAGATGGAAAACAAAATACATGTCTAGTTTTGAGTTGATGGTGAACTTACAGTTCAAGGATGAATTTGCAACTAAAACAACTATGAAACTATGAGCCCAACGAGTCCAAGATCAACTTGCAATTGGGATGAAACAAACTGAAATAAAAAACAAAACAGAAACTCCAGTTGAGAGTCAAAGTTGGGCTTGTAATTCGAACAACTACAACCCAGTTACAAGACAAGGGTTAACATGCAACTTCATCCAGACGAATTGCATGTCCTTCTCACCAAGAAAAAAGGAAAGTGGACACTACATACCACAAACGATACCCACGTAAAAACGGTCAGCCCAAGGTAAAAAGATCACAACCAACCCACCCTATAACAACGCTATAATGTTGTGCATCAACGAAAACAAAAGTACTGTTAAAGTGATGAAAAAACATATGTATAAAAGGTGATTAATCTATGTTATGAAATATAAGGAATCTAGGCCAAGCTTAATCTGCATGTCCTGTCATTTCTCTTTCTAAAAAAAGACAACGCAGCCCAAACAAAACACAAAGGAGAGCAACTAATCAGCGAGTACTACTTCGGAGCCCCCGCTAGGGTCACATTTGGTGGGCTGAGAGAGCGTCACTTCGCGTGCTCTCAACCGCCGTCACGTCTCGCGCTCTGGGCGCTTCTTCTGGATTTTTTTATTCCTTTGTATGCGTTTTCGGCTTTTAGATGATCATTTTACCCTTTTTCGGTTTTACTAGATTTCCTCCGTTTTTTCTTAGGTTTTGGAAAAAAATAATAGAAAAAGGCGTTTTTGCATGGAAAACATGTTTTTTTTCCTGCGAAGCACATATTTACTTCTCGTGGAGGCGCGGATTTATTTTCGTCAGTCGCATAGTCGTGCCTCTCGAAAAAGGAAAAAACGCGTTTTTTCCCTTTAGTGAGAGGCACATATTTACTTCTGGTGGAGGCATGAATTTGCTTTCGTGTTTTTTCCTGGAGAGGCACATATTTGCTTCTCGTGGAGGCACATATTTTCTTTCATGAGAGCCACAATTGCGCCTCTTCAGAAAAGGAACAAAAGTGCTCCCGATTTATTTATTTATTTCATGAAAAAAAATTCGTCAAAACCTATCAACATGGAATCTAGTTTTGAAGATCTCAACGCGAGTAATCCAACAGTGAAAACAATTCGAGATTTGGACGCACGGTTTAAGAGATGAAATGTCATGAATAAACGAATTTACGAAAAATGAAAACTCCCAGGTTGCGTCAAATGGCAACATGCAGTGCACCACTAGTCCTTAATTAGTAATTTCGAACACAACATAGACACATCCTCTCATGCAAAAAAAAAAGAGAGAGAGAGCATATGTGACCCACACGGGAGATGATCAACGCAACAGCCCAACAAGTAGAAAAAACATAAAGCACAACCCAACAAGCACACTTCGCGAGGATGACGATCTCCTACGAGCGCGACTTCGCGAGGACAACACACACAAATCTTGGCAATCAGATCGTATGGTTTAAAATTTAGACGTGACATAATTAAAAATCATCTAGATGAGATTTAGCAAAACTGAAAAATCTAACGTCCAATTTTTTGGCATGGCAAATCAAATGTCTTTTATGGAAATTTATATTGGCGTAAGGATGGTAAATTTAGAGGTAATATCAGCAACGGTGCTCGCCACTGATGTTCACTTCAGTGTCTAAACTTGAAAAATACGCTGAACTGGTTTAAGAACTTGACATGAGCGTGCGAATACGATGATAATCCCATCTGTGGACGTATAATGTGTTGACGTGCACCGTATTTTGACTAACATGCACACATGGCGTGAAACCCACTTTCAATGGATGACCAGTCGGCCCCATACGTCAGCACAAAGGAAAAATCAACGCTAAAAAAATAGACGGTACTGTCCAGTGGGATTAAAACTAGGAACGTTGACCTAGCGTTCTGTCTGAGCTAACCACTACACCATTCATTATTGACTGTTTAGTAACGATAACGAAGCTTAATGTAAGAACAAGTAAGTCGCTTTTAAATGAGCTGCAATCACTTCAGCCCATTTTGCACATGTTTGTTTTTTTATAAATTTTTATTAAATTTGCAAATTATAATAAAAGTAATAAATAATTTAAATATTTGTGTGTGATAAACATTATATGTACAAATAAAATACCTTATTTAAAAATGTTCATATTCATTTATTACATGTGGATTGTATTTAAATATTTAGTAAATACAAAATTAGTAATTGTTTAGTAAATGTACAAATAATATATCTCATGGATTATACTTAAATTATGAATATAATTTTTTTTTTAAATATTCATCTGTGATAACTTTCACTCGTGGAATATATTCATTGAAATATATTCAGATGAAAATATTCGTTAAAATCTTTTAAATTCTAAATTTTGCATAATTATGAATATTTTTAAATTATGCGAAAATTCTTAAACAGCAAAAATATGAATATGAAATCTGGATATAATTCTTCAAATGTTTGTATAACTAAAATAATGTTTATTAAATGTAATTTATAAAAAAATTGCATTCTTATAAATTATACAAAAAATCTCATAATCAGAAATACTATTTTATGTATATGATTTTTCCAAAAATAATACGTCAATACTGTCTAAAATTACTTGAACATTTTGCAAAATTAAGTTTTTGTTTATATGTTGATATTTATAATACATATGGATGTTTGAACTTTATTTTTATTACTATAATTACAAAAATTTTTTTTTACAAATTCTGAAAAGGTACAAGAAAGCTAACATATGGGCCGCACTGACTGCCTATTTAAACCCGTGGGTGTCGTCTTTATACGTAGTATAGTTATCCTTATTTGATACTAAAACATGAATGGCTGTGTGGCTAGCACAACAGTGATCTTGAGCGTGAGAAGTTCAGCTCGAACGTCGGTGGCCACATTTTTTATCGTTTATTTTTCCTCTGTGCTGACATCTAGGGCCCACTAGTCATAGAGATTTACATTAAGCAAGCCATTCGTTTGGAAGTGTGTCGCCAGGTATGCGCGGTAAGCGGAGTATAGTTTCTCAAAAAAAGGTAAGCGAAAGATAGTGCCATGTCAGCGCATTATACGTCCACGGATGAGATTATCACTGTTTTTGCACGCTTATGTCAAGTTCTAGAACCAGTTCGACGTATTTTTCAAGTTCAATCACTAAAGTGAACATCAGGAACAAATTTAAGCATCACGGGTGATATTACCTCGTAAATTTGTATTTAGTTTGAAAGCACAACAATTTCCTGACGAAAAAATAAACCGAGATGGATTTGCCATGCTCGCCAACTAAACTTGTCATTCTCGATGAACATGATGTTAATGTGCCATGAAAAACAATCGGTTTGCCATGCATGACGCTCGCTGAATATTCATCTCTTAAAAGGATCAAATTTCATCTTAAGCACCATCTGCACCAATATGTATTTGTGTGGCACAGACGCTTCACCTGTGCTATAGAAGCAAACACCGATGCCTAGTAAAAACCGGACAAACACCGCGTTAGGCCATAAGAACCTCTCCTAAATATCTTCCATTGTACAAGGCCTAAAGCTTGGTGCATTGTATACGATGATCCTCGTGGTTATACTCCTACCAAAACGCTAGAACACCATGCGGAGATCGGCCTCGGTCCGGCTACTCCATCGCCCTAGGCGGCTGCGTCACGAGCTGACTGCTGCCCCCGTTCCCGCCCCCCGCCGTCGCATCGTTCAAAGCGCCCTGCGACTGCGACTGCGTCACGCTCCCGACAGGCGCCGCGGGAGGAGCGGGACCGCGCACGCCCGGGTGAAACGGCGGGCGTCCCTGGAACCGCCCCGGCGCGGGCGGGGCCGGGCGGGGGCGCTTGGCGATGGGCCGGCCTTGGACCGGCCGGGGAGCGAACGGGCGTGGACGTGCGAAGCCGCGCGGGAGGAACCGGAAGTGCTGCCTCGCGAGCGGGCGTTCCTGGAACGGCGGCGACGGTCCTTCCTGGAACCGGAGCGGCGCCGGCGGGCGGCTCCGCAGGACATGTGGCGGCAGCTCGCCTTTGGCCACCAGGTACTCCGCGGCGAGGCGGCCGGCCTCCATGAGCACCTCCTCCCTCCTCTGCGGCGTCATCTGATGCTGCTGCTGCGGCGGCGGCGGCTGGCGGTAGGGCGGCGCATTGGGCCCGTCGCGGAAGCCGGCCCACCCGCCGCTGCCGTACGCGCCGGATGGGGCCGTGCTCGGACGGGGGTCGTAGTAGTGGCCTCCGTTCTGCATCTATCGATCTTTGGTGGTCGCCGCCCGAGTGCAAAGCTCGGTTAATTTGAAGCGACGCAGACGACGATACGATTCAACTCGACGCGAGGTTAGCGTTGCTATGACTCTATGAGGGCCCATTGGTGATTTAAAAGGCCTACATGAAGACGAGTCGGGGTCGGACTCGGATAGTCGAGTGCGAGCCGGTGACGGGTTCGAGAAGTGGAAATCTTACGCAACGTGAACAATGTCAACTCCTTCCCGTAGCTGGAGTGCTGGACAAGGTGGGACTCCCAGATGCGCGCGTGCAGTTTTGGGGTTATTCAGCACATCCAGTCAGGAAAAACTGCTTAGAGCATCTCCAACAGCCTTTGTATAATAGATTGCTAAAAACTGCTTTTAGCAAGAGGAGAGAGAAGGTTTAGCAATTCAAGTCAAGTTGTGCTTTCGCAGCCTTTGTATAATGGATTGCTATATTTACACAAAACACACAATGACATGTGGGGACAAATTGTCATACACACTACACACTACCATCCATACATGTATACGTTTACTACCACAACTCACCACACAATACACATACGTACACGTACACATACACACGCAGCACACACCATATGTACAGCACACACCACATGTACACGTACACACACATACACACCCCACACGTACAACACACACCACACGTACACGTACACACATACACACCCCCACACGTACAGCACACACATACACGTACACGTACACACATACACACCCCACACGTACAGCACACACATACACGTACACGTATACACAGGCAGAACACAACACACACATGGCCCACCAGTCATTGAGACCAAAATATGGAGGGGACCACTTTAGAAGGCTTTGTAAAATTATAGCAAGTGGTCTCTCCACTTTGCAAATATAGCAAGTATGGGTGCAAGTATAGCAAGGCTTGTAAAATTTTCAGGTGGGGGGCCACTTATACAAAGGCTGTTGGAGGAGGTTTTTTGGTCAGGATTTGTATAATACAAATTGTGTGCAAATATACAAAGGCTGTTGGAGATGCTCTTACAAGGGGAAAATACCGTGCTAGTGGCAGTGGTTTTGCTTTCTCAACAGAAATAGCTGTAGTATGAGCTTGAGAAAGCTGACACATCTTTTCAACACAACCACTCAAGTGCAAGATCAGATCAAACTCCCTGAATCCATCGAATGTGCAAACACCAGACCAATCTTGCAAGTTTGAACAGGACAATCATCCCCTTTTCCCTCTATAAAATGACGAACAATGACACCGTATTCACTGGTCCACCCTCAATGTTTCAAAACAAATTGCAGTGCGAGTGTGACAGACAACATACATTGTTACTTTCTATCTCCAACAAAGTTCACCATAAAAAAGAGTGTTGTTAAGACATATTTTCATGGAACATATCTACCGGTTAAAACATCACTAATTTGCATCAGGTACCTACGACCTCTGATAATCTACGTACCTTCTTCCCGGTATCTTTTCCGGAAGCCACACTCAGCACCAGAGCTATTTGGGTCTCTCCAGACCAACTTGCTTTGCTTCTCCTTCCCGTATGTTGCAAATGAAAGTTTCTGCACAAACCCATCCAGATTAACTTTATGCATGAACACTAGAAATTTTATGACATCAGAGTCTGTTTGAGTATACCTGTCTGGCTCTCTTGTCAATGGGGGTCCATGATGGATCTATGGACGGCTCTATCCTGTTTTCGTGACTTATGCTTGGTTGCATCTTGAAATCTTTTCTTGTTCTATGGGTATGTGCTTTAGTTCCTTCTCTGGCTTTCTCATGATGGTGAGTCCCAACAGATGGGTTCCGGTTCCTCGATGGAGTATCTCCATCTCCTCGGTATCTGAAGGATCCAATATGTGGAGGATTTATAATCTTAGCTGCTCCCTCCCTCATCCTTGAGTTTGACATCATTGCTGGTGTATTACATCTTGATCTCTCCTCACGTGCTCTTCTTTTTTCGTTCATTTGCCTTAGATAATCAATCTCCCAGCTTGAGCCACGTGAAGTCGCATGAAGGCCAGAATCCTGTTTCAGAAAAGCAAGCAAGCTTCTTGGATTCTGCATTATTTCCTCTCTTGGCTCATGATATCTGCTGCCCGCATCATTCCTGCAAGAGGTTGAGGCAACATCCCCATGTACATGACCCTTCCAAGTGTCATGTGTACCTCCTGAAATGTCCCAGTAACCAGTATCATCATTGATCTCCAATGCAGATGGAAACACTGGATGACTGTGACTTCTGCTGAATGATGGTTCACTTGCGGGAAAAGAGCTTTTGATTGGTTCTTTACCTCCTGATTCCGGTTGCCAAGAGAAGTCGTATGTGTCCACCATATTGTTAGCCCTTCTTCGGTTATAATGCCTCGTATCTGCAGTCAATTCATTGCTGATATGATCACCCATTATTGCATCAATACCGTGCTTTCTTGGCAGACAAGAGACCCCTTCACCTCCCCTACTCAAACTTTGATCGAACATAAAGACCTTTGGGAGCTGAGGCGTTGCATCCTCCACGCCAGAGAACTTCCTCAACTTAGGCTGTGAGAATACATTGTTCTGTTCTACATAGTCACCAGGCAATTGGTTTAGAAGAGCGGGATGGAGGGTATCACTAGCTGGTACTGCAAAAACTTGAGAGGCACACCTTTTCCTATTACTTGGAGACTGCAACAATGCACTACAGATGTCTGAATCTACAGAAGAGCCTTCCGTCATTACAGACCTAGATTCACCTAGCTCACCGAACTTGCACAGAGCATTGAACAGAGAAATGCTCTGCGGGGACGACAGATACTTCTCAACAGCCTGAATACGACGCTCATGTGACCAGCCGAGGAACTCCACAAGGCTGCCTCCACAAGTAAGCATAATGTATGCAGACAAGGGATTGATTGAAGGGAATTTTGTGAGAAAAGATTCAGCCAAGCTTTCTGATTCAGGTATATCTGGAGAAGGAGCTTTATTCAACATATTCACATTCCTAATGCAACTGAGAACTATCTCATCTGTTGACTTGGGTGTGCATGAGAAGAATATCTGCAAGTTCATAACCAGACTAGCAGCTGCAGCATATAGAGATTCAGATGACTCCATTACAGCAGAAAGAGAGTGAGGTTCACCTTCAAAGACCTGCAAGAGTAGAAGCAGTGAAACTGTTCAGTAATTGCAGACATAACTCAAAGACAGGTATACCATGATAACCCTATCAGGTAAAAGAAAATATCTCAGGAGTTCAAAACCAATTACCATTATACAACCACAGAAACAGAAGCTAATTGACATCAGAATGTTGGTCGCAATGATCTCTACAAATTTTGTTATACTAGATGTCTCTGCCGATGCTGTGAATTCATTGCTCCCAAAGATTTTGGTCTCAAACCATACTAGGCAAGCGGCAGCACTGAGTATTAGGTCCACAGGAAGATCAACGTCTCGTTCCACAACCTGCATTCCTCCTTTCTCCAAAGATAGTATCTGCTGATAAGATGATCTCCGAGAGAAAAGCATATTCTTTCCATGACTTCCAGTATTTACAACAATCGCCGGGGTCGATAATCTTCCTGGAGCGAGGCGACCAACTTTTACACCGGAAGGCAAGCCAGTACCAGATAGATTGTCTTGTGGGGCCTTTATCACATTTGCAGATACAGAAGAAGTAGAGCTGCTCTTCTCAACTGCAGGCACAAAATGTTGTGAATGGAGGATAGTTCTTTTGCTCAACATTTCCTCTATGTGCCGCTGTTCAGCTGTAGGAACAAAATTATGTGCATCAACAAACTCTTTCTCCAAATTTTCTTGTTTGAGCAGTTGATCATCTGCAGGCAATTTTGTTGTTGAATCAGCAGTGCTATATTTGCACAGATTTTCCTGCCGTCCTTGCAGCTGATTAGTTGCTGGTATAAAGTTCAATGAATCAACAATACGCATCTTGTTCATCTTCTCTTGCAGATCTTTCTGAAGTGCATGCAAAACCGTATCCTGCAAATAATCAGGACGGATTCTTATTTCTTTGTAGGCATTTTTTTGACAAGGAGATCATTTACTGCCCCATCAACCATTGGTAGCATCCATAATGAGGGTCAAACTCAAAGAAGTTTGACTTAGGACAAACCTAGAAGTTCAATTTTTCAGTAGAGAGAGTAGAGTTTATCCAGAAGAAAACTGAACTTAGTCGGATACTAGAATTACTGAACTAAACAACAACCAATGAGTATCCTTTCATATTTAACATGTGCATGGTAAAACAGTAGTAAGTCCAAACAGCTTGACCAACATATGGTAAAACGAAAACAGCAATAAGTTCCTAACATCATGACTAACATATGAAGATCGAACTAATGCAAGTGTGAAAAAGTAATCGATGATCACCAGTGTGGCTCTCAACTCCTGGTCAGTAGGGTTGTCCTCAACAAGTGCAACCGAAGGATCTTCAACATCCACTTTGACATAGAGGAAATGCAGTTGTGGAAACCCATCTAAATTAGGAGCCAGAGACAACAAGGTAGATAATTTATTTGGACCTCCGTATTCCAGTACGATGCCAAACTCACTGAAAGGGAATGAAGCTGGAATGTTCCTTCAAAATTGAGACCAAAATAAATATAATAAATATTTGACAACAGTCGCACTAAAATCATGATGCGTGTAGAAAAAAATCATCTACCTAGAAATACAAGTGAACTCAGCTACAATTTTTTGGGAGGGCAATTTAATCATCAATGGGAACAAAATGCATAGAAAAAACAGAAGCCTCAAAAGTATTTTGGGAGGGCAGTTTAATCATCAATGGGAACAAAAAATGCAAGATAGCTTGACAAGTACCAAGGCACTGAAAAATACAAATCCTTCTAGAAATATGTTTCTAGAGTTGTAAACTTGTAATCTGTCTAATCAGTTAGAAACGAAAATCAACTAACAATTGGGCATGAACTGTTCATACAACGCATACATTGTGTTTGCTCACAAAAATGAAAACAAATCTAGCCTTGGTTCCAGTGAAGTTCAAATGTTGCGAAGTATTCAGCCTGTTCAAAACTATAACCATTATTTATGGTTTCATGTGAATAAATCGTCCTGACATTGGATTTTTTGTAAGGATCCGACAAGAAAAACAAGTGGAGTGCAATACTGCAACGAAAGAGCTGATTTGATCCTATACTTATATGAATTCCCTTATGGTGGTTTACTCATTCTGTATGCTAACTGGGGACATTTTGGTAGAGGTCGCATGAATTTTTTCATAAAGATTGAGTAGGTTACTCCAAGAACCAGATTATTTGCTTCTAGAAGTAACTTGGTTTATAGTAAACTCTGTAAAACAAGAACTGGAGCAGATAACTGGCATGATTTGTTTATCATGTGTACTTACTTATTATCTAGCAGAATGCAGTCTGATTTCGGCAATCCTCCGAGCACCCAAGTTGTAGGGTTTGGCTTGTCCACTAGATCTAAATAAGCTGCAGCAGGGTCTTTTCCTAGCTCAACAAATGTCATCTTCATCGAAGTTAATTTTTGACCCAATGGCAGCCAGAAAGCTGTATCGGCAACTATAAGGATCTGTTGGCTGGTACGTGTATTAGATCTCAGGATCATTTCAATGTCATGCAATGATGGGTGAGAGTCAATCTGATACTTCTCAGCTTTCCACAGTGCTTCACCAATGAAACTATGAATATTTCTTAACCTCTCAGGAATATTTTCAAAGCTTCCAATCAGGTTGCTTATGTACAGATGGCCAGCATGCAAACCAAAGAAACATAGATAATATGCAGCCTGTTTTAATCCATAGAGTACAATGAGTTCCATCTTATCTTCATGTTTACAGTGACTATCAAAGCCATCTGAACCTTCTCCAGTTATCAGTCCAAGAAGCTTCTGCTTCGAAATGCTTAAATGCCCCTCCGAGAAAGTATGCCTCAAATATGAACTTTCTTGCAAAGCAGTTGTATAGCTTCTATGGATGTGTTTGATAAGGACTCGGATAGAATCTGAGAGGCTGACAGGATGAATTTCTATGAGCTTGTCAACTTTAGGCCTGTTTGGAAAAGAAGCTGCTTGTTCATTTAAAGTAGGGATATCTAAAGTAGAAATATTTTCATCATTGGTTCCTCTCTTGGTGCCGCTTCTGACATTCAAGTAGAAATTTATGTCACTTGATTGTGACATTGACTCGAATAAGGAAGCTGCCTTTCCTGAACTTGGCTTTCCCATGTGGCCGTGGCCTCCAGTATCACTTTCTTGTCTGTATTTCTGAGCTGTTTCCACTATAGGAGGTGGATCATGAGGTGGAGGGGTAGTCACATAAATATTGTTCTGTTTGTCCTCATCTTGGTGTTTTGCACTTCTCCAAAAATACTCAAGAAAATCAAAGCCAGGTGCTGATGTCTGCTGACAATTAACTTGCACCTCAGAATTCAACTGGCAACTTTTTACCTCCTCAAGCATGCTTGCATAGGTAGAGCATATCTCCCGGTTGCATGGACCTTCCAATAAAAGATGCCAGTCCAAATAAATTTTGTCGGCTGCAGAGAGTGAATGTGTTTTGAGGGAGCAAAGTACTTCTCCCATGGAGGGGACCATAGACCTCAGTGTCATATCACCATCAGATAAAATAGGTGTAGGTAGTGATCTGAATGTATCGTCAACCAGCACCAACTCAGAGCTAACCACTGATTCATAGAAACGTCTTGCTGAATCAAAGTCGCCTTTGAATATTTCATCAGATGTATTCAGCTCAGCTGCATCTGACTGAACTAGCATTTTGAAGACATCCTCTGAAGGGAAATCAATGATCTGTGCTTCTTCTAAAAGAACTGAGCAAGGCAAATCTGAAAAGGTGCCATCAGGCTTGAGAGGGTATAATGCTGAGTTTCTCTCAAGTAGAAGATTATCATTGATCCTGACAAGATCCATTTCTACTGCAGCCTTAACTGTTATTGGTTTATCTGCTTGATAATCTGCACATGGGGCATCTTTGGAAACAAAGGCCAACAAGTCCATATCAGTTGATCTTGAGAACTCAGTTGAGTTCAACACTGGATGCTGAACTTGTGCTTCACCCAAATGTTCAACAAGGTTCTGAAAAATATTAGATATCTCTGCCTTAGTGGGACATCCATTAAGCTCCCAAGAGTGCCTACGAACCTCCAGTAGTGGTATTGTTACACCACAATCTAATGCTGCAATCTCTAGAAAGTTAATATTTGTTGCAGACAAATGTTCCTCATCATTATGCTTCACAGGGATTTTCTCTACTTGATAAACTGAGTCCGCAAGTTTAGTTGGATAGCTTAATGTCATATCAGTGTCAATATCAATGAAATCCTACAAAAAATTAAAACAGAAGATGGGACTGTGAGCAAACTGAATCACTCATAACTATCATGATGCTTTAAGTTAAGAGAACCCAAGGGAAGTGAACCGATAACATACTAATCACTAATTGGTGGGTGCAAGCAACTTCAACTGCTATGCATAACAGATATGACTTCATGGTAATGACAGAGATTGTTATATATAGTACATAACTGTGTCGAGATGGATATAAACTTTTACTTTTGAAACAACTGTGGATACAGAAGGTACAAGGGATCCCTGCTTTACGCCATTACGTATGTAACTGTAACAGTATGCAGTATAAGAACAGCAGTATCACAGCCATTAAATTATAAGCACAACATCTTGATCTGCCTCCTATAACTAACTGCAGCTCCAAGCACAAGATAGATTCTGAAACAATAGATTGGTAACTGCTTGAAATTTTGAAGAGATGATGTAAAGTACCAAGTGGATTTTGTCATCTGGAACACCAAACAACAAGGTGACACCATCACCAGACTGGTCACCACCAAAGGATGCAAGTCCTTCCAAAATCTTAAAAAACACAAAAACAACAAACCTTGAGCCATAACAATGAAATCACAGAAGACTTGACCGATGTGTACGAACAAAGCTTACCTGCGGGAGATCGACCTCTACAACCTCAAATATGTGCCCCTTCAGCAGTTCCCATCTCTAACATCACCACATGCAGAAACCAGTAAATCACACAGTAATCTCCTACGGAACAGTCACAACACAAAAGGAACAACACAGGGACAAACTTCAATCACCTTCGTATCAGTGGAGGTCTCCAATCTATCTGATCTGGTTCCATCTCCCTTCCCATCCTTTTCGCTGCTAATCTCGCCCAAACCCTTCAATAAACACAAAAGTGTTCACAAATGTTACATGAAGAAAGGGGTAAACCACGAATGCACGGTATACAAGCATCAAAGCTTCACTCACATCAGGGATTTTTAATGCAACAGACTCCGTCAAGCTAAAACCCTTGCGATACCTGCCCCTGTCGTAGAGGAAATCATCCAAGCCCTGCGTGAAGCACCCAGGCCGTTGCAATTCAGAAATGCCGCACGAATTGTCTCACGGAATAACCAAATTAACTAGTAAAACCATACGAAGCGCCTCCAATCCGAGCTACTTCGACCAAACCAACACGAGTGGAGAACGCGAACCACCGTAGGAAAGCTGACTCACCTCGTCGGCGGCGGGGATAGCCGGCACAGGCAGGGCCTGCGGAATAACGGCCGCGAGGAACTCAGATAGCGCGGAGGATATGGAGAGAGAGTCGAGATCGTCGCCCGAGATGCTGACCGCGGGGAGGTCGGCCGCGGCGGGGAAAGGGAGGGGGAGCGGGACATGCGGATCCGGGGGAAGCGGGGGGATGGGGAGAGGAGGGAAGCGCAAGGACGCTAGGGCTAGAGCTTGGTCCGGGCAGGAGGCCGCCGACGGCGGGGAGAAGTAGTCGGTGGCGAGGAAGCGAGTCCGCATTGGGAGGCGGGGAGTGAAGAAGTGGGAGGAGGAAGACGAGTGATTCGGTTTGAAATGTCGAGGCGCGTTTGAATCTCGTTTGCGTTGTTGCTACGGTGCTCTGGCCGGGGCTTTTGGTGTTGTCTGATCAGCAAAGAGGTGGGCTGCTGCCTCTTTTTTTGGCTTTTTTTTACCCCAATATCTGAATTACTCCCTTCGATTCATGTTAACTATTGCTGAAAGTTGACTAAATCAGCAACATTATATGGATCAGAGTATTATATTAACAAGATAGAAAAATAGGTACAAAAGAAATAACCGGATATGAGGGGAAAAGTCAAGTTGACAGGGTCGCGCTCTAATATGTGTCAATCGCCGGGCTACTCTCATCGAGAAAGTGATGACTTGTCCTTGATTGCTTGCAGGTGAGAACAACCTACACACAAGAAAAGGAAAGCATGCGACCAAACCAACACAACACAATGATAAAACACATGCTCAACAGTAACATTTACTAATAACCTGAAAGTGCACATGAATAGTTGTAGGATAATTCGTGGGTATATTGTACTGAGTTTATATGTTCAATCAAGAGAGCCAACTAATTGAGTGATGAAACACAAAATAGTGAGATGATAAATTGGGCGAGTTTCTCTTACCCTTCAAATCTCTCCTTAAAGTATTGTCCCTAGTTAAAATACTTTTCCTTGTCATTATCCAATAATTATTTTAATTTTAGATGGGATCTTAATTTTCCACATGAATTATGTGGAGTAAACTTTCTATCAAAGGTGAGCATCCACTTGATTTGATCTCTACCTCTAAACATTCTAACTTCTTCACATGTTATTTTCAAGCTATTCCACAGCTCCAAAGATTCACCAAAAAATAGTTCTTCTAAAGGTGAAACCCTCCCATCCTTTATCAATATCATCAACTACATAGATATTGTGATCAAAACTAAGAAGATACAGTCTGGAATAGACCAACCTCAAAGGTTTATCTCCACCCGCCAAGCTTCCCCAAACCTAGTATTTTTCCCATCCCCAAGGATTTTCTTACACCGTTGATAAAAGATATCTTTGACCTTTGGCAGACTGGACCAGAAATGGAAATCTCCCTTTTTTATACGTTCCTAGAGAAAATAGAATTGAAAGATGATGGTAGCAATAATGCGGACTGGGTCCGTGATATGAGTATTGTCCTCATTGCTGCACAGAAGGCGTATGTCCTTAATGCACCGCTCGGTGCGCCACCCCCTCTAGCGCCGTCTGTAGATGTTGTGAACATCTGACAGGCACGTTCTGATGACTACTTGATAGTTCAGTGCGTCATGCATTACGGCTTAGAATTGAGGCTCCAAAACGTTTTGAACGTCACGGAACATATGAGATGTTCTAAGAGCTGAAATTGGGATCTCAGGCTCGTGCCTGTGTTGAGAGGTATGAGACCTCCAACAAGATTCTTTGCCTGCAAGATGAAGGAGAATAGCTCAATCGGTGAGCATGTGCTCAGATTGTCTGGGTGCTACAATCGCTTGAATCGAGTGGGAGTTGATCTTCCAGATAAGATAGCGGTTGATATAGTTCTCCAAGTCACGGCCACAAAGCTACTAGAGCTTCGTGATGAACTATGAAATGCCAGAGATGGAAATAATGATCCCCGAGCTATTCGCGATGTTTGACACCGCGAAGGTAGAAATCAAGAAGGAGCATCAAGTGTTGATGGTTAGTAAAACCACTAGTTTCGAGAAGGGCACGGGCAAGGAGGGAAACTTCATGGATGGCAAGCCAGTTGCTGCTCCAGTAAAGAAACCCAAGGTTGAACCCAAACCCGAGACTAAGTGCTTCTATGAGGAGAACGGTCACTGAAGCGGAACTACCCTAGATACTTGGTAGATAAGAAGGCTGGCAACGTCAACAGAAGTATATTTGATATACGTTTTATTCATGTGTACCTTGCTAGTACTCCTAGTAGCACCTGGGTATTAGATACCGGTTCAGTTGCTAAATGTTGGTAACTCAAAATAAAAGCTACGGAATAAACGGAGACTAGCTAAGGGCGAGGTGACGATGTGTGTTGGAAGTGTTTCCAAGGTTGATGTGATCACCATCGCACGCTCTCTCTACCTTCGGGATTAGTGATGAACCTAAATAAATGTTATTTGGTGTTTGCGTTGAGCATAAACGTGATTAGATCGTGTTTATTGCAATACGGTTATTCATTTAAGTTAGAGAATAATGGTTATTCTGTTTACATGAATAATACCTTCAATGGTCATGCACCCAATGTGAATGGTTCATTGAATCTCGATCGTAGTAATACACATGTTCATTGATGCCAAAAGATGCAAAGTTAATAATGATAGTACCACATACTTGTGGCACTGCCGCCAAGGTCATATTGGTGTAAAGCGCATGAAGAAACTCCATGCTGATGAATCTTTTGACTCACTCGATTTCGAATCGGTTGAGACATGCGGACCATGCCTCTTGGGTAAGATGACTAAGACCCCGTTTTCCGATATGATGGAGCGGGCAAGTGACTTATTGGAAATGATACATGTTGATGTAGCAATCCAATGAGTGTTGAAGCGTGCGGTGGATATCGCTATTTTCTTACCTTCACTGATGATTTGAGTAGATATGGGGATATTTACTTAATGAAACATAAGTCTGAAACGTTTGAAAAGTTCAAACAAATTCAGAGTGAAGTTTGAGATCATCGTGACAAGAAGATAAAATGTCTACGATATGATCGTGGAGGTAAATATCTGAGTTACGCGTTTGGTATACAACTCAAGACAATGTGGAAGTTGTTTCACAACTCACGCCACCTAGAACACCATAGTGTGATGGTGTGTCCGAACGTCGTAGTCGTGCTCTATTGGATATGGTGCGTACTATGATGTCTCTTATCGATTTGCCACTATCGTTTTGGGGGTTATGCATTAGAGACAACTACATTCACTTTAAATAGGGCACCATCTAAGTCCGTTGAGATGACACCGTATGAATTTTGGTTTGGCAGAAACCTAAGCTGTCATTTCTCAGAGTTTGGGAATGCGACGCTTATGACTGATAAGCTCGAACCCAAAGCGGAAAAGTGCATCTTCATAAGATACCCTAAGGAAACAGTTGGGTATACCTTCTATCTCAGAACCAAGGGCAAAGTGTTTGTTGCTTAAAACGGGTCCTTTCTCGAGAAAAAGTTTCTCTCGAAAGAATTGAGTGGGAGGAAGGTAGAACTTGATGAGGTTATTGAACCGTCACTTCAGTTGGATGGTAGCACGACGCAGAAAGATGTTTCTGTGGCGCCTACACTGAATGAAGAGGAAGTTAATGATGATGATCATGACACTTCGGATCAAGTTACTACCTAACCTCGTAGGCCGACAAGAACTCGTACCGCCTCTGAGTGGTACGTCAATCCTGTCTTGGAGGTCATGTTGTTAGACAACAGTGAACCTACGAGCTATGAAGAAGCGATGGTGGGCCCGAATTCCAACAAATGGCTAGGAGCCATGAAATCCAAGAAAGGATCCATATATGAAAACCAAGTATGGACTTTGGGAGACTTGCCCGTTGAACGGCAGGCCGTTGAGTACAAATGGACCTATAAGAAGAAGACAGACGCTGATGGTAAATGTCACCATTTAATAAAGCTCGGCTTGTCGCAAAGAAGTTTCCGACAAGTTCAAGGAGTTGACTACGATGAGACTTTCTCACCCGTAGCGATGCTAAAGTCTGTCGGAATTATGTTAGCAGTTGCTGCATTTTTCGATTATGAAATCCGGCAGATGGATGTCAAAACAAAGTTTCCTTAACGGTTTCCTTGAGGAAAGGTTGTATGTGATATAACCGGAAGGTTTTGTCAGTCCTAAGGATGCTAAAATGTATGCAAGCTCCAGCGATCCTTCTATGGACTGGAGCAAGCATCTAGGAGTTGGAATATACGCTTTGATGAGGTGATCAAAGTTTTTGGGTCTATACAAAGTTTATGAGAAACTTGTATTTACAATAAAGTGAGTGGGAGCACTATAGAATTTCTGATAAGTATATGTGGATGACATATTGTTGATCGGAAATGATGTAGAATTTCTGGAAAGCATAAAGGGTTGTTTGAAAGGAGTTTTTCAAAGGAAAACCTGGAATGAAGCTACTTAAATATTGGGCATCAGGATCTATAGAGATAGATCAAGACGTCTGATAAGACTTTCAACGAGTACATACCTTGACAAGATTTTGAAAGAGTTCAAAATGGATCAGTCAAAGAAAGAGTTCTTGCCTAATTTGTAAGGTGTGGAGTTGAGTGAGACTCAAAAAACTCGACCACGGCAAAAGAGAGAAAAAGGACGAAGGTCATCCCCTATGCCTTAGCCGTAGGCTCTATATAGTATGCCATGCTGTGTACCGCACCTGGTGTGTGCCTTGCCATGAGTCTGTCAAGGGGTACATGAGTGATCCAGGAGTGGATCACTGGACAACGGTCAAAATTATCCTTAGTAACTTGAGGACTGAGGAAATATTTATCAATTATGGAGGTGATAAAGAGTTCGGCATAAAGAGTTACGTCGATGCAAGCTTTGACACCAATCCGGATGACTTTGAGTATCAATCCGGATACGTATAGTGGAGCACCATTTGGAATAGCTCCAAGTGGAGCATGGTAGCAGCATCTACAATATGACATAATATTTACAAAGTGCGCATGGATCTGAATGTTGCAGACCCGTTGACTAAAAACCTCTCTCACAAGCAAAACATGATAAAACCCTAGAACTCATTGGGTGTTAATCACATGGTGATGTGAACTAGATTATTGACTCTAGTGCAAGTGGGAGACTATTGGAAATATGCCCTAGAGGCAATAATAAATAAGTTATTATCATATTTCCTTGTTCATGATAATCTTTTATTATCCATGCTAGAATTGTATTGATCGGAAACTCAGATACATGTGTGGATACATAGACAACACTATGTCCCTAGTGAGCCTCTACTAGACTAGCTCGTTGATCAAAGATAGTCAAGGTTTCCTGGCCATAGACATGAGTTGTCATTTGATAACAGGATCACATCATTAGGAGAATGATGTGATGGACAAGACCCAAACTATGAACATAGCATATGATCGTGTCAGTTTATTGCTATTGCTTTCTGCATGTCAAGTATGTGTTCCTATGACCATGAGATCATGTAACTCGCTGACACCGGAGGAGTACCTTGTGTGTATCAAACGTCACAACGTAACTGGGTGACTATAAAGATGCTCTACAGGTATCTCCGAGGGTGTCTGTTGAGTTGGCATGGATCAAGAATGAGATTTGTTACTCTGTGTGACGGAGAGGTATCTCAGGGCCCACTCGGTAATACAACATCACAATGAGCCTTGCAAGCAAAGTGACTAAAGTGTTAGCCACGGGATCTTGTATTACGGAACGAGTAAAGAGACTTGCCGGTAACGAGATTGAACTAGGTATGGAGATACCGACGATCGAATCTCGGGCAAGTAACATACCGATGAACAAAGGAAACAGCGTATGAGATTAACTGAATCCTTGACATAGAGGTTCAACCGATAAAGATCTTCATAGAATATGTAGGAACCAATATGGACATCCAGGTCCCGCTATTGGTTATTGACCGTAGAGGTGTCTCGGTCATGTCTACATAGTTCTCGAACCTGCAGGGTCTGCACACTTAACGTTCGGTGACGTTTCGGTATTATTGAGTTATGTATGTTGGTGACCGAAGGTTGTTCGGAGTCCCGGATGAGATCCCGGACGTCACGAGGAGCTCCGGAATGGTCCGAAGGTAAAGATTTATATATGGGAAGTCATATTTTGATGACCGGAAAAGTTTTGGGTTTTTCCGGTATTGTACCGGGAAGCTTCTAGAAGGTTTCGAAAACTTCCGGAGGAGTCCGGAAGTCTACCAAGGGTTCCACCACGTCCCAAGGGTTTGCATGGGCTGAGGGGAGGCGCCCTGGCCTTATTGGGCCAGGCGCACAAGTCCCTCAAGGCCCATGTGGCTTGGGAGAGGTGGAAAGTCCACCTGTTTATGGAAAGGAAGGGAATTGGACTAGGAGTCCAACTCCTCCCCCTTGGCTGCGCCCTAGGGCTTGGAGGGGCTAATCTGCACGCCCCTCCACCTATATATAGAGGGTAGGGGGCGCCCCAAGAGCACACACGAAGCCCTTGGCGCCCCTCTCTCTCCCTAGATCGTTTTCTCCTTCGTTTGCGGTTTCGGTAGCTCTAGGCGTAGCCCTGCCGGGATAGCACCACCACCACCGCCACCACGCCGTCGTGTTGCCGGAGAACTCATCTACCTCTCCGTTCTCCCTTGCTGGATCAAGGAGGCGGAGATCGTCATCGAGCTGTACGTGTGCTGAACGCGGAGGTGCCGTCCGTTCGGCGCTAGATCGTGATTGGATCGCGGGACGGCTTGCAATTTGGATCGCGAAGACGTTCAACTACATCAACCGCATTTCTTAATGCTTCCCGCTTAGCGATCTACAAGGGTATGTAGATCCACTCTCCCTCTCGTAGATGCTCATCACCATGGATAGATCTTGCGTGTGCGTAGGAATTTTTTTGTTTCCCATGCAACGTTCCCCAACACGCGGGTCACAGGGGCCCACCAACCATATGAGGGTTGGGCGCCCCCGATCAGGGCGCGAGTCAGGGGCCCATTCGACCCATTGGGTTCGAACGGGAGGAGATCAACCTAACAACTCACTCTGTAAAGAAATATAAGAATGTTTAGATCACTACTTTAGTGATCTAAACGTTCTTATATTTCTTTGCGGAGGGAGTACCTTATTGTTCCATATTAGGACGATTATTCTGTTGGAAGAACAAGGTGTTGTTCCACTGATTCGATTAGCTTATATGATATTGTATTCTAAGAGAAGTCTGTACTTCTCTATAGCATAGAGAGAAAGATAATGTTAAGAGTGTAGGATTTGGCTAAGAGAGTTGCTGATAAGAATGATTATGGTAATTCTTCTTATAGCCCTTCTACTAATGATATTTTTTCTCTTTTACATGTCTGATGTGGTGGATATTGATCTAGGTTGTTCTATTGAGATGGTTGAGCATAATTTGGAAATTATTGAGAAAATGAGTGAATTACAAAAAAACACCACATTTTAAGTTCATGTTTGGATTTGCCACCACATTTCTTGTGTGCCTCAAAAATCTATCGATTTCTTTGCTAATTTTCTCCATAAACACTGATGATCGATTTGAGACGAATTAATTCAAGTTCTGACATATCGGGCCCACTAGTCGGGTACATATGGTCAACACCGTTTGTTTTGACTGTTAAAACAAATCCCACCACATCCACATGCCGCACCTCCTCTCGGCTATCGCTCATGGCCGGCGCAACCCCGTCGCCTCTCTCCCCAGCACCAGCCAACCTCCTCTCTCTCCCGTTGATCTCTCCACCTTCTTCCATCTCTTCTCCCTCCCAGTGCCGGCGAGATCCGCAACATTGCATCCTGTTCCGAGCCGTCTCACACTGGATCGGGCGAATCCCGCGACGCAGCTCCTCCCCTGCCCTGCCTCGACGAGCTCCACCCCACCTCAGGCGCGCGGCGAGCCTGATGCATGGGACATCGCAGGACGGGCGACAGCAGCAGCGCGCGGAGGCTCACGAGCACGGAGGCTACACATGAGCAACGTGAGCACGTCCTTGGCATAGAAGAGCGGGTGCGCGTCGTCGACGCCACGCGCCACCAGCATTGCCACGGCATGCCACCGGCACCGGAGCCCACGGTCACGCCCCACGTTGAAGAAACCCGCTAGCCGCGCCATGGAGTTCCAGTTTGCCATGGCTCGGCAGCAGTGTGCGCCGCGACTCACGGCCCCGCCATGGCCGGCTCATGCCACCGTGTCGTCCTTCTCTAGGTAGGGAAGACCGCGCCACTGGCCGACTTGCCTCCTGCTGCTTCCAGCGCCGACCCAGGCATCACGGCCCTCCCGTCCATCTCTGCCCCAGACCATCACCTCTGCCCTCCCGTCCATCTCTGCCCATGCACGCGAGGTGTTTTTTGGAATGCCACCAAGGAGGAGAAGGAGGTTTCAGAGAGATGACGATGCTGACGGGTGGGCCCTCTGTTGAACTTAATGGTCAACACACGGTGTTGACCATTTAGTGCCATGTGGACCTGACCAGCAGGCCCGATATGTCAGAAATTGAATTAATTCGATCCAAATCGATCATCTGTGTTTATTGAGAAAATTAGCAAGGAAATCGGTAGATTTTTGGGGCGAACAAAAAATGTGGTGGCAAATCCGAACATGAACTTCAAATGTGGTGGTTTTTGCAATTCACTCTTGAGAAAATGGAACAAGTCAGGAAATATTTTTGTATTCAAAATATAGTTGATAAAAAAGATATCCAGGATCCTAGTTTTCCATGTCCCATTGACACTGGAGGTACTGATATTTCCGAGCTCTGTTCTGAAAATGATCATTTAGATGCTGAAGTTGAAGAGGGTTATTATGACCACTTGAAAAATATTTTTTCTAAAAACTATTTTTTCTAGTGGAAGGAAAAAAGGAAGGTGGCTCAGCAGCTATTGGCTATGTAAAGCACATTGTTTTTATTGGTGGGATTAAGAAGAACAGAAAAGGAACCAAATTGATTTATTTTGATAAATGATGATGGGTATGTTTTGGAATGTAAGGGGGATTGGTCAAGATGTTTAAAACAATATGTTTTTGAATGTAAGGGGGGTTGGTCAAGATGTTAAAAAGAAAGAATTGTCAAACATTTGATTTTTGAAAGGAAATTGGACTTTACTGGTTTACAGGAAACCTTTAAAGCTGATTGCACTAAAAGATAATTACATAATTTGTGTAGAGGGAGAAATTTTATTTGGAGCTGGTCTCCTCCTAGAGGTAGATCAGGAGGATTACTGGTGGGGGTTAACAGTTACATTGGATGTAACCCAAGTTGAAGTTGGAGTATATTTTGTTAGGATCCTTGTTTCTGACATGATCTCATGATGTTGCTCAACCCATATTTAGGTTTGAGAACTCTTGGATGCTGAGAGAGAGTTTTAAAGATTTTGCCACCAACATTTGGATTGATCATTATGAAGGATCTAACATAGAAAGATGGCAACAAAGATCGAGAATTTTGAGGAGAAATGTTAGAGAGTGGAATTGTCGTGGTTTTGTCACGGCAGATGTCCCCGTGAAAGGACTTAGGTTTGAGGCCATCGCTAAGGTGAGCCCGAAGGGGTTGATCGGAATCGAGAGACAAGAGTTACCCAGGTTCGGCCCCTCGGAAAGAGGTAAAAGCCTACGTCCTGCTTTGTGTTGTATTGATTGGGTATCGATTACAAGGGAGCGAGTTCGCTTGACCTAGCTATCGATGAGTTGTTTCGTGGCCTAAGCCGCCCAGGTAACCCGCCTTTATATACACAGGTCAAGGCCCTGGGCTTACAAGAGTCCGGGCCGGGTTATACTCTATAACCGACCTCACCTCTAACTATACATGCCTTATCTAACAAGCCGCCCCCGGCGGCTCAAGCCCGCCGGGTTACATCCTGTCTTCTGGCTCTGGGCCTCCCGGCCCATTGGATAAGTTGATTCTTAATGTTGTCATAAGCCGCCAACCGTATGACCCGGCCCCACCTGGGCGGGTCTCACCACGGGGTTATATCCCCAACATTAGGCCCCAGATTGATTTGAACCGGTTCATGTCAATCTCCAAGTCTTCTGGTTGGCGCGTCTTGCCTTCTCTGATGATCTTCATGACCCGCCGAAAATGGGCGATCGTTGCGTCTGACAAGCTTTCATGACCCGCCGTGACGTCATCAGAAAAATCAAAAAAAAATCCTCTGACGTCAGAGCGGATCTTTCGTCATTAATATGACCAGCCCGAAAATCGAGGCGTCTTCTTAGTTTAATCATCATCGTGCTCCCTCGATTCTCGCACCGGACCGTTTGTGAGACCATTATAGCCTTATAAATAGGCACGGGGGGCTATCACTTTCATTTTTTTTCCACCGCCGCCATCTTCTTCTTCTTCCTCCGAACGCCCACGCCGCCGAAGCCAGCCGCGCCGCTCGGTCCTCGCCGTCTTCATCGACACTGGCCGCTGCATCAACCTGAAACGATCCAGAGCTCTCGTGCATTCGCCGCACCCCTAAGGTTCCAACTCTGCCCCCTGTCAGATCTGCATTAGGGTTTCTCCGAATTCATGGAGTTCTTCGGTGTTCATCACCATTCATCGGAATGTTCTTCACCGATTAGATGAAAACACCTTCTTTAAAGCCTCGTAATGCTGCCGAAATCCCGCGGCCGCCCGCTCCATACTTATACCGCGCTCATTGTAGATCTGCAGCTCGTTTTAATCTGAATAATGGCCATCTGTTCTTCCGTTGGTCCTTTTAGGGCTAGAATATTTTTCTTTTTCCCTCGCCCGTAGATCTTGAATCCATAGCTGTAGTTGCGGAATCGGTTTCTCAACACTTAGCAATTTTTTCAACCTGCGTTGATAAACTTGACCCGCCAAAAAGCTGTCGGCTCACTTTGTCTTGCCGCAAGTAGCTTCGGCGGCTCATAATTTTTATTGACCCGCCCAATGTCATCACCATTTATAGCTGTAGCAACCTTGGTCAAAATGTACTTTTAAGCCGCCAAATATTGATGCCTTCCCGCAGCTTCCTGAGCCGCCACCATGTCGAAAACTCCATCCACCTGCAACTGGGTAAAGTCTGGAGTGACCGAAGAGTCTCTCAAGGAATTCATCACCATGGGGGTTCTGCCGGCTCAGGACGTTATCCACTGGCGGGTTCCAGGAAATGAGACTACCCCTAAACCCAAAGACGGGGAGGTCATTATATTCACAGACCATCTTCTTCGGGGCTTTTCCCCGCCCGGGTCAAAGTTTTTCCGGGATGTCTTACACGCATTCAAGCTGCACCCCCAAGACATCGGCCCGAATTCTGTGACCAACATGTGCCAATTTCAAACCTTCTGTGAAGCCTACCTTCAGGAAGAGCCGTCTGTTGACCTTTTCAAGGAATACTTCTACATCAACCGCCAGACATAGATGGCAGACGGGTTAAGCCTTGAGCTCGGGGGCGTTACTCTTCAGAGGCGGAGGGACGTACTCTTCCCAGTGGAGACTCTACCAAGTCACCCCAAGGAGTGGAACAAGACTTGGTTCTATTGCCAAGACACCTCACCAGAGGGGGAGAACCCACTGTCGGGTTACCGTTCTTACCGGCTTAGCACAGATATAGAACTTCCAGACCGGATGTCAGCCGCCGGACATGCTCAATATGCCTCCACCTTCTCAAAAGTCAGGGCCCTGTTAGCCAATGGGTTGACGGGTATCGATCTGACCCGCTGCTGGGTCTCCTAGAGGATTCTGCCGCTAAGCCGCCGGGGCGCCTTGATGTGTCAGTATACTGGTAAAGTTGATGACCCTCAACGCTTCAATCAGACCCCATTGAAGGATCAGGACCTCAACACTATCGTCAAATCTTTGCTGGGGGAATCATTAGCCGCCTGCAGCAAGACTAGCTTGAGTCCCTTCTCTGCACTTAACCCGGCTCCGGATGTAAGTTGTTTCATCCTAGCCCTCATCCATTCTTTTGATGTTGTACTTTACATACTTTATTAAACCTTTTTCTGCCAATATGCTTTGTCATACATAGGCCGGCTCTTCCTTTTGGAAAAAGATGTTGCCCCCGACTCTCAAGAAGAAGAACAAGGTCCCAAAGGCATCAAAGACTAAGGTGCCGACCCGCAAGAGGAAACAGTCAACAGAAGAGCTATTTGACTTAGATGACTTAGAGGTAGAACTTGACTCCCTTGGCCTTATCTTTATGCAACTTATTGACGGCGATCACTCACAGGAAGAAGCTGAAACAAGCCATGCCGACGTTGCTGAGGTAACCATTGTCTCCTCTGACTCGGATCTTTCACCAATAAAGAAAGTACGGCGGGCTGTACGGAAGGTAAAGAGTTCTCGTCCTTTTGCTTACTTGAGTCATAACTTTCTTTTGAAGAAACAGCAAGACGATAGCAGACGTCAGACCCGGAGCGCCGGCTCTGGAGACCTTTTAACCGGCTTACCAAATGAACCGGCCCCTCGGAAACAGCGCACCAAAGTACTTCCTTGTCTTAAACTTATCTTGTCTGTACATTATCCTTGCAGCTTATTGACTGTTTAACAATGCTAAATTTTTCCAGGACTCACCTCCTTCTTCTGGCGATTCAACTGCCTCAAAGCTGCCTCCTCTTATTGTTAACCCGGGGTAAGCGTTTCTATATCCCGAAATGTGTTTAATATCTCCTACCTTATCATGACATATCCAACATTGCCTTTGCTCACAGGGTCAAGCCAAACGAAGGAAAGGGGCCGGGTCATCCACAACTCCTGATGTCCAAGACCCGGAGATCCCAACACCCAATATTCCTGACTCTCATGTTGAGCCTTCTGAGGCTGCTAAAGACGCCCCTGAAGAAGTTCCTCCACAAGCCGAGTCGGCTGCTATGGACATTGAAGCTCCTGAAGTCCATCCAGATTCTGCTCCTAAGCCACCCAGCCCCCGGCCGTCAACTGAACACATGGCTTCTCATGAAGAGGTCATTGTCACTGGGGCGGCTTACAAACCTCCAGCTCCTTCACATGCGCTATCAAAGCATATCAAGGAAGACGAGGCGGCTCCCTCCAAGGAAGAGAAGACTCCCTCTGATCTTTCAAATTTGGATAAACTTACTGCTGATGAATTACATTCCGGCTATCTGAGCCGTCTGTTTGCCAGCCGAGACATGGAGGCCAGCCTGGTCGCCAAGATGAAGACAAAATATGAGGTACTTTACCTCCCGTGCCTCTTCATGTATATACTTATGTAGCCCCCAAGAACCGGTTGAACTCTCAGAAGGTCAGCCGGGTCTTGCATTAAATTGACAACTTTTTGAAGAGTCATCAGCATGTGAAACATGTACTGAAAGCCAAGTGTAGCCCCCAAGGGCCGGGTCATTAGACCAATAATGAGCCGGCACTCAATCATAGAGTAAGAGCCAACTGTAGCCCCCAAGGGCCGGTTCATTACTTAAGTAATGAGCCGGCTCTGAAGCATAGAGCAAGCGCCGATCGTAGCCCACAAGGGCCGGGTCATTACCTAAGTAATGAGCCGGCACTCCATCATAGAGCAAGCGCCGATTGTAGCCCCCAAGGGCCGGGTCATTACCTAAGTAATGAGCCGGTTCTATAAAAAAGAACTGAGACACATTAGCCCCCAAGTGTCAAGTAAATTGCTTGCAATCTGCTTGGGACTTGTAATCATTGTACCAAATTTTGACATAAACTGTGTGAGCCGGACTGACGGCTTAAAACTGACAACTTTGCTCTGTCATGACTTGTCCTATGCAGGAATCTTTGAACGCCACTGAGTTGATCATGACAGACCTGAAGAAGAGCCTAGCACAACAATAGAAAGGCCGAGCAGAAACGGAAGAAAAGTGTCGGCTCTGCTCCATAGAGCTTGAGAAGATCAAGACAAAGTTTGAAACTTTCAAGAAGACTACTGAGTCAAGCCAGGCCGCCCTGGCCAAGCGCGCTGAAGACGCAGAGGGCCGGCTCAAAACGGTGACTGATGAGCTGAACACTCTGAAGGGCCAGATAACCCGTACGATTGGAGCTGTGTTTGGTAAGTACCTTTAACCGTCAACTATATACAAATATTGCTCAATATTCTTCCCCGGCGGCTTATATTTTTTTTTGACTTGCCTGTAGGTGAACGGAGCCGCCAACTGTCCAGCAACAGCCTGCTGAAGCTCAAGGCTTTGTACTCTTTAACAGAACAATTGTATGCCGGGTCTCTAATCACCATCAAGGCCGTCATGTCTGAGAGAGGCATCCCAAAGTTCATGAAGGGCGTACTGGAAACCATGTCGACTATCCCAATGCAACTTCAAGAATTAAAAAGATCAGCCGCCCGTAAGGGCGCAATTGCTGCTTTGAGCCGGTCACTGGCTTATGCCCCGGAGCTTAACCCGGATGAGATGATGGACGGCTTCCCTCAACTGAAGGACGACGGCTCGCAGTTTACGCAAGAAGACTACTCTCGCTGTCATAAGGCGTCCCGGATCCTGGCAAGCCGGCTGGCTGCAGAAGCTGATCTATCAGTATACCAGGCGACTTACTCCGAAGATAACAAGCGGATTCGAGGGCCCACTTTTGAAGCGAAAAGCCTGATTCCTCAACGCCGTAAGCACCTCTTCGCTCCTGATGTTGACCCGTCTCCAATCATGCACGGTGAAGCTATGTTTGAAGTTTTGACCAATTGCAATTGGGATGTGGACAACCTCCAGATCGAAGAAAACGAAGACCCGGCGCAGGATGACCCGGCGGCGAATTAAAGAAAAACTTTGCATCATGTAACCCGGCCTTGTTTAATTCGCCGGGTTAAAATTTGTTGAAAAACTTGAAGTCTGCAACTTTTGGGCATGTTAAACAGCCTTGTAATAGTAGTAGGAAACTCTTAACTGCCTGCTCTTGCACTTTTGATATACTGCTGTAAAACTTTGCTGGCGACTTAGCAAATCCATCTGTTATATATATAATCATTTGACTGCTTTGACGTACCAGGCAGGTTATACTCCATGAGCCAAGCCGGAAATTTTCCAAAACTTAGAATCTTATCATGAGAGTACCTGCAATAACAAGCAATTTGTATGTCTCATCCTATAGGCCGGCTTTAAAGGCACGGCAGGACAAGATAACTCTTGTTTTTTATGAAAATATTTTGTTTCCGAAGAAACTAGGCGGAAAGCCTGAAAACTTGTAAACCGGGCCTCACGTGACATAAATCCTTCATTTAAACTTTAGCAAGTTCAGGGTCTTTAAAAGATTGACATTGCTAAGAGTACGAATAGGCCACATAGTGGAGGGATTACGGTAGACAAGACGAGTTTGTCCTCGCTCACTGTAAGCCGGCTCTCTCGTGACAAAAGCCGCCGTTTAAACCTTGACAAGTTTAGGGTCTTCGTGCGAGAATAACTTAGAAAAGTTCAGGGTCTCTTATCAAGAATAACTGTCAAGAGTTCGGCGGGTCACATGGCGGAGTAGCAAGTTGCAAACAGGCAGGTTTAACTCGAATATGGCATATAAAGCCTGGCCAAGAGGGTAAGTGAGCTAAACCCATAGGGTTGGAAGCCCCCAAGTGACCTAATTAAGGATCAACTCCTTTGTAATATAGAACCTGGCCAAGAGGGTATGTAAGCCCCCAAGTGACCTGATTAAGGATCAACTCCTTTGTATGACACTTTCAGTGTGGAGAAAACGGCAGAGGCCCCTAATCATGGGGATGCCCACTTTATTATATCATAAAAGATGGTTTATACAATGACAGGAATATGTACATTGATGAGAGCCGGACTGGCGGCTTAAGTATAGTATGGCCGAAGGTGAGCAATATTCCATGGCCTCTTGGTCTCCTCACCAGAAGTGCGAGACTTGTCACTCTCCCGTATATCCATGAGATAATAAGAGCCATTGTTGATATTTCTGCTGATCACAAACGGTCCTTCCTAGGGAGGTGACAACTTGTGCATATCTGACTGGTCTTGAATCAGCTGGAGAACTAAGTCGCCTTCTTGGAACGTCCGGGTCTTGACCCTGCGGCTATGATAGCGACACAGGTCTTGTTGATAAATCGCCGATCGAGCTGCTGCCAGATCTCGCTCTTCATCCAAGACATCCAAAGCATCTTGACGCGCCGCCTCATTATCAGTTTCTACGTAAGCCACCACTCTGGGCGAGTCATGACGAATATCACTGGGGAGAACAGCTTCTGCGCCATAAACCATGAAGAAAGGCGTATAGCCTGTAGACCTGTTGGGGGTGGTTCTTATGCTCCAAAGAACAGACGGCAACTCCTCCACCCAACTACCCGGCGTGCGTTCCAAAGGGACCATAAGCCGGGGTTTTATACCTCTTAAAATTTCTTGGTTAGCATGCTCAGCTTGACCATTAGACTGTGGGTGAGCTACCGAAGATACATCAAGACGGATATGCTCCTCATCACAAAACTCCTTCATAGCCCCCTTGGACAGATTTGTACCATTATCAGTGATGATACTATGCGGATAGCCAAAACGAAAGATCAGTTTTTTGACGAACTGAACTGTTGTTGCTGCATCACACTTGCAGACCGGCTCAGCCTCAACCCACTTAGTAAACTTGTCAACCGCCACCAAGAGGTGGGTCTTCTTGTCCTTAGACCTCTTAAAAGGTCCCACCATATCAAGCCCCCAGACTGCAAATGGCCAGGTGATTGGAATCATCCGTAATTCTTGAGCCGGCACATGGGCACGTCGCCCAAATTTTTGACACCCGCCACACTTAGTGACCAAATCCTCTGCATCCTTATGAGCTGTTAACCAGTAAAACCCGTGTCGAAAGGCCTTGGCCACCAAAGATTTTGACCCGGCATGATGACCACAATCACCAGCATGGATTTCTTGCAAGATCTCACGGCCCTCATCAGGAGAAACACAGCGCTGGAAAACACCAGACACACTGCGTCGATGTAACTTGCCGTTGACAATAGTCATAGATTTAGACCGCCTCGTGATCTATCGTGCCAGAGTCTCGTCTTGAGGTAACTCGTCGTGGGTCAGGTACGCCAGATAAGGCAACGTCCAGTCAGGTATCGCGCGGAGAGCCGCCACCAGTTGTTCTTCCGGGTCAGGTATAGCCAAATCCTCCTCCGACGGTAACTTGACCGACGGGTGATGCAACACGTCCAAGAACACATTAGGCGGCACCGGCTTACGCTGAGATCCCAGCCTTGATAAAGCGTCAGCCGCCTCATTCTTCCGGCGGTCAATATGATCCACCTGATAACCTTTAAAGTGGCCAGCAATAACATCAACCGCCTGACGATAAGCCGCCATACGAGGGTCCTTAGAATCCCATGTGCCAGAGACTTGTTGAGCCACCAGGTCTGAGTCGCCAAGACATCTGACCCGGCTCAAGTTCATCTCCTTGGCCACCCGGAGCCCATGAAGCAAAGCCTCGTATTCTGCTACATTTTTAGTACAAGGAAACATTAGCCTCAAAACATAACAGAACTTGTCACCTCGCGGGGAAGTTAAAACAACTCCAGCCCCGAGCCTTCCAATTGCCTGGATCCATCAAAGTGAATCGTCCAATAAGTATTGTCCGGCTTTTCTTCAGGAATTTGACATTCTGTCCAATCATTGATAAAATCTACCAGGGCTTGAGACTTGATAGCCGTCCGGGGCACATATTTCAGATTGAGAGGCCCAAGCTCAATTGCCCACTTAGCAATCCTTCCAGTGGCTTCTTTGTTTTGAATTATATCTCCCAAAGGAGCAGAACTAACCACTGTGATCGGGTGACCAAGGAAATAATGCTTCAGCTTGCGATTGGCCATGAACACCCCAAGCACCAGTTTTTGCCAATGAGGGTATCTTTCTTAGACTCCGTCAGGACCTCACTGACATAATAAACCGGCCGCTGAACTGGATATTCCTTACCCGCCTCCTTGCGCTCCACCACAACTGCAGCACTGACAACCTTGTTATTAGCCGCCACATATAAGAGCAGAGGCTCCTTTTCCACGGGAGCGGCCAAAACAGGCGGCTCAGCCAATTGCTTCTTGAGCGCCTCAAACGCCTCATCAGCCGCATCACTCCAGACGAAATTGTCTGTCTTCTTCATCATCTGATACAGAGGAATAGCTTTCTCACCCAGGCGGCTTATGAACCGGCTTAATGCAGCAATACGACCCGCCAGGCGCTGAACATCATTGATGCACGCCGGCTTAGACAAGGAAGTAATAGCCTTTATCTTGTCCGGGTTAGCCTCAATGCCACGCTCAGAGACCAAAAATCCCAAGAGCTTGCCTGCAGGTACACCAAAAACACATTTTGCCGGGTTAAGCATCATCTTGTAAACCCGCAAATTGTCAAAGGTTTCCTTCAAATCAGCCAGCAGAGTTTCCTTCTTCCTTGACTTAACCACAATATCATCCACATAAGCATGAACATTGCGCTCGATTTGACCATGAACACATTTCTACACACAACGCTGGTAAGTCGCCTGGGCACTTTTGAGCCCAAAAGGCATAGACACATAGCAGAAAGCACCAAAAGGCGTAATAAAAGACGTCTTCTCTTGGTCTTTAACTGCCATCTTGATCTGATGATAACCTGAATAAGCATCCAGGAAACACAGACTCTCACAACCCGCCGTCGCATCAATGATTTGGTCAATACGGGGGAGAGCAAACGGGTCAATCGGAGACGCCTTGTTAAGATCCGTGTAATCCACGCACATACGCCACGTGCCGTTCTTCTTGAGTACCAACACCGGGTTAGCGAGCCACTCCGGGTGAAAAACTTCAACGATGAACCCTGCTGCCAAGAGCCGGGCCACCTCTTCTCCAATAGCCTTATGCCTCTCCTCATTAAATCGACGGAGGAACTGTTTGACCGGCTTAAATTTAGGATCCACATTAAGGTGGTGCTCAGCGAATTCTCTCGGTACACGCGGCATGTCAGAAGGCTTCCATGCAAAGATGTCCCGATTCTCACGGATGAATTCGATGAGCGCGCTTTCCTATTTGGGATCCATATTAGCCCCAATAGTGAACTGCTGTGATGAGTCGCCAGGCGTAAAGTCTACTAGCTTGGTATCTTCTGCCACAAACTTGAGGGGCGGCTCAGATTCCGTGTTAGGCTTCTTCAGCGGAGTCATATCTGCTGGGTCAACATTTTCTTTATAAAACTTGAGCTCCGCCTCAGCACAACTCGACTCTGCGTATGCTGCATCACCTTCCTCACACTCAAGAGCCGTTTTCTGATCACCATGCACAGTAATCGTCCCATTTAACCCGAGCATCTTGAGCTGTAAGTAAACATAGCAAGGCCTAGCCATGAACTTGGCATCAGCCGACCATCCAAACAGAGCGTGGTATGGGCTCTTGATCTTGACCACTTCGAACCACAAAGATTCCACCCTTTAGTTGAATTCATTGCCAAAAGCTACCTCCAAGGAAATCTTTCCCACTGGATAGGCCGACTTTCCGGGCACCACGCCATGAAAAACCGTTGAAGAGGGCTTAAGATCCTTGTCAAGCAAATTCATCCGGCGGAAAGTGTCATAATACAGGATGTTGATGCTGCTGCCACCATCCATGAGTACTTTGGTGAACACATATCCTCCCACTTGGGGGGAGACTACCAAAGCCAACTGCCCCGGGTTATCAACACGCGGCGGGTGATCCTCCCTGCTCCAAGTTATGTCATACTCAGACCACTTCAAATATTGCGGGAGAGCCGGCATGACTGCATTAACCGCCCGCTTGCGCACCTTCCGATCTCGCTTATCGAGGCTAGTTGTAAAAACATGGTACTGCCCTCCATTAAGCTGCTTGGGGTTACTCTGATACCCGGACTGGTTATTTTGCTGCTGACCTCCACTGCCAGACTGTTGATTATTACCTCCATGGTTTCCTTGGCCCTGATGGCCAGAGCCTGAGCCGCCCGGACCAAAGCCAGACCCGGAAGGACCAGATCTTGACCCGCCGGATGGTCCGCCGCCGCCGCCTTGGTGCTGGTTAGCGTTGTAATTTCGATACTCGTGCATGATCCAACAATCCCTCCAAGCATGAGTAGACGGCTGATCCGGAAGGCTATGTTTCGGGCAAGGAGCATTCAGTATCGCCTCCATGTCGGCAGGTTTACGTTTAACAAAAGGCGGCTTGCCGTTCCCCTTGCCACGGTTATTCCCAGTATTGGTGTTGGCCACTAAATCTGACCCGCTGTCCTGGTGTTTCCGCTTTCCGCCGTTGCCATTATTGCTGTTTCCTCCCCTGTTCTACGGTTGACCCTTGCCATTGTTATTCTTCTTACCCTTGGCCGATTTCTCATCATCGGAGCCAGGGTCCTTCGTGTTATCCGAGTCTACATACTTGGTGAGAGCCGCCATGAGTTCCCCCATGTCTTGGCATGAACGTTTGAGACGGCCAAGCTTCTGCTTCAAGGGTGTAAAGTGGCAATTCTTCTCTAGAATCAAGATCGCTTGAGCCGCCGTAATATTGTCAAAAGAGTGGATGATGGTTGAGACCCGCTGGACCCAGTGATGAGCCGACTCATCCTCACGCTGCACGCAATGATCCAAATCCACAATTGTCATGGGCTGCTTGCACGTTCCCTGGAAATTCTTGATGAACTTCGCCTTTAACTCGGCCCAGGAATTAATGGTGTTGGGTGGCAAACCCTTCAACCACGTGCGAGCCGGCCCTTCCAGCATCATGATGAAATACTTGGCACATACTGCATCGCTAACATCTAACATCTCCATGGCCAGTTCATAGCTTTCAATCCAAGCTTCCGGAGGCAGGTCAGCAGTATAATTGGGCACCTTGCGAGGACCTTTGAAGTCCTTCGGCAGACGCTCGTTTCGCAAAGCCAGCACTAAGCACGGCACTCCCACAACCCTGGAGGTTACTCCTGCTCCTACCGAAACGGAAGGTGCGACTGTGGGTTCTTGGTAAGCCGCCGCAGCTGCTAACGCTGCCGCCTCTCGCTGTGCTCTTGCCCGATCCACCAGCGCCCGAGCATCCAGAGCCGGCTGATCGACTCGCGGCGGGTTTCGACGTCGCTCACTGCTAGAGACCGCCGGCGACTCTAAACGCCGGCTGTAACTGCGACTCGGGATGGGGGTTGAATGCACGCGACTCCGGCTGTAAGTGTATTTCTCCTGCTGGGCCACCACCGTCTGCAGGTATCCAATGGCGTTCCGCACTTCCTCTGCGAAAGGCGCCCCATCAGGGATGGGGATCGTACCAAGCCTGGTTGCCGCTGCCACCATGTTCTCCGCCGGGTTAGAATAATGACCCGGCGGCGTCGGAAAAGACTGTGGTGGGGTCTGATTCCGGCGGGGCGGGTCTGGCTGCCGATGCTGCACCGCCGCCCGGCTCCCAGGTACTTCCGCCGTCCGGGTTACGGTCAGAGGTACATTCCGTCCCGTCCCTGGCGTGTTAAAAAGATTTCTGGCTTCATATTGATCCGGCAAACGGGATTGATGCCTCATCCGGTGAACCGCCGCTGCGGACTGCTGCTCTAACTCAAGGCGAAAAGCATCTGCCCTAAGGCGCTCCGCCTCAGCATCCATCTGAGTCTTCAACGCATTGATTTCCTGTTGGACTCCGGCCATCTGGTTCTTCAACCTCATGATCTCCGTGTTACGGGCCGCTTGGTTTTCAGCAGTGACCTCGGTTTCCATCAGAGTTGTAAGCTCATTCATCAGATCCAGAAGAACTTGAGCCGGCGGCCTGCCAGCTCCAGACCCGGATGCACCGGCGGCCGTGCTACTAGGGGTCGGCGCTGATCCCGCCATGAAGACAGCAGCGCGGTTCGGCGGCTCATAGTCTTCCGGCTCATGGTACTCTGGCTCGGGGTAATCCTCGACGTAGCCCCCAAGCCCGCCGTTGTGAAGCTGGTAGATTGACTCCATCTCTCCACTCAAGGATCCATCCTCTGAGCAGATGAGGGTTTCCTCCCGCGACATGGAACCTTCAAGTTCCGCGCCTTGGGTAAAGCCGACGAAGACACGCTTCCTGCCCGGGTTAACACGGGCGGGTTGCGCGCGCCGGGCCGGCTCGACGAGGTCGGTGCAGATGTCCGGCCCGGGTTTAGATCCGCCGATCTTGCCGATGAAGACGTGAATTCCACCGAAGGGGACCCGGTGCCCGTACTCGATTGAGTCGGCCTCAGGGCCCCAGCCAGCGTCGTCGATGTAGAGCTTGCCGCAGCGACTCTTGGTCATCCTGCCAACGGCATATCCCTCGATCCCTGGGAGAGAGCCCTTCGAGAACTCCACACCACCGAGCGCTAGCCCCACGGTGGGCGCCAACTATCGTGGTTTTGTCACGGCAGATGTCCCCATGAAAGGACTTAGGTTCGAGGCCATCGCTAAGGTGAGCCCGAAGGGGTTGATCGGAATCGAGAGACAAGAGTTACCCAGGTTCGGCCCCTCGGAAAGAGGTAAAAGCCTACGTCCTGTTTTGTGTTGTATTGATTGGGTATCGATTACAAGGGAGCGAGTTCGCTTGACCTAGCTATCGATGAGTTGTTTCGGGGCCTAAGCCGCCCAGGTAACCCGCCTTTATATACACAGGTCAAGGCCCTGGGCTTACAAGAGTCCGGGCCGGGTTATACTTGATAACCGACCTCACCTCTAACTATACATGCCTTATCTAACAAGCCGCCCCCGGCGGCTCAAGCCCGCCGGGTTACATCCTGTCTTCTGGCTCTGGGCCTCCCGGCCCATTGGATAAGTTGATTCTTAATGTTGTCATAAGCCGCCAACCGTATGACCCGGCCCCACCTGGGCGGGTCTCACCACGAGGTTATATCCCCAACAGGAATAAAAATGTTGATGCTTGTTATAGAAAAATTAAAACTAAGATCTTGCCAAGTTGGATATTATTGAAAAAAGTGTTGATTGATAGCTTAACTGCTCAGGATAGAATTGAGCAAATGGAACTGAGAGATCAATTGGGTAGGATTTTAAAACAAGAGCAATTGGAGTGGTTGGAGAGATATAAAGACAAGAAAATTAAGGAGGGAGCGAGACAACAACACTAGATATTACCATGCCAAAGTTAATGGCAGAAAAATAATAAGATTGTCTCCCTGTAAGAAGAGGATGGGGTTATTGAGGGAGACACGTTACTTTTATAAAAAGTATTTTGGACATGCTGAAGAATCAAATATCTCTTTAAATATTCAGGAAGCTAAGAAAAATTCTAATATAGATGTTGAGAAACTAGTTGAACCTTTCACCATGTAAGATCTGCAATATGTGGTTTTCCAGAGAAAATAAGAGTCCTCAGCCTGATGGCTTACCTGTGGACTTCTATCAACACTTTTGGGATGTGGTCAAGGGGGATTTAAAAGACTTACTAGATAATTATCATAGATGGGTCCTAGATATTACTAAGCTGAGTTATGGCATTATTACTTCAGTCTGTAAAACTAAAGATGTCAAACAAATTCAGAAGTTTAAACCTACTTTCCTGCTAAATGCTAGTTTCAGAATTATTACTAAAGTTCCAGTGAAAAGACTTAGTAAAGTGGTTCATCCAATTATCTCTCAAACCCAAAGTGCCTTTATAAAAGGTAGGTACATTATGGAGGGTGTGGTTGTCCTACATGAAGTATTGAATTCTATTCACCATAAGAAACAAAAAAAGCCCTCCTATTTACATTATGGAGGGTGTGGTTGTCCTACATGAAGTATTGAATTTTATTCACCGTAAGAAACAAAAAAGCCCTCCTATTTAAAGTGGACTTTGAGAAGGCATATGATAAAATTAAATGGCCTTTTGTCTATCAAATGTTAAAATTAAGAAACTTTCCTGACTAATGGTGTGACTATATTATGCATACTATGAGAGGGGTCATCTAGGGGTTAAGGTTAATAATACAATTATGCCTTATTCTCAAACTCATGAAGGGCTAAGACAATGGGATGGTCTCACCCCGTTGTTGTTTGATGTAGTTGCTGATGCTTTAGCCATTATCATGGATAAAGCAAAACAAAATGATTGTGAAAAGGGTGATGGGTGAGAATTTAAATAAAAGGCCAATATGCTATTGTGAAAAGGGTGATGGGTGAGAATTTAAATAAAAGGACAATATGCTACGATATGCCGATGACACACATTTTATTTTACAAGATGATAAAATGAGTGCAAAGAATTTAAAATTTATTTAGGGAGCTTTTGAATATATGTCTGAACTTATCATTAATTTCCATATGAGTGAAACTTTCCTCTTTGGAGATGTTGTTCATAAAGCCAATACCGATCAAGAAGTCTTTACTTGTGAGTTGAGAGAAGCCCCCCTGAAATATTTGGGGGTTCTTGTCTCTACTACTAGAATTAGAAATACACATTGAAAAATGGATACTTAGAAAATTGAGAGAAGGTGTGCTTATTGGCAAGGTAGATTGCTTAACATTGTTGGTAGGGTCACTTTTGGTCAATGTTGGGGATATCGCTTATCGGGAACTTATTGGTCGACCCAAGATAAGGGGTAAATCGGGCGGTTTATCGACATATCGGCCGATTTATCGGCATATCGGTCAATTTATCGGCCGATTTATCTTATCGGTCAGACAACGGTAAGCGATAAATCGGCCGATTTATCGACATATCAGGGGATATCTTGAACAGTGCTTTTGGTACAATCTTGTTTGACCAATAGGCCCTTATTTATGATGTATTTTTATTCTATCCCTGTTGTGGTGAAGGAAACAAATTATTTCTAGAGAGCCAGACTGTTGTAGCAAGCTCATGAGGATAAAAGTAAATATCATTTGGTTTATGAGAACACCTACTGTCAACCAAAAGATCAAGAGGGTCTGAAATTCTTAATCTTGAGCTCATGAATAAAGCCCTTCTTGCAAAATGACTTTGGAAATTAGAAACTGAAATTGACTTTGTGGCAAGATGTTTTAGTTAGCAAATACGTGAAAGGAAAATGTATCTCTGTAATTAAACCTATAAAAAATAGGGGAGCTACAGCGTGAGCTATTGATCTACAACATAATTTGTAAAGTCACTTTGACTATGTCCATGATAATGAGTTCAATTAATCATATTACTTAAGAACTCCCACTCAAATCAACATCTCTCAGGTTGTCTAAGTGTGACATGATCCAAATCCACCAACCCAAGTCCGATCATCACGTGAGATGAGGTGGTTTCAATGGTGAACATCTTCATGTTGATCATATCTACTATATGACTCATGTTCGACCTTTCGGTCTCTTGTGTTCCGAGGCCATGTCTGTACATGCTAGGCTCGTCAAGTTTAACCCGAGTGTTCCGCATGTGCAACACTGGCTTGCACCCGTTGTATGCGAACGTAGAGTCTATCACACCCGATCATCACGTGGTGTCTCGAAACGATGAACTTTCGCAACGGTGCACACTCGGGGAGAACACAATTTTATCTTGAAATTTTAGTGAGGGGTCACCTTATAATGCTACCGTCGTCCTAAGCAAAACAAGGTGCATAAAAGGATTAACATCACATGCAAATCATAAGTGACATGATATGGCCATGATCTTGTGCTTTTGATCTCCATCTCCAAAGCACCGGCATGATCTCCATTGTCACCGGCATGACACCATGATCTCCATCATCTTGATCTCCATCAACATGTCGCCATGAGGTTGTCGCGCCAACTATTGCTTCTACAACTATTGCTAACTCATAGCGATAACGTAAAGCAAAAACGTCGAAAATAATTAAAGACAACCCTATGGCTCCTGCCGGTTGCCGTACTCATCGACATGCAAGTCGTGATAATCTATACAAAACATGATCATCTCATACATCACATATATCTCATCATGTTTCTGGCCATATCATATCACATCATACCCTGCAAAAACAAGTTAAACGTCCTCTAATTTGTTGTTGCATGTTTTACGTGGCTGCTATGGGTATCTAGCAAGAACGATTCTTACCTACGCAAAACCACAACGGTGATACGCAAGTTGCTATTTCACCTTCTACAGGGACCGCCTCTGTCGAATCCAATTCAACTAAAGTGGGAGAGACAGACACCCGCCAGCCATCTTATGCAACAAAGTTACATGTCAGTCGATGGAACCGGTCTCTCGTACGTGGACGAGTAAGGTTGGTCCGAGACGCTTCATCCCACAATACCGCCGAATCAAGATAAGACTAAGGAGGGAAGCAATCTGAATATCAACGCCCACAAACTCCTTTGTGTTCTACTCGAGATCTCATCTACGCATAGACCTAGCTCATGATGCCACTGTTGGGGAACGTTGCATGGGAAACAAAAAATTTCCTACGCACACGCAAGATCTATCCATGGCGATGAGCATCTACGAGAGGGAGAGTGGATCTACATACCCTTGTAGATCGCCAAGCGGGAAGCATTAAGAAACGTGGTTGATGTAGTCGAACGTCTTCGCGATCCAAATCGCAAGCCGTCCCGCGATCCAATCACGATCTAGCGCCGAACGGACGGCACCTCCGCGTTCAGCACACGTACAGCTCGATGACGATCTCCGCCTCCTTGATCCAGCAAGGGAGAACGGAGAGGTAGATGAGTTCTCCGGCAACACGACGGCGTGGTGGTGGCAGTGGTGGTGCTATCCCGGCAGGGCTACGCCTAGCGCTACCGAAACCGCAAACGAAGGAGAAAACGATCTAGGAAGAGAGAGGGGCGCCAAGGGCTTCGTGTGTGCTCTTGGGGCGTTCCCTACCCTCTATATATAGGTGGAGGGGCATGGAGATTAGCCCCTCCAAGCCCTAGGGCACAGCCAAGGGGGAGGAGTTGGACTCCTAGTCCAATTCCCTTCCTTTCCATAAACAGGTGGACTTTCCACCTCTCCCAAGCCACATGGGCCTTGAGGGACTTGTGCGCCTGGCCCAATAAGGCCAGGGCGCCTCCCCTCAGCCCATGCAAACCCTTGGGACGTGGTGGAACCCTTGGTGGACTTCCGGACTCCTCCGGAAGTTTCCAGAAGCTTCTAGAAGCTTCTCGGTACAATACCGGAAAAACCCAAAACTTTTCCGGTCGTCAAAATATGACTTCCCATATATAAATCTTTACCTTCGGACCATTCCAGAGCTCCTCGTGACATCCGGGATCTCATCCGGGACTCCGAACAACCTTCGGTCACCAACATACATAACTCAATAATACCGAAACGTCACCGAACGTTAAGTGTGCAGACCCTGCGGGTTCGAGAACTATGTAGACATGACCGAGACACCTCTACGGTCAATAACCAATAGCGGGACCTGGATGCCCATATTGGTTCCTACATATTCTACGAAGATCTTTATCGGTTGAACCTCTATGTCAAGGATTCAGTTAATCTCGTACGCTGTTCCCTTTGTTCATCGGTATGTTACTTGCCCGAGATTCGATCGTCGGTATCTCCATACCTAGTTCAATCTCGTTACCGGCAAGTCTCTTTACTCGTTCCGTAATACAAGATCCCGTGGCTAACACTTTAGTCACTTTGCTTGCAAGGCTCATTGTGATGTTGTATTACCGAGTGGGCCCTGAGATACCTCTCCGTCACACGGAGTAACAAATCCCATTCTTGATCCATGCCAACTCAACAGACACCCTCGGAGATACCTGTAGAGCATCTTTATAGTCACCCAGTTACGTTGTGACGTTTGATACACACAAGGTACTCCTCCAGTGTCAGCGAGTTACATGATCTCATGGTCATAGGAACACATACTTGACATGCAGAAAACAATAGCAATAAACTGACACGATCATATGCTACGTTCATAGTTTGGGTCTTGTCCATCACATCATTCTCCTAATGATGTGATCCCGTTATCAAATGACAACTCATGTCTATGGCCAGGAAACCTTGACTATCTTTGATCAATGAGCTAGTCTAGTAGAGGCTCACTAGGGACATAGTGTTGTCTATGTATCCACACATGTATCTGAGTTTCCGATCAATACAATTCTAGCATGGATAATAAACGATTATCATGAACAAGGAAATATGATAATAACTAATTTATTATTGCCTCTAGGGCATATTTCCAACACCGCGCTATATTAACAGAGGTGGGGGGCCGGGGCACGGTACACGAAGTTCACCGCCGCCACAAACCCCACCGATATTCCCTACCGATCTAGGGTTAGTGCGGTGCTCACGGGAAGCAGCCACCACCTCGCCATCTCTCTGTCATCGCCGTCGTCACCATCCCACCATGGCCAACGGCGGGAACTCCTCATCGCAAGGAGAAGGTAATACACCATCTCTACTCCTACTACCGCGAATATCAGACGCATCCGATCCTCTATAGGGTTAACAATGGTATTAGAGCCATCCTTGCGTCAAGATTTGCGGTAGAAAGAAATCAAAGGAAAGACTCAAACCCTAGCAAATCCCCTCCCAGACCTACCCCAAATCCCTAACCCCAAAAGTCAAAAGGGCAAAGGGAAAAAGAACTCACCGGACGGCCATCGTCGCCGGCAAAGTGCGCCGCTGCAAGGCCGCGCCGTCCCTCTCAATCTCGATGCGCATCGGCAAGCCGAGGCGTTGGAAGAAGGACTAACCCCTCACGGGGCAAAGAGAAAGATCACCGGGGCAAATGGCGCCGCCGCTGAGGCCACTTGACGGCGACGCGCTCACCCGAGGGTGGACGCGCACGCCGGCAAGAGGGCCAAGGGGGCGCCGCCGTCCGGCCGCCGCCTCTGCTCACAGTGCGCTGGTGGTGGTTGGAGAAAGGAAAGCGGGAGGAAGGAGAGGCGCGCGCGGCGCGGAGGTCTCAGACCCCGTCGCCGGTGACCCGCCGTCGCTGCGTTCGAGTGAACAGAAGAGGCGACGCGTGCGTCTGCAGTCTGCACGAGAGGCGAGCGGCGCAGCTGGTTTTGATCCAGCGAGGAGCGCGGACGGCCGTCCGATCTCAACGGACGGTCAGGATTCGAACCCTAGCGCCGGAGACGGGCCGGCTGGGCCGAAAGCGGCGCAGCTGGTATCTAAAGTTTAATCAAACGATTAAAAGTTTTAGATTTAAAGAAAATATTGAGGATAACTGCATTTATGCAAGGTTTAAAAATGGGAAATATATTTTCCTAATCTTGTATGTGGATGATATCTTGCTTGCTAGCAGTGATGTTAGTCTACTACAAGAAACAAAGAAGTACTTGTCCTCAAATTTTGATATAACAGATCTTGGTGAAGCATCATATGTTTTGGGCATAGAAATTCACCGAGATAGGAACAATGGAGTCTTAGGACTATCGCAGAAGGCATATTTAAAAAAAGGTTCTTCAAAAGTATAATATGCATGCGAGTAAAGCCACACCTGCTCCTATAGTCAAGGGCGATAGTTTTGGGAAATTCCAATGTCCCAAGAACCAGTACGAGATCGATCTAATGAAAGCAATACCATATGCTTCGGCTGTTGGAAGCTTACAGTATGCACAAGTGTGCACTCGCCCTGACTTAGCTTTTGTCACCGGGGTACTCGGTAGATATCAAGAGAATCCAGGCATGGAGCACTGGAAGATGGTAAAGAAGGCATTGCGTTATGCGCAAGGCACGAAGCACTACATGCTAACATACAGGAGATCTGATTCCCTAGAGATAAGAGGGTATTCAGACGCAGATTTTGCGGGGGACAGAGATGATAGAAAATCCACGTCAGGATACGTGTTCACTCTCGCTGGAGGGGCTATTTCGTGGAGAAGGTCCAAACAGTCAATAGTTGCATCGTCCACGATGTATGCAGAATTTATAGCATGTTTCGAGGTCACGGGGCAGGCGATATGGCTAAAGAAATTTGTACCCGACTTGAAAGTGGTAGATTGTATTCACAAACCACTAAAGATGTACTGTGACAACCAGCCCGCAGTATTCTACGCTCACAACAACAAATCGAGTAATGCTGCCAAAACAATAGAGATAAAGTATTATGTTGTGAAAGATAAAATCCAGGATCACACTATAAGTCTCGAGCATATAAGGACAAAGGATATGCTTGCGGATCCGCTTACGAAAGGCTTACCACCCAATGTGTTCAAGGAACACTTAGCCGGCATGGGTTTAAGGGAAAGCCTATGATTCCTGGATCATGAGAGGCCCAAAAGAAACAGAATTTGTTTCTAAACAAAACGTATGTTGTAGCTGTATGATTCTATCGGCAATTAAGCTGTGACGATGAAACATGCTCTATGTACCAATATGTGATGAAACAAATAAACTAGAAAGTATAAGGTTAAAAGTAAAGTTGAGATCAAGGGGGAGAATGTTAGGTTGATCTCCTCCCGTTCGAACCCAACGGGTCGAACGGGCCCCTGACTCGCGCCCTGATCGGGGGCGCCCAACCCTCATATGGTTGGTGGCCCCCTGTGACCCGCGCTATATTAACAGAGGTGGGGGGCCGGGGCACGGTACACGAAGTTCACCGTCGCCACAAACCCCACCGATATTCCCTACCGATCTAGGGTTAGTGCGGTGCTCACGGGAAGCAGCCACCACCTCGCCATCTCTCTGTCATCGCCGCCGTCACCATCCCACCATGGCCAACGGCGGGAGCTCCTCATCGCAAGGAGAAGGTAATACACCATCTCTACTCCTACTACCGCGAATATCAGACGCATCCGATCCTCTACAGGGTTAACATGAGTACCTTTGAACCGCAGAGCACAAATAGCTTCTTCAAGTTATATCATCTCCAAAGGGTGTGGCTAGGTCTCAGCCAACTGAGATTTAACCAAGTCTCAATCAAGTGATATAGTATGTAGGAAGGAAAAAGAAAAACTAAAAATAAACTTTTTTGTACGAATCTTAATGCAAGATCAAAGGAAGATAGTATCGAGTGAGACATAACGAAGTCAAAACTGATGTTTAAACGAATTGAACTGTCACACGAGAATCATATATTTCATGTGAGAGCAAAATACATGTTATCATCTACAACAGCTGCCTGCAATGTGTAATCCAAGAAATAAAATAGAGCTAACAAAACAAAATGATAGACATTAAATTGCAACTGCGAAACAAAATGCTACGTTTCTTTTGGAGATTCCGGTGTAGCATCCTCGTTTCTATGAATAAAAGACCGGAAACCAGAGGGACTGAACAGCTGACCTGAGCCGGTGCTGCTCACTGACCTCTCAATCTCGGCCAGGTTTGCAACAACAGGGAGAGGCCTGTCCGGAATGATTAAAGGCCCTGGTGCTGAATCTGCTTCTAGTATCTTCACCGCTTGCTCCATTGTTGGCCTGGCATGCAGCTGCGGATGTGTGCAGAGTGCTGCGACAAGCACATACTTCTCCATGACCTTAGTAGGACCAGGATCAGCCATTCCTTCCTGGAGCACATCCAGCGTCTTCCCCCTCCGCACCAATGACCAAGCCCAATCAGCAAGCACGAAGCTCTCTCCCTCACTGAGAGACATGAATGCTCTCTTCCCACTCAGAAGCTCAAGAAGCACAACTCCGAAGCTGTAGACATCACTCTTCTCAGTTAACTGGCCATAGAGGGCATACTCTGGAGCGACATAGCCCATTGTGCCAGCAACCCGTGTGCTCACGTGTGTCATCCCTTCTGGCGCAAACTTGGCCAATCCAAAATCAGCCACCTTCGCCTCAAAATCGTCATCGAGCAAGATGTTGCTTGCCTTGATATCCCTGTGAATGATAGCTGGCTGTGTGCCACGGTGCAGGTAGGACAGCCCCCGTGCCATCCCGATGGCAATCCTCTGCCTCACTGGCCACGCCATCAGACACTCCCCGGCGCCAAAGAGGTGGTCGTGGAGGCTGCCATTATGCATGAGGTCGCACACAATCATCCGCTGGTGCCCCTCCCTCTGCGTGGCGGCGATGCAGTAGCCACGGAGCGCGACCAGGTTGACATGGCGCACGCTGGCCACCACCTCCACCTCATGTGCGAACGCGGCATCCCCGGCTGCCGAGCAGTTCTTGAAGCGCTTCACTGCCACCTCTGCGCCATCCGGGAGCACCCCCTTGTACACATTCCCGAACCCACCGCGGCCGATGATGCTGTCTCTAGCGAAGCTCCCCGTAGCCATCTTGATGTCGTCGTAGGTGAACTTGAGCAGGGTGGTGCTGGCGGTGATGGACTCCATCGCAAGCGAGCGCTTGCTCCTGCTGTCCGCAGCCAGTGCGGCAGCGGCAGCCCGCCTCCGGCGTCGCCACACGAAGAAGCACGAACCAGCAGCGGCAGCAACTAGCAGTATAAAGGCGACACATCCGAAGACGACGCCGTAGAGCCAGGCAGGGGCGCCGGACCCGTTGGAGGGTTCAGAGTTGGCCTTAAGGAGGTACAGGCAGTTGGCTGTGTCTGGGTCGTCGGCGCCGCGTAGGCTGGCCGCGGCGCCGGCGTAGATGAAGGGGTACTGGACGCAGCCGGTGACATTGTTTCCACCGTCAGGGGATCCAGGTAGGAGGTAGGCTGCGGCCGTCTTGCTGAGCGAGGTGGTGCAGGCGGTGCAGACCGGAACGGGCCCGAGCTCGCGGTAGCAGCTGGCGTTGATGTCCCTGCGGGCGGAGGCAGGCACTAGGTCGTCGAAATCCGCCCGCGTGGAGATGTTGCCGCATCCAGGAGCGGAGAGGAGCGCGTCGATGCCCGCGAGGCCACAGGCATCGGGCTGGGAGAGCGGGAAGGGGAGCGCGTCGCGGAGCGGCGGGAGGCAGGAGGAGGAGTTGGGGACGAGGAAGGACCCGGTGGCGGCGAGGTGGAGGGAGAGGAGGAGGCGGACGGACTGGAGCGCGAAGGCGCAGCGGGAGGCGTCGTCGGAGGGGAGCGGCGGGGCGAGGAAGGGGCGCAGGGCGGTGAAGTTTAGCGGGCACCGCTGCGGCTGGGCGTGGAGCGTGGCGGGGAAGAGGATGAAGGCGAGGAGGAGGGAGAGACGGCGGGACATGGGTGGGGACGGTGGTCGGGGATCAGGAAGGAGGAGGAGGCGAAGGAGGGTTGACCATCGATTTGGGAAGGAGATGGGGAACGGCCGGCCACGGGGATGGATGGATGTTCGACCACCACCCACCCCCACCCACCAGCCGCCTTTCTCCAGCTCCTTCAGCGCCAATCAGTCTTGGCTTTTCCCTGTTGTGGGCACGGAGAGTGGGTGGGGTCGTGATACGCGCTGCCTCTGGAGCGGCGGCGGCGAACCCCAATCCGCTGGTTCCAGGAGCCAGCAAACAGGCTGGTCGGCGCCGCAGCACGCAGCACCTTCCCTCCGGCTCGAGCGTGAAGTTGGTTGTATTGGCCTCCTTTGTTGACCGTGTGTTGCCAGTTTGCCACGGGGTACAAGCATACAAGCTGCTGAGTACCCGTCTTCTCCGTCGACGAGGAGGGACTTTAGAACGTGTCTAATACTTTTTTTTTAGAATAACGTCAATACTTAGAATGTAAATTTTGAAGATGTAAAATTAGGTGTTGTATAATTTACATCATTAAAAAATGCATTTTACATCTTGAAAAAGAGCCAACTTCAACTGATAATGTATATTGATGATGTAAAAGTCGAATTCCAATAGATGATGCATATTGAAGATGTAAAACCGGCCGACGGTAGCGTGGTTGTTACGGCCGTTGTACAACCATTGTACAGGCATATTTGAACATTAAAATAACAATATTTTCAGATTTCTACAACCAAAAGTGCATTATATCAATCAAAGTTTGAAATCCTACAACCAAAAAAGCATCATGTCAAACAATTTTTTTGGTCCAACAAATTGAAATGCACATAAACATAACATCGAACATATCACTCAATTTTCGTCATCTCTGTTGTTACTAGTCACATTGTGGACGGTGGTATTGTCATCATCAATGGCTTGTTTGTCAACGTTTTCATGCGTTGAAGTCTCGACGCCGTGACCTTCACTGGAAGCACCTTTATTACCATCGCTCATGCCTCTCATGTTGGCACCAAAGCCACATTCCATGCCACTCGTGTTGCCGTCGAAGCCACCTCTAATGCCGCTCATGTTGCAACCAAAGCTACCTCACATGCCACTCGTGTTGCCGTCGAAGCCACCTCTCATGCCGCTCATGTTTTCACCAAAGCCACCTTCCATACCACTCATGTTGCCTCCGAAGCCACCTCACATGCCCCTCATGTTGCCACCAAAGCCACCGCCCATGCCACCGAAGTCATCATCCATGTTGACACCAAAGCTACCTCCCATGTTGTCACCAAATGCACCATTCATGGCACCTCCCATCATGTTCATGTAGCCACCCATTCCACCTCTCCTCGGCCGCCGCCCTCCGCCGCTCGGCTTCTCCCTGTGGAAATTTTAGGATGACTAGAATATTTGTTGTATTGATCTGACCCAGGTGTGCGATATATATATAATACAATATGAGGGAGATAGGCTTGGAGTAGAGGGCAAGCCATGCATGGATTAAACCTATTATATCTCCAATTTAAACATAATTACACTTCTAACACCCCCCCTCAATCGTAGTGGGAGTGAAGCGGACAATTGCGACTGAATTTGAAGTCTTTCACTTCTGTCTTCTTCTCCGTTGCGCCATCATCAACTGCGTCTCTAATGGATGATGGGTGGGATGGTTATTGCATCCCCTTCTGATGCCTCTCTCTCCTCTATCCCCTCCCGCGGTCATAGCAGGAGTGGCATGGACGCTAGTGACGATGCGGACGTTGTTGACTGGAGTTGTTGTCGATATATTGTTGTAGACGTAGTTGTGTGGTCGATGTCGAGGTCGTCGATCGTGATGTTGCCGTGGTCGAAGTAGTCGTGGTCGATGTAGAATTTGTCGTAGTTGGTGTAGACGCAATCACCGGAGGCGTAAAAAAATTGTGCGATGTGTATGACGGAGCCGCAATCATGTAGCGGACCTTTTGCACCTAGAGAGGTATCGTCGGGGGCGACGTTTTGGACCTTGAGAGGTACCATCCCAGGCGTCTTGCGGATGTACGAGGACACGGTTGTAGATGCGACCACCAATTTTGCTAAGATTGGAGGAAGCCCACCGAGCACACACCAGTTTTGCTATGACTGTGTGCTCGGTTGTAGTGGCTTTCATAATAGTGATGTCAGTATGTCGATGCAGTATTAGCCGTCGGACTCGATCAATACCGCCGTTGGTGTCGTGCTCGTCTTGCTGTAGTACTAACAAAGGACGCGCATCCATTCTTGTGGATGAGATTGTAGAGGCGGCGGGGGTGTGTTGACGAGGATATTGATGAAGACCACATGAATGTAGACCTTGGCAATGAAGTGGAGATGGCGTTGCAACGACGTGTCGACAATGATGCGCCGCTTGAAGGCGTCCCTTGCAGTGACAATGTAAATGTCATGTCGTGTCAGAGAAGTTGATGAAGAATTGCAGGACATTGAGTTTTTGCTCCCGAGCTCATATGCTCCCGCATGAACAGTAAAATCGAAAAAAATAGTAAAAACATTCAAAAAATTCTGATTTTTTTTTGTGGTAAACTTTGACAAATGGTTTGTATGGTTGCAAAATTTCAGCTCGAAATAACATTTATGGAAGTTGTGGCGAAAAAAGAAAAATCGCTGCTCCAAAAATGCTAGTTTTGGATACATTTTGGATTGTCGATTTTGTTTTTTTCGCTGCGACTTCCACGAATGTTATTTCGTGTTGAATGTTGCTACGCATGTAAAATATTTGTCAAAGTTTATCGCAAAAAAAATCAGAATTTTTTGAATTACTTTACTATTTTTTTCGATTTTACTTTTCATGAGGGAGCATTTGAGCTCGGGAGTAGAATAGGACTTTCCAGAATTGCATCTCTTTTCACATCGGCTTGACGTATGGACAATGTATGTCCGAGTTGCTTCTCGTAGACGTGCTCGACGAAGATTTTTATTTGGCATGATGTAGTGGTACAGGTCGATGTCGTTCGGCCCGATAGGTGTTGGTGTAGTTATAGATCGGCGGCTTGATGCGGGTTCACTGCAAAAAAAGATGCGGCTTCTCTCATGCGTGCGTGCCACGTCTGGAAGTCGTCGTCGCTTCGGATGTCGATGTCCTCACCCACACAACAAAGTGGCGCGTGGCCCGCGTTGCCAGCCAAACCTGCAAGGGTCATCTGGCAGGAGTCCATGGCTCATGCCATGCACGTACGAATGTTCATCTTAGTGACCGTTGACACAAACGTATGCATCTGTACATGGTCGTGTAATTGCTGCTAGGCGAGTGTATGTATGGAGTCGATGAGACAGCGGGAGCCTGGCGATGGAGTGTAGCTCGGTGTTGACGAATAGAAGTTGTCAATGACACGCGATCGCTCGGGATGTCGATGCAGACCGCTCGAGTAGCAAATCCTGCTGCCGGCTGCCGGCCGGATGCTACATCTGTTGGCGTGCTGATGCATCGTGTGCTGGTTGGTCGTTTTGACCCCATGCAAGTAACGCACGGAGTCTAATCTTGGCCGGTAGATCGCGTGGGAGGGAGTATCACCCTCCCGTGATCAGCACATGTGCATCGTCGTTGGAGAAGCCGTCTCATAGCCGATCACAGCGACACCATGTTTCGATGATGATTGGTTGGTTGGAGGCGCACGACAGCGGCGTTTGCTGGTGCAGACCCATCGGGAGAGTATTGTCGTCCTGCTGCGGGATCAGATCGCTGACTCGTTCGGACGAGAATTCATCGATTGCTGCTTTGATTTCCCACCGAATAAGAGGATCGTCGAATTTATTTGGTGGCTAATAGGATTGATCTAGTGGATGGAAACTCGATATTGGAAACATATTGAAATTGATCTAATCAAATATTGGAATCAATCTAATCTTTGATCAGATCGGGTGTCGCACCCCCGGTGAGAGGAGGTTAATTTCCCTGGGGCAGCGCACGTGCGGAATTGGTGAAGAAACCTAGGATCAACGTCGTGAGACTAACCACTCTAATGCCATGTGAAAATTGTAGGATGACTAGAATATTTGTTGTTGTATTAATCTGACTCAGGTGTGCAGTATATATAGAATACAATACGAGGGAGAGAGACTTGGAGTAGAGGGCATGTCCTATATGGTTTAAACCTATTCTATCTCTAAATCCTAATCTCTAAAAAATAATTATACTTATAACACTCCCCTCTCCTCCATTTATTTTAGCTTCAACATTTTTTTTCTTCGGCATACTATTTCGTCGAAATGACAATGGCGTCAAACCCTTCTTTAAGATCATAGTCTCCGGCCTTGCGCCCTTCACTTTTTTACATCCGTCCGACCTATGATTTAGTCATCGAGTGAGGAGTGGGGCTCCATCTCTTCTCACCATGTCCATCATCTTCATCCTCCACCACCACACTTTCCTTCTTCGAAGCATCATAAACATATCTACTTTTCCACTTCGATCATCCGTGAGCTCTTTGTAACAATGATGAAAAGTGAAGACTTTCCCTTTGTTTTTCCTCTTCTCTCATTTGTTGTTTATATCTCGAAAGAATCCTTATGCACTCATTTTCTATAGGGTATACGAGTAAGCAGGAGGCAGAGGATTCTTACTCCAAGTTTGTGCTCGAGTACAAGAGCAATGTTGAAGTAGGCAAGCCTCTTGGTCAGTTAGGGTTGTGTGGGATGAAAAACTTTATCATCATCGTCTAGTTCGTCGTGATTGTAGTATTTTTTCATTGGTGTGATTGGTGTGATTGGTGTGATCGTATATAAGGTGTAGATGGTAAGCTCACAATATAGGGGTACAACATAAGTGAGCCTAGTTGAATGTATGCAACCAAACGCCGGACAGTGCATCAACACAGCCGTAAGCAGGTGATGACCCACAAGTACAGAGGGTCAATTGTAGTCCTTTTGATAAGTAAGAGTGTCGAACCCAACGAGGAGCAGAAGGAAATGATAAGCAGTTTTCAGCAAGGTATTCTTTGCAAGTGTTGTACGTAACAATGATAGATAGTTTTGTAGCAAGATAATTCGTTAGAAGTGACAAGTAGCAAAAAAGTAACAAGTATGCAGCAAGATAGCCCAATCCTTTTTATAGCAAAGGACATGCATGAAAGTACTCTTAGATGAAGCAAGCGCTCCCGAGGAGACATGGGAATTTCCATCTAGTCAAGTTCATCATGTTGAGTTGATTCACGTTCGTTACTTTGATGATTTGATATGGGGGTGGACCGGTGCTAAGGTGATGTTCTTACTTGAACAAGCAACCCACTTATGATTACCCCCTCTCGCAAGCATCCACAACTATGAAAGAATAATTAAGATAAATCGAACCATAGCATAAAACATGTTGATCCAAATCAACCCCTTATGAATAACACATAAACTAGGGTTTAAGCTTTTGTCACTCTAGCAACCCATGATCTACTTATTACTCCAAAATGCCTTCCCTTAGGCCCAAATATGGTGAAGTGTCATGTAGTTGACGTTCACACAACACCACTAAAGAAAGCAACAACATACATATCATGAAAATATCGAACGAATACCAACTTCACATGATTACTTATAACAAGAATTCTCTCATGTCCCCGGGAACAAAAGTCACTACTCACAAATCATCACCATGTTCAAGATCAGAGGTATCATAATTATGAAAAACGATCTAGACATATTATCTTCCACCAAGTAAACCAACAAGCATCAACTACAAGACGTAATCAACACTACTAGCAACCCCCAGGTACCAATCTGACGTTTTGAGACAAAGATTGAATACAAGAGATGAACTAGGGTTTGAGATGAGATGGTGATGGTGAAGATGTTGATGGAGATTGGTCCTTCCATGAAGGAGGAAGCATTGGTGATGATGATGGCTTCAAGTTTTCCCTCTCGGAGGGAAGTTTCCCCGACAGAATCACTCTGTCGGAGAGCAAAAGGGTCTGTGCCCAGGTTTCTGCCTCGAGACGGCGGCACTTCGTCCTGAAAGTATCCTCTTGATTTTTTTCTAGGTAAAAACACATCATATAGCAGAAGAGGGGTGAGGAGGCCGCCTGTGGGCCTGCTAAGCCATCGGGGTGCGCCCAGGGGGTGGGTGCCGCCTGTTGGCTTGGCACGAACAGGTGACCCCCCCTTTGGTATATTTTTGCTCCATAAATTCATATATATTCCACAAAAATTCCTCGTAAAGTTTCAGGTCATTTGGAGTCCAGAGAATTTCCAGCCTCTTTCTTGGTTTTCAGGTCCAGAATTCTATTTCATAGCAATTTCCCTCTTTGTGATGTACCTTGTAAATTCAGAGAAAAAAGATATAAGAATTGTATCATAAAGTGAAATAATGACCAAGAATAATATAATTATCAATAAGAAATCATTATGCAAAATGGACATATCAACTCCCCCAAGCTTAGACCTCGCTTGTCCTCAAGCGAAAACCAAACTCCATAATAATGACCACAATATTAGAGAGAGAGATGTCGATAAAAACAAAATACGGACATGAGAGCATCATGAATATTAACATAGCTGCAAGGTTTTCATCATATAACTCTCATAAACTTTATTGACAACCAACAAACTATATTCTTAGTTACTGAGACAATCATAATTCATCATATGTCAGAGAAGATTCTATGTAAGAGCTTTCATTTTAGCAAGTTCACATACTCAACCATCATTTAGTCTTCTATGATTGATGGCACTCAATGCATATTTTTAGAGCAATAGTTTCCGTTGGACACATAAAAAGATAGGGGCTTCATTGTTTTCGCCACCCAGCTTATTTACCTCAAGGATAATGTCAGCAATAATGACTCATGATCACTACATCCAACTGGATATATATATATATATATATATATATATATATATATATATATGGATCTTTCCCAACACATGATGCTTGCCAACTAAAGAATTAATAGATTGGAATAGGGATAAACATTATTGACTCTTGCATAAAAGTAAATACATGAAAGTAAAAGATATGCCCTTCGCAGAGGGAAGCAGAGGTTGTCATGCGCTTTTTAATTTAGGATGTGCAAGATCTTAACATAAAGGAACGTCACTTTCTATTGCCCCTTATGATAGCAACCTTTATTATGCAGTCTGTCGCTTTTATTTCTTTGCCATCACAAGATAGTACAAAGCTTATTTTCGCTTACGATAAAAGATCATACATATTTAGAGGCATTTTTCATGCGAAAATTTTGTTTTTGCCACTCTAGCTTTTGCCCACTTTGCTTATGCCACTCTAGAATTCGACATTTCACTTTTACCACTCGTAGCTTTTAATAATACATCACAATTGCCATTCCGTGGAAAAAGCAATATTTTTATAGTGGCAATTGTGATACATTGTCAAAAGCTAAGAGTGGCAAAAGTGAAATACAAAATTATTTTTTTGCCACGGAATGGCATTTTTGATGTATTGTCAAAAGCTAAGGGTGGCAAAAATGAGATGTCAAATGCTAGAGTGGCATAAGTAAAGTGGGCAAAAACTAGAGTGGAAAAAACACATTTTCCCCAATTTTTATAGCTTTGTGCACCGATGACAACTTACTTGAAGGATCTTATTCAATCCCGATGTCTACTATGCAACTTTATTCTTGTAAACTATGTTGGGCCTCCAAGCGCAGAGTTTTGTAGGACAGTAGCAATTTTCCCTCAAGTGGATGACCTAAGGTTTATCAATCCGTGGGAGGTGTAGGATGAAGATGGTCTCTCTCAAACAACCCTGCAATCAAATACAAGAAATCTCTTGTGTCCCCAACACACCCAATACAATGGTAATTTGTATAGGTGCACTAGTTCGGCGAAGATATGGTGACAGAAGTGCAATATGGATGGTAGATAAAGGTTTTTGTAATCTGAAAAAATAAAAATAGCAAGGTAACAAGTGTAAAACAGCGATCAAAACATTGTATAAATGCTTGGTAATAAGGCTTAGGGTTCATACTTTCACTAGTGCAATCTCCCAAGAATGCTAACATAGTTGAATCATATGATCATCCCTCAACGTGCAACAAAGAATCACTCCAAAGTTCCTATCTAGCGGAGAACAATAAGATGAAATTGGTGTAGGTAGTGGAACCACCTCAAAGTTATTCTTTCCGATCAATCTTTTGAGCTATTCCTATAAGTGTCACAAACAGCCCTAGAGTTCATACTAAAATAACACCAGTGATACATATCAATCCACCCTAATGTCACCTAGATACTCCAATGTCACCTCAAGTATCCGTGGATAAATTATACGACATGCATCAAACAATCTCAGATCTATCATATTCAATCCAACACAAAGAACTTCAAGGAGCACCCGAAGATTTCTATCGGAGAACGTAGGACAAGAACGTGTATCAACCCCTATGCATAGATTACCCCAATGTCACCTTGGGAATCCGCAAGTTGAGTACCAAAACATACATCAAGTAAATCAATAGAACACCCCATTGTCACCACGGGTATCCACATGCAAGACATATATCAAGTGTTCTCAAATCCAATATTCAATCCAACATAACGAGATCTCAAAGGGAAAGATTCAATTCATCACAAAAAGATAGCAAGGGAAACACACCATATGATCCAACTATATTAACAAAGCCCGTGATACATCAAGATCATGCCATCTCAAGAACACGAGAGAGAGAGAGAGAGAGAGAGAGAGAGAGAGAGAGAGAGAGAGTTTGAAGACATAGCTACTGGTACATACCCTCATCCCCGAGGGTGAACTACTTCCTCCTCGTCATGGCCTCCGCCGGGATGATGAAGATGGCCATCGGATGATGATTTCCCTTTCCGGCAGGGTATCAGAAAGGCTCTAGATTGTTTTTTCATCGATACAGAGAGTTGCGGTAGTGGAGCGGAGAGTCTCTCTTTATTTCTAGGGTTTCTGGGATTTATAGGATTTTTCAGCATTGGAATCACGCGCAACGGAGCCACGTGGGCCTCACAAGCCATCAGGGCGCGACCTAGGGGGCCCTGTTGGCTTGTGGCCCACAGGTGGCCCTCATCCGGTGGTTCTTCGCTCCAGTATTTCTTATTTTCTCCAGAAAAATTCATAAAAAAGTTTTGGGCGATTCCGAGAACTTTCATTTTCTGCACAAAAACAACACCACGGTAATTCTGCTGAAAACAGCGTCAGTCCAGGTTAGTTCTAAATAACTCATATAAAGTGCATCAAAACCATATATAACTATTGTAAATATAGGCAAATATGGCATGAATACTTCATAAATTATTGATACGTTGGAGACGTATCAGTATCCCCAAACTTAATTCCTACTCATCCTGGAGTAGGTAAATGATAAAAGAAGTATTTTATGAAGTGTGATTGCTAGCATAATGTATAATATTGATCAAGGATAATTTCAGACACTTTTCTAGCATCAAAACCAGCAAGTATTTCTCATAGAACTTCTCAGAATCAAGTAGCAAGTTATTCACATGTTAAAGTATAGACCATAAACTTTCTTGAAAACTAGCAAACTATGTTTTCAGTCATCAAACAATTACAATTCATCTTATTTTCAGGAAGGGTCTATGTAAGAGCTTTGGTTTAGCAAATTCCACATACTCAACTATCATTTAGTCTTCCATGATTGTTGACACTCAAAGCATATTTTTAGAACAAACAGTTTCAGTCAAACACATAGGAAGATAGGGGCTTAATGTTTTGCCTCCCAACTTATTTATCTCGGGGATAATGTCAACAAATAATGAATCATGATCACCTATATTCAACTGGATATATGTGTCTGGATCTTTCCCGACCACATGATGCTTGCCAACTAAAGAATTAATAGATTGGAATAAGAAGTTGACTCAACATGAAAAGTAAAAGATAGGCCCTTCGCAGAGGGAAGCAGGGATTTGCACCTGTGTCAGAGCTCATTGCTTAAAACAGAGATGAATATGTAATTTTGGGTGGTATACTTTTCCTGTCAACGTCACAACAGAGTTTTCAATATCTTCCATGCTAATCACATTATTGGCGGTTCCCAAACAGAATTTCAAATTTTACTCCCCCTCCACCATTCAAACACATTCCATGGCTAGCCGAATCCACGGGTACAATCCAAACAATCAAATTTCTAGGGGGATTTCTTGTTTATTTATTTTTGTATTATGCAGGACTGGGCATCCTTTTTACCAACCTCTCTCGTGCATTGACAAGTGAATAAACACTTATCTTGAGAATAACCCGCTTAGCATGGAATATAATGACCGCCTGATACGTCTTCGTCGTATCTATAATTTTTGATTGTTTCATGCCAAAATTCTACAACTTTCATATACTTTTGGCAACTTTTTATACTATTTTTGGGACTAACATATTGATCCAGTGCCCAGTGCCAGTTCCTGTTTGTTGCATGTTTTTTGTTTCGCAGAAAATCCATATCAAACGAAGTCCAAATGGGACAAAAACTTACGGAGATTTTTTTTGGAATATATGTGAATTTTGGGAAGTGGAATCAACAGAAGGCGGTGCCCGAGGGGCCCACAAGCCATAGGGGCGCGCCCTGGGGGGTAGGGCGCGCCAGGGTGGCTTGTGGTCACCCTGTAAGGCGGTTGGTTCCCTTCTTTCGCGGCAAGAAAGCTAATATCCGAATAAAAATCGTGTTAAAATTTCAGCCCAATCGGAGTTACGGATCTCTGGGAATTTAAGAAACGGTGAAAGGCCAGAATCTGGGAAGGCAGAAACAGAAGGAAACAGAGAGAGAGATCCAATCTCGGAGGGGCTCTCGCCCCTCCGCCGCCATGGAAGCCAAGGACCAGAGGGGAAACCCTCCTCCCATCTAGGGGAAGGCCAAGGAAGAAGAAGAATGAGGGGGGCTCTCTCCCCCTCTCTCCCGATGGCGCCGGAACGCCGCCGGGGCCATCATCGTGACGGCAATCTACACCAACAACTTCGCCGACGTCATCACCAACTCTCTCCCCCTCTATGCAGCGGTGTAACATCCCTTCTCCCCGCTGTAATCTCTACTTAAACATGGTGCTCAACGCTATATATTATTTCCCAATGATGTATGGCTATTCTATGATGTTTGAGTAGATCCGTTTTGTCCTATGGGTTGATTGATGATCATGATTGGTTTGAGTTGCATGTTTTATTATTGGTGTTGTCCTATGGTGCTCTCCGTGTCGCGCAAGCGTGAGGGATCCCCGCTGTAGGGTTTGCAATATGTTTATGATTCGCTTATGGTGGGTGGCGTGAGTGACGGAAGCACAGACCCGAGTAAGTAGGTTGTTTACGTATGGGAGTAAAGAGGACTTGATACCTTATAATGCTATGGTTGGGTTTTACCTTAATGATCTTTAGTAGTTGCGGATGCTTGCTATAGTTCCAATCATAAGTACATATGATCCAAGTAGAGAAAGTATGTTAGCTTATGCCTCTCCCTCATATAAAATTGCAATAATGATTACCGATCTAGTTATCGATTGCCTAGGGACAAATAACTTTCTTGTGACAAAAAGCTCTCTACTAAGACTAACTTAGTTGTTTCTTTATCTAAGCAGCCCCTAGTTTTTATTTACGTGCTCTTTATTATCTTGCAAACCTATCCTATCACACCTACAAAGTACTTCTAGTTTCATACTTGTTCTAGGTAAAGCGAACGTTAAGCGTGCGTAGAGTTGTATCGGTGGTCGATAGAACTTGAGGGAATATTTGTTCTACCTTTAGCTCCTCGTTGGGTTCGACACTCTTACTTATCGAAAGAGGCTACAACTGATCCCCTATACTTGTGGGTTATCAAGACCTTTTTCTGGCGCCGTTGCCGGGGAGCAATAGCGTGGGGTGAATATTCTCGTGGGTGCTTGTTTGCTTTATCACTAAGTAGATTTTATTTGCTGTTCTAAGTTGTTCTCTATCTTTAGCTATGGATATGGAACACGAAATACCAAAAAAATTAGTTGAACCTACTAGACTAATGGTTGAAGAACCACCGAAAATCTATCACACTGTTGAAGCTTTTTACTTGGATCATCTTCGATCCGTTTGTGCTCGTGCTGAAACCCCAACTAGCTTAGTTGAGGGCAAATCATTAAATGAGCATGCTTATTATGTGCGACACCGCTTATCTCAAAAAGGGAAACTTTTATGGCATCATATTAATACTTTGCAATGCTATGCTTGGAATTTATGCGAAATTTATAATTTTACTTGTTGTTCTGAAGACCCTAAAAAACACCTTCCCTATCAATGTGAGTTTAAGGATAATGGAATCGTATCTTCTTATGCCAAGGGTGTTTATAATTACTATGATATTGATAAAATTGAAGAATTTGTTGCTTTTAAGGGTGCCTATGAAATTGCTTCTTTGATTGAAAAGTATGATGCTACTCTTTACAAATCTGAAAGTTTTGCCATACTTAAATATTGCTATGAAAACTATGCTTCTAATGCTTATGTTAAGCCATATATTGAGGACTCCTCCGCTGTCCAAGAGAAGACTATTATTTTGCAGGAAACTATGGAAGAAGAAAATGATGACACTGTGAGCTCATTTGATGAAAAAGATGACGAGGAGAGCGAAGAACAAAAGGAGGAAGAGCGGACTAGCTACCCGTGCCCACCTTATAATGAGAGTAACTCTTCAACTCATACATTGTTTAATTTCCCTTCGTTCTTACAGAAGGATGAATGCTATGATAATTTCTATGATCCCTTGGATTCGTTTGAAATATCCCTTTTTGATGAACTTGATGCTTGCTATGCTTGTGGCCATGATGCCAATATGAATGATGCTTATGGAGATGAACTTGCTATAGTTCCTTATGTTAAACGTGAAATTGTTGCTATTGCACCCACACATGATAGTCCTATTATCTTTTTGAATTCTCCCAACTACACTATATCGGAGAAGTTTGCGCTTATTAAGGATTATATTGATGGGTTGCGTTCTACTATTGCACATGATAATTTTGATAAATATAATATGCATGTGCTTGCTTCTCCTACTTGCAATTATTATGAGAGAGGAACTACATCTCCGCCTCTCTATGTTTCCAATACGATAAAATTGCAAGAAACTGTTTATTCTATGCATTGGCCTTTACTTTGTGTGCATGAATTGTTCTTTTATGACATGCCGATGCATAGGAAGAGAGTTAGACTTCGTCATTGCATGATATATATTACTTTGTGCTCAATACTAAATTACAAATCATTGTTAATTAAAATTGGCTTTGATATACCTTGGGATCCAGGTGGATCAATTACTTGAGCACTTTATGCCTAGCTTAATGGCTTTAAAGAAAGCGCTGCCAGGGAGACAACCCGGAAGTTTTAGAGAGTCATTTTATTCTGTTGTGTGCTTTTATATAGTTTAAAAACAAAAAAATAAAGTGGGGAACCTAAAACTTTTCAAAAAGGGAAGTGAAAGTAAGAAAGACGAGCACCGTTGAAGTGGGGGAGCTCCTTGAACTTTGTTCATGCTCACGGAAACTTTGTGAATCTTAATTACAGAAACTTTTCAACAAAAATAATTATCCCCTTGTATAAATCCCTTGTATTATAAAAATAATGTGCCAAGATTTGCCTTTAGGATGATTAGATTGCTTGTTTGGTGTGTGCAGTGCAAAAACAGAAACTCTGGTTGTAGTGCGTGAATTTACATTTTTTACTGGAATGTCAAAAGTTTCTGAAATTTTTACACAGTACTGCTATGCAAACTGTTTATTTTGTCCTAATTATTCAGAATTTTTAGAGTTACAGAAGTATAGTAAATGTTCAGATTGCTATAGACTATCCTGTTTAAGACAGATTCTGTTTTTGATGCATTGTTTTGCTAGTTTTGATGAAACTATCGATTTTATCGGTGGTATAAACCATAAAGAAGTTATAATACAGTAGCTACAATGCAAAAATAAATTGTGAATGGGTTTGCAACAGTAATTAATGTGGTAATTTGCTTTATTATACTAACGGATCTCACGAGGGTTTTGTTAAGTTTTGTGTGATTGAAGTTTTCAAGTTTTGGGTGAGATCACGATGGATGAAGGAATAAGGAGTGGAAAGAGACTAAGCTTGGGGATGCCCGAGGCACCCCAAGGTAATATTCAAGGACTCCCAAGAAACTAAGCTTGGGGATGCCCCGGAAGGCATCCCCTCTTTCTTCTAACAACCATCGGTGATTTTACTTGGAGCTATATTTTTATTCGTCACATGATATGCGTAAATCTTGGAGCGTCGTGTGCTTTTTATTTTTCTTTTAATAATGCACCATGCTGGTATGAGAAAGTCCTTGGTTGATTTATAGAAGGTTCTTTGCACCTCACTTATATCTTTTGAGTATGGCTTTATAGAATGCTTCATGTGCTTCACTTATATCATTTGAAGTTTGGATTGCCTGTTTCTCTACACATAGAAAACCGCCATTTGTAGAATTCTCTTTTGCTTCACTTATATTTGTTAGAGCGTGGGCATATCTTTTGTAGAAATAATTAAACTCTCATGCTTCACTTATATCTATTTAGAGAGTCAACAGGAATTGGTCATTCACATGGTTAGTCATAAAATCCTACATAAAACTTGTAGATCACTGAATATGATATGTTTGATTCCTTGCAATAGTTTTGCGATATAAAGATGGTGATACTAGAGTCATGCTAGTGAGTAATTGTGGATTGGTAGAAATACTTGTGTTAAAGTTTGTGATTCCCGTAGCATGCACGTATGGTGAACCGTTACGTGAAGAAGTCGGAGCATGATTTATTTATTGATTGTCATCCTTTGTGTGGAGGTCGGGATCGCGCGATGGTTAACTCCTACCAACCCTTCCCCTAGGATCATGCGTGTAGTACCTTGTTTCGATGACTAATAAATTTTTGCAATAAGTATGTGAGTTCTTTATGACTAATGTTGAGTCCATGGATTATACGCACTCTCACCCTTCCACCTTTGCTAGCCTCTCTAGTACCGCGCAACTTTCGCCGGTGCATTACACCCACCATATATCCTTCCTCAAAACAGCCACCATACCTACCTATTATGGCATTTCCATAGCCATTCCGAGATATATTGCCATGCAACTTCCACCATTCCGTTTATTATGACACGCACCATCATTGTCATATTGCTTTGCATGCTCGTAAGCTAGCATGATGTTTTCATGGCTTGTCCGTTTTTTGATGTCATTGCTACGCTAGATCACTGCACATCCTGGTACACCACCGGAGGCATTCATATAGAGTCATATTTTGTTCTAGTATCGAGTTGTAATTCTTGAGTTGTAAGTAAATAAAAGTGTGATGATCATCATTATTAGAGCATTGTCCCATGTGAGGAAAGGATGATGGAAGCTATGAGTCCCTCACAAGTTGGGATGAGTCTCCAGACTTTACAAAAAAATAAAAGAGGCCAAAGAAGCCCACCAAAAAAAAAACAAAAAAAAATGATGAGAGAAAAGAGAGAAGGGGCAATTCTACTATTCCTTTTTCCACACTTGTGCTTCAAAGTAGCACCATGATCTTCATAATAGAGAGTCTCCTATATTGTCACTTTCATATACTAGTGGGAATTTTTCATTATAGAACTTGGCTTGTATATTCCAATGATGGGCTTCCTCAAATTGCCCTAGGTCTTCGTGAGCAAGCAAGTTGGATGCACACCCACTTAGTTTTCAGTTTGAGCTTTCATACACTTATAGCTCTAGTGCATCCGTTGCATGGCAATCCCTACTCACTTGCATCGACATCGATTGATGGGCATCTCCATAGCCCATTAATTTGCCTAGTTGATGTGAGACTATCTTCTTCTTTTTGTCTTCTCCACAACCTCCACCATATTCTATTCCACCTATAGTGCTATATCCATGGCTCACGCTCATGTATTGCGTGAAAGTTGAAAAAGTTTGAGAATACTAAAGTATGAAACAATTGCTTGGCTAAAACCGGGGTTGTGCATGATTTAATACTTTGTGTGATGAAGATGGAGCATAGCCAGACTATATGATTTTGTAGGGATAACTTTCTTTTAGCCATGATATTTTGAGAAGACATGATTACTTTATTAGTATGCTTGAAGTATTATTGTCTTAATGTCAAATGATAGACTATTGCTTTGAATCACTCGTGTCTTAATATTCATGCCATGATTAGATTATATGATCAAGATTATGCTAGGTAGCATTCCACATCAAAAAATATCTTTTTTATCATTTACCTACTCGACGACGAGCAGGAATTAAGCTTGGGGATGCTGATACGTCTCTGTCGTATCTATAATTTTTGATTGTTTCATGCCAATATTCTACAACTTTCATATACTTTTGGCAACTTTTTATACTATTTTTGGGACTAACATATTGATCCAGTGCCCAGTGCCAGTTCCTGTTTGTTGCATGTTTTTTGTTTCGCAGAAAATCCATATCAAACGAAGTCCAAACGGGATAAAAACTTACGGAGATTTTTTTTGGAATATATGTGAATTTTGGGAAGTGAAATCAACAGAAGGCGGTGCCCGAGGGGCCCACAAGCCATAGGGGCGCGCCCTGGGGGGTAGGGCGCGCCAGGGTGGCTTGTGGTCACCCCATAAGGCGGTTGGTGCCATTATTTCGCCGCAAGAAAGCTAATATCCGGATAAAAATCGTGTTAAAATTTCAGCCCAATCGGAGTTACGGATCTCCGAGAATTTAAGAAACGGTGAAAGGCCAGAATCTGGGAAGGCAGAAACAGAAGGAAACAGAGAGAGAGATCCAATCTCGGAGGGGCTCTCGCCCCTCCGCCGCCATGGAAGCCAAGGACCAGAGGGGAAACCCTCCTCCCATCTAGGGGGGAGGCCAAGGAAGAAGAAGAAGGAGGGGGGCTCTCTCCCCCTCTCTCCCGGTGGCGCCGGAACGCCGCCGGGGCCATCATCGTGACGGCAATCTACACCAACAACTTCGCCGCCGTCATCACCAACTCTCTCCCCCTCTATGCAGCGGGTAACACTCCTTCTCCCCGCTATAATCTCTACTTAAACATGGTGCTCAACGGTATATATTATTTCCCAATGATGTATGGCTATCCTATGATGTTTGAGTAGATCCGTTTTGTCCTATGGGTTGATTGATGATCATGATTGGTTTGAGTTGCATGTTTTAGTATTTGTGCTGTCCTATGGTGCTCTCTGTGTCGCGCAAGCGTGAGGGATCCCCGCTGTAGGGTTTGCAATATGTTTATGATTCGCTTATGGTGGGTGGCGTGAGTGACGGAAGCACAGACCCGAGTAAGTAGGTTGTTTACGTATGGGAGTAAAGAGGACTTGATACCTTATAATGCTATGGTTGGGTTTTACCTTAATGATCTTTAGTAGTTGCGGATGCTTGCTAGAGTTCCAATCATAACTACATATGATCCAAGTAGAGAAAGTATGTTAGCTTATGCCTCTCCCTCATATAAAATTGCAATAATGATTACCGATCTAGTTATCGATTGCCTAGGGACAAATAACTTTCTTGTGACAAAAAGCTCTCTACTAAGACTAACTTAGTTGTTTATTTATCTAAGCAGCCCCTAGTTTTTATTTATGTGCTCTTTATTATCTTGCAAACCTATCCTATCACACCTACAAAGTACTTCTAGTTTCATACTTGTTCTCGGTAAAGCGAACGTTAAGAGTGCGTAGAGTTGTATCGGTGGTCGATAGAACTTGAGGGAATATTTGTTCTACCTTTAGCTCCTCGTTGGGTTCGTCACTCTTACTTATCTAAAGAGGCTACAACTGATCCCCTATACTTATGGGTTATCACCGCCCCATCGCTCTATGAGCGGTACGAGCACACAAAACGGATGTTTATTTGAATGTTTAGAGGTGGCACATGCAAATTTACTTGGAATGGTAGTGAAATACCATATATAGGTAGGTATGGTGGACTCTCATGGAAGAAACTTGGCTCAAGGATTTGGATGCACAAGTAGTATTTCTACTTAGTACGAAGTTTTGGCTAGCAAAAGGTGCTAAAGAAGCATCACATGTTAGAGGATCCATGACAATATAATTGCTACGTGAATATAAACAAACATAACCATTACGTTGTCTTCCTTGTCCAATGTCAACTACTTGATCAAGTTTGAAAATAATTAATGGGGGTTCACAATCATAGAAGATGTCCAAGATAGTGTATTTATATGTGAAACCTATCTTCCTTCAATATCCTTTCATGAATTGTTTAAATGACCAATGCTATGTTTGCTAACTTCCAATAAATTTTACCGCTTATACTCCTAGTATGTGAAGTCACTACTCCCCATGGGACAAGAATATGAATCATATATAATTTCACATTTATGACATTCAATTCATTCAACGTTTACTCTCAGGATATAAGTGAAGCACAAGAGTAAATTTCGAACTACGTACTCTCAAAAGATATAAGTGAATATCAATGAGTAGTCAAACAATAAAGTAGCCATGTGAGGACTCTCTCTCTTAATAAATATTTTCAGATCTGAGTATTTTATTCAAGCAGCAAACAAAACAAAAATACACTCCAAGAATAACACGCATCGTGTGAACGAATAATTTTTTTGGCTCAACATATGCTAACCGATAGTTGACGAAGAGAGGTGGGATGCGTAGCATCCCCAAGATTAGATGCTTGAAACTTCTTGAAATATTTACTTGGGGAGACTTGGGAATCCCCAAGCTTAGGTTCTTGTCACTCCTTATTCTCCTCATATCGGTGTCTCACCCAAAACTTGAAAACTTCAATCACACAAAACTTAACGGAACTTCGTGAGATGGGTTAGTATAATGAATAAATATCATTCACTTAGGTACTGTCAAGACAAGATTCATAATTGTTCTCACATAATACCTACTGTATTATACCATTCACATAATTTATATCACTGAATATAAGCTATGGGAACACTAAAACATGCAAACTATGCATGCAAAACAGAATCTGCCAAAAACAGAACAGTCTCTGAAGATCTGTAGTATACCCATACTTCCCTGTCTCTAACAATTCTGAAAAATTAGTAAAACTTATATAATTTTCATATAAATACTGTGTAAAAATTTCAGAATTTTTTGACGGTCCAGTAAAATCAGAGAAATTCTTTACTGGAGGCCAAAGTTTTTGTTTTTGCACAGAATCAAATCAATAAGTATCCTTACTATCCCAAAGGCTTTACTTGGCACATTATTAAAATAAAAAGCACAAAACATGATTAATACAATAGCTTAATCATGTGAACACACAAAAACAGAAAGTAAAAGTGTTGGGTTGTCTCCCAACAAGCGCTTTTCTTTAAAGCCTTTTAGCTAGGCATGATGACTTCAATGATGCTCACATAGGAATAGTATTTGAAACATGCAAAAGAGCATCATGGATCACATGGCGAGCGCATTTAAGTCTAACCAACTTCCTATGCATAGCGATTTTGTGAGAAAACAATTTATGGGAGCAAGAATCAACTAGCATAGGAAAGCAAAACAAGCATAACTTCAAAACTTTGAACATATAGAGAGGAAACTTGATATTAGTGCAATTCCTACAAGCATAAGTTCCTCCCTCATAATAATTTTCAGTAGCATCATGAAGGAATTCCACAATATAACTATCACATAAAGCATTATTTTCATGATGCACTGATACGTCTTCAACGTATCGATAATTTATGAAGTATTCATGCCATATTAACCTATGTTTACAATACTTTTGTATGGTTTTGATGCACTTTATATGATTTATTTAGAACTAACCCGGATTGATGTTGTTTTCAACAAAATTACCGTGGTGTTGTTTTTGTGCAGAAAATGAAAGTTTTCGGAATTGCCCGAAACTTTTTCTGATTTTTTTGGAGGAAATAAGCAACATTGGAGCGAAGACCTGCTGGAGGGGGTGTGCCAGTGGGCCACCACACAACATGCCACGCCCCCTAGTGGCGCGGTGAGATATGTGGTGAGGCCCACGTGGCTCCGTTTGGCGTGATTCCAACGCTGAAAAATCCCATAAATACCAGAAACCCTGGAAATAAAGAGAGACTCCTCGTTCCGCCGCCGCAACTCTCTGTATCAACGAAAAACCAACCTGGAGGCGTTCCAGTACCCTGCCAGAGAGGGTAGATCATCTTCGGTGGCCATCTTCATCATCCCGGCGGAGGCCATGATGAGGAGGGAGTAGTCCACCCTCGGGGCTGACGGTTTGTACCAGTAGCTATGTGTTCAATCTCTCTCTCTCTCTCTCTCTCTCTCTCTCTCTCTCTCGTGTTCTTGAGATGGCACGATCTTGATGTATCACGGGCTTTGTTAATATAGTCGGATCATATGATGTTATTCCCTTGCTACCTTGTTGTGATGAATTGAATCTTTACCTTTGAGATCTCGTTATGTTGGATTTAATATTATGGTTTGAGAACACTTGATGTACGTCTTGCATGGGATACCCGTAGTGACATTGGGGTATTCCATTTATTCACTTGATGTATGTTGAGGCATCAACTTGCGGATTCCGGTGACCTAGGGGATCTATGCATAGGGGTTGATTGCACGTTTTCATACCACGTTCTCTGATAGAAATCTTGGGGTGCTGCTTGAAGTTCTTTGTGTTGGATTGAATATGATAGATCTGAAATTGTTTGATGCATGTCGCATAATTTACCCACGGATACTTGAGGTGACATTGGATTATCTAGGTGACATTAGGGTTGATTGATATGTATCATTGGTGTTATTCTAGTAGGAACTCTAGGACTGTTTGTGACACTTATAGGAATAACCCAATAGATTGATCGGAAAGAATAACTTTGACGTGGTTCTACTACCTACACCAATTTCATCTTATTGTTCTCCGCTAGATAGGAACTTTGGAGTGATTCTTTGTTGCACGTTCAGGGATGATCATATGATTCAACTATGTTAGCATTGTTGGGAGATTGCACTAGCGAAAGTATGAACCCTAGGCCTTATTTCCAACCATTTATACACCGTTTTGCTCGCTGTTTTACCCTTGCTACCTTGCTGTTTTTATATTTTCAGATTACAAAAACCTATATCTATCATCCATATTGCACTTGTATCCCCATCTCTTCGCCGAACTAGTGCACCTATACAATTTGCCATTGTTTTGGGTGTGTTGAGGACACAAGGGATTTCTTGTATTTGATTGCAGGGTTGTTTGAGAGAGACCATCTTCATCCTACACCTCCGAGGGATTGATAAACCTTAGGTCATCCACTTGAGGGAAAATTGCTACTGTCCTACAAAACTCCGCGCTTGGAGGCCCAATATGAGTCTACAAGAATAAAGTTGCATAGTAGACATCATGCACAAGCATAGAAGTTTCATTACTCTCCACATAAGCAATTTTATTCTCATTCATAGTAGTGGGGGCAAACTCAACAAAATAACTATCATGAGACACTTGATTGACATAACCACTTTGAATATTAAAATCATGATAGCAAGTTTCATGGTTGTCATTACTCTTTATAGCATACATGTCATCATCATAGATAGGAGACATGCCATCATCATAATAAATTTGCTCATCAAAACTTGGGGGGCTAAAAATATCATCTTCATCAAACATAGCATCCCCAAGCTTGTGGCTTTGCATATCATTAGCATCATGGATGTTCATAGAATTCATACTAAGAACATTGCAATCATGCTCATCATTCAAGGAATTCTCATTAAGTATTTTCATAAATTCTTCCTCTACCAATTGAGCACAATTTTCTGAACCATCATTTTCACGAAAGACATTAAAAAGACGAAGCAATTGAGGCAACCTAAACTCCATTTTTTTTGTAGTTCTCTTTTATAAAACCAAACTAGTGAAAAACAAGAAACTAAAGATTTAGTTGCCAAATCTAAAGATATACCTTCAAGCACTCACCTCCCCGGCAACGGCGCCAGAAAATGGCTTGATGTCTACTACACAACTTTATTCTTGTAGACTCTGTTGGGCCTCCAAGCACAGAGTTTTGTAGGACAGTAGCAATTTTCCCTCAAGTGGATGACCTAAGGTTTATCAATCTGTGGGAGGTGTAGGATGAAGATGGTCTCTCTCAAACAACCCTGCAATCTAATATAAGAAATCTCTTGTGTCCCCAACACACCCAATACATTGGTAATTTGTATAGGTGCACTAGTTCGGCGAAGAGATGATGATACAAGTGCAATATGGATGGTAGATAAAGGTTTTTGTAATCTGAAAATATAAAAACAGCAAGGTAACAAGTGTAAAACAGTGATCAAAACGTTGTATAAATGCTTGGTAATAAGGCATAGGGTTCATACTTTCACTAGTGCAATCTCCCAACAATGCTAACATAGTTGAATCATATGATCATCCCTCAACGTGCAACAAAGAATCACTCCAAAGTTCCTATCTAGCGGAGAACAATAAGATGAAATTGGTGTAGGTAGTGGAACCACCTCAAAGTTATTCTTTCCGATCAATCTTTTGAGCTATTCCTATAAGTGTCACAAACAGCCCTAGAGTTCGTACTAAAATAACACCAATGATACATATCAATCCACCCTAATGTCACCTATATACTCCAATGTCACCTCAAGTATCCATGGGTAAATTATACGACATGCATCAAACAATCTCAGATCTATCATATTCAATCCAACACAAAGAAGTTCAAGGAGCACCCCAAGATTTATATCGGAGAACGTAGGACAAGAACGTGTATCAACCCTTATGCATAGATTACCCCAATTTCACCTCGGGAATCCGCAAGTTGAGTACCAAAACATACATCAAGTAAATCAATAGAACACCCCATTGTCACCACGGGTTTCCACATGCAAGACATATATCAAGTGTTCTCAAATGCAATATTCAATCCAACATAACAAGATCTCAAAGGGAAAGATTCAATTCATCACAACAAGATAGCAAGGGAAACACACGATATGATCCAACTATATTAACAAAGCCCGTGATACACCAAGATCGTGCCATCTCAAGAACACGAGAGAGAGAGAGAGAGAGAGAGAGAGAGATTGAACACATAGCTACTGGTACATACCCTTAGCCCCGAGGGTGACCTACTCCCTCCTCGTCATGGCCTCCGCCGGGATGATGAATATGGCCTCCGGATGATGATTTCCCTCTCGGCAGGGTACTGGAAAGGCTCCAGATTGGTTTTTCATTTATACAGAGAGTTGCGGCGCCGGAGCCGAGAGTCTCTCTTTATTTCTTGCGTTTCTGGGATTTATAGGATTTACATTGGAATCACGTGCAACGGAGCCACGTGGGCCCCACAAGCCATCGGGGCGCGGCCTAGGGGGGTGTCGGTGTCAAAATCGGCGGATCTCGGGTAGGAGGTCCCGAGCTATGGATCTGGGATCAATGGTTAACAGGGCACGAAGGAGACAGTGTTTACCCAAGTTCAGGCCCTCTTGAAGAGGTAAAACCCTACGTCCTGCTTGATTATATTGATGAGTATGATGGTTACAGAGTCGATCTACCTCGAGATCAAACGAGCTAAAACCCTAGATGAGTTGACTTGTCCTTTACGATCTAAGCCCCTGGTTTATATAGACACCAGGGGTACCTAGGGTTACATGTAGTCGGTTGTTTACCGAGGGTTAAAACACGCCCACACGTGACTTAGCGGACGCACCATGACACCTGAGGTTTCCTTCTTGATCACGGAGCATCCTAACAGTTCGATCTTCTGACAGTGGCCACCGAGTACCTCATAAGTTCGGCCCATTCGAGATAGGTCGGCATCCCGAGGACCCCTTAGTCCCGGACTCCCTCGGTAGCCCCCGAACTTTCCTCCAACGCCGAGGTACTTCGTCTTCTGCAGCTCCACTCGCCCAAGGCCTCCGGCTTGCGAGGTGAGTTCCCTTCTTCTTCCCCGGCCTGTCGGACAATAACCTGACCACTGATAAACTTTCGTCTGTCAAAAACATGATGGGGCCCACAGTATTAATTTCTCTGCCCAAGGATCAATGAAACCGCTCGATTCCTGCGCGCCAATAGAGGGTAGGCAACCCAACAGTCTTTTACTGAATTTGCCTTAGTGGGCTGAGGGAGAAAATGCCTATTTTAAGCCTGTTAAACTCGCCGCAGGCAACACTTCCTTCCCCTTCGCCATCGAGAGGCCCTAGAATCAACGAGCTTGGAGATATGGCGAGAGCTCCAGGTTCCTCCTCGCGCCCTCATGGCCCCCTTCCAGGCGACTGGGCAAGCTATTCTGTTTCCCTTCTTCAACTTCGCAATCTTGAGGTATAGGGATATCTCCCTACTTTGGATCTGGCACCCACTCGCGCTGGATTGACTTCCGTGAATGGCGCGGCCTTTGCGGAGAACTTCCCCGCTCCATGCAAGTACGAGAGGGTATGACTTGTTTCCTTCCTCTTACGAGGCCTAGGATTCCCCATTCACCCCTTCTTGAGGGGTTTACTAGAGTTCTATGGGATCCAACTCCACAACCTTACCCCCGGGTCTATCCTGCACATCTCGGGCTTCGTTGCCCTCTGCGAGATGTTTCTAGGCTGCGAGCCCCACTTTGATTTATGGAGAAAGTATTTCTGTCTCGCCCCCCGCACTCGGGAAGAGTCAATCCGGGAAGTGGGTGGAGCCGAAGTGTGGCGTATAGCCGGGACGGGGTATCCCATCGGGATCCTGAAGAAGGAATCCGAAGAGTGGGCTTCAGAGTGGTTTTATATTGAGGATGTCCCCCTATTCGACCCAGCTCGAAGGGGTTTGCCTAAATACTCTGACGCTCCCTTAAAGAAACGATTCAATTGGTGTCCGAAGAGCTCCTCCTAAGAGGAGAGCGTAGAGGTAAAGTGTCTAGCTGCCCAGGTGAAGCTGCTAGCTCATAGCAAGCTAACCATCATCGATGTGATGGCCGCTGCCATTACCCGTTGTGTTCAACCTCTCCAACAAAGGATTCATCCCCTGTGACGCTATAACGGGACAAGCGACACAACCCGCTCCCGACGGCAAGGGCCCGCCAATCAGGCAGCGTTGGCGGCCATATTAGCCGATCTCTTTAAAGGAGAAAAAGAAGATTTTGCCCGCCTGAAGATCAGAGGGGGATACTCAACTCATAACCCCATTGAATGGGTAAGTTCATTCATGCTTCCATAGCTCGGAACGCTTATATTTGATTTTACTAATAGGAACTCCGCGTTTTTCTGAACAGCAATGGAGGCATTGGATCAAGACAGTTAACTGTCCCGCTCTGCAACCAGAGAATTATTCCCCGTGACGATGACCCCGAATTCCATGATGATCCGGAGATTACGATTGATTTCGAGGACTGGACTTTTTACCAGAGGAGTATTGATGAATCTAAGGTGGCCCTTCAGGCCGATCACCCTGGATCACTTCCTTCCTCCGTAGTAAGTAAAAAGAAGGCTTCTTCTCAGAAAGGACGCGCGCCCCCGGTCATTCCGTACATATTGACTTCTACCCCCAAGGGTCGCCGGACCACGCGCCGAACACCATTGAGGGTTACACCGGCAAGGTCCTTATCGAACGGCGGCAAGACTCCCAAGCGAGGGACGACGACGGGAATCACGTTGACCGCTCCCCCCACCAGGAGGTGCTTTACATTAACCTTGCGTCGTTCATTGTTTTATCCGCTTTAAACACTCATGGTTTCTGACCGAAACACTCAAGAGGCGAGTATAGCCACCTTCATCCGAAGACGTTAACAAGGCGCCCGATAAGCCTCATGAACCAAGGTCTTCGGCACATGCCGAAGTGGATGCGGGAGTCCCTGTTGTTGACCCACCTCCCGAGGATTCGAGGGAAGTCTCGGTTACCAATTCCGAAGTTGATAGCGCAATGAATCATCAGCGGCGGAGGGAGTCATTGCGTCATCCAATATTTTCTGACAAAGAGTTTAATGCTCTTAATTCAGTGGACTCATACCTCATAGCTGCTCGAGCAGGACTCGATGGAGCCGCTAGACTAATGTCCTCTAGCCTGCAGGTGAGTGGTCGGTTTTAACGACCGAACACAATTCCTAACCCAGTAGCCCCCGAGCCTTAATTTGGATGGGACGGCCAAATTTTAAGGGTCTCAATTTTTTTAATATGTAGGCTTCAAAGCAACAAAATGAGAAGTTGTTGGCAGATCTCGAGTCGAGTCAGGCGGAGGTGCAAGACCTTAAGGCCGAACTTGAGCAGGTGAAAAAGTACACAAGAGAGGCACACAGTGAGTAAAGAGTATTGTTATGTGCGGATATTTGTTGGGACATCTTTTCTGACGAAAGATTGTTTCATAGCAGTCGAGTCCATAGGACAGCTGCAGAAGGATTTGGATGCTTCCCGAGGATCTCAAAGGTATGATGAGTCTCAGTTGGAGGCTGGTCGTCATATATTGACTCGAAATCTTGAGGAGAAGAACAAGCTCAAGGAGGAAAACCGGCGACAAGCCAAAGAAATTGAGAGTTTAAAAACTCGATTGACGCAAGCCCACGAAGAGAACCGGAGATTAAAGGGTGGCATGTTCTATAAGCGAAATTCTAACCTAGAACTTCGTAAAGCATTTTTATCGTGCCAAATGTAAGGAGCATGTCGTATTTCGTGCTTAGGTCTCCTGACCGGGCATCCCGAGGAAGAAGCCGGCTCATTCGGAGGGGACCTATTGAAGGAACTGTCCTTCGTGCATGAGCGGGCTCGGAAAGCTATGAAGAGCATGGTCAAGGCGCTCTGGCTAGCCAAGATGCCTCCGGAAGGGATGGCCGAGCTTGCCGATCAATTTTGAGGAGCTCGAAGCCATTTTGAATTATGGAAGACCTTGGCTTGTCGAGAGGGAGCGTGATATGTCTCCAACGTATCTATAATTTTGGGCTTTCTATTCCTGTGCTCCTTGTTCCTTAGCTCTACTCATTCATCCCCACGCTCTTAACATTTGCTCACTTTTCCCCACTCCTTAGTCCGAAACCCTCATAAATGGTCACACGGGGGGATGCCGTCGGGTCAATGGTTTGACCGTTAACTACTGACGAGTGGGACCGGTTTCGGTGGACTGTTGGGCCGAAGCGCGCCACTCCCTCCATCTTGTTTTGCAGGCGTCTTTTCATAGGCGCCCGCCACGTCGGGCTGACGACATGGCCCCACGCGTACTCGTCGGGAAACCCGACGGTCTGACGGGCGCCTCGACCGTCGGCGCGGTGTGAACGCCGCATGGCGCCGCTTCGAATCGCCGCCCGAGGCCATTAGCAGGATATTTAAGCCGGTCGTCATCCCCCAGCCCTTGTACATCCTCCTCCTCCCTCCACCCCACCGCCGCCCGAGCCCATACACCTCCTCTCGCACTTCCGTCACCGTCAGGATGGTCTGGCGCCTCATCACCACGTACGCGCAGCTCACTCCGGAGCGGCGCCTGCAAATCGAGGCGGAAATGCAGGCTCGCCGCGCCGCCCGCATCGCTGCGGGTCTCCCTCCGGATTCGCCGGAGACGGAGGAGGAGGAGGAGCATCATCCGGCGCCCATGGAGGAGGACGGCCCGGAGGCGGAGGCGGAGGTCGCCGTCGACCAGCCGGAGGAGATGGCAGAGCAGCAGGCCATCCTGGATTCCATCCGGGATGAGGCCGAGGTGGAGGCCAACCGTCGGCTCATCTGGCAGAGGCAGGCGGAGGCTGACGCCCTGTTCGACGAGCTGGAGGCGGAGATAGAGGCAGAGGAGGCTGCAGCGGAGCAGCCGCAGGCGTCGGAGAGGGCGGAGCCGCAACAGGCGGCCATTTATCCACCGGAGGGCACGGAGATCATCGACATCTCTGACAAAGAGTAGATAGGTTTTATTATGTAGTAGTATGTAGGTTTTACATCCTGCATGCTTTTGTATGAATTTTTTTCCTTTCTGAATATGAGATATCCGGTTGTGTAATGATGTTTTCAATCTAATATGAACCATGGTGATGTTGAAAAAGAAGAAGGAAAAGAAACTATTTTTTGCATGATGAAACTAATTTGGTGCAATCAAATCAATAAAGAAAGGACCCATAAAGAAAAGGGTGACGGTGCAATAAATCAATAAAAAAACAGAACCAGCGCGTGCACCATTTTATAGGCCTCTTTTATCCTTGTGGGCCTTCGACAGGTCAACGCCTTGCGAAGGCCCAACAAGGACTTGTTTGCATTTTGGGACAGACGAGTGGGCGAGCAGAACCAACCTCTCGCGGATCGCCCAACGATCCAACGGTGCGGAGCCGTCCATGTGATCCAACGACGCGCAGCCTGCACGCGTGCCCGCCCTATGAATTCCTTCTAGAAGACCAGATCTGAGGGCTGTCGCTTGGCGCTAGGGTATGATCGGACGGCTGCAGTTCAACGCTAGGGTTTGGAGAGATGCTGCGGGGTTTTGAGCCGGTCAGCGGGGTTATCTTAGGTTTGACCAACTTTCAAATGATGTTAACTAATTCAAAAAAATCAAAAAAATAGCAAACCTTCGCGGTTCGTCGTTTCATAAGACATAGTTACCATAAAAAAATATAAGCTTGGTTTAGGGATATTTTTATGGAAAATATTCTTTTGAGGTAAGCTACCATCTCCAAGTTCAAATGAGAAGAAGAAATTCAAAAATAATCAAAAAAATGCAAGACCTGCGCACAATGCCGTTGTATGTGACATGGTTATAACAAAAAATAATAATCTAGGTTTATGCACATTTCCATGAAAACTGCTTCACACAAATGAGCTATCACGTATGAGATTGTATAGAGTCCAAGAAGAGAGTGATAGTGCGTTTGGGTCTATGAAAAATTAAAAAAATCAAAAAAATCACCATAGATTCATTTTAGTGTGAATAAGAAGGATTTGAACTTATATTTTTATTATTGAAATTTTTAACTGTTTTTATAATGATTTATATTGGAAATGGCCTGTTTACCCTAACTTTTCCGAGCTCACCAACATAGGCTAACATGATCATTTGTTTGTATTTTTGTTTTATTTGTTGTTAGATCATTGCAACCTAGCTAACATGATCATTGCAACATCACAGAGCAATGGATTTCAAATGTTGCTTATAATTCAAATGTCAGTCAAAATTCAAATTCAAACATCACATCACAGTCAAAACATCATATCAAATCACATCAACCTGTGTTAACTTTAATTATACATTAATGCCGGCCACAAAGGTCGGCGAGAGTTCACAAGTCGGCCAGGCATTAACTAAAAACATTAAAACTAAAAATGAAAACGAGGAGGTGTGCTGCCCCCTAGGCGTGCTCGTCGTCGTCTACATCGGGGTCGGTGAGGTCGACGAGGGTCGGCGCTGGGCCAGCCCAGGGGAACGACGTCTCCCAGGCGGTGGCGACGTCGTCCACCGGTGGCTGCACCGCCGCTGCTTGCGCTTCGGCACGACGCTCGTCCTCCTCTGCCTTGGCGTCCTTCTCCAACTCCTCGAGCCACTGACCCTCGCGATGCTCCGCCCGCAGGTGCCGCTGTCGCCAGACTCCAGGTAGTCCCGCTCCTGCTTCGGCGTCGCCAGCATCCATATGGGTGGCGCGCTCACCCACTCCCGCAGCACCCCCTCCCAGACGTACTCGGGGCATGAGGGCGGTCGGCGCCTGCTCGAGCCTGGCAGGGGATGGCGGGGCCAGCGGAGGCACGACGCACTCGCCAGCAGCGGAGAACGCAATGGCCTCCGCCATCCGCGCCTGGTAAGCCGCCTCCTCCTCCTCCTCCTCGCGCCGCTCCTCCTCCTCGCTTTCGCAGAGGACAGCTGCCAGCACCAGCGCCTCCTGGTATGCGGCCTTCGCCTCCTGGTCCTCATCGCGCATGATGAGGGGCGGCGGGGTACCAGCCCGCACATCGCGAACGCCACGCCGGCGCTGCTCCTCGTGCTCAAATGCAAACCAGACCTCCCAATTGGGAGAGTCCGTAGCATAGGCCGGATCGAGCCGCTGCTCGGGCGTGAGCTACTGCCGCCGGCGCCTCACCTCCTCCACATGCGCCCGCGCCGACCGTGGAACCGCCGGCACTGGGATCCTCTCCGGATCCAAGTGCCAGTAGTGTGGCAGGATCACGTCGGGGTAGGGGAGAGGGATGGTGTGCTCCCAGTGCCACCTCGCCTGGTGCACTGGGACGCTAATCCGCTGCCGAGGCGGACGGGAAGAGGACAGCGGGGGTAGTGTGCGCCAAGGGACGGCGGGGGCCTTGCCCTTCTTCTTGTCGGAGCTCGAGCCGGCCCCTGAGAAGATGCCCATGGTGGCTACTGGCTAGGGTTTGGTTTTGTCGCCGGCGGACTAGGGTTTGGATCCTGCTGGGGGTGGAGGGGGCAGGCGCGGCTCTGGAAGGATGGAAGGTACTGTGGACTGGCCGGTTTCCATTTAAAGAAGGACGACGACCCGAACATGGGTGGCTGTCGACTGGGGCCCGCCGCGCGAGCGCATTTACTTTGGCTGTAGGGGTAGTTGGAAGGCCGCCACGCGTCCCCAAGGCGGACGAGGAGAAAGCGCATGCACGTTCGTTCGGCGTCCGTGTGGCCGGAAATGGGGTGGGACGGACTCACTCGTCACGTCCAACGGGCGACGCAGTCCAGCACGGCCCCACTCGTTAGAGTTAACGGTCAAACCATTGACCCGACGGCATCCTCCGTTGTGACCTTTCGTGAGGGTTTCGGGCTAGGGAGTGGGGAAAAGTGAGCAAAATTTAAGGACGTGGGGATGAATGAGCACAGCTAAGGAACTAGGGGCACAGATGTAAAAAAACATATAATTTTTGCTTGTTCCATGCTGTTATATTATCATTCTTGGATGTTTTACAATCATTTTATAACAACTTTATATCATTTTTTGGGACTAACATATTGATATAGTGCCAAAGTGCCAGTTGCTATTTTTGCTTGTTTTTTACTTCGCAGAAAATCAATACCAAACGAAGTCCGTCCCGCCCAGTGGGCCAAACAAGAGCCAGGAAGGTGGGCTGTGGAGAGCACAACCCACCAGGGCGCGCCAGGGGGCCCCCGACGCGCCCCGATGGGTTGTGTAACACCCCCCCTGTATTAGCTACAGTGATCACCCCTTGATAATGCCATGTCATCATGATCAACCATGCTTGAGCATCATTTGCATCATATCTTATTTCAAATTCCAATTTAAATTGCAATTCAAATATTAAGTGAAATTAAAAGTTGTTCACAGGCAGTAACTAAATTGTTCAAAATGTTGAAAATAATCCATAGGCAATTATAAAAATAGTACCAACATTTATTAAATTGCTTAAGTGACCCCCACCAACCTCAAACAGTAGCTAATAATAACAATTTAACACTAGATTATTTAATAGGATTTAAAATGAAATCTTAATTTGCCCAAGCCAATTTTTGGTGGTAGTTAATATTGCACTGTAATATTTGAGCTAAGTCACACATTTATTAAAAATCATTTAGTGGCCGAATGATTTGCAAAACTGAGAGAAAGAAAAGAATTAGAAAAAGAAAAGAAAACGGGGCAGTGGCCTACTGTGCACTTGGGCCGCAAGTGCACAGTAGCCAGCCCAGCCCGTCACCCCGGCCGTCGTCCTCCTCCCGCGCGCTATCGCGCGCTCCCGTCGACACGCCCGCAGCCGTCGCGCTGTCGCCCATCCGCCGGCGCCCCTGTGCCGATAAGGCCTCACCCGTGCCCCTCTCGACCGCCCCGAACCCTAGCCCCCTCAGTCGCCCCCGCACGCTTCCTCCCTCTCGATCCCCACCTCTCCCGCAACGTCGCCGTCGCTGCCGCGCTCGATCCCGCGGCCACCGACGACCTCGAGCCCCGCTGAGACGCTCACAAGCACCGCCGCGACCACCCCGTCCTCCTCGACCACGACCCCGAGCTCCGGAGCCCCTGCTGCGACCTCCCCGAGCTCTTCATTGCCGCACGGTCGCCGGCGCTTCTCCGGCGAATGCCGCCGCCCTGCTGCTCCTAAGCTCCCACCGGGCCTTCGTGTGCCTCCCCGGTGAGCCTCCCCTCCTTTCCCCTCTCCTAGCGCTGCTCCTAGCCGCCTGTAGCCGCCGATTCGCCTGAGCCCGAAACCCACCGCCGTGTAGCACGTCGCCGGCGAGGCTCCGACGACCATTTGGTCTCGGGCTCGTGCCCGTTCGCCTCGTCGTGCCGCGTAGATCCTCCCCAGCTATTCCTTTCGCCCGAACGCGCGCCGCAGCTGCGTTCCCATCGCTCGCCCGAAAGCTTCGCCGCCGGCGAGCTCATACCGCTCGGCTCCGGCCGCCGCAGCCCGCGAGACCGCCGCCATTCGCTCCGGCTCGTCGCCAACTTTCGAACGAGCCCAACCCCGCTGCAAACGGTGCCCCCTGCGCGATTTCCGGGCACCTCCCGTGCCGCGCCGCCGCGTTTCGCGCTCGCCGGCGTGATTCCGGCGAGTCGCCGGTGGCCGCCGACGTGGCCTGACCGCTGGGACCCCCTGTGTCGCTGACGGGTGGGTCCCGTTGACCTGTTGACCCGGTCAACGCTGACGTGGCCCCTCCTGTCGCTGACATGCGGGTCCCGCCAGCTAAAACGATTTTTAATAAATAGAAAATGTGTTAATTAATTTAATTAGATAATTAAAACACTAATTGCTCACTGACAGTAGGTCCCACCCCTAATTAACCTAATTTAGTTAAGTTTAAACCCTGATTAGCTTAATGTGAGGCTGACATGTGGGTCCCACTGGACCCACTGGTCAGTTTGACCCTGGTCAGCCCCTGTTGACTGCTGACATCAGCATTGCATCATGCTGACGTCATCCCAACACTGTTCTGGATAATGTTCTGGATTATTCGAATTAATTGATTAAAATAATTTCAGAAAATTAATAAAACTTTAGAAAATCATATCGTTTAAACCGTAAGTCAGATGAAAATAATTTATATATGTAAAATGATCAGAAAAATATGAAGATTCTAAATATGTGATCAAAACAATTGTCCAACACTCCTAGCTAGCTGAACATGGAACTTTTTGACTGTTTTCGATAGATGAATAGTACACCACTTTTTATTAAATAAATCCAAATAAATTTCTAAATTAACTAGATCATTTAGTTAGGCAGTATAACTCATCTGCATATCATTTTAGGCATGTCATGCATAGTGATTGTACTTTGCCGTGGATTTATTGTTTCTTCTCCCCCCTTCTTTCCGATAGTCTCCGAGACCGACGCTGCCCAGGAGACTGACTACATCCCCGACCCGTCCTTTTCCGCAGAGCAACCAGGCAAGCAAAACCCCTTTGAGCATGCCTATATCACCTATTCTTTCTCCCTCCTGCTTGCATTAGAATTTGCTACTGCATTTGTTTGATCCCAATTCTGATGCATAGCCTATTTTTGTAAACTGTTATTGATACCTGCCTGTTATCCTAAACTGCTTAGTAAAGGTTGGATGGAAAACCATCTGTGGCCCCTCTCCCTTGCTGTAGTTGCTCCGCTTTAGTATCTGTGCCCCGATCGAATGACCGACGGGCTGAGAACAGCACATCACCGCACACCCCCTTAAATTGCCCGACACTGCAGAGCTGGCATCGAGTGCCGAGGGTGATACCTCTTAGCTCACTTCCGATGGTGTCTCTGTGGAATAGCTATACGGACGTGTGTTATCGAGGGTGATTCCTCTTTCATCACTTCCAATAAAGCTGACGTCGTGCAACTCCCCGAGTGGAAGCCATCGAGGGTGATTCCTCCTGGTTCTCCTTGACGGATGACATCGAGTGGAATCCATCGAGGGTGATTCCTCGGACTCCTCCTCGATACTTGGACACACAGTTACTTTGGCCTTGGTTACAGGCGGGTCTACCTCGAGAGGTACCCGCGGTGAAATGTATAGTCGGGCTCGCCCGCAACGTGTCGATCACCCGAGGCCGGACATCACTAGGAACAAGGGTGTGCGGCCGGAGTTAATCGAGCGTGTTGGGCGAGCGAGCAATACTAATTGAGCTTAACGGATTTGGGTATTGATCTGAGTGGGTCGTCGTGCCCATTTCGCACTACCACCACGTGGGATAATGGTTTAATGGGGCCCTCTACACCGTATGTATCAGCCGAAAGCTCTGACAGACGTCCAGTTCAGCATTGCGGCCGGGCCGGGTCGGCGCCATCCATGACAGAGGTGGTGCCTGGATCGCCCTGCGCGCAACGACCCGGAGTGCAAAGGGGGACGGGCCCAAGATCCCTGAGCGCTTAGGATGTAGACCGGCGGGGACCTCTCTGCTTAGCTCTAGGTAGGGCTGCGGTGTGTCGATCAGCCGAGGCCGGGCATGACCCGGAAAAGTGTGTCCGGCCGGAGTTAATCGAGCGTGTTGGGTAACAGTAGTGCACCCCTGCAGGGAAGTTATCTATTCGAATAGCCGTGTCCACGGTAACAGGACGCTCAGTGTTGTATCCGGATCTATTACTACTTGAACTGGAGACTTGTGATTAATTGGGAGCTCCGGGATCGCTTTCTCGCAGGGAGTCGAGGAAGGATCTCTGGGCTTTGCTTCAACATGCTTGATATTTATAATATGCTAATCTGCTCTCTTCTAATGCTGCAAGACCGCTGAAGATGCTAGTCTTCGATAGGCTAGGCCTTTTCTCTCTATTCTGGCTTTGCTGCTATACAGTCCACAGATACAGCCTTTTCACTTGATACCAATGCATAATTAGTATAGTTCTGATGTCAGTCTTGCGAGTACTTTGGATGAGTACTCACGGTTCCTTTGCTATCCTTTTCCCCCGTACCCAATTGGTGATACATCAGACGATGGAGCCCAGGAGCAGGAGATCCCCGGAGGTGTCTGCTACGACTTGGAGATCCCCGTCGGCCAGGAGTAGTTTAGGAGGCTCCCAGGCAGGAGGCCTCGCCTCTTTCGTTCAGAGCTGTTGTTTGTTTTCGCCTTCTTAGGCATCTTGTTTAACTTTGTGTCTGTACTCAGATACTTTGGCTTCCGCTGATGCTTGTCTAACTCAAGCTTTTGTATTCGAGCCCTCGAGGCCCCTAGCTTGTAATATAAAGCTTGTATTATTTTAATTGTGTCTGGTGTTGTGTTGTGATATCTTCCCGTGAGTCCCTAGGCTTGATCGTGTGCATTTGCGTGTATGATTAGTGCACGATTAAGTCGGGGCGTCACAGGTTGTGCCCTCCACGGAGCCCCTCTGCATCGCCTCTGATGCCTATAAATTCCCAAATATTCGGAAAACCCTAGGGGAGTCGACGAAACACAATTCCAGCTCCCGCAAGTTCCAGAACCGCGAGATCCAATCTAAACACCATCACGGAGGGGTTCATCTTCTTCATAGGTGCCTCTCCGATGATGCGTGAGTAGTCCACCATAGACCTATGGGTCCGTAGGCAGTAGCTAGATGGTTTCTTCTCTCTCTCTTATGATTCTCAATACAATGGTCTCTTGGAGATCTATTTGATGTAAACTTTTGCGGTGTGTTTGTTGGGATCCGATGAATTTTGAGTTCATGATCAGTTTCTATCCATGAATATTATTTGAGTCTTCTTTGATCTCTTATATGCATGATTGCTTATAACATTGTATTTCTTCTTCGAATCTTTGGTTTAGTTAGGCCGACTAGATCAATTTTTCTTGCCATGGGAAGAGGTGCTTTGTGATGGGTTCAATCTTGCGGTGTTCTTTCCCAGTGACAGAAGGGGCAGCAAGACACGCATGTATTGTTGCTATTAAGGATAACAAGATGGGGTCTATTCCTACAAGAATAGATCTTGTCTACATCATGTCATTGTTCTTATTGCATTACTCCATTTTTCCAAGAACTTAATACACTAGATGCATGCTGGATAGCGGTCGATGTGTGGAGTAATAGAGGTAGATGCAGGCAGGAGTCGGTCTATCTATCTTGTATGTGATGCCTATATAATGATCATCGCCTTGGATATCGTCATGACTATTCGATTTTCTATCAATTGCCCAACAGTAGTTTGTTCACCCACCGTGCGCTATACTCATGAGAGAAGCGACTTGTGAACCCTACGGCCCCCGGGTCTACTTTTCCAACATATTGCTGTCCGATATACTTTTTTGCATCTTTGTTTTTAGATCTACAAAACCAAAAACCGAAAAACATATTGCTGCATATTTTATTTGCCTTTTCTATTTTGTGTTCTTGAGAGATCTATCTCTCCTATCTATCACTACCTAATCTATCTTATTACCGTAGAGAGATTGACAACCTCTCTTTCGCGTCGGGTTGCAAGTATTTGTTGTTTGTGTGCAGGTGCTGCTTATTGGGTGGTGGTGATCCTCCCACTGGTTCGATAACCTTGGTTTCATAACTGAGGGAAATACTTATCGTCGCTATGCTGCATCATCCCTTCCTCTTTGGGGAAATACCGACGCAGTCTCAAGCCATGTCAAAGGAATTTCTGGCGCCGTTGTCGGGGAGGAAGCGGTCTCTTCTACGTGCCTATCGTAGGCTCCGAGGGGACTCCATCATCATCTACCAGGTTCCTAATCACAAATCTCATCTCCTTGCAATTACATTATTTGCCATTTGCCTCTCGTTTTCCTCTCCCCCACTTCACCAATTTGCCCTTTTTCTTGCCGGATCGCTTCCTTGTTTGCAATCTTGTTTGCATAGTCACGATGACTCAAGAGAACACCAAGTTGTGTGATTTTTCCAATACCAATAACAATGATTTTATTAGTACTCCGATTGCTCCTCCCGCCACTAGTGCGGATTCTTGTGATATTAATGTCGCTTTGTTGAATCTTGTCATGAAAGATTAATTTGCCGGTACTCCTAATGAGGATGCTGCGTCCCATCTAAACACGTTCGTAGAATTGTGTGATATGCAAAAGAAAAAAGATGTGGACGATGATATTGTTAAGTTGAAATTATTTCCTTTTTCCTTGCGGGATCGTGCACAAATTTGGTTTTCCTCTTTGCCTCGCAATAGTATCGATTCTTGGAATAAGTGCAAGAATGCTTTTATCACTAAGTATTTTCCGCCCGCGAAAATTATTTCCCTTAGGACGCAAATCATGAATTTTAAGCAACTTGAGCATGAACATGTTGCACAATCGTGGGAAAGAATGAAGTTGATGATAAGAAATTGTCCTACACATGGTTTGAATCTTTGGATGATCATACAAAAATTTTATGCGGGATTGAATTTTGTCTCTAGAAATCTTTTAGATTCCGCCGCGGGTGGTACTTTTATGGAGATTACTTTGGGTGAAGCTACTAAATTGCTAGATAATATCATGGCTAATTATTCTCAATGGCATACCGAAAGAGCACCTACTAGTAAAAAAGTTAATTCGGTTGAAGAAATTAGTACTTTGAGTGATAAAGTTGATGCTTTGATGAAATTTGTTGCTAGTAAAAATGCTCCTATTGATCTTAATGATGTGCCTTTGTCTACCTTGATTGAGCAAAATAGTGAATCCGTAGATGTGAATTTTGTCTCGCGCAACAATTTCAATAACAATGCCTATAGAGGTAATTTTAATCCTAGGCTGTTTCCTGGAAATTTCTCTAATAATTATGGTAATTCCTATGGTAATTGTTCTTACAATAATAATAGGAACACCTCTGATCTTGAGAGTAATATTAAAGAATTTATCAATGCGCAAAAGGCTTTCAATACTACGATAGAAGAAAAGTTGAATAAGATTGATGATATGTCTAGAAGCATTGATAGAATTTCTCATGATGTTGAAAATCTCAAGTTGAAAGCTTTTGTGCCTAAGATTGATGAATCTATTAAAGTTGTATATGTCTCTATGGATGAAAGTAAGAAAAGAACCGCTATGCTTAGAGCTAAAAGATAAATCTTCGAAAAATCGTTTTCTAGTGATTGCCTTCATAAAAAAAGATGAAGATCTTAAAGTGATTGGTGTTTCTTCTATTGATTCCTTGTTTAGTAATGTTAAAATTGATAATGATGGGACTGAAGTAGAGTCAACTTTAGCTAGAAGGCGTCCCAATAATTTGGAGGGTGAAAATCTTGATGAAAATTTTGATAAAAGTGGGTTTGAAGAGGTCAAAACTTTAACTAGTGATGTGCCCACTATCTTGGATTGCAAACATTTTAATTATGATAGCTGCTCCTTGATTGAATGTATTTCTTTGTTGCAATCCATGTTGAATTCACCCCATGCTTATGAGCAAATTAAAGCTTTTACTAAACATATCGTTGATGCCATGATGAAATCTTTTGAAGAAAAGTTGGAGTTGGAGATTTCTATTCCTAGAAAATTACATGATGAGTGGGAACCTACCATTAAGGTCAAGATTAAAAATTATGAGTGCTTTGCTTTGTGTGATTTGGGTGCTAGTGTTTCCACGATTCTGAAATCTCTATGTGATGTGCTCGGTCTTACCAATATTGAAGAATGCTCTCTTAATTTGCACTTGGCGGATTCTACTATTAAAAAGCCTTTGGGAAGAATTAATGATGTTCTTATTCTTGCAAATAGGAACTATGTGCCTATTGATTTTATTGTGCTTGATATTGATTGCAATCCGTCTTGTCCCATTATACTTGGTAGACCGTTTTTACGCACTATAGGTGCCGTGATTGATATTAAAGAAGGCAATATTCGTTTTCAATTCCCACTAAGAAAGGGTATGGAAAATTTCCCTAGAACAATAATTAAGCCACCATATGAATCAATCATGAGGGCATCCTATGGATCCAAAACCAAAGATGACAATACTTGAATCTATCCATTATGCCTAGTTAGGGGCGTAAAACGATAACGCTTGTTGGGAGGCAACCCAATGAATAAATAAATTTTTGCTTTTTCCTTTCTGTTTTTGTGTGTTGACACAATTATGCCTCTGTTATGATTGTATTTTTATGGTTTATTTAGTGTTTGTGCCAAGTAAAGCCTTTAGGATGATTCATAGGATGAGTAGAAGCGATGCTGAATCTAAAACAGAAACTTTGCGTCCAGTATTTGAATTTTCATTTTTTGCTGGAACATGATATTGAGCTGAAATTTTAACACAGTGTTTCTATACAAATTCCTTACGTTGTCCTAATGTTTCAGAATTTTTAGTGTTACACAAGTATGGTTAGAGTACAGATTACTATAGACTGTTCTGTTTAAGACATATTCTGTTTTTGTTGCATTGTTTGCTTGTTTTGATGAACCTATGGCTTATATTGAAGGGTATGAACCATGGTAAAGTTAAAATACAGTAGGTATAATGCAATTATGAAATATGAATGGGTTTGCAACAGCACCTAAAGTAGTAATTTGCTTTATTATACTAATGGATCTCACAAAGATTTTGTTGAGTTTTGTGTGATTGAAGTTTTCAAGTTTTGGGTGAGATCACGATGGATGAAGGAATAAGGAGTGATAAGACCCAGCTTGGGGATGCTACCGCACCCCCAAGATATATCCAAAGAGTAACAACCAGCTAAGCTTGGGGATGCCCCCGAGTGGCATCCCCTCTTTCTTCCAACAACCATCTGTATTTTACTTGGAGCTATATTTTTATTCGTCACATATCATGAGTTTTGCTTGGAGCATCTTGTATATTTGCTTGCTTTATTTGATTTCCCTTTGTATCCTTGCTGGACACACCTATTTGAGGAAGCCAAAATTATGCTATGATTTGTTAGAATTGCTCTATGTGCTTCACTTAAACGTTTTGAGCTATAGAATTGCTCTAGTGCTTCACTTATATCTTTTTGAGCACGGTGTGCTTGGAAATTTTTGTGGAAATACTCTCATGCTTCACTTAGATTAATTTGAGAGTTAGTAAATTTTGAAGAAATCCTCTCATGCTTCACTTATACCCTTTTGAGAGATGAAATCTTTATGCTCATGTGCTTCACTTAAATTTGTTTGAGCTTGCCAGAAAGCAATGGCAATATATGAAACTAGTCCCAAATTGATAGATATCCAAGGAGGATATAATAAAAACTTTCATGAAGATCATTGGACAAATTAAACTTGATTCCTTGTAATAGTTTTGGAACATGATGATAGTAATATGTGAGTCATGTTAGTGAGTAATTATGCTTAGTAGGAATATTGGTGTTAAGGTTTGTGATTTCCTATGCATGCACGAAAGTCAATAGTTATGCAATGAAGTTACATCCTACTTGTGGTGCATTATTCGGTGTTAGTTATGTTCAATGCTCACTTATGTGATTTTTCGTTTCTTGGTTTGGTTGCTTCCCAATCTTTTTGCTAGCCTCCATTTGTACTAAGTAGAAATACTACTTGTGCATCCAAAATCCTTAAACCAAATTTTGCCTTATGAGTCCACCATACCTACCTATATGCGGTATTTCCATGCCGTTCCAAGAAAATTTGTATGTGCCATCTCTAAATTTTCAAAATAAATTTTCTCTTTTGTGTGCTCGTACCGCTCATGAAACGGTGGGGGGTGTCCAATATTTTTCCATGCTAGATGTGTTATTCTCAAGATGAGTGTTTATTCACTTGTCATTGCACGAGAGTGTGGCGGTAATAGGGATGCCCATTCCCGAAATGATAAAGAAAAAAATTACTTTATGTTGTGAAATAATAAATTCCTTGGAAAGTGTTGGTAGGGAAGGCAACCGTGGATACGGCCCGCCATGGAAAGTGAAAGTTTGGTGGAAAAACGAATAAACTTTATTTTCTGTTTGGGAACCGCCTATGATATATCTATGAATTTGAGCTCTGGCACCTCTACGAATCCCTACTTCCCTCTGCGAAGGGCCTATCTATTTACTTTATGCAATTTTTATTTTTGCTTTGAGTCTCCATCTTCTCTTATAAGCACCAACTAGAGGGCACTATGATCGTACTTGAGCATTGGGCATAGCTAATATTTGAGTGTGTTTCATGAATGGATCAATGATTGAGCATGATGGGCTAGGGATAACTTTCTTTAGTGTTGATATTTTGAAAGACATGGTTGCTTGTTGACATGCTTGAGTATTGAAGTCATTATGTTAAAACTAGACTATTGCTTTGAATCATTTACAAGTCCAAATGTCCATGCTATACAAAAGAAAAGAGTATGATGAACATGTTAGGCATCATTCCACATCAAAAATTCTGTTTTGATCATTTACCTACTCGAGGACGAGTAGGAATTAAGCTTGGGGATGCTGATACGTCTCCAACGTATCTATAATTTTTGCTTGTTCCATGCTGTTATATTATCATTCTTGGATGTTTTACAATCATTTTATAACAACTTTATATCATTTTTTGGGACTAACCTATTGACATAGTGCCAAAGTGCCAGTTGCTGTTTTTGCTTGTTTTTTACTTCGCAAAAAATCAATACCAAATGAAGTCCAATCGTGACAAAACTTTTTGGAGATTTTTTCTGGACCAAAAGACACCCAATGGGCCAAACAAGAGCCAGGAAGGTGACTGTGGAGAGCACAACCCACCAGGGCGCGCCAGGGGCCCCCGGTGCGCCCTGATGGGTTGTGCCCTCCATGGGGCCCCTCTGCACCGCCTCTGATGCCTATAAATTCCCAAATATTCGGAAAACCCTAGGGGAGCCGCAAGTTCCAGAACCGCGAGATCCAATCTAAACACCATCACAGAGGGATTCATCTTCTTCATAAGTGCCTCTCCGATGATGCGTGAGTAATCCACCATAGACCTGCGGGTCCGTAGGCAGTAGCTAGATGGCTTCTTCTCTCTCTCTTATGATTCTCAATACAATGGTCTCTTGGAGATCTATTTGATGTAAACTTTTGCGGTGTGTTTGTTGGGATCCAATGAATTTTGAGTTCATGATCAGTTTCTATCCATGAATATTATTTGAGTCTTCTTTGATCTCTTATATGCATGATTGCTTATAGCATCGTATTTCTTCTTAGAATCTTTGGTTTAGTTAGGCCGACTAGATCAATTTTTCTTGCCATGGGAAGAGGTGCTTTGTGATGGGTTCGATCTTGCGGTGTTCTTTCCCAGTGACAGAAGGGGCAGCAAGACACGCATGTATCGTTGCTATTAAGGATAACAAGATGGTCTATTCCTACATGAATAGATCTTGTCTACATCATGTCATTGTTCTTATTGCATTACTCCATTTTTCCATGAACTTAATACACTAGATGCATGCTAGATAGCGGTCGATGTGTGGAGTAATAGAGGTAGATGCAGGCAGGAGTCGGTCTATCTATCTTGTATGTGATGCCTATATAATGATCATCGCCTTGGATATCGTCATGACCATTCGATTTTCTATCAATTGCCCAACAATAATTTGTTCACCCACCGTGCGCTATACTCATGAGAGAAGCCACTAGTGAACCCTACGGCCCCCGGGTCTACTTTTCCAACATATTGCTTTCCGATCTACTTTTTTGCATCTTTGTTTTCAGATCTACAAAACCAAAAACCCAAAAACATATTGCTGCATATTTTATTTGCCTTTTCTATTTTGTGTTCTTGAGATATCTATCTCTCCTATCTATCACTACCTAATCTATCTTATTACCGTAGAGAGATTGACAACCTCTCTTTCGCGTCGGGTTGCAAGTATTTGTTGTTTGTGTGCAGGTGTTGCTTATTGGGTGGTGGTGATCCTCCTACTGGTTCGATAACCTTGGTTTCATAACTGAGGGAAATACTTACCGTCGCTGTGCTGCATCACCCCTTTCTCTTTGTGTAAATACCGACGCAGTCTCAAGCCACGTCAGAGCGTGAGAGGCATGGGCCATGGTGAAGACCTGCTTTACCAAACTCAACCCAGAGCACTTGGCTCGGGTTGGGCCGGTAGGGCCAGATGGTCGAGAGATACCTCTGCACTTGGTTTATGACCAAGTGATGCCGACCGCTCGCATTTCGCAAGGGGATTGCGCCCTTGATGCCATAATATATCATCTCGATTGATGGCCTGGTGTTTGATTCTATGTAGCTATGTACTACACATCAAACCGACTCCGTCCGTGCTGCAAACATTGTCTTAACCGGCCATCGGCTTCTGCCTCCCTTGCCAATAGCTAGGGAGTGTTCCGTACTATGTATCCCGTTATAATAGGAAATCATTTCGGAGAACTAGGCAATCCGTCCCTCTGGTGTGAACTGACGAAACACGCATAGGGAGGTATGTTGTATTACTGTTTAACGTAAAAAACATCTTCCGAAGAAAATAGTTCCGCTATGGGTTCCTTTCTTCGGGTTATTACGTAGATCGCAGACGTCATAGCCATGTTCCCGTAGTATTCGGATAGTTTGCTATTTTGGGGGAATAATCCCTGTTTGTGGCGAAGAGCACCAACTATATTTCCTTCCTCTGTGGCGGACCAATTTGATGCTTAGGAATGCTAGCCTTTGGCTTCACCCGTCTGAGGTACGTATCCGGGTAATCCGGTCGTAACAATCGCAGAGGTGCTCCCTTTACCCCCTAGCCGAACAATCGGGAACGTAGAGGGTAAGCATAGGAGTAAGGCAACCCGGCTTGGCTAAATCTTAAGCCCAATTAGTGCATAAAATGGCGCAAAACGATGCTGGAAGGGTGCATACAAGACAAAGACATGCGGAGAGTAATATTGCTTTGCTTCGTTAAGAAGCCCCCAGGCGTTACCAGGTAAAACATTTGAGAATGTATGCCGATGAAATCTTAACATAGTTCGGTCTAGCCGAACACAGCCTGATAAAATCTATCCAATCATGTGAAAGTAAATAAGGAAGGGAGGAGGGGGGGATGAAATACAAGGGTTTAGCGGAGGTGACGACTCCGGTCTAGCCGTAGAAGCGCCGAAGGCGAGCTGCGTTCCATGGGTTCGGTTCGAGGCAATTGTCTTGCGGGTTGCGAAGGCGATAAGCTCCTCCTGTCAATACTTCGTCGATTATGAAAGGGCCCTCCCACTTGGGGTTGATTTTATGCTTCTGTTTCTCTGGGAGGCGTAAGACAAGTTCGCCCGTATTATATGTTGTTGCTCGAACCTCCCTGCTTTGGTAGCTGATGTCTACTACGCAACTTTATTCTTGTATACTTTGTTGGGCCTCCAAGCGCAGAGTTTTTTAGGACAGTAGCAATTTTCCCTCAAGTGGATGACCTAAGGTTTATCAATCCATGGGAGGTGTAGGATGAATATGCTCTCTCTCAAACAACGCTGCAACCAAATAACAAAGAGTCTCTTGTGTCGTCAACACACCCAATACAATGGTAAATTGTATAGGTGCACTAGTTCGGCGAAGAGATGGTGATACAAGTGCAATATGGATGATAGATATAGGTTTTTGTAATCTGAAAATATAAAAACAGCAAGGTAGCAAGTAACAAAAGTGAGCACAAACGGTATTGCAATGCTTAGAAACAAGGCCTAGGGTTCATACTTTCACAAGTGCAAGTTCTCTCAACAATACTGACATAGTTGAATCATATGTAAATCCCTCACGTGCGACAAAGAGTTCACTCCAAAGTCACAAATAGCGGAGAACAAACAAAGAAATTATTATAGGGTACGAAACCACCTCAAAGTTATCTTTTCCGATCAATCTTATGAGCTATCCCTATAAGTGTCACGAACAGCCCTAGAGTTCGTACTAAAATAACACCTTAAGATACACATCAACCAAAACCCTAATGTCACCTAGATACTCCAATGTCACCACGAGTACCCATGGGCTTGATTATACGATATGCATCACACAATTTGAGATTCATCATGTTCAATCCAACACAAAGAACTTCAAAGAGTGCCCCAAAGTTTCTACCGGAGAGTCAAGACGAAAACATGTGCCAACCCCTATGGATAGATTCCCAAGGTCACGGAACCTACAAGTTGATCACCAAAACATACATCAAGTGGATCAATAGAACATCCCATTGTCACCACTGATATCCCATCGCAAGACATACATCAAGTGTTCTCAAATCCTTTAAAGACTCAATCCGATAAGAAAACTCAAAAGGGAAAACTCAATTCATCACAAGAAGATAGAGAGGGAAAAACTCTATATGATTCATCTATATTAATAAAGCTCGCGGTACATCAAGATCGTGTCATCTCAAGAACACGAGAGAGAGAGATCAAACACATAGCTACTGGTACATACCCTCAGCCCCGAGGGTGAACTACTCCCTCCTCGTCATGGAGATCGCCGGGATGATGAAGATGGCCTCCGGTGATGGTTTCCCCCTCCGGCAGGGTGCCGGAACGGGCTCCCGATTGGTTTTTCATGGCTACAGAGGCTTGCGGCGGCGGAACTCCCGATCTAGGTTTCTTTCTGGGGGTTTTGGTATTTATAGGAATTTTTGGAGTCGGTCTCACGTCAAGGGGACTCCCGAGGGACCCACAAGCCAGGGGGCGCGCCCTAGGGGGGGGCGCCCCCTAGGCTTGTGGCTGCCTCGGGACTCCTCTCTGGTATCTTTTTGCTCCAGTATTTTTTATATTTTCCAAAAATATTCTCCGTAAATTTTCATCCCATTCCGAGAACTTTTATTTCTGCACAAAAAACAACACCATGGTAGTTCTGCTGAAAACAACGTCAGTCCGGGTTAGTTCTAATAAAATCATACCAAAATCATATAAAATTATTGTAAACATGGCATGAATACTTCATAAATCACACAAAACTTAACGGAACTTCGTGAGAAGGGTTAGTGTAATAAAGATAAATAATTCACTTAGGTACTGTCAAGACAAGATTCATAATTGTTCCCACATGATACCTATTGTATTCTATCATTCCCATAATTTATACCGCTAAATATAAGCTATAGAAACACTAAAACAAGCAAACTATGCATGCAAAACAAAATCTGTCAAAAACAGAACAGTCTGTGAAGATCTGTAGTGTAACCATACTTCCCTGTCTCTAAAAATTCTGAAACATTATGACAACCTGAAGAATTTGTATATCAAGACTGTGTAAAAATTTCAGATCATTATCATGCTCTAGTAAAAAATGAATATTCCTGTACTGGAGTCAAAAGTTTCTGTTTTGGTTCAGCATCAATTCTACTCATCTTGTGAGTCATCCCAAAGGCTTTACTTGTCACTTTATTGAAATAAAAGGGACAAAACATGATTACTACAGTAGCTTAATCATGTGAACACACAAAAACAGAAAGTAAAAGTGTTGGGTTGTCTCCCAACAAGCGCTTTTCTTTAATGCCTTTTAGCTAGGCATGATGATTTCAATGATGCTCATATAAGAATAGTAGTTGAAACATGCAAAAGAGCATCATGAATCTCATGACAATCACATTTAAGTCTAACCCACTTCCTATGCATAGGGATTTTGTGAGCAAACAATTTATGGGAGCAAGAATCAACTAGCATAGGAAGGCAAAACAAGCATAACTTCAAAACTTTGAACACATAGAGAGGAAACTTGATATTATTGCAATTCCTACAAGCATATGTTCCTACCTCATAATAATTTTCAGTAGCATCATGAAGGAATTTCACAACATAACTATCACATAAAGCATTATCTTCATGATCCACAAGCATAGAAAATTTGTCACTCTCCACATAAGCAATTTTCTTCTCATTCATAATAGTGGGAGCAAACTCAACAAAATAACTATCATGAGATACTTGATTGACATAACCACTTTGAATATTAAAATCATGATGACAAGTTTCATGATTACTATCACTCTTTATAGCATACGTGTCATCACAATAATCATCATAAATAGGAGGCATGATTTCATCATAATATATTTGCTCATCAAAACTAGGGGGACTAAAAATATCTTCTTCATCAAACATAGCATCCCCAAGCTTGTGGCTTTGCATATCATTAGAATCATGGATATTCAGGGAATTCATACTAGCAATATTGCAATCATGCTCATCATTCAAGGAATTCTCATTAAGTATTTTCATAAATTCTTCCTCTACCAATTGAGCACAATTTTCCAAACCATCATTTTGACGAAAGACATTAAAAAGATGAAGCATATGAGGCAACCTCAATTCCATTTTTTTGTAGTTTTCTTTTATAAAACCAAACTAGTAATAAAACAAGAAACTAAAAGATTCAATTGCAAGATCTAAAGATATACCTTCGAGCACTCACCTCCCCGGCAACGGCGCCAGAAAAGAGCTTGATCTCTACTATGCAACTTTATTCTTGTAGACTTTGTTGGGCCTCCAAGCGCAGAGTTTTGTAGGACAGTAGCAATTTTCCCTCAAGTGGATGACCTAAGGTTTATCAATCTGTGGGAGGTGTAGGATGAAGATGGTCTCTCTCAAACAACCCTACAACCAAATAACAAAGAGTCTCTTGTGTCCCCAACACACCCAATACAATGGTAAATTGTATAGGTGCACTAGTTCGGCGAAGAGATGGTGATACAAGTGCAATATGGATGGTAGATATAAGTTTTTTTAATATGAAAATATAAAGAAAGCAAGGTAGCAAGTAACAAAAGTGAGCACAAACGGTATTCTAATGCTTAGAAACAAGGCCTAGGGTTTCATACTTTCACTAGTGCAAGTCTCTCAACAATACTGACATAGTTGAATCATATGTAAATCCCTCACGTGCGACAAAGAGTTCACTCCAAAGTCACAAATAGCGGAGAACAAACAAAGAAATTATTGTAGGGTACTAAACCACCTCAAAGTTATCTTTTCCGATCAATCTTATGAGCTATCCCTATAAGTGTCACAAACAGCCCTAGAGTTCGTACTAAAATAACACCTTAAGATACACATCAACCAAAACCCTAATGTCACCTAGATACTCCAATGTCACCACGAGTACCCATGGGCTTGATTATACGATATGCATCACACAATTTCAGATTCATCAAGTTCAATCCAACACAAAGAACTTCAAAGAGTGCCCCAAAGTTTCTACCAGAGAGTCAAGACGAAAACATGTGCCAACCCCTATGCATAGATTCCCAAGGTCACGGAACCCGCAAGTTGATCACCAAAACATACATCAAGTGGATCAATAGAACATCCCATTGTCACCACGGATATCCCATCGCAAGACATACATCAAATGTTCTCAAATCCTTTAAAGACTCAATCCGATAAGAAAACTCAAAAGGGAAAACTCAATTCATCACAAGAAGATAGAGAGGGGAAAACTCCATATGATTCATCTATATTAATAAAGCTCGCGGTACATCAAGATCGTGTCATCTCAAGAACACGAGAGAGAGAGATCAAACACATAGCTACTGGTACATACCCTCAGCCTCGAGGGTGAACTACTCCCTCCTCATCATGGAGACCGCCGGGATGATGAAGATGGCCTCCGGTGATGGTTTCCTCCTCCGGCAGGGTGCCGGAACGGGCTCCCGATTGGTTTTTGGTGGCTACAGAGGCTTGTGGCGGAGAAAATCCCGGTCTAGGTTTCTTTCTGGGGGTTTTGGTATTTATAGGGATTTTTGGCGTCGGTCTCACGTCAAGGGGACTCCCGAGGGACCCACAAGCCAGGGGGCGCGCCCTAGGAGGCGGCCCTAGGCTTGTGGCTGCCTCGGGACTCCTCTCCGGTATCTTTTTGCTCCAGTATTTTTTATATTTTCCAAAAATATTCTCCGTAAATTTTCAGCCCATTCCGAGAACTTTTATTTCTGCACAAAAAACGACACCATGGTAGTTCTGCTGAAAACAACGTCAGTCCGGGTTAGTTCTAATAAAATCATATAAAATTATTGTAAACATGGCATGAATACTTCATAAATTATAGATACGTTGGAGACGTATCAGTAGCGCCGAGCCTGCTGTTGATAAAAAGTAGATCGAGCCCGAGCTATATCGTGCTCTCCTTCCAAGGCGTCTAGATCGTCTTGCCGATCTAGCTCGGCCTATTTTTCTTCGTACATGCGCACCCTAGGTGCGCCGTGGATGATGTCGCAGGGAGGACCGCTTCGGCCTTGTTAACCATAAAAAACGCTGTCTATCCCATTGATCGATTCGGGGTGGTGCGCAAACCTCATAGTACGGAATCGAGTTCCTCCACCCAATGACAGTCGGATTCTTGAAGGGATCAGACTAGTCGAGGCTTGATACCACTCATAATGAGACCGTTGGCCCGTTCGACTTGTCCGTTGGTCTGCGGGTGATACACTGAGGCATAGTCGAGCTTGATGCCCAAGTTAGCGCACCAATCATTTACCTCCTGGGCCATGAAGTTGGAGCCATTGTCCGTTATTATACTGTGTGGGACACCGTAATGGTGCACCATGCCTGAAATGAAGTCGATGACAGGTCCCGACTTAGCTGAGCTTACTGGTTTTGCTTCGATCCATTTAGTGAGTTTATCGACCATGACTAGTAGATATTTCTTTTTCTTGGTCCCCCCTTTAAGTGGTCCAACCATATCTAACCCCTAGACCGCGAAAGGCCATGTAATGGGTATCGTCCGAAGAGCCGTTGGCGGCATGTTGCTTTGATTTGCAAAGAGCTAACAACCGACGCAATGTTGGACGAGTGTGTGGGCGTCTGCTCGAGCGGTGGGCCAGAAGAACCCGACTTGAAAGGCCTTGCTTACCAAGGACCGTGCTGCGGCATGATGTCCGCCCATGCCTGCGTGAATCTCGGCCAAAAGCTGCCTTCCTTCTTCTTCGGATATGCACCGTTGGAGTACCCCCGTAGTGCTTTTTTTGTATAGTTCTCCCTCGAGGACCTTGTAGGCCTTTGATCGCCGGATTATGCGTCTCGCCTCTGTTTTGTCGTCAGGGAGTTCTTTGCGTAAAAGGTAGGCAAGGAAGGGCTCGGTCCATGGTGCGATTACTGCCATGACTTCGTGAGCCGAAGGTGTTTCTTCAACTTCGGAGCCGCCGGTGACTTGCTCATCTTGTTCTACTATAGGGGGGACGACCAGTTCGGCTTCATTTGCTATAGCTTCCTTACTGTCGTCCTGCCATACCGTGGATGGCTTAAAGAGCCTTTATAGGAAGGTGTTCTTAGGGACAGGGTCACGCTTGGCGCCCATGCGGGCGAGGACGTCGGTGACTTGATTGCTGTCTCTAGAGACATCGTGGAATTCTATCCCTTCGAACCGCGCAAAGATCTTTAGAACGACATTTCTGTAAGCTGCCATTTTTGGGGTTTTAGCATCGAATTCACCATTGATTTGTGAGATGGTGAGATTGGAGTCTCCCCGTACTTTGAGCCGCTGTATACCCATTGAAGTTGCCATCCGGAGTCCGTGCAACAGAGCCTCATATTTGGCTGCATTGTTTGAGTCGGCATACATGATCTGTAATACGTATCAGATGTTGTCTCCGGTGGGGGATGTGAGGATAAATCCAGCCCCCAGTCCGGCAAGTGTCTTGGACCCGTCGAAGTACATCGTCCAATTTGAGTATGTGCTGTATTCTCTGGGGAGCTCGGCTTTCGTCCATTCGGCAAGAAAATTGGCCAACACCTGAGATTTAATAGCTCGGCGTGGCTTCTAAGTGATCTCAAACGGAAGGAGTTCGATGGCCCATTTAGCTATACGACCGGTGGCGTCCCTGTTGTTGATTATATCGTTCAAGGGTGCTTCGGATGCCACCGTGACCGAACACTCTTGAAAGTAGTGTCAGAGCTTGCGTGATGCCATGAACACCGTATAGGCTATCTTCTGATAGTGCGGGTACCTGGACTTGCATGGAGTGAGCACCTCCGATACGTAGTAGACTGGCTTCTATACGCGGAATTTTTGGCCCTCGGCCTCCCGCTCTACCACGAGAACCGCGCTGACGACCTGGTTGGTGGCTGAGATGTACAGTAGCATCGGTTCATCAGCACCAGGGGCTGCTAGTATCGGGTTACTGGCCAGCAGTGTCTTGATTTCCTCCAGTGCGGATGTTGCTTCATCGGTGCCCTCGAAGTTTTTGGTTCGTTTCAGCAGCCTGTAGAGCGGTAGAGCCTTTTCGCCAAGGCGGGAAATGAAGCGGCTTAATGCCTCCACACAGGGTGCTAATCTTTGAACGTGCTTTAGCTCCATGGGAACCGCTAGCTGGGATAGGGCTCGGATCTTGGCCGGATTAGCCTCTATTCCCCTTTGGGAGACAATGAATCCGAGTAGTTTGCCGGCGGGGACTCCGAAGACACACTTGTCCAGGTTGAGCCGTATATCATACTCCCGCAGACTAGCGAAGGTTTGACCGAGGTCCTCCACCAACTGGCTGACATGTTTAGTCTTGATGACCACGTCATCTATGTATGCCTCGACTATTTTGCCGATTTGTTTTTCCAGACATGTCTGAATCATGCGCTGGTATGTGGCTGACGGTGTCCTAGACTAGGGGGTACTCACCACGTCGTCTCCCGACCAGTGGGTCGGGCCGAGGACCCCCATGATGATTCACTAATGGGCCACTTCGGGCAGCCCATGCCGAATACAAGGAGGATTCCACAAGACTTGGCGCACAAGACAAGGACTCCTCTAAACCCTAGGCCTACGGTGCATATATAAACCGAGGCCAGGCTAGTCAATAGATCACTACATTACATCTCATAATCTCGTGGTAGAGACATGTATTCTGTACTATCCCCATATCAATACAATCAAAAGCAGGATGTAGGGTATTATCTCGTCAAGAGAGCCCGAACCTGGGTAAAATCCCGTGTCCTTGTTACCATCGCACCAAGACGCCTAGCTTAGGACCCCTACTACGAGATATGTCGGATTTGACACCGACATTGGTGCTTTCATTGAGAGTCTGCTGGGTAGTCGCTGCGGTGCGATGGGAATTCAGATCGGCTCCACCGCGATCCACGCGTCGGAATCGAGCTTCGTCGTCAACGTCGGCATCTTCGTCACCGACTTGACTGGTCACCTCGGCTAGGCCGAGGACTATGCTCCACGTAAGATCGTCAAGATCGGATGGGGTTCTTCGTCATCATCAACTCCGATCTCATCCGAGATCATGGAGGAATCGTCCATGGAGCTCGGGGGCTCAACGTCAACATTGCCCCCGGGCGATCGTGCAGTTTTTCGGGACAGCAAACTCATGCTCGCCATCCCTGCCTCCTCGAGCGTTACTTTGATGATTGCTTCGGTCGACTTGTGCGGAATTGAACCCACAACAACCCTGTAAAATTTCGTCGCGTTCCGATGGAGGAATCTCCGGCAATCTCTGATTTACCGGAGCCCTATCGAATCTGGACGGGAATCTGGACGAGTTTAGGGCGTGGAGTCCAGCAGTTATCTCGGACGTCCTTTGGAAGATCCAACTGTTCATCGGCGGCGGAATTCCCATACCGACCACCCCTCCAAATTTCAGCTCGACCCGACTGTTCAAACTCCGGGAAACGTCCGATTAGTGCATCAATTTTCGGATCTATTTCCTGCGCGAAAACGAATCCAACTCAAGTTCATCTTTTTTTCATGAACGAGTTATCGGACGTCCTTTTTGAAGGAACTTTTTTCGTAGGGTATTGTGCTTTGTTCTCAAACACGTGCCTACAAATTTTAAGCCTTTTTCGAGGTAATATTCATCGTCGTGCCAATGTCAAACCAGCATGAACACGTTGCTCCACGGCTGCCGACCGACGTTAGCATCGACTGCGCCGTCGCTTTATCGAGCCAACGACTATCACTTCGGATCATCAGTTCAGTGAGCCAACCAAGAGTTCGGCACTAATCTCCACAATAATCATCAAGACAACGTCGTTGCCCAACGGATTGCATGGGTCACGTGCGCCGGCATCGCCACGCGGTCACTTCATCACGCTGGCCTTGACCATTTCACAAATTTTGACCTGCATCGGCATAGCCGTGCCGTCGCTTATTGAAGCCGATATCCACCACGCCGACCCGCTTCAACATCTCGTTTGGCATGGGGGCTCCAGTGTCACCTTACCGACCTGCTCTGTCACCTCTACGAGACAGGGGCTTCGCCATCTCTTCATCAACCTACTTCGGGGACTTCGGCGTCACCAGCCGACCTACGCGTTGGAAACTTCGTCCAACCGTCCTCGACGCTCAGGCCATATTTCTTTATTTATTCTATTCGTATAAATTAATTATGCATTTTTTATTGTTATTATTATCTCTTGCTCGCACTATTTTATGTGTAGAGGTAATCGGCTTCGGCTGCGTCGCGCGGTCAGTTCGGCGTCACCTTGCCGACCTACTCCGCCACCTCGGCTGGACCGGGGGTTTCGCCTCACCACATAGGCCGAGCCATGTCACTACTTCGGAATGCCGAGCTCCTCGCTCGGTCATCTCGGGCTTGGGGGCTGGGACCTCGGTCATTCCAAGGACTATGCACCATATCGGATCTGTCAAAAGTTCGATGGGCGTCCTCGTCCCGCCACAAGCCCGGATCGCGTCATCGACACTGAGCACATTAACCAGCTAAGTCGCTTTCATGTTAAAATATTTTCAGCTTTCTAATTTTGTTCGGTTCGACCAAGCGTTATACTTTTTTGACAAAAAGTTGTTTGTGAAAAACTTTCTTTGTCAAAACTTTGTTTGTTACAAACAAATTCAAATACCCCGTTTACTTGGGGGCTTCCTTTATGAAGCCATTCCTCTTGCATATGATTATTAATGTATCGCACCCTTTCCTTGTTCGTGTTTACGCCAATATATGCATCATGTTGACTTAAGTATTCCGCAAAGCTGGGTTGCCTTGCTCCTGTGCTTACCCCTACGTTCCCGATTGTTCGGCTAGGGAGTAAAGGGAGCACCTCTGCGATTGTTATGATCGGGTCATCCGAACTCGTACCTCAGACGGGTGAAGCCGAAAGCTAGCACTCTTACTGTTTTCAACTATGGTCGGCCACGACGGAAGACAAGCATACATAAATCTATTGCACACCCCTCATGGTAATCATGAGAACCCAATGAAAGGAACCGTTGGCGGAACTATTTTCTTTGAAGATGCTTCTTACGTTAAATAGTAATATAGCATAAGTTCCCTGGGCGCGCTTTGTCTGTTATAGACTAATGGCCTGATTGCCTGGTTATTCGAAACACCTCTGATATCCTCGGATGGCGTAGTAGATAACACTTTTCGGCCCTTGGCCGAAGAGGGAGAAGCCGACGGTCGGTTAAGACGCGTTTAAAGTTCGGGCGAACACATATATGATATAAGTACTTCGGTACATACAATCATTATACATAAAATTCTTTTACCCAAGTCACTTGGGGGCTCTTAAATTTGTATGAGCTGTTTTATAATAAATGTGTTTTCTTCTTGGTCGTTGCAAAGTCTTTTTCTACTACTCCTTTTTCCGACACTAGTGTGTGGTCAATAGCCGGATAGCCTGGTTTCTTTCTAAAGCCGCTCGAGTTTAGTTCGCTAAACAGGTCTCGGAGAAACACTCCGCCTTCGGGATATGGAGGTTGAAGCCAAAGGCTGGCCCTCTTGGAGGCCGGAGATCGGATATATCATGTTAAAGCACGACCGAAGCACATATTAATTTTAAGACCAGTTTCGGATTGGCACAATTTTCTTTTATCTAAACATAAAGTTTTTTGCATAAACTTTTGTTTTTTCCGAGCATAATTCTCGCAGAACACTTTTAAAGCATCGGCAGTATCAACGGAGGGCTGCGACTAGAGCCGAACCCACCAAAAGCCAAGGCACTCCGAGGAGTCCTCGGCAAAACGTTCTCGGATATTGCTTTATATGCACCAGTTTCGAATTGTGTCTTCGGTGAATAGTTGGGTTGCCCGGCTCCTGTGCTTGCCTCCTACGTTCCGCTTTGTTCGGCTAGGAGTGCAAAGGGCGAACCACTGTGATTTCACTTCCGAGTTAACTGGTCAAGTACCTCAGTGGAGAAAGCCGAAAACTGACTGTCGCAATAAGCATAAACTGGTCAGCGATCCGATGACCGTATTAAATAACGGGCCTTTCATAAAATTGGCCGGAGTGTTAACGGCTTGACCTTGGCTGACGCCGAACACTAACCGGGGGCTAGTAACTGGCTTCCCAAACTTTAAGCTCCCATGACCAAGTGAAAGTTATAAAGCCTAGATATCTGATTGCTTCGTTTCCGCTAACACAACCGCCTCCGCGCACCGAGACGTCGGCTAAGGGTTGTCTTGTTACTGCGGAAACACCGTGCGTAGCATCTACAAAGGGGTAGAAGCCGACGATGGGCCACTCTCAAATGATAAACGGTCACAAAGGAGTCAAAATAGCATATAGCATAAACGCATTTATATTCAATATGCGAGTGCTGCCTTCCGTAATCATCGTTATAAAGCCATAAATATGCATCAATTTGACTTAAGATTTTGGCCACGCTGGGTTGCCTGGCTCCCGTGCTTACCCACTACGTCCCCGATTGTTCGGCTAGGGGTTAAAGGGAGCACCTCTGTGATTGTTACTTCCGGATCATCCGGGTTAGTACCTCAGACCGGGTGAAGCCGAAAGCTAGCCATCTTAAGAATATAATTGGTCGGCAACGACGGAAGTGAAAATTTCGGTTCATTAAAGACCACAGAGTTCGGGAACATTTTCCGAACTAAATCCTCAATATTTTCCTCCCACATTGATCGGAATTGAGGTTTCACGATCATGGTCAACATGATATCCTGGGAAAAGGAGCTTATAAATGAACTATTTTCCCAGAAGATGTTTCTTAGATTAAATAATAATATATAACATATCTCTCCACATACCTTTGTTTATAAAACCATATGACCGGATTGCCTTGTTTGCCGTAAACCTTTGCCCTTATAAAGGCTTTATAAAGTAGGACAAACACTCCTCGGCTACTAGCCGAGGAGGTTGAAGCCGATGGTCGGACAACAAAGTCTTGTACAATGCGGATCCGAGCATTAATGATGTAAAGTACTTGGATACATAGAGTCATTACACATAAATTGTGTCAAACTTAACAAAGTTTGTGTCAAACAAATATCGATCCTTAATTCGACCACCCATGCCCAAATGAAGGCTCGGGGGCTACTACATTGCCAATTCAATGCAGCAAATTCAAAGTGCAATATGGTTTCCGGGGAGATTCGATCCTCAGGTTGGTCGGCCGCACCCAACCCGAGTCTCGGAAAGTACTATGTACCACGTTTCTATCCCTAACGTATGCCGTTGAGCAAGAACTTGATCCTCAGGCCGATTTTGCAAATCGACCTAAGTCTCAGGGGCTACTGGGATCAGTGGTTTTATTCTGATTATTGTTTTTTTTCCTTCAGGTGCATCCCGGGTTTTAGACCGACACACACCTTGAGGGCTACTGGCTATATATCTCGGCAGAGAATAAATTGCAACGATTGGAAATAATTTCCACAAAAAATCAGCCCGCTACCGAGGTGGTGTACTATTTCTGAAGCAGTCCGGTGTAATGCTCGGATGCAGGTGATTGGCTCAATAGAGGGCATTGCCGGCAGTAAGCTCGGCTGAACTCGTTCAACCTTTTCAAAGACCGAAGTAATATATGACACTTCGGATGACGACCAACGTTGGAGCTCGGTTGCGCAAAACACCTCGGAAGCAGTCCGGTATAAAGCTCGAATGCGAACGGCTGGCTCCATAAAAGACTATCCCGATATTTAAGCTCGGATGAACTACTTCAAATATTCAGAGACCGAAGTATCCTATGACACCTCGGATGCCGACCAGCGTTGGAGCTCGGGCTCAGAAAGACACCTCGGATGCAGTCCGGCGTTGGAGCTCGGACGCAAGAGGATACCTTGAATGCCGAACAGTGTTGGAGCTCGGCTATGAAAAGACGCCTCGGATGTAGTTCGGCGTTGGAGCTCGGACGCAAGAGGACGCTGCCGCACGGGAAACACTTCAAACCCCTAGGTGTGGCTTAAAAAATTACAAGGCATTGATAAAGGCCGATAACTTAAAGGGGCTCCTCGGATGCCCGACATGCAAACTCTTCGGATTCGGCTCGGCGATCCTCAAGATCGGACATGGGAAGATTTGTTGAACCAGTTTTCAAGACCGACGATCGAAGACGAATAATTATTCGGAAGAACCGAGGAGCGTCCTCAACTTGAAGACCGGTTTAGGGGGCTACTGACGGTGTCCTGGACTAGGGGGTACTCACCACGTCGTCTCCCGACCAGTGGATCGGGCCGAGGACCCCCATGATGATTCACTAATGGGCCACTTCGGGGAGCCCATGCCGAATACAAGGAGGATTCCACAAGACTTGGCGCACAAGACAAGTTCTCCTCTAAACCCTAGGCCTACGGTGCATATATAAATTGAGGCCAGGCTAGTCAATAGATCATTACATTACATCTCATAATCTCGTGGTAGAGACATGTATTCTGTACTATCCCCATATCAATACAATCAAAAGCAGGATGTAGGGTATTATCTCGTCAAGAGATCCCGAACCTGGGTAAAATCCCGTGTCCCTCTTACCATCGCATCAAGACGCCTAGCTTAGGACCCCTACTACGAGATATGTCGGATTTGACACCGACAGTGGCGCCTATGTTTTTTAACCCGAAGGGCATTGTGTTAAAGTTGAATGGCCCATAGGGGGTGATGAAGGCGATTGCGGCTTGATCGGACTCCTTCATTTTGATCTGATGGTATCCGGAATAGGCATCGAGGAAGCAAAGTGAGTCGTGTCCGGCAGTGGCGTCGATGATCTGGTCAATGCGGGGTAAAGGGAAGGGATCCTTAGGGCAGGCTTTGTTAAGGTCTTTGAAATCGACGTAGAGCCGCCAGGATTTGTCTTTCTTCGGTACCATGACTAGATTTGCCATACACTCGGGGTGTTTAATTTCTCTGATGAATCCGGTTTCAAGTAATTTGGCCAGCTCTTCGCCCATAGGTTGATGCTTGGGTTCGGAAAATCGACATAAAGCCTGTTTGACCGGCTTGAAGCCTGTGATTATGTTCAGACTGTGTTCCGCCAGCCATCGTGAGATTCCTGGCATATCTAAGGGGTGCCAGGTGAATATGTCCCAAATTTCACGTAAAAATGTGCACAGTGCTTCATCGACTGTGGGCCCAGCTGAGCTCCGATGGATGCTGTTTTATTGGGGTCCGTTGGGTGTACCTGAAATTTTATGATTTCATCTGCAGGCTTGAACGATGTGGATTTTGGCCTTTTGCCGAGGATTACGTCATCCTTATCCACAATAGAGCGGAGTGTGGTCGGTTCCTCTACAGCGAGGGTCTCAGCTAGTGCTTCGAGGGCAAGTGATGTTGTTTTATTTTCAGATCGAAAGGCTCTATTCGGGTCACTTATAATTGTGATCACACCATTGGGTCCCGACAATTTCAGCTTCATATAACCGTAATGTGGTATAGCCTGAAATCTCGTGAAGGCATCGCGCCCTAAAAGGGCATGATAGCCATTGTGAAAGGGCACGATATGAAAGAGAAATTCCTTGGATCTGTAGTTATCGGGAGTACCAAATACTACGTCGAGGGCGACTCATCCTGTACAACGTGCCTCTTTCCCGGGGATGATTCCTCGAAAAGTTGTGTTGCTTCGTTCGATTCGAGATCTATCGAACTACATCTTAGCTAATGTATCCTCGTAGATGAGGTTTAGGCCGCTGCCACCGTCCATTAGTACCTTGTGCAACCTGAAGCCATCTACTATGGGGTTGAGGACCAGGGCGGCAGGTGCTCGCTCTGTGCGGGTTACCGGTTGGTCATCCTCGCCGAAAGTTATCGGTGTATCTGTCCATGATTTCCTCACTACCACCTGGTGTATTTGGTTGAGTTCTCGAAGAGCTCTCTTCCTCTGACCATTGGAGGAAAACGTCTCGTAGATCATTAGGACCTCGGCGTTGTTTTCGGGTGGCGTTGCTGAATGTCTGCCTGGGGGTGTGGCCGCGAGGATGGCCTCTCCGCTCTTCGCGACTTGCCTAACGACCCAGCAAGCTCGAAGGCTGTGGGTCGGGCTCGTATTTAGCGAGGCGGAGTGTATGGGGCATGGCTTGTCCAGTAGTCCATCCAGGACGGTTCTTTCTTTCGTGGGATATTTGTTCCTTTTCTCGGCAGGCTTGTTTGGCCGGCCGTTGCGGGGGTATGAGACTCTTCCGAACTCCTCTAGGTTGCTCGGCATGGACTGGCTCTGTGCACAATTGTTGTGCTTTCCACGTGCTTTCCATGGCGCAATACTTTCGCACGAGGTCCGACAGCTCGGAATTTTTTTGGATGTGGCGACGAGCGAGGGCGTTCAGAATTCCTTCATCATGGCAATTACGCCAGAAGGTTGCAATCATCGCTTGGCCACTATGGCCCTTCGTCATGTCTTTGTTGAGGAGGAATCTGGCCCAAAAATGATGGACCGATTCACCTGGCTGTTGTTTCACCTCCCGTAAGCCCGTTGCGCCAGGCTCTCCTGCGCTTGAAAAACGCTCGATCTGGGTGGTGGGTGGGTAAAATTCTCGTGCCCCAGTAGGGTGCGAGTCCGAAATCCTGACGGCCGTTGGTAGTGCAATTGGGGGATTTGGCTCGGCAAGTTTGGGGTACGTAGCATCGGCGGGGCCCTTCTGCGCAGATTCCAGGTCGTGCGCTAGACCGGCCGCTGGTCTCGAATCGTTACCCGGGGGGAGTCCGGACTCCAAACCGTGAGGAGGGTCCAAGTGATCGGAGACCGGGATGTAAACCGTTCTTAACGCGAGCAGTTGAGGGGACATACTTCCGGCCAGACACTCGACAGTGGCGACCAAGTGTGTCACCGATGGGACATGGATTTCCCTGTTGTCAGGCCTAAGCCAAAGCTGGTCGTAGAGTAAGGGTTGGTCGTTGGTCATGCCCAGGGCTTGAATCTGGCCGAGCAACTCATCCAGTGACGAGACTTTGGCGGAGTCCGCGTCACACGCGCGCTTGGGCTCGGTTTGCGGCGCCATCGCCCCGGGGTCGTCCGAGGACGCTCCCGGGTTATGTGCGGCCGGGGCTGATTCAGGCATGTCGACCAGGCCAGGCTTCAAGGCCGGACTAGGGACAGAGGCTGCCCCAGTGGAGGGGTCTCCTGCTCCCGAGGTCAAGGCGTCGGGTCTTGTGGGCCCTTCGAGGGGAGCAGAGAGCTTTGTTAAAACAAGATCACCCCAGGAGTCGGTGATGAACTCTAAGTTCCCAAACCTGACCTCCTGAGCGGGGGCAAAACTTCCGACCTGGCCGAGGTGGCCCGCGGGATCGGCATGCAGCACGATGCTTTCGTAAGCAAAGATCTGACCAGGGACGAAGATGTCCTTGTTGCAGACCTCATCGCTGAGGATTAAGCGAGCCATCGATCTTTCAGCGATTCATAGCGGAACTCTCAATGAAAGCACCAATGTCGGTGTCAAAACCGGCGGATCTCGGGCAGGGGGTCCCGAGCTATGGATCTGGGATCGATGGTTCACATGGGACGAAGGAGACGGTGTTTACCCAGGTTCAGGCCCTCTTGAAGAGGTAAAACCCTATGTCCTGTTTGATTATATTGATGAGTACGATGGTTACAGAGTCGATCTACCTCGAGATCAAACGAGCTAAAACCCTAGATGAGTTGACTTGTCCTCTACGAACTAAGCCCCTGGTTTATATAGACACTAGGGGTACCTAGGGTTACATGTAGTCGGTTGTTTACCGAGGGTTAAAACACACCCATCCGTGAGTTGGCGGACGCACCACGACACCTGAGGTTTCCTTCTTGATCACAGAGCATCCTAACAGTTCGGTCTTCTGACAGCGGCCATGGAGTACCTCATGAGTTTGGCCCATTCAAGATAGGTCGGCATCCCGAGGACCCCTTAGTCTCGGACTCCCTCAGGGGGCGCCCCGTTGGCTTGTGGCCCACAGGTGGCTCCCCTCCGCTGGTTCTTTGCTCCAGTATTTCTTATTTTCTCCAGAAAAAATCATAAAAAAGTTTCGGGCGATTCCGAGAACTTTTATTTTCTGCACAAAAACACCACGGTAATTCTGCTGAAAACATCGTCAATCCGGGTTAGTTCTAAATAAATCATATAAAGTGCATCAAAACCATATATAAGTATTGTAAACATAGGGAAATATGGCATGAAGACTTCATAAATTATCAATACGTTGGAGACGTATCAAATCCATAGGTAGATATGGTGGACTCTTATGGCAAGAAACTGTGTTTAAGGGTTATGGATGCACAAGTAGTATCTCTACTTAGTGCGAATTTTTGGGCTAGCAAAAGATCCTATACAGGCACCACATGTTAGAGGATCCATGACAATATAACTTCTATGTGAATGTAAACAAACATAACTCATTACGTTGTCTTCCTTGTCCAACATCAATAATTTGATCATTATATAATATTTGATGGGGGATCACAATCATAAAAGATGTCAAAGCTAGTGTATTTGTATGTGGATCTCCTCTTCTCTTTCATAATTTTGCATGGATTGTATCAATGACTAACGCTATGTTTGTTAACTCCCAACAACTTTTATCAAACACACTTCTTTCTATGTGAAGTCATTACTCCCCATGGGATTAGCATATGATTTTTCTATTTCTTTTATTTCATTGCTACGATTGATGCATGGGAGTAAAGCAAACAAACTAAACTACTTTATTATATAGCTCTCACACTCGATTACAAGGATATATAGATCACAAAGCAAGCACTCTAATCAAAGTAATACTAAAATTTTATTCCTCTTGATCATGAAATAACTAAGGATCGAACTAAGATAGATGATCATGGTAAAAGTGATGGTGATACGATACTATGGCACCTCCCCCAAGCTTGGAACAAGCTAAGGGTGGTGCCCATACCCATGTTCTTAGGTGTCCTTCTTGGGTGATGATGGTGATGAAGTAGTAGGCTTGTCCCTCACAATGGTTAGCAGAATAACCTTTAACTCCCTCATCTCTTGGAGTAGCTGTTGAATCATTGCGGTGTTATTTTGCACTTCGACCATAAGATGTTTGTTCTCTGGCCACCAAGAGCTTTTTCCTGCATCACTTTCACTTGGACAAGAGATGTCCCAATTGGATGGTATATGCGAGCGAGAAATATTCTCAACTCCGTAGTTGTCAATCAAATTGTGGAAGTTACTTGCATGTAACTTGCCGAGGGGCCTCCTCGGTGTAGATTCACCTTGCGCTTCCTGAGCTAGCTGAGCTTTCCTTCCCATTTGTGGATAGGGGTTCAGAGAAGTGGAGATGCCTGCTAGCGTGCCACGTTCCGAGGCAGGGGGATACACCTCCATATAGTCCATAGGCTCCTCCCCCATGATGACTTCCTCAGTTCCCTCTTATTCGAGCTCCATATGCAGCAGCCAAGCCTCGTCCTCAATGTTGTTGGAGGAGGAGGACGACATGGCTCCAACTCCTTAAGAAATCTGTCAGAAAAACAAGTTGAAACAAGAACAACGGAGAAACTTGCGATGCGGTGATCAAAACATATGGGAGTATATATAATGAATTTTTCTAGGTCATAATACCTGTCCAGGAATAAAACGGAGTCCGGGAGGCACACGTGGTGCTCCCAAGCCATCAAGGCATGCCTAGGGGGTGGTCACGCCCTGTTGGCTTGGGACTCCCTCGTGGGTCCCCCTGGCTGGTTTTTATTTTTGTAATTTTCTAAAATACCAAGACCAACAGAAAATATTTTTTTGAAATTTTTGGAGTCGGTTTGCTTACCGTATTGCATACCTACCCCTTTTCAGGTTTCTGGAGTGTTCCGGAAGGTCTCTCTTATGTGTTCTTCCAGTGTCATCACTTGAATAACATTAGTTTCAATATTAATGGGCGTACCTGAAATATAATATTTAATTCTTTACCCATTAACCATTCTCGGATTTGTCCTTCGACATTATTGATCTTGATAGCTCCGGAGTAATAAACATCTTCGACGATATAAGGTCCTTCCCATTTGGAGAGAAGCTTACCTGCAAAGAATATGAAATGGGAATTGTACAAAAGAACTAGGTCTCCTACATTGAATTCCCATTTTTGGATTCTCTTGTCATGTCATCTTTTAACTTTTTCCTTAAACAACTTGGCATTTTCATAAGCTTGTGTCCTCCATTCATCTAAATAGCTAATATCAAATAACCTCTTTTCACCGGCAAGCTTGAAATCATAGTTTAGTTCTTTAATTGTCCAATAAGATTTATGCTCAAACTCAAGAGGTAAATGACATGCTTTTCCATAGACCATCTTATAAGGGGACATTCCCATAGGATTTTTATAAGTAGTTCTATAAGCCCATAAAGCATCATTAAGTTTCTTAGACCAATTCTTTCTAGATCTATTAACAATCTTTTGCAAGATCAATTTTATTTCCCGTTTACTCAACTCAACTTGACCGCTAGACTGAGGATGGTAAAGTGATGCAATTCTATGGTTAACATCATATTTAGCTAGAAGTTTACGGAAAACACCATGAATAAAATGTGAACCACCATCAGTCATTAAATATCTAGGGACACCAAACCTCGGGAAAATAACCTCTTTAAGCATTTTGATAGAAATGTTGTGATCAACACTACTAGTTGGAATAGCTTCTACCCACTTAGTAACGTAATCAACAACAACTAAAATATGAGTATACCCATTAGAGGAAGGAAAAGGTCCCATATAATCAAAACCCCAAACATCAAATGGTTCAATTGCAAGTGAATAATTCATAGGCATTTCCTGACGTCTACCAATGTTACCAATTTTTTGACATTCATCACATGAGAGGACATACTTGCGACCATCTTTGAAAAGAGTAGGCCAATAAAAACCAGACGGTAGTACCTTGTGTGCATTGTGTCACCAGCATGGTGCCCTCCGTAGGCCTCGGAATGACACTTCCGTAGGATCTGTTCCGGTTCATGCTCAGGTACACAACGTCTAATAACACCATCTAGTCCATCTTTATATAGATGTGGGTCATCCCAAAAGTAAAGTCTTAAATCAAAGAAGAACTTTTCTTTTGTTGGTACATGAAACTAGGTGGTATATTTTTAGCAACAATGTAATTAGCATAATCTGCATACCAAGGAGTAATGCGGGAAGCATTAATAACATCTAATTGCTCATTAGGAAAATTATCATCAATAGGTAGTGGGTCATCAAGAACATTTTTCATTCGAGACAAATTATCTACCACCGGGTTTTCAGCTCCCTTTTTATCAACTATATGCAAATCAAACTCTTGAAGTAAAAGCACCCACCTAATTAGTCGGCTTAGCATCTTTCTTTTCCATCATGTATTTAATAGAAGCATGATCAATGTGAATAGTAACTTTGGAATCAACAATATAAGGTCTAAACTTATCACATGCAAACACAACTGCTAAAGATTCCTTCTAAGTAGTAGCATAATTTCTTTGAGCATTGTCTGAAGTCTTACTAGCATAATGAATAACATTCAGTTTCTTGTCTACTCTTTGCCCTAGAACAACACCAACAACATAATCACTAGCATCACACATAATTTCAAATGGTAAATTCCAATCAGGTGGTTGAACAATAGGTGCAGAATTTAAGGCTTTCTTAAGTATTTCAAAGGCTTCTACACAATCATCATAAAAAACAAATGGAATATCTTTTTATAGAAGACTAGTTAATGTCCTAGAAATATTTGAGAAATCTTTAATCAAATGTCTATAGAAACCAGCATGACCGAGGAAACTTCTTATACCTTTAACATCTTTAGAACACGACATTTTCTCTATTGCATCAACTTTAGCTTTGTCTACGTCAATACCTCATTCTGAAATTTTATGCCCAAGTACTACACCTTCATTCATCATAAAGTGGCACTTCTCCCAATTCAATACAAGATTAGTTTCTTCACATCTCTGCAAAACTCAATTAAGGTTGCTTAAGCAATCATCAAAAGAAGTCCCGTAAACGGAAAAATCATCCATGAATATCTCAACAATATTTTCACAAAAGTCAGAGAATATAGCAGTCATACATCTTTAAAAGGTAGCAGGTGCATTACATAAACTAAAAGGCGTACATCTATAAGCATATGTTCCAAACAGACAAGTAAAAGTAGTTTTCTCTTGGTCTTCCTTTGACACAGGTGTTTGAGAGAAGCCAGAATATCCATCAAGAAAGCAAAAATGTGTGTGCTTAGATAATCTTTCTAACATTTGATAAATAAAAGGCAAGGGGGTAATGATCTTTTCTAGTAGCTTTGTTTAATTTTCTGAAATCAATTACCATCCTATAACCAGTTATAATTCTTTGTTGGATAAGTTCATTTTTTCATTATGAACAACAGTTATACCTCCTTTCTTAGGGACAGAGTGGATAGGGCTTACCCATCTACTATCAGCTATGGGATAGATTATACCTGCCTCCAGAAGCTTTAATATTTCAGTTCTTACCACTTCCTTCATTTTAGGATTCAAGCGGCATTGATGATCAATGACATGTTTAGCATCCGGTTCCATATTGATATTCTGCTGACATAGGGTGGGTCTAATGCCCTTAAGATCATCAAGAGTATATCCAATAGAAGCTCAGTGTTTCCTCAAAGTTTTGAGTAATCTCTTTTCCTCATGCTCTGAAAGGTTAGCACTAATAATAACATGATATATCTTATTTTTATCAAGATAAGCATATTTCAAAGTATCAGTTAATTTCTTTAGCTCAAACACGGGATCTCCCTTAGGTGGGGAAGGATCCCTTAAAATGTCAATAGGCAAGTTGTGTTTAAGAATAGGTGTTTGTCTAAAGAATATCTCATCTATTTCATTTCTCTCATTCATATGAATATCATTCTCATGGTCTAGCAAGTATTGTTCTAATGGATCAGTAGGAGGCATAGCAATAGAAGCAATACCAATAATTTCATATTTACTGGATAATTCTTTCTCATATGGTTGTCTACCAAACTTAGAGAAATTAAATTCATGAGACACATCACCAAAGCTTACTTTAACCTTCTCTGTAACATAATTAATTTCATCATTAATGGTATTCAAGAAAGGTCTACCAAATATAATGGGACAAAAATTATCTTGTTGTGAACCAAGTACTAAGAAATCAGTGGGGTACTTAATTTTTCCACACAAGACTTCAACATCTCTAACAATCCCAAGTGGTGAAATAGGGTCTCTGTTTGCAAGTTTAATAGTGACATCAATGTCTTCAATCTCAGAGGGTGTTATGTCCTTCATAATTTCTTGATATAAGGTGAAAGGTATAGCACTAACACTAGCACCCATGTCACACAAGCCATGGTAACAATGATTTCCAATCTTAACAGAAACACTGGGCATGCCAACAACTGGTTTATTTTTATCTAATTCATCCTGCTTGTTTCTACCAGGTTTTGCAATTCTAGCAGCTTCATCACAGAAGTAAATAACATGTCCATCAATATTATCAACTAGGAGATTTTTAACCATAGCAATACTAGGTTCTACATTTATTTGTTCAGAAGGTTTAGGTGTCCTAATATGGATTTTATTAAGCACAGTTGCAGCTTTAGCATGTTCCTTAATCCTAACAGGAAAAGGTGTTTTCTCAATGTAAGCAGTGGGCACAACTAGATCAACATGGCAAACAATTGTCTCTTCCTTAACATTAATGGGTTCCTCTAACAATTCTTCAATAGGTGGATGAAATTTAAACCACTTCTCCTTAGGGAGATCAACATGAGTAGCAAATGATTCATAGAAAGAAGCTACTAACTCAGAGTCAAGCCCATATTTATTGTTGAACTTATGAAAAGTTTCAGTTTCCATAAATGATTTAACACAATCAAACTCAAGCTTTATACCTGGCTCTTTACCTTTGTCGATTTCCCAATCCCTAGAGTTGCATTTAATTCTTTCCAGAAGATCCCATTTGAATTCAATAGTTCTCTTCATGTAGGAACCAGTGGAACAAGAATCGAGTATTAATTGATCATCATAAGAAAGCCGAGCATAAAATTTTTGTATAATCATTTCTCTTGAGAGCTCATGGTTGGGACAAGTGTGCATCATAGATTTAAGCCTCCCCCAAGCTTGAGCGATGCTTTATCCTTCACGAGGCCTATATATATATATATATATATATATATATATATATATAAATATATAATTCTGATCACGATGAACCAGATGCATAGGATAAAACTTCTGATGAAATCCCAGTTTCAAGTGATTCCAGTCCCATGATCCAATATCATCCAATAGCCTATACCAAATCAATGCTTTTCCCTCCAAAGATAAAGGGAAAACCTTCTTCTTAACCTTGTCCTCGGATAAACCTGCAAGCTGAAATAATCCACAAATCTCATATACATATATCAAGTGCAAATCAGGATGAGTTATACCGTCTCCTGCATAAGGATTAGCTAGTAGTTTCTCTAACATACCCGAAGGAATCTCATAATAAATATTTTTAGAAAGTTTAGTAGGTTGGGGAGAGGCTTTTGCCACTTCCGTTCGAGGCGAAGATACCCCGAACAAACCTCTCAAAGGATGATTATCCATAGTGACAAGCAATAGTAAATTTCAGCATGTACCGAAAATATTTCCTTACCAAATTCCACTCAACAAAGGCGCTTCACTCCCCGGCAATGGCTCCAAAAAAGAATCTTGATGACCCACAAGTAAAGGGGATCAATCGTAGTCCTTTCGATAAGTAAGAGTGTCAAACCCAACGAAGAGCAGAAGGAAATGATAAGCAGTTTTCAGCAAGGTATTCTCTGCAAGTGTTGTAGGTAACAGTGATAGATAGTTTTGTAGCAAGATAACTCGTAACAAGTGACAAGTAGAAAAAGTAATAAGTGTGCATAAACATAGCCCAATCCTTTTTATAGCAAAGGACAAGCATGAAAGTACTCTTATATGAAGCAAGCGCTCCCGAGGACACATGGGAATTTCCATCTAGTCAAGTTCATCATGTTGAGTTGATTCACGTTCGTTACTTTGATGATTTGATTTGTGGGTGGACCAGTGCTAAGGTGCTATTCTTACTTGAACAAGCAATCCACTTATGATTACCCCATCTTGCAAGCATCCGCAACTACGAAAGAAGAATTAAGATAAATCTAACCATAGCATGAAACATGTGGATCCAAATCAGCCCCTTATGAAATAACGCATAAACTAGGGCTTAAGCTTCTGTCACTTTAGCAACCCATCATCTACTTATTACTCCACAATGCCTTCCCTTAGGCCCAAATATGGTGAAGTGCCATGTAGTCGGTGTTCACACGACACCACTAAAGGAAGCAACAACATATATATCATCAAAATATCGAACGAATACCAACTTCACGTGATTACTTATAAGAAGAATTCTCTCATGTCCTCGGGAACAAAAGTAACTACTCGCAAATCATCACCATGTTCAAGATCAGAGGTATCATAATTATGAAAAAGGATCTGAACATATTATATTCCACCAAGTAAACAAACAAGCATCAACTACAAGACCTAATCAACACTACTAGCAGCCCCCAGGTACCAATATGAGGTTTTGAGACAAAGATTGAATATACGAGATGAACTAGGGTTTGAGATGAGATGGTGCTGATGAAGAAGTTGATGAAGATTGGTCCTCCCACGAAGGAGGAAGCGTTGGTGATGACGATGGCTTCGATTTCCCCCTCCCGGAGGGAAGTTTCCCCGGCATAATCATTCTGCCGGAGAGCAAAAGGGCCTCTGCCCAGGTTTCGCTTCATCCCGAAAGTATCCTCTGGATTATTTCTAGGTCAAAACACATCATATAGCAAAAAAGAGGGGGCCAGAGGCCGCCTGTGGGCCTGCCAAGCCATCAGGGCGCGCCTAGGGGGTGGGCGCGCCTTGTTGGCTTGGCACCAACATGTGCCCCCCTATGGTATAGCTTTGCTCCGTAAGTTCATACATATTGCACAAAAATTCCTCGTGAAGTTTCAGGTCATTTGGAGTCGAGAGAATTTTCAGCCTTTTTCTTGGTTTTCAGGTCCAAAATTCCAGTTTCTGACAATTTCCCTCTTTGTGATGTACCTTATAAATTAAGAGAGAAAAGGCATAAGAATTGTATCAGAAAGGGGAATAATGACCAAGAATAATATAATTAACAACAACAAATCATGATGCAAAATGGACGTACCAGCAGGCAACTAAATGCATGGGCTGGAATCGATGCTATGATGTAGACATGCAATATGCAGGCAACCAAACAATGTGCACAACATGGTCTTCAACCCGCATTTGCTTAGTCAGGCCCAACTGAGACACATATGAAAGGGGGCCAAAAACAATGCACACAACCAAACAATGTACACAACCAAATACACCATTTTATATCATTTTTGGGAAATAACCTATTAACCCGGTGCCTAGTGCTAGTTGTTGTTTTCTTCTTGTTTTTGTTTTATATAAAATCTATGCCAAACGGAGTCCAAACACGATGAAACTTTTTGACGATTTTTTCTGGACCAAAAGAGACCCTTGAAGCTTTGGGAGGAGTCTAAACGACAAGGCACCAGGCGTGCCCTGACCCCTTGTGGGCCCCCTGTCACTCCGTTTACCCTAATTCCTGACCTATAAATTCACATATATTCATAAACCCTCAAGGGAACTCCCGAACAATTCTTTCGCCACCGCAAGCCTCTGTTCTTCCGTGATCCCATCTGGAGGCCTTTTCCGGCACTCTGACGGAGGGGGAATCTGTCACCGAGGCTTTCTTCATCAACCTTGCTGCCTCCTCCATGATGTGTGAGTAGTTCCCACAGGACGTACACGTCCATAGCAGTCGTTAGATGTCTCTCTCTGTCCTCTCTTTTTGATTGATCTTCAATATAATGATCTCTTCGGAGACCTACTACCCTTATATGAATTTAATACCTTAATTAAGCCACTCAACAAAAATAATTCCTTAATTAGTTAGCCGCATGACGACCTCCACCCAGCCAACAAAGCAGCGCGTAGCCACGGCACGGCAAGACAGCTGGGTCGAGGAGCAGAGGTTAGTGGGGCAACTGCCTGAAGTCCGCGCTCCACTATCCCACCTTCAACCGTCAACCGCGAGGGATGTGCTCCAATCAAGTCGGCGCCGACCACAAGGATTGAGCTCATCCTATCTCCTGCCGCTGATCGAGGATTGACCTCCTATCACGCCGCCACCGCCGACCGACCGAGGATTGACCTCCTATATTGCCGACACCACCGACCGATCGGGGATTGACCTCCTATCTGGTAGCCGCTGCCTCGGCAGACGCCCCCATCTCTATAAGCATAGCGGCTGTTTACAACCCCATATGTACCGGGTAGCCCATCACATATGGTTATGTTACAGGAACCGCGCATCACGCACGTTGTCATCTCACACGATTTGGTGTGGAAACCGTGTGACGTATACAACAGAGTGCGATAAGTAGTTCCCCGACTATTATCAGATCCCCAGAGTTTCCCCGTCACCCCCAAATCCCTAGATAGCCTCCAAATCCCTAGTCCCAAAATTCCCTCACATGGCGCTGACATTGGGGGAATGCGGACGAGTGGTGCTGATGGTTTTGGTGCGGCTGCTCTGATTCGTACAGTTGCTCTTCGCAGCGCCATTGGCGGCGCCACCACGACGGCGGTCACCGCCGAGCACTTGCCTAAGGTTATCAAGAGGCTGGTGTACTATGGATCCGAATCGTCTTGTCAGGTCTTGATCATTCCTCATGTTTTTAACATGTCCAAAGCAAGCAGATCACTCAACCCGTCCTGAATTGGACCCCCTCTTAGGAAATCGATCAAATTCCAGATCCAGAGTATGACTCCAGCACACTCCCGCAACATGAGTTTGAATCCGAGTTTTGCGCCACTGAGAAGTACCAAAAGCTGGGTTTTGTGCACGAACACACTCCAGCTCGATGTGTATGTACGGAGGGATTCAACATTGGGAGACGTTTTCTCGGTTTTTCCCTTAGAGGTTAATGCTAAGTTCATCCTTTAAGTTCAGTTAATGTCCCCACTCATCCTGAATATTTAACATTCATAGTGATATGAAGCTTGTGCCTTTGTTAACTGGTTGGATGATGAATGGCATGGAAGGGCTCGGAGTGTTATCACCAAGCTTGTAGAAGATACCGTTAAGCTGAAGAAGAAACTGACTGATCTGGAGTGTACAATCACTACGATGAAGCAAGAAAGAATCAATCACAAGAAACAGATGAAAGCAAGAGACAAGAAGGAATTAGCATGTGTGGTTGTAGTTGTCGCATTAGGCGTCTCATATGTGTTGTTTGCAATGATTATTAGGGGTTTTGTTTGATTATTACTGGCTACATCAATAAGCAGAGCTCATCTATTGCTTTCCAATTGTCCTATGTTAAATGTTTGTTGAACGCACATTGTGTTTCATAGAAGCGTGTGCGTAGTTAAACAATGCATCTAGCGAACCGTGTGAATTGCTAAAATGTACCGTGTAAAAAAGTTGGCATATTGCACACATTTGGACGCTCCAACCCATGTGCATAATTATCACATTGAAAACTACGCAATAGCGGGAATTTAGAGTGACATGGTAGTCATAATTACGGTCGATTATATCGGAATTCTAACTGCCTACCAAGGCGCCAATATAATCTGTCAATCCCCCGCTTCAATTGCCATTCCTCTTTTCTTCATACCACGCTTGAGTCGCCACCATCTTCATCGTCGTAGCCGGCCGCGCTACACTTACATACACTTTGCAATCTCGCTTTCTCACTTTTGTTTACGTAGCGCAGCCATGTCGAGCGACAGCGAGGACGACAGTTCGGCCAGTCTGGCGCTCGATCTAGGGTCAACCTTAGAATCATCGCGCTAGTCTTCCATGAGTCCAATGTTGAGCCATGTCCTCTATTTTATCTGGCTTAGGGAAGGGACACCGCCGCCCGAATCATCGAACGACGACTAGATGGACGTGGAGCCGCCGAAGGATGAGGAAGACGACGATGATGATATGAGCATGAATGGTTGAACAAGGAGGACGCCGACGAGTATGCCAACAACGATGGTGACGACGACAAGTATGCCTACGAGGACATCAACGATGATGGTGATGACGACGGCGATGAGAAACCAGCGGTTAGCAGCAAGAAGCGTCCACGCCAAGACGATATCGCGAGGCCATCCAACAATAACAAGAAGAAGTAAAGCATATTGTATATCTCTATTTCCGTTTGCTCATATTTATTCCTTAACTATGTTTCCCATGTCGATCTCATCACAAACGGTTAAGAATACATATTCGACAGTGAACATTCACATTATCACACACAGTTAGTTTCTTCAATTCTATGTGCTGTCGAGCACACAATTCAGAACAACAAATTGTATGTGATGCCTAGAATTATCGCACACAATTGTGATTACCGAACTGTTTGCAGCGTATCACACACACCTTGTTATGCCAAACCATTTGTGTTATTCTAGATCATTGCAAACAGTTCATCTGAGTGACTTGTATGCCTTCTATTGCACACATCCAGATCTGCGTAAACATTTGCGTTATATTGGATCTTCGCAAATAGTTCTACTGTGTGAACTGTATGTCGTACATCGCACACATCTGTGTTTGCTTAACCATTTGTGTTATTTTGCCTCATCACAAACAATTTGTAAATGTCAATTGTATGCCATGTATCGCACATGCACCTCTTATCTGAATCGTGGTTGATGGATCAACCATTGCACACAGTTCATTTTATTGGCGATGGAGCTATAACTATACTGTTTGCGGTTCGTGCATCACACACGGTTTTATTGAAAGGTCTCTAATACAAGTGTCGTCTTAGGACCTTCCTGTAGTAGTGGAGGCTAATGATTCCTTCAAAGAATAAGGATGAGGTTCCGGATTATGAGAGATTCAGAAAAAACATAGATATAAAAAGAGAGAAGGGGCAATGCTACTATCCTTTTACCACACTTGTGCTTCAAAGTAGCACCATGTTCTTCATATATAGAGAGTGTCCTGATTTGTCACTTTCATATACTAGTGGGAATTATTTTCGTTATGGAACTTGGCTTGTATATTCCAATAATGGGCTTCCTCAAATGCCTCAGGTCTTCATGAGCAAGCAAGTTGGATGCACACCCAATTAGTTTCAGTTTGAGCTATCATATAGTTATAGCTCTAGCGCATCTATTGCATGGCAATCCCTACTCTTCGCATTGATATCGATTGATGGGCCTCTCAATTGCCTATTGATCCGCCTAGTTGATGCGAGACTTTCTCCACTTTTGTCTTCTCTATTTGATCTCTACCACCATATTCTATTCCACTCGTAGTGCTATCTCCATGGCTCAAGCTCATGTATTGAGTGTAAGTTGAAAATGTTGAAGCGCGTGAAAAAGTATGATCCAAATGCCTGGCTTAACACCGGGGTGACCATGATTTGTGCTTGTGTTAGGAAGGCGGAGTCATGCCATTGCTTACATAATTCTGTGAGTAGGGATAACATTCGTTAAGCATTGTATATTTTGAAACAGTAATGATTATGTCCTTATATTCACGGATATTATTATGTTGATATTAATTACTTCATCGTTTGCCAATATTTATTCCGTACAAGAGATTACCTGATAAACCTGCTAGGTAGCATTCAACATCAACAATTCTGTTTTTATCATTTACCTACTCGAGGACAAGCAAGAATTAAGCTTGGGGATGCTGATACGTATCCAACGTATCTATAATTTTTGATTTTTTCATGCTATTATATTATCGATACTTTTTATGTGATAGAAAGTGGAGTCCAAACGCTACGAAACATTTTGAAAAAAAATTCTGGACCAGAAGACAACCTAGAAGCTTCGAGGGAGTCTAGACGACAGAAGGCGCGCCCTGATGCCTTGTGGGCCCCTCGTGACTCCGTTTGACCTAATTCCACTTCTATAAATTCCCAAATATTCCAAAACGCCCCAGGGAGCCACCCGAAACCATTTTTCTGCCGCCGCAAGTCTGTTCTTTGACAATCCCATCTAGAGGCCTTTTTCGACGTCCTATCAGAGGTAGAATCAATCACGGAGGGCTTCTACATCGACTTTGCTGCCTCTCTGATTATGTGTGATTAGTCTACCATAGACTTATGGGTCCATAGTGATTAGCTAGATTGCTTATTCTCTCTCTTTGATCTTCAATACCATGTTGTCTTTGGAGATCCATCGGATGTAATCCTTTTGTGCGGTGTGTTTGTTGGGATCCAAAGAATTGTGAATTTATGATCTAATTATTCAATAAAAGTAAATGAGTCGAATCTTAATTCTATTATGGTTGATTTATATAGCTATGTAATGTTTTTCGATATATGGGTTTTGTTTGGCCAAGTTGATCTATCAATCTTCAATGGATGTGGTGCATTACTAGTGGGTTCAATATTGCGGTGTCCTCACCTCGTGACAGAAGGGGTAGGGATGCACGTATTTGTATTGTCGCCATTAAGAATAAAACGACGGGGGTCTAAGAATATTGCATGTCTTTATTTGTCTATATTATGTCATCTTTCTTAAAGCATTGCTTTGTTCGTATGAACTTAATACCATAGATGCAAGCATGAGTCGGTCGATTGGTGGAGTAATAGTAGTATATGCAGGTAGGAGTCCGTCTACTTGTCACAGATGTAATGCCTATATATATTATGATGCCATGAATATCGTCATAATTATTTGCCTTTCTATCAATTGCACCATGATACATCTCAAACGTATCTACTTTTCCAAACACTTTTGCTCTAGTTTTGGACTCTAATTTGCATGATTTGAATGAAACTAACCCGTACTGACGTTGTTTTCAGCAGAACTACCTTGTTGTTATTTTTGTGTAGAAATAAAAGTTCCCGGAATTGGACGATTTTTTTTGTGAATTATTTCTGAAATATATAATGAATTATGGAGCGAAGAACCATCAGAGGGGGACTGCGTGTGGGCCACAAGCCAACCGGGCGCGCCCACCCCCTGGGTGCGACCTGTTAGCTTGTGGGGCCCATGTGGCTCCCCCGACCCTAATTTCCACTCCTATAAATTCACATCTTCGGATAAAAAATAAGAGAGAAGATTTCATCGCGTTTCACGAGACAGAGCCGCCGCCACCTCCTGTTCTTCCTCGGGAGGGTTGATCTATAGTCCGTTTGGGGCTTCAGAGAGGGGGATTCGTCGCCGTCGTCATCACCAACCCTACTTCATCAACACCACCATGATGCTCACCACCGGGAGTGAGTAATTACTTTGTAGGCTTGCTGGACGGTGATGGAATTGGATGAGATTGATCATGTAATCGAGTTAATTTGATAGGGCTTGATCCCTAGTATCCACTATGTTCTGAGATTGATGTTGCTATGACTTTGCTATGCTTAATGCTTGTCACTAAGGCCCGAGTGCCATGATTTCAGATCTGAACCTATTATGTTTTCATGAATATGAGAGTGATTTGGATCCTATCTTGCAAGTTGTATGCACCTATTACGTGTCATGATCCGCATACCCCAAGGTGACAATAATTGGGATTCTTTCTGGTGATTGCCATAGTTTGAGGAGTTCATGTATTCACCATGTGTTAATGCTTTGTTCCGGTTATGTGCTAAAAGGAGGCCTTAATATCCTTTAGTTTCCATTAGGACCCCGCTACCACGGGAGGGCACTAGTGGAAAACGGGGCTTTAGTCCCAGTTGGCAACAGCCTTTAATCCCCGTTCACCAACCGGGACAACGCAATTGGGACTAAAGGCCCCCACCCTTTAGTCCCGGTTGGCCACAACCCGGGACTAAAGTCCCTCCACGTGGCCGCGAGCGTGCGCTGGGGGCTGGAGGACCTTTAGTCCCGGTTGGTGACACCAACCGGGACTAAGGATTTTGTGTTTTTTTTATGTTGGGGTTTAGGGTTTTGGGGTTTAGGGTTTATGGTTTATTTTTCCTTTTCATTTTGTGTTTTCCATTCAATTCTTTTTCATTTCAAACATATTTTACGCTACTACATACTGTACACGTTGATGTATATATAATATAATTTCTTGTACGACCATACATATATAGAGTTTGGTATATACAATTTCTCCTACAATTTGGAGGTCATTACATGCAGGCATTAGCCGCAATGGTATTCTCCTCTTTCAGATATGACCTTCGTAAGCAAAAATCCCACAATTTCCTCTTGAATTGCTCGTAGGCGGTTCTCTGGTAGGAGCTTGTCCCGCATGTCTTCCACCTTTAAAGAAGGAGATTAATATGAATATATTAGTTGTGTGTATATCTATATATATATATTAGATCATCATAAAAAATTCTGAATAGTGTTTACGTACTTGACGTTGTCTTACATCTCTGCGCCATTCGGTCGTCATGCGAATGTTCTCGCAAACGTAGTATGCACATAAATTAGTCCCCTATTTCTGCCTCATGCACTTAGCAAAAATAGAATTCAATCATATAATAATCAAGCATGATAATGGTATTGAAACTAGAATTAAAGAGATGCGTGGCCCTAGCTAGTACTACTTAATTAGCTTGGTCCGTCACCAACGCAGCTCTGGTTTCCATTCACCGACAACATCATTGATGAACCGTTTCCAAACCTTGCCCGGCAAAGAAAATGAATAAAGGAGTTATTAATTACTTGATATCAGGAAATGAATGAAAGTGGCCGATATAGTGCGATAATGATTGAAATTACCTGTCGAGCATCCAAACACGCTGGAGTATTCTCGAGGGTCTTTACCTAGTGAGTCCAGGGTTTCAACAGTTCCAGCATCAACTTTAATGATTAGCAGGATCTAGTGGTACCTGCGCACGTTTATATAAGCAGGCATGCATAAGTCATCAACTACACTTAACATCGAGTAAGCAAAATAGAATTTGTAGTACAAGACAGTAACACTCACTTGAAGTGGTAAGGAAATAAAATTTCTGTTCTGGTATTTTGTGCCTTTAAAAACCTTAGCAAGTTATCCTATGAGTCTTTGGGTTGGTCTTGTATCATTTTTTCATTAATGATATATGGGTCAACGAACCCAATGTCATAGATTCTATCTCTTTTTGCATTCGAGAATCTTCATTCTGCATAATAACATACAAAAGAATATAGTGAGGATAATTACAGGCAATGAACAAGCTGAGCTAGAGACTTAAATTACAGAAAGAAATCACTTACAGACAATAACAACTGACGATAGATTTGTCGAGTGAGTCTTGATTGTATAACTGAAAATTTCTTGTAACTCAATGCATAGCTCGTTTTCATAGAAGTAATGCTCTTCCTTGACTTTGATGTCTACTACGCAGCTTTATTCTTGTAGACTATGTTGGGCCTCCAAGCGCAGAGTTTTGTAGGACAGTAGCAATTTTCCCTCAAGTGGATGACCTAAGGTTTATCAATCCGTGGGAGGTGTAGGATGAAGATGGTTTCTCTCAAACAACCCTGCAATCAAATACAATAAATCTCTTGTGTCCCCAACACACCCAATACAATGGAAATTGTATAAGTGCACTAGTTCGGCGAAGAGATGGTGATACAAGTGCAATATGGATGGTAGATATAGGTTTTTATAATCTGAAAATATAAAAACAGCAAGGTAGCAAGTAACAAAAGTGAGCACAAATGGTATTGCAATGCTTGAAAACAAGGCCTAGGGTCCGTACTTTTGCTAGTGCAATCTCTCAACAATGCTAATATAATTGGATCACATAACCATCCCTCAATGTGCAACGAAGAATCACTCCAAAGTTCTTATCTAGCGGAGAACATAAGAAGAAATTGTTTGTAGGGTACGAAACCACCTTAAAGTTATCCTTTCCGATCGATCTATTCAAGAGTTCGTACTAAGATAACAAAGTTATCCTTTCCGTTCAATCTATCTAAGAGTTCGTACTAGAATAACACCATATGATACGCATCAACCAATTCTAATGTCGCCTAGATACTCCAATGTCACCACAAGTATCCATGAGTTAATTATACGATACGTATCAAACAATTTCAGATTCATAATACTCAATCCACACAAAGAACCTCAAATAGTGCCCCAAGATTTCTATCGGAGAAAGTAGGACAAGAACGTGTATCAACCCCTATGCATAGATTACCCTAATGTCACCATGGGAATCCGCAAGTTGAGTACCAAAACGTATATCAAGTGAATCAATAGAACACCCCATTGTCACCACGGGTATCCGCATGCAAGACATATATCAAGTGTTCTCAAATCCATAAAAGTATTCAATCCGGTAACGAAATCTCAAAGGGAAAACTCAATTCATCACAACTAGATAGAGAGGGAAACACATCATATGATCCGACAATATTAACAAAGCCCGTGATACATCAAGATCATGACATCTCAAGAACACGAGAGAGAGAGATTGAACACATAGCTACTGGTACATACCCTCAGCCCCGAGGGTGGACTACTCCCTCCTCGTCATGACCTCCGCCGGGATGATGAAGATGGCCACTGGAGATGGATTCCCCTCTCCGGCAGGGTACTATAACGCCTCCAGATTGGTTTTTCGTCGATACAGAGAGTTGCGGCGGCGGAGCGGAGAGTCTAGGGTTATTTTTTGGGGTTTCTGAATATTTGGGAATTTATAGGCATCGGAGGCGATGGAGGGGGTGCCCGAGGTGCCCAACACCCACCAGGGCGCGCCAGGGGGCCTCTGGCGTGCCCATGTGGGTGCTGGCCACCCTGGGCCCCCTCTTCTGGTGTTCTTTGGCCCATCTGGTCTCTTCTGGTCCGTAAAAAATCCACAAAAATCCCCGCAGCGTTTCATCTCTGTTTGGTACTGATTTCCTGCGAAGTAAAAAACAAGCAAAAACAGCAACTGGTACTTTGGCACTATGTTAATTGGTTAGTCCGAAAAAATGATATAAAGTTGTAATAAAATGATTTTAAACGTCCAAGAATGATAATATAACAACATGGAACAAGCAAAAATTATAGATACGTTGGAGACGTATCAGCACCCCCAAGCTTAATTCCTACTCGTCCTCGAGTAGGTAAATGATAAAAACAGAATTTTTGATGAGGAATGCTGCCTAACATGTTCATCATATTCTTTTCTTCTTTGTATAGCATGGACATTTGGACTTGTAAGTGATTCAAAGCAATAGTCTAGTTTTCACACAATGACTTCAATACTCAAGCATGTCAACAAGCAACCATGTCTTTCAAAATATCAACACTAAAGAAAGTTATCCCTAGCCCATCATGCTCAATCATTGATCCATTCATGAAACACACTCAAATATTAGCTATGCCCAATGCTCAAGTACGATCATAGTGCCCCCTAGTTGGTGCTTTATAAGAGAAAATGGAGACTCAAAAAAAATGCACAAAGTAAAAGATAGGCCCTTCCCAGAGGGAAGTAGGGATTTGTATTGGTGCCAGAGTTCAAGGTTTAAATTGAGAGAGAAAAATATTTTGGGTGGCATGCTTTTCCTGTCAACGAAAATGACAAAGTAGCTCACAATACTTTCCATGCTAGATATATCATAGGCGGTTCCCAAATAGAAAATAAAGTTTATTCCTTTTTCCACCAAACTTTCGCTTTCCATGGCGGGCCGTATCCACGGTTGCCTTCCATACCAACACTTTCCAGGGAATTTATTATTTGACAACATAAAGTAAATATTTTTTTCTTTTTCATTTCGGGAATGGGCATCCCTATTACCGCTGCACTCTCGTGCAATGACAAGTGAATAAACACTCATCTTGAGAATAACACATCTAGCATGGAAAAATATTGGACACTCCCCACCGTTTCATGAGCGGTACGGGTACACAAAAGAGAAAATTTATTTTGAAAATTTAGAGATGGCACATACAAATTTGCTTGGAACGGCATGGAAATACCGCATATAGGTAGGTATGGTGGACTCATAAGGCAAAACTTGGTTTTAGGATTTTGGATGCACAAGTAGTATTTCTACTTAGTACAAATGAAGGCTAGCAAATAGATTGGGAAGCAACCAAACCAAGAAACGAAAAATCACATAAGTGAGCATTGAACATAACTAACACCGAATAATGCACCACAAGAAGGATGTACTTTCATTCCATAACTATTGACTTTCGTACATGCATAGGGAATTACAAACCTTAACACCAATATTCCTACTAAGCATAATTACTCACTAACATGACTCAGATATTACTATCATCATGTTTCAAAACTATTACAAGGAATCAAGTTTAATTTGTCCAATGATCTTCGTGAAAGTTTTTATTATATCCTCCTTGGATATCTATCACTTTCTGACTAGTTTCATATATTGCCATTGCTTTTTGGCAAGCTCAAACAAATTTAAGTGAAGCACATGAGCATAAAGATTTCATCTCTCAAAAAGGTATAAGTGAAGCATGAGAGGATTTCTACAGAAATTTCCAAGCACACCATGCTCAAAAAGATATAAGTGAAGCACTAGAGCAAATGACAAGCTACTCTCAAAAGATATAAGTGAAGATCAATGAGTAGTCAAACAATTAAGTAGCTATGTGAGGACTCTCTCTCTCTCAATAAAGATTTTCATATCTAAGTATTTTATTCAAACAGAAAACTAAACAAAAATAGAACTCCAAGAATAGCATGCATCATGTGAACGAATAAAAATTTAGGCTCAACATAGGCTAAGCGATAGTTGACGAAGAGATGTGTGATGCGTAGCATCCCCAAGCTTAGATGCTTGAGACTTCTTGAAATATTTACTTGGGGTGCCTTGGGCATCCCCAAGCTTGAGCTTTTGTATCTCGTTCAATCCTCTCATATCATGGTTTCACCTATTCTCAAAATCTTCATCCACGCAAAACTCGAAATGAACTCGTGAGATAGGTTAGTACACATAAAACAAATCTGCACTTCATGTGCTGACTAGACAAGTTGCAAATAATTTTCAAACATCATATACTGTTTACTATCATTTCCACAATTTATATCTACCAATATAGGCTATGGAAACTATAGGATAAGTTGATAACAAAACTATGACAGCAATCTGTCCAAACAGAACAGTCTGTAGCAATCTATTAAACCAGTGCACTTATGTAACTCAAAAAATTATGAAAATTTAGGACATGCTAAATAATTTATATTAAAATACTGTGTAAAAATTTCAGAAACTTTCCACGTTCAAGTAAAATATGAAAATTCAAACACTACAGCAAAAGTTTCTGTTTTTACACAGCACACATCAAAACATGCAATGCAAGCATCCTAAGACAATTCTTGGAAATTTTTATTGAAAAACAAGATTATAATAACACCTAACAGAAAATAAAAAAATAAAATGACGCTCCAAGCAAAACTCATATTATGTGACGAATAAAAATATAGCTCTAAGTAAGATATACCGATAGTGTTGAAGACGAAAGAGGGGATGCCTTCCGGGGCATCCCCAAGCTTAGGCGCTTGAGTCTTCCGTGGATATTACGTTGGGGGTTCCTTGGGCATCCCAAATCTTAGGTTCTTGTCACTCCTTTGTCTCCTCATATCGGTGTCTCACCCAAAACTTGAAAACTTCAATCACACAAAACTTAACGGAACTTCGTGAGAAGGGTTAGTGTAATAAAGATAAATCATTCACTTAGGTACTGTCAATAAAAGATTCATAATTGTTCCCACATGATACATACTGTATTCTATCATTCCCATAATTTATACCACTTAATATAAGCTATGGGAACACTAAAACAAGCAAACTATGCATGCAAAACAGAATCTGTCAGAAACAGAACAGTCTGTGAAGGTCTGTAGTGTAGACATACTTTCCTGTCTCTAAAAATTCTGAAAAATTAGGAAAACTTGAATAATTTGTTTATAAATACTTTGTAAAAATTTCAGATTTTTTTGACGCTCCAGTAAAATCAGAGAAATTCTTTACTGGAGGCAAAAGTTCCTTTTTTTGCACAGCATCAAATCAACAAGTACCCATACTATCCCAAAGGCATTACTTGGCACATTATTGAAATAAAAGGCATAAAACATGATTAATACAGTAGCTTAATCATGTGAACACACAAAAACATAAAGTAAAAGTGTTGGGCTGTATCCCAACAAGAGCTTTTCTTTAATGCCTTTTAGCTAGGCATGATGATTTCAATGCCGCTCACGTAAAAAGTAGTAATTGGAACATGCAAGAGAGCATCATGAATCACATGACAAGAACATTTAAGTCTAACCCACTTCCTATGCATAGGGATTTTGTGAGCAAACAATTTATGGGAGCAAGAATCAACTAGCATAGGAAGGCAAAACAAGCATAACTTCAAAACTTTGAACACATAGAGAGGAAACTTGATATTATTGCAATTCCTACAAGCATATGTTCCTCCCTCATAATAATTTTTAGTAGCATCATGAAGGAATTTCACAACATAACTATCACATAAAGCATTATCTTCATGATCCACAAGCATAGAAAGTTTGTCACTCTCCACATAAGCAAATTTCTTCTCATTCATAATAGTGGGAGCAAACTCAACAAAATAACTATCATGAGATACTTGATTGACATAACCACTTTGAATATTAAAATCATGATGACAAGTTTCATGGTTACTATCACTCTTTATAGCATACATGTCATCATCATAATCATCATAGATAGTAGGCATGTCATTATCATAACAAATTTGCTCATCAAAACTTGGGGGACTAAAAATATCATCTTCATCAAACATAGCATCCCCAAGCTTGTGGCTTGGCATATCATTAGCATCATGGATATTGAGAGAATTCATACTAGCAATATTGCAATCATGCTCATCATTGAAGGAATTCTCATTATGTATTTTCATAAATTCTTCCTCTACCAATTGAGCACAATTTTCCGAACCATCATTTTCCCGAAAGACATTATAAAGACGAAACAAATGATGCAACCTAAACTCCATTTTTTGCAGTTTTCTTTTATAAAACCAAACTAGTGAAAAACAAGGAACTAAAATGTTTAATTACAAGATCTAAAGATATACCTTCAAGCACTCACCTCCCCGGCAACGGCGCCAGAAAAGAGCTTGATGTCTACTACGCAACTTTATTCTTGTAGACTATGTTGGGCCTCCAAGCGCAGAGTTTTGTAGGACAGTAGCAATTTTCCCTCAAGTGGATGATCTAAGGTTTATCAATCCGTGGGAGGTGTAGGATGAAGATGGTCTCTCTCAAACAACCCTGCAATCAAATACAAGAAATCTATTGTGTCCCCAACACACCCAATACAATGGCAAATTGTATAGGTGCACTAGTTCGGCGAAGAGATGGTGATACAAGTGCAATATGTATGGTAGATATAGGTTTTTATAGTCTGAAAATATAAAAACAGCAAGGTAGCAAGTAACAAAAGTGATCACAAACGGTATTGCAATGCTTGAAAACAAGGCCTAGGGTCCGTACTTTCGCTAGTGCAATCTCTCAACAATGCTAATATAATTGGATCACATAACCATCCCTCAACGTGCAACGAAGAATCACTCCAAAGTTCTTATCTAGTGGAGAACATAAGAAGAATATTTTTGTAGGGTATGAAACCACCTTAAAGTTATCCTTTCCGATCGATCTATTCAAGAGTTCGAACTAAGATAACAAAGTTATCCCTTCCGTTCGATCTATCTAAGAGTTCGTACTAGAATAACACCATATGATACGCATCAACCAACTCTAATGTCACCTAGATACTCCAATGTCACCACAAGTACCCATGAGTTAATTATACAATACGCATCAAACAATTTCAGATTCATAATACTCAATCCACACAAAGAACCTCAAAGAGTGCCCCAAGATTTCTATCGGAGAAAGTAGGACAAGAACGTGTATCAACCCCTATGCATAGATTACCCCAATGTCACCGGGGGAATCAGCAAGTTGAGTACCAAAACATATATCAAGTCAATCAATAGAACACCCCATTGTCACCACGGGTATCCGCATGCAAGACATATATCAAGTGTTCTCAAATCCATAAAAGTATTCAATCCGGTAACGAAATCTCAAAGGGAAAACTCAATTCATCACAACTAGATAGAGAGGGAAACACATCATATGATCCGACTATATTAACAAAGCCCGTGATACATCAAGATCATGACATCTCAAGAACACGAGAGAGAGAGAGATTGAACACATAGCTACTGGTACATACCCTCAGCCCCGAGGGTGGACTACTCCCTCCTCATCATGACCTCCACCGGGATGATGAAGATGGCCACCGGTGATGGATTCCCCTCTCCGGCAGGGTACTGGAACGCCTCCAGATTGGTTTTTTGTCGATACAGAGAGTTGCGGCGGCGGAGCGGAGAGTCTAGGGTTATTTTTTGGGGTTTCCGAATATTTGGGAATTTATAGGCATCGGAGGCAGTGGAGGGGGTGCCCGAGGTGCCCAGCACCCACCAGGGCGCGCCAGGGGGCCTCTGGCGCACCCATGTGGGTGCTGGCCACCCTGGGCCCCCTCTTCTGGTGTTCTTTGGCCCATCTGGTCTCTTCTGGTCCGTAAAAAATCCACAAAAATCCCCGTAGCGTTTTATCTCTGTTTGGTACTGATTTCCTGCGATGTAAAAAACAAGCAAAAACAACAACTTGCACTTTGGCACTATGTTAATAGGTTAGTCCCAAAAAATGATATAAAGTTGTAATAAAATGATTATAAAACATCCAAGAATGATAATATAACAGCATGTAACAAGCAAAAATTATAGATACGTTGGAGATGTATCAGACTTTCACCGTGAGCATCACTCGCCCGTTCTTTACTTCTTTCATGTACCACTCATACAATCTTTGCATTTGTGTTGATAGATGCCAGACCTGCTCAGGTCTGACCAGAGTTTTCCTGGGGGCATATTGCCATGCTATATCAGCCAGGGGGACTTCCTCGGTGCCTAGGAGTTGATCAAGACTGATACTAATGTTTCTAGCAGCGTCGGTTACCTTATCGGTAATCACCTTGAGCGAGGGGATCAATTGCATTGCTTGTTCTCTGAGCTGTGGAACTGTTTTCCCGCTTTTATTACTACTTCTACGTCTCGACTGCTGCATTTGTTATTTATATGACTTCCTAATAGAGCGGTCATAGTCTAATGGCCTATTCTCCACATGTGCCGGGAGTCGCTCAAGAAAGTCCACAAAGTGCTTTACGGTTTACGTAGGTATTATCCCCTTTGGTGGCGGGGGCGGTTTCGGTGTAAAATGGGACTTCACTTCGGAAACCATGACCATTTTGGTTTCCTCATCAGTCATATCATAAGCTAACTTCTTTTTGGCAGGAGGCTCGTCATTAGCTTTCTTTCGAATAGGACTAGTCGACGGAGCGGTGGTCTTCCACTTTTGGCCCTGTTGGGACATAGGTGGTGGAGTTGGCTGACGCGGCGGAGATCGGTATGGACTCGTGCTGGGCTCCCTCTCGAGGTGGGGTGGACTTAGAAATGTATTGCTACTCGGAGGAGTCGGTGGCCTTGGTGCCGAGTTTGGAAACACGATGCTTTCCTTTCTCCATACAATGACACCATGTATGACTTATCCCAGTGTCTGCTCCCATTCACCTCCAGGAATGTCAAGCTCTAGTGATTCATATCCTGGCAGAACTTCACCCACCCCGACACGGGCATATCCAGCTGGAATCGGATTGCCATGGATGGTTGCTTCAGGTGCATTCGGTAAAGCAAAGCCGACCGCCACCTTCATGGATATGTTCTTCATTTTCTGGTGTAGCTCACAATTTGTCCTCTCTTTGATATCATCCAGGGGGTAGCGAGCCAGCAGTGCATCATTGGCCCGGACCCCCATGGAACCCACGCTGCTTTTCCGAATAGATGGGACGGTACTATCCAATGCTGGATCTGCTTGCTCCTGCCGCGGAGATGCCCTTCGCTGGCTAATTGTGTCCAGTTGCTCCTGCTGCCGCTTTAAGATGCGTACCAACTCCTTGTTCTTTGTTTCTATCTTCTGAAGCCGGTTTGCATCCTGCTTCTTTTTTCTCTGACGACTTCTATAAGCGTCGTTCCACCCCGAAAACCCCTCAACCCACGAAACAACGCCTTTGCCTCGTGTTGGTCCTCCGTGTTCAGGATTCTTGAGGGCGCGTGTAAGCTCGTCGTTCTATCTCTCGGGCTGGAACAACCCCTTTCGAGCATCTTCTATTGCTTGAAGTAAAGCGCCCGAGGCTGTTTTAAGATCTGCCTTTACAATAATCTGCCCTGTCGCTGGGTCCAACTTCCCCCATGCGCATAAAACCAATTCTTGGACCTCTGGGGCCAATTCGCTGTCGCTGGAATGACCCCTTTTGCAAGCATCTTGGCCTCAGCTGCTTCCCACTTAAGCACGGCTCTCTTGTAGCCACCTGTCCCCAGAACATGGTGATTCTTCTTTTTCTCAGCATTTATCTTATTTTTTCTTGACCTTTCCAGAGCTTTAGCCGAGTCCTTGTACTCCACAAATGTGTCCCAGTGATCTTTTATCTTCTCAAGTGCTCCAGTGAATTCTGGTGTCTTCTTTTTGCCTTGATGTAGTTGTTGTATAATCTTTTCTTCCAGCTCTCGAATTGTGTGGCCATCTTCTTAAGAGCAAATTGCTTGACTTTCAACCATTTGCCATCTGTGAGACCCTTTGGTAGGTTGAAATGTGACATGAGTGTATCCCAAAGGAAATTTTTCGATCTTTCGTCGACATAACTAACTCCTCGATCTAACTTTGGCTTATTCCATTCTCGAATGGTGATCGGGATGTTGTCCCTAACAATAACTCCGCATTGATTTATAAATTTATGGGCATTCTGTTCAGGAGCAATCGGTTCGCTATCTTCTGCGACTTCATCGATGTTGAACTTTATGTCATCGCCAAACTTTTTGGCTTGGCCTCGTACCCTTCTAGGAGATTGGCTCGATCCAGATGGCTAAAAGAAGAAAGATTCGTTCATATATATATATATATATATATATATATATATATATATATATATACAAATCAATTAATACATGTGATGATCACCAGAGGCTTAATATATATATATATACCTCGCCGGACTTTGTTAATTTTCTAACATTTTCTTCGCCATCATTGTTTGTTTGCCCTTCGTCTCTTGGTTCTTGCTCAAGTCCCTCACCGGAGTCATTCAGAAATTGCGAGCCGTCATCTTGTTCATTCTCTTGGTTTTCGGAGGAGCGTATGATGTCGAAGATCTCCCCTCATGGTATCTGCCGCTATCGTCCATAGCTTAAATAATCTAGAAGAAAGATAAAAAAATTTAGTATTTAAATTAGAATGCATTCAATAAGCAAAAACTGAATCATAGTAGTGAAATTCTTTTACCAACGAAAAGTGAACTGAATCTCAGGGTGATGGACTAAAGCATTTCAATGAATATCTCACATTAGAATCCTTCATATATTTCCACATCCCATGATATGGCAGGCTATGTGCCCTTGATTTGGAAGAAACTATTTTCTTTACCTAGCTCATTGTCAGATAATATAATTTTTTTGCATAAAATGGGCGTAGTATTTGTTATGTTCAGCTAGAAATTTCCCCTTGTAAATATATGTCTGCATGTCAATCAAGCAAACTTGCTAAAATTGTCTATCGGAGACTTTAAGAACTAGAACTATAAAATGCTACTAATGCTAGCTATTCTGAACTTGTACCGATCCCTATCAATTTTGGCTTCAATTTAGTGATCAGAGTTAATGTCCAATGACAAAACCTTCAACTAGACACTCAATTTGATCAAGTAGCAGAGCTACCTTAACTTGTGATAGAACAGAGATATCTGAAACAAAAGAACAGAGATAACTAGGCAACTCAATGTAGCATTTTAATCCATCCTCTTGGAACCGAAACATTAGCAAGCAGTCAACGAGCATAGTAGAGAAGAGGAGTGTTGCTTGCACCAAACATGGGGAAGTCATTGTGCCGGTCCTGCACGAGCGCAAACACGGCAGAGAAGCGGCCGTTGGGGAGGCGCTGGAGCTGCCCGGGCGCGCCGACGGTGCCGACGAGGCAGACGGCGCTGGCGACGGTTGCCTAGAACGGGATGGTGTGCGGGCGGGGCAGCTCGCTGGGGATCTACTCCCTCTGCGAGATGAACGGGATGGTGTGCGGGCGAGGGCCCACGTGTCATTGACACAGTCAGATAACAAGGTTAAAATAAACCTAAACTATAAATTAACAGGGCTCAGGGTGATACGTCTCCAACGTATCTATAATTTTTGCTTGTTCCATGCTGTTATATTATCATTCTTGGATGTTTTACAATCATTTTATTACAACTTTATATCATTTTTTGGGACTAACCTATTGACATAGTGAGGGAGTCCTGGTTTAAGGGGTCCTCGGGAGGTCGACCTATTGCTTATGGGCCGGACTATATGGGCCACTTGCCGAGTACTGGATGGATTGAAGACCCTGTCTCCAGGAAGGAAGCTTCGAGAATCGTGGCTTGTCCTCCACGTTTGGAGTAGTGAATAGGCATGTTTATCCCTTCTATGTGTAACCGACCATGTGTAAACCCTAGATACCCTCGGCGTCTATATAAGCCAGAGGGTTTTAGGTTGTAGAACAACAGAACTCATCTAGGGTTTTAGCTACTTGATCTCGAGGTAGATCAACTCTGTAATCCTCATACTATCAATATAATCAAGCAGGACGTAGGGTATTACCTCCATTGGAGGGCCCGAACCTGGGTAAAACACTGTCCCCTTCGTCTCCTGTTACCCTCGATTCTAGTCTCACAACTCGGGACCCCCTACCCTAGTTCCGCCGGTTTTGACACCGACATTGGTGCTTTCATTGAGAGTTCCACTGTGATCGCCAGAAGGAATCGATGGCTCGCCTTTTCATCAACGAAGAGGTCCGTAACCCGGGCACTTTCGTCCCCGGACAGATCTTCGCTTTCGGCAGCATTGTGCTGCACGCCGACCCGACTGGCCATCTAGGCCATGTCGGAAGTTTCGCCCCTGATCAAGAGGTCAGATTCGGGAGCTTAGAGTTCTCCGTAGACTCCCGGGGCGATCTATCGCTAACTGGGCTCGCAGTCTTGCCTGCCACGCCCGAAGACTCTGAGGCCTTAACCTCAGACCAATCTTTCGGCCCCGCCCGTGGGATCTACCCCGGCGAGGACCCGACTCTCAGCCCGGACCCGGTCATAGTACCGGACGCCTGGACATCTTTTCTTGCCGAACACTCTCCCCGCGCGGACGCATTGGAGGTTCCCTCCAGAAGCTCTGGACAGATCGAGCTCTCGATACTCAACGAGGCTCTAGATCGGATCTCGTCGATGAAGATTACCGACGACCTAACCCCGATCTGTGCTTGGATCGGGCTGGGGACGGTTCAGGACGAATTTTTTGTCCCACCCACCACCCACTTAATAGCCACTGTCGAGGATTTAACCGACATGTTGTACTATGCCTCTGAGGAGGCAGACTACATGGATGATGAGGATCACGCCCTCACCCCCGTTAACACCGGGCGATGGACTGCCACCTCCATGTACGACGTCTACGTGGTGGACACTCCGAGAAACGATGGCGACAAATCGGACGATGCGCCATCAAGACACCAAAAGCTGCACAAACGGTCAAAAGGAAAAAAGGGAAGAAAAGCTATCGATGGCACCGGGGACGGAGACACCCCGGAGGACCTCGGCGATCCCGAAATCCCCGAACACCCGTTAGAGGGTCAGGAGAGGCCCGAAGACCGTCGCAACCCCGATGATCAAGATGATCCCGAGGACGACGACTACCTCCGCTCTATCGAGGGGGAGGACAATGCGGAAGCCGATGACTTCGCCATCCCGGACAATCCTGCAGATCAGGAACTGTTCAGGCAACAGCTCATATCCACGGCTCACGGCCTGAAAGCAAAAGAGCGGCAGCTCAAAGCCGAACAAGACGACCTCAACGACCGATGGACGAGAGTCCTCTCAGCCGAGGAAGGATACGGCACCGGTCTGTCGGACCAACCTAAGAGCTACCCACGCAGAAGGCTGCTACCACAATTCGATGACGAGCTCACTGATATGCCGTCTCCCAAGCATACCCCGTACGACAAGCCAGACCGCCCTCCTCGAGGACGAGACAGGACGGCTGAAGATACCAGCTATAGGCCGACGATACCCCGTAGACGGGGAAAGGAGCCACTAGAGGCCGATTACAGGTTCGACCTGCGACACGACCTGGACCGCAGAGCAGGTCGTACGCGATCCATCTACGGATCCAGAGGATACTCCCCCGATAGACGGGAAGGGTACCGGCCTTGGTTCGACCGCAACAATGAAGATCGGGAACGAACCCGAGATAGGATAGACACCGATCACCGGCGCGTCATAGCTCGGGTCAGAGGCGCCGCCCACCCACTGTGCTTCACGGATGAGGTGATGCAGCACCAGTTCCCGAAAGGGTTAAGCCCGTAAACAAAGAGCAATACGATGGGACAACTGACCCAACCGTATGGATCGAGGATTTCCTCCTCCACATCCACATGGCACGAGGAGATGACCTCCACGCCATCAAGAACTTACCCCTGAAGCTCAAGGGGCCAGCTCGGCACTGGTTAAATAGCCTCCCCGAAAACTCCATTGGGTGTTGGGAGGACCTAGAAGAGGCATTCCGATCTAACTTCCAGGGCACTTATGTCCGGCCGCCGGACTCCTCTGATCTAAGCAACGTCGTCCAGAAGCCAGGAGAGTCCGCGCGGCTATTCTGGAATCGTTTCTTGACTAAGAAAAACCAGATCGTGGACTGCCCGGACGCCGAAGCAATAGCCTCTTTCAGGCACAATATTCGAGATGAATGGCTGTCTCGTCAGCTCGGCCAGGATAAACCAAGGACAATGTTCGCCCTCACATCACTCATGACCCGCTTTTGCGCGAGCGAGGATAACTGGCTAGCTAGACGTAGCCACAACCCCGAAGACCCCGGAACCTCTGAAGTTCGGGATGGAAACGGGAAACCGAAGCGCAACAAGAACAAGTGCCGGCACAATAATAGTGATGCCGATGACACGGTTGTTAACGCCAGCTTCCGCAATTCCCGGCCTGGGCAGCGGAAGAAGCCTCCTAAAGGCAAACATGACGGACCCACCCCGCTGGACAAGATCCTGGAGAGGCCTTGACAGATCCACGGCACTCAAGAGAAGCCCGCCAATCACACCAACCGTAATTGTTGGGTTTTCAAACAGGCTGGCAAGCTCGCATCCGAGGACCAAGGCAAGATCCCACGCAGCAAGGACGAGGATGAACCTCGTGGTCCGATCGGTGGCGAACAAAATAAATTTCCTCCAGAGGTAAAAACAGTAAACATGATATACGCCACCCATATACCCAAAAAGGAGAGGAAGCGCGCCCTTCGAGATGTCTATGCCATAGAGCCTGTAGCCTCGAAGTATAACCCATGGTCGGCATACCCGATCACCTTCGATCGACGTGACCATTTTACCAGTATCCGTCATGGGGGTTCGGCCGCACTCGTCCTAGACCCGATCATAGACGGGTACCACCTCACTAAAGTCCTAATGGACGGTGGAAGTAGCCTCAATCTGATTTACTCAGATACGGTGAAAAAGATGGGCATAGATCCATCAAGGATCAAGCCCAGTAACACTACCTTCAAAGGAGTGATCCCAGGCGTTGAAGCCCGATGCACAGGCTCTATAAGCTTGGAAGTAGTGTTCGGCTCGCCCGATAACTTTCGAAGCGAGGACTTGATCTTCGACATCGTACCTTTCCGCAGCGGCTATCACGCCCTGCTCGGCCGTACAGCGTTCGCTCGCTTTAACGCCGTCCCGCACTACGCATACCTCAAGCTCAAGATGCCCGGCCCTAGGGGGGTCATTACTGTCAATGGCAACACAGAGCGCTCCCTCCGAACTGAGGAACATGCGTTGCCCCTGGCGGCCGAATTCCATTACACCGATGATTGGCAAGCGCCGACATCTGCCGTAAAGGCACCCAAGGCTGGGAAGCGAGCTCGGTCTCCATACGAAGTACCAGAACCTTCCTCTCCCCATAAATAGGGACTCGCCCCCCATCGCCCGGCCCTAGAACCGGCAAAGTACGTGCCGAGGAGGCACAACTTCGCGCTCAAAATTCCATGGGCGGTGGTGGGGAAAAATTATTCAAGGGTAAATGTTTGGCTAGACCGAACTATCACCATCAACATGTCTTCGGACACACTACAGGTACCATAAAGCACCTGCTACGGCGTAAAGCTCATTCACATTCCGGCGACTTCTCAAGACTTTTCTCCAAAGTCCGCTCGCCGAACATTGCATCCATCGTGGTATATAACCCCTTGGGATACGCAGGAGCGGACAAGCGACAGGGAACATCGAGGACGTCAGGTCACCTATCGAAGACCCTTGGTACAACCCCTCCTGTAAGGTTTATATTTCATTTTTAATACCTATAAACAGTTGTATCGGCAATTTGAATAATAAAAGTTGTTGAGTAAAATACAGATGTATCATGCATGATCACTTCGCTGTTTTTTGCGCACTCTCTATTTCTCCCTCTCTTCTTACGACCCTGTCTGGTATACTCTGCGATGCAACCGGCTAAATATAGACCGGGGGCTCGAATTAAAGAAAATCGCCCTAAGCACACACTGATTTTTGCGTTCGGCGTCTTGGAATTCCGCTTTATATGCATTGGTTCCGAATTATGTCTTGGGTCAATAGTTGGGTTACCCGGCTCCTGTGCTTGCCCCTTTATGTTCCACTCGTTCGGCTAAAAGGGCAAAGGGAGAATCACCGCGATTGTGCTTCCGGCTAGCCTGGTCAAGCACCTCAGCGGAGAAAGCCAAAAACTGACTGTCATGGTATGCGTGAACTGGTCTGCGAATCCGAGCTTAAATAAATCTCGTCAGAGGTTACTCCGTGTCATACGATGGGTTTTGTATTCGTACAAATCTTGTGATATAGGCTTCGGCCATGGCTCATCCGAACATCACAAACACCTGGGGGCTAGTCATCAGCCCCCCGCACTCCTTTCTCGCGCCCCTACGGCTAAGTGAAAGCAATAAAGCATTATGGTCCGATTGCCTTGTCCGCCTCACACTACCGCCTTCGGGTACCGATAGTTCGGCTAAGGGTCACAGTGCGTTGGCAGAGACAGCACGCGTAGTATCTACATGGGGGCTGAAGCCGACGACCCACCGCTTTCAGTTTTAACGGCCACATAGGAGTTATAAAGGATGCAAAACATATAAGACATGATAAACCATGCATCTTAAATATAAATACGCGTTAAAAGGTCTTCAGACATAATACAACGCTTTACTCATACACATTCTCTCTTGAACATTGCGCCTCTATTGCCCGAGCACCCTCCATTACGCCAGAGAAGTACAGTTCGGGGCGCCTATGCTCTTTTCCGGTAGGCGGAGGAGCGGTGGCTATCTTCATTGGATCCAGCCCCGGCCAGTGCACCTTGGCCTTCGCAAAGGTCATCTGAGCTCCCTCGATGCAGGAAGATCGCCTTAGCGCATCGATCCGGGGCGAGGCATCGCTCCGCTTCTGCACTAGGCCAAAGTAGCTGCCCGGCAGTGGCTCGTTGGGCCATAGCCGGATGAAGAGATCCTTCATGGCCGGCTACGCCATCCGGTGTAGCTCCATCAGCTGTTTCAGCTGCTCGATAAGAAGAGGAGAGCGCTCGGGGGCTTCAAACTGCGCCCAAAATAGCCGAGCTTCATCTCCTTCTCCCCGCGAAGCATAGAACTGCTTCGTGTCCGCTGTGCTCTTCTGGAGGTCCGAGCAGGCGCCTGAGGAACGCCATACTTGGGTAAGCAACTCGAACTTGCTATCCCCGAAGATACACTGCAATGAATACGGCTTACCATCCATAATAGCTTTGGCCTGGCTGGCCTCCTCTTCAAAAGACCGTCTATCCACCCGCTCCTTTTGGAGATTGGTTTTAAGGGTGGATAGTTCGGCGGCCTGCTCCTTGCCCTTCCGCTCCAGGTCCTCGCACTTTTGCCCGGCGTCCTTGAGCTCCTGTTGGATTTCCTCCACCCGAGCCTCGTGCTTGTCGCTGGTGGCTCTTAGGGCGGAGAGCGCGGTAGCCGCTTCTTTGGCCACCGCCTTCTCCACCGCAGCCTCCTGCTTCGCCTTCTCAAGCTCGGCCTCGAGCTTCTCAATCTCCTTCGCCGAGGCTGCGTAAGCATTGACTTATATCAAGAAACCGTGTTGATAGTACGGTAAATAAGAGTTTTGATACTCTAATCTGGCTTACCTTGTGCCTCGTCGAATCTCCTGTTTAGAGCGTCAATCTCGTCTTCGGAGCTTTTGAGCTTCCGATTTAGCTCATCTAGCTCGGCAGTGTTAGTAGCCGCTGCCGTCGACGAAGCCTGTAACAAACGAAATCATATAACGTTACAGGGGTTTACAACCTCCGAACTGTCACTAAAATGATCCTGTATCCGGTCCTCTTAAGGGCTGTTAGAGCGATCCGAACACATATTGTCCTATGCACAGTTCGGATAAGGATCTATGTTTGACCCCCAGGTAAGTTTTTTCAAAATCACTTGGGGCTCGGGGGCTGCCATGTATATAATCATAACTCACAGAAAATAATATTTCACAAAATAGAGCATTACATGGCTTACCTGGAAGCCCGTAAGGAGACCATTGAAAGCCTCCTTTAGTCCGTGGTCTACGGACTGAATGCTCTGCAATACCGCACCCATAATGGTGCGGTACTCCCCAGAGATGGAGGCGCTTGACAGAGCCTCCCCCATAGCCGGCCACCCATTGGACGGTGGCACCAGTGGGGATCGGTTGACCCGATCTCCAACCAGAGAATGAACCGGTGCCTCCGGAGGCATGGTGCGCCCCGGAGACCGCCTTGGAGGTGACTGGACGTCTTCGGCGGCCGAGGTGTTAGCCTCGGCCATGACTTCATCGCCCCTACCTCCAGTGTCCAGCTCCAAAGGAGCCTGTTGGGAGGACACCTCCGCGGCATCCTTCGCGGCACCCGGGGGAGAGGGGTGCGACGCGGTCCCGCTCTCCGCTAGCTCGGCGGGCGGGGTCTCCCTATCCAAGACTTGATCGGTGGGGAGGACTTGTGGTGGGCTGCAAGTCAATAAACATGCACATGTTAGTAACATTCGAAACTTAGCATTAATAGCTCGGAAAGGTCTTCGGATCTGTACCTTCGAGGTGGGGGCTTGACCCTGAGGTTCCTTCACGAAACTCTCTCGAAGTCCTCAGACTAGGTATCCGAGTCCGAACTGTCGTCGGACAGGACTGCCTGTGTCCGACGCGCTTTCTTCTGGGCGGGAGGAAGTACATCCTCTGAGGCGTCCGATGACACCGCCCTCTTTCCTGTGAGGGGGGAATCGCCTCCCCCCTCAGCCTCATGCTCCTCCTCTTGATTCGAGGAGGCATGGGTTTCTTCGGACACAGCACCTGGCTGGTCCCTGTTGCGCAGGCCTGCTCGGCCTGGCTTCTTCTTTTCCTTCTTCTCTGGCGCCTTGTAAGGCGCCACGACGAGCATCTCCGACAGCAGCTGGGACCTAGGGTCTTCGGGCTGCGGAGCCGGGCATTTGATGCCCGTGGCCTTGTTTAGCCATTCCTGCAGAGGTGGTCGGAAAGCACTTAGATTTTCTTCGGGAAGATAAAAGCCGATCTAATAAAACTATATCATACCACGGAAGGGAGCTTATCGGCGCGTAAGCCCTGGTCCTCCTTCTTGGCCGGCCAATTCTCCTGCGCCTTGAACAACGCCTTCCACAGTTTCTCCCGTGTGGTGCGGAAGAGCCGACGAATCGTAGGATCGTCATCAGTCTGATAAGTCCACATGGGAGAGCCCCGACGCTGGCAGGGGAGGATGCGCCGCCGAAGCATAACCTGGACCACGCTGGTCAGCCCAACTCCATCCTTGATCATGGAGGCGATGCCCCTCTGCAGGTCCTCCACCTCTGTGTCCGACCCCCAATCGAGGCCTTTTCGGACCCATGAGGTCAATCTGGTCGGGGGGCCGGATCTGAATTCGGCAGGAACAGTTCCGCCCTCCTCCCTTTGCTCGGTGATGTAGAACCACTCTTTCTGCCAGGTCTTGATGGTGTCGATGAAGGTGCCGGATGGCCATACCGCACGTGGAAGCTTGCTGATGACCGCCCCGCCGCAGTCTGCGTGTGCGCCTGCGACACACTTTGGCTTGATGTTGAAGATCTTGAGCCACAGTACGAAGTGTGGTTCGACCTGCAAGAAGGCCTTGCAGACGATGATAAAAACCGATATATGCATGAAAGAGTTCGGCGGGAGGTCATGGAAGTCGAGGCCGTAGAAGAACATGAGGCCCCTCACGAAGGGGTGGAGCGGGAAGCTTAGTCCTCGGATGAAATGAGGGATGAAGACCACCCTCTCGCCCGGTTTGGGGGTGGGGATCACCTGGCCCTCCTCTGCGGCGCGGTGGAAGATGTTGGCGGGGAGGTACCCGGCCTCCTTGAGGTCCCGAATGTCCTGGTCGGTGACTGAGGAAGCCTCCCACTTGCCGCTGGAGCCTGAGCCGGCCATGGCTGAGCTTGGAGGGGGGAAGGTGGAAAACCTAGATCTGGGCTCTGGAGGCTCACGAGATAGGGGAAGCAGAGGTGCGAATGGGAAGCGTGGTCAGGCCTTGGGGTTTTTCTTCCCCTTTTATTGGGCTTGTCACCGGTTAGCCTCCCCTCACTGCGCCGTGAATCCCTCAGCTTCCCGAGACGTGCGTGCCGTTATGCGCGCATGATTAAACATATCCCGTGTAAAATGGAGCGCGGTCTATGCATTGATGGATCGTGCTGTTGGAAACGGCCTCGAACCACGAATCGAGTCTTTACGACTGGTTCAGTGGTCGTGGTGGGCCGTGACCTTTTGTCTGAAAGGTTGTCAGGGATCGTTATTTACTCCCTGACGTGTGGCCTTCAGGGCCGGTTACTCATGGTGTTCGGACGATTTATGATCGGAAAAACTACACGTCGTCAGAGGCCGAACTATCTCGGCCGATCACTATTTGGAGGAAGGAACTCGCCTCGCAAGCCGAAGACTTTGATCACATGAAGCAGTTGAAGCTAGGACTCTTGGTGTTGGAGGCTAGTTCGGGGGCTACTGAGGGAGTCCTGGTTTAAGGGGTCCTCGGGAGGTCGACCTATTGCTTATGGGCCGGACTATATGGGCCACTTGCCGAATACTGGATGGATTGAAAACCCTGTCTCCAGGAAGGAAGCTTCGAGAATCATGGCTTGTCCTCCACGTTTGGAGTAGTGAATAGGCATGTTTATCCCTTCGATGTGTAACCAACCATGTGTAAACCCTAGATACCCTCGGCGTCTATATAAGCCAGAGGGTTTTAGGTTGTAGAACAACATAACTCATCTAGGGTTTTAGCTACTTGATCTCGAGGTAGATCAACTCTGTAATCCTCATACTATCAATATAATCAAGCAGGACGTAGGGTATTACCTCCATAGGAGGGCCCGAACCTGGGTAAAACACTGTCCCCTTCGTCTCCTGTTACCCTCGATTCTAGTCTCACAGCTCGGGACCCCGTACCCGAGATCCGCCGGTTTTGACACTGACACATAGTGCCAAAGTGCCAGTTGCTGTTTTTGCTTGTTCTTTACTTCGCAGAAAATCAATACCAAATGGAGTCAAATCGCGACGACACCGTTTGGAGAATTTTTCTGGACCAGAAGACACCAAGTGGGCCAGACAACTGCCGAAGAGGTGGGTTGTGGAGAGCACAACCCACCAGGGCGCGCCCGGGGGGCCCCGGCGCGCCCTGATGGGTTGTGCCCTCCTCAGCCCCCTTCCGCACTGCCTCTGATGCCTATAAATTCTCAAATATTCGGAAAACCCTAGAGGAGTCGATGAACAAAATTCCAGCCGCCGCAAGTTCCAGAACCGCGAGATCCAATCTAAACACCATCACGGAGGGGTTCATCTTCCTCATAGGTGCCTCTCCGATGATGCGTGAGTAGTCCACCATAGACCTATGGGTCCGTAGGCTTTAGCTAGATGGCTTCTTCTCTCTCTCTCTCTCTCTCTTATGATTCTCAATACAATGGTCTCTTGGAGATCTATTTGATGTAAACTTTTGCGGTGTGTTTGTTGGGATCCGATGAATTTTGAGTTCATGATCAGTTTCTATCCATGAATATTATTTGAGTCTTCTTTGATCTCTTATATGCATGATTGCTTATAGCATCGTATTTCTTCTTAGAATCTTTCGTTTAGTTAGGCCGACTAGATCGATTTTTCTTGCCATGGGAAGAGGTGTTTTGTGATGGGTTCGATCTTGCGGTGTTCTTTCCCAATGACAGAAGGGGCAGCAAGACACGCATGTCTCGTTGCTATTAAGGATAACAAGATGGGGTCTATTCCTACATGAATAGATCTTTTCTACGTCATGTCATCATTCTTATTGCATTACTCCATTTTTCCATGAACTTAATACACTAGATGCATGCTGGATAGCGGTCGATGTGTGGAGTAATAGAGGTAGATGCAGGCAGGAGTTGGTCTATCTATCGTGGACATGATGCCTATACAATGATCATCGCCTTAGATATCGTCATGACTATTCGATTTTCTATCAATTGCCCAACAGTAATTTGTTCACCCACCGTGCGCTATACTCATGAGAGAAGCCACTAGTGAACCCTACGGCCCCCGGATATACTTTTCCATCATATTGCTTTCTGATCTACGTTTCTGCAATCTTTGTTTTCAGATCTACAAAACCAAAAACCCAAAAATATATTGCTGCATATTTACTCTTTTTATTTGTGTTCTTGAGAGATCTATCTCTCCCATCTATCACTACCTAATCTATCTTATTACCGTAGAGAGATTGACAACCTCTCTTTCGCGTCGGGTTGCAAGTATTTGTTGTTTGTGTGCAGGTGCTGCTTATTGGGTGGTGGTGATCCTCCTACTTGTTCGATAACCTTGGTTTCATAACTGAGGGAAATACTTACCATCGCTGTGCTGCATCATCCCTTCCTCTTTGGGGAAATACCGACGCAGTCCAAGCACGTCAAAGGAATTTCTGGCGCCGTTGCCGGGGAGGAAACAGTCTCTTCTACGTGCCTATCGTAGGCGCCGAGGGGACTCCATCATCATCTACCAGGTTCCTAATGACAAATCTCATCTCCTTGCAATTACATTATTTGCCATTTGCCTCTCGTTTTCCTCTCCCCCACTTCACGAATTTGCCGTTTTATTCGCCCTCTTTTTCGTTTGCCTTCTTCTCGTCAGATCTCTTGTCACCATGAGTGGTTTTGGTATGGGAGAAACGGATGATGGCAGGACTCCTAAAATTGGACGTTCTGCTAATATTGATTCTAAAACTTTTGTTTTGGGGCAAGGGAACGTTATAGGAAAAGAAACTATTCAGGAGTTTTTCAATTGCGTTGGGAATTTGACTCTCGATGATACCCCTATTCTGAAAAGAACTAAATCTTACGCGGAAGCTATCTCGGCGTTAGGTCTAAAATTTCAAAATAGATTTATTCGTACTCATCCTACCTTGCAAAGATTGTTTTATGAGCTACCCGTCATTAAGAATCCCAAGGCTAAGAAGTTGGCTACCCTTGTTCTCATGCATGAATTTGATCATATAGTACGGGAAGCTAGGGGGATCTTTGACTTTTATGGTATGAGCCGTGAAAAACTGGTAATAGGAGAAATCCTTTACAATAGCGATTACATGATGAGATATTTTCTTGGAAATAATCAAATCTTTGATGAGAATCTTAAAAAGGAAGTTCCCGTTTTAGACACGATCCAACAAGTTTTCGACGATGTGAACCAACAGTATTCTTGGATCGTGGCCGGTAATCAAAGGGGTTACGTAGAGGGACAACTTGATAGTGCTAAGGTTGCTATGGATGACGTGTTCCAAGTTTTATTTGCTAAACCTCTTGACAAAAACACTTCATCCAAAACTAAAGATGACAATACTTGAATCTACCCATTATGCCTAGCTAGGGGCGTAAAACGATAGCGCTTGTTGGGAGGCAACCCAATGAATAAATAAATTTTTGCTTTTTGCTTTCTGTTTTTGAGTGTTGACACAATTATGCCTCTGTTATGATTGTGTTTTTATGGTTTATTTAGTGTTTCTGCCAAGTAGAACCGTTAGGATGATTCATAGGATGAGTAGAAGTGATGCTGAATCTGAAACAGAAACTTTGCGTCTAGTATATAAATTTTCATTTTTTGCTGGAACGTGATCTTGAGCTGAAATTTTAACACAGTGTTTCTATACAAATATTTTACGTTGTCCTAATTTTTAGAATTTTTAGAGTTACAGAAGTATGGCTAGTGTACAGATTACTACAGACTATTCTGTTTAAGACAGATTCTGTTTTTGTTGCATTGTGTGCTTGTTTTGATGAATCTATGGTTTGTATTGGGGGGTATAAGCCAAGGTAAAGTTAAAATACAGTAGGTATAATGCAATTATAAAATTTGAATGGGTTTGCAACAGTACCTAAAGTAGTGTTTTGCTTTGTTATACTAACAGATCTCACGAAGATTTTGTTGAGTTTTGTGTGATTGAAGTTTTCAAGTTTTGGGTGAGATCACGATGGATGAAGGAATAAGGAGTAGTAAGAGCCTAAGCTTGGGGATGCTACCACACCCCCAAGATATATCCAAAGAGAAACAAGCAACTAAGCTTGGTGATGCCCCCGAGTGGCATCCCCTCTTTCTTCTAACGACCATCGGTATTTTACTTGGAGCTATATTTTTATTCGTCACATATCATGTGTTTTGCTTGGAGCGTCTTGTATCTTTGCTTGCTTTGTTTGTTAGTTTTTTCCTTTGTATCCTTTCTGTACACACCTATTTGAGAAAGCCAAAATCATGCTATGATTTGTTAGAATTGCTCTATGTGCTTCACTTAAACTTTTTGAGCTATAGAATTGCTCTAGTGCTTCACTTATATCTTTTTGAGCACGGTGTGCTTGGAAATTGATGTAGAAATACTCTCATGCTTCACTTAGATTAATTTGAGAGTAGGTAAATTTTGAAGAAATCCTCTCATGTTTCACTTATACCTTTTTGAGAGATGAAATCTTTATGCTCATGTGCTTCACTTAAATTTGTTTGAGCTTGCCAAAAATTAATGGCAATATATGAAACTAGTCCCAAAGTGATAGATATCTGCTACTTCTTGAGCTTGCGTTGGTTTTCCCTTGAAGAGGAAAGGGTGATGCAGCAAAGTAGATAAGTATTTCCCACAGTTGTTGAGAACCAAGGTATCAATCCAACACAAATAATCAAACACTTGCACCCAACGCAGAAAAGGGGTTGTCAATCCCTTCACGGTTACTTGCAAGGATGAGATCTGATAGAGATAGGTATAAAAGATTACTAAAACGAAAAGTAAAATAAAAGTAAAAAGATTGCAGCAAAGTATTTTTGGTATTTTTGGTTTATAGATCTGAAAATATAATGTGGAAAATAGACCCGGGGGCCATAGGTTTCACTAGAGGCTTCTCTCTTGAAGGAAAATAATACGGCGGGTGAACAAATTACTGTCGAGCAATTGATAGAAAAGCACATAGTTATGACGATATCCAAGGCAATGATTATGCATATAGGCATCACGTCCGTGTCAAGTAGACCGAAACGATTCTGCATCTACTACTATTACTCCACACATCGACCGACTCCTGCCTGCATCTAGAGTATTAAGTTCATGAAGAACAGAGTAACGCATTAAGTAAGATGACATGATGTAGAGGGATAAATTCAAGCAATATGATGAAAACCCCATCTTTTTATCCTTGATGGCAACAATACAAATATGTGCCTCGCTACCCCTACTATGTCACTGGGTGAGGACACCGCAAGATTGAACCCAAAACTAAGCACTTCTCCCATTGCAAGAATTACCAATCTAGTTGGCCAAACCAAACCAATAACTCGAAGAGACTTGCAAAGATATGAAATCATGCATATAAGAATTCGGAGAAGATTCAAATAATATTCATAGATAATCTGATCATAAATCCACAATTCATCGGATCTCGACAAACACACCGCAAAAGAGTATTACATCGGATAGATCTCCATGAAGATCATGAAGAACATGGTATTGAAGAACATAGAGAGAGAAGAAGCCATCTAGCTACTAGCTATGGACCCGAAGGTCTGAGGTGAACTACTCATGCATCATCGGAGGGGCAATGGAGTTGATGTAGATGCCCTCCGTGATCGAATCCCCCTCCGGCAGATTACCGGAAAAGGCTCCAAGATGGGATCTCACGGGAACAGAGGCTTCCGGCGGCGGAAAAGTATTATCGTGGCTCTTTTTGGTATTGGGGGAATATTTGGGAATTTATACAAGGAAGAATAGGGTTAGGAGGCCTGCAGGGGGGCCACAAGCCAGGGGGCGCCCCCCCTAGGGCGCGCCCTGCAGGCTTGTCGTCTCCCGGCAGGTCTCCTGCCCCCCTCTCCAAGTCTGGTAGGCTTCTTCTGGTCCAAGAAAAATCATCGCGAAGATTTTATTCCGTTTGGACTCCGTTTAATATTCCTTATCTGCAATACTCAAAAACAAGGAAAAAACAGAAACTGGCACTAGGCACTAGGTTAATAGGTTAGTCCCAAAAATAATATAAAATAGCATATTAATGCATATAAAACATCCAAAACAGATAATATAATAGCATGGAACAATCAAAAATTATAGATACGTTGGAGATGTATCAAGCATCCCCAAGCTTAGTTCCTGCTCGTCCTCGAGTAGGTAAATGATAAAAACAGAATTTTTGATGTGGAATGCTACCTAACATATTTATCCATGTAATATTCTTTATTGTGGAATGAATATTCAGATCCGCAAGATTCAAAACAAAAGTTTAATATTGACATAAAAACAATAATACTTCAAGCATACTAACAAGGCAATTGCGTCCTTTCGAAATAACATGGCCTTAGAAAGTTATCCCTACAAAATCATATGGTCTGGCTATGCTCCATCTTCCCCACACAAATTATCTAAATCATGCACAACCCCGACGACAAGTCAAGCAATTGTTTCACACCTTTTATGTTCTCAAACCTTTTCAACTTTCACGCAATACATGAGCGTGAGCCAAGGATATAGCACTATAGGTGGAATAGAATATGGTGGCGGTTGCGAGGAAAAAGGAGGAGATAGTCTCACATCAACTAGGCGTATCAACGGGCTATGGAGATGCCCATTAATAGATATCAATGTGAGTGAGTAGGGATTGCCAAGCAACGGATCCACTAGAGCTATAAGTGTATGAAAGCTCAAAAAGAAACTAAGTGGGTGTGCAATATAATGAAAAATTCCACTAGTTATATGAAAGTGACAAAATAGGAGACACTCTATCATGAAGATCATGGTGCTACTTTGAAGCACAAGTGTGGAAAAAAGATAGTAACATTGTCCCTTCTCTCTTTTCTCTCATTTTTTTTATTTTGGTGAGCATCTTTGGCCTCTTTTTTTTGGGCTTCATTGGCCTCTTTTATTATTTGTAAAGCCCGGAGACTCATCCCAACTTGTGAGGGAATCAGAGCTTCCATCATCCTTTCCTCACATGGGACAATGTTCTAATAATGATGATCATCACACTTTTATTTACTTACAACTCAATAATTACAACTCGATACCTAGAACAAAATATGACTCTATATGAATGCTTCCGGTGATGTACCAGGATGTGCAACGATCTAGCATAGCAAATGACATCTAAAAACGGACAAGCCATGAAAACATCATGCTAGCTATCTTACGATCATGCAAAGCAATATGAAAATGATGGTGCATGTCATAATAAACGGAACGGTGGAAGTTGCATGGCAATATATCTCGGAATGGCTATGGAAATGCCATAATAGGTAGGTATGGTGGCTTTTTTGAGGAAGGATATATGGTGGGTTTAATGTACCGGCGAAAGTTGCGCGGTACTAGAGAGGCTAGCAATGGTGGAAGGGTGAGAGTGCGTATAATCCATGGACTCACATTAGTCATAAAGGACTCATATACTTATTGCAAAAGTCTATTAGTTATCGAAGCAAAGTATTAGACGCATGCTCCTAGGGGAGAGGTTGGTAGGAGTTAACCATCGCGGCTCCCGACCCTCACACAAATGATGACAATCATTAAACAAATCATGCTCCGACTTCGTTACATAACGGTTCACCATACGTGCATGCTACGGGAATCACAAACTTTAACACAAGTATTTCTACCAATCCACAATTACTCACTAGCATGACTCTAATATCACCATCTTTATATCTCAAAACTATATGCAAGGAATCAAACTTCTCATAGTATTCAATGCACTTTATATGAAAGTTTTTATTATATCCCTCTTGGATGCCCATTATATTAGGACCAAATTCATAACCTAAACCAATTACCAAGATGTTTAAAGACTCTCAAAATAATATAAGTGAGGTACGAGAGTTCAATTATTTCTATAAAATAAAAACACCACCGTGCTCTAAAAAGATATAAGTGAAGCACTAGAGCAACATTGCCTAGCTCAAAAGATATAAGTGAAGCACATAGAGTATTCTAATAAATTCACGATTTATGCGTGTCTCTCTCAAAATATGTGTGCATCAAGGATGATTGTGGCAAACTAAAAATCAAAGACTCATATCATACAAGACGCTCCAAGCAAAACACATATCATGTGGTGAATAAAAATATAGCCTCAAGTAAATTTACCGATGGATTGAAGACGAAAGAGGGGATGCCTTCCAGGGCATCCCCAAGCTTAGGCTCTTTGGTATCCTTGAATATGTCTTGGTGTGCCTTGGGCATCCCCAAGCTTAGGCTATTGCCACTCCTTATTCCATAGTCCATCAAATCTTTACCCAAAACTTGAAAACTTCACAACACAAAACTCAACAGAAAACTCGTGAGATCCGTTAGTATAAGAAAAATAAATCACCACTTTAGGTACTGTTGTGAACTCATTCTTTATTTACATTGGTGTAATATCTACTGTATTCCAACTTCTCCATGGTTCATACCCCCCGATACAACCCATAGATACATCAAAATAAGCAAACAACACAAAGAAAACAGAATCTGTCAAAAACAGAACAGTCTGTAGCAATCTGTAGAGTTCGAATACTTCTGTAACTCCAAAAGTTCTGAAAAATTAGGACAATATGGGAAATTTGTATATCAATCTGGTGTAAAAATTTCAGACTCATTCGACGCTCTGGTGAATTTATAAAATTCCTGTACTGAGCGCAAAAGTTTCTATTTTTCAGCAAAATCAAATCAACAATCACCGTAGACCATCCCAAAGGTCTTACTTGTCTCAAACACTAATTAAAACAATAAAACAAAATTACTACAGAGGTAATAATGTGTAATTTATTCAAGAATAGAAGGGGAAAAGCAAAAATTTATTTATTCATTGGGTTGCCTCCCAACAAGCGCTATTGTTTAACGCCCCTAGCTAGGCGTAACGCAATAGATCTAGGTATTGTCATCTTTGGTATGCAACTCTTCAATTGCACACTTATAAACCCTTGGAGGTTCTTTGGTCTTATCAATAATAATGCTCCTAGGCAAGAAGTCAAGAGATTCACTTGTGGTAATAGGTTCCCTAACAATATTGATAAAGCTGGGGTGAACACTTATCATCTTAAGATCTTCATCCCCTTTACTAGAGGATTCACCCTTATTTTTAGGAACATAAACAAACTTGGCAGTCTTGGAAGGAGGAAATTTTGGAGTGGTTTGAACAGAGGCAAAAGTGGAACCCAAGTTAGTAATAATGTCCTCTAGCTTTCCAATTCTAGAGGAATCTTGATCCAATTTTTCATTAACTATGGGTTCTTTCTCCCTTAGATTTTTTAAAGTAACTCCTACCTTAGATCCATATTGAGTAATTTGATTATGAATCTTTTTATCCAAGTTTTCAATGAGCTCTACAGTAGCAACCTTATTTTCAATAATATCAAGCCTTCGCATCACATGTTCCAAAGTTAAGATTGTTTCATTAACCATGAGTGGGGGTTAACCTACCAAATTTATCATAGCACTATAAGAATCAACGGTATGGCTTCCCAAGAAATTTCCTCCCATAATGGTATCCAGAACATATCTATTCCAAGGAGAAACACCCACATAAAAATTGCAAAGGAGAACGGTAGTAGATTACTGACGAGTAGATCTATTTTGAGCATTGCAAATTCTATACCAAGCATCTTTTAAGTTTTCTCCCTCCCTTTGCTTAAAATTAAGAACTTCATTCTCGAGAGTACTAGCGATAGTAGTAAGGCTAGCCATGAGTTTAAGCGTTCTAACACACGAGCAAACAAAAAGCAAACGAAAAGACGAAAGGAAGAAGGGCGAATAAAAAGGCAAATCTTTTTGGTTTTTTCTGAAAATCGTTTTAGAAGTGGGGGAGAGGAAAACGAGAGGCAAATGGCAAATAATGTAAATGCAAGAGATGAGTTTGTGATGGGTACTTGGTAGGCTTGATGTAGATCTCCCCGGCAACGGCGCCAGAAATCGTTCTTGCTACTTCTTGAGCTTGCGTTGGTTTTTCCTTGAAGATGAAAGGGTGATGCAGCAAAGTAGATAAGTATTTCCCTCAGTTGTTGAGAACCAAGGTATCAATCTAGTTGGAGATACAAGCAAGTCCCCAATAGATGTACCTACACAAATAATCAAACACTTGCATCCAACGCAGAAAAGGGGTTGTCAATCCCTTCACGGTTACTTGCAAGGATGAGATCTGATAGAGATAGGTATAAAAGATTACTAAAACAAAAAGTAAAATAAAAGTAAAAAGATTGCAGCAAAGTATTTTTGGTATTTTTGTTTTATAGATCTGAAAATATAATGTGGAAAATAGACCCGGGGGCCATAGGTTTCACTAGAGGCTTCTCTCTTGAAGGAAAATAATACAGTGGGTGAACAAATTACTGTCGAGCAATTGATAGAAAAGCGCATAGTTATGACGATATCCAAGGCAATGATTATGCATATAGGCATCACGTCCGTGTCAAGTAGACCGAAACGATTCTGCATCTACTACTATTACTCCACACATCGACCGACTCCTGCTTGCATCTAGAGTATTAAGTTCATGAAGAACAGAGTAACGCATTAAGTAAGATGACATGATGTAGAGGGATAAACTCAAGCAATATGATGAAAACCCCATCTTTTTATCCTTGATGGCAACAATACAAATACGTGCCTCGCTACCCCTACTATGTCACTGGGTGAGGACACCGCAAGATTGAACCCAAAACTAAGCACTTCTCCCATTGCAAGAATTACCAATCTAGTTGGCCAAACCAAACCAATAACTCGAAGAGACTTGCAAAGATATGAAATCATGCATATAAGAATTCAGAGAAGATTCAAATAATATTCATAGATAATCTGATCATAAATCCACAATTCATCGGATCTCAACAAACACACCGCAAAAGAGTATTACATCGGATAGATCTCCAGGAAGATCATGAAGAACATGGTATTTAAGAACATAGAGAGAGAAGAAGCCATCTAGCTACTAGCTATGGACCCAAAAGTCTGAGGTGAACTACTCACGCATCATCGGAGGGGCAATGGAGTTGATGTAGATGCCCTCCATGATCGAATCCCCCTCCGGCAGATTACTGGAAAAGGCTCCAAGATGGGATCTCACGGGAACAGAGGCTTCCGGCGGTGGAAAAGTATTATCATGGCTCTTTTTGGTATTGGGGGAATATTTGGGAATTTATAGGACAAAGAATAGGGTTAGGAGGCCTGCAGGGGGGGGGGCACAAGCCAGGGGGGCGCCCCCCCTAGGGCGCGCCCTGCAGGCTTGTCGTCTCCCGACAGGTCTCCTGCCCCCCTCTCCAAGTCTGGTAGGCTTCTTCTGGTCCAAGAAAAATCATCGCGAAGATTTTATTCCGTTTGGACTCCGTTTAATATTCCTTATCTGCAATACTCAAAAACAAGAAAAAAAAGAAACTGGCACTAGGCACTAGGTTAATAGGTTAGTCCCAAAAATAATATAAAATAGCATATTAATGCATATAAAACATCCAAAACAGATAATATAATAGCATGGAACAATCAAAAATTATAGATACGTTGGAGACGTATCAATATCCAACGAGGATATAATAAAAACTTTCATGAAGATCATTGGACAAATTAAACTTGATTCCTTGTAATAGTTTTGAAACATGATGATAGTAATATGTGAGTCAAGTTAGTGAGTAATTATGCTTATTAGGAATATTGGTGTTAAGGTTTGTGATTCCCTATGCATGCACGAAAGTCAATAGTTATGCAATGAAGTTACATCCTACTTGTGGTGCATTATTCGGTGTTAGTTATGTTCAATGCTCACTTATGTGATTTTTCGTTTCTTGGTTTGGTTGCTTCCCAATCTATTTGCTAGCCTTCATTTGTACTAAGTAGAAATACTACTTGTGCATCCAAAATCCTTAAACCAAGTTTTGCCTTATGAGTCCACCATACCTACCTACATGCGGTATTTCCATGCCGTTCCAAGCAAATTTGTATGTGCCATCTCTAAATTTTCAAAATAAATTTTCTCTTTTGTGTACTCGTACCGCTCATGAAACGGTGGGGAGTGTCCAATATTTTTCCATGCTAGATGTGTTATTCTCAAGATGAGTGTTTATTCACTTGTCATTGCACGAGAGTGCGACGGTAATAGGGATGCCCATTCCCGAAATGAAACAGAAAAAAATTACTTTATGTTGTCAAATAATAAATTCCTTGGAAAGTGTTGGTATGGAAGGCAACTGTGGATACGGCCCACCATGGAAAGTGAAAGTTTGGTGGAAAAAGGAATAAACTTTATTTTCTGTTTGGGAACCGCCTATGATATATCTAGCATGGAAAGTATTGTGAGCTACTTTGTCATTTTCGTTGATAGGAAAAGAATGCCACCCAAAATATTTTTCTCTCTCAATTTAAAACTTTGAGCTCTGGCACCTCTACAAATCCCTACTTCCCTCTACGAAGGGCCTATCTATTTACTTTATGCAATTTTTATTTTTGCTTTGAGTCTCCATCTTCTCTTATAAGCACCAACTAGGGGGCACTATGATCGTACTTGAGCATTGGGCATAGCTAATATTTGAGTGTGTTTCATGAATGGATCAATGATTGAGCATGATGGGCTAGGGATAACTTTCTTTAGTGTTAATATTTTGAAAGACATGGTTGCTTGTTGACATGCTTGAGTACTGATGTCATTATGTTAAAACTAGACTATTGCTTTGAATCATTTACAAGTCCAAATGTCCATGCTATACAAAAGAAAATAATATGATGAATATGTTAGGCATCATTCCACATCAAAAATTCTGTTTTTATCATTTACCTACTCGAGGACGAGTAGGAATTAAGCTTGGGGATGCTGATACGTGTCCAACATATCTATAATTTTTGCTTGTTCCATGCTGTTATATTATCATTCTTGGATGTTTTACAATCATTTTATTACAACTTTATATCATTTTTCGGGACTAACCTATTGACATAGTGCCAAAGTGCAAGTTGCTGTTTTTGCTTGTTCTTTACTTCGCAGAAAATCAATACCAAACGGAGTCCAATCGCGACGAAACTTTTTGGAGATTTTTTCTGGACCAGAAGACACCCAGTGGGCCAAACAACTGCCGGAGAGGTGGGCTGTGGAGAGCACAACCCACCAGGGCGCGCCAGGGGGGCCCCGGCGCGCCCTGATGGGTTGTGTCCGACTCGCCCCCCTTCCGCACCGCCTCTGATGCCTATAAATTCTCAAATATTAGGAAAACCCTAGAGGAGTCGATGAAACATAATTCTAGCTGCCACAAGTTCCAGAACCGCGAGATCCAATCTAAACACCATCACAGAGGGGTTCATCTTCCTCATAGGTGCCTATCCGATGATGCGTGAGTAGTCCACCATAGACCTACGGGTCTGTAGGCAGTATCTAGATGGCTTCTTCTCTCTCTCTTATGATTCCCAATACAATGGTCTCTTGGAGATCTATTTGATGTAAACTTTTGCGGTGTATTTGTTGGGATCTGATGAATTTTGAGTTCATGATCAGTTTCTATCCATGAATATTATTTGAGTCTTCTTTGATCTCTTATATGCATGATTGCTTATAGCATCGTATTTCTTCTTCGAATCTTTGGTTTAGTTAGGCCGACTAGATCGATTTTTCTTGCCATGGGAAGAGGTGCTTTGTGATGGGTTCGATCTTGCGGTGTTCTTTCCCAGTGACAGAAGGGGCGGCAAGACACGCATGTATCGTTGCTATTAAGGATAACAAGATGGGGTCTATTCCTACATGAATAGATCTTGTCTACATCATGTCATCGTTCTTATTGCATTACTCCGTTTTTCCATTAACTTAATACACTAGATGCATGCTGGATAGCGGTCGATGTGTGGAGTAATAGAGGTAGATGCAGGCAGGAGTCGGTCTATCTATCTCGTACGTGTTGCCTATATAATGATCATCGCCTTGGATATCGTCATGACTATTCGATTTTCTATCAATTGCCCAATAGTAATTTGTTCACCCACCGTGCGCTATACTCATGAGAGAAACCAGTAGTGAACCCTTCGGCCCCCGGGTCTACTTTTCCATCATATTGCTTTCCGATCTACGTTTCTGCAATCTTTGTTTTCAGATCTACAAAACCAAAAACCCAAAAATATATTGCTGCATATTTACTCTTTTTATTTGTGTTCTTGAGGGATCTATCTCTCCTATCTATCACTACCTAATCTATCTTATTACCGTAGAGAGATTGACAACCTCTCTTTCGCGTCGGGTTGCAAGTATTTGTTGTTTGTGTGCAGGTGCTGCTTATTGGGTGGTGGTGATCGTCCTACTGGTTCGATAACCTTGGTTTCATAACTGAGGGAAATACTTACCGTCACTGTGCTGCATCATCCCTTCCTCTTTGGGGAAATACTGACGCAGTCCAAGCACGTCACAGGGCCACATGTCAGCGACCCAGGGGGTGATTAGTAGGGCGATTAGTTCCTAATTAATCTCCTAGCCGGCGGGACCAACCGGCTGATACTTGTGATCCGCGTTGTGTTTTCCATGAAGTGGAACGGGTTATTGCAGCAAAAAGTGGATAAGTATTTCCCCTAGTTATGAAACCAAGGTATATCGAACCAATAGGAATATCAATCCTCAATCATCTTCAGCGGCTCCACACAAATGAACAAACAACGTGCACCCAACGCGGGCAAGAGGATTGTCAATCCCCTTGATCTCATCATTTGCAAGTGATACGTCTCCAATGTATCTATAATTTATGAAGTATTCATGCCATATTTACAACAATTTTATATGGTTTTGGTATGATTTGCATGGAACCTACCCGGACTGACGCTGTTTTCAGCAGAACTGCCGTGGTGTTGTTTTTTTTGCAGAAATAAAAGTTCTCCAAATGCAACGAAACTTTTTGACGATTTTTTTGGAACAAAAGAGGCACTAGAAGCTTTGTGGGAGGGACAGAAGATCCACGAGGTGGCCACAACCCACCAGGGCACTCCAGCCCCCTCTGGCGCACCATGGTGTCTTGTGGGCCCCTCGTGGCCCATCTTCGCATGAAACCGACACCCAAAAATCCTATATATTCAGAACCCCCAGAAATAACCCTAGATCAGAAGTTCCGCCGCCGCAACTCTCTGTATCGACGAAAAATCAATCTGGAGGCGTTCCAGTACCTTGCCGGAGCGGGTAGATCATCTCCGGTGGCCATCTTCATCATCCCGGCGGAGGCCATGACGAGGAGGGAGTAGTCCACCCTCAGGGCTGAGGGTATGTACCAGTAGCTATGTGTTCAATCTCTCTCTCTCTCTCTCGTGTTCTTGAGATGTCACGGTCTTGATGTATCACGGGCTTTGTTAATATAGTTGGATCATATGGTGTTTTCACCTCTCTATCTTGTTGTGATGAATTGAGTTTTCCCTTTGAGATTTCATTATTACCGGATTGGATACTTTTATATATTTGAGAGCACTTGATCTATGTCTTGGCACTCAAGTCGCGGATTCCCGAGGTGACATTGGCATAATCTATGCATAGGGGTTGATGCACGTTATTGTCCTACTTTCTCCGGTAGAAATCTTGGGGCACTCTTTGAGGTTTGTTGTGTTGGATTGAGTATTATGAATGAAATTGTTTGATGCGTATCGTATAATTAACGCATGGATACTTGTGGTGACATTGGAGTATCTAGGTGACATTAGAATTGGTTGATGCGTATCATATGGTGTTATTTTAGTACGAACTCTTAGATAGATCGATCGGAAAGGATAACTTGGTGTTAGTTTAGTACGAACTCTTGGATAGACCGATCGGAAAGGATAACTTTAAGGTGGTTTCGTACCCTACAAACAATTTCTTATTATGTTCTCCGCTAAATAAGAACTTTGGAGTGATTCTTCGTTGCACGTTGAGGGATGGTTATGTGATCCAATTATCATAGCATTTTTGAGAGATTGCTCTAGCGAAAGTACGGACCCTAGGCCTTGTTTCAAGTATTGCAATACTGTTTGTGCTCACTTTTGTTACTTGCTACCTTGTTGTTTTTTATCATTACTACACTTATATCACCACCTCTTCGCCGAACTAGTGCACCTATACAATTTACCATTGTACTTGGTCTGTTGGGGACACAAGAGACTTTTTATTATTTGGTTGCAGGGTTGTTTGAGAGAGACTGATACGTCTCCAACGTATCTATAATTTATGAAGTATTCATGCCATGTTTACAACAATTTTATATGATTTTGGTATGATTTGATTAGAACTAACCCGGACTGATGTTGTTTTCAGCAGAGCTACCGTGGTGTTGTTTTTGTGCAGAAATAAAAGTTCTCGGAATGGGCTGAAAATTTACGGGGAATATTTTTGGAAAATATAAAAAATACTGGAGCAAAAAGATACCGGAGAGGAGTCCCGAGGCAGCCACAAGCCTAGGGGGCGCGCCACCCTGGCTTGTGGGCCCCTCGGGAGTCCCCCTGACTTGATTCCAACGCCAAGTACTCCTATAAATCGAGAAACCTCCAGAAAGAAACCTAGATCGGAAGTTCCGCCGCCGCAAGTCTCTGTAGCCACGAAAGATAAATCTTGGCCCTCTCCGGCACCCTGCCGGAGGGGGTCACCATCACCGGAGACCATGGAGGAGGAAGACGGAGGGGCCATCATCACCATGGAGGCCAAGGACCAGAGGGAGAACCTCTCCTCACCAAGGGGGAGGGCATGGAGGAGGAAGCACAAGGGGGAGACCCTCTCCCCCTCTCTTTCGGTGGCGCCGGAGTGCCATCGGGGGAACCATCGCCGTGGTGATTGTCTTCATCAACATCACCCTCTTCATCACCGTCCTCATATCTTTCCAGCGGTCCACTCTCCCGCATCCTGCTGTAATCCCCTACTTGAACATGGTGCTTTATGCCACATATTATGATCCAATGATGTGTTGCCATCCTATGATGTTTTGAGTAGATTTCTTTTGTCTTATGGGTTGATTGATGATCTAGATTGGTTTGAGTTGTATGTTTATTTTGGTGCTGTCCTATGGTGCCTTCCGTGCCGCGGACACGTGAAGGATCCCCGTTGTAGGGTGTTGCAATATGTTCATGATTTGCCTATGGTGGGTTGCTTGAGTGACAAAAGCATAAACCCGAGTATGTGGGTTGTTGCGTATGGGATAAAGGGGACTTGATGCTTTAATGCTATGGTTGGGTTTTACCTTAATGATCTTTAGTAGTTGCGGATGCTTGCTAGAGTTCCAATCATAAGCGCATATGATCCAAGTAGAGAAAGTATGTTAGCTTATGCCTCTCCATCATATAAAATTGCAATAATGATTACCGATCTTGTTAACAATTGGCTAGGACAATTCCGCACACCCAACCATCATTATTCCACACTCGCTATTTGTAATAGATTGTAATATATTCTAACTTTATGATAACAGCACCTATTTTTATATTTTAGTTCTCCGATATCATGCAAAGCTATTCTCTTCATACCCACAACGTAGTTTTATTTCTCGTTTCTAGTTGGAAGCAAACGTTCGGCGTACGTAGAGTCGTATCAGTGGCAGATAGGACTTGAGAGAATATTGATCTTACCTTTAGCTCCTTGTGGGTTCGACACTCCATGCTTATCACTTCCACCTTTGGAAATTGCTACGATGATTCCTTGCACTTGGGGATTATCAAGCTCATTTCTGGCGCCGTTGCCGGGGAGCAATAGCGTGGGGTTGATATTCTCGTGTGTGCTTGTTTGCTTTCTTCACTAAGTAGATTTTTTTCCCTTTTTGCTTTCTTTAGTTGTCGGTGAAACAAACAAAAACAATTAAATATTGAAAAATACAAAAAGAATTACTTGCCTCTTATGCCTAAGAAGTTTTTCAAAAAGAAAAGTGATTGGAAGGTTGTGCATTGGAGAAGTGAGGGTCGACCTTGAACACTTGTGTTCATGCTCATGGAAACAATGTAGAATTTTTCATGGAAGCTTCTCAAAAATAATTATCCCCTTGTATATATCCATTGTATTATAAAAATAATGTGCAAAGATTTGCTTTTAGGATGATTAGATTGCTTGTTTGCTATGTGCGGTGCAAAAACTGAAACTTTGACTGTAGTGCATGAATTTACATTTCTTACTGAAATGTCAAAAGTTGTTGAAATTTTTACAAAGTACTTCTATACAAATTTTTTAATTTTTCCTAAATTTTCAGAATTTTTTGAGTTACAGAAGTATACGAAGTTTCTAGATTGCTACAGACTGTCCTGTTTTTGACAGATTCTGTTTTCTATGCATTGTTCTCTTATTTTGATGAATCTATGGGCAGTATCGGGGGGTATGAACCATGGTGAAGTTGGACTACAGCAGATATAATGCTAATCTGAATTTGGAATGAGTTCACAACAGTACTTAAAGTAGTATTTTGCTTTATTATACTAACGGATCTCACGAGGGTTTTGTTAAGTTTTGTGTGAATGAAGAGTTCGAAGATCGAGGAGGTATCGATATAAGAAGAATACGGAGAGACAAGAGTTCAAGCTTGGGGATGCCCAAGGCACCCCAAGTAAATATTTCAAGGAGACTCAAGCATCTAAGCTTGGGGATGCCCCGGAAGGCATCCCATCTTTATTCTTCAACAATTATCGGTATACCTCGGTTTTTGTTTTGTTCACATGATATGCATCTTTAGTGTTTTTCTTTTCCTTTTATGCACCCTTCTAGTATGAGATAGTCCTTCATTGATTTGTAGAATGCTTCATGCGCTTCACTTAGATCTTTTGAGTATGGCTTTGTAGAATGCTCTTTGTGCTTCACTTAAATCTTTTGAGTATGGCTTTATAGAATGCTTCGTGTGCTTCACTTATACATTTTGAGATTGGATATTGGTTAATCTATATTAATTGTAGAATGCTCTATGAACTTCACTTATATCTTTTAGAGTATGAATAAAATTATCATCGGAATTAGGCTTGGAAGAGTATCATTAAAATGTCATGCCTAGCTAAAAAGGCATTAAAGAAAAGCGCTTGTTGGGAGACAACCCAATATTTACCCCTACTGTTTTTGTGTGTTATCATGATTATGCTACTGTAGTAACTATATTTTATATGTTTTATTTCAATAAAGTGCCAAGTAATGCCTTTGGGATGATGTGGTTGATAGTTGACTTGATTCTGTGCAAAAACAGAAATTTTCGTGCCCAGTCCAGAATTTTTATAAATTCACCAAAGAGTCAAAATCTTCTGAATTTTTACACATGATTTATGTACAAATCCTTCAGGTTGTCCTAATTTTTCAGAATTTTTAGAGACAGGTAAGTATGGTTACACTACAGATCTTCACAGACTATTCTGTTTTTGACAGATTCTGTTTTGCATGCATAGTTTGCTTGTTTTAGTGTTTCCATAGCTTATATTTAGTGGTATAAATTATGGGAATGGTAGAATACAGTAGGTATCATGTGGGAACAATTATGAATCTTGTCTTGACAGTACCTAAGTGAATGATTTATCTTTATTACACTAACCCTTCTCACGAAGTTCCGTTAAGTTTTGTGTGATTGAAGTTTTCAAGTTTTGGGTGAGACATCGATATGAGGAGAATAAGGAGTGGAAAGACCCTAAGCTTGGGGATGCCCAAGGCACCCCAAGGTAATATTCAAGGAAGATCCAAGCAACTAAGCTTGGGGATGCCCCGGAAGGCATCCCCTCTTTCGTCTTCAACATTATCGGTAACCTCACTTGGAGCTATATTTTTATTCGTCACATAATATGTGCTTTGCTTGGATCGTCATTATATTTTGTTACTTTCTGTTAGGTGTTATTCATAATCCTGTTTTTCAATAAAAAGTTCCAAGAATTGCCTTAGGATGCTTGCATTGCATGTTTGATGTGTGCTGTGTAAAAAATAGAAACTTTTGCTGTAGTGTTTGAATTTTCATATTTTACTGGAACGTGGAAAGTTTATGAAATTTTTACACAGTATTGTCATATAAATTCCTTAGCATGTCCTAAATGTTCATAATTTTTTGAGTTACAGAAGTACACTGTTTTCATAAATTGCTACAGACTGTTCTGTTTGGACAGATTGTTGTCATAGTTTTGTTATCTACTTATCCTCTAGTTTCCATAGCCTATATTGGTAGATATAAATTGTGGAAACGATAGTAAATTGTAGATGATGTTTGAAAATTATTGTGCAACTTGTCTTGGCAGTACATGAAGTGTTGATTTATTCTTATGTGTACTAACCAATCTCACGAGTTCTTTTCGAGTTTTGTGTGGATGAAGTTTTTGAGAATAGGTGAAACCATGATATGAGAGGATTGAACGAGATACAAAAGCTCAAGCTTGGGGATGCCCAAGGCACCCCAAGTAAATATTTCAAGAAGTCTCAAGCATCTAAGCTTGGGGATGCTACGCATCCCATCTCTCTTCATCAGCAATTATCGGTTAGCCTATGTTGAACCTAAATTTTTATCCATTCACATGATGCATGCTATTCTTGGAGTGATATTTTTATTTTGTTTTGCTGTTTGAATAAAAGCATTGGATCTGAAATTTTGAATAAGAGAGAGAGTCCTCACATGGCTATTTAACTAATTGACTACGCATTGATCTTCACTTATATCTTTTTGGGAGTAGTTTGTCATTCACTCTCGTGCTTCACTTATATCCTATGAGTAAATGGTTGAATGAATTGAATATCATAAATATGAAATTAAATATGCTTCATATACTTATCCCATGGGGGGTAATGACTTCACACATAATAAATATAGGTTGTAAAATTTATTGAAAGTTAGCAAACACCGCATTGGTCACTTGAACAATTCATGAAAGAATATTGAAGGAAGAGAGATTCCACATATAAATATACTATCTTGGAAATCTTCTATGATTGTGAGCTCATTAATTATTTTTAAACTCGAGCAAATTAGTTGAAATTGGACAAGGAAGATAACTTAATGAGTTATGTTTGGGTATATTTGCATAGAAGTTATATTGTTATGGATCCTCTAACACGTGGTGCTTGTTTAGAACCTTTTGCTAGCCAAAACTTTGTACTAAGTAGAGATACTACTTGTGCATCCAAACCCTTGAGCCAAGTTTCTTCCATGAGAGTCCACCATACCTACCTATATGCGGTATTTACCTCCCGTTCCAAGTAAATTTGCGTGTGCCAAACTCTAAACCTTCAAATAATATTCTGTTTTGTATGCCCGAATCGCTCATGTGGCGACTGGGGGCGGTCAGTATCTTCCATGCTAGGTGGGTTATTCTCACGATATGTGTTGATTCACTATCATTCACGAGAAAGTGGCTGGTATTCAGGATGCCCAGTTCCATGCTCAAAAATCAAATCAAAAGATAATGAAACAAAACTCCCCCAGGATTGTTGTTTGTATGGACGGTACCCGTGGATTCGGCTCGCCGTGGAGTGTGTTTGATTTGTGGAGGGGGAGTAAAAACTTTATCATTCTGTTTGGGAACCGCCTATAATGTATCTAGCATGGAAGATGGTGAAATCTCTTGGTTGTTATGTTGACAATGAAAGCATACCTCCCAAAATTATATTCATCTCTGTTTTAAACAATGAGCTCTGGCACATATGCACATCCCTGCTTCCCTCTGCGAAGGGCCAATCTATTTACTTTCATGTTATTTACTATTCATGTTGAGTCAACTTCTTATTCCAACCTCAATCTATTAGTTGGCAAGCATCATGTGGTGGGGAAAGATCCAAACATATATATCCAGTCAAATATATTTGATCATGAATTATTATTGTTGACAATTATCTTTATGATAAAGAAGTTGGGAGGCGAAACATTAAGCCCCTATCTTTCTCTGTGTTCGATGGATGCTATTTGTTCTAAAAATATGCTTTGAGTGTCAATAATCATGGAAAACTATATGATAGTTGAGTATGTGGAATTTGCTAAATCAAAGCTCTTACATAGGCCCTTCCTGAAAATAAGATGAATTGCAATTGTTCGATGACTAGGAATATGGTTTGTTAGTTTTCAAGAGACTTTCTGGTCTATACTTTAACATGTGAATAGCTTGTTACTTGATCATGAGAAGTTTTATGAGATGAGCTACTGTTTATGGTTTATATTGATGCTAGAAAAAGTGATTGGAATTATCATTGATCAAACTTGTGCACTTGCTAGCATTCACACTTCATAAATTATTTCATTTATCATTTACCTACTCGAGGACGAGCAGGAATTAAGCTTGGGGATGCTGATACGTCTCCAACGTATCTATAATTTATGAAGTTTTCATGCCATGTTTACAATAATTGTATATGATTTTGGTATGATTTGATTAGAACTAACCCGGACTGACGCTGTTTTCAGCAGAGCTACCGTGGTGTTGTTTTTGTGCAGAAATAAAAGTTCTCGGAATGGGCTGAAAATTTACGGAGAATATTTTTGGAAAATATAAAAAATACTCGAGCAAAAAGATACCGGAGAGGAGTCCCGAGGCAGCCACAAGCCTAGGGGGAGCGCCCCCTGGCTTGTGGGCCCCTCGGGAGTCCCATTGACTTGATTCCAACGCCAAGTACTCCTATAAATCGAGAAACCTCCAGAAAGAAACCTAGATCGGAAGTTCCGCCGCTGCAAGTCTCTGTAGCCACGAAAGATCAATCTTGGCCCTCTCCGGCACCCTGCCGGAGGGGGTCACCATCACCGGAGACCATGGAGGAGGAAGACGGAGGGGCCATCATCACCATGGAGGCCAAGGACCAGAGGGAGAACCTCTCCCCACCTAGGGGAAGGCCATGGAGGAGGAAGCACAAGGGGGAGACCCTCTCCCCCTCTCTTTCGGTGGCACCGGAGTGCCATCGGGGGAACCATCGCCGCGGTGATCGTCTTCATCAACATCACCCTCTTCATCACCGTCCTCATATCTTTCCAGCGGTCCACTCTCCCGCATCCCGCTATAATCGCCTACTTGAACATGGTGCTTTATGCCACATATTATGATCCAATGATGTGTTGCCATCCTATGATGTTTTGAGCAGATTTCTTTTGTCTGATGGGTTGATTGATGATCTAGATTGGTTTGAGTTGTATGTTTATTTTGGTGCTGTCCTATGGTGCCTTCCGTGCCGCACACACGTGAAGGATCCCCGTTGTAGGGTGTTGCAATATGTTCATGATTTGCCTATGGTGGGTTGCTTGAGTGATAGAAGCATAAACCCGAGTAGGTGGGTTGTTGCGTATGGGATAAAGGGGACTTGATGCTTTAATGTTATGGTTGGGTTTTACCTTAATGATCTTTAGTAGTTGCAGATGCTAGCTAGAGTTCCAATCATAAGCGCATATGATCCAAGTAGAGAAAGTATGTTAGCTTATGCCTCTCCCTCATATAAAATTGCAATAATGATTACCAATCTTGTTAACAATTGCCTAGGACAATTCCGCACACCGACCCATCATTATTCCACACTCGCTATTTGTAATATATTGTAATATATTCTAACTTTATGATAACAGCACCTATTTTTATATTTTAGTTCTCCGATATCATGCAAAGCTATTCTCTTCATACCCACAACATATTTTTATTTCTCGTTTCTAGTTGGAAGCAAACGTTCGGCGTACGTAGAGTCGTATCAGTGGCAGATAGGACTTGAGAGAATATTGATCTTACCTTTAGCTCCTTGTGGGTTCGACACTCTATACTTATCACTTCCACCTTTGGAAATTGCTACGATGATTCCTTGCACTTGGGGATTATCAGAGACCATCTTCATCCTATGCCTACCACGGATTGATAAACTTTAGGTCATCCACTTGAGGGAAATTTGCTACTATCCTACAAAACTCTGCGCTTGGAGGCCCAACACGAGTTTACAAGAACAAGTTGTGTAGTAGACATCAAGCTCTTTTCTGGCGCCGTTGCCGAGGAGGTGAGTGCTTGAAGGTATATCTTTAGTTCTTGCAATTAAATCTTTTAGTTTCTTGTTTATCACTAGTTTGGTTTTATGAAAGAAAACTACAAAAAATGCAGTTTAGGTTGCCTCAGTTGTTTCGTCGTTTTAATGTCTTTCGTGAAAATAATGGTTCTGAAAATTATGCTCAATTGGTAGAAGAAGAATTTATGAAAATACTTAATGAGAATTCCTTGAATGATGAGCATGATTGCAATGTTGCTAGTATGAATTCTCTGAATATTCATGATGCTAATGATATGCAAAGCCACAAGCTTGGGGATGTTATGTTTGATGAAGATGATATTTTTAGTCCCCCAAGTTTTGATGAACTAATTTATTATGATCATGGCATGCCTCCTATCTATGATGATTATGATGATGACATGTATGCTATAAAAAGTGATAGTAACCATGAAACTTGTTATCATGATTTTAATATTGAATGTGGTTATGTCAATCATGTGTCTCATGATAGTTATTTTGTTGAGTTTGCTCCCACTACCATGGATGAAAAGGAATTTGCTTATGTGGAGAGTGATAAATTTTATATGCTTGTAGATCATGAAAAGAATGCTTTATGTGATAGTTATATTGTTGAATTCCTTCATGATGCTACTGAAAATTATTATGAGGGAGGAACATATGCTTGTAGGAATTGCAATAATATCAAGTTTCCTCCCTATATATTCAAAATTTTGAAGATATGCTTGTTTTGCCTTCCTATGCTAGTTGATTGTTGCTCCCATAATTTGTTTGCTCACAAAATCCCTATGCATAGGAAGTGGGCTAGACTTAAATGTGCTTGCCATGTGATTCATGATGCTCTCCTTATGTTTCAATTCTTTAGTTTTATGCGAGCATCATTGAAATCATCATGCCTAGCTAAAATGGAATTAAAGAAAAGTGCTTGTTGGGAGACAACCCAACACTTTTACTTTTTGTTTTTATATGTTCACATGATTACAATACTGTATTAATCATGTTTTGTGTCTTTTATTTCAATAAAGTACCAAGTAAAGCCTTTGGGATAGTATGGATACTTGTTGATTTGATTCTGTGCAAAAACATATTTTTTTCTTCCAGTAAAGAATTTCTCTAATTTTAAAGGAGCGTCAAAAACTTCTGAAATTTTTACACAATAATTATAGGAAAATTATTTAAGTTTTCCTAATTTTTCAGAATTTTTGGAGACAGGGAAGTATGGTTATACTACAGATCTTCATAGACTGTTCTGTTTTGACAGATTCTGTTTTGCATGCATAGTTTTCTTGTTTTAGTATTCCCATTGACGGTGTCCTAGACTAGGGGGTACTCACCACGTCGTCTCCCGACCAGTGGGTCGGGCCGAGGACCCCCAGGGCGGTTCATTAATGGGCCAGTTCGGACAGCCCATGATGCATACGAGGAAGATTCTACAAGACTTGGTGATCAAGACAAGGACTCCTCTCCACCGACGTAGCCGACTAGGACTCTTGTTATCCTAGGCCTCTGGTGTGTTATATAAGTCGAGGCCAGGCTAGTCATTAGACCACGATCAGATCATCATAGATCATATCATCATACGATCATAGCTCTTAGGGTTTAGACCACTACATACGATCTCATGGTAGATCAACTCTGTACTCGATACACCATCATCAATATAAACAAAGTAGGACGTAGGGTTTTACCTCCATAGGAGGGCCCGAACCTGGGTAAACACCGTCTCCCTTGTCTCCTGTTACCCATCGATCCAAGACCCATAGATCGGGACCCCCTACCCGAGATCCGCCGGTTTTGACACCGACATTGGTGCTTTCATTAAGAGTTCCGCTGTGGGATCGCTAGAACGATCGATGGCTCGTCTGCACATTGCAGTTTTTTCTGGACAGCGAATTTGTGTTCATCGTCCCCGTTTCCTCGAGCGTCGTTTTGACGATTGCTTCGGTGGAATTGTATCTACAACAACCCTGCAAAATTTCGTCGCGTTCCGATGGAGGAATCTCCGGCAATCTCCAATATACCGGAGCCCTATCGAATCTGGACGGGAATCTGGATGAGTTTAGGACGAGGTGTCCAGTATCTAGATCGGATATCCATCGGAAAATCCCACTGTTCATCGGCTACGGAATTCCTATACCGATCACCCCTCAAACTTTCAGCTCGATCCGACCGTCCAAACTCCGGGAAACGTCCGATGAGTACACCGAATTTTGGATCTATTTTCTGCGCGAAAACTAATCCGACCCGAGTTCATCTTTTTCATGAACGGGTTGTGAGGCGTCCTTTTTGAAGGAAATTTTCTCATCACCTCGGTCAACCGACTAAGAGTTCGGCATCGCGAGGGCCGAATAATCTTCAAGGGAACCTCGTCATCCGCGGGTTGTACGGGTCGGGCGCTCCGTTGCTTCATCAAGCCAGCATTGACCTCGTCACAAATTCCGACATGCGTCGGCATCGCCGCGCCGTTACTTTTTCAAGCTGACGTTCACCACGCCGACCTGCCTTTACACGTCGGCTAGCACGGGGCTCTAGCGTCACCTTACCGATCTGCTCCGTCACCTCGGCTATACCGGGGGCTTCGTCATCTCCTCATCAACCCGCTCCGGGGATTTCGGCGTCACCAGCCGACCAGCTTCAACACCTCGGCTGGCATGAGAATTCGGCATCACCAGCCGACCAGCTTCGACACCTCGGCTAGCCTGAGACTTCGGCGTCACCAGCCGACCTGCTCCGTCACCTCGGCTAGACCGAGGCTTTGTCATCGCTTCATCAACCTGCTCTGGGGACTTCGGAGTCACCAGCCGACCTGCTTCAACACCTCGGCTGGCATGAGACTTCGGCGTCACCAGCCGACCTGCATGAGACTTCGGCGTCCACCGATCACAGCTTCGCCATGTTAACTAGACCGAGGACTTCATCTCGCCACATCGACCGTGCAGCGTCGCCATTTCGTCAAGCCGAACTCTTCGTTCAGGCACCTCGGCGCCCAGGCCATATTCCTTTACTTATTTGCTTCACTTAAATTAACTAAGTAGAAGAATTTTTTTAAAACATATTATTACCTTTATTTGTTATTACTTTTGGCTTGCACTATTTCATGAGTGTAGGAAATCGACTTCGACTGCCGTCACGCGGTCACCCCGGCGTCACCTTGCCGACCTACTCCACCACCTCGGCTGGATCAGGGGCTTCACCTCGCCACATCGTCCGAGCCATGACACTACTTCAGAGTGCCGAAGTCCTCGTTTGGTCACCTCAGGACGGGCTTGGGGGCAGGGACCTCGGTCATGGCGAAGACTACACACCGGATCTGTCAAAGTTCGATGGGCGTCCTCGTCCCGCCACAAGCCCGGATCGCGTCATCGATACCGAGCACATTAACCAGCTAAGTCGCTTTCATGCTAAAAAACTTTCAGTTTTAAATTTTGTTCGGTTCAACCAAGCATTATACTTTTTAGACAACAAGTTGTTTGCGAAAAACTTTCTTTGTCAAAACTTTGTTTGTTACAAACAAATTGAAATACCCCGTTTACTTGGGGGCTTCCTTTATGAAGCCATTCCTTTTGCATATGATTATTAATTTATCGCACCCTTCCTTGTTCGTGTTTACGCCAATATATGCATCATGTTGACTTAAGTGTTCCGCAAAGCTGGGTTGCCTTGCTCCTGTGCTTACCCCTACGTTCCCGATTGTTCGGCTAGGGAGTAAAGGGAGCACCTCTGCGATTGTTACAATCGGGTCATCCGAACTCGTACCTCAGACGAGTGAAGCCGAAGGCTAGCGCTCTTACTGTTTTCAACTATGGTCGGCCACGACGGCAGACAAGCAAACATAAATCTATTGCACACCCCTCATGGTAATCATGAGAACCCAAAGAAAGGAACCGTTGGCGGAACTATTTTCTTTGAAGATGCTTCTTACGTTAAATAGTAATATAGCATAAGTTCCCTGGGCGCACTTTGTTTGTTATAGCCTAATGGCCTGATTGCCTGGTTATTCGAAACACCTCTGATATCCTCGGATGGCGTAGTAGATAACACTTTTCGGCCCTTGGCCGAAGAGGGAGAAGCCGACGGTCGGTTAAGACGCGTTTAAAGTTCGGGCGAACACATATATGATATAAGTACTTCGGTACATACAATCATTATACATAAAATTCTTTTACCCAAGTCACTTGGGGGCTCTTAAATTTATATGAGCCTTTTTTTTAATAAATGTGTTTTCTTCTTCGTCGTTGCAAAGTCTTTATCCACTACTCCTTTTTCCAACGCGAGTGTGTGGTCAATAGCCGGATAGCCTGTTTTCTTTCTAAAGCCGCTCGAGTTTAGTTCGCTAAACAGGCCTCGGAGAAACACTCCGCCTTCGGGATATGGAGGTTGAAGCGAAAGGTTGACCCACTTGGAGTCCGGAGATCGGATGTATCATGTTAAAGCACGACCGAAGCACACATTACATTTTAGACCAATTTCGGATTGGCACTGTTTTATTTTATCTAAACATAAAGTTTTTTGCGTAAGTTTTTCGGTTTTCCGAGCATTACTTTCGCAGTACAACGCCAGATACATTTCACGCATCGGCAATATTAAAGGGGGTCTGCGGCTAGCATCGAACCCACCAAAAACCGAGGTACTCCATGCAGTCCTTGGCGAATGTCCTCGGTACTTCGCATTTATATGCATTGATTTCGAGTTGTGTCTTTGGTCTATAGCTGGATTGCCCGGCTCCTGTGCTTACCCCTTACGTTTCCGCTTTGTTCGGCTAAGGGGTAAAGGGAGAACCACTGCGATTGTCACTTCCGGTTTAACTGGTCAAGTGCCTCAGTTGGAGAAAGCCGAAAGCTGACTGTCACAACAAGCGTAAATCAATCAGCGAACCGCAGGCGGTGTTCAACCAAATATAGCCGATCGAGGTTATCCGAGTAAAACGAAGGGCCTTTCTTTCTTGAAAAAGCCAAGTTATGGGTGGTTCGACCTCGAATAATCCGAGGAGTCGACGTATGCCGGGGGCTATTAAGTTGCCCCCAAACACATGCTCCTATGACTAAGTGAAAGTAATAAAGCCCGAATATCTGATTGCCTTGTTTCCACTAACACAACCGCCTCCGGGCACCGAGACGTCGGCTAAGGGTTGTCTTATTACTGCGGAAACACCCTACGTAGCATCTACAAAGGGGTAGAAGCCGACGATGGGCCACTCTCAAATGATAAACGGTCACAAAGGAGTCAAAATAGTATATAGCATACAAGCATTTGTATTCAATATGCGAGTGCTGCCTTCCGTAATCATCGTTATAAAGCCATAAATATGCATCAATTTGATTTAAGATTTTGGCCAAGCTGGGTTGCCTGGCTCCTGTGCTTACCCCCTACGTTCCCGATTGTTTGGCTAGGGGTAACGGGAGCACCTCTGTGATTGTTACTTCCGGGTCATCCGGGATAGTACCTCAGACTGGGTGAAGCAAAAAGCTAGCCATCTTAAGAATATAATTGGTCGGCAACGACGGAAGTGAAAATTTCGGTTCATCAAAGACCACAGAGTTCGGGAACATTCCTCGAACTAAATCCTCAATATTTTCCTCCCACATTGATCGGAGTTGAGGTTTCAGGATCATGGTTAACATGATATCCTGGGAAAAGGAACTTATAAATGAACTATTTTCTCCAGAAGATGTTTCTTACGTTAAATCGTAATATAACATAGCTCTCCGCGTACCTTTGTTTATAAAACCGTATGGCCGGATTGCCTTGTTTGCCGTAAATCTTTGCCCTTATAAAGGCTTTATAAAGTAGGGCAAACACTCCTCGGCTACTAGCCAAGGAGGTTGAAGCCGATGGTCGGTGAACAAAGTTTTGTACAATGCGGATCCGAGCATTAATGATGTAAAGTACTTGGATACATAGAATCATTACACATCAATTGTGTCAAACGTAACAAAGTTTGTGTCAAACAAATATCGATCCTTAATTCGACCACCCGTGCCCAAATTAAGGCTCGGGGGCTACTGCATTGCATATTCAATGCAGCAAATTCAAAGTGCAATACGGTTTCTTAGGAGATTCGATCCTTAGGTTGGTCGGCCACACCCAACCTGAGTCTCGGAAACTACTGCGTACCGCGTTTACATGCCTAACGAATGCCGCCGAGCAAGAACTTGATCCTCAGGCCGATTTTGCAAATCGACCTAAGTCTCTGGGGCTACTGGGATTAGTGGTTTTATTTTGATTATTATTTTTTCCTTCAGGGGCATCTCAGGTTTTAGACCGACACGCACCTTGAGGGCTACTGGCTATATATCTCGGCAGAGAATAAATTGCACCAATCGAAAATATCCACAAAAAATCAGCCCGCGGTCGGGGTGGTGCACCACCTCGGAAGCAGCCCGGCATAAAGCTCGGGCGCAAGTGGCTAGCTCCATAGAGGGCATTTCCAGCATTAAGCTCGGCTGAATTTGTTCAATCTTTTAAAGACCGAGGTAGTTTATGACACCTCGGACGATGATCATCGTTGGAGCTCGGATGCGTTCCGGCATAAAGCTCAAGATCGAAGACACTTTGGAAGCAGTCCGGCATAAAGCTCGAATGCGAACAGCTGGCTCCATAAAAGACTATCCCGATATTTAAGATTGGATGAACTACTTCAAATATTCAGAGATCGAGGTATCCTATGACACCTCGGATGCCGACCAGCATTGGAGCTCGGGCTCAGCAAGACACCTCGGATACAGTTCGGTGTTGGAGCTCGGACACAAGAGGATACCGCCACATGGGAAACACTTCGGACCCGAGTTGTGGCATAAAAATAATGAGGCATTAATACAAGCCGATAACTTAAAGGGGCTCCTCGGATGCCCGATTTGTGAACTCTTCGGATTCACCTCGGCGATCCTCAAGATCAGTGATGGGAAGATTTATTGAACCAGTTTTCAAGACCGACGGCCGAAGACGAAGAACTGTTCGGAAGAACCGAGGAGCGTCCCTAACTTGAAGACCGGTTTAGGGGGCTACTGACGGTGTCCTAGACTAGGGGGTACTCACCACGTCGTCTCCCGACCAGTGTGTCGGGCCGAGGACCCCCAGGGCGGTTCATTAATGGGCCAGTTCGGACAGCCCATGATGCATACGAGGAAGATTCTACAAGACTTGGTGATCAAGACAAGGACTCCTCTCCACCGACGTATCCGACTAGGACTCTTGTTATCCTGGGCCTCTGGTGTGTTATATAAGCCGAGGCCAGGCTAGTCATTAGACCACGATCAGATCATCATAGATCATATCATCATACGAGCATAGCTCTTAGGGTTTAGACCACTACATACGATCTCGTGGTAGATCAACTCTGTACTCGATACACCATCATCAATATAAACAAAGCAGTACGTAGGGTTTTACCTCCATAGGAGGGCCCGAACCTGGGTAAACACCGTCTCCCTTGTCTCCTATTACCCATCGATCCTAGACCCACAGCTCGGGACCCCCTACCCGAGATCCGCCGGTTTTGACACCGACACCCATAGCTTATATTCAGTGATATAAATTCTGTGCATGGTAGAATAAAGTAATTATTATGTGAGAACAATTATGAATCTTGTCTTGACAGTACCTAAGTGAATGATCTTTATTTATTATACTAACCCATCTCACGAAGTTCCGTTAAGTTTTGTGTGATGGAAGTTTTCAAGTCTTGGGTGAGAAACCGATATGAGGAGAATAAGGAGTGACAAGAACATAAGCTTGGGGATGCCCAAGGCACCCCAAGGTAATATCCAAGGAAGACTCAAGCGCCTAAGGTTGGGGATGCCCCGGAAGTCATCCCCTCTTCCGTCTTCAACATTATCGGTATATCTTACTTAGAGCTATATTTTTATTCATCACATAATATGTGCTTTGCTTGGATCGTCATTATATTTTGTTATTTTCTGTTAGGTGTTATTTATAATCTTGTTTTTCAATAAAAAGTTCCAAGAATTGCCTTAGGCTGCTTGCATTGCATGTTTGATGTGTGCTGTGTAAAAACAGAAACTTTCTCTGTAGTGATTGAATTTTCATATTTTACTGGAACGTGGAAAGTTTCTGACATTTTTACACAGTGTTTTCATACAAATTCTTTAGCCTGTCCTAAATGTTCATAATTTTTTTAGTTACAGAAGTACACTGGTTTAATAGATTTCTACAGACTGTTCTGTTTGGACAGATTGCTGTCATAGTTTTGTTATCTACTTATCCTATAGTTTCCATAGCCTATATTGGTAGATATAAGTTATGGAAATACTAGTGAACAGTAGATGATGCTTGGAAATTATTGTGCAACTTGTCTTGGCATTACAAGAAGTGTGGACTTATACTTATGTGTACTAACCTATCTCACGAGTTCTTTTCGAGTTTTTGTGGATGAAGTTTTTAAGATTTAGGGAAACCGTGATATAAAAGGAATTAAGGAGACACAAAAGATAAAGCTTGGGTATGCCCAAGGCATCCCAAGATAATATTTCTAGAAGTCTCAAGCATCTAAGCTTGGGGATGCCTCGATAGGCATCCCACCTTTCTTCATCAACAATTATCGGTTAGTAGCGGTTGAGCCTAAGTTTTTGCTTCTTCACATGATGTGTGCTATTCTTGGAATGTAATTTTATTTTGTTTTGATTTATGTTTTAATAAAATACTTATATCTGAAAGTTTTAGGATGAGAGAGAGTTCTCAAATGGCTACCCATTTACTTAACTACTCGCTTGTTCTTCACTTATATCTTTTTGGAGTAGCTTGTCATTTACTCTTGTGCTTCACTTATATCCTATGAGTAAATTGTTGAATGAACTGAATACCATGAAGTTGAAATTATATGTTCATATCATGCCTAGTAGTACCTTCACATTGGGTTTAGGAAGTGAAATCTTTTGAAGCTTGACAATCACAATATTGGTCATACAAGCAATTCGTGAATGATTAGTATAAGGAAGAGAACTTTCACGCACAAATATATTATATTGGACATCTTCTATGATTGTGAATACCCATTAATTATTTTCAAACTTGAGAAAATTAGTTGAAGTTGGACAAGGAAGACAAGGTAATGAGTTATGGTTGTGTATATTTGCATAGAAGTTATATTGTTATGGATCCTCCAACATGTGGTGTTTGCTTGGGATCTTTTGCTAGCCAAAAATTCGTACTAAGTAGAATACTACTTGTGCATCCAAAAACCCTTAAACCCAGTTTCTGCCATGAGTGTCCACCATACCTACCTATGGATAGAATAAGATCCTTCAAGTAAGTTGTCATCGGTGCAAAAAGGCAATAAAAATTGTTTCTAAATGTGTTTGATCATTTAGTGTAAGAGAATATTGAGCGTTGTACGAACTTGTGATGGCAAAGTAATAAAAGCGAGGGACTGCATAATAAAGGTTGCTATCATAAGGGGCAATATAACGTGACGTTCTTTTGCATTAAGGGATTATGCATACAAAACCAAAAAGCGCATGACAACCTCTGCTTCCCTCTGCGAAGGGCCTATCTTTTACCTTTCAGTATTTACTTTTATGCAATAGTCAAGAGTACGCATTCTCATTTCAACCTCAATTATTCTCTAGTTGGCAAGCATCATGTGGTGGGGAAAGATCTAGGCACATATGGCTAGTCAAATATATTTGATCATGACTTATTATTGTTGACAATTATCTCTATGATAAATGAGTTGGGAGGCGAAACAATAAGCCCCTATCTTTCTCTGTGTTCGATGAATGCCATTTGTTATAAAAATGTGCTTTGAGTACTAGCAATCATAGAAGACTATATGATGATTGAGTATGTGGAGCTCTTACTTAGACTTTGTTGAGAATAAGTTGAATTGCAATTGTTTGGTGACTAAGAACATAGGTTGTTAAGTTTCAAGAGAATTCATTGTTTGAACCATAACATGTGAATTGGTTGCTACTTTATCATGATGAGTTTTATGAGAAAGAGTTGTTGTTATGATGCTAGGAAAAGTGGTTGAAATTATCATTGATCAAACTTATGCACTATGCTAACATTCACACTTCATAAATTATTTCTTTTATCATTTACCTACTCGAAGACGAGTAGGAATTAAGCTTGGGGATGCTGATACGTCTCCAACGTATCTATAATTTATGACGTATTCATGCAAGATTTACAACAATTTTATATGGTTTTGGTATTATTTGCATGGAACTAATCCGGACTGACGTTGTTTTCAGCAGAACTACCGTGGTGTTGTTTTTTGTGCAGAAATAAAAGTTCTCCAAATGCAACGAAACTTTTTGACAATTTTTTTTGGAACAAAAGAGGCACTAGAAGCTTCGTGGGAGGGCCAGAAGATCCACGAGGTGTCCACAACCCACCAGGGCGCGCCAGCCCCCTCTGGCGCACCCTGGTGTCTTGTGGGCCCCTCGTGGCCCATCTTCGCGTGAAACCGACTCCCAAAAATCCTATATATTCAGAAACCCACAGAAATAACCCTAGATTGGAAGTTCCGCCGCCGCTACTCTCTCTATCGACAAAAAAAAAATCTGGAGGCGTTCCAGTACTCTGCCGGAGAGGGTAGATCATCTCTGGTGGCCATCTTCATCATCCCGACGGAGGCCATGATAAGGAGGGAGTACTCCAACCTCGGGGCTGAGGGTATGTACCAGTAGCTAAGTGTTCAATCTGTCTCTCTCGTGTTCTTGAGATGTCACGATCTTGATGTATCACGGGCTTTGTTAATATAGTTAGATCATATGGTGTTTTCCCCTCTCTATCTTGTTGTGATGAATTGAGTTTTCCCTTTGAGATTTCGTTATTACCGGATTGAATACTTTTATGGATTTGAGAGCACTTGATCTATGTCTTGGCACTAAACTCGTAGATTCCCAAGGTGACATTGGGGTAATCTATGCATAGGGGTTGATCCCCGTTTTCGTCCTACTTTCTCCGGTAGAAACATTGGGGCAGTCTTTGAGGTTCTTTGTGTTGGATTGAGTATTATGAATCTGAAATTGTTTGATGCGTATCATATAATTAACTCATGGATACTTGTGGTGACATTGGAGTATCTAGGTGACATTAGAGTTGGTTGATGCGTATCATATGGTGTTATTTTAGTTGGAACTCTTAGATAGATCGATCCGAAAGGATAACTTGGTGTTATTTTAGTACGAACTCTTGGATAGATCGATCAGAAAGGATAACTTTAAGGGGGTTTCGTACCCTACAAACAATTTCTTCTTATGTTCTTCGCTAGATAAGAACTTTGGAGTGATTCTTCGTTGCACGTTGAGGGATGGTTATGTGATCCAATTATATTAGCATTGTTGAGAGATTGCACAAGCGAAAGTACGGACCCTAGGCCTTGTTTTCAAGTATTGCAAAACCGTTTGTGCTCACTTTTGTTACTTGCTACCTTGCTGTTTTTTATTGTTACTATTACAAAAATGAATATCTACTATCATTACTACACTTGTATCACCATCTCTTCGCTGAACTAGTGCACCTATACAATTTACCATTATACATGGTGTGTTGGGGACACAAGAGACTTTTTATGATTTGGTTGCAGGGTTGTTTGAGAGAGCCCATCTTCATCATACGCCTCCTACAGATTGATAAACCTTAGTGTCGGTGTCGAAACCGGCGGATCTCGGGTAGGGGGTCCCGAACTATGGACCTAGGATCGATGGTAACAGGGGACGAAGGAGACAGTGTTTACCCAGGTTCGGGCCCTCATGAGGAGGTAAAACCCTACGTCCTGCTTGATTGTATTGATGAGTGAGATGATTACATAGTTGATCTACCTCGAGATTAAAAGAGCTAAACCCTATATTAGTTAACCGTCCTTCTACGAACTCAGGCCCCTGGTTTATATAGACACCAGGGATACCTAGGGTTACACATGGTCGGTTTCCATCTGGGCATAGATACGCCCATTCTTTCTTGGAGGACACTCCAAGTCTTTGGGACTCCTCCTTCCGAACACGGGATCATCTGGTAACTTGGCCCTCTAATAACTGCTCCTGTGTGGCCCATCGTGTTGGCCCATCAGGGATGAAACAATAGCCCGGGGACCCCTTAGTCCTGGACTCCCTCAGTAGACCCCGAACTTGCCTCGGACGCCGGGGCACTCGGTGTTCGGTAGCTTTGTTCATCAAGGGTCTTCGGCTTGTGAGGCGAGTTCTCCTCTGTTCTGATTCACTAGACGATAACCAGACCATGTTGAGAATCCCCAACCGCTGGAAACGGCACGAGCCCACAACATTGATTTCCCTGCCCGAGGCTCAACAAAACTCCTCGATTCCTGTGCTCCAATAGGAGGCAGGCATCCCAACAGTCCTTTTATGGAAATACCCTCAACAAGCCGAGGGATAAGTGCCTATTTATAGCAAGTCGAACTCGTCTTAGGAAACGCTTCTCCCTCGTCTGTTTCCAAGAAACTCTAGCATCAACAAAATTTTGGAGGTATGGCGAGCACCCCAGGTTCTTCCTCGCGCCCTCACGGCCCCCTTCCTGGCGACTGGGCCAGTTGTTCTGTCTCCCTCCTCCGGCTGCGTAGTCTTGAGACGCAGGGATATCTTCCTGCTTCGGATCTGTCACCCACTCGAGCAGGGTTGACATCTGCGAATGGCGTGGCTTTTGCGGACAACTTCCCCCCCCCCCCCCCCCCCCGCCCAGACGAGAGGGTATGCTTTTGTTGGAAATATGCCCTAGAGGCAATAATAAATTAGTTATTATTATATTTCCTTGTTCATAATAATCGTTTATTATCCATGCTATAATTGTATTGATTGGAAACTCAAATACATGTGTGGGTACATAGGCAACACTGTGTTCCTAGTAAGCCTCTAGTTAACTAGCTCGTTGATCAAAAGATGGTGAAGGTTTCCTAGCCATGGACATAATATGTCATTTGATAACGGGATCACATCATTAGGAGAATGATGTGATGGACAAGACCCAAACTATAAACGTAGCATGATCGTGTCAGTTTATTGCTAATGTTTTCTGCATGTCAAGTATCTGTTCCTATGACCATGAGATCATGCAACTCCCTGACATCGGAGGAGTACCTTGTGTGTATCAAATGTCGCAACGTAACTGGGTGACTATAAAGATGCTCTACAGGTATCTCCGAGGATGTCTGTCGGGTTGGCATGGATCAAGACTGGGATTTGTTACTCCGTGTGACGGAGAGGTATCTCAGGGCCCACTCGGTAATACAACATCACAATGAGCCTTGCAAGCAATGTGACTAAAGTGTTAGCCACGAGATCTTGAATTACAGAACGAGTAAAGAGACTTGCCGGTAACGAGATTGAACTAGGTATAGAGATACCGACGATCGAATCTCGGGCAAGTAACATACCGAAGAACAAAGGGAACAACATACGGGATTAACTGAATCCTTGACATAGAGGTTCGACCGATAAAGATCTTCGTAGAATATGTAGGAGCCAATATGGGCATCCAGGTCCCGCTATTGGTTATTGATCGTAGAGGTGTCTCGGTCATGTCTACATAGTTCTCGAACCCGCAGGGTCTACACACTTAATGTTTGGTGACGATTAGTATAGTTGAGTTATTATGTTGGTGACCAAAGGTTGTTCGGAGTCCCGGATAAGATCCCGGACATGACGAGGATCTCCGGAAGAGTCCGGAGGTAAAGATTGATATATGTGATAATAGTGTTTTCATCTCGGGAAGGGTTCCGGAATTCACCGGAAGGGGTTCCGGATGTTTACCGAAGTGTTCGGGTGCAGCAACACTTTATATGAGCCAAAGGGGTAAAGCCCACGAGGTATTGGAAAGTGCAAACGGAAGTTTTGCTGCTGCCTTAAGCGGTACTACCGCTGGTAAGGCAGTACTACCGCGTAAGCGGTACTACCGCTTGTGTGAAGCGGTACTACCGCTCAAGCGGTACTACCGCTCGTGAGCGGTACTACCGCTTGTACGCGATACTGCTGGAATCCGAGTTGGACTCTTTCCGTGCGGGCCAAACCGACCTTGTGCGGGCAAAACCGACCTTGTGGAGGTTTTCTCTCCAAGTTTAGACCCCAGGGCTCAACATATAAATAGAGGGGCAAGGCTAACACACGGGACAGATCAAGATTTCCCAAGCCGTGTGCTGGCAACCCTAACCCTCTAGCTCCTCCCGTCATAATCTCCGTAGTGCTTGGCGAAGCCCTGCAGAGATTGTTCCTCACCACCATCACCACGCCGTCGTGCTGCCGGAACTCATCTACTACTTCATCATCGCTCGCTGGATCGAGGAGGTGAAGGCGTCATCAAGCCGTACGTGTGTTGAACGCGGAGGTTCCGTCCGTTCGGCACTAGTTTGTGATCGGATCGAGGGACGACTTGCGATTTGGATCGCGGAGACGTTCGACTACATCAACCGCGTTTCTTAACGCTTCCGCTTAGCGATCTACAAGGGTATGTAGATTCACTCTCCCTCTCGTAGATGCTCATCACCATGGATAGATCTTGTGTGTGCGTAGGAAAAATTTTGTTTCCCATGCAACGTTCCCCAATAGTGGTATCAGAGCTAGGTCTATGCGTAGATGAGATCTCGAGTAGAACACAAATGAGTTGTGGGCGTGGGTGTATACATATTGCTTGTACTAGTTGATACTTGATTCGGCGGTATTGTGAGATGAAGCGGCCCGGACCTACATTACGCGTACGCTTATGCGAGACAGGTTTCACCGCTACGTGCACTCGTTGCATAAAGGTGACTGGCGGGTGTCTGTCTCTCTCACTTTAGTTGAATTGATTTCAATGAAGAGGGTTCTTTTAGAAGATCAAAAAGCAATCACTACACCACGTTGTGGTTTTGCGTAGGTAAGAACGGTTCTTGCAAACCCGTAGCAGCCACGTAAAATTTGCAACAACAAATTAGAGGACGTCTAACTTGTTTTTGCAGGGTATGTTGTGATGTGATATGGCCAATTACATGATGAGATATATGTGATGTATGAGATGATCATGTGTTGTATAGAATATCACGACTTGCATGTCGATGAGTACGGCAACTGGCAGGAGCCATAGAGTTGTCTTTAATTATTTTCGCCGTTTTGCTTTACTTTATCGCTATGAGTTAGCAATAGTCGTGGAAGCAACAGTCGGCGCGACAACCTCATGGCGACACGTTGATGGAGATCAAGATGATGGAGATCATGGTGTCATGCCGGTGACGATGGAGATCATGCCGGTGCTTTGGAGATGGAGATCAAAAGCACAAGTTCATGGCCATATCATGTCACTTATGATTTGCATGTGATGTTAATCCTTTTATGCATCTTGTTTTGCTTAGGACGACGGTAGCATTATAAGGTGATCCCTCAGTTAAATTTCAAGATAAATTGTGTTCTCCCCGAGTGTGCACCATTGCGAAAGTTCGTCGTTTCGAGACACCACGTGATGATCGGGTGTGATAGACTCTATGTTCACATACAACGGGTGCAAGCCAGTGTTGCACGTGCGGAACACTCGGGTTAAACTTGACGAGCCTAGCATGTACAGACATGGCCTCGGAACACAAGAGACCGAAAGGTTGAACATGAGTCATATAGTAGATATGATCAACATGAAGATGTTCACCATTGAAACCACCTCAACTCACGTGATGATCGGACTTGAGTTGGTGGATTTGGATCATGTTACACTCGAATGACTGGAGGGATATCAATTTGAGTGGGAGTTTTTAAGTAATATGATTAACTAAACTCATTATCTTGAACAATAGTCTAAATTGTCTTTGCAATATTTATGTTGTAGATCATGGCTCGCGCAGTAGCACCCCTGAATTTTAATGCGTTCCTAGAGAAAGCTAAGTTGAAAGATGATGAAAGTAACTTTGTGGACTGGGCCCGTAATCTAAGGATTATCCTTACGGCTTCCCAGAAGGCTTATGTCCTTGATGCACCGCTTCGTGATCCACCCGCTCCAGTTGAGTCTCTAGACGTTGTGAACGCCTGGCAGGCTCGTTCTGAAGATTACTTAATAGTTCAATGTGCAATATTGTATGGCTTAGTACCGGGACTTCAAAGACGTTTTGAACGTCATGGAGCATATGAGATGTTCCAGGAGTTGAAGTTTATCTTTCAGAAGAATGCCCGGATCGAGAGGTATGAGATCTCCGATAAGTTCTATGCTTGCAAGATGGAGGAGAACGGGTCTATCAGTGATCACATACTCAGAATGTCTGGGTACTCCACCCGTCTGGCTGAATTGGGGATGCCCCTTCCGCCAGAGGCTATCACTGACAGAGTTCTTCAATCATTGCCACCTAGCTTCAAGAGCTTCGTGTTGAACTATAACATGCACGGGATGAACAAGTCAGTCGCTGAGCTGTTTGCGATGCTGAAAGTCGCTGAGTCTGAAATTCAGAAGGAGCATCAAGTGTTGATGGTCAATAAAACCACTAGTTTCAAGAAAAATGGCAAGGGTAAGAAGGGTAACTCCAAGAAGAGTGGCAAAGCAGTTGCTCCTCCCGTGAAGAAACCCAAGGCTGGACCCAAACCAGAAACTGTGTGCTTTCACTGCAAGGGAACTGGACACTGGAAGCGAAACTGCCCCAAGTATTTGGCTGACAAGAAGGCGGCCAACAACAAACAAGGTATATATGATATACATGTTATTGATGTGTACCTTACCAACTCTCGTTGTAGTGCCTGGGTATTTGATACCGGTGCGGTTGCTCACATTTGCAACTCAAAACAGGAACTGCAGAATAGACGGAGGCTGGCAAAGGACGAAGTGACGATGTGCGTGGGAAATGGTCGTAGGTTGATGTGATCGCCGTCGGCACGCTCGCTCTTCGATTACCATCGGGATTAGTGATGAACCTGAATAAATGTTATTTGGTGCCTGCGTTAAGCATGAACATTATATCTGGATCTTGTTTATTGCGAGACGGTTACTCATTTAAATGAGAGAATAATGGTTGTTCTATTTATATGAGTAATATCTTTTATGGTCATGCACCCGAAGTGAGGGGTTTATTCTTATTGAATCTCGATAGTAATGATACACATGTTCATAACATTGATGCCAAAAGATGTAGAATTGATAATGATAATACCACTTTCTTGTGGCACTGCCGTTTAGGTCATATTGGCGTAAAACGCATGAAGAAGCTCCATGCTGATGGACTTTTGGAGTCACTTGATTTTGAATCACTTGACACATGTGAGCCATGCCTCATGGGCAAGATGACTAAAACGCCGTTCTCTGGAACAATGGAACGGGCAAGCGACTTGTTGGAAATCATACATACTGATGTGTGCGGTCCGATGAGTATTGAGGCGCGCGGTGGTTATCGTTACTTTCTCACCTTCACTGATGACTTAAGTAGATATGGGTATATTTACTTAATGAAACACAAGTCTGAAACATTTGAAAAGTTCAAACAATTTCAGAGTGAAGTTGAGAATCATCGTAACAAGAAGATTAAATTCCTACGATCTGATCGAGGAGGAGAATATCTGAGTTATGAGTTTGGCAGTCACTTAAGACAATGTGGAATTGTTTCACAACTGACACCGCCTGGAACACCACAGTGTAATGGTGTGTCCGAACGTCGTAATCGAACCTTATTGGATATGGTGCGATCTATGATGTCTCTTGCCGATTTCCCACTATCGTTTTGGGGTTATGCATTAGAGACAACTGCATTCACTTTAAATAGGGCACCATCGAAATCCGTTGAGATGACGCCATATGAACTTTGGTTTGGCAAGAAGCCAAAGCTGTCGTTTCTTAAAGTTTGGGGATGTGATGCTTATGTCAAAAAGCTTCAGCCTGAAAAGCTGGAACCCAAAGCAGAGAAATGCGTCTTCATAGGATACCCAAAAGAGACAGTTGGGTATACCTTCTACCTCAGATCCGAAGGCAAAATGTTTGTCGCTAAAAACGGAACGTTTCTTGAGAAAGAGTTTCTCTCGAAAGAATTGAGTGGGAGGAAGATAGAACTTGATGAGGTTGTTGAACCTTTACTTCAACCTGAAAGTAGCGCAGCACAGAAAGATGTTTCTGTAGAGCCTACATCAGCTGAAGAGGAAGTTAATGATGATGATCATGAAGCTTTGGATCAAGTTGCTATCGAACCTCGTAGGTCGACAAGGACGCGTACTGCTCCTGAGTGGTACGGCAACCCTGTCTTAGCGGTCATGTTGTTGGACAACGATGAACCTACGAGCTATGGAGAAGCGATGATGGGCCCGGATTCCGAGAAGTGGTTAGACGCCATGAAATCCGAGATGGGATCCATGTATGAAAACAAAGTTTGGACTTTGGAAGTATTACCTGAAGGGCGTAAGGCCATTCAGAACAAATGGATCTTTAAGAGGAAGATGGACGCGGACGGTAATGTCACCGTCTATAAAGCTCGACTTGTGGCAAAGGGTTTTTCACAAGTTCAAGGAGTTGACTACGATGAGACCTTCTCACCCGTAGCGATGCTTAAGTCCGTCAGAATCATGTTAGCAAAAGCTGCCTTTTTCGATTATGAAATTTGGCAGATGGATGTCAAAACAGCGTTCCTTGTCGATCCAGAGAATGCTGACAAAGTTTGCAAACTCCAGCGATCCATTTATGGACTGGTGCAAGCATCTCGGAGTTGGAATCTTCGCTTTGATGAGGTGATCAAAGCGTTCGAGTTTATACAAGTTACAGAGAAGCTTGTATTTACAAGAAAGTGAGTGGGAGCTCTATAGCGTTTCTAATATTATATGTGGATGACATATTACTGATTGGAAACAATATAGAAATGTTGGAAAGCGTGAAGGAATATTTGAACAAGAGTTTTTCAATGAAGGACCTAGGAGAAGCTGCTTTCATATTAGGCATCAAGATCTATAGAGATAGATCAAGACGTTTAATAGGACTTTCACAAAGCACATACCTTGATAAGATTTTGAAGAAGTTCAAAATGGATCAGTCCAAGAAGGGGTTCTTGCCTGTTTTGCAAGGTGTGAAGTTGAGTAAGACTCAATGCCCAGTGACTGCAGAAGATAGAGAAAAGATGAGTGTCATCCCCTATGCCTCAGCCATAGGCTCTATCATGTATGCAATGCTGTGCACAAGACCCGATGTCAGCCTTGCCATAAGTATGGCCGGAAGGTTTCAAAGTGATCCAGGAGTGGAACACTGGACGGCGGTCAAGAATATCCTGAAGTACCTGAAAAGGACTAAGGACATGTTTCTCGTTTATGGAAGTGATCAAGAGCTCGTCATAAAGGGTTACGTCGATGCAAGCTTTGACACTGATCCGGATGACTCTAAGTCGCAAACCGGATACGTATTTATTCTTAATGGGGGTGCAGTTAGCTGGTGCAGTTCCAAGCAAAGCGTGGTAGCTGATTCTACATGCGAAGCGGAGTACATCGCTGCCTCGGAGGCGGCGAAGGAAGGTGTCTGGATGAAGGAGTTCATGGCAGATCTTGGAGTAGTGCCTAGTGCGCTTAACCCAATGACTCTGTTTTGTGATAATACTGGTGCCATTGCTCTAGCCAAGGAACCAAGATTTCATAAGAGGACCAGACACATAAAGCGACGTTTCAATTCCATTCGCGATTACATCAAGGACGACGACATAAATATTTGCAAAGTACACACGGATCTGAATGTTGCAGATCCGATGACTAAACCTCTTCCAAGGGCTAAACATGAATAACACCAGAACTGCATGGGTGTTCGATTCATTACAATGTAAATCACATAGTGATGTGAACTAGATTATTGACTCTAGTGCAAGTGGGAGACTGTTGGAAATATGCCCTAGAGGCAATAATAAAATAGTTATTATTATATTTCCTTGTTCATAATAATCGTTTATTATCCATGCTATAATTGTATTGATTGGAAACTCAAATACATGTGTGGGTACATAGGCAACACTGTGTTCCTAGTAAGCCTCTAGTTAACTAGCTCGTTGATCAAAAGATGGTGAAGGTTTCCTAGCCATGGACATAAGATGTCATTTGATAACGGGATCACATCATTAGGAGAATGATGTGATGGACAAGACCCAAACTATAAACATAGCATATGATCGTGTCAGTTTATTGCTATTGTTTTCTGCATGTCAAGTATCTGTTCCTATGACCATGAGATCATGCAACTCCCTGACATCGGAGGAGTACCTTGTGTGTATCAAACATCGCAACGTAACTGGGTGACTATAAAGATGCTCTACAGGTATCTCCGAGGATGTCTGTTGGGTTGGCATGGATCAAGACTGGGATTTGTTACTCCGTGTGACGAAGAGGTATCTCAGGGCCCACTCGGTAATACAACATCACAATGAGCCTTGCAAGCAATGTGACTAAAGTGTTAGCCACGAGATCTTGTATTACAGAACGAGTAAAGAGACTTGACGGTAACGAGATTGAACTAGGTATAGAGATACCGACGATCGAATCTCGGGCAAGTAACATACCGAAGAACAAAGGGAACAACATACGGGATTAACTGAATCCTTGACATAGAGGTTCGACCGATAAAGATCTTCGTAGAATATGTAGGAGCCAATATGGGCATCTAGGTCCCGCTATTGGTTATTGATCGTAGAGGTGTCTCGGTCATGTCTACATAGTTCTCGAACCCGCAGGGTCTACACACTTAATGTTTGGTGACGATTAGTATAGTTGAGTTATTATGTTGGTGACCAAAGGTTGTTCGGAGTCCCGGATAAGATCCCGGACATGACGAGGATCTCCGGAAGAGTCCGGAGGTAAAGATTGATATATGTGATAATAGTGTTTTCATCTCCGGAAGGGTTCCGGAATTCACCGGAAGGGGTTCCGGATGTTTACCGAAGTGTTCGGGTGCAGCAACACTTTATATGAGCCAACGGGGTAAAGCCCACGAGGTATTGGAAAGTGCAAAAGGAAGTTTTGCTGCTGCCTTAAGTGGTACTACCGCTGGTAAGGCAGTACTACCGCTCGTGAGCGGTACTGCCGCTTGTACGCGATACTGCTGGAATCCAAGTTGGACTCTTTCCGTGCGGGCCAAACCGACCTTGTGCGGGCAAAACCGACCTTGTGGAGGTTTTCTCTCCAAGTTTAGACCCCAGGGCTCAACATATAAATAGAGGGGCAAGGCTAACACACGGGACAGATCAAGATTTCCCAAGCCGTGTGCCGGCAACCCTAACCCTCTAGTTCCTCCCGTCATAATCTCTGTAGTGCTTCGCGCAGCCCTGCAGAGATTGTTCCTCACCACCATCACCACGCCGTCGTGCTGCCGGAACTCATCTACTACTTCATCATCGCTCGCTGGATCGAGGAGGTGAAGGCGTCATCAAGCCGTACGTGTGTTGAACGCGGAGGTGCCGTCCGTTCGGCACTAGTTCGTGATCGGATCGAGGGACGACTTGCGATTTGGATCGCGGAGACGTTCGACTACATCAACCGCGTTTCTTAACGCTTCCGCTTAGCGATCTACAAGGGTATGTAGATTCACTCTCCCTCTCGTAGATGCTCATCACCATGGATAGATCTTGTGTGTGCGTAGGAAAATTTTTGTTTCCCATGCAACGTTCCCCAATAGCTTTACCTCCTTCCTCCTACGAGGCCTAGGTTTTCCCATTCACCCCTTCTTGAGGGGCCTTTTGGAGTTCTATGGGATCCTGCTCCACAACCTTACCCCCGGGTCCATCCTGCATATCTCGGGCTTTGTCGCCCTTTGCGAGACGTTCCTTGGCTGCGAGCCCCACTTTGATCTATGGCGAAAATATTTCTGCCTCGTCCCCCGAACTCGGGGAGGAACAATCCGGGAAGTGGGCAGAGCCGAGGTGTGGTGCATAGCCGGGACGGGGTACCTCATCGGAACCCCGAAAAATAAATCTGAAGAGTGGGCTTTAGAGTGGTTCTATATCGAAGATGTCCCCTTATTCGACCCAGCTCGAAGGGGTCTGCCCGAATACTCCGAGGCTCCTTTAAAGAAGCGATTCAACTGGTGTCTGAGGAGCACTTCTCAAGAGGAGAGCACCAAAGTAAAGTGCATGGCTGCCAAAGTGAAGCTATTGGGCCAAGGCAAGCTGACCATCATCAACGTAATGGCCGCCGCTATCACCCGTTGCGTTCAACCCTTGCAACAGAGGATCCATCCCCTGTGGTGCTATAATGGGACGAGCGACACGACCCGTTGCTGAAGACAAGGGCCTGCCGACCAAGCGGCGTTGGCGATCATGTTAGCCGACCTTTTCAAAGGAGAAAAGGAAGATTTCGTTCGCATGCCGACCAGGGAAGGCTACTCGACTCGTAACCCCATTGAATGGGTAAGTTCATTCATACTCCCCACCCTCGGATCATCAATTCTTGATTTTACTGACCGAAAGTGTGTTTTCCCCCAAACAGCAATGGAGGCGTTAGGTCGAGACAGTTAAATGTCCTGCCCCACAACCGGAGGATTACTCCCGCAGCGATGACCCCGGATTTCACGATGATCCGGAGCTTTCAATTGAGTTTGAGGACGGGACCTTCTATCAGAAAAGCGTTGATGGATCCAAGGTGGCCCTCCAAGCCGATCACCCTGGATCACTCCCTTCCTCTACGACCAGCAAGAAGAAGGCTTCCTCTCGGAAAAGACGTTCGTCCCGTGTAATCCCGATCTCATCGACCTCTGTCCCCAAGGGCCGCCGGTCTACACGCCGGTCACCCTTGGAAACTACTCCATCAGGGTCCGCGCCTAACAATGGCCGGGCTCCCGAGCCAGAGACTGCGGAGGAAGTTTTACCGACCACTCCCCCCACCAAAAGGTATTCGACCTTGCAGCTCGGTCTTTGTTTTTGCTTGTTCCGAATATTCATGCTTTCTAGCTAACATTTTCAGGAGGCGAGTAGAGCCACCTCCGTCCGAAGACGCCGAGAAAGCGTCGGGCAATCCTCGGCCAAGGTCTCCGGTACACGCCGAAGTGAATGCAGGAACTCCTGCCATGGGCCAACATCCCGAAGACTTAGGGGATGTCTCGGCCACCAACTCCGAGGTTGAGAGTGCGATGAATCACCGACGACGGAGGGAGGCACTGCGTCACCCCATATTTTCCGACCAGGAGTTTAATGCCCACAATTCCGTGAACTCATACCTCGGGGCCGCTCGAGCGGGACTTGATGGAGCCGCTAAAATAATATCCGCCAGCCTGCAGGTAAATGGTCGGCCCAGAAGGCCGAGCATAATTCGTAACCTAGTAGCCCCCGAGCCTTAATTTGGTCGGAATGGCTGAATTTAAGGGTCTGACAACTATGTCCATGCTCGTTTAGGCTTCACAGCAAAAGAATGAGAAGCTGTCTGAGGACCTTGAGTCAAGTCGAGCAGAGCTGCAGGACGTTAGGACCGAGATGGAATAGGTGAAGAAATTCACCCGGGAGGCGCACGGTGAGTACCAAGTTTTGCTTCTTGTACGGGAGTTATTTAAAGGACATCCCTTCTGATGAAAGATTGTTTCGTAGCAGCCGAGTGAAAGCACATTTGCTCCCTTGGTGGTTTTGGTAATTAATAACAACATATATATTATTGAACTAATATTTCCACTAAGCATATTTCAGGAAAATTTCAATGATGGGTTGGCAAAAGGATTGTGGAGAAACCCCTAGAAGCAAGGAATTGGATTGGCAAAAGCTTCAACCAAGAGGACTCTACATTTTACTTTGTGAGAAATCACCTTGAGTCCCTAGGAAAGCCAATACTATTAAAAGGGGGGTAAGGTACTGTTGGTGAACAAGATGCTCCACGTGCACAAGTGATAGTCACCAAAAACACCCACAAACTCTCCCACCAAAACTCTGTCCTAGCTTTCCATGAAAATCGGTGCAACCAACTTCTTCAACCCGGTCCCACCGATTTCCCATCTCAGACAGAGCCCTGCCAAACCCTAGCACATCGGTGCAACCGATTCTGCTTCGGTGCCACCGAGTTCAGCTCGCCAACTCTCTGTTACCTCAATTCTTAAAATCGGAATTTCCGAGTTTTTGGATCGGCGTCACTGAGTTTTGGAAATTGACCGTTGGTCAGCTAATCGGTACCGCCGAGATTTCTGTATCGGTCTCACCGAGATTCAAAAGTTGCTACCTTTGGAGCAACTCGGTACCACCGAGTTTTACACTTCGGTGTCACCGAGTTGGTCACTTTAGGTGTAATGGTTGGATTTTTGGGGATGCCTGTATATACCCCTTCACCACCACCCGCTCGAAAGAGAAGCACTCAGAACTATTCCATACTTGCCCCATCCAATTTTCGGAGAGAGAGCCACCTACTCATGTGTTGAGATCAAGCCATTCCACTCCATCCATATGAATCTTGATCTCTAGCCTCCCCAAGTTGCTTTCCACCAAATCAATCTCTTCCACCAAAGCCAAATCTGTGAGAGAGTGATTGTGTGTTGAGGAGTCTATCCTCTTGAAGCACAAGAGCAAGGAGTTCATCGACATTACCGAGCCTATTACCTTTTGGAGGGTGGTGCCTCCTAGATTGGTTAGGTGTCGCTTGGGAGCCTCCTACTTCGTGTTGTGGAGTTGAACCAAGAAGTTTGTAGGGGCAAGGAGATCGCCTACTTCGTGAAGATCTACCCATAGTGAGGCTAGTCCTTCGTGGACGAAAGCCGTTATGGAATAGTCAAGGTTGCTACTTCGTGGACCCTTATGGGTGGAGCCCTCCGTGGACTCTCGCGACCGTTACCCTCCGTGGGTTGAAGACTCCATAAACGTGGACGTATGATAGCACCACCTATCGGAACCACGGGAAAAATCTTCGTGCCTCCAAATTGCGTTGATCTTCCTCCCTACCCTCTACCTCATATGCTTGTCTTTACTTTCCGCTGCTATACTCTTAGACATGCATGTGTAGGGTGTACTTGAATTGCTATAATTGCTAAAATCTGCCAACACTTAAAATTGGGAAAAGGTAGAATTTTTATTTGCTCAAGTAGTCTAATCACCCCTCCTCTAGACATACTTTCGATCCTACAAGTGGTATCAGAGCTTTGGTCTCCATTGCATTGGTCTCACAACCTAGTAGAGTATGGCATCTAGTGAGGGAAATTATCACCGTAGAGGTCCGTACTTTGATGGAACAAATTTTGCTAGTTGGAAGCACAAAATGAAAATGCATATTCTTGGTCATAACCCTGCCGTTTGGGCTGTTGTTCGTGTTGGATTGCAAGGTGAATTCTTTGGTGATGGAAAGGAACCGGATCGTGAAGCGACCGCGGATGAATTGAAGATGTTGCAATACAATGCTCAAGCATGTGAAATTCTCTTCAACTGCCTATGCCCCGAAGAATTCAACAAAATCAGCCGTCTTGAGAATGCCAAGGAAATTTGGGATACTTTGGTTGATATGCATGAAGGTACTGAATCTGTGAGAGAATCCAAGTTGGACGTTCTTCAAAGTTAGCTTGACAAGTTCAAGATGAAGGATGGTGAAGGAGTCGCTGAGATGTACTCTAGGCTAGCTCTCATCACCAATGAGATTGCTGGATTAGGAAGCGAGGAAATGATCAACAAATTCATCATCAAGAAGATACTTAGAGCTTTGGATGAGAGATACAACCCCGTGTGCACATTGATCCAAATGATTCCCAACTACAAAGATCTCAAGCCTACGGAAGTCATTGGAAGGATTGTTGCTCATGAGATGACACTTAAAGACAAAGAAGAGCTTCACAACAAGTCTAGCGGTGCTTACAAAGCAACAAGTGATGCTCCCACAACTTCAAGTGACAACCTTGTCACCAATGAAGAGATAAGCCTCATGGTCAAGAAATTCAACAAATTCTACAAGAATAGAGGCAAAGAACGAAGCTCCAACTCAAGATACGAAGAGAAGCGTTCGTCAAGTCCTGACCGAAACTGCTACAATTGTGGGAAGCCCGGACACTACTCCAATGAGTGCACGGCTCCCTACAAACGAAGGGAAGAGTCACCTAGAAGACGAAGCTCAAGAAATGAATAACCTCAAAGAGAGAGAAGGAGTAGAGATGATCGTTATGAACGAAGACCCTCAAGGAGAAGTAGGGACTCGGAGAAGAAGGACAAGTACACCAAGAGCTACTCAAGAAGAAGACATCAAGATCATGTTGGTGAATGGGTTTCCGGCTCCGAATCTGACAACCAGTCCAAGAGAAGCTATCACTCCAACTCCGACTATAGTCAAGATGAAGGTGTTGCCGGACTTGCACTAGTGACTACCAACTCCTATGATCTATTTGATTCACCAAATGAAGGGAGTGGAAGTTGCTTCATGGCTAAAGGCCCCAAGGTATCACACCTCGAGTATCTTGATTTCAATAGTGATGAAGATGATTTACTTGGAGATGATGACTTGCTCTTTGATAAAGCTAGCGATGTTAGTCAAAATGAACTTGATAATTTTCATGCTAGTCAATATAAGTCGGTTGATGATGATAAGATGAAAATAGAACAACTAACTAAAGAATTAAACACTCTTAAGTTAGTCCATGAATCTACTCTAGAAGATCATAGAGAGCTTGTAAGGACTCATGAGAAGCTACGCTTCGAGAAGCTCACCTTGGAGCAAGAACTTGAGTTTCTTAAAGCTATCAATGACGATCTCCGAAAGAAGACTTCATCTTATCTAGCCAAATGATTACTCTTGTCTACATACATGCCACAAGTTAAACCTAGACAAACTAGTAACAAAGGCAAGAAAGGTTCTTCATCTAGTAGCAACAATAAAATTGCTAAATCAAATGATGTTGCTTCTAGTAGTTCTATTGATTCCACTAATGATGATTCTCTTAGCCAAGTTACACTTGAGCAAGAAAACGATTTATTGAAAGGAATTATAGAGAAAGGTATCTACAAGAGTCTTGCCGGGTGTAAGCAATTTGAGGAAACTGTACGCAAGCATGGAGGATACCGGAAGAACCATGGCATTGGCTACTTCAACGCAAATGGAGTTGAATGGGAAGAAGGTCAATACCCCAAGCCCAAGTTTGTTCCTCAAACGGAGAAGTATGAACATACTCTCCCCAAGGGAACAAACACTCAAGATGACCTTCCACTCAACATACCTAATCGATTGTGCATTTGCATTCAAACGCAGATTCAAAATAATGCACAAATTTAGGGGGAGCTCTTGCTTATCACATACTTCTCAAAGCGACGATTATATTCAATGATTATATCATATGTCGAAGCTTCGATCTATATGTTGTCATCAATTACCAAAAAGGGGGAGATTGAAAGCACATTTGCTCCCTTGGTGGTTTTGGTAATTAATAACAACATATATATCATTGAACTAATATTTCCACTAAGCATATTTCAGGAAAATTTCAATGATGGGTTGGCAAAAGGATTGTGGAGAAACCCCTAGAAGCAAGGAATTGGATTGGCAAAAGCTTCAAACAAGAGGACTCTACATTTTACTTTGTGAGAAATCACCTTGAGTCCCTAGGAAAGCCAATACTATTAAAAGGGGGTAAGGTACTGTTGGTGAACAAGATGCTCCACGTGCACAAGTGATAGTCACCAAAAACACCCACAAACTCTCCCATCAAAACTCTATCCTAGCTTTCCATGAAAATCGGTGCAACCAACTTTTTCAACTCGGTCCCACCGATTTCCCATCTCAGACAGAGCCCTACCAAACCCTAGCACATCGGTGCAACCGATTCTGCTTCAGTGCCACTGAGTTTAGTTTGCCAACTCTCTGTTACCTCGATTCTTAAAATCGGAATTTCCGAGTTTTTTGATCGGCGTCACCGAGTTTTGGAAACTGACCGTTGGTTACCTAATCGGTACCGCCGAGATTTCTATATCGGTCTCACCGAGATTCAAAAGTTGCTACCTTTGGAGCAACTCGGTACCACCAAGTTTTACACTTCGGTGTCATCGAGTTGGTATCTTTAGGTGTAAGGGTTGGATTTTTGGGGATGCCTATATATACCCCTTCACCACCACCCACTCGAAAGAGAAGCACTCAAAACTATTCCATACTTGCCCCATCCAATTTTCTGAGAGAGAGCCACCTACTCATGTGTTGAGATCAAGCCATTCCACTCCATCCATATGAATCTTGATCTCTAGCCTCCCCAAGTTGCTTTCCACCAAATCAATCTCTTCCACCAAAGCCAAATCTGTGAGAGAGTGATTGTGTGCTGAGGAGTCTATCATCTTGAAGCACAAGAGCAAGGAGTTCATCGACATTACCGAGCCTATTACCTTTTGGAGGGTGGTGCCTCCTAGATTGGTTAGGTGTCGCTTGGGAGCCTCCTACTTCGTGTTGTGGAGTTGAACCAAGAAATTTGTATGGGCAAGGAGATCGCCTACTTCGTGAAGATCTACCCATAGTGAGGCTAGTCCTTCGTGGACAGAAGGCGTTATGGAATAGTCAAGGTTGCTACTTCGTGGACCCTTATGGGTGGAACCCTCCGTGGACTCTCGCGACCATTACCCTCCGTGGGTTGAAGACTCCATAAACGTGGACGTACGATAGCACCACCTATCGAAACCACGAGAAAAATCTCTGTGTCTCCAAATTGCGTTTGATCTTCCTCCCTACCCTCTACCTCATATGCTTGTCTTTACTTTCCGCTGCTATACTCTTAGACATGCATGTGTAGGGTGTACTTGAATTGCTCTAATTGCTAAAATCTGCCAACACTTAAAATTGGGAAAAGGTTGAATTTTTATTTGCTCAAGTAGTCTAATCACCCCCCTCTAGACATACTTTTGATCCTACACTGAGTTCATAGGGCAATTGCAGAAGGATTTGGATGCTTCCCGAAAATCCCAAAGGTATGCTGAATTCCAGCTAGAGGCCAGGCACCGCGTATTAACTCAAAGTCTGGAGGATAAGAACCAGCTCAAAGCAGAAAATCAGTGACAGGCCGAAGAAATTAAGAGCTTGAGAGCTCAATTGGCACAATCTTGTCAAGAAAACTAGAGATTGAAGGCTGGCATGTACTGTAAGTGAAAATCTAACTTTTAACCCACCAAGTGTTTTGTATTATGTTGGGTTTAAGGAGCATTGTTTATTTCCTGACCAAGTCTCCTGACCGGGCGTCCCGAGGAAGAAGCCAGCTCGTATGGAGGGGACCTGTTAAAGGAACTCTCTGTTGTGCACGAGCGGGCTCGGAAGGCTATGAAGAGCATGATTAAGGCTCTATGGCCGGCTAAGACGCCTCCGGAAGGGATGACAGAGCTGGCCGAGAAGTTCAGGGGAGCTCGGAGTCGTTTTGAGCTATGGAAGACCTCCGCTTGCCGAGAGGGAGCCCGAGAAGCGTGGGCCATGGTCAAGACCTGCTTTACCAAACTCAACCCAGAGCATATGGCTCGGGTTGGGCCCGTAGGGCCGGATGGTAAAGAGGTGCTAGTGAGTTTGGTTTACGACCAAGTGATGCCTGCTGCTCGAATGTCACAGGAAGATTGTGCCCTGGACACCATAATAGACCATCTTGAGTGACAACCTTTAGTTTTGAATCTATGTAATGATGTACTTTTTTTTATCAAAACCCTCTCTATCCATGCTGTAAACGTTGTCTTAACCGGTCATCGGCCTCTGCCTCCGTCGCCGATAGCTAAGGAGTGTTCCGGACTATGCATCCTGTGATAACAGGGAATTGTCTCGGGGAACTAAGCAATCCGACCTTGTGGTGCGAACAGACGAAACGTGCATGGGGAGGTATGTTATATTACTATTTAACGTAAGAAACATCGTCCAACGAAAATAATTCCTCTATGGGTTCCTTTCTTTAGGTTACTACGTGAATCGTAGATGTCATAGTCGTGTATCCGTATTATGCGGATTATTTTGCTGTTTGGGGGGGAACAGCCCCCATGTGCGGCGAGAAGTGCCAACCCTACCTTTTTCTTTTCTGTCCGACCAATTTGTATCATAAGAATGCTAGCCTTTGGCTTCGCCCGTCTGAGGTACGCGTCCGGGTAACCCGGTCGTAACAATCGCAGAGGTGCTCCCTTTACCCCCTAGTCGAACAATCGGGAACGTAGGGGGTAAGCACAGGAGCATGGCAACCCGGCTTGGCTAAATCTTAAGCCTAATTGGTGCATAGGTGGCGCGAGAATGATGTCGAAAGAGTGCATATAAGACAAATAGCCAGGTAAAATAAAATGGCTTCATTACGGAGCCCCCAAGTGGTTGTCGGGCAAAAAAATTACCAATGAGGTCACAGTTTGGTTTAAGCCGAACATACATTTAGAGAGGAGGTCTAGTCACTCCTAGAAGGGAAAATAAAAAGAAAAGGAAAAGAAATAAAATATGAGATTTTATAGGGTACAAGGGGACACCGGTCTAGCGGTAGAAGCGCCGGAGGCGAGCTGCGTTCCATGGGTTTGGTTTGAGGCGATTGTCTTGCGGGTCGTGAAGTCGGTAAGCTCCTCCGGTCAGTACTTCGTCGATTATGAAAGGGCCCTCCCACTTCGGTTTGAGATTATTCTTCTGTTTCTCTGGGAGGCGTAAGACCAACTCGCCCACATTATAGACTTTAGCTCGAACCTCCCTGCTTTGGTACTGCCGAGCCTGCTGTTGATAGAAAGTAGATCGGGCCCGGGCTATGGCGCGCTCCCCCTACAAGGCGTCTAGGTCGTCCTGCCGATCTAGCTCGGCTTCTTTTTACTCGTATATGCGCACTCTTGGCGCGTCGTGAATGATGTCACAAGGGAGGACCGCTTCCGCCCCGTACACCATAAAAAATGGTGTGTATCCAGTTGATCGGTTTGGGGTTGTGCGCAAACCCCACAGTACGGAATCGAGTTCCTCTACCCAATGACAGTCAGATTCTTGAAGTGACCGGACCAGGCGAGGTTTAATACCACTCATAATGAGGTTGTTGGCCCGTTCGACCTATCCATTGGTTTGGGGGTGATACACCGAGGCATAATCAAGCTTGATGCCTAGGTTCGCGCACCAGTCCTTGACCTCCCAGGCGGTGAAGTTGGTTCCATTGTCGGTTATTATACTATGTGGGACACCGTAACAGTGTACCACGCCGGATATGAAGTCGATGACCAGTCTCGATTTTGACGAACTTACCGGTTTTGCTTCGATCCATTTAGTGAATTTGTCGACCATGACCAGTAGGTATTTCTTTTCCTTTGTCCCCACTTTAAGAGGTCCTACCATATCTAACCCCCATACCGCAAAAGGCCATGTAATGGGTATTGTCCAAAGAGCCGTAGGAGGCATGTGGCTTTGATTTGCAAAGATCTGACAGCCGACAAAATGTTGAACGAGTGTGTGGGCGTCAGTTCGGGCGGTGGGCCAGAAGAACCCGGCTCGAAAGGCCTTGCTTACCAGGGCCCGTGCTGCCGCGTGGTGGCCACCCATGCCTGCATGTATCTCTGCCAGGAGCTGCCTTCCTTCTTCTTCAGATATGCACCATTGGAGGACCCCCGTAGTGCTTATTTTGTATAGCTCTCCTTCATGGACCTTGTAGGTTTTTGATCGCCGTATTATGTGTCTCGCCTCCGTCTGGTCGTCAGGGAGTTCTTTGCACAGAAGGTAGGCAAGGAAGGGTTCTGTCCATGGTGCGATTATGGCCATTACTTCGTGGGCCGAGGGAATTTTTTCAATCATGGAACCGCCGATGATTTGATCGTCTGGTTCTACCGTGGGGGGGATTACCTGCTCCTCTCCCTTGGTTATAGCATCCCCTCCGTCGTCCTGCCACACCACGGAGGGTTTGAAGAGCCTCTCTAGGAAGGTGTTCTTAGGGACTGGCTCGCGCTTGGCGCCCATGCGGGCGAGGATGTCGGCCGCTTGGTTGTTGTCTCTAGAGACATGGTGGAACTCTAGTCCTTCAAATCGTGTAGATATCTTGAGGACGGCATTTCTATAGGCTGCCATTTTTGGATTTTTAGCATCGAATTCGCCGTTTATTTGGGAGTTGGCGAGATTAGAGTCTCCCCGTACTTCGAGCCACTGCACACCCATCGAGGTGGCCATCCGGAGTCCATGCAACAGAGGCTCGTACTCGGCCGCATTAGTGGAGTCGGCGTACATGATCTGGAGGACATATCAGATGATGTCGCCGGTGGGGGATGTGAGGATGACTCCAGCCCCTAGTCCGGCGAGCGTCTTGGATCCGTCGAAGTACATTGTCCAGTGTGAGTATGTGTTATATTCTCGAGGGAGCTCGGCCTCGGTCCATTCGGCGATGAAATCAGCTAACACCTTAGATTTAATAGCTCGGCGTGGCTTGTAATTGATTTCGAACGGGAGGAGTTCGATAGCCCACTTGGCTATGCGGCCGGTGGCGTCCATGTTATTGATTATTTCGTTTAGGGGTGCTTCAGAGTCCACCGTGACCGAACACTCTTGGAAATAATGTCTGAGCTTCCCTGAAGCCATGAACACCGTATAGGCTATCTTCTGATAATGTGGGTATCTGGTTTTGCACGAGGTAAGTACTTCCGATACATAGTATACTGGCTTTTGTACCCGGTATTTATGGTCATCGGCCTCCCGCTCTACCACGAGTGCCGCGCTGACGACCTGGTTGGTGAATGAGATGTATAGCAACATCGATTCGCCCGTACCAGGTGCTGTCAGTATGGGGTTGCTGGCTAGCAGCGACTTGATTTTCTCTAGTGACGCTGCAACCTCATCGGTCCATTCAAAGTTTTTTGTTCGTTTCAATAGCCTGTATAGTGGCAGAGCCTTTTTGCCGAGGCGAGAGATGAAGCGGCTTAACGCCGCCACACAGCCTGCTAGTCTTTGGACGTGTTTTAGCTCCATGGGTACCGTGAGTTGTGACAGAGCTCGGATCTTGGCCGGATTAGCCTCTATGCCCCTCTGGGAGACAATGAATCCGAGCAATTTACCCGTGGGGACTCCGAAGACGCACTTGTCCGGGTTTAGCCGTATGTCATACTCCCGCAGGCTTGCGAATGTTTGACCCAGGTCCTGCACCAGCTGGCTGACATGTTTGGTCTTGATGACCACGTCATCTACGTACGCCTCGACCGTTTTGCCGATTTGTTTCTCCAGACATGTTTGAATCATGTGCTGGTACGTGGCGCCAGCGTATTTCAGCCCGAAAGGCATTGTATTGATGCAGAATGGCCCGTAGGGGGTAATGAAGGTGGTTGCGGCTTGATCGGATTCCTTCGTTTTTATCTGATGATATCCGGAATAAGCGTCGAGGAAGCACAGGGAGTCATGTCCGGCAGTGGCATCAATGATCTGGTCAATGCAGGGTAAAGGGAAAGGATCTTTAGGGCAGGCTTTGTTAAGGTCTTTGAAGTCGACACAGAGCCGCCAGGATTTGTCTTTCTTCAGTACCATGACAAGGTTTGCCAGCCATTCAGGGTGTTTGATCTCTCTGATGAATCCGGCTTCAAGTAGTTTGGCGAGTTCTTCGCCCATAGCTTGACGCTTGGGCTTAGAAAATCGATGTAGGGTCTGTTTAACCAGCTTGAAGCCTGCGATTATATTCAGACTGTGTTCGGCCAACCTTCGGGGGATTCCGGGCATATCTGATGGGTGCCAAGCAAATATATCCCAGTTTTCGCATAAGAACGTGCGTAGTGCTTCAGCGACCACGGGGTCCAGCTGAGCTCCGATGGACGCCGTTTTATTGGGGTCCGTTGGGTGTACCTAAAATTTTATGATTTCATCTGCGGGTTTGAACGACGTAGACTTTGGCCTCTTGCCAAGGATCACGTCATCTTTGTCTACGATAGAACGGAGCGTAGTCAGTTCCTCAGTGGCTAGCGTCTCAGCTAGTGCCTCGAGGGCAAGCGATGCTGTTTCATTCTCAGCTCGAAGGGCTCTATCCGGGTAGCTTGCAACTGTGATCACACCATTGGGTCCCGGCATTTTAAGTTTCATGTAACCATAATGAGGTATGGCCTGAAATCTTGTGAAGGCGTCATGCCCTAAGAGGGCATGATAACCGCTGTGAAAGGGTACGATATGAATAAGTAGTTCCTCTGATCTGTAGTTATCTGGGGTACCGAACACTACATCGAGGGTTACTCGCCCCGTGCAGCGTGCCTCTCTTCCGAGGATGATGCCTCGAAAGGTTGTGCTGCTTTGCTCGATTCGAGACTTATCGAACTGCATTTTGTCCAACGTTCCCTCGTAGATGAGGTTTAGGCCGCTGCCGCCGTCCATTAGTACTTTGTCCAACCGAAAACCGTCTATTATTGGGTTGAGGACCAGGGCGGCCGGCGCCCGCTCTGTGCGGGTCATCGGTTGGTCGTTTTCGCCGAAAGTTGTCGGTGTATCTGCCCATGATTTCCTTGATTCCACCTGGTGTATCTGATCGAGCTCTCGAAGAGCCCTCTTCCTCTGACCTTTCAAGGAGAACATCTTGTAGATCGTTAGGACCTCGGCGTGAATTTTCGGTGGTGTTACTGAACGTCTTTCTGGGGGTGAGGCCGTGAGGATGGCCTCTCTGCTCTTTGCGACCTGCCTAACGACCCAGCATGCTCGAAGGCTGTGGGATGGGCTTGCGTTTGGTGGGGTGGGATGTATGGGGCAAGGACTGTCCAGTAATCTATCAAGGACAATTTTCTCTTTAATGGGGTATTTGTTCCTTTTTTCGGCAGGCCTGTGCCTGGGAGGGTATTGTGGTGACATGAGCCTTTTCCGAACTTCTCTAGGTTGTTCGGTGTGGACCGGCTCTGTATAAAATCATTGTTCTTGCCGCGTACTCTCCATAGCGCAGTAATTTTCCATAAAGTATGTTAGCTCGGAGAAGTTTTGGACGCAACGACGGTCAAGGGTGTTGAGGATTCCCTTATCATGGCAGTTTCGCTGAAAGGCTACAATCAGTTCTAGGTCGTTGACGCCTTTCATCATGTTTTTGCCGAGGAGGAATCTGGCCCAAAAATGATGGACCGATTCCCCCGGTTGTTGCTTAACCTCCCGTAAGTTCATCAGACCGGGTTCTAGCGCGCTTTTAAAGCGCTCGATCTGAGTGGTGGGTGGGAAAAAAATTCACGCCCCGGCGAGGTGCATGTTCGGTGCGCGGACAACCGGGTTTTGTTCCGTTACTGGATTGGGTGCGAAACCTCCGGTCTCTACCTCAACGTGCTTGGGGGATGCGGCACCAATAGTATTTTGCCGTGCGGGCCCCAGGTTGTGTGTTAGGCCAGCACCCACAGTGTCCAGAGGGAGTTCGGATCCCGAGTGATCGGAGATTGGAATATGCACCGTTTTCAACTTCGCCGGTTGGTGAGACGCGTCTTCAGCCGGGCACTCGACGGTGGCGACTAAATGCGTTATCGGAGGGACGTGAATTTCCCTGTCGTCGGGCCTCAGCCCGATCTGGTCATAAACCGATGTTTGACGGTCGGCCATGCTCAAGGCTTGGATCCAACCGATTAGCTCGCCCGGCAGTGGGGCTTTGATTGGGTCGGCATCAAAGGCGCGACTAGGGCTGGTCATCGGCGCTGTCGTCCCGGGGTTACTTGATGGTATTCCCGGGGAGTATGAGGCCATGGTTGACGCAGATACCTTGGCCAAGGTAGGTTTTAAGACCGAGCCGGGGGTCGAGGTCATCCCAGCGACGAGGTTTCCTGCCAACGACATCAAGGCGTGAGGGGCAGTGTGTCTTCTAAGAAGAGCAGAGGTCCTTGTCAAAACAAGATCTCCCCGGGAGTCGGCGACGAACTCTAGGTTCCCGAACCTGACTTCTGAACCAGGGGCAAAGCTTCCGATCTGGTCAAGGCAACCCGTGGCATCAGCTTGAAGAACGACGCTTCCGAAAGCGAAGATCTGTCCAGGAACGAAGGCGTCCTTGTTGCAGATCTCCCCACTCATGATTAAGCGAGCCATCGATCCTTTGGCGATTCACAGCGGAATTCTCAATGAAAGCACCAATGTCGGTGTCGAAACCGACGGATCTCGGGTAAGGGGTCCCGAACTATGAACCTAGGATCGATGGTAACAAGGGATGAAGGAGACAGTGTTTACCCAGGTTCGGGCCCTCGTGAGGAGGTAAAACCCTACGTCCTGCTTGATTGTATTGATGAGTGAGATGATTACAGAGTTGATCCACCTCGATATCAAAAGAGCTAAACCTTAGATTAGTTAACCATCCTTCTACGAACTAAGCCCCCTGGTTTATATAGACACCAGGGATACCTAGGGTTACACATGGTTGGTTTCCATCTGGGCATAGATACGCCCATTCTTTCTTGGAGGACACACCAAGTCTTCGGGACTCCGCCTTCTGAACATGGGATCGTCTGGTAACTTGGCCCTCTAATAACTGCTCCTGTGTGGCCCATCGTGTTGGCCCATCAGGGATGAACCAACAGCCCGGGGACCCCTTAGTCCTAGACTCCCTCACTTAGGTCATCTACTTGAGGGAAATTTGCTACTGTCCTACAAAACTCTGGGCTTGGAGGCCCAACACGAGTCTACAAGAACAAGTTGTGTAGTAGACATCAATGAGGTGTGTAGATAATTGTAAATTACAAAATAAAATAGAAAGTAAATAAAGGCAGCAAGGTAATAGTAGCGTTTGTAAATATATAAGTGAATAGACCCGGGTGCAGCGACGTGCTATACAAACAGTTTTTAACCCCTTTCCGCGACGTACTTTGAAACCGTCGCCTTGCATGTGTGGGCGATAGGGGAGGTCCATCCCATACGACACGGAAAACCCGTCAGCAATGGTGACCAATGGCGCAAACGATCTACCAAACGTAATCGTGTGCGGTGCAGGAATATATCGCACACGCTATATTTTGGGCGTACGTGTGGGATTTGGGATCAATCACAAACGGCTATCACGAGTTAAAAGCGTCCAATTGCTCATGGAAAACAAACGACTGAGGAGCTCTTGAGCACACGTACAAGTGTTGCCAATCATTTGCGACTTCTTATGTATCACCAACGTTTCAGTTTATATCTCATGTGCTTTTCCTGTAGATCACAGGCGGTTGCGCTATGAGTTGCGTGTGCTTTTACTGTTGATCACAGGCGGTTCCACTATGAGTTACGTGTGCTTTCCATTTTGTATCGCAGACGATTAGTTGCTTGAACCGTGTGCGCTGAAAAAGCCAGCTTATTGTAAAATATCGCATTTGAATCACCCCGCAAATAGCAAATTCACCACAATATGCAATCGACAAATAGTGTCCACATGAAGAACATTCATCATAATTCGGCACAATATGCAATTGAACGAATAGTGTCCACAGGAAGAACATTCATCATAATTCGCGACAATATGCAATTGAGCAAATGCTAGCTAAATTCCACATATGTAAGACAGACATATGCAGTACATAATCTTAGTGTACGAGATACGAAGACATGATCACATGGAAAACAATGCATCCATGCATATATGTTTAGCTGATAACACTATATGAATGCGTACTTATTATTGGGGGATACGAATCATGAAGTCTTTGACGTCTCTAGAGGGCTTGATATAATGTTTCACAAAGAAGGTGCTGATAAATTTCCTAACAGACATCAATGCATCTGCGGCGAGCGGTTCAGAGGTCATCGGTCCGAAGATCAACTGCAGGACTTTTAGATCAGAATGTGACATACGTGTGGTGTAGAAGATAGTAATTAAGAAACAAACTTACTGGTTCTGTTTTATCAGCATCGGCACCACATTCAACATGTCTGCATAGGTTCATCATGTGTGCGCAAACGTAGTATCCACATAGGTTGGTCCCTAGTTGTTGTTGAGGACACTGCAATTTTTTGTACAAAATTAGTCATGTATTTGCCCTGTTAGGAACAACCTAACCGGTGTAAGTTGTTTCTTTTTTTCTTTGGAGAGAAATAGAAAGAGGTTTACTTAGAAACTTGAACTATGACTAGCATTTTCTGAAAATAACGAAATTCGTTGTCTTACTGGAGAACCAATCACGTGCTGCAGATGTAGTTGGGGGACGAACCATCTCCCTCCTAAAGTTATGGTCTTACACAATACCCTGCGAATGAAGATGAATTTTCACATACTCAATTCTTGAACCAGATATGAACACAACATTTTAACATCAAAGAATTCAATACCTATCCATGAAATCCTGAAGATGACTCAGATCCTGAGGCGCATTTGACTCTCTAAGAGAATCCAGGTAGTAAACTGTGTTGCGTTTTGGAACAATGACCACCAAGATCCAGTGATCTCTATAGTTTAAGAAAACCTTGAACTTACGAACTGTGTCGAAAACTAAAAGACGATCAATGTACGTGGTTGTATATTTAACTTACCCTTCATGATACAGCCACATGATGAATTCTCCTATCTGTAACTCCCACAAGATCTTGGCGACATGCGAGATGGAAGCCTCGCGTGTTTCATTCATACATAACAAAATGCCATTTGCTAAATCAGGATCTATGAAATGCCAATCCACCCTTATCGATCTCTGCGCCGTCAATCCCCCGAGGAATACAATATAGTTAGCTTTTTTTCATTTACAACTTTGTATGGAGAAGTTGATCACAAAGTTTGTGAAGTACTTACAACATCAAACATTTGACAAGAGTGGCAGCAAGCTTATCGAAGTTGAAGAAGAGATGAAAGTCCTCGAATTCCACACTAATGGTACATGCATCGTGAAAGAAATGCCTACGGTCGTAGTGCAATTCGACAATATTATGATCTTCTCCTTTTGACATTATGTCCATGCAATATTTATGTAACTTGCGACAACTGGAACTGCACTCATCAAAGTATTCGCCAACAAGAAATGGCTGGCCATGCTTGGACTTGCGTGCTTCAAATGGGTCTACTTTCTGACTAGAAAGTAGCTTTTCAAATTCTGCTTCAGACTTTTGGTCAGAACCGGGATTACATGGGTCTTCATCGGCCATGCCATGGTTCTGCTGGAAGAGTCTTTGTAGTAGGATGCTCTGGTACTCATCCCTCCTCTGTTTCTATCATGCGTAATAACAAATTGCCAATTTTACTAGGAAGCTAAATATAAATGCAACAGTCTTTGTAGTACAGGATACACATCGGCAGTGTTTGAATGATATCAAATTAATAGTGACAGCTACATACATTATGCTGTCAAACATTCCAATCTTTTAAAAACTACTGTCTTGCACCATGTTTTTTTCACTAAGTCTGATCATCTGTTTATTTTAGATTGCCATGTTTCAGGTGGTCCAGTCACCTGACAACCGAGGTGTGTGTACGCTCGAATAATGTTGATGCCAGCCATGTTTCTGTGCATAATTAGACCTTTCTCGTGCTGAATAAAATGAAGTGCTTCATGTGTACTAACTTGCTGTAAATTTTCATGCAATGATAACTCATGTAGCCCATAGTTTTCTTGCTGTCAATATGCCTTCAGGTTAAAACTATGACAGTGTCTTAATCACATCCAAAATCAAATAGCACACGGGAAGTGTCTGAATCACACCTAATATAACAAATGATTTATAACAACGAGAGTTAGGCTTACCTTCTTTGCACGTCCCAGAAACTTCCTCCCATTGTACCCAGATTCAAAAGCTCGTAACTTCACGGATTGAAATTGATGTTGACCATGAACAGGTAGGTCTTCAGCTACCCCTCTCCATTCCTTGGAAGTGATTGTCCTAGGGAGCTACAAGAGAAAGAAATGGCACAAATGGGCCTGTTGCTTTAAAATCCCCAATTCCAAAACAAAACCCTAAGCCTAGTTGATCCAGAGAGATGAGAGACGAATACCTGGCTGGTGAGAGATCCGTCGTCGTCGGAGATACCGCTTGAGGGGTCACTCGAGGAAACCATGGCGTGTCCGCGGCGGTCGGATGCTAGAGGGAGAGATGTGGGCGGCGGTGCGTGGGGGGTGCAGGGGAAATGTTGCCCTTTGGGGGGAGGGGGGAGGCAGATATTTCGGCGGTCGGCGAAATTTTTCGCTCGTTGAAAGGAATCTTGGAGCGCAAAGATTCATCAGACACGGTGTTTCTACTTTTATCGTGTGCGATGATATAGAACATACAAAATTTCACCCCTCCCCACGTATTTCCTGGTTATAGTTCACATCCTCGTCATTGCATAATGCAACATCAACTGCTAACTTGGGTATACAAATTAGCGGACACACATAGCTCACAGTTACTAAACCGAGCAAGTTCACTAAATAATCAAGCTGCTTGAACTAGAGATAGCTCTTACAAAAGACCGGCTCTCTGAACAAAGGCTATTAGTAATGCGCATAATTTGAACAAAGACGCCGACGAGCAGCCGCCCTATGCCTCGCCACTGTTCGATGAGATGTTGATGACTTATCCGAGCGACATTCCGCCGGTGCTGGACTCCGCATCCCCCAGGCTGACTTCGACCGCGGCGACGTGCTCATCCTCGGCATTGTCCTCGTTATCGGCGTCGCCCTCATCTTCGTAGTACTCGTAGTAGTGGCGCTGCCATAGCTCGCATTGTTACTCCACCACCGATTCCTCGATGGACAGACGCTTCTCAACCTCCTCCCGAGCCACGCGCAACTCCTCCCAGCACTCGGCGCTCTTGGACGGCTCCCGCATCTCCAGCTCTCGCTCGGAGATCTCAAGCGGAACGGGCTCCATGGCCTCCGCCGCCGCATCGTTGGCATGCATCTCGGCATCCGCAGCAGCCGGCTTTTCAGACGTGTGGTGCATGTTGGATTCCGGCGAAGCTTGGAGTATCTTGGCATGGGTGTTTTCGATGATATAGGACTGGATGGCCTTTACCCGGGCTAGGGCGGCCTCCGCGGCATGGCACGATGCTCGAGCGCTCTTGGCGTTTCCAGCCGCTGTCATAGCAGCTCCTGTCTCCGCGGCTATAGACGCCCTTTTGGCCCCCGCAGAAGCCCTGTCAGCCGCCGTAGAGGCCCTTTCAGCGGATGCGGGTTAAGGCGGATGCGGCTGCGCTCTCGGCCGAGGCGGCCGCGTTCTTGGCAGAGGCGGGAGCGCTCAGGGCCGAGGGGGCGGTCGTACGCACCCTTACGAAGCGTTCCCACGGCGTCATTCTTTGCAAAGAGGGTTTGTTGGGGAATGGGGATCGAGGGTGAACGAAATCCGAGCTAGACGAAGCTGACGAAGCTTCCCTCGTAAGATATAAATAGATCCGTGAATTTTCATCGCAAACGGTTCCTATATGGAACCGTGTGTACGCAGTTCACTTTTTGTATTGAATTGTAAAACTATTTTGGGGTACAACGGTAACGGATATTGTTTTATTTGTAAGAAAAAGATCCCTACCATCAAAATCCACTAACGACATCCTAAAATTAGGAAAAATTCGGGGTTCAATTGACATTTTTATACATTAAGTTAGTTTGTACAAATTTTACGGCCATAATTCAAAATTATAACACATGAACATGCAAGATGAAGCAAATACTGCTGGAAAAATCATATTTATGTACTACTTGCTTCCCTATATATGCCGCTTGCAATAAATTTGAAGGAGTTCCAAACATCTTGGGTAACGGTTTGGACACACGTGCACGCATTGGGAATCTAGGTTTTAAAATTCAAAAAAATGAAAAATGCTCTAAAGTACATGATAATATTCTGCATGATTTCCCGACATGGGGCCAAGATGTCGTGGTCAAAGTAACGGCTTATTCGAGATAAGCTTTGACACATGCCTCTCACAAAACAGAGCATCACATGAAGGGTTGTGGTTCCGAGAGGGAACATGAGCCTTGTTTGATGACGAACCGCTAGTCGTTGTCTTATTTGGCCTAGCTTTTTTTGAATTCGTTACAATGCACGTACGCGCGGCATCCTGAAATTTGGACATTTTCATGGTTCAATGAGCATTTTTATTCGTGAAGTTAGTTTCTAGATATCTAGTGGCCATAATTCAAAACTAAAATACATGGACATGTGCAAGATGAAGCAAAAACAACAGGAAAAAATCATATTTATATATGTACTAGTGTTTCCGTCTATTTGCCACGTGCAATAAATTTGAAGGAGTTCCAGACATCTTGAGTAACGATTAGGACACAAGCATTGAGAATAATCTAGGTTTTTAAATTCAAAAAATAAATAAATAATGCTATGAAGTACATGAAAATCAGCATGATTTCCCGCCATGGGGCCAAGATGTCGTGGTCAAAGTAACGGCTTGTTCGAGATAAGCTTTGACACATGCCTCTCGCAAACCGGAGCATCACACGCAGGCTAGTATAGTTCCGAGAGGGGATGTGGGGCGTTGTGTGATGACGAACCGGATCACTGCCTCATTCGGCCTAGTTTTTTTTTCATCGTTACGATGTATGAATACGACCGTCATCCTAAAATTAGGAAATATTCGGGGTTCAATTGGCATTTTTATACATGAAGTTAGTTTCCAGAAATTTAATGGCCATAGTTCAAAACTGAAACACATGAACAAGCAAGATGAAGCAAAAACCGCTGGAAAATCATATTTATGTACTACTTGCTTTCATATATATGCCACGTGTAATACATTTGAAGGAGTTCCAAACATCTTGAGTGACGGTTTTGACACAAAAGCATTGGGAATCTAGGTTTTTAAAGTCAAAAATTGAAAAATGCGCCGAAGTACATGAAAATATGCATGATTTCCCGACATGGGGCCAAGATGTCATCATCAAAGTAACGGCTTGTTCGAGATAAGCTTTGACACATGTCAAGCTAGCAATGCATGGTTAACTGTTACCCGCGTCCCCATGGGTAATTACTCTATTAGGGCACTGGTGCCAGCTTGAATGCCCTTCTGAAAGTTGGTGGGTCAAATACCTTACCGAGCGTGCAGGACGGGGATGAGGATGGGATAGCATTACCCGCCTTACCCATGAATTGAAGTACTTAATTACATGTGGGCTCTGAAATTAGTAGACCCCATGTAATTTGTGGCCTCGGTCACCCAAATTTACACACATCCCACCCCTTTGGCCCAAAATTCCCTAAGAAATCCCAAACCCTCATAATGTTTATTGCGTTGAAATACTATTTTTTCTACTGAAATACCTGAAGGTTGTTCTTAAATGCATGTGTGAGTTTCCCCACGGTGATAAAGAACTCGGTGGGGACGTGGATGGGAAACTTTTTATCCCCACGCACGGGTACGTAGACGGGGACGGGGATGGGAGGGCGGTGATGGGGACGGAGATGGGACTCCAATACTCGCCTAAGAAATCCCCAGCTTTAGACACAAGCCTCTCACAAACCGGAGCATCACACGATGGTGCGTGGTTCCGAGAGGGAACGTGGGGCCATGTGTGATGACGAACCGCCAATCGCCGTGTCATTTGACCTATTTTTTTTTCATCGATACAATGCACGAATACCACCGGCATCCTATTTTTTTTTAAAAATGGCGTTTTATTGGCATTTTTATACATTAAGTTAGTTTATAGAAATTTAATGGCCATAGTTCAAAACTGAAACACATGAACAAGCTAGATGAAGCAAAAACCGTTGGAAAATCATATTTATGTACTACTTGCTTACAATATATGCCACGTGCAATAAATTTGAAGGAGTTCCAAACATCTTGAGTGATGGTTTGGACACAAAAGCATTGAGAATCTAGGTTCTAAATTCAAAAAGAATGAAAAAAATGCTTTGAATTCTGAAGTACATGAAAATATGCATGATTTCCCGCCATGGGGGCCAAGATGTCGTGGTTACTGCTCTCGGACTTGCTTTCGTAACACAAATGGCACGCATGCATTACATTTGGATAGAAAATGTAAATATTTGGCAAAACAAACGGGTCCCACATGATTGCGCTCTGTTTCGCGTTTCGAGTTTTGGAAGCCAATTTTCGCGGGGTATTAATCACACGCGGTCATACATTGGGAACCGTCGGTGATGTTAATTCACACACGGTTGTTGACTAGGAAATCGTGTGCAATCACTGCTAGCGAAGATCAAGATTCTAGCCGCCTATAAATGCTGCCCCTCGAGATGTCATCCCGCCTGCATTCTCTTGTCTCTCTATCCCACCCCTCGCACAAAACTCGGCCATGGCACGGCCGGTCTGTGCACAAGCAGAGGAGGAGGCACCACCCTGCGAGGACATGGTGAAATGCAGCAACGAGGAGGACCCCTTCGCGCCCCTAGATGAGGTCGCGCCAGACCCCCCAACTGAAGATTGGTTTTGGGGCCAGTACAATCTAGCTTTGTGGAAGGCGCTGCTGCCGGGTGAGAGAGCCAGGCAGGTGGCTTTCAAGAAGGAGCGGGTTGAGGAGCGCGCCAGGAAACTCGTGACCTGGAATGCCCTTAGTGCCGCAAGGGAAAAGGAGGAGCTGGAGCTTTGGCGGCGGGCGAATCGACGAGCGGTGCAGGTGTACGAAAACGGCCGGTACCACGCAATGAAAGCCAGTGGCGCTAGGAGCCTCACCACTGCGTGGGCGTGGGCTGATAAGCTCGAGCGTGCCACCGCCAAAGAGCTCCAGTGGGCGCCCAATGAACTGTCCTGCATGGTCGCGTGCCTCCGCCAGCAAGAGGCTGATCGGCACGTCGAGCGCTTCGAGGCGGAGGAGGCGGCGAACTCCCTCCACGTTAGGAAGGCACCGCGCACCAGGGAGCTGCTCGCGAGAGGCTCCCATTTTACTGCTCCTCGCTTAAGGAGGGGTTCTTATTAGTTTAGTTTTTATTCATTGTACGTATTAGTTAACTACTATCATCATGTATATGTGATATATACTGTATATGTATCATCTCTTCAATGAGCTATTCAACAATTAATATTATTATTAGTTTAATATTTCTATCTGTTTTCATACTGATTTTCTGGCTCTAACTGTTAGCCTTTTACACATATTGAAGCATAACAATAGAACATAAATCATTCACACATCGAACATATCAATATTGTGATTGTTGTCCAGACACTGGGATCGACATCTAAATGATTCAACAAAATAAAACGCGTCCATGACTACACCCTAGCCTACGGAAGCTCTTGGCTGTGCCTGAACTCGGTCAGGCGTTCGTCCATGCGGTTTACACGCTCGCAGTATAGCTGGAGCGCGATCTCGAGCTCCAAGCTAGCTATTTCATTGGAGATTACCATATCGAGGATGTGACGGCTATTTTCTTCTACTGCTCCCCACTGGACACCTGGAACAAGGAGGCGCTCGAGCCTACCGATGAGCTCGTTAGCATCGAGGGGGCCGCGGACAAGGCGAACAGCGCGACCCATGCAAACGGCACGGCCGGCGTCCGGTGCAAGGACGGTGCGGCCGAGCTCTGGTGCAAGTACGACACAGACGGCCGCTGCCCATTCCTGGCGAGAAATAGGGCTACTCACGTGCCTTGGACACAGCTGCAATGTCATGTCAGGTGGGATAGCAGGCAAGCGGGGATGGAACTGCTCTTGCTCTGCCGCGCGCCACGCCTCTCGCTCTGCGGCCCTCCATCGGTGTTGCTGTGCGGCGCGCCTTGCCCTCTCGGTGTGGACGCGCATGTTTTGCTCTACGGATCACCACCGATGATCTTCTTGTGCGGCGCGCTGCTGCCTCTCGGCAGTGAGGTGGCTATGTTTCTCGGCGGCGCTGCCGCGCCCTACGCCAAGGGTGTGCTAAACCCTTGCGATGACGCGCAGCACAGCATTGTCCGATGCGTCGTCGGACACGCTATCGGCCTCGACAGGCCGTTGCGCCTGCACCGGATCATTTTCGTCGTCGAGGAGGTTGATATCAGAGGCGACGCTTCGTCGGGTTGGCATGCTTCATAGATGGGCTAGGCTGCACTAGGTGTGCATCCGCGTGTGACACGCGCAGGCTCTTATGCTCATTCGCTTCTGGCGGGAAACCGATGGGGAAGCTTGTGCGGGAACATGCGCGGTTCCGCGCGGGAATATGGCCAAAAGAAACGCCGGTGCGGTGCCGAAGCGTGCACTAGAATCCTTGGGCGAAAACGCGGTGACAAGACATGAGAGAGGAAGAAGAGGTGATGCGCAGTCAGACTGGTAATAATAATAAAACGTCTGTGATATTAATACGGGCAAACGGCACTTCCGTAGCACCGTCGGTAATGATTTCATCAATTGCTGACAATTGTTTGGCAGCAATCATCTACCCACAACACACACAACTTGTCCGGATGGATCGTTTCGGTTATTATTGGTCTTACCACACAATTCTCATGAATGAACCGATTGCTGCGTATCACACACACCTTACGCTAACCCGTTTGTGGTCTGCTGGATCAGTGCAAACAGTTTATCCGAGTGAACTGTGTGCCGTACTTCGCACACGTACGTAGTTTTTTTTAACTATTTCTGTTATCTTAGCAAATCCCAAACAGTTCATAAGAATAAACTTTTTGCCGTGGATCGCACACGCAACTATTTTTTGAATCGTATTTGATGGATCCACCATCGCACACAATTCGTGCCATTGGCGACGGAGCTTGAACAATACCGTTTGCGATTGGTCGATCACACACAGTTTCGTCGAAGGGTCTCTGATTGATCGTCTTTGGACCATCCTGCGGTAGTGCATGTAGGCAGCATATGGTGGGTAACAAATTACTGTTGGGCAATTGATAGAAAAGAGGATAGTTATGCGATTTTCACGGCAAAGATCATGTGTATATAGGCATCACGTCCATAAACAAATAGGCCGACTCCTGCCTGCACCTATTACTATTACTCCACTCATCGACCGCTATCCAGCATGCATCTAGAGTATTAAGTAAGACAGAGTAATGCATGGAGAACGATGACATGATGTAGACAAAGTAAACTCAAGCAATATGAATGAACCCCATCGTGTTATCCTTAGTAGCAACAACACAAAGACACATCTTGTCCCCTACTTTGTCACTGGGATACAGAAACTCGTCAGGTTGAACCTACCACAACGCACCACTCCCACCGATGAAATATCAATCTACTTGGCCAAAGAACATCAATAATCGGAGAGCATTACGAAGCTATAGTGATCATGCAATTAAGAGACAATATATATCAGAGATATCTCAAATACTTTTCATCAATAATCTGAACATAAACCCACAATTCATTGGATCCCAACAAACACACCGCACAATAGGATTACATCGGATAGATCAAAGCGAAGATGCGATGACCATTGTATTGAAGATCAAGATATAGAGAGATTGCCATCTAGGTACTAGCTATGGACCCGTAGGTCTATGGTGAACTACTCACACATCATCATGAGGGCAGCAAGGTTGATGTAGAGGCCCTCCGTAATCGATCCCCCCTCCGGCAGGGTGCCGAAACGGAGCTCTAGATGGCCTTGCGACAGAACAGAGACTTGCGGCGGCGGAAAAAGGGTTTCAGGACTGCCTCTGTTATTTTTAGGCTGAAAGAGAATTTATAGGACACAGAGGGGTGTCGGGAGGCAGCCGAGGGAGGCACAAGCTATCAGGGCGCGGCCCCCCCTGGGGGCGCCCTGTTGGCTTGTGCGGCCCTCGTGCGGCCCCCGGCCTCCTTCCGAAGCTTCCGGGTCTTCTTTTGGTCTAGAAAAAAATCATCAAAAAGTTTCGTGGCAATTGGACTTCGTTTGGAAATGTAAACCTGAAAAGTAAAAAACACGTAGAATACAGCAACTGGCACTGGGCACTGGGTCAATAGGTTAGTGCTCAAAAATATTATAAATTGGTAAATAAAGACCCAAATAGTATCCTAGAATGGTAATATATCAGCATGGAACAATCAAAAATTATATATACGTTGGAGACGTATCAAGCATCCCAAAGCTTAATTCCTGCTCATCCTCGAGTAGGTAAATGATAAAAACAGGATTTTTGATGTGACATGTTATCCATTATGTAATCTTATGCATGTATGCTCATTGAGAAACAATGTATCAACAAATATTAATATAGCAATAATTAAAGTGTAAGAGACAAAATCATCAATCTCACAATGTATACGATCCTTAAAGAATGTTTACCCCCTATTCATCTTATTATTTTAGCAAGGCATGGCTCCATCTTCACCACATTAATACAAATGTCAAGCACCACGGTGTCCAAGTTAGGCAATTGGATCGTACTTTTTCAATATGCATCAACTTTTTATTCTTCACGCAATACATGAGCGTGAGCCATTGGACATAGAATTTAGGTGGAATTGAGTATGGTGGTAGATATCAAAGGGGTAAAAGGTGGAGAAGATAGTCTCACATCAACTAGGCGTACCAATGGGCTATGGAGATGCCCATCGATAGATGTCAATGAAAGGAGTAGGGATTGCCATGCAAATGATGCACTAGAGCTATAAGTGTATGAAAGCTCAAATGAAGCTAAGTGGGGTGTGCATCCAACTTGCTTGCTCATGAAGACCTTGGGCATTTGAGGAAGCCCGTCAAAGGAATATACAAGCCAAGTTTGTAATAATGAATAGGTAATTCTCACTAGCATATGAAAATGATATATCATGAGACTCTCTGCATGAGGAGCATAGTGCCACTTTGAGGCACAAGTGTGGTAAAAGATAGTAGCAAAGTCACTTCTCTCATTTTCTCTCATTTGTTTTGGATGGTGGGCTCATTTGGCCTCCCCCATCTTTATTTTTCGTCCGGAGTCTCATCTTGACTTGTGGGAGAATCATAGTCTCCATCATCCTTTCCTCACTGGGACAATGCTCTAATAATGATGATCATCACTTTATTTACTTACAACTCGATATGAAGAACTGATATGAAGATATGACTCTGTATGAATGCCTCTGGCAGTGTACCAGGGTGTGCAATGATCTAGCGTGACACATATCAAAAATATGATGAACGGTGGCTTTGCCACGAATACTATGTCAGCTCTATATGATCATGCAAAGCAATATGATAATGAACGAACTAGTCATGTGAAGTGACGATGGAATTTGCATGGCAATATATCTCGGAATGGCTATGGAAATGCCATGATAGGTAGGTATGGTGGCTGTTTTGAGGAAGATATAATGAGGCTTATGTGCAACAGAGCGTATCATGTCACAGGGTTTGCATGCACCGGTGAAAGTTGCACCGATCCTCGAGGTGAGAACGGGCTATGCGCGGTACAGATGAGGCTAGCAAATATGAGAAGGTGAGATTGCGTATGTCCATGGTTTCACATTAGTCATAAAGAACTCATACACTCTGTTTGGATGTAGACATTCGAAGGCTTGGCATTGAATTGGCTCCAATGCCAATATCCCAAGACATTGATATTGATATTCAATATCAATTCTAGTGTTTGGATGTCTATATATTTGGCGCTTGGAATCCGAAGGGAGCACCAATTCCAATTTTTGTCTGGATGTACAAAGTGTGAAATTTCTCACTTTCTTAACATTCACAATTCCTCGTCGTCTATAGAGCACATGCAAACATACAAAGATGCATCAGTTTTAAAGTCTGACCACTGTATACCATATAAAAATGATAGTACAAAATTAGTACCACTAAATCTGCAACATAAGCAAGACCACGATTTGGGTCCAGTTAACATTTGTTAGAGTACATAATCTATAGTTAACCACTACAAATCTTGCACTGCACCTACATGGTATACGCCAAGATGAATGGGTGGGCAGCCGTTTTAAACTAGACGTAGTCACGATACACCTGTACTGAATGGTTGGCATTCTATCGAACAACTCATGGGCGTGGTGGCCTTTACTCCATGGCGGACAGCTGCAGGTGGTGGCCGAGGTGGAAGGGGGGTTGTGGCCAGAGAGGATGCCTAATATGCGCAGTGCATGAGTCGCTCGAGCTGCTGCAGAAGCTCCTTCACGCTGAGGCATGTAGTTCTCGGCTGCCAGGTCTTGTCTCTCGCACTCCGCCATTGCCACGGGCCCATGCATGGGTCGATTCTGCCAAGAAAGTTGCGTCGTCCAGCAGTCGGCGGAGGCACGGATCCGGAGGATGTGATGCTAGGAACCAGGGCGGCGGTCAGCGGCAAACTCTGGTGGCCTGGGCGAGGCGCCTGTGTGAATATTAGAAGCCATCGGTCGGGGAGGCCGACATGGAAGTGCGAGAAACAATGAAGAGGTAAGCCAATTCAGCCGAATGCGGAGGGTCAGGGCTCTGAATTTACGGAGGGGTCACGCCCGTGGTTGGGTTGGCCTCTCGATATTGGCCCCGAATTCCTCATGTGAATGTCTAGGCCATCCAAACACCGGCATTCGGGCCAACCAATGCCAATACCAAATTCTGGGTCCGAATGTCTACATCCAAACGGGGAGATATACTTATTGCAAAGTTTTATTAGTTTTATCATATATCAAAGTACTACTCGAATGCCCCGAGGGAAGAGGTTGGTAGGAGTTAACCATCGTGCGCTTCCGACCCGAAACAGCACTAGGATTTCAACGAGGAATAGAAATGCTCACACATCATCACCATGCCTATTTAATTTTTAGATGAACAAAAGGGAAACCTCTCTTAATATCGACACTTCTACGGGTCAACAATTATGAACTCACACCTATTTCATAATTTGTAAAGCAAAGCCGACTGCCACCTTCATGGATATGTTCTTCATTTTCTGGTGTAGCTCATAATTTGGCCTCTCTTTGATATCATCCAGGGGTAGCGAGCCAGCAGTGCATCATCGGCCCGGACCCCCGTGGAACCCACACTGCTTTTCCGCATAGATGGGACGATACTATACAATGTTGGATCTGCTTGCTCCTGCCGCGGAGATGCCCTTTGCTGGCTAATTGTGTCCAGTTGCTCCTGCTACCGCTTTAAGATGTGTTCCAACTCCTCGTTCTTTGTTTATATCTTCTGAAGCCGGTTTGCATCCTCCTTCTTTTTTCTCTGACGGCTTCTATAAGTGTTGTTCCACCCCAAAAACCCCTCAACCCACGGAACAACGCCTTTGCCTCGTGTTGGTCCTCCGTGTTCAGGATTCTTGAGGGCGCGTGTAAGCTCGTCGTTCTCTCTCTTGGGCTCGAACAACCCCTTTCGAGCATCTTCTATTGCTTGAAGTAAAGCGTCCCACGCTATTTTATGATCTGCCTTTACAATAATCCGCCCTATCGCTGGGTCCAACTTTCCCCCATGCGCATAAAACCAATTCTTGGACCTCTGGGGCCAATTCGCTGTCATTGGAATGACCCGTTCTGCAATCATCTTGGCCTCAGCTGCTTCCCACTTAGGCACGACTCTCTTGTAGCCACATGTCCCCAGAATATGGTCATACTTCTTTTTCTCGGCATTTATCTTATTTTTTTCTTGACCTTTCCAGAGATTTAGCCGAGTCCTTGTACTCCACAAATGCGTCCCAGTGATCGTTTATCTTTTCTAGTGCTCCAGTGAATTCTGGATTCTTCTTTTCTGCCTTGATGTAGTCGCTGTATAATCTTTTCTTCCAGCTCTGGAATTGTGTGGCCATCTTCTTAAGAGCAAATTGCTTGACTTTCAACCATTTGCCATCTGTGAGACCATTTGGTAGGTTGAAATGTGACATGAGCGTATCCCAAAGCAAATGTTTCAATGTTTCATCACATAACTAAGTCCTCGATCTAACTTTAGCTTATTCCATTCTCGAATGGTGATCGGGATGTTATCCCTAACAATAACTCCGCATTGATTTATAAATTTACATAAAATAGAGTAATGCATGGAGAACGATGACATGATGTAGACAAAGTAAACTCAAGCATCGAGAACGCTATCCAGCATGCATCTAGAGTATTAAGTAAAATAGAGTAATGCATGGAGAACAATGCCATGATGTAGATAAAGTAAACTCAAGCAATATGAATGAACCCCATTGTGTTATCCTTAGTAGCAACAACACAAAGATGCATCTTGTCCCCTACTTTGTCACTGGGATATATAAACTCGTCAGGTTGAACCTACCACAACGCACCACTCCCACCGATGAAATATCAATCTACTTGGTCAAAGCACATCAATAAATCGGAGAGCATTACGACGCTATAATGATCATGCAATTAAGAGACAATATATATCACAGATATCTCAAATACTTTTCATGAATAATCTGAACATAAACCCACAATTCATCGGATCCCAACAAACACACCGCACAATAGGATTACACCGGATAGATCAAAGCGAAGATGCGATGACCATTGTATTGAAGATCAAGAGATAGAGAGATTGCCATCTAGGTAATAGCTATGGACCCGTAGGTCTGTGGTGAACTACTCACACATCATCATGAGGGCAGCAAGGTTGATGTAGAGGCCCTCCGTGATCGATCCCCCCTTCGGCAGGGTGCCGGAACGGAGCTCCAGATGGCCTCGCGATGAAACAGAGACTTGTGGCCGCGGATAAAGGGTTTCGGGACTGCCTCTATTATTTTTAGGGTGAAAGAGAATTTATAGGCCAGAGAGGGGTGTCAGGAGGCAACCGAGGGAGGCACAAGGCATCAGGGCGCCCCCCCTTGGGGCGCGCCCTGTTGGCTTGTGCGGCCCTCGTGCGGCCCCCGGCCTCCTTCCGAAGCTTCCAGGTCTTCTTTTGGTCCAGAAAAAATCATCAAAAAGTTTCGTGGCAATTGGACTTCGTTTGGTAATGTAAACCTAAAAAGTAAAAAACTCACAGAAAACAACAACTGGCACTAGGTGACGTGGCTTGAGACTGCGTCGGTATTTCCCCAAAGAGGAAGGGATGATGCAGCATAGCAACGATAAGTATTTACCTCAGTTATGAAACCAAGGTTATCGAACAAGTAGGAGGATCACCATCACCCAATAAGCAGCACCTGCACACAAATAACAAATACTTGCAACCCGACGCGAAAGAGAGGTTGTCAATCTCTCTACGGTAAAAAGATAGATTATGTAGTGATAGATAGGAGAGATAGATCTCTCAAGAACACAAAATAAGAAGAGCAAATAAAAAAGTGCAGCAATATGTTTTGGGGTTTTTGGTTTTGTAGATCTGAAAACAAAGAGGCAAAAAGATAGATCGGAAAGCAATATGTTGGAAAAGTAGACCCGGGGGCCGTAGGTTTCACTAGTGGCTTCTCTCATGAGTATAGCACACGGTGGGTGAACAAATTACTGTTGGGCAATTGATAGAAGATCAAATAATTATGACGATATCCAAGGCGATGATCATTATATAGCCATCACGTCCAAGATAAGTAGACCGACTCCTGCCTGGATCTACCACTATTATTCGACACATCGACCGCTATCCAACATCCATCTAGTGTATTAAGTTCATGGAAGAACGGAGTAATGCAATAAGAATGATGACATGATGTAGACAAGATCTATTCATGTAGGAACAGACCCCATCTTGTCATCCTTAATGGCAACGATACATGCGTGCCTTGCTGCCCCTTCTGTCATTGGGAAAGGACAACGCAAGATCGAACCCATCACAAAGCACCTCTTCCCATGGCAATAAAAATCGATCTAGTTGGCCTAACTAAACCAAAGATTCGAAGAAGAAATACGAGGCTATAAGTAATCATGCATATAAGATATCAAAGAAGACTCAAATAATATTCATGGATAGAAACTGATCATGAACTCAAAATTCATCGGATCCCAACAAACACACCACAAAAGGTTCCATCAAATAGATCTCCAAGAGACCATTGTATTGAGAATCATAAGAGAGAGAGGAAGCCATCTAGCTACTGCCTACGGAGACGTAGGTCTATGGTAGACTACTCACGCATCATCGGAGAGGCACCTATGAAGAAGATGAACCCCTCCATGATGGTGTTTAGATTGGATCTCATGGTTTTGGAACTTGCGGCAGCTGGAATTGTGTTTCGTCGACTCCCCTAGGGTTTTTGGAATATTTGGGAATTTATAGGTATCAGAGGCGGTGCAGAGGGGCCCCGTGGAGGGCACAACCCATCAGGGCGCGCCGGGGGCTCCCTGGAGCGCCCTGGTAGGTTGTGCTCTCCACAACCCACCTTCATGGCTCTTCTTTGGCCCACTGGGTGTCTTCTGGTCCAGTAAAAGTCTCCAAAAAGTTTCGTCGTGATTGGACTCCATTTGGTATTGACATTCTGCGAAGTAAAAAACAAGCAAAAACAGCAACTAGCACTTTGGCACTATGTCAATAGGTTAGTCCTAAAAAATGATATAAAGTTGTTATAAAATGATTGTAAAACATCCAAGAATGATAATATAATAGCATGGAACAAGCAAAAATTATAGATATGTTGGAGACATATCAGCATCCCCAAGCTTAATTCCTACTCGTCCTCGAGTAGGTAAATGATAAAAACATAAATTTTGATGTGGAATGCTGCCTAACATGTTCATCATATTCTTTTCTTTTGTATAGCATGGACATTTGGACTTGTAGATGATTCAAAGCAATAGTCTAGTTTTAACATAATGACTTCAATACTCAAGCCTGCTAACAAGCAACCATGTCTTTCGAAATATCAACACTAAAGAAAGTTATCTCTAGCCCATCATGCTCAATCATTGATCCATTCATGAAACACAATCAAATATTAGCTATACCCGATGCTCAAGGACGATCATAGTGTCCCCCTAGTTGGTGCTTTATAAGAGAAGATGGAGACTCAAAGTAAAAATACAAATTGCATAAAGTAAATAGATAGGCCCTTCGCAGAGGGAAGTAGGGATTTGTAGAGGTGCCAGAGCTCAAAGTTTTAAATTGAGAGAGAAAAAAATTGGGTGGCATGCTTTTCCTGTCAACGAAAACGACAAAGTAGCTCACAATACTTTCCATGATAGATATATCATAGGCGGTTCCCAAACAGAAAATAAAGTTTATTCCTTTTTCCACCAAACTTTCACATTCCATGGCGGGCCGTATCCACGGTTGCCTTCCATACCAACACTTTCCAAGGAATTTATTATTTGACAACATAAAGTAAATATTTTTTTCTTTTTCATTTCGGGAATGGGCATCCCTATTACCGCCGCACTCTCGTGCAATGACAAGTGAATAAACACTCATCTTGAGAATAACACATCTAGCATGGAAAAATATTGGACACTCCCCACCGTTTCATGAGCGGTACAGGCACACAAAAGAGAAAATTTATTTTGAAAATTTAGAGATGGCACATACAAATTTGCTTGGAACGGCGTGGAAATACCACATATAGGTAGGTATGGTGGACTCAATAGGCAAAACTTGATTTAAGGATTTTGGATGCACAAGTAGTATTTCTACTTAGTACAAATGGAGGCTAGCAAATAGATTGAGAAGCAACCAAACTAAGAAACAAAAATTCACATAAGTGAGCATTGAGCATAACTAACACCGAATAATGCACCACAAGTAGGATGTAATTTCATTGCATAACTATTGACTTTCGTCCTTGCATAGGGAATCACAAACCTTAACACCAATATTCCTACTAAAGCATAATTACTCACTAACATGACTCACATATTACTATCATCATGCTTCAAAATTATTACAAGGAATCATGTTTAATTTTCCCAATGATCTTCATGAAAGTTTTTATTATATCCTCCTTGGATATCTATCACTTTGGGACTAGTTTCATATATTGCCATTGCTTTTTGACAGGCTCAAACAAATCTAAGTGAAGCACATGAGCATAAAGATTTCATCTCTCAAAAAGGTATAAGTGAAGCATGAGAGGATTTCTTAAAAATTTACTAACTCTCAAATTAATCTAAGTGAAGCATGAGAGTATTTCTACAAAAATTTCCAAGCACACCGTGCTCAAAAAGATATAAGTGAAGCGCTAGAGCAATTCTATAGCACAAAAGGATTTAAGTGAAGCATAGAGAGCAATTCTAACAAATCATAGCATAATTTTGGCTCTCCCAAATAGGTGTGTACAGCAAGGATACAAAAGGAAAACTAACAAGAAAAGCAAGCAAAGATACAAGACACTCTAAGCAAAACTCATGATATGTGACGAATAAAAATATAGCTCCAAGTAAAATACCGATGGTTGTTAGAAGAAAGAGGGGATGCCACTTGGGGGCATCCCCAAGCTTAGTTGCTAGTTCCTCTTTGAATATATCTCGGGGGTACGGTAGGATCCCCAAGCTTAGGCTCTTATCACTCCTTATTCCTTCATCCATCGTGATCTCACCCAAAACTTGAAAACTTCAATCACACAAAACTCAACAAAATCTTCGTGAGATCCGTTAGTATAATAAAGCAAATCACTACTTTAGGTGCTGTTGCAAACCCATTAATATTTTATTATTGCATTATACCTACTGTATTTTAACTTCACCATGGCTCATACCCTTCAATATAACCCATAGATTCATCAAAACAAGCACACAATGCAACGAAAACAGAATCTGTCTTAAACAGAACAGTCTGTAATAATCTGTACTCTAACCATACTTCTGTAACTCTAAAAATTCTGAAAAATGAGGAAAACGTAAAGAATTTGTATATCAACACTGTGTTAAAATTTCAGCTCAAGATAACGTTCCAGCAAAAAAATGAAAATTCAAATACTGGACGCAAAGTTTCTGTTTCAGATTCAGCATTGTTTCTACGCATCTTATCAATCATCCTAAAGGCTCTACTTGGCACAAACACTAAATAAACCATAAAAACATAATTATAACAGAGGCATAATTGTGTCAACACTCAAAAACAGAAAGGAAAAAAGCAAAAATAAATTTATTCATTGGGTTGCTTCCCAACAAGCATTGTCGTTTTACGCCCCTAGCTAGGCATAACACATAGATTCAAGTATTGTCATCTTTGGTTTTGGATCCATAGGATGCCCTCATGATTGATTCATATGGTGTCTTAATTCTTGTTCTAGGGAAGTGTTCCATACCCTTTCTTAGTGGAAATTGAAAACGAATATTGCCTTCTTTCATATCAATCATGGCACCTATAGTGCATAAAAACGGTCTACCAAGTATAATGGGACAAGAAGGATTGCAATCAAAATGAAGCACAATAAAATCTATGGGCACATAGTTCCTATTTGCAAGAATAATAACATCATTAATTCTTCCCAAAGGCTTTTTAATAGTAGAATCCGTTAAGTGCAAATTAAGAGAGCATTCTTCAATATTGGTAAGACCAAGCACATCACATAAAGATTTCGGAATCATGGAAACACTAGCACCCAAATCACATAAAGCAAAGCACTCATAATTTTTAATCTTGACCTTAATGGTAGGTTCCCACTCATCATGTAATTTTCTAGGAATAGAAATCTCCAACTCCAACTTTTCTTCAAAATATTTCATCATGGCATCAACGATATGTTTAGTAAAAGATTTATTTTGCTCATAAGCATGGGGTGAATTCAACATAGATTGCAGCAAAGAAATACATTCAATCAAGGAGCAACTATCATAATTAAAGTCTTTGCAATCCATAATAGTGGGCGCATCACTAGTTAAAATTTTGACCTCTTCAAACCCACTTTTATCAAAAATTTCATCAAGATTTTCACCCTCCAAATTATTGGGACGCCTTCTAGCTAAAGTTGACTCTACTTCAGTCCCTTTATCATAAATTTTAATATTACTAAACAAGGAATCAATAGTAGAAACACCAATCACTTTAAGATCTACATCTTTTTTATCCTCTAGAGAGATCGGTTTGGCAGCCATTTGATTTATTAAAGTAGCTTGTGCATCGGAGATTTTACCAAGCAAATTTTGAGCATGAGCATACTTAGATTGGAGATTACAAACTTCTCTACTAATATCATCAAGTTGTTTTGTTATGGCATCTAGCACGGTAGAGTGTTCTCTAAGCTCATCGGTAAAATACTTATTATGTTCAAATTGCGTAGTCATATATTCCTTAGTACTCTTCTCAATTTCAAGCAAAATTTTGGGGTAAGGAACATCATAGTACTTTCGTTGAGGCATCATGACTAAGCAAACAAGATTGCAAGAAAGGAAGAGATCCGGAGAGAAAAAGGCAAACGAAAAAGAGGGCGAATAAAACGGCAAATTGGTGAAGTGGGGGAGAGGAAAACGAGAGGTAAATGGCAAATAATGTAATTGCAAGGAGATGAGATTTGTGATTAGGAACCTGGTAGATGATGATGTAGTCTCCTCGGCGCCTGAGATAGGCACATAGAAGAGACCGCTTCCTCCCCAGCAACGGCGCTAGAAATTCCTTTGACGTGGCTTGAGACTGCGTCGGTATTTCCCCAAAGAGGAAGGGATGATGCAGCACAGCGACGGTAAGTATTTCCCTCAGTTATGAAACCAAGGTTATCGAACCAGTAGGAGAATCACCACCACCCAATAAGCAGCACTTGCACACAAATAACAAATACTTGCAACCCGACGTGAAAGAGAGGTTGTCAATCTCTCTACGGTAAAAAGATAGATTAGGTAGTGATAGATTGGAGAGATAGATCTCTCAAGAACACAAAATAAGAAGAGAAAAAAAAAAGTGCAGCAATATGTTTTTGGGTTTTTGGTTTTGTAGATCTGAAAACAAAGAGGCAAAAAGATAGATCGGAAAGGAATATGTTGGAAAAGTAGACCCGGGGGCCGTAGGTTTCACTAGTGGCTTCTCTCATGAGTATAGCACACGGTGGGTGAACAAATTACTGTTGGGCAATTGATAGAAGATCAAATAATCATGACGATATCCAAGGCGATGATCATTATATAGGCATCACGTCCAAGACAAGTAGACCGACTCCTGCCTGCATCTACCACTATTACTCCACACATCGACCGCTATCCAGCATGCATCTAGTGTATTAAGTTCATGGAAGAACGGAGTAATGCAATAAGAACAATGACATGATGTAGACAAGATCTATTCATGTAGGAATAGACCCCATCTTGTTATCCTTAATGGCAACGATACATGCGTGCCTTGCTGCCCCTTCTGTCACTGGGAAAGGACACCGCAAGATCGAACCCATCACAAAGCACCTCTTCCCATGGCAATAAAAATCGATCTAGTTGGCCTAACTATACCAAAGATTCAAAGAAGAAATACGAGGCTATAAGTAATCATGCATATAAGGGATCAAAGAAGACTCAAATAATATTCATGGATAGAAACTGCTCATGAACTCAAAATTCATCGGATCCCAACAAACACACCGCAAAAGGTTACATCAAATAGATCTCCAAGAGACCATTGTATTGAGAATCATAAGAGAGAGAGGAAGCCATCTAGCTACTGCCTACGGACCCGTAGGTCTATGGTGGACTACTCACGCATCATCGGAGAGGCACCTATGAAGAAGATGAACCTCTCCGTGATGGTGTTTAGATTGGATCTCGTGGTTCTGGAACTTGCGGCGGTTGGAATTGTGTTTCGTCGACTCCCCTAGGGTTTTTGAAATATTTGGGAATTTATAGGCATCAGAGGCGGTGCAGAGGGGCCCCGTGGAGGGCACAACCCATCAGGGCGCGCCGGGGGCCCCCTGACGCGCCCTGGTGGGTTGTGCTCTCCACAGCCCACGTTCCTGGCTCTTCTTTGCCCCACTGGGTGTCTTCTGGTCCAGAAAAAATCTCCAAAAAGTTTCATCGCGATTGGACTCCGTTTGGTATTGATATTCTGCGAAGTAAAAAACAAGCAAAAACAGCAACTGACACTTTGGCACTATGTCAACAGGTTTGTCCCAAAAAATGATATAAAGTTGTTATAAAATGATTGTAAAACATCCAAGAATGATAATATAACAGCATGGAATAAGCAAAAATTATAGATACATTGGACACGTATCACTGGGCACTTGTTCAATAGGTTAGTTCTCAAAAATATTATAAATTGGTAAATAAAGACCCAAAAAGTATCCTAGAATGATAATATATCAGCATGGAACAATCAAAAATTATAGATACGTTGGAGACGTATCACCGGCCAGTGGCTCAGCCGATGGGACTCGTCGCCGACGACCTCTGGACGCGGTGGTGTCCACGCTACGGGCCACGGGAGCGGCGACTGAGGCCACTGAGGCGTAGCACGTGCTCGCCCACAAACAGGGGAGCAGGCTACGGGTTGCGGGGACACCGGAGTTGACGGTAGCGATGACTTCAACGACGATCGGAGCATGATGATGATGCGACGACCACTACGGGGCACGGCGAGGCCATCTTAAGTGCACTAGGTTTGTCGGGTGGAGCGAAGAGGCTCGGCAGTGCCATGCCCATCGTCCATGGCGGACGGCGGCGCTCAGTACGATGGCTAGCGTGGCTACGACAATAGAACGACGGCGAAGACGGAGGGGAGCGGGCAGAGGCTCACGGCGGTTTGGGGAAGCAACGCGTCGAGGCCGGGGAGGACCTGGAGCAGACAAATCATCGGCGACGATCCACGGTGGCCGAGGACGATGTTGTGCTCGATGGCGATGTTGCGGAGATGGGGGAGTACCTCGATCGGAGCCGGCGCGTGTGGATCGGAGATGGGGCACCTAGTCCCGGAAGTTATATACCCGCGGCCTTTAGTCTCGGCTCCAGCCACGAACCGGGACTAAAGGTCCTTTAGTCCCGGCTCCAGCCACGAACCGAGACTAAAGGCCAACCTTTTCGGCGACCAAAATTCCGCGCGGGAGCTGAAACCTTTAGTCCCGGCTGGTGGTTGCAACCAGGACTAAAGGTGTCTTTCAATAGATTTTCATTTTGAAGAAATTATTTGACAGATTCAATTTTACAGATTGAAATTAATTCTTGTAAAATGCATAACAAATTGAAAACTAAACCAAATGAGTTGATTCAAATTTCTGTGGATTCATCTTGAAGATTTCTATCAACTAGTATCATTTTGACAGGAAGATGCATAATTAATTTTGCACTTATTAATTGAATACAGTAATTGAACATTATTTTAAACTTTAAAAATTCATATCTTCAGTTCTGTTAAGCCAAATGGAGCAAATAAGACGTCCAATTGTTTGTCTTAACATAACTTACACATTCATATTTAGTTTGGACATAATTGCATTGACTAACTCCTCTGTATAATTAAAATACTAAAAGGATAGGAATAATTCCTAATTTTGAAAATTCATAACTTAATAAATAATTATTCAAAAATCATGTTTCAAATGCCAAAATTCCCTAGCTTTTTGGTTGGATTCCGACGCTCCGGAGTCCACCTAGGAACACCCAAAACAAATATATACCCTAACTCTTACAAAGATTCCCTCCGGTTTGTTCGAAGTGGGACTTTCCAGCTAGAAGTTCGGAAACTCACTAGAGAGAAAGTGATGACGGTGAAGCTGGTCACATCCCAGAGTGGGATCTTGGGGTATAAAACTTTTGCTTCGCGTATGTCCCTTGCTTATGATTGCGCCGTAACCATGGAGAATCTTCATCATTTAACAGGATGCTTGGGTCAGTGTTCACTGTGAAGGGAGGAATTTCATCAAACTTATTATAATCTCCTGACATGTCTATCTTGTCCTCCACTCCCACGGTGTTTCTTTTCCCCTGAAAGAACTATGTGGCGCTTTGGCTCATCGTATGATGTATTCGCTTGCTTATCTTTTCTTTTTATCAGTTTGGTAGACATGTCCTTCACATAGAAAACCTGAGCCACATCATTGGCTAGGACGAATGGTTCGTCTGTATACCCAAGATTGTTGAGATCCACTGTTGTCATTCCGTACTGCAGGTCTACCTTTACCCCGCCTCCTGTCAGATTGACCCATTTGCACCGAAACAAAGGGACCTTAAAAGAAGGTCCATAGTCAAGTTCCCATATCTCCTTTATGTAACCATAATATGTGTCCTTTTTCGCATTGTTGTGTGTTGCATCAAAGCGGACACCACTGTTTTGGTTGGTGCTCTTTTTATCTTGGGCGATCGTGTAAAATGTATTCCCATTTATCTCGTACCCTTTGAAAGTCAATATAGTCAAAGATGGTGACTTAGCTAACAAGTACATCTGATCTCCAACAGTGGTGTTATTCATGAGATGTGTTTGCAACCAACCGCCGAAAGTCGCCATGTGTGTACGTTTAATCCAGGAGTCAGACTGCTCCGGGTTCTTGGAGTGTACAATATCCATGTGCTCCTCGATATACGGAGCCACCAAGGTGGAATTTTGTAGAACTGTGTAGTGTGCTTGAGTGAAAGAATGCCCGTCCATACTTATTACTGCTTTCTCTCGTAGCGTGCCTTTTCCACTCAGTCTCCCCTCATGCCGCGATTGAGGAACACCAATCGGCTTAAGGTCAGGAATAAAGTCAACACAAAACTCAATAACCTCCTCTGTTCCATAGCCCTTGGAGATGCTTCCTTCTGGCCTAGCACTGTTATGAAAATATTTCTTTAAGACTCCCATGAACCTCTCAAAGGGGAACATATTGTGTAGAAATATAGGACCCAGAATGGTAATCTCTTCGATTAGGTGAACTAGGACGTGTGTCATAATATTGAAGAAGGATGGTGGGAACACCAACTCGAAACTGACAAGACATTGGACCAAATCATTCTATAACCTTGGTAGGATTTCTGGATCGATTACCTTCTGAGAAATTGCATTGAGGAATGCACATGGCTTCACAATGGGTACTCGAACATTTTATGGTAGAATCCCCCTCAATGCAACCGGAAGTAATTGCATCATAATCACTTGGCAGTCATGAGATTTTAGGTTTTGGAATTTTTTCTCTGCCATATTTATTATTCCCTTTATATTCGACGAGAAGCCGGACGGGACCTTCATACTGCTCAGGCATTCAAAAAATATTTCCTTGTCTTCTTTGGTAAGAGCGTAGCTGGTAGGACCTTGATGCTGCTTTAGATGCATGCCGTCTTTTTCGTTCATACGTTGTTGGTCCTGCCGTGCCTCCGATGTATCTTTTATCTTCCCATACACGCCCAAGAAGCCTAGCAGGTTCACGCAAAGATTCTTCGTCACGTGCATCACGTCGATTGCAGATCTGACCTCTAGGACTTTTCAATAGGGTAGCTCCCAAAATATAGATTTCTTCTTCCACATGGGTGTGTGTCCGTTAGCGTCATTCGGAACAGATTGTCCGCCAGGACCCTTTCCAAAGATTAGTTTTAAATCCTTGACCATATCAAATATATCATCAACAGTACGGTGGCCAGGCTTCTTCCGGTGATCGGACTCACCTTTAAAATGCTTGCCTTTCTTTCTTAAGAGATGCCTGATCGGAAGAAATCGACAATGTCCTGGGTACACATTATTCTTACATTTATCCAAATATATACTTTCAGTCTCATCTAAACAGTGTGTGCATGCATTGTATCCCTTGTTTGTCTGTCCTTAAAGGTTACTAAGAGCAGGCCAATCATTGATGGTTACAAACAGCAACGCTCGTAGGTCAAATTCCTCCTGTTTGTGCTCATCCCACACACGTACACCTTTTTTATCCCACAACTGTAAAAGTTCTTCAACTAATGGCCTTAGGTACACATCAATGTCATTGCCGGGTTGCTTAGGGCCTTGGGTGAGCACTGGCATCATAATAAACTTCTGCTTCATGCACAACCAAGGAGGAAGGTTATAGATACATAGAGTCACAGGCCAGGTACTATGACTGCAGCTCTGCTCCCCAAAAGGATTCATGCCATTTGTACTTAGACCAAACCATAAGTTCCTTGCGTCAACTGCAAAGCCCGAGAACTCTCTCTCAATTTTTCTCCACTGCGACCCATCAGCGGGTTGTCTCAACATCGCGTCTTTCTTACGGTCTTCTTTGTGCCATCGCAACAACTTGGCATGTTCTTTGTTTTGGAACAAACATTTCAAACGTGGTATTATAGGAGCATACCACATCACCTTGGTAGGAACCCTCTTCCTGGGGCGCTCGCCCTCAACATCACCAGGGTCATCGGGGCTGATCTTATAGCGCAATGCACCGCATACTGGGCATGCATTCAAATTCTCGTACTCCTCACCACGGTAGAGGATGCAGTCATTAGGGCATGCATGTATCTTCTGCACCTCTAATCCTAGAGGGCAGACAGCCTTCTTTGCTTCGTACGTACTGGCGAGCAATTCGTTATCCTTTGGAAGCATCTTCTTTATCACTATTAGAAACTTTTCAAATCCCTTGTCAGATACACCATTCTCTGCCTTCCATTGCAGCAATTCCAGTGTGGTACCCAGCTTTTTCTTTTTATCTTCGCAATTTGGGTATAAGAATTTTTTGTGATCCTCTAACATGCTCTCCAACTTCAACCTCTCCTTTTCACTTTCACAGTTTCTCTGTGCATCAACAATGGCCCGACCAAGATCATCAGCGGGCTCATCTGATGCCTCTTCTTCAACTTCCCCCATTGTAGTACCATCGTATCCAGGGAACTTAGGATAGTTTTCATCATCCTCTTATTCTTCATTGTCTTCCATTATAACCCCTCTTTATCCGTGCTTGGTCCAACAGTTATAGCCGGACATGAAACCAGACCGAAGCAGGTGGCTGTGAAGGATTTTTGAGGTAGAGCAATCCTTATTATTCTTACAGACACCACATGGACAACACATAAAACCATTCCGCTTGTTTGCCTCAGCCACACACATAAAATTATGCAGGCCATTAATGAACTCGGGAGAGCGTCGGTCATCGTACATCCATTGCCGGCTCATCTTCATTACACAACATCGAAGTGACCAAATTAATACAAGTTCATCACATTAAAACCAAAGTAGAGTAGTGACCAAATGTTATTACTGCAAAAATATATACATAAAGTTCATGCATACTTCTCATAAAACAATGTACAACTATCTAAATCATTTAAATGCAACAAAAAATGCGATCAAAATCGCAACTAAGGTAATAATTGATCCAACATCATAATGATACCGAGCCTCTTTATTAATGGCATATTTTCTAATCTTTCTAATCTTCAAGCGCATTGCATCCATCTTGATCTTGTGATCATCGACGACATCGGCAACATACAACTCCAATTTCATCTTCTCTTCTTCAATTCTTTTCAATTTTTCTCTCAAATAATTTTTTTCTTTTTCAACTAAATTTAACTTCTCGACAAGAGGGTCGGTTGCGATTTCCGGTTCATATACTTCCTAGATAGAAATATCTATGTCAACTTGATGGGCATAATTGTCATAAACACGAAATGAAACAAATAGTTTTAAAATATAATATACCACATCCGAATCATAAACCGGACGAGGGCCGACGGGGACGGATATCAAAACCATGGCACTATATATAACAAAGAAAAATACAAGTAAGAAAATTATACAAGTAACTATCTAAATCATACAAATAAGATTTTTTTTACAAAAAGTATAAGAACAAGAGGCTCACCAAGGTGGTGCCGGCGACGGGACAACGCGGGCGATCGATGGCGGTGAGGACGAGGATGGGAAGGCACTAAGCAAACCACACCTACACATATGCAAACTAAGAAGTTAATTTGTGCTCAAAGTGCATATAAATCAAATAAACTCCCACATAATTACTCCCAAACTAAAACCCACAAATCACTATACTTATAGAGCATGAAACGAGCTAAACTAGCAATGAGAGATGAAAGGATGAAGTTGCTAACCTTTTAGAACCCTTGGATAGATGGGGTGACGCCAATCTTGAAAAATCTTGGCAAAAATGGAGGATGAACTTGAGCTTGGGGAAGGAAATAGAGAGGAGAGAAAGCTTGGACTCGGGCTGGACGAAGCAACTTTATGTAGGGAGGACTTTAGTCCCGGTTGGATATACCAACCGGGACTAAAGGTCTATCTTTACTCCCGGTGGGTGATACCAACCGGGACTAAAGGGGCTCGCAGGGCCCCCAGTCTGCCGCAACCCCTTCAGTCCCAGTTGGTATCACCAACCGGGACTAGAGGTCCCATTTGAACCGGGACTAATCCTGGCCGTGCCCCCGTCTGCTCCTAGCCGTTGGAACCGGGACTAATGATCACATTAGTCTCGGGCCCAAACCCGGCCGAGACTAGTGGTCCGGATGAAAGGTCAGTTTTCTACTAGTGGGGTAGGACAAAAGATGTCATACAAGTTCTTATCGCAAGCACGTATGACTATATACGGAATACATGCCTACATTACATTGATGAATTGGATCTAGTTCTGTGTCGCCCTAGTGTGTAACTGTTACATGATTGATGTCATCTAAATCATTATCCATCACCGGTCATGTGCCTATGCTTTACACATACTGAATCTTGCGAAGTTACTACTGCTGCTGCTGCTATCACAACTGCTACAAAATTGTTGTTGTCACTACTACTGTTACTACTATTACCTGCCGTGGTACTAAATCTTTGCTGTAGAGAGATATCCTAGGTGTGGTTGAATTGACAACTCAACTGCTAAGGTCGAGAAATATTCTTTTGCTTCCCTTGTGTCGAATCAATAAATCAGGGTGTAATACTACCCGCGAAGACTGTTGCGATCCCCTATACTTGTGGGTTATCACACCACAACAATTTGTCTATCCACCGTATGCCATGCTAAAATAGAGAAGCCTCTAGTGAAAACTATGCCCCCCCCGAGTCTACCATTATCATATTATAAAAACCAAAAATAACTTGTTGCAATTTTATTACCTTTATTTTATTTTGCAAATTATCTATCTACCATTATCAGATTTAATCCTTGCTATTCAACAAGTACATGGGGATTGACAACCCTCTTGCATGTGTTGGGTTCAAGTATTTGGTCTTTTGTGTGTAGGTGCCGCTATTAGGTTGTTTGGATGTACTCCTACTGGTTCAATAAACCTTGGTTCTTAACCGAGGGAAATATTTTCGCTACTTTACTACATCACCCTTCCTCTTCGGGGGAAATCCTAACGCATCTCAAGTAGCAATATTCGCTCTGATACTGCTACTAATGACTAATGAATGCAAAGGATTCCACAAATCCTCTCTTTAATGTTTTTCCACAGGAAATGGGCTAAAAAGGGAAGAAATCACGTGTGTGAATGGAAAGGAAGGAAAATGGAGGAAGAAATAATCAGCAGGAAGCGTCTGCGCAAAGACAGAACAGAAGACGACGTTCCATACGAGCACACACGCCTGTATGAGTGCCCGTACGGCGTGGATTCAGATGCAGATCGTCTACCTGGACAACTTTTATAAAGGGGACCACATCGAAATGTCAATAGAACAGCGCTTGGAGCAATGAGCAGAACCTCTTCATCATCATCCACAAACCCTAGCCGCCGCCATTTCCATCTCCATAGCCATCTCATCTCCACCACCTTAGTGCTCTTGCATCTAGTTCATACTTGTAAACTTGCATCGGACAAGGCATCCATTGTAAGACATATTGCAATCAATCAATCTCAAGATTTGTTCTTCAATATTTTCTTCTCGCAATCTGATCTCCATGGGTGAGTAGTTCGGTAAGGTATGGTGTGGGGACCCCGACTCATAAGTCGAAGTCACCACATGCACGTGTACAGTGATCTCAAAGATCAATTCTTACTGGACACACAGAAGCTGAGTAACCAGAGTCTTACATCCATTACATATCGTCTTACACAAATTATGACCATTATGGTCAAGTCTTACATAGATAGGGCCATGAAGGTCAAACGTCGAACACAAACTCGTAGTGGAAATCTTCAATGATAACATGGACCCATGCCATCTTCCTTAACCCTACACACATTATGACTGGGAAGCGGCCTAATTCGCATGTTTGTCACCAAGGTACTCTTCACCATATTCCTGTTCTTCCATGCCCGGCCAATTAAATAACCAGGGATAAGCCAATGAGTACTTTTGAATGTACTCGCAAGCAACCCATGTTTGGAACAAGGTACTCATGCATGGTATATCTCTAAGCAGGTAGTTTTGCGGAAAGCTAGTTTTGAGTGCAATATCATGTCCTAGCATTTGTAGAATCATGCATCATGAGGTTACAGATATCAATATAAACAGAGTTTGAACATCTCATATTCAACCATCTGATCAAGTCTTCCGACTTAGCTCACTTATCTCATTTATCACACACACACACCAGGTTTTGTGAAGACATCTCGACATAGTTTAAGTAGGACCAGCCAACTATCCTTGATCGTGGACATGGCTCTGTGAATAGTTTTACACTCTGCAGAGGTTGCACACTTTACCCACAAGACTCGAGGAACTTACATGTCATCCACGACTCGCGGTATATTACATACCTGAGGTAAGCACCCGAACGATGTCTTTCCCTTGACAACACTAAACAAAGAGTCCACTCGTTGGTACCCAGCCCACATGATGTATATCACAAGTACCATCCCTGAGGGGACACAACGGTGTGCCTGGTGTCTGTGAAAGCAGGCTTAGTCGTCCATCCATGCACGACCCCGTAGCGAGAGAGTGACTCACTAGTGCAGAAAAGCCTAGCTATGGCGTGGCAAAAATGGCCATGTTGGCGTGGACACCGGACGCCACCAATATGGCGCCACAGTTAAAAAATACTACTGGCGTTGGGTACTACGCCAGCACTATTTCATGCGTTTATGGCATGCCACGCGGCCAACGCCAGCAATAATATACGTCAGTAGTGGCATTGGATGTTAGTGCTACGCCAACAATGTAATTTCCAGATTTAAATCAAATCTGTACGGCAGCGCGATACAACAAAAATGACAACATAATAAAGGTTTAGAAGAGTAATTAAACAGTACATTGCAAATACCAGAATCTAAGTTCAAGAGTCATTATTTATTGACATTATTTAGAGAAGTATCAAAAAGAGGCAAGTAATACAAGTACACACAAGTTCGGCTAAATTAACAGGACGTGGTAACACAATATAAGATATGCCATGCATGCCTACTAGCTAGCTAACTCGACATTTCGGCGGGCGGAGTCAGGATCATAGTCTGGAGTAAGTGGACCATCATCGTCGCTGCCAGCAGGCCTGTAGTAGACCATGATCTCGTCACGATCGTAGTCAAGGTAGAACGTGGCTCTCTCCCCAGCTTCCATCTGGTAAGCAGTTACAAGGGCTGTCCAACCAGGGCACCCGTAATAGGTGCGGTCTGACTCGTTGGTGACAAGACAATTGTAGCGTTCAGCCATCAGCATCTTCATGAGGGTGCATTGGAACATGATGGTTCCATCAAGCGGAACTCGAAACTTCTCTAAGAAGTCACGCCTTGCCCCGCAAGGGATGGCCTGAGCAAAATTTGAAAAAAATAACTAGTTAGACAATTTCGGCCACAAACGTACCATATGAAACTCAGAACATGTTGAACTAAATCATATATATACCGTCTTAGTAATGAAGTCCTTCGGAAGATCGATGAAGAACTTCCTATCCTTCCGGCATATCAAAGCACCACAAGTCTTACACGGGGCATCCATTTACTGCTGTCAATCTCGTTAACCAAAGTAAGCATAGATCATTAAACTAAATAACTAACACATCAAAATAGAACGTATATGCACTAGTAATTAAGCAATTCTATAAACGATGCACGGTTCAAACATATAATAACATGCATAAAGTTAAACAGTCATTCATATACGAAATAGCTAATGCTACATCCATCTCTAGCAAACTACCGGCCAGAGGGGTTGGCCTCGTGGTCGTCCCTGGTGGACCTACGATGACGCAGTAGCGACTGAACCTCCTCCTCCTCCTCATGCTCCTCCTCCTCCATGGACTGCATCTCGTCTATCTGTCGTCTCAAAGGTCTAATGGAGTAGTCGAGCAACTCACTTACGAACTTCTGGACGAGATCAACCCATATCCATGTGAAGCAATATTTTCCTCATGTTTTATGTGGATCACAATATATATATACACATATTGATGTGAGGGACACTAGAGGAGTTGAATTGTGCTAATTAGTTGAAAGCCAATCAATATGTACATATGTACCTTTCCACGGTTGCCGCAGATGTAGAACTCTCGCTCTGGATTCCAATTCGTGTACGACATATGATTATCAAGAAGGCGACGACAGCCGCAAAGCAGCACAGGGCCGGTATCTTCGACGCTGGTTGTATAGCTGCCGGATTGAACAGAAGTCGCGCTACTATAGCGGGATGATTCGCCGGACAGAGACGACTGCATTGGCCATGGCGAGCTCATGGTGTAGCCAACATGACCAGATGGGAGCTCGGCCAGGGAGGTGGAGTTCCAACCTTTCGACACGCTCTGCCGACGTGGGTCCATAACTAAGAGGAGCTAACTAGTTATTAGGGATAAGAATTGGAAGTGAATGTATTTTCAGAAACAAAGGGGCTTCCAACACTAGCTTATATAAGCAAAACTTAATGCTGGCATTCGCGAACGGTGAACACCAGCACTACATAATATATCTATGGCGTGTTAGGACATATGACGCCAGCAATATATTCTGACTGGTCAGCTTAGCAGGGCCCACATTTTGATGGTGTTTCACTTTATATCGACGCTAGCACTAACTGCACAACGTTGGCGTACCAATTCGTCCAACGCCATCGCTATTTGAAAAAAATAGTGTTGGCGTTGCGCGAAATGGGTGCGCCACCAACATAAGTTGTGGATAGCCATTTCTCTACTAGTGACTCGGCTCTCCCGCCACTAGTAATGCGGTCTCTAGCATTGACCAAAGTAATCAAAAAAGCCTTGTCCCATAAGGGGTATCGTGGTCGTACATGTAAGGTTGGGACGATCAATAGATCTTAAATCTAATCCATTTTTGAAACCACACACACAACTTGCCTTGGTACACCACTTCTTTTTCAAGCAGTTACCTAGCTCCTCATCTCCCTCGGGCATTAGTGGCACCCTATCGGGTTTTTCGTAAAGTCTTTGGTAAAACATTTTTGTCTTCCATCTCAATGCAGAGTCCCGTCCCTTTTGCGCAGCAACTACTTGCACCTATCTACTTCCCACCCGCATAACTCTCAACGAAAAAATAGAGTAATGCACAATGCAAGTATCAACGAGAAGTGCATCGGAGACCAACCCAGCAAGGTTGGCACCACATCATCATGCTTTTCAATGCAATGAAATAAAGTACTATAATGCCATTGACAAAATAGTTTCATCAACATGGTCACAGGGCTGATTGTCTGGCTCAGCAAAGTCTTCTAGGTCTTCAAATGCTTCTGGTCCAACTCCTTTGTCAACTTCGTAATCCAACGTTGCAAATTAACAGGCACAAATAAGGCCATAGCAAAAACAGGAAAAATAAAACACACAGAAAAATGTCAACCTATTTTTGTTAAATACTACCTTTAAAACTAAAATTACTATGGTGTTGGTTTCGGTGTTGGAGTGGCAGAAACTCAAATATGGATTTTTGACACTAGATTTAAATACCTAGACACGGATTTAAATAGTAACAATGCAGAAACTATTGTCCAAATGGTGCACGAGAGGCACCATTAAATAGGTGAGATTTAAACAAGGGTTTTCAATTTTGAATCATTGGATTTGGATAAATATTGGGGGCTGTGGAATTTTTGCAAAATCCACAGAAAAATAAAAAAAATGCCAGCAAAGTGGTCGGGCCAGATCTGCCAGCAGCTGGGCCGGCCTAGAGGCGAGCCAGCCGGGGGCACGCACGCCCGTCAAATTTAAACATGACGCGCGGGGCCCAACGTCAGCCTCACAGCGGGGGAGCGAGAGAGAGGTGCGGATGATAGGCGGGCCCCACCTGTAATCCCTAACCTCAGGACAGAGGGGGGGCGCGACTCACCGACGGCGATGGATGGCACGACAGGGGGAGCTGAGGGCACCGACGTGCTCAGCGGTCTGCTGCCATTTGGATGGAGGTGGAGAGAGTCGCCGGAGTGCAGGGGTTCACCGGCGATGAGGAGGCCGCAGCGGAGGACTTCGGGAGGAGCTCGACGTCAACGATTTTGGGTTGCAAACGAATGAGAGAGGAAGTGGAAATGATAAGTGGGGAGCTGTGGTTCCAGTGAGAAGAAAATGGTGGCCGAAGGAGCTTCTCATCGTGAGATCACTGGAGACCCGTGGCGGAGGAGCTCCGGTCGATCCCGCGTGTTGGGGCTTCAGGTGCTTTCATTGAGGGCTCAGGTGGTCGACTGAGCGAGAGGGAGAGGATCCAGAGGGGAGAGAGGGTCAGGGGATCTCTCTTTATAGGCCAGCGGCGGTGTACCGTGGACATCGCGCACGGCGGGGTCGAGGGCGTCGCTAGAGGCCACACTAGCGCTCTGGGGCGTGCCTGGGGCGCTCGTGGACGCGGTCCGGGGCTGGGGAGTAAGAGAGTGGAAGCAGAGCATGCTCCTGGTGGGTCCCGAGCTCGTACGGTCACCGGCCGAGCCGGGCGGCATCGAGCATGCGCTACATAGGGAACAAGAGAGAGCGGGAGGAGGGGTCATTGCTCTGGCGTGACGCGGACGTCGAGACACATCTCCTGGTGTGCGGGGAGGACCTCAGGTGGTCGGGAGGCGCGGGTCAACTCTCTGGAGCGCGGTTGCGCGCTCTAGAGCACACGTTTGGCCGGCATCAGCGTGCTCTAGCACGCCTTGTTTGTCCTGTTGCGTTTGGGGGTTACTGGAGATGCCCTGGGTGGCATAGGAGGTAAGCAAAGGTGGGAGAGAGGAGAGGGGAGGGAGAAAAGCTGAGGACAGAGGGATGCTTACTGTCTGATACGTCCATTTTGCATCATGATTTCCTACTGATATTTACTTTGTTTGTTGAATAATAATGCTTTGGGGAGTGATTCTAATGCCTTTTCTCTCATAATATGCAAGGTTTACACAAAGAGGGAGAATACCGGCAGCTGGAATTCTGGACCCAAGAAAAGCATGTCAGAGATACCTATTCTGCACAACTCCAATAAAGCTGAAAATTTACGGAGATTATTTTTGTATTTAATAAAATTTACTGGAGCTGAAAACTACCGAAGGAGGGCCCCCAGGTGGGCACAACCCACCAGGGTGCGCCAGGCCCCCCTGGGCGCGCCCTGATGGGTTGTGCCCAGCCTGGCCCGTTTCCGGTGCCCATCTTCTGGTATAAATTCCCAAAAAACCTAAAAAAAATTAGGAGGAGGACTATCGGGACGAAGCACCGCTGCCTTGAGGCGGAACTTGGGCAGGAGCACGTTTGCCCTCCGGCGGAGCGATTCCGCCGGGGGAACTTCCCTCCCGGATGGGGAAATCGAAGCTATCGTCATCACCAACACCCCTCTCATCTTTGGGAGGCCAATCTTCATCAACACCTTCAACAGCACCATCTCCTCTCAAACCCTAGTTCATCTCTTGTGTTCAATCTTTGTACCGGAACCTCAGATTGGTACCTGTGGGTGACTAGTAGTGTTGATTACCTTGCGTAGTTGATTACTATATGGTTTATTTGGTGGAAGATTATATGTTCAGATCCATTATGCTATTTAATACTCCTCTGATCTTGAGCATGATTATTATTTGTGAGTAGTTACCTTTGTTCTTGAGGTCACGGGAGAAGTCATGTTGCGAGTAATCATGTGAATTTGATATGTGTTCGATATTTTGATGATATGTATGTTGTGATTCCCTTAGTGGTGTCATGTGAACGTCGACTACATGACACTTCACCATTCATGGGCCTAAGGGAATGCATTGTGGAGTAGTTATTAGATGATGGGTTGCTAGAGTGACAGAAGCTTAAACCCTAGTTTATGCGCTACTTCGTAAGGGGCTGATTTGGATCCACATGTTTAATGCTATGGCTAGACTTTGTCTTAATACTTTTCTCGTAGTTGCGGATGCTTGCGAGGGGGTTAATCATAAGTGGGTTGTTAGTTCAAGTAAGAACAGCACCTTAGCACCGGTCCACCTACATATCAAATTATCAAAGTAGCGAACACAAATTAAACCAACATGATAAAAGTGACTAGACGAAGTTCCCGTGTACCCTCAAGAACACTTTGCCTATTACTAGTGATTGTTCTGGCCTGTCCTTTGCCTCAAAAGGATTGGGCTACCTTGATGCACCTTGTTTACCGTTACCGTTACTTGCTGGTTAAAAATTATCTTGCTATCAAACTATCTATTACCTACAATTTCAGTGCTTGCAGAAATTACCTTGCTGAAAACCCATTTCCTTCTGCTCCTCGTTGGGTTCGACACTCTTACTTATCGAAAGGACTACGATAGATCCCCTATACTTGTGGGTCATCACTGTCCAGGGGTGAGAATGGGGGTTTTACCCCTCCAATAATGGAGCAATGGCGAGGGCAAAGTTACTGGAGGTAGAGGGTAACTAGGAGGCCTATGGTAAAAATTGTAGCTCAAGAAGAACTTGTTTGGCCCTTAAATTATTGATCATATGAATTGGGCAGAAGGTGTTTGGTTATGGTTTGAGCTAGGTCTAGTATTCTACTGGCTTTGATACTTAACAGGAGTGAGTGGCATCATAAATTAGGCCTTCCCACAAATATTTAGATCAAATGGAGAAAGTGGCTAATGTAAGTTTTGCAAACCCTAGAAATGGGCAGAATTTGATTTCCTTAGATCTAGCTAGGCTAATCTATTGTCCTTGATGCACCAGTTGGTGTAGTTGCATCATTAGGGGATTAGATCATGCCCATAAAGTTTGAGAGCAAATGGTGACAGTTGGCAATGTAAACTTGACCAAATTTGGAAATGAACAGAAGGGGTTTTGGGGCATTCTGGTGAACCAAAACTATTTGGATTGAGATGAAACTAGGAAATATCATCACATTGACTTGCTGGAATTTTCTTGGATTTATTTGACAATATTTTTATGGAAATATTTCAAATACTTGAAATGTCCAGAAAGGGTTTTGGAGGGTTTTGTCCAATGTTTTGAACATGGCCATGTGTTGAAACTCATATATATTGAAAAATATGTGTCCACTGAGTTTCCCTAAATTTTCTCAAATATTTTTGAGACATAAAATAATTTTTCCCTATAAAAGACCATTTCTGGCCTCAGGAAAAGGTATTTAAATAAAATACAGAAATAAATTGTAAAATAATTTTTTTGTGGTTTTTGGAAGTATTATAGATAATAGGTTCCAAATAAAATCTCTGGGGCAAAACATTTGTCCTAATTTGAGGCCTTGTAGTACAAACCTCAATTCAGGGGTTTTTGAAAACCTAAATCAAATAAATGCTTTTTGGCCAAAATAATATTTTATAAAAAAGTTTTATGTCCTATACACATGGCATGATCATTGTAACAAAGTTTTGGATCAAGGAGATGAGTTTTGAGAGTCGGATAATTTTTGTGAATTAAAGCATAACCAAGCAAACAAGCAAGTGGCAAAGCAATCAAGCATCACACGCACACACTAAGTTTTATTTTGTCCAAATTTTAAAGCTTTAATAACATAGTGAAATGATACAAAACACAAGGTGTGACATATGGGTTGAGGCATGAGCCTTGCAACCCAAGGTATTTATTGAGGGGATCAATGGAAGACTTTGACATAACATCCCGTATGTGTGAAATAAAATTGTATCCTAAAGATGTCTCTTGTCTTGTGTGCAATCTTCATCCCTGCGGGTACCCAGAATAAAGAAGATCGAGCATCGGTGAGGCTAGGAGCAAGGAGACCGTGAAGTGTTATACCGAACACCGGTGACAGTAAGGTTCAGTAGGGTAACATGGATCCTATCCTTGGAGATAAATGAGGTTTAGTTATTAAACACCCAATGCTCTTGTCTGATTTCATTATCTTAATTATTGAGGGAACCCCGCGCGACAGATAGGGCCTTCGGTAGGACAACTGATTCTTGATGCAGGACTCGTGTCTGTCAAGATGTTATTTGGACACATCCCCCACTCCGATATGAAACAAGCACGTCTTGATGGGTGACTTCCCTAGCACAAATTAATACCTTATTTGATCATAACGCAAATACAAGGTTTTAAGCATTAATACCTCATACTCATACCTCTTTTTATTATAAGTGTTTGAATCACTATTTACTTGATGATCCTGTCAAAAGCTGGATTTGACACTTTGCCAAAAGCTTGCTAGAAACCATTTCTTCAAGGGAATCTTCCTCTCATGGGTTCGATAACCAAGGGTCACCTTTGGGGAAACAGGTGTGGGGTACTCTTTTCTGTTCCAATACCAGATCAATAAAAGGAGGTATCACTTCACACATTGTTGATTTATTTTTCAGGGAGGTCGCGCGGTTACATGGAGTACCACGCCCTATTATCTTAGATCGTGACACCCAGTTTTTGACCTATTTTTGAAAACCTTTGTGGGGAAAGCTAGGAATGAAGCTTCTCTTTTCCACTACATGCCACCCAAAAACGGATGGACAAACTAAAATTGTCAACCGCACGCTATCCATGATGCTAAGAGCAGTATTAAAGAAGAATTTGAAGATGTGGGAAGAGTGTCACCCCCACGTTGAGTTTGCATACAACAAGGCGGTACATTTATCCACTAAATTTTGTCCCTTTGAAATTGTTTATGGTTTCAAACCTGCTGCTCCCATAGATCTTTTGTCTTTGCCATTGCAAGAGCGAACTAATCTTGATGCAAGTAAGCGCACTGACTTCATGAAGAAAGTTCACGAGAAGACCAAGGAAAACATTGAGAAGATGACTGGGCAATATGCAAAACGAGTAAACAAGGTAAGAAAGAAGATGTTGTTTGAATAAGGAGATCTTGTGTTGGTACACTTGCGGAAGGATCCTTTCCTGGATCAGCGCAAATGCAAGTTGCATCCACGCGAAGATGGCCCATTCGGAGTGCTTGCAAAGTTCAATGACAATGCCTACGAGATTGACCTTCCGATGGATTATGGTGTTAGTCCAACTGTCAATGTGTCTGACCTCTCTCCATACTATGGTCCATAAGAATCGAGGTCGACTCCTTTTCAAGAGGGCGAGGATGATGAGGACACCATAACCATCGACAAGTCTTTTACAATCATAGGTCCAATCACAAGAAGTCGCACCAAACAAACAAGTGACCAGGTGAACGCTAACTTAAGTTCACCTTGTAACTTTGATGAGACAACTATGCTTTCATCTCCATTGTTGCTCGTGAACTTACGCATCGCATTGAAGAAATCCAACAACCTATGAGCTCTTGAAGCAACCGGTTTGGAGAAAATAAATTTCAAGTGAACGCTAACTTAAATTTACTTCTGATGTTTCATTGTGTTACACCCATTTGGAGAAGAGACGGGGCCATAGGGGTACATCACCGTAAGCAACATCAAATTTACTTTCCAATGAAAAAAACCTAACATCATTTGGAGTTTTGAGTCAAACGTTCTAGTCATTCTCGTGGACATTGTTCAGGCTATCAAGGCTTCATGAATTTCCGAGGAGCTCTCCAACATCATTCGAAGTTGACTGCTTATTACCCAAGGAAGCCATGCAAAGCTGGTTATTTTTTAAACCTTTTCACGCCTAGCTAAGGGGGTACCTACTATAAAACCCCATCTCCCCCATCCTTTTAGAGACTTTTCGTCAAACCATTCAGCTACAAGATTATCCAGTAGGACCACTAGAGATCCGAGAGATCCTTGCTATCTTTGTGCTTGTGATTTCATCCGAATTTGCGACAAGGAGCCTATGGTTCACCCTAATTCGTGCTCTATGGTTTCATCCATTTTTGTTGGTTAGTCTCGGTTTGTGGTTTTGCGATTGTCCGAACAATGAATTCGAGTTCTTGCAGCTCCGGTCAGCCATCCCCAATGTATGGGATGCATCCAACCTTGGAAGGTATAAAGCTAGGTATTCCTTCCGATTCGATCCTACGACATGAAGATTGGGCCACCCTCGGGCGTGAACTCATTCAATGTGTTTTCACCTATCACTCCTACCATGGGTCAAAGGTGGCGAGGCATAAGGCTCTAGGTGAAAGCCTTGTTCTTCGACGAGGGTTGTTGCCAATGATGTTGGTGCCCGAGGGCGTCCTCCTCCTCTTGGAGACATTAGCGAAGAATACTTCTTCACACTGAATTGTGGCCGATCAATGAGGAGCGGCGTTGGAGGTTGATGGCTAGGTCGGACCTTTCCCAAGGTTCGGCGGGGCGGTCATGCATGGGTCTGGGCGAAAGCTTATTGATCGAAAGGGTCGATGCCAGTGAAAGCGTCGTCCTCGGGTGCCTTTTTCATTCTTAAAGGTGTCTCCGATAAGGATGACAATGGGTAGGCTATGGGCAGGGTAGAGCAATACCATGCCCATACCCGTATAGTAAGTGGGTATAAAATTCTACCCATACCCGTACCCATGGGTATGGAATATTACCCATACCCATACCCAACGGTATCCGTACGGCCGTACCCATTGGGTACCCACCGGGTAGAACAAATAGTGCACAAGTCGTTCAGAATTTTACACTCATTGATAGAATAATTGACAAAAAATCAATTATCCCAGCTCAATAACAAGTAGACGAGTACATGACCACTGGCAAAATTTAGAAATTACAACATACTCATGAGTCAATAGGAATAGACGTGTCGCATGAGAAATTAATGATTAATTGATGACAACTTAACATTAATTCACAAACGGGCAGGGTATGGGTATACCCACGGGTACAAGGCTATACTCGTACCCTACCTGTGATTTAACGGGTAGGATATGGGTACTACCAATGGGCATAAAAGTGAGCCCATACCCTGCCCATGAAGGTACGGTACCCGCGGGTATCCGTACCCATGGGTAAAATTGCCATCCTTAGTCTTCGAAGATCTTGCTTACAACTGGTCTGGATCGTGGTCCTGTTAGGTGGTGTTTGGTTGTTTGTGTTGTTGTCGGTGTTGGTTCATATCCATTTTTGACCTTTTTTCCTTATAAACCGACCTTTCTCTCTTATTGAAATCGGCAAAGCTCGTGCCTTGCTCGTCAAAAAAGTGGAAATCTCAAAGCATGCATTGGTCATCAAAGAAAACCACTGTTTGGTCGTTTTTTGAGCCGGAGTCGACCACACACCCTTTAATTGTTTGTTATCGATGCGTGGATGAGCACCGATGGTTGTAGCCGGATTTTGGGGCATTGGAATGAGGCCAGCCTATAAATCCCCTTAGAGCATCTCTAGCAGACCCCTTATATCACCCCGACCCGCAAAATAACTGCCATTTTACGGTTTTGTGCAAAAAAAGGCCCGAACATACACCGTATCAGACAGGGCCTGTAAAAAAAATTGCCGAGCACGGCAAATCTTCGCCCTCAACCTTTAGATTCACGGGATGGGAGGCCGCCCCGAGCTTGACCCCTATCGGCAGTGATATTTGACGGCAGAGACATTTCCGCGCGGCAATTCCCGCTTCCCCTTCCCTCCGCCGCCATTGATCTCCCTCCGCCCGCTCGGGACCACCTTCCCCGGCTTTCTATCACCGCCATGGAAGCCTCCAGCCGTCGCCCGTCACCGTTGAAGTCATCCATGCGCCAACACCTTCGGCAGATCTCGTCGTCGGCCAAGTCAAGGCTCCACCGTGCCTCCCCGCAAGCGGCAGGGCAACATCGTCGACCAGGGCGATGCTCCCGCAACCCCCACCGGGAAGGCACGCGTGCCCGTCGTGCATGTTGCTGTCAATTCCGGCAGGCCGGCGCCGGCAAAGAAAGGCAAGGTTTCCGGTGTGGAATGCAAAAAGGCCACCGTGGCAAGAGCTACCCCGCCAACACCTCCCCCGATTGCCGGCAAGAGCTACCCCGACGATGCCCACCGACGACGCTAACACCGCTGTTCCCAACGTTATCGACGAAATGGGCGCAATGTATGATACTTCGATTTCTTCTGTGTTTTTTTTTCACTTTTCGCCATTGTGCTTGTTCGTGACTGGTTGAGCGAAATTTTAGCTCCGGTAAGTGATGTCTACTACGCAACTTTATTCTCGTAGACTCTTGTTGGGCCTCCAAGCGCAGAGTTTTGTAGGACAGTAGCAATTTTCCTTCATGTGGATGACCTAAGGTTTATCAATCCGTGGGAGGTGTAGGATGAAGATGGTGTCTCTCAAACAACCCTCCAATCAAATACAAGAAATCTCTTATGTCCCCAACACACCCAATACAATGGCAAATTGTATATGTGCACTAGTTCGGCGAAGAGATGGTAATACAAGTGCAATATGGATGGTAGAAGAAGGTTTTTGTAATCTGAAAATATAAAAACAGCAAGGTAGCAAGTAACAAAAGTGAGCACAAACGGTATTGCAATGCTTGAAAACAAGGCCTAGGGTCCGTACTTTCGCTAGTGCAATCTCTCAACAATGATAATATAATTGGATCACATAACCATCCCTCAACGTGCAACGAAGAATCACTCCAAAGTTCTTATCTAGCGGAGAACATAAGAAGAAATTATTTGTAGGGTACGAAACCACCTTAAAGTTATCCTTTCCGATCGATCTATCCAAGAGTTCGTACTAAAATAACACCAAGTTATCCTTTCCGATCAATCTATCTAGAGTTCGTACTAAAATAACACCATATGATACGCATCAACCAACTCTAATGTCACCTAGATACTCCAATGTCACCACAAGTATCCATGAGTTAATTATAAAATACGCATCAAACAATTTTAGATTCATAATAATCAATCCAACACAAAGAACCTCAAAGAGTGCCCCAAGATTTCTATCAGAGAACGTAGGACAAGAACGTGCATCAACCCCTATGCATAGATTACCCCAATGTCACCTCGGGAATCCGCAAGTTGATTACCAAAACATACATCAAGTGAATCAATAGAACACCCCATTGTCACCAGGGTATCCATATGCAAGACATATATCAAGTGTTCTCAAATTCAATATTCAATCCAACATAACGATATCTCAAAGGGAAAGATTCAATTCATCACAACATGATAGCAAGGGAATAACATCATATGATATGACTATATTAACAAAGCCCATGATACATCAAGATCGTGACATCTCAAGAACACGAGAGAGAGAGAGATTGAACACATAGCTACTGGTACATACCCTCAGCCCCGAGGGTGGACTACTCCCTCCTCGTCATGGCCTCCGCCGGGATGAGGAAGATGGCCACAGAAGATGATCTACCCTCTCCGGCAGGGTACTAGAACGCCTCCAGATTGGTTTTTCGCCGATATAGAGAGTTGCGGCGGCGGAACTTCTCATCTAGGGTTATTTCTGGGGGTTTATGAATATATAGGATTTTTGGGCGTCGGTTTCACGCGAAGATGGGCCACGAGTGGACCACAAGACACCAGGGCGCGCCAAAGGGGCCTGGCGCGCCCTGGTGGGTTGTGCCCACCTCGTGGCTCTTCTGGCCCCCCAACGAAGCTTCTAGTGCCTCTTTTGTTCCAAAAAAATCGTCAAAAAGTTTCTGGCGATTCTGAGAACATTCATTTTCTACACAAAAACAACACCACGGTAATTCTGCTGAAAACAGCGTCAGTCCGGGTTAGTTCTAAATAAATCATATAAAGTGCATCAAAACCATATAAAAGTATTGTAAACATAGGTGAATATGGCATGAATACTTCATAAATTATAGATACGTTGGAGATGTATCAGCATCCCCAAGCTTAATTCCTGCTCGTCGTCGAGTAGGTAAATGATAAAAGAACTAATTTATGAAGTGTGAATGCTAGCATAATATATAAGTTTGATCATTGATTATTTCAGTCAATTTTCTAGCATCATAACCAGCAACTTTTTCTCATAAAAATCAACATGATAAAGTAGCAACCAATTCACATGTTATGGTTAAAACAATGAATTCTCTTGAAACTTAACAACCTATGTTCTTAGTCACCAAACAATTGCAATTCAACTTATTCTCAACAAAGTCTAAGTAAGAGCTCCACATACTCAATCATCATATAGTCTTCTATGATTGCTAGTACTCAAAGCATATTTTTAGAACAAATGGCCTCCAGCGAACACAGAGAAAGATAGGGGCTTAATGTTTCACCTCCCAACTCATTTATCATAGAGATAATTGTCAACAATAATAAGTCATGATCAAATATATTTGACTGGCCATATGTGCCTAGATCCTTCCCCACCACATGATGCTTGCCAACTAGAGAATAATTGAGGTTGAAATGAGAATGCATACTATTGACTCTTGCATGAAAGTAAATACTGAAAGGTAAATGATAGGCCCTTCACAGAGGGAAGCAGGGATTTGCAGAGGTGCCAGAGCTCAAAGCTTAAATCAGAGATAAATATAATTTTGGGAGGTGCACCCTTCCTGTCAACGTTACGACCAAGAGATCAATATCTTCCATGTTAAACACATTAGCGGCGGTTCCCAAGCGGTAAAAGTAAAGGTTTACTCCCCCTCCACCAACAAACACACTCCGCGGCTAGCCGAATCCACGGGTACCGTCCATACCAACAACATTCCTGGGGGAGTTTTGTTTAATTATTTGCATTTTTTTTCGGGACTAGGAATCCCTATTACCGCCCCTCTCGTGCAAGGACGAGTGAATAAACACTCATCATGAGAATAACCCGCTTAACATGGAATATACCGAGGCCCCCTGTCGCTCCATGAGCGGTCCAGGCACACAAAACAGATGTTTATTTGAATGTTTAGAGGTGGCACATGCAAATTTACTTGGAATGGCAGTGAAATACCATATATAGGAAGCTATGGTGGACTCTTATGGAAGAAATTTGGCTCAAGGATTTGGATGCACAAGTAGTATCTCTACTTAGTACGAAGTGTTGGCTAGCAAAAGGTTCTAAACAAGCACCACCTGTTGGAGGATCCATAACAATATAACTTCTATGCAAATATACACAACCATAACTCATTACGTTGCCTTCCTTGTCCAACTTCAACTAATTTGCTCAAGTTTGAAAATAATTAATGGGTATTCACAATCATAGAAGATGTCCAAGATAATATATTTGTATGTGAAAGTTCTCTTCCTTATACTAATCATTCACAAATTGCTTGTGTGACCAATATTGTGATTGTCAAGCTTCAAAAGATTTCACTTTCTAAACCCAATGTGAAGCTACTACTAGGCATGATATGAACATATAATTTCAACTTCATGGTATTCAATTCATTCAACAATTTACTCATAGGATATAAGTGAAGCACAAGAGTAAATGACAAGCCACTCTCAAAAGATATAAGTGAAGATCAATGAGTAGTCAAACAATTAAGTAGCTATATAAGGACTCTCTCTCTCTCAATAAAGATTTTCAGATCTGATTATTTTATTCAAACAGCAAACTAAACAAAAATAGAACTCCAAGAATAGCACGCATCATGTGAACAAATAAAAATTTAGGCTCAACATAGGCGATAGTTGACGAAGAGAGGTGGGATGCGTAGCATCCCCAAGCTTAGATGCTTGATACTTCTTGAAATATTTACTTGGGGTGCCTTGGGCATCCCCAAGCTTGAGCTTTGGTATCTCGTTCAATACTCTCATATCATGGTTTCACCTATTCTCAAAAACTTCATCCACACAGAACTCGAAAAGAACTCATGAGATAGGTTAGTACACATAAGAATAAATCAACACTTCATGTCCTTCCAATACAAGTTGCATAATAATGTCCAAACATAATCTACTGTTTACTATCGTTTCCATAATTTATATCTACCAATATAGGCTATGGAAACTATAGAATAAGTAGATAACAAAACTATGACAGCAATCTGTCCAAACAGAACAGTCTGTAGCAATTTATGAAAGCAGTGTACTTATGTAACTCAAACAATTATGAAAATTTAGGAAATTCTAAAGAATTTATATGATAACACTGTGTAAAAATTTCAGAAACTTTCCACGTTCCAGTAAAATATGAAAATTCAAACACTACAGAGAAAGTTTCTGTTTTTACAAAGCACACATCAAACATGCAATGCAAGCATCCTAAGGCAATTCTTGGAAATTTTTATTGAAAAAAATATATTATAAATAACACCTAACAGTAAATTAACAAAATATAATGATGATCCAAGCAAATCACATATGATGTGACGAATAAAACTATAGCTCCAAGTAAGATATACCGATAGTGTTGACGACGAAAGAGGGGATGCCTTCCGGGGCATCCCCAAGCTTAGGCGCTTGAGTCTTCCTTGGATATTAACTTGAGGTGCCTTGGGAATCTCCAAGCTTAGGTTCTTGTCACTCCTTATTCTCTTCATATCAGTGTCTCACCCAAAACTTGAAAACTTCAATCACACAAAACTTAACGGAACTTCGTGAGATGGGTTAGTATAATAAATAAAGATCATTCACTTAGGTACTGTCAAGACAAGATTCATAATTGTTCTCACATAATACCAACAGTATTCTACCATTCCCATAATTTATATCACTAAATATAAGCTATGGGAACACTAAAACAAGCAAACTATGCATGCAAAACAGAATCTGTCAAAAACAGAACAGTCTGTGAATATATGTAGTATAGCCAAACTTCCCTGTCTCCAAAAATTCTGAAAAATTAGGAAAACCTGAAAAAATTTTATATCAAAACTTTGTAAAAATTCCAGATTATTATAACTCTCCAGTAAAAAATGAAAATTCTTGTACTAGAGTCAAAAGTTTCTGTTTTGGTTCAGCATTAATTCTACTCATCTTGTAAGTCATCCCAAAGGCTTTACTTGGCACTTTATTGAAATAAAAGACACAAAACATGATTAATACAGTAGCTTAATCATGTGAACACACAAAAACATAAAGGAAAAGTGTTGGGTTGTCTCCCAACAAGCGCTTTTCTTTAAAACCTTTTAGCTAGGCATGATGGTTTCAATGATGCTCACATAGGAATAGTAATTGAAACATGCAAGAGAGCATCATGAATCTCATGACAAGCACATTTAAGTCTAACCCACTTCCTATGCATAGGGATTTTATGATCAAACAATTTATGGGAGCAAGAATCAACTAGCATAGGAAGGCAAAACAAGCATAACTTCAAAACTTTGAACACATAGGGAGGAAACTTGATATTATAGCAATTCCTAGAAGCATATGTTCCTCCCTCATAATAATTTTTAGTAGCATCATGAAGGAATTTCACAATATAACTATCACATAGAGCATTCTTTTTATGATCTATAAGCATAGAAAATTTATTACTCTCCACATAAGCATATTTCTTCTCATTCATAATAGTGGGAGCAAACTCAACAAAATAACTATCATGAGATACTTGATTGACATAACCACATTCAATATTAAAATCATGATGACAAGTTTCATGGTTACTATCACTCTTTATAGCATACATGTCATCATCATAATCATCATAGATAGAAGGCATGCCATCATCATAATAAATTTGCTCATCAAAACTTGGGGGACTAAAAATATCATCTTCATCAAACATAGCATCCCCAAGCTTGTGACTTTGCATATCATTAGCATCATGGATATTCAGACAATTCATACTAGCAACATTTATCATGCTCATCATTCAAGGAATTCTCATTAAGTATTTTCGTAATTTCTTCCTCTACCAATTGAGCACAATTTTCTGAATCCTTATTTTCACGAAAGACATTATAAAGACGAAACAAATGAGGCAACCTAAACTCCATTTTTTGTAATTTTATTTTATAAAACCAAACTAGTGATAAAACAAAAAACTAAAAGATTAAATTGCAAGATCTAAAGATATACCTTCAAGCACTCACCTCCCCGGCAACGGCGCCAGAAAATAGCTTGATGTCTACTACACAACTTTATTCTTGTAGACTCTTGTTGGGCCTCCTGCTGCAGAGTTTTGTAGGACAGTAGTAATTTTCCGTCAAGTGGATGACCTAAGGTTTATCAATCCGTGGGAGGTGTAAGATGAAGATGGTGTCTCTCAAACAACCCTGCAATCAAATACAAGAAATCTCTTGTGTCCCCAACACACCCAATACAATGGAAAATTGTATAGGTGCACTAGTTCGGCGAAGAGATGGTAATACAAGTGCAATATGGATGGTAGATAAAGGTTTTTGTAATCTGAAAATATAAAAACAGCAAGGTAGCAAGTAACAAAAGTGAGCACAAACGGTATTGCAATGCTTGAAAACAAGGCCTATGGTCCGTACTTTCGCTAGTGCAATCTCTCAACAATGCTAATATAATTGGATCACATAACCATCCCTCAACGTGCGACGAAGAATCACTCCAAAGTTCTTATCTAGCGGATAACATAAGAAGAAATTGTTTGTAGGGTACGAAACCACCTTAAAGTTATCCTTTCCGATCGATCTATCCAAGAGTTCGTACTAAAATAACACCAAGTTATCCTTTCCGATCAATCTATCTAGAGTTCGTACTAAAATAACACCATATGATACGCATCAACACACTCTAATGTCACCTAGATACTCCAATGTCACCACAAGTATCCATGAGTTAATTATACGATACACATCAAACAATTCCAGATTCATAATACTCAATCCAACACAAAGAACCTCAAAGAGTGCCCCAAGATTTCTATCGGAGAACGTAGGACAAGAACGTGCATCAACCCCTATGCATAGATTACCCCAATGTCATCTCGGGAATCCGGAAGTTGAGTACCAAAACATACATCAAGTGAATCAATAGAACACCCCATTGTCACCACGGGTATCCATATGCAAGACATATATCAAGTGTTCTCAAATCCAATATTCAATCCAACATAACGATATCTCAAAGGGAAAGATTCAATTCATCACAACATGATAGCAAGGGAATAACATCATATGATCCGACTATATTAACAAAGCCCGTGATACATCAAGATCGTGACATCTCAAGAACACGAGAGAGAGAGAGAGAGAGAGAGAGATTGAACACATAGCTACTGGTACATACCCTCAGTCCCGAGGGTGGACTACTCCCTCCTCGTCATGGCCTCCGTCGAGATGATGAAGATGACCACCAGAGATGATCTACCCTCTCCGGCAGGGTACTGGAATGCCTCCAGATTGGTTTTTCGCCGATACAGAGAGTTGCGGCGGCGGAACTTCTCGTCTAGGGTTATTTTTGGGGGTTTATGAATATATAGGATTTTTGGGCGTCGGTTTCACGCGAAGATGGGCCACGAGTGGACCACAAGACACCAGGGCGCGCCAGAGGGGCCTAGCGCGCCCTGGTGGGTTGTGCCCACCTCGTGGCTCTTCTGGCCCTCCAACGAAGCTTCTAGTGCCTCTTTTGTTCCAAAAAAATTGTCAAAAAGTTTCGGGCGATTTCGAGAACTTTCATTTTCTGCACAAAAACAACACCACGGTAATTCTGCTGAAAACAGCGTCAGTCCGGGTTAGTTCTAAATAAATCATATAAAGTGCATCAAAACCATATAAAAGTATTGTAAACATAGGTGAATATGGCATGAATACTTCATAAATTATAGATACGTTGGAGACGTATCAGTAAGCATGATGCGACTGCCGAGTTTGTGCACTTGTTGGATAACAACAACGTCGACGTTGATCAAGCCCCGGTCAGTGGTTACGGTTACAATGAGATGGATGGTGGCGTGCACGGTCATGGTGAGGAAGAAGATGAAGTGAAGGAGGTTGAGAAGGGGGTGTTTGATCAAGAGCAAGCAAAAGTGCGCGCAAGGTCGAAGAACTACACGCCATTTGAAAATCAAATCTTGATCAAGGCTTGGGAAGCGGTGTCTCTTGATTTGTGCACCGACACTGACAAAACCGCCAAGCGGTATTGGCAAAGGATAGAGGATCAGTTCTTCCGCAATGAACCGCAATGACATGGACGACCTCACCAAAGAATGGCATGATATGGCAAGAAGAGAGATCTTGAAGAGAAGGATGCTAGTGGCGAGGGGTGATGGCTTCTCTGCCAGTGGTGGAGAGTGATGATGGTGATGATGATTGTGATGGACGTGGTGGTCGCTTCGGTGGCGGTGGTGGAGAGCGATGACGATGATGAAGATGGTGATGGAGGTGGTGCTGGCTTTTGCATGAGGTTCTTTTGCATCATGATTGAAAATTATGCTTAATTTCCGCGGGAACTATGTTTGATCGTTCGGATTTAAAGCCAATCATCAGAATTTCGGTCAAAATGTCTAATTTGATTTTTTTTGGGGTTTGCGGGCTGGCGTGGGCTGCGGCCGAACAGACCCCGCGCCAGCCCACAAAACTCGTTTTTCGCGAACTGTAAATGCATTATAAGAACCCGTGATATAAGGGGTCTGCTAGAGATGCTCTTAGAAACCCACATGCGCGCGCCCGCATGGCAAAGGCTAGCTATGCACACTCATGAGTAGCCTTTATACTTACTAGCGTTGAAGAAGCATGTGCCACGCTCGTGACCAATTTCGTATGTATTTTATCGAAATAAGGAAGCAATTTTTTTTTTGTTATTTATTTTGATAACTATTCACGTGAGTGCATAGTGTTGGTTTATTGTTTTTGTTGTTCCGGTTTATTCGGATGTATTGTTGTGGGTTACAATTCAGGTACTGTTTCGGTTTATGATTTGCGTGGGTTAATATTTTCGGTTTATTCCGGTATTGTTCCGTTTTCACTGGTTTTATTGTTCCGGGTTGAGGGAGGAGGAGTCCTAGTTTTTTTCTGGATTTTTTATATTTCTTCTGAATTATTGTTCACGTGAATGCATAGTGATGTTTTACTCTTTTTTAGTTGTTCCGATTTATTTGGGTATATTTTTCTGGTTTAAAATTTGATTACTGTTTCGGTTTTATGGTTCGTGTGGGTTAATATTTTTGGAACTATAAAACAAAATATTCCGCTTCACGGGGTCTGTTCGGCCGCATCCCGCGCCAGCCCGCAAAACCCGTTTGTCGCGAACTGTAAATGCATTATAAGAACCCGTGATATAAGGGGTCTGCTAGAGATGCTCTTAGAAACCCACATGTGCTCGCCCGCATGGCAAAGGCTAGCTATGCCCACTCATGAGTAGCCTTTTTACTTACTAGCGTTGGAGAAGCATGTGCCGCGCTCGTGACCAATTTCGTAAGTATTTTATCGAAATATGCAAGCAAAAACATATATTTATATTTTTTTTGTTATTTCTTTTGATTACTGTTCACGTGAGTGCATAGTGCTGGTTTTATTATTTTTGTTGTTCCGGTTTATTCAGATGTATTGTTCCGGGTTACAATTCAGGTACTGTTTTGGTTTATGATTTGGGTGGGTTAATGTTTTCGTTTTATCCCGGTATTGTTCCGTTTTCACTGGTTTTACTGTTCCGGGTTGAAGGAGGAGGAGTCCCAATTTTTCTAGATTTTTTATATCTCTTCTAAATTATTGTTCACGTGAATGCATAGTGATGTTTTACTATTTTTTAGTTGTTCCGATTTATTCGGGTATATTGTTCTGGTTTAAAATTATATTACTGTTTCGGTTTTATGGTTCGTGTGGGTTAATATTCTTGGTTTATTTAAGTCTTGTTCTGTTTTACTGGCTTTACTGCTCCGGATTATTCGGGGTTGTTGTTTTGGTTTATTTGGGCTATTGTTTCGGTTAGTAGTCCAGTGTTCATTCGGATAATGTTCTGATTTTTGTTCGGGTATTTGTTAATGCATTTTTAACAGTTGTTGTGTTGTAAAAATGGACAGTAATCGGTCAAGAACTTATTTTCCCACGGATTACTCTTTATGCAAATATAAAGTTCCGGCATATTGTTTTTGTGCCCTGGTAACACAATCATCGGAAAGGATCAGGAGACGATTGAGGCGGCTGTGCATCGATATGCCGGTGTTGAGAAATGATGTATATGAAATTCTAAACCCCAACTGTCTATATAAGGACGCGAGGGGGAGAGAGAAATTATGTGTAAAAAATGTCCCAGTTTTTTCTGAAAAACGTGCGTATTTCTTCTGTTGGAAATATGCCCTAGAGGCAATAATAAATTGGTTATTATCATATTTCCCTGTTCATGATAAACGTCTATTATCCATGCTAGGATTGTATTGATCGGAAACTCAGATACATGTGTGGATACATAGACAACACCGTGTCCCTAGTGAGCCTCTACTAGACTAGCTCGTTGATCAAAGATGGTTAAGGTTTCCTAACCATAGACATGTGTTGTCATTTGATAACGGGGTCACATCATTAGGAGAATGATGTGATGGACATGACCCAACCGTAAGCATAGCATCTGACCGTATCACTTATTTTATTGCTACCGCTTTCTTCATGTCAAGTATCTGTTCCTAAGACCATGAGATCATGCAACTCCTTGACACCGGATGAATACCTTGTGTGTATCAAACGTCACTTCGTAACTGGGTGATCATAAAGATGCTCTACAGGTATCTCCGAGGGTGTCTGTTGGGTTGGCATGGATCGAGACTACGATTTGTCACTCCGTTTGACGGAGAGGTATCTCTGGGCCCTCTCGGTAATACAACATCACAAGAAGCTTGCAAGCAATGTGACTAAGGAGTTAGTCACGGTTTCTTGTATTACGAAACGAGTAAAGATACTTGCCGGTAACGAGATTGAACTAGGTATAGAGATACCGACGATCAAATCTCGGGCAAGTAACATACCGATGGACAAAGTTAACTGCATACGGGATTAACTGAATCCTTGACATCGTGGTTCGACCGATGAAGATCTTTGTGGAATATGTAGGAGCCACTATGGGCATCCAGGTCCCGCTATTGGTTATTGGCCGGAGAGGTGTCTCGGTCATGTCTACATGATTCTCGAACCCACAGGGTCCGCACGCTTAACGTTCGGTGACGCTAGAGTAGTATTGGGATATGTATGTTGGTGACCGAATGTTGTTCGGAGTCATGGATGAGATCCCGGACGTCTCGAGGAGCTCCGGAATGGTCCAGAGGTAAAGATTTATATATGGAAAGTCATATTTTGGCTACCGGAAAAGTTTCGGGTTTTGCCAGTATTGTACCGGGAAGGTTCTAGAAGGTTCCACCGTGGGGCCCAACAACCCGGGAAGGTCCCACATAGACCGAGGGGTGGGGCTACAACCCACGTGGGCTTGCTGCACCATTCTCCAAGGCACAGGTCGTTTAAATCTAGAGATAAGATCTTATCTCTAAATTTAAAGGGTTGAATCTAGAGATAAGATGTTATCTTCATGTTTAAAGGGTTTTCTCCCTTGTGGCCAGCCCTAGGAGGGTTTTGGACGCCCTCCCCTCCCCTCTAGCCTATATATAGATGGGGTAGGTGCATGGGGGCAGCCACCCCTTCACCCTTGACCATTGGCTCTCCCAACTCCTCCCACGTTTCTTCGGTACGCGCTTGGCGAAGCCCTACCGGAGTTCCGGTGCCACCACCACGCCATCGTGATGGTTGAGATCTCATCTACTTCTCCTCCCTCGCTTGCTGGATCAAGAAGGAGGAGACATCATCGAGCCGTACGTGTGCTGAACGCGGAGGTGCCGTCCATTCGGCGCTGGATCGGATCAGACCGCGATTGGATCGTGAAGAGTACGACTACATCAACCGCGTTATATACGCTTCCGCTTAGCGATCTACAAGGGTATGTAGACACACTCCCCACTCGTAGCTATGCATCTCCATGGATAGATTTTGCGTCTGCGTAGGAAATTTTTTGTTTCCCATGCAACGTTCCCCAACATTTTCTTCGGTGAAAGCCAAAAAATGTTGGAAGATAGAAAAGTAAGAGGAAAAAATCAAATTCTTTGGAGCACTGTTCAAGTGAGAGTTACTGTTCACAGGTGTCACTATTGTCAAACCGGACAATAATCTTTAAAAAAGCCAAAAAAAAGGAAAAGAGAATCCTTCCCGCTTTACTACATGTACTGACCAGTTACTGTTCACTTGTCACTATTACATTCTGCCATATAATTGAACAATAAATGTAAGAAAAAAAGTCAAAAAAGGAAGAAAAACCAAAAGCTTGCCACTTTAATAGTAACTTATTTGACACTCCTCTTGACATGCTTATTGACCATACAAAGCGGCCTGCTGGACAAGCAACTGAAGGAGCAGTGAAAAGCGTGTTGGCCGGAGAAACACTACAAACGAGGCATATGCTGCCATCTGAAGCCACAAGAGCAGAAGTAAACCAAGCAAGCCAGCCAGACGATTCACGGGCCGGTAAAAATGTTCGAGGAGAGGGCACGTGTGAGGCATGAGTGCATAATCCATGCCGGTTGGTCTGGTCCGGCCCGAGCCGTCGTTTGGACCGCCTGCCGACGGTCCGGACCATACCGGACCGAGCAGCATGACCGTCCTGATTTCAGGGACCAAATTGACGGCGACGAAGCCCGGGCCGGTCTGAGCGGACCGGCCGTGGTCATCATAGCAGAGCATGCCGCCGGAGCATGACGACGCATGGAGCGACCTGGAGGAAGCACGATTCGTCCTGAAGGTGTCCGATGGCTTTGGGAGGATCAAAGGGAGCGGAGGAACCGAGGAAGAGGCCGGGGCAAGGCGGCGTAGAGGAATTTTGCACGATGGCCGATGGACAGAGACAATGGGGACGATGACGAAGGCAGTGGGGTTGGGCATCCTGCTCCGATTCTTTTTGGTCAGAGCATAGATCCCTTTTTTTTGGCTTGCACGTTATTAGACATGCTTGGCGGCATCGTGGAGGCCAATGGCCACGTGGATGTGCGACGGCAGCGCTGATCAGCGGACGAGCAACGACAATGGTTGCCGCTCGGGGCTAGCGTGGCGTCGCCGGCGAGTGGGCGAGCACAGATGCGGCGGCATGGTGGTTGAGCACTGCCCGAGAGGTGGGCAAGCACAACGACGACATGGTGGGTGAGCACAGCGGCGACATGATGACCGCTCGAGGTTACCGTGGATGCGGTGGCGTGTGCGCGAGCATAGATAGAAGGGGTTGGAGCCTTTTTGTGGGCTAAAATGGTTGTTATGGGCTGGGATTTGTCATTTTCTCGGTCTACCGAGCGGACCGAATTTTAACCGGACCGGACCGAAGTTTTTCGGTCCCTTTTTCACAGACCGGAGCTCATTTTTTAACGGGCCAGGACCGAGCGGACCACGAGCTGGCTCGAAAGGCCGGACCGTTTCGTCCACCCTGACGGGTTGGTGAGGCCGCGGCGTACAAGAGCCGGGCAAGCATTCGGAGACACGACATCCGGCCATGGGCCGTGACGGTGAGAGGCATGGCATGACCGCACATCTAGCGTATGTTCATGTGGAGGCTCTCAAAACACTCGCTACCTACAGAGGATGTGCGAGCTCATCGGCACATGTCAGGTACTAGCACATGCGGCTTATGCGGGATGCAGGACTCGTGGAAGCATTCTCTCTTACAGTGCACAATGTCGAGGTGTACATGGGCGTTGGTGGACGAAGACCTTGCACATAAAATGTTGATGATTGAGGAACCAAATGCAAAGCAATGGTTGTTTACATTGATGGAATCTCTGCCACATGACCAGTTTGTCCTCCTGTCAATTACATTGTGGTCGATTTGGTCTACACGGCGTAAGGCGATCCACGAGGGAATCTTTCTGAGTCCTCAAGCTGTCCATAACTTCATCAAAAGATACCTTGACGATCTGAACATAATCAAGCCGAGTGTAAATCTTGGGACAACAGCCGCTTCTAATGGCCAGCAGGCAGTGCCGCGTCACCCTAAAGCCCCTCCTTTGGGCTATGCTAAGATACATGTAGATGCCGCAGTTATGCGAGGAAGGGGAGGTTCTGCTGCTGCGGTGTGTCGGGACAGCAACGGTAACTACCTGGGGAGCTCCGCCCTAGTGGTTGAAGGCGTGGATGATCCTGGTTTGCTGAAGACGATGGCATGCAGAGAGGCCATATCTTTGGCTGAAGATCTTCTCCTTCATAATTTTGTGGTCGCTTCTGATTGCAAGCAAGCTGTCAAGGATATTACCAACAGCTCCCGGGGGCAATATGGTGCAATAGTTAGTGAGATCAATCTTCGAGCTGCTCAGTTTCAATGTATTTTTTTTTAGTGTCGTGCTGTAAATTATGAAGCGCATAGCTTAGCCAGGTTCTCCCTTGCGAGAGATCCGGGGCGCCACGTCTGGTTTGGCCAACCCATGACCCAACTTGTATCCCACTTTCCGTGGACTTTGAGTAATAAAACTGGCTTTACCCCTAAAAAAAAATCTAGCCGGCAAGCTGAGAGGGTTTACAACTGAAGCTGCGGAGTGAGAGGGCGACATGCATCAGCGATGACGTGTTCGTCTGGAGGGAGGTGACGAGTCTCCTGCCGGTTCATTTCCATTTAGTCTCATGTCCCTTGGGCTTCTTCTATAGTTCTATCCCATTCCACCTTTCACACACTCCTCCTCCCAGTCCCCGGGAAGTAGCAGAGGGTGGACGACTCTCCTTCCCCGGTACCACTAGCAGTAGAGGGTGCAGGAGGCCAGCGGTGATCACGGATTGGAGGGGCAGGAAAATCCGACGTCGATCGATCAGCGCCGCCGTCGGAAAGGTGAGGAGGATCGAGGGCGTACGCTCCTCTATCTTCTTTTCTTAGATCTATTATTTTCTACTTGGTTTCAAATCTTTCTCCAGAACGGTTCAAATCTTTCTCCAGATGAATCCTAACTAGAGTGTATACATTCGTTTCCTCTATCGATCCCTCGACTTTGACCTTGCTCTCATCTCTTGCGCTTCAAAGGCAGCGGTCGCGGCTAGCTGCATGGCGTCGTTGCTTTGGTAGTTTGGTTTCAGTTTTGTGCTTATTTGTTTGTGAAATTGGTTATTCTTCCCGAGTTCCCAATTAAACCACATAGTCGAGCGAGAAGGTTGCTGCCGCCGCCCAATTTTGATCCGAGATTACGAAAAGGGGGAGCGAGGTGAAATCAAAACCGTCCACTGTACATTTCAAAATTCACTATGTGAAAAAAAAAAACTGTAAGAAAAAGTTTTTTCTAGAGAAAAATATAGATCTGCAATCTTTTCTTTTTGAGTATCAGATCTGCAAACTTCATAGGTAGTACCTGGAACTGCAGTTTTTTTTTTCTTTGAGATAGGGCGTCGGCACTTTATTATTATATTAAGTTATAAGCAACAATGTTACAAAGAGTTCCCGGGATACAATACGGGGCAGACTGAAAAGCGCGAGAATACTAGAGTTCATACAAGAGAGCTAGAACATGATGAGCAGCTACACTGAATTGCCGACGAACATGTTTGAAAGTCACGAGGTGAAGCCGTATGCACCGTGTTGGTTGTGAACTGTACGAATGAAAGATTGACATGTATTTTCTGTGTACGAGTACTTCTGTAAGCACTATCATTGATATGCTACTAGTTTCACGTCCCAATTTTTCTTCTAGAAACCGAAACACATTTTCCACCAATTTTGGCAGGTGCACGTTTTATAAGAAAATTCGGATGCATAGGTTTTAACCTGCACGATTTGCATCATGTTGACATTTTCTGCTAACACAAAACAACATGCATCTGTGTACATGTTTGAGAAAAAAACTCACAGATACATGGAGTAATACTTGCACACTGGTGAAGCTAGAGAATCAGATCATTGGGGTCAGTTTCCTTGTTTACGGTATAATCTTTCAGGAATGAGCAATAACAAAGACTGGATTAATGAATAGTCTATGAATTCACATTCGGTTCATTGGCACACAACAGTTGTGTACCAGCTGCGCCCTGCTTGTGCTTGAATAAATGCTGGAATGTTTGATTTTCTTTTCATGTGATAAAAGTTTCAGTAGCTAAAACAGCAAACATTTTGGCACAATCTTTTTTGTTTTTGCAGGCCACAACTTGGGTGCAAGTACCATTCAAGTGGTCACCCACATATTTCTTTCTGAAAGTTTCTAAGTTTATTTTAAAAGAAAATCTGTTCTGGGCTCAGTTGTGCCTGGAAACCAAAAATCATCAATCGTCCAAATATAGCATATATACTGGTTTTGTTTCATGGATGTTAGGTAAAGGGAAATGATTTGCTCTCTTCACTAGCATTTCTTTCCAAACAAAAACCATATAAACATGATGGGTTTTATTTACCTCTGGAAATTGGCAGGTGCAAAGTTTGTATGCGCATTCTAACAAGTGAGATTGGGTGTTGGGTAACCAACAAAAAGACTTAAAGCCTTTATTATTGCATTCCCCCCCCCCCCCCCCCCCCCCCTTCCACATTAATTTGGGTCCATGAATATTGTTTTTGGTGGTAAACCTTGCTCCCTTCTTCAATGAACAAATATCTCGCGCTTAAAAATTAGTGTACATATGTGTATTACTTGGCTACCGTTTTAATATTTAGTGACAACTCAGATTATTTATTTTTGTCAGGATGTCCAGCATCATTGTTCCTGTGTGCATCAATGCGCCCGGGCTATCCACCATTCTTGAGAACAATGCAGGGCTTGAGTACCTTACCAAGACAAGAAAAGTTTGTGTCAGAAGGCTGCTTAGTGCTAATGCTCACGGGTACCCTATACCACCACCGGCGCTTGAATACGTGAAGCAATATCACAAGGCATATTTCACAGATGAGGCACAAGAGCAGTTGAAGGCGGCTGATCCGTATGTACTGAGTAGTGCACCAGCACACGAAGACGATGATCAAAGCCATACTTCTGATGACAATGGGGCAGAAAGAAAGAAACGTAAAGACTTGACAGAGAATCCTACTCACCAAAATCAAGTATGTACTTCTGGTGTTTCGAGTGTACTCCAGCAAACAATTTCTAAAAGGCCCAAGTTCTGTCTGGAAGAAATTCATAGGACAGGTCACCCGGAAGTGGACGCGAAAGGGAAATCCGTTACGTCTGCTACTCGTCCAAGATTTCCAACTGAAGATGAACTTAAGCTGGCAGGATTTTCAGCTACCCCTGAGGAGTACCAAGAATTTCTCAAGACAATGGAGATGATGTACGAAACATATGAGAATCCATGTTATGATGCTGAAGGCCTAGCTCTCGGTTCATTGAAGAGGTCAGAGTACTTCCTAATGCCGGATACCATAAAGTATGAACCATGTACAGTTGATAGCATTTGCCGAGGGCCCGCATTTTGAAAACCCGATCGGAAGCTAGTTTCTCAGGTGTACGCCCTGGCTAAAGCGCAGGCCCTGCAGCTTGGCATTGCAGGGAAGAGACAAATTAAGTCGGCGGTTCTATGAGTTCAGGCATTTTCTGCTGGCTGGTACCATGGACAGAAATATTCAAGGCTTTGTTCGCCTCCAAAGAACTCGGCTGAGATTTATGCCAACGACCTGGGAGCCATTGAGAAATACCTTTCTGATGCTTGGAACCTTGTCTGCTTCCTGCCATTTGTCCACGAGTTAGCATTCCGAACGATTGGTAGCACATGGTCATGGAATTCTGACAATGCAGCTAAATATGAAGGCAGAGCAAGGAAGTTTGCTGATTCTTCATCGGTTGGTCCTAATCTATATTACCTGACAGGTAAAGACCTCTATGGTCCTGCTCTGCAATGGATTGGTGTGGAGATGCCTATGAAGGTCCTTCAGAGAAAAGTCGGGCGTGATGCAATACCTGAAGTTTTTGCTCTCCAAACCAAAGCCGCTCCTGCTGGTAAAGCCCTGATCACTACCACTCATGCTGTTGTAAAAGAGATGAAGACTCTGGACTGCTGGAAATCCATACAGGATATGCATAAATTCAACGATACAATCGTTAGTGCAATGGCAGGGAAGATTCAAGCAAACCCTTGGAAGTATCACGCAATGCCAAAGCCGTACAACTTAGAGCCTTTAAGTGAAGAAGAACAACTTGAGGTCGCTGCTGCTATGACCTGTGCTGAAAAATTTGCACCGATAACCTTTGCGTTTACGCAGTCTGTGATGGGGAAGCATCCTCTTCCAGGGTACATGGCACTTAAGAAGTATGCTAGCGGTGCTCTCTATGAGCGTTTCAAAAAGTTCTTTGCTTTTATGAGGAAAAAGTTACCTAAGGATATCGGTGCAAAGGTAGTTGCTGAGGCATCTGGTATTCCCCAAGATGAACACACTGCTAGGAGGGGCCAACTTCATGTCACTTTGGCGCCTACTTAATTTCTGATGCCTGGGCTCTGATCTTAAGTCTTAAAAGATCTTTTGATGGACGGGGTCTCTTCGATGCTAGGTTATGTTTTGTCGAACAGCTTGTGTCGTTGGTTGGTTATTTTGCTGAACTATATTGCCTACTGCGACAAGTGTTAGATGTTTGCCACTTTGTGGCGTTTAAGATATTCGGGACATGGAGGTTCTTATTTTGAGTTAGCGTGGTCTTATCATGATCTTGCTTTTGTGCTGTTTACTTCAGTTATTCATTTGTCATATTTGTCTAATGAGGGAGGCTCATGTGAAAGAGAGCAAGTCATGTGCCGGATGGTGAACAGTGCTGCTGCGCGACAAGGAAATAAACTGTGGTGCTGTATTGGGATTGATTGGTTTCTCTTGAAGCTGAAAAGGACAGGAGGAAGACTGTTAGTGGGAGCGCTGTCTCTGCTCCATGCAGAAGGTAGCGTACTATGGAAAAAAAGCAGAGTTTCAATTTTCAAAAAAGGAATAAGAACACTGAAGTAAAATAAATCTTAATTGCAAGTGCGTATTATGAAACATGGCTGCAAACGAAGTGGAAAAAAAGGTGAAGCCACAACTCACATGAGTGGTTTTTTTCTTGCCCTCACATCTGTTTTTAGATTACCATTTGTTTAGACGTTTTGTTCCGTTTGCCCCTTCCAAATTTGACTCGAATGGGACGTCTCTTTCGAGTAACCAGTTTCATAGGTTTTTACGTTGCATATGTTTTCTCGTTTTTTGTTGATATTAAGTTGGTTGTACGAACAACCGTCACTTCTTATGTTTTTGAATTAAATAATAAATATATTAACATTGTATTGCTAAATCTGTAGCCTTTTATGATGACAAGAGTTCCTCTCCTTTGTCATTTTACTTCTTGAGGGATTTACTCCATCCAATCCTTCATGCAAAACTGGGCGCATCTCACTTGGCAGTCCTTACTGAAATCATCTGTGCAGCCCTATTGGTCAAGTTTTTCCTTGTTTAGTCACTCATGCTAAGATCCTGATCAGGGATAGCGTCATTAAGAGTCAGTGCCTAGATGATCTTTCTTGCCTTCTCTATGCTGAAGATGCATGTGTTTTCCTATCAGACTGTGTGGCTTTGATTTGGGCTACGATTTATCAATTTCTGTATGTTTATCTAGGAGATCACTTTGAACCGATTGCAAGTTGGTGGATTGATAGATACAAAGGCATAATGAAGTACTCCCTTTGTAAACTTTTACTGTATACGATAAGTAGTTTTTTTTTTTTGAACGGTCACCGGGGGGGAGAGTTTCCCCACCTGAATATATTACCACTCAAGCAAAGTACATAGGGATGATTACATCAGTGAGTCATACAGAAGGAATGCTAGCTGACAGAAAGCTTAGCCAATGCCTAGCATAGTCTCTAAGCTCGAGGTCTTTAAAGCGAAAAATCCAAAGGGAAAAATCAGCAACAATGTTCCTCAAGGTAATTCTAGCAGGTAGATCTTCAGACCTGAATACAGTGGCATTTCTAGAATCCCAAATTTTCCATAGGATAGTCAGAGCTACCGTGGGCCAGATGTTGGGGTTCAGCCCAGCAGGAGAGGCAGCTTGTTGGATGTCTGCCAAAGAGGTTGGTGGAGCGAGGCCAATGAGTTGCCAAACTTGAATAGCATAGGAACAGGAACAGGAGAGGTGATCGGCATCCTCACATGGATCCTGACATCGTGGGCATGCAGCAGATGGAGCGATGGTCTTGTGCGCCAGATTTGCTTTAGTGTTTATCCTGTCTCGAAACAGAAGCCAGGCAAATATTTTGACCTTGATGGGCACCGATGATGACCAAATGAAGGTATGGTGCGTGTCAAAACAGTCTTCGGCAGTGATGGTGTTGTAGACATTTCTGGCTGAGTATGGCAGTCCATGTGTGAGAGATCGCTCGTCCGGCCTGTCTGAGGGTTGAAAGTCCTACAGCAACAACAATACACAATCCAACTCTCGAGATGCAGCATTAGAGAGGCGTTCCCTTAGGTTAGATAATAAGCTGGTTTGGAAAATAATCGCCACTGTAACCTTTTCATTTACGGAGTGTGAGAACAGGTTGGGGAAAGCTAGCTTTAGTGGCAAGTTGACCAACCATTTATCAAGCCAGAAGAATGTAGCCTGGCCATTATAAGTGATAACAAAGGAGTGGTTGATCAGGGTGTAGATGTTTTGGTTAACCACCTTCCAGAGGAAGGATGGTCTTGATGCGGCTGCCAAAATGTTTTGGGAGTATCTTTGTTTGTACCAGTGGACCCATGGAAGATCCTGGTTCTGTAGTAGTTTGTGGGAAAATTTTAAGAGCAGGCAGCGATTATGAACTTATAGATTTTTAATGCCTAGACCACCATGCGCTTTTGGTTTACAAACATTTTTCCAAGCAATAAGACAGCTCGCGCCGGTGCATGTTTTCTCGTTAGACCAGAAGAAGGATCTACGAATCGCGTCGAGTTTAACGAGTACTGATTTTGGTAGGCAAAAAACAGACATAAAATAAACAACTAGAGAATCTAGGACGGAGGAGAGTAGAGTCAGCCTTGCCCCGCGAGACAGGAGTCTTGCAACCCAGCCAAACAGAAATTTACGAAAGTTTTCTATGATCGGGTCAAAAGCAGAAACTGGTAATTTTGTAGGAGAAAGCGGAAGTCCTAAATAGATTAGTGGAAAGACCTCCCGTTTGCAGAGCATGGTTGCCGCAATATCACTTTGTAAGTGTGTGTCTGTGGCAATGGTGAGCAGCGCAGTTTTCTGAAAGTTAATCACAAGACCTGTGGCCAAGGCGAAGTCATCTAAAGTGCTTTTAAGGATGGAGGCAGCATTCACATTTGCATGAGCGATGATTAGTGTGTCGTCCGCGTATTGAAGTGTAACCGGTGGAGTCTTATAAGATAAGTAGTGACCCAAAAAGGTCTTATAAAAGTTTATAGAGGGAGAAGTTATTATTATAAGGTGATGATCGGCCTGAAGTGGTGCTACCGAGTGCACCTTCAGTTTACTCTTGGCTTGAACCTGGACCCTGAACGAGCAGATACCCCTTCAAGGGATATGCTATCTTTCAATCCTTGCCCTTGCTAAAATAATATGTACGCGCCGCATCGATCGTCTACCTAAAGTTGGCGGTTCGGTAGCAAGTTAAACGTGTTAACGAGTAGTTGCAATGCTCGGTGAGGCGCATTACCATAGGAATGAGTGCTTATAATTATAAAATGACTCTGGCTTTCGTTGGTCTCAATCAACGGTGAAAATATGCTCGGTGGGAGCAGCATTGACAGTTGATGCTTATAAAATGTCGCAGTCGAGGGTTCCGTTTCTCCTTGCTTCGAAAAAGAAGTCGTACAGGTGCATTATCGTTGGTAGTACTGAACCAGTGGGATGCTTGCGCATCCGTTTGCAGAAGAAGAAAAACTGCATGGCTCCCATAGGATAGCTTTTGTTTCAGACTTTCAAATGGTTTCTTCTGAGAACATTATACACGCGCGGGTTCTCGTTTCAAAACGCGTGAACTGGTATGCCTTTTGCTTCTCTCTTTGAAGCCACCCACCCGAGACACAGCGCGTACGTCCAGGTGCATAAAATTTGCTTTCGCTTAAAGCGGTCCTGTTTTACTATTATTAGTTTGAAAAGGTTCCCCGGCCGGTCCAAAGCCATGGAAAGCAGCCTATTAGAGCTGAAGACGTCTATATATCAAGGGAGGGGCATGTTTCTCAAGCGGTTCGTCTACCGGTTGATCGGTCTCCGGTCAGGGAAAGCAAAATTCTTCAGCAAGGAGAAGCTCAAGTAGCAGAGCGCCATATCAGGTACCTACTTGAGCAGACCGACAGATCAATATTTGTCTCTGTTTAACTGTCATTGATCTTCACTAGTTTCATTCGATGCAAGTAAAGTTATGAAGCTTTACTACGACTAAAAACGTGCATTCTACACGAGGGTGGTCAGAACTATACATCTGTCCCAGCTGCTTCACAGAACATACATTTATCTTAGCTAACATTAAGAATAATGACCATGCAAACTTACCTTTCTTAACTTCTATCTTAGTACCAGTTCTCTTCGCTCTAATCAATTTTCTCCTTCTTTTAATCTGCAAATAATGGTGAAAGCAGGCAAGGCAAACAATGATGGTTGTTAGACTAGTCCTTGTATTATACGATTCCTAGTCCTTGTATTAGAAGTTTTCCTATCCTAAGTCGGTTTGTAACTCTTTATATACCCATGTATGCGGCACTGAAATAATTATCAATCAATAGTTCTATTCATCTGAGGCACAGATTGTGCAACAGCTACGAGAACTGGCACCGGGTAAATTCCGTTGGAACTTGGTTAGAATCGAGGGACAAACTTATAAACTGGAGTTTCCTTCAAAGGAGGATCAAATTCGTATACTGAAATTCGGCATGTGCAGAGTGCCTAGTACTAGCATCTTCCTGGAATTCGACGAGTGGAAACAAAAGGAGCCGCAGGGTACACCTCTAACTCAGGCTTGGGTCCGGTTCTCTGGGGCACCTCCCAAACCACTTCATAATTTTTATGTGACTTGGAGTTTGGGATCTCTCATTGGCAAGACGGAGAAGGTTGATATGCCTTTTACTCGCGCGAACGGTGTAGTGCGGCTTCTTGTCAGTGTAGTTAACGTTGAGCTTGTGCCAGACGTGGTAAAGTGGACTCATGCAGGGATCACTTACGAGCTTGAGGTGGAATTTGAGGACACACCGTTGGTTCAGGGTGAGGATGGTCATCAGGACATGGATACAACGGATGGTGATGGTAACGCTGGGGAAAAGAGTAAGGATCCATAGGATGGGTCACAGGAGACACCTAAGGGGCCTGCTGCACAGTCTGGGAAGGCAGATGCGACGACTAAGGGTGTTAACGCTGTGGCGCCATCGAACTCGTTGAGTTTTGGGTCGTTCGGAGTTTCATCGGCTCCTTGCCGCTTATGGAGCCGCAGGGTAGAGTCGGAGGATCCACACGAGTCTCTTTTGCCACCTTTGTCAGACATAGCGGCGGGTTCGATCACTGCACCGATGGTCGACGGGAACCTGGAGGTTCCCTTGCCGCTTACTAATCCCGTCCGCTACGGTGCCGGCGCTGAGGACAGTCACGGGCAGGAGGCCTGTGTTACGACTCCGTTGTCGGCTACTCGACGGTTGGCGGCGACCACGCCTCGCGGTGGTGCCGCGTCGGCGGGACGGCTGACCACGCCGACCGTTGAGGCTGCGTTGGCCGGGCGCCAGGCTGCGCAGGTGCAGGGGGCACTTGCTGGCGGTCCTACCTCCGGTGAGGGGCAGCTGAGGGTGGCTTCCCCCCGCTGCCCGACGACGGTTCCTTCCCGGCTCGCCAGCCCGACCACGCCCGGTGGTCCGGTGGTGGAGTCGGCCCCGGCGAACGGGGCAGTTGCTGGCGGCTCGACTGCCTGCGCGGGGCTGCTTCGGTCGGCCTCCCTCCGCCGCCCGATGACAGTTCCTTCCCGGCTCGCCAGCCCGACCACGACCGGGGGTCCGGTGGTTGAGTTGGCCCCGGTGAAGGGTGCTCTCGCTGGCGGCTCTCCCTCCGGCGTGGGGTCGCTAGGTTCGGGCCCCCTCCGATGCCCGGCGACGACATCTTCAGGGTTGCCCCGGATGGATGCTCCCATGCCGGCGAGTGTGGGTAACTCTGAGAGGAGCACGGTGGCCGGTCTCGGGACTACGGACGTGGTGGGAGTAGACCCAGCTGGGATACAGGCAGGCAGCCTAAACCCGGTTGGGCCTACTCATGACGACATTGTTGCTTTCGGAGGGATCCCGGATCCCAGATCCGAAGGTAGACGCATGAGCAGCCGTCTCCAGGATCAGCCTGACGTTGACGACCTGCAGCTAGGCCGCACCATGCGGGCGGCCAAGCTTCGTGATATTGAGGTCACCACAAGTATGTCTGTCAATACTACCAATTCCATTTTGCATTTTTCTGAGGTAGAGATTATGAATAATGCAAATCAGTTGGGTGTCACTCTAGGTAGTAATGGTAAAGAAACTGCTAAATCTGTTAATGACTTACTTGATCTTGAGGCGGAAAGAGCCATGGAGGTGATTAGAAACCTAGCGGCTGTTAAACCTTTAAATGATTCGGAGATTGATGCATTGGGTGTTAGGGTTCTTGATAGTTTTTCTGAGGACCTTGTGCCATCTCCCGCCCGATCTGAGAGGGACGAGAGTTTTGAATCTCAGGAGGTTTCAGCTCCCGTCGATCCAGAGGCATATAAACTCACTGAGCTCAGTTGTATGGACCGAGTTGATGAGCAAAACAAGCCTAAGTGCAAGTGGAACCGGAAGATTTATCCGGCTTCGGATGTACGCAGAAGTGCTAGGATCCGGACCGCTAAAAAATTCTATGATGAAAAATGAAAGAAATCTTTTGGAATAGCAGAGGTCTGACAGACTTGGCTAAACGAAGGTTTCTGGCGGATGCATCTATAGAGCACAAGTTAGATTTCATAGCCCTCTCTGAAACTGGTAGAGATAATTTTACATCTCAGTTTCTTGGCACCTTATCGGGAGGAGTTGATTTTGATTGGCACTGCTTACCCCCAAGAGGAAGATCAGGTGGGATTTTACTTGGGGTCAAGTGCGAAACTTTGGAGGTTCGGAACGTTATTCTGGGAGAATTTGCGGTTAAATTTCGGGTTAGGTCGAAGGTTGATGGGTTCCAATGGGCACTCGTGGCAGTGTATGGAGCTGTGCAGCCTGAGCTAAAGCCAGATTTTCTGGCTGACCTAGTTCGTATTTGCGGAGATGAACGGCTCCCAATTCTGGTTGGGGGTGATTTTAACATTATAAGAAGGCGGGATGAAAAGAACAATGATAACTTTGACGGCAGATGGTCGTTCATGTTTAACACTATTATTGAAAGTCTGGATCTCAGGGAGATCGAGCTTTCTAGCAGAAAATTTACTTGGGCCAACACACTGCCAACTCCAACTTATGAGAAGCTGGATCGTGTTCTTACCAGTGTGGATTGGGAGGAGAAGTTTCCCCTGGTGACGGTCCAGGCGTTGTCGCGAGCGATCTCGGATCATACCCCACTTCTTGTTGACTCTGGGGAGGCGACTCATGTGGGGAATAAAAATATCTTCTCCTTTGAATTAGCATGGTTTGAGAGAGAAGGTTTCTTGGATCTGGTTGCACGTGAGTGGGCAAAGGGTTCAGGAGGGAGATCGAACGTAGAAAAATGGCAGAATAAGATTAGACACTTAAGACAGTTCCTTCGAGGTTGGGCCAAACATTTGAGTGGCGTCTATAAGGTCGAAAAGGAAAGGCTCCTTAGCCTTATAGATGCCTTAGATTTAAAGGCCGAGTCCTCCATTTTAAATACCAGAGACTTGGAGGCTAAAGTGGAGGCGGAGCTGAGACTAAAAGAATTGTTGCGAGAGGAAGAATTGAAGTGGGCGCTTAGAGCTAAAGTGCGAAAAGTCGTCCAAGGGGACGATAACACGCAATTCTTTCATATGATTGCGAATGGCAAGCATCGCAAGAAGAAAAATTTTCAGCTCGAGCAAGATGAGGGGACGATTTTGGGTCAGGAGAACCTAAAATTATACATTACCAATTATTACAAGCAGTTGTTTGGGGCCCCTGGGGATAGTTTTGTGTCCTTAGATGAATCCAGGGTTGAGGATATCCCTCAACTTGCGACGGATGAGAATGAGATCTTATCCGCCCCATTTTCGGAGAAAGAGGTGTTTGAGGCAATTTCACAGATGAAGAATAATAAAGCGCCTGGGCCGGATGGCTTTCCGGCAGAGTTTTATAAAAAGTGCTGGCATATTATTAAGGGTGATTTGCTTCCAATGTTCCATGATTTGTTTTCTGGGCATTTGCAGCTATTTCACTTAAATTTTGGAACGATTACTTTGCTCCCTAAGAAGACAGAGGCGGTGCGGATTGAGCAGTTCCGACCGATATGTCTTCTTAACGTCAGTTTTAAAATCTTCACCAAGGTGGGGACTAACAGGCTGACGCAGATTGCACATAGTGTGGTGCAACCATCTCAAACAGCCTTCATGCCGGACAGAAACATCCTTGAAGGGGTTGTGGTCCTTCATGAGACACTCCATGAGATCCACACGAAAAAACTAGATGGGGTGGTTTTTAAGGTGGATTTTGAGAAAGCGTACGATAAGGTTAAGTGGCCATTTCTTCAGCAGGCCTTGCGGATGAAAGGATTCGATCAATCCTGGAGAAAGCAGGTAGAGTCTTTCACGCAAAAAGGCAATGTCGGAATAAAAGTGAATGATGACATAGGTCATTATTTCCAGACACACAAGGGTCTAAGACAGGGAGACCCGATGTCACCTATCTTGGTCAACATAGTGGTAGACATGTTGACAATTCTGATAGGAAGAGCTAAAGAAAATGGCCAAGTAGGTGGTCTTGTCCCGCATCTAGTGGATGGTGGAGTGTCCATTCTACAGTACGCAGATGATACTATCATATTCATGGAGCATGATCTGGCGAAAGCAAGAAATATGAAGCTTGTGTTATGCTTATTCGAGCAGTTGTCGGGGTTAAAGATTAACTTCCATAAAAGTGAATTGTTCTGCTTTGGAAGAGCTAAAGACGAACAAGAAGCTTACAAACAACTGTTTGGATGTGGGTTGGGCTCGCTGCCTTTCACATATCTGGGCATACCGATTCACCATCGCAAGCTCTCTAACAAGGAATGGAAGTGTATTGAAGATCGATTTGAAAAGAAACTAAGTTGCTGGAAGGGCAAACTTATGTCATATGGAGGCCGACTAATTCTCATTAATTCGGTGCTCACGAGTATGCCAATGTTTCTCTTATCCTTCTTCGAGGTACCAGTAGGGGTACGGAAAAGATTGGACTTCTATCGATCGCGTTTTTTCTAGCAAAGTGACGAGTTAAAACGGAAATACAGACTTGCTAAATGGGATATTATTTGTAGGCCAAAAGACCAAGGTGGTATTGGCATTGAAAATTTAGAGGTGAAGAACAGGTGCTTACTCAGCAAATGGATGTACAAGTTATCTGCAGAGACCGATGCCACATGGGCCCAGATTCTGCCTAATAAGTACCTTCATTCTAAGACCTTATCACAGGTGACGGTCAGACCAACCGATTCACCTTTTTGGAAAGGAATGATGAGAGTGAAATCAGCCTTCTTCCACAGGACAAAATTTATCGTTGGTAATGGTACTTCTACGAGATTCTGGGAGGATACATGGCTAGGGGAGACGCCTCTAGCTATCCAATATCCTTCTCTCTATAATATTGTTCAGCGTAGAGATGCCTATGTTGCAACAATATTACAGTCCAATCCTCTAAATATTCAATTCAGAAGGACCTTAGCGGGAAACCGTTGGGAAGCTTGGCTCCATCTTGTGAGAAGATTGATGGATGTCCACCTTTCTCAACAGCCAGATCAGTTGCACTGGAAACTAACCAAGAATGGAGTGTTTTCGGTAAAGTCCATGTATTTGGATATTATTAACTCGGTCTCTATCCCTCGATCTGTGCATATCTGGAAAGTCAAAGTTCCCTTAAGAATTAAAGTGTTCATGTGGTTTGTCCACAAACAAGTCATTCTCACTAAGGACAATTTGGCAAAACGTAACTGGTCAGGATCTAGAAGGTGTAGCTTATGTGATCATGATGAATCTATCAAACACCTCTTTCTTGAGTGCCCATTGGCCAAAATTTTATGGCGGTCTATCCATATAGCGTTTAACATTGCTCCTCCCTCTAGCATCCACACGTTATTTGGGACGTGGCTAAATGGAGTTGACATAGAAACAGCGAGACACATCCGTGTAGGCGTATGTGCGTTATTATGGGCTATATGGAACTGCAGGAACGATTTGGTTTTTAACAGAACAACAAATTTTCATTTCTTGCAGGTTATCTTCTGGGCCACTACGTTAATCCGTATGTGGTCGCTACTCACTCTGATGGATGCCAGGGAGCGTATGGTTACTGGGTCTATCCGCTGGGAGACGGTAGCACGGCTATCTTCAACCGGTTTGGATGGCGGTCATGTAATAGGATAGGTGTTTAGTTTCCTATCTATTTTTTGCCGCCGGTTGTGGCTGTCCTGATTCCCTATTTCCAGCTCTTTGTGAGCGTTTTTACTTTTTGTGACTTGGAGACTTTGTTGAACTATTTGCTTATTAATAAAGTGGCCGCATGCATCGTTCTGATGCAGAGGCCGGGGGATAACCTCCTTTTCGAAAAAAAATCTATCATGGTATCAGATACCGATCCTAGGGTTTAGGGTATGGCTCCGCCGCGGCCACCTCCGCCGCCGCCGCCCGGCTACTTCGAGCGTCGGGCTTCTCTCATCGCCAAAGCTGCCGCCGCCGCGGCAACCTCCCTCTCTGCTCTTTCCCTAGCCCCGCCAACACCTCCTACTACCCTCCTTGCCGCACCAATGTTGCTCGCCGACACCATCTCCGATGTGAGCCCCTTTATCCCCATTGTCCTCGACCTCACCGCCCACAACTACTACCACTGGCGACACCTCTTTGATCTCCACCTCGGCCGCTGCAATCTCCGATCTCACGTCACCGCCACCAGCCTTCCACGCCCCGACGATCCTCAATGGGTGAAAGACGATCTCGCGATCGTTCAGTGGTTCTACACCCGCATCACCACCGAGATCTTCAACATGCTTGATCATGACGGCGCTACCGCCGCCAACATCTGGAGCTCCCTTCGTCAACTCTTTCAAAGCAACAGCGACGCTCGGAAAAACGCTCTCCACACCGAGCTTCGCAATCTGGTCCAAGGCGATGCCCCGGTGAACCTCTTCTGTCAGCGCGTCAAGGCCATCGGTGATGAGCTCCGCGAACTCGGCGATCCCGTCAGTGACTCACAGCTCATCAATATCATCGTCGTCGGGCTCAGCGAAGATTTTGACAAGCAGGCCTCCTTCATCCCCATGATCCGGCCTCCTCCAACATTCGCTGAAGTTCGCTCCCTGCTGCAACTCGCGGCGGAGACACAAGCTCGCAAGGACTCTCGCCCCAAGGTCTTTCATGCTGCGGTCAGTCTTCCTCCGCCGTCTCCACCAGCGCCTCCTACACCGGCTCCTGCGGCCACGCCGCCGTCCGCCCAGCCGCCTCCAGGATGGCGCCCGAGTCCCAACTACCGCGGCAAGAATCCTATCTATCGGCCGCCTTCGACTCGCTCGGCAAATTCTCTGACACCGCCGCCAACCAACCCTACAACAGCTCCCAGTGCGCCATCTACGGCTCCATCATGGCGTCCTCCGCATGATCCCTGGACGGGGCTTGTCCAGGTGTGGCCCATGCCCTGGTCTGCTCCGTCCCCCCTTGGCGCTCCACCTTCCTACACCGGTGCCTGGCAACCCGGTCTTCGTCCGCACACTGGAGCCCCTGGCTTGATCCACCCTCGATAGCCGGCCCATGCGTATCATGTTGCTCCAACATATGCTCCATACAGCAATCCGTCGCCCTCATCCTTCGACGGCTGCCCCTACTACACGCCCTCGCCGGCCTTATTGCCTTCACCGCCCTATCCGCCGGCACTGCTACCAACACCAACCTCACCTGCACCGCCGAGCTGGGATCAAGCTGCTTTTCTTCAGGCCATGAACAATTTTGCTGCTCAAGGAAACTCAGGTACGGATTGGATCTTTGACTCTGGGGCTTCTAGTCATATGTCTGCATCAAGTAATTGTCTATCCACTTGCACTACCTCTCCGTTTCCTTCCATTACTTTAGGTGACGGTTCATCTATTCCTATATATTGTGTTGGTCAAGCTCAAATCCCATCCTCCACCAAACCACTTCTTCTTCGGGACGTTCTTGTTGCACCCGCTCTTATTAAAAACCTAATTTCCGTTCGTAAATTTACTCGTGACAATCTTGTTTCCGCCGAGTTTGACCCCTTTGGTTTATCTGTGAAGGATTACCTGACCAAGGCCAAGATCGCTCGCTTCAATAGCTCTGGTGACCTCTACTCTCTTCATGGTGTTCCTGCCGCTGCTCCTCCTATATCCATGGTGGCCTCCGTCGATCTCTGGCATCGTCGCTTGGGGCATCCCAATCCTGTTGTTTTAGCTTCCATGCTTAGTGAATTTTCCATACCATGTAATAGAGATTCTCATAATTCTTTGTTTTGCAAGTCTTGTCAGTTAGGCAAACATGTGCGTCTTCCCTTTAGTTCCTCTAGCTCTTCTAGTACTTATCCTTTTGAGTTAATACATTGTGATTTATGGACCTCACCCATTGCAAGTGTTTCGGGTTTTAAATACTATCTTGTCATACTTGATGATTTTACTCACTTTGTATGGACCTTTCCTCTTCGAAACAAATCTGATGTTCACTCTCTCTTCCTAAATTTTCAGCGCTATGTCTCTGTCCACTTCTTTCTCCCTATTCGTTTTATACAATGTGACAACGGCCGTGAGTTTGACAACTTTAAGAATCGCAACTTCTTCTTACAACATGGTATTCTTCTTAGGTTCTCCTGTCCCTACACTTCTCCTCAAAATGGTAAGGCCGAACGTTCTCTTCGCACCCTCAATGATATTGTTCGGACACTTTTAGTTCAGTCCTCTATGCCACCCAAATTCTGGGCCGAAGCCCTACACACGGCCACCTTCCTCCTCAACATTCGACCTTCCAAAACTAATCCAAACAACACTCCCTACTATTCTCTCTTTCTTTGTCACCCCGCTTACTCCATTGTTCGTGTTTTCGGCTGCCTCTGTTTTCCCAATACCTTTGCCACCTCCGAAAATAAACTCTCTCCCCGCTCTATTACATGTGTTCTTCTTGGTTTTTCCGACGAACACAAAGGTTATCGCTGCCTTGACTTACATACTGGGAAAGTTCACGTGTCTCGTCATGTTACATTCGCCGAACACATTTTTCCTTTCTCTCAACGCAACATCACACCATCCACTCTCCCTGCCCAGTCATTCCCCTCTTCTACCCGACCTTTTCAGCTCCACATACCACAAACAATGCCGCCCATACCTCCATCTATGCCGACGGGGGCCGTCGGTGTAGATAAGGCCGTCGGCATTCCTCCATCTATGCCGACGGGGGCCGTCGGCGTAGATAAGGCTGTCGGCGTAGATAACAGCCCTCCTGTGACGCCACTCCCTTCCCCGCAACCTGATCCAAACTCACCCTCGATTCCTTCTCCTTCGTCCGCAACTTCCGCTGCGCCGGACACTCCTGCTCTCCTCCTACCCGCTCGCGCTGTTCCTATAGTCGCCCCGGTCAATGATCACCATATGCGTACTCGTGCCAAATCCGGGTTTCGTCAGCCAACAGATCGTCTAAATCTTCATGCTACCCTCTCTCTCTCTTCCGTCCCTAAAAATTATAAAACTGCTCTCCTTGATCCGAATTGGGCTGCTACAATGCACGAAGAATACAATGCTTTAATTGAAAATCACACCTGGCAATTAGTTCCTCGTCCTCCCAATACAAATATTGTTTCAGGCAAATGGGTCTTTCGTCAAAAATTTCATTCAGATGGGAGCCTCTCACGCTATAAAGCCCGTTGGGTCTGCCGTGGTTATTCTCAACAACAGGGTGTTGATTACTATGAAACGTTTTCTCCTGTTGTTAAGCCTAGCACCATTCGTACAGTTCTTAGTCTCGCTGTCTCCTCCACATGGCCTATCCATCAACTAGATGTCAAAAATGCATTCCGCCACGTTTCTCTTGACGAAATTGTATATTGTCAGCAACCTCTCGGCTTTGAACATTCTTCTTATCCAAATCATGTTTGTCTTCTTCAAAAATCTCTTTACGGTCTTAAACAAGCTCCGCGAGCTTGGTTTCAACGCTTTTCTACTTTCATTCAAACAATAGGTTTTACTTCTTCGCTTTCTGACACTTCTCTCTTTGTGTATCATCGCAATTCTGACACCGCATATCTTCTCCTCTATGTCGATGATATCATTCTCACCGCATCTTCTCAAATATTTCTAGATCATATTGTTACTCTTCTTCGTTCTGAGTTCTCTATGACTGACCTAGGACTTCTACATCATTTTTTAGGCATTGCTGTTATTCGTGACACCTTTGGACTATTTCTTTCCCAACGGCAGTACACTCTCGATCTTCTTAATCGTGCTGGCATGCTTGATTGTCAATCCTCTCGCACTCCTGTCGACACTAGTTTCAAACTATCGGCCGATGGTGAACCATTCAAGGATGCTACTTTATATCGTAGTTTAACTGGTGCTCTCCAATATCTTACTATCACTCGTCCGGAAATTTCATTTGCTGTCCAACAAGCATGCCTCTATATGCATGATCCACGGGTTCCCCATTATAATCATGTCAAGCGTGTTCTTAGGTATTTGAAAGGTACTCTTAATCATGGTCTTCATATCAATAACGCTTCTCCAACTTCTCTCACCGCATACTCTGATGCAGACTGGGCTGGTTGTCCACACACTCGCCGATCCACTTCCGGTTTCTGTGTTTTTCTCGGTAACAATTTGATTTCTTGGTCCTCGAAAAGACAGGTTACGGTCTCCCGCTCGTCCGCTGAAGCTGAGTACCGTGTTGTAGCCCATGCTGTTGCTGATACTATCTGGCTTCGTCAACTACTGTCGGAGCTACATCGACCGATTGAGCAGGCTACTATTGTCTACTGTGACAATATCTCCGCTGTTTACATGTCCGGGAATCTTGTTCAACACCGAAGGACCAAGCACATTGAGATTGACATTCATTTTGTTCGTGAGAAAGTTGCTCTTGGACAGGTTAGGGTGCTTCATGTTCCTACTACTGCTCAATTTGCTGACATCTTCACCAAAGGACTTGCTACTACACCATTTCACGACATACGCTCCAGTCTCAACGTCGTCGAGCCTGCCGTTGAGACTGCGGGGGGGATGTTAGACTAGTCCTTGTATTATACGATTCCTAGTCCTTGTATTAGAAGTTTTCCTATCCTAAGTCGGTTTGTAACTCTTTATATACCCATGTATGCGGCGCTAAAATAATTATCAATCAATAGTTCTATTCATCTATCAATGGTTACTGCATTGAGCCGATTGCTGGTCATGATGCTCACCTTTGGCTGCGCACACGTTACCACCTGCAGCTCCCTGTATGGAAGCGAGACAGACATGATGTCACTGCTTGAGTTCAAGAACTCAACCAGTCATGATCCACATCAAGCCTTTGCGTCGTGGAACGACACCACCAACTTCTGTGATTGGGGAGGTGTTCGTTGCAGGATGAAGAGTCCACGCCGAGTCACTTCTCTTGACCTTCCGTATCAAGGTTTGATCGGGCAAATCTCTCCTTCACTAGGGAACCTAACATTCCTAAAATATCTTGACCTGTCGGACAACAGCTTCACCGCAGAGATCCCTCCTTCCCTTGCTCATCTTCCTCGCCTCCGGTATCTCTACTTGAGTAACAACACATTGCAAGGAGGTATACCGAGTTTTGCAAATTGTTCCAGTCTTGAGGATATACTCCTCAACGACAATAGTCTATCCGGGAAAATTCCTGCGGATTGGCCTCCTAACCTTCAGTACATGAGCCTTTCGGCTAATAACCTTGCTGGAACCATCCCTGCTTCTCTTGCCAATCTCACGATGCTGAAAGATTTGAGGATAAAGATCAACAAGATCGAAGGTGACATACCAAATGAGTTTGCAAAGTTACGTGGTCTGCAGTACTTGTACGTCGGAGTCAATCGGTTGGCAGGTACATTTCCACAGGCCATCTTGAATCTTTCTACTCTCGCTGGTCTCGGCCTTGTTTCTAACAGTTTCAGTGAAGAGCTGCCTATCAATCTCGGTAGCAGTCTACCAAATCTCCAGGAACTATATTTAGGCGGTAACTTCTTTCAACGGAATATCCCTGTTTCATTGACAAATGCTTCCAAGCTATACCGTGTCGATATATCAGCGAATAATTTGACCGGAGTTGTGCCAGGCTCTATTGGCAAACTAACCAAACTATCTGTTTTGAATCTAGAGCTCAATAAACTCGAAGCACATGCCAATAAAGACTGGGAGTTTATGTATGGCCTGGCAAATTGCACTGGGCTACGAAGTTTCTCGATGCATGGAAACCGTTTAGAAAGCCATGTACCAGCTTCATTAGGCAACCTTTCTGTTCACCTCGAAGTACTCGACTTGGGAGGAAATAAATTGTCAGGGAGTTTTCCTCGTGGCATAGAAAACTTTCCCAAGCTGTTTCGCTTGGGATTGGACAGTAACCAATTTACCGGGGAAGTTCCGGAATGGTTAGATGACAACATGTTTACGGGGTTTATTCCAGTGTCACTGTCAAATTTGTCTCGACTAGGGACTCTATATCTACATTCTAATAAGCTTGGTGGTTACATACCCCCAATCTTAGGAAGCCTCCAAATGCTTGAAGCATTAAGCATTGATAAAAACGGTTTTATTAGCAAAGTACCAAAGGATATCTTCAGAATACCAACAATACTTGAAATTGACTTATCTTTCAACAACCTTGATGGAGAACTTCCTAGCAACATTGACAATGCCAAACAACTTACGTATTTGCACCTTTCATCCAATAAACTATCCGGAGATATTCCACACACATTGGGAAACTATAGAAGTTTGGAAGAAGTTGAACTAGACATGAACAGTTTTAGTGGAAACATCCCCACTTCATTCAGTGGCCTGCAGTCCCTAAAAGTACTGAACTTGTCATACAATGCCTTAACTGGATCAATACCAGTGTCTTTCGGGGATCTTCAGCTTCTTCAACAAATAGATTTGTCATTTAACCATCTTGAGGGTGAGGCCCCAGCAAAAGGAATCTTCAAGAATGCAACTGCTGTGAGGGTCCATGGAAACCAGGGGCTTTGTGGTGGGGCACCGGAGTTACACCTACATGCATGCCCTTTTGTGCCTTTGGATTCAGATAAGAAGAAGCAATCTATTGTGGTGAAGCTAGTGATTCCAGTAGCAGTTGTGTCAGTTGTTGCGGCCATTTATGCTCTATTGTTCTGTAGTGGAAGACGGAAGAAAAATGTTATCCCTGTCCAGTCATTTGGTCCAAAGTTCCCTAAAATTTCTTATCGCGATCTTTTGAAAGCAACTGAAGGGTTCTCATCATCTAATTTGATCGGTAGAGGCAGCTATAGCTCTGTATATCAAGGAAGACTATTTCCAGATAGAAGTGTTGTTGCTGTGAAAGTCTTCAGTCTAGAGACAAGAGGAGCACAGAAGAGCTTCATTGTAGAATGTGATGCTTTAAGGAATGTGCGACATCGCAATCTAGTCCCTATCCTAAGTGCATGCTCCAGCACTGATTCTAGAGGAAATGATTTTAAAGCACTAGGGTATGAGTTCATGCCACGAGGGGACTTGCATAAATTGCTACACTCAGCTCGGGGTGATGATAGCACTTCAGGTTTGAACCATATTTCACTGGCTCAACGGCTAAGCATTGTGGTGGATGTATCAGATGCAGTGGCGTACCTGCACCACAGCCACCAAGGAAGCATTGTTCATTGTGATCTGAAACCTAGCAACATTCTTCTGGATCATGATATGGTAGCTCATGTGGGAGATTTTGGACTTGCACGGTTGTATGTCCATCATGCATCCTCAACTTCGAGTTCTTCGGTTGCAATAAAAGGAACAATAGGATATGTTGCTCCAGGTATATATTGTCCAGTTTCAGATTCTGTTTTTGATCGCGATATCTTATAGGTTTCACCTCTAGCCTACCCCAACTTGTTTGGGACTAAAGGCTTTGTTGTTGTTGTTCAGATTCTGTTTTTTTTCTTAGCCTGATTGCTTGAACATGTGAATATGAACTAAGCTCTTGCTACATGGTATATACAGAATGTGCAGGGGGTGGTCAAGTTTCAGCCGCCGCTGATGTTTACAGCTTCGGGGTTGTTCTCCTTGAAATATTCATCCGAAGGAGGCCAACCGATGACATGTTCAAGGATGGATTGAGCATCATGAAGTTCGTGGAGATTAACTTACCTGACAAGATGTTGCAGATTATTGATTCAGAGCTGGTACAAGACTTGGACCTTTGCCAAGAAGCTCCAATGTCCGAGGACATTGGATCATGTCAAACAAAGAGATATTCAGTTAGAGATAGATAGAGATAGATAGGCCCACGGCATAACCGTCGGCATAGCTTAACCGTCGGCATAGCTGTGATATTCTGTTGTAACCTCCTAGCTTATCTCTCTTATTCCTTGATCCTCAAGTTGTATCTCTAACCAACTTTGTACGCCTGATCAGGCTCGCAACCTGCATATATAACACGCACCCGGCTCCCTCGATAGGGTAAGACGTTTACCGCTCGCACATGGTAATCAGAGCCCCTCTTCTTCAACTCATCTAGCTACCAAAACCATCTGTGCCGAAGCTCCATCATGTCTTCCTCCTCCGGCGCTTCCTTCCAGCCTAGTCTCAATGGCCAGGTCACTAAAAAGTTGACCCGCACGAACTACGTGCTATGGCGCACGCAGATCATACCCTAGCTGCGTGGCGCCGGTGTCTTCGGCTACGTCGACGGCACACAGCCGGAGCCGGCGAAGTTCCTCGTCACCACCAAGGACGGCAAGGAGACTTCATCGCCCAACCCTCTCCACCCCATCTGGGTACGGGAGGATCAGCAGGTCCTTGGCTACCTGCTGAGCAACCTCACGAAGGAGGTGCTCCTCACGGTGACCACGGTCACCACCGCGGGCTCGCTCTAGACGACGCTCGCCGGCATGTACTCGTCGCAATCGGCTAGTCGCATCAACAACATATGAACCTCCCTCATCAACGCGCAGAAGGGCACCCTGTCCGTCGCCTCCTACTTCGCCACCATGCGTGGCTACGCTGACGAGCTGGCCGCGGTGAGCAAGGCGATACCCGACGATGAGCTCGTCTCCTACATCATCCATGGGCTCGATGCCGACTACCAGCCCCTGGTTTCTGCTCTTGATGCTCGAGTCACACCCGTCACCCTCGACGAACTTTTTGCCATGCTGTCAAATTTTGATCAGCGGATGGCACACTTCAACGGGTCTGGCGGCGGCGGCTTCAAATCCTCGGCGAACTCGGTGTCTCATGGTCGTGGCGGCTCCTCTCGGCGCGGGAGTTCTTCCCGTGGCAGGGGGCGATCCAGTGGAGGAGGCCACGGCGGCGGCTCCAACTCCCGCAACGGCGGGCGTGCTCCCTCCAACAACAACAATCGCCGCGGTGGTGGCAACCCTCGAGCGCGTCCTGATGCCCCTCGCTGCCAGATATGTGGCAAGATGGGGCACACAGCAAAAGACTGCTGGTACCGCTATGAGGAGGATGACTCCTCTCAAGATGACGACAAGGTTGCGGTGGCTGCAGATGGCTCCTACGGAATCGACACCAACTGGTACGTCGAAAGTGGCGCCACCAACCACATCACCAACGAGCTCGAGAAGGTGACCATGAAGGAGAAGTACCACGGCAAGGACCAAATCCACACTGCTAGTGGTGAAGGTATGGAGATCCGTCACATTGGTCATTCAAGTTTTAGTACCCCTTCTCGCAAAATCCATCTTAGAAATTTTTTGCATGTTCCTAGCACAGACAAAATTCTTCTCTCTGTTCACAGAATTGCCCTTGATAATCATGTCTTCCTTGAGTTTCATCCTTATTTCTTTTTGATCAAGGATCAGGCGACGAAGAGCATTCTCTATCGAGGTAGATGTGTTCGTGGGCTCTATCCGTTGATTCCGGAGATTAGAAGATTGAATAAACAAGCTTGTGGTGCTATCAAGCTTTCGTCCACACGATGGCATGATCGTCTAGGACACGCTTCTTTTTCTTTAGTTGAAAAATTGCTTAGAAAGAATAAGCTCCCGTTTGTTGGTGAGCGAAATATTGAAACTATTTGTGATTCATGTCAACGAGCTAAGAGTCATCAATTACCCTATCCTATATCTACTAGTGTTTCTACCAAACCGTTGCAATTAATTTTTTCAGATGTTTGGGGCCCTGCCCCCAACTCAGTTGGTAGACATACATACTACGTGAGTTTCATTGATGACTATAGTAAATTTTCTTGGATTTATCTTCTCAAGAAAAGATCCCATGTCTTTCAAAACTTTCAAGCACTCGTTGAACGCAAGTTTGACAGCAAGATACTTGCTGTTCAATCTGATTGGGGAGGAGAGTATGAGAAGTTAAATTCTTTCTTTCAAACTCTCGGCATCTCGCACCATGTGTCATGTCCCCATGCTCACCAACAAAACGGTTCTGCCGAACGCAAGCATAGGCATATTGTTGAGGTTGGGTTAGCTCTTTTAGCTGGCGCCTCTATGCCCCTAAATTTTTGGGATGAAGCTTTTCTTACTGCTGTTCACATCATTAACATGCTTCCTAGTTGTGTTATCAATAATGAAACTCCGGTAGAAAGGCTCCTCCACACCAAACCTGATTACACATCTCTCCGTGTCTTTGGGTGCGCATGTTGGCTGAATCTTCGTCCATATAACAACCGCAAACTCATGTTTCGCTCCAAGCAATGCGTTTTTCTTGGGTACAGTGCCCAACACAAAGGTGTCAAATGCCTAGATGTTTCTACGGGGCGTGTCTACATCTCCCGTGATGTTGTCTTTGACGAAACTAAGTTCCCTTTTGCTGATCTTCATCCCAATGCCGGTGCACTCCTTCGCAAAGAAATTCTTCTTTTACCATCTCATCTCACCGGTTTTGATCAAGAGGGAAATACTTGTGATGATCCAATGTTGACTAATCCTCCTAATGGTGCACACGAGTTTTGTGGTGATGTTACAGGAGCAAACAGCGAAAATAATGATGATGAAATTGGCCCCCAAGTGCCATATTTCATGTGTCCAGATGCGGGGACAGATCCTCCTCGGGATCGGCGCAGAATCAGCAGCAGCGCAGGAGATCGGCGTCGGCTGACGAGCCAGACGCGCCAGACCCAACAGCGGACTCAGCCGCTCGTGCCGCGCCGGCTCCGCGTCAATCGCCAGCCGCCCCTTGGCAGTTCCCTGGTGACTTGGGCGGCGCGCTCTTCCCCGACCAATTGCGCTACTACAAGCGGCGTGGCCCGGCGCGGTCGACAGGTGCGGGGTCCGGCGCTGACCCGCTCAGCCAGACTGTCGCGGGATCCGGTGCTGATCCGCGCGGCCCCACGCAATCATGCGTCCATGATGAGCCGGTCGGTGGCGGGGCGGGATCTTCTGCAGCCTCTGCCCCCTCGCCGCCACGGGTCGCATACACAGAGGATCCGGTGCGGGCGCCAGGCGAATCTGCCTCGGGATCGCCTGCACCTGGAACCCCTGTGCGCAGTCCAGGATCTCCTGCGCCGGCTGGTCCTATGGTGCAACCTCGACAATGTACACGGTTGCAACAAGGTGTAATTCAACCTCTCAATTATAAAAACATAAGCAAATATGGTCTAGTTTGTTCTACAGATGAATCAGATGAACCAAGGACCCTTGATGAGGCACTTGGAGATGAAAAATGGAGAAAAGCAATGAAGGAAGAATATATGGCACTAAAGAGAAATAAAACGTGGCATTTGGTTCCCCCACGGCAAGGTAAAAATCTTATAGACTGCAAGTGGGTTTTCAGGGTTAAAAGGAAATCTGATGGAACTATTGACAGATACAAGGCTAGACTTGTTGCAAAAGGATTTAAACAGAGATATGGTATTGACTATGAGGACACATTCAGTCCTGTTGTAAAAGCTGCCACCATCCGTCTTGTTTTGTCTATTGCTGTTTCCAGGGGATGGAGTCTCAGACAGCTAGATGTGCAGAATGCGTTCCTCCATGGTGTTCTGGAAGAAGAGGTGTATATGAAGCAACCTCCTGGTTTTGAAAGCAAATCTCACCCCTCGTTTGTGTGCAAGCTTGATAAAGCACTCTATGGCTTGAAACAAGCTCCAAGAGCATGGTACTCTCGTCTTAGTCACAAAATGCAATCACTTGGTTTTGTTCCTTCCAAGTCAGATACCTCACTATTCATTTACAACAAGCTCAACACATGCATATTTGTTCTCATATACGTTGATGATATCATTGTTACAAGTTCATCTAGTGAGGCTATTGCATCATTATTGAAGGACTTAAGTGCAGAATTTGCTCTCAAGGATCTTGGAGATTTGCATTACTTCCTTGGGATTGAGGTGAAGCAACACAAGGATGGACTTCATCTTTCTCAAGAGAAATATGCAACTGATCTGGTAAAAAAGGCAGGTCTGCAAGGTTGTAAACCCTCCCTCACTCCATTGTCTAGTTCAGAAAAACTATCTCTCACCGAAGGGCAACTCTTGAATCAAGCGGACAGTACAAAATATAGGAGTTTAGTAGGTGCACTTCAGTACTTGACTCTAACAAGGCCTGACATTTCTTTTGCTGTCAACAAGGTGTGTCAGTTTCTGCATGCTCCCACTACAGTACATTGGACTGCTGCAAAACGTATAGTCAGATATGTCAAACACACTTTGAGCATTGGTCTTAGTTTCAGCAAGTCACCCTCAACTCTTGTTAGTGCTTTTTCTGATTCTGATTGGGCAGGATGCCTGGATGACAGGCGCTCTACTGGTGGATTTGCAATATTTTTTGGACCTAACTTGATTTCATGGTGTGCAAGGAAACAAGCCATCGTGTCTCGGTCTAGCACAGAGGCAGAGTATAAGGCATTGGCAAATGCCACAGCTGAAATCATATGGGTTCAATCAATGCTACAAGAACTTGGTATACAAAGTTCTCAAGTTCCATGTTTGTGGTGTGATAATCTTGGTGCCACCTACTTATCTGCAAATCCAGTCTTTCATGCCAGAACAAAGCACATAGAGATATATTTTCATTTTGTCAGAGAGAGAGTTGCACAAAAACAGCTTGATATTCGGTTCATCCACTCCAGAGATCAAGTTGCGGATGGGTTTACTAAAGCCCTGCCTACCAGAAGCTTTGAAGAGTTCAAACATAATCTCAACTTGATGAAGTTGTGATTAAGGGGGGGGGGGGGTGTCAAACAAAGAGATATTCAGTTAGAGATAGATAGAGATAGATAGGCTCACGGCATAACCGTCGGCATAGCTTAACCGTCGGCATAGCTGCGATATTCTGTTGTAACCTCCTAGCTTATCTCTCTTATTCCTTGATCCTCAAGTTGTATCTTTAACCAACTTTGTACGCGTGATCAGACTCGCAACCTGCATATATAACACGCACCCGTCTCCCTCGATAGGGTAAGACGTTTACCGCTCGCACAGATCACAGTGTTTGCTCTCGGTGCTTAATGTTGGGCTTTGCTGCACCAAGTCATCTCCAAATGAACGCATCAAAATGCAGGAGGTGTCTGCCAGGCTGCATGGAATCAGGGATGCATACTTCAGATTTTTCAGAGACTAAGAGGAAAACATGAGACAGTCCAGTAGTTGCAGTTTGGAAGACTATGTAAATTGCAAAATATTTACCATGTATATTTCTTTTCCTAAGTGACTCGACACTCCTTGAATAAATAAGTAATCGGGTTCCGTAAAAAAGGGGACCATAATTAGTGTAGAACTGCAATTTACCACAATTAAATTTCCCATTCGATTCTACCCACACGCCCCGGAAAGCAAACATCAGCACATGTAGCAGGTGAGATGTAATTCATGATGTCAATGTGGATACTGCATGGGACTGCCACCATTCTTTCCATTTGAAGCCTGATAAACTATGTCGCCGAGTATGTTCCAGTCTCTGTTCATGGAACGAACCTTAATGTTAGCCAGAATTTACTTGCTTGACTCAGTAGCTAGCGTATATATAGTTCAGAGGACGGTCACCCAGTGTAGCCAACTCCAAGCACAAGTTCTGGCGTGTTTCGGCTGTTTGGTTTGTGATTGTAACGTCAAGTCCGATATCATAATGTGGACAGTAACATATGCTTCAGGATAGCAGAATTACTGAACCCTGTCAACCGAGGAATGATATCAGTTTCTTTGTGTCATCCGCATACTTCGCGAAGTCACCAATTGCAAGCCTTAAAAAGGCCATGACAGTTGGACCTTATGTGCCTACTCAAGTTTGCTCATTCCCGACAAGAATAAATGCAAAGATTTAATAACATAAGAGGGAAACTTTCACAATTTTCGCAGATATGCAAAGTTTGCGTATCATTTCATTGACAGAAGAGTGAAGAAAGTACAGGGTGACAAGACGTTTGGTCTATGGGTGTATCTTCACCCTATATGAAAAAATAGTAATTAAATAAAAAGTCGAAAAATCTGATTTTTTTTTTTTGAAATAAACTTGACCATTCTAAAATAGATTTTGGGCACTATTCACACTATTAAAAAAAAGTTCCACACTATTTTGGCCACTATTCACACTATTTTCAAATAACAAATTTTTCGACCATCCTATAATAACAAATGATTTTTTTTGCCCTGAAGTCAACGCTGTTTTTTTTCGTGAAAATTTATATACTAGGGCAAAAAAAAGTCAAGTTTATTGTAAAAAACTTGTGAACTATTTTGACTTTTTTTTTAATATTAATTATTATTTTCCCATATAGGGTGTAGATACAACCAGGTACCAAGAGGTATTTCCTGTGCGGTTACATCAATAACACGCGCACGAACCGGCGTGAAAATGATGCAACAGAAGACACGGGGTATTCTTCCATCTCTTTCCTCCTCCACAAGAAAAGCTCTTCTCCTCCCGTCGGCGCCGCCGCCGGTCCGCCCCATCTCCGATGGCCTCTAGGCCATGGAGGTGCGGAGGATCTCGGCCCCCTGCCAGCGGGAGGGACCCCGTTCTCGTTCTTGTTAGATTCAGCGTCTTGGTTGGGGCTGTGTGGCGGCGGCGATATCCCTTAGTAGGAATAATGTCTCCCACGTTCTATCCCCGTCCCGATGGTGTGTCTAGCATCGTCGGAGGGCGTGTGGAGGTTTGTCTCCGTCGGATCTCGCGGGATTCGGTCGGTGCTGGTCTTCGGTGGATCTGTTTGGATCCGGTTTTCGTTCGTCTTTGTTTGGGTGTTTACAGGTTTGATCCTTCTGATCTACGACTTTCTTCATCGGCGATGGTTGCTACTCTGGTGCGCTGGTCCTATGGGGCCTTAGCACGACGACTTCCCGACTGTCTACTACAACAAGGTCTGCCCGGCTCCGGTGAGGGAGAGGCGATGACGGCGGCGTGCTTTCGGCTCGCTCCAGTGCTTGTAGTCGTCGCTAGGTGGTCCACGGACATGGTTGTAATTTTTATTACCTCTGTTGTTCTTTGTACTGCCATGATTGAAGATGAATAGATTGGAAGTTTCTCGCAAAAAAAAAAACAGAAGACACGGGGTGCTCAACCAAAACTAGCGCTAGCCTAACTCTCCAGCAACAAAGTAGCTAACCCAATGGTACCGATCTTGGCCCATTGCGGAGCGTCCTCTTGGATTGCCTGCACCAGACGCGAGACCGATGGTTTGCAGCCCATCGAAGATGCATTCAGTGTGGTGCTTTCAGAGCCACCGGACGGTGAGCATCATGAGGGAGAAGATACCTCAGTGATGTGCAGGTGGAGCATGCGAGCAGGAGGTGGCCCACCAGTCAGCGAAGTCCATTGCCGGTCTTGGCAGAGTGCATGAGTTAGCCGAATGACTGGAGTCCGTCCACCACAATCGTAGCTCATCCGAACCATCAGAGAGGGAGAAGTGTCGAAGGTGACGCCAAAGCTCCACATACTGCACCAGGGCGGCTCAATTTTGTGTTTTGACCATTTTTCGAAAGTTGATCGAGATCTGATCCTACTTTGTAAAAAAATCGGGATCTGACGCTTTTCCTACCGCTGGGTCCATGACGGTAGGGTATAACAGCCTACCGTCGAGGACCCTGGTGGTAGGGTTGCACGCCCTACCGTAAAAATTTCTTAAGTATTGGACGCAGTGCGTGTTCGCACCTACCGCCGGGCACCTCGGCGGTAGAGTTGTACAGGCCACCGCCAGCATTTTTGACGGTAAGGGTGTGTCGCACTGACCTGGATAAGTTTCCTACAGTCAGGGACCTCGACGGTGGCTGTTATACCCTACCGTCATGGACCTTGGTGGTAGGAAAAGGGTCAGATCCCAAAAATTTTACAAAGTGGGGTCAGATCTCAATCAACTTTCATAAGAGGGGCGAAACACGCAATTTTGCCCACCAGGGCAGCCAGGCCAACAACACTGTGGATGTCGCGAACCCATGCAACACCTGATCCCAGCAGGGATGCTTGAAGACGAGGGTGAAGACCAGGGGAGCGATCTCTGAGATAGACTTGCCATCGGTCCAAAACCGGCACAGCATGCCGATGTGCAGCAACGACCACAATGTAGATGCGTGGAAACTTTGACAATGAAGCAACAAACTACGCTCCAATTGCGGTATCAAACGTTAACATTAAATCTTGTTGCTTGTGAAAATTCATATTTACTACGTACTTACTTCCTATATTTCATAATATAATGCATACAGATTTTCTGAAAAGTCAAGCTTTACAAACTTTGACCAAGTTTATAGAGAAAGCTATTTGTATCTATAATTTCAAATATATAAAATATGAAACTACATATGATGAATCTAATGATATGTGTTTGACATTCTAGATGTCAAAAAATTTGTCCACGAATTAGGTCAAAGCTTGTGAGGTTCGACTTTTCAAAAAAAAAATGTAAGCACTATATTATGAAACGGACGGAGTACCTGTTATCTGAAACAGAGCAACAAGTTATCAAACTAAGTGCACTACCTTGAAAACATGAAAAGCATTCTTTAAAAGGTTGAGATACATAAACATTTCTTCAGTCAACACTTTGACTATTCATGTTAAGCAAGAAACAGCCAACTTGATATTCATGTGACTTTGAAACAGAAACACAGATCAGGAAAGGACCATACTGTGCAACTATTATTATTAATATATAAAATCATCGCCATAAATCACACGAGACTGATGTTCAAAACTGAGTCCACGGACTGAATAAACTGTGCGACAGAAGAGCATGTAAATTCTGTCCAAAGCTACCATATCAGCAATGTAAAGTTGCTGTTTACAAGTTACTATCGATTAGGAACTCAAGTGCTTGCACACTATATAGTGATGATTCGGTTCCACTAACCCTGGATGTGAGACTAAATTGTACTACTGCTTATTCAAAAAGACTGAATCTACTACTACTACTTATGCTTCTGGGATGGACCAACAGTTGGAAATGCAATGTACTCCCTCCGTCCCAAAATAAGTGTCTAAAACTTAGTACACTTTTATACTAGAGCTAGTACAATGTTGAGACAGTTATTTTGGAACGGAGTGAGTATGACCCCATGTTTTGTTTCAATGATGCATAATCTAAATCTGGATACTTGTGAACTACTCCCACATTAAAACGAGTCACTTAGAAGCAGCTTCCCTCCCCACCCCCGGTCCGCTCCCCCCCCCCCACCCCCCCCCCCCCCCCCCCGGCGGGCAACGGGCGGATCCCGATCCCCCGCTCCTCCAGCTCCCCTCCCCTCCGTCCCCCCCGGCCGCCGCCGCCGGCGTGGTCCGCCGGGCCCTGCCCGTGCGGCGCTGGCGGCGGCGGGCAGGCTTTTCCCCACGCGTGTGTTGGGGGGCGCGGGGGCCCCTTGACGTCGGCGGTGCTACTCGGCCGCGGAGATCCCGCAAGCCACGGGCGCCCTTGACGCGGCGGCGCGGTGTGTGGCTGGCCGGCGACGCCCGCTCGGCCCAGATCGAGGCCCTTTCGGACCCCATCTGGGTTGGGGCGGGCCGGCGGTTCGGGTCGCGGCGGCGCTACTCCCTGGTGGTGCGGCGAGGTGGCGGTGGCTGTGGTGGTGATGGCTCCGGCGGCAGGCTTGCTGCAGCGTGGCAGCTGGGACTGTCCGGACCCGTTGGGGTCCGGTCGGGCCTGAGATGGCCTGGCAAGTCCCTGCTACGTCTGGTCGGCTCCGCGTGGCGGTGGAGGATGTCCCCTCCGGTCGGCTGCGTTGCGGTTGCTCCCGAGCCCGATATCTCCTCGTCCTCCCTCCAGGTCTCGTGTTGGTGGCCTCAGTGAGACGGTGAAGTTGTTGCGGTGACCGTGGTGGCACAGGCTGGTGGGCGGCATGGTGGGCGGTGCACTTCCGATTGTCCGGGGTGACGGTGGTGGTTTCGGGGCGGGAGAAATCCCTGGCGGCTCGTCCGCCACCGACGCGGCTACGCCCGTGGGCACCGCCGAACCTTCTTGAGGGGCGTCGGTGATACCCCCTTCCCCACTGCCCTAGGACTTGTCCGGGCAGCAGCGGCGTCGTCGTCGCTTTCCTTCCTGAAGGTGTTGCTTGGTACGCGAGGCTTTGGAGTGCTTGGCATGTGGTGGTACTTCTCCGAAGGGTGCAACGGTTGTCGGCCATCTTCGCTTAGTTGAGCTGCCGGCGTTGGCATTTGGTTTTCTTCTTTTTCTTTTTTTTCTTTCTTTGGGCTTGTTTGTGCTGCGGCCCCATATCAGTTGGTTGTTGCTTCATAATATAAAGCGGGGGAAACCCTTTTTCATCAGAAACAAAAAAACAAAACAAAAGTAAGTATGTTTTTAACTCTCACCTCCTTCTGCACTTCAGCCGGTAGAAATCAATGAGATTGTCTGGCTGGGCACCAGATATTTATGCCATGGCCTTCATCCCCTCGGTCTCCCTGAATTGATTCTCAGCGAATATCTTTACAAACCTCTGGTGGCCTCATTGCAACAAGACCTTCCTTGACCATTACAAATTGTATGGTGCAGGCGATCCATGCTTTGGGAGCAGCGTCGGTGCTCTAAGGATCGACCTTGATCTAGTTGGCCATGGGCAGGAAGTGTATCAGGAAGGCGCACGGCTTATCGCCCGTGGTCGCGCCTGGCTGGCCGCCAGCTGCGGCTGATTTGGTGGTCTAGCGGCGGCAGGGAGAGGGGCCGATCGCCGCCGGACTCTGGCTCAAGAAATGTTGTCAGAGAAAACTGCAGCAGGCCTCTGGCTCAAACTGGAATCGATCTGCATGTCCAAGGATCTGACCAGTAAGATGCACATGAAGATGAAGTGTTCACGCACAAGTTGCAAGAAGGTGGTTCGGTGTTAAACCACTTATCAATCTTCAAGGAGATTATTTCTGACTTACAGTCTATGGAGGTACAGTATGATGATGAAGATTTAGGTCTTCTACTTTTATGCTCGCTGCCTAGTTCCTTTGCAAATTTCCGAGATACGCTATTATATAGCAGTGATGAACTAACTGTTGCGGAAGTATATGAGGCCCTTCAACAGAAGGAAAAGATGAAAGATATGTTGCAATTTGAGGAATCATCCTCCAAAGGAGAAGCATTGCAGGTACGAGACAGGCCTGAGCAAAAAAACATACAACCCCAACAAACTCCAGTGATCCATTTATGGACTGGTGCAAGCATCTCGGAGTTGGAATCTTCGCTTTGATGAGGTGATCAAAGCGTTCGGGTTTATACAAGTTTACGGAGAAGCTTGTATTTATAAGAAAGTGAGTGGGAGCACTGTAGCGTTTCTAATATTATATGTGGATGACATATTGCTGATTGGAAACAATATAGAAATGTTGGAAAGCGTGAAGGAATATTTGAACAAGAGTTTTTCAATGAAGGACCTAGGAGAAGCTGCTTTCATATTAGGCATCAAGATCTATAGAGATAGATCGAGACGCTTAATAGGACTTTCACAGAGCACATACCTTGACAAAGTTTTGAAGAAGTTCAAAATGGATCAGTCCAAGAAGGGGTTCTTGCCTGTGTTGCAAGGTGTGAAGTTGAGTAAGACTCAATGCCTAGTTACTGCAGAAGATAGAGAAAAGATGAGTGTCGTCCCCTATGCTTCAGCCATAGGCTCTATCATGTATGCAATGCTGTGCACAAGACCCGATGTCAGCCTTGCCATAAGTTTGGCCGGAAGGTTTCAAAGTGATCCAGGAGTGGAACACTGGTGGGCGGTCAAGAATATCCTGAAGTACCTGAAAAGGACTAAGGACATGTTTCTCGTTTATGGAGGTGATCAAGAGCTCGTCGTAAAGGGTTACGTCGATGCAAGCTTTGACACTGATCCGGATGACTCTAAGTCTCAAACCGGATACGTATTTATTCTCAATGGGGGTGCGGTAAGCTGGTGCAGTTCCAAGCAAAGCGTCGTAGCTGATTCTACATGCGAAGCGGAGTACATCGCTGCCTCGGAGGCGGCGAAGGAAGGTGTCTGGATGAAGGAGTTCATGACAGATCTCGGAGTAGTGCCTAGTGCACTAAACCCGATGACTCTGTTCTGTGACAACACTGGTGCCATTGCCCTAGCCAAGGAACCAAGGTTTCACAAGAGGACCAGACACATAAAGCGATGTTTCAATTCCATCCGCGATTACATCAAGGAGGACGACATAAATATTTGCAAAGTACACACGGATCTGAATGTTGCAGACCCGTTGACTAAACCTCTTCCAAGGGCTAAACATGATCAACACCAGAACTGTATGGGTGTTAGATTCATTACAATGTAAATCACATAGTGATGTGAGCTAGATTATTCACTCTAGTGCAAGTGGGAGACTGTTGGAAATATGTCCTAGAGGCAATAATAAAAGTAGTTATTATTATATTTCCTTGTTCATGATAATCGTTTATTATCCATGCTATAATTGTATTGATTGGAAACACCGATACATGTGTGGATACATAGACAACACTGTGTCCCTAGTATGCCTCTAGTAGACTAGCTTGTTGATCAAAGATGGTCAAGGTTTCCTAGCCATAGACATGAGATGTCATTTGATAACAGGGTCACATCATTGGGAGAATGATGTGATGGACAAGACCCAAACTATGAACGTAGCATTTGATCGTGTCAGTTTATTGCTATTGTTTTCTGCATGTCAAGTATCTGTTCCTATGACCATGAGATCATGCGACTCACTGACACCGGAGGAATACCTTGTGTGTATCAAACGTCACAACGTAACTGGGTGACTATAAAGATGCTCTACAGGTATCTCCGAGGGTGTCTGTTGAGTGGGCATGGATCAAGACTGGGATTTGTTACTCCGTGTGATGGAGAGGTATCTCAGGGCCCACTCGGTAATACAACATCACACTAAGCCTTGCAAGCAATGTGACTAAAGAGTTAGCCACGGGATCTTGTATTACGGAACGAGTAAAGAGACTTACCGGTAACGAGATTGAACTAGGTATAGAGATACCGACGATCGAATCTCGGGCATGTAACATACCGAAGAACAAAGGGAAGAGCGTACGGGATTAACTGAATCCTTGACATAGAGGTTCAACCGATGAAGATCTTCGTAGAATATGTAGGAACCAATATGGGCATCCAGGTCCCGCTATTGGTTATTGACCGTAGAGGTGTCTAGGTCATGTCTACATAGTTCTCGAACCCGCAGGGTCTACACACTTAAGGTTCTGTGACGTTTCGGTATAGTTGAGTTATGTATGTTGGTGACCGAAGGTTGTTCGGAGTGCCGGATGAGATCCCGGACATCACGAGGAGCTCCGGAATGGTCTGGAGGTAAATATTGATATATAGGAAGTTGGTGCTTGAACTCCGGAAAAGTTTCGGGCATTACCGGCAGTGTACCGTGAGTGACGAATGGGTTCTGGGGGTCCACCAAGTGGGCCCACCACACCCCAAGTGGGTCACATGGACCTGAGGGTGGCGCACTAGCCCCTGGTGGGCTGGGCGGCCGGCCCAAGAAGGCCTATGCGGCTGGGCTTGAGGGAAAGGAAAGTCCAAGTGGGGGAAGGGAAGGAATCCTACTAGGAGTAGGATTGGAGGTGGATTCCTCCACCTCCTCCTCCTTGCGGCCGACTCCTAGGAGGAGATTTTGGCCGGCAGCCCCTCCCCTCCCTCCTATATATACTAGAGGGAGAGAGGGCAAAAGAACTTCAACCCAAAAAGGCCATAGTGCAGCCCTCTCTCTTGATAGATCAAGTCCTCTAGTTTTCAGCAGCGCTTAGGCGAAGCCCTGCTGGAATAGTTCCACCACCATCGCCGCCGCACCGTCGCGCTGCCGGAGAACTCATCTACCTCTCCGCTCCTTCTTGCTGGATCAAGAAGGCGGAGATCGTCATCGAGTTGTACGTGTGCTGAACACGGATGTGCCGTCCGTTCGGTACTAGATCGTGATTGGATCGCGGGACGCTCGGCGATTTGGATCGCGAAGACGTTCGACTACATCAACCGCGTTTCTTAATGCTTCCGGCTTAGCGATCTACAAGGGTATGTAGATCCACTCACCCTCTCGTAGATGCTCATCACCATGGATAGATCTTGCGTGTGCGTAGGAAATTTTTTGTTTCCCATGCAACCTTCCCCAACAGTGGCATCTGAGCTAGGTCTATGTGTAGATGAGATCACGAGTAGAACACAAAGGAGTTTGTGGGTGTTGATATTCAGATTGCTTCCTCCCTTGGTCTTTTCTTGATTCGGCGGTATTGTGGGATGAAGCGGCCCGGGCCAACATTACTCGTACGCTTACGAGAGACCGGTTCCATCAACTGACATGTAACTTCGTTGCATAAAGATGGCTGGCGGGTGTCTGTTTCTACCACTTTAGTCGGATCGGATTTGACAAAGGCGGTCCTTGAGAAGGTTGAAAAGCAATTTTTGTATCACCATTGTGGTTTTTGCGTAGGTAAGAATTGTTCTTGCTAGATACCCGTAGCAGCCACGTAAAACTTGCAACAACAATTAGAGGACGTCTAACTTGTTTTTGCAGGGTATGTTGTGATGTGATATGGCCAATTACATGATGAGATATATGTGATGTATTAGATGATCATGTATTGTATAGAATATCACGACTTGCATGTCGATGAGTACGGCAACCGGCAGGAGCCATAGGGTTGTCTTTAATTATTTTCGCCATTTTGCTTTACTTTATCGCTATGAGTTAGCAATAGTCGTAGAAGCAACAATTGGCGCGACAACTTCATGGCGACACATTGATGGAGATCATGGTGTCATGCCGGTGACGATGGAGATCATGCCGGTGCTTTGGAGATGGAGATCAAAAGCACAAGTTCATGGCCATATCATGTCACTTATGATTTGCATGTGATGTTAATCCTTTAATGCATCTTATTTTGCTTAGGATGACGGTAGCATTATAAGGTGATCCCTCACTTAAATTTCAAGATAAAATTGTGTTCTCCCCGAGTGTGCACCGTTGCGAAAGTTCGTCGTTTCGAGACACCACGTGATGATCGGGTGTGATAGACTCAACGTTCGCATACAACGGGTGCAAGCCAGTGTTGCACAAGCGGAACACTCGGGTTAAACTTGATGAGCCTAGCATGTACTGACATGGCCTCGGAACACAAGAGACCGAAAGGTCGAACATGAGTCATATAGTAGATATGATCAACATGAAGATGTTCACCATTGAAACCACCCCAACTCACGTGATGATCGGACTTGAGTTGGTGGATTTGGATCATGTGACACTCGAATGACCGGAGGGATGTCAATTTGAGTGGAAGTTTTTAAGTAATATGATTAACTAAACTCGTTATCTTGAACAATAGTCTAAGTTGTTTTTGCAAAATTTATGTTGTAGATCATGGCTCGCGCAGTAGCACCTCTGAATTTTAATGCGTTCCTAGAGAAAGCTAAGTTGAAAGATGATGAAAGTAACTTTGTGGACTGGGCCCGTAATCTAAGGATTATCCTTACGGCTTCCCAAAATGGTTATGTCCTTGATGCACCGCTTGGTGATCCACCCGCTCCAGTTGAGTCTCCAGACGTTGTGAACGCCTGGCAGGCTCGTTCTGATGATTACTCAATGGTTCAATGTGCAATGTTGTATGGCTTAGAACCGGGACTTCAAAGACATTTTGAACGTCATGGAGCATATGATATGTTCCTAGAGTTGAAGTTTATCTTCCAGAAGAATGCCCGAATCGAGACGTATGAGACCTCCGATAAGTTCTATGCCTGCAAGATGGAGGAGAACGGGTCTGTCAGTGAACACATACTCAAAATGTCTGGGTATTCCACACGTCTAGCTGAATTGGGGATGCCCCTTCCAGCAGAAGCGATCACTGACAGAGTTCTTCAATCATTGCCACCTAGCTACAAGAGCTTCGTGTTGAACTATAACATGCACGGGATGAACAAGTCAGTCGCCGAGCTGTTTGCGATGTTGAAAGTCGCTGAGTCTAAAATTCAGAAGGAGCATCAAGTGTTGATGGTCAATAAAACCACTAGTTTCAAGAAGAATGGCAAGGGTAAGAAGGGTAACTCCAAGAAGAGTGGCAAAGCAGTTGCCCCTCCCGTGAAGAAACCCAAAGCTGGACCCAAGCCAGAAACTGAGTGCTTTCATTGCAAGGGAACTGGTCTCTGGAAGTGGAACTGCCCCAAGTATTTGGTTGACAAGAAGGCGGCCAACAACAAACAAGGTATATATGATATACATGTTATTGATGTGTACCTTACCAACTCTCGTTGTAGTGCCTGGGTATTTGATACCGGTGCGGTTGCTCACATTTGCAACTCAAAACAGGAACTGCAGAATAGACGGAGGCTGGCAAAGGACGAAGTGACGATGCGCGTGGGAAATGGTTCCAAGGTTGACGTGATCGCCATCGGCACGCTCGCTCTTCGATTACCATCGGGATTAGTGATGTACCTGAATAATTGTTATTTAGTGCCTGCGTTAAGCATGAACGTTATATCTGGATCTTGTTTATTGCGAGACGGTTACTCATTTAAATCAGAGAATAATGGTTGTTCTATTTATATGAGTAATATCTTTTATGGTCATGCACCCAATGTGAGGGGTTTATTCTTATTGAATCTCGATAGTGATGATACACATGTTCATAACATTGATGCCAAAAGATGTAGAGTTGATAATGATAGTACCACTTTCTTGTGGCACTGCCGTTTAGGTCATATTGGTGTAAAACGCATGAAGAAGCTCCATGCTGATGGACTTTTGGATTCACTTGATTTTGAATCACTTGACACATGTGAACCATGCCTCATGGGCAAGATGACTAAAACCCCGTTCTCTGGTACAATGGAACGGGCAAGTGACTTGTTGGACATCATACATACTGATGTGTGCGGTCCGATGAGCATTGAGGCGCGCGGTGGATATCATTATTTTCTCACCTTCACTGATGACTTAAGTAGATATGGGTATATTTACTTAATGAAGCACAAGTCTGACACATTTGAAAAGTTCAAGCAATTTCAGAGTGAAGTTGAGAATCATCGTAACAAGAAGATTAAATTCCTATGATCTGATCGAGGAGGAGAATATCTGAGTTATGAGTTTGGCAGTCACTTAAGACAGTGTGGAATTGTTTCACAATTGACAACGCCTGGAACACCACAGCGTAATGGTGTGTCCGAACGTCGTAATCGAACCTTATTGGATATGGTGCAATCTATGATGTCTCTTACCGATTTGCCACTATCGTTTTGGGGTTATGCATTAGAGACAGCTGCATTCACTTTAAATAGGGCACCATCGAAATCCGTTGAGACGACGCCATATGAACTGTGGTTTGGCAAGAAGCCAAAGTTGTCGTTTCTTAAAGTTTGGGGATGTGATGCTTATGTCAAAAAGCTTCAGCCTGAAAAGTTGGAACCCAAAGCGGAGAAATGCGTCTTCATAGGATACCTAAAAGAGACAGTTGGGTATACCTTCTATCTCAGATCCGAAGGCAAAGTGTTTGTCGCTAAAAACGGAACATTTCTTGAGAAAGAGTTTCTCTCGAAAGAATTGAGTGGGAGGAAGATAGAACTTGATGAGGTTGTTGAACCTTTACTTCAACCAGAGAGTAGCGCGGCGCAGAAAGATGTTTCTGTGGAGCCTACATCAGTTGAAGAGGAAGATAATGATGATGATCATGAAGCTTCGGATCAAGTTGCTATCGAACCTCGTAGGTCGACAAGGACGCGTACTGCTCCTGAGTGGTACGGCAACCCTGTCTTAGAGGTCATGTTGTTGGACAACGATGAACCTACGAGCTATGGAGAAGCGATGATGGGCCCAGATTCCGAGAAATGGTTAGAGGCCATGAAATCCAAGATGGGATCCATGTATGATAACAAAGTATGGGCTTTGGAAGTATTACCTGAAGGGCGTAAGGCCATTCAGAACAAATGGATCTTTAAGAGGAAGACGGACGCGGACGGTAATGTCACCGTCTATAAAGCTCTACTTGTGGCAAAGGGTTTTTCACAAGTTCAAGGAGTTGACTACGATGAGACCTTCTCACCCGTAGCGATGCTTAAGTCCGTCGGAATCATGTTAGCAATAGCTGCCTTTTTCGATTATGAAATTTGGCAGGTGGATGTCAAAACAACGTTCCTTAACGGTTTCCTTAAGGAAGAGTTGTATATGATGCAACCAGAAGGTTTTGTCGATCCAGAGAATGCTGACAAAGTTTGCAAACTCCAGTGATCCATTTATGGACTGGTGCAAGCATCTCGGAGTTGGAATCTTCGCTTTGATGAGGTGATCAAAGCGTTCGGGTTTATACAAGTTTACGGAGAAGCTTGTATTTACAAGAAAGTGAGTGGGAGCACTATAGCGTTTCTAATATTATATGTGGATGACATATTGCTGATTGGAAACAATATAGAAATGTTGGAAAGCGTGAAGGAATATTTGAACAAGAGTTTTTCAATGAAGGACCTAGGAGAAGCTGCTTTCATATTAGGCATCAAGATCTATAGAGATAGATCGAGACGCTTAATAGGACTTTCACAGAGCACATACCTTGACAAAGTTTTGAAGAATTTCAAAATGGATCAGTCCAAGAAGGGGTTCTTGCCTGTGTTGCAAGGTGTGAAGTTGAGTAAGACTCAATGCCCAGTTACTGCAGAAGATAGAGAAAAGATGAGTGTCGTCCCCTATGCTTCAGCCATAGGCTCTATCATGTATGCAATGCTGTGCACAAGACCCGATGTCAGCCTTGCCATAAGTTTGGCCGGAAGGTTTCAAAGTGATCCAGGAGTGGAACACTGGACGGCGGTCAAGAATATCCTGAAGTACCTGAAAAGGACTAAGGACATGTTTCTCGTTTACAGAGGTGATCAAGAGCTCGTCGTAAAGGGTTACGTCGATGCAAGCTTTGACACTGATCCGGATGACTCTAAGTCTCAAACCGGATACATATTTATTCTCAATGGGGGTGCGGTAAGCTGGTGCAGTTCTAAGCAAAGCGTCGTAGCTGATTCTACATGCGAAGCGGAGTACATCGCTGCCTCGGAGGCGGCGAAGGAAGGTGTCTGGATGAAGGAGTTCATGACAGATCTCGGAGTAGTGCCTAGTGCACTAAACCCGATGACTCTGTTCTGTGACAACACTGGTGCCATTGCCCTAGCCAAGGAACCAAGGTTTCACAAGAGGACCAGACACATAAAGCGACGTTTCAATTCCATCCGCGATTACATCAAGGAGGACGACATAAATATTTGAAAGTACACACGGATCTGAATGTTGCAGACCCGTTGACTAAACCTCTTCCAAGGGCTAAACATGATCAACACCAGAACTGTATGGGTGTTAGATTCATTACAATGTAAATCACATAGTGATGTGAGCTAGATTATTCACTCTAGTGCAAGTGGGAGACTGTTGGAAATATGCCCTAGAGGCAATAATAAAAGTAGTTATTATTATATTTCCTTGTTCATGATAATCGTTTATTATCCATGCTATAATTGTATTGATTGGAAACACCGATACATGTGTGGATACATAGACAACACTGTGTCCCTAGTATGCCTCTAGTAGACTAGCTTGTTGATCAAAGATGGTCAAGGTTTCCTAGCCATAGACATGAGTTGTCATTTGATAACAGGGTCACATCATTGGGAGAATGATGTGATGGACAAGACCCAAACTATGAACGTAGCATTTGATCGTGTCAGTTTATTGCTATTGTTTTCTGCATGTCAAGTATCTGTTCCTATGACCATGAGATCATGCGACTCACTGACACCGGAGGAATACCTTGTGTGTATCAAACGTCACAACGTAACTGGGTGACTATAAAGATGCTCTACAGGTATCTCCGAGGGTGTCTGCTGAGTGGGCATGGATCAAGACTGGGATTTGTTACTCCGTGTGACGGAGAGGTATCTCAGGGCCCACTCGGTAATACAACATCACACTAAGCCTTGCAAGCAATGTGACTAAAGAGTTAGCCACGGGATCTTGTATTACGGAACGAGTAAAGAGACTTGCCGGTAACGAGATTGAACTAGGTATAGAGATACCGACGATCGAATCTCGGGCAAGTAACATACCGAAGAACAAAGGGAACAGCGTACGGGAATAACTGAATCCTTGACATAGAGGTTCAACCGATGAAGATCTTCGTAGAATATGTAGGAACCAATATGGGCATCCAGATCCCGCTATTGGTTATTGACCGTAGAGGTGTCTCGGTCATGTCTACATAGTTCTCGAACCCGCAGGGTCTGCACACTTAAGGTTCTGTGACGTTTCGGTATAGTTGAGTTATGTATGTTGGTGACCGAAGGTTGTTCGGAGTCCCGGATGAGATCCCGGACGTCACGAGGAGCTCCGGAATGGTCTGGAGGTAAATATTGATATATAGGAAGTTGGTGCTTGAACTCCGGAAAAGTTTCGGGCATTTCCGGCAGTGTACCGTGAGTGACGAATGGATTCCGGGGGTCCACCAAGTGGGCCCACCACACCCCAAGTGGGTCACATGGACCTGAGGGTGGCGCACTAGCCCCTGGTGGGCTGGGCAGCCGGCCCAAGAAGGCCTATGCGGCTGGGCTTGAGGGAAAGGAAAGTCCAAGTGGGCGAAGGGAAGGAATCCTACTAGGAGTAGGATTGGAGGTGGACTCCTCCACCTCCTCCTCCTTGCGGCCGACTCCTAGGAGGAGATTTCGGCCGGCCAGCCCCTCCCCTCCCTCCTATATATACTAGAGGGAGAGAGGGCAAAAGAACTTCAACCCAAAAAGGCGATAGTGCATCCCTCTCTCTTGATAGATCAAGTCCTCTAGTTTTCAGCAGCGCTTAGGCGAAGCCCTGCTGGAATAATTCCACCACCGCCGCCGTCGCGCCGTCGCGCTGCCGGAGAACTCATCTACATCTCCGCTCCCTCTTGCTGGATCAAGAAGGCGGAGATCGTCATCGAGCTGTACGTGTGCTGAACGCGGAGGTGCCGTCCGTTCGGTACTAGATCGTGATTGGATCGCGGGACGCTCGGCGATTTGGATCGCGAAGACGTTCGACTACATCAGCAGCGTTTCTTAACGCTTCCCGCTTAGCAATCTACAAGGGTATGTAGATCCATTCACCCTCTCGTAGATGCTCATCACCATGGATAGATCTTGCATGTGCGTAGGAAATTTTTTGTTTCCCATGCAACGTTCCCCAACAGAGATGTTGTGCGTATGGGAGATGACAACCCACGTGAGATTGTGGGCATTGGTTCTATTCATATCAGGACGCATGACGGCATGATACACACGTTGACATATGGGAGGTGATAACCCACAAGTGTAGGGGATCGTTTGTAGCCTTTTTCGATAAATAAGAGTGTCGAACCCAACGAGGAGCTAAAGGTAGAACAAATATTCCCTCAAGTTCTATCAACCACCGATACAACTCGACGCACACTTTAACGTTTGGTTTACCTAGAACAAGTATGAAACTATTTTATAGGTGATAGGATAGTTTGCACGAATAAAACTAGAAGTACTTTGCAGGAATAAAACTACGAGTAAATTGTAAGATAATAAAAGTTAGTTGTTTAGTAGAAAGCTTTTGTCAAACAAGAAGGTTATTTGTCCCTAGGCAATTGATAACTAGACCGGTAATCATTCTTGCAATTTTATATGAGGGAGAGGCATGAGCTAACATACTTTCCGTACTTGGATCATATGCACTTATGATTGGAACTCTAGCAAGCATCCGCAACTACCAAAGATCATTAAGGTAAAACCCAACCATAGCATTAAGTATCAAGTCCTCTTTACTCCCATATGCAACAACCCACCTACTCGGGTCTGTGTATTCTGTCACTCACGCCACCCACCATAGGCAAATCATGAACACATTGCAACACCCTACAGTGGGGATCCCCCACGTTTGCGAGAGATTGATGGCACCGTAGGACAGCACCGTAATAAAATATACACTCATACCAACCACGATCATCAATTAGCCCATAGGACAAAACGGATCTACTCAAACATCATAGGATAGCCACATATCATTGGGAAATAATATATGGAGTTGAGCACCATGTTTAAGTAGAGATTACAGCGGGGAAGAGAGGTGTTACACCGCTACATAGAGGGGGAGAGAGTTGGTGTTGTCGGCGGCGAAGTTGTTGGTGTAGATCGCCGTCATGATAATTGCCTCGACGGTGTTCCGGCGCCACTGGAAGAGAGGGGGAGAGAGCCCCCCTCCTTCTTCTTCTTCCTTGGCCTCCCCCCTAGATGGGAGGAGAGTTCCCCCTCTGGTCCATGGCCTCCACGGCGGCGGAGGGGCAGGAGCCCCTCCGAGATTGGATCTCCCTCTCTGTTCTCTTCTGTTTCACGTTCCTGTTTTCTGGATGAAAACCGTTTCTTATATTCCTGGAGATCCGTAACTCCGATTGCGCTGAGATTTTAACACGATTTTTTTACGGATATAAGATTCATTGCGCCCGAAGTAGAGCTCCAACCGACTTACGAGGTGACCACGACCCACCACCACGCGCCTGGGCCCTGGGGCGCACCCTGGTGTCTTGTGGTGGCTATGGGCCTCCTTTTGCGTTGATTCCACCTCCCAAAAATCACAAATATTCCAAAATAAATTCTCCGTAAATTTTTATCGCGTTTGGACTTTGTTTTATATGGATATTCTGAGAAACAAAAAACATGCAACAAACAGGAACTGACACTGGGCACTAGATCAATATGTTAGTCCAATAAATCATATAAAATGTTGCCAAAAATATGTGAAAGTTGTATAATATTGGCATGAAACAATCAAAAATTATAGATACGACGGAGACGTATCAGGAGGCACATACCAGGCATGGCCAGAAACCTCATCCGGCTGAGTACTCTTGATGTCAAAGGGTACAAACACTCCGGTTCAGGTGGAGTTTTGAAGGTAAAAAAAGGTTCCCTCATTCATATGATAGGTGATATGAATTTTGCCAAGTTATATGTTCTTAGAGGAAGCACTATTATTGGTACTGCTGCTATTGCTGTTACTTTTGATAAATCCAGTAAAACTAATATTTGGCATATGCGCCTTGGGCATATGAGTAAACTTGGCATGGAAGAATTGACCAAGAGGGAACTCCTGGATGGTTGCAACGTAAGTGATTTGGAGTTCTATGAGCACTACATCTTTGGTAAGCACAAGAGGGTAAAGTTCAATGTTGTTGTTCATACCACAGAAGGTATATTAGATTATGTACATGCTGATTTGTGGGGACCTTCCCGTAAACCCTCGCTTGCTGGTGCTTGTTATATGCTTACAATTATTGATGACTACTCCAGAAAAGTGTGGCCTTATTTTTTGAAAAATAAATATGATGTGGTTGATGCCTTTAAGGATTGGAAAGTTATGGTAGAAAGGCAAACTGAGAAGAAGGTACAAAATACTTCGTACTGACAATGGTATCGAATTCTGTTCAAAAGCTTTTAACAGGTATTGCAGAAACTTGGGCATCGTCAGGCACCACATCGTCCCATACACTCAATAGAATGGTGTGGCTGAGCGTATGAACAGAACCATCATCTCCAGGGCTCGCTGCATGTTCTCCAATGCTCGCATAGGCAAACGTTTTTGGGCTGAAGCAGCCTCCACCACCTGCCACCTCATCAACAGGTCTCCATCCATTCCACTTAATAAGAAAACTCCCATTGAGGTATGGTCTGGTACACCAGCTGATTATTCACAGTTGAGAGTATTTGGTTGCAATGCATATGCACACGTTGCTAACGGAAAACTTGAGCCTAGATCTCTTAAGTGTCTGTTTGTTGGATATGGTTCAGGAGTAAAGGGATATCGGTTATGGAATCCTGAAACTAATAAGGTTTTTGTGAGCAGGAGCGTTGTTTTTAATGAATCTGTTATGTATCATGATGATCTGTCCACAGATAGTTTTGATGTGGAGCCACAACGAGTTACTGTGCGGGTGGAGCATTTTGATGAGGAGGAAAACAGAATTGTTGATAATAATGTTGCTGCTCCAGATGCACAGGTTCATGATAATGTTGATGATGCTCCAGATATAGAGGTTCATGATGATGTTGTGCAACACTCACCCCCTGTTTTGCAGCCACAAATTCAGTCTCTTGTAGATGGCAGGAGAAAGAGAGTCATTAACAAACCTAAACGCCTAATTGAGGAGTGTGGCATTGTTCATTATGATTTTAGTTGTGCGGAACGGGTTGAGAACATCCATGAGCCATCCACATACACTGAAGCCGTTGTTTCCAGTGACCGTGAGAAGTGGATTGCTGCTATGCAGGAACAGATGCAATCACTTGAGAAAAATGGCACATGGGATGTTGTGCGCTTGCCTAAACAAAAGAAGATCGTTTGTTGCAAATGGATCTTCAAAAGAAAGGAATGTTTATCTCCTAATGAGCCCGCAAGGTTTAAGGCAAGGTTAGTGGCTAAGGGCTTTAGTCAGATACCAGGTATTGATTATAATGATGTGTTCTCTCCAGTTGTCAAGCATGGTTCCATTCGTGCATTTTTCGGTATTTTTGCTATGAATGATCTTGAGCTTGAGCAGTTAGATGTCAAGACAACTTTTTTGCATGGAGAACTAGAGAAGGAAATTTACATGGACCAACCAGAGGGTTTCATAGTGCCTGGTAAGGAGAAATTTGTTTGCAAGTTAAAAAGGTCCTTATATGGTTTGAAACAGTCTCCGAGACAGTGGTATAAAAGGTTTGATTCATTTATGATTGCACATGAATTTAAGAGGTCTGCATATGATAGTTGTGTTTACATTAAATTTGTTGAAGGATCGCCTATATACTTGCTGTTATATTTTGAAGGCATGTTGATTGCTGCCAAGGGCAAGAGAGAGATCACTGCTTTAAAGGCACAGTTAAGTAGTGAGTTTGACATGAAGGATCTTGGTGCTGCTAAGAAAATTCTAGGTAAGAGATTACCAGGAACAAAAATTCTGGTTTGTTATTTCTTAGTCAGCAATGTTACATTCAGAAAGTTCTTCATCGTTTTAACATGCATGATGCTAAGCCAGTAAGCATTCCTATTGCTCCTCATTTGAAATTGTCATCTTTTCAATGTCCTAGTACGGATGAAGAGTTTGAGTATATGTCAAGAGTTCTGATACGTCTCCGTCGTATCTATAATTTTTGATTGTTTCATGCCAATATTATACAACTTTCACATACTTTTGGCAACAATTTATATGATTTATTTGACTAACCTATTGATCCAGTGCCCAGTGCCAGTTCCTGTTTGTTGCATGTTTTTTGTTTCACAGAATTACCATAACAAACGAAGTCCAAACGCGATAAAAAATTTCGGAGATTTTTTTTTTGAATATTTGTGAATTTTGAGAAGTGGAATCAACGCAAACGGAGGCCCACAGCCCCCACGATACATCAGGGCGCGACCAGGGGGCCCAACCGCGGCCTGGTGGGTGCTGCCCACCTCGTACGTCGGTTGGAGCTCTCCTTCGGGCGCAAGGAAGCTAATTTTTGGATAAAAATCCCCTCAAAATTTCAGCCTGATCGGAGTTACGGATCTCCGGGAATATAAGAAACGGTTTTCGGCCAGAAAACAGAACGCGAAACAGAAGAGAACAGAGAGGGAGATCCAATCTAGGAGGGGCTCCTACCCCTCCGCCGCCATGGTGGCCATGGACCAGAGGGGTAACTCTCCTCCCATCTAGGGGGGAGGCCAAGTAAGAAGAAGAAGAAGGAGGGGGGTTCTCTCCCCCCCTCTCCCGGTGGCGCCGGAACGCCGCCGAGGCAAGCATCGTGACAGCGATCTACTCCAACAACTTCGCCGCCGTCAACACCAACTCTCTCCTCCTCTATTTATTGGTGTAACACCTCTCTTCCCCGCTGTAATCTCTACTTAAACATGGTGCTCAACTCCATATACTATTTCCCAATGATATATGGCTATCCTATGATGTTTGAGTAGATCCGCTTTGTCCTATGGGATAATTGATGATCGTGGTTGGTATGATTGTATATTTTATTATAGTGCTGTACTACGGTGCCCTCCATCTCGCGCAAACGTGAGGGATCCTCGCTGTAGGGTGTTGCAATGTGTTCATGATTTGCCTATGGTGGGTTGCTTGAGTGACAGAAGCATAAACCCGAGTAGGTGGGTTGTTGCATATGGGAGTAAAAAGGACTTGATACTTAATGCTATGGTTGGGTTTTACCTTAATGATCTTTAGTAGTTGCGGATGCTTGCTAGAGTTCCAATCATAAGTGCATATGATCCAAGTAGAGAAAGTATGTCAGCTCATGCATCTCCCTCATGTAAAATTGCAAGAATGATTACCGGTCTAGTTATCAATTGCCTAGGGACAAATAACCTTCTTGATTGACAAAAGCTTTCTACTAAACAAATAACTTTCATTATCTTGCAATTTACTTGTAGTTTTATTTCCCGCAAAGTACTTCTAGTTTTATTCGTGCAAACTATCCTATCACCTACAAAGTAGTTTCATACGTGTTCTAGGTAAAGCAAGCATTAGCGTGCGTATAGTTGTATCGGTGGTCGATAGAACTTGAGGGAATATTTGTTCTACCTTTAGCAACTCGTTGGGTTCGACACTCTTACTTATCGAAAAAGGCTACAAACGATCCCCTACACTTGTGGGTTATCAAGACCTTTTTCTGGCGCCGTTGCCGGGGAGCAATAGCGTGGGGTAATTTTTATTTTCTATTTTAGTTATTTTATTTTCTGTTAATAGTTGTTTTATATCTTTAGTTATGGATATGGAACACGAAACACCAAAAAAATTAGTGGTACTTGCTACTCATGGAGATGGGGAACCTCCTAAAACCCTCGATGCTAGTTAGGTGAAACACGTTAATTACTCCTTCGATAATCCCGAGAAATCCTCAAGGAACTTTATAATGGGATACACATTGGATCAACGTGAGCACTTTAGGGATTATCGCTTATCTCAAAAAGGGAAACACTTATGGGATCAAATTAGAATACTGGAATGGTTTGCTTGGGATGCATGCTCGAGATGTGACTTTACTTGTTGCTCTAAGATAGAGGCTCGACACCTTCCCTTTCAATGTAAATTTAACGATAATGAAACCTTGGCTTCTTATGCTAAAGGTATTTATGATTACTATGATGTGGAATGAATAGAAGAATTTGTTGCTTTTAAAGGTGCTTATGAAATTGCTTCTTTGCTTGAAAAGTATGATGATGATGTTCCTTACGAATCTGAAATTTTATCCATACTTAAATATTGCTATGAGAATTATGATTGCAATGCTGATATTATTGAGTTTATTGAAAGAATGACCGCTGCCTTGGAAGAGACTAATGTTTTGCAGGAATCTATGGAAGAAGAAATTGCTGAAACTGTGAGCTCATTAGATGAAAAAGATGAGAAGGAGAGCGAAGAACAAAAGGAGGAAGAGCGGATTAGCTACCCGTGCCCACCTTATAATGAGAGTAACTCTTCAACTCATACATTGTTTAATTTCCCTTCGCACATACCGAAGGATGAATGCCATGATGAATGCTATGATGATTGCTATGATCCCTTGGATTCTTTTGAAATATCCCTTTTTGATGAACTTGATGCTTGCTATGCTTGTGGCCATGATGCCAATATGAATTATGCTTATGAAGATGAACTTGCTATAGTTCCTTATGTTAAGCATGAAATTGTTGCTATTGCACCCACACATGATAGTCCTATTATCTTTTTGAATTCTCCCAACTACACTATATTGGAGAAGTTTGCTCTTGTTAAGGATTATATTGATGGGTTGCGTTTTACCACTACACATGATGATTTTGATGAATATAATATGCATGTGCTTGCTGTTCCTACTTGCAATTATTATGAGAGAGGAACTACATCTTCACCTCTCTATGTTTCCAATACTATAAAATTGCAAGAAACCGTTCATACTATGCATTGGCCTTTACTTAATGTGCATGAATTGTTCTTGTATGACATGCCGATGCATAGGAAGAGAGTTAGACTTCGTTGTCACATGATATATATCACTTTGTGCTAACTACTAAATTATAAATCATTGCTAATTAAAATTGGCTTTGATATACCTTGGGATCCGGGTGGATCCATTACTTGAGCACTTTATGCCTAGCTTAATGGCTTTAAAGAAAGCGCTGCCAGGGAGACTACCCAAAAGTTTTAGAGAGTCATTTATTTCTGTTGTGTGCTTTTATAAATTTTAAAAACAAAAAAACATAGGGGGGAACCTAAAACTTCACAAAAGGAAAGGTGAAAGTGAGAGAGATGATGAGCATCGTTGAAGTGGGGGACGTCCTTGAACTTTTGTTCATGCCCATGGAAACTTTGTGAATCATGAATCATGGAAACTTTTCCAACAAAAATAATTATCCCCTTGTACAAATCCATTGTATTATAAAAATAATGTGCCAATATTTGCCTTTAGGATGATTAGATTGCTTGTTGGTATGTGCGGTGTAAAAACAGAAACTTTGGCTGTAGTGCGTGAATTTTCATTTTTTACTGGAACTTCAAAAGTTTATTAATTTTTTACAAAGTATTTATTTACAAAAATTTTAATTTTTCCTAATTTTTTAGAATTTTTGGAGTTACAGAAGTATGGTCAAAGTTCAGATTACTACAGACTGTCCTGTTTAAGACAGATTCTGTTTTTGATGCATTGTTTTGCTTGTTTTGATGAAACTATCGATTTTATCGGTGGTGTAAGCCATATAAAAGTTATAATACAGCAGGGATAATGCAAATATAAAATATGAATTGGTTTTCAACAGTACTTAAAGTAGTATTTTGCTTTATTATACTAACGGATCTTACCAGTCTTCTGTTAAGTTTTGTGTGGATGAAGTGTTCGGAGATCGAGGAGGTCTCGATATGAGGAGAAGAATGAGAGGGAAGAGTTCAAGCTTGGGTATGCCCAAGGCACACCAAGTAAATATCCAAGGAGACTCAAGCGTCTAAGCTTGGGGATGCCCCGGAAGGCATCCCATCTTTCTTCAACAAGTATCGGTATGTTTTCGGATTCTTTTCATTCATGTGATATGTGCAAATCTTGGAGCGTCTTTTGTGTTTAGTTTTCACTTTTCTTTTATGCACCATGCTGGTATGAGATAGTCCATGGTTGATTTATAGAATGCTCATTGCACTTCACTTATATCTTTTGAGTATGGCTTTATAGAATGCTTCATGTGCTTCACTTATATCATTTGAAGTTTGGATTGCCTGTTTCTCTTCACATAGAAAACCGTTATTTGAAGAATGCTCTTTTGCTTCACTTATATTTATTAGAGCATGGTCTTTTTTAGAAAGAATTAATCTCTCTTGCTTCACTTATATCTATTTAGAGAGTCAACAGGAATTGGTCATTTGCATGGTTAGTCATAAAATCCTACATAAAACTTAGGGATCACTGAATATGATACGTTTGATTCCTTGCAATATTTTTGCGATATAGAGATGATAATATGTGGGAGGTACTAGTGGTTGATCGTGTTTGGTAAGATATTGGTGTTAAGGTTTGTGATTCCCGAAGCATGCGCGTATAGTCTCCCGTTATGCTAGGAAGTTGGAGCACAATTTATTCTTGATTGTCTATCTTTGTGTGAAGGTCGGGGGCGCGCAATGGTTAACTCCTACCAACCTCCCCCCTAGGAGCATGCGTAGTAATACTTTGCTTCGAGAGAGCTAATAAAACTTTTGCAATAAGTATGTGAGTTCTTTATGACTAATGTGAGTCCATGGATTATACGCACTCTTACCTTTACGCAATTTGCTAGCCTCTACGGTACCGTGCATTGCCCTTTCTCACCTCGAGAGTCAGTGCAAACTTCGCCGGTGCATCCAAACCCCGTGATATGATACGCTCTATCACAAATAAGCCTTATTATATCTTCCCCAAAACAGCCACCATACCTACCTATTATGGCATTTCCATAGCCATTCCGAGATATATTGCCATGCAACTTCCACCGCCTCCGTTTTGATGACTTGTGCATTCATTGTCATATTGCATTACATGATCGTAAGATAGCTAGCATGATGTTTTCATGGCTTGTCCATTTTTTGATATCTTTGCTACGCTAGATCATTGCATTCATATAGAGTCATACTTTGTTGTAGTATTGAGTTGTAAGTAAATAGAAGTGTGATGATCATCATTATTCATTATTAGAGCATGCCCCAGTGATGAAAGGATGATGGAAACTATGATTCCCCCACAAGTCGGGATGAGGCTCCGGACAAAGAAAGAAAAAAAAGAGAAAAAGAAAAAAAAAGAAAAAAAAGAAAAATAAAAAAAAGAAAAGAAAGAAAGAAAGAAAAAAAATGAAAGAAGTAGAAGGGGCATGCTAATTCCACACTTGTGCTCAAAGTAGCACCATGTTTTTCATATAGAGAGTCTCCTGTGTTGTCACTTCATATACTAGTGGGAATTTTTTCGTATAATTAGATGCATACCCACTTAGTTTTCATATTGAGCTTTCATACACTTATAGCTCTTAGTGCATCCGTTGCATGGCAATCCCTACTCCTCGCATTGATATCTATTGATGGGCATCTCCATAGCCCGTTGATACGCTGAGTTGATGCGAGACTTTCTTCTTCACTTTTACCCCTTTGAAACCTACCACCATATTCTATCCCACCCATAGTGCTATATCCATGGCTTGCGCTCATGTATTGCGTGAGAGTTGAAAATGCTGAAGCGCGTTAAAAAGTATGAAGCAATTGCTTGGCTGACACCGGAGTAGTACATGATTTATACTTTATGTTAAGAAGACAGAGCATGACAAGGCTATATGATTTTGTAGGGATAGCGTTCTTTAGCCTTGATATTTTGAAAGACATGATTGTTTGTTGGGATGCCTGAGTATTAATGTCCTTATGTCAAAACTAGACTATTGCTTCGAATCACTTGTGTCTTAATATTCATGCCATGATTAGATATATGATCAAGATTATGCTAGGTAGCATTCCACATCAAAAATTATCTATTTTATCATTTACCTGCTCGAGGACGAGCAGGAATTAAGCTTGGGGATGCTGATACGTCTCCGTCGTATCTATAATTTTTGATTGTTTCATGCCAATATTATACAACTTTCACATACTTTTGGCAACAATATATATGATTTATTTGACTAACCTATTGATCCAATGCCCAGTGCCAGTTCCTGTTTGTTGCATGTTTTTTGTTCTGCAGAATTACCATATCAAACGAAGTCCAAACGCGATAAAAATTTACGAATATTTTTTTGGAATATTTGTGAATTTTGAGAAGTGGAATCAACGCAAACGGAGGCCCACAGCCCCCACGATACATCAGGGCTCGGCCAGGGGGGCCAACCGCGGCCTGGTGGGTGCTGCCCACCTCGTACGTCGGTTGGAGCTCTCCTTCGGGCGCAAGGAAGCTAATTTTTGGATAAAAATCCCCTCAAAATTTCAGCTCGATCGGAGTTACGGATCTCCGGGAATATAAGAAACGGTTTTCGGCCAGAAAACAGGAACGCGAAACAGAAGAGAACAGAGAGGGAGATCCAATCTAGGTGGGGCTCCTGCCCCTCCGCCGCCATGGCGGCCATGGACCAGAGGGGGAACTATCCTCCCATCTAGGGGGGAGGCCAAGGAAGAAGAATAAGGAGGGGGGCTCTCTCCCCCTCTCTCCCGGTGGTGCCGGAACGCCGCCGGGGCAAGCATCGTGACGGCGATCTACTCCAACAACTTCGCCGCCGTCAACACCAACTCTCTCCCCCTCTATGCAGCGGTGTAACTCCCCTTCTCGCCACTGTAATCTCTACTAAAACATGGTGCTCAACTCCATATACTATTTCCCAATGATATATGGCTATCCTATGATGTTTGAGTAGATCCGCTTTGTCCTATGGGCTAATTGATGATCATGGTTGGTATGATTGTATATTTTATTATGGTGCTGTCCTACGGTGCCCTCCATATCGCGTAAACGTGAGGGATCCTCGCTGTAGGGTGTTGCAATGTGTTCATGATTTGCCTATGGTGGGTTGCTTGAGTGACAGAAGCATAAACCCAAGTAGGTGGGTTATTGCATATGGGAGTAAAGAGGACTTGATACTTAATGCTATGGTTAGGTTTTACCTTAATGATCTTTAGTAGTTGCGGATGCTTGCTAGAGTTCCAATCATAAGTGCATATGATCCAAGTAGATAAAGTATGTTAGCTCATGCCTCTCCCTCATGTAAAATTGCAAGAATGATTACGGTCTAGTTATCAATTGCCTAGGGACAAATAACCTTCTTGATTGACAAAAGCATTCTACTAAACAACTAACTTTCATTATCTTGCAATTTACTCGTAGTTTTATTTCTCGCAAAGTACTTCTAGTTTTATTCGTGCAAATTATCCTATCACCTACAAAGTAGTTTCATACTTGTTCTAGGTAAAGCAAGCATTAGCGTGCGTAGAGTTGTATCGGTGGTCGATAGAACTTGAGGGAATATTCGTTCTACCTTTAGCTCCTCGTTGGGTTCGACACTCTTACTTATCGAAAAAGGCTAGAAACGACCCCCTACACTTGTGGGTTATCAAGTTCCATATTCTAGTGTTGTCGGTTCTTTAATGTATGCCATGGTGTTTCTAGGCCTGATTTGTCATTTGCAATGAGTTTTGTTAGTAGATATATGGCTAACCCTGGTAAAGAATATTGGAAGGTTGTTTAGTGGATTTTCAGGTACCTTCATGGCACTTCCAATGCTTTATTGAAATTCGGCAGGACTGGTGAGGGACCAGCTGGCTATGTGGATTCAGATTTTGCTTCCAGCGACTTGGACAAGAGGAGGTCCCTTACAGGTTATGCATTCACTGTTGGTGGTTGTGCCATGAGTTGAAGGGCCACACTGCAGGCAGTAGTTGCTCAATCTACCACTGAAGCAGAATACATGGCTACTGCAAAAGCATGTAAAGAATCAGTTTGGCTGAAAGGTTTGTATGCCGAGCTTTGTGGAGATAATTCCTGCATTAATCTGTTTTGTGACAGTCAGAGTGCCATATACCTCACTAAGGGTCAAATGTTCCATGAGAGAACAAAGCAAATTGATGTCAAATATCATTTTGTTCGAGACATTGTTGAGCAAGGTAAACTGAAGGTATGCAAGATTAGTACCCATGATAATCCTGCTAATATGTTGACAAAGCCAGTTCCTATTGCTAAGTTTGAGCTTTGCTCAGACTTAGTTGGTATAACTCTTTAGCCCTAGCGGTTGTTTGGCGCCGAAAGTGTTTTCTTTGTTGTTCAGGGAAAATGTTCTCATTCATGCTACAAAATGGGATTTGTCTCAAGGTGGAGTTTGTTATGTTATGCTCCGAATTCAAATATAAAGAGAAAGGCCAATTTCTGACGAGCGAGCAGATCAAGGCCTGTCGCCGGTAGGCTTGGGCCGAAGCGGAGCATAGATGTATATTATGCATGTGTATTTCTTGTACAACAAGCCCTCCTCCTTCCATGTATAGTTGAGGGTGTGGCTACCCCTTATACTATATATACGTGCATATGCACCCGATCAATATATCATGAGTTGCATCTATTCTCTACATGGTATCAGCCTCTCGTCGATCCTAACCCTAGTTGTGCCGCGTCGCCGTAGCTCTTAGCTGCCACCGCCGCTAGCTCTCTCCCTCGCGCTGCCATTTCCGGCTCCACCAGTCGCCGTCGCAACCTACCTCTCCACCCGATCTCCCGCTGCGCAGCCGCCCTACCACGCCTCTCGCGCCCGCCGCCGCCGCGCACACCCTACATCTCCCAAAACCCTAGGCTTCCGCCGCCCTCTACCCCGCAGCGCCGCACCACCTCTTGTCACGCCTTTACCTTCCTGCTCGCCCGCTGCCCTACCCGCGCACCACCGCCGCCATGTCTTTCTCCGATCTCTCCAACGGCAACCCGTTCGATTCCTCCTCCGGTTCTACCGCCTCCCCTGCTCCCGATCCGGCCTACATCCGCGACGTACCGATCAAGTGTCGCGTCCCTATCATGCTTTCTCATACGGAGGCGAACTTCTACGCATGGAAGACCTACTTCAACCTCCTCTTCCGTGAGTATAATCTTCGGGATCACATCGACGACACTGCCAACTTGCTCACCATGAGCTGCGACGCCGACTGGATGGCGATTGACGCCACCATCATCCGGTGGCTCTTCCTCACCGTGTCGAAGGATATGTTCCACACCATCGTCCGCGATGGGGACGATGCCTCCATAGTGTGGAACAAGATCATTGGGCTCATCACCGACAATAAGCTCCAACGGATCGTCTTCTTGCAGCAGGAGTTCTTTGGCTCTCACGAAAACGACTCTTCCGTCGACGATTACTGCATGCGCCTCAAGACCCTCTCCGACGAGATGAACGTCATCGGCTTCAAGATTGGGGATAAGGTTCTCCTCTCCACCCTCACCGCCGGCCTCAACGAGGACCTCGGGAACGCGGCCTCCAACCTTACTCCCATGGTCAACCCCACCTATGAGAGGGCGGTGGCCTATCTTCGTCTCGAGGAGTGGCGCGTGAAGCATCTTCGCACCCATGTCGTCCACACCGCCTTCGCCGCCGGCTTCTCTCGCGACGGCCCTGCTCCTACCCCGCCTCTGCCCGTCGGCTCCCATGGGCCCCGTACCAGCCGCCTCGACCTCTGGTTCCTGCTTCCCTGGACGGCACCTACGGTGCCCCTTCCAGCCGCGGCCCCAAGCGCCAGGGGCACCTCCTCCTCAGTAGCAGCAGCTCCAGGGGCAGCGCCGACGCGGTCGCGGGGGCGGAAAGCAGCGCAACTCCTCCGGTGCTCAAGGGCACCCTCCGCGCACCGGCTCCTAGCACCCAACCCGGCCATGGAGTGGTGGCCATAACCCCATGGACCGGGGTGGTGCATGCTTACACCATGTCCATTCCCCGGGCTCCTGCACCCAGCCTCCTCAGGCCAGAGCCGTCGGGCCATCAGGCCTTCTTCGCCGCCCCACAGCCGGGCCCGGTAGCGTCGCCGCCATCATCCTACCCCGTTGCCCCGTTCGGCTATGGAGGGCCGAACCAGAGTGGCGGGGCGACGGGCTACACAAGCTACCCCGCCCCTTCGTCTGCACCGGTCCCCTATGACCCGGCGCTGCTTGCCGTGCTCCAGGCCCCGCCCCAGCCTGGCTCCTACTCCGGCGGTGGGGACTGGTTCATGGACACCGGTGCCTCGTCGCACATGGCCGCTTATCCGGGTAACCTCTCCTTTGTGTATCCTATTCATACCTCCTCTCGTATCATCGTCGGTAATGGTGTCGGCCATCCCATCACTGATGTCAGCTCCGCTACCTTCCCTTCCACCTCTCGACCACTGACTCTTCATGATGTTCTTCTTTCTCCTGAACTTATTCAGAATCTAGTCTGTGTTCATAAACTTTCTCGTGATAATTTTGTAACTGTGGAATTTGACGAAGTTGGTTTTTCTGTAAAGGACGCCCTTACCCGGATGGTTCTTCACCGATGTGACAGCCCCGGCGACATGTACCCCGTCCAGCCACCATCGTCATCACGTGCTGGACCTCTTGCTCTCTCCGCCGGCGTCGATCTCTGGCATGCTAGCCTTGGTCATCCTAGCTCCACCGCACTTCATCAAAAAATGAAGAATTTTTCTTTTACATGTGATAAAACGGATGCTCAGTCTTGTCAAGCATGCCGTCTAGGCAAACATGTTCACGTCCCCTTTAGTTCTTCATCCACACTTGTGGTGTTTCCTTTTGAGTTAATTCATAGTGATGTTTGGACCTCTCCTGTTTCTAGTAACACTGGTTTTCTATACTATCTTGTCATTTTGGATGACTTCTCTCACTTTGTGTGGACCTTTCCGCTACGTAAGAAATCTGATGTTGTCGCCACTCTTGACGCCTTTTACTCTTATTTCACCACACAATTTGGTCGCCCTATTTTTGCTCTCCAAACTGATAACGGGAAAGAATTCGATAACATCACCATTCGCAATCTTCTCTCCACCCACGTCACCGTTTTTTTGCCTAACATGTCCTTACACCTCACAGCAGAATGGTCGGGCCGAGCGCATCCTCCACACTATTAACGACTCTGTCCGCACCCTCCTTTTCCATGCCTACATGCCACCACAGTTCTGGCCTGATGCCCTCTCCACCGCCACTCTCCTTGTCAACCTTCGCCCTTGTCGTACCCGTTGGCACTACACTCCTCACCAAATCCTCTTTGGTTCTCCTCCTTCTTATGACGGTCTTAGGATTTTTGGTTGTCTCTACTACCCTAGCATCACCGTCACTACTCCTCATAAACTTGCCCCTCGTTCCCTTCCTTGTGTCTTTCTCGGTTACCCGGCTAACACTAAGGGCTATCGTTGTTACGACCCGGCCTCTCACTGTGTCATCACCTCCCGGCATGTTTACTTCGATGAGCTGTGTTTTCCTTTTCAACAGGAACAGGTGGTGGCCTCCTTGCCGGTGGCCGGTCCGCTGTTGACCGGCTCCCCTCGCCGTGGGTCTGTACCAGGGATGGTGCACACTCGGTCCCCACGACCACGGCTCCATCGATGACGGCTCTTCCGGCCTCGCCAGCCATGCCGGCCTCGGTGGTCTCTCAGCCGACTACGTCGGCTCCGCCGGCCGCTCCGTCGGCCCCGCAGGCCCCGCCGGCTCCAACGGCTGCTGCGCAGGCCCCTCCTGCTGCGCTGGTCCCATCGGCCTCTGGAGTGGAGGTTTCTTCTGACGCGGCTGCGACTCGCCTGCAGCTGGCCGGTCCCATCACTCGGGCACGCACGAGCGTCCACCGCCCGAGTCTCCAGTATTCTATGGCTGAGTATGCCTGTGCGGCCTCTACCGCACCGCCCTCGCCGTTGCCGACCTCTGCTCGTGTGGCTCTTCGCGACCCTCTTTGGTTTGCCGCCATGCAGGGGGAGTTCAATGCTCTGCAGCGCAACCACACCTGGCAGCTTGTCCCACGTCCCCGCCACGCCAACCTCATCATCGGGAAGTGGGTCTTCAAGCACAAGTTGCGTCCAGATGGTACACTCGACCGCTACAAGGCGTGTTGGGTGGTTCGTGGTTTCTGTCAGCGTGCCGACATCGACATCACGGATACTTTTGCTCCGGTTGTCAAACCCAGGACGATTCGTACCGTCCTCCAGCTTGCGGTCTGATACGTCCCCAACGTATCTATAATTTATGAAGTATTCATGCCATATTTACAACAATTTTATATGGTTTTGGTATGATTTGCATGGAACTAACCCGGACTGAAGCTGTTTTCAGCAGAACTACCATGGTGTTGTTTTTTGTGCAGAAATAAAAGTTCTCCAAATGCAACGAAACTTTTTGACGATTTTTTTGGAACAAAAGAGGCACTAGAGGCTTCGTGGGAGGGCCAGAAGATCCACGAGGTGGCCACAACCCACCAGGGCGCACCAGCCCCCTCTGGCGCGCCCTGGTGTCTTGTGGGCCCCTTGTGGCCCATCTTCGCGTGAAACCGACGCCCAAAAATCCTATATATTCATAAACCCCCGGAAATAACCCTAGATCAGAAGTTCCGCCACCGCAAGCCTCTGTAGCCACAAAAAACCAATCTAGACCCCGTTCCGGCACCCTGTCGGAGGGGGAAATCATCACCGAAGGCCATCTTCATCATCCCTATGGTCTCCATGATGAGGAGGGAGTAGTCCACCCTTAGGGTTGACGGTTTGTACCAGTAGCTATGTGTTTAATCTCTCTCTCTCGTGTTCTTGATTTGGCATGATCTTGATGTATCACGGGCTTTGTTAATATAGTTGGATCAAATGGTGTTTTCCCCTCTCTATCTTGTGCGAAGAATTGAGTTTTCCCTTTGAGATTTCGTTATTACCGGATTGAATAGTTTTATGGATTTGAGAGCACTTGATCTATGTCTTGGCACTCAACTCGCGGATTCCCGAGGTGACATTTGGGTAATCTATGCATAGGGGTTGATGCACGTTTTCGTCCTACTTTCTCTGGTAGAAATCTTGGGGCACTCTTTGAGGTTCTTTGTGTTGCATTGAGTATTATGAATCTGAAAATTGTTTGATGCGTATCGTATAATTAACACATGGATACTTGTGGTGACATTGGAGTATCTGGGTGATATTAGAGTTGATTGATGCATATCATATGGTGTTATTTTAGTACGAACTCTTAGATAGATCGATCGAAAAGGATAACTTGGTGTTATTTTAGTACGAACTCTTGGATAGATCGATCGGAAAGGATAACTTTAAGGTGGTTTCGTACCCTACAAACAATTTCTTCTTATGTTCTCCCCTAGATAAGAACTTTGGAGTGATTCTTCGTTACACGTTGAGGGATGGTTATGTGATCCAATTATATTAGCATTGTTGAGAGATTGCACTAGCGAAAGTACGAACCCTATGTCTTGTTTTCAAGCATTGCAATACCGTTTGTGCACACTTTTGTTACTTGCTACCTTGCTGGGTTTTTTATTGTTACTATTACAAAAATCAATACCTACTATCATTACTACACTTGTATCACCATCTCTTCGCCGAACTAGTGCACCTATACAATTTACCATTGTATTTGGTGTGTTGGGGACACAAGAGACTTTTTATTATTAGGTTGCAGGGTTGTTTGAGAGAGACCATCTTTATCGTACGCCTCCCACGGATTGATAAACCTTAGGTCATCCACTTGAGGGAAATTTTCTACTGTCCTACGAAACCCTGCGCTTGGAGGCCCAACACGAGTCTACAAGAACAAGTTGTGTAGTAGACATCACGGTCTCACGCGGCTAGCCAGTGCACCAGATGGACGTCTCCAGCGCCTTCCTCCACGGTCATCTCGAGGAACAGGTGTATTGTCAGCAGCCCACGGGGTTCGTCGACGACACTTACCCGGAGCATGTTTGCCTACTTTCTCGCTCATTATATGGGCTCAAGTAGGCTCCCCGCGCCTGGTACCAACGCATCGCATCATTCCTTCATTAGCTCGGCTTCCTCTCCACTCGCTCCTATGCTTCGCTGTTTGTCTACCGCCAAGGCGATGCGACTGCCTGCCTGCTGCTCTATGTCGATGACATCATCTTGACAGCATGCTCTACAGCTCTTCTTCGACAGCTTACAGATCATCTTCGTGCTGAGTTTGCCATTAAGGACTTGGGTCCTCTGCACCACTTCCTCGGGATCGAGGTTGTCCGCCGTGCAGATGACTTCCTTCTTCATCAGCGAAAGTACACTCATGAGCTTCTTGATCGTGCTAGGATGCTTAACTGCAAACCCGTGGCCACGCCTGTCGACACGAAGGCTAAGCTCTCTGCCACTGATGGTGCTCCGGCCCAAGATGCTCCGTTCTACCGGTCTATTGTTGGTGCTCTTCAGTACCTCACCCTTACCAGACCGGAACTTCAGTACGCTATTCACCATGTGTGCCTTCATATACATGCTCTGCGTGATGCTCACTGGACTTCGGTGAAGCGGATTCTTCGTTATATCCGCGACACTATGGATCTTGGGCTGTCACTTCAGGTTTCGACTGCTCTGGACATCACTGCCTACTCTGATGCTGACTGGGTCGGCTGCCCTGATACACGGCGTTCCACCTCGGGATACTGTGTCTATCTTGGTCCGTCGCTTATCTCTTGGTCATCTAAGCGACAGCCCACCGTCTCGTGCACCAGTGTTGAGGCCGAGTATCACGTGGTGGCTAATGTGGTGGCTAAGTGTTCGTGGCTTCGTCAGCTTCTGCATGAGCTTTCGTCACCGGTTGACAAAGCCACTATTGTCTACTGTGACAACGTCTCCGCCGTCTACCTCTCCGCCAATCTGGTTCATCATCGACAGACCAAACACATTGAGCTTGATATTCATTTTGTTCGTGAACAGGTGGCTCTTGGGCGCATACATGTACTACACGTCCCCACCTCCCAACAATTTGCCGACATCATGACCAAGGGGTTGCCTACTGTGTCTTTCGAGGAGTTCCGGTCCACTCTTTTTTCTTTTTTCATTTATTTTTCCTTTTTCAAAAAATTCTCACACTTACAATTTTTTTAAAAAATTTCAAAAAATGTTTGATTTTAAAAAAAATTGTTCATAAAGTACAAATATTCGCATTTCTAAAAATTTGTAAAGATATATCAAAAAATATTCGTTTTAATAGAAATATGCTCACATGATATAATTAAATTTCTGAAAATCTATTAAATAGAAAAATTATTCATTTAAAAAAATGATCGTTTATTGCTTGTTTAAATAGAAACATGCTCACATAAAAAAATCAAAAACAATTAGACAATTTTAAATTTCGTAAACATTTATTAAATAGAAAATTAAAAATGAAAATATATAAATCAGCGACTTGTTTATTATCCATTTTTTGTTCCTTTTTCTTTCTTGTTATTCTTTGTTTTGTCTTTTTTCTTCCTTTTATTTTTCCAAAAAAAAAATCCACACACACTAACATCATCATGCCAAGCATCCGCGATAAAAAATGCTCACATCAATAGAATGGAACTAATTTTTTCCACACACACTAGCATCATCACAATAATAACATCATCATGACATGCTGAGCAATTTTGAAATGCATGAACAATATTTTGACATATCTATACATTTTTTTCAAAATATGAATATTAGTACTTTATGAATAAAATTTAAGAAAAACAAACATTTCTTAGAAAAAATTACAAAATTTATAAGCGTGAGTATTTTTTGAAAAATAAGAGACGAATTTTGAAAAAAAAACGAAAAAGAAATAGTGATAAAAGTACAGATTCAACAATGGGCCGGCCCAACCGCGAATTTAAGTAGAACAAAACAAATAAAAGAAGTACATGTTCACAAGCATTAGGATGTCCTAGTTGGTTAGTGTGGTTTGTCCTTAGACCAAGAGGTCTTGATTTTAAATCCCATTGCTTGCACTCTTTTTTTCTTTTAAAAAGAAAATGAAAAACTGTTGAGGGCGCGCAAGAAGAAAAAGACACTGCGAGAAAAAAATAAGGACGTCGCGTATATGTACACAAGCCACGTATCGGTGCGAGTGAAAGGACCATCCTACTCTTTATTATAAAGGGGTATAAAAAGATCTCGGCCGTCAATGTGTTAGGGGAGTCTACCGAAACAAAAGTGAAGTAGTGACCTGTATACCCTGGAATGAGCATCAGGAACAATTTACGTTGGTCTCATACAATCAGTCTCCCAAGATTATTCTAATACACCCAAGAGGTAGCCTTTTGTTAGTGGGTACTCCAGGAGGCAAATTATAAAAGCAAAAGAGTCCATACCGAAGTCTTGACAGTCCCTTACATAGCTCTTAGAGCAAAGACGCGTAATCAGTCAGAGTATCGACTGGATTAAGTTGGCCTCAGCAATTGTACAAGACTTGTGCTTAATCATACGGAGCCCGTTGCCCTTGCCATCGCTCTTGTCCTTGCCCATATCACTGCCACTTTCTTTGCCAGACAACACTTCCAACCCAGTGAATACAACAATTGACTGGCCAACTGGACCTATTTGTCTATCCATCAAACAGTTGTCCATGTCTTCATAGAAGTTGGTGATGCAAAATCTACCAGAACCAAAACTGGTAATGTTGCTGGAACCATAGGATGACGGGTGCCATTCCTCCGGCAGATCTGGATCCCTCCAAACATAGCGCTGCTTCGGCTCATGCCCTCTCAGGACAGAGGAGAGATCAGCCGCACACGGGAGCTCGGGATTAGCAGCAGAGAGGCCAAACCAGAGGTTGAGCTCAGGGACGTACTCTGCCTTGCCGTAGAAGGGCATCTGCCAGTCGCCAGCCAGGCTCCACGTCCGGCTCGCCGTGTCGAAGCAGTAGGTGCCCAAGCCATCTGCGGAGACGCAGATGACGTCGCCCACCACAGAATAAGATGATATCGAGATACGGCTGCAACCTGGATTGTTAAGGAACGGCGGCGGCGGGAGTGTGCCACATTGCCATGTCTTCGTGTCAGCAACGTCGCTATCTGGGCACTTGCAGCAGATTAGCGCCTCGAACGGAGAGGCATTGCATGGATCGAGCTCCGTGTCCATGATGTAGAGGGTGTGGTCGCCGCCATCCTGCTCGCCTTCAGATCCAGGGTTGGGGACAGAGACGGCGATGGGGTAGCACTTGGGCGAATGGAGGCTTGGTGATGTTATCATGCAGCGGTCCTCGGTGTCATAGAGGGTGGTGCGTGCCCCACTATCGGTGAAGAAGATCTTGGTTCCAGAGAGAGGGAAACAATTCAATCGGGCTTGGCCGTTGCAAGCCGTCGATGGTCGCACAGTGAAGACTGCCGGCGACAGCTTAACACTCTCCAGCTGATCTGAGAGAGGCGCCTGGTTCTTCTTCCTTTGGCCATTCACCTTGGTCCCAAAAGGCGAGAACGGCGGCACTTTTCTTAGCCTGGACAGAGCTCGCGCCTTCACTGATGCTGCTTCTTCTGTTGGGTAGAACAAATGGTCGCGCTTGAGGAGGTGAAGCGAGTAGGCGCATTTTTTGTGGTTCTCCAACAGCAGATGCAGGTGCCGCCGGAGGCTCATGGTTGGGTGACAACTCCAGACTACTAGCAGATACCCTGAATAGATTCAACACAAGAAACGATCATACAAACGCCAGCAATGAAGAATATATCGAGAGATCGACACACAGGCTCTGCTCCCCGTTTCTTCGATCTTTCTGAGTGAAAGATATAATTGCATACAGAAAAGAAATAGGGGTTGCGTGCTGACCTTCCTTTCGATCAAGGTAGACAGGAGGGAGGAAGCAGATCATACGCGGGCGGCGGGCGGAACACAGCGGCACGACGACCACGGATTAGGGGAACAGGAGGACAGCGAGATTGAAACATGGGCCGAACGATACGTCGTCCAGCGGCTTCACGGGCCTATCAAACAGAATGTGCCACCGCAGGGGTTGATCAGAAGTCAGAACATGTTTATGCTGAAATCACGGGTTAAGAAACACTGGTCATTTCCACCTCGTCGCACTGCACCTACGTCACTTGTCGTAACTTGGGAATTTAACCTTTTTCCGTACATTGGTTTATTCAAAATGTTTTATCTCTCAACCGTGCGTTCAAATCCGAACCATTTTCATCGTTGGATTCCTCACGTCGAGGTCTTCAAAACTATAACCCATGTTAATAGGTTTTGACGAACTTTTTTTACGAAAAAAGGACAAAAAACCGAACCGGAAGCACGTTTTTCCCTTTTCTGAGAGGCACGGTTGTGTCCCTCGAGGAAGAAAATCCGTGCCTCTCATGGTAGGAAAAAATATATTTTTTTGAAATGTATTTTGTCCAAAACATACGAAAAGCCGACCCCCCCCCCCACCCAAAAAAAATCATCTAAAACCCGAAAACAAGTGCAAAAAAATAGGAAAACAAAATTTGAAGTGAGCGCCCAAAGCGCGGCACGTTGCGGCGGCTGAGAGCACGCCACCCACCCCTAAGTGACCCTTGAGGAGGCTCCCGAAGGAGCGCTGTTTGATTAGTTGCCCCCCGTTTATGCTAGAGGACCTCCTATGTGCCCGAAATCACTATTTTAGGTTACCTCTTGTAAAGGTCACTTTTCATCTTCGCCAGATTGTGCGTTCAAAATATTTTATCTCTATAACCGTGTGTCCAAATCCCATTTTCGTCGTTCGATTTATCGAGTCAAGATCTTCAAAACTACTAGATACCATATTGATAGGTTTTGAAAAAATAATATGAGAAACCCGGAAGAAACAGAAACAACAACAAGAGGAAGAAAAAAAGCGGAGCTCTGAAGCATGGTTGCATTTTTTCACTTTTTTTCCCTTTTTGAGTGCTTCTCGCAGAAATAAATTTGGGCTTCCACGAAAAGCAAATATGTGTTACACGTGCAAGCATAATTTTTTTTCAGAGAAGCTCACGGAAACAATTATGTGTTTTTCGTGGAAGCAATTTTTTTCAAGAAGCACATGTGTGTTTCTCACGGAAGCAAATGTGTGCTTCTTATGAAAGTATATAATTTTTTTCCAGGAAGCACAATTATTTTTCTCGTGCAAGCAAATATGTGTTTACCATAGAAGCACGGTGTTTTCTTGTTTCGAGAAGCACAACAGCGTTTCACTAAACAAAAATCCAAAACACGGGAAAATTGGGCGAACACTGAAAAGCCAAAAAAAGACAAATAATCTTCAAATTCCTTAAAATGCATATAGAAAGAAATCTAGAGGTAGCGCGAGCACACGACACATGGCGATGGCTAGACTCACCACTTGGGGAGCTCCCACTCCCAAAGAGTTACTTTTGCCGGAGCCCCCAAGGGGTAGCCGTTGGTTAGTTGGTCTCCTATGTGCCGCTTATAGCGGCGAACTGCTTTTCAGATTCGCACAGCGAGAGTCCCTCGTCTGACGCCTGTGCCGGACCACATAGTAGCAGCCACGCGCGAAAGGTGAAAAGTCCTAAAAATGTGGAGCGTGGCACCGGAATCGAACTCGCAACCACCCGCTCGCGGACGCGTGTAGCTAGTCAAAGGGGCTTTGAGCATTTGAGTGTTTGTGAATAACACGTCTCGCGAACGTAGATCAGATTACTTTTTTAAAACCATTTCTAGATTTTTTTGAATAATTTATTTTAATACCGAACAACTTTGACGAAAACAATTATTATTTTTGGATACGAACAATTTTTGAATTCGCGGATAATTTTTTAAAATGGGAACACTTTTTTGAATTTGTGTTTTTTTAAACAGGAACATTTTTTCAAATTCATGATTTTTTTTAAACGGCAACATTTTTTGAAGTTGTGAATAAAATTTCACAGTGAGGTCCCTTTTGTAATTCTAAACACTTTGTGTCTTTGTGAACAAAAATTTGTTAACAGGAGCATCTTTTAAAAAACACGACCATTTTTTTCAAAACGAAACACTTTTTGAAAATGCCAAGATTTTTTCAATTTCGAACAAAACTTGAAATTGATGAATATTTTTCAAAAACACAAACATGTTGGGTTTATGAACAAATTTGGAAACAATAACCTTTTTTGAAATTTGTGGATTTTTGAAAAGAAAATGGAAACAAACAAGAAAAAAAAAGGCAAAAGACAAACAAAACCAGTTCAGGAACCTTCTTCTAGAAGATTCCTAAATCATTGTGCTGCAGTACGTTTCGCAATCAACAAAATGGGCTGGCTCATTTTAGATCGCTCACTGTGCTCTCTGTGGGAACCAGAGATAGTTCGGCGCAGAGAGCGTCATACAGGAAATTCCATGCTAGAGAGCTGCATATTCTCATTATGTTTAGAAATTTAATAAAAATAGCGTCAAATTAAATATCTTCACCAAATTTTGAAAATTGTTCAGAAAAATAAAATGTTCACTAAATGTTAGAAAATAATGTCATTTTAAGTTAATTTTCTGGTATTTAATACTTATAAGGTATGCTCATGCATTTTCTAAATAGCTTTACATATTTTTTTAATTTTATTTTTGTAAAATTAAAAAATATTTAAAAAAGTTATAACATAATTTAGAAAAAAAATAAAACGTTCACTAAATTTTGGAAAATATCTCATTTTTTGAAACAAAAAATCTGCTTTCTTTTCTTCAACAAGGTGTGTTCGTGCATTTTTTTAATACGTATAGAAATTTCAAAAAAAAATTATGGAATTTAAAATCTTCACAGAAGTTAGAAAATAATTCGCAAAATATAAAACATTCAAACAAATATTCAAAATATCCCTAGTTTTTAAAGATGTTCTAATTTCTTTTTAAGAAGCCTTCATGGATGAAACAATCTTGTGTTTACTTCTATTATAAAATGTAAAATATCCACATATTCAATAAATATTCTGTCATTTACAAAAACATGAATGTTAAAAAATGATTATGTATTTTTGAAAAGGTAAAAATGGCAAAAAGAAACTAAAAAGAAAAGGAAGAAAAACAAACAAAACCGAAAGAGGCGGGATGAAAAAAAAGAAGGGGAAGAAACAAGGAAAAAACAAAAGGAAAAAAGGGAAACACAAATAAAAATAAAAAAATAAAAAACAAAAACCGAACAAAACCAATGGAAATCATCAATGGAATGTAATGTAGAAGAATCATCTCTACTCCTAGATGGGGAGTAGGTAGCCTGATATCTCAGCTTATTTCCGTCTGATTTTTTTCGCCTTACCTTCCACCACCCCCTCTCACCGGATTTTCCTAATGGGCGAGATCTTGTTTCATGCTTGCTTTGGCAGGTGCTGATGTTCAAATTTCAAAATCGCTCCCTGAAAGTGCATCCCTTATATACCCCTATTGTATTTTGGTGATTTACGACAAACAAATTGGGTGGACTAATATTTCTACTCAGCTCATTCAGGTTTAGTTCCTATCGTTTCGAGTAAAACATCAATGGTGACCCCTACCTACAAATAATTTTCAAGTTCTTGTCTACCTCATTCTTAGAATGCAATTTCTTGGTTTTTGGTAAATCAAATGCTCATATTGAGTGTAGGACATTCGTATTGTCGTGAGGGGTGGGGGTAGATAAAGGTAATTTTTTTAGACCTCCCAGAAAAAGAACCTAAACTAAAGTTCCCGAACAATCCACTCAAGCGACCCAGTTCCTAAGTTTTCCAAAGCCCAAATACCATCGTAAGTTTTTCTTCTGGTACTACAGAGTCCTTCAATGGACGAGTAACCCTAGAGAACAACCCACTTTCTGCAACGTTGGGGACTACCACACATTTTTGTTTTGGTACTACCTAGCAAAGTTTCTTTGAAACCGCCCCCTTTAGCTTGGGCACCCCCTGAGCAAAGAATTTTATCCAACACTTCTGGTCCTCTCAGTTTGCTTCTCTATGTGGTCACAATATAGGTCTGGTACTTCCACATAACTTTTGGATGGTACCTTCGAGCCATGTCTTTGTCTTTTATGCACATTTCTTGTTTAGAAGTTGCTCTATCTACTATGGTACTACCAGGAAATTGGTGTTACCCATGCTTTCGAGCTAGTTCTATTCTCACAGAAAAGAGCTACGTTTTGCTATTCAGCCACTACTCTCTTTTATGCCGGTACTTCCAAGTACTATGTTTTCTGTCTGTGTCTAAACATGTTTTGTTCGTTGAATATTTGAATGATGTGTTCGGAAATTCTAAAGATTCTTCTTCTAGTACTTCGGACAAGTTATATTTTCAAGATAACAGTCCGATTTTGGACTTTGTGTGTATATACTCGACAATACTCCTTTGTTGTGGCAACCACCTTGCGTAAAATAGGTTGCCACAACCTGCGATGGGGAGGGAGAAAGGACGATACAATGCTACCAGAAGTGGTAAAAGGGATTCAAGGACGCTTAATCTCGCATACCAGAAGAAAAACACTAACCGTCGAGACATGGCACACTAGTGTGAGATAATACATGGATGATCACTGGGGGGGGGGGGGGAGTTCGGCAGTTACATCCGCACGCGTGGAGGTGGGTACCGACATATGTTCAGATTTCGAAACTGCTCCCTGAAAGTGCATCTCTCATATACCCCTATTGTATTTTGGTGATATATGACAATCAAATTGGGAGGACTAATATTTCTACTCAGTTTATTTCAGGTTTTAGTCCTATCGCTTTGAGTGAAACATCAATGGTGACCCCTACCTACAAATAATTTTGATGTTGTTGTCCACCTCATTCTTAGAATGAAGTTTCTCGATTTTTGGTAAATCAAAGATTCACGTTGAGTGTAGGACATTCGTACTTCCATGAGGAAGATATTTGAAGGCACTTCTGTTTGAACTCCAAGAAAAGAACCTAAACCATAGTTCTCAAACAATCCAGTCAAGCGAGTCAATAACTAAGGTTTTCTTTTGCTACTACCAAGTCCTTCAAAAAATGAGCAACCCTAGAGAACAACTCAGTTTTCCACAGCGTCGGAACTACCACACCTTTTTGTTCTGGTACTACCGAGCCAAGTTTCCTTGAAACCATCTTCATTAGCTCCAACACACACCTCCGAGCAGAAATATTTGTCTAGCGCTTCTGATCCTCTGAGTTTGCTTCTGTATGTGCTCACAATATATGTCCAATAGTTCCACAAAATCTTTGTCCATTACCTCCGAGCTATGACTTTGTTTTTTCTGCACATTTCTTGTTTAAAAATTATGTATGTACTACTACGGTAATTGAGTAATTGATTTTACCTGTACTTCCAAGCCAGTTCTATTCTCGTGGAAAAGAGCCACCTTTCGCTGTTCCGAACCACCACTTTCTTTTATCCCAATACTTTCGAGTACTGTGTTTTTTGTGCCTGGTTTCTTTACATGCTTTGATCGTTGAAATATTTGAACGTGTTTGAAAGTTCCTAAGGTTCCACATGTTATGTTATGTTTTCTCCAATCCAATACCTCATAAGAAAACCCCAATGCGGGGTGTTTGGGCCTGGCTGACGGAATGCTTGTGAGGCTACAGCCCATGCGCACCTGGCCATATGGCCCATTTCAGAGAAGACGAAGAGTCCAGAACGTTGAGAGTGGATAGACGACAATACCCCCGCAACGCACGCCCCACGCAACCCCCTGTCCCAGCCTCCTCCGCCTCCCTATATAGACGCCCCGCTCGCTTCCGCCGCGCTGCCCCAAGACGTCCTCCTCCTTCCTCCTACTCCTCCTCCTCCTCTCGCCACCCGCCGCAGATCCACCGAGGCTAGGGCTAGGGCTCGCGCGCGGGGCCAGCGATGGCGATCAAGAAGCCGTCCAAGACCGACAAGAAGCACTCATACGACCAGAAGATGTGCCAGCTCCTCGACGAGTACTCCAGGGTGCTCGTGGCGGCGGTGGACAACGTCGGCTCCACCCAGCTCGCGGAGATCCGCAGGGGCATCCGCGGCGACTCGGTGATGCTCATGGGGAAGAACACGCTCATTCGCCACTGCATCACGGCGCACGCCTTGAGGACGGGCAACGAGAACATCAAGGCCATCATACCCCTCCTCCAAGTAAGTCCTCCCTGTCGGATCTTCCAATCTGCATCTGGTTTGTCATCGAGGATTCGTTTTCTCAAGCATGCGTCTGTGCTTTTGGTGCTGCTTTTTGCAGGGAAACGTCGGTCTCATCTTCACCAAGGGTGACCTCAAGGAGGTGCGCGAGGAGGTCGCCAAGTACAAGGTAAACTATTGTCTTGTGCCACTGCCCTTGTTCTGTGAGTGAGTTTGTGTTGATTGCTGCCGACTTGTCTGGTCGAAGTGTGCTAATTGTGTGATTGCTAGCTATGGAAAGGATTATTGGGTTGCTTGGATGTAATAATTATGTGTCTGCCAAAATTGCACAAGCTTGCTACTTCATCTTGCTGTAATTATTTAGGAAGCGGTTCCAGATCTAGATCATTTATGGAAGGAAAATTAGTTTGTAGTATGAATCTGTTGTACTTGTGTGCTTATTATGGAAGGGGTTTGAGATCAAGTGGTTATTGTGTTGCAATGCTGCAGGCATAGTCCTTCTGTTTGAGATAACATTTGCGAATTTTACTAGTTTGACATCTTGCTTCTATGCCTGTGTGAATTTGACGATGCTTTCAGTAGTAAAACAGACTATTTGTTGGGGATACAACTTGTGTTGTTGTTAACACAAGTAGCACAAGTCTTCAATTGTTGTATGGTTGGTGCGGTTGGTGCTTATTTGTCCGAAATTTTACCTACATGTGTATGCAGTAGTATTTCGTGTTGCATGTCGTCAGTTTGAAGCAATCTTTATTGTGCATCTCGCACACAGATTTGTCCTTTGAATTTGTATTTCGAATGCTTCTGCATTGATACATCATAAAGTGTTATTGTTGATTGCTGCCGACTTGCCTGTTGCAGTGTGCTAATTGTGTGACTGCTAATTATGGAAAGGGTTTATGTTGCATGCATGGATGTAATAAATATGGGTCTGACAAAATTGCACAAGAATGGTACTCCCATATTGCTGTAATTATTTGGGAAGCGGTTCCAGATCTTGATCATTTATGGGAGGGTGATTAGTTTATACTCCACATGAATTAGACGTTGGTTCAGACAAAAGCTCCTCAGTTTGCTACGTTTGGTTATTCTGGATGTGGTTAGAGATCTCTAGTGGGTGTTGCCATGCTGCATGCATAATTCTGCTTCTCAGTTGTACTAGTGTGGTTATTTTGGAAAGACTTGAGAGATCTCAAGTGGTTCATTGTGTTGCAGTGTGGCGCGCATTATTCTTCTGTTTGAGATAACATCTGTGTATTTTACGAATTTGGGCATCTTGCTTGAATTTTGGGAGCGCCACATGGGTGCATGAATTTGACCTTCATCTGTAGTAAAACGGATTATTTGATTCAAGTAGCACAAGCCTTAAAAATACAGTTTGGTTTGGTAACAATATGAATAGGATGGTTTGTGCTTGTTTGTCTGAAATTTTGCCTGTATTTGTATGCAGTAGTATTGCGTGTTACATGTCGTCGTGGAGTATGCTGATATACTGTGTGGGCTGCTGCAAATATTTTGATAGATTGTGCATCTCAAACGTAATTTATCCTTTCCTTCATTGATGATATATAAATACATGGTGCACTACTAGTAATTGCTTCAGAATAGAGTTGGGAGATAATAATTGGATATAATGAATCGTGTCTACTATTTTGTTTTGTCTGAGGAACGTGTCTACTCTAATTTGGGGGAATGATATGGAAGTCTATGCATAATGTTGTAGCTTACATTTCTTTTCTTTTTCGAAGTACCCTGAGTCACGGATTTGTGTGAACTACTGGAAATATTTCCATTGATCATCTAATGTTATGAACACTTCTAGTTTAGCCATCTTATTATCTTTGTGATATTGCTTTTGTTATACAATAGGTTGGGGCCCCTGCTCGTGTTGGGCTGGTTGCTCCTATTGATGTGGTGGTTCCCCCTGGAAACACTGGTCTGGATCCCTCCCAAACTTCTTTCTTCCAGGTAACTACTCTTGTGTGATAACACACACGCTGTGTACTCCTCACGGTTTAAGCAAGCACAAGTTCTCACCCAGGTCTGCTGTCCTTTTTGCATTCATTCAGGTGCTTAACATCCCCACCAAGATCAACAAGGGCAGTGTGGAGATCGTCGCCCATGTGGACCTCATCAAGAAGGGTGACAAGGTGGGCTCATCCGAGGCTGCCCTGCTTGCCAAGCTCGGTATCCGCCCATTCTCCTATGGTCTTGTGATCACCAATGTCTACGACGACAGGTCGGTGTTCAGCCCCGAGGTTCTTGACCTCACGGAGGAAGACCTGATGGAGAAGTTTGCATGTGGTGTCTCCATGGTTGCATCACTGTCCCTGGCAGTCTCGTACCCAACTTTGGCTGCTGCACCGCACATGTTCCTCAATGGGTACAAGAACGTGCTTGCTGTTGCTGTGGAGACAGATTACTCGTTCCCCCATGCTGATCAGATCAAGGAGTACCTAAAGGTATGTAAACCTCCTGTTTTTGGTTACTACCGTTTTCCTGTTTGAAATCTTAGCTCAAATGCCAATGTTATGTTTGCTGATTTTCAAACCTCCTGTTTTTGGTTACTACTGTTTTCCTATTTGAAATCTTAGCTCAAATGCCAATGTTGTGTCTGCCGATTTTCGAAACGTGTCATGTATGCGTGCCATCTGCCTCATGAATCTTGTTATTCGTTTTGATCTCAATGTTACAGGGATTAGTCAGTCTCTTTTTGTAAATATGAACATACAGAGTATGTAGTTTGAATGTGTGAACATCTTGCTGCATTTCATACTCCCTTTGTATCAAAATATAAGAGGTTTTTTGAAACAATAAATAGTGTAAAAAAGTGTCTTATATTGTGATACGGAGGGAGTAGTGCATACTGAATGCCTAGACGACATTTTGTCTTTATGGACGTGGTGTAATTTTGTGTTTATATTGGATTGCAGGATCCCAGCAAGTTTGTCGTTGCTGCCGTGCCCTGTGGTGGTGCTGCTCCGGCTGCAGCTGCTCCTGAGGAGGAGAAGAAAGAAGAGGAATCCGATGGTGAATCTGCCGGTGAAGAGGGATTGATGAACCTGTTCGACGACTGATAAGCTGCACCTTTTGTGTATCTCGTCAGGTTGCCACTTCTGTCGTAGCGTAGATAGATGAGTGAGCTCTTTTATCTTAGTATTAGTACTAGTTGGCATCTCAAGCTCTGGACTGTTGTGTGTATTCGCCAATGCCTTCGTTCTGCTACTTGGTTGGTAATATTACGCTGCTTTCTCGTGTTTGAGATGCTCATGGTCTGCTTTCCTTTTAATTAGAACATGAACTCACCTTCAGTCTGATGTGCCCACACAACTAAAGCACAGAAAAAAGGAAGTAAGAAGATAGCCATGTCAATGACATAAAATGGTTTCACCAAACACTTATACGCGATCTTCACTTTAAAAAGTTATGATTAAGGTTGTTCGAATACCATGTAACAATTGGTGTAAATATACATTAAACTGATCAACTAGATGTACTAGTATAATGCACGTGCGTTGCGATGGGTCATGAATATATTTTTATCAGTTACAAATATAATCACAATGCATGTCAAAATTTGCATGCATAGAAATTATAGCATGTAATGAATTGAAATCCACTTCAATGATCCAACTAATTATCTCTTACAAACTAAGATCTATTTTTATACCTTAACATCCCAGATCTAGGAAGCGTTATAATGGAGTGTGAGATAAAAAATGAGCCGAAACATCCGGAAATGCAATTCGGCTCTCGGGTCTAGATGAACCTGGAATCTGGACCGACTAGATGCCTCGCGATGCGCGCACAACCTTGTATTCTATTTCGTATTCGATGGACAGAAATCCACTTGCGACCCCACCCAACACATTTAATATATGACGCCGGCAGACGGGAGGGTCGATTCTGTCCCACCTGCACAAACGACCGACCACGCTCGCGCCCCTCACCCAACCCCACTTAACAAGTGCCGCAGTCGTCTTCCTCCATACGCCACCAAACCAAAATATCCGCAACTACACACAGCTCCATCCACCACGCCAATGTGTCTTCATCTTCTTCCAGCCAGCGAAAGTCTCCATAGGAGATGCTGCCATTCATTCCATGCCCGTATTGCCAGGGATAAGATGTCATTCGCGGGACAACTGGATCAAGTCTGGGCGCTCGTTTCTACAAGGGCATTCGAAAAGATGTAAGTTTTCTGCCATGTCTCCATCGCCCGATGTCTCCTGAGACATTGCCACATTGCAACTATAGTTGAGTGTCTTGCATTAACACCAAACAAAAATATGATGATATCCGTTATTAACTCTTGAAGCAACCAACCAATGCATTTACCCTTCCATCCTAACTAAAAAATGTACGACTTGATGAAAAAATATGCATGAACCGCTCACTCATTCAATTTGTTGCAAAGCCATCTGTAATGAAATGCAATTTACCATATTTCTAAAGTAAAATAATTATTCTGCGCAGACAGCGGTAACTAAACAGACCACCACCAACCCCCATCCACACATGCCGCATAATATAAGTGACAGGGTCTAACTAAACTATCAACTCTCACCGGCTTGTTATCCACAGCATTTACAAAATCCCCCAAAAAATATTTTTTGAAATATGATGTCCAAGAAAAATCATCCGAACAAACTGAGGCCCCTACCCAAACAAAAAAAGGAGTTTCTTGCTCACGTTAATTTTATGCACCAAGTATAATACAAGTAGGAATACATAGTAGTAAAACCGATGAATAGTGACCTGAACCGGATGAGCCGGAGTTTGGTTGAAGCTAGAGTACCACCATCAATCCACATCATAACCGTATTATGGCATCCAATAACTCATCACACTGGTTGAATTCGTCATGATTGATGCTATTGCTGCTGGATCGATGCCATCCCTGCCTAAAGAGCTACATACTGACCAATTTTTTCCCATGCCTTCCTGCCTAGAAGAACGCATCCTAATTGAAGTTTTTCCCATTGAATAAATGCCTTCCTGCCTATAAGATCGCATCCTGATACGAAGTTCTAGGTTAATGCCCTCTTAAAATCATAATTTTCCTTTAAAGAAAATTAACCTAATAACCCTACACCTAAACACAGAGAGTGACCCTTGATCTACAAAATAGATGTAAACACAACATACTCCAATCGGGTATCTATTTAAGTGAATCATTTTACATTGACAGATTTATTTCAGTAAAAAGAAACTCCAACTTATATTTTCCAACTTCAATAGTTAAATCATCTTAGCATTTCATCCCCTTCCTAAAAGCACGAATGGACCAGACTATGCGAATTAGAATCTGAAGTAGACCTCCAAACGGAGGTAGGACACACAAACTGGAACCATCACGGGTAGGTCCAATTGGAACGGATAAACAAACCATTGTATCTTAGGAATAAAAGGAATGACCCTAATTCGTGTTTGCGGACCATGCTATATATATATATATTAATGACCCAGGGTGAAGAATAAGAAATTCTTCGCCCCAGTCCATTAACCGAGCCACGGTCTGGCTTAAGCAAATCCCGATCGATATAAATTTTTGTTCCACTGCTGTAAATTTACGTTGATGGGAGCGGTTGGCTGGTAGGAGGTATCCCACCCCCGTACCATTATTTTCTCTATTCCCTCAAAAAAAATCTTTTCTAATCAGCTGCGAGCGGCGGGTGGGCTCGTCACTGTTCCTCTCTCCCCGGTCCCTCATCACTGACGGTTGCGGAGGCCGCGGCAGTTACGGCGACGGCTACGGTGCCGGAGGGACGACCTGGAGGTGAGGGCTACTCCCCTGTCTTGTGCGTGGAGTACTCCCACTTTCTCTCTTTATGCGGTAGCGACTAGGAGGCGAATTGGGCAGTGCAACGATACGGTGCGAGCTCGGCGGCGGCAACGACCTTCTCCGCGTACCTCTCCACCTCCGGCGGTCTGGTCTCCAGTAAGATCTCCCACCTCGTATTCCTTTCCCTTTCCTCCTCCATGAATTTCTGAATTTTTAGGGTTAGGGTTCTTGATTTTTTGGGAACGGGGCGAAGAAGAAGAAGAAGACCAGGAAAGGAGATGAAAGAAAAGAGGGGACCTTGCATACTGAAGGAGGTGATGGACTTGACCTTCGCTCGACTGTGGGATCAATTCAAGGGTGCAGCTTATTTTTTTCCACATTTTCTTTTGCTTTTCTGGTTTCCTTCTGTTCAATCTTTTGCAACAGAGCAGATTCACAATTAGTTTAGTGGAGTTCATCGAAAACAGACAAGAAAGTCAAGAAACAGGGCTATCACCTTTGTCGGGATCTAAGAAGATACTATAGCGTTATTCATCTGCAGCGTCTTTTGATTCAACGATCTTGCTAAAGGACACAAAAGTGTCTCTTTTTTAAACGTTGACCCGTCCTGAACACTGCTAGTGAGGCTTCAGAACTCTCTAGGTGCAGACCTGAACACTAGTGAGACATGGTAGCAATTAGCGAAATGAAAGATGTAGAATCTGGTTTTCCTTTTCCAATTCATGGAAGCACTAATCTTCTGTGAAAGCACTGCATACACCTGCAATATACTTCTCTGGTTTCCTTCTCGGATTTTTAGACTGAGCTTAAGGCAAATGATGAATGGTTAAGCACCTATTTATTTCTAGTTTTGATCTGTTGATACACACTGAACAGAAGGATATAGGATGTCGTGCTCCTATTTTACGTCGATGTAAACAAGCGATGCAATCTACATCGCAAGCAAGTTTGGAATATGTATTAGTTGGACATGCTCCTATTTTTTGTTGGCCCCTTATATATTACCTTGTCTCTCAGAATTCTTACACTAGCTGGCGAACCTGCTAACTCCATACGATACGCTAGATTTTCGTACGTGGCTCGTTGCAAACATTACATTGGTGGACACTGACCATCTCCCAGTTTGTCAATATTCATGAAAGCTGAGTTAGATTTATTTTAATTAGCATGAGGTGGACCCTGACCCTCATCCAGCCTGTCAAACTTTGCTGATTTTTTTTGTTTAACCCACCCTCAGTGCAGGAGTAATCTTCTATAACATGAAAAATTTATTTTTCATTCAGGTTATTGCTTGTTTGTTTTCTGTAGCATAAACCAGATGGGAATGTACTTTTTTTGGCGAGTAATCATGCGATTCTAGCTGGACTCCATAAATTTAATTTATTCCTTAGCCATGGATACTGTAAAGAATAGCCACACAATCATTTTTGCATTTGATTCTTATATACTGGAAAATGTTTTCTTTATTCACATTTAACCTATTTTCCTATCTTATATGCCGGTTTTGGCATTTTGCCTTACAATTATGTGTGTCTGACCAATTATTTGTTTCATTTTGATGACTCTTTGGTGACAAACAATGTCTTACATAGTTACAAGACACAGACTAGTTCAATATGATGACTCCCAGTATTGTACCTGGCACAATTTGATAAAAGACACAGTTTACAGTGCATTGAAACAATAGTTACAAAGTTTGGCCTTTTATCTTATTTCTCTCTATATTTTTTATTCATACCGTGCAGCCAGCGTGTTATGGGTTCATGTAATTCCGACGAATTTGGTACATCCAAAATATCTCTGTGATATCTTTGATTTCGACATTGTTTCCAGTTTAGGGTACCAAAGCCTGTTAATCCTTTAAGTGTTATATGTGCTTGTGTGTTGGTGGCTCTACCTGTTTGTTGGTATACTTCTGAAAACTGAAATACTCTGTTTTTCAGGTATGTGTTCAAGCGGATGATGATTAATGTACGAGGGATAGGTCTTCGTATTTATGATGGGTACGAGTAATTTTGAATCAAAAATTTCAGGCCTTCTTTTACTAACACCCTGAAGCACAATTGAGGTTTTTGTGAGAAGAAAAGTGAACCTAAAGGGTACAGTACTATTAATAGGATACTATGTTGGTTACAGCCCATGGATAACAATGTTTCAGTGGCTAGAGAGATTGCTGAATAGATGAAGTTGATGTGAAATCTCTGGTCACTTGCAAATTAAGCTGCTTGAAGATCAAGTTCGACAGTAGTCAGTTTTCAAGTTCGGTACTATTCAGTTTTGTAACGGTGATTTCTGAAATTTTCATGCTGCTGGTTACTTAGTGCTATGTGGCATTCAATTGTGTCCAAACGAATTTTATTTGTAATTGCTAGGATGGTTTTTATTACGTGAGTTATTTCTCGGAACCACTACATGGAATCTATGTATTCGACCACTTTGTTATTCCACTGTTACCAAAAATTCCTTGTGTACAGAATGAATTAGTTGCTTGTGTTTCTTACCATTACCAAAATGCCTCCTACAGAATTGTGATAGTGGCCTACGTTACTTAAATCACTTACAATATTTCATTTTTGCTAGAGACACGTTGTACTCAGTATACAATAGAAAGAGTAATAGAACTAGCGAAATATACATGAAATAAGGAACACAGGCTTATATCTAAAAAAATCAGGAACGCCTTGCTACTGTAAGATTACCTGAGTAGCCTTATATAAAAAAAATCAGGAAAGCCTTACTACTGTAAGATTACCTAAGTAGCCATAAAATTACAGCAAGAAGCGCCAGATAGGTTCCTCACCTACGGGACACATGCAAACAGTAAGATTACCTTGCACTTTTTTTTATTTTACGGTGGTTTTAGTGCGGGAATTGATTCCTCTTTCCACACTATAATATTACCTCACAAGCCTATTTTTTCTTACAGATTGGAGTTTTGAGCGTGGGCACACAAGCTGACTGGGGTGAGGAATAAGAATTCCTCACCCAGGGTGATAAATAGCGCGACCCTATATATATATATATATAGAGAGAGAGAGAGAGTAGCACTATTCTGATCCTAGGATCAGTGATCACCATCGGCCCTATATAGGGCGCGATGGGACGTTCCCGAACTGGTGCGACACGCGACGATAAAACGAAAAAAAACTCACACCTTATCCCAACCTCCCACCCCACGTCTCCCTCAACCGCCCACTCCCCCGACCCCCCGACCCCCCGCCGCCGTGCGCCCTCCCCAAGCACCTCCGTCGCCGCGCGCCCTCCCCAGATCCACTCGCAGCCGCACCCCCTCCCCGGGAACGCGACCCACCCCGTCGGATCTCGCCGTCGCACGCCTCCCCCTCCTCTCAATGGCCGGCGAGCCTCCCCCTTCTCCAACGGCCGACGCGCCTCCCCCTCCTCCCCTTCTTACACCGTGGCTCTGGCCTTCCTCCGCCCTCAACCCCGCCGCAACCTAGGCCCCGAACCGCTGGATCCCATCTCCGCTAACGGCCTCACGCCTCCCTCCAGCGTGTCGCGCCCCGCCTCCTCTGGCGCGCCGCCGCACAACCCCTCCCTGGGGGCCTCACCACTGCCGCCACGGTTCCCCGCCCCTCCACCCGTCGCCGCCGTGGTTGCCCCCACTAGCCTCTGCTGCTCCCGACGACGGGTGTTGCGCCTGGCCACGCCCAGCTCCTCCCTCACGACCACGTCCACGTCCATCGCCATGAGCTCCTCCTTCCTTCTCTACTCCGGCCACGAGCGACTCCACCGCTGCGCCACACGCCACCACCGACGGCAAGCACCGCCAGAATCCTGCCGGCCCTAGGCTCCTTCTCCATCCACCACGGATCACTGCCCACACGGCTGCCATGACCTCCACATAAACAACAGTTTCCTCAGGATGCAGTTCAAGAAAAGAATCCACAGCAATTCTTTAGTGTCTTATTACTCCATCAGCAATTCATGTTGTGTTGGTTTTTGGTGCTTGCTGTTTACAAAAAAGAACCATTTTTTGGCCAATTTTGAAAAAAATGCATTGTAAAAATGTGATGTCAAACATGTCTGTTATTATGTTGGTAAAAGGAGTTTCATGTACTTCAACATTTTAACTTGTTATATAACATTAAAGTGCAATATACTGCAGTCCGATGTTTGATTTTTCAGCAGGCCAATGTGTTCATTGACCAATTTTGTGCAATGAAAAAATAGTAGGTAAAAATGTTTATGATTTTGTATAGTAAAAATAGTAGGTCGGCTGGCTAATGTGTTGATGAACCAATTTACTAGGGCTGCATTGCCGATAAAACATGGCTAGCCGGATACTTTAGGGTATTTTAAACTTCAGTAATATGCATCATTGTGTGTTACAATTACAAATGTGGACGCACCACTCTTCCTTCTCCGTTTTCGACAACGACGGTGCAGAAGGTGAAGTTCTACTATAGGAATACACCAGGTTCAGATAAGAAAAGGAGGAAAGCAAAACTACTCCTATATTACGCATGAAACACAGACATGTATATTAGTTGCTCCTGTACATATACAACAATGATTTTTCCAGTGTTCAGTAATGAAGAATGTCATGACACATTTATATTAATTCCTCCATGGAGATGTACTGCATGAATTTGCCCAGATTTTTGTAATACTTTTTGTGGAGCTTTATAAAAACAATGTGTTTTGTCATTACCTCTAGCCGACCACCACCGTCTACCATCACCGTCTCTAAATCGGTTGAGCTCTCGTGATCCAAAGATGAAAACTAAGAAATTTTGAGAAAAAAGGAAAAGTTCAAATGAAAATAAGGGAGCAGTTCAATGTTTACTAAAAACTCAAATTCTATCCCCTAATAGAAAATAAAATCAATGTGAAGTTCAAATTAAAATAACACAGAAGTTCAGAGTTTATTAAAACCTAGGATTTATAAAACAACCCATAAAACAAAAACCAATTGTTACTAGAAGTTCAAGTGCTCGGCCAAGGAAAGTTCAAAATTGCTACCCAATTTACGCACACATAATATGTATCCCCTATGTGTCTATGATCCAAAATAAAAAAAATTCACATATAACCAATGTGAAAAGTTTTGCAATTGCTATTGTTTGTTGTGATGTCTAAAAAAGAATTGATTTTTCGTTGAAGTTCAAATAAATAAATATGAGCAGTTATATGTAAAACTAAATAACTGAAAAGGGCCCATGAAGTCCAAATTTAAAAAAAGGAGCAGTTCAATATTTCCTTTCTAAGAATAAGACTAAGAAAGTTTAAATTAAAAAAAGAGAGAAGTTCGAAGTATATAAAAAATCAGATTTGTTGCAAGAAGTTCACGTGCACCTCGGTCCACGGTTCAAAATTTATATTGTGGGACGTCCGACCTTCAATTACATGTTTTAAAATGGCAAAAAATAACGTCCGACCTTCAATTACGTGTAATTCGATGTATACACAAAAACATGACAGAAGTTCTTAGTGAAAACAACGAGAAGTTCAAGTACTACAAGGAATGCGTTTCAGGTGAGAATAAAAGAATAGAAAAATAAAAGCTTAAAAGGTTTGTTGAAAGAAGTTCACGTGCTCTGCCCGGGAAAGTTTGATGTGTATAAAAAACTCAAATTATATAACGAACGGTCCAATATTTCTTAAATAAATGATTTTTAAGTAAACATCGAAGTACTTTCAAAAAAATTGAACTTCTCTACTTTTAAAAAAATAACAGAGAAATTCGAAGTATATAAACTACTCAGATTTTTTTCTCGTTACTAAATAATAAAATGAAGAAGTTCAAATTAAAACAGTAGAGAAGTTCGAAGTTTATGAAAAACTTAGATTTTTTTCTCGTTACTAGAATTCTTTACTCAAAAATAGAAAACATGAAGTTCAAATTAAAATAACACAAAAGTTCAAAGTTAAAACAGCCAGAAGTTCACGTGTTGCATGGTGTGTGTTTTCATATGAGAAAAGAGAATAAAAAGACAAAGTATACAAAATTTGTTGCTAGAAGTTCTGGTGCTCGACACGGGAAGGTTCAAAAACTTCTTGTGAGTGTGGTTCACTATGTATTTCTCACCCATTCTTGTGAGTGAGAAAAATGAATAAAAAGGGAAGGTCCAGTTTTTTTCTTGCTATAAGTTCAAGTTCTCGGTCGGAGAAAGTTAGAAAAATATTGTGACAGAGGTTTGTACAAAAAGGAATATCATTTGTGTAACACCGACGAATGGGTGAGAAATTACAAACAAAAAATACGCGACAGAAGTTCAACGTGGAAACAGTAGGAAGTTCAACTACTATGCTAAATGAATTTCAGATGAAAATCTTTTAAACCGTCGCGAGTATGAAAAAAATGATCAAGACGGAAAAGTTGCGTGTTTACAGCAGCTTTCCATCGGTATATCACTTGCTCAATTCCGGTGAGTGGATGGAGAGCTACGAGCAAAAAACAGTACGTGAAGAAACAAAGTGAAGTTCAGGTAGACGTGCCGATGAAGTTCAAGTTCTTCACGCGGTGCATTTTCGAAGACTCTGTTTCGCGATAAAAGGCAGAATGCGTCATCTCGCCGTTTTCAAAATTGCTTGAAAACGGCTAGGAATCAGAGAAAACACCTACATGAAAAAGTTGCGCATTTTCCGTAGCTTTTCAACGGCATATTATTTGCCCCATTCCGATAAAGTTTGTAGAAATTACGTCCAAAAAACGTTTTTCGCCATTTTCAAAATTGACTTAAAACCGTGACGAATTGAAAAAAACAATCTACATAAAAAAGTTTTGCATTTGTTCCAGCTTTCCAACGCCATATCATTTGCCTCATTCCGACAAATCCTTGAGAAAATAATGCGAAAATACGAACTCGGTACAGATTCGGCCATTTTCCAAATTACTTTTAAACCGTTCATAGTTAGAACAAACTTTTTATATGGAAAGATGTGCATTTTCATAAGCTTTCCAACGCCATATCATATGCATTGATAGGACTAGCCGTTTTCAAATTAACCCCGAAATACGAACCCGGCTGTTCGGTTTCTAAAATTCCGCAATTTTTGAAATTCCTCTTGATCCGTAGGGAATTTGGAAAAATGTTCAACATGTGAAATGAGCGGATTTGCAGTAGCTATCCAACGCCATCTCATTTGCCTCATTCCGATAAACGGTTTAGAAATGGGCTCGAAAATATGATTCACATTTTTGTGTGTGAAGAAAAACGGTTTTCAAAACTGCTCTTAAACCATTTAGATTTTGACAGAAAATCAACTTAGGTCATGACCGTCGTGTCCACAGCTTCACAACGGTATATTGCAAGCCTCATTTGGACAATGTTATGGGAAGTTCAAGCTCTCACCAAAGGAAGTTCAGGTCGAACAACTCAGGCAGTAAAATTGCAACAGACGCAAGTTCATCACGTCCCGAGAGCAAAATCCGCCAACGAGCGAGATTCCTATTTAAAACGGGCATTTAGTTGCTAAAAACCGTTTCCAGATTACACTTACATCACATAGAACACGACTGACCAGGATAATTCGCGCGGGGAGACACGGTTGCGAAGATAGCCCGAAGGTCGGGTTCCTACAGAGGGAAGTTCAGGTTTTGTAACTCAGGAAGTTCAACCCGTGATCAGAATAATATTCTGATCCCGTGATCAGAATAGTGTTTATGTATATATATATATATATATATATATATATATATATATATATATATAAGATTTCTAGAAAATAAATTTATATGCAGTGTGTTGCAAAAGTGTCACAAAAATTCTAATAGTTATATATTAATCATGTCAACAATACATTTAGTGTTCTCATACATATGAAGTGGCAGTAGCGACTATGTTACCATCAAATCAACCTCCCCCCCTCGGTCATATCCACACCCACCCACATTTTGATCTTATTTGGCCCTGGACCGTAACTCATCTATGTTATTTTCTACCTTGTGCAACTGATTACTCACGGCCCTCCAATTCCCCACATCAATTAATTTACTCTCAATTTTACAAATAATAATTCTCAATTGTATGTACGAAAGCATATACATATGTTCCCATGCAGAATTTGCTATTTTGTGGAATGATAATGCCTCATATTTGACTTCTATCATCGGACAACCACCTTTTCACGTCCCATCCACCACAACAGTGGGAAATAACTTCATGGAATCGGCCGCCCATAGCTCCATGACAAACAAGGTTCTAATTTAGTGCCCATGCATTACAACAAATCTAAATTCTCAACCAATATTTTTACATAGTATACATTATTTATATCTAAAGCAAACTATTTCCTGAATGTTTCAAACTATTACTTGAACTTGCTGACATCAAATGATCATATGGCCATTGCCGCCATAGAATCAGCAACATGTTTGTATGAAATTAAAGAAAACAAAAAATATCCAGTTTTGCAATTAGCCGAAGACCTATAGTTTTGGTGCACTTTGTAAAATTTAGAAACTACTCGTGTGACAAAAAGAACATACCGAAAAACATATAGAACATGTCCTTATGTGTAGTGTGGACATGAATTAGTAGAATCAGAATACCACGAGTGGTATACTTATCTTCAGCATGATGACATGAGTTGCAGAGCAAACGTCCTGCATATGAAACTATGAACGATGTCTCCATGCACTCCAACAATCGACATATAAGGTTACTTTTGAGAGAGAGAGAGAGAGAGAGAGAGAAAGAGGGAGAGATACCATCTTGCCCATGTGTTGGAGCTTCTTCCAAAAAGAAACAAACATGAGCTTCTCTGAATTGCAAGGAGCATCAACTTATGTACAGATAAATTTTCTTAGTATTACCTCTTTGTTTTTTAAAAAGGGTATTACCTCTCAGCTGAAACCAAGGATTACCAATAAACAGCTTGTGTATCTTAATAGTAGCATATGGACAAGGTTTGTTCGATGAACAGATAATAATTGCAATATCTCTATGCTGGACAATTTTAATGTCTAGCGAAAGTGCAAAGATTATCTATCACGGGCATATTGACCTTCATGTTACACACAAAGACGAATGATTGTGTATGTCATGAAAAAAATGCTATCTATGATAGAGAATGAAGCAGGGAGTAAAAAGATGAGAATAGTTTATCAATTAGCACAGAAAACTAACCATGAGAAGATTTGACATCGCCTCCAGCAGGGACATGATCGAACTTGACGGCTTGGATGTCGTACAAGCCTTAGGAATCACATTGTTCGCTTCTCTTCGGACTGGACCGGTATGTGAGTAATCAGATGCATACCCACCCTTGAAGGCTACGCAGAGTCCGAGTACTCTTCCTCCGATGTACGTAGGAGCACATGCTTGTTGCCACCGCGCCTTCTCCCTGGCAGCACCGTCTCCCTTGACGAGCTCAGATCCGAGTAGCCGTCGGTGGAGTAGTAGTTCTGCTGTCCGGGCATGTTGTCGTATGGGCACAGGGGCACGGCCGTGCGGCGGCCGAGCGAGGCCTACGACGGAGTACCTACCGCAGTTGCAGACCTCGACCTCCTTGGCGTTTGAGCACTTGTCCACGCCGGAGGCCGTGGACGCACTCCCCTCTGCGACGTGCAGCGGCATCGACGCGCGCGGCATGTGGCCGCTCCTGAACTTCTCCGGCGGTGTCATGAGGCCGCTGCTGCCTGCTCACCTCCCGCACCAACTTGAACGCGTCATGATCCAGGGTCCAGGCCCTCTGTGAACAACATCGCCGGTATCCAAATGGCCAGCCGCCCTACCACACCACCAACAAATCCACACACCAAATCAGCGAGGCACCCAAATGCTGCGTCCATAAATTGCGGCAACCGAAAAAAAGCTCCCCAAAATGCCGGTGGATGAGACTCGCTCATACGGAGAGTTGTATGTGGAGAGTTTTGATTAGAAGGAAAGTGTTGATATTTGTTTGTTTGCTTGGCTGATTGTGTTCGCTGGTGAAAATGCAGTAGAAAGAGGATTTGTTTGTCATGATTTAGATGTTAATATCCAAAAAAATCCATTATTTGTTTCCTGAAAATCTGTTATTTGTTTCCTAAAATAAATTGCACTAATGAGAAGGATCGGTTGATTTGGATAAGTTAGGAAAGTTAGATTAAAATCTATTATTTGTTTCCTGAAAATCTATTATTTGTTTCCTAAAATAAATTGCATTAATAAGAGGGATCAATTGATTTGGATAACTTAAGAAAGTTAGATTCATGATTTGTTATACATTAGGAAAGTCCTGGTTTGTAATAAAGAGTGGAGAGAGAAATAAACCGGTGGATCAGGTGGGGTGGAGGAAGGAGAGACGGAAAAAAAACATACGAAAGTGGAAGACGAAAAAAACGTGGATGCTATTCAACCAACTGAGCATTTAGGAGTATAGATGAATATAAACCCTCAGATCTAGGTGAGGTGATGGCGTGGATCTACCGAGAAGGAATAAGAATGCACGTGGTTAGAGGAGTAATAATGACTCCCAAGAAATGACGAAGAAAATACAACTTGATCATCGCGGTCCTCATCCACCAAGGCGAAACACATGGAGACCAAGACGAAAAAAAAATCGTGTCTTTCGAAAACCGGGCCTGGCCTAGGTTTTTCTGGGTGCTCCGGTTTTTTTAACACAGTACAGATGCAAGCGCTCATATATACCGCATACGCTCATCCCTATGAACGCACACCCTACTCTCCGTTGTTGAGGTGTTGACGTGTCGCTTAATTCACTCGAGCTCTGTGGAGGCCAAGGCCTCTGTGAGCTCGATGTTAGCGACCTCAGTCTGCAAAAGATTGCATTATAGCCATTGTGGAAAGGGGCGACCTGGAACTGAAGCCGTTCAACTCGGAAGTTATCTTCGCCCCTGAATTCGATCTGCCCTAGGGGGCCAACGAGGCGTCCTGGTTCAAAACCAAACCTCCAACCGATTTCTGGAGGCCGGATATGAAGATCCCCATCTTGTGAGTGTTAAGGAAGATTATGTAAAGACCACAACTCCCGTCCATCAGGACGCGTGGGAGGCGGCCGCCCCCGACGATTGGATCTACCACCAGGACATGCTTGCCAGGGTGGGAAATTTTTTTCCTTCTGGTCGTTTCTGCCTAACGTTGTTGTTCGTCTGACCATGTCAGGAGCTCGTTGGGCATTGGCTTCGTCGGGTAGATTGTGCGACGCGTGAGCTTTTGGTTTTGGTGCATTTCTGCCGCCAGGAAGATGATATTTACGGTGGACACATGGGAGGGCTGGTGGACTAAAGAAGGCCCAACTTTCGCCTCGCGGGTGGCGTCGATACAGTTCGACCTGGGGTAACCCTCCACAATTTCTCTTGTTCGTTGAAGACGACTTTGATCGTGCCAAAACGCATGTAGTCAATGAACGGCGGGGTTGTGACATCTAAGAGCTGCCCCGAGTCATCAACCACCAGCTCGAAAGAGCAAAAGGTGAAGGTTTGGCCCGACGTGAATTTGTTGGCCTCATCCGGATCTCTGCTCCATATTAGGTCTACGACTAGCGTCGCACATGTCTGGCGCGCTAACTGACGGTGCAGAAAACCGTCTGATCCCTCAGTAGGGTTTCTGACAAGATCAAAAGTACCGGAACGGAGCCCGCACACACAAGTTACCTAGGTTTGGGCCTCCAGAGAGTAATACCCTACATCTTGCTTCTTCTTGTTATTCATGATGGTGGGATACCTCGTGCGAGGGAGTACAATGGTGTGGATTAGGCTACTACCGAGAGTTATTTCCTCTAAGTTTAGATGTCATGGGAGTCCCTCGAGCCTCCCCTTATATATGCATTGAAGGCTAGGGCTTATAGGGGGATCTAGCCCCCCTTCCTTCGTGACTTAGAGGGCAAGATGCTTATAAGTCGGTTCATCCCTTTGTTGGGTCCTATGGGCCCTAACCCGGCCTCCTGCCTGGTCTGTGTCGGTGAGCCACCCTCGGAGCATAGCCCCGTCATCAGCCATCCTGCTAGTTTGGCTCCCACCTTAGCGGAACTTCGAGGGGAACTCCGCCAACCTCCATCGATGGCACCTCGTGCACCAACACAGGAGCCCTGTTGGCTGAGCCTATAACCCAAGTCACTCCTCCTCCTCCATGGAAGTTCACCGCCATCTTTGCGGGCGTGGAGGAGGACGAGCCTGCAAAGCCAAGCAGCTCCACGACGATCTGACACCCTCTCGTCATATCCCTCAAAACATCCCGCCCGCTCGTGATGCGGGCGATGCAAGCCAAACCCGTGCCTCTGAGATAACACCCCTGAAGGCTGGGGATGAAGAACATGTCAGGGAATTCGATTCCCCGGTTTGACAAGTGGAAGGGAAAGACCATCCGTTGCCTTCCTCCACCCCGACTGATCCTACCACGACGGTTGGGTCGTTGAAAGCACAACTTCTCCCTAGGTGGTTTTGGTAATTAATAACAACATATATTTCATTGGACTAATGTTTTCCACTAAGTATATCTCAGGAAAAAGTTCAATGATAGCTTGGCAAAGGATTGTGAGGAGACCCCAAGATACAAGGAATAATATTGGCAAAGCTACAAGGATGAAGACTCTACATTTTACTTTGTGAGAAATCACTTTGAGTCCATAGGAAAGTCAATACTATCAAAAGGGGGTGAGGTATTAATGGTGAATGAAATGCTCAAGTGATCAAGTGTTAGCCACCAAATACACTCACAGGCTCTCCCACAAATATTCTGTCATTAAGCCATCCACTCAAAATCGGTGTCACTAACTTTCATATCGGCCACACCGAGTTCCAAGCCAAGACAGAAACCCTAGCCACTTCCCATTCTCGGTACAACCAAGATTCTCATCGGTGCAACCGAGTTTCGGTGACCAACATTCTGTTGCCTCGATTTATAAATCGGAATCTCCGAGTTTTGTAAATTGGTGCCACCGAGTTTGGAAACTGCCCTCGGCCACTCAATTCGGTACCACCGAGAATGATATATCGGTCTCACCGAGATTCCTAAAGTTGCCACATTTTGAACAATTCGGTACGACCGAGTTTCATATCGGTTTCACCGAGTTGCTCAATAATGTTGTAACGGTTGGATTTTTGGAGATGCCTATATATACCCCTCCACCACATCCCACTCGCAAGAGAAGCACTCAGAACTATTCCACACTTGCCCCATCCAGTTTTCTGAGAGAGAACCACCAACCCTTGTGTTGAGGTCAAGATCATCCACTCCAACCATATGGATCTTGATTTCTAGCCTCCCCAAGTTGCTTTCCATCCAATCAATCTCTTCCACCCAAGCCAAATATGTGAGAGAGTGATTGTGTGTTGAGGAGACTATCATTTGAAACACAAGAGCAAGGAGTTCATCGTTACTATCGAACCTATTACCTTTTGGGGGGTGGTGCCTCCTAGATAGGTTAGGTGTCGCTTGGGAGCCTCCTACTTCGTGTTGTGGAGTTGAACCAAGAAGTTTGTATGGGCAAGGAGATCGCCTACTTCGTGAAGATCTACCCATAGTGAGGCTAGTCCTTCGTGGACAGAAGCCGTTATGGAATAGTCAAGGTTGCTACTTCGTGGACCCCTTGTGGGTGGAGCCCTCCGTGGACTCTCGTGACCGTTACCCTCCGTGGGTTGAAGACTCCATAAACATGGACGTACGATAGCACCACCTATCGGAACCATGGGAAAAATCTTCGTGTCTCCAAATTGCGTTTGATCTCCTCTCCCCCTTCTATTTACATATGCTTGTCTTTACTTTCTGCTGCAATACTCGTAGACATGCATGTGTAGGGTGAACTTGACTTGTGCTAATTGCTAAAATCTGCCCACAAATTAATTTGGGAAAAGGTTAGGTTTTTATTTGGTCAAGTAGTCTAATCACCCCCCTCTACACCTACTTTCGATCCCTACAAGTGGTATCAGAGCTTTGGTCTCCATTGCATTGGTCTCACAACCAAGGAGAGTATGGCATCTACTGAGGGAAACTAAAAGTGTAGAGGTCCATATTTTGATGGTACAAACTTTGCTAGTTGGAAACATAAAATGAAAATGCATATTCTTGGTCATAACCCCGCCGTTTGGGTTGTTGTTCGTGTTGGCTTGCAAGGTGAATTCTTTGGTGATGGAAAGGAACCGGATCGTGAAGCGACCGCGGATGGATTGAAGATGTTGCAATACAATGCTCAAGCATGTGACATTCTTTTCAACTGCCTATGCCCCGAAGAATTCAACAAAATCAGCCGTCTTGAGAATGCGAAAGAGATTTGGGATACTTTGGTTGACATGCATGAAGGTACCGAGTCCGTCAGGGAATCTAAGTTGGATGTGCTTCAGAGTAAACTTGACAAGTTCAAGATAAAGGATGGTGAAGGAGTTGCAGAGATGTACTCTAGGCTTACTCTCATCACAAATGAGATTGCCGGCTTAGGAAGCGAAGAAATGACCGACAAATTCATCATCAAGAAGATTCTTAGAGCCTTGGATGGAAAGTATGACACAGTGTGCACATTGATCCAAATGATACCAAACTACAAAGATCTCAAGCCTACGGAAGTGATTGGAAGGATTGTTGCTCATGAGATGTCGCTCAAAGACAAGGAAGAACTTCACAACAAGTCAACCGGTGCTTACAAAGCTACAAGTGACACTCCCGCTACTTCAAGTGACAACCTTGTTACCAATGAAGAGATAAGCCTCGTGGTCAAGAAATTCAACAAGTTCTACAAGAGTAGAGGCAAAGAAAGAAGCTCCAACTCAAGATATGAAGAAAAGCGTTCATGTAGCCGTGACCGAAATTGTTACAATTGTGGAAGGCCCAGACACTACTCAAATGAGTGCACGCCCACCCCCCCCCCCCCCCACAAGAGAAGAGAAGAATCACCTAGAAGACGAAGCTCAAAGGATGAATCACCTCGAAGAGAGAGAAGGAGTAGAGATGATCGTTATGAACGAAGACCCTCAAGGAGAAGTAGGGATTCAGAGAAGAAGGACAAGTACACCAAGAGCTACTCAAGAAGAATACATCAAGATCATGTTGGTGAATGGGTTTCCGGCTCCGACTCCGACAACCACTCCGAGAGAAGCTATCACTCCGACTCCGACTATAGTCAAGATGAAGGTGTTCCCGGACTTGCACTCGTTTCCTCCAACTCCTACGACACTGATTCACCAAATGAAGGGAGTGGAAGTTGCTTCATGGCTAAAGGCCCCAAGGTATCACACCCCGAATATCTTGACTTTGATAGTGATGAGGATGATTTACTAGGAGATGATGACTTGCTCTTTGATAAAACTAGTGATGTTAGTCAAAATGAACTTGATGATATCCATGCTAACCAAGATAAATCGAATGATGATGATAAGAAGGAGATTGAGCGTCTAACTGAAGAATTAAACACTCTTAAGTTAGCTCATGAATCTACTCTAGAAGATCATAGAGAGCTTGTAAGAACTCATGAGAAGCTACGCTTCGAGAAGCTCAACTTAGAGCAAGAGCATGAATTTCTTAAAGCTATCAATGACGATCTTCGAAAGAAGAGTTCCTCTTATCTTGCCAAACGATTACTCTTGTCTACATTTATTCCACAAGTTAAATCTAAGCAAGCTAGTAACAAAGGCAAGAAAGGTTCTTCATCTAGTAACAACAAAGCTAATGCAAAATCAAGTGATGTTGTTCCTAGTAACTCTATTGATTCCACCAATGATTCTCTTAGCCAAGTTACACTTGAGCAAGAAAACAATTTATTGAAAGGAATTATAGAGAAAGGTGTCTACAAAAGTCTTGCTGGATGTAAGCAATTCTAGGAGATTGTGCGCAAGCATGGAGGATACCGAAAGAACCATGGGATTGGCTACTTCAACGCCAATGGAGTCGAATGGGAAGAAGGTCAATACCCCAAGCCGAAGTTTGTTCCCCAAAGAGAGAAGTATGATCCTACTCCTCCCAAGGGAAAGAGCTCTCAAGATGACCTTCCTCCACAAGACCACAAGGGCAAGGGAAAGCTTCATGATGACATTGACACATTTGAAGATGAATCCCTAGCAATGGTGAAGTGGGTTCCCAAGGCTACTCCAAGCTCTACTTCAACTAGTGCTACTTCAACCCCAAGGATCCCCATCAACTTGATGTGGGTCCCCAAGAAGAAGAACTAGAGAAGTTCTTGAGGGGTGACTCCGCCAATGAAATTCACTCACATTCATTATTGGCAAGAACTAGTTGCAATCAACATCAACATTATGCAATAGTTCAAGGAGTCACACATTCCCTCAAAGGTAAGCAAGGGACAAGGTAATCAAAGAATTCATGGACATCATCACATATGCTTTGCACTCCATGTCCATGGATATACTTGTATATGTCTCTTGTGCTTGGGACTAACCCATGTAGGTGAGGAGAGTAAGAAACACAAAGGATTGCTCCCAACTCAAGATGATCTTCGTCAACTATGAGCATCCACTACTACATCACCCACATGAAGTCTTCCACGACAAAACCCAAGGTTAGTTTATCCCTCTTAGGGGGGATGTCACATCAAGGGGGAGCTTTACTCTAAGACTTGAGTTAAAGCATCTCTTAAGAATGTGACAACATTAAATGCTTTCTGTAAAAGTGGTAACCCCACTTGTGCTTAAACGATGAGTATGACCTATGATCAAGTACTCTTGCTTGGCTCCTAAGTCAATACACTCATATATAGATGACTACGTCATCGCCCAAGTGCTTGGTAGATACTAGAGTGGTTTTGCATGTTTGCCATGATTTTATTGGACATCTTATTGTGTGAGCATGTTGGTATGCATATTTTTCTCATTCGAGGACATCCAATTGTTGCTATTTGGACTTTGATTCTTCTTTTGCCAATTGGATGGACAAGAGTGCCTAGGACCCCTCTCTAGCTATCTATGCTTTCTTGTCTCATATTCTATTCATGCTACATCACAAAAACTTGAACAAGCACTTCTCGATCCCTCTGTTTGAGGAGCACTCGGAGTACCGTGTCGACAAGAGCTGCATTCCAAAACCTCTCATGTGCATCTCAGTGAAACCAATTCACAAATCTCGGTTCCACCGAAGCACTGAGTTGATCTGGTTTTTGCATCTCGGTAACACCGATTCCTTTTTCTCGGTTACACCGGTTTTCCTAGCCACCTGATGGTTGTGAAACTCGGTGACACCGATAAATAAGAATCGGTTTCACCGACAGTGAAGGGTACTTAATCCAGGCGGACCCTACATTTGAAATTTCATCTTCAAACGCTCGTGTCCCCAACCCTAAGCTGCCGCTCCTGACCCCTCTGGTCGTCGCCCTTGCTTCCCTGAGCGCCTCCGCCGCTGGGATCCTCGCCGTCGATGGAAATCTTCACCGTCGTCTTCGCCGTAGCGGATCTTCACCGAGTTAGGGTGAGAATCCGACCCCCTCGTGCGCTCCTCAATCTAATTCTTGCGCATTAGCATAGATTTATCGATAAGCCTCAGTTTGAAATCTTCCTATCCCACCAGAAATTCCATTAGTATAGCGAACAAGAAAAAATTAGGTTCAGCCGTCCGCAAAACGCATCTCGGTGACACCGGGTCACAAAAATCGGTTCTACCGATTTTGGTTATAGGGTTCCTGAGAATGGTCTCGGTGAAACCGAGCGGTCATTTTCGGTGAAACCGAAGTGACTGCCAAGTTTCTGTAAAGCAGACCGTATGTCTCGGTGGATCCGAAAAATTTGACTCGGTAGTACCGAAATTCATTTTGCAGAAAGCTAAAGCTAAGTTTTTCATTGTTCAACTTTTGAAAAATCTCTGCATTTTGTGATGCTCAAACTTTCTACTCTTCTATGCTCTATTCACAGGGTCAGCATGTCAGGCTCGGATGAAAGTCGGAATAATTTCAGAGAGGAGAATGTGGATATGAGCTCAGGCACTAGTCCTGATGTGCCCAGCTCACCTGATTTGCCCAAGGCTGCTACCAGGACAAGGAGGAAGTTAAACTCAGATGAGGAGGATGAAGACTTTGTGCCTGACGAGCCATGATGACCCACAAGTATAGGGGATCAATCATAGTCCTTTCGATAAGTAAGAGTGTCGAACCCAACGAGGAGCAGAAGGAAATGACAATCGGTTTTCAGCAAGGTAATTTCTGCAAGCACTGAAATTGTAGGTAACATATAGTTTGATAGCAAGATAATTGGTAAAAAGCAAGTAACGGTAATGGTAAACAAGGTGCAGCAAGGTAGCCCAATCATTTTGAGGCAAAGGACAAGCCAGAACAATCACTAGTAATAGGCAAAGTGTTCTTGAGGGTACACGGGAATTTCGTCTAGTCACTTTTATCATGTTGGTTTGATTCGTGTTCGCTACTTTGATAATTTGATATGTGGATGGACCGGTGCTTGGGTGTTGTTCTTACTTGAACAACCTCCCACTTATGATTAACCCCCTCGCAAGCATCCGCAACTACGAGAAAAGTATTAAGATTAAATCTAACCATAGCCTTAAACATTTGGATCCAAATCAGCCCCTTACGAAGCAGCGCATAAACTAGGGTTTAAGCTTCTGTCACTCTAGCAACCCATCATCTAATAACTACTCCACAATGCATCCCCTTAGGCCCATGAATGGTGAAGTGTCATGTAGTCGACATTCACTTGACACCACTAAGGGAATCACTACATACATATCATCAAAATATCGAACACATACCAAATTCACATGATTACTCGCAACATGACTTCTCCCGTGACCTCAAGAACAAAGGTAACTACTCACAAATAATAATCATGCTCAAGATCAGAGGAGTATTGAATGGCATAATGGATCTGAACATATAATATTCCACCAAATAAACCATATAGTAATCAACTACGCAAGGTAATCAACACTACTAGTCACCCACAGGTACCAATCTGAGGTTCCGATACAAAGATTGAACACAAGATATAACTAGGGTTTGAGAGGAGATGGTGCTGTTGAAGATGTTGATGAAGATTGGCCTCCCAAAGATGAGAGGGGTGTTGGTGATGACGATGGCTTCGATTTCCCCCTCCGGGAGGGAAGTTCCCCCGGCGGAATCGCTCCGCCGGAGGGCAAAAGTGCTCCTGCCCAAGTTCCGCCTCGAGGCGGCGGCGCTTCATCCCGAAAGTCCTCCTCTGATTTTCTCTAGGTCAAGAGTGACCATATACCAGAAGATGGACATCGGGGGTGGGCCGAGGTGGCCACAACCCATCAGGACGCGCCCAGGGGGGGCTGGCACGCCCTGGTGGGTTGTGCCCACCTGGGAGGCCCCCTCCGATAGTTTTCTGCTCCAGTATTTTTTATTAAATGCAAAAATAATATCCTTAAAATTTCAGCTTCATTGGAGTTTTGCAGAATAGGTATCTCCGACGTGCTTTTCTTAGGTTCAGAATTCCAGCTGCCGGTATTCTCCCTCTTTGTATAAACCTTGCATATTATGAGAGAAAAGGCATTAGAATCACTCCCCAAGGCATTATTATTCAAAAAACAAAGTAAATAACAGTAGGAAATCATGATGCAAAATGGACGTATCAAGCCACCCAAGAAGGACAATACTGCCAAGAGCAATGCTGCTACTGCTCCTACTTCAACCAAGAAGAAAGTAGTAAAGAAAGTATATGCCAGAGATGATTCTACCAAGGCACCTGAGAGTGCCAGGGCAGGTGACAAGAAGAGATCCAGGAAGAGGATTGTCCATGTTGTTGGCAGACCTACCTCTATGTATGAGGATCCAGAAGCAGCTGCTGAAGAAGAGGAAGAGGAATGATGTCTACTACGCAACTTTATTCTTGTAGACTTTGTTGGGCCTCCAAGCGCAGAGTTTTGTAGGACAGTAGCAATTTTCCCTCAAGTGGATGACCTAAGGTTTATCAATCCGTGGGAGGTGTAGGATGAAGATGGTCTCTCTCAAACAACCCTGCAATCAAATACAAGAAATCTCTTGTGTCCCCAACACACCCAATACAATGGCAAATTGTATAGGTGCACTAGTTCGGCGAAGAGATAGTGATACAAGTGCAATATTGATGGTAGATATAGGTTTTTGTAATCTGAAAATATAAAAACAGCAAGGTAGCAAGTAACAAAAGTGAGCACAAACGGTATTGCAATGCTTGAAAACAAGGCCTAGGGTCCATACTTTCGCTATTGCAATCTCTCAACAATGCTAATATAATTGGATCACATAACCATCCCTCAACGTGCAATGAAGAATCACTCCAAAGTTCTTATCTAGCGGAGAACATAAGAAGAAATTGTTTGTAGGGTACGAAACCACCTTAAAGTTATTCTTTCCGATCGATCTATCCAAGAGTTCGTACTAAGATAACACTAAGTTACCCTTTCCGATCGATCTATCTAAGAGTTCGTACTAGAATAACACCATATGATATGCATCAACCAACTCTAATGTCACCTAGATACTCCAATATCACCACAAGTATCCATGAGTTAATTATACGATACGCATCAAACAATTTCAGATTCATAATACTCAATCCAACACAAAGAACCTCAAAGAGTACCCCAAGATTTCTATCGGAGAAAGTAGGACAAGAACGTGTATCAAACCCTATGCATAGATTACCCCAATGTCACAGCGGGAATCTGCAAGTTGAGTACCAAAACATATATCAAGTGAATCAATAGAACACCCCATTGTCACCATGGGTATCCACATGCAAGACATATATCAAGTGTTCTCAAATCCAATATTCAATCCAACATAACGATATCTCAAAGGTAAAGATTCAATTCATCATAACAAGATAGTAAGGGAAACACACCATATGATCCAACTATATTAACAAAGCCCGTGATACATCAAGATCATGACATCTCAAGAACACGAGAGAGAGAGATTGAACACATAGCTACTGGTACATACCCTCAGCCCCGAGGGTGGACTACTCCCTCCTCGTCATGGCCTTCGCCGGGATGATGAAGATGGCCACCGGAGATGATCTACCCCCTCCGACAGGGTACTGGAATGCCTCCAGATTGGTTTTGCGTCGATACAGAGAGTTGTGGCGGCGGAGCGGATAGTCTAGGGTTATTTCTGATGGTTTCTATATTTATAGGATTTTTGGGCATCGGTTTCACGCGAAGGTGGGCCACTGATACGTCTCCAACGTATCTATAATTTTTGCTTGTTCCATGTTGTTATATTATCATTCTTGGATGTTTTACAATCATTTTATAACAACTTTATATCATTTTTTTGGGACTAACCTATTGACATAGTGCCAAAGTACCAGTTGCTGTTTTTGCTTGTTTTTTACTTCGCAGAAAATCAATACCAAATGGAGTCCAATCGCGACAAAACTTTTTGGAGATTTTTTCTGGACCAGAAGACACCCAGTGGGCCAAACAAGAGCCAGGAAGGTGGGCTGTGGAGAGCACAACCCACCAGGGCGCGCCAGGGGGGCCCCCGGCGTGCCCTGATGGGTTGTGCCCTCCACGAGGCCCCTCCGCACTGCCTCTGATGCCTATAAATTCCCAAATATTCCAAAAACCCTAGGGGAGTTGACGAAACACAATTCCAGCCGCCGCAAGTTCCAGAACCTCGAGATCCAATCTAAACACCATCACAGAGGGGTTCATCTTCCTCATAGGCGCCTCTCCGATGATGCGTGAGTAGTCCACCATAGACCTACGGGTCCGTAGGTAGTAGCTAGATGGCTTCTTCTCTCTCTCTTATGATTCTCAATACAATGGTCTCTTGGAGATCTATTTGATGTAAACTATTGCGGTGTGTTTGTTGGGATCCGATGAATTTTGAGTTCATGATCAGTTTCTATCCATGAATATTATTTGAGTCTTTTTTGATCTCTTATATGCATGATTACTTATAGCCTCGTATTTCTTCTTCGAATCTTTGGTTTAGTTAGGCCGACTAGATCGATTTTTCTTGCCATGGGAAGAGGTGCTTTGTGATGGGTTCGATCTTGCGGTGTTCTTTCCCAGTGACAGAAGGGGTAGCAAGACACGCATGTATCGTTGCTATTAAGGATAACAAGATGGGGTCTATTCCTACATGAATAGATCTTGTCTACATCATGTCATCATTCTTATTGCATTACTCCGTTTTTCCATGAACTTAATACACTAGATGCATGTTGGATAGCGGTCGATGTGTGGAGTAATAGAGGTAGATGCAGGCAGGAGTCGGTCTATCTATCTTGGACGTGATGCCAATATAATGATCATTGCCTTGGATATCGTCATGACTATTCGATTTTCTATCAATTGCCCAACAGTAATTTGTTCACCCACCGTGCGCTATACTCATGAGAGAAGCCACTAGTGAACCCTACGGCCTCCGGGCCTACTTTTCCATCATATTGCTTTCCGATCTACGTTTTTGCAATCTTTGTTTTCAGATCTACAAAACCAAAAACCCAAAAATATATTGCTGCATATTTACTCTTTTTATTTATGTTCTTGAGAGATCTATCTCTCCTATCTATCACTACCTAATCTATCTTATTACCGTAGAGAGATTGACAACCTCTCTTTCGTGTCGGGTGGCAAGTATTTGTTGTTTTTGTGCAGGTGCTGCTTATTGGGTGGTGGTGATCCTCCTACTGGTTCGATAACCTTGGTTTCATAACTGAGGGAAATACTTACCGTTGCTGTGTTGCATCATCCCTTCCTCTTTGGGGAAATACCGACGCAGTCTCAAGCCACGTCAAAGGAATTTCTGGCGCCGTTGCCGGGGAGGAAGCGGTCTCTTCTACGTGCCAATCTCAGGCACCGAGGAGACACCATCATCATCTACCAGGTTCCTAATCACAAATCTCATCTCCTTGCAATTACATTATTTGCCATTTGCCTCTCGTTTTCCTCTCCCCCACTTCACAAAATTTGCCATTTTATTCGCCCTCTTTCTCGTTTGCCTTTTTCTCGCCGGATCTCTTCTTGTTTGCTTGTTTGCTATCTTTGCTTGTGTTTCCATGTGCCTTCTATTTGCTTGCATCTTCGCTTGCTAAAAATCTATTTATATGGATCATCATCCACTTGCTAATCTTTTCAAAAGAACAAATTATGATGAAACAATTGCTAGTGAGTTGAGTACACTTGATTATCTCTATGAAGTTTTGCTTGAAAATCATGAATCTGGAAATTTTGATGAAGTGTTGAAAGAAGAAATTTATAAGGTGATTCATGATAGCTCCTTGATTGAAAAGCATGATTGCAATGATGTTACTATAAATTCTATTAATGACAATTATGGTAATGATATGCAAAGCCACAAGCTTGGGGATGCTATGTTTGATGAAGATGATATTTTTTGTCCCCCAAGTTTTGATGAGCAAATTCATTATGATGATTGCATGCCTCCTATTCATGATGATGGTGATGACACGTATGCTATAATGAGTATTGATAACCATGAAACATATCATCATGGTTTTAATTTGCGATGTGGTTATGTCAATCAAGTGTCTCATGATAGTTATTTTATTGAGTTTGCTCCCACTACCATGGATGAAAAGGAATTTGCTTATGTGGAGAGTAATGAAAATTATATGCTTGTGCATCATGAAAAGAATGATTTATGTGATAGTTATATTGTTGAATTCCTTCATGATGCTACTAAAATTTCTTATGAGGGAGGAACATATGCTTGTAGGAATTGCAATAATATCAAGTTTCCTCTCTATGTGTTCAAAGTTTTGAAGTTATGTTTGTTTTGCCTTCCTATGCTAGTTGATTCTTGTTCCCATAAATTGTTTGCTCACAAAATCCCTATGAATAGGAAGTGGGTTAGACTTAAATGTGCTTGTCATGAGATTCATGATGCTCTCTTGCATATTTCAATTACTACTTTTTATGTGAGCATCATTAAAATCATTATGCCTAGCTAGGGGCGTAAAACGATAGCGCTTGTTGGGATGCAACCCAATGAATAAATAAATTTTTGCTTTTTACTTTCTATTTTTGAGTGTTGACACAATTATGCCTCTTTTATGATTGTGTTTTTATGGTTTATTTAGTGTTTGTGCCAAGTAAAGCCTTTAGGTTGATTCATAGGATGAGTAGAAGTGATGCTGAATCCGAAACAGAAACTTTGCATCCAGTATATGAATTTTAATTTTTTGCTGGAACGTGATCTTGAGCTGAAATTTTAACACAGTGTTGCTATACAAATTCCTTACGTTTTCCTAATTTTTAAGAATTTTTAGAGTTACAGAAGTATGGTTAGAGTACAGATTACTACAGACTGTTCTGTTTAAGACAGATTCTGTTTTCGTTGCATTGTGTGCTTGTTTTGATGAATCTATGGGTTATATTGAAGGGTATGAGCCATGGTAAAGTTAAAATACAGTAGGTATAATGCAATAATAAAATATGAATGGGTTTTCAACGGTACCTAAAGTAGTGATTTGCTTTATTATACTAACAGATCTCACGAAGATTTTGTTGAGTTTTGTGTGATTGAAGTTTTCAAGTTTTGGGTGAGATCACGATGGATGAAGGAATAAGGAGTGATAAAAGCCTAAGCTTGGGGATGCTACCGCACCCCCGAGATATATCCAAAGAGTAACAAGCAACTAAGCTTGGGGATGCCCCCGAGTGGCACCCCCTCTTTCTTCTAACAACCATCGGTATTTTACTTGGAGCTATATTTTTATTCGTCACATATCATGAGTTTTGCTTGGAGCGTCTTCTATCTTTGCTTGCTTTGTTTGTTAGTTTTTCCACTTGTATCCTTTCTGTACACACCTATTTGGGAGAGCCAAATTATGCTATGATTTATTAGAATTGCTCTCTATGCTTCACTTAAACTTTTTGAGCTATAGAATTGCTCTAGTGCTTCACTTATATCTTTTTGAGCACGGTGTGTTTGGAAATTTTTGTAGAAATACTCTCATGCTCCACTTAGATTAATTTGAGAGTTAGTAACTTTTGAAGAAATCCTCTCATGCTTCACTTGTACCTTTTTGAGAGATGAAATCTTTATGCTCATGTGCTTCACTTAAATTTGTTTGAGCTTGCCAAAAAGCAATGGCAACATATGAAACTAGTCCCAAAGTGATAGATATCCAAGGAGGATATAATAAAAACTTTCATGAAGATCATTGGACAAATTAAACTTGATTCTTTGTAATAGTTTTGAAACATGATGATAGTAATATGTGAGTCATGTTAGTGAGTAATTATGCTTTAGTAGGAATATTGGTGTTAAGGTTTGTGATTCCCTATGCATGCACGAAAGTCAATAGTTATGCAATGAAGTTACATCCTACTTGTGGTGCATTATTCGGTGTTAGTTATGCTCAATGCTCACTTATGTGAATTTTCCTTTCTTGGTTTGGTTGCTTCTCAATCTATTTGCTAGCCTCCATTTGTACTAAGTAGAAATACTACTTGTGCATCCAAAATCCTTAAACCAAGTTTTGCCTTATGAGTCCACCATACCTACCAATATGTGGTATTTCCATGCCGTTCCAAGCAAATTTGTATGTGCCATCTCTAAATTTTCAAAATAAATTTTCTCTTTTGTGTGCCCGTACCGCTCATGAAACAGTGGGGAGTGTCCAATATTTTTCCATGCTAGATGTGTTATTCTCAAGATGAGTGTTTATTCACTTGTCATTGCACGAGAGTGCGGCGGTAATAGGGATGCCCATTCCCGAAATGAAAAAGGAAAAATATTTACTTTATGTTGTCAAATAATAAATTCCTTGGAAAGTGTTGGTATGGAAGGCAACCGTGGATACGGCCCGCCATGGAAAGTGAAAGTTTGGTGGAAGAAGGAATAAACTTTATTTTCTGTTTGGGAACCGCCTATGATATATCTAGCATGGAAAGTATTGTGAGCTACTTTGTCGTTTTCGTTGATAGGAAAAGCATGCCACCCAAAATATTTCTCTCTCTCAATTTAAACCTTGAGCTCTGGCACCTCTACAAATCCCTACTTCCCTCTGCGAAGGGCCTATCTATTTACTTTATGCAATTTTTATTTTTGCTTTGAGTCTCCATCTTCTCTTATAAGCACCAACTAGGTGGCACTATGATCGTACTTGAGCATTGGGCATAGCTAATATTTGAGTGTGTTTCATGAATGGATCAATGATTGAGCATGATGGGCTAGGGATAACTTTCTTTAGTGTTGATATTTTGAAAGACATGGTTGCTTGTTGACATGCTTGAGTATTGAAGTCATTATGTTAAAACTAACTATTGCTTTGAATCATTATAAGTCCAAATGTCCATGTTATACAAAAGAAAAGAATGAGATGAACATGTTAGGCAGCATTCCACATCAAAAAATTTGTTTTTATCATTTACCTACTCGAGGACGAGTAGGAATTAAGCTTGGGGATGCCAATATAAGCTATGGGAACACTAAAACAAGCAAACTATGTGCATTCACATAAGCTTGACTCTGGGTACTTTCTGCAGGCAGGTTTGCAAACCACCAACACCATCATGAGACACACATTGATGCCCAAGTCAGGAGATGAGAAGATGATTCGAGGCCACTCAATCAACATGCTGCACCACATTAACCTTCACACCAGATTCAAAGTCATGGATCTTATTGTAGAGACTGTGAAGAGGACAGCTGCAGATCAGAAGAGATCTTGTGGTTATGCACCATACATTCAGATGCTGATCAACTCCAAGCTTGAGAAGAATGTGTATGCCCTTGATCGACCTCATATGCCACTCCAACCAGAATTTGAGGATAATGAGGTGGTGATGAATCCAGATCATCCCACTGCAACTGCAGCAAGAGAAGCAGCTGAGTCAGCTAGAGCCACTAGTGCTCCGGTGCCAAAGACCAAGGTTGAGCAGATGGATATGCTTTTTAGCACTATTAAGAGTATGCATAAGGATATCAAGGACATTCTTGAAAATCAGCATAGTCTAGTGAGGATAGTGGAGAACAGAGTCAAAACGCTAAACGACAAGGTAGATGGGCTGACTAAGACAGTCAATGAGCTCAAGAAGGAAGTAGATGATGCTCCTATCTATCACTGTACAGATTCAGATGAGGATGACACTTCACCTCTCAGGCCATGCACTCAGTTTAGGACCCAAGCCAGGACTCCTACAGTGACTGCTCCAGAGTTGAGGCCATCTTCTTTAGCACCTGCTACAGCTCCTTCAGCTCCATCAGCACCAGTAGCAACTCCACCACCTCAGAGGACTTCAGCTGAAGCTTTTGCAGATGCTCTTCTCTCGACTCCATCGACAGCTACAGGCGCAGCGTCATCATCTCATGGAGGAGATCCAGCCCAGAGCGACGTTTAGCTCTATAGCTTTGAACTTTTTGGTAACTTGTTGCCAAAGGGGGAGAAGTTGTAGATCATAGGGCTTCGAGAGAGTGTTGCATTTTGATCCCTCTCTGCTATTTCCAAAAACATTTGGTTTATCGTTTGTGTTGCAAACTTTTGTTGGTATTTGATCATATACTCTTATGTGATGCTTCTATCACCTATCTTTGACATTTCTATGTGATGATCATTTACTATTGTTTGGTGTGTTGTGCTTGTTATTCACTCATATTAATTCTAGCGCACCACCAAGTTGTATGTGACATGGAAGAGTGACCCATCATCCTAATCGATTGTGCATTTGCATTCAAATGCAAATTAAAAATAATGCACAAATTTAGGGGGAGCTCTTGCTTATCACATACCTCTCAAAGCGACGATGCTATTCATATCTTATATCTCTCATCGAAGCTTTGATCTATATGTTGTCATCAATTACCAAAAAGGGGGTGATTGAAAGCACAACTTCTCCCTAGGTGTTTTTGGTAATTAAGAACAACATATATTTCATTGGACTAATGTTTTCCACTAAGTATATCTCAGGAAAAAGTTCAATGATAGCTTGGCAAAGGATTGTGAGGAGACCCCAAGATACAAGGAATAATATTGGCAAAGCTACAAGGATGAAGACTCTACATGTTACTTTGTGAGAAATCACTTTGAGTCCATAGGAAAGCCAATACTATCAAAAGGGGGTGAGGTATTAATGGTGAATGAAATGCTCAAGTGATCAAGTGTTATCCACCAAATACACTCACAAGCTCTCCCACAAATATTCTGTCATTAAGCCATCCACTCAAAATCGGTGTCACCAACTTTCATATCGGCCACACCGAGTTCCAAGCCAAGACAGAAACCCTAGCCACTTCCCATTCTCGGTACAACCAAGATTCTCATCGGTGCAACCGAGTTTCGGTGACCAACATTCTGTTGCCTCGATTTATAAAATCGGAATCTCCGAGTTTTGTAAATCGGTGCCACCGAGTTTGGAAACTGCCCTCGGCCACTCAATTCGGTACCACCGAGAATGATATATCGGTCTCACCGAGATTCCTAAAGTTGCCACATTTTGAACAATTCGGTATGACCGAATTTCATATCGGTTTCACCGAGTTGCTCAATAATGTTGTAACGGTTGGATTTTTGGAGATGCCTATATATACCCCTCCACCACATCCCACTCGCAAGAGAAGCACTCAGAACTATTCCACACTTACCCCATCCAGTTTTCTGAGAGAGAACCACCTACCCTTGTGTTGAGGTCAAGATCATCCACTCCAACCATATGGATCTTGATTTCTAGCCTCCCCAAGTTGCTTTCCATCCAATCAATCTCTTCCACCCAAGCCAAATCTGTGAGAGAGTGATTGTGTGTTGAGGAGACTATCATTTGAAACACAAGAGCAAGGAGTTCATCGTTACTATCGAGCCTATTACCTTTTGGAGGGTAGTGCCTCCTAGATTGGTTAGGTGTCGCTTGGGTGCCTCCTATTTCGTGTTGTGGAGTTGAACCAAGAAGTTTGTACGGGCAAGGAGATCGCCTACTTCGTGAAGATCTACCCATAGTGAGGCTAGTCCTTCGTGGACGGAAGCCGTTATGGAATAGTCAAGGTTGCTACTTCGTGGACCCCTTGTGGGTGGAGCCCTCCGTGGACTCTCGCGACCGTTACCCTCCGTGGGTTGAAGACTCCATAAATGTGGACGTACGATAGCACCACCTATCGGAACCACGGGAAAAATCTTCGTGTCTCCAAATTGCGTTTGATCTCCTCTCCCCCTTCTATTTACATATGCTTGTCTTTACTTTTCGCTGCAATACTCGTAGACATGCATGTGTAGGGTGAACTTGACTTGTGCTAATTGCTAAAATCTGCCCACAAATTAATTTGGGAAAATGTTAGGTTTTTATTTGGTCAAGTAGTCTAATCACCCTCCCTCTAAACCTACTTTCGATCCCTACAGTCGTCAACCGTGCTGGTCCCCAACAGTGCTGCTCCCACACCACCAGCTCCTGCCACCATGCCCTATGCGATTTTGGGGAGGAGACCTATGACGAGATGTCCATGATGCCTTATGAAGCAGTGTCAACTATGCACCGTCAGGACGAGAAGAAATCCTAACCTCATACTTGACTGCGACGCTGAGGGGCACCCTCAAGGCTATGAGGGAAAGAGTTGTCACCATGAACCAGGACATGATGGACATCTTCGCGGTCGACATAGAGGTATGCTTCAATCATGCTTCTTAATTTAGGCAGGATAGTATATAGCCAGTAGCCCTCAAGGTGGATATCGGCTCAAAATACGTTATGCACCTAGTGTCTAGAAGAAATACTTAGCATCGTTGGGTTCTGCATCATCCACATGGAACTCAGTATGGAAGTCATCGGGATGCGACTCGGTTTGTCACAGACTTAGCATAAAAACGCAATGCGCAGTAGCCCCCGAGACTAGGTCGGGTGCAAGTGGCCGACCATAGAATCGAAACCCTGCTCGATAGGACCTTTTTTAATTATGAAATAAAATCAGTTGATCTAATATCCCCCCGAGACTCGGGTCGATTCGAAAAATCGTCCTGAGGATCGAATCCATGCTTGGAAACTTACGGCGACAAACGGATGTGCAGTAACCCCCAAGACTCAGGTCGGGCACGAGTGGCCGACCTGCGGATCGAAATCGTACCAGGAACCTAGTAGCACTTAGAATATTGTATTTGACACGTTGATTCCGTAGCCCCGAGACTAAGGTCGGCTGAAGATACCATCTCCTTCGACAAGGAGGATTAGCTTGTTGTTATGTCTAATTAGCTTGTTTTACCATACCTATAATGCTACTTTAAATTAACAAGTATGATGTTTAGTTGTGAAGTGTTATGTATTATTAATGACTCTATGTTTTTGATGAATTTTCATTTGAGTTTGAAATGATTTGTTTGTCTTAAACATTTATATTACTATGGAGTTATATTTTGGTTTTACTATGCAATTAAATTAGCTCGTTTTGAATGCATAAGCTAAGGTAGATTATGATCTACCTTTTCTGTAAAAATTAGAGTGCTGAAATTGAAATGTGGGTATCCTGAACAACTGAACAAGCTAAGCCGGTGACATAGTACAAATAACTAGAGAAAGTGGGGAGGGAGGGGTGACCTTGCCATCACGCCGGCGTGTACGGATGACGACCGGCCAGCCCGACCAACTAGGACACGGGAAGCCCTAATCGGCCGGGCGGCGGGTCGGCGCCTGCTGCTGTCCCTGCTCCGGCCTCCTCCCTCGTGCTCTGCTCCTCTACCTGACCTCCTCACTATTAATGGCGGCAGGGTGCGGTTGAAGGCCTAGGGGAATGAAGGGTCGTGGTAGGAGCGACAAGGTCGGAAGGGACGGGGACCTGTGTCCGACGCCACCACTCTACGGTTTCATCTCGGTTTTCCGGTCGGGAACCCTAAAAAAGGGAAAATTTTGTTTTTGCCACTCTAGATTTTGTCAATTTTCCTTATGCCATTCTAGATTTTGACATTTCACTTTTGCCACTCTTAGCTTTTGACAATTATCACAATTGCCATTCAGTGGCAAAAGCAAAATAATTTTATTTCACTTTTGCCACTCTTAGCTTTTGACAATTATCACAATTGCCACTCGAGTGGCAAAAATAAAATGTCAAAATCTAGAGTGGCATAAGAAAAAAATGGTAAAATCTAGAGCCGCAAAAACAAAATTTTCCCCTAAAAAAATTGTCTTGCTGCACTAGCCTGCCTCATGCAGTGGCCGTTGTCGTTTCCTTCTTGGCAAGCCGAACACAGAGAGTACGTTTTCTTTTTTCATTTTTTAGACAAGAGAGGGAGAGCACATTAAAAAAATTAAGGCTAGAGAGAGCACACTAATGCTCGGCTATTGGACCGTCTCTCTTCTCCAATCTTTTAAGGGCTTTCTCTTCTCTAAATAGACAGCAACGCGGCACATCTCATATGGCAATCCAGCCCGGCCCAGACTGTTGCTCATATATAAGAGTGAATTTGCATGTGTCCCTCAAATAAAGAAATACACATATCCCTACATGTGGGACTACAACCTTCCAAAAGACATATATAAATAAATGTACTTTACTCACACGTGGGACTTACAGCCTCTATTCCAATAAATAAGGCACACACGCTTTTTAAAATTCTCCGCAAATTACATCAATAATATGCATTTTTGTGACTTAAAAACTATACTATTGAAAACTTATTTTCAATATGAATCCAACATTACATTTTCTATACCATATAACCCACATTTTGTTGGTCAATTTTGGGATGCACCTTATTCATTAAATTGAAGGGTATCATAAATAAACAAATACACTACTTTCATGTAAGACCAGTTTTTTTTGTAAAAGGCGTAAATAACAAAGACAAAAATATGACTTCAACTCAAAATCAATCTTGATTTTAGTTCTCTTTCCAACCTACTATAGTCATTTGAAGTTCTCTGACGTTGCATGCCTCTCACCGTATTTTTGCTATCTTCTCTAATCGTAAATCATGCAACCGTCATAAAGGACAATAACATTATTTCACCACCTCTAACTCATTGGTTCCATGGCAACGCAAGAGCATCGTGCTAGTATCACTAAATGGATGCGTCCCAACAATTGTTTGTTCTAAATAAAAATATGTCCATTATATTTTCTAGAAAAATGTGCATTTGGAAAACGTTAGAGAAATATAGACTCACCTAAAAAAGAGGAATATTTAGACTCCACTGGCATTACTCGGCTTGGGCTCGCAATGTACTCGTCGGTTTTTGACCAATTTTTCTCCTTTATATGAAAAAGCAGAGATCCCGCTGATCGCAAAAAAGAAAGTATCACACAACCAATATATTCGTGTTCCAAGCTGGGTATCTATTACCCACACTAAACTCCATTTTGCAGGTGACAAATTGAGTGGTCTTTTGTAGTATGTGCGCGTATGCTCTCCACATGCCAGACTAGTAATCACCATACTTCGTCATGGACCGTTCTATCATTCTGTGTGGCATATGTTTCACACGTACTACAAGTTAATGTGCGCCTCGCCGTGTCGTTTTTCACCTATGGAATTAATGTTGTTGCTACTTCAATTTAATGAGTATGATGTTTAGTTGTGAAGTGTTGTGTACAATTATGAAATGATTTGTTTGTCTTAAATGCACTATATTTTGGGTTTTACTATGGATTAAATTGCTCAATTTTTGATGAGTTATCATTAAGGGAGAAGTTAGTGTTTTTTTAGAAGTGCGTCAAGAAGAATTGATCTACCAGAACAATGTGTATACTATCATAAAGAATATAATAACCTTGAATGTAATCAATATCCCCGCAAAAAAAAAAGAATGTAATCAATATGAGAACTCGGTCCCATTGATGAGAAGCAAACATAGTGATACTCCCGTTCGGATATCCTTTCTCCTTACACGCATCGAATTCTATCGTTATTATTCCATCTAAAAGTACCCAACGGGTCAATAACCTATGAATTGACATTCTTTAATGATTCTTTAATTGTACAGTTTTCCCCTCACATAATTTATGTTCGATTATATCATTGATTTTTTTTTTGAAATTCCGAAAAGAGAAAAGATGGTCTCTGGTCACAAAGGGGGGGGGGGGGGGGGGGGCGCATATAAATGTTTGTCGGTGTTTAGCTGTGAGCAGTCAGTGACACACTGTTTTATATGGTCGATCAGTGATGAACAACGATATTACATTCTTATTTGTTTTTTAGGACATGAATTGTGTGAAGTAATACAAAAGTACATGTAGTTCTCACATGATATTGAGAAAGTTGCAAATTTATAAAAAAAAACTCATACGTATAGTTCAAATACATCAAGTTGTTCGACGCTTACTTATCGCCTATGTGCAGTAGTTGATTTGTACATAGACAAAAAAATTGAAAAATAGCCTACAAATGTTGTTCACACAGTTTATCTATGTTAGTATGCATTAAATCAGAAGGCCTACACCTTAAAATACATTTTCTCATAAAATAAAAGACAAAAACTAAAATTGGTTGACTTTTATCACAAATTGTTCATGCATAATATCGAGGATGTCTATCCGATTGGGTGCAATCAAGATCGATGATGCCACATGCACAGGATGAAGAGTGGTTAATGGACCAAGACTCAAGTATTATATTGCCTATAACTCTCTCGAGATAGGGAATGGCATTATGCAGATAATTACCCCAGAAGAATTAGTCAAAAATCAATTTTGGAAGCCCCTAGGACCAGAAAAATGGACAAGTAAGTAAAGAGGTATGAAACCGATCTCTGAATTGGCAAAAATATTCTTGGGAATTTTCATAAATTTGGGAAAGAAACAAACTAAAAACGGAGTGGAGGCGAGCCGTGCGGAGCCCACACGACCTACCCTATGCTGCGAGCCAGGGCGCGTGGAGCCTATGGACTCCGCCTCAATGCCATTTTCACCCGATGTCTCCTTCTACAAGGAAAACCCCTCTTATATATTTTTCTGAAATTTTCCAATTCGCCGGAGCAAGCATGGAGGGAGGTGCTGATCACAATAAGGATGAAGCGACGTGGAAGATGAGGGTTAATAGAAGGAGAGGAACTCCGGAGAGCCTGATGACCTCCAATGAAGAAACGAAAGACCCAACACCTAAGCCTTTGAGCAGCTGCCAGCATCTTCGACGCCCCATCATCCTCGAAGGCCATAAAAAGGACAACAAGCATAGAGGCATATGTTGCCCCCTAAGTTCTCGACAAGGTTATATAAAAACCTTTTCACAATTTGATTCATAATTATGGGATAGAGAACACTTCTCGTATGGACATGTCATCAGCTTATGCTAAATCATAAAAGGCATCACATGTAATGCTATGGCCTACAACTACTCCTTAACTGTATCTGCCACACATATTGAGAACCCTAGGATGGTTCTCAAAAACAAACCATCATCTCCACCAAAGGCCCAAGAAAGAGCACATGTGTATAGGACACCCTCTTAAACTTGTTCCGACCTTAGGGAGGTGCCGTGGTACTTTACATCGTTCTTATTTCCCTTTTATTTTCATATTCATGTTTATCCTAATTTAGAGAAACTATTAGTTCCAGATATTAGATGCAAAATGTGCTATTTGCTCATTCAGAACAACATATAGATGCATCCGGCGTGAGACTATATAATAACGATATGGCATGATATCTCCTTATCCTTTTCGTTAATATAATTTTGTTTAACAATGCAATTCAATCATATAGAATTATCTTGTGAGAGGTCATGGCTTTACATGTGAGTGTTTAAGAAGTAAAATATATTGAAATTTCATGAAAACTTAGTAGAATGGATGAGAAACAATCACATGTAAATATACTATATATCTTGGACTTATTTTTATGTAAACTCTCACCGCACATTTGAAAACGTAAACAAATTGCTATGACTAATCATGAAAAACAACCTAATGTTTGCATGATAATGCATCTTTTTAATTTAGGAGTATTTATTATGGATCCTTCCATAAACATGATTTATTTTCAGCCTTTGACAAGTGACCCTGTATCTTCCGTCAACCAAACGACGGAAAGAGAAGGCTCCAAAAGAAAAGGAAATTCAGTTTCTAGTGCGTCGCGATGGAGTCCGCCTCGGCGCAATCTGCCGCCGCCGTCAAAATTCCAATCCCTACCCCATCTCCTCCGACAGCGCAGCCTGACTCCGACCAGCCCACGAAGGCGATGTCGACGGCGGAGGTGGAGGCTGCAATCGCCGCGCTCCCTGCCAAGAAGCAGGCCTTGCGCGAGGCCTTCGACCGCCTCGCCGCCTGCTCGCCCTTCCCGCTCCCCTTCACCTGGGGCGACCTCGACGCTCACATCTCCCCCCTCCAGTCCTCCATCTCCCTCCGCCACCGCCAGCTGCGGGTCCTCGAGGGGGACCGCTCCGCCCTCGCCGTACCCCCACCAGTCCCAACCGGCAAGCGCAAAAATCAAGGAGACGAGGACACCAACGAGGAGGAGGAGGTGGAGGAAGAGGAGGACGAGGAAGTGATGGAGGAGGTGGAAGAGGAGGAGGAGGAGGTGGAAGAAGAAGAAGAAGAAGAAGAAGAAGAGGAGGAGGAGGATCCGGAGGAGGTTGTGGAAGAGGAGGAGGAGGATGAGGAGGTCGTGGAGATTGAAGAAGATGAGATAGATGCCAACAATGCGGCAGGCAAGGAGCAGAAGGACGGCAAGCAGATGCAGGAGGCTAAAGAAGAGAAGGTGAATGAGCATAAGGTATTGGAGGCTAGTGATGTGGCTGAGAGGGACTGCAAGGTAGAGAAGGGTGAAGAGGAACAGCACGAGTCTGACGATGAGATGGGGGATGCCAAAGGGGAGCAGCAGGAAGCAAAGAAGGTTTCTGTGAAAAAAGTGTGTAATAAGGATCTTGCAGCGGCATGCTCTAGAATGAAAGCCGCAAGACTGATGAATATCGTGTTTAACAACAACATCGACCGGCAAGAGTACCCTGTGGCTATGTGCAATGCCAAAGACGCCGCTGCTCTTGTCCTTAATGTGGTTAGGATCTTTCTGCCCAACAAACAGCCCAAGACCAACAGGGTCTGGGAGAACTGTGTTGCGCTCATCCGCTGCGTGCCTGTTGTGGCACCCAAGCTTTCTGTGCGCATGATAGAGCAGGCCAAGCAGTTTGCCAAGGACTGGAAGAAGAAGATTGGTGAGGGGGGGATTTGTGGAGATCTTGGCATGCTGGCCTCATGGGCCTTCCTTAACTTCATCATTTCTTACAACATTGTATCAGAGTTTGATGTCGATGAGATCATCCGTCTCTATGGCACCATGCCACGCAAATATCAGAGGAAGAAATGCGTCAATCTCTGCAAGGCTCTTGGTCTTGTCAATAGGATTAGCGACTTAATTGATTATTTGATTGAAAATGGACAACAGTTGAGTGCCATACAAATGACACAGGTTCTTCAATTGGTGGACAAATATCCAATGCTTGCTCTTCTGGAGGGATATGTTGAAAAGGCAAAAGGGACTGCTCTAGAGTTACTTAGCAAGAATGGATTAGACAAGTCCCTGAATCCGACCATATCAAAGGAGATTGAGAATCTTCGGCTTGCGGAATCTATGGTTAAACAGCAACTCACTGATTCAGGCAAATCGGTTACTATATTGGAAGAGATTAACAATTTGTTAGCTGAGTATGCAAAGAGCCGTATTACAGCAAATGCCTCTACTACGTCGGCATTAAATTCAAGGCAGCAGCAAAAGACCCAACAGCAGAAGCAAAATCAGAAACACAAGAAGCACAAGAAGGAGCAGCAGCAACACGAGGGACAAGATGGCCAAGTGCAAGGGAAACAAATAAAGCTGGAAGGGAAACAGCTGCACTTAAACCAGCCAAGGCCATGTGTTAACAAGCTACCAACACCAGCTGGTCCTTCCGCAAGATTTCTACCACCTGTGGTTCCGAATGTGGCACAGATTGGTCCCATTGGGCATCGGCCGTTTGATTTAATGCCTGCAGTTCCTCTTCCATTTTTACCGGGAATTCAAGGTGGACCAGTTGCAGCAAATTTTGTGCCTACTCAATATAATATTTTCCTACAAAATCCTTTATACCGTCATCCATCATTCCACCCCAGATAGCACTTTACTTCAGTAGCTTCTCAAGTAAACTACAAGTCAGATATAGGATTTGTAAAGAATTGCTTGCCATTTCCTTTTTTTGTGTTACACATTTCTTAATGTACTTTTTTTTTTGACAACCTGTGACTATCCAAAAAAAGGAGTCATTTTGACCAGCATCCAGCTCGTGGTACTCTGCTTTTGGGTTTCTTCATTAATCAGTAGGCTTCTTTTATTACAGGCCATCCATTACTCTCGAGTCTCCATACACAATTACACATCAGACACATGCATCCACACTAGTGCATCCTAGTGACAGGGAACGTTGATCACTGTACAAAGTAGAAACTTTTGTTGAGGAGCACTATTACTCCACCAAACTGAGTAGTTAAATGTGCATGGTTAATTGCTAGGGTTTAAAATCTCGTAGGTAGACGTAACTAAGAGTTCACATTCACACTCCTTCAACTAATTAAATAAATACTTTGAACTTTAAAACTGGTGGGATAAATTTAAATATGTACTCCAGTACTATTTTGGTCTTGCTTAGTAGGCCAGGGTGAGGGAAGTCACCCTTCAGGATCTAGTTGCTGCAATCTCGAGAGAAAAATATGGTAATCGATGGAGTAGGTCCCGCCCCATGTTCATAAATCATAATTCTAGCTGAACCTAGAAATGAACATGACTGTTGAACTATGAGTAGACTTTCCATCTTTCTGTAACCAAGTCAAGCTTTTGTGTGAACCATGTGGTTCATCAAATTCAACAGGATTCATTAGCTTGCCATGTAAGATGAATGCCTGTTTTGTTGACCATTGACCAGTGAATGTGCTCTGTGGGTATCCAACACAGCTAGATTGGTGCCTTGGTTGTAGTTGCTGATACCATTGTCATAATAAAGGTGGTAATTGGCTGGCTGGACTGTGGTCTTTTTATTTGCCAAATCTGCATTTTCTTATCTGTAGTAGTTTATGTTAAGATTTTTTATTGGAGTTTGTTTCTGATGATAATATGTCATTTTCTATTGTTACTATTTATTTGGACCAGATACATGTTTGTGGTAGTTGAGTTGTTGACTTCCCTTTATGTTTCTTTGTTATGAAAGGATATGCCTCTGAGCATGGTTTCATGGTTAAGTTGCCATATGGTTAGGCGATAGGTTATATTTCCCAATAGATTTGTGATGATGCTGTACAATTTGTAGGGAGTGAACGAAATTTTGTTTTATGATCTTTTCCCGCCCTTACTCAAAATACGTATTTTCCACCACTATCAATATTTTTGGTCAGTATTTTGGAAATTATTAGTTTTTCTATAAATATAATAATTTATAACCATAGGACTCAAACCCACGACCAGCCACAACAATATGTAAGACCTCAACGGCTGCAGTACACCACAATTTGTGACTATTAAATTCTTTTTCCTAGCACACCACAATTTGTGACAACTAAATTCTTTTTCCTCTCTATATAAGCACAGTTCACGTAAAATATTTGAAGGATGCGGCTTTAAACCAACTTAGAAATCAACTAATTCTCAGTTGATTAGTATATATGGATCTAAAATATGTTCTTCATGTCCAATAATTCATTCATCCAGTGCGAAAAAGCATAGTATTGTCTCAGTCCAACCTAGAAAATCTTATTTCTCAGTTGATTTACAAATTAGTTCAAATTTTGAAAAAAAAATGCTTATCATGTTGCAACAATTTGTGCATCAATGTGAAAACTGTATTATTTTCTTAGAGTTCAACTTTTAATTTTGTGCATCTAATGTGAAAACGTAGTACGAGTATTTTCTTAGAGCTCAGTTTTTATTGGAATTTTGCACAGTTATCAGTATGGGATCCACAATTCTCGATGTCGACTGAGTGCTAAAATGGTCTGAGGCAATTGAGAATTACCAAAACCGACCTTTTAAAACTACACCCTGATGTTCCGCCCAAGGTTAGCATATCCCGTCACCTACTGGAAAACAATAATGTCTGAAATCTTGCCAAAACTTTTCCATGGTTGTAGGGCATATATAACCTCCTCGTAATGTTTGATTGGTATAGTTGCAAATTGTAATACCTGCCTCTATGGTTCAAAGTTCAGAACTGAAAATAGCTATGAATATGGGATGCAGATTTAACATGTTGCATCGGTCTTTCCAAATTCTCAAAATAAAATAAAATCGTTGATAAAGGTTAAGGTATATCCTGTGCATGTACAAAATTTCCTGAAGACTTCATCATGTATACCATGTACAAACAGCAAGAGACAAGTGAACTGTATCATGCATTTATGATCATATTTTTTAAGCAACCATGCATACATCATGGTCACATTTTGTGATGCATTTCTCCCTGAAAATCATATGGGACCTATGCAACACAATATGTGGTTGCGAATTCTACATTGCGAGTGAGATATAATCATGGAAACATCAATGTTGCCGGTTCATATTACATCGCAACTGTCTGTACACACAGAGTAGTAATTAGTCGTCAGTGGACTTAACCTCTAGCATGATTGAAAATGACAGCCATCATGATCATAACAAATTGAGGTGGATGGTGGCAAGTAGGCCTCAGCACCACCATGCCGACAACAAGTACAGGAGATGCCTGCCTCATCTCTGCCAACGTTTCAGTTTCAGGTTACCTCGCCTTCTTTCTTCTTGCATCTTCTATCCTTTGTTACCTTGTCCAATTCGATTTTGAATGGTTGGATTGGTTACTCTGCAAGCTTTAAGTTACAACACATGGATCAGTTTACAGTGCATATGCGGTCACATTCTTCTCTTTTTCAACGGCAGAAATTAAACCAGATACGTGCACTTCTTGCCTGATGGAGCATCCTTCAGCCGGTGTGTCTCCAGCAGGACCCTGCTAACGAGGGTCTCAAAACGTTTCTCATGCAAGTGGAGGTCCGACGGAGTGAGCAAGATGCAGTGCATCAGGTTGTTTTTCATCCATGATTAGTAAAAGTGTTGTACTATCAGATTTTTCTCGAGCTTTTATCCACATCAGATTTGGTAACAGCGAGGACTACAACAATTGATGCTTATCACTACAGAGCTTCAGAAACAGAATAGTGAAGGTTTGTTTGTCAGAATAATGCAAGGACTGTAGGCAAGTACATTTTCTCCTCTTCAGTGACCCCTATCTTTTATTAGCATAAATTAAAGTATTAAACCAGATGGGTGTGCGAAGTGTTGTGCAAATCTAAGGACAAACGTCATATCAGGAAAAGCAAATTCTAAGAACAAAAAACAATCTTTGTCTGCACTTTGGGAAAAGCAGAGACAAATAAGGCGAAGTTATGTTCTTGGGCTAGCTTTTACAGTTGAAGCTTATGCAACGGGATTTGCACACGCACTAATATTAAAGACTAGACATGCTAATATGCTATTTTAAACACATGGCGTAGCTATTAGGCAGATCTTGTTTTGCGTTAGAGGTAAAATAGAAAGAAAAATGTTCCTTCTTGCATTGCAACTGCCTTCAATGGGGCCGCAGGCCTGCAATTTTCTAATTCCTTCCAGGCTTTGGCAGCACATTTGAAATTCTAGATATGGTCCTGATATATTCCACAATTTATATGTCTGGTTACAATATTTAAGGTATCTGTGCACAACACTTTGTGCCTTCGGGATTGCTCCCTCCCTCTGAAAATTGAAGGTTGCTTGTCCACCAAACAAAATTCCGTGCTGGTTTCTCAAAAAATAATAATATAGCGATCCTTGTTCTGTATTATACGTACTAGCATTGATTGTTCTAAAGTAAACTGCAGATTTTGAGCGATTTCTTTTGTTTGCAAGCTTGACCCCCACTGTTCTGAATATTTTTCTATTGTGCCATTGATTTTATTTATGGAAAAATCTTCCTCTTCAACTGCATCTTCCACCCCTTGCCTCTCCTATAACTTTGGTGCTGCTGTTGGCGCTGTCGCTTCCAATCCTCATGGGTGAGGTGAGTACTACTTTTTCTTCCTTACCCTTTTATGCTTAATCCTCTTTGTAACTCCAACACGAATCTTATTTGTTCTGCCTATATGTATGCAAGATCTTTATGATTAGGCGTCCAGTGTTTGGTTACTTTCTAGACTGATCATACTTTTTCATTATTATACAGTTCAGGATTGACGACTTTTGATTTGTCTGGATCTGACCATATATTAGCAACATATAGTAACGAAAAGACAGATGTGTCACCCTCCTGGCGCTTAGGGAGTCGATCGTAACATAGTTACCACACACAATTTCCATTCAAAGAAAAAAAAACATGTAGTAAATTATTAGACATTAGCATGGTTTTAGTTTATTACCACCTATTCCACCCTTTTTACTGCCAACAATTAGTGAGCATGGCACATGTAGTAATTCGTTACTAGATATTATCATGATTTTACTTGGTTTACCTGTGGTAAAGCATTCTTTCTTCTTACCATCTGGTCCGTCCTTTTTACTGTTCGTCCCATAATATAAGAGCGTAGGAGGGGAAAGACGACTGGGTATCCCCATGGCGCTCTCGCGACCACGCAAGCGGAGGCTGGGCACGCGCCGCCGCCGCCCGGATCTCCGGCCTCCAACCTCCGTTCCGGCTGCCGACACCAGATCCGAGCTCCCCGCAGCGTTCTCTCCCACGTCAGGGTACGCGCAGCTCCGTCCCCCAGTTCGTCCAGCCATGCCGCTCGGGAAAATCTCCACGGCGGCCGCCACTACTGCGTCTTCTCCAACCACGGCTGCGGCCGCTGTCCTCCCACCACCTGCGTCTTTCCTCCAAGGTCAGGCTGTCGTGGTCTCGTCCGCTTCTCCGAGTCCAGGTCGGAGGTGCCTTGCTCGCGAGTCCTCTGCTCCGCCGTTGCCGCTGGATCAACACACCTGGGCTGCTGGCGATGTTGGCGCGGTTGTGGCGACCAAGGCAGGGTCAGCGTCGGGCACTCCGGCTGCTGGCACCATCCCGGCTGCCGGCGTCCGCCCTCGACCACGTCCGGTGCCCCCTGCCTGCAGATTTAGGAAGGAAGACGGGGGTGTGAAGGCGCCGCGTCCCAAGCCTGCTATGACAACTGCTTCAGCTCCAACGGCCGCGGCCCCTGTCACGCTTGCTGGTGCCTCCTCGGGTGTGCTGCTGCCAGCCCCTGTTGCGCCGGCCAATGGCGACGGCAGGGCCAACGAAGTGGAACCGGAGTGCGGTGTCGTTGGCGTGGGGGACGAGCTGACATGTGCACCGCGATCTGTGTTGTGGGCCTCCGCTACTGACAATGACGACGAAGATGACGAAGAGGAGCTGGCCCCTCAAACGCCGCTGGCTGTCATCAAGGGCCTCAGCTCCAGCGGGATGTGCGTGGGGCATGAGGTTGACACAAATGGGGATTGGCAGGAGGTGCTACCGCGTCGCGGCACGCCTCGTCCGGCATCATCGCCATCCCCGACAAAGGCTCCTCGTCCCATTCCGGCTTGGCTTCACGGTAGATGCTGTAGATGCCTCGTTCATGGGCACCGTGCGGCTTATTGCAGAGATCCGTTGCAGTGCTCCCGTTGCCTGGAGAATGGTCACCGTGCACGCGGATGCCGCAATCCTTGGCGTCCTCTAAGCTCGTTGGCATGCCTTGCCGTGCCGCTCGTGTCTCGCCTCGGCAGCATGCATCGTTCTGCTCCCGCTTCATGTGAGGGTTCGATGAAATCCACGATCCCCTCCAAGGCGCCCCACCATGGGTCTTGGGCGTCTGTCGTCTCTGCTTCTGCCAGATCGACAACCCAGTTCGAGGTGATGTTGCAGGCCGCTCTCGCTGATCAGACTGTGCTACTGCAAGGCTGTCTGGCGCGGGTTGGGAGTTTTTTGGAGCGAGCGGAGGCTGCGCTGAGTAGACTCTCCCTTATGCCGGCTATGTTGCAGACCGCTCCGACATCGCATCCTCCTGGTGTGTCCGGTGTCTGCTCCGCAGAGGACACAGGGGTGGAGTTATTTGGTTGTTTCTCCCCTCGTGGTGGAGACAATTCATCGCCGATGTCTACCTCGCCTCCTATATTGTCTTCCACTGAGTCCGAGTCCATCGCCGTGCTTGTGGCTCCAGTGTTGCAGATCATGCCTGAGCTTAGGGAGCTATGTTCGAGTCTGTCAGTGGAGCACATGAAGGTGGACTCGTCGATGATTTCGTGTGAGGGGCACGATTCACCTTTGTCATGTGTGCATCTGGAGGCGCCTGAGTCTTGCGGACCGGAGGTTCTTATGGTTGAGGATATTGATGCGGGCGGTGTGTCGGCGTCTTCTTTTGGGAGCCGCTTGGTTGACGACAACTACGCCCGCAACTACGACAAGACTGATGGTTGTTTCTTGAAGAAGAAATCCAAGAGAAGTATAAGTAAGAAGTGTAACGCCACAAGGAAGGCGTTCGAGATTTCATGATTGATATTGCTATGATCCTTGTGTCGTCGTCATAGATTTGGTCTGCGTTCGAGATTTCATGATTGATATTGCTATGATCCTTGTGTCGTCGTCATAGATTTGGTCTTCTGAGTTGGTGTTGTGAGTTTGGATGTGGTGTGTAAGTGTTGAGGGCTATGGTTTTTGTGTGTTGGGGGGCATTGGACGGGTTGCCTAAGTGGTCGTGGTGTTTCATGCTTTGTGAGTTAGCCCGTTTTGGGGTGTTTGTATCGGTTTTCGCCCGGTTTTCCCTAAATTAACTGGGCAATTCTCTTCTTCTTAATTAATCGATGAGGCAATTCTTTTGCCTCCGTTTCGAAAAATAATATAAGAGCGTTTTTTATGCTAGTGTAGTATAAAAAAATGCTCTTATATTCTGAGACGGAGGAAGTACATCCCTATGTGTCATCGTAGCTATGTTGCTTCCTAGCCTACATGTGCATACAAATGATGACGTTCTGAATGAGTACTTAGTAACTTGAACGAGAACTTTGTAATTAACTTGTGATGTACATATTCTGTATGTCTTGCTAACATTTTTGCAATTTTATGAATTTCAAATGGATTCAGTACTATTTCAGAAGATATTATAATATTTGAAATTCTGAAATAGTTTTGGAAATTTTTGAACTTTTGTTTGGTTCCGAATCACCCATTTTTTCCCTGGATGCGACCCCGGAAGTCTTCAATTAAATTTCAGAAATCTGCTGGATTTGAATATAAATTTATCGTATCCATACGAACAATTTCAAAGGGGCACAATGATTTACTGGGACTCTGCAGAAATGATGGGACCGATCAGTAACCAGAAAAACCCTTGTCAACAGATAGGAAATAACCGTATCATCACTGGAGTTTGGCTTGCTTGTTCGTCCCAATGTCCACCAACATGCAGCAGTAGTCCTTCCTCATATCCATCGGGAGTGCCACCAGAGACTGGTACCGCCGCCGATCGTCCGAGGCAAGAACGCCGTAGGCTCTTAACATCTCATCGTGAGTCAACCCGGGTATCTCCAGCAGCGCCGTCAAGACATCCTGACCAGGAGAAGCTACACACTTTGTCGCCGCCGGTGGCACGTCGGCGCGCCGGCTTTTGCTTGACTGCAGCTTACGGTTGTTGCTGCCCGGAGAAGTGTTGAAGTAGCTGGAGAACTGGCTGGGAAGGAAAGCTTCGCCGTGATAGTATTCGTCCTTGGAGTAGAGGATGGCACTCCCGAGCAGCGTCTTCCTTCTCGTGTCGACCATGACCACCCAAGTCATCTTGTCGCCGTCACGGTGGAGGTGTATGTGCTCGGACACCAGGAAGCAGACGATGTCTGGGTCCTCGATGCTCACCACCGGGAAATCCATCGGCAGGCGAGGGAGAAGCCGGTAGGCGTCGAGGTCCCAGAGGTCGCTGCAGTCGACCACGGCGTCCTTCTCCCACCCCATGTGGCTGCCCTTCGTCCTCCTCAGGGTCCAGGTGGTGACGATGAATGCATGGCGAGAATGCGCGCACTCGGTGGTGCCAGGGCCTCCGCAGCAGCAGCGAGGAGAGACATTGACGAACTTCACCGTGGCGCCGCCGTCGGTGGAGCACACGCTCCGGCATCTCCCAGTCCTCGCGATTCGCGAACACGGACGACGACAGGCTCCACAGGCACAGGCAGAGGCAGGAACCTCAGCTCGGGGTTCTCCTGTGACATGTCGGAGAAGAGGATGCCCTTGTACAGGTCGACCCAGTAAAAGAAGCGGTCGCCGACGGGGATCACCTTGTTGGTCCCCCAAGAGCCCCAGCGGCAGTAGGAAATCACCTCGCCTTTGGTGACGTCGTGGTGGACGTGGAAGCGCTTGATCTTCCAGCGCAAATAGCTGGACCGGAGCACGCGGAGATCGGCCACCACCCGCTTTGCCCCGCCGCGGTCAAAAACGTCGATGACACAGATCGCCGCCAACACAAACTCCCGATCGCCGCGCCGCAGGAAGCCTGCGCTTTCACGGTCCATACTCAGCTGCGGCCGGTCGCCATGGAGCCCCCTCGGACCACTCATGTAACAAGGGGGGAGAAGCGACAACGACGGCGGTCGGGAGGGGTCGCCGGCGTTGTAGACGAAGTAGTCGGTCGCGTTGTTCACGTACTGCATGTCCTGCATGCGCAGACATAAGAGTACAGAGTCGCCGTGGGCTGCGATGACGCTGGGGAAGATTCGCACCCCGTCCGGCAATAGGCCGTGGTGGAGGTTCAGGCGCGAAACGGCCGGCGGCGCGGCGAGGCGGAAGGAGACGTGGACTGGGTACCCGGTGGAGGTGCGAGCGTACGCCACAGTCCTGGAGTCAGCGGGGTTGGGGCAGGGCCCTGCTTCCACGTGGCGATACCAATCCCCGCCATCGAACATCACCCAGCGAGGGTACTCGGCGGCGGCGACAGACGGGTAGGCGGCGGAGGGTTGGGGGGTTTCCATGTGGCAACGGGCAGATCGATTGCTGGGACTGGGATCTCGATTCGACCGGTGCCCCTGGATACATAGGAGGCCTAGGATACAACATATCCGACTTCTATATAACTCGTGTCTATTCACATCAATTACAAATATAACAAACTTCATTTTCACGAATATTCTCCATCATCTAGAAGTTGTTCATGCGTCAGAGCCTTCATGTACTCCAGACTTGGGTTGTATTTTTTGTATTTTTTTAGAGCTACCCGACAGGCCTAATCCGCCGTCTGAGACTCCGCTGCTACTCCTGCAGCTCCACTCTTCATGACTCCACTTACAATAGTGCTCCCTTGCAACTTGTAAAGATGCGAAGCCGTCCTCTCTCCTATCATCACGGTCACCCTATTTTTTATGATTTTCATGGTCTTTTTATCCGGATAGAATTCCATACCATCATCATGAACAACACCAAACGAAATTAGATTCCTCCTTAGCCCTGGCACATATCTGACTCCCCGAAGCATCCGCTCAACTCCGTCAAACATCTTGATTTTTCATGTCACCTACTCCAGCAACACGATAACTTGTATCATCATCTACGTAGGCTAAACCAAACTCACCAGACCGGTAGAAGAGAACCACTCCTTGTTGGGCGTCGCATGAAAAAAGCAAGCTCAATCCAACATCCACGCATCAGTTTTAGTTGACCGTATGTTTGATACTACAAGGGTATTACTACTGTTGTCTGAGTCATCACCATGAATAGCCACGTTAGCACTTGCCCCACCCTTTCAGTTCTGCACATTCCCTCTTTATATATACCCAATCCTTGCATCCGTAACACTGCACCTTTTTCTTCTTTTTCTTCTCCGCCTCTTGTCTCTTCCTGAGTTGATAACCTTTAACTATCAACCCCATACCTGGAGTACTCACCTTTTCAACAGCATTCTTCTGCTTCATCAACTCATGTCCAAGCAACGCTGCGGTGATTTTCTCATTATTGACGGTTGTCTTTCGATGTGTCAACGTAATGACCAAATGCTCATAGGACGGTGGCAACGAAACAAGAAGTAGTGCCTTATCCTTGTCCTCAATCTTCACATCCAGGCGCGCTAGATCCGTGACCAACTAATTAAAGGCATTCACATGCTTCACAAGATCCGCCCCTCCTGCATCTTCAGCTCATAATTTTTTTCTTCAAATACAGCTTATTGGTCGCTGACTTGGACATATAACGGCTTGCCTATTTATCCCAAATTTCCTTAGGAGAATCTTCCTCCATGACATGATACATGATCTGATCCGCGAGACAAAGCCATATGGTAGCGACCGTCTGTACTTGCATATCCTCCCACACATCGTCCTCAACCTTGGTCAGCTTAGTCTCCTGCAAACCCTTCAAGATTCCCTGCTGCGCCAGAAGATCCTTAACTCTTGTCTGTCATAGACCGAAGTTACCCGTGCCATCGAATTTTCCCACATTAAATTTGGTGAACCCCGGCGCCATGCCGAGCCACGATCTAACTGACCTGTTGCAGCCGGTCTTACCGCCTTTGCTTGTCTATGCGACTTTCTCAAAAAAAAAACACCGGTCCCAAATTCTTCGTTTGAAGTCACAATGCAGTCCACGATCAACCAAGAACCTTGACTCGCACCGTCCCTGTCCGCCCTTCAGAAATTGCCGTGAAGCCTCTCGTCATAACGAAGACCGATTATCTGTCGTAGCCGAATCTCTCCACTTTTTCCCGAACTTACAGACTAAGAGCATCTCCAGCCGTTGGAGCCCCCAAGAACACCACCGAACCAAAAAAGTTGGTGTCTTGGGGGGCCAAATGCTTCATCCGGCTAAAATAAGAGTGCATGGGAGGGCATCTTCCCAGCCACACCCCACCCCAACCCAAAGTTTGTGTGGGAAATGATTAAGTGGGTCAAGAAAAAGGACACGTGAGGAGACACGATTCGCCGAAACTTCCGCCGGCGCCCCCAAGAGCCCCCTAGCGTGCTGGGTTTCGCCTGGGTATGCCGACGCTATTTTAACGTCCTGGGGGCGTTGGGAGCGTGGCTGGACCGTTTTTGGCAAAAAAATAACATCCGAGCCTAGAACCGAACCTAAAAAGATGTCCTGGAGGCGTCCTGGGGTGGGTGGAGATGCTCTAACCTTTTGTTTGGTGCCTTTGCTGCCTCCGTCGCCAGCCTTTTATTACCTGCTGGTTCAGTCAGCACTATCTTTTCCTTTCATGACACGGAAACCGAGCCTGAACCGCCGCGGCCTCACAAATTCCATGCATCAGTCGTAGTTGAATCCGACACTAGCGATCACGCCTCTGCCGCACATGCATACACGAAGATTTCCTTTTGCTTAATCCAATTATGCACTAGTCCGACAACAAGCAGACCCACGTGACGTGCACATGCCTATGTGCTAACGTGTGCTGCTATGTGATGTTGATATGAACACTCTAATTTTTGTCAAATTACGTGACAATGATCAACGAAAATGACAAGTTAAAATACATGAAAAATGGCCATTTGGAGCTAAAACAGCTTTTAAACGAGACATTTATGGTTTTAGCCGTGCAATGAACACGTAAATCCAATTTACAGAACATTAGAGGGCATTGTGGTCACTGCGACATATTTCTGCACCAGCCGCAGCCGCTACAACACAATTACCAAACGACTGCATCTCAGCTCTGACCTTTCAGTCGTAGCTAGCAGCTACAGCCGCTCCTTTCAGTTAAAGTCGTTACAGCTGCAGCCTGCAGCCGCAGAAGTTCCAGCCAAAACAAACACACCCTAAGGGCAGAGAAAATACTAATGTACGGAGAGTTCAATTATATTGAATAAGAAAGGTCAGGAAAGTCGAGGAACAGAAAAAGAATCGCCATGCCGAGGCAAAACAGGACCACCCGCTAGGCCGTGTAAATCCAATTTCTGGACAACCATCAACAGATCACAATCAGAATTGTTGGGAGATTAATTGAACTCTAGAGAAGAAGAAATTAAACTGAGAATGTAATGACCATCCAACGCAGATCACCAAGACGATAGTTGCTCCTGCTAAGTCGTATAACCCCAATTTCTGAAGAACCACCAACAAATGCAAATCAGAATTGCCGTAGACAAAAGGTGAGCTGTGGAGAGAAATAAATAAAATGGAGGAATCAAATGATTCATCCAAAGCAGATCAGAAAGAAGAAGACGAGTCACCCCCGACGCTAAGCCAAATCCAAATTTCTGGAGATCCACCAATAATAACCCAAATCAGAATCTCTGGAGAGTAAATTATTGTACTTTGCAATTGAATTAAGTTAAAAGTCAGAGGGATCGAGAATTTGATATCATCCAAACACGGATCACAAGTTCCAGGTCGATGAGCGATCCAAAACTTCAGTCGAACACCAAAACATTGTCCTCCAGGAAGATCTGACCATTTATATATCAGAAACCAAACCTCCACCCTTTGACTCATCTCTGGGGAACCACTACACTCTTGCTTCTGATGCATCTAGAGGAGCACAAACACACACCAAAAGCGAGATCAGCTGCTATAATAAGAATACACCAGGACCTTGAATCCACCTCACATTAGCTGATGATGATGGAACTCGTGATGAGAACCAGAAGACCACATGAGCGATAGCCATTCAAATCTGACCTGCCTCAGATTCCCTTATAGACATACAACACCCCAAGGACCTCCACATACCAGATCCAGTCCTGCAACCAACCCATGGAAGTCAACACAAATGAACCAACAGTCAAGACACTGACCTGACACCGTGACACGTTCAAAGTACAGGTTTACCTGTGGGCACAAACTTCCTAAATATATCAGATAGCAATGGGCAGGAAGACCAACGCAGGGATCAAGAGTACAGATATAACTAATCAAACCACAAAGGGATATATGGAAACCAGACGATTTTAACAGATTCAGATTCACTACCAGCATTGTCTTAGGCCAAAACAAATCTGCAACGACATGGAGGGCAGAAGCAAAAAATCAAAATCAAAGATATGAACATGTAGCTGAATTAAATAAAAGTAAGAGGATAAGAGATTAATTTTTTTCCGGTTTGTAGGATGGGCCACTAGTTTGAAGCTTCATTCTTGCATCTTTGCAGCCAAATCTGAATTCGAAATATTGCCTAGTAAGAAATCTTCGTATTATTATCTAAGTTAAGGAATTGAGAAGATAGATTTAGAAGAATTGCAAACTCGGCATCAGGATTGTGGCCTTGAGTTCGTGAACTGACCTGCAGCGAGCAAGATACCTTTCTATAAATAAATGTTTCAGTTAGGAAGAAAACTAGATTAAACGATGAGTTGAAGATAAAATAAAGTAAGCCTGTCTCGACTGGGAAGGTCAGGTAGACAACACAAGTTCCAAGTATATCCCATGCAAGACACTATCTGCAAGAGCTGAGAATGACTAGGGCAGGGGAAACTACTGTCTGCTGAGTTATAATTATTTCAATAAGAAAGGTCCAGAAAGTTGAACCCCATAAGAAGAAACGCCATGTCGAGCCACCTCCTAGCCTATGTAATTCCAGTTTCTGGAGAGCCAGCAACGAATGAAAATCAGAGTTGTTGGGAGATCACTTGAGAGTCAGCAAGAAGATGAGTGGCGCCCATTAGGCCCTGTGATCTCAATTTCTGGCCAACCAGCAAAATACCCAAATTAGAATTGTACACAGGTCATGTCCGCCTGTCTGTCCGTTTTCGTCTGTCTGTTTGAAAGACCAAACGGACAAAAAAACAGACAAAATTTGGGCCTCTGCGTTGGAGTTGGCCTAAGGACCTGTTTTTTTAGGGAGTCCAGGATTCTGTTATGCTAGTAGGCGAGGTTGATTAGCTAAATGCAAGTGTACCATTTGTAACGACGAACAAATTAACAAGTTTAAAATAGTAAACATGTTCTTGATTGTATAACATAGACAAATATAAATTGTAAGAAACTGAATAATGAAAACAAACTAAGTTCAATGGTATGACTATGAATATGATAGGCATATAAAGAACCAGATAAGGATCTGATTTTTTTTTGAGGGAGTCTAAACATCTGTTATGCTATTGGAAAAGATTTATTAACTAATTGCAATTGTACCATTTCGATCGACGAACCAGATAAACAAGTAAAGCATAGTAAAGATGTTCTTGACTGTGCAACATAGAAAGAGATGAATACTAAGAATTTGAATAATGAAAACATACTAAGTTCGATGGTATGACCATGAATATAATAGGCATAAAATACCAGAAGTACTTTCAATGAACAGTGGATATAAATATAACAAGGATCTGTTTTTAAGGAGTTTAAGAAAATCCATTCTTATTAGTTAAACAACTAACACTAAGCCTTGCAGGATGAACCTAATAATGGAGAAAGTATAGTAAATCTGTTCTTAACAGTTCAACATGAAAAAAGATGGATAGCAAGAACTTGAATATAGATAACCTGCACGTGGTTTCACATATCTAATCTATATGTTAAAAAAATTAGTCAGGCAAAGTTTGAAGTCTGAAACAATGACTTTTCAAGAACTAGAGGGAGTATATATAATCTGAGAGAAGAAACTTCATGGGCTGGGGGGGGGGGGGGGCCGCGGGCTAGGTTGGCCCAGCCGAAGCTCTGCCACTGCTCTGATGTATGTTTTCCTTATTTTAAAAACAGGTGCAGTTAATCTTTTCAAACTTTCAAAACCTATATTTTGCAATACAATTAGATTGGATATGTGAAAACCATAGATGTATGCAAATAGGTTGTCTCATTAAGTATTTTGAAAGAAGTATAATTTCAGAGTTTCAGAAAATATATGATGAAAAAAAGTAGTCAAAGTTGTATTTGGAGACTTTTCAAGAACTGGAGGGACTATATTCGGTTATCATTATTGAGCATAAGGTCTCAATCCAATAACATACTCTATCAACATATAAGTAAATCTGTGAAATCATTACATGATCCGGCTAAGTATCAAGGAAAGCTATGTTCTTTTCAGTAAAATAACTAATATTTAAGGTTGAAAGATAAACGATGAACTAGACAAATAAATAAACCATATAAAATCCGTTATAACAATTCAACATACAAAAGATGAATAATAAGAATTTGAACGGACAGATTTTCAATGGTATGATGATGGATACGATAGGCACATAGCAAAAGTACAATCAATGAGCACTCAATATAAGGACACGGTATTTTTTTTAGGTAGTCTCAGAATTTGTATTGCTAGTGTGCAGGATTGATGAACCAAATGCAAGTGTATCATGTTTTTTTTTCTGTTTTATGCATATCAGCTCAGATAAGATAGCATTACCGCTTACATAAATAGAGCACCACAAGTACATCAAATAGGTTAAATGAAGTGAGTAGAAAGAATGCTCTCAGGTTGTATACTCCCTTCTTCTGGTTCTTAAGAAGTCATCAATATAGAAATAGGTGCAGTGAAACTTGGAGTCTCCCCCCCCCCCCTGCGTCACCCTCCCCACGGGCAATTCAGAAGGCGACGCAACCCCCCCCCCCCCCCCCTCGAGCGCCCCTCCCTCCACGTTCCCCTTCCCCTGCCGCCGCCGGGCAAAGCCCGATGGATCCGGCGGTGGCGGGACCTTTCTCCCCAGCGGCTTTCCCCGAGCGTGGGGGCTCGACGAGGCTAACGGAGAGGAGCTTCTCCGAGCGGCAAGGTGCGGGTGGCAGATCCATGTGACGCGCCACTAGCCCTGCTCGACGCGTCCCCCTGTGGTGGTTGGCCTGGTTTGGCAGCCACCCGGCGGCTGTTGCACTGCGCTGGCCTGTGCTCCCCTACTTCGACGGTGATGATACATGGCTTCGTTGTCAGTCCTGGTAGTCCTCTCCGGCGATCTGCTTCCCCGTCTCCTGTCTGCCCTTGCTTCGGTGGTCTTTGGGGGTCTGTGGTCTTGGGCCGGGGCGAAATCCCTGCACGGCGACGGCCTGCACTGACAACGGCGACACCTAAGGGTGCCGTTACCTCCATGGAGGCGCTGTCAAGGCCCTGGCTGGCCCCTCTTCTCGAGCATCGAGGGAAACCCTTAGTCTAGTTCGCTTGACAAGGCAGCGGCGGCGTGTCAGCGCCGTGCCCTTCTTGAAGGTGCTGCTTGGGTTGCACTTGGAGTCCCCTATGTGGCAGTTGTAGATGATGGCCTCCCCGGTCTTTCCGGCGAGGCTTGTTGGCGATGCGTTGTTGTGATGTGGGCTGCAGCATAGGGCGTGTGCGTCTACGGCGCAATGTATGCCGGCACCGGCGTGTCCAAGACGATGGCTTCGGTAGTTCCGTCCGAGTCCTGCCATCGGCCTGCCGATCTCCTAGGCACAGGGGTGGAAGGAACTGTCGGGGTTACGACGATCTATGGGACCGGCGAGGCCCTTTCGTGGTTCGGCTGAGGGAATCCTCTGGCGCAAAGAGCATCACCGGACACTGCACGCTCGAGGGTTTAGACAGGTTCGGGCCGCCGGAACGTAATACCCGACGTCCTGTGTGGTGGTGGATTATTTGGTTCACAGTAAGGGGCGTCACGGCCTGGCAAGGGATGTTTGGGGAGTGTCGCTATACGTTTAAATGAACAGGGTGTCGACCCCCTTCTAAAGGTGGCCATGGACCTCCTTTTATAATCCAAGGGGCTACCACAGTAGCTAAAATGGACACTACAGAGGGTCATCACCGGCAAGGTCATCAGCGTGCACCACCGGGAAGGAAGGGTAGTTGCCGCGACCGCGCCCATGTATACATTATACCCCGCGCTTGCCGGATAGCTTCCTGGTGCGCATGCTCCAGTCGGCGGCGCTTGAGGAAACAGGTCTTTAGCAACAAGCCGGGAACACCGCCTTCCAGAAAGGTTAACCTTCTCGATCATGGTGCAGCTGCCCTCGTTATTGAGCAGGCTCGAAACAACGAGGAGCGCAACCAATCCTGCCAAAGGCTCCTTCGCATGCAGGTTTATATACGAGGACGAGATTGTTCAAGGAAGATAATGAGAACAACGAGAAATCATGCAAAGTTCCGAGACTTAGCTTCCTGTGCTGCTTCTCGCTTCTGTTCTTGTGAAGGTGTGTAGCTCGAAAGCAAGAGCAGATGCTCCCACCAGCACTGGTGGCTTGCCGGCAATATCTGGCGATCTTGCTGGCGAGCCCCCGAGTCACCTCGGGCAGAGAACTCGAAGATCTCGATGCCGGAGGGCTTCGACGGTGGCACATTCTTGTTTTGCTTCCGGTAGAAAACTTTGAGGCTCTCAATGTTGGCTTGCCGGCAGAGAACTTCATGGTTTTCGATGTTGGCTCGTCGGCAGAGAACCTTGAAGTTCTCGACGCCGGCAAGGCTTTAGGGTTCAGCAGAGAACTCTGGGGTTCTCGATGCTGGCTCGCCGGCAGAGAACCTTGAAGTTCTCGACACCGGCAAGGCGTTAGGGTTCAGCAGAGAAATCTGGGTTCTCGATGCTGGCACGCCGGCAGAGAACCTTGAAGTTCTCGACGCCGGCAAGGCTTTAGGGTTCAGCAGAGAACTCTGGGGTTCTCGATACTGGCTCGCCGGCAGAGAACCTCTAAGTTCTCGACACCGGCAAGGCTTTAGGGTTCAGCAAAGAACTCTGGGGTTCTCGACGCTGGCTCGCGAGCAGAGAACCTTGAAGTTCTCGACGCCGGCAAGACTTTAGGGTTCAGCAGAGAACTCTGGGGTTCTCGATGCTGGCTCGCCGGCAGAGAACCTTGAAGTTCTCGACACCGGCAAGGCTTTAGGGTTCAGCAGAGAACTCTGGGGTTCTCGATGCTTGCTCGCCGGCAGAGAACCTTGACGTTCTCGACGCCGGCAAGGCTTTAGGGTTTAGCAGAGAACTCTAGGGTTCTTGATACTGGCTCGCCGGCAGAGAATCTTGAAGTTCTCGACGCCGGCAAGGCTTTAGGGTTCAGCAGAGAACTCTGGGGTTCTCGATGTTGTCTCGCCGGCAGAGAACCTTCAAGTTCTCGATGCCGGCAACGCTTTAGGGTTCAGCAGAGAACTCTGGGGTTCTCGATACTGGCTCGCCGGCAGAGAACCTTGAAGTTCTCGAAGCCGGCAAGGCTTTAGGGTTCAACAGACAACTCTGGGGTTCTCGATGCTGCATCGCCGACAGCTTTGACAAGGCTTTAGGGTTCCGATGAGAACTCTGGGGTTCTCGATGCTGGCTCGCCGGCAGAGAACCTTCAAGTTCTCGAAGCCGGCAATGCTTTAGAGAACTCTAGGGTTCTCGATACTGGCTCGCCGGCAGTGAACTTTGAAGTTCTCGATGCCGGCAAGGCTTTAGGGTTCAGCAAAGAACTGTAGGGTTCTCGATGCTGGCTCGCCGGCAGAGAACCTTGAAGTTCTCGACGCCGGCAAGGCTTTAGGGTTCAGCAGAGAACTCCGGGGTTCTCGATGTTGGCTCGCAGGCAAAGAACCTTGAAGTTCTTGATGCCGGCAAGGCTTTAGGGTTCAGCAAAGAACCTTGAAGTTCTCGACATCGGCAAGGCTTTAGAGAACTCTGGGTTCCTCGATGTTGGCTCGCCGGCAGAGAACCATGAAGTTCTCGACGCCGGCAAGGCTTTAGGGTTCGGCAGAGAACTGTGGGGTTCTCGATGCTTGCTTGCCGGCAAAAAACCTTGAAGTTCTCGACGCCGGCAAGGCTTTATGGTTCAGCGGAGAACTCTAGGGTTCTCGATGCTGGCTCGCCGACAGAGATCGCAAGGCTTTAGGGTTCAGCAGAGAACTCTGGGGTTCTCGATGCTAGCTCGCCGGCAGAGAACCATGAAGTTCTCAACGCCGGCAAGGCTTTAGGGTTCAGCAGAGAACTCTGGGGTTCTCGATGCTGGCTCGCCGGCAGAGAACCTTGAAGTTCTCGACGCCGGCAAGGCTTTAGGGTTCAGCAGAAAACTTTGGGGTTCTCGATACTGGCTCGCCGGCAGAGAACCTTGAAGTTCTCGACGCCGGCAAGGCTTTAGGGTTTAGCAGAGAACTCTAGGGTTCTCGATGCTGGCTCGCCGGCAGAGAACCTTGAAGTGCTCGACGCCGGCAAGGCTTTAGGGTTCAGCATATAACTCTGGGTTCACGATACTGGCTGGCCGGCAGAGAACCTTGAAGTTCTCGACGCCAGCAAGGTTTTAGGGTTCAGCAGAGAACTCTAGGGTTCTCGATACTGGCTCGCCGGCAGAGAACCTTGAGGTTCTCGACGCCGGCAAGGCTTTAGGGTTCAGCAGAGAACTCTAGGGTTCTCGATGCTGGCTCGCCGACAGAGAACCTTGAAGTTCTCGACGCCAGCAAGGCTTTAGGGTTCAGCAGAGAACTCTAGGGTTCTCGATGCTGGCTCACCGGCAGAGAACCTTGAAGTTCTCGACGCCGGCAAGGCTTTAGGGTTCAGCAAAGAACTCTGGGGTTCTCGATGCTGGCTCGCCGGCAAAGAACCTTGAAGTTCTCGACGCCAGCAAGGTTTTAGGGTTCAACAGAGAACTCTAGGGTTCTCGATACTGGCTCGCCGGCAGAGAAACTTGAGTTCTCGACGCCGGCAAGGCTTTAGGGTTCAGCAGAGAACTCTAGGGTTCTCGATGCTGGCTCGCCGGCAGTGAACCTTGAAGTTCTTGACACCGGCAAGGCTTTAGGGTTCAACAGAGAACTCTGGGGTTCTCGATCCTGGCTCGCCGGCAGAGAACCTTGAAGTTCTCGACGCCGGCAAGGCTTTAGGTTTTAGCAGAGAACTCTGGGGTTCTCGATGCTGGCTCGCCGGCAAAGAACCTTGAAGTTCTCGACGCCGGCAAGGCTTTAGGGTTCAGCAGAGAACTCTGGGGTTCTCGATACTGGCTTGCCGGCAGAGAACCTTGAAGTTCTCGACGCCGGCAAGGCTTTTCGTGTCAGGTTGCCACCCCGGGAGCGCTAACGCAAGCATCACCAAGAGGCAAACTTCTACCGGTACACCTGCAACACTTATCTGGCATACTTGTCGGGCAGCTCGGGCTTGAAGGTTCTGCTGGAGGGCCAGCGGACTTGCCGTAGCTCGTGGGTGAACGCCGGGCAGCCTTCCTCGTAGGGTAAGCTGCCGGGCACCTCCGGCGTAGGCGCGTCGACGGCTGGGTCCGCGCGACCATCGGACTGGTGGCGTGCCTGACGCCGCCTCTCGATGGTGGTGCGAGCGTCCTCCTTGCGTCTATCCTTCAAGACATGGCGTTGATCTTTGTTCATCCGCGGATCCGTCGAGGCGTATGACACCTCGTCTACGTCGGTCCGGCAGGTAGGTTGCTGCTGTTGTGGGGGAGACTGCCCCGTGTGCGCCCTGCCGGCGTCGCGTCCGGTGGTGGGTGCCCTCGGAGCCTCCTGGCGGGCGCACGACGGGCCCGCTCCCTCCGGCCTGTCGCGGTTCGCGAAACTCGGTAGACTCCGGATTGTTGCTCTCCAGTCCTCCATCTTCTCTGGTGCGGGCGGGAAGTTCAGCAATAGCTGGGTCTGCTCCAGAGCTTCCTCCGGAGTCTTGGGCATGGAGCGGTGTGAGGTGTGGGTGGCGCTCTTACTCCTAGCCGTGCCAAGAGGAGCGTCTCCCCGCGTCGTCGCGCACTGCTCGTTCCCACCAGAAGGTTGCTATCGAGCTCGGCCCTGCGTCTCTTGAGAGGGACGCGCAAGGGTCTTGTCCGCGAGCCGCCCAGGGTCGCCACCCTGGGGGCGTTGATCGCGGTGGTCTTGAGAAGGCTGCGGCGGAGGTCCCGTCGCCGCCACTGCTGCTGCAGCCGCCACCGCGGGCGCGTTCTGCGTCTCCATAACGACGGGGTCCGGATCGCGGCTCGCGGAGCTCCGCGCAGTGTTGTGGTTGCGTTCACCGGCGCGGCGATTGTGAAGGCCGCCTCCATCCGCCTCGCCGACCACCACTTGCGAGAGCAGCTTGGACGTGGATGGGGCGGGCGTCGCCGGACCCTTAGCCTTCTTGGGAGGCATGGGCGTCGAAGAAGCTGTCGGCGACGACGCGCAGGAGTCGGCGAAGGTTCACGCAAGGGATCCCCCTACCTGGCGCGCCAAAGATGTCGGGGTTACGACGATCTATGGGACCGGCGAGGCCCCTTTTGTGGTTCGGCTGAGGGAATCCTCTGGCGCAAAGAGCATCACCGGACACTACACGCTCGAGGGTTTAGGCAGGTTCGGGCCGCCGAAGCGTAATACCCTACGTCCTGTGTGGTGGTGGATTATTTGGTTCACAGTACAGGGGCGTCACGGCCCGGCAAGGGATGCTCGAAGAGTGTCGCTACGCGTGTAAATGAACAGGGTGTCGACCCCCTTCTAAAGGTGGCCATGGACCTCCTTTTATAATCCAAGGGGCTACCACGGTGGCTAAAATGGTCATTACAGAGGGTAAGACGACACGTACAGGGACGGGTGTCGATAAAGTTGGTTTTGGAGTGGTGATCCGCCACGTAGCCGACAGGCTCTAACTAACCGCCTGTGCGCCCGCCACTTGTCGGCGGAGTTCTGCGCGCGCGCCACCCGTCGGGGACAGGTGGGAGAGCGGGGGCAGCAGGGAGCTTGCCGGTGCTGAGCTTGTCGGCCTTGAGCTTGCCGGAAGATATTGGTTTGCCGGCTCCGCCTCGCCGGGTCTTGTCTTGTCGGCTCTGCCTTGTCGGGTCTGCTTCTTGACAGCTCTAGATTGGCAAGACCCCGTGTCTAGAAGGTTTGTGAGGCCCTGGTTCTCACTACACCGACAGGAACATTGACCCGGGCAGTCCTGGAGATGTGGTCTTCTTTGGAGGCGCCTGGCAATGGTTGTGACGCGGCCTTAACGCTCTGACTCTAGCTTCCTCGCCATTCATGGTTAGAGGTTGGACAAGGGGAGACCTTTCGTCGTTGATGTCTATAGGTGGTGGCACCTCCTCACCTGCTCATTTGGTGAGGACGGTGGTGTGTGTGCGTGTGTCCCTACTGCTGGGAGGTTGTAAATGTACCTCTATTCTCTTCTGTTCAATGAAATGAAAGGCAAAGTCTTTTGCGTTTTCTCGAAGAAAAAAAATCTGAAACTTGAGTAGCTAAAATTTTAAATTCAAACTCAATTTTTAAAATATATGTAGATTGGATATATCAGAACCATATGTGTAGGTTGTCTCATAAAGTATTTTTAAAAAGTATAATTTCACGGAGTTCTATGAAAAAATATGAAGAAGAAATATCTAGTGAAAAACAAGCAGTTAAAGTTGTATTTTGAAGACTTCTCAAGAACCGGAGGGAGTATATTCGGTTATCATTATTGACCATAAGGTCTAATCTAATAAAATGTTCTATCAGCCTATAAGTAAATGTCTGAAATCCTTACATGATCCGCCTAAGTATCAAGGAAAAACTATTTTCTTTTCAGTAAAATAACTGATGAACTAGATAAATCAGTAAAGCATAGAAAATCTGCTATTAAAAATTTAACATAGATAACATAGAAAAGATGAATAACAAGAATTTGGAGAACGAACATATTGATTCAATGGTATGATCATGGAGACGATAGGCACAAAGCACAGCAAGTACAATCAATGAGCAGTCGATATAAGGACACCTTATTATTTTAGGTAAGCTCAAAACTTGTATTGCTATTGTGCGGGATTGATTAACTAAATGCAATTGTACTATGTTTTTTTCCTGGTTTATTCATATTAGTTCAGATAAGATAACATTGCTGCTTAAATAAATAGAGCACCACAAGGTAATTATTAAATGGAAGGAGTAGAAAGCATGCTCTCAGGTTATATATGCCCTTCTTCTGGTTCTTGAGAAGTCATCAATATAGAAATGTGTGCAGTAAATTTCTAAAACTTTGAGTAGCTAAAATTTTTAATTCAAACTCAATTTTTTAATTATATGTAGATTGGATATGTGAAAACCATATGTGTAGGTTGTCTCATAAAGTATTTTCAAACAAGTGTTAATTTCAAAGAGTTTTATGAAAATATCTAACGAAAAATAAGCAATCAAAGTTGTATTTTGAAGGCTTTTCAAGAACCTGAGGGAGTATATTCGGTTATTATCATCGAGCATAAGGTCTAATCTAACAACATGTTCTATCAGCATATAAGTAAATATCTGAAATCATTACATGATCCAGCTAAGTATGAAGGAAAAAATATGTTCTTTCCAGTGGTTGGAAGATAAATGATGAACTAGATAAATCAATAAAGCATTGAAAAACTGTTATTAACTATTAAGATAAAGATGAATAACAATAATTTGAAAATAGAACAGATTAATGCAATGGTATGATTATGGATATGATAGACACAAAGCACAACAAGTACAATCAATAAGCAGTCGATATAAGGACACGCTATTTTTTTAGTTAATCCCAGAATTTTTATTGCTAGTGTGCAGGATTGATTAACCAAATGCACGTGTACCATGTTTTTTTCTTCTGTTTTATGCATATCAGTTCGATAAGATAGCATCGCCGCTTAAATAAATATAGCACCACAAGTGCATCAAATAGATTAAATGAAAGGAGTAGAAAGAATGCTCTCAGGTTACATACTCCCTTATGGTTCTTGAAAAGTCATCAACATAGAAATATGTGCAGTTTCTCTAATATGTGCCCTTTTTTTAGTTTCTCTAACTTTGAGTAGCTAAAAATTTAAATTCAAACTCATTTTTAATATATGTAGATTTGATACATGAGAACCATATTTCTAGGTTTCTCATAAAGTATTTTCACAAAAGTATAATTTCAAAGAGCTTTATGAAAATATATAAAGAAAAAATATCTAGCCGAAAATCAGCAATCCAAGTTGTATTTTGAAGACTTTTCAAGAACCCGAGGGAGTAAATTAGGTATCATCATTGAGCATAAGGTCTAACCTAATAACATGTTCTATCAGCGTATAAGTAAATATCTGAAATCATTACATGATCCGGCTAAGTATCAAGGATAAAAAAATCTTTTCGGTAAACTAACTAGTAATATATATGGTTGGAAGATAAACAATGAACTAGATAAACCAATAAAGCATAGTATATCTGTAAGTAACAATTTAGCACAGAAAATATGCATAACAAGAACTTGAATAATGAAAAACAGAAAAAAATCAACGGTATGACAATGAATATGATACGCATAAAGCCCCACGTACTATCAATGAAGAGTTGACACAAGGATTTCTGTATGTGTGTGTGTTTAGGGAGTCTAACAATTTGTTATGCTAGTGGTTAAGATTGATTAACTAAATGCAAGTGTATTATTTCTACCAACGAACCAGGTAAACAAGTAAAGGATAATAAACATGTTCTCGACTGTTAAAACATAGAAATAGATGAAAATGATGGAAACAGACTAAGTTCAATGGTATGGCCATGAGTAGGCACAAAGCACCACAAGTACTATCAATGAACAGGGAATATAATAAGGATCTGTGTTTTTTTTCGTTTTTTGAGGGAGTCTTAAGTATCTGTTATGCAAGTGACATTTTTTAACTAATTGCAAGTGGGCAAAATTGATTAACTTTGCAAGTGTAACATGTTTTACTGTTATATGCATATATCAGGTTCAGATATTTGGCACTAAATGCAAGTGTATGATTTCTACCAACAAAACTGATAAACAAGTTTAGCATAGTATAAACGTGTTCTTCACAGTTTAACATAGAAAAAGATCAATGGTATGACTATGAATACGCATAAATCACCAGAAGTACTATCAATGAACATGGGATATAAAAAGGATCTGTATTTTTTTTCATTTTCGTTTTTTGAGGGGGACTAAGGATCTGTTATGCAAGTGTAACATTTGTTTAACTAATTGCAAGAGGGCAAGATTGAATTGAATAACTAATTGCAAATATAGCAACTTTTACTGTTATATGCATATATCAGGTTCAGATATTTGGCGATGAAATAAATACTAGAGCATCATGCCTAACCAATAGTAAAATGAGGGAAGACACAGGGTTACCGAGGCGGAGAGAAGTGATGTGACGAGAACTCATTGACGGTAGACTGGCAGGAGAGGGGCCTTACTGACGGTGCGGCGGCGGTAGGAAGAGAAGGTAGAGAAAAGGCCCCAGAAGCACCCCGACACTGAGAGCATATTGATGACTCCCCAGTATCCCGTTTGGCTCCCGTGGATGAGAACTTGCAGGCCAGACAGCAGATTTAGCAGGACAAGGGCAGTGTAGAGCGCTAAGAGGGTGATGGGGGGCTTCGCAAGGAAAAGGAAGCACATGTCCAAGAGGCCACCCACGACCCCCAGGACGTTGGAAATCTCCCACAAGAGGGTGGTCGGGCCGCTGGATATGAGCGCGAAGGCGCTGGAGAGGAGGTTAAAGACCTGGAATCCCGCGTACAGCCGCCGGAAAAGCCTGGAGATCCTGATCCTCGAACGGGCCATGGCTGTCTCCCGCCCGCCGAGAGGAGGAAGACGGTCGTGCTGTCTCCCGCCCACCGAGAGGAGGAAGACGGTCGTGCTGCCTTCCGCCCGCCGAGAGGAGGAAGACGGTCGTGCTGTCTTCCGTCCGACGACAGGAGGAAGACGATCGTGCAGGGCAGGAAGGGGGCGTGGGGATTGTTGGGAGATTAGGGCAATGGGGGCGAAGATGAGCTCGCAGAAGATCAAAGAGATTAGGGCATCGGGGCCGGCGAAGGAGGAGCCGACGGCATATTTATGATTCTCGTCTCAGCGAGATCGACTCGAACTCGGATTCGTAGGTCGGTGATCGCCGGAATCTTGCAAGTAAGTTTTCGAATTCAATTAGAATCCGGTGACTCGTACCTGGGATGAGCTGGCTAAAGGCTAGCGCCGCCGCGGCTGCTGCGCCTCCCCACCGGCTCCTCCGCCGCCGCCGAATGCCCGAATCTCGCCCCGCGGCCCCGGCCACGCCGCCGCAGCTGCTGCGCCTCCCCGCCGGCTCCTCCGGCATATTCTCCTCGGACGCCGAATATCGCCGCGCTGCAGCCGGCCCTCCCATTGAGCGCCGCCTGCGCGCTCCTGCTCCTGGAGTGGAGCCTATGGCAGACTGTCAGGACCCAAGTGCGGCGCTGTCTGATTTTAAGGCTGGTTGGGAAGTATCATATACTACTATACTACTAGTATCATGCATACGATACTAGCATACGATACTACCTATGCATGATACTAGATATGCGATACTACCTTCCTAATGCATAGTATCATATGTTAGTATCATATAGTTCTTTATTTATTGTCATGCATGACACATAGTAACATAACATTTATTATGATACGGTATCATGATATGATCTCCTAATGCATAGTATCATATGTTAGTATCATATAGTTCTTTATTTATTGTCATGCATGACACATAGTAGCATAACATTTATTATGATACGGTATCATGATATGATACTCAACCTCCTCTTTCTTCGTTTAATTCTATGCCAACTCATCAAAATTGCCTAGTTGGCATGCATGATACATGATACTCCCGTTACAACCAACCTAACTGAATATACTGGACATCTTCAGTGAGAGAAAGGGGAGGCCTAAAGAAAAGAAACAATTCCTTATTTAACACTATCTTAAATTTCGTTTCCTTATTTGACATTAAAAAACTTTTTCTTCGTTATCTAACAACGAGTCTAAAATTTATGCCCTTTATAATATTTTTGTCCATTTTAACCCTAAATGACACCCCCTCGGGCCAACTCCAACGCACGACACCAAACCGTCCGGCCCTGTCCGTTTGGGGCAAAACGGACAAACCCCACGGCCCAGCGCGCGGGAGCCTGGACCCATCTTGTCCGTTTCGTGTCCGGCCCGACCCATTTACAACGCAAACATGTGCCCGGTTTGGGTCCAGGCGGACAGCGAACGGACGCTTCTCTCGTCCGCGTCGGGCCCGCGTGGTAGGCGGCCACCTAACTCCCACCGCCCAAATTTATTGCGCACGCACGGTCGGCCCCATCTGTCATCCGCCCAGGCGAGCGGTCGCCGTCCTTCTTAATGTGGAAGCCGTGGACCGGTCAGTCCACGCTTCCCACTCCAGCCGTGCGGTCTCCTCGAAACTGGCACCCCCAAACCCTAGTCCACCTCCTCGAGCTCGCCGGCCGCCAGCAGCAATGGTGTGGTGGAGCACAGGCCGCAAGGGGGCGCACGACTACGAGGTTGGTTCGTCCTCCGGCCGCCGCCGCGCCGCTAGCTCCACGCCACCCCCACGAAGGGCCCCCGCACCGCCCGCATTCGCCATCGCCCCTCCGGCCGCCCCGGCGCGCATCCGGCAGTACGTCTCCTCGGATGTCTGCCGGCGTTATTGGGAAACAGGGACGCCGCTCCCCTGGGCGGACGTGCACCTGCCCAATAACTGGCATCTCTCCGCGGATCGGGTGCCGATCCCGCCGATCCCGTTGAGCGGCCGTGCCCGCCGCGAGGAGATCCGCCGTCGACTCCCCCCTGTGGGACACTTGGTTCCAGGACGAGCACGACGTGCGGCGCGCGTCGTATTTTGCTGGTCGCCCAGGTAGCCCGCGGCGTGCACGTCCAGAGCGCCGAGCGCGTGCTCCAAGCCCTCCCCAGGTGCGCGGGCGTACGCGGGTGTGCGGCATCACGCCGACGCCGTCGCCCTCTCCGTCGCCACCACCACCTCCTCCCATGAGAGAGGAGGAGGAGGCCCGCCTCATCCAACGTGTCTTGGAAGACTCCAAGAACACGCACGATGAGCGGCAATGGGTGGGTCTGGACACCATGCTCACCCTCTCTGCGGCCGGCGACGTGGTCGTGCCCGAGCTGGACATGATGGAGGTGAAGGAGGAGGTGATGGAGGAGCAGCCCGTCGCCGCGTGGCACCCGGGCCTGGTGGGCCGGCAGTGGAGCTGGTCGTGCACAGCCTTCGACATGGCCGACGCCGTGGGGGCCGGGTCTTGGTGCCGCACGCCGCCGCAGTCACCGGAGCGCGAGCCGTCGCCACGGGGGGAGGTGGTGTAGGCGCCTCCCACCTTCCGGGGGCCACCGTCCCACCTCTGGGCGCCGGCGCCCTACATCGACCTCACCAGCGACGAGGATGACAACGGTGGCGCGTGAGACGGCGACGGGCACGGCATCGATGGGCACGGCAGCGCTTGTTTTTTTTTAAGTTTTTATGTTAATTATGTTAATTAAGTACTGTGGAGGCCGTGAAGACTATGTTTTATTAAGTTTATATGTTTAATTATGTTTTATCATTATGTTTGCGTTTTATTTGTTTTTTTCACCATTTTTATCTGGGTTGCATTTTTTTATATCATGTCCATCCCGGACATGATTTGGGGTGCGGTCGCGCGCTGGGCGCACCCACACGGCAGCTGCCCGATCCGGACATGGGCTACCCCATTGCCGCCCCAAACGGACGAAAAGCAGGCCGAAGCGGACGTCCGTTTGGGGTCGTGCGCTGGAGTTGGCCTCATGTAGTATGTATGTGTGCAGAACAATAACACACATAACATCAATGCGGGGCAGTCATATAGGCAGTGAGAGCAACACACGCAACAGTACATACATACGCAACACCACACAACAGCACGCACGCACACAACAGAAACACACACACGCACACATCAAACCTGTTAAATAGTAAAACGAGATAGAACGAAAGTGAATGGACGATTAGTCCTGTTTCTATTGATCCTCGAGTATATATACATCTGGAAGAGGTGGGAACAAGAGGTGTCTGTTCGGAGGCATCCCTCCATAACAGGTGCCTGTTGGCAATAGAGAGAGAGAAAGGACATGACTATTCGAGGTTGGACACACCCCTTTGCTAATTAATCTACTAATTAGTTTCTAACACTCCCCCTTGTACAACACCGCTCCTTGAATGTTTCATCGTTCAAAGCTTCTTGTATATAGATCTTCCATCTTGAGAAATCTTCCATATAATCTTGAGAGTCTCCCCCAAAAACCCTGTGGGAAAAATATGAGGAGAATAGAGTAGATATGTTGCTAAAACTCCTTTAAACCCAGTGGGAAAAATAAGTAGAAAATGATGCAACATATGATGATTATTGTCTCTTGATAACTCATATGAGAAAAACCCTTGTAGAAGGGGAAAACTCATCTATGAGTTTAGAGAATAATAAAGATGTCTTGGGTACTTCCTTTAAAAAACCCGATAGAGAAAATAAAAAGTATGACATATGATCTTTGAGAAGATATTGCCTCACTAAAAACCATTATGAGAAACTTTGAGAGAAAACTCATAAGGGAAAAGAGTGCAATCTTACATGCCATTGAAAACTCCTTTAAAACCCAGTGGGAAAAATATAAGGAGAAAATGATATGGCATATATGGAAACTTGTGTTTATATTGTCTCGTTGAAAACCTTTTATGAGAAACCATTAGGGGAAAACCCATGAAGGGAAAAAGAGTACAATATAAGCAATCTGATGATTGTTACAGGTTATAATTTGGGAGATTACCCCCCCCCCCCTGAACTTTGCAAATATAGAGGATGTCTCATACCAATTCCATTGACATGAACATGACATTGTGAATAATCTGTTGGATTTTCACCGTATTTTGTTTGTAAATTATTTACTCACTTTTCTATAATCCGTGAGGACAAGTAATTTTAGAGCAATGTGCTTTATAATATTGCTCTTCATACAACCTGTAGGTACTGAGTAACACAAGTGGTAGTATCTTGATAAAATCAAGTTATTCGATACTGATGAATCTCAACCACATGATTTTGAGTGTGGTTAATCATTCTACCGAGTCATGCATATTTTGCAATGCTTTTAGATAAAGCAATCATGTCAGAATGATGAGTGGAAATAGTCATTAAAGTCTATTTAGATGACTTTCATGAGAAGACTATTCCTGTGAATTCAGTCATTGATATGGCATTGTTGGGATCAAATAAAGAGCCAATATCATTACATCAAATCATGGTCATATCTTGTATTTCTTGATGGAAATATCCAAAATTTATTGAAAGCTTCGGATATAAGATGATATTCCTTATATAAACCATATACCTTTTGTTGGGGGTTGCACTCTGAATAAAGATAGCAAATATAGTGTCAGGCCTGACGTAGTTTGCAATTATATGAGTGCTTTGACATTAGTGAGATACAGAACTTCAGGTCCTAGTATCACTTCATTATCACCCCTAGTTATGAATGAATTTGTACCTCATCAAAGGTAGTATGACCATACATGTTTTTGTTGTTATGATATATCCACAGTGAACTTCTTGTATATGTTTTGGATATATGTAGACTGATACGTATTCTTGATAGAATGCTCAAGTTGTAAACTTTAAGCTAAATTTGGTTGAATCCAAATTTTCCGTCTTGAGATGATTTTATGTATGTTTAGGTCTTGTAAAGACATTGATGACGAAATCATCGATATACACTGAGGTGATGTAAGGAAATCAAATTTGTAATTTCTTTATTAAAACACATAAACAATCATCTTTATTAGAGTTATTCTTTTGAATAAGAAACTCATTTAGTCGGTAGTACCATATGATTTCCGACTATTTCAAGCCATAGAGTGACTTCTGAAGTTTTACACAAATATGTTGCGATTTATTTTGGATTCGGAATTGTAAGCCCTTCAGGGACTTTGTTATAAATTTCCGAAACGAGTGACCCATATGAGTATGTAGTCACTGCATCCATTAACTGCATGGATAATATTATTTGTACTGCCAATGATTGTTATTATCGAAACATAGTTCCGCACATACCAAGAGGGTATGTTACATCATAATTTGATGTCGGGTCTCTACGTGAACCCTTTTGCTACAAGCCTCGCTTTCTCACCACCGCATTGACTTTGTCTATGAATGAGAAGTTTTTAGTATTTCATATGGGAGATACTTATGAGTAGTAGGTATTACTGCGGTAAATACCACTCTTTGCTAAGCGAGTGCATTCTTCATTAGTTGCTTCCTTTTATGTGAACCAATATGAGTGCAAGAGGCACTCTACCATGGATTTTGGTTCAGGGCCCAAAAGGTTTTAGCAATTTTGAGAAGAATATATGTCGACAAATGTAGTCTTTATTTTATATGATTCTGGTGGAATCGATGAAATTTGTGGAAATGTATTTATTCCTTTTAACTCCTTGTGATTTCCTACAACAATGGAGCCAAGGTGTTTCGATGTCCCGGCACCAAAACATTTGTGCACATTTATGCCGTGCTTTGGATGATGAGCATCCAGTGAGGTGTCTTTCAACTTGATGTTGAATTACATTTACTGGTTGAGGATCTAATTTCCTCTATTTCCACATAAGCATATGCGAGATTATATCTCATGTGGTCAGATTTCTCCCCCTGTTGCTCTCATTTCGGGAGAAGAGTGGTTTATCAGGTACCTCCACTCTTTCTGACACTTTACTGCAGGAATATAATTGAGTGACACCTTTGTCATCAGTAAATGTATATGGCAGATTTGCAATGTGTTGCAAATATGTGATTCTAAACTTCTAATTTATTTCTTGGCATTCTTTGTGGTACTTATTTCCCCCTAATGCCAGAAATGTCCTTATTGCTGATGCAATCAGCATACGGGCTATGAATAATTTTGATTGACGGATAAATTGTTATTCCTCACATAGATCCCTAATTTTCTGTGAGAGACCATTGATGTATGTTGGAGTGGTGATATCGGTATGTAACTGAATTATCGCAGATAGGAAATACTTTGTTGATTTCCACGTAATTACTACAAGGAGAAAGTAGTATGCTATGCAGTTGGTATGATTTATATCATACTTACGGTGTGTAAGGTCGTATTTGTCTAGCATGAGGCTAGTAAATTACAATTCTATAAGTTTGGTCATATTATTAACTTCACTATCTTTGATAAGATATTGAATTAAACCATTCTGGGTATGTACATAAAGTATTATATATAATCAGATATTTCTTGTGAAATGAGTTCAATGAAGTTGTCCATTCGAATGGATTTATCCCTTGTTTAGGATAATTTGCTCTTACTTTGAGAAGTTGAGCAATTGATTTAGTAAGATCATTCATGGTTGTGTGTGACAAGAGACACACTTGAAATCATTTTATAAATGTTTCTATGAGTACCATGAAGTATCTAAATAATCCCACGTAATGGTTAAGTAATCCACATATATCTTCTGAATGTGTTCAAGAAAGAATGAGTGGCTCAATTTAGAATCTTAAGGTGAGAGGGCCTTAAAACTTATTTCCCCTATGGCACATGCGGTGCACATAAAATCTGATGATTTATGAAATATTGTAACTTGAAAAGTTGTGACCAGCAGAATTGCCAATAATTTTTCTAATCAACCCCAAACCAGGATTATAAAGCTTAAAGCCAAATATGTTTTAAGATTTAGAAAATTATTGTGTACGCAACAAAACTGAGTATGAATTAATTCATACAACAAAATTTATCGTGTATTGTATCCCAGGGATAGGGTATTGAACATCCTACTACATATAGTACTACAAGTATAGGCTAATGCTATTTTGCGATAATCATAAGATTACATGAGGTCTCCAACATTAATGAAAAATTATTATGCAAACATATCATCGGTGCAGAGGAATTCATCATCCTTTTGTTGCACTAGATTTTTTGTTTATTCTCCTTCTGATGAAGATTTGAGAACAATCATTTACCAGGACATTTTCTGGTTGTAAGTTTGCATATTTTAAAATTTTATCCCAATGAAATCATTTGCCTTTTCAACAAATTTGTGGTGTGGTTTGACCATATGTTTGAGTATTTGGTAATCATAGGTATGATATTTTATAACCACACATTTGACAAACTTGAGAGTTGTCTCTGTGATCATTTGAAAATGATATATTCCCTATTAAGAGGTAATTTTGTCTTTGGTTGTGTTTTAGCCTACACTTTACTTTGAAGACCACTGACTTGCATAGTATTATCAGTACTAGCAAATATTTACAATAATGGTATAGCACCCGTTGGGTGAATCTGATGATTTTATGAAATTCCTGTTTCTTCATCATGAAAATGGTAGGACTATCATAAGAAGATGTAAAGTGTATTGAGGGATTTTCAACTGGATATGCATATAAAAATATTTGATCATGAGATCTCAACTTAAAGTTGATTGAGTGACAAAATTGTGAGCTGCGATAGACTTGAGGTCTTAAAAAACGAATGGGTGATCACTCACGATGTGCTCATGGGAGCATGTTTCTCTTAGGGAAATATTCAAGGTGAATAAATATTCATCTATTACGTACTTAGTTTGAGAACTAAGTGAAGTTGGTGACATAGAAAATGCATATGAACATACTTAGCTATTAAGAGAATAGTCGTGACACATTTTCCGAAGGTGGAGTTATAGTGGCCACAAATGTCGTAGATGAATACAATGACTGATATCATGAATCATCTTAAAATAAGCACTCCCACCTAACATGAATTTGCATTTGGATTTGTCAGACATGTGTTACATGAAAATGTTCATGCATTTATCCAATTTAATTTTAACAGTAAATGATATATATGGATAAAATGATTTGATTGAGAACAATCATGGCCAAGGTGATCCTTGGTGAACCTGGGTGTATCCTTCAATTCAACGCATGTGATGAAATCCTTGCCAATGTTTTGGACTTTATTCTCGAGGAAATATGTAACTTTAGAGTCACTGCCAAAAATATAGGCGTTGCATGTTTAACATTGTTTAGTCACTATGAAAGCATAACCACAATGTGATGTGGATATTGCGACAGTGTTTGAGACACTTGGTATAAATTATGGTATCCACCTTGATTGATGGAAGACACTGTAATTTACAAATAGTGACATAGGCTCCACTGCCATGTATTTACCAATGTAATAGAAGGTAATCACAGGTATATGCAAATATTTCTGTAGTTTCATATGACATATTCAAGCCAAGTGAGGCTTCAATAGTTTATATTAGCACAAAAATACCATTTCGGTATATAACAAGTGTGCAAGAACAATATTTACTATGAGAGTAAAATATTTTAGTGAACAACAACAATAAATGCTTCGAAGGAGCAATTTTTAGTATGGCTGATGCCTTATAGCCATATGTGTAGACCTCAATTTATATAGGATAACACTTTGAAGATAATCACCAATATGGTGTAGATCTTGCAGTAATAGAAAACATAATCTGACTTTTGTCAGTAGATGTTCATAATTCTATTACCTTATGTTATGCTAAATGTATGAAATCACTTTGAAGGTAATCATCTGTCAGAGTGACAAGATGTAGACCTTGCAGTAATAGTGGATAATCTGCAAAATTTTGCAGTAGATGCCAATATTACGTTATGATATCTTGAGGTAGTCACATAAAATATTAATATTTGGAAGAGCACTTTGAAGGTAATCATCTTGTAAAATTGACAAGATGTAGACCTCACAGTAGTGATGAATAATCTGCGAATTGTGCAGTAGATGTCATCAATACCTTGTGATTCACAAATAAAAATTTAGGCTATATACACATTAATATTCGGAAGAGCACGTTGAAGATAGTCATCTTGCCAAAATGACAAAACGTAGGTCTTACGTAGTGATGGATAATCTGCAAAAATATGCAGTAGATGCCACCAATACCTTGTGATTCACAAATAAAATTTCATGTAGTCATATTAAGTATGACATTGCGTAATCCTTGTTTTGAATTTACGTCAAGATTTGCAAGAGAGAGGGAAAAAAAACTCAATTGCAAACACATAGTTGTTGCGCTTGGTCAATTACTCTTATGAATACTAATATCTTGGGGTCCATTCCAGATGGAATGGTATTAACCAAAATATAATAACAATGAGCCTGTGAACTTGCGGTCAAGTATTATTAAGCCTGATAGCCTAAAATGCAAATACTAGGTTCTAATCTGCATAATACAATTAGCCAAAAGAGATGAATTTGCGAGTCCAGGAAACTTGATTAGTCTGAGTGCAAATTAGCCGGGATATGGACACAAACGAATGCCCAAAGATATAACGTTCCCTGCCTTATCTCTTCGTGTGTGTGTGTGTGGACACAAACGAATCAACCGATTCGTATCGCCATCCGGTGTCGTCGGGAGGAACAGCGACGTGGAGGGATGGTCGAGCGTGGAGATGGGGCGGGCGCCGTCGTGATGTGGGCGTCCGTTGGATGCGCAGAGGCGCCGAACACTGAATCCAGGCTCGCCGCATCAGCCGCTTGGTTCGAGAAGCCGAGGCCCGAGGGCCACCGCTTCATCGACGTCGGTCTCCTGTTCTTCGCCTGCCGACGTCCGACGCGAGCGTCGTTGCTCCGTGCTCCTAAGGGAGCCGCGCTTTGCGCCGTCACCGGGACGGGTGCCGTCCGTTGCGCCATAAGCGGCTGTGGCGCGCGGAGGCGGGCTGGTTCCCCAGGCGCCTGAGGGCGCTGCCGGCCGCCGGCTTACGCGCCTGAGGACGCACCAATGCTGTGGCCGCGGGCTGGCCGAACCGCCGTTGCTCGGCTCTGCGTGGTCGTAGACCTTGGCACCGGAGGGCGCCGCCGCCATGGTTGGCCCCGCGATGGAGGCGACGCAGCCGCGCGCCTCGTGCACTGCCCTCTGCAGGAATGGCGAGGCCGCGCCCGTGCGCCTGCGAGCAGGAGGGCCTCGTCATTCACCGGCCGATGGCCGTATCCTTCGTCGCCGCTGAGTTTACTTTTCTCGTGGCCTTCTCGCTCTCGGCAGAGCAAGTGCATGATAACGTGTTAAATAGTAAAACGAGATTGAACGAAAGTGATTGGACGATTAGTGCAAATTAGTCCTGTTTTTATTGATTCTCAGATATATATACATCTGGAAGGGATGGGAACAAAGGTGTCTATTCGGAGGCCTCCTTCAAAACAGGTGTCCGTTGGCAAGAGAAGGGACATGATTGTTCGGGTTGGACATACCCTTTGCTAATTAATCTACTAATTAGTTTCTAACAAAACCCATTAAGGGTCGCGCAATGGGCGCTTCTTGGCGATGTCCACGTCGGGAAGCTACGAGACAAGTGCGTCGTTCGCTCGTGGCGAAGAAATATACTTATTTTTTAGTCTGCGAAGAAATAAGATATAGGAAGAGAAAAGCGAGTTGAGGCCCACCTCCCTCCTGCTCTCCCTACGCACGCACCTCCTCCTCTCCCAGAAATCTCGCGCCGCCTCCTCTCCCAGAAATATCTTTCTTCCACACGCAACCTCTTATCTCCCCAGCCAGGGTTGCCGCCGCCGCCGCCGCCGGCCCATCACTCCTCCGGCGCTGGCCATCGATGGAAGGCGACGGCAAGAGCTAGAAGGCGGGCGGCGCCGCGAGCTCTCGTCTCGATGAAGCCACATGAGGACGAGCACAACCCAGACGAGGTCGATGCGGTCGTCGGCGCCTCCTCCGCCGCGGGATCGAACAGGGACGCGACTCTACGCCCTCCTCGGTGAGTAGTTGCTAGAACCAGCCGTTCTCCTTCTCCTCCTGCGTCCCATTCTCAGACACCGAGCTCGCGCTGCTGCTCTTGTCGAAGCACGAACAGATGATGCAGAATGTGTGCCCAACCTCACCACTTCCTGATTTCCCCCTCTTTCCAGTGCCTTGCTCCCAGAACTTCTAATTTTTGCTTGTGCAGATTTTCATTATGTACGCCTGCAAGGTATTTGATGAAAATCCCAGAAGGCTGGCAGGGAAGGAGTGGTCTATGTAAGCCAAGTGATTTCATTCTTCAAAAAATTAGTTCCAGACAATCATAGCAAGATGATTTTGAGATTGATAAGAATCCATGAGGTGAATAAAAGTATAAAGAAATGAAATATATAGGAAATTGTGTTTTTTTATCGTGAGGTTATTTTTAGGTTTGCTTATGTTCTCTTTGATTATTTCCGAATGCAAATAAAAAAAAGAAAACTGAAACATGTTCACTAAAAGAGTATGATCTCTTATGGTACTAGCTATGTTCCTCCTAATATGCACATAAGATTGATTTTTCCCAAGCGAATATGATATGAAATGCTTACAAGTCACCATGCATATGACTACTGAGTCTCTTGCGTGCAGCTGATGGTATTGGTGGACAATGCCGGTGGGGCTTACGAGCGGATGGACCACTCGTTGTGTAACGGTTGCACTCTGGCAAACTTTGTCATGCCCTTCTTCCTCTTCATCGTCGGTGTCGCGATCGCCTTTGCCATGAAGGTCAGGAAGCATTTCTGCATGCTCAGACTCTTGCAAATTTGGCAAACCAAACTTTTTTGGTGGATATGTTGATTTTGTTAAATGCTCGTCAGGATGCATATTTTGCCGAGGGTTCCAAACATGGGTGCCGCTGTGAAGAAGCTCAGCGTCAGAACACTGAAAATGCTTTTTTGGGGCTTGCTACTGCAAGGTACTTGAAGTCGATGTGTAGAGTGTTTACACAATTCAGTTTGCACCCATGTTGCTTAATTTGAAACTACTGAATGTAGGCGGATACTCTCACGTTCCAGACGACCGTGCTTATGGAGTGGACATGAAGGTGATAGATGGTGTGGCATCCTCCAAGTTTGGTTCATTCACCAAACAAAGAAACTTGTCGTTCATTTCATCCATCTAGGTCTTAATCATAACAGAGTTCTTTCATATGTTTGACGATGGTTGATCAGAGGATAGCTTTGGTGTACTTCGTGGTTGCACTCATAGTGGTGTTCACCATAAAGGTGCGGCCTTGCACCGTCCGTTCCGGTCCTTACGCGGTTGCGCCATCTTCCATGCCTACTGGTGGCAATGGTACAACAATGTTTCCCTCATACTTGATTGTGATGGAAAATTCTTGCCATTTCTGACACTCGACATGTTAGGCGGTTTCATCGTCTTTGCCGTATACATGGTCACGTCATTCTCACTTTATGTTCTAGATTGGAGCTATGTGTACCATTTGGATGGCGATGTCAATGATGGGAAGCGATTCACTGTACTTTGAGCTAAACTTTAGGATTCTATCCCTGTTGATTACTTTCACATTCGATACAAGTACTTGTGTTTTCAGGTACAATGTAGTGTAAGGGGTCACCTAGATCTGGCTTGTCATGTTGATAGGGTGGTACGGGGGATTAACTATTTGTACTCGCAGCCTGTTAGGATCCGGACAAAGGTAGAACTGTAATCTTAATGTGTTAAGATTTTATTTCACTGTTATGTTACAGTATAAGTAGCTACACAAAGTTTTCCTTACTAGAAAGTGCAAGTCTGACAATTTGTTTACTAAATTACAATGATCAGGATTGTACATTTAGCTCACCAGAAACAGGTCCTCTCTGCGCCGATGCACCAGCATGCTGTCTTGCGCCTTTCGAGCCCGAAGGATTGTTAAGGTTGGAGACCCGACATAGCTAACACTAAATTAATCAAGTTACATTTTTTGTTTAATTTACCTATTCAAGTATGTTTCGATGTTTTATGTTTCAGTTCAATATCGTTGATTCTATCAGGGACAATTGGAATCCAGTATGGCCATGTTCTAATCCATTTCAAGGTGATTATACAAAATATTGTACCGGTACCATTTAGTTATGCTAAAACCAACTAGCATGACATCAAAGTTTCTTAATATTAGACCCATAAGGAGAGACTGAAACACTGGCTTTCGATGGGATTTTCACTCCTCTTGCTCGGCATTCTCCTCCACTTCAAAAAAGGTACTTATCCTAACAATCCATTTTGGACACTTGAACTAATTACTACAAACCGTGACCTAAGAATCATACATCAATCACCCTTCTGTTTCAGCCATTCCAATCAACTCTACAATATCAGTTACGTTTGCTTCACTGCGGGTGCGGCTGGAATCATTCTTTCAGCTTTCTACATGCTGGTATGGTTTATCATACGTACTTAGAACATGAAATTGCTGCACTCCTATCAGCTCTTTCCCAATGATTTACCCATTTCATTGTCGCAGTGATAGATTGACGTCTGGGGCCTGAGAGTACCATTCTTTGTTCCTCGAGTGGATCGGCATGAATGCCATGCTTGTGTTCGTCCTAGCGTCATGGGGCATATTTGCAGCATTCGTGAACGGATGGCACTATGAGCCCTTGTAAGTAATGGATGAAGGTTCTCTCATGTGGATACGCTTAAGAGATTCAACTGTCCTTAAAAATCCATTCCCTATTATGGTTTATCTCTCTGTCTCTGGTTCTATCTCATGCCTTCACGCCCTAATTTCTTTGTGTTTCAGCTCTTTTAAAATTTATAGTGCAACTTCTTAAGTGCCATGTCCATGTATTACAATATTGTAAGAAAGCAAGTGGAATGGGCGTTTGCCAACCTAGCAACGTCGAGCTTCCTCTAAAGAGGCGCCAGCCGGTGGTGCCCCAACCCCTAGTGTAACAACACGCACACAACACACACACACACGCATCAGACACACACGGCGGCAGCAATGGACGCGCACACACACACACACATCACACACATGCATCAGCACACGTACACATGCACACAAACACGCAGCAACACACATGCATTAAAACACACACAACATCACTAGCACACGTGCGCGCACACACACGCAACAACACGCACACAAGCATAGCACATGAGGGGTAAAATGGTATTTTCAGGTGTCACTTGGGCTTAAAATGAACAAAAGTGTTATAAAAGGCATAAAATTTAGACTCGTTATTACATAGGAAAGAAATCATTTGTCAATGTCAAATAGGACATAAAATTTAAGCACGGTGTTAAATAAGGAATGCTCTCTAAAGAAAAAGGGGAGAAAGCGTAATGCACTGACAACTTATCAGGGGTACAGACTATTCTGACGAGTTACTGAAAACACATATCCTCCCTTGATGGTTTTGATAATTCATGATAACATACATTGTCTCTTGAACTAATAGTTTTATCTAGTTTATTTCAGATGAAATCCACTGAGAGATTGGCCATGAAATGTGTGGAAAATCTCCAAGGAGAGAAGAAGAAGGAATGAAATAGGATTGACAAATCGTCAAGCTTGGAGACTCTACATTTTGCTTTTGTGTGAGAAATCACTCTTGAGTCCATAAGAAAGCTAATACTATTAAAATGGGATGAGGCAAATATGATGATCTGGTTGCTTAAGTTCTTAGAGATTAGCCACCAAAAATACCCATTCATTCTCCCACAAATATTCTGTCCAAACCCTAAAAAGTTTAAAAATCGGTGCCACCAACATTTCCTATTCGGCCCCACCGAGTTTTGCCTCAGACAGATCTCATGCCAAACCCTAGCTTCTCGGTGACACCAACTTTCACTTTCAGTGCAACCGAGATAAGTGACCAACTTTCTGGTTAGCCATTTTCAAGAATCAGAATTTTTGAGTTTTGGAAATCGGTCTCACCGAGATTGGAAACTGCCTAGGTTCAACCATATCGGTACCATCGAGATTTATATATCGGTCTCACTGAAACGCGAAAAGTTACCACATTTTGCACTAGTCGATGCAACCGAGTTTTTGAGCGGTTTCACCGAGTTGGGTAATAATATTGTAACGGTTGGATTTTTGGAGATGCCTATATATACCCACTTGATGAGAAAGTGTATTGTCACTTGAGGAGTGAGTTAAACATCATTGATGCTTTAAACTTGAGCTAAATTCACTCGGATGCATGCAAGGGCATGAGCTTACATGATTATTTCATGATACACTTGATATGACATTATCATGTAACTTGGAGATATATGCTCCCTTGTATTGCATCTAACCTTTTTAGGTACTTGGAGAGTTACACTCCACAAGATTGCCATCAACTCATATCACAAGCAATCTTGTCATGCCAAGTATCCACAACCCTTCTTTGATAATGAAGGAAGAAGACAACACAAGCCATATCGTTGACATACATATGATAAAAATTTCACTCTTGTCATTTGGATATATCTTGTTCTTCCTTGCTTGACTAACCTATGTAGGTGAGAAAATGACCAAAACAAGTAGGATTGCTCCAAATCAAGATGATCCCCATCAACCTTGAGCATCCACAACAAGTTCTCCTACATGCCATGCCATTAACATCACTCAAAGGTATGTACTCATATCCTTGAAATGGTGAAAGCACAGCTTCTCCCTAGGTGGTTTTGGTAATTAATAACAACATATATTTCATTGAACTAATGTTTCCACCAAGTGTATCTCAGGAAAAAGTTTAATGATGGGTTGGCTAAAGGTCTACGTGGAGAACCTCCCCAAGGAAAGGAAGGAATAAGATTGGCCATGCTTCAAGATTAAGGACTCTACATTTTAGATTTTGTGAGAAATCACTTTTGAGTCCATAGGAAAGCCAATACTATTAAAAGGGGATGAGGTATCTATGATGATCTGGTTGCTCAAGTGCTTAGAGGTAGCCACCAAAAATACTCACCCACTTTCCCATAAAAACCTTCTGTCCAAAACCAAAAGTTCAAATTCGGTGAAACCAACAATCCCCATTCGGTCCCACCGAGTTCAAACCCTAGACAGAATCCTAGCCAAACCCACATCTCGGTACAACCAAGTTTCCATTCGATGCCACCGAAACCAGTGACCAACATTTTGTTAACTAATTTCTTAAAATCGGTCCCGCCGAGTTTGAGGAATCGGTCTCACCGAGTTTTGCTAACTGCCTAGGACACCCATATCGGTACCACCGAGATTCATATAGCGGTCTCACCGAAAATGCCAAAGTTGCCACATTTTGCACTAGTCGGTGCAACCGAGTTTTCACTCCGGTTTCACCGAGTTGGGCAATAATGTTGGGCAATAATGTTGTAACGGTTGGATTTTTGGAGATGCGTATATATACCCCTCCACCACATCCCACTCGCAAGAGAAGCACTCAGAACACTCACCCACTTGCTATATCCAATTTTCTGAGAGAGAACCGCCTACCCTTGTGTTGAGGTCAAGACCATCCACTCCAACCATATGGATCTTGATTTCTAGCCTCCCCAAGTTGCTTTCCACCCAATCAATCTCTTCTACCCATGCCAAATCTGTGAGAGAGTGATTGAGTGTTAAGGAGACTATCTTTTGAAGCACAAGATCAAGGAGTTCATTATACTACTACATCTATTACCTTTTGGAGGGTGGTGCCTCCTAGATTGATTAGGTGTCGCTTGGGAGCCTCCTTCTTCGTGATTGTGAAGTTGAACCAAGAAGTTTGTAAGAGCAAGGAGATCGCCTACTTCGTGAAGATCTACCCCGAGTAAGGCTAGTCCTCCGTGGACGTAGGCCATCATGGAATAGACAAGGTTGCTACTTCGTGGACCCTTCGTGGGTGGATCCCTCTGTGGACTCTCACGACCGTTACCCTTCGTGGGTTGAAGTCTCCATAAACGTGGACGTACGATAGCACCACCTATCGGAACCGTGGGAAAAATCTTTGTGTCTCCAAATTGTGTTGGATCTTCTTATCCCTATCCTCTTACATATGCTTGTCTTTACTTTCCGCTGCAATAATCGTAGACATGCATGTGTAGGGTGAACTTGACTTTTTAGAATTGCTAAAATCTGCCAACCGATTAACTTGGGAAAATGTTAGGTTTTTATTTGGTCAAGTAGTCTAATCACCCCCCCTCTAGACATACTTTCGATCCTACAAGTGGTATCAGAGCCTTGGTCTCCATTACATTGGTCTCACAACCTAGGAGAGTATGGCATCTAGTGAGGGAAATTATCACCGTAGAGGTCCATATTTTGATAGTACAAACTTTGCTAATTGGAAGCATAAAATGAAAATGCATATTCTTGGTCATAACCCTGCCGTATGAGTTGTTGCTCGTGTTGGCTTGCAAGGTGAATTCTTTGGTGATGGAAAGGAACCGGATCGTGAAGCGACCGCGAAAGAATTGAAGATGTTGCAATACAATGCTCAAGCACGTGACATTCTATTCAACTGCCTATGCCCCGAAGAATTCAACAAGATTAGCCGTCTTAAGAATGCAAAGGAAATTTGGGATACTTTGGTTGATATGCACGAAGGTACCGAATCCGTTAGGGAATCTAGTTGGATGTGCTTCAAAGTCAACTTGACAAGTTCAAGATGAAGGATGGTGAAGGAGTCGCCTAAATGTACTCTAGGCTTTCTCTCATCACAAATGAGATTGCCGTCTTAGGAAGCAAAGATATGACCGAAAAATTCATCATCAAGAAGATACTTAGAGCCTTGGATGGGAAATACGACACCGTGTGCACATTGATCCAAATGATGCCAAACTATAAAGATCTCAAGCCCACGGAAGTCATCGGAAGGATTGTTGCCCATGAGATATCACTCAAAGACAAGGAAGAACTTCACAACAAGTCAAGCGGTGCTTACAAAGCTTCAAGTGACACTCCCGCTACATCAAGTGACAACCTTGTAACCAATAAAGAGATAAGCCTCATGGTCAAGAAATTCAACAAGTTCTACAAGAGTAGAGGCAAAGAAAGAAGCTCTAACTCAAGATATGAAGAGAAGCGTTCATCTAGTCGTGACCGGAATTGTTACAATTGTGGAAGGCCCGAACACTACTCCAATGAGTGCACGGCCCCCCACAAAAGAAGGAAAGAGTCACCTAGAAGAAAGAGCTCAAGAGATGAGTCACCTCGAAGAGAGAGAAGGAGTAGAGATGGTCGTTATGAACGAAGACCCTCCCGAAGAAGTAAAGACTCAGATAAGAAGGACAAGTACACCAAGAGCTACATAAGAAGAAGACATCAAGATCATGTTGGTGAATGGATTTCTGGCTCCGAATCCGACAACCAATCCGAGAGAAGCTATCACGCCGACTCCGACTATAGTCAAGATGAAGGTGTTGCCGGACTTGCACTTGTTTCCTCCAACTCCTATGGCATATTTGATTCACCAAATGAAGGGAGTGGAAGTTACTTCATGACTAAAGGCCCCAAGGTATCACACCCCGAATACATTGACTTTAATAGTGATGAGATGACTTACTTGGAAATGATGACTTCCTATTTGACAAATCTAGTGATATTAGTCAAAATGAACTTGATTATAATCACGTTAGCCAAGATAAGTCGTGTGACGATGATAAGAAGGAAATAGAGCGACTAACTAAGGAATTAAACACTCTTAAGTTAGCCCATGAATCTACTCTAGAAGATCATAGAGAGCTTGTAAGAACTCATGAGAAGCTACGCTTCGAGAAGCTCAATTTGGATCAAGAGCATGAATTTCTTAAAGCTATCAATGATGATCTTCAAAAGAAGACTTCCTCTTATCTAGCCAAACGATTACTCTTGTCTACATTCATTCCACAAGTTAAGGCTAAACAAACTAGTAACAAAGGCAAGAAAGATTCTTCAACTAGTAGCAATAAAAATGATAAATCCAATGATTTTGCTTCTAGTAGTTCTATTGATTCCACTAATGATTCTCTTAGCCAAGTGGCACTTGAGCAAGAAAATGATCTATTGAAAGGGATTATAGAAAAAGGTGTCTACAAAAGTCTTGCCGGATGTAAGCAATTTGAGGAAATTGTACGCAAGCATGGAGGATACCGGAAGAACCATGGCATTGGCTACTTCAACGCTAATGGAGTTGAATGGGAAGAAGGTCAATACCCCAAGCCGAAGTTTGTTCCCCAAAAGAAGAAGTATGAACATACTCTTCCCATGGGAACAAAAGCTCAATATGACCTTCCACCACAAGACCACAAGCTCAAGGGCAAGGACAAGCTTCAAGAGGATATTGACTCATATGAAGATGGATCGCAAGCCATGGTCAAGTGAGTTCCCAAGGCTACTACAAGCTCAACTTCTACAAGTGCTACTTCAACTCTAAGGATCCCCATCAAGTTGATGTGGGTCCCAAAGAAGAAGAACTAGAGAAGTTCTTGAGGGGTGACTCCACCAACAAAATTCACCCACATTCATTATTGGCCAGGACTATTTGCAATCAACATCAACTCTATGCAATAGTTCAAGGAGTCACATATTCCCTCAATGATAAGCAAGGTACAAGGTAATAAATGAATCCATGGACATAATCATGTATGCTTTGCACTCCATGTCCATAGATATATCCTTGTATTTGTCTCTTGTGTGGGACTAACCCATGTAGGTGAGAAGAGTAGGAAACAACGAGGATTGCTCCCAACTCAAGATGATCTTCATCAACTATGAGCATCCACCACTACATCACCTACATGAAGTCTTCTACGACAACACCCAAGGTTAGTTTATCCCTCTTAGGGGGGATGTCACATCAAGGGGGAGCTTTACTCTAAGACTTGAGTTAAAGCATCTCTTAAAGATGTGAACACATTAAATGCTTTATGTGAAAGTGGTAACCCCACTTGTGCTTAAACGATGAGTATGACCTATGATCAAGTATTCTTACTTGGCTCCTAAGTCAATATACTCATATATAGATGGCTCCGTCATCGCCAAAGTACTTGGTAGATACTAGAGTGGTTTTGCATGTTTGCCATATTTCATTTGACATCTTATTGTGTGAGCATGTTGGTATGCATATCTTTTCTCATTCGAGGATATCCAATTGTTGTTATTTGGCTTTCATTTTCTTTGGCCAATTGGATATGCAAGAATGCCTAAGTACTCCCTCTAGCTATCTATGCTTTCTCGTCTCAAACTCTATTCTTGCTTCATCACAAAAATTTGAGCAAGCACTTCTCGAACCCTCTGTGTGGGGAGCACTCGGAGTTCCGTTTTGTTAAGAGCTAACTTCCAAAACCTCCCCAGTGCCTCTCGGTGTAACCAACCCCAAAATCTCGGTTCCACCGAAGCCTAGGGTTGATCTGGTTTCATCATCTCGGTAACACCGATTCCATAATCTCGGCTTCATCGAGTTTCCCTGTCAACTGACAGTAGAGGAACTCGGTGGCGCCGATATTTTAGAATCGGTGTCACAGACAGCTACGGGTATATATTCTGGCGGAGCCGGTTTTTGAAATCACTTCTTCAAACGCCGTGGTCCCTGCAAACCCTAGCTGCCGCTCGACGTCTTTGGACTTTGCCTTTGCTCCCGTGCGTCTGCACCACCGAAGTTCCTCACCGTCGACCGCATTCATCCTCGCCGTCGCCGCCGTAGGAGGCCATCGCCAAGTTAGGGTAAAGCCTCAGATCCTTGCACTCCCCGTCCAACTCTTGTGCAAATGATCAATTCCCATCTTCTTACCACCGTGTGCACTTGTTCCATCCTCTAAAAGTTCCATTAGAATTGAGAACGATGAATTTTAGGTTTAACCATCCGCAATTTGAATCTCGGTGACACCAAGTCGTAAAAATTGGTTCTATCGATTTTGGTTTTAGGGCAACTGAGAACGGTCTCGGTGAAACCGAGTGGCCACTTCTGGTGAGACCGAAGTGGTTGCCAAGTTTCTGTTAAGGAGGCTGTGCGTCTCGGTGGCTCCAATTTTTTTGACTCGGTGGTACCAAAATCCTGTTTACTGAAGATTAAACTTAAGATTCTGAGTTTAAATTTTGAGAAAACCAATCTGAATTTTTGTGATGCTCAACCTCTCTGCTCTTCTATACTCTATTCACAGGGTGAACATGTCAGGGTCTAATGACAACCAGAATGACTTCAGAGAGATGGAAGTGGACATGAGCTCATGCACTAGCCCAAGTGCAAATTCTTCTTCTTGAGAAGATCCAGGCACCCCTAGCTCACAGGATCTGCCCAAGGCTGCCACCAGGGCAAGGAAGAAGCTGAATTCAGATGAGGAGGATTCAGATTTTGTGCCAGAGGAGGTTGTCGTGGTTTTGTCACGGCAGATGTCCTAGTGTCAGGACTTAGGTGTGGAGCCATCGCTACGGCGGTTAACTCGAAGGGGTTGGTCGGGACGAAAGACACAGGTTTACCCAGGTTCGGCCCCTCTCGAAGGAGGTAATAGCCTACGTCCTGCTTTGAGTTGTATTGACTGGATATCGATTACAAGGGAGCGGATTCGCTTGACCTAGTCCTCGATCAAAGGTTTCGTGGCCTAAGCCGCCCAGGTAACCCACCTTTATATACACAGGTCGAGACCCTGGGCTTACAAGAGTTCGGGCCGGGTCATACTTGATAACCGACCTCACCTCTAACTATACCTGCCTTGTCTAACAAGCCGCCATCGGCGGCTGACGCCACTGGGTTACACATTATCTTCTGGCCCTGGGCCTCCAGGCCCATTGAGCAAGCTTCTTCCAAACCTTATCGCTAAGCCGGCCCCACCTGGGCGGGTCTCACCACAGGGTTATATCCCCAACATTAGGCCCCAGATTGATTTGAACCGGTTCATGTCAATCTTCAAGTCTTCTGGTTGGTGAATCTTGCATTCTTTGATAAATCTTCATGACCCGCCGAAAATGGGCGGCGTCGTTTCTGACAAATCTTCATGACCCGCCATGACATCATCAGGAAAATTCAAAAAGATTCCCCTGACGTCACAACGAATCTTTTTCATTAAAATGACCAGCCCGAGAATCAAGGCACTTTCTTGGTCAATCGTCATCGTGTCTCCTCGATTCCCGCACTGGACTGTTGCTATTCCATCATCTCCTCATAAATAGGCGCGGGGGGTCCCATTATTTTCACTCTCCCCGCCGCTGCCTTCTTCTTCTTCCTCGTGACACCTGCGCCGCCGAAGCTCGCCGCGCCGTTCGGGCCTCGCCGTCGTCTCCGACACTGGCCGCTGCATCACCCTGATTACGACCAGAGCACTCCCGCGTTCGCCCGCATCTTCAAGGTTCCATGTTTAACCCATACCTAGATCTGCATTAGCTTCTTCAGCTTTTCCTCCGAGTTCATCGGGTTTTTCTTCGAGTTCATCGTTGTTCATTGGAGCGCTCTTCGTACGAAGTAATACTTCTTTAGGCTTTATAACGTCGCCCCAATCGTGCGGTCATCCGCTCCATAGGCATGCCATGCTTATTGTAGATTGCTGGCTTACTTTAATCCGTGTAGAGGCTGCCTGTTCTTCCACCGGCTTTTTAGGTTTAGGAATATTTTTCTTTTTATCTCGCTTGTAGATCTTAAATCAATAGCGGTAGCTGTTGGAAACTGTTTCTCCACACTCAGTAATTTTTCCAATACTCACTGATGAACTTGACCCGCCGTAAAGCTGCCGGCTCATGTTGTCATGTTACGGCCTGCTTCGGCGGCTCATAACTTTATATTGACCCGCCAAATACTCATGCCTTTCCGCAGTCTCTTAAACTGCCATTATGGCTAAAGCCGCCTCTTCCTGCAACTGGGTGAGGTCTGGGGTGAGTGAGGAAACGCTCAATGACTTTGTCGTTATGGGAGTTTTGCCGGCTCAGGAGGTTATCCACTGGCGGTTTCCGGGGCAATGAAACCACCCCTAAGCCCGAGGATGGGGAAGTTATTGTGTTCACAAACCATCTTCTTCGTGGCTTCGCTCCGCCCGGGTCTAAATTTTTCCGAGATGCCTTACACTCATTCAACCTGCACCCTCAAGACATTGGCCCCAATTCTGTCACCAATCTGTGCCAGTTCCAGACCCTCTGTGAAGCTTATCTGCAAGAAGAGCCGCCCGTTGACCTCTTTAAAGAATACTTCTACATCAACTGCCAAACAGAGATGGCAGACGGGTTGAGTCTCGAGCTCGGAGGCGTCACTCTTCAAAGACGGAGGGATGTACTCTTCCCAGCAGCAACTCTGCCGAGTCACCCCAAAGAATGGAACAAAACTTGGTTTTACTGCAAAGACACTTCGCCAGAAGGGGAGAACCCACTGCCGGGTTACCATCCTTACCGGCTCAGCACTGATACGGAGCTCCCAGACCGGATGTCCGCCGTAGAGCGTGCTCAATATGGCCCAACCTTCTAAAAAATAAGGGCCCTGTTAGCCAACGGGTTAACAGGTGTTGATCTGACCCGCTGCTGGGTCTCTTGGAGGATTCTGTCGTTGAGCCGCCGCAGCGCCCTAATGTACCAATACACCGGCGAGGTGACCGATCCTCAACGCTTCAACCCGACTCCCTTGACAGGCCATGATCTCAATGCCATTGTCAAATCTTTGCTGGGAGAACCACAAGCTGCCTGCAGCAAGACGGGGTTAAGTCCCTTTTATGCACTTAATCCGGCCCCAGAGGTGAATCTTTTCATCCTAGTCCTCATCCATTCTTTTAATGCTGTACTTCATATATTTTATTAATCTTTCTGCCAATGCGTTTTATCATATGTAGGTCGGCTCTTCCTTCTGGAACAAAAGGTTACCCGCTACCCTAAAAAAGAAGAGCAAAGTTCCCAAGGCGACCAGGGCCCGTGTTCCGGGTCGTAAGAAGAAATCAACCGCTGCCGAACTACTCGAGTTTGATGACTCGGAGGTAGAACTTGACGCCCTTGGTCTTCTCTTTATGTAACTTATTGACAATGATTACTCACAGGAGGAAGCAGAAACAAGTCATGCTGATGTTGCAGAGGTAACCATTATCTCCTCTGACTCGGAACTTTTACCAGTAAAAAGAATACGGCGGGCTGTACGAAAGGTAAAATGTTCTCGCCCTTTTTCTCACTTGGATCCCAACTTTCTTTTGAAGAAGCAGCAAGAAGACAACAGACGTCAGACCCGGAGCACCGGCTCTGAAGATCTTTTAGCCGGCTTACCAAATGATCCGGCTCCTCAGAAACGGCGCACTGGAGTACTTCTTTGCCTTGAATTTATTTCTTCTGTATGCTAATCTTGTGTTGCAGCTTACTTGTATTTGACAATGCTAACTTTCCAGGACTCGCCTCCTTCTTCCGGCGACTCAACCGCCTCAAAGTTGCCTCCTCTTATTATCAACCCGGGGTAAGTATTTTTATATCTCACTCCGTGCGTTAATAGTCTATCCTTGCTTATTGACGTGTAACTTCACCTTTGCTCATAGGGCTCAAGCCAAACGGAGGAAGGTAGGCGGGTCAACTGCTACTCCTGATGTTCCAGAGTCGAAAAACCCAAAGCCTAACACCCCTGAAGCTCACATTGAACCTTCTGAAGCTGACAAAGACGCCCATGAAAAGGCTCCTCAGCATAATGAGCCGGCTGATATGGATGTTGAGGCTCCTGAGGTCCATCCAGAAACTAATCCTAAGCCGCCCAGCCGCCAGCCGACAACTGAAAACATGGCTTCTCATGAAGAAGTTACTGTTACCGGGGCGGCTTATAAATCTCCAGCTCCCTCCAATGTACTATCAAAACATACCAGTGAAGACGAGGCGGCTCCTCCTAAGGAAGGAAAGACTCAATCTGATCTTCCTAACTTAGAAAAACTTACTGCCGACGAGTTGCACTCTGGCTATCTGAGCCGTCTCTCTGCAAGCCGGGACATGGAGGCCAACTTGGTTGGCATGATGAAGAAAAAAATATGAGGTACTCCACTTCCCTTGCTTTTCCATATATATACTTATGTAGCCCCCAAGAACCGGTTTACCTCTCAAAAGGTCAGCCGGGTCTTCAATCACTTGCAATCTTTCAATGAATCGCCATGTAGCCCCCAAGGGCCGGGTAATTATGTAAGTAATGAGCCGGCACTTAATCATAGAATAAGAGCCAACTATAGCCCCCAAGGGCCGGGTCATTATGTAAATAATGAGCCGGGACTTTTATAAACCTGATCCCTTAGACTTGTAGAGCAACGTGTAGCCCCCAAGGGCCGGGTTATCGGACACTTCCAGCCCCATGAACTTCACCGCATAGCTTCGCGCAGAAAACTGCCCTTCCTTCTCCCATGACCAAGTGATGGAGTCCTCCACATCCTCATCTAGCCGTAAGGTTGTGATTCTCGGCCATAGGTGGAGAAACTCAATGAGAATACCTTGCTCAATGTCCGGTCCAATGTCTCCAGCCCTCGCATTGCTTTGGACCGCCTTCGCAACTGTGCGAGTTTTCCTAATGCACTTCGAGATCCTCGAGTAGATTCCAGGTGCCAGCTCGCAAACCCTATACCCATCAATCCACCAGTCTTCCCAGAAAAGAGTTTCTTTCCCATTGCCGACCGTGGTGTTAGTAATCGCATGGAACAATGCCATGGATTCAGCCGGAACATTTATTGTAAACTTCGTCCATGGTCTCGATTTGTCTGTCCTCTGCATCCACGGCCATCGTGCTTGAAGTGACTTATTCAGCCATGCCAAGTTGGGGATGCTCAAGCCACCGACCCATTTGGGCCTGCATACTAGCTCCCATGCCACCGCACAATTTCTACCATTTACTTCTCGTTTTCCACACCAGAGGAAACCACGACATAATTTGTTCAGCGCGACAAGAATTTTTGGGGGGAGCTCGAGTGCCATCATTGAGTGAATGGGGATGGCGCACAAGACCAATAAGATGAGGACCAGGCGGCCACTCTTGGGAATCATCGATGCCTTCCACGTAGGGAGGCATCCCGCAAGCTGATCCACAAGGCCTTGGAGTTGTGCAACTGATTGCTTACGTAAGGTCAGCGTAAAGATGATCCGGGTCTATAAGAAAGAACTGAGACACATTACCCCCAAGTGTCAAGTATATTGCTTGCAATCTGCTTGGGACTTGTAATGACTCTGCCACATTAGCCCCCACGGTGGGAGCCAACTGTCGTGGTTTTGTCACGGCAGATGTCCTAGTGTCAGGACTTAGGTGTGGAGCCATCGCTACGGCGGTTAACTCGAAGGGGTTGGTCGGGACGAAAGACACAGGTTTACCCAGGTTCGGCCCCTCTCGAAGGAGGTAATAGCCTACGTCCTGCTTTGAGTTGTATTGACTGGATATCGATTACAAGGGAGCGGATTCGCTTGACCTAGTCCTCGATCAAAGGTTTCGTGGCCTAAGCCGCCCAGGTAACCCGCCTTTATATACACAGGTCGAGGCCCTGGGCTTACAAGAGTCCGGGCCGGGTCATACTTGATAACCGACCTCACCTCTAACTATACCTGCCTTGTCTAACAAGCCGCCACCGGTGGCTGACGCCACCGGGTTACACATTGTCTTCTGGCCCTTGGTCTCCAGGCCCATTGAGCAAGCTTCTTCCAAACCTTATTGCTAAGCCGCCAACCACATGACCTGGCCCCACCTGGGTGGGTCTCACCATGGGGTTATATCCCCAACAGAGGTGCTAGCTCAAAAGGAGCAAGAGAAAGAGAGAGATGCCAAGAAATCTGCTACAAAGGCCACCTCTATCAAGAAGGCAGTAAGAAAAGTGTATGCCAGCTCTGAAGCAACGAGAGCACCTGAGAGTGCGAAAGCAAACACTTCACTTCTGTTGAGCCTTCAAAGAGCTCTATGCCTAAGAAGGCAGGTGAGAAGAGAGCCAGGAAGAGAATTGTGCATGTCATTGGAAGGCCCACTTCCATGTTTGAGGATCCAGTTGGAGCTGAGGAAGAGGGAGTGGAGGAAGAGTCAGCTGCCAATGCTCCTCCTTCCAAGAAGAAGAAACTGCTTGCAGATGCTATGCCCAAGCAAGCTCCATCCAAGAGCAAGGAGTCTGCACCCAAGAAGCCAGCAGCCTCCAAACCCAAGAGAACAACCAAAGACATTACAGCAGCTGCAAAGAACAAGAGTTCTTCTTCCAGAGATGCTGAGGAAGACTTGACTGTGTTGAGGAAACTTAGACCCCACCTACCTGCTCATAATGATACTCATCCTAGTGCTGAGGATATCAAGAAGAGGAAGGACTCAGGGCTGAGGAAATGAAGAGCTAATGACCCCTATGCCTCTAGGAAGAAGACTGCTATGGATGACAGATTCCACACCAAGGAACAACAGAATTTCTATGAGACTGTCCTTTTGGACAAGAGCCCAGCTGTCAGTGATATGAGGTATGTTGACTGGGCCTATATCAAGGCAAATGAGGACTACTTTCCCAGTGTGCAAGACAATTTCAGGTGCATTGATATAGAGAACTTTGTTGGGAGAGAGTTCACATCTTGGAATGATGAGATGATCATGCAGTTCTACTCCACTGCACACTTCTAAACAGATGGCAAGATAGTTTGGATGACTGAAGGTACAAGGTACCAATCCAGTGTTGATGAGTGGGATACCATCTTGAGGTATACTTTTTGGTAACTTGTTGCCAAAGGAGGAGAAGTTATAGATCATAGGGCTTTGAGAGAGAGTGTGTTACATTTTGATTCCTCTTTGCGTTTCAAAACATTTGGTTTATCTTTTGGTTGAAAACTTTGTTGGTGTTTGATCATATACATTTGTGTGATGCTACTACTTTGCTATCTTCGAAATCTCTATATGATGATCATTCACTTATGTTTGGTGTGATGTGCTTATGTAATTCACTCATATTAATTTTTGCGCACCACCAAGTTGTATGTGACATGGAAGAGTGACCCATGATCCTAATCGATTGTGCATTTGCATTCAAACACAAATTCAAAATAATGCACAAATTTAGGGGGCGCTCTTGCTTATCACATACTTCTCAAAACAACGATGCTATTCAATGATTATATATTTTATCTAAGCTTTGATCTATATGTTGTCATCAATTACCAAAAAGGGTGAGATTGAAAGCACAACTTCTTCCTAGGTGGTTTTGGTAATTAATAACAACATATATTTCATTGTACTAATGTTTCCACCAAGTGTATCTCACGAAAAAGTTCAATGATGGGTTGGCTAAAGGTCTATGTGGAGAACCTCCCCGAGGAAAGGAAGGAATAGGATTAGCCATGCTTCAAGATTGAGGGCTCTACATTTTATATTTTGTGAGAAATCACTTTTGAGTCCATAGGAAAGCCAATACTATTAAAAGGGGATGAGGCATCTATGATGATCTAGTTGCTCAAGTGCTTAGAGGTAGCCACCAAAAATACTCACCCACTTTCCCACAAAAACCTTCTGTCCAAAACCAAAAGTTCAAATTCGGTGAAACCAACAATTCCCATTCGGTCCCACCGAGTTCAAACCCTACACAGAACCCTAGCCAATCCCACATCTCGGTACAACCAAGTTTCCATTCGGTGCCACCGAACCAAGTGACCAACATTATGTTAACCAATTTCTTAAAATCGGTCCTGCCGAGTTTAAGGAATCGGTCTCACCGAGTTTTGGTAACTGCCTAGGACACCCATATCGGTACCACCGAGAATCATATATCGGTCTCACCGAAAACGCCAAAGTTGCCACATTTTGCACTAGTCGATGCAACTGAGTTACTCCGGTTTCACCGAGTTGGGCAATAATGTTGTAACGGTTGGATTTTTGGAGATGCCTATATATACCCCTCCACCACATCCCACTCGCAAGAGAAGCACTCAGAACACACACCCACTTGCTATATCCAATTTTCTGAGAGAGAACCACCTACCCTTGTGTTGAGGTCAAGATCATCCACTCCAACCATATGGATATTGATTGCTAGCCTCCCCAAGTTGCTTTCCACCCAATCAATCTCTTCTACCCATGCCAAATCTGTGAGAGAGTGTTTGAGTGTTGAGGAGACTATCTTTTGAAGCACAAGAGCAAGGAGTTCAGCATACTACCACATCTATTAACTTTTGGAGGGTGGTGCCTCCTAGATTGGTTAGGTGTCGCTTGGGAGCCTCCTTCTTCGTGATTGTGGAGTTGAACCAAGAAGTTTGTAAGGGCAAGGAGATCACCTACTTCATGAAGATCTACCCTGAGTAACGCTAGTCCTTCGTGGACGTAGGCCATCATGGAATAGACAAGGTTGCTACTTCGTGGACCCTTTGTGGGTGGAGCCCTCCGTGGACTCTCGCTACCGTTACCCTCCATAGGTTGAAGTCTCCATAAAAGTGGACGTACGATAGCACCACCTTCGGAACCACGGGAAAAATCTTCGTTTCTCCAAATTGCGTTTGATCTTCTTATCCCTATCCTCTTACATATGCTTTTCTTTACTTTCCGCTGCAATACTCGTAGACATGCATGTGTAGGGTGAACTTGACTTGTTAGAATTGCTAAAATCTGTCAACCAATTAACTTGAGAAAAGGTTAGGTTTTTATTTGGTCAAGTAGTCTAATCACCCCCCTCTAGACCTACTTTCGATCCTACAGTGGCGCTCGGCCGCGAAGCCTTGGCCTCCTTCTCCACTGCCTACTGGCGAGGGGAAGAAGACAATGCTGCCCCTGGTGGGCTAGGCCTCTTTTCCAGGAAAGCCTAGTTAAGATTCTCCTTTCCTTTTTTCTGTTTTGTTCTGTTTTCTATTAACTGCTCTTTCTTTTATTTTGTTCGGGCAAAAATCCTTAGCACAAAAATCCTGAAATGATTTATGGGATATAATCTGAATATTCCAAAGTCCCACAAGAAGTTTCAAAAAATTTGGAACAACTAAAATATTTATAGTGCTTTATTGGTTATTTTCAGAAACTTTGCTGATTTATTTAAATTGCCAAAATGGTTGTGATAAAATAGTTCACCCCTGGTATGTTGTTGCCAACATTTATCAGACATGGTGAACATTTTGTATGGGCATTTTGGATTCATTGAAAATCACAATTATTGGAATTGGTTTAATCAAGTGAAGTGCTAGGGTTTGTTAATCCCCATTTCAAGTTTAATAAAATTTAAACATGAGGCATCACTCATGCTAGCATAATGTAAAGGGGAAAAGTAGGGATGTGACAACTCACCCCCACTCAAAAGAATCTCGTCCCGAGATTTAGGAGTCGTCGGGAAGAGCGCGGGGTACTCTAGTCGAAGACGGTCCTCCCTTTCCCAAGTTGCTTCTTTTTCAGAATGGTGTGACCACTGAACCTTGAGAAACTTGATGTTTCGACGTCGAGTGGTACGCTCAGCTTGATCAAGAATACGAACAGGGTATTCTCGATATGAAAGGTTATCCCGAAGATCAAGCGTTTCGTGGTCCACTTCGCGGATAGGATCCGAGAAGCAACGCCTGAGTTGCGAGACATGGAAGACATCATGAACCTTGGAAAGATGCGGTGGAAGTTCCAATTGGTAGGCAACTTCTCCTCGTTTGGCAAGAATGCGAAAAGGAACAATGTAACGAGGAGCCAACTTGTCCTTGATACCGAATCGTTGGGTACCCTTCAGAGGTGTAACCCGAAGGTAAGCCTTCTCATCAACTTCATAGGTCACAGCCTTATGATGGCGATCATAGTGGCTCTTTTGACGAGATTGGGTTGTTTTCAACTTTTCACGAATAATGCGAACTTGCTCTTCTGCTTCCTGGATCATATCCAGACCAAAGAGTTGCCTCTCCCCGGTTTCTGACCAGTTAAGAGGTGTTCGACACCTTCGTCCATATAGAACTTCAAAAGGAGCCTTGCCCAAGCTTGACTGGTAACTATTGTTATAAGCAAATTTAGCGAACGGAAGACATTTCTCCCAATTCATACCGAAAGAGATAACACAAGCCATGAGCATGTCTTTCAGAATTTGATTGACTCGCTCTACTTGACCACTTGATTGCGGATGGAAAGCAGTGCTAAAGGATAGATGAGTCCTCATAGCATTTTGGAAGCTTTCCCAGAATCGGGAAGTAAAGATACTTCCACGGTCTGAGTTAATCTCCAAAGGGACACCATGAAGAGACACTATTTGATAAATATATAACTCCGCTAGCTCGCTAGCAGTTATACTTTCGCGAACAGGGAGAAAACGAGCCACTTTGGAAAGGCGGCCAATGACCACAAAGATAGCATTATTCCCTTTCTTGGTCCTGGGAAATCCGGTGATGAAATCCATACCGACTTTGTCCCATTTCCATTCAGGAATAGCTAAAGGTTGAAGGGTGCCAGCAGGCCTTTGGTGTTCTGCTTTAACGCGATGACAAACATCACAGTTAGCAACGAACTGAGAAACTTCTCTCTTCATCCTAGTCCACCAGAACCTCTGGCGTAGGTCCTGATACATCTTGGTACTACCAGGATGAATCATGAGAGGGGATTCATGAGCCTGCTTAAGGATCAACCGTCGTTGATGTTGGTTTTTGGGAACTACCAAGCGGTTCTCAAAGAAAACAACACCTTGATCATTTACCGAAAAACAACCAGCAGCTCCGCTCTTGATGTTTTTCTTGATGTGGGAAATTCCCGTATCTTGCTTCTGAGCGGCTATGATTTGATCCCTAAGGGTAGGTTTCGCCACCAAGTTGGAAAGGAATCCGTGCGGAACAATTTGAAGGTTTAGCTTCCAAAATTCTTCATAGAGAAGTGGTTGACCTTGTTGTAACATCAGATTGTTACAATAAGACTTGCAACTTAGTGCATCAGCCATGACATTGGCTTTCCCCGGGGTGTAAGTTATCCCTAAGTCGTAATCTGTGATCAACTCAACCCAATGTCTTTGCCTGAGATTCAAATCCGGCTGGGTGAAAATATATTTCAGACTTTGGTGATCAGTGTATATTTCGCAACGATTACCCAGAAGGTAATGTCGCCAGGTTTTCAGTGCATGGACTACAGCTGCAAGCTCTAGATTATGTGTTGGATAATTATCCTCATGTGGACGCGACTATCGAGATGCGTATGCAATCACATGACGATCCTGCATGAGTATGCAACCTAATACTTGTCGCGAGGTGTCGCAATAGATAACAAAGTCCTTGGAAAAATCTGGTGGCACCAATACGGGAGCAGAAGTCAGGCGTCTTTTCAGTTCCTGAAAAATGTGCTCGCATTGTGGGGTCCACTCAAACTTTTTATCTTTCTTGAGGAGTTCAGTTAGAGGCTTAGCAACCTTGGAGAAGTTCTCGACAAAGCGGCGACAATAGCTCGCTAAGCCAAGGAAACTCCGAACTTACTTAACCGATTCAGGTTGAGTCCAATCAAGGACGGCTTGAACTCTCTCGGGATTGACAGCAATACCCTTACCAGAGATTACGTGGCCTAGATAGGTCACTTCTGGCAACCAGAATTCACATTTGGAGAATTTGGCATAAAGGCGGTGCTCTCAAAGTTTCGTCAATACCAGCCTTAGATGCCCAGCATGCTCTTGTTCGTTCTTCGAGTAGATGAGTATATCGTCGAGGTAAACCATGACAAATTTATCCAAATACTCCATGAAGATCGAATTCATTAAGCGAGAGAAGGTGGCTGGGGCATTGGTTAAACCGAAGGACATGACGGTGTACTCGTATTGGCCATAACGAGTAACAGAGGCTGTTTTTGGAATGTCCCCGTTCTTGATTTTGATTTGATGGTATCCCAACCTCAAATCCATTTTGGAAAAGACTGAGGATCCAGCAAGCTGATCATACAGATCGTTGATCCCGGGGAGCGGATACTTGTTCTTTATGGTAACCAGGTTGACTGGTCGGTAATCTACAATCATCCGATCCATTCCATCCTTCTTCTTGACGAAGAGGACGGGACAAGCCCAAGGAGAAGAACTAGGACGGATGAAACCCTTATTCAAGGCCTCATCGAGTTGTTTCTTTAGTTTGGCTAGTTCTAAGGGTGCCATCTTATAGGGTCTCCTGACTATTGGGATAGTTCCTGGGACAAGATCTATCACAAACTCTACATCCCTGTTAGGTGGAATACCTGGCAGTTCTTCTGGAAAGACATCCGGAAAGTCACAGACTACCGGAATATCTTCAAGCTCTGGAAGAGGATTAGCATTGAGGGAATAGAGTTGGCGCTTGGCAACTCGAGTGGAGACATTAACTATCTCACCCGATGGATGTGTAAGCTGAACATTCCTAGTATGAGTATCAATCTTGGCATAATGGGCTGCCATCCAGTCCATACCCAAGATGATGTTGATGTCCGAAGACTTAAGAGCTATCAAAGAAGCTAGGAAGACCAGTCTATCCACAAGAATTTCATTGTCATGGCTCACTCTAGAAGTTTGCCATTTGGATCTAGGAGTCTGAACTACTAATGGAGTGGACATATCACAAAAAGACATGTTATGCAACTATGCATAACTTTCTGAAATGAATGAATGAGATGCTCCTGTATCAAAAAGAACAGATGCTGGATGACAATTGACAAGGAGCGTACCCAGAATGACGTCAGGATCATCAAGAGCTTCTTCAGCTGAGACGTGATTCACACGTCCACGTGCGGTAGGGGTTGGCTTCACATAGAATGCCTTGCCTGGCTTGCCACGACCAGCAGACTTCCCAGATTGGTTGGAAGTATTGTTCTGCGGGCACTCGCGAGAGTAGTGTCCTGGTTCTCCACACTTGTAACAAATCACGGTAGTGGACCGTGGAGCAGCATTGGCAGCAGGACCACCATAGGTCTTGGCTGGAGGGTTGGTCTGATTTGGACGGGGTGCCTCATAGGATGGCCTTGCGATATACCTTGATGGCAGAGCAGTGTTTGGGACCCACACCCGGCGCTTATGAGATCCAGAGCCAGATGAGGAGCTGAAGTCACTAGAGTGCTTCTTGATTGCCTCGTAGTCAGTCTGTCCAGTCTCAGCATTGATGACTTTGTTGACAAGAGCCTGGAAACTGGCACACTCGTGCAGGCGCAGATCACGGCGTAGCTTAGGGCCCAATCCCTTGCGGAACCTTGCTTGCTTCTTAGCATCAGTTGACACCTCTTCAGGTGCATAACGGGCGAGGTCTCCGAACTCGCGGCTATACGCATCCACGGTTAACTTGCCCTGGGTGAAGGCACAAAACTCTTCCCTCTTACGGTCCATAAGACCTTCTGGAATATGGTGAGTGCGGAAGGCTTCACTAAAGTTAGCCCAGGTAGTTGCTGGACCAGCAGGACGCATGGCCTCATAGTTCTCCCACCACAGATTGGCGGGTTCTTCAAGGAAATAGGTAGCAAAGGTCACCTTGTCCGCTTCAGCCACATTGGCAGAGCGAATCTTGCGAGCCATGCTGGATAGCCAATCGTCTGCGTCGAGAGGATCGACGAAATGGTGGAACTTTGGCGGATGCAGCTTCACAAAGTCATTCAGGGACACTGTGTCGTTGCGTTGCTGACGCGCAGTGTTCTGCTCAATACGCTCAAGCAGGCGGTTTGTCTCTCTCTTGTTCCTCTCTGCCACAAGCATCACTTCTGCCAAAGATGGCGGGTGAGGTAGGTTCTCCTGTCTTGCTTGACTGCCCTCGCCCTGCTCATAAGCAGGAGCGGGGTTGTTCCTAGTGGAAACCATCCTGGGAAAACAAAACCCACATCTTAGACAAGGAAGACATCAACTCTAACAAAAAAGTTGTGGAATGCACTAAACAATATGGAATGCAGGGATAAACATCCGAACAACATGGTAACAAGCAAACTACCATATATACACCATGGTTCATACACACCATAATATAGTTCAGTACAAATCCAAGCTGGAGTACAAGCTACTGAGAAGATGATACAACTCATCAGAGGCATTACAAGCTTCCTATACATTATTTTTCTACACCTCCGGAACTCAACTCACACCTCAGTCATATCCCACAAGACACACAGGACGTTGGCAATACAACCGCTACAATACTACTATGACCACTCATGAACTCAAGCGTCTGCGTAGAACATCTCATACAGGTTACCCCCGTGACCTGGGAGCTGAACCTGAGGGTGTGGAAACACCCTAGCCTGAGATCCCTGGGAACCACAGGGACACGGATGTGGCCTAGGTCCCCTAGATGGCGGCAACAGAGGTCCACAAAGAGGGGTGATGCCTCCAACATCGGGCCAGTCTACGCGAGCTGGCAGATGAGTCCGCGATGGGCTCAACATCTCCATATCCCCATAACCTGTCTGGACGGCAGGTGCAAGTTGCGTCAGGGCTGTCCAAAGACGTGCGCGGGTAGCATAAAGCTCCATACGAAGTGCACGAGCATCACGATCCCTGTTCTCCAACATCTGAGCGGTCACCTGAAGCCTCGGATCCTCATGGGAAGAATCATAGTAAGCTCCACTAAGGTATCCCTCCTCCTCTTAGTGACACTGGAATATAGCAGAACTCCGTGTTCTGAAGTAGACCATGGTTAGCTCTCATGATGGTCAGCATCGTATAAGCGGCCTCCTGAACTGCCGTGTCGATGGTAACTCCTAGTCCATATGACCAATGGAGCGACTCTGCAGCTCTAGGGTACGATGGATAGATCCTAACAGTACAAAGGTACTGACTCTAATTGAAGTCGCGGTACTGCTCCTCCACTGTGTACTCGGGGTACCAGCGGTAACCGGTCTCCATCATTACCCGAACCAGCATATCCGTATGACCTGGTACATCGATGCACCTGGTCAGACGGACAACCTGACGAGAAGGACGAGAAGGCATCTGAAAGAGAATAACGCAAATGCATTAGAGCTCCTAGCAGAAATTGGGCATCATAATGGTTGTAATTGCTAAAAAAAGATTTTGAGACAACCTGCAAAAGATTGGATAGCATAACCACTAAACTCTCTAGTTTCAAGGTTCCATAGCCAACTATATTGTCACACAGGGAAAAAACTTGAAAACTGGAGTTGACTCTCAAACAATTTTTCCTACAAGTCTACAGAGTAGTAACTCGTGATCCTGAGAGACAGATAAGAAGCCTAGTTCTTAAACCGGAGAGAAGATGAGGGTGACTCGGAATAGAATGACTTGAGAAGAGAAGTAAAAAGAGCCTTACGTTCCCTTCCACAATCAATTCCCTTACATAACTAAAGCATTTCTAGACTCAACTTCGACCAGTTTGGCTTGGTAATCCTACTGTCAGTCAGGCTCTGATACCAACACTGTCGGGACCCCGATCCTAACCCATATGAATCCAGCCTGTAACATATCACATCACTTTGCGGCCTCACGCACGGTAATCCCCACAGCTGCCACCTTACTTTGGTCGGGACCGTTTGCGTCTTTTGGCTCACGTATGTGAATATGTCGCTGGCATTCAAATGTCAGAGAACCCGGGCCGACATGACTAGTCATAGAACCCAAGTGGCACATCCGTACAGGGACAGGCATACGTAACCCAACAACGCATGTGTCGGTCATCAGTGTGTGTAGACGAGTCATAGCAAGCTACACGGACTCCATTACGCCGTGAGACATTTCTGTCATCAACTCCACATAGACGAGTCATAGCGGGCTACATGGACTCCATTACACTGCGAGACATTTCCCCGTAGGGACAGACACAACAACAAAGAAGGATACACGCCGGTCAATCAATGTGTCCGGAGCAGTAGCAAGCTACCAAGGCTCGGTGGAGGCACAAAGAGGCATTTCCCCGTAAAGAGTACTACTAAAGGCACACAACTAGGTGTCGAATCCCATACATACCGTTGCACGTCACACGTACGCACGACATGCCCGTTATGCATAGATACAACAATGGCATCACAACTTAACCATACAACATCACAACATTTATTTAGAAGGCTCGGAAGAGCCTTGCATAATATGTTCATACAGGTAGGGGTCACATGACCCGACACTCAAGTCATACAAACAAGTCTTACAAGCCATACGGAAGCGTAAAGCTGTCTGGGTACAGACAGATGAAAGGATAAAAGGCGCATAGCCTGACTATCTACATCCCTTCCCAAGGGTGCCAGACCGTAGCTGGAATACCAGCTACTCTGCGTCGTCAACATCTAGATAAAACCCACTTAATGGGTCGTGGGTTTCCTCTGTAATAGTTTAAGCAAACGTGAGTACAAACGTACTCAGCAAGTCTTTAAATCAGATCTAGTCTATTCATGCATATGTATCAACAAAGGGGAGTTGTGGGGTTCATGCAGCAAGCTAGCTTTGACTCATGGCTATCCTGTACTACAACTACCAGTACTTTGAATAAGTTTGAGAAAGTGTACACGAGTCCACTAATCACCACAACAAATACACTACCGTGGATCCTCTCCCGTCTTCTTATGAGAGTGCCATCCACGGTACTCACACTTGTCTTGAGACTTTTATGAGTATCCCTTTGATTATCTATGAACAACATATGTTTCCAAGTAGTCCATATCCGAGACGCGGCTATTCGAACAGATTCATACCCTGCAGGGGTGTACTTCTTCACACACACTCTCGCCACTTACCGCTAAGTGCACATAAAACAGGCACCTCGGCAACCTTCAAGCGGAAGCCCAGTGAGGGAGTCGGCCACGACCGTCAACCACCCAAGTCCCTAGTCCAGGTTAATCGCCTATTTGAGACTGAACCCGCGCAGAAGTCCGACCAAAGTTTCCGCTACGGCCTCAAACGATGTGTGCAGGGTTCCCAAGCCCACCGTTCGGGTGCCACTTGGTACACCGTGCCACGTGCCTGCCGCATCATAGCCCACCCCTGAGGTCAAAGCTACGCATGGCCTCCAGCATAAGCTACAAACACCAGAACTAATTGCAACTCCAGGACGGAAGACAAGGCGATTAATAAGCCGAGAGGGCTTGGAGTGCCCGGAGCCCAATGCGTGGTAGTAACTAGTCTTGGATCACATACACAGAACTCAGTTCCTATGAGCGGTTCCTATGAGCGGCTATGCGGGCGACGACGGCGAGCTACGGGTGCGATCGGCCATGGTGAGCAGGGGGCGAGGGAGAGAGCAGGGGGCGAATGGGGCTGGGATCGATCCAGACGGCAGCGGGGAGTCTATCTTGCGCGTCGCGCTGGCCTGGGGAGGCAGGCAGGCTGCTGCCGGCGTGGCGCTCGGCCGCGACGCCGTGGCCTTCTTCTCCTTTGCCTACCGGCGAGGGGAAGAAGACAAGGCTGGCCCTGGTGGGCTGGGCCTCTTTTCCAGGAAAGGCCAGCTAAGATTCTCCTTTCCCTTTTTCCATTTTGTTCTGTTTTCTATTAAGTGCTCTTTGTTTTGTTTTGTTTGAGCAAAAATCCTTAGCACAAAAATCCTGAAATGATTTTGGGATATAATCTAAATATACCAAAGTCCCACAAGAAGTTTCAGAAATTTTGGAACAACTAAAATATTTATAGTGCTTTATTGGTTATTTTCAGAAACTTTGCTAATTTATTTAAATTGCCAAAATGGTTGTGATAAAATAGTTCACCCCTGGTATGTTGTTGCCAACATTTATCATACATGGTGAACATTTTTGATGGGCATTTTGGATTCATTGAAAACCACAATTATTGGAATTGATTTAATCAAGTGAAGTGCTAGGGTTTGTTAATCCCCATTTCAAGTTTAATAAAATTTAAACATGATGCATCACTCATGCTAGCACAAAAGTGAAGTGCTAGGGTTTGTTAATCCCCACAAAAACCTTCTGTCCAAAACCAAAAGTTCAAATTCGGTGAAACCAACAATTCCCATTTGGTCCCACCGAGTTCAAACCCTAGACAGAACCCTAGCCAAACCGACATCTCGGTACAACCAAGTTTCCATTCGGTGCCACCGAAACCAGTGATTAACATTCTGTTAACCAATTTCTTAAAATCGGTCCCGCCGAGTTGAAGGAATCGGTCTCACCGAGTTTTGGTAACTGCCTTGTACACCCATATCAGTACCACCGAGAATCATATATCAGTCTCACCGAAAACTCCAAAGTTGCCACATTTTGCACTAGTCAATGCAACTGAGTTTTCACTCCGGTTTCACCGAGTTGGGCAATAATGTTGTAACGGTTGGATTTTGGGAGATGCCTATATATACCCCTCCACCACATCCCACTCGCAAGAGAAGCACTCAGAACACACACCCACTTGCTATATCCAATTTTCTGAGAGAGAACCACCTACCCTTGTGTTGAGGTCAAGATCATCCACTCCAACCATATGGATCTTGATTTCTAGCCTCCCCAAGTTGCTTTCCACCCAATCAATCTCTTCTACCCATGCCAAATTTGTGAGAGAGTGTTTGAGGGTTGAGGAGACTATCTTTTGAAGCACAAGAGCAAGGAGTTCATCATACTACCACATCTATTACCTTTTGGAGGGTGGTGCCTCCTAGATTGGTTAGGTGTCACTTGGGAGCCTCCTTCTTCGTGATTGTGGAGTTGCACCAAGAAGTTTGTAAGGGCAAGGAGATCGCCTACTTCGTGAAGATCTACCCTGAGTAAGGCTAGTCCTCAATGGACGTACGCCATCATGGAATAGACAAGGTTGCTACTTCGTGGACCCTTCGTGGGTGGAGCCCTCCGTGGACTCTCGCGACCGTTACCCTCCGTCGGTTGAAGTCTCCATAAATGTGGACGTACGATAGCACTACCTATCGGAACCACGGGAAAAATCTTTGTGTCTCCAAATTGCGTTGGATCTTCTTATCCCTATCCTCTTACATATGCTTGTCTTTACTTTCCGCTGCAATACTCGTAGACATGCATGTGTAGGGTGAACTTGACTTGTTAGAATTGCTAAAATCTATCATCCAATTAACTTGGGAAAATGTTAGGTTTTTATTTGGTCAAGTAGTCTAATCACCCCCCGTCTAGACATACTTTCGATCCTACAGTGGCGCTCGGCCGCGACGCCGTGGCCTCCTTCTTCTCTGCCTACTGGCGAGGGGAAGAAGACAAGGCTGTCCCTTGTGGGCTGGGCCTCTTTTCCAGGAAAGCCTCGGTAAGATTCTCCTTTCCCTTTTTCCATTTTGTTCTGTTTTCTATTAACCGCTCTTTGTTTTATTTTGTTTGGGCAAAAATCCTTAGCACAAAAATCCTGAAATGATTTATGGGATATAATCTGAATATTCCAAAGTCCCACAAGAAGTTTCAGAAATTTTGGAACAACTAAAATATTTATAGTGCTTTATTGTTTATTTTCAGAAACTTTGCTGATTTATTTAAATTGCCAAAATGGTTGTGATAAAATAGTTCACCCCTGGTATGTTATGGTGAACATTTTTTATGGGCATTTTGGATTCGTTGGAAATCACAATTATTGGAATTGGTTTAACCAAGTGAAGTGCTAGGGTTTGTTAATCCCCATTTCAAGTTTAATAAAATTTAAACATGATGCATCACTCATGCTAGCACAATGCAAAGGGGAAAACTAGGGATGTGACATGAAGGCAATCAAACCGCATATTTTTCAAAGCAAAAAGTGCAGATAGTCGTGGCCGCTAGGTCACGTCAAATGTACGATTACATAAACCACTCGGCATCCCGAGGCAGATTTCATCGGAAGTTTTTTATCCGAGTATCACTCGGCGGTAGTCGTAGCTGCTGCGTCGATGAAGGTGTCGAGGTCGATGCCGTCTGCAATCCGAGTGGAGGCCTCGAGGAACGTCTCCATGAAGTCTTCTATCCTTGCGCTCTTCCTATTGGCGACCTTTAGGGACTTCAGCTTCCCCTCATCTACGCCCTTGCAATGGACGCAGACAAGTGAGGGGGCGATGTCGGTTCCACCACGTGCTGCAGATTTCTTCCAAGATTGCACTCGGCGAGGGACATCTTTCAGACGGTTGATGAGAGCGTCCAAGTCGTTCGTGAACTCCTCCCCGGGGGCGACTTCTTGGTCGATATCTTTGACGGCCGTGCGCAGGCGGTTGAAGAAGACAGTCACCTCCCCGATGCATTCATCCAGTCGAAGGAGAGCAAGTGTCGAGCTATCGTGAAGAATGCCCGCAGCCGGATCCAGTTCCTTCTCGATCTTGGATGTCTCTTCTTCAGCATCCATGCAGAATTCTGTTGAACAAATGGGAGAAAAAGAGCTATTGGAGGACGAGTGGAGAATCAAAGTAACTTGAAGTGCAATTGGGTCATTGACATACCTTTGAGCCTCTCATTCATTTCGTTGCCGAAGTTTTCGATGAACTTCTCCAGCTCGAGTCTCTTGGATGACACCTACTTCAACTTTGATTCGGCCTCGGCAGCCTCCTCCGCGGATTTCTTGGCAACGGCCTCCAGTGTCTTCTTCTCCTCCTCCCACTTCTCGAGTGACTTCAACTTGTCCTCGGTCGCTTTAATCTTCCGGTTGGCATCCTTCCAGGCGGACGCCAGCTCGGTGTCTTTCTTCTCCAGGGCCTCCTTCATGGTGTCTATAGAAATGGAAGCCCAGAGCCCCTTAGTAAGTTGAAGATTTTCACTTCGAACATCTGATAAACTGACTTCAGTCGAACAGGGAAGAGAAACAAGTTCTATGACAGTCGGACAGAAAGCGCTTACCCCCGAGTGGTCGCTTCTCTTTCTCTAGACGCGTGTTCTTGGCCTTCTCAGCCTCAAGACAGAGGCGCATCTCCTGTACCTCCTTCTCCAAGGCTTTGTAATGAGTCCCGAGCTAGCACACGGTCTGCCGACAGAAAACAAGGAAACATCAGTGATGACAGTAGGATACTACGAAAAGGTTCATTCGGTTAAACTAACAAGATTCTAAGACTCCAGCCGACTGCTTCAGTCGACGACAGTCTCGGGGACTACACCCAGTGGGTGCGCTCAGCGCGCCCCCACCTGAAATTCACTCGGGATGAAGTACTTCCACAAGTTGAGTAACGGGTTGTACACCCCGACAGTCAATGTCGAGAGGCTCTGGTCCATGGACCATCACTGCATCCTCTTCGACAAGTATCGCTACACTCGGGATGAAGTACTTCCACAAGTTGAGTAATAGGTTCTACACCCTTACGGTCAACGTCGAGAGGCTCTGGTCCATGGACCATCACCGCATCCTCTTCGACAAGTATCACTACACTCGGGGTGAAGTACTTCCACAAGTTGAGTAACATGTTCTACACACCGACGACCAATGTTGAGAGGCTCTGGTCCATGGACCATCACCGTATCCTCTTCGACAAATATCGCCACATTAGGGATGAGGTATTTCCACAAGCCTCATTCAGACTCTAAGACTCCCGCCGACTACTTCAGTCGATGGCAGACTCGGGGACTACACCCAGTGGGTGCGCTCAGCGCCCCCACTGGAGAGTAACAGGTTCTACACCCCGACGGTCAACGTCGAGAGGCTCTGGTCCATGGACCATCGCCGCATCCTCTTAGACAAGTACTCATACACCTATTTTTACAAGCATCATTCCGACTCTAAGACTCCCGCCGATTGCTTCAGTCGACGGCAGTCTCGGGGACTACACTTAGTGAGTGCGCTCAGCGCACCCCCACTGGAATCAGAGAACGCCCAGGGGGTGTGCCCCCGACGCAAACCCACTTGGGACCCAAAGAAACTGCATACAGACAAAATTTCCGACTGAAGATGGTACTTACAAGGGTACTTACTCGAACGTTCTTCTCTAGCACTTCACTAGCGCCGTAGGCCTCTTTCAGCCTGCCGCTCATCAGCTCCAGCTGGATCAGTGCCTCCTGCTCGCCCCCACATGGTCCTCCGAGACGTGGTGCAGTGTGAAGATGTTATCCATGGGAGGAGTTGACAAGGTAGATCCGAGTGCGGTCCCGGCCCCCGAAGAAGTTCCCCGAACCAGTGTTGATGCCTTAGCAGGTGAAGCATCCCGCATCGAGACGTTCGCATCGGTAGAAGGGTTCGGCGGGTCGACCTTGTCATCCCTGTCAATTTCTATCACTTCGCGCGGCTCTACAAACCCTCGAAGATCATTCGGGAGTAAGCACAAAGGAAAAACATGGAGTTCAAAAATCATATCCGAGTGAGTTCAAAGGTTACCTTTTGAAGACGCAGTGTCAACTTCAGCCTTGTCCTTCTCCAGTGAAGCAGTTGAAGTGTCAGCTCTACAATAAAGCCATTCGGAACGTCACATCACTCGGTCAAGTAACTAAAATGTCAATCGGTACAAAGATACTTACGCTGAGGCCACCGACACGTTCACTTTAATTTTTGGTAGGACAACCTTCCGGGGTTTGTTGACAACAACTTTCGGTTGCTTGGCCGACTTCTCGGGTGACGGAGCAAGATCGCCTCGCCCATGCTTCGAACTCTGAGTGGGAAGGGTAGGCGCAGAGCGCTTAGTGACACTCGGCCCCTTGGTGTTGCCTCTGCGGACTCCAGGGTCCTGGCGCGCCTTGGAGCGGGTTTCGGGCGGGACCTCCTCTGACGGAGAAGATTCTACCTCGTCCCCTGAGTCCGAATCATCTTCCTCCCCGTCGCTCCCGCTATCCTCCACATACTCTTCTTCGCCGTCCGAGCCCTCCTGGTGCTTGGTGTCACTCGTCACGTCAGTAGGGGCGTGGTTGACGACGGGTATCAGGCTCACCATACCTGTGAAGGCCTGCCGAGTGAAAATTACGTCAGTCAAGATTTTGGTCAGCAAACATTACAATCATTCGAACGACAACAACAACACACTGAGTTTTACCTCATTCGGTGGATTCTCAGTTGAGAATGGAGGCACCAGCCTCATCCCCCTGGGGTTATCACGAGCCGGAGTGATCGCTTTGAGCTCGTTCTCCACAACTACAGCGCTGAGTTCCTCCGGGTGCGTGCGCGTCGGAGTACAGCCACATGGGGTGGGCTCTGGCCCGCAGTGGCTGAATTCTCCTTTGAAAGAAAACCTCCAGCAGATCCAAGCCATTGATGCCTTGCCTCACCAGGGCCACCAGCGCGATCACAAGGATTTCCACGTCTATCTTCTCCTCTTTGGTCACAGTCACCTTGGGAAGCCACCGAATGCGCTCAGGCGAATACGGTGGGAGACCCGACTGGCCCTCGCTAACTGGAATGTCTTGGTAGCAAAACCAAGAATCTTGCCAACCCTTAACCGAGTCTGGAAAGTTCATTTGTGGGAAACTACCCTTCCCCCTCAGTTGGATGCCTAGACCCCCGCAAAACTGAGCTACATTCGTTCCCCCCAGCCCGAGCAGACTTCTTGACAGTCATCACTCGACATGTAAAAAGATGTTTGAACAATCCCAGTGCGGATTGCAACCAAGGAATTTCTTGCAAAGGGAGATGAAAGCCGCCAAATATGAAACGGCATTGGGAGGAAGATGATGGAGTTGAGCGCCGTAGAAATCGAGGAAAGAACGGAAGAATGGGTGCGGAGGCAAAGAGAAACTTCTCTCGATGTGGGTCGTGAGGAGCACCCGCTCGTCGCCTCGTGGCACGGGCTCGGCCTCGCCCACCTCTGCCACTCGCCAGCTCCCCATGACCAGGAGCCCTTGGTTCTCTAGTTCCCTTAGTCGGCTGGCGATGGTTCGCGGTTGCAGCCGGTCGCCATGGATGAAGCCCGCCGGTGCACCGACGCTCGATGAAGATCCGCGCGACACCTTCTTCGCCCTCTCGGCCTTCGCGGTCGCCCCCTTTTTCATCTCCAGCAGATGGGGGGGGGGTTGGAGGTGGTTTGGTGGGGAGAAGTTCTCGGTGGAGCAACAGAGAGATTGAGGAGGGGAGAAGTGGGAACTGCCTCTCTCTCCTTCCTCTCAGTCAATTTTTATACTCCAGCGCTACGCAATTTTGGCCATCGATCCACAGGCGGCGCGATATCTACAGGCAGCGTGAGATCCGCGAGATCTTCGGTGCAGCATTTTGGGGACGCGTGGCATTAATTGCGGCATAGTTATCGAGGCACCGCATCCACTTTCCCCACTAACGCAGTGCAACCGTCCTCGCACGCGCGCATGATTCCCACGATTTCAAAATCGACGGAGTTTTCGCCGTGGCACGATCCGAATAGGCTACGTGCCCATTAATGCGTTCCGACGCGCTTTGACACTCCGAATGCACGAGGCAGACCCGTCGAGCACTCGGGCAGTTTTCTGATTGCTGCGAGAATTCCGCAAGGAAACTTGAGAGGTCAACCTATTTTTCGCATCACCATTTGGAGAACTATGATGGACATGCACTCGAGCCGTCGGATCGTTTCTCCCGAGAGGTGGTCCGACGCCAACCGAGTGGCTTGCGTAGTCAAGCTATCCCAGTCATTCGGAAAATACACAACCTAAATCCGTTGCGGTCATAGGCCGAGCGAGAGGCAACCTGGGTCGTTTCCTGACCCCTCCGAGACGCTGACGACGCTCCAGCGCATCGTCCACTCGACTCCCAAACCTCAACTGATTCAGGGGCTACTGATGAGGTCACCTACCACGGGTAGGGTTATAGACCTGACATCTAGGGCCCACTTGGGGGCCCACATTAGCATTAAAGTCCCTGGACTACCGATGCATTCGGATACATCTTCAGGATCCAGTCGGATTTGGACTGTCACTCGGACGTCACTTTGTCAGTTGGCCATGATCCAACACTCGGACGAGAAGGTGAGGAGCCAATGTAGGAGTCGTAACGTTCAAGAGACTTGATAACTCACATAAAGTGTTGTGAAGACTAATGTTACAAGTAACGCCTTAGTTAAGATGACAGTTCCCAGTAACGCCTATAGTTACTCGCATTTAATGCCTTGTAATGGCGCTCGGCAGGTCCTGGCACACTCTATATAAGCCGCCTCCGAGCTCCTGGACAGGGGTTCCAAACTCTCTGTAATCAGACACCCCCATAAGCAAACACTAAGCCTCGGGTATCGAGACGTAGGGTCGTTACCACTCTCGAGTGGGGCCCGAATTCGTACATCCGAGTGTTACATCTGTGCCGTAGCTAGGCTCTGCCCCCCCTTCATTCGTACCCCAAGTACTATTGTCAGACTTACTCCCACGACAGCCGCCGCCGCCGCCGACCCTGAGTTTCAGCATCGGATGCAGATGGCCATCGCTCTGTCCATCCAGGAATCGGGCCTTGATGCGTTCCTGCGCGACGAGGACGAGCACCGTCTCAGTGTCGGTGTGAAACAATCTATCTCATCTGCGGATGCCATCCGCAACACGGCTAGGGATCTGAAGCGGCAGAAACGGCGAGAGAGTACGTGCGTAGAGGAAGCGACTGATGAAGAACTCAGATGCAGCAGGCAAAAAGAGGCAGGAGCAGGACCAAAAGGCGGTGGAGCAGGCCGCCGCATGCCTCTCAGCCACGTTGGAGGCCAGTGCAGGCCTTGCAGCTGCAGTGGCAGCCCTGGCAACAGTAGCCACGGCGACCAGGGATGTAGCTCTTGCGAGAGCGGCGTCCTTCTGTATGCCGATGGCCCACGCGGACGCCACGACAGCTTCGTCGACGATGGTGGCTGCCCTGGGGAATGCCGACTCGGTGATGGTAGCTTCGTCGATAGCGGCAAACCTGGCAAGAGGTGCCGCGGTCGCTCCGGTCGAGGTAGCCCCGTCGGTCGCCACCATGGAACCAGTGGAGCTCATCGACTTGATGAGCTCCTCTGAAAACTCCTTCTGAGCCGAGGAAGGTCATGACGACGGTGGAGGCGTGGCGGTTGTATGCATTCATGGCGTAGTGAATGTTTTGTGCAATTCATCTTCATGTAAATTGACGAACTATTTGTATATTACCAAGCGTATGAACTAGTATCAACTAATCCGCTGCAAAACAAGGCATTTTGTGGTGAAAATTAGCCTAATGTTTGTGTTATATGTTTGTGGGCATGTGGAAATTTAGGATACGTCTGCGTCTGAAAATGAGGATGAACCATGTGAGATGAACCCGCCTTGGGAAATCTTGGAAAAAGCTACCCTCCTTGAGCGATGCAAAAATTCGTGGTTTCACGGTACGATATTTTATTATAGCGTACACACTTTATTATGTCCGGACCGTGTGCGATCTTGGTTGCTCCTGCCCCGCTTCAGTTCCTTTACCAAAATTTAAGTGGAAGCGGTATTTCAACTGTCGCCCTCCCTCGTCCACCACCGACCCTATAGTAAATTTTCAGCTGCCGAGGCATTTGAACCGTCGCCATCCATCGTCCACCATCATCTCCACCCACACCATTACTACTAAATTTTTCAGTAGCAGCGGCACATCCGCAAACACCCCTCGTCCACAGCAACCCCCTCCCCTTCCTCCTCCTCTTGAACCCTAGCTCGCCCCCGCCGCCGCCTGCCACCACCAACCTCATCCCGTCTGCGCGTGCCTCATAACTAAACAAGTTCAGGGTCCCCACGGATCCACATACACCATCGCCGCCCTGAATTTTTAGATGAGGCCGGGGGTGTCCCTTTCCCCCAGATCCCCATCCCGTACTCCAGAGAGTTGCAGCCTAATCAGCCCGATCACATATCCCGTGGAGCTCGAGGAGCGTACGAGCAAAAAAAGGTCTATCAGGGCATATCCGCCGTACGCTGGTGAGGTGGGCGCCATTCGTGCCGACCCTTCGATCCAAGAGGAACACCTCGCCGCGGAAGCCGGTGAAGACGTTGACTATGTTGCCATGCCGAAGTCTTCAAGTCTGCCGGCTCGCGTATTCCAGTATCTCAGGAGAGCCGGCTACGACATCAAGCTCGTCAACATCACCGGCTTCACTCGGGCCATGTCACAAGTTAAGTGGTCCACCGGCAACGCCTTTGGTTCAACCGTGGTCGATCTCTTCAACGGCCCCGCCGCTGATCTCCTCCGCCTTGAGGTCATGGATTTGCGATCCTTCTACGCCATCGAGCCCCTTTTGTCATTTTTGAAGGAAACGTTCTATGGCGGTGGCTTGTGATCCTTAGCTCCAAAGTCAGATCTCATCGACCAAGATAAGGGCACACACTACAACTGTTCCAAGGGGAAACATCCCATCTGCGACATCAGGGAGCGCACCCTGGCACCACAAATTCCAAGTGGAAGGAGCCCATCCATGACAAGTGAGGCAATATCCTTTGAGCAAATCTTACTTTTTCTAGCTAGCCCTCTCGTACCCATTGTTATAGTAGCTTTTGCCATGCGATAATCATGCAGTGTTTAATTGAGCATTTGTCCAGTTTTCAAGCAGATGCCTTGCTTTTCTGTATCTGGTTGTTAGGTTGGTTGCATTGAGTATTTGTCCAGTTTTCAATGGCTATAGTTGGTTGTTACAATGAGCATGTATGCCTTGTTTCTTTCAGTTATTCACAATGTGATGTTCATTATGTGCAAGTATGAACCGTGCAGTTCAATTTCATCTATACCACCTGTTATGTATGGTGTTATTAACCAGTGCCCTTAACTCCCGCTTTAAATATTTATGCCTTGTTTCTCTGAATTTGGTTGTCAGGTTGGTTGAAGTGAGCATTTGTCTAGTTTTCAAGCAGATGCCTTGTTTTTCTGTATCTGGTTGTTAGGTTGATTGCAGTGATCATTTTTCTAGTTTCAAGCAGATGCCTTGCTTTTCTTTATCTGGTTGGTAGGTTGGTTGCATTGAGCATTTGTCCAGTTTCCAATGGCTATAGTTGGTTGTTATAGTGAGCATATATGCCTTTTTTTTATTTCAAGCATATATACCTTGTATATTCGGTTGATGTTAAGCATGTTGTACTTATCATGACTCTCCATGTACTTGCATCGGAGAACAATGGGAGTGGCCGACGTTTTCCGCCGAGGGTTTCTTCATCCCTCCGCTTATACTCCATCCGTTCCATAATGTAGTGCATATAGATTTTTTGAATAGTCAAACTTTGCAAACTGTGAACAAATTTATAGAGAATACAATTTATATAAACCACACTAAAATGTATACAATATGAAAGTAAATTTTGTGATGTATCTAATGAAATAGAATTGCAATTCTAGATGTATATGTTTCTCTCTACAAACTTGGTCAAAGTTGGTAAATGTTGACCTCTCAAAATATTTATAGGCAACACATTGTGGAACTGATGGAGTATAATATTACACCATTCTGTAACTGCATTTTAGCTTCTAATATTGGCTTGTTGCTTGTAGGTACATATGTCCTTGGTAAAGATCCATGCCTGGACCCTTTTTGCGTGTGGGGCAATGAGATATTAATGAACCAGCATCAAGTGAGGAAACTGATAAGGATTGTTAGGGAAAAGAGACAAACGATGCCAATTAGACTATTTCTTTATGCTCTATCCAACACAACAGTAAGCTGTAGGATGGTAACTACAAACTCCGTAGCCTTCTATTAGTACTGCCCATAATGAGTTGTCACACAACAATGTCTGAATCTTTTTCTTTTGCAGTGGTTCCCAAAGCAGTTTACTCAAGAATACCTCGCAAAGTACATGATTGCTGGACATGCAATGAAGGTTAAAGTATATCATCGAGACTACAATGAGTATCGAGAAGTCATAATGAAGACAATGAAGGATGGGCGGGCGACCATCACTAGGGGCTGGCCTAGAGTCGTCCGTGTGTTAGGCATGGAGGAGGGCACAATATGGGCATTCCGCTTCACCTTCTCCAGCAACCAGAATGTCTTTTGGATCTCTCTTTACCGTCTTTAATACAACCGTGGTTCCATCATTCTTTATTTGTCAATTCTGTAGTTTTCTTTTTTTTGTGAATTGATGCTTATGTAGTTCTTGAGTATATGTACATGTGAATCGAATTATGCATTCGTTCTTCAACCTATATTTAAACATGATTCGATATGAAATACATGATTTCCTACTTTCAAATTTAAATTATGTGAATTATGAACACAGGTAATAAATTTGGGGTAAATTATGCTCTGCAGGCCATTACAATGCACACAGTTTGAGAAAGCAAAACGCCTGCGATCAACTTTAAGATCACACACGTTTCTCCACTCTCGGCGTGTGCGATGAATTTCTGTTGCGCACACGATCAGCCGAGAAATAACGTGTGAGATTAACAACACCAGCACACACAATTACTTATCATCAAGTGTTTGTGATAGTCTCCTTATGACACGCGATTTGGTATCGTGAACTATTCATGATGCCGTGCCCATCGTAAACGTTGGTCAAAGAAGAACGCGTGCGATAGGCCTTTATCCGACACAGGTAGTCTGGATGACACGTTTGGGAAGTATGGATCACACGTTTGGATTTTGTAAATCACAAACATTTATCAAAAGCGCCGTGTGTGGGATAGATTCAACCTTCGCATACGGTTTTATAATGATAAACGTATGCACTCTTATATCCTATCACATGCGGTCATAGGGGAACTAAATGTGTGTGATAATCCCGTTATCCTACACGATTTACAATAATGAACTGTTTGTGTTCGGTGCACATCATAAACGGTGCGCCACAGAATAGCGCGTGCGATGGTAATGCAATCTCACACGTGTAGCAAAGATCAGCCGTATGGGAAGTATGACATATCTCAAACGGTTGACCAATGACTCTCGTTTGTGATAGATGCGTACATCCCATACGCTTAGTTTTGTCAAACGTTTGCGTTCGTTGGTCACCATCGCCAACGGGTTTTTTGTGTCATGTGGGATGGACCCCCCTATCGCCCACACATGCAAGGCGACGGTTTAAAATTGTGTCACAGGAAGGGGTTAAAAACTGTTTGTATAGCACAACGTTGTACCAGTGGTTTCAGGTGGCAGAGGCCATTCGTGCAGAGAGCGAAGAGAGTTTTGAGTGAGCGAGAGAGAGAGAGAAACTGAGGGAAGGAGAGAGGTCGCTGGCTCGTGGTGGTGCGGTGCTTCGATTGGACCATGCACCGACGAGCCCCACGGCGGAAGGAGGAGGAGCCCGTGCGGGTGGACGCCATGGCAGAGGTGGAAGAGGCAGAGGCGGGCATCATGGCGGGGGGCGTAGGTGGCGGAGCTCGCCGGAGTGGCAAGGATGGTCGGTGAAGGACTATAATGGGTTGTGGCGGTGCCGCAGCTGGCCGGGGCAGCGGGGCGATATTGCTGATGGCCGGAACCAGTCGGCAAAGGCAAGTGGCAGAGGCGGGCACCGTGGCGGCGGGCTCGGGTGGCGGAGCTCGCCGGAGCAGCCAGGATGGTCGACGGAGGACTGGAATGGGTTGGGGCGGCGTCGCAGCTGGCCGGGGCGGCGGGGCGTCGCCAGTGATGGATGGAATCGGCCGGCGAAGGCAACGATAGAAAGGGGATCGGAGGTTGTGAACTTTCCTGGTGGCAGTCGGGGTTGGCGCGCGGTTGTGCGTTTACATCTCGATTTACATCTCCTGGAGGTGGAGGTGCAAATTTGCACCGTGAGGTGTTGTAGTTTACATCTCCAGGAGGCGGAGATGTAATTTTTTTGTATCTACACCATCTGCTGGAGAGGTGTTTTGGGGCTTTGGAGATGCAAAAGTTAGGTATTTTTGCATCTATATCTTCTATTGGAGATGCTGTGAGTGTTTTTTTGCATCTACACCATCTATTGGAGACGTGTTTTTGGGCTTTGGAGATGCAAAAGTTAGGTATTTTTGCATCTACATCTTCTATTGGAGATGCTTTAAGCGTGCAAAGCTCTTTTTACCGGAGCCGGTAGCTACCGGATTGGAATCCAACGTCCATTGACCAATACTCCGCTCCTACAACCGCGACCAGGGACTGAAACTCACCCCTCTCCTCTCCTCCTTCCTCTCCTCTCCTTCTCCGCCCATCCCCTTGAGAGTCGCTATAGGCACCCCGGCCCAATCCCGTGCCTCATCCATCGGCGATGCCGATCGACGATGGCTAGGGAGAGGCGCTCGTGAGTTGCTTGTATATAGTAGTTTAGTTCGAGTCTTTCGATGGTTTGGCATTATGTCGTTGGGATTTCTGCCGCAGGAGCTTGTGAGAAACTGCAGGTGGTTGTCATCCCCATCTTCTTCTTTGACTCAATGGTGGAGGAAGGGAGGAGGTGCTGAATCTGGTGAAATCCCTCTTAATAAGCTCGTGGCTGCAGGTGAAGTTGGTGGTGTGGATTTTCTGCTCGACTCAGGCCGTCGTGGTGGCGGCAGTCGGTTGATGGGGAAGAGCTGCCTCATCTGGTTTGCGTGGAGTTTGGCCTCGTCGGATTCGCGCTTCCGATGATGGTTGCCTCTCCCCCTGATCTAGAGAAGAGCTTCGACCATGCTGCTAGAAGCTGACGATGGGGATCCGGATCTCACAAGACGGTGGAGCTGGAGAAGCTATGACGCCCACGCCGGCTGGCCGGTCTTCTCCGCCGATCCGTCTTATCTTATGGCCGAAGGGCGGCCAAAGTATTTCCTCCTAGCCTTGATGCTCAAAGGGAGGCAGTGTTGCTTCATGTTGGAGTCTATGGTGGCTCACTGTGGAGATCTCGTCGGACCAAGTGGTCCGTCCCCGGCGCCGATGGTGATTCGATCCAGCGGGAAGCAGTTTGGACCCGATCGCGTTTTCTTGTATCTGTTCGGGGTCCTTTTCGTAAGATTAGGGGGCCAGTTTGTTCTGTCTTTCCTTAGGGTCTTTGATGTAAGACGTATTGTCCAACCGTCTTATTAATGCAGGGCTGGGTCCTTCGGGACCCTTCTGGTGTTTAAAAAAAACGTCCATTGACCACGCCAACATTCATATGATTGCCACACATTAATATTTAGTTTCTGCTACACAACATCTATATCTGACCAAATACACTGAATGAACACCACCGAAACTATTATTTGATCAGATGCATGCATCCTCATCTCTCTCTCTCTTATACAAAAGTACACATGCATGGCAGCAAAAGTACAACTGCAGTCTCTCTCCTCTCTTACACAACAAATTCACCTTTTTATTTCATCTTTTGTTAATTTAAATCATTTATATCTTTTAAATGAAAATTTTAATTTTGATACTTTTTATATATTTGAAGTCCTGGCGCAGAGATCTTTAAAACAAGGCCAATATTGAATATATTTTGTCTTCTTTAAGTTTTGTTGTTTCAATCATATTTTCATTTCAATTATAATTAATCAGTGAAATCTATTTTTTGAAGTTTGCGAAATATGTCTGTTAAATTGGGTGAAATCGTTCATTCAAATTAGTGAAATCAGCCAGTTTGAAATGAGTTAAATATAACTTTTGAAACGAGTGAAATACGTTTTTTGAATGAGCGGAATCTGATTTTTGAAATGAGTGAAACATGCTTGTTAAAATTAGTGAAATGCATTTTTTGAATGAGCTAAGTCTGTTTTTTGAAATGAGTGAAACATGTTTGTTAAAATGAGTGAAATCATTTTTTTAAAATTAGTTTTTGAAAGAAGTGCAATATATTTCTTAAAAAATTAGAGTGAAATTACTTTTTGAAATAACCGTGAAATTATTTTTTGTGAAACTGATGTGTTTTGAAATGGAAATAACAAATGAATGCATCTGTGAAATAATTGAAATCAATTTAAAAATTGTGAAATAGATTGTTTCAAAGAGTGAAGCTGATTTTTTTCAACAGGTGAAATAGAGTTCTCTTCAAATTGTGTGTGATATCTGAAATAAAGAACACATGTGATATATGAAATAGTTAAAGTGTTTTTAATAAATGTGATATATGAAATTAAATTTTGTCACATAGATGAAAGTATTATTTTAAAATAAGTGGAATATGACCTTGAAGTACTCCCTCCGTTCCTAAATATAAAACTTTTTAGAGATTTCACTATGAACTTCATACGAAGCAAAATAAGTGAATCTACACTTTAAAATATATCTATATACATCAATATGTAGTTTATAGTGAAATCTCTAAAAAGACTTATATTTAGGAACAGAGGGAATATATAGAATAACTAAATCATATTAAGTGAAATAAGGAGAACGGACGTTTGGCTCTCGGCCTCCATGGAGGCCTTTTTTTTGGAAAAAAAAATCAACATTCAAACTTTTTGATTTAAAAAAGAATTGAATAAAATTATGCAAGTAAACAAGGTTGTTATGTATATGTGTGTAAGATTGCAGGATGAAAAACGTTGAAATGCGACTTGTACAAAAAAGATAAATTCATGGCCTGGGAGGATGAATAATATCATGTGTTAAAAAGCCCCAGATTTGTCTTTTTTGCACAGTCCTCATTTAAACGTATTTTACCCTGAAAATTTACACACATGTGTGTTATGCCTTCATGTATATCGTTTTTTTTTCAGAATTTTGTAAAACATAGAAAATATGAAAATTGACAAAATTCAACTTTTTCAAAACCGAGCTCCATGGAGCCCGGCCTCCAAAGAGAATATTCAGTGAAATAAGTGGTATGAAACATCATAATTTAAACGTGTTTGAAAATTATCCAAAATTATACTTGTTCTAAAGATCTTGGCATCATGAGTTCAAATATATATAAAGTTTCCAAAAATAAATTTTGCTTTTAAAGATATGAACCATCTAAAATATCAAAAGGAAATTAATAGTGATGGGTCTTTATGGGTACACACAAGAGACAAGTTGTCCTGTGTGCATAGAAAAAGATGCATGCGGCAGGTTGCCTTGTCTGTGCAATACGTTGGATACCCACACAGAGTTAGTTGGCTGCATTTCATTGGTGAGCATTCACCGGTAGCTACCAGCACTAGTAAATTTACTTATTCTGCTCTAAGCACCGGTTGTCGATACTGGCGCACACGCGCGCACGAGCGTGCGTCGGCCCATATTCGCTCGATCGCATAAATCTCATCGTCTGCTCGCTCGATCGCACTTGAGCGGTCGCGGTTAACGAGTTGACCGTTCAATCGTTGACTAGAAAAAATAACAAAAAAATACAAATAATTTCAAAAGGTTGGTGAATAAAAAAGTTCATGGATTTTATAAAAAGTTCACAAAACTTTGAAAAAGTTCATGAACTAAAAATAATATAATGATTTTGAAAAAAGTTCATTGAATACGAAAAAAACAAAAAAACAGAAAACAAAATATTGAATTTGGGAAAAAACTCATTGCTTTAAAAAACTTTCACCGATTTAGAAAAAAAGTTCATCGAATTTTAAAAATGTTCATCGATCTTGAAAAAACTTCACTTATTTTTTAAAAATTTCATAAATTTGAAAAAAAGGTTCATTGATTTTGAAAAAAAAATGAATTCAAAAAAGTTCATTGATTTTGAGAAATTGAAAAAAAACTAAAATTTAAAGGCAAAAATTTAAAGAAAAGAAACAGTAAAACAAACGAAAACTGGTCCCAAAAAAAGTTGCAATGGAAAAACGGCTGGAAGCTTTCCAAAACCGGTGCTTTCGCGAACCGAGGAAATGATAAATATAGAAAAAAGAAGTTTCTTGGCACAAGAGTTGCGATGTCCCTAGTGGTTAACTCGGTTCTATCTTAACGTAGCGATCACGAGTTTGAATCCGTTCCGCACACCTTTTCTGACTTTAAAAAGCAGAAAAAGGTAATGTGCCGGTCCAATTCGGAGACGGGGGTGTGCCGGTTGGTACAAACACCTTTAACCGACGTATAAAGCGTCAAATAGGGTTTGCCACATGGGAAGTTTTTTTTTTAGGGAAAGACCAAGTTTTTATTTCTCAAAGGCCACAAAATGTGGGATACAAAAGGGATCATGGGTCCGAGCAGCCAAAGGTGTCGTCCCTGATCCAAAGAGTGTGCAAACTTGGCTAGACTATCGGCATCCTTATTAACGGATCTACCTTCAAAAGTAATATTAAAATTAAAAATCAAAAGACGTTCCTTGATCTCAGTGATTATTGCTCCGTAGCTTCCCCGACTTGTACTTCAGATATCATTGACTGTCTGCTTGGAATCTGAATCCATAACAAAATTCTAGAGCATTAAGTCTTGAGCTAGTGCTAAACCCTCCCTACACGCTAGCACTTCCAGCGTTGCCACATCGGTTATTCCATGAACAACCAGTGCTGAGCTGCCAACATAATTTCCATCCGTATCCCTGCATACCGTTGCCGCTGCTCCACGGTTCTGTGTTATAGCTACTGCCGCATCTACATGGATTTTTGCAAACCCGATGGGCGTGTCCGTTGGCCGCGTTGCAGCAGCACGAGGAGCCGCTGGTGCCTTTCCCGGGCACTTTGGTAACAGTTCCAGGTCAGCAATGAACCTCTTAACAAACTCACATGTTTGTGATGGACTTTGATAGATTTGCTCATGTATTGCTTTCCTACGAGCCCACCAAATTGCCCATAAAGTTACGGCCAGCCTGACAAAGGAATCGTGCGATAATGTTTGGATCATGGAGAAGATCCACTGCTTAGCGCTTGGTTCGCTTGTCTCGCAGAGGTGTTCCGCCAGTTCACCATCAACCAATGCCCACACACATCTGGCCACCGAACATTCCAGCAGTGAATGCCTCCACAAGTCTTCTGCTCCACATAGACCACATCGGCTAGAAACAGCCATGTTCCTACGAGACCGAACATCTTTCGTAGGCAAAGAGTGCTTCGCTAATCTCCATAGGAACATCCGGATCTTCCCCGACACATCAACCTTCCACATACGCTTCCAATCTTTGACATCCCGGTCAGAGCTGGATGACCCCGCTGTGTAGGATCGAAAGTATGTCTAGAGGGGGGGGGGAGGTGATTGATGACCCACAAGTATAGGGGATCAATCATAGTCCTTTCGATAAGTAAGAGTGTCGAACCCAACGAGGAGCAGAAGGAAATGACAAGCGGTTTTCAGCAAGGTAATTTCTGCAAGCACTGAAATTGTAGGTAACAGATAGTTTGATAGCAAGATAATTGGTAACGAGCAAGTAACGGTAACGGTAAACAAGGTGTAGCAAGGTAGCCCAATCCTTTTGAGGCAAAGGACAGGCCAGAACAATCACTAGTAATAGGCAAAGTGTTCTTGAGGGTACACGGGAATTTCATCTAGTCACTTTTATCATGTTGGTTTGATTCGTGTTCGCTACTTTGATAATTTGATATGTGGGTCGACCGGTGCTAAGGTGCTGTTCTTACTTGAACTAACAACCTACTTATGATTAACCCCCTCGCAAGCATCCGCAACTACGAGAAAAGTATTAAGACAAAGTCTAACCATAGCATTAAACATGTGGATCCAAATCAGCCCTTACGAAGTAGCACATAAACTAGGGTTTAAGCTTCTGTCACTCTAGCAACCCATCATCTAATAACTACTCCACAATGCATTCCCTTAGGCCCATGAATGGTGAAGTGTCATGTAGTCGACGTTCACATGACACCACTAAGGGAATCACAACATACATATCATCAAAATATCGAACACATATCAAATTCACATGATTACTCGCAACATGACTTCTCCCGTGACCTCAAGAACAAAGGTAACTACTCACAAATAATAATCATGCTCAAGATCCGAGGAGTATTGAATAGCATAATGGATCTGAACATATAATCTTCCACCAAATAAACCATATAGTAATCAAATACACAAGGTAATCAACACTACTAGTCACCCACATGTACCAATCTGAGGTTTCGGTACAAAGATTGAACACAAGAGATGAACTGGGGTTTGAGAGGAGATGGTGCTGTTGAAGATGTTGATGAAGATTGGCCTCCCAAAGATGAGAGGGGTGTTGGTGATGACGATAGCTTCGATTTCCCCCTCCGGGAGGGAAGTTCCCCCGGCGGAATCGCTCCGCCGGAGGGCAAAAGTGCTCCTGCCCAAGTTCTGCCTCGAGGCGTCGGCGCTTCGTCCCAAAAGTCCTTCTCTGATTTTTTCTAGGTCAAGAGTGACCTTATACCAGAAGATGGGCACCGGAGGTGGGCCAAGGTGACCACAACCCATCAGGGCGCGCCCAGGGGGGCTGGCGCGCCCTGGTGGGTTGTGCCCACCTGGGAGGCCCCCTCCGGTAGTTTTCAGCTCCAGTATTTTTTATTAAATGCAAAAATAATCTCCATAAAGTTTCAGCTTCATTGGAGTTGTGGAGAATAGGTATCTCTGACGTGCTTTTCTTGGGTCCAGAATTCCAGCTGCCGGTATTCTCCCTCTTTGTGTAAACCTTGCATATTATGAGAGAAAAGGCATTAGAATCACTCCCCAAAGCATTATTATTCAACAAAACAAAGTAAATAACAGTAGGAAATCCTGATGCAAAATAGACGTATCAACTCCCCCAAGCTTAGACCTCGCTTGTCCTCAAGTGAAAGCCGATATTGAAAAGCATGTCCACATGGTTTGAGAGAGAGGTGTCGATGAAAACAAAATACGGACATAGAAGCATCATGCTTATTGACATAACAGCAACAAACTCTAATTTAAGAACTTATTTCAATACATTTTTATCATAAAGCTTCTCATGAACAAGTAACAATTCACCACAACATAGAAGTATGAAGCATAAACCTTGTTGGGAACCAACAAACTATGTTCTAAGTCAACTTTGCAACTATAATTCATCATATTTTCAGGAAGGGTCTCATGTAGGAGCTTTTTGGCAAGTCCATATACTCAACCATCATTTAGTCTTCTATGATTGCTAACGCTCACGGCATACCCATGAACAAAAAGTTTCAACCGGACACGTAGGAAGATAGGGGCTTATAGTTTTGCCTCCCAACTCACTCACCTCAAGGGTGATGTCAACAATAATAACTCATGCTCACCCATATCCAACTGGATATATGTGTCTTGATCTTTCCTCACCACATGATTCTTGCAAAAGAAAAAGTAAAAAGGAATAGGGAAGAATACTTTGACTCTTGCATAAAAGTAAGTGCATAAAAGTAAAAGATAGGCCCTTCGTAGAGGGAAGCAGAGGTTGTCATGCGCTTTTTGGTTTGTATGCCCAATCCCTTAATGTAAAAGAACGTCATGCTATATTGCCCCCTATGATAGCAACCTTTATTATGCAGTCCGTCGCTTTTATTACTTTGCCATCATAAGTTCGTATAACGCTCAATTTTCTCTTACACTAATTGATCAAAACACTTTTAGAAGCAATTTTTATTGCCTTGTTGCACCGATGACAACTTACTTGAAGGATCTTTCTCGATCCATAGGTAGGTATGGTGGGCACTCAAGGGAAGAGTTTGGTTTGGGTTTTTGGATGCACAAGTAGTATCTCTACTTAGTGCGGAATTTTTGGCTAGCAAAGATATTGGGCAAGCACCACATGTTAAAGGATCTATGACAATATAACTTCTATGTGGATATGAACAAACATAAATCATTATGTTGTCTTCCTCGTCCAACGTCAACAATTCTGACATATAATATTTGATGGGGGCTCACAATCATAAAAGATGTCCAAGATGGTGTATTTGCATGTGAATCTTCTCTTCCCTAATTAATTCTTTCATGAATTGCATCATTGACCAATGCTATGTTTGTCAACCTCCAATAAATTTTACTACTTATACTTTTTCTTATGTGATGTCTTTACTCACCATAAGATTAGCATATGATTCTTTTCATTTATTTTTCTTTTCTTTATTTGATTGCAACAAGAAAGTAGAGAGGCAAAAACTCAAACCAAACTTTATTATATAACTTTCACTCGATTACATAGATAGGTAGGCCACGAAACTTAACACACGAAAATAGATCATACTAAACTTTTATTCAACTAAAGCAAAGGGAAACAAAAGATCAAACTAAAATAGGTAAAGGTGAATAAAGTGGTGGTGATACGATACCGGGGCACCTCCCCCAAGCTTGGCTCAAGCCAAGGGGAGTGCCCATACCCGTGTGCTCAAGTCTCCTTTGGTGGTGGTGATGAAGAAGGTGGAGGTGTAGAGGAAGCCTTCTTCTTCAACTTATATTTAAGCATAAAGTTTTCCTCCCTTAGATTATCATTCTCCAACTCAAGCTTTAATATCCTTTGGCATAAGGCCTCCTTGCTTTCCTACAGAAAATGAGACGGGATAAATTGGACCTTAGGTTTGTATCTTCTAGGGAGGCTTGACTTCTTGAATTCCACATGCATGTCTCCGGGTTGAGGCAATGGATCATCCTCTTCCTCAGAGCTGTCATCTTTTGTTTCCTGCATGGTAGCATCTTCTTCCTCCTCCGAGGTCCATAGGTAGGGGTAAATTTCCCTAAAGATCTTCGGGTCTGGAACATAGGGATCAACATGGCTCTCCCCCTCCGAATCTTGAGACGACATATTTCTAGATCTGCTAGGGAAACAACACGAAACAAGAACATAGGATTTTCCTGCGATGCGGTCGTCAAAACAGTCGGGGGTATATATAGAGAATTTTTATTCTTGGGGAACAAGTATATGGAAGGAAAACGGAGTCGGGAAGGCATCCGAGGTGGGCACAACCCACCAGGGCGTGCCCAGGGGTGCTTGGCGCGCCCTGGTGTATCGTGCTCACCTCGATCACCTTCTGGTTTATTTCTTTACTTCCAAAATTCTAAAATATTCCAAAATTGACAAAAAATATTTTTACGGATTTTTCGGAGTCCGTTTACTTACCGTATCACGTACCTCCTATTTTTAAGTATTCTGGAGTGTTCCGGAAGGTTTCTTTTATGTGTTCCTCCGGTGTCATGGTTTGGATAACATTGCTTTCAACGTTAATAGGCGTACGTGAGATATAATGCTTAATTCTTTGTTCATTGACCACCTTCAGGTTAGTACCTTCGGCGTTATTAATCTTGATAGCTCCAGAACGATAAAATTCTTCAATAATATATGGTCCTTCCCATTTTGAGAGAAGCTTTCCTGCAAAAAATCTTAAACGAGAGTTGAACAAAAGAACATAATCTCCTATTTTGAATTCCCGCTTTTGGATTCTTTTGTTATGCCATCTTTTTACTTTTTCTTTGAATAGCTTGGCATTTTCATATGCTTGGGTTCTCCATTCATCTAGTGAACTAATATCAAATAGCCTCTTCTCACCGGCAAGTTTGAAATCATAGTTGAGTTCTTTAATTGCCCAAATTGCTTTGTGTTCTAGTTCTAGAGGCAAATGACAAGCTTTCCCATACACCATTTTGTATGGAGACATACCCATAGGATTTTTATAAGCTGTTCTATAGGCCCAAAGTGCATCATCTAATTTCTTAGACCAATTCTTACGAGACCTATTGACGGTTTTTTGTAATATTAATTTTATTTCTCTATTGCTAAGTTCAACTTGACCACTAGATTGAGGATGATAGGGTGATGCAATTCTATGGTTAACATCATATTTAGCAAGCATCTTACGGAAAGCACCATGAATAAAGTGTGAACCACCATCGGTCATTAAATATCTAGGGACTCCAAACCTCGGGAAGATAACCTCTTTAAGCATTTTAATGGAGGTGTGGTGATCAGCACTACTAGTTGGAATAGCTTCTACCCACTTAGTGACATAATCAACCGCAACTAAAATATGAGTGTACCCGTTAGAGGAAGGAAAAGGCCCCATATAATCAAAACCCCAAACGTCAAATGGTTCGACAACAAGTGAATAATTCATAGGCATTTCCTGACGTTTACTGATATTACCAATTCTTTGACATTTATCACAAGACAAGACAAACTTACGGGCATCCTTGAAGAGAGTAGGCCAATAAAAACCAGATTGCAATACCTTATGAGCAGTTCTATCTCCCGCATGAGGTCCTCCATAAGCTTCGGAATGACATTTCCGTAGGATTTGTTCCTGTTCATGCTCAGGTACACATCATCTAATAATACCATCTACTCCTTCTTTATAAAGACGTGGGTCATTCCAAAAGTAATGTCTCAAGTCATAGACTTTTTTTCTCTTTTGTTGATAAGTGAAGCTAGGTGGTATATATTTAGCGTCGATGTAATTAGCATAATCAGCATACCAAGGTGTGTGTTGTGAGACACTTATTGTAGCTAGCTGTTCGTCAGGGAAACTACCATCAATAGGTAGTGGGTCATCAAGAATATTTTATAACCTAGACAAGTTGTTATCTCCTTTCCTATCAACGATGTGTAAGTCAAATTCTTGGAGCAAAAGAACCCACCTAATGAGTCTAGGTTTAGCATCTTTCTTTTCCATAAGGTATTTTATAGCAGCATGATCGGTGTGAACAATAACCTTGGAGTCAAGAATATAGGATCTAAATTTCTCACAAGCAAACACAACTGCTAAAAATTCTTTTTCAGTAGTAGCATAGTTTCGTTGGGCACTGTCTAGAGTTTTACTAGCATAATGGATAACATTTAATTTCTTATCAACTCTTTGTCCTAGGACAGCACCAACAGCATAATCACTAGCATCACACATAATTTCAAAAGGCAAGTTCCAATCAGGTGGTTGAACGATAGGTGCAGAGGTTAAGGCTTTCTTGAGTGTTTCAAAGGCTTCCACACAATCATCATCAAAAACAAAAGGAATATCCTTTTGCAAAAGATTAGTAAGAGACCTAGAAATTTTAGAGAAGTCTTTAATGAACCTCCTATAAAAACTAGCATGACCAAGGAAACTTCGAATACCTTTAATATCTTTAGGACATGGCATTTTCTCAATTGCATCTACTTTAGCTTTATCCACCTCAATACCTCATTCAGGTATTTTATGCCCCAAGACAATGCCTTCATTAACCATAAAGTGGCACTTCTCCCAATTCAAGACGAGATTAGTTTGTTCACATCTCTGCAAAACTCGATCAAGGTTGCTTAAGCAATCATCAAAAGAAGTTCCGTAAACGGAAAAATCATGCATGAAAACCTCCAAAATCTTTTCACAAAAATCAGAGAATATAGCAGCCATACATCTTTGAAAGGTAGCGGGTGCATTGCATAAACCAAAAGGCATACGTCTATAAGCATAGGTTCCAAAAGGGCAAGTAAAGGTAGTTTTCTCTTGATCAGATTGTGACACATGTATTTGAGAGAAACCAGAATATCCATCTAGGAAACAAAAGTGTGTGTGCTTAGATAATCTCTCTAGCATTTGATCAATGAACGGTAGAGGGTAATGATCTTTTCTAGTAGCTTTATTCAATTTTCTAAAATCAATTACCATTCTATAGCCAGTGACAATTCTTTGTGGAATGAGTTCATTCTTATCATTAGGAACAACGGTAATACCTCCTTTCTTAGGGACACAATGAACGGGACTTACCCATCTACTATCAGCTATGGGATAGATTATACCTGCTTCCAGAAGCTTTAATATTTTAGTTCTTACCACTTCTTTCATCTTAGGATTCAATCGCCGTTGGTGATCAACAATGGGTTTAGCATCAGGTTCCATATTGATCTTGTGCTGACATAGAGTGGGACTAATGCCCTTAAGATCATCAAGAGTATATCCAATAGCAGCCCGGTGCTTCCTTAGAACTTTTAATAATCTTTCTTCTTCATGTTCTGAAAGGTTAGCACTAATAATAACATGATATATCTTTTTCTCGTCAAGATAAGCATACTTCAAAGTGTCAGGAAATTGTTTCAATTCAAACACAGGATCACCTTTAGGTGGAGGAGGACCTCCAAGAGTTTCAATAGGCAAATTGTGCTTCAAGAGAGGTTGTTGTTCGAAGAAACTTTGATCTATTTCATTTCTTTCACGCAAATGCATATCATTTTCATGGTCGAGCAAATATTGTTCTAATGGATCAGTAGGAAGCATATCAATAGAAGCAAGACCAATTATTTCATCCTTACTAGATAACGCTTTATCACGGGGTTGTCTACTAAACTTGGAAAAATTAAACTCATGAGACACATTACCAAAACTGACACGGACAGTTTGTTTTTCACAATCTATATTAGCATTGACGGTGCTCAAGAAAGGTCTATCAAAGATAATGGGACAAAATTCATCTTGTGGGGAACCATGTGGCACCCCGGCTCAGCGAACCGGATTACCAGTGTTTCCAACCCAGAGATCATGTCTTCTGGAAACACACAACAACTTGGAACAGAACTGAACTGAACTTTATTGATAAACTTCAAGTACAAGCTCATATTTTATATCGATAGCGAGGCCAAAGGCACACCTGGTGCTATGACAATATCTACATTATTTATGAAACATAGCGGGCCTCGAAACTACTAGGGAAACTCTATGGCGTAGCGGAACATAGCGGAAACTCCATCCATAGGGACACTGCTGGGACACAGCCTAGTTAGCGTAGCACGAACCATCGCGACCTCCGTCCTCGGCTTCTCCTGCATCTGGCATGATACGCTAGGTGAGTACTTTGAATCTACTCGCAAGCTCACGACAACCAAGTAATGCAGCAAACAATAGCATGGCAATCAACATGTTAAGATGCTTAAGTGATTCACTTACTGTCATCAGCTATCAACTTACTCTCTTTCGGGTTGTCCCACAACCCTTGGAATACTCATAGGCCATCGAGTACTTCCGAACACAAGATGAGTTCTTCCATCATTATTATCACTGTTACGGTTGACCACCTAGTGAGGTCTGGACGGGCTGTCCAATACCGTGGACGCGGCTATTTGAATAGATTTTACACTCTGCAGAGATTGCGCACTTTACCCACTCCATGAAGCACCTGGCCTCGTGATCCCATTCGGGTGGACCAGCGTTGCTCCAACGAAACCTGCCTGACCCGTGACCCTCCCATCGTACCACCGGCATTCATCCTCCCCCGGAGTCCTGCCCTGGGTGGCCCCTGTGTCATCTCGTGACACCTGCCATCGTCGTGGCCAAACTAAACTGTCCCAAACGGGGACGCCGGCACAAAACTCATCTGGGCTCACAGGGTTATCACCGCCTACCTGATCAGGGTAGCACGCACGCATAACCCTCCCTGTCTGGAGGTACCGGTGAAAGAGCACGGGGCCAGACCAAGTCAAGGCCGTTCCATACCGGCAAATGTGGTTGCACGGATAAGCCCGGACAGGTGACTCAAGATCAACCATCTAAGTTCATTTAGCAAACATAGTAGTTTATCACAATACTTAGGATGGCAGCAACTAGACATTTAAATTAATTACTATAAATTATTATATAGCAAATAAATGAACATAATGCATTGAAATATGCAATGCTATTGAAATGCTTCAAAAGATGGATGTCCTGGCTTGCCTTGCTCTGTTGGGTTGTCCACAAACTCCTGGTCTTCAAAACCACAAAGATTTCCTTCTGAAAATATTTTAAAATAGCAAAGGAAAATGTCACATAACACATTTCTGTTCACCAGAAATTCCGTGAGTAAGAGAAAAATACCAAAATTTATCAGCAAATAAAGGAGCTCAAGACAAACCCAATGCAAAAAGAATCAATTGATTTGAACTTATAAATAAAAAGTTAGGAGTGGTCAAAGTTACTGGTCAAATCTGATTTAAAAATGGAAAATCAGAAAAACAACAGAGGGCCACATCGAAGGCGTACTTCGCTCGGGCGCCTCCACTTACCGCTTCGGCGTGCGCGGCTGAGCCACTGACGGGTGGGGCCGGCCTGGTTTAAATAGAAAGAGAGGAGGGGGACAGAGGCGAGGCGGCTCACCGGCGGTGCTCGCCGGCGATAGGGACGGCGGCGGGGTCGGGAGAAGGCTGGGATGGATTGGGCTTACGGAGACGAACACGCACGTACCAGTAGCGTGACGAGAGATGGCCGGACAGCGTCAACCCCTTCTTCTCCGGTGGCGGCGGCGTTCAGGTGTCGACAGGGACGGCAATTCCGGCGATGATTTGGTCGGGCAGGAGGTCGGGCGTGATCAAGGGAATGAGCTGAGCTCAAAGGTGGCGTCACTGGAGGCCAGGGAGGAGAGGAACGGCGAGGCGACAGGGCTCTGGTGGTGGCGGATCTCCGGTGAGGTTCGAGGCCAGAGGGCCTCTCGGCCGTGGCTCGCTGCTCGGGGAGGCGATTGGGAGGTGGTGAGGAGTGGTGATGAGCTCTGGAGGGCCGGGCATGGCCTTTTATAGGCCGGAGGCGAGCGCGGGCGAGCTCTCCCGAAGCGGCGAGACTCGGGCCACGTCGCCGGCGCTAGGACGCCGCGCTGGCTGGCCGGTTGCGGGCGACGGGATAGGAGAGAGCAGGGAGGAGTTAAGGCGCGGTGGAAGCTAGCGGAGAAAGAAGACGCGCCGCAGGCCACAGTGCAGCCACGGGCGGCACAGTGCCCAGGTGCTGTGGCGGCCGCCGAGGCCGATTCTAGCGAGGGGAGAGCTCCAGAACGGCCAGGTGGAAGGAGGATAGGATGTCGGCACGCGAGGACAAGGCGAGGCCACGCGGGGCAGCAGGGACGCATCATTTCAGACTCGGACGCGGTGCAGAGCGTGTGCATTGCATGTCAATGCCGTGCTCACCACGGCCAGTGGTGTCTGGAGGCCTCTCCTGTCCAGCGCACCATGTCTAGCGTGTTCTCCCTTGGTCATTTAATCCCTCTGTGCCTCTGGTTTGGCTAGGTTCACTCTGGTACGAAGTGTAGCTTCAGCTACAGTTTCTGACAGAAACTTTGGGAGAGATCTGGAGGAGTGGTGAGCTGGATATGAAGCCAGTGGAGATGTCTGGTGTGATCTACTTTGGAAGGACTACAAACTGGTGGAGTTTGAGAAGTTTTTGCAAAGATTTGGATACATTTCCTGTGTAAACCACAATCTGGTCCAGAAACTTGATCTGCTTGTGGCACTCATTTGGTAGATCTGATGGAGCTGAAATTTAACATGGTGGAGTCATATGAGGTAGAGAAGATGCCATAAAAATTTCATGGCCATTAGATACCTCTAGCTAGCACTTCCTTCACAGTGGTTTCAGAAATGCAGTAACTTGGCAGAGCCTTGTTGCTAAAAATTTGTACTGGCCAGGATGATAGTTTTGGATATTGTGGCTAGATAGGTCCCCTAATATCTCAGGGAATTATTTGGGAATTTTCTGAGCTAGGAAAATAGAGGTTGCTTCACAAATGGTCAATTCTGACTAGAAAGAAAATAATTATTCTGGCCAAAATTTTGTATTGGACTATGGAATGTTTTTGAAGATTATGGGATTATATGATGATAAGAAGGTGTCACAAGAGTTTGGGATTTTTATGATCATCAGAGCTATGGGTTGCTTCACAACCCATAGTGATGACATATTTTCCCAAAGGAAGAAAATAAATTATTGAAAAAGATTAAATATTGGAAATTGATCCAGGAGAGGTGTGGAAAGGTTTTGGCAAGGTGATGAGGGTTTTGGGTTACTTGGGAAAAGATTCAAGGATTCATAAGTCCATAGTTGACTGAAAAACCAACCAAAATGCAAATAAAACCAAAAAGATTTCGAAAAGAAAAAGTTAACAAAAACCAGGGTGTCACAAACCAAGGACTAAAAAATCAGTAGGGTATTTTACTTTCCCACACAAGACTTCAACATCTCTAACAATCCCAAGTGGTGTGATAGTGTCTCTATTAGCAAGTTTAATAGTGACATCAATGTCTTCCATTTCAGCAGGTGCTATTTCATCCATAATTTCTTGGTATAAGGTAAAAGGGATAGCACTCACACTAGCACCTAAATCAGATAAACCATGATAGCAATGATCTCCTATTTTAACTGAGACAACAAGCAAGCCTTCTATGGGTCTATGTTTATCTTTTTCATCAGGTTTAGCAATTCTAGCAGCTTCATCACAAAAGTAGATAACATGCCCATCAATATTTTCTACCAAGAGATCTTTAACCATCGCAACACTAGGTTCTATTTTAATTTGCTCAGGGGGTTTAGGTGCTCTTATATTACTCTTACGAACCACAGTTGATACCTTAGCATGTTCCTTTATCCTAACAGGGAAAGGTGGTTTTTAAATATAAGCGATAGGCACAACTGGATCAACATTGTAAAAGATGGTTTTTTCTTAAGCTATGACCGGTTTTTTAATTTCTTCCTTAATAGGGGGATGATATTTAAACCACTTCTCCTTAGGGAGGTCAACGTGAGTAGCAAATGCTTCACAGAAAGAGGCTACTATCTCAGAGTCAAGTCCATATTTAGTGCTAAACTTATGAAAGGTATCGGTATTCATAAAAGATTTAACACAATCAAATTCAAGCTTTATACCTGACTCATTACCTTCGTCGAGTTCCCAATCTTCAGAGTTGCGTTTAATTCTTTCTAAGACATCCCACTTGAATTCAATAGTCTTCATCATATAAGAACCAGCACAAGAAGAATCGAGCATGGATTGATCATTATGAGAAAGCCGAGCATAAAAATTCTGAATGATAACTTCCCTCAGAATGTCATGATTGAGGCATGAATATAACATTGACTTAAGCCTCCCCCAATCTAGAGCGATACTTTCTCCTTCACGAGGCCAAAAATTATATATATAATTCCGATCACGATGAACTAGATGCATGGGATAAAACTTTTGGTGAAATTCCAATTGCAAACGATCCCAGTTCCACGATCCAAGATCATCACATAGCCTATACCATGTCAATGCTTTTCCCTCCAAAGATAAAGGGAAAACCTTCTTCTTAACTTCATCTCCGGGTAAACCTGCAAGCTTAAATAATCCACAAATTTCGTTCACATATAAAAGGTGCATATCAGGATGTTCAGTTCCGTCTCCTGCATAAGGTTTAGCAAGCAGTTGTTCTAACATACCCGAAGGAATTTCATAAGTAACATTTGCAGTAGGTGCTGTAGGTTGAGGGGCAACTAATTGTGGTTCCGGTCAAGGTGAAGATACCCCGAACAAACCCCTCAAAGGATTGTTTTCCATAGCAGCAAGTAGAAATAAATTTCAGCACGTAGTATAAGTTTTTCTTTACCGATTTCCACTTACCAAGAGCGCTTTACTCCCCGGAAACGGCACCAGAAAAGAGTCTTGATGACCCACAAGTATAGGGGATCAATCATAGTCCTTTCGATAAGTAAGAGTGTCGAACCCAACGAGGAGCAGAAGGAAATGACAAGCGGTTTTCAGCAAGGTAATTTCTGCAAGCACTGAAATTGTAGGTAACAGATAGTTTGATATCAAGATAATTGGTAACGAGCAAGTAACGGTAATGGTAAACAAGGTGCAGCAAGGTAGCCCAATCCTTTTGAGGCAAAGGACAGGCCAGAACAATCACTAGTAATAGGCAAAGTGTTCTTGAGGGTACATGGGAATTTTGTCTAGTCACTTTTATCATGTTGGTTTGATTCGTGTTCGCTACTTTGATAATTTGATATGTGGGTGGACCGGTGCTAAGGTGCTGTTCTTACTTGAACTAACAACCTACTTATGATTAACCCCCTCGCAAGCATCCGCAATTACGAGAAAAGTATTAAGACAAAGTCTAACCATAGCATTAAACATGTGGATCCAAATCAGCCCCTTACGAAGTAGCACATAAACTAGGGTTTAAGCTTCTGTCACTCTAGCAACCCATCATCTAATAACTACTCCACAATGCAGTCCCTTAGGCACATGAATGGTGAAGTTTCATGTAGTCGATGTTCACATGACACCACTAAGGGAATCACAACATACATATCATCAAAATATCGAACACATATCAAATTCACATGATTACTCGCAACATGACTTCTCCCGTGACCTCAAGAACAAAGGTAACTACTCACAAATAATATTCATGCTCAAGATCAGAGGAGTATTGAATAGCATAATGGATCTGAACATATAATCTTCCACCAAATAAATCATATAGTAATCAACTACGCAAGGTAATCAACACTACTAGTCACCCACAGGTACCAATCTGAGGTTCCGGTACAAAGATTGAACACAAGAGATGAACTAGGGTTTGAGAGGAGATGGTGTTGTTGAAGATGTTGATGAAGATTGGCCTCCCAAAGATGAGAGGGGTGTTGGTGATGACGATAGCTTCGATTTCCCCCTCCGGGAGGGAAGTTCCCCCGGCGGAATCGCTCCTCCGGAGGGCAAAAGTGCTCCTGCCCAAGTTCCGCCTCGAGACGGCGGTGCTTCGCCCCGAAAGTCCTCCTCTAATTTTTCCTAGGTCAAGAGTGACCTTATACCAGAAGATTGGCACCGGAGGTGGGCCAGGGTGACCACAACCCATCAGGGCGCGCCCAGGGGGGCCTGGCGTGCCCTGGTGGGTTGTGCCCACCTGGGAGGCCCCCTCCGGTAGTTTTCAGCTCCAGTATTTTTTATTAAATGCAAAAATAATCTTCGTAAAATTTCAGCTTCATTGGAGTTGTGCAGAATAGGTATCTCTGACGTGCTTTTCTTGGGTCCAGAATTCCAGCTGTCGGTATTCTCCCTCTTTGTGTAAACCTTGCATATTATGAGAGAAAAGGCATTAGAATCACTCCCCAAAGCATTATTATTTAACAAAACAAATTAAATAACAGTAGGAAATCATGATGCAAAATGGACGTATCAGTGATTAGACTACTTGACAAAATAAAACTTCTACCTTTTCCCAATTTTAAGTGTTGGCAGATTTTAACAATGATAGGAAGTCAAGCACACCCTACACATGCATGTCAAGAGTATAGCAGCAGAAAATAAAGACACGCATATGTAATAGAGGATAGGGAGGAAGATCAAACGCAATTGGAGACACGAAGATTTTTCCCGTGGTTCCGATAGGTGGTGCTACCGTATGTCCACATTTATGGAGTCTTCAACCCACGGAGGGTAACGATCGCGAGAGTCCACGGAGGGCTCCACCCATAAGGGTCCACGAAGTAGCAACCTTGACTATTCCATAACGGCTTCCGTCCATGAAGGACTAGCCTCACTATGGGTAGATCTTCACGAAGTAGGCGATCTCCTTGCCCGTACAAACTTCTTGGTTCAACTCCACAACACGAAGTAGGAGGCTCCCAAGCGACACCTAACCAATCTAGGAGGCACCACCCTCCAAAAGGTAATAGGCTTGATAATGATGATGAACTCCTTGCTCTTGTGCTTCAAGATGATAGGCTCCTCAACACTCAATCACTCTCTCACAGATTTGGCTTGGGTGGAAGAGATTGATTGGGTGGAAAGCAACTTGGGGAGGCTGGATATCAAGATTCATATGGTTGGAATGGAATGGCTTGATCTCAACACATGAGTAGGTGGTTCTCTCTCAGAAAATCAGATGGGGTAAGTGGGGAACTGTTCTGAGTGCTTCTCTCTCGAGTGAGTGGTGGTGAAGGGGTATATATAGGCATCTCCAAAAATCCAACCATTACACCTTAACTGACCAACTCGGTGACACCGAAGTATAAAACTCGGTGGTACCGAGTTGCTCAAAAGGTAGCAACTTTTGAATCTCGGTGAGACCGATATATAGTTCTCGGTAGTACCAAAACAGGTGACCAACGGTCAGAATGCAAACTCGGTGGCACCGATACAAAAAATCAGAAATTCCGAATTAAAGAAAAGGGGCAACGAAAAGTTGGCAACTGAATCTCGGTGGCACCGATGCAGAATCGGTTGTACCAAAAACTTAGGGTTTGGCTGGGATCTGTCTGAGGTGAAAATCTGTAGGGCCGAGTGAGAAAATTTGGTGGCACCTATTTTGCATGATAGGCTTTTGACAGACTTTTATGGAAGAGCTTGTGGGTGTTTTTGGTGACTATCACTTGTGCATGTGGAGCATTTTGTTCACCAACAATACCTCACCCCTTTTAATAGTATTGGCTTTCCTATAGACTCAAAGTGATTTCTCACAAAGTAAAATGTAGAGTCTTCTTGCTTGAAGCTTTGCCAATCTTATTCCTTGCATTTAGGGGTCTCTCCACAATCCTTTTGCCATCCCATCATTGAACTTTTCCTGAAATATACTTAGTATAAACATTAGTTCAATGAGATATATGTTGTTATTAATTACCAAAACCACCAAGGGAGCAAATGTGCAATAGATTAGGTATATGGTGCACCTTTTTGGTAATTGATGACAACATATAGATCAAAGCTTCGACATATGATATAATCAATGAATATAATCATCGCTTTGAGAAGTATGTGATTAGCAAGAGCTCCACCTAAATTTATGCACTATTTTGAATTTGCGTTTGAATGCAAATGCACAATAGATTAGGTATATGGGGCACTCTTCCATGTCAGATACAACTTGGTGGTGTGCGAGAGTAATATGAATGAACATCATAGCACAACACAACAAACAAAAGTGAATGATCATCTCATAGGCATCTTAAGGATAGGAAATAGTAGCAGCACACATCAAGTGTATGATCAAACACAAACAAGGTTTAACACAAACAGCGAACCAAAAGATATCAATGTTTTTGAAGAGCGATAAAAAGCAACACTCTCCCTCTCTCGAAGCCCTAATGATCTATACAACTTCTCCCCCTTTGGCAACAAGTTACCAAAAAGTTCAAAGGTATAGAACTAAGCGTCTCTCTGGGGCTGATCTCCTCCGGTAGCTAATGAAGGAGTCGAGAGAACGGCATCAGCGAAGACTTCAGTAGACGTCATGGATGGAGTTGGAGTAGCAACTGGAGGTGCTGGTGTAGCTGATGGAACTGAAGGAGCTGATGGAGCTGCAGCAGGTGCTGATGAAGAAGGCCTCAACTCTGGAGCTGGCACTGTAGGAGTCCTGGCTTTAGTCCTGAACTGGGTCTCGGCCCTGAGAGGTGGACTGTCCTCATCATCATCTGTGGTGTGGGGACTGGGCACGCCATCAACTTCTCTCTTGAGCTCAGTTACAGTCACTGTGAGCTCATCCACCTTGTTGTTGAGAATGTGAAACTTGTTCTCAACAATCCTTTCCAGACTCTCTTGGTTCTTCAAGATATTTCCATTGTCCTTCTGCATGCTGAGCACGGAATTGAGAAGAAGATCCATCTGCTCACTCCGGGTCTTTGGCACCTGAGCACTAGTGTCTCTGGCTGCCTCTGTCTCTGCCTGTGCTGTAGCTGAGGTGGGATGATCTGGATCCATCACCACGACATTGTCTTCGAGCTCTAGCAGGAGTGGCAAGTGTGGTCGATCAAGTGCATACACGTGCTTCTCCAGCTGGGAGTTGATAAGCATATGAATGTATGGTGCATATCCACATGATCTCTTCTGATCTACAACAGTCATCTTCACGGTCTCAACTATCAAGTCCATCACCCTAAATCTGGTGTGTTGATCAATATGGAGCAACATGTTGATAGAATAACCTCTGATCATCTTCTCATCTCCAGACTTAGGCATCAATGTATACCTCAAGATAGTGTTAGTGGTGTGTAGACCAGCCTGAAGAAAATAGATGGATCCAAGCTTGTGTGAATGCACGTTTGCAGCAGGGATCTCATTGTACATATTGGCCATGGAGTTGTGGTTTGCCTTGGGCTCAGAGTACACATCCAAGTAACCTTCTTGCACCTGTGGGGCTCCTAAGATGGCAGCCCACTCATCAGCAGTGGATTCATATCTGGTGCCTTCAGTCATCCATACAATCCTACCATCTCCATAGAAATGTGCAGTGGAGTAGAATTGCATGATCATCTCGTCATTCCAGGTAGTGAACTCTTTTCCCACAAACTCATCAATGCCAATGCAGTGGAAATTATCCTGCACACTTGGAAAGAAATCTTGGTTCTCCTTGATGTACTTCTAGTCAACATACCTCATATCACTGACTACAGGGCTCTTGTCAAGCAGAATAGTCTCATAGAAGTCTTGTTGTTCCTTGGTGTAGAATCTGTAGTCTACAGCTGTCCTTCTCTTCTGAGAATAAGGATCTATGGCTCTCCACTCTCTCAGTCCAGAATCCTTCCTCTTCTTCATGTCCTCAGCAATCGGATGGCTAGCATTGTGCTCAGGAAGGTGTGGCCTCAGCTTCATCAAAACTGACAATGTATCCTCCTCAGCTTCTCTGAAGGTAGAACTTTTGTTCTTGGCAGCAGCTGGGATGTCTTTGGTAGTCCTCTTGGGCTTTGGAGCAGTGGATTTCTTGGGTGCAGCTGGCTTGCTCTTGGATGGGGCCTGGCTTGGCATAGCATCGGCAAGCAGCTTCTTCTTCTTCTTAGGAGGAGCCTTGGTAGCTGGCTCTTCCTCTTCCTCAGCATCAGCTGGATCTTCATACATAGAAGTCGGTCTTCCAACAACATGTATGATCCTTTTCCTGCTTGTCTTCTTCTCTCCTGCCTTCTTGGGCATAGACTTCCTTGGGGGCTCAACAGACATGAAAGCCCTAGCACTCACATGTGCTTTCATAGCCTCTGAACTGGCATACTCCTTCCTTACTACCTTTCTTGTTGAGGTAGTCTCATTAGCAGACTTCTTGGCAACTTTGTCTGCTTTGTCTTGCCTTTGCTTGGCAAGGACCTCTTATGGCACAAAATCTGAATCTTCTTCATCTGAATTCAGCTTCCTTCTAGCTCTAGTTGCAGCTTTAGGCAGATCATGGGAGCTGGGATTGTCATCTGAAGCAAAAGAGCTAGCCTCAGGACTAGTGCCTGGGTCTGCATCAACACTGGGCTCTCTGAGATCATTCTGACTGTCATCTGATCCTAACATCTCTGACCCTATGAAAGGATTATAGAAGAGCAGATATATTGAGCATCACAAAACACATAAGTTTTAAAAGTTTGAACAAAGAAAACCTTAGTTTTAGCTTTCTGCAGAAAAAAATTCGGTAGCACCGAGTCAGAATTTTCGGATTCACCGAGACAGATGGTCTGCTTCACAGAGACTTGGCAGCTACTTCGGTGACACCGAAGGAAACCACTCGATCTCATCGAGACCATTCTCAGAAACCCTAGAATCCAAAATCGGTGGAATCGATTTTTGCGACTTGGTGACACCGAGAGTTGTTCTGCGGACGGCTAACCCTACCTTTTTCTTCGTTCGCTAATCTACGAGAACTTCTGGTGGAGCAGGAGGATAGCATATGGTGGCTTATCGATGAAAATATCCCAATGCGCAAGAATCGGACAATGGAGCGCAAGGGGAGGTCGGATCGTACCCTAACTTGTTGAAGATCTGCTGCGACGACGACGGCAGAGTAGATTCCCGTCGACGGCAAGGATCCCAGCGGCGGAGGCGCTCGGGGAAGCAAGGGCGATGACCAGGGGTCCAGGTGCGGCAGTTAGGGGCTGGGGAACACGACGCTCAAAGATTTAATTTCAAAGCGTCGGGTCCGCGGAATATATACCCCTCACTGTCGGTGTCACCGATACAAAAATTTCGGTGCCACCGAGTTCCACTGCTGTCAGTTGACATGGAAACTTGGTGCAACCGATATTATGGTATCGGTGGTACCGAGATGCAAAAGTAGGTCAACCCTAAGGCAATCGGTCGAGCCAAGAATTTCATGTTGGTCACACCGAGTTACACTGTAGGGAGGTTTTGGAATGCAGCCCTTGTCGATACGGAACTCCGAGTGCATCTCACACAGAGGGATCTAGAAGTGCTTGTTCAAGTTTTGTGATGTAGCATGAATAGAACTTGAGATGAGAAAGCATAGATAGCTAGAGAGGGGTCCTAGGCATTCTTGTGCATCCAATTGGCAAAAGAGAAAACAAACTCCAAATAGCAACAATTGGATGTCCTCGAATGATGAAAGATATGCAAACCTGCATGCTCACACAATAAGATGTCCAATGAAATCATGGCAAACATGCAAAACCACTCTAGTATCTACCAAGCACTTTGGCGATGACGGAGTCATCTATATATGAGTATATTGACTTAGGAGCCAAGTAAGAATACTTGATCGTAGGTCATACTCATCGTTTAAGCACAAGTGGGGTTACCACTTTTACATAAAGCATTTAATGTTGTCACATTCTTAAGAGACGCTTTAACTCAAGTCTTAGAGTAAAGCTCCCCCTTTATGTGACATTCCCCCTTGAGAGGGATAAACTAACCTTGGGTTTTGTCAATGAAGGCTTCATGTCGGTGAAGTAGTGATGTATGCTCAAAGTTGATGAAGATCACCATGAGTTGGGAGCATCCTTGTTGTTTCTTACTCTTCTCACCTACATGGGTTAGTCCCAACACACAAGAGACAAATACAAGGATATCTATGGACATGGAGTGCAAAGCATACATGATGTTGTCCATGGATTTGTTAACTACCTTGTCCCTTGCTTACCTTTGAGGGAATGTGTGACTCCTTGAACTAATGCATAGTGTTGATGTTGATTGCAACTAGTCCTTGCCAATAATGAATATGAGTGAATTTCATTGGCGGAGTCACCCCTCAAGAACTTCTCTAGTTCTTCTTCTTGGGGACCCCTCAACTTGATGGGAATCCTTGGTGTTGAAGTGGCACTTGTAGAAGCCTTGGGAACCCACTTGACCAAAGCTTGAGGTTCATCTTCATATGAGTCAATCTCCTCTTGAAGCTTGTCCTTGCCCTTGAGCTTGTGGTCTTGTGATGGAAGGTCATCTTGAGCTTTTGTTCCCTTGGGGAGAGTATGTTCACACTTCTCCTTTTGAGGAACAAACTTTGGCTTGGGGTATTGACCTTCTTCCCATTGAACTCCATTGGCGTTGAAGTAGCCAATGCCATGGTTCTTCCGGTATCCTCCGTGCTTGCGTACAATCTCCTCGAATTGCTTACACCCGGCAAGGCTCTTGAAGACACCTGTCTCTATAATTCCTTTCAATAAATTGTTTTCTTGCTCAAGTGTAACTTGGCTAAGAGAATCATCATTAGTGGAATCAATTGAACTACTAGAAGCAACATCATTAGATTTAGCATTTTTATTGTTGCTACTAGATGAAGAACCTTTCTTGCCTTTGTTACTAGTTTGTCTAGGTTTAACTTGTGGCATAAATGTAGACAAGAGTAATCGTTTGGCTAGATAAGATGAAGTCTTCTTTCAGAGATCGTCATTGATAGCTTTAAGAAACTCATGTTCTTGCTCCAAGGTGAGCTTCTCTAAGCGTAGCTTCTCATGAGTCTTTACAAGCTCTCTATGATGTTCTAGAGTAGATTCATGGGCTAACTTAAGAGTGTTTAATTCTTTAGTTAGTCGCTCAATTTCCATCTTATCATCATCACACGACTTATCTTGACTAACATGAACATTATCAAGTTCATTTTGACTAATATCACTAGTTTTATCAAAGAGCAAGTCATCATCTCCAAGTAAATCATCCTCATCACTATTGAAATCAAGATACCCGGGGTGTGATACCTTGGGGCCTTTAGCCATGAAGCAATTTCCACTTCCTTCATTTGGTGAATCAAATATGTCATAGGAGTCGGTAGTCACTAGTGCAAGTTCGGCAACACCTTTATCTTGACTATAGTCGGAGTTGGAGTGATAGCTTCTCTCGGAGTGGTTATCGGATTCGGAGCCGAAAACCCATTCACCAACATGAGCTTGATGTCTTCTTCTTGAGTAGCTCTTGGTGTACTTGTCCTTCTTCTCCGAGTCCCTACTTCTCCTTGAGGGTCTCCGTTCATAACGGTCATCTCTACTCCTTCTCTCTCTTCGAGGTGATTCATCTCTTGAGCTTCGTCTTCTAGGTGACTCTTCTCTTCGTTTGTAGGGAGTCGTGCACTCATTGGAGTAGTGTCCGGGCTTCCCACAATTGTAGCAGTTTCGATCACGACTTGACGAACGCTTCTCTTCATATCTTGAGTTAGAGCTTCGATCTTTGCCTCTATTCTTGTAGAACTTGTTGAATTTCTTGACCATGAGGCTTATCTCTTCATTGGTGACAAGGTTATCGCTTGAAGTTGCAGGAGCATCACTTGTGGCTTTGTAAGCACCGCTAGACTTATTGTGAAGCTCTTCTTTGTCTTTGAGTGTCATTTCATGAGCAACAATCATTCCAATGACTTCCGTAGGCTTGAGATCTTTATAGTTGGGCATCATTTGGATCAATGTGCACACGGTGTCGTATCTCTCATCCAAAGCTTTAAGTATCTTCTTGATGATGAATTTATCAGTCATCTCATCGCTTCCTAAGCCGGCAATCTCATTGGTGATGAGAGCTAGCCTATAGTACATTTCCGCGACTCCTACACCATCCTTCATCTTGAACTTGTCAAGCTGACTTTGAAGAACATCCAACTTGGATTCTCTCACAGATTCGGTACCTTCATGCATATCAACCAAAGTGTCCCAAATTTCCTTGGCATTCTCAAGACGACTGATTTTGTTGAATTCTTCGGGGCATAGGTAGTTGAAAAGAATGTCGCATGCTTGAGCGTTGTATTGCAACATCTTCAATTCTTCCGCGGTAGCTTCACAATCCGGTTCCTTTCCATCACCAAAGAATTTACCTTGCAAGCCAGCACGAACAACAGCCCAAACGGTGGGGTTATGACCAAGAATATGCATTTTCATTTTGTGCTTCCAACTAGCAAAATTTGTACCATCAAAGTATGGACCTCTACGGTGATAATTTCCCTCGCTAGATGCCATACTCTCCTAGGTTGTGAAACCAATGCAATGGAGACCAAAGCTCTGATACCACTTGTAGGATCGAAAGTATGTCTAGAGGGGGGGGGATGATTAGACTACTTGACAAAATAAAACTTCTACCTTTTCCTAATTTTAAGTGTTGGCAGATTTTAACAATGATAGCAAGTCAAGCACACCCTACACATGCATGTCAAGAGTATAGTAGCGGAAAATAAAGACAAGCATATGTAATAGAGGATAGGGAGGAAGATCAAATGCAATTGGAGACACGAAGATTTTTCCCGTGGTTCCGATAGGTGGTGCTATCGTACGTCCACGTTTATGGAGTCTTCAACCCACGGAGGGTAACGGTCACGAGAGTCCACGGAGGGCTCCACCCATAAGGGTCCACGAAGTAGCAACCTTGACTATTCCATAACGGCTTCCGTCCACGAAGGACTAGCCTCACTATGGGTAGATCTTCACAAAGTAGGTGATCTCCTTGCCCGTACAAACTTCTTGGTTCAACTCCACAACACGAAGTAGGAGGATCCCAAGAGACACCTAACCAATCTAGGAGGCACCACCCTCCAAAAGGTAATAGGCTCGATAATGATGATGAACTCCTTGCTCTTGTGCTTCAAGATGATAGACTCCTCAACACTCAATCACTCTCTCACAGATTTGGCTTTGGTGGAAGAGATTGATTGGGTGGAAAGCAACTTGGGGAGGCTAGAAATCAAGATCCATATGGTTGGAATGGAATGGCTTGATCTCAACACATGAGTAGGTGGTTCTCTCTCAGAAAATCAGATGGGGTAAGTGGGGAACTGTTCTGAGTGCTTCTCTCTCGAGTGAGTGGTGGTGAAGGGGTATATACAGGCATCTCCAAAAATCCAACCGTTACACCTTAACTGACCAACTCGGTGACACCGAAGTATAAAACTCGGTGGTATCGAGTTGCTCAAAAGGTAGCAACTTTTGAATCTCGGTGAGACCGATATATAGTTCTCGGTAGTACCGAAATAGGTGACCAACGATCAGAATGCAAACTCGGTGGCACCGATCCAAAAACTCGGAAATTCCGAATTAAAGAAAAGGGGCAACAGAAAGTTGGCAACTAAATCTCGGTGGCACCGATGCAGAATCGGTTGTACCGAAAACTTAGGGTTTGGCTAGGATCTGTCTGAGGTGAAAATCGGTAGGGCCGAGTGAGAAAATTTGGTGGCATCGATTTTGCATGATAGGCTTTTGACAGACTTTTGTGGAAGAGCTTGTGGGTGTTTTTGGTTACTATCACTTGTGCACGTGGAGCATTTTGTTCACCAACAATACCTCACCCCCTTTTAATAGTATTGGCTTTCCTATAGACTCAAAGTGATTTCTCACAAAGTAAAATGTAGAGTCTTCTTGCTTGAATCTTTGCCAATCTTATTCCTTGCATTTAGGGGTCTCTCCACAATCCTTTTGCCATCCCATCATTGAACTTTTCCTGAAATATACTTAGTGGAAACATTAGTTCAATGAGATATATGTTGTTATTAATTACCAAAACCATCAAGGGAGCAAATGTGCTTTCACACTGCCCTATCAAGCCAGGCCTCTCTTCTGTATTTCTTGTCCACCATCATTCGGTAAGCAAACCGGACTGGAAAGCAACCATTTTTCTCAAAGAACCAGGCCCAAGTATCCTATACTGCAGTGGTGCACAGAGGTATACTCATTATGGTAGGGATGTCTATAGGGAGGCATACCTCCGAGAGCTTTGCCGTGTCCCATTGGGTCAAGGTGTTGTTGATTAGGTCCGCCACTATGACCGGCGGGTTGGCACATCGGGCACCATAGGGACTCAACATCTCGGCCCTTGGCAGCCAGTTATCCGACCATATGTTGGTGTTTTCTCTATTACCAATCGATCTTATAATGCCCTGTTTTAGTATATCACGTCCATCGATCACCGCCCTCCAGATTTGGCTTGGGTGATTTCTTAGCTCAGCATTGAATATAGTTCCATTAGGGAAATAGATGCTCTTTAGGATCCTTGCGCTTAGTGATTCTGGACACATGAGATTTCTCCAAGCTTGCTTTGCTAGTAGAGCCAAATTAAACAACTCAAAGTCTTTGAAGCCCAAGCCTCCCATGCTTTTTGGTTGGATCATTGACTCCCAGGAAACCCAGTTAGGTTTTCGTTTGCCCTCTTTAGTTCCCCACCAAAATTTTCTTATTAACATGTTCAAGTGCTCACAAAGACCCCTAGGCAGCTTGAAACATGACATGGAGTAAACTGGAACTGCTTGGGCAACCGACCTCACCAGTACTTCTTTCCCAGCTGAAGACAAAGATTTTTCTATCAATCCCTGCACCTTACTCCATAGATAGCCCTTCAGATACTTGAAGGCACCATTCTTTGAAGCTCCTACTTCAGTTGGCATACCCAAATATTTGGCAGATAAAGCTTCATTTGGAACTTGCAGCAGATTTTTTATTGCAGTTCTGATATCCTCTGGGCATCCCTTAATGAAATGGATTGAAGATTTGTCATAGTTGATGCGCTGACCCGAAGCCTGGCAATAGGTGTGCAACAATTGTTTCACCTCATTCGCCCCCTCTGGGTTAGCCTTGAAGAACATCAGGCTGTCATATGCGAAAAGTAAATGGTTTACAGGCGGTGCCAAAGTAGCTACGTGTATTCCATTGAGGTTGGATGACTCGTCCATGGATTTTAAGAGGCATGAAAGGCCCTCTGTTGCAATCAAGAATAAATAAGGGGAAATGGGGTCTCCCCGTCGTATACCTCGTGAAGGATGGAATTCTTGTAGTTTCTTGCCATTGAAAAGAACTGAAAACTTAACTGTTCTGACCAGGTTCATGACGATTTGCACCAAATTTTCAGAGAAGCCCAACTTCAACATTATTGCTTCCAGGTAATCCCACTCAATCCTATCATAATCCTTAATCATATCAAGTTTAAGAGCGCAATATCTGTTCCTTTTTGCTTTGTTCCTCTTCATGAAGTGTAAGCACTCATAGGCAGAAATTATATTATCCGTGATTAGCCTTCCGGGAACAAACGCTGACTGTTCCGGTGAGATGATGTCCGGGAGGACAACCTTTAACCTGTTGGAAATTACCTTCGAGGCAATTTTCTATAACACATTGCACAATGATATAGGTCTAAATTGTGTCAAAGATCCGGGTTTTTTACCTTTGGTATTAGCACCAGCAACGTCTCATTAATGCATGCCCCCGACTCTATTCCATTTATAATGCGCAGTACTGCTGTCGTCACCTCATTCCCACAAATTTCCCAATGCTACTTAAAAAATTGAGCCGGAAACCCATCCGGGCCCGGTGCCTTTGTGGGAAACATTTGAAACAATGTTGTTTTGACTTCATCTTGCTTGTACGGCTCATTCAAGATGGTGTTCATTGCAGGTGTAACCTTGCCAGGGACAGCTTGGAGAACTTGTTCCATCTCATGTGTGCCCTCCGAAGCATAAAGGTTACTATAAAAATAAGCTGCTAGCTCTTCCATCTCGCGTGTGTCTTCGGTCATCCTTCCATCTAGCAGCAATAAAGATTTGATTTGATTTTTCCTGCGCCGCCAGCTTGCTCTCAGGTGGAAGAAGTAGGTGTTCTTGTCGCCGTGAGCTAGCCATTCCACCCGAGCCCTTTGGCGCCAAAGTAGCTCTTCCCAATGAAAAAGTTCCACCAGCTGATCTGCAACTTTTGTTTCCACACGCGATGGTCCCGATCTTCCTGGGGTTTCTCGCAGCCGTTGTAGCTCCCCTTTAAGCCTTTCTATGTCTCGTCGAACATTACCAAAATGGTTGCGATCCCAAGTGCTCAGACCGGCCGATAGCGACTGGAGTTTATTTTGCACTAATTCCAGGGAATCCTCATTATATTTATTCCAGCCCTCCTGCACAACCGACATTAGCGTTGAATCGCGTTCCCATCACACCTCATATTTAAATGCCCGTGGGGGCCGCTTGCATGTAGTCGCTACGTCCAGCCGAAGCAATAAGGGAACGTGATCTGAGCCTGCTGCTGTTTTGTGTTCCAGTTTTGCCAATGAGTAAGCAAGAGTCCATGCTGGGTTAGCTAGACATCTATCTAGCCTGACCCTTGTGAAGGTTCCTCCTGTCACCTTTGTTTCGAACGTCGACCTGTTCCGGTGTAGCCCATGTCAGATAAGCCACATGAGTCAAGGGCATCGCGAAATCCATCCATTTGCGCTTGGCTCCGATCACCAACTCCGTCATGCTCATGTCCAAAAAGAACCTCGTTAAAATCCCCCACCACCATCCATGGGCCGTTCCCAGACCCTGCTATGTCGCGCAACATGTCCCAAGTTTTATATCTTTGACTCACTTGGGCTTCACCGTACACAAAGGTTACACGTGTTTGTATATGTGTCAACTCATCCACCATCACATCAATATGATATTCAGAGTAACCAATAACCTCAAGTTTTATTTCCTCATGCCAGATAATACCAAGTCCTCCGCTCCTCCCGGAGCTGCTCACAGCAAAACTTTTATTAAAACCTAATGTTCCTACCTAATTCTCGACACGAGAACCCTCTATTTGAGTTTAGAGAATACAAACGATAGAGGGGGCGAGTTGCCTTGTGAGATCACAAAGCTCTTGAACTGTCGCGGGTTTGCCAGCTCCGCGACAGTTCCAACACAAGATCCTCATTGCGCTAGGCGCGACCCCTCCAGGGGGCCCGCCAAACGCGCATCGCTGTTCTTTGGTACGTTGTTGTTCTTTGCACCGGTCGTCTTGTCCGTTGCAGTTCTGACCCGCTTCGGCTCCTACTTAGACGAAGGGCTATGTGGAACGACTGGGGGCGGGAGAGCTAGGATTGGATTGCTGGTCACTCCCATGTTCTGAGTGGTCCCCTTTGCTGGATGGAGATTGTTCTCTGTTGGGCCTCTCTTTCTATTATTCTCAGCATCCTCCATGGTAGCATCCCTAAGAAACATCATCCCGATCGACTTCCTCTTCCCCCCAATGTTGATGCTGTGTTGTTCCCCGTCCCGGTCCTCTACCGGAGCGGCCTCTACCCCTGCCACCACGGCTTGCCCTTCCTTCTCCCGGACCACTTCCCGGACCTCTGAACCATCCTGCCTTTAGATCCTTGAAAACAAGAGCCTGTGGTGGATGCACACCATCGCCACACTCCTTGAACAGGTGCCCCAAATGCCCACAAACTGCACACCAATCTGGTAATGTTTCATACTTGACAACATAAATCTCTCTCTTCTGCTTCTTAATTAGCGAGGCAGCGTTCCTGTGTGGCTTTGTAACATCTATCTTGATACGCACCTGATAAAAATTACCTTCAAAGTCTTGGGACTTTAGTTCAGGATAGATGAACTCCCATAGGGTTGATGATAGGGATTTGATGAGTGGAAAAAACCCTTCTGGAAGAACATGTATATGCGCCCGTATTTCCACCGTATTGAGAACAATCGACGAGGGACGGGTGAAGCCATCATATGGAGCTATGACGACTGCCTTCCCCTTGAAAGTCCATGGCCCGTCCTCCATCACCCGTTCCCAATCGCATAGGCACGAGAATTGTAGGGTGTATAGATTTTCCTCCAGAGGATGGATCTTCACAGCCTGCGCCAGATCCCACGCTACTCTCATATTCATGTAGAACCAGTACTGGCTATAAGTTTTTTCAGTGTGCACTCTGGCTATCGCCATTCACCTTGTCGCTTCCTCCGGCAGTTCCTGATCATCGACGATAACATCTTGCAGGTCCTCCTCTTTCAGTCCCAGTCTTCACATCATCGCCTCTAGCTCGGTCGGCGCCGAGCCCGAACCAGAAGCTTTCTCCTCCATCAGATCTCTTGCCCAAGAAAAGGTTCCACGGGCGGTGGTCCCCTAATCAACTCCTTGACCCCCCCCGGGGGGGGGGGCAACCCCGTGGCCTTGCCGCTAACCGGAAGGGGAGATTGCAGGGTATCGGTTCTCTATGGTTGGGGCGATCGCCGTCGCCGCCCGAGAGGAGAAGAAACCCTTACGAGAGGGGATATCTGGGTAGTAGTTGGCGCATTTGTCACAGGGGAAGTGAACGAGCATGAGGGGGCATGACTAACGATCGTTATGGGTTTCATCAATTCGAGTGTGAGTTGTGCCGAGGCCCATGTGTTGAAGATTTTTTTGCATCGAACTTATTTTGAAATACAACCAATTGGCTATTGTTTTAGGAGAAAGAAAAATGGAAATATTAGCCGGTGACCGTCAGCCAGGAAGCTAACTCCAACGACCCATTTTCCCGTCATACGATGCGCCACACCAATCTTGACGCGTGCTCGAGTGTGAGGTCGGCATTGGGAGATTGTTCGCCATGGGATGCTCTCCAGCAAACCATTATATTTAGCTTTTTCCATAAAATCACGCAAGAGAGGTGCGACAGGTGATTTTTGAACCCGCGTCCTAGCTGTAGTAAGCCCATGCGTTACCACCTGTAGTGCTTCTTGTGTACAAATGCTTTTCGAAACATCTTTATCTACTGTTTTGAAGTTAATTTTGTTTCTTTTTTTTCATTGTTGAAACAAAAAATCCTAAAAATTCAAATTATATATAAAAATACACGAATATATTAAAAATAATATTATAGTAGGCTAATATGCGCTTAGGCTAATTCGTGATTAGGTTAATATGCAATTAAACTAATATGTGATTAGGCTAATTCATGATTAAGATAATATGCAATTAAACTAATATGAGATTAGACTAATATTATATTCACTACAATATTTAATTCCTTGTTGTTTGCGATTAATTTAATGTGTGATTATGCTAATATGTAATTATGTTAATTCGTGATTAGGCTAATACACGATTAGACTAATATTCTATTCACTCTACGATATTTAATTCTTTGTTACTCTTTGCACAATCTATTCTCTATTGAGCTGGTTATTTTTTATGCAGGATCTATCACGGCTGGCGAGGCCAACAATACAACCGGTGGTGTTCGTAGTGGTGTGATATCCTAGTCAGTACTCATCATATTTTTCATTATGTTGTATCAGATGTAGCTAGGTTCATTCACTTGATGCTTTTAAATGCAAACTTATGGGGTAAATTCTTATCGTCTTCCCACGCAGTTCCACCCGAAGGGAACACTTCTCTATGGCCACAAGGTTCTCATTCAAACGCCACACAAGGCTAAACAGAGAACTAACGACAGAGGTTTCTCCTATAGGATCCCTAGCATAAGAACTCGTCCCATAAATTCATGAATAAAAATACCAAGTGAAGTACGAAACTACTTCATTTCCACAACATAATTTACATATGGCTTTCCCTTTCGGGAGGCCCCAAAGGGATTACATGAACTTAAAATGATACCTTATTCTTCTTGGCGATTACACCGCCTTCGGTATGGTGGCTATTCTATAAGTGGTGGTGGTACTACTACTACGGCGAGAGTGCTCTGGAGGCTGCACTTCTTGCTCGAAGCTATGGACTCCGTCTCGTCTGTGTGTGTTCCTCTGAAGCGAGCTTCTCCTTTTGTAGCCGTAAGGGAGGTGCTCAGGACCCTTCTCCTTATTATTCAAATGGCATGCGTGGATGAGGATGGCTTCACGAGAGTGGTCGACAAGCTGACAACTTCTCGTTACTCACATTGTGGCCTTCTCAGCTCCTCGTTACTCACATTGCTGTCCCTCAGCTTCTCAAACCGCTGGCTTGACTCAAACTCCTGCCTTCTTCTGTGATGGATGTGGCTATGCTTAAGCTTGGTCTTATCTATTTATTCCCTTTTTTCTCTAATCATTCTTCTTCTTTTTTTACAGGGGTCTTCCCTACCCATATGATTGATCATACATTATCAATATTCACATTCGCTCATATTGGGATTTCTATCAATATTCGGGTATAGGTCCTCCATGCCCGAATAATTGATAGTAATATCAATTTAGGTATATGGACTACTATTCAACATGCTTCCCATGCCAAGCTATGTCCATGTGATCATCATCAGACAGATGGAAATCATATTTGCTATCAAATTCTTTCTTTATTTCTTCAATTTTTTCATCTATTTCTTGCCTTAATGCTTTTAAGATTTCCTCTTTCAAATCATTCTTTATTATTTTTTATGATTTTTCAAACCTTTTATCCAATTTTTGATCTATATATTCACTATCTAGAGGGTCAATTCCCTTTAGAAGGCATTCTTGATATGTATGATATTTTGGGGATTCTTCCTTCTTTATATTCTTCGAGCTTGATGCTTCTCCCTTTGTAGGAGTTGCTGAAGTGGGTATATTTTTATCTATGCCTCTTCGCTTATGGATATATTCTTTAGCCTTTGGGTCAATATAATAATCTTGTCCCATTATGTCCCTTGCCCATTTCAAGGCTTCGTTGATATTAGCATATTTTTTGAATGTTAGTTCTTCGTTTCTTCACTTTGCTGCAAATTTTTCTATTTGGATTTCTTCCCATGACATATATATTCCCGGTTTACTTCCATCAAACATAATATATAAAGTTTCTTCTTTTTGTACTTCAATTTTTCGTGATCTTGGAATAGTTTTGTTCAACATGTTAAAATATTCTGCAAGACTATTGAGATTAGATAACATGTATCCTTTCTCTTCTCTCTTCACTGTATATTGATACCAAAGATTATCCAATAAGCATCCTTGGACCTCGTCAAGGTGGATATGGCTCTTTGGTCTAAAATTGAAGGTATTCGGTGGAAATATTTTCAATATATTATCATCTCCAAATATAATACATTCACTTCCATTGCCGAGTGTTCCTTTCTTCATTTCTGTAAAATTTGGGAACGAGAAAATATGTCAGGTACACTATTATCTTTTCCCTTAATATGCTCAAATATTACTTTATATCCATTCCCAGCTATAGTATCTTCAAATAACACCCATCTTCTTGCCGAGCTTTTCTTACTATTAATTTTATTGTAATATCGACATATAGCTTCACAGTCTGTTCTTACTGTGAATTCTTTAAAACCTAGATATAGCCTAAAGGCATTTATTGTGTTTACAACTGCAAGTATTTCCCTATTGATATTATTTACAGTCTTTAATTTATAACTTTTTGAAGCGTATCTGTATATTTTTTCATCTGCTTTTGGGGAATATTTATTAGGCTTTGTTTTATTATAGCTCCCCATCCTATCTTGGATGCATCTATTTCAATTATAAAGTAGTTATCCTCTAAAGGTAATTCTAGGGGGTTTAAATTCTTGACTTTTTCCTTGATGGCCTTTACTAATTTTATATCTTTAGAATTGAAATATCTTTAACCATTTTTTCTTAATTTAGCATATAAAGGTCGGCTAGCTTTGCTAAGTTATCTATATAATTTCTTGCATAGTTTACAATTCCTAAAAATTGTTGTAGAACCTTTTTATCACTCATATTGTCAAGAAATTCTAGTATTTTCTTTGCAATATGTTCTTGTAAATGTATTTTTCCTTCTCCTATTTCATGACCAAGGAAAATTATTTTTTCTTTGCAAATTTCCATCTTCTTTTTGGATAATATAAGCCCATTTTGTTCTACCTTCTGAAAGAACAATTCCAGATGGGTTATATGCTCTTTGTATGTCTTTGAGAATACTAATAAATCATCTACATATACCAATATAAATGATTGATTCTCATTAAATATATTTTGCATCTTCCTTTGAAATAGTGCACGAGCATTCTTTAGGCCTAAAAGCATTACTAGACATTCATAATGGCCTTGTGGACAAGTAAATGTAATCCAAGGGATAGATTCTTCCGCCATCTTTACTTGACAAAATCCCGCTTTTAAATCAAATTTAGAGAAATGTTTGCTTCCTTGTATTCTGTTAGTCCATTCCTGCTTACTAGGTATATTGAATGCATCTTCTATCGTATTATCATTAAGCCTTTAAATATTAATTACCATTCTGGATTTATCTGTCACTTCTTCAGCATGATTTCTAACTATAAAAGCAGCAGAACGATGAGGGCTTCTGCTTTCTCTAATTGCTTTTAATTTTAGTACCTCTTCAATATGCATTTTGAACTCTTCAAAATCTTTAGGAGTAGCTTCTATTGGTCCTGACTTAATTATATAATCTAGGTTTATGATATTGATTTTGCAAACTATAGAGTTCTTATCCCAATGTCTCATTGGTATTTCCCCAATAATTTGTATATTTTCTAGTCTTTGCACAATCTTGTCTATATCTTTTTTGGATTTTATATCTCTATACCAATTCGACGAGAATGATTGCAACCCTATACATTCTGTACATGTATTTTCTATATGATATTCTTCGATAGTCTTACTAAGTTCTTCTTCCTTACAGAAATCAAGGGGATCTGAACTGGTGGTGTATTCATCATCTACATTAGATATTTCAGCATTTTGCAAAGCCTTCCTTTGTTTTCTTACTTCGGATATGTATGGAACACTATCTTGATATGGAATAAATGCAACCCCTTCTTCATGTATAATCATGGTTTGTAAAGATTGTTGTAAAAATCTTAACCTTATTACCATAACATCATTTATTCCTGATAAATCTCTTATTGCAATTTCATCTATTATATATTTCATGCCATTTATGTAAGCTTCAATATTATATGCCAATTGATTATGGATTTTCTTTATTCTTGACATATCCGTAGATACTTCGGCTTTATTATCATCTGTGCACTACTGCAGGAAGGTCCAAAGATGACACATCAATCAGAGACCCTTCGCCAAACTGTGTGCAATCGGGCCATCGCAAACGGTATAGTTATAGCTCCGTCGCCAATAAACAAGACTGTGTGCAATGACTGGTCCATCAGGCACGTTTGAGATTAGACTAGCATGTGTGATGCAGGGCATACGTTTCGTGCTTATGAACTGTTTGCGATTAGACAAGATAACACAAACGGTTCACAAAATACATATGTGTGCGAAGTACGACATACAGTTCATTCGGACAAACTGTTTGCGTTGATCCGGCTAGAACACAAACGAGTTACCATAACAAGGTGTGCGTGATACCAGGCAAACAGTTCATTCATCAAAATTGTGTGGGAAGACCAATAATAACCCAAACAATTCATACTGACAAGTTGTGTGTGTTGTGGGCAGACGGTTGCTGCTAAACAATTGTATGAGATGTGATTTGCTCTGTTTGCACAACATCTATGCTCTGACTACAGAACACCAACATTATTGTTGCATAACAACCTTTAACATCCAATTACATAAGTGACTGCACAACACATGTACATTCCTCAATATAAATCTACAAGAAGCAGACGACCACCAAATCATATTGTCCTTCCGACGACGGTTGCCGCCACTGCTCTGCTTGTGGCTATCCCTCGCCATTTGCAGGAAGGAGGCACTTCCTCATGTCAACGATCCTCCTGTACATCTCGTAGCTTGTGTACGCGTCCTTCGCGTATTTGATGTGTTCTTCATCCAGTTCATTCACCCAGGCCTTGTGCCAGACAGACTTGTCCTTGTCGCACTCAGCCTTCATGTCTCTATAGTAGGGGTCGATGATGGCCACGACAAGGTCAACCAGGGAGTCCTTCTACTTCTTCTTATCGCCGCCCCAGACCCTGTACTAACCTTGGATGTTGACAAGCTTCTGGCAGGACAAGCCCGAAGTCTTGAGCACCTAGAGATTGTTGGTAGTGGTGTCCACCATTGCGAACCTGTAGTCGGGGTTGTTGACAAACCTAGCGAAACGCTCGCAAGGCCTTGTGGCCAGGCAGTAGTGGTAGACGAGCACGTGATGGCGCACTCACAACTGAGCGACGACAACCATCTGATCATGCCCGACCACTTTGTATTTGTCATCCTCAGCAAGCAGCTGCTCCAACGTGTTGATGGAGTTCTCCACAATGATCGGGTCATTGGTGTACACCACCGAGAGGTCCGTCTTCCTGATGTGGGTGTCCACTTTGACAATAATGGCGAACTGTCGCTCGGTGCCGGCAGCCGCCATTGGATCCGCGGGGGAAGGTTGAAGCGATGAAGAGATGTGCATCATCTCTTTATTATTTGTCGTCGTGGGTGTGCTTCTTGTGTTGTGTGGCGCGATCAAAAGGTGGAAGAGATGAAGGTAAATGTCCGTGGGAATAAATGGGTGGTCGTCGGACGGCCTGGAATTTCGGCATGTCCGCATGGCAGTTTTTGCAGCACTTAACTGCATGGTGGCACACGTATAACTACATGGTGATGCCGGGTGCGGCGCAACCGCATGCATATGGCGCCCCAAACGTTATTATTATTATTATTAACCATTTGTGTACTTGTCATTTCTCCCTCCTCCGTCCCGTCTTGTCACCGCGTTTCCGCCCGAGGATTCCAGTGCACGCTTCGGGAGCGTGCATGTGTTTCTTTTGGCCTTCCAGTTCCCGCGCCACCATGGAGGTTCCCGCGCAAGCTTCCCGCCCGGTTGGCCGAAATCCCACAAACCCCCAATGCTTGGCCACCTACTTTATAAACCCTCACGGCTGGTGTCTACACACCGCATTCATCCCCTCTCTCGCGGTAGCTTCGCTAATTTTCTCCTAGTAGTGACACCATCGTCCGCCTTGGCCGCCACCCCACCGTCAGCCGCCGAGGCCATCACCCGCTCCGCCACCGTGGCCCGAAGGCGGGAGGAGGAGGCCAAGCAATGCCCAGCCGCTCGGCTTTTGCGTCAACGGCCTTGCGCGCTACATCAACTTCCTACACGAGGAGGAGGAGCGCCAGGTCGAGCATGCAAAGAGGCTCAACGCCGCCGTGGCCGCAGCAGACGCCGCAGCGGTGGCGCGGAATGAGGAGATCTACGCCGAGTCCCGCCGCTTCGAGGAGGCGCGTCAGGAGCGATGGAGGGCAGCGGCGGCAAGCGACGGATTCGACTCCTCCAGCTCGTCGGTAGGCTCCTCCTCCTCTGCCTCTTACTCAACGCGCAAAGCAGAAGAGAGGTTGCTGGAAGTAGTACAAAGCCCCTCCAAAGTACTAGTATTAGGGGCTATTTTGTTTAGTTCATCTAGCTATAGATATGGTTGAACTGTACCACGTACTTTAAATTAGCTTGTATATATAGTTGAACTAGGTATTTTAGTACGTGATTGGCAACAATTGGGGAAAAGTTTGTTCGGTCGAGCTGCCGAGTTGAACTGTTTTGTACAAATACCATTGTTTAATCTATGAATGAAATCTATATGTGCTGAATTTCAGTTGCAAAATTGCACTGTAATAGTGATTTTGTTCCTGCGAAATTCGACAAATGTCAGTGTTACAATGATGTCAAATGTCAATTTTACTAGATCGACAAATGCCAATGTTTCCAATTTGACAAATGGAAATTTACCCAATACGAGAGATTCAAATCTAAACTCATTGCATGTACTAAGCACACGAATCATCATATATAACCGTTTGCGATGGCGCAATGAAAAAAAATCCTCCGCGCCAAATTTTGGCTTGGCTTAGTAGCGAAGGAACCATTGCCCTCGGTTTGCATACATGTAATCAATCTGAAATGTTTGCGATGATGGTGAAAGGACACACCTCCCCGATGAGCGTGCGGAGGACTGCTCGCATGCCTCCCGTGTACTCAAACACGTGTCCGCACGCTACCTCCTAGCCAATACAGAGTGCGACGCGTGGCAGCACGTAAATGGTGTGCAGAACATCCATGATTTATAAATAATACGCCCGTTTGCGATGGTAAGGTGACGGATTTTGTTCCAAAATGCCTTTGTTGGCTATTAATAATGTTTGCGCCTTCTCTCAAAGCGGACACGAAAAATACCACAACATATTTGTGCTATATGACGAGGCCCTGCCCAACATAGACCTTGTGATTGTAGTTCAAATTTGAATTATGTACATTAAATGCACATAAAACTCAATTAGTGTATAAAAAAGCCAGACGAACCCTTAATAATTTCATATTTTTGCAGTACAGACCTATTGGTCTATGTTGTTTCTAGAAAAAAACAAGGAGAGAAGAGGCATCGGATGTCGTTTCACCAGATGTGACATGCATGTTCCCTATCGGAACCAAGTAGCTTGTTGTGAGAAGCTACGGTTTGTAAGAGGCTTGTGCCAAAACATGTCCAGGTTGGTATCTTTTTACCACGACATATGTGTGCCTTTTCATGACACCATGCCAAGTTTCATGAATTTCTGACGAGTTTTGGATTTACGGGAATTTAAAAACCAAGTTTCTCGATGTTTACGATCGAGCCAAGACGCTGAGATGTTTGAAATTCATTCCAATTTCTTGCATGGGACCTAACACATGCATCCAGGGACACATATATGATTTTTGGACCCATTTTGGTGCACTGGACCTTGTGATTGTAGATCAATTTTGAATTATGCACATTAAATGCACAAAAAACTCAATTAATGTATAAAAAAGCGAGATGATCCCTTAATTTATTCTTATTTTTGCACTTCGCACCTATTTCTCTATGTTGTTTCTATAAAAAAATCAAGGAGAGAAGAGGCATCAGATGTCGTTTCACCCGCAGATGTGACATGCATAATGTTCCCTATCGAAATCACAAAGCTTGTGAGAAGCTCTCGTTTGTAAGAGGATTTGTGCGAGAACATGTCCAAATTGAACAATTTTTTTACCACGGCATATGTGTGCACTTGTCGTGACACCAGGCCAAGTTTCATGAATTTTTGACGAGTTTTGGATTTACATGAATTGGAAAACCAAGTTTCTCAATGTTTGCGGCCGAGCCAAAAGTCACAGAGATGTTTGAAATTCATCCCCATTTCTTGCATGGGAAACATGCATCCAGGGACTCATATATGATTTTTCAACCAATTTTCGTGCACTGGACCTTGTGATTATAGTCAAATTTGAATTATGCACATTAAATGGCCAGAAAACTCAATTAATCTATTAAAAAGGCCAAACGAACCCTGGAAAATTTCATGTTAGCACGACAGTCATGTTGCTCTATGGTGAATCTATAAATAAATTCAAGGCGAGAAGAGACAACGGATGTTGTTTCACACATAAAAGGTGAACGTTCCCTATAGGAACCACATGGCTTTCTTGTGAGAATCTTCGGTTCGTAAGAGGCTTGTGCCAAAACTTGTCCCAAATTGGGATTTTTTTACCACAACACACAGCAGGGTAAGGTCTTGACACCATGCCCGAGTTTCATGAATTCTGACGAGGTTTGGATATGCACGAATTTAAAAACCAAGTTCCTCAATGTTTGCGACCGTTCCAAGACGCCGAGATGTATGAAATTCATTCCCATTTCTTGCGTGGGACCTAAACATGCATACAGGGAAACGTATATGATTTTTCAACCTATTTTCATGCCCTGGACCTTGTGATTGTAGTTTACATTTGAATTATGCACATTAAATGCCTACAAAACTCAATTAATGTATTAAAAAGGCCAAACGAACCCTGGAAAATTTCATAGTTAGCACGACAGTCATGTTGCTCTATGGTGACTCTAGAAATAAATTCAAGGCGAGAAGAGATAGCGGATGTTGTTTTGCACATAAAAGGTGAACATTCCCTATCGGAACCACATAGCTTTCTTGTGAGAATCTTCGGTTTGTAAGAGGCTTGTACAAAAACTTGTCCCAAATTGGGATTTTTTACCACAACACACAATACGGCAAGGTCATGACACCATGCCCAAGTTTCATGAATTTCTGACGAGGTTTGGATTTGCACTAATTTAAAACCAAGTTTCCCAATGTTTGCGGTTGTTTCAAGACGCTGGGATGTTTGAAATTCATTCCCATTTCTTGCGTGGGACCTAAACATGCATCCAGGGAAACGTATATGATTTTTCAACCTATTTTCATGCACTGGACCTTGTGATTGTAGTTTAAATTGGATTTATGCACATTAAATGCCTAGAAAACTCAATTAATGTATTAAAAAGGCGAAACGAACCCTGGAAAATTTCATAGTTTAGCACGATAGTCATGTTGCTCTATGGTGACTCTAGAAATAAATTCAAGGTGAGAAGAGGCAGTGGATGTTGTTTCACACATAAAAGGTGAACGTTCCCTATAAGAACCACATGGCTGCTTGTGAGAATCTTCAGTTTGTAAGAGGTTTGTGCCAAAACTTGTCCCAAATTGGGATTTTTTTACCACAACACACATGAGCCATGAAATGACACCATACCAAGTTTCATGAATTTCTGGCGATGTTTGGATTTACTGGAATTTGAAACACACGGATTCTCAATGTCTATGGCCGAGCCAAAATACCGAGAGGTTTGAAATTCATTTCCATCTCTTGCATGGGACCAAAACATGTATCCAGTGACACAATCTATAATTTTCAACCCATCCAGGTGCCTCTAGCTAGCATGTGCTTAACTACAATTCATATATGAACTATGCACATGAAATGTCTAAAAAACTCTTTAAATGTTTAAAAAGGACTAAACAACCTAGAATAATTCCATATTTAACAGACACTCCTATAGTTGCACGTTCACTGCAGATAAATGTTATTGCAATCCAAACACCTTCAATTGCCAATGTAACCTCATTTTTCGTTTCAAAACAATATGAAAATCAAGTACATCGCAAACAGTTCTTGATCATGAAACGTGTGTGATGTGGTATAAAATATCTTAGGACAATCCTCATATATATGGCTTACGCCGGAAGCTTCATCGGCTACAGTCCACCGCCGACACGTCAACCACATAATCACACTTGCTCCCCAAGACCACTGTACTGTTCAAACGTCACCCGTGAAAGATGGGGACGTGGATCCGCGTAGTGAAGGCAACTTCGGCGACCCGCTCTGGCCCGAGCGCGGCCGCATCCGCCATGAGCGCGCACACAAAATCCCTGAGCGCGGCCGCTATCTCTGACAGGGCGGCTGCAGCCGCCGAAAGGGCAGCTGCTGCAGCTGAGATGGTGGCAGCAACATCCGCGAGTGGGATAGCAACTGGCGAGAATGGCACATCAGTTGTCAGTTCATCGGCGGCCGCTGTAGACCTGATGGCGGCTGCCTACGCCTATGCCGAGGCCGCCCATGCCCAGCTCATATTAGTCACCACACAAATAGCAGCGGCCTTCTCCGACACCGATCGGCAACCTACGTCTGAAGAGTTGGCAATCGCCGAGAGCGCTCGAGCAGCTGTCCATTCGTCAGCAGCCTCCCTAGCCGAGATGAAGGCCATCAACGCCCGGACAGCGGCCGTCCACACTCGACTCGTGGCGGCTTTTCCAAACAGATGGTGGACGCGGACTACGAGATGCTTGCAGAGTATGTGGCGATGGATGCCATGGAACCCCTTCCCCTGGAGGTCGTCTAGCGTGAGCTGGTCATGGAGGATGCGGCGGAGATTCACAAGCGTCAGGCGGAAAATTAGTTTTTGGTTAGAGCGATGTTCTTTTGTTAGAGTAATGTTAAGGTCAACCAGCTGTGTTTAATTGCTCGATTAAGTAAGTGCGGGCTGTGGTGTAGGCTCTTTTGTGTAGTACCCAAATTAGCAATTGATGTTAAATTATGCAACAACGTGGATGACCATTGTAACTAGGGAAATTTAGACCAAAATTTGCCGCCATATCCCCACACAATTCTGAATAATGGACTGTGTCCGATGATACTTTCCGCGCCAGTTCTTCGCTGCACCGAACGAAAATTTTGGGCTACCGCGGAAATATCTACCTCCCTCACCCCCGGTAACAATCAAAAATTTGCACGTTCAAGCTTATCACATACGGGGTATAGCGCAGGCTTCGTTTGTGATGTGTAGATATCGCAAACTATTCTGAATAATTTGCACCTTCAAACTCATCACACACGGCGTACTGCGCAGGCTTGTTTGTGATGTATAGATATCGCAAACTGTTCTGGATAATTTAAACGTTCAAGCTCATCACACATGGGGCTGCACCGAATGAAAATTTTGGGCTACCACGGAAATATCTACCTCCCTCACCCCCCGGTACCAATCAAAAATTTGCACGTTCAAGCTTATCACACACGGGGTATAGCGCATGCTTCGTTTGTGATGTGTAGATATCGCAAACTATTGTGAATAATTTGCACCTTCAAGCTCATCACACACAACGTGCTGCGCAGGCTTCGTTTGTTATGTATAGATATCACAAATTGTTCTGAATAATTTGCACGTTCAAGCTCATCACACACGGGGCTGCATCGAACGAAAATTTTGGGCTACCCCGGAAATATCTACATCCTTCACCCCCCCGGTACCAATAAAAAGCCACATTTTCCCCTTTTCCTCGTTCCTTTCCTATAGTTCTAACCTTCACTGCTTGCTTGCAGCGCCGCCTCCTTGCCGACGCCGCTCCTTCCTGCTGCTCGGCCTCCTCCATCTAATCAGGTAATCCACACCTCCCCAATACTCCCTCTCTCCCACCCCCTCCTCCTCCATCCCACATGGCCCAACCGCCTGCGCAACACCTTCCACCCAAATCACCTCCCCATCCTCCAAATAATCGCCGTCGAAAGCCATGGTGAACGCACTATAGCCGGGATTTCAGGGAGCATTTGGCAGCGGAGAAGCAAATTGCGGCGTGCAGCGATGGCTGCCATGCGTACCGACCCCCAGATCTTGGACGAGCAAATCGCCGTCGAGGCCACCGTCGATGCCTCGCGCGCGGACGCCGCCACACGGTTGGCTGCTATAAACGACAGCTCGTGGTCTTTTATCGAGGGCACCGCCGGTGTGTTCGACGAAGACTACGATGTGTTTTCTCAGCGTGCCCGTGCTTACCTCAGCTCCAGAGCCGGCATGTTGGTGCCGGGGCAGGATAAGGCCACTCATCACTACGAGGGGTGCACCCACAGTATGGAAGCCTCGCCCTCTTCCAAGTTGAAGGAGTCCATCGTTATCGATATCTCCGACGATGAGGAATAGCTTGTTTTTCTTAGCTTTATCACTAAGGACCTATGTTCAGCTAGCTATGCCGGTTAAGCATGTTTGGTTTACATGTTGCATGTGCTGCTCCTGCCTTTCATTTAGAAATTCCAATGAAATGCCCAATGTAATGCTACTTGCAATCTGACCTTCTAGTATATGTTCTATTGTGCAATGTGGTACTTAGTTAACTATTTTGTTGTTGTGGTGATCATTTAACTATTTAGTTCAATTCTGCAATGTGATGTTCGATTGTTGTTGGTACCATTTTTTATTGTTATGCATGTGAGAAATAAATCAAATTTAGGTGTATTAAATACATGTGAAACATATACAATTGCTATATTTCCTAGTTCTTAGCACACTTGGTTTAGATAACTGGCTTTTCCATGTGGCTCGAATTAATCTGTTGGATCCGCAATGTGTTTATTTTTCATTAACATATTTCATTGATAGTATGCCAAATATCACTTATAAGCTGATCAATATCTATCTTAAATATGTTGCAGGGGGAAACAATGGGAGACACCGAAGTTTACCATCAAGGTTTGCACATCCATGGTCCTTTGGCTAATAGCACATTATTGTGCAATTACAGGAACCATTCTAATATTAAGTTTTTTAATAATTTGTTCTTGCACATACAGGTCCTGCTGTAAGAGGTTTAGACCCACTGTTCGACCCTTTTTGCATGTGGGGAAATGAGGTGTCCTTGAATGTCAGTCAAATCAAGAAACTCAGAAAGATTGTTAAGATAAAGAAACTAGCTACGAAGAACAACAAGATGTTTGTCTGCATAATGAAGAAGACATCAGTCAACTATAGGATGGTACCATCTCTTTCACCTTGTCCTTTTCCCTTTGCGCCATTTCAAATTTTAGAAAAGATATTTATGCATATGTTTGTTATCAGTCCTTTTCAAGGAAGTTCGTCGATGATTACGTCTCAAACCACCTGTATGGTCAAGAGGTGAGGAAGGTATTCATACAGCACCCACGGTATAATCTTGAAGTATTCCTCAAGAGGATGAAGGATGGGTGGGCAATCATCCACATGCACTGGCCTAATGTTGCGAGGACCTTCAACATCACTGAAGGCTCAATATATGCCTTCCGCTTCAACAGTTTTTTAGACGAGACTCATCTGTCTATTTACCGTCTATGATGATACTTGATTTCCAAAGGTTTTAGATGTTGCATTTGAAACTTTGTCCTGTTGTGCAATTGGGTAGCTAGGTAGTATATGCCTATATGATGTTGTACCCTGATGTAATTCAATTATGAAATCCTGGTTGCCGTAATATGAATAAGAAATATACCGTGTGCTTGATATGAAATGTTAATTTTATTACTAAATGGATTATAAATAATAGAGCAATTAGGCTGATAATTGTGGTTTCTATTGCTGACGGTTTCTAAGACAACACCGTGGGCGATGACCTCAACAAACCCACATGGTTTCTAGAAAGTTAGCGTGTTGGATCAGTGAACAATCACACATGACTTTTGGTCGACAACTGTGTGCGTTAGGCCACCCTATCACAAACATTTTCACATAACAAGTGTGTGTGATGGACAGCCCAATGCCAAACAGTTTCTTCTAGGAACCGTGAGTGATGTATTGAATAACACAATCGATAGAATTATGACTATCGTGTGTGATGACCAGCCCTATCACAAATGATGTGATGCAGAAAATTGTGTGCGATGTGCAATACGAACAGAGACGTGTCTTTGGGATTCCCTGTGTTGGATGCGAAGCACATCTCACATGACTTTTTCAATATGTTTGTTTGTGATAGTCCTCCCAATCGCACACGCCCTATTTTTGCCTGGCGTGTGTGACCGGACGGAGGCATCACCGACGATTTATCTGTGTCGTGTGGGATAGCCCCCCTCCTGTCGCCCACACATGCAAGGTGACGGTTTAGAACTACGTCGCGGAAAGGGGTTAAAAATCGTTTGTATAGGACGCGACTGCACTAGTGATGGTTTCGACTATTTCGGGACATCTCACGAAATATTTATCATGGATGATGTTCTTTGTGCAACCCGTATCTAATAGTGCCAATATTTTATAGGAAATATTTGGCCTCAGAACTATTCTAACTGGGATCCTTATCCCTAGCACTTGTTTGAATGGTAATTGAACGATATATTTATTTCCGAAACTTGTTATTGCATCTTTTAATTGTATTAACTTATCTCCTTTTTTATCTCTCGCCATCACCATTTGTTCTTTCATCTCTGTGCTTTTAGCAATATTATCATCTCGCTCTTTACTATTATCTAGCTCATCTTTTAGTTTTTCTAACTCCGCTTCTAGTTTATTTATTCTATTTTCTAGGTTTCTAACCCTACTGGATAATATTCTTTCTTCTCGTTCCAACTCTATTTCCTTTCTCCACTTCTGATTACTAGCTCTTAGACAGGAGGTACAAGCTTGTTTTACGCATAAGCTACATGTGAACCTATTATCTATGCTTGGATAGTATATACTAAAAGCACATTTTATGTTATAATCACCTTTTCCTTTAATCCAATCATGTTCACAATCCACTTGATTCATCATTTCAATTTTTAAACCTGCTAATTCATCTATTAGGTCTATTTCATCTTCACTAGATTCATATTCTGGAGCTTCATTTTCTAATTCATTTGTTTCTATAATTGAATATATTGGCTCGTCGTATTTTATTTCATCATCACATACTAATATATTCTCATTAACACTATCTATAATTAATACTCTCTCTTGTTCTTCATACTTGCTAGAGTATCTTTTCTGATCTTTATTAGGGCATGTTCTACTTAGGTGGTCAGGAGAGTTGCATATGAAACACCTACATGTTTTATCATAAGATTTCTTAGGATTATATCTTATTACATTTCTTTTATGTAAGAATGGAGCTCTACTATATGACCTTCTTAAGAAATATCTTTTCTTTGTTCTAAAAATTCTATTATCTCTCCTAGGTGGTCTATAATATTTATTTTTCCTATGCCTATCTTCTCCATATGTTAGAGGTATTTGGACAACGTTATTGCAAAAACTATAATCTAATTTCTTCATAGATCTTTGAGCTTGAATACTTGTACATAGCTTTCTCAATTGTTTAAAAACAAATGTTATGGCTTGGGATATATTTATATTCCTCGAATATTATGGATCCTAGTTGATCGGGCAACTTATTAAAATAACTTTCTACAATACCTACGTTAAAACCTTGCTTAGCCGTAGTAGCATTATATAAATAATGTTGGGAAAATTCTTCTATGCCTTTCCAGCTAGTTAATGTTAATTTTTCTATTTCTCTTAATCTTTCATTTTGTAATGAGATATGTCCAAATTCTTGGATCTTTTGCTATGATCATATTTGAAATCACATTTGCAAAGTTATTCGGATTACTTCCTGCCCTTTTTAATTCTTCATATTGATTACGGTATGACTCTACCCATTGTTCCCATAGAACTTTTACAGATTCTCCTAAAAATGTTTCAAGATACGTTAACATATCTTCAACCTTAGTACCTATATTATACTGGTTTTGTATGTATTTTTGAACTATTAGCCTTTCCATATGTTGATTATATTCGGCCAATCTATAGGGTCATGAGCTGCTAGATTTAATATAGCGCCATCAATTTTATAATTTTGAAATTGTACTGGCTTTTCGAAATCTCTTCTTTTAGTACTCATATATCTATATTGACTAGGGATATACGTAGGTTCGTAGTCATCTTTTTCTGGGGGACATTGTCCAGCTGATCTAGTAGGTCTCTCTCTTTCCCCTTCTCTTTTTACTGAGGACTCCCCATATCCCTTTCTTCTTTTATTACTACTTTCTACTTCCATAGCTTCCATTGCATTATATAAATTATGTAGCCCAACATCATCTAGTGAGTTTATAAAATCACTATTTTGTTCTGAATCATCATAATTTTGATCTTCTATCAACATTTCTCTCATTAATTCTTCTTCCTCCTCATTGCTTTCAAGTAAAAGTTTATTATTTATATCCCATTGCTTTTCTTCACCAACAACTTCAACTTTTTGAGTAATGTTCTTATCCTTATTATTATTAATGATAACATTATTACTACTACTAATATATTCTCTCCTTCCTACTGGTGTTATGGTTTTCATTGACATGGTTGAACTGCTAGTGGCTACCTTTTTATCATAATTTAATTTCTTTAGTCCTGCAATTTCTCTAATGATAAACAATTCCCTTTCTCTTATCTTAGGCCAATATTTTGTCATAGAATTACTATATTCTCATTCTATATGCTTCAACTTCTTTTCCCAATGATTTACTTCATCATCTAAATTAGCCTTTTCCATGCATTCAGTTGCACATTTATCTTTGTCATTATTAATTTCTATTTCTGACATAAGAGATTATGTATCTTCTATCAATGCAGCTTTATAGTTCATAAACCTAATACTACTACTTCCTTCACAATTTTGATAGCTTATGTTTTAATTCTTTGTTTTCTATTAATTCACCTATCTTCCATTCTTCTCCCGCTCTTTCTTCAGAACCAATTTTAAGCGGATTCATAAATTTTATACCTTTTGATTGCATACTATCAATAACATCATTCACATTTACTCTATATCTGGAGCTACTTCTGTTAGTGAACCTTCCTATAAATTCTATGCTTACTAACAAATTTGTTCCTTTAAAATCTTCATATCCTTTAGTTTGGAAACCAAAACTCATCTTTTCAATAACTTCTTTCACATGCATCATTAGGTCTGGTGTTATACATGTTATTAATCTATTTTCATTCATGTCTCTTTACAAAAATCCTAATGTTGCTTTATCTACTGTTTCCCATCTTCTGTCTAATAGTGTTATTAGTACCTTCGCTCCTAATTTCTTTCTTGTCATGCCTTTAACTCCTATGATATACATCCCTTGATGAATATATTTATAACCACAATATTTTAGTTCATTTTCATTATTCTTGCCCACAACTCTTAAATCTACTGGTTGCGTTAACACACTTAACTCTACTTCTCTAGATATTCTGTATAAACCATTTCTACTTTCAAACATACCCATGTGATATACTTGTTGCGGTTTTATTTTTCTTAGGGTGTCCTTTTGATATCTCTCTAGGTCTCTTTGAATATCTATAACTTCTTCAATGCTATCAATATCATCAGCTTTACATGATAATCTATGCTTCATTGCCAGAGGTCTTGAATCTTGCCTTACTAATTAGAGGGTTTTGTCTCTTCTAAGGAAGCCTTTAGATATGTCCATTTTCCTGAATTAATATTTCTTGATGAGGCTAATAGCACAATTTCTTTGTTGCTTCAGACACTGTTTAGCTTATCTAAAACCTTGATTAATAGATGGAGAATTGTATTATTTTGGAGTCTTCTTTTGGTGGCTCATGCTCAGAAAAATTGAGGGAAGGTGATAAATATTTTTCTGCTCCGTTTAATGCTTGACTATATTCACTCATACAAATTATGATATAACTAGAGTCTTTACATCTTGGACTAACTTTTTTGACTTCAAGTATCTCACGTCTTATTTCAACATCTGATAATGGATCTTTACCTTTATTTAGGACACTGCTTAGATTCTTTCCTATGGATAGCACTTCTTCTTTAATAAAATCGTTATTCTTGCTGACTATAAGATTTCTTCATTTTCCTTCTTCTAATTTATGTAGAACTAGATCAATTTTATTATTCAAGCCTAAGTATTTTTCTGCTAGCTTTTGATATTCTCTAAATAGACTTCAAATTTTTTATCTAAATTATCTTGTCTTTTTCCCAAGATATATAAAAGTTATGGATGAGATCAACAATTAAATTTTGTTGGCTATGAGAAGTATGGCATGTATGTTCTTCAGACGAATTTATTTAGCATCTTATATTAATATGTTCTTTACTATTTATTACCTTACTTGTACTAACTTCTAAGTTTAAATACTTTAACCTTTCAATGATTAAACACTGGACCTGATACCAAAAATATACATATATATATATATATATATATAAATTAATATTATATTAGGCTAATATGTGTTTAGGTTAATATGCGATTAGTTTAATATGTGATTAGGCTAATATGAAATTAGGCTACTTCGTGATTAGGTTAATATGCAATTAGACTAATACGCGATTAGCTAATATTATATTCACTACAGTATTTAAGTCCTTGTTGTTTGCGTAGTCTATACTTTATTAAGCTGGTTATTTTAATGCAGGAACTATCAACGGCTGGGGTGGCCAACAATACAACCGATGGTGTGCACAGTGGTGTGATATCCTACTAAGTACTCACCATATTTCTCATTATGTTGTATCAGATGTAGCTAGTCTCGTTCACCTGATGTTTCTAAATGCAAACTTATGGGGTAAATTCTTATCGTCTTTCCAAGCAGTTCTACCTGAAGGGAACACTTCTCTACGGCCACAAGGTTCTCATTCAAACGCCACACAAGGCTAAACAGAGAACTACCGGCAGAGATTTCTCCTATAGGATCCCGAACATAAGAACTCGTCCCATAAATTCATAAATAAAAATATCAGATGAAGCACGAAACTACTTCATTTACACAACATAATTTACATACGGTTTTCCCTTTCAGGAGGCCCCGAAGGGATTACAGGAACTAAAAAGGATACCTTATTCTTCTTGGCGATTACATCGCCTTTGATATGATGGCTATTCTACAAGTGGTTAGCACTACTACTAAGGTGAGGGTGCTCTGGAGGCTACACTTCTTGCTCGAAGCTATAGACTCCGTCTTGTCCGTATGTGTTCCTCTTAAGCCAGCTTCTCCTTTTATAGCCGCGAGGGAGGCACTCAGGAGCCTTCTCCTCCTTATTCAAATGGCATGCGTGGACGAAATGCCTTCACCCGTCTTGTCCGTGTGTGTTCCTCTGAAGCCAGCTTCTTTTTTTCTAGCCACGAGGGAGGCACTTCTTTTATAGCCGCTAGGGAGGCACTCAGGAGCTTTCTCCTCCTTATTCAAATGGCATGCGTAGATAAGGATGCCTTCACGAAAGCGGTCGACAAGCTGACAGCTTTTCGTTACTCACATTGCGACCTTCTCAGCTTCTCGTTACTCGCACTGCGGCCTTCTCAATTCTCGTCACTCACACCGTTGGCTTGACTCAAGCTTCCACCTTCTTCTGCGATGCATGTGGCCAGGCTTAAGCTTGCTCTTATTTATGCGTAGATTTAGAGATACTGCAACTCGGCACCAGGTTGGACTTGAATTCATCAACTACGACCTGCACCGAGGAAGATGCCTTTCTATAAGTTAGGAAAACCTAGGCTCAGCTAAAGCATGCATTAAACGATGAGTATGTAAAGATTAAGTAAGCATGTCTCGGTTGGCGGTTGGGATGACGGGTTACCACACCGGTTCCAAACTGCAATTATCGAAGCCAGTATCTTTTTTTTTGAAAGGAACACAAGACTGCATTCCATTAGATAGCTTGGCTGGACAGATCGCCAGCTATACAGTCTGATACAAAGCTTGGAAACTGGCCAAGCCAAATTTCACAGGTACCTACATTCATGATTGTGCCATGCGCAGCTAAAGCATGCGCAACTTGATTACACATTCTCGGACAATGTTTAACACAAACATTCATGAACCCAACTCTAAACTGAAACTTAATGTCTCTGAAGACAGCACCTAATTGAGAAAGATCATAAGCATCAGAGGTGACAGCTTGTTTCAACAGCATGGAGTCAGTTTCAACTATAACCCGTTGGCACCCCATCCGAATAGCTGCATTTACAGCATGAAGCATCGCCAAAGCTTCCGAGTGCAGTGCATCTGTAACGCGCTCCAAACTCCCTGCTCCAGCAGCTATTAGCATTCCTTCTTCATTTCTGATGGTGAAACCCCAACCTCCTGATGAGTTCTCCACATGGAAGGCACCATCTGTATTTATCTTCAGCACACCCGTTGGAGGTGGAGTCCACTTTGGGATAGTGATTTGCCCTGTGCATTTGGATCCCTGTAAACCATTCAAGACATTGGCTAAATGTAAATTAATTGAGAAGGAAATCTCTTCATTTGATTTAATTGCATCTCTAGCATTTGCTTTATTTCTCTGGTGCCACCATAGCCACAGTAGGAGGCATGTTTTTAACTTATCTTCCTCATCTAGAGTAAGGATTTCTTCCATGAATTTAAATGAATCAGAGCATGGAAGTAGTCGAAGTCTGACATGCTCAAGCTGAACATGTCTCCAAATGCCCTTTACTCTTTTGCATTTAAGGAAACAATGACCTCCATCTTCATCAAATCTGAAACACAAAGGACAGCGAGTGTCTGTTTGTATACCTCTTTGATATAGCTTCATTCGTAGAGGAAGGCTGTAGGTTGTCATTCGCCACAGGAAATGCAGCACTTTGCCTGGTAGGGGCAGCTTCCATAGTTTCTTCCAACTAAATTTGCTATTTTCTCTATCTGCACTGGAGGAAGATGTCAGTCCTGACGAAGATTCACGATTTCTAGTGTTTACTGCCACCTTATAGGCAGATTTTACAGAAAATATACCTTTTTTATCGAAGTGCCAAGCTATAAAGTCCTTGGAGTTTTCATGGATGGGGATCTGCAAGATAATCTTTGCGTCAACCAGCATAAAAGTTTCTTGGACTAATTCCATGTCCCATGAGTTTGTGCTCGGATCAATCAGTTCAGCCACCTTAGTTATAAGATTGTTTCCTCTCTATGATATGACCCTTCTTGTGCTTCCTCTTGGGATCCAGGGATCAGTCCACACCTTGATACTCTCCCCATCTCCAACTCGCCATATAATGCCCTTTTTCAGTAACTCCACCCCTTTCAGAATGCTACGCCACGCATAAGAGATGCCATTCTTTGTAGTAGCTTCCAAAATTGATTTTCCTGGGTGGTATTTCGCTGAAAGTACTCTAGCACATAATGATGAAGGGTATTGTATAATTCTCCAGGCCTGCCTAGCCAACATAGCTAGATTAAAGGAATGTAAATCCCTAAAACCCAGCCCTCCGTCCTTTTTTGGTTTCGACATCTTGTCCCAAGAAACCCAATGCATTTTGTTTTGCTTATCCACTTGGCTCCACCAGTACCGGCATATCATCGAGCTCAAGTCATCACACAAGGACTTGGTTATGTCAAAACAAGCCATTGCATATACTGGGATTGCTTGTGCTGCTGCTTTGATAAGTATTTCCTTTCCAGCTTTTGATAACATCTTCTCTTTCCAACCCTGTATTCTCTTCCAGACCTTGTCTTTTATATACTCAAATGTCTTCCTTTTTGATTTTCCAATATAGGTTGGGAGTCCCAAGTATTTTGAGGATAATCCTTCTGTTGCAATATGCAGTATTTGTCTAACTTCCTTCTTTTTCCAGTCCCTTGTGTTCTTGCTGTAAAGAATTGCCGATTTGTCCTTGTTAATCATCTGTCCAGAACAAGCCTCATAAGTATTTAGGATGCGGTTCACCTCATGAGCGTTGCTGGCATTTGCTTCCATTAGTAACAGTGAATCATCTGCAAATAATAAGTGGCTAATGCTGGGAGCTCCATTGCAGATTTTGATTCCCTTAAAACTTCCCCTCTGCTCAGCATCATATAACATGGCCGAGAAGCCTTATGCGCATAATAAGAACAAATAAGGGGATAGTGGATCCCCTTGCCTCAAGCCCCTTTGAGGAATTATTACATCCGTAAAATCTCTATTTACTTTTATCTGGTACCTAACAGTGGTGATACACTTCATTATCAGTTGAATCCAACCACCATAAAAGCCAAGTTTATGCATCATGTCCCTTAAAAATTCCCACTCAACCCGGTCATATGCCTTGCTCATGTCCAATTTGAGTGCTGCATAGCCAACCGATCCATTTTGTCTCCTCTGCAAAAAATGTGTTAATTCATACGCCAAGAGGATGTTGTCTGATATCATACGTCCCGATACAAAGGCACTTTGACTTGGGGATATAATACCAGGGAGTATAATTTTTAAGCGATTGGCGATTACCTTGGACACCAGCTTATATATTACATTGCATAGGCTTATGGGTCGCAGGTCCTTTATCATTTCAGGTTTGGCCTTCTTGGGAATAAGAACCACTAAGGTGTCGTTCCACTTTTCTGGCATTTGTCCTCCTCTCAATACATTTAGGACCTCTTTTGTGACTTGTTCTCCTACTGACTGCCAAAAACATTTGAAAAATATAGCTGGCATCCCATCAGGTCCAGGAGCTTTCAAATCACCCATGTTATTAAGTGCAGTTTTTACTTCCTCTTCTGTATATTCAGCACACAGAATGGCATTCATTTCCTCAGTAACTTTGGGCTGAACACCCTGCAAAATGGCCTCATTACTCTGTCTTATCATAGAGGAGAAAATGCCCGAAAAGTAATCTGCAATGTATTTCTTTAGAGGTTCATTTCCTTCCACCCAGTGTCCATCTTCAGTCTTCAGCTTCTTTAGTGTGTTTTTCTTTTTTCTCTCCGAGGCAAAGGCATGAAAGAAAGCAGTATTTTTGTCCCCTGCCTGAAGCCAGTTGACATGAGCTCTTTGCCTCCAAAAAGTATCAAGCTGATTTTCAAGGCGGTCTAATTTATCTCTCAAGAAGTGTTCTCTGGATACTTGTTTTTGGCTGATATCCCCTCGTCTTACATCTTCCAGCTCTTTTTTCAGGGCTTTAATTCTATTCGACAAGTCTCCCAAAGTGTCTGAGTCCCAGTCTTGGAGATCGTTGGCTACATACTTTAGTAGTTGGGAGACATTGCATTCTCCTCGAAGTCTCGCTGTTGTCCAAGCGTTATTGACCACCTTTTCACAATCTTCTTCTTGTAGCCACTTGGCCTCAAATCTAAACATGTGAGACCCGCTTCTGTAATTTACTGAATTGTCTGATCCTTGTATCAGTACAGTTACTGGCCTGTGATCTGAGTGGTTTGGGTCCCCATTTATGACTTTGTATGCTGGAAAACGTGTGCACCAGTTTCTTGATGCCACAACACGATCTAGTCTTTCCTTGATATAGAGATTGGCATTGTGATTGTGGTTACGCCAAGTAAATTTGTCCCCTCTATATCCCAGGTCACGTAGGCCACATTCATACAATGCCATTCTGAAATTTTCCATCTGGTTTTGCGTCCGATCAGGTCCTCCTTTCTTCTCATGACTATATAAGATTTCGTTGAAATCACCTGCACACATCCAAGGGAGGTCTAGTTGCTGATTTAGGATCCTCAACAATCTCCATGTTTTCCACTTTTTGTCCCGTGCTGGTTCGCCATATATTCCTGTAAACCTCCATCTAAAGCCATCATTTTCTACCACTTTAACATCAATGTGATATTTTGAGCAGTTATGTAGCTCAAGATTTATTTCCTTCTTCCACAATAATGCCAAACCACCACTCTTCCCGTCGCAAGACTTGACGATCATATTTCCCATGCCAAGTATCCACTTGAATTTTTCCATCCCTCTCTCATCCATCTTTGTTTCAGACAAGAAAAGGACATCGGGGTCTACCTGCTTCTGGAGGTCCAGAAGTCCTCTTACTGCCGGGCCATTCCCCAATCCCCGGCAGTTCCAGGCTGTAATCCTCATTTTGACTCGCCGGACTGTCCCTGCAGCCCAGCGTTTCCAGCATCAGAGTTGGTGTTTTCCTCTTTCTCATCGTCTCCATCAACCTCCATCTTTGCCCTCTTTGTTAGCTCTACCTCCTCATGAACTACTATTAAGTCCACATTCCTTTTCTTTGGTTCAGTCCTTAATGATTGAATCTGCTCATTGTCATTCCTCCTCTCGAGACGTTTAAAAGTGCGTTGTTTTGTACCTTTCACTGATTTCTTAATTTTATTACCTTCCTTCGGAGCCTCTTCCTTCTTTTGTGCAGGAATTTCCTTCACTAGCACTTCTGGAACCTCATTCATATGTGTATCATCATTATCCTTGCCTTTAGGATTGCTCCACTCCTCTCTCAATTTAAGTTTACTTTCGGGAGGTGCTTCCAGGAAATTACCATCAAAATTTAAACTCTTCTCTTCCACCGTTTCCAGTCCATAACCTGTTTTAACTTGAGGGGACTCGTTACTTCTTTTCCTTCTCCATTTCTTGGACTTCCATCTTCCTCTCTACTTGCTGCAATCCTTCTCCAGGATGGTCCATCACTGCCTTGCTTGTTCCCTTTACTGCCTGCACTATTGCTTGTCCAAAATTTTCCTTTATCATCTGAGCTCCTATTCTTTTCTTCACTGGAGTTTCCTTTATGCATGATTGCACGCAGCCATGGACCAAACTGTCTAGACCCTGTTCTCCTGGATCTAGTTGGGCAGGATTTTTCAGTGTGTCCAATAATTCCACAACTATAACAAAAGTCCGGTAGATACTCGTATATAAGAGAGACAATCTTTTCCTCCTTTTCTTTCTTCTTTTTCCTCTTCTCTTCCTCTTCGTCATCTCCCCCGAGTACCATTTCATTTACTGGTTCCTGTTCTTCTTCCTCCCCAATATAGAATGTTATAAACCTCATAATTGGGACTGTGATATCTATTCTCACCTTAATGCGCATGAAAACTCCCATTGAATCACCATGGACATCCAGGTCCACCTCAATAACTTTTCCAACTTGTTCTCCCACTGCATCTCCCGTTTCTCTGCTCATCATCCCCATTGGAATGCCATAAGCTCTAATCCAAATAGGTATTGTCTTGAATTCGTATTCATCTATAGTTCTACTCGGCACAAAGTCCTCCATCACCAACACGTCATTATTAAATCTCCAGGGTCCAGCATCTAGTGCTTTAGCCTTGTCAGTTTTTTTATGGAAAGTAAAGAGAAAACGGTTCCTGCCCAGTTCGTTGCATTGCACACCAAAAATTGGACTCCAGGCTCCCCCCAGGGATCTTCCCACATGCTCTGCTCTAACTGGCCTTTCTGAAAGAAGTTTACCTACAGCCTGTAGCTTGCTTACCTGCGAGGAGCATGCCTGCATCGAAGCCAGTATCTGCAAGAGCTGAGAATTACCGACTGGCAGAGATGCACATGTTGCTCGAAAGAACGAAAAAGGGATCACGAGAGACGGCCATGTGCTAGAATGTTTCGTGCCTTTGCGCATGTGGGTAGTGTGCTTTGTGCCATCGTCAAACGTACAACACGTGCACATGCCTATGTGCTAACGTGTGCTGCTATGTGATGTTGATATGAACACTCTAATTTTTGTCAAATTACGTGACAATGATCAACGAAAATGACAAGTTAAAATACATGAAAAATGGCCATTTGGAGCTAAAACAGCATTTAAACGAGACATTTATGGTTTTAGCCGTGCAATGAACACGTAAATCCAATTTACTGAACATTAGAGGGCATTGTGGTCACTGCGACATATTTCTGCACCAGCCGCAGCCGCTACAACACAATTACCAAACGACTGCATCTCAGCTCCGACCTTTCAGTCATAGCTAGCAGCTACAGCCGCTCCTTTCAGTTAAAGTCGTTACAGCTGCAGCCTGCAGCCGCAGAAGTTCCAGCCAAAACAAACACACCCTAAGGGCAGAGAAAATACTAATGTACGGAGAGTTCAATTATATTGAATAAGAAAGGTCAGGAAAGTCGAGGAACATAAAAAGAATCGCCATGCCGAGGCAAAACAGGACCACCCGCTAGGCCATGTAATTCCAATTTCTGGACAACCATCAACAGATCACAATCAGAATTGTTGGGAGACTAATTGAACTCTAGAGAAGAAAAAATTAAAGTGAGAAGGTAATGATCATCCAACGCAAATCACCAAGACGATAGTTGCTCCTGCTAAGCCGTATAACCCCAATTTCTGAAGAACCACCAACAAATGCAAATCAGAATTTTCGTAGACAAAAGGTGAGCTGTGGAGAGAAATAAATGAAATGGAGGAATCAAATGATTCATCCAAAGCAGATCAGAAAGAAGAAGACAAGTCACCCCCGACGCTAAGCCAAATCCAAATTTCTGGAGATCCACCAATAATAATCCAAATCAGAATCTCTGGAGAGTAAATTATTGTACTTTGCAATTGAATTAAGTTAAAAGTCAGAGGGATCGAGAATTTGATATCATCCAAACACGGATCACAAGTTCCAGGTCGATGAGCGATCCAAAACTTCAGTCGAACACCAAAACATTGTCCTCCAGGAAGATCTGACCATTTATATATCAGAAACCAAACCTCCACCCTTTGACTCATCTCTGCGGAACCACTACACTCTTGCTTCTGATGCATCTAGAGGCGCACAAGCACACACCAAAAGCGAGATCAGCTGCTATAATAAGAATACACCAGGACCTTGAATCCACCTCACATTAGCTGATGATGATGGAACTCGTGATGAGAACCAGAAGACCACATGAGCGATAGCCATTCAAATCTGACCTGCCTCAGATCCCCTTATAGACATACAACACCCCAAGGACCTCCACATACCAGATCCAGTCCTGCAACCAACTTATGGAAGCCAACACAAATGAACCAACAGTCAAGACACTAACCTGACACCGTGACACGTTCAAAGTACAGGTTTGCCTGTGGGCACAAACTTCCTAAATATATCAGATAGCAATGGGCAGGAAGACCAACGCAGGGATCAAGAGTACAGATATAACTAATCAAACCACAAAGGGATATATGGAAACCAGACGATTTTAACAGATTCAGATTCACAACCAGCATTGTCTTAGGCCAAAACAAATCTGCAACGACATGGAGGGCAGAAGCAAAAAACCAAAATCAAAGATATGAACATGTAGCTGAATTAAATAAAAGTAAGAGGATAAGAGATTAATTTTTTTCCGGTTTGTAGGATGAGCCACTAGTTTGAAGCTTCATTCTTGCATCTTTGTAGCCAAATCTGAATTCGAAATATTGCCTAGTAAGAAATCTTCGTCTTATTATCTAAGTTAAGGAATTGAGAAGATAGATTTAGAAGAATTGCAAACTCGGCATCAGGATTGTGGCCTTGAGTTCGTGAACTGACCTACAGCGAGCAAGATACCTTTCTATAAAAAAATGTTTCAGTTAGGAAGAAAACTAGATTAAACAATGAGTTGAAGATAAAATAAAGTAAGCCTGTCTCGACTGGGAAGGTCAGGTAGACAACACAAGTTCCAAGTATATCCCATGCAAGACTCTATCTGCAAGAGCTGAGAATGACTAGGGCAGGGGAAACTACTGTCTGCTGAGTTATAATTATTTCAATAAGAAAGGTCCAGAAAGTTGAACCCCATAAGAAGAAACGCCATGTCGAGCCACCTCCTAGCCTACGTAATTCCAATTTCTGGAGAGCCAGCTGTTAGATGTGTGTTTGGTGTGTTCTCTGCGGTAGTACCAGAAGTAGAGCGGCAGTAACGGGCGGTAGTACCGCTTCGGGCGGTAGTGGGACTCGTGCGTCCTCCTCGACTTTGTCACTCACTGACCAGGATATTGTGCGGCTCAAGCGCATGTTGGCTTCCTCTGGTTCTTCCTCGACGGGTTCTGTTGCCGCTGTGACTGCCACCACCACTCCGCCTTCGCCGGAGCCTACTCAGTCAGGTACATCCTCGTGGGTTCTGGATTCTGGAGCTTCTTTTCATATGTCTTCTGATTCTTCTGATTTATCTTCTCTTCGACCTCTTGACTTTCCTCTTAATGTTCTCACTGCCGATGGCACACCTCTTCCTGTTGCTAGTCGTGGCATCCTTTCCACTCCGTCTTTTTCGGTTCCTAGTGTTTCTCATGTTCCTCGTCTTACCATGAATCTCTTTTCCGCTGCCCAACTTACTGATTCTGGCTGTCGTGTCATTCTTGATGCCGACTCTTGCTCTGTTCAGGATCGTCGCACTCAGGCTCTGGTTGGCGGTGGCCCTCGGCGCCATGAGTCTGAGGGCCTTTGGGAGGTTGACTGGCTTCGTGTTCCTTCCGCTGCTACCACATACGCCAGTTCACATGCTCTTGCTGCCTCCTCTTCTGCGTCCTTCCAGCAGTGGCATCATCGACTTGGTCACATCTGTGGCTCTCGCTTGTCCTCATTAGTACACCAAGGCGTCTTAGGGTCTGTCTCCGGTGATGTTTCGCTGCATTGTGAAGGTTGTAGGCTTGGCAAACAGACTCAGTTACCGTATCCTATCAGTGAGTCTGTATCTCAGCGTCCTTTTGACTTAGTTCATTCTGATGTATGGGGTCCTGCTCCTTTTGACTCGAAAGGGGGTCATCGCTACTATGTTCTGTTTATTGATGATTTCTCTCGCTACACTTGGCTTTATTGTATGAAATCTCGCAGCGAGGTTCTCCCCATATACAAACGTTTTGCTGCCATGGTTCGCACTCAATTTTCCACGCCTGTCCGTATCTTCCGTGCTGACTCAGCTGGAGAGTATATCTCTCACATGTTGCGTGGTTTTCTTGCGGAGCAGGGCACTCTTGCCCAATTCTCTTGCCCTGGTGCCCATGCTCAGAATGAAGTTGCTGAACGCAAACATCGCCATTTGCTTGAGACGGCTCGGGCGATGATGATCGCCGCCTCTCTTCCACCCCATTTTTGGGCTGAGGCCATTTCCGCATCCACCCACCTCATCAACATTCAGCCTTCGGCTGCCTTGAAGGGTGGTATTCCTATGGAGCGTCTCTCTGGTCGCTCTCCTGACTACTCCGCTCTTCGTATGTTTGGATGCGTGTGCTATGTTCTTCTTGCTCCGCGAGAACGAACCAAGTTGACTGCTCAGTCAGTTGAGTGTGTTTTCCTTGGCTACAGTGATGAGCACAAGGGCTATCGCTGTTGGGATCCTGTTGGTCGCCGTCTGCGCATTTCTTGTGATGTGACGTTCGATGAGTCTCGTTCTTACTATCCGCGTCCCTCCTCCTCGAGCTTTTCTGTGGAAGATATTTCCTTCCTTCTCCTTCCTGACACATCTCCCACTGTGCCTCCTGTTCTTCCCTCTCCCCCGGTGCGTCCCCCTACACCACCGGTTCCACCATCCCCTCCCTCCTCCTCCTCTCCCTCGTGTCCACCATCCCCTCCCTCCCCACCCTCCTCCCCAGTCTTTCGATCTCACTCCCCGTTTCCTCTCCACTACACTCGTCGTCCTCGTGCTGTGGATGATCCTACTGATGTGCCCTCTACTTCCAGTGCACCTCCTCTCACGCCTCCGCCGGTCCATAACCTCCGTGTTAGGCCTTGTCCCCCACCTGATCGCTATTCTCCTGACCGGTATGGTCTTTCTTCCATTGCTGAGCCCACCACCTATCGGGCTGCCATGACTCAGCCTGAATGGCAGCTTGCGATGGCCGAGGAGCTTGCGGCGCTTGAGCGCAATGGCACGTGGGATCTGGTTTCTCTTCCCTCCGGTGTTCGTCCCATCACCTGCAAGTGGGTCTATAAGATTAAGACTCGCTCCGATGGTTCCCTTGAGCGATACAAAGCTCGTCTTGTGGCTCGTGGCTTTCAGCAGGAGCAGGGACGCGATTATGATGAGACATTCGCTCCTGTGGCCCACATGACCACTGTCCGCACTCTCCTCGCTGTGGCTTCTGTTCGTCATTGGTCGGTATCTCAGCTTGATGTCCAGAACGCTTTTCTCAATGGTGAGTTGCGTGAGGAGGTTTATATGCAGCCACCACCGGGGTACTATGCTCCTGATGGTATGGTCTGCCGACTTCGCCGCTCCCTCTATGGTCTTAAACAGGCCCCTCGCGCCTGGTTCTCACGGTTCGCCTCTGTCGTTACTGCCGCTGGCTTCTTGCCTAGTGATCATGATCCAGCACTGTTTGTCCACACCCCTTCTCATGGTCGGACTCTTCTCCTTCTATATGTGGATGACATGATCATCACTGGTGACGATCCTGAGTATATTGCCTTTGTTAAGGCCCGCCTCCGGGAACAGTTTCTGATGTCTGATCTTGGTCCTCTTCGCTACTTTCTTGGGATCGAGATTTCTGAGACCTCTGCAGGCTTCTTCATCTCCCAGGAAAAATATATTCAGGATCTTCTATCTCGTGCCGCTCTCGGTGATGAGCGCACTATTGTGACTCCTATGGAGCTCAACGTTCAGCTTCGTGCTTCTGACGGTGACCCTCTTCCTAATCCCACTCGCTATCGCCACCTCGTTGGGAGTCTTGTCTATCTTGCTGTTACGCGTCCTGACATCTCCTATCCTGTCCACATTCTCAGTCAGTTTGTTTCAGCCCCCACCTCTGTCCACTATAGTCACCTCCTCCGTGTTCTACGATATCTTCGTGGCACGATCTCTCATCGCCTTTTCTTTCCCCGCTCCAGTTCTCTCGAGCTCCAGGCCTACTCTGATGCTACGTGGGCTAGTGATCCCTCTGATCGACGCTCGCTGTCTGCTTACTGTGTCTTCCTTGGTGGCTCTCTTATTGCCTGGAAGACAAAGAAACAGACTGCGGTTTCTCGCTCGAGTACAGAGGCTGAGTTGCGAGCGATGGCTATGCTGACGGCTGAGGTGATCTGGTTACGATGGTTACTTGAGGACTTTGGTGTGTCTGCTACTACATCGACTCCCTTACTGTCAGACAGTACCGGTGCTATCAGTATTGCGCATGACCCGGTGAAGCATGAGCTCACCAAGCACATCGGTGTGGATGCCCACTTTGTACGTGCTGCTGTGCAGGATCAGACACTGGCTCTTCACTATGTGCCTTCTGAGTTACAGTTGGCGGATTTCTTCACGAAGGCACAGACTCGAGCGCAGCATGGCTTCTTTCTCTCCAAACTCAGTGTTGTTGATCCACCATGAGTTTGAGGGGGGGTGTTAGATGTGTGTTTGGTGTGTTCTCTGCGGTACTACCGCCCGAGTGCGGTACTACCGCCCGAGTGCGATAGTACCGCTCTGAGTGCGGTACTACCGCTTGTAATACCTCACATGTATATGTACTGGCCTTTGGCCCACAGTGAATGTCAGTTGCTCATTCATAACACCAGCAACGAATGAAAATCAGAGTTGTTGGGAGATCACTTGAAAGTCAGCAAGAAGATGAGTGGCGCCCATTAGGCCCTGTGATCCCAATTTCTGGCCAACCAGCAAAATATCCAAATTAGAATTGTACACAGGTCATGTCTGCCTGTCCGTCCGTTTTTGGCTGTCTGTTTGAAAGACCAAACGGACAAAAAAACAGACAAAATTTGGGCCTCTGCGTTGGAGTTGGCCTAAGGACCTGTTTTTTTTAGGGAGTCCAGGATTCTGTTATGCTAGTAGGCGAGGTTGATTAGCTAAATGCAAGTGTACCATTTGTATCGACGAACAAATAAACAAGTTTAAAAGAGTAAACATGTTCTTGATTGTATAACATAGACAAATATAAATTGTAAGAAACTGAATAATGAAAACAAACTAAGTTCAATGGTATGACTATGAATATGATAGGCATATAAAGAACCAGATAAGGATCTGATTTTTTTTGAGGGAGTCTAAACATCTGTTATGCTATTGGACAAGATTTATTAACTAATTGCAATTGTACCATTTCGTTCGACGAACCAGATAAACAAGTAAAGCATAGTAAAGATGTTCTTGACTGTGCAACATAGAAAGAGATGAATACTAAGAATTTGAATAATGAAAACATACTAAGTTCGATGGTATGACCATGAATATAATAGGCATAAAATACCAGAAGTACTTTCAATGAACAGTGGATATAAATATAACAAGGATCTGTTTTTAAGGAGTTTAAGAAAATCCATTCTTATTAGTTAAACACCTAACACTAAACCTTGCAGGATGAACCTAATAAGGGAGAAAGTATAGTAAACCTGTTCTTAACAGTTCAACATGAAAAAAGATGGATAGCAAGAACTTGAATATAGATAAGCTGCACGTGGTTTCACATATCTATAATCTATATGTTAAAAAAATTAGTCAGGCAAAGTTTGAAGTCTGAAACAAGGACTTTTCAAGAACTAGAGGGAGTATATATAATCTGATAGAAGAAACTTCATGGGCTGGGGAGGCCGCGGGCTAGGTTGGTCCAGCCGAAGCTCTGTCACTGCTCTGATGTATGTTTTCCTTATTTTAAAAACAGGTGCAGTTAATCTTTTCAAACTTTCAAAACCTATATTTTGCAATCTAATTAGATTGGATATGTGAAAACCATACATGTATGCAAATAGGTTGTCTCATTAAGTATTTTGAAAGAAGTATAATTTCAGAGTTTCAGAAAATATATGATGAAAAAAAGTAGTCAAAGTGTATTTGGAGACTTTTCAAGAACTGGAGGGACTATATTCGGTTATCATTATTGAGCATAAGGTCTTAATCCAATAACAAGCTCTATCAACATATAAGTAAATCTGTGAAATCATTACATGATCCGGCTAAGTATCAAGGAAAGCTATGTTCTTTTCAGTAAAATAACTAATATTTAAGGTTGAAAGATAAACGATGAACTAGACAAATAAATAAACCATATAAAATCCGTTACAACAATTCAACATACAAAAGATGAATAACAAGAATTTGAACGGACAGATTTTCAATGGTATGATGATGGATACGATAGGCACATAGCAAAAGTACAATCAATGAGCACTCAACATAAGGACACGGTATTTTTTTTAGGTAGTCTCAGAATTTGTATTGCTAGTGTGCAGGATTGATGAACCAAATGCAATTGTATCATGTTTTTTTTCTGTTTTATGCATATCAGCTCAGATAAGATAGCATTACCGCTTACATAAATAGAGCACCACAAGTACATCAAATAGGTTAAATGAAGTGAGTAGAAAGAATGCTCTCAGGTTATATACTCCCTTCTTCTGGTTCTTAAGAAGTCATCAATATAGAAATGCGTCACCCTCCCCACGGGCGACTCAGAAGGCGACGCAACCCCCCCCCTTCGAGCGCCCCTCCCTCCACGTTCCCCTTCCCCTGCCGCCGCCGGGCAAAGCCCGGTGGATCCGGCGGTGGCGGGACCTTTCTCCCCGGCGGCTTTCCCCGAGCGCGGGGGCTCGACGAGGCTGACGGAGAGGAGCTTCTCCGAGCGGCAAGGTGCGGGTGTCAGATCCATGTGACGCGCCACTAGCCCTGCTCGACGCGTCCCCCTATGGTGGCTGGCCTGGTTTGGCAGCCACCCGGCGGCTGTTGCACTGCGCTGGCCTGTGCTCCCCTACTTTGACGGTGATGATACATGGCTTTGCTGTCGGTCCTGGTAGTCCTCTCCGGCGATCTGCTTCCCCGTCTCCTGTCTGCCCTTGCTTCAGTGGTCTTTGGGGGTCTGTGGTCTTGGGCCGGGGCAAAATCCCTGCACGGCGACGGCCTACGCTGACAACGGCGACACTTGAGGGTGCCGTTACCTCCATGGAGGCGCTGTCAAGGCCCTGGCTGGCCCCTCTTCTCGAGCACCGGGGGAAACCCTTAGTCTAGTTCGCTTGACAAGGCAGCGGCGGCGTGTCAGCGTTGTGCCCTTCTTGAAGGTGCTGCTTGGGTTGCACTTGGAGTCCCCTATGCGGCAGTTGTTGATGATGGCCTCCCCGGTCTTTCCGGCGAGGCTTGCTGGCGATGCGTTGCTGTGATGTGGGCTGCAGCATAGGGTGTGGGCGTCTAGGGCGCAATGTACGCCGTCACCGGCGTGTCCAAGACGATGGCTTCGGTAGTTCCGTACGAGTCCAGCCATCGGCCTGCCGATCTCCTAGGCACAGGGGGTGGAATGAACTGTCGGGTTACGACGATCTATGGGACCAGCGAGACCCCTTTCGTGGTTCGGCTGAGGGAATCCTCTGGCACAAAGAGCATCACCGGACACTACACGCTCGAGGGTTTAGACAGGTTCGGGCCGCCGGAGCGTAATACCCTACGTCTTGTGTGGTGGTGGATTATTTGGTTCATAGTACACGGGCGTCACGGACCGGCAAGGGATGCTCGGGAGTGTCGCTACGCGTGTAAATGAATAGGGTGTCAGCCCCCTTCTAAAGGTGGCCATGGACCTCCTTTTATAATCCAAGGGGCTACCACAGTAGCTAAAATGGGTAAAAGCTGATGACGACACGTACAGGGACGGGTGTCGATAAAGTTGGTTTTGGAGCGGTGATCCGCCACGTAGCCGACAGGCTCTACCTAACCGCCTGTGCGCTCGCCACTTGTCGGCAGAGTTTTGCGCGCGCGCCACCTGTCGGGGACGAGTGGGAGAGCGGGGGCAGCAGGGAGCTTGCCGGCCATGAGCTTGCCGGTGCTGAGCTTGTCGGCCTTGAGCTTGCCGGAAGATATTGGTTTGCCAGCTCCGCCTCGCCGGGTCTTGTCTTGTCGGCTCTGCCTTGCCGGGTCTGCTTCGTGATAGCTCTAGATTGGCAAGACCCCATGTCTAGAAGGTTTGTGAGGCCCTGGTTCTCACTACACCGACAGGAGCCCCCGAGACCGCCTTCAGCGGAGAACTTCGAAAGATCTCGATGCTGGAGGTGGGACCAAACTTGGCATGGGTCTTGATAGTCACATCTTTCTTACTGGAAAACCATTAGTAGAGAACTCTAAAGATCTCGATGCTAAAGGTAATCCACTCCCGGCAGAGAACTCTGTCGGCGTTCTGGGATCGGGGGTACCTAGACCTGCCTGCTTGCGGCCCAGGGCGGCCCGGTACGACCCTGCAACAAAGCCCCCAAGCCAAGGCCCTCGCGAGAGCCCTCGCCTCGCGAGGAGGACAACGCCAAGACCTCCGGAGGAGTGGCACCCCTTCAGGCCGCCTCCCGAGGAGCGGAGATTCCTATGCAAGTATCCGGCCTCGTGAGGCCGGGGTGACGTGGGTTCTGACGGCCGAGCCAGGCGGGCGCCAGAGGGCACAGAGGGAGGACAGTTTCCTCTTTCGTGCTAAGGAAACAGGGACGTATGCAGGTTCCCAAGGAACCCCCGAAAGGTTTCCTTCCCGGTGCAATAGGATCGAGACCACGAGCTCGGCAGGACGGATGTCATCGCCGAGCCCACCCCTGCGTCATGCCCAGAAGCTTTGCAGGCGAAGACCACCTTTAGTCAGGATAGGGTGTACTACTTGTCCCCTTTCAAATTTGGCCGTTGTGGGATCCCTTCCCGCCTGTGCGATGAGGGAAGAGGACCATGGCCCCTATAAAAAGGGACGAGCTCCCATCGTAGAGGGCAAGTTGAATCGGGTCAAGTTCATCACCAACAGGAGCCCTCGTGAGGCCACCCACCACTGTAGTAGTTCATCCACAACCCCCTCGTGAGGCCAATCCATCACAAAGCAGGAGTAGGGTTTTACACCACAAGGTGGCCCGAACCTGGGTAAATCTCTGAGTCCGTCTCCTTCCCCGCTCACACTTATTCGACGCAGCTAGGCCGTAGGGTGACGAGTTTGAGACTTCGAGCCGGTTGAGATCTTCGCACACGCCCCAGTGTTCGAACCTTGTTGGGTTTTGCGGAGCCCTGATTCCGACATTTGGCGCGCCAGGTAGGAGCGTGTCGAAATCTTTCTCCGGTTCCACCCCGTCTCAGCTCCGTCGCTCCCATGGCCGACGCCCGCCGAGCGTCGGGCCGCTCGCGTCGCACAGACGGCGCCCGTGGGCCACGGCGCCCCGCGCCGCTCCATCTCCCCGGCAGCTAACGCTGCCACCGGCCCGGTTGCTCAAGAGCAGCAGGACTCGTCGTTGCCACCCTCCGTGCAGCGCGACGGTTACACCGCCACTCCGTCCCCTGTTTCGGTCACGGCGTCGTCCTCCCATTCCCGCTGCGGACCGGCGAACGCACCGACCGCGCTGCTCATGGCGCGCGAGCTGCTGCGTTACCGCCCCACCAACGACCGCTACGAAGACTGGCTTGGCCGCATCGCCGAGCTCGTCAACGCCGCCGGCGAGGCCCCGGCGCCCTCCCACTCGCTTCGTCCCCAGCCCTTCCAGGCAGGCGACATGACCCACGGCGTGCCTCCTCCTCCGTCCCTACAAAGCGCCGACCTCGAGCCCAGGCGCGAAGCGCGCCCCCACGACCAGCCACACGCGGCACCAGCACGCGCTCGAGACGAGGCAAGCTGCCAGGTGGTGCCGCGGCCACAAGGCGACGTGCGGGCGCTCCGCTCGCCGCAGCGCCAGCCTCAGGGCCGTGTGCCGCCGGAGGTTGCGGTGGACGGACATCAAGACCAGGCTCCTCCCATCCTTGTTGTGCCTGAGAGAGAAGCCGCCTGCCGTGCCTTCACCTCGGAGCTGCGCCGCGTCGTCTGGCCCAGCAAGTTCAAGCCGGACCTCCGTCCGCACTACGACAGCACCGCCGACCCTGCAGAGTTCCTTCAGCTCTACTCGCTGAGCATCGAGGCGGCAGGAGGCGGAGATAAGGTCATGGCGAACTGGTTCCTCATGGCTCTGAAAGATGGCGCACGCTCCTGGCTCCTCAACCTCCCGAAGGAATCGATCTCCTCCTGGGACAAACTTCGCGAGTGTTTCACTTTCATCGCCAACTTCCAGGGCACCCGGGACCGTCCCCAGTGGTGAGGGACCTGCGGCGCATGAAGCAGCAGGAGGGAGAGACGCTGCACAAGTACATACAGCGCTTCACGAGCGTTCGCCTCAAGATTCTGAAGGCATCGGATGAAGCCATCATCTCAGCGTTCACCGATGGCGTTAGGGACCTCAGGATGAGAGAGGAGCTCGCCATCCACGACGACCTGTGCTCTACCCTGGAGATGTTCAACCTGGCGAACAAGTGCGCGAAGGCCGAGCGGGCCGACTTTCCCTCCGTGAGCTTCCGGAGGCAGACCTTGAGGACAAGAAGGCCAAGGCCAAGGAGGCAAAACGCAAGAACCCAACCGTTCTGGCCGCCGAGCCCGAGGCAAAGCGCGGTCGAGACCAGGAAGAACCCCTCAAGAGCAACCGCCCGTTCTACGTCTTCCACTACACCAACACCCACAGCACCAGCGACTGCCAAGAGCTCAGGGAGCTCCGTGACGAGCGCCTCGGTTGCCGCCCCGAGCGCGGTGGCCATGGCTATGGCTGTGGAGGAGGACGCAGCGGAGGCCGTCGGGACAACCGCGACTCACGACAGGACTGGGGCGACCAGCCCCGCGATGACCGCTGGCGTGGTGAGCCTCGTGACGGACCCTGGCGCGACGAGCCTCGGGAGGCCCATCCTCGGGACAGGGCCGGCCTCCCTCCGCTGCCACCGCCACCAAGGAGGAACGAAGACGACCGGCGGGACGATGGGGCTTCCAGGAGCCCCGTGCGGTCGCCTGCATCCTGGGCGGGGCTCAAGCCCCAGCCTCACACCGCATCTTCAAGCAATTCTCTCGCGAGGTGAACGCCGCCCTCCCGAAGCTCAAGGCCATGCGACCCCTCAAGTGGTAGAAGTGGGCCATCACCTTCGACTCCAAGGACCAACTCAAGTGCTCAGCCGCCGCGGGCGCGCTCCCTCTGCTCTGCGCACCCGTCATCAGCAATGTCCTCGTCACCAAGACCCTCATCGACGGCGGCGCTGGGCTCAATGTTCTCTCTGTCGAGACCTTCGAGACGCTTCAGGTGCCCTATGACCAGCTCATGCCGACAAGGCCCTTCTCAGGAGTGACTGACGGCACCACCACGCCGCTGGGGCAGGTGCGCCTCCCAGTCACCTTCGGAAGGCGCGACAACTACCGCACCGAGCTCATCGACTTCGACGTTGCTCACATCGGCCTCCCATACAACGCCATCCTTGGGTACCCCGCCCTCGCCAAGTTCATGGCGGCAGTCCACCATGGCTACAACGTCCTCAAGATGCCAGGGTGCAGCGGCGTTGTCACGGTCGCCTGCAACGAGAAGATGCAGTCTGCTCCCTCGAGCGCGCCTACCAGGCCGCGGCAGCCGAAAACTCTGACGACGAGGGCGACGTCTTGCCTCCCGAGGACACCCGCAAGAAGCAGAAGCAGCTCCTCCCCAAGAGCCGCCAGGGGGCTGGCACCTCCGCCGCTGGCATCTCAGGTCCCGCGTCCGCCGCTGGGGCGCCTCTCCCTCTCGCATAGGAAGGCGCGCCCGACGCCTCCATCAGGACAGGCTCGGGGGCTTCCATCTGGAAAGCTACCGCCCTGACCGGCGCGACGGGGGAGGTGCTCGGGCACCACACAGAGGCGTGTTTCGACACACGCCCCCACAAGCAAGGAGCAAGGCGCGAGGCGCCAGGAACAAGAGAGTTCATCACCAACACGATCAAGGAGCTTCAGGAGGCGCTGGCCATGCGCGGCGAGCATCGCCCCACACCACCCAGTGCAGCTGCCCCCCCCCCAGAAGCGGGCGGCAGGCTGCGCGTCTGCGTCGACATCTCGGGCCTCAACAGGGCTGCATCCCAGGACCTCTTCTGGCCGTCGCACATCGGCCGCAGAGGGGTCTTCCCCCGCAACTACGTCCGGATACCCTTTGGCCTCGTGAACGCGGGCGCTACGTACCAGCGCCTCATGCAGGCCGCCCACGCGCCTCATAAGGCCCGACGCCTTGAGGATCTCCTGGAGATCCCAGACCCTCGCGAGCCCCTCAAGCCTCCGGAGCACCCAAGCTCGCGATGATCCAGCTTCGACAACTACCCCAATGCTTCAGCAGCGCCTATGCCAGGTGACTTTTGGTTTGTTCAACTGAGGGCGCCCCTCGGGCTGCACTATCCTCAAGCTGCTAGGGTCCGCCCCCGCAGCTGTATCATTTTGCGCATGCATCAGACTGATTCTGCATTTAATGAATTTCCTAAGTATTCCAACTGCATACCCGGTGCTTCGTCACCATGAATGTCGCCGCGCCCTTACAACCCCGCCTTCGACCGCCTCATGATTAAGGGCTCGCACGGCGTCTGTGCACGGGTCCGTCCCTGCGGTGCTGATAAATCCAAGCAGCTGAGCTCTGTCTCGCGGGCCAGCCCCGTGTATGTCACCTCGCCGAGGCCCTTGGTGCTTGTCCTCGCATGAGCTAATCGAGTGTGGGTGAGTCAGGGCGCGCGGCCCGATTCCAATAACCGTTGTTCGGCGCTTCGCCGTCACGGGAGCCGCATGCCGGGTGTTTTTTCCTCAGGTTTGTTGCATGAGAAGACTGGGCACGATGTCTGTGCTCGGGTCCGTCCCTGCAGCGTTGATAAACCCAATGGCTGAGCTCTGTCTGGCGGCCTGGCTCCGCACACGTCACCTCCTGGGGTCGTTGGTGTTTGGCCTTCTCATGCGATGCCCCCCGGAGATTCATTCGGCGCAGGTTACTCGCACCCCACAGGTCTTACAAGCGCGCCTCGCGCTATAAAAATTCAGGCGCAACCCGCCTTTGAGGCAGGGCCTCGTGAGTCCCGCGCTGGCTCACGAGTGCCCAGATACACCTCCCAGTTCAGCCGTGCAAGCCACGAGTGCGAACTTATTGGGCTGTACACGCCGGGAGACTCTAACACAGAGCTCCATTCCCACGCCCAAGTGGAAGCCCAATGCTCCGCGCTGGCGGACGACACTGTTGCTCAACAGCTATGCCCACGCCCAGTGGAAGCCCCATGCTCCACGCTGGGGGATAAACAACTGAGGGCGCCCTAGAAGTTGCACCAACCTCGGGATGGCCTCCCGGCTCTTCGCACAGCCCCGTCACGCAGCGTTCCCCTGGGATGCACGCGCGAGGGGGCTGGCCGGGGGCTACGCTCAGGACAGGCCTGGCGTGAGCCACCTCACCAGGTTCTGGTACCTGGTCTTCTCGCGTCCCTCCCAGGTAAAAGCTGGCGAGAAAAGGCACGAATTCACCTCTCAGGCGCTGCTCGCACGTCAAGGGGGACCCTTGAGCATCGCGACTCAGGGGCCTCACTGGTCACGTAGCCCCTCGCCCCTTGGTCTCGTCCTGGCGATCCGGACGCCCCAACGGCGGTGGAGGTATGCGCGGGATTGGGCCCTGCTGACGCAGAGCACTAAGGCGCCCCCTAATCTACCCTGGCGTCGCCATGTTTCCTCCGTGAGTGTTGCTTGCACGTCAAGGGGGACCCCTGAGCATCGCGACTCAGGGGCCTCACTGGTCACGTAGCCCCTCGCCCCTTGGTCTCGTCCTAGCGATCCGGACGCCCCAACGGCGGTCGAGGTATGCGCGAGATTGGGCCCTGCCGACGCAGAGCATAAAAGCAAGCGGGAAGGAAATAAGGCACCGAAGGAGATGGCCACATAAAGAGGGTCAGCGCATCCTCACGAGTCACCGGAGTGTCTCCTTGGACAGAACAAGGCCGCTGCACACATCCAGCACCAGAAGAGGGGAAGCATCACGCCAGGACGAAGAGGGCCACACCGCCGCCGCCACCAACCTTCCACAAGCGCCCACCAACCACAAGGCTCCCAAGGCGGCGCCTTCAAGAAGGGAACGGCGCTGGGAGCGTCGTCGCCGCCCAACAGAGTTAGGGCTTTCCCCCCGGGGACCTAGAGGAAGGGGAAGTGGTGGGGGCGGTCCATACCGACGCCTCCAGGGAGGGGAACGACGCCCTTAGGCATCGCCGTCGGCGCGGCCTGCCATGGCCGACCAGGGATTTCGCCAGGACCGCCCCACGCCACCAGCCACACCCTCTGTCCCAGGGACCGGCGACCACATGAGGCACAACTCGGCCAGAGGGGCCCGCATGCCAATCAGGGGAGGGGGAACACGCCGGATCTCGCGCCGCCAGCCACCGAAGCAACTACCAGCCGCCCACCTCCTCCACCAAGATCCTGCCGCCCATGCGACCAGGGACCCCGGATCCGTCGTCCGCATCGCCGGTGGCCGCAGATCCAGCGATGCCTCACCAGAGGAGCCGCCGCTCCGGTCCAGGACTCCCCACGCGAGGGCAGGGCAGCTGAGGGCCCCGCCGCCACCATCCTTGGCAGCGCCCCGGGCTAGCCCGATGGCTGCCTCAGGCGGCGGCAAGGAGGATGGGGGAAGGGCGTCCGGCGGCGGCCTAGGGTTGTCGCCCCCCGAGTCGCCCAAGCGGGGCGACGCGAGGGTGGGGGGGGCTGTTTCGACGAGTTACCTTCAATGTTTCTTTTGAACTCCGGTTCATGGAATGATGATTACTGAGCTGCCAAACTGTCTTTAGGAGTATTAAATTATGAATTAAAATCATGAGACTTATTTTAGAACGGAGGTAGTACATGAGTAGTATGTAAACTCTCGAAGCCTCTTCACTGGTATTGCATCGATGGCTCTCCATATTTAGGTAAACCTGGGCATACCCCGGGCCGGGCCGGGTTTGAGAAAGCCCGAACTAAAAATCTCAGGTTCGAGCCCGGCCCGGTCCGATCGCAGGGCCTAATAAATCGGGTCCAAACCCGGCATGAGCTTGGAAAAGCCCGACAAAGCCCGATCGGCCCGGCCCGGCCATTGCTAAAATATAATTTTTTGCAAGCCCGAGCCCGGACCGGTCTGCCTATGGGGCTCATTTTCACGCCCGAGCCCGGCCCGATGGCACGATCAGGCGCGGCCCGGCCCGGGATTTTCGGGTCGTCTGGGCCGGGCTGCCCATGCCCAGGTCTAGTTTTAGGCGGCTGCGGCCGGACCCAACCCTCCCGCAATGGTCGTGGTGTTGGGGGGAGGGGGGCTCTGGCGGAATCCTTTGGTGCAGGGTGGGGTGGCGGGCTGAGCAGATTTGTTCCTGCGGCTTGATCCGGTGGGTTCGAGACAGGGTGGCAGCCCTCCCTTCCAGCTCATGTGTTGCTCAATATTCATTTCTGGCAACGTGGTGCTGCAATGGGTGTTGTGCGGGTCAGTGGAGTTGCAGTGCATGGGGGCGTCGATGGTGTTGGGTTTGCTCCGGGCAAAAACTTGTTGGCTCTTGCCGGTCGGCGGCACAGTGTGTGGGCATCATTTCACCTCCATGTAGGTGTAGTCATGGAAACATGTATCCCCTCCACTAGCCCCCCACCCTAACGACCAGCTTGTGGACAATCTATTTACTGCCTGAGTCCATACCGTCCAATAAGACATGTCTGAATCCAATGTGTCGACAGTTTTGTCCCATATATGGCATGTTGTGTCTTTCGGCTCATGTAGAACACGTTGTGTCTTTCGATGTGCGGTTACATCGGGCCAAATTACGAAACATTGCCTCTTTCATCCCATTAACGCTATCTGGTGTCTTTCAACCTTCTAATGGCCTGCGATGACTTCCCAATTTATGGTGAACCCTATTTGACACTCGTGTGCGTCCGACTGCTGCCCTTTCGCTGAAGCGAGCGAGCGAGCGGTGGGAAACGGGCTTGCCCACATCGAGCGCCAAAGCAATGCCTGGCAAACTGGTTTTGGGAACCTTCTAGAGGGTTCCCTCAACCATTTTTACTATTTTTTTCTTTTACTGGTTTTCGGTTTTTTCCTGTTTCTCGTTTTTTTCTGTTTATTTTTTTTTCTATTTCTTATATTTTACCTTTTCTTTCTTTTAACCTTTTTATTTTTATTTTTATCCTTTGTTTTGAAAAGCGTTCGAAATTCCCAATTTTGTTCATAATTAAAAAAAATCATGGTTTAAAAAAACAGTTTTTCTACAAAAAATCACAATTCAAAAAAATCAGTGTATATTACAAAAAGTTTCAATGTATATTTACAAATTGTTCGTCGTATATGTAACGCCCAAGATGCGATCCTATCGTTATTTTGGCTCGAGGGCCTCGATAGGGATAGAATCGCATCTCGTCATTTCGCAAAAATGGATATCGTTACAAGTACATGTAAAGAGGAGATGGGTATATGGAATTGGCTTACACTCGATGTCGGTGTCAAAACCGGCGGATCTCGGGTAGGGGGTCCCGAACTATGAATATTGGATCGATGGTTAACAGGGGACGAAGGAGACGATGTTTACCCAGGTCCGGGCCCTCGTGAGGAGGTAAAACCCTACGTCCTGCTTGATTATATTGATGAGTATGATGGTTACAGAGTCGATCTACCTCGAGATCAAATGAGTTAAACCCTAGATGAGTTGACTTGTCCTCCTACGAACTAAGCCCCCTGGTTTATATAGACACCAGGGGTACCTAGGGTTACACATGATAGGTTTCCATCCGGTCATAGATACGCCCATTCTTTCTCTCTAGACTTGGAGGTCACGCCAAGTCTTCGGAGCCTTCCCTTCCGAACATGGGATTGTCCTGTAGTTCAGTCTTCCTGCAACTGCCACAGAGCGGCCCATCGAGGCATCCCACCGGAGGTGAACTGACGGCCCGAGGACCCCTTAGTCCCGGACTCCCTCAGTAGCCCCCGAACTAGCCTCCAACGCCGGGCTCCATGACACTTAATCGCTTCGCACGTCCAAAGTATCCGGCTTGTGGGGTGAGTTCTTTCCTTCCCTTTATACTCGGCTGATCCTAGTGCGGCCGCCGCTGACACCCTGCTTTCTGAACATACATTGCTTAACCTCGAAGGCCAAACGCCTGAGTATAAACAGTGCCTCTCCTGACAACTTTTCTGACGAAAAGCCAGGACAGGCCACGGCCACTTAGCCAGTTATAAAAACTCGATTCGCGGTTCGAGGCCGCCCTTTTATTGGCACGTCTTATCAACACGAAGATCATGCTCCATTTTTCTCGGGATACGATTTAATGATCTGGGTTATCCCACGCGCGCGTAACGGCGCGGTTGCTTTGCGAAATGACGCAGTCCGCGGCGCAGTAAGAGGACTCTTGGTATTACGGCCTTCCATAAAAGGGAGAAAATCCCCAAAGCCTCCATACGCTCCTCAGATTCAAGCTCGCCCTCTCGACCTCCTTCGCTCCAAGCGCACAGATCCAGTCTTCTTTCAGCTCCCTCCAAGCCACCTTTCCCCTCTCCCCAAGCTCGGCCATGGCCGGCTCAGGCTCGCAGGGCAAGTGGGAGGCCTCGTGCGTTACCGACAATGACATCCAGGAGCTGAAGCACGCCGGCTACCTCCCGGTCGACATCGTCCACCGCGCCCCTGAGGATGGCCAAGTGGCGCCTACGCCAAAGCCCGGAGAGCGGGTGGTGTTCATTCCCCACTTCATCCGGGGACTGGGCTTCCCATTGCACCCCTTTGTAAGGGGCCTGATGTTCTTCTATGGGTTAGATTTTCACAATCTCCCCCGAACTCCATTATGCACATATCGGCCTTTATCGTCGTTTGTGAGGCCTTTTTGCGGTTCCAGCCGCATTTCTGTTTATGTATAAAGGTTTTCAACGTCAAGCCGAAGACGGTAAATAGCCAGCATGCAGATTGTGGAGGGGTGGTGATCAGCAAGCTTCCACGGGTAGAGTGGCCGGAGGGCACCTTCATCGACACTGTCAGAGTCTGGCAAAAAGAGTGATTCTACAGCACCGAACCACGAGGCGCAGACTGGGCGGCGCCTTCCGAGTTCAGATTCGGACCCCTCACGAGGCTGACCTCGTGGATCAAGAAAGGCCTGGACTGGGGGTTGGCCACGGAAGTGAAGGCACTGCAGAAACACATCACGCAGATGCTAGAAGCAAACGTCGAGCTGACCAACGTGGTCCAGGTCATGCTCCACCGCCGTCTCCTCCCCTGCCAGCACCTGGCTACCCCAATGTGGGCATACAAGATTGACAACCCTCCCACCGTGCGCAAACTTTACTGCACTACCCAGGAGAAGCTGTGGAAGGCATTGTTCAAGCCCCAGAAGGATTGGCCGGCCGAGGAGGAAGACACTGACCTGGACGCCGAAAACCCTCCGCTCAAGGTATAGCAAAGTTTCTATTTTTATCCTTGGGTTCTATCTTTTAGCAAGGAATTTGACCTCTTCTTCTTCGCCTTCATAGAATTGGCTGGACAAGGCCTTGTGGATTAATGGCCCAGCCCCGCTGCCCGAATACCCCAGATCGGCCCTCTTGACGGCGATGCTAGTCGTGGCGCCGTATTCGGCACCAGAGAAGAAAGAGAAGAAGAAGAAAGGCGAGAAGAAGGAGATTCGAGAGGGCCTCCGCTCAAGAGGTCCTCCGGACGCTAGGTCCGGGGAGACCCAGGCCTCCTCTGCTCACGAGGAGGAACACATAGAGGAAGGGGGGAGGTGGACTCCCCCCAGACAAGGAAGAGGGCGGCGTCTGTCGACGTCGAGGAGGATCCGGCTCCCCCCGCCCCGAAGAGATCATGCAGGGCCAAAGTGATCCTGCCCGATGATAGCCCGGACTCCGATGAGGTATCTGAGGCCTTCGAGAGGGTCCCCCGGAGGAACCCCAGGGTCAAGCCCCCGGCCCAGAGGTACTGAATCTGAACACTTTACAGTATACTCATACGAAGTTTTAATTACTAACCGGATAAACGTCCTCTGTATTGCAGCCCGGCCTGCGATCTCCCGACCGAACAGGTCTCAGAGGGGGACCCCCCGCCCGCCGTGGTAGCAGAGAGCAGGACTGCATCCCGTACCTCTCCCCCTCAGGCCGCTGGAGAGGCCGCGGCGGTGATATCCTGCCAGGCCCCTCCCAGGCCGAACGCTAGGGGTGAGGAGGTCATGACCGAGGTTCATACATCGGCGACCGAAGACCAGGAGGTCGAACCCCTCCTGGCGGGCAAAGAGGGAGGCCATGATTTGTCGGAGCTCCCTCCGAAGACGGCCCCGAAGACCTCTATGCCTCCGACGTCGTCGACCCTGCCTTCCCAAGAAGGGAGAGCAGAAGTGCCACCACCGGTGCCGCCCGTGACAGAGCAGGCCGCAACCGGGTGGCCAGCCATGATGGAGGAGGCTTTGTCTAGCTCCTCCATCGCCGAAGATCACCGCACCCTTATGGGTGCGGTTTTGCAAGGCATTCAGTGTAGGAGATATGCCCTAGAGGCAGTAATAACAGTTATTTTGTATCTCCGAGTTTGTAATGAATGTTTATGATCCATGCTATAACTGCAATGATTCTCGAGTCTACAATATCCACGAGGCCCGGAGGGAAACTCATTTGCACGTGTGGTATAATAAACAGTAAAATGTATTCCTAGTCTTGCCTCTAAGACTGGCTCAAGTATTGCATGATGATCCTGTTTTCCTGATCATGGGCATGGCTATGCCGGCAATTTTGAGGGCACAATGTTGGTAGAACACTTGTGTTGAATCGACCCGAATTGATGTTATGCTATGAGATACATTCGTCACAAGTTAATGGTTATAACACAGAGATAGTTAATGTTTGCATAATTCCTTAGACCATGAGAGTATCGAGTTCCTTCGTGCTTGCTTCGTGAACTTTGGGGTTTGTTAAACGTCATCCGTTACTGGGTGGCTATTACGGCGGCTTATGGGTTCACGGAAAAGTATGGCAAGTAACAAGATAGCTCAAGATTGGGATTTGCTCCTTCGACGATGGAGAGATATTCTCGGGCCCTCTCGGTGTTACGGTATCCATCATCGTCTGGCCAGACACAGTGTGATTTGATCACAGGGATGCCGGAACACGAAAACGAGAAAAGAGAACAAAACCGGTAACGAGGTAACTTGCATAGTGGACAAGTTGTTGATCCACGGGGATGCAGAAAATCTCACCTCGGGTGTTTATAACATATCACGAAGTAACAGGAATAGCACACGGCAATTGGAGGTTCACTCGAATATTTATTCGTGTGGGTATAGGGGTCAATATGGGTGTCCACGGCTCCGATGTTGATCATTGATCGGAAGGGGTTCCGGGTCATGTCTATACTTCACCGAACCTATAGGGTCACACGCTTAAGGGTCATCTATCTGCTGAATACTAGACAGGGAGTCTGAGAGAAAGTTTCCGGAAAAAGTTTTCGGAGACAGCGGAAAAGTTCCGAAGAGAGAGGTCACCGGATAAGTTCCGGTGAAACTGAAAAGTTGTTTCAGGAGATACCATAATGTCAAATTGGTTTCGGCACATGCCTGATAATTCTTGGAGGGTGCCAGAATCATTCTGGAAACTTCTGGGAATTTTCCGGAAGAAAAACCGGAAATGTTCCGGAGCTGCCGGAACCACTTCAGATGCTTTTCGCAGATGAAAATCACTAATCCGGAATTTTTCTGGAACGCATTGAAAATTATTTTAGTGCGTACTGGAAATGTTCTAAGCCCACGTAAATATTTTCAGTTCGAACGGACGCTGAAAAATGTCGTCGTGAATAGTGAAAGTGCTTTTTGGGATATTTTTGGAAAGTCGCCTTTTGGGATATTTTCCCAAAAGCCTTCTAGAAGGGATGGATGAATGAGGACCCCCTTTGGGGTGCCCCACCAAGAGGGTGGCCGGCCACATGTGGTGCTCCTCCATGGAGCACCACTTGTTCTTTGGCTTTCCCATTTTGCCCTTGGAAAGTGTTTCCTTCATGGACATTTTTGGTATTTTGAATACCCTTCCTACCCCTTGGTTTTCCTATAAATAGGAGGTGAGAGGGATGTCCGAGTTTCCGTTCGAGTTTCGAGGGTCCTCCCGAAGGGCTGTCCGTGACATCGTCCGGGGGACTGTCCGACCGCCTCCCGAAGGGCTGTCCGACGAGGGAGTACATCCTCGCGGTTGGGAGGTTGTAAATCCTAGCTGCGGGGATCTACACTAACGATCTCCACTGACTCTTCTTCCACTGCGCTATGAGTCGGTACGGATCAGATCAAACCTTGTATGCAGTCTCCATAGTGGTCCTGGGCGTGCTCGCTGTACCGATTTTTTTTCTTTTCTGTCGCGTTCCCCTACAGTGGCATCAAGAGCCAGGCTATGCGTAGATGCATGTTATGATCTAGAATACATGAGATGTATGGGTATTGCATAGTATAATTTTGTAGTAGATGAGATCTATTGCAGAAAATTATTTGTGTGGGTAGTAGATGAAATCTATTACCCAATATTCTTGTTGCTTCCCGTGAATTTGCGTAGTCCTGATCTTGACGACATGGTGGAATCTGACAAAGTTCTGGCAATCCGCGATCCTTTCATGCTGCTCCTGAGTATGCTGATTGACAGATCAACGAAGTGCTTCAGTGTCTTTGGGTTCCACCATAGTTAAGAAAGATGGATGTTTCGCAGACGAAAGGGCAATGCAGATGTGATCTGCACGGGGGTCATGCGTATGACGAAGTTTAGTATGGGGCTCGAGATTTTATTATCTCGTGTTTCATACACCCTGGAAAGTTAATCTAGCAACTTGAATAATCATACTTAATGATGAACGTTGGTAGCTCCGGTTTGAGTCAAAACCTTAGAAGCCACGTAAAATAAAATTTTGTATAAACCGATTAGAGGCGTCTAACTTGGTTTTGGAGGATGGTTTGCATGTGATGTGGTATAGCAATGCTCATATTCAATTTGATTATGTATGAGATGACTATATGATGTAATTAACATGACCTGCGTGTCATGATTCGGCATGATGGCTGGAGCCATATGATTGCACTTTAATGACCTGCGTGTCAACCTTATGTAATGCACTTATTTTATTAGCTATAGAGATAGCAATATTATCTGGTGCATCGACAAGGTGGTGGCAATCTTCACGAAGGTGTACACCGACGCAAATGCCGAAGACGAAGAAATGTGTGACTTCTCCGTCAGAAGGGGCTATACCATGTCATGCTAATTATGAATTGCCTGAGATGTTTATCCCTTATGTTGCAGCCTTCTTGATTGCGCGGTAGTCGCTTTTTATTAGGGTGATCTCTCACTTTAAAATATCAAAGTAGTTAGTGTTCACCCAAGTGTAGCACCGTCTGAAATTCGTATCTTTTCGGGGTGCGCCATGTCCACATGGGTACGAACGAATCGAGAGGAATGAGGCGGGTGAGGTCAGACCTCGCAGCAAGATCACTTGGTTGTCTTTGACGTTCAGGCAGGATAGTCCTAAGCTCGGAACACACCCATCGAAAGATGAACAAGAGTCACATAAAGATGTGATTGGCAAGTTTGCCTACCGATTAAAATTCCCGTCATCAGTGATGTCCACATCAATGGCGTTGAATTGAAATGTGGATCTCGAATCACTCATAATCAATTTTGAGAGATATTGATTTGAGTGGGAGCGCACTTTAGAATAAAACTGTTTATTCACTAGTGCAAATTCATTATGAACAAAGTCTAAGTGAATTTTGTGTTTACCGTTGTAGAACAAATGGCTCGCAACAACGCGTTCAACTTAGGCCCGATGTTAGAGAAAGAGAAGTTAGCTGCGAATGGAAACAACTATGCGGACTGGGTCCGTACCCTGAGGATTGTCCTCAGGAGTGCTAAGAAAGTGTACATGCTTGACGGACCTCTTCCACCTAAGCCGGCGGCAACCGCCCCGGCAGATGAACAAAATGTCTGGGCCACTAAGGATGATGACTTCAACTTAGTGCAGTGCCTCATGCTATCTTGCATGAGTTCAGAGCTTCAAAAACGTTTTGAATTCCATGACTCCTTTGATATGATCAAGGAACTGGATGCTCTGTACAAGTTTAATGCACGGTCTGAACATTTTGATATCATCAAGATCATGTCGGAGACCAAGATGGCTGAGGGCAGTTCAGTTGGCGAGCACGTAGTCAATATGATTGGCTATGCTGAAAGACTTAAAACCCTGGAATTTCCACTTCCGCCAGAGCATGTTATGGACATGTTGCTCGGTTCACTCCCCCCGTCTTACGATGGTTTTATCATGAACTACAACATGAAAGGGATGGACAAAACAGCTAATGAGGTGCTTGCCATGCTGAAAACTGCTGAAGGAGGACTGCGGAAAAATCGCAAGCAAGTGTTGCTTGTGAATAAAACTGCCAGTTTCAAAAAGAAAGGCAGGCCAAAGAAGGGCAAGGGCGCCGGTAAGACCGGCTCCCAAAGCAAATCTAAGGGCGGAGCCAAGAATGAAACTGAGTGCTTCTACTGCAAGGGCACAGTACACTGGAAGAGAAACTGCAAGAAGTATCTGGAAGATAAGAAGTCTGGGAAAACCGGAAAAGGTATAATTGTTATACAAGTTAATGTCATTGACGTTTTGCTTGCTAGCGAAAATTCTAAGTCTTGGGTATTTGATACCGGATCGGTTGCTCACATTTGCAACTCGATACAGGGGCTTCAGAAGGTGCGCAAGCTGGCAAAGAATGAAGTTATGATGCGTGTCGGGAACGGCGCTGGGATCGCCGCTCAAGCCGTCGGCATTATGCCTCTACGTCTCCCTTCAGGATTTATTTTGGAACTAAGTAATTGTTATTTTGTTCCGTTGTTGTGTAGAAACATTATCTCTGGATCATGTTTAGTGCACGATGGGTACTCCTACAAGTCTGAGAACAATGGTTGTTCACTTTATTGTAAGGATATGTTTTATGGATTTGCACCCATTGTTGGGGGCCTTTTCATACTAAATCTTGAATGTGGAAATGATGTCTTTAACGTAAATGCTAAATGCCTTAAGAAGGCTGATACCACCACCACTTTCATGTGGCACTGTCGGCTTGGCCACATCGGAAAGAAACGCATGCAAAGACTCCATAAAGATGGAGTTTTACCGTCTTTTGATTTTGAATCATTTGACACATGTGAAGCTTGCTTGATGGGGAAAATGACCAAGACGCCGTTCACGGGTCATCCTGAATGGGCGAGTGAATTGTTGGAAATAATACATAGTGATGTATGTGGTCCAATGAGCACAATCGCACGGGGTGGGTATTTCTACTTCGTGACTTTTACTGATGATTTGAGTAGGTATGGCTATATCTACTTAATGAAGCATAAGTTGGAAACCTTTGAAAAGTTCAAAGAATTTCAGAATGAGGTAGAAAATCATCGTAACAAAAAGATTAAGTTTCTGCGGTCTGATCGCGGAGGCGAATATCTTAGTTATGAGTTTGGCCAACATCTGAGTGACCGTGGAATCGTTTCACAGCTTACGCCTCCCGGAACTCCACAGAGAAACGGAGTGTCGGAAAGACGTAACCGAACCCTGTTGGACATGGTAAGGTCGATGATGTCTCTTGCAGATCTATCGATATCTTTTTGGGGTCACGCACTACTTACTGCCGCTCACACACTTAACAGAGCACCGTCTAAGTCAGTTGAGACGACACCATATGAGTTATGGAATGGGAAGAAACCCAATTTGTCACATCTCAAAATCTGGGGTTGTGAAACTTATGTAAAACGTTTACAACCAAGCAAACTCGATCCCAGATCAGACAAATGCTACTTTGTAGGTTATCCAAAAGAAACAGTTGGGTATTCTTTCTACCAACCCTCCGAGTGCAAAGTGTTTGTCGCTAAAAACGGAGTCTTTCTTGAGATAGATTTTCTCGCTAAAGAATTGAGTGGGAGGACAGTACAACTTGATGAGATTAGTGAATCTTCGGCCACCGTTGATATGGCTAAGGAACCGGAAGTAATTCCGCAAAGTATCCCTACAACCGAGCCGGAAGTTGTCGCATGTGATGCGGAAACTTCAAACAATGTTGTAACTGAACCGCGCAGATCAGGTAGGGCTATCCAGCCACCTGAGTGGTTTCATAACGAAATCTTCATTCTTGAAGACGATGAACCTGCGCACTACAAGGAAGCGATGGCGGGGCCTAGCTCAAGGGAATGGCACAAGGCCATGAAATCCGAAATGGAATCCATGTACGAAAACCAAGTTTGGAACTTGGAAGAACTTCCAGATGGCATCAAACCCATTGGTTGTAAATGGATTTTCAAAAGAAAGACGGACGCGGATGGTAACATTACTATCCACAAAGCTAGACTTGTCGTGAAAGGGTTCACGCAAGTTCTAGGGGTAGACTACGACGAGACTTTCTCGCCCGTAGCTATGCTTAGGTCTGTTCGGATATTACTAGCAATTGCTGCTTATTTCGATTATGAAATATGGCAGATGGATGTCAAAACGGCTTTCCTAAATGGAAACCTCAAAGAGGATGTATACATGATACAGCCAGAAGGTTTTGTCATTCATAAGGATGCTGGAAAGGTATGCAAACTTCAGAAAGCCATTTATGGTCTGAAGCAAGCGTCAAGGAGCTGGAACACTCGTTTTGATGAAGTGGTCAAAGAGTTTGGCTTCATCAGGAACGATGAAGAATCTTGTGTTTACAAGAAGTTTAGTGGGAGCGCAAAAGCATTTCTAATCTTGTATGTGGATGACATATTGTTGATTGGAAATGATGTGAATTTTCTTAGCGAAATAAAAGACTCATTGAAGAAGAGTTTTTCAATGAAAGACTTAGGCAAAGCGGCATATGTATTGGGCATCAGAATCTATAGAGATAGATCAAGACGCCTGATAGCGCTTAGCCAGAGCACGTACATTGACAAGGTGTTGAAAAGGTTCAACATGGAGAACTCCAAGAAAGGCCTACTCCCCATGTCACCTGGCACAGTGCTTTGCAAGAATCAGTGTCCTCGGACCCTTGATGAGCGAGTACAAATGAATGATATTCCATATGCTTCGGCAGTTGGTTCTATTATGTATGCCATGCTATGTACAAGACCGGATGTTTCCTATGCGCTAAGTGTTAGCAGCCGGTACCAAGGTGATCCAAGATTGGAACACTGGGCTGCAGTCAAGGGTATTCTTAAGTACCTCAGAAGGACCAAGGATTTACTCCTTGTGTACGGAGGTGATGAAGAGCTCATTGTAAGTTGTTACACTGATGAAGGCTTCATGACTGACCCATATGACTTCAAATCTCAAGCTGGCTATGTTTTTATATTGAACGGCGGCGCAGTTGATTGGAAAAGTTCCAAACAAAAGACTGTGGCGGATTCTACAACGAAGGCGGAATATGTTGCTGCTTCAGAAGCCTCCAAGCAGGCTGTCGGAATCAAGCAATTTCTTGAAGACCTTGGTGTGGTCCCAAGTGCGCTGGACCCGGTGGAGATCTATTGTGATAATAGTGGCGCCGTGGCTCACGCAAGGGAGCCAAGTTCGCACCATAAGACAATGCATATTCAACGCAAATATAAACTCATTCGACATCATGTCGAAGAAGGTTTAGTGAAAGTACGCAAAGTTCACACGGATCTGAACGTGTCAGACCCGATGACAAAGCCTCTACCATGAGCAAAGCATGAGCAACACCGGATAGCCATTGGTGTTAGGGAAGCCATGTAACTGGATTATGACTCTAGTGCAAGTGGGAGTCTGTAGGAGATATGCCCAAGAGGCAGTAATAACAGTTATTTTATATCTCCAAGTTTGTAATGAATGTTTATGATCCATGCTATAACTGCAATGATTCTCGAGTCTACAATATCCATGAGGCCCGGAGGGAAACTCATTTGCACGTGTGGTATAATAAACAGTAAAATGTATTCCTAGTCTTGCCTCTAAGACTGGCTCAAGTATTGCATGATGATCCTGTTTTCCTGATCATGGACATGGCTATGCCGGCAATTTTGAGGGCACAATGTTGGTAGAACACTTGTGTTGAATCGGCCCGAATTGATGTTATGCTATGAGATACATTCGTCACAAGTTAATGGTTATAACACAAAGATAGTTAATGTTTGCATAATTCCTTAGACCATGAGAGTATCGAGTTCCTTCGTGCTTGCTTCGTGAACTTTGGGGTTTGTTAAACGTCATCCGTTACTGGGTGGCTATTACGGCGGCTTACGGGTTCACGGAAAAGTATGGCAAGTAACAAGATAGCTCAAGATTGGGATTTGCTCCTCCGACGATGGAGAGATATTCTCGGGCCCTCTCGGTGTTACGGTATCCATCATCGTCTGGCCAGACACAGTGTGATTTGATCACAGGGATGCCGGAACACGAAAACGAGAAAAGAGAACAAAACCGGTAACGAGGTAACTTGCATAGTGGACAAGTTGTTGATCCACGGGGATGCAGAGAATCTCACCTCGGGTGTTTATAACATATCACGAAGTAACAGGAATAGCACACGGCAATTGGAGGTTCACTCGAATATTTATTCGTGTGGGTATAGGGGTCAATATGGGTGTCCACGGCTCCGATGTTGATCATTGATCGGAAGGGGTTCCGGGTCATGTCTATACTTCACCGAACCTATAGGGTCACACGCTTAAGGGTCATCTATCTGCTGAATACTAGATAGGGAGTCTGAGAGAAAGTTTCCGGAGACAGCGGAAAAGTTCCGAAGAGAGAGGTCACCGGATAAGTTCCGGTGAAACTGAAAAGTTGTTTCAGGAGATACCATAAAGTCAAACTGGTTTCGGCACATGCTTGATAATTCTTGGAGGGTGCCAGAATCATTCTGGAAACTTCTGGGAATTTTCCGGAAGAAAAACCGGAAATGTTCCGGAGCTGCCGGAACCACTTCAGATGCTTTTCACAGATGAAAATCACTAATCCGGAATTGTTCCGGAACGCATTGAAAATTATTTTAGTGGGTACTGGAAATGTTCTAAGCCCACATAAATTTTTTCAGTTCGAACGGACGCTGAAAAATGTCATCGTGAATAGTGAAAGTGCTTTTTGGGATATTTTTGGAAAGTCACCTTTTGGGATATTTTCCCAAAAGGCTTCTAGAAGGGATGGATGGATGAGGACCCCCTTTGGGGGGCCCCACCACGAGGGTGGCCGGCCACATGTGGTGCTCCTCCATGGAGCACCAGTTGTTCTTTGGCTTTCCCATTTTGCCCTTGGAAAGTGTTTCCTTCATGGACATTTTTGGTATTTTGAATACCCTTCCTACCCCTTGGTTTTCCTATAAATAGGAGGTGAGAGGGCTGTCCGAGTTTCCGTTCGAGTTTCGAGGGTCCTCCCGAAGGGCTGTCCGTGACATCGTCCGGGGGACTGTCCGACTGCCTCCCGAAGGGCTGTCCGACGAGGGAGTACATCCTCGCGGTTGGGAGGTTGTAAATCCTAGCTACGGGGATCTGCACCAACGATCTCCACCGACTCTTCTTCCGCTGCGCTACGAGTCGGTACGGATCAGATCAAACCTTGTATGCAGTCTCCATAGTGGTCCTGGGCGTGCTCGCTGTACCGATTTTTTTGTTTTCTGTCGCGTTCCCCTACTTTCAGTCCGTTGATAGCGGACTGAAGGAGGCCTTCAACGGTCTATTGGCAGGCTTCAAGGTAAGCCATGTAATATTCTTTTCACAAGGACAAATTTGTTTGTGAGGTTATGCATTCCTTATAGGTATAGTAGCCCCCGAGCCATGGGTGAGTTTGAAAAACTTGCCCCGGGGTCAAAGAACTTAAAATCACGATTAAAGCAAATTGTGACTCTTGAAATTGTAACAATTTCGGAGATGATTTGGCGGAGGGTCCAGGACCAGTAGATCGGAAGTTTGTTTCACACAAGTTGTTTTGCAGGCCTCGTCTTCAACAGTGGCCGCCAACGCCATGGAACTGGCCGAGCTGAACCGGAAGCTCAAGAGTTCTGATGAGGAGCTTGACCGCCTGAACAAACGGTTTGACGAAATGCAAAGTAAGTTTGAATTATACTGCTAAGACCTTTTTATTCCACATTAATTGAGGTTTTCGGGCTTTCGTTCCTGAGATCTTTGCTTCCCATTGTGTCTGCAGCCGTAAACACCGAGGTTGAGAAGCTCAAGGCCGAGCTGAAAAGGGCCAAGCAGGAGGCCGCCGACCATAAGATGGTGGCCGAACGAGCGGCTGTCGAATTGAGCTCGCTGAAGGTTGATAGCGGCAAGCACGAAGCTCGAGTGGCCGAGGTGCAGCAGGAGCTCCAGGATGCAAGCACTAAGTGCAAGCCCCTTGAGCAAAATACCAAGGACCAAGCGACCGAGCTATCCTCGCTGTCCTCCGAGCTCAAATCGGAGCGTGTAGATAGGCGGTCTTTTGAAGAAGAACTTCGCCAAGTCAGGATGATCGCGGATGGTAAGCCGTACTTACTGCAATGTGCCTTTGGTGGTAACAGGTTTGCCCATCTCACACGGCTGTGGCGTTCCTCAGGCGCCTTTACGGATCTCCCGAGGAGTGCAGCGGACGCGGCCAAGCACTTTGCGACTCGAGATGGGGATGTGGAACAGAGACTGTTCTGGGTGCAATTTCAGACCCCCGAGCCCCATCCCCTTCTCAGCTATCAAATGAAGCAGCTAATGGAGTTGCATAGGATGGCGGAGCCAGCCATGAAGGACCTCTGCATTCGGCTATGGCCTACGGAGCCACTACCGAGCAGCTATTTTGGCCTGGTGCAGAAGCTTTGCGACGCCGCGCCCCAGATTGAGGTCCTGAAGCGCTCCGTATGCATTGAGGGAGCTTGGATGGCCTTTGCAAGGACCATGATGCATTGGCCAGGGGTGAAGCCGTTCGAGATGGCTACTGCGCCCCCGCCTCTTGGGAAGGAACATAGGTGCCCCGAGCTTTATTTCCCTGCTGCGATGGAGGGTGCTCGGTCGATAGAGACCCAATGCCCTAAGGATGTAATTTACGAATGATCACATTATTGTGTGCCCAATGAATATTTCGTTTTATAATGCGTATGCACGGTTTATCATGCTTTTAAGATTTGAATTATTTTGACTCCTGTGTGGCCGTTTGGAACTGAAAGTTGCTAGTCGTCGGCTTTAGCCCCCATGTAAATATTACAAGAGGTGTTCCGACCTCCGCAACATTACCCTTAGCCGAAATATCGGAGCCCGGAGGCGGTGGTGCGAGAGGGGGGACAAGGCAATCGGACTATGTGGCTTTAGTGCTTTCACTTAGCCGTAGGAGCTTGACTGTGGGGGCTGGTTACTAGCCCCCGGTGTTTTGTGATATTCGGATATACCGAGGTTAAGACCATTACCACATGGTTTGTGAAGGTACAAACCCCTCGTATGACACGGAATAACCTGCATCGATTTTGAATTTGACACTTGTGCTCGGATCGCAGACCGGTTCTCACTTATTATGACAGTCGGTTTTCGGCTTTCTCCACTGAGGTACTTGACCAAGTGAGCTGGAAATACAATCGCAATGGTTCTCCCTTTACCCTTTTAGCCGAACGAGCGGAATATAAGAGGGTAAACACAGGAGCCAGGCGACCCAACCTTTGACCCAAGACATAATTCGGAACTGATTCATATAACGCAATATCCGAGACGCCGGACATGTAGAGGATAATGCTGGGATGATGCTTGGGGTAAGTTTTATAGTCAAGCCCCCGGTCTACTACCCGATTGCATCTAACGTGCACCGAACAGTTTTGCTTTCGGAGGCGGGGGGTGGGAAACACTTTATAAAATACCGTAAGCAGTCCGTAAAAGATGATCTTTATATATGATGAATGTTTACAATTCATACCGCGGAAACAATTGTTACAAGTATTTTTTTAAAAGACAAACTTCTACAAAGGGAAGGTTTACTTGGGGTCCTCGATGGGTGGCTTGATGTCCTCGACGTGTCCCGATACACCTCCGCTCCTTTGCTCTTGAGTGTTGTGCTCCTTTAAAGGTGATTTCTATCGGCGAACGGACCTTTGAGAGAGGTTTTTGGGAAATCGCCATAACGTGTGTGAGCTTGAAGCTTGCAAGGTCCTTGATGGTGCCTACTGTTTTGACAATCGTTCGGTCGAGCCGACCACTTGGTTTTGATAGTGTGTCCCCCCCAGCTGCCCATGGTATTTTAAGCACGAAATTGTGCCTTCTAGGTACGTACCTTACGGGTAGCGGGGACGTACTGTGGGGGACGTATCCCTATTTGTGTTGAGCAGGGGATGGTTCCGAGAGATTGGGTTGAGCTCGGACTCGCTTGTTCGCCTGTCGCGTCTTGACGTCTGGTTGGGGCCTTAGCGCCTCGATGCCAAACTGGAATTCGGTTGCTAAGGCCGCTGTGTGTTCCTCAGTCCGGAGGGAGAGCTCCGTATTGCCGTTGCCAGTGATGACCCCCTTGGGTCCGGGCATCTTGAGCTTCAGGTATGCGTAGTGGGGAATGGCGTTAAAGCGAGCGAACACTGTACGGCCGAGCAGTGCGTGATAGCCGCTGCGAAAAGGGACAATATCGAAGATCAAGTCCTCGTTGCGGAAGTTGTCGGGCGAGCCGAACACTACTTCCAAAGTTACGGTACCCGAGCAGCGTGCTTCGACACTAGGGATGACTCCTTTAAAGGTAGTGTTGCTGGGTTTGATCCGTGACGGGTCGATACCCATCTTTTTCACCGTGTCTGAGTAAATCAGGTTAAGGCTACTTCCTCCGTCCATGAGGACTCTAGTGAGGTGGTAACCATCGATGATGGGATCTAATACAAGGGCCACCGAGCCTCCATGACGGATACTGGTCGGGTGATCCCTACGGTCGAAGGTGATCGGGCAAGCCAACCATGGGTTAAACTTCGGGGCTACGGACTCTATGGCGTAGACCTCCCGAAGGGCGCGCTTCCTCTCCTTTTTTGGTATATGTGTGACATATATCATGTTCACACTTTTTACCTCAGGAGGGAATTGCTTCTGCCCGCCATTGCTCGGGCCGCGAGGCTCTTCGTCATCCTCGCTGCGCGGGCCCTTGCTTTGCTCCTCGGCTACAAGCTTGCCGGCTTGTTTGAATACCCAACATTTTTTTGTTGGTGTGAGTGGCCGGCTTGTCTTGGGTGCTGTGGATCCGGCAGGGCCTATCCATGATTTTGTCCAAGGCGGTAGGTCCGTCTCTATTCCCTTTAGAGGGCTTCTTCCGTTGTCCGGATTTGGAGTTGCGAAAGCCGGCATTTACGGCCATGTCCTCTGTGTCGCCGTTGCTATGGCGGCGTTTGTTTTTATTGCGTCGTGGCTTCCCGTTACCATCCCAAACTTCGGAGGTGCCGGAGTCTTTGGAGTTCTGGCTTCAACGAGCTAGCCAATTGTCCTCACCCGTTTAAAAGCGGGTCATAAGTGAGGTGAGGGTAGACATTGTTCTCGGCTTATCCTGGCCGAGCAGACGAGCTAGCCATTCGTTCCGGATATTGTGTCTGAACGAGGCTATTGCCTCAGCGTCCGGACAATCAACGATCTGGTTTTTCTTAGTCAGGAACCGATTCCAGAATTGCCTGGCAGATTCGCCGGCTTTCTGGACGACATTGCTCAAGTCGGAGGAGTCCGGGAGCCGGACATAAGTGCCTTGGAAGTTAGATCGGAAGGCGTCCTCGAGCTCTTCCCAACTCCCAATGGAGTTTTCGGGGAGACTGTTTAACCAGTGCCAAGCTGGTCCTTTAAGTTTGAGTGGCAGGTATTTGATGCATGGAGATCATCGCCTCTGGCCATATGAATGTGGAGAAGGAAGTCTTCGATCCACAGGGCCGGGTCCGTTGTCCCGTCATATGGTTCTCTGTTTACGGATTTAAACCCTTCGGGGAACTGGTGCTGCACAACCTCGTCTGTGAAGCATAGTGGATGGGCGGCGCCTCTGATCTGGGCTACGTCCTGCCGGAAATTGACTCTTGTCTGGGCCCGGTATTGTTCCCGGCCTCTGTGGTTGCGGTCGAGCCATGATTGGTACCCAACCCGTCTAGTGGGGGAGTATCCTCTAGATCCGTAGATGAATCTAGTGTGACCTGCTCTATAGTCCAGGTCCTGTCGTAGATCATATCGATCCTCCGGGTGTGCTGGCCCCTTTCCTCTCCTGCGAGGTGACGTGGGCCTATACTCGGCGTCTTCAGCCTCCCTGTCCCGTCCTCGAGGGGGGCGGTCCGTTTGGTTGTACTGAGGGCGCCTGGGAGATTCGGGCTCGAAGGCCTCGTCATTGAATTGCGGCAGCAGGCGCCGGCGCGGGTAGCTCTTGTTTTGATCTTGCCGCTCAGTGCCGAACCCTTCTTCAGCTGCAAGGACTTCTGTCCATCTGTTGTTGATGGTATCTTGTTCGGATCTAAGCTGCTGCTGCTGCTGCTTTGCCTTTAGGCTCCGGGCGGTGGCTATGAGCTGCCGCCTGAATCGTTCTTGATCCTCAGGGTTTTCGGGGACGGTGAAGTCTTCGGCTTCGAGGCTTTTCTCCTCCTCAGCGAGAGGGAGGTAGTTTTCGTCATCGGAATCATTGAGGTCCTCAGCGTCATGCTGGTCCTCGAACCTCTCCGGGTCCTCAAGCGGCTCCTCGGGGGCTTTAAGATCGCCGAGGTCTTCCAGGGTGTCGATTTCCCCGGTGCCAGCGATGGCTTCCCTTCCCTTGTTCGTCTTGGATCTTTTGCGATGTTTCCGGCGTTGTGACGGCGCTTCGCCGGATTTGTCGCCGTTGTTCTTGGGGGTGTGGTTGTCCCTATCATCGGGGGTGTCCACCATATAGACCTCGTAGGTGGAGGTGGCTGTCCACCGCCCAGTAGTGATAGGGGCGGGGGCGCCGATCTCTTCATTCACGTCTTCTGCCTCCTCGGAGGCGTAGTCCAACATGTAGGTTAAATCTTCGACAGTGGCTACTAAGTGGGTGGTGGGTGGGCCGTAAAATTCCTCGTGACCGGCCTTTAGACCGAACTGAACATGGGTCGAGGTCGGGTCATCCACGATTGTCATTGACTGGATCCGGTCGAGAGCCTCGTTCAACCATGAGAGGTCGACCGGATCGATCTCCCTAGGGCCCTCGGAGCTAAACTCCGGAGCGTCTTCGCGAGGGGCGTATTCGGAAAGGACCGAACCCTGGTACTCAGGTGCTATCATCGGATCCGAGCTCAAGGCTGATCCTCCGGCGGGGATAGATCTAAGGGTAGGGATGGATAGGGGGGCCGAAGTTAAAGCTTCGGGGCTTTCGGGCCCATCGGACGAAACCGAGGGCTCAGCAAGAAACAGATCACCACTGGAGTTGGCGGTGAACTCTAGGCTCCCGAACTTGATCTCCTGACCGTGAGCGAAACTTCTGATCTGGCCAAGATGACCGGTCGAGTCAGCATGCAGCACAATGCTGCCGAACGCGAAGGTTTGTCCAGGGATGAAGGTGTCCTCATTACAGACTTGTTCGCTGATGATTAGGCGAGCCATCGATCCTCTGGTGATCTCACAGCGGAACTCTCAATGAAAGCACCAATGTCGGTGTCAAAACTAGCGGATCTTGGGTAGGGGGTCCCGAACTATGAATCTGGGATCGATGGTTAACAGGGGACGAAGGAGACGATGTTTACCCAAGTTCGGGCCCTCGTGAGGAGGTAAAACCCTACGTCCTTCTTGATTATATTGATGAGTATGATGGTTACAGAGTCGATCTACCTCGAGATCAAACGAGCTAAACCCTAGATGAGTTGACTTGTCCTCCTACGAACTAAGCCCCCTGGTTTATATAGACACCAGGGGTACCTAGGGTTACACATGATAGGTTTCCATCCGGGCATAGATACGTCCATTCTTTCTCTCTAGACTTGGAGGTCATGCCAAGTCTTCGGAGCCTTCCCTTCTGAACATGGGATTGTCCTGTAGTTCGGTCTTCCTGCAACTGCCACAGAGCGGCCCACCGAGGCAGCCCATCGGAGGTGAACCGACGGCCCGAGGACCCCTTAGTCCCGGACTCCCTCACTCACCACAAGCTAAATCATGATCATCTCAAATACAATAATATATTCAATCTCCATACGGAAGAGCAGGGTCCGACTATGGACGAAATCAAACGATAAAAGAGACATCCATCCTTGCTAATCCCGGGTTGCCAGCCTGGAACCCATCCTATGATCGATAATGAAGAAGAAGAACTCCAAATCAAACAAGCATTGCTCTCATGTCAAAGCATCGCATTACCTATACCTGCAACTGTTGTTGTAGTAATCTGTGAGCCACGGGGACTCAGCAAGCTCATTTCCAAGGGTATCAAGACTAGCAAAGCTTAATGGGTGAGGTATGGTTAAGTGGTGAGGCTGCAGCAAACACTAAGCATTTGTTATCTGGTTAACTTATGAGTACAAGAATAAAAAGAGTGATCTACGCATAAATGGGCGTGAACTAGTAATGATCAAGAAGTGATCATGAACACTTACTTACGAGTCAAACATAACCCCACCGTGTTCCCTTCTTGGTTCAAACCTCACAAGAAGAGACGTTCACGGTTACGCACACGGTTGGTGTGTTTTAATTGAGTTTACTTCAAGTTTTCTATTACAGGGTATTATAAAATTTCCCAAGTTGCCACATAACCGCGGACACGGCTCTCACAAAGATTTAACCCAGCAGGAGGCTCCAACTCATCCATCACAATTAGCCACAAGCTGCTGTGGAAAACCTCAACCGCGGGATAGCCCGTAGTATCCTCGGAATCCCGGTGCACAAGACGTTCGAGAAGGGTAAAACAAATCCAGCAAGACCACCCGACGTGTCGACGAACCCGATAGGAGCCGCGTATCTCGTTCTCTGGACGCGGCCGGATGAGCGCAGCATACAATGGCCTGATAGAAATCACCCGAGTTGCCCCGGGGTGGCCCGACACACGACTCTATTTTGGACCAACACTCATGAGGAGCATTGGCCGGGGTTGTTGAGTAATTATCCGCGGGTGCCGACGGGTCCCAATGCAATTTTATTAGTTATTAGGCAAATGTAGTACCAATGTTGGGCCTTGTCGGAAGAGTTTTATCCCAAACCGAAAATCAAGGGGGTCCCCATAACAACCCCAAGCATGTTAGGAGCACTCAATATGGAACATAACACCGATACACGGAAACTAAGGCGGCAAGAGTGGAACAAAACACCAAGCAAAAGGCCAAGCCTTCCACCCTTTACCAAGTGTATAGATGCATTAAATTAAATAGCAAGAATATTGTGATATCCCAAAGATATTCATGTTATCACATGGAACAACATACACCTGCAACTAGCAACTCTATAAGAGGGGCTGAGCAAGCGGTAACATAGCCAAACAACGATTTGCTGGGAAGGTGGAGGGTTAGAGGCTTGACAAATAAGTGATAGGTAGCAAGACATAGCGATAGAAACGAGACAACTAGCATGGCAATGATAGTAGTGGTATCTAGGAAAATGATCATCTTGCACAAGATCCCGCTTGGAAGAAGAACGAATCCGTGAAGAAGACGAACCAACGTAGTCGAACAGATGCTCACACTCCGAAACGCTTTCAAAACTCTATCGAGAAGAAGCAATCCAGAAACAAACAAATGACATGGTAAACACCACAACATTTTTCATGACATGATGCACAAACAATGATGATGCATGTCAACTTTAAATATGCAAGGCATGACAAAGCACAACAATCAACTACTACACATTGAGTGAAGTTCAATATGCAAGGAGTTGCATATTGACGAAACTCCACGTTCGAATCATTTAGTTCACTCTCGTTTATTTACATGGCAAGTTTAAATGTTGTTTATCATGGCAAGAGGTGAAGCATAATTAAACTACTGTATCTAGGCATTTTAAATGAAGTCGGAAACAACTTATAGTATTTCTGAAATGACCCCATATGCAAATTTCGAAATTGGTCCTCATCTGAACTAACCATGTCTTATATTTATTAAACATGAAAAAAAAATGCACCATGTGATTCTACTCGTCATTCTAGGCGATTTACATATATAGATCATTTAAAACAGAGCTACATCATCAAAGATATGACACACACAAGATAAATATGTCATGAATGCAAAATGCATGCAAACATGAACCACAAACATCTTAATCATGGATGCAACAAGATATTATGAAACTACATAAAATTCTAGGCAAGTTTCATGTCAACATGTTCAAAACGGAGCCACGGTTCAACAAGAATAAGCAACACAAGGTTTTGATAAAATCTGTCCAAAACAGCAACATAGCAATTTGCACACTTCAAAACAACAAGCTACAGGAACCTAAAATGCACAAACAACACATGAGGCAGTAGCATGTAACATACACCTCATTCATCAAAAGAAATCATACTCAAAAGAGTCATGGATCACATGGTAGGAAGCTGACAACATGACTATAAAACATAGCATTTATGGACTTGGTGAAAATAACAGTTTTTTAGAAACAATTTTAACCTGAAGGCATATTGACAGCAAGAAAAACATATGCTACAGGACTTATCATGACACACAAATCTACAGCATGGTAGTGGACATGATGCACTACATTTCATTCAACATGAGCATGGTCTAAATATGCACAGAAACATGGCTAGCATCAACACAACAAGGCAATCTAAAGAAAACAGATTCTCAGACTTGGTGAAAATTAGAGTAGACATGAGCAGCAATTTTTTATCAGGTAGGCATGTTGACAACAAGAAACAAGTATGTAGCAAGGCTATTTCATGGAATCAAATGGCACGTCTATATAGACCATAACATGGACTTCAATTCATCCCACATGGGCATTTGCATAAGAGCTATGAATCCATGGCAATCATCAAGACAAAAAGCTAAGTTTTAATCCAGATTCCAGACTTAGTGAAATTTAATTAACTCCAAAACATCAGTTTTGACTAGGCATGTTTGCATGACAATAACAGTAGCATAACAAGCCTTTCTAGGCATGGCAAAGATACTAGGAGCAAGTAGACATAGCATACTACAAATTACTCCATTGGCACAAATTCAAAGAAAGCATGGATTGCTTAGCATGGATCTCGCAAAACGAAACTTATCGTTAACAGCAAAACAGTTTTAACACGAAGGCCACTTGAGAGCAAAAAATGGGCATGCTAATGATGTTTGACATAGCAACAAGAGGCATGGCATCAAAGTAGACAACACATAGACCAAATCTCATGAAGGAACCACATGCATAAGAGCTATATGTTAGATGCAATCATCCACGCAAGTTTGAATAAAATAACGATTTTGCAAATTACGACAAGATGCACTTTTGCAATGCAGATTTGAGCATGTAAATGAATCCTAATATGTGTGCAAATGCCACTATGTTGTAGAGCACATTGAGTAGATGATTTTTCATATATGAAACATTGTCATAGGATGAACATGCACAAAGTTGCAAGCAGTTTAATATTGCAATATGATGATTTTTCAGCCACAAAAAGACTTAGTAGAAATCCACCTCGGGGACGAATTCAGACGGAGCAGTACCGGGATCTCGCGGGATGGGGAAATCCTGTTTGGCTCGGGGTCGAGGAGGACCCGGGACGGCGTCGTGCGGGCGAGGAGGCCGGCCATGGCCGCGGCATGGACTCGCCGGAGGTCGGGGAAGGCCGGAGGGAGGCGGCGCGATGCGGATCCGGCGGCGGGTCGCCGGAGACGGGCGACAGTGTGGGCGGAGGCAACCGGGGCAGCGGAGCTTGTCGCGGCGGCCATGGAGCTCGGGCTCGGGTCGACGGGCTGGGGAGGCCGAGCGGCGCGGCGGCGGTGATGCGGGGCGCGGGGAGGCGGCGCGGTCGGAGGCGGGGCGACTCCGATGGGCAGCGCGGCGGCGGATCGGCAAGGGGCCGCGGTGACGGGGCTGGAGGTGCCGGTGGAATGAGGAGATCTGACGGCTAGGGGCGGAGCAAGGGACGGGCGGCGAAGGGCATGGGCTCGCGGGCGCGACCCGGGCCTGCCGACGGCGGCAGATGGGCCTCGCGAGGGCCGGATCTGGGCCCTCCAGGCCCTGGCGCAGAGAGGCGGTGGAGGGCGGCTCGGGTTGGTGACGTGGCAGCCCCGTGTTGGCCACAGGGGGCGCTGCGGCGGCACTGGCTGGCTGGGAGCGCCAAGTGGCGGTGGTGGGTAGGTCTGGTGCGGAATTCCACGCGAGGTGGCGACGGCTAGAGGTAGGGGAAGGGTTAGGCTAGGGTTTTATCCCGATTTGGACTAGGGGAGCTCCTTAAATAGGAAGGGATGGCTAAGGGTGAGGGATTTGCTTCGTTTTTGAGCCGTTCGATCCCGATCGGACGGCTCCGGACACGGGGGTAGTGTAGGTTGGGCTAGTGGGCTGTGTGGAGTGTCTTGGGCTAAGATGAGAGGGAGATTTGTGGCCTGACACGTGATTTTTTTAAATACCGAAACGTCCGACAAATAAACCGGCGATAGTGTCGCTATATGTTTATCCGTTAGGGTATCAAACGAACTCTGAATGCGAAAAAATTTGGCAGGCAATCTACCTACATTATATTAAGACCGTACGCCAACTTTCAACCCATTTCGAAAAAAATTATACGCACTTTTTAAAACAATATTTTAATGATGTCGCGGGCGCGTGCGAGTGTGGTTGGTCATGAAATGGTCAACGACAAGAACGAAGAGAACCAGTAACTATGGACGGATGCAAGTTTTGAAAAATGGCGGCAACGGAGTGCCAATGCTATGCAGATGATGCGAATGATGCGATGATGAATGCAACAACCAAATAAATCACACGGTGATACTCGAAATAAATGAAAAGCAATTGGATCGTCGATCTCGGGCTGTTACAGTATATCACCAAAATGATCAATGTGTATTTAGTTATTGTTCAGTTTATATCGCAAAGATGTTCAATGTATACTTAAAATAAGTTCATTGTATATTTAGAATTTTTTTAATGCATTATTTAGTAAAATGTTCAACGTATATCAGTACAATATTCAATGTGTATTTCAAAATTGTTTAGCATATATGAAAAAAGTTCAATGTGTATTTAAATTTTTTGCCGTATGTTTATAAAAATGTTCAATGGTCGGTTTTTTCCAAATTCTTTTGGATCTGCCAACGCATTGAGTTCATAAATATTTGTGCGACATACTAACCACGAAGAAGTTCATATGGTTCAGAACGTTGACACGCTGTCGATTGGTTACGAGTTCGAATCCTAGTATGAACTTTGTTTTTCTTTTATTTTTAGTAATGGCTTCGTCATGACGCAATCGAATGGGCCGGCCCATTCAGATCGCGCCTGCGCGAAAGCTCGTCCTTTTGACGCTAGCGAGCGTCAGCTAGGAACTCTCCCAATTTATGGCATGTTGTCTCTTTTGTCCCATAAACGGCTCATGATGCGTTTGGGCTCAGTCATGGCTTGAGGGTGGCCTTTTGACAGCCCGAGGTGTATTTGGGCCCATTTACGACATGTGGTTTCTTTTGATTCATTAGCGACATGTGGTTTCTTTCAACCCATTACCAGCCTGAATTCACCATGTGCTGACCCGTTTGCGGGCCATGTTACTTTCGTCCAGTTTATGGTTCATGATTATTTAGGCATGTTGATGATTGATGGTACGTTTGGTACATTGGGACGTCGGGGAAGCAGCATACAATAATTACCAATAAACACACATTTTACATAAATGCTAAAAATCTAACATCAAATTTTTAAAGATGGCAAATCAGGCTTTTCATTGTAATTTATATTGGCATGGGATGATAAATTTAGTTGTAAGCACAATAAACTTTCTGACAAAAAATAAACTAAGCTGAATTTGACATGCTCGCAAGTTAATCTTGCCGTCCTTTTTTTTTTTTTGAGAAACTAATCTTGCTGTCCTTGACGAACACAACTTGCCATCCTCGAGGATCAAAGCTTGCTATGGAAACGTTTAATTTTTCTTGTCTAAAAATCTGACGTGTGATGAATATTTGTGGACTATTTTTATTCCTTTAATTAAACAAACATTGCTGAATAAATAAAGAGTTGTTCGACTAGGAAAAGGTAAATAAAACGCAAGTTTCAGTTGGCTTAGCCTTATAGACAGACTCATAAATATACTCCATACCCTCGCAAAAAAAAAATACTCCATAAAATATATGTAAAGCCTATCTATGCCATGGAGGACGAGCAAGTGTGACTACTGCTCGTGTACGTACGTGGTGACCTCGCTGGGAAGGAAGGCATGTCCATGAAACATGTTTAGGGAGGCCAAGCCATCGGCGTCGTCGTCGTCCACCTCGTCGTGGAAGGCACGCCCTGACATGTTCCTCGTCTCTTCTTTGGAGTAGCGGGACACTGACCGCACCGCTCTGCGTCTCGTGTCGACCTCGACCAGCCACACCGTGCTGTCTCCCCCGGCTTCGATACCAGCGTGGCGCCCCTCGCTCACCATGAAGCAGAGGGCGTCCGGGTCGACCATGCTCACGACGGGGTACTCCGGCGGGACACACGGGAGGGGCTCGTAGCCGGAGAAGGCCCAGAGCTCGGCGGCACGGAAGTCGACGTCCTTCTCCCACTTCATGCTGCCGTCCCGCGCCTTGCCCAGGGTCCAGATGGTGACGGTGAAGACGAACAGCAGGCCGCGGTCGACGCTGACGAACTTCACCGTGTCGCCGGCGGTGACGCAGACGCTCCTGGACGCCTCGGGGCACTCCTGGCCGTGGTCGGGCTTCGCCCAAGGGGTGTCGACGGGCAGCGGCACGTACGTGAGCGCGGAGCCGCCGTCGGCGAACACGCGGCCGACCAGCATGCCACGGTAGTAGTCCACCCAGCACAGGAACCGGCCGCCGACGGGCACGACGGCGTCTGTCTCCCAGCACTGCAGCGTCAGCTCCTTGCCCCAGCCGTCGGTGACCTTCACGCGCCTCAACTCCCACTTGTCGGACTCGGACGGCCCCGGGCCCGGCGAGAGCAGCACGCAGAGCTCGAACGCCACCGGCGTGCCGCCGTCGCCGCCAGCCGTGCGGAGCTCGGCCACGGCGAACTTGCCCTCGCCGCGGCGGCGCAGTGTTGGCGCTGCCTCTCGCCGTGCCGATTCTTCTTCTACCTCAAGCTGCCTCACACAACTCTCTCATCTCTCTTGTCTGGTTTCTCTCAAGAACACTCAATATCCTGACACATACGCACACACACATGATGGGGAACTATACACATACACACACCTCACCGTGGAGAAGAATGGCTTTGCCTCTTGCTCCCGGTGAGAACACAGGGGCTACATTTTTCTCTTGCCCACACAGCCTATTTTCCATTCATCTCTTCAACTTAAATAGCCACAGTACAATATGCTACACACGCACTAACCAGGCAGCGTGCCCAGCCACCACGCACTAACCCACTAACTAATACTTCCTCCGTCCCAAATTAAGTGACTCAACTTTGTACTAACTCTAATATAAAGTTAGTACAAAGTTGAGTCACTTATTTTGAAACGGAGGGAGTACATGACCTTTTTCTAAGCCCACTAGTCCACGGACGACCCCATCACCCTCGGCTAACAACTTATGCATGCATGCAATAACTAACCTATCTTATCTCTTGACTAACAACTAATTTATCCAGGGCTAACAACTTATGCATGCATGCAATAACTAACCTATCTTATCTCTTGACTAACAACTAATTTATCCAGCCGATCTGACTCCCAACTATTACGTGCCTTGCCGCTTCTCACGGCTGTGCTGCATCGCACAGCAACCTGGCATCACGCCATGCACGCCGCATCGCACAGCTGCTGGCATCTCACCTTCCATGGCACGCTCGGCCGAGACTTTGCCGGACAACTCCATAAACTAAACTACATGCAGACTCATATGACAAGATTAGTTCTAACACGCAGGATGCCGATGGCCTTCCTGGTGAGCGCGGAGTTGGGGAGCAGCGACAGAGACGGCGGCTGGGCGCCCCTTGCCTTGTACACGAAGTAGTCGATGCTGCGGGGGGACACGGTGAGCTGGAGGAGCACGGAGTCCTCGTGCGCGGCGACGACCCGGGGGTAGGCGAAAGACGAGTCCTCCTTGCTGGGTCCCCCCGGCCATCGGAGGTAGAGGCGGGAGGTCGCCGGCGGCGCGTCGAACCGGAACGACACGCTGATGGCATTGCCAGTGGAGGTGCGGGACCACGCCACGGTGGCCGCGTCGGCGTCGGCGTGGTCCTCGCGGTGGCCGAGCCGATCGAGCAGCACCCAGCGAGGGCGGGGCACGACGGCCGTGAGAGCGGAGGTTTTGCTGGGTTGGGCCTCCATGGCTACCGTGGGTTTTTCGATCGCGACTTGCCCCCTTTTTCTTTTCTTGAGCTCACAAGGTTCCATTATATAAGGAGAGGACGTAAGAAACTGAACTACACCTGGACTCTGAATTGGCCCAGGACTCTACCTCTGATTTGTACTCTGACTGAAACCACCCAAACTACTTCTGGCTTTTATGGATGAGCAAGCCGACTTACGAACTAGTGCTCCTAGTTCAACATTCTAACCGACTTGACGAACTAGTACTACTCCTACTTGTTTATGATGCCTCAGTCCAGATCGCGTACATGCATGTTTTCAGCATGTGGCCAATGCTATTTTGATGTCCCTTCAATTATAATAATCAAGTAAAGTAAAACAAACTTTCTTCAGAAATAATCACCCCGCACTTTCAGACATCTATAACCGACTTGAACGTACCGCCCTTAATGCCTTGATCCAGAAGACCGGAACACGCGCCTGTTTTCGACTTATGGTCAATGGAATTCGATATCCACTTCAAGAAATTACAGTAAAAAAAAAGAGTAAAATTTCCCCTTATTTCATTGCAACAGTCAAAGCCGACACATGCGCATCATTAATCCTGTTTGATTTAGAAACCTTGTCCAAATGATTTTGCATTGGATACCAGGTTAAATGTATTTTTTTCTATTTATTTTGTTCATAATGATTTTGCATCGGACACTTGGTTAAAAAGATATACTCCTCTTCCATATTAAATGTCGCTGATTTAGTATAACTTTGTAATAAATCAGCGATATTAATTATGGAACATAGGGCACTTGGTTATTGCAACTATCCGAGGTGCCACTGGTACAAAATAAACATATTATTCCGAAACTGAGGTATCACCAAAGCACAAGCTTCACTTGCTGTTTCCGACAAAAGGAAAATGTAGTGCGACTTCTAGGTGCATCTACGGTATACACTTCTGTCGAAAATGACAGAGTACAGTTACAACCAACTCCGGACGCTTTTTTCTGTTGAACCCTTGGCAAGTAAATTGTTTTCTGAAGGAACAATCATCAAACCTTTCTTCAGGCATTCCATGACGCCGACCGCCTCATTGTCGGCTTCACAGGCCGGTCCTCCTCCATTGAGATCATCAGGAGCGTTGACGGGTCCTCCAGCATCATCCGCGCGACGAGGTAGCCAGCAATGGACCATGTCTGGAACTTCCTGGCCTGCTTGCCGACGAACTTTCCCAGCTTGCCATCGTAGTACTCGGGCCAGCCGTCCTTGAGGAGTCTTGCCTCGGAGAGCTCGATGGCGCGCTTCGCCATTTGTGGCCGCCCGGTCTTGATGCAGGCTGCTGTCAGCAGCCATAGAAGAACTGCAGATGAAACATGTGAGAATGTTAAAATTCGTAGGCTTCCAGGCATCCCAAGATTGGGTTGTGGGCTTGTGGCTTTGCTTCGTGTACAACTAGAAGCAGAATAATTACCCGCCAAAAAAAAAAACCTAGAAGCAGAACAACGATTGAGCATACAGAGCCACGTCTCCACTCCTCAAGTGATAAGGAAGCATTGACAGAACTCCCACCCCAAGCAATCAGAAGAAGGCAGATCAAGGGTTCCCAGAGATTTAAAATCATTTTCTCCTGACAAAACTATGTTGCCGTCTGTAGCACAGGACATGGTAAACTCCAAAATGAAATTTATTCTAACCATTTATTACTGTTTTATAATTATTATTTGAGTTATAGCCTTCATTCAGAAAAAAATGTTTCACTTTAGATAATAACAGTTTTTACGAACCAACAATATTTGGCAGCAAAGAATGCTCACTAATATAATCGACAGAATGGCATAGAGTAAATTACCTGGCCATGATCCTCCATTATGATAACTCCACCGGGTATTCTTGGGGTCGCAGCCAGTAATTATTCTCCATTCATGGTTCTCAAGTGCAGGATATACTATCTTCAGAGGCACCTCGCCCACTAGCTCATCCCACCTCTCCTCGATGAGATCCATTATTGCCGATGACTGCTCCGGAGTAGCTAGAGATGATATAATGGCAATACAGTTTCCAAGAGCAAACCACCTGAAGTCCATCATCGCAGGGCTGACATTGCCAAGAAAGTAGCCTCCCCGGCATGGCATGAAATCAAACACCCAATCAGGAATTGAATCCGGGATGACATTGAATTTGTTCACAGCAGTGTGGGAGTACTCTTCTGTTTTGTATCTATATATGTTATTTAGATGTGGGAAATCAAGCCAGAAGTAATTTCGCATGTGATAGGTTAATGCATGTAGTCGCTGCCCTATCTTCTCTATGAAGTCTTTCCCTTCACCATCCGGCTTGAGCATTTGGAGAGCACATCTTAATGCCATGTAGAAGAGAGCTTGGATCTCAATAGGATAACCATATATACCCTGAAAGTATAGATTACCATTAAAATCATGTAACGATAAGGATATACACCTCTGATTGAAATTGTAACTAGAGAGTTGAACAAGGAACCAGGAAACTATTAGGATTACATTTCAGAATACCGATTGCCTTTTTCAAGTATGCTGTAACTCAAAAAGGTCGAACAAGCAGCACAAAAAAAATTAGGATTGTATTTCAGAATACATATCAATTTTTTCAAGAGTTACCTTTTCTTGTGCTAAAATTAATCATACTTCCTACTTACGGGAAGATGTATGACACTGACAAATGAATTAGCATTATCTGTGATGTGCCCCCCCCCCCCCCCCCCTTGCATAGACTTGGTAAATTAAAGGTTACATACCAAAATAATAATATAAAAAACCCGATGTTCCAAATTTGTAACAGAATAATAACAGGTAATACCAATCAGTCAAAGTGTTTAACTGAAGATGTCTCTTTTCAAAGTTTACTGTCCGGGAAAAATAAATGTTCCTTTTGGTTGTACATTAAAATGCAGAACCAGTCCTGTTCCCCTTGCCACCTCAATTGCATTGTTCTTGCTTTTAAGTAAATAGTTATGAATTTAAATTAAATAAAGGTGAAATGGATGTACCATCCGACGATCGATCATTGAGCAACCATCAGTGCAGAGCAGAGTTGGGAAAGTATCGAATCCCTCAGATAAGCAAAGACTCAGTATAAGCCGCATGCACTTCTGACAATCAGGTGATTCTGACAAACTAACATCTCCAGTGTACTTTGTATATGCCCGAAGGAGAATAATCCACCAAAATCCAGAGTCCACTGGTGCCACCCTGCCAATTGCGCTCTCACCAAAATCTGCAACTAATGTTTCAGTGTTCCTGTTTACATTACGGTCCACCTTGAAACTTGCAGGCATTGCTCCTGCTCCAAGCTTGAACCGGTCTACCATTTTTTCTGAGCTTTGCAAGTGGAGAGTTCTCAAGAGGAAGTTCTTCACTATTTCAGGCTCGTTGTTCATTAGGAAAGCCAATGCACTAGGAACAAAATCCCGTACAAAAACCTGCAGTTGTAAGGATAAAATCAACAACAGTACAACATCAGATATTAATTATTTCAGGGAAAGTAATACAAAATGCAAGAGAACGATGAATGTGAAGCAAGCAGAGTACCCAAAGCCATAGTGCACATGAAAATTATTTTCAGATAATATAGGACACAAGTGAACACTTTGTATTTCATCAGTTTATAACTGAGAGTATCCGGCCATATAATAAATGTAGCGTCATCCTTATTACTCCCTCCATTTCAAAATAATTGAAGTTGTAGATTTATCCTAAATAAGTTAAACTTGCTTAAGTTTGACCAACTCTATAGAAAAACATGCAAAGATCTACAGCACCACATAATCATAGTTCAAAAATATATTGTATAAAGAATATCATGAGTAATTTGGTGTTCCAGATGTTAATATATTTTCCCATACTTGGTAAACTTAAATTATTTTGTAACAGAGAGAGTACCGACAACCGGACAATTTTTACTACTAATTTAGATATGTCTAAATGTCAGAACCTAGGAAATAAAGGATAACCTGTTTTCATATATGAGACCAATGGGTTTTACCTGATCATAATTGAGCACCTCCTCAGATGCATGATCTACCGCAGCAACAGTACCCACAGGTTGGCCACGAAAATGCACTACAGATTTCCTGAGTGCCTCCCATGCCTCATTCACAAGGGGGTGCGGTCCACTTGGCTCACCGAAGTGTGATCCCGTTGAGAATGGTGACTCAAAACCATTGCGGAATGCAGGTGACTGCGCCACACTATCAAAGCCATCATTATGCCGATGTGAGAGCTCGCTCCATGAATTTTCATCAAATGACCTCTTACGCTCCAGTGTGAACCTTGGCTTGTCAATTAGTAAGCGTGAGAGATCAAAATTGATCTCTGCCTCTGAGGCAATGGAGACATGCGATGACACTCTCTTCATTATACCCTGCTTTGGTCAACTATTATTCAGATGAATGAACTCCTACAAGGGAAATAAAATATCAGTTCAGGTTCAAACCCATGCCAGTGTTTATGAGGATGATGAAGGTGCAGAGAGTTATTCCGTTGCAGTAGAAAGCCAGTTCACAAACCGATTTATGGCGAATAAACCCTCTTGTTCTCATAAAAAAAAGAGGTGGACTAATAATACTGGTAAATATTAGAGTTATGCAAAGCAACTAAACTACTAGTCAAGCAATGTATATGATTGGCAGAAATCAGTGGCCCAACGATTAAGGGGGTGCGTATGTACACTGGCCAACGGAAATCAAGAATTAGTGCTGGTGCATAGAGAAGTACGCAGCAGCATAGTTATTATAAACTACGGGACGGCGCCAACAGCCACAAGACTTCGATGAAATCAGAGCCCGCAGAGGGCAGCGCTGACGCAACCAACTAGGGCGACCGACAGAGCCAACCACAATGCCGGATCTGAATCTAGAGGGGTGAAGAGCTCGTAACCTTTTTTCCTTTAGAAAAAAAAAAGATGGCCCAGTCAGCTGGAAAGCTCAGTAACATGTAAGAAATTAATTCTGTCGCCGTCCCTCTAAGGCAACGTCAGGTGCGATTTGGAAAGCTCAGTAATTCTGAGAAAATATATATCCCGCCTCCCATAATCCAGTATAGTATCTCCGCGACTAGGAAGGTTGTATTATTTCAGGAAAGTTGAACGGATTTTGCTATACGACGGAAAGAAACGGCGGCAGCAGAGCAGAATCGACGCGGACAACCAGCTCCAACGACGACTCATCAGCTGTCTGCTCCAACGACGACTCGCTACCGATTTGGTGCGGCATCTAAAACCGAAACCCAGCCCAGTGGGGCGGCGACCCAGATCCAAGGCTGGACGGAAACGGCAGTCAACCACATCGATCAAACTCCTACCGAACCAGATCCGTGCACCAGAGCAGCACGGAACCGATCGCCGGGAGCAGAGGCCAAGGAGGATCAGAGCCGGGGAATCGGCGACGGAGAAGGACGTACGCACCGTGCGAGGGGTCGTCGTCGCCGGGCCGGACCGGGCAGGCGGAGACGGAGGCGGGGGAGTGGGGGTGGAGTGCGCGGGCGCGGGGAGGAGGCGGCATGTTGAGCCGGAGGCGGGTGTATTTATAGGCCGGCGCGCCAAATGAGCGTCCTCCTTCCTTGTTGCTGCCGGTGTTCGAAAATTTCCCCGGGCTGCGCTGATCATACTCCTCCTCCTCCTGCCTTGTTGCTTCGGCTTTGTCTTCTTCTTCTTCCTTTTTTAATTAAAACCTTTTTTTATGTTGCAAATGGAATGTTGTATGTTTCTTCTGGATTTTGTTTCCCGGTGACGTATGTGTGGCGCGTGCGCCGGATGAAAAATGATTTTTCGACGGGGTAAAAACGACGGGAATGTGTTAGTATTTGGATATCCATGTGAGATGCGCATGCCAAACAATAGGAATGTCGTGTGCTCGGATGCAAGAGATTGCTGATATGCTTACCAAAAATGCGCTGCTCTGTACGATGAGATACTAGCTAGGGAACCGGTATCTGAAACGGATTTGGAGAGAGCCGTAATGCAGCGGATTTTTAATATTATTTTTTTATCCATTTATTATTATCATAGTTGACTTTTCGGGGATCAAAAGTCTAGAAACAAAAATTAAATGAGAACAAATGAAATAAGAAGTAAATAGGAAAACAATATGTCAGCTAGATTAGACTTAATTAATTCTCACTCTAGATGACAACAAGCCTCACCTTATATTTGCTTTGTTGAAAAATATATTTTAGCCCCGTATAATATTAAAGAGAAGTTTGGCAGAACCCACAAGACAAATAAGCCAGATACAAGGTGTTTAGGAGCACAACAAACAAAAAGTCACAATAAGCTGAGCACGCAAAGGATTAAAAAAAACACCACCTGCTACCATCACGCCCCTCGCCTGCCTTTGACCAAGATCAAAAAACGGGTTTGACATGATACACATGGTGTTGGCTTGGTAGCACTCGGAGGTTGTGCACGGCGGCAACCCACTTCACCCCATCGCTGCCGGCAAACATCGTTGGGGCGACGCATCTGGCGGCGGTGACTACTAGGTTGGTCGTGGCGTGCACAACGGCCATCGGCGAGACAGCGATGCGACAGTGATTGGAAGAGACATGATGGTGTCTTCACTTTCGATGTTTTCTTCTTTGGCCGACTTCGGTCTGAGCATGTCGGTAGAATGGCGGTGATGGAAATATGCCCTAGAGCGTATTATTATATTTTCATATTCATAATTATAAGAGTTTATATTCTATGATATAACTGCTATGATCGTGGAATATGCGATTCAGTGGAAAACTCATATGCATGTGTGGAATGATAAACAGTAAAATAGTATTCCTAGTCTCGCCTCTAAGACTATCTCAAGTGTTGTTGGTGATCATGTTTTCCAGATCTTAGGATATCGTTAAGTGTAACGATAGTCCTAAAACAACTTTGAAAATATGATGTTAAAAGAACAATCATATTGAATCGACCCAAAACATGTTTCTTGTACTTTGAGATTATATCGTCATAAGTCAACTGCTATAACATGGAGAGTTAACATATGCTTAAGTTCATAAGACCATGAGAGTATCGTACTTTCTCCTTACCGTACGATGGACTTTGGAGTTGCTCAAACGTCATTTATAATAGGGTGATCATAACGACAACTTACAGGTTCATCGAAAAGTTTGACAAGGGACTAGATAGATCAAGAGTGGGATTTGCTCCTTCAACGATGGAGAAATATTCTTAGGGACCTCTCGGTGTGACGACATCCATCATCGTATGGCCATACACAGGTTACTATGTCACGGGGATCCAGGAAGACTTCAACGAGAAACAAGAACAAAACCACTAATGAGGAGAACGGTACAGTGAGCATGTGTATGACTCAAGAGGATACCAATACATTTCATCTCGGGTTTTGTAAAGTATCGCGAAGCAATGGGAATAGCGCACGATAACCAAAGGTTCACTCGAATGACATTCGTGTACTCACATGGATCAATATGACGTCCACAGTTCCGCTATCGGTCATTGAACAAAGGTGTTTTGTTCATGTCTATGTTCTACTGAACCTACAGGGTCACAATCTTAAGGTAATTACGATCTCCTGAGTGTTATTAGGACAAGAGTAATGAGAAAATATTTATGAAATAGTTTTATTAATATTTGAAATAGTTTCGAGAGGAACTGAAAGTGTTTCGGGGTCGCCAGAAGGGTTTCAGAGGCTATCGGGTGATAAAGGGTATTACCAATAAATAGTATATATGTGAAAAATGTTTCTGGAGATGTCAAATGAATAATAAAGGCTCTAATAATAGTTAGAAAGCTTTTATATTTAATTTAATGTCAACTGGCCTTAAAAGGCCAAGTGGTGGAAGGAGAATTTTGGAGTCTCCTTTCAATTTAATATCAGCCGGCCAAAGGAGAGGGTTTCCTTTCCAAAGGAGAGGGTTTCCTTTCCCTTGTGGTGCCCCCTCTCACCTCCCTCCAATCTATATATACTTGAGGACTTTGGCCCTTTGGAGATACAAGTTGTGGAGCCTCCTTTAGTTCTCTAGTTCTAGTTCTACTTGGTTCTAGTAGATCAATTAGAGCTAGACTTAGATCCTCTAATACTCATAATTAGAAGCTAAGTATGGTTCTAATCTCCTTCCTCAAATTCTCCGGCGACGATTAGCTCTGGACGGTGAAGCACTACCGGATAGTGAAAACCGTACGCTTGCAATCTGTGGAGAGATCGTGCTTTCGGTCTTACGTTTGAGGGGTCATTTATCGACGGTTCAAGAGACTCCTAGAATGATCTACACCAACTCATTCTTAAGCTGCAACTCGGGGTTGGTAACAATTCGATGTAAACTGTTATTGCATCTTCATAGTGTTCCTGGTTGATCGTTGGGCGAATTGTTTTTGTTTTCTATCGCGTTTCCCAACAGGCAGACGATGACTATGGTGGTAGACATCGGGATGCATTATCTTTGGATGAGAAATCAGGAGCTGGTCTTATGGTTTGACCAGACGGTGTCAACGTCTGTGCGTCCTTACCTTGTTTTTTCTTTCCCAAAAAGATCTGGACCTTATTATAAAAGTTCATTAGAAGTACAAAACACCTCAAAATATAATTAAAAAAATTCATTGAGGTGTCTAGACCACCAAATGGCCACTACCACCGTCAGAATGAGCCATCGATCCGCCGTTGCCATCGCTCCCCTATTGGAGCCGGCTTGACCTTGTCAATGACAATTGATAAGTTTTCGTGCACGTGCTCCCATCCGCAGTCGTCGCCTTTGAGTCCTTGAATAGATATAAAGCAACTGACACCAAATCTCGTTGTTGCACACACGCAACGAGAAACCCTAACCTCATCACCCCAACGAGACATGCGAAATCTACCTCGAAGCTTCATTGACTATGTCCAGATGGATGAACTTGAGGAGGGACGGAGCCTGAAAGACAAACTCGGAGAAGAAGCGCCGACATCCACCCAAGAGTCACGCCTGTGAGGACTAAAACACCCTAACTAAACTACTAGCTGGAGTGAAGGATCCAGGATTCCCTTCCCCGCCACCGGCCACCGAAGTGGCAGGTGGAGGGCAGGCAAATCCACAAGCTCATAAGTGAAGTCTGGAGAGAAGATTTAGCCCCAGGCATCAAGGGAAGCGGATAAAACACTTGGAGAAAAAGTCACTCATGTCATTACCTTATTTAAGGTGTTGGTTCGAAGATCTGCTTTAGGTTCACAACCCATGGTCTGACATCAAGTTGGACCAGCCAACATCGTCCGCGACCGACGTTCTCTTCTTGAAGGTGTTGGCTTGGAGGGTGCGTCATTACCTGCTAATATGTCGTCGTAGGTTTGGCGGTTCGATTTGAGGATGTTGTCGTGAGGCATATCCTATGTGGATGACCTCAAGTTTTTTTTAATTTTCGTCTATGCAAGTCGGTTATTTGAAGTTGTTAATAATTAATAATACATGCTTATGTGCACCACTCGATGCAGATATCGATGGTCTGATGGTCTGACTCGCTTTAAAAAAAGCACAATTACTATCTCGAACTAAACCTCTTCGCTTTGCAAAAGTGTTACTCTAACCTCGAGCACTAATACACCAGTATGAACAGTAAATTCCATAAAATTAGCAAAATAACAAAAAAAACTATTTTTAATAAACATCAACAAGTTTTTTAACATCCTGCAAAAATTTGCCACGAAAAGACATGTGTAGAGGTGTGTGCCCAAAATAAAAAATGAGTGCTTCCAAATGCGTCTTTTTAAGCATCATATTTTTTGTACATGCCTTCACGGATGTCATCTGAAAGAATTTAGAATTCTTTTTGATTTACTAACTTTTTTGTTGAATTTACTGTTCATATGTGTGTATTTGAGCTTGGCAGTAGATTATCCATGTCCTCTCTTTATCCCTTATTTTAGTTCTGTATGTTAGTACACTATTTGGTATGACCCATTATGGTTTTTGTTCTTGAGATTATTTGTTATCTTAAGGAATTGTTTAAGTGTTTTAAAAAAGAATATTGTTTCTTCTTCTTTTCCCTCAAAAAAGAATATTGTTTCTTCTTAGGTATGAGTAACTCTTGCGTGACCAAAACTGTACGGGGTACGTCCAAAGTGATGGCCGCCTGAAATTTCGTCGATTTTTCAGATGATACTTGGCCATTTTCTAAGTTCCACATGAATCTCGCCGAATTGTATTTTTGCGGTCAGTGCCCTGCCGGTGGAGGGCGGCGGCTAGTCTGCTACGACCAAGAAGTCAGACGTGGCAAAGTTGTGTGGCTGATGAGTGATGACTGCACAATCTCATCATTCACACTCGGAAAAAAAAAGGAGAGGCAAAGTGTGGGGCAGATGGCTGCTACCTGATTTGACCATGACAAAATCCAACGAGTCAAAAGAGGATAGGCTTGCCACCGGCCGGGCGGCAGGCCCGTTTGGCCATTACGGTATTAATTATGTTTAGTAAGGCCATCTCTTATGATGACCCACAACTTTGCTCAGGCATTCCTCTGCGGGCAGCAGAAAGATCAGTCCGCGGACAATAATACGACCTCCAACGCTATCATGTATATGTTCGTCAGTAAAGAGCAATTTGAAATTCAAATAAAGTTTGAACCTTACACGCGCCGGATCATACAAGCGCGGATCACAACAACGCCAGATAACATGACGGATCACACCCAAAAAGAGGCAAGTATGTTGTAGTTTTACATGCCCGGTCACAAAAAAAATTCAGTCCGGCAGTCCTCCCGGCGGCCCGCTTCTTGAGTGTCTCCGCCTTTGCGACTTTCGTTTTGACACAACGTTTTTGCCGCGTCGCCGAGTTGATCTTTCGGACGAGTGTGATGCTCACATCCTTCAGCACCTCCACCACGTCCTCCATCTCCGACAGGTTATCCTCCGGTTCCATGTGGCAGCGGCGGGAGGGAAGAAGAGAATGGGAGAAAAGTATGTGAATTGGGTGGAGAGCGGTGGGATGGAAGAAAATAGTGGGGATTTTTTGCCGCGGAAACATGACGGGCATCTACAAAAGCGCGGGATCCCTCTGCTTTTTGGGTGAGCCGAGGGTGTCGGAGTCCTACGTGTCTGCTGTGTGGACTCCAGCAAACCCCCCATGTTTGATTCCATCTTGCGGAAAAAAACAATAAAAACCCGCATTAGATAGCACAATACGTCCGGACCGCGTGGTCCAGACTTATGTGGGTGGTTTGAGGGTCGATGTTGAAGATGCCCGAAAAAACCAAGCACGATCAAGCATTTAGCTTGAGTGGTTCGGACGTATACATGCGGTTTAAGGGGCCGACGTTGGAGCAGTGGCGGTGCTAGGGGTTAGTTGTGTAGTCAGCTGACTACACAACATCTTGGCAAGACCTACATATATTAGTATACATGAAATGAAAAATGATACAAAATTCATACAAGTATATGAATTTGACATCACAACTTTGAACTCCTGGCTTCGCCACTGCGTTGGAGATGCCCTAAAGAACCAATCACAACCAAGCACTTAGCTTGAGTACTCAAGTTGGTAGACACGGTTATATCTCCAGCTCCGCACGACTCAAAATAGCAATGTTTGACCTTGTCCTTATCATATCGAACGATTTTTCTTTTACAAAACACAAGTATATGTAGACGCCCACAAAAGTATGAATGCATGCACACACGCACATCTAAAAGACTGAGCCTACAAGTCTTGAGATTAATGAATTCATCACACGCTTCATCTTTTTAAGTTATACAACCGTTCTATTTCCTGTTGAGAAAGAGAATGAACAAATCGTAAGGCAAAGGGGAGATAAACTCAAGGCCACTTTTCACCGAGCTTTCTTTATACTCTATATGGACGCTCAAATAATGAGTTTTTAGAAAAACCAGAGGCAAAAGGCTCACCTCATTAATTAATTAAGGAGTTTAGTGTACATAGGAGCTGCCCAACAAGCCCATCAACAAAAATTGCATCAACCGATTTAGTCTTGCGGCATGATAGCGCTCAAGTGCCTAGCCCCTGCGGCGACCCAAAGCTTAGCCTCATCCTTTATGAGCTTTAAAATGTAGAATCGTGGCGTTGGTTTCTTCGGGAACACTCCAGCGCCCTCTCATTCCAGATGACCAAAGAGAAAAGCAAGACGAGGGTATCCATGGCCTAACAGTGAGCTATGTTGGGCTTTGACATGTTGGTTCGCCACTTCTTGACAGAACGCTCATTCGCCCATTGATCCACCGGCAAGGTTGCCAAACCGAGCCATTCCTTCACCATCCTCCACGGTCTTAAAGTGCAGCGACATTTGTAGAAAAGGTGTCAGGGGGGATCTCGTTGGATCTCTTGCGTAGCGTGCTTAGCCCACAGTTAGGCCATCCACGCAACCGGCCCACCGTCTGATGCCTATTTTCAGCGCTAGCCAGATAAATAACTTGACCTTGGAGGGATCCCAAACCTTCCACGGGGTCTTGTTCATGGTGCTCAACGTGGAGCCTAGGAATTGTGTCTTGTACGCTGTCGTCACATAGTACTCTCTGTTGGTCTCAAACTTCGAGAAGATGTCATCTTCAACGTTTGGGTGAAGATGGAAGTTCTTCACCTGGACCCAAAGGTCAATAAACTCAGCAATGTGCCCCATAGTGAGCTCCACGGAAGGGTTGATCTTTCTAACCCAAGCATTGTCCCTCATGGCTTCATGCATAGTCCACTGCTTGTACTTGCAAGCCGCAAAGATGAGAGGAGCGACGTCCTTCGACCTTTCCTTGCAGTCGAGAAGTGTCCCAGAAAGGTTATTTCCTTGCATTACCGACAATGATCGTGGTGGAGGCATAGAATGGATCCATACATGCCTCACTGCACGGGTTTCTCATACCAACCCACGATTTGGTCGGATCCTTCCACTCCAACTAGGGCCAACGAAGTCTGAGAGCCCTAGCAAATTTCTCCAGATAGAGGATTCTTAGCCCACCAAGGTGGGTGGGCGGCATACGATCTCCCAACTGACTTCGCAGCTGACCAAGTAGTTGTCTCTTTGGCAGACCAAAGGAAGACACACCCGATCTTGTTGAAACTCTACACCACGCTAAGGGAGACCACAAGGGGGGCGATGTGGTAAATCACTTGTGAAGTTAGGACCAATTTCACCAAGGCAGAGAGGCCGACCATGGTAATGTTCCTCCCTTGCCAAGATGGAAGATTTATTGCTATCTTGTCCTCCAGATGTTGGAAATTAACCCTCTTTAGTTGCCAAACTGAAAGAGAGAGGCCAAGGTACTTCAGGGGTAAGAATGTCTGCGTGGCAGGAAGACCACCAAGGATTTTGACGAGGTTGATATGCCCACACTGGATAGGGATGACAGAGCTCTTCTTGAAATTTAGATTCGAGCCATTGCATATGATTTCATAAATTTGCATTATTTTTCAAATCTAAATCAAGTGACTTTCCAAGGAGAAGGTATTGTTCAGCATGTTTTATTTGATACTGGTAGGAGAATACATACTAGTCCAGCACCATGCGCCACTACTAACTTCTATGATCGCGATGCATCAGTCATGGCTTTGTTGATCTTGATGTTTCGTGGCTATTCAGTAGATAGTGCATGGTATGGTCGGGTGATAATGTGTATGAACGTTTTCTTATGTTGTAAAAGTTAATTAAAATAAAAGGATGACAATCATTTTTGCCTAGTACAACACATTATAAAGTAAGTTCAAGACAACGTGGCATAACACCCGCAAATTGAGTCTTAGTACTTAACCATTAGATGTTAAATCGAGAAACAATATATAATTGGATGGTTATACCCCATGTAGTGAATTCATTGATCTCAAAATTCGGTTCAGTCTCTCGAAGGTGCTCATAGGGATAAGTGTGTCCGTGCATCCATTGACATGGGTGAGCGTGTGTGGGTGTATGTGTATTGTCTTTTAAAAACACTATTATATGTTGAATTCGATTAGTATAATTGTATAGATCGAGTGAGCATGCAATTTTCATGATGGCATAGTGCCTCATGGTGTAGAACGTACAAAGCTGAAAACATTATTGTTGTGTTTGATTACTGTATATCGCTTAAACTGAACATACACTAGGATCCAACCTTACAACATCGTACAGAAAAAAGAAACAAAGACAACTTTGGGATAACCCTATATCAACACTTATTGTGCTAAAATCTTAACATGAAGACATAATTAAGGAGGGAGAAAAGAGAGATATATTTTATCTTAATCTAGTTACAAGTCCTCATCCAGTTCATAGGTGCTTATATGGGATACTAAGTGCACAACCAAATTCCTCAATGCAAAGATGTTTAGCTTATTGTAGCTAAGCTTCTTCTATTTAACTGTTTATCATCCAAACTCTCTCATACAGTTCACATATTTGGCACCATTTATTCATGGTTCACCGAAATGCTCCTTGTCCTCCTTAATTACATTGCCGATGTGGCATTTTTAGCACATGTACACACGTTGTGCTATTTTGTCTCGAGAACATACTAAATGACTTGAGATTATAGCTCTAATATAAAGAAATTGTATGAGTTGTGTCTAAAAGCAAATTTAATATTCAAGGTGCAACTTAAGATATAATGATATTTTTCTCTTGGAAAAAAACATCCAGATCTACACCATGGGTATTCAGAGTACGGAGTAGATATAATAATATGTGGGTGTATGTGTATTCTCAGATATTTAAGGTACATTCAGAGTATTAACCAAACTAATAGTCTAAACACCACCGAAAAGTAAATAAATTGCATCAAAATAAACACACACACACACACACACACACACACACACACACACACACACACACACACACACACACACACACACACAAGTTGTATGCATTTCTATTTGGAGTACCATTGTGTTCTAGTTTTTTCCCAACTATTTAAAACTCTCTGCTACATTGAAAAAGATCAATCTAAAAAAGCTACATTGACAAATGGCCAATTTTGGGTGCAACGAACGCTCCTTAATTGTCCGCTGGCGGTTGTCAGAGGTGCCAGTGTGTCGCTCTTAAGCACCACGTGGTATGTTAATAACCAAAATGTACCCCACTTGATCCAGACTACTGAGCTGTGCTTTAGGTGAGCCCACACTTTGGGAGAAAAGGGATCCATCTGATCCCACGGAAGTATGGAACACGTTTTCCATTTTCAAGTTTTTTTTGGGCGGGTTGTCATTTTTCAAGTTGCAATAGTGGAAAAATAAAAAGAGCAGAATGTCAAGTGCTAACTTTTTTCGAAGTGCTATATACTTCCTCCATCTCAAAATAAATGTTTTAAGCTTAGTATAATTTTGTACTAGAGCTAGTATAAAATTAAGACCGTTATTTTGGGATGGAGGGAGTACTATGTTATTGTTTTGCCAGAGAATATTTTAGATATTTTTTGCTGTGAATATGGTGCAGTTTGTAGTTTTTTTTTTCCTGCGAGTCTGTGCTTTATAGTTTTAGCGTGACGTCGAATCCAAATCAGAGTCGTTCACTCGTCTTGGCGTCTGTACAAGTCTTCTGTCGCCTTTGCTTAATTTAGGCGACACCCCATTTATTAATGTCATCGAATATCACCTTTGCACCGCTTGGTATGAGAGCTATCTCAAAAAATAATAATAAAACAATCAACAACTAATATCATCTTTGCGTTGCACGTTAATAAATCCCAAATCCCATCTGCCACACCTTCCATATCACACTTCCTATTCATACCACTAAGGCCCCATTACCGTTTTGGAGCGATTTACATGCGTAACATCTGCACCCGTAAAATTATTAGGTGCGGCTGACTGGTTGGTTGGTTGTTTAGATCCAAAAAAATCCATCCAGTTTCATACCTTGCACCCAGAAGAAATAGACACCACTTCCTCCATCCGTTTTCTTTCCACCCTGAGTTTACGCACGTTAAGTTTAATACAGACGAATCAGTTATAGGTGTAACTAGCAAAATGATCCGTACGTTCTAACAGAAAAAAAAAAACCATAATCTCCAATGACCATGACCATTTTTTGCTGCATCAGCGAGATACACTATCACTCTCATTTTCGTGAAACTGCGAACACTTGTTGAAAATCATGAACATTTTTTAAACTTGTGAACATATTTGAAATCGTGAACATTTTTTAAGTTCATGAAAATTTTACAACGTATGAGCGACCTGACAAATATATTTTTACAAAATGTGATTTTTTTAAAACATTTTCTTGAATCGATGAACATTTTTTTAAAATTGGTGGAACAATTTCCGGAATTGATGATTTTGTTTTCGAAATGCATGATCTTTTTCAGTGAACATTTTATGAATCAATAAACTATTTTTAAATTTACGAACAGTTTAGAATTTTTAGGAATTTTTTCAATTCATGAACATTTTTTGAATTAGCAAAATTTTATTCAATTTCATTAACATTTTTAATACTTTAACTTTTCTAAAAATCATGAACGTTTTTTGATTTTTTGAACATTTGTTTAAAAATTTATGAACATTTCTTAAATGTGCGACCAATTTTTTAAAATCAAAAATATTTTCCGAATCCACAAATTTTTATGAATTATTAAACATTTTATTTCAATTTTTTTTAATTTCCAAACTTTTTTGAATTCCTAAATTATTTAAAGTAGAAAAAACAATAACAGAAAAGAAAAGCGAAATTTTAAAAGCAGGTCGCTCATACATGGGCCGGGCCAAACAGGTGTTTTGTGTCTTCTCCTAGAGCGCAGAGCGTAGTATAAGAGGTTCTTGCATGGGCCGGCCCAGTCTGATATTTTTCTGTGTGAAACGTTTTTTATCATTTATAGGTGGAATTGGTGGGTAATATTTTGTAACTTTAGGGGTAATTTCGATGACGTACGGGCAGAAGCACTCCTTCCTTTATTAGTAGGTAATTGGTGTAATATAAATACATCCATGAAACGGCAATCCAAGCGCGGCCTAAAACACGTTTCCTTTAACAAGGAAAAATGTTGGTTTTTTAGATCAAAGAAAAAAATGTTAGTGTATAGTAAACCTGGGCATGGGCAGCCCGGCCCGGTAACCCGGCCCAAGCCCGGCCCAAAAAACCTGGGGCGGGCTGGGCCGGGCTTTAGGTTCGGGCCGGGTTCGGGCTTGGAAACCAGGCCCGGGCAGTAGTTCGGGCCGGGCTCGGGCTTACGAAAATCGTCAATTTACACGGAGGCCCGGCCCGGCCGGCCCAAAAATCGTCTTTTTAGTCCATTCGGGCCGGGCTCGGGCCTGCATATTGATTATTTTGGCCGGGCCGGGCCGGGCTCGGGCGTGGGATTTTTTGGTTCGGGCTTTCTAAAGCCCGGCCCGGTGTATGTCCAAGTTTAGTGTATAGTTGTAGTGACGGAGACAAGCCCACTCCCCAGGCCCAGGCCTGGGGCATAAGGCTCAGTTCTTTTATGGGTTTTTACATCTGTGTCCCTGGTTCCTTAGTTGTACTCATTCATGCTCACGCTCTTAACTCTTGCTCACTTTTCCCCACTCGCTTGCCCGAAACCCTCAGAAATGGTCACAACGTAGGATGCCGTCGGGTCAATGGTTTGACCGTTAACTTTGACGAGTGGGGCCGTGTCGGAACGGGTCCTCCTTTGACCGTTCGGTCGTATGGGGCCGCATTGAGACACCTCAGATGGGCTTGTCTGAACCTCAAGATCGAGCCCTACAGCACCGCGCCGCTCCGCCCCCTCCGCCGCCGTGCTCCGCCCCCTCCGTCGCCGTCGTGCCCTCCAACTTCTAACCCCATTCCGCCTCCGCCGCCGTCGTGCCCTCCGCCAGATATACCCCCAGATCCCCATCTGGATTAAGCAGCAATGTCGGGGGAGCAGGCTCTCAAGCCCGTCGACCGTGGAGAGGATTGGGTGGAATCGCCGGCGGATAATTCATGGATTACACCTGGGTAAGAGTCGTTTTCCCCTCTAACCGATTATCTGATTCGTAAATTTGGCTCTTTTTGACCGCTAGTCGCTTGAATCGTTCAAATTTTGCTGAATTGTTCCCGGCCTAACTGCACCCCTTATTTGAATCGAATAGGGTTGATCCTGCGCTTGCTTTCCGGCTGTCGGTTAGGATGGAAGTTAGTGTGCTGCGCGGTAGAAAACCGCATTTGATTACTGGATTTTTCTATCCGAAAGTGGTAGAAACCAGTATGTCATTCAAAGATTTGCTCGCGGCGCTCCGAAAGTCTTCATATGGATGGAGCCCTGCCGATGATGTTGAACTGAAATTTTTCAGCAGTACCAAGCAAAAATTTATACCACTAACTTGTGATGAGCATCTTGGATTGCTCTTTACTTTGAATGCTGAAAGCCGTTTCGGTAAAATCCACATCGAGGTGCTCCAGCCACGCAATGGACGTGAGAAGGGGAAGGGTGTTCAGGAATCTTCTGCCTCTGCTAACGGAGAGCGCCCCGGCACTCCTTGCAGGTCGAAACCAAGCAGAGCTAGTGGTTTTGAAAGTCACAATATGTCTGCTGCCGCTTCTTGTGCCGTTTCTCCTGTCGCTGCTGCAGCCGATGTAGAATAGGATGCAGATCCAGACGAAGAGGTGCCTCGATATGATGATGAGGATGAGAATATGTTCCATGTCCTTGTAAATATTTCCAATAAACAAGCTGACGGGGTTATTACCCCTGGGTATGCCGAAGGGGGGTAGTTTCGGCTCCTCCCCGAAGCGAAAACTATACGACTGGCTGGTCTGTGGCCGGCTGCCTCTCTGGCCGGCTGGCCCCTTGCCGGCTGGCCCGCGACCTGCAGTGAGGTGCCGGCTGGTCCCCTGGCCGGCCGGCCCACGGCCGGCTGAACGGATGCCGGCCGTCTGGCCCCCGGCCCGGCACGCCTGGCCGCTACGCGACTAGCTCACCCGCTGACCTCCGGGTGGGCAGGTACCCGTCCCTTCCTACTGCGGCCGGGTACGCTGACAAGACGCGACCCCCACGACGAACTCCGATGTAGCTACAGCGGACGCTGACGCACGGACGCGCATGGCTGCAGTCCGGCTGACCGAACCACTGACTGAGGACTGATTGGGACCCGGCGGAGCCACAGTACCTCTGCGCCGCCGTCCACTCCGTTACTTGCCCCGGCGTGGCTACAGCGTCGCCGGCCGTACCGCTGACTTCGGCCGGCTGGCATAAGATGACGCCGGGCGGGGTGGCCCGTGCCGCGGCAGGTGAGCGCGGACCAATAGGAGAGCCGGCTGACGGGCCCCAGCTGGCGATGGGACCGGACAGCCGGCGGGCCCTACGGGCGACGAGACGGCCCAACCGGCGGGCCCCCTGGCCGGCTGGAGAGGCTGCCAGCCGGGTCCCCCCTGTAATATCTTAAGGGTACTGTACACCGGGGGGTTGGCCTATAAAACCCCCCGGAGCCCCCATGCATCGGGCAAGGAGGACGCACGAAGGCATTCGACCCTCTCTCACACTCACACATAGCAGGGGAAGAGGAGCCGGCTGCTCCTTCTTCTACCTCCAGACAGACAGCTTGAGGAGCATCATTGTAGCACCTCTCCCAATCCAACTAGACCAGCAGGACTAGGGGTATTACCTCCCACGGAGGGCCCTGAACCTGGGTACATCGTGTGTCTATCACCGCTTGTGCCTAATCCCGCTCCCGGAGCCCATCGGCGTCCTTCGGCCCCAACCACTCTCGATAAGCCACCCCATGGCATCTGTCGTGAGAAAACGACGACAGTTGGCGCCCACCATGGGGCCAAACGCGGCGTCGGCCGGAGTCACGCTCCGGGCGGGACCCTTCACCACCTCCCTCGGCCGCCCCACGTCCGGGCGGAACTGCATGCTCGTGGGGCTTGCTCCGGCAGGTCCTGCGGGCGACGCGGCCGACCTCTCCGATGAGAGCCTCGGCCGCGACCTCGCGCTCGACGCCGCCGCGCTCGCCGAGCGTCTCGGTAAGCTGAGCCTCGCCGACGCGCCAGCTGCCGACGAGTACCCTAGCCAGGTGCTCGACTGCCTTGACCCGCCCTCGTCCGTAGGCGCGCTCGCCTCGGGCGAGGCCGGCGACTCACGCGTCCGCGCGGGGGTGATGGCCACTGGCTCATCCACGACCTCCGGGCGTGCCAGGGCGGAGGCGGACGAGGCCGCCGCGGCCGCTCGCGCCGGCACCTCCGACCCCCTCAGCGCCGCGCTTCGGGGCCTCAGCACCCCCGTCGCACCGACGACGAACCCAGCTACGGCTACGGCCGAGCTGGAGGCCGCTCGCCGGCTGCTGTTCGACGAGGCAACCATGCTTGCCGCCACCAAGCGCCGGATGGAGTCCGCGCAGCGCGAGTATAACTCCGCCTACGGCCTCACCCCCGCCGGCAACGAGCCCAGCCGGCGCGGTGACGTCCGCAACCGCGGCCGCGTGGTCGCGGAAATCCTCGGCGGCCGCCTGCCCGTCTACGACACCCCCGCGGCCAACCTGTGGGCTGCGAAGGTAGCCTACGAGGACCTGGCTACTTTGGTGGGCGAGGAGCGCGCCGCTCGCGAGCGACACATCAAGGATCTTATCGACACCGCCAACGCGCAACAAGCCGGCCTCACCCCCGGCGGGGCCGTTTCCGAGGTTCCCCGTCCCGAGGGCGTGGGCACTGGGGCTGCTGACCGTCAGCCGGCCCAGCACTCCAGTTCCCCCCACCCCTCCGGCCGGCGGGCCGAGGGAAGCAACGTTCGGCGTTCACAGCTGCGCGGGAACGAGCAGCCGGCCGTGAATAGCCGGCGCAGCAACAATCCGGCTGGCAGCAACCACCGCAACGAGGCGCCGGCTGGCGGCAGCCGACGCAGCCGGGACCATACCCCGCCTCCGCGGCAGGAGCGTGCCCGCTCTCCTGCCCCAACTGTTCGCCCCGAGCTCGCCACTCGGCTCGGCCCACGTGTCCCACGGAGCGAGAACGACGCGCGGACCCGCATCGAGCGGCTGGCGCAGTCGGCCCTCCTCAAGGAGGAGGGCTCGATCGGCCCTGCATGCTTCGGCCCCCGGATTCGCAATGAGCCGTTTCCGGCCGGCTTCACTCTCCCACGCGACACCCCGAAGTACAGCGGCTCTGCCAAGCCAGAGGACTGGCTGGTTGACTACACCACCGCAGTCGGCATTGCCAGGGGGAACAAGCGCGTAGCCGTGCGCTACGCCCCCCTAATGCTAACCGGCTAGGCCCGGACCTGGCTTAACAGCCTGTCGGCCGGCAGCATCAACACCTGGACGGACTTCGAGGAAGCATTCGTCCGCAACTTCACCAGCACCTACAAACGGCCTGGCCGGCCCCACGAGCTGGCCATGTGCGTTCAGGGGCCGGAGGAGCCCCTCCGAGATTACCTCACATGCTGGACCGAGCTTCGTAACTCCTGCGAGGGGGTGCACGAGGTGCAAGCCATCCAGTACTTCATCGAGGGTTGCCGCGACGGCACTCACCTCAAGCACAAGCTCCTGTGCTCCGAGCCGGCCACCCTGGCGGACCTAATGGCCAAGGCTGACAAGTACGCCACGGCCGACTCCGCCATGCGGGTGAAGGTCACGACGCCAGCCAAGCTGACTCCGCCGCCCGCCGCGCCGCGGGCGGCCGCCGACAACCGGCAGCAGCAGAACAACAAACGCAAGTCCGACTAGCCGGATCCCCGCTACGGGAGCCGGCAGGTCGCCACTATCGAGGAAGAGCAGCCGGCTGCCCAGGCCCCCAGCCAGCGCCAGCGCACCGGCAAGGCCGCCTGGCAGCCCAAGCTCACCTTCGAGCAGATGCTCGACCTACCCTGCAAACACCACTCCGGGGCCAAGCCGGCCACCCATACGCTCCGGCAGTGCAGCTTCTCCCAGCGGCTGGCCCGGGGCGAGGGCCTCCCGGCCCCTCCGCTTCCGGCTCCCCGCGAGCCGGCTCCGACCCAGGCCACGCCGCCTGCTCCGGCTCCAGCAGCCAATGACGGCCGCCTCCACGACCAGTTCCCTCGCCAGGACGGATCCTACGTTGTCTTCACCAGTGAAGCAACCGACAAACACAGCGTGCGCCAGCGCCGGCACGAGGTGAATGCCGTCGCCCCCTCGGTCCCCCAGTTCATGCACTGGTCCGAGAAGCCGGTCACCTGGAGCCGGGCAGACCACCTGGCCGTGATGCCAAACCCGAGCAGCCACGCCCTCGTCCTCGACCCAACCATCGTCTCCGAGAGGCGCACCTGCCGTTTCTCGCGGGTGTTGGTCGACGGAGGCAGCAGCATCAACATCGTCTATCGCGACATGATGATCAAGCTAGGGCTCAAGGAGAAAGACCTACGAACAAGCCACACGGTCTTCCACGGCATCGTGCCGGGAAAGTCCTGCACTCCCATCGGCAAGATCGAGCTCGACGTCCTCTTCGGCGACCAGAGCCATTTTCGCCGCGAACCGATATGGTTCGAGGTGGTGGACCTCGACAGTCCCTACCACGCGTTGCTTGGCAGGCCGGCCCTCGTCAAATTCATGGCACCCCCCATTACGCCTACCTCAAGCTCAAGATGCCGGGCCTCAAGGGCATCATCACCATCACTGGCAACTACAAGATGTCGATCGAGTGCGCTCGTGACGGCAGCCGGCTGGCCGAGGCCCTGGAGATAGCAGAGGAGAAGCGGCAGCTCGACCGGCTCGTGGCGCACGCCTCCAACGTGCCGGCCATGCCGGCTCCCCCGTCCCAAACAACCGGCGAAGCGTCGTTCCAGCCGTCCAAAGACACCAGGAAGGTGCCGCTCGACCCGGCCAACCCCAAGCAATGCGTCACCATCTGCGCCAACCTCAGAAGCAAATAGGAAGGCGAGCTCGTCGACTTCCTCCGTGAGAATCGGGACATCTTTGCATGGTCTCCAAAAGACATGCCGGGTATTCCGAGGAAGTTCGCCGAGCACAAACTTCATGTGCGGCCGGATTAAAAGCCGGTCAAGCAACCCCTGCGCCGTTTCTCCGAGGAGAAGCGGCGTACCATAGGAGAAGAGATCGCCCGGCTGCTCGCAGCCGGCTTCATCATGGAGGTGTTCCACCCGAACTGGCTAGCCAACCCAGTCCTGGTGTTGAAGAAAAACAAGACGTGGCGCATGTGTATTGACTACACGAGCCTGAACAAGGCATGTCCCAAAGACCCGTTCGCCCTGCCATGGATCGATCAAGTTATCGACTCCACGGCCGGCTGCGACCTGCTGTCTTTCCTGGACGCCTACTCAGGCTACCACCAGATCAAACTGGACCCGGCCGACCGGCTGAAGACCTCCTTCATTACCCCCTTCCGGGCCTACTGTTACATCACCATGTCCTTCGGCCTGAAGAATGCAGGCGCTACCTTCCAGCGCTGCATGCAGAAGTGCCTCCTGCCGCAGATCGGCAGAAACGTCCACGTCTACGTGGACGACATCGTCGTCAAGACCAAGAAGCATTTCAGCCTCCTCGACGATTTCCGGGAGACCTTCGCCAACCTGCGCGAATACAAGATCAAGCTAAACCCGGAGAAGTGCGTGTTCGGCGTGCCAGCCGGCCAGCTCCTGGGTTTCTTCGTGTCCGCCCGCGGCATCGAAGCTAACCCAGAGAAGATCAGGGCCATCGAGCGCATGCACAAACCGGCCAAGCTCGTCGACATTCAGAAGTTCGCCGGCTGTCTTGCCTCTCTCAGCCGGTTCATCAGCCAGCTGGGCGAGAAGGCGCTGCCTCTTTACCAGCTCATGAGGAAGTCGCCCAAGTTCGAGTGGAACGACCAGGCGGACGCGGCGTTCCGCGACCTCAAGCGCGCGCTCTCCAGCGCCCCCATCCTGGCGGCGCTGGCTGAGAAGGAGCCGATGCTCGCGTACATCGCGGCCACCACCCGCGTGGTCAGCGTCGTGTTGGTGGTGGAGCGGCCGGAAGAGGGCAAAACGCTGCCGGTCCAGCGCCCCGTCTAGTACCTCAGCGAGGTCCTATCCGCCTCCAAGCAAAACTACCCCCACTACCAGAAAATGTGCTACGGCATATACTTCGCCGCCCAGAAGGTCAAGCAGTACTTCCAGGAACACACCATCACCGTGGTGAGCACGGCCCCGCTCGGCGAGATCATGAGCGGACCGGACGCCACCGGCCGGATCGCCAAGTGGGCCATCGCCCTCGCTGACCACGAGATCCGGTACGAGCCGCGCACCGCCATCAAATCACAGACCATGGCGGATTTCCTCGTCGACTGGGCCGAGACCCAGTTCATGCCGCCTCCCCCGGACTCCACGCATTGGCGCATGCATTTCGACGGCTCGAAAATGCGAACCGGCTTGGGAGCCGGCATCGTCCTGTCGTCCCCTAAGGGGGACCAGCTCAAGTACGCGCTCCAAATCCTCTTCACCGCCTCCAACAACGTCGCCGAGTACGAGGCGCTCATCCACGGCCTCCGGCTCGCCAAGGAGATCGGAATCCAGCGCATCATCTGCTTTGGCGACTCCGACCTCGTGGTGCAGCAGGTCTCTGGCGAATGGGACGCCAGGGACGCCAGGGACGCCAACATGGCCAGCTATCGCTTCCTCGTCCAGCAGCTCACCGGCTCCTTCGAGGGCTGTGAATTCCACCACGTCCCCCGAGCGGACAATGAGGCGGCCGATACGTTGGCAAAAATCGGCTCCACCCGACAGGCCATCCCAGCCGGCGTCTCCCTCGAACGGCTACTCAAGCCTTCGATCAAGCCTTCCCCCGAATCGGAGTCCATCTTCGTATCGGCTGCTCCGGCAGCTCTACCGGCACCGCCGGCTCTGGCCGCCTCACCGGCCCCAACAGCCCCAGCAGCGGCACCAACTCCGCCGGCTCCGGCGCCCGGCACCCCCGCGGCGGCCAGCTCCGTCCCTACGGCCGTCCTGACGGCGTTCGCCGCGCTCCCCGCTGTCCCGGTCCCGGGGGCTGGCGGGCCGGTCCCAGGGACTGGCGGGCCGGTCCCGGGGACTGACGGGCCGGCTCCGGTTCCCCCCGGCGTCCCACTCGAGCTCGAGCCGACCCCCGTCTCGGCCCCCTCGTGGGCACAAACCATCCTCGCTTTCCTACTGCGCGGCGAGCTCCCTCCCGACGAAGACAAGGCCCGGCAGATCCAGCGCCGCGCCCCAGCTTACAGCATCATCAAACACGAGCTGGTACATCGCAGCACCACCGGCGTGTTCCAACGCTGCGTCGAGCCGGAGAAGGGACAAGAAATCCTCCTCGACATCCACCAGGGCGAGTGCGGGCACCACGCCGCCTCTAGAACCCTGGTGGCCAAGGCCTTCCGCCACGGCTTCTACTGGCCGACGGCCTTGGAGGAGGCCAAGCGACTAGTCGACAAATGCGAGGGGTATCAACGCTTCAGCACGCAGAGCCACCTGACGGCCACAGCCCTCCAGACCATCCCACTTTCGTGGCCCTTTGCCGTCTGGGGGCTGGACATGGTAGGCCCCTTCAAGACCGCCCGAGGCGGCATGACGCATATGCTGGTGGCTGTCGACAAGTTCACCAAGTGGATCGAGGCCAGACCCATCAAGAAACTGGATGGCCCCACGACCGTCCGGTTCATCAAGGATGTCACGGTCCGTTACGGCGTCCCCCACAGCATCATCACCGACAACGGCACGAATTTCGCCAAAGGCGCGATGGCGCGTTTCTGCTCCCAGGAGGGCATCCGGCTCGACCTCGCGTCGGTGGCCCACCCACAGTCAAACGGCCAGGCTGAGAGGGCAAACGGCTTGATCCTAGCCGGCCTCAAGCCTCGGCTCGTGGCTCCCCTCGTACGGTCAGCCGGCTGCTGGGTCGACGAGCTGCCGGCAGTCCTCTGGAGCCTCAGGACCACTCCTAACCGGTCGACCGGCTACACCCCTTTCTTTCTCGTTTATGGGTCCGAGGCGATCATCCCCACGGACGTCGAGTTCGATTCGCCTCGGGTCGCCCTGTACACGGAGAAGGACGCGAAGGAAGCAAGAGAAGACGGCGTCGACCTACTCGAAGAAGCACGCGAGCTAGCCCTGAGCCGGACGACCATCTACCAGCAGAAGCTCTGGCACTACCACAACAAGCGGATCTGGCCCCTCTCCTTTCGCAAGGGGGACTTGGTGCTCAGACGGATCCAGCGAACCGCAGGCCAGCACAAGCTATCCTCCCCATGGGAGGGCTCGTTCATCGTCAGTAAGGCATTGCACAACAACGCATACTACCTGATAGATGCCCAGAAATCGCAGAAGCGCAAAAGAGATGCCTCCGGCGAAGAAACGGAATGCCCATGGAACGCAGCACTCCTCCGACCGTTCTACTGTTAAGAAAAAACCCATGTATGTATGTATCTTCCCTTATGAATGCAATGGGGGCCCCAAGCCGGCACTTGGGGCACGCCCACTTTTCATTTCCTTTGAAGGCTCGTCATCCTCTTAGGTAGGGCTCCCGGGTCCGGCTCCCTGGCCCAGGGGCTCGCCGGCTCTTCTCTAAAGCAGACAAGTAGCGTGGGCAAGCAACCTTTTCCTACCCTCCCTACCCAGTCCCAGACCGGCCCCCGGCTGTCTGGCTGGCGGAACCACGAGGTAAAAAAGCACTTACCACGCGAACGCCTCCTAAAGAGTGGCAGCCGGGCAGGCCCAACCCGGCCGTATTCCTTTAAAAAACCGCCTCTGCCAGCTCGCCCCAACCCTAGCCGGACGACTCTAAGGACCGCGCGTTTTCCCTAAGGACGAAGCCCCGTCCCTGTCCCAGACCGGCTCCCGGCTGGCTGACAGGCGGGGCGGAAGCCGGAAGGAACCCGTGCGAGAAATACGAGTCGAAAGGCAAAGGGGCAAGGGAGGAGCCGGCACGCAAATGCTTTAAACAACAAACAGAGTCATAAACAAAAGGCCGCCGGCCAAGGGTTCATTACAATACACCCCCAGTGGGTGGAAATGCGTCTTCTTAAATAAACAAGTTTGTTGGCAAAAGAAAAAGGAACGAAGCACGCAGGATCGCTCATACCGCCGGAGCGTCGCCGGCCGGCTCAACAGTTCGCCCAGGGGAAGCCGCAGCCTTCGGATCTGCCTCCATGGTCTCCGTGGCCTCGGTGTCGCTGCCGGTGCTGGAATCGGTGCTCTCGTCAGCAACCTCGTCGTCCTCGGGGCCCTTAGGATTGCCAAAGGAGTCTTTGGCAACCGGCTCGCCGTCTTCACCCAGCGCCGGCAGGAGAACGTCCGGGTCGACATACGAGGCCAGCTCGTTGGCCCGGCGGACGAGGGCATCCTCGCGGGTGGGCCGCTCCGCCTCGGGGACCTCGCGCATCGTGGCCAGCCAGTCCAAGTTGACGCCGGTGTACCACGACGTAACGAACTGGAGAGCCATCTGCGCCCCGGCCCGAGCCGCCGACTCCTTCCAGACACCGAGTCGGGCCACCGCGTTCTCCAGCCACAGCGCCACGCGGCCCTCCGGGGCTCCACGATCCGGCCAGAGGGCCGCAATCACCTCCTTGCCAGCCGTGAGGAGCCGGTCCATGCAGCGCCGGACGTGAAGCAACCGGTTCTCGACGGCCAGCGCAAGCTCCGGCACGTCCTAGCAGGCGTGCTCCTCGATCTCCTGCCCACGCCGCCGCAGGCACTCCCGGTGATCCGCCACAACCTTCTCAGCGTGGCGCTGGGTCTCCGGGAACCGGTCTGGGGAGAGAGGAGAATCAACGAATAAGACGAAAGCAGGTCGAAAGCAGTTGGCGAAGGAAGAAAAGATTCAAACAAAGCTTACTCTTGAAAGCCTCGTCCATCTCGAGGGCGAACTGGAGGCCCGCGCTCTTCTCCCTCTCCAGCGCCTCCTCCGCATGAGCAAGGGCAACCCCGCGCGTCTCGAGCACCCCCTTGAGGCGATCCACCTCAACCTGAAGAGCGGCGGCCCGCTGGGTGGCGTCGGCCGCCTGCTTGATGGCGTCCTCCCGGGCCGCCACCTCCCGCTGCAGCTCCGCGGTCAGGCGCTCCCGCTCCGACGCGGCCGTCTGGAGCTCCTGCCCCAGCTGGTACCGCTTGGAGGCTAGCTCATCCCTTTTCTGCCGGATCGGGACCAGCTCCTCTGCATAAAAAACCAAGCATAAGCCACTCAAAACCAAGCATAGGGCTGGCTCACTCCTCCCATTGGCGGGTGCCTCCGGCGCCGCCTCCGGCGCAGCCGGGGCAACGGGCTCGCCGCCCGCGGCCGGCTCGATGGCGGGAGGGGTCACCACCGCCTCCCCCCGCTGCGCCGTTTCCGCAGCCGGCTCGGAGGTCGCTCCTGCCGGCTGGGTCATCTCCGTCACGGGTGGGGCCCCGGACATCTCCACGACCGGCTCTTGCGGCTCGATCGACGAGGGCCTTGACCTCCGCGTCGACTCCGCGGCGGAGTCCGTCGCACACTCCGGGTCGACGGACCGCCTCCGCCTCACGCCGCTCGAGGCCCCCGAGCGCGAGGGCGCGCCCTTCGCCCCCGCCTTCGCGGCCAGCACCTCCGCGAGCCGCCTCTTCTCTTCCCGCGCCGTGGCCACGTGCTCCCGTGCCCGCAGGGTGGTGGCATCCGTCGGGCCGGCAGTCGACTCCGTATCATGGAGCTCGATGGCGTCGCTGGAGCAGACAGAGAAATAGAGCCTCAGGCGCTCGCCGGCTCGCAAAACCAGAAAACCAGTAAAAATCCAGAAAAAGCACTTACCCGGTGACAACGGGCAGGACCCGCTTGGCCCGGGCCGGCGGCTTCGCGGCGGCCGCTCGCGCCCTCTTGCGAGCCGGCGGCTGGGTCGACGGCTGCCCCGCGGCCGGCCTCTTCTCCCGGCGTGCAGCCTCGGCCGTCTGACCACGAGCCGGCCGCTCCTCGCTCCGCCCGCGTGTCTCCCGCCGAGCTGCGGAGGGTGGCGCGTCCAGGATCCGAACATCATCATCGACATCATCGTCATCATCGTCGTTAGTCCAATCTTTGATGGAGGGTCCGGAGGGGAACTCACCAGCCGCCCTGGACCTGCCGGCTCCCGGGTCTCCCATCACGACGTCCGCCTCGACCTCTCCCGAGGAACCGGCCCCCTCTTCGACACCGCCCCCCGGCTCGAAGTCCTCTGGGTCGGACTCGGCACGCTCCGCCTGGAAAACCTGGGGGTGCGGGCCGTCCGGCGTGTTCTGTCGCACGGAGTGCTGCGGTCAGCATGGAATGTGAGCTGGGAGGGGCCGGCCGAAGAGTCAAAGAGGGGAGAAAATTACCGCGGCAGGGCGTACCAGGGGCGCCGGGTCGTGTCGGCTGTACGGCAGCTTGCCAAACCTCCAAGTCCCCGGCGCCAGCTTGAAATTGGTGATGGCGTTCACCCGCTTCGCCACCTGGGGCGGCGACTGGTCGAAGGTGGACAGCCAGCAGGGGTCCCGCCGGCCCGACATATCGCAGATCCGGTGCGGCCTCTGCTGCAGAGGCAGCACCCGGCGGTCGATGAAGGCGGCCACCAGATCGGCCGCGACCAGCCCCTCGCCGGCTCTCATGGTCTTGAGCCGGGCCAGCTCCGCGGCGATGTCCGCAAATGGCCCGTCGCCCGTCCAGTTGATCCCGGAGGACGGGGCGTTGACGAAGGCCGGCAGCCGGATGTAGTCCCGCGCCGGGTCGACGTTCTTCACGTAGAAGAACGTCCGGTGCCACCCCTTGACGGACTCGATGAGTTTGATGCGGGGGAACAGAGGGCCCCGGACGCATATCACCGCACCCCCGCAGGCGTACGGCTCGTCCTCGTTCCTCAGGCCCTTGAGGTAGAAGAGCTTCCTCCACAACTCCACGAAGGGGAGGAGGCCGCGGTAGCCCTCGCAGAGCGTCACGAAGCTCGAGAGCTGGAGGACGGAGTTGGGGCCGAGGTGGTGCGGCTGAAGATCGAATGTATCCATGAAGTAGCGACAGAATTGGCTCACCGGCAATCCGAAGCCGCGCGAGAAATGCCTGGCAAAAACCACGAACTCCCCCTCCTGGGGTTCGGGCGCCACCTCGCTGCCCGCCAGACGGGCGGCGACGCGGTCCTCCGACGGCAGCATCCGGGCGCGGCGGAGGCGCGCGATGTCCTCCTCGGTGATGATTGACCCGTCCCAGCTGCCGGAAGGTCTGTCTGCCATCTCCGCGGCGACGGAGCGCGAGGAAGAAGGTGGGCGGTGCAGCGACGCGAACCGAAGCAACGAGCGGCGCGAGAGAAGGGAGACGAAGGGGAGAGGGGCGAGTGAGCTGCCTCCGCCCCTCCCCCTCCCCTTATAAACACGGGGCGGCGCCCGGGGGACGTGGGGATTAACTGCGCCCAGTCCCCCGGGAAACCCGCGGGACGTGAGCATCGTGTGCCCTGGCCGCTGGCGTCCACACGCAGAGGATCCCGGCCTGCGGCCCGAGGCCTACCAGGCTAGGCCCGCGGCCTATCGGACTAGGCCCGGGAAGGCGTCCCATCGGGCCACAGGCGCGGGGCCCATGACATCATTAAGCCCCACGTGGCGCGCTGCGGCCCGGCACGAGGCTCGAAGCGGCGCGACGGGACCCGAGGCATCGGAGGCGATGGCCGGCGCGGCCGCCCGGCCGGCCCGGCACGACCGGCGGGCGTGGCCGGATGAAACCGCCGGTTGCCCCTCGTCAGGCGGACGTGGGCCCCCGCCGGCTTCGGGGACTACTGACGGGGTTATTACCCCTGGGTATGCCGAAGGGGGTAGTTTCGGCTCCTCCCCGAAGCAAAAACTATACGGCCGGCTGGTCTGTGGCCGGCTGCCTCTCTTGCCGGCTGGCCCCTTGCCGGCTGGCCCACGACCGGCAGTGAGGTGCCGGCTGGTCCCCTGGCCGGCTGGCCCACGGCCGGCTGAACGGATGTCGGCCGTCTGGCCCCCGGCCCGGCACGCCTGGCTACTACGCGACTAGCTCGCCCGCTGACCTCCGGGCGGGCAGGTACCCGTCCCTTCCTACTGCGGCCGGGTACGCTGACAAGACGCGACCCCCATGACGAACTCCGATGTAGCTACAGCGGACGTTGACGCACGGACGCGCATGGCTATAGTCCGGCTGACCGAACCACTGACTGAGGACTGATTGGGACCCGACGGAGCCACAGTACCTCTGCGCCGCCGTCCACTCCGTTACCTGCCCCGGCATGGCTACAGCGTCGCCGGCCGTACCGCTGACTTCGGCCGGCTGGCATAAGACGACGCCGGGCGGGATGGCCCGTGCCGCGGCAGGTGAGCGCGGACCAATAGGAGAGCCGGCTGACGGGCCCCAGCTGGCGATGGGACCGCACAGCCGGCGGGCCCTACGGGCGACGAGATGGCCCAACCGGCGGGCCCCCTGGCCGGCTGGAGAGGCTGCCAGCCGGCCCCCCCTGTAATATCTTAAGGGTACTGTACACCGGGGGGTTGGCCTATAAAACCCCCCGGAGCCCCCATGCATCGGGCAAGGAGGACGCACGAAGGCATTCGACCCTCTCTCACACTCACACATAGTAGGGGAAGAGGAGTCGGCTGCTCCTTCTTCTACCTCCAGACAAACAGCTCGAGGAGCATCATTGTAGCACCTCTCCCAATCCAACTAGACCAGCAGGACTAGGGGTATTACCTCCCACGGAGGGCCCTGAACCTGGGTACATCGTGTGTCTATAACTGCTTGTGCCTAATCCCGCTCCCGGAGCCCGTCGGCGTCCTTCGGCCCCAACCACTCTCGATAAGCCACCCCATGGCATCTGTCGTGAGAAAACGACGACACAAGCAATGGAAGATGAATATCAGGGGCAACCTATCAGCCGTGCTAGATTTGATGACACTGACGATGAAGAGAGGGAGGAGAACATCAACAACTTAGTTTTAGATGAATATGATGGTGATGACATGCCAACAATTGAGTGGATCAGGGAAGATCCTCAGCTTGCTGTCGGCACCGTATTCCAGTCGATGGTGGACTGTCATAATGCAGTGACTACATACTGCATTCTCACACAAAATACATATGTGATTGATAGGAGTGAGCCATCAAGGTTCACTATACATTGCCCATATGATAGGTGTAGATGGAGGTTGCATGCATCACGTATGTTGAGAAGCAAGTTCATTCAGGTTTGTGTATACTGATTCATTCTATTTTCAGATCATTGTGTAATGTTTTCTTAACTACACTTCCTTTTATATATATTTTTCAGATAAAAAGGAACCCACACCAGCACACTTGTCCACCCGGGGGTGAGGGGGGAAGGCTAAAACAAAGCTAGCAAATAGGTGGGTGGCAGATGCAATTATGGATTGGTTGAGAGAAACACCAACACTTGGTCCAACAACACTACATGGGAAGCTATTTGAGAAGTACAAGATTGACATACCTTACATGAGGATTTTTTATGCTAAGGAAATAGCTCTTGACAGGATTAATGGTCCTTGGAATGAGAGCTTTCAGTTGCTCTACACATTTAAAGCTGAAGTGGTGCTAGTCCAGGGAGTGTTGTAGAGATTGAGAAGCATACAATTCCGTAGAAAATAAAAGGGAAGTCGTTTGAGAAGGAGTGCTTCAGGAGGGCTTTTGTTTGTTTCAAGGCTTGTTGGCAGGGGTTTCTGGATGGTTGTAGGCCCTATTTGACTGTTGATGCAACTGCTTTGAATGGAAGGTGGAGAGGACAACTGGTGGCAGCTTCTGTAGCTGATGGACATAACTGGCTATTCCCAGTTGCATTTGGTGTGGTGGAGGCAGAGTCCGGGGAAAGTTGGGTCTGGTTTCTGTAGCAGTTGCGCAACCTTATAGGTACACCCTCAGGTTTAGCTATACACACAGATGATTGCAAGGGTTTGGAGAGTGCAGTGGAAATTGTATTCCCTAGAGTGGAGCATAGGGAATGTATGCGACACCTAGCGCAGAATTTCAGAAACAGATTCAATGGTAAAGTATATGATGAGAACTTATGGCCAGCATCATACACATGCAGTGAGAGGAAGCATGAGCATCATTTGCGAGTGTTGTATGCTCACAATCCTCTGGTGAAGGAGTACCTAGATGCACACCATGGAAAGTTGTGGTTAAGAAGCAAATTGAATGAAATATGCAAAGTAGACTATGTGACCAGTAACATGGCAGAGTGTTTCAATTCAAAGATCAAGTCATTGAAAGGGCTTCTTATATGGCAAATATTTGATAAGATTCGGCAGCTGATCATGATAAAGATGTCTCTTCGCAAAAGAATTGCAGAAAAAGAATATGTTGGCCATCTTATGCTCCCGTATCTTATTAAGGCATTGCATGCCAAGGCAAGAGGACTGAGCAGAATGAAATGAATTCGAGCGGCGACACACGAGGCTGAGGTAACATATACTGATAGTAAAAACAGGGAATGGAGATATCCAGTTAACCTAGCAACTAGGGAATGCAGTTGTAGGCAATGGCAGCTCCGTGGGAAGCCATGCATACATGCCCTACATCTGATGACTGTTATCGGTGGTGAAGATGGTGAAGTTGATCAATACATCTCTGAATATTTTTCCGTTGCCAAATTTAGGGCTGCTTATGCTTCCTATGTGCCTGCACTCTTGGGAAAAGACCAATGGAATATAGTAGATCTAGGGTTCAAACTACATTCTCCTGTACTGACTAGACCACCAGTAAGACCAAGGAAGAATAGGTACAGAAGAGGTGAAGAGGGCCGTGTAAAAAGTCGGCGTTAGTGCAAAAAATGTGGAACCCTAGGGCACATTGCTAGGTTATGTACCAATCCAGTGGATGCTTCATTTGGAGAAGAGGAACAATGGGCAGCAACAAATGTAGTTGAGAATGCAGCATTAGAGGAGATTGAAGCTAATGCAGAGGAGAATCCGGCATTCACTACTGGAATCAGCGAATTTGCCATCTGCCTGATCTTTGCCGTCTGCCGGCAGATGGCAAAGAAACTTTTTGCCATCAGCTGCCAAAAAACTGACGACAAAGAACACACTGATGGCAAAGATACTATTTGCCATCCGTGTGTTCTTTGCTGTCCGCTGGCAGACGGCAAAGATACGTCAGGCAGACGGCAAAGAGACCAGGCGGGCCCCACTACACCGTGGACGGCATGGTTGCCATCAGCTGCATCTTTGCCATCAGCCGCAACCTCTTTGCCATCTGCCTCACCCTCTTTGCCATCTGCTAACAGATGGCAAAGGGGACGGACCCTTAACGGCCACAGCGTCCGGCCCCCTAGTGTCCCTAAAAAAATTCGCTCTCTCCCTCACTCCCTACCTCTCCCTCTCTCCCCCACGGCCACTCCCCACGATCCCCTGGCCTCTCCCCCGATCTGTCTCCCCCGCACCCTCGCCTCCCCCTGCCACCGCCGCCTCCTCGCCGCCCCCTCGTCGCGCCACCACTGCCGGCCACCGCGCCCCTTCCCCTTGCCCCGCCGGCCCTGCCCCTCGCCCCGCCCCACAGCGGGCCTCCCGGCCGGCCCCTCGCCCCGCCACACCGCGGGCCTCGCCGCCGGCCCCTCGCCCCGCCCCACCGCGGGCCTCGCCGCCGGCCCCTCGCCCCGCCCACCGCCGGCCCCTCGCCCCGCCCCATAGCGGGCCTCGCCGCCGGCCCCTCGCCCCGCCCCACCGCCCGCCTCCTCGCCGCCAGCCCCTCGCCCCGCCCACCGCCCGCCTCCTCGCCGCCGGCCCCTCGCCCCGCCCTCGCGCCCCTCCTCGCGTTTGACGGTAGGTTGCTATAGTGCTCAACCTGGACCCGTTGATTTCTCTGTTGATTTCTTTGACTTGGACTGCTGAGTGCTCAACTAAGCTTCTCCCTAAATAACAGAGCATGTATACATTGTTAGAAAGAAGCACAAGGAAGAAAAATACATCTGGGAAATGATTATTGCTTGGTACATATTATCAGATATGAGTATGAAAGTGTACAAAAAAGATTCAGCAACTTACATCTGCAGGCCAACTCTTTATTTTTAACTCATTTGGCATATGTCAAAATGATTGTGCACATATAGTATTCCCAGCCAGTAACCATGGCAATGTGAATTCTAGAAACTCAGTTCACAATAATACACTGATTAAACTTCATTCATGCTTATACCAATCTGGTGATACAATAAAGTAAGTACCAACTGCTCATGGAGTTGAGCAGCGGCCAGTAGATCAGGAAACATCGACGGAAGACGTGTTGACAGCGATGGAAAGGCTTAATGCGAGCAGGCATCCGCATGAGGAGGTGGTACAAATAGCGAGCAGGGAGGCGGGGCAGGCAAGGTGCCGCTGGTGCGTGCACCATTGTCAAGGACTGAGGGCGAGGGAAGCCATGCCGCCGAAGGCAATTCTGGCGGCGTTGCTGCTTGCGTCGTTGGCGCTGCTGCTTCTCCTACCGCTCATCATGCTCTGTCTGCTCGGGCCACAGCGCCGGCTTCCGACTCCCGCATCTGCGCTTCGCCCGTCAGAGTGACCAACATGTGGAGGCCGTGAACAAAGCAGACCGCCAGATGTAGTCATCGAGATGGTCCTCCCTGGGCAGGAGTCCTCGTACTGTAGCCGTCGAAGTCGAAGAATACCTGGGTTTATACGCCGCGTTGCCTAGAGTCTGTTTATTATGGCACAAATAAGTAAACAGTAAAAAGGTACCTACCTTACGGTATATATAAGATATGTTTGAATCAAAATTCCTTGGAGAGGTAAAACTCTAATTAGAGAGTACTGTTTTTTATAGCACAAATAAACATACAGTAAAAAGGCCCCTGATTGGTGTTGACAGTGTATATACGATATGTTAGAATCAAGCTAAATAATATGTTGTGTAGATCTGAATGGACTCGATCCTGTCCACCCTGAGCTTTGATGTTTTAGTTTCTCCATTCTCATTTACCTTTCCAAAAGACAACTCACTGTGTTTTGTGTTTTATTCTTCGATTGTGAAATTATAAAGGACTAAAGACTGAATTGGGCAAACCAGTTGAAGTTATTGCCCCAAGCTCACCTTTTGAAATAACCCTCCTCCCTTGTGCTGAACCGATTGGATGAGTTCGCCACAAGACTGTGGTCTTCATGAGGACGCAAAACATATTTTTTTTGGTTCTTTCTTTCTTGCTTATTTTCTACAGGTTAGATGTTGTTGAACTGCGAGATGATGTTGTTGAGTGCTTATGTTGGTTGTGCCGGTGCTTTTCATGTGCAGGGATATTCTCTTCGTCTCGAAGAGCACCATCGGTCCCGTTGCCGTTGCCCTCGTCGTTCGACTACCGCCTCTACGGTCTAGAGGTGAGCTCGACTATCATCTCCTCCCCTTCCCTATTTGCTTTGTTCCGGTCGTCGTGCCGATGCCACTAGATTTTACTTTCAAGTCAAGTCTCGTAACCTAGGCGTCTCCCGTTCGAAAGGGCGGCATCTATAAATATGCATGTCGTTGCATATTTATAACCGTCATCCTTTCGAATTGTCCACGTTATCCAAGGACAGCTCGAGTACGTGTAGATTGGGTTTCGTTTCCCGTGCTCTACTTCGGTTCGAGGCAAAATTTCGTCGGCGCCACCCCGTTGTTCTCCGGGTACACATTCTCTCTGCTTGTTGCCGAGACGTGTATCTGGAGAACAGCGGGGTGGTGCTGCCGAAATTTTGCCTCGGGCCGGATTAGAGCACGTGGAACGAACCCAATCTACACGTACTCGGGTGGGATTAGGACCTATCTTTACCTATTGGCGTGTAGGTTGCATGGACGTAATAAAACTGACAAACTTGATTAACTGATGAATATATATATTTCTTGTGTGTTTAGTAGGTAGGCAAGATGAGTGATCGTGCGTGGATGTACACCGGTCACACTAGTCAGAAAGAAATGACCAATGAATGGTTGACAAAAACCAAGGTGTTTGTGAAAGCCGCATTTGCAAATGGCCAGAGAAAAAACTGGTGCCCCTGTCCTGGGTGCGACAACTTTAAACAGCAAACAGAGAATGAAATGGGTAAACACCTGCAGAGGATGGGTTTTACGCCTAATTATACGGTGTGGACATTTCATGGTGAGTCTGCCCAACGTACCAGAGCTGAGGTGGTTCGTCGTCGCACCGACGAGCATGGTACCGGAATCGAAGACATGGTGCAAGACTTTGATGATGCTCGGGATTTGGACGATGAGATGGAGGAATCTGCAAAGGCCTTCTATGAAATGTTGGAGTCTTCAAAACGTCCTCTCCACGAGCACACTGACCTTTGTCAGTTGGATGCCATCGCGCAAGTAATGGCTCTGAAAGCTCAGTTCAACTTGGGCAGAGAATGCTACGACGCGATGATGACACTATTTGGACGCTTTCTACCCAAAGGCCATGCCTTTAAACCTGTACCAGTCGGACAAAATCCTGCGTGTACTTAAGATGCCCTATGAGAAGATAGATGCCTGTGAGAACGGATGTGCCTTATTTAGGCTTGAGTATGCGAGCTTGAACTATTGTCCCATTTGCAAGTCTTCTAGGTATGTTGTGGTAGACAACGGTATGGGTGAGAAGAGGCAGACCAAAATCCCAGTTAATGTTCTTCGGTACATGCCAATCATACCAAGACTTCAACGTCTTTTCATGGTCGAAGAGATGGCCAGACAGATGACATGGCATAAATTGGGCAAAAGAACCGAAGTAGATGCAGATGGGAATCATATGTTGGTACACACATCGGATGCTTTTGCGTGGAAGCACTTCGATGCATTACATGAGGATAAAACGGCAGATCCAAGGCATCCTCGAGTCGCCATCAGCACGGATGGGTTCAATGTGTTTGGTATGACCGCAACCCAATACAGTTGTTGGCCTGTATTTGTCATTCCACTCAATCTTCCTCTCGGAGAGATTATGAGAAGAAAGAACATTTTCCTGACGTTGATAATTCTAGGGCCCAACTATCCAGGGAAGAATATGAATGTGTACATGCAGCCGCTTAAGGATGAATTGCAAGAAGCTTGGGATAATGGGTTCAAGACATACGACGCCGCTAGAAAAGAAAACTTCAAAATGCATGTCTGGTACATGTACTCGATGCATGACTTGCCGGCGTATGCGCTATTCGCTGGCTGGAGTACGCATGGAAGGTTCCCGTGCCCCACATGCAAGGCAGCTCTTCAGTTTCATTGGCTGCAGGCGGGTCGGAAGTATTGTTGCTTCGACTTGCATAGGCAGTTCCTGGATCCTCGCCATGAGTTCAGAAAAGACAAGAAGAACTTCATCAAAGGTACAGTTGTCAAAAACTCTGCACCACCTGCGTTGACAGGCCAACATATCCTGGATTAGTTAAACGCTCTCGAGCCTGATCCAGATCGTCCAGGTTATTTCAAGGGGTATAATTCGGTACACGCTTAGACTCACAAGACTTGCTTTTGGGATCTGCCTTACTTCAAAGACCTCCTTCTTCCACACAACATCGACGTGATGCACACTGAAAAGAATATCGGAGAGGCCATTTTTGGTACATTGTTCGGCATAGAGGGGAAGTCAAAGGATAATCCTAAGGCTAGAGTCGATCAACAAACACTATGTGATAGACCGTCACAGAACATGCGACAACCGAAAGGAAAGAAGAATTGGTCGAAGCCAAAGGCCTGGTTCAATCTTTCAAGGGGAGCTATGAGGGAAATTCTCTTGTGGGTGAAAATTCAATTGATGTTTCCCGATGGGTATGCAGCGAATCTAAAGAGGGGAGCGAGTCTTGAAAAATTGAAAATATTTGGTCTCAAGAGTCATGATTGGCACATATGGCTTGAGCGGGTAATGCCGGTGATGTTGCGTGGCTTTATCCCTGAGGCTGAATGGCTAGTGCTGGCAGAGCTGAGCTATTTCTTCCGTGTTCTTTGTGCGAAAGAAATATCGCCTGACGTGCTAGATGACATGGAAAAGTTGGCGCCGGAGTTGCTCTGCAAGTTAGAGACGATCTTTCCACCGGGCTTCTTTAATCCAATGCAGTGTTTGATTTTACATCTCCCGACCGAGGCAAGATTGGGGGGGCCCATGCAAAATCGTTGGTGCTATGGAACTGAGAGGTTGCAGAAGACGCTTCGAGCAAAATGTAAAAATAAACGTAGAATTGAAGCATCAATGGCCGAGGCATTCATTACTGAGGAGGCGGCCAACTTCGTGACAGCACACTACGAAGCCAAAAATCGTCATTTGCATAATCCGAAGCCTCGGTACAATGCTGAAGACCCTCGAAAAGGTGGATCCAACCTCAGCCTATTCAAAGGGAAGCTCGCACCAACCGGTGCTTGGAAACCATTAGTGTTGGATGTCGAAGAATGGCGGACAATTTCGTTGTATATCTTCAACAACCTAGCAGAAGTGCGGCCGTATATCGAGTAAGTTCTCGGTACATTGTTTCGCAACTTCTAATTCCTTTGAACTGCTCTTATTCCCGGATATTTGATACAGTCGATACGTCACCAAATTCTCGGATGGAGCGGTGATCCAAAAGGATTCCATCGAAGAGTATGAGCTTCTGGCAAAGCATGGAGGCGGCTATCCCGGTTTCATCTCTTGGTTCAAACAAACGGTAATTACCATTAATAGACCATTTCATGACTTGGTCTAATTTGCGGCTAATACAATTATCATTTCATATTAAACTTGTAGGCTAATTCAAAGCCTATGGACACCGAATTGAGACAAGCCGCTAATGGTTTTGACTATAAGGTCCGCTCATTTGAGAAATACACCATCAACGGGTATCGCTTTCGTACCTTTGGCAAAGAGCAATCTATGGCCGACCGAAAAACTACAAATTGTGGTGTCTCCGCCATCGGCGAAGGAGGTACCGAGTCTTATGGAAGAGTTGAAGCAATTTATGAACTTCTATTCTATGGTGAAAATCCACCGAACGTCGTAGTCTTCAAATGTTATTGGTTTCAGCCGAAGGAGACTAGAAGGACTCATGAACATATAGGGCTAGTAGAAATCAATCAAAGCACCCATTTAGATGTTCCCGATGTTTATATTATGGCTCAACAGGCGACCCAAGTTTTCTATCTACCGTGGGCCTGCCAAACTGATAAAAATCTAAATGGTTGGGATGTCGTGTATGAAGTGCCGCCACATGCTAGACCAACTCCCCCAATGAAGAGGATTATGAACCTCACATTAACCCAGACACATATGAAGGAGAATTCTTTCAAGAAACACGTCTTTCCAAAAAACGTTTCAAGAACCGATCTACTTTACCCCAGAACATGGAAGTAGACATCGACAGTGAATCCGACTTCAACTCTGAGCCGGAACAAGAAGAGCCGGAAGAAGAAGAGGTTACTGCTGCGGATGACCTGTCAATGCTTGACCGATTGCAGAAAGGCCTTCCACATGTTGATGCCGCCGAACCCGATGAGCACGAGATTCATGACGACACGCGTGATAGTGATGATGATGATGCATTTATTGATGACGACGATCCAGACTATTATTAGTTCGTATGCATCTCAACTATAATTATGTACATATTATTATTCATGTTCGGTATTCATTTTTTTTAATGTTGTACTAATTTCGTTTACTCTTTGTCATGGCAGGTGTTGAAAGATGGTGGGCGCAGGTCCAGAGGGGGCAACGACCCGCGCGAGGGGTACTTCCATTCCACCCCTATCTCTCCGAAGAACTTTGATAGACATTATTGGGACACCGGCGGGCTCTTCTTCGTCGGTGACGTTGTCGGCCACCGGGAGAGGAGGTCGGGGAGGGAAGAAGAGAGGTATAGGACGTGGCCACGGGAGAGGTAGGCGGACTGATACGCCTTCCTCGCCGCCACCCCTAGCTCATTCACCTGAGCACAGGACTACTAGGGTGGACCCGTTTGAGGTGGAGGCTACGGGGACTCCGGACCACGAGCCTCGGGTCGACTGGAGTTCGGCCCATGAGACTCCGGTCCCAGGGGCTACGTCCCAGGCGACTCCGATCCCAGGGGCTACGTCCCACGCGACTCCGGTCCCAGAGGCTTCGGCCCACGAGACTCCGGATACAGGTGCAACGTCCCAGGAGACGTCCGGATGGGATACCTGGCCGGATCCGTCTGAGGGGCCGGGTGCCCATGCTGATGGTGGCGTGGCTGAGTCTACTGATAGTGAGGGCGAGGTGGTTGAGGGGGTGAAAGTGTACCAGCATGGTGGTACACGGCTCCCGCCCCTGCCGGGGACCCGCGATCGGAGGCCGATGATTAGGCCTAATGGGTTGACGTAAGTGCATTTACTCTTTTTGTACCTTTTGTCTTCACATTTCTTCAAATATCTAATGCGTTGGCCTTGTCATACTGCAGGGGTTGGCATCATGCCGATGGAGTCCGCAGCCCCAACACCGTCCTTGGTGTGCTTTGCCGGCAAAATTTCCCGGGGTTTGTCAAGTTGCCCGGTGAGGGACAACTTCCAGAGGTAGGATTGAGCTGGGACCACTACAAGGCTGCCCAGGCCCCACCGGGGGAGGTGATCGACAATGTCTTGTGCCACACGAGGGCCGACATGGTGATCAATAGCTTTTGGGTAATTTCTCCTTTACGCAATTAAAAATTAAAAATAGCTAGTTATTGTACTACTAAGTGTTGTCTCGGTTGATTGTAGACCTTCTACAGGTGTGAGGAGGGATACGAGGAGGCCGCTGCAACTGTTATCGATACCGAGTGCAAGCGCCTATTAATGAACTTACGCCATGAGGTTCGGGTGCAGGCTGTTCGAGACTACTACGCCACGCGTGGTATTAAGAAGGACAAGAGGTCGTGCCGCGATAAGTATCTAGAGAAGCATCAGTACATGAAGGTAATTACCTATTCTTAAGGACTTGTACTTAGTTTTCTTGATTTGATTTGTAGGCGTAGCGCTCAAATTTCTCTTTACTAACTTAGGTGCCCCCGAGATGGTGTGCGGATAAGATGGATTGTTGGGAGGCCTTGGTGGATGAGTGGTGCACAGGCCATTGGCGAGCCGTCCACGACAATGCGAAGGACCGGCGTGGCCAAATGGTTGGTGTGCCACACCATCAAGGCAGCGCCAACTTATTTCAGTTCGGGCGTCACTGGGTGTGTGCTTTGTTTCATTTTTCATGCAATTCATTCTTCATGCTAGATTGAGCCCTTTACTAATACTTTGTTCCTCTTTTCTAGGCGAAGCACAATAACACGGAGGTGCCAGAGGTGTACGACCTCTATGCCATGGCCCATACTGCCTCGTACAAGAAGGCCAAGGCATTCTCTGAGTCTGACCTCGATCATCCGGAAAAGTTCACCAACATCTCCTCCCACCACAAGCTCGTGAGGTACAATGAGGAGGGGAAGGCGAGGAAAGGGGAGGACTTTAACCCGAGCCAGCAACCTTTCGATCCAGAGCTGGTGATGATATCTGGTGGCGGGAGGTCCCATGGCTCGCTAGCCATTGGAGATGGACTGATATGTTGTCCTCTCACTCTCCGGGAGATCAAGGAGCGTCAAATGAGCTCCTGTCCTGAGATAAGGCCTCGTCCACGGCCAGTCGATCTCGCCATCGAGGTTAGTTATACGGACTCAGCTATCTTTCCTCCATTACATTGTGTGTGTGGCCATCGATGACTACAATGCTAACGAGGAGTGCTGTTGAAGGCTGCTATTCAGAGCGAGAGGGCGAAAACCCAGGCGCTTCTGGAGGAGAGGGACCGGTTAGCGGCGGAGCAGCAACTGGCCACGGAGCAGAAGATGGCTCGGTTGTTGGAGGAGGAGAGGGAACGGAACGAGGCGTCTCACCGGGCCATTTACGAGCTCTTCGTGGTAAGTATCTTCTTCATATTAGCCAAATCATGCATCTAATGTTTGTTTTATTACTAACTAATATGATTGACTTGTCAAAACCAAATGTGCAGTCTATGTGCGAGAAGACCGGTCAGACCCCTCCGCCGATGCCAGTCATTACCGCGGCGGAAACGGTGAGTTTCATTTGAATGGTCATTAGTTACTAGTCTTAACATTTGAGTGTCATCATGCTAATGAGACATTGCAAATGATCTTTGGTGCAGCATAACTCCTGAGCCGCATCGCACAACCCTTCTCCAAGGCATCCTTCTGAAGGTGAAATCGGCCCGAGCAACCCCGGTGCTTCACCTCCTTGATGACGAGGACGGTAAGTTCTCTCTAGTGTTTTGCTTAACAAATGCATACTTATCTTCGTACGTGCTAGTTAGCCCTAATATGCCACTTACATGGCTCATTTTTCTAAAGAAAGACATACTTAGCTAATTATCCTCCAAAATGACATAATTAGCTTATTTACTTCATTTATGACATAATTAGCTTAGTTAGGTCAAAAATAGCATAATAACCTTGGTTAGCTCATAAATGTCATATACTTAGCTTGTTTTCCTCCAAATTGAGATAATAAGCTTAGTTAGCTCAAAAATGACATAATTACCTAAGTTAGCTCTAAAATGACACAAATAAGGAATAAGAAGAAGAAAAACAAGGAAGAGGAGAAAAAGAAAGAATAGAAGAAGAAAGAATAAAAGAAGAAGAATGAGAAGGAAAAGGATAAAAAGATAGAAGAGAGAAGGAGGAAATATATTCTTATTCTTCCTTTTTCTCTTCTTTCTTTTTCTCCATCTTCTACTCCTTCTTCTTCTTCTTCTTCTTCCTCTTTTTCTTCTTCTTCTTCTTCTTCTAGTGTTCTTCTTCTTCTTCTAGTCTTCTTCTTCTTCTTCTTCTTCTTCTTCTTCTTCTACTTCTTCTTATTCTTTTAGTCTTCTTCTTCTTCTTCTAACTTTCTTAATTACTCCCATTTTTGTAGATTTGATTCACTTCATGGAAGCTGGGATTGATGGACTACTAGTGTTCATTTTTATCATTTGTATTGACTAACAATGTGAAACTTATGTATGTATATATGGATGAACTATGCGAAACTATGTATTGTGCTAGCCTATGTGTTCTCTAGCTTGTTAAATATTTTCACGATGATGTTGGAAATATATGTGTTGTGAAATATATGTGCTGAAGATGTCTGAAACTATATATATATGTGTGTGTTGTGAAAATAAAAGAAAACAAGAAAAAAGGGGCAATACAGGCTCTTTGCCATCTGCCAGCAGATGGCAAAGATGCCACGTGGCAGCAACCTGTACAATCTGGGAGCGCCAGGTCTGAACCATTTGGTCACTTTGCCATCTGCTGGCAGATGGCAAAGGCTTGGGGCAGGCAGATGGCAAAGGGCTGGGGGCCAGGCAGATGGCAAAGGGCTGGGGGCCAGGCTGATGGCAAAGGTCTTGGGAAGGCAGATGGCAAAGGTCTTGCGACGGCAAAGTATGCCGTTAGCCACCTAACGGGGCTAACAGCCATACATTGCCGTCAGCGTCCTTTGCCGTCAGCTAGCTGATGGTAAAGATTCTTTGCCATCCGCTGTGTCTTGGCTGACGGCAAACAACCGCATTGCCGACGCTAGCATTGCCGAAACTTTTGCCGTCTGCCGGCTGATGGCAAAGACCTTTGCCATCCGTGGACTAGTCCTTTGCCATCTGCCTTGGCAGATGGCAAAGAACCTGATTCCTGTAGTGATTAGAGCAGATTGCAGCTAACGCAGAGGAGAATCCGACATTAGAGCAGACTATAGCTAATGCAGAGGGGAATGAAGCAAGTGAATTAGCACCGCCGGCAGCTTGGTATGTGTGCAACAACCTTCCCTTTTTGTGCATTTCTTCTATTTTTTATCGATGGCTTATACTCTTTTTTTCTGTTTGACCTAGCTCTAGGGAAATTAAAGGAAAAGGAGAGAAAAGGCCAAGAGAGAAACAAACTTCGGTTCAGTCATCATTCGATGCAGAATTTGAAGCCATGGCTTATGAAGGTTTTGAAGCTATTGAACCCCGTCAACTGGCCAGTGAAAGTTCTCCGTCAGCACCTCGACAGCCACCAACCGAAGCGAAGATCAAAAGGAAGAAGAAAAAGGTGGATATCCCAGCTAGGGAAACCATGAGCAAGTCTGTTAAGCCGTCTAGGAACACAAGGAGCAAGGCAAAGATGTGAACTTTGAACGTTGAATGCAAGTTGTAAACTTTGAACTTTAAGGAATTGTAATAATTCGAAACTGGAGGCAAAATTTGAATTTGAACTAACCTTTGAATTTTAAGGATTTGTAATATTTCGAAATTGGAGGCAACATTTGAAGTCCATTGCTCTGTGATGTGATGTTTTGCAATGATTTTGAATTATTACACGTGTTAGATGATCAATTCGATCTATAAGCAATATTTTTGAATTATTACAAATGTCAAAATTTGAATTATTACACGTGGCAAAATTTGAAAAATGGAGAAATAAGTTCAGATCCTTCTTATTCACACTAAAACGAAACTTTGATGGTTTTTTTTGATGTTTTTAATTTTTTCGTAAACCTAAACCCACTATCACTCTCTTATCGAACTCTATACAACCTCGTACGTGATAGCTCATTTGTGTGAAGGAGTTTTCATGAAAATGTCCATAAACCAAGATTATTATTTTTTGTCATAACTATGTCACATACAACGACATTGAGCGCAAGTCTTCCATTTTTTTGATTTTTTTTGAATTAGTTCTGCTCATTTGAGCTTGGAAATGGTAGCTCACCTCAAAAAAGGTTTTTTCATAAAAATGTACCTTAACCAAGCTTATATTTTTATGGTAACTATGTCTTATAAAATGACGAACCGTGAAGGTTTCCTATTTTATTGATTTTTTTAATTAGTTTAGGTCATTTCAAAGTTGGTCAAACCTAATATAACCCCGTTGACCGGCTCAAAACCCCGCAGCATCTCTCCAAACCCTAGCGTCGAACTACAGCCGTCCGATCATACCCTACCGCCAAGCGACAAGCCTCAAATATGGTCTTATAGAAGGAATTCAGAGGCCAGGCTACGCACTGTTGGATCACATGGACGGCTCTGCATCGTTTGATCGTTGGGCGATCCTCGAGACGGCGAGAGGTTGGTTCTGCTCTCCCACCATTGCGGCATTGCCTCCCCTGTCCTCTTCTTCTTCTTCTTCTTCTGTGGCGACGAGATATGTCTAGCTCCACCTCAGCCTCCCGCCCCGCGTGGACCCAGTATGGTCCATGATACTTGTGATCTGCGTTGGGTTTTTCCGTGAAGAGGAACGGTTTATTGCAGCACAAGGTGGGTAAGTATTTCCCTCATTATGAAACCAAGGTTTATTGAACCAATAGGAATATCACTTCTCAACCGTCTTTAGCGACTACACACAAAAGAACAAAGAACTTGCACCCAACACGGGCAAGAGGGTTGTCAATCCCCTTGATCTCGTTATTTGCAAGCAATTGAGTTGTGTAGATAATTGTTGATAAATATAAATTGCAAAATAAATAAAAAGTAAATAATGGCAGCAAGGTAGCAATAGCGTTTGTCAATTTATAAGTGAATAGACCCGGGGGCCATAGTGTAATCTAGTGGCATCTCTCATGTAGGCAACGTACAGAGGGTAACAAATTACAGTTGGGCAATTGATAGAAAAGCAGATAGTTATGCGATTTTCACGGCAATGATCATGTATATATAGGCATCACGTCCATAAGCAAATAGGCCGACTTCTGCCTGCACCTATTACTATTAGTCCACCCATCGACCGCTATCCAGCATGCATCTAAAGTATTAAGTAAAACAGAGTAATGCTTGGAGAACAATGACATGTTGTAGACAAAGTAAACTCAATCAATATGAACAAACCCCATCGTTTTATCCTTAGTAGCAGCAACACAAAGACGTATCTTCTCCCTTTCTGTCACTGGGATATAGAAACTCGTCAGGTTGAACCTACTACAACGCACTACTCCCACCGATGAAATATCAATCTACTTGGCCCAAGCACATCAATAAATTGGAGAGCATTACGAAGCTATAATGATCATGCAATTAAGAGACAATATATATCAGAGGTATCTCAAATACTTTTCATGAATAATCTGAACATAAACCCACAATTCATCGGATCCCAACAACACATCACACAATAGGATTACATCGGATAGATCAACGCGAAGATGCGATGATCATTGTATTGAAGATCATATGAGAGAGAGATAGCCAACTGGGTACTAGCTATGGACCCGTAGGTCTGTGGTGAACTACTCACACATCATCATGAGGGTAGCAAGGTTGATGAAGAGGCCCTCCGTGATCGACCCCCCCTCCGGCAGGGTGCCGGAACGGAGCTCGAGATGGGACCGCGGCGGAACAGAGACTTACGGCGGTGGAAAAAGGTTTTCGAGGTGTTCCTGAGGGTTTCCAGGATTAATGAGAATTTATAGGACGGAGAATGAGGTCGGGAGGGCCTCAGGAGGCCCACAAGCCAACAGGGCGCGCCCCAGGGGTGCGCCCTGTTGGCTTGTGGGCCTCCCTAAGGCTCCCAGCTATCCTCCGAAGCTTCTAGGTCTTGTTTATTTCCATAAAAAATTGTCAAAAAGTTTCGTGGCAATTGGACTTCGTTTGGTAAGGGAAATCTGCAAAGTGAAAACATTCAGAAAACAAAAACTGGCACTTGGCACTGGGTCAATAGGTTATTGCTCAAAAATATTATTATTTGGTAAATAATGACCCAAAAAGTATCTAAGAATGATAATATATCAGCATGGAACAATAAAAAATTATAGATACGTTGGAGATGTATTAGTCCACTGCCCATGCAGCCATGTCCTGACTGCCCACGCACCACGCCACTGAAAAGGTTGACTTCGAAGGAGGACAAGAACGACAACTTTGGGCGCGAGTTCGTGAAATGCGAGAGCAAGCCAGAGGGGCAGGTTAGATCTCATGGCTCGTATTTTTGTATAGTTTCCCTAGGATTTGCTTACTTGCTGGTCATCACTCGTTAGAGATGTTATTACTGCGGTCTAAGCTTAATTTGTGGATCATGTGCTCTCTGGGTTGCTTAAAATATGTCCCTGTCTCCAGCTCTGGTTGGGCCATCGCATGGCGTTGACTGTCGAAGGCCCAAAGATAAAAGAGGCCTACAAAATGGTGCACGCGTTGGTTCTGCCTTTTTTTTGCTTATTGATTTGATTGCACCAACAGAGAATGAGTACACATTGATTCTGTTTTCTTTTTTGCTGATTGATTTGCTTGGACCTACAGAGATTGAGTGCACGTTGATTACAAAAATAGGTTACATCGTTTGAAATATGGCCACCAAAAATTAGTTTACATCGTGCAAAATGGCCACAAACTATTCAAAAAAGCTTCTTTCTGTTCATAATATATAGGGATATACTCCCTCCTTTCCGGTTTATAGGGCTCAAATCTGAAATCTCATCAACCAAGGTGAATTCTAAGTGGATGGCACTAGTTTTAACTAGCCAATGAAATATTTCTCACATATTCAATTTCCAAAGCAATAAATGTACCACCCTCCTCCTCATTGGACTTGCATGGTGCATGTAGAAAAAGATGCATGCATAGCCACTAATTTCCTTTCTCTTATCTCTGTGCGTGAGACTCAAAGCATTTTAACTCAGTTAGACTCAAAATGAGCCTAATATTATGGAAATCTGAAATTTTTATATGGCCACCAACCGAACGGACGTGCACGCGCTTTCTCCTCGTCCGCCTCGGGGACGCGTGGCAGCCTTCCAACAACCCCCACAGCCCAAAGTAAATGGGCACGCACGGCGGGCCCCGGTCGTCAGCCACCTCTGTTCGGGTCGTCGTCCTTCTTTAAGTGGAAATACGTGGACAATAGCTTCCACCCTTCCAAACCCTAGCCTGCCCCTTCCAACCCCGGCAGGATCTACGAACACTAGACCGCCGACGACAAACCCTAGCCCGCTGGTGACAATTCGAAAAATTTAGCTTTTTTTTCTTCTTCTTTTCAACATCAACATGGCTCAAATTTGTAGCTTTAGTTTCCTTTTGGGCACCCTTTCCTTTTTGACACTTCAAATAGCCCATTAGCCGCGCATGCCAAAACTTTGGAACGCATAAAATATAGGACCAAAACACAAATATCACCGAGTGGGATACAAAATAACAAATAAAAGTAGCAAGCATAGCATAGATATATAAATAGGGTAAGGTAAGTAGAAAGCATAACATAGTTCTTACATAAAATACCATATAACACGACATAGGTAAATAGTTCACGTTACAACCAACGACATAACATAGAAATATATAAAAAAGCCCTAGGGTCTAACACCCTAGGTAAAGACAAGCTTCTCCGCACCTCCTCTTCACTACTCCGCCTCCCTGCCGTTCTCGCCGAGGTGGTAGGGGAGGCTGTGGATGACGTTGCGGTTGGAGAAGATCCTATCGACATCCGTGAAGATGTTGTAGGTTGTGAATGCGATGAGCTCGCACCCACACCAAAACACCTTGCCGAGCAGGTGGAACGCATCAAACCTGTTGTGGAAGTTGACGATGAGCCCTGGCGGGGGAGAGCTGGAGTTTGGACGCAGTTCCTCCAGTCGGAACATCACCGGCGAGCCCGCCAGGAGGTGGGCGAAGCCCGCACGGAGGAACCACTCGGCCAAATCCCAGCCAGTCCTCCAGCGTGAGATCGTCCACACGCGGAGCATTTTCTCCATGACGACTTCGGTGGGGTACCGCATCTCCGGCCTGACTGGTGGCATCTGGAAGGTGGGGCCATAGTACTCCATCTTCGCCTGGCTTGGAGAGTGCTCTAGATTTGGGTGAAGAAGAGAAAGGGAGCGGCGCAAATGGATGTGTGGAGAATAGTTGGAGGGGTGGGTGGTTTAAATAAGGGCATCAGCTGCATGTTGCTACGTTCAAACGCCGCGTGTCGATCAGTATGCCCTAGACTTTAATTACCACGCTGAATTGATGCTACGGATGTTAAAGGCTGAAACGATGTGAACTAGTATGAATCGATCGAGGAGACGCGTGCGAGAAGAGACGAACCAGCGGCAGCGACCCTCTCTGTGTCCGTGACGGCTCACAGGAAGGCTGCGTTAGTGGGGCATCGTGGCGGCACGCATCGGCGCATGCAGGCAGGCCAGCTGGATCATGTCGCGCATGCATAGCAGGCTTCTCGTGGCGGTGTGCATCAGCGCATGCATGCAGGCGTTTCATGCAATGGCCCAACAGTCCAATGAAACCACGACCAACGGCCCAACCAGCGCCACCGTTCAACACGGCCCCATTTGGTAGGTCCAACGGGCGACACAGTCCAGCGCGGCTCCACTCGTCATCAGTTAACGGTCAAACCATTGACCCTACGGCATCCTCCGTTGTGACCATTCGTGAGGGTTTCAGACTAGGGAGTGGGGAAAAGTGAGCAAAATTTAAGGACGTGGGGATGAATGAGTACAGCTAAGGAACCAGGGGCACAAGAATAGAAAGCCCTTCTTTTATACACTGTAGTATTTACTGTTCATGTGAGATACAATATACAAACATGGCCCGGGATGGCCCGCAGGGCTGGCTCCGCCCTGGTTGTAGTGAACCAATATATAGTTGGATGATAAGTTGAACAGTGGTATCCCCAATCCATCAGGGTTTAAGTCACATACTTGACCCTGCTGCTCGCATTTTTCTGGATTTATTTCAAGTCTTCCAGTGATGTGCGTTCAGTGAGAGGAGACGTTATATAATTATTACAAAGAGGTCCTTAGAGGCAAGTGTTAGGTTTGGGTTGCTACAAGGGGCGCGGGCGGGGGTCACCGTTTTGTCGTCGGACGCCTCCTTTGTAGTGTGGTTGTCGTCCCTCACCTTCGGCGACGACGACCCAACAATGAAGGTTGTTAAATGTCCGGTTGAAACTGAAATATAATTCTTTAGCAAAGACTTGTATGAGCCATTGTCGTAGTGTGCATCCACTCATGGGCTCGATAACTAAGAGTCACTCTTTAGGAAAATGAACGGGAACCTTCTCCTATCCAAACCAGATATTAAAGAGCATCAGTGACCGGGCCATGGAGGACGTCCAACACCTCCTGATGTGGTGCCCTTTCTCATGTTTAGCCTAGTACGAGGTTCCTCTTCAAGAGGATGCACCATTTCACTCCGATTAGTAATAACCCTTTGGCTGATTGGTGGCCTTCATTCACCTAGGCGGTGCATGCTCAGGACTGCAAGAATTGCAGCTCCCTCATCATTGTCACAGTGTGGCTCATTTGGCTCGATGGAAGTGATAATCCCGAAGTGCAAGGAATTGTCGTAGCACTTTCCAATAATGGAGGTGGTAAGTATGGAGTGTCGAACCCAGAAGGAGCTAAAGGTAAGATCAATATTCTCTCATGTCCTATCTCCCACTGATACAACCTTACTACACCGAACATTTGCTTTATGTAGAAACAAAAAATAAAACTATGTTGAGAGTATAAGGAGGTAGCTTTGCAAGATAACAAAGAACCTAAACATAAACGTTAGGTGTTGCCTAATTAATAGTACAATATAATACAAATAGTAATAGTGGAGTAGTGGTGGTATGGTGTGCGGGGTTGTCTCTAGGCAATTAGCTAAGTTACTAAACCGATCATCGTTGCAAGTTTATATCTGGGAGAGGCCTCAACTAGCATGCCATCCCTTACTGGGAATTTTATGCACTTATCATTGGAACTATTAGCAAGCATTCACAACTACTAACAAGTTCATTAAGGTAAAACCCAACCATAGCGTTAAGATATATTGGCCCCACTTCAGTCTGATATGTCTCCATCGTATCTACTTTTCCTAACGCTTTGGTTCTTGTTTTGGACTCTAATTTGCATGATTTGAATGAAACTAACCCGGACTGACACTGTTTTTAGCAGAACTACCATGGTGTTGTTTTTGTGCAGAAATAAAAGTTCTCAGAACAGAACGAATCTGTTTGGAGAATTATTTCAAAAAATATGAGGAATATTGGAGCCAGAAGCCACCAGAGAGGGGGCCCAGGGTGCCCACCACCCACCAGGGCGCGCCAGGCCCCCCTGGCGCGGCCTGGTGGGTGGTGCTCACCTCGTGCCCCCCGACCCTAATTCCAGCGCTATAAAATCCTAATTTTCCAGAAAAAAATCGAGGAGAAAGTTTCATCACGTTTTACGATACGGAGCCGCCGCCACCTCCTGTTCTTCATCGGGAGGCCAGATCTGGAGCCCGTTTGGGGCTTCGGAGAGGGGAATCTTCGGTCTACGTCATCACCAACCCTTCTCCATCGCCAATTCCATGATGCTCCCCACCGGGAGTGAGTAATCCCTTCGTAGGCTTGCTGGTCGGTGAGGAGTTGGATGGGATTCATCATGTAATCGAGTTAGTTTTGTTAGGGCTTGATCCCTAGTATCCACTATGTTCTGAGATTGATGTTGCTATGACTTTGCCATGCTTAATGCTTGTCACTAGGGCCCGAGTGTCATGATTTCAGATCTGAACCGTTTATGTTATCATCATTATATCTATGTTCTTGATCCGATCTTGCTTAGTCATATGCACCTATTACGTGTTATGATCCGTCAACCCCATAGTGACAATATTTGGGATACTTCGCGGTGATGACCGTAGTTTGAGGAGTACATGTATTCACCATGTGTTAATGCTTTGTTCCGGTTCTCTATTAAAAGGAGGCCTTAATATCCCTTAGTTTCCTTATGGACCCCGCTGCCACGGGAGGGTAGGGCAAAAGATGTCATGCAAGTTCTTTTCCATAAGCACGTATGACTATTTACGGAATACATGCCTACATTACATCAATGAACTGGAGCTAGTTCCGTGTCGCCCTAGATTATGACTGTTACATGATGAATATCATCCAACGAGTTTACCGATCCAGTGCCTATGAGTTTTCCACCTATTGCTCTTGCTAAGTTACTACTGATGTTGCTACTATTCCAATTGCTACAAAATCACTGCTATCACTGCTACTTTTACCGTTACTGTTACCACTTCTGTCAAACTATCATACTACTATGCTACTGATCACTTTGCTGCAGATATCAAATCTCCAGGTGTGGTTGAATTGACAACTCAACTGCTAATACTTGCAAATATTCTTTGGCTCCCCTTGTGTCGAATCTATAAATTTGGGTTGAATACTCTACCCTCGAAAACTGTTGCGATCCCCTATACTTGTGGGTTATCAAGAACATTTTTCTGGCGCCGTTGCCGGGGAGCATAGCTATATTTGTTGAGTCACTTGGGATTTATATCTATTGATCACTATGAAGAATCTGAAGTATCCAAAGACCAAGATTTTTCCCTCTAAGACGAGGGGAGGTAAGGAACTGCCATCTAGCTCTGCACTTGATTCACCTTCTGTTATGAGTAAGTTTGCAACACCACCACATGCTAGTAATCCTGATATGTCACAAGTTATTGATGATGCTACCTCTGCTATGAATGATGCTTATGATGATGCTAGTACCATGCTTGATGATAATGTGCCACTAGGTGAATTTCTTGATGAACAAATTGCTAGAGCTAAAGAGAATGAAACTACTGAAATTGATGAGATTGCTGAAACTTATGACTATGAAACACCAATTATACCTAGCTCTCCTAGATTTGAAATGCCTAAGATACCTGAAGGTTACGTTATGGATGGGAGATAGCTAGAGAAATTCTTTCTTGCAAGGATAGAGATGATCTTAAGAAACTATTACGCAAGTATAAAGGAAAGACTTTGAATGCTAGAATGAAATGTGATCCCACATTTGCTACTTCACCTATCTGTGTTACTGATAAGGATTATGAATTCTCTGTCGACCCAGAGTTAATTACTTTGGTTGAATCTGATCCTTTTCATGGCTATGAAACTGAAACTGTAGTGGCACACCTTAGTAAACTGAATGATATAGCCACCCTCTTTGCTCATGATGAGAAGATTCGCTACTATTATATTCTCAAGTTATTTCCATTCTCATTAAAGGGTGATGCTAAGATATGGTACAATACTCTTACACCTGGTTGTGTGCGTAGTCCCCAGGATATGATTTACTACTTCTCTGAAAAATATTTTCCTGCTCATAAGAAACAAGCTACCTTACAGGAAATATTTAACTTTGTGCAAATTGAAGAAGAGAGTCTCCCACAAGCTTGGGGGAGGCTTCTCCAGTTGCTTAATGCTTTGCCTGATCACCCTCTCAAGAAAAATGAAATACTTGATAACTTCTATAATGGACTAACTGATGCTCCTAGGGACTTCCTAGATAGTTGTGCTGGTTGTGTTTTCAGGGAACGAGCTGTTGAACAAGCTGAGGAATTATTGAATAACATACTGAAGAATTATGATGAATGGACTCTTCTTGAACCACCGCCTAAACCCACTCCGAAGAAGAGGGGTATCTTATTCCTCAGCCCTGAAGATATGCAAGAGGCAAAGAAATCTATGAAGGAAAAAGGTATTAAAGCCGAGGATGTTAAGAATTTACCACCAATTGAAGAGATACATGGCCTTGAAAAACCACCACCTCCATGGGTGGTAGAGGTAAATTCTTTATTAAAGTTTGATGAAGGTGATATCCCTCACAATAAACATCCTAGTCAATGCTTATATGAGTTTGATAACTATATTAAGAAGCAAGATCATTTCAATGCACATGTTCTGAAACAATTGAAATATAATTCTGATATGATTGCTCGCTTGAGTGACTTGCTATTTAGAATCAGTAATGATGTTAGAGGTGTAGGAAAGCATGCCTCTATGGTTCAAACTCAGTTAGAACAAGTTGCTAAGTCTCAAAAAGAATTGCTTGATGAAATGAATAATAATATGAATGATTTTGCTGCTAGAGTAGTAACTAGAGGCGGTAGAATGACTCAAGAACCTCTTTATCCTGAAGGTCATCCTAAAAGAATTGAACAAGACTCTCAGGGAATTAGTGCTGATGCACCTAGTTCTTCTAAAAAGAGAAAGAAAAAGAAAAATGATAGGACTTTACATACCTCTAGTGAACCTGAGATACAAAAACCTCCTGATATTAATGATGTCTCTATTTCTGATGTTGAAACTCAATCTGGTAATGAACATTCATCTAGTGATAATGAAAAGGATAATGATGATGTTCATGAAGATACCCAACCAAACAAAGATAAAGAACCAGACAATGATGTTGAAATAGAGCCTGCTGCTGATCTTGATAACCCACAACCTAAGAATAAACGTTATGATAAAAGAGACTTTGTGGCTAGGAAACATGGTAAAGAAAGAGAACCATGGGTTCAGAAACCCATGCCATTTCCACCTAAGCCATCCAAGAAAAAGGATGATGAAGAATTTGAGCGCTTTGCTGAAATGATTAGGCCAGTCTTTTTGCGTACCCGTTTAATTGATATTTTAAAGATGGCTCCTTATGGAAAGTACATGAAATACATCATCACTAGTAAAAGAAAGATACCTAAAGCTGAAATCTCCACCATGCTTGCTAATTATTCTTTTAAGGATGGAGTACCTAAAAAACTTGGAGATCCTGGAATACCAACTATACCTTGCTCCATTAAAAGAAACTATGTCAAAACTGCTTTGTGTGATTTGGGAGCTGGTGTTATTAGTGTTATGCCTTTCTCCTGGTACAAGAGGTTTGATTTGAATAAACTCACACCTACTAAGATATCATTGCAAATGGCTGACAAATCAACTGCCATACCTATCGGTATTTGTGAGGATGTGCCCGTTGTTGTTGCAAATGTCACTATCTTAATAGAATTTTTTATTCTCGAGATGCCTGAGGACGACAACATGTCGATTATCCTTGGTAGACCCTTTTTGAATACTGCAGGGGCTGTTATTGACTGCAATAAAAGCAAAGTCACTTTTCATATCAATGGTAATGAGCATACGGTGCACTTTCCGAAGAAACAATTCCAAGTGAATGGTATAAATGCTATTGAAAAATCTCCGACACTCACTATTGGAAATTTTCAATTTCCTCTACCTACTGCCCAAAGGAAATATGATATACTTATTGTTGGGGACATGCACATCCCATTGAGGTAACTTAGTGTTCTACGAAAGTTCTTTGGTTTCATGCTAATCAGAAGTGGTAGTTAATAAGACTTGATCAACCTTATTAATGAATCACTTTTGAGAGGTATGAAGTTGGTGAACCTAGTAAGCACAACTTTCTGCTCCCACATTTTATTTTCTGTTTTAGTTTGTCAAATAAAATAAATGCCATGTTTATCCTGTTTTCTCCGTGAAATAAAAAAAATGACCCAAAAATAAAAGTGCTCAGAATGTCCTGAAAATTTGATACAATTTTTTTCTGAATATTTCTGAATTTCTGATGCAAATAATACCAGAGGGGGGGGGGGGGGGGGTGCACCTGGTGCCCACCACCCACCAGGGCGCGCCAGGCACCCCCTGGCACGGCCTGGGGGGTGGTGCCCACCAGGTGGGTCCCCTCACTTACCTCTTTAGCCCGCATCATCCCCTACCTCCAGAAAAAAATCACCACAGCCACCATTCCCGTGTTCTTGCTCTCAAACCCACAGATTTCGATCTCTTAGCTTGAAGCTCCGTTTCCAAAACTGTTTGGAGGGATTGCTACTTGGTATGTGACTCCTCCATTGCTCCAATTAGTTTTTGGTTAGGTGGGTTATTTTTAGAGAAATTAGCTGCTCTTGGTGCTGCTGTAGATGAGCTTGCATGTCGAATTCTTAGATCTCTAAGTAGTTTGAATGCTTAATATGGCCTCTATGCATGTCTAGGAGTAGTTGCTATCAATTTCACGAAGTTTTGTTGACAAAATTTTGTGTCTAAAAAATATTTCAGAAATCTATTCGCAAATAAAAATGCAATTCTTTAGGAGTTCTTCAAGCAGGAGATCCTCGGAGGCCTCATCAAGTGGAAGCTCGGTTCGACAAGCTTATGTTGAGCCAAGCGAAAGCTCGATGCGAGATGCCGCCACCAAATCATGCTTGTGGCCGTGCGACGAGTTCATGGAAGGTGCAGGTATTAAGGGGGAATTTGAACAATTTATCCACCATACAGAACTTGCTCCCTTCATCGTAGATAAGTGCCCTCAACATCTCGAACTAACGAAAACATTCACAAAGAAATTTAAATATTTTCCTCGTGAGTCTAGAGTTTCATTCAACCTTTATGACCGTTCCTTCACCATGCCTTTAGAATCGTTCAGTGAAGCATGTAAGCTTCCATATTGGGGTTCTCCTTATGAACCACAAGATCTGAGTATGAGTCATTTTTGGTTAATCTCTGCTATGGTGAAGATAAGGGAGTAACACAAGGAAGAATTAAAAGTATTCATTTCGCGTCCATACACACTGCCCTAACTGGAAATAAATATTGTAATCTTGGAGCAATTGTTGCACGGAGATTGTAGCTCAATGTTGCTAATGGTAATTTTCATGGAGGAATTTATGCCTCCCGTGTAGCAAAGAGACTAAACGTATCACCATGGCCTAACGACCCCATCTTACCTATTCAGTATTTAGACTTTGAGGCCATGAAGCGTCATAAGTTTCTTACGGGCACGGCAACTAAATACACCTATAACTTCAGATTTAATAAAAAAACGTTTTGCCTATCACTTTGCCTGCTCCTGCTCTCTTTGATTTTCGTAGTAAGGGAAGATACTATGTTCTTGAGAGTGAGGCACGTGCGTACAATGCGGTTGAAGCTGCCAGGAAGGCCGAGGAGTTTGCACCAAGGGCCTCGGTGAGCCATCGCTCATATTATTATCCACACGGATGGTAATTACCAAGCTAGGCCAAAAGCCTAAGCTTGGGGGAGTACGTATTTCTACCGACATTACATTCATGTTCACACATTTCATTCTAGTTGTCGGTATTCATACTTTTTCATTGTAATATCCATGCTAAATTTGTTTCCTCGCTTTCTTCTTGTGTGTTTGAATAACTTTGAGAAAACCCAAAAACATTTCCCGCTTCTTTTCAGTTTTTCTTTCTAGTGTAGTTTAATTGTAGTATCGAAAGAAAACCCAAAAAGATTTCTCCTTTCTTCTTTCTACTTGTTGGGAGCTTTCCTGTGTAAATAGTTTTTCTCGTTTTTGTTTTTCCTTTTTATTTGCTTTCTTCAAGAAAAACCAAAAACTCCAAAAATATTTCAGTGTGTTTCTCTGGATTCCTTTTCCTTTTATTTGAGTCGTACCAAGGAGAAGACCACGATGAAAATGTTGAGTGGCTCTCACATGCATCATTGTTAATCTAACAAAGAGCCCATGTTACCTTGTCTTCTCCTCTTGAATAAAATGTTTGCAGATTCTAGCTTAGTCCACGGCACTCTTGCACTATTATTATTTTCTTATCGTTTGGTCGTGCAAGTGAAAGGCAATAATGACGATATTTGATGAATTGACTGTGGCGGAGAAAAGCGGGTATGAACTCAACTTGTTTTTGTTTTTGTAAATATGTTTAACCTAGTATCTTTGATTCAGCATATTATGGTTAAACATGCTGCAATGACCATTAGAGATTATAGTTGTTCATGCCATGCTTAAGTAGCTAGGAGTGGATAATGATTTATCTTGGATGTCAACATGCATTGAAATGGTTGTGATGTGGTATGATGATATGGTATCCTCCTCTGAATGTTTCAAGTGGCTTGACTGGGCACATGTTCACGCATGTAGTTGAATCAAAACCAACATAGCCTTCATGATATTTATGTTCATGGTGTCCATATCCTACTCATGCTAGTAGTCAATGTTTATTATATGTAATGCATGTTCATGACCGTTTTCGCTCTCTAGCTGGCCGCTTCTCAATCTATTTGCTAGCCTTCGCCTGTACTATGTGGGAATACTGCTTGTGCATCAAAATCCCTAAACCAAAGTTATTCCAGATGAATCCACTATACCTACCTATATGCGGTATTACCCTGCCGTTCCAAAGTAAATTTGCATGCCATCTTTAAAATTTCAAATAAACATCTGTTTTGTGTGCCTGGACCGCTCATGGAGCGACAGGGGGCGGTCAGTATCTTCCATGTTAAGCGGGTTATTCTCATGATGAGTGTTTATTCACTCGTCCTTACACGAGAGGGGCGGTAATAGGGATTCCCAGTCCCGAAATCAAAAATTACAAATAATTAAACAAAACTCCCCCAGGAATGTTGTTGGTTTGGACGGTACCCGTGGATGCGGCTAGCCGTGGAGTGTGATTGTTGGTGGAGGGGGAGTAAACCTTTAGTTTTACCGCTTGGGAACCGCCGCTAATTTGTTTAACATGGAAGATATTGATAACTCTTGGTCGTAACGTTGACAGGAAGGGTGTACCTCCCAAAATTATATCTATCTCTGGTTTAAGCTTTGAGCTCTGGCACCTCTGCAAATCCATGCTTCCCTCTGCGAAGGGACTATCTATTTACTTTTATGTTGAGTCATCACCTTCTCAAATAAGCGCCAGACCTGAGAGCACTATTGTCATCCTCATACATTGTGTATAGTTGATGTTGGTTGCAGCATGACTGGATCTTTTCTACCATGAATTACAATGTTTAGTCATTCCTTGTACTTTGGAGGTGCTCTGCATTTATGTTTTACGGTCTCAGAAAGGGCTAGCGAGATACCACTATTGTCATATTGTATCATGATTGTTTTGACAAAGTGTTGGCGCTTGAGATATCTTATTATTGCTCGCTAGTTGCTTATGTCATTGATATGAGTTAATATAATTTCTAAGAGTTATTGTTGGCATGGTTAGTCATAATCTTTGCCGAAAACCTGGGTGTTACTTAAGCATATATATGTAAACAAGAACAAAAGAGTTCGTAAAAGTTTTTCTTTTTCACTTTCAGTTTGTCAACTGAATTGCTTGAGGACAAGCAAGGGTTTAAGCTTGGGGGAGTTGATATGTCTCCATCGTATCTACTTTTCCTAACGCTTTTGTTCTTGTTTTGGACTCTAATTTGCATGATTTGAATGAAACTAACCCGGACTGACGCTGTTTTCGGCAGAACTACCATGGTGTTGTTTTTGTGCAGAAATAAAAGTTCTCGGAACGGAACGAAACTTTTTGGAGAATTATTTCAGAAAATATGAGGAATATTGGAGCCAGAAGCCACCAGAGAGGGGGCCCCAGGGTGCCCACCACCCACCAGGGCGCGCCAGGCCCCCCTAGCGCGGCCTGGTGGGTGGTGCTCACCTCGTGGCCCCCCCGACCCTAATTCCAGCGCTATAAAATCCTAATTTTCCCGAAAAAAATCGAGGAGAAAGTTTCATCGCGTTTTACAATACGGAGCCGCCGCCACCTCCTGTTCTTCATCGGGAGGCCAGATATGGAGCCCGTTTGGGGCTCCGGAGAGGGGAATCTTCGGTCTTCGTCATCACTAACCCTTCTCCATCGCCAATTCCATGATGCTCCCCACCGGGAGTGAGTAATCCCTTCATAGGCTTGCTGGTCGGTGAGGAGTTGGATGGGATTCATCATGTAATCGAGTTAGTTTTGTTAGGGCTTGATCCCTTGTATCCACTATGTTCTGAGATTGATGTTGCTATGACTTTGCCATGCTTAATGCTTGTCACTAGGGCCCGAGTGTCATGATTTCAGATCTGAACCGTTTATGTTATCATTATTATATCTATGTTCTTGATCCGATCTTGCTTAGTCATATGCACCTATTATGTGTTATGATCCGTCAACACCATAGTGACAATATTTGGGATACTTCGCGGTGATGATCGTAGTTTGAGGAGTACATGTATTCACTGTGTGTTAATGCTTTGTTCCGGTTCTCTATTAAAAGGAGGCCTTAATATCCCTTAGTTTCCTTATGGACCCCGCTGCCATGGGAGGATAGGACAAAAGATGCCATGCAAGTTCTTTTCCATAAGTACGTATGACTATTTACGGAATACATGCCTACATTACATCCATGAACTGGAGCTAGTTCTGTGTCGCCCTAGGTTATGACTGTTACATGATGAATATCATCCAACGAGTTTACCGATCCAGTGCCTACGAGTTTTACACTTATTGCTCTTGCTAAGTTACTACTGCTATTGCTACTGTTCCAATTGCTACAAAATCACTGCTGTCACTGCTACAGTTACCGTTACTGTTACCACTGCTATTAAACTATCATACTACTGTGCTACTGATCACTTTGCTGCAGATATGAAATCTCCAGGTGTGGTTGAATTGACAACTCAACTGCTAATACTTGCAAATATTCTTTGGCCCCCCTTGTGTCGAATCTATAAATTTGGGTTGAATACTCTACCCTCGAAAACTGTTGCGATCCCCTATACTTGTGGCTTATCACAGTCCTGTATGTATCAATTTCCATTGTCCGGCGAGGTTTCGTGGTGATATGTGTTTGTCACAGCAGGTCACGTTTTCTGTCACGCATGTACATCCGTGACGATTTATAACAGAATGAAGATAGTCATACCAGTGCTGTCGTAGAAGTGTTCCATGACTATACTCAAATTATCATCACGGAAGTGTCCACTTCCATGGCGATAAATGCCGTGTCGTAGAAGTGATTTCGTCAAGGGTAACCGACACATGGCATCCACCGTAACGGGTCGCCGTTAAGCTATCGGGTGCTAGTTTTGGATCCGATACCTGTTAATAGCCTTGACCAATGATGATTTTTCACGTGTCATTTTCTTATTCGCCAATGGATCCACGTGTCACCTAATCGTTCCAACAGATGTCATCCACCCATTCAACGAGAGGCGCCTATGATACATCGACACATGGAACGGCACAACAGTGGCACATTTAGGTTAAAAAGGCTGGCCCAGCCAATAGCCCATAAGATTTGGTCAGGTACTAGTGGGCCGGCCCACTAGCGTTCTGCTTGAGCATGGCCCATTTACGGCCCACCGCCTGTTCGGACCTGTTAATTGTTTTCTTAGTATTTGGGCCAACTACAACCTAGTATGTTTTGGGCCTGTTAGAGGCCCGATAGAGAAATGTGCCCATTGCAGCCTGGTGTATGTTTCGGCCTAGTAATGGCCCGTGCTGCCCATGGGCCAGTTATCGTCAGATGCCACATTCAGCGAATTAACGACCCAAAATATTGGCGGCAACAGTTCAGCCCAACCTGACTTTGGGCCAGTTAAAGGCCTATCGCATATTTCGGCCTGGCTCTACTAAGCTTTCGGCCTATTAAAGGCCCATGTTGATTGGGCCAACCAAAGCCCGAGGTATGTTTCGGCCTGATAATGGCCCGTCATGTAACTGGGCCAATAATGGCCCGAGGTAGCTTTCAGCCTGCTAAAGGCCCATGGACTACTCGTGAAATGTGTGGCCCGACATGCTTTTCATCCTGCTATAGGCCCATGGTGTGTTCTGGGCCAAATGAGGTCATCAATGATACTTGTGATCTGCATTGGGTTTTTTGTGAAGAGGAACGGGAAGTTGCAGCACAAGGTGGGTAAGTATTTCCCTCAGTTATGAATCCAAGGTTTATCGAACCAATAGGAATATCACTTCTCAACCGTCTTCAGCGACTGCACACAAAAGAACAAACGACTTGCACCCAACGCGGGAAAGAGGATTGTCAATCCCCTTGATGTCGTTATTTGCAAGCAAATGAATTGTGTAGATAATTGTTGATAAATATAAATTGCAAAATAAAATAAGAGGTAAATAAAGGCGGCAAAGTAGCAATAGCATTTGCGAATAAGTGAATAGACCCAGGGGCCATAGTGTTCCCTAGCGGCATCTCTCATGTAGGCAACGTACGGAGGGTAACAAATTGCTGTTGGGCAATTGACAGAAAAGCGGATAGTTATGCGATGTTCACAGCAATGATCATGTCTATATAGGCATCACGTCCATAAGCAAATAGGCCGACTCCTGCCTGCACCTATTACTATTACTCCACCCATCGACCGCTATCCAGCATGCATCTAGAGTATTACGTAAAATAGAGTAATGCTTGGAGAACAATGACATGATGTAGACAAAGTAAACTCAATCAATATGAATAAACCCCATCATTTTATCCTTAGTAGCAGCAACACAAAGACATATCTTCTCCCTTTATGTCACTGGGATATAGAAACTCGTCAGGTTGAACCTACTAAAACGCACTACTCCCACCGATGAAATATCAATCTACTTGGCCCAAGCACATCAATAAATCGGAGAGCATTACGAAGCTATAATGATCATGCAATTAAGATACAATATATATCAGAGGTATCTCAAGTACTTTTCATGAATATTCTGAACATAAACCCACAATTCATCAGATCCCATCAAACACACCGCACAATAGGATTACATCGGATAGATCAAAGCCAAGATGCGATGATCATTGTATTGAAGATGATATTTGCTATGGACCCATAGGTCTGTGGTGAACTACTCACACATCATCATGAGGGCATCAAGGTTGATGAAGAGGCCCTCCGTGATTGATCCCCCCTCCGGCAGGGTGTCGGAATGGAGCTCCAGATGGGATCGCGGCGGAACAGAGACTTGCGGCGGCGGAAAAAGGTTTTCGAGGCTCCCCCCGAGAGTTTTCAGGATTAATAAGAATTTATAGGCCAGAGAAGGAGGTCAGAGGAGCCACAGGGGGCCCACAAGCTATCAGGGCGCCCCCCCTGGGGTCGTGCCCTGTTGGCTTGTGGAGCCTCCGTGAGGCTCCTGGCTATCCTCCGAAGCTTCCAGATCTTGTATTTGTCCAGAAAAAATCCTAAAAAAGTTTCATGGCAATTGGACTTTGTTTGGTAAAGGAAATCCGCAAAGTAAAAAAACACACAGAAAACAACAACTGGCACTGGGCACTGGGTCAATAGGTTAGTTCTCAAAACTATTATAAATTGGTAAATAATGACCCAAAAAGTATCTAAGAATGATAATATATCAGCATGGAACAATAAAAAATTATAGATATGTTGGAGACGTATCAAGCATCCCCAAGCTTAATTCCCTCTCGTCCTCGAGTAGGTAAATGATAAAAACAGAATTTTTGATGTGACATGCTATCCACTATGTAATATTTTGCATGTATGCTCATTGAGAAACGATGAATCAATATACATTAACATAGTAATACTTATAAGTATAAGAAACAAAATCATTAAATTTTTCAAAGTATACGATCCTCAAAAGATGTTTACCGCTTATTCATCTTATTTAATTAGCAAGGCATGGCTCCATCTTCACCACATTAATACAAATGTCAAGCACCACAGTGCCCAAGTCTGGCAATTGGATCGTACTTTTTCAAGGTGCATAAACTTTTTATTCTTCACGCAATACATGAGCGTGAGCCATCAGACATAGCATTTAGGTGGAATAGAATATGGTGGTAGATATCAGTAGGGTAAAAGTGGTGAAGATAGTCTCGCATCAACTAGGCATACCAACGGGCTATGGAGATGCCCATCGATAGATGTCAATGCAGGAGTAGGGATTGCCATACAAAAATGATGCACTAGAGCTACAAGTGTATGAAAGCTCAAATGAAGCTAAGTGGGTGTGCATCCAACTTGCTTGCTCATGAAGACCTCGGGCATTTGAGGAAGCCCGTCATAGGAATATACAAGCCAAGTTTAAAATAATGAAATTCCCACTAGTAATATGGAAGTGATATATCATGAGACTCTCGACATATGAGAAACGTGGTGCCACTTTGAGGCACAAGTGTGGTAAAGGATAGTAGCAAAGTGCCTTCTCTCATTTTCTCTCATTCATTTATATATATGGTGGGCTCATTTGGCCTCCCCCATTTTCATTTTTGTCCGGAGACTCTTCCCTACTTGTGGGGGAGTCATGGTCTACATCATTCTTTCCTCACTGGGACAATGCTCTAACAATGATGATCATCACACTTTTATTTACTTACAACTCAATATGGAGAACTGATATGAAGATATGACTCTATATGAATGCCTCTGGCAGTGTATCAGGATGTGCAATGATCTAGCATGACATGTATCAAAAATATATGATGAACGGTGGCTTTGCCACAAATACTATGTCAGCTCTATATGGTCATGCAAAGCAATATGATGATGAACGAACTAGTCATGTGAAGTGACGATGGAATTTGCATGGCAATATATCTCGCAATGGCTATGGAAATGCCATGATAGGTAGGTATGGTGGCTGTTTTGAGGAAGATATAATAAGGCTTATGTGTGACAGAGCGTATCATGTCACGGGGTTTGGATGCACCGGCAAGAGTTGCACCGATCCTCGAAGTGAGAATGGGCTATGCACGGTACTGAAGAGGCTAGCAAATATGGGAAGGTGTGATTGCGTATGTCCATGGTTTGACATTAGTCATAAAGAACTCATATACTTATTGCAAAGGTTTATTAGTTTTATCACAAATCAAAGCATTCTCCGCATGCCCCGAGGGACGAGGTTGGGAGGAGTTAACCATCACGCGCTTCCGACCCGAAACAACACTAGGATTTCAACGAGGAATAGAAATGCTCACACATCATCACCATGCCCTTTTAATTTTTAGACAAATAAGAAATTAACCTCTTTGAATATCAACACTTCTACAAATTAAATTTTTTGAACTCACACCTTTTCAGATTACTACATCAATATTATCAATCCTCATTCTCTATATGTGCTACATGATGGTTTTGATTATCACTCATTGGATACCTAATATTTTTGGACTAGTCTTATGACCCATGCAAATTACCGTCACTATTTGATAACTCTCAAAGAAATATAAGTGAGGAACGAGAGTGAAATTATTTTTATAACATCTACACGCCACTGTGCTCAAAAAGATATAAGTGAAGTACTAGAGCAACTGTCGAGCTCAAAAGATATAAGTGAAGCACATAGAGTATTCTAGCAAATTATGATGAAGTTGTGTCTCTATTAAATAGGTGTGTCCAGAAAACAATGATTGTGGCAAACTGAAAGTAAAAGCAAACAAAAGCAAACGACGCTCCAAGCAAAACTCATATCATGTGATGAATAAAAATATAGCTTCAAGTGACATACCGATGAATTGAGACGAAAGAGGGGATGCCATTCAGGGCACCACCAAGCTTAGACGCTTGAGTATTCCTTATAATATTGCTTTTGGGTGCCTTGGGCATCCCCAAGCTTAGGCTCTTGCCTCCCTTCATTCTTTAGTTCATCGTGATAACACCCAAAACTTGAAAACTTCAATCACACAAAACTCAACAAAACTTCATGAGATCCGTTAGTATAAGCAACATATCAAATACTTTAGGTACTATTATAAATTGATTCAAATTTCAATTTTTCATAGTAGGTACTGTGTTCTAACTTATATATGGCTTATACCCCCCAATACAATCCATAGCATCATCGAAACAAGCAAACTACACAAGTAAAACAGAATCTAATTAAAACAGAACAGCCTGTAATGATCTGTAAGCATGCATACTTCTATAACTCTAAAAATTCTGAAACATTAGTAAAGCCTGAAGAATTTTCACAGAAATACTATGTAAAAATTTCAGACAAATATAACGTTCCAGTAAAAAATGAAAATTCCTGCACTGAACACTAAAGTTTCTGTTTTTGCACCGTATCAATTCTACTAATCATGTGGGTCATCCCAAAGGATTTACTTGGCACAAACACTACTTAAAACATAAAAACGTAATAATTACATAGGAAATAATCATGTTATCACAACCAAACAGAAAGTAAAAACAAAAAGGTAAGATAACTATTGGGTTGCCTCCCAACAAGCGCTATTGTTTTATGCCCCTATCTAGGCATAATGCATAGTTTCAAGTATTGTCATATTTGACACTCCACCCATAAGTGGCTCTCATGATTGATTCATAAGGTGGTTTAATTCTCTTTCTAGGTAAATGTTCCATCCCTTTCTTCAATGGGAATTGGAACCTTATATTTCCCTCTTTCATGTCAATGATTGCACCTATAGTTTGTAAGAAAGGCCTCCCAAGTATTATGGGACAAGAAGGATTGCAATCAATATCTAGCACAATAAAATCTATAGGCACATAATTTTTATTTGCAATAATAAGCACATCATTTATTCTACCCAAAGGTTTCTTAATGGTAGAATCCGCAAGATGCAAGTTAAGGGAACAATCTTCAATATTAGTGAGACCAAGCACATCACAAAGAGTTTTAGGTATAGTTGAAACACTAGCACCAAGGTCACACAAAGCATTGAACTCATATTTATTTATCTTTATTTTAATATTAGGTTCCCACTAATCATGCAATTTTATAGGAATAGAAACTTCAAGCTCAAGCTTCTCATCATAAGCTTTTATCATAGCTTCTACTATATGTTCGGTAAAAAGCCTTGTTTTGTTCATAAGCATTAGGTGAGCTGATAATGGTTTGCAACAAGGAAATACATTCTACTAAGGAACAGCTCTCATAATTAAAATCCTTGTAGTTCAAGATGGGTGACACATCACTAGATAAAGTTTTGACCTCTCCAAAGTCGATTTTTTCAGTTTTAGCATTAGAATCCTAGCTTACCAAGCCAACGGGACCCTCCTTAGCTAAAGTTGGTTCAACTCCAGTATTTTTATCATTTATATTCAGAGGTAAACAAAGAATCAATAGGAGTATTGCCAATCATTTTAATATCCTCATCATGATTCCGATAAAAACCGGGTGGAACAGCTTTTTCTAGGAATTCCCGCTTAGCTCTCAACTTAGCGGTCCTATCCTTACTTTCATTAATAGACAATTGGATATATTTGATAGTCTCATTAAAATCATGCTTGGGTGGAAATTTTTTACTTTTAAGAGTTTCCACATCAATAGCAATTCTATCCACATTTTTAGCCAAAGTATCAATCATATGCAAATTTTCTTCTACCGTAGTGTTGAAAATCTTTTGTGAATTAATAATTTATTTAATTGTATTCTCAAGATCATAGGGCATCCTATTATAATTGTTAGAAGGATTTCCATAAGAATTATCATATCAGTTTGCATAGTTGTTAGGAGGATTACCGGGATACGGCCTAACATTGAAATTGCCTCTATAAGCATTGTTGTTGAAATTATTTCGCGAGACAAAGTTCACACCAATAGCATTATTATTTTTCTCAATAAAAGTAGACAAGGGCATATCATTTGAATCAACATTGGTATTTTTATTAGCAACCATATTCATAAGAGCATCCACTTTTTCACTCTAAGTAGCGATTTCTTCAACAGAATTTACCTTCTTACCAGTTGGGGCTCTCTTAGTGTGCCATTGAGAAAATTTTCCATGATTTGTCCAGAAGTTTGGTGGCCTCTCCTAAGGTCACATCCATAAAGTTACCACCTGCAGCAGAATCTAGAAGATTTCTAGACACAAAGTTTAATCCCGCATAGAAATTTTGTACAATCATCCACAAATTCAAGCCATGAGTAGGACAATTTCTTATCATGAATTTCATTCTCCCCAAAGCTTGTGCAACATGCTCTTGATCTTTTTGTTTAAAATTCATTATTTGATTTCTAAGAGAGATGATCTTAGCAGGAGGAAAATACTTGCCAATAAAAGCATCTTTACACTTATCCCATGTTCCAATACTATGGCGAGGTAAAGATGAAAACCAAGCCTTAGCTTTATCTCTAAGTGAAAAAGGAAATAATTTTAATTTTACAATATCATTATCCATATCCTTTTTCTTTTGCATATCACATAATTCAACAAAGGTATTAAGATGTGAAGCGGGATCCTCATTAGGACTTCCTGAAAATTGATCTTTCATGACAAGATTCAGCAATGCAGCATTAATATCAAAAGCCTCCGCACTAGTGGCGGGTGGTATAGGAGTACTAATAAAATCATTATTAGTAGTATTTGATAAGTCACACAACTTAGTAGTATCTCGAGACATGGTGACCACACGAGCAAAGTAGCAAGCAAGACAAGTAAACTAGCAAGCGACGAAGTAAACTAGCAACAAGCAAAGATAAATATTTTCGTATTTTTTGCTTTCTTATGAGATACACTAAATATAACAGCAAATAAAAATATAAACAAGTGAATGAAAATTTGTGAGAAGCTACTTGAAAGTTGATGATGATACTCCCCGGCAACGGCGCCAGAAATCCTTCCTGATACTTGTGATATGCGTTGGGTTTCCCGTGAAGAGGAACAGGTAGTTGCAGCACAAGGTGGGTAAGTATTTCCCTCAATTATGAAACCAAGGTTTATCGAACCAATAGGAATATCACTTCTCAACCGTCTTCAGCGACTACACACAAAAGAACAAACGACTTGCACCCAACGCGGACAAGAGGGTTATCAATCCCCTTGATCTCGTTATTTGCAAGCAAATGAATTGTGTAGATAATTGTTAATAAATATAAATTACAAAATAAAATAAAAGGTAAATAAAGGCAGCAAATTAGCAATAGCGTTTGCGAATATATAAGTGAATAGACCCGGGGGCCATAGTGTTCCCTAGCGGCATCTCTCATGTAGGCAACGTACGTAGGGTAACAAATTACTATTGGGCAATTGACAGAAAAGCGGATAGTTATGCGATGTTCACGGCAAGGATCATGTCTATATAGGCATCACATCCATAAGCAAATAGGCTGACTCCTGCATGCATGTATTACTATTACTCCACCCATCGACTGCTATCCAACATGCATCTAGAGTATTAAGTAAAACATAGTAATGCTTGGAGAACAATGACATGATGTATACATAGTAAAGTCAATCAATATGAACAAACCCCATCGTTTTATCCTTAGTAGCAGCAACACAAAGACGTATCTTCTCCCTTTCTGTCACTGGGATATAGAAACTCGTCAGGTTGAACCTACTACAACGCACTACTCCCACCGATGAAATATCAATCTACTTGGCCCAAGCACATCAATAAATTGGAGAGCATTACGAAGCTATAATGACCATGCAATTAAGAGACAATATATATCAGAGGTATCTCAAATACTTTTCATGAATAATCTGAACATGAACCCACAATTCATCGGATCCCAACAACACATCACATAATAGGATTACATCGGATAGATCAATGCGAAGATGCGATGATCATTGTATTGAAGAACATATGAGAGAGAGATAGCCAACTGGGTACTAGCTATGGACCCGTAGGTCTGTGGTGAACTACTCACACATCATCATGAGGGCAGCAAGGTTGATGAAGAGGCCCTCCGTGAGTAACATAATTTGGCATTGTTCATAATGCGGGGAGCTTCACCGCACTACTAGATTATAGATCAACAACACAAGCATACATCCAGGGCAAAAGAAAATAATTGGATCTCTTTTGGTTAATGTGCATGGCATGTTGTTCATACCATCATCCAGATTACTTGAGACAAAGCAGGAAATGACAAGGTGCAAATATGGGCAACTTCACAACACACTGGATTGCAGATCAACAACACAAGTTTATATGAAGGGCTAAAGAAAATCATTGGATCTATATTGAATAATGTGCATGGTATGAATAAGGAAATAATTTGCTTTACAATTAAAACTTGAAACTTGCTGTTTTTGCGAACATGCATTTTGATAGAAACAACAAACTAAACATGAGTTGAGGATAGAGAGTATGTGCTAGCACAAAGTTTAATGGCTTTAGAAGGATAGACTTACAATAACAGTTAACACCGGCTCTATAATGCCCTTCTCCATGTCAAGGGAGGGATAACTCAAGAATTTCAGCACAAAAACTTCTACATAAGCATTGCATGTACTCTACATTTTGTAGAGAGTAATTATAGATACGATAATACTGGAACAAATAGAGGATAATGAGAACAAACACTTGCGGCAGCGGAAACATTGTTTCAGGTGGTTCTCTGATGTTTTTAGGGTAATTGGGAATATACAGAAGTGAAATTAGGTCAGGAGGTGCCACGAGGGGCCCACAAGCTAGGGGCGCGCCCTACCCCCCAGGGCGCGTCGACCTAGCTCGTGGCTGCCTTGTGGGTCTTATGGCTACCTCTCGAAGCTTCCTGGGTCTTTTCTCGTCCAAAAACAACTCCCGTAATTTTTTATCCAATTTGGACTCCGTTTGGTATTGATTTTCTGAGAAGTCCAAAAACAGAAACTTGCACTGGGCACTGAGTTAATAGGTTAGTCCCAAAAATGATATAAAATAGCATATAAAGTATTCAAGATTAATAATTTAATACCATGAAACAATAAAAAATTATAGATACGTAGGAGACGTATCAGCATCCCCAAGCTACATGTTTGATCATTGAGAAACGATGAATTAATAAACATCAACATAGTAATATTTATAAACATAAGAAACATAATCATTAAGTTTCAAAGTATGCGATCCAAAAAGAATGTTCACCCCCTATTCATTTTATCATATTAGAATAGCATGGCTCCATCTTCACCACATAAATACAAATGTCAAGTACCACAGTGTCAAGTCAGGCAATTGGATCGTACTTTTTAATGCGCTTCAGCTTTTTATTACTCGTGCAATATATGAGCGTGAACCATGGATATAGCATAAAGGTGGAATAGAATATGGTGGTAAGTTTCAAGGGGTAAAAAGTGGAGAAGAAAGTCTGTCGTAGACGAGCAGGAATATATGAGCGTGAACCATGATTCTGTTTTTATCATTTACCTACCCAAGGACGAGCAGGAATTAAGCTTGGGGATGCTGATACGTCTCCAACGTATCTATAATTTGTGATTGTTCCATGCTATTATATTATCATTCTAGGATACTTTTTGGGTGTTTATTTACCAATTAATATTATTTTTGAGCACTAACCTATTAACCCAGTGCCCAGTGCCAGTTGATGTTTTCTCCATGTTTTTGGCTTTTCAGGTTTACAGTACCAAACAAAGTCTAATTGCCATGAAACTTTAATATGATTTTTTCTGGACCAAAAGAAGACCTGGAAGCTTTGAAAGGAGGTCGAGGCTCCACGAGGGAGGCACCACACAACAGGGCATGCCCTGGGGGTGGGCAGCACCGTGTTATGTGGCGCCCCCCTCGGGCGTCCTCAGATGCCCCTCTCTGGCCTATAAATTCTCTAAAATCCCCAAAACCCTAGAGAGCAACCAGAAACACTTTTTCTGCCGCCACAAATCTTTGTTCCGCCGGGTGCCCATCTGGAGACCTTTTCCGATGCCCTGTCGGAGGGGGAATCAATCACGGAGGGCTTCTACATCTTCTTTGTTGCTCCCATGGTGACGTGTGAGTAGTTCACCACATACCTATGGGTCCGTAGTTAGTACCTAAATGTCTCTCTCTCTCTCTTGACGTTCAATACAATGATCATCGCATCTTAACTTTGATCTATCCGATGAAATTCTTTTGTGCGGCGCGTTTGTTGGGATCCGATGAATTGCGGGTTTATGTTCAGATTATTCATAATAAAAGATTGGAGTCTTCTCTGAATTCTATTTGATTCTTATTTGCATGATCATTATAGCTTCGTAAATATCTACGGACTATTGATTTGCTCTGGCCAAGTGGATTAATTTACCTTAAGTGAGAGGGGTGCGTTGTAATGGGTTCAATCTGGCGGTGTTCTATATCCCAGTGACAGAAAGGGACAAGACACGTCTTTGTATTGTTTCCACTAAGGATAAAACGATGGGGTTAATTCATATTAATTGAATTCTCTTTGTCTACATCATGTCATCTTTCTCCAAGCATTACTCCGTTTTACTTAATACTCTAGATGCATGCTAGATAGCGGTCGATGGGTGGAGTATTAGTAATAGGTGCAGGCAGGAGTCGGCCTATTTGCTTATGGACGTGATGCCTATATATACATGATCATTGCCGTGAATAAAGATTGAATAACTATGCGCTTTTCTATCAATTGCCCAACAGTAATTTGTCTACCCACCATATGCTTACTATATGAGAGATGCCACTAGGTAAAACTATGGCCCCCGGGTCTATTCACTTATAAATTTACAATAGATTTCAATACCTTGCTACCATTTATTATATTTTATTTTATTTCGCAATTTACAATTATCTACTATCATCTACACACTTCATTTTCTTGTAAATAACGAGACCAAGGGGATTGACAAACCCTCTTGCTGCGTTGGGTGCAAGTGGTTGCTCTTTTGTGTGCGGTCGCTGAAGACGGTGGTTGACCGTTACTCCTATTGGTTCGATAAACCATGGTTCTCTACTGAGGGAAATACTTATCCATACTGTGCTGCATCACCCGTTCCTCTTCACGGAAACCCAGCGTAGATCACAAGTATCACATAATATTGAAAATATTTTGAGAACTAATAAATTCTTAATGGTGTTCTCAAGATCAAAGGGTATCCTATTATTATTGTTGAAATAATTATCATCGGAATTACCATAATTATTAGAGGAATTACCGGGATACGGTCTGGGATTGAGATTCCCTCTATACGCATTGTTGTTGAATTTATTTCGAGAGACGAAATTCACATCAATGGCATCCTTATTTTGCTCAATCAAAGTAGATAGTGGCACATAATTGGGATCACCATGAGCATTTTTATTAGCAAACATATTCATAAGAGAATCCAACTTACCGCTCAAAGTAGCGATTTCTTTAATAGAATTTACCTTCTTACCAGTTTGATCTCGTTTGGTGTGCCATTGAGAGTAACTACATAATGCCCCGCGCGTTGTTGCGGAACTCTTAGTCCAACCCACATAGTAACACATAAATTGAATAACTTTGTTTGAATAATATAGATGTATGATCTTAAGATGAAAAAATTGCCATGGACACAATAGTTGCAGTATAATTATAAAGATAGCAAATGGTGAATTATATGATAAAGTATTTCACTAAATATAATGTTATGGAATAAGTAATCTCATATCATTTCAAAAACACACTAAGAATGTGATTCTGAAATGGAGATGACAAACACTTTTGTGTACTATATGTTACTCTTGTTGTAAATCAATTATCTCCATGTTAGTACATAAGTTCTACAGAATATAGCCAAGATGTTCATATAAAATAGCAAGTGGAGAAATAGGGTGTCTTACAACATATAGTGGTATCTACTAATAAACATAATGTAATATAATAGACAATTGGAAATAATGCTCTAGAAACGTTAGTTAGTTCTTGTCTTCGTTAACATCTATGGTAGCTTATATGATAATTAGTGAGAACACCTACTTCCTCTTTCCAAATGAGAAGGTATGTTCTGAGGCGAAGCTAATGTAGATAGTAGTGGTTGATACTTGACATCAAGGAATGATAGCACACCTAGACTTCATCTTTCTAAAGATAATATTAAAGCCCTAAATTTTTATTAGAATGGGCTAATGAGTCTGGGCATTATGCAAGCTATACAAAATTTTATAGATCACATACTGAGATTGGACACAGATCAATAACATTTTGTGTGTAGAGTAACTAAGAAGATGAAACTTCACAATCGAGAGATCCAATTACTATAGAAGCTGAAAATAAAATAGAAGAAGGTGCCTACAAGAAATGATGATTAGCTAAAAGCAACATATCAATCAACTTATATACTTGAGAAAGAAATGGGCGGTACCTACGCTTGCATGGAGCTAAGGGGGTAGAGGGAATTGCAAGCTTCACTACATGTTTTGTAGTGTGTCTAAAGCACTAAGACAATCAACAAGAGCACCACCAAAAACTAAAAAGTACATTGCAGCACCACTTTAGCTATCAAATGCTGGCAGCACCACTTTAGCTATCAAATGATTAATAAAGAAATTGCATGACTAGTTTCGATCCAGGGCGTCAAATCTTGTGTGGAGCAATTCAGTAAGCATTTCCCAACAAAGCAGTAGGAGTAGTAAAGGTGTAGAGATACTGAATATATTGAGAAAGTGGTTTCCTCCTCCAGAAACAATGACAAAAATTTCATATGCAGAAGAAAAAACTATGTATGGAATCTATAAGTGTTTTTGGACTAAAGGTGCCAATGGCCATGGAAAAGAAATAGCAGATATTCTAGCCCTTGAATCACGGAACAAATATAGAATGATAAATGCATGAATGGTGAGGAAAATCGATTGAGTATGAAAGAACAAAATAAAGGCACACGAACTTAATCTTGGTAAGGTGAGATGATTCATGGTATGGGCCATGGATATGGATGCAAAATCAGTCATTTCTTGCCTCCAAAAACATGGGCATGAAGTCAGGTATATTATTTATTAGCCTTAATAGGATAACTGAACCTTAATCTTCAGACTGACGCTTTGGCTGTTGGGAGTAGTGACACCAGCCATCAATCTTCATAGCTGATTTTGTACCAACAATATGCAAGACCGAGTTAATTAGGTTGGAAAAATTAGAGTGATTACTTCCTTGAGGCAAGCCAATCTCTTCTTCCTCTCCCACCGAAATCCATGCTTACCGGCTCACCAAGTTCCATCTAGAGCAAAGGGAAGAGGCAATAAAGGGGGGCCCATGACAGGTAGCGGCAGGGTTCATTGTGGCGTTGCTATGGTGCTACTGGAGTCTGAAAGGGCACCCACAGCCGACCGAAGCCAATGTGGACAGTCAGAGGAGCCCGGTTGGGCGAAGCCAATGTGGGGAACTAGTGAGGCGCTACATGTGCCCGATGATGTGATGCAGGTCGCAGATCCATATGGGAGCAGCGGATGGAACAACATCGAGGGAAGGCCGTCCTGTCCATGCATGGAAGAGCTGGATTCCAACGATAGCGGGAGATGAGATGCGAAGACCAAATGCTGCTTGGTTTATATTAGAGAAAATGGGGAGGGAGCCTGGGAGGTGAGGATACAACGATGCAATGCAACTGGACCTTTTGACTGCATCGTCCGTTACAGAAAAAGGAAGAGGAAACTACCAAGGTTGGTTTGCGTACTAAAAAGTGATGGGCCCTCCTCCTGGTAGCCGAGTGCTAATGTGGCCAATTTCTACGCTAGTCAACCTTGGGTGGGTCCCTATTGCAAGTCGGTAATGGAGCGCTGATGTGGTTGGGCTGCTTATGTGGATAGTTTGCATGTTAAGATAAATATGATAGTGGGGATGAATCTCTTATGTATATAGGATTTCTCATGATATTATCCAGTAGTTTTGTAGCTTCTCCCAATGTAATTTCCATAAAGGTATGATAACCCACAAGTATAGGGGATCGTAACAGTCTTCGAGGGAAGTATTTTACCCAAATTTATTGATTTGACATAAGGGGAGACAAAGAATATTTTTTGCTCTTGGCAGTTGAGTTGTCAATTCAACCACACCAGGTTATCCCTCTATAGCAAAAGTCTTAGTAGCGCAGCAAAATAGTAGTAGTAACGGTAACGGTAACAACATCAGTTTTATAGTGATTGTAACAGTAGCAGCAACAATAGTAACTTAGCAAGATTCAGTATATGAAAAGCGTAGGCCATGGATCGGTGATGGTTAATGATTAAGATGACATCAATCATGTAACAGTTACATACTAGAGCGACACAGAACTAGCTCCAATTCATCAATGCAATGTAGGCATGTATTCCGTATATAGTCATACTTGCTTATAATAAGAACTTCCATGACATCTTTTGTCCTACCCTCCCGTGGCTGCGGGGACCATAAGGAAATCTAGGGATATTAAGGCCTCCTTTTAATAAAGAATCGGAACAAAGCATTAACACATGGTGAATACGTGAACTCCTCAAACTACGGCAATCACTGGAATGAATCCCAATTATTGCCACCTTGGGGTATGCAGATCATGACACGTAATAGGTGCATACAAATTTCAAGATAGAATTCAAAACACTCTCATATTCATGAAAACATAATAGGTTCAGATCTAAAATCATGGCACTCGGGTCCTAGTGACAAGCATTAAGCATAGCAAAGTCATAGCAACATCAATCTCAGAACACAATGGATACTAGGGATCAAGCCCTACCAAAATAACTCGATTACATGATCAATCTCATCCAATCCCATCACCGTCCAGTGGGCCTACAAAGTATTACTCACTCCCGATGGTGAACATCATGGGGATGTTGATGAAGAAGGGTTGGTGATGACGATGGCGATGAATCCCCCTCTCCGGAGCCTCAAACGGACTCCAGATCAGCCCTCCTGAGGAAGAACAGGAGGTGGCGGCGGCGGCTCCGTCTCGTGAAACGCGATGAAAACTTCTCTTCTTTTTTCCGTAATTGTGAATTTATAGGACTGTAATTATGGTTGGAGGAGCCACGAGGTGGCCCCAAGCCATCAGGGCGCGCCCAGGAGGTGGGCGCGCCCTATTGGCTTCGCACCAACAGGTGTCCCCCTTGAGGGAGACTGGGACTAAGGGGTCCTCGGGCCGTCGGCTAATTCCCTGTAGACCGGATTGGTGGGCTGCTCTGTGGCCATTATGAAGGACCAATTACACAGCGCCCCTGTGCTCGAGAAGGAAGGCTCCGGAGACTTGGTGTGTCCTCCAAGTGTGGAAGGTAGAATGGGCGTATCTATGACCGGATGGAAACCTATCGCATGTAACCCTAGGTCCCCCCTAGTGTCTATATAAGCCAGGGGGGCTTAGTTCATAGAGGACAAGTCAACTCATCTAGGGGTTTTAGCTTATTTGATCTCGAGGTAGATCGACTCTGTAATCATCATACTCATCAATATAATCAAGCAGGACGTAGGGTTTTACCTTCTAAAGAGGGCCCGAACCTGGGTAAACATCGTCTCCTTCGTCCCCTGTTAACCATCGATCCCAGATCCATAGCTCGGGACCCCCTACCCGAGATCTGCCGGGTTTGACATCGACATTGGTGCTTTCATTGAGAGTTCCGCTGTGAGATCGCCTGAGGATTGATGGCTCGCCTAATGATCAGCAAACAGGTCTGTGACAGGGATATCTTTGCCCCTAGACAGACCTTCGTGTTCGGCAGCATTGTGCTGCATGCTGACTCGACCGGCCGTCTTGGCCAGATCGGGAGTCTCGCCCACGGTCAAGAGATTAGGTTCGGGAACCTAGAGTTCACCGCCGACTTCAGTGGCGATCTATGTCTTACGAGCCCTCGGTCTTGTTCGACGAGCCCGGAAGCCCCGAAACTTTATTTTCGGGTCCCCTAGTCGCCCCTGCCCTCGGGTCTGTCCCTGCCGGATGTTCGGCCTCGAGCTCGGATCCAGTAATAGCACCTGAGTACCAGTGTTCGGTTTTGGCCCAAAATTCCCATCATGAGGGCGCCCCGGAGTCTAGCTCCGAGAGCCCTCAGAAGAGAGATCTGGTCGACTTCTTGCTGTTGAACGAGGCACTGGACCGGATCTAGTCAATGAAGATCGCAGATGACCTGACCTCAGCCCATGTTCAGATCGGTCTGGAGGCAGGACACGAGAAATTTTACGACCCACCCACCACCCACTTAGTCTCCATGGTCGAAGATTTAACCGATATGCTGGACTACGCCTCTGAGGAGGCAGAAGACCTGGATGAAGAGGTGAGCGCTCCAACCCCTGCCACCACTGGGCGGTGGACAGCCACCTCCACCTACGACGTCTATATGGTGGATACCCCCGGTGATAGGGACAATCACACCCCCAAGAAGAACGACGACAAAACAACGAAGCACCGTCAAAGCGCCGGAAACAACGCAAACGATCCAAGGCAAACAAGGGACAGGAAGCGATCATGGGCACTGGGGAAAGTGACACCCCGAAATACCTCAGCGACCTTGAAGCCCCCGAGCAGCCACTAGAAGATCCGGAGAGGCTCAAGGATCAGCATGACCCCGAGGATCTCAACGATTCCGAGGACTACAATTACCTCCCCCTGCCGAGGAGGAGGACAACCTCGAAGCCGAAGACTTAACCATCCCCGAAAACCCTGAGGATCAAGAATGATTCAGGCGGCAGCTCATAGCCACCGCCCGTAGCCTAAAAGCAAAGTAGTAGCAGCTCAGAGACGAACAAGATACCATCAACGATAGATGGACTAAGGTCCTGGCAGCCAAAGAAGGGATCGACACCGAGCGGCTGGACTAACACAAGAGCTACCCACGTCGGCGTCTGCTGCTGCAATTCGACGACGAGGCCTTCGAGCCCGAATCTCCCAGGCGCACTCCGTATGACCAGCCGGACCGCCCCCTCGAGGGCGAGATAGGGCGGCTGGAGACGTCGAGTATAGACCCGCGCCACCCCGCAGGAGGGGAAAGGTGCCGACACAACCTGAAGACAAATTTGATCTACGACAGGACCTGGACTATAGAGCAGGTCACACTAGATCCATCTACAGATCTAGAGGGTACTCCCCCGCTAGACAGGATGGGTACCAATCTTGGCTTGACCGCAACCACAGAGACCGGGAACATTATCGGTCCCAAACAACTGCCGATTTCCGGCGTGACGTAGCCCGGGTCAGAGGCGCTGCCCACCCACTGTGCTTCACAGACGAGGTTATGCAGCATCGGTTCCCTGAAGGATTTAAACCCGTAAACATAGAACCATATGACGGGACAATAGACCCAGCTGTGTGGATTGAGGACTTCTTTCTCCACATTCATATAGCGAGAGGCGATGATCCCCACGCTATGAAGTACATGCCACTAAAACTTAAAGGGCCAGCTCGACACTAGTTAAATAGTCTCCCCGAATACTCCATTGGGAGCTGGGAAGAGCTCGAGGATGCCTTCCGATCTAACTTTCAGGGCACTTATGTCCGGCGCTCGGATTCTTTCGATCTGAGCAACGTCGTCCAAAAAGCCGACGAATCAACAAGGCAATTTTGGAACCGGTTCTTGACCAAGAAGAACCAGATCATCGATTGTCCGGACGCCGAGGCAATAGCCTCTTTAAGACACAACATCCGGGACGAATGGCTAGCTCGTCAGCTCAGCCAAGACAAGCCGAGAACAATGTCTGCCCTCACCTCACTCATGACCCGCTTTTGCGCGGGCGAGGACAATTGGCTAGCCCGCCGAAGCCATAACCCCGAGGACCCTGGCACCTCTGAGGTTCGGGATGGAAACGGGAAGCCAAGGCGCAATAAGAACAAACACTGCCATAACAACGGTGATGCGGAGGACACGGCCGTAAATGCCGGTTTCCGCAACTCAAAATCAGGACAAGGGAAGAAGCCCTCTAAAGGAAATAGAGACGGACCTAGCGCCTTGGACAAAATCATGGATAGGCCCTGCTAGATCCACGGCACCAAAGACAAACCCACTACTCACACCAACCGTAATTGTTGGGTATTCAAACAAGCCGGCAAGCTTGCAGCCGAGGAACAAAGCAAGGGCCCCCAAAGCGAAGATGATGAAGAGGCTCGCGGCCCAAACAATGGAGGGCAGAAGCAATTCCCTCCTGAGGTAAAAACTGTGAACATGATATACGTCACACATATACCAAAAAAGCAGAGGAAACGCGCCCTTCGGGAGGTCTATGCCGTAGAGCCATAGCCCCAAAGTTCAACCCATGGTCAGCTTACCCGATCACCTTCGACCGTAGGGACCATTTGACCAATATCCGGCATGGAGGCACGGCAGCCCTCGTCACAGATCCCATCATCGATGGATACCACCTCACTAGAGTCCTCATGGATGGAGGAAGTAGCCTTACATTGATTTATCCAGACACGGTGAAAAAGATGGGCATTGACCCGTCAAGGATCAAACCCAGCAACACTACTTTCAAAGGAGTCATTCCTGGTGTCGAAGCCCGCTGCTCGAGTACCGTGACGCTAGAGGTAGTGTTCGGCTCGCCCAACAACTTCCGCAACGAGGACTTGATCTTTGACATTGTCCCTTTCCGCAGTGGCTATCACGCCATGCTCGGCCGTACAACGTTCGCTCGCTTTAACGCCGTCCCCCATTACGCATATCTGAAGCTCAAGATGCCCAGACCGAAGGGGGTCATCACTGTCAACGGCAACACAGAGCGCTTCCTCCGGACTGAGGAGCACACAGCGGCCTTAGCAGTCGAGTTCCAGTCCGGCATCAAGACGTTAAGGTCCCAATCGGACGCCAAGGTGCGACAGGCGAACAAACGAGTCCGGGCTCAACCCGATCTCCCGGATCCATCCCCCGCTCAGCACAAATAGGGATACGCCCCCCGCAGCACGGGCCCGTTACCCGTAAGGTACATACCTAGAAGGCACAATTTTGCGCTCAAAATACCATGGGCAGCTGGGGGGGGGGGGACTCACTATCAGCAAACCAAGTGGTCGGCTCGACCGAACTATTGTCAAAGCAGCGTCTTCGGACAGGCAGCAGGTACCACCCGGGAGTTTGCAAGCATCAAGCTCACACATGTTACATCGACTTCTCAAGCCCCCCCTTCAAAGGTCCGTTCGCCCAGAAACCACCTTTAAAGGATCACAACCCCCCTCAAGGGCAAAGGAGCTGAGGCGTATCAGGGCACATGGAGGACATCAAGCCACCCATCGAGGACCCTGAGTAAACCTTTCCTTTGTAACAGTTTGTTTTTTAAAAGCAAAATACCTGTAACAGTTGCTTCCGCGGTTTGAATTGTAAGAATTCATCATGAAGATTGTCCCTTACGGCCTTCTTACGGCATTTTATGTAACATAAACTGTTTCTCACTCCCCTTCTCCGAAAGCAAAACTGTTCGGTACATACTAGATGCAACAGGCTAATAGACCAGGGGCTTGGCTATACAACTCGCCCCAAGCATCACCCGGCTTTTCCAAATGTTCTGCATCTCAGATATTGCATTATATGAATCGGTTTCGAATTATATCTTGGGTCAAAGGTTGGGTTGCCCAGCTCCTGTGTTTACCCTCTTACGTTCCGCTCGTTCGGCTAAAAGGGTAAAGGGAGAACCACTGTGATTGTATTTCCAGCTCGCCTGGTCAAGTACCTCAGTGGAGAAAGCCGAAAACCGACTGTCATAATATGCGAGAACCGGTCTGCGATCTGAGCACAAGTGTCAAACTAAAAATCGATGGAGGTTATTCCGTGTCATACGAGGAGTTTGTACCTTCACAAACCATGTGATAAGGGTGTTAACCTCGGTATATCTGAATATCACAAAAAACTGGGGGCTAGTAACCAGCCCCCACAGTCAAGCTCCTACGGCTAAGTGAAAGCACTAAAGCCACATAGTCCGATTGCCTTGTTCCCCTCTCGCACCACCGCCTCCGGGCACCGATATTTCAGCTAAGGGTAACGTTGCGGGGGTCGAAACACCTCTTGTAACATTTACATGGGGGCTGAAGCCGACGACTGGTAACTTTCAGTTTAAACGGCCACACAGGAGTCAAAATCACAGAGATCTTAAAAGCATGATACATCGTGCATCCACATTATAAAGCGAAATATTCATTGGATACATGACAATGTGTTCATTGATAAATTACATCCTTAGAGCATTGGGCTTCTATCGCCCGAGCGCCATCCATCACGATGGGGAAATACAGCTCGGGACGTCTATGACTCTTCCCAGGGGGTGGAGGTGCGGTGGCCATCTCGGCCGGCTTCATCCTCGGCCAGTGCATCATGGTATTTGCAAAAGCCATCCGAGCCCCCTCGATACAGGTGGAACGCTTCAGGACTTCAATCCGAGCCACGATGTCGCGCAATTTCCGCACCAAGCCGAAGTAACTGTTCGGCAATGGCTTGGCTGGCCACAGCCTGATGCAAAGATCTTTCATGGCCGGCTCCGCCATCCTGTGCAGTTCCATCAACTGCTTCATCTGGTGGTGGAGAGGGGGAGAGTGCTTGGGGGTTTGAAATTGAGTCCAGAACAGTCTAGACTCCACATCCCCATCCCGCATCGCATAGTATCGAGTCGCATCCGCCAAACTCCTAGGGAGATCCATAAAGGCGCCTGAGGAATTTCACACTCGTGTGAGCGACGCAAACCTGTTACCACCAAATGCACATTATAGTAGGTATGGCTTACCATCTGCGATCAGTTTGACTTGACGGAGTTCTTCCTCATAGGACCGCTTATCTACCTGCTCCGCCTTGAGCTTCGCGGATAGCGAGGATAACTCGGCGGCCTGGTCCTTATTCTTTTGCTCAAGGACCTCACACTTGGTGCTAGCATCCTTGAGCTCCTGCTGCACCTCGGACACCCAAGCTTCATGCTTGCCGCTATCAGCCTTCACCGATGACAGTTCGGCAGATGCTTGTTCAGCCAGCGCCTTGTGATCTGCGGCCTCCTGCCTCGCCTTCTTTAATTTGGCCTTGAGGTTCTCGACCTCCGCGACGACAGCTGTGGTCATAAGGGAATAACTAATACTTTAGAGATAAAACCCTGAATAACTTCAATTATCAGAAGTGACAACGGCCGAAGTATTACAATTCGGACTTACCTTGCGCTTCGTCAAACCGCTTGTTGAGCCGGTAAAGTTCCTCATCGGAGCTCTTCAGCTTCCGATTCAACTCGGCCAGCTCCAGGGAAGTGGTGGCCGCTGTCGAAGACGAGGCCTACAAAATACTTTATTTATGTTCGATTCCCGATTTCTGGGCCGAAGACCCTCTGTCAGGTTTTCTACAAACCCGCCAGAGTTCCAAAGGCCGCAATTCTCTTGTTTTTCTTTATCATTTTAATTTTCTATCTGACCCCTGTGTGAGTTTTTCAAACTCACCCATGGCTCGGGGGCTACTATACTTGCAAGGGTTGCATTACCTTGTAAATTAACTTTTTTGGAAAAGGATATTGCATGGTTTACCTTGAAGCCCGTCAAGAGGCCGTTGAAGGCCTCCTTCAGTCCGTTGTCAACAGACTGAAGGCCTTGTAAAACCGCACCCATGAGGGCGCGGTGATCTTCGGCGAGGGAGGAGCTTGTCAAAGCCTCCTCCATCACAGCCGGCCACCCAGTTGCGGCCCGCTCTACGGGCAACACTGGTGGCGGCACCTTTGCCCCCCATCTCGGGACGACAGGGGCGACAGCTCCGGAGACTTAGAGTGCTCCGGAGCGGTCTGCGGAGGGGGCTCGGATGGACCGTGTCCCCCCTCTTTGCTTGCCAGGAGGGGTTCTCCCCCCTGGCCTGGGGTGGCCGAGGTATTAACCTCCGCCATTTCGTCGTCGCCCTCGTCACCGGTGTTCGGCCCAGGTGGGGTCTGGCGGGATAGCACCTCCGCGGCCTCCTCGGCGGCCTGAGGAGGAGAGGGACGTGACGCCGTCCCGCTCTCTGCTAGCTCGGCAGGCAGGGATTCCCCCTTGGATACTTGATTAGTGGGGAGATCGCGGAGTGGGCTATTGCATGAAAAGCACTCATTCGATTAGCAGTGTAACCCTGCATAAACAGACCATAGGATGTTTTGATAAGATACCTCTGGGATGGGGGCTGGACCCTGGGGTTCCTCCAGGGGACCCTTTCGAAAGCCTCGGATTCCTCATCAGAATCCGGGCTAATATCGGGCAGGACCACCTTGGCTCTGTAGGGCCTTTTCGGAGCAGGGGGAGCTGTATCCTCCTCGGCGTCGGTAGACGCCGCCCTCTTCCTTGTTTGGGGGGAATCGACCTCCCCCTTCCTCTATGTGCCCCTCCTTGTAACCAGAGGAGGCCTGGATCTCTTCGGACCTGGTGTCCAGGGGACCTCTTGGGCAGAGGCCCTCACGGACCTCCTTTTTCTCGCGCTTCTTTTTCTTCTCCTTCTTCTATGGCGTCGAGTATGGCACCACGACCAGCGTCGCCGTCAATAAGGCTGACCTGGGGTCTTCGGGCAGCAGGGCCGGACTATTGATCCACTCGGCATAGTCCAGGCAGTTCTGCGAAAACAGAGGAGAGGGGATCAGGTTCCTTACTAAGGGGCCGAACTCAAGAATGAGGATAGAAGCTTTGTTGTACCTTGGTGGGAGGGTTTTGGGCGTCCAGGCCGGTGTCTTCCTCCTCGGCCGGCCACTCCTCTTGGGGTTTAAACAACGCCTTCCACAACTTCTCGTGGGAAGTGCGGTAGAACTCGCGTATGGTGGCAGGATCGCCAAGCTGGTAGGCCTACATTGGGGTGGCCCGGTGCTGGCAGGGGAGGAGGCGGCGCCGAAGCATGACCTGGACCACGTTGGCCAGCTTGATGTTCGTGTCTAGCATCTGCGAGATGCGCGTCTATAGCAACTTTACCTCCATAGCTGATCCCCAGTCGAGGCCTTTGTTGATCCACGAGGTTAACCTCGTGGGGGGTCCGGATATGAACTCGGAAGGCGCCGCCTAGTCTGCGCCTCGTGGCTTGGTGATATAGAACCACTCTTTCTGCCAGGCCTTGACGGTGTCGATGAAGGTGCCGTCTGGCCATTCGACCCGCGGGAGCTTGATGATCATTGCCCCTCCGCAATCTGCATGCTGGCTACTGACTGTTTTCGGCTTGACGTTGAAGGTCTTGAGCCACAGGACGAAATGCGGATGAACCCGCAAGTAGGCCTCACAGACAATGATGAACGCCCAGATGTGCATGATGGAGTTCGAGGGGAGATCGTGGAAGTCTAATCTGTAAAAGAACATTAAACCCCTGACGAAGGGGTGCAGCAGGAAGCTCAATCCCCGGATAAAATGGGGGAATGAACACCACTTGCTTGTCCGGCCCCGGCGTAGGAACCACTTGGCCTGCTTCTGGAGCGCGGTGGATGACATCGACCGGGAGGTAGCCGGAGCGCTTCAGCTCTTGGATGTCATTTTCGGTGACGCCGGAGGCCTCCCACTTGCCCTGAGAACCCGAGCCGGCCATGGGCGGGCTTTGGAGGAGAGCCGGAGAAAGATTGGATCTGAGCGCTAGGAGCTTGGGGGAGGAAGAGGGCGAGCTTGAATCGAAGGAGCGTAGGGAGGCCTTGGGGTTTTTCTCTCTTTTATGGGAGGCCGTAATACCAAGAGCCCCTTTTACTGCGTCGTGGGCTGCGTCGCTTCCCAAAACAATCATGCCGTTGTGTACACGTGGGATAACTCAGATCATTAATCATATCCCATGAAAAATGGAGCACGATCTTCACATTGATAAGATGCGCCAATGAAGGAGCTGCCTCAAACCACGGATTGAGTTTTCGTGGATGACCAAGCGGTCGTGGCCTGCCGTGGCTTTTCGTTAGGAAAGGTGTCAGGCCGGTGACTATTCATACTCTGACGTTTGGCCTTCAAGGTTGAGCAATGTATGTTCGGAAAGCAGGGTGTCATCGGAAGCCGAACTGGAATTAGCCGAATATAAGGGGAGGAATTAAACTCACCTCGCAAGCCGGAGATTTCGGACGTGCGAAATTACTGAATATCGTGAACCCCAGCGTTGGAGGCCAGTTCGGGGGCTGCCGAGGGAGTCCGGGACTAAGGGGTCCTCGGGCCATCGACTAATTCCCTGTAGACCGGCTTGGTGGGCCGCTCTGTGGCCATTATGAAGGCCCAATTACACAACGACCCTGTGCTCAAGAAGGAAGGCTCCGGAGACTTGGCGTGTCCTCCAAGTCTGGAAGGTAGAATGGGCGTATCTATGCCCGGATGGAAACCTATCGCATGTAATCCTAGGCCCCCCTGGTGTCTATATAAACCGGGGGGGCTTAGTTCGTAGAGGACAAGTCAACTCATCTATGGTTTTTAGCTTATTTGATCTCGAGGTAGATCGACTCTGTAATCATCATACTCATCAATATAATCAAGCAGGACGTAGGGTTTTACCTCCTCAAGAGGGCCCGAACCTGGGTAAACATCGTCTCCTTTGTCCCCTGTTAACCATCGATCCCAGATCCATAGCTCGGGACCCCCTACCCGAGATCCGCCGGTTTTGACACCGACACCCCTCTGGTTGGTCTTTGCTCCATTAATATTTACATATTCCATAAAAAATCCACATAAAGTTCCGTCCAATTCCGAGAACTTTTATTTCTGCACAAAAACAACACCATAATAGTTCTGCTGAAAACAACATCATGCCGGGTTAGTTTCATTCAACTTATGCAAATTAGAGTCCAAAACAAGAGCAAAAGTGTTTGGAAAAGTAGATACATTTGAGATGTATCAACTCCCCAATCTTAATTCATTGCTTGTCCTCAAGCAATTCAGTTGATAAACTGAAAGTTATAAATAAAACTTTTACAAACTCTTTTGTTCTCGTTGCTATATATATGCTTAGCTAGTGTTTAGGTTTTCAGCATAAATCATAAATAACCACATTGATGATAACACTTAGCTACTCCCTCCGTTCCACAATGTAGTGCGTATAGATTTTCTGAGAAGTCAAACTTTATAGACTTTGACCATGTTTGTAGAGAAAAATATATACATCTAGAATACCAAATGCATATCCTTAGATACATCAAAAGACATACTTTCATATTGTATATATTTGGTATTGTAGATATAAATAGTTTTTTCTATAAATTTGGTCAAAGTTTGTAAAGTTTGACTTTCCTAAAAATCTATATGCACTACATTATGGAACGGAGGGAGTATTATATTCACCCATGGCAATAACTTAACCAACTAGTGAGCAATAATAAGATATCTCACATGCCAACAATTTGTCAAAACAATCATGATATAATATGATGATATGGTATCTCGCTAGCCCTTTCTGAGACCACAAAACATAAATGTAGAGCACCTCTGAGGTCCATGTCGGATTTCGGGCTCCGCAAAAACTCTAAGAAGTTCGAACTCAGGGGCGTGTGCGAAGATCTCCAACAACTACACCCCCTCCAAGCTCACAACACGATAACCCCGCTCGATGGCGAGGAAGAAGATAGCACACGAGAGTTTACCCAGGTTCGGGCCGATGCGAAGCATAAAACCCTACTCCTGCTTTTGGTGGATTGCCTCACGAGGAGGTTTGTGGATGAACTAGTACAGTGGTCAGTTGCCTCGCGAGTGCGTTTGGGTGGCGTTCGATCCCCCCCACAGAGCAGCCTAGCCTCTATTTATAGTGGCCTGGGTCCTCTCCCCTTATCGCAATGGCAAGAAGGGATCCCACAACGGCCCAATTCGAAAGGGGACTGACGGCGTTCTGGATACCAGGGTACCCAGACTTGCCTGCCTGCGGTCCAAGGCGTGGCCCACCTCGACGACCAAGTACAGCCCGGCGCGGCCTCACTCGACACAAGGCCCTCGCGAGACCCCTAGCTCGCGAGGGAAGCAGCGCCAAGACCCGCGGGGAGATAGGCCTCCCCAGGACTCCTCCCGAGCGGCGGAGATCTCTATGCAACGCTAGGCCACAGGAGGTCAAGGGTGACGCCAGCCAGGCCAGGCGGGCGCCAGCGCGCCAGAGGGGACAGTTCCCTCTTTGGTGCAAAGGAGACAAGGATGAGCGTAGGCTCCCAAAGCGCCCCCCAATGGTTTCCCTTCTGGTGCAACAAGACCAAGACCCCGAGCCCCGCAGAACAGACGTCATCACCGAGCCCACCTCCGCATCACCAACGACTACTTTGCAGGCGAAGACCGCCTTTCGTCAGGATAAGATGTACCTCCTGTCCCCTTTCAAATTTGGCCGTTGTGGGATCCCTTCCCGCCATTACGATAAGGGAAGAGGACCCGGGCCGCTATAAATAGAGGTTAGGCAGCTCTGTAGAGGGGGACGAGACAACCACCCCGCAAACACACCCACGAGGCAACTCTCCGCTGTACTAGTTCATCCACAAACCTCCTCGTGAGGCAATCCACCAAAGGCAGGAGTAGGGTTTTACGCTTCGCAGCGGCCCGAACCTGGGTAAACTCTCATGTGCTATCTTCTTCCTCGCCATCGAGCGGGGCCATCGTGTTGTGGGCTAGGTGGGGGCGAAGCTGTTGGGGATCTTCGCACACACCCTTGGGTTCGAACTTCCTAGGGTTTCGCGGAGCCCGAAATCCGACATTTGGTGCGCCAGGTAGGGGGCGTGTCGGAGTCTTCAGTAAGCTTCGCTTCCTCTTCGCCCCGTCGCGTGATGGCCGACGCCGGACAAGCTCCTTTCGGCCTCGGCGGGTCTGCCTTCACCAACCCCGCCACCGTCGTCCAAGACCCGCGCCTCAGTAGCGCGATGCAGGGTGGCCGCTACCAGGCCACCAGCGTCGTTTCCGCCACCATCACAGCTCGTGCCGACCAGGCGCGGGACGGGCGAACAGCGCCCACGGGACTAACATCGCACTGCGCCCACGTGGGAGACCTCAATGCACATGATGCGCTTCTGATGGCGAGCGAGATGCTTCGCCATCGCCCGACGCACGGGGGCTTCGACGCTTGGGCCGACCACATTGCCGAGTTGGTTAACGTCGCAAGGAGGGACTGGCTCCAACGCTCCTCTTCGCGACCACCAGCGCGGGGCACCGGGGGCTCGTTCGCCGCGCCCGCCGCCTCGCCCACGAGCGACGCGCCCGCTTCGCTTCCCGGCGAGCCCAAGCAGGGCCCGCCCCACGCCGTACTTCTTCTCCTCCGGATCCCGGTGACAGGCTTCGGGACGCTGCCAGGCCAAGTCGGTGGCGCCCTTGAAGAAGGTGACGGGGCGCTCCGCGCGCACCCCGGCGCGCGCGCCCATGCCCAGGCGGAGCATCAACAGCCCGGGTCATCCCGGCGGGAGCGCGCCAACCGGCGTAGGGAGCAGGCGGCTCAGGCTTCTGGTCAGGCAGATAACCGTAACAGAGGTGCATTGGACGACCAGGGAGGCAACCCACGGCAAGACACGCGTGGCCCACCCCGCGGCGGCGGCAGAGGCAAGCAACTTCGGGCGGAGGCCCGCCGCAGGAGGGTCTGTGGGCCGCGCGCCCCAGGGGGCGTCATCTCGCCACCCGGCGAGGCTGCCCTTGTTGTGCGCGGGGATGGCTCAGGAGGGAGCCAGGACCTCTATACAGAGGCCTACGTCCCAAGCTACGTGATTCCCGTGGAGGGCGCGTAGGATCAGATGCCTCCCGTAGGCGCCAGCACCCTCCCGTAACAGGGAGATGTCCCGGACGCTGTCCCCAAGCCGGGCATGGGGGCTTCCACGGAGGGAGCACCCGGCCAGGTTCATGCAAGCAGGGGAGAGGGGGGCATCCCGGGAAGCGCAGGGGCGCGACGCAGCCGCCGTCCCCACGAGCAAGCAGCGCACAGCCGAGCCCAGGGCCTCAAGAGCGACCACCTGGGGGATCGACAAGGTACAAACAACGTGGACCACCAGCGGCAATAGGGGCGCCGGAGCGGCCCTTGGGAGGCAGGGCCTCACGAGGCCCGCAAGCCGTGGTCCGGCCGGCGCCACGACGCCTCACGAGGCGGCTTCACCGACACAACACCTCTGCAGCTGCGCTGGGTGCATTGCGCTCCTGTTTGGGCCACGGGAGCGCAATCCCGCGGCTACGCGGTGAGCAATGCACTTAGGTTTGGGCTGTAGAGGCGCGCAACCGCGCAGTTATGCGTGGGATAGCTCTTAACTGAGTTGGGAGCACCTGGGCCATGCGCCTGGGGGCTTGCCCAGCTATCTTCGGCCGTGACACTCTCACGTAATAATGAGTGGGATGTATACGCCCGGAGCCCCCCGAGGACGCGGAGGGGTTCCATCCGATGCCCAAGTGGAAGCCCCATGCTCCGCGCTGTCGGACAACACTACCCTCCAATGGCTATGCCCACGCAACGTGGATGCCCTAGGCTCCACGCTGGGGGAAGACGAAGGCGAAGACTAGCCTAGGTGCCGGACGTGGCTGTTGCTTGCTTCTTTTTGTGTTCGTATTGCCACTTTTCGAAATGAAGTTGAAGATTTCTTGACTCTATTTGAAAAGGGGTGGGAACTTTTTTCTCTTCGCGATTCCTCTTTCTGGCCTTGAAGTCAATTTTATTTTGGATTGGCGCCCTGCCGAGGCCCGTGCACCTCGGACTCCCCCTGTGGCCCTTCAGAGCAGGCCGGCAAGGACCCGTGCCTCGAAGGCACGCGTTTTTAGCGGCTGATTCCCGCTCGGGGGCTTCGGCCGCCGCCCAACGCGACATCAGAGAGCATCGGGAGGCTCAGACACCTCACGAAGCAGCAGCTGGCGGAAAGGTACGGGAGCCGCTTGAGCGTCAAGGGGGACTCCTGAGCAACGCGCCTCAGGAGCCACACTGGTCTCGTAGCCCCTCGCCCATTGGTCTCGTCCTGGTGATCCGGACGCCCCAACGGCGGTCGAGGTATGCGCGGGATTGGGCTCCGCAGACGCAGAGCGCGGCTTGAGCGTCAAGAGGGGGGGGGGTTCCCAGGTAATGCACCTCGGGAACCTCACCGATCGCGTAGTTCCGCGCCCCTTGGTCTCGTCCTGGTGATCCGGACGCCCCAATTGCGGCCGAGGCCTCACCCCTTGGTCTCGTCCTGGTGATCCGGACGCCCCAACGGTGGTTGAGGTCTGCTCGGGATCGGGCCCCATCGACGCAGAGTGCCGAAAGGGCTCCTAGACCACCCTGCAAGCAAGGAAGGAGCCCTCCCCGACGGGATCCTCGACCTCCCTGGATGCTCCGCCTACGCCTCGCGACACTCGAGCTCGCCACGACCAGATGAGCTAAGTACACCCGCCGAATGAGGGCAGAACTTTCTAAACAGATGATAGCCCGAATGCCGGGCAAGAGGCATGAGCGCTAACGTGAAAATGCAGGTGCTGCGGACCACTACGTAACCCCATCAGGATTCTTATGGTTCCAGGAACAAGGAAGGGAAGCGTGAGGGAAGGAGTCCGGCCACACTGGGCGGCATGGCTAAGAGTCTGACCTTGGGGGCGGCGCGTTCCCCCTCAGGAGGGCCCGCCCCACGAAGGCCCGACCGGATGCCATTGCCGGTCTTAGCGCGATACCCTCACGAACCTCTCGAGGGGCGCCGGGGCGCATCGGCAACAACACAAGGCCCCGCGGGAGACGTGGGGCCGCGCCACGCAAAACAAACAATCGACGGCTCAAATAAGGAGGAGGAATATGAAGAAAAAACACAAAAGTTAACGCCCCCAGGGGCCAGGTATTGCTTGACATGACAGGATCTGGGAAGGGAAAACAGGAGAGGCCTAGGCGGAGGAGCCGCTGTCGCCGTCCGGGCCGTCGCCCACCGCGGCGCCGGAGTCGTCACCCTCGTCGGAAAGGGGCTCTTGGACGAACCGCTCCACCAAGGACTCCACGTGCGGGCGCACCTCGTCCCTGAGTGGCCTCTGGAGCTCCTCAGGCACCGGCTCCATGACGCAGAGGTTGGAGAAGACGCATGTCAGCGCGAGGTCCAAGAGGTCGCGCGCGCTGGACGCATTGTCCTCATCAACCCGGGAGACGCCAGTTTCCAGCGCCTCCACCACCTGGACGAAGAAGTTGAGGTAGCCCCCATCGCCGTGCGCGCACGGCAGCGTAGGGGCCTTCTCGATGAACCGGCTCACCGCGCCGACCGCGCGGTGGGCAATGTCCCGATACTGCTTGGCGCGCTGCGCCTCCAGCATCTTCGCGTGGGCCGCCTCGTCCTGGGCGGCCTACACGGCGTCGACGGCCCCCTTGACTTGGGTCTGGAGTGACGACAGCTCTGCCTGAGCCTCCGCCTCGCCCCTGAGCACGGCCTGGAGGGCGGCCTCGGCGTCCGCGAGCTAGACCCTCAGCGCATCCGTCTCCTCCTAGAGCTCCTCAAGCCTGCGCCTCTTCGGCGCGGGCGCCCTGGGAGGAGGGAACAATCAAGACCGGCGTGGCAGTTGCGATGGTAAGAGAAGGAGGCGGGGGACGAGGCACTTACTCATCGATAATGGCCCAGCGCCGCCGAGCTTGGGCTGGCCTAGAGGGTCCCCCGCCGCTACCTCCGGGGGACGCCGGTGGGGCCAGGAACCCCGAGCGCTCCCCAGCACCTGCCGCACTTCCGCCGGACGTCATGGAGGAGCAAAGGAAAGGAGGAGGACAAGGAATACAACTTGGAAGGAAGAGAAGCGAGAGGGCGCTTCAAGATGGCAGGCCCCCCCGAGCGGGGTGGGCTTATAGGCGCAACCGCTGCACGCGGGGCATCGTGGGAAGTGGAGTCGCCAGGCACCTTGAGCGGCGCGTGCAAGACTCGACCGGCGTGCTATCCTGCCTCACGTCGCTTCCCCTGCCCCTGTCGGGTCACATCCGCGTGGCCCTAGGTGGGGGAGGACGCAAGGGGGTTAGCCACATTCAAAGAAGAGCAATGATGGCCAAGGAGGCGCGCAGGCCAGGAATCAGCCCGACTCAAGGCGGTTCCCGACGTCTTCGGGGAGCCGAGACGCCCACGTCTCGTGGTGCGCCACGCGTCGAGTCGGGCCCGCAGGTGATTGGGGCCCACGACGCTTCGGTCCATCCTCCGTGGCTTCGCCCCGAAGGTAGCTCGAGCGCGCCTCGGACCCTGGGGCTACTGACGGCGTTCTGGATACCAGGGTTGTAACACCCCAAACATCGGGTTATCGATTTTTGTGCTGTTATTCCTTCCTAGCTTTTCTCTCCCAAAATTTTTTCCTCTGGAATTTGGCAAGTGACCAGGTGAACCCAGTCCATCCTCAACCTCTTAGTACCTTTCCCATGTTCTTGTGCTAGCCAACCCTCCGTCAGTAAACCCCGAACCTCATTTAACCCTAGTTCCAAAATTTTGGAACTGGAAATCCCGCCTTTGTGTTTACAAAGGAGCTATCATTTTCCTTGCTCTGTTAATCCTCCCAAGATTTCTAGAGATCCTTATTCTCTCATAAACCCTAGATGTGCAAAAATATTGCTAAGTCATATGCAATATTTCTCATCTAGAATTAATTCCCTTTTCAGCCTTTCTGAGGAATTAAATCTAGGAAAATATCTATCCATCTCCAGAGGTCATGAAAACTTGTGGAGATATTCTTTGTAATCATATTAAGCTCTCATAAAAATATTGGCCATAATTAAATAGGGGAAATTGCATTTTCCTATTTAAAGCCAATATTTCAATTTGGGGACTTTACAAAGGAACTACCATTTTGGTAGCTAGGAAAAATCCGAAATAATTTGTGGAGCTTCTCATATCCATATATTCTCCATTTCCATCAAAATATCAAGTTCCCCAATTCAAATTTTGAGCACCACTTCCATTTGCAAATTCTGTCCAGATTTCCCATTTGCAAAGGAAGTGCATGATTCCTTGATCTCCTTGGGCTAAAATTTGGCAGGGTGATGCATTGTGATAAATTACCCTTGTCCTCCAAAAATTAGCCCATCCCATCTAGCCAATCTTCCTCAGCAAATTATCCAAGTTTCTGTCCAGATTGGAGCATTGTGAAGGAAGTACCATTTCTACTTATGCAAATGGTATGAAATTTTCACAGTGCCTCCATATGCCTAAATCATTGATCTCCAAAAATAATCCAAGTCCATGTAGCCATTTGACCCCAGCTCTCTCATTTCCAAATCTGATCAGACTGCCAAGTTGCAAAGGAAGTATCCTCTAGATTTATTCATTGGTGCTGAGACTTTGCCAAGTTAGTGACCTTAGTAGATGATTGACCCATGCCTGACAGCAAGCCAAGAGGTGCACAGTGGTGGCCACACCACAACACAAACAGGTTGCTGTTGGCAACTATTTGAGCTTGGTCCAGTCACCTCAGGCCTCCCTTGAGTCATTCAGCAGCACAGGTCAACTCAGGGAAGCTCGGAGAAGCCCCTAGACATCTTTTGGCCTCGTGTGCTGCGTGGCAACGCCATGGCCACATGGTGACCATGACCAGAGCGTGCCAAAATCGCGCCCTGTGCGCCAGAGTCGTTGAGAGCGCCTCTCCAGCGAGCTCCAGCCTGTCCAGGAGCGTCCAGGAGCTCCCCATCGTGCGCGTGAACCCTCTCGAGCCCTCTCCCCCTCGTCCCGCAGCTTCTGGCCGTCTCTACCGAACGCCGGAGCACCGCCGCTTCGCCGTGCGTCTCGGAGCTTCGGCTGCCGTCGAGAGAGCCCCTCCCCTCTGCTATTTAAGGGCGTGCCCGAGCCCCTCCAGTCCACCATCGAGCCCCAGCCCTCCCCTTGAGCTACTGGAGCTCCCTGCCCTCGCAATGGCCGAGGCCCTGCCGCCGGCGTCCGCGAGGAATCCGAGCCCCGGACCCTCCCTCTCCTTCCCATCGTCGTCCGCAGCCTCCCCAGGAACATGCGGAGCCGCCGCCGTCCTCAACCCTCTAGGGGAAGCGCTACCGGAGCGGCCCCGCCGACGCCCGTATGCCGCCGTGCTCCGGACAGTGGTGGCGGCGCTACCGGCCAGCTCCTGAGCTCTGGCAACCCCCGGCGGATGGGGCCGCGCGCCGCGAGTCTGCCCCGCCCCTCCACGGGCGCCGCCGTGGTCCTGCGCGTCGGCATCGTGCCCGGCCGGCGCCGGCTCTGTTCGCGGTCGCGGGCTAGGAGACGACCAGGAGGAGAGAAGAAGGAGATGCCGTGGGTCCCGCCCGTCATCCTCTATGCGTTGACCAGCCCGGACCCACTGGTCATATTAAGTGGAGGCGTATTTTCCAAAAGGCGTTTTCCCAGTAGCGAAGGCGTATTCTGCTGTGGCTTCCAGCAAAAATGCGCTTTCTCTGTTCTGAAAGCGTATTTTAGTAAATACGTTTTCAGCCTAACCAGCCGGCTGAATCTGCTATATTATGAACGTTCACCGGTTAAGAGCAGAAATAAATAGTTTTTATTTATTTTCTGCCTAACGAATGAACGTCCGTATCTCCGCAACCGTAGCTCCGATCGAGGTAAAACCAGCGCCCACGTCTTCGTCTCGTCGAGCCTGTTCCGATAGTGCCCTTTTCATAATGTGTTCACACAGTAGAAATAACCATTTTGCCCTTGCCCTATATTTGGCCCCTCTGTGAGGGCACCCTTTCCGGCAAATTCTTCCGCGAGGTGATCACACTTCTTCCCGGCGTATTCATCGACCCCAGGCAAGCCAACCTCTTACCATGAGCTCCGGACTTGCGTGATGACTTGCTTGCACCCTGTGTGTTTATCTATTACCTGTTAGTCCGCATTTGCATACACCTGTGATGGCATCGGTATAGATACTAGCATTACTCTTCATCTGATGCCATGTCTTATTTCCATATTGCCATGCTAATAATAGTAATATTGTTAATAACATTGACATGTTAGTACTATGATTGATCTCATGCCATGACTATCAGTACCATGGCCTTGCTATGCTAGCACTTATAATTATCGATATGTTGAGTTGGATTAAGAGATTACTGTCTATGATTATTTTGGGGTTTCATCCGGCAGTTTGTGGATATGAGGAGTTAAACTAATGCAACCTAGTTGGTTGATCTTGAGTCAGCTGTCCGGGCTTATCCGTGCAACCACATTTGCTGGTATGGGACGGCCTTGACTTGGCCTGATTGCGTGATCTTTCACCGGTACCACAAAAGAGGGAAGGTTATGCGCGCGCGCTGCCCTGGCCCGGTAGGCGGCGATAACCTTGTGAGCCCAATTGTTTGTTTGTTTGCGCACGGTCCCCGTTTGGGACAGACTGATCCCCGTTTGGGACAGTTAGTTTGGCCACGACGGTGGAAGGTGTCATGAGGACACAGGGGCCACCCAGGGCAGACCTCCGAGGGAGGATGAGTGCCGGTGGTACGATGAAAGAGTCACGGGTCAGGTAGGTTCTGTTGAAGCAACGCTGGTCCACCCGAGTGGGATCACGAGGCCAGGTGCTTCATGGTGTGGGTAAAGTGCGCAACCTCTGCAAAGTGTCAAAATCTATTCGAATAGCCGAGTCCACGGTATTGGACAGCCTGTCCAGACCTCACTAGGTGGTCAACCGTAGCAGTGTTAGTAATGATGAAAGAACTCATCTTGGGTAGACGTCAGATGATGTCAGGAATATGATATGTTAGCCAAGGGATGGCTATATGATGATTGGTCGGATGACCATATGATTTGGATTGGATTTGAGTCAGCCCAGGTTGGATCATGAGTATGTTGAGGGTTGCGGGACAACCCAGAAGAGAGTAAGTTGATTTTCGGTATCAGTAAACACTGGAAGTACCTAGTGTGATCATTGCTATGCTAGGTAGATTATAGGTCTGATCCATACTATCTATGCTTGATGTGTGTTTTGCAGTAATTCTATGCCATGTTTAGAATAGATTCTTATCTAAGCATAGTGCTTGCTTTGTCATCTGCTTGTTTGGTTGCTATGTATTTGGTTGTCTTGCGAGTACATTCAAAGTACTCACCTGGCCTTGCACGTGGCCAGTTGTAGGAGAAGGTCTATCGTGCTAGAGCGTAACCAAGCCAGTCCTGTGCGTTTTGGAGCCCAGCCAGAGACGTAGTTGCCGCTGAACCAAGACCCCGCCGCCATTTAGTTAGCCTTGGAGCTATGTAATATTTCTGTAAGCAACAGTATTGTTATACTCCATTATATTTAATAAAGCCATTTTGTGCCTGGAATTGCTGTATCATGTCTTTGACGTGCGCCAGGTCTTATCCTGGGGCTGGCGTGCGTCGGCCCTCTATCGGGGTGCCACAAGACTTGGTATCAGAGCCAGGCTGGCTATAGGTTACCCTAGCACCAGACCACCCCTAGGTTTAACCGGTAGTGAGCCCCATAGAAGTTGACCCGTCTCTGGCATCCGACACGGCCACTGTGGATCAACATGCGGCGCAGTCGGAATGGACGTGACCCTACCCAGCTGTCCGCCCACCCAGGCTCTCTGGATTAGACTGTGACCCTACTCAGCTGTTGGTCGTACCAGTGTATCTTCTACCCGGCACGAGAAGGATCCACGCCATGCTAGCATGTCCCAGCCGACTGCCTATTTAAGCCCCCTTCCACCTGAGAGTCGCAGCTCTCTCCATTCAGTAAGCCAGATCCCTGCAACAGAGAACCCATGCCAGTCTCCTCAAACCAGCAGCCATGGCCAGTTCTTCCAAGACCCCCAAAACCCCCACTTTCCATAGCCGAACCCTGGCTGATGGTCATCCCGGCTTTTCGTCCATCCTTTCGAGTATGCTCACTCAAGCCCTTGGCTATAGTACCCCTCCGGTGTATCTGGTGTTCCAATCAGACCCCGTCCCCCACCTTTGCCGATTTTATGCAAAGGTGTATATTAGCCCAGGTCCAACAGCGGATGGGAAGCCCATGAGTTTCCAGGGCAAACCAATGCCCACCCCCGCGTTGGCTGTCCAGATGGCTGCCGCAGGAGCCATCGCCCGTCTCCGTATCCAGTTTCCACAAGTAGCGGAGATGCAAGAGTTCCACTATTTTCCCTCTTCGTCGGACACCTGTGGCAAGTTCTCCAGCATAGTTGGAGATGTCGACCCAGCAATAGCCCGCCTAGTCCAGTATATTGATGCCCAGGGACTGATGCTCTCCGGCATTCTTAGAGAGTTCCAAGCCATTGTCCAAGACACCACACGGGTTGTTACGGGAGCATACCGTGTGGCCCGTCAAATTGCATCCCAGACCACCCGTTCCTTGTTGCCAAACCCAGTGCCACCTTCGCAACTAGTACCACCCTCGCCATCTGTGAACCCCAATCGACCAAGCATCATCCACCCAAATTCCATTCAAGGAGCTATCCGGCGACTTCGTCGTCGGGATGTATTCCGTCAAGATCTCCCTGCAGCTCCAGCAGCTGAGCCTCAACCCATAGAGGTGTTCGATGATGAAGACGGAAGCTGGCTCAGTCTTCGTCCCCCAGGAGAGCCCTAGCAGAAGTAGGCCCACCTGTGACTCCGGTAGTGAGCGAAGCCAGGAGATGCCGCGAGTTTGTGTGCTGCACAGATTGTTTCATCGCCTGCGTTCAGGATTAGGACCCTGTAGTTCGGAGTGAGTGTTGCTGTTAGATGCCTAGTAATGCTGCGTGTTGTTGTATGGTTGTACTGCGTGTACTGTTTGTGCTTGTGTGCTGTGGTATTATGTGCCTGCTTGCTCTGTGTGCTTGGTTAATCTGTCACTCTGTTAAGCAGAAATGTTTAACAAAGCCGGCAGTGAACTCTTAACAAGATTTTAGTCAGTAGAGCACTTACACTTAACAACATTGGACTCGCCCAGAGTCTCTAATAAAATGCGAGCTGGTGCAGGTGTATGTATACCAGGAGTACATACACCCACTAACATTAAATCACCTTAGTGTAATTTGCTCGGTATGTTTCCTTCTTCTGCCTGCATTTTGCTATAATGTGCATTCTGCATCTGCCTGCATATTAGTCTAGATTGCATGTGTATCATGTGAGCAATGTCTGCATGCCAAGTTCTTTCTCCTGAGTACAGCCGCCGCAGTACTCGGGCAGAATGCGAAGCTGCCTATCCGTGCTTGCCCCATTTGCCAGTTTTCCCGAACCCAGCGTTCTGGAAAAACCAGCCCTGTCCAGTAATGCCCCGGTCCCAAAATTCTTTGCCTAGCACCCGGTTGCAATCTCGGAGAAATTCCAGGAATTTTTTTTGCAGCATAAACCATTACAACCCTTCTAGTCCAAGACCTAAACCCGGATTTGACCCCAGCACCCACCCATTGTGGATGTCGTTCAGCGAGGAGCAACCAGCAGTGTGGCCTCCACACTAGTAGAGCTCCGCTGACCGCACCACACTAACCCTAGACCCAGCAGTGCCTCTGTCACCGTCTTGTGTGATGTTGACAGGCCGCCCCTCGCCGCCGCAGCCGCGCTTATTCCACCGGCCCGAGATGGCGTAGTTGACCCCTGGCCACCCCTCTGGCAGCGGCATCACGTCGATCATCAAGGATCATCGCGCACAGCAGCAGCGAGCCGCCAACCAATGCCGCCAGCATGCCAACCAGAAGGATCGTGACCAGCTCCGAGCCCACGCCCGCCATTGACGCCTTGCCCCGCGCTCCTGCAATTAGAAGGAGAAGAAGAGGAAGAAGACATGAGATAGGAGGCGAGATGATAGGTAGAAAGAAGAGGAACCGCAGTCGTTTTTATAGCCCAAGTTCGGTGTACGGTGAGCTAGGTCCAGGAGACCGCGCGCCGCTCGATCACCGGCGTCCAGGAGGCGAATCCGCGAGCAGTGCCGACCGGCGCTGGCCCGCGATGGGAGTGCTCTCTGCGTCGATCCCGTGCACGCTGCGCACTATCGCCGTAGGGTACTCCGTGCCCTAGGAGCTAGGCGTGCGCAGTGCCTAGCTGCACTCGGGGCAGCGAGAGAGCGAGAGAGAGAGCCGTTGGCTGGAGATAGAAGAAGAAGGCTGCCGGTGGGCCCTGGTCCCACCTGTCAGCGAGAGAGGCCACTGTTCATTATGGTACCCCGAGCATTTTTGGAAAGTGGAAATTCTGCTTCCTCTAAAAATGTCAGGGCTACCCAGCGGCCCCTACCTGTGGAGTAGATCCCGCGATATCCGTATCTCGACCTGGGTGTACCAGTTTTTGGCACTTTTAACTCGGTTGCTTTCAACAGCAGGATTAAGACCCAACCCAGCGGTTTTTCCAGGAGGCATAGTATTTGTTATAAGCTAACCCTAGGAATCTCGAGGACGAGATTCTTCTAAGGGGGGAAGGTTTGTAACAACCCAAAAATCGGGTTATCGATTTTTGTGCTGTTATTCCTTCCGAGCTTTTCTCTCCCAAAATTTTTTCCTCTGGAATTTGGCAAGTGACCAGGTGAACCCAGTCAATCCTCAACCTCTCAGTACCTTTCCCATGTTCTTGTGCCAGCCAACCCTCCGTCAGTAAACCCCGAACCTCATTTAACCCTAGTTCCAAAATATTGGAACTGGAAATCCTGCCTTTGTGTTTACAAAGGAGCTATCATTTTCCTTGCTCTGTTAATCCTCCCAAGATTTCCAGAGATCCTTATTCTCTCATAAACCCTAGATGTGCAAAAATATTGCTAAGTCATATGCAATATTTCTCATCTAGAATTAATTCCTTTTTCAGCCTTTCTGAGGAATTAAATCTAGGAAAATATCTATCCATCTCCAGAGGTCATAAAAACTTGTGGAGATATTCTTTGTGATCATATTAAGCTCTCATAAAAATATTGGCCATAATTAAATAGGGGAAATTGCATTTTCCTATTTAAAGCCAATATTTCAATTTGGGGCCTTTCCAAAGGAACAACCATTTTGGTAGCTAGGAAAAATCCCAAATAATTTGTGGAGCTTCTCATATCCATATATTCTCCATTTCCATCAAAATATCAAGTTCCCCAATTCAAATTTTGAGCACCACTTCCATTTGCAAATTCTGTCCAGATTTCCCATTTGCAAAGGAAGTGCATGATTCCTTGATCTCCTTGGGCTAAAATTTTGCAGGGTGATGCATTGTGATAAATTACCCTTGTCCTCCAAAAATTAGCCCATCCCATCTAGCCAATCTTCCTCAACAAATTATCCAAGTTTCTGTCCAGATTGGAGCATTGTGTAGGAAGTACCATTTCTACTTATGCAAATTGTATGGAATTTTCACAGTGCCTCCATATGCCTAAATCATTGATCTCCTCCAAAAATAATCCAAGTCCATGTAGCCATTTGACCCCAGCTCTCTCATTTCCAAATCTGGTCAGACTGCCAAGTTGCAAAGGAAGTATCCTCTAGATTTATTCATTGGTGCTGAGACTTTGCCAAGTTAGTGACCTTAGTAGATGATTGACCCATGCCTGACAGCATGCCAAGAGGTGCACTGTGGTGGCCACACCACAGCACAAATAGGTTGCTGTTGGCAACTATTTGACCTTGGTCCAGTCACCTCAGGCCTCTCTTGAGTCATTCAGCAGCATAGGTCAACTCAGGGAAGCTCGGAGAATCCCCTAGACGTCTTTTGGCCTCGTGTGCTGCGTGGAAACGCCATGGCCACATGGTGACCACGACCAGAGCGTGCCAAAATCGCGCCCTGTGCGCCAGAGTCGTCGGGAGCGCCTCTCCAGCGAGCTCCAGCCTGTCCAGGAGCGTCCAGGAGCTCCCCATCGCGCGCGTGAACCCTCTCGAGCCCTCTCCCCCTCGTCCCGCAGCTTCTGGCCGTCTCTACCGAACGCCGGAGCACCGCCGCTTCGCGTTGCGTCTCGGAGCTTCGGCTGCCGTCGAGAGAGCCCCTCCCCTCTGCTATTTAAGGGCGTGCCCGAGCCCCTCCCGTCCACCATCGAGCCCCAACCCTCCCCTTGAGCTACCGGAGCTCCCTGCCCTCGCAATGGCCGAGGCCCTGCCGCCGGCGTCCGCGAGGAATCCGAGCCCCGGACCCTCCCTCTCCTTCCCATCATCGTCCGCAGCCTCCCCAGGAACATGCGGAGCCGCCGCCGTCCTCAGCCCTCTCGGGGACGCGCTACCGGAGCGGCCCCGCCGACGCCCGTACGCCCCCGTGCTCCGAACAGTGGTGGCGGTGCTACCGGCCAACTCCTGAGCTCCGGCAACCCCCGGCGGACGCGGCCGCGCGCCGCGAGTCTGCCTCGCCCCTCCACGGGCGCCGTCGTGGTCCTGCGCGTCGGCATCGTGCCCGGCCGGCGCCGGCTCTGTCCGCGGTCGCGGGCTAGGAGACGACCAGGAGGAGAGAAGAAGGAGATGCCATGGGTCCCGCCCGTCATCCTCTATGCGTTGACCGGCCCGGACCCACTGGTCATATTAAGTGGAGGCGTATTTTCCAAAAGGCGTTTTCCCAGTAGCGAAGGCGTATTCTGCTGTGGCTTCGGGCAGAAATGCGCTTTCTCAGTTCTGAAAGCGTATTTTAGTAAATACGTTTTCAGCCTAACCAGCCGGCTGAATCTGCTATATTATGAACGTTCACCGGTTAAGAGCAGAAATAAATAGTTTTTATTTATTTTCTGCCTAACGAATGAACGTTCGTATCTCCGCAACGTAGCTCCGATCGAGGTAAAACCAGCGCCCACGTCTTCGTCTCGTCGAGCCCGTTCCGATAGTGCCCTTTTCATAATGTGGTCACACAGTAGAAATAACCATTTTGCCCTTGCCCTATATCTGGCCCTTCTATGAGGGAACCCTTTCCGGCAAATTCTTCCGCGAGGTGATCGCACTTCTTCCCGGCGTATTCATCGACCCCAGGCAAGCCAACCTCTTACCATGAGCTCCGGACTTGCGTGAGGACTTGCTTGCACCCTGTGTTTATCTATTACCTGTTAGTCCGCATTTGCATACACCTGTGATGGCATCGGTATAGATACTAGCATTACTCTTCATCTGATGCCGTGTCTTATTTCCATATTGCCATGCTAATAATAGTAATATTGTTAATAACATTGACATGTTAGTACTATGATTGATCTCATGCCATGACTATGAGTACGATGGCCTTGCTATGCTAGCACTTATAATTATCGATATGTTGTGTTGGATTAAGAGATTACTGTCTATGATTATTTTGGGGTTTAATCCGGCAGTTTGTGGATATGAGGAGTTAAACTAATGCAACCTAGTTGGTTGATCTTCAGTCACCTGTCCGGGCTTATCCGTGCAACCACATTTGCCGGTATGGGACGGCCTTGACTTGGCCTGATTGCGTGATCTTTCACCGGTACCACCAAAGAGGGAAGTTTATGCGCGTGCGCTGCCCTGGCCCGGTAGGCGGCGATAACCTTGTGAGCCCAGTTGTTTGTTTGTTTGGGCGCGGTCCCCGTTTGGGACAGACTGATCCCCGTTTGGGACAGTTAGTTTAGCCACGACGGTGGCAGGTGTCATGAGGACACAGGGGCCACCCAGGGCAGACCTCCGGGGGAGGATGAGTGTCGGTGGTACGATGAAAGAGTCACGGGTCAGGCAGGTTCTGTTGAAGCAACGCTGCTCCACCCGAGTGGGATCACGAGGCCAGGTGCTTCATGGTGTGGGTAAAGTGCGCAACCTCTGCAAAGTGTCAAAATCTATTCGAATAGCCGAGTCCATGGTATTGGACAGCACGTCCAGACCTCACTAGGTGGTCAACCATAGCAGTGTTAGTAATGATGAAAGAACTCATCTTGGGTAGACGTCAGATGATGTCAGAAATATGATATGTTAGCCAAGGGATGGCTATATGATGAGTTGTCGGATGACCATATGATTTGGATTGGATTTGAGTCAGCCCAGGTTGGATCATGAGTATGTCGAGGGTTGCGGGACAACCCAGAAGAGAGTAAGTTGATTTTCGGTATCAGTAAACACTGGAAGTACCTAGTGTGATCATTGCTATGATAGGTAGATTATAGGTCTGATCCATACTATGCTATGCTTGATGTGTGTTTTGCAGTAATTCTATGCCATGTTTAGAATAGATTCTTATCTAAGCATAGTGCTTGCTTTGTCATCTGCTTGTTTGGTTGCTATGTATTTGGTTGTCTTGCGAGTACATTCAAAGTACTCACCTGGCCTTGCACGTGGCCAGTTGCAGGAGAAGGTCTGGCGTGCTAGAGCCTAACCAAGTCAGTCCTGTGCGTTTTGGAGCCCAGCCAGAGACGTAGTTGCCGCTGAACCAAGACCCCGCCGCCATTTAGTTAGCCTTGGAGCTATGTAATATTGCTATAAGCAACAATATTGTAATACTCTATTATATTTAATAAAGCCATTTTGTGCCTGGAATTGCTGTATCATGTTTTTGACGTGCGCCAGGTCTTATCTTGGGGCTGGCATGCGTCGGCCCTCTATCGGGGTGCCACAAGGGTACCCAGACTTACCTGCCTGCAGCCCAAGGCATGGCCCACCTCGACGACCAAGTACGGCCTAGCGCGGCCTCACTCGACACAAGGCCCTCGCGAGACCCCGAGCTCGCGAGGGAAGCAGTGCCAAGACCCGCGGGGAAATAGGCCTCCCTAGGCCTCCTCCCGAGCGGCGGAGATCTCTATGCAACGCTAGGCCTCAGGAGGTCAAGGGTGACGCCAGCCAGGCCAGGCGGGCGCCAGCGCGCCAGAGGGGACAGTTCCCTCTTTGGTGCAAAGGAGACAAGGATGAGCGCAGGCTCCCAAAGCGCCCCCAAAGGTTTCCCTTCTGGTGCAACAAGACCAGGACCCCTAGCCCCACAGAACAGACGTCATCACCGAGCCCACCTCCGCATCACCAACGGCTACTTTGCAGGCGAAGACCGCCTTTCGTCAGGATAGGATGTACCTCCTGTCCCCTTTCAAATTTGGCCGTTGTGGGATCCCTTGCCGCCATTACGATAAGGGAAGAGGACCCGGGCCGCTATAAATAGAGGCTAGGCAGCTCTGTAGAGGGTGACGAGACAACCACCCCGCAAACACACTCGCGAGGCAACTCTCCGCTGTACTAGTTCATCCACAAACCTCCTCGTGAGGCAATCCACCAAAGGCAGGAGTAGGGTTTTACGCTTCGCAACGGCCCGAACCTGGGTAAACTCTCGTGTGCTATCTTCTTCCTCGCCATTGAGCAGGGCCATCGTGTTGTGGGCTAGGTGGGGGCGAAGCTGTTGGGGATCTTCGCACACGCCCTTGGGTTCGAACTTCCTAGGGTTTTGCGGAGCCCGAAATCTGACAGGGACAGGAGGTACATCCTATCCTGACGAAAGGTGGTCTTTGCCTGCAAAGTAGCTGTTGGTGATGCAGTGGTGGGCTTGGTGATGACATCTGTCCTGCCGCGCCCGCTGGCCTGGTCTCGTTGCACCAGAATGGCAACCTTTGGCGGGGCGCCTCGGGAACCTGCGCTCGTCCCTGCCTCCTTTGCACCAAAGAGGAAACTGTCCCCTCTGGCGCGCTGGTGCCCGCCCGGCCTGGCTGGCGTCACCCCTGACCTCCCGAGTCCGAGCATTGCATAGAGATCTCTGCCACTCAGGAGGGGGCCTGGGGAGGCCTATTCCTCTGCGGGTCTTGGCGCTGTTCTCCTCGCGAGGGTGGGACTCTCGCGAGGGTCTTGTCTTGAGTGAAGCCATGCAGGGCCGTACGGTCTGTCAAGTGGGCCATGCCCTGGGCCGCAGGCAGGCAAGTCTGGGTACCCTCATTCCCAGAACGCCGATAGTAGCCCCCGGGCCCTAGGCGCGCTCGAGTTGGCTTCGAGGTGAAGCCGAAGAAGATGGCCCGGAGCGCCGCGGGCCCTTATTGGCTGCGGGCCAGGTTTGGCGTGCGGTGCGTGGTTGGACGCGGGCGTCCCCGCTCCCGTGTCTCCTCGGCAACTGCCCGAACCGACAAAAGCCTGACGTCCAGCGTTGAGCCATTATTGCTTTCCTCTTCTGCGCTCCTGCTCCTCCTTCCAGATCTCCATCCTTTGTGAGAACCTATCCAGATCTCAGCACCGCACCGTATTCCTTCTTGCTTCCTCGGCCCCAAAGACCTCTCGATGGCTCCCGCCGGCAAGTCGAAACCTGAAGCTCAGAGCTCGGCTTCTGCTTCTATCTCGCCGGCGCTCTCAGAGTCCACCATAGCCAAGGACGGGGACCTCACCCCAGTGCTTCCGTCGACGGCGGATGGTACCAATGAGTGGGGGCGGACCTTGATATGGTGCGGCTCCACGAAGAAGCATTGCCTGGCCAAGTCGGCCTACCCTTTCTTCCTCCATAGCATCTTCTCTGAGCTCGTTTTGCCTTTCTCCAAGTTCTTCACCACCATCCTTGAGCACTACGGGATCCAAGCTCTCCATCTCCAACCTAACTCCATCCTGCTCTTGTCCGTCTTTGCCTTTTATTGCGAGGCCTTCGTAGGCATGAAGCCTTCGGTGGCCCTCTTCCGCCATTTCTTCAGCTTGCGGCTTCATGACGGTGCTCAGCGGTTAGCATGCGTCTCCTTCTTCGCGGGCCAGAGCGGGAACATGCTCTTAAAGGCCGGGAAGAAGGTGGAGAACTTCAGGCACCGTTGGGTCTTCTTGGAGCTCAAGAGCATCAACTCCCGCTTGGATCTCCCGAAGGGGTTGCCGGAGAAGACTCTTGCGTGGAGCTCCACGAAGCTCTCCGACTTCCGGGCCAAGCCCGTCTTGGAGCGGATTTCTCGAGACATCAATGCCAGGAAGCTGACCGGGGGGATGATGGTGAAGGAGTTCCTGGCGCAGCGCCTGGCGCCCCTCCAGTCTCACTCGAGGCCCATATGGGACTATCAGGGCAGCGGTGACAACATCAGGCTTCGGTCCGCACGCCTGACCCCCGGGGAGTTGAACAGGGCTATGGCGACCCTGCTCAACGGCGACCCCGGGGACCTTCCCGAGGCCTATGCCCCGTTGTACTGCCGCGACAAGGCTGATCTGGTCGCTGCGATGCCCACCTTTAACGAACTGGGGCTCTCCCTGGCCGAGTGCTCTGGTTCCCCAATGGCGGTGTCCTCCAGCGACGCCACGGACGGGGAAGACTCGTGGGGGGGGGGGGACAACGGACGATGATCTAGAGGAAGTGTCCCCTCCGTCGCGGAGCGCGCTTCTCCGCGGCTTCAAAGACGACGACGATGCCGGCGAAGCCTCTGCTACAAGTCCTCCGCGTCTCGCCAGGGCCCTCAGGGGGCCGGGGCCCACTCCTCGTGCCGCTCGGTCCGCTGGCCGGGCGACCCCGAGGAAACGCGAGGCCGGGCCCCCTCCGGAGTGCCCTGCTCATGCCAGCAAAGTGGCCGAAGCGCCCGCCTTGCCCTTGCCGGAACTGCAGCCTGTGGGCGAGGCGGACGTGTCTGGGGCCAGAATGGCCTCTCCGGCCGCGGCCCTTGCGGACAGTGCCCCTGCTCCCCCACGCGGCGGCGCCTCCCCGGAGAAGGGCGAGGGCATTCCCGCCTTCGTCGAGGTCAAGAAGAAGAGGAAGTGGGTCAACGTCGAAGAGTAAGTAATCCTGGAGAGGCCTTGCCAGATCCATGGCACTCAAGAAAAGCCCGCCAATCACACCAACCGTAACTGTTGGGTGTTCAAACAGGCCGGCAAACTCGCAGCCGAGGAGCAGAGCAAAGGCCCACGCAACGAGGACAACGAGGAGCCCTGCGGTCCGAACAATGGAGGTCAGAAGCAATTCCCTCCTGAAGTAAAAACTGTGAACATGATATACGCCACTCATATACCTAAAAAGGAGAGGAAGCGCGCCCTTTGAGAGGTCTACGCCGTAGAGCCTGTAGCCCCGAAGTTTAACCCATGGTCGGCCTACCCGATCACTTTTGATCGACGAGATCACCCGACCAGTATCCGTCACGGAGGTTCGGCGGCCCTCGTCCTAGACCCCATTATCGATGGTTATCACCTCACTAAAGTCCTAATGGACGGAGGAAGTAGCCTCAATTTGATCTACTCAGATACGGTGAAAAAGATGGGCATAGATCCGTCAAGGATAAAGCCTAGCAACACTACCTTTAAAGGAGTGATCCCAGCAGTCGAAGCCCGGTGCACAGGCTCTATTAGCCTGGAAGTAGTGTTCGGCTCGACCGATAACTTCCGTAGCGAGAACTTGATGTTCGACATCGTATCTTTCCGCATCGGCTACCACGCCTTGCTGGGCCGTACAGCGTTCGCTCGCTTTAACGCAGTCTCACACTACGCATACCTCAAGCTCAAGATGCCAGGGCCCAAGGGGGTCATCACCGTCAACGGCAACACAGAGCGTTCCCTCCGAACTGAGGAACATGCGTTGGCCCTTGCGGCCAAATTCCATTATGAGGATGGTCGGCAAACACCCAAATCGTCCATAAAGGCCCGTAAGGTTGACAAACGAGTTCGGTTTCAATCTGAACTCCCAGACCCTTCTGCTCCCCAGAAATAGGGATACGCCCCCCATTGCACAGCCCTAACGACCGCCAAACACGTGCCAAGAAGGCACAACTTTGCGCTCAAGATTCCATGGGTAGCAATGGGGAACAACCATCAAATGGTAAGTGTTCGGCTGGACCGACCAATACCAATAAACGTCCACGGACAAAACACAGGTACCATCGAGGACCTACTAAAGGCGTAAAGCTCATCTACACTTCGGCGACTTATCAAGACCTTCTTCCCAAGGTTCGCTCGGCGACAGCATCACTCTTAAAGGAATGCAACCCCCAGAGGAATATGAACGGACAGGCGACAAGGCACATCGAAGACGTCATGTCATCAATCGAACACTCCTGGTACAGCCTCCCCTCTGTAAATTTTATATTTGACATACCTGTAAACAGTTGCTTTGGCAATCCAAGTTATAAGAATTATTGAGCAAGTACACAACCATTATATATGGTCACTTCGTTGTCTTTTATACATCCTCTGTTCTTCTCTTGGTAACACTTCTTGCGAAAACTGTTCGGTATACACTATGATGCAACCAGCTAATAGACCGGGGGCTCGAATTTAAAAATCGCCTTGAACTTCACAACTGGTTATGTGTTCGGCATCTTGGGTTTTGCTTTATATGCATCGGATCTGAACTATGTCTTGGGCCAATAGTTGGGTTGCCTGGCTCCTGTGCTTGCCCTCTTACGTTCCGCTCGTTCAGCTAAAAGGGCAAAGGGAGAACCCCTGCGATTGTGCTTCCAGCTCGTCTGGTCAAGCACCTCAGGGGAGAAAGCCGAAAACTGACCGTCATAGTAAGTGCGAACCGGTCTGCGAATCCGAGCATAAGTGTTATACTAAAAAACCGATAGCGGTTATTCCGTGTCACACGATGGGTTTCGTTCCTGTACAAACCATGTGATGCTAGCTTCGGCCCCGAACATCACACTGGGGGCTGGTTATCAGCCCCCGCATTTTTCTACACTCCCACGGCTAAGTGAAAGCGATAGAGCACCATAGTCCGATTGTCTTGTCCCGCTCGCACTACCGCCTTCGGGCGCCGATACTTCGGCTAAGGATAGAAGTGCGGATACAGGGACACCCCGCGTAGCATCTACGTGGGGGCTGAAGCCGACGACTCGCTGCTTTCAGATAAACCGGCCACATAGGAGTATAAACAAACATAAACTACTTACAAGACATCATAAACCATGCAACATTAATTATAAAGCGTCAAAGTCTTCGGACACATTACATCGCGCTCATTCATACAAAACATCCTTGGAGCACTGGGCCTCTGTGGCCCGAGCACCCTCCATTACATGGGGGAAGTACAGCTCGGGGCACCTATGACTCTTGTCAGGAGGCGGAGGTGCGGTGGCCATCTTGGTCGGCTGGAGCTTCGGCCAGTGCACCATGGTCCTCGCAAAGGCCATCCGCGCGCCCTCGATGCATGTAGAGCGCTTCAGCACTTCAACCCAAGGCGCCGCATCACGTAGCTTTTGCACCAGGCCGAAATAGCTGCTCGGGAACGGCTCATCGGGCCATAGACGGATGCAGAGGTCCTTCATGGCCGGCTCCGCCATTCTGTGCATCTCCATCAGTTGCTTGATGTGATCAATGAAGAGAGGACAGCGCTCGGGGGACTCAAACTGCGCCCAGAATAGCCGGGCCTCATCATCCTCCGCCCGCGAAGCATAAAGCTTGTTCGCATCCGCCGCACTCTTCTGGAGATCCGCACAAACGCCTAAGGAACGCCACACCTGGGTAAGCAAAGCAAATTTGCTACCACCGAAGGTGCATCGCAGCGAATATGGCTTACCATCGATGACAGCCTTGACTTGGCGAGCCTCCTCTTCGAAGGACCGCCTGTCCACCCGCTCCTTCTGGAGCTCGGATTTTAGCGCGGCTAGCTCGGCGGCTTGTTCTTTGCTTTTCTGCTCAAGGGCCTCGCACTTCGTGCCAGCATCCTTGAGCTCCTGCTACACCTCCTCCACCCGGGCCTCATGCTTGGTGCTTGCAGCCTTCAAACTGGAAAGCGTGGCTGCTGCTTCTTCGGTGGCCGTCTTCTTCTCCTCGGCCTCTTGCTTCACTTTCTGGAGCTCGGCCTTGAGTATTTCAACCTCCGCAGCTGAAGCTGTGGAAGCAATAATAAGCAAATCACACTGGGTCGCCGGTGCAGATCATTATCAGTATATAGCTTGGATATTAGAATTCGGCTTACCTTGTGCCTCGTCGAACCTCTTGTTCAGGCTATCAAGCTCCTCTTCGGAGATTTTGAGCTTCCGATTCAGCTCGGTCAGCTCAGCGGCATTACCAGCCGCCGCCGATGACGAGGCCTACAAAAAAAAGTATACATTCATTTATGTGCACCCCAACTCCCGAACTGTCAAGGATGTGGCCCTATGTTCAGTCCTCTCAAGGGCCTTTAGAACATTGCAGGACTAAATGGCGCCTTGTGCATCATTATTCATTCCCTATTATTTTACCCCCGGATGCGTTTTTGCAAACCCACCCGGGGCTCGGGGGCTACTGTGTATATAAAGGTAGCACAAACTTAAAATTAAAAGTTGTTCGGGAAAAGGTATTACATGACTCACCTTGAAGCCCGTCAAGAGACCGTTGAAGGCCTCCTTCAGTCCGCTATCGACGGACTGAATTCCTTGCAAAACCGCACTCATAAGAGTGCGGTGATCCTCGGAGATGGGGGCGCTTGCTAGCGCCTCCTCCATGACCGGCCACCTAGCCATTGGTGGCATCGGTGCTGACCGGGCAGTCCGATCTCTGATCGGGGACTGAGCCGGTAACTCCGGAGGCACAGAGTACTCAGGAGACGTCCTCGGAGGGGGCTGGGCATTTCTCTGCCCTTCCTCTTCGACGACCAGGGGAACGTTCTCCCCCTGGTCCTCGGCAGCCCGGGGAGTTTCCTCTCCCTGGCCTTAGGTGGCCGCGGCGTCAGCCTCGGCCATGGCATTGTCACCCCCTCCGCCCGTGTTCGACTCCATCGGAGCCTGGCTGGATGACACCTCCGCGACATCCTTCGCGGCCCTTGGAGGTGTGGGGTGCGACGCAGTCCCACTTTCCACTAGCTCAGCGGGTGGTGACTCCCCGTCCGATATTTGGACGGTGGGGAGAACACGTGGTGGGCTGCGGATTGAAAGATGAGCTTGCATTTAAAACATCGAGAAAAACTTCGCACAAATGACTCAGGGAGTCTTCGGATTCATACCTTTGAGCTGGGGGCTTGACTCTTAGGGTCCTTCGGGGGACCCTCTCAAAGTCCTCGGACTCTGCATCAGAGTCTGAGCTGTCGTCGGCCAGGATCAACCTCGGCCGCCGCGCCCTCTTCGGGTCAAGAGGAGGTACATCCTCCGCGGCGTCCTGCGACGCTGCCCTCTTCCTTGCGAGGGGGGAAACGCCCTCCCCCCCCGTCTTCCTGCTCCTCCTCGTGACTGGAGGAGGTGTGGGTTTCCTCGGACGCGGCGTCCGGTTGGTCCTTGATGCGGAGGCCCTCTCTGACCTTCTTCTTCTTCTCCTTCTTCTCGGGCGCCGAATACGGCGCCACAACGAGCATCGCTGCCAACAGCTCCGACCTGGGGTCTTCGGGCAGTGGAGCCGGGCAGTTAGCCTTCGCGGCTTTGCTCAGCCACTTCTGCAAAAGTAGGGAAGAAGGTGTTCGGACCTTTTTGCCGAAGAAACGGAATCAATGAATTGAAATGATACCATACCTTTGTCGGTGGGTTGTCGGCGCTTAGAACCGTATCCTCTTCCTTGGCCGGCCAGCTTTTCTGAGGCTTGAATAATGCCTTCCACAACTTCTCAGGAGTAGTACGGAAAAGTTGGCGCACGGTAGGCTCGTCGTTAGTCCGATAATCCCACATTGGGGAAGCCCGGCGCTGGAAGGGAAGGATACGGCGGTGGAGCATGACCTGGACCACGTTGACCAGCTCCACCTTGGCCTCGATCACTGAAGTAATGCGCTTCTGTAGCAGCTTCACCTCAGCATCTGACCCCCAGTCAAGGCCCTTCCTGAGCCACGAGGTCAATCTCGTTGGGGGTCCGGATCTGAATTCGGCGGGCGCCGCCCAGCCCTCATCCCTTGGCTCGGTGATGTAAAACCACTCCTTTTGCCAGATCTTGATTGTGTCGATGAAGGTGCCGGTAGGCCACTCGACGCGGGGTAGCTTGCTGATGACCGCCCCTCCGCAGTCTGCGTGCTCACTAGCCACGGTCTTCGGCTTGACGTTGAAGACCTTGAGCCACAAGCCGAAGTGCGGTTCGACCCGCAAAAAGGCTTCACAGATGATGATGAATGCCGATATGTGCATGAAGGAGTTCAGCGGAAGGTCGTGGAAGTCCAGTCCGTAGAAAAACATGAGACCCCTGACAAAGGGGTGGAGCGGAAAGCTCGGTCCCCGGATAAAGTGGGGGATGAACACCACCCTCTCACCTGCTTTGGGGGTGGGAACCACCTGGTTCTTCTCCGGGGCGCGGTGGAAGACGTTGGCGGGGAGGTAGCCGACCTGCTTTAGGTCCCGGATATCCTGGTCGGTGACCGTGGAGGCCTCCCACTTGCCATTAGAGCCCGAACCCGCCATGGCTAGGCTCGGAGGAAAGGGCGAGGAGGAACTGGATCTGGGCTCTCGGAGCTTGGAGAGATTGAGGAGGCAGAGGATGCGAATGGGAAGCGTGAATAGGCCTTGGGGTTTTTTCCCTTTTTATGGGACATGTCACCGATGAGCCTCGCTTACCGTGCCACAAATCCCTCCGCTTCCCAAGACACGCGTGCCGTTATGCATGTGTGGAGATTAATCATGTCCCGTGTGAAACGGAGCACGATCTGCGCATTGATAAGTCGTGTCGCTGTAAAACTGGCCCCGAGCCGCGAATCGAGTTTTCGTAACTGGTTCAGTGGTCATGGTAGGCCACGAACCTTCGTCAGAAGGGGGTGTCAAAAAACACTGTTTACACTTTGGCGATTGGCCTTCGGGGCTAAGCAATTCATGGTGTTCGGTCAATCATATGATCGGAAGAAATACGTGTCATCGGAAACCGAACTAGTCTCAGCCGATCATGGAAAGGGAAGAAGAACTCACCCCGCATGCCGAAGACTCTGATCATACGAAGAAGCTGGAGCTGAGACCCTTGGCGTTGGGGGCTAGTTCGGGGCTACTGAGGGAGTGCCGGACTAAGGGGTCCTCGGGCTGCCGGCTCATCTCTCAATCGGCCGGCTTGATGGGCCATTCTCTGAAGAAGGGCCGGACACACCAAGACTCCACGTTCTAGAAGGAAGCCCCGAAGGCGCCTCGTGCACTCCAAGTCAAGAGGAGGAAATCGCCATCTCCATCCTCGGCAGGAGGCCCACCATGTGTAAACCCTAGTACCCCCCGGTGTCTATATAAACCGGGAGGGTTTGAGATCATAGGATAGAAAAACTCATCTAGGGTTTTAGCTAGTCGATCTCGAGGTAGATCAACTCTGTAACCTTCATATCATCAATATAATCAAGCAGGACGTAGAATTTTACCTCCGTAGGAGGGCCCGAACCTGGGTAAACATCGTCTCCTTCCTCCCTTTGTTACCATCGATCCTAGTCTCACAGCTCGGGACCCCCTACCCGAGATCCGCCGGTTTTGACACCGACAATATGCTTCACTTATATCATTTGAAGTTGGATGCCCATTTCTCTACATATAGAAAACCTTTATTTGTAGAATGCTCTTTTGCTTCACTTATATTTATGGGATAATTAATTTGATGCCCCTAGTTGGGTCCCACTCGGCAGTTTTACCCCTACTTTCCAAAAAACCTCGGTTCTGCCCAAGCCACTTCGCTCCTCTTATGATTTTGTCCTGTAACCTTTGACCGTCATTTTGAAAACTTCATAACAACTCATACTAACTTAGAAAAATGCAAATAAGATATCAAAATGTTCAGAAAACAACACCTACACATGCATGCCATTTGATTTCATGAAAAATGTGTTGGAAAGTCCCCAACTTAGTTTGAGCTCATATGATCTCAAGATGAACAATAAATCTGAAAAATTCAAAAAAATCTAAACAAAATTGGTAGAAAACACTGACCAATGGTTAGAGTGCTTGCCAAGTTTCATCGAGGAATGAAATTCATGAAAGTCATGGCAAAAAAGATAATATCGGTCCTCCAAAACAAAAGCATTTTGGAGTGCCGATTTTGTTTTTTTGCCACGACTTCCATGAATGTCATTCCTGGATTAAAGTTGGCAAGTACTCAGAACATTGGTCAATGTTTGCTACCAAAAAATTGGAATTTTTTGAATTTGTCTTCAGTTTTTTTGGATTTTACTATTCATGTTGAGATCATATGAGCTCAGACTGAGATTGGGACTTTCCAAAACTTTTTTCATGAATGCAAATGACATGCACATATAGGTGATGTGTTTCTGGACATTTTGATATCTTATTTGTATTATTCTGAGTTAGTATGAATTAGTAACGAAGTTTTCAAATTGTCTGTCAAAGAGTCAAAGGGCAAAAGCATAAGAGGAGCCAAGTGGCTAGGGCAGAACCGAGGGTTTTCGGAAACTAGGGTTAAAACTGCCGAGTGGGACCCAACTAGGGGCATAAAATTGATTATCCCTATATTTATTAGAGTGTGGTCTTCTGTAGAAATATATTAAGCTCTCGTTCTTCACTTATATTTGTTTGAGAGTTAATAAGTAGTGATGGTAATTGCATGGGTTATAGGACTAGTCCAAAAATTAATAGGTATTCAATAAGTGATAGTCAAAATGTTCATGTATCACATAAAAGAGAAATTGTGGGTTAATGATATTGACGTGGTAATATGAAAGGGTATGAGTGCATGGTTGTCGGTTCGTAGGAGTATCGGTATTAAAAGGTGTTAATTTCCCGTTTGTCTAAATATTGGTAAAAGCCATGGTGGGGATGTGTGAGCATTTTTATTCCTCGTTTAAATCCTAGTGTTGTTCTGGGTCGGAGGTGTGCGATGGTTTACTCCTCCAAACCTCCTCCCTAGGGGCATGTGAGTAGTACTTTGATCTGTGATAGAACTAATAAATCTTTGCAATAAGTATATGAGTTCTTTATGACTAATGTGAATCAGTGGACATACGCACTCTCACCTCCTCATATTTTTCTAGCCTCTTCGGTATCGTGCATCGCCCATTCTCACCTCGAGGATCGGTGCGAACTTCGCCGGTGCATCCAAACCCCGTGACATGATACGCTCTGTCACACATAAGCCAACTTATATCTTCCTCAAAACAGCCACCATGCCTACCTATCATGGCATTTCCATAGCCATTCTGAGATATATTGCCATGCAACTTCCACTGTCACATCATATGATTTGTACTTTCATTGTCACATTGCTTTGCATGATCGTAAGATAGCTAGCATGATATTTCCATGGCTTGTCCGTTTTTTGATATCTTTGCTACGCTAGATCATTGCACATCCGGCGAGGCTGCCCTTGTTGTGCGCGGGGATGGCTCAGGAGGGAGCCAGGACCTCTATACAGAGGCCTACATTCCAAGCTACGTGATTCCTGCGGAGGGCGCGGAGGATCAGGCGCCCCCCGCAGGCGCCGGCACCCTCCCGGAATAGGGAGATGTCCCGGACGCTCTCCCCAAGCCGGGCATGGGGGCTTCCATGGAGGGAGCACCAGGCCAGGTTCATGCAAGTAGGGGAGAGAGGGGGGGCGTCCTGGGAAGCGCGGGGGCGCGACACAGCCGCTGCCCCCACGAGCAAGCAGCGCACAGCCGAGCCCAGGGCCTCAGGAGTGACCGCCTGGGGGATCGGCAAGGTACAAGCAACGCGGGCCACCCGTGGCAACGGGGGCGCTGGAGCGGCCCTCGGGAGGCAGGGCCTCATGAGGCCCGCAAGCCGAGGTCAGGCCAGGTGTCAGATCGACTCAAGGCGGTTCCCCACGTCTTCGGGGAGCCGAGACGCCCACGTCTCGTGGTGCGCCACACGTCAAGTCGGGCCCGCAGGCGATTGGGGCCCATGGCGCTTCGGTCCATCCTCCGTGGCTTCGCCCCGAAGCTAGCTCGAGCGCGCCTCGGGCTCGGGGGCTACTGTCCGCGTTCTGGATACCAGGGTACCCAGACTTGCCTGCCTGCGGCCCAAGGCATGGCCCACTTGACAGCCCATACGGCCCTGCACGGCTTCACTCAAAGCAAGGCCCTCGCGAGGCCCCGAGCTCGCGAGGGAGTCAGCGCCAAGACCCACGAAGGATTAGGCCTCCCCAGGCCTCCTCCCGAGCGGTGGAGATCTCTATGCAACGCCCGGCCTCAGGAGGTCAAGGCTGACACCAGCCGTGCCAGGCCGGCGCCAGCGCGCCAGAGGGGACAGTTTCCTCTTTGGTGCAAAGGAGACAAGGACAAGCACAGGTTCCCGAGGCGCCCCACCAAAGGTTTCCATTCCGGTGCAACGAGTCGGGCCAGCGGGCGCGGCAGGACGGATGTCACCAGGGAGCCCACCTCCACGTCACCACCACCTACTTTGCAGGCGAAGACCACCTTTCGTCGGGATAAGATGTTCCTCCTGTCCCCTTTCAAATTTGGCCGTTGTGGGATCCCTTCCCGCCATTGTGATAAGGGAAGAGGACCCGGGCCGCTATAAATAGAGGCTAGGCTGCTTTGTAGAGGAGAGAGGAACGACCCGCCAACACACCGCGAGGCGACTCTCCACTGTACTAGTTTGTCCACAAACCTCCTCGTGAGGCAATCCACCAAAGGCAGGAGTAGAGTTTTACGCTTCCCAGCGGCCCGAACCTGGGTAAACTCTCGTGTGCTTCTTCTTCCTCGCCATCGAGCGGGGTTGTCGTGTTGTGGGCTTGGAGGGGGCGAAGCTGTTGGGGAATATTCGCACACGCCCCTGGGTTCGAATTCCTTTGGGTTTTGTGGAGCCCGAAATCCGACATTTGGCGCGCCAGGTAGGGGGCGTGTCGGAGTGTTCCTCAAGCCTCGCTCTTCCTCCGCCTCACCGCTCCGATGGCTGACGCCCGCCGAGCCCGCGCCGAGCGCCGTGCTACTCGTGTCGCCCAGACGGCGCCCGTGGGCCGCACCGCTGCCCGCCGGTCTCCCTCCCCTGTGGCCAACGCCGCCACGGGCCCGGAGGCCCACGAGCAGTAGGACTCGTCACAGCCGGTCACCGCACGGCGCGACGGCCGCACCGCTACTCCGTCGATCGTTCCAGCTACTGGGTCGTCCTCCCACGCCTGCCCTGGGCCGGCGCGTGGATCGGGCATGCTCCTCATGGCGCGCGAGCTGCTGCGCTACTGCCCTGCCCCCAACCGCTACGACGACTGGCTCGGACGCATCGCAGAGCTCGTCAGCGCAGCCGGCGATGCTTCGGCATTCACCTACTCGTTCCGGCCCCAACCTTCACTGGCAGGCGACAAAGCTCATGATGCGCCACCTCCTCCTCCCCAGCGCGACGTCGACCCCGAGCCCAGGCGTGAAGCACACCTGCGCGACCAGCCGCATGGGCCCCCGGCGAGGGCGACAGAAGAAGTGAGCTACCAGGTGGTGCCCTGGCCGCGCGTAGACGTGCGTGCGCTCCCAGCACCAGCGCGCCAGCGACGCGACCGGGCGCCCCTGGAGGTAGCTGTGCAAGAACATCAAGACCAGGTTCCTCCCGGGCGGGCACCGTCCGTCGGCCCGGTGGGTTGCCGCGCCATCGCCCCGGAGCTCCATCCGGCCGTGTGGCCCTGCAAGTTCAAGCCTGACCAGCGTCCTCGCTACGACGACACCCCAGACCCCGCCGAGTTCTTATAGCTCTACTCGCTGAGCATCCAGGCGGCCGGCGGGGACGACAAGGTCATGGCAACCTGGTTCCCCATGGCGCTCAAGGGTGGTGCGCTCTCCTGGCTCCTCAACCTCCCGGAGGGGTCAATCACCTCCTGGGAAGACCTGCGTGATCGCTTCGTCGCCAACTTCCAGGGCACCCGCGACCGCGTGCTTGGAGTGGGTGACCTCCGTCGCGTGAAGCAACAACCTGACGAGACCCTGCACAAGTTCATACAGTGCTTCACGAGTACCCGCCTCAAGATCCCAAGAGCGTCAGATGAGGACATCATCTCGGCGTTCACCGACAGCGTCAGGGACCTCAGGATGAGGGAGGAGCTGGCTATCCATGACAACCTGAGCTCGGCCTTGGAGATGTTCAACTTGGCGAACAAATGTGCGAAGGCCGAAGAGGGCCGCCTCTCCCTCCGCGAGCTTCCAGAGACGGAACCCGACGACAAGAAGACCAAGGCCAAGGAGCCAAAGCGTAAGGCCCCCGCAGTGCTGGCGGCTGAGCCCAAGGCAAAGCGCGGCCGGGATGAGGAACCTCTCATGGGAGGGCAACCATTCTGCATCTTCCATGGCACAAACAGCCACAACACCATCGACTGCCAGGAGCTCAGGGTGGTCCGTGATGAGCATTTCGGCCGGCGCCCTGGGCGCGGTGACCGAGGCTATGGACGTGGCGGAGGCCGCGGCGGAGGCCGCTGGGACAATCGAGACCCGCGTCAGGAGTGGCGAGACCAGCCTTGGGAGGACCGCTGGCGCGATCAAGCTCGAGAGGACCGCTGGCGCGACGAACCTCCTGAGGGGTCGCGTCGAGGCCAGCCTCGTGAGGTCCGACCTCGCGAGGCCGACCTTCCCCCGCTGCCGCTGCCACCCAGAAGGAAGGAAGAGGACAGGCAGAACGACGGGGCTGGGGGCTTCCAGGAGGTCAGGGCAATAGCTTGCATCCTGGGCGGTGCCCAAGCCCCGGCATCAAACCGCGTCTTCAAGCAGTTTTCGCGGGAGGTCAACGCGGCTCTTCCAAAGCTGGAGGCCACGCGCCCCCTCAAGTGGTCCCAGTGCGCCATCACCTTCGACTCCAAGGATCAACTTAGATGTTTAGCTATGGCAGGCACACTCCCCATGCTGGGCACGCCTACCATCAGCAACGTCCTCGTCACCAAGACCCTCATCGACGGCGGCGCCGGACTCAATGTCCTCTCCATCGAGACGTTCGAGACGCTCCAAGTGCCTTACGACCAGCTCATGCCAACCAAGCCTTTCTCAGGAGTCACTGACAGCTCCATCGTCCCCATCGGGCAAGTGCGCCTGCCCGTCACCTTTCGCGGGCGCAACAATTACCACACCGAGATCATTGTAACACCCCAAAAATCGGGTTATCTATTTTTGTGCTGTTATTCCTTCCTAGCTTTTCGCTCCCAAATTTTTTCCTATGGAATCTGGTAAGTAACCAGGTGAATCCAGACAATTCCCAACCTCTCAGTACCTTTCCTATGCTCTTGTGCCAGTCAACCCTCCGTCGGTAAACCCCGAATCTCATCCAAACCCTAGTTCCGAAATATTGGAACTGGAAATCCCGCCTTTGTGTTTACAAAGGAGCTATCATTTCCCTTGCTCTGTTAATTCTCCCAAAATTTCCACAGATCCTTCTTCTCTCATAAACCCTAGATGTGCAAAAATATTGCCAGGCCATATGCAATATTTCTCATCTGGAATTAATTCCTTTTTCTGCCTTTCTGAGGAATTAAATCCAGGAAAATATCTATCCATCTCCAAAGCTCATGAAAACTTGTGGAGATATTCTTTGTGATCATATTGAGCTCTCATAAAAATATTGGCCATAATTAAATAGGGGAAATTGCCTTTTCCTATTTAAAGCCAATATTTCAATTTGGGTCCTTTCCAAAGGAACTACCATTTTGGTAGCTAGGAAAAATCCCAAATAATTTGTGGAGCTTCTAATATCCATATATTTACCATTTCCACCAAAATATCAATTTCCATAGTTCAAAATTTGAGCACAACATCCCTTTGCAAATTCTGTCCAGATTTCCTGTTTGCAAAGGAAGTGCTTGATTCCTTGATCTCCTGGGGCTGAAATTTTGCAGGGTGATTCATTATGAGATATTACCCTGGGAAACCAAAAAATTAGCCCATCTCATCTAGCCAATCTCCCTCAGCAAATTATCCAAGTTTCTGTCCAGATTGGAGCACTGTGAAGGAAGTACCATTTCTACTTATGCAAATGGTATGAAATTTTTACAGTGTCTCCATATGCCTAAAATATTGGTCTCCACCAAATTTGAGCCATTTTCATCTAGCCATTTGAGCCCAGCTTCATCATTTCCATTTCTGTCCAGTTTGGCACTTTGCAAAGGAAGTACCATCTAGAGTTGTTTGTTTGAGCTGAAACTTTGCCAAGTTAGTCACCTTAGTATATGTTTAACCCCTGTCGAAGATCAGGCCAATAGGTGCACTGTGGTGGCCACACCACATCACAAACAAGTTGCTGTTGGCTGCTTGCTGATCAAGGTGCAGTCACACCAGTGTTCCCTAGTGATATCCAGCTACATCTGTAAACTCCAGGAAGGAAGGAGAACCCCCTAGACATATTTTGGCATCGTGTAGGGCGTGGCAAGGCCCTGGCCGCGTGGTGACCATGACAATTGCAGGAACAGTCGAAGCTCTGCGTTGAAATGTCGCGTCCCGTCCCCTGTGCTCTTGCCGGCGCTTTGTGCCGACGTCTGCGGCGACGTACGAAACTTCATCCATTTCCCAGCTGCCTCTGGAAGCCTCTCCCCTCGTCCTCTCGTCATGGACGGCCGCGCCACCAGATCACCGCCACGGTTGCGAGCTCTCGGAGCTTCCCCCGGCGTCCAGAGTCTCTCCCTGCGCCTATATAAGCGAGCCCCAAGCCCCTCCCGAGCACCAGCAATGAGCCCAAGCCCCTCCCGCTCGAGCCCGGAGCTCTCTGCTCCTCCAATGGCCGAAGGCCGCCGTCTTCCCTCGAGCAATTTCCGGCGCCCTGGCCCTCCCCTCCTCTCTGCCCGCGGCCGCCGCCTCCCCTATGGCTCGCCGAGCCGCCGCCGTCCTCATTTTCTCTGGGGAAGCATCGCTGCAGCGGCACCGTGAGCGCCCGTCGGCCACCGCGCCCCGGCCAATGGCGACGGCACTGCAGCCCGTCTCCGGTAGCCTCGTGACCACCCTCGGGCGCGGCGTGGCATGCCGGTGCCAGAGAGCTCGCCGGCCGGCCCTAGTGCGGCGAGGTGACCGCTACGCCGGCGGCCGGCTGCCCCTGTCCCTGTCCCGCGTCGGGAGAAAGGAGATGAGGCAAAGGGAGGAGAGGGATGATAGGGTGGGCCCCCCCTGTAAGCCTCTAAGGCGTTGACCAGCCCGGGCCCGTTGACAGGATTAGTGGAAGCGTACTTTCGAAAAGACGCTTTGCTAATTCGAAAGCGTATTCTGTTGCGTGCTGAAGCAAGAGTGCGCCTTCGTAGTCCTGAAAGGGTATTTCAGTAAATGCGTTTTCAGCCTAGCCGCCGACCGAAGCTCTTATTTTGTGAACGTACGCCTGTTAGGGGCTAAAGTGGACAGGTTTTCGTCTGCTTTCCCGCCTAACGAACGAACGGCCGTATCTTTGCAACCGTAACTCCGATCGAGGTAAAACCAACGCCCACGGCTTCGTCTTGTCGAGCCCGTTCCGATGGTATCATTTTCATAATGAGTTCACACAGTAGAAATAACCATTTTGCCCTTGCCCTATATCTGGCCCCTTTGTGAGGGAACCCTTTCCGGTAAATTCTTCCGCGAGGTGATCGCACTTCCTCCCGACGTATTCATCGACCCCCAGGCAAGCCAACCTCTTATCATGAGCTCCGGACTTGCGTGATGACTTTGCTTGCACCCTGTGTGTTTATTCTATCACCTGTTAGTCCGCATTTGCATACACTTGTTGTGCCACCCGCATTAAATGTTAGCACTACTTTTCATCTAAGGTTATGACTTATTCTCATACTCTGCCGTGTGAGTAATAATATTGCTAATGACATAGTCCTGTTAGTACTATGGTTGATGTCATGCCATGACTACCAGTACTATGATCTTGCTATGTCAGCACTTACAGTTGTTGGTGAAATGGTACGAGGATGAGTATGTTGAGTTGGATTAAGAAACTAAACTTAGTGGGTTGATCTTGAGTCACCTGTCTGGGCTTACCCGTGCAACCACATTTGCCGGTATGGGACGGCCTTGACTTGGTCTGATCGCGTGCTCTTTCATTGGTACCTCCAAAGAGGGAGGGTTATGCGCGCGCTACCCTGATCAGGTAGGCGGCGATAACCCTGTGAGCCCAGTTGTTGTTTGTTTGTGCGCACGTCCCCGTTTGGGACAGTTTTGTTTGGCCACGACGGTGGCAGGTGTCATGGGGACATAGGTGTCATGGGGACACAGGGGCCACCCAGGGCAGGCCTCCGGGGGAGGATGAATGCCGGAGGTACGATGAGAGAGTCACGGGTCAGGCAGGTTTCGTTGAAGCAACGCTGGTCCACCCGAAGGGGATCGCGAGGCCAGGTGCTTCATGGTGTGGGTAAAGTGCGCAACCTCTGCAGAGTGTAAAATCTATTCGAATAGCCGCGTCCATGGTATTGGACAGCCCGTCCAGACCTCACTAGGTGGTCAACCGTAACAATGATGATAAAGATGGAAGAACTCATCTTCGGTAGACATCAGATGGTGTCAGGAATATGATATGTTAGCCAAGGGATGGCTATATGGTGAGTGGTTGGATGACCACATGGATTTGGATTGGATTTGAGTCAGTTCAGGTTGGATCATGAGTATGTTGAGGGTTGCGGGACAACCCAGAAGAGAGTAAGTTGATCCTCGGTATCAGTAAGCTCTTGAAGTACCTAGTGTGATCATTGCTATGCTATGTTATGTAGGTTATATGCCTGATCCATGTTTTCATGTTAATTCCATGCCATGTTTAGAATAGATTCTTATATAAGCATTGGGCTTGCTTTGTCATCTGTTTGTTTGGATGCTATGTATTTGGTTGTCTTGCGAGTACATTCAAAGTACTCACCTGGCCTTGCTCGTGGCCAGTTGCAGGAGAAGGTTCGTCGTGCTAGATCGTAACCCAGCCAGTCCTGCGAGTTATGGAGCCCAGCCAGAGACGTCGTTGCCGCTGAACCAAGACCTCTGCTGCCAGTTACTTAGCCTTGGAGTTATGTAATGTTGTTGTAAGCAACAGTATTGTAACACTCCATTATATTAATAAAGCCATTTTGTGCCTGGAATTGCTGTATCATGTCTTTGGCGTGCGCCAGGTCTTATCCTGGGGCTGGCGTGCGTCGGCCCTCTATCGGGGTGCCACAAGACTTAGTATCAGAGCCAGGCTGGCTGTAGGTTACCCTAGCCCCAAACCACCCCTAGTTTCAACCGGTAGTGAGCCCAATAGATTTGACCCGTCTTTGGCATCCGACATGGCCACTGTGGATCAATAGTCGGCGCAGTCGGAATGGACGTGTCCCTACCCAGCTGTCCGCCCACCCAGCCACTATGGATTGGACTGTGACCCCACTTGGTTGTCGGCCGTACCGGCGTATCTTCTACCCGGCACGAGAAGGATCCACGCCATGCTGGTGTGTTCCAGCCGACTGCCTATTTAACCCCTCCCGCCTGCGAGTCGCAGTTCTTTCCATTCAGTAAGCCAGAACCCTGCAAAAGAACCCAGGCTAGTATCCTCAAACCAGCAGCCATGGCCAGTTCTTCCAAATCGCCCAACACACCCACTTTCCATAGCCGAACCTTGGCTGATGGTATTCCTGGCTTTCCGCCCATCCTTTCGAGGATGCTCACTCAAGCCCTTGGCTGTAGTACTCCTCCAGTGTATCTGGTGTTCCAATCGGAACCCGTTCCCCACCTTTGCCGATTTTATGCAAAGGTGTATATCAGCCCAGGTCCAACAGCGGATGGTAAGCCCATGAGTTTTCAGGGCAAGCCCATGCCCACCCCCGCGTTGGCTGTCCAGATGGCTGCCGCAGGAGCCATCACCCATCTCCGTATCCAGTTTCCGCAAGTAGCGGAGATGCAAGAGTTCCGCTATTTTCCCTCTCCGTCCGACATAGGTGGCAAGTTCTCCAGCATTATTGGAGATGCTGACCCAGCAATAGCTTGCCTAGTCCAGTATATTGATGCCCAGGGACTTATGCTCTCCGGCATTATTAGAGAGTTCCAAGCCATTGACCAAGACACCACACGGGTTGTTGCGGAAGCATACCGTGCGACCCGTCAAATTGCATCCCAGACCACCCGTTCCCTGTTGCCAAACCCAGTGCCACCTTCGCAGCTAGTACCACCCTCGCAATCTGTAGATCTATATCTCCCAGTCAACATCCACCCAAATTCCATTCAAGGAGCTATTCGGCGACTTCGTCGTCGGGATGTGTTCCGTCAAGATCCCATTGCAGCTCCAGCAGTTGAGCCCCAACCCATAGAGGTGTCCGACGATGAAGACATAAGTTGGCTCAGCCTTCGTCCCCTAGGAGAGCCCCAGCAAGAGTAGGCCCATCTGTGACTCCGACAGTGATCGAAGCCAGGAGATGCCGCGAGTATGTGTGTTGCGTAGACTGTTTCTTCGCCTACGTCCAGGATTAGGACTCTGTAGTTCGGAGTGAGTGTTGCTATTAGCTGCCCAGTAATGCTGCGTGTTGTTGTATGATTGTACTGCGTGTACTGTTTGTGCTTGTGTGCTGTTGTAATGTTATGTATGCCTGTTTGCTCTGTGTGCTTGGTTCATCTGTCACTCTGTTAAGCAGAAATGTTGAACAGAACTGGCAGTGGACTCTTAACAAGATTTTAGTCAGTAGAGCACTTACACCTAACAACTTTGGACTCGCCCAGAGTCCCTAATAAAATGCGAGATGGTGTAGGTGTATGTATACCAGGAGTACATACACCCACTAGCATTAAATCACCTTAGTGTAACATGCTAGATATGTTTTCTTTCCTCTGTTTGCATGTCGCTATCATGTGCATTCTGCATTTGCCTGCATATTAGTCTAGATAGATTGCATGTGTATCGTGTAAGAAAGGTCTGCATGCCGGTTGCCATCTCGGAGAAATTCTAGGAAATTTTATTGCCGCATAGACCAGTACAACCCTTCTAGTCCAAGACGTAAACCCTGATGCGACCCCAACACCCGCCCATTGTGGATGTCGTCAGCAAGGAGCAACCAGCAGCGTGGCCTCCACACTGGTAGAGCTCAGCTGACCGCACCACACTAATCCCAGACCCAGCGATGCCTCTGTCACCATCTTGTGCGATGATGACAAGCCGCCCCCTCGCCGCCACGGCCTGCGCTTAGTCCGCCGGCCTGAGACGACGTAGTTGACCCCCAGCCACCCCTCATGCAGTAGCATCACGGCGATCATCAAGGATCATCGCGCACAGCAGCAGTGAGCCGCCAAGCAATGCCGCTAGTAGACCAGCCAGGAGGATCGTGATCAGCTCCGAGACCATGCCCGCCATTAGCGCCTTGCCTCGCGCTCCTGCAACCAGAAGGAGAAGGAAAGAGGAGGAAGAAGTGAGGTTGGGTGCGAGGTGGTAGAAAGAAAGAAGAAAACCGCGGTCGTTTTATAGCCCCAGTCCGGTGTACGGTGAGCGAGGTCCAGGAGACCGCGCGCCGCTCGATCACCGGCGTCCAGGAGGCGAATCCACGAGCAGTGCCGACCGGCATTGGCCCGCGATGGGAGTGCTCTCTGCGTCGACCTCGTGCGCGCCGCGCACTACCATCGTAGGGTGCTTTATGCCCCAAGAGCTAGGCGTGCGCAGTGCCTAGCCGCACTCAGGCAGCGCGCGCGCGAGAGAGAGAGAGAGCCGTTGGCCGGAGGAAGAAGAAGGCTGCCAGTGGGCCTTGGACCCACCCGACAGCGAGAGGGGCCACTGTTCATTAGGGTACCCTGAGCGTTTTTGGAAAAGGGAAATCTTGCTTTTTCTAAAAATGACAGAGCTACCCAGCGGCCCCTACCTGTGGAGTAGATCCCGCGATGTTCGTATCTCGATCTGGGTGTACCACTTTTCGGTACTCTTAACTCGGTTGCTTTCAACCACGGGGTTAAGACCCAACCCAGAGGTTTTTCTAGGAGGCGTAGTATGTTTTTTGTTCTGAGCTAACACAAGGAATCTCGAGGACGAGATTCTCTTAAGGGGGGAAGGTTTGTAACACCCGATTTTTGTGCTGTTATTCCTTCCTAGCTTTTCGCTCCCAAATTTTTTCCTCTGGAATCTGGTAAGTAACCAGGTGAATCCAGACAATTCCCAACCTCTCAGTACCTTTCCTATAGTCTTGTGCCAGTCAACCCTCCGTCGGTAAACCCCGAATCTCATCCAAACCCTAGTTCCGAAATATTGGAACTGGAAATCCTGCCTTTGTGTTTACAAAGGAGCTATCATTTCCCTTGCTCTGTTAATTCTCCCAAAATTTCCACAGATCCTTCTTCTCTCATAAACCCTAGATGTGCAAAAATATTGCCAGGCCATATGCAATATTTCTCATCTGGAATTAATTCCTTTTTCCGCCTTTCTGAGGAATTAAATCCAGGAAAATATCTATCCATCTCCAAAGCTCATGAAAACTTGTGGAGATATTCTTTGTGATCATATTGAGCTCTCATAAAAATATTGGCCATAATTAAATAGGGGAAATTGCCTTTTCCTATTTAAAGCCAATATTTCAATTTGGGTCCTTTCCAAAGGAACTACCATTTTGGTAGCTAGGAAAAATCCCAAATAATTTGTGGAGCTTCTCATATCCATATATTTACCATTTCCACCAAAATATCAAGTTCCATAGTTCAAAATTTGAGCACAACATCCCTTTGCAAATTCTGTCCAGATTTCCTGTTTGCAAAGGAAGTGCTTGATTCCTTGATCTCCTTGGGCTGAAATTTTGCAGGGTGATTCATTATGAGATATTACCCTGGGAAACCAAAAAATTATCCCATCTCATCTAGACAATCTCCCACAGAAAATTATCCAAGTTTCTGTCCAGATTGGAGCACTGTGAAGGAAGTACCATTTCTACTTATGCAAATGGTATGAAATTTTTACAGTGTCTCCATATGCCTAAAATATTGGTCTCCTCCAAATTTGAGCCATTTTCATCTAGCCATTTGACCCCAGCTTCATCATTTCCATTTCTGTCCAGTTTGGCACTTTGCAAAGAAAGTACCATCTAGAGTTGTTTGTTTGAGCTGAAACTTTGCCAAGTTAGTCACCTTAGTATATGTTTAAGCCCTGCCCAAGATCAGGCCAATAGGTGCTCTGTGGTGGCCACACCACAGCACAAACAGGTTGCTGTTGGCTGCTTGCTCATGAAGGTGCAGTCACACCAGTGTTCCCTAGTGCTATCCAGCTGCATCTGTAAACTCCAGGAAGGAAGGAGAACCCCCTAGACATATTTTGGCATCGTGTAGGGCATGGCAAGGCCCTGGCCGCGTGGTGACCACGACAATTGCAGGAACAGTCGGAGCTCTGCGTTGAAATGTCGCGTCCCGTCCCCTGTGCTCTCGCCGGCGCTTTGTGCCGACGTCTGCGGCGACGTACGAAACCTCATCCATTTCCCAGCTGCCTCTAGAAGCCTCTCCCCTCGTCCTCTCATTGTGGACGGCCACGCCACCAGATCACCGCCACGGTTGTGAGCTCTCGGAGCTTCCCCCGGCGTCCAGAGTCTCTCCCCGCGGCTATATAAGCGAGCCCCGAGCCCCTCCCGAGCACCAGCAACGAGCCCAAGCCCCTCCCGCTCGAGCGCATAGCTCTCTGCTCCTCCAATGGCCGAAGGCCGCCGTCTTCCCTCAAGCAATTTCCGGCGCCCTGGCCCTCCCCTCCTCTCTGCCCGCGGCCGCCGCCTCCCCTATGGCTCGCCGAGCCACCGCCGTCCTCAGCTTATCCGGGGAAGCATCGCTGCAGCGGCACCGCGAGCGCCCGTCGGCCACCGCGCCCCGGCCAGTGGCGACGGCGCTGCAGCCCGTCTCCGGTGGCCTCGTGACCACCCTCGGGCGCGGCGTGGCACGCCGGTGCCAGAGAGCTCGCCGGCCGGCCCTAGTGCGGCGAGGTGACCGCTACGGCGGCGGCCGGCTGCCCCTGTCCCTGTCCCGCGTCGGGAGAAAGGAGATGAGGCAAAGGGAGGAGAGGGATGATAGGGTGGGCCCCCCTATAAGCCTCTAAGGCGTTGACCAGCCCGGGCCCGTTGACAGGATTAGTGGAAGCGTACTTTCGAAAAGACGCTTTGCTAATTCGAAAGCGTATTCTGTTGCGTGCTAAAGCTAGAGTGCGCCTTCGTAGTCCTGAAAGCGTATTTCAGTAAACGAGTTTTCAGCCTAGCCGCCGACCGAAGCTCTTATTTTGTGAACGTACGTCTGTTAGGGGCTAAAGTGGACAGGTTTTCGTCTGCTTTCCCGCCTAACGAACGAACGGCCGTATCTTTGCAACCGTAACTCCGATCGAGGTAAAACCAACGCCCACGACTTCGTCTCGTCGAGCCCGTTCCAATGGTATCATTTTCATAATGAGTTCACATAGTAGAAATAACCATTTTGCCCTTGCCCTATATCTGGCCCCTTTGTGAGGGAACCCTTTCCGGTAAATTCTTCCGCGAGGTGATCGCACTTCCTCCCGGCGTATTCATCGACCCCCAGGAAAGCCAACCTCTTATCATGAGCTCCGGACTTGCGTGATGACTTTGCTTGCACCCTGTGTGTTTATGCTATCACCTGTTAGTCCGCATTTGCATACACTTGTTGTGCCACCCGCATTAAATGTTAGCACTACTTTTCATCTAAGGTTATGACTTGTTCTCATACTCTGCCGTGTGAGTAATAATATTGCTAATGACGTAGTCCTATTAGTACTATGGTTGATCTCATGCCATGACTACCAGTACTATGATCTTGCTATGTCAGCACTTACAGTTGTTGGTGAAATGGTACGAGGATGAGTATGTTGAGTTGGATTAAGAAACTAAACTTAGTGGGTTGATCTTGAGTCACTTGTCCGGGCTTACCCGTGCAACCACATTTCCGGTATGGGACGGCCTTGACTTGGTCTGATCGCGTGCTCTTTCACCGGTACCTCCAAAGAGGGAGGGTTAGGCGGGCGTGCTACCCTGATCAGGTAGGCGGCGATAACCCTGTGAGCCCAGTTGTTGTTTGTTTGTGCGCACGTCCCCGTTTGGGACAGTTTTGTTTGGCCACGATGGTGGCAGGTGTCATGGGGACACAGGTGTCATGGGGACACAGGGGCCACCCAGGGCAGGCCTCCGGGGGAGGATGAATGCCGGAGGTACGATGAGAGAGTCACGGGTCAGGCAGGTTTCGTTGAAGCAACGCTGGTCCACCCGAAGGGGATCGCGAGGCCAGGTGCTTCATGGTGTGGGTAAAGTGCGCAACCTCTGCAGAGTGTAAAATCTATTCGAATAGCCGCGTCCACAGTATTGGACAGCCCGTCTAGACCTCACTAGGTGGTCAACCGTAACAATGATGATAAAGTTGGAAGAACTCATCTTGGGTAGACATCAGATGATGTCAAGAATATGATATGTTAGCCAAGGGATGGCTATATGTTGAGTGGTCGGATGACCACATGGATTTGGATTGGGTTTGAGTCAGTTCAGGTTGGATCATGAGTATGTTGAGGGTTGCGGGACAACCCAGAAGAGAGTAAGTTCATCCTCGGTATCAGTAAGTTCTTGAAGTACCTAGTGTGATCATTGCTATGCTATGTTATGTAGGTTATATGCCTGATCCATGTTTTCATGTTAATTCCATGCCATGTTTAGAATAGATTCTTATATAAGCATAGGGCTTGCTTTGTCATCTGTTTGTTTGGATGCTATGTATTTGGTTGTCTTGTGAGTACATTCAAAGTACTCACCTGGCCTTGCACGTGGCCAGTTGCAGGAGAAGGTTCGTCGTGCTAGATCGTAACCCAGCCAGTCCTGCGAGTTATGGAGCCCAGCCAGAGACGTCGTTGCCGCTGAACCAAGACCTCTGCTGCCAGTTAGTTAGCCTTGTAGTTATGTAATGTTGTTGTAAGCAACAGTATTGTAACACTCCATTATATTAATAAAGCCATTTTGTGCCTGGAATTGTTGTATCATGTCTTTGGCGTGCGCCAGGTCTTATCCTGGGGCTGGCGTGCGTCGGCCCTCTATCGGGGTGCCACAATCATCGTCTTTGACGTCTCCCACATCCACCTCCCGTACAACGCGATCCTTGGGTACCCAGCCCTCGCCAAGTTCATGGCGGTGTTCCACCACGGCTACAACATCCTCAAGATGCCGGGGAGTGGCGGCGTCATCACTATTGCCTGCGATGAGAAGGACGATGTCTGCTCCCTCGAGCGCGCCTACCGCGCCACGGCGGCCGAGCACTCGGACGACGAAGGAGGTGTCCTGCCCCGCGACGACATCCCCAAGAAGAAGAAGAAGCTCCTTTCCAAGGGACGCCAGGGGGCTGACAACCCTAAGGACGGCGCCTCAGGACCCGCGCCAGGGGCTCAGGCCCCTTCCTCCCTCGCACAGGAAGGCGCGCCCGGTGCCTCCCTTGGGCCGGGCTTGGGGGCTTCCACCCGGAGGACTACCGACCTGACCAATGAGACAAGGGAGCCGCTCGGGCACAACTTGGGGGCGTGTGTCGGCACGCACCCATCCAATCAAAGAGCACGACGCGGGCGCCGAGTTCGCGGGAGTTTGTCACCAGAGCAATCGAGGAGCTTCAGGAAGCACAAGCTGCGCGAGGTGGGTGCGGCCCTTCACCACCTAATGCCGTCACCATCATCAACCCGGGCGGCGCGCCGCGCATCTGCGTCAACGTACCCAGAATCAATAGGGCCGCATCACCGGACATCTTCTGGCCGATGCGAACCAGTCACGGCAGGGCCTACCCGCGCAACTACGTCCGCATGCCCTTCGGGCTGGCGAACGCGGCCGACACGTTCCAGCACCTTGCCCGGGCCATGTTCGCGCCATACCAGGCCAGGCACCATGAGGAGTTGGAGGAGGTGTCGGGCCCGAGCGGGTGCCCCGAGCCTCCTGAGGCGACGGGCTCGTGAAGGCCAAGCTTGACGGGCTCTTGCGGATGCACAAGGCCAGGCTCCTATGACTACCTCCATGCTTCAGCGACATCGCCGCCAGGTGATCCTTTTGGCCCGTACCAGGTAACTTTTTGGTTTGCTCAGTCTGAGGGCGCCCATCGGGCCGCATTATCCTCAGGCGGCTAGAACTCATCCCGGCCATGTCTTTCCCGCATGAATTGGACCTCTACATGCTTTCGATCTATTTCCCTATGTATTCCAACCTGCATGCTCGGTGCTTCGCCGCCATAAATGTCGCTGCGCCCTAATGAGCCTGCCCTCGACCGCCTCATGATTAAGGGCTGGCATGGTGTCTGTGCTCGGGTCCGTCCCTGCAGCATCGACAAATCCAAGTGGTCGAGCTCTGTCTCGCAGGCTAGCCCCGTGTACGTCACCTCGCATGGCCCTCGGTGCTTTGCCCTCGCGTGAGCTAATCGGGAGTGGGTGAGTCAGGGCGCGCGACACGGTTCCGGTCGGCCTTTCATCGCCATAGGAACCGCGCGCCGGGTGTTTCCTCCTCGGAGTTGTCGCATGAGAAGACTGGGCACGGCGTCTGTGCTCGGGTCCGTCCCTGCAGCGTCGATAAATCCAATGGCTGAGCTCTGTCTGGCGGGCCGGCTCCATTCACGTCACCTCCTGGGGTCATTGGTGTTTGGCCTTCTCATGCGATGGCCCTTGGAAATCCATTCGGCGCAAGTTTCTCAAAATGTACAGGACTTGAAGCGGCGATTCCCACCGGAAGATTCAGGCGCAACCCGCCTTTGAGGTAGGGCCTCGTGGGGCCTGAGCTGCCTCACGACGCCTAGATACACCTCCCAGTTCTACCGTGCAGGCCACGCGTACGAACTTAATGGGCTGTACACGCCCAGGGGGCTCAGGAGCCAGGGCCCCCCATTCCCACGCCCAAGTGGAAGCCCCATGCTCCGCGCTGGCGGACGACACGGCCCTCCAATGGCTATGCCCACGCAATGTGGAAGCCCTATGCTCCGCGCTGGGGATAAACAACTGAGGGCGCCTTAGCGGGTGCATTCAACCTCAGGATGACCCCTCGCGGCTCCATCTCGCAGCATTCCCCCGGGATGCACACGTGAGGGGGCTGCGTGGGGCTACGCTCAGGCCAGGCCTGGCGCACACCACCTCACCAGGTCCCTGGCACCTGGTCTTCACGCGTCCTTCTCGGATGAAAACTGGCGAGGAAAGGTATGGGAGCCGCTCGTACATCAAGGGGGACTCCTAAGCATCGCGACTCATGAGCCTCACTGGTCTCGTAGCCCCTCGCCCCTTGGCATCGTCCTGGTGATCCGGACGCCCCAACGGCGGTCGAGGTATGCGCGGGACCGGGCCCTGCCGACGCAGAGCTCAAGGCGCTCCAAATCCCCAAGTCAACCCCGTCTTCGCCGCGTTCCCTTCATGAGGGCTGCTCGTACGTCAAGGGGGACCCCTGAGCATCGTGACTCAGGGGCCTCACTGGTCTCGTAGCCCCTCGCCCCTTGGCATCGTCCTGGTGATCCGGACGCCCCAACGGCGGTCGAGGTATGCGCGGGACCGGGCCCTGCCGACGCAGAGCACTACAGCAAGCAGGAAGGAAACGAAGCGAGGAAATAGAATTACACAGCTTAGCAGTCATTACAAAGATGTCTCCGAAAATGCAAACTAGTCTAACGCCTCCACGAGGCATAATAAACATTACAGGGGAAGACCCAGGAAAAGAAGCTAAGAGGAGCTGGCACCACCGCTCGTCCCGGTTGCAGGGAGCTCGTTGTCAACATCGCTGCCGCTGTCATCATTGTCGCCAACCCTCGCAGCCGCAGGAGGAGGTGAGGGAATGGCGACGCAGGGGAACTTCTTCATCAGTGCATTCACGGCGCCCTCCACAGCTGTCGCCGTAGCGGCGCGAACCCTAGGATCGACCGGGCGAATCACGGAGCCGAAGTCGAAACCCGGCTCATGAAGGTAGAGGTGGCTGAAGACGCGCGTCGCGCCCACGGAGAAGAGGTTGCGGCACTCACTCTCCAAGACGTTCCCACCCTGGCGACGGCACCCTCAAGCACCTCGGCGAGCTTTGAGCAGAGCCCCGCGAAGCCGCTCTCACGAGCTACCAGGGGTTATGTAAATCCCCCGCGGCAGATGGACTGCAGTGCCTGGTGAAGCCTGAGCTCGACGAAAGGGAGAGCGTCGAGATCCGCAGCCTTCTTCTCCTCAGCCTCGGCAAGGATCTTCTCCCTGGAGGCAAGCCGGGCCTTCTCCACAGCCGCTTCCTCCTTCAACCTGTCCTGCCGCTCGCGTTCAGCGGCTAGATCGGCCGCCGCCTTGAACAGCGCGGAGTCACATTCGGCAAGCTTGGCCTCGCAAGTCTTGAGGTCCTCCTCCCGCTGGCGAAGCCTCTCTGCGAGTGCAGACCTCTGCTCCTGAAGAGCCTTCAGGTGGGCCTCCGCCTCGTCGCAGCGCTTCACGGTAGATGCTGCATCGGCCAGCGCCGCGTCCCAGGATGCCTTGGCCGACGCGGCCTCCTCCTTGCTCTCAGCCGCGGTGGCCTCAGCTCGGCTCCAGACCACCACGGTTGAGGCATCAGATTGGAGCCACCCAGAAAGAAGACCCAGGCGCTCCCTTGCGAGGCGATCGCCGACGCCACCGAGGGCGTCTCGGACCTGATCCAAGACGGAGTAGGCCCCGTTCAGAGCACCCGACTCGGCTGGAGGAACATGAACCGGTGACGCTGAGCCATGGCCCAGAGGTGGCGCCCGTGCGGCGGCAGGAGCTGCCTCCGGAGACATGAGGGCGTGGGGAGCAGAAGACACCGGTTGCTACGCCATTACCGCAGGCAAGGCAGGGGCGGACGGCCCTGCACCCAGCTGGCCCTCGGGGGCTGGCCCGTCGGGCAGAGGTTCGGACGCGCCCCCAAGGACGGACGCGGCCACTCCAGCGGGCATCGGGGGCTCTGCGGCCGTGGCAAGGAGGGTCGCCCCGCAAGCCCCCTCGCCCGCGACATCCGGCATCGACAAGGCACCAGGAACGGGCATCACGTCGGAAGGTTCCCTCGGTTTGACGCCGGCCTTCTTCTTCTTCGCCTTCGGCAAGGGGGCACCCCAGATTTCCAAGCAAAGGAGGGATCATCAGCATATAAGCCACCGGAAGACGGCGAGAAACCAAGCGAAGTTACTTACTCCTCGACGTCGACCCACTTCCTCCTTCTTTCCACCTCGGCGAGTGCGGGGATGCCCCCGTCCTTCTCCGGGGAGGCACCTCCGTGGGAAGAAGCGTTGGAACCGCTCGAAGGGGCCACAGCCGGCAAGGTCATGCCAGCCCTGGACGTGGCCGCCTCGCCCACAAACTGCGGCTCGGGCAGGGGTGAGGCGGGCGCTTCGGCCACCTTGCCGGCGTGAGCTGGGGGCTCCAGAGGAGGCCCAGCCTCGCGTTTCCTCGGGGTCACCCGGCAGGCGGATCGTGCGGCCCGAGGTGTGGGGCCCAGCCCCCTGAGGATCCTGGTAAGTCACGGAGGACTTGCAGCAGGGGGCTCGCCGGCGTCGTCGTCATCGAAGCTGCGGAGAAGTGCACTCCGCGACGGAGGAGACACTTCCTCCAGGTCGTCATCCACCGTCTCCTCCGAGTCCTCTTCATCTGCGGTGTCGTCGGAGGACACCGCCATAGGGGCGCCGGGGCTCTCGGCTGGAGAGAGCCCCAGCTCGTCGAAGCTGGGCATCCCGGAGACTAGGTCAGCCTTGTCGTCGCGACAGTACAGCGGGGCATAGGCCTCAGGAAGGTCCCCGGGGTCGCCGTTGAGCAGGGTCGCCATAACCCTGTTCAACTCCTCGGGGGTCAGGAGCGCAGAACGGAGCCTCATGTCGTCGCTACCACCTTGGTAGTCCCACATGGGCCTCGAGTGGGACTGGAGGGGCGCCAGGCGTTGCACCAGGAACTCCTTCACTATCATTCCCCCAGTCAACTTCCTGGCGCTGATGTCTCGAAGGACCCGCTCCAAAATGGGCTTGGCCCGGGGGTCGGAGAGCTTCGCGGAGCTCCACGCCGGGATATTCTCCAGCAGCCCCTTTGGGAGGTCCAGGCGAGGGTTGCAGCCCTTGAGATCCAAGAAGAGCCAGCGGTTCCTGAAGTTCTCCACCTTCTTCCCGGCCTTGAAGAGGATGTTCCCGCTTTGGACCACGACGAAGGAGACGCATGCCGACCGCTGAGCGCCGTCATGAAGCCGCAAGCTGAAGAAATGGCGGAACAGGGCCACTGAAGGCCTCACGCCCACGAAAGCCTCGCAATAGAAGGCGAACACGGACAGAAGCAGGATGGGGTTGGGTTGAAGATGGAGGACCTGGATCCCGTAATGCTTGAGGATGGCGGTGAAGAACGAGGAGAAGGGTGGCACGAGCCCGAAAAAGACGTTGTGGAGGAAGAAGGGGTAGGCCGACTTGGCCAGGCGATGCCTCTCAGCAGAGCCGCACCATATCAAGGTCCGCCCCCGCTCGTTGGTGTCGTTCGCCATCGACGGAAGCACTGGGGCGAGGTCCCCGTCCTTGGCTATGGTGGACTCCGAGAGCGCCGGCGAGATGGGAGCGGAAGTCGAGCTCTGGGCTTCAGGTTTTGACTTGCCGGCGGGAGCCATCGGGAAGCCTTTGGGGCCGAGGAAGCAAGATGGAGGACGGAGCGGTGCTGAGATCTGGAGAGGTTCCTACAAAGGATGGAGATCTGGAAAGGAGAGCAGGAGCGCAGAAGAGGAAAGCAATAATGGCTCAACATTGGACGTCAGGCTTTTGTCGGTTCGGACGGTTGCCGAGGAGACACAGGAGCGGGGACGCCCGCGCCCAACCAAGCGCCGCACGCCAAACCTGACCCGCATGCAATGAGGGCCCGCGGCGCTCCGAGCCACCTCCTTCGGTTTCCCCTCAGAGCCAGCTCGAGCGCGCCTTGGGCCCGGGGGCTACTGTCGGCGTTCTGGATACCAGGGTACCTAGACTTGCCTACCTGCGGCCCAGGGCGTGGCCCACTTGACAGCCCATACGGCCCTGTGTGGCTTCACTCAAAGCAAGGCCCTCGCGAGGCCCCGAGCTCGCGAGGGAGTCAGCGCCAAGACCCGCGAAGGATTAGGCCTCCCCAGGCCTCCTCCCGAGCGGCGGAGATCTCTATGCAACGCCCGGCCTCAGGAGGTCAAGGCTGACACCAGCCGGGCCAGGCCGGCGGCAGCGCGCCAGAGGGGACAGTTTCCTCTTTGGTGCAAAGGAGACAAGGACAAGCGCAAGTTCCCGAGGCGCCCCACCAAAGGTTTCCATTCCGGTGCAACGAGATCGGGCTAGCGGGCGCCGCAGGACGGATGTCACCAGGGAGCCCACCTCTGCGTCACCACCACCTACTTTGCAGGCGAAGACCACCTTTCGTCCGGATAAGATGTACCTCCTGTCCCCTTTCAAATTTGGCCGTTGTGGGATCCCTTCCCGCCATTGCGATAAGGGAAGAGGACCCGGGCCGCTATAAATAGAGGCTAGGCTGCTCTGTAGAGGAGAGAGGAACGACCCGCCAACACACCGCGAGGCGACTCTCCACCGTACTAGTTCGTCTACAAACCTCCTCGTGAGGCAATCCACCAAAGGCAGGAGTAGGGTTTTACGCTTCACAGCAGCCCGAACCTGGGTAAACTCTCGTGTGTTATCTTCTTCCTCGCCATCGAGCGGGGTTGTCGTGTTGCGGGCTTGGAGGGGGCGAAGCTGTTGGGGAATCTTCACACACGCCCCTGGGTTCGAATTCCTTAGGGTTTTGCGGAGCCGAAAATCCGACACACTGCCAGAGGCATTCATATATAGTCATACATTTTTTCATGTTGAGTTATAAGTAAATAAAAGTGTGATGATCATCATTATTAGAGCATTGTCCCAGTGAGGAAATAAAAAATGGGGGAGGCCAAATGAGCACACCATATATAAAAAAATGAAAAAATGAGAGAAAATGAGAGAAGGGACTTTGCTACTACCCTTTACCACACTTGTGTCTCAATGTGGCACCATGTTCTTCATATAGAGAGTCTCATGTTTTATCACTTTCATATGCTAGTGGGATTTCTTCATTATTAGAACTTGGCTTGTATATTCCGATGACGGGCGTCCTCAAATGCCCGAGGTCTTCATGAGCAAGCAAGTTGGATGCACACCCACTTAGCTTCAGTTGAGCTTTCATACACTTATAGCTCTAGTGCATCATGTTGCATGGCAATCCCTACTCCTCGCATTGATATCTATCGATAGGCATCTCCCTAGCCCATTGATACGCCGAGTGGATGCAAGGTTTTCTCCTCCTCTTTTTACCCCTTTGATATCTATCACCATATTCTATTCCATCCTTATGCTATGTCCATGGTTCACGCTCATGTATTGCGTGAAGAATAAAAGGTTGATGCGCTTTGAAAAGGTATGATCCAATTGCCTGACTTGGACACTGTGGTGCTTGACATTTGTACTAATGTGGTGAATATGGAGCCATGCCTTACTAATATGATAAAATGAATGAGGAGTAAACATTCTTTGAGGATCTTATATTTCGAAAGACTCATGATTGTGTTGCTTGTGCTTATAAATATTACTATGTTGATGTTTGTTAATTCATCGTTTCTCAATGAGCATACATGCAAAAGATTACATATTGGGTATCATGTCACATCAAAAATTCTGTTTTTATCATTTACCTACTAGAGGACGAGCAGGAATTAAGCTTGGGGATGTTGATATTTCTCCAACATATCTATACTTTTTTATTGTTCCATGCTATAATATTATCATTCTAGGATACTTTTTGGGTATTTATTTACCAATTTATATTATTTTTGAGCACTAACCTATTGACCCAGTGCTAGTTCCTATTGTTTGTGTGTTTTTTGTTTCGTAGAAATTCGATATCAAACAAAGTCCAAACACGATAAAAATTTACGTAGTGTTTTTGGAATATATGCGAATTTTGGGAAGAAGAATCAACGCAATACGATGCCCGAGGGCCCCACTACCCAACAGGGCGAGACCAGGGGGGTTGGCCACGCCGTGTTAGCTCGTGGTCACCCCTTAAGTCGATTGGCGCCCTACTTTCGCCGCAATAAAGATATTTTCGCGATAAAAATACCCTAAAAATTTCAGCCCGATCGGAGTTACGGATCTCTGGATATTTAAGAAACGGTGAAGGAGTCAGAAACCAGTCGCGAAAACAGAAGAGAGACAGAGAGATAGATCCAATCTCGGAGGGGCTCCTGCCCTCCGGGAGCCATGGCGGCCATGGACCAGAGGGGAAACTCTCATCCTACCTAGGGAGGAGGCCAAGGAATAATAAGGAGGGGGATCTCCCCCCTCTCCCGGCTGCACCGGAACGCCGCCAAGGCAACCATCATGACGGCGATCTACACCAACAACTTCGCCGCCGTCATCACCACCACCATCACCTTCCCTCATCTATCTACAACGGTCCACTCTCCCGCATCCCACTGTACCTCCTACTTGAACATGGTGCTTAATGCTATATATTATTATCCAATGATGTGTGGCTATCCTATGATGTTTGAGTAGTTCCTTTTTGTCCGATGGGTTGGTTGATGATCTTGATTGATTTGAATTGCGTGGTTTATTTTGGTGCTGTCCTAAGGTGCCTTCTGTGAGGCGCACACGTGAAGGATTCTCGCTGGAGGGTTTGCAATATGTTCATGATTCGCTTATAGTGGGTGGCTAGAGTGATAGAAACTTACACCCGAGTAAGGGGATTGTTTACGTATGGGATAAAGGGGACTTGATGTGTTAATGCTATGGTTGGGTTTACCTTAATGAATTGCTAGTAGTTGCGGATGCTTGCTAGAATCCCAATCATAACTGCATATGATCCAAGTATGAAAAGTATGTTAGCTTATGCCTCTCCCTCATATAAAACTACAATAATGATTACTGATCTTGTTATCAATTGCCTAGGACAATCTCACAAACCCTATAACCACTTTTCCACACTCGCTATATTTACTTTATCATTCTTTTCTCCCTTGAGCGCCCCGTTGGGTTTGACACTCTTACTTATCGAAAAAGGGTACAAACGATCCCCTACACTTGTGGGTTATCAATGCACGTAGAGAAGAACGTCTGTGAAAGCATCCTTGGTACTCTTCTCAAGATGAAAGGCAAAAGAAAGGATGGTGACGGTGCACGACTCGATATGCTTGGTTTTCAATCAGAACACATGAATGAAGCAGAAGATGATGACAAATTGCTCCACCTACACCAGAGTTACAATCTCACTGAACAGAAGTAAAAGAGTTCTTCGAATTTTTGTTGTCAATTAAGACACCCTCTGCCTACTCCGCAAACATCAGAAGTCTCGTGGATGACAGCTTGGCTAAAAAGAAGTTGTCTCACATGAATTCACATGATTGCCAGGTAATGTTGACACAAATCCTCCTGGTGGCCATAAGGAATATGATGGACACAGATATAAGAAACACAGTGATTGATCTCTGTGATTTCTTCAACAAACCATGGCAGAAGGTGCTAGATATTGAAGAGCTTGATCGTATGCAAGCTGATATTGCAAGAATATTGTCAAACTTAGAGATGTTCTTCCCACCGTGATTCTTTGATGTCATGGTCCATCTCACCGTGCACCTTGTCGACGAGATAAAGTATTGTGGTCATGTGTTTCTTTGCAACATGTATCCCTTCAAGCGGCACATGGGAATATTGAAGTGCTATTGTCGGAATCGATGTCATCCAGAGGCAAGCATCCTACAAGGTTATACCGCGGAGGAGGCGGTTGAGTTTTGCACCAAATACATGAAACATAGACCTATAGGTGTACCCCTCTCTTGCCACGAGGGAAGGCTGGCTGGTAAGCCGGTCCTTACTGGCATGCCGATTTGTGCACCTGGAGAATTGGCCGATCAAGCCCATTTTATGGTACTGCTTAACAACCCGATTCTCAATGCTTATGCTGCAGAACATGTGAAGGAGATACGACGAAGCAACTTACCCAATGTGCTTTCACCAGCTGCCAAGACAAATGCACACAATAAGGAGTATGTAAGATGTCCGAAGGATCATTTGGCACGCGGATCCGATCATGACCTTGCAACGTGGTTGGCACAAAAGCCATCAACCATGATTATGAAGTACCAAGCGTATGATATAAATGGCAACACGTTCTACACTGAGGAGCATGATGGTAAGACCTCGTATCAGAACAACTCTATTCGAATAGAATGCCTAACTATAGACGAAGATGATAAACATGTGTACTATGGAACCATCAAAGAGATTTGGAAGCTTAACTATGTGCGAATGAAGGTGGCATTATTCAAGTGCAGATGAGTCCCTCTTGGTAGCGTAAAGGTTGATGCTTACATGAAGATATATGTTGACCGCAAAAATATGGCATATCACAAGGACCCATTTATTCTTGCCAGCGATGCTACCTAGATTTTCTATGTGCAAGTCCCCTTGCATAAGAACTGCCATGTAGTGATGTATGGGAAGAGGAGGGTACTAGGCGTCGAGAATGTTGGTGATGATGAGGAATACAATAAATATGATGAGTTGCCACCTGAGGGGCCACGCGACAAAACAGAGGAGAATCATAAAATCATCAGAAAACCTAAGTTCATTAGGGGTCAACCTAATGATCGCGATCACCCCATGTACATGGGAATTAATTCAAAAAACTAATCATTATGTCTATTGTACTGAATCGTGAGCGATGTGTACTGAGTTTGTTCTATTAGAAGTTTTGCATGTACTGTATTGGGAGGTATGCCCGACCTTCTATTGATCTAGATTAATATGTTGTCAACCCTAGCAGTGAATTTGAACTATTTATGATCATATACCCTATAGCTAGAACGCTCAGTTGATCTCACTCCAGTATGTATGAACTGAACATGTGCAGTTTGCACATGGTTTCATTCACTAAAGCCGTGTGCCTCCTAAACCGTGGCCGATGACCCCTAATGCGTGCAACATGAGTCGTGCATTATGATTGGCCAAAACCCAAGCCACACAGATCATACGTCTGCACTGTAGGATGCACCCTGATCGAACAACAGTCCTTATCCCTCTTGTCAACACACGTAGTTGAAGTTGGGATTTGATTTATATGCACTAAATGCCTCGTAAATGCCAAAAATGGCTTAAATATAGCAAACGAGCCCAGAAATTCGCTAGAAAATCAAACCTGACATATAATGATGATTGCCTACCATGGGATTTTTTTTGGAGGAGAGGCGATGAAGACATCGTCGATTGGAGTTCGATTTGCCACTTCTCCCTTTGGAATTATGATCCTTCTACTGAGATGCTATGGTTTCCAAGGAGCGATCATCGTAACTTATGCAAAATTTTACCAAAAAATTTCCACGGTGTCTCGAGATCACGCCACGATGACACACCGATTTCCGTGATTTTCTGAGTCCATCTACATTTCGTGTCATTAAATTACCGACATTTATTGTGTAGGTGGATGCATCCCCATCCAATTTTTTTGAAAATTCTTCTTATTCCTTGGACAATGACGAAAGTAACGCAAAGCGACACACAAATGATTTGTAAGAGCTTCTTTGCCAGCATCCACATGTAGTTCATGTTGAGATTTTATTTATATGCACTAAATGTTGGTAAATGCAAAAAAATGCCTTAGATATAGCAAACGAGCCCTGAAATCCACCAGAAGATCAATAATCCGAGTACAATGATATTTGTGTACCATGGGAAAACTCGAGGTGAAACGATGAAGTCAACACCGATTGGAGTAAATGCCAACTCTACTTTTGGAAACTACGATCCTTCTTGTGAGATGCCTTGGTTTCCAATGGGCGGTCATCACAACTTCTGCCACACATTACCAATTTTTTTCCACGGGGTATTCACATCATGCCACAGCGACACACCCATTTTCGTGATTTTCGGAGTACATCTGTATTTCCTCCAATTAAATTACTAACAAGCCCTACGTTGGTGAAAATGTCTTAAAATTAGCAAATGAGTCATGAAAAGCGACCGAAAATCAATACAGGGGTTAAAAGGTGATTTTGTGCCGATGAAAATAATTTGAGGCAAAATGATGAAGTCACATATTCATTTGAAATGAAAATATGATTGTTGTGCATAAACAAATAGCACACGGTTCATTCATTAAATCCGTGTGCTTCCCAAACCGTGGCCGATGACACCTAATGCGCGCAAAGTGAGTCGTGCATTCTGATTTGCCAAAACCCAAACCACACGGATCGTACGTCTGCACCGTAGGATGCACCCAGATCGAACGACATTCCTTATCCCTCTCGTCAACATACATAGTTGCAGTTGGGATTGATTTATATGCACTAAATGCCTCATAAATGCTAAAAATGACTTAAATATAGCAAACGATCCCAGAAATGCATCAAAAAATCAAACCTGGCGTATAATGATGATTGCCTACAGTGGGGAAAAAATTGGAGGAGATGCGATGAACACACCGTCGATTGGAGTTCGATTTGTCACTTCTCCCTTTGGAACTATGATCCTTCTACTAAGATGCTATGGTTTCCAAGGAGCGATCATCGTAACTTGTGTCAAAGTTTACCAAACAATTTCCATGGTGTCTCGAGATCACGCCACGATGACACACTGATTTCCATGATTTTCTGAGTCCATCTGCATTTCATGTAATTAAATTACCAACATATCTTATGAAGGTCGACGCATCTCATAGCCGAAATGTTTGAAAATTATTTTCATTCCTTGGGCAACAAATGAAAATACACAAAGTGACACAGAAATGATTTTTTAATGCCTTCTTTGCCAGCACCCACATGTAGTTGCAGTTGGAATTTCATTTATATGCACTAAACCTCTGGTAAATGAAAAAATGACTGAAAAATATCAAACGATACACGAAATACGACACAAAATCAATACTAGGGTACAACGATAGCTGCATACCGTGGGAAAAATTTCGAGACAAAACGATGAGGTCACGTCTACATTTCAAAGTTTTTAGGTTATCATTTCAAACGAATTTATACTGCTTGTGCACACGGGTTACTATATGAAACCATTTGCATAGGCCTTTCCACGGGGCGCCCGGCGCTCTTTTTCACCCTTTTCACCGAAGCCGCCAACATGCCCCCACCCGCGCCCTCCCCCGTTTCGTTCAACAGTCCGCATATTCTACGCAAACTGCATCGACGGCTCCCTCCTGTCCCCCTGATCCACACCAGAACCCTTTCCGCCATCGTCGTGCTCGACCCGACTGTGTACCCGCTTCCCGGCGTCAACCCTACCCTTCACTACCATTCCGAACATGCGGCTACATGTGCCTCACCATCTTCATTTGCTCGCTAGCCGCCCTCGAGCATATCAATCCTGTACCCTCGCCTCTGCTGCCAGGTTTGCACAAAAAACCTGTCAGCTGCTACCCTCCATCGCGGTCTATTATCACGCGATCCCGTTTCCTATTTGGTTTTGTTTGTCCCCAAATTGGTTATAAAATAATGGAGAGCATATTTATGTTCATCATCTACCTTCAAACTGCATATAAGCTGTATTTGTTCCAATTAGTTATTGTCGAGTTATATATCATGTGCGCATGAGTCACACAAAAGGAATAGATTAGCCATACATTTCCAAATTATCACATGCCATGTTTAGGCAGCTTGCTGCCAATCTGCTACCTTTAATTTATTCTTATCCCCCTTTTCTGAATTTCACATGTGTCCTCTGTAGATGACGATTAGCAGCGGTGACTGTCATAGTTCTGCCGATGTATCTTCATCTGAGTCCGAAGCTAACATGTCTGCAACAGATGATCGTGTATCAAGAAATGAGGAACGGGATAGAGCTGCCACAATCACCCTTCCGGTCAAGAGTCGGAAGAACGCTCCAAGAAAGCCCACACACCAACCTACAGATGTATATGAAGTAGTTGACATCGATTTGAAGTCTTGGGCTCCAACTAAACTAGATAAAGCAAGCATGAGGTTGAGGAGTGTGTGTGGATTTGTTGGTAGGGCAAGGCTCAACATTAATCTGCCCGGGTTTCGGAAGGCTGATACAGAAACACGACAGAGGATAGTCTGGGAGATCATGGAGCACTTCAACATTCCTGAGGAGTGGAGAGAGCAGGTGGAACACGCTGCACTGAAGAAGGCTAGGGATGCTTGGAGAAACTAGACGCATGTGTTGTACAAGAAGTAGTTGAGTCAAGGCAAGGACCCAGTCCCCTCATACCCCCAAATTACAAAGGAAGATTAGACATAATTCAAAAGGGTCAGGGCCAGTGAAGAGTGTATTAAGAAGAGTGCCATGCAATTGGAACTTCAGAAGAAGAACACACCCCCACCATATGGGTGTGGCAGGATACTACGGCATGAAACCGATATGAGATCAGGAGGACAAAGAAGCAGTGGTTGTGGGTGGCAAACCGGCCTTTAGTGAAATTAGTGGCATTCGCGCTAGGGATTACTTGTGGGCACGTGCAAAGAGGCATGGAGACGGTTCTTATTACTTTGAAAAATCGGTAGACCAAGAACTGTATAATGTGATGGTAGAGGCTTCCAAAAACATTGGAAGGTTGTACAGGAACTCAGGGCCATGTGACATTCTGTCCAAGGCTCTGACTACCAAAGAGCCCCCTGGCCGTGCAAGGGGTATTGGGGTCAATATCCCACACAAGAGGGCTTTCTCACTAAGCAAAGAAGAGCGGTTCAACATGAAAAAAGCTAGGAGTGATGGTAAGCAAAAATAATTGTATGAAATGTTTAAGAGGGACATGTATCCTGAAATTCGAAAGGAAGTTGAGGAGTCATTTATGCAGCAGAAGATACTAACGCTGAGGGATAGTCAGGAGATGCAAGGGGATCTTGGCATGGACGATGTCACTTATTGTATGGCAACACTGCACAAGACTAGACGTGCATTAGCTGACCCCAGCGACACTGAGGCTGTAGTTGGACATGATGGTGCTATATCTGATCTATATGGACAGGGGGGAGAGTGAAGGTTATGCCTACACATTATGAAGGTATTTTAAAATGTGCAACAACGTGGGTTTACAACCCTGACTTTGACGGGGGACTCTTGTTGGACAATGTGCCATTGAAGCCGGGTTGTGTGAAGTGTTACGTGACTAAAATAAAGCTTGGATTCAGTAATTTTGCCCTGAAGAATGTCCTTGGGGACCCTGATGAGCAGAGGACCTTGGAATAAATAGGGTTAAATCATATCCAGTGGCCACGGAAAGAAATAGACTTCCTGGATGAGATCCCTCCAGACCCCCCCCCCCCCCAAAAGCAACCAATGTCGCCCTCGAACCGGTGACTCTCTTCTCGCCATAGCAGATCTTGTGTGACTTCCCCAATGAACATAATAGACATAATCCGATGCACGAGGCATCAACCTGTGATCAGCCCGCCCAACTTCTTGTTGTACAGGCCAGGTCATCATCCGCTCCTGAGCAGCATGTGGGAAGGCGTACAACTGCTGAAGATGCATCATCGGTTCAGAGGGCGGCCACTGAACCGGAAAGTGCAAACACATCGACACTACATGCTCAGTAGACAAACCCGATGGAACCGCCTCCTAAGCAGTCTGAAAGTACAGAACCGTCTGCTAAGTAGTCCGAAAGTTAGGAACCACCTGCTCATCAGTCCAGCGGTTCGAATCCGTCTGATAAGCATACCGATGTGTCGGCACTGCCTGCTTAGCAAACCAACGCATTGTCACAGCCGCATCAAGACACCAACACGTTGGTACCATCTTCTCAGAAGCCTGACATAGCTTCAACGGCTGGTCAGCTGTCCGTCGCCTCTGGTACAACAGCTCAGCAGTCCGTCATAGCAGCACCATCTGTTCAACAGTCCATCATAACTTCACTGGCTTCTCAGCAGCACGACGTTCATGTAACCGAACGTCAAACAAGAAGTGCTTCAGCTAACAAGAGGAAAGCGGGCATGGTTGCACACATGAACATGGGTCCCCAAAAATGAGGAGGGATGGGACCAATAGCCTCCTACTACAAAGACTCATCGCCTATAATAAAATTAACAACATGTTTTTCGAAGGGATGGGTAATCCCGGTTCTACGACATGCCCGAAGCATAAGTTGAAAAGCTACTTTCTAGTAAGAAAGAACACCCATTTGAAGCACACAAGTACAAGCATGGGGAGCCATTTCTTGTTGGCGAATATTTGATGAGTGCAGTTCCAGTTGTCACAAGTTACATAAATATTGCATGGACACAATGTCAGGAGGAGAAGATCATAACATTTTGGAAGTGCACTACGACAATAGGCATTTCTCTCACGTTGCACATATCATCAGTGTGGAATTCGAGGAATTTCATCCCTTCTTCAACTTCGATGAGCTTGCTGTCACTCTTGTCAAATGCTTGATGTTGTAAGTACTTCACAAACTCTAATCAACTTCTCCATACAATGTTGTAAATGAAAAAAAACTAACTGTATTGTATTCCTCTCAGGGGATTGACGACGCAAAGATCTCTTAGGGTGCATGCGTATTTCATAGATCCTAATTTAGCAAACGACATCTTGTTACGTAATAATGTTACACGCAAGGCTTCCATTGATCATGTCGCCAATATCTTGCGGAAGTTACAGGTAGGAGAATTCTTCATGTGGCCATATCATGAATGGTAAGTTAAATATACAACCACGCATACATTCATCATCTTTCAGTTTTCTACGTAGTTTGTAAGTTCAAGGTTTTCTTAAACTGTAGCCATCACTGGATCTTGGTGGTCATTGTTCCAAAACGCAACACAGTTTACTACCTGGATTCTCTCAGAGAGTCAAATAAGCCTCAGGATCTGAATCAACTTCGGGATTTCATGGATAGGTATTGAATTCTTTGATGTTAATATGTTGTGTTCATATCTTGTTCAAGAATTGAGTATGTGAAAATACATCTTCATTTGCAGTGTATTGTCAAAGAACATAACTTTAGGAGGGTTACGGATCGACCACCAACTACCTCTATAACACCTGATCGTTTCTCTGGTAAGACAACGAAATCCGTTATTTTCAGAAAATGCTAGTCAGATGTTCAAGTTTCTAAGTAAACCTCTTTCTATTTCTCTCCAAAGAAAAAAAGAAACAACTTACACAGGTTAGGTTGTTCCTAACAGGGCAAATACATGCCTAATCTTGTACAAAAAAATTCAGTGTCCTCAACAACAATAAGGGACCAACCTATGTGGATACTACGTTTGCGCACACATGATGAACCTATGCAGAAATATTGAATGTGGTGCCGATGCTGACAAAATAGAACCAGTAAGTCTGTTTATTAATTACTATACTCCACACATATGTCACATTCTGATCTAAAAATCCTGTAGTTGATCTTCGGACCGATGACCTCTGAACCGCTCGCCGCAGATGCGTTGTTTTCCATATGATCATGTCTTCGTATTTCATACACTATGATTATGCATTGCAGATGTTAGTCATACATCTGTGGAATTTAGCTAGCATTTATTCAATTGCATATTGTGGCAAATTTTGATGAATTTTCTTTCTGTGGACACTATTTTTTCAATTGCATATTGTGGCGAATTATGATGAATGTTCTTCATGTGGACACTATTTGTTTGATTGCATATTGTGGCGAATTTGCTATTCGAAGGGTGATTCAAATGCAATATTTTAAAATAACCTGGCCATTTTAGCACACACGGTTCAAGCAACTAAGCGTGTGCAATCCAGAACGGAAAGCACACGTAACTCACAGCGCAACCGCCTGTGATATACAGGAAAAGCACACGCAACTCCTAGCGCATGATACGTCTCCAACCTATCTATAATTTTTGATTGTTCCATGCTACAATATTATCATTATAGGATGCTTTTTGGGTGATTATTTACCAATTCATATTATTTTTGAGTACTAACCTATTAACCCAGTGCCCGGTGCCAGTTGTTGTTTTGTGCATGTTTTTGGCTTTTTAGGTTTACAGTACCAAATGAAGTCCAATTGCCCCGAAACTTTTTGATGATTTTTTCGGACCAAAATAAGACTTGGAAGCTTCAGGAGGAGACCGAAGGCCGCACGAGGGGGCTACCACACAACAGGGCGCGCCCAGGGGGTGGCCGTGCCCTGTTATGTGGTGCCCCCCTCGGGTGTCTCCCGGCGCCCCTCTCTGGCCTATAATTCCCATAAATCCCAAAAACCCTAGAGAGCCTCCTGACACACTTTTTCCACCGCCACAAGTCTCTGTTCCACCGGGTGCCCATCTGGAGCCCTGTTCCGGTGCGCTGCCGGAGGGGGGATCGATCACGGAGGTCCTCTAGATCAACCTTGCTGCTCCCGTGGTGATGTGTGAGTAGTTCCCTATAGACCTACGGGTCCATAGTTAGTTCCTAGATGGCTGTCTCTCTCTCTTGATCTTCAATACAAAGTTCACTGCATCTTCGCGACGATCTATTCGATGTAATCGCTTCGTGCGGTGCGTTTGTTGGGATCCGATGAATTGTGGGTGTATGTTCAGATTATTCATGAAAAAGATTTGAGTCTTCTCTAATTTATATTATGATTCTTATTTGCATGATTATTATAGTTCGTAAATCTCTTTGATCTATTGAAATAGTTTGGCCAATTAGATTGATATTTCTTCAGTGAGCGGGGTGCATTGTAGTGGGTTCGACTTGACGGGTTTCTATATCCCAGTGACAGAATGGGACAAGATACATTTTTGTGTTTTTGCCACTAAGGATAAAACGATGGGGTTAATTCATATTGATTGAGTTTTCTTTGTCTAGATCGCGTCATCGTTCTCCAAGCATTACTCTATTTGTCATGAACTTAATACTTAGAGAGGCAAGCATAGAAGCGCTCTCGACATGGAGTAATAGTAATAGGTGCAGGCAGGAGTCAGCCTATTTGTTTATGGATGTGATGCCTATATACACATGATCATTGCCGCGAATAAACATTTCATAACTATGCGCTTTTCTATCAATTGCCCAACAATAATTTGTTTACCCACCGTATGCCTACTACATGAGAGATGCCACTAGATAACATTACGCCCCCCGAGTCTATTCACTTATATATTTACAAAAGCTTTCAATACCTTGCTGCCATTATTTGTCTTTAATTTTATTTTGCAATTAAAAATATTCAACTTTCATCTACATACTTCACTAGCTTGCAAATAACGAGTCCAAGGGGATAAGTTTAAAGATGCTTTTATTGCCAAGTATTTCCCTCCTGCTAAGATCATCTCCCTCAGAAATCAAATTATGAATTTTAAAGAACATGATCAAGAACATGTTGCACAAGATTGGGAGAGGATGAAATTAATGATTAGAAATTGTCCTACTCATTGGTTAAACTTGTGGATGATTATCCAAAATTTATATTCTCTACTAAACTTTGTGTCTAGAAATCTTCTAGATTCTGCTGCAGGTGGTACCTTCATGGAGGTGACATTAGGAGAGGCCACCACACTTCTAGACACCATAATGACAAACTACTCTCAATGGCATACCGAAAGAGCTCCAACTAGTAAGAAGGTAAATTCTGTCGAAGAAATCACTACTTTGAGTCAAAAAGTGGATGCTCTTATGAAAATGGTTGCTAGTAAAAATGCTCATGTTGATCCCATTGGTGTGCCTTTGTCTACCTTGATTGAGAAAAAATATTATGCTATTGATGTTAACTTTATCTCGCGAAACAATTTCAACAACAATGTCTATAGAGCGAATTTCAATGCTATGCCGTATCACGGTAATTCCTCTAATAACTATTGCAATTCTTATGGAAATTCTTCTACAAATTACAATAGTATATCCTCTGATCTTGAGAACACCATTAAATAATTTAGTAGTTCTCAAAAGATTTTTAACACTATGGTAGAAGCAAAGTTACATAAATTTGATGATTTGGCTAAAAACATGGATATGATTGCTCTTGATGTGGAAACTCTTAAAAATAAAACTTTGCCACCCAAGCATGATTTTAATGAGACTATTAAATCTATACAAATATCTATCAATGAAAAAGCTCTTATCTTAAAATGATTGGTACTTCTCCTATTGAATCCTTATTTACTAATCTGAAAGTAAATGATAAAGGGACTGAATATGAGTCAACTCTAGCTATAGAGCGTCCCATTTTCTTGGAGGGTGATGATTCTAATGATAAAATTGAGAAAAGTGGGTTTGGGGAGGTTAAGACTTTAACTAGTGATGTGCCCACTATCTTGGATTACAAGGAATTTAATTATGAAAGTTGCTCTTTAGTAGAATGTATTTCCTTGTTGCAATCCATTATAAGCTCACCAAATTCTTATGAACAAAATAAAGCTTTTACTCAACATAGAGTAGAAGTGATGATTAAAGCTTATGATGAGAAACTTGAACTTGAAGTTTCTATTCCTAGAAAATTAAATGATGAACGGGAACCAACAATCAAAATTAAACTAAAAGAATATGAATGCAATGCCGTGTGTGACCTTTGTGCTAGTGTTTCAACAATACCTAAGTCTCTTTGTGATGTGCTTGGTCTCACTAATATTCAATATTGTTCTCTAAACTTGCATCTTGCGGATTCTGCCATCAAGAAAACTTTGGTTAGAATAAATGATGTGCTTATCCTTGCAAATAGAAATTATGTGCATGTAGATTTCATTGTGCTTGATATTGAATGCAATCCTACTTGTCCAATAATACTTGGAAGACCTTTCTTACGAACTATAGGTGCAATTATTGATATGAAAGAGGGAAACATAAGGTTGCAATTTCCATTAAAGAAAGGGATGGAACACTTCCCTAGGAAGAAAATTAAACCACCTTATGAATCTATCATGAGGGCTACTTATGGGTGGAGTCTCAAAGATGACAACACTTGAAACTATGCAATATGCCTAGCTAGGGGTGTAAAACAATAGCGCTAGTTGAGAGGCAACCCGATAGTTATCTTTAATTTTGCTTTTTATTTTCTGTTTGTGTGTGATAACATGATTGTTGCCTTTGTAATGATTGTTTTTATGTTTAAATTATTGTTTGTGCCAAGTAAAGCCTTTGGGATGACTCACATTATAAGTAGAATTGATACGTTGCAAAAAACAGAAACTTTAGGTTTTCCTATTTTTTTCAGAATTTTTGGAGTTAAAGAAGTATAGGTTCTCTACAGATCTTTACAAACTGTTCTGTTTTAGACAGATTCTGTTTTTGCTTGTATAGTTTGCTTGTTTTGATGATGCTATGGATTGTATCGGGGGGTATAAGCCATGGAGAAGTTAGAATATAGTACCTTATGCAATAATAAAATAAGAATCAATTTATAAATGTCGGGCCTTTGGGACTGGGGGTGCCCAGGCCCGTCTGCCCACGGCCCGGGCGTGGCGCTAGCCCTGGGCAGCCAGGGGGCCCACCAACCAACGTCACGAGGGAAGCCCCTCGCGAGGGCCGATGCCACGCGAGGCCTACGATGGCCACGGCATCGCGGGTCTCCTAAGTCCCCTCGCGGAGCCGCCTTCGGCACTCTCACGGGGTCAAGCGGTTCTGACCCCTCGCGTGGCGACGTGGCTCACACCAGGCGGCCCTCGGGGCCGCACCAGCCAACACGGAGGGGAAAGTTTCCTTTTCGGTGATAGAGGGACAACGCCAGCTCGCGGGTTCCTAAAGCATCCCCCAAAGGTTTCCTTTTCCATGCAAGAAGACTGGGACCATGTGCTCGGAAGGACGGGTGCCACCCCCGAGCCCACGAACGCGTCACATCAAGGAACTTTAACAGGCGAAGACCACCCTTTATCAGGATACGCTGCGATCCTGTCCCCTTTCAAAATGGCCGTTGTGTCAACCCTTCCCGCCTGATATTTTCGGGGGAAGAGGACCAGGGTCAATATAAGGAGGGAACCGGCCTCCATAGGGGAGAGAGACCAATCAGTGGGCAAGAACACGCCTTGTACTCCTCTTCCACCTCAAGCAATCCACCAAGCAGGAGTAGGGTTTTACACCGCGAGGTGGCCTGAACCTGGGTAAACTGTGTGTGTTCTTGTTCGTTTCCCTCATCTTTAACCATCAGAGAGTCACAGTGCGCTTGCGAAGTTGAGTAGGGCAGGAGAGCGAGCGCACCCCAGTGTTCAAACGTTCTTGGGTCTACGGAACCCTGAATCTGACAATAACAATACCTAAAGTATTTGATATGTTGGTTATACTAACGGATCTCATGAAGGTTTTGTTGAGTTTTGTGTGCTGGAGTTTTCAAGTTTTGGGTGCTATCACGATGGATGAAGGAATAAGGAGCGGCAAGAGCCTATTATTTTTGGATACATGAGGTAATATTCAAGGAAGACTCAAGTGTCTAAGCTTGGGGATGCCCCGGAAGGCATCCCCTCTTTCGTCTCAATCCATCGGTATGTCACTTGGAGCTATATTTTTATTCAACACATGATATGAGTTTTGCTTGGAGCGTCATTTGCTTTAGTTTGCTTTTTTGTTTTTGTTTTCCACAATCATTGTTTGTTGGACACACCTACTTGAGAGAGACACAAGAACACCATGATTTGTTAGAATACTCTTTGTGCTTCACTTATATCTTTTGAGCTTAGCAGTTGCTCTAGTACTTCACTTATATCTTATAGAGCACGGTGGCGTATAAATTTTATAGAAATATAATTCCACTCCCATTCTGCACTTATATTTGTTGAGAGTTAACAAAAAGTAACGGTAATTTTCGTGGGTGATAATACTAGTCCAAAAATAATAGGTATCCAATGAGTGCATAATCAAAACCACATGTAGCACATAAAAGAGAAATTGTGGGTTACTGATATTGATGTGGTAATATGAAAGGGCATGATTGCATGATCATTGGTTAGTAAAAGTATCGTGAATTAGAGGGTGTTAACTTGCTGTTCATCCAAATATTTTTTTATAGCATAGTGATGATGTGTGAGCTTACTTATTCCTCATTGAAATCCTAGTGTTGTTTATGTCGGAGGCGCGCAATGGTTAACTCCTCCCAACCTCCTCCCTAAGGGAATGCGAGTAGTACTTTGCTTTGAGAGACCTAATAAAATCTTGCAATAAGTATGTGAGTTCTTTATGGCCAATGTGAATCCATGGATGTATGCACTCTCACCACCTCATATTTGCTAGCCTCTTTGGTACTGTGCATTGCCCATTCTCATCTCGAGGATCGGTGCAACCTATGTCGGTGCATCCAAACCCATGATACACTCTGTTGCACATAAGCCTCATTATATCTTCCTCGAAACAGCCACCATACCTACCTATTATGGCATTTCCATAGCCATTCTGAGATATATTGCCATGCAACTTCCACAGTTACATCATATGACTAGTACTTTCATTGCCATATTTCTTTGCATGGTCATATAAGCTGACATAGTATTTGTGGCAAAACCACCGTTCATCATTTTTTATATTCAACTTTCGTCTACATACTTCGCTAGCTTGCAAATAACGAGTCCAAGGGGATTGACAACCCTCTTGCCCGTGTTGGGTGCAAGTGTTTGCTTCTTTGTGTGCAGTCGTTGAAGACGGGGGGTGCGTGCTACTCCTATTGGTTCGATAAACCTTGGTTCTCAACAGAGGGAAATACTTATCTATACTTTGCTGCATCACCCGTTCCTCTTCACGGAAAACCCAACGCAGATCACAAGTATCATACGCCCAAAATATAGTGTGTGCGATATGTTCCTGCATGGCACACAATTGTATTTGGCAGATTGTTTGCATTCTTCGGTCACCATCACCGATGATTTTTCCGTGTCGTGTGGGATGGACCACCCCTATCGCCCACACAGGCAAGGCGACATTTTAAACATTCATCGTGGAAAGAGGTTAAAAACCGTTTGTATAGCACATCGCTGCACCAGTGCCTGCCGCCTCCACGGCCAAGCGAGCAGCCTCCACTGCTGCGTTGTGGTCATACACTTCGTTCTCGAGGATGTAGTATCTTTGTTTGTTCTAAAAATCAAAGAGAGAAGGCGCAAGCAACATAACAGAGACGATATGATATTTATTAAATATTAAATTGTACTCATAACCCCAAGCACTGTCCAAAATGAAGTCATGACGTAGGATGGCTTCAAAGTCTAAATATCTCTCAGGCAGCATAGGGCCATTAAGTTGAGGCGAGACTCTCAGTTTTGCAGCTACGCGAGAGGCATAAATTCCTCCATACAAATCACCAATACCCGCGTTAAGGTGCAGCCTACGGGCAACAATTGCCCCAAGGTTATACTGCTTATCACCAGTTACCGCAGTGTAAATGATGCTCAAGTTAGGGGCGCATGGTGCACTACAATCTTGCTTCCCCATAATACATTTCCCATTAAACAATGCAAAGTAGCGGATAGAGGGAAATTGGATACCTTTTATTCTAGCATGTGTCACCCCTCCATCCTCTCCAACGCAAAGACTCTCAAGGAACATATTATAGTCAGATTTTTGTGGTTTGTCAAGTGAGCCCCAATATGGAAGTTTGCATGCATCACAAAATTCTTCTAGAGTCATACTATAAGAATTATCATAGAGATTAAACATCACTCTAGAAGTATGGGGGTGATATTGAAACCTTTGCGTGAATGAACGAGTAAGATCATAGTGTTGAGCGCACTTATCTGCGAGGAAGTTGGTGAGGTCGGTATTGTAAATATACTGATCAAATTCCTCCTTAATACATGCACCTCTCATGAACTCATCACATGGCCAACAACATGATTTAGCGTTGGCCATAATTGTCAAGCTTGCCCTTGGTTCAACATATATTTGTCGTACTGAGCTCTTGATCGACGAATCTCCCGAAGTGCGTCTCCTTGAAGAACTCCTCCTAAAGCGGTTCATTTTCTTATGAACAAATTTCTGAAATTTTTGGACCAAAAAATTATGTCAATAAAACTTTGTAAGATTGGTAGCAACTCTTCATATAGATGCCTAGAGGTCATATCAAGCATTCAAACTACTTGGAACTCAAATAATTCAACATGCAAGATCATTTTCAGTAGCACCAAGTGCATCAAAATATGCAAAATAAAAACCATTAAAGAAAAAACTAATTAGAGGAATGGGATAGTCACATACCAAGGAGCAATCCCTCAAAATAGTTTCGGAAACGGAGTTCCAAGCAAAGAGATCGAAAATCTCATGTTTGGGAGCTAGACCACGAGAGAGAGAGAGCAACCAGGAATTTTCTCTAGAGGTAGCAGAAGGGGTGGGCTGAGTGGATAAGTGAGAGGGTGCTTGTGGTCCCCCCAAGCCATCAGGGCATGCCTAGGAGGGTTGGACGCGCCCTGTTGGCTTGGCACCAACAGGTGCACCCCCTGTGGTGTTTTCTTCTCCATAAATTTTTAAATATTGTAGAAAAAATCCTGTAAAAAAATTGTGGCTTTCTGAGACTTTTTATTTTTGGGTCATTTTTCTTGTACGGGTAATTTCAGAAAACAGGGTAATAATGGAATTTTATTTTATTAAACTAAAAGTAATAGAGAACAAACTAAGGGTACAAAATGTTGTGCTTACTAGATTCATCGATCACATGCCTCTCAAAAAGGAACCATTAAAAAGGTTGATCATGTCTTATTAAGTAGTGCACCTATACAATTTGCCATTGTATTAGGTGTGTTGGGGACACAAGAGATTTCTTATATTTGATTGCAGGGTTGTTTGAGAGAGTCTATCTTCATCCTACACCTCCCACGGATTGATAAACCTTAGGTCATCCACTTGAGGGAAAATTGCTACTGTTCTACAAAACTCTGCGCTTGGAGGCCCAATAGAGTCTACAAGAATAAAGTTGCACAGAAGACATCAAGCTCTTTTCTGGCGCCGTTGCCGGGGAGGTGAGTGCTTGAAGGTATATCTTTAGATCTTGCAATTAAATCTTTTAGTGTTTTTTTTCACTAGTTTGGTTTTATAAAAGAAAACTACAAGAAAAATAGATTTTAGGTTGCCACAATTGCTTTGCCTTTATAATATATTTCGTGAAAATGATGGTTCGGAAAATTGTGCTCAATTGTTAGAGGAAGAATTTATAAAAATGCTTAATGTGAAATCCTTGAATGATGAGCATGATATCAATATTGTTAGTATGAATTCTCTGAATATCCATGATGCTAATGATGATTGCACTAGTCATGATAAAAAGGTTTCCTATAAGCGTGTCAATTATTGCGGAGTTAATAAAATTTGTGAAGACATGCCATATAGGGATGATATATCTTGTAAGAAGCATAAACATGATAAAACCAATTGGTGGCTTAAAGTAATAGATGAAATTTCCACAAGATTATGCTCTCTTCATCCCATTACTTGTGAACTTTGCAATAGGGTTGGTGTCGCGTCACGATGCACACGATCACCTATGGGGCTGCTAGCCCCTTTTGGTTTGGCAGGGGCGAGGTCACGTTGCACAAAGAGCAGAGGCCGTTAGACAGCGCGTCGATGATGACACGGGTGTTTTACCCAGGTTCGGAATGCTGAGAAGCGTAAAACCCTACTCCTACTTTGGTGGATTGATCGGGGGAACACGAAGCACGCGCAGCGCTCAGACCCGGCAAGGTTGCCTTCGGGGGAGCTGCTACGCGAGTACAAGTGTCCAAGGGCCCGAATCTTTAGCTAGGTTGCCTTGGTCCGCCTTTTATAGTTCAAGGGGCAACCACAGTTGCAAAACAGACATTACATATTGATTAGATAACTAACAGAGCTATCATACCTAACTCTGGCACTTAGGACAAAATGCCATAAATGCTAGCCTAGGTGGCGTGTGGGGGTGCATCCCCGACAAGCTTTTACCACCACTGTAACTAGTTGTTGCTTCATGTCTTGACACGCCTCTGGACAGGTGTCAAACGGGCGTAATCTGTCTTCTGATGCGTCGCCACGTACTTAGTGAGAGCCACTTAGCCATCTGCGGGCTCGACACCGCATCGATAAGTGACTGGCGTTGTGATGCGGTGGAGCGGTGGCTGATCGGCTCGTGCCTGCCGAGGGACGGTTTGCCAGGTCTTCTTGAAGGATTGTGCGCCTTGGTCCCCGGCAGGCACCGGGGACGCGGCTGGCGCGCTTTAGGCCCGTTGTGGGCCGCTGCATCGTCCTTGCCGACGTTGCTTTAGCTAGCGTAGGCTGCCCTTGCCGGGGTCTTGGTCTTGAATGACGATCTTGTCTTCTTGATGCGCTCCTTGATCTCTCAAAGAGCGGCTTCTCTGGCTTGGACTGGTGAGTAGCTTTCCCGACAGACCCAGGCCATCGGGTCGGAGGCTCGTCGTTCATGCACAAGTCAAGGGGAAATAAACACCCCTGTTTGTGTACGCCGACAGAAGCCCCCGGGCCTGAGCCATACGTGTCACTGGACACGTTGGGTTAGGCCCCAAACAGTGCACGGACACGCGTCGAAGAAATGTTGTCTTCACGTCCTCGGTTGCAATGACTTGTCAAACCCACGTCCACTCCGCGTAATTATCGTAGGTCGTGGGGTCGTGGAGTTGTAGCCGTTGGAGGGTAAAAAATAACAGTAAAAGAAATAGCATTTTCCCAAAAAGATAGCGAAGAGCCAGCCCCCATTTGGGTTCCTAATAAAAAAGGTAACGCACAGGGGCGCTGCTCATTCGCGTTCGTTTCTCCTTCCTTCATCTTCCTCCTCAAGCCAAAAAACCACTTCCGCCACCGCCGCCCATCCACCAAGCGCTGCTAGATCCTCCGCCGCCCTTGAGAGCTCAAGAAATGGGGCGGAAGACAAACGCTGTGAAGGGGAAGCAGACGGCTGCATCGGCGGACCCATCGGTCGAAGAGAGGAAGAAGAAAGCGGAAGAGCTGGAGAGGAGGCAACAGAGAGATGTGGTTTTCTCCCCGTCGATCCTGGACGGCAATAGCCTGATCATGAGGTATGCCTATATGTGGGGGAGGGAAATGAAGGGGCATGGAGCGCCCGTCGCTCTGCCGGACAACCCCAGAGGAAAAACACCATCGGATTCGTACCGCTTCTTCTGCGCATACTTCCTCTGCGGCCTCTCTCCCCCCTTCTCTGATTTCTTTTGCGCCATGATGGCGGTGTATGGATTCCACCTCTTGGATTTCACGCCCAATGCAATGGCGTGCATGGCAATCTTCGCCCATCTGTGCGAGAACTTTGTTGGAGTTGCCCCCAATGTGGATTTGTTCAGGCACTTCTTCATCCCCCGGATAGAAGACAAATTCCACCGCTCGGGGAACATAACCTGGATTCCTCGATGCAAGAAGGAAGAATCGGGATATCTCCCTAGCAAGCAGCGCGAGAAGTGGGAAGAGTGGGGGGCGACTGGTGCTGGATCAAGGATGAGGAAGCCCCCGAGTTCTGCTCGTCGCGGACTGAATGCGTCACGCGCGGAAATGGCTGTAGCAAGTTGGGCCTCACCGACGACAAGCTCCGCCCGGCGCTGAACAGGATCACCCGTCTGAAAGCTGCTGGGCTGAATATCGAGCATGTGGGTGCCGACTTCCTCCGGCGCCGCATTGCACCACTGGAGAGGAAGGACAGGTTGGCGTGGGAGTACAACGGTTCCGCTGACTGGATGCGGTTGTACCCAGGCCCCGCCAACAATCTGACAGTTTACGACCATGGATGGTTGTGTGAGCAGCTGTTCGGCCGTCTCGAGCCGTTCCATTTGCCGGCAGGGGTCGTCCCCCTACATCTCAATTCCGTCCGGAGCCAGGTTCTGCAATGGATGCCCGACTGCAACGCCTCAGGGATCAAGTCCGATTGGGAGCTGCCCACCCTGGATGATGAGATAGATTGGGTCTCTTGCTTGGAAGAAAGAGCTTCCAGGGCGGAGGACAATCTAACCAAGCCAACTTCCAGGGCGGAGCAGGCATTCATCGCCTCTCGGATTAAGGAGGACAAGGAGGCAGAGCCGCCAAGAGAATGGGCTCCGGGGAAGAGGAGGAGGACGAGGAGGACGGGGGCGATGATCCTTCTGAGGAGGAGAGCGAGAAGCGCGCCACAGAGGAGGCTGCCGGGTTTGAGCCTGCCAGGGCCAGAGCTTCCCAAACCGTGGTGGCGGGAACCCAAGAGGGGGTTGAGGTGGAGGAGGTGAAGGAGCCGGAGGTGGAGGAAGAGGGGATCGACATGGGCCCTCAAGATCCAGGGCCAGGGCACCGTCTCCGCGAGCGCCTCAACTGGGAGCCAGTGGCCCCTGCGTCTTTGAAGAGCACCAAAAGGGTGAAGAAGACGACCGTCAGGGGAGGCAAACAGGACAGGGCACGCCGCCAATCCCTCCGCATCTCTCAGGCAAAGTCTCCTCCCGCCAAGCGACGGGTGGCCATGTGGGTGGACCCCAGCTGCCCGGGAAGCCCAACTTCTCCGCCAAGTTCGACCCTGCCGGAGGTCCCGGCCCCACCGTCAAGCCCTGCTCCTCCAACTTTGAAAAGGGACAGATCGACTCCGCCACCTGTATAATATGAGTTGGGCTCCATGCTCATCATCTCAGAGTGAGTTACTTAATTACGATCCTTGTTGGTGTTTTCTGCCTTTGATTTCTTGGCTAATCTTGTCAGCTGAATTTGCCAGGGATGAGGAGACTCTTGCGCATCGAGTCAAATGGGCCAAATCTATGGCAGAGCCGGGTTCCGCGGCAGGCATGAGCCCGGAGGGAGATGTGGAGGGAGATCCCATACCTAGCCCCCGGTCCAGCCCTCTTCGCGAAACCCCAGTGCAGGCTTCGTCCGCTGGCGTGGATGAGGAAGAGCATCTTCCCTCACCCGACAGGGAGATGGAAGAGGGCTATCAAGGAGAGGCTCACCAGGGGGAGCCCTCTTTCCAAGATCCCTTGTCGACCATTGCCCGTGGGGAGGAGTCGCCGGCAAGGGCCTCCGCCGAGGGGTTTGCCCGTGCTGAGGTCTCTACCGAAGAGGTGGTGACAGACCGCATGCCGACAACCGATGTTGCCGGGGAAGGGGATGCCCCTCCTCAGCAACCCCCATCGGGTAACCCACTTGCCTACATCTTCACTTCCCCCCTGCTTTCTTTCTTCTTGCGCGTCTTGTTGATTTCTGATCTTCATTTCTCTGCTTGTTGTTTTCATCCGCAGCCACGCCATTTGAAGAACCTGAACTGCTGGAAGAAGTGGACGGCATCAGGAAGGACGTTGCTGAGGAGGCGATGAAGATTGCTGTCGCAGAAGGCCACGGGCAGGTTGCCTGGGATGCTCAGGCATCCTCAGAAAAGATGGAATCAGCTCCCGGTAGCGTATCTGGTCCAGACGCAGTTATTGAGGTGAAGATCCCTCTCAAGTCCATGGGGCCCTCCGCCTCGAGCTATCCGCTGACCTCGGCTCTGCAATCCTCCCTGAGCAAACTGGCGCTGGTCCCTGCCCAACTTGGTCCCACAACTCCTGGCCCATCCTTCCCAGCGGGCGTGGATTTTGGTGCGGAAATCAGACGGGTACTGGCGCCGCTGTCTCAGGTGGTTGAAGGAACTGACAATTCTGCCGATAGCGCCAAAGATTTGGCCTTCCTGGAATCCATGGCGGCAGGGCTCAAAGATGTGCAGAACAGGTACAATCTCAAATGGCAGGCGATCAAGGAGCAGCACGACTCGGCTGAGCTCGTGGACCAGCAGCTGAGGGACAAAGTGAACGAGCTGCGAGAGTGGTACAACTAGCAAATCCTTTCTCTTAAGAGGCAGCATGAGACGCTGGCCATGGTCAAGGAGGATGTTGCAGCCCGGGAGGCTCGACTGGTGGAGCGCGAAGCGCTTCTGGACACCAGAGAGGCGAAAATCTCCTCCTGGGAAGGGGCCCTCGAAGCCGCCCTCCGCGGCAAGGACGAAGAGCTGGAGGACCATGTTCAGCGACGCACCGAAGTGCTGGAGGACCGCCACAGGGTCATCCTCGACGCGCTCTCCCTGGAATTCTCAGCCCAACTGAAGAAAGTGGCCGACGAGCTCCCTGCTGCATCTGCCGCCAAGACCATTCTCGAGGCCCAAGTGAGCAAGCTGATGGAGGACTTTGCTGGGAGCAACAGGGAGGTCGAGGCCCTCAAGGAGGAAGCGCGGAGAGAGAAGGCCACTCTGGAGGAGGTGCAATCGCAGCTTTCCTCCAAGAGCCAGGATCTCGATGCCGCCAATGACGCTGCCTCCAGCATGAAGTCCAGGCTAGCCTCTTTGGAGCAACGCATTGAGTCTATCGGTGCCCGCGAGAAGCTGCTGATAACAGACCTGACCAATGCGAGAACCCTCCAAAAAGATGCGGAAGAGAGGCTGGAGAATCAGATTCAGCAGCGCAACCTTTGGATCAGGAGCATGGTCGACATCGCCGAGCGCCTCACTGCTCAGATCGCGAGCATGGACATGAAGAGCTGGGCCTTCTCCGTCGGCAAGCACAAAGTTCCAAGCATCAAGCTGACACTCTTCTTCGAAGGCCTGACCGAGGGGTTGAAGACGTACGAGGATGATAGGGCCGCCTACTTTGCCAATGAATCCAAGAAGCTGGCTCGCGACGCTCTCTTTCTGGTCCTGAGCAACCTCGCCTTCGTCCACCCGTACCTCGACCTCTCCGACGGCTTCAAGAAGCTGCCATCGGGCGCCGACACCTCTGCTGCCGCGAAGAAAGCAGGTCCCCTTGCTGACAGGTACCTCCACGTCCCAAGGACACAGGGGAGTCGCTGGGACTAGCTTTGAATCACTCCTGTAGTTGTGCTGTCCTGTACTCAAGACACAATATGTATCCCGTATCAAATTATGCACTGTCTTTGTTTTAACGTTTGTTGAACTGATGTTTTTTATGTTAATGCATGCTATCCCCCTTTGCTTTCCTACTGGCATTCGTATAGTTGTTTTCTTTGCACGCTCTGGTCACCCACCAGCAACGTGCTGCTGCGATTGCTTTGAGGAACGGGTCCTTAGCATTCTGCAGGCGAGAACACGTTGCTGGTGAGTTTTCCCTTGACGGTGTTCGACGCTGCCGCATGTTTTATTGAGCAGGCTCGAAACAAAACAAGGGCGCGAACAAACATGGTAAGGTTCCATCGCGTACAACCCTTGCCATACGAAGCCTCGATTGTTGGGAGGGATATACAAATGCAAGCTCTAAGGAAGGTTGATAATCATGCCAACTTAGCTTTTGTTATGGCTCCCCTTCCGTTCTGATGCGTATTCATTCACGCACATTGTTCCCTCCTGCATCCATGGCCGCCCTTCATCTTTGTGTTTCCCAGCGAATACATGTGCATATATCCACTTTTACCCTGAGACGGAGGGAAAACGAAGAGGGGAAAATGGGGAAACTTGGGAACACGTTAGTTATGGGTACAACCCTTGGCACGGGCCTGCCGGGTTAATGTAAACATTAACAACTAACAAGAAACGGGGGAGTAAGCATGAATGGTTGAGCCTTCTCTCCCTTCCTTCGCACCCAACGGTCCCGTATCGACCACTACAACAGAGGCATTGGCGAACGGGGCCTTGCCATGGTTCGCTTGCCGGGGGTGCCAGCCGATGGATTCGCTCTAGCGTTCGGCTCGGGATTCATCTTCGGCGGGATAAATGCAGGACCGAGCTTCACGCGAGCTTATCGACACAGGCGGCACCACCACTATGTAGAACTGATCACAAGCGGGGAAGGTGAGGAGAGAGGGGTGTAGCCGCGTACCTCCTTTTCTGCCTATCGGATAGAGCTGCACCTCCCTGGGATCAGCTGGGCTTGCTTGATGATCGCGATAGGGATGGTGCCGCCGCCCAGTCCGCCTTCTGCTCGACCGCAGTCTACGCTGTGTTTGTGCCATCTACACCGGACGCATCAGTCGCAGCACCGGCGCTGCGCATCCTTGTCGCCGCCATTGCCGCAGCGGCGACATGCGACGGGATCCGGGGAGGAGGAGGCTCAGGGAGAAGCATTACTTCTCTCCTTCGACGCTTTCGGCGTAGGGAACGACGACGAAAATCGATGCGCTGCCCATGACTTCAGGTGCGCACAAATAACGCCCCCTACCTGGCGCGTCAAAGATGTCTGGTCTCGATGCACACGATCGCCTATGGGGCTGCTAGCCCCTTTCGGTTCAGCAGGGGCGAGGTCACATTGCACAAAGAGCAGAGGCCGTGAGACAGCGCGACGATGATAACACAGGTGTTTTACTCAGGTTCGGGCCGCTGAGAAGCGCAAAACCCTACTCTTGCTTTGGTGGATTGATCGGGGAGAACACGAAGCATGCGCAGCGCTCAGACCTGGCAAGGTTGCCTTCGGGGGAGCTGCAACGCGAGTACAAGTGTCCAAGGGTCCGAATCTTTAGCTAGGTTGCCTTGGGCCTCCTTTTATAGCTCAAGGGGCAACCACAGTGGCAAAACAGACATTACATATCGATTAGATAGCTAACAGAGCTATCATACCTAACTCCGGCACTTAGGACAAAATGCCATAAATGCTAGCTTAGGTGGCGTGCGGGGGTGCATCCCCGACAAGTTTTTCCCACCGCTGTAACTAGTTGTTGCTTCATGTCTTGACACGCCTCTGGACGGGTGTCAAACGGGCGTAATTTGTCTTCCAGTGCGTCGCCATGTACTTAGCGAGAGCCACTTAGCCATCTGTGGGCTCGGCACCACATCGATAAGTGACTGGCATTGTGATGCGGTGGAGCGGTGGTTGATCGGCTCGCGCCTGCCGGGGGACGGTTTGTCGGGTCTTCTTGAAGGAGTGTGCGCCTTGGTCCCCGGCAGGCACCGGGGATGCGGCTGGCGCGCTTTGGGCCCGTTCTGGGCCGCTGCATCATCCTTGCCGGCGTTGCTTTAGCTAGCGTAGGCTGCCCTTGCCGGGGTCTTGGTCTTGAATGACGGTCTTGTCTTCTTGATGCGCTCCTTGATCTTTCAAAGAGCGGCTTCTCTGGCTTGGACTGGTGAGTAGCTTTCCCGGCAGACCCAGGCCATCTGGTCGGAGGCTCGTCGTTCGTGCACAAGTCAGGGGAAATAAACACCCCTGTTTGTGTACCCCGACAGTTGGTCATCTCAATTTCCAATGCATGATGTTTCATGATTGAATCATTTCCAAATATTGTGATAATTCGATCTCCCGTGAACTATATAATGAACTTTGTTTATTTTTGGGGTGTGAATAATTGTCACATAAAAATGATTGGTTTGTTATATTCCTTGTCACTAATGATAATGAAACTAATTTATAGGAAATCTATATGTTTTACGTAGTAAATTGCAATGATAATGCTTATATTGCCAACTATAGAAAGACAGGAAAACCAATAGAATATAAAAGGAATACTATACCCTCCTATTGTTTCTCATAATGAATCAGGTTGCAAGGAGGATCTTCCCATCGAACCAATCTCTTCAATCAGAAGCTCGAAAAAATTACTTAAACCCACACAAAATGTGGTAAAGGAGAATAAGAAGAAGAAGAAGAAGAAGAAGAAGAAGAAGAGAAAAAATGTAAAGGTAAAAAGGTGTCCCTTTTAAATAATGTTGCTCCTATTATTGTTGAAAATGATTCCGAAAGTAGTGTGGACGATGATACACTTGATGATTATTTTGTTATGCCCACTAGTTGTTGTGATGATTATGATTGGGAAGAAAATGACACTCCTTATAATATTGAAAATATTTTTGGCACTAACTTGGAAAATTTTGATTATAATAATTATTATACTATTGGTGCCATTCATTCTATTGATGATTATGCTAATGATTTGCAAAACCACAAGCTTGGGGATGCAATGTTCAATGAGAATGACATGTTTGAGAATCCATTTGTTGCACTCAATATTTGTCCCAAGCTTGGGGATGCTATGCTTGATGAGAATGACACATTTGAGAATATATTTGCTGCAATTAATGTTTGTCCCAAGCTTGGGGATGCTATGCTTAATCAAGATGATCTTTTTAGTCCCCTCACTTTGAATGATAAAATGGATTATGATGATTATTGTGATGATACTTATGTTATAAAAAGTAGTGATTATTATTATTATAAAACATGTCATAATTATGAATACCCTTTTTCTGAACATTACTATTTTAATGTGGAAACAATTTATAGTATTCGAGTCTCCTATGATACTCCCACTATTATGAATGAGAAGAAATTTGCTAATGTGGAGAGTAATGAAAATTCTATGCTTGTGGATCATGAAAAGAATGATTTATGTGATATTTATATTTTTGAATTTCTTCATGATGCTACTGAAAATTATTATGAGGGAGGAACTTATGCTTGTAGGTATTGCAATAATATCAAGTTTCCTCTCTATTTGTTCAAATTTTTGAAGTTGTGCTTGTTTTGCCTTCCTATGCAAGTTCATTCTTGCTACAATAAATTATTTGCTTGAAAAATTCTCAGATCTGAAAATAATTATTGAGAGAGAGTCCTCACATAGCTACTTAATTGTTTGACTAGTCATTGATCTTCACTTATATCTTTTGAGAGTAGTTTCATGTTTACCGAGGTGCTTCACTTTTATCCTACGAGTAAATTGTGAATGAATGAAATATCATAAATCTGAAATTATCAATGTGATATATTCATAGTAGTAGGTTCACATTGGGTTTAGAAAGTTAAATCTATTGAAGTTTGACAATCATAATATTGGTCATACAAGCAATTCATGAATAATTAGGATAAGTAAGAGAACTTTCATATACAAGTATATTATCTTGGACATCTTTTATGATCGTGAATACCCATTATTATTTTCAAACATTATCAAGTTGTTGATGTTGGACAAGGAAGACAATGTAATGGTCATTTGGGTATATTTGCATAAAATTTATATTGTTATGGATCCTCCAACATGTGGTGCTTGTTTAGAACCTTTTGCTAGCCAAAACTTCGTACTAAGTAGAGTTACTACTTGTGCATCCAAAAACCTTGAGCCAAGTTTCTTCCATGAGAGTCCACCATACCTACCTATATATGGTATTTCATTGCCATTCCAAGTAAATTTGCATGTGCCATCTGTAAAACCTTCAAAATAAATATCTGTTTTGTGTTTCCGTACTGCTCATGGAGCAACGAGGCGGTCAATATCTTCCATGCTAAGTGTGTTTAACTCACGATGAGTGTTTATTCACTTGTCATTGCACGAGAGAGGCTAGTAAAAAGGATGCCCAGTCCTGCATAATACAAATAAATAAATAACCCCCCCCCCCTAGAAAGTTGATTGTTTGGAGGGCACCCGTGGATGTGGTCAGCCATGGAATGTGTTTGAATGGTTGAGGGGGAGTAAAATTTCAATTCTGTTTGGGAACCGCCATTAATGTGCTTAGTGTGGAAGATATTGAAATCCCTTGTCATGACGTTGATAGGAAAGGCACTCCACCCTAAATATAATCATCTCCGTTTTAAGCAATGAGCTCTAGCACCTCTGCAAATCCCTGCTTCCCTCCGCGAAGGGACATTCTATTTACTTTTATGTTCTTTACGTTCATGTTATTTATTTTTCATGTTGAGTCAACTTCTTATTCGAACCTCAATCTCTAGTTGGCAAGCATCATGTGGTGGGGAAAGATCCAGACATATATATCCAGTCAAATATATTTGATCATGACTCATTATTGTTGACAATTATCTTTATGATAAGTGCGTTGGGAGGCAAAACATTAAGCCCCTATCTTTCTATGTGTTCGATGGATGGTGCTTGTTCGAAAAATATGCTTTGAGTATTAGCAATCATAGAAGACTATATGATAATTGAGTATATGGAGCTCTTACTTAGACTTTGTTGAAAATAAGATACATTGAAAGTGTTTGGTGACTAAGAACATACGTTGTTAAGTTTCAAGAGAATGCATGCATTGTTTGAACCTTGACATGTGAATTGATTGCTATGCTATCATAATGAGTTTTATGAGAAACGAGTTGTTCTTTATGATGCTAGAAAAAGTGATTGGAATTATCATTGATCAAACTTGTATACTATGCTAGCATTCACACATCATAAATTATTTCTTTTATCACTTACCTACTCGAGGACGGGTATGAATTTTTTTTGATCAAATTATAGTAGGAGAGAACTCCTACTGTCTTCTCATATATCTATATAAATGAGGGGTTTACATAGACATATATACACAACCTCTCCAACCCAGCAGGGGGGGTGTGGAGCAAAACCACCAAGTGAGGATTGAGTTTTGTGTTTGGCTATGAGCTAAGAGAATTATGGAAAGAAATGATAGTGACCCTATCAGCCTCTTTTACTCTATACTGGAGGTTTCCAAAGTCTTCTCTAAACTGTTGTAACCAGGAGCCAAGCCCGGGAGCTACGCCTCTGAAGTGTTTGTTATTTCTTTCTTTCCAGAGCCCCCAGGCCGCGGTCAGGAAAATTTCCAGGAAGAATTGGTTATTCCGCGCGGTCTTGACCATTTGGATGACGTCCAAGCGGCTGGTAAACACCGGCCAGTGTACATGAAGTTTTGCCCAACAAGCTTGGCTGAATGGGCACGTGAAGATCATGTGGTCTACCATTTCTTCTATGTGTTCACCACAGAGCAGGCAGTCAAAGTCATCACCAATATTCTAGTGTCTCCTCTTGAGCATATTGCGCGTGTTTAGCTTATCATGGAACATTAGCCACCCAAAAACTTTGATCTTCATAGTACATTTTGATTTCCACAGCCATCGGAAGGCAGGATGCGCTTGGTCTTCTCTGAAGCAGAATTTGTAGTAGTCCGTCGATCTGTAGTACCATGTATCTTTGTTGGCCGTAGATGGTTCAAGCCTGAGCGTGAGGGTCTGCAGCTCCCGAACCTCTTTGAGCGCCTGTGGTGACAAGGGTAACTGGAAAGCATCCTGCAGAGAGGTGGTCTCCAAGAAATCCTTGATAGAAGCATCTTCGTTATGCACGTACGAGAACGCCTGAGGATGGGACGTTTCTAATGTGTTTTTCAGCCAAAGATCTTTCCAAAAGAGCATAGTCGTGCCATCGACCACTTGGACCTGAGTGACTCCTCTATAGAGTGGGGTGAGCTTCAATATGCCGCGCCACCAAAAGGAGCCGACAGGACCCACAGCGTGCGGAATTTTTCCCTGATAATAATTATTCCATAGAAGTTGCACCCAGGGGACCTCCTCTTTGTTGTAAAATTTATGCGAGAATTTCATGAGCAAAGCCTCATTATGGATTTTGATGTTGATCACACCCAGGCCCCCTTTTCCTTTCGGTCTACACACCATGTTCCAGGCAGCTAGGGAGTTGCATTTGTCACCTTGTTCAGTTTTCTTGGTCCACAAGCAACGGCGTCTAATATTGTCTAGCACGTCAATGAGCTTAGGAGGGAACTTTAGGGTGCACATTGCAAAGACTAGGAGTGATGTCACAGTAGCCTTCAGCCAAGACAGCTTACCACCATACGACATCATTGCTATCGTTGATGTAAGTCTTCATTCAGTACTCCAAACCAGGGGCATGAGGTCTTGGATTATTGGTCTGGAAGTGGCAAGCGGAAGACCAAGGTACGTGAACGGCATTGCACCAACCGTGCAGCCGAAGAGTTGGGCTAACTCATTAGTTAGCGCAGCATTCGCATTGATCGGAATAAGCGTGGATTTCTGAAAATTGAGCTTTAAACCAATGGAGGAAGCGTAATCGGATAGTATGGTTTTGATTGTGGTCGCTTGGGCAACGCAGGCAGGCAAGACAAGGATGGTGTCGTCCGCATACTGTATCACTGGGTAATCCATCTGTCCATTGCATGGGAAAGAGAGTTTGATCTTACCCTGCCTAAACGCATCATTGATCGCAACTTGTAGGAGATCAGCTGCCAGGAAAAAAATAAGAGGAGAGAGGGGGTCCCCCTGCCGCACCCCGCACTTACATGAGAACTGTCTGCCCGGCACTCCATTGAGCATCACCGAGGATCGACCTGTCGAGAAAATGCATCTGATCCAGCCGAGCCACTTGTCATTAAAGCCCATGTGACACATGATATCAATCATCGGTTCATGGCTGATGGTATCAAACGCCTTCGCAAAATCAAGTTTAAGCAGGACTATTTCCTTGCCTGACGCATGCCATTGGTGGATGTATTGGAATGCCCATGCCAGGCAGTCTTGAATCGATCGCCCGCGAATAAAGCCATATTGATTGCGATGGATAAGTTTCAGGATCACTTCTTGCAGACGGTTGGCCAATAGTTTGGTAATCAGCTTGAGACAACAGTTTAGGAGGGTGATCGGTCGATAATCATTGACCGTCTCAGGTGAATTAGTCTTTGGGATGAGAGTGATGAGGCCATCATTGATGCCGGTTAGATCCAACGTACCCGCATGAAATTGGGAGCAAAGTTCATAAAAATCTTGTTTGATGATCGGCCAACATGCTTTGAGGAAAGCCCCACTGAATCCATCAGGGCCGGGAGCGCGATCTGCTGGCATTTCCTTGATCACAGAATCAATTTCAGCATGAGTGAAAGGCTTAGTTAGGTTGTTTAGTCCATCAACTCATTTAATGAGGTTAGAGAGCTCGAATTTCATGTTACTGGGTGAAATTGTGCCCAAACGGTCTTTGTAAGTCTAAAAAAGTAGTGCCTCTTTGCTGTGATGGTCATCCACAATGGAACCATCAGTGTCTCTAAAACTGACGATGTTATTCTTGCGGTATCTTTCAGTAGCAACAACTTGAAAAAAACTAGTGTTCTCATCCCCAACGATGCTGATACATCTCCAACGTATCGATAATTTATGAAGTATTCATGCCATATTTACCTACCTTTACAATACTTTTATATGGTTTTGATGGACTTTATATGATTTAATTAGAACTAACCCGGACTGTCATTGTTTTCAGCATAATTACCGTGGTGTTATTTTTATGCAGAAAATAAAAGTTCTCGGAATCGCCCGAAACTTTTTGTTGTTTTTTCTGGACAATATAAGAAATGCTGGAGCGAAGAACCACCGGAGGTGGGCCACCAGGTTGCCCCAAGCCATCTGAGCGCCTTGACCTCCCTAGCCGTGCCCTGATGGCTTGGGACCACCTCATGGCTCCATTTGGCGTGATTCCAGCGCTGAAAAATCCTATATATACCAAAACCCTCAGAAATAAACCTAGAACTTCCGCTTCGCCGTCGCAAGCCTATGTATAGAAGAAAACGCAACCGGAGCCCTGTTCCGGCTGGGTGAACTACTCCCTCCTTGTCATGGACACCGCCGGGATGATGAAGATGGCCTCCGATGATGATTCCCCCTTCCGACAGGACAAGGAGGGAGTAGTTCACCCTCGGGGCTGAGGGTATGTACTAGTAGCTATGTGATCTCTCCCTCTCTCTCTCTCTCTCTCTCTCTCTCGTGTTCTTGATAAGTCACGATCTTGATGTATCATGGGCTTTGTTAATATAGTTGGATAATATGATGTTATTCCCTTGCTACCTTGTTGTGATGAATTGAATCTTTCCCTTTGAGATCTTGTTATGTTGGATTGAATACTTTGGATTTGAGAACACTTGTTGTATGTCTTGCATATGGATACCCGTGGTGACATTGGGGTATTCTATTGATTCACTTGATATATGTTATGGCATCAACTTGCGGATTCCGATGACTTTGGGGGATCTATGCACATGGGTTGATGCATGTTTTCATACTACCTTCTCCGATAGAAATCTTTGGGTACTCTTTGAAGTTCTTTTGCGTGGATTGGATATGATGAATCTGAAATTATTTGATGCATATCATATAATTGACTCACGGATACTTGTGGTGACATTGGAGTATCTAGGTTACATTAGGGTTGATTGATGCGTATCATACGGTGTTATTTTAGTACGAACTCTAGGGTTGTTTGTGACACCTATAGGAATATCTCAATATATAGATTGATCGAAAAGGATAACTTTGAGGTGGTTCTACTACCTACAACAATTTCATCTTATGTTCTCCGCTACTTATGAACTCTGGAGTGATTCTTTGTCGCACATTAAGGGATGGTCATATGATTATATTATGTTAGCATTGTTGAGAGATTACACTAGTGAAAGTATGAACCCTAGGCCTTATTTACAAGCATTTATACAACGTTTTTCTCACTGTTTGCCACTTGCTACCTTGATGTTTTTCTATTTTCATATTAAAAAACCTATATCTACTATCCATATTGCACTTGTATCACCATCTCTTCGCCAAACTAATGCACCTATACAATTTGCCATTGTATTGGGTGTGTTGGGGACACAAGATATTTCTTGTATTGATTGCAGGGTTGTTTGAGAGAGACTATATTCATCCTACACCTCCCACAGATTGATAAAATTTAGGTCATCCACTTGAGGGGAAATTGCTACTGTCCTACAAAACTCTACGCTTGGAGGCACAAACAAAGTCTACAAGAATAAAGTTGCGTAGTAGACATCACCCACTTGCTCAATAGCATTGATATTATTTACTGAAGCTTGTTTCTTCTGTAAGTGCACTATATGTTGTTTTCCATTGACATGAAAAGTAACCTTGATTTTGTTGCAATCAATAACAGCCCCTGCAGTATTTAAAAATGGTCTACCAAGGATAATCGACATGTTGTTGTCCTCGGGCATCTCAAGAATAACAAAGTCTGTTAAGATAGTAACATTTGCAACCACAATAGGTACATGCTCACAAATTACAATAGGTATAGCAGTAGATTTATCAGCCATTCACAAAGATATTTCAGTAGATGTGAGCTTATTCAAATCAAGTCTTTTATATAGGGAGAAAGACATAACACTAACACCGGCTCCTAAATCACATAAAGCAGTTTTAACATAACTTCATTTAATGGAGCAAGGTATTGTGGGTATACCCGGATCTCCCAACATCTTAGGCACTCCAGCGTCAAAAGAGTAATTAGCAAGCATGGTGGAAATCTCAGTTTCATGTATCTTTCTCTTATTAGTGATAATATCTTTCATGTATTTAGCATACAGAGGCATTTTCAAAATATCAATCAAGCGAGTGCAAAAAAAGATAGGTCTAATCATTTCAGCAAAGCGCTCAAAATCCTCCTCATCCTTACTCTTAGAAGGCTTATGAGGAAAAGGCATGCTTTTCTGGACCCATGGTTCTCTTTCTTTACCATGTTTTCTAGCAACAAAGTCTTTCTTATCATAACATTTATTCTTAGGAGGTGGGTTATCAAGATCTTCAGCAAGTTCTGTTTCTACCTGATTATCATTTTCTTTATCATTAGCTGGTGGAGGATCTTCATGAACATTATCATTATCGCTAGGTGGAGGTTCATCACCAGATTGTGTTTCAGCATCAGAAATAGAAACATCATTATGATTCTCAGCAGGTTTTTCTATAAGAGGTTCATTAGAAGCATGCATAGTCCTATCATTTTTCTTTTTAGTTGGACTAGGTGCATCTTCATTAGTTCTCTGGGAATCTTGTTCAATTCTTTTAGGATGACCTTCAGAATAAAGAGCTTCCTGAGTCATTCTACCTCCTCTAGTCATTACTCTAAAAACATGATCATTCATGTTATTATTCATTTTGGCAAGCAAATCATTTTGTGACTTAGCAACTTGGTCTAATTGAGTGTGAACCATGGAAGCATTTTTACCTAGACCTTTAACATCATTAGCAATTGTAAACATCAAGTCGCTCAAGCGATCTATCATCATAGCATTACGTTGTAATTGATCCTGGACATAATTATTAAAATGTTCTTGCTTCACAATATAATTATTAAATTCATCCATGCATTGACAAGGAGTCTTAGTAAAAGGTATATCACTTTCATCAAATCTACGGAGAGAATTTACCTCTACTACCTGTGTAGGGATATCGAGTCCATCTATTTCTTCAACAGGTGGTAAATTCTTGACATCTTCAGATTTAATACCTTTTTATTTCATAGTTCTCTTGGCCTCTTGCATATTGATATGTCTCCAACGTATCTATAATTTTTGATTGTTCCATGCTATTATATTATCATTCTTGGATGTTTTATAATCATTTTATTGCAACTTTATATCATTTTTGGGACTAACCTATTGACATAGTGCCCAGTGCCAGTAGCTGTTTTTTGCTTGTTTTTTACTTCGCAGAATATCAATACCAAACGGAGTCCAATTGCCACGAAACTTTTTGGAGATTTTTTTGGACCAGAAGACAACTTGGGAGTCAGGAAGCACCTGGGAGGAGGCCCGTGGGTCCCACAAGACACTAGGGCGTGGAGGAGGCCCCCAACGCGCCCTGATGGGTTGTGGGGCCCACGGGGGTCTCCTCCACCGCCTCTCAGCTCTATAAATTCTCAGAAATCCCAGAAACCCTAGAGGAGTCGACAAAACACAATTCTAGCCACCGGAAGTTCCAGAACCACGAGATCCAATCTAACACCATCACGGAGGGGTTCATCATCCTCATTGGTGCCTCTCCAATGATGCGTGTGTAGTCCACCATAGACCTACGGGTCCGTAGGTAGTAGCTATTGGGGAACATTGCATGGGAAACAAAAAAATTCCTATGCTTCATCAAGATCAATCTAGGAGATGAGCATCTATGAGAGGAGAGATTGGATCCACATACCCTTGTAGATCGCTAAGCGGGAAGCGTTAAGAAACGGGGTTGATGTAGTTGAACGTCTTCACGATCCAAATCGCAATCCGTCCCGCGATCCAATCATGATCCAGTGCCGAATGGACAGCACCTTCGCGTTCAGCACATGTACAACTCGATGACGTTCTCCGCCTCCTTGATCCAGCAAGCGAGGGCGGAGAGGTAGATGAGTTCTCCGGCAGCACGACGGCGTGGCGGCGGTGGTGGTGGAGCTGATCCGGCAAGGCTTCGCCAAGCAATACCGAAACCGATCTAGTGGTGAACCGGATCTAGAGGGAGAGGGAGGATTGCGCCGTGGCCTTTCAGGTGCGGCTTCCCTCTCTCCCGTCTAGTATATATAGGGGGAAGGGAAGGGGGGCTGCGCCCTAGGGTCCCCCCCTAGGGGGGCCGGCGGCCAAGGGGAGGGGCAGCTACCCTAGATGTGGCATGGCCCCCAAGTTAGGGTGGCGCCACCCCTAGGGTTGGCCCTCCCACCAGCCCAGCCGCATGGGCCTAAGTAGGGAGTGGCTCCCAGCCCAGCAGAGGCTGGCGCGCACCCCTCACAGCCCATGTGGCCCCTCCGGGGCTGGTGGCCCCTTCCGGTGGACCCCCGGAACCCTTTCGGCACCCCCGGTACGCTATTGGTGACGCCCGAACTTTTTCCGGTGACCAACACGGAACTTCCCATATATCAATCTTTACCTCCGGACCTGTCGGATTCAGAGCTCCGCAAACTCAAGAAGGATCGAACACAGGGGTGCACTCGCCCTTCGATTCTGGATGACTTCGCAGCTACACTAGATCGATCACCCAGTGGCCTTCGCCCAGGAAAAAGAACGGGGACACGCGATTTACCCAGGTTCGGGCCACCTTTCGGTGTAAAACCCTACTCCTGCTTTTGGTGGATTGACCTCCCGAGGAGGTTTGTGTATGAACCAGTACAGTGGTTGAGCATCCTCGCGAGGGCTCTCGGGTGTGGGTCGATCCCCCCCTTTCTACGCTGGTGGCTAGTCCCTATTTATAGCGGGCCTTGGTCCTCTTCCCTTATCGCATTGGTGGGAAGGGATCCCACAACGGCCAAATTTGAAAGGGGACAGGAGGTACAGCTTATCCTGACTAAAGGTGGTCTTCGCCTACAAAGCTCTTGGCGTGACGCAGAGGTGGGCTCGGCGATGACATCTGTCCTGCCGAGCCCGTGGTCTTGGTCTCGTTGCACCGGAGTGGAAACGTTTGGAGGGCTTACTTGGGAACCCACGTCTGTCCTTGCTTCCTTAGCACGAAAGAGGAAACTTTCTTTGCTATGCCCGCTTGCGCCCGCCTGACTTGGTCGTCATGGCTTACGTCACTGCAGCCTCCCGAGGCCGGGTACTTGCATAGGAATCTCCGCTCCTCTGGAGGCAGCCTTGGGAGGCCGCTCCCTTGGAGGCCTTGGCATCGTCCACCTCGCAAGGTGGGGGCCCTTACGAGGGTCTTGTCTTGACGGGTTTGTCGCCAGGCCGTATAGGGCCTTCATGGTGGGCCATGCGTTGGGCCGCAGGCAGGCAGGTCTGGGTACCCCCGATCCCAGAACGCCAATAGTAGCCCCCGGGCCCAAGGCGCGCTCGGGCTGGCTTCGAGGCGAAGCCAAGGAGTGGAGCCCGAAGTGCCGCGGGCCCCAAACGCCCGCGGGCCAGCCTTGACGCGTGGAGCACGACGGGGTGGGGACGCCTCGACTTCCGCATGTCACCTCGGGAACCGCCCCGAGTCAAGTTGACGCGAAGGCTGAGCGCTATGCCGGCCATCATTGCTCTTCCTTGATTGACGCTGCCCTCTTGTGTTGTCCTTCTTCACCGGCCTGCGCTGAAGTGACCCGCGGAGGGGAATGAAGCGACGCGGGACAGAGCCGCCTACGGATCGAGCACGACACGCGGCGCCCAAGGAGAGCGTGCCGCCTCCACTCCCCACGACGCCTTGGGGACCGTGGTTGTGCCTATAAACCCGCGTCGCCTGAGGGGAAGTTCCACACTCGCATACTTTCCCGTTAGCCTCCTTCGCAGGATCACCGCCTTCTTCTCCCTCTCTCCTTCTCGTGGCGTCCGGGGGGAGCGCTGCCGATGCCGGAGCGCGAGCAGGATTCCTGACGCCACCACCATCTCCCAGGGGCGGCAGGTGTCAGCCTTCGAGGCTGGCCCAGGCGCGTCGATGCTGGGTCGCCACTTATGAGTAAGTATATCATTGCCTCCGCCTTTTCTTGAGGATCATGCCCAGCTTGCCGAGCCTGATCTCCGGCTCCTTTCAGGGCATCCACGCCCAAGAAGCGCAGGCTCGTCGAGATTCAGGGTGAGGCGAATGCGCTCAGGACCCAGCTGCGGGACACTGAGGCCGCCCTCCAAGCCGCGCTTCGAGGTGAGGAGGATGCCAAGGCAGAGCTGGCATCTCTCCAGGCCCAGGTTGAGGGGGCCGCCAACACTGTTCAGGCAGCCCAGGACGAGGCGGCGCACGCGAAGATGATGGAGGCGCAATGCGCCAAGCAGTACCTGGACAGCGCCAGTCGCGCAGGCAGCGTGGTCCGCCGGTTCATCGGGGAAGCCCCCAAGCTGCCATGTGCGCATGGTGATGGGGGCTACCTTCACTTCTTCCCGAAGGTGGTGGAGGCGCTGGAGTTTGGCATGTCCCGGGTGGATGAGGACGCCGAGTCCAGCGCGCGCGACCTTCTGGACAGCTTGCTGACGCGTGTCTTCTCCAACCTGCGCCACCACGTCCCCGCGCTCGACCTGTCCCAGGCGACGGAACCGTTGCCCAAAGAGCTCCGGAGGCCCCTCAGGGACGAGGTGCGCGAGGACGTGGAGTCCCTGGTTGAGCGGTTTGCCCAGGCGGCGTCCTTCGAGGAAGGCGACAGCTCCAGAGCCGAGGCCTTCAGGAGCTGCGACGGAGACAGCGCCTCCTCTGCCTGAGCTCTGCTTTCTTCATTCCTGTTGCATCAAAAACAATCGGGCCCCTGGGGGGCGTTAAACTTTTGTATTATACCCCTGCTTTTGTGTAGTAGTCATCTGCCGTGCCCGAAGTGTCCTTGTTTCTTCTGCGAGGTTTCACGTTTTTCCTTCTCCTCGTACTTGTGTTCGCATCGCCTAGCCATCGCTTCGTCCCTGGCTCCCCTCAGGGGGTCTCGCGGGAGCGCCGGCCAGCCTCTGGCGACGGCTGCCTGCTCAAACCTCGCGAGGCTGATGTCCCGAGGTGGCGTGCGCCGCACCTGTGCTGGGCTCTCAGGGGCGGTGCCCCAAGAGCCTGACTCTCCTTCTTTTGCGTCATCTTCCTTTCTTATAGCACCATGCCGGACCCACGCGCACACTTGGGAGTGGTCATCCTCTTCACGTTCGGGCGCCGGAGCAAAGTCTCAAGGGCAACAATCCTCGGGGGGGCGCCTTTTGCTTTTACTTCCCGTGGCAGGTTCCTGCATCGCGAGGCGCAGCCGGGGCAGCCTGGAGTTCTCGCCGAGGGGGTCTCTTCCTCGCGAACCATGAAGCCTTGCAGCCTCGAGAGGCGCTCGCCGCTCGCGAGGCTCCTGGGGTGGCGAGGAATCAGGGCCTCCGGAGGCGCTTCCTCAGGGTCCCATTTTCCGCGACGGTGTTGAAAAGCGCTTTACATAGAGTTAGAATTTCTTGACAACGAGTTGAATCGTGACTTCCCTTCCCCTGGTCGTCTTTCTTCCAGTGACCATTCTGGACGGAGCCCCCGGGCGAGGGTTCATTGCTGCTGATATGTCGGGCTGTAATGCCTGGTGAGGCCAGGGGATGAGCGCTCCTGAGGCCTGGGGCCTGAGGCAACATGCACCTGCTGGCCCGTGCTTGTACTAACTTCATTAGGATTCTGAGATTCCCTTCTGCTCCCTGTCTCCTTCCTTCTTGCTCTTGTGCTCTGCGTCGGCGGGGTCCGACCTCGCGCGTACCTCGACCGCCGTTGGGGCGTCCGGATCACCAGGAAGAGACCCAATCTCGCGAGCACCTCGACCGCCGTTGGGGCATCCGGATCACCAGGATGGAACCCAATCTTGCGAGCACCTCGACCTCCGTTGGGGCGTCCAGATCACCAGGACGAGACCAAGAGGCGAGGGGCTACGTGACAAGTGGGGCCCCTGGGCCGCGATGCCCAGGGGTCTTCCTTGTCGTGCGAGCAGCGGGGGCCTGAGGCAACTTGTGCCTGCTGGCTCGCTCGAGAGCGCCGCGCGAGGATCAAGAGTGCCAAAGCTTTGGGGAGGTGCACACCGTGCCCAGCCCTCGCTCGCGAGGTGCGAGAGAGAGAGGGAACTGGTAGGTGCGAAATTTTAAAGACAAGACTGTAAACAAGAACACTGCAAAGGAGAAAAAATTCCCACCCCGTTTTCCAACAAAGACGCGAAAGCTTCAAGTTTCATTCCAAAAGACGGCAAATTCGGCTTACAAAAGAGAGCAAAGAACAGCCGCGTCCGGCACCTAATAGCTAGTCTTCGTCTTCCCCCCAGCGCGGAGCATAGGGCTTCCACTAGGCATGGGCATAGTCATTGGGGGACCGTGTCGTCCGCCAGCGCGGAGCATGGGGCTTCCACTTGGACGTGGGTGGGGGCCCCTCCGCGTCCTCGGGGGATCCCGGGCATATACATCCCACTCATTATTACGTGAGAGTGTCACGGTGGCAGATAGCTGGGCAAACTCCTAGGCGCATGGCTCAGGAGTTCCCAACTCGACCCTTGGGTCATCCCGCACATTTCTGCGTGGTTGCGCGCCCCTACGGCCCAAGCATAGGTGCAGTGCTCCCCGCGTGACCGCGGTATTGCGATCCCGCGGCCCAAACATGAGAGCAACACACCCCGCGTGACCGTATGAGTATTGTGTTGATGTACCCGCCTCGGGGGGCGCCAGTGCGCCAGCCAAGCCACGCCTTGGGGGCCCCGCCGCCCGAGGACTGTGCTGGCACCCCCCGAGCCATGAGGCGCATGGGGCCCTCGCGGCGCCTGCCACGCGTGGCCCACGCCCCTCGCGTCCTGCCGACCTCCTGAACGGCGATTCCTGTGGCATAGGTGTATGGCCTTGCATTCTCTGCTCGCGAGGGCGCCCCCGCGCACGCCCCCGCATGCCCCCGCGCGCCCTCTTCATTGTGCCGGCCGAGCCCGGTGCTCCGGCAGGAGCCCCGATGCCTGACCTGAAGAGGGGCGCCGGGAGCGGCCCCCCTACACCGAGGGGGTGGTGGAGCCTGCGGCGAGTGCGAAACTCGCTGCATCGGTGCCTGCCATGGCGCCGCTTGGAACATAATCTTCCACGCGAGGGCCCTGGCCTCCCTCTGGCCCTTCGCCGCGCGCCTCGTAGTTGAAGCCTTCCCCGGGCAACAGGGCGACGCCGTCCTGGGTGCGCGGCCCGCGAACCCGCCTACGCCGAGCCTCTGCCCGAAGTTGGCCGGCTCCGCCACCGCCGCGAGGTCGGCCGCGTCCCTCTTAGCGAAGGTTGTTGTCGTGGACATCCTCCACGCCTCTGCCTTGGTGACCTCCAGGTTCAGCGGCTTGTGCTGCCCGATCCCTGCGTCGGTTGGCGCGCTCCCGCCGGGAAAGCCCAAGCGGTTGGTGATCCGCCGGGTCGTAGGCGCGCGGGATGTGGCGAGCTCGGAGCATCCCGTCACCTTCTTTGTGCGTTCCTTCATCGGGGCCAGGTGGCGGCCCGAACCCGGTCACTGGGACCCTAAGGAGAAGAAGTACAGCCTGGGTCGTACCTCGCTCATGCTCCTCGGGTTGGTGGACGGACACGTCGTCGCGCGGTGGTGGAGATGCCCCGCCGGTCCAGGCTCCCGCTCCTTGCACCGGGGATCGGAGGGGGAGGTACGGAGCCAAGGCCCTTCTCACGACAGCGACGAGTTCGGCGATGTGGTCAGCCCAGGCGTCGTAGCCTCCGTGCGTCGGGCGATGACGAAGCAGCTCGCTTGCCATGAGCAGCGCGTCCTATGCGTTCAGGTCTCCCACGTGGGCACATGTTGAGGAGGACCCAGCGAGAGGCGCATTGTGGCGGGCGCTCTGCCGCAGAGGGGGGCGAGAGGGGCCCGTTGGCGTGTGGGTGGAACCAGCGGCGACGGTGGTGGCGACGACGCTGGTGGCCCAGTAACGGCTGTCCGGCACCGAACCCTCAGGGAGCATGTGTGTGTGACCGGCCATGGAGTAGACGACGCAGGAGTCGTCGGAACCGAAGGACGTCGGCGCACCCGTTACCTGGCGCGCCAGATGTCGGATTCAGAGCTCCGCAAACTCAAGAAGGATCGAACATAGGGGTGCGGTCGCCCTTCGATTCTGGATGACTTCGCAGCTACACCACAACGATCACCCAGTGGCCTTCGCCCAGGAAAAAGAACGGGGACACGCGATTTACCCAGGTTCGGGCCACCTTTCGGTGTAAAACCCTACTCCTGCTTTTGGTGGATGGACCTCCCGAGGAGGTTTGTGGATGAACCAGTACAGTGGTTGAGCGTCCTCGCGAGGGCTCTCGGGTGTGGGTCGATCCCCCCCTTTCTACGGTGGTGGCTAGTCCCTATTTATAGCGGGCCTTGGTCCTCTTCCCTTATCGCATTGGCGGGAAGGGATCCCAAAACGGCCAAATTTGAAAGGGGACAGGAGGTACAGCTTATCCTGACTAAAGGTGGTCTTCGCCTGCAAAGCTCCTAGCATGACGCAGAGGTGGGCTCGACATTGACATCCGTCCTGCCGAGCCCGTGGTCTTGGTCTCGTTGCACTGGAGTGGAAAACTTTGGAGGGCTTCCTTGGGAACCCGCGTCTATCCTTGCTTCCTTAGCACGAAAGAGGAAACTACCTCTGGTGCGCCCGCTGGCGCCCGCCTGCCTTGGTCGTAATGGCTTACATCACTGCAGCCTCCCGATGCCGGGTACTTGTATAGGAATCTCCGCTCCTTGGGAGGAAGCCTAGGGAGGCCGCTCCCTTGGAGGCCTTGGCGTCGTCCTCCTCGCGAGGCGGGGGCCCTCACGAGGGTCTTGTCTTGAGGGGTTTGTCACCAGGTCGTACAGGGCCTTCTTGGTGGGCCACGCGTTGGGCTACAGGCAGGCAGGTCTGGGTACCCCCGAACCCAGAACGCCGACAGGACCATTCCAAAGCTCCTCGTCATGTCCGGGATCTCATCCGGGACTCTGAACAACCTCCGGTCACCAACATATATAACTCAACAATACCGAATCGTCACTGAACGTTAAGTGTGCAGACCCTGCGGGTTCGAGAACTATGTAGACATGACCGAGACACCTCTATGGTCAATAACCAATAGCGGGAGCTGGATACCCATATTGGCTCCTACATATTCTACGAAGATCTTTATTGGTTGAACCTCTATGTCAAGGATTCAGTGAATCCCGTATGTAGTTCCCTTTGTTCATCGGTATGTTACTTGCCTAAGATTCGATCGTCGGTATCTCCATACCTAGTTCAATCTCGTTACCGGCAAGTCTCTTTACTTGTTACATAATACAAGATCCCGTGGCTAACTCTTTAGTCACTTTGCTTGCAAGCTCATTTGTGATGTTGTATTACCGAGTGGGCCCTGAGATACCTCTCCGTCACACGGAGTAAAAAATCCCAGTCTTGATCCATGCCAACTCAACAGATACTCTCGGATATACCCGTAGAGCATCTTTATAGTCACCCAGTTATGTTGTGACATTTGATACACACAAGGTACTCCTCCGGTGTCAGCGAGTTGCATGATCTCATGGTCATAGGAACATATACTTGACATGCAGAAAACAATAGAAATAAACTTGATATGATCATATGCTACGTTCATAGTTTGGGTCTTGTCCATCACATCATTCTCCTAATGATGTGATCCCGTTATCAAATGACAACTCATGTCTATGACTAGGAAACCATAGCCATCTTTGATCAACGAGCTAGTGTCTTAGAGGCTCACTAGGGACACAGCGTTGTCTATGTACCCACACATGTATATGAGTTTCCAGTCAATACAATTCTAGCATGGATAATAAACATTTATCATGAACAAGGAAATATAATAATAACCATTTTATTATTGACTCTAGGGAATATTTCCAACAGTCTCCCACTTGCACCAGAGTCAAGAATCTAGCTCACATCACTATGTGATTTACATTGTAATGAATCTAACACGCATACAGTTCTGGTGTTGATCATGTTTTGCTCGTGGAAGAGACTTAGTCAATGGATCTGCAACATTCAGATCCGTGTGTACTTTGCAAATATTTATGTCACCCTCCTCTATGTAATTGCGGATGGAATTGAAGCGTCGCTTTATGTGTCTGGTCCTCTTGTGAAACCTTGGTTCCTTGGCTAGAGCAATGGCACCAGTGTTGTCACAGAACAACGTCATTGAGTTCAGTGCACTGGGCACAACTCCAAGATCCGTCATGAACTGCTTCATCCAGACACCTTCCTTTGCCGCCTCCGAGGCAGCTATGTACTCCGCTTCGAATGTAGAATCAGCTACCACGCTTTGCTTGGAACTGCACCAACTTACCGCCTCCCCCCGTTAGAATATATACGTATCCGTCTTGAGACTTAGAGTCATCCGGATCAGTGTCAAAGCTTGCATCGACGTAACCCTTTACGACGAGCTTTTGATCACATCCATAAACGAGAAACATATCCTTAGTCCTTTTCAGGTACTTAACAATATTCTTGACCGCCGTCCAGTGATCCACTCCTGGATTACTTTGAACCCTTCCGGCCATACTTATGGCAAGGCTGACATCTGGTCTTGTGCACAGCATTGCATACATGATAGAGCCTATGGCAGAAGCATAGGGGATGACATTCATCTTTTCTCTATCCTCTGCAGTCACTGGGCATTGAGTCTTACTCAACTTCACACCTTGCAATACAGGCACGAACCCTTTCTTGGACTGATCCATTTTGAACTTCTTCAAAACTTTATCAAGGTATGTGCTCTGTGAAAGTCCTATTAAGCGTCTTGATCTATCTCTATAGATCTTGATGCCTAATATGACAGCAGCTTCTCCTAGGTCCTTCATTGAAAAACTCTTGTTCAAATATCTCTTCACGCTTTCCAAAAATTCTATATTGTTTCCAGTCAACAATATGCCATCCACATATAATATTAGAAACACTATAGAGCTCCCACTCACTTTCTTGTAAATACAAGCTTCTCCGTAAACATGTATATACCCAAACGCTTTGATCACCTCATCAAAATGCTTATTCCAACTCCGAGATGCCTGCACCAGTCCATAAATGGATCGCTGGAGCTTGCAAACTTTGTTAGCATTCTCTGGATCGATAAAACCTTTTGGTTGCATCATATACAACTCTTCCTCAAGGAAACCGTTAAGGAACGCTGTTTTGACATCCATCTGCCAAATTTCATAATCGAAAAATGCAGCTATTGCCAACATGATTTTGACGGACTTAAGCATCACTACGGGAGAGAAAGTCTCGTCGTAGTCAATTCCTTGAATTTGTGAAAAACCCTTTGCCACAAGTCGAGCTTTATAGATGGTGACATTACCGTCCGCGTCCGTCTTCTTCTTAAAGATCCATTTATTCTGAATGGCCTTTCGCCCTTCAGGTAATACTTCCAAAGTCCACACTTTGTTTTCATACATGGATCCAATCTCGGATTACATGGCCTCTAACCATTTGTCGGAATCCGGGCCCACCATCGCTTCTCCATAGCTCGTAGGTTTATCGTTGTCCAACACCATGACCTCTAAGACAGGGTTACCGTACCACTCAGGAGTAGTACGTTCCCTTGTCAACCTACCAGGTTTGGTACTAACTTGATCCGAAGCTTCATGATCACCCTCATTAGCTTCCTCTTCAACTGGTGTAGGCTCCATAGAAACATCTTTCTGTGCTGCGCTACTCTCCGGTTGAAGCAAAGATTCAACAACCTCGTCAAGTTCTATCTTCCTCCCACTCAATTCTTTCGAGAGAAACTCTTTCTCAAGAAATGACCCGTTCTTAGCGACAAACACTTTGCCTTCGGATCTGAGATAGAAGGTATACCCAACCGTCTCTTTTGGGTATCCTATGAAGACGCATTTGTCCGCGTTGGGTTCGAGCTTTTCTGGCTGAAGCATTTTGACATAAGCATCGCATCCCCAAACTTTAAGAAACGACAACTTTGGTTTCTTGTCAAACCATAGTTCATATGGCGTTATCTCAACGGACTTAGATGGTGCCCTATTTAAAGTGTATGCAGCTGTCTCCAACGCTGAGGGATCACTAGAAGAGTGTCTAGAGGGGGGGGGTGAATAGACTACTAGCAGGAATTTAAAACCTAATCTTTCCCAAGTTAATTGGTTCGCAGATTTTAACAGTTTTAGCAAGTCTAGCAAGTCTAACAGCCCTACACATGCAAGTCAACAAATATGGCAGCGGAAAGGAAAGACATTGCACAAGAAGTAAAGAGTTGAGATATATAGATCAAACGCAATTGGAGACGCAAAGATTTTTCCCGTGGTTCCGATAGGTGGTGCTATCGTACGTCCATGTTTATGGAGTCTTCAACCCACGGAGGGTAACGGTCGTGAGAGTCCACGGAGGGCTCCACCCATAAGGGTCCACGAAGTAGCAACCTTGACTATTCCATAACGGCTTCCGTCCACGAAGGACTAGCCTCACTATGGGTAGATCTTCACGAAGTAGGCGATCTCCTTGCCCAAACTTCTTGGTTCAACTCCACAACACGAAGTAGGAGGCTCCCAATCGACACCTAACCAATCTAGGAGGCACCACCCTCCAAAAGGTAATAGGCTCGGCAATGATGATGAACTCCTTGCTCTTGTGCTTCAAGATGATAGACTCCTCAACACAGAATCACTCTCTCACAGATTTGGCTTGGTGGAAGAGATGGGATTGGTGGAAAGCAACTTGGGGAGGCTAGAGATCAAGATTCATATGGTTGGAATGGAATGGCATGATCTCAACACATGAGTAGGTGGCTCTCTCTCAGAAAACTGGATGGGGCAAGTATGGAATAGTTCTGAGTGCTTCTCTTTCGAGTAAGTGGTGGTGAAGGGGTATATATAGGCATCCCCAAAAATCCAACCGTTACACACAAAATGACCAACTCGGTGACACCGATGTGTTAATCTCGGTGGTATCAAAGTGACCAAAAGGTGGCAACTTTTGAATCTCGGTGAGACCGATATAGGAAACTCGGTTGCACCGATAAGGTGACCAACGGTCAGATTGCCCAATCTCAGTGACGCCGATTCAACAAACTCGGTGGTACCGATTTTGTGAAACTGCGTAACAGAAAGTTGGCAACCCAAACTCGGTGGCACCGAAGCAGAATCGGTTGCACCGAAAGGCTAGGGTTTGGCTTAGGTCTGTCTGAGTATGGGAATCGGTGGCACCGAGTGGAAAGTGTTGGTTGCACCGATTTTGGATATTTGACTTTAGACAGACTTTTGTGGAAGAGCTTGTGGGTGTTTTTGGTGACTATCACTTGTGCACGTATGAGCATTTTGTTCACCAACAATACCTTACCCCCTTTTAATAGTATTGGCTTTCCTATGGACTCAAAGTGATTTCTGACAAAGTAAAATGTAGAGTCCTCTTGCTTGAAGCTTTGCCAATCCATTTCCTTGCATCTTGGGGTATCTCCACAATCCTTTTGCCAACCCTCTCTGTGGACTTTATCTGAAATACACTAGGTAAAAGTATTAGTCCAAGAGACAATGTATGTTGTCATGAATTATCAAAACCACCAAGGGAGCATGTTGTGCTTTCAATCTCCCCCTTTTTGGTAATTGATGACAACATACAATCAAAGCTTCGAATAAAGATATACATGGATATAATGAAGACTTTGAGAGACACATGGCTTAGACTTGCTCCCCCTAAATGTGTGCAAACCCTTTAAAGGATAGTTCCTTTGGAATGCATGGACACACATATAGTGGAAGGGAAAATATGAGTCATGTGTATCTTGGCTATATGCATCAAATATATGTGAATGAGATGTATCCTTGTTCAAGACTTCACTCTTGCAAACAATATGTGCAAGAAGCAAGAGATCATCTTGACCAAGGGTATGATGCATATACTTACCTTGAGTTCTTGAGCATACTCGTTGTAGAAACACACTTGAGAAAACAGTGTTAGGAAACACAAGAGTATTCTACTAATCAACAAGGTAATAGAACTCAAAAGTACCAAGATATGGAGAACATATAGAAGATATTATTTCTTAAGATTGATATGTCTCCAAGATCATTTAGAACTTTCTCCCCTTAGATATGAAAATAGTAGATCATCCTCTCCCCCTGAATCTCAGCAGGTAGATATTGGGATTGGATAGGGTGACAAAAAGCTAAGATGATCACCATTAGAAAGAATGTTTATTTCAATATTGACAACTTATGTTAGACTTTTCTCCCCCTACTTTGGTGTTCTCCCCTTGTCTAGAGTATAAACATTGATATTCGCTCTCCCCCTTGATCATATCTCCCCCTTTGCATAAGCATGTATCTCCCTTTAGCATGAAGCTTTGTTATTCTCCCCCTTTGGCATTAATTTCCAAAAAGGTCATACACAGGGATAGATACAGGGATCATTGACTGAGAAGGGATCCTTGAGAACAAGGGTCATTGAATGTAGGGTTCATAGAAATGAAAACTGAGGGAATCATTGAAAATAATTTCTCTCCCTTTGGCTCATAGAAATGTAACTTGAGCTGATGGATTCAGATCAGCCAAAGTCTTGAGTTAGGCATCCTTGAATAAAGAATTTCTCCCCCTAAGGTTTTTTTAAAAGAAGGGATCATCGAAGTAACAATATCATCACTTGTAAGATCACAGAAGAAAAAAAGATTTGCAACTGCGAACACAAATAAGAAAAGAAAACCAATCGGTGACTCCGAGACAAATAAATCGGTGATACCGAGATTTTGTGGTGCAGCTCATCTGCAAATTCGGTAGAACCGAGATATATGTATCGGCGGCTCCGAGGCTAAAACAGAAACTTGGCAGTGGGATTTTGAAATCGAGATATCTCAAACCTTGCCAATAACACAGAGTCAAAATAAATTTTCAAGGGAAATGCAAAAGTTTTTACAAAAGAATATCAACTAGAGAAGATTTAAGTGGTTCCAAGAAATCTTGCAAAATAGAGAATGAACCATCCAAAATTCTTAACTAGATGATGGGCGATACTAGGTCACCTATATTAGAGTATATTGACTTAGGAGCCAAGCAAGAATACTTGATCATAGGTCATACTCAACGTTAAGCTCAAAATGGGGTTACCATTTTTCGATTAAGCATTTTGATGTCTTCATATCACTTGAGTTGCTTTAACTCATGTCTTGGAGTAAAGCCTTTTGAAGGATATGAGTACATACCTTTGAGTGATGTTGATGACGTGGCTTATAGGTGAACTTGCTGAGGATGCTCGAGGTTGATGAAGGTCATCTTGAGTTGGGAGCAATCCTTCTCGTTTTAGTACACTTGTCACCTACATAGGTTAGTCATGCAAGGAAGAACAATAGATATATCCATTTGACATGATACCAATTTAGATTTAGCAAATATGATCACATCAAGTATATGTCAAGGATATGGTTGAGTTGTCTTCTTCCATCCATCATCAAGAGGGGTTGTGGATACTTGGTTATGACAAGATTGCTTATGATTTGAGTTGATGGCAATCTTGTGGAATGAAATTCTTCCAAGTACCTACAAAAGGGTTAGATGCAATACAAGGGAGCATAGAATTCCATGGCATAAGATAACATGTTAGGAGTATTATGGAAATATCAAGAAAGCTCATGCCCTTGCATGCAAACGAGTGAGTCTAGCTCAAGTTTGAAGCATCAATGATGTTCAACTCACTCCTCAAGTAGCAAAATGTTTTCTCATCAAGTGGCTTAGTAAAGATATCGGCCAATTGCTTGTTAGTGCGAACATGCTTAAGATTAATATCTCCTTTGGCAACATGGTCATGAATAAAATGATGTCTAACTTGAATATGTTTAGCTCGAGAATGTTGCACAGGATTATGACCAATTTTAATAGCACTTTCATTGTCACAAAGTAATGGAACATTTCTAACATGGATTCCATAATCCTTAAGCGTTTGTGTCATCCATAGTAATTGTGCACAACAAGATCCGGCAGCAATATACTCAGCTTCGGCAGTAGATAGAGATACCGAGTTTTGTTTCTTGGAGGACCAAGACACAAGAGATCTACCCAAAAATTGACAAGTACCCGAGGTGGATTTTCTGTCAACCTTGTCACCGTCATAGTCCGAATCGGAATAGCCAACAAGGTTAAAGGAAGATCCCTTGGGATACCAAATGCCAAAGTTTGGTGTTTGTATCAAATATCTCACAATACGTTTTACGGCCAAAAGATGACACTCTTTAGGTGCAGCTTGATATCTAGCACACATGCAAACACTAAGCATGATATCGGGACGAGAGGCACATAGATATAGCAATGAACCAATCATAGATCGATAAAACTTTTGATCAACTGGTTCATCCTCCTTGGTAAGATCAACATGTCCACTAGTAGGCATAGGAGTTTTCATACCTTTTCACTCTTGCATGTTGAACTTCTTGATCAAGTCCTTGGTATACTTAATTTGAGAGATGAAAGTTCCTTCTTTTGTTTGCTTGATTTGAAAACCAAGAAAGAATTTCAGCTCACACATCATGGACATCTCATACTTCTCGGACATCAACCTTCCAAATCTTTCACTAAATTGTGGGTTAGTAGATCCAAAAATAATATCATCCACATAGATTTGGCACACAAATAATTCACCATTAACTCTCTTAGTGAATAAGGTTGCGTCAATTTTACCAATTTCAAACCCTTTTTCAATAAGAAACTTTGTTAAGCATTTGTACCAAGCACGAGGGGCTTGCTTAAGACCATAAAGGGCTTTACGAAGCTTGTAAACATGATTATGTTTCTTAGGATTCACAAAACCAGGTGGTTGCTTAACGTAGACTTCTTCTTCAATCTCACCATTTAAAAAGGCACTTTTAATGTCCATTTGATAAAGCGTGATATCATGGTGATTAGCATAAGCAAGAAGAATGTGAATAGCTTCAAGTCTAGCGACGGGGGCATAGGTCTCACCGTAGTCCATACCTTCGACTTGCGTATATCCTTGGGCTACGAGACGAGCCTTGTTGCGTACGACTTGACCGTCTTCGTCTTGCTTGTTCCGAAACACCCATTTGGTTCCGATGATGTTTTGCTCATCCTTGGGATTTTCCACGAGTGTCCACACTTCGTTCCTCTCGAAGTTGTGAAGCTCTTCATGCATTGCGTTCACCCAATCCGGGTCTTCAAGAGCTTGTTCTACCTTCAAGGGCTCAATGCTAGAGATGAAAGAATAATGTTCACAAAAGTTAGCTAGACGAGTTTTAGAGCGAGTGATTCTCCCTGTTTGTATATCACCAAAGATTTGGTTTAGGGGATGGTTCTTGGTCACTTGTGCTCGAACTCGGGTCAGCTTCCGATTGTTGGATGGTGGACCTTCTTCTTCATCATCATCTCCTTCATCTTCGTTGTTGTTGAAGGTGTCGTTTCCTTGAGGTGGTGGTGAAGGAGGTTGTGGTGGATCTTCATGATGCACTTCCTCCTCTTCATCATCTTGTCGTGTACCGCTTGTGGATACCTCCATGTCATGTTGTGGTTCACCTTGACGTGAAGTAGGGGCTTCCACTTGAGTTGATGAAGTACTTTCCTTCACCTCCATGGGACGAATCTTGCCGATGGACAAGTATTGGATAGCTTCCGAAGGATCCTTATCACCTACATCATTTGGCAATTGTTCGACTTGCGAACCATTAGATTCATCAAACTTCACATCTACCGTCTCTTCAACTTTTCGAGTGAAGTTGTTGTAGACACGGTAAGTGTGAGAGTTCGATCCGTAACCAAGTAGGAAACCTTCATGAGATTTAGGAGCAAATTTAGTACGACGATGCTTATCAAGAATGTAGCACTTTGAGCCAAATACCCGAAAGTATCCAACTTGGGGTTTGTTACCGGTGAGTAGCTCGTATGCCGTTTTACCGAGAAGCTTGTGCAAGTAAAGTCGGTTTGTGGCATGACATGCTGTTTCCACGGCTTCTGCCCAAAAGTGTCTTGGCATCTTGTATTCGTCAAGCATCGTTCTTGCCATCTCAATAAGCGTCCGGTTCTTCCTCTCAACAACTCCATTTTGTTGAGGCGTGTACGTAGCCGAGAACTCCTATGAGACACCTTCTTCGTCAAGAAAGGTATCCACATGGGTGTTCTTGAACTCCGATCCGTTATCGCTCCGAACCTTCTTGATCTTCACTTCAAACTGATTTTGCGCTTTGCGAACGAAGTTCTTGAAGATCTTTTGAACCTGCGACTTATCATCAAGAAAGAATACCCACATAAATTTGGAAAAATCATCAACTATAGCTAGACCATAGGAATTTCCACCGAGACTCTTGTAAGCATTGGGACCAAAAAGATCCATGTGAAGTAACTCGAGTGGTCTCCTAGTAGTCATGATATTCTTAACGGGATGACTTCCACCTACTTGCTTTCCAGCTTGACAAGCACTACAAAGTCTATCTTTGTCAAAGATAACATCTTTAACACCAAGTATATGATCACCTTTGATAAGCTTGTCTAGATTACGCATGCCAACATGTCCTAGTCTCCTATGCCAAAGCCAACCTTTAGAAGATTTTGCAATAAGACAAGTACGAGGTTTGGATCTCTTAGTGAAATCGACAATGTATAGATCACCTCTACGGAAACCGGTAAAGACCATTTTATGATTATCTTGACGAAACACTTGACAATCTACTTTCGCGAATAGCACATTAAAACCAAAGTCGGCAAGTCTAGATACGGAAAGAAGATTGTAGCCAAGAGATTCAACAAGCATAACATTTTGAATAGAGATATCATGGGATATGGCCACCTTGCCAAGACCAAGTACCTTACCCTTGGAGTTGTCTCCAAATTTTACGTACCTTCGTGGTCCACGGTTTGGTGTGATCTCTTCAAACATTTCTCTATCTCCGGTCATATGATCGGTACATCCGCTATCGAGAATCCACTCTTTTCCTCCGGACATGTAATCCTTGAAGTTTGCCATGAGACTTAGATTCTTCTTGATCTTCTCATACTCGATGTCGTACAACTCATGTTCATCATAGTCGCCATGTTCCACATTGTCATCATCAAGTGGTAAATCCTCATCACAAAGAACAAGAGATTCGTTAGGATTGTGATCATAACAATGTTCAAGTTTATGAATGCGAATGGCTTCTACAATGATGTTGTTGATAGTTGTGACATCTCCTTTAGCACGCATGACGTCTCTAAGCTCAAATAGACAATTATCAAACTTGGGATCACTAGGTGTCATTTGTGGAAGGCAATAGTTTTATGAAGAATTTCATCAAGATTGCTCAATGAATAACTTGGATATCGTTTCTCCAAGTCATTCCATAAAGTGTAAGCACATTCAAAATTCTTGATTTGATTAAGCACATTTCTAGGCAATGCTCTAACAATGAGATTAACAGTTCTAAGATTGCATAGCATATCAATTTCCTCTTCGTGTATGGGATGTAAAGGATCAATGGGAGGTACATAGGGGCTCTTAACATATTTGCTCAATTGAAATTCATTAAACAGCTCAAGCATGAAAGTTTTCCATTGACTATAGTACTCTCCATCAAGAATAGGCACACCACAACTCAAACTCCCTATACTAGACACATCCATCTTCCTCCTCGGTGATTAAACCGAAGCATTGGAGACCAATGCTCTGATACCAATTGAGGGATCACTAGAAGAGTGTCAAGAGGGGGGTGAATAGACTACTAGCAGGAATTTAAAACCTAACCTTTTCCCAAGTTAATTGGTTGGCAGATTTTAACAGTTTTAGCAAGTCTAGGAAGTCTAACAGCCCTACACATGCAAGTCAACAAATATGGCAGCGGAAAGTAAAGACATTGCACATGAAGGAAAGAGTTGAGATAGATAGATCAAACGCAATTGGAGACGCAAAGATTTTTCCCGTGGTTCCGATAGGTGGTGCTATCGTACGTCCACGTTTATGGAGTCTTCAACCCAAGGAGGGTAACGGTCACGAGAGTTCATGGAGGGCTCCACCCATAAGGGTCCACGAAGTAGCAACCTTGACTATTCCATAACGGCTTCCGTCCACGAAGGAATAGCCTCACTATGGGTAGATCTTCACGAAGTAGGCGATCTCCTTGCCCTTACAAACTTCTTGGTTCAACTCCACAACACGAAGTAGGAGGCTGCCAAGCGATACCTAACCAATCTAGGAGGCACCACCCTCCAAAAGTTAATAGGCTCGGCAATGATGATGAACTCCTTGCTCTTGTGCTTCAAGATGATAGACTCCTCAACACACAATCACTCTCTCACAGATTTGGCTTGGTGGAAGAGATGGGATTGGTGGAAAGCAACTTGGGGAGGCTAGAGATCAAGATTCATATGGTTGGAATGGAATGGCATGATCTCAACACCTGAGTAGGTGGCTCTCTCTCAGAAAACTGGATGGGGCAAGTATGGAATAGTTCTGAGTGCTTCTCTTTCGAGTAAGTGGTGCTGAAGGGGTATATATAGGCATCCCCAAAAATCCAACCATTACACACAAAATGATCAACTCGGTGACACCGATGTGTTAATCTCGGTGGTACCGAAGTGACCAAAAGGTGGGAACTTTTGAATCTCGGTGAGACCGATATAGGAAACTCGGTTGCACCGATAAGGTGACCAACGGTCAGATTGCCCAATCTCGGTGACGCCGATTCAACAAACTCGGTGGTACCGATTTTGTGAAACTGCGTAACAGAAAGTTGACAACCCAAACTCGGTGGCACCGAAGCAGAATCGGTTGCACCGAGAGGCTAGGCTTTGGCTTAGGTCTGTCTGAGTATGGGAATCGGTGGCACCAAGTGGAAAGTGTTGGTTGCACCGATTTTGGATATTTGACTTTAGACAGACTTTTGTGGAAGAGCTTGTGGGTGTTTTTGGTGACTATCACTTGTGCACGTATGAGCATTTTGTTCACCAACAATACCTTACCCCCTTTTAATAGTATTGGCTTTCCTATGGACTCAAAGTGATTTCTCACAAAGTAAAATGTAGAGTCCTCTTGCTTGAAGCTTTGCCAATCCATTTCCTTGCATCTTGGGGTATCTCCACAATCTCCACAATCCTTTTGCCAACCCTCTCCGTGGACTTTATCTGAAATACACTAGGTAAAAGTATTAGTCCAAGAGACAATGTATGTTGTCATGAATTAACAAAATCACCAAGGGAGCATGTTGTGCTTTCAATAACCCCAAAATGATAGTGGCAAATTGGCAAGAGACATCATAGAACGCACCATTTCCAATAAGGTACGATCATGACGTTCGGACACACCATTACGCCATGGTGTTCCACGTAGCGTCAACTGTGAAACAATTCCACATTGTCTTAAGTGACTGCCAAACTCATAACTCAGATATTCTCCTCGATCAGATCGTAGGAATTTAATCTTCTTGTTACGATGATTCTCAACTTCACTCTGAAATTGTTTGAACTTTTCAAACATTTCAGACTTGTGTTTCATTAAGTAAATATACCCATATCTACTTAAGTCATCGGTGAAGGTGAGAAAGTAACGATATCCACCGTGTGCCTCAATGCTCATCGGACCGCACACATCAATATGTATGATTTCCAACAAGTCACTTGCCCTTTCCATTGTTCCGGAGAACGGGGTCTTAGTCATCTTGCCCATGAGGCATGGTTCACATGTGTCAAGTGATTCAAAATCAAGTGACTCCAAAAGTCCATCAGCATGGAGCTTCTTCATGCGTTTTACACCAATATGACCTAAGCGGCAGTGCCACAAGAAAGTGGTGCTATCATTATCAACTATACATCTTTTGGCATCAATGTTATGAACATGTGTATCATCACTATCGATATTAAATAAGAATAAACCCCTCGCATTGGGTGCATGACCATAAAAGATATTACCCATATAAATAGAACAACCATTATTCTCTGATTTAAATGAGTAACCGTCTCGCATTAAACAAGATCCAGATATAATGTTCATGCTCAACGCAGGCACTAAATAACCATTATTCAGGTTCATCACTAATCCCGATGGTAATCGAATAGCGAGCGTGCCGACGGCGATCACATCAACCTTGGAACCATTTCCCACGCGCATCGTCACTTCATCCTTTGCGAGCCTCCGTCTATTCCGTAGTTCCTGGTTTGAGTTGCAGATGTGAGCAACCGAACCGGTATCAAATACCCATGCACTACAACGAGAGTTGGTAAGGTACACATCAATAACATGTATATCATATATACCTTGTTTGGTGTTGGCCGCCTTCTTGTCGGCCAGATACTTGGGGCAATTCCACTTCCAGTGGCCAGTTCCCTTGGAATGAAAGCACTCAGTTTCTGGCTTGGGTCCAGCCTTGGGTTTCTTCATAGGAGAGGCAACTGCTTTGCCACTCTTCTTGGAGTTACCCTTCTTTCCCTTGCCATTCTTCTTGAAACTAGTGGTTTTATTGACCATCAACACTTGATGTTCCTTCTGGATTTCAGACTCAGCGACATTCAGCATGGCAAACAGCTCGACAACTGATTTGTTCATCCCTTGCATGTTATAGTTCAACACGAAGCTTTTGAAGCTAGGTGGCAGTGATTGAAGAACTCTGTCAGTGATCGCATCTGGCAGGAGTGTAATTCCCAATTCAGCCAAACGGTTGAAATACCCACACATTCTGAGTATGTGCTCACTGACAGACCCGTTCTCCTCCATCTTGCAAGCATAGAACTTATCGGAGGTCTCATAGCTCTCGATCCGGGCATTCTTTTCAAAAATAAACTTCAACTCTTGGAACATCTCATATGCTCCATGACGTTCAAAACGCCTTTGAAGTCATGGTTCTAAGCCATACAACATAGCACACTGAACTATTGCGTAGTCATCTCAACGTGCCTGCCAGGCGTTCAGAACGTCTGCAGATGACACATGAGCGGGTTGCGCACCGAGCGGTGCATCAAGGACATAAGCTTTTTGTGAAGCCGTGAGGATAATCCTCAGATTACGGGCCCAGTCTACAAAGTTACTTCCATCATCTTTCAGCTTGGCTTTCTCTAGGAACGCATTGAAATTCAGGGGAACTACTACGCTAGCCATTGACATACAACATAAATTTGCACAACAACTTAGACTATTGTTCAAGATAAAGAGTTTAGTTAATCATATTACTTAAAACTCCCACCCATATTGACATCCCTCCGGTCATCCGAGTGCTACATGATCCAAATTCACCAACCCAAGTCCGATCATCACGTGAGATGAGGTGGTTTCAATGGTGAACATCTCCATGTTGATCATATCTAGTATATGACTCATGTTCGACCTTTCGGTCTCTTGTGTTCCGAGGCCATGTGTGTACATGCTAGGCTCGTCAAGTTTAACCCGAGTGTTCTGCATGTGCAAAACTGGCTTGCACCCGTTGTATGCAAACATAGAGTCTATCACACCCGATCATCACGTGGTGCTTCGAAACGACGAACTTTCACAACGGTGCACACTCGGGGAGAACACAATTTTACCTTGAAATTTTAGTGAGGGATCACCTTATAATGCTACCGTCGTCCTAAGAAAAATAAGATGCATAAAAGGATTAACATCACATGCAAATCATAAGTGACATGATATGGCCATGAACTTGTGCTTTTGATCTCCATCTCCAAAGCACCGACATGATCTCCATCGTCACCGGCATGACACCATGATCTCCATCATCATGATCACCATCATTGTGTTGCCATCGGGGTTGTCACGCCAACCATGCTTCTACTACTATTGCTATAGCTTAGCGATAAAGTAAAGCATTACATAGCGCTTAATGATTGACACGCATGTCATACAATAATTAAACACAACCCTATGGCTCATGCCGGTTGCCGTATGAATCGACATGCAAGTCGATATAAACTATTACTAAACATGATCATCTCATACATCAAATATATTTCATCATGTCTTTGGCCATATCATATCACAACATACCCTGCAAAAACAAGTTAGACGTCCTCTAATTTGTTGTTGCATGTTTTACATGGCTGCTATGGGTATCTAGCAAGAACGATTCTTACCTACGCAAAACCACAACAGTGATATACAAGTTGCTATTTAACCTTCTACAAGGACCGCCTTTGTCAAATCCGATTCAACTAAGGTGGGAGAGACAGACACCCGCTAGCCATCTTATGCAACAAAGTTACATGTCAGTCGATGGAACCGGTCTCTCGTACGTGGACGAGTAAGGTTGGTCCGAGCCGCTTCATCCCACAATACTGCTGAATCAAGAAAAGACTAAGGAAGGAAGCAATATGAAAATCTATGCCCACAAACTCCTTTGTGCTCTAATCGTGATGTCATCTACGCAAAGACCTAGCTCTGATACAACTATTGGGGAACGTTGCATGGGAAACAAAAAAATTCCTACGCATCACCAAGATCAATATAGGAGATGAGCATCTACGAGAGGAGAGATGGGATCCACATACCCTTGTAGATCGCTAAGAGGGAAGCGTTAAGAAACGCAGTTGATGTAGTCGAACGTCTTCACGATCCAAATCGCAATCCGTCCCGCGATACAATCACGATCTAGTGTCGAACGGACGGGACCTCCGCGTTCAGCACACGTACAGCTCGATGACGTTCTCCGCCTCCTTGATCCAGCAAGCGAGGGCGGAGAGGTAGATGAGTTCTCCGGTAGCACGATGGCATGGAGGCGGTGGTGGTGGAGCTGATCCGGCATGGCCTCGCCAAGCAATACCGAAACCGATCTAGTGGTGAAACGGATCTAGAGGGAGAGGGAGGGCTGCGCCGTGGCCTTTCAGGTGCGGCTGCCCTCTCCCCTCTAGTATATATAGCGGGAAGGGGAGGGGGGCTGCGCCCTAGGGTTCCCCCCTAGGGGGGCCAGCGGCCAAGGAGAGGGGCGACTGCCCTAGAGGTGGCTTGGCCCCCAAGTTAGGGTGGCGCCACCCTAGGGTTGGCCCTCCCACCAGCCCAGCCGCATGGGCCTAGGTGGGGAGGGGCTCACAGCCCACCAGAGGCTGGCACGCACCCCTCACAGCCCATGTGGCCCCTCCGGGGCTGGTGGCCCCTTACGGTGGACCCCCGGAACCCTTTCAGCACCCCCGATACGCTATTGGTGACGCCCGAACTTTTTCCGGTGACCAACACGGAACTTCCCATATATCAATCTTTACCTCCGGACCATTCTGGAGCTCCTCGTCATGTCCGGGATCTCATCCGGGACTCTGAACAACCTTCGGTCACCAACATATATAACTCAACAATACCGAATCGTCACCGAACGTTAAGTGTGCAGACCCTATGGGTTCAAGAACTATGTAGACATGACCGAGACACCTCTATGGTCAATAACCAATAGCGGGACCTGGATGCCCATATTGGCTCCTACATATTCTATGAAGATCTTTATCGGTTAAACCTCTATGTCAAGGATTCAGTTAATCCCGTATGCAGTTCCCTTTGTTCATCGGTATGTTACTTGCCCGAGATTCGATCGTCGATATCTCCATACCTAGTTCAATCTCGTTACCGGCAAGTCTCTTTACTCGTTCCGTAATACAAGATCCCATGGCTAACTCTTTAGTCACGTTGCTTGCAAGCTCATTTGTGATGTTGTATTACTGAGTGGGCCTTGAGATACCTCTCCGTCACACGGAGTAACAAATCCCAGTCTTGATCCATGCCAACTCAACAGATACCCTCGGAGATACCTGTAGAGCATCTTTATAGTCACCCTATTACGTTGCAACGTTTGATACACACAAGGTACTCCTCCGGTGTCAGTGAGTTGCATGATCTCATGGTTATAGGAACATATACTTGACATGCAGAAAACAATAGTAATAAACTTGATATGATCATATGCTACGTTCATAGTTTGGGTCTTCTCCATCACATCATTCTCCTAATGATGTGATCCCGTTATCAAATGACAACTCATGTCTATGACTAGGAAACCATAGCCATCTTTGATCAACGAGCTAGTCTCTTAGAGGCTCACTAGGGACATAGTGTTGTCTATGTACTCACACATGTATATGAGTTTCCAGTCAATACAATTCTAGCATGGATAATAAACATTTATCATGAACAAGGAAATATAATAATAACCATTTTATTATTGCCTCTAGGGAATATTTCCAACAGTAGCTAGATGGCTTTCTCTCTCTCTTTTTATTCTCAATACAATGGTCTCTTGGAGATCTATTTGATGTAATTACTTTTTGCGGTGTGTTTGTTGGGATCCGATGAAGTTTGAGTTCATGATCAGTTTCCATCCATGAACATTATTTGAGTCTTCTTTGATCTCTTATATGCATGATTATTTATAGCCCCGTATTTCTTCTTCTAATCTTTGGTTTAGTTAGGCCAACTAGATCGATTTTTCTTGCCATGGGAAGAGGTGCTTTGTGATGGGTTCGATCTTGCGGTGTCCTCTCCCACTAACAGAAGGGGCCGCGAGGCATGCATGTATCGTTGCTATTAAGGATAACAAGATGGGGTCTATTCCTACATGAATATATCTTATCTACATCATGTCATCGTTCTTAATTCATTACTCCATTTCTCCATGAACTTAATATACTAGATGCATGCTGGATAGCGGTCGATGTGTGGAGTAATAGTAGTAGATGCAGAATCGTTTCGGTTTACTAATCTTGGACGTGATGCCTATATATTGATCATCGCCTTGGATATCGTCATGATTATTTGATCATCTATCAATTGCCCAACAGTAATTTGTTTACCCACCGTGTGTTATACTCATGAGAGAAGCCACTAGTGAAACCTACGGCCCCCGGGTCTATGATGTCTACTACACAACTTTATTCTTGTAGACTCGTGTTGGGCCTCCAAGCGCAGAGTTTTGTAGGACAGTAGCAATTTTCCCTCAAGTGGATGACCTAAGGTTTATCAATCCGTGGAAGATGTAGGATGAAGATGGTCTCTCTCAAACAATCCTGCAATCAAATAAAAGAAATCTCTTGTGTCCCCAACACACCCAATACAATGGCAAACTGTATAGGTGCACTAGTTCGGCGAAGAAATGGTGATACAAGTGCAATTTGGATGGTAGATAGGTTTTTGTAATCTCAAAATATAAAAACAGCAAGGTAACAAATAGTACTTTCGCTAGTGCTTGGAAACAAGGCCTAGGGTCCGTACTTTCGCTAGTGCAATCTCTCAACAATGCTAATATAATTGGATCACATAACCATCCCTCAACGTGCAACGAAGAATCACTCCAAACTTCTTATCTAGCGGAGAACATAAGAAGAAATTGTTTGTAGGGTACGAAAGTATTCTTTCTGATCGATCTATCCAAGAGTTCGTACTAAGATAACACCAAGTTATCCTTTCCGATCGATCTATCTAAGAGTTCGTACTAGAATAACACCATATGATACGCGTCAACCAACTCTAATGTCACCTAGATACTCTAATGTCACCACAAGTATCCATGAGTTAATTATACGATACTCATCAAACAATTTCAGATTCATCATACTCAATCCAACACAAAGAACTTCAAGGAGCACCCCAAGATTTCTATCAGAGAATGTAGGACAAGAACGTGTATCAACCCCTATGCATAGATTACCCTAATGTCACCTCGGGAATCCGCAAGTTGAGTACCAAAACATATATCAAGTGAATCAATAGAACACCCCATTGTCACCACGGGTATCCTCATGCAAGACATATATCAAGTGTTCTCAAATCCAATATTCAATCCAACATGACGAGATCTCAAAGGGAAAGATTCAATTCATCACAACAAGATAGTAAGGGAAACACACCATATGATCCGACTATATTAACAAAGCCCATGATACATCAAGATCGTGACATCTCAAGAACACGAGAGAGAGAGAGAGATTGAACACATAGCTACTGGTACATACCCTCAGCCCCGAGGGTGGACTACTCACTCCTCATCATGGCCTCCGCCGGGATGACGATGATGGCCACCGGAGATGGATTCCCCTGTCCGGCAGGGTACTGGAACGTCTTCGGATTGGTGTTTCATCGATATAGAGAGTTGATGCGGCGGAGCGGAGAGTCTAGGGTTATTTCTGGGGGTTTCTGAATATATAGGATTTTTGGGCGTCGGTTTCACACCAAGATGGGCCACGAGTGCACCACAATACACCAGGGCGCACCAGAGGGGCCTGGAACGCCCAGGTGAGTTGTGCCCACCTCGTGGCTCTTCTCCGATGGTTCTTCGCTCCAATATTGCTTATTTTGTCCAGAAAAAATCACCAAAAAGTTTCGGGCGATTCCGAGAACTTTCATTTTCTGCACAAAAACAACACCACGGTAATTCTGCTGAAAACATCGTCAGTCTCGGTTAGTTCTAAATAAATCATGCAAAGTGCATCAAAACCATATAAAAGTATTGTAAACATAGGTGAATATGGCATGAATACTTCATAAATTATCGATACGTTGGAGACGTATCAGCATCCCCAAGCTTAATTCCTACTCGTCCTCGAGTAGGTAAATGATAAAATAAATAATTTATGAAGTGTGAATGCTAGCATAGTATATAAGTTTGATAAATGATAATTCCAATCCATTTTTCTAGCATCATAACCAGCAACTTTTTCTCATAACTCATCATGATAAAGTAGCAACCAATTCACATGTTATGGTTCAAACAATGAATTCTCTTGAAACTTAACAACCTATGTTCTTAGTCACCGAACAATTGCAATTCAACCTATCCCCAACAAAGTCTAAGTAAGAGCTCCACATACTCAATCATCATATAGTCTTCTATGATTGCTAGTACTGAAAGCATATTTTTGGAACAAATAACATCCATCGAACACAGAGAAAGATAGGGGCTTAATGTTTTGCCTCCCAACTCATTTATCATAGAGATAATTGTCAAGAATAATAAGTCATGATCTAATATATTTGACTGGCCATATGTGCCTAGATCTTTCCCCACCACATGATGCTTGTCAACTAGAGAATAATTGAGGTTGAAATGAGAATGCATACTATTGACTCTTGCATAAAAGTAAACACTCAAAGGTAAAAGAGAGGCCCTTCACAGAGGGAAGCAGAGATTTGCATATGTGCCAGATCTCAAAACATAAATCAGAGATAAATATAATTTTGGGAGGTACACCCTTCCTATCAACGTTACGACCAAGAGTTATCAATATCTTCCATCCTAAACACATAAGAGGCCGTTCCCAAGCGGTAAAAGTAAAGGTTTACTCCGCCTCCACCAACAAACACACTCCACGGCTAGCCGAATCCACGGGTACCGTCCATACCAACAACATTCATGGGGGAGTTTTGTTTAATTATTTGCAATTTTTGATTTCGGGACTGGGAATCCCTATTACCGCCCCTCTCGTACAAGGATGAGTGAATAAACACTCATCATGAGAATAACCCGCTTAACATGGAAGATACTGACCGCCCCCTGTTGCTCCATGAGCGGTCCAGGTACACAAAACAGGTGTTCATTTGAAATTTTAGAGGTGGCACATGCAAATTTACTTGGAATGGCAGTGAAATACCATATATAGGTAGGTATGGTGGACTCTTATGGAAGAAACTTGGCTCAAGGATTTGGATGCACAAGTAGTATCTCTACTTAGTATGAAGTGTTGTCTAGCAAAAGGTTCTAAACAAGCACCACATATTGGAGGATCCATAACAATATAGCTTCTATGCAAATATACACAACCATAACTCATTAAGTTGTCTTCCTTGTCCAACTTCAACTGATTTACTCAAGTTTGAAAATAATTAATGGTTATTCACAATCATAGAAGATGTCCAAGATAATATATTTGTATGTGAAAGTTCTCTTCCTTATACTAATCATTCATGAATTGCTTGTATGACCAATTTGATGATTGTCAAACTTCAATAGATTTTACTTTATAAACCAAATGTGAAGCTACTACTAAGCATAAAGCACATTGATAATTTTAGATTTATGATATTTCATTCATTCTCAATTTACACTTAGGATATAAGTGAAGCACATGAGTAAACCTCAAACTACTCTCAAAAGATATAAGTGAAGATCAATGAGTAGTCAAATAATTAAGTAGCTATGTGAGGACTCTCTCTCAATAAAGATTTTCAGATCTGAGTATCTTATTCAAACAGCAAACTAAATAAAAATTCATTCCAAGAATAGAACATATCATGTGGACAAATAAAAATTTAGGCTCCACATAGGCTAACCGATATTTGTTTGATGAAGAGATGTGGGATGCGTAGCATCCCCAAGATTAGATGCTTGAGACTTCTTGAAATATTTACTTGGGTTGCCTTGGAAATCCCCAAGATTGAGATTTTTGTATCTCGTTCAATCCTCTCATATCACGGTTTGACCTATTCTCAAAAACTTCATCCACACAAAACTTGAAAAGAGCTCGTGAGATAGGTTAGTGCACATAATAATAAATTAACTCTTTATGTACTGCCAAGACAAGTTGCATCATAATTTCAAACATCATCTACTGTTTACTATCATTTCCACAATTTATATCTACCAATATAGGCTATGGAAACTATAGGATAAGTAGATAACAAAACTATGACAGCAATCTGTCCAAACAGAACAGTCTGTAGCAATCTATTAAACCAGTGTACTTATGTATCTCTAAAAATTATGAAAATTTAGGACGTGATAAAAAATTATATGACAATACTGTGTAAAAATTTCAAAACACTTTCCACATTCCAGTAAAATATGAAAATTCAAACACTACAGTAAAAGTTTCTATTTTTACACAGCACACATCAAACATGCAATGCAAGCATCCTAAAAGGCAATTCTTGGAAATTTTTATTGAAAAACAAGATTATAAATAACACCTAACAGAGAACAACAAAATAAAATGATGCTCCAAGTAAAACACATATTATGTGACGAATAAAAATATAGTTCTAAGTAAGATATACCGATAATGTTGAAGACGAAAGAGGGGATGCCTTCCGGGACATTCCCGAGCTTAGACGCTTGAGTCTTCCTTTGATATTAACTTCGGGGTGACTTCGGCATCCCCAAGCTTAGTTTCTTGTCACTCCTTATTCTCCTCATATCGGTGTCTTACCAAAACTAGAAAACATCAGTCACACAAAACTTAACGGAACTTCGTGAGATGGGTCAGTATAATAAATAAAGATCATTCACTTAGGTACTGTCAAGACAAGATTCATAATTCTTCTCACATAATACCTACTGTATTCTACCATTCACATAATTTATATCACTGAATATAAGCTATGGGAACGCTAAAACAAGCAAACTATGCATGCAAAACATAATCTGTCAAAAACAGAACAGTCTGTGAAGATCTGTAGTATACCCATACTTCCCTGTCTCTAAAAATTCTGAACAATTAGGAAAACCTGAAGAATTTGTATATCAACACTGTGTAAACATTTCAGATCATTATCGCGCTCCAGTAAAAAATGAAAGTTCCTGTACTGGAGTCAAAAGTTTCTGTTTTGGTTCAGCATCAATTCTACTCATCTTGTGAGTCATCCCAAAGGCTTTACTTGGCACTTTATTGAAATAAACGACACAAAACATGATTACTACAGTAGCTTAATCATGTGAACATATAAAAACAGAAAGTAAAAGTGTTGGGTTGTCTCCCAACAAGCGCTTTTCTTTAAAGCCTTTTAGCTAGGCACGATGATTTCAATGATGCTCATATAAGAATAGTATTTGAAACATGCAAAAGAGCATCATGAATCTCATGGCAAGCATATTTAAGTCTAACCCACTTCCTATGCATAGGGATTTTGTGAGCAAACAATTTATGGGATCAAGAATCAACTAGCATAGGAAGGCAAAACAAGCATAACTTCAAAACTTTGAACACATAGGGAGGCAACTTGATATTATTGCAATTCCTACAAGCACATGTTCCTCCCTCATAATAATTTTCAGTAGTAGCATGAATAAATTCCACAATATAACTATCACATAAAGCATTCTTTTCATGATCCACAAGCATAGAAAATTTATTACTCTCCACATAAGCATATTTGTTCTCATTCATAATGGTCGGAGCAAACTCAACAAAATAACTATCATGAGACACTTGATTGACATAACCACATTCAATATTAGAATAATGGTGACACGTTTCATGGTTACTATCACTCATTATAGCATACATGTCATCATCATAATCATTATAGATAGGAGGCATGCCATCATCATAATAATTTTGCTCATCAAAACTTGGGGGACAAAAAATATCATCTTCATCAAACATAGCATCCCCAAGCTTGTGGCTTTGCATATCATTAGCATCATGGATATTCAGAAAATTAATGCTAACAATATTGCTATCATGCTCAGTATTCAAGGAATTCTCATTGCGTATTCTCATAATTTCTTCCTCTACCAATTGAGCACAATTTTCGGAATCCTTATTTTCACGAAAGACATTATAAAGACGAAACAAATGATGCAACCTAAACTCCATTTTTTTGTAGTTTTCTTTTATAAAACCAAACTAGTGATAAGAAAGAAACTAAAAGATTTAGTTTCAATATCTAAATATATACCTTCAAGCACTCACCTCCCCGGCAATGGCACCAGAAAAGAGCTTGATGTCTACTACACAACTTTATTCTTGTAGACTCGTGTTGGGCCTCCAAGCGCAGAGTTTTGTAGGACAGTAGCAATTTTCCCTCAAGTGGATGACCTAAGGTTTATCAATCCGTGGGAGGTGTAGGATGAAGATGGTCTCTCTCAAACAACCCTGCAATCAAATTCAAGAAATCTCTTGCGTCCCCAACACGCCCAATACAATGGCAAATTGTATAGGTGCACTAGTTCGGTGAAGAGATGGTGATACAAGTGCAATATGGATGGTAGATATAGGTTTTTGTAATATGAAAATATAAAAACAGCAAGGTAACAAATAGTAAATATGGAGCAAAACATTGTATAAATGCTTGGAAACAAGGCCTAGGGTTCGTACTTTCGCTAGTGCAATCTCTCAACAATGCTAATATAATTGGATCACATAATGTCGGGCCATGATGCACACGATCACCTATGGGACCACGGGCCCCTTTGTGGTTCGGCAGGGGTGAGGTCACGATGCACAAAGAGAAGAGGTGGTGAGGCAGCACGACGACGAGACACTCGTGTTTTACCCAGGTTCGGGCCGCTGGGAAGCGTAAAACCCTACTCCTGCTTTGGTGGATTAATCGGGGGAACACGAAGCACACGCAGTGCTCAAACCCGGTTAGGCTGCCTTTGGGAGAGCTGCTATGCTAGTACAAGTGTCCAAGGGTCCGAATCTTTAGCTAGGTTGCCTTGGGCCTCCTTTTATAGCTCAAGGGGCAACCATAGTGGCAAAACAGACATTATCTAGTGATCAGATAGCTAACAGTGCTATCATACCTAACTCTGGCACTTAGGACAAAATGCCATAAATGCTAGACTAGGTGGCGTGTGGGGACGCACCCCCGGCAGGCTTTTACCACCGTTGTAGCCAACCGTTGCTCCATATCTTGACACGCCTCTGGACGGGTGTCAAACGGGCATAATATGTCTTCCAGCGAGTCGCCACGTACTTAGCAAGAGCCACTTAGCCACCTGAGGGCTCGACACCGCATCGACAATTGACTAGCGTTGCGATGCGATGGAGCGGTGGCCGATCGGCTCGCGCCTGCTGGGGGACGGCTTGCCGGGTCTTCCTAAAGATGTGTGCGCCTCGGTCCCAGGCAGGCACCGAGGACATGATTGGTGCGGTTCGGGCCCGTTCTGGGCCGTTGCCTCGACCTTGCCGGCGTTGGTTAGCCAGCGTAGGCTGCTTCTGTCAGAGTCTTGGTCTTGAATGTTGGTTTCATCTTCTCTTATGCGCTCCTTGATCTCATGTAGCGCGGCTTCTCTGGTTTGGACTAGTTTTGACGGGGTAGCAGCTTTCCCCGGCAGGCTTAGGCCATCGGGTTGGGGGCTTATCATCTGTGCACAATTCAGGGGGAAATAAACGCCCCTGTTTGTGTACCCCGACAGAAGCCCCCGGGCCGGAGCCATACGTGTCACTTGGCATTGTTGGGTTAGGCCCCAAACAGTGCACAAACACGCGTCGAAGAAATGCTGCCTTCACATCCTTGGTCGTGATGACTCGTCAAACCCATGCCCACTCCGCGTAATTACCACAGGTCGTGGGGTCGTGGAGCAGTAGCCGTTGGAGAGTAAAAAATGCCAGTAAAAGAAATGGCATTTTTCCAAAAAGGTAGCGAAGAGCCAGCCCCTGCACGGGTTCCCAATAAAAAGGTAACGCGCAGGGGCACTGCTCATTCGCGTCCGTTTCTCCTTCCTGGTCCTGAGCAACCTCGCCATCTTCCACTCGGACCTCGACCTCTCCGATGGTTTCAAGAAGCTGTCGCCGGACGCCGACACCTCTGTCGCCGCGAAGAAGGACGGTCCCCTTGCTGACAGGGTCCTCTCAGTCCCAAGGACCCAGGGAAGTCGCCAGGGTTAGCCTTGAGTCACCCTTGCTGCCGTCTTGTCCTGTACTTAAGACATAATATATGTCCTGTATCAGATTATGCACTATCTTTGCTTTATTGTTTGCTGAACTGATGTCTCTATGTAAACGCATGCTATCCCCCTTGCTTTCCCACTAGCATTCGTATAGTCGTTTTCTTTGTGCGCTCTGGTTACCCGCCAACAACATGCTGCCGCAATTGCTTTGAGGAACGGGTCCTTAGCATTCTGCTGGCAAGGACATGCTGCCGGTGAGATTTTCCTTGACGGTGTTTGATGCTGCCGCATGTTTTGATGAGCGGACTCGAAACAAAGCAAGGGCGCAAGAAAATATGGTAAGGTTCCATCACGCACAAGACTCTCCACACGAAACCATGGTTGCTAGGGGGAGGTGAATATACAAATGCGAGCTATAATGAAGGTTGGTAATTATGTCAACTTAGCTTTCGTCATGGCTCCCCTTCCATTCCGGCGCGTATTTACTCATGCACATAGTTCCTCCCTCCATCCTCGGCGGCCCCCTCCTTTTCACGTTTCCCGGTGAATACATGCACGTGTACCCACCTTTGCCCTGAGATGAAGGGAAAACGAAGAGGGGCAAACAGAGAAACTTGGGGGCACGTTAGTTATGAGTACAACCCTCGGCACGGGCCTACCGGGTTAATGTAAACTTTCGCAACTAACGAAAAACGGGGGAGTAAGCATGAATGGCCGAGCCTTCTCTCCTTTCCTTCGCATCCAACGGTCCCGTAGCAACCAATGCAATGGAGGCGTTGGCGAACGGGACCTTGTCGTAGTTCGCTTGCCAGGGGTGCCAATCGATGGATTCGCTCTAGCATTCGGCTCGGGATTCACCCTTGACGGGATAAATGCAGGACCGAGCGTCACGTGAGCTTATCGACACTGGCGGCACCACCGCTATGCAGAACTGATCACAGGCGGGGAAGGAGAGGAGAGAGGGTGTAGCCGCGTACCCTTTTTTTGCCTATCGGACTGAGCTGCACCTCCCTGGGATTAGGTGGGCTTGCTCGATGATTGCCATAGGGGCGGCGCCGCCGCTCAGTTCGCCTCCTCCTTGACCGTGGTCTACACTGCGGTTGTGTTGTCTACGTCGGACGCATCAGCCGCAGCGCCGACGCCCCTCATCCTTGTCGCCGCCATCGCTGCAGCGACGACATGCGATGGGATCCGAGGAGGAAGAGGCTTAGGGAGCAGCATTGCTCCGCTCCTTCGACGCTCCCGGTGGAGGAAATGATGACGAAAATCGATGCGCCGCCCACGACCTCAGGTTCATGCAAATGACGTCGCACCCCCTACCTAGCGTGCTAAAGATGTCGGGTCACGATGCACACGATCACCTATGGGCCACGGGCCACTTTGTGGCTCGGCAGGGGTGAGGTCACGTTGCACAAAGAGCAGAGGTGGTGAGGCAGCACGACGACGAGACGCTGGTGTTTTACCCAGGTTCGGGCCGCTGGGAAGCGTAAAACCCTACCTTTGGTGGATTAATCGGGGGAACACAAAGCACACACAGTGCTCAAACCCGGCAAGGCTGCCTTTGGGAGAGCTGCTACGCGAGTACAAGTGTCCAAGGGTCCGAATATTTAGCTAGGTTGCCTTGGGCCTCCTTTTATAGCTTAAGGGGCAACCACAGTGTCAAAACAGACATTATCTAGTGATTAGATAGCTATCATACCTAACTCTGGCACTTAGGACAAAATGCCTTAAATGCTAGACCAGGTGGTGTGTGGGGACGCATCCCTGGCAGGCTTTTACCACTACTGTAGCCAACTATTGCTCCATATCTTGACACGCCTCTGGACGGTTGTCAAACGGGCATAATCTATCTTCCAGCGAGTCGCCATGTACTTAGCGAGAGCCACTTAGCCACCTGAGGGCTCGACACTGCATTGACAATTGAGTGGCGTTGCGATGCGATGGAGCAGTGGCCGATCGGCTCGCGCCTGCTGGGGGACGGCTTGCCAGGTCTTTGTGAAGATGTGTGCGCCTCGGTCCCCGGCAGGCACCGGGGACATGACTGGCGTGGTTCAGGCCCGTTCTAGGCCGTTGCCTCGACCTTGCCGGCGTTGCTTAGCCAGCGTAGGCTGCTTCTGTCGGAGTCTTGGTCTTGAATGTTGGTTTCGTCTTCTTGATGCGCTCCTTGATCTCATGTAGCGCGGCTTCTCTGGTCTGGACTGGTTTTGACGGGGTAGCAGCTTTCCCCGGCAGGCTTAGGCCATCGGGTTGGGGGCTTATCGTCCGTGCACAAGTCAGGGGGAAATAAACGCCCATGTTTGTGTACCCCGAGACATAACCATCCCTCAATGTGCAACGAAGAATCACTCCAAAGTTCTTATCTAGCGGAGAACATAAGAAGAAATTGTTTGTAGGGTACGAAACCACCTTAAAGTTATTCTTTCCGATCGATCTATCCAAGAGTTCGTACTAAGATAACACCAAGTTATCCTTTCCGATCGATCTATCTAAGAGTTCGTACTAGAATAACACCATGTGATACGCGTCAACGAACTCTAATGTCACCTAGATACTCCAATGTCACCACAAGTATCCATGAGTTAATTATACGATACGCATCAAACAATTTCAGATTCATAATACTCAATCCAACACAAAGAACTTCAAGGAGCACCCCAAGATTTCTATCAGAGAATGTAGGACAAGAACGTGTATCAACCCCTATGCATAGATTACCCCAATGTCACCTCGGGAATCCGCAAGTTGAGTACCAAAACATATATCAAATGAATCAATAGAACACCCCATTGTCACCACGGGTATCCTCATGCAAGACATATATCAAGTGTTCTCAAATCCAATATTCAATCCAACATAACGAGATCTCAAAGGGAAAGATTGAATTCATCACAACAAGATAGTAAGGGAAACACACCATATGATCCGACTATATTAACAAAGCCCGTGATATATCAAGATCGTGACATCTCAAGAACACGAGAGAGAGAGAGAGAGAGATAGAGAGATTGAAAACATATCTACTGGTACATACCCTCAGCCCCGAGGGTGGACTACTCCCTCCTCATCATGGCCTCCACCGGGATGACGAAAATGGCCACCGGAGATGGATTCCCCTCTCCGGCAGGGTACTGGAACGTCTTCGGATTGGTTTTTCGTCCATATATAGAGTTGAGGCGGCGGAGCGGAGAGTCTAGGGTAATTCCGCGAAAAATAGCATCAGTCCTGGTTAGTTCTAAATAAATCATGCCAAGTACATCAAAACCATATAAAAGTATTGTAAACATAGGTCAATATGGCATGAATACTTCATAAATTATCGATACGTTGGACACGTATCACTCTATTCTTTTAACATATTGCTTTCTGATCTATCTTTTTCCGCTTTTGCTGTCAGATCTATTATTCCAAAAACCCAAAAATACCTTTCTGCACTCTTTATTTGCCTCTTTTATTTTGTGTTCTTGTGCTACCTATTTATCCAATCTCATACAAATTAATCTATCTTTTTACCGTGGAGAGATTGACAACCTCTCTTACGCGTCGGGTTGCAAGTATTTGTTCTTTGTGTGCAGGTACCGTTTACATAGTGTTGCTTGGTTCTCCTACTGGTTTGATAACCTTGGTTTCATAACTAAGGGAAATACTTACCGTAGCTGTGCCACATCATCCCTTCCTGTTTGGGGAAATACGAACACAGTCTCAAGCCACGTCATATATCTTCTGGACTGAGGAATGGAATACATCTCTTCTTTTGAATAGGTTCTGGTGGTGGTTCAGTGAGTGTCCAATCATTACCATTCTTCAAAATATCATCCAATGATTCTTCAGCTTGCTCAATGGTTCTTTCCCTGAAAACACAACCAGCACAACTACCTAGCACTAGTAGAGGACAAACCTTTTGTCCAAAGCATTAGTCCCGGTCTGGTTTTGAACCGGCACTAATGTGACCATTAGTCCCGGTTCGGGATGGGCATCATTAGTCCCAGTTCGTTCTGGACCTCTAGTCCCGGTTCGTAACACGAACCGGGACTAAAGGGGTGGTGGTAGGCTGGTGTCAGCCTGGGGCCCCACGATCTCCTTTAGTCCCGGTTCGTGGCACGAACCGGGACTATAGGCTCACCTTTAGTCCCGTTTCGTGCCACGAACCGGGACTAAAGATCCCCTACATGAACCCTTCGGCCAGCCCGAGCACACTCCTCCCTGTTTTCCCCTTCTTCCTCTCCTTTGTTCTTCCCCTTGCTCGAGCTCACCTCCATTTTTGCCAAAATTTGTCAAGATTTGGAGGCACCCCATCCATCCAAGTGTTCACAAAAGTTAGCAACTTTGTCCTTTCATCTCTCATTGCTAGATTAGCTCTTGCAATGCTCTATAAGTATAGTGATTTGTTGGTTTTAGTTTGGGAGTATTTATATGTCGTAGTTTATTTGATTTATATGCAATTTGAGCTCAAATTAACTTCTTACTTTGCATGTGTAGGTATGGTTTACTTAGTGCCTTCCCGTCCCCGTCCTAACCACCGTCGATCGCCCGCACCGTCCCGTCGCCGGCACCACCTTGGTGAGCCTCTTGTTCTTATCCTTTTTATAAAAAAAATCATGTTTGTAAGATTTAGATAGTTACTTGTATAATTTTCTTACCTATATGGTTGTTTGTTATACATAGTGGCATGGTTTTGATATCCGTCCCCGTCGGCCCTCGTCCGGTTTATGATTCGGATGTGGTATATACTCTCTTTTACAACTATTTGTTGCATTTCGTGTTTATGACAATTATGCCCATCAAGTTGACATAGATATTTTTATATAGGAGGTATGTGAACCGGAAATTGCAACCGATATAGATATTCTTGTCAAGAAGTTAAATTTAGTTGAAAAAAAAAACGAGTATTTGAAAGAAAAATTGAAAAGAGTTGAAGAAGAGAAGATGAAACTGGAGTTGTATGTTGCCGATGTCGTCGATGATCACAAGATCAAGATGGATGCAATGCGCTTGAAGATTAGAAAATTTAAAAAATATGCCATTGATAGTGAGGCTTGGTATCACTATGCTGTTGGATCAATTGTTACCTTAGTTGCGATCTTGATCGCATTTGTTGTTGCATTTAAATGCTTTATCTAGAGAGTTTGTATGTTGTTTTATGAGAACAAGTGTGTATGAACTTTATGTATGAACTTGTATTAATTTGGTATTTTCGGTGTTGTGTAATGAAGATGAGCCAGAAATGGATGTACGATGACCGATGCTCTCCCCAGTTGATTAATGGCCTGCATACTTTTCTGGTTGCGGCCGAGGCAAACAAGCGGGCGGATGGTTTTATGTATTGTCCATGTGCTGGCTGTAAGAATGATCGAAATTACTCTAACTCAAGAACCATTCACGTCCACCTGTTTGAGTCCGGTTTCATGTCCGGCTATAACTGTTGGACCAAGCACGGAGAAAGAGGGGTCCTAATGGAAGAGAATGAAGAAGAAGAGGATGACGACAGCTATCCTGGCCATGGGTTCCATGAATACGATGGTACAACAATGGGGGAAGAAGCTGAGCCGGCAATGCGGAAGGAGCTGAAGAAGATGCATCAGATGAGCCCGCTGATGATCTTGGTCGGGCCATTGCCGATGCAAAGAGAAACTACGCAAGTGAAAAGGAGAAGCTGAAGTTGCAGCGCATGTTAGAGGATCACAAGAAATTGTTGTACCCAAATTGCGAAGATGACAAGAAAAAGCTGGGTACCACACTGGAATTGCTGCAATGGAAGGCAGAGAATGGTGTATCTGACAAGGCATTTGAAAAGTTGCTGATAATGTTAAAGAAGAAGCTACCAAAGGACAACGAATTGCCTGACAGTACGTACGAAGCAAAGAAGGTTGTCCGTCCTCTAGGATTAGAGGTGCAGAAGATACCTGCATGCCCTAATGACTGCATCCTCTACCGCGGTGAGTACGAGGATTTGAATGCATGCCCGGTATGATGTGCATTGCGTTATAAGATCGGCCATGATGACCCTGGTGATGTTGAGGGCGAGCGCCCCAGGAAGAAGATTCCTGCCAAGGTGATGTGGTATGCTCCTATAATACCACGGTTGAAATGTTTGTTCCTAAACAAAGAGCATGCCAAGTTGATGCGATGGCACAAAGAAGACCGTAAGAAAAACGGGAAGTTGAGAGTACCCGCTGACGGATCGCAGTGGAGAAAAATCGAGAGAAAGTGGAAGGACTTTGCAAAGGATGCAAGGAACGTATGGTTTGGTTTAAGTGCAGATGGCATTAATCCTTTTGGGGAGCAGAACAGCAATCATAGCACATGGCCTGTGACTCTATGTATCTATAACCTTCCTCCTTGGTTGTGGATGAAGCGGAAGTTCATTATGATGCCAGTGCTCATCCAAGGCCCCAAGCAACCTGGCAACGACATTGATGTGTACCTAAGGCCATTAGTTGAAGAACTTTTAGAGCTGTGGAGTATAGAAGGTGTACGTGCGTGGGATGAGCACAAACAACAGGAATTTGACCTGCGAACGTTGCTGTTTGTAACCATCAATGATTGGCATGCTCTCAGTAACCTTTCAGGACAGACAAACAAGGGATACCACGCATGCATGCACTGTTTAGATGATACCGACAGTATATATTTGGATAAATGTAAGAAGAATGTGTACCTGGTGTATCGTCGATTTCTTCAGAGCAGGCATCCCGTAAGAAAGAAAGGCAAGCATTTCAAAGGTGAGGCAGATCACCGGAACAAGCCTCGCCACCGTACTGGTGATGATATACTTGATATGGTCAAGGATTTAAAAGTAATCTTTGGAAAGGGTCCTGGCGGACAATCTATTCTGAATGACGCTGACGGACGCGCACCCATGTGGAAGAAGAAATCTATATTTTGGGACCTACCCTATTGGAAAGACCTAGAGGTCCGCTCTGCAATCGACGTGATGCACGTGACGAAGAATCTTTGCGTGAACCTGCTAGGCTTCTTGGGCGTGTATGGGAAGACAAAAGATACACCGGAGGCACGGGAGGACCAGCCACGTATGCACGGAGAAGACAGCATGGATCCAAAGCAGTTTCAGGGTCATGCCAGCTACGCTCTTACAAAAGAAGAGAAGGAAATCTTCTTCGAATGCCTGCTCAGTATGAAGGTCCCGTCTGGCTTCTCGTCGAATATAAAGGGAATAATAAATATGGCAGAGAAAAAGCTCCAGAACCTAATGTCTCATGACTGCCACGTGATTATGATGCAACTGCTTCCGGTTGCATTGAGGGGGCTTCTACCAGAAAACGTTCGATTAGCCATTGTGAAGCTATGTGCATTCCTCAATGCAATCTCTCAGAAGGTAATCGATCCAGAAATCCTACCAAGGTTAGATAATGATTTGGTGCAATGTCTTTTCAGTTTCGAGTTGGTGTTCCCACCATCCTTCTTCAATATCATGACGCACGTCCTAGTTCACCTAGTTGAGGAGATTGCCATTCTGGGTCCTGTATTTCTACACAATATGTTCCCCTTTGAGAGGTTCATGGGAGTCTTAAAGAAATATGTTCATAATCGTGCTAGGCCAAAAGGAAGCATCTCCAAGGGCCAAGAAACAGAGGAGGTCATTGAGTTTTGTGTTGACTTTATTCCTGACATTAAGCCGATTGGTGTTCTTGAATCGCGGCATGAGGGCAGACTGGGTGGAAAAGGCACGCTAGGAAAGAATTCAGTAATATGCCAGGACGGGCATTCTTTGGCGCAAGCACACTACACAGTTCTACAAAGTTCCGCCTTGGTGGCTCCGTATATCGAGCAACACAAGAATATTCTACGCTCCAAACACCCGGAGCAGTCTGACGACTGGATTACACATGAACAAACGGTGACTTTCGCCGGTTGGTTGCAGACACGTCTCATGCATGACGACACTGTTGCAGATGACCTGTACTTGCTGTCCAAGTTACCATCTTCGACTATATTGACTTTCAAAGGGTACGAGATAAATGGGAATATATTTTACACGATCGCCCAAGATAAAAAGAGTGCCAACCAAAGCAGTGGTGTCCGCTTTGATGCAGCAAACACCAATAGGCCAAAGGACACATATTATGGTTACATAGAGGAGATATGGGAACTTGACTATGGACTTGGTTTGAAGGTCCCTTTGTTTCGGTGCAAATGGGTCAATCTGACAGGAGGCGGGGTAAAGGAAGACCCGCAGTACGGAATGACAACAGTGGATCTCAACAATCTTGGGTACGCAGACGAACCATTCGTCCTAGCCAATGATGTGGCGCATGTTTTCTATGTGAAGGACATGTCTACCAAGCTAAGAAAAAGAAAAGATAAGGAAGCGAATACATCATACGATGAGCCAAAGTGCCACATAGTTCTTTCAGGGAAAAGAAACATCATGGGAGTGGAGGACAAGACAGACATGTCAGAAGATTATGAAAAGTTTCATGAAATTGCTCCCTTCACAGTGAATGTCGACCCGAGCATCAAGTTAAACGATGAAGATTGTCCATGGTTACGGCGCAAAGGGACACACGCGAAGAAAAAGTTTTATACCCAAAGATCCCACTCTAGGATGTGACCGGCTTCTCTAGTTAGTTTCCGGACTTATATATCTGGAAAGTCCCACTTCGGACAAACCGGAGGGAATCTTTGTAATAGTAGTGTACTTATGTGTTTTGGCATTTGAAACGCGAAGAAATATTATGTCCAAAGCCACGTCATCAATTTTCAACCCTTTCTGACTTCATTTGCTATTTTTCATGCATTTACTGATTTTTTTTGAGCTAAATGACCCTGAAATTGAAAAGCACTACAAATGAACTCTGAAAAGGTTGAAAGTTGGCATGGTTTCATCATTTCACCCACATAGCATGTGCTAAAAAGTTGAGAGGGTTACGGCAAAAACTGGATGCACTTCGTGTACAAAATGGACAATCTCTTTCGAAGTATCAGGGTTTCAGACGAAAACTCGTCTGTTACAAAGGCATTTCATTTTTTAAACTTATTTCAACTCCAGACTTTTTGTGCATTCAGTATGCACCATTCGAAGCCACGTCATCAATTTTCAACCCTTTGTGACTTCATTTGCTATTTTTCATGCATTTACTGATTTTTTTGAGCTAAATGACCCTGAAATTGAAAAGCACTACAAATGAACTCTGAAAAGGTTAAAAGTTGGCATGGTATCATCATTTCACCCACATAGCATGTGCTAAAAAGTTGAGTGGATTATGGCAAAAACTGGATGCACTTCGTGTACAAAATGGACAATCTCTTTCGAAGTATCAGGGTTTCAGATGAAAACTCGTCTGTTACAAAGGCATTTCATTTTTTTTAAATAACCTACGAATTACCAAATTGAATATAATGATAAAACACACTAATATTAAACAGCAAAAAAAATAATCACTGAAAAATCTATTTTTAAAGTAAAGTTATTCACAAACTAGTGATTCACACAAATTTCAAATACGTCGAATTTAAACTATTCAAATTTGAAAACTACTAGCACTAACAGAAAGTTTATAATTTTTTTTACCTAAAGCAAAAAGATCTACAAAGAAACTCTAAATAAAGCAAAAAACAACTCAGAAACAAAAGAAAATAAATAAAGCAGAAAACAAAATAAATTAATTAATTAATTAATTAAAAAAAAGCCCGCCTATTAGGATGCAGGCCAGTACGGCCCTGTAGGTCCTAGTGGGCGACACAGGTGCGGTAGGCCCAGAAGGCCTGCATTAGAGAGGAGCTCGACACGGTAGCCGCGGCGGGGCTTATAAACCGGTGCGAGCTCCTCTCAACTAGCGAGGTGGGACTAAACATTCGACACGGGAAGCCAGGCCCTTTAGTCGCGGTTGGAGCCACCAACCGCGACTAAAGGTGAATTTCATCCAGTCCAAGCGGCTGGAAGCCAGACCTTTAGTCGCGGTTGGAGACACTAACCGCGACTAAAGGCTCTCATATATATAACGCCACTTACGAAAAATTCACCATCCTCTCCATTCTCTCGACGCCAAACACAGACGACGCCGCCAGGCTGCTGCGCGCCGCCGCCTGCCCCGTTCGACGCCGTCGCCGCCCCCGACGCCGGCCGGCCGCACCTCCTCGCCGATCCCCGACTCCGGACGTGCCCTCCTCGCCGATCCCCGACGGCGCCGCGCGCGCCCGCTCCTCGCTGCGCCGCCTGCCCCGACGCCGCCCCCGCCCCCGACTCGCCTCGCCTCGCCGTCGCCCCGCTGTGAGCTCATCAGTTCCCTCTCCCCTCTCTCCCTCGCCCCCTGCCACCATGGCCGCCCCTGGCCTCCCCGAGCCCACACACACACATATGCATGAACACAGTACACACACACACACACACACACACACACACATGTGACACATTTTCTATTTAGATGTTTTAGTTGTTTTAGATGATTATTTAGTATATTAGTATATATGTATGTATAGAAATTAAATGTTAGATGAATGTTTTTTAGTTTTTTATACTTTTAGTTTATAGCTAGATAAATGTTAGATATAAAAACGTTGAGGAATTTTGACATTTGATCCAATGTATAGCAATTAGAATTTGCCAAAGTTGCATATTTTAATGTTGTATTTGCAATAGATTTTCTTAGTCTTTTTAAGGGATTTATCAGGAATAGCCCCATTATGGATGTGCACAAGTTGATCCAATTTTTTTCTGATCTCATGCATCTACCCTTCTATATGTCACGTTTTGTCTAGCTAGTGTCAAAGGATTCAAGAAAACCATGGCTTCATCATTAGCCGGAAGTAACAGGCGCATGATGGTACGAAGCTTTTCAAAGTTGTTTTGGAACGGAGTTGTTGATAGAATAATTAGCTTTTTTGGTACGAAGTTCAGCAAAAAGGCCTTCCAAATAGCGATGTTCGGAAGGCTCTTGCTGAACTTCGTACCAAAAAGCTAATTATCCTATCCGGGACTCCGTTCCAAAACAACTTTGGACAGCTTCGTACCATCATGCGCATGTTACTTCCGGCTAATGATGAAGCCATGGTTTTCTTCCTTTGACACTAGCTAGACAACGTGACATATAGAAGGGTAGATGATATCAGGAAAAATATGGACCATTTTCTGCACATCCACAATGGCGCCATTTTGTTAAATCCCTTAAAGGTTAAGAGAATCCGTTATGATTCTGAAGGTTCCTAGTATATAAGAAATCACAATCAAGCATTTAAAAAATGTTAAATTTGCATAGAATTTCTTCTCGGAGTCAACGATGCCCGGCCCGCATCCTCGTCGTCGACTCGTTCGCGACGACGTCCTGCTTCAGAGGGGCAACGTTCAGGACTGGGCTCCGCCGGGCTGGCACTGGGAGGTGCTACCTTCAGGGGCGCGCAGCTTGGTGAGGAACCCGGCCCCGGGTCCCGTCGTCGACCCGGAGCTTCTTTGGTGGCGTTCGCGTGGGCCACTTTCGGTGCGGAGGCATCCGGCCCCGTCGGAGGTGGTACGTCGCCGTGTCAGGGAGGAGGACGAGCACGTCCGTCGCTACATGGATGTGTTGGATGTCAGGTTCTCCAATACCTAGCAGGTTCTTCAGGGATCTCACCTGAGCTATGATCCTGTGATGGTTCCTTCTCTTTGGGTGTCCACCGCCCGCGCCTCAGGAACTGTGAGTGAACTAGATTCTTCGATAATATTCGATCTGTATTAGCTAGTGATAATACTCGAGATGTATTCAAGATTATATTCGATAATATTCGAGACGATTTATTCGAGATTATATTCGATGATGCATATTATATGAATTATTAGAGATGCATATTATGTACTATGATTCAGTTTTTCCTTATTGATTGCATGCATTCTAATTTGAATACGAAATTGTTTTATCTTTCTTCTGGATTAGTTAAATAAAAGCTATGGACAATACCGGCAGAGAAGGAGAAGAGGCTCTGTTCGACATCATACGCTCCCCAAGCCCAGAGCATGAACCTGAAGATGACGGCTCGCAATATCTGAACAATTCCGGTGAGGGTTGTATGATATTTGATTAAGACGAACGAATAGATGAAGGCGACAACGATGTTGACGAAGAAAATGTTCTTCCAATAACAAAGACCGGCTAGGTATATTTATTATATAAGCCATCCGGTGATCATTACATGTCTTAATTGATTTGTATGTATTAACGAATCGATCTTTCTTCTTTTAGGCCTCCAGATCGAGAAAATCTTCTACAAGCGACAGGGTAGTTCGAGGCCCGGCCAGAAAGTTGGAGTCTGGCATAAAGTTCAACATCGATTCCATCAAAACATCAAATGGCGAACCACTTGAACCTAGGAAAAATGCGACCAAGTTCAAGAATCAATGCAGAGTTATTGTCAGGGACCAAATCCCGATCTCCTTTCAAGAATGGAAAAATCCAGCAAAGGGAGATCGAGCAGGAGTTACATTTGTCGACGAAAGAGCAAAAGATGTGCTTTGGGAATCGCTCATGTCACATTTCACCCTACCAGATAATTTGACAGATGCAAATCTGAAGAAAGTCAGAAACTATGCTCTTAAAAAGATGGCGATCGCATTCAACAACTTCAAGAAAAATACATGGACTGCGTACGTCAAAGCAAAAAAGAAAACTCCAGAATTCAAGGGAGCACTGGTGAATGCAAAAGATCATTGGGACGCTTTCGTGAAGTTCAAGGAATCGGAACACGCTAAGGAACGGTCGAGAAAAAACAAGATTAATGCTGCGAAAAAGAAGTGGCACCATACTCTCGGGCCAGGTGGCTACCAGGTGGCCCTGCCTAAGTGGGATCAATCTGAGCAAGAGATGATTAGTGCAGGGGTCACTCTAGTTACATTGAAATGGCCCCCCAGGTGCAGGACATGGTTTTATGTGCATAGGGGGAAGTTGGACCCAGAGACAGGGCTGATTATGGTGAAGGCAAGTCTTAAAGAAGCGACAGACGAAATACTTCTTGCCATAGAAGAAGCTCGAACGGGGGTGTTCACGCCCAACAGAGAGAACGACGAGCTTACGCGCGCCCTGAAGAATCCTGAACACCCGGGAAGAACACGAGGCAAAGGCGTTGTTCCGTGGTTTGAGGGGTTTGCGGATTGGAACGACGACTACAGAAGCCGTGCGAGAAAGAAGAAGCAGTTGGAGCAGAAGAAGAAGGAGGAAGCACTCCGCCTTGAAGGCCTAGAATCAAAGCACCTGGAGTTGGAACGCGCTTTCAGGCGGCAGCAGGAGTAGATCAACTCACTCAGCCAGGAAAGGGCGTCTCAGCGGCAGCATGAGCAGATCGATCCAGCATTGGATAGCACCGTCCCATCTATGCCGAGAAGCAGCGTGGGTTCCGCCCCGGCCGATATCGATGATGCACTGTTAGCTAGCTACCCTGTGGATGATATCAAAGACAGGACTAACTGTGAGCTACATATGAAAGTGAAGAACTTATCCATGAAGGTGGCGGACGGCTATGCTTTAGCAAATGCACCTGAAGCAACCTTCCATTGCAATCCCATTCCAGCTGGCTATGCTCGTGTCGGGGTTGATGAAGTGATGTCAGGATATCACAAGCTACAACTTGACATTCTTGGAGGTGACGAGGAGAGAACACTGGGAGAGGCCATACATCGTATCATTCTATGGAAAAAGGATTGCATCGTCTTTCCAAGGCCACCGACTCCTCCTCCTCCAAGTCCGCCACCGCGTCAGTCGACTCCTCCTCCTCCAAGTCCGGCACCGCGTCAGCCGACTCCTCCTCCAAGTCCGGCACGGCGTCAGCCAACTCCTCCTCCTCCAAGTCCGGCACCGCGTCAGCCGACTCCTCCTACAAGTCCGGCACGGCGTCAGCCTCCTCCTCCTCCTCCAAGTCCGGCACCGCGTCTGCCGTCTCCGCCGACTCAGCGTGCTCCGTTGCCTAAGCAACAGCGGAAGAGAGAGGCCGCAGCTATGATGGCTAGTGGTACAACAGGCAAGAAATTCAAATATGGTCCAAGCCTCAAGCCTCTTCCGAAGTTGTCTTACCACCTGACTGAGGAGGAACTCAACACCGTAGTGAATGCCCAATTGAAGGCCCATTTTGGACCGAAACCGCCCCCGCCGCCAAAGGAGAAAGTACCTGAGCATGTCTCACAACACTTTATTGATATGGCTCGACCGGCTGTCAAGCATAAGGACTGCGACTATGTGCGGTCTATCAAGAAGTCATATGTTGCACAACAAAAGGAGTCGAGCTCGAGCTCGAGCCAAGCAGTTGGCAAAAAAAGCGGGAAAACTGTTCCCCAGCTGGGAGAACAGGCAATGCAATCGATCCCCCCGCTCATTGTACAAACACCTGTGAATACCGCCGATCGGCTGGTAATAACCAACGATCATAAAAGGCAAGCTAAAGAGGCCGGTGTCACTGTTGAACAACTCCTAGGCCTTGACGAAATCCCCGTGCTTAAAGAGGAGGAAGTAAAATGGCAATATGTCCGCGGCAAACCTCTGGTCAAGCCTGACGATGTCAAGCTTCTACCAACGAGAATGTACAATTTGCATACGTGGTACATGCAAGAAACAACAAATACCAATCAACAGTCCCTCATGGTGAAATTCAAGAAAAAGCATTACTTCCATGGAAAAGATTTGTGGGTTGATTATGAAGAGTTGTTTCAGTTATTCAATCAAGACGCACTCGACAAATCTATCGTCAGTTGCTATTGTCTGTAAGTGATTTCTTTCTGTAATTTAAGTCTCTAGCTAGCTGTGCTCTCGTTCATTGCCTGTAATTATCCTCACTATATTCTTTTCTGTGGTATTATGCAGAATGAAGATGTATGAAATGAAAAAAGCTGGACGCTATGGCATTGGGTTCATTGACCCAAATACGATTAATCAAAAGATATGGACAACTGAATGGTCGAGAAAAGACACAGAGAGATTCCTGCTAGAGTTTTTGAAGCGACTAAACACCCAACCAGAAATACTACTTCCTTACAACTTCGGGTGAGTGTTACTATATCTTGTACTACAAATTCTATTTTTTGCTTACTAGATGTTAATAAGTGTAGTTGATGAGTTATGCACATGCCCGCTTAATTATACAAAACGTGTGCGCATGCAGTTACCACTGGATCTTGTTAATCATTGAAGTTGACAAGGGAAAAGTTGAAGTACTGGACTCAATATATAAGAATCCATCCGAATACGCAACCGTGAGGGGGATGGTCGACAGGTAATTTCAATCATTATCGCACTATGTCGGCCTCTTTACTTCATTTCCTGATATCAACTAGTTAACAACTCCTTTATTCATTTTCTTTACCGGCGGGCAGTGCTTGGGCCAAGTTCATCAAACTGGTCCCAGGCGACTAGGCACAAAAGCTGACATGGGTGCGACCCAAGGTAATTAAGTAGTACTAGCTAGCTACGTCCGTGCATCTCTTTAATTCTAGTTTCAATACCATTATCATGCTTGATTAATTATTACCTGATTGAATTTTATTCTCGTAAAGTGCATGAGGCAGGAGCAGGGGAATAGTTTATGCGCATACTACGTTTGCGAGAACATTCGCATGATCACGTCTGAAAGGAGCAGAGATGAAAGAAATCTTTGGGTACGGTTGGCAGAACACTATCCATATTTTTTTTATCATGATCTAGCTAATATATATACACACAACTAATATATTCATCTTGATCTCCTTCTTATAGCTGACAGAGATGCGGGGCCAGCTCCTACCAACGGCTTGCGTACGGGCAATTCAAGAGGAAATAGCTGGATTTCTGCTCGACCAGGTCATAGATCCCAAAGGAGAATACCATTACAAGAAGCAGTAATGCCTGCATATGTAATGATCCGCAAATTGTAGGAGAAATTGTATATATATATGTACGTGAATGGTCGTCGTACGAGAAATTCGATGATATATATATATGATCGGTTCTACGAGAAATTCTATTTATATATATATATGCACAACGTGTACAGTATGTAGTAGCGTAATATATGTTTGAAATGAAAAATAATTAAATGGAAAACACAAAAGGAAAAGGAAAAAAAAACCAAAATTTAAAAAATTAAATACTTTTAGTCCCCGTTGGTGTTACCAACCGGGACTAAAGGTCCCCCAGCCCACGGCGCCGGCAGGTGCCACGTGGTGGGCCTTTAGTGCCGGGCCGTGTTGAACCGGGACTAAAGGGGGGGGGGCTTTAGTCCCCACCCTTTAGTGCCGGTTGGAGAACCGGCACTAAAGGCCCTTACGAACCGGCACTATAGGCCGATTCTGCACTAGTGTAGGTAGTCCCTAGAAGCATCGGTTAGTACATTATAAAAGATATCAAGTATTTCATTTTTCTTAAGAGGATGATGAGTCAAAGCTCTTAGTAGCTAGAAAAGCCTCCCCCAAGCTTGAGGGAGATTCTCTTCTTCAATTTGTGCAAAGTTAAATATTTCCTATAAAGCAACTTGTTTCTTATGAGCAGGAAAATATTTTTCAGTAACGTAATAAATCATATCCTAGAGCTATGCACACAACCAGGTGCAAGAGTGAGGAACCATTTCTTAGCATCGCCTTTCAGCGTTCAATTTAGTGAGGTAGTTTCAGTTTCATAACCATGAAAAGGATCAGATTCTAATATAGTGATTAACTCGGGATCAACAGAGAATTCATAATCCTTATCAGTAAAACATATAGGAGAAGTAGAAAATTTAGGATCGCATTTCATTTTCTCCATCATAGATTTTTCTGTCAGTTTGCATTGTAGTTTCTTCAAATCATCTCTATCATTACAAGCAAGGAAGTCTCTAGCTATCTCCCCATCCATAACATAACCCTCAGGTACATCAGGCATTTCATATCTATTAGGAGAGCTAGGCGTAATAGGTGAATCAAGGTGTTCATCAATTTCAGCATTCTCAAGTTCTCTAGCTTTAGCAATATGAGCATCAAGTAATTCATTCAGTGGCGCAATTTCAGTTTCATCAAGCATAGCAGTAGTATCATCATTAGTTTCGGAAGTAGCATCGTCAAGTACTTGAGACATATCAGAACGAGCAGTATTTGGTGGTCTCCTAAGCTGATAAAAAACAGTAGGTGAATCAAAAGCAGAGCTAGATGGTAGTTCCTTACCTCCCCTTGTCTTAGAGGGTATTATCTTGGTTCAGGTATCTTTCAGATTCTTCATAGTGACAATTGGATAGCCTTGGTGAACACAATAAATAGAGCTATGCTCCCCGGCAACGGCACCAGAAAACAGTCTTGATAACCCACAAGTATAGGGGATCGTAACAGTCTTCGAGGAAAGTATTTTACCTAAATTTGTTGATTCCGTAGGACCGAAAGTATGTCTAGAGGGGGGGTGATTAGACTACTTGACCAAATAAAAATTCTACCTTTTCCCAATTTTAAGTGTTGGCAGATTTTAGCATTGATAGCAAGTCAAGCACACCCTACACATGCATGTCTAAGAGTATAGCAGCGTAAAGTAACAACAAGCATGTATAGTAGAGGGTAGGAAGGAAGATCAAACGCAATTTGTAGACACGAAGATTTTCCCCGTGGTTCCGATAGGTGGTGCTATCGTACGTCCACGTTTATGGAGTCTTCAACCCACGGAGGGTAACGGTCACGAGAGTCCACGGAGGGCTCCACCCATAAGGGTCCACGAAGTAGCAACCTTTACTATTCCATAACGGCTTCCGTCCATGAAGGACTAGCCTCACTATGGGTAGATATTCACGAAGTAGGCGATCTCCTTGCCCGTACAAACTTCTTGGTTCAACTCCACAACACGAAGTAGGAGGCTCCCCAGCGACACCTAACCAATCTAGGAGGCACCACCCTCCAAAAGGTAATAGGCTCGGTAATGTCGATGAACTCCTTGCACTTGTGCTTCAAGATGATAGAATCCTCAACACACAATCACTCTCTCACAGATTTGGCTATGGTGGAAGAGATTGATTTGGTGGAAAGCAACTTGGGGAGGCTAGAGATCAAGATTCATATGGATGGAGTGGAATAGCTTGATCTCAACACATGAGTAGGTGGCTCTCTATCAGAAAATATGATGGGGCAAGTATGGAATAGTTCTGAGTGCTTCTCTTTCGAGTGGGTGGTGGTGAAGGGGTATATATAGGCATCCCCAAAAATCCAACCGTTACACCTAAAGTGACCAACTCGGTGACACCGATGTGTTAATCTCGGTGGTACCGAAGTGACCAAAAGGCAGTACCTTTTGAATCTCAGTGAGACCGATATATAATTCTCGATGGTACCGATTAGGTGACCAATAGTCAGATTGTGCAACTCGGTGACACCGATCCAGAAAACTCGGTGGTACCGATTTTGTGAATCGAGGTAACAAAAGGTTGGCAACCCAAACTCGGTGGCACCGAAGTGGAATCGGTTGCACCGATGTGCTAGGGTTTGGCATGGGTCTGTCTGAGTTTGGGAATCGGTGGCACCGAGTGGAAAGTGTTGGTTGCACCGATTTTGGATATATGACTTTTGGACAGTCTTTTGTGGAAGAGCTTGTGGGTGTTTTTGGTGACTATCTCTTGTGCACGTGGAGCATCTTGTTCACCAACAGTACCTTACCCCCTTTTAATAGTATTGGCTTTCCTATGGACTCAAAGTGATTTCTCACAAAGTAAAATGTAGAGTCCTCTTGCTTGAAGCTTTGCCAATCCATTTCCTTGCATCTTGGGGTATTTCCACAATCCTTTTGCCATCCCTATCATTGAACTTTTCCTGAAATATGCTTAGTGGAAACATTAGTTCAATGACTTATATGTTGTTATTAATTACCAAAACCACCAAGGGAGCAAATGTGCTTTCAATCTCCCCCTTTTTGGTAATTGATGACAACATATAGATCAAAGCTTCGACATATGATATAATCAATGAATATAATCGTCACTTTGAGAAGTATGTGATAAGCAAGAGCTCCCCCTAAATTTGTGCATTATTTTAAATTTGCGTTTGAATGCAAATGCACAATCGATTAGGTACATAGGGCACTCTTTCATGTCACATACAACTTGGTGGTGTGCGAGAATAATAAGAATGAATATCATAGCACAACACAATCAAGCAAAGGTGAATGATCATCTCATAAGCATCATATGGATAGGAAATTGTAGCAATACACGTCAAGTGTATGATCAAAACACCAAAGATCAAATGATTTTGAAAAGGCGATAAAAACCAACGCTCTCTCACTCGAAGCCTAAAGATCTATATACAACTTCTCCCCCTTTGGCAACAAGTTACCAAAAAGTTCAAAGAGATATAGCTAATCATTCTTCTGGGGCTGATCTCCTCCGGTGGTCGATGAAGGAGTCGAGAGAACTGTGTCGGCGAAGATGTCGGCAGACGTCATGGACGGAGTTGGTGTAGCAACGGGAGGTACTGGAGGAGCTGATGGAGCTGAAGAGGCTGTAGCAGGTGCTGATGAAGAAGGCCTCAACTCTGGAGCTGGCACTGTGGCTGATCTGGCCTGAGTAGTGAACTGAGTGCCTGGCCTGAGAGGAGATTCATCCTCATCATCTAAAGTGTCGGGACTGGGCACGCTATCAACTTCCTTCTTAAGCTCATTCACTGTCTTGGTCAGCCCATCCACCTTGTCATTGAGGGTCTTGATCCTATTTTCCATGATCCTCACAAGACTATGCTGATTATCCAATATGTCCTTGATGTCCTTCTGCATGCCCTGAACGGCAGTGATCAAGATATCCATTTGCTCGTTCCTGGATCTAGGGACTTGAGCACTAGTGGCTCTAGCTGCCTCTGCCTCTGCCTGAGCTGCAGCTGAGGTGGGATGATATGGGTTCATCACCATGACATTGTCCTCAAGATCTGGCTGTAGGGGCAAGTGTGGCCTGTCAAGAGCAAAAATATGCTTCTCCATCTTGGAGTTGATGAGCATCTGAATGTAGGGTGCGTAGCAGCATGAGCGCTTCTGATCAGCAGCAACCCTGTTCACAGTCTCTACTATCAAGTCCATCACCCTTATCCTGGTGTGTCTATCAAGATGGATCAGCATGTTGATGGAATAGCCTCTAATCATCTTCTCATCTCCAGACTTAGGCATCAAGGTGTGCCTCAAGATGGTGTTCATGGTGCGGAGGCCAGCCTGGAGGAAGTAAATGGATCCTAACTTGTGAGATTTCAAGTTGGCAGCAGGGATCTCATTATACATGTTCTTCATAGAATCATGGCTCTCCTTGGATTCAGAATAGACATCCAAGTCTCCATCTTGCACCTTTGGGACTCGTAAGATGGCAGCCCATTCCTCAATAGTGGACTTATATCTTGCTCCTTCAGTCATCCACACAATCCTACCATCTCCATGGAAGTGAGCAGTGGAGTAGAATAGCATGATCATCTCGTCGTTCCATGCAGTGAATTCTTTGCCACAAAATTCATCTAAGCCAATGCAATGAAAGTTGTCTTGAACATTTGGAAAGTAATCTTCATTTGCCTTGATGTACTTCCAGTCAACGTATCTCATGTCACTCATAGCTGGGCTCTTATCAAGCAAGATAGTCTCATAGAAATCTTGTTGCTCCTTGGTATAGAACCTGTAGTCCACAGCTGTTTTCCTCCTTTGAGCATATGGATCAATTGCTCTCCATTCCCTCAATCCAGAGTCCTTCCTCTTCTTCATATCTTCAGCAAGCAAATGGCTGGCATTGTGCTCTGGAAGGTGTGGTCTGAGCTTCATCAAAGCAGTAATGTCATCATCATCCTCAGCTTCCCTAAAAGTGGAGGTCTTGTTCTTGGAAGCAGCTGGGATGTCTCTGGAGAACCTCTTAGGCTTATCAGCAGCAGCAGCCTTCTTGGGAGCAGACTTGGTGCTCTTGGAAGTGGTAGCCTTAGGCATAGCATCTGCCATAAGCTTCTTCTTCTTCTTAGGAGGGGCCTTTGCAGCTGGCTCTACCTCCTCCTTAGCAGCTGCCCCCTCTGGATCCTCAAACATAGAGGTAGGCCTGCCCACAACATGTATGATCCTCTTCCTAGATTTCTTCTTCTCCCCAGCCTTCTTAGGCATAGGCTTCTTGGGAAGCACAACTGTCATGGTTGCCCTGGAGCTCTCAGGTGCTCTCACTGTCTCTGAGCTAGCATACTCCTTCCTGATAGCTTTCTTCTTCTTGGAAGAAGTGGCAGTATCATCTTTCTTAGGCAGCTCCTCCGGGATGAAGTCCTCATCCTCCTCATCAGAATTGAGCTTTCTCCTAGTCGTTGTGGCAGCCTTGGGCAAGTCAGGAGAACTAGGCACATCATCAAAACTCTCTTCAGGGCTAGTGCCTGAGTCCATGTCCACACTCTGCTCTCTGAGATCATTCTGGCTATCTTCAGGATCTGACATCTCTGACCCTGTGAATAGAGTGTAGAGGAGTGGAGAGGATGAGTCATCACAAAATGCAGACATTTTCAAAAGATTGAACTAAGATTTCTCAAATTATGCATTCTGCCAAATGTATGTCGGTACAACCGAGACAAAATTTTCGGACCCACCGAGACAAACAGCCTACTTTCCAGAAACTTGGCACCTTTTTCGGTCACACCGAAAAATGGTACTCGGTTCCACCGAGGTGTTCTCAGTTTGCCAGAAAAACCGAATCGGTGCTACCGATTCTTTTGCATCGGTTCTACAGAGATTCATGAGGCGGACGGCAAAACCTAAAAAAAATCGATCGTTCGCTATTCTACTGAGATTTCTAGAGGATAGGGAGGTTTGCAATCAGTGGATTATCGATAAGATTAACTCCAATGCGCAAGAATCGGACGGGGAGCACAAGGAAGGCCGGATCCATACCCTAGCTCGATGAAGGATCCGCTAAGGCGACGACGGCGGCGAAGATTCCGTCGGCGGCGGCGATTCCCAACGGCGGAGACGCACGAGGAGGCAAGGGCGACGACCAGGGGTCTGGAGCGGCAGCTTAGGGTTGGAGGAAAACGGGCTCTTGAGATTGAATTTCAAAAGTCGTGTCCGCCAGGATATATACCCTTCGCTGTCGGTGACACCGAGAATAAGGAATCGGTATTACCGAGATTGAAAATCCAGATCAACCCTAGGCATTCGGTGAGACCAAGAGTTTGGGTTGGTTCCACCGAGATGCACTTGGGAGGTTTTAATGGTCAGTCCTTTGCTGATACGGAACTCCGAGTGCTCCTCACACAGAGGGATCGAAAAGTACTTGTTCAAATTTTGTGATGCAGCAAGAATGGAATATGAGGTAAGAAAGCATAGATAGCTAGAGAGTGGTCCTAGGCATTCTTGTCCATCCAATTGGCAAAAGAAAAATCAAAAGCCAAATAGCAACAATTGGATGTCCTCGAATGGATAAATAAATGCAGACCAACATGCTCACAAAATAAGATGTCAAATGAAATCATGGCAAACATGCACAAACATACTAGCATCTATCAAGCATTTTGGCGATGACGGCGTCATCACTATATGAGTATATTGACTTAGGAGCCAAGCAAGAATACTTGATCATAGGTCATACTCATCGTTTAAGCACAAGTGGGGTTACCACTTTTACATAAAGCATTTAATGTTGTCACATACTATGAGATGCTTTAACTCAAGTCTTAGAGTAAAGCTCCCCCTTGATGTGACATCCCCCCATAGGAGGGATAGACTAACCTTGGGTTTTGTCGATGAAGACTTCATGTTAGTGAGGTAGTGGTGGATGTTCAAGGTTGATGAAGATCACCATGAGTTGGGAGCATCCTTGTTGTTTCCTTACTCTTCTCACCTACATGGGTTAGTCCCAACACACAAGAGACAAATACAAGGATATCTATGGACATGGAGTGCAAAGCATGTGTGATGATGTCCATGGATTTGTTGATTACCTTGTCCCTTGTAACACCCCAAAAATTTAATATTGTTTTATTAAATAAAATGTTGCCAGAAATAATTATTTTCTATTTTCTGGATTTTCTATTGATTTCATGGCCATTCCTTTTGTCTGAATTTCAAAAATTCTTCTCTCCTATCTGAAACTTTTGAATAATGTTGTGTGGTTTGAATGTTTTATTAAACCATTTAATTACATTTAGTAAAACCAGTGGAATAATTTTTATAATAAAATTTGCCAAGTTTTAATTCTTTTAATAGCATTTCCATCATTTTTAAGGCTCCTGTTGCACTGCAACCCTTTCATAAACTCAATTATAAATTCCACAAAAATTTGTAGATGTCATGTGATGTCCCTGGATTACTTTCATATAAAAACCCAACCATGTGTTTTGAAAAATTTGGGCATATCATCCTATTTTCCATTCTGGTCCAGTTTGGTAGTTTGTACTGCAACCCTAGTTTAACTTTCTCTAGTGCCCTTGATATTTTTCCTACTTCTAGTAAACCCTACCAAACCCTTAAGTCCAGAAGTTGAGCTCCATTGGGATAGTTTGAGACCATGCTGTAGCTCCATTTTATTTCTGTCCAGAAACAAGTTTTGAATTATTTACACTAACAAGTTTTTGTTTTGCCCAGACCAACCATGCCATCATGATTAGCACCCATAGATCCCATGTCCTGAAATTTTTGGTGGCCAGCAAGATGCCCTAGGTAACCTTGGCATTTCATCAAACACCTTGTGTGTCTGGCCAGATTTGGCATAGTTTTGTGATTACTTTGTGAACTTGATCCCCTGACCCAACCACCATGTCCATTAGGCCTAGTGCATACACCCTAACCACCCTATTAATTTGCAGCTTCATCCAAGCCTCCTAGCATGCATTGGCATTTCGTCGAACGCCTGACGAGCATGTCCAGAGCACGAACAGAACGCGCATTTTGCACGTGCGTGCGCCCGAGCTGCCGCGTCCTGCTGCCGCCTCCCCGCGCTCGTTCTGATCCATTCCCATTCGCAGCAACACGCCAACTCTTCCTGACCAAGCCCCCTATAGCGCAGAGCCAGTGCCGCAAGCCGCCATCACCTCTGCCACTGCCAACAGCAGTCTGCCATGGATGGCGCCGCCCGAGCACCCTCAGCTCGCCAGCTGTCTCTCGAACAGGCCGTTCTCATCCCCAAGCTCACCGCAGCCACGCCGTGCCACCGCTAGCATTGCCACATCGCCCTGCAACCCACAGTGGCGGTGAGCCCTCGTTCTTATCCTCTGCCGCCGTCGAACCGACCTCCCGGCGCTATAAATAGCGCGGCATCGAGACGCAGTGCACTCCAGGATCATTCCCGCCTTCGTAGCAAGCCCCCGTAGCGACCAGAATGACCAGAAGGGGTCATCCTCCTCTCCTCCGATCAGTTTCGGCCGCCACCGCTCCACCATTAAATCCAACCACAGCTGAGCTTTCCTTCCCCCACTGTCTTCGAAAATGGCCCCCTCTTGCCACCCCGAGGCCCTTCCCCCTTCCAATGGTGCTCGGGAGCAATCAGGGGCGAAGCCCCCTCCTTGGCCGTGACCACCTCCCGCCATGGTTGAAACCCTGCTCGACCTCGAGCTCCCCGGCGTTCCCTTCCGTCCCCAACCGATGCGGTCAAGCCTCCTGAACAAGCCGGTGTGCCAAGCGCCGAGGATGATGGCCCCTATCGCCGGCAATCGTCGCTGGAACCGGCCTCTGTTCCTGTCCAGGCGCGCGCGTGAGGAGGGAGATGGACCCGACAGTGCGGGCCCCACTTGTCGGTGAGCCTGCCCAAGCCGCCAGTGGCGCAGCCCCTCCTTTACGTGTTTCCTCGGGGGACACATAATCCTAAAAGTACGCTTTCGCTTTCAGTAAGCGTATTCTCCCCGGTGCATTTTCCTTTTTCTGGTTTATTAAAAACAGACAGTTTGACCCAAGTTTGACTAGCCTTATCTTTTAAACTAAAACTCCAATGAACCTGTTTCTTTTTCTGTTGTTTCTCAAATTTCACCTAGTTTATTTTCATATTTATTTGAAAATTTACCAAGACAAATTTTTGTGCTGTTTCTGAATTGTGTGTTAATTAGAATGCATTCTAAAATAGGAAATGGAGGGAGAATTAAGCTTTCAAATTTTTGGAGTGCACCCCCATCTTTCTGCAACCTCAAGGCAAGCATTCTGAACCCTGGTATAATATTTATTGTGTGTTGTTTGATGTGACAACAACACCGAGTTGACTTGAAGTATGCATTATTTCATGTGATGATGTGATCATGTTTACAAGTGCATGATGATAATTCCTTGCTGTTGGAATTGAAATGCTTGTGACAGTATTCATCCTCTTATGCCTTTCATGCCTACCGGAAGGAATTCGGAAAAGTTTCTGTCTTGGGTAGACACGAGCTGTATGCTGACATTTCGTTGGGACGAGTATGATCAGTAAGGCATGGTGAGGTATAATGAGTGGTGATTCTGTCCGATGGTGTGGAATCTATTTGTTGTGCTAATCATGCAGAGAACACATAACCTCCTGAGTCGACCGTAGATCGAGTCTTGTGCTAGTAACCCCCATGCTTGCTTCGTACTACCACTTGTCCCTGCCGCAGGTAGGGTACGGTTCAGTAAGTTGTCAACCCCTTTCTTAGCACACACCGTACAGAGAGGCCATAGTGAAAGATACCAGTGGCCCCTGGTAGGCATGTCACTTGGTCCGGGGGCATGGGTGTTCCGGTGAGTCCGAGGGGGTAGCTCCCCTGTTTTGCGCGCGATATAAATTTTGTGATCCCATGATAATCGAGGTTGGAGCCTCCCCACTTAGAGTTTTGCTTAACGAGTGCCCTGGGTGATTCCAGGCACCGGTAAGTTAAGCTGGTGTGTGCGGGTCAGGTGTGTTTTCAATTCAAAGACCGTAAGCGGAATTAGTCCCGGTGGACTAAAGGAATCCATTACTCGTGGGTAAAGAGTACACCCTCTACAGAGTTTATATCTATTCGAATAGCCGTGTACACGGTTAAGGACTACAGTCTGGGATGGGTCAAGTGTCGGTCTTAGTGTCGATCTTCGGAGGAAAACTTCTCAAACCAGAATATTGATCATGACTTATGACGAATGATGATTATGATTATTATTATTATTGTGGACTAACCATTTACATTATTTGTATTATTGAGTATCCCTGGGATGGTTCTACCTCCTGGATATTCATCATGATTATTACTTTATAAGCCCTTTATGTGGCGTCGCTCAGACGCCCGACTGTGGCACGCTTGTGTTTATTTACCTTATAAGCCCTTTATGTGGCGTCGCACAGACGCCCGACTGCGGCATGTATGTTATTTAATTTCCTTATAAACCCTTTATGTGGCATCGCTCAGACGCCCGACTGCGACATGTATGCTATTTATTTTTCTTCTAAGCCCTTTATGTGGCGTCGCTCAGACGCCCGACTATGGCATGCATGTTATTTATTTTTCTTTTAAGCCCTTTATGTGGCATCGCTCAAACGCCCGACTGAGGCATGCTTTATATTATTATCCTTTCGATGCTTCACTTCAGACACCCGATCGGTTTATCTTTATTCTCTGATTACTTAGTCATGTTTAATATGAATGACCTGCTTGCGTGCATCATGAATTTTATTTTGTGATCGTGGATTATTTCAGGCATGAATACCACCTGCTATGTTATACCTGTTTCATTATGTTTGCGAGTACATTCAAAGTACTCACTGACTTGTCCCTAGCTATTGTCTTGGCCAGATTTCCTGCTTGGAGAGAAGCAAAATGTCGACAGCCCCGGAGCCTAGGCATCGAAGATAGTAGCCACGCGAAGATAGGAGTTATCCAGGTCAGCTGTTCCTGTGGGAAATGGAGTCCCATAGACGCTGATGACCCCGAACCGCTTCCGCCACCAACCACTAGAAACCTTTTGTTGTACTCATAGACCATAATGGTCTTGTACTTCAGATTTTGTAATTTTGCTTGGAATTTCTGTATCAAGAATGTGCCTCATCAGCTAACAGTAATCCTGGGGCTGATGAGCACAAGGACCATTTGCTGGGAAATTAATATCCTGGAAAACCGGTCCTGACATCCCTTGCTTACCCTTGAGGCAATGTGTGACTCCTTGAACTATTGCATAGAGTTGATGTTGATTGCAACTAGTTCTTGCCAATAATGAATGTGAGTGAATTTCATTGCCGGAGTCACCCCTCAAGAACTCTCTAGTTCTTCTTCTTGGGGACCCACATCAACTTGATGGGGATCCTTGGTGTTGAAGTGGCCCTTGTAGAAGTTGAGCTTGAAGTAGCCTTGGGAACCCACTCCACCAAAGCTTGGGATTCATCTTCATATGCGTCAATGTCCTCTTGAAGCTTGTTCTTCCCCTTAAGCTTGTGGTCTTGTTGTGGAAGGTCATCTTGAGTGTTTGTTCCCTTGGAGAGAGTATGTTCATACTTCTCCTTTTGAGTAACAAACTTGGGCTTGGGGTATTGACCTTCTTCCCATTCAACTCCATTAGCATTGAAGTAGCCAATGCCATGGTTCTTCCGGTATCCTCCGTGCTTGCGTACAATTTCCTCAAATTGCTTACACCCGGCAAGACTCTTGTAGATACCTTTCTCTATAATTCCTTTCAATAAAGCATTTTCTTGCTCAAGTGTAACTTGGCTAAGAGAATCATCATTAGTGGAATCAATAGAACTACTAGAAGCAACATCATTAGATTTAGCATTTTTATTGTTGCTACTAGATGAAGAACCTTTCTTGCCTTTGTTACTAGTTTGTCTAGATTTAACTTGTGGCATGAATGTAGACAAGAGTAATCGTTTGGCTTGATAAGATGAAGTCTTCTTTCGGAGATCGTCATTGATAGCTTTAAGAAACTCATGCTCTTGCTCCAAGGTGAGCTTCTCGAAGCGTAGCTTCTCATGAGTCCTTACAAGCTCTCTATCATCTTCGAGAGTAGATTCATAGGCTAACTTAAGAGTGTTTAGTTCTTTAGTTAGTTGTTCTATTTTCATCTTATCATCGTCAAATGACTTATCTTGACTAGTATGAGAATTATCAAGTTCATTTTGACTAACATCACTAGTTTCATCAAAGTGCAAGTCATCATCACAAAGTAAATCATCTTCATCACTATCGAAATAAGGATATTCGGGGTGTGATACCTTGGGGCCTTTAACCATGAAGCAACTTCCACTCCCTTCGTTTGGTGAGTCAAATAGATCATAGGAGTTGGTAGTCACTAGTGCAAGTCCGGCAACACCTTCATCTTGACTATAGTCGGAGTTGGAGTGATAGCTTCTCTCGGAGTTGTTGTCGGAGTCGGAGCCGGAAACCCATTCACCAACATGAGCTTGATGTCTTCTTCTTGTGTAGCTCTTGGTGTACTTGTCCTTCTTCTCCGAGTCCCTACTTCTCCTCGAGGGTCTTCGTTCATAACGATCATCTCTACTCCTTCTCTCTCTTTGAGGTGATTCATTCCTTGAGCTTCATCTTCTAGGTGACTCTTCGCTTCGTCTGTAGGGAGCCGTGCACTCATTGGAGTAGTGTCCGGGCTTCCCACAATTGTAGCAGTTGCGGTCATGACTTGACGAACGCTTCTCTTCATATCTTGAGTTGGAGCTTCGTTCTTCGCCTCTATTCTTGTAGAACTTGTTGAATTTCTTGACCATGAGGCTTATCTCTTCATTGGTGACAAGGTTGTTGCTTGAAGTTGCGGGAGCATCACTTGTGGCTTTGTAAGCACCGCTAGACTTGTTGTGAAGCTCTTCTTTGTCTTTGAGTGTCATCTCATGAGATCTTTGTAGTTGGGCATCATTTGGATCAATGTGCACACGGTGTCGTATCTCTCATCCAAAGCTCGAAGTACCTTCTTGATGATGAATTTGTCGGTCATTTCTTCGCTTCCTAAGCCGACAATCTCATTGGTGATGAGAGCTAGCCTAGAGTACATCTCCGCGACTCCTTCACCATCCTTCATCTTGAACTTGTCAAGCTGACTTTGAAGAACATCCAACTTGGATTCTCTCACGGACTCGGTACCTTCATGCATATCAACCAAAGTATCCCAAATCTCTTTTGCATTCTCAAGATGGCTGATTTTATTGAATTCTTCGGGGCATAGGCAGTTGAAGAGAATGTCGCATGCTTGAGCGTTGTATTGCAACATCTTCAATTCATCCGCGGTCGCTTCACGATCCGGTTCCTTTCCATCACCAAAGAATTCACCTTGAAAGCCAACACGAACAACAGCCCAAACGGCGGGGTTATGACCAAGAATATGCATTTTCATTTTGTGCTTCCCACTAGCAAAATTAGTGCCATCAAAGTATGGACCTCTACGGTGATAATTTCCCTCACTAGACGCCATACTCTCCTAGGTTGTGAGACCAATGCAATGGATACCAAAGCTCTGCTACCACTTGTAGGACCAAAAGTATGTCTAGAGGGGGGGGGGGTGATTAGACTACTTGACCAAATAAAAATTCTACCTTTTCCCAATTTTAAGTGTTGGCAGATTTTAGCATTGATAGCAAGTCAAGCACACCCTACACATGCATGTCTAAGAGTATAGCAGCGTAAAGTAACAACAAGCATGTATAGTAGAGGGTAGGAAGGAATATCAAACGCAATTTGTAGACACGAAGATTTTCCCCGTGGTTCCGATAGGTGGTGCTATCGTACGTCCACATTTATGGAGTCTTCGACCCACGGAGGGTAACGGTCGCGAGAGTCCACGGAGGGCTAAACCCATAAGGGTCCACGAAGTAGCAACCTTGACTATTCCATAACGGCTTCTGTCCACGAAGGACTAGCCTCACTATGGGTAGATCTTCACGAAGTAGGCGATCTCCTTGCCCGTACAAACTTCTTGGTTCAACTCCACAACACGAAGTAGGATGCTCCCAAGCGACACCTAACCAATCTAGGAGGCACCACCCTCCAAAATGTAATAGGCTCAGTAATGTCGATGAACTCCTTGCTCTTGTGCTTCAAGATGATAGACTCCTCAACACACAATCACCCTCTCACAGATTTGGCTATGGTGGAAGAGATTGATTTGGTGGAAAGCAACTTGGGGAGGCTAGATATCAAGATTCATGTGGATGGAGTGGAATAGCTTGATCTCAACACATGAGTAGGTGGCTCTCTCTCAGAAAATATGATGGGGCAAGTATGGAATAGTTACGAGTGCTTCTCTTTCGAGTGGGTGGTGGTGAAGGGGTATATATAGGCATCCCCAAAAATCCAACCATTACACCTAAAGTGACCAACTCGGTGACACCGATGTTTTAATCTCGGTGGTACCGAAGTGACCAAAAGGCAGTAACTTTTGAATCTCGGTGAGACCGGTATATAATTCTCGGTGGTACCGATTAGGTGACCAATGGTCAGATTGCGCAACTCGGTGACGCCGATCCAGAAAACTCGGTGGTACCGATTTTGTGAATCGAGGTAACAGAAAGTTGGCAACCCAAACTCGGTGGCACCGAAGTGGAATCGGTTGCACCGATGTGCTAGGGTTTGGCATGGCTCTGTCTGAGTTTGGGAATCTGTGGCACCGAGTGGAAAGTGTTGGTTGCACCGATTTTGGATATATGACTTTTGGACAGACTTTTGTGGAAGAGCTTGTGGGTGTTTTTGGTGACTCTCTCTTGTGCACGTGGAGCATCTTGTTCACCAACAGTACCTTACCCCCTTTTAATAGTATTGGATTTCCTATGGACTCAAAGTGATTTCTCACAAAGTAAAATGTCGAGTCCTCTTGCTTGAAGCTTAGCCAATCCATTTCCCTGCATCTTTGGCTATTTCCACAATCCTTTTGCCGTCCCTATCATTGAACTTTTCCTGAAATATGCTTAGTGGAAACATTAGTTCAATGACTTATATGTTGTTATTAATTACCAAAACAACCAAGGGAGCAAATGTGCTTTCAGATTCGACATAAGGGGAGACAATGAATATTTATTGGTCTTGGAAGTTGAGTTGTCAATTCGATCGCACTAGGTTATACCTCTGTAGCAAACGTTTTAGTAGCACAGCAAAATAGTACTAGTAACGGTAACGGTAACGGCAGCAGTTTTATAGTGATTGTAATAGTAGCAACATCAATAGTAACTTAGCAAGATTCAGTATATGAAAAGCGTAGGCCATGGATCGGTGATGGATAATGATTTAGATGACATCAATCATGTAACCATTACATACTAGAGCGGCACAGAACTAGCTCCAATTCATCAATGTAATGTAGGTATGTATTCCAAATATAGTCATACGTGCTTATAATAAGAACTTGCATGACATCTTTTGTCCTACCGTTCCGTGGAAGTGGGGTCCATAAGGAAATCTAAGGGATATTAAGGCCTCCTTTTAATAGAGAACCGGAACAAAGCATTAACACATGGTGAATACATGCCTATATATTGATTATCGCCTTGGATATCATCATGATTATTTGATCTTCTATAAATTGCCCAACAGTAATTTGTTTACCCACCGTGTGTTATACTCATGAGAGAAGCCACTAGTGAAACATACGGCCCCCGGGTCTATTCTTTTAACATATTACTTTCCGATCTATCTTTTTCCGCTTTTGCTTTCAGATCTATTATTCCAAAAACCCAAAAATACCTTGCTGCACTTTTTATTTGCCTCATTTATTTTGTGTTATTGTGCTACCTATTTATCCAATCTCATACAAATTAATCTATCTTTTTACCGTGGAGAGATTGACAACCTTTCTTACGCGTCGGGTTGCAAGTATTTGTTCTTTGTGTGCAGGTACCGTTTACATAGTGTTGCTTGGTTCTCCTACTGGTTCGATAACCTTGGTTTCATAACTGAGGGAAATACTTACTGTAGCTGTGCTGCATCATCCCTTCCTCTTTGGGGAAATACCGACGCAGTCTGAAGCCACGTCAAAGGAATTTGTGGTGCCGTTGCCGGGGAGACATCATCAACATCTATCAGGTTCCTAATCAGAAATCTCATCTCCTTGCAATTTACATTATTTTCCATTTGCCTCTCATTTTCCTCTCCCCCACTTCACAATTTTTTTTCGTTTTATTCTACCTCTTTTTTTCCGTTTTCCTTTTTCTCGTCAGATCTCTAGTTTGCTTGCAATCTTGTTTGCGTAGTCACGACGACTCAAGAAAATACCAAATTGTGTGATTTTTTCAATACCAATAATAATTATTTTATTAGTACTCCTATTGCTCTTCCCGCCACTAGTGCGGAGTCTTGTGATATTAATGCTGCTTTGTTGAATCTTGTCATGAAAGATCAATTTTCCGGTACTCCTAATGAGGATGTCGCGTCCCATCTAAACACATTCGTAGAATTGTGTGATATGCAAAAAAAAGATGTGGACAAAGATATAGTGAAGTTGAAATTATTTCCTTTCTGCTTGCGGGATCATGCAAACATTTGGTTTTCTTCTTTGCCTCGCACTAGTATCGATTCTTGGAATAAGTGCAAGGATGCTTTTATTACTAAGTATTTTCCGCCCGCGAAAATTATTTCCCTTAGAACTCAAATCATTAATTTTAAGCAACTTGAGCATTAACATGTTGCACAATCTTGGGAAAGAATGAAATTGATTCTAAGAAATTGTCCTACTCATGGTTTAAATCTTTGGATGATCATACAATTTTTTTTATGCCGGATTGAATTTTGTCTCTAGAAATCTTTTAGATTCCGCTGCGGGTGGTACTTTTATGGAAATTACTTTGGGTGAAGCTACTAAATTGCTAGATAATATTATGGGAAATTATTCACAATGGCATACTGAAAGAGCACCTACTAGTAAAAAGGTTAATTCGGTTGAAGAAATTAGTACTTTGAGTAAAAAAGTTGATGCTCTTATGAAGTTGGTTGCTAGTAAAAATGCTCCTATTGATCTTAATGATGTGCCTTTGTCTACTTTGATTGAGCAAAATAGTGATTTCGTAGATGTGAATTTCATCTCGCGAAACAATTTTAATAACAATGCTTATAGAGGTAATTTTAATCCTAGGCCTTTTCCTAGAAATTCCTCTAATAATTATGGTAATTCCTATGGTAATTCTTCTTACAATAATAATAGGAACCCCTCTGATCTTTAGAGTAATATTAAAGAATTTATCAATGCTCAAGAAGTTTTCAATACTATGATAGAAAAAAAGTTGAATAAGATTGATGATATGTCTAGAAGCATTGATAGAATTTCCCATGATGTAGAAAATCTCAAGTTGAAAGCTTTTGCGCCTAAGATTGATGAATCAATTAAAGCTTTATATGTTTCTATGGATGAAAGTAAGAAATGAACCGCTATGCTTAGAGCTAAAAGAGAATTTTTAGAAAAAGCATTTTCTAGTGATTTCTTCCATAAAAATGATGAAGATCTTAAAGTGATTGGTGTTTCGTCTATTGATTCCTTGTTTATTATTATTAAAATTGATGATAAAGGGACTGAATAAGAGTCAACTTTAGTTAGAAGGCGTCCCAATGATTTGGAGGGTAAAAATCTTGATGAAAAAAATTGATGAAAGTGGGTTTGGAGAGGTCAAAACTTTAACTAGTGATGTGCCCACTCTTTTTTATTACAAAGACTTTAATTATGATAGTTTCTCTTTGTTTGAATGTATTTCTTTGTTACAACCCATGATAGATTCACCCCATGCTAATGAACAAAATAAAGCTTTTACTAAACATATTGTTGATGCCATGATGAAATCTTTTGAAGAAAAATTGGAGTAAGAGATTTCAATTCCTTGAAAATTACATGATGAGTGGGAACCTACCATTAAAGTCAAGATTAAAAATTATGAGTGCTTTGCTTTATGTCATTTGGGTGCTAGTGTTTCCACAATTCCAAAATCTCTATGTGATGTGCTTGGTCTTACCAATATCGAAGAATGTTCTCTTAATTTGCACTCGGCGGATTCTACTATTAAAAAGCCTTTGGGAAGAATTAATGATGTTCTTATTCCTGCAAATAGGAACTATGTGCCCATAGATTTTATTGTTCTTAATATTGATTGCAATCCGTCTTGTCCCATTATACTTGGTAGACCGTTTTTACGCATTATAGGTGTCGTGATTGATATGAAAGAAGGCAATATTAAATTTCAATTTCCACTAAGAAAGGGTTTGGAACACTTACCTAGAACAAGAATTAATCCACCATATGAATCAATCATGAGAGCATCCTATAGAGCAAAAACTAAAGATGATAACACTTGAATCTATGCATTATGCCTAGCTTGGGGCATAAAACGATATCGCTTGTTGGGAGGCAACCCAATGAATAAAATTTATTTTTATATTTTTCTTTCTGTTCTTGAGTGTTGACACAATTATGCTACTGTTATTATTGTGTTTTAATGTTTTAATTAGTGTTTGTACCAAGTATAGCCTTTGGGATGACTCACAAGATGAGTAGAAACGATGCTGAATCTGAAACAGAAACTTTGACTCAAGTGAAGGAATTTTCATTTTTTACTGGAGCATGATAATGATCTGAAATTTTAAAAACAGTATTTATATACAAATTCCTTACGTTTTCCTAATTGTTAATTTTTTTATAGTTTCATAAGTATGGTTAGAGTACAGATTACTATAGACTGTTTTGTTTTTGACAGATTCTGTTTTCGTTGCGTTGTGTACTTATTTTAATGAATCTATGGCTTGTATTGGGGGGGTATAAGCCATGGTAAAGTTAGAATGCAGTAGGCATAATGTAATAATAATATATGAATGGGTTTGCAACAGTACTTAGAGTGGTGATTTGCTTTATTATACTAACGGATCTCACGAAGGTTTTGTTAAGTTTTGTGTGATTGAAGTTTTCAAGTTTTGGGGGAGATCACGATGGATGAAGGAATAAGGAGTGAAAATAGCCTAAGCTTGGGGATTCCCATGGCACCCCAAGCTAATATCCAAGGAGAAACAATCAACTAAGCTTGGGGATACCCCGAGTGGCATCCCCTCTTTCTTCTAACAACCATCGGTATTTTACTTGCAGCTATATTTTTATTCGTCAAATATCATGAGTTTTGCTTGGAGCATCTTGTATTATATGAGTCTTTGATTGATTTTCTTGTTTTTAGTTTTTCACAAGTATCCTTGCTGAATACACCTATTTGAGAGAGCCAAAATTATGCTATGATTTGTTAGAATTGCTCTATATGCTTCACTTCAAAAAAAATTGAGCTATGGAATTGCTCTAGTGCTTCACTTATATCTTTTTGAGCACGGTGTGCTTTAAATTTTTGAAGAAATACTCTCATGCTTCACTTAGATTAATTTGAGAGTTAGTAAATTTTGAAGAAATTCTCTCATGCTTCACTTATACTATTTTGAGAGATGAAATTTTCATGCTCATGTTCTTCCCTTAAAATTATTTGAGCTTGCCAAAAGCAATGGCAATATATGAAAATAGTCCCAAAGTGATAGATATTCAAGAGAGATATAATAAAAAATTCATGAAGATCATTGCGCAAATTAAACTTGATTACTTGTAATAATTTTGAGACATGATGATAGTAATATGTGAGTCATGTTGGTGAGTAATTATGCTTTAGTAAGAATATTGGTGTTAAGGTTTGTGATTCCCTAAGTAAGCATGAAAGTCAATAGTTATGCAATGAAATTACATCCTACTTATGGTGCATTATTCGGTGTTAGTTATGCTTAATGCCCGTTTATGTGAATTTTCGTTTCTTGGTTGGTTCCTTCTCAATCTATTTGCTAGCCTCCACTTGTAATAAGTAGAAATACTACCTGTGCATCCAAAATCCTTAAACCAAGTTTTGCCATATGAGTCCACCATACGTACCTATATGCGGGATTTCCATGCCGTTCTAAGCAAATTTGTATGTGCCATCTCTAATTTTCAAAATGAATTTCCATTTTGTGTGTCTGTCCCGCTCATGAAAAGGTAGGGGGTGTCTAATATTTTTCCACGCTAGATGTGTTATTCTCAAGATGAGTGTTTATTCACTTGTCATTGCACGAGAGTACGGCGGGAATAGGGATGCCCAGTCCCGAAATGAAAAAGAAATTTACTTTATGTTGTCAAATACTAAATTCCTTGGAAAGTGTTGGTATGGAAGGCAACCGTGGATAAGGCTAACCATGGATTGTGAAAGAATGATGGAGAAAGGAATAAACTTTATTTTATGTTTGGGAACCGCCTATGATGTATCTAGCATGGAAACTATTGAGAACTACTTGGTCATTTTCGTTGACAGGAAAGGCATGCCACCCAAAATATTTTTCTCTCTTAGTTTAAGCTTTGAGCTCTCGCACCTCTACAAATCCCTAATTCCCTCTGCGCAAGTGTAAGTGCATCTAGTGCCACCCCTTGTTGGTTTTGGAGTATTGAAGACAAACGTGGTTGAGGGACTAATGTGTTTGTGAGAGTTCACAGGTTAACACAGATAGAAGTCCCTGGAGTTTCGGTTTAGCCGTCGAAGATGACCCCCAAAAATGTCCGAAGACATTGATGACGGCTGAAGCCATTGGTGGTATGCGAAGACATTCGTCCGAAGACAATGAAACGCGAAGATGAAGTCTTTTGGTAGTTTTGTTTCTTCTTTCCTAAGTCATAGGAACCACCGTACTGTTAAGTGGGGTCGATGTGATTGAAGTCAGATGCTGATGTGATGCTCAACCCATACCTATGTCTTCGAGCGAAGACAATGAGAGGAAATCTCTTCCAGAGTTGGTTGAGTCAGCTTTACTTGTAGCCCAAGTAAAGCTGCCGCGTGCATTTGAAATCCGACCGTTGTGACACGTGTCGGTTGGCCATTGACCCAGGGTCATTTCGATCATATCAGGCCGGGTTGCCTGCTGGCTATAAATAGCCCACCCCCTCCACCATATGGAGGTGGCTGCTTAGAGAGAGATACGGCTGTTGTCGTTTTGGAGCAACCCACCTCGAAGACATTGAGAGAGAAACATCCTGCGAGGATTCACATAAACACCTAGAGCTAGAGTGTTTGAGCATCAGCGAAGTCATTCTGTTCTGAGAGAACTAAAGACTTATTACACTTGAAGACTTTGATTTTCCAGACGGTTAGGCGTCTGGGTCTAGAACAATCCAAGAGTCATTGTGGATCGCCGGGTGACCAAGTTTGTACGGGTTTCGGAAGTCTCCCCTGAAGACTTACCAGAGTGATTGGGCGCTGTCTAAGTGACTTCGGCTCAAGGGGAATAAGGTGAAGACGAGGTCTTGTGAGTTCAATCTCAGCCTCCCTAACCAGACGTATAGTTGTCACAGCAACTGGAACTGGTCCAACAAATCATGTGTGTTCGTGAAGCAACTGGTTCTATCCTTCACTTTCTTACATTCCTGTTCTGTATCGTGAAGCCTTTGCTTGTTCATTGTTTGAAAACTTATCCTGAAGACATTCATATCTATTGTTTATCTTCATTCTATCTAAGTTAGTCTTCGACTCATCTTAGTGTGCATGATGATAATGCTTAACTTGCCTGTATGTCTTCACTGCATTGCATGCCTTGACTAGATCATTGATTATTATCCCTACCTGATCCTGTATCACTTCCGCATACTTTGAATACATTCATTGTTTCGAAGCCTTTTATAAAAATCGCCTATTCACCCCCCCTCTAGTCTATAACTAGCACTTTCAATTGGTATCATAGCAAGGTACTCCCTTGTTCTGTGTTTTGGTTTAACCACCATGGAGTTTTAGCTATGTCGACTACAGGGATAATCAAGGTTTCCGCTGCATGCCCTGTCTTTGATGGCACTGACTGTCGGCGTTCTGGGAACGAGGGTACCCAGACCTGCCTGCCTGCGGCCCAGGGCATGGCCCACTTCATCAGCCAAGCACAACCAGACGCGGCCCCACTCAAGACAAGGCCCTCGCGAGGATCCTAAGCTCGTGAGGGGGAGCAGCATCAAGACCGGCAAGGGATGGGCCTCCCCAGGCCCCCTCCTGAGCGGCGGAGATCTCTGTGCTGGACCCGGCCTCAGGAGTCAAGGATGACGCAAGGAAGGACAGGCGGGCGCCAGCGCGCCAGGCGGAGCAGTTTCCCCTTAGGTGCAAAGGGGGGAAGGACGTACGCGGGTTCCCAAAGCTCCCCCCAAAGGTTTCCATTCTGGTGCAACAAGACCACGACCACGAGCCCCGCAGGACGGATGTCATCGTCGAGCCCACCTCTGCGTCGTCGACACCTACTTTGCAGGCGAAGACCACCTTTGGACAGGGCTGCGATGTACTCCTGTCCCCCTTCAAATTTGGCCATTGTGGGATCCCTTCCCGCCATTGCGATAAGGGAAGAGGACCCGGGCCACCGCTATATATAGAGGCTAGGCCGCACCGTAGAGAGGGATCCGGCGACCAGTCGATCCAACCGAACCACCACAAAGCCAGCAGAGGGCCAAGAACACCTCAGGAGCGCCCTCGCGAGGCTCCTCAACATTGAACTAGTTCATGCACCATACCTCCACGAGAGGCAATCCACCAAAGCAGGAGTAGGGTATTACGCTTCGCAGTGGCCCGAACCTGGGTAAACCACCGTGTTTATCTGCTTCCTCGTCATCGTGCGAGTTCATCCTCTTGGCCATCGAGTAGCGAGCTAGGTAGGGCGAGGCTATAGGGGATCTTCGCACACGCCCCTGTGTTCGAATCTTGAGGGTTTTGCGGAGCCCGAAATCCGTCATTTGGCGTGCCAGGTAGGGGGCGTGTCGGAGTCTTCCTCAAGCCGAGATCTTCTCCCACCTCGCCGTTCCGATGTTTGACGCTCGCCGAGCCAGCGCCGAGCTGCCTACGTCGCCCAGACAACACCTGTGGGCCGCGCCGACGCGCGCCGTTCACCCTCGCCTGTGGCCAACGCCGCCACTGGCCCGGACGCCCACGAGCAACAAGACTCCTCCCAGCCGGTCAACGCGCGGCGCGATGGCCACACCGCCACTCCATCTATCGTCCCAGCTTCCGGGTCGTCCTCCCACTTTCGGCCCAGGCCGGCGCGCGGCTCGGGCGCACTCGCCATGGCTAATGAGCTGCTCCGCTACCGCCCTGCCCCCGACTGGCTTCGGCGCATCACGGAGCTCGTCAGTGCTGCCGGCGACGCTTCAGCGCTCTCCTACTCGCTTCGATCCCGACCTTCCCTGGCAGATGACGTGGCCCATGATGTGCCGCCGCCTCCTCCGCAACGCGACGTCGACCCCGAGCCCAGGCGAGAAGCGCGCCCCCGCGACCGGCCTCGCGAACCGCGCGCGAGGGCAAGAGATGAAGTAAGCTGCCAGGTGGTTCCCCGGCCGCGCGTCGACGCGCGTGCGCTCCCCGCGCTACCGACCCAGCGTCGTGACCGGGAACCACTCGAGGTGGCCCCACAGGAGCGTCAAGACCGGGTCCCTCCCGTGCATGCAGCACCCGTCGAACCGGTGGGGTGCCTCGCCATCGCCCCGGAGCTCCACCCAACTGCGTGGCCCTGCAAGTTCAAACCTGACCTACCCCCACGCTACGACGGCACCCCAGATCCCGCCGAGTTCCTACAGATCTACTCGCTGAGCATCCGGGCTGCCGGTGGAGACGACAAAGTCATGGCATGCTGGTTCCCCATGGCACTCAAAGGTGGCGCACTCTCCTGGCTCCTCAACCTCCCGGAGTGATCCGTCACCTCCTGGGACGACCTGCGCAAGCGCTTCATCGCCAACTTCCAAGGTACACGCGACCACGCGCTCACCGGGAACGACCTGCGGCACATAAAGCAGCAGGATGGAGAGACCCTGCACAAGTTCATACAGCGCTTCACGACTACGCGCCTCAAGGTCCCGAAGGCGTCGGATGAGGCTATCATCTCCACGTTCACCGACGGCGTCACGGACCTCAAAATGAAGGAGGAGCTCGCCATGAACGATGAACTGTGCTCAGCCCTGGAGATGTTCAACCTGGCGAACCGGTGCGCCAAGGCTGAAGAGGGCCGCCTGTCGCTCCGCGGGCCTCCGGCGGCAGAGCCAGAGGAAAAGAAGACCAAGGCCAAGAAGGCGAAGCGCAAGGCCCCAGCGGTACTTGCGGCCAAGCCTAAGGCGAAGCGCAGCCGGGGTGAGGAGCACCCCGAGGGGGGGAGACTGACCTGCATCTTCCATGGCACCAACAACCACGACACCGCTGACTGCCAGGAACTCAGGCTCGTCCATGCCGAACACTTCGGCCGGCGCCCTGGACGCGCTGACCATGGCTTCGGGCGCAGTGGAGGCCGTTGGGACAACCGGGAACCGCGTCAAGGGTGGCGCGATCAGCCTCAGGAGGACCGCTGGCGTGATCAGGCTAGGGACGACCGCTGGCGCGATCAACCTCGGGAGGATCGCTGGCACGATGACCCCCCGGAGGGGTCACGCCGTGGAGAGCCTCGTGAGGCACGCCCTCGTTAGGCCGGCCTACCACCACTACCACCGCCACCCAGAAGGAAGGAAGAGGACAGGCAAGACGATGGAGCTGGGGGCTTCCAGGAGGTCAGGGCGGTAGCCTGTATGCTGGGCGGCGCCCAGGCCCCTGCGTCGAACCGCGTCTTCAAGCAGTTCACGCGGGAGGTGAACGCGGCTCTCCCAAAGTCCGAAGGAATGCGTCCCCTCAAGTGGTCCCAGACTGCCATCACCTTCGACTCGAGGGATCAGCTCAGGTGCTCGGCCATGGCCGGTAAGCTTCCCATGTTGTGCACTCCAACCATCAGCAACGTCCTCATCACCAAGACTCTCATCGATAGTGGAGCGGGGCTGAATGTCCTCTCCATTGTGACCTTCGAGACGCTCCAAGTACCGTACGAGCAGCTCATGCCGACCAAGCCCTTCTCGGGAGTCATAGACGGGTCCACCGTCCCCATCGGGCAAGTGCGCCTGCCCGTCACCTTCGGCGGACGTGAGAACTACCACACCAAGATCATCGTCTTCGACGTCGCGCACATCCACCTCCCGTACAACGCGATCCTTGGGTACCTGGCCCTCGCCAAGTTCATGGCGGTGACTCACCACGGCTACAACGTCCTCAAGATGCCAGGAAGTGGCGGCGTCATCATCGTCGCCTGCGATGAGAAGGATGCCGTCTGCTCTCTCGAGCGTGCTTACCGCGCCGCGGCGGCCGAGCGCTCGGACGACGAGGAAGATGCCCTGCCTCGTGAGGACACACGCAAGAAGAAGAAGCAGCTACTTTCCGCGGGGCGTCCCAGAGCCTCGGGCTCTGCGCCCAGGGACGGGGCCCCGCCTCCCATCGGATAGGAAAACGCACTCGGCGCCCCGCCTCCCATCACATAGGAAAGCGCGCTCGGCGCCCGTCTTGGGTCCGGCCCGGGGGCTCCCATCCGCGGAGCTTCCAACTTGGCCAGTGAGACAAGAGAGGCGCTCGGGCACAACCTGAAGGCGCGTCCTGACGCGCGTCAGCTCGAGCCGGGAGCACGGCGTGTGGCGCCGAGCTCGCAAGAGTCCGTCATCAGAGCGATCGGGGAGCTTCAGGAAGCACAGGCCATGCAAGGCGGGGACTGCCCAGCACCACCAATCGCAGCCGCCATCATCGGCACGGTCGACCAGCCGCGCATCTGCGTCAACACGCTCGCGATCAACAGGGCCGTGTCTCAGGGCCCCTTTTGTCCAACGCGTGCCGATCATGGATGGGTCTACCCGCACAACTACGTCCGCATGCCCTTCGGCCTGGTGAACGCAGGTGTCACGTTCCAGCGCCTCGCCCGGGCCATGCTCATACCTTGCCTGGTGGGGCACGGCGAGGAGTTGGAGGAGATGCTCGGACCGAGCGAAGGCCCTGAGCCCTGGGAGACGATAGGCCCGTGAGGGTCGCGCTCGTGGAGGTCTAAGATCAGGCTACGACGGCAGCTTCGGCTCTTCAGTGGCATGGCCGCCGGGTGACATTTTGTTGGCCGTTGACAGGTAACTTTTTGGTTTACTCCGTTTGAGGGCGCCCACCGGGCCGCATTATCCTCCGGCGATCAGGGCATACCCCTGCAGCCACCTCATTTACGCATATTTCTATAGTTTCTCATGCACATGATCTGTTTCCTAATGTTTTACCTTGCCTGCACGGCTCTTCGCCGGCGTGAATGTCGCCGCACCATTCTTCCTGAGTGGTGTTTCACAAGGGGCCGTGCGCTACGGCCCTCCCCGAGGCACCTCGGAACTGGATAGCAAGGCCCTGTCGCCTCAGGGACTTGCATCTTTGGGCAGTCGACCCCCGCTCGGGGGCTCCGACCGCAGCGCGGCACCACAGTATGGAGTCTCGGGAGGCTCCAGGGCCTCCTGAGGAAGTAGCCGGCAGGACGAAATGGGGGTCGCTCGAGCGTCAAAGGGGGCTCCTGAGCATCGCGCCTCAGGAGCCTTACCGGTCATATAGCCACTCGCCCCTTGATGTCGTCCTTGGTGATCCGGTCGGCGTCAAGGGTGTCGAGGCCTCGCCCCCGTAGTTGCGTCCTTGGTGATCCGGTCGTACACTATGGCGGTAGGGAAATGTGCGGGACTGGGACCTGTCGACGTAGAGCCGCTTGGGCGTCAAAGGGGGCTTCTGAGCAATGCGCCTCAGGGGCCTTACCGGTCATAAAGCCACCCACCCCTTGATGTCGTCCTTGGTGATCCGGTCGGCATCAAGGGTGTCGGGGCCTGACCTCGTAGTTGCGTCCTGGTGATCCGGTCGTACACTACGGTGGTCGGGAAATGTGCGGGACTGGGGCCTGTAGACGCAGAGTGCCGAAAGGGTTCCCCACCTTCCTCGCTCGTGAAGAAGAAGAAGTCTGCAGGGCCTTGGACGGCACCACATACAAGAAGACTCAGGCGCAAACCGCCTTTGAGGTAGGGACCTCGCGAGGCCAAAGCGCCCTCGCGAGCTCCCAGATACACCTCCCAGTTCTGCCGTGCAAGCCACGAGCACGAACTCAATGGGCTGTACACGCCCGGAGCCCCCCAAGGACGCGGAGGGGTTCCTGCCCACGCAATCTGGAAGCCACAGCTCCGTGCTGGCGGTCATCACGGTCCACCAATGACTATGCCCACACAATGTGGAAGCCATAGCCCCATGCTGGCGGACAACACGGTCCACCAATGACTATGCCCACGCAATGTGGAAGCCCCACACCCCGTGCGGGGGATAAACAACTGAGGGCACCCCAGCGGCTGCATCCAACCTCAGGAAGGTCCCTAGTGGCCCCCTTCTCGCTGCGTTCCCCAGGGATGTACGCGTGAGGGGGCTGCACGGGTCTACTACCGGGCCAAGCCTGGTACTACTACCGGGCCAAGCCTGGTATACGCCACCTTCCCAGGTCTGCCAAACCTGGTCTTCACGTGCCCATCTCAGGAAAAGCTGGCGAGGAAAGGTATGGGAGCCACTCGTACGTCAAGGGGGACTCCTGAGCATCGCGACTCAGGAGCCTCACTGGTCCCGTAGCCCCTCACCCCTTGGAACCGTCCTTGGTGATCCGGACGGCCCAACGGCGGTTGAGGTATGCGCGGGGCCGGGCCCTGCCGACGCAGAGCTCAAAGCGCTCAAAAAACCATTAAGGAGGACGCTGGAGCTCGTACGTCAAGGGGGACTCCTGAGCATCGCGACTCAGGAGCCTCACTGGTCCCGTAGCCCCTCACCCCTTGGAACCGTCCTTGGTGATCCGGACGGCCCAACGGCGGCAGAGGTATGCGCGGGGCCGGGCCCTGCCGACGCAGAGCGCAAGGTGTTCGAAATTTCCAAGTTAACCCATTCTTCACCATGTTCCCTTCATGAGGGCTGCTCGTACGTCAAGGGGGACTCCTGAGCATCGTGACACAGGAGCCTCACTGGCCCCGTAGCCCCTCACCCCTTGGAACCGTCCTTGGTGATCCGGACGGCCCAACGGCGGCTGAGGTATGCGCGGGGCCATGCCCTGCCGACGCAGAGCATCACAGCAAGCAAGAAGGAAATGAGGCGAAGAGAGCAATCACACAGTTCAGCGGTTATTACAAACATTAAAAAAATTCGCGGATACAAACAAGTTTAACGCCTCCACTAGGCACGATGGACATTGCAGGAAAGGAACAAGGGAGAGGAATCAGGAGGAGCCGCCGCCACCACTCGTCCCGTCCTCGGGGAACTCATCGTCGACATTGCTGGCGTCGTCTTCTTCACCACTAACCCCCGCAGCGTCAGAAGGCGGAGGAACGGTGACGCGGGTGAACCTCTTCACCAGCGCCTCCACGACGCCCTTCACCGCAGCGCTGGCGCGGACCTCGGGGGCGACCGGGCAGACCACAGAGTCGAAGTCAAACCCCGGCTCGCGAAGATGGAGATGGCTGAAGATGCGTGTCGCGGCCTCAGAAAATAGGTCATGGCACTCGCTCTCCAAGATCCCCTCCACCTTGACAACGGGGCCCTCCAGCGCCTCGATGAGCTTCGAAGTGAGCCCCGCGAATCCGCTCTCTCGAGCCGCCAGGGGCTCCGCGAACCCATCCCGACAGAGGGAGTGGAGCGCTTGGCGAAGCTTGAGCTCGACGATGGGAAAGGCGCTGAGCTCCGCAGCCTTTTTCTCCTCAGCTGCAGCAAGAGTTTTCTCCCTGGCGTCGAGCAGGGCCTTCTCCGAAGCAACTTCCTTCCCCTGCGTGTCCAGGTGCTCCCGCTCCGCGGCCTGGCGGATCGCCGCCTGGGATAGCTCAGAGTCCCGAGCGGCAAGCTTGGCATCGCGGGTCTTGAGGTTTTCCTCCTGTTGATGCAACTGCTCCGCAAGCTCAGACTTCTCCTCCTGGAGAGCCTTCAGGCGGGCCTCCACCTCTTCGCAGCGCCTGGCAGCAGACGCCGCGTCAGCCAGTGCCTTCTCGCGGGGTGCCCTGGCGGACGCGGCTTCCTTCTCGCTCTTCGCCGCGGCAGCCTCGGCCTAACCCCAAACCGCCACGGCAGATGCGTCGGCCTGGAGCCACCCGCAGAGGCGTCCACTCGCGAGGCGATCGTCGGCGCCCCCGAGGGCGTCCCGAACTTGACCCAGAATGGTGAAGGCCCCATCCAGGACGTCGAGGCCACGCGACAAAGGCATCAAGGCCTGCTCCGGAGGAGTCCCCTGTGCGATCACAGGAGACGTCCCCTGGGGGACAGCAGCACGAAGGGCTGGAGGACCCGGAGGCCGTGCAGCGACCACGGACACAGACGGATCAACGGGCGGCTGGCCCTCAGGGGCTGGCCCTCCGGACGGCGGCGCTACCATGCCCTCAGGGGCGGGTGCGATCGCGCCAACAGGCATTGGCGGCTCAGTGGGCTCCATGGCTATGGCCAAGGGGGTTGCCTCGCGAGCCCCCACCCCTTCGGCAGCGGGCGCCTCGACAGGCGACGGCAGGACGACAGGAACGGGCGGCGCGTCGGAAGGCGCCTTCGGCTTGACGCCCGCCTTCTTCTTCCTCATCTTCAGCGCGGTGGCGTTCCTGATTACCAAGCAAAGGAAGATCATCAATACACAAGCTACCGGCGGGCGACCAAGCCCTAGCCGGATCACTTACTCTTCAACGTCGACCCACTTCCTCTACCTCTCCGCTCCGGCAACAACGGGGGCGCCCTCGCCTTTCTCGGTGAGGGAACCACCGCGTGGGGGAGCAGAGGCGTTGTCCGCAAGGGCGGCCGCTGGAGGGATCGCCATGGCCCCGGCCTCGCCCACCTTGCCCGCGAGCTGCGATTCGGGCGGAGGCGAGGCCGGTGCTTCAACCACCTTGCCGGCAGAGGCAGGGCGCACCGGAGGAGACTCCGCTCCGCGCTTCCTGGGAGTCGACACGCAGGCGGACCGTGTGGCACGAGGGGCCAGCCCTAGCCGCCTAGGGGCCTTGGCAGCGCGTGAGGAGCCCGCAGCGGAAACTTCACTGACATCATCGTCGTCATCGAGGTCGCGCAGGAGCGCGCTCTGCGATGGGGGGGACGCCCCTGCCAGGCCGTCGTCGGCGGTCTTCACCGAATCCTCCCCACCCGTGGTGTCGCCGGAGGACACCATCACCGGGGAACCCAGGCCCTCAGCTGGGGAAAGCCCCAATTCGTTGAAGACAGGCATCGCGGCAACCAGATCGGCCCCGTCGTCGCGGCAGTACAACGGGGTGTGGGTGTCAGGGAGATCACCGGGGTCGCCGTTGAGCAGGGTCGTCACAGCCCTGCTCAGTTCCTCAGGGGTTATGCGTGCGGACCGAAGCCTGAGGTTGTCGCCGTTGCCCTGATAGTCCCACAAGGGCCTAGAATGAGACTGGAGGGGCGCCAGGCGCTGTGCCAAGAACTTCTTCACTATCATCCCACCAGTTAGCTTCCTGGCACTGATATCGTGGGAGAAACGCTCCAGGACGGGCCTGGCCCGGGAGTCGGAAAGCTTCGCGGAGCTCCACGCTGAAGTCTTCTCCGACAGCCCCTTCGGCAGATCCAAACGGGGGTTGGTGTCTTTGAGGTCCATGAGGACCCAGCGGTGCCTGAAGTTCTCCACCTTCTTCCCGGCCTTCAAGAGCATGTTGCCGCTCTGGACCGCGACGAAGGAAACACACGCCGACCGTTGAGCGTCGTCGTGCACGCGCAAGCTGAAGAAATGGCGGAAGAGGGCCACCGAAGGCCTCACGCCCACGAAAGCCTCGGAGTAGAAGGCAAAGACGGACAAGAGCAGGATGGAGTTGGGCTGGAGATGAAGGGCTTGGATCCTATAGTGGTCGAGGATAGCGGTGAAGAACGCGGAGAAGGGCGGGACGAGCCCGACGAAGACGCTATGGAGAAAGAAGGGGTAGGCTGCTGAGGGAGTCCTGGTTTAAGGGGTCCTCGGATTGCCGACCCATTTCTCATGGGCCGGACTATGTGGGCCACTGGATGAGCATTGGGTGATCAAGGGCCCCGTCGCCAAGGTGGAAGTTTCAAGGAGCCATGGCGTGTCCTCCAAGTTGTCGACAGTAGATAGGCATGTTTTTCCCTTTGATGTGCAACCGACTATGTGTAAGCCCTAGGTACCCTCGGCGTCTATATAAGTCGGAGGGTTTTAGGTTATAGGGCAAGAGAACTCATCTAGGGTTTTAGCTATACGATCTCGAGGTAGATCAACTCTGTAACCCTTATACCATCAATATAATCAAGCAGGACGTAGGGTATTACCTCCATAGGAGGGCCCGAACCTGGGTAAACATCGTCTCCCCCATCTCCTGCTACCATCGATTCTAGTCTCACAGCTCGGGACCCCCTACCCGAGATCCGCCGGTTTTGACACCGACATTGGTGCTTTCATTGAGAGTTCCGCTGTGATCGCCAAAGGAATTGATGGCTCGCCTTGTCACAAGCAACGAGATCTGCACACAGGGGATTCTCTCCCCGGATCAGATCCTCACAAGCGGCGACATCTCGTCGCACGCTTACCCGATCGGCCACCTTGGCTAAATCGGAAACTTCTCCCCCGATCGAGGAATCAGGTTCGGTACCCTAGAGTTCGTCGCTGATTCACAGGGAGAACTCGTCTTGATAAAACCCTCGACTCCTACGGAGGAGCCCGCAGATCCCGACGCCTCGACGCCGAAAACATCGGGCCTCGCCTCCGATGATGAGGTCGTTATCCCCGGGTTGTCTGGACCGCCCAATCCGGTCATTGTGACCGGATCCACCATGGTTAAACAGGACCCGGTTCCGCTTTCGTGCGACTCCGGAACTGCAACGCCGCATACCGACCCCACTCGCTTCAGCGACACGCATCCTACGATCGCCTCGTTTCTGAACGAGCTATTTGATCGGATTGAGATCATGCGTATTGCTAATGACCAGATCCCGGTCTATGACTGGCTCGGGCTTAAACCCGACGATAGGGAGATTCACATCCCCACGGTCACCCACCTTGTCGCCACCGTCGAGTGTCCGGCTGGGGGCTCATCCCCCCAACGACCGGAATTAAAAGTGGTCTATACCCCAGTCTCCGATCATCGAGACCTCGCCTACAACCCAGACTCTGGCGTTTGCTCCGGAAACAGTCCGGTATTGGTCCCTGATCTATCACACAATTCGGAGTCCGTGACTCCGAACTCCCACCGTGGCGTGGAGTCAAATCTTTTCCCATCCACCTCCCAAGCCGATCACTCAAGCATCGCAGCAGAGCCCAAGTCTTCGGACTTACCGGACATTATACATTTATCAAGAGAGTCGGTTCATCATTACTGGGCCAGACTCCTCGCTCGAAACAAAGTACGGGGCCTTAGTGATCAAGAGATAATGGCAACCTTCAAACGCAACTACCATGACGAAGGGATTCTCAATGCCCTGGCTCGTCAGCACATTCGTGACTTCACCGAGCTGTGAGATTTGGTACAAAAATATTGTGCCATGGAAAGCGCTTGGCAAGCCGAACGGCTGTTTTCGGAACAAACCCTTATCGAATACCCTAGAGGAGATCGGAAAAAGAGGATTCCTCCAAAGCGGCCAGCCAGATTCGAACCCGCCAAAAAGAGAAACAGGCCCCTTTCAGGGGTCAGTACCGTCCTTGATGGACTACTGGATAAACCTTGCCCTATACACTCCGTATTGCTGAACACAGCTCCGACTCACAGCCTTAGAGCTTGCTAGGTCGTCAGGCAGATCGCAAAAAGCGGTGAAGCCATTCTTGAGGCACCACCGCAGAACAGGCGCTCCACATCGCCACCAGAATATAACGCCGAAGTCCTGGCGATCTACGAAACGTTCCCCTCAAGGAATAGGAGGAAAAGACCTCTTAAAGAACTCGAACAGATATATCATGTGGCAGCAACAAGTGCATGGGCAGACATGCCCATTACCTTCGGAGATACTGACCGACCATCCACTCTTCCCGGTCATTCACCGGCCGCCCTAGTCCTGAACCCCATCATCGATGGCTTCAGGTTACACAAGGTGTTAATGGACGGCGGCAGTGGTTTAAACCTGATCTACGAAGATACCCTAGAAAAAATGCAATTTGACCGATCTCGCATCGAGCATAGCAACACAACATTTTGGGGGATCATCCCTGGGAGAGAGGCGCGTTGTTCAGGGTGTATCACCCTGGACGTAGTGTTCCGCATGCCCGAAAACTACTGATCAGAAGAGCTTCTCTTCCATATCGTGCCCTTCCCAAGCAGCTACCACGCCCTGCTGGGGCGTGACGCCTTCACAAAATTCCAGGCTATACCACATTACGGGTATATGAAGCTCAAACTGCCAGGCCCAAACGGAGTAATCTCAATCGTCAGTGATCCGAACATAGCCCTTCGAGCCGAAAATAAAACAGCAGCGCTCGCCCTCGAGACACTAGCTGAGACCTTCGCTGCAGAAGAATTAACCACGCTCCGGTCAACGGTAGACAAGGACGATGTGATCCTTAGCAAAAGGCCCAAATCCACGTCCTTTAAACCTGCAGATGAAATCGTCAAATTCCAGGTACACTCGACGGACCCCAACAAAACAGCGTCCATCGGAGCTCAGCTGGACTCCACGGTGGACGAAGCACTACGAGCATTCTTACGAGAAAATTGGGACATCTTCGCCTGAAATCCTTCTGTTATGTCCGGAATCCCACGGCGGCTAGCAGAACACAGTCTGAATATCATCGAAGGCTTCAAGCCCGTCAAGCAGACTCTGCGCCGCTTTTCCGAGCCCAAACAACAAGCTATGGGTGAAGAATTAGCCAAATTGCTAGAGGCCAAATTCATTCGGGAGATTAAACATCCTGAATGGTTGGCAAATCTGGTGATGGTACCAAAGAAAGACAAATCCTGGCGGCTGTGTGTTGACTTCAAAGACCTTAACAAGGCCTGTGCCAAGGACCCTTTCCCCCTACCACGGATAGACCAGATCATCGACGCCACAGCCGGACACGATTCACTGTGTTTCCTCGACACTTACTCCGGATACCATCAGATCAAAATGAAGGAATCCGACCAAGCTGCAACCGCATTCATCACCCCATACGGGCCATTCTGCTTCAACACAATGCCTTTCGGGCTAAAGAACGCTGGGGCTACATACCAGCGCATGATCCAGACCTGTCTCGAAAAATAGGTTGGCAAAACAGTCGAGGCATACGTTGACGATGTGGTCATTAAAACCAAACATGTCAGCCAGCTGGTCGACGACCTTAGGCAAACCTTTGCCATCCTACGCGAGTACGATATACGGCTAAATCCGGAGAAGTGTGTCTTTGGAGTTCCCGCTGGTAAACTGCTCGGATTCATCATTTCCCATAGGGGAATAGAAGCGAATCCGGCCAAGATCCGTGCCATATCAGAACTTGCAGTTCCCACAGAGCTAAAGCATGTCCAAAGGTTGGCTGGTTGCGTGGCGGCGTTAAGCCGCTTTATCTCCCGCCTCGGTGAAAAGGATTTACCGCTCCACAAATTGCTGAAACGGACCAAGAAATTTGAATGGACCGATGAAGCAAAGGCTGCGTTAGAAGAAATTAAGACACTCCTGGCAAGCAATCCCATACTCACAGCACCAGGCGCGGGTGAGCCCATGTTATTATACATATCGGCCACCAACCAAGTCGTTAGCGCAGTGCTCCTCATCGAACGAGAGGAGGAGGGACACAAATTCCGGATACAGAAGCCGGTATATTACGTGTCAGAAGTACTAACGCAATGCAAGTCCAGATACCCACACTACCAGAAGATAGCCTATACAGTATTTATGGCATCACGGAAACTAAGACACTACTTCCAAGAGTGTTCGGTCACGGTGGCCTCCGAAGTACCCCTGAACGATATAATCAACAACAGGGACGCCACCGGCCGCATAGCCAAATGGGCCATTGAGCTCCTTCCTTTTGAAATTACTTACAAACCATGTCAAGCTATTAAGTCTCAGGTGCTGGCAGTTTTTCTCGCCGAATGGACAAAGGCCGAGCTCCCTAGGGAATATAGTACATACTCCCATTGGACGATGTACTTTGATGGATCCAAAACTTTGTCCGGACTGGGGGCTGGAGTTATTCTCACATCCCCCACAGGCGACAACGTTCGATACGTGTTGCAGATCATGTATGCCGACTCCAACAATGCAACCGAATACGAAGCCCTCTTGCACGGTCTTCGGATGGCAGCCTCAATGGGCATACATCGGCTGGAGGTACGGGGAGACTCCAACCTGGCCATCTCTCAAATCAACGGCGAGTTCGATGCCAAAATCCGAAGATGGCGGCATATAGAAACGCCGTCCTTAAAATATCCGCACGGTTCGAGGGGCTGGAATTTCACCAAGTCGCTAGAGACAACAACCAGGGCGCTGATATGTTGGCCCGCATGGGGGCCAAACGCGACCCCGTCCCAAAAAACACTTTCCTGCAACAGCTCTTTAAGCCATCAGTGGTTTGGCAGGACGACAATATGGGCACCGGACCAACCAGTGCGGACGAGGTTGTTCCCCCTATAAATGAACCAGACGATCAAATCATCGGCGGCTCCATAACGGACGAAACGCCTTCGGCTCACGAGGTCATGGCAGTAATCGCGCCATGGACCGAGCCCTTCCTCACCTACCTTCTTCGCAAAGAACTCCCCGACGATCAGATGGAGGCGCGGTGCATAATTCGGCGATCCAAAGCCTACAAAGTACACCAGGGTGAGTTATACAAGAAAAGCACCACCGGAATACTACAGCGGTGCATATCTGAGGAAGAAGGTCGGCAGCTCTTAGCCGAAGTCCACGCAGGGATGGGCGGTCATCACGCTGCAGCAAGAGCCTTAGTTAGCAAGGCCTTCCGGGCTGGTTTTTTCTGGCCCACAGCTCGGACGGACGCCCAGTCACTTGTCAAACACTGCGTGGGGTGTCAACTTTTCGGAAATCAAAGTCACATGCCCCCAACAGCTCTTCGGACTATTCCGATCACCTGGCCCTTCGCGCTCTGGGGGCTGGATATGGTCGGACCACTTAAAGGGGGGACCAAGAAGAATAAATACCTACTGATCATGGTGGACAAGTTCACCAAATGGATAGAGGCAAAACCTGTCAAATCAGCCAAATCCGGACCAGTAATCGACTTTATATCCGGCATGGTACACCGTTACGGCGTTCCGCACAATATAATAACGGACAATGGATCCAATTTCACGGCCCAAGAGGTCAAAGACTGGTGTGCAAAAATGGGCATTAAGCTCGATTACGCATCAGTTTATCACCCGCAGACCAACAGACAAGTCGAACGAGCAAACGACCTCATTATGAGCGGCATTAAGCCACGTTTGGTCCGGTCTCTTCATGAGTCCGACTATCATTGGGTTGAGGAGCTCGACTCCGTTCTATGAGGCCTGCGCACCACCCCGAATAGATCAACGGGATACACACCGTTCTTCATGGTCTATGGGGCAGAAGCGGTCCTTCCTTGCGATATTATTCACGACGCACCAAGGGTGCGCATGTACGAAGAAAAGGAGGCCGAGTTAGATCGGCAAGACGACTTGGACGCCCTGGAAGAAGAGCGCGACATAGCTCGGGCCCGTTCTACCTTTTACCAACAGCAGGCTCGACGTTACCAGAGCAGGGAAGTCAGGGCACAAGCATACACCGTGGGCGAACTCGTCCTACGGCTCCCGGAGAAGCAGAAGCATAAACTCAAGCCCAAATGGGAAGGCCCCTTCATAATTGACGAAGTACTCGCAGGAGGGGCTTACCGTCTTCGGAACCCGCCGGACAACCGCCTTGAACCAAACCCATGGAACGCAGCTCGTCTTCGGCGCTTCTACGGCTAGACCGGTGTCGTCATACTCTTTACCCTCCCTTTTTCTTTCTTTTCTTTGTTGTTTCCTTTCCCTCCCACATTGATTTTTGGCAGGTTTGAATTCTTTCCTTTTCTTCCCAACTCTATGTTCGGCTCAACCGATCTTGTACTAAGATTTTCGGCCTACACCCTTAAGTGTTTAATCCGAACACAGCACTTGGGGGCTTCCTTCCGAAGCCATTGCTTTTATGTTATAAGCATTTACTCACATTTATTGTGTACGCATGCTTTTCCTTGTCGTTTTTAAGCCATCATATGCATCAATTCGAACTAAGACTTTGCCAAGCTGGGTTGCCTCGCTCCTGTGGTTACCCTCTACGTTCCCGATTGTTCGGCTAGAGGGTAAAGGGAGCACCTCTGCGATTGTTACGACCGGGTCATTCGGATACGTACCTCAGACGGGTGAAGCCAAAAGTTAGCTATCTTCAGCAGACAATTGATCGGCTACGACGGAATCAACTAATAAGACTATGGTCGTCATGACCATTACTCGGGCTTCTTCTCTTACAAAAGCCCTTAGTCGCATACTAACAGTAACGGCCTTCTACCTACGATTTACGTAGCACCCTGAAGAAAGGTATCGATAGAGGTACTATTTTCTTCGGAAGATGTTTCTTACGCTAAGAAGTAATATAACATATCTCCCTGTGTGCTTTCTGTCTGTTCGCACCACATGGCCGGATTGCCTGGTTCCCCGAACATAATTCACTCCCCTAGGGTGATAATTTACAAGGAACACTCCCAAGCTCTTAGCGCGGGAGGCCGAAGCCGATGGCCGGTTAAGACAAAGTTTACAACACAGACGGAGCAATTCCTCGATTATTAGTGCATAGTTGCATATAATCATACATCTGGCTGCCGATTGAGATTGTCGATTATGGCGTCCAGGGAGAAATCTTCTTGTGAGAGACGGGCGACAGGCATCACTTGGTCGTATACCAGGTGGAGCGGCACTTCTTGTCCATCTGACCCTACTGGCCCAACCCGAGCCATGCGCTCGGGGTTAAGTCCGGTATAGCGGGTCTTGATCATCGCCCATGCCTCTCATGCTCCCTCTCGATAAGCTGATGTCTTCCACAGCTCGAACCTACTTCGGGCTCACTTGAACCGATCGACTAGTTCGGTCATCCCCTCCGGAGGTTGCTCGGCGGGCCACAATGCTTTCACCATTCTCTTCATGGCCTTCCGAGCCCGCTCATGAAGGGCGGACAGCTCCTTCAGAAGGCTTCCCTGGAAGGATCCGATCTCTTCTTCGGGTCGCCCAGACAGGAGACCTGTACATGAGTCACGGCATGCGTATTATGCTTTATTCATAGGAAATACCTTGCGACGTTAGAATTACACTTACCAAACATGCCCCTCTGTAATTACTGGTTCTCTCCTTGGGCCTGGGCCAATTGAGTCTTTAAGCTCTCAATTTCTTCAGCCTGTTGTTTGTTCTCCTCCTTGAGGCGGTTCTTCTCTTCAAGGTGTCGTTGCAAGACACGATAGCCAGCCTCATGCTGGGACTCGGCATATCGCTGAGATTCTCGGGCTACATCCAAATCTCTTTGTAATTGCCCTATTGATTCAGCTGCTACATAGTACCCTCGCGTCAGCGTGGGAATATGCTAAGATCAGCAGAACATATATACTCACCATGTGCCTCCTGAGTAAAGCTCTTCACTTGCTCCAATTCGGCCTTTACAGATTCCACCCGTGTTCGGCTGGTTTCTAGTTCCTTGGCCAGTTGCTCGCTCTGTTGCTTCGAGGCTTGCATTAGCAGTAAAACAATACAAGGATCCTTAATTCGGTCGTGCCGACCAATTTAAGGCTCGGGGGCTACTGGGTTTACACGAGTGTTCGGACTCTAATAACCAACTACTCACCTGCAGGCTGGACGATATCAACTTCATGGCCTCCCCGAACCCAGCTCGGGCAGCACCGATGTGCGCATCCACCGTGCGTAGAGCATTGAATTCTTGTTCGGAGAAGGCTGGGTGACGCAGGGCTTCTCGTCGCCGTCGATGATTCATGGCGCTTCCTACCTCCGATTTGGTAACGGACACAGCGTCACCGGAATCGGCAGGGGCCGGATTGACCATGGGAACCTCCGCAGTATGTTCAGCATGAGCGGAAGGCTTGGAATTTTGAGCACCGCCCGACGTCCTGGAGACATCCTCGGCGGGAGATGGCTGAACTCTTTGCCTGAGTATTTCGACATAAGGCTTATGGTGAGGCTTTATCAATCATGATAATAGATCAAACGGTTGAGCGAAGTACCTTTGGGACGAACATGTAGACGGGCTCATCCCCGCGACCGGCTCATTTGTCGGACCCTTGTTGTTTTCCGGCCCGGGCACTGCCGCCGTTGCCGATGTATGTCGCGAGGATCTACGGCGCTTGAGAGTAGGAGCCGTCGCGTTTGTGTCGTTGGAGGATACTTGCCTTTTGCGGGACGAGTTTTTCTTCTTCTTGCTTATCGCAGGGGAAGGGAACGATCCAGGGTAATCGGCTATGATAGCCACCTTGGAGCCGTCAAGTCCCTCCTGGTAGAAAACCCCGTTTTCGAGCTCGATCGACAGATCCGGATCATCATGAAAGCCCGGATCATCATCACGGGAATAGTCCTCAGGTTGGGGGGCCGGATAGTTAACTATCTCGATGAAGCTCCTCCATTCCTGTTCACATAAAGATAAAAGACTTCGGTCAAAAAGGGACAAATTGAAAACCCGAATTGTGGTCACTGGGTTGAAAGGCTCACCCATTCGATGGGATTGTGGCTTGAGTATCCCTCCTTGATCGACCGCCGAATAAAATCTTCTTGCTCCCCTTTGTATAGGTCGGCAAGAGCGGCGGCTAATGCTATTTGATCAGCAGGGCCCAGTCTTCGGGAGCGAGTAGTGTCGCTTGTCCCATTGTAACACCACAAGGGGTGTATCCTCTGTTGAAGGGGTTGGACGCACCGAGTGATGGCGGCGGCCATGACGTCTATCATGGTCAGCTTGTGGTGGGCTAATACCCTCACACGAGCTGCTAAGCGCTGCACTTCAGCACTGTCCTCTTGAGACAGGCTCTTCGGGAGCCAGTTGTACCTTTTCTTCAAAGGGGCGTCGGAGTATTCGGGCAGACCCCTCCGAGCTGGATCGAATAGAGGGATGTCCTTGATGTAGAACCAATCCGAAGGCCATTCTTCGGACTCCTTCGGCGTCCCCACAGGATATCCCGTCCCCGCTATGCGGCATACTTCGGCTCCACCGACCTCAAAAATTGTCTTGTCTCGAGTGCGAGGGATGAGGCAGAAGTACTTCCTCCACAATTCGAAGTGGGCCTCGCAGCCCAGGAACATCTCGCAAAGGGCGACGAAGCCTGAGATGTGCAGAATAGACCCTGGGGTGAGCTGGTGGAGCTGGATTCCATAAAACACCAGTAACCCTCTCAAGAACGGATGAATGGGAAACCCGAGACCCCGCAGGAGGAAGGGCACAAAACATACGCGCTCCCCCATTCGTGGATGGGGGAAATTCTCCGCGAGGGCCTCGCCATTGAATGAAGACAAACCGGCGCGGACAACTGCCAGATCCGAGGAGGGAAGGTACCCTTGGGTTTTGAGGTCACGTAGTCGAAGGAGGGACACGGAGCAGCTTGTCCAGTCCTCGGGACGGGAGCCGTATGGGTGCGAGGAAGAACTAGGGGCGCTCGCCATGTTTTGGTGGTGATCTTTCGCTGGAAGCTTTTTCCGATGCGGAAGAAGAAGATATGGCTTGGACCACGATTCAGTTCGTTTAAATGGGTGGTACCTCCTTTGTGGGTGGGGTAGTTTTGTAAAAAGCTACTGAACCGCTCGTCTCCCCACGATGCGCGAAAATCAAGAAACGCTATTACGATGGACCCAGCAAGCCCGTGACGTTTGGGATTTCACCGATGACATGATGGTTGCAGAACTAGAAGGAATGAAGGGACTCGCCTCGCAAGCCGAAGACTTCGGCGCACAAGATTGTTCGGATATACCTCGGCGTTGGAGGCTAGTCCGGGGGCTACTGAGGGAGTCCTGGTTTAAGGGGTCCTCGGATAGCCGACCTGTTTCTCATGGGACGGACTATGTGGGTCACTGGATGAGCATTGGGTGATCAAGGGCCCCGTCGCCAAGGTGGAAGTTTCAAGGAGCCATGGCGTGTCCTCCAAGTTGTCGACAGTAGATAGGCATGTTTTTCCCTTTGATGTGCAACCGACTATGTGTAAGCCCTAGGTACCCTCGGCATCTATATAAGACGGAGGGTTTTAGGTTATAGGGCAAGAGAACTCATCTAGGGTTTTAGCTATACGATCTCGAGGTAGATCAACTCTGTAACCCTTATACCATCAATATAATCAAGCAGGACGTAGGGTATTACCTCCATAGGAGGGCCCGAACCTGGGTAAACATCGTCTCCCCCATCTTCTGTTACCATCGATTCTAGTCTCACAGCTCGGGACCCCCTACCCGAGATCCGCCGGTTTTGACACCGACAACCGCCATGGACGAGGGCCGCTTCTCCGAGGAACCGCCCCATATCAAGGTCCGCCCCCACTCGTTGGTCCCATCTGCCGTCGACGGGAGCACCGGGACGAGGTCCTCGTCCTTGGCGATGGTGGACCCCGAGAGCGCCGGTGAAACGGTAGCGGAGGCTGAGCTCTGGGCATGTGGCTTGTGCTTGCCGGCGGGAGCCATCGGGATGTTCGCGGGGCCGAAGCGGCATGGAGGAGGACGGAGCAACGCCGGATCTGGAGAGGCCTCTGCTAGGGCCGTGGATCTAGGAAGCGAGAGCAGGTGCGCAGAAGGGGAAAGCAATAATGGCTCGACGCTGGAAGTCAGGCTCTTGTCGATTCGGGCGGTGGCCGAAGGGACGAAGGACGCCCGACATCAACCGCACGACGGGCGCCAGTGCTGGCCCGCAGGCATTTGGGGCCCGCGGCGCTTCGGGCCGCCCTCAAGGCTTCACCCAGAAGCCAGCTTGGGCGCGCCTTGGGCCCGGGGGCTACTGTCCGCGTTCTGGGAACGGGAGTACCCAGACCTGCCTGCCTGCGGCCCAGGGCATGGCCCACTTCATCAGCCAAGCACAACCAGACGCAGCCCCACTCAAGACAAGGCCCTCGCGAGGACCCTAAGCTCACGAGGGGGAGCAGCATCAAGACCGGCAAGGGATGGGCCTCCCCAGGCCCCCTCCGGAGCGGCGGAGATCTCTGTGCAGGACCCGGCCTCAGGAGTCAAGGATGACGCAAGGAAGGACAGGCGGGCGCCAGCGCGCCAGGCGGAGCAGTTTCCCCTTTGGTGCAAAGGGGGGAAGGACATACGCGGGTTCCCAAAGCGCCCCCCAAAGGTTTCCATTCCGGTGCAACAAGACCACGACCACGAGCCCCGCAGGACGGATGTCATCGCCGAGCCCACCTCTGCGTCGTCGACAGCTACTTTGCAGGCGAAGACCACCTTTGGACTGGGCGGGGATGTACTCCTGCCCCCCTTCAAATTTGGCCGTTGTGGGATCCCTTCCCGCCATTGCGATAAGGGAAGAGGACCCGGGGCACCGCTATATATAGAGGCTAGGCTGCACCGTAGAGAGGGATCCGGCGACCAGTCGATCCAACCGAACCACCACAAAGCCAGCAGAGGGCCAAGAACACCTCAGGAGCGCCCTCACGAGGCTCCTCAACATTGTACTAGTTCATCCACCATACCTCCACGAGAGGCAATCCACCAAAGCAGGAGTAGGGTATTACGCTTCGCAGCGGCCCGAACCTGGGTAAACCACCGTGTTCATCTGCTTCCTTGTCATCGTGCGAGTTCATCGTCTTGGCCATTGAGTAGCGAGCTAGGTAGGGCGAGGCTACAGGGGATCTTCGCACACGCCCCTGTATTCGAATCTTGAGGGTTTTGCAGAGCCCGAAATCTGACACTGACTACCCCTACTGGAAGAACAAGATGCGCATGCATCTCGAAGCCATTGACAACGACCTATGGTATGTCGTCATGGCGGACATTCCCGAAGTTGGTGAAGGTGTTACTGCTGCTGATGTGAAGAGGTTCGCACAACTGGACTCCACCGCCAAGAACATCATTTGTGGTTATCTGACCAAGGAACAATATGGCCATGTCAGCGCACTGAACACTGCTAAGAAAATCTGGGAATGGCTGTCCAAAGTGAACGAAGGTGTCTCATCTCAAAGAGACTCTCGTGTTGATGTGCTTCGCAACCTGTTCAACCGCTTCAAGAGACTCGACAACGAAAACGTTCAGCTCACCTTCGATCGTCTCACTGACATCTCAAATGAGCTGAATGCACTTGGCGCCACCGATATCACCAAACACGAAGTCGTAAAGAAGCTACTCAGGTCACTTGACAGTTCCTTTGATACACTTGCGCTCATGATCCAAGAGCGCCCTGACTTCAAGAGTTTGGATCCAGCTGATATCCTCGAGAGGTTGAACACGCATGAATTCAAACAAGATGAAAAGAGAGATATCTACGGACCCATCTACAATCGCTCTCGTGCATTAAAGACCAAGGATGTGTCCTCATCTGAAGACAACTCTGACTGCAGTTCTGAAGGTGCTGAAGACTTTGGAAAGGAACTTGCTCTCCTTGTCCGGAAATTCAGGAAATTTGCCAAGTCAAAACGCTATGCAAAATCTTCAAGGCGTGATTCCAAGAGGACTGGAGAAATGTCTTCAAAGGACAGCAAGAAGCAAACATGTCACAAGTGTAAGAAGACTGGTCACTTTATTGCTGATTGTCCTCAATTGGAAAGGGAATCCAAGAAGAAGAGCAAAAGCTATGACTCGGATGACAAGAAGAAGAAGAAGTATGCAAAGTCTTCGTCACATAAGAAGAGTTCCACTGGCAAAGCACATGCCTTCATCAGAAAGGAGATGGATTCATAGTCTTAGTCTGGCTCTGAGGCCGAGGAAGCATCTGAGGAGGAATCTGACGCTGAAGTAGCTGGACTGGCAATGGCTTCGGCATATCTCTCCACGTCTGTCTTCGAACCCGAAGACAATGGCTCCTTCCTCCACACCGAAGCCAGTGATGATGATGCTACTCCTGCTTACTGCTTCAGGGCAAAAGCCTCCATGGTATCCTCAAAACCCTCACATCATGACTCTGAATCTGAAGCTGAATCTGATGATGACATGAAACCTAGCTATGCTAAACTTGTAAAAATTGCCACCAAGCAACAACATGCCATGGAGAAAATGCAAACTACTCTAGAAAAAAGCGATGACCTGTTACACGAAGAGATGAGTCTGAACGAAACTATGGCTGAAGACTTGCGTAGTCTTCGTTCAAGGTTTGAGGATCTCCAAAGTCGTCATGATGCCCTCTCAACTGATCATGAGAAGCTTTCTCTTGAATATCTTCAGATAAATATTGATCTTGAAAAGTTGAGGGAAGCACATGATGACCTATGGAAGAAGCCTATCTTGAAGAACATCTCTGCAGACCCGAAAATATTCTTGTCTGAATGCAAGAAAACTAATGCATACCTCATTCAGAATACTTACCACTGTCTACTGCTATATCTTCATCTTAGCATGTTACTCTTACATGCTTTGGTGAACTCGACTAATTCTCAATGCAGGAAGACAAATCCAATGCCACTGAATGGATTATGGACAGTGGATGCACAAGTCATATGACTGGTGATCGAAGCCTATTGATGGAGCAAACTCTTCGACCTCCAACAAAAGATCACATCATCTTTGCTGACAATAGAAGCAGCAAAGTATTGGGGCTAGGTAGAGTTGCTATCTCAAGGGACCGGCACATGGAAAATGTCATGCTTGTCGAATCCCTTGGTTACAACTTGATGTCTGTCTCAATGCTCTGGGACTTAGATATGCTCGTCATATTCAGCAAATTTCGATGTGTGGTACTAATGGACTCTGACAAAACCAAAGCCTTCGAAGGTTTTCGAAGAGGTGATTTGTACATGGTAGATTTATCTGCAGGACCACATGTTGCTTCATGTCTTCTAGCAAAAGCTTCAGAATGCTGGCTATGGCATAGAAGGCTAGGATATGCTGGGATGAGGAACTTACACACACTCGTCAAGAAGAAGCTAATCATTGGTGTTGGGGATATAACCCCGTGGTGAGACCCGCCCAGGTAGGGCCGGGTCATACGGTTGGCGGTTTAACGACCAGGCTTAGCATAAGCTTATCCAATGGGCCTGGAGGCCCGGAGCCAGAAGACAAGATGTAACTCGATGGCATAAGCCGCCGGTAGCGGCTTGTTAGACAAGGCATGTGTAGTTAGAGGTAAGGTCGGTTATCAAATGTAACCCTGCCCAGACTCTTGTAAGCCCAGGGCCTTGACCTCTATATATAAAGGCGGGTTACAAGGGCGGCTTAGACCACGAAACAACTCATCGATAGCTAGGTCAAGCGAACTCGCTCCCTGGTAATCGATACCCAATCAATACAACACAAAGCAGGACGTAGGCTTTTACCTCTTTCCGAGGGGCCGAACCTGGGTAAACCCTTGTCTCTCGATTCCGATCAACCCCTTTGAGCTCACCGCTTTAGCGATGGCCTCGAACCTAAGTCCTTTCACCAGGGCATCTGCCGTGACAAAACCACGACAGTTGGCGCCCACCGTGGGGCCGACGCTCGGTGGTGTGGAGTTCTCGAAGGGCTCTCTCCCAGGGATCGAGGGATACGCCGTTGGCAGGATGACCAAGAGTCGCCGCGGCAAGCTCTACATCGACGACGCTGGCTGGGGCCCCGAGGCCGACTCAATCGAGTACGGGCACCGGGTCCCCTTCGGCGGAATTCACGTCTTCATTGGCAAGATTGGCGGATCTAAGCCTGGGCCGGACATCTGCATTGACCTCGTCGAGCCGGCCCGGCGCGTGCAACCCGCCCGAGTTAATCCGGGTCGGAAGCACGTCTTCGTCGGCTTTACCCAAGGCACGGAGCTTGAAGGTTCCACGTCACGGGAGGAAACCCTCATCTGCTCGGAGGATGGATCCTCGAGCGGAGAGGCGGAATCAATCTACCAGCTTCACAATGGCAGGCTTGGGGGCTACGTCGAGGATTACCATGAGCCGAAGTATCATGAGCCGGAATACTATGAACCGCCGAGCCGCGCCGCTGTCTTCAAGGCGGGATCGGCACCGGCCCCCGGTAGCACGGCCGCTGGTGTGACCGGGTCCGGGTCAGGCAGGCCGCCGGCTCAAGTTTTGCTGGATCTGATGAACAAGCTTACCACTCTGATGGGAACCGAGGTCACGGTCGAAAACCAAGCAGCCCATAACACGGAGATCGCGAGGATAAAGGGCCAGATGGCCGGAGTCCAAGAGGAAATCAATGCATTGAGGGTTCAGATGGATGCTGAGTCAGAGCGCCTTAGGGCGGATGCCTTTCGCCTTGAATTAGAATAGCAGACCACAGCGGCGGTTCACCGGATGAGGCATCAGTCCCGTTTGCCGGATCAATATGAGGCCAGAAATCTTTTTACACGCCAGGGACAGGATGGAATGCACCTCTGACCGTAACCCGGACGGTGGAAGTACCTGGGAGCAGGGCGGCGGTTCAGTATCGGCAGCCAGACCCGCCCCGCAAGAACCAGACCCCGCCACAGTTTTTTCCGACGTCGCCCGGTCATTATTCTAACCCGGCGGAGAACATGGTGGCAGCGGCGACCAGACTTGGCACGATCCCCATCCCTGACGGGACGCCTTTCGCAGAGGAAGTGCGGAACACCATTGGATACTTGCAGACAGTGGTGGCGCAGCAGGAGAAATATACTTACAGCCGGAGTCGCGTGCACTCAACCCCCATCCCGAGCCGCAGCTACAGCCGGCGTTTAGAGTCGCCGGCGGTCTCTAGCAGTGAGCGACGTCGAAACCCGCCACGAGACGATCAGCCGGCTCTTGATGCTCAGGCGCTGGTGGATCGGGCAAGAGCGCAGCGAGAGTCGGCAGCATTGGCTGCTGCGGCGGCTTATCAAGAACCCACAGTAGCACCTTCCGTCTCGGTAGGAGCCGGAGTAACCTCCAGGGCTGTGGGAGTGCCGTGCTTAGTACCGGCTTTACGAAGCGAGCGCCTGCCGAAGGACTTCAAGGGTCATCGCAAGGTGCCCAACTATACCGCTGATCTGCCTCTAGAAGCTTGGATCGAAGCTATGAACTAGCCATGGAGATGTTGGACGTTAGTGATGCAGTATGCGCCAAGTATTTCATCATGACGTGGTTGAAGGGTTTACCACCCAACACCATTAATTCCTGGGCCGAGTTGAAGGCGAAGTTCATCAAGAATTTCCAGGGAACGTGCAAGCAGCCCATGACAATTGTGGATTTGGATCATTGCGTGCAGCGTGAGGACGAGTCGGCTCATCATTGGGTCTGGCGGGTCTCAACCATCATCCACTCTTCTGATAACATTACAGCGGCTCAAGCGGTCCTTATTCTGGAGAAGAATTGCCACTTTGTGCCCCTGAAGCAGAAGCTTGGCCGGCTCAAACGTACATGCCAGGATATGGGGGAACTCATGGCGGCTCTCACCAAGTATGCGGACTCGGACAGCACGAAGGACCCTGGTTCCGATGATGAGAAATCGGCCAAGGGTAAGAAGAATAGCAATGGCAAGAGTCAACATCAGAACGGGGGAGGAAACAATAATGGCAACGGCGGGAAGCGGAAGCACCAGGACGGTGGGTCAGATTTGGTGGCCAACCCCAGTGCTGGGAATAGCCGTGGCAAGGGCAGCGGCAAGCCGCCTTTCGGTAAACGCAAGCCTATTGACATGGAGGCGGTGTTGAATGTTCCTTGCCTGAAACATAGTCTTCCTGATCAGCCGTCCACTCATGCTTGGAGGGATTGTTGGATCATGCGGGAGTTTCGAAATTACAGCGTTAACTAGCATCAAGGCGGCGGCGGTGGACCATCCGGCGGGTCAGGATCCGGTCCTTCTGGGTCTGGCTTCGGTACAGGCGGCTCAGGCTCTGGCCATCAAGGCCAAGGAAACCATGGAGGTAATACTCAACAGTCTGGCAGTGGAGGTCAGCAACAAAATAACCAGTCCGGGTATCAGAGTAATCCAAAGCAGCTTAATGGAGGCCAATATCATGTTTTTACGACTAGTCTTGACAAACGGGATCGGAAGGTGCGCAAGCGGGCGGTTAATGCGGTTATGCCGGCTCTCCCTTAGTACTTAAGGTGGTCAGAGTATGACATAACTTGGGGCAGAGAGGATCACCCGCCGCGTGTGGATAACCCGGGATAGTTGGCTTTGGTGGTGGCCCCCCAAGTCGGAGGCTATGTGTTCACTAAGGTGCTTATGGATGGTGGCAGTAGCATCAACATCCTGTACTATGACACGTTTCGCCGGATGAACTTTCTTGATAAGGATCTTAAGCCGTCTTCAACGGTCTTTCACGGAGTGGTGCCCGGAAAATCGGCCTATCCAGTCAGAAAAATTTCTCTGGAGGTAGCTTTTGGTGATGAGTCTAACTATAGGGTAGAAACCTTATGGTTTGAGGTGGTCAAAATCAAGAGCCCATACCACGCTTTGTTTGGGCGACCGGCTTACGCCAAGTTCATGGCTAGGCCTTGCTATGTTTACTTACAGCTCAAGATGCCCAGGTTAAAGGGGACGATTACTGTGCATGGTGATCGGAAGATTGCTCTTGAGTGTGAGGAAGGTGATGCAGCATATGCAGAGTCGAGTGGTGCTGAGGCGGAACTCAAGTTTTATAAGGAGAATGTTGACCCGGCAGATATGACCCCGCTCAAGAAGCCTAGCACGAAATCTGAGCCGCCCCTCAAGTTTGTGGCAGAAGATACCAAGCTAGTGGATTTCACGCCTGGCGACTCATCACAGCAGTTCACTATTGGGGCCAATATGGATCCCAAATAGGAAAGCGCGCTCATCGAATTCATCCGTGAGAATCGGGACATCTTTGCATGGAAGCCTTCTGACATGCCGGGTGTACCGAGAGAATTCGCTGAGCACCACCTTAATCTGGATCCTAAGTTTAAGACGGTCAAACAGTTCCTCCGTTGCTTCAATGAGGAGAGGTGTAAGGCTATTGGGGAAGAGGTGGCCCGGCTCTTGGCAGCAGGGTTCATCGTTGAAGTTTTTCACCCGGAGTGGTTAGCTAACCCGGTGTTGGTACTCAAGAAGAACGGATCGTGGCGCATGTGTGTGGATTACACAGATCTTAACAAGGCGTGTCCGGTTGACCCATTTGCTCTCCCCTGTATTGATCAAATCATTGATGCAACGGCGGGTTGTGAGAGTCTATGCTTCCTGGATGCTTATTCAGGTTATCATCAGATCAAGATGGCAGTCAAAGACCAAGAGAAGACGTCTTTCATTACGCCTTTTGGAGCTTTCTGTTATGTGTCTATACCTTTCGGGCTCAAGAGTGCCCAGGCGACTTACCAGCGTTGTGTGCAGAACTGTCTTCATGGTTAAATTGGGCGCAATGTTCATGCTTATGTGGATGATATTGTGGTGAAGTCAAGGAAGAAGGAGACTCTGCTGGCTGATTTGAAAGAAACTTTTGACAATCTGCGGGTTTACAAGATGATGCTTAACCCAGCAAAATGTGTGTTCGGTGTACCCGCAGGCAAGCTCTTGGGATTTTTGGTTTCTGAGCGGGGCATTGAGGCTAACCCGGACAAGATAAAGGCCATCACTTCTTTGTCTAAGCTGGCATGCATTAATGATGTTCAGCGCCTGGCGGGTCGTATTGCTGCACTGAGCTGGTTCATAAGCCGCCTGGGTGAGAAAGCTATTCCTCTATACCAAATGATGTAGAAGACAGACGATTTCGTCTGGAGTGATGCGGCTAATGAGGCGTTTGAGGCGCCCAAAAAGCAATTGGCTGAGCTGCCTGTTCGGGCCACTCCCGTGGAAAAGGAACCTCTGCTCTTATATGTGGCGGCTAACAACAGGGTTGTCAGTGTTGCGGTTGTGGTGGAGTGCAAGGAGGCGGGTAAAGAGTACCCAGTCCAGTGGCCGGTTTATTATGTCAGCGAGGTTTTGACAGAATCCAAGCAGAGATACCCACATTGGCAGAAGCTGGTGCTTGGTGTATTCATGGCCAATCGCAAGCTGAAGCATTATTTCCTTGGGCATCCAATCACAGTGGTCAGCTCTGCTCCTTTGGGAGATATCATTCAGAACAGAGAAGCCACGGGAAGGATTGCTAAGTGGGCAATTGAACTTGGGCCTCTCAATTTAAAATATGTGCCCCGGACGGCTATTAAATCTCAAGCCCTGGTGGATTTTATCAATGACTGGACAGAGTGTCAAATACCTGAGGAAAAGCTGGACAATACCTATTGGACGATTCACTTTGATGGTTCCAGGCAATTGGAAGGTTCGGGGGCTGGAGTTGTTTTAACTTCCCCACGAGGTGACAAATTCTATTATGTTTTGAGGCTAATGTTTCCTTGTACTAACAATGCAGCGGAATACGAGGCTTTGCTTCATGGGCTCCGGGTGGCCAAGGAGATGAACTTGAGCCGGGTCAGATGTGTTGGCGACTCAGACCTGGTAGCTCAGCAAGTCTCTGGCACGTGGGACTCAAAGGACCCTCGCATGGCGGCTTATCGTTAGGCGGTTGATGTTATTGCTGGCCACTTTAAAGGTTATCAGGTGGATCATATTGACCGGCGGAAGAATGAGGCGGCTAACGTGTTATCAAGGCTGGGGTCTCAGCGTAAGCCGGTGCCGCCTAATGTGTTCTTGGACGTGTTGCATCACCCATCGGTCAAGTTACCATCGGAGGAGGATTTGGCTATACCTGACCCGGAAGGGCAATTGGTGGCGGCTCTTCATGCGATCCCTGATTGGACGTGGCCTTATCTGGCGTACCTGACCCGCGGCGAGTTACCTCAAGATGAGACTCTGGCACGGCAGATCATAAGGCGGTCTAAGTCTATGACTATTGTCAACGGCGAGTTACATCGGCGCAGTGTGACTGGTGTCTTTCAGCGCTGTGTTTCTCCTGATGAGGGCCGTGAGATCTTGCAAGAAATCCATGCTGGCGATTGTGGTCATCACGCCGGGTCAAAATCATTGGTGGCCATGGCCTTTCGACATGGGTTTACTGGTTAACATCTCATAAAGATGCAGAGGATTTGGTCACTAAGTGTGGCGGGTGCCAAAAATTTGGGCGACGTGCCCATGTGCCGGCTCAAGAGCTACAGATGATTCCAATCACCTGGCCATTTGCAGTCTGGGGGCTTGATATGGTAGGACCTTTTAAGAGGTCTAAGGACAAAAAGACCCACCTCTTGGTGGCGGTTAACAAGTTTACTAAGTGGGTCGAGGCTGAGCCGGTCAGCAAGTGTGATGCAGCAACAGCAGTTCAGTTCGTCAAAAAGCTGATTTTTTGGTTTGGTTATCCTCACAGTATCATCACTGATAATGGCACTAACTTGTCTAAGGGGGCTATGAAGGAGTTCTATGATGAGGAGCATATCCGTCTTGATGTATCTTCAGTAGCTCACCCGCAGTCTAATGGTCAAGCTGAGCGTGCTAACCAGGAAATTTTGAGAGGTATAAAACCCCGGCTTATGGTTCCTTTGGAGCGCACACCGGGTTGTTGGGTGGAGGAGTTGCCATCTGTTCTTTGGAGCATAAGAACCACCCCCAACAGGTCTACAGGCTATACGCCTTTCTTCATGGTTTATGGCGCAGAAGTTGTTCTCCCCAGCGATATCCATCATGACTCGCCCAGAGTGGCGGCTTACGTGGAAAGTGATAACGAGTCAGCGCGTCAGGATGCTTTGGATGCCTTGGACGAAGAACGGGATCTTGCAGCAGCTCGATCGGCGATTTATCAACAAGACCTGCGTCGCTATCATAGCCGCAGGGTCAAGACTAGGACGTTCCAAGAAGGCGACTTAGTACTCCGGCTGATTCAAGACCAGTCAGATATGCATAAGTTGTCACCTCCCTGGGAAGGACCATTTGTGGTCAGCAGAAATCTCAACAATGGTTCCTATTATCTCATTGATGTACGGGAAAGTGACAAGTCTCGCACTTCTGGTGAAGAGACCAAGAGGCCATGGAATATTGCTCACCTTCAGCCATACTATACTTAAGCCGCCAGTCTGGCTCTCATCAATGTACATATTCCTGTCATTGTATATACCATATTTTATGATATAATAAAGTTGGCATCCCCATGATTAGGGGCCTCTGCCGTTTTCTCCGCACTGAAAGTGTCATACAAAGGAGTTGATCCTTAATCAGGTCACTTGGGGGCTTCCAACCCTATGGGTTTAGCTTACATACCCTCTTGGCCAGGCTTTATATGGCATGTTCGAGTTAAACTTGCCTGTTTGCAACTTGCTACTCCGCCAGGTGACCCGCCGAACTCTTGACAGTTAATCTTGATAAGAGACCCTGAACTTTTATAAGTTATTCTCGCACAAAGACCCTAAACTTGTCAAGGTTTAAACAACGGCTTTTGTCACGAGAGAGCCGGCTTACAGTGAGCTAGGATAAACTCGTCTTGTCTGCCGTAACCCCTCCGCTATGTGGCCCGTTTGTACTCTTAGCAATGTCAATCTTTTAAAGACCCTGAACTTGCTAAGGTTTAAACGACTGATTTATGTCACGTGAGAGCCGGCTTACAAGTTTGTAGGCTGTCCGCCTAGTTTCTTCGGAAACAACACAAAAAATTTCATAAAAACAAGAGTTACCTTGTCCTGCCGCACCTTTAAAGCCGGCTTATAGGATGAGACATACAAATTACTTGTTTTTGCAGGTACTCTCATGATAAGATTCTAAGTTTTGGAAAATTCCGGCTTGGTATTGCTCAGGGAGTATAACCCGCCCGGCGCGTCAAAGCAGTCAAATGATTATATATATCAAAGATGAATTTGCTGAGTCGCCGGCAGAAGCTTAAAACAGTGCATCAAAAGCACAAGAGCAGGCAGTTAAATGTTTTCCTACTGCTATTACAAGGCTGCTCAAAATGCCCAAAAGTTGCGGACATAAGTGTTTTTAGTACAAGATAACCCGGCATATCAGTAAAAGCGGGTTACTTTCCTACAAAGCAGACTCCTCAGCTCGGCGCCGGGTCATCCTGCGCCGGGTCTTCGTATTCCTGGATCTGAAGGTTGTCCAAATCCCAGTTGCAGTTTGTTAAGGCTTCAAATTGGGCCTCATCATGCAGGATCGGAGACGGTTCAACATCAGGGGCAAAGAGATGCTTACGGCGTTGAGGAATCAGGCTCTTCGCTTCAAAAATGGACCCTTGAACACGCTTGTTCTCTTCGGAGTAAGCCGCCTGATATACTGCCAGGTCAGCCTCTGCGGCCAGCCGGCTTGCCAGAACCCGGGAAGCCTTATGACAGCGGGCGTAATCTTCTTGTCTAAACTCCGAGCCATCATCCTTCAGTTGAGGGAAGCCGTCCATCATCTCAGCCGGGTTGAGCTCCAGGGCATAGGCCAGCGACCGGCTCAGAGCAGCAATTGCACCCTTGCGGGCGGCTGATCTCTTTAGTTCTTCCAGCTGCTTCAGGATGGTCGACAGGACTTCCAGCACGCCCTTCATGAACTTTGGAACACCCCTCTCAGTCATGACAGCCTTGATGGTAATTAGAGACACGGCATACAACTGTTCTGTCAAAGAGTATAAAGCCTTGAGTTTCACCAGGCTATTGTCTGACAGTTGGCGGCTCCGTTCACCTACAGGCAAGTCAAATTATATAAGCCGCCATAAAAGATTCTCGACAAGTGCCTTTTTAAATATTGAAGGTTAAGAATGCTTACCAAAGACGGCTCCAATCATACGAGAGATCTGGTTTTTCAAATTGTTCAGCTCGCCAGTGACCGTTTTGAGACGGCCCTCTGCATCTTCAGCATGCTTGGTCAGGGCGGCTTGGATTGACTTGGCGTCTTTCTTAAAGGTTTTGAGCTCGGCCTTGATCACATCCAGCTCAGTCAAGGCGATCTGGTACTTGGTGTCAGTCTCTGCTCGGCCTTCCTGTTGCAGTGCCAGATTCTTCTTCAGGTCTAACACGGTTGACTTAGCGGCGTTCAAAGATTCCTGCACAGGAAAAGTCATGACAGTGCAAGGTTGTCAGTTTTAAGCCGCCGGTCCGGCTCACACAGTTTATGTCAAAGTTTGGTACAATGATAACAAGTCCCAAGCAGATTGCAAGCAATATACTTGACAATTGGGGGCTAATGTATCCCAGCTCTTTCTTATAGAGCTGACTCATTACTTTGGTAATGACCCGGCCCTTGGGGGCTACAGTTAGCTCTTAATCTATGATTGAGTGCCGGCTCATTACTTAGGTAATAACCCGGCCATTGGGGGCTACACTTGGCTCTTAATCTATGATTGAGTGCCGGCTCATTACTTAGGTAATAACCCGGCCCTTGGGGGTTACAGGGCGATTTTACGAAAGATAAACAAGTGATTGAAGACCCGACCGACCTTTTTGGAGAGATCAACCGGCTCTTGGGGGCTACATAAGTATATACATGGAAGAGGCAAGGGAAGTGAAGTACCTCGTATTTTTCCTTCATCTTGGCGACCAAGTTGGCCTCCATGTCTCGGCTGGCAAACAGACGACTCAGATAGCCGGCATGCAATTCGTCGGCAGTAAGTTTCTCCAAATTTGGAAGATCAGATGGAGTCTTTTCTTCCTTAGAGGGAGCCGCCTCGTCTTCATTGATATGCTTTGATAGCACATGTGAAGGAGCCGGAGATTTGTAAGCGGCTTAGGAGCAGAATCTGGATGGGCTTCAGGAGCCTCAACATCCATATCCGCCGGTTCATTGTGCTGAGGGGCTTCTTCATGAGTGTCTTTGGCGGTTTCAGAAGGCTCCACATGAGCTTCAGGGATGCTTGGCTTTGGAATTGCCGGCTCTGGAACATCAGGAGTGGCGGCTGACCCGCCAGTTTTTCTCCGTTTGGCTTGAGCCCTGTGAAGCAAAGTTAAAATTACACATCAATGAGCAAGGATGGACTATTAGTAAAAAGAGTGGGATAGAAAAATACTTACCCCTGATTGATGATAAGGGGAGGCAACTCTGAAGCAGTTGAGTCGCCGGAAGAAGGAGGCGAGTCCTGAAAAAGTTAGCATTGTTAAACACCGATAAGCTGCAAGGATAGCTTACATGGCAAATAAGTGCAAGACAAGAAAGTACTTCAGTGCGCAGTTTTCGGGGGGTTGGTTCATTGGGTAAACCGGCTAAAAGGTCTCCAGAGCCGGTGCTCCGGGTCTGATGTCTGCTGTCGTCTTGTTGTTTCTTCAAAAGAAAGTTAGGACCCAAGTGAGCAAAAGGACGGGAACTCTTTACCTTCCGTACAGCCCGCCGTACTCTCTTTACTGGTGAAAAATCTGAGTCAGAGGAGACAATGGTTACCTCGGCAACGTCGGCATGGCTTGTTTCAGCTTCTTCCTATGAGTAATCGCCGTCAATGAGTTGCATAAAGAGAAGGCCAAGGGGGTCAAGTTCTACCTTTGAGTCATTGAAATCGAATAAATCTTTGGATGATTGCCTCTTCCGGCGAGTTGGCACCTTGGATTTGGTCGCCTTGGGGACTTTGTTTTTCTTCTTGACAGTAGGGGGCAACAATTTCTTCTAGAATGAAGAGCCAGCCTACACAGGACAAAGCATATTGACAGAAAAGGTTTAATAAAGTATGGAGTTAAAAGAATGGATGAGGGTTAGGATGAAAAGACTTACATCCGGAGCCGGGTTAAGTGCAGAGAAGGGGCTTAAGCTAGTCTTGCTGCAGGCGGCTAATGATTCCCCCAGCAAAGACTTGACGATAGTGTTGAGATCTTAATCCTTCAAAGGGGTCTGGTTGAAGCGTTGAGGATCATCTACTTTACCAGTATACTGGCACATTAAGGCGCCTCAGCGGCTCAACGGCAGAATCCTCCAAGAGACTCAGCAGCGGGTCAGGTCAACACCCGTTAATCCATTAGCTAACAGGGCCCGGACTTTTGAGAACGTGGAGGCATATTGAGCACGCCCGGCGGCTGACATCCTGTCTGGAAGCTCCGTATCTGTGCTAAGCCAGTAAGGACGGTAACCCAGCAGTGGGTTCTCCCCCTCTGGTGAAGTGTCTTGGCAGTAGAACCACGTCTTGTTCCACTCTTTGGGGTGACTCGGCAGAGTTGCTGCTGGGAAGAGTACGTCCCTCCGTCTCTGAAGAGTGACGCCCCCGAGCTCAAGGCTTAACCCGTCTGCCATTTCTGTCTGGCAATTGATGTAGAAGTACTCTTTGAAGAGATCGACGGACGGTTCCTCTTGAAGGTAGGCCTCACAGAAAGTTTGAAATTGGCACATATAGGTGACAGAATTTGGGCCAATGTCTTGGGGGTGCAGTTTGAATGCATGTAAGATGTCCCGGAAAAACTTGGACCCGGGCGGGGAGAAGCCACGAAGTAGATGGTCTGTGAAGACAATGACTTCCCCGTCTTTGGGTTTAGGCGTAGTCTCATTGCCTGGAACCCGCCAATGGATAATATCCTGAGCCGGCAGAACTCCCATGGTGACAAATTCTTTGAGTGACTCTTCGGTCACTCCAGACTTTACCCAGTTGCAGGTGGACGGAGTTTTAGATATGGTGGCGGCTTATGAAGCTGCGGGAAGACATCAATATTTGGCGGGTTAAAAATACATTCTGGCCAAGGTCGCTATGACTGGAAATGGTGACAGCGTTTGGCGGGTCAATATAAAATTATGAGCCGCCGAAGCTATTTACGGTATGACAGCGTGAGCCGGCAGCTTTATGGCGGGTCAAGTTTATCAGCGCAGACTGAAAAATTGCTAAGTGTTGAGAAACAGATTCTGCAACCACGGCTATGGATTCAAGATCTACGGGCGAGGGAAAAAGAAAAATAATTCTAGCCCTAAAAAGTTGGTGGAAGAACATGCGTTTTCTAGACAGATTGAAAGGAGTTGTAGATCTATAATGAGTGCGGCGTGATTATGGAGTGGACGGCCGCATGGTTAGGGCAGTATTATGAGGCCCTAAAGAGGTGTTCTTTATCTGAATCTATGAAGGACGTTCTGATGAACGGTGATGAACACCGAAGAAGCCCGACGAACTCGGGGGAGATTTAAAAGACTAGCGCAGATCTAACAACGGGCAGCAATGAAACCTGGAGGATGCGAGCGGATGCGGCGATGTTCTGGACGCATTCAGGTTGATGCAGCGGCCTGAGTTGATGAAGAAGGTGAGGACTGAATGGCGCGATGAGCCTCGGCGGCGCGGCAAGCTTCGCTGGTCCAGAGGAAGAAGAAGGAGATGGCGGCGGGAAAAAATGAAAGTGATAACCCCCCGTGCTTATTTATAAGGCTATAATGGTCTCACAACGGTCCGGTGCGGGAATCGAGGGAGCACGATGATGATTAAACTAAGAAGACGCCTCGATTCTCGGGCTGGTCATATTAATGAAGAAATATCCATTCCGACGTCAGGGGAATCTTTTTTGATTTTTCTGATGACGTCACGGCGGGTTATGAAAGTTTATCAAAAATGACGCTGCCCATTTTTGGCGGGTCATGAAGATTGTCAAAGAATGCAAGACTCGCCAACTAGAAGACTTGGAGATTGACATGAACCGGTTCAAATCAATCTGGGGCCTAATGTAGGGGATATAACCCCGTGGTGAGACCCGACCAAGTAGGGCCGGGTCATACGGTTGGCGGTTTAAGGACCAGGCTTAGCATAAGCTTATCCAATGGGCCTGGAGGCCCGGAGCCAGAAGACAAGATGTAACTCGGTTGCGTAAGCCGCCGGTAGCGGCTTGTTAGACAAGGCATGTGTAGTTAGAGGTAAGGTCGGTTATCAAATGTAACCCGGCCCGGACTCTTGTAAGCCCAGGGCCTTGACCTATGTATATAAAGGCGGGTTACCTGGGCGGCTTAGACCACGAAACAACTCATCGATAGCTAGGTCAAGCGAACTCGCTCCCTTGTAATCGATACCCAATCAATACAACACAAAGCAGGACATAGGCTTTTACCTCTTTCCGAGGGGCCGAACCTGGGTAAACCCTTGTCTCTTGATTCCGATCAACCCCTTTGAGCTCACCGCCTTAGCGATGGCCTCGAACCTAAGTCCTTTCACCAGGGCATCTGCCATGACAAAACCACGACAATTGGCGGCAATGGTGTCAAGTTCAAGAAGGACCACCTTTGTGGTGCCTGTGAAGCCGGGAAGATGACCAGGGCCAAACACCCCTCGAAGACAATCATGACGACCACTCGTCCCTTCGAGCTGGTACACATGGACTTATTCGGCCCTACTCATTATTCCACTTTTTCTACCACTGCAAATCTATATGGCTTCGTAATTGTTGATGACTATTCTCGATTCACTTGGGTGCATATCATACTCTATAAGACAGAAGTGCAGGATGTCTTCAGGCGCTTCGCAAATAGGTGCATGAACAACTACAACATCAAGATCAAGCACATCAGGAGTGATAATGGCACTGAATTCAAGAACACAGGCTTGGATACCTATCTTGATACTCTTGGCATCACTCATGAGTTCTCTGCTCCATATACTCTTCAGCAGAATGGTGTCGTTGAACGCAAGAACATGACTCTTATTGAGATGTCTCGCACCATGCTTGATGAATACAAGACACCACGAAAGCTATGGCCTGAAGCCATTAACACTGCATGCCATATCATCAACAGAGTATATCTTCACAAGTTCTTCAAGAAAACATCTTATGAGCTTCTCACAGGTAAGAAACCCAATGCAAGTTACTTCAAAGTCTTCGGTGCAATATGCTGGATAAGGGATCCATACCACACCTCTAAATTTGCACCGAAAGCACATGAGGGTTTCATGCTTGGTTATGGAAAGGATTCGCACACCTACATAGTCTTCAACATCTTTCACAACAAGGTTGTTAAAACTGTAGATGTGCAATTCGATGAAACTAACGGCTCGCAAAGAGAGCACCTACCTCCTGTGCTAGATGAATTACCTCCTGATGAAGCTATTAGACTGATGGGCACTGGAGAAATTGTGCCTGAAGAACATGTGGTTGAAGAAGAAGTCATCGTTCCTCCATCCACTCAGCGCGAAGACAATGTTGAACCTGAAGACAATGCTACTGATGAAGACAATGCTCAGCAGCCAGAACAAAGTCTTCGCCCTGCACATCCACGCGTGGCAAATGAAGTCCAAATTGAGAGAATGCTTGACAGCATAAATGCACCAGGTCCACTCACTCGCTCAAGAGCTAGTCAATTGGCTAACTTTTGTGGACACTTTGCTTTTGTATCCATCACATAGCTCACCAAAGTAGATGAAGCTTTCAAGGAAACAGAATGGATTCAAGCCATGCAGGAAGAACTTCACCAGTTCGAGCTGAACAATGTGTGGGAGCTCGTAAAGCGTCCTGATCCAAGTAAGCACAACATCATCGGTACCAAGTGGATCTTCCACAACAAGCAAGATGAGTCCGGCCAAGTCGTTAGAAACAAGGCTAGACTTGTGGCCCAAGGTTACACACAGGTCGAGGGTATTGACTTCGGTGAAACCTTTGCACCTGTAGCTAGACTTGAAGCCATTCGCATACTGCTTGCTTATGCTAACCATCATGACATATGCTTATATCAAATGGATGTCAAAAGTGCATTCCTCAATGGTAAGATTGAGGAAGAAGTATATGTTGCTCAACCACCAGGGTTTGAAGATCCAAAGCATCCTGACAAAGTCTTCAAGCTCAATAAGGCACTCTATGGCCTCAAGCAAGCACCAAGAGCATGGTATGACACACTCAAGGAATTCCTCAAGAAGAAAGGCTTCAAACCCGGTTCACTCGATCCCACTCTCTTTACTAAATCCTATGATGGTGAACTGTTTGTGTGTCAAATTTATGTGGATGACATTATCTTCGGCTGTACTAACAATCGATACAGTGATGAGTTTGCCTTTATGATGCAAGAGAAATACCAAATGTCGATGATGGGAGAACTGAATTTCTTCCTAGGGCTTCAGATTCGACAACAACCCAATGGCATCTTTATATCTCAGGAGAAGTACCTCAAGGACCGCCTCAAGAAATTCGGCATGAATGAAGCCAAAGGCTACAAGACGCCAATGCCTACCAACGGTCACCTCTGCACTGACGAAAATGGTAAAGATTTCGATCAGAAGGTATATCGCTCCATGATTGGGTCTTTATTGTACTTATGTGCATCTAGGCCAGATATAATGCTTAGCGTTTGCATGCGCGCCCGATTTCAAGCGGCACCAAAGGAGTCGCATCACCTTGCTGTGAAGCGAATAATTAGATATCTGGCTCACGCCCCAACACTAGGATTATGGTATCCAAAGGGTTCGAAGTTTGAGCTGATTGGCTACTCAGATTCTGACTTCGCTGGCGACAGAGTTGATCGCAAGTCTACATCAGGCACCTGTCACTTTCTTGGACGATCTCTTGTATGTTGGTCTTCGAAGAAGAAGAACTGTGTTTCACTCTCCACTGCCGAAGCCGAATACATTGCTGCTGGCGCATGCTGCACTCAGCTTCTCTGGATGAAGCAGACTCTCAAGGACTACGGCATCAACCTGAATCATGTACCTCTCTACTGCGACAACAAGAGTGCAATCAAGATCTCCTACAACCCTGTACAGCATTCGAAGACAAAGCACATTCAGATTCGACATCATTTTCTTCGGGATCACATGATGAAGGGCGACATCAACATCAAGCATGCTGACACTGAAGATCAACTGGCAGATATCTTCACGAAGCCTTTGGATGAGAATAGGTTTTGCAAGTTGCGGTGTGAGCTAAATATCTTAGAATCCTCAAATGTCCTTTGAATGTGAATACATCCTGACGCTTATGCATGTCGATGACTTTGATGCACAACACACGATGCAACGTATGTCTTCAATTCATGAAGAGTTACAATCTGAGTGTGAATACATTAACGAAGAATATGACTTCAGAGCGCCACGATAATTGTGCGCCGCGTCTAAGTCAAACATTCTTATATGGTGGGTAACGCCACCAACCAAACTCGAAGACATTGTTTTTATCTCATCTTCTTCACATGTCTTCGAGAGCTGAATGTCTTCGGAACAAATTTTTGTTTGCACGTGTGTTTCAGTTGAAAACTATTTGCAGATCTACATTTGGATTAGAGCTTTGTCCTATACAACATTTGTCCTATAGCTTTGTCTTCAACTTTTTTCCTAGGCAAATGTGATCGGACCCGACATTCTCATCTGTTCTTACCTCGTCTAAGTCTGTTCTAATCCAGTCATATGCATTCTATATTGACACGTGTTGACTGTCTTCACTGTGTCCTTGTCAGTCGAAGACAAATCAACAACATAATTAATTCTAAAATCTCAACTGTCTCCGTGTCTTTAGCAACAACTCCCGCGCCGCCGCTTCGATTATGGTAGTGGGTTGTCAGGTGGGTTGCATGTATGCCACGGATCCACTTAAACCGAGGAGTCAGGGGCGTATCCGTCCAAACAGTTCAGATGTTTTTCACCTCTATAAATGCAAGTGCCCCCGCTCCATTATTACCTTCCACCTCCGCCACCCTCGTGCTCAAACCCTAGCACCGTAGCTGGACTCTATCGTCGCCTAAGACGAAGTGCTTAGCTGCCACGCCTTCTCCGACGACGTACTCACGCCGGCCGCGTACATCTCCTTCACGCCGCCGCCATAGTTGTCTGTCTCCACCAAGTTAGGGTGAGGCAGATCGAACATCTCAGCCTCTCCGCCTCGTCGAGCTATTCATCGCGTTCTTCACTGCGGTAAATAAAAAGTTATTTTTACCGCATGCTTTGATCTGAAATTTCTATTGAAAATAGTCGGTTGTTGTTTCTTCACTTTCCACTCAACCGCATCTAGATCTAGATCTCTATTTGCCCAATGCTTTCACTTTTTGGTCTCAAGATTGGGTTGATTTCTCACTTGTACGAATCCTTGGACTTGTACAAATCTGAAATCACCATATGAACTATAAAAGTGAATGTCTTCGGTAAAAGGTCAATGTCTTCAAAACACCGAGCTATCTTCCAAATATTCTGAGAATGCATATGACCTCTCCTCTTCCCTCACGTCTCTAACTCCTTCACAGGTACATGTCCGCAGCAGAATCGCTTGGATCTCATAGTCTGAATTCGTTTGCAGACTACTTGCAGATACATCTAGAATCGCCTGGTACTTGTTCCTATCTGCGCACCCCTGTGAAGCCTTTGTCGAAGCCAATGGCAGATGATAAACCAGTCAAGAAGGGAGGGAAGCAGATACGAAAGAATACAGCTAAAGATCTTCCTCCAGATATATATGAGCAATACAAGGCAGATGAAGGGGAAACTTATCATCAGCGCAAGACTCGAATCCAATGGATTCGAAGATATTGGAGTGTGGAGTGGTTTAACTACCACTTTGTGACTAAGGAGTATCCTAAGAAGTGTGCTGAAAAAGCACCATGGACAGACATTGTCTACAGAAATCTTCATCCGAAGACTAGGGCAGAAGCCATCAATATGGGGTTCTATCCATGCATGTTCAGGCCCCCAATGCCCAGCAATCCTCATCCATCAAGCATTCTTGGCTGCCCATAACATACACAGTCAGACTCTGATGAAGATGATGAAGAGAATCCACCAGCTCCTAAGCCGAAGCCTCTGAAGAAGTCAAAGGCTTCAAAGCCCAAAGCTTCAAAGCCTCCCAAGCTAACTATCCCCTCACCTCAAGCTTCGCGTTCTCCTTCTGTCAATCCAGAAGAGCCTGAGGAAGAAGATCACCTTCACAGGCGTATGAAAAGGAAAGCTATTGCTTCCATAGGTCCGAAGCCAACTCTGTCATTGATGGACACCGCAAATATGATTGAGCTATCTGACGATGAGTTCGACGATGAAGCCTTAGCTAGGCTCATCCAGTAGAAAGAAGAGGAAGCCAAGCTGCTCGAAGACTTACCTCTCATTGCTCTTGTCATTTTCGAACACTTCATTGATGAATGGTTCGTAGATCCTTTTCTCACCATTGATGCCCTCCAGCTTCCAATTGGACTAAGTGTCACCTTCCAAGGGTTGGTGAATGAGGAACTGACTGTGGCTCAGAAAGCCAAGCAGATGAAGGCCAAGATTAGCCATGAAAAGGAGTTGTTCAAGCAGAAATGTGCACAGGCTCTCCGTTCCTCAGATTCAGGGATATCAACTTATGATGGCAGATCTCAAAGCTGAATTTGAGAGGAAGTGTGAAGCTGTCAAAGGCGCCCTAGCGCGCCTAAAGAGAAAGACTACGATTATGGTTCAAGCTCACAACGACATGCTGAAAAGAAAGGCGCTTGGTCAGCCTTCTCTTGCTCCCGAAATCATTGCATGTTCCAGGCAAGCTTCAATGTCTTCGGATGTGCCTACTCCCACACCGTCTGCACACCGTGGCATTGTGTTTCCGGCTGGCTTCTCTGGCCCTCATGCACCTCCGTCTTCCTCTGCTGCTAATAGCAAGAAGACCAAGAACGCCAAAGCTGAAGCCAAGAAGCGCAAGGCAGCTGCCTCTGAAGCCCAACCTCAGAAGAGGTTGAAGACTAGAAAATCCAAGTCTTCGGAGCCAGCTCAAGAACCAGTTCCCCCTACTGCTCCATCGTCAACCCCTGCTCCTCAACAAGAGCCCCTGCTCATTAAGCCAATCTCAGTGGCTCCTCCCGCATCAAAAAACTTGGAGAGATAGGTCATTCTGCATGAGTCTGCTTCCACAGAGACTCAGAGACCAGAAGATATTCCAGCTGCTGAAGACACTGCAGTAGCTGAAGACTTCGCTCATGGAGGCACTGGCACTGAAGTAAATGTTGAGCCAGAACATGTTCCACTGGTGGATGCCCCAATGGTTTCCTCCCCACAACCAACTAGTGAATTTGTGGACATTGGGACTCCTGTCTGACCAAAAGTACCTGAAGTTGAGCCCGGTACACCATCACCTCCTTTCTTCCCACCAGTGTCAACCTCACCCGAATCTCCGTTTGCTCCTCTAGAGATTGAAACCACCACCAGCACTTCACCACTGAAACGTCTTCATCGAGGACCTCGAGCTCTTATGTCTCCTATTCCTGAAGATGAAGTACGTGTTTCACCGACTGCACCAGTCGAAGACGTGCTGAGGATTGAAGATGTTCCTTCTAGTCAATCTGCACCAGAAGCCATGGCCACTGAAGACATTACTGCCGATGCCACAATGGGCGAAGCCAATGCCCCATCCCCTCATGCATCTCCTCTCCCAGCCACACCATCCACTGAAGACAATGCAGACAACATTGTGATGGCTCGCAATCGGGAAGGCGAGATGGTTCCTACAAGATGGCCTCGCCTTGTTGCACCACCAAGAATGGGACCTCAGTATGAGTTCCACCTTGATCGACGCCCCAATGTCATGAACCCCATGCCACGTCTTCCAAGTCTTCGCTAGTCTGGCCCTGCAAGACCCTTGTTCTTCGAGTGGAAAGGTTCAGGCTAAACAACACCTTCTTTGACTCTGACCACAATCCATACAAGCGTGAAAGAATACAGTCTGACAGTTTCTGGAGTGTTCCCCAACGTCAGTACTACATGTGTGTGCTCTATGGTCAGAACAGGATCTTTCCCCACAAACATCTCAGCTTTGAAGCTATGAAAGGTCTTCCCTGTTTTGATCAAGCACTGGATTGTCTTCGAGATGTGGGATTGTGCCCTTCTGCACCGACCATGAAGACTGGAATGAGGAACTCATCCTCCAGTTCTACGCAACTCTCCACATCTCTAGCTTCGGTCGTAAAGTGAACACTTGGCAGATGGACTTCATGATACGGGATGAACATGTCACTGCTTCACCACTGGAATTCTTGCCTGCAACACCACTTGCTGCCTCTGGTGAAGACTTGGATCCTCGCTCTGAAGCCTATGTGGCTGCCACTCGAATCCTATTCCAAATGCGAGAACCCAACATGACTGAGATGCTCACAATGATGCAACCTTTGGCTCAAGATGCAGAATTGCCCACCTCATTCTTTGTGGATGATCTTCAGTATTTGCCCCGGACTCTCTACCACATTCTTCGGCACACCATTTGGCCAATCAAAGGGCACAACTCATCTCGCAAGATTGAAGGGCCTCTGAAGACATTGCTCTACAACATTGTGTATGGCATCAGGTTCAAACTTCAAGACTTGTTCCTTCGCAACCTTGCTGCAAATGCTTTCAATGTCCTCGAGCCGAAGATATATGCTCCCTGGATCATGCGATTCATCAAGTACAGAACCAACACCAGGTTTCTCCCTTCTGCTCGCAACCATGGTGTTTATCTTCCAGATATTGAAGTTGTGCCAGCAGATCTGTATCCATCCAAGAGCAAGAATCCCATTGTCGAAGGCACAAGTGGCACTGCTGATATTGAAGGTCTTCACATTCCCTCTGATCCATCAAGGGCAAGACTTATTGGTGCTCTTCGACAACCAAGATCCGGTGCTACCAACACTGACGCCACTGCCAGTACACTGACTCATCAACGCCTACCAAGAAGAGAACGTGCACTCACTGATCGTGAACTTCTTGTTTCACTGATCCAAAAGCAAGATAGGCACCATGAATGGACTCGGCGCCAAATGCATTCCATGATGCAAGATGTCAATCATGTTCGCAACCTCGCCACCAAAAATGCGCTTGTGGCTTATGAAACCAGTCGCCGCTCATGGAGGACTTTGACTATGCTGGCTCCTGAGGATGAGCTTCGAGAAGATGGATTTCACCCTCGATACAGATTTGGTGCACCACCTCCCAGTGCGGAGAAATGGTGCAAGACTCCATCCCTTGAAGACAGTGATTTCTTCTCTTCAGCTCCCTCCGTCAACATCAGGCTTGCCGATGAAGCTGATGATGCCACCTCCCTACCTCCATCGACTCGGCGTCGCGACACTGCACCATGCTCAACTGCACCAGCACCCCAAGACTCTACTGCACCGTCTTCATCGACACCTACTGGAGACGTATAGTTTTTCAATGTCTTCGTCCCTTTTTGGTCTTTTGATGACAAAGGGGGAGAAGCATTGGATGATTGTCTTCAAACGGGTCTACTAATATGGGCTGGGTGTTATCTTTTGCTAAGTTTACAACTCTCGTTTTTTGAACATTTGCTGTTTTGGGTTGTAAAACTTAAGTCCTGATGGAAGTCTGCACTTTATGTTTACCGTACTCTTTGGCGCATTGGATGATAGTCTTCAAACGGGTCTACTAATATGGGCTGGGTGTTATCTTTTGCTCAGTTTACAACTCTCGTTTTCTGAACAATTGCTGTTTTCGGTTGTAAAACTTAAGTCCTGATGGACGTCTGCACTTTATGTTTACCGTACTCTTTGGCGCTTCGTCAAGTTATTTTCATGCGCTTAAGGTCATTTTGCAGACGCCCATTTTTCATTGTGCATTTCATTATCTTCGACATATTTGTTAATGCATAGTGATTGGATTGCAAGATATAGGGGGAGATCTCCACAAACTACAACCTGCCAACTTGCATTCAAAGCAACATCTTCATATGCACATCTTCAGGGGGAGCTCTCTATATCTTATAATCAAAGTCTTCAAAACCTTATCTTCACATATATTTATCCCCGTTGAAAACTTCAACCAGTTTTTCATCAATCACCAAAAAGGGGGAGATTGTAAGTGCATCTAGTGCCACCCCTTGTTGGTTTTGGAGTATTGAAGACAAACGTGGTTGAGGGACTAATGTGTTTGTGAGAGTTCACAGGTTAACACAGATAGAAGTCCCTGGAGTTTTGGTTTAGCCGTCGAAGACGACCCCCAAATATGTCCGAAGACATTGATGACGGCTGAAGCCATTGGTGGTATGCGAAGACATTCGTCCGAAGACAATGAAACACGAAGACGAAGTCTTTTGGTAGTTTTGTTTCTTCTTTCCAGAGTCATAGGAACCACCGTACTGTTAAGTGGGGTCGATGTGATTGAAGTCAGATGCTGACGTGATGCTCAACCCATACCTATGTCTTCGAGCGAATACAATGAGAGGAAATCTCTTCCAGAATTGGTTGAGTCAGCTTTACTTGTAGCCCAAGTAAAGCTGTTGCATGCGTTTGAAATCCGACCGTTGTGACACGTGTCCGTTGGCCATTGACCCAGGGTCATTTCGGTCATATCAGGTCGGTTGCCTGCTGGCTATAAATATCCCACCCCCTCCACCATATGGAGGTGACTGCTTAGAGAGAGATACGACTGTTGTCTTTTTGCTGCAACCCACCTCGAAGACATTAAGAGAGAAACATCCTGTGAGGATTCACCTAAACACCTAGAGATAGAGTGTTTGAGCATCACCGAAGTCATTCTGTTCTGAGAGAACTGAAGAATTATTACACTTGAAGACTGTGATCTTCTAGACGATTAGGCGTCTGGGTCTAGAGCAATCCAAGAGTCATTGTGGATCGCCGGGTGACCAAGTTTGTACGGGTTTCGGAAGTCTCCCCTGAAGACTTACCAGAGTGATTGGGCGCTGTCTGAGTGACTTCGGCTCAAGGGGAATAAGGTGAAGACGAGGTCTTCTGAGTTCAATCTCAGCCTCCCTAACCAGACGTACAGTTGTCACAACAACTGGAACTGGTCCAACAAATCATGTGTCTTCGTCAAGCAACTAGTTCTATCCTTCACTTTCTTACATTCCTGTTCTGTATCTTCAAGCCTTTGCTTGTTCATTGTTTGAAGACTTATCCTGAAGACATTCATATCTGTTGATTATCTTCATTCTATCTAAGTTAGTCTTCGACTCATCTTAGTGTGCATGATGATAATGCTTAACTTGCCTCTATGTCTTCACTACATTGCATGCCTTGACTAGATCATTGATTACTATCCCTACTTGATCCTGTATCGCTTCCGCATACTTCGAATACATTCATTGTTTCGAAGCCTTTCATAAAAATCGCCTATTCACCCCCCTCTAGTCGATAACTAGCACTTTCAGAAGGGCCTATCTATTTACTTTATGGAATTTTTATTTTTATTTTGAGTATCCATCTTCTCTTATAAAGCACCAACTAGGGGGCACTATGATCATACTTGTGCATTGGGTGTAGCTAATATTTTAATGTGTTTCATGAATGGAGCAATGATTGAGCATGATGGGATAGGGATAACTTTCTTCAGTGTTGATATTATGAAAGACATGGTTGCTTGTTGGTATGCTTGAGTATTAAAGTCTTCATGTCAAAACTAGACTATTGCTTTGAACCATCTAAAAGTCCAAATGTCCATGCTACAAAAGAAAAGAATATGTGATGAACATGTTAGGCAGCATTCCACATCAAACATTCTATTTTTGTCATTTACCTACTGAAGGACCAATAGGAATTAAGGTTGGGGATGCTGATACGTCTCCAACGTATCTATAATTTTTTATTGTTCCATGCTGTTATATTATCATTCTTGAAAGTTTTATAATCATTTTATAGCAACTTTATATCATTTTTTGGGACTAACCTATTTACATAGTGCCCAGTGCCAGTTGTTGTTTTTTGCTTGTTTTTTACTTCGCAGAATATCAGTACCAAATGGAGTTCAATTGCCACGAAACTTTTTCGAGATTTTTTTGGACCAGAAGACAACTTGGGAGCCAAGGAAGCACCTGGGAAGAGGCCCGTGGGGCCCACAAGACACTAGGGCGCGCCGGAGGCCCCCGTCGCGCCCTGATGGGTTGTGGGGCCCACGGGGGTCTCCTCCACCGCCTCTCAGCTCTATAAATTCTCAGAAATCTGAGAAACCCTAGAGGAGTCGACGAAACACGATTCTAGCCGCCCCAAGTTCCAGAACCACGAGATCCAATCTAACACCATCACAGAGGGGTTCATCATCCTCATTGGTGCCTCTCCGATGATGCGTGAGTAGTCCACCATAGACCTACGGGTCCGTAGGCAGTAGCTAGATGGCTTTCTCTCTCTCTTTTGATTCTCAATACAATGGTCTCTTGGAGATCTATTTGAGGTAATGACTTTTTGCGGTGTGTTTGTTGGGATCCGTTGAAGTTTGAGTTCATGATCAGTTTCTATCCATGAACATTATTTGAGTCTTCTTTGATCTCTTATATGCATGATTATTTATAGCCTCGTATTTCTTCTTCGAGTCTTTGGTTTAGTTAGGCCAGCTAGATCGATTTTTCTTGCCATGGGAAGAGGTGCTTTGTGATGGGTTCGATCTTGCGGTGTCCTCTCCCAGTGACAGAAGGGGCAGCGAGGCACGCATGTATCATTGTTGTTAAGGATAACAAGAAGGGGTCTGTTCCTACATGAATATATCTTGTGTACATCATGTCATCTTTCTTAATGCATTACTCCGTTTGTCCATGAACTTAATACACTAGATGCATGCTGGATAGCGGTCGATGTGTGGAGTAATAGTAGTAGATACAGAATCGTTTTGGTCTACTAATCTTGGATGTGATGCCTATATATTGATCATTGCCTTGGATATCGTCATGATTATTTGATCTTCTATCAATTGCCCAACAGTAATTTGTTTACCCACCGTGTGTTATACTCATGAGAGAAGCCACTAGTGAAACCTACGGCCCCCGGGTCTATTCTTTTAACATATTGCTTTCCGATCTATCTTTTTCCGCTTTTCCTTTCAGATCTATTATTCCAAATACCCAAAAATACCTTTCTGCACTTTTTATTTGCCTCTTTTATTTTGTGTTCTTGTGCTACCTATTTATCCAATCTCATAAAAATTAATCTATCTTTTTACCGTGGAGAAATTGACAACCTCTCTTACGCGACGGGTTGCAAGTATTTGTTCTTTGTGTGCAGGTACCATTTACATAGTGTTGCCTAGTTCTCCTACTGGTTCGATAACCTTGGTTTCATAACTGAGGGAAATACTTACCGTAGCTATGCTGCATCATCCCTTCCTCTTTGGGGAAATACCGACGCAGTCTCAAGCCACGTCACATATCTTTTGAATTGAGGAATAGAATACATCTCTTCTTTTGAATAGGTTCCGGCGGTGGTTCAGGAAGTGTCCAATCATTACCATTGTTCAAAATATCATCCAATAATTCTTCAGCTTGCTCAATGGTTCTTTCCCTGAAAACACAACCAGCACAACTACCTAGGTAGTCCCTAGAAGCATCGGTTAGTCCATTATAAAAGATATCAAGTATTTCATTTTTCTTAAGAGGATGATGAGGCAAAGCTCTTAGTAGCTATAGAAGCCTCCCCCAAGCTTGAGGGAGATTCTCTTCTTCAATTTGTGCAATGTTAAATATTTCCTGTAAAGCAACTTGTTTCTTATGAGCAGGAAAATATTTTTCAGTAAGGTAATAAATCATATCCTGGGGGCTATGCACACAACCAGGTGCAAGAGTGAGGAACCATTTCTTAGCATCGCCTTTCAGCTTTCAATTTGGTGAGGTGTGCCACAACAGTTTCAGTTTCATAACCATGAAAAGGATCAGATTCTAATATAGTGATTAACTCAGGATCAACAGAGAATTCATCATCCTTATCAGTAACACATATAGGAGAAGTAGCAAATTTAGGATCGCATTTCATTTTCTCCATCATAGATTTTTGTTTCAGTTTGCATAGTAGTTTCTTCAAATCTTCTCTATCATTACAAGCAAGGAAGTATCTAGCTATCTCCCCATCCATAACATAACCCTCAGGTACATCAGGCATTTCATATCTATTAGGATAGCTAGGCGTAATAGGTGAATCAAGGTGTTCATCAATTTCAGCATTCTCAAGTTCTCTAGCTTTAGCAATATGAGCATCAAGTAATTCATTTAGTGGCGCAATTTCAGTTTCATCAAGCATAGAAGTAGTATCATCATTAGTTTCAGAAGTAGCATCATCAAGTACTTGAGACATATCAGAACGAGCAGTATTTGGTGGTCTCCTAAGCTGATTCAAAACAGTAGGTGAATCAAAAGCAGAGCTAGATGATAGTTCCTTACCTCCCCTCGTCTTAGAGGGTATGATCTTGGTTCAGGTATCTTTTAGATTCTTCATGGTGACAAATTGGATAGCCTTGGTGAACACAATAAATAGAGCTATGCTCCCCGGCAACGGCGCCGGAAAACAGTCTTGATAACCCACAAGTATAGGGGATCGTAACAGTCTTCGAGGTAAGTATTTTACCCAAATTTGTTGATTTGACATAAGGGGAGACAAAGAATATTTATTGGTCTTGGAAGTTGAGTTGTCAATTTGAACTCACTAGGTTATCCCTCTGTAGCTAAAGTTTTAGTAGCACAGCAAAATAGTACTAGTAACGGTAACGGTAACAGCAACAGTTTTATAGTGATTGTAATAGTAGTAGCATCAATAGTAACTTAGCAAGATTCAGTATATGAAAAGCATAGGCCATGTATCGGTGATGGATAATGATTTAGATGACATCAATCATGTAATAGTTACATACTAGAGTGACATAGAACTAGCTCCAATTCATCAATGTAATGTAGGCATGTATTCCGTATATAGTCATACGTGCTTATAATAAGAACTTGCATGACATCTTTTGTCCTACCCTTCCGTGGCAGCGGGGTCCATAAGGAAATCTAAGGGATATTAAGGCCTCCTTTTAATAGAGAACTGGAACAAAGCATTACACTACTAGGGAAAACATTATACACAGAAGCTTATCAGTAGCGCTTGTTAAAAGAAGGCGCTACTGCTAACGTAGCAGTAGCGCGGCGGGAACAAAACGCGCTACTAATATTATTGCCACACCGTTGCCGACAGGCTAGGTATAGTAGTAGAGCCCTTCTGCAAACAGCTCTACTGCTAACAAAATAATAGTAGCGTGTTTTTCGGGTAGGGCGCTACTGCTAAGTTTGACTGGTCGCTGCAACTAAAGCTGTGATGTGCCACATTGTGGGCCCCACTTAGCAGTAGCGGTTCACGTGGACCGGCGCTACTGCTAAAAATGTATCCGTAGCGCATTTTCCTCGACCGCGCTACTGCTAGGTCGTACCTTATCTTCTTCCCCGCCCCGCGCCCCTCACTCCTCACTCTGTAGATCTCCCTCTCCACTACCTCCCTCGCGGCGGCGCTCCCGCATCCCAGCCGTCCGCCCCACGCGGCGGCCCTCCCCGTCCCATCCCTCACCACGCGGCGGCCCTCCCCCGTCCCGTCCCTCCCCGTCCTGGCCATTCACGCAGCGGTAGCTCTCCCTCCCTCCTCTCTCCCACTCTCCCCACTTCTCCCTCCTCCCTCTGTTTTTCCACTTCTAGATAAGATTAATGGATGGATGGATTGATGCATTTAGATGGTTATGAATGGATGCATTTAGATGGTTAGATGGATGTATGGATGCATTTAGATGGTTAGATGGATTGATGGATGCATTTAGATGGTTATGAATGGATGCATTTAGATGGTTAGATGGATTGTTACAAAGGTGCTTCGTGTCGTAACCGTAAAAAAATGTTTAAACTTGCAAACTTTCGTGGATGATTGCATCTAAACCGTTGCTCCTGTGGATGTGATTTCTTCGTGAGATTTGTTGGCACGGGGAAATTTACAGGGATTCCATGTCTCCTAGACATTGTGCTATTTAATATGTCCATTGTTAAGCAAATGTCATACCAAATTTACAGGGATTCCATGTCTCCTAGACGTTCTCGTGAAGAGGAGTTGGAGTGGCGGAGGAAGTTGGTGGCGCGAGGAAAAAGGATTGACGATGCAGTGTTCGGATGGAGAGATTGTATGCGGGAGCTGAAAGAGGCACAGAATAAGTGCCAGGAGACTCAGTGTGGTTTCTGGGAGCACGAAGTCAATACGTGCAAGACTTATGCTGAAACACAACTAAAAGTTGCGGCAGACATCATCTTCGCGGAGGCCAGCGCTGCAGAGCATGCTCAGATGCCGCCTCAAAGTAGTCCCCACTTGGTTATGAAATGGGCGCTACAACAAGTGTCATCTTCGTGCTCGGCTCAGAGAGCCCGATGGGGAAGTGTTATCGGGATACTTCCGCCAAGAATGCCCCCACCACCATCAGATTCTGCACCACCAGATTCTGCTCATTAATAGTATTGTAGTAAGATTAAGCTCTAGTTTAAGGTTTAATAGTTTGATCATTATTGGTCTCGATCTAGTAGTTTGGTCTGGACTTGTAAGGTTTTTGAAATCTAGTTATCTGTTTGAACTCAAATTGTCATCAATAATGATATATATAAACCCATCCTCTTCTGCTTACTAATGACACTGCTGCTACATGGGGCCCACCACGGTACTGGTAATTACACTAGCGATGTCATTAGCAAAACAAAAAAAGCATAAAACTAGTAGTAGCGCGGGTTAGAGACCGGCGCTACTAATACTTTATGTACCAGTAGCTCTGGGGAGCAACGCTACTGCTACAAGTTAGCTGTGGCGCCGTATCAGTACCGCAGTTCCCCACGCTAATGACAGGCCCTTAACCCGCGCTACAACTAGGCTTTTCCCTAGTAGTGTTAACACCTGGTGAATACATGAACTCCTCAAACTACGGCAATCACTGGAAAGAATCCCAATTATTGTCACCTTGGGGTATGTGGATCATGACACGTAATAGGTGCATACAACTTGAAAGATAGGATCCAAAACACTCTCATATTTATGAACACATAATAGGTTCAGATCTGAAATCATGGCACCCGGGCCCTTGTGACAAGCCCTATCAAAATAACTCAATTATAGGATCAATCTAATCCAATCCCATCGTCCAGCGGGCCTACAAAGGAATTACTCACTCCTGGTGGTGAGCATCATGGGGATGTTGATGAAGAAGGGTTGGTGATGACGATGGCGACGAACCCCCCTCTCCGGAGCCCCAAACAAACTCCAAATCGACCCTCCCGAGGAAGAACAGGAGCGTCTCGTGAGACGGGATGAAAACTTCTCTCCTATTTTTTCCGTAATTGTGAATTTATAGGACTAGGATTAGGGCCGGAGGAGCCACGAGGTGGGCCCAAGCCATCAGGGCGTGCCCATGGGGTGAGCGCGCCCTGTTGGCTTGGCACCAACAGATGGCCCCCCTCTGGTGGGTATTCTCTCCATTAATTTTTATATATTCTAGAAAAAATCCACAAAAAATTTCGTCCAATTCTGAGAAATTTTATTTCTGCAAAAAAACAACACCATAACAGCTCTGCTGAAAACAACGTCAGTTCGGGTTAGTTCCATTCAAATCATGCAAATTACAGTCCAAAACAAAGTGTTTGGAAAAGTAGATACGTTTGAGACGTATCAAAGTACCACCTGCAGCAGAATCTAGAAGATTTCTCGACACAAAGTTTAGTCCCGCATAGAAATTTTGTATTATCATCCATAAACTTATGCCATGAGTGGGACAATTTCTAATCATTAATTTCATTCTCTCCCAAGCTTGTGCAACATGTTCTTGAGCATGTTGTTTAAAATTCGTAATTTAATTTCTGAGAGATATAATCTTAGCAGGAGGAAAATACTTATCAATAAAAGCATCTTTACCCTTATCCCAAGTTCTAATACTATTGCGAGGCAAGGATAAAAACCAAGTTTTAGCTTTATCTCTTAGTGAGAAATGAAAGAATTTCAAATAAACCACATCATTATCCACATCTTTTTCTTTTGCATGTCACGTAATTCAACAAACATATTAAGGTGTGAAACAACATCCTCGTTAGGACTTCCAAAAAAATGTCTTTCGTAACAAGATTCAGCAAAGCGACATTTATATCAAAAGCTTCCGCACTAGTGGTGGGTGGTATTGGAGTACTAATAAAATCATTGTTATTAGTATTTGAAAAGTCACATAATTTGGTATTTTCTTGAGACATAGCGACAAAGCAAGCAAACTAACAAGTAAGTAAATTTAAATATTTTTTTGGCAAATGCAAATGTAAAGATAAATAAAAAGACAAGCAAAAAGTAGAACAAGTGATTGAGAGTTTGTGTGAAGGGACCTCGTGCGAAGTTGGTGATATCTCCCCGGCAACGGTGCCAGAAATTCGTTCTGCTACTTATGAGTTTTGTTGGGTTTTTCCCCGAAGAGGAAGGGTGAAGAAATCTAGTAGCGAAAAGTATTTCCCTCAGTGAGAACCAAGGTTATAGAACCAGTTGGAGAACCATGACAACTTGCGTCAACAATACCTGCACACACAAAGCCAAACACTTGCACCCAACATAGGCAAGAGGGTTGTCAAGACCCTTGAACTCGTTACTTGAAAGGATTACTTCTGGTAGTGATAGATAGATAAATATAAAAGTAAAATAAAAAGAAAGTAAATAAGTTGCAGCAACGTTTTTAGGTTTTTGTAATATGATTTGAATAGACCCGGGAGGCATAGTTTTCACTAGAGGGTTCTCTCTCGAACACATAGCATACGGTGGGTAGACAAATTACTGTTGGCAGTTGATAGAAAAGCACATAGTTATGATGTTATTCATGGCAATAATCATGTATATAGGCATCACATCCGTGACAAGTACACCGAAATGATTCTGCATCTACTACTATTACTCCACCAATCGACCGCTATCCAGCATGCATTTATGGTATTAAGTTCATGACAAATAGAGTAATGCTTTAAGCAAGATGACATGATGTAGACAAAGTAAGACCAAGCAATATGTTCAAACCCTTCGTTTTACTCTTAGTAGAAACAATACAATACATGTATTGTCCCCTTATGTCACTCGGATATAGAGCAGCACAAGATTGAACCTACTACAACGCACTCCTCCCACTGAATATAAACCAATCTAGTTGGCCAAACCAAACCAATAGATCGGAGAGACTTGCAAAGCTATAACAATCATGTATAATAGAATTTAGAGAGGACTCAATTACTTTTCATGAATAATCAGATCATAAAACCACAATTCATCAGATCCCAACAAACGCACCGCAAAACAAGATTACATCAGATAGATCATCGTGAGAATCGTGGAGAACTTTGTATTGAAGATCAAAGAGACAAAGGAAGCCATCTAGCTACTAGCTATGGACCCATAGGTCTGTGGTGAACTACTCACACATCATCATGGAGGCAGCAAGGTTGATGTAGACGGCCTCCATGATGGATTCCCCCTCCGGCAGAGTACCGCAAAAGGCCTCCAGATGGGATCACGGAAGAACAGAGACTTGCGACAGCGAAAATTTGTTTCGGGTGGCTCTCTGATGTTTTTGGATATTTGGGAATATAAATAAGTGGAATTGGGCCAGGAAGTAACACGAGGGGCCCACGAGCTAGGGGCATGCCCTACGCCCTATGGCGTGTTGGCCTAGCTCGTGGCCACCTCGTGGGTGTTATGGCCACCTCCTGAAGCTTCCTGGGTCTCTTCTGGTCCAAAAATAACTCCCGTAAATTTTTATCCAATTTGGACTCCGTTTGGTATTGATTTTCTGAAAATTCCAAAAAACAGGCAAAAAGCATAAACTGGCACTGGGCACTGAGTTAATAGGTTAGCCCAAAAATGATGTAAAATAGCATATAATTGCATATAAAGTATTCAAGATTGATAATATAGTAGCATGAAACAATCAAAAATTATAGATACATTGGAGACGTATCACATGGCACCGCGCGTGGGCCCGAAGACTGGATGAAGATCACGTCCAGTATGCGCTCAAGGACGCGTACGTAAGCTACGAGCTGTGCAGGCGGATCATTGACATGCGGAAGTGCCTCCGTCTTGCGCCGACCGACAACCCTCTTCACAAGAATTGTAGATGATTTGATGATCGTTACTACTAATTTAGTATGCATGTACATGTTAATTGAGGTGTGCAAATGTTATCTGTAGTCAGTGATGTAATTGAATGTTTATTTTGGTTATGCAATTATGTTGTTATAAGTATATGTGGCACTATTCTTATCCCAGGATTAGAATAGTTATTCTGATCATGGCGCGCCCTATATAGGAGCGATTGACTTCCTCTTGAGATTAGAAAAAAAGGTGAACCCCCACCTCCCGCACCTGTTCCCCACGATTTCACTCCTCACCCCACCAACCTCCCGCACAGTGGTGCGCCACGTACTGCGCCACCGGCAAGCCTCCTCCTTGCCCGACTTGCCTCCTCCAGCGCTCCCACTCCCCTCCTCCAGCCTCACCCCCGACGCCGGCGCAGCCGCCCTATCACGTGCCACCTACCGTCGCCACCACGCCAGATCCCGCCGCCGCCGTGCGAATCCAGCGCCGCGCCAGGTCTGGTCGCCCCTTCTTCTCCAGAGCATCGTCGCCCCGCTACCTCCGTTGCCGGCCACCACCCCCGACCATCACCGGAGGCAGCACCCTGAATACCTCCTCTGCCGCCTTCGCCCCGACCACCTACGCCGGTGCCATCCACCTCGAGACGACCCCGCCGCCGTCCCCCGCCGATTCAGATCGTCGCCGGTCTTCCTTCCCTACTTCCACCGCAGTGGTGGACTCCTTCTGCCCTCAACCGCCGCCACGAACTTCCCCAGGGTGCCCCCGCAACCTGCCCATGGCGCGCCGTCGCGACCTACCCCAGGGCTACTCACTGCGTCCTTCCCAGGGCGCCACCACCACCATCTGCCACGCACCGCCGGACGCCCCGCCGTTGTGCCACCGACTACCTCCCTGCTACCTTCTCTCTTAGGTCGCACTGCGGCCATCTGCCACCATTGGAAGGCACGGCAGGCAGCATGCTGTCGTGGCCACGACCTCCTCCCTGCTTGCCATGGCCTCCTCCAACAACTCCCGATGGACAATCTGCCAGCAACGACGTTTTGCTATGGCAGCGATGGGATTTTTCACTTGCAGTTGTCTTAATTTGTGCATTTCTGTAGAAGAGATAGAAGGAGAACAACAGGGGCATTTTTCTCTAAACTTCCATATGCAGGTGTTGAAGATTGCTATGGTTGTTAGTTCTGAAGCATATCTGTCAGGATTTTTCTTTCTATTTGTGCACCTGTTCGAAATTCGAGTTCACGGGATTCGTGAAATACAAGGAAAAAAAGTAGGACTATACAAATAACTTTGTAATGGTTCGAAGTTGGGAGTTCATGGAATTCATGGAAAAACAATAGGAACAATGACTCTGGAATGGTTATCCTATTTCATGAATCTAGAATTGTACTATGGAGTTTTCCTATTCAACAAAATTGTTTTAAGATAATAATTCAAAGCAATTTTATGGTGTTAAAATTGAGCAGTTCAGTATTTATAACAAACTCAGGTTTTTCTCCGTAGTAAATAATAAAATCAAGAAGTTCAAATTTTAAAAAGGAGTTGTTCGATGTCTACAAAACACTCAAATTCTTCCCATTTCTATGATGAAAAAGGTGTGAATTTCAATTTAGAAAAACCTGCAGATGTAGCTCTTGTGACCAATTGCTGAAGTTCTATTGAAAATGGCGAGAAGTTGGGTGAAGATAGGAATTGGTTGTCTTGAAGATTTTTATTTTCTCCTCTCCTATTGCTCGAGTCACTGATTGTGTAGAAAGGGCACACATTTTATGAAAAACAAATAAAAATTCTCATTACTAAAGAATAAAATGAAGAAGTTCAAATAAAAAAGGCTGAGAAGTTCAAATTAAAATAGCAGAGTGAATAAAATAAGAAGGAACGGGTGAGGAATTACGAAAAAAAATACGTAACCGAAGTTGAATTTCAAAACGGCGAGCAGTTCAACTACGGCATGGAATGCGTTTCAGATGAGACTAAAAGAATAAAAAACTAAATGCTTAAAATGGATGTTGCAAGAAGTTCAGGTGCTCTGTCCGGGGAAGTTCAAAAATTCTTGCGAGAGAGGTTCACCTTATATTACCATGTTCAAGAACACAAAAAAGATATTGTTTCTTTTGCGTTTTAAAATAATTCTCTCAATCCACAAAGAAGTTCAATTATTATTCGGGAGCAATTCGATTTCAAAAAAAGAAAATCAAAAATTCAAATTATAAAAACGGAGAAAGTTCACGTACTACATGGTGTGTGTTTAATGTGAGAAAGATGAATAAAAAGGCAAGGTCCAATTTTCTTGTTGCTATAAGTTCAAGTCCTCGATCGGTGGAAGTTAAAAAATTATTGTGAGAGAGGTTTCTACAAAAAGGAATATCATTTGTGTAACACCAACGAATGGGTGAGAAATTACAAATGAAAATATGCGACATAAGTCCAACGTGAGAACAAAGGGAAGTTCAACTACTAAACCGCATGAATTTCAGACTAAAATCTTTTAAACCGTCGCGAGTATGGAAAAAATGATCAACACAAAAAAGTTACGTGTTTACAGCAGCTTTCCAACCGTATATCATTTGCTCAATTCCAATAAGTGTATGGAGAGTTACGAGCAAAAAATACCATTTGAAGAACAGAGTAAAATTCAAGTAGAGAAAGCCGAGAAGTTCAAATTCTTCACGCGGTGCATTTTCGAAGGATCTGTTTCGCGATAAACGGTAGAACACTTGATCTCGCTGTTTTCAAAATTGCTTGAAATTGGCTAGGAATCAGAGAAAACCATCTACATGAAAAAGTTTCACATTTTCCGTAGGTTTTCAACGGTATATTATTTGCCCCATTCCGATAAAATTTGTAGAAATTATGGCCAAAAAACATTTTTAGCCATTTTCAAAATGGACTTCAAACCGTAAAGAATTGGGAAAAACAATCTACATATGAAAGTTTTGCATTTCTTCAAGCTTTCCAACGTCGTATCATTTGCTGCATTCTGACAAAACGTTGAGAAAATAATGTGAAAATACGAACTCGGTACAAATTCTGCCGTTTCCTAAATTACTTTTAAACTGTTCATAGTTGGAACAAACTTTTTATATGAAAAGATGCGAATTTTCATAAGCTTTCCAACGCCATATCATATGTGCCGATCGGACTAGCCGTTTTAGAATTAACCCCGAAATACAAACCCGGCTGTTCGGTTTCTAAAATTCCACCATTTTTGAAATTCCTCTTTAATCGCAGGGAATTTGGGAAAATGATCAACATCTGAAATGAGAGGATTTGCAGAAGCTATCCAACGCCATCTCACTTGCCTCATTCCGATAAATGGTTTAGAAATACGATCGAAAATACGATTCACGTTTTTTTGTATGAAGAAAAACGGTTTTCAAAACTGCACTTAAACCGTGTACATTTTGCCAAAAATTCGACCTAGGCTGTTATACTGGTGTCCATAGCTTTCCAACGGTATATCGCAAGCCCCATTTGGGCACATTTGGCCGAAGTTCAACCTAGCACTCGGGGAAGTTCAAGTGCTACTGCTGGGACGAGTCGGGTAGTTATCAGAATATTATTCTCATCCCGTGATCAGAATAGTGTTTATGTATATATAAATATACATATATATATATATATATATATTGTTGTTCTGTAGACGGAGCATAGGTTTTGTGCAGACAGAGCAAATCACATCGCTTACGATTAAACAAAGGAACACATCGATGATGATTTCAATAATCACAAATAGTTGGGTGTGAGCAATTGTTTGCCCACAATACACACAACTTATTATCAGGAATCGTCTGTATTTTTATCAGTATTCCCACACAATTCCGATTACTAACCTGTTTGTTGGGTATCACACACATCTTGTTACGCCGAATCGTTTGTGTTACTTTTGATCATCGTAAATAGTTCGTCTGAGTGACTTGTTTGCCGGGTATCACACACATCTTCTGACGTTGAGTCGTTTGTGTTATTTTGGCTCATCGCAAATAGTTCATCCGAGTGATCTGTATGCCATCTATCGCAAACATCTTTATCTGGTTAACTGTTTGTGTTATTTTGGCGAATCGCAAGTAGTTCATGAGGACAAACTGTATGCCAAGTATCGCACAAGTAAGTCTTATGTGAATCGTGCTTGATGGATCATCCATCATACATAGTTCATTTTATTAACGTTAGGCCTAGAATTATACCGTTTGTGATTCATGCATCGCACACAGTTTGGTCGAAGGGTCTCCGATACATGTGTCGTCTTAGGACCTTCCTGCGGTAGTGTCATCTCCAATAGAATCTCTCCTCTTTACCATATAGTCCTCCTCCCCATCTTCTAGCTCCTTGGCAATATGCATGATAGACCAATCAGCTCCTCTCACAGTTTCTACACGACCCACTGATACGTCCATTTTGCATCATGATTTTTCATTGATATTTGTGTTATTCTTGGCCATTATTCCCTACTATCATACAATTCTTAGGCCCTTTTCTCTCTGAATATGCAAGGTACTTCACAAAGAGGGAAATATCTGGAAACTGGAATTTTGGACCGGGAAACAAGAAAAAGGCAGAAAAATCACTAGACTCCAAATGACCTGAAACTTCATGGAGAATTTTTATGGAATATTTAAGAATTATTGGGCCAAAAATATACTAGAGGGGGCCACCTACTGGCCACAAGCCATCAGGGCGCGCCCACCCCCTGGGCGTGCCCAGATGGCTTGTGGGGCCCCAGCAGATCTCCCGACCCCCTCTTCTCCTATATGGTGTGTTTTACCCTAGAGAAAATCATAAGCAATCTCTCGAGATGAAGTGTTGTCGTATCAAGGCGGAAACCTGGGCAGAGGCCCTTTTGCACTCCGGTAGTCAGATTCTGCTGGGGGAATTCCTCTCCGGGAGGGGGAGATCGAAGCCATCGTCATCACCAACGCTTCCTCCTTTGTGGGAGGACCAATCTTCATCAACATCTTCACCAACACCATCTCATCCCCAACCCTAATTCATATCTCGTATTCAATCTTTGTCTCAAAACCTCAGACTGGTACCTATGGGTTACTAGTAGTGTTGATTACACCTTGTAGTTCATGCTTGTTGGATTACTTGGTGAAAGTTATTATGTTCAGATCCTTAATCTCCATTATTATACCTCTGATCTTGAACATGTCGATGAGGTGTGAGTAGTTACTATTGTTCCTGAGGACATGGGAGACGTCTTGTTATAAGTAATCTTGTGAAGTTGGTATTCGTTCGATATTTTGATGATATGTATGTTGTTACTTCTTTTACTGGTGTCATGTGAACGTTGACTACATGACACTTCACCATGTTATGGTCCTAAGGGAAGTCATTGTGGAGTAACAAGTAGATGATGGGTTGCGAGAGTGACAGAAGCTTATGTCGGAATCGGGGCTCCGGGGACCCAAAGAGGTTCGAACACTGGTGTGCACAGGTTCTCCTGCCCTACTCTACCTCGCAACCTCACAACGACTCTCCGACGTGCTCGAGCTCATGAAGAAGAACAGTGGACATGGCAGTTTACCCAGGTTCAGGCCACCTTGCGGTGTAAAACCCTACTCCTGCTTGTATGGATTGCTTGAGGGTGCGAATACAAGGGTGTGTTCTGGCTACTCTAGTCCATGCCCCTACGGTTGTGGCCTACCCTCACTTATACTGGCCCTGGTCCTCTTCCCCCGAAAATACAAGGCGGGAAGGGTTGCCACAACTACCAGTTTGAAGGGGGACAAGACTGGAGCTTATCCCGAGTTAAAGCAGTTTTCGCCTGCAAAAGCCTTCTGCCGTGACGCGCCGGTGGGCTCGGGGGTGACCTCCGTCCTAGCGAGCCACCGTCCTTGTTCTTTCTGCACCAAACAGGAAACCTTTGGGAGTTTCTTTTGGAGTGGGCAAGCTGGCCCCGCTCCCCTAGCACAGAAGAGGAAATCCTCCCCATCCGTGCCCGTTGGCTCGGCTTCTCGCGTCGCTTGGCATGGCGCACGTCGCCCACGTGAAGGTGCAAGGCTACGCGACCCCGTCGGGCCACCCTTGACTAGTTTGCCCCACGAAGGCCTCGAAGGCAACCTTAAGTGGCGACCTCGCGAGGGGGGCTTCGCGAGGCTCTGGACAATGCTCACTGATGGACGCCTTGCGAGGCAGGGGCGCTCGCGAGGGTCTTGCTCACGCAGTCCAGTGGTGGGCTGCGCTGGGCCCATGGCGTGCGTCGCGTCTTGGGCTGCAGGCAGACAAGCCTGGGTACCCCCAGTCCCAGTGGCCCGACAGTAGCCCGCGGGCCAGCGGTGTGCACGATTCCGCTAGTCGGAGGGGTGAAATGGTGCGGGCCCCAACCACCTGCGGGCCAGGTGCGACGCGTGGTGCACGACGGGGCGTCGGACGCCCCCACTTCCCACGATGCCTCGGTAACTACCCAAGCTGACATAAAGCCTGCGTGTGGCACAGGCCCATCATTGTTCATCCTTGCCTTGCGTCCGTCCTTCTGCGCCTTCCTTCCCACGCAAGGATGCCTCGCTTTCGCCGGTCTTTTGTTGCCTTCCATCTCGCCGCGTCGCCATGGCGCCCCCGGCAAGAAAAACAGGACAACGGCGGCGGCAAACGAATGAGCAGTGTCGGAGCCTGCCCTGGGCAGGTTGATATGTCTCCAACGTATCTATAATTTTTGATTGTTCCATGCTGATATATTATCATTCTAGGATACTTTTTGGGTTGATTATTTACCAATTTATAATATTTTTGAGCACTAACCTATTGACCCAGTGCCCAGTGCCAGCTGCTATTTTCTGCATGTTTTTCACATCTTAGGTTTACAATACCAAACCAAGTCCAATTGCCACGAAACTTTTTGTTGATTTTTTCTGGACCAAAATAAGACCTGGGAGAGTCGGGAGGAGACTGGGGGGCACATGAGGGCAATAGCACGCAACAGGGCGCGCCTTGGGGGGCGTTCCCTGATGTGTGTTGGCCCCCTCGTGGCTCTCCCGACGCCCCTCTCTGGCCTATAAATTCTCTAATATCCTAAAAACCCTGGAGGCAGTCCCTAAACCCTTTTTCCGCCACCGCAAGTCTCTGTTCCATCGCGGGGCCATGTGGAGCTCCGTTCCGGCACCCTGCCAGAGGCGGGATCGATCACAGAGGGCCTCTTCATCAACCTTGCTGCCCTCGTGATGATGTGTGAGTAGTTCACCACATAGCTACGGGTCCATAGCTAGTACCTAGATGGCAATATCTCTATCTCTTAATCTTCAATACAATGATCATCACATCTTCGCTTTGATCTATCCGATGTAATCATATTGTGAGGTGTGTTTGTTGGGATCCAATGAATTGTGGGTTTATGTTCAGATTATTCATGAAAAGCATGAAGCGGGGGGCTTCAGGCGGCAGTGGGTGTATGTGGATGCGTCCCAGTACATCCCCCTACTGTTGACCCCGTCGGTGTCGAGGTCCGGATGGGGGCATGAGAGGCTCAGTGACCCGAGGCTGTCGTGGGTGATGAGGAGGCTAGCCGTCCTAAGGGCAGCGGGAGTGACGGCAACGACGCTCGTGAGGTAATTCCTCAGGCGGTGGCTCGCCCCCCTCAATCGCCATTCTCACCTGATGTGGGCTTTCACTGGTCCGGGCGACGCCATGCGGCTCCGCGTTGCCCCCCTGCCACCCAACGTGCTAGGTGGGGTGCTCAAAACCTTGACTGGCGGGGAGGCTGGCATGCCTCCCCCGGAGGGGCTTCCCCTGTACAACTATACGAATAGGGAAGTCTTCGATAAGGGCATGCCCCATTTTGATCAGTGGGGGCTGCTCCCAGAGGGCCACGAGGGTCCTCGGGACAACCCTTTACTGGTGACCCCTGCGCCAGGGGGCTTGGGGGGCTTGGAGCCCCCAGCCAAGGCAGTAGGAGGTGCCAGCTACTCGCCTTGGCGGGCCTGGCGCCAACTCATCTCGGCACCTGTGGGCGCTAGCAGCTCCGCCCTGCTCGAGGGCGGGATTGTCTCTCCTGGCATGACGAGTGGCACGGGGAGTCTCATGACGGCGGTCTACGGGTCGCACTCCCCAGGGGGGACGCTATATGCGTCCCCCGCGCCCCCTCGCGAGGGAGGCGGGGGCCGACACCGAGGCTACGCAACCACCTCCCAGTGTCGGCCGCGAGAGGAAGGCACGACCAGAGAGCAGCGCCGAGGCACTGCCAAGGGTGTTGAGGAAAAGGAAATGGACTTCCAGGGACGAGTAAGCATTGCGCCAGCACCCTGCTTACTTCAACTCGCATGGGGTATCTGACCCTTTCCTCCATGCATGTCCTCTTCAAACAAAAAGGCTAAGGAGCCCCCGGGCCCGGCGGATACTCCCTCGCCGCTCGACGTGGCCGAGGAATCCGGGAAGGGCGTGCTCTGCCGAGGTGCAGAAAATGTGCCCGGGCAATTGGCAATCACACCGTCGCCTGCCGGGAGCGCGAGGCGCGGGGCGATAGCTCGCCCCCAGCCCCCGAGGGGCGCTACTCTCACGAGAATTCACCAGCAGACCTTCTAGGGGCGCCCTCCGGCTTCTGGAGTGTCTGCTGCCGAGGCGGACGTTGAGCCGGCGGAAGCAGAGTTGTTGACCTCCACGACCACGCAGACCAATGTTGGGGCCAGCCTCGGGGGCCCAGCCATCGCAAACAGGGCCCCAAATTTGGGGCACACATCACCTTGCCTTGGAGGGATGGGGCGGGCGTCGACCAGCCCTCTGCCCTCAACGGATGACGTCAGAGCCCCCTAGGCTTCAACAGTGGGTGAGATCATGGGGCCTAACCTAGACCAGGCTATCGCGCTTGTTAGCTCCCGGACCGTGGTCCAGCATGACGTTTTGCAGAACGTAGTGGGCATGCTGGGCCAGCTCGAAGTGGAGCTAGAGGACACTGAATCGTGTTTCACCGAGGAGCGGCTACGTTTGGCTCACGGGTGGCACCAGCTTGAGGTTTTTGTCAAGCTAAGCTGCCATCGGCACAAAGCAGCGTGCTCGAAGAGTGAAAGATCTGCCGCCGAGGCGGAGGGGGCGCGCGATCATGCACTCCGGGAAGCCGTGGAAGCGGACCGGCATGGCGAGGTAGTAGAGGCTCGCGTGCAGGAGCACCTAGCCTCAAACGCCATCTTGGAGCAGCGACTCTGGGCGCGGAGGGGCGCCCCCTCCTCCAATGATGAAAGGCTGGAGGAGTGCGAGGCAAAACTCCGGGCCCTCTAACAGAAGCTCGCCCTGATGTCATCGGAACAGAGTTTGAAGCGCGAGCGGTTAGAGACGATGGATCGCGACGTGGCCACCGCGCTCGCCTCTTACAACCAGCACATGGAGAAGGCCAATGTCAACCTGGCGGCTAAGGAGAAGAAGGTCCGGGGGGACGTCGACTTAAGGGTTAAGCAAGCCCGTGAGGCCCTCACCAAATATTATAGTGATAAGTTGAAGCTGCAAGAGGGCCACTTCAAGCCGCCGCGCGGGGAGCTGCAGGACGAGATAGACGGCCTCAAGAGGGCGCTGACCGAGGAAGAAGGGCGATGGGAGGCCGTGCTAGAGGCCCAAGCTGCCGCCGAGGCCGAACTAGCGTCACTCCAGGAGCAGGTTGGGGTCGTTATGTCCCTCGTGGAGCAGGCGACGGACGAAGCAAACCTGGCCTGGGGGCAACAACATGTGCACTCCCAGATGTTCCATGACCTCGAACTGCGGGCTTGGTGCGCCCTGGGCTTCATCTGCAAGGACGATGTCTCCATCCCCCTGCTGCCTAATGACGCCGGCTACCTTGACTTGTTCACCAAGGTCGTGGATCGACTTGTAGCAGGTGTCAAGAAGGTGGGCATAATCGTCGAAGAAGAGTGTCGTGACCTTCTTGCCCAGGCGTTAACGCGCATCTTCAGCCATCTCCTTCGCATCGACCCCCGCTTTGATTTCGAGGCCGTGATGGCTCCCGTTCCCGAGGTGATCTGTGGTGCTCTGGAGGAAGCGATGGAAGACCATGTGGACGCACTGAGTGCTCAGTTCGCCCCTGACGGCCATGAGGGTCAGGGAGGAAACGAAGAATGCGAAAGCGGCGACGGCAGTGGGAGCGACGTGTCCCCTTAGTCCGCCTTTTGTCCTTGTGTTAATGTTCCCCCACGGTCCTGTCGGGGGGTGGAGTCAGCGGCTCCTGCTTGAACCCTTTACTGCTATAACAAGTACTTGAGCTCTCATGAGACTTTCTTTAATGCTTGTTTTTCCTTTGCGTGTGCTTCCACGTCTCGTGCTCCTATGACGCAGCTCTTGCATGAGGCTCAGGCATTGCCGGTAAGCCCAGTTGCGATGCTTGAACAAAATCAGGAGGCGAGGGCGTCAGGAGCAGGTGAAGGCTCTTGAGGCGAAGTACTCGATGGGCCACCCTTTGGTCAAAAGTGGCCCCTGCGCAGGTGGCTCCGCCTCGGGGGAACGGCACACGCTCGTTGGCCCGCTCGTGTGCGTCGCGCAAGGAGATTAGGCACCAAGGGCCTTGGTGAGGTGACGTGCTCACGGGCAGGCCCGCAGCCTGGGGCCCACCACTTGGGTTTTTGATGCCGTTGGGGCTGACCCAAGCATAGGCACCATGCCCAGCCCCACTCGCACGAGGCTTAAGAGGTAGACATCGTGCGCGTGTGGCCCATGAGAAAAAACCCAACAAAATGCCGCGAGACTCAAAAACCAAAGCTTTCACTAAAAAGAGATGACAAATTTGTTTACAAGCAAAAAAGAGGCGCAACCGCCGCGTCCGGCGTGGGTCGGCCTGAGGTTGGTGTGTCTTGTGGGGTGCCCTTGTCGATTGTTCCGCCAGCGTGGAGCATGGGGCTTCCACTTGGGTGTGGGCCTGATTGTGGATCGATCGTTCCGCCAGCACGGAGCATGGGGCTTCCACTTGGGCGTGGGCATGATCGCGGTTCGATCGTTCCGCCAGCGCGGAGCATGGGGCTTCCACTTGGGCGTGGGCATGATCGTGGTTCGATCATTCAGTCAGTGTGGAGCATGGGGCTTCCACTTGGGCGTGGGCATCATCAGGGTTTGATTGTTCCGTTAGCATGGAGCATGGGGCTTCCACTTGGGCGTGGGCGGGAGTTCTCCCGAGGCCGAGGGGCGGCGCACCGGGAGGCTCCGGGGCGTGTACAACCCACCTCATTCTTACGTGAGAGGGTCACGGGTAGAACATGCGGAGGTGCTGGATGTTCCATGCGTTTTGCATGGGTACCCCATCCTCCATCTCCAGGCGGGCAGCGCCTGGCCTGGAGACAAGGACGACCCTGAAAGGGCCTTCCCGCCTGGGCGAGAGCTTGTGGAGGCCCTCTCTGGAAAGGATCCACCGCAGGACGAGGTCCCCGACCTTAAGGGTATGAGGGCGGATGTTGCGAATATGATAACGCTGCAAGGCCTGCTGGTACCTCGCTGCGCGAAGGGCGGCCATACGGCGGGCCTCCTAGAGGAGCAAAAGATCGGTCCCCCGCGAGTCATCCTGACGCACCTCGTCGAACGCCAAGACCCACGGGGAGCCATGCTTAAGCTCCTAGGGAAGGACCGCCACGGCCACGTATACGAGGAAGAAGGGTTTTTTGCCGGTGGGCTTAGTCACGTTGGTGCGGATGGACCACAGCACAAACTGCAGCTCATCCAGCCAACCCTTCCGATAGGCCTCAAGCTTCTTCTTGAAGCTCCGAGTCTTGAGGCCCCTATGGACATCCGCGTTGGCACGCTCGGCCTGGCCATTACTTTGCGGGTGCGCCACGGAAGCATAGCATATCTGCGTACCAAGGTTAGCACAATATGACCCGAAGAAGCCGCTTGTAAATTGGGAGCCGTTGTCGGTGATGATGCGGTTGGGGATGCCGAATCGACACACGAGGCCCTTGATGAACTTGACGGCCGAGTCAGCCGGGATGCTGCGCACGGGCTCGACCTCCGTCCACTTGGTGAATTTGTCAATGGCGACATAGAGGTAGCAGTATCCACCGGCCGCGCGAGGGAAGGGGCCTAGTATGTCCGGCCCCCCATACCGCAGAGGGCCAGGAGAGCAGAATTGGCTGGAGTCCCTACGCGGACTGGTGAATCTTCTTGGCATGGAACTGGCAGGCTTCGCAGGATTGGACCAGCTCTGCGGCATCACGGAGTGCAGTAGGCCATTAGAAGACACTGTGGAACACCTTACCGGCAAGGGTGCGTGAAGATGAGTGGTGCTCGCAATCCCCTCCATGGATGTCGGCGAGCAGTTCGCGCCCTTGCTCCTCCGAGATGCACCGCAGCAAGACGTCGTTGGGCCGCATGCGATATAGCTCACTGCCCCACAAGCAGTAAGCGGTGGCTTGCCGGACGACAGGCTCCGCTTCCACATCTTCCAGGGGGAGGTCGCCGTGGAGCAGGTAGGCCTTGAACTCCGCTGCCCAGCCTTCTCTTGAGGCTCCAACACCAGCAGTAGGCAGTCTCCTGAGGGCGGGCCATAGTCCGGCGCGCCTGTTGCTGGTGCGGGCGACAGCTCCTCGCGCAACAGCTTTGTGCCAATGGTGAGCGGCACGGCCGACGGCTTGAGGAGCCTTTCTTCAAAGACGCCGGGGCTTTGGGACTCACAGCGCGACGCCCGTTTGGCAATGTCGTCGGCTTCTTTGTTGGCGCCACGCGGGATGTGCTGCAGCTCTAAGCCAAGGAAACGTTTCCCAAATTTGTGTACCTCCTCCAGGTAGGCTGCCATGTGCTTGTCCTTGGGCTTGGAGTTTTTGTTGGAGAAATTGATGAGGAGCTGAGAGTCGTCCTGGATGACGAGGCACTTGATGCCGAGGGCGGAGGTGGCCTTGAGGCCAGCGATGAAGCCCTCGTACTCCGCGATGTTGTTTGAGACCTTCTCGTCGTGCCTGAAGCACAAGTAGATCGTGTAGAAAAGCTTATGCCCTGCCGGCGAAGTGAGCACGACACCAGTCCCCGCGCCCTGCCTGGAGAAGGCGCCATCAAACCACAGGACCCAACCACAGGGTGCCTCGTCCCCAGGCAAGAGGGTTTTTCTCTCGCGAGGCTCCTCCTCGTGCTGGTCCGTCCATTCCGCCACGAAGTCGGCTAAGGCCGCGCCTTTGATGACTCTAGTGGTGCAGAACACCAGTTGGAAGGCCTGCAACTCGATGTTCCACTCGACAACTCTGCCGGTGGCGTTGGGGCTGTGCAAGATTTCATCCAAGGGGTAGGCAGAAACAACCTTGATAGGATGGCTCTGGAAGTAGTGGCGTAGTTTCCTCGAGGCGACGACGAGCACGAGGAGGAGCTTCTGCTACATGGGGTAACGTTCACACGCATCTCTTAGCACCGTGTTGACGAAGTACACGGGTTGCTCAACGTGGTGCGTGACCATGGTGTCCATGTAGTCTTTGCCGAAAGGCTCAAGAAGTGGGACCGCGGGGTCTCCCAGAGGCATGACGTCAGGGGCCACAGGGGCCTCCGGAAGCATGGCGCCTGGGGCCTCCGGAGGTGGGGCGGCCTCCGGAAGCATGTTCGATCACTCCCCTCGGGACCCCGGTCAGGTCGCTCGGCTTCCACGCGAACACGTCTGCGTTTTCCCGAACGAAAGCGACGAGCGCACCCTCTAGCTCGGGGGGAAGGTCAGCGCCAATGGTGAAGGTGCGGCCCGAGTCGCTACCCTCGAATGACACCTTCTTTGTTTCAGCTCGGTCTTGGGAGAACATCAGCTTTTTCTTTGCCAGTGCCGCCTCGGAGATCGCCGCCTTGTCCCCGACAGTTGGGTGTGCGGTCCTGGCGGCTTTGTATGCACGCTTGAGGGAGCTGACTGCGTCCCTCTTGTCGCATTTGATGGTAATGATGCCGCTGCAGCCAGGCATCTTGATGAGGCTGTAGCCCGGGTGGGTTGCTGCCATGAACTTGGCGAGCGCCGGGTGGCCCATGATGGCGTTGTACGGGAGACCGATGGGCGCCACGTCGAAGTCGATGAGCTCGATGCGATAATTTTTGCGGGTGCCGAAGGTGACAGGCAGGCGTATCTGCCCAAGGAGGGCTATGATCCCATCGTCCACTCCAGAGAACGGCCTGGTGGGCTTGTGACACCCTGGGTTCAGTGCTACAGTGATCTTTGTAATTAAGCTACAGTAAACTAGGAGATTAATTTAATCCATTTTGCTAATCCAAGTTTGATCACTTTTGGAAACAATTCTCAATTCAAATTCTTTTGCAATTCAAATTGATTTGAAAAGTGGAATTAAAAGTTTTGCAAACCAGTATTTAAAAATCATATTGGGGTTGTAAATAATCTCCTGGCATTTATAAAAGGGATTTCTATTCTTGTGCCCCTGGTTCCTTAGCTGTACTAATTCATCCCCACGTCCTTAACTTTTGCTCACTTTTCCCCACTTTCTAGTCGGAAACCCTCACGAATGGTCACAACGGAGGATGCCGGCGGGTCAATGGTTTGACCGTTAACTGCTAATGAGTGGGGCCGCACTAGACTGTGTCACCCGTTGGACCTGTCAAGTTGGGCCGTGTTGAACGGTGGCGCTGGTTGGACCATTGGGCTATGGTTTCGTTGGACTGTTGGGCCGCACTAGACTAATGCACGACGCCACGATAAGCATGCTATGCATGTGCGACATGATCCCGCTGGCCTGCATGCATGCGCCGATGCGCGCCGTCACGATGCCCCCCTGACGCAGCCTTCCTGTGAGCCGCCACGGACGCAGAGACGGTCGCTGCCGCTGGTTCGTCTCTTCTCGCACGCGTCTCCTCGATCGATTCATACTAGACATCGTTTCAGCCTTTAACATCCACATCATCAATTCAGCGTCGTAATTAAAGTCTAGGGCATACCGATCGGCACGCGGCATTTGAACGTAGCAACATACGGCCGATGCCCACCCTTATTTAAACCACTCAACCCTCCAACTATTCTCCACACATCCATTTGCGTCGCCTCGCTTTGCTTCTTCACCCAAATCTAGAGCACTCTCTAAGCTAGGCAAAGATGGAGTACTACGGCCCCACCTTCCGCCTGTGGACGATCTCACGCTAGAGTACTGGCTGGGATTTGGCTGAGTGGTTCCTCCGGGGGGCCTCACCCACCTCCTGGCGGGCTCGCCAGTGATGTTCCGACTGGAGGAACTGCGTCCAAACTGCAGCTGTCCGCCATCAGGGCTCATCGTCAACTTCCACAATAGGTTTGATGCGTTCCACCTGCTCGGCAAGGTGTTTTGGTGTGGGTGCGAGCTCATCGCATTCACAACCTACAACATATTCACGGATGTCGATAGGATCTTCTCCAGCCGCAACGTCATCCACAGCCTCCCCTACCACCTTGGCGAGAACGGCAGGGAGGCGGAGCAGTGAAGAGGAGGCACGGAGAAGCTTGTCTTGCCCTAGGGTGTTAGACCCTAGGTTTTTTTTTATATATTTCTATGTTATGTCATTGGGTGTAACATGAACTATTTACCTATTTCATGTTATATAGTATTTTATGTAAGAACTATGTTATGCTTTCTACTTACCCTACCCCATTTATATATCTATGTTATGCTTGGTACTTTTATTTGTTATTTGTTAGCCCATTCGGTGATATTTGTGTTGGTGTTGGTCGTATATTTTATGCGTTCTAAAGTTTTGGCATGCGCGGCTAATGGGCTATTTGAAGTGTCGAAAAGGAAATTGTACCCAAAAGGAAACTAAATCTAGAAAAATGAGCCATGTTGATGTTGAAAAAAGAAGAAAAAAAATCTAAAATTTTCGAATTGTCGCCGGCGGGCTAGGGTTTGTCGCCGGTGGTCTAGAGTTCGTAGACCCTGCCGGGGTTGGAAGGGGCGGGCTTGGCTTTGGAAGGGTGGAAACTACTGTCCATGGGTTTCCACTTAAAGAAGGACGACGACCCGAACAGAGGTGGTTGGCGACTGGGGCCCGCCGCCCGTGCGCATTTACTTTGGGCTGTGGGGGTAGTTGGAAGGCCGCCACGTGTCCTCGAGGCAGATGACGAGAAAGCGCGTGAACGTCCGTTCAGTTGGTGGCCATATAAAAAAAATTAGATTTCCATAATATTAGGCTCATTTTGAGTCTAACTGAGTTAAAATGCTTTGAGTCTCACGCCATATTTAATTCATGCTCTGAGTCTAACTGAGAAGGAGTGTGGTACATTTATTTCTTTGGAAATTGGATATGTGAGAAATATTTCATTGGCTAGTTAAAACTAGTGCCATCCACTTAGAATTCACCATGGTTGATGAGATTTCAGAATTGAGCCTTATAAACCGGAAAGGAGGGAGTATATCCCTATATATTATGAACAGAAAGAAGCTTTTTTGAATAGTTTGTGCCCATTTTGCACGATGTAAACTAATTTTTGGTGGCCATATTTCAAATCAATCAGCAAAAAAGAAAACATAATCAACGTGCACTCATTCTCTGTAGGTGCAATCAAATCAATAAGCAAAAAAAAGCAGAACCAGCGCGTGCACCATTTCGTAGGCCTCTTTTATCTTTGGGCCTTCGATAGTCAACGCCATGCGACGGCCCAACCAGAGCTGGAGAACCAACAGGGACATAGTTTTAGCAACCCAGAGAGCACATGATCCACAAATTAAGCTTACACCGCAGTAATAACATCTCTAACGAGTGATAACCAGCAAGTAAGCAAATCCTAGGGCAACTATACAAGAATAAAATCCTAAAGCTATCAGATTCGCGTGCTTGTTCAACTGAATCATCTACCTCAAGTTCTTGTTCATCTTCTTTAATTCTCCCTTCAGATCCGCATCCCCAACTGTTGGAGCAGCACTTTCAGAGACCAAATTCCGCACGCCTGATGGTAGATTGAGCTCCTGGGTTGCGGCCGCATTGAATTGAATCAATCCTTCCCCTTGAAGCCTTAGAACATAGTCATCCAGCCATTCAAAATGTGTGCACTTCTTCATGATCTGAAACAAAATCATGAGCCCTAAATCCCAGATCCAACAAAAAAGAATTAAAAGCAAAGAGGAAAATCATGAGATCTAACCTGCCCCTCTGGCTTGCTCTCCCATTTCATGAACTCGCGCCCAAAGTTGCCGTTCCTGTCCTCCTTAGAAGTCAACCGTTTTAGTGGCGCGGTGCATGGGCAGTCAGGACATGGCTGCATGGGCAGTTGACCATACTGGGTCCACACGGGGCGGGAGGCTGAAGTTGTTTCATTGATCAGGATAGGTGGCGATCCCACTAAATTTCCCAAAGCATTAAAAGCATCCAAAGATGGACACATCAAGAAATTCCCACTGGTAATCGTATCAAGGATGAATCTATACCAAGTGGTGATGCCAACATAAAAACTGCGAAGAAGAACAACGGTAGATTGCTTATGAATAGATCTATTATGAGCATTGCAAATCCTATACCAAGCATCTTTCAGGTTCTCCCCTCCTCTTTGCTTAAAATTAAGAACCTCATTATCGGGGGTACACGCAATAAAGGAAGAACTAGCCATAATGACAAGGCAAGAGATCTGGCAAGAAAAAGGCGAACGAAAAAGAGGGCGAATAAAACGGCAAATTGGTGAACTGGGGGAGAGGAAAACGAGAGGCAAATGGCAAATAATGTAATTGCAAGGAGATGAGATTTGTGATTAGGAAACTGGTAGATGATGATGGAGTCCCCTCGTTGCCTACGATAGGCACGTAGAAGAGACCGCTTCCTCCCCGACAACGGCGCCAGAAATTCCTTTGACGTGGCTTGGACTGAGTCGGTATTTCCCCAAAGAGGAAGGGATGATGCAGCACAGCGACGGTAAGTATTTCCCTCAGTTATGAAACCAAGGTTATCGAACCAGTAGGAGGATCACCAACACCCAATAAGCAACACCTGCACACAATGTACAAATACTTGCAACCCGAGGCGAAAGAGAGGTTGTCAATCTCTCTACGGTAATAAGATAGATTAGGTAGTGATAGATAGGAGAGATAGATCTCTCAAGAACACAAATAAAAAGAGTAAATATGCAGCCATATATTTTTGGGTTTTTGGTTTTGTAGATCTAAAAACAAAGATTGCAAAAAACGTAGATCGGAAAGCAATATGATGGAAAAGTAGACCCGGGGGCCGTAGGGTTCACTAGTGGCTTCTCTCATGAGTATAGCACACGATGGGTTACCAAATTACTGTTGGGCAATTGATAGAAAATAGAATAATCATGACGATATCCAAGGCGATAATCATTATATAGGCATTAGGTCCAAGATAGATAGACCGACTCCTGCCTGCATCTACCTCTATTACTCCACACATCGACCGCTATCCAGCATGCATCTAGTGTATTAAGTACATGGAAAACGGATTAATGCAATAAGAATGATGACATGATGTAGACAAGATCTATTCATGTAGGAATAGACCCCATCTTGTTATCCTTAATAGCAATGATACATGCGTGTCTTGCTGCCCCTTCTATCACTGGGAAAGAACACCGCAAGATCGAACCCATCACAAAGCACCTCTTCCCATGGCAAGAAAAATCGATCTAGTCGGCCTAACTAAACCAAAGATTCGAAGAAGAAATACGATGCTATAAGCAATCATGCATATAAGAGATCAAAGAAGACTCAAATAATATTCATGGATAGAAACTGATCATGAACTCAAAATTCATCGGATCCCAACAAACACACCGCAAAAGTTTACATCAAATAGATCTCCAAGAGACCAGTGTATTGAGAATCATAAGAGAGAGAGAAGAAGCCATCTAGCTATTGCCTACGGACCCGTAGGTCTATGGTGGACTACTCACGCATCATCGGAGAGGCACCTATGAGGAAGATGAGCCCCTTCGTGATGGTGTTTAGATTGGATCTCGAGGTTCTGGAACTTGCGGCGGCTGGAATTGTGTTTCGTCGACTCCTCTAGGGTTTTTGGATTTTCTGGGAATTTATAGGCACAATAGTCGGTTGGGGGGTGCCAGAGGTGCCCATCCCCCACCAGGCCGCGCCAGGGGGCCTCTGGCGTGCCTTGGTGGGTGATGGCCACCCCGGGCCCCCTCTTCTGCTGTTCTTTCGCCCATCTTCTTTCTTCTGGTCCAAACAAAATCCACAAAAATCCCCGCAGCGTTTGGTCTCCGTTTAGTACTGATTTTCTGCGAAGTAAAAAACAAGCAAAAACGGCAATTGGCACTTTGGCACTATGTCAATAGGTTAGTCCCAAAAAATGATATAAAGTGGTAATAAAATGATTGTAAAACATCCAAGAATGATAATATAACAACATGGAACAAGCAAAAATTATAGATACGTTGGAGACGTATCAACATCCCCAAGCTTAATTCCTACTCATCCTCGAGTAGGTAAATGATAAAAACAGAATTTTTGATGTGGAATGCTGCCTAACATGTTCATCACATTCTTTTCTTTTATATAGCATGGACATTTGGACTTATAATGATTCAAAGCAATAGTCTAGTTTTAACAAAATGACTTCAATACTCAAGCATGTCAACAAGCAACCATGTCTTTCAAAATATCAACACTAAAAAAAGTTATCCCTAGCCCATCATGCTCAATAATTGATCCATTCATGAAACACACTCAAATATTAGCTATGCCCAATGCTCAAGTACGATCATAGTGCCCCCTAGTTGGTGCTTATAAGAGAAGATGGAGACTCAAAGCAAAAATAAAAATTGCATAAAGTAAATAGATAGGCCCTTCGCAGAGGGAAGTAGGGATTTGTAGAGGTGCCCGAGCTCAAAGTTTTAAATTGAGAGAGAAAAATATTTTGGGTGGCATGCTTTTCCTGTCAACGAAAACGACAAAGTAGCTCACAATACTTTCCATGATAGATATATCATAGGCGGTTCCAAAACAAGAAAATAAAGTTTATTCCTTTTTCCACCAAACTTTCACTTTCCATGGTGGGCCGTATCCACGGTTGCCTTCCATACCAACACTTTCCAAGGAATTTATTATTTGACAACATAAAGTAAATATTTTTTCTTTTTCATTTCGGGAATGGGCATCCCTATTACCGCCGCACTCTCGTGCAATGACAAGTGAATAAACACTCATCTTGAGAATAACACATCTAGCATGGAAAAATATTGGACACCCCCCACCGTTTCATGAGCGGTACGGGCACACAAAAGAGAAAATTTATTTTGAAAATTTAGAGATGGCACATACAAATTTGCTTGGAACGGCATGGAAATACCGGATATAGGTAGGTATGGTGGACTCATAAGGCAAAACTTGGTTTAAGGATTTTGGATGCACAAGTAGTATTTCTACTTAGTACAAATGAAGGCTAGCAAATAGATTGAGAAGCAACCAAACCAAGAAACGAAAAATCACATAAGTGAGCATTGAACATAACTAACACCGAATAATGCACCACAAGTAGGATGTAACTTCATTGCATAACTATTGATTTTCGTGCATGCATAGGGAATCACAAACCTTAACACCAATATTCCTACTAAGCATAATTACTCACTAACATGACTCACATATTACTATCATCATGTTTCAAAACTATAACAAGGAATCAAGTTTAATTTGTCCAATGATCTTCATGAAAGTTTTTATTATATCCTCCTTGGATATCTATCACTTTGGGACTAGTTTCATATATTGCCATTGCTTTTTGGCAAGCTCAAACAAATTTAAGTGAACTACATGACCAAAAAGATTTCATCTCTCAAAAAGGTATAAGTGAAGCATGAGAGGATTTCTTCAAAATTTTACTAACTCTCAAATTAATCTAAGTGAAGCATGAGAGTATTTCTACAAAAGTTTCCAAGCACACCGTGCTCAAAAAGATATAAGTGAAGCACTAGAGCAATTCTATAGCTCAAAATTTTTAAGTGAAGCACATAGAGCAATTCTAACAAATCATAGCATGATTTTGACTCTCTCAAATAGGTGTGTATAGCAAGGATACAAAGGAAAAACTAACAAACAAAGCAAGCAAAGACACAAGACGCTCCAAGCAAAACACATGATATGTGACGAATAAAAATATAGCTCCAAGTAAAATACCGATGGTCGTTAGAAGAAAGAGGGGATGCCACTCGGGGGCATCCCCAAGCTTAGTTGCTTGTTTCTCTTTGGATATATCTTGGGGGTGCGGTAGCATACCCAAGATTAAGCTTTTGCTACTCCTTATTCCTTCATCCATCGTGATCTCACCCAAAACTTGAAAACTTCAATCACACAAAACTCAACAAAATCTTCGTGAGATCCGTTAGCATAAGAAAGCAAATCACTACTTTAGGTACTATTGCAAACCCATTCAAATTTTATAATTGCACTATACCTACTGTATTTTAACTTTACCATGGCTTATACCCCCTAATACAAAACATAGATTCATCAAAACAAGCACAGAATGCAACAAAAACAGAATCTGTCTCAAACAGAACAGTCTGTAGTAATCTGTACTCTACCCATACTTCTGTAACTCTAAAAATTCTGAAAAATTAGGACAACATAAGCAATTTGTATAGCAACACTGTGTTAAAATTTCAGCTCAATATCACGTTCCAGCAAAAATGAATTCATATACTGGACACAAAGTTTCTGTTTCAGATTCAGCATCACTTCTACTCATCCTATGAATCATCCTAACGGTTCTACTTGGCACAAACACTAAATAAACCATAAAAACACAATCATAACAGAGGCATAATTGTGTCAACACTCAAAAACAGAAAGGAAACGGCAAAATTTTATTTATTCATTGGGTTGCCTCCCAACAAGCGCTATCGTTTAACGCCCCTAGCTAGGCATAACGGATAGATTCAAGTATTGTCATCTTTGGTTTTCAACTCTTCAATCACGCAACTAAATTTCTTCAAGGGTTTAGCATGCATATTCTTAACGATAAGACTCCTAGGAAGAAAACCAAAAAATTCATTCTTGTAAATAGGGTCTCTTATAATTTCAACAAAGTCGGAATGAATACTAATCATTTTAAGATCCCCCTCGTTACCACTAGTTGTAGCAACTTTGTTCTTAGTGACTTGCGTGGTCTTGCCAATTTTTACGGGAGTTTTTCAAGAGATTTGATAGAAGAAAAAGGCGAACCCAAATTACTAAAGATCTCTTCCAACTTATCAATACGGTAAGGACTTTCTTCTACCCTTTCGTTAACTACGGTTTCTTTTGCCTTAAACAATTTAAGAGCATCTCCCGCCTTAGATCCAATTTTATTAGCAAGATTATGCATCTTTTTATCTAGATCATCAATATGTTCTTTAGTAATCATCTTCTTTTCAATAGCATCTAATCTCTCCATAACGTGCTCGAGAGTTAAACTTGTTTCATTGATCATGATAGGTGGCGATCCCACTAAACTTCCCAAAGCATTAAAAGCATCCAAAGATGGACACATCAAGAAATTCCCACCGGTAATCGTATCAAGGAAGAATCTATACCAAGTGGTGATGCCAACATAAAAACTGCGAAGAAGAACAACGGTAGATTGCTTATGAATAGATCTATTATGAGCATTGCAAATCCTATACCAAGCATCTTTCAGGTTCTCCCCTCCCCTTTGCTTAAAATTAAGAACCTCATTATCGGGGGTACACGCAATAAAGGAAGAACTAGCCATAATGACAAGGCAAGAGATCTGGCGAGAAAAAGGCGAACGAAAAAGAGGGCGAATAAAACGGCAAATTCGTGAAGTGGGGGAGAGGAAAACGAGAGGCAAATGGAAAATAATGTAATTGCAAGGAGATGATATTTGTGATTAGGAACCTGGTAGATAATGATGGAGTCCCCTCGACGCGTACGGTAGGCACGTAGAAGAGACCGCTTCCTCCCCGGCAACGGCGCCAGAAATTCCTTTGACGTGGCTTGGACTGCATCGGTATTTCCCCAAAGAGGAAGGGATAATGCAGCACAATGACGGTAAGTATTTCCCTCAGTTATGAAACCAAGGTTATCGAACCAGTAGGAGGATCACCAACACCCAATTGAAAGCAAATTTGCTCCCTTGGTGGTTTTGGTAATTAATAACAACATATATGTCATTGAACTAATGTTTCCACTAAGCATCTTTCAGGAAAAGTTCAATGATAGGGATGGCAAAAGGATTGTGGAGATACCCCAAGATGCAAGGAAATAGATTGGCAAAGCTTCAAGCAAGAGGACTCTACATTTTACTTTGTGAGAAATCACTTTGAGTCCATAGGAAAGCCAATACTATTAAAACGGGGTCAGGTATTGTTGGTGAACAAAATGCTCATACGTGCACAAGTGATAGTCACCAAAAACACCCACAAGCTCTTCCACAAAAGTCTATCCAAAATCAAATATCCAAAATCGGTGCAACCAACACTTTCCACTCGGTGCCACCGATTCCCAAACTCATACAGACCCATGCCAAACCCTAGCACATCGGTGCAACCGATTCCACTTCGGTGCCACCGAGTTTGGGTTGCCAACTTTCTGTTACCTCGATTCACAAAATCGGTACCACCGAGTTTGTTGGATCGGTGTCACTGAGATTGCGCAATCTGACCATTGGTTACCTAATCGGTACCTCCGAGATTTATATATCGGTCTCACCGAGATTCAAAAGTTGTCACCTTCTGGTCACTTCGGTACCACCGAGATTAACACATCGGTGTCACCGAGTTGGTCACTTTAGGTGTAACGGTTGGATTTTTGGGGATGCCTATATATACCCCTTCACCACCACCCACTCGAAAGAGAAGCACTCAGAACTATTCCATACTTGCCCAATCCAATTTTCTGAGAAAGAGCCACCTACCCTGGTGTTGAGATCAAGCCATTCCACTCCATCCATATGAATCTTGATCTCTAGCCTCCCCAAGTTGCTTTCCACCAAATCAATCTCTTCCACCATAGCCAAATCTGTGAGAGAGTGATTGTGTGTTGAGGAGTCTATCATCTTGAAGCACAAGAGCAAGGAGTTCATCGACATTGCCAAGCCTATTACCTTTTGGAGGGTGGTGCCTCCTAGATTGGTTAGGTGTCGCTTGGGAGCATCCTACTTCGTGTTGTGGAGTTGAACCAAGAAGTTTGTACGGGCAAGGTGATCGCCTACTTCGTGAAGATCTACCCATAGTGAGGCTAGTCCTTCGTGGACGGAAGCCGTTATGGAATAGTCAAGGTTGCTACTTCGTGGACCCTTATGGGTGGAGCCCTCCGTGTACTATCGCGACCGTTACCCTCCGTGGGTTGAAGACTCCATAAACGTGGACGTACGATAGCACCACCTATTGAAACCACGGGAAAAATCTTCGTGTCTACAAATTGCGTTTGATCTTCCTTCCTACCCTCTACTATACATGCTTGTTGTTACTTTCCGCTGCTATACTCTTACACATGCATGTGTAGGGTGTACTTGACTTGTTATCAATGCTAAAATCTGCAAACACTTAAAATTGGGAAAAGGTAGGTTTTTTATTTGGTCAAGTAGTCTAATCACCCCCCCTCTAGACATACTTTCGGTCCTACAAGTGGTATCAGAGCTTTGGTCTCCATTGCATTGGTCTCACAACCTAGGAGAGTATGGCGTCTAGTGAGGGAAATTATCACCGTAGAGGTCCGTACTTTGATGGCACTAATTTTTCTAGTTGGAAGCACAAAATGAAAATGCATATTCTTGGTCATAACCCCGCCGTATGGGCTATTGTTCGTGTTGGCTTGCAAGGTGAATTCTTTGGTGATGGAAAGGAACCGGATCGTGAAGCGATCGCGGATGAATTGAAGATGTTGCAATACAACGCTCAAGCATGCGACATTCTCTTCAACTGCCTATGCCCCGAAGAATTCAACAAAATCAGCCGTCTTGAGAATGCAAAAGTGATTTGGGATACTTTGGTTGATATTCACGAAGGTACCGAGTCCGTGAGAAAATCCAAGTTGGATGTTCTTCAAAGTCAGCTTGACAAGTTCAAGATGAAGGATGGTGAAGGAGTCGCAGAGATGTACTCTAGGCTAGCTCTCATCACCAATGAGATTGCCGGCTTAGGAAGCGAAGAAATGACCGACAAATTCATCATCAAGAAGATACTTAGAGCTTTGGATGAGAGATATGACACCGTGTGCACATTGATCCAAATGATGCCCAATTACAAAGATCTCAAGCCTGCGGAAGTCATTGGAAGGATAGTTGCTCATGAGATGACACTCAAAGACAAAGAAGAGCTTCACAACAAGTCCAGCGGTGCTTACAAAGCCACAAGTGATGCTCCCGCAACTTCAAGCGACAACCTTGTCACCAATGAAGAGATAAGCCTCATGGTCAAGAAATTCAACAAGTTCTACAAGAATAGAGGCAAAGAACTAAGCTCCAACTCAAGATATGAAGAGAAGCGTTCGTCAAGTCGTAACCGAAACTGCTACAATTGTGGGAAGTCCGGACACTACTCCAATGAGTGTACGGCTCCCTACAAACGAAGAGAAGAGTCACCTAGAAGACAAAGCTCAAGGAATGAATCACCTCAAAGAGAGAGAAGGAGTAGAGATGATCGTTATGAACGAAGACCCTCAAGGAGTAGGGACTCGGAGAAGAAGGACAAGTACACCAAGAGCTACACAAGAAGAAGACATCAAGCTCATGTTGGTGAATGGGTTTCCGGCTCCGACTCCGACAACAACTCTGAGAGAAGCTATCACTCCAACTCCGACTATAGTCAAGATGAAGGTGTTGCCGGACTTGCACTAGTGACTACCAACTCCTATGATCTATTTGATTCACAAAATGAAGGGAGTGGAAGTTCCTTCATGGCTATAGGCCCCAAGGTATCACACCCCGAGTATCTTGATTTCAATAGTGATGAAGATGATCTACTTTGTGATGATGACTTGCACTTTGATGAAACTAGTGATGTTAGTCAAAATGAACTTGATAATTCTCATGCTAGTCAAGATAAGTCATTTGATGATGATAAGATGAAAATAGAACAACTAACTAAAGAATTAAACACTCTTAAGTTAGCCCGTGAATCTACTCTCGAAGATCATAGAGAGCTTGTAAGGACTCATGAGAAGCTACGCTTCGAGAAGCTCACCTTGGAGCAAGAGCATGAGTTTCTTAAAGCTATCAATGACGATCTCCGAAAGAAGACTTCATCTTATCTAGCCAAACGATTACTCTTGTCTACATTCATGTCACAAGTTAAATCTAGATAAACTAGTAACAAAGGCTAGAAAGGTTCTTCATCTAGTAGCAACAATAAAAATGCCAAACCCAATGATGTTGCTTCTAGTAGTTCTATTGATTCCACTAATGATGATTCTCTTAGCCAAGTTACACTTGAGCAAGAAAATGCTTTATTGAAAGGAATTATAGAGAAAGGTATCTACAAGATTCTTGCCGGGTGTAAGCAATTTGAGGAAATTGTACGCAAGCACGAAGGATACCGGAAGAACCATGGCATTGGCTACTTCAATGATAATGGAGTTGAATGGGAAGAAGGTCAATACCCCAAGCCCAAGTTTGTTCCTCAAAAAGAGAAGTATGAAAATACTCCTCCCAAGGGAACAAACACTCAAGATGACCTTCCACCACAAGACCACAAGCTCAAGGGCAAAAACAAGCTTCAAGAGGACATTGACTCATATGAAGATGAATCCCAAGCTTTGGTGGAGTGAGTTCCCAAGGCTACTTCATGCTCAACTTCTACAAGGGCTACTTCAACACCAAGGATCCCCATCAAGTTGATGTGGGTTCCCAAGAAGAAGAACTAGAGAGTTCTTGAGGGGTGACTCCGCCAATGAAATTCACTCACATTCATTATTGGCAAGAACTAGTTGCAATCAACATAAACTCTATGCAATAGTTCAAGGAGTCACACATTCCCTCAAAGGTAAGCAAGGGACAAGGTAATCAACAAATCCATGGACATCATCACACATGCTTTGCACTCCATGTCCATAGATATCCTTGTATTTGTCTCTTGTGTGTTGGGACTAACCCATGTAGGTGAGAAGAGTAAGGAAACAAAAAGGATGCTCCCAACTCTTGGTGATCTTCATCAACCTTGAGCATCCACCACTACCTCACCAACATGAAGTCTTCATCGACAAAACCCAAGGTCAGTTTATCCCTCCTATGGGGGGATGTCACATCAAGGGGGACCTTTACTGTAAGACTTGGGTTAAAGCATCTCATAGTATGTGACAACGTTAAATGCTTTATGTAAAAGTGGTAACCCCACTTGTGCTTAAACGATGAGTATGACCTATGATCAAGTATTCTTACTTGGCTCCTAAGTCAATATACTCATATATAGATGACTCCGTCATCGCCAAAATGCTTGATAGATGCTAGTGTGTATGTGCATGTTTGCCATGATTTCACTTGACATCTTATTGAGTGAGCATGTTGGTCTGTATTTATTTATCCATTCGAGGACATCCAATTGTTGCTATTTGGTTTTTGATTTCTCTTTTGCCAAGTGGATGGAGAAGAATGACTAGGACCACTCTCTAGCTATCTATGCTTTCTCACCTCATATTCCATTCTTTCTGCATCACAAAACTTGAACAAGCACTTCTCGATCCCTCTGTGTGAGATGCACTCGGAATTCCGTGTCGAAAAGGGCTGCACTCCAAAACCTCCCAAGTGCATCTCGATGGAACCAACCAAAATTCTCGGTCTCACCGAATGCCTAGGGTTGATCTGGTTTTCCAATCTCGGTAACACCGATTCCTTATTCTCGGTTACACCGAGTTTCCCTGTCAGCTGACAGTTGAGAAACTCGGTGACACCGAAAATTTCGAACCGGTGTCACCGACAGCAAGGGGTATATATGATGTGGACCCAACGCTTTGAAATTGACTCCTCAAACCGTCACGCTCCAAAACCCTAAGCTGCCAAAAAGGACCCCCCGGTCGTCGCCCTTTCCTCCCCGTGCTCCTCCGCCGCTGGGATCCTCGCCGTCGACGGGCATCCTCGCCACCGTCTTCGCCGTAGCGGACCATCACCAAGCTAGGGTACGGATCCGATCCTCTCTTGCGCTCCATCGTCTAATTCTTGAGCATTGAGATGTTCTTATCTATAAGCCACTGTGTGCAATCCTCTCTATCCACCAGAATTCCCGTAGATTAGCGAACAATGAAAAATTTAGGGTTAGTTGTCCGCAGATTGCATCTCGGTACCACCGAGTTGAAAAAATCGGTTCCACCGATTGTGTTTTAGGCTTCCTGAGAACCATATCGGTGAGACCGAAGCAAACTTTTCGCTTCCACCGAAAAGGCTGCCAGGTCTCTGTTGATGCATATGGTCAGTCTCGGTGACTCCAAAAAATACCACTCGGTGACACCGAAATACCTTCTGCAGAAAGCTAAAACTAATGTCTTCCTTGTTCAAATTTTTAAAAAATCTCTATGTTTTGTGTTGCTCAACCCCTCTGCTCCTCTATACTCTATTCACAGGGTCAGATATGTCAGAGGCTTAAGACAGTGAGAACAACTTCAAAGAACAGAGTGTTGACATGGACTCAGGCACTAGTCCCGAGGGAAGTTTTGATGATGTGCCTAGTTCTCCAGATCTGCCCAAGGCTGCTACAAGGACTAGGAGGAAGCTCTATTCTGATGAGGAGGATGAAGACTTCATCCCTGAGGAGCTACCTAAGAAAGATGTTGCTGCCACTTCTTCCAAGAAGAAGAAAGCTATCAGAAAGGAGTATGCTAGCTCTGAGACAGTGAGAGCACCAGAGTGCTCCAGATCAACCATGACTGTTGTGCCTCCCAAGAAATCTATGCCTAAGAAGGCAGGGGAGAAGAAGAAATCCAGGAAGAGGATTATCCATGTTATTGGCAGGCCTACCTCTATGTTTGAGGATCCAGAGGAGGCTGCTGCTGAAGAGGAGGAGGTAGAGCCAGCTGCAAAGGCCCCTCCCAAGAAGAAGAAGAAGCATATGGCAGATGCTATGCCTAAGGCTACCACTTCGAAGAGCACCAAATCTGCTCCAAAGAAGGCTGCTGCTGCTGACAAACCCAAGAGGTTCTTCAGAGAGATTCCAGCTTCTTCCAAGAACAAGACCTCCACTTTCAGGGAAGCTGATGATGATGATGACATGACTGCTTTGATGAAGCTCAGACCACACCTTCGAGAGCACAATGCCAGCCACCTACTTGCTAAAGATATGAAGAAGAGGAAGGATTCTAGTTTGAGAGCATGGAGAGCGATTGATCCATATGCTCAGAGGAGAAAAACAGCTGTGGACTACCGGTTCTATACCAAGGAGCAACAGGATTTCTATGAGACTGTGTTACTTGACAAGAGCCCATCTGTCAGTGATATGAGATACGTTGACTGGAAGTATATCAAGGAGAATGAAGATTACTTTCCAAATGTTCAAGACAATTTTCATTGCATTGGCCTAGATGAGTTTGTTGGCAAAGAATTCACTGCATGGAACGATGAGATGATCATGCAATTCTACTCCACTTCTCATTTCTATGGAGATGGCAGGATTGTGTGGATGACTGAAGGAGCAAGATATGAGTCTTCTGTTGAGGAATGGGCTGCCATCTTAGGAGTCCCAGAGGTTCAAGATGGTGACTTGGATGTCTATTCTGAATCCAAGGAGAGCCATGATTCCATGAAGAATATGTACAATGAGATCCCTGCTGCCAACTTGAAATCTCACAAGTTAGGATCCATTTACTTCCTCCAGGCTGGCCTCCGCACCATGAACACTATCTTGAGGCACACATTGATGCCTAAGTCTAGAGATGAGAAGATGATTCGAGGCTATTCCATCAACATGCTGATCCATCTTGATAGACACACCAAGATACGAGTGATGGACTTGATAGTAGAGACTGTGAAGAGGGTTGCTGCTGATTAGAAGCGCTCATGCTGCTATGCACCCTATATTTAGATGCTCATCAACTCCAAGCTGGAGAAGCACATTTTTGCTCTTGACAGGCCCCATTTGCCCCTACAGCCAGATCTTGAGGACAACGTTGTGGTGATGGACCCAGATCATCCCACATCAACTGCAGCACAGGCAAAGGAAGAGGCAGCTAGAGCCACTAGTGCTCAAGTCCCTAGATCCAGGAACGAGCAAATGGATCTCTTAATCACTGCCGTTCAGGGCATGCAGAAGGACATCAAAGATCAAGACCCTAAATAACAAAGTGGATGGGCTGACAAAGACAGTGAACGAGCTGAAGAAGGAAGTTGACAACGTGCCCAGTCCCGACACTTCAGATGATGAGGATGACTCTCCCCTCAGGCCAGGCACTCACTTCACTACCCAGGCCAGATCAGCCACAGTGCCAGCTCCAGACTTGAGGCCTTCCTCATCAACACCTGCTACAGCCTCCTCAGCTCCATCAGCTCCAGTACCTCCAGTTGCCACTCCAACTCCATCCATGACATCAGCAGAGGTCTTCGCCGAAGCAATTTTCTCGACTCCTTCATCGACTACCGGAGGAGATCAGCCCCAGAAGAGCGTTTAGACATATACCTTTGAAATTTTTGGTAACTTGTTGCCAAAGGGGGAGAAGTGTATATAGATCTTTAGGCCTCGAGTGAGAGAGCGTTTGGTTTTTATCGCGTTTTCAAAAACATTTGGTCTTTTGGTCTTTTGATTGCTTGTGTTAAACTTTGTTGGTGTTTGATCATACGCTTAATATGTGTTGCTACTATTTCCTATCATTATGATGCTTATGAGATGATCATTCACCTTTGCTTGATTGTGTTATGCTATGATGTTCATTCTTATTATTCTCGCACACCACCAAGTTGTATGTGACATGAAAGAGTGCCCTATGTACCTAATCGATTGTGCATTTGCATTCAAACGCAAATTTAAAATAATGCACAAATTTAGGGGGAGCTCTTGCTTATCACATACTTCTCAAAGCGATGATTACATTTATTGATTATATCATATGTCGAAGCTTTGATCTATATGTTGTCATCAATTACCAAAAAGGGGGAGATTGAAAGCAAATTTGCTCCCTTGGTGGTTTTGGTAATTAATAACAACATATATGTCATTGAACTAATGTTTCCACTAAGCATATTTCAGGAAAAGTTCAATGATAGGGATGGCAAAAGGACTATGGAGATACCCCAAGATGCAAGGAAATAGATTGGCAAAGCTTCAAGCAAGAGGACTCTACATTTTACTTTGTGAGAAATCACTTTGAGTCCATAGGAAAGCCAATACTATTAAAAGGGGGTAAGGTACTGTTGGTGAACAAAATGCTCATACGTGCACAAGTGATAGTCACCAAAAACACCCACAAGCTCTTCCACAAAAGTCTGTCCAAAATCAAATATCCAAAATCGGTGCAACCAACACTTTCCACTCGGTGCCACCGATTCCCAAACTCAGACAGACCCATGCCAAACCCTAGAACATCGGTGCAACCGATTCCACTTCGGTGCCACCGAGTTTGGGTTGCCAACTTTCTGTTACCTCGATTCACAAAATCAGTACCACCAAGTTTGTTGGATCGGCGTCACCGAGATTGCGCAATCTGACCGTTGGTTACCTATTCGGTACCACCGAGATTTATATATCGGTCTCACCGAGATTCAAAAGTTGTCACCTTTTGGTCACTTCGGTACCACCGAGATTAACACATCGGTGTCACCGAGTTGGTCACTTTAGGTGTAACGATTGGATTTTTGGGGATGCCAATATATACCCCTTCACCACCACCCACTCGAAAGAGAAGCACTCAGAACTATTCCATACTTGCCCCATCCAATTTTCTAAGAAAGAGCCACCTACCCTTGTGTTGAGATCAAGCCATCCCACTCCATCCATATGAATCTTGATCTCTAGCCTCCCCAAGTTGCTTTCCACCAAATCAATCTCTTCCACCATAGCCAAATCTGTGAGAGAGTGATTGTGTGTTAAGGAGTCTATCATCTTCAAGCACAAGAGCAAGGAGTTCATCGACATTGCCGAGCCTATTACCTTTTGGAGGGTGGTGCCTCCTAGATTGGTTAGGTGTCGCTTGGGAGCCTCCTACTTCGTGTTGTGGAGTTGAACCAAGAAGTTTGTACGGGCAAGGAGATCGCCTACTTCGTGAAGATCTACCCATAGTGAGGCTAGTCCTTCGTGGACGGAAGCCGTTATGGAATAGTCAAGGTTGCTACTTCGTGGACCCTTAAGGGTGGAGCCCTCCATGGACTATCGCGAACGTTACCCTCCGTGGGTTGAAGACTCCATAAACGTGGACGTACGATAGCACCACCTATCGGAACCACGAGAAAAATCTTTGTGTCTACAAATTGTGTTTGATCTTCCTTCCTACCCTCTACTATACATGCATGTTGTTACTTTCTGCTGCTATACTCTTAGACATGCATGTGTAGGGTGTACTTGACTTGTTATCAATGCTAAAATCTGCCAACACTTAAAATTGGGAAAAGGTAGGTTTTTTATTTGGTCAAGTAGTCTAATCACCCCCCCTCTAGACATACTTTCGGTCCTACACCAATAAGCAACATCTGCACACAAACAACAAATACTTGCAACCCGAGGCGAAAGAGAGGTTGTCAATCTCTCTACGGTAATAAGATAGATTAGGTAGTGATAGATAGGAGAGATAGATCTCTCAAGAACACAAATAAAAAGAGTAAATATGCAGCAATATATTTTTTTGTTTTTGGTTTTGTAGATCTGAAAACAAAGATTGCAAAAAACGTAGATCGGAAAGCAATATGATGGAAAAGTAGACCTGGGGGCCGTAGGGTTCACTAGTGGCTTTTCTCATGAGTATAGCACATGGTGGGTGAACAACTTACTGTTGGGCAATTGATAGAAAATCGAATAATCATGACGATATCCAAGGTGATGATCATTATATAGGCATCACGTCCAAGATAGATAGACCGACTCCTGCCTGCATCTACCTCTATTACTCCACACATCGACCGCTATCCAGCATGCATCTAGTGTATTAAGTTCATGGAAAAACGGAGTAATGCAATAAGAATGATGACATGATGTAGACAAGATCTATTCACGTAGGAATAGACCCCATCTTGTTATCCTTAATAGCAACGATACATGTGTGTCTTGCTGCCCCTTCTGTCACTGAGAAAGAACACCGCAAGATCGAACCCATCACAAAGCACCTCTTCCCATGGCAAGAAAAATCGATCTAGTCGGCCTAACTAAACCAAAGATTCGAAGAAGAAATACGATGCTATAAGCAATCATGCATATAAGAGATCAAAGAAGACTCAAATAATATTCATGGATAGAAACTGATCATGAACTCAAAATTCATCGAATCCCAACAAACACACCGCAAAAGTTTACATCAAATAGATCTCCAAGAGACCATTGTATTGAGAATCATAAGAGATAGAGAAAAAGCCATCTAGCTACTGCCTACGGACCCGTAGGTCTATGGTGGACTACTCACGCATCATCGGAGAGGCACCTATGAGGAAGATGAACCCCTCCGTGATGGTGTTTAGATTGGATCTCGAGGTTCTGGAACTTGCGGCGGCTGGAATTGTGTTTCGTCGACTCCTCTAGGGTTTTTAGATTTTTTGGGAATTTATAGGCACGATAGTCGGTTGGGGGGTGCCCGAGGTGCCCATCCCCCACCAGGTCGCGCCAGGGGGCCTCTGGCGCGCCCTGGTGGGTGATGGCCACCCTGGGGCCCCTCTTCTGGTGTTCTTTGGCCCATCTTCTTTCTTCTGGTCCAGAAAAAATCCACAAAAATCCCCGCAGCGTTTGGTCTCCATTTATTACTGATTTTCTGCAAAGTAAAAAACAAGCAAAAACAGCAACTGGCACTTTCGCACTATGTCCATAGGTTAGTCCCAAAAAATGATATAAAGTGGTAATAAAATGATTGTAAAACATCCAAGAATGATAATATAACAGCATGGAACAAGCAAAAATTATAGATACGTTGGAGACGTATCAGGATCCTGTCGTCGCCGCAGAAGAAGAAGCAGAGGAAAGGGGAGGCAATGCCGCAGTGGTGTGCGAGCAGAACCAACCTCTCGCCGTCTCGCGGATCGCCCAACGATCCAACGATGCGGAGCAGTCCATGTGATCCAACGGTGCGTAGCATGCCCTTAGAATTCCTTCTAGAAGACCATATCTGAGGGCTATCGCGTGGCGCTAGGGTATGATCGGACGGCTACAGTTCGACGCTAGGGTTTGGAGAGATGTTGCGGGGTTTTGAGCCGGTCAGCGGGGTTATCTTAGGTTTAACCAACTTTGAAATGACCTTTACTAATTAAAAAAAAATCAAAAAAATATGAAACCTTCACAGTTCATCATTTTATAAGACATAGTTACCATAAAAAATTATAAACTTGGTTTAGGGACATTTTTATGAGAAAACTTTTTTGTTGTGAGCTACCATTCCCAAGTTCAAATGAGTAGAACTAATTCGAAAAAAATCAAAAAAATGGAAGACCTGCACACAATGTCGTTGTATGTGACATCGTTATGACAAAAAAAATCTTGGTTTATGGACATTTCATGAAAACTCCTTCACAAAAATGAGCTATCACGTACGAGGTTGTATAGAGTTCGATAAGAGATGATAGTGCCTATTGGTTTACGATTTTTTTAAAAAAATCAAGAAAATCACCAAAGCTTCATTCTAGTGTCAATAAGAAGGATCTGAACTTAATTTTTCATTAATCAAATTTTGCCACGTGTAATAATTCAAATTTTGCCAACAACAACAACAACAGAGCCTTTACTCCCAAACAATAATTCAATTTTTTCAAACATCACATCACAGAGCAATGGACTTCAAATGTTGCCTCCAATTTCGAATTATTGAAAATCCTTAAAATTCAAAGTTTAGTTCAAATTCAAATTTCGCCTGCAGTTTTGGATTATTACAAATCCTGAAAGTTCAAAGTTTACAACTTGCATTCAACGTTCAAAGTTCACATGTTTGCCTTGCTCCTTGTGTTCCTAGACGGTTTAACAAACTTGCTCCTAGTTTCCCTAGCTCGGATATCCACCTTTTTCTTCTTCCTTTTGATCTTCGCTTCGGTTGGTGGCCGTCGAGGTGCTGACGGAGAACTTCCACTGGCCAGTTGATGGGGTTCAATAGCTTCAAAACCTTCATAATAGCTTCAAAACCGAAGTTTCTTTTTCTCTTGGCCTTTTCTCTCCTTTTCCTTTAATTTCCCTAGAGCTAGGTCAAACAGAAAAAAGAGAGTATAAGCCATCGATAAAAAAACAGAAGAAATGCACAAAAAGGGAAGGTTGTTGCACACATACCAAGCTACCGGCAGTGGTAATTCAGTTGCTTCATTCCCCTCCGCATTAGCTTCAATCTTCTCTAATGCCGGATTCTCCTCTGCATTAGCTGCAATCTGCTCTAATGCCGGATTCTCCTCTGCATTAGCTTCAATCTGCTCTAATGCTGCATTCTCAACTGCATTTTTTGCTGCCCATTGTTCCTCTTCTCCAAATGAAGCATCCACTGGATTGGTACATAACCTAGCAATGTGCCCTAGGGTTCCACATTTTTTTGCACTTACGCCGTCTTTTTACACGAGCCTCTTCACCAATTCTGTACATGTTTTTCCTTGGTCTTCCTGGTGATCTAGTCAGTACAGGAGAATGTAGTCTGAACCCTGGATCTACTATGTTCCATTGGTATTTTCCCAAGAGCGCAGGCACATTGGAAGCATAAGCAGCCCTAAATTTGGCAACAGAAAAATATTCAGAGATGTATTGATCAACTTCACCATCTTCACCACGGATAACAGTCATCAGATGTAGGGCATGTATGCATGGCTTCCCACGGAGCTGCCATTGCCTACAACTGCATTCCCTAGTTGCTAGGTTAACTGGATATCTCCATTCCTTGTTTTTACTGTCAGTATATGTTACCTCAGCCTCGTGTATCTCCAGTCGAACGCATTTCATTCTGCTCAGTCCTCTTGCCTTGGCATGCAATGCCTTAATAAGAGATGGGAGCATAAGATGGCCAACATATTCTTTTTCTGCAATTCTTTTGTGAAGAGCCATCTTTATCATGATCATCTGCCGAATCTTATCAAATATTTGCCATATAAGAAGCCCTTTCAATGACTTGATCTTTGAATTGAAACACTCTGCCAGGTTACTGGTCACATAGTCTACTTTGCATATTTCATTGAAAATGCTTCTTGACCACAACTTTCCATGGTGTGCATCTAGGTACTCCTTCACCAGAGGATTGTGAGCATACAACACTCTCAAATGATGCTCATGCTTCCTCTCACTGAATGTGTATGATGCTGGCCATAAGTTCTCATCATAAACTTTACCTTTGAACTTGCTTTTGAAATTCTGCGCTAGGTGTCTCATACATTTCCTATGCTCCACTCCAGGGAATACAATTTCGACTGCACTCTCCAAACCCTTGCAAGCATCTGTGTGTATAGCTAAACCTGGGGGTGTACCTATAAGGTGGCACAACTGTTGCAGAAACCAGACCCAAATTTCCTCGGATTCTGCCTCCACCACACCAAATGCAACTAGGAATAGCCAGTTGTGTTCATCAACTACAGAAGCTGCCACCAGTTGTTCTCTCCACCTTCCATTCAAAGCAGTTGCATCAACAGCCAAATATGGCCTGCAACCATCCAAAAAACCCTACCAACAATCCTTGAAACAAACAAAAGCCCTCCGGAAGCACTCTTTCTCAAATGACTTCCCTTTTATTTTGTATGGAACTGTATGCTTCTCAATCTCTACAACACTCCCTGGATTAGCAGCTTCCACTTCAGCTTTAAATGTGTAGAGCAACTGAAAGCTCTCATTCCAAGGGCCATTAATCCTGTCAAGAGCTATTTCCTTACCATAAAAAACTTTCATGTAAGGTACAACAATCTTGTACTTATCAAATAGCTTCCCTTGGAGAGCTGTTTGACCAAGTGTTGGTGTTTCTCTCAACCAATCCAAAATTGCATCTGCCACCCATCTACTCTTTGCTAGCTTTGTTTTAGCCTTCCCCCTCCCCCTCCAGGTGCACAAGTCTGCTAGTGTGGGTTCCTTTTTATCTGAAAAAATATTATATGAAAACATTACACAATGATCTGAAAATAGAATCAGTATATACTGAAATACACAAACCTGAATGAACTTGCTCCTCAACATACGCGATGCATGCAACCTCCATCTACACCTATCATATGGGCGACGAACAGTGAACCTTAATGTCTCACTCCTTTCAATCACATATGTATTTTGTGTGAGAATGCAGTATGTAGTCACTGCACTACGACAGTCCACCATCGACTGGAATATTGTGCCGACACCAAGCTGAGGATCTTCCTTGTTCCACTCAATTGTTGGCATGTCCTCACCATCATATTCATCTAAAACTAAGCTGTTGATGTTCTCCTCCCTCTCTTCATCATCAGTGTCATCAAATCTGGCACAGCTGATAGGTTGCTCCTGAAATTCATCTTCCATTGCTTGTTTACTGGCAATATCTACAAGGTCAGGGAACATATTCTCATCATCATGTCGAGGCACCACTTCGTCAGGCTCTCCATCCTGTACTACATCGGCTGCGGCAGCGACAGGAGAAGCGGCACAAGAAACGACAGCAGATATATTGTGACTTTCAGAACCACTAGCTTTGCTTGGTTTCAACCTACAAGGAGTGCCAGGGCGCTCTCCATTAGCAGAGGCAAAAGATTCCTGAATACCCTTGCCCTTCTCACGTTCATTGTGTGGCTGAAGCACCTCGATATCAATTTTACCAAAGCGGCCTTCAGCATTCAAATTAAAAAGCAATCCCAGATGCTCATCGCAAGTTAGTGGTATAAATTTTTGCTCGGTACTGCTGAAAAATTTCAGTTCAACAGCATCGGCAGGGCTCCATCTATATGGAGAATTTTGGAGCGCCACGAGCAAATCTTAGAACGATATACTGGTTTCTACCACCTTCGGATAGAAAAATCAAGTAAGCATATGCGGTTTTCTACCACGCAGCACACTAACTTCCATCCTAACCGACAGCCGGAAAGCAAGCGCAGGATCAATCCTATTCGATTCAAATAAGGGGTGCTGTTAGGCCGGGAACAATTCAACAAAATTTGAATGATTCAAGCGACTAGCGGTCAAAAAGTGCTGAATTTACGAATCAAGAAATCAGTTAGAGGGAAAAACGACGCTTACCCAGGTATAATCCATGAATTATCCGCCGCTGATTCCACCCAATCCTCTCCATGGTCGACGGGCTTGAGAGCATGCTCCCCCAACATCGCTTCTTAATCCAGATGCGGATGTGGGGGTATATCTGGTGTAGGGCACGACGCCGGCGGAGGCGGAATGGGGTTAGAGGTTGGAGGGCACAACGGCGACGGAGGGGACGGAGCACAGCGGCGGAGGCGGCGAAGCGGCACGGTGTTGTAGGGATCGAACTCGAGGTTTAGACAAGCCCATCCGACGTGTCTCAATGCGGCCTACACGTCAGAATGGTCAAAGGAGGAGCCATTCCGACACGGACCCACTCGTCAGAGTTAACGGTCAAACCATTGACCTGACGACATCCTCCGTTGTGACCATTTGTGAGGGTTTCGGACAAGGGAGTGCGGAAAAGTGAGCAAAAGTTAAGAGCGTGGGGATGAATGAGTACAACTAGGGAACCAGGGGCACAGATGTAAAAAACTATTTATAAAATTATAAGCAACATTTGATAAAGTAATTAAGTGCCTCTGAAACAATTTATAAGAGACCACATCGATTATTAGATGCCCTTTTTATTTATGCAATTTTCAAACAAATTCAAAGGTGCCCCAAACATTTGGTGGCTCTGTCAAATATTACAAAAATATTATTTGACCAAGTGGCCCAATTTACAAAAGTGCTATGTTACTAAAATAAATAAAAACAGAATAGAATAAAAGAAAACTGAAGCAAAAAAAATTAATAAAAGGAGAAGGCCCAAAACACCCCCCCTCTATTTTCCCCCTGGCCCATGCCCCCTCCACCGGCCCAACCAGCCCACCTCCCCAACCTTCTTCTTACTCTATTCACCGAGGCCCTCGTGGACGATGGGCGAGAGGTCACGGCCGATGATGGTGCGCTGGCGACCATCCGGCGGTCGCCCTCTCCTATTTAACCGCAGGCGGCCACACCCGTCGAACCCTAGCCTCTCCACTCGCCCTCCCTTCTTCTCTGTCGCCGGTGGCGTTGAGCCGCCCGCGACGCCGCACGAACCCGATGCCTCGTCGCCGCCCTCTCCATCGCCGGCCACCCCGAGCCTCGCCGCCCTTCTCCTCATCAACGGAGGTGAGCCTCGGCTCCTCCTCCTTCTTCCCGAGCTCGGATTCGAGCTCGGGGCGCTCATCACCGACGGCCCGTCACGTTTCGCCGCTCGCCCCGCCTCGGCCGCGCCGCCCCGCCGCCCGTGCTAGCCATCGCCGCTGCTCGCGCTGCTACTGCTAGCTGCTCCGTGGCCGCCGCTGCTGCTGGCCTCGCCCATGCCGTGCCACTGCCGCCACGGCTCCGCCCCGTAGCCCCGCGCACCGCCGGCGCTCGCTCCGGCCATCCCCCGCTAACACCGCTGGCTAGAACGGGTCCACCGCGCCGCCCTCTTCAGTAGGGCCCGGCGGCCGTCCGTTTGGTCGCCGGAGACGTCGCCGGCGTCCCTCCGCCGCCCTCTGTTGTTGCCGGCGCCGGCCACCGCACCTGACCCGTGGGCCCACTTCATCAGACAATTTGATTAGGTCTAATTAGTAATTAGTTTAGGCTAACAACCGCTGACGACCGGACCCCACCCATTAATTAAACTAAGTTAATTTAAATGAGCACTGTTAGGCCCACAGAGACTGACTGATGGGGCCAATGCAGTGTTCCAGTGGATAAGGCCGGCCCAGTCAGCCTCCTTACTAGGCAGCTGGACCACCAGTCAGCCTCTACTGACTAGGTATTGACCCAGGTCAATAGGGCCCACCAGTTAGCCACTGTGTATGCTGACTGGGTACAAATCTAGGTACACTTAGCATTTACTGTTTTGGATAATTCGAATTAATAAATAAAAGAAATTTCAGAAGATTAATAAAACTTTAAAAATTAATATAAAATAATCTGTAACTCAGATGAAAATATTTTATATATGAAAGTTGATCAGAAAAATCCCACGAATCTGAATACGCTGTCCGTTCGTGTGTCACATGCTCCTAGCATGATGAAGATGGAACTTTTCCATCAGATTCATCTGTCCGGTACAAGCCAAAGACCCGGGAAATATCGTTAGATATTCTCTCGATCCTTCTGTGATGTGTAGTACTGCGTTAGCTCATGCACAACACAGCATATTGCCATGTCATGCATCTTGTTGCATCTATCTGCCTTATATTTATTGTTTCTCCCCCTCTTCTCTCCGGTAGACACTAAGACTGACGCTGCTGCCGGGTACGACTACGCCACTGACGATCAGCCTTTTGCAGCAGAGCAGCAAGGCAAGCAACCCCCACTTGATCATTCCGATATCGCCCATTCTTTCTCCCTCATGCTTGCATTAGATTTTGCTACTGTAGTTAGCTCCTATTCTGATGCATAGCGTGTTTTTGTTAAACTGCTACTGTACCTACTATTTTATCACCTGCTTAGTATAAGTTAATCAGTGAATCCCCTGTGACCGCTTAGTCCTAGTTGCCCCTGCTTCATCATCGACGAATCAAAGACTCGATCAACTGATCGACAAGCCATACCCGTCACATTCACCGCACCCCCCCTTTAGTTGCATGACTCTGAAGAGCTACTATCGAGTACCGAGGGTGACACCTCGGAAATTACTCATGATGCTAACTCTGTAGTGTAGCTAGTCAGTCGTGGTTATCGAGGGTGATTCCTTCTTCACCACTCCCGACGACGACTCTGTCGTGCAACTCGTCAGGCGTGAACCAGGGTGATTCCTATCTGGTCACCTTGACGATTACATTGAGTGGGATCCATCGAGGGTGATTCCTCGGTTTTCCCCCTTGGTGTTATAGACACACGGTTACATTTATTTTACTACTGGAACAAGTTGAGGTCAAGATGACCTGGATGGTGTTGGTGTAATAACGACAAGGCGTGGCGGGGCATTCTTGGCCCTTGCCGCAAGTCCTCGAGACGGCGTGATGGGACCACATATCATGCATCGCGCTCGTCACCGCAGTTAACAAAATGCTAATGGGTTGGGTATTTGAACAGAGTTGGTCGATTGACCTTTTTCGCACTAACCTTCACGTGGGAGAAGTTATGGGTACTCGGCGTCGTTGTATCAGCCGAAGCTCTTCGGACGTCAGCAATGGAGCGGTGTGCGCCCGAGTGGTCCGCGACAGCCTTGATCTTTTATAAGAGGTTCTAGCACTGATCTCGACCGCCCTCGCATCGTGCAAGAGTGGAAAGGGTGATTGGGCCCATGACCCCTGCGCGCTTAGGATTTAGACCGGCGGGCTGGCCTCTCTATTGAGCCTAGGTAGGGCGACAACGTGTTGATGTCTCGAGGCCGGGCATGACCTAGGAAATTGTGTCCGGCCAAAGGTTATTGAGCTTGTTGGGAAATGTGGTGCACCCCTGCAGGGATGAATTCAACTATTCGAATAGCCGTGTCCACGGTAACAGGATGACTTGGAGTTGTATCTCGATCTAATACAACTAAAATTGTAACTTCAAAATTGAAATGTTGGCTTCGAGATTTGCTTTCTCGTAGGGAGTCAATGAAGAATCTCTGGGCGTGGTTACCTTATACAATTGCTACAATAATATTGCTAGATATGAGTTACCAATCTACACTCTTCTAATGCTGCAAGATGTTGAAGATGCTAGTCTTCGATAGGAGTAGACTTTCCCCCTATTCTTGCATTTCTGCAGTCAGTCCAAAGCTATAACCCCATTCCTTTGATGCTGATGCATAATTTAGTATAGTTCTGATGTAAGTCTTGCGAGTACTTTGGATGAGTACTCACAGCTACTTTACTTCCCTCTTTCCCCTCGATACGATTACTGCGTTCAGATGACGGAGCCCAGGAGATGGAGTACCCCGCAGATGACTGCTACACCACTGCCGGAGCTTACTACTACGTGGAGAACGCAGATGCTCAGGAGTAGTTAGGTTGGCTCCCAGGCAGGAGGCCTTGCCTCTTCCGATCCGCTGCTTATGTTTGTGCTAGCCTTCTTAAGGCAAACTTGTTTAACTTATGTCTGTACTAAGATATTATTTGCTTCTGCTGACTCGTGTGTATGTCGAGCTTATGTATTTGAGCCCTCGAGGCCTTTGGCTTGTAATATGAAGCTTGTATGACTTTAATTTGTGTCTATAGTTGTGTTGTGATATCTTCCAGTGAGTACCTAGTCTTGGTCATACACATTGTGTGCATGATTAGTGTACGGTCAAAATGCGGGCGTCACAAGTTGGTATCAGAGCCGACTGCCTATTGGTAGCCCACTTTCCAACTCCTTGGCCGAAGTTGAGTCTAGTACTGGAAAAACTTTTACTAACATTGTTGTGTGGCTTACGGGCCCACATCTCAGTCGGGTGGTATTAGGATCTTTTATTCCTCTTCTATACTCTGGTTTCTGATCCCTCTTCAATTCGGGTTAAAGATTTTACTAACTCTAACTCTAGGTTCTCGTAACTACTTCCTCCCAGAGAGCCCCTCATTCCAAACGATGTCTTGATTCATCAGAAGTCCCCGAAGTTACTCTCGGTTGTTCTCCCGAGAACTTGTACTCATCGCTTTTGCGATTCCCTTCCACCGTCCTATGGATAACTACATACAACTGTCGTTCATACCCATTTCCAGTTGCTTTTGTTATTACAAGGTACATCGAATTATCTTACCGAGGATTCGTTCGTCCTCAGATGTCATGTGTTTCACAAAATTCTTCGAAACACTATTCGATCTTCCGAAATCCTTAGTAGCCTATTGCTCTTGACCTTCCTCACATGCTTGCATTATGGTTAATTCCATATGTCTAGAAACATTCATTAAAAACCTTTTTTTTGTCATTTTGATCCTCAGAAATTATCTGTCCGGCTCAGACATCTTTCCAAACAGGAGCTGGTTCTCGGCAAATCAACCTTGATTGATTGTCCATCCAGTCCATTCAACTTACTTGTATTTGATCGGAGCATCTGATTCTGATACACCAATTTGGACATCTTAATTCCTTTGGTTATTTAAGCATCGAATTATTTGGATGTTCTATAATCTGATGCCTTGCATTCTTTCTCCCTCTTATTAAATACCGATACTCACATCAGGTCCTTTGTGGACCGCCAGACCCATTGTTCGGTTATTATCCGATAGCATTCTTTACATTCAAAATTCTTGTGATGTTCTTCCCCTGATACATGATCCCATTGGTAAATTGTGTCTTCTCCCTCTGATAAGTTGTATCCTATGCTTTTGCCAGCCATGCTCTGTTGTCAAGCATGTGTTAATTGCTCTTGAATGCTTGTGGTATATGTTCCTAAGATGCCCCGATGGGTTAAACCTATGCCTTCCTTACTCCGTGTGAACCCGAGAGTTTTCACGAGTCATAATTTTCTGGTGTTTTGCCAGATAATCTTTCAAAACTACAACTTCATCAAAGGCGAGGTGTAAATGGAAGGTGATGCATTGATGAAGTGGGAGTCGACCTTGAACCTTGGGTTCATGCCCATGGAGACGATGTTGATCTTATCATAGAAGCTTCTCCTATCAATAATCATTCATTGTATGATTTGATCTTGTATATGTGTTTTGGTACTTTGCAACCGTGGTTCCGACCATGATTGTTCTTCTTTGATCCCATTTTAGACAAGTTAAAGTACTTGTCTTCTGCAGATCAATACATCGGTCCAAACTTTAATTCTAATCTACCTCCGAGTATTATCCCTGGTATCTCGAGAATATCACGGAACTATATAACTTCTGATGAGCTCTTCATTAACTATGATATTTCACTAATCCCAATTTTCCTCGGGTTCTGAGTTGTTGGACACTCAAGGGCACCGATAACTGAATCGAGTACGCATTGCGATTCAACAAATCTTAGTAATCTTTTTTGCTTATGAGTTTGTACTCGATCATGTCTTTCCAAGCTGTTAGACTACATCAGCATCGTCATGCAAGAGATTGACCATGCTATCTATGTCCTTCATCCCCGGAGCACAATTCCAATAGTGCACTAAGATTACATCAAGCTTTGGATGTCATGTTGATTGTCTTGAAATGCAATTTCGATTCTGAGCTAGCACTACAGTCTATGGTTTCGACAACCTTTCGCTTCACCATTTCATTGCTTGATGTCGTCGTTGATCGATTACATCTTCAAGAGACTTCTCGACATTTGTGTCGTGATCATCGTCAACATTCGGAGCTCTTCTAGGGCATTGATTAAATTCATGATGAGGAGTTGCATCCTTGCCCTTGGTAATTGGTGATGTCAGTGACGACATCCTTGCCTTCCTTCCAAACGCAAACTTGCTCTTGTTTTGGTTGAACCTTAAAGTTCCTTGTTAGCCATATTATGTTATGTTCTATCTTGGAGTATTACCATCTTTGTCGAGAATGTCATGAGAATTGCACGCGTCTTAAGAGTTCTTGATATAGTGATACTTCTTGCCATCACCCTTCATTTCTTAGTTCCCATGTTTTTTCTAACCAGAATACCGACAAATGGACTGTGATGTGCAAATTCAACACTTATGGCATATTAACTCTATTACCTTGGAGTTAATGAACAATAAGTCCATTCTTAGTGCGTTGGTGGTTGAATCAACATACTAACATTGGTCGTGCTACTTAGTCCGGATTTTGGGTGCACCTTTCGATTAATGTTTAATTGTGAATCATCTAGTTTGCCCAATGCTATCACCTTGTTCACTCAATCATGGGAATCCATCTTTGGGGAAATCTCGACGAATTGTTGCTGAGCTCATCAGCCACATCCTCATCTTCTTCGTGGTTCATGATGAACAATTAAGCTAGTGTTGGAAACCTTTAAAGCATTATCTTTGTGCCTAGATCATGAAGAATATGTTTGATAAAAGAAGTGTATTTCTCTAAGTTCACGTCCATTTTGTCGCCGTGGTTATGAGAAAGTTTTGTTTCGTTTCCTCTGGAATCTTCCCAACTCATTCATGCATGTGCGAAGTATTATATGGTATGAAGAATTACCACCTTCACTCCATATGTATTCCCTAACACACCAGGCCATTGATTGATTTGTTAAAGGAAAAGAAGTTCTTTCATAAGAGCTAATCCAGACTTACAGAGGGAACTTTCATAACGTCTATGCTGGTTCCCGACCAGAACTTGATTGCATTCCATTCTAAAAACTTCCATGTGGGCACGAATGTCTCGACATTGTGTTCATGTGTCTTCAATCAAACTCTTGTTTCAGAGCTTGCATTTGAAGTTCATTTTCTGAGAATCTTGCAACATCATCTCGTTAGTTCATGTTGCACCCCCTTTCTTTCTCAGGCATCCTATGTCTGAGGTATACTGACACCAATCAGATCTGAATCTCGGGCAGATATGATTGTTGGAACATTCTTCCAAGAATTATAACATTGGTCTTTAAGTAGCCCGGTAAGGTGGTGTCATGGCTAGCACCCCTGGCCAGAGGACCTATTGTTATAGTTTATTGTTCAGCAAGATTAGCCATTCTTCCATAAGGAAATTTTATGACTTATTATATAATTTGTTCCTGATGGATCCTTTATGTATCCAAAGTCCGATCTTTACCTGATGACCATGTCATTGCTACCCCGAAGCCTGACTATGGTATTCTGATCATGAAAAGGAACATTGGAAGCGCAATGCTAAATGTTTCTTGATCAATTATCCAAACATCATGGTATGGGTAACCTCTTAAATTCCTCCCCCCTTTGTCTAAATGGCTACATACTTGGAGACCTATCATGTATATCATGCTCCGCCTTTCCTGGGGAAAGATATACTCTTGATACGTGGGTATAAACACATTTTCCCTTCCATTGGTCTGTTTAACCTTTCTTGTAATTTAAACTTATCTGAGCAATGGTAATGCCCTGCTTAGGTAAACATCTCGGTGAACAGCTCTGTCAGTAAGACCCTGTTACTATTGGTAATAACATTCCGGTAACTGGAGATGGACGAGAACTTTGCCTATTGGTCTGCCTCATTTCAATGAGCAGGAAAATGGTTCTATTCGTCCCCCGCCCTTGGTACCGACGTTGTTGCCAATATATCTAGCAAGTCTTACTCTGACATGTCTTGCTACCATGGCCGTGCAAAATGTCACCGCTCTTCCTACTCTTAAACCACATGGTGGACCCATAAACCACAGTTCCACAGGATCGAAACCTGACTCTCCTGTACATCCTTGATTCTAACGTATCCTTTGCACTTGGCTATGTATGTAATTACCGAGCCACCATCCAAGGGGTGATCTATCCTGGTATCAGATGCAATACTTATTTTCGTTGCTCTGAACCCCTTCCACGTTCTGATTAGTCATCAAATAATTGCCTACCCGTTTGAAACTTTTGGACCATTGCATACTGCTCTCAAAGAATTCCTTGAGTTACAACTCGAGGAATAACTCTGGTCATCTTCGTGAGTTCTCCGTCAGATGTCCAACTTTGTGGAGATACGTTCTTCCAGAGTTTCCCTCCTTATCGCATTTGTAGGACGGTGAAGATCCCGAAGGAAGGATGACGACTCCATCAGGTTGACCTGAACCAGAGTAATGAATATAACTACGAGAAGGACCAACCTCTTCGATGAGTGCAACAAAAACAAGAAGGCTCATTAGAATTTCATAACCAGACTTTTTTCCCTTTACTTCTACCTCTTAATTTTCCGAACAAGAATTTCTTTTAGTAGGGGAGAGTTTTGACACACTGGGTTCAGTACTACAGTGATCTCTGTAATTAAGCTACAGTAAACCTGGAGATTAAGCTAATCCATTTTGCTAATCAAAGTTTGATCACTTTTTGAAACAATTCTCAATTCAAATACTTTTGAAATTCAAATTGATTTGATATGTGCAATTAAAAGTTTTACAAACCAGTATTTAAAAATCATATTGGGGTTGTAAATAATCCCCTGGCATTTATAAAATTATAAGCTACATTTGATAAAGTAATTAAGTGCCTCTTAAACAATTTATAACAGACCAAATCGATTATTAGATGCCCTTTTTATTTATGTAATTTTCAAATAAATTCAAAGGTGCCCCAAACATTTTATGGCTCTGTCAAATATTACAAAAATATTATTTGACCAAGTGGCCCAATTTACAAAAGTGCTATGTTGCTAAAATAAATAAAAACAGAATAGTATAAAAGAAAACTGAAGCAAAAAAAAAGGAGGAGGCCCAAAACACCCCCCTCTGTTTTCCCCCTGCCCCCTGCCCCCTCCACCGGCCCAACCAGCCCACCTCCCCAGCCTTCTTCTTCCTCTGTTCACCGAGTCCCTCATGAACAATGGGCGACCATCCACGGCCGACCATGGCGCGCTGGCGACCATCCGGCGGTCGCCCCCTCCTATTTAACCGCCGACGACCACCCCCTCGGACCCTAGGTGCTCCCCTCGCCTCTCCCCTCGCCCCCTTCTTCTCTGTCGCCCGCGGCGCCGAGCCGCCTGCGATGCCGCATGAACCCGACGCCCTCGTCGCCGCCCTCTCCATTGCCGGCCACCCCGAGCCTCGCCGCCCTTCTCCTCGTCAACGGCGGTGAGCCTCATATCCTCCTCCTTCTTCACGAGCTCGGATTCGAGCTCGGGGCGCTCGTCACCGTCGGCCCGTTGCATTTCGCCGCTCGCCCCCGCCTCGGCCTTGTCGCCCCGCCGCCCGTGCTAGCCGTCACCGCTGCTCGTGCTGCTGCTGCTAGCTGCTCTGCGGTCGCCGCTGCTCGCCGTTGCTACTGGCCTCGGTCGTGCCATGCCACTATTGCCACGGCTCCGCCCCATAGCCACGCACACCGCCGACGCTCGCTCTGGTCATCCCCCGCTAACACCGCTCGCCTGAACGGATCCGCAGCGCCGCCCGCTTCATGTAGGGCCCGGCGGCCGTCCATTTGGTCGCCGAAGACGTCGCTGGCGTCCCTGCGCCGCCCTCTGTTATTGCCGGTGTCATCGATCGTACCTGACCCGTGGGCCCGCTTCGTCACACAATTAGATTAGGTCTAGTTAGTAATTAGTTTAGGCTAACAGCCGCTGACGACCGGACCCCACCCATTAATTAAATTAAGTTAATTTAAATGAGCATTGTTAGGCCCACATAGACTGATTGGTGGGGCCAATCCACTGTCCAGTGGATAAGGCCGGCCCAGTCAGCCTGCTGACTAGGCAGCTGGCCCACCAATCAGCCTCTGCTGATTAGGTGTTGACCCAGGTCAACAGGGCCCACCAGTATGCCAGTGTGTATGCTGACTGGGTACACTTAGCATTTACTGTGTTGGATAATTCGAATTAATAAATAAAAGAAATTAAAGAATATTAATAAAACTTTAAAAAATAATATAAAATAATCTGTAACTCAGATGAAAATATTTTATATATGAAAGTTGATCAGAAAAATCCCATGAATCTGAATACGCTTTCCGTTCGTCTGTCACATGCTCCTAGCATGATGGACATGGAACTTTTCCATCGGATTCATCTGTCCGATACAAGCGAGAGACCTGGGAAATATCGTTAGATATTCTCCCGCTCCGTTTGTGACATGTAGTACTGCGTTAGCTCATGCCCAGCACTGCATATTGCCACGTCATGCATTGTTGTCAGGACCGGATTTCCAGGATATTAATTTCCCAGTAAATGGTCCTTGTGCTCAACAACCCCAGGATTACTGTTAGCTGATGAGACACAATCTCGATACAGAAATTCCAAGCAAAATACAAAATCTGAAGTACAAGACCATTGTGGTCTATGAGTACAACAAAAGTTTCTAGTGGTTGATGGCGGAAGCGGTTTGCGGTTCATCAGCGTCTATGGGACTCCATTTCCCACAGGAACAGCTGACCTGGATAATTCCTATCTTCGCGTGGCTGCGGTCTCCGTTGCCTAGGTTCCGGGGCTGACGTCAATGTGCTCCTCTCCAAGCAAGAAGTCTGGCCAAGGCAATAGCCAGGGACAAGCCAGTGAGTACTTTGAATGTACTCGCAAACATCATGAACACAGATATAATATAGCATGTGATAATTAAACACTGAAATAATTCATGATCATCCTGTCAGTCACAAATAGAATTCATGATGTAATCAAGCAGGTTATTCATATTGAATGTAAATAAGCATTCAGGGAATAAAAATAAATTATACCAATCGGGTGTCTGAAGCGACGCCTTGAAAGGTTAAGAATATGAAACATGCCTCGGCCGGGCGTCTGAGCGACGCCACAGAAAGGGCTTATGAAGAAAATAAATAACAGGCATGCCGCAGTCGGGCGTCTGAGCGACACCACATAAAGGGCTTATATATAAGGTAAACAACATGCATGCCACAGTCGGGCGTCTGAGCGACGCCACATAAAGGGCTTATAAAGAAATGAATAACAATTGTGCCGCAGTCGGGCGTCTCAGCGACACCACATAAAGGGCTTATATGGAAAATAATAACATGAGTATCCAGGAGGTAGAACCATCCCAGGGATACTCAACAAATCACATAATAGAAATGGTTAGTCCATAACAATAATAATCATCAATATCACTTGTCGCATTTCATGATCAATATTCAGGTTTAGAAGAATTCCTCCGAAGACCGACACTCGGCCCATCCCAGACTGTAGTCCTTAACCGCGGACACGGCTATTCGAATAGATGTAAACTCTGCAGAGGGTGTACTCTTTACCCACGAGTAACGGGTTCCTTTAGTCCACCGGGACTAATTCCGCTTACGGTCTTTGAATTGAAAACACACCTGACCCGCACACACCAGCTTAACTTACCGGTGCCTGGAATCACCCACGACACTCGTTAAGCAAAACTCTAAGTGGGGAGGCTACATCCTCGACTAGCATGGGATCACAAAATTTATATCGCGCGCAAAATAGGGGAGCGACCCCCTCGGACCCACCGGAACACCCATGCCCCCGGACCAAGTGGCATGCCTACCAGATGCCTCCGGTGTCTTCCACTATGGCCTCTTTGTACGGTGTGTGCCAAGAAAGGGGTTGACAACTTACTGAACCGTACCCTACCTACGATAGGGACAAGTGGTAGTACGAAACAAGTATGGGGGTTACTGGAACAAGACTCGATCTATGGTCGACTCAGGAGGTTTATGTGTTCCCTGCATGATTAGCACAACAGATATCTTTCACAGTTTCCAGACAGAATCACCACTCATGACACCCCTTCATGCCTCACTGACCATTCTCGCTCCAACGAGATGTCAGCACCAAGCTCATGTCTACCCGAGACAGAGACTTATCCCGGATTCCTTCCGATAGGCAGCGGTGGCACAAGGTGATGACTACTGCCACAAGCACCTCAAATTCATTAGCAAGAAATCCTCATTATTTCACTTGCGAGCATGATCACATCTTCACATGAAATAACGCACACTTCATGTGTTGTAATTTCATTTGTCACACCAAACATCACACAACGAATACTATACCAGGGTTCAGAATGCTTGCCTTCGATGTGTGGAGAGGTACGGTGCATCACAAAACTTCTGAAGGTTTACTTCTCTCTCCGTTTCATATTTTTGAAATTATTCTAATTAACACACAATACAAAAACAGTACAAAAAGTTGTCTTAAATAATTTTTCAAATAAATCCTAAAATAAACTAGGTGAAATTTGAGAGAGGTAGGAAAAAGAATCAAATCATTTGGAGCTTTATTTTAAGAGTTATAGCCAGTCAAAGTTCTGTTTTTAAATAAATCAGAGAAAAATAAACGCCTCAGGAAGAATACGTTCACTAAGAGAGAAAACGTACTGGCGTGGCTTACGCTTTCCTGTGGATAAAGCGTACTGGTGGGGGTGCGCCGCCTGGGGCGTCAGTTGCTTCACCGACAGGTGGAGCCCACTTGTCGGGTTCATCCTCTACCTCCCCCGCGCGCTTACAGAACAGAGGGGCAGGACTCCGGTGAGGGTTCCCAGTGCTAGGGGTCACCGTTTTCAACGCTCGGCACACCGGTGCGCTCACGGAGAGCGGTCGCTTCTTTTGGATGGGATGAGGATCGCCGGAGGGCTTGGATTTGAGCAGGGCTTCGCCCATGGCGGACGAGTGTTTCGGGCGAAAGGGGAATCACGCTCCTGGAGGGTCTCTGGTGAAATTCGTGCTAGAAATGGTTTCTCGAGGTCATCATGGACTCATTGATGTTGGAAGCGGTGAGGGTTAGGCCTCGGTTGGGTTGTATTTGCTGGGAGGCCGCGGCGGTTGCCACGGTCGGAGGCGAGGGGGATGACCGCTCAGGTTGCTCTGGTTGCTGGGGTGGTTTCAATTGGGGTGGCGTGGAGCGGCTTGAGAGTCCTAGATCTCGAGAGAGCTCCTCCTATAGCTGGTCAGGGTCGGTTCCGCGAGCTCCCGAGGACAAGCTTCGGCGAACCGTCGTCCTGTGCAGAACAGGGGAGGTGGGGGCCTGGCCAGAGGGGTTGTCGAGGAAGAAGACATCGCTGCGGATGAGGACGGCGAGCTGGAGGGCTCGGGGGCGTGCCAGGTGGCTTGGCCGGCGCTGGCATAGCAGGTGGCGGCAGCTAGCGACTGGCATGTCGGGGACGTGGCGGGAACGCTACAGAGTAGGAGGGCAGGTCGGTTGGGGGCTTGGCGCGACGCGGCGGGCAGCAGGGGGGTGAGGATAAGCTCGGGGAGAGGCGGTAGGTAGGCGCGGCGGCTCGGGCATCGCACGTGCAAAACACGCGCTCTGGCCGCGCTCTGCACATGCCCACCAAGTGCTCGACATAATGCCCGGGGTAGCTAGGGGGCTTATATGGACATGAAACTTAACAGGATCATTTATTAGGGTTAAATAAGTCTAATGGACATGCTGGTTTGGCCAGGAATGCAACTTCCCAAAGTAATCTTTGGATCATGCCAAATCTGGCCATGCACTCTAGGTGTTTGACAAAATGCCAAGGCCACCTAGGGGACGTCTCTGGCCACCAAAATTACCAGGTTGGGGTATCTTTAGGTGCACACTAGGATGGCAAGGTTAGTTTGGAAAAATCAAAAACTTGATAGTGCAAGTTTTTGAGAAAACCATTTCTGGACAGAAAATGGAGGGCATTATTGCATGGGTTTAAACTCTTGCAATGGGTCTAAACTCTTATACTTAAGAGTTTGGTAGGGATAACTACAGGCAGGAAAAATTCCAAGGGGATTAGAGCAACAGAAAATAGGGTTGCAGTACAAACTACCAAACTGGACCAGAATGTAAATGAGGATGATTTGCTCAAAATTTTCAAAACACCAAGTTGTGTTTTTGCCTAAAAGTGATCCAGGGACATCACATGACACCTACAAATTTTTTTGGAATTAATAGATGAATTTATTAAGTGGTTGTAGTGTAACTGAAGCCTTTAAAAGGATGAAAAAGCTATTAAAGAATTAAACTTGGCAAATTTTATTATAAAATATTTCCACTGGTTTTACTAAATGAAATAAAATGATTTATTAAAACATTCAAGTCACACAACATTATTCAAAAGTTTCAGATAAGAGGGAAGAATTTTGTAATTCAGACAAAAGGAGTGGCTCTGAAATCAATACAAAATTCCAGAGAAATAGAAAATAAATATTCTTGGAAAAAATTTAATTAATAAAAGATTATAAAACTTTGGGGGTGTTACAACACTACCCCCCTTAAGAAAAATCTCGTCCTCGAGATTTGCTAAGGACACTGCAAAAAATAAAATTCCTACCACACGGCAATCTTAACATGGAAAAATAAATAATCCACACACACAATATGACGGGTCACAGTAAAATTGCTGACAATAGGTGCATCTACGGTCTACTAGTGAGGTGATCGATTAGGTGATAAAAGAGCGCACGGTCTTGCATTTAGTGCACGTGGCCTGTGAGTCGTATAACGCGAGGACATGCAAATCAAGCATTTGTTGAGAAAACATTTTTCTTAGCGGTGGTCTCTTAAGGAAATCTCACCCTAAGATTTGCTACAATGAAAACACACCAATTTTAAATCATAGCAAATAACTCCAACCAACACAATATATTCATACAATAAATTGTAAAACACAATACATATATCACATCAGGCAAACAACGCTATGCTAATTAATACAATCACGGTGCCTACGGTACAATTAAAAATCTATAGGTCACGAGGAAATATTCCCCAGTGAGGGAGACTTTCGTGGGGTCTTGGTTTGGGTCTATTGGTGGGATTTGCACAACTGCCCAATATTTCGAGGCGGTGAAAGTGACCCTCGATTTGAACAGCTCACACTAGGGTGGGTGGGGAGAATCCATGGTACTGTGGTTAAAATCCCACAATTATATTAACAAAATTCCCCGGGTTGCATCTGGGGTCCTCATATGAATCCCAAAGCGTGACATGAAAAAAATGGCTATGGAGGCGGTGCACAAGGTGAGGGATGCTTGGTAAGGTCACGGAGTGGCCTCGTGTATAGCATCTGGGTTGGGTGACACATTGTGGTGTGGGGGCAATATTGATTGTTGGTTCTGCTATATGGTGGTCGGGGTCAATGCCACAGATATACATATATCGCAAAATGCGACGTATTACTGTGGTTGTTGGTTGGGTGGTCTTTGGTGGCTACGCCCAGAATTAAATATGTGACCAGACGCCAAAATTATTTATGCATGGTTACTTGTAGTAATATTAAAAATAATGGCATACAAGCAGTCTGCTATTTATTAATGGCCATACACGGTCTCATTATTACAAGGTGTAGGAATATTAAGACTCGGCACTGCTCGAGTGGCTTAGTCTACTTCGTTCATATCTAGTCGAGCGTGCCTTGTGGACATCGAGGCTTCTCCTTGGGCTTCACCGTTGGGGTTGACTGCGTTAGGGTGTGGAGTTGCAGGGTCGGGGTAGCGATGATGACCATCGCGGTGGTTGGTGGTCACAATCCCGTTGGAGCGTGTCCCCAAAAGGCGACGAAACTCTTCCGAGGATACAATTATATTACGCTCGGTTGCAGGGGCAGACCTTGCCGACTCTATCGGTTGCCCGAATAGCACGACAGGGTTGTCGGTGTCGGGCACATCTTCTCTTCTTGTCGGGGCTCGACGAGCGAGTTCACCGCTAGTTGTAACCAGATCAAGAGTGACCTGATCAAACAACGCCTCTTGTGCCCTTAAGTAGCGCACCAGATGCAATAAGGCGGGGTCCGCCTCATGGTCTCCATTGGCGACTTGGGCGATCTACTATATCCTTCACGACTGGGGTAGTAGTAGAACAAGCGGCAGTTAACCCTCGGCGACAGGTGCCAGAGTTGAACTATAGCCTCTCGAGCTGCTAGCTGGATGGCTTGCGGCTCGTGGGAAGTTGTCCTTCCGGTGAACCAATAGGGGCGTTCTGGCGAGGTACCCCTGTCGAGTACGTGCACCGTGGCCCAAAAGTGATGAATGGCATCACTCGTGTGCTCCTGGAACACAAAATATTCTGGGGGCCCTCCTAATGCAAAGGCATGACGGGTGAGGTTGGCTAGGATGGTCACAAAACCTCCAAGGTCGGTCGCGGTGGTTCCACTGCGCACAATGGCACCAGGCATGTTGGCTTTGGTTTTTGGATAGGAGGCTGTGGGTGTGCTGGGTTCGGGCAAACGTTTCCTTTATAGAAAGAAAACAGAGTCTTCCCTCGCACGCTTGCGAATGGCATAACTCAGGTGTCGGTCACGGCGTGTGACCTACTGGGCTAGGATGATAGGTTGGGCACCGACTACCGAAAGGTGTCGGGGTCACTGTGTGGACTGTCTGATAGGATAGGCTCAGCTATGGTTATGGTAGGATTTGGGTGGGTGGTAACCTAGGTTTTCTTGACCCGGCTAAGATAGGATTAGCCAATGGTCAGCCTAGCTCTGATACCAAGGTTGTCAGGACCGGATTTCCAGGATATTAATTTCCCAGTAAATGGTCCTTGTGCTCACCAGCCCCCGGATTACTGTTAGCTGATGAGACACAATCTTGATACAGAAATTCCAAGCAAAATACAAAATCTGAAGTATAAGACCATTGTGGTCTATGAGTACAACAAAAGTTTCTAGTGGTTGATGGCGGAAGCGGTTTGCGGTTCATCAGCGTCTATGGGACTCCATTTCCCACAGGAACAGCTGACCTGGATAATTCCTATCTTTGCGTGGCTGCGGTCTCCATTGCCTAGGTTTCGGGGCTGACGTCAATGTGCTCCTCTCCAAGCAAGAAATCTGACCAAGACAATAGCCAGGGACAAGCCAGTGAGTACTTTGAATGTACTCGCAAACATCATGAACACAGATATAATATAGCATGTGATAATTAAACACTGAAATAATTCATGATCATCCTGTCAGTCACAAATAGAATTCATGATGCAATCAAGCAGGTTATTCATATTGAATGTAAATAAGCATTCAGGGAATAAAAATAAATTATACCAATCGGGTGTCTGAAGCGACGCCTCGAAAGGTTAAGAATATGAAACATGCCTCGGCCGGGCGTCTGAGCGATGCCACAGAAAGGGCTTATGAAGAAAATAAATAACAGGCATGCCGCAGTCGGGTGTCTGAGCGACACCACATAAAGGGCTTATATATAAGGTAAACAACATGCATGCCACAGTCGGGCGTCTGAGTGACGCCACATAAAGGGCTTATAAAGAAATGAATAACACTTGTGCCCCAGTCGGGCGTCTCAGCGACACCACAAAAAGGGCTTATATGGAAAATAATAACATGAGTATCCAGGCGGTAGAACCATCCCAGGGATACTCAACAAATCACATAATAGAAATGGTTAGTCCATAACAATAATAATCATCAATATCACATGTCGCACTTCATGATCAATATTCAGGTTTAGAAGAATTCCACCCAAGACCGACACTAAGACCGACACTCGACCCATCCCAGACTATAGTCCTTAACCGCGGACACGGCTATTCGAATAGATGTAAACTCTGCAGAGGGTGTACTCTTTACCCACGAGTAACGGATTCCTTTAGTCCACCGGGACTAATTGCGCTTACGGTCTTTGAATTGAAAACACACCTGACCCGCACACACCAGCATAACTTACCGGTGCCTGGAATCACCCACGACACTCGTTAAGCAAAACTCTAAGTGGGGAGGCCACAACCTCGACTAGCATGGGATCTCAAAATTTATATCGCGCGAAAATAGGGGAGCGATCACCTCGGACCCACCGGAACACCCATGCCCCCGGACCAAGTGGCATGCCTACCAGATGCCTCCGGTATCTTCCACTGTGGCCTCTCTGTACGGTGTGTGCCAAGAAAGGGGTTGACAACTTACTGAACTGTACCCTACCTGCGATAGGGACAAGTGGTAGTACGAAACAAGTATGGGGGTTACTGGAACAAGACTCGATCTATGGTCGACTCAGGAGGTTTATGTGTTCCCTGCATGATTAGCACAATAGATATCTTTCACGGTTTCTAGACAGAATCACCACTCATCACACCCCTTCATGCCTCACTGACCATTCTCGCTCCAACGAGATGTCAGCACCAAGCTCATGTCTACCCGAGACAGAGACTTATCTCGGATTCCTTCCGGTAGGCAGGGGTGGCACAATGTGGTCACTACTGCCACAAGCACCTCAAATTCATTAGCAAGAAATCCTCATTATTTCACTTGCGAGCATGATCACATCTTCACATGAAATAACGTGCACTTCATGTGTTGTAATTTCATTTGTCACACCAAACATCACACAACGAATACTATACCAGGGTTCAGAATGCTTGCCTTCGATGTGTGGAGAGGTAGGGTGCATCACAAAACTTCTGAAGGTTTACTTCTCTCTCTGTTTCCTATTTTCGAAATTATTCTAATTAACACACAATACAAAACCAGTACAAAAAGTTGTCTTAAATAATTTTTCAAATAAATACTAAAAAAACTAGGTGAAATTTGAGAGAGGTAGGAAAAAGAATCAAATCATTTGGAGCTTTATTTTAAGAGTTATAGCCAGTCAAAGTTCTGTTATTAAATAAATCAGAGAAAAATAAACTCCTCAGGAAGAATACGTTTATTGAGAGAGAAAACGTACTATCGTGGCTTACGCTTTCCTGTGGATAAAGCGTACTGGTGGGGGTGCGCCGCCTGGGGCGTCAGTTGCTTCACCGACAGGTGGAGCCCACTTGTCGGGTTCATCCTCTACCTCCCCCGCGCGCTTACAGAATAGAGGGGCAGGACTCCGGCAAGGGTTCCCAGCGCTAGGGGTCACCGTTTTCAACGCTTGGCACACCGGTGCGCTCAGGGAGAGCGGCCGCTTCTTTTGGATGGGATGAGGATTGCCGGAGGGCTTGGATTTGAGCAGGGCTTCGCCCATGGCGGGCGAGTGCTTCGGGGGAAAGGGGACTCGTGCTCCTGGAGGGTCTCTGGTGAAATTGGTGCTAGAAATGGTTTCTCGAGGTCATCATGGACTCATTGATGTTGGAAGCAGTGAGGGTTAGGCCTCGGTTGGGTTGCATTTGCCGAAATGCCGCGGCGGTTGCCACGGTCGGAGGCGAGGGGGATGGCCACTCAGGTTGCTCTGGTTGCTTGGGTGGTTTCAATTGGGGTGGCGTGGAGCGGCTTGAGTGTCCAAGATCTCGAGAGAGCTCCTCTTATAGCTGGTCAGGGTCGGTTCTGCGAGCTCCCGAGGATAAGCTTCGGCGAACCGCCATCCTGTGCAGAACAGGGGAGGTGGGGGCCTGGCCAGAGGGGTTGTCGAGGAAGAAGACATCACTACGGATGAGGACGGCGAGCTGGAGGGCTCGGGGGCGCGCCAGGTGGCTTGGCCGGCACTGGCACAGCAGGCGGCGGCGGCGGCTAGCGACTGGCATGTCGGGGACGTGGCGGGAATGCTACAGAGCAGGAGGGCAGGTCGGTTGGGGGCTTGGCGCGACGCGGCGGGAAGCAGGGGGTCAGGATAAGCTCGGGGAGAGGCGGTAGGTGGGCGCGGCGGCTCGGGCGTCGTACGTGCAAAACGCGCGCTCTGGCCGCGCTCTGCATATGCTCACCAAGTGCTCGACATAATGCCCGGGGTAGCTAGGGGGCTTATATGGACATGAAACTTAACAAGATCATTTATTAGGGTTAAATAAGTCTAATGGTCATGCTGGTTTGGCCAGGAATGCAACTTCCCAAAGTAATCGTTGGATCATGCCAAATCTGGCCATGCACTCTAGGTGTTTGACAAAATGCCAAGGCCACCTAGGGGACTTCTCTGGCCACCAAAATTACCAGGTTGGGGTATCTTGAGGTGCACACTAGGATGGTAAGGTTAGTTTGGAAAAATCAAAAACTTGATAGTGCAAGTTTTTGAGATAACCATTTCTGGACAGAAAATGGAGGGCATTATTGCATGGGTTTAAACTCTTGCAATGGGTCTAAACTCTTGTACTTAAGAGTTTGGTAGGGATAACTACAGGCAGGAAAAATTCCAAGGGGATTAGAGCAACAGAAAATAGGGTTGCAGTACAAACTACCAAACTGGACCAGAATGCAAATGAGGATGATTTGCTCAAAATTTTCAAAACACCAAGTTGTGTTTTTGCATAAAAGTGATCCAGGGACATCACATGACACCTACAAATTTTTGTGGAATTAATAGATGAATTTATGAAGTGGTTGTAGTGTAACTGAAGCATTTAAAAGGATGAAAATGCTATTAAAGAATTAAATCTTGGCAAATTTTATTATAAAATATTTCCACTGGTTTTACTAAATGAAATAAAATGATTTATTAAAACATTCAAGTCACACAACATTATTCAAAAGTTTCAGATAAGAGGGAAGAATTTTGTAATTCAGACAAAAGGAGTGGCTCTGAAATCAATACAAAATTCCAGAGAAATAGAAAATAAATATTCTTGGCAAATTTTAATTAATAAAACATTATAAAATTTTGGGGGTGTTACAACACTACCCCGCTTAAGAAAAATCTCGTCCTCGAGATTTGCTAAGGACGTTGCAAAAATAAAATTCTTACCACACGGCAATCTTAACATGGAAAAATAAATAATCCACACACACAATATGACGGGTCACAGTAAAATTGCTGACAATAGGTGCATCTAGTTGCCCCTGCTTCATCACCGACGACTCGAGGACTCGAACAACTAATCGACAAGCCATGCCCATCACATTCACCGCACCCCCCCCCTTTAGTTGCACGACTCTGCAGAGCTACTATCGAGTACCAAGGGTGACACCTCGTAAATTACTCATGATGCTAACTCTGTAGTGTAGCTAGTCAGTCGTGGTTATCGAGGGTGATTCCTCCTTCACCACTCCCGAGGATGACTCTGTCGTGCAACTCCTAAGGTGTGAACCATCGAGGGTGATTCCTCTCTGGTCACCTTGACAATTACATTGAGTGGGATCCATCGAGGGTGATTCCTCGGTTTTCCGCCTTGGTGTTATAGACACACGGTTACATTTATTTTACTACTAGAACATGTTGAGGTCAGGATGACCTGGATGGTGTTGGTGTAATAACGACAAGGCGTGGCCGGGCATTCTTGGCCCTTGCCGCAAGTCCTCGAGACGGGGCGACGGGACCACATATCGTGCATCGCGCTCGTCACCGCAGTTAACAAAATGCTAATGGGTTGGGTATTTGATCTGAGTTGGTCGATTGACCTTTTTCGCACTAACCTTCACGTGGGAGAAGTTATGGGTACTCGACGTCGTTGTATCAGCCGAAGCTCTTCGGACGTCAGCAATGGAGCGGCGCCCGTCCGAGTAGTCCGCGACGGCATTGATCTTCTATAAGAGGTGCTAGGACTGATCTCGGCCGCCCTCGCATCGTGCAGGAGTACAAAGGGTGATTGGGCCCATGACCCCTGCGCGCTTAGGATTTAGACCGGCGGGCTGGCCTCTCCGTTGAGCCTAGGTAGGGCGACGACGTGTTGATGTCCCGAGGCCGGGCATGACCCAGGAAAGTGTGTCCGGCCAAAGGTTATCAAGCTTGTTGGGAAATGTGGTGCACCCCTGCAGGGACGAATTCAACTATTCTAATAGTCGTGTCCACGGTAACAGGACAACTTGGAGTTGTACCTCGATCTAATACAACTAAAATTGTAACTTAAAAATTGAAATGTTGGCTCCGAGATTTGCTTTCTTGCAGGGAGTCAAGGAACAATCTCTGGGCGTGGTTACTTAATGAAATTGCTACAATAATATTGCTACATATGAGTTACCAATCTACACTCTTCTAATGCTGCAAGATGTTGAAGATGCTAGTCTTCAATAGGACTAGACTTCCCCCCTATTCTTGCATTTCTACAGTCAGTCCAAAGCTATAACCCCATTCCGTTGATACTGATGCATAATTTAGTATAGTTCTGATGTAAGTATTGCGAGTACTTTGGATGAGTACTCACCGCTGCTTTACTTCCCTTTTCCCCCTCGATACGATTGCTGCGTTCAGATGACGGAACCCAGTAGATGGAGTACCCCGCATATGACTACTAGACCACTGCTGGAGCTTACTACTATGTGGAGAACGCCGACGCTCAGGAGTAGTTAGGTTGGCTCCTAGGCAAGAGGCCTTGCCTCTTCCGATCCGCTGCTTATGTTTGTGCTAGCCTTCTTAAGGCAAACTTGTTTAAATTATGTATGTACTCAGATATTATATGCTTTCGTTGACTCGTGTGTATGTCGAGCTTATGTATTCGAGCCCTCGAGGCCCTTGGCTTGTAATATGAAGCTTGTATGACTTTAATTTGTGGCTAGAGTTGTGTTGTGATATCTTCCAGTGAGTCCCTAATCTTGGTCGTACACATTGTTTGCATGATTAGTGTACGATCAAAATGGGGGCGTCACAGGGATTCGGATGTTCGCAAGGCACCTGGAGAGCCTCGAAAGTCGTGACGGAGATGACTCTGAGTACAGCGCCCCCGTCGATTAGGGTCTTGGTGACCGCGGCGTTGCTTATGGTGGGGGTGCACAGCATGGGGAGGGCGCCTGCGGCAGCCGCGGATTTAGGATGATCCCCTGGGTCGAAGGTGATGTCGCGCGGCGCCCAGCCCAGCGGAAATGCAGGCCCGTGCTCCCTGAGGGCGGTGTTCACCCCGCGGAAGGACGTCTTGAAGTGGCGGCCAGCGATGGGAGCCTGGGCCCCGTCAAGGATGCACGCCACCGCGCGTGGCTCCTGGCGAGCTCCGGCGCCCCCGTCGGCAGGCGCGCGCTGCGTCGGGCCTCGACCGGGTCGCCGCGCAAGGGAGGTGGAGGAGGCACTCCGCACGCCACGTTCCCAGCGCGTGGCGGTGGAGGATGTGTTGAGCGAGAGAGCGTCGGGGTTTATCCGGTGGCAGCGACACGCTTGGTGATGCGGCCCAACCAAGCCTCTCGGTCTGCGTCTGCAGGGGGGTAGTGAAGCAGCTCACGCGCCATGAGCAGCGCGGCCTATGCGTCCATGCGCCCAAGGCTGGCATAGGAGGAGGAGGCCGCGGCGGTGCGGCCACCCTGCTGCACCGAATGGTGCAAGGAGGAGCCCTGCTGTTCGCAAGCAGCCGGGTCGGTGACGGCGGGAGCTTAAACACCGGCGGAGTGGCAGTGTCTACCGTGACCCGCTGGCGCGGTCTGGATGACGCAAGCCGCCCGACGCTTGGGACGCGCACGGTGAGCATCAACCATGAGGTTGGCAAGGCTGGAGCCAAAACGAAGCTTGGAGAACGGCGGCGCACCCCTACCTGGCGCGCCAAATGTCAGAATCGGGGCTCCGGGGGCCCAAAGAGGTTCGAACACTGGGGTCTGCAGGTTCTCCTGCCCTACTCTACCTTGCAACGTCACGACGACTCTCCGACATGCTCAACCTAAAGAAGAAGAATAGTGGACACGACAGTTTACCCTGGTTTAGGCCACCTTGCGGTGTAAAACCCTACTCCTGCTTGTCTGGATTGCTTGAGGGTGCGAATACAAGGGTGTGTTCTGGCTACTCCATTCCATGCCCCTACGGTTGCGGCCTGCCCTCTCTTATACTGGCCCTGGGCCTCTTCCCCCAAAAAAACAAGGCGGAAAGGGTTGCCACAACAGCCAGTTTGAAGGGGGGGGCAGGACTGCAGCTTATCCTGACTTAAAGCAGTCTTCTCCTGCAAAAGCCTCCTGCCGTGACACGCCGGTGGGCTCGGGGGTGACCTCCGTCCTGGCGAGCCCCCGTCCTTGGTCTTCTTGCACCAAACAGGAAACCTTTGGGAGTTGGTTTGGGAGTGGGTAAGCTGGTCCCGCTCCCCTAGCACAGAAGAGGAAATCCTCCCCATCCATGCCCACTGGCTCGGCTTCTGGCATCGCTTGGCATGGCGCACGTCGCCCACGTGAAGGTGCAAGGCTGCGCGACCCCGCCGGGCCACCCTTCACTAGTTTTCCCTGCGAAGGCCTCGAAGGCAACCTTAAGTGGCGACCTCGCGAGGGGGGATTTGCGAGGCTCTCGATGATGCTCGTTGACATACACCTCGCGAGGCGGGGGCGCTCGTGAGCGTCTTGCTGACGCAGTCCAGTAGTGGGCTGCGCTGGGCCCATGGCATGTGCCGCGTCTTTGGCCGCATGCAGACAGGCCTGGGTACCCCCATTGCCAGTAGCTCGACGGCTTAAATCCCAGTTTATTAGTTGCTTCATAAGGGGCTGATTTGGATCCACACGTTTCATGCTATGGTTAGATTTATCTTAATTCTTCTTTCGTAGTTGCGGATGGTTGTGAGAGGGGTTAATCATAAGTAGGTTGTTTGTTCAAGTAAGAACAACACCTTAGTGCCGTTCCACCCAGATATCAAACTATCAAAGTAGCGAACGCGAATCAACTCAACATGATGAACATGACTAGACAGAAATTCCCATGAGTCCTCGGGAACACTTGCTTAATATAAGAGTACTTTCAGGCATGTCCTTTGCTATAAAAAGGATTGGGTTACCTTGCTGCTCCCTTGTTACTATTGTCACTTGTCACTTGTTACAGATTATCGTGCTACAAAACTATCTACTATTGCAACTCACATCACTTGCAGAGAATACCTTGATGAAAACTGCTTATCATTTCCTTCTGCTCCTCGTTGGGTTCAACACTCTTACTTATCGAAAGGACTACGATTGATCCCCTATACTTGTGGGTCATCCAGACTCTTTTCTGGCGCCGTTGCCGGGGAGTGCAGCGCCTTTGCTAAGCGAAAATGGGTAACAAAACATTTTCTATACGTGCTGAAATTTACTGTTCCTTGTCACTATGAATGGTCACCCTTTGAGTGGCTTGTTCGGGGCATCTTCGCGTTGAACGGAAATTGAAGAAGTTGTTCCTCAACCTACAGAACCTGCTAAAAATATTTATTATGAGATTCCTTCGGGCATGGTAGAGAAACTGTTGGCTAGTCCTTATGACGGTTCAACTCATCCTGATTATCATTTGATATATGATACGTCTCCAACGTATCTATAATTTTTTATTGTTCCATGCTATAATATTATCATTCTAGGATACTTTTTGGGTACTTATTTACCAATATATATTATTTTTTAGCAATAACCTATTGACCCAGTGCCAAGTGCCAGTTCCTATTTTCTGCATGTTTTTGGATTGTCGGGTTTACTATACCAAACGAAGTCCAATCGACCCGAAACATTTTTATGATTTTTCCTGGACTAAATAAATACCTGAAGCATTTGAAGATGACCAAGGGCCACACGAGGGTCCTAGTACCCAACAGGGCGCGACCAGGCCCTAGGGCGCGCCCTGATGGGTACTGAATTTCTTTGTCCTATAAATTCTCATATATTCCATAAACCCCAGGAGAGCTCCCGAAACCCTTTTTCCGCCGCCGCAAGTCTCTGTTCCGCTGTGATCCCATCTGGAGGCCTTTTCCGGTACTCTGCCGGAGGGGGAATCCATCACGGAGGCCGTCTTCATCAACCTCGTTGCCTCCATGGTGATGTGTGACTAGTTCACCACAGACCTACGGGTCCGTAGTTAGTATCTAGATCGCTATCTCTCTCCTTTGATCTTCAATACAATGATCATCGCATCTTAGCTTTGATCTATCCGATGTAATGCCTTTGTGCGGTCTGTTTGTTGGGATCCGATGAATTGTGGGTTTATGTTCAGATTATTCATGATAAAATATTGGAGTCTTCTCTGAGTTCTTAAATTGATTCTTATTGCACGATCATCATAGCTTTGTAAATCTCTCCGATCTATTGATTTGCTTTGGCCAAGTAGATTGACATTTCTTCAGTGAGAGGGGTGCGTTGTGGTAGGTTCAACCTGACGGGTTTCTATATCCCAGTGACAGAAGGGGACATGATACGTCTTTGTGTTGCTGCTATTAAGGATAAAACGATGGGGTTCATTCATATTGATTGAGTTTACTTTGTCTATATCATGTCATCTTTCTCCAAGCATTACTCTGTTTTACTTAATACTCTAGATGCATGTTGGATAGCGGTCGATGAGTGGAGTAATAGTAATAGGTGCAGGTAGGAGTCGGCCTATTTGTTTATGGACATGATGCCTATATATACATGATCATTGCCGCGAATATGAATATAATTATTCGCTTCTGTATCAATTGCCCAACAGTAATTTGTTTACCCACCGTATGTTTCCTACATGAGAGATGCCACTAGAGAACACTACGGCCCCCGGGTCTTCTCACTTATAATATACAAAAAGCTTTCAATACCTTGCTGCCTTTATTATCTTTTATTTTATTTTGCAACTATCCATTACTATCTAGTTGTTTCACTTGCTTGCAAATAACAAGTCCAAGGGGATTAACAACCCTCTTGCCCGCGTTCGGTGCAAGTGTTTGCTCTTTTGTGTGCAGTCGTTGAATACAGTGGTTGCGTGCTACTCCTATTGGTTCGATAAACCTTGGTTATTAACTAGGTGAAATAGTTACTTGTTTGTGCTGCAATAACCTGTTCCTCTTCACAGAAAACCCAATGCAAATCATAGAAATCAGGAAGGATTTCTGGCGCCGTTGCCGGGGAGTATCACCAATCTACTATCAAGTAACTTCGCACAAATTATCATTCACTTGTTTTACTTTTTATTTTCTGTTATATTTTGCGTGTTTCAAAAAATATATAAAATACAAAAATCTTTACTTTACTAGTTTGCTAGTTTGGTTGTTTCGTCGCTATTTTGCTTGTTTTGCTTGTTACTTTGCTTGCTTGGTCACCATGTCTCAAGATAATACTAAGTTGTGTGACTTTTCTAATGCTAATAAAGATGACTTTATTAGCACTCCTATACCATCCGCCACTAGTGCGGAGGGTTTTGATATAAATGATGCATTATTAAATCTTATGATGAAAGATCAATTTTTGGGAAGTCCTAATGAGGATCCCGCTGCTCATCTTAATACTTTCATTGAACTTTGTGATATGCAAAATAAAAAGGATATGGATAATGATGTTGTTAAATTAAAGTTATTTACTTTTTCACTAAGAGATAAAGCTAAGGCTTGGTTTTCATCTTTACCACGTAATTGTATTGGAACATGGGATAAGTGTAAAGATGCTTTCATTACCAAGTATTTTCCTCCTGCTAAGATCATCTCCCTTAGGAATCATATAATCAATTTTAAGCAAAATGATCATGAACATGTTGCACAACCTTGGGATAGGATGAAATTGATGATTAGAAATTGTCCTACTCATGGGTTAAACTTGTGGATGATTATCCAAACTTTCTATGCTGGACTAAACTTTGTGTCTAGAAATCTTCTAGATTTTGCTGCATGTGGTACCTTTATGGATGTTACCTTAGGAGAGGCCACAAAACTTCTGGACAACATCATGACAAATTATTCCCAATGGCATACCGAGAGAGCTCCAACAGGTAAGAAGGTAAATTCTGTGGAAGAAATCGCTACTTTGAGTGAAAAAAGTGGATGCTCTTATGAATATGGTTGCTAGGAAAAATACTAATGTTGATACAAATGATATGCATTTGTATACTTTGATTTAACAAAATAATGATGCTATTGATGTGAACTTTATCTTGCGAAACTATTTCAACAACAATGCTTATAGAGGAAATTTCAACACTAGGTCGTATCCCGGTAACTCCTCTAATAATTATGGCAACTCTTATGATAATTCTTATGGAAATTCTTCTACAAGTTCTAATAGGATACCCTCTGATCTTGAGAGCGCCATTAAAGAATTCATTAGTTCTCAAAAGAGTTTTAATACTATGGTAGAAGAAAAGTTCCATACGATTGATACTTTGGCTAAAAACATGGATAGAATTGCTCTTGATGTAGAAACTCTCAAAAGTAAAACTTTGCCACCTAAGCATTATGTTAACGAGACTATTAAATCTATCCAAATATCTATTAATTAAAGTAAGGAGAGGACCGCTAAGTTGAAAGCTAAGCGGGAATTCTTTGAAAAAGCTCTTCCACCCGGTTTTTACCGGAATCATGATGAAGATCTTAAAATGATTGGTGCTTATCCTATTGATTCTTTGTTTACCTATCTGAATATTAATTATAAAGGGACTTGAGTTGAACAAACTCTAGTTAAGGAGAGTCCCATTTGCTTTGTGAGTGATGATTCTAATGCTAAAACTAAAAAAAGTGGGTTTGGAGAAGTTAAAACTTTTACTAGCGATGTGCTCACTATCTTTAATTACAATGATTTTAACTATGAGAGCTGCTCTTTATAATAATGTATTTCCTTGTTGCAAACCATTATTATCTCACCTAATGCTTATGAACAAATAAGGCTTTTACTAATCATATAGTAGAAGCAATGATAAAAGCTTACGATGAGAAACTTGAGTTAGAAGTTCCCATTCCTAGGAAATTGCATGATGAGTGGGAACCTACTATTAAAATAAAGATAAATAAATATGAATGCAATTCTTTATGTGACCTTGGTGCTAGTGTGTCTACAATTCCTAAATCCCTTTGTGATGTGCTTGGTCTCACCGGCATTCAAGATTGTTCCCTTAATTTGCATCTTGCGGATTATACCATTAAATAACCCCTAGGTAGAATAAATGATTTTCTCATTATTGTAAATAATAATTATGTGCCTGTATATTTCATTGTGCTTGATATTGAATGCAATCCTACTTGTCCAATTATACTTGGTAGGCCTTTTGTACAGACTATAGGGACAATTATTGATATGAAAGAGGGAAACATAAGGTTCCAATTCCCACTAAAGAAGGGGATGGAACACTTCCCTAGGAAAAGAATTAAACCACCTTATGAATCTATTATGAGAGCTACTTATGGGTGGAGTGTCAAAGATGACAACACTTGATATCATGCATTATGCCTAGCTAGGGGCATAAAACAATAGCGCTTGTTGGGAGGCAACCCAATAGTTATCTTTATTTTTTCTTTTTTACTTTCTGTCTTGGTGTGATAGCATGATTATTTCCTCTGTAATGATTGTGTTTTTGTGTTTTAATTAGTGTTTGTTCCAAGTAAATCCTTTGGGATGACTCACAAGATGACTAGAATCGATGCTGAAACAAAACAGAAACGTTTGACTCAAGTAAAGGAATTTAAATTTTATACTAGAGAGTGATGATGATCTGAAATTTTTACACAGTGTTTATATACAAATTATTGAGGTTGTAATAAGTTTTCAGAATTTTAAGAGTTACATAAGTATACGTGTCTATAGATCTTTATAGACTGTTCTGTTTTAGACAGATTCTGTTTTTGCTTGCATAGTTTGCTTGTTTTGATGATGCTATGGATTGTATCAGGGGGTATAAGCCATGGAAAAGTTATAATACAGTACCTATTATGAAATAATGTAATATGAATCAATTTCTAACAGTACCTAAAGTATTTGATATGTTGCTTATACTAACGGATCTCACGAAGTTTTGTTAAGTTTTGTGTGATTGAAGTTTTCAAGTTTTGGGTGCTATCACGATGACGAAGAATAAGGAGCAGCAAGAGATTAAGCTTGGGGATTACCAAGGCACTCCAAGGCAATATTCTAGGAAGCCTCAAGCGTCTAAGCTTGGGGATGCCCCGGGAAGACATCCCCTTTTCGTTCCAAATCATCGGTATGTCACTTGGAGCTATATTTTTATTCATCACATGATATGAGTTTTGCTTGGAGCGTCGTTTGTTTTTGCTTGTTTTATTTTTTGTTTGCCACAATCATTGTTTGCTGCACACACATATTTTAGAGAGACACATTTTTACCATGATTTGTTAGAATACGCTTTGTGCTTCACTTATATCTTTTGAGCTAGGCAGCTGCTCTAGTACTTCACTTATATCTTTTTGAGCATGGCGGCGTGTAGATTTTATAGAAATAATTGCACTCTCATTCTTCACTTAAATTTGTTTCAGAGTTATAAACAGAGATGGTAATTGCATGGGTTGTAGAATTACTCCAAAAGTTAATAGGTATTAAACGAGTGATAATCAAAACCTTCATGTATCACTTAAAAGAGAAGTTTTGAGTTAATGATATTAATGTGTTAATGTGAAAAGGGTATGACTACATGGTTGTCGGTTCGTAGGAGCATCGGTATTAAGAGGTGTTAACTTTCTATTTATCTAAGTTTTGGTAAAAGGCATGGTGAGGATGTGTGAGCATTTTTATTCCTCGTTTAAATCCTAGTATTGTTTCGGGTCGGAAGCGCGCGATGGTTAACTCCTCCCAACCTCCTCCCTAGGGGCATGCGAGTAGTGCTTTGATTCGCGATAAGAGTAATAAAACTTTGCAATAAGTATGTGAGTTCTTTATGGCTAATGCTAATCCATGGACATACGCAATCTCACCTTCTCATATTTTGCTAGACTCTTCGGTACCGTGCATCGCCCATTCTCATATCGTGGATCGGTGCGAACCTAGCTGGTGCATCCAAACCCCGTGACATGATACGCTCTGTCGCACATAAACCTCCTATTATCTTCCTCAAAACAGCCACCATACCTACCTATTATGGCATTTCCATAACCATTCCGAGATATATTGACATGCAACTTCCATCATCATATCATATGACTAGTTCTTTCATCTACATATTGCTTTGCATGATCATATACAGCTGACATAGCATTTGTGGCAAAGCCACTGTTCACCATATTTTTGATACATGTCATGCTAGATCATTGCACATCGTGGTACACTTCCAGAGGCATTCATCTTGAGTCATATTGCTTCATAGTTCTTCATATCAAGTTGAAATACCGAGTTGAAAGTAAATAAAAGTGTGATGATCATTATTAGAGCATTGTGCCAGTGAGGAAATAAATAATGGGGGAGGTTAGATGAGCACACCCTCAAAAAAATGAGAGAAAATGAGAGAAGGGACTTTGCTACTATCCTTTACCACACTTGTGCCTCAAAGTGGCACCATGTTCTTCATATAGAGAGTCTCATGCTTTTTCACTTTCATATGCTAGTGGGAATTTTTCATTATTATAACTTGGCTTGTATATTCCGATGACGAGCGTCCTCAAAAGCCCAAGGTCTTCATGAGCAAGCAAGTTGGATGCACACCCACTTAGCTTCAGTTGAGCTTTCATACACTTATAGCTCTAGTGCATCCTTTGCATGGCAATCCCTACTCCTCGCATTGATATCTATTGATGGGCATCTTCATAGCCCGTTGATAGGCCTAGTTGATGCGAGACCTTATTCTCCACTTTTACCCCTTTGAAACTTACCACCATATTCTATTCCACCTTTATACTATATCCATGGTTCACGCTCATACATTGCGCGAGTAATAAAACCTGAAGCGCGTTAAAAGAACATGGTTCACGCTCATACATTCCATGGTTCATGCTCATACATTCCATGGTTCATGCTCATACATTCCACCATATAGAGAAGGGATAGTGATACTACCTCTTTTTCCACACTTGTGCCTCAAAGTGGCACCATGTTCTTCATATAGAGAGTCTCTTGTTTTGTCACTTCCATATGCTAGTGGGAATTTTTCATTATAGAAGTTAGCTTGTTTATTCCGATGACAGGCTTCCTCAAATGCCCGAGGTCTTCATCAGCAAGCAAGTTGGATTGCACACCCACTTAGCTTCATTTGAGCTTTCATACACTTATAGCTCTAGTGCATCATGTTTGCATGGAAATCCCTACTCCTCACATTGATATCTATCGATGGGCATCTCCATAGCCCGTTGATACGCCTAGTTGATGTGAGACTTTCCTCTCCACTTTTTACCCCTTTGATATCTACCACCATATTCTATCCCACCTTATGTTATGTCCATGGTTCGCGCTCATGTATTGCGTGAAGAATAAAAATCGATGCACTTTGAAAAAGTACGATCCAATTGCCTGACTTGGACACCGTGGTGCTTAACATTTGTACTAATGTGGTCAGGACGAAGCCATGCCTTTCTAGTATGACAAAATAAACAGGGGTGAACATTCTTCGAGGATCGTACACTCTGAAAAATTGATGATTGTGTTTCTTATGCTTATAAATATTACTATGTTGATGTTTGTTAATTCATCATTTATCAATGAGCATACATGCAAAATATTACATATTGGGTAGCATGTACATAAAAAATTCTGTTTTTATCATTTAACTACTCGAGGACGAGCAGGAATTAAGCTTGGGGATGCTGATACGTCTCCAACGTATCTATAATTTTTGATTGTTCCATGCTGTAATATTATCATTGTAGGATACTTTTTGGGTACTTATTTACCAATTTATATTATTTTTTAGCACTAACCTATTGACCCAGTGCCAAGTGCCAGTTCCTGTTTTCTGCATGTTTTTGGCTTATGAGGTTTACTGTAGGAAACGAAGTCCAATCAACCCGAAACTTTTTTATGATTTTTTCTGAACCAAATAAAGACGTGGAAGCTTCGGAAGATGACCAGGGGCCACACGAGGGGACCAGTACCCAACAGGGCACGACCATGCCCTCGGGCGCGGCTTGATGGGTACTGACTCCCTCGGCCGCCTCCCGACGTCCCTCTCCGGCCTATGAATTCTCATATATGCCAAAAAAACAGGAGAGCTCCCGAAACCCTTTTTCTGCCGCCGCAAGTCTCTGTTCCACCATGATCCCATCTGGAGGCCTTTTCCGGTACTCTGTCGAAGGGGGAATCCATCACGGAGGCCGTCTTCATCAACATCGCTGCCTCCATGGTGATGTGTGACTAGTTCACCACAGGCCTACGGGTCCGTAGTTAGTATCTACATGGCTATCTCTCTCTCTTGATCTTCAATACAATGATCATCGCATCTTCGCTTTAATCTATCCGATATAATGCCTTTGTGCAGTGTGTTTGTTGGGATCCGATGAATTGTGGGTTTATGTTCAGATTATTCATGATAAAATATTGGAGTCTTCTCTGAGTTCTTAATTTTTTTCTTATTGCATGATCATTATAGCTTCGTAAATCTCTCTGATCTATTGATTTGCTTTGGCCAAGTAGATTGATCTTTCTTCAGTGAGAGGGGTACGTTGTGGTAGGTTCAACCTGATGGGTTTATATATCCCAGTGACAGAAAGGGACAAGATACGTCTTTGTGTTGTTGCTACTAAGGATAAAATGATGGGGTTCATTTATATTGATTTAGTTTACTTTGTCTACATCATGTCATATTTCTCCAAGCATTCCTCTATTTTACTTAATACTCTAGATGCATGCTGGATAGCAGTCGATGAGTGGAGTAATAGTAATAGGTGCAGGCAGGAGTCGGCCTATTTGTTTATGGACGTGATGCCTATATACACATGATCATTGCCGTGAATATGAATATAATTATTCGATTTTCTATCAATTGCCCAACAGTAATTTGTTTACCCATCGTATGTTTCCTACATGAGAGATGCCACTAGAGAACACTACGGCCCCGGGTCTTCTCACTTATAATTTACAAAAAGCTTTCAATACCTTGCTGCCTTTATTATCTTTTATTTTATTTTGCAATTATCCACTACTATGTACTTGTTTTGCTTCCTTGCAAATAACGAGTCCAAGGGGATTGACAACCCTCTTGCCCGCGTTGGGTGCAAGTGTTTGCTCTTTTGTGTGCAGTCGATTGAGACGGTGGTTGCGTACTCCTCCTATTGGTTCGATAAACCTTGGTTCTTATCTAGGGGAAATACTTACTCGTTTGTGTTGCAATAACCCATTCCTCTTCACGAAAAACCCAACGCAGATCACATACATCAGTATATGTCGATGAGATTGTGGATTGTTTAACCTTTCAGGTCTACCCGGAGACAAAGTTAAAAAGAAGGTTTTCCCTTTATCTTTGGAGGGAAAAACATTAATGTGGTACATGTTATTGGATGATATTGGATCGTGGGACTGGAATCACTTGAAGCTGGAATTTCATCAGAAGTTTTATCCTATGCATCTAGTCCATCACGATCGGAACTTTATTTATAATTGATGGCCTTGTGAAGGAGAAAATATCGCTCAAGCTTGGGGAGGCTTAAATCCATGACGCACACCTGCCCCAACCATGAGCTCTTGAGAGAAATGATTATACAAAAAATTTATGCTCGGCTTTCTCATGATGATCAAGTATTACTCGATTCTTGTGCTACCGGTTCCTACATGAAGGAGACTATTGAATTCAAATGGGGTATTCTGGAAAGAATTAAACGCAACTATGAAGATTGGGAACTTGACGAAGGTAAAGAGTCAGGTATAAAGCTTAATTTTGATTGCGTTAAATCTTTTATGGAAACTAATGTTTTCCATGAGTTTAGCAATAAATATGGTCTTGACTCAGAGATAGTAGCTAATTTCTGTGAAACATTTGCTACTCACGTTGATCTTCCCAAAGAGAAGTGGTTTAAATATCATCCTCCCATTGAAAAACCATTAGAGGAACCTGTTAAAATTAAGAAGGAAGAACTAATTGTTAACCATGTTGATCCAATTGTCCCTATTGCCAACATTGAGAAGCCTCCTTTATCTGCTAGAATTAGGGAACATGCTAAGGCTACAACTGTGGTTAATAAAAGTCATGTTAGGACACCTATACCTTTTGAACAAATAAATGTTGAGCCTAAAGTTGCTATGGTTAAAGATCTTCTAGCTAATAATATCGATGGTCAGGTTATTTACTTTTTGTGATGAAGTTGCTAGAATTGCAAAACCTGTTAGAAACAAGAGGGGTGAGCTAGATAAAAACATACCAGTTGTGGGCATGCCTGTTGTCTCTGTTAAAATTTGAGATCATTGTTACCATGGTATGTGTGATATTGGTGCTAGTGTTAGTGCTATACCTTTTACATTATATCAAGAAATTATGTATGACATAGCACCTTCTGAGATTGAGGATATTGATGTCACTATTAAACTTGCAAACAGTGATACTATTTCACCACTTGGGATTGTTAGAGATGTTGAAGTCTTGTGTGGAAAAGTCAAGTACCCCACTGATTTTCTAGTACTTGGTTCAGAACAAGATAACTTTTGTCCCATTATATTTGGTAGATCTTTCTTGAATACTGTTAATGCTGAAATTAACTGTGCTACTGAGAAGGTCAAAGTAAGCTTTGGTGATATGTTTCATGAATTTAATTTCTCTAAGTTTAATAGACAACCACATGAAAAAGAATTGCCTAATAAGGATGAAATAATTGGTCTTGCTTCTATTTCCCTACCTCCTACTGATCCACTAGAACAATATTTGCTAGATCGTGAAAATGATATGCATATGAATGAAAGAAACAAAATAAATGATATATTTCTTAGACAAACTCTTATTATTAAACACAACTTACCAGTTGGTATTTTAGGGGATCCTCCTTAACCCAAGGGAGATCCCGTGTTTGAGCTAAAGACATTACCTGATACTTTGAAGTATGCTTATCTTGATGAAAAGAAGATATATCCTGTTATTATCAGTGCTATCCTTTCAGAGCATGAAGAAAGAAGATCGCTTTAAACTCTAAAGAAGCACAGGGCTGCTATTGGATATACTCTTGATGATCCTAAGGGCATAAGCCCCACTCTATGTCAACACAAGATTAATAGGGAACCAGATGCTAAACCTGTCATTGACCATCAACGCCTTCTCAATCCTAAGATGAAGGAGGTGGTAAGAACAGAGATATTAAAACTTCTAGAAGCTAGTATAATTTATCCTATTGCTTAGTAGATGGGTAAGTCGTGTTCATTGTGTTCCTAAGAAAGGAGGTATAACTGTTGTGCCTAATGATAAAAATGAGCTCATTCCACAAAGAATCGTAACTGGCTCTAGGATGGTGATTGATTTCCGGAAATTAAATAAAGCTACTAGGAAAGATCATTATCCCTTGGCTTTTATTGATAAAATGTTAGAAATACTATCTAAGCACACACACTTTTGTTTTCTTGATTGATATTCTGGTTTTTCTCAAATACCTGTGTCAAAAGAGGACTAAGAGAAAACTACCTTTACTTGTCCTTTTGGAACTTATGCTTATAGATGTATGCCTTTTGGTTTATGCAATGCACCTTCTACCTTTCAAAGATGTTTGGCTGCTATATTCTCTGACTTTTGTGAAAAGATTGTTGAGGTTTTCATGGATGATTTTTCCATTTACGGGACTTCTTTTGATGATTGCTTGAGCAACCTGGATCGAGTTTTGTAGAGATGTGAAGAAATCAATCTTGTCTTGAACTGGGAGAAGTGCCACTTTATGGTGAATGAAGGTATAGTACTTGGGCATAAAATTTCTGAAAGAGGCATTGAGGTGGACAAAGCCAAACTTGACGCAATAGAGAAAATGTGATGCCCAAAAGATATCAAAGGTATTCGAAGTTTCCTTGGTCATGCTCGTTTCTATAGGCATTTCATTAAAGATTTCTAGGCCATTAACTAATCTCCCCCAAAATCATATTCCTTTTGTTTTTGATGATGATTGTGTAGAAGCCTTTGAGATACTTAAGAAAGCCTTGATTTTTGCACCTATTGTCCAACCACCTGATTGGAACCTACCATTTGAAATTATGTGTGATGCTAGTGTTTATGCTGTTGGTGATGTTCTAAGGCAAAGAGTCGATAAGAAATTGAATGTTATTCATTATGCTAGTAAGACCCTAGACATTGCTCAAAGAAATTATGCTACTACTGAAAAGGAATTTTTAGCAGTTGTGTTTGCATGTGATAAATTTAGACCTTACATCGTTGATTCCAAAGTAACTATTCACACTGATCATGCTGCTATTAAATACCTTATGGAAAAGAAAGATGCTAAACCTAGACTTGTTAGGTGGGTGCGTTTACTTCAAGAGTTTTATTTGGATATCGTTGATAGAAAGGGAACTGAAAACCCTATAGAGATAACTTGTCTAGGATGGAAAATGTTCTTGATGACCCACTACCTATTGATGATAATTTTCCTGATGAGCAACTTGTTGTTATAAATACTTCATGTTGCACTCCTTGGTATGCTGATTATGCTAATTACATTGTTGCTAAATATATTCCACCTAGCTTCACCTATCAACAAAAGAAAAAAATCTTTTATGATTTACGACATTACTTTTGGGATGACCCACATCTTTATAAAGGAGTAGATGGTATTATTAGACATTGTATACCTGAGCATGAACATGGACATATTCTAAGGAAGTGTCACTCCAAGGCCTACGGAGGACACCACGCTGGTGACCGAACTGCATACAAGGTATTACAATCCGGTTTCTATTGGCCTACTCTTTTTAAAGATGCTCGTAAGTATGTCCTTTCATGTGATGAATGTCAAAGTGTTGGTAACATTAGTAGACGTCAGGAAATTCCTATGAATTATTCACTTGCTATTGAACCATTTGATGTTTGGGGCTTTGATTTTATGGGACCCTTTCCTTCCTCCAATGGGTTTACTCATATTCTAGTTGCTGTTGATTATGATACTAAGTGGGTAGAAGCTATCCCAACTAGTAGTGTTGATCATAACACTTCTATTAAAATGCTTAACGACATCATCTCCCGAGGTTTGGAGTTCCTAGATACTTAATGACTGATGGTGGTTCAGATTTTTTTTCATGGTGCTTTCCGTAAACTTCTAGCTAAATAGGATGTTAACCATAGAATTGTGTCACCTTATCATCCTCAGTCTATTGGCCAAGTTGAATTGAGCAACCGAGAAATAAAATTAATTTTGCAAAAGACTGTCAATAGATCTAGAAAGAATTGGTCTAAGAAACTAGATGACACTCTACGGGCTTATAGGACTGCTTATAAGAACCCCAATGGGGATGTCTCCATATATAATGGTCTATGGAAAAGCATGTCATTTACCTCTTGAATTAGAACATAAAGATTATTGGGCAATTAAAGAACTTAACTACGACTTTAAACTTGCCGGTGAAAAGAGGTTAATTTATATTAGCTCATTAGATGAATGGAGGACACAAGCTTATGAAAATGCCAAGTTTTTAAAGAAAAGGTTAAAAGATGGCATGACAAGAGGATTCAAAAATGAGAATTCGATGTAGGAGACCCAGTACTTTTGTACAATTCTCATTTCAGATTTTTTACAGGTAAACTCCTCTCCGAATGAGAAGGCCCTTATGTTGACGAGGAGGTCTATCGCTCCGGTGCTATAAAAATTAATAACTTCGAAGGCAAAAATACGAGAGTGGTAAACGGGCAAAGAATTAAGCACTACATTTCAGGTATGCCCATTAATGATGAAAGTAATATTATTCAAGTGATAGCACCGGAGGAGCACATAAGAGAGATCTTGCAGAACACTCCAGAAACTTGAAAAGGGAGTAGGTACGTGATACGTTAAGTAAACCGACTCCAAAAATTCCAAAAAAATATGTTCTGTTGGTTTTGGTATTTTAGAAAAATTCCAAAAGTAAAAAGGAGTCAGGGGGACACACGAGGGAGGCACAAGCCAAGAGGGTGTGCCCAAAAATAAAAAGGAGTCACGGGGACACACGAGGGGGCCCTGATGGCTTGTGGGGCCCTCGTGTGCCTCCCGGACTCGGATTTCTTCCTGAGCATGTATTATGACCTAGAAAAAATCATTATATATACTCCTGTGTGTTTTGACCACCGCATCACAAGTTTCTCTTCTGTTCTTGTTTCGGGCTGTTTTTCTGACAGATCTAGATCGCCATGCCGTCTCCAAGCCCCTCCAAGGACCAGTTCTTCTAGAAGGTCATCAACCCCTAGCTGTCGGAGGTGTTGAAGCACCCTCAAACCATTGAGATGCATGAGGGGGTGCTTCACATCCGGGATGTTCAAGGCCCAAAGAAGGAGGGAAGCGAGAAGGCAAGGCTTGCAGCAGTGGAGCAGGAGATCTTCAAGTGCCAAGGGCTGGTTTAACGTGGTCTGAGTGCCAATCACTCTATGATCACGGTCTTCATCCGGGAAAACAAGATGGACACAAGGAACATGGGAGAGGCTCTCTTCAAGCTTCAAGAGCGGTTCGAGCATCTCCAAGCTCAAATCTATGACCAACAAAACCAAAACTGTGAGTATGAATCCAGGTTTAAAAGGATGAGCATCGCTGCCGATTTCAGGATTTCGGAGACAAGATCTTTTTTTTATGATGGAGAGCCCATGCCTTGGAAGATGGAGGACAAGCCTACTACATCACCACCACCATCACCCATGAGGGAAGCTTGAGTACATGGGTATGGGCACCACCCTTAGCTTGTTCCAAGCTTGGGGGAGGTGTCCTAGTATCGTATCACCATCACTTTTACCAGTACTATCTATCTTAGTTCGATCCTTAGTTTTTCGTGATCTAGAGAAATAAAATTTCAGATTTGCTTTGCTTAGAATTTTTTTTCTTAGATCTATCTATCTTTTTAATTGGGTGTGAGAGTTATATAATAAAGATTAGTTGAGTTTGTGTGCTTTACTTTCATATCCCTTTCATCATAGCATGGCAACAAAAGAAATAGAAAAGATCATATGCTTATCTCATGAGGAGTAATGACTTCACACAGAAAAAAGTATAAGTGATAAAAGATGTGGGGAGTTGACAAGCATAGCATTAGTAATTGATATAATCCATGCAAGATTATGATAGAGAAGAGGAGATTTACATATAAATATACTATCTTGGACACCTTTTGTGATTGTAAACCCCCATCAAATATTATATAATGATCAAATGTTGATGTTGGACATGGAAGACAACATAATGACCATGATTGTTTACATTTGCATAGAAGTTATATTGTCATGGATCCCTCAACATGTGATGCTTGCCTTAGATCTTGTTGCTAGCCAAAATTTTCCGCACTAAGTAGAGATACTACTTGTGCATCCATAACCCTTTAAACCCAATTTCCTTCCATGAGAGTCCACCATACCTACCTATGGATTGAATAAGATCCTTCAAGTAAGTTGTCATCGGTGCACAAAGCAGTAAAAATTGCTTCTAAATATGTATGATCTTTTATTGTAAGGGAAAATAAGCTTTGCACGATCTTGTGATAGAGAAGAAATAAAAGCGACAGAGTGCATAATAATGTTTACTATCACAAGGGGCAATGCAAAGCGGTGTTCCTTTACATTAAGAGTCTACACATTCAAAACAAATAAAAGCGCATGACAACCTCTGCTTCCCTCTGCGAAGGGCCTGTCCTTTATCTTCTTACAAGAATTTATTTTCATGCAAAGAGTCAATATTATTTACCATTTATTCCTACCTATTAACTCTTTAGCCGACAAGCATTATGTGTTGAGGAAAGATCCAGACAACCATATCCAGTTGAATGTGGGTGATCATGACTCTTTATTGTTGACATTATCCTCGAGGTAAATAACTTGGGAGGCAAAGATAACAAAGCCCCCATCTTCCTATGTGTCCAGCGGAAACATTAGTTCCAAAAATATGCAATGTGTGTGCACAGTCATAGAAGACTACATGATGGTTGAGTATGTGAACTTGCTAGAAATAAAAGCTCTTACATAGACTCTTCTCTTGAATATGAAGGACATGATTATCTCAATGATTAATGGCATTGTTTGTCGGTTTCTAATAAAATTTATGCTTCATACTACTTCATTTGTGAATGGATTGTTACTTGTTTATGAGAAGCTATATAATGGAAAAATTGCTGCTATGTTAATATTATTGATGCTCTCATGTTTGTATTTTGTTTTTATCGACTTCTCTCTCTCTCAAATCATGTGGCCATTATTCTCGAGCTCGGCTTTCGCTTGAGGACAAGCGAGGTCTAAGCTTGGGGGAGTTGTTACGTCCATTTTGCATCATGATTTCTCATTGATATTTGTGTTATTCTTGGCCATTATTCCCTACTATCATACAATTCTTATGCCCTTTTCTCTCTGAATATGCAAGATACTTCACAAAGAGGGAAATATCTCGAAACTGGAATTTCGGACTGGGAAACCAAGAAAAAGGCAAAAAATCACCAGACTCCAAATGACCCGAAACTTCACGGAGAATTTCTATGGAATATTTAAGAGTTATTGGGCCAAAAATATACCAAAGGGGGGCCACCTGCTGGCCACAAGCCATCACGGCACGCCCACCCCCTGGGCACGCACAGATGACTTGTGGGGCCCCAGCGGGTCTCCCGACCCCCATCTTCTCCTATATGGTGTGTTTTACCCTAGAAAAAATCATAAGAAATCTCTTGGGACGAAGCGCCGCTGTCTCGAGGCGGAAACCTGGGCTGAGGTGTTGAGCTCCTGGGACAGGGGGTACCTAGGCCCGTCTGCCTGAGGCCCAAGACGCGATGCGTGGCACAGGCCCAGTATGCGCCACCGTGGGCTTCTCGAACGAGGCCCTCACGCGGGCCCCTGCCTCATGAAGGTTTTGGCCTGGGGTGCCCCAACCGGACTCGTGAGGACGCCCTCGCGAGGTAGCTTCCCGGGGCTGCCCCCCGGGGCCTCACGGGGTGCATAGGTCAAAGATGGCTCGACGGGGCCGCGCAGCCCGCCCTGTTCCAAGGACAGCGCATAACCTGCCAAGCGCCCTCTGGAGCGATGGCAGGGGGCTTCACTGAGACGACTTTCCCCTTTGCAGCTGAGCGATCACGCTGGTTCCCAAAGCGGGCCCCAAAAGGTCTCCTGTTTGGTCAAAGAAGACCAAGGCTAGGTGCTCGTTGGGGCAGAGGTCGTCACCGAGCCCGCCTGCACGTCACGAAGGGAGCCTTTTGCAGGCGAAGACCACTTTTGTCAGGATAAGCTGCAGTCCCGTCCCCCTTAAAACTGGCACTTGTGTCAACCCTTCATGCCTGATATTGTCGGGGAAGAGGACCAAAGCCGGTATAAATGGGGAGGGACGGCGGCGGTAGAAAAGACAGACCCCCCTGTATTCATTCTCACCCCTAAGAAATCCAGACAAGTAGGAGTAGAGTTTTACACCGCGAGGTGGCATGAACCTGGGTAAACCACCGTGTCCTTTGTTCCTCCCCCAAGCTCGAGCACGCCTGAGCATTGCCATAGGTTAGCAAGAGAGAGCAGGGTTGGAGAGCTAGCGCACACCAGAGTTCGATCTTTTCTTGGGTCCCCCGAGCCACGATTCCGACATTTGGCGCGCCAGATAGGGGTTCGCCGCTGTTCTCTAGCCCCGTTCCAGCTCCATCCTTGCCAACCCCATGGCTGAAGCTCGTCGTGCACGCGTCGGGCGCTGGGCGGCGAACGGCCGACACCGCCCTGCCGGACCCGCAACCGCTGCCGTTGACAACCCTGCTGCCCATGAGAAGCAAGACTCCTCGCGCCCTCCCGTGCGGCAAGGTGGCCGTGCCACCGCTGCTCCTTTCACTCGTGCCCATTTGGGGATCTGCACGCGCTACTCATGGCTGGCGAACTGCTTCGCCACGACCAGACGGATGGTGGCAATGACACCTGGGTGGACCACATCGCCGAGCTCGTTGCCGTCACGAGGAGGGCCCTGGCACCCTACCGCCCGCTTCATCCCTCGTCGCCTCGCACTGGGAGCGCGGCGCAAGAAGCACCCCTACCTTCGTGCAGCAACCCAGTCGAGCCTCGGCACGACGCGCCCCCATGCGACCAGCCCCGCGCCCTCCTCCTCCTCCTGTGGGTCCCCATGGTGGAGCTCGAGCCGGGTCTTGGCCCCGACCGTGGTGTACCTGAGGAGGCTAGCCGCTTGTTCTGCGCCTTCCACAATGTGCGCTCCCACAACACAGTGGACTGTCGGGCCCCGCGGCGAGCGCGCCGGTCGGCGGCCGGGTCGCAGCAGGCCTTGCGTTGGCTGCGAAGGCGGCCGAAGCAACGGCCCGCGGAATCAGGACGATCACGGGCAAACCCGTGGGGACGACGGGCGCGACGGGCCTCGTGAGGACGCCCGGTGCAAGCAGTCTCGCGAGGCACACTCCCCGGGCAATGTCATTCTTCTGCATTGACCGCAGTCACCCAAAGGAAGTGGCAGTGGCCAGCCTGGCGGGGAGGCCGGGAACAACCAGGGGCCGTGCATGGTGGCATGTATCCTTGGCGGCGCCTATGCACCTGTGCCAGCCCCCCAGTTCAAGCAGCTCCCCTGTGAGGCGGGCACCACTCTCCTGAGGTCGGGGGCTGCGTGGCCCCCCAAGTGGTCGCAGCGCATCATCTCCTTCAACTATAGGGACCGCCTCAAGTCCACGGCCGCCGCAGGCGCGCTCCCCATGCTATGCACCCCCTTCATCATTAACGTCTCGGTCCCCAAATACCACGTCGACGGAGGTGCCGGCCTAACCGTGCTCTCTGTCGAGACCTTTGAGAAGCTCCGGGTGCTCTACAACTAGCTGATGCCGACCAGGCCATTCTACGGAGTGACCAGTGGCCTCACCGTTCCCCTGGGGCAGGTGAGCCTCCCTATCACCTTCGGCGTGCACGATAACTATCACGTCGAACTCGTCGACTTCGATGTGGCGCACATCTGCCTCCCGTACAATGCTATCCTAGGACACCCGGCACTGGCCAAGTTCATGGTGGTAGTCCACTATGGCTACAATGTCCTCAAGATGCCTGGATGCAGTGGTGTCATCACAATTGCCTGTGATGAGAAGGACGCGGCATGTTCCCTCGAACGCGCTTACCAAGCTGCAGCAATCGGACACTCGGATGACAAAGGAGGTGCCGGGCGCCGAGAAGCTTCGCCCCCAAGGAAAAAGCGATCATCGCCCATTCAAAGCCCTGCCGAGCAAGAGTCGCAGAGCCACTGTCGGGAACAGGCCCTCCAAGATGCAACGGCGGCCGGGCGCCGGAACCTAGTCGCCCCAACACGTGGACCTCCCTCGGGCGGTGTGAGCTGTCGAGCCTTCACTCGCGAGCTGCACCAAGTGGTTTTGCCCGAGAAGTTCGAGCCTAAGCTGCCCCCGTGCTACGGTGGGGGCCCTGACCCTACTGAATTCCTCCAGCCCTATGTACTGAGCATCAAGGCGGCGAACGGCGACGACAAGGTCATGGCAAACTGGTTCCCCATGAACCTCAAAGGCGACGCGCGCTCGTGGCGCATGAGCCTGCCCAAGGAATCCGTCTCTTCATGGAGCGCGCTCCGCAAGCTGTTAATTGCCAATTTCAAGGACGCACGAGGCCGCCCCCGCTCTGACGCCTTCCTCCCCAACCACGGCATGTGGCGTGAATGGCACCTTCCCGGGGAGACCCTGCGCGATACATCGTGCGCCTCCGACGGGGGCGTGACTAGGCCTCGCGCGCCCCCCTGACGCTCCAGAAGAACCCCCGCAACATGCTCCGTCGAGCAGCTCCATGCCCCCGTGGGAGCATGAGCGCCAGGTGACTTTTTGGTTCGTTTCAAATTAAGCGCGCCCCCCTCCCATTTGCTGCATTATCCCCGAGTTGTACTTCCTCAATTATGTAATGAACCCGATTAACCTTTGTTGAGTTTATGTTGCTTGTTTAAAACCTGAGGTTTGATACCTTGCCATCGCCCGGGAATGCTGCACCCCCGCAACCACCCCCTCGGCGACCCCATGACAGGGGGCTGGACACGACGTCTGTGCTTGGGTCCGTTCCTGCAGCGCCGAGAAATCCAGGTGATCGAGCTCTGACTCACGGGCTGCCCCCCCCCCCCCCCCGTGCACATCACCTCACCAGGGTCCTTGGTGTCTCGCCCTCCCTTGGAGCCATCACGGGTGAACAGGCGGGCTGCGGCCCGGCTCGTGCTGCCGCTGGTTAGGTGATTCGTCGCCATGAGTGCCACTCTTCGGTGGCCGCGCGGCGCGCACCGCACCCATATGGTGGGGCGCAAGAGCGCGTAACCGCGTCGAAAACTAGGTGTGAACCGCCTGAAGACTGAGGAAGGAGTTCCTGAGACCAGTTTCTGGAATATCCGACCCCTCCTTTATCGCCGCTCGTGACCCTCTCACGTAAGAATGAGGTTGGGGTTGTACATGCCTCGGAGCCTCCCGGAGGGCCACCCCTTGGCCTCGAGAGGACTCCCGCCCACGCGCAAGTGGAAGCCCCATGCTCCGTGCGGGCGGAACTGTCGAACCGCGACTATGCCCATGCCCAAGTGGAAGCCCCGTGCTCTGTGCTAGCGGAACTGTCGAACCGCAACTATGCCCATGCCCAAGTGGAAGCCCCATGCTCCGCGCTGGCGGAACTGTCGAACCGCGACTATGCCCACGCCCAAGTGGAAGCCCCACACTCCGCGCTGGTGAGACAGTCAGGTTGTGATCATGACCACACCTCAGCGGAAGCCCCACGCTCCGCGCGGGTGGAGAAGCTAGTTAGGACTGCTCTCACGGCCCATGACGCCCCCGGGGCGAACCGTGCCTGACGTGGCAGCCGACGAGCCTCCTTCCGTGGTGCACGCCCACCAACTCCGATTGGGCCTCGCGTGAGCGGGAGCTGGGGACGATGCTCATGCTTGGCTGGCCCCAAGATCCGGGCGTTGTCTCAAGGGCCTACCCCTGCGCACATCACCCCACCAAGGCCCTTGGTGATTGGTCCCCTCACGCGACGCACAAGCGTGATATGTCTCCAACGTATCTACTTTTCCAAACACTTTTCCTCTGGTTTTGCCCTCTAATTTGCATGATTTGAATGAAACTAACCTGGACTGATGATGTTTTCAAAAGAACTACCATGGTGTTATTCGTTTGCAGAAATAAAAGTTGTCAGAACTGGACGAAACTTTTTGTGATTTTTTTAGGAATAATAATGATTTTTGAAGCCAAGATCCACCGGAGGGGGTGGCCAGGGGGCCCACAAGCCAAGAGGGCGCCCCCTAGCGGCGCGCCCTGATAGTTTGTGGGGCCGTCGAGGCTCTCCCAACCCTAATTCCAGTCCTATAAATTCCTATTTGGAGAGGAAAAAAGTGGAAATAAGATTTCATCGCGTTTCACGAGACGGAGCCACCGCCACCTCCAGTTCTTCCTCGGGAGGGCTGATCTGGAGTCCGTTGGGGCTCCGGAGAGGGGAAATCGTCGCCGTCGTCATCACCAACCCTTCTCCATCAACACCGCCATGATGCTCAGCACCGAGAGTGAGTAATTCCTCTATAGGCTTGCTGGTCGGCGATGGGATTGGATGAGATTGATAATGTAATCGAGTTAAGTTTGATAGGGCTTGATCCCTAGTATCCACTATGTTCTAAGATTGATGTTGCTATGACTTTGCTATGCTTAATGCTTGTCACTAGGGCCCGAGTGCCATGACTTTAGATCTGAACATATTATGTTTTCACGAATATAAGATTGATTTGGATCCTATCTTGCAAGTTGTATGCACCTATTACGTGTCTTGATCCGCATACCCCAAGGTGACAATAATTGGGATTCTTTCCGGTGATTGCTGTAGTTTGAGGAGTTCATGTATTCACTATGTGTTAATACTTTGTTCTGGTTCTCTATTAAAAGGAGGCCTTAATATCCCTTAGTTTCCAATAGGACCCCGCTGCCACGAGAGGGTAGGACAAAAGATGTCATGCAAGTTCTTATCGCAAGCACGTATGACTATATACGGAATACATGCATGTATTATATTGATGAACTGGAGCTAGTTCTGTGTCGCCCTGGTGTGTAACTGTTACATGATCAATTTCATTCAAATATCATCGTTGTACCATGTGCCTACGCGTTACTTATACTGAATCTTGCTAAGTTACTATTGTTACTACTACTGTCACAACTGCTACAAAGTTGCTGCTGTCACTACTACTGCTACTTTTGCTAGTACTATTTGTCGTGCTACTAAACCTTTGCTGCATGAATTCTTTTTGGTCGTCTCTTTCTCCTCTGCCTCCTTTTCTTTCATGAAGGAATCAGTTGCCATTGCTCTTCAATGTTGTGTTGGTGGAATTAGCTCTGGGTTCAATGTCCAAAGACTGTACAAGAGATCTTTTCGATTTTCGGTGGCCAATAACAAAGTGGGACATTTATCGAAGGGTTGAAAGACCGTATTTGGCCTGATTTCATATGCCATTTCCATCTCTTCAATGGCAAATTTGCCCGCATTATCAGCTATGATTCTACTTGGCACGTGGATGAGGAATTGGTTGAACTATCTACTCGCAATCCGATTGTTGTCACGTCTCCAACCCGATCACTATTCAAGAGAGCTGATGTTGATCGTTCTTCCTCACAAGAACTGAGTAAGTTTCAGATACAGCCGATAAAATTCATGGCTTTTGCGGATGAACATGCCAAGGAAGCTTCGTCTTCTTCCTTTTCGATGATCAACAAGGATTTAATTTCAAATTTCGACAGCGTTGATGGTAATGGAATTTTGCGAGAACAATCAGCGGGGCACTCCCCACATCCTCGGGTCATTAATGATGCTATCAATTCCCCGTCAACAAGGCGATTATTACAAACTGTCAGGGATATTACCCCGCGGTATAACCCGGCCTGAAGTATGACCCAGCCGGGGCTTGGCGACTCACTGCTGCGCCAGCCGAGCTTGGCGGCTCATTGCTGACCCGGCCCATCGTATGGCGGCTCATAGGTCACCTCTATTACCGGGTCGCAGGACGACCAGGCCCAAGGCCCTGCGTGTAAGCCAGCGCTAGGCGGCTCATAGAGAAGGCCCACGATGAGGAAGGATTCCCTTACAAGAGAAACAAGACCCGGATTAGAACTCAAGAGAGACTAGTCCTAATCCTACTCCTAGTAGGACTCTACATGTAAACCTACCCCTTCCACTTATATAAGGAGGGGTAGAGCACCCCTAGAGGGACAACTTCAAGTCATTAGAGATAGACAAATTAGAGGATCCCAAGATTAGAGGTAGCGACTCCGCACCCTTGTAATCGAGATCGTCATCATCATCAATATAGACACAAAGCAGGACGTAGGCTTTTACCTCTATCGGAGGGGCCGAACCTGGGTAAACTCGCGTCTCTCAATTCCGACCAACCCCTTTGAGCTCACCGCCTTAGCGATGGCCTCGAACCTAAGTCTTTTCACGGGGATAATTGCCGTGACAAAACCACGACAGTTGGCGCCCACCGTGGGGCTTGTGCACGGTAGTGTTGTGTTCTTGGAGGGAGATCTCCCAGGGATTGGGAAGCTCACAATTTGCCGGATGAAGAAAAGCCGGCTCGGAGGAATCTACGTGGGCCGTGGATCCTTATTTCTATGGGTTCAATCTTCATCAACAATCATCAAACAACAGCGGGCGACTCGCCGCGCTAGTGCTCGGTGGTCGACATCAACAACACCCCTCGTGTGCAAACTGCGGGGCAGCAGGAACGTCTTCATTGTGGCCATCGCCGAGGGCGGCTAGAAATTGTCTCGACGATCCCTTCGGTGGAAATATGCGAAATCAAATTTTCTATCAGCTGTTAAAATTTCATCATGTTCCGACGGTTAGATCTCCCACACCGAGTCAAACACTGAAGCCCAGTCGGAACCTCAAGGAAATCGGCACGGTCTTAGTAAAATAATTGCCAAGGTTGACTCGGAAATTAATTGGAAGATCCCTCCGGTGGAATCATGCGGAATATAATTCTGCACTACCCCTCAGAATTTCAGCCAATTCCAATGGTTAGATGTCCATCAGCGACTCGCGCATCACAGCAAGTTTCAGATCTAGGCGAGTTCGCGAATCGAAACTACAAATTTGGATATCAATTCCATCGACAATACAGTCAACTTCAACCTCTTCATCACGCCGGCTCTGGCTAGACTGATTTCGATGTGGTTATACCACGGCGGCTAATTTGACGAGCCGCCTTCAACCTTTTGACGGCTTAGAATCCGTATACTGATCATCTGTCATTCAAATACATCAAGTGATATTCATCTAATTTATTTTAGCACATATTAATTTCTTTGAGAACAATTACTTTGACCTGTAATATTTTTACATAGGTCAATTATTCATTACAAAAGTGGCATTAAACCACGGAGATGGAGCGCGCACTAAACGGGTATTCGTCCGTGTCGCGTTACACCGGCTTACAATGCCGCGACCGTCTTTCGCGACCGCACCGGCTTACAACGCCGCGGCCGTCTCTCGCGACCGCACCGGCTTACAACGCCGCGGCCGTCTCTCGCGACCGCACCGGCTTACAACGCCGCGGTCGTCTCTCGCAACCGCGCCGTCTTCAAACGCGCGGCTGACTTCTACATCTACATCAACACGCCAGGGGCCGCGTATACCAGTACGAGCCGCCTAACGAACGCTCGCGAGTCACCACCCTACGGTCCAGTCTACAGTGACACGTCGGTGCCGTGCTTGCTCGTTCAAGCCGCCCAACGAACGCTGTTGAGTCGCCGCCCTGTGGTCCGGTCTACATCGATATACTGGTGCTGTGCTTGCTCGTTCAAGCCGCCCAACGGACGCTCATGAGTCGCCGCACTGCGGTCCGGTCTACACCGACATGCTGGTGCTATGCTTGCTTCGTTCAAGCTGCCCAACGGACTCTCATGAGTCGCCGCCCTACGATCCGGTTTATTCCAACGACTCTGAAGCAAGTCATTATCACTACTGGAATCAGGATCTTTGCCGTCTGCCATGGCTGACGGCAAAGGCATGGATTGCGGACGACAAAGGTCTTTGCCGTCAGCCAGTAGATGGCACCACATCCGGCTGAACAAGCCACGGTAAAGGGCACTTTGCCGTCTGCTGGCAGACGGCAAAGATGCAAAGGTCTTTGCCGTCTGCCAACAGACGGCAAAGGGCATGGACGGCACACATGGCAGCTTAGGTCTGTTAAGGGGTTAACGGCGTGCTTTGCCGTCTGCTAGCAGACAGCAAACTGGCCAAATAGGCCAGCCCAGGTTCCCTCAGGTAGCTGCCACGTGGCTCTCTATGCCGTCTGCTGGCTGATGGCAAAGCTCTTTGCCGTCTGCCAGCAGACTGCAAAGAGCCTGTATAGCCCCTGTTTTTTCTGTTTTTTCTTAAATTCATTCAATTTCACAGAATTTCATAGATATATATATATACACATTTGAAAATACTTTCAACAAGCATACCAACACATATCCAACAACAAGTTTCCAACAATATATCCAACAACAAGTTTCCAACAACATATCCAACAACAAGTTTCCAACAACAAGTTTCCAACAACAAAGTTCATCGTACAAAATCAAAACAAAAAGGAAGCACAAGGAGAAGAGTAGACTCCATCAACGCAAGCTTCCTCATCTAAAGCAAATCTGCAAATTGGGAAAGAAGAAAGTTAGAAGAAGAAGAAGAAGAAGACTAGCTAGAAGAAGAAGAAGAAAAAGAAGAAGAAGAAGAAGAATAAGAAGAAGAAGAAAAAATTTTCTTCTCTTTCTTTTTCTCCTCTCCTCTTCTTTATCTTCTTCTTCTTCTAACTAAGGTAGGTAAAAATGCCATTTTTTAGCTAAGCTAGGTAAAAATGCTAAGTGTAGGTCATTTTAGAGCTAAGCTAGGTAGTTATGCCATTTTTTAGCTAACTAAGCATATTTATAGCTATCCTAGGTAAAGTATGTCAGTTTGGAGCTAAGTAAGGTTATTATGTCAATTTGGAGGAAAATAAGCTAAGTATAGGTCATTTTGGAGCTAAACCAAGGTTATTATGCCATTTTTTTACCTAACTGAGCTAATTATGTCATAAATGAACTAGCTAAGCTAAGTATAGATCATTATTGAGCTATCCTAGGTAGTTATGCCATTTTTTAGCTAACTAAGCATATCAAGTCATTTTGGAGGAAAAAATGCTAAGTATAGGTCATTTTATAGCTATCCTAGGTAAAATATGTCATTTTCGAGCTAAGTAAGGTTATTATGTCATTTTCGAGGAAAATAAGCTAAGTATAAGTTATTTTGGAGCTAAGTAGGTCATTTCTTAAGCTAAGTATGCATTTGTTAAGCAAAACACTTGGGAAAACTTACCATCATCATGGAGGTGAAGGATCGGTCGGGCTTGCGCCAGTGTGAGACGGAGAAGGACCGGTCGGGGTTGCGGCAGACGCAGGAGGATCGGTCGATGCTTGTCGGGAGGCATGCTGCACCAAAGATCATTTGCAATGTCTCGTTAGCATGATGCAACTCAAATGTGAATACTAGTAACTAATGACCATTCAAATGAGACTCACCGTGGGCGCTATACCAATCTGGGGCATCGGCGGAGGGGTCTGACCGTTGTTCTGGCACACGGTCTGCACATTTTGTTTTCACGAGTCAGTCATATTAGTTAGTGATGAAACGAACATTACGTGCATGATTTGGCTAATATGCAGGAGAAACTTACCACGAGGAGCTCGTATAGGGCCCGGTGAGACGCGTCGTTCCGGTTCCTCTCCTCCTCCACCAGCCTAGCCGTCCTCTCCTCCATGTCCCTCTCCCTCTCCGCCGCCTGCCTGTTTGCCTCCGCCAGAAGCTCCTGGGCCCTAGCCTCGATGGCGAGCTCCATTGGCCGTGGACGAGGCCTTATCTCAGGATCGGAGCTCGTCTGGCGCTTCTTGATCTCTGGGAGAGTTCTAGGATAACGTATCAGTCCATCCCCAATGGTTATCGAGCCATGGGGCCTCCCGTCACCAGATATCATCACGAGCTCTGGATCAAAAGGACTCTGGCTCGGGTTGAAGTCCTCCCCTTTCCTCGTCTTCCCCTCATCTCTGTACCTCACGAGCTTGTTGTGGGAGGAGATGTTGCTGAAGCTCTCTGGATGATCGAGGTCATCCTCAAAGAATGCCTTGGCCTTCTTGTACGGGGCAGTATGGGCCATGGCATAGAGGTCGAACAACGGTGGCACCTCCTTCTTGTTGTGTCGCGCCTAAAAGAGAGGAACAAAATATTACTTAAGGGCTCAAGCTAGCATGAAGAATGAAATTGCATGAATCATGAAGCAAACCACATACCCAGTGATCCCCGAACTCAAACAGGTTGGAGCTCCCTTGATGGTGTGGCACACCTTTCATTTGGGCACGCTTATCCTTGGCCTTGTTGTGGACGGCTAGCCATTGGGGAGAGCACCACTCATCCACCAACGCCTCCCAACAGTCCATCCTAACCGCACACCATCTCGGGGGCACCTAAGTTAGACAAGAGAAATTTCAGCGCTACGCCTACGAATCAAATCAAGGAAACTAAGTACAAGGCCTTAAGAATAGGTAATTACCTTCATGTACTTCTCCTTACTTAGAAACTTGGCGCGGCACTTCTTCTTGGCCCTCTTAATGTTAGTCGAGGCGTAGTAGTCTCGAACAGCCTGCACCCGAGTCTCGTGCCGTAAGTTCTGAAATAGGCGCTTGCACTCGGCTACGAGAACAATAGCCGCGTCCACCTCGTGTTCCTCAAGACACCTGTAGAAGGTCTGCAATCAAACAAGACAACACTGATTAGTACAATCACTAGGTGCTGTTGATTTTTAATTCTGTAAAGGAGAAATTACCCAAAACCGCCGGATCACAATGTCGGCCACCATCTCGCACAAGACACCATTGACCCTCTCCTTCGGCGGGGCCGAGGCAGCCACGTAGAGCTCCCAGCTCAGTGCTAGCTGTCGAACCTCACTCTCACCGGGCAACGTGACCCACCCCGGGAAGTGGTGCCGGCAAAGCACACCAAGGACCAAGTTGGGCCTGCGGACACCAGGGGCGTGTTTCCAACCCCTGCAGTATGACAAGGCCAACACATTAGATATTAATTTGAAGAAACATGAAGGCAAAAGGTTAAAAAAGAGTAAATGCACTTACTTCTCCCCATTAGGCACAATCAACCACCTCTGATCGCGGGTCACCGGCACGGGCGGGAGCTTTGTACCACCACGCTGGTAGACCTTCTTGCCCTCCTCAACCAGCTCGCCCTCGCTATAGCTATCCTCAGAAAAGTTGTCCTCGCCACCATCAGCATGGCCACTAGCCTCCGGAGTCACGTGGGACGAAGACTCTGGGACCGGAGTCTCCTGGGACGAAGACTCTGGGACCGGAGTCTCCTGGGACGAAGGCTCGGCGACCAAAGGCTCGTCGGCCCGAGGCTCGTGGACCGGAGTCCGAGACGGGTCCAAGTCAGACGGGTCCACCTGAGACGGAGCACTCCTGTGGTCGGGAGAATCAGCTGGGGGTGGCGGCGAGGAAGGCGCAGCAGCCTTCCTACCTCTCCCGCCGCCACGTCCACCTCTAGCACCCCTCTTCCTCTTCCCCCGACCTCTCCCGGCCGAAGAAGAAGCGCCTGCCGGTGTCTGCATACTGTGTACCAGCTCTATCCGGAGGTGCTCGGGTGGAATAATAGCACCCCTCCCAGCACGCGCCGAGGAAGGAGGCTCGGAGCGCTCTCGACCCGTGCCCACCATCTGTCAACACCTGCAATGACAAAGAGTAAACGAAATTAGTACAACATAAAAAAATTGAATACCTAATAACATGAACTAATTAATAATATATATGTACATAATAATAATTGAATACCTGACATTACTAATATTAATCTTCATCGTCTATATATGCTCCGGGATCAATAAATGCATAATCATCATCACTATCATTAATGACGTGCTCATCAGCATCATCAATAAATGCATCAACATGTGGAAGGCCTCCTTTATGTAATCGGGGTGTCGGGGTGTTGGGGTGTCGTGGTGTCGGGGTGTCGGGGTGTCGTGTCGGGGTCGGGGTGTCGTGTCGGGGTCGGGGTGTCGGGGTGTCAGGGGTGTCGTGTCTGGGTGTCGTGGTGTCGGGGTGTGGTGTCGGGCTGTCGGGGTGTCGTGGTGTCGGGGTGTCGGGTCGGGGTCGGGGTGTCGTGTCGGGATCGGGGTGTCGGGGTGTCAGGGGTGTCGTGTCTGGGTGTTGTGGTGTCGTGGTGTCGGGGTGTGGTGTCGGGCTGTCGGGGTGTCGGGTCGGGGTCGGGGTGTCGGGTCGGGGTGTCGTTTTCTTCTTCTTCCTCTTCTTCTTTTTTTCCTCTTTTTTCCTTTTCTTCTTCTTCCTCTTCTTCCTTTTCTTCCTCTTCTTCTTCTTGTTCTTCTTCTTCTTCTTCTTCTTCTTCTTCTTCTTCTTCTTCTTCTTCTTCTCCTCCTCCTCCTCCTCTCCTCTTTCTTCTTCTTCTTCTTCTTCTTCTTTTTTCTTGTCCTCCTCTTCTTTTCCTTTTTCTTCTTCTTCTTCTTCTTTTCTTCTCCTCTTCTTCTTCTTCTTCTTCCTTCTTTTCCTTTTTCCTCTTCTTCTTCTCCTTCTCCTTCTTCTTCTTCTTCTTCTTTTCCTTTCTCCCTCTTCTTCTACTTTTTCTGTTTTTTTTTCATCTTTCTTCTTCCTCTTCTATTTATCTAAACCTAAACCTAAACCTAGCATTAAACCTCAAACTAAACCTAAACCTAGCACTAAACCTAGAACTAAACAGGAAATAACAGAAAAAAGCAGAAAAAAATGGAGCTCACCTTGCTCCGGCGAGGTCGGCCGGTGGAGGCTGGCCGCGGGGAGGGGGCCGCTGGAGGAAGGCCGAGGGCTCCGGCGGCGGGGCGGGGCGGCGCAGGGGCCGCGGGGAGGGTTCCGGCGGCGGGGCGGGGCGGCGCAGTGACCTCCGGCGATGGGGCGCGGCGGGGTGGCCGCCGCGGCCTGGGTCCGGTGGGGGGGACGGGCGGGCTGGCCGGCGGCGGGGCTGGCTCCGGGGGCGGGGCTGGCCGGCGGCGGCGACTGGCGGCGGCGACAAAAGGAGGATAGGGCGCGGGACGGAGAGAGAGAGAGAGAGAGAGGGGGGAGACGGCCGCCCGTTAAGTGGCCCCTCTTTGCCATCTGCTAGCAGACGGCAAAGAGGGTGACCATTAGGGCTCGCCCACGTCACTTCTTTGCCGTCCACTAGCAGATGGCAAAGGAGGGACATTGCCATCTGTCCCCTCTTTGCCATCTGCCAGCAGACGGCAAAGAAGTTGACCTAGCCACGCCGTGCCCCATGGGGCCCACCTGGCTCTTTGCCGTCTGCCTTTGACCTTTTTGCCGTCAGCTGGCAGACGGCAAAGAACCAGCTGATGGCAAAGAGCCTCTTTGCCATGAGCTGGTTCTTTGCCGTCTGCTTTCCCCAAGAAGACGGCAAAGAGCCTCTAAGCCATGAGCTGGCAGACGGCAAAGAGCTGGCAGACGGCAAAATGCCAGATTCCAGTAGTGTATACATTATCAGCCTTTGCCTCCACCGGATGGTTCAATGGATAGGCGTACAAATTGCCGCCACTGCATTTTGGTTAACTTCAACAACCAGCTGGGATGAACCGCTGGCCGGATTACTGACAAAAATCATATGGGATCATTTATAACCCGCCATCTCAACATTCCGTGGGTTCCTGTTGTGTTATCAATGTCAAGGACATACAATGAGTGTCTCAAAGATCATCAACTCGCCACACGCTTTTTGCTTCAATAAATTTCAGTTATCAGCCTTCAACCATATACCGGCTTATGCCACAATCAACCATGAAGACTCTCAAGCCGCCTCTTCGAGTCGACTTAAGACTCGAGGGCTACAGACATGGCTCGACACATTTGGCCTTTGTCATAAATTTAGGGACCCCGGTCCTTAAGGGGAAGACACCCGGTCCTGGAGACTGCTGCCGCATTGATGACAGTTTAAAGATGTCGGAAAATTTCCGGCTCACAAAGTGCCGAGCAGTTAGAAAGGTCCGGTTAAAAATCCGGCTCAAGGGAAATCTGTTTCTCGCAAAGTTTTTACCTCTTAATATCCGGTTCAAGAAGAATCCATATCTCGCAAGTTCGAGTTCTCGAGAAGATTTAAAGTCGCCCAAGAGGACGAGCCGCCATATTGCGACCGTTCAAACATGGGTGCACTACCTTATTGGTGGAAGATTTAAAGTCGCCCAAGAGGACGAGCCGCCATGTTGCGACCGTTCAAACATGGGTGCCCAGATTTATTGGATCATCATATGGTCACTTGGGGGCTTCCAACTCTATGAGTTTAGCTTTCATACCCTCTTGGCCAGGCTTTATATGCCATGTTCGAGTTAAACCTGCCTGTTTGCAACCTGCTACTCCGCCATGTGACCCGCCGAACTCTTGATAGTTAATCTTGATAAGAGACCCTGAACTTTTATAAGTTATTCTTGAAAAAAGACCCTGAACTTGTCAAGGTTTAAACGACGGCTTTTGTCATGAGAGAGCCGGCTTACAGTGAGCTAGGATAAACTCGCCTTGTCTGCCAAAATCCCTCCGCTATGTGGCCCGTTCGTACTCTTAGCAATGTCAATCTTTTAAAGACCCTGAACTTGCTAAGGTTTAAACGATGGATTTATGTCATGTGAGACCCGACTTACGAGGTTTTCAGGCTTTTATGCCTCGCTTCTTCGGAAGCAAAACTTGAGTTTTTCAAAAAACAAAACAGAGCTAGTCTCTTTTTGTCAAGCCTTGAAAGCCGGCATTTTTATACTCTGTTATCATACACATACATCATCATACATTACATCATACATTGCATCATCATTGCATCATCATATCATGCATCATATATGCATGGATATCCTGGTTTACATTGCAGGAACCGGTTGTCAAACCAGGTTACATATTCCAATCCTTAATAGCCAACATGGCTGGATTTTCATTATGGTTGTTATAACCAGTATTGAGTAATTGAGGTTTTCAAACAAGGTTATATTATTCAAATCTTAAATAGCCAATGTGGCTGGATTTTTATTATGGTTTTCATAACCTATATTGGATGATTGAGGTTTTCAAAAGCCCCTTCAGGGTAATGGCTGTTATTCCATCATCTAAAAATACCAGCTCACAGTAGGGAGCATGGTTCAACATTGATATGCAAGGATTTCAGCAATGTCGTCTAGAAAGTGGATATGATTTTATTCTGCAATGAAAGGAATAGTCCCGAGTCGCTGCAGGCATACAACCCGGCACTTGGGGGCTACACCACTCAGATCAAAATTTCTAAAAAGTCCCAAGTCGCTGCAGGCATGCGACCCGACACTTGGGGGCTACAGTATTCAGCTGTCTAAACAGATTATGAGGTCCAAATTGAAGACCCGGCCCATCACACACTGATGAGCCGGCCCTTGGGGGCTACACATGTGAAATTCAAGTCATTCAACCACATCGGGCGACTTAGATGACAACCCGGATTTTCTCCAAAGCTATATATCTACAACATTCAACACCAAGTTCAAAGTCCCAGGCTGTTGCAGGCAAAGCAAGCCGGCACTTGGGGGCTACACTGGCTGAAGTTTTATAAGTATAAGATAATTACAAGTCCCAGGCTGCTGCAGGCAAGACAACCCGGAACTTGGGGGCTACACAGTCCAATATATTATTTCAAAGCACCAAGTCATCATGGATAAAACTTGGAGCTTGGGGGCTACAGGTAATATGGAGATAAAAAAATATATAGAGGAACATCTTCAAGCTATCAATTTTGAGTGAGCTAGGTCTCATGTTTTGGTGGAGCTAAACCATTGAAATCCGGCTCAGCATCACCCGGGTTTCTTTATTCCCAATAATTTATCAAGTCAACTGGAGTCCGCATATTTTGACCCGGCGTCACCAACGATCATGACCCGGCATTGTCAAAAATCATGACCCGGTAGATTCTATATAAACAACCAGGCTTCACAGGTTGAAGTGGTGTAACAATGGACGAATTTCTATTTCCCAATATTTTTATCAAGCCGAAGCAATGGAAGCTGGCTCAACTTCATATGGTTTATCAAGCCAAGAGCACTGGAGGCCGACTCAATGACATATGGGTGTTGTATTCCCAATATTTTATTTCAAGGACACTGACAAGCAAGACGATTGTGAAGACAGCTCGTTAATATGAAGAAGAAACCCGGATTTTCAAGCAGCTACTTCATTAAGCCAGCCAGTGGAGCAAGCCGGTCCCTTAACATATTTGTTATTCTTATTTCAGGAGCTTACCATGAATAAATTCAAGCTAACCTGGGGGCCAATGTCGGGGATATTACCCCACGGTATAACCCGGCCTGAAGTATGACCCGGCCGGGGCTTGGCGACTCACTGCTGCACCAGCCGAGCTTGGCGGCTCATTGCTGACCCGGCAGGAGGTATGACCCGGCCCATCGTATGGCGGCTCATAGGTCACCTCAATTACCGGGTGGCAGGACGACCAGGCCCAAGGCCCTGCGTGTAAACCGGCGCTAGCCGGCTCATAGAGAAGGCCAACGATGAGGAAGGATTCCCTTACAAGAGAAACAAGACCCGGATTAGGACTCAAGAGAGACTAGTCCTAATCCTACTACACAAACCGATGAATCTATGGATCGTGCCAATGCAGAGTTTATCTTTTCCGGGCAGGTCAAATGTGTGGTCAATGCGTCATACCCTACACCACCCCAATGCTTTCTTAAGTTTGCTTTCAAATATGCACCCCCGCATGTCATTTGGCCCCCTATTCTCATGCCCAAACATCAACAAGCGCTTACTGAAGCTGGTTATCAGGATCACGAGGTTTTCACTCTGACACAAGATTGGGCCCTCCTGTGTGCAAAATACTTACAATGGGGACATAGTAAAAACAATTGCCAAGCTAGGGTGATATGTATTAATTGCTCCACTCCAGGCCATAAGGGATTTCCTGCCCTGTCAAACCAAGGCACCCTGACTTATCACATCACGTCAACTCCTTTGATACATGGCAGCAGATCAATTTTCCAAGGCAACACTCAATCAATTCACCTAGCTGCAATGATGCACCGGCCTTGCCTTGTTATGGGAAATGGGCTAAAACCCCTACCGTTAGATGCTAAGCGTGTGGACACTACGGCCATGGGGTACAAACCTGTCTCAAAGCCCGGAGGGAAAAGAGGTGGCAATGGATTCCCAAAAAATCATCGCCTTCCTTTCCTACCCGTGTCGATACGCCTCCCTCCGCGCGAACACCATTGGACCGACTGCCCATAGCGAACTATTGAACCCCATCCCCTTCCTACCGCACGGCATGTCTGTCGAGCCTGGACCTGCAGACCGTGTGGTCAGAGGAGGCATGGTGGTTTCCATGTTTGCGCCGCTCAACCACAACTTCCTGGAAATTGTAGAGGCAAATCGGTTCGTCCCAATCTATCTTCGTGAAGATCTCAGGGACACCATTGAAGGTATGTTGCACGAGGCACAACTCTTCACCACCGAGGTTAGCGATCATACGTTTGGTATCGGCATCTTTGGATTTGTAGACTCTTCCGTCAGAGACACGGCAGTAGTCACTACCTTTGAGCGTGAAGAGGAAGAACTAGTCATCTCATTTGTTCGTCACAATGAGTCCATTAACATGAGATTGACTACTTACGGGCCTGATTTGTGGATTCTTTACTTTGGATTCCCCTATGACTATGAGATTGCTCATTACATAAACAAATCTGTAAGCAGCTTTGGGGAGGTCATTTCCTGGTATAACCCGAGGCAAGATCGTAGATATGTGCTGCTGAATGTTAGTGTCGGATTTCGGGCTCCGCAAAACCCTTAAGATTCGAACATAGGGGCGTGTGCGAAGATCCCCTGCAGCCTCGCCCTACCTAGCTCGCTAATCGATGGACAAGACGATGAACTCGCACGATGATGAGGAAGAAGATGAACACGGTGGTTTACCCAGGTTCAGGCCGCTGTGAAGTGTAATACCCTACTCCTGCTTTGGTGGATTGCCTCTCGAGGAGGTGTGGTGGATGAACTAGTACGGTGTTTGGAGCCTCGTGAGGGCGCTCCTGAGGTGTTCTTGGCCCTCTGTTGGCTTGGTGATGGATGAGAGGATTGACCGATTTCGGATCCCCCTCTACGCTGCAGCCTAGCCTCTATATATAGCGATGGCCCGGGTCCTCTTCCCTTATCGCAATGGCGGTAAGGGATCCCACAATGGCCAAATTTGAAGGGGGACAGGTGTACATGCCCGCCCTGCCCAAAGGCGGTCTTCGCCTGCAAAGTAGTTGTTGAAGATGCAGAGGTGGGCTCGGCGATGACATCCGGCCTGCGGGGCTCGTGGTCATGGTCTTGTTGCACCGGAATGGAAACCTTTGGGGGATGCTTTGGGAACCCGCGTACGTCCTTGCTCCCTTTGCACCAAAGGGGAAACTGCACCGCCTGGCGCGCTGGCGCGCGCCTATCCTTCCTTGCGTCATCCTTGACTCCTGAGGCCGGGCCCTGCATAGGGATCTCCGCCGCTCCGGAGGGGGCCTGGGGAGGCCCATCCCTTGCCGGTCTTGATGCTGCTCGCCCTCGCGAGCCTACGGGCCTCGCGAGGGCCTTGTCTCGAGTGGGGCTGTGCATGGTTGTGCTTGGCTGATGAAGTGGGCCATGCCCTGGGCCGCAGGCAGGCAGGTCTGGGTACCCCCGTTCCAAGAACGCCGACAGTAGCCCCCGGGCCCAAGGCGCGCTCGAGCCAGCTTCCGGGCGAATCCTTGAGGATGGCCCGAAGCGTCGCGGGCCCCAAACGCCTGCGGGCCAGGCTTTACACGCGTCGAACACCTGGGCGGCGACGCCCCCGCTCTCCCCGAGGGCGTCAGGAACCGCTCCAAGTCAGATTGACGCGACGCCCGTGTGCGGCGCTAGCCATCATCGCCCTTCCTTGAATGCTGCTGCTGCTTCGGGCCACGCGGATGTGACCCTTCAGAGGCCGCACGCCTCCCGGGACGCGAGGGGGCGCCGGGCGGTCCTTGGTTGTATATAAGCGAGTGAGGGCGAGAAAGCCCTCAATGCATCTTCGTCTTCCTTGCCTCCCAATCTCCAAGTCGCCGCTCTCCCAGTCATGGCTTCAGCGAGGAAGTTCTCCGCCGCTAAGAAGGGGAAGGCCTCCGGGGAGAGTCCCACTGCTCCGCTACCCAGGAGGGGCCGCGGTCGTCCCCCGAAGTATGCCGCGACGCCGGCAGTGGTTCCCGGCGGGCGCAGCCGTGGTTCTGCGCGTCCCGGGGTCACCATCGGCGGCCGCAGTGGGCGTCGTCCAGCGCGGGCGGTCGCAGTAGTCGAGGTGGTGGCGCCCGCGGTGGGAGGTCTGCGGTGGCCACCCGGCCGCGACGCCCGCGGCTCCATTCGGCCGATACGGCCCAGGAGTTCGTGGTGTGGGCGGAGAGGCCGGAGGCCGCTTGGGTTCAACTTCCGAGCTTCTTCACGGGGGCACTGCCGGCCGGAGGGCCTGCCGGCCTATGGCTGCAGGCCGACGGCTGCTGCAGCGCGGGGTCGTGGGTGGAGGTCGAGATCACCCCCGGGGGTTACGTGTACCTAAACCGCGGGTGGCAGACGTTTGCCCGCGCCCGTGGCCTGAAGGGGAGGCGCACCCTTCACTTCAAGTTCGACGGAGTGGCGACGCTCTTCGTCAAGATCTTCGGGGGGGAGGGCGAGCGCCTGGGGTGCTGCCCGGAAGACGACGGCCGCGGAGATCTTGGAGATGAGCTTGCCCTTCACGACGGGCGGCGCGCCTCCAGCAGCAGTGACTCCCCCTCCGAAGGGAGCCCGAGCGATAGCAGCGACAGCAGTTACGACGCGCCGCCGCGCCGGCGCACCCGGGCCTCGGGGGGTAGCCAGCCGCCGCGGCGCCGCTCTTCCGCTCCAGGAGCGTTCCTGCCGGCGCGCCCCTACAGTTCCGTGAAGGAAGAGGAGGACACCGACTGAGCGTTGGTGCGTCGACGCCGAGGCTCCTGGGGTGGCAGCCCCCGTGGGGGCTTTCTCACTTTCTTTCTCCTCCTCTTTTCCTGTTCCTGCAATCAAAGAACCAAGGGAGGCCCCGCGGGCGTGTAATGAACTCGGGCGCTTGCCTCTCTTTAACAGCACTTTTATCATGTATCCTGGCCTTTGTGTTTTGTTGGTTGAAATCGCCTTCCGGTCGTGATTAGGGTACTTAGCTCGACATGCTCGCGGTAGGCTTCAGGGCCGTCGAGGCTTGGCTGTGACGTCCTGTGGGCTTCTTCTTCTTACGAACGAGGTAGGTGGGGAGCCCTTTCGGCACTCTGTGTCTATAGGCCCCAGTCCCGCACATTTCCCCACCACCGTAAGGTACGACCGGATCACCTGGACGCACTTTATGAGGCGAGGCCCCGACTCCCTTGACACCGACCGGATCACCAAGGACGGCATCAAGGGGGGCGAGTGGCTTTATGACCGGTAAGGCTCCTAAGGCGTGATGCTCAGGAGCCCCCTTCGATGCTCAAGCAGCTCTACGTCGACAGGTCCTAGTCCCGCACATTTCCCCACCACCGTTAGGTATGACCGGATCACCTGGACGCACTTCACGGGGCGAGGCCTCGACACCCTTGATGCCGACCGGATCACCAAGGACGACATCAAGGGGGGCGAATGGCCTTATGACCGGTAAGGCTCCTGAGGCGTGATGCTCAGGAGCCCCCTTTGACGCTCAAGCGGCTCCCGAAATTTTTTGCTTCCTGCCCCGGGAGGGGCGGGCCTCCCGAGGCTCCGAGTTGACTCTCAAGTAGCTCTACGTCGGCAGGTCCCAGTCCCGCACATTTCCCCACCACCGTTAGGTACGACCGGATCACCTGGACGCACTTGACGGGGCGAGGCCTCGACACCCTTGATGCCGACCGGATCACCAAGGACGACATCAAGGGGGGCGAGTGGCCTTATGACTGGTAAGGCTCCTGAGGCGCGATGCTCAGGAGCCCCCTTTGAAGCTCAAGCTGTCCCAAGAAATTTTTTGTTTCCTGCCCAGGGAGGGGCGGGCCTCCCGAGGTTCCAAGGTGGCGCGTCGGGCCATGAGTGGAGCCCCCTAGAGAATATGAGGCGGCATGCGCCTGCTGACTCATCCATGAGTACCACGCGAGGATCCGGGCGCCAATGCCTTGGCGAGGTGCGAGCACCGTGCCCCCCAGCCCCCGCTTGCGGGGTACGAGGGGGAGGGGAGCAGGCGAGTGCTCGACTTGAAGAGAGAGAAACCAATATAGGAAATGGCGATGAAAACAAATCCCTAACCCTTTCCATTAAAACATGATTTGGAAAAGCCCCGAGTTTTGTTCCAAAAAAGTCGGCGAATCCAAACACCAGAAGAGCGAAAAACAGCCGCGTCCGGCACTTAGACTAGTCTTCATCTTCGTCTTCCCCCAGCGCTGAGCGTAGGGCATCCACATAGCATGGGCATGGCCATTGGAGGGCAGTGTTGTCTTCTCCGCCAGCGCGGAGCTGTGGCTTCCACATTGCGTGGGAGGAACCCCTTCGCGTCCTCGGGGGGCTCCGGGCGTATACAGCCCACTCATTATTACGTGAGAGTGTCACGTGTAGAACTTCCGGAGGTGCTGGATGTTCCAGGCATTCTGGATGGGGACCCCGTCCTGAGTCTCCAGGCGCACGGCGCCAGGCCTGGAGACATGAGCGACCTTGAACGGGCCCTCCCACATGGGCGAAAGCTTGTGCAAGCCCTCCCTGGAGAGAACCCGCCTCAGGACGAGGTCTCCGACTTCAAGGGTCCTGGAACGGATGTTACGGCAGTGGTAGTGCCGTAGCGACTGCTGGTACCTTGCAGCTCGGAGCGAGGGGCTCGGCGACGTGCCTCCTCCCCAAGCACGAGGTTCGTTCCCCGCGCGGCATCCTGACGCTCCTCGTCAAATGCCAAGACCCAGGGGGACCGAGGCTTGACCTCGTGGGGGAGGACGGCTTCGGCTCCGTAGATGAGGAAGAACGGGGTCTCGCCGGTGGGCTTACTCGCGGTGGTGTGGATGGACCACAGCACTGACGGAAGCTCATCGACCCAACCCCTACCGCAAGCTTCAAGCTTCTTCTTGAAGCTCCTTGCCTTGAGGCCCCGCAGGACCTCCGCGTTGGCGTGCTCCGCCTGGCCGTTGCTCCGCGGGTGGGCTACCGAGGCGTAACATATCTGCGTTCCAAGGTTAGCACAATAGGTCCTGAAGAGGTTACTTGTGAACTGCGAACCGTTGTCGGTGATGATGCGGTTGGGGACGCCGAAATGGCTTACGAGGCCCTTGATGAACTTGACGGCTAATCCGGCCGGGATGGTGCGCACGGGCTCCACCTCCGCCCATTTGGTGAACTTGTCGATGGCGACGTAGAGGTAGCGGTACCCGCCCGCGGCTCGTGGAAAGGGCCCCAGTATGTCCAGCCCCCAGACCGCAAAGGGCCAGGAGAGCGGGATGGTCTGGAGGCCCTGCGCGGGCTGGTGAATCTGCTTGGCATGAAACTGGCATGCCTCGCAAGACCGGACCAGTTCGATGGCGTCGTCAAGCGCCGAGGGCTAGTAGAAGCCTGATCGGAATGCCTTCCCTGCAACAGTGCGCGACGAGGAGTTATGCCCGTAGTCTCCTCCGTCGATGTCGGCCAACAACTCGCACCCTTGCTCCTTGGAGATGCACCGCAGCGCGACGTCGTTCGGGTGCCTGCGGTACAAGTTGCCGTCTTGGAAGCAGTAGGCCGTGGCCTGTCAAGCTACGCGCTCCGCGTCTTCCTCCTTCTCCGGTAGCGTGCCGTGAAGTAGGTACGCCCTGAACTCTTGCATCCAGCTGTCGGCCTGAGGCTCCAAGGCCAGGAGCAGGCGGGCTCCTGAGGCCAGGCCACAGTCCGGAGCCCCCGAGTGCGGCGCTGGGGGGAGCTCCTCACTTCGTGGCGCCAGGTCTTCAGTAGGCGGCGCCGCGGAGGGTTTGAAGAGCCGCTCCTCGAAGACGCCTGGCTCCTAAGCCCTCTTGGCGATGTCATCGGCTTCCTTGTTCGCGCTGCGCGGGATGTGTTGCAACTCCAAGCCCTGAAAACATTTTTTGATCTTACGTACCTCTTCCAAATACGCCTCCATGTGCTCGTCCTTGGGTGTATACTCTTTGTTGGAGAAGTTGACGAGGAGCTGGGAGTCGCCCATGACGGTGAGGCACCGAACCCCCAAGGCCGCCGCCGCCTTAAGGCCGGCGATGCCCTCGTACTCCATGATGTTGTTGGAGACCTTCTCTCCATGCTGGAAACAGAGCTGCACAGCGTACCTGAGTTTGTCTCCTGCCGGGGAAGTGAGCACGACCCCAGCTCCCGCTCCCTTGCGCGTGAAGGCTCTGTCGAAATGCATGATCCAACCTTCGGGTGCCTCATTGCCAGGGGTGAGGGACCGGCTCCCGTCTAGCCCCCGGTCAGGGTCGTCTGTCCACTCCGCCACGAAGTCCACTAGGGCTGCCCCTTTGATGACCCTGGTCGTGCTGAACTCTATGTTGAAGGCCTGCAGCTCGATGTTCCATTCGGCGACTCTTCCTGCCGCGTTGGGGTTGCGCAGGATCTTCTCCAAGGGATAGGCAGAGACGACCTTGATGGGATGTCCCTAGAAGTAGTGACGCAGTTTCCTCGAAGCGACAAGGAGCGCTAGGAGGAGCTTCTGCTGCATGGGGTAGCGTGAGGGCGCGTCCCGCAGCACCGTACTGACGTAGTACACCGGGTGTTCGACGAGGGTGAGGTCCCCTGCGGTGTCCTGTCCGGTGGCGGGCCCAAGAGGCCTAGGCGCCTCGGGGGCCGTTGGTACGACTGGGGCCTCATGAGGGTCGAGCGCTTCAGGGGCCGTCGGAGAGATCGGGGCCTCATGAGGGTTGAGCGCTTCAGGGGCCGTCGGAGAGACCGGTGCCTCATGAGGGTTGAGCCCTTCAGGGGCCGTTGGAGCGGCTTGGGCCTCGGGTGCTCCGGCTTGGGGAGAAGCGGGCTCCTGGGGATCCTGCGAGCCCCCTGGTTCTATGCTTGGGGGCCCGCCGGCGCCCGTCGATGCGGCGCGTGTGCCGGCTCGCTCCTCCCTAACTGCCACCAATGCAGCGCTGGCGGAGTGGGGGGTGGCAGCCAGGTATAGCAGCAGGGGCTCCCAAGGGCGAGGCGCCACCATCGCCGGCGGGCTCGTGAGGTATCGCTTGAGTTCCTCGAAGGCTGCGTCTGCCTGCGGGGTCCATTCGAAAGGGCCCTTCCTTTTCATGATCTTGAAGAACGGCAGGGCCCGCTCGCCGAGCTTGGAGATGAAACGCCCCAAGGAGGTCACACATCCCGCCAATTTCTGCATTTCCTTGAGGGTCTGGGGCGCGCTCATCTTGTTTATGGCCTTGATCTTCTCCGGGTTCGCCTCGATTCCCCGGTGCGATACCAGGAAACCGAGTAGCTTGCCCGAGGGGACCCCGAAGACGCGCTTTTCGGGGTTGAGCTTTAGGTTCACTTCCCTCAGGCTGGCAAATGTCTCCTCCAAGTCCTCGACTTGGGCCTTGGCCACCCTGGACTTGACCACGATGTCGTCGACGTAGGCTTCTGCATTCCTCCCAAGCTGCGGCCCCAGGGCGTTGTGCATCAGCCGCTGGAAGGTTGCCCCGGCGTTCCTTAGCCCGAAGGGCATGCACGTGTAGGAGAATACCCCGCACGAGGTGAGGAAGGCCGTCTTGTCGACGTCCTCCACCGCCATTTTGATCTGGTGGTAGCCCGAGAAGGCGTCCAGGAAGCATAGGAGGTCGCACTCCGCGGTGGAGTACAAGATCTGGTTGATGCGCGGCAGCGGGAATGGGTCCTGGGGGCAGGCTTTGTTGAGGCTCGTGAAGTTGACGCACATACGCTCCTTCCCGCACTTCTTCGGGATGACCACCGAGTTGGCCACCCACTCTGGGTAACGCACCTCCCGGATGACCCCTGCCTCCTTTTGCTTGCCGACCTCCAGGGCGATGAACGCCTGCTTCTCCGGAGCTTGCCTTCTTGCCTTTTGCTTTACCGGACGTGCATTCGGGCACACCATGAGGTGGTGCTCGATCATGTCCCTTGGGACCCCCACCAGGTTAGAGGCGCTCCACGCGAACGCGTCCTTGTTCGCACGGAGCAAGGCCACCAATGCCTCCTCTTGATCCTGAGGCAAGTCGGCGCCGATGGTGAAGGTAGGGCCAGGGTTTCCTTCGTCCACCGGCACCTACTTCGTCTTCGCCCGACTCTGGGAGAACAGCTGCCTCTTCTTCACCGGTGCGACGTCGAGGACACCCCCGGAGTCTTCCACGGCCTGCGCGGCGCCCCCGGCACTGGTGCGTGCCGCGACCGCCGCTTTGTAGGAGAGCTTGAGCACATGGGACGCGTCCTTGACATCCCCCGCGACGGTAAGGACGCCGCCGCTCCCGGGCATCTTGACGACGTTGTAGCCCGGGTGCGTTGCCGCCATGAACTGAGCGAGGGCGGGGTAGCCAAGTATCGCATTGTATGGGAGGTGGATGTGGGCGACATCGAAGTCGACCTACTCGGTGCGGAAGTTGGAGCGGGTGCCGAAGGTGACGGGGAAGTGCACCCGCCCCACGGGGACGACGGACCCCCCGACCACACCAAAGAAGGGCCTTGAAGGTGCAAGCTGGTCACGGGGTAATTGCAGCGCGTCGAAGGCCTCCACGGAGATGACGTTGAGGCCGGTGCTACCGTCTATGAGGGTCCTGGAGACGGTCACGCCGCGTATGGTCGGCGTGCACAACGTGGGGAGCGTTCCAGCGGCTGCCGTCGTCTTGGGGTGGTCGTCGGGGCCGAAGGTGATGTCAATCTCCGGCCATGTGCGGTGCGGCGTGGGCTCGGACCGCGGCCGAACCGCTCCTACGTGGCATAGGAAACGCTTGACATGGCGGCCGGAGGACGGCGCCTGCGACCCGCCGAGGATGCAGGCGACCGCGGGGCCGGCCCTGCGCGTCCAGGCGCCATCGCGCGCTGAGGGCCGGCCAGTGTCGGGGATCTCGCCCGCCATGGAGTTGTCGAACCGGGGCTCGGTTGTCGCCGCGAGTGGGGAAGCTCCGACATGCCCCCTACCTGGCGCGCCAAATGTCGGATTTCGGGCTCCGCAAAACCCTTAAGATTCGAACACAGGGGCGTGTGCGAAGATCCCCTGTAGCCACGCCCTACCTAGCTCGCTACTCGATGGACAAGACGATGAACTCGCGCGATGACGAGGAAGAAGATGAACACGGTGGTTTACCTAGGTTTGGGCCGCTACGAAGCGTAATACCCTACTCCTGCTTTGGTGGATTGCCTCTCGAGGAGGTGTGGTGGATGAACTAGTACAGTGTTTGGAGCCTCGTGAGGGCGCTCCTGAGGTGTTCTTGACCCTCTGTTAGCTTGGTGATGGATGAGAGGATTGACCGATTTCGGATCCCCCTCTACACTGTAGCCTAGCCTCTATATATAGCGATCGCCCGGGTCCTCTTCCCTTATCGCAATGGAGGGAAGGGATCCCACAATGGCCAAATTTGAAGGGGGACAGGAGTACATGCCCGCCCTGCCCAAAGGCGGTCTTCGCCTGCAAAGTAGCTGTCGATGATGCAAAGGTTGGCTCGGCGATGACATCCGTCCTGCGGGGCTCGTGGTCGTGGTCTTGTTGCACCGGAATGGAAACCTTTGGGGGATGCTTTGGGAACCCGCGTACGTCCTTGCTCCCTTTGCACCAAAGGGGAAACTGCACCGCCTGGCGCGCTGGCGCGCGCCTGTCCTTCCTTGTGTCATCCTTGACTCCTGAGGCCGGGCCCTGCATAGGGATCTTCGCCGCTCCGGAGGGGGCCTGGGGAGGCCCATCCCTTGCCGGTCTTGATGCTGCTCCCCCTCGCGAGCCTAGGGGCCTCGCGAGGGCCTTGTCTCGAGTGGGGTTGTGCATGGTTGTGCTTGGCTGATGAAGTGGGGCATGCCCTGGGCTGCAGGTAGGCAGGTCTGGGTACCCCCGTTCCCAGAACGCCGACAGTTAGGGTGATACATGTGAGGTTGATCCCCAAAAGCCGTGTTGTCCGTCAACATTGTAGCTCGAGAGAATGCTGGACAGTACAGATCACCATTCTGAGAAGCAGTGACTAGAATGCCCACCTTCCAGAAGTCCCACCAGTAGGAGAAGAACCACCCCCACCCGATGGTAACACACATCCCATGTATGGCCCTGATCTAACTGCAGAACAAATTTATCAGCAGCAGGTTTAGAACTGGTTTGCTCAAAATGCTACTCCCAATGCGGCTGCCCAGCAAGACAATGAGGATAATCCGGTTGATGTGCAGGTAGACGAAAGTAGACGAAGGTCACTCAAATGGATCCTGGGGAGCCTGGCCTGCACCTCCCGCACAACCTGCTCCCCCCTCCCACATGCACTAGTGAACTATCGGGCCTAGCTTGCTGCAAACGGACTGCACGTGCAAGATGGTGTGGCACCACCAGATAACATCTCTAACAGCCCAGGAGGTGCCTGGAATGATTCTATCACTATCATCAACAGCTCTAGCTCTGAAAATTCTTTGATTGGTCTGACTACTCAAGATGTTGATGCCCTGGCTGTTATTGGAAATTCTGATCTCCTTTTTGGAACAAACAATGTGCCACAGATCCAGTCAGTGACCATCTCTGTACATTTGCATGACAGGAGCCTCACTATAAGCATGGAATCTCAAGGAGATATCATCACCTCTTGGCTGATCAATGAGATCATCCCTGCCAGACAACTTAACTCCATTCTTATGAATGCCCTGCGCCCGTTACTTGCCACATTTGGTCCATGGCATGATCACTATGGTCTAAGAGTTGACAACCTTGCAGTTACTGTCCAAATTACTCAAGATGCAACTGAACTTCAGTATACCACTCTGCCTGCCCTGCCTGCCATGAGAAACTCATCACTGATAATTGAGGAATTATAGGATGACCCAGTAATCCAGGCAAATGTAGTTGTCTCTGCACCTATGATGCTGCCTGACAGGGGCCCTGGAATGACCAATGCTCAATATCTTCTGCCTGCAATGGTCTTACCAATGGTTGAGCACCCTGTTTTAGGAGGAACCTCCTCTAATATCAGTGCTCCCTCAGATCACACTGCTACACGTCGTGGAAAGGCAGTTGCCCCAATTGACACTGCAAATCTCAGGAGAAGCACCAGATCAAACAAATATGATGGATTTCGCATTCAGCAACCATCAGACAGTCGCCCATACAAATCCAAGGTCAAGCCTCGTGCCACACCCTCTGCACATGCTCACACAGTGGTGCCAACCCAGAATCTACAACATGATCCCATTGTGGATAGTGCTGATGCCCCTCCTCCAACCCCCATACCTATCATGCAAGCGGTGGCCACTCAACTCTGCACAGTTACTGAAGAGGAGGTCTCCACTTCTGCTCTGCTGGCGATCGATGGGACTGAAGACCCAACGTCCTCCACCTGAAGACTGTTCCAAGTGCCTCTTTTGCGCCTTTAGTTGATCCTATAAGTTCCTACTGCTTTTCTTCTTTATTTCACTAGGGCTCTTTTGAAAAATTGGAACATCTTATGTTGGAACATCCGTGGTTTGAACTCCTCAAAAAAACATTTAGCTCTTTCCAATGCAATCACTTCTAGTGGTTGTGCAATTATATGCCTTCAGGAGACAAAAATGTCTGATTTTGATCGTGCAACTCTCAAAGCATTATGCCCGCCAAGATTCGATAAATTTGAATACATTCCCTCTACTGGAGCATCGGGGAGGATTATAACCATCTGGAATAGTGCACTCTTTGTTGGTGAAGTGGTGGTATCTGAATCTTTTGCTCTGGGAGTTAAATTCACCTCCGCATAGTCCTCACAAACTTGGACCCTTGTTAACGTTTATGGTCCTTGCCAGGGGGAAAATAGAGAACAATTCACCAAATGGCTATTTGACATAGACATACCTGATCTTGAAGACTGGATCATGCTTGGGGACTTTAATTACTATCGCTCACCTGAAAATAGGAAGAAACCAGGTGGCAATGTGCAAGATATGATCACATTCAATGACTTCATCAGAGAATAACAACTGGTCGAACTACCAATTAAAGGTAGATCATACACATGGAACAACATGCAATCAGAGCTCCTCCTTGAGCAAATTGATTGGTTCTTAACATCCACAAACTGGACTCTCTCGTACCCAAACACTACTGTCAAACCACTTTGCCAAACAATCTCTGACCATATTCCCTGCTCAGTTATCATTGAAACAAAAATACCAAAGAGCAATCTTTTCCGCTTTGAAAACTATTGGATTGCACACCCTGGCTTCATGGACGTGGTAAATGCAGCCTGGAACAAACCTTTTTTTCTCAAGAATGCAAATGCAGCCTCGACACTATGCAAAAAATTTAAACAGGTCTGGCAAGCTCTAAAACAATGGAGTAAGAAAATTTCAAGGCTCTCCACTGCTACTGAAAACACTAATAAAGCGCTCTGTGAACTTGATGATATTGAGAACAGAAGACCTCTGACCACACCAGAAAGCAACTTTCGTCACATGCTTAAAAAACATCTGATACGTCTCCTATGATACCAAAAAGATTACTGGAAAAAGAGATGCACGATTAGGTGGATTAAATTTGGTGATGAGAACATTAAACTACTCCAAGCCATAGCGTCAGAAAGATACAGAAAAAATTCTATTGCCAGCCTCACAACTGATGATGGAACCATAACAAAAAACCATGTAGGCAAGGAATCAATCCTGTTTGAGGCCTTCAGGAATAGACTGGGCACCTCCAAACCACAAGACATGCATTTTGACCTCAACTCCATTATAAAACACCATGAGAACTTGGATCATCTAACTTTGCCATTCACAAATGCTGAAATTGATCTAGTTGTTAAGGAGATGCCGGCTGACAGAGCGCCCGGACCGGATGGCTTTAGTGGCTCCTTCCTCAAAGCATGTTGGCCTATCATCAAGGAGGACTTCCACAAACTCTGCTCGGAATTCCATAATGGCAACCTAAACCTGGAAAGTCTTAATTATGGGTTCATCACTCTCATCCCAAAGGTGTCTGCCCTAGCCTCCGTCAATAATTACAGACCCATAACGCTTCTAAACTGCTGCCTGAAACTGATCATTGAATTGCTAGCAAACCGCCTACAAAAAATTGTCTTGCCGATTGTCCACAGAAACCAATATGGATTTATCAAAGGCCGATCAATACATGACTGTCTAGCATGGGCCTTCGAGTATATTCACCAATGCCAAGCTTCTAAAAAAGAAATTATCCGACTCAAACTAGACCTTGCCAAAGCCTTCGTTACCATTGATCACTCGGCCATGCTAAAAATCATGGAACATATGGGCTTCAACGAAAAATGGATTGGATGGATCAAAACATTTTTTCCGCTGGAAAATCCTCTGTTCTCCTTAATGGTACTCCAGGAAGACAGCTCCCTTGCCATTGTGGGGTCATTCAAGGAGACCCCCTCTCGCCCCTCATTTTTATGCTTGCCGCTGACCTACTCCAGGCTGCCATCAATGATGCATACAGAAAAACCGTCTAAAACTACCGATCAGGCGAGGGGAAACACAGACTACCCGATAATCCAATATGCTGACGACATAATCATTGTCATGCCTGCCTGCCCCGTCCAAGCAAACACGATGAAAGAGATCCTCACCAACTATGCCACCTCCATTGGACTGAATACCAACTGCCACAAGTCCACATTAATCCCCATTAACACACCAGAGCCTCTATGTCGTACGATAGCTAACATCCTTGGATGCTCTACGGGGAGCATGCCATTCACATATCTGGGACTTCCTCTGGGCACCACCAAACCTACTGTCCAAGATCTCATGCCCCTGGTGTGCAAGGCTGAAAGAAGAGTAACCTCAACTATGTCGTTGATGTCATATGGGGCCAAACTATCACTTCTCAACTCAATAGTCATGTCAATGATCATGTTTGCCATGTGTACAATAAAAATCAACCCAAAAATTATGTCTCAGTTGGACAAAATAAGAAGACACTGTCTTTAGAACAAAAAGACAGAGAATGGAGACCGTTGCTACTCTTTGGCGGCCTGGAGCATGACCTAAAAAGCATGGGGGGCTTGGAGTGTTGGACCTAAGTGTACAAAATGATGCTTTGCTTCTCAAGTTCCTACACAAATTCTATAACCAACATGACATCCCATGGGTTGAGCTCATCTGGAATACCTACTACAAAGACACAATCCCCCATGCATCAGATCCATGTGGCTCATTTTGGTCGAGGGAAATTATGCACCTAAGTCCCACATTCAGAGGCGTCTCCTCGATAACATCAGATGTGGTTCCACGGCTCTGTTATGGAAAGACTTGTGGTCTAAAGACCTCCTATCCACCTCGTTCCCGCATGCATTCTCTTTCACAACTTCAGAAGATGTTTCGGTCAAAGAATTTCTAAGCATCATAGACCTAGGCTCTGCATTTCACCCCCCCCTCTCAACCCAAGCGCATGATGAGCTTAAAGAAATACAACAGATAGTCAGGAATTTGGATATACCTGCACCTGGAGTTCATGAATGGACATATACATGGGGAGCGTCAACCTCCAAAGCAAGCAAATATTATAAATTTTATTTCATGGAGACATAGACTCACAAGGCATTCCATTGGCTATGGAAATCAAAGAGCATGTTGAGAATCTAAGTTTTCGGATGGCTCCTTCTCTCTAACAGAATCAACACAAGGACTATGCTCAAAAGAAGACACTATAACATTGGGGACAACCTTGACTATTTGCTCTGTGGCTAGAACATTGAAGAAACTGTGGAACACCTTATTTTCAAATGCCCCTCCAGTCAACAATGCTGTAAAAAAATTGGTATGCAATGGAATAATGACTCCCACAGACTGAACCTGCTATCACATGCCAAAAAACACTGGGACAAGCCCCTGTTCATGGACACCTTCCTGCTTGTTGCCTGGAGTCTGTGGAAAGAAAGGAACAACAATTTTTTCAGAGACATTCAGCCCACATTTGACTCTTGGAGATTGAGCTTCAGGGAGGACTTCTCCAATTTAAGATATAGAGTGCCTAAAGCCCTTAGACCAGACATCACCAAGCTGCTGATAACCTTCTGATAGGAATCTGCCTCTATTGTCTTCAAACATCACAGATCTTACTCTACTTAGTTTGTTAAAATAGCCTTACACCCTATGGCCAAAATGGCTTAGAGGTTCCCCATGTAATTATCTATACATTATTATCTTAATATATATACAGTAGGAGCCTCTCCTACTGTCTTTTGCCCTAAAAAATTCAGACAAGCAGGAGTAGGGTTTTACACCGCGAGGTGGCCCAAACTTGGGTAAACCACCGTGTCCTTTGTTCTTCCCGCAAGCTCGAGCATTCCTGAGCATTGCCGTAGGTTAGCAAGAGAGAGTAGGGTTGGAGAGCCAGCGCACCCCAGAGTTTGAACCTTTTCTTGGGTCCCCGGAGACCCGATTCTGACAAGAGGCCCTTTTGCACTTCGGCAGTCACATTCTGCCGGGGGAATTCCTCTCTGGGAGGGGGAGATCGAAGCCATCAGCATCACCAACGCTTCCTCCTTCATGGGAGGACCAATCTTCATCAACTTATTCTCCAGCACCATCTCATCTCCAACCCTAGTTCATCTCTCATATTCAATCTTTGTCTCAAAACCTCAGATTGGTACTTATGGGTTACTAGTAGTGTTGATTACACCTTGTAGTTGATGCTTGTTGGATTACTCGGTGAAAGTCATTATGTTCAGACCCTTAATCTCCATTATTATACCTCTGATCTTGAACATGTTGATGATGTGTGAGTAGTTACTATTGTTCCTAAGGACATGGAAGAAGTCTTGTTATAAGTAATCTTGTGAAGTTGGTATTCGTTCGATATTTTAATGATATGTATGTTGTTACTTCTCTTAGTGGTGTCACGTGAACGTCGACTAGATGACACTTCACCATGTTATGGGCGTAAGGGAAGTCATTGTGTAGTAACAAGTAGATGATGGGTTGCGAGAGTGACAGAAGCATAAACCCCAGTGTATGCGTTGCTTCATAAGGGGCTGATTTGGATCCACACGATTCATGCTATGGTTAGATTTATCTTAATTCTTCTTTCGTAGTTGCAGATGCTTGAGAGAGGGGTTAATCATAAGTAGGTTGTTTTTTCAAGTAAGAACAACACCTTAGCGCCGGTCCACCCACATATCAAATTATCAAAGTAGCGAATGCGAATCAACTCAACATGGTGAACATGACTAGACAGAAATTCCCATGTGTCCTCGGGAGCACTTGCTTAATATAAGAGTACTTTCAGGCCTGTCCTTTGCTATAAAAAGGATTGGGCTACCTCGCCGCACCTTTGTTACTATTGTCACTTGTCACTTGTTACGGATTATCTTGCTACAAAACTATCTACTATGACTACTCACAACACTTGTAGAGAATACCTTGCTGAAAACTGCTTATCATTTCCTTCTGCTCCTCATTGGGTTAGACACTCTTACTTATCGAAAGGACAATGATTGATCCCCTGTACTTGTGGGTCATCACCCACACACACACACACACTTACATGAGATGTTCAGATCATTGTACAACATAATTTCTACACTGTCATTGCTCGCATTCTCAAAAGAGAAGACTCGATCACTGCCCATAGCTTGCATCTCATAGAGGCCTCTTCTTTTGCTTCCTAGAGTCATATCCAAACCTACCCCCTTTGCACTGCTATCCCCTTGCATTAAGTTACCAGTTCCATGTGCACTCTATCTGTTCACACACAACCACTTTTTCTTTTCATGTTTCACTTGCTTCCCCTCACCAACTCAAGAAGTAAATTTTAAGGGATTTTTATTTTCGTGCCCCTGGTTCCTTAGTTCTCCTTAGTTTTGCCCCGCCCATCTTGCTGGGCTCACTTTACCCCTCCTCCACTCGCCCGTGCCTCACAAGAGGCCAAATGGGGCCTTGTCGTTGGGTCAAAGCCTTTGACCGTCACAACACCAGTGATGATGCGTGGAACCAGCATGTAAGGCAGGCATTCGCATCGCCATTTCTGACGTGTGGGACCGCCATGTAAGGCACATGCATTTGCATCGCCGTTGCTAACGCGTGGGACCGACATGTAAGGCCACATGCGTTCGCATCGCCGTTGCTGACTCGGGGGACCATGATGACCCACAAGTATAGGGGATCAATCGTAGTCTTTTCGATAAGTAAGAGTGTCGAACCCAACGAGGAGCAGAAGGAAATGATAAGTAGTTTTCAACATTGTATTCTCTTCAAATGTTGTGAGGAACGGTGATAGATATTTTTGCAGCAAGATAATTTGTAACAAGTAACAATACTAGCAAAGGTGCTTCAAGGTAGCACGATCCTTTTTATAGCAAAGGATATGCGTGAAAGTACTCTTATGTAAAGCAAGCGCTCCCGATGACACAAGGGAATATCTATCTAGTCATGTTCATCATGTTGAGTTGATTTGCGTTCGTTACTTTGATAATTTGATATGTGGGTGGACCGGTGCTAAGGTTTTTTCTTACTTGAACAAGCAACCCACAAATGACTACCCCCTCTCGCAAGCATCCGCAACTACGAAAGAAGAATTAAGATAAATCTAACCATATCATGAAACGTATGGATTATACATCTCCAACGTATCTATATTTTTTGATTGTTCCATGTTATTATATTATCATTCTAGGCTACTTTTTGGGTGTTTATTTACCGATTAATTATTTTTGAGCACTAACCTATTAACCCAGTGCCAGTGCCAGCTGCTGTTTTCTGCATATTTTTGGCTTCTCAGGTTTACAGTACCAAACGAAATCCAGTTGCCACAAAACTTTCATATGATTTTTCCTGGACCAAAAGAAGACATGTAAGCTTCGGAAGGAGGCCAGGGGCTCCACGAGGGAGGCACCACACAACAATGCATGCCCTGGGGGTGGGTCGCGCCCTGTTATGTGCCCCCTGGGTGTCCTCCGATGGCCCTCTCTGGCCTATAAATTCTCTAAAATCCCCAAAACCCTAAAGAGCAACCAGAAACACTTTTTCTTTTGCCACAAGTCTCTTTTCTGCTGGGCACCCATCTGGAGACCTTTTCTGGTGCCCTTCCGAAGGGGGAATCGATCACGGAGGGCTTTTACATCATCCTTGCTGCTCCCGTGGTGATGTGTGAGTAGTTCACCACAGACCTACGGGTCCGAGTTAGTACCTAGATGGCTATCTCTCTCTCTTAATCTTTAATACAATGATCATCGCATCTTCGCATTGATCTATCCGATGTAATTCTTTAGTGCGGTGCGTTTGTTGGGATCCGATGAATTGTGGGTTTATGTCCAGATTCTTCATGATAAAATATTGGAGTCTTCTATGAATTCTATTTGATTTGTATTTGCATGATCATTATAGTTTCATAAATCTCTCCGATCTATTGATTTGTCTTGGCCAAGTAGATTTATTTATCTTCAGTGAGAGGAGTGTGTTGTAGTGGGTTCAATTCGGCGGGGCTCTATATCCTAGTGACAGAAAGGGACAAGACACGTCATTGTATTGTTGCCACTAAGGATAAAACGATGGGGTTAGTTCATATTAATTGAATTCTCTTTGTCTACATCATGTCATCGTTCTCCAAGCATTACTCTGTCTTACTTAATACTCTAGATGCATGCTGGATAGCGGTCGATGGGTGGACTAATAGTAATAGATGCAGGCAGGAGTCGGCTTATTTGCTTATGGACGTGATGCCTATATATACATGATCTTTGTTGTGAATAAAGATTGCATAGTTATGCTCCTTTCTATCAATTGCCCAACAGTAATTTGTCTACCCACCGTATGCTTACTTTATGAGTGATGCCACTAGGGAAAACTATGGCTCTCGAGACTATTCACTTAAAAAGTTATAAAAGCTTTCAATACCTTGCAGCCATTTTTTTTTGCAATTTACAATTATCTACTATCATCTACACACTTCATTTGCTTGCAAATAACGAGACCAAGGGGATGGACAACCCTCTTGCCACGTTGGGTGCAAGTGTTTGCTCTTTTGTGTGCAGCCGCTGAAGACGGTGGTTGGCCGTTACTACTATTGGTTCGATAAACCTTGGTTCTCTACTGAGGGAAATACTTATTCATACTGTGTTGCATCACCTATTCCTCTTCACGGACAACCCAATGCAGATCACAAGTATCAGGAAGGATTTCTTGTGCCGTTGTCAGGGAGTATCATCAACCAACTATCAAGTAACTTCACACAAATTATCATTCACTTATTCTTCTTTTTATTCACTGTTATATTTAGGTTGCTTCATAAAAATCAAAAAATATAAAAATATTTGTCTTTGCTAGTTACTAGGTTAGTTCTTTGCTTGCTAGTTTACTTGTCCTGCCTGTTACTTTGGTTGCTCGGTCACCATGTCTCAAGATACTATTAAGTTGTGTGACTTCTCAAATACTAATAACAATGATTTTATTAGTACTCCTATACCACCCACCACTAGTGCGAAGGCTTTTGATATTAATGCTGCATTGCTGAATGTTGTGATGAAAGATCAATTTTCGGGAAGTCCTAATGAGGATCCCGCTGTTCATCTTACTACCTTTGTTGAACTTTGTGATATGCAAAAGAAAAAGGATATGGATAATGATGTTGTGAAATTAAAATTATTTCCTTTTTCACTAAGAGACAAAGCTAAGGCTTGGTTTTCATCTTTACCGCCTAATAGTATTGCAACATGGGATAAGTGTAAAGATGCTTTTATTGCCAAGTATTTTCCTCCTCCTAAGATCATCTCCCTTAGAAATCAAATTATAAATTTTCAACAACATTATCAAGAACATGTTGCACAAGCTTGGGAGAGGATGAAATTGATGATTATAAATTGCCCTACTCATGGTTTAAACTTGTGGATGATTCTCCAAAATTTCTATGCTGGACTAAACTTTATGTCTAGAAATCTTCTAGATTCTGCTGCAGATGGTACCTTTATGGATGTGACCTTATGAGAGGCCACCAAACTTTTGGAAAACATCATGACAAACTACTCTCAATGGCATACCGAAAGAGCTCCAACTGGTAAAAGGGTAAATTATGTTGAGGAAATCGCTACTTTGAGTGAAAAAGTGGAAGCTCTTATGAATATGGTTGCTATGAAAAATAATCATGTTGATCCACATGATATGCCCTTGTCTACCTTGATTGAGCAAAATGATGATGCTATCGATGCGAACTTTATCTCGCGGAACAATTTCAACAACAATGTGTATAGAGGAAATTTCAATGCTAGACCGTATCCACGTAATTCCTCTAACAACTATGGAAAATCTTATGGAAATTCTTCTACAAATGATAATAGGATACCCTATGATCTTCAGAGAACAATTAAATAATTTATTAGTTCTCAAAAGATTTTTATACCATGGTAGAAGAAAAGTTGCACACGATTGATGTTTTGGCTAAAAACATTGATAGAATTGCTCTTGATGTTGAAACTCTTAAAAGTAAAACTTTGCCACTCAAGGGTGATGATTCTAATGCTAAAACTGAAAAAAGTGGGTTTGGAGAGGTTAAAACTTTAAATAGTGATGTGCCCACTACCTTGGATTACAAGGACTTTAATTATGAAATTTTCTCTTTAGTAGAATATATTTACTTGTTGCAAGCCATTATTAACTCACCCAATGCTTATGAACAAGATAAAGCTTTTACCCAACATATAGTAGAAGCGATGATAAAGGCTTATGATGAGAAACTTGAACTTGAAGTTTCTATTCCTAGAAAATTGCATGATGAATGGGAACCTACTATCAAAATAAAACTAAAAGAATATGAATGCAATGCCTTGTGTGACCTTGGTGCTAGTGTTTCAATAATACCTAAGTCTCTTTGCGATGTGCTTGGTCTCACTAATATTCAAGATTGTTCCCTAAACTTGCATCTTGCGGATTCTACCATCAAGAAACCTTTGGGTAGAATAAATGATGTGCTTATCCTTGAAAATATAAATTATGTGCCTGTAGATTTCATTGTGCTTGATATTGAATGCAATCCTACTTGTCCAATAATACTTGGAAGACCTTTCTTACGAACTATAGGTGTAATAATTGATATGAAAGAGGGAAACATAAGGTTTCCAATTTCCATTAAAGGAAGGGATGGAAAATTTTCCTAGGAAGATAATTAAACCACCTTATGAATCAATAATGAGGGCTGCTTATGGGTGGAGTGTCAAAGATGACAACACTTGAAACAATGCAATATGCCTAGCTAGGGGCGTAAAACAATAGCGCTAGTTGGGAGGCAACCCAATAGTCATCTTTATTTTTTACTTTTTAATTTCTGTTTCTGTGTGATAACATGATTATTGCCTCTGTAATGATTGTGTTTTTATGTTTAAATCAGTGTTTTTTCCAAGTAAAGCCTTTGGGATGACTTACAAGATAAGTAGAACTGATACGATGCAAAAACAGAAACTTTAGCGTTCAGTGTAGAATTTCTCTGATTTTACTGGAACATCTTTTTGATCTGAATTTTTTACACAGTATTTCCATACAAATTCTTCGGGGTTTACTAATTTTTCAGATGTTTTTGAGATACAGAAGTATAGTGTCTTTACAGATCTTTACATACTGTTCTGTTTTAGATAGATTTTGTTTTTGCTTGCATAGTTCGCTTGTTTTGATGAAGCTATGGATTATATCAGGGGGTATAAGTCATGGAGAAGCTGGAATAAAGTACCATATGCAATAATAAAATATGAATCAACTTATAATAGTACCTAAAGTATTTGATATGTTTATTATACTAACAGATCTCACGAGTTTTCTGTTGAGTTTTGTGTGCTGAAGTTTTCAAGTTTTGGGTGTTATCACGATGGATGAAAGAATAAGGAGCGGCAAGAGCCTAAGCTTGGGATGCCCAAGGCACCCCAAGGTAATATTCTAGGAAGACTCAAGCGTCTAAGCTTGGGGATGCCCCGGAAGTCACCCCCTCTTTTGTCTCAATCCATCGGTATGTCACTTGGAGCTATATTTTTAGTCATCACATGATATGAGTTTTGCTTGGAGCGTCGTTTGCTTAATTTTGCTTTGAGTTTTTAGTCGTAAAATAATCCCACAATCATTGTTTTCTGCACACACCCACTTGAGAGAGACACACTATCACCATAATTTATTAGAATACTCTTTGTGCTTCACTTATATCTTTTGAGCTTAACAGTTGCTCTAGTACTTCACTTATATCTTTTAGAGCATGGTGGCATATAGATTTTATAGAAATATAATTGCACTCTCGTTCTTCACTTATATTTCTTTGAGAGTTAATAAATAGCAATGGTAATTTGCATGGGTTATAAGATTAGTCCAAAAATAATAGGTATTCAATGAGTGCATAATCAGAACCACATGTAGCACATAAAGGAGAAATCATGGTTAATGATATTAATGTGGTAATGTGAAAGAGCATGAGTGCATGATCATTGGTTAGTAAGAGTATCGTGAATTAGAGGTTGTTAACTTTCTGTTCATCCAAATATTTTTATAGCATGATGATGATGTGTGAGGATACTTATTCCTCGTTAAATCCTAGTGATGTTTAGGTCGGAGGCGCGCGATGGTTAACTCCTCCCAACCTCCTCCCTAGGGGTATGCGAGTAATTCTTTGCTTCGAAAGAGCTAATAAAATATTTCAATAAGTATGTGAGTTCTTTATGACTAATGTGAATCCATGGATATACACATTCTCACCTCCACATATTTGTTAGCCTCTTCAGTACCGTGCATTACCCATTCTCACCTCGAGGATCGGTGCAACCTTCGCCGGTGCATCCAAACCCCGTGACATGATACGCTCTATTACACATAAGCCTCATTATATCTTCCTCAAAACAGCCACCATACCTACCTATCATGGCATTTCCATAGCCATTCTGATATATATTGACATCCAACTTCCACCGTCACATCATATGACTAGTACTTTCGTTGTCATATTGCTTTGCATGATCATACAAGCTGACATAGTATTAGTGGCAAACCCACTGTTCATCATTATCATACATTTTTGCTTGATCATTGCATAGCCTGGTACACTGCCAGATGCATTCATATAGAGTTATATGGTTTTTCATGTTGAGTTGTAAGTAAATAAAAGTGTGATGATCATCATTATTAGGGAACTATCTCAGTGAGGAAAGGATGATGCAGACAATGATTACCCCACAAGTCGGGATGAGATAAAATAGAGAAGGGATAGTGATACTACCTCTTTTTCCACACTTGTGCCTCAAAGTGGCACCATGTTCTTCATATAGAGAGTCTCTTGTTTTGTCACTTCCATATGCTAGTGGGAATTTTTCATTATAGAAGTTGGCTTGTTTATTCCGATGACAGGCTTCCTCAAATGCCCGAGGTCTTCATCAGCAAGCAAGTTGGATTGCACACCCACTTAGCTTCATTTGAGCTTTCATACACTTATAGCTCTAGTGCATCCTTTGCATGGCAATCCCTACTCCTCGCATTGATATCTATTGATGGGCATCTTCATAGCCCATTGATAGGCCTAGTTGATGCGAGACCTTATTCTCCACTTTTACCCCTTTGAAACTTACCACCATATTCTATTCCACCTTTATACTATATCCATGGTTCACGCTCATACATTGCGCGAGTAATAAAACCTGAAGCGCGTTAAAAAGTACAATCCAATTGCCTAACTTGACACCGTGGTGCTTGACATTTGTATTTATGTGGTGAAGACTTAGCCATGCTATTCTAATATGACAAAATGAATAGGGGGTGAACATTCTTTTCGGATCGTATACTTTGAAACTTGATGATTATGTTTCATATGTTTATAAATATTACTATGTTGATGCTTATTAATTCATCGTTTCTCAATGATGAAACCTGCAATAGATTACATGTTGGGTAGCATGTTGTCGGTGTCAGACCCGGCAGATCTCAGGTAGGGGGTCACGAACTGTGGGTCTTGGATCGATGGGTAGCTGGAGGAAAGGGAGACAATGTTTACCCAGGTTCGGGCCCTCTTAATGGAGGTAAAACCCTATGTACTGCTTTGTTTTGTATTGATGATGGGGTATCAAGTACAGAGTTGATCTACCACGAGATCGTATGATGTGGTCTAAAACCCTAAGAGTAATGAGCTTAACTCTCCCTACGGACTAAGACCCCCTGGTTTATATAGACACCAGGGGTACCTAGGGTTATACAATGTCGGTTACACCAGGAGAAGAATATGTCGAACTCATCATCGTGTTCTTGGAGTACACGTCATAGTCTTGAGAGATTTCCATCTTGGTTGCGGTGTCATAGTATTCAGGCCTTCATTGATAATGACAAAGCGGCTCACTGTCCGGCCCATAGAAATAGGCCTACAGCCCGAGGACCCCTTAATCCAGGACTCCAATGGCTAAGTCTTGATTACCCCACAAGTCGGGATGAGACTCTGGACCCCTTAATCCAGGACTCCAACTGGCCTCCAATGCCGCAGTCTTGATTTAGCATCCATTCGCCCAAAGTTGTCGACTTGCAGGGCGAGTTCCCCTCTTCTCTGTAGTTCGGCTGAGTCTAATCCGGCTTACGACGTGCTCTCGAACGTCGAAATGTCACGCGGCCCATGTCGGCGTCCTGGGAACGGGGGTACCCAGACTTGCCTGCCTGCGGCCCAGGCTGTGGCCCACCTCGACAGCCGGTGCGGCACGGCGCGGCTTCACCCAAGACAAGGCCCTCGCGAGAGTCCCACCCTCGTGAGAAGGACGACGCCAAGACCCCTGGAGGGAGGAGGCCACCCCAGGTCGCCTCCCGAGGGGCGGAGATCTCTATGCAGTGCCCGGCCTCGTGAGGTCAGGGGTGATGCAAGCTAGGCCAGGCGGGCACCAGCGCGCGCAGAGAAGATAGTTTCCTCTTTGGTGCAAAGGAGGCAGGGGCGTACGCGGGTTCCCGAGGCGTCCCACCAAAGGTTTCCATTCTGGTGTAACAGGACCAGGCTAACGGGCTCGGCAAGACGGATGTCACCGTCAAGCCCACCTCCGCGTCACTTCCAGGTACTTTGCAGGCGAAGACCACCTTTCGTCAGGATAAGATGTACCTCCTGTCCCCTTTCGAATTTGGCCATTGTGGGACCCCTTCCCGCCGGTGCGATAAGGGAAGAGGACCCGGGCTATTATAAATAGAGACTAGACTGCGCCGTAGAGGGGGACGAATCCGAAAACCACCCGAGCGCTCTCGCGAGGCTACTCACCACTGTACTAGTTCATCCTCAAACCTCCTCGTGAGGCAATCCACGCAAAGCAGGAGTAGGGTTTTACGCTTCGCAGCAGCCCGAACCTGGGTAAATCCGCGTGTTAGCCTTCTTAGCCGTGGTTGAGTGAGTCGATTGGGCTAGGCTATGGAGTCGTGAGCTTGAAACCGAAGTTGTTGGGATCTTCGCACACACCCCTGAGTTCGAACCTCTTTGGGTTTTGCGGAGCACCAAATCTGACATTTGGCGTGCAGGTAGGGGCGTGTCGAAGTCTTTCCTCAAGCTTCGCTTCCTCTCCGCTCCACCGCTCCAATGGCTGATGCTCACCGAGCCCGCGCAGAGTGTCGGGCTGCTCGTGTCGCCCAGACAGCGCCAGTGGGCCGCATCGCCGCGCGTCGATCCGCCTCACCTGCGGCCGACGCTGCCATGGGCCCAGATGCCCATGAGCAGCAGGACTCGTCGCAGCCGGTCACCGCACGGCGCGACAACCGAACTGCCACCATGTCCATCGTTCCAGCTACTGGGACATCCTCCCACGCTCGCCCCGGGCAGGCGCACGGGCCGGCCGCACTGGTCATGGCGCGCAAGCTGCTGCGCTACTGCCCTGCCCCCAACCGTTACGACGACTGGCTCGGGCGCATCGCGGAGCTCGTCAGTGCCGCCGGCAACGCCCCGACGCTCTCCTACTCGTTCCGTCCCCCACCCTCTCTTCCGGGCGACGTGGCCCATGGTGCAACGCCCCCTCCTCCCCAACGAGACGCCGACCCCGAGCCCAGGCGTGAAGCAAGCCCGTGCGACGAGCCGCGCGGGCCACCGGAGCGGGCGAGGGATGAAGTAACCTGCCAGGTGATACGTCTCCATCGTATCTATAATTTTTTATTGTTTCATGCCAATATTATACAACTTTCACATATTTTTCGCAATATTTTATATGATTTATTGGACTAACCTATTGATCCAGTGCCCAGTGCCAGTTCCTGTTTGTTGCATGTTTTTTGTTTCGCAGAATATCCATATCAAACGAAGTCCAAACGCGATAAAAATTTACGGAGATTTTTTTTGGAATATTTCTGAATTTTGGCAAGTGCAATCAATGAAAACAGAAGCGCATAGCGAGCATGATACACCAGGGCGCGGCGAGGGGGCCCAGGCGCGCCCTGGTGGGTTGTGCTCACCTCATATGTCGATTGGAACTCTCCTTTGGCCGCAGGAAAGCTAATTTTTGGATAAAAATCCCCTCAAAATTTCAGCCCGATCAGAGTTACGGATCTCCGGGAATATAAGAAACGGTTTTCGGCCAGAAAATGGGAACGTGAAACAGAAGAGAACAGAGAGGGAGATCCAATCTAGGAGGGGCTCCTGCCCCTCTGCCGCCATGGAGGCCATGGACCAGAGGGGGGACTCTCCTCCCATCTAGGGGGGATGCCAAGGAAGAAGCAGAAGGAAGGGGGCTCTCTCCCCCTCTACCTCGGTGGCGCCGGAATGCCGCCGGGGCAAGGATCGTGACGGCGATCTACATCAACAATCTTGCCGCCGTCAACACCAACTCTCTCCCCCTCTTACAGCGGTGTAACACCTCTCTTCCCCGCTATAATCTCTACCTAAACATGGTGCTCAACTCCATATATTATTTCACAATGATATTTGGCTATCCTATGATGTTTGAGTAGATCTCTTTTGTCCTATGGGTTAATTGTGGTATGATGTTATGGATGTGAGTTGTATGTTGATATGGTGCTGCCCTATGGTGCCCTCCATGTCGCACAAACATGAGGAATCCCCGCTGTAGGGTGTTGCAATATGTTCATGATTTGCCTATGGTGGGTGGCGTGAGTGACAGAAGCCCAGACCCGAGTAAGTGGGTTATGGCGTATGGGAGTAAAGAGGACTTGATACCTAATGCTATGGTTGGGTTTTACCTTAATGATCTTTAGTAGTTGCGGATGCTTGCTAGAGTTCCAATCATAGGTGCATATGATCCAAGTAGAGAAAGTATGTTAGCTCATGCCTCTCCCTCATTGCATATAACAAGTATCTATCGTATCATATTCAATTGCCTAGGGACAATATTTCTCTTGCGTTACACAAAAAGCTTTCTACTAAGTTATTTACTTTTATTGTTCTTTTATTTAAAACAGCACCTAACTTTTATTTCCACGTTCTTTATTATCTTGCAAAGTACTTCTAGTTTATTCCCGCAAAGTAGTTTCATACTTGTTCTAGGTAAAGCAAGCATTAGCGTGCGTAGAGTTGTATCGGTGGTCGATAGAACTTGAGGGAATATTTCTTCTACCTTTAGCTCCTCGTTGGGTTCGACACTCTTACTTATCGAAAAAGGCTACAAACGATCCCCTACACTTGTGGGTTATCAAGACCTTTTTCAGGCGCCGTTGCCGGGGAGCAATAGCATGGGGTGAATATTCTCGTGTGTGCTTGTTTGCTTTATCACTAAGTAGTTTTTATTTTTTGCTCTTGTTTTCTATCTTTAGATATGGGTAGGAAACGCAAAATACCAAAAAAATTAGATGTACTTGATGCTCCAAAAGTTGAGGAACCACTAGTGTTCCGTACTACCGAAGAATATTACTTGGATCATCTTCGATCCATTTGTGCTCGTGCTGAAAACCCAACTAGCTTAGTTGAGGGAAAATCATTAAATGAGCATGCTTATTATGTGCACACTGCATATCTCAAAATGGGATACTCTTGTGGAATCAAATTAATACTTTGTGTTGCTATGCTTGGAATCTATGTGAATTACATGATTTTACTTGTTGTTCTGAAGAAACTAAAAAACACCTTCCCTACCAATGTGTGTTTAATGATAATGAAATACTATCTTCTTATGCCAAGGAAGCCTATTGTTATTTTGATGTTGAACAAATTGAAGAATTTGTTGCTTTTAAGGGTGCTTATGAAATTGCTTCTTTGATTGAAAAGTATGATACTACTCTTATCAAATCTAATTTTTTTGCCATACTTAAATATTGCTATGAAAACTATGCCTCTAATGCTTATGTTAAATAATGTATTGAAGGAATGACCGCTGCCTTGGAAGAGACTAATATTTTGCAGGAATCTATGGAAGAGGAAGTTGCTGAAATTGTGAGCTCATTAGATGAAAAAGATGAGGAGGAGAGCGAAGAACAAAAGGAGGAAGAGCGGATTAGCTACCCGTGCCCACTTTCTAATGAGAGTAACTCTTCAACTCATACATTGTTTAATTACCCTTCGTGCTTACCGAAGGATGAATGCTATGATGACTGCTATGATAATTGCTATGATCCCTTGGATTCATTTGAAATATCCCTTTTTGATGAACTTGATGCTTGCTATGCTTGTGGCCCTGATGCCAATATAAATTATGCTTATGAAGATGAACTTGCTATAGTTCCTTATGTTAAGCTTGAAATTGTTGCTATTGCACCCACACATGATAGTCCTATTATCTTTTTGAATTCTCCCAACTACACTATATCGGAGAAGTTTGCTCTTATTAAGGATTATATAGATGGGTTGCGTTTAGCTACTACACATGATGATTTTAATGAATATAATATGCATGTGCTTGCTGCTCCTACTTGCAATTATTATGAGAGAGGAACGACATCTTCACCTCTCTATGTTTCCAATACTATAAAATTGCAAGAAACCGTTTATAATATGCATTGGCCTTTACTTAATGTGCATGAATTGTTCTTGTATGACATGCCGATGCATAGGAAGAGAGTTAGACTTTGTTGTCACATGATATATATCACTTTGTGCTCACTACTAAATTACAAATCATTGCTAATTAAAATTGGCTTTGATATACTTTGGAATCCAGGTGGATCTATTACTTGAGCACTTTATGCCTAGCTTAATGGCTTTAAAGAAAGCGCTGCCAGGGAGACAACCCAGAAGTTTTAGAGAATCATTTTATTCTGTTGTGTGCTTTTATAAAGTTTAAAAACAAAAAAAATTAGGGGGGAACCTAAAACTTCACAAAAGGAAAGGTGAAAGTTAGAGAGACGATGAGCATCGTTGAAGTGGGGGACGTCCTTGAACTTTTGTTTGTTGGTATGTGCGTCGTCAAAGTTAGAGAGATGATGAGCATCGTCAAAGTAAAGAGGACTTGATACCTAATGCTATGGTTGGGTTTTACCTTAATGATCTTTAGTAGTTGCAGCTGCTTGCTAGAGTTCCAATCACAAGTGCATATGATCCAAGTAGAGAAAGTATGTTAGCTCATGCCTCTCCCTCATTGCATATAACAAGTATCTATCGTATCATATTCAATTGCCTAGGGACAATCTTTCTCTTGAGTTACACAAAAAGCTTTCAACTAAGTTATTTACTTTTATTGTTCTTTTATTTAAAACAACACCTAACTTTTATTTCCACGTTCTTTATTATCTTGCAAAGTACTTCCAGTTTATTCCCGCAAAGTAGTTTCATACTTGTTCTAGGTAAATGTCGGATTTCGGGCTCCGCAAAACCCTCAAGATTCGAACACAGGGGCATGTGCGAAGATCCCCGGTAGCCTCGCCCGACCTAGCTCGCTAATCGATGGCCAAGACGATGAACTCGCACGATGATGAGCAAGCAGATGAACACGGTGGTTTACCTAGGTTCGGGCCGCTGCGAAGCATAATACCCTACTCCTGCTTTGGTGGATTGCCTCCCGTGGGGGTATGGTGGATGAACTAGTACAATGTTGAGGAGCCTCGCGAGGGTGCTCCTGAGGTGTTCTTGGCCCTCTGCTGGCTTTGTGGTGGTTCGGTTGGATTGACTGGTCGCCGGCCCCCCTCTATGGTGTAACCTAGCCTCTATATATAGCGGTGGCCCGGGTCCTCTTCCCTTATCGCAATGGCGGGAAGGGATCCCACAACGGCCAAATTTGAAGGGGGACAAGAGTACACCCCACCCTGTCCAAAGGTGGTCTTCGCCTGCAAAGTAGCTGTCGACGACGCAGAGGTGAGCTCGGTGATGACATCCGTCCTGCGGGGCTCGTGGTCGTGGTCTTGTTGCACCGGAATGGAAACCTTTGGGGGATGGTTTGGGAACCCGCGTACGTCCTTGCCCCCCTTGCACCAAAGGGGAAACTGCTCCGCCTGGCGCGCTGGCGCCCGCCTGTCCTTCCTTGCGTCATCCTTGACTCCTGAGGCCCGGTCCTGCATAGAGATCTCCGCCGCTCCGGAGGGGGCCTGGGGAGGCCCATCACTTGCCGGTCCTGATGCTGCTCCTCCTCGTGTGCCCAGGGTCCTTGTGAGGGCCTTGTCTTGAGTGGGGCCACATCTGGTTGTGCTTGGCTGATGAAGTGGGCCATGCCCTGGGCCGCAGGCAGGTAGGTCTGGGTACCCCCGTTCCCAGAACGCCGACAGTAGCCCCCGGGCCCAAGGCGTGCTCGCGCAGGCTTCTAGGCGAAGCCTTCAGGGCGGCCTGAAGCGCCGCGGGCCCGAAACGCCCGCGGGCCAGGTTTTACACGCGTCGAGCGCCTGGGCGGCGACGCCCCCGCTCCCCGAGGGCGTCAGGAACCGCTCCAAGTCAGATTGACACGACGCCCGTGTGCAGCGCCGGCCATCATTGCCCTTCCTTGAACGCTGCTGCTGCATTGGGCCTCTACTCCTCGGGCCACGTGGATGTGACCCTTCAATCAGCAGGAGAGGCGACACGGACTGTACTGCGCCGATCGAACCGCTCCTCGGCGCCCGAGAGGCGCACGACGCCTGCTCTCCCACGATGCCTCGTGGCTGCAGTTACGCCTATAAATCCGCCCCGCCCCTGGCGGGGGAGGGGCATCGCAGTCTCGGGGTGTCTTCCTGCTTCCACTGCTCCGCGGAGAAAGCCCTCTGCTCTTCCCAGCTTCTCTTCTTCCATGGCGTCTGGAGGAAGCGCAGCGGGCGCGGGGAAACGCGCGGCACCGCCGGCTCCCTCGCCCTCCTCCGGAGGCAGCGACGGGGGGCCCTCGTGGTCGGCGCAAGTTCGCCAGCGCTGGGCCATGGTCGATGAGTGAGTACCCCGCCGCCTCCCTCCTCCTTAGTTGTTTTGTCCAGCGTTCCGAGCATGATCCTCTCCTTCTCCCAGGGCGACTGTGGCCAAGAAGCGCAAGCTCGGCGAGCTCCAAGAGGAGGTGGACGCGCTGCGGGCCCAGCTGGCGACCGTCGAGGCCGCCTTCCAGGCTGCCCTCAGGGGCGAAGCAGAGGCCAGGGCGGAGCTGGAGTCCCTCCAGGCCCAGGTGAAGGAGGCGGTCAACGCCGTGCAGGCCGCCCAGGACGAGGCGGCACATACCAGGATGATGGAGTCCCAGCGCGCCAAGCAGTACCTTGGCATCGCCAGCCACGCGGCCGGCGCAGTGAGCGGTTCATCGGGGAAGCCCCCGCGCTGCCGTGCGTGCGCGGCGACAGAGGCTACCTTGACTTCTTCCAGAAGGTGGTGGAGGCGATGGAGACCGGCGTCTCCCGCGTGAACGCGGACAGCGAGTCCGACGCGCGCGACCTCCTGGACCTCGCCTTGACGCTTGTCTTCTCCAACCTGCGCTGCCTCGCCCCACAGCTCGACCTCCGGCGTGTCGGGGAGCGGGTGCCTGACGGGGTGCAAGGTGCGCCCGCACGTGGAGTCCATGGTGGAGCGGTTCATCCAGGTGCCCGCCTCCAGCGGGGAGGATGACTCCGACGCCGAGGCGGGTGGTGGCGCAGGCAGCAACGGTGGCTTCTCCCCCTAGACATCCCCTGTCTCCCCTTCATGGTTCCTGTAAAACTCAAGAAGAACTCGGCCCCAGAGGGTGTTAGCCTTTTGCGTATTACCTTCGTCTCCGTCCTTCCTTTTCTTAAATCGCCGGTCTTATGCTTGCCGTGACGTGACTTAGCTTCTTCGCGCGGGGCTCGGCGCCGCTGCCGACGCGGCCTGGTGATGGCAGACGGTAGGGCCGTCGTGAGGCTCTCTCTCCTGAGGGGCAACTCGTGGCTGCCACCCCCCGGGTTCATGGCCCTGCAGCTCGTCGTGGTGGGGTCCCTCCCCTTGTGCCGTTTTTCCTGTCGCTTCAGTCCTTAGGAGTCTCGGTAGCCGCGCGTGGTGGCCCGTAGTACCTGCATCCTTACATTAGTGCGCATAGTCCTTATCCCGTCCTCTGGTTGTTATTAGGTCCGAAGGCTCTTGCTTGGTTTGGCAGTGTACTTAGCTTGTAGGGCGGTGACGATCTCGTGCGTCGCGAGGTGCGGTTGGGTCACCCCGATAGTCCGCGATCCCTCCTGGGACGCTTCCTCCTTCTTTGTGGGACGGTTTGGGGCCCCTTTTGGTACTCTGTGTCTGCAGGCCCCAGTCCCGCACATTTCCCTACCACCGTAATGTACGACCGGATCACCTGGACGCACCTACGAGGTGAGGCCCCGACACCCTTGATGTCGACCGGATCACCAAGGACGACATCAAGGGGCGAGTGGCTATATGACCGGTAAGGCTCCTGAGGCGCGTTGCTCAGGAGCCCCCCTTGACGCTCAAGCGCCTCTACGTCGGCAGGTCCCAGTCCCGCACATTTCCCTACCACCGTAATATACGACCGGATCACCAAGGACACAATTACGAGGCAAGGCCCCGACACCCTTGATGCCGACCGGATCACCAAGGACGACATCAAGGGGCGAGTGGCTATATGACCAGTAAGGCTCCTGAGGCGCGATGCTCAGGAGCCCCCTTTGACGCTCGAGTGATCCCCAATCCGTTCTGCCGGATGCTGCCTCAGGAAGCCCTGGGGCCTCCCGAGACCCCATGCTGTGGAGCCGTGCTGCGGTCAGAGCCCCCGAGCGGGGGTCGACGGCTAAAATATGTGAGCCCCTGAGGCGACAGGGCCTCGCTATCCAGCTCCGAGGCGTCTCGGGGAGGGCCGGAGAGCACGGCTCCTTGTGAAACACCAATCCAGAAAGAGAGAACTCAAGATCGGTAAAACGAGAGAGCAATGAGAGAAAAAGTTCCCGCCCCTTTTCTTTTAAGTATAGAGTTTCAAAATTCTCAAACTTCATTCCAAAAAGCGGCAATTCGAACACCAAAAAGAAGCAAGCAACTGCCGCATCCGGCCCCTAGGCTAGTCTTTGTCTTCGTCTTCCCCCAGCGCTGAGCGTAGGGCATCCACATTGCATGGGCATAGCCATTGGAGGGCACTGTTGTCCGCCAGCACGGAGCTGTGGCTTCCACATTGCGTGGGAAGGAACCCCTCTGCGTCCTCGGGGGGCTCCGGGCGTATACAGCCCGATCATTATTGCGTGAGAGTGTCACGGCCGTAGATAGCTGGGCAAGCCCCCAGGCGCACGGCCTGGTGGCTCCCAACTCCGTCAAGAACCATCCCGTGCATTTCTGCTCGGTTGCGCACCCTTATGACCCAAACCCGAATGAATTGTTCCCCGCGTAACCACAGGATTGCGCTCCCGCGGCCCAAACATGAGCACAATGCATCCGGCGCAGCCATAAAGGTGTTTTGTCGATGAAGCCGCGTCGTGAAGCGTCCGTGCCTCAGCCGAACAATGTCCTGAGGGCCTCGTGAGGCCCAGTCTCCCGAGGCTGTGCCGGTGCTTCCGTTGCCGCGGGTGGCCCGCGCTGCTTGTGTCTTGCTGCTCCCTCCAGGCCAATACTCCTGAGGCCTTGGGGTTGGTTCGGCGTTGCTTGCTCGCGAGGGCGTCGGCTTGCGCCGCGCCCCGCGGGCCCGGGGGCGCCCTCCCTCATTCTCCCGCTCGCGTCGTCCAGGCCCGGTGCTCCGTCGGCGGAAGCCCCCAGGCCCGGCTCGGGGAGGACGCCCAGGGTGCTCCCTACTCTTGGGAGGTGCTGACGCCTGCGGCAGGCGCCTGACCCACCCCAACGTCAGGCGGTACGACGTAGCATGGTACATAGGGCTCCACATAAGGGCTCGGTTCTCCTCCCGAGCCGTCCGGCGGGGCGCCGGGGACGGTTCCTCCTGGCGGCGGCGAGGCGCCCCCCCGCGCGCGCCGCTCGCAGACCCTCCTGCGATGGGCCTCAGAGCGGAGTTGCTTACCTCTGCCACCGCCGTTGGGTGGGCCATGCATCTCCTAGTGTGGATTGCCTCCTCGGCAATCTGATGCGCCTTCGCCGTTGTTGCTTGTTTGTCCGGACGCCTGCGCCACTTGCTCCCTGACCGGATGGCGCGCTCCCGCCTGGTCAACCCAGGCTACTGAAGGTCCACCGGGTCATGGAGGCGCGTGTTGGTGTGCGCGCGGGGCACCCCGTTGTTTCCTCCGTGCGTTCGGTCGTCGTGGCCGGACTGCGCCCCGAAACCGGTCACCGGGATTTGAAGGAGAGGAAGCACGGCGTGCGGTTGGCCCCGCCCGGGCTCACCCAGTGCCGGAGGGGGCACACCGCCGGCGCCTGACGCCTGTGGCCTTGAAGAAGAGTGAGGAGCCACGGCCCTCTGCGCGACGGTGACCAGCTGTGCAACATGGTCGGGCGGTGGCGGAGCATCTCGCTTGCCAGCAGTAGCGCATCGTGCGCGTTGAGGTCCCCCACGTAGGTGCGGCGCGTCGCCGGTACTGGGGGTGCCGCCCGCCCGCCATGTACTTGGGCGGTGCGAGAAGCGGCGTCGGTGGAGACGATGCTGGTGGCTTGATACTGACCGCCCGGTAATATGTTGCTGGGGCGTGGGTCTCCGGCGGCAGCGGTGGGGTCGATGGAAGCTGATCCGCTGCGGCCGGGGGAGGCTTGTTGGGCGCCGGCCATCGGAGCGGTGAAGCGCGGGACGAGCGAAGCTTGGAGAAGACTCCGACACGCCCCCTACCTGGCGCGGCAAATGTCGGACTTCGGGCTCCGCAAAACCCTCAAGATTCGAACACAGGGGCGTGTGCGAAGATCCCCTGTAGCCTCGCCCGACCTAGCTTGCTACTCGATGGCCAAGACAATGAACTTGCACGATGACGAGGAAGCAGATGAACACGGTGGTTTACCCAGGTTCGGGCCGTTGCGAAGCATAATACCCTACTCCTGCTTTGGAGGATTGCCTCTCGTGGAGGTATGGTGGATGAACTAGTACAATGTTGAGGAGCCTCGCGAGGGTGCTCCTGAGGTGTTCTTGGCCCTCTGCTGGCTTTGTGGTGGTTCGGTTAGATTGACTGGTCGCCGGCCCCCCTCTACGGTGTAACCGAGCCTCTATATATAGTGGTGGCCCGGGTCCTCTTCCCTTATCGCAATGGCGGGAAGGGATCCCACAACGGCCAAATTTGAAGGGGGACAGGAGTACACCCCGCCCTGTCCAAAGGTGGTCTTCGCCTGCAAAGTAGCTATCGACGACACAGAGGTGAGCTCGGTGATGACATCCGTCCTGCGGGGCTCGTGGTCGTGGTCTTGTTGCACCGGAATGGAAACCTTTGGGGGATGCTTTGGGAACCCGCGTACGTCCTTGCCCCCCTTGCACCAAAGGGGAAACTGCTCCGCCTGGCACGCTGGCGCCCGCCTGTCCTTCCTTGCGTCATCCTTGACTCCTGAGGCTGGGTCCTGCATAGAGATCTCCGCCGCTCCAGAGGGGGCCTGGGGAGGCCCATCCCTTGCCGGTCCTGATGCTGCTCCTCCTCGCGAGCCCAGGGTCCTTGTGAGGGCCTTCTCTTGAGTGGGGCCGCGTCTGGTTGTGCTTGGCAGATGAAGTGGGCCATGCCCTGGGCCGCAGGCACGCAGGTCTGGGTACCCCCGTTCCCAGAACGCCGACAGTAAAGCAAGCATTAGCATGCGTAGAGTTGTATCTGTGGTCGATAGAACTTGAGGGAATATTTGTTCTACCTTTAGCTCGTCGTTGGGTTCGACACTATTACTTATCGAAAAAGGCTACAAACGATCCCCTACACTTGTGGGTTATCACCAGGTGGTGCCACGGCCGCGCGTTGACGCGCGCGCGCTCCCCGCTCCGCTGCGCCAGCGTCACGACCGTGCGCCCCTGGAGGCCACAGTGCAGGAACACCAAGACCGGGCCCCTCCCGTGCGCGCGGCGCCTGTTTGTGCAGTGGGGTGCCGCGCCATCGCCTCGGAGCTGCGCCGGGTTGCCTGGCCCGGCAAGTTCAAGCCGAACCTGTCTCCATGCTACGATGGCACCCCCGACCCTGCAGAGTTCCTACAGCTCTACTCGGTGAGCATTGAGGCGGCTGGTGGAGACGACAAGGTCATGGCGAACTGGTTCCCCATGGCCCTCAAGGGTGGTGCGCTCTCCTGGCTCCTCAATCTCTCGGAGGGGTCGATCACCTCATGGGAAGAACTTCGCGAGCGCTTCGTCGCCAACTTCCAAGGCACTCACGACCGCGCCCTCGCTGTGACTGACCTGCGTCGCGTGAAGCAACAGCCGGGGCGAGACCTTGCACAAGTACATACAACGTTTCACGATTGTTCGCCTCAATATCCCGAGGGCGTCGGATGAGGCCATCGTCTCGTCGTTCACCGACGGCATCAGGGACCTCAGGATGAGGGAGGAGCTTGCCATCCATGATGACATGTGCTCTGCTCTGGAAATGTTCAACCTGGTGAACAAGTGCTCAAAGGCCGAGGAGGGCCGCCTCTCCCTCCTCGAGCTTCCGGAGGCGGACCCTGAAGACAAAAAGACCAAGACCAAGGAAACGAAGCGCAAGGCCCCCGCGGTGCTGGCGGCGGAACCTGAGGCGAAGCGCAGTCGAGATGAGGAGCCCCACAGGGGTGGACGGCCGTTCTGCATTTTCCATTGCTCCAACAGCCACAACACCAACGACTGCCAGGAGCTCAGGTCGCTCCGCGATGAGCATTTCAGTCGTCACCCTGGGCACGGCGACCGTGGCTATGGTCGCGGTGGAGGCTATGGTGGAGGCTGCTGGGATAGTCGTGACCCGGGTCAGGAGTGGCACGACTAGCCTTGGGAGGTCCGCTGGCGCGATGAGCCTCGTGAGGGGTCCCGCCGCGACCAGCCTCGTGAGGCTCGCCCTCGTGAGGCCGTCCTCCCCCCACTGCCGCCGCCACCGAGGAGGAAGGAAGAAGACAGGCAGAACGATGGGGCTGGGGGCTTCTAGGAAGCCAGGGCAATCGCTTGCTTCCTGGGCGGCACTCAGGCCCCTGCGTCGAACCGGATCTTCAAGCAATTCTCGCGGGAGGTGAACGCGGCTCTCCCGAGGCTTGAGGCCATGCGTCCCCTCAAGTGGTCACAGTGCGCCATCACCTTCGGCTCCAAGGATCAACTCAGGTGGTCGGCCGTGGCAGGCGCGCTCCCCATGCTGTGCGGGCCGACCATCAGCAATGTCTTCGTCACCAAGACCCTTATCGACGGTGGCGCTGGGCTCAATGTCCTCTCCATCGAAACGTTCGAGACGCTCCAAGTGCCCTATGACCAGCTCATGCCAACCAAACCTTTCTCAGGGGTCACTGATGGCTCCACCGTCCCCATCGGGCAAGTGCGCCTGCCGGTCACCTTCGGCGGGCGTAGCAACTACCACACCGAGCTCATCGACTTCGACGTCGCTAACATCCACCTCCCGTACAACGCGATCCTCGGGTACCCTGCCCTCGCCAAGTTCATGGCGGTGACTCACCATGGCTACAACGTCCTCAAGATGCCGGGGAGTGGTGGCGTCATCACTGTCGCCTGCAATGAGAAGGACGCCGTTTGCTCCCTCGAGCGCGCCTACCGGGCCGCAGCGGCAGAAAACTCTGACGACGTAGGCGGCATCCTGCCTCCTGAGGATGTCCCCAGGAAGAAGAAGCAGCTCCTCTCCAAGGGGCATCAGGGGGAGGAGGCCTCCAAGGATGGCGCCTCAGGCTCCGCGCCCGGAGCCAAGGCTCCTTCCCCCCTCGCATAGGAAGGCGCGCTCAGCGCCTCCCTCGGGTCGGGCTCGGGAGCTTCCATCTGGGAGGCTTCCGACCTGACCAGTGAGACGAGGGAGGTGCTCGGGCACAACATGGAGGCGTGCTTCGATATGCGCCCACTCAAGCAAGGAGCACGGCGCGAGGCGCCAGGTTCGCGGGAGTTCATCACCAATGCGATCAAGGAGCTTCAGGAGGCGCAGACCATGCGAGGTGGGTGTTGCCCCGCACCACCTAGCGCAGCCACTGTCCCCGGCTCGGGCGGCATGCTGCTCATCTGCGTCGACATACCGGGCATCAACAGGGCCGGGTCCCAGGACCTCTTTTGGCCGTCGCGCGTCGGCCGCAGTGGGGTCTATCCGTGCAACTACATCCACATGCCCTTTGGCCTGGTGAATGCAGGTGCCACGTACCAGCGCCTTGCCTAGGCCATGCTCGCACCCTACGAGGCCCGGCACCGCGTGGTCCTGGAGGAGGTGCCAGGCCCTAGCGAGGACCCCGAGCCTCCAGAGGCGTCGGGCTCATGAAGGCCAGGCTTCAACGACTACCTCGACGCTTCAGTGGTATCGTTGCCAGGTGACTTTTTGGTTCAGCCCACGTAACTTTTTGGTTTCTTCGGATTGAGGGCACCCATCGGGCTGCATTATCCTCAGGCGGTTGGGGCTCATCCCCGCAGCCGCGTCGTTCGTGCATGTATCAGAACCTCTTATGCATTTGATAAATTTCCTTAGTATTCCAACCTGCATGCTCAATGCTTCGCCACCGTGAATGTTGCCGCGCCCTAACAATCCCGCCTTCGACCGCCTCGTGATTAAGGGCTGGCACGACGTCTGTGCTCGGGTCCGTCCCTGCAGCGTTGATAAATCCAAGCGGTCGAGCTCTGTCTCGCGGGCCAGCCCCGTGCACGTCACCTCCCGTGGCCCTTGGTGCTACGTCCTCGCATGAGCTAATCGGGAGTGGGTGAGTCAAGGCGCGCGACACGGTTCCTGCAACCACAGTCGGCGTTTCGGCGCCACGGGAGCCACGCGCCGGTTTTTTTTCCTTGGGTTTGTCGCATGAGAAGACTGGGCACGGCGTCTGTGCTCGGGTCCGTCCCTGCATCGTTGATAAATCCAATGGTTGAGTTCTGTCTGGCGGGCCGGCCCCGCTCACGTCACCTCTAGGGGTCCTTGGTGTTTGGCCTTCTCATGCGATGGCCCTCGGAAATTCATTTGGCGCAGGTTTCTCCAAAAATATACAGGACTTGCAATGGTGCCTCCTACCAGAAGATTTAGGCGCAACCCGCCTTTGAGGTAGGGCCTCGTGAGACCCGCGCTGGCTCACGGGTGCCCAAATACACCTCCAGTTCTACCATGCAGGCCACGCGTACGAACTTAATGGGCTGTACACGCCCGGGGGTTCAAGCGCCGAGGCCCCCTTCCCACGCCCAAGTGGAAGCCCCATGCTCTGCGCTGGCGGACGACACTGTCGCTCAGCGGCTATGTCCACGCAACGTGGAAGCCCCATGCTCCGCGCTGGTGGATAAACAACTGAGGGCGCCCTAGCGGCTACATCCAACCTCAGGACGGCCCCTCACAGCCCCGTCTCGCAGCATTCCCCTGGGATGCCCGCGCGAGGAGGCTACACGGGAGCTACGCTCAGGCCGGGCCTGGCGCACGCCACCTCCCCAGGTCCCTGATACCTGGTCTTCCCGCATCCCTCCCAGGCGAAAGCTAGCAAGGAAAGGTACGAAAGCCGCTCGTACGTCATAGGGGACCCCTGAGCATCGCGACTCAGGGGCCTCATTGGTCACGTAGCCCCTCACCCCTTGGTCTCGTCCTAGTGATGCGGACGCCCCAACGGCGGTTGAGGTATGCGCGGGACTGGGCCCTGCCGACGCAGAGCTCAAGGTGCTCCGAATCTCCAAATCAACCCCATCGTTGCCATGTTCCCTTCATGAGGGCTGCTCGTACGTCAAGGGGGACTCCTGAGCATCGCGACTCAGGGGCCTCACTGGTCACGTAGCCCCTCACCCCTTGGTCTCGTCCTGGTGATCCGGACGCCCCAACGGCGGTTGAGGTATGCGCAGGATCGGGCCCTGCCGACACAGAGCACTACAGCAAGCAGGAAGGAAGCTAGGCAAGGAAGGAAACCACATAATTTAAACAGTCATTACAAGCATTGAATGTCTCCGAAAACGCAAACAATTCTAACGCCTCCGCGAGGCACAATAAATGTTGCAGGAAAGGACCTAGGAGGAGGAGCTGATGGTCGGCGTCCTGGGAACGGGGGTACCCAGACCTGCCTGCCTGCGGCCCAGGGCGTGGCCCACTTGACGATCCGTACGGCCCAGCATGGCTTCACTCAAGACAAGGCCCTCGTGAGAGTCCCACCCTCGCGAGGAGAACAGTGCCAAGACCCGCAGGGGAATAGGCCTCCCCAGGCCCCCTCCTGAGTGGCGGAGATCTCTATGCAATGGTCGGCCTCGGGAGGTCAGGGATGACGTCAGCCAGGCCAGGCGGGCACCAGCGCGCCAGAGAGGACAGTTTCCTCTTTGGTGCAAAGGAGGCAGGGACGAGTGCAGGTTCCCGAGGCGCCCCGCCAAAGGTTGCCATTTTGGTGCGACGAGACCAGTCTAGCGGGCGCGGCAGGACGGATGTCATCACCGAGCCCACCACTGCATCACCAACAGCTACTTTGCAGGCGAAGACCACCTTTCATCAGGATAGGATGTACCTCCTGTCCCCTTTCGAATTTGGCCGTTGAGGGATCCCTTCCCGCCATTGCGATAAGGGGAGAGGACCCGGGCCACTATAAATAGAGGCTAGGCTGCTCTGTAGGGGGAGGGATCCAACACCACCCGTACGCCCTCGGGAGGCAACTCACCACTGTACTAGTTCATCCACGAACCTCCTCGGGAGGCAATCCACCAAAAGGCAGGAGTATGGTTTTACGCTTCGCAGCGGCCCGAACCTGGGTAAATCCTCATGTGCTATCTTCTTCCTCGCCATCGAGCGGGGTTATCGCGTTGTGAGCTTGGAGGGGGTGAAGCTATTGGGGATCTTCGCACACGCCCCTGAGTTCGAACTTCTTAGGGTTTTTGCGGAGCCTGAATTCTGACATTTGGCGCGCCAGGTAGGGGACATGTCGGGATCCTTACTGAAACTTCGCCTCGCCTCCGCTCGCCGTTTCCATGGCCAAGGGACGCCAAGCCCGCGCCGAACGACGGGCTGCTCGTGTTGCTCGGGCGACACCTGTAGGCCTCGGCATCCCACGTTGCCTTGCTCCCCCGTCGGAGGACGCCATCTCCAGCCCGGCCTTGGACAGGCGCCGGGGGCTATCGCCCTCATCGACCGCGCAGCGCGCTCTCATCGCCCCGACCCTTCCCCGCGTCCGCGTCGCGGCATTGTCCTCCCGGGCTCGCCGCGACCCGGCACGCGGGCGAATCGCGATCCTCGTGGCCCATGAACTGCAGCGTTTCCACATTGCTCGCGGATGCTACGATGGCTGGATATGTCGCGCGCCCAGGCGCGCCACCATGGCAGGCGAGGTCCAGGCGTTTCCTTATGGGGCGGGCCAGGGGGCTCGCGTCCATGGGGTCACTCAACCGACCGCCGAGACGCTGAGGACACGCGGACGCACGGGAGAAACGCGTCGTGACCCGCGCCCGCTGGGGGCGCGGCCCGGCTCATCAGGCATGCAGGAGTTGCTCCCTGGCATAGACGGGGGCCGATGGGAGCTGCCGGCCGCATGGGGTAGGCGCCGCAACGCGCCTCCCAGCACGCCCGGCGCGTCAGGGGAGGACGCCTGGCGACTCGTCTACACCGACACCTGGGGGCTCGCACAACTCCACAACAACCATGTTGACGAGTGCCCGGGCCATGATGGGAGCAGCGCCGGCCACCACGACAACAGGACGAGCACATGTGACCTCGCGAGCAGCTTTCGTCGGAGCTAGTATGAACAAGCTCGCGAGGGTGGCTGGCGGGGCTGGTCTCATGAGGATGTCTGGCACTGGCAGCCTCATGAGGCGCGCCCGCTGGTGGGGAGCTACCCTTGGCAAGCGCCTGGGTCCGCGGACCGGGGGTCGCCTGCCTGGAGAAGGACGGTGGAACAGACGGCAATGTCCCCAGGCAGGGCGACCCCAGCCTGGAGACGGAGGGTGGAACACACGCCCATGTCCTCAGGCCAGGTGCTTCCAACCTGGAGACGGAGGGTGGAACACACGCCCATGTCCTGAGGCCAGGTGCTTCCAACCTGGAGACGGAGGGTGGAACATACGCCCATGTCTCTAGGACGGGCATCCCCTACCTGGAGACGGAGGGTGGAACATACGCCCATGTCTCCAGGACGGGCGTCGCCTACCCAGAGACGGAGGGTGGAACACACGCCCATGTCTCCGGGCCAGGCCTCGCTCGACCAGCGGCAGGAGATCACGTACTCACCCATGTCTCCGGGTCCGGCTCGGTCCACCCGGGGACGGGCGGTTGGGTACCCATGCGGGGCTTCCGGGCACCCCAGCGAGGCGCGCTGGGGTACCGCCTTGGGCGTCGGCCTCGCGCGCGGCGGAGGGCCCCTGAGCCGAGCCCCGCTCGCGCCACAGGGGGCTACGGCTCTGCTACAACGAAGACACCCGCCCCTGGGCTTTGGGGTGCCCGAGGCCCTATTCCGAGGTGGGCCCCCCCTGCGGAGAGCGTGGGGGACTCCCTCCGCGCTCGGGGGCCCGTCCAGAGCCGACCTCACCTCGTCGCGTCATGCTTGGGGGCTGGGAGTGGGCTCCATGCCCAGGAGGCATAGAGCTCCTAGCGCACCCCCAGGCTTGACCCGTGACACTCTCACGTAATAATGAGTGGGCTGTACATGCCCGGAGCCCCCCAAGGATGCGGAGGGGTTTCATCCCACGCCCAAGTGGAAGCCCCATGCTCCGCGCTGGCGGACAACAATGCCCTCCAATGCCTATGCCCACGCAAGGTGGAAGCCCTACGCTCCGCGCTGGGGAGAAGACGAAGACGAAGAATAGCCTAGGTGCCGGACGCGGCTGTTATTTGCCCGTTTTGTATTTGAATTTGCCACCTTTTGGAATAAAACTTGGAACTCTTGCGTTTTTCTTCTGGAAATAGGGGGGTCGCTTTTTTTTGGCAACGATTTCCGTTTGGCATCTCGCTTTTTTGGGGAGCTCGGCAACTGCTGGCCCCTTCCTCTCTCACGAGCGGCCCGTAAGTGGAAGCTGGACGCAGTAGATGCACAACCACGCACACCCTGCCAAGGCCTAAATGCTCGAACGCTCGCGTGACATGATCATCCTGTTCTGCAGGAATTTTTGGCAAAAAGAAGTGCGATGCAGAGCATCACGTCACACGGGAGTACCCACGAGGGCCCTTCAAAAGATACATTCAAACCGCCACGGGGCCACGCTCATAGCACTGACAGGTAAACGAGAAGACTACTTATGACGACATGCCGCCATCGTCGCCCTCATCACCACCAGCACCGTCGGGCCTGCACTCCCCGGCTCCGGCATGGTCACCCGGTTCGTCAGAAGAAAACCCCGCGATCGAGTCCTCCACATGATCCTCCACCCACTCGGCAAGGGCACCTTGGATCACTTCGGGTACAGGGGCGAGCACCGCCCCGAAGTCGAAGTGCGGATCAAGACGAAGGAGATGACTGAAGACGTGCGAGGCCGCCCGCACAAGGAGGTCGCGGCGCTTCTCCTCCACGAGCTCGTGGATCTTCTCCGCACCCCCCTCAAGGTGCTCCACGACCCTAGAAAAGAAGCCTAGGTACCCGGCATCGTCAGGGACGAGAGGGCTCAGGACGCTCTCGCCGCAGATGTTGCTCAAGGCCCAGTGAGCCCTCTTCTTGAGGGATTGGAACATCTTGGAGCACGTGTTCTGAAGGCCGCGGGCACGATCCGCCTCGTCCAAAGCCTTCTCCGCGAGGGAAGTGATGCCCTCCACCTGCTTGTAGAGAAAAGATAGCTCGGCCTTGGCAGTAGCCTAGGCATCCAGCGCGGCTTGCTGGCGTCGCTCCGCTTGATCTAACCTTCTCCTGAGGACGTCGGCCTCGCTTTTCAGGTGGTCGCGTCACCTGCAGAAACGGGACTCCTGGAGCTTCAACTTCGCGCGGTAGTCCTGGAGGAGGGAACGCCGAACCTCCGCCACCCTGTCGTCGACCTCCTCCTGAATCTTTGCCTCGCGGGAGGCGAGGGAGTCCTCGGCGAGGGACACCTGGTGCTCCCTCACCTCCAGCCTCTCGTGCTCCAGGCTCAGCTCCAGCGCTTCCATCGTCAGCGCATCTTTGGGTATGCGGGGCCCCGCACCACCGGTGGGCGGCTCGGTCGTCAAGTTGTCAAGAGCGGCCCTGTGTACCTGGATTCACCTTTCAAGGGCGGCATTGGAGGCTTCAAGCTCCTCCAAGCATTCCTCCAAGGCCTGGCGTCGGTAGTCGACGGCTTGGGCCTCCGCAAGGGTGCGGTCGCGGGCCTCCCTCGCCGTGGCAAGGGACCCCTCGGCGTCTGCGTGAGCGCGCTCGCGCTGCAGGCGGCCGAGGTTGACGGCAACCTCAAGACGATGCCACTCGCGCGCAAGGCACTGGCGCTCTGCCTCGAGACGGGTGTCGGCGGTGGAGAGCTCCGCCCCCAGACACCCCAGCGCGTTCGCTGCGGTCTTTAGCAGACCGCGCCACACGGCGCTCCGGTCACATGCGAGCTCAAGGGCCCATCCAGGATCTCCACCTTCCTCTGGATATATAGGAAGGGCATGCGAGGGGACGCCCAGCCCCGGTGCGCGCCCGGGGGCTGGGGGCTCCTCCTCTCTCTCCTCGGGCGGAGGCCGCACCCCGCAGAGATCCGCGTCTTCGCTCAAGGAAGGCCCTAGGGCACGGCGCGGCTGACTCCCGTGGAAGACCGCCTGCGGAGGATGTAGCCTCACCCCTGCAAGTTGGGGGCCAGGCATGAAGAAGTTCGCGGGAAACTCGCGCTCAGGACCCCCCGAGGGCCGCACGAGCTCGGGTACGGGCACCCTCCTGTGAGGAGCCTCGAGGGCCGCGGGAGGCAAGGCCACGATGGGGCCGGTGGCCTCAGGAGGCGGCGGTGGTGCCGCGCCTTCCTCTTCGGAGGGGAACCTGTAGAACAGAGACTCAGAAGGGGCACACCGGGGAAGACTGAGGGCACTCGGACACTTACTCATCCAAGGCGACCCACTTCCTCTTCATCGGCACCCACGGCGACGGGCGGCAACCGCCCCCAGACCCCTTCCTCTTTCGGCAAGCGCGGGGGCCTGGGGACGACGTGTCGGCGTCTGACCCCACACATCCAGCAGCGGAGACGGCGGCCGCCCCCACCAGCGGGGTGTCATCTTCACTCCTGGGCAGGGCCGCAGCAAGAGCCCGAGGAATGGGCAACATAGGACGCCTCTCCACGGCCAAAGGAGGAGCCACGGCCCCAGGACACCCAGGCCTTGAAGCCATCGCTTGGGGATCGTCCTGGGGACCCACTCCCACCGAAGGGAGGAGACCCCACTCGTCGAAGCGTGGCATCTTCCCGGCAAGGGGCCCCCCCCGTCCTGGCAGTTGTACAAAGGAAGGTCGTTCCGGGGAAGCTCATCCGGTTACCCGCCGGTCAGGCGACGGAGCAGCTTGCGCAGTGCGCTGGAAAGAAGAGAAGGAACCTGGAGCCTCATGGAGTCGCAAGGGCCCACGAATGTCCACAACGGGCGGGAATGGCGCTAGAGAGGAGCAATTCGCTGGCGGGAGAACTCCCGCACCACCATCACCATTGTCACGCTAGACTTCTTCAGTTCCGCCAGCCTGACCAAAACAGGCGTGAGCCGCGGGTCGACAAGCTCCTCGTGTTGCCACCTGGGATTTGGCTCTGCAGGAACCAACGGGGGTTGGAGCAGGGAGCCGGCCTCAGCAGCATCGACGTACACCCACTGCCTCCGGAAACCTTCAGCATTCGGCGAAAGCCGGGCGTCGAGGGTCCCGCTGGCTGTCGCATCGGCAGCTCGCAGGGACACACATCCTGAACAGTGTCCCCCAGGGTTCAACCGGAGGGAGAACAAGTGGCAAAGCAGGGCCACAGAAGGGGAGACGCCGATGAAGGCCTCGCACAGGAACACGAAGGCAGAAAGGAGGACGATGGAGCCAGGGTCAAGATGAAGCGCATGAACCTGATAATGCGTGAGCACGGCAGAAAAGAAGTCCGAGAACGGAGGCAGCAAGCCGGAGAGGAGGGCGTGGAGATGAAGGGGAATGCAGGTGGCCTCCAGCTCGGGCTGAGGCCGCGATCCCAGCCAGATCTTGGTTGCCCCCCACTCGTTGGAGCCGGCGGCGACCGCCAGTCGGACCTTCTCCAGCCCCTCAAGATTGACCACCGATCCGAGGATCGACCTAACGCGGGCTCCAGCGTCGGCGAAGGTTCTGGCGCCTTCGAGGCCTCGCCCCCTCTCTTCTTGGGGGCCATGGCGGACAGCCAAGCCGGACGGACGCAGGACTTGGCGGAGAAGGCGTGAGCCGCAGAAGAAGGGAGAACGGGCAACCAGATTGATAGGGAACAGTGACGGCTCGTAGGCGTGCGCCAGGCGGTTTGTCAGCCGGGGCAGTCGCCGAGGCAGCGCGAAGGAGTGAAGGCGTCAGCGTCTCGGAGGGCGCCGCGTGTCAAGCCTGGCCCGCAGGCGGTTGGGGCCCATGGCGCTTTGGGTCATCTTCTATGGCTTCGCCCAGAAGCCAACCCGAGCGCGCCTTGGGCCCGGGGGCTACTGTCGACGTCCTGGGAACGGGGGTACCCAGACCTGCCTGCCTGCGGCCCAGGGTGTGGCCCACTTGACGGTCCGTACGGCCCAGCGCGGCTTCACTCAAGACAAGGCCCTCGCGAGAGTCCAACCCTCGCGAGGAGAACAACGCCAAGACCCGCGGGGGAATAGGCCTCCCCAGGCCCCCTCCTGAGTGGCGGAGATCTCTACGCAATGCTCGGCCTCGGGAGATCTGGGGTGATGCTGGCCAGGTCAGGCGGGCACCAGCGCGCCAGAGGGGACAGTTTCCTCTTTGGTGCAAAGGAGGCAGGGACGAGCGTAGGTTCCCGAGGCGCCCCGCCAAAGGTGGCCATTTTGGTGCAACGAGACCAGGCCAGCGGGCGCGGCAGGACGGATGTCATCACCGAGCCCACCACTACATCACCAACATCTACTTTGCAGGCGAAGACCACCTTTCGTCAGGATAGGATGTACCTCTTGTCCCCTTTCGAATTTGGCCGTTGAGGGATCCCTTCCTGCCATTGCGATAAGGGGAGAGGACCCGAGCCACTATAAATAGAGGCTAGGCTGCTCTGTAGGGGGGAGGGATTCAACACCACCCGTACGCCCTCGCGAGGCAACTCACCACTGTACTACTTCATCCACGAACCTCCTCGGGAGGAAATCCACCAAAAGGCAGGAGTAGGGCTTTACGCTTCGCAGAGGCCCGAACCTGGGTAAATCCTCGTGTGCTATCTTCTTCCTCGCCATCGAGCAGGGTTATCGCGTTGTGAGCTTGGAGGGGGTGAAGCTGTTGGTGATCTTCGCACACGCCCCTGAGTTCGAACTTCTTAGGATTTTTGCGGAGCCCGAAATCCGACACTGACACCGCCGCATGCCCCGACCACGGGGAGCTCATCGTCGACATCGCTGCCGTTATCGTCGTCATCATTGACCTCCGCAGTTGCAGCAGGCGAGGGAACGACAACGCAGGCGAACTTCTTCATCAGCGCCTCCATGGCGCCCTCCACGGCCGTCGCCGTAGCGGCGCGAACCCCAGGATCAACCGGGCGGATCACGGCGCCGAAGTCGAAACCCGGCTCGCGAAGGTAGAGGTGGCTGAAGTCGCGTATCGCGGCCGCGAAGAAGAGGTCGCGACACTCACTCTCCAAGACGGTCTCCACCCTGGCAACGGCACCCTCGAGCACCTCGGCGAGCTTGGAAGAGAGCCCCGCAAACCGCTCTCGGGAGCTACCAGGGGCTCCGCGAATCCCCCCCCCCCGACAGATGGAGTGCAGCGCCCAGCGAAGCCTGAGCTCGACGGAGGGGAGGGCATCACGCTCCGCGGCCCTTCTCTCCTCATCCGCAGCAAGGGCCTTCTCACTGGCGTCCAGCTGAGCCTTCTCCGCCGCTACTTCCCGCTTCAGCTTGTCCAGACGCTCGTGCTCCGTGGCTTGGTTGGCCACCGCCCGGGACAGCGCGGAGTCGCAGTCGGCAAGCTTGGCCTCGCAGGCCTTGAGGTCTCCCTCCCGCTGGCGGAGCTGTTCCACGAGCACAGTTTTCTCCTCCTGAAGAGCCTTCAGGCTGACCTCCGCTTCACCGCAGCGCTTCGCGGCAGACGCTGCATCGGCCAGCTCCGCGTCGCGAGCCGCCTTGGCTGACGCGGCTTCCTTCCCACTCTCAGCAGCGGTGGCCTCAGCTTGGCTCCAAACTACCATGGCGGCGGCGGCGGCTTGGAGCCATCCAGAAAGGAGCCCCAAGCGCTCCTTCGCGAGGCGACCGTCGACGCTCCGGAGATCGTCCCAGACCTGATCCAGAGCGGTGTGGGCCCTCTCCAGGGTGCATGACTCGACCAGAAGGCCACAACTCGAAGGCGCCAGGGTCTGGCCCGGAGGTGGCATCTGCGTAGCAGCAGGCGCCACCTCCAGGGGCGCAGAAGTATTGCGGGCTGAGGGCGCCGGGGGCTGTGGCACCACCTCAGACAAGGCAAGGACGGACGATCCCTCGGCCAGCTGGCCCTCAGGGGCTGGCCTCTCCGGCAGCAGCATCGGTGCATCGCCAGGGGCAGAAGTAGCCTCTCCCACGGGCGTCGGGGGCTCCGCGGCGGTGACAAGGAGTGTCGCCCCGCGAGCCTGAGGCGCAGGCCTCGGGGGCTCCACGGCCGCGACAAGGAGAGTCGCCCCATGAGCCTCCTCACCCATGATGTCTGGCCCCTCATCAGGCGTCGGCAGGGCGCCAGGAACGGGCGTCGCGTCGGAGGGCACCTTCGTCTTGAAGCCCGCCTTCTTCTTCTTCACATTCAGCACTGCGGCGCTCCTGGTTGCCAAGAGAAGAAGGGACCCTGAGCACGCGACCTACCTACGGGCGGCCTAAAACCAAGCAGGGTTACTTACTCTTCGACGCCAACCCACTTCCTCTTCTTCTCCACCGCGGCGAAGGCGGGAATGCCCTCGCCCTTCTCCGGGGAGGCGCCACCGTGCAGGGAAGCAGAGGCGTCGCCCACAAGGGCCACAGCCGGGGAAGCCGTACCCACCCCGGCCGCGGCCACCTCACCCGCAGGCTGCGGCTCGGGCAGGGGCGAAGCAGGCGCCTTAGTCACCTTACTGGCACGAGGGAGCACTCCGGAGGAGGCCCAGCCGCGCGCTCCCTCGGGGTCACCCGGCCGGCGGTCCGTGCGGCCCGAGGAGTGGGTCCTGGCCCCCTGAGGACCCTGGCGAACCACGAAGGACTTGTAGCCAGGGGTTTGCCAGCATCGCCGTCGTCTTCGAAGCCGCGGAGGAGCACACTCCGCGACGGAGGGGACACCTCTTCCAGATCGCCATCCGCGGTCTCCTCCGAGTCTTCCTCACCCGCGGTGTCATCGAAGGACACCGTCACCGGGGAGCCTGGGCACTCGGCCGGAGAGAGCCCCAGCTCGTCGAAGGTGGGCATGGCGGCGACCATATCGGCCTTGTCTTCACGGCAATACAACGGGGCATAGGCCTCGGGGAGGTCCCCGGGGTCGCCGTTGAGCAGGGTCGCCACGGCCCTGTTCAGCTCCCCGTTAGTCAGGCGAGCGGATCGGAGCCTGATGTCATCCCCACTACCCAGGTAGTCCCACATGGGCTTCGAGTGAGCCTGGAGCGGCGCCAGATGTTGCGCCAGAAACTCATTCACTATCATCCCCCCGGTCAACTTCCTGGCGCTGATGTCTTGGGAGATCTACTCCACTACGGGCTTGGCCCGGGGGTCGGTGAGCTTCGCGGAGCCCCACGCAGGAGTCTTCTCCGGCAGGCCTTTCAGGAGCTCCAGGCGGGAGTTGAGGCCCTGGACATCCAAGAAGACCTAGCTGTGCCTGAAGTTCTCCACCTTCTTCTCGGCCTTCAAGAGCATGTTCCCGCTCTGGACCGCGACGAAGGAGACGCATGCTGACTGCTGAGCGCCGTCGTGAAGCCGCAAGCTGAAGAAATGGTGGAAGAGGGCCACTGAAGGCTTCACGCCTACGAAGGCCTCGCAGTAAAAGGCGAAGATGGACAAGAGCAAGATGGAGTTGGGTTGGAGATGGAGGACCTGGATCCCGTAGTGCTCGAGGATGGCGGTGAAGAACCCAGAGAAGGGCGGAACGAGCCCGGAGAAGATGTTGTAGAGGAAGAAAGGGTAGACTGACTTGGCCAGGTTGTGCTGCTCCGCGGAGCCGCACCATATCAAGGTCCGCCCCCATTCATTGGTGTCGTCTGCCGTCGACGGAAGCACCGGGGCGAGGTCCCTGTCCTTGGCTATGGCGGACTCCGAGAGCGCCAGCAAGGTGGAAGCGGAGGCTGAGTCTTGAGCTTCGGGCTTCGACTTGCCGGCGGGCGCCATCGAGAGGTCCTTGAGAACAAGAGAGCAAGGGGGAGGAAGGTGCAGTGATGATATCAGGAGGAGTTCTAGCAGAGGATAGGGATCTGGGCGAAGGAGCAAGAGCACAGGGAAGGAAAGCAATAATGGCTCAACACCGGGCTTCAGGCTTTGGTCGGTTCAGGTAGTTGCCGAGGAAACACGGGAGCGGAGACGTCCGCATCCAACCGCGCACCTCTTGCCAGGCATGGCCCACAAGCGATTGGGGCCCGTGGCACTTCGGGCCATCTTCTTCGGCTTCGCCCCGAAGCCAACTCGAGCGTGCCTTGGGCCCGGGGGCTACTGTCGGCGTCCTAGGAACGGGGGTACCCAGGCTTGCCTGCCTGCGGCCCAAGGCGTGGCCCACTTCGATAGCCGGTAAGGCCCGGTGCGGCTTCACCCAAAACAAGGCCCTTGCGAGAGTCCCACCCTCGCGAGGAGGACGACGCCAAGACCCCTGGAGGGAGGAGGCCACCCCAGGTCGCCTCCCGAGGGGCGGAGATCTCTATGCAGTGCCCGGTCTCGCGAGGTCATGGTGACGCAAGCCAGGCCAGGCGGGCACCAGCGCGCGCAGAGAAGATGGTTTCCTCTTTGGTGCAAAGGAGGCAGGGGCGTACGTGGGTTCCCGAGGCGTCCCACCAAAGGTTTCCAATCTGGTGTTACAGAACCAGGCCATTGGGCTCGGCAGGACGGATGTCATCGTCAAGCCCACCTCCGCATCACTGCCAGCTACTTTGCAGGCGAAGACCACCTTTCGTCAGGATAAGATGTACCTCCTGTCCCCTTTTGAATTTGGCCATTGTGGGATCCCTTCCCGCTGGTGCTATAAGGGAAGAGGACCTGGGCTATTATAAATAGAGACTAGACTGCGTCGTAGAGGGGGACGAATCCGAAAACCACCCGAGCGCTCTCGCGAGGCTACTCACCACTGTACCAGTTCATCCTCAAACCTCCTCGTGAGGCAATCCACCCAAAGCATGAGTAGGGTTTTACGCTTCGCAGCGGCCCGAACCTGGGTAAATCCGCATGTTAGCCTTCTTCCCCGTGGTTGAGTGAGTCGATTGGGCTAGGCTGGGGAGTCGTGAGCTTGAAACCGAAGCTGTTGGGATCTTCGCACACGCCGCTGAGTTCGAACCTCTTTGGGTTTTTTGCAGAGCCCCAAATCCGACAGCCCACAGCTCTTATTTTTCTGCAACTCCTCGATTTCTGTGCACCAGATGGAGGCAGGCAATTCCCGACATGCCCTTCAAAGATCTGCAGGGTTGAATCATCCATTAAATAGAACTTACATGCATTGGGCAATCCATCTATCTCCCCATCCACCAAGAAGAATATCAGGAAGCCATGGTGACTGTTCTAGGTTCTTCTTCGCGCCCTCACAGCCCTCTCCCGGGTGATTGGCAAGCCGATCTGTTTCCCGTCTCCGACTGCGCGACCTAGAGGTGCAGGGTTATTTTCCCTCCTCAGATCTAATGCCCTCCCGCTCTAGATTGACATCCACAAATGGTGAGGCTTTCACGGGGAAGTCCCCTACTCCCCGCAAGGAAGAGAGGCTATGCTTCGTTCCCTTCCTCTTACAAGGCCTGGGCTTTCCTATTCATCCTTTTAAAGGGGTTTACTTGAATTTTATGGGATCCAACTCCACCATCTCAGCCCCGGATCAATTCTCTATATCTCGGGTTTCGTCGCCCTTTGTGAAATGTTCCCGGGATGCAAAGCCCACTTTGAAGTCTGGAGGAAGTTTTTCTGTCTTGTCCCCTGTACTCAAGGGGGTCAATTTTTGAAGTGGGCGGAGCCGAAGTGTGGCGTATAGGCGGATCGGGATACCCTAAGGGGACTCCAGAAAAAGATCCCGAAGAGTGGACCTCCGAATGGTTTTATATTGAGGATGTCCCCCTTTTTGATCCAATTCGGAGGGGTCTTCTCGAATTCTCGGCTACTCCTTTACAGAAGCGATTCAATTGGCGTCCGAAGAGCTCTTTTCAAGAGGACATCACCGAAATAAAACAGCTAGCCGCCAAGGTCAAGTTATTTTCTCACTACAAGCTGTCCATCGTCGACGTGATCGCCAGGGCTGTCAGACGGTGTGTCCAACCCCTTCAACAAAGGGTGCATCCCTTATGGCACTATAATGGCTCAAACGACGTGACCCACTATAAGAGGGAAGGTCTTGCCGATTAGGAGGCCATGTCTGACATACAGGCCAGTCCTTTAAAGGAGAAAAAGAAGGGTTCAGTCACTTGAATGTCAAGGAAGGATATTCAAACCATAATCCCATCGAATGGGTGAGTCTGATCCTACTCCCGTACTCTACACATTTACATTAACGGTTGTCTAATCAAATTTGTTGGGGTTTTGCCGAACAGGAATGGAGGTGCTGGATCGAGACGGTTAACTGTCCTCCTCCTCAGCCCGAGAATTATTCTCAAGATGACGACCCTGGATACCATGATGACCTGGATATCTCCATCATTTTTTAGGACGGGGTCTTTTTCTAGAAGAGCCTTGATGGCTCCGAGGTTGCCCTCATAGCCGATCACCCTGGGATACTACCCAGCCGAACCAGAGGTAGGAAGAAAGCTCCTTCCCGAAAAGGGCGCTCATCCCCCATTATTTTGGAGGCACCTCCTTCCGTTCCCAGGGGCCATCGTAGCACGCGTCGAACACTAGAGAGTGCACCACCAGCAAAACCTACACCAAATACTGTCAAGCGTGCCGCCGCTGGAGGGACTACCTCAACCGCTCCTCCATCAAAGAGGTAACTATTTTAACTTTATAGTTTGAGCACTACTCCTGGCTGCTTGCAAGTTTTCATAATCCAGGCCGACCTTTGTAGGAACCGAACACACCCTCCCACATCCGAAGAGGTCGAGAGGGTTCAAGGCGATGGTTCCAACCAAAGGCCCCCAACAACCTCAGGATGCAACAAGGGGGTCGCTACAATGGACCAGCATCCGGAAGATTCTAAGGAAGTCTCTGTTACAAATTTGGAAGTGGAAAGCGTGATGAATCATCGATGTCGAAAGGAGTTGCTACGCCACCCTGAATTATCTGAACATGAGATTAATGCTATTGACTCAGTGGATATGCACCTCGGCGCCGCCCAATCAGGACTTGAAGGGAATGCCAATTTTATGCGAAACAGTCTTCAGGTAAGTGTTTGATTTTAACAACCGAACACGAATCCTTATCGAGTAGCCCCCAAGCCTTCATTTGGCCGGGACGGCCATATTAAGGGTCTTATAAGAACTTCTTGTGACATTTCGCAGTCTTCAAAATAGCAGAATGATAAATTGTCGGAAGAACTTGAGACGAGCCGGACTCAGCTAAAAGCTTCAAAGGCCAAGCTAGAGGGAGTGAAAAAATTCACTAGGAAGGCGCACGGTGAGCAACAACTTTGATTAATACATAATTGCTCGAGGCATTGATGTCTAATGAGGGTTTGCTTTATAGCAGCCGAATCTATGGATCAGCTTCAGAAAGACCTGGATGCGGCAAGAGAATCACAAAGATATGCCGAGCCGCAGCTTCAGGCCGGCCATCGAATATGGACCCGTACTCTTGAGGAGAAGAACAACCTCTAGACGGAGAGTCAACGACGGGCCAATGAGATTGAGCAGTTAAAAAATCAGCTGGCCTGTGCCCGGGAAGAAAATCAGAGATTGAAGGGTGGCATATTTAGTAAGTGAGATTCCAGACTCGTAGTTCCGTGCATAAATTATACCCGCATTAATAGGCATACCACGTCTCTTGGCAGCTCTCTTAACTGGGCGTCCCGAAGAGGAAGCCAGCTCGTTCAGGGGGAACCTTTTGAAGGAACTCTCCATTGTGCATGAATGAGGTCGAAAGGCGATGAAGAGCATGATCAAGGGACTATGGCCCGTTCAACCTGTCTATTGGTTTGTGGATGATATACGGAGGCATAGTCAAGCTTGATGTCTAGATTAGCACACCAGTCCTTAACTTCCTGAGCTGTGAAATTTGATCTGTTATCCGTTATTATACTATGTGGAACACCATAACGGTGAACCACTCCAAATATAAAGTCGATGACTGGCCCGGATTTAGCAGAAGTAACTGGTTTGGCTTCAATCCACTTAGTGAATTTGTCGACCATTACCAGTAAATATTTATTTTTCTTGGCCCCCCTTTAAGTGGTCCGACCATGTCCAGCCCCCAAACCACAAAAGGCCAGGTAATCGATATTGTCCGAAGAGCCGTTGCAGGCATGTGGCTTTGATTAGCGAAGAGCTGGCAGTCCACACAATGTTGAACGAGTGTTTGAGCGTCGGCGCGAGCTGTGGGCCAAAAGAAGCCAGCCCGGAAAGCCTTGCTTACCAGGGCCCGGGCTGCAGCGTGATGGCCACCCATTCCTGCATGTATTTTGTCCAAAAGTTGTTGACCGTCTTCTTCGGATATGCATCGTTGGAGAACTCCAGTGGTGCTTATCTTGTATAGCTCATCTTTGTGGACCTTGTAGGCCTTTGATCGTCGAATTACTCATCTAGCTGCCGTTTGGTCGTCAGGGAGCTCTTGGTGCAGTAAGTAGGCGAGAAAGGGCTCGGTCCATGGCGCGATTACTGCCATGACTTCATGAGCCGAAGGTGTTACTTAAAGTGCCGAGCCGCCAATAATTTGTTCATCTGGTTCGATAATAGGAGTTGTCACCTGCTCCTGATTGCTTGTTCCAGCAATATTTTCCTTGTCCTGCCATACCACGGATGGCTTGAAAAGCCGTTCCAAAAAGATATTCTTAGGAATTGGGTCGCGTTTAGCGCCCATGCGCGTGAGGACATCGGCAGCTTGATTGTTGTATCTATTGATATGATGAAATTCGAGGCCTTCGAACCATGCTGAAATTTTAAGAACGACATTCTTGTATACCGCCATTTTTGGGTTTTTGGGGTCAAATTCGCCGCTGATTTGTGAAATGGCGAGGTTGGAGTCCCCTCGTACCTCGAGCGGTTGCACGCCCATGGAAGTTGCCATTAGAAGTCCATGCAATAAAGCCACATATTCGGCTGCATTATTGGAATCGGTGTACATGATCTGTAGCACATACCGGATGTTGTCACTGGTGGGGGATGTAAGATTACACCAACCCCCAGTCCGGCGACCATTTTGGAGATGTCGAAGTACATCGTCCAATGGGAATATGTACTGTATTCTTTAGGGAGCTCGGCCACCATCCATTCGGCAAGAAAATCAGCCAACACCTAAGATTTAATGGCTCGGCATGGCTTGTACATGATTTCAAAAGGTAACACCTCGATGGCCCATTTGGCTATACGGCCCGTAGCGTCCCTAGTGTTGATTATGTCATTGAGGGGTACTTCGGATGCAACCGTGACCGAACACTCTTGGATGTAGTGCCAGAGCTTGCGGGATGCTATAAAGACTATATAGGCTATCTTCTGGTAGTGCGGGTAGTCAGTTTTGCACGGAGTGAGTACTCCTAACACGTAGTAGACTAGTTTCTGCACCCAGAGCTTGTGGCCCTCAGCCTCTCATTCGACGACAAGAACAACGCTGACCACTTGATTGGTGGCCGATATGTACAACAGCATTGTCTCGCCTGTGGCTGCTTCCGTCAGTATGGGATTGCTAGCCAATAGAGTTTTAATGTCCTCCAATGCGTTTGTTACCTCGTTGGTCCACTCAAAGTTTTTGTCCGTTTGAGCAGTTTGTAGAGTGGCAGAGCCTTTTCACCGAGGCGGGATATGAAGCGTCTTAAGGCCGCCACACAGCCTGCCTGCTTTTGCATGTGCTTTAACTCCGTCAGGATTGCCAACTGGGATAGGGCCCGGATTTTAGCCGGATTGGCCTCTATTCCTCTATGGGAGACGATAAATCCGAAAGTTGCCACATTTTGAACAAATCGGTATGACCGAGTTTTCACTTCGGTTTCACCGAGTTGCTCAATAATGGTGTAATGGTTAGATTTTTGGAGATGCCTATATATACCCCTCCACCACATCCCACTCGCAAGAGAAGCACTCAGAACTATTCCACACTTGCCCTATCCAGTTTTCTGAGAGAGAACCACCTATTCTTGTGTTGAGGTCAAGATCATCCATTCCAACCATATGGATCTTGATTTCTAGCCTCCCCAAGTTGCTTTCCATCCAATCAATCTCTTCCACCCAAGCCAAATCTGTGAGAGAGTGATTGTGTGTTGAGGAGACTATAATTTGAAACACAAGAGCAAGGAGTTCATTGTTACTATTGAGCCTATTACCTTTTGGACTGTGGTGCCTCCTAGATTGGTTAGTTGTCGCTTGGGAGCCTCCTACTCCGTGTTGTGGAGTTGAACCAAGAAGTTTGTAAGGGCAAGGAGATCGCCTACTTCATGAAGATCTACCCATGGTGAGGCTAGTCCTTCGTGGACGGAAGCCATATGGAATAGTCGAGGTTGCTACTTCGTGGACCCTTATGGGTGGCGCCCTCCGTGGACTCTCGTGACCGTTACCGTCCATGGGTTAAAGACTCCATAAACGTGGACGTACGATAGCACCACCTATCAGAACCACGGGAAAAATCTTCGTGTCTCCAATTGCGTTTGATCTTCCTATCTCTACTCCTTACTTTCACATGCATATCTTTACTTTCCACTGCTATACTTGTTAATGTGCTTGTGAAGGGTGTGCTAGGCTTGCTAATCATGCTAAAATATGCCAACAATTAAATTTGGGAAAAGGCTAGGTTTAATCTTGCAATTAGTCTATTCACCCCCCCCCTCTAGACATACACTTCTAGTGATCCCACAATCCCGCAACCGAACGGGGCGCGAGGCCACAGCTTGATCTTCCCATGAGCGTGGAGCATGGGGCCTCCACTGGGCGTGGGCATAGTCGCGGTTCGACATTATTCCACCAGCGCGGAGCATGTGGCTTCCATTTGGGCGTGGGCAGAGTCGTGGTTCGACAGTATTTCGCCAGCGCGGAGCATGTGGCTTCCACTTGAGCATGGGCATAGTCGCGGTTTGACAGTATTCCGCCAGCGCGGAGCATGGGGCATCCACTTGGGCGTGGGTTGGTGCCCCCATCAAGGCCAAGGCATGCCGCTTTGGGAGGCCCGGGGCGTGTATAACCCCACTCATTCTTACGTGAGAGTGTCACGGGCGGCGATAGGAAGGAGAGGGAAGCTCCATCACTGTCGGCCCCCCAGGGACGATGCGTAAGGGGGGCTTCTTCATGCTCCAGGCGGTCCGCGCCTGGCTCCTTGTGCCACTGCATGCCACCACGCCCCGCACATGGGTGCGACGCGTGCGTAGAGGCGGCGGCAGCATAGCGCCCGGGGGGAAGGTGCCCGCCTGGTGGCAACGTGAGCTGGTCCGCACCCTCGCCCGATCACCCGCGGCGGTCCCACGAAAAGGGCAAGACACTAAGGATCTCACGAGATGGCGTGCACGGGGGGCAGCCCGTGAGCCAGAGCTCGGTCGCTTAGATTTCTCGGCGCTGTGGGGACGAGCCCTTAGCACAGACGCCGTGTCTAGCCCCCAACCAGGGGACGTCCGAGGGGAGTTTGCGAGGGCGCGACGATCCCGTGCGACGGTGAGGCGTAAGAGTCCATGGTCCAAACAAAAAGCACAAACTCACGAAGGTTAACCAATTTCATTACATGACAAAAAGGTTACCCTCCCAAGGGCAGTGCTATGGGGATAGGAACACAAAAAAGGGGGAGGCGCTTGGCCTGAAATGAACCGACGAATCACTTGGCACTCCCACCCCGAGGGGGGGGGGGGAACAGGGCTGCCTGACAGAGCGCGCCATGGGGACCCCTGTGGGCGACAGGGAGCCCCCGAGGCCTAGCTGCGCCCTTCCTTGCCACTGTGGAGCTGCTGACGCCGGGAGAGCCCACTAGGCCACCTGCGCCTGTCGTGCTCATGGGGCCCGCTAATGCGGCCGCCACGGCCCTCCTTTCTCGCTCGGCCTCATGGCTGACGCCACGGGCTCCATGGCCCGGGCACCGATGGGCGCGCCCGCCGCGGAGAGAGCTGAGCGCCCAGCAATCTTTGGTATGATGCGTGCGCACGTTGTGGAAGGTGCAGAACAAGTGTCGCGCATTAGCGGTCCTGCCTGGGCCGTTGCCGCGGGCCAGCATGGGTTCTGGTCCTGGAACTTGGAGGAGGAGGAGGTAGACGTCGGGATGTTCACTTGGGTACGCCCCGAGGCCTGGTCCGGCCAGGGCGTCGCGCTGGGGCGCGCCGCCGCCGCCACCCGCGTCGCGCCATTGTCGCGAGGCGACGCGCAACGAGGCGGCGGCAAGTGAACTCCGGTTCCCCTCGCGGCGGCGACGAGCCTGGAGACGTCACCCTGCCAGGCGTCATGCCCCCCGTCTGTCGGACAGTGGCGGAGCAGCTCCCTCGCTGCAAGAAGCGTTTCCTGCGGGTCTATGCCCTCCAGGCGGGCATGGGGGTGTGGAGCTGCGGCGGTGAAGTCGGCTTGCGGTCCAAGAGGGCGCGGACATGGGCCCCGCTGTTCGTGGATGATGGGGCCAGCTGCGGCGGCGGCAGCGTCGCCGACAACGCGACGGCACCCATCGTGGCCCGACGGCATGGCCTGGGCGAGACCATCTGCCCGACGCCTTGTGTTCGCGCGACGTGCATCAGCCAACGGGCTGGCGAGGAAGAAGCTTGAACGGATCCTCATAACAACAGTGCACCCCACCTGGCGCGCTAAATGTCGGAATCGGGGCTGCGGGGACCCAAGATGTGACACCCTGATTTTGGCAACTTTTTCTTTTCAAAAATATTTGGATTTTATTTGCAATTTTCAAAACCTCTTCAGTTGAGTTGACTTATGCCTTACAAAAAATTTCTCCAAGCATTCCAAAACCTTTGTCATCTTGATAAATCCTTTCCATGCCTCTCTTGGATAATTTTTCAATATTTAGTCTTTTCTATAAAATCATTTTCTTAATTTGGGAATTTAGATCATCACTATGGGTTGTGAAGCAACCTGTAGTTTGGGTGGTCAAATAATTCCCAAACTTTTTCCTCATCTTCTCATCATCATAAGATTCCATATTTGCCAAAAATATTTTATTGCCCAATGGGAAATTTTGGCCAGAATAATTATTTTGTTTCTGACCAGAATCTGTCCATTGTGAAGCAACCCTATTATTTCCATTCCAGAAAATTCCCAATAAATTCCCCAAGCTCCTAGGGATCCTGTCTTGCCTCAATATCCAAAAATATCATCTTGGCCAGTACAACTGTTGAGCAGAAAGGCTCTGACAAGTTTCTGCATTTTTGAAACCTCTGTGAAGGAAGTGCTAGCTAGAGATGCCTAATCACCTTGAGATTTTTATGGCATCTGCTATGTATCAAATAACTCCCTTCCACCTAGTTTCATCATTTGCAGAGCAACCAGTTGAGGGCCACAAGCTCAATTGTGTTCTGGGCCAGAATGATAGTTTCCAAAGGAACCCTATCCATTTCTTCTTCAAATCTTCTCAAATTCTGCCAGATGATAGTCCTTCCAACCTTGATGGCCCTAGACATCTCCTCTGGCTCCATCCTTATCCCTTTTTCCCTCCAGAAACCCCTCAAGATAGCTGGCAGAAGCTGTAGCTGAGGCTACACTTCACAGCAGGGTGAACGTGGTCGAGCCAGTGACCCAGGGAGGCTAAATGGCCAAGGGTCGACCCCATGGACAAGGTGCGCCAGGCAGGCGTGTCCTCTGGACGGCAGCCACCATGGTGAGCACGGCACTGGCATGCATGTGCGCGCGCTCTGCGCGGCGCCAGAACCAGATAAGCTCGCCCGAGCTGTCCATCGCTGCCCCCCCCCCCCCCCCTTGTCTCGTGGTGCCGACGTCGCTCCTGCTAGCCGCGTGGCTCCTCCCGAACCCTCCCGGTCGCCGGAGAAGGTCGCCGTCGTGCCTGGCCAAGCGTCGCCATGGGCAGAACAGTTTGCTTCGGCCACTGTGGTCGTCCGCACGCCATTGTTGGCTCCGGACCCGTCCCGTCGCGCCCTTCTGCTCTCTTCCATCCCATCGACGCTCCCGACCAGCCAGCGAAGCGTACGGGCGCCGGCGACGTGGCTGAGCCTCGCCGCTTTGGGATAGATCCCCGCGCTCACCCTCCGCCTATTTAAGGCCCTCCCCGTCCCTCTGAGCTCGTCAGCCATCCCCTCCCCTCCTCAATTGCTTCCCCGAGCAACGAGCCACGGCCGAGAGGCCCTCTGGCCTCGAACCTCGCTGGAGCTCCGCCATCTCAGGCCTCCTCATCGCCAGCTTGCTCCGCTCCTTCCCGAGCCCATTTGACCCTGCCATTGAGCTCAGTGTAGCTCCCTGGTACTCCTAGTCCTCCTGCCCAAGCCAGCAGTCACCGGAACCGCCGTCTCCGATCTCACCCGAGCGTCGCCGCCGCCGGAGACGAAGGGGACGACGTCGTCCGACCATCTCTTGGCATTCCACGGGTACGTGCGTGCTCGCCTTTGAGTGCCCGATCCATTCCCGTAGTTCCCCGACCCCATCGCCGCCTCTGCCGGCGGCGACCATCGCCGGAGCGCCGCAGTGCTCGGCCCCCTTCTCTCCCTCTCTGTTTTAAAAGGGCGACCCCACCCGTCAGAGGCTCAGCTGCGCGCAGGCGAAGGGGTAAGTGGAAGCGTACTCTGGAAATACGTCTTCGACGTCAGCCCGCTGGGAATTTTCTGATTTTCTATTAAATCCATTTTAAAACAGAATTTTGACTGAACTTTGACCATCAATAACTTTTTATTTATAACTCCAATGCAGTTGATTCTTTTTGCATTGTGTTTGTCTTGAGCTCCTTTACTTTCTGGTAAATTTTGGTATTTTTAACCAAAATGCTTTATGTGACATTTCCAATTATATTTGAAAATACTTTCAGAAGGAGAATTTGGTGCTTGTGAAGATCCAGAGTGTGTGAACCACCCAATAGAGCAAGGCAAGCCATGATACCCATTTCATGCATGCATTCCTATAGCATTGCATTTTATATATGCATTAGGTTGATTATTTTGATATAGTTAATCCATAGTAATGATTAAATATTAAAGTATTGAGTTGAACCACTATAGTTGATAAATAAACTTAGTGGTTGATCTTGAGTCACCTGTCTGGGCATACTCGTGCAACCACATTTGCCGGTATGGGACGGCCCTGACCGGGCCTGACTGCGTGATCTTTCACTGGTACCTCCAAAGAGGGAGGGTTATGCACGGCGTGCTACCCTGATCAGGTAAGCAGTGATAACCCTGTGAGCCCAGTTGATAGTTGAGTTTGTGCCGGCGTCCCCGTTTGGGACAGTAGGCCCCGTTTGGGTCTATAGAGTTTGGCCACGACGGTGGCAGGTGTCATGAGGACACAGGGGCCACCCAAGGCTGACCTCAGGGGGAGGAAGAGTGTCGGTGATACGATGGAAGAGTCACGGGTCAGGCAGGTTTTGTTGAAGCAACGCTGGTCCACCCGAGTGGGATCTCGAGGCCGGGGCCAGGTGCTTCATGGTGTGGGTAAAGTGTGCAACCTCTGCAGAGTGTCAAAATCTATTCGAATAGCCGAGTCCACTTTATTGGACAGCCCGACCAGACCTCAGTAGATGGTCAACCAGAATAATGATGTCAATGATGGAAGAACTCGTCTTGTGTTCGGAAGTACTCCGTGGGTATGAGTATTCCGAGGGTTGTGGGACAACCCCAAAGAGAGTAAGTTGATGATTGGTAACAGTAAGTAAATTGCTTAACTGATATTGTGTTGATTGCCATGCTATTGTTTGCTGCATTACTTGGTTGTTGTGAGCTTGCGAGTACATTCAAAGTACTCACCTGGCGTATCATGCCAGATGCAGGAGAATCCGAGGACGGAGGTCCTGAAGGTGCTGGCTATGCTAACTAGGATGTGTCCTCAGCAGTGTCCCTGTGGATGGAGTTGCGCTATGTTCCGCTACACTGTAGAAGTACTCAGTATGGTGAGGCCCTGCTATGTGACATAAATAATGTAGATAGTGTCATAGCACCGAGGGTGCCTTTGGCCTCGCCACTATGTAAGATATGCGCTTGTACTCGACTCCTATCAATAAAGTTCTGTTCTATTCTGTGCCAAGTTGTTGTGTGTTTCCAAAAGACATGATCTCTGGGTTGGAAACACTGGTAATCCGGTTCTCTGAGCCGGGGTGCCACACAAGAGAGGTTCGAACACTGGGGTGAGCCTTGCTCTCCGGCCCTACTCTACCTTGCAAACCCACGGCGATGCTCCGGCATGCTTGAGCTTGGGGGGAAGGAACGATGAACACATGATCTACCCAGGGCCACCTCGCGGTGTAAAACCCTACTCCTGCTTATCTGGATTGCTTGGGATGAGAGCAGTGTTACAAAGGTGGGTTCTTAAGCCTTTGGGGTTGATGGGGGGGGGGGGGAAATGAGCCCCCTCTCTTCGATGGTGCCCTAGCTACTTTTATCCTGGCCTTGGTCCTCTTCCCCAAAAATACAAGGCGGGAAGGGTTACCACAATCGCTGGTTTCCAAGGGGACAGGACTGCAACCTATCCTGACAAAAGTAGTCTTCGCCTACTAAAGCATCGTGCCGTGATGAACCAGTGGGCTCGGTGCTGACCTCCGTCCTGGCAAGCACCCACTCCAGTCCTCTTGCACCAAACTGGAAACCTTTGGGGCTTGCTTTGGGAACCGGCGAGCTGGCCTTGCTCCCTTAGCACCAAAGAGGAAATCCTCCTCATCCGTGCTTGTAGACATGGCTCCGGGCGCCGCTGGGCGTGGCGCGCGTCATCCACGCGATCGCGCAGAGTTGCTGGACCCCGCTGGACCAACCTCGGCCAGTCCGCCCTGCGAGGGCCTCAGGAGGTGGCCCCGTGCAGGGTCCTCAGGAGGTTCTTGATGTCGAAGCGGCCGATCCCCTCGCGAGGCGGGGCCCTCGCGAGGTCATTCTTCCAAAGAGCGTGGATGGTCCCTGCTTATACTTTTAAGCCTAGCGCCGCGTTCCGGGCCGCAGGCAGATGGGCCTGGGTACCCCAAGTCCCAAAGGCCCGACAGATTGCAAGGTGAATTCTTTGGTGATGGAAAGGAACCAGATCGTGAAGCGACCGTGGAAGAATTGAAGATGTTGCAATACAACGCTCAAGCATGCGACATTCTATTCAACTGCTTATGCCCCGAAGAATTCAACAAGATTAGTCATCTTGATAATGCAAAGGAAATTTGGGATACTTTGGTTGATATGCACAAAGGTACCGAATCCATCAGGGAATCTAAGTTGTATGTGCTACAAAGTCAACTTGCCAAGTTCAAGATGAAGGATGGTGAAGGAGTCGCGGAAATGTACTCTAGGCTTGCTCTCATCACCAATGAGATTGCCGGCTTAGGAAGTGAAGAGATGAACAGCAAATTCATCATCAAGAAGATAATTAGAGCCTTGGATGGGAAGTACGACACTGTGTGCGCATTGATCCAAATGATGCCAAACTACAAAGATCTCAAGTCTACGGAAGTCATTGGAAGGATTGTTGCTCATGAGATGTCACTCAAAGATAAGGAAGAGCTTCATAACAAGTCAAGAGGTGCTTACAAAGCTTCCAGTGACACTCCCGCTACATCAAATGACAACCTTGTAACCAATGAAGAGATAAGCCTCATGGTCAAGAAATTCAACAAGTTCTACAAGAGTAGAGGCCAAGAGAGAAGCTCCAATTCAAGATATGAAGAGAAGCGTTCATCTAGTCATGACCGGAATTGTTACAATTGTGGAAGGCCTGGACACTACTCCAATGAGTGCATGGCCCCCCACAAAAGAAGAGAAGAGTCACCTAGAATAAAGAGCTCAAGAGATGAGTCACCTCGAAGAGAGATAAGGGGTAGAGATGATCGTTATAAACAAAGACCCTCCTAGAGAAGTAAAGGCTCGGAGAAGAAGGACAAGTACACCAATAGCTACACAAGACGAAGACATCAAGTTCATGTTGGTGAATGGGTTTCCGGCTCCAAATCCGATAACCACTCCGAGAGAAGCTATCACTACCACTCCGACTATAGTCAAGATGAAGGTGTTGCCGGACTTGCACTCATTTCCTCCAACTCCTATGACATCTTTGATTCACCAAATGAAGGGAGTGGAAGTTGCTTCATGGCTAAAGGCCCCAAGGTATCACACCCCAAATACATTGACTTTAATAGTGATGAGGATGACTTACTTGGAGATGATGACTTGCTATTTGACAAAACTAGTGATGTTAGTCAAAATGAACTTGATGATAATCATGATAATCAAGATAAGTCGTATGATGATGATAAGAAGGAGCTTGAGAGTCTAACTAAGGAACTAAACACTCTTAAGTTAGCTCATAAATCTACTCAAGAAGATCATAGAGAGCTCTTATGAACTCATGAGAAGCTACGCTTTGACAAGCTAAATTTGGAGCAAGAACATGTGTTTCTTAAAGCTATCAATGACGATCTTCAAAAGAAGAGTTCTTCTTATCTAGCCAAACGACTATTCTTGTCTACATTCATGCCACAAGTTAAAACTAAGCAAACTAGTAACAAAGGCAAGAAAGGTTCTTCATCTAGTAGCAACAATAAGAATGATAAATCCAATGATATTGCTTCTAGTAATTCTATTGATTCCACTAATGATTCTCTTATCCAAGTTACACTTGAGCAAGAAAATGATCTTTTGAAAGGGATTATAGAAAAAGGTATCTACATAAGTCTTGCCGGATGTTAGCAATTCGAGGAGATTGTACGCAAGCATGGAGGATACCGGAATAACGAAGGCATTGGCTACTTCAACACAAATGGAGTTGAATGGGAAGAAGGTCAATACCCCAAGCTGAAGTTTGTTCCTCAAAAGGAGAAGTATGGACATACTCTTCCCAAGGGAACAAAAGCTCAAGATGATAGTCCACCACAAGACCACAAGCTCAAGGGCAAGGACAAGCTTCAAGAGGAGATTTACACATTTGAAGATGAGTCTCTAACCATGGTCAAGTGGGTTCCCAAGGCTACTCCAAGTTCTACTTCAACTAGTGCTACTTCAACTCCAAGGATTCCCATGAATTTGATGTGGGTCCACAAGAAGAAGAACTAGAGAAGTTCTTGAGGGGTGACTCCGCCAATGAAATTCACTCACATTCATTGTTGGCAAGGACTATTTGCAATCAACTCCAACCTTATGCAATAGTTCAAGGAGTCACACATTCCACTACTAGAAAAAAGGCTATTAGTGGCGCACCTGTTTTTGCTATTAATGGCGCACTATAGGTGCGCCACTATTAACACGCCATTAGTAACAAATAGTAATGGCGCACCTCTGGTGCGCCATTAGTAATCCAAATACTAGTGGCGCACCACCTGGTGCGCCATTACTAACACTTCAGGTGCGCCATTACTAGCAAAACAACCACGGTGGTGTTAAAACTAGTAATGGCGCACCACAACCACGGTGCGCCATTACTAGTTTTAACTAGTAATGGCGCACCACAACACGGTGCGCCACTAGTAACAAAAAATTTTTTCAATTTTTTTTTTTGAAAAATAATTTTTTTTTCAAAAAAAAAACTGTTAGTAGTGGCGCACCGTGGGTGTGGTGCGCCACTACTAACAAAAAAAAATTCAAAAAAAAAATTCGATTTTTTTTTTTCAATTTTGTTTTTATTTTTTTGCTTAATCTCACAGGAAAAATAATTTAAAAACAAAAAATGAAATAGAATCATAATTTATATTATAGTAAGAATATTACAATGTCTTTACAAGTATCCAATAAAAGAAAAATTACAATGTCTTGTGATCTGGGGCTGGATTCCCCCAAGCCGCCGCCGCTCTCTTCCTCCTCCTCTCCCCCAAGCTAGGAGAACAGACGCTTGGCGCCTGCTCCTTCTCCCCAAGTTAGTCCTTCTCGGCTGCTCCCATCAATCGCCACTACCGAATCAGTCACCATAGTCGCCTCGGGCTCATCACGTACCTAGTCGCCGCTGTGCAGAACGATCATTTTTTATAACATGTCAATACTGTCATTTTTTATGCAGAACTAGATATGAGCATATATTTCCAGAATTACATGGTGTGAATATTGTATGAGTAAGATTATAATGGAAATGAATTTTGATAGGAGCCCACTTTCGACGAGTATTTATCTGACAGAGCTAAATACTCAGGGCATTTACCTTTTGATAATATTATTATACTATACTACCAGTATACTACTCCACTTGGATTTTTTTGATGAGCAGATCTGAGATAGACATCTTTTTGATGAATGCCAGGTCAGTACAGAGTTCAAGAACAAAATCTTTAACAGTATGTTCAAGAATCCCATGCCCCTTTCTTAGATTCTTCCTATAATGACTACTATCAATATAAAGCATGAAGCTGCAACACCTGCACTTTTATGGTCAAGCTCTTAATTACTAGTAGAAATATAGCAGAAAATCAAGCTACATTTTCTTAAGTTTCAGTGCTCAAAATTGCAATTCATTTGAGTTTCATTGCAAAAATTCAGTACTTTGTTAGTACAAATAGCATGCTTGGATGATTCAGTTTTACAAATTTAATTACTCCTAGAATGCTTGCCTGATTCAGAGATGCAAAGTGTAGCAGCACTTCAGTTTCCCTGATAAAACTACAGACTATGCAATGTTCTGATTGGATTTGTCACGGCAGTAAGGTTTGCCATCTGAGTATTAAGAGCAGAATGTAGCTTCAAATACAGGGTATACTTTGATTTCAGTTTACAAGTTACAAGTAATACAGGGCTTAAAACATAGCAATAAGCAATTACAGATTCAAACTGTTTTTGCATATATTCAGATTTACATGAGTATACTTTGATGACAGTGGTCAAACAGTGTGAAATTCAAATCCATCTTGAGTTAACTGTAATCAATGTCATAATATCCATAGTAATAGTATGACTAACTATTGTATCGCCCTAGGCATCAATAAACCATAGTTATGGAGTGCTGGTTTATGTATATAGTACTGGAAAAGTAGCTAGCTAGTCGATGGTGACACTCAGGTGTTTCATGACATGTGTACAGAATTTTGACTATGGACACAGCAAAAAGAACCTTAGCTACCAGCACTATTCCATCAGCGTAAGCTGTCAATTCTTCATGTGAGTTATAACCCTCAGAATTCATAATATCAACATACAGTAACTTGCCAAAATACAGTACAGAGTACACTACGTGTGGAAAATGTATCACATTTTAGGTAGAGTATGCAACAACCAAAGATGATCAGACACTGCTATATCGGAACATGATCAGACACGGCTATATCAGCATGTACTTAGTTACAGGAGAGCAAACTAATTCCCACAGATATGATATAAATATTTAGACCACCAACTATGATTACAAATCTGAAGGTGGCTGGGTGATACTACATCTTACCAATACACAACTTGAGGTGAACTAAAATTAGCACCCAAATGTGCTCCATAAGGTTATATCATATCTGTAAGTGCAGCAACAGCAGAGAGGGAATCATTGTAACAAAGGCCACTGTACATACATATTGGTGTATAGCTGACTAATAATCAGTGTGACAAACAAACAAACAAACAAACAAAGAGAGGTTCTACTGAATTAACATGAGAAACCAGATACAGCCAATTAACATGCCACATATGTTAGTTGGATTTAATGAGAACACTTGTTCTACTGAATTAGTGAATTTGGATCCATGCTTGCTTGGTTCATCGTCTGGTTGTTCTTAATGACAACACTAGTGGTGCATTTGTTAGTACTTACTAGATCATGGCCGTCATCACATCATCACATCATGTCAACTTCCTCCTTAATATTCTATATTTTATTTTATTTAGAACAAGCAACGCTAGCACTTTGATAAACTGTACTGAAGTTATTTCCCTAGCAGTCACAATTCTTTCAGCTTATATCATTTGCACTTTAAGAACAAATCTATGTGTGAGCGTTATCAAATCTATGTAGTATTTCTCAAGTACTTAGAAAATGCAGAGTTATCAATCGGGCCGTAATGGACAGATCCAAACTGAACCAAGTGTGTAACAGAACATGCATGTGTTCCTGAAGATGCAATTGGGGGAGGGAGGGGAACCAAGACCTGGTTGCTTCTTGTTGTTGCATGAGGAGGAGATTAGCAGGGGCACCTCTGAGCACCTTCACGCCGGAGCACCTTGCCGCCGGAGGAGCCGGCCCTGGTCAACAGAGAAATAGGTCGGTCAGAGAGAGAGAGAGAGAGAGAGAGAGAGAGAGAGGCGGGGGGGGGGGTTACCTGCCGGCGGAGAGAAGGTGGCGCAGCAGAGATGGCCAGGCGACCTCAACCCTAGCGGACAGGGAGGGGAGGCGGCGCCGATGGGAGGGCTAGCTGGGGGCTCCTCATGCTCGGGAAGGGGGCGGGGAGGATCTGTGCTCCCAGAGGACGGGGAGGGGCGGCGGTGCCGGGGGGTGACGGCGAGGCAGCCGGTGGGTGGAGGATGGGCGGCGGCGTGAGGAGAGGGGCGGCGCGAGGTGAGGGGGGGCGCGCGGGGAGAAAAGTGGGGCGGCGCGAGGGGAGGAGGGGGGCAAACAGGGGGCGGCGCCGGAGGTGAGGGGTGGCGCGGGGTGGGGGGAGAAACAGGGCGGCGGCGCGCGGGGAGAAACAGGGGCGGCGCTCGGGAGCAGTGGGGGCTGAAGGCGCTCCGCAGTGGATATTTTAGTGGGGCGGCGCTCGGGAGCAGTGGGGGCTCGGACGGGAGTGGTGGGGATAGCAATGGCGCACTACGTAGGGTGCGCCACACCTACCAGGGTTAGTAATGGCGCAGCGGGGTGTGGTGCGCCATTACTAGTTAAACTAGTAATGGCGCACCACACCCCGGTGCGCCATTACTAGTTTTGAAAAAAAAATTGAAAAAAAAAATGTTAGTAGTGGCGCACCACGCCCCGGTGCGCCACTGGTAAGTCTGGGGAGGGGGGTGTGCCCAGGAGAAACTTAGCAGTGGCGCACCACACACCAGGTGCGCCATTAGTAATATGGACATTAATGGCGCACCCATATCTGGTGCGCCACTGCTATATAGCAGTGGCGCACTACATACATGGTGCGCCATTAATGTCCATATTAGCTATAGCCGTTTTTCTAGTAGTGTTCCCTCAAAGGTAAGCAAGGGACAAGGCAATTAATGAATCCATGGACATCATCATGTATGCATTACACTCCATGTCCATATATCCTTGTATTTGTCTCTTGTGTGGGACTAACCCATGTAGGTGAGAAGAGTATGAAACAACAAGGATTGCTCCCAACTCGAGATGATCTTCATCAACAACGAGCATCCACCACTACATCACCTACATGAAGTCTTCATCGACAAAACCCAAGGTCAGTTTATCCCTCTTAGGGGGGATGTCACATCAAGGGGGAGCTTTACTCTAAGACTTGAGTTAAAGCATCTCTTAAAGATGTGAACACATTAAATCCTTTATGTAAAAGTGGTAACCCCACTTGTGCTTACACGATGAGTATGACCTATGATCAAGTATTCTTACTTGGCTCCTAAGTCAATATACTCATATAGAGATGACTCTGTCATCGCCAAAGTGCTTGGTAGATACTAGAGTGGTTTTGCATGTTTGCCATGATTTCATTTGACATCTTATTGCGTGAGCATGTTAGTATGCATATCTTTTCTCATTTGAGGATATCCAATTGTTGTTATTTGGATTTCATTTTTCTTTGGCCAATTGGATATACAAGAATGCCTAAGTACCCTCCTCTAGCTATCTATGCTTTCTCGTCTCAAATTCTATTCATGCTTCATCACAAAATTTGAGCAAGCACTTTTCGAACCCTTTGTGTGAGAAGCACTCGAAGTTCCGCTTCGACAAGAGCTGACTTCCAAAACCTCCCATGTGCAACTTGGTGCAACCAACCTGAAAAACTCGGTTCCACCAAAGCCTAGGGTTGATTTGGTTTTATCACCTGGGTGCAACCGATCTCTAAATCTCAGCCTCGCCGAGTTTCAATGTCACCTGACAGTTATGAAACTCGGTGGCACCGAAATTTCTGAATTGGTGTCACCGACACCTAGGGGATATATATTCTCAGCGGGCCCGACTTCTCAAATTCACTTCTCAAACGTCGCCTCCCGCAACCCCTCGCTGCCGAGCTCGAGTCTCCGGATGTCGCCGTTGCCTCCCGCATGCCCTCGCCGTAGGATTCCTCCGCCACCAACGGCAATCTCCACCGCCGTCGCCGCCGGAGCAAGACCTTCACAAAGTTATCGTAAGGTTTCGGCCCCTCTTTGTGCTCCCAACTCCGATTCTTGCGCAAATAGGTTTACTCCATCTACAATCCTCGATTGCAATACATTCAACCAGAAGAAATCTCCATTAGATTAGAGAACAAAAGATTTTTACGTTTAACCATCCGCTGAATCTCGGTGTCACCAAGTCAAAAAATAAGTCTTACCGATTTGGGATTTAGGGCTACAGAGAACAATCTCGGTGAAATCGAGTTGCTTTTTCGGTGAAACCGGAAAAGCTGTCAAGTTTTTGTTAAGGAGATTGTTTGTCTCGGTGGCTCCGAAATCTTTGACTTGGTGAAACCGAAATCCACTTTGCAGACAGTTAAACATAAAATTTTGAGTTCAAATTTTTCAAAAACCTTCTGAATTTTTGTGATGCTTATCCCCTCTGCTCCTCTATATTCTAATCACACGGTCAGCATGTCAGGGACAGATGACAGTCAGAATGATTTCAGAGAGAGGGATGTTGACATGAGTGCAGGAACAAGTCCAGAAGCCAGCTCCTCATTTTCTGAGGACCTAGGCACTCCCAGCTCACATGGTTTGCCCAAGGCTGCCACCAGGGCAATGAGGAAACTCAACTCAGATGAAGAAGATGCAGATTTTGTTCTTGATGAGGATTGTTCATGTGGTTGGCAGACCTACCTCTATGTTTGAGGATCCAGCAGAGGAAGAAGAGGAAGAACCAGTTGTAAAACCTCCTCCTTCCAAGAAGAAGAAGCTGATGGCTGATGCAATGGCCAATCAAGCTGCAACCAAGGACAAGCCATCTGCTCCAAAGAAGCCTACTACACCCAAGAAGGCTGCTGCCACTAAGTCCAAGAAGACAACCAGGGATATTCCTCTTGCAGAGAAGAACAAGAGATCTACCACCACGGAAGAAGAGGTTGATATTTCAGTTGTGAGGAAGCTGAGACCCCATTTGCCTCAACACAATGATGCTCATCCAGTTGCTGAAGACATGAAGAAGAGGAGAGATCAAGGGCTGAGAACTTGGAGAGCAAATGATCCATATGTCTCCCGAAGAAAGACTGTTGTAGATGACGGGTGCTACACTAAAGAACAGCGGGATTTCTATGAGACTGCCCTATTGGACAAGAGCCCAGCAGTCAATGACATGAGATATGTTGACTGGGCCTACATCAAGGAAAATGAGGACTACTTCCCCAGTGTGCAGGACAACTTCAGATGCATTGCCATTGAGAAATTTGCTGGGAGAGAGTTCACAGCTTGGAATGACGAGATGATCATGCAGTTCTACTCCATAGCTCATTTCTACCCAGATGGTCATATCATATGGATGACTGAGGGAGTCAGATATCAATCTACAGTGGATGAGTGGGCTACCATCTTAGGAGACCCACAGGTAGAGGAAGGAGATATTGACATTTATGCTGAAGCCAAGATGAATCACAACTCCATGGCTGACTTGTACACTCCTATCCCTACTGCCTATGTGAGCACACACAAGCTTGGCTTTGTCTATCATTTGCAAGCAGGACTACCCACCACCAACACAATCTTGAGGTATACTTTGATGCCCAAGTCTGGAGATGATAAGATGATCAGAGGGTATTCCATTAACATGTTGCATCACACAGACACCCACACCAGATTCCAGGTGATGGATTTGATTGTAGAGACAATCAAGAGGATAGCTACTGATCAGAAACGATCGTGTGGATATGCACCATACATTCAGATGCCCATCAACTCCAAGCTGGAGAATAATGTATATGCACTTGATCGTCCGCACATGCCACTTCATCCAGACTTTGGAGATAATGTTGTGGTGATGGACCCCTGTCATCCCACTTCATCTACTACACAGGCAGAGGCAGAAGCAGCTTGAGCCACTAGTGCTCAGGTTCCCAAGGAAAAGAGTGAGCAAATGGCATACCTTATTAGCACCATCCAAGGGATGGAGAACGACATCAAAGACATCTTGCGGAACCAAGGAAGCATTGAGAGGATTGTGGAAGATAGGATTATCACTTTGAACAACAAGGTGGATGAGCTAACGAAGACTATGACTGAGCTCAAGCAGGAAGTGGATGCTGTGCCTAGCCCTCATCCCACTGATGATGATGACGATGACAGTCCACCTCTCAGGACCAGCACTCAGTTCAAGACCCATACCAGGATGCCTATTGTGCCAGCTCCAGAGACGAGGCCTACTTCATCAGCACCTGCCACAGCTCCATCAGTTCCTCCAGCACCTCTAGTGTCTACTCCACCACCTCAGAGGGCTTCTGATGAGGCGTTTGCAGATGCTCTTCTCTCGACTCCTTCGACAACTACAGGAGCTGCTTCATCATCTCATGGAGGATACCACGCCTAGAGAGACGATTAGATCTATAGCTTTGAACTTTTTGGTAACTTGTTGCCAAAGGGGGAGAAGTTATAGATCATAGGGATTCGAGAGAGAGAGAGTGTGTTGCATTTTGGTTGCTCTCTACTTCTTAAAAACATTTGGTTTATCGCTCGTTTGTTTAAAACTCAGTTGTGTTTGATCATATACTTTGCTTGTTGATGCTACTATTTCCTATCTTTGGGATATATCTATGAGATGATCATTCACTTGTTTGGTGTTATGTGCATTGTAATCCATTCATATCATTTATGCGCACCACCAACTTGTCTGTGACATGGAAGAGTTACCCACACTCCTAATCGATTGTGCATTTGCATTCAAATGCAAATCCTAAATAGTGCACAAATTTAGGGGGAGCTCTTGCTTATCACATACTTCTCAAAGCGACGATGCTATTCATCGATTATATATCTTATCAAAGCTTTGATCTATATGTTTTCATCAATTACCAAAAAGGGGGAGATTGAAAGCACAACTTCTCCCTAGGTGGTTTTGGTAATTAATAATGGCATATATTTCATTGGACTAATATTTCTACCAAGTTTATCTCAGGAAAAAGTTCAATGATGGGATAGCTAAAGGATTGTGTGGAGAACCTCCCCAAGCAAAGGAAAGGAATAGCATTGGCCATAATTCAAGGTTGAAGACTCTACATTTTACATTTTGTGAGAAATCACTTTGAGTCCATAGGAAAGTCAATACTATTAACAGGGGGTGGGGAATTATGATAAACTGGTTGCTCAAGTGCTTAGAGGTTAGCCACCAAAATACTCATCCATTCTCCCACAATATTCTCTATCCAAAGCCTAAAGCTCAAAATTGGTAAGACCAACTTTCACATTCAGTCACACCGAGTTCAAACCCTAGACAGATCCTAAGCCAAACACCCATCTCGGTACTACCAAGTTTCAGATTCGGTAACACCAAAAATAGTGACCAACTTGTTGGTATCTCATTTTCAAGAATATGAATTTCCGAGTTTTGGAAATCGGTGCCACCGAGTTGTGTAACTGCCTAGGTCACCCATATCGGTACCACCGAGATTTATATATCGGTACCACCGAAAAGCCTAAAGTTGCCACATTTTGAACTAGCCGGTGCAATCGAGTTTTCACTTCGGTTTCACCGAGTTGGGCAATAATGTTGTAACGGTTGGATTTTGGAGATGCCTATATATCCCTCCACCACCTATCACTCGTAAGAGAAGCACTCAAAACACACTTACACTTGCCCCATCCATTTTTCTGAGAGAGAGCCACCTACTCATGTGTTGAGATCAAGACATTCCATTCCAACCATATGAATCTTGATTTCTAGCCTCCACAAGTTGCTTTCCATCCAATCAATCTCTTCTACCCATGTCAAACCTATGGGAGAGTGATTGAGTGTTGAGGAGACTATCTTTTGAAGCACGAGAGCAAGGAGTTCATCATACTACCACATCTATTACCTTTTGAAGGGTGGTGCCTTGTAGATTGGTTAGGTGTCGCTTGGGAGCCTCCTTTTCGTGATTGTGGAGTTGAACCAAGAAGTTTGTACGGGCAAGGAGATCGCCTATTTCGTGAAGATCTACCCATAGTGAGGCTAGTCCTTCATGGATGGAAGCCGTGATGGAATGGACAAGGTTGCTACTTTGTGGACCCTAACGGGTGGAGCCCTCCATGGACACTTGCGACCGCTACCCTTCGTGGGTTGAAGTCTCCATCAGCGTGGAAGTACGATAGCACCACCTATCATTACCACGGGAAAAATCTTCATGTCATCAATTGCATTTGATTCTCCTCTCCATACCTTTACTTTCATGTGCATGTCTTTACTTTCCACTGCTATACTCCTAGACTTGCATGTGTAGGGTGCACTTGACTTGTTACAATTGCTAAAACTTGCCAAGACTTAAAATTGGGAAAAGGCTAGATTTTATTTGGTCAAGTAGTCTAATCACACCCCCCCTCTAGACATACTTCGGATCCTACATGGGCGCGCCCTGATGGCTCGTGGCCCACAGGTAGCCCCCCTCCGGCAGTTCTTCGCTCCATAATTCTTCATATATTCCAAAAATAATTCATAAAAAGTTTCAGGTCATTTGCAGTCAAGTGAATTTTCACCCTTTTTCTTGGTTTTCAGGTCCAGAATTCAAGTTCCCGGCAATTTCCCTCTTTTGTGATGTACCTTGTAAATTTAGAGAGAAAAGGCATAAGAATTGTATCATAAAGTGGAATGATGAACAAGAATAGCATAAATTACAATAGGAAATCTTGATGCAAAATGGACGTATCAACTCCCCCAAGCTTAGTCCTCGCTTGTCCTCAAGCGAAAGCCGAACTCGATAATAATGACCACATAATTTGAGAGAGAGGTGTCGCTAAAAACAAAATACGGACATAAAGAGCATCATGAATACTGACATAGCAGCAAGTTTTTCATCATATACCTTCTCATAAACAAGTAACAATCTATATACAACCTTGAAGTATGAAGCATAAACTTTATTGACAATCATCAAACTATGTTCTTACTCATTGAGACAATCAATTCATCATACTTCAGAGAAGAGTCTATGTAAGAGCTTTCAATTTAGTAAGTCTGCATGCTCAACTATCATTTGGTCTTCTATGATTGCTGACACTCATTGCGTATTTTCGGAGCTAATGTTTCCATCAGACACATAGGAAGATAGGGGCTTTATTGTTTTCGCCGCCCAACTTATTTACCTCAAGGATAATGTCAACAATAATGATTCATGATCACCTACATCCAACTGGATATATATATCTGGATCTTTCCCCAACACATGATGCTTACCAACTAGATAACTAAAAGGTTGGAATAGGGATAAACATTACTGACTCTTACATAAAAGTAAATACATGAAAATAGAAGATAGGCCAACGCAGAGGGAAGAAGAGGTTGTCATGCGCTTTTTGATTTTTGGATGTGCAAGCTCTTAATGTAAATGAACGTCACTTTATATTGCCCCTTACGATAGCAACCTTTATTATGCAGTCTGTCTCTTTTATTTCTTTGCCATCACAAGATCGTACAAAGCTTATCTCCCCTTACAATAAAAGATCATACATATTTAGGAGCAATTTTTATTGCTTGATGCACCGATGACAACTTACTTGAAGGATCTTATTCAATCCATAGGTAGATATGGTGGACTCTCATGGCAAGAGACTGGGTTTAAGGGTTATGGATGCACAAGTAGTATCTCTACCTAGTGCGGAAATTTTTTGGCTTGAAAAAGATCTAAAGCAAGCACCACATGTTAGAGGATCCATGCCAATATAACTTCTATGTGTATGTAGACAAACATAACTCGTTATGTTGTCTTCCTTGTCCAACATCAATAGTTCGATCATTATATAATATTTGATGGGGGCTCACAATCATAAAAGATGTCCAAGATAGTGTATTTGCATGTGAATCTCCTCTCCTCTATCATAATTTGCATGGATTGTATCAATGACTAACACTATGTTTGGTAACTCCCAACAACTTTTATAACTTATACTTTTTCTATGTGAAGGCATTACTCCCCATGGGATTAGCATATGATTTTTCTATTTATTTTATTTCAATCCTATGATTATTGATGCAAGAGAGTAAAGAAAGCAAACTCAACTAATCTTTATTATATAATTCTCACACTTGATTACAAGGACAGATAGACCACAAAGCAAACACTCTAAGCAAAGCAAAACTAAATTTTATTCCTCTAAATCACGAAATAACTAAGGATCGAACTAAGATAGATGATAATGGTAAAAGTGATAGTGATACGATACCGGGGCACCTCCCCCAATCTTGGAACAAGCTAAGGGTGGTGCCCATATGTCGGTGTTAAAACCGGTAGATCTCTGGTAGGGGGTCCCAAACTATGGGTCTTGAATCGATGGATAATAGGAGGCAGGGGAGATGGTGTTTACCCAGGTTCGAGCCCTCCTAATGGAGGTAAAACCCTACGTCATGCTTTGTTTTGTATTGATGATGGGTTATCGAGCTCATAGTTGATCTGCCACGAGATCATATGATGTGGTCTAAAACCCTAAGAGTAAAATGAGCTTAACTTGTCCTACGGACTAAGACCCCTGGGTTTATATAGACACCGGGGGTATCTAGGGTTATACAATGTCGGTTACATGAGGAGAACAATATGCCGAACTAATCATCGTGTTCTTGGAGCACACATCATGGTCTTGGGAGATTTCCATCTTAGCCGCAGCATCACAGTCTTCGGGCCTTCATTGATAATGACAAAGCGGCCCACTGTCCGGCCCATAGAAATAGGCCGGCAACCCGAGGACCCCTTAATCTAGGACTCCCTCAGTAGCCCCTGGACTAGCCTCCAATGCCGAAGTCTTGATGCCCAACAACTTCCTGTGTTTGCAATCTCCGGCTTGCGGTTCGAGTTCCACTCCTTACCTTATTCATCTGATGACAGTGCGGCCCCCGAAGACGTCCTCATTTTCGAGCAACATACGTGACTTAGCCTCGAAGGCCAACTGTCCAAATGTGAACAGTATTCTTTTCTGACAGCTTTTAGCGAAAGGCCACGGTTGGTCACGAATATTGACCAGTTACCAAAACTCGATCCGTGGTTCGAGACGGTTCTCATTTATCATCATCCCGTCCCATCAATATGGATATCGTGCCCCGTCTTTCTGGGGATATGGTTTATGATTTGAGTTACCCCACACGTGTTTAACTGCACGACTCAACGGGAAATGGTGAGGTTCACGGCGCAGCAGAGGGACTCTTGGTATTTCCACAGCTTATAAAAAGGAAAATACCACCATAGCCCTCGTACGCTTCTCAGATCTGCCATTGCTATTGCCTCCCCCAACCTTCCGTGCTCTAAGCCGCCAAGCCCCATTCTTCCTCCACACTCTTCAAACCCCTTCTCCAATTTGGCCATGGCTGGGAGGCCTCATGTGTCACTGAAAAGGACATCTTGGAGCTGAAGGGCGCCGACTACTTGCCAGAAAATATAGTTCACCGCACCTCGGAGAAGAACCAGGTGGTGCCCTCACCGAGGGCGAAAGGGTTGTGTTCATCCCCCACTTTCTCCGGGGTCTAGGTTTTCACCTCCACCCCTTTGTGAGGGGTCTGATGTTTTACTACGGGCTGGATTTTCACGATCTCCCTCCCAATTCTTTTATGCATATTTCCTCCTTCATCACTCTTTAAGATGCCTTTCTTCGGGTCCAACCCCACTTCATTCTATGGCTGAAAGTATTCAACCTCAAACCAAAGGTTGTTAGCGGCGAGCAGGCGGACTGTGGGGGGGTGATGATAAGCAAGCTTCCCCTAGTTCAATGGCCAGATGGTTCATTCATAGACACCGTCAAACTCTGGCAGTGGGAATGGTTCTACATCACCGAACCAAGCGAAGAGGGATGGGCAGCACCCCCCGGATTTAGATCCGGCCCCCCACCAGGCTCGTATCATGGACCAAGAAGGGGCTCCATTAGGGGGACACAACAGAGGTGAAGACGCTACAAAAGTGCATCTCCACCCTGGTGGAGAAGAAAATCGAGCTACCCAAAGTCGTCCAAATCATGCTCCGACGCTGCCTTCTCCCCTGTTAACATCGGGCTACCCCAATGTGGGCTCACAGTCCGGATGACCTGGTTACTGTGCGGTAGTTCTTCCGCACCACCCATGAGAAACTATGGAAGGTGTTGTTCAAACCGCGGAAGTCCAGGTCCACCGAAGTGGAGGACATCGGAATGGATGCCACAAATCCTCCCGTCTCGGTAATATTTTATTATTCGTATTCAAATTTTCCCTTTGATAAGGTTCTCATTCCATGTCTTCTCTGTATTCGCAGGTCTGGCTAGAGAAATCTCAACAGATCAATTGCCCGACACCACTACCCGAGGGCCCCGAGATGCCCTTGCTGACGACCATGCTGGTCAAGAAGGCGTGTGCGGTGCCGAAGAGGAAGGAGGAGAAGAAAGAAGATAAGAAAGAAGAGAAGAGGGAGACCCGAGGGGGGCTCCACTCAAAGGGCCTCCCGGAGACTACATCTGAGGAAACCCATGCTCCTTCTACTCTCGAAGGAGAGATGGAACATGACGGGGAGGAAAATGATTCCTCCCACGTGAAGAACAGGGCGGCATCCAAGGACATCGAGGGAGGTCCGGCTCCCCCCACCCCGAAAAGACTGTGCAGGCCCAAGGTGGCCTTGTTCGAAGGTCTTCCGGACTCCAATGAGGAGTCCGAGAATTTTGAAATGGTCCCTCAAAGGACCCTCAGAGTCAAGCCCCAAGCGTGAAGGTACGAATCCACAGACTGTGGCATTTCTTTCTCAAAGATATTGTGACGAGCCGTTTATATGCCTTTTGTACAATCCACCGGGCGATCTCCCACAACACCTTTCCCCCTGCCACCGAGGATGTTGTGTCGCAAAGGACCCTCCCCGAGCTGAAAACAAGGGGCGTGGATGATGATATTCTGCTTGAGGCTAACACCTCGGCCGCCGAAGATCAGGAGGGCGAGTCCCTCCTAGCAAACAAGGAGGAAGGGCTCATCCAACCCAGGCCTTCCTCGAAGTCAATTCCAGAGGCCTCCAAGCCTCCGGAGTCGTCTATTTCCGTTTCTCCAAGGAGATAAACCGCACCGCTGCGCCCGGAGCCACCTATAACAGAGCGGACTCAGATTGGGTGGAGAGCCATGATGGAGGAGAATTTAAACGACTCCTCCATCGCCGAAGAGCACCGCGCCCTACTGGGTGCGGCATTGCAGGGCATCCAATCCGTTGATAGCGGATTGAAGGAAGCTTTCGGGAGCCTGCTAACCGTTGATAGCGGATTTAAGGTAAAGTACGCAAATGTTATTTTCTTTTTACAAAGTATTCTTAATTGATGGATTTATATGCAATCCCCATGCTTAGTAGCCCCCGATCCCTGTGTGAGTTTGAAAAACTCATGCGGGGGTCACACAGAGCGGATATAGCACAATTGTTTTTGTTCTGAATGCGCAGTAGCCCCCAAGACTCTGTTAGGATGGAGAAAGCATCTGGACAGAGGGTTTGAAATCCGATAACCTAGGAGGCTGACACATATAAATTGTTTATGCAGGCCGCATTTTTTATGACAGCCCCCAGCGTCGTGGATTTGGCGGATATGAATCGGAAGCTTAAGAGCTCCGAGGACGAGCTTGACCGCCTAAACAAGCGGTTTGATGATGCCCAAGGTGAGTCCGAGCTGGACTATTATCATTATAGTCCTTATTTAGGCATGGAATTTTTGTGTGTATCCTGTAGTGCGGAATGTCTTGATGACCACTGTAGTTGTCGCCGTGGAGGTCGAGAACCTTAAGGCTGAACTGAGCAAAGTGAAGCAAGAGGCTGCCGAACAGAGGGCGGCGGCCGAATAGGCTGCGGCCAATGTGTTATCAACAAAGTCTACAAGTGATAAGCACGAGGCCAGGGTCGCCGAAGTGCAACGAGAGCTCAAGGACGCCATCACCAAATGTGAGGTCCTTGAGCAGAAAAATAAGGATCAATCAACCGAACTATCATCGGTTGCCACAACGATCCAAGAGGCATGAATGGAAGCACAAGGTTACCAGAAGGAACTCCACCAGATCAAGTGGATTGCGGCAGGTAAGTGATACTTACTGCAATGCCCCTTTGGTGGAAAAAGGTTCGTGTTACTCACCCGGGTGTGGCATTCTCCAGGCGCGTTTGCAGATCTCCCGAAGAGTGTTGCAGATGCGGCACAACACTATACATCGCAGGAGGGAGATGCCGAGCAGCGGCTGTTCTGGGCGCAGTTCGAAGCCCCTGAGCAGTCGTTCCTTGTCTCTCATCAGCTGAAACACCTTATGGAGTTGCATCGTATAGCCGAGCCAGTCATGAAGGACCTCTACGTCAGGCTATGGCATGCAGAGCCATTGCCCAACAGCTACTTCGGCTTGGTGCAGAGGCTGACTGCTGCCGTGCCTGCACGGAGGGAGCCCAGATGGCCTTCGCGAAGACCATGGTGCATTGGCCGAAAATAAAGCTGACCGAGATGGCTACCGGTCCTCCGCCACCCGGGAAGGGACATAGGCACCCCGAGTTGTATTTTCCCGCCGTTATGGATGGTGCTCGGGCGATAGAGGCCTTATGCCCGAAGGATGTAATTCTTGAGTGAAAGTACTGTCATGTATGAATAGTTTAAATTTTTGTATGTATCAATTCTGTGACTTTGCATGATATATATTATGTTGTGCTTTGTTTAATTTTGACTCCTGTGTGGTTCTTATAATCTGAAAGTTACCAGTCATTAGATTCAACCCTCTTTTAGATACTAGAAGGGGTGTTTCCAGTATCCGCATTGTTACCCTTAGCCGACGTCTTGGTGCCCAGAGGCGGTAGTGCGGAGGAAAACTAGGCAATCAGACTATGCGGCTTTAATGCTTTCACTTAACCTTAGGAGCTTGACTGTGGAGGCTAAGTACTAGTCCCATGTATGTTTGAGGTGTTCGGATATACCAAGAGAAGAAACCGTTATCACCTGGTTCGTATGACTCCGAACCCTTTGTGTAACACAGATAACGTCCATCAATTGGTATAGTTTAATACTTGTCATCGGATCGTAGACCGGTTCATGCTTATTATGCCAATCAGCTTTTGGCTTTCTCCACTGAGGTACTTAACCAGACGAACTAGAAGTACAATCTCAGTAGTTCTCCCTTTACATTTTTAGCCGAACTAGCGGAACGTAAAATGGTAAACACAGGAGCAGTGCAACCCAACTTTTGACCCAAGACATAATTCAGAGCCAATGCATATAACACAATATCCAAGACGCTAGACACGTGAGAAAGAGTTGGTGTCGGGATGATGCTTGAGGCGAGCTTAATTTTCAAGCCCCAGTCAATTAGCCGGCCGCAGTTAAAAAGATGTATCGAACTGACTTGTTTTTGGTATGGGAGAGCGAATAGAGAAAGAAGGAAAAAGGGCTTATGCAATATGAATGATTGCCACGCGACCATAAAGATTGGTCGTTATTTCCAATTTACTCTTGACATATAGTCCGTACACTCTTGTTTACCCAAGCAACTGTTACAGATACACACGGATAAATTTACAGGGAAATGGTTTACACAGGACCTTGATAGAATGGCTTGATGTCCTTTACTATGTCCCGTTGCACGTCTGCGCCTTTGCTTTCCTATAGGGTGCCCCTTTATAGGAGGTAGTAGTCAGCGAGCAGGTTTTTGTCAGAAAGAGCCTTGAGAAGTCACCGGATTGTGTGAGCTTGATGCTGCTAAATAGGTCCTTGATGGTACCTGATACTATCTGAAGGCATGTCTGACCGTAGTTTGGTTTAGCCGAACATTAAGCCTTTGGATGTAAGGTCCCCACAACTGCCCATGGTATCTTAAGCGCGAAATTATGCCTCCGAGGTACGAACCTCACGGGTTGCTTGGTCGTGCTGTGGGGGGCGTACTCCTATTTGAGCGGAGTGTGAGAGGGCTTAGGGAACTGAAAGATAGCTTGGGCCCGCTTACCTACCTTTAGCGTCTTGACAGTGGACTGGGAGTTTGGCGCCTCATCGTCGAGCTGGACCTCGGCTACCAGAGACGCGGTGTGTTCTTCCGTTCGAAGGGAACGCTCCGTATTACCGCAGACCATGATGACCCCCTTGGGCCCGGGCATTTTAAGCTTCATGTACGCATAGTGGGGAACGACTTTGAAATGGGAGAATGCTGTTCGGCCAAGAAGTGCGTGATAGCCGCTGCGAAAAGGGACGATTTCAAAGATCCGATCCTCGCTGCGGAAGTTATCGGGCGAGTCGAACACCACTTCCAGAGTTATGGTGCCCGAATAGCGGGCCTCAACACCAGGTATTATTCCTTTAAAGGTGGAGTTACTGGGTTTGATCCTTGACGAATTGATACCCATTTTCTTCATCGTGTCTGCGTAGATAAGATTGAGGCTACTACCTCCACCCATGAGGACCCTTGTCATGTGGTACCCGTCCACTATGGGGTCAAGTACCAACACCGCTGACCGGCCATGTCGAATACTACTCGGGTGGCCAGTGCGGTCAAAGGTGATCGGGTACGCTGACCACAGGTTGAACTTCGGGGCTACAGGCTCTAGGGCATAGGCGTCCCGGAGTGCACGCTTCCTCTCCCTCTTTGGTATGTGTGTGACATAGATCATGTTCACAGTTTTGACTTCGGGGGGGAATTGCTTCTGGCCTTCGCTATTCGGCCTAAGAGGCTCTTCATCGTCCTCGCTACGGATGCCCTTGCCATGATCATGAGCTGCGAGTTTACTTGCCTGCTTGAACACCCAACAATTACGGTTGGTGTGAGTGGCGGGATTGTCTTGGGTGTCGTGGATATGGCAGGGCCTCTCCATGATTTTGTCTAACTGAGTAGGTCCATCCCTATTCCCTTTAGAGGGTTTCCTACGCTGTGGAGGTTTGGAATAACTAAATCCGGCATTTACTGTTGTGTCTTCGGTTTCACCGCCGCTATGTCGACACTTATTCTTATTGCGCCGTGGCTTCCCGTTGCCGTCTCGAACTTCGGAGGTATCGAGGTTTCTGGGAGGGTTGTTGCGACGGGCTAACCAGCTGTCCTTGCCCGCACAGAAGCGGGTCATAAGCCAGGTAAGGGCTGCCATTGATCGTGGCTTATCCTGCCAAAGCTGGCGGGCTAGCCACTCGTCCCGGATTGTTCCTGAAGGAGGCTAGTGCCTCAGCATCTGAGCAATCGATGATTTGATTTTTCTTCGTCAGGAACCAATTCCAGAATTGCCGGGATGACTCTCCGGGCTGTTCGACGATATGGCTCAGGCCATCGGCGCCCGAGGGCCGAACATAGGTGCCTTGAAAATTAGCACGAAAAGCGTCCTCGAGCTCCTCTCACTCCCAATGGAGTTTTAGGGGAGGATGTTCAGCAAATGCCGTAATGGTCCTTTGAGTTTCAATGGCACGCACTTTATGGCGTGGAGGTCATCTCCGCGGGCCATGTTTATGTGGAGAAGAAAGTCTTTGATCCACACCACCAAATATGTTGTTCCGTAATAAGGTTCAATGTTTACGGGCTTAAACCCTCCAGGGAATTGATGTTGCATCACCTCATCTGTAAAACACAGTGGGTGAGCGGCGCCCCTGACTCTGGCTACGTCATGTTGGAGGTCAGTTGGGAACCTTACCCGGTGCTGTCCCTGGACTCTATTGTTCTGGTCAAGCCAAGCTTTGTACTCGTCCCGTCCAGCGGGAGTGTGCCCTCTGGATCCATAGATGGATCATGTCTGGTCGTCAGGCCGCACTGGCTCTTTCCTTCCTCCGCGGAGGTGTTCGGGTTGTTCCCCAGTTTTGATAGCGGTCCTGTCCCGTCCTCGAGGGGGGCGGTCCGGCTTTTCGCCCTGGGTTTGTCTAGGGGGCGTGGGCTTGACGGCATCGTTGTCAAATTCTGGTAGTAGACGGCGGCACGAGTAAAGTTTCTCCTGACCGTGTCGTTCGTAGTCATACCCTTCTTGAGGGAATCTTGCTCAGCTTTAATTTACTGATGTTTTATCTTGAGGCTTCGGGCTGTGGCTATGAGCTGCTGCTTGAATCGTTCCTGGTCCAGCAGGTCTTCGGGGACGATAAAGTCCTTGTAACCCAGACTAACCTTGTCCTCGGAAAGAGGGAGGTAGTTGCTATCTTCGGAATCACTGAGGTTGTTAGGATCTTCGGGGTCTATGTGCCCCTCCGGACTGTCATGCTGTTGTTCGAGCGCAGCTGGGTCAGCGAGATCTTTAGGGGTGTCCGATATGGCATTTTCGGAGCCCGTATTGCCTTTCCTGCCCTTGCGTCCCTTGGATTTTTTTGCGCTGACGCGGACGTTTGAGTTGTTCATCGCCACTGTTTTTCATTGAGGTGTTGTCGCCGCTCTTCTTTAGAGTGCCATCGCCCTTATCACGAGGGGTGTCCATCATATACACATCGTATGTGGAGGTGGCAGTCCATCGTCCGGATACGGGAGGAGCAGTTTTGTCGACATCCGCGTATGCGTCCTCGGCGTCATCCGAGGAGAAATCCAACACATCGGTTAAATCTTCGATGGTGGCTACTAAGTGGGTGGTGGGTGGGAAACTAAATTCCCTATGGCCGGCCTCGAGGCCGATCTAACAATAGGTCGAGGTTGAGTCATCCGTGTATTCCAAGGTTTGGATCCAGGCTAGTGTCTCGTTCGACAGCGGGAATTTAGCTGGACCAGCCTCTGATATTTTGGAGGAGCTATTCTCCGATGTGTCAATACACGGAGCATGCTCGGTCAGGATTGATTCCTGGTCTTGGAACGCCGTGGTCGGATCCGCGCTCGAGGATGGCTCCGAAGTGGGTTGTCACACCCTGTGTTTTGCCTCTTCTGACTAAGTTAACATAGCTCAAAAATTAGGGCCAACAAAAACTTTTTGTGTGCATGTGATGCTTGACTTGATTGCTATTTGCTTGATTACTTGCTTGTGCTTTACTTCATAAAATCCCTCCTACTCTCCAAACTCATCTCCTTGATCCAAATCCTTGCCCAATGATCATGCCATGTGTACGACCAAAAACTATTTTTATACCAATTTATTTTGGCCAAAAAGCATTTATTTAATGTAGGTTTTCAAAAAAAATTGAGTTGGGTGTTGAACTACAAGTCCTTAAATTAGGGTTTTTAAATTCTTTCAAAAACTATATTTGAAACCTATTATATATAATGCTTCCCAAAACCACTAAATATTATTTTTAAATATTTTTTTTCTATTTTATTTAAAGGCTTTTTCTTAAGGCCGGAAATGGTCTTTTATAGGGAAAATTTATTTTTATGCTTTCAAAATATTTGAGAAAATTTATGGAAACTCAATGGACATATAGTTTCCATATATTAGAGTTCCAACACATGGTCATGTTCAAAATATTGGACAAAACCATCGAAAACCCTTTCTGCATATTTCAAGCATTTGGAATATTTCTATAAGAAATATTCTCAAATAAATCCAGCAAAATTCTAGCAAGTCACATATTCCTAATGTGATGATATTGCAAAGCTTCATCCCAATCCAAATAGTTTTGGTTCACAAAACTACCCCAATACCCTCTCTGTCCAGAACCAAATTTGAACAACTTTGCAATGTCAAGTTTCTTCTTTTGATCCCAAACTTTGTGGGCATGGTATAATGCCCAAATAATGCCACCACACCAAGTGGGGAATCAAGGAGAAGATATTTGAATGACTAGACTTAAGGAAATCCATTTCTGCTGATTTATAGACTTGGGAATTATTGCATTGCTGAAAGTGTGTTATATCAACTAGAGGGGGGTGGGTGAATAGGCGATTTTTATGAATTCGTCACTTGAGGAAATACTAGTTGAGGAATTTGCTAAGTGACGAACTACTCGCAGCGGAATAAGTACTCAAGTGCATGCGAAACATAGCAGTAGCATAGTCATCATGATGAAATGAAACATACACAGAGCATGAGTAGCGTGAACAGGATAAGCAGGCTGAAGATAAAGTGACTGAAGAATTTGAGATGAGGAAATTGAGAAAGTCTTCAGTCAAATTCTTCAAACATTAACGATCAGATTTATCAACAAGTACTTCGAGGAAATGAAGGGGTTGAGGAAATAGAACCAGGTGCTCGATGAAGACAGCGATTTGATGACCCAGTTCCAACTGCTGTGACAGTCGTACGTCTGGTTTGGAGCGGCCTGGTATTTAGACCAGAGGACACACAGTCCCAGGACACACAGTCCTTACCGTATTCTCCTTGAGCTAAGGTCACACAGTCCTCGCCCAACACTCGTGGTAAGTCTTCAGGATAGACTTCCAAAACCCTCACAAACTGGTCACCCGGCGATCCACAATTGACTGCTGGATGCTCTAGACCACGGTCACCCGGCGATCCCCAATTGATTGCAGGATGCACTAGACCATGATGCCTAACCGTCTGGAAGATACAAAGTCTTCAAAGGTAAAAGGCGTCGGTTCCACATATGAACAATTTCTTCAGTGATGCTCAATCACTTTGGGTTTTGGTGGTTTGGGTTTTGAGTTTTTCCTCACTGATGATTTTCTCTCAAAGTCTTCGGAGGATGGGTTTTTCCTCACTGATGATTTTCTCTAAAGTCCTAGAGGAATGGGTTGCTCTCAAATGACAAGTGTCAAGTTCTCTCTCGGAGTAGAAAAACAGCTAGTGGTTGTGGGGGCGGCTATTTATAACCAGGGTGCAACCCGACATGATAAGACATAAATGCCCACCAATGATATGACCGTTAGGTGGATAGAATATCTGGACAGCTGGCGCAAAGCACAACAATGGTCGGAATTCGAACTGTCAAATTCCTCAGGGCTTATCATATTCCTCAATTGTAGGCAATTCGCACTGGCGAAATCCTAACTCCTCAGTCAGACCAATTTCCTCAGAGACCAGAAGATCATCGTCTCTGTCACTGAAGAACTTGACTGAGCTACAAGAGATTTCCAATGGCTTCACTCGAAGGATTGGGTTGTGTTGAGGTTTTTGAGTTGAGCATCAGATGGAAATTTTTCCTTAGTTTTACTTCGGCCCCCTTTAACAGTACGGTGTTTCCTATGACTCAAAGAAGGAAATGAAACAATAAAAACAAAAGTCTTCACGCTTCATTGTCCTCGTTCATATCTTCAAGGTCACACCATCTTCTTCATTTTCAAAGTCTTCAGGGAATACCAAAGTCTTCAGCAAAGTCTTCACAAAGTCTTCACCAAAGTCTTCAGCTTAAGACATTCATTTTTAGGGGCCGATATTCTTCGAATATACCAAACTCCTCATCGACTTATAGAACCTATGTACACTCACAAACATATTAGTCCCTTAACCTATAAGTCTTCAATACACCAAAATGACTAAGGGGCACTAGATGCACTTACAATCTCCCCCTTTTTGGTGATTGATGACAAATAGGTTAAGTTTTCAACGGGAATAAACATATGAAGTGTAAGTACTGAGTTTGAGGAATTTGATTGCAAGATATAGAGGAACTCCCCCTGAAGATGTGCATATTTGAGGAATTTGCTTTGGACTGCAAATGCACATGGCAGGATAAAATCTTGGAGATCTCCCCCTATATCTTGTAATCCATACACGCATTTTATATATATCATGAGGAAATTGAAATGCATGATGGAAAATGGGGTCTAAGGAAATTCAGCATGCGTGCATTAAGATACTTGAGGAAATAAGCATGCAGAAAGCAGTTCAAAAGTATCAGACCACCATCGGACTTAAGTTTACAACTCAATCAACAAAAGCTTCAGAAGAGCAAGAGTTGTAACTTAAACAAAAACAGCCCATATAAAGAGACCCGCTTGTAGACTAACTCAAATTTCTCCCCCTTTGTCATCAAGTGACAAAAAGGGACGAAATTGAGGACTAACGCCCCTAAAGAATTTCATCTTGATGGTGGTGGAGGAGCGCCAGAGATGTCGGGGTCGGTTGGTAGAGCAGGGCCTGCAGCAGTGTCGTTAATGTCCTCAGCTTCATCCGTCTCATGCGATGAAGAATATGAACTTGTCACCAGCTGAGGAACTTGAACTTTCTTCCACTTCTTCTTTGGAGGAATCGACCAGTCGAAGTCCATCTGAAATCCCATCTCCTTGAGTTCTTCAGGAGTCTTGAGGTGAGACAGAATGGGCCAAGTGCGATCGAAGATTTCATGCACATAGTAATGATTTTTCCTCACAGAGTTATGCGTCACAGTCATGTCACGAAGATTTGAAGCAAACTGACACTTTACCCACTTATGATTGCGATCAACCTTCTGATCAAGACTTAAGAGAAGCTCGCGATCTGTCATCACACGAGGGGCAGAGGCTTGAGGATTTTGTGCTGAGACTTTTGCAGCAGAATCTTGGGTAGTAGAGTCATAATTGGTGGAGTAAGATGCAGCCTTACGAAATTGGCCATCCAATGGACGAGTGCCTTCATCAATTACAGCCTTTCCTTTTCCTTCAACAAAAGAAAATGTCTTCTTGAGGACTTCAATCGGAGGCAGAAAACTGTAGTGATTCTGAAAGTCAGCCTTGAAGGCAATTGAAGACCTTGATCTGATGAATTTCATGATCCAGGGAGCATAAGTGTAACACCCCCAAAAATTTATAATGTTTTATTAATTAAAATTTTGCCAAGAATATTTATTTTCTATTTCTCTAGAATTTTCTATTGATTTCAGAGCCACTCCTTTTGTCTGAATTACAAAATTCTTCCCTCTTATCTGAAACTTTTGAATAATGTTGTGTGACTTGAATGTTTTAATAAATCATTTTATTTCATTTAGTAAAACCAGTGGAAATATTTTATAATAAAATTTGCCAAGTTTTAATTCTTTAATAGCATTTTCATCCTTTTAAAGGCTTCAGTTACACTACAACCACTTCATAAATTCATCTATTAATTCCACAAAAAGTTGTAGGTGTCATGTGATGTCCCTGGATCACTTTTATGCAAAAACACAACTTGGTGTTTTGAAAATTTTGAGCAAATCATCCTCATTTGCATTCTGGTCCAGTTTGGTAGTTTGTACTGCAACCCAATTTCTGTTGCTCTAATCCCCTTCGAATTTTTCCTGCCTGTAGTTATCCCTACCAAACTCTTAAGTACAAGAGTTTAGACCCATTGCAATAGTTTAAACCCATGCAATAATGCCCTCCATTTTCTATGCAGAAATGGTTTTCTCAAAAACTTGCACTATCAAGTTTTTGATTTTTCCAAACTAACCTTGCCATCCTAGTGTGCACCTAAAGATACCCCAACCTGGTAATTTTGGTGGCCAGAGAAGTCCCCTAGGTGGCCTTGGCATTTTGTCAAACACCTAGAGTGCATGGCCAGATTTGGCATGATCCAAAGATTACTTTGGGAAGTTGCATTCCTGGCCAAACCAGCATGTCCATTAGACTTATTTAACCCTAATAAATGATCATGTTAAGTTTCATGTCCATATAAGCCCCCTAGCTACCCCGGGCATTATGTCGAGCACTTGGTGGGCATGTGCAGAGTGCGGCCAGAGCGCGCGTTTTGCACGTGGGATGCCCGAGCCGCCGCGCCCACCTACCGCCTCTCCCCGAGCTTATCCTGACCCCCCTGCTGGCCGTCGCGTCGCGCCAAGCCCCCAACCGACCTGCCCTCCTGCTCTGTAGTGTTCCCGCCACGTCCGCGACATGCCAGTCGCTAGCCGCCGCCGCCGCCTGCTGTGCCAGCGCCGGCCAAGCCACCAGGCGTGCCCCCGAGCCCTCCAGCTCGCCGTCCTCATCTGCAGCGATGTCTTCTTCCTCAACAACCCCTCTGGCCAGGCCCCCACCTCCCCTATTCTGCACAGGACAGCGGTTCGCCGAAGCTTATCCTCGGGAGCTCGCGGAACCGACCCTAACCAGCTATAAGAGGAGCTCTCTCGAGATCTAGGACACTCAAGCCGCTCCATGCCACCCCAATTGAAACCACCCAAGCAACCAGAGCAACCTGAGCGGCCATCCCCCCCGCCTCTGACCGTGGCAACCGCCACTGCCTCCCGGCAAATGCAACCCAACCGAGGCCTAACCCTCGCCGCTTCCAACATCAATGAGTCCATGATGACCTCGAGAAACCATTTCCTGCACCAATTTCACCAGAGACCCTCCAGGAGCACGAGTCCCCTTTCGCCCGAAGCACTCGTCTGCCATGGGCGAAGCCCTGCTCAAATCCAAGCCCTCCGGCGATCCTCATCCCATCCAGAAGAAGCGGCCGCTCTCCCTGAGCGCACCTGTGTGCCAAGCGTTGAAAACGGTGACCCCTAGCGCTGGGAACCATCGCCGGAGTCCTGCCCCTCTGTTCTATAAGCGCGCTGGGGAGGTAGCGGATGAACCCGACAGGTGGGCTCCACCTGTCGGTGAAGCAACTGACGCCCCAGGCGGCGCACCCCCACCAGTATGCTTTATCCACAGGAAAGCGTAAGCCACGCCAGTATGTTTTCTCTCTCTGTAAACGTATTCTTCCTGAGGCGTTTCTTTTTCTCTGATTTATTTAAAAATAGAACTTTGACTTGCTATAACTCTTAAAATAAAGCTCCAAATGATTTGATTCTTTTTCCTACCTCTCTCAAATTTCACCTAGTTTATTTTAGGATTTATTTGAAAAATTATTTAAGACAACTTTTTGTACTGTTTTTGTATTGTGTGTTAATTAGAATAATTTCGAAAATAGGAAACGGAGAGAGAAGTAAACCTTCAGAAGTTTTGTGATGCACCCTACCTCTCCACACATCGAAGGCAAGCATTCTGAACCCTGGTATAGTATTCGTTGTGTGATGTTTGGTGTGACAAATGAAATTACGACACATGAAGTGCGCGTTATTTCATGTGAAGATGTGATCATGCTCGCAAGTGAAATAATGAGGATTTCTTGCTAATGAATTTGGGGTGCTTGTGGCAGTAGTCACCACCTTGTGCCACCCCTGCCTATCGGAAGGAATCCGGGATAAGTCTCTATCTCGGGTAGACATGAGCTTGGTGCTGACATCTCATTGGAGAGAGAATGGTCAGTGAGGCATGAAGGGGGGTGATGAGTGGTGATTCTATCTGGAAACTGTGAAAGATATCTATTGTGCTAATCATGCAGGGAACACATAAACCTCCTGAGTCGACCATAGATCGACCGGTAAGTTAAGCTGGTGTGTGCGGGTCAGGTGTGTTTTCAATTAAAAGACCGTAAGCGGAATTAGTCCCGGTGGACTAAAGGAATCCGTTACTCGTGGGTAAAGAGTACACCCTCTGCAGAGTTTACATCTATTCGAGTAGCCGTGTCCGCGGTTAAGGACTACAGTCTGGGATGGGTCGAGTGTCGGTCTTAGTGTCAGTCTTCGGAGGAATTCTTCTAAACCTGAATATTGATCATGAAGTGCGACAAGTGATATTGATGATTATTATTGTTATGGACTAACCATTTCTATTATGTGATTTGTTGAGTATCCCTGGGATGGTTCTACCTCGTGGATACTCATGTTATTATTTTCCATCTAAGCCCTTTATGAGGTGTCGCTGAGACGCCCGACTGCGGCACAATTGATATTCATTTCTTTATAAGCCCTTTATGTGGCATCGCTCAGATGCCCGACTGTGGCATGCATGTTATTTACCTTATATATAAGCCCTTTATGTGGTGTCGCTCAGACGCCCGACTGCGGCATGCCTGTTATTTATTTTCTTCATAAGCCCTTTCTGTGGCGTCGCTCAGACGCCCGGCCGGGGCATGTTTCATATTCTTAACCTTTCGAGGCGTCGCTTCAGACACCCGATTGGTATAATTTATTTTTATTCCCTGAATGCTTATTTACATTCAATATGAATAACCTGCTTGATTGCATCATGAATTCTATTTGTGACTGACAGGATGATCATGAATTATTTCGGTGTTTAATTATCACATGCTATATTATATATATGTTCATGATGTTTGCGAGTACATTCAAAGTACTCACTGGCTTGTCCATGGCTATTGTCTAGGCCAGACTTCTTGCTTGGAGAGGAGCACATTGACGTCAGCCCCGGAACCTAGGCAACGGAGACCGCAGCCACGCGAAGATAGGAATTATCCAGGTCAGCTGTTCCTGTGGGAAATGGAGTCCCATAGACGCTGATGAACCGCAAACCGCTTCCGCCATCAACCACTAGAAACTTTTGTTGTACTCATAGACCACAATGGTCTTGTACTTCAGATTTTGTATTTTGCTTGGAATTTCTGTATCAAGATTGTGTCTCATCAGCTAACAGTAATCCTGGGGCTGGTGAGCACAAGGACCATTTACTAGGAAATTAATATCCTAGAAATCCGGTCCTGACAACCTTGGTATCAGAGCCAGGCTGACCATTGGCTAATCCTATCTTAGCCGGGTTAAGAAAACCTAGGTTACGACCCACCCAAACCCTACCATAACCATAGCTGAGCCTATCCTATCAGACAGCCCACACAGTGACCCCGACACCTTTCAGCAGTCGGTGCCCAACCTATCATCCTAGCCCAGTAGGTCACACGCCGTGACCGACACCTGAGTTATTCCATTCGCAAGCGTGCGAGGGAAGACTCCGTTTTCTTTCTATAAAGGAAACGTTTGCCCGAACCCAGCACACCCATAGCCTCCTATCCAAAAACCAAAGCCAACATGCCTGGTGCCATTGTGCGCAGTGGAACCACCGCGACCAACCATGGAGGTTTTGTGACCATCCTAGCCAACCTCACCCGTCATGCCTTTGCATTAGGAGAGCCCCCAGAATATTTTGTGTTCCAGGAGCACACGAGTGATGCCATTCATCACTTTTGGGCCACGGTGCACATACTCGACAGGGGTACCTCGCCAGAACGCCCCTATTGGTTCACCGGAAGGACGACTTCCCACGAGCCGCAAGCCATCCAGCTAGCAGCTCGAGAGGCTATAGTTCAACTCCGGCACCTGTCGCCGAGGGTTAACTACCGCTATTTCCACTACTACCCCAGTCGTGAAGGATATAGTAGATCGCCCCAAGTTGCCAATGGAGACCATGAGGCGGACCCCGCCTTATTGCATCTGGTGCGCTACTTAAGGGCACAAAAGGCGTTGTTTGATCAGGTCACTCTTGATCTGGTTACAACTCACTGTGAACTCGCTCGTCGAGCCCCGACAAGAAGAGAAGCCGTGCCCGACGCCGACAACCCTGTCGTGCTATTCGGGCAACCGATAGAGTCGGCAAGGTCTGCCCCTGCAACCGAGCGTAATATAATTGTATCCTCGGAAGAGCTTCGTCGCCTTTTGGGGACACGCTCCAACGGGATTGTGACCACCAACCCCCGCGATGGTCATCATCGCTACCCCGACCCTGCAACTCCACACCCTAACGCAGTCAACCCCAACGGTGAAGCCCAAGGAGAAGCCTCGACGTCCACAAGGTACGCTCGACTAGATATGAACAAAGTAGACTAAGCCACTCGAGCAGTGCCGAGTCTTAATATTCCTACCCCTTGTAATAATGAGACCGTGTATGGCCATTAATAAATTGCAGACTGCTTGTATGCCATTATTTTTAATAGTACTACAAGTAACCATGCATAAATAATTTTGGCGTCTGGTCACATATTTAATTCTGGGCGTAGCCACCAAAGACCACCCAACCAACAACCACAGTAATACGTCGCATTTTGCGATATATGTATATCTGTGGCATTGACCCCGACCACCATATAGCAGAACCGACAATTAATATTTCCCCCACACCACAATGTGTCACCCAACCCAGATGCTATACATGAGGCCACTCCGTGACCTTACCAAGCATCCCTCACCTTGTGCACCACCTCCATAGCCATTTTTTTCATGTCACGCTTTGGGATTCATATGAGGACCCCAGATGCAACCCGGGGAATTTTGTTAATATAATTGTGGGATTTTAACCACAGTACCATGGATTCTCCCCACCCACCCCAGTGTGAGCTGTTCAAATCGAGGGTCACTTTCACCGCCTCGAAATATTGGGCAGTTGTGCACATCCCACCAATAGACCCAAACCAAGACCCCACGGAAGTCTCCCGCACTGGGGAATATTTCCTCGTGACTTATAGATTTTTAATTGTACCGTAGGCACCGTGATTGTATTAATTAGCATAGCATTGTTTGCCTGATGTGATATATGTATTCTGTTTTACAATTTACTATATGAATATATTGTGTTGGTTGCAGTTATTTGCTATGATTTAAAATTGGTGTGTTTTTATCGTAGCAAATCTTAGGGTGAGATTTCCTTAAGAGACCACCGCTACGAAAAATGTTTTCTCAACAAATGCTTGATTTGCATGTCCTCGCGTTATACGACTCACATGCCACGTGCACTAAATGCAAGACTGTGCGCTCTTTTATCACCTAATCGATCACCTCACTAGTAGACCGTAGATGCACCTATTGTCAGCAATTTTACTGTGACCCGTCATATTGTGTGTGTGGATTATTAATTTTTCCATGTTAAGATTGCCGTGTGGTAGGAATTTTATTTTTTGCAGCGTCCTTAGCAAATCTCGAGGACGAGATTTTTCTTCAGGGGGGTAGTGTTGTAACACCCCCAAAATTTTATAATGTTTTATTAATTAACATTTTGCCAAGAATATTTATTTTCTAGTTCTCTGGAATTTTCTATTGATTTCAGAGCCACTCCTTTTGTCTGAATTACAAAATTCTTCCCTCTTATCTGAAACTTTTGAATAATGTTGTGTGACTTGAATGTTTTAATAAATCATTTTATTTCATTTAGTAAAACTAGTGGAAATATTTTATAATAAAATTTGCCAAGTTTTAATTCTTAATAGCATTTTCATCCTTTTAAAGGCTTTAGTTACACTACAACCACTTCATAAATTCATCTATTAATTCCACAAAAATTTGTAGGTGTCATGTGATGTCCCTGGATCATTTTTATGCAAAAACACAACTTGGTGTTTTGAAAATTTTGAGCAAATCATCCTCATTTGCATTCCGGTCCAGTTTGGTAGTTTTTACTGCAACCCTATTTTCTGTTGCTCTAATCCCCTTGGAATTTTTCCTGCCTGTAGTTATCCCTACCAAACTCTTAAGTACAAGAGTTTAGACCCATTGCAAGAGTTTAAACCCATGCAATAATGCCCTCCATTTTCTGTCCAGAAATGGTTTTCTCAAAAACTTGCACTATCAAGTTTTTGATTTTTCCAAACTAACCTTCCATCCTAGTGTGCACCTAAAGATACCCCAACCTGGTAATTTTGGTGGCCAGAGAAGTCCCCTAGGTGGCCTTGGCATTTTGTCAAACACCTAGAGTGCATGGCCAGATTTGGCATGATCCAAAGATTACTTTGGGAAGTTGCATTCCTGGCCAAACCAGCATGTCCATTAGACTTATTTAACCCTAATAAACTAGCGGAGTAACCCGCGCATTTGCGCGGCTAGGCTCAATACATATTGTTTTGTCTTCAGGATGTCATAAAAGTTGGTGCTTACTATTTTACTTGTAATTATATTCTCTTGAAGCTATGTTGTTCATGCAATGAATTATTATTTCAAAATGTATCCATAATACGTGTCTTGCGGAAACATGATTGCATTTTTATATAAATCTTGCGATGATTGTATTGGGTTTTTGGCAGTGCCGATGATAAAAATTCATGTTATTCGAGTTTGTGACCAAGCTACCCTGTGAAAGCATTTACTTTCATATTGATCTCTAACTTCCCTCCTCCATTCCTCCCCGTCGAGCAATGTCTATCCCTTCAACAATATATATTATTTATGAATCATTTTATAAGGAATTAAATCCAAATACTAACGGTCATACATGATCCTAGTAATCTATTCATCCACTCGCCTCTTGACATGATGGTAGAAAAGACTTTACAAACTACCATTGGTCAAGCATTCGATTTCCTTCTATTGGTTGGCGCATAAACTTTGAACATGGCCATCGGATATGGCCCCACTTGGTACACACTTTTCACTTTTTGAAAAAAAAGAACATGTGCTAATTAAATTGATATGTGAATCTGAATTACGGATTTTTGCCTTCGCGAACAGCTGAAATCTTATCGACAGAAAGAGAGAGAAAATATACGGGTTTGAAGGCCAACTATATACCCATAAAGCTGGCCCATAATTTTTAAAAGTAAGAGAAGGCATATTTATAGGTTCCAGAAAATTTTAAGATGGTGGAAAGAGAAAAACAAATATAGAGTTAGAGACCGTTTATACACTCATATAGTGGGAGTTCTTTTCAAAAGTAAAGAGAGTCATATTTGTAAATTTCAGAACATTTAAAATAAATTCTGTATCATGTGTACTTGTAGATGTGCTCTACACACATGAATAATTTCATAATTTTTAAATATATTTATTTCTGAACTACAAAAATGAAAAAATGTGGACCCATAATAGTAAATAGTACGTGCATTCCACAGATACATTTTTGCTTTTTAGCTTAGATAGATAAACATGTTTATTTATGAAATTCTACCTACATGTAATGAGCAGCTCCCCGGAAAGGAATGAGCAACTATATGTACATACAGAATAACTGTTCGGATTTTTTACCTACAAACTGTGCTTTTCGTCTTTTTATTTAAGTGGGCTCATAAAGCCGGCTGAATATTAGTTAATTAATACACATGCATGTGCTAGCTTCTCATTAGTACTAAACGCTAGCATGCACCGACTGTCTTTATTTTATTTTACGACCTTTAGGTCTCTTTTAGTAATTGGATTGGATCGGTAAAGAAAGTAAGCGCGTGCATAACCAAGACTCTGAGCATTACGTGCCCTTTTTTTACCTGGTGTCGAAGCTATGATTTTTTGAAAAATAGTGTTTTTAAGTGTGTATATTGGGAATCTTCACGTAAAGATTGTTACAGTCCAATATGTTCATACATACATGTTAATATGTTACGTATTTTCTTTAAATCTCAAATGTTATTTTTTTTTATCGGACGATGCGAATAATATTAACATATGTTAATACTTAATACATACCTTTTTTCTAAATAACAGAATTATAGTATCTATACAACTATTGAAATTTATTATAACTCTTTTACATGCAAAAAATTCTTTTGCCTGTACAATTTCCGTGGCCATTTTTTTGTAGGGAAATAGGATCTGCTGCATATTTTCTGTATAATGTTTGTGCCCCTTTTTTCACCCATGTAGACTCTGAATGGTTGATTCTATCAGTCATGATTTGTTTTTCTTTTGTACAGATGTCAATCATGATATTTGCATGCAATATATATTCTAGCTTTCCTGGAGTTCTTTATTAATTTGATGTTCTCCGGCCAGCTTCATGTGGCATGCAATCCACGCTCATGCACGTAAGAGCTACATTATGCCTTGCCTTCTGCATGCAAAAGAACTCATGCAAATTGAAGCCTTGGAGATAGCACCCAAAGTTACGTGCGTACTTATATGGATTACCATGACACGTCCGTGTACTAATTGAACTTCAACTGGAATCCGTTTGTGTCTGCATGGAATTGGTTGGGGTATGGACTCCTCTTGCCTATAGCCGATGGTTTTTTTTTTTTTTGAAACGAAGATAGCCGATGGAATAGTTTCACGTACATACTCTGTTTTCCTGGCTGGTATTTTCAGGTTCAGATCACCCAATCACTGCCGTTGATTTATCATAACTCTAATGTTTAATCTCTACCGCACGTTTTCTATAGTTTTAATAATATAATAGATGATCCTGTTAAGTTTCATGTCCATATAAGCCCCCTAGCTACCCCGGGCATTATGTCGAGCACTTGGTGGGCATATGCAGAGCGCGGCCAGAGCCCGCGTTTTGCACATGCGACGCCCGAGCCGCCGCGCCCAACTACCGCCTCTCCCCGAGCTTATCCCGACCCCCCTGCTGCCCGCCGCGTCGCGCCAAGCCCCCAACCGACCTGCCCTCCTGCTCTGTAGCGTTCCCGCCACGTCCCCGACATGCCAGTCGCTAGCCGCCGCCGCCGCCTGCTATGCCAGCGCCGGCCAAGCCACCTGGCGCGCCCCCGAGCCCTCCAGCTGGCCGTCCTCATCCGCAGCGATGTCTTCTTCCTCGACAACCCCTCTGGCCAGGCCCCCACCTCCCCTGTTCTGCACAGGACGGCGGTTCGCCGAAGCTTATCCTCGGGAGCTCGCGGAACCGACCCTGACCAGCTATAAGAGGAGCTCTCTCGAGATCTAGGACACTCAAGCCGCTCCACGCCACCCCAATTGAAACCACCCAAGCAACCAAACCAACCTGAGCGGCCATCCCCCTCGCCTCCGACCGTGGCAACCGCCGCGGCCTCCCGGCAAATGCAACCCAACCGAGGCCTAACCCTCGCCGCTTCCAACATCAATGAGTCCATGATGACCTCGAGAAACCATTTCCAGCACCAATTTCACCAGAGACCCTCCAGGAGCACGAGTCCCCTTTCGCCCGAAGCACTCGTCCGCCATGGGCGAAGCCCTGCTCAAATCCAAGCCCTCCGGCGATCCTCATCCCATCCAGAAGAAGCGACCGCTCTCCCTAAGCGCACCGGTGTGCCGAGCGTTGAAAACGGTGACCCCTAGTGCTGGGAACCCTCGCCGGAGTCCTGCCCCTCTGTTCTGTAAGCGCGCGGGGGAGGTAGAGGATGAACCCGACAGGTGGGCTCCACATGTCGGTGAAGCAACTAACGCCCCAGGCGGCGCACCCCCACCAGTACGCTTTATCCACAGGAAAGCGTAAGCCACGCCGGTACGATTTCTCTCTCAGTAAACGTATTCTTACTGAGGCGTTTCTTTTTCTCTGATTTATTTAAAAACAGAACTTTGACTGGCTATAACTCTTAAAATAAAGCTCCAAATGATTTGATTCTTTTTCCTACCGCTCTCAAATTTCACCTAGTTTATTTTAGGATTTATTTGAAAAATTATTTAAGACAACTTTTTGTACTGTTTTTGTATTGTGTGTTAATTAGAATAATTTCGAAAATAGGAAACAGAGAGAGAAGTAAACCTTTAGAAGTTTTGTGATGCACCCTATCTCTCCACACATCGAAGGCAAGCATTCTGAACCCTGGTATAGTATTCGTTGTGTGATGTTTGGTGTGACAAATGAAATTACAACACATGAAGTGCGCGTTATTTCATGTGAAGATGTGATCATGCTCGCAAGTGAAATAATGAGGATTTCTTGCTAATGAATTTGAGGTGCTTGTGGCAGTAGTCACCACCTTGTGCCACCCCTGCCTACCGAAAGGAATCCGGGATAAGTCTCTGTCTCGGGTAGACACGAGCTTGGTACTGACATCTCGTTGGAGCGAGAATGGTCAGTGAGGCATGAAGGGGTGTGATGAGTGGTGATTCTGTCTGGAAACTGTGAAAGATATCTATTGTGCTAATCATGCAGGGAACACATAAACCTCCTGAGTCGACCATAGATCGAGTCTTGTTCCAGTAACCCCCATACTTGTTTCGTACTACCACTTCTCCCTATCGCAGGTAGGGTACGGTTCAGTAAGTTGTCAACCCCTTTCTTGGCACACACCGCACAGAGAGGCCACAGTGGAAGATACCGGAGGCATCTGGTAGGCATGCCACTTGGTCCGGGGGCATGGGTGTTCCGGTGGGTCCGAGGGGGTCACTCCCCTATTTTGCGCGCGATATAAATTTTGTGATCCCATGCCAGTCGAGGTTGTTGCCTCCCCACTTAGAGTTTTGCTTAACGAGTGTCGTGGGTGATTCCAGGCACCGGTAAGTTAAGCTGGTGTGTGCGGGTCAGGTGTGTTTTCAATTCAAAGACCGTAAGCGGAATTAGTCCCGGTGGACTAAAGGAATTCGTTACTCGTGGGTAAAGAGTACACCCTCTACAGAGTTTACATCTATTCGAATAGCCGTGTCCGCGATTAAGGACTACAGTCTGGGATGGGTCGAGTGTCGGTCTTAGTGTCGGTTTTCGGAGGAATTCTTCTAAACCTGAATATTGATCATGAAGTGCGACAAGTGATATTGATGATTATTATTGGTATGGACTAACCATTTCTATTATGTGATTTGTTGAGTATCCCTGGGATGGTTCTACCTCCTGGATACTCATGTTATTATTTTCCATATAAGCCCTTTATGTGGTGTCGCTGAGACGCCCGACTGCGGCACAATTGTTATTCATTTCTTTATAAGCCCTTTATGTGGCGTCGCTCAGACGCCCGACTGGGGCATGCATGTTGTTTACCTTATATATAAGCCCTTTATGTGGTGTCGCTCAGACGCCCGACTACGGCATGCCTGTTATTTATTTTCTTCATAAGCCCTTTCTGTGGCGTCGCTCAGATGCCCGGCCGAGGCATGTTTCATATTCTTAACCTTTCGAGGCGTCACTTCAGACACCCGATTAGTATAATTTATTTTTATTCCCTGAATGCTTATTTACATTCAATATGAATAACCTGCTTGATTGCATCATGAATTCTATTTGTGACTGACAGGATGATCATGAATTATTTCAGTGCTTAATTATCACATGCTATATTATATCTGTGTTCATGATGTTTGCGAGTACATTTAAAGTACTCACTGGCTTGTCCCTGGCTATTGTCTTGGCCAGACTTCTTGCTTGGAGAGGAGCACATTGACGTCAGCCCCGGAACCTAGGCAACGGAGACTGCAGCCACGCAAAGATAGGAATTATCCAGGTCAGCTGTTCCTGTGGGAAATGGAGTCCCATAGACGCTGATGAACTGCAAACCGCTTCCGCCATCAACCACTAGAAACTTTTGTTGTACTCATAGACCACAATGGTCTTGTACTTCAGATTTTGTATTTTGCTTGGAATTTCTGTATCAAGATTGTGTCTCATCAGCTAACAGTAATCCTGGGGCTGGTGAGCACAAGGACCATTTACTGGGAAATTAATATCCTGGAAATCTGGGCCTGACAATAAGGCTTCAATTCGAATGGTGACACTGCAATATTGGCCAAAGTCCTCATGAAGAAATCGTGATAGTTGATGGGAATCCCATGAATGATGTTGAACAGCAGATTCTTCATTATGGCAACAACTTCTTCTTCAGAGTTGCGGCCTTTGATAGGACTGAGGGTTTTGGTCAATATGCGATAAATAGTCATGGGCACATATAACAAATCCTTCACTAAGAAGGTAGTCCTTGGAGGCTTGCCTGGAGCCAAAGGCTTCATCAACACTTGCATCATGTGATTTTGCAGTTCAGGTTCATCATATATGCATCTTGCTCCTTCTGAAGGAATTGGAATTGGGACACAGTGAAGCAATTCGCTTGCTGTAGCAGTGTAGTGGGTGTTGCCAGACATCCAATCCAGAATCCATGTGTTGATATCAGAAGCTTCACCAGAAATGTGCAGGGTTGCATAGAATTGAAGAATTCGCTCTTCATTCCAATCGCAGACATCAGCATAGAATGGAAGAAGTCCAACGTCATGAAGAACTGAGAGCACTGGAGTGAAGCATGGGATGGATTCCATATCCACATGAGGAATTTGATGATGCCGGAAGACTTTGTCCTTGTCAAACGGCACAGCAGCATAGAAGTTCATCTGAGATGGAGTCCAGAACCTTGAGCGACCAACCCTTGCTGAGTCATAAGGATTTGGTCCAGTGAAGAATATGTGCTCATTGAAGAAATTCGCCTTGATGAATTTGGGGCGCTTCGTGCCTTTGAAAGGTAGCTTTTGCTTCGGCTGAAGATTTGGCTTGAAGCACCGTCCAGTCTCGCTTGGAGCAACGGCAGTTTCTTCAGCTTGAGGAACATGTGCAGCAATTTCATCAGGAACATTCTGGACAAGAATTTCATCAGCTGATGCAGCTGGAATATCTTCAGGAGCAGTTATGAGGGGAGTGGACAGACCAGCAGACCCTGTTTGAATTTCTTCAGTTGGGGCAGGAGACTGAGTAATCTGAGTGAGAGGAGTGGTCATTGGTGAATTTGGGTGTGCTTCTTCCCAAAATTCATCATTGATGACTGGAGTGGTAGATCCGATGTCCACATCCTCCTCCATTTCTTCAACACTGGCCTCTTCAGCAGTCAGCTGAGGATGGGGTGATGACACTAGAGGGGTTGAAACATTTGCATCCACCTCTATTTCTTCATCAATCTGCTCTGAGGAAGCAGCGGACTGAGTTTCTTCATCGTCCTCACTTGGGATGACATAGTCTTCACCAAATGGGACTATTTCATAGGCTGGGACTGATGATATAGGAATAGCATCAATTGGTTCAGTTGAAGAACTTGGCAAAGTCTTCAACTTCTTTGCAGCTGAGGAATCTGCAGATGGTGATGCTTTCCTTTTCAGAGCAGCTGCCTTTTCCGCAGCCTTGGTTTTCTTCACTTTTGATGCAGAAAGAAGTGTGACTTTCTTCACCCTTGAAGATTTTGCTGGGGAAGCATGGGGTGAAGGTGGTGCATTTTCTTCAGGCACGACTGATGCAGTCGCCCTAGCAGTTTCTTCAGGCGCAGCAGTTTCTTCAGCTCGCCTCTCAATTTCTTCAGGCGCAACATTGGGAGTTGCCCTGGGAATTTCTTCAGCAGCATGAATTTCTTCAGCTGCACTTGCAGTTTCTTTAGCAGGTTGAGCAGAGGAGCTAGCATGAGGAATTTGTGGTTGTGATCTGGCTGCAACCCTTGAGTTGTGGTCCTTGATGGCTTTGTCAGCTAGTTTCACGAATCTGACCTTGGCGCCTTTCCAGTCTGCATAGTAATGGTCAAATTCATCACTGAAGCGCTCTTTCTTGTACTAAGCCTTCTTGGCCTTTCTGGCCTTTTCATACTTCCATTTTTCCTCACCAATGAAAGCTGTGAGGACATGGCTAGGACCGAGAGGAAGATTCAAATCATCAATAGGAGTATTTGGGTCCTGGTGCCAAATGTCGATGAAGTGAAGCACAGTCTTTGGGTCCAGCAGGAGAGGAATTGAAGTGCCCTTGGCTTGAGCCAGCAGAGTCCACATTGAATTGCCTCACAGCTTCTTTAGAAATCCTTTGAAGCTTTTTCTGATGTTTTGCCCATTCTTCAGGAAAATCCTCACCTCTCATGAGGCTAGTGGGATCTGCTGCCTGGTTATTTGCCAATGGAGGTCTTCGGCAAGGTGGTTTCAATGCAAATTTCTTCATGTATTTAGGAGTGACATAGCGATATTCTCTCCATTCCTTCATCCATCTCCTTTCAATCTTTTGAATGCGAATTTTGCGCTTCTCTTTGGTTTCTTTCCCATAGATTTCTTCATCAGGTGTGCAATACTCAGGATAGATATCCTGAGGTATCTCAAATGCAGTGTTGGATGCAAGTTTCTTTCCCCCTTTCTGAGGTCTTTTCCCATCTGCCATTTTCTTCAGCTGAGGATTATGAACTGTTGAAGTTTCTGACGAAGTATGCAACTTTTCTTCAAGGAACGCTGCAAATGAGTTAAGTTGATGAGAACCTAGAGATTCATCAGCTGACATTTGTACCTGTGAATAGAGTATAGGTGCAAAGAATTTGAAGAGGTCATATGTGTTCTCAGAAATTTTTGCAAAAGTATCAAGTTTGAGGAATTTGACCATAAATGCCTTGAAGAATTTTACTAAGTGTTCTTGACTTAGGTTTCAGCGTTGTGTAGATTTGAAGATCCACACAATTGAGGAAAATTGAAGAAAATCATAACTTAGCGAAATAAATCAAGAGAAGGAGTTTGTTTGGTGCTTTAGAGATGGATTGCTGAAGAATAACACCTTTTGAGGATTTTGTGAAAATCATCGGGATCAAAAATGGCAATAAAACTAGTTTTTATTTACCGTATGCGATGAACACGACAAACAGAGAAGTGAAGTGAAGGAGTTCGTCAGTCCAGATCTCCCACGCCCTATCTTGGCAGAGGGAGACAGCTACAGCGGCGGCGGGGTGAGGACTTCCGCGGCCGATGCGAGTATGACGACGGCGAGGTCGAGGCAATGAAGCTCTTCCTCTCCGGCGACGATGAGGTTAACGGCGGTGCTAGGTCTGGAGCTCGGGGGAGATGGGAGTGAGGAGTAACCCGAGCTAGTGGAAGGGAGGGGGTATTTATAACGACAGTAAAAACCAACTGGTCCGAAGATTTTGGACCAGTATGCCCCTGACCCTTGCCATCCACGCGACATGTGTCACCCACGTACTGTGTAGTGGAGATCGTGGGGGATCGTGGGTTATCCAGTCGTGGGAATCAGAACGGTTTGAGCGGCAATCGCCAAAAATTGATATTGAATATTTTAAAGTTTCGTTCGCAAATTCTTCAGCTGTCAAGGACATAGTGAAGACTTTGAACGGTTTTCAAAGTGGAACGCATATGAAGAATTTGTGAACAGACTAGGTTGAGTTTATTATAGAGGGGGAACGGGACCTATCACATTCACTTAGATGAAAATCAACTTGAAGAAATAACTATAAGTGAATGCTGTTGAGGACATTGAAAAACTCACCATTTATATATATATATATATAGTCAATGAAGAAAAGCTCATGTGAGGAACATCAGTTGAAAACTTTGAAGAATTTGAAAATTTGAGGAATTTGCAAAGTTGAAGAATTTGATAATTTGAAGAATTTGCAAAATGATGAAAAACTCAAACTTGAAGAATTTCAACTGTGGTTGGTGGCGTGACCCACCGTGTTAGAATGATGATTTCAGACACCGCGTACAATTGTCGTAGGGTTCTGAGAATCAAATTCTTCATTAATTTCTTCACACTTAGAGTGTTAGTCTTCATTGATTGAAGAAAAACGTTACTTCGTGTGTTGCACATCAAAGTCATCAATTTTGCATAAGTGTTAGGATGTGTGTCCTTTCAAAGAACATTCGAAGATTCTAAGATATTTAGCTCACACCGCAACTTGCAAAATCTCTTCTCATCCAAGGGCTTTGTGAAGATATCAGCCAGTTGTTCTTCAGTCTTCACGTGGTCGAGGAAGATATCGCCCTTCATCACATGGTCACGAAGAAAATGATGACGAATCTGGATGTGCTTGGTCTTTGAGTGATGAACTGGGTTGTGAACAATCTTGATGGCACTCTCGTTGTCGCAGTAGAGAGGGACATTCTTCACGTTGATGTCGTAGTCCTTGAGGGTTTGCTTCATCCATAGCAATTGAGCACAGAAAGAACCAGCAGCAATGTACTCAGCTTCAGCAGTAGATAGTGACATGCAGTTCTGTTTCTTCGAGGACCAACAGACTAAGGATCGTCCGAGGAAATGACAAGTGCCTGACGTTGACTTGCGGTCCACACGATCACCAGCATAATCAGAATCAGAATATCCAATGAGGTCAAGATCTGAGCCCTTGGGGTACCATAATCCTAGTGTTGGAGTGTGAGCTAGATATCGAAGAATATGTTTCACAGCCTTGTGGTGTGATTCCTTCGGTTTGGCTTGAAATCGGGCACACATGCAAACACTAAGCATAATATCTGGCCCAGATGCACATAGATACAATAAGGAACCAATCATGGAGCGGTATACCTTCTGATCGAAATCTTTACCACTTTCGTCAGTGCAGAGTTGAGCCGATGTGGGCATAGGAATCTTGATGCCTTTGCAATCCTGCATGCCGAATTTCTTCAGGACATCCTTGAGGTATTTCTCTTGGGATATGAAGATGCCATTGCGTTGTTGACAAATTTGAAGCCCTAAGAAGAATTTGAGCTCTCCCATCATAGGCATTTGAAATTCTTCACCCATCATATAGGCAAATTCGTCACTGTAACGTTTGTCAGTACATCCAAAGATAATATCGTCCACATATATTTCGCACACAAATAATTCATCATCATATGATTTTGTGAAAAGAGTTGGGTCAAGTGAACCGGGTTTGAAGCCTTTCTTCATGAGGAATTCCTTCAGTGTGTCATACCATGCCCGAGGGGCTTACTTGAGGCCATAGAGGGCCTTGTTGAGTCTGAAGACTTTATCAGGATACTTAGGATCTTCAAAACCTTGGGGTTGAGCAACATATACTTCTTCCTCAAGCTTACCATTGAGGAATGCACTTTTCACATCCATTTGATATAAGATGATATTATGATGGTTAGCATAAGCAAGCAATATGCGAATAGATTCAAGTCTAGCAACAGGTGCAAAAGTTTCATCAAAGTCAATTCCCTCAACCTGTGTGTAGCCCTGTGCCACAAGACGGGCCTTATTCTTCACTACCTGACCAAGTTCATCTTGTTTGTTGCGGTAGATCCACTTGGTACCTATGATATTGTGCTTGCAAGGATCTGGGCGTTTGACGAATTCCCACACGTTGTTGAGCTTGAATTGATGCACTTCCTCTTGCATGGCTTGAATCCACTCAGGCTCCAAGAATGCTTCATCAACTTTGGTGGGCTCTGTGATAGAGACAAAAGCAAAGTGCCCACAAAAGTTAGACAAATGAGAGGCTCTTGAGCGAGTGAGAGGACCTGGTGCATTGATGTCATCGAGGATTTTCTCGATCTGCACTTCATTTGCAAGTCGTGGATGAGCAGGTTAAAGACTTTGTTGAGGCTGAGCATTTTCTTCAGCGCCATTTTCTTCAGGTGTGTCAGCATGAATATCTTCAACAGTTGGTACAACTTCTTCAGAGAGTAGTTCTTCTTCAGTAGGGATCACATCTTTAGTGGCCTTGAACCTAATGGATTCCTCTGGAGGCATTTCATCTAGCACAGGAGGCATGTGCTCTGTTTGCGAGCCGTTAGTTTCATCGAACCGCACATCTACAGTTTCAACAACCTTGTTGTGATAGGTGTTGAAGACTCTGTAGGTGTGCGAGTCCTTTCCGTAACCAAGCATAAAACCTTCATGTGCTTTTGGTGCAAATTTAGAACTATGGTGAGGATCTCTAATCCAGCATTTTGCACCGAAGACTTTGAAATAACTCACATTGGGTTTCTTGTCAGTGAGGAGTTCATATGAAGTCTTCTTGAGGAATTTGTGAAGATATACCCTGTTGATGATGTGGCAAGCAGTATTGATTGCCTCAGGCCAGAAGCGACGAGGGGTCTTGTATTCATCAAGCATGGTGCGAGCCATCTCAACAAGAGTCCTGTTCTTGCGCTCCACAACAACATTCTGCTGAGGAGTGTAAGGGGCAGATAGCTCATGAGTAATACGAAGTTCATCAAGATAATCATCAAGACCAGTGTTCTTGAACTCAGTCCCATTATCACTCCTGATATGCTTGATTTTGACGCCGAAGTTCGTCGAGGCCCTTGAAGAAAATCGTTTGAAGACATTCTGCACTTCAGATTTGTACAGGATAATGCGCACCCAAGTATAGCGAGAGAAATCATCAACAATGACAAAACCATATAAGCATGGAGTATTTGTTAGTGTGACATAGTGAGTGGGACCAAAGAGATCCATATGAAGCAATTCAAAAGGACGAGTGGTAGTCATAATAGTCTTGGATGGATGCTTGGATCTGGTCATCTTTCCAGATTCACAAGCCCCACACAAGTGATCCTTGAGGAATTTGACACCCTCAATGCCAATGACGTGCTTTTTCTTCATGAGCGTGTGCAAGTTCCTCATGCCAGCATGTCCAAGTCGTCGATGCCATAGCCAGCCTTCTGAAGCTTTTGCAAGTAGACATGTGGCCGGCTATGGACCTGTAGAGAAATCAACAATATACAAGTCTCCTCTCCTAAAGCCTTCGAAGACTTTGGATTTGTCAGATTCCATGATGACAACACAACGATATTTGCCAAATATGACAACCATATCAAGATCACAAAGCATTGAGATAGACATGAGGTTGAATCCAAGGGACTCGACAAGCATCACCTTATCCATGTGTCGATCCTTCGAAATTGCAACCTTACCTAGACCCAATACCTTGCTTTTTCCTTTGTCTGCGTAGGTGATATGCTTCAGATGAGAGGGAGCCAGTGGGATGTTCATCAATAGGTTCTTGTCACTAGTCATGTGGTTGGTGCATCCACTGTCGAGGACCCACTCAGTTGCTTTGGGTGTTTCATCCTGCAGATGAATTAGTACATCTTACGAACGCATATGCTTCAGAGTGAACAATATGACATCAAATTCATCAGATTGAATTTCATCACATAGAATAGTAAGCAAAATAATGTGCGGACAAGAGAAATGAATGATTCATTTCTTCGTGATTAGCTTGCGTCCTTTCAAGCATTTCCTCAGGTCTCCAGCAAATTCATCAGACGTTCAAGTTCATCTGGAGACCTGACCCTGCATAAGAGATTAGTTCGATTTCTTCACCACCCACATCTGGAGGGGTGGCAAAGAGTTCATCATTCTGCGAGCTCCATATGAGAAGGGTGGCATGGAAGCAAGTGCACTTCGTTTCACAGGACGGGGGTTAGAGTACTCATATGAATAACGAGAAATTCTTCGACGACTTATGAACATAATGATTTGAAGAATAATGAGCATATTCACGACCCTTAGATTTTCCCTGCGAAACAGAAGCATTAGCACGAGAATGATATGATTTTTGACCATATGAGAAATTTGGTCCATGTGAGGACTTTGGTCCTTGTGAAGACTTTGGTCCAACTGAAGAATTTGATCTGGGGTTCTTGTTCTTCACTGGTGGTGTCATGAGGGCATTCACTTGAAGATTTTCAAGGTACCTTTTGGGAACCCATATTTTCTTCATTGGAGGACTGTTCCTGCAGTTAGTACCAACATATCTTGCAAATACTTCACCATTCTGATTTTTGAACAGTTTATAGTTGGAGTCAATTGACTCATCAGAGGAATATGAAGATTCACAAGTAAAGCCAGATAAAGTTGATGGATCTACAGGAGGTCCTTTTGCAGCAACCCATGAGGTTTTGGGATACTGCTCGGGTTTCTAGTAGGATCCATCAGCATTGAGTTTCCTCTCAAAGGCAATACCCTCTTTTCTAGGGTTCCTGTTCAGAATCTGCTTTTTAAGCATATCACAAAGGGTTTGATGCCCTTTGAGGCTTTTGTATATGCCTGCCACATACAATTCCTTCAACCCTGCATTTTCGTCAGTGATACTAGTGGTATCCTCAGATGAGGAATTTGTGACCACGGAAATAGTTGAAGAATTTGCAGCAATAGAAGCATTTGAACATTCAGGTGAAGAATGAGCAGTTTCACATTCGATGCATTTCAAGCAAGGTGGAACAAAGTCTTCCTGAGCGGTACTGATCTGTTGAGCAAGCAAGGAGTCATTATCCCTTTGAAGATCTTCATGAGACACCCTTAGCTTCTCAAGATCTTGCTTTCTTTGAAGAAATTCATAAGAAAGCTTCTCATGATCGACTAAGAGAGCCTCATGACGACTTTGAAGGTTATCATACTTGGACTGAAGACTTTGAAGGTCCTTAGTCAAAGTTTGAGTATGATCCACTTCCTCATTCAATAGGTCATCGCTTCTGTCTAGCTGTTTCTGAAGCTTTTCAATGACACTTTGTTGTTTAGTAGCAATATTAGCAAGTTTGGAATAGCTAGGTTTCATGTAATCCTCAGATTCACCATCACTTGATTCAGAGGAGGAATGGTGTTTGAGTACCTTGGCACCTTTTGCCATGAAGCAATAGGTGGGAGCATAGTCGTCCTTGCTGACGTCAGAGTCTTTGGAGTTGCCATTTTCCTCATCGTTGAAGATAGACTTGCTGACGAAAGCAGTAGCGAGAGCTAGGCTCGCCACACCAGAGTTCGACTCCTCCTCAGATTCCTCCTCTTCCTCATATTCTTCAGATTCTTCTTCAGATTCTTCTTTAGAATCCATTTCCTTTCCAATAAGTGCCTGAGCCTTTCTTAAGTTGTTCTTCTTGTGCGGTGAGGACTTTGAAGATTTCTTCTTTTTCTTCGAGTCATCAGAACTGTCATCCTTGTATTTCTTCTTCCTTGACTCTTTTTCCCAGAGAGGACAGTCAGAGATATAGTGACCAGATTTCTTGCATTTGTGGCAAGTTCTCTTCTTGTAGTCACTTGATGAAGAATCTGATTTCTTCATGCCACTTTTTGATGATTTTCCAAACCGACCTCTCCTTGAGAACTTCTAGAATTTCCTCACGAGCATTGCTAGCTCCTAACTCAGTTCTTCAGGATCACCAAGGCTACTATCAGATTCTTCGTCTTCGGATGAGGAAATTACCTTGGCCTTCAAAGCACGAGATCTTCCATAACTTGGCCCGTAGAGGTCTCTCTTCTCAGCTTGTTGGAATTCATGAGTATTGAGTCTCTCAAGAATATCAGCAGGATCTAGTGACTTGTAGTCTTCACGTTCTTGAATCATCAAAGCAAGTCTATCGAATGAGGAATCAAGGGATCTCAGCAGTTTCTTCACCACCTCATGATCGGTGATGTCAGTGGCACCAAGAGCTTGGAGCTCATTGGAGATATCGGTGAGACGATCGAAAGTTTGCTGAACATTTTCGTTCTCGAGTCTTTTGAAGCGGTTGAAGAGATTGCCAAGAACATCAACTCGAGAGTCACGTTGAGTTGAAATTCCTTCATTGACTTTGGACAGCCTATCCCAGATAAGCTTACCAGTCTCCAAAGCACTCACTCTGTCATACTGACCCTTGCTCAAATGGCCACATATGATATTCTTCGCTTGAGAGTCGAGTTGCTTGAATCTCTTCACATCAGCAGTGTTGATAGTGGGAGTGACAAAGGGAACACCATTTTCCACAACATACCAGAGATCGTTGTCAATTGCCTCAAGATGCATGCGCATCTTGTTCTTCCAGTAGGGGTAGTCCGTTCCATCGAAGGTGGGACACCCAGCTGAGACCTTGATCATGCCTGCAGTCGACATAACTAAAACTCCAGGTGGTTAAACCAAAATCACACAGAACAAGGGAATACCTTGCTCTGATACCAATTGAAAGGGTGTTATATCGACTAGAGGGGGGGTGAATAGGCGATTTTTACAAATTCGTCACTTGAGGAAATACTAGTTGAGGAATTTGCTAAGTGACGAACTACTCGCAGCGGAATAAGTACTCAAGTGCATGCGAAACATAGCAGTAGCATAGTCAGCATGATGAAATGAAACATACACAGAGCATGAGTAGCGTGAACAGGATAAGAAGGCTGAAGGTAAAGTGACTGAAAAATTTGAGATGAGGAAATTGAGAAAGTCTTCAGTCAAATTCTTCAAACATTAACGATCAGATTTATCAACAAGTACTTCGAGGAAATGAAGGGGTTGAGGAAATAGAACCAGGTGCTCGATGAAGACAGCGATTTGATGACCCAGTTCCAACTGTTGTGACAGTCGTACGTCTGGTTTGGAGCGGCCTGGTATTTAGACCAGAGGACACACAGTCCCAGGACACACAGTCCTTACCGTATTCTCCTTGAGCTAAGGCCACACAGTCCTCGCCCAACACTCGTGGTAAGTCTTCAGGGTAGACTTCCAAAACCCTCACAAACTGGTCACCCGGCGATCCACAATTGACTGCTGGATGCTCTAGACCACGGTCACCCGGCAATCCCCAATTGACTGCAGGATGCACTAGACCATGAGGCCTAACCGTCTGGAAGATACACAGTCTTCAAAGGTAAAAAGCGTCGGTTCCACACAGGAACAATTTCTTCAGCGATGCTCAATCACTTTGGGTTTTGGTGGTTTGGGTTTTGATTTTTTCCTCACTGATGATTTTCTCTCAAAGTCTTCGGAGGATGGGTTTTTCCTTACTGATGATTTTCGCTCAAAGTCCTCGAGGAATGGTTGCTCTCAAATGACAAGTGTCAAGTTCTCTCTCAGAGCAGCCAACCAGCTAGTGGTTGTGTGGGGCGGCTATTTATAGCCAGGGTGCAACCCGACATGATAAGACATAAATGCCCCCCAATGATATGACTGTTAGGTGGATAGAATATCTGGACAGCTGGCGCAAAGCACAGCAACGGTCGGAATTCGAACTGCCAAATTCCTCAGGGCTTATCATATTCCTCAATTGTAGGCAATTCGCACTGGCGAAATCCTAACTCCTCAGTCAGACCAATTTCCTCAGAGACCAGAAGAACATCGTCTCTGTCACTGAAGATATTAGCTGCAAGAGATTTCCAATGGCTTCACTCGAAGGATTGGGTTGTGTTGAGGTTTTTGAGTTGAGCATCAGATGGAAATTTTTCCTTAGTTTTACTTCGGCCCCCTTTAACAGTACGGTGTTTCCTATGACTCAAAGAAGGAAATGAAACAATAAAAACAAAAGTCTTCATGCTTCATTGTCCTCGTTCATATCTTCAAGGTCACACCATCTTCTTCATTTTCAAAGTCTTCAGGGAATACCAAAGTCTTCAACAAAGTCTTCACAAAGTCTTCACAAAAGTATTCAGCTGAAGATATTCATTTTTAGGGGTCGATATTCTTCGAATATACCAATCTCCTCACCGACTTATAGAACATGTGTACACTCACAAACATATTAGTCCCTTAACCTACAAGACTTCAATACACCAAAATCACTAAGGGGCACTAGATGCACTTACAATTGGCAAGTTTACTCAAATGAGCTGGAAATTTGTGGGCATGGTCTAATGCCCAAATAATGCCACCACGCCAAGTGGGGAATCAAGGAGAAGAGATTTGAATGACTAGACTTAAGGAAATCCATTTCTGCTGATTTATAGACTTGGGAATTATTGCATTGCCAAGTTTACTCAAATGAGCTGGAAATTTGTGGGCAAGACCAATTGGTCCTACCATTCACTCCTGTTAAATATCATGGCAAGTAGCTTATTTTTACTTGCCCAAACAGGCATCAAACACCATGTGGTAGATTGGCAAAATTGTTGTTTTGACCCGTTCCCCCATTCTCCTTGCTCTCAAATTTTTACCACAGTAACTCACATAGCTCTTCTAACTCCAGTGAGTCTGTCTTGCCCTGTCTCAATTATTGAGGGGGGTAAAATCCCAAGATTCCCTCTTTTGGACAGCATTGGCATGACCTTCTTCCTCTCTCTCCTATTATTCTATGCATGCAATTGCCCCCAAGTTTTACCACAACACCTCTGTCATGCCAATGCACCTTTACACGTCCAAAGATGGCATGCTCATGTGGAAAATATGACCAGTTCATCTAAACCTAGATTTTGGTAGTAAATGTGGCTTTGAACTGCAAGTGACAGGTATACTTATCTCCTAGATCTGAAACATGGTGGTCATGTAGTCCTTCCATACCTAAGGCCACTAGACAAGGTTTTGTTCCAACTGGACTACAGTAAAAACCCTTTGGATGAGCCCCAAGTTTGCTGCTGCAAACTTACCAATAGTTAAAACCTAGCCCACCCAGCTCTGTTTCCCTTGAAACTTCACCATTGCTCTCCTGAATGCGTGCCTCACACGCTAGACAACTTTTCCTGACCAAAAGATTGCTCTGGACGTGTTGTAGCGTGGTGACCACGCCGTTGACCTGCAATAGCGGCGCTTTGCCACTTGACCTTGTCGGTTAGCTCTCCTCCGGCCTCGGCAGGATGCCCCGCACGCCAGTTATCTCCCCTCGACCTCCCACACCCCTCCCCGATGCCAGGATGCAGCCAAGGGAGCCCAGGCATGCGCGTGCTCAGCGTCCGAGAGCATCCGAGGCGCACCCGAGCTACCACCTCGTCTCCCCCCTATTTCAGCCTCTTCCCGAGCTCCCTCTCGCGTGGATACCACCCCTCTCACTCTCACAGAGGTCCTGGACCGAGCCATCGGAGCTCCCGTGCCATCCTCCTTCTCCCATAGCCGCCATGGCGCCGCATCGGCCCTGGTTGGATTCATGGCGCCCCACCTCTCTCCTCTCCCTTGAACTACCAGGACGCTCCCTACATCGCCATGGACCTCCTGCGCGCTCCTTTTCCTACCCCCGATGGCCGGAGCACTCTTCCACGGCCGCCCATCGCCGACCCCCACTGCGGCCGAAGCTCCGCTCGCCCTGGCGCTCCCCCGCGAAAATGGGGCCACCAGGTGAATGCGGAGCATTCCCCCAAACACTCTGGTGGCCGGGTCATCACCGGAGGAGGCTTGTGCCATCGGAGCAGCGCCGGCGCTCACTCGGTCTCCCCTCCTCTGCCTCGCCTGTCAACGACCAGTCGGCCGGGCCACCTTGTTTAAGTGGGAATGGCTTCAGGCCAAAGACGTCTCCCCGCGGTGGAAACATACTCAGTGGAATACGTTTTCGACGTGGCCCCTGCATGTGCACAGCCGAGCCACTGGGCCAGCCCAGTGGCTATCCCACGCCCAGAGCCGTCATTTTTGCCTACTCGGTGAAACTCCTTGCCATTTTTCTTTTACCAGAGAGATGAATTAATTCACAATAAATTCTAGGAAACTCCAATTTGATGATTCAAATTTATACAATCTCCTAAAAATGCCACCAATTATTTGGTGCAACTTCCATAATTTTCCTAAACAAGTTCTTGCACTATTCAATTTTGAATTCAAATGTGAATTATTGGGAGCCACTTAGTAAAATCCCTAGAACATCCAAATCAAATCCAAATGGAGCGATTCAAAATTCCAGAGACTCCAAAAATCTTGCTATGTGTATCTAGCCTTGGTGAACATACCATGCACCTATTCTGTTGGATCTAACAAATGGCCCATTTTCCATTTATTTCATCTTAGGAAAATCATAGGAAATTCATCCCAACTCCAAATCTAGTGAAACCACTTTCTAAATTCTTCTAAAATCATGCCCTATTTGATGAGTGCATCCACTCATTTTTATAAAAATATCTTCTGTAGACTTATTGCAGAATCATTAATCCCTTCATTTCCACCTTATTGGCCTATTCAAAAATCATTGTTGATCCAACTCCAGTAGAGCCACTTTAGGAATTTTTCTTATGACCAGAGGTGTCAAAGAAAAATAAAATTCCTATTATTGCACTCTCTTATTTCTCTGCTTGTTGTGTTGCTTATCGCGGTTGTTTCCGGTGGTAGTTGATGAAGTAGACGAAGTTCTCGGAGTTGGACGAGAAGCGTGTGAAGACCTCGAAGACTTTGCTGAGCCAGGCAAGCAGCCCTTTGACCATGTCAATGAAAGTATTTCTTGCATGACATTATAGCACTTTTATTTCATTGCATTGAAAATCCTCTTGATGATGCGGTGACAACCTTGCTAGGTTTATCTCCGATGCATTTCTCGTTGATACTTGCATTGTGCATGACCCTACCTTCCTATGAGGGTGTGTGGGTGGGAAGTAGTTAGGATTCTAAGTAGTTTCTACGCAAGTGGGATAGGGAATGTGTCGGATTTCGGGCTCCGCAAAACCCTTAAGATTCGAACACAGGGGCGTGTGCGAAGATCCCCAGCGGCTTCGCCCAACCTAGCTCGCTACTCGATGAACACAGCAACAAACTCGCACGATGACGAGGAAGAAGATGAACACGCGTACGTCCTTGCTTCCTTTGCACTAAAGGGGAAACTGTGCCGCCTGGCGCGCTGGCGCCCACCTGTCCTTCCTTGCGTCACCTTTGACTCCTGAGGCCGGGCCTTGCATAGAGATCTCCGCCGCTCCGGAGGGGGCCTGAGGAGGCTCATCCCTTGCTGGTCTTGACACTGCTCCTCCTCGCGAGCCTAGGGCCCTCGCGAGGGCCTTGCCTTGAGTGGGGACACGCCCTGCCGTGCTTGGTCGACGAAGTGGGCCATGCCCTGGGCCGCAGGCAGGCAGGTCTGGGCACCCCCATTCCCAGAACGCTGACAGTAGCCCCCGGGCCCAAGGCGTGCTTGAGCCGGCTTATGGGCGAAGCCTTATGGTCGGCCTGAAGCGCCGCGGGCCCCAAATGCCTGCGGGCCAGGTTTCATACGTTGCAGTCCAGGGGTCTGTTGCTCCTTCTCCTTCGCACCAGACCGGCCATTGCCAGATTCGTCGAGTCACCCGGCATACGCCCCCTAGCCGCCTTCGTCTCCCGTCGATTCCGCCGTCCGTCCTCCCTTCCTGCGCGGCCCTCGCTCCGTCTGTCGAGTCCCCGCGCGCGCGCCGCATCGCTTCCCCCCTTCCCCTTTTTACCATGTCTCCGAAGAGGGGGGAAGGCGAAGGCTTGAGGGGACCGGCGACCGCGTCGGCGCCTAAGCCCGCGTTGGGCCAGTCGTCGGTGTTGAACTTGGAGGGGTTGGAGAAGGTTCAGCTGGTGGTCGCCGCCGACTCCAATGAGTGGGGGGCCACCAAGATCTGACCTGGTTTGCAGCCTCGGGGCGAGCTGGTGGCCTCCGCCGTCCCCCTTCATGTCCCTGCCCTTCTGTCGGGCGTACTGCCGCCATTCTCAAGCTTCCTCTCCGCTGTGCTTTCACATTACCAGATCCACGTGCTTCACCTTGACCCTGGATCCCTTGTCCTCCTTTCGGCCTTCGCGTTCCTGTGTGAGGCCTTTGTTGGTGTCTTCCCCTCCGTGGCCTTGTTACGCCACTTCTTCTCCCTTGAGTTGGCTTCGGGGGAACAGTGTTCCGGGTGCGTGTCCTTGAGGGCGGCAGACGCATCGGCCCTGGGGGCCCTCGACGCCGGACTCTCCCCGGAAGCTGAAGGGTTCCGACGGCAATGGGTGTACGTCAGCGCCGCCGGGGCCGAAACCCTGTTCCAACTCCCGCTGGCCCCCGCAGTGCCGAATCGTGGGTGGAGCCACGAGGAGCTTGCCGATCCCGGGCTCGCACGGGTCCTGGCCAGGCTGGCGAGGCTAAAGCAGGCGGGCTTGACGATGGCGATGGTGGTGCGGGAGTTCACACGCCGACGAATTGCTCCCCTTCAGTGCCACTCCTACCCGATGTGGGCCTTCGCGGGTCCCTGTGACCCAATGAGGATCCAGGTCCCGCCTCTTTCCCCCGACGTCCTGCGCGAGCTCCTCCGCCGCTTGACTGGCGGTGAACCTGACGAGCTTCCCCGGGACGGCCTCCCCTTGTACAACTACAAGGACCGGGAAGCTCTCGTCGTGAAGATGCAACGCTCTGATGAGCGGGGGTTTCTCCCTCCGGAGGGGGCGCGCCCTCAGGATGCCTCTTTCCCAGGGACCCCGATCTCCGAGCACTCGGGGGACGCCGCCCCCCTCGTGGCAGGGGTGGGTTGCCCTTCGCCGCCCGCTTCTCCGGCTCCCGCCTCGGGCCGGGCCGAGGTCGGGGGCGACGCCCAGCCCATGGTGAAGGTCGCCGTCTCCGTCTCTGAGTATCCGTCGCCGGTCGTCGGTTCATCGTCCCCGGGTCCCCGCGCCGGCCGGAAGAGGAAGGCGCCCAAGGGCGGCCGCTCCCCGGCGCCGTGGGCGCCTGTGAAGAAGAACTGGATCGCCGTAGACGAGTAAGTGCCTACGCCCTCCTCGGCCTTCTTCTCCGGCGCCTTTCTTCTGAGCTTCTGTTTCGCAGGCTCCCTACCGGCGATGGTAAAGACGGGTCGGCGCCTCCCGCGCCCACAGCCGCCGAGACCCTCGCGGTCTCCTCTTCCGTAGTCCGCGGGGTCCGGCCCACCGGGGTGCCCATACTCGGGCCTGTCCAGCCGTCTTGTGGCCCCGAGCGCGAGCCCCCTGCGGTCTTCTTCGCCCACGGGCTCCAGCTCCCCAGAATGGGTTCGCTTCTCCCTCCGGTGGCCTTCTCTGGGGTCGCGTCGCGCAGCGTCCTGGGGCCCCCTTTGCTTGGTGACGTGGGGCCCCAGTGGGTGCGCCCTTCTTCCAGAGTGCCTGTACGGGAGCCCCCAGCCCCTGAGTACATGTTTGGGCTGGGAGGGTCCCCGCACACCTCCCCCGTTCACCCTGAGGAAGGTGGGAGCTCTGGTCGGTCCCTCGAACCTGCTGACGACTAGAGCGCCGCGCCGTGGGGTCTGCTCCACATCGCGGCGGACGCGCTAAGGCGCCTGGGGGTGGGGCTCGCCAACAATGATGCCCGCTTGGAGATGGAGCGCCAGCGCCTCGCGCAGGGATGGCATCAGCTTGAGGTCGCCGTGAACTTCGGCCGCCTACAATGCGAGCGCGCCCGCATAAAGGCCGAGGAGTCCCTTGCCGCGGCGATGGAGGCCCGAGAGCGCGCCCTTGCCGAGGCTCAGGATGCCGACTGCCGGCGCAAGGCCTCCGAAGAACGCCTTAGGGAGCTTCAGGCCTTCAACGCCGACCTCGAAAGGCAGATCCAGATGCGGAGGGTCACACTTGAGGGCCCGTCAACCGGGTTCCTCCCTGCCTGCGCGAGCCCCTGTGCGCCTGTCGACTCGTTGGTGTTGGAGGCGCTGGAGCAGAGCCTAGAGCAGGAGAGGCTGGAGGTGAGGGAACTCCAGGCGTCGCTTGCCGAGGAGTCGCTTGCCTCCCGCGAGGCGAGGTTCCAAGAGGAGGTCGACAATAGGGTGGCAGAGGCTTGGCGTTCCCTTCTCAAGGACTACCGTGTGAAGCTGAAGCTCTAGGAGTCGCGTTTCTGCCAGCGTCGTGACCACCTGAAAGGCGAGGTCGTTGCCCTCAAGAAAAGGTTAAATCAGGAGGAGAGGCATCGGCGAGCCGCGATGGACGCCCAGGCTGCTGCCGAGGCCGAGCTAGCCTTCTTATACAAACAAGTGAAGGGCGTTACTTCCCTGGAAGAAAAGGCTTCGGACGAGGCAGCCCGAGCTCGCGGCCTCCAGCATGAGCGCTCCTAGATGTTCCGGTCCCTCGAGGGAAGGGCTACCCGGGCCTTGAGCGACATCTGTGGCGCAAGCGTCTCAAGCCCCTTGGTCCCAGACGACGCTGGGTACCTGGGCTTCTTTTCCAGGGTCGTGGAATGCCTCGAGGAAGGCGGGGAGAAGATCCACGTGCTTGTGGAGGAGAGGCGTCGCGACCTCCTCGAGCGGGCGGCCTCGAGCATCTTCAGCCACCTCCTTCGTCTCGACCCGCACTTCGATTTTGAGGCGGTGCTTGGCCCCGTGCCTGAGGTGACTCGCGCTGCCCTGGCCGAGTGGGTCAAGGATCATGTGGATGCCCTGGTGATGGAGCTCTCTTCCGACGAAGCCGAGGGCCGCGCCTGAGCCGGGACGCGCGGGGCCGTCTCCGGGTGGCGGTGGCGAGAGTTTCGGCGACGGCGTCCCCCTTTGAGTAGCCTTCTTGTTCTCCTGACAGGGTTATGCATGAGGCCTAGTGGCAACCTTTATGTATTTTGAAAATACCCTTAAATATGTTCCCCGGCGATGAGATGTCTGGCGTCGTGCTTCTTTTGATCCAGGGTCGCTGCCAATCCGGTTGTCGCGCTTGCGGGGTGGCGATGATCTTGCTCGCACCACGTGGCGCGACCGGGCTGCCAGGTAGCCCGTGACTCTGCCCGGGACGCTTCCTCCTCGCTTGTAGAACGGTTTGGGGGCCCTTTCGGCACTCTGCGTCTGCAGGTCCCAGTCCCGCACATTTCCCGACCACCGTTGCGTACGACTGGATAACCAAGGACGCAGCTACGGGGTCAGGCCTCGACACCCTTGATGCCGACCGGATCACCAAGGACGACATCAAGAGGGGCGAGTGGCTATATGACCGGTAAGGCTCCTGAGGCGCGCTGCTCAGGAGCCCCATTTGACGCTCAAACCGCTCTACGTCGTCAGGTCCCAGTCCCGCACATTTCCCGACCGCCATTGTGTACGACCGGATAACCAAGGACGCAGCTACGGGGTCAGGCCTCGACACCCTTGATGCCGACCGGATCACCAAGGATGACATCAAGAGGGGCAAGTGGCTATGTGACTGGTAAGGCTCCTGAGGCGTGCTGCTCAGGAGCCCCCTTTGACGCTCGAGCGATCCCCCATTCCGTTCCTCCGGTTGCCGCCCCAGGAGGCCCTGGGGCCTCCCGAGACTCCATGTTGTGGCGTCGTGCTGCGGTCAGAGCCCACGAGTGGGGTTCGACTGCCCAAAGGTGCATGCCCCGAGGCGACATGGCCTGGCTACCCAGCTCCAAGGCGCCTCGGGAAGGGTCAAAGCGGACGGCTTGTCGCGAAACGCCAATCCAGAAAGAGAGAGAGAACTCAAAATCGGTAAAACGAGAGAACAAAGAGAAAAAGTCCCCGCCCTTCTATTCTTTAAAACATAAGGTCACGAAATTCTCGAGCTTCTGATAGGTTCAAGCACAAAAGAAAAAGGGGGGCCATTGAGGCTGCAACTTGGGATACAAAAAAGAGCGAGAAAAAGGCCGCGTCCGGCATTTTAGGGTTGCCCCCGTCTTCGTCTTCCCCCAGCGCTGAGCATAGGGCATCCACGTTACATGGGCATAGCCATTGATGGGCAGTGTTGACTTCTCCGCCAGCTCTGGGCTGTGGCTGCCACATTGCGTGGGAGGAACCCCTCCGCGTCCTCGGGGGGCTCCGGGCGTATACAGCCCACTCATTATTACGTGAGAGTGTCACGGGTCGGTGTAGGTCCCGGGGGTGTATAGGGAGCTCCATGCCTCGCGGTCACGAAGCCCACTCCCAGCCCCCGGGCTCGTCACAGCGAAGTAGGGTCTGCCCTGGGCGGGCCCTCGAGCGTAGGGGAAGCCCCTTGCGCTCTCTGGCTGGAAGGCCTGCCCCACAAGGAGGCCCTGGGTTCCCCGGGCGGTGCCCCAGCGCGCCTCGCTGGGGCCCACGGGGTTCCCATGCTGGTACATGGGGGCCCTGCCCCCAGGTCGGGCGAGCCGGGCCTGGGGACATGGGCGAGTACATGATCGCCCGCTGGTGATCAAGCGAAAACTGACCCGGAGACATGGGCGTATGTTCCACCCTCCGTCTCCAGGCGAACGTCGCGCGCCCCGGAGACAAAGGAGCACGTTCCACCCTTCGCCTCCAGGTTGGGATCGTCTGGCCCAGGGACATGGGCGTGTGTTCCACCATCCGTCCCCAAGCTGGGGCCTCCCAGCCCGGGTACGAGGGCGCATGTTCTACCCTCCGTTCCCAGGCGAGTGACCCCCGGTCCCCAGACCTAGACGTCTGCTCAGGGCAGCTCCCTACCAGCGGGCGTGCCTCGCGAGGGTCTCCGCGCCGGGCACCCTCGCGAGGCCAGCCCCGCAAGCCGCCCCCACGGGGTTGCACATACCTGTCCGCGCGGGGGCTGCTCGCGAAGTCGCGTGTGCGCCTCCTATCGCTGCGGTAGCTGGTGCTGCTCCCTTCGTGGCCCGAGCGCGCGGCAACATGGTCGTTGTTGAATTGCATGAGCCCCCGGGCGCCGGCGTAGTTGAGCCTCCGGTCCTCCTCCTGGTCCCGGCGAGCGTGCCGGCAGGCGCGCGGCTACGCCCCCCTCGCGCGGCCGAGTCCTGCTCCCCCGGCTGCTCGAGCCAGGTCCCGGGTGAGGGCAGACTGCCGCAGTTCTCCCGAGCGCGCCCGTGTGGTCCAAGCGCCGTGGCCTCCGGTCGTGCGAGCCCACGGGCATGGGCCCCGCTGAGGTGCACCTGGGTTTCGATGGCGGCGGTGCCGCGCCCAGCGGCGCGCCTGGCCTCGTTGGTGCGGCGGTTGAAGGCGGCCCGTTGGCGCTGTAGCTCGTGCTCCACGAGGAGCGCGACATGTCTGTGTGTTGGGTCTTGACAACTTGGAAGAGTGGCGGCGCGGCCCGAGCGCGTGGAAGGGCTGGGGCGACGGGGGCGTGCTGTGCGGTCGGCGAAGGCGGCAGCCCCCTGCGCCCGTTGGGAGCCCGGCCGGTGATGGCGTCCGCTGACGGGGTGGCAGAGCACCGCGGGGCGCTTCGGCCCGCCGGCGCCGGCCGCGCCATGCGGGCGGCTCGTCGCTCCGCACGGGCTCGTCGTCCTTTCGCCATGAGTGCGGCGAGCGAAGGCAAGGTGAGACCTGAGGGAGGTTTCGACATGCCCCCTACCTGGCGGGCCAAATGTCGGATTTCGGGCTCCTCAAAACCCTTAAGATTCGAACACAGGGGCGTGCGCGAAGATCCCCAGCGGCTTCCCCCAACCTAGCTCGCTACTTGATGAACACAGCAACAAACTCGCACGATGACGAGGAAGAAGATGAACACGAAAGTTTACCCAGGTTCGGGCCGCTGCGAAGCGTAATACCCTACTCCTGCTTTGGTGGATTGCCTCTCGAGGAGGTGGGGTGGATGAACTAGTACAGTGTTTTAGAGCCTCGTGAGGGCTCTCCTTATGGTGTTCGAGGCCCTCTGTGGCTCGGCGATGGATGAGTGGAGGAATGGATTCCAGATCCCCCTCTACGGTGCAGCCTACCCTCTATATATAGCGGTGGCTCGGGTCCTCTTCCCTTATGGCAATGGCGGGAAGGGATCCCACAACGGCCAATTTTGAAGGGGGACAGGAGTACGTGCCCGCCTTGCCCAAAGGCGGTCTTCGCCTGCAAAGTAGCTGTCGACGGCGCAGGGATGGGCTCAGCGATGACATCCTCCCTGCGGGGCCCGTGGTTGTGGTCTTGTTGCACCGGAATGGAAACCTTTGGGGGGCTCTTTGGGAACCCGCGTTCGTCCTTGCTCCCTTTGCACTAAAGGGGAAACTGTGCCGCCTGGCGCGCTGGCGCCCGCCTGTCCTTCCTTGCGTCACCTTTGACTCCTGAGGCCGGGCCTTGTATAGAGATCTCCGCCACTCCGGAGGGGGCCTGAGGAGGCTCATCCCTTGCTGGTCTTGACGCTGCTCCTCCTCGCGAGCCTAGGGCCCTCGCGAGGGCCTTGCCTTGAGTGGGGCCACGCCCTGCCGTGCTTGGTCGACGAAGTGGGCCATGCCCTGGGCCGCAGGCAGGCAGGTCTGGGTAACCCCGTTCCCAGAACGCCGACAGAATGCATTGAGATGGAAGACAAATGCTTTATCAAAGACTTTACGAAAATCCCATCGGGTGCCACTAATGCCCGAGGGAGATTTTGAGCTAGGTGACCTCTAGATAAAGAAGTGGTGCACCGAGGCAAGTGAGTGTGTTGTTTTCGAGAACGGATTGGTTTAAGTTGCGACTGTTACTCCAACCTTACATGTACAACCACGATACCCCTTATGGGACGGGGCTTTGTTGATTACTTTGGTCGATGCTAGCAGGGAGCCCGCATTACTAGTGGCGGGAGTGACGTGGTCATTCTCGATACGGGGTCATGCCTGAAAGGACGACCATGGGCTGTTTTTACAGACATCAGGCACACCATTGGTCCTCTCATGGATGATACTTGTGATGTACATTATGCGGGCTGGGTACCAACGAGTGGACTCTTTGTTTGTATCCCCAGGGGAAAGTCATTGTTCGGGTACTTACCTTGGGTATGCAATATACCGTGAGTCATGGCTTGACACGGAAGTTTCCCGAGTCTTGTGGGTAAAGTGTGCGACCTCTGGAGAGTGTAAAACTATTCGAATAGACGTGTCCATGGTCAAGGACAGTTGGATGACCACTCCTGGGGTACGTCCATTGTTTACAAAACTGTGTGTGTGTGTGTGTGTGTGTGTGGAAAAAGGAAGATATGTGGGTTGAGTCAGGATGACTTGACGTGATGATCGAGCATGAGATATTCAAACTCTATTCATACTGATATCTGTAACATGTTCGTATGGTTACTCGGAACCTCCTGATGCATGCTTTTACATGTTGATAGGACATACCATTGCACTCAAATTAGCTTTCCGCAGAATTACCCATTTAGTGCTATATCATGTTTTGTTGTACCTTGTTCCAAACATGGGTGACTTGTGAGTACATTGAAAGTACTCATTGGCTTGCCACTAGTTATTTTATTGGCCAGGCATGAAAGAACAGGATGTAATGAAGAGTACCTTCGTGACGAACATGCGAGCTAGGACGCTTCCCAGTCAGAGTGCATGTAGGGTTAAGGCAGATGGCATGGGTTCATGCTATCGTTTAGGATTTCCGCTGCAAGTTTATGAAGACTTTTCCATAAAGGCCATATTTGAGAAAAACAGTATGTACTGGATGTAAGACCCTTGTTATTCAGTTTCTGTGTGTTCGGTGAGCATTGATGTCTGGGATCACTGTACACGTGCATTCGGTGATCACGACTTATGAGTCGAGGTTCCCACAGAGCTGGTATCAGAGCCATCTTGACTGTAGGAAGCCCTTAGTTAGCATGGACATTAGTTAGGACTAAACTATTTTTCCAGACCCTTCAAACCACCTACAAAACCTCTTTATTTCTCACCTCTTATAAGTTTTCAACGAAAGCGAAGGTTTTTGCCTTAGCACTTCCACCCTTTTTCTCTTGACTCTCCTCATTGGCTTTTTCTAAACTTGCAAACGGTTGCTGGCACCCTTATACCCCTGACCACTGGATTCCTTGAAATCCTCGTGGGTAACTTGAAAGGAAGCGACCTTGCCAAATGATCACCCACATAATTGGAAGACGAGGTTGGCAATGCTACGACAAGACGACCCCAACAGAAGATACCTTCTCAAGGAATGAGGACACCAAGACTCAGAAGAAGGTGACACCCTCGACACTGCCCCAGGGTGATGCAACCTTTGCCTATGATGATCAAGGCGTGAGAAATGCAAGATCATGATATGCATCACTAATAGAGCAGCCATGTCCTTACCGTTGTTGTATCGGCAACCACCGGTGAATGAGAACCTCGCCATTTGGTCCGCCTCACCATAGTGAGCAAGAAAATGGTTCTCTTCATCCCCTGCTCTTGGTGTCGATATTATCATCAAAGTAACCAGCAGGTTATAACTCTACCATTCCTTCTCAATGTCATTGCATAAAGGATTGCCTACCTGGAGCCCTCGATGACTTACAAGACAAGAAGGTATTGGCAGAATTACAAAGACAACAATAGGCCCTGTCAACGACAGCCATGAGGAACCACCTTCATCGTCAACTCACCAGATGCGAAGTTGTCAGGGACTCTTCAGGCACAACCCGGATCATTTCGACGAACAACAACAAGAGACATAGCGACACTTGAAGGAGACCCAGAAGACTAAGTGGACTCCTCTCCAAGACACGAAGCAAGCACTACTACTGAATCCGAGAACCCCTAGGGAAGGATGAGTCGTATACCCCCTATGCGAAGTCGAGTCCGTGTGACGGTTTGAATGGAACCATGTTGTGTGTTGCTTGTTTTATCTGTTTGTGTTTTGGTGAAAGTCGCACTTTTGCCATAGGCAACAAGTACGCGACTCTATTGCCTACCTCATCTTATTGGTTGTGTTTGGCCTTTTCGGCACTTGTTTAATTGCACTTGCAGTATATCACCCCCTTAGGCACTCCCCTCTATGCTACTTTCCCTCTCCCCCATCTCGTCAACTGAAGACCGGAAAGACAAGATGCACCAAGGATCCACCTCGACGGACAACTAGCACTGAAGACTTTGACTACAATGTACTCAACCAAGTGCAACCCCGTAGAGCTATGCTTTTTCCGTCAAGATTGGAAACCCCTCCCTAGACCAACCTAGACCTCACAAGCTACCCCAGCTCAAACCTCTGATCATTTCTTTAATACATGGGTTTGCCAGAGCACCTGTTGAGCTTCCATACCCCCATCATTATGGAACGAGCGATCATAGTGAACAAACATCCTTCATTCTTGAGCTTGCACCAAAACCCTGATGCCATAGGAAGGATCGTTCTAAGGATATACGATTTGTAGACAATGATTTGATTTAGCCATAGTACATGTCTTGAAGATATAGATGAGACTCTTGGTGGGTTGTGAGACTTTTATGTTGGTAAATGAACTTGGTGGATCAAGTTGATGGAGTGGCATAACTTACTTCTCCCCTGAGTAAATTGGATTTAGTAGGACAGTTAGGATCACGAGCTGAAATTCTTGGTGGTATGATAACTTGACTTTGACAAGTAGTGGTCATGGATTGATGATATTACAATAATGACTTGGAGTAACCAGTAGGACATTCTTGTTGGACATAAGATTTGGTTTAAATAGGTGATCCTAATAGAGTGTTGGTGTTAAGTAAGTCTACACGGTTCGGAGTAAATTGGAGTTAGTCCGATGATCTTAATCATGATACCATATTTTTGGTGGATGGTAAGATAGGGAAAATTTGGAGTTGTCGGAATTAAGCTAAGGACCTATATAAGCTGGACCTTGGAGTTTACTTGGTCATGATACTAGAAATTGGTGGGTATACTGTGAGAGTAGCCCTTTCAATGGTTTGTAGATTATAGGAACTCTAGGAGACTATGCAAAACCCCATCAATATTGGATTTGTAGGAGTGATGGGTCAAGTAATGATTGATGGGATTGATGAACCACTGGATTGGATTCGTAGGAAGGAAAGAAGGTCTTGGATTGGTATATTACGTGTTTCTTTAGCATGGAGACGCAACACCTAAGACCATGGACAAATTAGCTGAAGACTTGGATTTGTAGTGTCTTATTCAAGATTAGCAGCTTGTATGCTTCACCCGTGGATTTTTACATAGGGATACATATGAGTTAGCTATAGTCACATATGTGATTTTGGGTTAGTCCATCTCTCAAACCGTGGGAATGTGAACAGCATGGGTGATGTGGGAGTTGACTTATATGAGATGATACCTTCGATGATATAGGATGAGTTGTTTGGAGAAATAGGTAGGACCATTGGCATCTAAGAACTGTGCTCAAGGATAAGATGAATGACATTCCGTCACATCATAAGCTCCTTGAACCCCCGGAGCAACTGACCGCTTTTCTCACATATTCCACAAACAATGTGTTTGACTGATACTTGGGGAAATATGTTGTTCTCCTCATGGATGACATACTTATTTACCCAATAAGATAAAGGAACACCTTAGTCCTATTTGGATAGGCCCAGGTGGATCAATTGCCAGGCTCCCCAAGTGTAAGGTTTTACCTTAAAGAAGTTGGACTACTCGAAGCACCCTCTGTGCGGCAGAAGACATTCTTGTCCCCAGCAAGATGTAGGACCACTACGATAGGGAAGCCACGACGAAGAAGAATAAGAAGCAAGAGAAGTCAACCACCACTCCTCCGTCGGCTACATCAGCTAGACTATATCAAGGAGCACCAACGTTCAAGCACGATGAAGCCCTTCGAAATCAAGAGGATTAAAGGGGCCCTTGTTTTAAATGGTCACCTATCAGTTCCTGACTAGGAAGGAACCGAGAAGTTGATAGCACCCCTCACCACTTTGATGGTGTACGATACGCATGACATCCCTACTCTCTTCAGATGCCTGGAACGGAGTGGAACGACTGTCGTGACTTCGTTACTAGCCCCTTTTTGGTCCAATCGAGGACGTGATCCTGACTGGACCATGGTGAACCACCTACCAAAGATAGTCCTCCCCATTTGTTTGAACTCTGGACCATGAGGACTAGATGGCTATTCTGCGCATTTGAATAGTCGGCTTACCTAAAGAACCCCGCTGAAACCGTCCTAGATGGTAGAGCCCATTTTCACACCAAGTCTCTAAGCTTAGTCTTAGTGACGGGACTCAACCCAAACCTATCCACAAATGGCAACGAAGAGACAAGTAGACTAAACACTCGAAGGCATGCTAAAAACGTGCGTCCGTGACTATGAAAGCAAGTGACCAAGGATGATCGAAGAACGTACCTTGACAGTTATGCCAAGTGGAAGACCTCGACAAGAAGCCTAAGTTGACATGCCTCAACACTCTCAAGGATGAAGACCACCTGCGACTAAAGATCGCCTGCCTTAAGGGAGTCCATGACTCCCCCGTCGACGGGAAGCTACACCAAAACCTTTACCCTTCTATTCTAACACGAAACATCTAGATGTCACTAACCAACGTGAGTAACCCCAAGACCAGCACGCAGACACACTACTTTGCCACGTATTCCGACTTTGGAATACACACGCAAGCCAGACCTTTCCTCTAACCCCGTCCATCAGGCCCTTAACTCCTAGTCAGACCTAGAATACCACAGGAATCCAATTCACCTCCCAGACGAAGTCAAACGATGCACTCGTAGCCGTATCATCAACCACTTCAAGGAATAGTGGAGCAACCACACCAAAGCAGAAGCAACATGGAACATGGAGACTACCCCGCCTCTAAATTTCTGCATCTTTTCTATGCCTAGCATAGGAATCTCAGGGACGAGATTCTTGTAAGGGGGGTAGGTCTATCACACCCTGTGTTTTGCCTCTTCTGACTAAGTTAACATAGCTCAAAAATTAGGGCCAACAAAAACTTTTTGTGTGCATGTGATGCTTGACTTGATTGCTATTTGCTTGATTACTTGCTTGTGCTTTACTTCATAAAATCCCTCCTACTCTCAAAACTCATCTCCTTGATCCAAATCCTTGCCCAATGATCATGCCATGTGTAGGACCAAAAACTATTTTTTATACCAATTTATTTTGGCCAAAAAGCATTTATTTAATGTAGGATTAAAAAAATGAGTTGGGGCTTAAACTACAAGTCCTTAATTTAGGGTATTTAAATTCTTTCAAAAACTATATTTGAAATCTATTATATAAAAGACTTCCCAAAACCACTAAATATTATTTTTAAAGATTATTTTCCTATTTTATTTAAAGGCTTTTTCTTAAGGCCAGAAAAGGTCTTTTATAGGGAAAATTTATTTTATGCGTTCAAAATATTTGAGAAAATTTAGGGAAACTGAGTGGACATATATTAGAGTTTCAACACATGGTCATGTTCAAAATATTGGACAAACCCCTCCAAAACCCTTTCTGCATATTTCAAGCATTTGGAATATTTCTATAAGAAGTATTCTCCAATAAATCCAGAAAAATTCTAGCAAGTCACATATGCCTAATGTGATGATCTTGCAAAGCTTCATCCCAATCCAAATAGTTTTGGTTCACAAAACTACCCCAAAACCCTCTTTGTCCAGAACCTAATTTGAACAACTTTGCATTGTCAAGTTTCTTATTTTGATTCCAAACTTTATGGGCATGCTCTAATGCCCAAATGATTCGAGCAGACCATGTGGGGAATCAAGTAGAATAGATTTTCATGACTAGACCTAAGGAAATCCATTTCTGTTGATTTCTAGACTTGGGAATTATTGCATTGCCAAGTTTACTCAAATGAGCTGGAAATTTGTGGGCAAGACCAATTGGTCTTACCATTCACTCCTATTAAATATCATGGAAAGTAGGTTCTTTTTACTTTCCCAAACAGGCATCAAACGCCATCTGATAGATTGGTAAAAAATGTTGTTTTGACCCCTTCCCCCATTCTCCTTGCTCTCAAAATTTTACCACAATCACTCACATACCTCTTCTACCGCCGGTGAGTCTCTCTTGCCCTGGCTCAATTATTGAGGGGGGTAAAACCCCAAGATTCCCTCTTTTGGACAGCATTGGCATGACCTTCTTCCTCTCTCCTATTATTCTATGCATGCAATTGCCCCCAAGTTTTACCACAACACCTCTGGCATGCCAATGCAACTTTACACGTCCAAAGATGGCATGCTCATGTGGAAAAAATGACCAGTTCATCTAAACCTAGATTTTGGCAGTAAATGTGGCTTTGAACTGCAAGTGCCAGTTATACTTATCTCCTTGATCTGAAACATGGTGGTCATGTAGTCCTTCCATACCTAAGGCCACTAGACAAGGTTTTGTTCCAAGTGGTTGTAAGGATCGAAAGTAGGTCTAGAGGGGGGGTGATTAGACTACTTGACCAAATAAAAACCTAACCTTTTCCCAAATTAATTGGTTGGCAGATTTTAGCAATTGTAGCATATCAAGTACACCCTACACATGCATGTCTATGAGTATTGCAGAGGAAAGTAAAGACAAGCATATGTGAGAGGAAAGGGGATGGAAGATCAAACGCAATTTGTAGACACAAAGATTTTTCCCGTGGTTCCAATATGTGGTGCTATCGTACGTCCGCGTTTAAGGAGTCTTCAACCCATGGGGGATAACGGTCGCGAGAGTCCACGGAGGGCTCCACCCATAAGGGTCCACGAAGTAGCAACCTCGACTATTCCATACGGCTTCCGTCCATGAAGGACTAGCCTCACTATGGGTAGATCTTCACGAAGTAGGCGATCTCCTTGCCCTTACAAACTTCTTGGTTCAACTCCACAACACGAAGTAAGAGGCTCCCAAGCGACACCTAGCCAATCTTGGAGGCACCACCGTCCAAAAGTTAATAGGCTCGATAGTAACGATGAACTCCTTGCTCTTGTGTTTCAAATGATAGTCTCCTCAACAAACAATCACTCTCTCACAGACTTGGCTTAGGTGGAAGAGATTGATTGGATGGAAAGCAACTTAGGGAGGCTAGAAATCAAGATCCATATGGTTGGAGTGGATGATCTTGACCTTAACACAAGGGTAGGTGGTTCTCTCTCAGAAAACTGGATGGGGCAAGTGTGGAATGGTTCTGAGTGCTTCTTTTGCGAGTAGGATGTGGTGGAGGGGTATATATAGGCATCTCCAAAAATCCAACCGTTACACCATTATTGAGCAACTCGGTGAAACCAAAGTGAAAACTCGGTCATACCGATTTGTTCAAAATGTAGCAACTTTAGGAATCTCGGTGAGACCGATATATGATTCTCGGTGGTACTGATATGAGTGGCCAAGGGCGGTTTCCAAACTCGGTGAGACTGATTCACAATTCTCGAAAATTCCGATTCTTGCGAAATAGGTAACAGAAAGTTGGTCACTAGAACTCGGTGGCACCGATGCAAAACTTGGTAGTACCGAGAAGGGTTTGTGGCTAGGGTTTCTGTCTAGGGTTTAAACTCGGTGTAGCCGATATGAAAGTTGGTGGCACCGATTTTGAGTGGAAGGGTTTTAGACAGAATATTTGTGGGAGAGCTTGTGAGTGTATTTGGTGACTAACACTTGATCACTTTGAGCATTTCATTCACCATTATTACCTCACCCCCTTTTGATAGTATTGGCTTTCCTATGGACTCAAAGTGATTTCCCACAAAGTAAAATGTAGAGTCTTCATGCTTGTAGCTTTGCCAATCCTATTCCTTGTATCTTGGGGTCTCCTCACAATCCTTTGCCAAGCAATCATTGAACTTTTTCCTGAGATATACTTAGTGGAAAACATTAGTCCAATGAAGTATATGTTGTTATTAATTACCAAAACCACCTAGGGAGAAGTTGTGCTTTCAATCTCCCCCTTTTTGGTAATTGATGACAACATATAGATCAAAGCTTCAATGAGAGATATAAACAACGAATAGCATCATCGCTTTGAGAGGTATGTGATAAGCAAGAGCCCTCCCTAAATTTGTGCATTATTTTAAATTTGCGTTTGAATGCAAATGCACAATCGATTAGGATTATGGGTTACTCTCCCATGTCACATACAACTTGGTGGTGCACTAGAATTAATAAGAGTGAATAACAAGCACAACACACCAAACAAGAGTAAATGATCATCACATAGGCATCTCAAAGATAGGCGATAATAGCATCACACAAACGATAAAACAAATGTTTTTAAAGTGCAGAGAGCGATCAAAAAGAAACACTCTCTCTCGAAGCCCTATGATCTACAACTTCTCCCACTTTGGCAACAAGTTACCAAAAAGTTCAAAGCTGGAGAGCTAAACGTCGCTCTGGGCTGGATCTCCTCCATGAGATGATGAAGCTATGCATGTAGCTATCAATGGGGTCAAGAGAAGAGCATCTACGAAAGAGTCAGGTGAAGTCCTCTGAGGTGGTGGAGTAGACACTGGAGCTGATGGAGCTGTAGCAGGTGCTGAAGAAGACGGCCTCAACTCTGGAGCAGGCACTGTAGGAGTCCTCGCTTGAGTCCTGAACTGGGTGCAAGGCCTGAGTGGTGAAGTGTCATCCTCATCTGAATCTGAAGAGCGATGAATAGGAGCTTCATCCACTTCCTTCTTAAGCTCATTCACTGTCTTGGTCAGCCCATCCACCTTGTCATTGAGCGTCTTGATCCTGTTCTCCATGATCCTCACAAGACTATGCTGATTTGCCAGAATGTCCTTGATATCCTTCTGCATGCTCTGGACTGTACTGATCAGAAGATCTATCTGCTCGTTCCTAGATCTAGGGGCTTGAGCACTAGTGGCTCTAGCTGCCTCAGTTGCTGCCTGTGAAGTGGTTGAAGTGGGATGACTGGAGTCCATCACCACAACATTGTCTTCAAACTCTGGCTAAAGGGGCAAATGTAGGCGATCAAGTGCATATACATTCTTCTCTAACTTAGAGTTGATAAGCATCTAGATGTATGGTGCATATCCACAAGATCTCTTCTGGTCAGCAGCTGTCCTCCTTATTGTCTCAACTATCAGATCCATCACCCTAATCCTGGTGCGGGAGTCAACATGTTGCAGCATATTGATGGAGTAGCCTCGGATCATCTTGTCATCTCCTGACTTAGGCATCAAGGTATACCTCGGAATAGTGTTGGTGGTAGGCAATCCTGCTTGTAGATAGTAAACTGATCCAAGCTTATGTGAATGCACATAATCAGCATGGATTTCCTTGTACATCTGAGCCAGAGAGTTGTGATTTGCTTTGTCCTCAGAGTACACATCCAAATCACCATCTTGAACTGGTGGGGCTCCTAAGATGGTAGCCCACTCATCAACTGTGGATTCATACCTCGTTACTTCTGTCATCCAAACAATCCGGCCATCTGGATAGAAATGAGCAGTGCAGTAGAATGGTTGAGCATCACAAAATGCAGAGATTTTTCAAAGATTGAACAATGAAAAACTTAGTTTAAGCTTTCTGCAAAATGAATTTCGGTACCATCGAGTCAAATTTTTTTGATCCACCGAGACATATGGTCTACTTCACAGAAACTTGGCAGTCACTTCGGTGTCACCGAAATGGACTGCTCTGTTTCACCGAGGCCATTCTCAGGAATCCTAGAACCAAAATCGGTAGAACCGATTTTTGTGACCCGGTGTCACCGAGATGCGTTTTGCGGATGGCTAAACCTAAAGTTTTCTCGTTCGCTATTCTAATGGAATTTCTGGTGGGATAGGAAGATTGCAAACTGTGGCTTATCGATAAATCTACCCTAATGCGCAAGAATTATATTGAGGAGCGCACGAGGGGGTCGGATTCTCACCCTAACTTGGTAAAGATCCGCTACGGCGAAGACGGCGGTGAAGATTCTGTCCACAGAGGCGAGTCCCAACGGCGGAGGTGCATGGGGACGCAAAGGTAACGACCAGGGGGTCAGGAGCAGCAGATTAGGGTTGGGGAGGCCGAACGTTTGAAGAAGAATTTTCAAAGGTCGGGTCCGCCAAATTAAATACCCTTCACTGTCGGGGAAACCTATTCTAAGTTATCGGTGTCACCGAGTTGCTCAACTATCAGGTGATAGGGAAACTCGGTGTAACCCAGAAGATGGAATCGGTATTACCGAGGCAAAAACCTAGATCAACTCAGTGATTCGGTGGAACCGAGTTTTTTGGGATTGGTTTCACTGAGATGCACATAAGAGGTTGTCAGCGTTCTGGGATCGGGGGTACCTAGACCTGCCTGCCTGCGGCCCGGCCTGTGGCCCAGTGCACGTCCCAGTACGGCCTGGCAGTAAACCACCCAAGACAAGGCCCTCATGAGAGCCCCAGCCTCGCGAGGAGAACGACGCCAAGACCTCCAGAGGAGTGGCCTCCCTAGGCTGCCTCACGAGAAGCGGAGATTTCTATGCAGGCACCCGGCCTCAGGAGGCTGCGATGACCTGGGCCATGACGACCAAGGCCAGGCGGGCTGTCGGGACCCCGATCCTAAGCCATATGAATCCAGCCTGTAACATGTCACACCACTTTGCGGCCTCACGCACGGTAACCCACGGCTGCCACCTTACCTTTGCCGGGACCATCTGTGCCTTTTGGCTCACGGATATGAACATGTCGCTAGCACTCACACGTCAAAGAACCCGGGTCGACATGACTAGTCATAGACCCAAGTGGCACAACCGTACAGGGACAGGCATACGTAACCGTACAAGGTCGGTGGCCCGCGAATTGACACCGGCGGTCGTCGGACCCGAGGATTAAGGCGAGGTCGAGGGCGACGTTGCAGGGCCTCCAGGGTCGATTCCGTTGGCGTAGAGTCTCGACTCGAGGTGGCGGAGGCGCTGGACGGCTCGACGGGGCTGGAGGTGGCCGGTGGCCGCGGGGTAGCAAACGGCGGTGACGGCAGCCTTCGGTTGCGGGAGGGGAGAGAGAGAGCAGAGAGAGAGACGGCAGGGGGGAAGGATGAGCCCGAGGGGGGATAAGGGAGAGGGCCTGGGGCCGTGGCATCTCCAGGCGAGGCCAGCAGCAGGCTGGCTGGCTGGAGGTGGCCGGCGCATGCGCGCGCGCTGCGGGCACACGCCCCTCCCCCGGTCCTTCTGTCCCGAGGAAGAATATGGGGGTGCCCCTTTGGGCTGGGCCGGCTTCTTCACAGGTAAGGCCCAGGTAGGTGTTTTGCCCCTTTTATTTATTTCTTTTCTTTTCTATTATGTTATTTGTTTTGGTTTATAACTAAAATATAAAACCATTTCATAAAACCCTCAAAATATATATGTGGACTAATTGGAATTATCCAATGCCACATAAGAAATCTAAGAGACATTGGACAATTATTTTATGTATAGAAAATAAGTATCCAATGCAATTAGTGGTTAAATTAATTCAAAAGGCCAATATAAAATGTTTCTATGTTTCCAAAAGATTGGTTGGCAATTTTACCTCATCCCAATATTTTCACTGAATAGTTGGAACATTTTGTTGGATCTATTTGAAGTAGTTTTTATATTGCCTTTTGACAAAAAATTGAATGATGAGGCTTGATCACTCCTCATTTCACTTTCATTTGATAATTTAAATGCATGCATGAATGCATTATCAAGCAAGGGAAACTAGGTCTGTGACAACTCACCCCCACTAAACAAGAATCTCGTCCCGAGATTCAGGAGTAGTGGGGAAGAGTGCAGGGTACTCAAGCCGAAGACGATCTTCGCGCTCCCAGGTTGCTTCATCCTCGGAATGGTGCGACCACCGAACCTTGAGAAACTTGATGTTGCAATGTCGAGTGCTACGCTCGGCTTCATTGAGAATACAAACAGGATATTCCCGATATGAAACGTCATCTTGAAGATCAAGCATTTCGTGGTCTACTTCGCCGACAAGATCCTTGAAGCAACGCCTGAGTTGAGAAACGTGGAACACATCATGAACTTTGGAAAGTTGTGAAGGTAGTTCCAATTGGTAGGCAACTTCTCCTCGTTTGGCGCGAATGCGAAAAGGACCAATGTAACAAGGAGCCAATTTGCCTTTGATACCGAAATGATGGGTACCCTTGAGACGTGTAACCCGAAGGTAAGCCTTCTCGTCAACTTCATAACTTACATCCTTATGACGATGGTCATACTGACTCTTTTGACGAGATTGGGCTGTTTTCAGATTCTCACGAATGATGCGAACTTGCTCTTCTGCATCCTGGATCATATCCGGTCCAAAGAATTGTCTTTCACCAGTTTCTGACAAGTTTAATGGCGTTTGACATCTTCGTCCATACAGAACTTCGAAAGGAGCTTTGCCCAGACTAGATTGGAAGCTGTTCTTATAAGCAAACTCAGCGAATGGAAGACATTTCGCCCAATTCATTCCGAATGAGATAACACAGGCTCTGAGCATATCTTTGAGAATTTGATTGACTCTTTCGACTTGACCACTTGACTGAGGGTGATAAGCGGTGCTAAAGGAGAGATGGGTTCCCATAGCATTCTGGAAACTTTCCCAAAATCGAGAAGTGAAAAGACTTCCACGATCTGAATTGATCTCTAGAGGAACACCATGAAGAGATACTATTCGAGAAATATATAGGTCTGCTAACTGACTAGCATTTATACTTTCTCGAACCGGAAGGAAATGAGCAACTTTCGAAAGGCGATCGATGACCACGAAGATGGCATCATTCCCCTTCTTGGTCTTTGGAAAGCCAGTGATGAAATCCATACCGACCTTGTCCCATTTCCACTCGGGAATAGCCAAGGGCTGAAGGGTGCCAGCAGGCCTTTGATGCTCTGCCTTAACGCGACGACAAACATCGCAGTTAGCAATGAACTGAGCGATTTCCCTCTTCATCCGGGTCCACCAGAACCTCTGGCGTAGGTCCTGATAAATTTTGGTACTACCGGGATGAATCGTGAGAGGAGATTCATGAGCTTCTTTAAGGATCAGCTCTCGGAGTTGTTGCTTCTTGGGAACCACCAAGCGGTCCTCAAAGAATACAACACCTTGATCATCTACCGAGAAGGAACGAGCAACTCCCTTGGCAATGTTGCTCTTGATCCGGGAAATTGCCGTATCCTGCTTCTGGGCAGCTATGATTTGATCCACAAGAGTCGGTTTGCCACCAAGGTAGAAAGGAATCCTCGAGGAACAATGTGAAGATTCAGCTTCCGGAATTCCTCGTGGAGAAGAGGTTGACTATGTAGCAACATGATTTTGTTACAATAGGATTTACGACTTAGTGCATCAGCAATGACATTGGCTTTGCCTGGGGTGCAAGATATTCCTAAGTCATAGTCCGTAATCAACTCAATCCACCGTCTTTGCCTGAGATTCAAATCCGGTTGGGTGAATATATACTTGAGACTCTGGTGATCAGTGTATATTTCGCAACGATTACCCAGAAGGTAATGTCGCCAAGTGACAAGTGAATGAACTACAACGGCAAGTTCTAGATCGAGTGTTGGATAATTCTCCTCATGTGGATGCAACTGTCGAGATGCGTAGGCAATCACATGACGATCTTGCCTAAGAATGCAACCTAGACCTTGTCGCGAGGCATCACAGTAGATAACGAATTCCTTTGTGAAATCCGGGGGTACAAGTACCTGGGTAGTAGTCAGTCGTCTTTTCAACTCCTAAAAACTTTCCTCACACTTTGGAGTCCACTCAAACTTCTTATCTTTCTTGAGGAGTTCAATTAGAGGTTTGGCAACTTTGGAGAAGGTCTCAGCGAAACGGCGACAGTAGCTCGCTAAGCCAAGGAAACTCCTAACTTGCTTCACCGATTCAGGTTGAGTCCAATCAAGGACAGCTTGAACTCTCTCGGGATTGACAGCAAAACCTTTCGCATAGATTACGTGACCTAGATAGGTCACTTCTGGCAACCAGAATTTGCACTTGGAGAATTTGGCATAAAGGCGATGCTCTCGAAGTTTCATCAATACCAGCCTAAGATGCTCAGCATGTTCTTCTTCGTTCTTCGAGTAAATCAGAATATCATCGAGGTAAACCATGACAAATTTGTCCAGATACTCCATGAAGATCGAATTCATTAAGCGAGAGAAAGTGGCTGGGGCATTGGTTAGACCAAAGGACATGACGGTGTACTCGTATTGGCCATAACGAGTGACAAAAGCCATCTTTGGAATGTTTCCGTGCCTGATTTTTGATTTGATGATAACCTAATCTCAAATCTATCTTGGAAAAGACTGCGGATCCAGCGAGCTGATCATACAGATCGTTGATCCTAGGGAGCGGATATTTGTTCTTTATCGTGACCAGATTAACCGGTCGATAATCGACAACCATCCGGTCCGTACCATCCTTCTTCTTGACGAAAAGGTCAGGACAAGCCCATGGAGAAGAACTAGGACGGATGAAACCTTTCATCAAAGATTCATCGAGTTGGATTTTAAGCTCAGCTAATTCTTGAGGTGACATCTTATATGGTCTCCTAGCAATTGGAGTGGTTCCTGGGATCAGGTCTATGACAAACTCTACTTCTCTGTCAGGTGGAACACCTGGCAATTCTTCTGGGAAGACATCCGGGAAGTCACGGACTACCAGAATGTTTTCAAGGTCTAGAAGAGGATTGGCATTGAGGGAATATATCCGGCCTTCTAGAATATGGGTTTGGATATTTACTATCTGGCTAGAAGGATGGGTAAGCTGAACGGACCTAGTGAAACAATCAATTTCGGCATGATGAGCTATCATCCAGTCCATCCCCAAAATGATATTGATGTCCGAAGACTTAAGAGCTATCAGAGAAGCAAGGAAAACCAAACCATCAACAAGGATTTGCTTTCCATGGCTCACTCTAGCAGTTTTCCATCTAGAACCTGGAGTTTGAACTTCCAACGGAGTAGGCATAACATCAATGGACATATCATGCGACAGGGCATATCTGTCAGAGATGAAAGGGTGGGATGCTCCAGAATCAAATAGAACTGAAGTTGGATGAGAATTGACAAGAAGCGTCGTAAGCACTACGTCAGCATCATCTTGAGCTTCTTCTGCAGTTACATGGTGCACACATCCACGAGTATAAACAACTGACCTGACATTAAACTTCTTGATTGGGGCTTGCCACGACCGGCAACATTACTTGAGGAAGATGGAACCTTTGCTCGCAAAGTACAATTCTTTGAATAGTGTCCAGGCTGACTACACTTGAAGCATGCTCCATGAATGGACCGGGGATCTGGGTTTATCATCCGGTTGATGAGATTCTTCTGGGGAACACATGGCATCGGCAGACGAGGCGCCACATAGGATGGCCTCGGTGAATATCCTGGAGGGAGAGCGGTGTTCGGGATCCATATTCTACGCCTCTGAGATATAGAGACTGAGGATGACCCAAAGTCACAGTTGTGCTTGCGAGATTCCTCGTAGGTCATCCTACCGGTTTCTACCTGGATGGCTTTGTTCACAAGAACCTGGAAGGTAGCGAACTCATGCAAATTGACGTCACGACGTAGCTCTGGGTCGAGACCTTTCCTAAACCCTGCTTGCTTCTTGGCATCTGTGGATACTTCTTCGGTTGCATAACGCGCAAGGCGTCCAAACTCATGACTGTAGGCATCCACATCCATCTTGCCTTGGGTCAGGTTGCAAAACTCCTCTTGTTTACGATCTATCAGGGCCTGGGGAATATGATGCTCACGGAAGGCCTCACAGAATTCCCCCCATGAAGTAGCTTGGCCTGCAGGTTGCATGGCCTCGAAGTTTTCCCACCATAGACTGGCGGAACCTTCAAGGTGATATGCAGCATAAGTGACCTTGTCTCCTTCAGCCATGTTTGCATAATGCAGCTTACTGCTGATACTGCGGAGCCAATCATCTGCATCCAGTGGCTCAATGGAGTGCTGGAAGGTGGGCGGTTGCAACTTGATGAAGTCTCTGATGGATACAAGCTCATTGCGACGATGGGCTGTATTCTGCTCGATGTGCTCCAATAGACGGTTGGTGGCACGCTTGTTCCTCTCAACTTCTAGCATAACCTCCGCCAACAGAGGCTGGTTGGGAGGATCTTCTTCATCCCTTCCATCTCCATGATTCCGACCACGACTAGCAAATCTCCGGTTAACTGGCGACATCCTGAAGGAAACAACCAGGGTTCATAACAAGGAAGAACACCGGCACATATCTAAACCTAGAAGAACTCGGACAACATAACGGCTGTACGGGCATGAAATATGAGGCAACGTGCACAAGATTTGGGCAGCATAACAACTCAACATCATGGTTCAAGGCACAGTGAGAACATAGGCATCACTTCTCACAACTCTGATGGGACATTACTTGACACAAACAACCATTCTGTAAGTCTGCGGTCCAGTAACTCGTCATCCTAGTAGATAGATAAGAAGCCTAGTCCTTAATCCCCATAGAAAGAAGAGGGTGGCTCAGAATAGAGTGACACAAGGAAAGGAGTAAAAAGAGCCTCACGTTCCCTTCCACAATCAATTCCCTTATATAACTAAAGCATTACTAGACTCAACATCGACCAGTTTGGCTTCGTAAACCTACAGACATTTCAGCTCTGATACCAACGCTGTCGGGACCCCGATCCTAAGCCATATGAATCCAGCATGTAACATGTCACACCACTTTGCGGCCTCACGCACGGTAACCCACGGCTGCCACCTTACCTTGGCCGGGACCGTTTGCGCCTTTTGGCTCACAGATAATAACATGTCGCTAGCATTCACACATCAAAGAACCCGGGTCGACATGACTAGTAATAGACCCAAGTGGCACAACCATACAGGGACAGGCATACGTAACCCAACAATGTAGGTTTCGGTTATCAACGTGTGTAAACGAGTCGTAGCAAGCTACATGGACTCCATTACACCGCGTGACATTTCCCCGTAGGGACAGACACAGCAGCAAAGAAGGATACACGCCGGTCAATCAATGTGTCTGGAGCAGTAGCAAGCTACCAAGGCTCATGGAAGCACAAAGAGGCATTTCCCCGTAAAGAAGGCTCATAAAGGCACACAACTAGGTGTCGAATCCCACACATACCAATGCATTTCAATCATACACGCACTATGCACGATATGCGTAGATACAACATGGCATCACAACAAAACTCTACAACATAACAATTATTTAGGAGGCTCCGAAGAGCCAACATAGTATAATGTTACAAGTAGGGTGGGTCACATGACCCAACATTCGGAGCATACAAACAACAAGCGGAAGTTACATGTCTGGGTACAGACATCTACTAAAAGCGGCTGGAAGAGCTTGAAAAGCTACAACGACCCTACCAAAGGAGCCAGACTCCTATCTGTGTTTCCTAGCTAATCCGTCGATGTCAACGTCAGAAGAAACATAAAATGAACAACGTCTATCTCTACAAAAAGGTAAATAAGCAACAGTGAGTACGAAGGTACTCAGCAAGTCTTACATCATAACTATCTACATATGCATCATCTTTCAATGAACGGGATTATGGGGTTTACTGCCGAATGCCAGCTTTGACCTTTGGCTATACTAGACTACGACAAGTAACCAACGTATCACTACTTTCTCGTCTCCCTACGAGAGAGCACACATGAGTCCACATGTTCACCATATCAATACACCACTATGGATCCTCTCTCGTCTTCCTATGAGAAGCCATCCATAGCACTCACACTTGTTTGGTCCATTTTAGAGTGTCCACTTAAAGTTGTCTATGAACAATGCAAGTCTCCAAGTAGTCCATATCCGCGGACGCGGCTATTCGAATAGATAAATTACCCTGTAGGGGTGTACTTCGTCACACATGCTCCCGCCAGTTACCGCTATGTGCACGTAAAAAGGCACCTCGGCAACCTTCAAGCGGAAGCCCAGCGAGGGAGTCGGCCATGGACGTTAAATTACAACGACTCTGGCCCAAGGCAGTCGTCAAACTGAGTTGGTTACCACAATCGAGAATCCGGCCGTGTTTCACGATTCGGACTCAGAAGTTGTGTGCAGGGCCCCAAGCCGGTCCCGGTTGGGCCGTTCATTCACTTCGCAGGCCCGGCCACATCCTATCAACGTTTCGAACTAGCGCGACTCCTGGGCAGAGAACAGGGTAGGTTAATAGGCCGAGAGAGCTCAAGTTACCGGAGCCCAATGTGCGGTACTAGCTAGTCTTGGAACACAAACATGGAACTTAGTTCCTATGAGCGGTCTCAATGAGACAACCCACCATGTACTCCTACATGGCCTCTCATCACTACCTTTACCAAAACAGGTTCAACACTTAACTCTCATCATCAGGACACAATCATTTCACTCTAGTTCATCACCCAGATGAATCAGACCTGACACTGTCGGATTTCGGGCTCCGCAAAACCCTACGAGTTCGAACCCAGGGGCGTGTGCGAAGATCCCCAACTGCTTCGCCCCCACCTAGCCCACAACGCGATGGCCCCGCTCGATGGCGAGGAATAAGATAGCACACGAGAGTTTACCCAGGTTCGGGCCGCTGCGAAGCGTAAAACCCTACTGCTGCCTTTGGTGGACTGCCTCACGCGGAGGTTTGTGGATGAACTAGTACAGCGGAGAGTTGCCTCACGGGTGTGTTTGGGGGGTGATTGTCTCGTCCCCCTCTACAGAGCAGCCTAGTCTCTATTTATAGCGGCCCCGGGTCCTCTTCCCTTATTGCAATGGCGGGAAGGAATCCCACAACGGCCAGATTCGAAAGGGGACAAGAGGTACATCTTATCCTGACGAAAGGTGGTCTTCGCCTGCAAAGTAGGTGGTGGTGACGCGGAGGTGGGCTCCCTGGTGACATCCGTCCTGCCGTGCCCGCTGGCCCGATCTCGTTGCACCAGAATGGAAACCTTTGGCGGGACGCTTCGGGAACCTGCGCTTGTCCTTGTCTCCTTTGCACCAAAGAGGAAACTATCCCCTCTGACGCGCTGGCGCCCGCCTGGCCCGGCTGGTGTCAGCCTTGACCTCCGGAGGCCTGGCGTTGCATAGAGATCTCCGCCGCTCGGGAAGAGGCCTGGGGAGGCCTGATCCCTTGCGGGTCTTGGTGTTGTCTTCCTCGCGAGCTCGGGGCCTCGCGAGGGCCTTGCTTTGAGTGAAGCCGCGCAGGGGCGTATGGGCTGTCAAGTGGGCCACGCCCTGGGCCGCTGGCAGGCAAGTCTGGGTACCCTGGTATCCAGAACGCCGACAGACACAACTCTAAGCATAGCAAGCATAACAGGGTTATAGCACAACATGGCTCAAGCATCTACCAGGTATGCTAGGTTGCTTGGTTTAGCTATTTACTGTGACAAAGACAGGTCATGCAAAGGAGTGGGTTCAACTACCGGAACACAAGTAACAGTTGAATCGTTTGTCCTAATGCATTGAAATGAGAGCAAGAGCGAGAGAGTGGGATTATATCAGAATGCTCAAGGGGGGGTTGCTTGCCTGTTTATCGGAAGAACAAAGCTATTCTTTGATGTCGTCGATTACTACGTATCGCAAGTCTATCGACAAGGACAAACAAGGTATAAATTAAGCACGGCAGATGCTTCACAATGATGCATGATAATGGCATGGCAATATGTTGCTGGTTTGAGCTAATTCATCTATCAATAGGTTTAATGAAGATGGTTTGAACCCAAGGTTCAAATTCAACTCCATATGTGAAGTGGCATATTGTGTTTGGAACAAAATGTCCAAGTTTGCCTATTTATCTTTCCCTAACATGCATGAAAATGGTACCATCAGATTCTTTGGATTTTCTGATCATTTTTCATATATAAATTATTTTAATCTGACTTACAGATTATTTTCTATGAAATTTTGATGTTTAAAACATTTTCTGAATTATTTGTATTACAAAAAATATTTACTGCAACAGCCTCACGTCATCATGACGTCATCAAGTCAAAGGGCCAGGCCAGGTCAAACCTGACACTGTGGGGCCCCCATGTCAGTGTTTAGGGCTCTAATTATCCAGCGGGGCCCGGTGTCAGCGTCAGCAGGGTTAACTAGCGCCTAATTAAAAGGCCACGTCGTCAGGCCGGCGGCTGAATGCCGGTGACCACCCGAGACGATGGAGGCTCGCCGGAAAACCCCTCCCAGCGACCAAATGATGCGCGGAAGGGCTCGTTCGAACCCCCTGGGTCGCGCGCATCCATTAGACAGCGCAGGAGCATCGCGGGGCGACCGGAAGTGGCGGGCGATGAGGTTCGGTGCCGGCGGTGGCTTGGACGTGGCGGGCATACGGCCTAGGAGACGAAAACCAGCACGAGGAATGGGTAGAACGCACGGCGGATCATCGCGGTTCCGTTGGCGTCGTCGAGGAGCTTGGGGAAGGTCGGTGGCCCGCGAATTGACGCCGATAGTCGTCGGACCTGAGGACGAAGGCGTGGTCGAGGGCGACGTTGCAGGGCCTCCGGGGTCGATTCCGTTGGCGTAGAGCCTTGATTCGAGGTGGCGGAGGCGCTGGAAGGCTCGACGGGGCTGGAGGTGGCCGGTGGCCGCGGGGTAGCGAATGGCGGCGACGGCAGCCTTCGGTTGCGGGAGGGGAGAGAGAGAGCAGACAGAGACGGCAGGGGGGAAGGATGAGCTCGAGGGGGGATAAGGGAGAGGGCATGGGGCCGTGGCGTCTCCAAGCGAGGCCAGCACCAGGCTGGCTGGCTGGAGGTGTCCAGCGCATGCGCGCGCGCTGCGGACACGGCCCCCTCCCCCCCCCCCCGTCCTTCTGTCCCGAGGAAGAAGACGGGGGTGCCCCTTTGGGCTGGGCCGGCTTCTTCACAGGTAGGTGCTTTGCTCCTTTTCTTTATTTCTTCTTTTCTATTCTGTTATTTGTTTTGGTTAATAACTAAAATATAAAACCATTTCATAAAACCCTCAAAATATATATGTGGACTAATTGGAATTATCCAATGCCACATAATAAATTTGAGAGACATTGGATAATTATTTTATGTATAGAAAATAATTATCCAATGCAATTAGTGGTTAAATTAATTCAAAAGCCCAATAAAAATTGTTTCTGTGTTTCCGAAATATTGGTTGGTAATTTTACCTCATCCCAATATTTTCACAGAATAGTTGGAACATTTTCTTGGATCTATTTGAAGTAGTTTCTATATTGCCTTTTGACAAAAATTTGAATGATGAGGCTTGATCACTCCTCATTTCACTTTCATTTGATAATTTAAATGTATGCATGAATGAATTATCAAGCAAGGGAAACTAGGGCTGTGAGAGGGGCGCGAGCGGGCGTAGTGGGGACAGTTTCCTCTTTAGTGCTAAGGAGGCAAGGATGTACGCGGGTTCCCAAGGGATCCCCCAAAGGTTTCCATTCTGGTGCAACAATACCAAGACCACGAGCTCGGCAGGATGGATGTCATCGCCGAGCCCACCACTGCATCATGCTCAGAAGCTTTGCAGGCAAAGACTACTTTCCGTCAGGATAAGATGTACCTCTTGTCCCCTTTCAAACTTGGCCGTTGTGGAATCCCTTCCCGCCTATGCGATAAGGGAAGAGGACCAAAGCCGCTATAAATAGGGACTAGCCTCCACCGTAGAAGGGGCGGATCCATCCTCACCAGAGAGCCCTCGCGAGGTCGCTCAACCACAGTACTAGTTCATCCTCAAACCTCCTCGTGAGGCCAAACCACCAAAAGCAGGAGTAGGGTTTTATGCTTCGCAGCGTCCCGAACCTGGGAAATCTTTGTGTTCATCTTCTTCCCCGCTCACATGAGCTTGACGAGGCTTGGCCGTGGAGTGGTGAGCATGAGGCCGAAGATGGTTGTGATCTTCACACACGCCCCAGAGTTTGAACCTTCTTGGGTCCTTCCTGAAGCTTTGCTTCATCTCCGCTTCGTCGCTCCCATGGCTAAAGGTCGTCGGGCTTGCGTCGCGCGCTGGGCTGATCGCGTCGCTCAGGCGGCGCCCACGGGCCGCAGCGTTCCGTGCCGCTCTGCCCCTCCTGCGGCTAACGCCGTCACCGACCCGGCTGTTCATGGACAGCAGGGCCCGCTGCTACTGCCCACCCTACGGTGCGATGTCCGCGCCGCTAGTCCCCCCCTCGTCCCCACCGCGCCGTCATCCTCCCGCACTCGCTACGAGCTGGCGAGCGCGCAAGTTGCGCTGCTCGTGGCGCGTGAACTACTGTGTTACCGCACCGCCCACGGCCGCTATGACGATTGGCTTGGTCGCGTGGCCGAGCCCGTCAGCGCCGCCGGCGAGACCCCGGTGCTCTCCTCCGGGGCGGGCTCGGGGGCTCCCACCTGGAGAACCTCCGGCCTGACCGGTGCGACGATGGGGGTGTGCGGGCACCACTTGGAGGCGCGCTTCGACGCGCGCCCACGCAAGCAAGGAGCACGGCATGAGGCGTCAGGTTCACAGGAGTTCCTCACCGAAGCGGTCGAGGAGCTTCAGGAGGCGTTGGCCATGCGTGGCGAGCGTCGCCTCGCGCCACCCAGCGCAACCGCCGCCCCTGACGTGGGCGGCAGACGACGCTTCCACGCCAACGCCCAGGGGCTCGAGCCCCTCCATGACGAGCATGCCGGCTGGCGTCCGGACCACGACGGACGTACCGCCGGCCGCTGGAACGATGGGTGGAGCAGCTGTGGCCTCGCGAGCGGCTTCCGCTGGGGCTGGCACGGGCGGCCTCGCGAGGGCGGCTGGCGAGGTCGGCCTTGTGAAGATGCCTGGCGCGGGCAGCTTCGCGAGGCACGCCCTCAGGCTGGGGGCTATCTCGAGCAGGGTGGAACACACGCCCATGTCTCCGGGACGGGCGTTGCCTGTCTAGAGACGGAGGGTGGAACACACGCCCATGTCTCCGGGACGGGCGTTGCCTGTCTGGAGGCGGAGGCTGGAACAAGCGCCCATGTCCCCAGGCCGAACGTCGCCTACCTAGAAGCGGAGGATCGAACACTCGCCCATGTCTCAAGGCCCGGCGCTGTCCGCTTGGAGACGGAGGGTGGAGTGCCAGTACAAGGCTCCCGGGGACCCCGGTGAGGCGCACCGGGGTACCGTGCCGGGGGCCAACCTCGCGCTTGGTGAAAGGTTCCTGCGCCGGGCATTATCCGCGTCGCGAGGAGTCGCGGCGCTACCGCAGCGGAGGCATTCGCCTCCGGGCCAGAGGCCTCGTTCCGAAGCGGGTCCTCCCCAGAAAGGGTGCCATGGGCTCCCGCCACACGAGAGGACCCGTTCAGAGCTGACCGCGCTCCGCCGCCGCGCGCCTGGGGACGGGGAGTGGGCACCGTGCCCCGGAGGCATGGAGCCCCCTACGCTCCCCCAGGCCCAACCCGTGACACTCTCACGTAATAATGAGTGGGCTATATACGCCCGGAGCCCCCCAAGGACGTGGAGGGGTTCCCACCCACGCCCAAGTGGAAGCCCAATGCTCCGCACTGGCGGACGACACGGTCCTACAATGACTATGCCCACGCCTAGTGGAAGCCCCATGCTCCGCGCTGGGGAGAAGACTAGCTTAGGTGCCAGACGCGGCTGTTCTCTGCTCTCTTCTGTAACCGAATTTGCCACTTTTTGGAATGAAATTTGGAGTTTTCGTGGCTTTATTCGAAAAAGGGGGGGTTTCTCCTTGCGGCGTTTCCCATCGTGTGTCTTGTTTTCTTTAAGAGGTTTGGCAGCTGCCAGCTCTCTCTTTCTCGGGCGCCCCGCGAGCGGGGCCTGGACACAGTGTGCATGTTTGAGCAAGCCCCAGCGGCGTCGAGGGCCCTCCCCGAGGATCTAGCTCACAACAGCCGTGGGCCTGCCCGCGCGCACACCTCGCCAAGGCTTTGGCGTTCGAATCCTCACGCGACACTCTTGAGCGAGCCAGCAGGCACACGTGGCATGAGGCTTCTGTTGAAACATCCACCTCCTAACCTTGACCGGGCTCCGCGAGCCGGCATGATGGTAATGACCCACCCCTCGCTCGGGAGCTGCAAGGCCACGACAAGCGAAGGGGAGGCGGCACAAGGGAGTACAACGTTACTTGATATGTCATGAGGAAGTTTTTTCCAAAATACATTCACATCCCCGTGGGGTCATGTTCAAAATCTTGACAGGTGAACACAAAAAACAACCTATGGAGATGCGCTGTTGCCATCACTACTGTCGCCACCACCGTAGTCAGACCCGCGCTCCTCGGCCACAAGTTCGCCCTCGCCTTCAGCGGAAGAAAACTCCGCGATCAAGTCGTCCACGTGATCCTCTACCCAGTCCTCAAGGGCGCCTCGGATCATCTCGGGCACGGGGGCTATCATGGCTTCAAAGTCGAAGTTCGGGTCGAAGCAAGAAGGTGGCTGAAGACGCGCGAAGACGCCCGCGCGCGGAGGTCACGGCGTTTCTCTTCCACGAGCTCGCGGACCTTCTCCGCGCCCCCTTCAAGACGTTCCACAATCCTGGTGAAGAAGCCAAGGTAGCCAGCGTCATCAGGAATGAGCGGACTGGAGACGCTCTCGTTGCAGATATTGTTCAAGGCCCGGTGGGCCCTCCACTCGAGGGACTGGAACATCTGGGAGCGCGTGTGCTGCAGCCCCCGAGCGCGGTCCGCCTCGTCCGAGGCCTTCTCCACAAGGGAAGTGACGTCCCCCACCTACATGTAAAGGAAAGACAGTGTCGGCGTCCTGGGAACGGGGGTACCCAGACTTGCTTGCCTGCGGACCAGGGCGTGGCCCGCCTCGACAGTCCGTACGGCCCGGCGCGGTTTCACTCAAGACAAGGCCCTCGCGAGAGCCTCACCCTTGCGAGGAGGACAACGCCAAGGCTCCCGAAGGGAGGAGGCCTCCCCAGGCCCCCTCCTGAGCGTCGGAGATCTCTATGCAATGCTCGGCCTCGGGAGGTCAAGGATGACGCAAGGCTGTCCAGGCAGGCACCAGCACGCCAGGGGAGGCAGTTTCCTCTTTCGTGTATAGGAGGCAAGGGCGAACGCGGGTTCCTGAGCCGTCCCACCAAAGGTTTCCATTTTGGTGAAACGAGACCAGGCCAGCGGGTAGGGCAGGACGGATGTCACCAGCGAGCCCACCACTGCGTCACCACCAGCCACTTTGCAGGCGAAGACCACCTTTCGTCAGGATAAGATATACCTCCTATCCCCTTTCGAATTTGGCCGTTGTGGGATCCCTTCCTGCCATTGCGATAAGGGAAGAGGACCCTGGCCACTATAAATAGAGGCTAGGCTGCTCCGTAGAGGGAGAGATCCAACACCACCCGAGCACCCTCACGAGGCAACTCACCACTGTACTAGTTCATCCACAAACCTCCTCGTGAGGCAATCCACCAAAAGCAGGAGTAGGGTTTTACGCTTCGCAGTGGCCCGAACCTGGGTAAATCCTCGTGTGCTGTCTTGTTCCTCGCCATACAGCGAGTTCGTTAGGCTAGGCTATCGAGCTGTGACCTTGGATCGAAGCTAGTGCGGATCTTCGCACACGCCCCTGAGTTTGAACCTCTTCGGGTTTTGCGGAGCCCGAAATCCGACATTTGGCGCGCCAGGTAGGGGGCGTGTCGAAATCTTCCTCAAACTTCGCTCCTTCTGTGCTCCACCGCTCCGATGGCTGACGCACGCCGAGCCCGCTCCGAGCACCGTGCTGCTCGTGTCGCCCAGACAGCGCCGGTGGGGCCGAATCGCCACGCGTCGATCCGCCTCCCTTGTGGCTAACGCCGCCACGGGCCCAGATGCCCACGAGCAGCAGGACTCGTCGCAGCCGGTCACCGCGCGGCGCGACGGCAGCACCGCCACTCCGTCGATCGTTCCGGCTACTGGGTTGTCCTCTCACGCCCGCCCCGGGCCGGCGCGCGGGTCGGGCGCGCTCCTCATGGCGCGCGAGCTGCTGCGTTACCGCCCTGCCCCCAACCGCTAGGACGACTGGCTCGGGCGCATCGCGGAGCTCGTCAGCGCCGCCGGCGATGCCTCGGCGCTCTCCTACTCGTTCCGGCCCCAGCCCTCTCTGGCAGGCGACGAGGCCCAGGATGTGCCGCCACCTCCTCCCCAGCGCGACGTCGACCCGGATCCCAGGCGTGAAGCATGCCCGCGCGACCAGTCGCGCGGGCCCCCGGCGAGGGAGAGAGATGAAGTAAGCTGCCAGGTGGTGCCGCGGCCGCACGCTGATGCACGTGCACTCCCCGCGCCGCTGCGCCAGTGTCACGACCGTGCGCCCCTGGAGGCAGCGGCGCTGGAACACCAAGACCGGGCCCCTCCCGTGCCCGCGGCGCCCGTGGGTCCAGTGGGTTGCCGCGCCATCGCCCCAGAGCTGCGTCCGGCCGTGTGGCCCTGCAAGTTCAGTCCCGACCTACCTCCTCACTACGACGGCACCCCAGATCCCGCGGAGTTCTTACAGCTCTACTCGCTGAGCATCCAGGCGGCCGGTGGAGACGACAAGGTCATGGCTAGTTGGTTCCCTATGGCCCTCAAGGGAGGTGCGCTCTCCTGGCTCCTCAACCTTCCGGAGAAGTTAATCACCTCCTGGGACGACCTGCGCGAGCGTTTTGTTGCCAACTTCAAGGCACCCGCGACCGCGCCCTCGGTGTGGGAGACCTGCGTCGCATGAAGCAACAGCCGGACAAGACCTTGCACAAGTTCATACATCGCTTCATGACTGTCCGCCTCAAGATCCCGAGGGCGTCGGATGAGGCCATCATCTCGGCATTTACCAACGGCATCAGGGAGAGAGGAGCTTGCCATGAACGATGACCTGAGCTCAGCCCTGGAGATGTTCAACCTGGCGAAGAAGTGCGCAAAGGCCGAAGAAGGACGCCTCTCACTCCTCGAGCTTCCAGAGGTGAACCCCGAAGACAAGAAGACCAAGACAAAGGAGACGAAGCGCAAGGCCCCTGCAGTGCTAGCGGCGGAACCTGAGGTGAAGCACAGTCGGGACGAGGAACCCCCTTCTGCATCTTCCATGGCACCAATAGCCACAACACCATCGACTGTCAGGAACTCAGGGTGGTCCGTGATGAGCATTTCGGTCGACGCCCTGGGCGTGGCGACCGTGGCTATGGTCGCGGTGGAGGCCGCGGCGGAGGCCGCTGGGACAGTCGAGACCTGTACCAGGAGTGGCGTGACCGGCCTCGGGAGGACCGCTGGCGCGACGAACCTCTGGCGGGGTCACGTCGCGGTCAGCCTCGTGAGGCCCGCCCTCGTGAGGCCGGCCTTCCCCCGTTGCCACCGCCACCCAGGAGGAAGGAATTAGACAGGCAGAACGATGGGGCTGGGGTCTTCCAGGAGGTCAGAGCAGTAGCTTGCATCCTGGGCGGCGCTCAGGCCCCAGCATCAAACCGCATCTTCAAGCAGTTCTCGCGAGAGGTGAACGCGGCTCTCCCGAAGCCTGAGGCTGCGTGCCCCCTCAGGTGGTCCCAGTGCGCCATCACCTTTGACTCCAGGGATCAACTCAGGTGTTCAGCCATGGCGGGCGCGCTCCCCATGCCGTGCATGCCTACCATCAGCAATGTCCTCGTCACCAAGACCCTCATCGACGGTGGCGCGGGGCTCAATGTCCTCTCCATCGAGACGTTCGAGACGCTTTAAGTGCCATACGACCAACTCATGCCAACCAAGCCTTTCTCAGGGGTCACTGACGGCTCCACCGTCCCCATCGGGCAAGTGCGCCCGCCTGTCACCTTCGGTGGCTGTAACAACTACCACACCAAGCTCATCGTCTTCGACGTCGCCCACATCCACCTCCCGTATAACGCGATCCTCGGGTACCCCGCCCTCGCCAAGTTCATGGCAGTGACTCACCATGGCTACAACGTCCTCAAGATGCCGGGGAGTGGTGGTGTCATCACCATCGCCTGCGATGAGAAGGATGCCGTTTGCTCCCTTGAGCGCGCCTACCGCGCCGCAGCGGCCGAGCACTCAGACGATGAAGGGGACGTCCTGCCCCGCGAGGATGTCCCCAGGAAGAAGAAGCAGGTCCTCTCCAAGGGGCACCAGGGGGCTGAACCCTCCAAGGACGGCACCTCAGGTTCCGTGCTCGGGGTCAAGGCCCCTCCCTCCCTTGCATAGGAAGGCGCGCCCGGCGCTTCCCTTGGGTCAACCTGGAAGGCCATCGACCTGACCAGTGAAATGAGGGAGGTGCTCGGGCACAACCTGGAGGCATGTTTCGACGCGCATCCACTCAAGCAAGGAGCATGGCGCGAGGCACCAAGTTCGCAGGAGTTCATCGCCAGTGCAATTGAGGAGCTTCAGGAAGCACAAGCCACGCGCAGCGGGCGTCGCCCTGCATCGCCAAGCGCGACCGCCGTCGTCCGCCCAGGCGGCGTGCTGCGCGTCTGCTTCGACGTACCCGGCATCAACAAGGTCACATCCCAGGACGTCTTCTGGCCGTCACGTGTCGGTCGCGGTGGAGTCTACCCATGCAACTACGTCCGCATGCCCTTTGGCCTGATGAACACAGGCGCCACGTTTCAGCGCCTTGCTCAGGCCATGCTCGCGCCTTATGGGGTCCGGCACCGCGAGGTGCCGGAGGAGGCGCTAGGCCCGAGCGAGGGCGCCGGGCCCGAGCGAGGGCCCCGAGCCTCGGGAGGCGCCGGGCCCATGAAGGCCAGGCTCACGGAGATGCAAGGCCAAGCTCAGATTACTACATCGACGCTTCATCGGTACTGCTGCCAGGTGACTTTTTGATTCGTACCAGGTAACTTTTTGGTTTGCTCGATTTGAGGTCGCCCACCGGGCTGCATCATCCTCAGGCAGTTAAGGCCCGTTCCTGCAGCCGCATCGTTTACGCATGTATCAGAACCTTTCTTGCATTTGACCAATTTCCTAAATATCCCAACCTGCATGCTCGGTGCTTCGCCACCATGAATGTCGTTGCGCCCAAATGATCCTGCCTTCGGCCGCCTTGTGATTAAGGGCTGGCATGGCGTCTGTGCTCGGGTCCGTCCCTACAGCGTTGAAAAATCCAAGCGATCGAGCTTTGTCTCGCGGGCCAGCCCCGTGCACGTCACCTCCTGTGGTCCTTGGAGCTTTGTCCTCGCATGAGCTAATCGAGAGTGGGTGAGTCAGGGCGCGCGGCACGGTTCCTACCACCACGGTCGGCCTTTGCCGCCGCGGGAGCCGCGCGCCGGGTGTTTTCTCCTTAGAGTTGTCGCATGAGAAAACAAGGCACGGCGTCTGTGCTCGGGTCCGTCCCTGCAGCGTCGATAAATCCAATGGCTGAGCTCTGTCTAGCGGGCCGGCCCCGTTCACGTCACCTCCTGGGGTCATTGGTGTTCGGCCTTCTCAAGCGATGGCCCTTGGAAATCCATTCGGCGCAGGTTTCTCCAAAATTTACAGGACTTGCAATGGCGCCCTCTACTGGAAGATTCAGGCGCAACCCGCCTTCGAGGTAGGGCCTCGTGAGACCCGTGCAGGCTCACGAGTGCCCAGATACACCTCCCAGTTCTACCGTGCAGGCCACACGTACGAACTTAATGGGTTGTACACGCCCGGGGGGCTCAGGAGCCGGGGCCCCCCATTCCCACAACCAAGTGGAAGCCCCATGCTCCGCGCTGGCGGACGACACGGCCCTCCAATGGCTATGCCCACGCAACGTGGAAGCCCCATGCTCCGTGCTGGTGGATAAACAACTGAGGGCGCCCTAGCGGCTGCATCCAACCTCAGGATGGCCCCTCGCGGCCCGTCTCGTCGCATTCCCCTGGGATGCCCGCGTGAGGGGGCTGCATGGGGGCTACGCTCAGGCTGGCCCTGGCGCGCGCCACCTTCCCAGGTCCCTGATACCTGGTCTTCACGCGTCCCTCTCAGGCGAAAGCTGGCAAGGAAAGGTATGGGAGCCACTCGTACGTCAAGGGGGACTCCTGAGCATCGCGACTCAGGAGCCTCACTGGTCTCGTAGCCCCTCACCAGTTGGCACCGTCCTGGTGATCCGGACGCCCCAACGGCGGTTGAGGTATGCGCGGGACCGGGCCCTGCCGACGCAGAGCTCAAGGCGCTCCAAATCTCCAAGTCAACCCCATCTTCGACGTGTTCCCTTCGTGAGGGCAGCTCGTATGTCAAGGGGGACTCCTGAGCATCGCGACTCAGGAGCCTCACTGGTCTCGTAGCCCCTCACCCCTTGGCATCGTCCTGGTGATCCGGATGCCCCAAGGCGGTTGAGGTATGCGCGGGACCGGGCCCTGCCAACGCAGAGCGCTACAGCAAGCAGGAAGGAAACAAGGCAAGGAAATCAGACCACACAACTTAGCGGTCATTACGAGCATTAAAATGACTCCGAAAATGCAAACAAGTCTAACGCCTCCACGAGGCACGATGAACATTACAGGAGAAGACCCAGGAAGAGAAGCTAGGAGGAGTTGGCACCACCGCTCGTCCCGGCCGCGGGGAGCTCATCGTCGACATCGTTGCCGTTGTCATCGTCGTCACTAACCCTTGCAGCCGCAGGAGGAGGTGAGGGAACGGCGACAAAGGCGAACTTCTTCATCAGCGCCTCCACGGCGCCCTCCACAGCTGTCGCCGAAGTGGCGCGAACCCCAGGATCAACCAGACGGATCACGGAGCCGAAGTCGAAGCTCGGCTCGTGAAGGTGGAGGTGGCCGAAGACGCGCGTCGCGGCCGCGGAGAAGAGGTCGCGACACTCACTCTCCAAGACGTTCTCCACCCTGGCGACGGCACCCTCAAGCACCTCGATGAGCTTTGAAGAGAGCCCCACGAAGCCACTCTTAGGAGCCACCAGGGGTTCCGCAGATCCCCCCCGGCAGATGGAGTTCAGCGCCTGACGGAGTCTGAGCTCGACGGAGGGGAGGGCACAAAGCTCCGCGGCCTTCTTCTCCTCAGCCGCGGCAAGGGTCTGCATGGGGGCTACGCTCAGGCCGAGCCTGGCGCGCGCCACCTTCCCAGGTCCCTGATACCTGGTCTTCACGCGTCCCTCTCAGGCGAAATTTGGTGAGGAAAGGTATGGGAGCTGCTCGTACATCAAGGGGGACTCCTGAGCATCGCGACTCAGGAGCCGCACTGGTCTCGTAGCCCCTCACCCCTTGGCACCGTCCTGGTGATCCGAACGCCCCAACGGCGGTTGAGGTATGCGCGGGACCGGGCCCTGCCGACGCAGAGCTCAAGGCGCTCCAAATCTCCAAGTCAACCCCGTCTTCGCCGCGTTCCCTTCGTGAGGGCTGCTCGTACGTCAAGGGGGGCTCCTGAGCATCGCGACTCAGGAGCCTCACTGGTCTCGTAGCCCCTCACCCCTTGGCACCGTCCTGGTGATCCGGACGCCCCAACGGCGGTTGAGGTATGCGCGGGACCGGGCCCTGCCGACGCAGAGCGCTACAGCAAGCAGGAAGGAAACAAGGCGAGGAAATCAAACCACACAACTTAGCGGTCATTACGAGCATTAAAATGTCTCCGAAAATGCAAACAAGTCTAACGCCTCCACGAGGCACGATGAACATTACAGGAGAAGACCCAGGAAGAGAAGCTAGGAGGAGTTGGCACCACCACTCGTCCCGGCCACGGGGAGCTCGTCGTTGACATCGCTGCCGTTGTCATTGTCGTCACTAACCCTTGCAGCCGTAGGAGGAGGTGAGGGAACGGCGACACAGGCGAACTTCTTCATCAGCGCCTCCACAGCGCCCTCCACGGCTGTCGCCGTAGCGGCGCGAACCCCAGGATCAACCGGGCAGATCACGGAGCTGAACTCGAAGCTCGGCTCGCGAAGGTAGAGGTGGCTGAAGACGCGCGTCGCGGCCGCAGAGAAGAGGTCGCGGCACTCACTCTCCAAGACGTTCTCCACCCTGGCAACGGCACCCTCAAGCACCTCGGCGAGCTTTGAAGAGAGGCCCATGAAGCCGCTCTCAGGAGCCACCAGGGGTTCCGCAGATCCCCCCCCCCCCGGCAGATGGAGTTCAGCACCTGACGGAGTCTTAGCTCAACGGAGGGGAGGGCACCAAGCTCCGCGGCCTTCTTCTCCTCAGTCGCGGCAAGGGTCTTCTCCCTGGAGTCGAGCCGAGCCTTCTCTGCAGCCACTTTCTCCTTCAACCTGTCCAGTTGCTTGCGCTCCAAAGCTCGGTCGGCAGCTGCCTTGGACAGCGCAGAGTCACGATCGGCAAGCTTGGCCTCGCAGGTCTTGAAGTCCTCCTCCCGCTGGCGAAGCCGCTCCGCGAGTGCAGCCCTTTCCTCCTGCAAAGCCTTTAGGCAGACCTCCGCCTCGTCGCAGCGCTTCACAGCAGACGCTGCATCGGCCAGCGCCAAGTCGCGGGCTGCCTTGGCTGCCGCGGTTTCCCTCCTGCTCTCAGCCGCGGAGGCCTCGGCTTGGCTCCAAACCGCCATAGCTGAGGCGTCGGACCGGAGCCACCCAGAAAGGAGCCCCAAGCGCTCCTTCGCGAGGCGAACGTTGGCGCCCCCGAGGGCGTCTCGGACCTGATCCAGGGCGGCGTAGGCCCCATCCAGGGCGCCTGACTCGACTGGTGGGTCACAGGTCGGAGGCACCAAGGCCCGGCCCGGAGGTGGCGCCTGCGCGGCAGCAGGAGCCGCCTTCAGGGGAGCAGAAGCATGGAGAGCAGGAGGCGCCGGAGGCTGCGCCACTACCACAGACAAGGCAGGGACCGACGATCCTACAGCCAGCTAGCCCTTGGGGGCTGGCTCCTCAGGCAGCAGCGCGGACGCGCCCCCAAGGGCAGAAGCAACCTCTCCAACGGGCATCCGGGGCTCTGCGGCCTTGACAAGGAGAGTCGTCTCGCGAGCCTCCTCGCCCGTGACATTCGGCCCCTCGTCAGGCGTCGGCAGGGCACCAGGAACGGGCGTCACGTCGGAAGGCGCCTTCGGCTTGACACCGGCCTTTTTCTTCTTTGCCATCGGCACGGCGGCGCTCCTGATTGCCAAGCAAAGAAGGGACCATCAGCATAGAAACCACCGGAAGGCGGCCAGGGACCAAGCAGAACTACTTACTCCTCGACGTCGACCCACTTCCTCTTTCTCTCCACCTCGGCGACGGCGGGAATGCCCCTGCCCTTCTCCGGGGAGGCGCCGCCGCGTGAGGGAGAAGTGGAACCACGCGTAAGGGCCGCAGCCGGAGAAGCCGCGCCAGCCCCGGACGCTGCCGCCTCGCCCACAGGCTGCAGCTCGGGCAGGGGCGAGGCGGGCGCTTCAGCCACCTTGCTGGCGCAAACTGGGTGCTCCGGAGGAGGCCCGGCCTCGCGTTTCCTCGGGGTCACCCGGCAGGCGGACCGTGCGGCCCGAGGTGTCGGCCCCGGCCCCTAGAGGACCCCGGTGAGCCGCGGAGGACTTGCGGCAGGGGGCTTGATGTCTACTACGCAACCTTCTTCTTGTAGACTCGTGTTGGGCCTCCAAACGTAGAGTTTTATAGGACAGTAGCAAATTTCCCTCAAGTGGATGACCTAAGGTTTATCAATCCGTGGGAGGCGTAGGATGAAGATGGTCTCTCTCAAACAACCCTGCAACCAAATAACAAAGAGTCTCTTGTGTCCCCAACACACCCAATACAATGGTAAATTGTATAGGTGCACTAGTTCGGCGAAGAGATGGTGATACAAGTGTAATATGGATGGTAGATATAGGTTTTTGTAATCTGAAAATCTAAAAACAGCAAGGTAGCAAGTAACAAAAGTGAGCACAAACGGTATTGCAATGCTTGAAAACAAGGCCTAGGGTTCATACTTTCGCTAGTGCAGGTTCTCTCAACAATACTAACATAGTTGAATCTTATGTAAATTCCTCACGTGCGACAAAGAGTTCACTCCAAAGTCACAAATAGCGGAGAACAAACGAAGAAATTATTGTAGGGTACGAAACCACCTCAAAGTTATCTTTTCCAATCAATCGTATGAGCTATCCCTATAAGTGTCACGAATAGCCCTAGAGTTCGTACTAAAATAACACCTTAAGATACAAATCAACCAAAACCCTAATGTCACCTAGATACTCCAATTTCACCACGAGTACCCATGGGCTTGATTATACGATATGCATCACACAATTTGAGATTCATTAGGTTCAATCCAACACAAAGAACTTCAAAGAGTGCCCCAAAGTTTCTATCGGAGAGTCAAGACGAAAACATGTGCCAACCCCTATGCATAGATTCCCAAGGTCACGGAACCCGCAAGTTGATCACCAAAACATACATCAAGTGGATCAATAGAACATCCCATTGTCACCACGGATATCCCATCGCAAGACATACATCAAGTGTTCTCAAATCGTAAGAAGACTCAATCCGATAAGAAAACTTCAAAGGGAAAACTCAATTCATCACAAGAAGATAGAGAGGGGAAAACTCCATATGATTCATCTATATTAATAAAGCTCACGGTACATCAAGATCGTGTTATCTCAAGAACACGAGAGAGAGAGAGAGAGATCAAACACATAGCTACTGGTACATACCCTCAGCCCCGAGGGTGGACTACTCCCTCCTCGTCATGGAGACCGCCGGGATGATGAAGATGGCCTCCGGTGATGGTTTCCCCCTCCGGCAGGGTGCCGGAATTGGCTCCCGATTGGTTTTACGTGGCTACAGAGGCTTGCGGCGGCGGAACTCCCGATCTAGGTTTCTTTCTGGGGGTTTTGGTATTTATAGGAAGTTTTGGTGTCGGTCTCACGTCAAGGGGACTCCCGAGGGACCCACCAGCCAGGGGGGCGCGCCCTAGGGGGGGGCGTGCCCCCTAGGCTTGTGGCTACCTCGGGACTCTTCTCCGGTATCTTTTTGCTCCAGTATTTTTTATATTTTCTAAAAATATTCTCCGTAAATTTTCAGCCCATTCCGAGAACTTTTATTTCTGCACAAAAAACGACATCATGGTAGTTCTGCTGAAAACAGTGTCAGTCCGGGTTAGTTCTAATAAAATCATACCAAAATCATATAGAATTATTGTAAACATGGCATGAATACTTCATAAATTATAGATACATTGGAGACGTATCAGCATCCCCAAGCTTAATTCCTGCTCGCCTCGAGTAGGTAAATGATAAAAGAAATAATTTATGAAGTCTGAATACTAGCAAGTGCACAAGTTTGATCAATGATAATTCCAATCACTTTTTCTAGCATCAATATAAACCATAAACAGTAGCTCATCTCATAAAACTTCTCATGATCAAGTAACAAGCTATTCACATGTTAAAGTATAGACCAGAAAGTTTCTTGAAAACTAACAAACCATATTCCTAGTCATCAAACAATTGCAATTCATCTTATTTCCAGGAAGGGTCTATGTAAGAGCTTTGATTTAGCAAATTCCACATACTCAACTATCATATAGTCTTCCATGATTATTGACACTCAAAGAATATTTTTAGAACAAATAGCATCCATCGAACACAGAGAAAGATAGGGACTTAATGTTTCGCCTCCCAACTTATTTATCATATAGATAATTGTCAACAATAATAATTCATGATCAAATATATTTGTGTGGATATATATGTCTAGATCATTCCCCAACACATGACGCTTGCCAAGAGAAAAAGGCAAAATATAGGAAGTGGTGAAGATCACCATGACTCTTGCATAAAGGTAAGTACTAGAAAGTAAAAGATAGGCCCTTCGCAGAGGGAAGCATTAATTTGCAAAGGTGCCAGAGCTCAAGCTTTTAAAACAGAGATGAATAATAATTTTGAGCGGTATGCTTTCATTGTCAACATAACAACCGAGAGATCTCGGTATCTTCCATGCTAGATACAGTATAGGCGGTTGCCAAACAGAATGGTAAAGTTTTTACTCCCCCTCCACCAATCAATCACACTCCACGGCGAGCCGAATCCACGGGTACCGTCCATACAAACAACAATCCTGGGGGAGTTTTGTTTCATTATATTTTGATTTGATTTTTGAGCATGGAACTGGGCATCCTGAATACCAGCCACTTTCTCGTGAATGATAGTGAATCAACACATATCGTGAGAATAACCCACCAAGCATGGAAGATACTGACAGCCCCTAGTCACTATATGAGCGATTCAGGCATACAAAACAGAATATTATTTGAAGGTTTAGAGTTTGGCACATGCAAATTTACTTGGAATGGCAGGTAAATACCGCATATAGGTAGGTATGGTGGACTCATATGGAACAACTTTGGGTTTAAGGGTGTTTGGATGCACAAGTAGTATTTCTACTTGGTGCGGAAGTTTTGGCTAGTATGAGGTGGAAGCAAGCACCACATGTTGGAGGATCCATAACAATATAACTTCTATACAAATATACCCAAACATAACTCATTAAGTTGTCTTCCTTATCCAATTTTAACTAATTTGCTCGAGTTTGAAAATAATTAATGAGCTCACAATCATAGAAGATGTCCAATATAGTATATTTATATGTGGAATCTCTCTTCCTTCAATATTCTTTCATGAATTGTTCAAGTGACCAATGCGGTGTTTGCTAACTTTCGATAAATTTTACCACCTATACTTATTATGTGTGAAGTCATTACTCCCCATGGGATAAGTATATGAAGCATATTTAATTTCAGATTTATAATATTCAATTCATTCAACCATTTACTCATAGGATATAAGTGAAGCACGAGAGTGAATGACAAACTACTCCAAAAAGATATAAGTGAAGATCAATGCGTAGTCAACAATTAAATAACTATGTGAAAACTCTCTCATCTAAGAATTTCAGATCTTAAGCATTTTATTAAACTGAAAGCAAAATAAAAATAGCACTCCAAGAATAGCACGCATCATGTGAACGAATAAAAATTTAGGCTAAACATAGGCTAACCGATAATTGTTGATGAAGAGAGGTGGGATGCGCAGCATCCCCAATTTTAGATGCTTGAGACTTCTTGAAATATTTACTTGGGGTGCCTTGGGCATCCCCAAGCTTGAGCTTTTGTATCTCGTTCAATCCTCTCATATCATGGTTTCACCTATTCTCAAAAACATCTTCCACATAAAACTTGAAAAGAACTTGTGAGATAGGTTAGTGCACATAATAATAAGTCAACTCTTTATGTACTTCCAAGACAAGTTGCATAATAATTTTCAAACATTAGGTACTGTATACTATCATTTCCACAATTTATATCTACCAATATAGGCTATGGAAACTATAGGAGAAGTAGATAACAAAACTATGACAGCAATCTGTCTAAACAGAACAGTCTGTAGCAATTTATTAAACCAGTGTACTTCTGTAACTCAAAAAATTATGAAAATTTATGACATGCTAAACATTTTATATGAGAACACTGTGTAAAAATTTCATAAAGGTTCCACGTTCCAGTAAAATATGAAAATTCAAACACTACAGCAAAAGTTTCTGTTTTTACACAGCACACATCAAAACATGCAATGCAAGCATCCTAAGAAAATTCTTGGAACTTTTTATGGAAAAACAAGATTATAAATAACACCTAACAGAGAACAACAAAATAATATGACGCTCCAAGCAAAACTCATATTATGTGACGAATAAAAATATAGCTCCAAGTAGATATACCGATAGTGTTCAAGACGAAAAAGGGGATGCCTTCCAGGGCATCCCCAAGCTTAGGCGCTTGAGTCTTCCATGGATATTAACTTGGCGGTGCCTTGGGAATCCCCAAGCTTAGGTTCTTTTCACTCCTTATTCTCCTCATATCGGTGTCTCACCCAAAACTTGAAAACTTCAATCACACAAAACTTAACGGAACTTCGTGAGAGGGGTTAGTATAATAAATAAAGATAATTCGATTAGGTACTGTCAAGAGAAGATTCATAATTGTTCCCACATGATACCTACTGTATTATATCATTCCCATAATTTATATCACTGAATACAAGCTATGGGAACACTAAAACAAGCAAACTATGCATGCAAAATAGAATCTGTCAAAAACAGAACAGTCTGTGAAGATCTGTAGTGTAGCCATACTTCCCTGTCTCTGAAAATTCTGAAAAATTAGGAAGACGTGAAGAATTTGTATATCAATACTTTGTAAAAAATTTAGATCATTATCACGCTCCAGTAAAAAATGAAAATTCCTGTACAGGAGTCAAAAGTTTCTGTTTTGGTTCAGCATCAATTCTACTCATCTTGTGAGTCATCCCAAAGGCTTTACTTGGCACTTTATAGAAATAAAAGATACAAAACATGATTAATACAGTAGATTAATCATGTGAACACTCAAAAACAGAAAGGACAAGTGTTGGGTTGCCTCCCAACAAGCGCTTTTCTTTGAAGCCTTTTAGCTAGGCATGATGATTTAAATGATGCTCACATAGGAATAATAATTGAAACATGCAAAAGAGCATCATGAATCTCATGACAAGCACATTTAAGTCTAACCCACTTCCTATGCATAGGGATTTTGTGAGAAAACAATTTATGGGAGCAAGAATCAACTAGCATAGGAAGGCAAAACAAGCATAACTTCAAAACTTTGAACACATAGAGAGGAAACTTGATATTATTGCAATTCCTACAAGCATGTGTTCCTCCCTCATAATAATTTTCAGTAGCATCATGAAGGAATTTCACAATATAACCAGCACATAAAGCATTCTTTTCATGATCTAAAAGCATAGAAATTTTACTACTCTCCACACAAGAAAATTTCTTCTCATTACTAATAGTGGGAGTAAACTCAACAAAATAACTATCATTAGATACTTGATTGACATAACCACTTTGAATATTAAAATCATGATGACAAGTTTCATGATTACTATCACTCTTTATAGCATACGTGTCATCACAATAATCATCATAGATAGGAGGCATGCCATCATCATAATAGTTTTGCTCATCAAAACTTGGGGGGCTAAAAATATCATATTCATCAAACATAGCATCCCCAAGCTTGTGGCTTTGCATATCATTAGCATCATGGATATTCAGAGAATTCATACTAGCAATATTGCAATCATGCTCATCATTCAAGGAATTCTCAATAAGTATTTTCATAAATTCTTCCTCTACCAACTGAGCACAATTTTCCAAACAATCAATTTCACGAAAGACATTAAAAAGACGAACCAATTGATGCAACCTAAACTCCATTTTTTTTGTAGTTTTCTTTTATAGACTAAACTAGTGATAAAACAAGAAACTAAAAGATTCAATTGCAAGATCTAAAGATATACCTTCAAGCACTCACCTCCCCGGCAACGGCGCCAGAAAAGAGCTTGATGTCTACTACGCAACCTTATTCTTGTAGACTCGTGTTGGGCCTCCAAGCGCAGAGTTTTGTAGGACAGTAGCAAATTTCCCTTAAGTGGATGACCTAAGGTTTATCAATCCGTGCGAGGCGTAGGATGAAGATGGTCTCTCTCAAACAACTCTGCAACCAAATAACAAAGAGTCTCTTGTGTCCCCAACACACCCAATACAATGGTAAATTGTATAGGTGCACTAGTTCGGCAAAGAGATGGTGATACAAGTGTAATATGGATGGTAGATATAGGTTTTTGTAATCTGAAAATATAAAAACAGCAAGGTAGCAAGTAACAAAAGTGAGCACAAACGGTATTGCAATGCTTGAAAACAAGGCCTAGGGTTCATACTTTCACTAGTGCAAGTTCTCTCAACAATACTAACATAGTTGAATCATATGTAAATCACTCACGTGCGACAAAGAGTTCACTCCAAAGTCACAAATAGCGGAGAACAAACGAAGAAATTATTGTAGGGTACGAAACCACCTCAAAGTTATCTTTTCCGATCAATCGTATGAGCTATCCCTATAAGTGTCACGAACAGCCCCAGAGTTCGTACTAAAATAACACCTTAAGATACACATCAACCAAAACCCTAATGTCACCTAGATACTCCAATGTCACCATGAGTACCCATGGGCTTGATTATACGATATGCATCACACAATTTCAGATTCATTAGGTTCAATCCAACACAAAGAACTTCAAAGAGTGCCCCAAAGTTTCTATCGGAGAGTCAAGACGAAAACATGTGCCAACCCCTATGCATAGATTCCCAAGGTCACGGAACCCGCAAGTTGATCACCAAAACATACATCAAGTGGATCAATAGAACATCCCATTATCACCACGGATATCCCATCGCAAGACATACATCAAGTGTTCTCAAATCCTTAGAAGACTCAATCCGATAAGAAAACTTCAAAGGGAAAACTCAATTCATCACAAGAAGATAGAGAGGGGAAAACTCCATATGATTCATCTATATTAATAAAGCTCGCGGTACATCAAGATCATGTCATCTCAAGAACACGAGAGAGAGAGATCAAACACATAGCTACTGGTACATACCCTCAGCCCCGAGGGTGGACTACTCCCTCCTCGTCATGGGGACCACCGGGATGATGAAGATGGCCTCCGGTGATGGTTTTCCCCTCCGGCAGGGTGCCGGAACGGGCTCCCGATGGTTTTTCATGGCTACAGAGGCTTGCGGCGGCGGAACTCCCGATCTAGGTTTCTTTCTGGGGGTTTTGGTATTTATAGGAATTTTTGGCGTCGGTCTCACGTCAAGGGGACTCCCGAGGGACCCACAAGCCAGGGGGGCGCGCCCTAGGGGGGGCACCCCCTAGGCTTGTGGCTGCCTCGGGACTCTTCTCCGGTATCTTTTTGCTCCAGTATTTTTTATATTTTCCAAAAATATTCTCCGTAAATTTTCAGCCAATTCCGAGAACTTTTATTTCTGCACAAAAAACGACACCATGGTAGTTCTGCTGAAAACAGCGTCAGTCCGGGTTAGTTCTAATAAAATCATACCAAAATCATATAGAATTATTGTAAACATGGCATGAAAACTTCATAAATTATAGATACGTTGGAGACGTATCTGGGCTCGCCGGCATCGTCGTCATCAAAGCCGCGGAGGAGCGCACTCCGCGACGGAGGGGACACTTCCTCCAGATCGTCATCTGCTGTCCCCTCCGAGTCTTCCTCATCGGCGGTGTCATCGGAGGACACCGCCACATGTGCGCTAGGGCACTCGGCCGGAGAGAGCCCCAGCTCGTCGAAGACGGGCATCGCGGTGACCGAATCGGCCTTGTCGTCGCAGTAGTACAGCAGGGCGTAGGCCTCAGGAAGGTCCCCGGGGTCGCCGTTGAGAAGGGTCGCCATAACCCTATTCAACTCCTCGGAGGTCAAGCGCGCAGAGCGAAGCCTGATGTCATCACCGCCGCCCTGATAGTCCCACATGGGCCTCGAGTGAGACTGGAGGGGCGCCAGGCGTTGCGCCAGGAACTCCTTCACTATCATTCCCCCAGTCAACTTCCTGGCGTTGATGTGTCGAAAGATCCGCTCCAGGACGGGCTTGGCCCGGGGTTCGGAGAGCTTTGCGGAGCTCCACGCAGGAGTCTTCTCCGGCAGCCCCTTTGGAAGCTCCAGGCGGGAGTTGACGCTCTTGAGATCCAAGAGGACCCAGTGTCGGTGTCAAAACCGGCGAATCTCGGGTAGGGGGTCCCGAGCTATGAGACTAGAAGCGATGGTAACAGGAGACGAAGGGGACAGTGTTTTACCCAGGTTCGGGCTGTCCTATGGAGGTAATACCCTACATCCTGCTTGATTATATTGATGGTATAAGGGTTAGAGAGTTGATCTACCTCGAGATCGTATGACTAAAACCCTAGATGAGTTCTGTTGGCCTACAACCTAAAACCCTACGGCTTATATAGACGCCGAGGGTACCTAGGGTTTACACATGGTCGGTTACACGTCAAAGGGATAAACATGCCTATTCACAACTCCAAACGTGGAGAACACGCCACAATCCTCGAAGCTTCCTTCCTGGAGACAAGGTCTTCGATCAATCTAGTGCTAGGCGAACGGCCCATACAATCTGGCCCATAAGAAATAGGTCGGCCTCCCGAGGACCCCTTAATCCAGGACTCCCTCAGTAGCCCCCGAACTAGCCTCCAACGCCAAGGGTCCTAGCTCTAGCTGCTTCATACGATCAGAGTCTTCGGCTTGTGAGGCGAGTTCCTTTCTCCAAATAGTGATCGGCCGGGCTTTAGTTCAGCCTCTGACGACGTGTGATTTCCCCGATCATAGATCGTCCGAACATCATGTATAACCCGGCCCTGAAGGCCAAACGTCAAGGAGCCAATAGTGCTCTCTGACAACCTTTCAGATGAAGGGTCACGGCCCACCACGACCACTGAACCAGTCGTAAAGACTCAATTTGCGGTTCGAGGCCGTTTTTATCAGCACGATCCATCAATGCAAAAATCGTGCTCCGTTTCACACGGGATATGTTTAATCATGCGCGTATAACGGCACGCGTGTCTTGGGAAGCGGAGGGATTCACGGCGCAGTGGAGGGAGGCTAACCGGCGACAAGCCCAATAAAGGGGGAAAAAACCCAAGGCCTAACCGCACTTCCCATTCGCATCCCTGCCTTCCCAATCTCCTGAGCTTCCAGAGCCCAGATCTAGGTTTTCCACCCTTCTCCTCCGAGCTCTGCCATGGCTAGCTCCGGCTCCAACGGCAAGTGGGAGGCATCCACGGTCACAGACCAGGACATCCGGGACCTCAAGGACGCCGGCTACCTCACAGCCAATGTCTTCCACCGAGCCGCGGAGGAGGGCCAGGTGATCCCCACCCCCAAACCAGGCGAGAGGGTGGTTTTCATTCCTCATTTTATCCGAGGACTGAGCTTCCCGCTCCACCCCTTCGTGAGGGGCCTCATGTTCTTCTACGGACTGGACTTCCATGACCTCCCGCCAAACTCTTTCATGCATATATCGGCTTTCATCATCGTCTGCGAGGCCTTATTGCGGGTCGAACCACACTTCGGACTGTGGCTCAAGATCTTCAACATCAAGCCGAAGTGTGTCGCAGGCACACACGCAGACTGCGGCGGGGCGGTCATCAGCAAGCTTCCACGCGTGGTACGACCATCCGGCACATTCATCGATACTATCAAGACTTGGCAAAAAGAGTGGTTTTACATCACCGAGCCAAGGGAGGAGGGCGGAACTGTTCCTGCCGAATTCAGATCCGGCCCCCCGACCAGATTGACCTCATGGGTTCAAAAGGGCCTCGACTGGGGGGCGGACACAGAGGTGGATGACCTGCAGAGGGGCATCGCTTCCATGATCAAGGACGGAATCGAGCTGACCAACGTGGTCAAATTATGCTTCGGCGGCGCATCCTCCCCTGCCAGCGCCGAGGCTCTCCTATGTGGACTTATCGGACGGACGATGATCCTACGATTCGTCAACTCTTCCGCACCACACGGGAGAAGCTGTGGAAGGCGTTGTTCATGGTGCAGGAGAAGTGGCCGGCCAAGAAGGAGGACCAGGGCTTGCGCACCGACAAGCCCACTTCCGAGGTATGTCATAGCTTCATTAGATCGGCTTTGTTTTTCCGAAGGAAATCTAAGTACCTTCCGATCACTTCCGCAGGAATGGTTGAGCAAGGCCACGGGCATCAAGTGCCCGGCTCCACAGCCCGAAGACCCTAGGTCCCAGCTGCTGTCGGAGATGCTCGTCGTGGCGCCTTATATGGCGCCAGAGAAGAAGGAGAAGAAGAAGCCAGGCCGAGCAGGCCTGCGCAACAGGGACCAGCCAGGGGATGTGTCCAAAGAAACCCATGGCTCCTCGAATCAAGAGGAGGAGCACGAGGTTGAGGGCGAGGGAGAGGGCAGAGGCGATTCCCCCTCGCAAGAAAGAGGGCGGCGTCATCGGACGCCACAGAGGACATACCTCCTTCCGCCCCGAAGAAAGCGCGCCGGACACAGGTGGTCCTGTCCGACGACAGTTCGGACTCGGATACTGAGTCCGAGGAGTTCGAGAGGGTTCCGCGAAGGAACCTCAGGGTCAAGCCCCCAGCTCGACGGTAAAGATCCAAAGACTTCCTGAGCTATTAATGCTAAGTTTTGAACGTTACTAACATGTGAACGCCTACTGACTTGCAGCCCACCGCGTGTTCTCCCCACCGATCAAGTTTCGGACGAGGAGACCCCGCCCGCCGAGCTAGCGGAGAGCGGGACCGCGTCGCACCCTTCTCCTCCGGGCGCCGCGAAGGATGCCACGGAGGTGTCATCCCAGCAGGCTCCTTCGGAGCCGGACACTGGAGGTGGGGGTGACAACGTCATGGTCATGGCTAACACCTCGGCCACCGAAGACCGGGGGGAGAAGCCCCTCCCGGATACTGAGGAGACCGGACGAGGAGATGTCCAGTTACCTCCAAGGTCTTCTCCGGAGCGCACCATGCCTCCGGAGGCACCGGTTCAATCCCCGATTGGAGATCGGGCTAACCGATCTCCGCCGGCGCCACCGACCAGTGGGTGGCCGGCTATGGGGGAGGCTCTATCCAGCGCCTCCCTCTTCGAGAAGCACCGCACCCTTATGGGTGCGGTATTGCATAGCATTCAGTCCGTGGACAGCGGACTGAAGGAGGCCTTCAACGGTCTCCTGACGGGCTTTCAGGTGAGCCACGTAATGCTCTGTTCTTTGAAATATTAATTTCTTTGTATTATCGTTATATACATGGCAGCCCCCGAGCCCGAGGTGAGTTTGGAAAAACTTACCTGGGGGTCAATCATAGATCAATATCCGAACTATGTACAACACAATAGCTATTCGGAACGTTATAACAGCCCTTAAGAGGACCGGACACAGGATCATATTAATGACAGTTCGGAAGTTTTGAACCCATGTAACTGGATATAGTTTTATTTTTTGCAGGCTTCGTTGTCTGCGGCGGCTGCTAATGCTGCCGAGCTGAACGAGCTAAATCGGAAGCTCAAGAGCTCCGAGGATGAGCTTGACACTCTGAACAAGAGATTCGACGAGGCGCAAGGTAAGCTGGATTAGAATATCCGAATTCTTCATTACCGTACTGCCAACGCAGTATATTTTTTTGATATGTTTTAATGCTTACGCAGCCTCGGCGAAGGAGATTGAGAAGCTGAAGGCTGAGCTCGAGAAGGCGAAGCAGGAGGCTGCGGTTGAGAGGGAGGCGGCCAAAGAAGCGGCTACTGCGCTATCCGCCTTGAGAGCCACCAGCGACAAGCATGAGGCTAGGGTGGAGGAAATCCAACAGGAGCTCAAGGACGCCGGCCAAAAATGCGAGGATCTTGAGTGGAAAGGCAAGGAGCAGGCCGCCGAACTATCCACCCTGAAAACCGATCTCCAAAAGGAGCGGGTGGATAGGCGGTCTTTTGAAGAGCAAGTCAGCCAGGCCAAAGCTATCATGGATGGTAAGCCGTTTTTATTGCAGTGTGTCTTCGGGGATAGCAAGTTCAAATTGCTTACCCAAGTATGGCATTCCTCAGGCGCCTGCTCGGACCTTCAGAAGAGCATAGCGGACGCGAATCAGTTCTATGCTTCGCGGGGAGAGGGAGATGAAGCTCGGCTGTTTTGGGCGCAATTTGAAGCCCCCGAGCGCTCTCCTATTCTCGTTGAGCAGCTGAAGCAACTGATGGAGCTACACCGGATGGCGGAGCCGGCCATGAAGGATCTCTACATCCGGCTATGGCCTAACGAGCCATTGTCAGGCAGCTACTTCGGCCAGGTGCAGAAGTTGAGCAACGCCTCGCCTCGGATCGACACGCTAAGGTGGTCCTCCTGTATCGAGGGAGCTCGAATGACTTTTGCGAAGGCCAAGGTGCACTGGCCAGGGCTGGATCCAATGAAGATAGCCACCGCACCTCCGCCTCCAGGAAAGGAGCATAGGTGCCCCCGAGCTATACTTCTCCGGAGTAATGGAGGGTGCTCGGGCGATAGAGTCGCAGTGTTCGAGAGAGAACACTTATGAGTAAAGCGTTGTAATATGTCCGAAGAGTTTTTTAACGCGTTTATATTGAAAATGCACGGTTTATCATGTCTTTTATGTCTTGCATCCTTTATAACTCCTGTGTGGCCGTTAAAACTGAAAGCTGCGAGTCGTCGGCTTCAGCCCCCATGTAGATACTACGCGGGGTGTCTTTGCCAATCGCACTGTGACCCTTAGCCGAACTATCGGTACCCGAAGGCGGTAGTGTGGGGCGGACAAGGCAATCGGACCATATTGCTTTATTGCTTTCACTTAGCCGTAGGGGCGCGAGAAAGGAGTGCGGGGGGCTGATGACTAGCCCCCAGGGGTTTGTGATGTTCGGATGAACCATGGCCAAAGCCTATATCACATGGTTTGTACTAGTACCAAACCCATCGTATGACACGGAATAACCTCTGACGAGATTTAGTTAAGCTCGGATTCGCAGACTAGTTCTCACATACCTTGACAGTCAGTTTTCGGCTTTCTCCGCTGAGGTGCTTGACCAGGCTAGCCAGAAGCACAATCGCAGCGGTTCTCCCTTTGCCCTTTTAGCCGAACGAGCGGAACATAAAGGGGCAAGCACAAGAGCCGGGCAACCCAACTATTGACCCAAGACATAGTTCGGAACCAATGCATATAAAGCAGAACTCCAAGATGCCGAACACGAAATCAGTTGTGCTTAGGGCGATTTTTTAAGGTCGAGCCCCCGGTCTATTAGCCGGTTTCATCGTAAAGTATACCGAATAGGTTCGCAAGAAGAGAGGGGAAATAGAGAGTACACCGAAAACAGCGGGGTGATCATGCATGATACATCTGTATTGTACTCAACAACTCTTATTAGTCAAATTGCCGATACAGCTGTTTAGAGGTATTAAAAATGAAATATAAGCCTTACAGGAGGGGTTGTACCAAGGGTCTTCGATAGGTGACCTGACGCCCTCGATGTGCCCTGTCGCTTTTCCGATCCTGCCTCTCCAGAGGAGTTGTATACCGTGATGGGTATAATGTTCGGCGAGCGGACTTTGGAGAAAAAGCCTTGAGAAGTCGCCAAAATGTAAATGAGCTTTACGCCGTAGCAGGTACTTTATGGTACCAGTAGTGTGTCCGAAGACATGTTGATGGTGATAGTTTGGTCCAGCCGAACACTTACCCTTTAATAATTTTTCCCCACCGCTGCCCATGGAATTTTGAGCGCGAAGTTGTGCCTCCTTGGCACGTACTTTACCGGTTCTAGGGCCATGCGGTGGGGGGGGGCGAGTCCCTATTTATGGGGAGAAGAAGGTTCTGGTACTTCGGGTTGAGACCGAGCTCGCTTCCCAGCCTTGGGTGCCCTTACGGCAGGTGTCGGCGCTTGCCGATCATCAGTGTAATGGAATTCGGCCGCCAGGGCCAACACATGTTCCTCAGTTCGGAGGGAGCGCTCTGTGTTGCCATTGACAGTAATGACCTCCCTGGGGCCAGGCATCTTGAGCTTGAGGTATGCGTAGTGCGGGACAACGTTAAAGCGAGCGAACGCTGTACGGCCGAGCAGGGCATGATAGCCGCTGCGGAAAGGTACGATGTCGAAGATCAAGTCCTCGCTTCGAAAGTTATCGGGCGAGCCGAACACTACTTCCAGGCTTACAGAGACTGTACACCGAGCTTCAACGCCTGGGATCACTCCTTTAAAGGTAGTGTTGCTGGGCTTGATCCTTGACGGGTCTATGCCCATCTTTTTCACCGTATCTGAGTAAATCAGATTGAGGCTACTTCCTCCGTCCATTAGGACTTTAGTGAGGTGATACCCGTCTAAGATTGGGTCTAGGACTAGGGCGGCCGAACCCCCATGATGTTTACTGGTCGGATGGTCATGTCGATCAAATGTGATCGGGTATGCCGACCATGGGTTATACTTCGGGGCTACAGGCTCTATGGCGTAGACATCTCGAAGGGCGCGCTTCCTCTCCTTTTTGGGTATATGGGTGGCGTATATCATGTTTACTGTTTTCACCTCTGGAGGGAATTTCTTTTGTCCGCCACCGATCAGACCGCGGGGTTCATCCTCGTCCTCGCTGCGTGGGCTCTTGCCTTGGTCCTCGGATGCGAGCTTGCCGGCCTGTTTGAAGACCCAATAGTTACGGTTGGTATGGTTGGCGGGCTTCTCTTGAGTGCCGTGGATCTGGCAAGGCCTCTCCAGGATCTTGTCCAGCGGGGTGGGTCCATCGTTTTTGCCTTTAGGAGGCTTCTTCCGCTGCCCAGGCCGGGAGTTGCGGAAGCCGGCGTTAACGGCCGTGTCATCGGCATCACTATTATTGTGCCGGCGCTTGTTCTTGTTGCGCTTCGGTTTCCCGTTTCCATCCCGAACTTCAGAGGTTCCGGGGTCTTCGGGGTTGTGGCTATGTCTTGCTAGCCAGTTATCCTCGCCCGCGCAAAAGCGGGTCGTGAGTGATGTGAGGGCGGACATTGTCCTTGGTTTGTCCTGGCCGAGCTGACGAGCCAGCCATTCATCCCGAATATTGTGCCTGAAAGAGGCTATTGCTTCGGCGTTCGGGCAGTCCATGATCTGGTTTTTCTTGGTCAAGAAACGGTTCCAGAAAAGCCGCGCGGACTCTCCTGGCTTCTGAACGACGTTGCTTAGATCGGAGGAGTCCGGCGGCCGAACATAAGTGCCCTGGAAGTTAGATCGGAATGCTTCTTCTAGGTCCTCCCAACACCCAATGGAGTTTTCGGGGAGGCTATTTAGCCAGTGCCGAGCTGGCCCCTTGAGTTTCAGGGGTAGGTACTTGATGGCGTGGAGGTCATCTCCTCGCGCCATGTGGATGTGGAGGAGGAAATCCTCGATCCATACGGTTGGGTCAGTAGTCCCATCGTATTGTTTTATATTTACAGGTTTAAACCCTTCCGGGAACTGATGCCGCATCACCTCGTCCGTGAAGCACAGTGGGTGGGCAGCGCCTCTGACCCAAGCTATGTCGCGCCGGTAATCGGCGTCTGTTCTAGCTCGGTTTCGTTCCCGACCTTCATTGTTGCGGTCGAACCAAGGCCGGTACCCTTCCCGTCTATCGGGTGAGTATCCTCTGGATCCATAGATGGATCGCGTGCGACCTGCTCTGTCGTCCAGGTCGTGTCGCAGGTCGAACCTGTCATCGGGCTCTAGTGGCTCCTTTCCCCGTCTACGGGGTATCGTCGGCCTATAGCCAGTGTCGTCAGCCGTCCTGTCTCATCCTCGAGGAGGGCGGTCTGGCTTGTCGTATGGGGTATGTTTGGGAGATGGCGTATCAGTGAGCTCCTCATCGAATTGTGGCAGCAGCCTTCTGCGTGGATATCTCTTAGGTTGGTCCGATAGACCAGTACCGTATCCTTCCTCGGCTGAGAGGACTCTGGTCCATCGATCATTGAGGTTGTCTTGTTCGGCTTTAAGCTGCCGCTCTTTTGCTTTCAGGTTGCGGGCCGTATCTATAAGCTGTTGCCTGAATAGCTCCTGGTCTGCGGGATTATCGGGGATGGCGAAGTCATCGGCTTCCGCATTGTCCTCCCCCTCGATAGAGCGGAGGTAATCGTCGTCCTCAGGATCATCTAGATCGTCGGGGTCGCGCCGGTCTTCCGGCCTCTCCTGACCCTCTAACGGGTGTTCGGGGATTTCGGGATCGCCGAGGTCTTCCGGGGTGTCTCCGTCCCCGGTTCCATCGATAACTTTTCGTCCCTTTTTTCCTTTTGACCGTTTATGCAGCTTTTGGCGTCTTGACGGCGCTTCATCTGATTTGTCGCCATCGTTTTTCGGAGTGTCCACCATGTAGACGTCGTATGTGGAGGTGGCAGTCCATCGTCCGGTGTTAACGGGGGTGAGTGCGCAATCCTCCTTATCCATGTGGTCTGCTTCCTCAAAAGCATAGTCCAACATGTCGGTTAAATCCTCGACAGTGGCTACCAAGTGGGTGGTGGGTGGGACGAAAAATTTGTCCTGACCCGTCTGAAGCCCGATCTGAGAACAGATCGGGGTTGGGTCGTCGGTAATCTTCATCGACGAGATCCGATCTAAAGCCTCATTGAGTATCGAGAGCTCGATCGGGTTGGCCTGCCCAGAGCTTCCGGAGTGAACCTCCGATGCGTCCGCGCGGGGAGAGTGTTCGGCAAGAGCAGATGTCCGGGCGTCTGGTACTATGACCGGGTCCGGACGGAGAGTCGGGCCCTTGCTGGGGTAGATCCCGCGGGCGGGGCCGAAAGATGGATCTGAGGTTAAAGCCTCAGGGTCTTCTGGCATGGCAGGCGAGACTGCGAGCCCGGTTAGTGATAGATCGCCCCGAGAATCTACGGAGAACTCCAAGTTCCCGAATCTGACCTCTTGACCAGGGGCGAAACTTCCGACACGGCCTAGATGGCCGGTCGGGTCAGCATGCAGCACAATGCTGCCGAAAGCGAAGATCTGTCCGGGGACGAAAGTGCCCGGGTTGCGGACCTCTTCGTTGATGACAAGACGAGCCATCCATTCCTTTGGTGATCACAGCGGAACTCTCAATGAAAGCACCAATGTCGGTGTCAAAACCGGCTGATCTTGGGTAGGGGGTCCCGAGCTGTGAGACTAGAAGCGATGGTAACAGGAGACGAAGGGGACAGTGTTTTACCCAGGTTCGGGCCCTCCTATGGAGGTAATACCCTACGTCCTGCTTGATTATATTGATGGTATAAGGGTTACAGAGTTGATCTACCTCGAGATCGTATGACTAAAACCCTAGATGAGTTCTGTTGGCCTACAACCTAAAACCCTACGACTTATATAGACGCCGAGGGTACCTAGGGTTTACACATGGTCGGTTACACATCGAAGGGATAAACATGCCTATTCACTACTCCAAACGTGGATAACACACCACAATCCTCGAAGTTTCCTTCCTGGAGACAGGGTCTTCGATCAATCCAGTGCTCGGCGAACGACCCATACAGTCCGGCCCATAAGAAATAGGTCGGCCTCCCGAGGACCCCTTAATCTAGGACTCCCTCACCCAGCGGTGCCTGAAGTTCTCCACCTTCTTCCAAGCCTTAAAGAGCATGTTCCCGCTCTAGACCGCGATGAAGGAGACACATGCCGACCGCTGAGTGCCGTCATGAAGCCGCAAGCTGAAGAAATGGCGGAACAGGGCCACCGAAGGCTTCACACCCACGAAGGCCTCGCAGTAGAAGGCGAAGACGGACAGGAGTAGGATGGAGTTGGGTTGAAGGTGGAGAGCCTGGATCTCGTAGTGTTCGAGGACGGCGGTGAAGAACGCAGGGAAGGGCGGAATGAGCCCGGAGAAGATGCTGTGGAGGAAGAAAGGGCAGACCGACTTGGCCAGGCGGTGCTTTTCCGCGGAGTCGCGCCATATCAAGGTCCGCCCCCGCTCGTTGGTATCATCTGCCGTCGACGGAAGCACCGGGGCAAGGTCCCCATCCTTGGCTATGGTGGACTCCAAGAGCGCCGACGAGATGGAAGCGGAGGCCGAACTCTGAGCCTCGGGTTTCGACTAGCCGGCGGGAGCCATCGGAGGGTCCTTGAGGCCGTGGAAGCAAGAAGGAAGACGGTGCGGTGCTGAGATCGGGAGAGGTTCGCGCAAAGAATGTGGATCTGGGAGAAGGAGCAAGAGCGCTGAAAAGGAAAGCAATAATGGCTCGGCACTGGGCGTCAGGCTTTTGTTGGTTCGGGCAGTTGCCGAGGAGACACGGGAGCGGGGACATCTGCACCCAACCGCGCACCACGCGCCAGGCCTGGCCCGCATGCGGTAAGGGCCCGCGGCACTTCGGGTCGTCTTCTTCGGCTTCACCCCGAAGCCAACTCAAGCGCGCCTTGGGCCCGGGGGCTACTGTCGGCGTCTTGGGAACGGGGGTACCCAGACTTGCCTGCCTGCGGCCCAGGGCGTGGCCCGTCTCGACAGTCCGTACGGCCCGGCGCGGTTTCACTCAAGACAAGGCCCTCACGAAAGCCTCACCCTCGCGAGGAGGACAACGCCAAGCCTCCCAGAGGGAGGAGGCCTCCCCAGGCCCCCTCCCGAGCGTCGGAGATATCTATGCAATGCTCGGCCTCGGGAGGTCAAGGATCACGCAAGGCGGTCCAGGCGGGCACCAGCGCGCCAGGGGAGGCAGTTTCCTCTTTGGTGTATAGGAGGCAAGGGCGAACACGGGTTCCCGAGGCGTCCCACCAAAGGTTTCCATTTCGGTGAAACGAGACCAGGCCAGCGGGCAGGGCAGGACGGATGTCACCAGTGAGCCCACCACTGCGTCACCACCAGCCACTTTGCAGGCGAAGACCACCTTTCGTCAGGATAAGATGTACCTCCTGTCCCCTTTCGAATTTGGCCGTTGTGGGATCCCTTCCCGCCATTGCGATAAGGGAAGAGGACCCAGGCCACTATAAATAGAGGCTAGGCTGCTTCGTAGAGGGAGAGATCCAACACCGCCCGAGCGCCCTCACGAGGCAACTCGCCACTGTACTAGTTCATCCACAAACCTCCTCGTGAGGCAATCCACCAAAAGCAGGAGTAGGGTTTTACGCTTCACAGCGGCCCGAATCCTGGGTTAATCCTCGTGTGATGTCTTGTTCCTCGCCATCGAGCGAGTTCGTTGGGCTAGGCTATCGAGCTGTGAGCTTGGGATCGAAGCTAGTGGGGATCTTCGCACACGCCCCTGAGTTCGAACCTCTTCGGGTTTTGCGGAGCCCGAAATCCGACAGATAGCTCAGCCTCGGCGGTATCCTGGGCTTCCATCGCAGCCTTCTCGCGTCGCTCTGCCAAGGCTAACTTCTTCCTGAGGCCGGCGGCCTCACCTTTCAGGTCGTCACGTTGCCTGCAGAAACGGGACTCCTGAAGCTTCAACTTCGCGCGGTAGTCCTTGGTGAGGGCCCGGCGAACCTCCGCCACCTTCTCATCGACCTCCCCCTGGATCCTCGCCTCCCGGGAGGCGAGGGAGTCCTTAGCGGTGGTCACTTGGCGCTCCATCACTTCCAACCGCTCGCGCTCCAGGCTTTCCTCCAGTGCCTCCAGCATCAGCGTGTCTTCAAGTGTGTGGAGCCTCGCCTCGCCCGTGGACGGCCCGCCCGCCAGGGCGGCAAGCGCGGCCTTGAGCGCCTGGACTTGTCTCTCAAGGGCGGCATTGGAAGCTTGAAGCTCCTTCACGCGCTTCTCTGCGGCCTCGCGCCGGCTGTCCGCAGCCTGGGCCTCCTCAAGGGCACTATCGCGGGCCTCCCTTGCTGCGACGAGGGATTCCTTGGCTCCCGCGCGAGCGTGCTCATGCTGCAGATGACCGAAGTTGATGGCGACCCCGAGTCGGCGCCATTCACGCGCCAGGCGCAGGCGCTCTGCCTCAAGGCGTGCGTCGGTGTCGTTGAGCTCGATCCCAAGGCGGCCTAGCGCGCTTGCCGCGGCTTGAAGGAGGTCGTGCCAGGCAGTGCTGTGACCGCACGCGAGCTCAAGCGATCGACCGGGGTTCTCCTCCTCCCCCTGGTCGGCAGGGAAGACATGCGAAGGCCCACCCGTCTCCGGCACGAATCCGGGTGCTGAGGGTCCATCGTCCGGCCCTCCGGCTGGAGGCTGGGCTCCATGGGGACTCGCCCCCTGCTCGAGGAGGGCGCCGATGCCCGGGGCGTCTGGTCGACGGGAAGGATCATCAGCGGAGGCCTCGGCCCTGCCCCTGCAAGCTGAAGGCCACGCATGAAGAAGGACACAAGAAACTCGGGCCCGAGGTCCCCCAGGGATGGGTCGGGCTCGAATGCGGGTACCTCCCCGCGCGTAGTCGCGCGGCTCGCGAGGCCTGAGGCCACTACAGGCCCAGCGCCTTCGGGAGGAGGTGGCGGAGGTGCGCTCTTCCCTTCGTCAGGAGGGGACCTGCGGAACAAAGACTCAGAGGTTCGCATCATGCGGTAATCAAGGGAAGTCGGGCGCTTACTCATCCGTGGCGATCCACTTCCTCTTCTTCTGGGCCCACAGGGCCGGGCTACCGCGGCCCCCAGGCTCCTTCCTCTTTCGGTGTGCGCAGGGGCCGGGGGACGGCTCGCAAGCGTCTGACGTGCGGCGCCCTACGGCAGGGGCGGCAGCCGTGCCTCCGGGCGGGGCGTCGCCTTCACTGCCTGGCAGGGCCAAGGCGGGTGCCTGGGGGACGCGTGGCTCAGGGAGCTCCTCCGCGGCCACGCGAGGGGCGCTAACCTCATGGGCCCCAGGGCCTGGGGCCTTCATGAGGGGGTTGACGCGAGGATCCGCGTGATCCTGAGGGAGCAGCCCCCACTCGTCGAAGTGTGGCATCTCCCGGGCGAAGGCTCCCCCGTTCGGATGATAGTACAAGGGGAGCCCATCCGGGGGAAGTGCGGCGGGATCCCTGCCAGTCAGGCGGCGGAGCACCTCGGGCAGCGTGCTGGAAGGAAGGGAAGGAACTTGAAGCCTCATGGTGTCGTTGGGGCCAATAAAGGCCCACATCGGGCGAGAATGGCGCTGGAGGGGAGTAATCCGCCGGCGGGTGAACCCCCGCACCACCATCGCCATCGTCACCCCTGCCTTCTTCAGGTCGGCCAGCCTGGCCATAACCCGCGCTAGCCGCAGGTTGACAAGCTCCGCGTGCTCCCACCCGGGGCTAGGTTCCGTGGGGGCCGCCGAAATTTGGAGCAGGGGGCTGTACGCGGCGGCGTCCACATACACCCACTGCCTTCGGAAGCCCTCCGCGGTCGGATGAAGCTTGGCATCAAGGGCTGCGCCCGCCGTCGCGTCCGCCGCTCGGAGTGACACGCACCCCGAGCACTGCCCATCGGAGACCGTTTGGAGGGAGAAGAAGTGGTGAAGCAGAGCCACAGACGAGGACATGCCCACGAAGGCCTCGCACAAGAATGCGAAGGCAGAGAGGAGGACGATGGATCCGGGGTCGAGATGCAATGCATGGACCTGGTAATGCATCAGCACGGCGTCGAAGAAGTCTGAAAACGGTGGCAGCAAGCCAGAGAAGAGGGCATGGAGATGAAGGGGGATGTTGGTGGCCTCAAGATCAACCGGGAGCCGAGAGGTAGACCAGATCCTCGTCTCCTTCCACTCATTGGTGTCGGCGGCGATTGCCAGCCGGACCTTGTCCAGCCCTTCAAGATTGAGCACCAAGGACCGGCCTAGCGTGGGCTCTGGTCCCGGCGGGGGCCCCTACGTCGTCGAGGACTTGCCCTTCTTCTTCTTGGGGGCCATGGCGAAGGGGCAAATTGGAGCAAGCGCAAGATCCGGCGAGGAAGTTGCGAGCTTGCGGAGGAAGGAGGAACGGATGACAGGCGCGAGGTGGAGCAATGATGGCTCTGATGCGTGCGCCAGGTTTTTGTCAGCAAAGGCAGTTGCCGAGGCAACATGGGGAAGTGGAGGCGTCCGCGTCCCGTCATACGCCACGCGTCGGACCAGGCCCGCAGGCAATTGGGCCCCGCGACGCTTCGACCTGCCTCCCTTGGCTTCGCCCCGAAGCCAACCCGAGCACGCCTTGGGCCCGGAGGCTACTGTCGGCGTTCTGGGATCGGGGGTACCCAGACCTGCCTGCCTGCGGCTCGGCACATGGCCCACTTCGACGGCCCAGTACGGCCTGGCAGTAAACCTCCCAAGACAAGGCCCTCGTGAGAGCCCCAGCCTCGCGAGGAGAACGACGCCAAGACCTCCAGGGGAGTGGCCTCCCCAGGCTGCCTCGCGAGGAGCGGAGATTTCTATGCAGGCACCCGGCCTCAGGAGGCTGCGATGACGTGGGCCATGACAACCAAGGCCAGGTGGGCGCCAGCGGGCGCAGTGGGGACAGTTTCCTCTTTAGTGCTAAGGAGGCAAGGATGTACGCGGGTTCCCAAGGGATCCCCCAAAGGTTTCCATTCCGGTGCAACAAGACCAAGACCACGAGCTCGGCAGGACGGATGTCATTGCCGAGCCCACCACTGCGTCACGCTTAGAAGCTTTGTAGGAGAAGACTACTTTCCGTCAGGATAAGATGTACCTCTTGTCCCTTTCAAACTTGGCCGTTCTGGAATCCCTTCCTGCCTGTGCGATAAGGGAAGAGGACCAAAGCCGCTATAAATAGGGACTAGCCTCCACCGTAGAAGGGATGGATCCATCCTCACTAGAGAGCCCTCGCGAGGTTGCTCAACCACTGTACTAGTTCATCCTCAAACCTCCTCGTGAGGCTAATCCACCAAAAGCAGGAGTAGGGTTTTACGCTTCGCAGCGGCCTGAACCTGGGTAAATCTCTGTGTTCATCTTCTTCCCCGCTCACATGAGCTTGACGAGGCTTGGCTGTGGAGTGCTGAGCGTGAGGCCGAAGCTGGTTGTGATCTTCGCACATGCCCCAGAGTTTGAACCTTCTTGGGTCTGCGGATCCCAGATTCCGATAGAGGTTTTGGAATGCAGCTCTTGTCGACAAGGTACTCCGAGTGCTCCTCACACAGAGGGTTCGAGAAGTGCTTGTTCAAGATTCGTGATGTAGCATGAATAGAATATGAGACGAGAAAGCATAGATAGCTAGAGAGGGGTCCTAGGCATTCTTGTCCATCCAATTGGCAAAAGAAAATCAAAGTCCAAATAGCAATAATTGGATGTCCTAGAACGAGAAAAGATATGCATACCAGCATGCTCACACAATAAGATGTCCAATGAAATCATGGCAAACATGCAAAACCACTATAGTATCTACCAAGCACTTGGGCGATGACGGAGTCATCTATATATGAGTATATTGACTTAGGAGCCAAGTAAGATTACTTGATCTTAGGTCATACTCATCATTTAAGCACAAGTGGGGTTACCACTTTTACATAAAGCATTTAATGTTGTCACATTCTTAAGAGATGCTTTAACTCAAGTCTTAGAGTAAAGCTCCCCCTTGATGTGACATCCCCCCATAAGAAGGATAAACTAACCTTGGGTTTGTCATAGAAGACTTCATGTGGGTGATGTAGTGGTGGATGCTCAAGGTTGATGAAGATCATCTGGAGTTGGGAGCTATCCATGTTGTTTCTTACTCTTCTCACCTACATGGGTTAGTCCCAAGCACAAGAGACAAATACAAGGATATCTATGGACATGGAGTCCAAAGCATATAAGATGATATCCATGGATTCATTAATTACCTTGTCCCTTGCTTACCTTTGAGAGAATGTGTGACTCCTTGAACTATTGCATAAGGTTGGAGTTGATTCCAAATAGTCCTTTGCCAATACTGAATGTGAGTGAATTTCATTGGCGGAGTCACCCCTGAAGAACTTCTCTATTTCTTCTTCTTGGGGACTGTAGGACCGAAAGTATGTCTAGAGGGGGGTGATTAGACTACTTGACCAAATAAAAATTCTAACTTTTCCCAATTTGAAGTGTTGGCAGATTTTAGCGATGATAGCAAGTCAAGCACACCCTACACATGCATGTCTAAGAGTATAGCAGCGGAAAGTAACAACAAGCATGTATATAGTAGAGGGCAGGGAGGAAGGTCAAACGCAATTTGTAGACACGAAGATTTTTCCCGTGGTTCCGATAGGTGGTGCTATCGTACGTCCACCTTTATGGAGTCTTCAACCCACGGAGGGTAACGGTCGCGAGAGTCCACGGAGGGCTCCACCCATAAGGGTCCACGAAGTAGCAACCTTGACTATTCCATAACGGCTTCCGTCCACGAAGGACTAGCCTCACTATGGGTAGATCTTCACGAAGTAGGCGATCTCCTTGCCCGTACAAACTTCTTGGTTCAACTCCACAACACGAAGTAGGAGGCTCCCAAGCGACACCTAACCAATCTAGGAGGCACCACCCTCCAAAAGGTAATAGGCTCGGCAATGTCGATGAACTCCTTGCTCTTATGCTTCAAGATGATAGACTCCTCAACACACAATCACTCTTTCACAGATTTGGCTTTGGTGGAAGAGATTGATTTGGTGGAAAGCAACTTGGGGAGGCTAGAGATCAAGATTCATATGGTAGGAATGGAATAGCTTGATCTCAACACATGAGTAGGTGGCTCTCTCTCAGAAAATAGGATGGGGCAAGTATGGAATAGTTTTGAGTGCTTCTCTCTTGAGTGGGTGGTGGTGAAGGGGTATATATAGGCATCCCCAAAAATCCAACCGTTACACCTAAAGTGACCAACTCGGTGACACCGATGTGTGAATCTCGGTGGTACCAAAGTGACCAAAAGGTAGTAACTTTTGAATCTCGGTGACACCGATACATAACTCTCGGTGGTACCGATTAGGTGACCAACGGTCAGATTGCTCAACTCGGTGACGCCGATTCTCAATTCTCGGTGGTACCGATTCTTGACCATGGCTAACCAGAGAGTTGCTCCAAAAACTCAGTGAGACCGATTCACAATTCTCGGTGGTACCTATTCTTGTGAATGGCTAACCAGGAAGTTGGTCCAAATCTCGGTGAGACCGACTGGCAAAACTCGGTGGTACCGAAGCTTGAAAATAGCTAAACACAAGGTTGGCAACTGAACTCGGTGGCACCGATGCCGAATCAGTTGCACCGAAGGGCTAGGGTTTGGCATGAGTCTGTCTGAGTTTGGGAATCGGTGGCACCGAGTGGGAATTGTTGGTTGCACCGATTTTGGATGTTTGGCTTTAGACACACTTTTGTGGAAGAGCCTGTGGGTGTTTTTGGTGACTATCTCTTGTGCATGTGGAGCATCTTGTTCACCAACAGTACCTTACCCCCTTTTGATAGTATTAGCTTTCCTATGGACTCAAAGTGATTTCTCACAAAGTAAAATGTAGAGTCCTCTTGCTTGAAGCTTTGCCAATCCATTTTCTTGCATCTTGGGGTATCTCCACAATCCTTTTGCCATCCCTATCATTGAACTTTTCCTGAAATATGCTTAGTGGAAACATTAGTTCAATGACATATATGTTGTTATTAATTACCAAAACCACCAAGGGAGCAAATGTGCTTTCAATCTCCCCCTTTTTGGTAATTGATGACAACATATAGATCAAAGCTTCGACATATGATATAATCAATGAATATAATCGTCGCTTTGAGAAGTATGTGATAAGCAAGAGCTCCCCCTAAATTTGTGCATTATTTTAAATTTGCGTTTGAATGCAAATGCACAATCGATTAGGTACATAGGGCACTCTTTCATGTCACATACAACTTGGTGGTGTGCGAGAATAATAAGAATGAATATCATAGCACAACACAATCAAGCAAAGGTGAATGATCATATCATAATCATCAAAAGGATAGGAAGTAGTAGCAATACACATCAAGTGTATGATCAAACACCAACAAGGTTTACCACAAGCAAACCAAAAGTAAGTTATCAAATGTTTTGAAAGGCGATAAAAACCAACGCTCTCTCTCTCTCGAAGCCTAAAGATCTATATACATCTTCTCCCCCTTTGGCAATAAGTTACCAAAAAGTTAAAAGGTATATAGCTAATCGTTCTTCTGGGGCTGATCTCCTCCGGTAGCTGGTGAAGGAGTCAAGAGAACGGCACCGGCGAAGACTTCAGCAGACATTATGGACGGAGTTGGAGTAGCAACTGGAGGAGCTGATGGAGCTGAAGAGGCTGTAGCAGGTGCTGATGAACAAGGCCTCAACTCTGCAGCTGGCACTGTGGCTGATCTAGCCTGAGTAGTGAACTGAGTGCGTGGCCTGAGAGGTGAGTTATCCTCATCATCTGAAGTGTGGGGACTGGGCATGCTATTAACTTCCTTCTTGAGCTCGTTCACGGTCTTGGTCAGCCCATCCACCTTGTCATTGAGTGTCTTGATCCTGTTCTCCATGATCCTCACAAGACTATGTTGATTCGCCAAGATGTCCTTGATATCTTTCTGCATGCCCTGAACGGTACTGATGAAGAGATCCATTTGCTCGTTCCTGGATCTAGGGACTTGAGCACTAGTGGCTCTAGCTGCCTCTGCCTGTGCCTGTGCTGCAGCTGAGGTGGGATGATCTGGGTTCATCACCACAATGTTGTCTTCTAGATCTAGCTGTAGGGGCAAATGTGGTCTATCAAGAGCAAAGATGTGCTTCTCCAGCTTGGAGTTGATAAACATCTGGATGTAGGGTGCATAGCAGCATGAGCGCTTCTGATCAGCAGCAACCCTCTTCACAGTTTCCACAATCAGGTCCATCACCCTTATCCTGGTGTGTCGATCAAGATGGATCAGCATGTTGATGGAATAGCCTCTTATCATCTTGTCATCTCAAGACTTAGGCATCAAGGTATGCCTCAAGATGGTGTTCATTGTGCGGAGACCAGCCTGGAGGAAGTAAATGGATCCTAACTTGTGAGATTTCAAGTTTGCAGCAGGGATCTCAATGTACATGTTGTTCATAGCATCATGGCTCTCCTTGGATTCAGAATAGACATCTAGATCTCCTTCTTCCACCTTTGGGACTCCTAAGATGGTAGCCCATTCCTCAACAGTTGATTCATACCTTGCTCCTTCAGTCATCCACACAATTCTACCATCTCCATAGAAGTGAGCAGTGGAGTAGAATTGCATGATCATCTCATCATTCCATGCAATGAATTCTTTGCCAACAAATTCATCCAGACCAATGAAGTGAAAGTTGTCTTGAACACTCGGGAAGTAATCTTGATTCTCCTTGATATACTTCCAATCCACATACCTCATGTCACTTACAGCAGGGCTCTTATCAAGCAAGATTGTCTGGTAGAAATCTTGTTGCTCTTTGGTATAAAATCTGTAGTCCACAGCTGTTTTCCTTCTCTGAGAATATGGATCAATGGCTCTCCATTCTCTCAAACCTGAGTCCTTCCTCTTCTTCATGTCCTCAACAAGCAAGTGGCTAGCATTGTGCTCTGGAAGGTGTGGTCTTAGCTTCATCAAGGCTGTAATATCATCATCCTTAGCTTCCCTAAAGGTGGAGGTCTTGTTCTTGCTGGAAGCTGGTATCTCTCTGGAGAACCTCTTGGGTTTATCTGCAGCAGCTTTCTTGGGGGCAGTCTTGGTGCCCTTGGATGAACTGGCCTTAGGCATAGCATCTACCATGAGCTTCTTTTTCTTCTTTGGAGGGGCCTTAGCAACTGGCTCTTCCTCCTCTTCTTCAGCAGCTGCCTCTGCTGGATCCTCATACATAGAGGATTGTCTACCAACAACATGAATGATCCTCTTCCTGGCTCTCTTCTTCTCTCCTGCCTTCTTAGGCATGGACTTCTTGGAGGGCTCAACAGTCATTGTTGCCCTAGAGCTCTCTGGTGCTCTTGCTGTCCCTGAGCTAGCATACTCTTTCCTGATGGCCTTCTTCTTCTTGGAAGTAGTGGCAGCAGTGGTGCTCTTGGCAGCATCATCTTTCTTGGACAGCTCCCCAGGAATGAAATCTTCATCCTCCTCATCTGAGTTGAGCTTCCTCCTTGCCCTGGTTGCAGCTTTGGGCAAATCAGGAGAGCTAGGAACATCATCATAGCTCCCCTCAGGACTAGTGCCTGAGCTCAAGTCAACACTCTGCTCTCTGAGATCATTCTGACTGTAATCTGAACCTGACATCTCTGACGTTGTGAAGTAGAGTATAGAGGAGTGGAAGGGATGAGTCATCACAAAATGCAGACATTTTCAAAGATTTGAACTAGAATTTCTCAAGATTTGCATTCTGCCAAATGAATATCAGTACAACCGAGGCAAACTTTTCGGACCTACCGATACAGACAACCTACATTACAGAAACTTGGCACTACTTTCGGTGAGACCGAAAATGGGCACTCGGTTTCACCGAGATTGTTCTCAGTCGACCAGAAAAGTGAATCGGTGCTACCGATTCTTTTGCGTCGGTTCCACCGAGATTCAAGTTGCGGACGGCAAACCCTAAAAATCGTTCGTTCGCTATAATACTGGAGTTTCTTGTGGACGAATCAATCTCAAACTGTGGATTATCGATGGAAAAGTCCTAATGCGCGAGATTCGGATGTTGGAGCACATGAGGGGATGAAATCGTACCCTAACTCGGTGACGACTTCGCTACGGCGGCGACGGGGGAGAGGATTCGGTCGACGGCGGGGACTTCCAACGGCGGAGGCGCTCGGGAAGACGAAGGCGATGACCAGGGGCCTTGGTTTGGCAGCAAGGGTTTCGGAGGGCATGACGTTTGAGGAATAGATTTCAAAAGTCGGGTCCACCTCTATATAAACCCATGGCTGTCGGTGACACCGGTTCTAACTTTTTGGTGTCACCGAGTTCCTCAACTGTCTGCTGACAGGGAAACTTGGTGTAACCGAGAAGATGGAATCGGTGATACCGAGATGGAAAAACTAGATCAACCCTAGGCATTCGGTGAGACCGAGATTTTGGTTTGGTTCCACCAAGATGCACTTGGGAGGTTTTAATGGTCAGTCCTTTGTCGATACAGAACTCCGAGTGCTCCTCACAGAGAGAGATCGAAAAGTCCTTGTTCAAATTTTGTGACGCAGCAAGAATAGAATATGAGGTAAGAAAGCATAGATAGCTAGAGAGTGGTCCTAGGCATTCTTGTCCATCCAATTGGCGAAAGAAAAGTCAAAAGCCAAATAGCAACAATTGGATGTCCTCGAATGGATAAATAAATGTAGACCAACATGCTCACACAATAAGATGTCAAATGAAATCATGGCAAACATGCACATACATACTAGCATCTATCAAGCATTTTAGCGATGATGGAGTCATCTATATATGAGTATATTGACTTAGGAGCCAAGTAAGAATACTTGATCATAGGTCATACTCATCGTTTAAGCACAAGTGGGGTTACCACTTTTACATAAAGAATTTAATGTTGTCACATACTATGAGATGCTTTTAACTCAAGTCTTAGAGTAAAGCTCCCCCTTGATGTGACATCCCCCCATAGGAGGGATAAACTAACCTTGGGTTTTGTCGATGAAGACTTCATGTTGGTAAGGTAGTGGTGGATGCTCAAGGTTGATGAAGATCACGAAGAGTTGGGAGCATCCTTGTTGTTTCCTTACTCTTCTCACCTACATGGGTTAGTCCCAACGCACAAGAGACAAATACAAGGATATCTATGGACATGGAGTGCAAAGCATATGTGATGATGTCCATTGATTTATTGATTACCTTGTCCCTTGCTTACCTTTGAGGGAATGTGTGACTCCTTGAACTATTGCATGTTGTTGATGTTGATTACAATTAGTTCTTGCCAATAATGAATGTGAGTGAATTTCATTGGCGGATTCACCCCTCAAGAACTTCTCTAGTTCTTCTTCTTGGGAACCCACATCAACCTGATGGGGATCCTTGGTGTTGAAGTGGCACTTGTAGAAGTTGAGCTTGAAGTAGCCTTGGGAACCCACTCCACCAAAGCTTGGGATTCATCTTCATATGAGTCAATGTCCTCTTGAAGCTTGTTCTTGCCCTTGAGCTTGTGGTCTTGTGGTGGAAGGTCATCTTGAGTGTTTGTTCCCTTGGGAGGAGTATTTTCATACTTCTCCTCTTGAGGAACAAACTTGGGCTTGGGGTATCGACCTTCTTCCCATTCAACTCCATTAGCGTTGAAGTAGCCAATGCTATGGTTCTTCCGGTATCCTCCATGCTTGCGTACAATTTCCTCAAATTGCTTACACCCGGCAAGACTCTTGTAGATACCTTTCTCTATAATCCCTTTCAATAAATCATTTTCTTGCTCAAGTGTAACTTGGCTAATAGAATCATCATTAGTGGAATCAATAGAACTACTAGAAGCAACATCATTAGATTTGGCATTTTCATTGTTGCTACTAGATGAAGAACCTTTCTTGCCATTGTTACTAGTTTGTCTAGATTTAACTTGTGGCATGAATGTAGACAAGAGTAATCGTTTGGCTAGATAGGATGAAGTCTTCTTTCGGAGATCGTCATTGATAGCTTTAAGAAACTCATGCTCTTGCTCCAAGGTGAGCTTCTCGAAGCGTAGCTTCTCATGAGTCCTTACAAGATCTCTATGATCTTCTAGAGTAGATTCATGGGCTAACTTAAGAGTGTTTAATTCTTTAGTTAGTTGTTCTATATTCATATTATCATCATCAACCGACTTATCTTGACTAGCATGAAGATTATCAAGTTCATTTTTACTAACATCACTAGTTTTATCAAAGAGCAAGTCATCATCACAAAGTAAGTCATCTTCATCACTATTGAAATCAAGATACTCGGGGTGTGATACCTTGGGGCCTTTAGCCATGAAGCAACTCCCACTCCCTTCATTTGGTGAATCAAATAGATCATAGGAGTTGGTAGTCACTAGTGCAAGTCCGGCAACACCTTCATCTTGACTATAGTCGGAGTTGGACTGATAGCTTCTCTCGGAGTTGTTGTCGGATTCGGAGCCAGAAACCCATTCACCAACATGAGCTTGATGTCTTCTTCTTGTGTAGCTCTTGGTGTACTTGTCCTTCTTCTCCAAGTCCCTACTTCTCCTTGAGGGTCTTCGTTCATAACGATCATCTCTACTCCTTCTTTCTCTTTGAGGTGACTCATTTCTTGAACTTCGCCTTCTAGGTGACTCTTCTCTTCGTTTGTAGGGAGCCGTGCACTCATTGGAGTAGTGTCCGGGCTTCCCACAATTGCAGCAGTTTCGGTCACGACTTGACGAACGCTTCTCTTCACATCTTGAGTTGGAGCTTCGTTCTTTGCCTCTATTCTTGTAGAACTTGTTGATTTCTTGACCATGAGGCTTATCTCTTCATTGGTGATAAGGTGGTCGCTTGAAGTTGTGGGAGCATCACTTGTGGCCTTGTAAGCACCGCTAGACTTGTTGTAAAGCTCTTCTTTGTCTTTGAGTGTCATCTCATGAGCAACAATCCTTCCAATGACTTCCGTAGGCTTGAGATCTTTGTAGTTGGGCATCATTTGGATCAATGTGCACACGGTGTCATATCTCTCATCCAAAGCTCGAAGTATCTTCTTGATGATGAATTTGTCGGTCATTTCTTTGCTTCCTAAGCCGGCAATCTCATTTGTGATGAGAGCTAGCCTAGAGTACATCTCTGCGACTCCTTCACCATCCTTCATCTTGAACTTGTCAAGCTGACTTTGAAGAACGTCCAACTTGGATTCTCTCACGGATTCGGTACCTTCATGCATATCAACCAAAGTATCCCAAATCTCTTTTGCATTCTCAAGACGGCTGATTTTGTTGTATTCTTCGGGGCATAGGCAGTTGAAGAGAATGTCACATGCTTGAGCGTTGTATTGCAACATCTTCAATTCATCCGCGGTCGCTTCACGATCCGGTTCCTTTCCATCACCAAAGAATTCACCTTCCAAGCCAACACGAACAACAGCCCAAACGGCGGGGTTATGACCAAGAATATGCATTTTCATTTTGTGCTTCCAACTAGCAAAATTTGTGCCATCAAAGTACGGACCTCTATGGTGATAATTTCCCTAACTAGACGCCATACTCTCCTAGGTTGTGAGACCAATGCAATGGAGACCAAAGCTCTAATACCACTTGTAGGACTGAAAGTATGTCTAGAGGGGGGGTGATTAGACTACTTGACCAAATAAAAATTCTACCTTTTCCCAATTTTAAGTGTTGGCAGATTTTAGCGATGATAGCAAGTCAAGCACACCCTACACATGCATGTCTAAGAGTATAGCAGCGGAAAGTAACAACAAGCATGTATATAGTAGAGGGTAGGGAGGAAGATCAAACGCAATTTGTAGACACGAAGATTTTTCCCGTGGTTCCGATAGGTGGTGCTATCGTACGTCCACCTTTATGGAGTCTTCAACCCACGGAGGGTAACGGTCGCGAGAGTCCACGGAGGGCTCCACCCATAAGGGTCCACGAAGTAGCAACCTTGACTATTCCATAACGACTTCCGTCCACGAAGGACTAGCCTCACTATGGGTAGATCTTCACGAAGTAGGCGATCTCCTTGCCCATACCAACTTCTTGGTTCAACTCCACAACACGAAGTAGGAGGCTCCCAAGCGACACCTAACCAATCTAGGAGGCACCACCCTCCAAAAGGTAATAGGCTCGGCAATGTCGATGAACTCTTTGCTCTTGTGCTTCAAGATGATAGACTCCTCAACACACAATCACTCTCTCACAGATTTGGCTTTGGTGGAAGAGATTGATTTGGTGGAAAACAACTTGGGGAGGCTAGACATCAAGATTCATATGGTAGGAATGGAATAGCTTGATCTCAACACATGAGTAGGTGGCTCTCTCTCAGAAAATAGGATGAGGCAAGTATGGAATAGTTTTGAGTGCTTCTCTCTCGAGTGGGTGGTGGTGAAGGGGTATATATAGGCATCCCCAAAAATCCAACCGTTACACCTAAAGTGACCAACTCGGTGACACTGATGTGTGAATCTCGGTGGTACCGAAGTGACCAAAAGGCAGTAACTTTTGAATCTCGGTGAGACCGATACATAACTCTCGGTGGTACCGATTAGGTGACCAACGGTCAGATTGCTCAACTCGGTGACGCCGATTCTCAATTCTCGGTGGTACCGATTCTTGACCATGGCTAACCAGAGAGTTGGTCCAAAAACTCGGTGAGACCGATTCACAATTCTCGGTGGTACCAATTCTTGTGAATGGCTAACCAGGAAGTTGGTCCAAATCTCGGTGAGACCGACTGGCAAAACTCGGTGGTACCGAAGCTTGAAAATAGCTAAACACAAGGTTGGCAACTGAACTCGGTGGCACCGATGCAGAATCGGTTGCACCGAAGGGCTAGGGTTTGGCATGAGTCTGTCTGAGTTTGGGAATCGGTGGCACTGAGTGGGAATTGTTGGTTGCACCGATTTTGGATATTTGGCTTTGGACAGACTTTTTTGGAATAGCTTGTGGGTGTTTTTGGTGACTATCTCTTGTGCACGTGGAGCATCTTGTTCACCAACAGTACCTTACCCCCTTTTGATAGTATTGGCTTTCCTATGGACTCAAAGTGATTTCTCACAAAGTAAAATGTAGAGTCCTCTTGCTTGAAGATTTTCCAATCCATTTCCTTGCATCTTGGGGTATCTCCACAATCCTTTTGCCATCCCTATCATTGAACTTTTCCTGAAATATGCTTATTGGAAACATTAGTTCAATGACATATATGTTGTTATTAATTACGAAAACCACCAAGGGAGCAAATGTGCTTTCAGGGACCCACATCAAGTTTATGGGAATCCTTGGAGTTGAAGTAGCACTAGTTGAAGTAGAACTTGGAGTAGCCTTGGGAACCCACTTCACCATGGCAAGGGATTCATCTTCAAATGTGTCAATGTCATCATGAAGCTTGCCCTTGTCCTTGTGGTCTTGTGGAGGAAGGTCATCTTGAGAGCTTGTTCCCTTGGGAGGAGTAGGTTCATACTTCTCCCTTTTAGGAACGAACTTGGGCTTGGGGTATTGTCCTTCTTCACATTCGACTCCATTTGTGTTGAAGTAGCCAATCCCTTGGTTCTTTCGGTATCCTCCATGCTTGCATACAATCTCCTCGAATTGCTTACATCCGGCAAGACTTTTGTAGACACCTTTCTCTATAATTCCTTTCAATAAATTGTTTTCATGCTCAAGTGTGACTTGGCTAAGAGAATCATTAGTGGAATCAATATAGCTACTAGAAACAACATCATTTGATTTAGCATTAGCTTTGTTGTTACTAGATGAAGAACCATTCTTGCCTTTGTTACTAGTTTGCTTAGATTTAACTTGTGGAATGAATGTAGAGAAGAGTAATCGTTTGGCAAGATAATAAGAACTCTTCTTTCGAAGATCGTCATTGATAGCTTTAAGAAATTCATGCTCTTGCTCTAAGTTGAGCTTCTCGAAGCGTAGCTTCTCATGAGTTCTTACAAGATCTCTATGATCTTCTAGAGTAGATTCATGAGCTAACTTGAGAGTGTTTAGTTCTTTAGTTAGACGCTCAATCTCCTTCTTATCATCATCATTCGATTTATCTTGGTTAGCATGGAAATCATCAAGTTCATTTTGGCTAACATCACTAGTTTTATCAAAGAGCAAGTCATCATCTCCTAGTAAATCATCCTCATCACTATTAAAGTCAAGGTACACGGGGTGTGATACCTTTGGGCCTTTAGCCATGAAGCAACTTCCACTTCCTTCATTTGGTGAATCAAATATGTCGTAGGAGTTGGAAGTTACGAGTGCAAGTCCGGCAACACCTTCATCTTGACTATAGTCGGAGTCGGAGTGATAGCTTCTCTCGGATTGGTTGTCGGATTCGGAGCCGGAAACCCATTCACCAACATGAGCTTGATGTCTTCTTCTTGTGTAGCTCTTGGTGTACTTGTCCTTCTTCTCCGAGTCTTTACTTCTCCGAGAGGGTCTTCGTTCATAACGATCTTCTCTATTCCTTCTCTCTCTTTGAGGTGATTCATCTCTTGAGCTTCTTCTTCTAGGTGACTCTTCTCTTCTTTCGTGGCGGGGCATGCACTCATTGGAATAGTGTCCAGGACTTCCACAATTGTAGCAGTTTCGATCACGACTAGATGAGCGCTTTTCTCGTATATTGAGTTGGAGTTTCTCTCTTTGCCTCTACTCTTGTAGAACTTGTTGAATTTCTTGACCATGAGGCTTATCTCTTCATTGGTTACAAGGTTGTCACTTGAAGTAGCGGGAGTGTCACTTATATCTTTGTAAGCACCGCTTGACTTGGTGTGAAGTTCTTCTTTGTCTTTGAGTGACATCTCATGAGCAACAATCCTTCCAATTACTTCCGTAGGCTTGAGATCTTTGTAGTTTGGCATCATTTGGATCAACGTGCACACGGTGTCATACTTTCCATCCAAGGCTCTAAGAATCTTCTTGATAATGAATTTGTCGGTCATTTCTTCGCTCCATAAGCTGGCAATCTCATTTGTGATGAGAGCAAGCCTAGAGTACATTTCCGCAACTCCTTCACCATCCTTCATCTTGAACTTGTCAAGTTGACTTTGAAGCACATCCAACTTAGATTCCCTGATGGACTCGGTACCTTTGTGCATGTCAACCAAATTATCCCAAATCTCTTTTGCATTCCCAAGACGGCTGATTTTATTGAACTCTTCGGGCCATAGCCAGTTGAAAAGAATGTCACATGCTTGAGCGTTGTATTGCAACATCTTCAATTCTTCCGCGGTCGCTTCACGATCCGGTTCCTTTCCATCTCCAAAGAATTCACCTTGCAAGCCAACACGAACAACAGCCCATACGGCGGATTTATGACCAAGAATATGCATTTTCATTTTATGTTTCCAACTAGCAAAGTTCGTACCATAAAAATATGGACCTCTACGGTGATAGTTTCCCTCACTAGACGCCATACTCTCCTTGGTTGTGAGACGAATGCAATGGAGACCAAAGCTCTGATACCACTTGTAGTGATCGAAAGTAGGTCTAGAGGAGGGGTGATTAGACTACTTGACCAAATAAAAACCAAACTTTTTCCCAAATTAATTGGTTGGCAGATTTTATCAATTCTAGCATATCAAGTACACCCTACACATGCATGTGTATGAGTATTGCAGCGGAAAGTAAAGACAAGCATATATCAGAGGAAAGGGGATGGAAGATCAAACGCAATTTGTAGACACGAAGATGTTACCCGTGGTTCCGATAGGTAGTGCTATTGTACGTCCACGTTTATGGAGTCTTCAACCCATGGAGGGTAACGGTCGCGAGAGTCCACGGAGGGCTCCACCCATAAGGGTCCACGAAATAGAAACCTCGACTATTCCATACGGCTTTCGTCCACGAAGTACTAGCCTCACTAAGGGTAGATCTTCACGAAATAGGCGATCTCCTTGCCCTTACAAACTTCTTGGTTCAACTCCACAACACGAAGTAGGAGGCTCCCAAGCGACACCTAACCAATCTAGGAGGCACCACCCTCCAAAAGGTAATAGGCTCGATAGTAATGATGAACTCCTTGCTCTTGTGTTTCAAATGATAGTCTCCTCAACACACAATCACTCTCTCACAAATTTGGCTTGGGTGGAAGAGATTGATTGGATGGAAAGAAACTTCGGGAGGCTAGAAATCAAGATCCATATGGTTGGAGTGGATGATCTTGACCTCAACACAAGGGTAGGTGGTTCTCTCTCAGAAAACTGGATGGGGCAAGTATGGAATAGTTCTGAGTGCTTCTTTTGCGAGTAGGATGTGGTGGAGGGGTATATATAGGCATCTCCAAAAATCCAACCGTTACACCATTATTGAGCAACTCGGTGAAACGAAGTGAAAACTCGGTCATACCGATTTGTTCAAAATGTGGCAACTTTAGGAATCTCGGTGAGAGCGATATATGATTCTCGGTGGTACCGATATGAGTGGCCAAGGACAGTTTCCAAACTCAGTGAGACTGATTCAGAATTCTCGGAAATTCCGATTCTGTGAAACAGGTAACAGAAAGTTGGTCACTAGAACTCGGTGGCACCGATGCAAAACTTGGTAGTACCGAGAAGGGTTTGTGGCTAGGGTTTCTGTCTAGGGTTTAAACTCGGTGTAGCCGATATGAAAGTTGGTGGCACCGATTTTGAGTGGAAGGGTTTTAGACAGAATATTTGTGGGAGAGCTTGTGAGTGTATTTGGTGACTAACACTTGATCACTTTGAGCATTTCATTCACCATTATTACCTCACCCCCTTTTGATAGTATTGGCTTTCCTATGGACTCAAAGTGATTTCTCACAAAGTGAAATGTAGAGTATTCATGCTTGTAGCTTTGCCAATCCTATTCCTTGTATCTTGGGGTCTCCTCACAATCCTTTGCCAAGCAATCATTGAACTTTTTCCTGAGATATACTTAGTGGAAAACATTGGTCCAATGAAGTATATGTTGTTATTAATTACCAAAACCACCTAGGGAGTAGTTGTGCTTTCAGTGGCCTATAGTAAAAACCCTTTGGATGAGCCCCAAGTTTGTTGCTGCAAACTTACCAACAGTCCAAACCTAGCCCACCCAGCTCCATTTCCCTTGAAACTTCACCAGTGTTCTCCTGCATGCGTGCCTCACACGCTAGACAACTTTTCCCGACCAAAAGATTGCTCTGGACTAGCGTGGTGACCACGCCGTTGACCTGCAATAACGGCGCTCTGTCACTTGACCTCGTCGGTAAGCTCTCGTCCGGCCTCGGCAGGATGCCCCCGCACGCCAGGCATCTGCCCTCGACTTCCCACGCCCCTCCCCGGCGCCAGGATGCAGCCAAGTGAGCCCAGGCACGCGCGTGCTCGGCGCCCAAGAGCATCCGAGGCGCACCCGAGCTCCCACTTCGTCGCCCCTCTATTTCACCCTCTCCCCGAGCTCCCTCTCACGTGGATGCCACCCCTCTCACTCCCACAGAGCTCCTGGACCGAGCCATCAGAGCTCCCATGCCCTCCTCCTTCTCCCATAGCCGTCATGGTGCCACATCAACCCCGGTTGGATTCTCGGCGCCCCGCCTCTCTCCTCTCCCTTGAACTCCACTAGGGCGCTCCCTTCATCGCCACGGACCTCCTGCGCACTCCTTTTCCTCCCCCCGATGGCCGGAGCATGCTTCCATGGCCGCCCGTCGCCAGCCCCCGCTGCGGCCGAAGCCCCTCTCGCCTCGGCGCTCCCTCGCGAAAATGGGGCCACCAGGTGAATGCGGAGCATTCCCCGAAACACTCCGGTGGCCGGGTCATCGCCAGAGGAGGCCTGTGTCGCTGGAGCAGCGCCGGCGCGCGCTCGGTCTCCCCTCCTTTGCCTCCTTCCTTCTCGAACAGCAGGTGGGGGATGAATCTGACAGGCGGGTACCGCGTGTCAGCGACCAGTCGGCCGGGCCCCCTTGTTGAAGTGGAAACGGCTTCAGGCCGAAGACGTCTCCCCGCGGTGGAAACGTACTCAGTGGAGTACGTGTTCAACATGGCCCCTGCGCGTGCACAGCCGAGCCACTGGGCCGGCCCAGTGGCTATCCCATGCCCAGAGGCGTCATTTTGGCCCACTCGGTGAGACTCCTTGCCATTTTTCTTTTACCGGGAAGATGAAATAATTCACAATAAATTCCAGCAAACTCCAAATTTGATGATTCGAATTTCTACAGTCTCCTAAAAATGCCACCAATTATTTGGTGCAACTTCCATAATTTTCCTCAACAAGTTTTTGCCCTGTTCAAATTTGAATTCAAATTTGAACTATTGGGAGCCAATTAGTAAAATCCCTAGAACATCCAACTCAACTCTGAATGTAGTGATTCAAAATTCCAGAGACTCCAAAAATCTTGCTCTGTGTATCTAGCCTTGGTTAACATTTTTACCATGCACATATTCTGTTGGGTCTAATAAATGGCCCATTTTCCATTTATTTCATCTTAGGAAAATCATAGGAAATTCATCCCAACTCCAAATCTAGTGAAACCACTTTCTAAATTCTTATAAAATCATGCCCTATTTGATGAGTGCATCCACTCATTTTTATAAAAATATCTTCTGTAGACTTCTTGCAGAATCATTAATCCCTTCATTTCCACCTTATTGGCCTATTAAAAAGTCTTTGTTGATCCAACTCTAGTAGAGCCACTCTAGAAATTTTTCTTATGACCAAAGGTGTCCAAGAAAAATAAAATTCCTATTTTTTCACTCTTTTATTTCTCTGCTTGTTGTGTTGCTTATCGTGGTTGTTTCCGGCGGTAGTTGATGAAGTAGACGAAGTGCTCGGAGTTGGACGAGAAGCGTGTGAAGACCTCGAAGACTTTCCTGAGCCAGGCAAGCAGCCCTTTGACCATGTCGATGAAAGTATTTCTTGCATGGCATTATAGCACTTTTATTTAATTGCATTGAAAAGCATGTTGATGATGCGGTGACAACCTTGCTAGGTTGATCTCCGATGCATTTCTCGTTGATACTTGCATTGTGCATGACCCTACCTTCCTATGAGGGTTGTGTGGGTGGGAAGTAGTTAGGATGCTAAGTAGTTGCTATGCAAGTGGGATGGGGATATGCATTGAGATGGAAGACAAATGCTTTATCAAAGACTTTACGAAAACCCCATCGGGTGCCACTAATGCCCAAGGGAGATATTGAGCTAGGTGACCTCTTGATAAAGAAGTGGAGCACCGAGGCAAGTGGGTGTGTTGTTTTCGAAAACGGATTGGTTTAAGTTGCGACCGTTACTCCAACCTTACATGTACAACCACGATACCCCTTATGGGACGGGGCTTTGTTGATTACTTTGGTCGATGCTAGCAGGGAGCCCACATTACTAGTGGCGGGAGTGACGTGGTCATTCTCGATATGGGGTCGTGCCTGAAAGGACGACAATGGGCTGCTTCTACAGACACTGGGCACACTGTTGGTCCTCTCATGGATGGTACTTGTGATGTACATCATGCGGGATGGGTACCAACGAGTGGACTCTTTGTTTGTATCACCAAGGGAATGGCATTGTTCGGGTACTTACCTCGGGTATGCAATATACCACGAGTCATGGCTTGGCATGGAAGTTTCCCGAGTCTTGTGGGGAAAGTGTGCAACCTCTGCAGAGTGTAAAACTATTCGAATAGCCATGTCCAAGGTCAAGGACAGTTGGATGACCGCTCTTGGGGTACGTCCATTGTTTACAAAACTGTGCTCGTGTGTGTGTGGAAAAAGGAAGATACTTGGGTTGAGTCAGGATGACTTGACGTGATGATCGAGCATGAGAGGTTCAACCTCTATTCATATTGATATCTGTAACATGTTCATATGGTTACTCGAAACCTCTTAATGCATGCTTTTACATGTTGATAGGACATACCATTGCACTCAAATTAGCTTTCCGCAAAATTACCCATTTAGTGCTATATCATGTTTTGTTGTACCTTGTTCCAAACATGGGTTGCTTGCGAGTACATTCAAAGTACTCATTGGCTTGCCACTGGTTATTTTATTTTGCAGGCATGAAAGAACATGATTTAATGAAGAGTACCTTGGTGACGAACATGCGAGCTAGGACGCTTCCCAGTCAGAATGCCATTTGGGTTAAGGAAAATGGCATGGGTTCACGCTATCGTTGAAGATTTCCGCTGCGAGTTTATGAAGACTTGGCCACAAAGGCCATATTTGAGAAAAATGGTATGTACTCGATGTAAGACTCTTGTTATTCAGTTTATGTGTGTTAAGTGACCATCGACCTCTGGGATCACTGTACACGTGCATTCGGTGATCACGACTTATGAGTTGGGGTCCCCACAGAGCTGGTATGAGAGCCATCTTGACTGTAGGAATTCCTTAGTTAGCATGGACATTAGTTAGGACTAAACTATTTTTCCAGCAAACCACCTACAAAACCTCTGTATTTCTCACCTCTTCTAAGTTTTCAAAGAAAGCGAAGGTTTTGGCCTTAGCACTCCCACCCTTTTTCTCTTGGCTCTCCTCATCGGCTTTTTCAAAACTTGCAAACGGTCGCTAGCACCCTTATACCCCTGACCACTAGATTCCTTGATATCCTCGTGGGTAACTTGAAAGAAAGCGACCTTGCCAAATGTTCACCCACATAATTGGAAGACGAGGTTGGCAACGCTATGACAGGACGACACCAACAAAAGATACCTTGTCAACGACAGCCATGAGGAACCACCTTCATCATCAACTCACCAGATGCAAAGTTGTCAGGGACTCTATAGGCAGAACCCGGATCGTTTCGACAAACAACAACAAGAGACATAGCGACACTTGAAGGAGACCCAGAAGACTGAGTGGAATCCTCTCCAAGACACGAAGCAAGCATGACTACTGAGTCCGAGAAACCCTAGGGTAGGATGAGTCGTTTATCCCCTATGCGAAGTCGAGTCCGTGTGACGGTTCGAATGGAACCATGTTGTGTGTTGCTTGTAATATCTGTTTGTGTTTTGGTGAAAGTTGCACTTTTGCCATAGGCAACAAGTACGCGACTGTACTGCCTACCTTATCTTACTGGTTGTGTTTGGCCTTTTCAGCACTTGTTTGATTGCACTTGCAGTATACCACCCCCTTAGGCACTCCCCTCTATGCTACTTTCCCTCTCCCCATCTCGTCAACTAAAGACCGCAAGACAAGATGCACCAAGGATCCACCACGACGAACAACTAGCACTGAAGACTTTGACTACAACGTATTCAACCAAGTGCAAACCCGTAGAGCTATGCTTTTTCCTCAAGATTGGAAACCCTTCCCTAGACCAACCTAGACCTCACAAGCTACCCCTAGCTCAAACCTCTGATCACGTGTTTAATACACGGGTTTGCCAGAGCATCTGTTGAGCTTCCATAACCCCCTTCTTAGTACTGGGTTCATTATGGAACGAGCGATCATAATGAACAAACATCCTTCATTCTTGAGCTAGCACTAGAACCCTAATGCCATAGGAAGGATCATTCTAAGGATATACGTTTTGTAGACAATGATTTGATTTAGCCATAGTACATGTCTTGAGAATATAGATGAAACTCTTGGTGGGCTGTGAGACTTTTATGTTGGTAAATGAACTTGGTGGATCAAGTTGATGGACTGGCATAACTTACTTCTCCCCTGAGTAAATTGGATTTAGTAGGACAGTTATGATCACGAGCTGAAATTCTTGGTGATATGATAACTTGACTTTGACAAGTAGTGGTCATGGATTGATGATGTTACAATAATGACTTGGAGTAACCAGTAGGACATTCTCGTTGTGTCGGCGTTCTGGATACCGGGGTACCCAGACTTGCTTGCCTGCGGCCCAGGGTGTGGCCCACTTGACGGTCCGTATGGCCATGCGCGGCTTCACTCAAAACAAGGCCCTCACGAGACCCCGAGCTCGCGAGGGAGACAGCGCCAAGACCCGCAGGGGGTTAGGCCTCCCCAGGCCCCCTCCCGAGCGGCGGAGACCTCTATGCAACGCTAAGCCTCAGGAGGTCAAGGGTGACGCCAGCCAGGCCAGGCGGGCACCAACGCGCCAGAGGGGATAGTTTCCCCTTTGGTACAAAGGAGACAAGGACGAGCGCAGGTTCCCAAGGAGCCCCGCCAAAGGTTTCCATTCCGGTGCAACGAGACCGGGTCAGCGGGCGTGGCAGGACGGATGTCACCAGTGAGCCCACCACCGCGTCACCACCACCTACTTTGCAGGCGAAGACCACCTTTCATCAGGATAAGATGTACCCCCTGTCCGCTTTCAAATTTGGCCGATGTGGGATCCCTTCCCGCCATTGCGACAAGGGAAGAGGACCCGGGGCCGCTATAAATAGAGGCTAGGCTGCTTTGTAGAGGGGGACGACACTTCCACCCTCAAACACACCTCGAGGCGACTCACCACTGTACTAGTTCATCCACAAACCTCCTCACGAGGCAATCCACCAAAGGCAGGAGTAGGGTTTTACGCTTCGTGGCGGCCCAAACCTGGGTAAATTCTCGTGTGCTATCTTCTTCCTTGCCATCGAGCGGGGTTATCGTGTTGCGGGCTTGGTGGGGTGAAGCAGTTGGGGATCTTCGCACACGCCCCTGGGTTCGAACTTCTTGGGGTTTTGCGGAGCCCGAAATCCGACACGTTGGACATAAGATTTGGTTTAAATAGGTGATCCTAATAGAGTGTTGGTGTTAAGTAAGTCTACTGTTGGGGAACGTTGCATGGGAAACAAAAAATTTCCTACGAACACCCAAGATCTATCCATGGAGATGCATAGCTACGAGAGGGGGAGTGTATCTACATACCCTTGTAGATCACTAAGTGGAAGCGTATATAACGCGGTTGATGTAGTCGTACTCTTCATGATCCAATCGCGATCCAATCCAATCTAGCGCCGAACGGACGGCACCTCCGTGTTCAGCACACGTGCGGCTCGATGACGTCTCCTCCTTCTTGATCCATCAAGAGAGGAAGGAGAAGTAGATGGGATCTCAACCAGCACAACGGCGTGGTGGAGATGGTGGTGGAGCAATCCCAGCAGGGCTTCGCCAAGCGCCTCCGGAACTACGAACGAGGCCGCGAGGCGTGAGAATTGTTGTATGCAGCCCTTGTACCTCATCCCCGCTATATATAGGGGTGTTGGAGGGCTAGGGGCGCAGACCTATCCCCTCCTCCAAGGAGGGGGCGGCCAAAGGGGGAGGAGTGCCCTCCAAGCCAAGTGGAGGGCCCTCCCCCTTAGGGTTTCCCTTCCCCTAGGCGCATGGGCCTTTCGGGGCTGGTGCGCCTAGTCCAATAAGGCTAGGGCACCCCCTACAGCCCATGCACGCCCTAGGTGCTGGACGTACCCTTTCGGACTCCTCCGGAACCCTCTGGAACCTTCTAGAACCTTTCAGAACCATCCGTAACCTTCCCGGTACAATACCTGTAAAACCCGAAACTTTTCCGGTAGCCAAAATATGACTTCCCATATATAAATCTTTACCTCTGGACCATTCCGAAGCTCCTCGTGACGTTCGGGATATCATACGGGACTCCGAACAACATTCGGTCACCAACGTGAATATCCCAATACTACTCTAGCGTCACCGAACGTTAAGCGTGCGGACCCTACGGGCTCGAGAATCATGTGTGATGTCTACTACGCAACTTTATTCTTGTAGACTATGTTGGGCCTCCAAGCGCAGAGTTTTGTAGGACAGTAGCAATTTTCCCTCAAGTGGATGACCTAAGGTTTATCAATTCGTGGGAGGTGTAGGATGAAGATGGTCTCTCTCAAGCAACCCTGCAATCAAATACAAGAAATCTCTTGTGTCCCCAACACACTCAATACAATGGAAAGTTGTATAGGTGCACTAGTTCGGCGAAGAGATGATGATACAAGTGTAATATGGATGATAGATATAGGTTTTTGTAATCTAAAAATATAAAAACAGCAAGGTAACAAGTAACAAAAGTGAGCACAAATGGTATTGTAATGCTTGAAAACAAGGCCTAGGGTCTGTACTTTCACTAGTGCAATCTCTCAACAATGCTAATATAATTGGATCACATAACCATCCCTCCACGTGCAACGAAGAATCACTCCAAAGTTCTTATCTAGCGGAGAACATAAGAAGAAATTGTTTGCAGGGTACGAAACCACCTTAAAGTTATCCTTTTCAATCGATCTATCCAAGAGTTCGTACTAAAATAACACCAATTTTTCCTTTCCGATCGATCTATCCAAGAGTTCGTACTAAAATAACACCATATGATACGCATCAACCAACTCTAATGTCACCTAGATACTCCAATGTCACCACAAGTATCCATGAGTTAATTATACGATACGCATCAAACAATTTCAGATTCATAATACTCAATCCAACACAAAGAACCTCAAAGAGTGCCCCAAGATTTCTACCGGAGAAAGTAGGACGAAAACGTGCATCAACACCTATGCATAGATTACCCCAATATCACCTCGGGAATCCACGAGTTGAGTGCCAAGACATAGATCAAGTGCTCTTAAATCCATAAAAGTATTCAATCCGGCAATAAAGAAATCTCAAAGGGAAAACTCAATTCATCAAAACAAGATAGCGAGGGGAAAACACCATATGATCCAACTATATTAACAAAGCCCGTGATACATCAAGATCGTGACATCTCAAGAACATGAGAGAAAGAGAGAGAGAGAGAGAGAGAGAGAGAGATTGAACACATAGCTACTGGTACATACCATCAGCCCCGAGGGTGGATTACTCACACATTATCATGGTGAGAAATAGAGAGTTGTTGATGGAGAGGTGCAGCCCCAAAGAGATGGAGGCGATGGCGGCCACGGCGTCGGCGATGGGCGCCGGTGGTGGCGACGGGCGCCGGCCCGTTGCCCCCCTTCTTCCTTAGTCTTGGTGCTGCAATGGAGGATCCTCTCTCCTTCTTGGCGGCTGCCAAGGGAGAGGTAAATTCGTGGCTCTTGGTGGCTCTCCCAAAATTAGGGTTTTCCTCTCCTTATATGTGCCTCTGTGGTGCTCTATGGCCCTCCGATGGATGGACCCTTGATCCAATGGATCTTGGGTACCTCTAGAACCTTCCTAGCGACTTCTCACAGCCCTCATGAGTCCCCAAAGTCGTACCTTGGCCGAATACATCAGATATGGAAAGAGTTGGACTCAATCACGTCATTAATTCTCGTAATACCGTAATCAGATATTTTCCTCCAGTAAAACGGGTCTAGATATCGCATTCGAACTCCGTTTTGGACGAATTTGGAGTCCAGAATCAATGCCATAAAATTCCCCACACTTTCCTAGTTTTAGCTTTTTCCATTTGACGTCGTCTTTGGGGGACAAACTGACGATCTCTAAAAACTGTTTGTGGACAGATTTCAGGAAAGTCAAAGTCCACCTCCAACAAGGCTCCTTTTGCGTTTTCTCGCCAATTTCCAGTTAATTCCTACACATCAAAGTGTGAAACAAGAACTTGTGCACTTTTGCAACTATTAATAGGTTAGTCCCAATAAATCATAAAACCGTAGTAAAAACATAGGCAAATATGACATGAATACTTCATAAATTATCGATACGTTGGAGACGTATCAATGTGGACATGAGCGAGACACCTCTCCGGTCAATAACAAATAGCGGGACCTAGATGCCCATATTGGTTCCCACATATTCCACGAAGATCATTATCTGTTGAACCACGATGTCAAGGATTCAGTCAATCCTGTATTCAGTTCCCTTTGTCTAGCGGTATGCTACTTGCCCGAGATTCGATCGTCGGTATCTCCATACCTAGTTCAATCTCGTTACTGGCAAGTCTCTTTACTCATTCCGTAATACAAGAACCCGTGACTAAATCCTTAGTCACATTGCTTGCAAGATTCTTGTGATGTTGTATTACCGAGAGGGCCCAGAGATACCTCTCTGTCATACGGAGTGACAAATCCCAGTCTCGATACATGCCAACCCAACAGTCACCCTCGGAGATACCTATACAGTACCTTTATGATCACCCAGTTATGAAGTGAAGTTTGATACACACAAGGCATTCCTCCGGTGCCAGGGAGTTGCATGATCTCATGGTTTTAGGAACAGATACTTGACATGAAGAAAGAATTAGCAATAAACTAATACGATCAAATGCTATGCTTACGGTTGGGTCTTGTCCATCACATCATTCTCCTAATGATGTGACCCCGTTATCAAATGACAACTCATGTCTATGGTTAGAAAACCTTAACCATCTTTGATCAACGAGCTATTCTAGTAGAGGCTCACTAGGGACACGGTGTTGTCTACGTATCCACACATGTATCTGAGTTTCCGATCAATACAATTCTCGCATGGATAATAGACGTTTATCATGAACAGGGAAATATGATAATAACCAATTTATTATTGCCTCTAGGGCATATTTACAATAGTCTCCCACTTGCACTAGATTAAATAATCTAGTTCACATCGCCATGTGATTCACAGCCAATGAGTTCTGGGGTTTGATCATGTTTTGCTTGTGAGAGAGGTTTTAGTCAACAGGTCTGCAACATTCTAATCCGTGTGTACTTCACAAATCTATATGTCATATTGTAGATGCTACTACCACGCTCTACTTGGAGCTATTCCAAATGACCGCTCCACTATACATATCCGGTTTATGACTCAGGGTCATACGGATCGGTGTCAAAGCTTGCATCGACGCAACCCTTTACGACGAACTCTTTGTCACCTCCATAACCGAGAAAATATTTCCTTAGTACTCTTTAGGTACCTAAGGATAATTTTGACCACTATCCAGTGATCCACTCCTGGATCACTCTTGTACCCCCTTGCCAGACTTATGGCAAGGCACACATCAGATTAGGTACAGAGCATGGCATACAGTATAGAGCCTATGGCTGAGGCATAGGGGACGACCTTCGTCCTTTCTCTTTCTTTTGCCGTGGTCAAGATTTGAGTCTTACTCAACTTCACACCTTACAATACATGCAAGAACTCCTTCTTTGAATGATCAATTTTGAACTCCATCAAAATCTTGTCAAGGTGTGTGCTCTGTGAAAGTCTTACCAAGCGTCTTGATCTATCTTTATAGATTTTGATGCTCAATATGTAAGCAGATTTACCCAGGTCTTCCTTTGAAAAACTCCTTTCAAACAACCCTTTATTCTTTCCAGAAATTCTACATCATTTCCGATCAACAATATGCCATCCACATATACTTATCAGAAATGCTATAGTGCTCCCACTCACTTTCTTGTAAATACAAGTTTCGTCATAAACTTGTATAAACCCAAAAGCTTTGATCACCTCATCAAAGCGTATATTCCAACTCCGAGATGCTTGCACCAGTCCATAGAAGGATCGCTGGAGCTTGCATGCCTTTTAGCATCCTTAGGATCGACAAAACCTTTCAGTTGTATCCCATACAACGTTTTCTCACGGAAACCGTTAAGGAAACGTTGTTTTGACGTCCATCTGCCAGATCTCGTAATAGAAAAATGCAGCAACTGCTAACATAATCCCAATAGACTTTAGCATCGCTACGGGTGAGAAAATCACATCGTAGTCAACTCCTTGAACTTGTCAGAAATCTCTTTGCGACAAGTCGAGCTTTATAAATGGTGACATTACCATCAGCGTCTGTCTTCTTCTTAAAGATTTGTTTGTACTTAATGGACTGTCGGTCATCGGCAAGTATACCAAAGTCCATACTTGGTTTTCATACATGGATCCTATCTCGTATTTCATGGCTCCTAGCCATTTGTTGGAATCCGGGCCCACCATCGCTTCTTCATAGCTTGTAGGTTCACTGTTGTCTAACAACATGACCTCTAAGACAGGATTGCCGTACCACTCAGGGGTGGTATGAGTCCTTGTCGACCTACGAGGGTCGATAGTAACTTGATCCATGGTTTCATGATCATCATCATTAGCTTCCTCTTCAATTGGTGTACGCATCACAGGAACACTTTTCTGCATTGCCCTACTTTCCAATTCAAGTGAAGGTTCGATAACCTTATCAAGTTCTACCTTCCTCCCACTCACTTCTTTCGAGAGAACCTCTTTCTCTAGAAAGGATCCATTATTGGCAACAAAGACCTTGCCTTCGGATCTGCGATAAAAGGTGTACCCAATTGTTTCCTTAGGGTATCCTATGAATACGCACTTTTCCGCTTTGGGTTCGAGCTTATCAGGGTGAAGCCTTTTCACATAAGCGTCGCAACCCCAAACCTTAAGAAATGACATCTTAGGTTTCTTGCCAAACCATAATTCATACGGTGTCATCTCAATGGATTTAGATGGTGCCCTATTTAAAGTGAATGTACTTGTCTCTAATGCATAACCCCAAAATGATAGTGGCAAAACGATAAGAGACATCATAGAATGCACCATATCCAATAGAGTACGGCTACGATGTTCGGACACACCATTACACTGTGGTGTTCCAAGTGGCGTGAGCTGTGAAACAATTCCACACTATCTTAAATGCATACCAAACTCATAACTCGGATATTCATCTCCACTATCACATCGCAGACAATTTATCCTCTTTTCACAATGATCTTCAACTTCACTCTGAAATTTGCTTTGAACTATTCAAAAGTTTCAGACTTGTATTTCATTAAGTAAATATTCCAATATCTACTCAAGTCATCCATGAAGGTAAGAAAATAACAATATCCACCGCGCGCTTCAACACTCATCGGACCTCACACATCAGTATGTATGATTTCCAACAAGTCACTTGCCCGCTACATTGTTCCAGAAAATGGGGTCTTAGTCATATTGCCCATGAGGCATGGTTCGCATGTATCAAGCGATTCAAAATCGAGTGATTCGAAAGATCCATCAACATGGAGTTTCTTCATGTGCTTTACACAAATGTGACCTTTAGCGGCAGTGCCAAAAGTATGTGGTACTATCATTATTAACTTTGCGTCTTTTGGCATCAATATTATGAACATGTGTATCACTACGATCAAGATTCAATAAACCATTCACATCGGGTGCATGACCATAGAAGGTATTATTCATGTGAACAGAACAATCATTATTCTCTCACTTAAATGAGTAACCATATTGCAATAAACACAATCTAATCATGTTCATGCTCAACGCAGTCACCAAATAACATTTACTTAGGTTCAACACTAATCCCGAATGTAGAGGGAGCGTGCGATGGTGATCACATCAACCTTGGAAACACTTCCAACACACATCGTCACCTCGCCCTTAGCTACTCCCCGTTTATTCCGTAACTTTTGTTTCGAGTTACCAATATTAGCAACTGAACTGGTATCTAATATCTAGGTGCTACTAGGAGTACTAGTAAGATACACATCAATAATACGTATAACAAATATACTTTTGTTGACGTTGCCAGCCTTCTTATCTACCAAGTATTTGGGGTAGTTCCGCTACCAGTGACCGTTCCCTTACAATAGAAGCACTTAATATCGGGTTTGGGTTCAACCTTGGGTCTCTTCGGTAGAGCGACAATTGGCTTGCCATTCTTGAAGTTTCCCTTCTTCCCTTGCCCTTCTTGAAACTAGTGGTCTTATTAACCATCAACACTTGATGCTCCTTCTTGATTTCTACCTCCGCGGCCTTAAGCATCGTGAATAGCTCAGGGATCATCATCTCCATCCCTTGCATGTTATAGTTCATCACAAAGCTCTAGTAGCTTGGTGATAATGACTGGAGAACTCTGTCAATCACTATCTTATCTGGAAGATTAACTCCCACTTGATTCAAGCGACTGTAGCACCCAGACATTCTGAGTACATGCTTACTGACTGAGCTATTCTCCTCCATCTTGTCGGCAAAGAACTTGTGAGAGGTCTCATACCTCTCAACACGAGCATGAGCCTGAAATACCAATTTCAGCTCTCGGAACATCTCATATGCTCCATGGCGTTCAAAACGTCTTGGGAGCCCCGATTCTAAGCCGTAAAGCATGGCACACTAAACTATCAATTAGTCATCAGAACGTGTCTGCCAGACGTTCACAACATCCACAGACGATGCTTGAGGGGGTGGCACATCGAGCGGTGCATCAAGGACATAAGCCTTATGTGCAGCAATGAGGACAATCCTTAGATCACGGACCTAGTCTGCATAATTGCTACCAACATCTTTCAACTTAGTTTTCTCTAGGAACACATCAAAATACAGGGGAGCTACAACGCGAGCTACAACATAATTTTTCAAAGACAAGTTTTAGACTATGTTCATGATAATGAGTTCAATTAATCATATTACTAAAGAACTCCCACTCAAATCAACATCCCTTAGGTTGTCTAAGTGTGACATGATCCAAATCCACCAACCCAAGTCCGATCATCACGTGAGATGAGGTGGTTTCAATGGTGAACATCTCCATGTTGATCATATCTACTATATGACTCATGTTTGACCTTTCGGTCTCCTGTGTTCGGAGGCCATATCTGTACATGCTAGGCTCATCAAGTTTAACCCAAGTATTCTGCATGTCTAAAACTGGCTTACACTCGTTGTATGTGAACGTAGAGTCTATCACACCCGATCATCACGAGGTGGTTTGAAACGACGATCCTTCGCAACGGTGCATACTGGGGGAGAACACAATTTTATCTTGAAATTTTAGTGAGGGATCATCTTATAATGCTACCGTCATCCTAAGCAAAATAAGATGCATAGAAGGATAAACATCAGATGCAAATCATATAAGTGACATGATATGGCCATCATCGTCTTGTGCTTTTGATCTCCATCTCCAAAGCACCGGCATGATCTCCATCGTTACCAGCATAACACCATGATCTCCATCATCATGATCTCCATCATCATGTCGTCATGTGGTTGTCGCTCCAACTATTGCTTCTACAACTATTGCTAACTCATAGCGATAAAGTAATGCAAATGGCGCAAATAAATTAAAGACAACCCTATGGCTCCTGTCGGTTGCCGTACTCATCGACATGAAAGTTGTGATAACTATTACAAAACATGATCATCTCATAAATCACATATATCATATCACGTCTTGGCCATATCACATCACAACATGCCCTGCAAAAACAAGGTAGACATCCTCTACTTTGTTGTTGCAAGTTTTACGCGGCTGCTATGGGCAACTAGCAAGAACCATTCTTACCTATGCAAAGCCACAACGGTGATAATCAAGTTTCCTTTTAACCTTCTACAAAGACTGCCTTTGTCAAATCCGATTCAATAAAGTGGGAGAGACAGACACCCGCCAGCCACCTTTATGCAAACAAGTTGCATGTCAGTCGGTGGAACCGGTCTCTTGTGCGAGGACAAGTAAGGTTGGTTCGGGCCGCTTCATCCCACAATACCGCCGAATCAAAATAAGACTAAGGAGGTAAGCAATATGAACATCAACGCCCACAGACACTTTGCGTTCTACTCGTGTAAAACATCTACGCATAGACCTAGCTCATGATGCCACTGTTGGGAAACGTTGCATGGGAAACAAAAAAAATCCTACAAACACCCAAGATCTATCCATGGAGATTCATAGCTACGAGAGGGGGAGTGTATCTACATACCCTTGTAGATCACTAATCGGAAGTGTATATAACACAGTTGATGTAGTCGTACTCTTCACAATCCAATCGCGATCCAATCCGATCTAGCGCCGAACAGACGACACCTCCGTGTTCAGCACATGTGCGGCTCCATGACGTCTCCTCCTTCTTGATCCAGCAAGATAGGAAGGAGAAGTATATGGGATCTCAACCAGCATGACAGCGTGATGGAGATGGTGGTGGAGGAATCCCAGCAGGGCTTCGCCAAGCGCCTCCGGAACTACGAACGAGGAAGAACGGGAGAGAGGGAGGGCCGCAGGGCGTGGGAATTGTTGTATCCAGCCCTTGCGCCTTCTCCCCGCTATATATAGGGGTGTTGGAGGGTGGGGGGCACAGCCCTAGCCCCTCCTCCAAGGAGGGGAGGCGGCCAAAGGGGGAGGAGTGCCCTCCAAGCCAAGTGGAGGGCCCTCCCCCTTAGGGTTTCCCTTCCCCTAGGCGGATGGGCCTTAGGGGGCTGGTGCGCCTGGCCCAATATGGCTAGGGCGCCCCCCTACAGCCCGTGCATGACCTAGGTGCTGGAGGGACCCTTACGGACTCCTCTGGAACCCTCCGGAACCTTCTATAACCTTTTGGAACCTTCCGTAACCTTCCTGGTACAATACCGGTAAAACCCAAAACTTTTCCGGTAGCCAAAATATGACTTCCCATATATAAATCCTTACCTCCGGACCATTCCGGAGCTCCTCGTAAAGTCTGGGATCTCATCCGGGACTCCGAACAACATTCGGTCACCAACGTGAATATCCCAATACTACTCTAGCGCCACCGAAGGTTAAGCGTGCGGACCCTACGGGTTTGAGAATCATGTGGACATGAGCGAGACACCTCTCCGGTCAATAACCAATAGCGGGACCTGGATGCCCATATTGGTTCCCACATATTCCACGAAGATCATTATCGGTCGAACCACGATGTCAAGGATTCAGTCAATCCCGTATTCAATTCCCTTTGTCTAGCAGTATGCTACTTGCCCGAGATTCGATCGTCGGTATCTCCATACCTAGTTCAATCTCGTTACTGGCAAGTATCTTTACTCGTTCCATAATACAAGATCCCGTGACTAACTCCTTAGTAACATTGCTTGCAAGCTTCTTGTGATGTTGTATTACCGAGAGGGCCCAGAGATACCTCTCCGTCATACGGAGTGACAAATCCCAATCTTGATCCATGCCAACCCAACAGTCACCCTTGGAGATACCTGTAGAGTACCTTTATGATCACCTAGTTACGAAGTGACGTTTGATACACACAAGGCATTCCTCCGGTGCAAGGGAGTTGCATGATCTCATGGTCTTAGGAACAGATACTTGACATGAACAAAGCAGTAGCAATAAACTAATACGATCAAATGATATGCTTACGGTTGGGTCTTGTCCATCACATCATCTATCTATCTATATCTATAGCTATACTAATTAGGCACTTCCTACAAATTCCCACGTTAATCAGATTTTACGAGCCGTTAATCTGGTGGGACCGAATTATTATGGTGCAGATTGATTCGTGAAATCTGTTGGAAAAAAACAAACATGCACGTACCAAAGACCAATTCTGAAGGAACCTACGTATATACAAACCACGTTATAGAAAAAAAAAACATTAGCCAACAATCACGTTGAAACAAGTTACAGGATTATGATGGCTCAAATTTAAGTATGATGCACTCACGTGGTAGTCCTGATTCCCCACGCCCTCCAATTCCTTATGGCTGGGATTTAACAAAGATGCACTCACGTGGTGGGAGTCTTGATACTTGGCCGGCCGTCGCCTCCTCCTTTTTTCCACTTCCAGCGATTGCTTCCTGATACATGCTCTCATCATGTATCCACTGAGTTCTAAGTATTCTTTTAAGAACCTTTGTGTCAAGGTAATTAATCTGATGTGATGTTCATTTTTTTTGCTCTTTTTATATGTATTTCCAGTAGATGTCCGATTACAGTGTGAAAAAGCACCTTGGTCGATGCATGGATGAATAGCTGATGATTGTAACATCTTTCTTCAACCAAGAACAGGGGCCTGGGTGTATGGACGCATCTGATGGTTGATGTCCCGCATGCACAAACCTACGACTCTGATTAAAACCGCCACAGTGCGGAACATGGTGCACATACATCGTTCATGTCTCCGTGTCTCATTATATATGGCAATGTTAATTGTATGTATATATGCAGCTTGCTGGCAGATTTCTTATTAATTAATTCCAGTGTATGATTATTTTTCAAGCAGTTTGGCATCTTTCATTAGTGAAGGAACCACTCAGTGATGTTGTTATCTGTTGATAATGCTCTCCGCCACCGCCGTTGTCATGCCCTAGAATTGCCTCCACCGTAGGCCTAGTGGTACATAATCGATTCAGGGCTGCAAGGACGTCTGGCTCTTGATCCGTTCAAATAAACTTCTGCTAATTTTTTGACTTTCTCACTTCTGTTGTTACAAATTACTTATTTCTGATATGGAAATATTTTCCTAATGGTCGAGGGAAGCAAATTTGTAGTTTTGATGCATCTTGGGTGAGTTTGTTCATCATGTCTTCACATGAGTTGCATGCTTACCATACTTCTAGGAATCATCTAGGTAGAAATTTGAGTTCCCCGTTAGGGTTTCATGCGAGCAGTAGGTACAGACCTTAATATTTTCATTCTTCTTATTTCCCTGTTCCATCATGCTCTGTTGCTAACCAAGGAGAAAGATCTATCTGATAATGGTGCAGGAGCTGTTTTCTCAATAGAGACGACCTTAATCTTTCTATTCTTTTGGTTTCCTTTTTCTATCAAGCTCTGTTGCTATCCAAGGAGTATTGTTTATTTGGTAATGGAGAAATATTAGTTTTTATTTTCTCAACATACATGTAGGTGATCTCCGTATGAAAAGATGATGGACTGTGGTGGTGCTAGACAAATACATCAGCGAGTATGTCGAGTTGCGGGTTACAACACTCGCACTCAACTCTAGCACCATTAAACATGCTACCCTCTCAACAATGAGCATCAAAGAGATCAAAGGACATGGACCAAATTACTTATTGGATGTTTATTTTCTCCCTGTTTAGTTGTAAGACGTTTACGTGTTTTCTATTTTGTTTGGTATAAGTTGCATGTATTATGTAAACGCATGATGGTATTTTGTTGTATAGTCAGTCCATCCTTCTGATATGCTGGCCAATATGCACTAGCCATATCTTGCATATAATTACAGGAAGTCTGAAACGTCTTTAAATTCATTTATTTCTAATTAATTACCTATCTTGCCCATCGACTATATTATATGTGCTAAACTATAGTTGTATGGTTAGTTGTTGTTTCGTATTTGTTCTTGCATTAAAATTGTATCATCAAACAGTCTTCTCCCCTAATCAGATTACATGCAAAGTTTTCACCTTGGTTTCTCTGTGTTCTCTGCAAATGCGAGCGGTGTTTTATTCTTGGATTATGTACTGATCATATGCCCACATCCTATGCCATTTAACTTAATGATTAACTTAAGTAGAAACATGTGGATTCATCAGAATACCATTATGTTCATTTCAGTTCGATGTTGGAGATTCGTGTACTGCCCGAATAAGGACATTATAATATCAGCTCTCAACTGAAAGCATGATCACTTTTGTGTTCTGACTGTTTCATGTATATTGGAAGTACAAGGTGGTGCATCCAGTTAACATAGCACAGCAAGCAATGTGCAGAAGTAGAGACGTGGAACAACAAGATATATTCATCAACAGTAAGCTTATGAGGTGTTCCCTGGTATGGCCCTCATAAAACATATTACGAAAGTTGATGTAGATGAATGGCTCAAATTAAAGCATACAATCTCAAGTGAAGGTCTACTGTATTCTATTTGACTCAAGGAAATTGCTGAAATAAATTAATATGTACATGTGTAGTTTTCTTCTGTCTCCTTATACAAGAATGGTTCCAAGCATAAAGAAACAATATTTATTGGGTGTGCACGTAAGCACACCTTATAACTTATATTCTCTAGCCTATAACCTTCTTCTACCTCTATGCAATTTTTCAATCATCCAATCATACGATTTGTCTTATTCAATACGTAATTCAAACCATGTGGACGTTCTTTAGACAAGGCACCTTTTTTTTATGTGTGCAACAAATCAATGGGACCATTGTTGGTATATATGGCTATTGCAGCTATTGTTTGGCTGTAATAACAAATCTGCCATAAAACTCATTTATTAATATTCAGATGATGAAGAAGTGTTTTTCTGTCAATGGGCATCAGAAAGAGAAGACCTTTCGGTGTTAGAAACCTGGCCAAATCACATTTTCTTTCTGTTCATTCCTGTAACGAAGTTGTAAAAGTAAGAATTTCAAACTACTTTTATTTAGTTGTCCAGTATTAAATATCAAAGAAATTAAAATATATTATATATAATACATAACAGATGCCAATGAAATATAATTCTTTGAAAATTAAACATGAATGGAGTTCAACTTTTTGTGATACTAGCCCGTGCAACTGCACGGGTTGACGACTAGTTCTCCTAATGATGTGGCCCCGTTATCAAATGACAACTCATGTCTATGGTTAGGAAACCTTAAGCACCTTTGATCAACGAGCTAGTCTAGTAGAGGCTCACTAGGGACACGTTGTTGTCTACGTATCCACACATGTATCTGAGTTACCAATCAATACAATTCTAGCATGCATAATAGACGTTTGTCATGAACAGGGAAATATGATAATAACCAATTTATTATTTCCTCTAGGGAATATTTCCAACATCTACATGGTTCGGAGTAAATTGGAGTTAGTCCGATGATCTTAATCATGGTACCATGTTTCTAGTGGATGGTAAGATAGGGAAAATTTGGATTTGTCAGAATTCAACTAAGGACCTATATAAGCTGGACCTTGGAGTTTAATTGGTCATGATACTGGAAATTGGTGGGTATACTCTGAGAATAGCCCTTTCAATGGTTTGTAGATTATAGGAACTCTAGGAGACTATGCAAAACCCCATCAATATTGTATTTGTAGGAATGATGGGTCAAGTAATGACTGATGGGATTGATGAACCACTGGATTGGATTCGTAGGAAGAAAACAAGGTCTTGGATTGGTATATTACGTGTTTCCTTAGCATGGAGACACAACACCTAAGTGAAAGCACAAATTCTCCCTAGGTGGTTTTGGTAATTAATAACAACATATACTTCATTGGACTAATGTTTTCCACTAAGTATATTTCAGGAAAAAGTTCAATGATAGCTTGGCAAAGGATTGTGAGGAGACCCCAAGATGCAAGGAATAAGATTGGCAAAGCTACAAGGATGAAGACTCTACATTTTACTTTGTGAGAAATCACTCTTTGAGTCCATAGGAAAGCCAATACTATCAAAAGGGGGTGAGGTATTAATGGTGAATGAATTGCTCAAGTGATCAAGTGTTAGCCACCAAATACACTCACAAGCTCTCCCACAAATATTCTGTCATTAAGCCATCCACTCAAAATCGGTGTCACCAACTTTCACATCGGCTACACCGAGTTCCAAACCTAGACAAAAACCCTAGCCACATCCCATTCTCGGTAAAACCAAGATTCACATCGGTGCAACCGAGTTTCGGTAACCAACATTCTGTTGTCTCGATTTATAAAATCGGAATCTCCAAGTTTTGTAAATCGGTGCCACCGAGTTTGGAAACTGCCCTCGGCCACTCACTTCGGTACCACCGAGAATGATATATCGGTCTCACCGAGATTCCGAAAGTTGCCACATTTTGAACAAATCGGTACGACCGAGTTTCATATCGGTTTCACCGAGTTGGTCAATAATGTTGTAACGGTTGGATTTTTGGAGATGCCTATGTATACCCCTCCACCTCATCCCACTCGTAAGAGAAGCACTCAGAACTATTCCACACTTGCCCCATCCAATTTTCTGAGAGAGAACCACCTACCCTTGTGTTGAGGTCAAGATCATCCACTCCAACCATATGGATCTTGATTTCTAGCCTCCCCAAGTTGCTTTCCGTCTAATCAATCTCTTCCACCCAAGCCAAATCTGTGAGAGAGTGATTGTGTGTTGAGGAGACTATCATTTGAAGCACAAGAGCAAGGAGTTCATCGTTACTATCGAGCCTATTACCTTTTGGAGGGTGGTGCCTCCTAGATTGGTTAGGTGTCGCTTGGGAGCCACCTACCTCGTGTTGTGGAGTGAACCAAGAAGTTTGTACGGACAAGGAGATCGCCTACTTCGTGAAGATCTACCCATAGTGAGGCTAGTCCTTCGTGGACGGAAGCCACATGGAATAGTCGAGGTTTCTACTTCGTGGACCCTTTGTGGGTGGAGCCCTCCATGGACTCTCGCGACCGTTACCCTCCGTGGGTTGAAGACTCCATAAACCTGGACGTACGATAGCACCACCTATCGGAACCACGGGAAAAATCTTCGTGTCTCCAAATTGCGTTTGATCTCCTCTCCCCCTCTATTTACATATTATTGTCTTTACTTTCCGCTGCAATACTCGTAGACATGCATGTGTAGGGTGTACTTGATATGCTAGAATTGCTAAAATCTGCCAACCAATCAATTTGGGAAAAGGTTAGGTTTTTAATTGGTCAAGTAGTCTAATCACCCCCCTCTAGACCTACTTTCGATCCCTACAAGTGGTATCAGATCTTTGGTCTCCATTGCATTGGTCTCACAACCTAGGAGAAGTATGGCATCTAGTGAGGGAAACTATCACCGTAGAGGTCCATATTTTGATGGTACAAACTTTGCTAGTTGGAAACATAAAATGAAAATGCATATTCTTGGTCATAACCCCGCCGTATGGGCTGTTGTTCGTGTTGGCTTGCAAGGTGAATTCTTTGGTGATGGAAAGGAACCGGATCGTGAAGCGACTGCGGAAGAATTGAAGATGTTGCAATACAATGCTCAAGCAAGTGACATTCTTTTCAACTGCCTATGCCCCGAAGAGTTCAACAAAATTAGCCGTCTTGAGAATGCAAAAGAGATTTGGGATACTTTGGTTGACATGCACGAAGGTACCGAGTCCGCCAGGGAATCTAAGTTGGATGTGCTTCAGAGTCAACTTGACAAGTTCAAGATGAAGGATGGTGAAGGAGTTGCGGAAATGTACTCTAGGCTTTCTCTCATCACCAATGAGATTGCCGGCTTAGGAAGCGAAGAAATGACCGACAAATTCATCATCAGGAAGATTCTCAGAGCCTTGGATGGAAAGTATGACACCATGTGCACATTGATCCAAATGATGCCAAACTACAAAGATCTCAAGCCTACGGAAGTGATTGGAAGGATTGTTGCTCATGAGATGTCACTCAAGGACAAGGAAGAACTTCACAACAAGTCAAGCGGTGCTATCAAAGCTACAAGTGACACTCCCGCTACTTCAAGTGACAACCATGTTACCAATGAAGAGATAAGCCTCATGGTCAAGAAATTCAACAAGTTCTACAAGAGTAGAGGCAAAGAAAGAAGCTCCAACTCAAGATATGATGAGAAGCATTCTTCTAGTCGTGACCGAAACTGCAACAATTGTGGATGGCCCGGACACTATTCAAATGAGTGCACGGCCCCCACAAGGGAAGAGAAGAATCACCTAAAAGACGAAGCTCAAGAGATGAATCACCTCGTAGAGAGAGAAGGAGTAGAGAAGATTGTTATGAACGAAGACCCTCTCAGAGAAGCAAAGACTCGGAGAAGAAGGACAAGTACACCAAGAGCTACACAAGAAGAAGACACCAAGCTCATGTTGGTGAATGGGTTTCCAGCTCCGAATCCGACAACTAATCTGAGAGAAGCTATCACTCCGACTCCTACTATAGTCAAGATGAAGGTGTTGCCGGACTTGCACTTGTAACCTCCAACTCCTACGACATATTTGATTCACCAAATGAAGGAAGTGGAATTTGCTTCATGGCTAAAGGCCCCAAGGTATCACACCCCGAATACCTTGACTTTGATAGTGATGAGGATGATTTACTAGGAGATGATGACTTGCTCTTTGATAAAACTAGTAATGTTAGTCAAAATGAACTTGATGATATCCATGCTAACCAAGATAAATCGAATGATGATGATAAGAAGGAGATTGAGCGTCTAACTAAAGAATTAAACACTCTTAAGTTAGCTCATGAATCTACTCTAGAAGATCATATAGAGCTTGTAAGAACTCATGAGAAGCTACGCTTCGAGAAGCTCAACTTAGAGCAAGAGCATGAATTTCTTAAAGCTATCAATGACGATCTTCGAAAGAAGGGTTCTTCTTATCTTGCCAAACGATTACTCTTGTCTACATTTATTCCACAAGTTAAATCTAAGCAAACTAGTAACAACGGCAAGAAAGGTTCTTCATCTAGTAACAACAAAGCTAATGCTAAATCAAATGATGTTGTTCCTAGTAACTCTATTGATTCCACTAATGATTCTCTTAGCCAAGTTACACTTGAGCAAGAAAACAGTTTATTGAAAGGAATTATAGAGAAAGGTGTCTACAAAAGTCTTGCCGGATGTAAGCAATTCGAGGAGATTGTGCGCAAGCATGGAGGATACCGGAAGAACCATGGCATTGGCTACTTCAACGCCAATGGAGTCGAATGGGAAGAAGGTCAATACCCCAAGCCCAAGTTTGTTCCTCAAAGATAGAAGTATGATCCTACTCCTCCCAATGGAACAAGCTCTCAAGATGACCTTCCTCCACAAGACCACAAGGGCAAGGGAAAGCTTCATGATGACATTGACACATTTAGAGATGAATCCCTAGCCATAGTGAAGTGGGTTCCAAGGCTACTCCAAGCTCTACTTCAACTAGTGCTACTTCAACTCCAAGGATCCCCATCAACTTGATGTGGGTCCCCAAGAAGAAGAACTAGAGAAGTTCTTGAGGGGTGACTCCGCCAATGAAATTCACTCACATTCATTATTGGCGAGGACTATTTGCAATCAACTCCAACATTATGCAATAGTTCAAGGAGTCACACAATCCCTCAAAGGTAAGCAAGGGACAAGGTAATCAAAAAATCCATGGACATCATCACATATGCTTTGCACTTCATGTCCATGGATATACTTGTATATGTCTCTTGTGCTTGGGACTAACCCATGTAGGTGAGAAGAGTAAGAAACACCAAGGATTGCTCCCAACTAAAGATGATCTTCATCAACTTTGAGCATCCACCACTAGTTCACCCACATGAAGTCTTCTACGACAAAACCCAAGGTTAGTTTATCCCTCTTATGGGGGGGTGTCACATCAAGGGGGAGCTTTACTCTAAGACTTGAGTTAAAGCATCTCTTAAGAATGTGACAACATTAAATGCTTTATGTAAAAGTGGTAACCACACTTGTGCCTAAACGATGAGTATGACCTAAGATCAAGTATTCTTACTTGGCTCCTATGTCAATATACTCATATATAGATGACTTCGTCATTGCCCAAGTGCTTGGTAGATACTAGAGTGGTTTTGCATGTTTGCCATGATTTCATTGGACATCTTATTGTGTGAGCATGCTGGTATGCATATCTTTTCTCATTCAAGGACATCCAATTGTTGCTATTTGGACGTTGATTTTTCTTTTGCCAATTGGATGGACAAGAATGCCTAGGACCCCTCTCTAGCTATCTATGCTTTCTCGTCTCATATTCTTTCCATGCTACATCACAAAGACTTGAACAAGCACTTCTCGATCCCTTTGTGTGAGGAGCACTCGGAGTACCGTGTCGACAAGAGCTGCATTCCAAAACCTCTCATGTGCATCTCGGTGAAACCAATTCACAAAACTCGGTTCCACCGAAGCACTGAGTTGATCTGGTTTTCGTATCTCGGTAACACCGATTCCTCTTTCTCGGTTACACCGATTTCCCTAGCCACCTGATGGTTGTGGAACTCGGTGACACCGATAAATAAGAATCGGTTTCACCGACAGTAAAGGGTACTTAATCTAGGCGGACCCGATGTTTTGAATTTCATCTTCAAACACTCGTGTCCCCAACCCTAAGTTGTCGCTCCTGACCCCTCTGGTCGTCACCCTTGCTTCCCCGAGCGCCTTCGCCGTTGGGATGCTCGCCGTCGACGGAAATCTCCACCGCCGTCGTCGCCGTAGTCGGACCATCGCCGAGTTAGGGTATGGATCCGATCTCCTCATGCGTTCCATGTCTGATTCAAGCACATTAGGATGTTTTTGTCTATAATCCACCATGTGAAATCCATCTACTCCTCAAGAAACTTCCATAGATTAGAAAACGAAGGAATTTTGGATCTGATCTCCCGCAGCATGCATCTCAGTACTACCGAATTGATAAAATCGGTTCCACCGATTTAGTTTTTAGGGTTTCCGAGAACCACTTCGGTGAGACCGAGTAGTTCTTTTCGGTTATACCGAAAAGGCTGCCCAAGTTTCTGTAAAGCAAGTGGTCAGTCTCGGTGACTCCGAAAATGTCAACCCGGTGCTACCGAAATACATTCTGCAATAGTTCATACCCAAAGTTTCTAAGTTTAAAATTTGAAAAAAATTGTGTTTTTGTGATGCTCAACTCTTCCACTCTCCTATGCTCTATTCACAGGGTCAGCATGTCAGGCTCAGATGACAGTCAGAACAATTTCGGAGAGGAGAATGTGGAGATGAGCTCAGGAACTAGTCCTGAGGGCAGCAATGATGATGTGCCCAGCTCACCAGATTTGCCCAAGGCTGCCACCAGGGCAAGGAGGAAATTAAACTTAGATGAGGAGGATGAAGACTTTGTGCCAGAAGAGCCACCCAAGAAAGATAAAGTTGTCAAGAGCACAACTGTTGCTGCTGCTGCTACCTTACCCAAGAAGAAGGTAGTGAAGAAGGTCTATGCCAAATCTGATTCTATCAGGGCACCTGAGAGTGCTAGGGCAAGCATGACCATTGATGCCCCTACAAGCTCTATGCCTAAGAAGGCAGGTGATAAGAAGAGGTCCAGGAAGAGAATTGTTCATGTTGTTGGAAGACAAACCTCTATGTATGAGGATCCGGAAGCTGCTGCTGAAGAAGAGGAAGAGGAACCAGCTGCCAAAGCCCCTCCATCTAAGAGGAAGAAGCTGTTGGCTAATGCTATGCCCAAGGATACATCATCCAAAGGCACCAAGACTGCTCCCAAGAAGGTTGTTGCTGCTTCAAAATCCAAGAAGTCTACCAGAGACATTCCTAGTGCTTCCAAGAACAAGCAATCAACTATGCCAGAAGAAGAAGAAGAAGAAGAAGAAGAAGAAGATGTGCCAGTTTTGAGGAAACTGAGGCCACACTTGCCATTGCACAATGATGATCACCCAGTTGCTGAGGACAAGAAGTTGAGGAAAGACTCAGGTCTGAGATTGTGGAGGACAAAGGACCCCTATGCCTCCAGGAGAAGGACTGCTGTGGATGTCAGATTTCATACCAAGGAACGGCAAGACTTCTATGAGACTGTCCTATTGGACAAGAGCCCAGCTATCAGTGACATGAGATATGTTGACTGGGAGTTCATCAAGAAGAATGAAGATTACTTTCCCCATGTGCAAGAGAACTTCGGATGCATTGACATTGAGAACTTTGTTGGCAGAGAGTTCACAGCCTGGAATGATGAAATGATCATGCAGTTCTACTCCACTGCTCATTTCTATGGTGATGGCAGGATTCTCTGAATGACAAAAGGTGTCAAGTATGAATCCACTGTTGAGGAGTGGGCTACCATCTTAGGAGCCCCACAAGTACAGGATGGTGACTTGGATGTGTACACTGAGTCAAAGAAGAACCCCAACTCCATGGCCAATATGTACAAGGAGATCCCTGCTGATTATGTGCATTCACATAAGTTTGGTTTAGTCTATTATCTGCAAGAAGGTCTGCCTACCACCAACACCATCATGAGGTACACTTTGATGCCCAAGTCAGGAGATGACAAGATGATCAAAGGCTACTCAATCAACATGATGCACCACATTGACGTTCACACCAGATTTAGAGTCATGGATCTTATTGTTGAGACTGTGAAGAGGACAGCTGTAGATCAGAAGAGATCATGTGGTTATGCACCATACATTCAGATGTTGATCAACTCCAAGCTTGAGAAGAATGTGTATGCCCTTGATCGACCTCATATGCCACTCCAGCCAGAATTTGAGGATAATGTGGTGGTGATGAATCCAGAACATCCCACTTCAACTGCAGGCAGAGAAGCAGCTGAGTCAGCAAGAGCCCCTAGTGCTCCAGTGCCAAAGACCAGGGCTGAGCAGATGGATTTGCTTTTTAGCACAGTTAAGAGTATGGAGAAGGATATCAAGGACATTCTTGAAAATCAGCATAGTCTTATGAGGATAGTGGAGAACAGAGTCAAGACACTCAACGACAAGGTTGATGGGCTGACTAAGGTAGTCAATGACCTCAAGAAGGAAGTAGATGATGCTCCTATCTATCACTCTTTAGGTTCAGATGAGGATGACACTTCCCCTCTCAGGCCATGCACTCAGTTTAGGATTTAAGCCAGGACTACTACAGTGTCTGCTCCAGAGTTGAGGCCGTCTTCTTCAGCTCCTGCTACAGCTCCTTCAGCTCCATCAGCTCCAGTATCAACTCCACCACCTCAGAGGACTTCTGTTGATGCTTTCGTAGATGCTCTTCTCTCGACTCCATCGACTGCTACAGGCGGAGCTACATCGTCTCATGGAGGAGATCCAGCCCAAAGTGACGCTTAGCTCTATAGCTTTGAACTTTTTGGTAACATGTTGCCAAAGGGGGAGAAGTTGTAGATCATAGGGCTTCGTGAGAGAGAGTGTTGCATATTTTGATCTCTCTCTGCTACTTTCAAAAACATTTGGTTTATCGTTTGTGTTGCAAACTTTTGTTGGTACTTGATCATATACTCTTATGTGATGCTTCTATCACCTATCTTTGAGATTTCTATGTGATGATCATTTACTATTGTTTGGTGTGTTGTGCTCGTTATTCACTCTTATTAATTGTAGCGCACCACCAAGTTGTATGTGACATGCAAGAGTGACCCATAATCCTAATCGATTGTGCATTTGCATTCATACGCAAATTTAAAATAATGCACAAATTTAGGGGGAGATCTTGCTTATCACATACCTCTCAAAGCGATGATGCTATTCATAACTTATATCTCTCATCGAAGCTTTGATCTATAATTTGTCATCAATTACCAAAAAGGGGGAGATTGAAAGCACAACTTCTCCCTAGGTGGTTTTGGTAATTAATAACAACATATACTTCATTGGACTAATGTTTTCCACTAAGTATATCTCAGGAAAAAGTTCAATGATAGCTTGGCAAAGGATTGTGAGGAGACCCCAAGATGCAAGGAATAAGATTGGCAAAGCTACAAGGATGAAGACTCTACATTTTACTTTGTGAGAAATCACTCTTTGAGTCCATAGGAAAGCCAATACTATCAAAAGGGGGTGAGGTATTAATGGTGAATGAATTGCTCAAGTGATCTAGTGTTAGCCACCAAATACACTCACAAGCTCTCCCACAAATATTCTGTCATTAAGCCATCCACTCAAAATCGGTGTCACCAACTTTCACATCGGCTACACCGAGTTCCAAACCTAGACAAAAACCCTAGCCACATCCCATTCTCGGTACAACCAAGATTCACATCGGTGCAACCGAGTTTCGGTGACCAACATTATGTTGTCTCGATTTATAAACTCGGAATCTCCGAGTTTTGTAAATCGGTGCCACCGAGTTTGGAAACTGCCCTCGGCCACTCACTTCGGTACCACCGAGAATGATATATCGGTCTCACCGAGATTCCGAAAGTTGCCACATTTTGAACAAATCGGTACGACCGAGTTTCATATCGGTTTCACCGAGTTGGTCAATAATGTTGTAACGGTTGGATTTTTGGAGATGCCTATGTATACCCCTCCACCTCATCCCACTCGTAAGAGAAGCTCTCAGAACTATTCCACACTTGCCCCATCCAATTTTCTGGGAGAGAACCACCTACCCTTGTGTTGAGGTCAAGATCATCCACTCCAACCATATGGATCTTGATTTATAGCCTCCCCAAGTTGCTTTCCATCCAATCAATCTCTTCCACCAAAGCCAAATCTGTGAGAGAGTGATTGTGTGTTGAGGAGACTATCATTTGAAACACAAGAGCAAGGAGTTCATCGTTACTATCGAGCCTATTACCTTTTGGAGGGTGGTGCCTCCTAGATTGGTTAGGTGTCCCTTGGGAGCCTCCTACTTCGTGTTGTGGAGTGAACCAAAAAGTTTGTACGGGCAAGGAGATCGCCTACTTCGTGAAGATCTACCCATAGTGAGGCTAGTCCTTCGTGGACGGAAGCCACATGGAATAGTCGAGGTTGCTACTTCGTGGACCCTTTGTGGGTGGAGCCCTCCGTGGACTCTCGTGACCGTTACCCTCCGTAGGTTGAAGACTCCATAAACCTGGACGTACGATAGCACCACCTATCGGAACCACGGGAAAAATCTTCGTGACTCCAAATTGCGTTTGATCTTCTCTCCCCCTCTATTTACATATGCTTGTCTTTACTTTCCACTGCAATACTCGTAGACATGCATGTGTAGGGTGTACTTGATATGCTAGAATTGCTAAAATCTGCCAACCAATCAATTTGGGAAAAGGTTAGGTTTTTAATTGGTCAAGTAGTCTAATCACCCCCCTCTAGACCTACTTTCGATCCCTACAAGTGGTATCAGAGCTTTGGTCTCCATTGCATTGGTCTCACAACCTAGGAGAAGTATGGCATCTAGTGAGGGAAACTATCACCGTAGAGGTCCATATTTTGATGGTACAAACTTTGCTAGTTGGAAACATAAAATGAAAATGCATATTCTTGGTCATAACCCCGTCGTATGGGCTGTTGTTCGTGTTGGCTTGCAAGGTGAATTCTTTGGTGATGGAAAGGAACCGGATCCTGAAGCGACCGCGGAAGAGTTGAAGATGTTGCAATACAATGCTCAAGCATGTGACATTCTTTTCAACTGCCTATGCCCCGAAGAGTTCAACAAAATCAGCCGTCTTGAGAATGCAAAAGAGATTTGGGATACTTTGGTTGACATGCATGAAGGTACTGAGTCCGTCAGGGAATCTAAGTTGGATGTTCTTCAGAGTCAACTTGACAAGTTCAAGATGAAGGATGGTGAAGGAGTTGCGGAAATGTACTCTAGGCTTTCTCTCATCACCAATGAGATTGCCGGCTTAGGAAGCGAAGAAATGACTGACAAATTCATCATCAAGAATATTCTTAGAGACTTGGATGGAAAGTATGACACCGTGTGCACGTTGATCCAAATGATGCCAAACTACACAGATCTCAAGCCTACGGAAGTGATTGGAAGGATTGTTGCTCATGAGATGTCACTCAAGGACAAGGAAGAACTTCAAAACAAGTCAAGCGGTGCTTACAAAGCTACAAGTGACACTCCCGCTACTTAAAGTGACAACCTTGTTATCAATGAAGAGATAAGCCTCATGGTCAAGAAATTCAACAAGTTCTACAAGAGTAGAGGCCAAGAAAGAAGCTCGAACTCAAGATATGATGAGAAGCATTCTTCTAGTCGTGACCGAAAGTGCTACAATTGTGGAAGGCACGGACACTATTCAAATGAGTGCACGGAAACCCACAAGAGAAGAGAAGAATCACCTAGAAGACGAAGCTCAAGAGATGAATCACCTCGTAGAGAGAGAAGGAGTTGAGAAGATCGTTATGAACGAATACCCTCTCGGAGAAGCAAAGACTCGGAGAAGAAGGACAAGTACACCAAGAGCTACACAAGAAGAAGACATCAAGCTCATGTTGGTGAATGGGTTTCCGGCTCCGAATCCGACAACCAATCCAAGAGAAGCTATCACTCCGACTCCAACTATAGTCAAGATGAAGGTGTTGCCGGACTTGTACTTGTAACCTCCAACTCCTCCAAGATATTTGATTCACCAAATGAAGGGAGTGGAAGTTGCTTCATGGCTAAAGGCCCCAAGGTATCACACCCTGAATAACTTGACTTTGATTGTGATGAGGATGATTTACTAGGAGATGATGACTTGCTCTTTGATAAAACTAGTAATGTTAGTCAAAATGAACTTGATGATATCCATGCTAACCAACATAAATCGAATGATGATGATAAGAAGGAGATTGAGCGTCTAACTAAAGAATTAAACACTCTTAAGTTAGCTCAGGAATCTACTCTAGAAGATCATAGAGAGCTTGTAAGAACTCATGAGAAGCTACGCTTTGAGAAGCTCAACTTAGAGTAAGAGCATGAATTTCTTAAAGCTATCAATGACGATCTTTGAAAGAAGAGTTCTTCTTATCTTGCCAAACGATTACTCTTGTCTACGTTTATTCCACAAGTTAAATCTAAGCAAACTAGTAACAAAGGCAAGAAAGGTTCTTCATCTAGTAACAACAAAGCTAATGCTAAATCAAATGATGTAGTTCCTAGTAACTCTATTGATTCCACTAATGATTCTCTTAGCCAAGTTACACTTGAGCAAGAAAACAATTTATTGAAAGGAATTATAGAGAAAGGTGGCTACAAAAGTCTTGCCGGATGTAAGCAATTCGAGGAGATTGTGCGCAAGCATGGAGGATACTGGAAGAACTATAGCATTGGCTACTTCAACGCCAATGGAGTCGAATGGGAAGAAGGTCAATACCCCAAGCCCAAGTTTGTTCCTCAAAGAGAGAAGTATGATCCTACTCCTCCCAAGGGAACAAGCTCTCAAGATGACCTTCCTCCACAAGACCACAAGGGCAAGGGAAAGCTTCATGATGACATTGACACATTTGAAGATGAATCCCTAGACATGGTGAAGTGGGTTCCCAAGGCTACTCCAAGCTCTACTTCAAGTCTTCAACTAGTGCTACTTCGATGGTGTACCCATTTGATAGCACCCCTCACCACTTTGATGATGTACGATATGCATGACATCCCTACTCTCTTCAGATGCCTGGAACGGAGTGGAACGACTGTCGTGACATCGTTACTAGCCCCTTTTTGGTCCTATCGAGGATGTGATCCTAACTGGACCATGGTGAACCACCTACCAAAGATAGTGCACCCCATTTGTCTGAACCCCAGACCATGAGGACTAGATGGCTATTCTGCGCATTTGAATAGTCGGCTTACTTAAAGAACCCTGCTGAAACCGTCCTAGATGGTAGAGCCCGTTTTCACACCAAATCTCTAAGCTTAGTCTTAGGGACGGGACTCAACCCAAACATATCCACAAATGGCAACAAAGAGATAAGTAGATGTCAGGACCGGTTTTCCAGGATATTAATTTCCCAGCAAATGGTCCTTGTGCTCACCAGCACCAGGATTACTGTTAGCTGATGAGGCACATTCTTGATACAGAAATTCCAAGCAAAATTACAAAATATGAAGTACAAGACCATTATGGTCTATGAGTACAACAAAAGGTTTCTAGTGGTTGGTGGCGGAAGCGGTTCGGGGTCATCAGCGTCTATGGGACTCCATTTCCCACAGGAATAGCTGACCTGGATAACTCATATCTTCGCATGGCTGCTATCATCGATGCCTAGGCTCCCGGGTTGACGACATTTCGCTTTTCTCCAAGCAGGAAATCTGGCCAAGACAATAGCCAGGGACAAGCCAGTGAGTACTTTGAATGTACTCGCAAACATAATGAAAACAGGTATAATATAGCAGGTGGTATTCATGCACTGAAATCATCCACGACCACTTAACCAGTCAAAGTAAAATTCATGATGCACACAAGCAGGTCATTCATATTAAACAAGGCTAAGTAATCAGAGAGTAAAAATAAACCGATCGGGTTTCTGAAGCGACGCCTCGAAAGGATAATAATATAAAGCATGCCTCAGTCGGGCGTCTGAGCGACGCCACATAAAGGGCTAAAAAATTAAATAACATGTGTGCCACAGTCGGGCGTCTGAGCGACGCCACATAAAGGGCTTATAAGGGATTTAAATAACATACATGCCGCAGTCGGGCGTCTGTGCGATGCCACATAAAGGGCTTATAAGGAAAAATATTTACAAGCATGCCACAGTCGGGCGTCTGTGCGATGCCACATAAAGGGCTTATAAGGAAATTAATTAACATGAGTATCCAGGAGGTAGAACCATCCCAGGGATACTCAATAATCCAAATAATGTAAATGGTTAGTCCACAATAATAATACTCATAATCATCATTCGTCATACGTCATGATCAATATTCTGGTTTGAGAAGTTTTCCTCCGAAGATCGACACTAAGACCGACACTTGACCCATCCCAGACCGTAGTCCTTAACCGCGGACACGGCTATTCGAATAGATATAAACTCTGCAGAGGGTGTACTCTTTACCCACAAGTAACGGATTCCTTTAGTCCACCGAGACTAATTCCGCTTACGGTCTTTGAATTGAAAACACACCTGACCCGCACACACCAGCTTAACTTACAGGTGCCTGGAATCACCCACGACACTTGTTAATAAAACTCTAAGTGGGGAGGCTACAACCTCGACTAGCATGGGATCACAAAATTTATATTGCGCGCAAAACAGGGGAGCTACCCCCTCGGACTCACCGGAACACCCATGCCCCCGGACCAAGTGACATGCCTACCAGGGGCCACTGGTATCTTTCACTATGGCCTCTCTATACGGTGTGTGCTAAGAAAGGGGTTGACAACTTACTGAACCGTACCCTACCTGCAGCAGGGACAAGTGGTAGTACGAAGCAAGTATGGGGGTTACTGGCACAAGACTTGATCTACGGTCGACTCAGGAGGTTATGTGTTCTCTGCATGATTAGCACGACAAATATATTCCACACGATCAGACAGAATCACCACTCATTATACCTCACCATGCCTTACTGATCATACTCGTCCCAACGAAATGTCAGTATAAAGCTCGTGTCTACCCGAGACAGAAACTTCTCTGGATTCCTTCCGGTAGGCATGAAAGGCATAAGAGGATGGATACTGTCACAAGCATTTCAATTCCAACAGCAAGGAATTCTCATCATGCACTTGTAAACATGATCACGTCATCACATGAAATAATGTATAATTCAAGTCAACTCGGTGTTGTAGTCACATCAAATAACACACAATAAATATTGTACCAGGGTTTAGAATGCTTGCCTTGAGGTTGCAGAAAGGTGGGGTGCACTCCAAAAATTTGAAAGCTTAATTCTTCCTCCATTTCCTATTTCGGAATTTATTCTAATTAACACACAATTCGAAAACAGCAAAAAAAGTTGTCTTGGAAATTTTTCAAATAAATCCTAAATTAAACTAGGTGAAATTTGAGAGAGGTAGGAAAAAGAATCAAATCATGTTGAGTTTTATTTTAGAAATTATAGCCAGTCAAAGATTGGTCAAGGTTCTGTTTCAACAAATAGAAAAAGGAAAACGCTTCGGCTAAGAATACGCTTTCAGAGAAGGGAGACGTACTTTCTGGAATGCGCTTTCACTTAACCGGTTGACCCACGGCATCAGGTCACTGACAGTGGGCCCGCCTGGCCCACTGGTCAGGTTTGACCAGTCTCCTCCTTTCTCCTTCCTTTGGCCGACCAGAGGCGGAGCTCCGGTGCTCCTCGCCGATGAACGGCGCCTCCCCTCGGGATTCTAAGCATAGGAATGAGACCGTGGGGTCTAGATGAACCCGAGGAGGTGCGTCACTGCTGCCGCGGTGGCGGAAGTCACTGTCGGCGAGTTCCACAGCGGACGCCAGCGTTGGCCGGATTTGGGGCATCCTGTTTGAGGCTTCTAACATGGCGTTTGGTAAGATAATCGAACCGCGGCTACTCGAGGGAGACTCTGCTAGAGAAAGGTTTGGGGAAGGGGTTGTAGGGGTGGCTAATTCGACAGAGAAGTGGCGGCGGCTCCCATGGCCGGAGGCGGGGAAGATGGCCGCTTGGATCGAATTGCTTCTTCGGGGAGGCTTTCTACGGTTCAAGGGAGTGGACTGGCCTGTACTGCGGCTACGGGGCGCTTATTTATAGCCGGTTGAGGTCGGTTTCCGCTGCGGTCGGGGATAAGCCAGGTGGCCGACCGCCTCTGCGGCTGCAGGGCAACGTGGCGATGGCCGGAGCTAGCGGACGCGCTCGAGGATGAGCTCAGGCTGTTCCCTGGGCGAGCTGGCGAGCGGAGGCCGCTTGGACGGCGCTGCCGCGGTAGGGGCCGGCTGCGGCCGACGGCTAGCCGCCAAGGGGGCTCTGCGGGGCGCTACGCGAAGGCAGGGGCGGCCGGGGTGACTCTGCGGGCTAGGAGGGGTCGGGAGCGTGTCCCTACGGGCAGGGAAGGGCCAAGGGGCGGGGTAGGTGGGCGCGGCGACTTGGGCGCTGCCTGTCTGCAACAGGCGCGCTCTGGGCACGCACCCGAGGTGCTCGACCAAATGCCCGGGCGTGCTAGGGGGCTTGGGAGAGGCTGGAACTTAACAGGGTCACTAATAGGGGTCCTAGGGCCTTAATGGACATGGCAATTCGGCAAGGACAATAAGTCCATAGTGCAAACGAGAAACCATGTCAATTCTGTTCAAGCCCACAACCTGCTTGATGAAATGTCAAAGGCATCTAGGGGGTTGTTCTGGCCACCAAACTTTCCAGGTTGAGATCTCCTTGGATGCAGGTGATGATGGCATGGTTAGTTTGGCCAAATCAAAAACTTCCTAGTGTAAGTTTTACAAAACTTTGTTCTGGACAGAAACTATAGGCCATTATTGCATGGGCTTAATTTTAGTCAATGGAGTTGAACTCCTGGACTTAAGGGTTTGGTAGGGTTCACTAATAGCAGGAAAATTTCCAAGGGTTTTAGGGCAAGAAAAATTAGGGTTGCAGTTCAAATCCTTAAACTGGACCAGAATGAGAAAGAGGATGATATGCTCAATTTTTCCCAAACACATGGTTGGGTATTTGCATAAAAGTGATGCAGGGACATCACATGTCATCTACAAATTTTTGTAGAATTTATAAATGGAGATATCAAACAGTTGTAGTGCAAATGAGGCTCTTAAAAGTGTGAAAAGCCATTTTAAAAGAATTAAAGTTTGGCAAAATAATATAAAAATGTTTCCACTGATCATATAAAAAAATAAGGAAATGCTCTTGAGTAGGCACTCAAGTCCAACAATATTTTTGAAAGGTTTCTACTTGGAGGGAAATTCCACATTTCAGAAGAAAGGAGTGGTTCTGGAATCAATAGAAGATCCAGGAAAGTAAAAAATTAATTTACCTCGCAAAATTTTAATTAATAAAACATGAATAAATTTTTGGGGTGTTACAACACTACCCCCCTTAAGAAAAATCTCGTCCTCGAGATTTGCTAAGGACGGTCTCAAAAATATTATTCCTATTACCACACAGTAATAACACGAAAACAATTATCCTACTCACGTGATATAACGTGGCTACAGTGAGAGTGCCGATAATTGGTGCAACTACAGTGGGTTACTGGTGCTGTGAGAGAAATCTATGGTTGGGGAAACCGAGGAATTTCTATTTAGGGCTATGGTAAATTTAGGATTGATAAAATTCTAAATTTACAAATTACGCTGGTCGTACCCGAGTGCACAGTGCTCTCTCTGGCTGACAGGTGGACCCGGGGCCCACTGTCAGTCTCTTCTTCTACCTCTGGCTCTCCTCTCTTCCTCACTCTCGTGCGCTTTCCCACGCTTTCTTCACCGGCGGCGTCTAGCGCGTAGGGCATCTAGGCCGTACTGCGGTAGTGTGCGGCGTGCTAGCTGCCGGCGCAGCATGCACTCACCTCGTGGGCCAGTGCGCTGTCGGCACTGCTCGCGGATTCGTCTCCGAACACCGGCGATCGAGCGACGAGCGGCGCTGGTGGACTTCTCCCACCGTACACTGATCTCGAGCTATAAAAATGACTGCGGTGCTTCTCTCTTCTCCCTCACACCTGGCCTCGTTTCTTCTTCTCCTTCGTTCTCCACCATTTTTGTTTGCAGGATCTCGAGGCGAGGTTCTAATGGCGGAGGTGATGCCGGATTGGTACACGGTCCTGTTGTGTGGAGGGGTGGCGGCATTGCTTGGGTTCTCCGTGCTCTTGTGTGCGATGATCCTCAATGATCGCCGTGATGCTGCTGCCCGAGTGCTAGCTCTCCGCGGCGGCGGTGATCACGAGGATTAGGTGTTGGTGAAGGCTGCTACTGTTGTTAGTGTGCTGGAGGTAATCTGCACCAGCATAATTACCCACAAATTTCTCTTTCAGAAATTGTGGTGTGTTAGTGAGGTGATCAGTTAGGTGCAAAATGTGTACGAGGTTTTTGCACTTGGTACATGTGGTCGAGTGGTTGTGGCTGTGAGCCTATTGTCGTGGTGCTGCGTGAATTTAAATCTTTGACATGGAGAAATCTTTGTTACAATGGCTCAAAGAAAATCCCACCTCGAGATTTACTGAGAGTGAAAACAGTTGATCAAAAATCACAGCAGTAAAAATTACTCACATACAATTGAAACCAAACAATTTATTCATAGCACAATCTCAAGACATCATACACATAATACAGCCTATAACTAACAAACACAACATTTGACGTCTACGGCGCAAAAGAAAAATATGCGGGGTCCTGAGGAAATGTCTCCGGCACTGGGGCACATTCTTCCTCTTCGGGGGAGAGCGGATGAACTAGTCGAAGAACGCGCCCCTCCTGGTCTGGCCTCAGTGGTCTGCCAATGGCGATCTGAGCATTCATAACAGCGAGATTCTGGAGGTAATCCATTACTCGCTGAGTCAAACGCTCTTGAGCGATGACGTACTGAACAAGGTTGGCCAGTACTGGGTCTCTCTCTCTATTCGTCCCCCGGGAAAAGATGCTTCTTCTCCAGGTGCTGCACGGCTCGGGAAGTAATAATACCCCCTTTCACTGGCATAGGGTACCGCGAATCGAAGGCGAGTAATTGCTTCGTAGGCAGCAACTTCTATGGCCAATTGCGGAGTTGGCATAGATTTCCCCACGAACGAGACTTCCGTTGGGTCTTGGTTTGGGTTCACGGGAGGGATGTGTACTACTGCCCAATATTTTGAGGTGAATGGGGTGATCCACGATTTGAACAGCTCGTATTGGGGTGGATGGGGAGAACTCATGGCACTGCGGGTAAAGTCACACAATATTTTAACAAAACTACCTGGGGTCGCATCTGGAGTTCTCAGATGAATTCTAGGGCTTGACATGGCAAAAATGGATGTGAGGGCGGTGCACAAAGTGAGGGATGCTTGGTAAGGTCACGGAGTGGCCTCTTATATAGCATCGGGGCTGGGTTACCTATTGCGGTGTGGGGGCAACCTATGTTGTCGGTTCTGCTCTATGGGCATCGGGGTCAATGCCACAGATATACATATCTCACAAAAAGTGACGTATTACTGTGGGTGTCGTCTGGGGTGGTTTTTGGTAGCTACGCCCGGAATTTAATATGTAACCGAACGCCAAAAAATTATTTAGGCATGGATACTTATGGTACTATTAAAATAATGGCATACAAGCAGTATGCATTTTATTCATGGCGATTACAAGGTCACACTATTACATGGCGTAGAATACTAAGACTCGGTACTACTCGAGTGACTTAGTCTACCTCATTAATATCTAGTCGAGCGTGCCTTGTGGACGTCGAGGCTTCTCTTTGGGCTTCACCGTCGGGGTTTGCTGGATTAGGATGGGGTTGTGCAGGGTCGGGGTAGCGATGATGACCATCGCGGGGGTTGGTGGTCACAATCCCGTTGGAGCGTGTCCCCAAAAGGCGACGAAGCTCCTCCGGGGATACAAATGCATTTCGGTCTGTTGTAGGGGCAGTCCTCGAAGACTCGAGCTGTCGTCTGAACAGCACGACGGGGTTGTCGGCGTCGGGCGCCACTTCTCTTCTTGCCGGGGCTCGGCGAGCAAGTTCTCCACGAGCTGCGATCAGATCAAGAGTGACCTGATCGAATAGTGCCTCTAGTGCGCTGAGGTAGCGCACAAGATGCAGCAGTGCAGGGTCCGTCTCGTGGTCTCCGTTGGCAACCTGGGGTGGCCTACTATTCCCGTCACGGCTGGGGTAATAATAGAACGAGCGGCAGTTAACTCTTGGCGACAAGTGCCGGAGTTGAAATATAGCCTCCCGAGCTGCTAGCTGGATGGCTTGTGGCTCAAAGGAAGTTGACCTTCCGGTGAACCTGTATGGGCGCTCTGGCGATATACCCCTGCCGTAGATGTGCACCGTGGCCCAGAAGTGACGATTCTCATCACTCGAGCGCTCTTGGTACACAACATATTCTGGGGGCTCTTCTAATGCAAAGGCACGACGGGTGAGGTTGGCTAGGACGGTTACAAAACCTCCGAGGTTGGTTGCTGTGGTCTCATTGTGAACAATGGCGCCAGGCATCTTGGCTTGGTTTTGGATGGTTGGCTGTGGTGTGCTGGGTTTAGGCAAACGTTTTCTTTTATAGAAGAAAACGGAGTCTTCCTTCGCACGCTTGCGAATGGGACAATTTAGGTGTCGGCCACGGCGCGTGATCGATGGGCTAGGCTGATAGGTTGGGCACCGACTGCCGAAAGGTGTCGGGGTCACTGTGTGGGCTATCAGATAGGATAGGCTTGGCTGTGGTTAGGTTAAGGTCTGGTGAGTGGTAACCTAGGTTTTATTGACCCGGCTAAGATAGGATTAGCCAATGGTCAGCCTGGCTCTGATACCAAGGTTGTCAGGACCGGTTTTCCAGGATATTAATTTCCCAGCAAATGGTCCTTGTGCTCACCAGCCCCAGGATTACTGTTAGCTGATGAGGCACATTCTTGATATAGAAAATCCAAGCAAAATTACAAAATATGAAGTACAAGACCATTATGGTCTATGAGTACAACAAAAGGTTTCTAGTGGTTGATGGCGGAAGTGGTTCGGGGTCATCAGCGTCTATGGGACTCCATTTCCCACAGGAACAGCTGACCTGGATAACTCCTATCTTCGCGTGGTTGCTATCTTCAATGCCTAGGCTCCCGGGTTGACGACATTTCGCTTTTCTCCAAGCAGGAAATCTGGCCAAGACAATAGCCAGGGACAAGCCAGTGAGTACTTTGAATGTACTCACAAACATAATGAAAACAGGTATAACATAGCAGGTGGTATTCATGCACTGAAATCATCCACGACCACTTAACCAGTCAAAATAAAATTCATGATGTACGCAAGCAGGTCATTCATATTAAACAAGGCTAAGTAATCAGAGAGTAAAAATAAACCGATCGGGTTTCTGAAGCGACGCCTCGAAAGGATAATAATATAAAGCATGCCTCAGTCGGGCGTCTGCGTGACGCCACATAAAGGGCTAAAAAAATTAAATAACATGCATGCCACAGTCGGGCGTCTGAGCGACGCCACATAAATGGCTTATAAGGGATTTAAATAACATACATGCCGCAGTCGGGCGTCTGTGCGACGCCACATAAAAGGCTTATAAGGAAAAATAATTACAAGCATGCCACGGTCGGGCGTCTGTGCGATGCCACATAAAGGGCTTATAAGGAAATTAAATAACATGAGTATCCAGGAGGTAGAACCATCTTAGGGACACTCAATAATCCAAATAATGTAAATGGTTAGTCCACAATAATAATACTCATAATCATCATTCGTCATACGTCATGATCAATATTCTGGTTTGAGAAGTTTTCCTCCGAAGATCGACACTAAGACCGACACTTGACCCATCCCAGACCGTAGTCCTTAACCGCGGACACGGCTATTCGAATAGATATAAACTCTGCAGAGGGTTTACTCTTTACCCACAAGTAACGGATTCCTTTAGTCCACCGAGACTAATTCCGCTTACGGTCTTTGAATTGAAAACACACCTGACCCGCACACACCAGCTTAACTTACAGGTGCCTGGAATCACCCACGACACTTGTTAAGAAAACTCTAAGTGGGGAGGCTACAACCTCGACTGGACCAGAATGAGAAAGAGGATGATATGCCCAATTTTTCCAAAACACATGGTTGGGTATTTGCATAAAAGTGATGCAGGGACATCACATGTCATCTACAAATTTTTGTAGAATTTATAAATGGAGTTATCAAATAGTTGCAGTGCAAATGAGGCTCTTAAAAGTATGAAAAAACAATTTTAAAAGAATTAAAGTGTGGCAAAATAATATAAAAATGTTTCCACTGATCATATAAAAAAATAAGGAAATGCTCTTGAGTAGGCACTCAAGTCCAACAATATTTTTGAAAGCTTTCTACTTGGAGGGAAATTCCACATTTCAGAAGAAAGGAGTGGTTCTGGAATCAATTGAAGATCGAGGAAAGTAAAATTTTAATTTACCTCGCAAAATTTTAATTAATAAAACATGAATAAATTTTTGGGGTGTTACAGTAGACCAAACACTCGAAGGCACGCTAAAAACGTGCGTGCGTGACTATGAAAGCAAGTGACCAAGGATGATTGAAGAACGTACCTCGACAGTTATGCCAAGTGGAAGACCTCGACAAGAAGCCTAAGTTGACACGCCTCAACACTCTCAAGGATGAAGACCACCTGCGACTAAAGATCGCCTGCCTTAAGGGAGTCCATGACTCCCCCGTCGACGGGAAGCTACACCAAAACCTTTACCCTTCTATTCTAACACGAAACATCTAGATGTCACTAACCAATGTGAGTAACCCCAGGACCAGCACGCAGACACACTACTTTGCCACGTATTCCGACTTTGGAATACACACGCAAGCCAGACCTTTCCTCGAACCCCGTCCATCAGGCCCTTAACTCCTAGTCAGACCTAGAATACCACAGGAACCCAATTCACCTCCCAGACGAAGTCAAACGATGCACTCGAAGCCGTATCGTCAAGCACTTCAAGGAATAGTGGAGCAACCACACCAAAGCAGAAGCAACATGGAACGTGGAGACTACCCCGCCTCTAAATTTCCCATCTTTTCTACGCCTAGCCTAGGAATCTCAGGGACGAGATTCTTGTAAGGGGGGTAGGTCTATCACACCATGTGTTTTGCCTCTTCTGACTAAGTTAACATAGCTTAAAAATTAGGGCCAACAAAAACTTTTTGTGGGCATGTGATGCTTGACTCGATTGCTATTTGCTTGATTACTTGCTTGTGTTTTACTTCATAAAATCCCTCCTACTCTCAAAACTCATCTCCTTGATACAAATCCTTGCCCAATGATCATGCCATGTGTAGGACCAAAAACTATTTTTTATACCAATTTATTTTGGCCAAAAAGCATTTATCTAATGTAGGTTTTCAAAAAACCTGAGTTGGGGCTTGAACTACAAGTCCTTAAATTAGGATATTTAAATTCTTTCAAAAACTATATTTGAAACCTATTATATATAAGACTTCCCAAAAACACTAAATATTATTCTTAAAGATTATTTTCCTATTTATTTAAAGGCTTTTTCTTAAGGCCAGAAATGCTCTTTTATAGGGAAAAAATATTTTTATGCTTTCAAAATATTTGAGAAAATTTAGGGAAACTCAGTGGACATATATTTTTCATATATTAGAGTTTAAACATATGGTCATGTTCAAAATATTGGACAAAACCCTCCAAAATCCTTTCTGCATATTTCAAGCATTTGGAATATTTCTCTAAGAAATATTCTCAAATAAATCCAGGAAAATTCTAGCAAGTCACATATGCCAAATGTGATGATCTTGCAAAGCTTCATCTAAATCCAAATAGTTTTGGTTCACAAAACTACCCCAAAACCCTCTCTGTCCATAACCAAATTTGAACAACTTTGCATTGTCAAGTTTCTTCTTTTGATCCCAAACTTTGTGGGCATGCTCTAATGCCCAAATGATGCAACCACACCAAGTGGGGAATCAAGGAGAATAGATTTGCATGACTAGACCTAAGGAAATCCATTTCTGCTGATTTCTAGACTTGGGACAATTTAACTGGCTATAGTGCCGCAATAGTTTATCCGTTGGGGTATCAAACGACCTCCGAATGCGACAAAATTTGGTAGATGCTACAATATACTAAGACCGCACGCCAACTTTCAACCCATTCCGAGAACATTTGATTCCCACTTATAAAACAATATTGTAATGATGTCGCGGACACGTGCAAGTGCGTTTGGTCTCGAAACGGTCAACGACAAGAATGGGGAGAACCGGCAACTACGAACGGATGTAAGTTTTGAAAAAATGAAGGCAACAGAGTGCCAATGCAATGCGAAAGATGCCATGATGAATGCGACAAACAAATAAATTACACGGCGATAACGAAATAAAACGGGAATCATCTGAAGTGTCGGTCTGGGGTTGTTACAACTCTCCCCACTACAAAGAGATCTCGCCCCGAGATCTTATAATGAGAATTGGAAGATAAAGTGGAACAGGTAACTAAGTTGCTTCTTTGACAAACGAGTGATATCAACAAAACTTGGAGGTTGCAAAGAGATGAAAAGAACACAAGGGCATGAAAGAACTGAAAGCACTCTAGTTGAAACGAGATCGACAAAGAATGAGAAGGGAAGAATTTGGCAGCACTTCGGTTGAAAAGAGAGGTAAAAACTTGATAAGATGAAAAGAACTTGAAGAGAGGAAATACTCCAGTTAAATGGATAAGGAAGGAGATGAACATGATCTTGATAAAACGAGATGATGGATGGAAGATAGCAACATCACAATGCCTTCGGGATAATAGAGTAGAAGCAAGATCGTTGGAAAGAAAAGAACGGAGAAGAAAATGACAATTTCTACAATAATTGAATTTGGAAAGCATCATTACAAAGAAGAATTGAACTGAGTTGTTGGAAAATCAACAACGAAAAAAATAAGTTTGTTGTGGGTTTATGGAAATCATCTCAAAATTATGAGGTAACAACCGACCACTAACAGAAACAATTGATTGCTTGAGAGCCAAAAGAGATGGAAACTTCTTTCACCAAGATGACAATGAAAACTTGGATCATCGATAAGCACCACAATAGATACAATCATTAGGATAAGATTTACGTGAAATCTAATCCAAGATAGCTGCGAGAAAGGAATGATGGGTTTAAATCTCTCATTCTTGACAAATTTTTCTTCGAGACTCCTCTTAATTCAAGAATGCTATAACACCATCTCAAAAGATAAGGGAGAATGAATTACACTTTGAAATGCAAGACAAAGAATACTTGAGCTCCTCCAGGAAGAATCTTGAAGAACACTTTGAGAAAAGAAAGAAATTCTTAACGAACCACCATGACGAACCTCTTGGAAGAACTCCGGAAATGAAAAGGATGCTAGAAAGAATTGAAGGTTGAAACAACCAAGATTGAAGCATTGCTATGATTTAGATGGAGCTTCGAGACAAGATAACTGAGAACACTTGGAACTCCGGAAAGAAAAGATGAGCAACTTAGAACCGAGAATTAGATATCATGAACAACTCCGGAAGAAGGATCGAAATCACCTTGATGAAATAAGAATAAGAATTATGTTATGCTTATTCTTCATCAAGTTAAATTGATGAAAAGCAACGGATTTGCATAATACTTATACTTTTTGAAAAGGTTGAAGAGATATAACATGAACTCGAAGAAGTCTTCAATGAAACACCGATAAGAATTTGCAAACGAATGATGATACTTCGAATGAATGGATATACATGAGAATGAAGAGATCACGATCTGACTAAGAGAAAAACTTGAGCGAGCCACCAGTAAGAATTGAGAACGAAGGAGGAAAACCTCAATGAACGAAGAAACATCAATTTGGAAGTATTCGAGAATGGGAGCTGCAAGATAGGAACGAAGAAATATTCTGAAATGATGGATGTCCGGATAAACTAAAATGAAATAATTTCACGATTGGAAATAATTTAAGATGATAGCAACAATCTTGAACCACAAATCTTCAAGAGAACGGATAACGAGTAAAGAGAAACCATCCTTCAGTCTTCCAAGCTAAGAATGACGATGAGGAACACCACCAAGAATTACTGAGATACTCTAGAATAATGACGCAAGAAAGCATCTGACAGATGGCATCCATTCTTACGTCACACTATAAGAAGGATTTGAGAATAAACACCGGGAACAAATCAAAAGGACAGGTAAGATCCTGCGAAAAGACCCGTGGGTTATGGGCCCACTCAAAGAAAACACCATTGAAATGATTGCTTATAAAGATAGATTGCACCGGTACAAATTGAAAACTTGAAGAGGTGAGAACCTCGAAATAATTTGAAAGGATTTAAATGGAAATATGATTCTTCTGGGATTTCTTCTTTGCTTCGGATTTTTGATATAGAAAGAGGCCAATAAACACGAGAGGCTTGGATGAGAATTTCCAACACGACGAAGCTTTTGATGAATGAAAAAGGTAATGATGAATACTGAAAGCTTGAATTTAATTCATCGGATAAGAAAACGAGAACAAAGAATGATGAACTTAGCACATGAGCATCTTCACAATGAATCACCAGATACAATATGGAAGAAAAGATAGCGGAAGCATCACATGAATAGAAAAGACAGTTGATTCGAGATGTCTTGCTCCAGAAGAGAAAGGGTGGGAGGGTGGGCAAAAGAAGAAGACAACTTAGGACGGATGAAAAGAACTCCGTTGAGAAAAGTGAGAATTGATCTTGCAAATCTTGAAAAGGATTGGATTAACTTGAAGAGAAACATGCCAGTTGGCGAAAGACCTGCCATCACAATTCTGATTGATTAAGAAAATTTGCACTCCCATAGCAATATGAGAACATCATTTAGAAAGGGTATGAAATCAACACTTGACATCGAAGCAACTCGAATTACCATACTCCAACAAAACAAAGGATGAGGCTTGAAAATTAAGCCGGAAACAAATTCATGACAGAGGTTTCGCTCGATATTTTCATGGTAAGGCTCGCACATGCTGGATCTTACAGTAGCCATCATATACAAGGTAGTGCACACGACATATGAAACGTCCCCGAATCATAGCAAGCTACGAGGATTCTTCAAGACACAACGAGAACCATTATAAGAAAGACCGTGAACAAACGAACCAAACTCACATCATGCATCTATTGGAAGGATAATCCTAGGTATACTACTTGAATTCCCACTTAAGAACTCCTGAAATCTTCTAGTTATGCAATCTGGTCCAACGGATACAAGGAGCAAATCCATCACTCAACTCCTAGAATGATACTACTCTCCAATGTATCACATCCGTCAACACATAACCAGAGACCTTGGAAACTCATCTACCTTAGACCCTCGTAATCAAAACAATACTAAACATGGCAATACATCTGGACGCTCTCCCCAGTACTGGGTGACACCAGACTCCTCTCGCCACAAATAGTATTGAAGCGATTCCGAACATCTTCGTCCTGACATACTAAGGAAACTGAACGATAGCGAGTGTGACAAGAAAACTTTGCTTCTCAACTCCCCAGGACACTGCCGGTAACAGCCCAAGACCGACGCTATGGATAAATTCGATATGTTCCGTTATCGCCATGTGACTTATTGTTTGTCGCATTCATCATTGCATCATTCGCATTGCATCGGCACTCTATTGCCTTCATTTTTTTCAAAACTTGCATCCAATCGTAGTTGCCAGTTCTCCCCGCTCTTGTCGTTGACCATTTCAAGACCAACCACACTCGCCCGCGCCCGCGACATCATTAAAATATTGTTTTATAAGTGGGAATGAAATGTTCTTGGAATGGGTTGAAAGTTGGCGTGCAGTCTTAATATATTGTAGGTAGACCGCGTGCCAAATTTCGTCACATTCGAAGGTCGTTTGATAACCCAACCATTAAAAATATAGCGGCACTATAGCCGATTAAAACGTCAAACATTTTTGGTTTACAAAAACCCTGTGCTGGGCCGCAAAACTTCCCTCTCATCTCAGCCTAGCCTATCTACAAAACACACTAGACCCACCTACCTAAACCCTGCGACCGGAGCCGTCCGATTCCGGTCGAATGGCTCGAATCGTTGCAAAATTCCCTAAGCTAGCCATCCCCTGCTATAAATAGACATCCCTTTGACCTAATATCAAAACCCTAGACATCCACCTCGGGATCTGCGCAACCCCAACCAGCAGCTGCCACCCACGCCTCCTGTCTCCCTCGTCCTCGTGTCTGGCCCGCTCGGGCCCAAGGGAGGCCCGCCCGAGATGATCTGGGCCCGAAGCAGCAATGGCGTGCCGCTCCCCGCGCCCGAGCCCCGAGCTCCCGCGCCCCAGTTGCTCGCCGCCGACGCCTGCCTTGCCTAACCGCACCCAACCTCCTCCCCGCACCATTGCCTCTAGAGGACCTCGTCGTCCCTCACCCGACCCGCTGCCTCACACCGCGCCGCTGGCCTCAAAGGGCGCCGCCACGCCGAGCCGCCCTGCCTCCGCCGCCTGGATCCGGCGTCGGTCACCGACCTCGCATCGCCGTTCCCGCCACCGGTCACCTCGCCCTTCCGTGCCTTGCCCGCGACCCGGTCCGGTTGCCCCGGCACGGATCCGCGGCCGTTAAGCCCGCGCCACGGCGTCGCGGCTCCGCCGGCGCCATAAAGGGCGCCTGAGCCGACCCTGACCTGGGCCCGCCCCCAGGATGGCCTCGTCCCCTGACGGCCGGGTCCCCCGATCAAAACGGCCACCTGCACGCCATCGCCCCGCGTCCGCGCCATCCAGGTACTCCGTCGTCCTAGATCCGCCTCGTCCCATACCCCTCGAACCAAATGGGATCTCCCGATCCGATTGAACTGCGTCGCCCCGTTTTCCGCGCTAGGTAATTTTCTCAAAGTCCCTGAGATATGCCCGTTTTAACATCATCTATGCATTTTGAGAGGGCCATAACTTTGTACATATGTATCCGATTGTGACGAACTTTATATGTAAATTGATCTACATTTTGTGCTCTACATGATGGTGGCATTTCCATACATATTAGGATGCATATACATGCCATAATATCTGTTGCAAAAGTGCATTGTGAAATAATTGTTGAAAGAGTTATTTTATTTAAATTTGTGAGGATGGTTGCATCAAATCCATAAGTCATACGCATATGATTCCTCAATGAGTTTTGCCCTATGATATGCCTAATTTGATTCCATGCCATTGCTTGCCATTGAAAACATCAGTAGCATGTTCATTTGTTGATCTTAAGTGGCCTTCGTGATAAAACTGTTTTGCTGTTAACAGAAAGTACCATTTTGCAAAAATCATAGTAAAAGATCCATGCATCCTATGAATCCGTGCCAATGGAGTAAAAATGAAGATTGCCATGTCTACTTTCATGATATATATTTTCCATAAATATTAAAATTGCTATAGCTACTATTTTGTGCATCCAAAAACAACATCATGAACTAACTGTTTTGCATCCCAGATTTTCACCAAGTCTAAAACCGTTGTGTTACAACTTGTCAACTTGTCTTGATGAATGCCATTGATCTAGAGGTAATCTTAAGATGTTCAGTAAACATGATTTGGTATTCATCGTATATATACTATCTTCGCATGCCTTTTCATGCCATAAAAACCTCCTATAGCATAATGAAAAGTCACCCTCAACATGCCATTCCAAATTTTTCTATTTGCATAAAACTAAGATTTCCACTGTCCCTAATCTGCATAGAAACTTTGCATCTTGTGAAAATAATACCAAATCATACATGATGCCTATGAAAATGATCTTTATAGTGAATGTCCGTGTACTAAAGAACGGGGTCCCTAGTACCCTGACTTGTGCACCAGATGACCGCAGCCCTCCGGATCGGCAAGACCCTGCCGGGCTGGATTTGGACGCCAAAGCCTCTTCATACAAGGGGTCGAGCGAACCGGCAAGCCCCTCCTTGCCGGAGCACTCGACTGCTTATGCACCCGCCAAGGCCTCCGCTCGCCAAGCCGCACCACCGGGCTGGTTGTCCAATCGCTTAGGTGTCAAGCAGGCACGGGATTAGGTGGAGCTGGTCGGGGCGCATGGCAGCTCTCTAGATTTATAGCAGAGCTTTAATGACACCCGTCCTACGGCATGGCAAAGGAATAAGAGGTAGCTGGGCGAACGGCGGAGAAGGAGAGGCAATCCTTGCCGGAAGATGTCGCCAGCGCGCCACCTCACGACACATTTAATGCATGTGTCCTAATCCATCAGAGTTAGGTATTTCCCACTATCACTGTAGCCAGCGATTTTGGTAGAGGGATATACATTGTTTATCCATGTGTAAAGACCATTTTAGCCATTGTGGTAGCCCTTGGATTATAAAAGGAGGTCCATGGTTACCTTTGGAAGGGTTGACACTCCGTTCATTTACACGCGTAGCGACATTGCCTGAGCATCCTTGCCGGGCTGCAACGCTCCTGTATTATGAACCTGAATAAACCACACCACACAAGACGTAGGGTATTACGCTCCGGCGGCCCGAACCTGTCTAAACCCTCGTACATGCATGGTCCGATGGAGCTCTTTGCGTTAGAGGATCTTCCTTTCCAAACCACGGAAGGGGCCTTGCCGGCCCCATAGATAGTCGTACCCCGACATCTTTGGTGCGCCAGGTAGGGGCACACCCCTTACGTGAACCTTCGCCGACTCCTGCGCGTCGCCGTCAACATCTTCTTCGACGACCATGCCTCCCAAGAAGACCAAGGGCGCAGCAACGCCCACTCCTTCCGCGTCCAAGCTGCCCTCGCAAGTGGTCGTCAGCGACGCCGACGGAGGCGGTCCCCGCATTAACCATGCCAGTGAACGCAGCCACAACACTGTACGGAGCTCCGCGAGCTGCGATCCATACCCCGTCGTCGTGGAGACACGGAATGCGCCTGCAGCAACCGCGGCCGACAATGCGGTGGCGGCAGCAGCATCAGTGGTGGCGACAGGACCTCCACCACAGCCTTTGATGGTGTCCTGGACTAGGGGGTACTCACCATGTAGTCTCCCGACCAGTGGGTCGGGCCGAGGACCCTCAGAGTGATTCACTAATGGGCCACTTCGGGCAGCCCATGATGCATACAAGGGAGATTCCACAAGACTTGGCGCACAAGACAAGGTCTCCTCTAAACCCTAGGCCTACGATGCATTATATAAACCGAGGCCAGGCTAGAAAATAGACAACCTCAATCTCATATTCATTACTACAATCTCGTGGTAGATACCTGTACTATGTACTATCCCCCATATAAATATAATCAAAAGCAGGACGTAGGGTATTATCTCCTCGAGAGAGCCCGAACCTGGGTAAAATCCTGTGTCCATGTTACCATCGTTCCAAGACGCTAGCTTAGGACCCCTACTACGAGATATCCCGGATTAAGAACCGACATTGGTGCTTTCATTGAGAGCCTGCTGGGCGATCGTCACGGGTCGATGGGATGATCAGGTGATATTTTTCAGTCAGATCTATTGTATATAATTTTTCTCTGCTATGAAATTGTTGCCGTGTCACGATATTTGTTGCAGTCAGATCGGATCGTACAAACTTTAGCCGCAGTGGATGTATCCGCTGTCTGGAAATACATCGGGTCCAAGCTACCTCGCATGCCGTAAAGGATCTGGGGAAACGCGCTTGTAAACAGCAGTGCAAACTTGGCGGACTCGCTACATAGCTCAACACAAAAGAAAGCAATCTGCGGGGTGGCTAAGGAGATCGCGCATAGCGTCCTGCTCACGCAGAGCAACACAGGCGGGCCGGTCGACAGGAGTTATGTCCGGCGGCAACGTTGATGTGACCCTTGTGTGACAAGTAGTACTATACAAGTACTTGATAATACTTTCTCCGATATGCTTCCGCCGTGAAGCGACGCTCCAGTTGACCATGCAGTCGACCTTTCGGCGGACGCTCCAGCACTGGCTCCAAAATCTGCTGCATGCGTCCACCGTCGCATGATAAAAGCGGCCAGAGCAAGGCCTACGAGGATGGATTTGACAGCCTGCTGCTCCTGCACGTGAAGTCCTAGCACCAGCACTTGTTCAAGATCAATGGAAGCATAAACAAAGGGCAACACACTTTTGCAGCACGGTTTTATTTTTCTACAAACTATTCGTTTAGCACATAAAATTATTACGCACAGAATATTCTGTTGGTTTCCCCTACATTATTTTTGCAGAGATATTCTACCGATGTTCGTGTGTGACGTCGGTCTAGCCAACCTCTTGGGGATTTCCTACCTATATCGACATCGACCTCGTGCCAAATAACCGGCCTCGACTACGCGACGCCGCTACCTCGGCGAGCCGACGTCGTCGTCCCGTCTCTACCGACCTCGGCGCTCAGGCCATATTTTTTCTAATCATTTACTTCACTTAAATTAATTAAGTAGAAGAATTCCTTTAACATACATTATTTGTTATTGCTTTTAGCTTGCACAATTTATTTGCGTAGGTAATTGGCTTCGACTGGGTAACGCAGTCACCTCGCCTTCGATGACCGAATTGTGTCGTCACCTTGGTGCGCTGCCCTGTCTCGGCATGCCCGCGCAATCACTTCATTAAGTCGATGTCCTATATGCTGACTTGCTCGTCACCTCGGCTGGACCGGGGGCTTTGCCATCTCTTCAACAACCTGCTCCGGGGACTTCGGCGTCACTAGCCGGTCAGCTTCATCATGTTAGCCGGATCGGGGGCTTCACCTTGCCACATTGATCGTGATGCGTTGCCACTTCATCAAGCCGAGTTCTTCGCTCGGGCACCTCTGGGTCGGCTTGGGGGCTGGGACCTCGATCCGGCGCAAGCTCGGCCCACATCATCAATGCCGAGCACATTAACCAGCTAAGTCGCTTTCAGGCTCAACTTTTTTTCAATTTTAATCTTTGTTCAGTTTAAATAAAAAGTTTGTTTGTTAAAAACACTTCATTTTCCCATGATAACTGTGGGCTTCGCCGTCATGCTGCCGAACTACTCTACCTCCTCGGCTGGACCGGGGGCTCCGCCTCGCCGCAGCAACCGTGTTGCGTTACCACTTCTCAACCCAAGCTCTCTCCGCTCGATTACCTCGGGCTTGGGGGATGGGACCTCAGCTAGGCCGAGGACTACGTCTCTGTCCCGCCATAACCCCGGACCGCACCGTGCACATTAACCAGCTAAATCGTTTTCGTGCTCAGCTCTCTTTGAAATTTTACTTTTTGTTCGGTTCAACCAAACATCATATTTTTTGTTTAACAAAAAAAATGTTTGTTAAAAAATTTATTTTTTGTTAAAAAATTCTTTACCCGATTTAACCGGGGGTTCTTAAATATGTATGAGCCGTTTTATAATAAATGTGTTTCTTCTTGGTCGTTGCAAAGTCTTTTTCTGCTACTCCTTTTTCCGACACTAGTGTGTGGTCAATAGCCAGATAGTCTGTTTTCTTTCTAAAGCCGCTCAAGTTTAGTTCGCTAAACAAGCCTTGGAGAAGCACTCCGCCTTCGGGATATGGAGGTTGAAGCCAAAGGCTGGCCCGCTTGGAGTCCGGAGATCGGATGTATCATGTTCAAGCACGACCGAAGTACGTTTTAATTTTAAGACCAATTTGTATTGGCACCAAAAAAACGTGATTTAGTTCGGACGTCAAAGTTTTTCGCATAGGTTTTTTGGCTTTTCGAGCTTATGGCACTTTTAAGCTATTTGTATGTTTTTCTTTTTGGAGGCGGGACACCCTCATGACTGAGGTGCCCTGCGTAATAATTCAGCTCGTGAGATCTTTTCCTACCCACAACTCGGTATCTTTCTTGCCGACTTACACCTCGGCGTTGGGGAAACACATATGACATCTGGACTAGTTCCCGAGGAGATTTGATCCTTAGGTGGGTCGGTCGCACCCAACCTGAGTCTCGGGGGATACTGTGTGTCTCCAGCATAGCTCTCGTAGTACAACGTCGGATGCCTTTAAAGTATTGGCAATATCAACGGGGGACTTCGACTAGAGCTGAACCCACCAAAAGCCAAGGTACTCGGAGCAGTCCTCGGCAAAATGTTCTCGGATATTGCTTTATATGCATCAGTTTCGAATTGTGTCTTCGGTCAATAGTTGGGTTGCCCTACTCCTGTGATTTCCTCCTACATTCCGCTTTGTTCGGCTAGGTGTGCAAAGGGAGAACCACTGTGATTGTACTTCCGATTTAACTGGTCAAGTACCTTAGTGGAGAAAGACGAAAATTGACTATCACAATGAGCGCATACTGGTCAGCGATCCGATGACTCTGTCAAACTATAGACCGATAGAGGTTACCTCGTGGGCCTTTCATAAATTTCGCCGGAGTGTTGATGGCTTGACCTCGGCTGACGCCGAACACTAACTAGGGGCTAGTAACTAGCCTCCCAAACTTTAAGCTCCTATGACTAAGTGAAAGTTATAAAGCCTAGATATCCGATTGGCTCGTTTCCGCTAACACAATCACCTCCGGGCACCAAGACGTCGGCTAAGGGTTGTCTTGTTACTATGGAAACACCCTGTGTAGCATCTATGAAGGGGTAGAAGCCGATGATGGGCCACTCTCAAATGATAAACGGTCACAAAGGAGTCAAAATAGCATATAGCATAAAAGCATTTGTATTCAATATGCGAGTGTTGCCTTCTGTAATCATCGTTATAAAGCCATAAATATGCATCAATTTGACTTAAGATTATGGCCAAGCTGGGTTGCCTGGCTCCTGTGCTTACCCCCTACATTCCTGATTGTTCGGCTAGGGGGAAAAGGGAGCACCTCTGTGATTGTTACTTCCGGGTTATCCGGGTTAGTACCTCAGACTGGGTGAAGCCAAAAGCTATCCATCTTAAGAATATAATTGGTCGGCAATGACAGAAGTGAAAATTTTGGTTCATTAAAGACCACAAAGTTCGGGAACATTCGCCGAACTAAATCCTGAATATTTTCCTCCCACATTGATCGGAGTTGAGGTTTCACGATCATGGTCAACATGATATCCTGAGAAAAGGAACTTATAAATGAACTATTTTTCCTAGAAGATGTTTCTTACGTTAAGTAGTAATATAACATATCTCTCCGCGTACCTTTGTTTATAAAACCGTATGGCCGGATTGCCTTGTTTGCCGTAAATCTTTCCCCTTATAAAGGCTTTATAAAGTAGTACAAACACTCCTCGGCTACTGGCCGAGGAGGTTGAAGCCGATGGTCGGTCAACAAAGTCTTGTACAATGTGGATCCGAGCATTAATGATGTAAAGTAATTGGATACATAAAATCATTATACATAAATTGTGTCAAACGTAACAACGTTTGTGTCAAACAAATGTCAATCCTTAATTCGACCACCCGTGCCCAAATTAAGGCTCGGGGGCTACTGTATTACCTATTCAATGCAACAAATTCAAAGTGCAATACGGTTTCCAAGGAGATTCGATCCTCAGGTTGGTCGGCCGCACCCAACCTGAGTCTCGGAAACTATGGCGCACCGCGTTTCTATTCCTAAGTATGCTGCCGAGCAAGGACTTGATCCTCAGGCCGATTTCACAAATCGACCTAAGTCTCAGGGGCTACTGGGATCTGTGGTTTTATTATTTCCTTCAGGTGCATCTCGGATTTTAGACCGACACACACCTTGAGGGCTACTGGCTATACATCTCGGTAGTAAATAAATTGCGCCGATCGGAAATAAATCCCGCAAAAACAGCCCGAGACCGAGGTGGTGCACCACCTTGGAACCAGTCCGGCATAAAGCTTGGATGCAAGTGGCTGGCTCCATAAAGGGCATTTCCGGCATTAAGCTTGGATGAACTCCTTCAACTTTTTCAAGACCGAGGTAATATATGACACCTCGGATGCATACCGGCGTTGGAGCTCGGCTGCAAAAAGATACCTCGGATACAGTCCGGCGTTGGAGCTCGGACACAGTCCGGCGTTGGAGCTCGGCTGTAAAAAGACACCTCGGACATAGTCCGGCGTTGGAGCTCGGATGCGAGAGGAGACCGCCACACGGGAAACACTTTGAGCCCGAGGTGTGGCGTAAATATTACAAGTCATTAATAAAGGCCGAGAACTTAAAGGGGCTCCTCGGATGCCCGACGTGTGAACTCTTCGGATACACCTCAGCGATCCTCAAGATCGGAGATAGGAAGATTTGTTGAACCAGTTTTCAAGACCAGCATCTGAAGACGGAGAACAGTTCGGAAGAACCGAGGAGCGTCCCCAACTTGAAGACCGGTTCAGGGGGCTACTGATGGTGTCCTGGACTAGGGGGTACTCACCACGTCGTCTCCCGACCAGTGAGTCGGGCCGAGGACCCCCAGGGTGATTCACTAATGGGCCACTTCGGGCAGCCCATGATGCATACAAGGGAGATTCCACAAGACTTGGCGCACAAGACAAGGTCTCCTCTAAACCCTAGGCCTACGGTGCATTATATAAACCAAGGCCAGGCTAGAAAATAGACAACCTCAATCTCATATTCATTACTACAATCTCGTGGTAGATACCTGTACTATGTACTATCCCCCATATAAATATAATCAAAAGCAGGACGTAGGGTATTATCTCCTCGAGAGAGCCCGAACCTGGGTAAAATCCTGTGTCCATGTTACCATCGTTCCAAGATGCCTAGCTTAGGACCCCTACTACGAGATATGCCGGATTAAGAACCGACAGCATTCACAAGACAACTGCGACCAACGCCCCTAGGGTGGCGACCCTAGGCGGCACGTGAACAAGACCCCTGCACATCCCTCTCAAGACACTCAGGGCCGAGCTCGACAGCAACCTCCTGGAGGGAATGAGCAGCACGCGACGGCGCGGGGAGACGCTCCTCCTGGCACCGCCAGGAGTAAGAGCGCCACCCACGCCTCGCACCGCTCCATGCCCAAGACTCCGGAGGAAGCTCTAGCGCAGGCCCAGCTATTGCTGAACTTTCTGCCCGCATGAGAGAAGATGGAGGACTGAAGGGCGACAATCCAGAGTCTACTGAGTTTCGCGAACCGCGACAGGCCGGAGGGAGCGGGCCCGTCGTGCGCCCGCTAGGCAGCTCTGGGGGCTCCCACGACAAACACGGTGCATTCTCCCCCACAACAACAGCAACCTACCCGCCGGACCGACGTACAAGACGAGGTATCGTACGCCTCGACGGATCCGCGGTTGAACAATGATCAATGCCATGTCTGGAAGGATAGACGCAAGGAGGACGCTCGCACCACCATCGAGAGGCGGCGTCAGGCAAGAAGAAACCCTAAACTCGGCATCTGTGGGAAAGAAATGTGCCAATAGAAGATTGTCGCACCACCTTTCCGTTTTCGTTTAAAGAAACATCATTTCTTGCCGGTTAAAGAAACGGAAAGGGGATTGTAGAAACCCTAAACCCTAAACTCGACAATCCCCTTTCCGTTTCTCGCACCACCATCGAGAGGCGGCGTTAGGCGGATCCCGTGGGGTATATCCCCAACATTGAGGTACCATAGACAGCTGATTCAGCATATCTTTGATTCTTCTCGGAGGCTGCTCAAGATTTTTTACTGCCGTTATGGCCAAGACACATCCCGTGAACATCTGCTCCACATACGTGAAGATAGCTTTCAGCTTTACTATGGGCTGCTGCATGAGATTGTTACTTTTATGCCCTGCACAAAGAAGAAAAACATCAACATGGGCCGGCAAAAATTGATGACCCGGAATGTGATAGTACAGAGATCAAAAATTGTACCAAAAATGGCAGCAGTCATATCAGTAATATGCTTCTTCAACGTCTTCAACTCATCTGTCACAGAGCCAAGTCTCTTCTCGGAATCGTCTTCACATCTCCGCAGATCGTCATTTTCTTGCTCCGCCTCAGCTTTGGCTTTTAGCAAAATTTCGGAAGATTGACGCAATGAGTACTGAAGATCAGCCGCTTTCTTCTTAGCCACCATCTTTAGCTCTTTGTCTTGTCTAAGTCTTTTTTGTAAGCCGGCCACAGATGACCCGGCTATGTTCAGCATATCCTCCAGATTTAAATTATTTAGTCATCGGTTCTCAAAATACCGACTCATCGCAGGTCGACGACCCAACATTTGGGGGTTACAATACATAAAATTTTATCTATTGTTCAAGTCCCATGCAGTTGCAAGCATTCTACACGGCACTTGGGGGCTAATGCAAATCAAATCCTTTTGCAAACTATAAAAAGACCCGGTCATTTCAAAGAATTAAGCCGGCCCTTGGGGGCTACAAATTGAGTTCTAATTTCACTAATTTCCCTCTCTTAAAGTACCGACTTACTATTACAAATAATAACTTGGTCCTTGGGGGCTACAGGAACTCTCACAAGATGCAAAATGTTATTTATGGAAGACCCGGCTCATTAACTCACCCTAATGAGCCGGTCCTTGGGGGCTACAAGAGTATATATGATAACGGGAAAAGGACAAATTTTGTTACCTCATATTTCCGCTTGAGGGTGCAGACCAAGCTCATTTCAATGTCCCGGCTCTCAGACAACCGGGTCATATATTGTTGATGCAGGCCCTCAACATCCTGATTGGCAAACTCCGGAAGCTCAAGTTTGGCTTTCCCTTTTGTCAAAATTTCTGGCTCATTCTTGGTCATAATCTTGGCCAAAACGGTGGAGGTTTTGGGAGCCTTGAAAGCCTCTCAAGTGACGGTAATATCCATATCATTGGTGGTGGTTGAGGAACAATATTCTCAACCTCCTGCACAGGGATGGAGGCACGAGCAGGGCTTGGCGAGTTAACATGAAGAGTCGGATCATCCATTTCTGTCTGCTCTTCTTCAAGATGAGTTGGGTCATCCATCGTCATCGATTTCTCAATCTGAGTTGGGTCATTTACATGAGCTGACTCAGTCCTTACATCCGGGTTATCTTGACCAGCAGGACCAGTCTGAGGATCGGAATCAACCACTGGTGGGTTTTGAGCATTGGAGCCCTCTGCAGTTGAAGATGACCCGCCACCCTTATTCCTTGAAAAGGCTTTGGCTCTGCAAACATGAAAATAAGTGTTGGGTTAAGAAAATTACAAGTGAGAACAAAGAGGTAAAAACGGCTTACTATTAAAACTTACCCACGGTTTATGGTGAAGGTAGGGAGTTGAATTGCGGACGACTCGCCAGAAGAGGGCGGCGTTTCCTGGTAATTCGAATCAGAAGGGTTGACAGGTTGTTTAAAAAGACCGGCTTGAGGACGAGATGGAGTTGGACTGTGTGGCACCTCAACCCGTTGCTTGCGAGTCACCGGCTCAAGAGAGAGGCCAGCGGATAACTCCTCGCAGCTTCTCCGGGTCTTGCATTTTTATGTGCAGGCATGTTGAGTTTTCTTCAAAAGAAAGTTCAGATCTAAGTAAGCGTATGGATGCAAAAAACTTAACCTTCATGACGGCTTGCCTTGTCATCTTCGGGATATATGTTTCTGATGAGTTGGAGGAAATTGAAATTACCTCAACATTGTCGGCTTAACTAAATTCGGTGTTATCCTGAAAGGTGGATGCGTCAGCAAGATCAACAAACAATTGGCCAAGGGAATCAAGCTCTACCTCAGAATCTTCTCCTGAGTCATTTTCATCCGCCGGGTCATCAGCCAGCTCAGGCTGAGAGAGGGTAACGGTTTTGCATCTGGCTTTCCACCAGTCAAAGTTTGCCTATAGGAAAAATACAAGCCAGAAAAATAGTATGATGAGTAAGAAGAATTTTACAGGAAAAATAAACAAAGTTCACAAAATGCATACCGGAGGAACCGGGTTAATCAAGCAGAATGGAGCAAGTCCGGTCATGCTGCACTTCTCTTTTGAATCACCAAAGAATTTTTTGGTGGCCTTATTGATGTCACTGTCAGACAGTCTTTTCCTGCTAAAGCGTTGAACGTCTTTTGACTCGCCAGTGTAATTACACATTAAGTCGCCACTTAGACTAAGAGGTTGGATCCGCCAGCTTATCCAACACCGGATCAGATCGATTCCGGTGAGGGCGTGAGCAGTCAAGGCCCTTAGCTTCAGAAGCACAGGTGTCAGTTGTTTCCTCTCCTCTTCGGCTGGCCAACGCGGGAATTCAGTGGAAGCGTCAAGCCACTCCAATCTATAACCCGGCAAGATTCTGGCCTTCAGGGGCAGTGTTCTTGCAATAGAACCAAGATTTGTTCCAGCCTTTCGGATGACTCGCCAGCTTCGATTCAGGAAAAGGACTATTTTTCCTCTTCTGGATAGAAATTGCACCAAGCTCTACACTGGGGCCATGCTTCACTTCATTTTGATGATCGATATAAAAGAACTCCCTAAAAAGATTCACGGATGGCTCGATCTAAAGATATACTTCACAGAGGACTTGGAATTGACAGATATTGGTCATAGAGTTGGGACCAATGTCGTGTGGCCTAAGATTGAAGAAGTTGAGAAGATCCCTGAAAAACTTTGACCCGGTTGGTCGAAAGCCTCCGTTTAGATGGTCTGTGAAAACCACAATCTCCCCTTGTTCAGGTTGAGGGGAGTATTCTTCTTCAGGCGCCCGCCAGCCGATTTTGGCTTGAGCCGGCAAAAGACCTTGAGCAACAAGGTTCTCCAACGTGAGCACAGACTCTTGAGATCTAACCCAGCCACAAGCTTTGCTGGTCTTAGGAGCCATCATGATTTTTGCGGGTCTGAGTGCAAAGGCAAAAATAAAAGAATAATCCGGTATTTAATTGAGCAACATCAAGAAGGATAACTCGCCAAAAATTTAAAGAGGAGTATAACAGTTTAATAAGCAGCACATGAGCTGGATTGTGTTTAGAAAGCACAATATGCAAAAATAAGCCAGCTAAAGGTGGACGCAAAAGCTAAAAAGACTTGGAGAAATTTTTACGTATGCACAAACTACTTTCTAACAAGATGCAAGACAAACGGATCTGGTAAATACAGGAAAAGGGAAATAAATGATCTAAAGGCCAACGGAGGCGCTGAAAGTGGAGCATTTGCAGAGTCTCATAAGAAATATATTTTGGATCTAATACATTATGAAGGTACGGCGGAGATAAAACCAGAACCGTTTCCATCAAAGGGTGTAAATTTACTAAGATCTACAGCCATGGATGAATAGGACTTGAAGAAGCCCGGTGAACTATGAAGAACACTCCAACCCTAAAAGGAGGAAATGAGACTTACCGGAGTTGGAGTTGTTGGGGATGTAGGAGTCTTGAGTTCCTTGAGGCAGCCGCGGACGATAAGCTCCGCTGAGGACGGCGGCGTGCTTGTTTCTCTTCAAGCGATTTGCACTTCGGTGAGTTCGGGCAGAGAGTTGGAGGCGAGAGGAAGAAGACGACGTAAAAACCAAAAGGGAAGGTTGAGCGGCCTATTTCTAAGGAGGGAAATCCGAAGCGACACAGTGGAAACACTAATCGTTGTAGTAATTTGTGGCTACAAGAGTGCCTTAATTCCCGCACCTGACCAGATTTGACGCCTGTTTAAAAAGATTCGCCGTGATGACGTATTGACGTCAGAAGGTAGCAAGATGATGTAATGATGGTGATAGCCGAAAACAAGTTAAATCTTGGACAAAGAAAAAGACCCGGCAGATTATTGATCCGGACAAGTGTTCAGGAGCAATGATGAAAACGCCGACTTGGAGATAAGCCTGAACTTTAACCTCCATTTTTTAGTTTATTTGTTTCAGGATGGAGTTTGACATGAATAAATCCAAGTCAAACTGGGGGCTAATGTTGGGGATATACCACACGGGATGACCCACCAAATATATGACCCGGCTATCAAGGTGGCTGCTCATAAGTATGGTCGTTGCATGGGCCGCAGAAGTTCTGAAGCTTAAGGCCCAGAAGGAGGCTTACGCAAGAAGGCTGGCTCATTGGCCAGGCTTGGCGGGCTAGTTTAACAAGAGTAATCATGAAGAATATCCTTGCTTAAGGGACAAGACAAAAAGAAGTAGATTAGGTCACGGGTCATAATATGACCCGGATTCTATTGTACCCTCAGGGCCTCAACCTATATATAAAGGTGAGCCCCTGAGGGAGAAAGATCAAGTAAGAAAGAAACCCTCGAGAGCTAGGTTAGCGATTCCGCACCCTTGTAATCGAGATCATCGTCAATAATACAAAAAGCAGGACGTAGGCTTTTACCTCCATCAGAGGGGCCGAACCTGGGTAAACCCTTGTCTCTCTTTTCCGATCAACCCCGTCCAAGTCGCCACCTAGTTGCGATGGCCTCGCACCTAAGTTCTCACCTGAGGACATCTTCCATGACAAAACCATGGCACATAATGTATGGAGCCGAGGCCGTCCTACCTTGTGACATCATTCATGACGCACCTAGAGTGCGCATATATGAGGAAAGGGAAGCCGAGCTAGATCGGCAGGACGACCTTGAAGCACTGGAGGAGGAACAAAACGTGGCTCGAGCGTGTTCCACCTTTTATCAACAACAGACACGGCGCTACCAGAGTAGGGAAGTCCGGATGAAAGCATTTAACAAAGGTAACTTGGCCATGAGGTTTCACCCAAAAAAGCATAAGCATAAACTTCATCCGTGCTGGGACAGACCGTTCATAATCGATCAAGTGCTCATTGTAGGGGCATACCATATTCGAGATCCCGCAGAAAACAAAGTGGAGCCGAGCCCATGGAACACCGCCCTGCTTCGGCGTTTTTTATGGTTAAACACAACCACCCTTATTCTACCCCCTTCAATTTATGCTTAGCATCTTGCAGCTTTAGGCCTTCTTAGTTTTCTTCTTTTAAGATAAAAACATCTTTCTACTAGTTAGGGTCGGTAAATCCGAAGTGATATGCCTCCTTCTGTCGGCGTTCTGGGAACGGGGGTACCCAGACCTGCCTGCCTGCGGCCCAGGGCATGGCCCACTTCATCAACCAAACACAGCCAGGCGCGGCCCCACTCAAGACAAGGCCCTCGCGAGGACCCTAGGCTCGCGAGGAGGAGCAGCGCCAAGACAGGCAGGGGATGGGCCTCCCCAGGCCCCCTCCGGAGCGGCGGAGATCTCTATGCAGGGCCCGGCCTTAGGAGTCAAAGATGACACAAGGAAGGATAGGCGGGCGCCAGCGCGCCAGGCTGTGCAGTTTCCCCTTTGGTGCAAAGGGAGCAGGGACGTACGCGGGTTCCCAAAGCGCCCCCCAAAGGTTTCCATTCCGGTGCAACAAGTACACGACCACGAGCCCCGCAGGACGGATGTCATCGCCGAGCCCACCTCTGCATCATCGACAGCTACTTTGCAGGCGAAGACCGCCTTTGGGCAGGGCGGGCATGTACTCCTGTCCCCCTTCAAAATTGGTCGTTGTGGGATCCCTTCCCGCCATTGCGATAAGGGAAGAGGACCCGGGCCACCGCTATATATAGGCTAGGCTGCACCGTAGAGAGGGATCCGAAATCGGTCGATCCACTCATCCATCACCAAGCCGACAGAGGGCCAAGAACACCTCAGGAGCGCCCTCACGAGGCTCCAAAACACTGTACTAGTTCATCCACCACACCTCCTCGAGAGGCAATCCACCAAAGCAGGAGTAGGGTATTATGCTTCGCAGCGGCCCGAACCTGGGTAAACCTCTGTGTTCATCTTCTTCCTCGTCATCGCGCGAGTTCATCGTCTTGTCCATCGAGTAGCGAGCTAGGTAGGGCGAGGCTGCAGGGGATCTTCGCACACGCCCCTGTGTTCGAATCTTAAGGGTTTGCGGAGCCCGAAATCCGACATTTGGCGCGCCAGGTAGGGGGCGTGTCGGAGCTTCCCCACTCGCGGCGACAGCCGAGCCCCGGTTCGGCAACTCCATGGCGGGCAAGATCCCCGGCGCCGGCCGGCCCTCAGCACGCGATGGCGCCTGGACGCGCAAGGCCGGCCCCGCGGTCGCCTACATCCTCGGCGGGTTGCAGGCGTCGTCCTCCGGCCGCCATGTCAAGCGGTTCCTACGCCACGTAGGAGCGGTTCGGCCACGGCCCGAGCCCACGCCGCATCGCACATGGCCGGAGATCGACATCACCTTCGGCCCCGACGACCACCCCAAGACGACGGCAGCCGCTGGAACGCTTCCCATGTTGTGCACGCCGACCATATGCGGCGTGGCCGTCTCCAGGACCCTCATAGACGGTGGCGCTGGCCTCAACGTCATCTCCGTGGAGGCCTTCGACGCGCTGCAGTTACCCCGTGACCAGCTCGTACCTTCAAGGCCCTTCTCTGGGGTGGTCGGGGGGTCCATCGTCCCCGTGGGGCGGGTGTGCCTCCCCGTCACCTTCGACACCCGCTCCAACTTCCGCACCGAGCAGGTCGACTTCGATGTCGCCCACATCCACCTCCCGTACAACGCGATACTTGGCTACCCCGCCCTCACTCAGTTCATGGCGGCAACGCACCCGGGCTACAACGTCGTCAAGATGCCCGGGAGCGGCGGCGTCCTTACCGTCGCGGGGGATGTCAAGGATGCGTCCCACGTGCTCAAGCTCTCCTACAAAGCGGCGGCCGCGGTGCGCACCAGTGCCGGGGGCGCCGCGCAGGCCGCGGAAGACTCTGGGGGTGTCCTCGACGTCACGCTGGTGAAGAAGAGGCAGCTGTTCTCCCAGAGTCGGGCGGAGACAAAGCAGGTGCCGGTGGACGAAGGAAACCCTGGCCCTACCTTCACCATCGTCGCCGACTTGCCTCAGGATCAAGAGGAGGCATTGGTGGCCTTCCTCCGTGCGAACAAGGACGCGTTCGCGTGGAGCGCCTCCGACCTGGTGGGGGTCCCAACGGACGTGATCGAGCACCACCTCATGGTGTGCCCGAACGCACGTCCGGTAAAGCAAAAGGCAAGAAGGCAAGCTCCGGAGAAGCAGGCGTTCATCACCCAGGAGGTCGGCAAGCTGAAGGAGGCAGGGGTCATCCGGGAGGTGCGTTACCCAGAGTGGGGGGCCAACCCGGTGGTCGTCCCGAAGAAGTGCGGGAAGGAGCGTATGTGCGTCGACTTCACGAGCCTCAACAAAGCCTGCCCCCAGGACCCATTCCCGCTGCCGCGCATCGACCAGATCGTGGACTCCACCACGGAGTGCGACCTCCTATGCTTCCTGGACGCCTTCTCGGGCTATAACCAGATCAAAATGGCGGTGTAGGACGTCGAGAATACGGCCTTCCTCACCTCGTGCGGGGTATTCTGCTACACGTGCATGCCCTTCGGGCTGCGGAATGCCGGGGCGACCTTCCAACGGCTGATGCACATCGCCCTGGGGCCGCAGCTCGGGAGGAATGCATAAGCCTACGTCGACGACATCGTGGTCAAGTCCAGGGCGGCCAAGGCCCTGGTCGAGGACTTAGAGGAGACATTCGCCAGCCTGAGGGAGGTGAACCTGAAGCTCAACCCCGAAAAGTGCGTCTTCGGGGTCCCCTTGGGCAAGCTGCTCGGTTTCCTGGTATCGCACCAGGGAATCGAGGTGAACCCGGAGAAGATCAAGGCCATAAGCAAGATGAGCGCGCCCCAGACCCTCAAGGAAATGCAGAAATTGGCGGGATGTGTGACCTCCTTGGGGCGTTTCATCTCCAAGCTCGGCGAGCGGGCCCTGCCGTTCTTCAAGATCATGAAAAGGAAGGGCCCTTTCGAATGGACCCCAGAGGCGGACGCAGCCTTCGAGGAACTCAAGCGATACCTCATGAGCCCGCCGGTGATGGTGGCGGCTCGCCCTCGGGAGCCCCTGCTGCTATACCTGGCTGCCACCCCCCACTCCACCAGCGCTGCATTGGTGGCAGTTAAGGAGGAGGGAGCTGGCACACGCGCCGCATCGACGGGCGCCGGCGGGCCCCCAAGCATGGAACCAGGGGGCTCACAAGATCCCCAGGAGCCCACTTCTCCCCAAGCTGGAGCACCCGAGGCCCAAGCCGCTCCGACGGCCCCTGAAGCGCTCAACCCTCATGAGGCCCCGGTCTCTCCGACGGCCCCTGAAGCGCTCGACCCTCATGAGGCCCCAGCCGCACCAACGGCCCCCGAGGCGCCCAAGCCTCTTGGGCCCGCCACGGGACAGGACACCGCAGGGGACCTCACCCTCGTCGAACACCCGGTGTACTACGTTAGTACGGTGCTGCGGGACGCGCGCTCACGCTACCCCATGCAGCAGAAGCTCCTCCTAGCGCTCCTTGTCGCTTCGAGGAAACTGCATCACTACTTCCAGGGACATCCCATCAAGGTCGTCTCTGCCTATCCCTTGGAGAAGATCCTGCGCAACCCCAACGCGGCAGGAAGAGTCGCCGAATGGAACATCGAGCTGCAGGCCTTCAACATAGAGTTCAGCACGAGCAGGGTCATCAAAGGGGCAGCCCTAGCGGACTTCGTGGCGGAGTGGACAGACGCCCCTGACCGGGGGCTAGACGGGAGCCAGTCCCTCACCCCTAGCGATGAGGCACCCGAAGGTTGGATCATGCATTTCGACGGAGCCTTCATGCGCAAGGGAGCGGGGGCTGGGGTCGTGCTCACTTCCCCGGCAGGAGACAAGCTCAGCTACGCTGTGCAGCTCTGTTTCCAGCATGGAGAGAAGGTCTCTAACAACATCGCGGAGTACGAGGGCCTCATCGCCGGCCTCAAGGCGGTGGCGGCCTTGGGGGTTCGGTGCCTCACCGTCATGGGCGACTCCCAGCTCCTCGTCAACTTCTCCAACAAAGAGTATACACCCAAGGATGAGCACATGGAGGCGTATTTGGAAGAGGTACGTAAGATCGAAAAACGTTTTCAGGGCTTGGAGTTACAACACATCCCGCGCGGCGCGAACAAGGAAGCCGATGACATCGCCAAGAGGGCCTCGCGCCGCGAGCCCCAGGAGCCAGGCGTCTTCGAGGAGCGGCTCTTCAAACCCTCTGCGGCACCGCCTACTGAAGACCTGGTGCCGCGAAGTGAGGAGCTCCCCCCAGCACCGCCCTCGGGGGCTCCGGACTGTGGCCAGGCCTCAGGAGCCCGACTGCTCCTGGCCTTGGAGCCTCAGGCCGACAGCTGGATGCAAGAGTTCAGGGGGTACCTACTTCACGGCACGCTACCGGAGAAGGAGGAAGACGTGGAGCGCGTAGCCCGACAGGCCACAGCCTACTGCTTGCAAGACGGCGACTTGTACCGCAGGCGCCCGAACGACGTCGCGCTGCGGTGCATCTCCAAGGAGCAAGGGTGCGAGTTGTTGGCCGACATCCATGGAGGATACTGTGGGCATCACTCCTCGTCGCGCACTCGTGCAGGGAAGGCGTTCCGATCAGGCCTCTACTGGCCCTCGGCGCTTGACGACGCCATCGAACTGGTCCGGTCTTGCGAGGCCTGCCAGTTTCATGCCAAGCAGATTCACCAGCCCGCGCAGGCCCTCCAGACCATCCCGCTCTCCTAGCCCTTTGCGGTCTGGGGGCTGGACATACTGGGGGCCTTTCCACGAGCCGCGGGCGGGTACCGCTACCTCTACGTCGCCATCGACAAGTTCACCAAATGGGCGAAGGTGGAGCCCGTGCGCACCATCCCGGCCGGATCAGCCGTCAAGTTCATCAAGGGCCTCGTAAGCTGTTTCAACGTCCCCAACCGCATCATCACCGACAACGGTTCGCAGTTCACAAGTAACATCTTCAGGACCTATTGTGCTAACCTTGGAACGCAGATATGTTACGCCTCGGTAGCCCACCCGCGGAGCAACGGCCAGGCGGAGCGCGCCAACGCGGAGGTCCTGCGGGGCCTCAAGGCAAGGAGCTTCAAGAAGAAGCTTGAAGCTTGCGGCAGGGGTTGGGTCGATGAGCTTCAGTCAGTGTTGTGGTCCATCCGCACCACCGCGACTAAGCCCACCGGCGAGACCCCGTTCTTCCTCGTCTACGGAGCCGAAGCCGTCCTACCCCACGAGGTCAAGCACCGGTCCCCCCGGGTCTTGGCATTTGACGAGGAGCGTCAGGATGCCGCGCGGAGAACGGACCTCGTGCTTGGGGAGGAGGCACGTCGCCGAGCCTCGCTCCGAGCTGCAAGGTACCAGCAGGCGCTACGGCGCTACCACTACCGTAACATCCGTTCCAGGACCCTTGAAGTCGGAGACCTCGTCCTGAGGCGGGTTCTCTCCAGGGAGGGCTTGCACAAGCTCTCGCCCATGTGGGAGGGCCCGTTCAAGGTCGCTCATGTCTCCAGGCCTGGCGCCGTGTGCCTGGAGACTCAGGACGGGGTCCCCATCCAGAATGCCTGGAACATCCAGCACCTCCGGAAGTTCTACCCGTGACACTCTCACGTAATAATAAGTGGGCTGTATATGCCCGGAGCCCCCCGAGGACGCGGAGGGGTTCCACCCACGGAATGTGGAAGCCACAGCTCCGCGCTGGCGGAGAAGACAACACTGCCCTCCAATGGCTATGCCCATGCAACGTGGATGCCCTACGCTCAGCGCTGGGGGAAGACGAAGATGAAGACTAGTCTAAGTGCCGGACGCGGCTGTTTTTCGCTCTTCTGATGTTTGGATTCGCCGACTTTTTTGGAACAAAACTCGGGGCTTTTCCAAATCATGTTTTAAAGAAAAGGGTTAGGGATTTGTTTTCATCGCCATTTCCTATATTGGTTTCTCTCTCTTCGAGTCGAGCACTCGCCTGCTCCCCTCCCCCTCGTACCCCGCGAGCGGGGGATGGGGGCACGGTGCTCGCACCTCGCCAAGGCATTGGCGCCCGGATCCTTGCGTGGTACTCACGGATGAGTCAGCAGGCGCATGCCGCCTCATACTCGCTCGGGGGCTCCACTCACGGCCCGACGCGCCATCTTGGAACCTCGGGAGGCCCGCCCCTCTCGGGGCAGGAAACAAAAATTTTCTTTGGGACAGCTTGAGCGTCAAAGGGGGCTCCTGAGCATCACGCCTCAGGATCCTTACCGGTCATAAGGCCACTCTCCCCCCTTGATGTCGTCCTTGGTGATCCAGTCGGCATCAAGGGTGTCGAGTCCTCGCCCCGTGAAGTGCGTCCAGGTGATCCGGTCGTACCTAACGGTGGTGGGGAAATGTGCGGGACTGGGACCTGCCGACGTAGAGCTACTTGAGCGTCAACTCGGAGCCTCGGGAGGCCCGCCCCTCCCGGGGCAGGAAGCAAAAATCTTCGGGAGCCGCTTGAGCGTCAAAGGGGGCTCCTGAGCATCACGCCTCAGGAGCCTTACCGGTCATAAGGCCACTCGCCCCCCTTGATGTCGTCCTTGGTGATCCGGTCGGCATCAAGGGTGTCGAGGCCTCGCCCCGTGAAGTGCGTCCAGGTGATCCGGTCGTACCTAACGGTGGTGGGGAAATGTGCGGGACTGGGACCTGCCGACGTAGAGCTGCTTGAGCGTCGAAGGGGGCTCCTGAGCATCACGCCTCAGGAGCCTTACCGGTCATAAAACCACTCGCCCCCCTTGATGCCGTCCTTGGTGATCCGGTCGGTGTCAAGGGAGTCGGGGCCTCGCCTCGTAAAGTGCGTCCAGGTGATCCGGTCATACCTTATGGTGGTGGGGAAATGTGCGAGACTGGGGCCTACAGACACAGAGTGCCGAAAGGGCTCCCAACCTACCTCGTTCGTAAGAAGAAGAAGCCCACAGGACGTCCGGACCCTCCGAGCGCCACAGCCAAGCCTCCACGGCCCTGAAGCCTACCGCGAGCATGTCCTGCTAAGTAACCTAATCACGACCGGAAGGCAATTTCAACCAACAAAACACAAAGGCCAGGATACATGATAAAAGTGTTGTTAAAGAGAGGCAAGCGCCCGAGTTCATTACACGCCCGCAGGGCCTCCCTTGGTTCCTTGATTGCAGGAATAGGAAAAGAGGAGGAGAAAGAAAGTGAGAAAGCCCCCACGGGGGCTGCCGCCCCAGGAGCCTCGGCGTCGGCGCACCAACGCTCAATCGGTGTCCTCCTCTTCCTTCACGGAACCGTAGGGGCGCGCCGGCACGGACGCTCCTGGAGCGGAAGAGCGGCGCCGCGGCGGCTGGCTACCCCCCGAGGCCCGGGCGCGCCGGCGCGGCGGCGCGTCGTAGCTGCTGTCGCTCGGGCTCCCTTCGGAGGGGGAGTCACTGCTGCTGGAGGCGCGCCGCCCGTCGTGAAGGGCAAGCTCATCTCCAAGATCTTCGCGGCCGTCGTCTTCCGGGCAGCACCCCAGGCGCTCGCCCTCCCCCCCCCCCCCCGAAGATCTTGATGAAGAGCGTCGCCACTCCGTCGAACTTGAAGTGAAGGGTGCGCCTCCCCTTCAGGCCACGGGCGCGGGCAAACGTCTGCCACCCGCGGTTCAGGTACACGTAACCCCCGGGGGTGATCTCGACCTCCACCCATGACGCCGCGCTGCAGCAGCCGTCGGCCTGCAGCCATAGACCGGCAGGCCCTCCGGCCGGCAGAGCCCCCGCGAAGAAGCTCGGAAGTTGAAACCAAGCGGCCTCCGGCCTCTTCGCCCACACCACGAACTCCTGGGCCGTGTCGGCCGAATGGAGCCGCGGGCGTGGCGGCCGGGTGGCCACCGCCGACCTCCCACCGCGGGCGCCACCACCTCGACTACTGTGACCCCGCGCTGGACGACGCCCCACCGCAGCCGCCGATGGTGACCCCGGGCCGCGCAGAACCATGGTTGCACCTGCCGGGAACCACTGCTGGCGTCACGGCATACTTCCGGGGACGACCGCGGCCCCTCCTGTGTAGCGGAGCGGTGGGACTCTCCCCGGAGGCCTTCCCCTTCTCGGCGGCGGAGAACTTCCTCACTGAAGCCATGACTAGGAGAGCGGTGACTTGGAGATTGGGAGGAAAGGAAGATGAAGACGCGTTGAGGGCTCTCTCGTCCTCACCCGCTTATATACAACTAAGGACCGCCCGGCGCCCCCTCGCGTCCCGGGAGGCGTGCGGCCTCCGAAGGGTCACATCCGCGTGGCCCGAAGCAGCAGCAGCATTCAATGAAGGGCAATGATAGCCAGCGCCTCACGCGGGCATCGCGTCAATCTGACTTAGAGCGGTTCCTGACGCCCTCGGGGAGCAGGGGCGTCGCCGCCCAGACGCTCGACGCGTGTAAAGCCTGGCCCGCGGGCGTTTGGGGCCGGCGGCGCTTCGGGCCGCCCTCAAGGCTTCGCCCGGAAGCCAGCTCGAGCGCGCCTTGGGCCCGGGGGCTACTGTCGGCATTCTGGGAACGGGGGTACCCAGACCTGCCTACCTGCGGCCCAGGGCATGGCCCACTTCGTCAACCAAACACAGCCAGGCGCGGCCCCACTCAAGACAAGGCCCTCGCGAGGACCCTAGGCTCGCGAGGAGGAGCAGCGCCAAGACCGGCAGGGGATGGGCCTCCCCAGGCCCCCTCCGGAGCGGCGGAGATCTCTATGCAAGGCCCGGCCTCAGGAGTCAAAGATGACGCAAGGAAGGACAGGCGGGCGCCAGCGCGCCAGGCGGTGTAGTTTCCCCTTTGGTGCAAAGGGAGCAGGGACGTACGGGGGTTCCCAAAGCGCCCCCCAAAGGTTTCCATTCCGGTGCAACAAAACCACGACCACTAGCCCCGCAGGACGGATGTCATCGCCGAGCCCACCTCTGCATCATCGACAGCTACTTTGCAGGCGAAGACCGCCTTTGGGCAGGGCGGGCATGTACTCCTGTCCCCCTTCAAATTTGGCCGTTGTGGGATCCCTTCCTGCCATTGCGATAAGGGAAGAGGACCCGGGCCACCGCTATATAGAGAGGCTAGGCTGCACCGTAGAGAGGGATCCGAAATCGGTCGATCCACTCATCCATCACCAAGCCGACAGAGGGCCAAGAACACCTCAGGAGCGCCCTCACGAGGCTCCAAAACACTGTACTAGTTCATCCACCACACCTCCTCGAGAGGCAATCCACCAAAGCAGGAGTAGGGTATTACGCTTCGCAGCGGCCTGAACCTGGGTAAACCTCTGTGTTCATCTTCTTCCTCGTCATCGCGCGAGTTCATCGTCTTGTCCATCGAGTAGCGAGCTAGGTAGGGCGAGGCTGCAGGGGATCTTTGCACACGCCCCTGTGTTCGAATCTTAAGGGTTTTGCGGAGCCCGAAATCCGACACCTTCGGACACATACTATATGTACGAAAAATACTATGCTTCAGGCTCTTTGCAGCCAGTTATATTACGGGTGTTATCGGTTCCCCATGTGATCTTCTCTTTTTTGCCTTACATATGCATCAAGTTGACTTAAGTTTTTGCCAAGATGGGTTGCGTGGCTCCTGTGTTACCCCCTACGTTCCCGATTTTTCGGCTAGGAGGTAAAGGAAGCATCTCTGCGATTGTTGCCACCAGATTAACCGGATAGGCACCTCAGATGGGTGAAGCCTAAAGCTAGCGTTCTTAACAAAACAGTTGGCCGACAACGATAGAAATAATAAACAATATAACCAAGGGCTTACCGCCCACCTCGGACGTATACTCGGGGGCTTACCTCCCATCTCGGGTGTATACCTGGGGGCTTCACGCCCACCTTGGATGCATATATCATGCCTTGATCAGGCCGGTCGTTATCATCATATACGATCACCCAAGGAAAGGAACCGATAGCGGAACTATTTTCCATGGAAGATGTTTCTTGCGCTTAGACGTGGTATAACATGAGCTTCGTGTCACTCTGTTTTTTCAAGCCACATAGCCGGATTGCCTTGCTATTCGAAATATCTGGTCCGCTCATTCAGAAAGAAGTAAGAAGCACTCATTGGCCGTTCGCTGAGGAGGGAGAAGCCGAAGGCTGGCCAACAAAGTTTGAAACAACGGACGCATTACAAATAACATAGCATATAGATACATGAAGTTATTACAAATAAGCTTAATACTTGTCCAGGTCATCTATCAAGGACTTAAGGCTATAGTCCCGCAGAGAGAAACGGGCGGCAGGCATTACATTGTCATACGATAGAAAGGTCAGAATCTCCTCCCCGTCAGGACCAGTCGGGCCTACTTCGGCTAGGCTTTCCGTATCTATCTTCGTGTAATGGGTCTTGACCATTGCCCATGCCTCTCTGGCTCCCTCCCAGCAAGCGGACATTTTCCAATCTTTTATATGGCGTCGAGCACCATTAAGGCGCTCGGCTAGCTTGGACATGCCTTCGGGCACATTTTTTTCTTCGGGCCATAAAGCCTTATAAACAATCTTCATCGCCTTCCGAGCTCTCTCATGATCCTCGGTCGGCAGCATATGGACATCCTCGGGCAAAAAGTTTGTTGCTTCTTTTGGTTGGCCTGTCAATGACACCAACTGACGCATGCGTTAGTTCAAAGCCATCATTCTCGGGAATTAAATCCTATTCAAAAAGGACATGCTTATTGATTATAGCTTCGCTCGACTGCTGGCTTTTCACCCCGTTCGCAGCCAATTGGGCCCACAGCCGCTGAATTTCTTTGGTCTGACGATCGTTCCTCACCTTCAAAGTATTGACCTCTTCCTTGCACAGGGTCAACAAAATCTGGTCGGCTTGTCTCTGTGACTCGGCGTATAAGTGGTCTTCGCGAGCTTGCTTCGGGTCCTTCTCCAACTGAGCGATGACTTCTACTGCTATGGGATATGATGCGTCAATCACAGGTTAACGAATTTGTCGCAAGTAAGTAATATTATATCAGAGGCACTTACCATGCGCTTCTCTGGTGAAAGCTTTCACTTGCTTCACCTCGGCCTACGAAGCGCTTAGAAGCTTCTTGGTTTCAGCCAAATCCGTAGACAACTTCTCGTTCATCTCCCGAGATGACTGCAGAACAATCACGTTATTATTCAAGCCTCAATAAGGATACATGTATACATACTTCGGCTTGGGGGCTACTAGCCTCCGCAATGATAAAAATTTATCTACGTAAATAAATGGCGCCCTAGGGGCATTCCCCGAGGTAGAGGTCGACTGGACGCTGACCCTGGGGGGATTGTGCTCCACCCTGGTTGTTGCTGCTTCGGCGACCGGCCTACACAAAACCAAAAGATTAGGCATTTGATCCTATGTTTTTGGACAAAATATGAGGATAGAAAGAATTACCTGTCTGAAGGTTGAACATCGCATTCCACCTTCGTGGTCGTCCCCTGCTGCGGGGCAACCTGCGTAGCAATCGAAGGGCCCCTGGGAGGGGCCGCATCGCCGCGTGAACGCTTCGGGCGTCAACCCTTAGGAAGAGGAGTCAGGACGCTCTGGGTTCCTCGAGTAGAAGGTCTCTTTTAAGAGGTAGCAGGGGGAGGATTTACCGATGAGGAAGGTAGTAACCCGACAGGTCCGGGATGATAACTACTCTGGAGCCATCCAGGCTCTCTTGGTAAAATGTCCCCCCTTCGTATATGGTGGATATCTCCTCGTCCTCATGGAAGATGGGGTCGTCGTCGCGATGATATGTCCCCAGCTTGGGAGCCAGAAACTTCAGTGTCTCGACCCAGAGCCTCCACCTCTGGATTATTACAATGATCGTTTCAAGTCAATAAGATAAGTTGCTCGGATAATAAAGGAGGTATAGAAAGAAGTTACTATGTCGCCTAGATGACTATGAGACAGGCCGTCAATAAATCTTCTCTTGGCAAAATCCGCAGCCTCTCCCTTGTATATGTCGGCTAGGGCTAGTCTGAAGGTTGCGTCGTCTTTGAAGTCCTCTTTGATCGACCGGGTGGCATCATTGGAGCCGTTGTACATACACACCAAAGTGGTGGTGTTGCCGAAGAGGTTGGACTCTTCGGATGATGGCAGTCGCCATCACGTCCATGATAGTCATGCCAGTGCTCGTCAAACACTTCACCTTGTTTACAAGGCAGGCCACGTCAGGGTCATCTTTTTTAGCAGTGCTCCGTTGTCTCCAGCTGAAACGTTTCTTCGAAAGGTTCGAGGAAAAGATTAGAAGCCCGGGCCAAACTAGGTCGTGCAGAGGGACGTCGGCCATGTAGAACCACTCGAATGCCCATGTGTCATCTTCTTGGGGGGTACCAATGGGGTAGCCGGTCACGGCTATTCTGCACACCTCGGCGGCGCCGACGTCAGGCAACTTCCCGTCTCGGGAACAAGGCATCACGCAGAAGTACTTCCTCCATAATCCGAAGTGTGCTTCGCAGCCGATATACATCTCGCAGAAAGCAACGAACCCTAAGATATGTAATATGGAGTTGGGGGTAAAATTGTGGAGTTGGATCCCGTACAATTCGAGCAAGCCCCGAAGAAATGGATGGACGGGGAACCCTAAACTGCAGAGGAGAAAGGGGACGAAACATACCCACTCATCTCCATGAGGGGCGGGATAGTTGTCAGCATGCATTTGCCCGTCAACAGATATCAAGCCTGCGCGAGTCGGAACCAAATCTGGATCCAGAAGATAGCCCTCGGTGGCAAGTCGATGCAGTTGGAGGCGTGTCACGGCATAGCTCCCCCAGTCTCCCTTGAGGGGGCCATGGGGGAGCTTGGAAGACCCTGCGCCGTTGGCCATGGCTGGATGCTTTCGAGGCTAAGCTTTGCAGGAAATGTCGCAAAACGGCAAGAGCAAGACCATGAAGCGCTTGGATGTAGTCTTGGGGTTTGGAATTGGTTAAATAAAGGAAGCAGAAACTGACGCTTCAACGTCTGGCTATAAAGGTGGCTCGGTTCCCCGTGCAACACGATGCTCGAGGCGACACGTGGTGGGGCTAGGGCCGAAGTGAACCTCTGCAATCAAAAAACTGAAAACGCTCTGGAGTAATGGCAGGAACTTGTCTGTCGAGCCGAAGACTGCAAATCCGAAGTTATGTGACCAAAGAAGATTGTCGTCCTCGACGTCGAAGACTAGTTGGGGGCTACTGACGATGTCCTGGACTAGGGGGTCCCAGCCGAACTGGTCTAGTCCATGGGCCGGACTAGAGGCCCGCCAAGGGGGAAGGACTTCAGAGGCCCTTAGGACGTGGTGTGAGCACATCGGACTCTACCGAAGACTTGGCGTGTATTCCAAGAAGGGATGATTCGGTCGGCATGTAATCTGTAGATGGTAACCGACATTCATGTAACCCTAGATACCCCCGGCGCCTATATAAGCCGGAGGATTTAGCCCGTAGAGGATACCCATAGACATTCATCATCACCCCTAGGGTTTAGACCGCAACGATCTCGAGGTAGATCAACTCTGTACTCGCTACACCAATAATACAATAAGAGCAGGACGTAGAGTTTTATCTCCATAGAGAGGGCCTAGACATGGGTAAATACCGCGTGTTCCTCGTCTCCTGTTACCCATCGATCCGATCTCATAGCACGGCCCCCCTACCCGAGGTCTGCCGGTTTTTACACTGACACCGCCATTGTCCTCTCCAACGTGGTGGACGGTTGCTGGCACCGGCGGCAAAGCATCGGGTGACGCGCGTGGGATCTGGATGTCGCCGCATCAGTCGCCTTCGTCTTCGTCGGTCTGCAACAAACCAATTGTTGTGGTGGTAGGATTGCAACAACGGGTCAGTTGCTAATCTAATGGTGGTGGCCCGTGGACCACGTTGCCTGCGGAGAAGTCGGAGGACGCGATAGCAGTGATTCGCCGGTTGATTAGATGTTGTTCCCAAAAAGATTTGCCTCATCATCACACAGTGGCGAAGCATGAATCAAATCGAAGCAGGAGCCAAAAGGCTAGGGGAAGCCAGAAGATTAGCAGGGCTCATGCAAAGCGGGGCCAGGACCCTCCTTTGTCCGGCCAACACTCTGCCAGTGTTATCACATTAACTAACAAGGGGCTAATCCGAAAAGGCCCTAAAAAGCCTATTCTCCCAGTATAAGATCTGGACACTGAGTAAATTGGCATGCATCATGATCATGTGCACAAGACCACTCCATTTTATCTGGACATAAAGCTAACAGTTTTTCTGAAACTCAGATAGCTGAGTTATAATTATAGCCCATGTGATTTTGTTTTGCTGTCTAGAGTAAAAGTTCTTTCGACTCAACTTCAGTGACTGTCGATGTATTTATCTATTTTGGAAAATAAGTAGCAATGTCTTTTGAGTGAGTAAGATTAGGATGGCAACAAATTAAATAATCTCCTTATACATAACCCGTAATGAAACACTATAACAAATGGCACAAGACAATCATCTTTGAGAGTAACAGTTGACAAAACTGAATAGAGATATTGTCAAAAAGAAAGCTAAAGAAACACTTCTTCATCTCCAGCCCAGCGATTGCCTTATCCCAGAAAAAATCAGTCCCAGAGATCTCCCTATCATGGACACCCAGAAGAATGACACCGCAGCGCTGACTCTAGCTACGACTGCCCGTGCAAAAGGCATTGCAATATCCGACAACTCCAAGAAAAGGCTGTAGTAATACCTCCTGCACCAGATGACCGAGAAGAATGTTACACCAAAAAAAAAATCTTAATCTAAATCACACAAAAATATACTCCCTCCATTCCAATATAGTGCGTCCTCGTTTTCCGTGATCTAAATTTGACCATAAATTTAACCAACGAGACCGGCTGCGGTGGGAGCAAAAATTATACCACTGAATTCGTATCGAAAATACGAATTCAATGGTATAATTTTTGCTGCCGCCGCAATCGGTCTTGTTGGTTAAATATATGGTCAAACTTAGATCTCGGAAAGCGCGAGCGCACTATATTGTGGAATGGAGGGAGTACTAATGATTTTTTTCATAAAACAAAGATCAGACAAGAGGCAGATGATACCATCCAGTCAGAGCTCTTAGCTCCTTTGTCCTTCTCACAGGAAGAGAAAATGGGCTTATGCAAACATAATCCAGGTGAGTAGATGTGGGAGGCTTTCGAAATGCAATAGTCAACCAATTAGTTTTGTCAGGTCGATTATCTGCTGTGTTCTTGCATGATCTTCTGCATAGAACATATAACTCAAACCTGTCCTCGTACATTGAAACAACTGACTCGAAATACTGGTGCAGCCACCCGTTAATTGCCACCTTCGAAGAGATAAAATAGATTAGCATGCAATTATCAAAACCTAAAAGTGCATGAAAGTTGGAATATTTAAGATTTCACAGTATCAAATTGCTGAATAGGACACACATTATAACATGAGAATTTTTCCGAGAAAATGATATCGGGAGAATTAAGGAGAAGGGCAAATGGATAATCCAGAATTAGGCTATTCATGTGCGTCCTTAAATATTCACACACATATATTTGCTTGGCAGTTAAAAATGCTTATCAGGTCGAAAGATGACAATGTGAAATATATTCCCAACAAAGCAATAAAGAACAGCATCAGCTTATACAGCCCACAACCATTACCTCATTACGCTGCTTTTGAAGTTCTCTTGTCGATAGAGAACATAGAGCTAGGCTGGAGCCAACAACCTCAGTAGGCATGTCACCATCAACTGACATGGTCTCTAGATAAATACTAGCAATCACATCAGCCAAGAAAATTACCAGGTCCTCCAAAATCCTTGCTCCATTTTCAGCCAGAAATTTAGTATCAAAATAGCTGTCAGACCTGCCACCACGAAACAGAGAATAAAGATGTAACTATGGACCTTAGGGAGGTCTATTACATTCTTATATATGGCACTGAAAATGATTAGAAATTGAACAGAACAAGACTAAGCATCAAGCAGGACATACAGATAGTACCTTGCAGAACCAAATCTTATGAAAAAGAGCAGGTCCAAATAGAGCTCAACTTTCCCTAATCTGTTGAATCTCTTCAAGATCCCATTGTCTTCCTTTATTTTTCTACTAATCACCATCATAAGCTTCTGGAACAGAAAAGGAACAAAAATAAGATAGTTGTTTGTTAGCCAATATGGAGAAATGGAGGGCAGTTCAAACTGATGATATACTTCATCGATCTTGCCATTTTCCAGGGCTTGCTCTTCTTCGATCCATTTCATAAATGCTGGTTCAATCAAGCTATCTATCAACATAACTGACACTTCCGACCACCTGATCCCATCCAGAAGTTCAAAACTTCCAGAGACATTTCTTGCCTGCATGAGGTCAGACCACGTTACAGCATGTATATGAATTTAAAACATACTATAACATTGACAATAATTGGGTCAAATGCTACTTGAACATAAAGGAAATCTTAAAAATCAACTGCACTTTACTCCAGAAATTCTGGTGCACAACCATAATGATTTTATTCTACTAGTCAACAAATATTTGGAAAACACCGATACAACATGGACTATGATGCTACTTAACCAACAAAAACATACAAGAAGAGAGCATTACCATTTTGGTACATAGTAGCTCAGCTACTGCCTACTAGCTTATCTAAGCGGAGAAGTATGCATGGACAATCTTCAATTCACTAATATATACCCAGAATATTTATGAAAAATAAATTATAGTGCATTTCTTGCCTCCATTTCAAGATGTTGAAATGTGATCTGAAGAAGCCGCAACCTGGGACCTCCATGAATTGCAAGCATACTCAAAGGATAGTTTTTCCTATCATTTTTTAGTCCTTCGTCTCTGCTATCAGAACTGGCATCTTGACCATTTGCTTCTAAGGCTTCAGAAAGTTTAGCCCTCACTTCATTCCATGTATCATTGGGGTCAGACGTTGTACTCTTGTCAAGCAAACGTTTTCCATTCCTAACAATTGCCAGAGGAAACTGCATTAGCAGTCATAATTTTTCCTGCCAAACAAATGTTTTGACATCTAAAAGCGACATTAAAGCAGCTACTCTTACCTACCAGAATCAGAGGAGATTGGTTCTGTAAGATGTTGATTGGCGCTGGGACTTCTGGTGCGGGGTATTGTAGGCCGAGAGGGTGCGACCCCAGCCAAATACGCAAAAACTACGCTAATAGTCAGAAGCGCTTCATCGGAAAGCAACATTAGATTTGGTGAGATCACACTCTCTGAACCCATCATTGACTGAAAGAAATAACATCTAACTTGAGTCTCCAGCTTGTAACCCCTTCCATAAAAATTATAGGAGGTAAATGCGCAGCTTTTCCACTCTTTCGCTGAATTAAATTTGGACAGACATGGAAGGTGAATTTTATGAATGTAGTTCCTACAGATATGGAATAGCCCAGATGAAATATGTAAGTATATAACCCAACGACTCTAGATGGTCCACATTAGTACTATCACAAAAACCAAAGAACAAAGCTACCTCTTTGACATCCTGATTGATATGTTTCGTGGGGAGAGCTTGCCGCTGGACTGGGTCCATCCCCCAAGATACTGGCCTCCCAGTGTTGCCAAGGAGCACTCGGCCATTACAAGAGAATCCCCAGGTCTTGATCAAAACAGCAAAAACGTAGAGAAGGAGAAACAAGCATGCCTTCTGCACAAGAAAGCAAGGATAATAATCTTAGGGAGTCCAAATTTGCATCCCTATTAGGGACAACAGCACAATGAAGGAAGAGCATCTCAGTCGACATGCCCGGAGGCAAGAACTGTTCCATTTCTCGCTGGCAGCAAGCTGGGCACTGCCGGCGGCATCTAAGCCACTGTTTGGAAATCACCCGCTCCCGGAATCTGCGGAGCGGGGAAAGTGCAACTCTCCCATTTTGAACTGCAGCTCCGCCAACTCCGCTCCCGGAGTTGTGGGACTGGTGTGTTCCCGTCCCTTCGGCTAACTAAACACGTGAATGGGCTCTCGGAACTTGGACCCATGACATTCTACCCGGTGATAGCAACCAAACACACACCCTAGGTGTGTTTGGTTGGGGAACCAACTATCATGGAATGGAATGGTTCCATTCCTTAGGAACGGGTCGGTTCCGTTTCGGTGTTTGGTTGGAGCAAAAAAGTAGAACGGGTTGGTTCCATTCGGGTGTTTGGTTCAAAGCACAAAATGAAAAATGGAATGGCATAATATTCAAAGTTCTGGCAACATTTCGTTTATATTTTCGAGAAAGACAACATAACAATATATATTGACAAGCTTGACACATAAATGACAGCACATATAACACAAATTTCAACAAGGTGCACATAGTTAACATACTTGAGAGCCATACATGTCTAGTTTACAAACCAAATTCCCAAAAGCAAGCAAAGTGCAATAGAGTCATACATGTCAAGTTCACATACTTGACAGCCTTACATGTCCACATACGAATTCAATGTAACAAATAGGGGAACACGGAAAAAGTTGGATAACCCTGGATCTACACAGCGGCACATATACACAGCAGCACACAGAAAATAAAGCTGCCATCAATCCAATGTAACCATCAACGTATACAAAGATATACAAAGGGGGAATAGGAACCGTACCTTGCTTGCGTTACTAGCTGCTGATCCAGACACCGCAACCGCACCTCCGGCCACTCCGTCGTATCCCGCTGACCCGCTGCCAAGTAGTCGCCTGCTTGTTCATCGGCGCTGCAAGGTAGGTCTCCAACTGCTGCTAGGTCGCCGCCAAACTGCTGTTGCGCTCCATCAGAGGAGATACGACGGGGAGGATAGGGAAGTTGACGCCGTAGACGGATGGAGGTGGCGGCGCTCAGACGAGGTAGGCGACGGGGAGGAGAGGGCGCGGGAGGGTGGCGGCGCTGAGACGAGGGAGTCGCGAGAGGATAGGGCTCGGCCGCTCGAGTGCGTGCGAGGGGAACGACTCGTTCCCTGTCGTCCGCTCGATTTCGAGGTATGCCTCGGTTCCGCATAATGAGGGTATATTCCGTTTTCTGGGACTGGTGTGTTCCCGTCCCTTCGGCTAACTAAACACATGAATGGGCTCTCGGAACGGGTCGAACCCATGACATTCTACCGGATGATAGCAACTAAACACACCCAAGTCCCCAATTTTTTCATCTAATAATTCCCAAATCCCAACTGGTCTTCCACATCACACCTAGGGGTGCATAGCGGCGCCCGATCCGCCCCGCTCCACAGTCAAAATCAATCTAGTTAGTTATAACTTTCCAGCCAAAATTTAGCTTAGTTTGAACTGATTCCCTGCTTATGCGGGACTATGCGGGATGCCCGCTTGCACCCCTAATCACACCACACCACACCCGTGGATCCAGAAACCACATACATTTGCAGACTACTAAACAAAACAAGAATCCTAAGGGAAATATCCACTAAACAAGACGCAATGACCGAAAGCCTTAGAGAAACGAAATAAACAAATCCCACGGTTCTCTTTTTTCGGTGGATAGAAAACCAGCGCCAGGAAAACAAGGGGGGAAAGGAAAGAAAAAAAGATAATCAACTTACGGGCGAGGAGGAGGCAGCACGAGACTCCAACCGCAGGTTGCGATTCAGGATCTGCCTCGCACGGATTGACCCCCAGCAGCGCTCGATGACTCTAATGGTGCCTGCTAATTTATCCCTCGAACTATTCCTCATTTTTTACTGAAGCTGAAACCGTACTAGTACAACAACGACTTGTTTATGCAAACATAAAAACCGAGAGAGAACTAAGTGCGCTCGGTCTACCAAATCGTCGCTGAACCGTGGAGCCAGCGTGCTACCTGAGAGAGGGGTCTACGCTCCAAGGTGGTGGGATCGCGTCCACGCGAGGATGAGGAAGCGTTATCGGTGAGGACGAATGAGTCTACTTCTGTGGACATGGGCGCCGACGTGGGGGCCTGCTTTGCTTTTCCATTTTAGGGATTGTTCCTTCCTTGGCCGATAGCAAGTGGCTTATCCTGAAATCACTATTGCAATATGCAGTGGAGGTGCCATGAATCATATCATGCGCAGTCAATTTGGCATTGTGCAGTCAATGTATAAGTGTATGAGATTTTTTTCCCTATGATTTCTGTTTGCTGTATGATGTTTCTGCAGAAGTTTTTGTAGTCAATTGACTACACAGATCATGTATGGCTTTGCCACTTTTAATATGAATTTTTCAACAACAGGTGCATACAAGACTGTTTGGCATGGTCTTATGAGTATATTCATCAATGGCATCAGACGAAGAAAGAGTTTCTTCTGCTTAAACTGGATCTTGAGAAGGCATTTAACATGTTAAATCACAACACACTCAACGAGATTTTGCAAGCTAAAGGTTTTAGAAGTAGATGGATTCAATGGATCAAGATGATTTATAGTACTACGTACATGTGTTCTCCTTAATGGAGTACCGGGGAAACAATTTCTTTGTAAAAAAGGGTCAGACAAGGGGACCCACTCTCCCATTGATATTTGTACTTACTGCTGATCTTCTCCAAACAATGCTTAATGAAGCCATGAACAATGCACTAGTGGAATCACCTCTCCATCACACCTCATGCCCTGAGTACCCCATTATTCAATATGCATATGACACCATTTTAGTTTCCAATGATGATGCAAGTCAACTTTGCGTCATCAAAAACCTTCTGCTTCATTATGCTGAGTACACTGGTCCGAAAGTGAAGTACTCCAAGTCCATTTCGATCCCAATAAATATAGAAACAGGGAAAGTAAATTCCCTATCAACACTCCTTGGATGCAAAGTTGGCACCTTGCCTCATAATTATCTAGGTCTTCCCTTATGTATCAACAAACCAAGACTGGAAGACTTTGTTCCCATGTTAAGAAGCATTGAATATGGGCTTGTGTGGTGCTCTACTCTCTTATCCTCTAAGGTCAAACTCACACTCATCAACTCTGTCTTCTCAAGTATGCCCATTTTCTATCACATCCCAGATTTTCCCCAAATATGATATGTTAAAGATTTCACACGGAATTAAATTTTTTCAAACAAAACCCCTTGAGTGTTTAATTTGCTAGTGAAATTGCTTGTTGTTTGAATAGAAAGTGAAAACCCAGAAGCAACTAGTGGAAACCTAGCTATAGCCATAGTTGGAACCCATGCCAATTGAAATATTGTTGGGGAAAAGCAATTAAATAAGTCCCAAGAATACCCAAGTCATTTAAATAATTACCCTAAAGAAAATTGAATTGGTTTATTTGAAGTCAATAGGGAGTTGTTCTAAAATGGCCTTGCAATTATTTTGGCAGTAAATGATATTTCATAAGTCCAGACAATGACCTAAACCCTCTGCCTATTTTCTAAAATGAATTTGAAACAACTTTGGTGTTGAAACCAAATTCAACTTCAAATAGGAAAAATAAGTGCAGAAAATACTTGTCCAAATTTCCCAAAGAAATGTGCAACATTTCACAAATATTCCATTTGGAATTTAAAAATTATTCCTTGTTCAAGGAAACATCAAATTCAAACTTGTTTTAAATTTGGAACAAAACAGAAAAAGAAAAGAAAAGAAAAACTAAAAACAAAAAACGAATAAAAAGAAAAGAAAAACCCAGCCCAATAGACCTAACCGGCCCAGCAGCGCAGCTGCAGCCCAGCTTGCCAGCGCCCCCCTCTCCCTCCCTCTCACTGAGCGACCGGTCCCACCGGTCAGGTCCATCCCTCACCTTGCGCCTGCACGCCCCCACGTGCTTCCCCGCAACGCCTCCCCCCCCCCCACGATCTCCTCCACGACGCCGCCCCGGGCCTCCCGAGCACCCTTATAAGACCCCCGGATCCTACCCTCTCCATTCCCCTCATTCCCGCGTCGATTCCGCCCCAGGCTACCGAATCTTGAGCTCGAACCTCAGCCACGGACGCCCAACTCCGGCACAGATTACGCCTTCTCTGGTGAGCCTCCGCCGTCCGTTCGGCTCCCAATGAGATTGCATGGTCCTCCTATATCCCTCTCACCCTCCCCCTCATGTAGTGATGCACTAGAGCGTCGACAGCGACGATGACCAAAGCAAGCTACCACCATGTTCGTCCATCGTCAGCACTAGAGGACGAGTGCGACAACGCCGTGGGCACCATCCTCATCGTCATGTCGCGTCAAGCCTCACCGACCCATCCGCGTGCCCGGGGAAGCACCGGAGACGTCGTGCCGTCAAATCCCGAGGCTCTGCCCTAACGTCTTCCCCAACTCCGACGCCGCCACTCGGCCATTCTCTGGTGAGCTCCTTTGGACCGTCCGATCTCACGTGCACGACAACGATTAATCAATTTATTTCGTGAAGGGGTACGCACCCACGTTCATTAGATCCAGATCAAACGGCCCACAATAGACAATTTAAACGAATCAGTATCGACCACTCCTGAGCTGCCATGTGTCCCACCTTACCCGAAACCTTATCCACAATAGAAAATCTTTTAATTTAAAACTCTGGATTTTGGCAGATTTGCAGAAAACCCCTGGAACTTAATACCTTACAACTTTTTATGTGTAACTCCAAATTGAGTGATTCTTATTGCAAAATGATCCTTATGAAATATATTATCACTTGGAATACTGAAATTTTAGAAATTAAATAATTTAAAATTAAAATTCAAACAGAATGAGTTTGAGTTTGACCAGGGCATAACTTGCAAATTATAAATACAAATGAATTGATTCTTTTGCAAATTGAACCTAGCGACATGTAGTTTTATCTTAGCTACTATAATCTAATTTTAGAATAATTTAAAATTATAATTTGAATATAGTTGTACAATAACATAATTCAAACAGAAATTAAACCTAACTAGGTTTAGATTTGAATTGAAATTGTTTAACAAAACAATTTTGTCACAACTAGTTCAAAAACTTAAAATTGAAATTTAGTAAATATTTTGGATTAATATTTGCTTTTAGGTGATTCAAATATTATTTGAAAATTATTCAAACCTAGTTCGAATATAACTTTGAAACCCTAGGTTTAATTTGAATAAAACTAATTCAAATATTTTATTAAATCAAATCAAACCTAGTAATTTTTTAGAGTTAATATTTGACTTTAGGGAAACATGGACTCAAATTAAATGTAGTTCAAAACCAAACTGGTTTGAAAACTATTGAACCCTAGCAAATGTTTATAGGATTTATATTTCAGTTAGTCAAACTAAAATCAAATAAATAAACTATAGTGAACATATTGGATTATATAGTTTAAACTTATTTAATTAAATAAATTATAGTAATTATATTGGATTTATAATTGACTTTAGTGTTAAACTTATTTAATAATATACTTAATATTTTATTTGGATTTGTATTTGACTTTAGGGAAGACAATAATCATAATCGAGTTTGGTTAAACCAACTTAGTCAAATATGAAATAATTCAAAAATGAACTTAACTTAGCGAAACCAATTCAAATTGTAAACTCGGTTCTATTTGAATTCAAATAAGATGAACCCTATTTCAAATCCAAATTGAATTAAAAGCCAGACCAAGTTATTGTTTTCAGAGCTTAGTGTATTCAAGCTCATAAAAGGTCAACAAGTTTGAACTGTCATTCAAACTTGAACATGAACTTGGCTATCCAAGATTCATAGACCATGACTATGTTGTTAAGATTCTTTGATTGGATCTGACAGACACAACTTGACATCACATAATTCACATGTGATGAACCATTGTTGAAACTTGCATGTGAACCCCTATGTCACATGTATTCCAAATAACAACCACTATGTTGTTTTCCAAACTCTTATGAGTTTACTCTGACACATGATCTCATAATACAATGACAGTGACACCATGCAAACACTTGTTGTATGTTTGATTGTATTTTATGCTTGTTTATGATAGCTCTTTAGTTACGATAGACTGTACGAAGAGAGAAGAGTAACTTGATAAAGATTACAAGATTGGAGAATCATCAATACCAGGCAAGTTCCACTTGATCATATCACCCAGTATTTTTATTGCATTGTAGTTTTGCCATGATAGGTGTGTGAGTTAGGATGCTAAATTTTGTATAACCCGGTAGTTGACAACTTAGGTCCAACTTACCCCGACCTTGTAACCATCGAGTAGTTTCTTAGCTACTATAACGTGGATTGGGAAACACCAATTATTATTCCACCAAACAACCGCATGGTTGACTAATTAAGTACTTAATTAATGAATCAATCTGGGTGGACTGGCTTTGATTGGGTTATTAGAGTGTAGTATTTGGTGGGGAATGCCACCCAGGTACCAAAGATCGTGCGAGTTCAAAAGTTGAGTAGCTTCAATGTGTGACCGTGAGACAATATGGGCTCTGTCAGGATCGAGTAAGTTGTGGGAACCCTCTTGCGACAGACTAGCAGATGTAGGTGTGTAGGCTCGACTGGGTCTGTCATTTCGGAGAGGGCGACTACTTCCGAAAAGTCTTGTCTTGATTTACCTGGTACTTCACATTGAAGTTTAGTAGCAGGAGGGTGTGATCGGAATCACAGGTAAAGTACACAAACCTCTACAGTGTATAAAATTGATCATGATTAGCCGTGTCCCCGGTTACGGACAACTTTGAGTAACTCATCTAAGAATTGTCAACTTGATCTCATTCACCTCTTCCATCTAAAAGCAATGGGTTGAACCAATGGGGAGTTATGGCGCAGATCTCAGAGGACCGGGGTTTACCAGGGTCTCTGGAGAGAAGCTTGGGATGAACAGGGTTTACCGGAAGTCCACATACTCAAACTGCATTGGAGTTACGACCGGGGTTACCCGAGTAACTCTAGACTACGTTCGGGGTTACCGAAAGTGTCATACTACTATTAGAGTAGACCACTATACAATATCTAGGGCAAAACTATGTTTTATGCAAAAGAGACTTGAACTCCACCAGCCAAAGTGCATGTAGGTGAACAGGTTTCCAGTTAACTGTGGACTTGCCAATTCATTCAATGTATTGACCCAGTGGCTACAACGTATCATGTTACAGGTTTACCATATCGGAGAGAAGGTATGAAGTAGGGTTACGACGCTATAGTCTACTCTTGCCTATAAGTTGGTGGATGCCACAAGACTAGAATATTACCAGATGTGTATTGTAAAGCATTGAACCTTCGATGTAAATATTATGACATGTGTTGTATTCTTGGTATTTCATCGTCGACCGTGCGTGTCACCTATTGATCCAAGGACTAACACAGCTAGCACAGAGATTCAGGGCCCTCTCATAGGACTGGGTCGTGACATTTTCTTCATGTGTTCTTTAATGATCCCATTGACCGTGGTGAAGCAACTCAGCATATATCTGAAAACAATGCTTCTAGAGGAAGTATGGTACACAAGAGAGAGGTATGGCCATGATCTCATTGGAAAAGGTTTGGCAACCAAAAAATAGGGTGGAGTGGGTGTACTTGACATCACTACACATAACCAGACCCGACTCATGAAATACCTCCACAAATTCCTCAACAAAGAAGATATCCCATGGGTAAAATCCATTTGGGAGGCACGTTACTCAAACAATCTGTGTGGATAAAAGATGGTGGGATCCTTTTGGTGGGAATATGTACTTAAACTTATGCGTGCCTATAAGGAGGTTGCACTATGCAAAGTGGGCTTGGGAGATACTGCTTACTTCTGTAATGTTAAATGGCTAGGGAAATCATCACGCAACACTTATCTAGAACTCTACTCATTTGCTATCAATAAGGATATTTCAGTACAAAGGGTCCTAAATCTCCAAGACACAAGCCAGATATTTCACAGACCTCTATCTCTTCCAGCATTCCAACAGTTGGAAACTTTGTGGGATAGGATTGGAAGCAGAGCTCTAACTGCTAAACAAGATATTTGAAGATACCCTTAGACATCCAAAAATACACTTCTATGAATATGTACAAACTGCTGATTGGGGACACTACCACACACCACATTTTCAAGGATATCTAGAACACCTCATGTAGGCTCAGACACAAAATATGTTTCTGGCTATTACTCCATGACAGAGTAAATACAAGGAATATGTTAAAATGCAAAAGCATGCACCTAGAGGCTTACAATTCTACTCTATGTGGAGACACCACTAAAGAAACACTACTCCATCGGTTCTGGAACTGTTCTTTCTCACTTCAATGTTGTGAACACCTGATACCTAATAAGCACAGGGGCATATCAGCATTTGATGAGATCTTCTTTTCCATGATCCATTTCGCAAAGGACATTGCACTAGAGATAGTCATCATGGGCTGCTGGGTGATTACTTCCTTTGGTGATCTAGAAATGGAGCAGAAATGATTTCTCGCCTTTTTCCACAGAGGTGACCCTGAGTTATCAAACCCACATGAGGATGATGCCCTTTAAGATAGGGTCTCAGACAAACTTTTGTTGAAGAAACAATTCCAGCTTTTGACTGGATCAAAATCAAACAACTGTAGGACAACACTTACAATAAAAATAGGCATGGGCATGAGGTCATAATGCTTACAACCATGTATTTGTGTTGGGACCAAATATGATCTTAATTTGTGCGCCGGAAGTCACCCATCGAGATGTGCTTGTTACAAACCGAAGTGAGGGATGTGTCCAAATTACGTCTTGACCGGCACGCATCCTGCATCAAGAGTCATTTGTCCAACCGAAGGTCCTATCTGTCTCACGGGGTTACCTCGATAGTGAAGGAATGCTATAATGCGACAAATGCATTAGGCGTTTAATGACCACACCTCTTGAATCCCCAGAGATAGGATATGTGTTACCGTACTAAACCTTTCTGTCACTGATGTTCAGAATAACACTTCACGGTCTCCCTGCCCTTAGCCTTTTCATGGATTGCTCTCCATGATCCTAGGTACCTATAGGGATGAAGAACGCGAACGAGACAAGAGACATCTAAGGAGCAATTTTATTTCACAGATATGGGACGTTGATTGAAAGCCCTTCCATTGTTCCCTACAACAAATACATTAGGTTGCAAGGCTCTTGCCTCAACCCATACCTTACCGAACTACTCACACAACAACATAGAACACAACATGAAGATAGATTGATTGGTAATATGTCTTACAATGGATGTCGTTTGTGATACAAGATTACAAGTATGACTAGAGGAGGAAGAACTATGGTGGAGATGGTGGCTATGGAGATGGGAAATAGCGATAGCTAGGGTTTGAAGACAGAATGAAGATGATTCTATCTTGCGGCTCCTCTCACGGTTCGTCCGTTAACATTTTGGCCTCGACCCCTTTATAAAGTATGTTCTGGTGGACGAGATGCCTCAAAATCTATGCTATACGACCACTCATACGAGCAGTCGTGGTCACATGATTCACCGTCTTTTGTTTTCTTTCTTCTCGTGGTGCCTCCACTTGATTTCTTCTATCTCCTCCTTTACTCCTTTCGTTGTTATGACTTGATTTCGTCCATATTTATCCCATTTCTTGTGAAAAAACATAAAGAGAGCATTTCAGAATCATATGCATTCATTAGTCATTACTGGCATAATTGGAGCGAATCTCTTGGTTTAATTAAATATATCGGTTTAAACTCATGTTAGAGGAGTGTAAAAATATCACTGATTAGCTCCCCGAGGCTTAAACTTGATCGTCCTTGTAACAGCCCGAGACCTATTCTTTGCATTATTATTATATTGGTTGCTCTAAATTATTTTTGTATTGCATCATGTCATCATGCCACTAATTTTGCAACAAAATTTGAACTCAACTAAATAAATTGCATAGATCTTTGATCTATTTAAATTGAGGGGATTCACATGGTGATATGTCTTTATAACATATCCTCCCAATATTTTAGGGAGCTACTATAAAATATTCCATTAACTTGGAATTAACCATGACACACTTGCAAAATAAATACCATGCCTTTTCTAACTCATTTCTTGGTCTCAAACTTTACCCATAATTTGTTTAATCACTTTTCCAAGCTCCACCAAAACTCTCAATATTTTCGGACCTATTACCTAGTCCTAGTTCAAACCCATTTGAATTAAATTCAAATGTGTTTAAATCTAAACCTTGCACATGCCCACTCTTATTTTTCTTGGGCCAAGCTCATTTTTGCGAGTCCATGAAAATTAACCCCATGTCCAAATTCCAATTCTAACCATTTCTTTCCTCTCTTTTCTTTCTTCCTATTTTCTGTTAATGGAAAAGAAGGAAGGGAGAGAGATCCCAGCTAGCAGCCCATCCAGGCCAGAACAACCATCCCCTAAGGCCCACCTAACCCTATAACATAGCCCTCCCAATCGATCCCTCACTCTCTCCCTCGTTCCTCCTGCCCGCCGCCCCACACTTAATGCACGCACGGATCGCCCCAGGGAGAGGAGCTCCTCGCGCCCGATCCCCTCGCCGTTGGCAACCGGCCCGAAGCTCTGCTGTCCGCCGCCCTCCATCTTCTTCCTTCGTCTTCCCATGTGCCCCGCGCCTCCTCCCTTCCTGAGCTCGAGCTTGCCCGAGCCGCATCCATGGCGATGCCGCTTGACCCCTGCCACGCGCGCGGCACCGCCTGCCTGTTGCCCTCCTCCTCCACTTTTGTGGCTCTTCCATGCCTCCACTGCGAGCTCTCCCATGGCACCACCGCCTCATTGTAGCCGCAGTTGCACCTCTCGCCAGCCCCTACCAAAGTTGTTCACCGGCCTTGCCTTCCTCTCCATGCCGCCGTGCCACCTTGCCTCCTCACGCGCCGTCCGCCGCAGTCCATGGCGCCTCTGCATCCGCACGCCGCCCGGCTAGCTCCATCCCTTCCTGGCCTCGTGTTGTCAGGGGCAGCGCGATGCCCGTTGTAGGATCGAAAGTATGTCTAGAGGGGGGGTGATTAGACTACTTGACAAAATAAAATTTCTACCTTTTCCCAATTTTAAGTGTTGGCAGATTTTAGCCATGATAGCAAGTCAAGCACACCCTACACAGGCATGTCTAAGAGTATAGCAGCGGAAAGTAAAGACAAGCATATGTAATACAGGATAGGGAGGAAGATCAAACGCAATTTGGAGACACAAAGATTTTTCCTGTGGTTCCGATAGGTGGTGCTATCGTACGTTCACGTTTATGGAGTCTTCAACCCATGGAGGGTAACGGTCGCGAGAGTCCATGGAGGGCTCCACACATAAGGGTCCACGAAGTAGCAACCTTGACTATTCCATAATGGCTTCCGTCCACGAAGGACTAGCCTCACTATGGGTAGATCTTCACGAAGTAGGCGATCTCCTTGCCCTTACAAACTTCTTAGTTCAACTCCACAACACGAAGTAGGAGGCTCCCAAGCGACACCTAACCAATCTAGGAGGCACCACCCTCCAAAAGGTAATAGGCTCGATGATGATGATGAACTCCTTGCTCTTGTGCTTCAAGATGATAGACTCCTCAACACTCAATCACTCTCTCACAGATTTGGCTTTGGTGGAAGAGATTGATTGGGTGGAAAGCAACTTGGGGAGGCTAGAAATCAAGATTCATATGGTTGGAGTGGAATGGCTTGATCTCAACACATGAGTAGGTGGCTCTCTCTCAGAAAATTGGATGGGGCAAATATGGAATAGTTCTGAGTGCTTCTCTTTCGAGTGAGTGGTGGTGAAGGGGTATATATAGGCATCTCCAAAAATCCAACCGTTACACCTATAATGACCAACTCGGCGACACCGAAGTGTAAAACTCGGTGGTACCGAGTTGCTCAAAAGGTAGCAACTTTTGAATCTCGGTGAGACCGATATATAAGTCTCGACAGTACCGATCAGGTGACCAACGGTCAGATTGCAAAACTCGGTGGCACCGATCCAAACAACTCGGAAATTCTGAATTGAAGAAAAGGGGCAACAGAATGTTGGCAACCTAAACTCGGTGGCACCGATGCAGAATCGACTGTACCGAAAACTTAGGGTTTGGCTGGGATCTGTGTGAGGTGAAAATCGGTAGGGCCGAGTGGGAAATATTTGTGGCACCGATTTTGCATGATAGGCTTTTGACAGACTTTTGTGGAAGATCTTGTGGGTGTTTTTGGTGACTATCACTTGTGCACGTGGAGCATTTTGTTCACCATCAATACCTCACCCCCTTTTAATAGTATTGGCTTTCCTATAGACTCAAAGTGATTTCTCACAAAGTAAAATGTAGAGTCTTCTTGCTTGAAGCTTTGCCAATCCTATTCCTTGCATTTAGGGGTCTCTCCACAATCCTTTTGCCATCCCATCATTGAACTTTTCCTGAAATATACTTAGTGGAAACATTAGTCCAATGAGATATATGTTGTTATTAATTACCAAAACCACCAAGGGAGCAAATGTGCTTTCAATCTCCCCCTTTTTGGTAATTGATGACAACATATAGATCAAAGCTTCGACATATGATGTAATCAATGAATATAATTGTCTCTTTGAGAGGTATGTGATAAGCAAGAGCTCCCCCTAAATTTGTGCACTATTTTGAATTTGCGTTTGAATGCAAATGCACAATTGATTAGGTATATGGGGCACTCTTCCATGTCACATACAACTTGGTGGTGTGCGAGAGTAATAGGAATGAACATCATAACACAACACAACAAGCAAAAGTGAATGATCATCTCATAGGCATCTCAAGGATAGGAAATAGTAGCAGCACACATCAAGTGTATGATCAAACATAAACAAGGTTTAACACAAACCAAAAGATATCAATGTTTTTGAAGAGCGATAAAAAGCAACACTCTCCCTCTCTTGAAGCCCTAATGATCTATACAACTTCTCCCCCTTTGGCAACAAGTTACCAAAAAGTTCAAAGGTATAGAACTAAGTGTCTCTCTGGGGATGATCTCCTCCGGTAGCTGATGAAGGAGTCGAGAGAATGGCATCAGCGAAGACTTCAGCAAACGTCATGGATGGAGTTGGAGCAGCAACTGGATGTGCTGGTGTAGCCGACGGAGCTGAAGGGGCTGATGGAGCTATAGAAGGTGCTGATGAAGAAGGCCTCAACTCTGGAGCAGTCACTGTAGGAGTCCTGGCTTTAGTCCTGAACTGGGTGTCGGCTCTGAGAGGTGGACTGTCCTCATCATCATCTGTGGTGTGGGGACTGGGCACGCCATCAACTTCTCTCTTGAGCTCATTTACTGTCACTGTGAGCTCATCCACCTTGTTGTTGAGAATGTGAAACTTGTTCTCAACAATCCTTCCCAAACTCTCCTGGTTCTTCAAGATATTTCCAATGTCCTTCTGCATGCTGAGCACGGAACTGAGAAGAAGATCCAGCTGCTCACTTCGGGTCTTTGGCACCTGAGCACTAGTGTCTCTGGCTGCCTCTATCTCTGCTTGTGCTGTAGCTGAGGTGGGATGATCTGGATCCATCACCACGACATTGTCTTCGAGCTCTGGCAGGAGTGGCAGATGTGGTCAATCAAGTGCATATACGTGCTTCTCCAGCTGGGAGTTGATAAGCATCTGAATGTATGGTGCATAACCACATGATCTATTCTGATCTGCAACAGTCCTCTTCATGGTCTCAACTATCAAGTCCATCACCCTAAATCTGGTGTGTTGATCAATATGGAGCAGCATGTTGATAGAATAACCTCTGATCATCTTCTCATCTCCAGACTTAGGCATGAATGTATACCTCAAGATGGTGTTGGTGGTGCGTAGGCCTGCCTGAAGAAAATAGATTGATCCAAGCTTGTGTGAATGCACATTTGCAGCAGGGATCTCATTGTACATATTGGCCATGGAGTTGTGGTTTGCCTTGGACTCAGAGTACACATCCAAGTCACCTTCTTGCACCTGTGGGGCTCCTAAGATGGTAGCCCACTCATCAACAGTGGATTCATATCTGGTGCCTTCAGTCATCCATACAATCCTACCATCTCCATAGAAATGTGAAGTGGAGTAGAATTGCATGATCATCTTGTCATTCCAGGCAGTGAACTCTTTTCCAACAAACTCATCAATGCCAATGCAGTGGAAATTATCTTGCACACATGGAAAGAAATCTTGGTTCTCCTTGATGTACTTCCAATCAACATACCTCGTATCACTGACTGTAGGGCTCTTGTCAAGCAAAATAGTTTCATAGAAGTCTTGATGTTCCTTGGTGTAGAATCTGTAGTCTACAGCTGTCCTTCTCCTCTGAGAATAAGGATCTATGGCTCTCCACTCTCTCAGTCCAGAATCCTTCCTCTTCTTCATGTCCTCAGCAATCGAATGGCTGGCATTGTGCTCAGGAAGGTGTGGCCTTAGCTTCATAAAAACTGATAGTGTATCCTCCTCAGCTTCTCTGAAGGTAGAACTCTTGTTCTTGGCAGCGGCTGGGATGTCTCTGGTAGTCCTCTTGGGTTTTGGAGCAGTGGATTTCTTTGGTGCAGCTGGCTTGCTCTTGGATGGGGCCTGGCTTGGCATAGCATCAGCAAGCAACTTCTTCTTCTTCTTAGGAGGAGCCTTGGTAGCTGGCTCTTCCTCTTCCTCGGCCTCAGTTGGATCGTCATACATAGAAGGTGACCTTCCAACAACATGTATGATCCTTTTCCTGCTTTTCTTCTTCTCCCCTGCCTTCTTAGGCATAGACTTCCTTGGGGGCTCAATAGTCATTGTTGCCCTAGCACTCCCTGGTGCTTTCAATGCCTCTGAACTGGCATACTCCTTGCTTACTACCTTTCTAGATGAGGTAGCCTCATTAGCAGGCTTCTTGGCAGCCTTGTCTGCTTTGTCCTTCCTCTGCTTGGCAAGGACCTCTTCTGGCCCACAATCTGAATCTTCTTCATCTGAATTCAGCTTCCTTCTGGCTCTAGTTGTAGCTTTGGGCAAATCTGGTGAGCTAGGAACATCATCATAAGAAGATGAGTTACCCTCAGGACTAGTGCCTGGGTCTGCATCAACACTGGGCTCTCTGAAATCATTCTGATTGTCACCTGATCCAGACATACTTACCCTGTGAATAGAGCATAGAAGAGCAGAAAAGTTGAGCCATCACAAAATGCAGAAGTTTTCTCAAATTTGAACTTAGAATTCTTAAGGTTTGCTCTCTGCAAAGGGAATTTCGGTACCACCTAGTCACAATTTTCGGATCCACCGAGACTCACAGTCTGCTTTATAGAAACTTGGCAACCACTTCGGTTTCATTGAAAGTGGGTGCTCGGTTTCACCGAGACTGTCCTCAGTAGACCTAAAAACTAAATCGGTAAAACCGATTTTTGCGCTTCGGTGTCACCGAGATTTGGATTGCAGACGACAAAACCTAAAAATTCGTTGTTCTCTATTCTAATGGAAAATTATTGAGGATATAATGATCTCAAACTGTGGCTTATCAATAGAATGATCCTGATGCACATGAATTGGAAAGAGGAGCACACAAGGGGTCGGATTCATACCCTAACTTGGTGACGAGTCCGCTACGACGACGACGGTGGTGAGGATTCCGTCGACGGCGGCGAATTCCAACGGTGGAGGCGCTCGGGAAGATAACGGCGACGACCAGGGGTCCACGAACGGCAGCTAGGGTTTGGAGGAACCGAACGTTTGAAGAAGTCACATCAAAAGTCGGGTCCGCCACATTAAGTACCCATCGCTGTCGGTGACACCGATTCAAAATTATCGGTGCCACTGAGTTCCTCAACTGTCAGCTGACAGGGAAATTCGGTGAAGCCAAGAAGATGGAATCGGTGTTACCGAGATTGGTAAACTAGATCAACCCTAGGCATCGGTGAGACCGAGATTTTTGTGTTGGTTCCACCGAGATGCACTTGGGAGGTTTTGGTGGTCAGTCCTTGTCGATACAGAACTCCGAGTGCTCCTCACACAAAGAGATCGAGAAGTACTTGTTCAAGTTTTGTGATGCAGCAAGAATAGAATATGAGACGAGAAAGCATAGATAGCTAGAGAGAGGTCCTAGGCATTCTTGTCCATCCAATTGGCAAAAGAAAAATAAAACCAAATAGCAACAATTGGATGTCCTTGAATGGTTAAAGAAATGCAGACCAACATGCTCACACAATAAGATATCAAATGAAATCATGGCAAACATGCACATACATACTAGCATCTATCAAGCACTTTTGGCGATGACATGGTCATCTATATATGAGTATATTGACTTAGGAGCCAAGTAAGAATACTTGATCATATGTCATACTCATCGTTTAAGCACGAGTGGGGTTACCACTTTTACATAAAGCATTTAATGTTGTCACAATCTTAAGAGATGCTTTAACTCAAGTCTTAGAGTAAAGCTCCCCCTTGATGTGACATCCCCCCATAAGAGGGATAAACTAACCTTGGGTTTGTCGTAGAAGACTTCATGTGGGTGATGTGGTGGTGGATGCTCAAGGTTGATGAAGATCATCTGGAGTTGGGAGCTATCCATGTTGTTTCTTACTCTTCTCACCTACATGGGTTAGTCCCAAGCACAAGAGACAAATACAAGGATATCTATGGACATGGAGTGCAAAGCATATAAGATGATGTCCATGGATTCATTAATTACCTTGTCCCTTGCTTACCTTTGAGAGAATGTGTGACTCCTTCAACTATTGCATAAGGTTGGAGTTGATTGCAAATAGTCCTTTGCCAATAATGAATGTGAGTGAATTTCATTGGCGGAGTCACCCCTCAAGAACTTCTCTAGTTCTTCTTCTTGGGGACCCACATCAAGTTTATGGGAATCCTTGGAGTTGAAGTAGCACTAGTTGAAGTAGAACTTGGAGTAGCTTTGGGAACCCACTTGACCAAAGCTTGGGATTCATCTTCATATGAGTAAATCTCCTCTTGAAGCTTGTCCTTGCCCTTGAGCTTGTGGTCTTGTGATGGAAGGTCATCTTGAGCTTTTGTTCCCTTGGGGAGAGTATGTTCATACTTCTCCTTTTGAGGAACAAACTTTGGCTTGGGGTATTGACCTTCTTCCCATTCAACTCCATTTGCGTTGAAGTAGCCAATGCCATGGTTCTTCTGGTATCCTTCGTGCTTGCGTACAATCTCCTCAAATTGCTTACATCCGGCAAGACTTTTGTAGATACCTTTCTCTATAATTCCTTTCAATAAATCGTTTTCTTGCTCAAGTACTTGGCTAAGAGAATCATCATTAATTGAATCAATAGAACTACTAGAAGCAACATCATTAGATTTAGCATTTTTATTGTTGCTACTAGATGAAGAACCTTTCTTGCCTTTGTTACTAGTTTGTCTAGGTTTAACTTGTGGCATAAATGTAGACAAGAGTAATCGTTTGGCTAGATAAGATGAAGTCTTCTTTCGGAGATCATCATTGATAGCTTTAAGAAACTCATGTTCTTGCTCCACGGTGAGCTTCTCGAAGCGTAGCTTCTCATGAGTCTTTACAAGCTCTCTATGATCTTCTAGAGTAGATTCATGGGCTAACTTAAGAGTGTTTAATTCTTTAGTTAGTCGCTCTATTTCCATCTTATCATCATCACACGACTTATCTTGACTAACATGAAGATTATCAAGTTCATTTTGAATAATATCACTAGCTTTATCAAAGAGAAAGTCATCATCTCCAAGCAAATCATCCTCATCACTATTGAAATCAAGATACTCGGGGTGTGATACCTTGGGGCCTTTAGCCATGAAGCAACTTCCACTTCTTTCATTTGGTGAATCAAATATGTCATAGGAGTTGGTAGTCACTAGTGCAAGTCCGGCAACACCTTCATCTTGACTATAGTCGGAGTTGGAGTGATAGCTTTTCTCGGAGTGGTTGTCGGATTCGGAGTCGGAAACCCATTCACCAACGTGAGCTTGATGTCTTCTTCTTGAGTAGTTCTTGGTGTACTTGTCCTTCTGCTCCGAGTCCCTACTTCTCCTTGAGGGTCTTCGTTCATAACGGTCATCTCTACTCCTTCTCTCTCTTCGAGGTGATTCATCTCTTGAGCTTTGTCTTCTAGGTGACTCTTCTCTTCGTTTGTAGGGAGCCGTGCACTCATTGGAATAGTGTTCGGGCTTCCCACCATTGTAGCAGTTTCGGTCATGACTTGATGAACGCTTCTCTTCATATCTTGAGTTGGAGCTTCGTTCTTTGCCTCTATTCTTGTAGAACTTGCTGAATTTCTTGACCATGAGGCTTATCTCTTCATTGGTGACAAGGTTGTCGCTTGAAGTTGCGGGAGCATCACTTGTGGCTTTGTAAGCACCGCTAGACTTGTTGTGAAGCTCTTCTTTGTCTTTGAGTGTCATCTCATGAGCAACAATCCTTCCAATGACTTCCGTAGGCTTGAGATCTTTGTAGTTGGGCATCATTTGGATCAATGTGCACACGGTGTCGTATCTCTCATCCAAAGCTCTAAGTATCTTCTTGATGATGAATTTGTCAGTCATCTCTTCGCTTCCTAAGCCGGCAATCTCATTGGTGATGAGAGCTAGCCTAGAGTACATTTCTGCGACTCCTTCACCATCCTTCATCTTGAACTTGTCAAGCTGACTTTGAAGAACATCTAACTTGGATTCTCTCACGGATTCGGTACCATCGTGCATATCAACCAAAGTATCCCAAATTTCCTTGGCATTCTCAAGACGACTGATTTTGTTGAATTCTTCGGGGCATAGGCAGTTGAAAAGAATGTCACATGCTTGAGCGTTGTATTGCAACATCTTCAATTCTTCCGCAGTGGCTTCACGATCCGGTTCCTTTCCATCACCAAAGAGTTCACCTTGTAAGCCAACACGAACAACAGCCCAAATGGCGGGATTATGACCAAGAATATGCATTTTCATTTTGTGCTTCCAACTAGCAAAATTTGTACCATCAAAGTATGGACCTCTACGGTGATAATTTCCCTCACTAGACGCCATACTCTCCTAGGTTGTGAAACCAATGCAATGGAGACCAAAGCTTTGATACCACTTGTAGGATCGAAAGTATGTCTAGAGGGGGGGTGATTAGACTACTTGACAAAATAAAATTTCTACCTTTTCCCAATTTTAAGCGTTGGCAGATTTTAGCAATGATAGCAAGTCAAGCACACCCTACACATGCATGTCTAAGAGTATAGCAGCGGAAAGTAAAGACAAGCATATGTAATAGAGGATAGGGAGGAAGATCAAACACAATTTGGAGACACGAAGATTTTTCCCATGGTTCCGATAGGTGGTGCTATCGTACGTCCACGTTTATGGAGTCTTCAACCCACGGAGGGTAACGGTCGCGAGAGTCCACGGAGGGCTCCACCCATAAGGGTCCACGAAGTAGCAACCTTGACTATTCCATAACGGCTTCTGTCCACGAAGGACTATCCTCACTATGGGTAGATCTTCACGAAATAGGCGATCTCCTTGCCCTTACAAACTTCTTGGTTCAACTCCACAACACGAAGTAGGAGGCTCCCAAGCGACACCTAACCAATCTAGGAGGCATGATACGTCTCCAATGTATCTATAATTTATGAAGTATTCATGCCATGTTTACAATAATTTTATATGATTTTGGTATGATTTTATTAGAACTAACCCGGACTGACGCTGTTTTCAGCAGAACTACCATGGTGTTGTTTTTTCGTGCAGAAATAAAAGTACTCGGAATGGGCTGAAAATTTATGGAGAATAGTTTTGGAAAATATAAAAAATACTGGAGCAAAAAGATACCGGAGAGGAGTCCCGAGGCAGCCACAAGCCTAGGGGGCGCCCCCCCTAGGGCACGCCCCCTGGCTTGTGGGGCCCTCGGGAACCCCCTTGACGTGAGACCGACGCCAAAAATTCCTATAAATACCAAAACCCCTAGAAAGAAACCTAGATCGGGAGTTCCGCCGCCGTAAGCCTCTGTAGCCACGAAAAACCAATCGGGAGCCCAGTCCGGCACCCTGCCGGAGGTGGAAACCATTACCGGAGGCCATCTTCATCATCCCGGCGGTCTCCATAATGAGGAGGGAGTAGTTCACCCTCGGGGCTGAGGGTATGTACCAGTAGCTATGTGTTTGATCTCTCTCTCGTGTTCTTGAGATGGCACGATCTTGATGTACCGCGAGCTTTAGTAATATAGATGAATCATATGGAGTTTTCCCCTCTCTATCTTCTTGTGATGAATTGAGTTTTCCCTTTGAAGTTTTCTTATCGGATTGAGTCTTTAAAGGATTTGAGAACACTTGATGTATGTCTTGCGATGGGATATCCGTGGTGACAATGGGATGTTCTATTGATCCACTTGATGTATGTTTTGGTGATCAACTTGCGGGTTCCGTGACCTTGGGAATCTATGCATAGGGGTTGGCACACGTTTTCGTATTAACTCTCCGGTAGAAACTTTGGGGCACTCTTTGAAGTTCTTTGTGTTGGATTGAACATGATGAATCTGAAATTGTGTGATGCATATCGTATAATCAAGCCCATGGGTACTCGGGGTGACATTGGAGTATCTAGGTGACATTAGGGTTTTGGTTGATGTGTATCTTAAGGTGTTATTTTAGTACGAACTCTAGGGCTATTCGTGACACTTATAGGGATAGCTCATATGATTGATCGAAAAAGATAACTTTGAGGTGGTTTCGTACCCTACAATAATTTCTTCGTTTGTTCTCCGCTATTTGTGACTTTGGAGTGAACTCTTTGTCGCACGTGAGGGATTTACATATGATTCAACTATGTCAGTATTGTTGAGAGAACTTGCACTAGTGAAAGTATGAACCCTAGGCCTTGTTTTCAAGCATTGCAATACCGTTTTTGCTCACTTTTGTTACTTGCTACCTTGCTGTTTTTATATTTTCAGATTACAAAAACCTATATCTACCATCCATATTACACTTGTATCACCATCTCTTCGCCGAACTAGTGCACCTATACAATTTACCATTGTATTGGGTGTGTTGGGGACACAAGAGACTCTTTGTTATTTGGTTGTAGGGTTGTTTGAGAGAGACCATCTTCATCCTACACCTCCCACGGATTGATAAACCTTAGGTCATCCACTTGAGGGAAATTTGCTACTGTCCTACAAAACTCTGCGCTTGGAGGCCCAACACGAGTCTACAAGAAGAAGGTTGCGTAGTAGACATCAAGGCACCACCCTCCAAAAGGTAATAGGCTCGATGATGATGATGAACTCCTTGCTCTTGTGCTTCAAGATGATAGACTCCTCAACACTCAATCACTCTCTCACAGATTTGGCTTTGGTGGAAGAGATTGATTGGGTGGAAAGCAACTTGGGGAGGCTAGAAATCAAGATTCATATGGTTGGAGTGGAATGGCTTGATCTCAACACATGAGTAGGTGGCTCTCTCTCAGAAAATTGGATGGGGCAAGTATGGAATAGTTCTGAGTGCTTCTCTTTCGAGTGAGTGGTGGTGAAGGGGTATATATAGGCATCTCCAAAAATCCAACCGTTACACCTATAATGACCAACTCGGTGACACCGAAGTGTAAAACTCGGTGGTACCGAGTTGCTCAAAAGGTAGCAACTTTTGAATCTCGGTGAGACCGATATATAGTCTCGGCAGTACCGATCAGGTGACCAACGGTCAGATTGCAAAACTCGGTGGCACCGATCCAAACAACTCGGAAATTCCAAATTGAAGAAAAGGGGCAACAGAATGTTGGCAACCTAAACTCGGTGGCACCGATGCAGAATCGGCTGTATCGAAAACTTAGGGTTTGGCTGGGATCTGTCTGAGGTGAAAATCGGTAGGGCCGAGTGGGAAATATTGGTGGCATTGATTTTGCATGATAGGCTTTTGACAGGCTTTTGTGGAAGAGCTTGTGGGTGCTTTTGGTGACTATCACTTGTGCACGTGGAGCATTTTGTTCACCATCAATACATCACCCCCTTTTAATAGTATTGGCTTTCCTATAGACTCAAAGTGATTTCTCACAAAGTAAAATGTAGAGTCTTCTTGCTTGAAGCTTTGCCAATCCTATTCCTTGCATCTAGGGGTCTATCCACAATCATTTTGCCATCCCATCATTGAACTTTTCCTGAAATATACTTAGTGGAAACATTAGTCCAATGAGATATATGTTGTTATTAATTACCAAAACCACCAAGGGAGCAAATGTGCTTTCACCCGTGCCCATCCTCTGTTGCATCCCCGTAGGTCAAACCTCCAATTCCCCGAGGCTCCTCCACCCCTGCCTTTGTTGCCGAGATCGAGAGCCGCTACGACTTGTCCCCTGCCGCTGTTTCGTGCACCTCGCTGCAGGCCGTGTGGACGCCAAGACCCAAAACTCCCTGTACAGGCCCCCAGTTAGCTTCATCGCCACCATGGCCTCCTTCATGCAAGGTTGCTGCTGCCTTGGGCCATGCATCCACCAGCCCCTACCTTCATTTCGGTGAGGCGACCAGAACTGCAAGACCAAGACCACCACCGACCTAAGCGTTCCATGGACACGTCAAGTTCGACTCCATCGCCAAGAAAGATTACACGATGACCCTGGATTGGAACCACAAAATGACAAGTACCCGTCATCCCGCAGAGTACATGGATATGCCAGGTTCCTCTTCGAACGTGTTCCACTACCGTCGTCGAAGACCGTCCAGTGAAGAACTACCATCATCGTGTACAACTACTTTCCTCGACGAACTCGTTCCACCCCAAAACACACGCTTCAAAGGTATACCGTCGAGACGACTCCCGTGAATGAATGCATGTGTGGTGTATGAGATGAACCGCGTGTTTGCATCGTATGCGATTGCTCATTGCAAGCTGTCTTGTTTTGCCATGCCACCAACACGTGGGACATCCGGTAGCGGGATCACTTGTAACAGCCCGGGACCGACGCATCAGATGCCTTCCAATTATTTCGAGTCTCACCGTGTGTTTTATGTGTTTGTCGCATTCATAATCGCATCATCCGCATCATTCGCATTGCATCGGCACTCTGTCGACATCATTTTTCAAAACTTGCATCCATTCGTAGTGGCCGGTTCTTCCCGTTCTTGTCGTTGATTGTTTGGAAACCAAACACACTCGGAAGCGCCCACGGCATTGTTAAAATATTGTTTTCAAAAGTGCATATAAAATATTCTCGGATTGGGTCGAAAGTTGGCGTGCGGTCCTGTTTTATTGTAGGTAGACCGCCTGCCAAATTTCATCGCAATCGAAGGTCGTTTGGTACCCGAGCGGACGACCGTAGCAGCGCAGTCATCGGTTTATTTATCGGATGTTTTCGCAGTTTAAAAACTTTGTTGCCGGGCCACAATCTCCCTCTCTTCTTGGCCCAACCACCTACACAACCCACTAGACCCACCTAGCCTAACCCCTCCGTTTCGAACCGCCCGATCGAGATCTGACGGTCCAAAAACGGTCTGAAACCCTAAACCCTAGCGAAACTGCTATAAATAGCAACCCCTACCTGCCTAATAGGGGAAAACCCTAGTCTCCCTTGTTTTCCACGCCCCTCCACTGAGCCGCCGCCGCCAGATCGCCCTGTCTCCCTCCTCCAGCGCTAGGCCCGCCCAAGCCCATCCGAAGCCCGCCCGAGCCCATCTGGGCCCGGACGAGCCGCACGCCGCCGTAGCCACGGGAAGCTCCCCTGTGCTCCCTCGTCTGTGCTGCCAAGTTCCCTCGCCATGCTGGACCTCGCGATTGGCCTCCTCCGACGAGCCCCGTCGTCGGAGACGAGCGCCACCATCGCCTCCCGGCCTGGCCCCGTCGCCTAGAGCGCCTCTGCATGAGTTCGGCGCCGCGGCGTCACCTCCTCTCGATCTGAGTCCGGGACGCCGAGCCGACCTCGCTGTCCGCCTCCTCTGGTTGGATCCGGGCGCCGCACCCGTTCCTCGCCGGCAGCCAGCCTCCTCCGTGCCGGAGGCCTCTCGCTGCGCCATGGTGGCTTCCCCCCCGGCATCGCTGCGCCCTCTCCATGCGGGATCGAGCTCCCGCCCAAGCCTCTCGCCCGCCCCGTGTTGACCAGCGCATGGGCCGCATCCGCCAACAGCCCGCCGCTCGAAGCGGCCCAGCTCTGCCTCTGCCCCGCGTGGCCTCCTCCACCATCTGGGCCCAAGGCCATTTGGTGAGCGCTCCGCCCCTCTTATCGCTCGCCCTGTGTGCAGTATACGTATGTGACGCTCAGATCTATTGGTGCAGTAGTAGCAGATTCGGCCCGTTAGTTATTTTTCCTGTCCATGCGAATTTATTTAATTATCCAGAGAACGCCAGTTTTGCAGAAAAACCCCTAGATTTCATGCATTTAATAACTCGTGATCCGTGCATTATATGTAAAAACTTTATATATGTAAAATGCTCAGAATTTTGTGTAGATTAATAATATCCAACTTTCAACCATGTTTAAATTGTTTAAACCCGCTGTTTGCTTTAATTTTCATAGATGCCATGTTAAAATGATTTATTTCATAACTAAATATCCGTAGCTCCGTTTCCAATGAACTATATATGTAACTTGACTAGAAAAATGTGTAGAATCACATGGCACACTTTATTTTGCTGTTTAACAACAATAAAATATGGTTAGATGAGATCTGGACCATATTCATAATTTGCATATGAGGCCGTCTCGGAAATACTATATGTTGCTTCCGGCCTCATTTAAAATGCCTAGATGATGTATGCTTCTCCTCTTGCCATGATGAACAACATTTAAAATGATTGTTTAGTTAAATAACATTAACCGCATTTCTCTTAATATGGGGAGTTATTGTTTTGTTATATGTATGTTCTCCTTCTCCATTTAAATTGCTTAATTCCATCATCACCTTATGCCATGACCATCCATGTTAAACAACATTTAATATTGATGAGTACCTAAACGAGAGTGAACTAAATAATTTGAATGTGGAGTTTCGTCAATATGCAACTCATTGCATATTGAACTTCACTTAATTTGTAGTGTTTGATTGTTGTGCTTGCCAGGTGATGCATAATTAAACCGGACATGCATCATACTTGATTGCGCATCATGCCATTTACCGTGTCATTTGTTTGTTTCTGGATTGCTTCTTCTCGATAGAGTTCCGAAAGCGTTCGGAGTGTGAGGATTCGTTCGACTACGTTGGTTCGTCTACTTCACGGATTCGTTCTTCTTCCAAGCGGGATCTCAGGCAAGATGACCATTTCCCTGGATACCACTACTATCATTGCTATGCTAGTTGTCTCGATTCTATCGCTATGTCTCGCTACCTACCACTTGTCTGCCAAGCCTCCCAAAATGCCATGATAAGCCTCTAACCCTTCACATCCCAGCAAACCATTGTTTGGCTATGTTACCGCTTGCTCAGCCCTTCTTATAGCCTTGCTAGTTGCAGGTGCAAGTTGTTTCCATGTGCCAACATGGATATCCATTTGATATATCACAATATAATTGCTATTTAATTTAATGCACATATATACTTGGTAAAAGGTGGAAGGCTTGGCCTTTTGCTCGGTGTTTTGTTCCAGTTTTGCCGCACTAGTTACTTGTGTACCGGTGTTATGTTTCATATTGAGCGCTCCTAACATGCTCGGGGTTGTTATGGGGGCCCCCTTGATTTTTGTTTTGGGATAAAACTCTTCTGGCAAGGCCCAACATTGGTACTCCATTTGCCTAATAACTAATAAAACTTGCATATGGACTTTCCGGACCCCGTGGATAATTAATCAACAACCCGGGCCAGTGCTCCTCATGAGTGTTGGTCCAAAATAGAGCACTGTGCGGGGCCACCTCGGGGCAACTAGGGAGATTTCTATCAGGCCATTGTATGCGTAGCTCATCCGTCGTGTCCTGAGAACGAGATACGCGGCTCCTATCGGGTTCGTTGACACGTCGGGCGGTCTTGCTAGATTTGTTTTACCTTTCTCGAACGACTTGTGCACGGGATTTCGAGGACACTTAGGGCTATCTCGAGGTTGAGATTTTCCACGGAATTTTGAGGATACTGCGGGCTATCCCGTGGTTGAGGTTTTTCTGATGCAGTGTGTGGTTAGTTTGTGATAGATGAGTTGGAGCACCCCTGCAGGGTTAAATCTTTCATGAGAGCCGTGCCCGCGGTTATGTGGCAACTTGGAAATTTTTTCAACATACGGTCATAGAAAAGTTAAAGTAAACTCAAATAAAATACACCAACCATTTGCGTAACCATGACTGTCTCTTCTCGTGAATTTCTGAACCAAGAGAGAACACGGTGGGGTTATGTTTGACCGTAAGTAGGTGTTCAGGATCACTTAGTGATCATTATTAGTTCACGTCCGTTTATGCGACGATCACCCCTCCTTATTCTTGTACTCATAAGTTAGCCACTCAAATAAATGCTTAGTGCTTGCTGCAGCCTCACCACTTAACCATATCTCACCCATTAAGCTTTGCTAGTGTTGGTACCCTTGGAAATGAGATTGCTGAGTCCCCGTGGCTCACAGATTACTACAAAAACAGTTGCAGGTACAGGTAATGCGATGCCTTGACGTGAGAGCGATGCTTGTTTGGTTTGGAGTTCTTCTTCTTCTTCATTGATCATAGGATGGGTTCCAGGCCGGCAGCCTGGGATAGCAAGGATGGATGTCATTTTTATCTTTTGATTTCGTCCGTAGTCGGACCCTGCTCTTCTGTATGGTGATTGAATATACTGTTGTATTTGATGTGATCATGATTTAGCTTGTGGCGAGTGTAAGCCAATTCCATATACTCATCTCCTATTTACATGTACTTGTAACGATATCCATTCTTTTAAAATGACGAGATGCGCTTCTATCCCTATCGAGGCCCTCGAGCCAAAATAAGGATAGAACCGCAACTTGGGCGTTACATCACTACCATTATCTTTTACATGATAAGCTCACGCCCACACTTGTTCTTTTGCATCGGTATCTCTACGAGTTGTTGGAACCTGAATGTTGTCTGGCATCATTTTCGGATTCATCGCCGTGACACCCAATTCGTTTCGTCATGATGACAATGCTTCATATCTTATTCATGCCAATGTTTTCATAAAATTGCGTAATACTTGAATATGTCACACTCATGCATGTTAACAACATTTAAATTGTTGTTCGTATTAAAATTGCCTAATGACTTACTAAACGGCTTATTTCACAACTAAATAATTGTAGCTCCAAATTAAATAGATTATATACGTAACTTGACTAGAAAAACGTGTAGAATAACATGATGCACTTAATTTGCATTTTCACCAATGATAAAATATGTTTTAGGACATATCTGTACCAATTTCGAAATTTGCATATGGGGATTTTCCAGAATTGTTATTTGTTGTTTTTGGCCTCATTTAAACTTGCCTAAATAGGTAGTTTAGTTGTGCTTCACCTCTTGCAGGTGCATTCTGTTCCATGTTGGGAGATGGATATCATGTGATATCACACTACCTTCATTATTTAATTAATGCAACAATACACTTGGTAAATGGTGGAAGGCTCGGCCTTTTACCTGTTGTTTTGTTCTCTTGCCGCCCTAGTGTCCATTATCCCGGTGTTATGTTCCTTGATGAGTGCTTCTAACACATGTGGGGTATTATGGGCCCCTTGATCATTCGTTTTAGGATAAAAACTCTTCCAGCAAGGACCAACATTGGTACTAAAATTTGCCCGATAATAGTACTGAACACCTTTATTAATGCATATAGGGCCACCCTCCCCCCGTTGATTTAATTCTACATAATATAGGGGGGCAGTGCTGATGGTGCTGGTCCAAAATAGAGTACCTTGCGCTGCCTCCTTGGTAACTTGGCTCTCAACTAACCCTAAGCTTCGCACATCCGGTCGTGTCCTGGGAACGAGATACGCGGATCCTATCAGGTTCGTCGACACGTCGGGTGGTCTTGCTGATTTAGTTTTACCTTTGGCAAGTGGCTTATCCGTTGGGATTCCTTATCGTAAGAATCATGTTATCATGGTGTGAGGTTTTCCCATCGGATGCTTGTGCTAATTTATAATGGACTACTTGGAGCACCCCTGCAGGGTTAAATCTTTCTGAAATCCGTGCCCACGGTTATGTGGCGACTTGGAAATTTATAATAACCGGTTGTAGAGAACTTGACACTAAATCTAATTAAAATACACCAATCGTGTGTGTAACCAGGACCGTCTCTTTTGTGAGGTTTGAACCAAGAAGAGAACACGATGGAGTTATGATTGACTCATAAGTAGGTGTTCAAGGTCACTTCTTGATCATTACTAGTTCACGTCCGTTTATGCGTAGATCACTCTTCTTATTCTTGTACTCGTAAGTTAGCCAGATAAAAAGATGCTTAGTGCTTGCTGCAGCCGCATCACGTAACCATTCCTCACCCATTAAGCTTTGCTAGTCTTGATACCCTTGGTAATGAGATTGCTGAGTCTTCGTGGCTCACAGATTACTACAACAACAGGTGCAGGCACAGGTGACGCGATGCTTTGACGTGAGAGTGATGCTTGTTCTATTTGGATTTCTTCTTCTCCTTCGTCGAATATAGGATGGGTTCCAGCTTGGCAGCCTATGATTAGCAGGGTGGACGTCGTTTTCTTTTTCGTTTGATTTCATCCGTAGTCGGATCCTGCTTTTCTGTATGATGATTGCTATGTATTGATGTATTGAAATATTCATGTTGTAACTTGTGGCAAGTGTAAGCCATATCGTGTATACTCTTCTCTTCAGTACATGTATTTGTGACGGTATCCACCTTGTTAAAGCTTCTCTGATATGCGCTTCTATCCCTATTGAGACTTCCAAGTTTCCGCGAGGATTGGACCACATATTGGGCGTTATAGTCCACGAGCAACATAAAGAGAAATATTAATCATAAGGAACTCAGTTGTTTAAACCGAAATAATGAGAAGATTTTGGTTCACTTACAATCGGTACGCCTAGATAGCCCTTATGCTTCATGACATGAAAACTTAGTATAGATGTAGTTGTGGCATGGTTATTATGCAAGTTTTAGTAAAGCAAAGATAATCAACTCAAAGTTTTTGATCTACTAGATAAAAAACTTTGTAACACTTAATTCTATTTCCTCTAGTTAACACTTGCTTGCCGGGAATGCACAGAAGAGGTTTTCTTTGGTGGAGACATTAAAACATAGTTTAGGGAATAAAAGATATGTAAAGACAAACATGATTCTAGAGTACTCATTAACATACCCACAAATGTCTCATCCTCAAGGCTCTCAAGCACTATGTTTCAACCATTGTTTGTTGAAACTTTGGTTGTCACGTGAAGGGATTAAGTCAAATAAGTAATCATGCATAGAGTTTCGTTATGGCTTAATTTTGGGAACTTTGGATCTTGATAATTGTCTCTTTCGAGCCCTTGTGATCAGTTTCAGGTATTTATCACATACACACACATTCAAGAGAAATCCACATACGGTAACAAAGTCATAGCCAAAATGCGAGTCGAAACTTTGGTGGATCGTTCATTGTACAATGGAGTTCTCAGCATAACATCAAGAAAGGCGACAAAGACACATTTCCAAATGTACGTGTGCATATAGTAGAAGGGCCATGGCACCGGCGGAAGCTGAAGCACCATGTAACAGATACAACACAGATTTTTGGCATAATCTCGTTCACCCTTCAACTAAGTTCCTCTGGACAATTTAATCCACATGTGCTATCAAGTCTATTAAAATTAACAATATGGGGGTGAGCATCTCTAACATCATCTTCTCTACAATTTTTCTCAACACCCAAGTCTCCGAAGACTTCCTCTTGTGCATGGTTATTCTTAGTTAAGATCAGTTTCTTTTAAAAATAGTCCCACAACAAGTCTTGGTCATCTATATTAAACAAAACAAAGGCTACAAAATTATTTCAGTTACTAGAACAAAACCTTTGTTTTAATTATCAAGACTTACTCCCTCCTGCACACATCACACACACTACTACTACATCTATTCTAAGCATTTCAAGTGCAAACGGGAGTCGTAGTACATACCTCCACGGTCATGAATGTACACACTTATCTTCCTTATGCTTGCATTCCTCTTTGTCCAGCGTAGATAAAATCCTCTGAAGTATAAACAAGAATGCAAACAAAATCCAAGGGGCAAAAGAAAAGAGCAAAGCAAAACTTATCCTATTTTCGTTTTTTTAAACTAACTTATAAACAAAAAATCACAACGGCAAAAAGAAAAATGAAAGCAAATAAAAAGCAAAGTGTTGGAACAAACCAACATGAGTGTCTTGAATCTCTGCGAGCTGAAGTACAATCTCATTACAATTTTTATTCAAATAACACCGCCACATCTTGATGTAGACATGGTAGTGACCTCCCCCAAGCTTAAGCTTTTGCAAGCCCAAACCTGTGAAATCACTGAGGCGGCTGGTAAGGATCCCATCCTTGACTCCAGTTGGAGAAGCTAGTGTTCATGTTGACGGACGTGTCTCAAAGGGACTCAGCGAGGTTTCTCATGTCATTGAATGATCCCTAGAGACTATAAAGGTCTGTATAGGTGGTGTAGGCTTCTTTTTTTGCCGCTCCTCTTTGGGCTGCTCCTCTTGTTCATCGGGGTGAGTTCTTCTTCATCTACTTGTTCTGATTTCGGGCCTTCTTGGTCAAAAGCCGCATCTCCTTCTTGTGTCACATAATGCGATTGTCCATTTTCTATGGAGAAACCAGTGTTTTAAATAGCGGGTTATGCCAAATAGCGGCGGACCTCCAAATAAGCTATAGCGGGCAATTTGTGCATGAGACCATTTAGCAGCACCCTATTGAAATGCTATAGCAAGGCTATAGCAGGACCATAGTTGGCTATTTAAAACTATGGTAGAAATGGTTGGGCATAGGAGTAGGCAACAAGTGCCTTACTCCAGGAATTTGAAGGTAATGACGACCATGGTGAACTACTACCAAATTAGCGCTAGCAAGAACACGAATTTTGACAAGGTTGTTACCGACAATGGGGCGAAGATGATTATAGTTGATGCCAAGGGAGTTGGCCAACACGGTGATCACGCCTCCACACGCGATGTCTTCTTGTGCATGATTTGCTTGATGAACGAGGTGTAGCAAAAGTATTGCCCCTAAGTTGGGAAAATAACCAACGTGAGGTTAGCTGCTTTCTTGAGAATTAGCATATTCTTGCCATTCACCTTAGAAACTTCTCCTTGTGCTTGCAACGAGTTAGTGATAACATAGTAGAAATACATATAGTAGGACTTTCAATACAACTGGACGTTTGCTTGTAACCATAGTAACTCATATGATAGAAGGATTGCCTCAGGTGCGGTTCAGTAAAATCATAAACATGATGAAGTCATCATCATTGTTGGTGTTGCCAAAGTGAGTACACCACTCATGGAGAGAGATGTTGAAGTCTTGTTCCATGAGACGGAAAGTGATACGCTCTTCCTGATTTGCATTTGGCACAAGCCCAATATTATGCGAGAGAGTACTAAGAAACTCAAGCGGCATGCGTTCATATGTCTCACATCCCTGGTAAACAAAACGGTGCAACCCGACATTATCATGCAGAAAATTGAGATCATTTGTAATACCTAGCTTGGCGAGTGTCGACTAGCATGCCCATTTGGTGGTCTTTATCTTCCTATCCTGAAGCTTATTGTATTTCCTCATTGATTTATGGTCGGTGAAGACAATCCTCTGCATGAAAACTTGTTGTTGTTGTCGTGCGGTGTTCGTGGATGCCACGAACGACATGTGCGGACCACCTCGTAGACATATATAAAATAATTTTTTAGTCCAATATAATGAAACAATATTGATCCTATGGTAGCCACCACATCATACTCTAAAAACATCAACGAATCGAAGACAAACTCAAAATTTAGATCAAAAATACTCATAACCTAGGCATGGTAATGCTAGGCACATAGAACGTGGATTCGCGAAAATTAAGTTGGGGATCGGAGGATAAACATGATGTCTACTATGCAACTTTATTCTTGTAGACTCTGTTGGGCCTCCAAGCACATAGTTTTGTAGGATAGTAGCAATTTTCCCTCAAGTGGATGACCTAAGGTTTATAAATCCATGGGAGGTGTAGGATGAATATGGTCTCTCTCAAACAACCCTTCGGTCCAATACAAACAATCTCTTGTGTCCCCAACACACCCAATACAATGGCAAATTGTATAGGTGCACTAGTTCGGCGAAGAGACGGTGATACAAGTGTAGTATGGATAGTAGGAATAGGTTTTTGTAATCCGAATAAATAAAAACTACAAGGTAACAAGTGGCAAACAACAAGCAAAACGGTATATCAATGCTTGGAAACAAGGACTAGGGTTCATACTTTCACTAGTGCAATCACTCAACAGTGCAAAAATAATTAAATCATATAACCATCCCTCAACGTGCGACAAAGAATCACTCCAAAGTTCTTATCAATAGCAGAGAACATAAGAAGAAAGTGTTGTAGGCCGCGAACCACCTCGAAGTTATCTTTCATATCAATCTATTGAGCCGTCCACATAGGTGTCACAAAGAGCCTTAGAGTTCGTACTAAATAGTTATCTTTCCGGTCAATCTATTGAGCCATCCCTATAGGTGTCACAAACATCCCTAGAGTTCGTACTAAATAACACTAAACAATTTTAGATTCATAATATCAGTCCACACAAAGAACCTCAAAGAGTACCCCCAAAGTTTCTATCGAAGAAAGTAGGACGAAAACGTGCATAAACCTATGTGCCTAGATGACCCCAATGTCACCACGGGAATCCACAAGTTCATTGCCAAAACATAAATCAAGCAACTTAATAGCATACCCCATTTTCACCACATGTATCCACATGGAAGACATACATCAAGTGTTATCAAATCCAAAGTATTCAATCCAAAATAATGAAACCTCAAAGGGAAAGACTCAATTCATCACAGCAAGATAGAGAGGGAAGAAAACCATATGATCCAACTATATTAATAAAGCTTGTGATACATGAAAGCACATTTGCTCCCTTGGTGGTTTTGGTAATTTATAACAACATATAAGTCATTTAACTAATGTTTTCCACTAAGTATATTTCAGGAAAAGTTCAATGATAGGGATGGCAAAAGGATTGTGAAGATTGTGGAAATACCCCAAGATGCAGGGAAATAGGTTGGCAAAGCTTCAAGCAAGAGGACTCTACATTTTACATTTGTGAGAAACCACTTTGAGTCCATAGGAAAGCCAATACTATTAAAAGGGGGTAAGGTTTTGATTGGTGAACAAAATGCTCATACGTGCACAAGTGATAGTCACCAAAAACACCCACAAACTCTTCCACCAAAGTCTGTCCATAGCCACATTCTCAACATCGGTGCAACCAACATTTCCATCCCGGTGCCACCGATTCTCAACCATAGACAGACTCAGCCAAACCCTAGCCACTTCGGTGCAACCGATTCCATACCGGTGCCACCGAGTTTAGGTTGCCAACTTTCTGTTACGCAAATTCACAATATCGGTACCACCGAGATTGTTGGATCGGCGTCACCGAGATTGGGAATCTGACCGTTGGTCACCTTATCAGTGCAACCGAGTTTCCTATATCGGTCTCACCGAGATTCAAAAGTTGCCACTTTTTGGTCACTTCGGTACCACCGAGATTAACACATCGGTGTCACCGAGTTGGTCATTTTGTGTGTAACGGTTGGATTTTTGGGGATGCCTATATATACCCCTTCACCACCACCTACTCGGAAGAGAAGCACTCAGAATTATTCCATACTTGCCCCATCCAGTTTTCTGAGAGAGAACCACCTACCCTTGTGTTGAGGTCAAGATTTTCCACTCCAACCATATGGATCTTGATTTCTAGCCTCCCCAAGTTGCTTTCCACCAATCCCATCTCTTCCACCAAGCCAAATCTGTGAGAGAGTGATTGTGTGTTGAGGAGTCTATCATCTTGAAGCACAAGAGCAAGGAGTTCATCGTCATTACCGAGCCTATTACCTTTTGGAGGGTGGTGCCTCCTAGATTGGTTAGGTGTCGCTTGGGAGCCTCCTACTTCGTGTTGTGGAGTGAACCAAGAAGTTTGTAAGGGCAAGGAGATCGCCTACTTCGTGAAGATCTACCCATAGTGAGGCTAGTCCTTCGTGGACGGAAGCCGTTATGGAATAGTCAAGGTTGCTACTTCGTGGACCCTTATGGGTGGAGCCCTCCGTGGACTCTCATGACCGTTACCCTCCGTGGGTTGAAGACTCCATAAACGTGGATGTACGATAGCACCACCTATCGGAACCATGGGAAAAATCATCGTGTCTACAATTGCGTTTGATCTTACTACCCTATCCTTTCTACTCATGCTTGTTGTTACTTTCCGCTGCTATACTCTTAGACTTGCATGTGTAGGGTGTACTTGACTTGCCATGAAATGCTAAAACTGCCAACTCTAAAATTTGGGAAAAGGCAAAACTTTTATTTGGTCAAGTAGTCTAATCACCCCCCTCTAGACATACTTTCGGTCCTACAAGTGGTATCATAGCTTTGGTCTCCATTGCATTGGTCTCACAACCTAGGAGAGTATGGAGTCTAGTGAGGGAAGTTATCACCGTAGAGGTCCGTATTTTGATGGCACTAATTTTGCTAGTTGGAAGCAAAAAATGAAAATGCATATTCTTGGTCATAATCCTGTCGTTTGGGCTGTTGTTCGTGTTGGCTTGCAAGGTGAATTCTTTGGTGATGGAAAGGAACCGGATCGTGAAGCGACCGCGGATGAATTGAAGATGTTGCAATACAATGCTCAAGCATGCGACATTCTATTCAACTGCCTATGCCCAGAAGAATTCAACAAAATCAGCCGTCTTGAGAATGCAAAAGAGATTTGGGATACTTTGGTTGATATGCACGAAGGAACGGAGTCCGTGAGAGAATCCAAGTTAGATGTTCTTCAAGGTCAGCTTGACAAGTTCAAGATGAAGGATGGTGAAGGAGTCGCTGAGATGTACTCTAGGCTAGCTCTCATCACCAATGAGATTGCCAGCTTAGGAAGCGAAGAGATGACCGACAAATTCATCATCAAGAAGATACTTAGAGCTTTGGATGAGAGATACGACACCGTGTGCACATTGATCCAAATGATGCCCAACTACAAAGATCTCAAGCCTACGGAAGTCATTGGAAGGATTGTTGCTCATGAGATGACACTCAAAGACAAAGAAGAGCTTCACCACAAGTCTAGCGGTGCTTACAAAGCCACAAGTGATGCTCCCGCAACTTCAAGCAACAACCTTGTCACCAATGAAGAGATAAGCCTCATGGTCAAGAAATTCAACAAGTTCTACAAGAATAGAGGCAAAGAAAAAAGCTCCAACTCAAGATATGATGAGAAGCGTTCGTCAAGTCGTGACCGCAATAGCTACAATTGTGGGAAGCCCGGATACTATTCCAATGAGTGCACGGCTCCCTACAAATGAAGAGAAGAGTCACCTCGAAGACGAAGCTCAAGGAATGAATCACCTCAAAGAGAGAGAAGGAGTAGAGATGATCGTTATGAACGAAGACCCTCAAGGAGAAGTAGAGATTCAGAGAAGAAGGACAAGTACACCAAGAGCTATACAAGAAGAAAACATCAAGCTCATGTTGGTGAATGGGTTTCCGGCTCCAACTCCGACAACAACTCCGAGAGAAGCTATCACTCCGACTCCGACTATTGTCAAGATGATGGTGTTGCCGGGATTGCTCTAGTGACTACCAACTCCCATGATTTATTTGATTCACCCAACGAAGGGAGTGGAAGTTGCTTCATGGCTAAAGGCCCCAAGGTATCACACCCCGAGTATCTTGATTTCAACAGTGATGAAGATGACTTGCTTTGTGATGATGACTTGCTATTTGATAAAACTAGTGATGTTAGTCAAAATGAACTTGACGATTCTCATGCTAGTCAAGATAAGTCAATTGATGATGATAAGATGAAAATAGAAGAACTAACTAAAGAACTAAACACTCTTAAGTTAGCTCATGAATCTACTCTTGAAGATCATAGAGATCTTGTGAGAACTCATGAGAAGCTACGCTTCGAGAAGCTCAACTTGGAGCAAGAGCATGAGTTTCTTAAAGCTGTCAGTGACGATCTCCGAAAGAAGACTTCATCTTATCTAGCCAAACGACTACTCTTGTCTACATTCATGCCTCAATTTAAAACTAAGCAATCTAGTAACAAAGGCAAGAAAGGTTCTTCATCTAGTAGCAACAATAAAAATGCAAAACCCAATGATGTTGCTTCTAGTAGTTCTATTGATTCCACTAATGATGTTTCTCTTAGCCAAGTTACACTTGAGCAAGAAAACGCTTTATTGAAAGGAATTATAGAGAAAGGTATCTACAAGAGTCTTGCCGGGTGTAAGCAATTTGAGGAAATTGTACGCAAGCACGGAGGATACCGAAAGAACCGTGGTGTTGGATATTTCAACGCAAATGGAGTTGAATGGGAAGAAGGTCAATATCCCGAGCCCAAGTTTGTTCCTCAAAAGGAGAAGTATGAAAATACTCTTCCCAAGGGGACAAGCACTCAAGATGATCTTCCACCACAAGACCACAAGCTCAAGGGCAAGAACAAGCTTCAAGAGGACATTGACTCATATGAAGATGAATCCCTAGCTATGGTGGAGTGGGTTCCCAAGGCTACGTCAAGCTCAACTTCTACAAAGGCTACTACAACACCAAGGATCCCCATCAACTTGATGTGGGTCCCCAAGAAGAAGAACTAGAGAGTTCTTGAGGGGTGACTCCGCTAATGAAATTCACTCACATTCATTATTGGCAAGAATTATTTGCAATCAACATCAACTCTATGCAATAGTTCAAGGAGTCACACATTCCCTCAAAGGTAAGCAAGGGACAAGGTAATCAACAAATCAATGGACATCATTACACATGCCTTGCACTCCATGTCCATAGATATCCTTGTATTTGTCTCTTGTGTGTTGGGACTAACCCATGTAGGTGAGAAGAGTAAGGAAACAACAAGGATGCTCCCAACTCTTGGTGATCTTCATCAACCTTGAGCATCCACCACTACCTCACCAACATGAAGTCTTCATCGACAAAACCCAAGGTTAGTCTATCCCTCTTATGGGGGGATGTCACATCAAGGGGGAGCTTTACTCTAAGACTTGAGTTAAAGCATCTCTTAGTATGTGACAACATTAAATGCTTTATGAAAAAGTGGTAACCCCACTTGTGCTTAAACGATGAGTATGACCTATGATCAAGTATTCTTACTTGGCTCCTAAGTCAATATACTCATATATAGATGACTTCGTCATCGCCCTAGTGCTTGTTAGATGCTAGTGTGTATGTGCATGTTTGCCATGATTTCATTTGACATGTCTTTGTGTGAGCATGTTGGTCTGCATTTATTTTCTTATTCGAGGACATCCAATTGTTGCTATTTGGCTCTTGATTTTCTCTTTCGCCAATTGGATGGACAAGAATGCCTAGGACCACTCTTTAGCTATCTATGCTCTCTCACCTCATATTCCATTCATGCTGCATCACAAAAATTGAACAAGTACTTTTCGATCCCTCTGTGTGTGGAGCACTCGGAGTTCCGTATCGACAAGGACTGACCATTAAAACCTCCCAAGTGCATCTCGGTGGAACCAACCCACAATTCTCGGTCACACCGAGTACCTAGGGTTGATCTGGTTTTCTATCTCGGTACTACCGATTCCATATTCTCGGTTACACTGAGTTTCCCTGTCAGCTGATAGTTGAGGAACTCGGTGACACCGAAAATTTAGAACCGGTATCACCGACAGTGAAGGGTATATAAGCTGTGGTCCCGACGGTTCGAAATTTCAATCTTCAATCGTCGCGCCCCAAACCCTAAGCTGCCGCAAAAGGACCCCCTGGTCATCGCCTTGCCTCCCCGTGTGTCTTCGCCGCTGGGAATCCTCGCCGTCGACGGGCATCTTCGCCGCCGTCGCCGCCGTAGCGGATCCGTCACCAAGCTAGGGTACGGATTCGATCTTTCTTGCGCTCTCCATCCGATTCTTGCGCAATAAAGTTGTTTTTCTCTATAAGCCACAGTTTGCACATCTTTCTATCCACAAGAAAACTCCGTAGATTAGAGAACCATCAATTTTCTAGGGTTTGCCTTCCGCCCGATGGAACTCGATAGAACCGAAGTGAACTAATCGGTATCACCGATTTGCCTATCTTTGTTGCTGAGAACTGTCTCGGTGAAACCGAGTACTTCCTTTCGGTCTCACCGAAAGGAGTGCCAAGTTTCTGTTAATGAGATAGTCAGTCTCGGTAACACCGAAAACTTTGCTTCGGCTGTACCAATTTTCATTTGACAGAATGTAATACTTTGAAAATCTTTTGTTCAAACTTTCAAAAACCAGCCACATTTTGTGATGACTTATCCTTTTCTGCACCTCTATACTCTATTCACAGGGTCAGTATGTCAAGTGCTGAGGACAGTGAGAACAACTTCAGAGAGCAGAGTGTTGAATTGGATTCTGGCACTAGTCCTGAGTCTAGTTCATCTTCAGATCCAGGCACTCCCAGTTCCCATGGGTTGCCCAAGGCTGCTACAAGGGCTAGGAAGAAGCTGAATTCAGATGAGGAGGATTCAGACTTCGTTCCAGAGGAGGTTCTTGCTAAGAAGCGAGAGAAGGCTGCCAAGAAAGCTGCAAATGAAGCTACCTCTTCAAGAAGAGCTGTCAGGAAAGAGTATGCTAGCTCTGAGGCTATGAGAGCACCTGAGGGTGCTAGGGAAAAAATGGCTCTTCACCTTGAGTCCCCCCCAAAGAAATCTATGCCTAAGAAGGCAGGGGAGAAGAAGAGAGCCAGGAAGAGGATATTCTATGTCACTGGCAGGCAGACCTCCATGTTTGAGAATCCTGAGGAGGCTGCTGCTGCTGAGGAGGAGGAAGAACATGTTGAGAAGGCCCCTCCCAAGAAGAAAAAGAAGCTTATGTCTAATGCTATGCCAAAGACTGGCACTTCCAAGAGCACCAAGTCTGCCCCCAAGAAGGCTGCTGCTGAAAAGCCCAAGAGGACTTCCAGGCAAATTCCAGCATCTGAGAAGAACAAAGGGACTGCCTCCAGAGTTGAGGATGAGGATGCTATGTCTGCCTTAATGAAGCTTAGGCCACACCTTCCAGTACATAATGCCAGCTACCCACTTGCTGAGGATATGAAGAAGAGCAAGGATTCTGGTTTGAGGGCTTGGAGAGCTGCTGATCCATATGCCCAAAGGAGAAAGACAGCCGTGGACTACAGATTTTACACCAAAGAGCAACAGGATTTCTATGAGACTGTGCTTTTTGACAAAAGTCCAGCTGTGAGTGATATGAGGTATGTGGACTGGAAATTCATCAAGGAGAATGAAGACTATTTTCCAAGTGTCCAAGACAATTTCCACTGCATTGGTTTGGATGAGTTTGTTGGCAGAGAGTTCACTGCTTGGAATGATGAGATGATCATGCAATTCTACTCCACTGCACATTTCTATGGAGATGGTAGAATTGTATGGATGACTGAAAGTGCTAGATATGAGTCCACTGTTGAGGAGTGGGCTGCCATCTTAGGAGTTCCAGAAGTTCAGGATGGAGATTTGGATGTCTACTCAGAATCCAAGGAGAGCCACAATGCTATGGCTAACATGTATAAAGAGATCCCTGCTGCTAACGTGAAGTCTCACAGGCTAGGATCTATTTACTTTCTTCAGGATGGCCTCTGCACCATGAACACCATTCTGAGGCATACCTTAATGCCCAAGTCAGGAGATGACAAGATGATCCGAGGCTACTCCATCAACATGCTGATTCATCTAGACAGACACACCAGGATTAGAGTCATGGACTTAATTGTTGAGACAGTTAAGAGGGTTGCTGCTGATCAGAAGCGCTCTTGTTGCTATGCACCCTACATCTAGATGCTCATCAACTCTAAGTTGGAGAAGCACATATTTGCTCTAGACCGTCCCCACTTGCCCCTACAGCCAGATCTCGAGGACAACGTCATGGAGATGAACCCAGAACATCCCACATCTGCTGCAGCTCAAGCAGAGGCAGAGGCAGCCAGAGCCACTAGTGCTCAAGTCCCTAGATCCAGGAACGAGCAAATGGATCTTTTGATCTCATCAGTACAGGGCATATAGAAGGACATTAAGGGGATTCTGGACAACCAGAACAATCTTGTGAGGATCTTCGAGAACAGGATCAAGACCCTTAATGATAAGGTGGATGGGCTGACTAAGACAGTCAATGAGCTCAAGAAGGAAGTTGACTCAGTGCCTCTTCCTCAGACTTCTTTAGATGATGATGATGATGAGGATGGATCACCTCTCAGGCCAGGCACACAGTTTACTACTCAGGCCAGATCAGCCACTGTGCCAGCTCCAGACTTGAGGCCCTCTTCATCAGCTCCTGCTACTGTAACCTCAACTCCTGCTCCATCAGCTTTAGTTCCTCCTGTTGCCACACCAACTCCATCCACGACATCTGCAGAGATCTTCGCCGACGCTGTTCTCTCGACTCCTTCATCAACAACCGGAGGAGATCAGCCCAAGAACGCTTAGACATATGCCTTTGAACTTTTTGGTAACTTGTTGCCAAAGGGGGAGAAGTGTATATAGATCTTTAGGCTTCGAGTGAGAGAGCGTTTGGTTTTTATTGCTTTTTCAGAAACACACGTGGTTCATTTACTTTTGGCTACGCTTTGTGTTTTGATCATACACTTTATGTGTGTTGTGCTACTATTTCCTATCATCTTAATGCTTTTGAGATGATCATTATCTTTGTCTGGTTGTGTTGTGCTATGTTGTTCACTCTTATTATTATCGCACACCACCAAGATGTATGTGACATGGAATAAGTGCCCCATGTACCTAATCGATTGTGCATTTGCATTCAAACGCAAATTTAAAATAATGCACAAATTTAGGGGGAGCTCTTGCTTATCACATACTTCTCAAAGCGACGATTATATTCATTGATTATATCTTTGTCGAAGCTTTGATCTATATGTTATCATCAATTACCAAAAAGGGGGAGATTGAAAGCACATTTGCTCCCTTGGTGGTTTTGGTAATTTATAAAAACATATAAGTCATTGAACTAATGTTTTCCACTAAGTATATTTCAGGAAAAGTTCAATGATAGGGATGGCAAAAGGATTGTGAAGATTGTGGAAATACCCCAAGATGCAGGGAAATAGGTTGGCAAAGCTTCAAGCAAGAGGACTCTACATTTTACATTTGTGAGAAATCACTTTGAGTCCATAGGAAAGCCAATACTATTAAAAGGGGGTAAGGTTTTGATTGGTGAACAAAATGCTCATACGTGCACAAGTGATAGTCACCAAAAACACCCACAAACTCTTCCACCAAAGTCTGTCCATAGCCACATTCTCAACATCGGTGCAACCAACATTTCCATCCCGGTGCCACCGATTCTCAACCATAGACAGACTCAGCCAAACCCTAGCCACTTCGGTGCAACCGATTCCATACCGGTGCCGCCGAGTTTAGGTTGCCAACTTTCTGTTACGCAAATTCACAATATCGGTACCACCGAGATTGTTGGATCGGCGTCACCGAGATTGGGAATCTGACCGTTGGTCACCTTATCGGTGCAACCGAGTTTCCTATATCGGTCTCACCGAGATTCAAAAGTTGCCACTTTTTGGTCACTTCGGTACCACCGAGATTAACACATCGGTGTCACCGAGTTGGTCATTTTGTGTGTAACGGTTGGATTTTTGGGGATGCCTATATATACTCCTTCACCACCACCTACTCGGAAGAGAAGCACTCAGAACTATTCCATACTTGCCCCATCCAGTTTTCTGAGAGAGAACCACCTACCCTTGTGTTGAGGTCAAGATTTTCCACTCCAACCATATGGATCTTGATTTCTAGCCTCCCCAAGTTATTTTCCACCAATCCCATCTCTTCCACCAAGCCAAATCTGTGAGAGAGTGATTGTGTGTTGAGGAGTCTATCATCTTGAAGCACAAGAGCAAGGAGTTCATCGTCATTACCGAGCCTATTACCTTTTGGAGGGTGGTGCCTCCTAGATTGGTTAGGTGTCGCTTGGGAGCCTCCTACTTCGTGTTGTGGAGTGAACCAAGAAGTTTGTAAGGGCAAGGAGATCGCCTACTTCGTGAAGATCTACCCATAGTGAGGCTAGTCCTTCGTGGACGGAAGCCGTTATGGAATAGTCAAGGTTGCTACTTCGTGGACCCTTATGGGTGGAGCCCTCCGTGGACTCTCGCGACTGTTACTCTCCGTGGGTTGAAGACTCCATAAACGTGGATGTACGATAGCACCACCTATCGGAACCACGGGAAAAATCATCGTGTCTACAATTGCGTTTGATCTTCCTACCCTATCCTTTCTATTCATGCTTGTTGTTACTTTCCGCTGCTATACTCTTAGACTTGCATGTGTAGGGTCTACTTGACTTGCCATGAAATGCTAAAACTGCCAACTCTAAAATTTGGGAAAAGGCAAAACTTTTATTTGGTCAAGTAGTCTAATCACCCCCCCCCCTCTAGACATACTTTCGGTCCTACAATACATCAAGATCTTGCCAACTCAAGAACACAAGAGAGAGAGAAAGAGAGATCAAATACATAGCTACTGGTACATACCCTCAACCCCGAGGGTGAACTACTCCCTCCTTGCGATGGAGACCGTCGAGATGATGAAGATGGCCTCTGGTGATGATTCCCCCCTCTGATAAGGCACCAGGAAAGGGCTCCAGTTGAGATTTCTTCGGTACAGAGGCTTTCGCGGTGGAGCGGAAATTCTAGGTTTCGTTCTGGGTTTTTTGGGATTTATAGGAATTTTTGGCGTTGGTCTCACACCAGGGGGGTGCCCGATGGTCCCATGAGCTAGGGAGGCACTCCCTATCCCCCTAGGGCGCGCCCCCATGGCTCGTGGCCACCTCGTGGGTGTTCTGGTCCTTCCACGAAGCTTCGGGGGTCTCTTTTGTTCCAAAAAAATCACCAAAAAGTTTCAGCCCAATCCGAGTTTATTTCTGCACAAAAATAACACCATGGTAGTTCTGTTGAAAACAATGTCAATCCGAGTTAGCTTCAATCAAATCATATAAAAGTGCACCAAAACCATGTAGAACTTGGGTAAATATGTCATGAATACATCATAAATTATCGATACGTTGGAGACGTATCGACATCCCCAAGCTTAATTCCTACTCATCCCCGAGTAGGTAGATGATAAAGGAAATAATTTGTGAAGTGTGAATGCTAGCATAGAGTATAAGTTTGATCAATCATAATTTCAATCACTTTTCCTAGCACCATAATCAGCAGCTCTTTCTCATGAAACTCATCATGATAAAGTAGCAATCAATTCACATGTTATGGGTCAAACAATGCATTCTCTTGAAACTTAACAACCTATGTTCTTAGTCACCAAACAATTACAATTTGTATTGTTTTCTACAAAGTCTAAGTAAGAGATCCACATACTCAATTATCATGCAGTCTTCTATGATTGCTAGTACTCAAAGCATGTTTTTAGAACAAATAGCATTCATCAAACATGGAGGAAGATAGGGGCTTAATGTTTCGCCTCCCAACTTGCTTATCATAGAGATAATTGTCAACAATAATAATTCATGATCAAATATATTTGACTGGATATATATGCCTGGATCTTTCCCCACCACATGATGCTTGCCAAGTAGAGATTGAGGTTGGAATAAGAAGTTGACTCAACATGAAAAGTAAATAACATGAAAGTAAATAGCATAAAAGTAATAGAATGACCCTTCCCAGAGGGAAGCAGGGATTTGCAGAGGTGACAGAGCTTAGAGTTTAGAAGGAAGGTGAATATATTTTGGGTGGTGTGACTTTCCTGCCAACGTCACCACAAAGGATTTCAATATCATCCATTCTAAACACATTATCGGCGGTTGCCAAACAGAATTGAAATTTTTACTCCCCCTCCACCATTAAAACACTTACAATGGCTAGCCACATCCACGGGTGCCCTTAAAAACAATCAACTTTCTAGGGGAACTTCTTGTTTAATTATTTTAATATTATGCAGGACTAGGCATCCTTTTTACCAGCCTCTCTCATGCTATGACAAGTGAATAAACACTCATCATGAGAATAACCCGCTTAGCATGGAAGATACTGACCGCCCTGTCGCTCCATGAGCAGTACTGTCGTGGTTTTGTCACGGCAGATGTCCTAGTGAAAGGACTTAGGGGTGAAGCCATCACTACGGTGGTTAACTCGAAGGGGTTGGTCGGGACGAAAGACACGAGTTTACCCAGGTTCGGCCCCTCTCAAGGAGGTAAAAGCCTATGTCCTGCTCTGAATTGTATTGATTGGGTATCGATTACAAGGGAGCGGATTTGCTTGACCTAGATCTCGATTAAAGGTTTCGTATCGTAAGCCGCCCAGGGAACCCGCCTTTATATACACAGGTCGAGGCCCTGGGCTTACAAGAGTCCGGGCCGGGTTACATCTAGTAACCGCCCTTATCTCTAAATCGCCTTGCCTTGTCTGGCAAACCATCCCTCGACGGCTTACGCCTCCGGGTCATACAGTGCCTTCCGGCTCTGGGCCTCCGCCCGGCCCGTCTGGTAAATTACCTCCAGGCATGTCTTAGTCTTCCGGCCTACTTAAGGCCTCACTGTTAAGCCGCCAACTTCCTAACCCGGCCCCTACTGGGCGGGTCTCACCATGGGGTTATATCCCCAACATTAGGCCCCAGATTGATTTGAACCTGTTCATGTCAATCTTCAAGTCTTCTGATTGGCAAGTCTTGTGTTCTTCGTAGTCACCCGCAATAAATCTTCATGACCCGCCATGTAAAATGAATGACGTCATCTCTGGAAATCCAAAAAATCTCAATGACATCACAACGGATCTTTGCATTAACTGGTCAACCCGAGAATCGAGGCGTTTTCCCCGCGCCGGAATGTTGCTGTTCCATCTCCCCTTATAAATAGGCGTGGGGGTCCCATCCTTTTCACTTTCCCCCGCTGCCGCTTCTCTCTTCTTCTTCCTCCAGACGCCCGCGCGACCGGAGCTCCGCCGCACCGGCCGGACCATGCCGTCTTCCTTAACTAGGCCGCTGCATCACCCTGACCATGACCAGAGCTCGCCGGCGCGCGCCCGCACCCTCTACATCTTCCAGGTTCCATTTTTCTTCCCTCTTAGATCTGCATTAGTTCATTGGGGTTCTTCCGAGTCCGCCGCCGTTCATCAGATTGTTCACCATTGATTGGAAAGAAAATACCTTTAGGCTCCGAGACGCTAGCTAAATCGCGCGGTGCTCTTCTTAATATGTATTGCATATTCAGTGTAGATCGTTCCTTTACTCGAATCTATATATAAATTGCCTGCTCTTCCACTGACGTTTTTAGGTTTAGAAAATATTTCCCCTTTATCTTCGTCCGTAGATCTTGTAACTGCAGCCATAGTTGGGGGAACTTGTTTGTCCACACTTAGCAACATTTTCAATATTCGCTTGTCCATTTAACCCGCCATCACATTGCCGGTTCTCCCTGGAAAAATATAATCCGCTTCATACCTGTATTTGACGGCGGCTCATAACTTAACAATGACCCGCCAAGTAGCGTTGCCGTCTTAGTCATAGCTGTTTTGGTCATGTGACGTTCTTAACCCGCCGCATCTCCATGTCTTTCCACATCATTTAACCCGCCGTTATGGCTAAAGCCCCCACTTCTTGCGATTGGGTAGGCACTGGGGTTACCGAGGAGATACTCAATGATTTCGCAGTCATGGGAGTTTTGCCGGCTCAAGACGTCATCCATTGGCGGGTTCCTGGTGACGAGACCACTCCCGAACCCAAGGAAGGGGAAGTCAACGTCTTCACAGACCGTCTTCTCCGTGGCTTCTCACCGCCCGGATCAAAGTTTTTCCGGGACACCCTGCATTTTTACAAGCTTCATCCTCAAGACATTGGCCCCAACTCAGTCACCAACCTGTGCCAATTCCAAATATTCTATGAAGCATATCTGCAAGAAGAGCCCTCCGTTGACCTCTTCAGAGATTTCTTCTACATCAACCGCCAGACAGAAATTGCAGATGGACCGAGCCTTGAACTTGGTGGCGTTTCAATTCAGAGGCGGAGAGATGTGTCCTTTCCCTCGGTGACTCTGCCTAGCCATCCCAAGGACTAGAATCACACCTGGTTCTATTGCAAAGACACTGCTCCGGCTGGAGAACATCCACTACCGGGCTACCGCCCCCACCGGCTCTGCACCACCACCGAGCTTCCAGACCGGCTGTCCGCCGTAGAGCGCGCTCAATATGCTCCTACATTTTCAAAGATCAGAGCTTTAGTAGCTAATGGATTAACGAGAGTTGATTTGACCCGCTGCTGGGTCTCCTGGAGAATCTTGCCGCTGAACCTACGCGACGGCTTAATGTGCGAACACACAGGCGTTGTGGACGACCCTCAGCGCTTCAATCAGACGCCGCTAACGGACAAGGACCTCAACCTGATTGTCAAATCATTGCTGGGAGAACCTCAGGAGGTCTGTAATAAGACGGGGTTAAGCCCCTTCTATGCTCTTAACCCGGCTCCCGCAGTAAGGCTTTTTCCTTTAAACTTTACTCCTTTTCCTTTAGATTCTGCACTTCACACACCTCATCTAATCTTTCTGCAAATGTATTTATGTATGTAGGCCGACTCTCCTTTCTGGAAGAAGAGGATAACCACAACTTCCACTTCAAAGAAGAAGACAAAGGCAACGAAGACCCGGGCTCCGACTCGTAAGAAGAAACCGTCCGCTCAGGAGCTGCTCGAACTAGATGACTCGGAGGTAGAACTTGACTCCCTTGGCCTTCTTTTCATGCAACTTATTGACGCTGACTCCTCTCAGGGTGAAGCGGAGACGAGTCAAGCCGGCGCAGCAGAGGTAACTACCATCTCCTTCGACTCGAAACCTTTGCCAAGAGAGAAAATTCGGCGGGTCATCCGGAAAGTAAAGTTTTCACACCCCCTTGCTCACTTGGATCCCAACTTTCTTTTGAAGAAGCAGCAACATGACTCCAGGCGTTAGACCCGGAGCGGCGGCTCCGAAGATCTAGTGGCCGGCTTACCCGACGCTCCGGCTCCTCGGAAACGCCGTAACGAGGTAATTCATAACTTTATTTTCATTTCTTATGCATGCTAGCCTTATGCAATAAACTACTCATACTGCCCAACTTTTAACTTTTCATTAAACACATCCTTCTTCTGGCGACTCAACTGCCTCAAAATTGCCTCCTCTTGTTATCAACCCAGGGTAAACTTCTTTGCATCTCATACTGCTTACTAACATTTTGCCCTTGTATATGACTTATAATAAAATCTTTGCGCACAGGGCCTAAGCTAAAAAGAGGAAATTAAGCGAGTCATTTGCCAATCCTGACGCCCCAGAGCCGAAGAACCCAAAGCTTGGCCCTCTTGATATTCAAGTTGAGCCCTCCGAAGCTGATCAGGGCACTCATGATGAAATACTCGAGCCTACTGAGCCGGCGGATGCCGATGTCGTGATTGCTGAAGCTAATCCGGAAGCTGATCCTAAGCCGCCCAGTCCTGTGCAAACAACTGAGGACATCGCTTCTTGTGATGAGGTTACCATCACTAGAACAGCTTACACAGCTCCAGCCCCTTCCAATGTGCTGACCAAGCATATTGGTAAGGATGTGGCGCCTTCGCCTGAGAAGGAGAGGGTTAAGCTTGACCTTCCCAATCTTGAGAAACTTACTGCTGACGAGCTACACTCTGGATATCTAAGCCGCCTCTCCGCAAGCCGAGACATGGAAGCCAACTTAGTTGGCATGATGAAGAAAAAATATGAGGTACTCAACCTTTCTTGTACTCCGTATGCCCTTACGTAGCCCCCAAGAGCCGGCTTATTTTCTTAAAGATAAGTCGGGTCTTCAACAATACATAGACTTTAATAGATGAGCATGTAGCCCCCAAGGGTCGGGTCATTATGTAAATAATGAGCCGGCACTTATTATGCTGGCCATGAAAGAATTCCAGTTGTAGCCCCCAAGGGCCGGCTTATCTTCTTGAAGATGATCCGGGTCTGCTTATTTATAGGCTTGATAAAACTGAGATACATTAGCCCCCAAGTGTCAAGGATATTGCTTGCAATGTGCTTGAAACTTGTAACAAATTTCTTCACTGCCCCCAATTGCATCGTGCTACTGGCTTAGAATTGGCAAACTTCCACTTAAGAACTGTTTTTTGCACAGGAAACTTTAAATGCGGCCGAGTCAAGTTTGGTCGACCTTAGGAAAAACCTGGCGTTGCAACAAGACGCCCGAGCTGAAGCTGACTCAAAATGGCGGCTCTCCTCAACAGAGCTGGAGAAGATCAAGGCGGATTTTGAAACCTATAAACAATCTGCTGAAGCTGAACAAGCCGCCCTGATCAAACATGCAGAAGACACCGAGAGCCAACTGAAGCCTGTGACTGAAGAGCTGACCAGTCTTAAACGGCATGTGGCTCGGATGACCGAAGCTGTCTTTGGTAAGTGCTGTTAACTATCTTGTGAATATTCTGTTCAAACAGTCTTATAAAAGACTCGCCCGACGACTTATACAATTGAATTGTTTGTAGGCCGTCGAACTCGTAACCTTTCAGATGACAACTTGCTGAAGCTAAAAGCTTTGTATTCATTTATTGAGCAGCTGTATGCTGGAAGCCTTTTCACCATCAGGGCAGTTATGGGTGAAAAGGGTACTCCAAAGCTCATCAAAGACGTGCTAAAATGCCTCTCAACCATCCCCAAGCAGTTTGAAGAATTGAAAAAATCAGCCGCCCGTAAGGGCGCGATAGCTACTTTGAGCCGGGCTTTGGCTTATGCACCGGAGCTTAACCCGGAAGAGATGGTTGGAGGATTCCCACAGCTGAAGGACGACGGGTCAGAATTCACGCAAGATGACTACGCTCGTTGCTTCAAGGCGTCTCGAGTGTTAGCCAGTCAACTAGCCACAGAAGCTGATCTGAATGTTTATCAGGCGGCTTATGACGACAACAATGCACGAGTTCGAGCACCAACTTTTGAGCCGGTGGATCTGACTCCTCAGCGTCATAAGCACATCTTTGCCCCTGATGTTGACCCGTCTCCAATCTTGCATGATGAAGCTGAATTCCAGGCCTTGATCATCTGCAACTGGGATGTGGACAACCTCCAGATCCAGGAGACAGAAGACCCGGCGCAGGATGACCCGACAACAACTTAGGCGAGGAGTTGGCCCAGGATGAAGTTTAACCCAGAGAAACTACCGGCCGGGTTAGAATTGTGAAAAAACTTTAGTCCAGAATTTTGGGCTCTGCGCAGCCTTGTAATAGACTTAGATACAAAACTGCTTGCCTATGCCGTGCCTTCGTGCACGTTTTGAATTTTATCAACTTATATCCTATGGTGGCGGCTTATGGCCATACTCCTGGGCGGGTTAACAACTTCGTGCCCCATGATCTTGAAAATATAGAAATAAGACCCGCTGGCGAGTCATGACAGCCATAAGCTTTGACCAATGAGTAGTCATCCAAAGATGAATAATCTCCTCATGAAAAAGTCCTGCAAAAACAACAAACAGAAAACATAGACGTATATTTTCCGTTGCTATAAGGCGGCTTTAAAGCCGCAGCCCAAAAGAGATCAACCCTTTATATATTTTTTTGAGAAAACTCAAGATTTTTGCTTCAAAGAAGCTAGGCATTAACGCCTATAATCCCGTAGGCCGGCTCTCACGTGACATAAATCCGTCATTTTAACCTTAACAAGTTCAGGGTCTTACAAAAGATTGACTGTTAAGAGTATGAACGGGCCACATAGCAGAGAGACTACAGCGAACAAGTGAGTTTATCCTAGCTCTCTGTAAGCCGGCTCTCACGTGACATAAGCCGCCGTTTTAACTTTGACTAGTTCAGGGTCTTAAAAAAGATTGACTGTCAAACGTTCGGCGGGTCACCTGGCGGAGTAGCAAGTTGCAAACAGGCAGGTTTAACTCAAATATGGCTTTTAAGCCGGTCAAGAGGGTATGAAATCTAAACCCAGTGGGTTGGAAGCCCCCAAGTGACCTTATGAACAATCAACTCTTTGCACCAACAATTGCTGCATGAAAACGGCAGAGGCCCCGAATTATGGGGATGCCGGCTTTATTATATTGAAAAAGGTATATACAATGACAGAGGTATGTACATTGATGAGAGTCAATGACTCAAGTATAGTAAGGCCGAAGATGAGCAATATTCCACGGCCTGCTGGTCTCTTCTTCGGAAATGCGTGATTTGCCGCTCTCCCGTATATCAATGAGGTAATATGACCCATTGTTGAGATTCTTGCTAACCACAAAAGGTCCCTCCCAGGGGGGTGACAACTTGTGCATATCTGTCTTATCTTGAATCAAACGTAACACTAAGTCGCCTTCTTGGAACGTCCGGGTCTTCACTCTGCGGCTATGATAGCAACGCAGATCTTGTTGATAAATTGCTGATCGTGCAGCTGCAAGATCTCGCTCTTCATCCAAAGCGTCCAGCGCGTCCTGACGTGTCGTCTCATTGTCAGTTTCAACGTAAGCCGCCACCCTGGGCGAGTCATGACGGATATCACTGGGGAGAACGGCTTCTGCGCAATAAACCATGAAGAAAGGCGTGTAGCCTGTTGATCTGTTGGGGGTGGTTCTGATGCTCCAAAGAACTGAAGGTAATTCTTCCACCCAACAACCCGGGGTTCGTTCCAAAGGAACCATAAGCCGGGGTTTTATCCCTCTCAAAATTTCCTGGTTAGCACATTCTGCTTGACCATTAGACTGTGGATGAGCTACGGAGGAGACATCAAGGCGGATGTGTTCACTCTCACAAAATTCTTTCATTGCCCCCTTGGACAGATTTGTACCATTGTTAGTAACGATACTGTGAGGGTAACCAAAACGAAAGATCAACCTCTTGACAAACTGCACTGCTGTTGCTGCATCGCACTTGCTGACCGACTCCGCCTCAATCCACTTGGTAAACTTGTCAACCACCACCAAAAGGTGGGTCTTCTTATCTTTAGACCTCTTAAATGGCCCAACCATATCTAGCCCCCAGACCGCAAACGGCCAGGTGATTGGAATCATCTGCAACTCTTGAGCCGGCACATGGGCACGTCGTCCAAATTTCTGACACCCATCACATTTACCAACCAAGTGTTCTGCATCCGCATGAGCTATTAGCCAGTAAAAACCATGCCAAAAAGCTTTGGCCACCAAGGATTTTGACCCGGCGTGATGACCACAATCGCCGGCATGTATCTCTTGCAAGATTTCACGGCCCTCCTCAGGAGAAACACAACATTGAAAAACACCAGTCACACTGCACCTGTGCAACTCGCCATTGACAATAGTCATGGACTTGGACCGCCTCATGATTTGCTGCGCCAAGGTCTCATCTGCGGGTAACTCGCCACGAGTCAGATACGCCAAATAGGGCAGCGTACAATCAGGAATAGCGCGAAGAGCCGCCACCAACTGTTCTTCCGGGTCAGGTATAGCAAGATCCTCCTCAGAAGGTTATTTGACCGACGGGTGATGCAATACATCCAGAAACACATTAGGTGGTACCGGCTTATGCTGAGACCCCAATCGTGATAATGCATCAGCCGCCTCATTCTTCCGGCGATCAATATGATCCACCTGATAACCCTTAAAGTGACCAGCAATGACGTCAACCGCCTGGCGATAAGCCACCATACGAGGGTCTTTAGAATCCCACGTGCCCGAGACTTGCTGGGCCACAAGGTCTGAGTCGCCTAGACATCTGACCCGGCTCAAATTCATCTCCTTGGCTACACGGAGCCCATGAAGCAAGGCTTCATACTCAGCTGCATTGTTAGTACAAGGAAACATTAGCCTTAGGACATAACAAAATTTGTCACCTCGAGGGGAAGTCAAAACAACTCCAGCCCCTGAGCCTTCCAACTGTCTGGATCCATCGAAGTGAATTGTCCAATATGTATTGTCCGGCTTCTCCTCAGGTGCTTGACACTCCATCCAGTCATTGATAAAATCCACCGGGGCTTGAGACTTGACAGCTGTTCGAGGCACATACTTCAAATTAAGAGGCCCAAGCTCGATTGCCCACTTAGCAATCCTGCCAGTGGCTTCTCTATTTTGAATGATATCTCCCGAAGGAGCAGAGCTAACCACCGTGATTGGATGTCCAAGGAAATAATGCTTCAGCTTACGATTCGCCATGAACGCTCCAAACACCAGCTTTTGCCAATGTGGGTATCTTTGCTTGGACTCCGTCAAGACCTCGCTGACATAATAAACCGGCCTTTGGACTGGGTACTCTTTGCCTGCCTCTTTACGCTCCACAACAACTGCAGCGCTGACGGCCTTGTTATTAGCCGCCACGTACATGAGCAAAGGCTCCTTTTCCACGGGAGCGGCCAAGACAGGCGGCTCAACTAACTACTTTTTGAGCGCCTCAAACGCATCATTGGCAGCATCACTCCAGACAAAATCATCTGTCTTCTTCATCATCTGATACAAAGGGATAGCCTTCTCGCCCAGGCGGCTTATGAAACGGCTTAGAGCGGCAATACGACCTGCCAAGCGCTGGACGAAATTAATGCACGCCGGCTTAGATAATGAGGTGATGGCCTTTATTTTATCCGGGTTAGCCTCAATGCCCCGCTCTGAGACCAAAAATCCCAGGAGCTTGCCTGTAGGTACACCAAAAACACACTTAGCCGGATTAAGCATCATCTTGTAAACCCGTAGGTTATCAAAAGTTTCCTTCAAATCGTCAAGCAGAGTCTCCTTCTTCCTTGACTTCACCACAATATCATCCACATAAGTATGAACATTGCGTCCAATTTGACTATGAAGACAGTTCTGCACACAGCGTTGATAAGTCGCCTGCGCACTTTTCAGTCCAAAAGGCATGGACACGTAACAGAAAGCTCCAAAAGGTGTGATGAAAGATATCTTCTCTTGGTCTTGAACTGCCATCTTGATCTGATGATAACCCGAATAAGCATCCAGGAAACATAAACTCTCACAACCCGCCGTTGCGTCAATGATCTGGTCAATACGGGGGAGAACAAATGGATCAACCGAACAAGCCTTGTTAAGATCTCTGTAATCCACACACATGTGCCACGTGTCGTTCTTCTTAAGTACGAGCACGGGGTTAGCCAACCATTCCGGATGAAAAACCTCTACGATAAACCCTACTGCCAAAAGCCGGGCTACTTCTTCCCCAATAGCTTTACGCCTCTCTTCATTGAAACGACGGAGGAATTGCTTGACTGGCTTAAACTTAGGATCCACATTAAGGTGGTGCTCAGCGAATTCTCTCGGTACACCCGGCATGTCAGAAGGTTTCCATGCAAAGATGTCTCGATTCTCACGGATGAATTCGATGAGCGCGCTTTCCTATTTGGAGTCCATATTGGCCCCGATAGTGAACTGTTGCGATGAGTCGCCAGGAACAAAATCTACAAATTTGGTATCCTCTGCCACAAACTTCAAGGGCGGGTCAGATTCCGTGCTGGGCTTCTTCAACGGGGTCATATCCGCTGGGTCAACATCGTCTTTATAAAATTTAAGCTCCGCCTCAGCACAACTTGATTCTGCATACGCAGCATCGCCTTCCTCGCACTCAAGAGCGATCTTCTGATCACCATGCACCGTAATCGTCCCCTTCAGACCTGGCATCTTGAGCTGCAAGTAGACATAACAGGGCCGAGCCATGAATTTCGCATAAGCCGGCCGTCCAAACAGAGCATGATATGGACTCTTGATCTTGACCACTTCAAACCACAAGGTCTCTACCCTGTAATTGTACTCATCACCAAAAGCCACTTCAAGGGCAATTTTTCCCACTGGATAAGCTGACTTGCCAGGTACGACACCGTGAAATACTGTGGACGACGGCTTGAGATCCTTGTTAGTCAGGCTCATCCTGCGAAAGGTGTCATAGTACAGGATGTTGATGCTGCTCCCACCGTCCATCAGCACCTTGCTGAACATGTAGCCTCCTACCTGAGGGGCTACCACAAGGGCCAAATGCCTCGGGTTATCAACTCGCGGCGGGTGATCCTCCCTGCTCCATGATATCGTGTGCTCAGACCACTTTAAGTACGCGGAAGAGCCGGCATGGCTGCGTTAACCGCCCTCTTGCGCACCTTCTGATCACGCTTATCAAGACTTGTTGTGAAGACGTGATACTGGCCTCCATTAAGTTGCTTTGGGTTACTCTGATACCCTGATTGATTGTTTTGCTGCTGACCACCATTGCTAGGCTGCTGATTATGACCTCCATGGTTACCTTGACCCTGATAACCAGAGCCTGTGCCGCCTGTACCAAAACCTGACCCATGCGAGCCGGACCCTGACCCGCCGGGCGGTCCATTGCCGTTACCGTGATGCTGGTTAAGGCTGTAATTCCGGAACTCCCGCATGATATAACAATCCTTCCAAGGCTTGTTGGGAAGACTGTGCTTCGGGCAGGGGTCGTTAAGCATTGCTTCCATGTTAAAAGGCTTGCCTTTGCCGAAAGGTGGTTTACCGTTGCCCTTGTCGCGGCTGTTCCCAGTGTTGGTATTGGCCACTAGGTCTGACCCGCCGTCTGGATGCTTCCGTTTACCGCCATTACCTGGGTTGTTACTTCCTGTCCCATTCTGTTGTTGACCCTTGCCGTTGCCATTCTTCTTACCCTTAGCAGACTTCTCATCATCAGAACCAGGATCCTTTGTGCTGTCAGAATCTGCATATTTAGTGAGAGCCGTCATGAGCTCACCCATGTCCTGGCAAGAACGCTTGATCCGTCCAAGCTTCTACTTAAGGGGCAAAAAATGACAATTCTTCTCCAGAATCAGCACCGCCTGAGCCGTCGTGATATTATCAAACGAATGGATGATGGTTGAGACCCGCCGGACCCAATGATGGGCTGACTCATCCTCCCGCTGCACGCAATGATCCAAATCAATGATCGTCATAGGCTGCTTGCACGTCCCTTGAAAATTCTTGATGAATCGTGCTTTCAACTTGGCCCAGGAATTGATGGTATTGGGGGGTAGACCCTTTAACCAGGTACGAGCCGGTCCTTCCAACATCATGATGAAGTACTTGGCGCAGACTGCATCACTGACATCCAACATCTCCATGGCTAGCTCATAACTCTCGATCCAGGCTTCTGGGGTAGATCAGCTGTGTAATTAGGCACTTTGCACGGACCCATAAAATCCTTCGGCAGGCGCTCATTCTGTAGAGCCAACACTAAACACGGTACTCCAACAGCCCTGGAAGTGACTCCGGCTCCTACCGAAGTTGAAGGGGTCATCGGGGGCGGCTCTTGGTACGCCACTGCGGCTGCCGCCTCCCGCTGAGCTCTAGCATTATCCACGATCGCCTGAGCATCGACAACGGGTGGGCCATCACGGGGCGGGTTTCGACATCGCTCGCTGTTGGAGACCGCCGGCGACTCCAAACGCCGGCTATAACTACGGTTGGAATGGGGGTTGAGTGCACACGACTCCGGCTGTACGTATACCTCTCCTGTTGGGCCACCGCTGTCTGCAATAACTCAATGGCGTTCCGTGCTTCCGCGGCGAAGGGTGTTCCGTCGGTGAGAGGGAGCGCATTGAGCCTGGCAGCCTCTGCTACCATGTTCTCCACTGGGTTAGAATAATGACCAGGTGGTGTCAAAAAACGCTACAGCGGGGTCTGGTTCCTGCGGGGCGGGTCAGGTTGCCGATGCTGAGTCGCTGCCCTATTCCCAGGCACTTCCGCCATTCGGGCCACAGTCAGAGGTGCGTTCGGTCCTGCCCCCGGCGTGTTAAAAAGATTTCTTGGCTCAGACTGCTCAGGCAGGCGGGTCTGATGCCTCATCCGAAAGACTGCTTCTGAGGCTTGTTGATCCAGATTAAGGCGAAAAGCTTCAGCCCTGAGACGCTCTGACTCAGCATCCATCTGAGCCTGCATCGCATTGATATCCTCCTAGGCCCTGGTCATCTGGTCCTTCAGTCTCGCGATCTCCGCATTACGGCTTGCTTGATTTTCCGCTGTGACCTCGGTTCCCATCAGAGTTGTCAGCTCGTTCATCAGATCCAGCAAAACTTGAGCCAGGGGCTTGCCTGACCTGGACCCTGCCACGCCGGCAGCCGCTGTCCCGGCCGCCGTGCTGCCAGAAGCCGGCGCCGATCCAGCCATGAAGACGGTGGCTTGGCTCGGCGGCTCATAGGGCTCCGGAATACTGTCGCCCTCGAAATAGCCCCCAAGCCCGCCGTTATGAAGCTGGTAGATTGACTCCGCCTCTTCGTTCGAGGATCCATCCTCTGAGCAGATGAGGGTTTCTTCTCGTGACACAGAACCTTCCGCAAGTTCCGTGCCTTGTGTGAAGCCGACGAAGACGTGCTTCCGGCCGGGTTGGATCCGGGCGGGTTGTGCGCGCCGGGCGGACTCGACGATGTTGGTGCAGATGTCCGGCCCGGGCTTAGATCTGCCGATCTTGCCGATGAAAACGTGAATTCCGCCGAAGGGGACCCGGTACCCGTACTCGATTGAGTCGGCCTCGGGGCCCCAACCAGCGTCGTCGATGTAGAGCTTGCCGTGACGACTCTTAGTCATCCTGCCAACGGCGTATCCCTCGATCCCTGGGAGAGAGCCCTTCGAGTACTCCAAGCCACCATGCATCGGCCCCATGGTGGGCGCAAACTGTCGTGGTTTTGTCACAGCAGATGTCCTAGTGAAAGGACTTAGGGGTGAAGCCATCGCTACGGCGGTTAACTCGAAGGGGTTGGTCGGGACGAAAGACACGAGTTTACCCAGGTTCGGTCCCTCTCAAGGAGGTAAAAGCCTACGTCCTGCTTTGAGTTGTATTGATTGGGTATCGATTACAAGGGAGCGGATTCGCTTGACCTAGCTCTCGATTAAAGGTTTCGTATCGTAAGCCGCCCAGGGAACCCGCCTTTATATACATAGGTCGAGGCTCTAGGCTTACAAGAGTTCGGGCCGGGTTACATCTAGTAACCGCCCTTATCTCTAAACCGCCTTGCCTTGTCTGGAAAGCCATCCCTCGGTGGCTTACGCCTCCGGGACATACAGTGCCTTCCGGCTCTGGGCCTCCGCCCGGCCCGTCTGGTAAATTACCTCCAGGCTCGTCTTAGTCTTCCGGCCTGCTTAAGGCCTCACTGTTAAGCCGCCAACTTCCTAACCCGGCCCCTCCTGGGCGGGTCTCACCATGGGGTTATATCCCCAACACACCATGATAGCAAAAATCCTTTGGAAATGCTTTAGGTGAAATCCAATCCAAGATAACTACGAGAAGAAAAGATGGGTTTAAATATCTCATTCTTGACCAATTCTCTTCGAGACTCTTCATGAATCAAGAAATGCTATAACACCATCACCACTAGGGAAAACCCTAGCAGTTGTGCGGGTTAAAGGTCTATCGGTAGCGCGGGGGGCCGCGCTACTGATACGACACTACAGTTAACTTTTAGCAGTAGCGGTGGTCGTGCCCCGCGCTACTAATACATTTGGTAGCAGTAGCGCGTTTACCAGACACGCGTTGCTGATAAGCCATGCTGCTTCTATACCCTTCCCCTCGCTACTGATCTTTTTTCCTGTTTTTATTATTTCTGCTATGTATTTTGTCTGCTTTTGTACAGGTTTATAGAATCATATCATACAATAGTCTCATCATATCATACACAGAAATCTCATCATATCATGTTTATACAAATTAATATACAACATCAATAAAGATTGTGAAAGAAACAATAATTATATTAAAGTGGATGGGTGCAAGTGATCAAGTTGAATTAGTAGGAGAATATGATGTTACGACGGCACACGAGTGTCGAATGAAGGGATTCGACACTCGTGTGCCGTCGTAACATCATATTTTCCTACTAATTCAACTTGATCACTTGCACCCATACACTTTAATCTAATCTATATCATATAATAACTCATCATCCTTAGTCACATAACAACTTATCATCATCTTAATCATCTAACAACTCATCATCATCTTAATCATCTAACAACTAATCATCATCTTAATCATGCCAAGTAAACCACTACTACACAATGTCATAAACTAGAAAAGGTCTTCTCTCCTAGATAGCGCATACTATTCTCTCCTAGGTAGAACCTACTACTCACTCCTAGGTAAAATAGCATAAAAAGGTGAACTCATGCATCTCCCAATTGAAGAATACAGATCAACCTATCTCCAACTTGCGGGCTATGCAAGTTATAGTCTCCAAGTGATTGCCTGGATGCTTTTATTGCGTTGCTCCATCCTTTGATTTTCAGGGTTTCCTCCCTTCGAGATATCGTGTATGTACCTATATAACTCATCGACATTGGCCGTAAGCTAACTATATGCAAATCACCTTTGGTAAACATCACTTTAGGCACAATCTCTGGCGGGAGTACATGTTGAAGAACATAAGTAATAATAACATGGTTAGCTAACTAGTTTTGGTTAAGAAGAATGTATGAAAAAGATGGACTAGTGACACAATAGTAAAAAAATTATTACAAAGATGTCTAAAGTGATGTTATAATGGTTCAACTTGTGCACTAGTGGCACATATCCAATATAACTGTCGCCAATCATGTAATTGTTCTTATAATGCTCAACATCATGAATAAATGAGACCAGATGATTTTTCTCCAACCAAGTAAGCTCGGAGCCATGACTGTAGTAGGTCCGGTCTACTATCTGTCGTGTATTTTTTGGAGAAGAGAAATAAACTGACAATTAAAAATAAATAAGTTTAGCCGGGATGAGTACCAAATATTTTTCAAGAAACAATATAAATTACCTAACAAATTTGTTGCAAACTCACATGGAGGTATAACCCCGCGGTATAACCCGGCCTGAAGTATTACCCGGCCGGGTCTTGGCGACTCACCAGTGACCCGGCCGAGCTTGGCGGCTCATTGGTGACCCAGCAGGCGGGTCAGACAAGCGACAAGGCCCAATGGCCCGGAGGGCGGCTCATGGGAGGGCCGACTGATGTTATGGCGGAATGCGGCTCACAGAGAAGGCCCAAAGGAGAGGAAGGATTCCCTTGCAAGAGAAAACAAGACCCGGATTAGGACTCAAGAGAGACTAGTCCTAATCCTACTCCCAGTAGGACTCTACATGTAAACCTACCCCTTCCACTTATATAAGGAGGGTAAGGCACCCCTAGAGGGACAACTTCAAGTGATTAGAGATAGACAGATTATAGGCTTTCAAGACTAGAGGTAGCGACTCCGCACCCTTGTAATCGAGATCGTCACCATCATCAATATAGACACAAAGCAGGACGTAGGCTTTTATCTCCATCGGAGGGGCCGAACCTGGGTAAACTCGCGTCTCTCGATTCTGACCAAACCCCTCTCAAGCCGTCACATAGTTGCGATGGCCTCACACCCAAGTTCTCTCACGAGGACATTTTGCCGTGACAAAACCACGACAGTTGGCGCCCACCGTAGGGCCAGCGCACGGTGGTGTTGTGTTCTTGAAGGAATCTCTCCTAGGGATCGAGAAGCTATGACCCGCCGGATCCGCAAGAGCCGGCAGGGAAGGATCTAATCAACTCCGAGATTCATCGGTCAAGATTGAAAAAGTTTCAGTGGCGGCACAAACAAGATTAGCGTCGAAACATAGCTTCGGCGGTGGCAGCCACAAGCGTCTACCTGACGAAATCCACCGAACAACCTACCGTGTCCATACACGACCCTTTAAATCACCCAATATTCCCCAAACGGTTGTGTGGTAGCGCAGTAGGCCTGCATCGACCAGAGAAGAAAATCGGCGGCGGCCGCGGTATCATTTGTGTGTGTGTCTGCTACTGCTACTATGGTTTCAACCAAGGAAAGCGTCACATCTCCTGAGAAAAGGATTGATCATTGCTCGTTGTACTATAATACGAATTGGTGGCAGCAAGCCAGAAAAGAAACTAAGTCCGGCTCAGACACAAAACTTTTCCAGCCAAAGCCAATCAATTCTCGAAGCACGTGTGTTCAGGTGTCCCAAGGAGAATCTTTTCAAAGAAATCAAGTCACGGGAGTGCTAAGGCATTTCTTACTGGCACAATTTTTGAGATTTGATTGATCTAGTCTGATCTGCCAGACTCTACACCTCAGAAATTAGTCTGGTTTACAATTGAATCAACCATGGCTTTCCTTCAGATTTGGATTCAATTTTTTCCATGTTCACGGATTGGATCTGAACCTTCTCACATACAAATTTTGGATGTTTTATGGAGATCAACTGAAGATTTTCCCACTCTGTGCCAAGGTTGTCTCTCGTCGGTTGCTGTCCTGAGTTAGTTTTAGACTAAATCAATTCACCGGAGAGCAGCGCGTACACATGCAAAGCTGGATTCAAAAACTAGCAGACACGAAGATGGATGGATTTCGTTGAAGTACGTACAAAGCTAGCTCACACGTAGAGCCGCCGGCTTGATGTGTGTACGTACTGATGAACAAGACCGTTTTAAACAAGAAACACAAGGAAGGAAGGCCACGATTTCTTGGAGACAGAAATGGACGCGGACTCGGGCCTCCGACGCCCACGTCGCTGGCTTCACCTCGAGCCGCCCCTGCTGCCATCCCTCGCTTCAAGTCGCCTCAAGCCGCCTCGCTAGCCTCGCTCACCCCTGCTGGCATGCCGCGCCCCGGCCGGCTCCCCCGCGCCTCGCGCACCCGCGCCACTCCGGCCGCCCTCGCGCGAGCCTGCGCCCGGCCGGTTCCACGTCGCCCCGCCTCCGTGGCCTCACCTCGAGCCGGTTCTCTCCGCAGCTGGCTTCGCCCCGCTGTGCTCACTGCATCACGCCCCAGCTGGCTCCGCCGCACCTCACGCGTCTGCGCCGCTTGAGCCGCCCCTGCGCGAGCTTGCGCCCGCGCCGGCTCTGTCCCGTCATGCCTCATAGCGCTGCTCCGCTCCGCGGCGCCTCGCACGCCCGCGCCGCTCGACCCGCTCTCAGCGCGATCCTGCGCCGGCTCCGCCCCGTCACGCCCGCCGGCTCCTGCCGCTCCCCTACAGTGGCCGGCTGTCCACGCGGAGAGGGACCTCGCCCCGCTCCGCTGCCGCGTCCTTGAGCCGGCCCGCGCGCCCGCTTCCAGCTGCGCCTCTGCTAGGTCCCGCGCGCCGGCCACCGGCTCTGCCCCTGCCCCTGGCCGCGGGCTCTGCCGTGCCAAGGCTGGCTCCGCCCCGCGCTCGGCCACCGGCTCCGCCCCTGCCCCTGGCCGCCGGCTCTGCCGCGCCAAGGACGCCTCCGCTCGGTCCGGCGCGCTGGCTCCACCCCACTGCCGCGGCACCACCCCACAGCACCTTGTCGGTGTACTAAAGTATGGGTCTTTTTAGTACCCCTTACTTGCGCACAGGCAGTTGTAGCCGTACCGCGGCAAGCCTTGCCGGGGAATAGCTAGGAGTAATCACGAGACATTCAAGTCAACGATCAGACCAGAAAACAGAAGACCAAAGGGTTGCGGAGGCCCGGCAAGACCCTTGCCGGCAAGGCCTCGCGCCAGACAAGACCCGGTCCCGGCAAGCCCCGGGCCCGGCAAGGATTCAGCCCCGGCAAGGATTCAGCCCCGGCAAGGCTCTGCACAGTGGGGCGCTATCGCTCCAGTGCAGCGGCCAGCCTTGTCGTTTAGGGCTTGTCCTCATGGTGACGTGGCGTAATGCTGGCCACGCGATGCTTAAGCGGTGCTGATGGGATGGCTGCTTTTGCCCATCCCCTGTAAAGCTTTTCCAAGCCCGAGACGCTAAGGGACACCTCGACGGACACCTCACGGTGCATTTAATGAGTTTGTCCTAAGCCGTCAGGGTTAGGTATGATAATACTATGGTAACACTGTAGTTACTTTCCACCTCGTGCCTTATCTTGTACGCCACTGTGGTAGCCCCTTTGACTAATATAAAAGGAGGCCCGAGACGTACAGGGGGGGGATGGCACTTCGAAAGCCCATTCTGCATGCGTAGCTGCTACTGTAGCTCCCAGAACTTGGCCAAGAACATCCACAATAATACAATCAAAGCAGGAGTAGGGTTTTACGCATCTTTGCGGCCCGAACCTGGGTAAATCCTCCGCGTGCTGTTCGTTAGTTCTGCTCTTGGTGCAACCCTCTCCCCTTGCCGAACCGTAAGGGATCTCCTTGATCCCATAGGTGTTCGTTTCCCACGACACACCTGCCTCCACCGTGACTCCGCTCCGTCCCGTCAGCGCCGCTGCGGCCTCGCCTCCGTCGCGCGCCGCCTCCTCACCTGGCCCCGAGCCGGCCCGCCTCGCTTTGCTCGCTGGGCCAGCCGCCACTATGGTGGCCGCCCGCGGAGCCCCCAGTTTCCATCTACCCAGGCCTCCCCAGCTCGGCCTCGCGCCGCTGCTGCGCCGTGGCCACTCCCCTCGCATGGGGAAGGAAGAGAAGTGGGAGGACTTTGGATAAGAAAGAAGTGGGGAGCCAGTTGGAAAAAAAAACAGCAGATCGGTATGCATGTCTAAACTCGGTTTGCTCCGTCCACATTCATCTGACAAAAATACCAGGTGATATTTATCCTATCTATTTTTCAGCATATGTTTCATCCGAGAACAATTACTTTGGCCTGTAATATTTTTACGCAGGACAGTTATTCAAGTGGCTTTATACCGCGGAGATGGAGGCGCGCCAATATCATTATGCACCGGTGTTCGTCCGTGTCGCATTGCGCCGGCTTACAACGCCGCGGCCGTCTCTCGCGGCCGCACCGGCTTACAACGCCGCGGCCGTCTCTCGCGACCACACCGGCTTACAACGCCGCGGCCGTCTTTCACGGCCGCACTGGCTTACAACGCCGCGGACGTCTCTCGCGACCGCACCGGCTTACAATGTCGCGGCCGTCTCTCGCGACCGCGCCATCTTCAAATGTTGCGGCTGACTTCTACGTCTACATCAACACGCCAGGGGCCGCATACACCAGTACGAGCCGCCCTACGAGCGCTCGTGAGTCGCCACCCAGTGGTCCAGTCTACATAGACACGTCAGTGTCGTGCTTGCTCACTTGAGCCGCCCAACAGACACGCGAAAGCCACCGTGGCCGTGGTCCGGTGTACATCAACACATCGGTGCAGTGCTCGCATATACGAGCCGCCCAACAGACGCGCGCAAGACGCCGCCCCTGTGATCCGGTTTATTCCAACGACTCTGAAGCAAGTCATTATATATTATCAGCCTCTGCCTCCACCGGATGGCTCAATGGATAGGCGTATAAATTGCCGCCACTGCGGTTTGGTTAACTTCAACAGCCAGCCGGGTCGAACCATCAGCCGAGTTACTGACAAAACTCATATGGGATCATTTATAACCCGCCATCTCAACCTTTCGCGGGTTCATGTTGCGTTATCAACGCCAGGGACATACAATGAGTGTCGCGGAGGTCATCAACTCGCCACAAGCTTTTGGTTTCAATAAATTTCAGTTATCAGCCGTCAACCATATGCCGGCTTATGCCGTGGCCAAGTGTGAAGAATCTCAAGCCGCCTCCTCGAGTCGACTTAAGACTCGGGGGCTACACAGACATAACTCGGCAGATTCAACCGGGCTCAAATATTCTGAACCCCGGGTCAATGCAGGGAAGATAACCTGGTCCCGGGGGCTACTACATTATTGGCAGAAGATTTAAAGTCGCCCAAGAGGACGAGCCGCCATGTTGCGACCGTTCAAACATGGGTGCCCGGATTTATTGGATCATCATATGGTCACTTGGGGGCTTCCAACTCTATGAGTTTAGCTTTCATACCCTCTTGGGCCGGCTTTATATGCCATGTTCGAGTTAAACCTGCCTGTTTGCAACTTGCTACTCCGCCATGTGACCTGCCAAACTATTGACAGTCAATCTTGCTCAGAGACCCTGAACTTTCAAAGTTATTCTTGCACAAAGACCCTGAACTTGTCAAGGTTCAAACGGCGGCTTTTTTCACGAGAGAGCCGGCTTACAGTGAGCTATGATAAACTCGCCTTGTCTGCTGTAGTCTCTCCGCTATGTGGCCCGTTCGTACTCTTAACAGTCAATCTTTTTAAGACCCTGGACTAGTTAAGGTTTAAACGATGGATTTATGTCACGTGATAGCCAGCTTATGAGGTTTCAGGCTTTCATGCCAAGCTTCTTTGTAGCAAAACTTGAGTTTTTTTAAAAACAAAACAGAGCTAGTCTCTTTTTATCGAGCCTTGAAAGCTGACATTTTTATACTCTGTTATCATACACGTACATCATCATACATTGCATCATACATTGCATCATCATTGCATTGTCATACCATGCATCATATATGCATGAATATCCTGGTTTATATTACAGAAGTTGGTTTTCAAACCGGGATACATAGTCCAATCCTTAATAGCCAACATGGCTGGATTTCCATTATGGTTGTTATAACCAATATTGAATAATTGAGGTTCTCAAACCAAGTTAGATTATTATCTTAAATAGCCAACATGGCTGGATCTTCATCATGGTTTATCATAACCAGTATTAAATTATTGGGGTTTTCCAAGCCAGCTCGGAAGAATTGACTATTCCCGAAGAGCTGACCTATCAAGTATAATGCCGTGTCATCTAATTGACCGGCTCTTGGATTCTTTCAAATTGTGCCGTGTAGTAAACTACAACACTTATGGATTTCTCATACATATATTTGCCGGGTTGCACCGCAACCACGAGCAGGGATTTTCATTTCAAGGACAAAGGCATTATTCCAGGATATTCAACAAAATACCGGGTTACAACCACGGTCAAGGAGTCATTCAACAAATTATGATGAGTTATATTATTCTCACACAGTCCCAAGTTGCTGCAGGCATACGACCCGGCACTTGGGGGCTACATCATATGATGTTTTTCTTTTCAGAGGAGAAGTGCATGTAAGTCCCGAGTCGCTGCAGGCATACAACCCGGCACTTGGGGGCTACACCACTCAGATCAAATTTTCTAAAGTCCTAAATCGCTGCAGGCATGCGACTCGGCCCATGGGGGCTACAGTATTCAGCTGCTTAAACAAATTATCAAGGTCCAAAATTGAAGACCTGGCCCGTCACATACTGATGACCCGGCCCTTGGGGGCTACACATGTGAAATACAAGACATTCGGTCTACATCTGGCGACTCAGATGACAACCCAGATTTCTCAACATCCAACACCAAGTTCAAAGTCCCATGTCGCGGCAAGCATGCACCACGACACTTGGGGGCTAATGAAAGTTGTTACATTGTCAACAGATCCTGTTATCTCAAGGAGATGAGCCGGCCTTTCTATCTTTTTCTAAGTCCCAGCCCAGTATTTTCTTACTGAGCCGGCCCTTGGGGGCTACACATTGCTCCTCAAGTCTATATGATCAGATCTACAAAAAGTTCCTGCTCATTATTGCATAGATGAGCCGGCCTTTGAGGGCTACACTGGCTGAAATTTTATGAGCATAAGACACTTACAAGTCCTAGGTTGTTGCATGCAAGATAACCCGGTACTTGGGGGCTACATATGTGGAACATTCAACTTATGACTGGTGACTCAGATGAACAATCCAGATTTCTCTAGGGTTGCAATATTTATATTGAGGCAAGTCTTAAAGCTATCACTACGTTCCCCTCTTAAGACTTGGGGGCTACAGGTAATATGGATATAAAAAAAATAGAAAGAACACTTTCAAGATGTCAATTGTGAGTGAGACGGGTCTCATTTCTTCATGGAGCTGAAGCATTGAAAGACCGGCTCAACATCGCACGAATTCCTTTATTCCCAATAATTTTATCAAGTCAGCTGGAGTCCAGTTGTTTGACCCGGCGTCACCTACAAATCATAACCCGCCAAAGCAATAGAAGCCGGCTCAACATCATGTGGATTTTTCTTATTTCCAAATTTTTCATCAAGCCAAAGCATTGGAGGCCGACTCAATGGCATATGGGTGTTTTATTCCCAGTATTTTGCAAAGGACACAGACCTGCAAGATGTTTGTGAAGACGGCTCGTTAATACGAAGAAGAAACCCGGATTTTCAAGGAGCTACTTCATTAAGCCGGCCAGTGGAGCAAGCCGGTCCTTTAACATATTTGTTATTCTTATTTCAGGAGCTTACCATGAAAAAATTCAAGCTAACCTAGGGGCTAATGTCGGGGATATTACCCCGCGGTATAACCCGGCCTGAAGTATGACCCGGCCGGGACTTGGCAACTCACTAGTTACCCGGCTGAGCTTGGCGGCTCATTGGTGACCCGGCAGGCGGGTCAGACGAGCGACAAGGCCCAACGGCCCGGAGGGCGGCTCATGGGAGGGCCGACTGATGTTATGGCGGAAGGCGGCTCACAGAGAAGGCCCAAAGGAGAGGAAGGATTCCCTTGCAAGAGAAAACAAGACCCGGATTAGGACTCAAGAGAGACTAGTCCTAATCCTACTCCTAGTAGGACTCTACATGTAAACCTACCCCTTCCACTTATATAAGGAGGGGTAAGGCAACCCTAGAGGGACAACTTCAAGTGATTAGAGATAGACAGATTAGAGGCTTTCGAGACTAGAGGTAGCGACTCTGCACCCTTGTAATCGAGATCGTCACCATCGTCAATATAGACACAAAGCAGGACGTAGGCTTTTACCTCCATCGGAGGGGCCGAACCTGGGTAAACTCGCGTCTCTCGATTCCGACCAAACCCCTCTCAAGCCGCCACATAGTTGCGATGGCCTCACACCCAAGTTCTCTCATGAGGACATCTTGCCGTGACAAAACCACGACAGAGGTAGAACTGGAATCAAGTGATCCACATGCACCCAAATTTCGATATTATTATCACGATCATCGTCATGACCAAGATCGAAGGTTATGTTCATGTCCACCTGAAACCTGTACGCATTGCAAAAAGCTCTCCAAGCAGAACAACCAAAATATGTGTGATCTACTGCATTTTTTACCTTAACATCAAAAGTGTAAAGGTCCGTCTTTAGGTGAGCTATCTTAGTCTCCGTACTCTCCCTCTCTTGAAAATGGAACTTGTCCAAGACATGGAGTCTCGCATGGCATGGAACGCACTAGTTGAATTATACAAAAGAAAATTATAGGTTAAATAAAGAAAAAAAAGTACACGTCATGCTTCATTACAAAACAATACATGTTGTCATTACATACCGTAGCAATTTCGAAGTCCTCCTTCAGCTTCACGGTGAAGGACGTACCATTGTCTAGCTAAGGATAAAGGTCGCATATACCCCTATCGTTGGTGCACATATAGCACTCAGGTATCCCCTCATCGCCATACATTTCTTGTGTTCATGATTCAAAGATTAAAATTCGACGACAATTATACCAGAAACTATTCAGCACAGGTTGATTTTTGATCTGTCAAGGCTTCCTTGAAAAACTCTCATATCTCATGGTGTATATGGTGGGCACTCCGTCGCACTGATATGTGGTGGACACTCCCTCACAATAATATTACGACCATCGGTGCTGGCCGCTCCTCCCTTCGTCCCCGTGTGCAGTACCAAAATGTGTAGCACATGGGGAAGAAGGAGGAAGCGACCCCCACGACAACAGTCAAGATTCTTCATCTCTGATATTTTGACCGTCGGTGCAGGTCGCTTCCTCTCCCTCTCTCGTGCATCGAGAAGAGGAAGAACAAATGACCCCCATGACCACAGTCGGGATTTGTCCATCAAGAACATACTAAAAGCCACACAAGGAGCTCTGACAGAGTGAAAGTCAACCCTAATCATAAGTCAATTAACATTACCTTTGTGGAGTAATGACATAAAAATGGCTATGTTTTGCCGGAATGTCATCTAATTCCAGTTCCGGCAAATCACGGACACTTGATATTTCCTACTTTATAGTAAAAGTCATGCTGAAATCCATGAAAAAATTCGGCATGACCGTTGCTAAAATAGGATATATCGAGCACCTGAAATTTGCGGGAACGGAAATGAATCAACATTCCGGCAAAACATAGGCCACCCGGCGGTGTTTCTGCAAATTTACATTTGCATTTCAATAAGTAACTAGCTTCACATTTTCATTTTAAAAAAACTCACTTCACATTTTCATTTCAAAAAATGCTATTTGCACATTTTTACAACTACTCATATACTACTACTACATATACGGCAATGGCAGAATATTTTTACTACTACTACATCTACTGCTACTACATCTACTAGTACTACATCTACTTCAAATTCAATTTTTTACAATTAGTATTTGAACATCATCTCCATCTAGACCTAGAACATGAAGAATTTCTAAAAATTGGGAGGAGGAGGGGTCCGGCGGCTGGAGGAGGAGGAGGGGTGGCGAATGGAGGAGGGGAGAGGGTCGGTGGCTGGAGGAGGGAGAAGGTGTGGCAGTCAGAGGAGGGAGGAGGGCGGGGATGGAGGGGGGAGGAGGGCGAGGATGGAGGAGATTGGAGAGCGAGGGGGGAGGTGGCTTACGACAATGGAGGAGAGAGGTCGGCGGTGCCTCAACGGTAGAGACGGTTGGGTGAGGGAAAGAGACAGGGAGTGTGGAGGGGAGAGTGAGCAGCGCGAGCGGGGAAGATGTGGTAAGGATAGAATAGGAGTAGCACGGGTCGCCGACCTGCACTACTCCTAAATCTATAGCAGTAGCCCGTCTCACTAAGGCGCGCTGCTACTATACGTAGCCTGGTGGGTACGGTGGGGCCATCTTAGCAGTAGCGGCGTTTTCCATCCACGCGCTACTGCTAAAGTTGTACCATTAGTTCCTGTATGGTTCCCGCATTATTGTAAAGTAGCAGCAGCGCTTCTACCCGACCCGCGCTACAGTTAGTCCTCCACCTATAAGGTTTTCCCTAGTAGTGCATCTCAAAAGAAAAGGGAGACTGGATTGCACTTCGGAATGCAAGATGACAAATGCTTGAACTCTTAAAACAAGAATCTTGAAGAACACTTCAAGATTGAATTAAGTCTTTAACGAACCACCCTGAAGAACCTCCGTATACAAAAGAATGATCAAAACGAAATGAATGTTGAAAAGAATAAGATTATGACCTTACAAAGATTTAGATGGAACTTCGCGAAGAGATACTTGAGAAAACTTGAAACTCCAGAAAAGAAAAGATGAACAACTTAGTGTTGGAAATATGCCTTAGAGGCAATAATAAATTGGTTATTATCATATTTCCTTGTTCATGATAATCGTTTATTATCCATGTTATAATTGTATTGACCAGAAACTCGGATACATGAGTGGATACATAGACAACACTGTGTCCCTAGTGAGCCTCTACTAGACTAGCTCGTTGATCAAAAGATGGTCAAGGTTTCCTGACCATAGACATGAGTTGTCATTTGATAAGGGGATCACATCATTAGGAGAATGATGTGATGGACAGGACCCAAACTATGAACGTAGCATACGATCGTGTCAAGTTTATTGCTATTGTTTTCTGCATGTCAAGTATCTGTTCCTATGACCATGAGATCATGTAACTCACTGACACCGGAGGAGTACCTTGTGTGTATCAAACGTCGCAATGTAACTGGGTGACTATAAAGATGCTCTACAGGTATCTCCGAGGGTGTCTGTTGTGTTGGCATGGATCAAGACTGGGATTTGTTACTCCGTATGACGGAGAGGTATCTCTGGGCCCACTCGGTAATACATCATCACAAGAAGCTTGCAAGCAATGTGACTAAGGAGTTAGTCACGGGATCTTGTATTACGGAACGAGTAAAGATACTTGCCGGTAACGAGATTGAACTAGGTATAGAGATACCGACGATCGAATCTCGGGCAAGTAACATACCGATGAACAAAGGGAACTGCATACAGGATTAACTGAATCCTTGACATCATGGTTCGACCGATAAAGATATTCGTACAATATGTAGGAACCAATATGGGCATCCAGGTCCCGCTATTGGTTATTGGCCGTAGAAGTGTCTCGGTCATGTCTGCATAGTTCTCAAACCCGCAGGGTCTGCACACTTAACGTTCGGTGACGATATAGTATAGTTGAGTTATGTATGTTGGTGACCGAAGGTTGTTCGGAGTCCCGGATGAGATCCCGGACATCACGAGGAGTTCCGGAATAGTCCGTAGGTAAAGATTTATATATCAGAAAGTGGTATTCGGGTTCCGGAAAGGTTTCGGGTGTTTCCGATAGTGTACCGGGAGTGCCGAAAGGGTTCCAGGGGTACGCCGGGAGGGGCCCACTCCCCCCGGGGGCCACATGGGCCTAAGAGGTGGCGTACCAGCCCCTGGTGGACTAGGCAGCCGACCCCTATAGGGGCCCATGTGCCCTAGGTGGTAGGTGGGAGGTGCCTTGGAGGGGAGGGACTCCTCCCTAGGGTTCCCACCTCCCTTGTGGGAGGTGGACTCCTCCCCACCTTGGCCGGCCATCCCTCCTTGGAGGAGGGGCCAAGGCTGTGCCCCACCTACCCCCTCCTCCTATAAATAGAGAGGGAGAGGGAGGGCAGCCGCACCCCAAGCCATAGGTGCAGCCCTCCCTCCCTCCCTAGATATGTTTCTCCTCCAAAACGCATCTGCGGCAGTGCTTGGCGAAGCCCTACTGAGATTGTTCCGCCACCACCGCCACCACGCCGTCGTGCTATCAAAGAACTCATCTACTACTCCGCCCTCGCTCGCTGGATTGAGGAGGCGGAGACGTCATCGAGCTGTACGTGTGCTGAACGCCGAGGTGCCGTCCGTTCGGCGCTAGATCGGAACGGATCAAGATTGGATCGCGGGACGGATCGTGATTGGATCGCGAAGACATTCGACTACCCCAACCACGTTTCTTAATGCTTCCCGCTTAGCAATCTACAAGGGTATGTAGATGCAATCTCTCCTCTCATAGATGTGCATCTCCTAGATTGATTTTGGTGAGCGTAGGAATTTTATTGTTTCCCATGCAACGTTCCCCAACAGTGGTATCAGAGCTAGGTCTTTGCATAGATGACATCACGAGTAGAACACAAAGGAGTTTGTGGGTGTTGATATTCAAATTGCTTCCTTGCTTAGTCTTATTTTGATTTAGCAGTATTGTGGGATGAAGCGGCCCGAACAAACCTTACTCGTCCACGTATGAGAGACCGGTTCCATCGACTGACATGCACTTGTTGCATAAAGATGGCTGGAGAGTGTTTGTCTCTCCCACTTTAGTTGAATCGGATTCGACAAAGGCGGTCCTTGTAGAAGGTTGAATAGCAACTTGTATATCACCGTAGTGGTTTTGCGTAGGTAAGAATCGTTCTTGCTAGATACCCATAGAAGCCACGTAAAACATGCAACAGCAAATTAGAGGACGTCTAACTTGTTTTTGCAAGGTATGTTATGATATGATATGGCCAAAGACATGATGAAATATATTTGATGTATGAGATGATCATGTTTTGTAATAGTTTATATCGACTTGCATGTCGATGCATACGGCAACCGACAGGAGCCATAGGGTTGTCTTTAATTATTGTATGACCTGCGTGTCAATCATTAAGCGCAATGTAATGCTTTACTTTATCGCTAAGCGGTAGCAAATAGTAGTAGAAGCATGGTTGGCGCGTCAACCCCGATGGTGACACGATGATGGAGATCATGATGATGGAGATCATGGTGTCATGCCGGTGACGATGGAGATCATGCCGGTGCTTTGGAGATGGAGATCAAAAGAACAAGTTCATGGCCATATCATGTCACTTATGATTTGCATGTGATGTTAATCCTTTTATGCATCTTATTATGCTTAGGACGACAGTAGCATTATAATGTGACCCCTCACTAAAATTTCAAGATAAAATTGTGTTCTCCCCGAGTGTGCACCGTTGCGAAAGTTTGTCGTTTCGAAGCACCACGTGATGATCGTGTGTGATAGACTCTACGTTCGCATACAACGGGTGAAGCCAGTTTTGCACATGCGGAACACTCGGGTTAAACTTGACAAGCCTAGCATGTACAGACATGGCCTCGGAACACAAGAGACCGAAAGGTCGAGCATGAGTCATATAGTAGATATGATCAACATGGAGATGTTCACCATTGAAACCACCTCATCTCACGTGATGATCGGACTTGGGTTGGTGAATTTGGATCATGTAGCACTCGGATGACCGGAGGGATGTCAATCTGAGTGGGAGTTCTTTAGTAATACGATTAACCGAACTCATTATCATGAATATAGTCAAAATATCTTTGCAGTTTATGTTGTAGATCGATAGCTCACGTTGTAGCTCCCCTAGATTTTGATACGTTCCTAGAGAAAAACTAAGTTGAAAGTTGGTAGTAGCAACTATATGGACTAGGTCCGTAAACTGAGGATTGTCCTCATTGCTGCACAGAAGGCTTGTGTCCTTGATGCACCGCTCGGTGCGCCACCCCCTCAAGCGTCGTCTGTGTGTGTTGAGAACATCAGACATGCACGCTTTTCATGACTACTTGATAGTTCAGTGCATCATGCTTTACGGCTTAGAATTGAGGCTCCAAAGACGTTTTGAACGTCACAGAGCATATGAGATGTTCCAAGAGCTGAAATTGAGATTTCAGGCTCGTGCCCGTGTTGAGAGGTATGAGACCTCCAACAAGATTCTTTGTCTGCAAGATGAAGGAGAATAGCTCAATCGGTGAGCGTGTGCTCAGATTGTGTGGGTGCTACAATCTTTTGAATCAAGTAGGAGTTGATCTTCCAGATAAGATAGTGATTGACATAGTTCTGCAAGTCATTGCCACCAAGCTACTGGAGCTACGTGATGAACTATAACATGCCAGGGATGGAGAAGATGATCCCTGAGCTATTCGCGATGTTTGACACAGCCAAGGTAGAAATCAAGAAGGAGCATCAAGTGTTGATGGTTAGTAAAACCACTAGTTTCGAGAAGGGCAAGGGCAAGAAGGGAAACTTCATGAATGGCAAGCTAGTTGCCGCTCCAGTGAAGAAACCCAAGGTTGAACCCAAACCCGAGACTAAGTGCTTCTATAATAAGGGGAACGATCACTGGTAGCGGAACTGCCCCAGATACTTGGCAGATAAGAAGTCTGGCAATGTCAACAGAAGTATATTTGATATACGTGTTATTGATGTGTAACTTACTAGTACTCCTAGTAGCACCTGTGTATGAGATACCTGTTCAGTTGCTAGTGTTAGTAACTCGAAATAAAATCTACGGAATGAACGGAGACTAGCTGAAGGGCGAGGTGACGATGTGTGTTGGAAGTGTTTCCAAGGTTGATGTGATCACCATCGCATGCTCCCTCTACCTTCGGGATTAATGTTGAGCCTAAATAAATGTTATTTGGTGTTTGTGTTGAGCATGAACATGATTGGATCGTGTTTATTGCAATACAGTTATTCATTTAAGTCACAGAATAATGGTTATTCTATTTACATGAATAACACCTTCAATGGTCATGCACCCAATGTGAATGGTTCATTGAATCTCGATTGTAGTGATACTCATGTTCATAATATTGATGCCTGATACGTCTCCATCGTATCTACTTTTCCTAATGCTTTTGTTCTTGTTTTGGACTCTAATTTGCATGATTTGAATGAAACTAACCCGGACTGGTGTTGTTTTCAGCAGAACTACCATGGTGTTGTTTTTGTGTAGAAATAAAAGTTCTCGGAACGGAACAAAACTTTTTGGAGAATTATTTCAGAAAATATGAGGAATATTGGAGCCAGAAGCCACCAGAGAGGGGGCCCAGGGTGCCCACCACCCACCAGGGCGTGCCAGGCCCCCCTGGCGCGGCCTGGTGGGTGGTGCTCACCTCGTGCCCCCCCGACCCTAATTCCAACGCTATAAAATCCTAATTTTCCAGAAAAAAATCAAGGAGAAAGTTTCATCACATTTTATGATATGGAGCCGCTGCCACCTCCTATTCTTCATCGGGAGGCCAGATCTGGAGCCCGTTTGGGGCTCCGGAGAGGGGAATCTTCGGTCTTCGTCATCACCAACCCTTCTCCATCGCCAATTCCATGATGCTCCCCACCGGGAGTGAGTAATCCCTTCGTAGGCTTGCTAGTCGGTGAGGAGTTGGATGGGATTCATCATGTAATCGAGTTAGTTTTGCTAGGGCTTGATCCCTAGTATCCACTATGTTCTGAGATTGATGTTGCTATGACTTTGCCATGCTTAATTCTTGTCACTAGGGCCCGAGTGCCATGATTTCAGATCTGAACTGTTTATATTATCATCATTATATCTATGTTCTTGATCCGATCTTGCTTAGTCATATGCACCTATTACGTGTTATGATCCGTCAACCCCATAGTGACAATATTTGGGATACTTCGCGGTGATGACCATAGTTTGAGGAGTACATGTATTCACCGTGTGCTAATGCTTTGTTCTGGTTCTCTATTAAAAGGAGGCCTTAATATCCTTTAGTTTCCTTATGGACCCCGCTGCGACGGGAGGGTAGGACAAAAGATGTCATGCAAGTTCTTTTCCATAAGCACGTATGACTATTTACGGAATACATGCCTACATTACATCAATGAACTGGAGCTAGTTCTGTGTCGCCCTAGGTTATGACTATTACATGATGAATATCATCCAACGAGTTTACCGATCCAGTGCCTACGAGTTTTCCACTTATTGCTCTTGCTAAGTTACTACTGTTGTTGCTACTATTCCAATTGCTACAAAATCACTGCTATCACTGCTAATGTTACCGTTACTGTTACCACTGCTATCAAACTATCATACTACTGTGCTACTGATCACTTTACTGCAGATATCAAATCTCCAGGTGTGGCTGAATTGACAACTCAACTGCTAATACTTGCAAATATTCTTCGGCTCCCCTTGTGTCGAATCTATAAATTTGGGTTGAATACTCTACACTCGAAAACTGTTGCGATCCCCTATACTTGTGGGTTATCAATGCCAAAAGATGCAAAGTTAATAAAGATAGTACCACATACTTGTGGCATTGCCGCTAAGGTCATATTGGTGTAAAGTGCATGAAGAAACTCCATGCTGATGGATCTTTTGGACTCACTCGATTTCGAATCGGTTGAGACATGCGGACCATGCCTCATAGGTAAGATGACTAAGACCCCGTTTTACGGTTTGATGGAGTGGGCAAGTGACTTATTGGAAATGATACATGTTGATGCATGCGGTCCAATGAGTGTTGAAGCGTGCGGTGGATATCGTTATTTTCTTACCTTCACCGATGATTTGAGTAGATATGGGTATATTTACTTAATGAAACACAAGTCTGAAACGTTTGAAAAGTTCAAGCAATTTCAGAGTGAAGTTGAAGATCATCGTGACAAGTATATAAAATGTCTATGAAATGATCATGGAGGTGAATATCTGAGTTACGAGTTTGGTATGCAACTTAAGACAATGTGGAAATTGTTTCACAAACTCACGCCGCCTGGAACACCATAGTGTGATGGTGTGTCCGTACGTCGTAGTCATGCTCTATTGGATATAGTACATACTATGATGTCTCTTACCGATTTGCCACTATCATTTTTGGGGTTATGCATTAGAGACAAATACATTTACTTTAAAATAGGGCACCATCTAAAGTCCATTGAGATGACACCGTATGAATTATGGTTTGGCAGAAACCTAAGCTATCATTTCTTAGAGTTTGGGAATGCGATGCTTATATGAAAAGACTTCATCCTGATAAGCTCGAACCCAAAGCGGACAAATGCGTCTTCATAGGATACCCTAAGGAAACAGTTTGGTATGCCTTCTATCTCAGATCCGAGGGCAAACTATTTGTTGCTAAAGACGGGTCCTTTCTCGAGAAAGAGTTTCTCTCGAAAGAATTGAGTGGGAGGAAGGTAGAACTTGATGAGGTTATTGAACCGTCACTTTAGTTGGATGGTAGCACGACACAGAAAGATGTTTTTGCGGTGCCTACACCAAATGAAGGCTAATGATGATGATCATGAAACTTCAGATCAAGTTACTACTGAGCCTCGTAGGTCGACAAGGAATCGTACCGCCCTGAGTGGTACGGCAATCCTGTCTTGGAGGTCATGTTGTTAGACAACAGTGAACCTACGAGCTATGAAGACGCGATGGTGGGTCCAGATTCCAACAAATGGATTGGAGCCATGAAATCCGAGATAGGATCCATGTATGAAAGCCAAGTATGGACTTTGGTAGACTTGCCTGTTGAATGCCAGGTCATTAAGTACAAATGGACCTTTAAGAAGAAGACAAACGCTGATGGTAAATGTCACCATTTATAAAGCTCGACTTGTCGCAAAGAAGTTTCCGACAAGTTCAAGGAGTTGACTACGACGAGACTTTCTCACCCGTAGCGATGCTGAAGTATGTTGGAATTATGTTAGCAGTTGCTGCGTTTTCGATTATGAAATCTGGCAGATGGATGTCAAAACAGAGTTTCCTTAAACGGTTTTCGTGAGGAAAGGTTGTATGTGATACAACCAGAAGGTTTTGTCAGTCCTAAGGATGCTAAAAGGTGTGCAAGCTCCAGTGATCCGTCTATGGACTGGGGCAAGCATCTCGGAGTTGGAATATACGCTTTGATAAAGTGATCAAAGTTTTTGGGTTTATACAAAGTTTGTAAGAAACTTGTATTTACAAGAAAGTGAGTGGGAGCACTATATAATTTCTGATAAGTATATGTGGATGGCATATTGTTGATCGGAAATAATATAGAATTTCTGGAAAGCATAAAGGGTTGTTTGAAAGGAGTTTTTCAAAGGAAAACCTAGATAAAGCTACTTGAAAATTGGGCATCAAGATCTATAAAGATGGATCAAGACGCCTGATAAAACTTTCGATGAGTACATACCTTGACAAGATTTTGAAGGAGTTCAGAATGGATCAGTCAAAGAAAGAGTTCTTGCCTGATTTGTAAGGTGTGAAGTTGAGTGAGACTCAAAGCTCGACCACGGCCGAAGAGAGAAAAAGGACGAAGGTTGTCCCCTATGCCTTAGCCGTAGGCTCTATATAGTATGTCATGCTATGTACTGCACCTGGTGTGTGCCTTGCCATGAGTGTGTCAAGGGGTACAAGAGTGATCCAGGAGTGGATCACTGGACAGCGGTCAAAATTATCCTTAGTAACTTGAGGACTAAGGAAATGTTTCTCAATTATGGAGGTGATAAAGAGTTCGTCGTAAAGGGTTACATCGATGCAAGCTTTGACACCAATCCGGATGACTCTGAGTAGAAATCCAGATACGTATAGTGGAGCAGCCATTTGGAATAGCTCCAAGTGGAGCGTGGTAGCAGCATCTACAGTATGACATAGAGATTTGCAAAGTGCACACGGATCTGAATGTTGCAGACCCGTTGACTAAAACCTCTCTCACAAGCAAAACATGATAAAACCCCATGACTCATTAGGTGTTAATCACATAGTGATGTGAACTAGATTATTGACTCTAGTGCAAGTGGGAGACTGTTGGAAATATGCCCTAGAGGCAATAATAAATTGGTTATTATAATATTTCCTTGTTCATGATAATCGTTTATTATCCATGCTATAATTGTATTGACCGGAAACTCAGATACATGTGTGGATACATAGACAACACTGTGTCCCTAGTGAGCCTCTACTAGACTAGCTCGTTGATCAAAAGATGGTCAAGGTTTCCTGACCATAGACATGAGTTGTCATTTGATTACGGGATCAAATCATTAAGAGAATGATGTGATGGACAAGACCCAAACTATGAACGTAGCATATGATCGTGTCAAGTTTATTGCTATTGTTTTCTGCATGTCAAGTATCTGTTCCTATGACCATGAGATCATGTAACTCATTGACATCGGAGGAGTACCTTGTGTGTATCAAACATCGCAACGTAACTGGGTGACTATAAAGATGCTCTACAGGTATCTCCGAGGGTGTCTGTTGTGTTGGCATGGATCAAGACTGGGATTTGTTACTCCGTATGACGGAGAGGTATCTCTAGGCCCACTCGGTAATACATCATCACAAGAAGCTTGCAAGCAATGTGACTAAGGAGTTAGTCACGGGATCTTGTATTATGGAACGAGTAAAGAGACTTGCCGGTAACGAGATTGAACTAGGTATAGAGATACCGACGATCGAATCTTGGGCAAGTAACATACCGATGAACAAAGGGAACTGCATACAGGATTAACTGAATCCTTGACATCATGGTTCGACCGATAAAGATCTTTGTACAATATGTAGGAACCAATATGGGCATCCAGGTCCCGCTATTGGTTATTGGTCATAGAAGTGTCTCGGTCATGTCTGCATAGTTCTCGAACCCGCAGGGTCTGCACACTTAACGTTCGGTGACGATATAGTATAGTTGAGTTATGTATGTTGGTGACCGAAGGTTGTTCGGAGTCCCGGATGAGATCCCGAATGTCACGAGGAGTTCCGGAATAGTCCGGAGGTAAAGATTTATATATAGGAAAGTGGTATTCAGGTTTCGGAAAGGTTTCGGATGTTTCCGGTAGTGTATCGGGAGTGCCGAAAGGGTTCCGGGGGTCCACCGGGAGGGGCCGACTGGTGGGCTAAGAGGTGGCGCACCAGCCCCTGGTGGGCTGGGCAGCCGTCCCCTATAGGGGCCCATGCGCCCTAGGTGGTAGGTGGGAGGTGCCTTGGAGGGGAGGGACTCCTCCCTAGGGTTCCCACCTCCCTTGTGGGAGGTGGACTCCTCCACACCTTGGCCGGCCAGCCCTCCTTAGAGAAGGGGCCAAGGCTGCGCCCCACCTACCCCCTCCTCCTATAAATAGAGAGGGAGAAGGAGGGAAGCCGCACCCCAAGCCATAGGTGCAGCCCTCCCACCCTCCCTAGATCTGTTTCTCCTCCAAAACGCATCTGCGGCAGCGCATGGCGAAGCCCTGCTGAGATTGCTCCACCACCACCGCCACCACGCCGTCGTGCTATCGGAGAACTCATCTACTACTCTGCCCTCGCTCGTTGGATCGAGGAGGCGGATATGTCATCGAGCTGTACGTGTGCTGAACGCGGAGGTGCCGTCCGTTCGGCGCTAGATCGGAACGAATCAAGATTGGATCGCGGGACGGATCGTGATTGGATCGCGAAGACATTCGACTACCCAACCGCGTTTCTTAATGCTTCCCGCTTAGCAATCTACAAGGGTATGTAGATGCAATCTCTCCTCCCATAGATGTTCATCTCCTAGATTGATCTTGGTGAGCGTAGGAATTTTTTTGTTTCCCATGCAACGTTCCCCAATAGTGGTATCAGAGCTAGGTCTTTGCGTAGATGACATCACGAGTAGAACACAAAGGAGTTTGTGGGCGTTGATATTCAAATTCCTTCCTTCCTTAGTCTTATTTTGATTCAACGGTATTGTGGGATGAAGCGGCCCGGACCAACCTTACTCGTCCACGTACGGGAGACCGGTTCCATCGACTGACATGCACTTGTTGCATAAGATGGCTAGCGGGTGTCTGTCTCTCCCATTTTAGTTGAATCGGATTCGACAAAGGCGGTCCTTGTAGAAGGTTGAATAACAACTTGTATATCACTGTTGTGGTTTTGCGTAGGTAAGAATTGTTCTTGCTAGATACCCATAGCAGCCACGTAAAGCATGCAACAACAAATTAGAGGACGTCTAACTTGTTTTTGCAGGGTATGTTGTGATATGATATGGCCAAAGACATGATGAAATATATTTGATGTATGCGATGATCATGTTTTGTAATAGTTTATATCGACTTGCGTGTCGATGCATACGGCAACCGGCAAGAGCCATTGGGTTGTCTTTAATTATTGTATGACCTCCGTGTCAATCATTAAGCGCTATGTAATGCTTTACTTTATCGCTAAGCGGTAGCAATAGTAGTAGAAGCATGGTTGGCGCGTCAACCCCGATGGCGACACGATGATGGAGATCATGATGATGGAGATCATGGTGTCATGTCGGTGACAATGAAGATCATGCCGGTGCTTTGGAGATGGAGATCAAAAGCACAAGTTCATGGCCATATCATGTCACTTATGATTTGCATGTGATGTTAATCCTTTTATGCATCTTATTATGCTTAGGACGACGGTAGCATTATAAGGTGACCCCTCACTAAAATTTCAAGATAAAATTGTGTTCTCCCTGAGTGTGCATCGTTGCGAAAGTTCATCATTTGGAAGCACCACGTGATGATCGGGTGTGATAGACTCTACGTTCGCATACAACGGGTGAAGCCAGTTTTGCACATGCGGAACACTCGGGTTAAACTTGACGAGCCTAGCATGTACAGACATGGCCTCGGAACACAAGAGACCGAAAGGTCGAGCATGAGTCATATAGTAGATATGATCAACATGGAGATGTTCACCATTGAAACCACCTCATCTCACATGATGATCGGACTTGGGTTGGTGAATTTGGATCATGTAGCACTCGGATGACCAGAGGGATGTCAATCTGAGTGGGAGTTCTTTAGTAATATGATTAACCGAACTCATTATCATGAATATAGTCAAAATATCTTTGCAGTTTATGTTGTAGATCGATAGCTCACGCTGTAGCTCCCCTAGATTTTGATATGTTCCTAGAGAAAAACTAAGTTGAAAGTTGGTAGTAGCAACTATATGGACTAGGTCCGTAAACTGAGGATTGTCCTCATTGCTGCACAGAAGGCTTGTGTCCTTGATGCACCGCTCGGTGCGCCACCCCCTCAAGCGTCGTCTGTGTGTGTTGAGAACATCAGACATGCATGTTTTTGATGACTACTTGATAGTTCAGTGCGTCATGCTTTACGGCTTAGAATTGAGACTCCAAAGACGTTTTGAACATCACAGAGCATATGAGATGTTCCAAGAGCTGAAATTGAGACTTTAGGCTCGTGCCCGTGTTGAGAGGTATGAGACCTCCAACAAGATTCTTTGGCTGCAAGATGAAGGAGAATAGCTCAATCGGTGAGCGTGTGCTCAGATTGTCTGGGTGCTACAATCGCTTGAATCAAGTGGGAGCTGATCTTCCAGATAAGATAGTGATTGACAAGTAACAACAGTAGCAAAGGTGCAGCAAGGTAGCCCAATCCTTTTTATAGCAAAGGAGAAGCCTGAAAGTACTCTTATGTAAAGCAAGCGCCCCCGAGGACACATGGGAATATCGGTCTAGTCATGTTCATAATGTTGAGTTGATTCACGTTCGTTACTTTGATAATTTGATATGTGGGTGGACCGGTGCTAAGGTGTCATTCTTACTTGAACAAGCAACCCACTTATTGTTGGAAATATGCCCTAGAGGCAATAATAAAAGTAGTTATTATTATATTTCCTTGTTCATGATAATCATTTATTATCCATGCTATAATTGTATTAATTGGAAACGCTGATACATGTGTGGATACATAGACAACACTGTGTCCCTAGTGTGCCTCTAGTAGACTAGCTTGTTGATCAAAGATGGTCAAGGTTTCCTAGCCATAGACATGAGATGTCATTTGATAATAGGATCACATCATTAGGAGAATGATGTGATGGACAAGGCCCAAACTATGAACGTAGCATATGATCGTGTCAGTTTATTGCTATAGTTTTCTGCATGTCAAGTATCTGTTCCTATGACCATGAGATCATGCAACTCACTGACACTGGAGGAGTACCTTGTGTGTATCAAACGTCGCAACGTAACTGGGTGACTATAAAGATGCTCTACAGGTATCTCCAAGGGTGTCTGTTGAGTGGGCATGGATCAAGACTGGGATTTGTTACTCCGTGTGACGGAGATGTATCTCAGGGCCCACTCGGTAATACAACATCACAACAAGCCTTGCAAGCAATGTGACTAAAGTGTTAGCCACGGGATCTTGTATTACGGAACGAGTAAAGAGACTTGCCGGTAACGAGAGTGAACTAGGTATAGAGATACCGACGATCGAATCTCGGGCAAGTAACATACCGAAGAACAAAGGGAACATCATACGAGATTAACTGAATCCTTGACATAGAGGTTCAACCGATGAAGATCTTCGTATAATATGTAGGAACCAATATGGACATCCAGGTCCCACTATTGGTTATTGGCCGTAGAGGTGTCTCGGTCATGTCTACATAGTTCTCGAACCCGCAGGGTCTGCACACTTAAGGTTCGGTGACGTTTCGGTAGTATAGAGTTATGTATGGTGGTGACCGAAAGTTGTTCGGAGTCCGGGATGAGATCTCGGATGTCACGAGGAGCTCTGGAATGGTCCGGAGGTAAAGATTGATATATAGGAAGTCCCGTTTTGGTCACCGGAAAAGTTTTGGGTATTTCGGTAGTGTACCGGGAGTGCCGGGAGGGGTACCGGGGACCATCGGGAGGGGTGTCTCGACCCAAAAGGCCTCATGGTCTGTAGGAGGAGTCAAGCCAGCCCTTAGTGGGCTGGCCGAGCCCCCCACTAAGGCCCATGCGGCTGGGGGTGGGAAAACACAAAGGTGGAAAGAGTTTCCAAGTGGAGGAAGAGGAATCCTACTCCTAGTAGGATTGGAGTAGGACTCCTCCACCTCTCCTCCTTGCGTCCGCACCAAGGGGCAGCCCTTGGGCCGCCGGCCTCCCTCCCCTTCCTCCTATATATACTAGAGGGAGAGAGGGCAAAAGCACTTCAACCCTAAGCCACGGTGCAGCCCTCTCTCCCAATAGATCAAGTCCTCTAGTTTTTAGCGGTGCTTAGGCGAAGCCCTGCTGGAATAGTTCCACCACCACCGCCGCCGCGCCGTCGCGCTGCCGGAGAACTCATCTACCTCTCCGCTCCCTCTTGCTGGATCAAGGAGGCGGAGATCATCATCGAGCTGTACGTGTGCTGAACGCGGAGGTGCCGTCCGTTCGGTACTAGATCGTGATTGGATCGCGGGACGCTCGGCGATTTGGATCGCGAAGACGTTCGACTACATCAACCGCGTTTCTTAACGCTTCCCGCTTAGCGATCTACAAGGGTATGTAGATCCACTCTCCCTCTCGTAGATGCTCATCACCATGGATAGATCTTGCGTGTGCGTAGGAATTTTTTTTGTTTCCCATGCAACGTTCCCCAACAGTGGTATCAGAGCTATGTCTATGTGTAGATGAGATCTCGAGTAGATCACAAAGGAGTTTGTGGGCGTTGATATTCAGATTGCTTCCTCCCTTGGTCTTTTCTTGATTCGGCGGTATTGTGGGATGAAGCGGCCCGGACCAACATTACTCGTACGCTTACGAGAGACAGGTTCCATCAACTGACATGTAACTTCGTTGCTTAAAGATGGCTGGCGGGTGTCTGTTTCTCCCACTTTAGTCGGATCGGATTTGACAAAGGCGGTCCTTGAGAAGGTTGAATAGCAATTTTTGTCTCACCGTTGTGGTTTTTGCGTAGGTAAGAATTGTTCTTGCTAGATACCCGTAGCAGCCACGTAAAACTTGCAACAACAATTAGAGGACGTCTAACTTGTTTTTGCAGGGTATGTTGTGATGTGATATGGCCAATTACATGATGAGATATATGTGATGTATGAGATGATCCTGTATTGTATAGAATATCACGACTTGCATGTCGATGAGTACGCTAACCGGCAGGAGCCATAGGGTTGTCGTTAATTATTTTCGCCGTTTTTGCTTTACTTTATCGCTATGAGTTAGCAATAGTCGTGGAAGCAACAGACGGCGCGACAACCTCATGGCGACACATTGATGGAGATCAAGATGATGGAGATCATGGTGTTATGTCGGTGACGATGGAGATCATGCCGGTGCTTTGAAGATGGAGATCAAAAGCACAAGTTCATGGCCATATCATGTCACTTATGATTTGCATGTGATGTTAACCCTTTTATGCATCTTATTTTGCTTAGGACGACGGTAGCATTATAAGGTGATCCCTCACTTAAATTTCAAGATAAATTGTGTTCTCCCCGAGTGTGCACCGTTGTGAAAGTTCGTCGTTTCGAGACACCACGTGATGATCGGGTGTGATAGACGCTACGTTCGCATACAACGGGTGCACGCCAGTGTTGCACGTGCGGAACACTCGGGTTAAACTTGACGAGCCTAGCATGTACAGACATGGCCTCGGAACACAAGAGACCGAAAGGTCGAACATGAGTCATATAGTAGATATGATCAACATGAAGATGTTCACCATTGAAACCACCTCAACTCACGTGATGATCGGACTTGAGTTGGTGGATTTGGATCATGTGACACTCGAATGACCGGAGGGATGTCAATTTGAGTGGGAGTTTTTTAAGTAATATGATTAACTAAACTCATTATCTTGAACAATAGTCTAAGTTGTTTCTGTAAAATTTATGTTGTAGATCATGGCTCGCGCTGTAGCACCCCTGTATTTTAATGCGTTCCTAGAGAAAGCTAAGTTGAAAGATGATGGAAGTAACTTTGTGGACTGGGCTCGTAATCTGAAGATTATCCTTACGGCTTCCCAAAAGGGTTATGTCCTTGATGCACTGCTTGGTGATCCACCCGCTCCAGTTGAGTCTCCAGACGTTGTGAACGCCTGGCAGGCTCGTTCTGATGATTACTCAATGGTTCAATGTGCAATGTTGTATGGCTTAGAACCGGGACTTAAAAGACGTTTTGAACGTCATGGAGCATATGATATGTTCCTTGAGTTGAAGTTTATCTTTCAGAAGAATGCTCGGATCGAGAGGTATGAGACCTCCGATAAGTTCTATGCCTGCAAGATGGAGGAGAACGGGTCTGTCAGTGAACACATACTCAAAATGTCTGGGTATTCCACACGTCTAGCTGAATTGGGGATGCCCCTTCTAGCAGAGGCAATCACTGATAGAGTTCTTCAATAATTGCCACCTAGCTACAAGAGCTTCGTGTTGAACTATAACATGCACGGGATGAACAAGTCAGTCGCCGAGCTGTTTGCGATGTTGAAAGTCGCTGAGTCTGAGATTCAGAAGGAGCATCAAGTGTTGATGGTCAATAAAACCACTAGTTTCAAGAAGAATGGCAAGGGAAAGAAGGGTAACTCCAAGAAGAGTGGCAAAGCAGTTGCCCCTCCCGTGAAGAAACCCAAGTCTGGACCCAAACCAGAAACTGAGTGCTTTCATTGCAAGGGAACTGGTCACTGGAAGCGGAACTGCCCCAAGTATTTGGCTGACAAGAAGGCGGCCAACAACAAACAAGGTATATATGATATACATGTTATTGATGTGTACCTTACCAGCTCTCGTTGTAGTGCCTGGGTATTTGATACCGGTGCGGTTGCTCACATTTGCAACTCAAAACAGGAACTGCGGAATAGACGGAGGCTGGCAAAGGACGAAATGACGATGCGCGTGGGAAATGGTTCCAAGGTTGATGTGATCGCCGTCGGCACGCTCGCTCTTCGATTACCATCGGGATTAGTGATGAACCTGAATAATTGTTATTTAGTGCCTGCATTAAGCATGAACATTATATTTGGATCTTGTTTATTGCGAGACGGTTACTCATTTAAATCAGAGAATAATGGTTGTTCTATTTATATGAGTAATATCTTTTATGGTCATGCACCCAATGTGAGGGGTTTATTCTTATTGAATCTCGATAGTGATGATACACATGTTCATAACATTGATGCCAAAAGATGTAGGATTGATAATGATAATACCACTTTCTTGTGGCACTGCCGTTTAGGTCATATTGGTGTAAAACGCATGAAGAAGCTCCATGCTGATGGACTTTTGGAGTCACTTGATTTTGAATCACTTGACACATGTGAGCCATGCATCATGGGCAAGATGACTAAGACGCCGTTCTCTGGTACAATGGAACGGGCAAGTGACTTGTTGGAAATCATACATACTGATGTGTGCGGTCCAATGAGCATTGAGGCGCGCGGTGGATATCGTTATTTTCTCACCTTCACTGATGACTTAAGTAGATATGGGTATATTTACTTAATGAAACACAAGTCTGAAACGTTTGAAAAGTTCAAGCAATTTCAGAGTGAAGTTGAGAATCATCGTAACAAGAAGATTAAATTCCTACGATCTGATCGAGGAGGAGAATATCCGAGTTATGAGTTTGGCAGTCACTTAAGACAGTGTGGAATTGTTTCACAATTGACACCGCCTGGAACACCATAGCGTAATGGTGTGTCCGAACGTCGTAATCGAAACCTATTGGATATGGTGCGATCTATGATGTCTCTTGCCGATTTGCCACTATTGTTTTGGGGTTATGCATTAGAGACAACTGCATTCACTTTAAATAGGGCACCATCGAAATCCGTTGAGACGACGCCATATGAACTGTGGTTTGGCAAGAAGCCAAAGTTATCGTTTCTTAAAGTTTGGGGATGTGATGCTTATGTCAAAAAGCTTCAGCCTGAAAAGCTGGAACCCAAAGCGGAGAAATGAGTCTTCATAGGATACCCAAAAGAGACAGTTGGGTATACCTTCTATCTCAGATCCGAAGGCAAAGTGTTTGTCGCTAAAAACGGAACATTTCTTGAGAAAGAGTTTCTCTCGAAAGAAATGAGTGGGAGGAAGATAGAACTTGATGAGGTTGTTGAACCTTTACTTCAACCTGAGAGTAGCGCAGCGCAAAAAGATGTTTCTGTAGAGCCTACATCGGTTGAGGAGGAAGTTAATGATGATGATCATGAAGCTTCGGATCAAGTTGCTATCGAACCTCGTAGGTCGACAAGGACGCGTACTGCTCCAGAGTGGTACGGCAACCCTGTCTTAGAGGTCATGTTGTTGGACAACGATGAACCTACGAGCTATGGAGAAGCGATGATGGGCCCGGATTCCAAGAAATGGTTAGAGGCCATGAAATCCGAGATGGGATCCATGTATGAAAACAAAGTATGGGCTTTGGAAGTATTACCTGAAGGGCGCAAGGCCATTCAGAACAAATGGATCTTTAAGAGGAAGACGGACGCGGACGGTAATGTCACCGTCTATAAAGCTCGACTTGTGGCAAAGGGTTTTTCACAAGTTCAAGGAGTTGACTACGATGAGACCTTCTCACCCGTAGCGATGCTTAAGTCCGTCAGAATCATGTTAGCAATAGCTGCCTTTTTCGATTATGAAATTTGGCAGATGGATGTCAAAATAGCGTTCCTTCACGGTTTCCTTAAGGAAGAGTTGTATATGATGCAACCAGAAGGTTTTGTCGATCTAGAGAATGCTGGCAAAGTTTGCAAACTCCAGCGATCCATTTATGGACCGGTGCAAGCATCTCGGAGTTGGAATCTTCGCTTTGATGAGGTGATCAAAGCGTTCGGGTTTATACAAGTTTACGGAGAAGCTTGTATTTACAAGAAAGTGAGTGGGAGCTCTATAGCGTTTCTAATATTATATGTGGATGACATATTGCTGATTGGAAACAATATAGAAATGTTGGAAAGCGTGAAGGAATATTTGAACAAGAGTTTTTCAATGAAGGACCTAGGAGAAGCTGCTTTCATATTAGGCATCAAGATCTATAGAGATAGATCGAGACGTTTAATAGGACTTTCATAGAGCACATACCTTGACAAAGTTTTGAAGAAGTTCAAAATGGATCAGTCCAAGAAGGGGTTCTTGCCTGTATTGCAAGGTGTGAAGTTGAGTAAGACTCAATGCCCAGTGACTGCAGAAGATAGAGAAAAGATGAGTGTCGTCCCCTATGCTTCAGCCATAGGCTCTATCATGTATGCAATGTTGTGCACAAGACCCGATGTCAGCCTTGCCATAAGTATGGCCGGAAGGTTTCAAAGTGATCCAGGAATGGAACACTGGACGGCGGTCAAGAATATCCTGAAGTACCTGAAAAGGACTAAGGACATGTTTCTCATTTATGGAGGTGATCAAGAGCTCGTCGTAAAGGGTTACGTCGATGCAAGCTTTGACACAGATTCGGATGACTCTAAGTCGCAAACCGGATACGTATTTATTCTCAATGGGGGTGCGGTTAGCTGGTGCAGTTCCAAGCAAAGCGTGGTAGCTGATTCTACATGCGAAGCGGAGTACATCGCTGCCTCAGAGGCGGTGAAGGAAGGTGTCTGGATGAAGGAGTTCATGACGGATCTTGGAGTTGTGCCTAGTGCACTGAACCCAATGACTCTGTTCTGTGATAACACTGGTGCCATTGCTCTAGCCAAGGAACCAAGGTTTCACAAGAGGACCAGACACATAAAGCGACGTTTCAACTCCATCCGCGATTACATCAAGGAGGACGACATAAATATTTGCAAAGTACACACGGATCTGAATGTTGCAGATCCGATGACTAAACCTCTTCCAAGGGCTAAACATGATCAACACCAGAACTGTATTGGTGTTAGATTCATTACAATGTAAATCACATAGTGATGTGAGCTAGATTATTGATTCTAGTGCAAGTGGGAGACTGTTGGAAATATGCCCTAGAGGCAATAATAAAAGTAGTTATTATTATATTTCCTTGTTCATGATAATCGTTTATTATCCATGCTATAATTGTATTAATTGGAAACACTGATACATGTGTGGATACATAGACAACACTGTGTCCCTAGTGTGCCTCTAGTAGACTAGCTTGTTGATCAAAGATGGTCAAGGTTTCCTAGCCATAGACATGAGATGTCATTTGATAACAGGATCACATCATTAGGAGAATGATGTGATGGACAAGACCCAAACTATGAACGTAGCATATGATCGTGTCAGTTTATTGCTATAGTTTTCTGCATGTCAAATATCTGTTCCTATGACCATGAGATCATGCAACTCACTGACACCGGAGGAGTACCTTGTGTGTATCAAACATCGCAACGTAACTGGGTGACTATAAAGATGCTCTACAGGTATCTCCAAGGGTGTCTGTTGAGTGGGCATGGATCAAGACTGGGATTTGTTACTCCGTGTGACGGAGAGGTATCTCAGGGCCCACTCGGTAATACAACATCACAACAAGCCTTGCAAGCAATGTGACTAAAGTGTTAGCCATGGGATCTTGTATTACGGAACGAGTAAAGAGACTTGCCGGTAACGAGAGTGAACTAGGTATAGAGATACCGACGATCGAATCTCGGGCAAGTAACATACCGAAGAACAAAGGGAACAGCATACGGGATTAACTGAATCCTTGACATAGAGGTTCAACCGATGAAGATCTTCGTAGAATATGTAGGAACCAATATGGACATCCAGGTCCCGCTATTGGTTATTGGCCGTAGAGGTGTCTCGGTCATGTCTACATAGTTCTCGAACCCGCAGGGTCTGCACACTTAAGGTTCGGTGACGTTTCGGTAGCATAGAGTTATGTATGGTGGTGACCGAAGGTTGTTCGGAGTCCCGAATGAGATCTCGGACGTCACGAGGAGCTCCGGAATGGTCCGGAGGTAAATATTGATATATAGGAAGTCCCGTTTTGGTCACCGGAAAAGTTTTGGGTATTTCGGTAGTGTACCGGGAGTGCCGGGAGGGGTACCGGGGACCATCGGGAGGGGTGTCTTGACCCAAAGGGCCTCATGGGCTGTGGGAGGAGTCAAGCCAGCCCTTAGTGGGCTGGCCGAGCCCCCCACTAAGGCCCATGCGGCTGGGGGTGGGAAAACACAAAGGTGGAAAGAGTTTCCAAGTGGAGGAAGAGGAATCCTACTCCTAGTAGGATTGGAGTAGGACTCCTCCACCTCTCCTCCTTGCGGCCGCACCAAGGGGCAGCCCTTGGGCCGCCGGCCTCCCTCCCCTTCCTCCTATATATACTAGAGGGAGAGAGGGCAAAAGCACTTCAACCCTAAGCCACGGTGCAACCCTCTCTCCCAATAGAGCAAGTCCTCTAGTTTTCAGCGGTGCTTAGGCGAAGCCCTGCTGGAATAGTTCCACCACCACCGCCGCCGCGCCATCGCGCTACCGGAGAACTCATCTACCTCTCCGCTCCCTCTTGCTGGATCAAGGAGGCGGAGATCGTCATCGAGCTGTACGTGTGCTGAACGCGGAGGTGCCGTCCGTTCGGTACTAGATCGTGATTGGATCACGGGACGCTCGGCGATTTGGATCGCGAAGACGTTCGACTACATCAACCGCGTTTCTTAACGCTTCCCGCTTAGCGATCTACAAGGGTATGTAGATCCACTCTCCCTCTCGTAGATGCTCATCACCATGGATAGATCTTGCGTGTGCGTAGGAATTTTTTTTGTTTCCCATGCAACATTCCCCAACACTTATGACTACCCCCTCTCGCAAGCATTCACAACTACGAAAGAAGAATTAAGATAAATCTAACCATAGCATGAAACGTGTGGATCCAAAACAGCCCCTTATGAAATAACGCATAAAGTAGGGTTTAAACTTCTATCACTCTAGCAATCCATCATCTACTTATTATTCCACAATGCCTTCCCTTAGGCCCATTAGATGGTGAAGTTTCATGTAGTCGACGTTCACAAGACACCACTAAAGGAAGCAACTACATACACATCATCAAAATATCAAACGAATACCAACTTCACATGATTACTTATTAAGACTTCTCACATGTTCCCAGGAACAATAGTAACTACTCACACATCATCAACATGTTCAAGATCAGAGGTGTAATAATGATGATTAAGGATCTAAACATAATATCTTACACCAAATAAGCCAACAAGCATCAATTACAAGATGTAATCAACACTACTAGTAACCCACACGTACCCATCTGAGGTTTTGAGACAAAGATTCAATACAAGAGATGAACTAGGGCTTGAGATGAGATGGTGCTAGTGAATATGTTGATGAAGATTGGTCCTCCCACGAAGGAGGAAGCGTTAGTGATGATGATGGCTTCAGTCTCCCCCTCCCGGAGAGAAGTTTCCCCGGCAGAATCAGCCTGATGGAGTGCAAAAGGACCTCTGCCTAGGTTTTCACCTCGAGACGGCGGCGCTTCGTCCTGAAAGTTCCTTTTCTATTTTTTTTCTCATCAGATGTGAATTTATAGGACTAGAATTAGGGTAGGGGGGTCACATGGGCCCCACGAGGTAACAGGGCGCGCCCACGTGGGGTGGGCGGGCCCTGTTGGCTCTTGGCCCACAGGCAGCCCCCCTCCGACAGTTCTTTGCTCCATAATTCTTCATATATTCCAGAAATAATTCACAAAAAGTTTCAGGTCATTTGGAGTCCAGTGAATTTTCACCTTTTTCTTGGTTTTCAGGTCTAGAATTCCAGTTCCCGGCAATTTCCCTCTTTTGTGATGTACCTTGTAAATTCAGAGAGAAAAGGCAAATTGTATCATAAAATGGAATAATGAACAATAATAGCATAAATATCAATAGGAAATCATGATGCAAAATGGACGTATCGGACCGCCATGTAAGGCCGCATGCATTCGCATCACCCGGTGCTGACGCGTGGGACCGCCATGTAAGGCCGCATGCATTCACGTCGCTAGTGCATACAGTCGTGTGGGACCCACATTTGGCCGCATGCATTACTGATTTCGCATCATCGGTTGATCCTACACAGTCTGTGGCTGACGTGTGGGACCCACGGGCATGCAAAACTGAATTAGCGTCGTGTGTTGTTTCTCCTCGCGTTTTCACACACGGGGAGTTGCGCCGCCGCGCCCATTGATGGTGGCTTAACGCCGCAAACCCACCCCTTCCCGTGCCATATATGCAGCCCCCCATCCCATTTCCTCGCTCGCCTCCACAACCCTATCCATCGCCGGCGCCACTGCAGCACAAACCCTAGCCTCTCCTCTCCCTCCTCCCCTTCTGTATCCATGGCGTGGCTGATACTTGTGATCTGCGTTGGGTTTTCTGTGAAGAGGAACGGGTAATTGCAGCACAAAGTGGGTAAGTATTTTCCTCAGTTATAAAACCAAGGTTTATCGAACCAATAGGAATATCAATCCTCAACCGTCTTCAGCGGCTGCACACCAAAGAGCAAACAACTTGCACCCAACGCGGGCAAGAGGGTTGTCAATCCCCTTGATCTCGTTATTTGCAAGCAAATGAGTTGTGTAGATAATTGTAAATTGCAAAATAAATAAAAAGTAAATAAAGGGAGCAAGGTAATAGTAGCGTTTGTAACTATATAAGTGAATAGACCCGGGGACATAGTTTTCCCTAGCGACATCTCTCATGTAGGCAACATACGGTGGGTAACAAATTACTGTTGGGCAATTGATAGAAAAGTGGATAGTTATGCGATTTTCACAACAATGATCATGTGTATATAGGCATCACGTCCATAAACAAATAGGTCGGCTCCTGCCTGCACCTATTACTATTACTCCACTCATCGACCGCTATCCAGCATGTGTCTAGAGTATTAAGTAAAACAGAGTAATGCATGGAGAACGATGACATGATGTAGACAAAGTAAACTCAAGCAATATGAATAAACCCCATCGTGTTATCCTTAGTAGCACAACACAAAGACGTATCTTGTCCCCTACTTTGTCACTGGGATATAGAAACTCGTCAGGTTGAACCTACCACAACGCACCTCTCCCACTTAAGATAAATCAATCTACTTGGCCAAAGCACACCGATAGATTGGAGAGAATTACGAAGCTATAATGATCGGCAAAAGTTTCTGTTTTTGCACAGAATCAAATCAACAAGTATCCATACTATCCCAAAGGCTTTACTTGGCACATTATTGAAATAAAAGACACAAAACATAATTTCTACAGTAGCTTAATCATGTGAACACTCAAAAATAGAAAGTAAAAGTGTTGGGTTGTCTCCCACCAAGCGCTTTTCTTTAAAGCCTTTTAGCTAGGCATCATGATTTCAATGATGCTCACATAGGAATAGTATTGGAAACATGCAAAAGAGCATCATGGATCACATGGCAAGCACATTTATGTCTAATCCACTTCCTATGCATAGGGATTTTGTGAGCAAACAATTTATGGGAGCAAGAATCAACTAGCATAGGAAGGCAAAACAATCATAACTTCAAAACTTTGAACATATAGAGAGGAAACTTGATATTATTGCGATTCCTACAAGCATATGTTCCTCCCTCATAATAATTTTTAGTAGCATAAAGAAGGAATTCAACAATATAACTATCACATAAAGCATCCATGATCTACAAGCATAGAAAATTCATTACTCTCCACATAAGCATATTTCTTCTGATTCATGGTAGTGGGAGCTAACTTAACAAAATAACTATCATGAGACACTTGATTGACATAAGCACTTTGAATATTAAAATCACGATGACAGGTTTCATGGTTACTAGCACTCTTTATAGCATACATTTCATCACAATAATCATCATAGATAGGAGGCATGCCATCATCATAATAAATTTGCTCATCAAAACTTGGGGGACAAAAAATATCATTTTCATCAAACATAGAATCCCCAAGCTTGTGGTTTTGCATATCATTAGCATCATGGATATTCAGAAAATTCATGCTAACAATATTGCTATCATGATCATCATTCAAGGAATTCTCATTAAGCATTTTCATAAATTCTTCCTCTACCAATTGAGCACAATTTTTCGAACCATCATTTTCATGAAAGACATTAAAAAGACGAAACAATTGATGCAACCTAAACTACATTTTTTGTAGTTTTCTTTTATAAAACCAAACTAGTGAAAACAAGAAACTAAAATATTAATTGCAAGATCTAAAGATATACCTTCAAGCACTCACCTCCCCGGCAATGGCGCCAGAAAATGAGCTTAATGTCTACTACGCAACTTTATTCTTGTAGACTTTGTTGGGCCTCAAAGCAGAGTTTTGTAGGACAGTAGCAATTTTCCCTCATGTGGATGACCTAAGGTTTATCAATCCGTGGGAGGTGTAGGATGAAGATGGTCTCTCTCAAACAACCTTGCAATCAAATACAAGAAATCTCTTGTGTCCCCAACACACCCAATACAATGGCAAATTGTATAGGTGCACTAGTTCGGCGAAGAGATGGTGATACAAGTGCAATATGGATGGTAGATAAAGGTTTTTGTAATCTGAAAATATAAAAACAGCAAGGTAATAAATAGTAAACAGCGAGCAAAACGATATATTAATGCTTGGAAACAAGGCCTAGGGTTCATATTTTCACTAGTGCAATCTCTCAACAATGCTAACATAGTTAAATCATATGATCATCCCTCAACGTGCAACAAAGAATCACTCCAAAGTTCCTATGTAGCGGAGAACATAAGATGAAATTGGTGTAGGTAGTAGAACCACCTCAAATTTATTCTTTCCGATCAATCTTTTGAGCTATTCCTATAAGTGTCACAAACAGCCCTAGAGTTCGTACTAAAATAACACCAATGATACATATCAATCCACCCTAATGTCACCTAGACACTCCAATGTCACCTCAAGTATACGTGGGTAAATTATACGACATGCATCAAACAATCTCAGATCTATCATATTCAATACAACACAAATAACTTCAAGGAGTACCCCAAGATTTCTATCGGAAAACGTAGGACAAGAACGTGCATCAACCCCTATGCATAGATTACCCCAATGTCACCTCAGGAATCCGCAAGTTGAGTACCAAAACATACATCAAGTCAATCAATAGAACACCCCATTGACACCACAGGTATCCACATGCAAGACATATATCAAGTGTTCTCAAATCCAATATTCAATCCAACATAACAAAATCTCAAAGGTAAAGATTCAATTAATCACAACAAGGTAGCAAGGGAATAACATCATATGATCCGATTATATTAACAGAGCCCGTGATACATCAAGATCGTGCCATCTCAAGAACACGAGAGAGAGAGAGAGAGATTGAACACATAGCTACTGGTACATACCCTCAGCCCCGAGGGTGAACTACTCCCTCCCCATCACGGCCTCCACCGGGATGATGAAGATGGCCACCGGTGATGGTTTCCCCTCTCCAGCAGGGTACTGGAATGACTCTAGATTGGTTTTTCGTCGAGACAGAGAGTTGCGGCGGCGGAGCGGAGAGTCTTTCTTTATTTCTGGGGTTTCTAGGATTTATAGGATTTTTCAACGTTGGAATCACGTGCGACGGAGCCACGTGGGCCCCACAAGCCATCAGGGCACGACCTAGGGGGCGCCCTGTTGGCTTGTGGCCCACATGTGGCTCCTCTCCGGTGGTTCTTTGCTCCAATATTGCTTATTTCCTCAAGAAAAAATCATGAATTTTTTTGGGCGATTACGAGAACTTTCATTTTCTGCATAAAAACAACACCACGTATGGTAATTTTGCTCAAAACAGCGTCAGTCCGGGTTAGTTCTAAATAAATCATATAAAGTGCATCAAAACCATATAAAAGTATTGTAAACATAGGCAAACATGGCATGAATACTTCATAAATTATTGATATGTTGGAGACGTATCAGCCCTCCCCCCCGGGCGTGCCCTGTTGCATGTTGGTGCCCTCGTGCGGCTTCCGGCCTCCTCCCGAAGCTTCCAGGAATTCTTTTGGTCCAGAAAAAATCATAAAAAAGTTTCGTGGCAATTGGATTTCGTTTGGTACTGTAAACCTGAAAAGTGAAAAACATGCAGAAAACATCAACTGGTAATGGGCACTGGGTCAATAGGTTAGTGCTCAAAAATATTATAAATTGGTAAATAAAGACCCAAAAAGTATCCTAGAATGATAATATATCAGCATGGAACAATAAAAAATTATAGATACGTTGGAGACGTATCAGTGGCCGCGTAGTATCTCTCTCCATGAAGCCAAGCTTCTCGCGATCTGCGACGTCCCGGCGTCGCCGGACACTCGTCTGCCACTCGGATGGGTTCTGAGTACGGGGGGCTTCTGATGGCGCCTGTCCCCGCCGTCGGTACGGTGCCCTTTGCGCGCATTGTTCATCGCCTTTGTGCAGGTCTGACGTCGGAGGAGAGGGCACATCCAGGCTTCGATCCTAACAGCCCAACATGGCCGCAGATCCTCGAGCAGGACCGCGCCGCTCGGATGCAGCCCTTCGATGGCCCCAACGCGATGTCGCACTTTAACTTCGCCAGACGACGTGCCTTGTGGGATGGCCTTAGCTTCGACAACGTGCTTGTCGCGTGCCGCTCGCAGGTTGAACCGGAATATTTAGTTTAGGATTTGGGAGTAGGGCCGCACCGAATTTGTCGTTCTATTTAAATAAAATATGTATGAAATCGTATGATTGTATTTCCAGTTGTTTACATGCACTTTAATGAAATTACATTAAGTTTGTATGATTTTAGATGAAGTTTTTCCCACGATAACGTATTGATTTTTTATTTGGTAGTACTGTTTTTACTATCTGGCTCGCCCACCATTTTTTGGTAGCTCCGCCATTGTTTGACAACACATTGAAATATCAGGACATCAAGATTAGGAAATATATTTAATATATTACATAGATAGATAGATATCCCTTGATATATAGGGAACACGCACATTACATAACTAGAAATTAATGTTAGGACTTATAGTAGCACCCTTACAAATAACTTAGCATGACCTGGCCCCTCCACCACCAAGTTCACTCCTCGTCCTCGATGTTGTAGGGGAGAGTGTGCATGCCGTTGGCAGTGGGGAAGACATTGTCGAAGTTGGTGAAGATGTTGTGGGTGGTGAAGGCGATGAACTCGCACCCACAACAGAAGACTTTGCCGTGGAGGAAGTGGGCGTCGAAGCGGTTAGTGAAGCGAGTAGTGAGGCCAATCACAACGCCTCTGATGGCACGAACCTCTTCCACGTGGAACATCACCGGGGAGCCGCGTGGTAGGTGGCGGTAGCCGACAGCGAGGAAGAAGTTCGCCAGCTCCCTCTACCCCTCCACCTTGAGATGGCCCACACGCGTAGGGTGTCCTCCACGACGACCCCGGCGGGGTACCGCATCTCCGGCACGGTGTCCGACAGACGGTAGGTTGGGGCGTAGAACTGCATCTTGTCTTGGGTGGGATCTGGCTTTTAATTTCGTTTTTGGTGAAGAAGATGGATGGGATCGAGTTGAGATAAAGACGTAGAAGGGAGGTGTTTAAATAGCCATGATGCGACACACCCGTTTAAATGCGTTCCGCTGTGCGACACACCCGTTTGAATGCATTCCGCGGTGTGACACACCCGTTTCAATGCGTTCATCAGAGCCTCCGGTTTTCACACTGAATCGAGGCATCACGATCAGTAAAGCTGCGTCCCGAGGGTGCACTAATTGCCCTGATGCGACGAAGCTGCGTGCCAGCGTGCATGCATGTGCAGGCTACATCGGGTGGCTGTGCGCATAAATGGCAGGATGAGACATTGGCCTGTCTACAACGGCCCATCGGTTCGACGAGCGCCGTGCCCGATTGAATGCTTTTCAGAAAAGGCATCAAGCACACGGCCCACGGCCGCTGTCGCATGTCCTTGATCCCCCGCTGTCAGGTGGGCCACTCGTGTCTGTAGCCACGTAACACCCACCCACATCCAGCCCGCATCCAATCAGGTCGCATCTTGCGGATCGACCGTGGCAAACCCTAGCGCCCGATCTAAACCGTTCCCGAACAGCGATCCAACGGCCCTGATAGTGCGGGGTTTCGAGAGGGGTTTGAGGGGTTTTGAGAGGGGTTTGAGGGGTTTTGAGAGGGATTTGAGGGCTAGGGTTGAGCATAACTAATTAAAAAAATTAAAAAAATATGAAACATGCGCACATCATCGTTTTATGTTACTAAGTTTCTAGGAAAAAAAATGAGAAACCGCCACTACGGATATTTTCATAAAATTCCCTTCACATAAGTTAGCTATCACGAACAAGGTTGCATGGTTTTCAAGGGGACTGAGCTAAGGTTTAGAGTTAACCATGGCATAGTTTGTCCAGACAATCCAATATTGGGCATGGACCCTATATTTGCACACTAGATGACAAGTTTTTTTTAGCTCATTTAGATAAGTTTGAAAAAGGTGCTTAGAAATAGGGATGTTTACCCTAGCTTTGGAGCTCATTTGGAGCACATTTTTCATGAAATATGAGTTTTACTTCACAAAAGTGCTCGAATTGATCACCTAACGTGCATAAAACTTGAGAATGCATCAGAACATCAATACCCATACAAGTACAAATTTGAAATGTGACTCAAATTTTAAAGTCGGTTCAAATATGAAATCTGGCTCAAATTTGGATCATGGCACATAGTTCTCAAAGTACATCACACATCAAAATACAAGTAGCATTACATCACACAAAATGAGATTCATAGACTAATAGTTTTCACTTCTTCTCACAACAGCCTGCTTTTGATTTCACAACACAAAGCTCACTAATGGACTTGGTTTACTTCATTGGATTAGCTTCAGTCTGCAATGTTTCGGTAGTTAGGGATTGGCCGGCACGCTTCCTCCTGACATACACAACATTTCAATTTGGTTATTATAGAAAATAGCAGCCAAATAAAAAACATCACAAACATGAACATACTTTGGCCTTTTAGGAATGTAACGGTATTTTGGAGATCCTTTTCTGTGCTCAAGTTCCTGGCACAGCTTGCATCTATTTTTGTTACCTTTCTGTAACCTCTTAGGCTTTGCATCTTTCTCCCCCTTCTTACTACTCTCAGCTTTCTCAAACAATCCCTTGAATGTACTGTCCTTAGGCCTGCCAGCCTTTCTTTTCGTTAAGGGAGGACCACATGGAAAACTCGATTTCCACTTCAGGCCACTGAGGCTGATCTTTAAGTGCTGGAATTGGAGCTGCATACACAGCCTTGAATCTTCCTACTAAGTAATATTCATGGAAATATTGGTGCATGTTTATATTTGGGCGGAAGGCCAAGAAAAGCATGGCATGCTCACATGGTTTCCCAGTGTGTTGCCACTCGAGTCAAGTGCAGTCATGCATTTCAGTGTTAACAACATGCCGCTTTCCAATCTTTGTATCTCTAACTTCAGCACCACACATTGTAGTTTTTTCAACAGAAAAATGTGTAACATTTATGCTCCTGTTGACCACCTATTGTACCAGTACAGATAGCTTACCCCCTTGCAGAAAATCACCAATCTTTCTTCTCAATTCCCACAAACGCATGATCATGATCCTTATTTGGTCAACCATGTCATGCACAGGCAAGTTTACAAACGTCTTCACCTTGTTGTTAAAACACTCTGCCAAGTTGTTGTTGATATAATCACACTTGATGGCAGTGTTAAATCCTGACCTATACCATAATAGAGAATGGTAGGTGTTCATCCATGGACCAAACTCACTACACGCTGCCATTATTTTACCAAGATGATATGAATGTGTCTAATTAGTGTAAGATCTTGTTGCTGGCCACATGCGCTCAAACCCCCCTGAATTCTTTGATCAAATTCATACACATATGGTCGAAGCACTCCCTCTGCTCAGCATGGGGAAAACATTCTTGACTGCAATTTCTTGCTCTTTACATGCATCTATGTGGAATACCAAAGGTGACACTAGCCCTATGCATCTTTTCAGCTGCATCATGAACCATGTCCATGAAACCTCTGTCTATGACTGAAACAAGCCAATAGCAACATGGAACATCCAATTGTGGCCATCTAGAGCATTGCATGCTGCCAATTGACCATTCCACTTCCCAGCCAAAGAAGAAGAGCCTATGCTCAAATATGGACGACACCCTGCTTTGAAGCCATCGATGCAAGGCTTTAAATCCATAAAGAACTTAGAGAAAACGACTTTGCCATCCTCTGTTACCTCAGTATCCATCTCAACAACATTGCCAGGCGACCTCTTCTCCACCTCTGCTTTAAAGTTATAAAGCATCCTAAAGGTATTTGCCCAATAACCATATAATTGTTCCATTGCCCTTTGTTTTGCCTTCTACACTATGGTATATTTTAGCTTAATGGGGTACTGATTTTCTAGGTCTACTAGAAGTTTCTTTGTAGTAGTGTTTGGTATCTTGGCTAAAATAGGAGTAATCTTTTCTGCAACCCAAATGTGTGATGTCACGGTTGATACTCTCTGTGAACTTGTAATACAAGTATGTTCATGTGGGATTTGATTAACCCTGATGGTACTGCCATCAGGTTGGCGTCTAGCAGATATGTAACAGTTGCAAGGCTTGGCGTTTTCATCAAAACCTCTGTCACACCGCATAAAACTTTTTCTATCAGTCCACTTAGTCTTGGCATCAAACTCATGCTTGGCAACATAAGTCTTGAAACACATTCTAAACTCATCCATGCTTGGCCACAATTTCCCCACTTCAATAACAATGTTTTCTTTGTCATAGACATTCACTAGCTCATCATCGTGTGCATCATCAACACCATCAACACCATCTTCCATCAACTGCCCGTCCACATCTTCAGATGAATCTCTGTTAGCATCAGCAGGCAAACTAGACCCACCCCTCTCCAGCTTATCTCTATCATCTACTAGAATGCCAATAAAATTTGCCATCTCAGTGTCGGCCATTGGTGTAGTGAACAAATCTATAGGGTCATCTAATTCTATCGAATTCCAATCAACGGAAGCAACCCTTGAAGCACCACCACCCTTGTTTGTCAGCGCCGGCTCCATCTCGCTCAGCCCACCCGCGCCGACTCCAAATCCGCCAAAAAATAGAGGCGACGCGGTCAGATCTAAATCGACACATAGTAGGGTTTCGAATTCACTCACCTCATCTGCGCCATAGCCGAGGATGATAGCTCCGCCACCCGCAGCACGCCGCCGAGAACGAAGAGGGGAGCAGCGAGGGTTCAGTCCGGCACGAGGGCATGTCTCACTTGATGCACCGCCAAATTAAGTTGGACCCACCTGCCTTAACATATGCTCATTCCTTTGACGGCCGTTTTATCGCTCGGTCGGACCTTGGTCATTTCTACCTTAAAACATCACACAACAACTTTTTATATTACCATCCGTGTTGATGTCCTTCCATTACGCGTTTAAAAACATTGTGTGGGAGGTATGTTGCCCCACATGTCAGGATATCAGGCCAGCCCACTAGTCAGGAGGTAACAGTCAAAGGCTTTGACTGGATGGTGGTGCTCCGTTTGGCCTTTTGTGAGCAGGTGGTAGAGGTGGGAGGGCAAAAGTGAGCAAAGTTAGTTGGCTTGGGCAAAACTGAGCACAACTAAGGAACCAGGGGCACAAAAATAGAAATCTCAAATTTTAAATGGGTTGCAAAAGCAGATGAAGAAGAGAAATTTTCTGCCAGTTGGTTACCAGTCAGCATCATAGCCGTAGTCTCCTCTTCCTTTCCTAGCACCTCATCCATCCTCCTTTGCGGACCAGCATACTTTGGTGAAAAACCAGTTCTAGACATGTTTGTCGCCGCCACATCAGTGCCCAGCTGCCCTCCCCCGCCCTGCTTGCTGGGGACAAGGGCCTGCCGAGCATCAATAGTGAGCAGGAGGGGTCCCAGGGCAATAGTGTTGAAGAAGAAACTGCCCCTAGGACCCACAGTTGGAGGGCCCCTAGAGGCGCACAAGCGGCAACCCGCATTAGTGCGTGTTGGCCCGCCTGACCAAGTAAGCGCTCCTACAGGGTGGTCTCTGCAGCCACCAGCTCCTGGCCCTCCCGACCAGGACGCGAGTTGTTGAGGGCGAGATTGCCCAACCACATGGCCTGACTCTCCTGGCCAAGCGACAGGGCCCTTTGGGTGGCCGCCGGTACCACAATAGTGGCATCAACAACCTCATGAGCAGCTGGCTAGCTGCTAGCCACCTTCTCCGGAGCCACGTCTCCCTTCTCCGAGACCACCATCTCGCGCACCACTGATGCCACCTCGCCAATAGCTCCCTCCATATCTTTTGGAGAGCCCTTCCTGCTTGCCCCCCACTTTGAACCTCCATCTTACGAGGGAGGCCACTAAAGTGACGTGATCGCTTTGCTGCAATTTGTTCCTTCTAGTATGCAACACTCACAATACACGGGCAATTTCTCATATCTAACCTCAAAAGCTAGTTCCTTGGAAGTCCCTAAAGGAGTGAAAACTACAATAGTTTTAAAGGGTTCATGCAACATAATATCCACACGCACTCGTAAATATTTGTCAACAATGATCTTGTCACGATGGGACACGACAATGATCTCCCCGAGCTGTAGCCCATGTACATGTGCCCATATGGGCATGACCCCGAGGTCGACGTCCGTCGGGTTCCCCTTTTCATCGAAAGAGGCAAAGATGATGTCGTCCCTCTTGCAGTGTCACAATTGTGCCTTGAGCACGAACCGCTTGTCGCCGTCGACGGAGAAGTTGAGGATGAATCTCCCATCGATGGAGAAGTTGAGGATGAATTTTCCGTCAAAGCTATCCACCTCCTGGATGGTTACCGCGCCTTTAAGTCGCCATGCCACCGTCTGGAGTTCCTCCACCATGATCCTCAGGTTAACTTGGAGCGGCGACAGAAGCCGTCCCACCACCACTAGGCAACTGCTCACATCTTTCAGCGCGGCATCCATGTCGATGACGAGGGGCTGAATTTCCCCCTAGAGCCGCCGAGCATGGGCCCTTCCTTTGCCCAACATAGGCGGCAGAGCGAGTATCATAGCGCCACCAGCCCCGCCGGCTGCGAGGGGCTTCCTCCCGCCAATGTTCCCTTCTCATTCTCCCCCCGTGCTCTCTTCCCCAAGGCGATCTCTTGGATGGGCTAGCCATGAGTAAGCCAACAGAAGAACATGGAACTCTCTGGGGTCGTGTATTCTCGAATGGGAAAATAAGATGCCACCCGAGAGAAGAAATAGCCACACCCCCCTCCTGATTCCTCCACCAAACACTCGAATTCAAAACAAGGAGCCAATTCTCCATCACTAGAATTAAAACCCCGATCAAGCCGTTTCCCATCTTCTAAGCCTGAAATCTCGCCCGATTCCCTTTCTACAATGGCAAGAACATGCATGAAATCCTTTTTTTAGAACTAGCCCAATCCCTTCTCTGCCGACAGGATCTCCCCTGAAATCTCGCCCGCATCACTGCTCTTCAGCCCCGAAAAATTCACAAGGAACTCACCTGCTCTCTTCTTCATCTGTTTCAAACATCGCTCCTCGTTGCCCTCTCTCTCAAACTTCTCCTCCCTTGAAAAAATCTTTTTATTTTGAAAAACCCTTGAAAAAAATCTTTATACGAAGGAAAATCGGAGGGCGGCCCCTCTTTGGTTAAAAAAAAAAAACAGGTCCGTACACGAGGCAGTCAAACCCGAACTCCGAACTGAAGCGAAGTCCCCTGCACGCACACGCGCCGGCGTCGCTGCACGCACGTCATCTCCCACCTTTTCCTTCCCCGCCGGCTCCCTCCCCTCATGGACTCCGGCGAGTGCTCCAACTCCAACCCCCCCGCGTCTTCGCCGGCCGCCGCAGGCGTCTGGGCGAAGCTAGGTATCGGGCCTGTTCAACCCAACCAATCCCATCCTCTATGGCCCTCCCCACCCCCCTTCGCTTTGGGTTCCTTCAACCGCACGGTTCTTGATTCTTTCTGATTTCTTTGTCCGGCCCGTGCATTCCTTTCCAGTGCCCGCGGATTCCGCCTACCCGGAGGTGGCCGTCGCAGAGGACGACGCCGTGGTCTGCTCCCTGGTCGCCCCCGCCGCAGGCGGGGAGGAGCTCGCGTGGTGCGAGATTGGGCGCGGCGGCGACGCGTCTTCGGCGACGATCCGGAACCTTAGGTATGATCCGTGGTTACTTCTTTAGGGCGCCGGCGATCTCATGGGATGCGCTTTGTTGGAAATGTGCGGGTTTTGGTGTGGTTTTAAGTCCCTATTTTGGTGCTGTGTCCTGTAAGATTGGTACCGCTGTTGCATGTTTGTTCTTGTGAGAGGGGTGCGATAGAATGTAAATTTTTGATTGTTGGGACTCTCCTTCGGCGATTCATGCTATGTTTTCATTTGAAATGGTGCGATTGGGTAGAGAGAATTGTGACTTGTGAGAAAGGCGGGTCTTTTCCCCTTTCTGGTTTTGATAACTTAAATTCGACCTTGCTGGTTTTGTCAAAATGTCGTCAATGTTTCATGTTTTCCATGTCATCCTTGTGTGATTTGTATATCATTATATTCTTGCTAATGTCCATACTTTGCCATTGTCCATGTACCATTTGATAAAGCTCGGATGCAATTATTGTTGATGGAAGAATTATCCAACAAGAAGTAGTTGACATTAAACCAGGGAGCAAAATTGTCTCAGGGCCCCAGGAAGAAGGTCATGTAGTGTCCTATCTCAGTTTGTTCTGCACAGATTAGTTCCACAGCATGTTCTACATCCCTTTTCATTGGAGAGAAAAATTTATTTTTTATGCCTTATGAAGCTGAACAAAGTTTTGTGCCTTTTTCACTAAATGTGCATTCTTTGAGCACTTTTCAATCTTATTTAGCTAAGAGTATCTTCTGTGTAAGGTAGCTTCTAGGCTTACAAAGTGAAACATGTGTATGCTACAATTTTACATCTAGTTGTGTGTTCCTGAACTCTGAAGAACTCTGTATCTGCAAAAGGCAACAATATCATGTGTTATTATAAGTATATATTGACAACATTGAGATTGTCTTGAATAATTTCTCGCTCAACAAACCAGTACTTCCTCACTATCTGCAGACCTACCACTCATATTCCTACAATGTTGTCAAACCTGCAAAGGCTGTAGCCACATTAAATTAATATGGAGTCCTTGTAGTTGTGGATCAGTAAATCTTTACCATTTAGGAGGGCTCTAATTTTCATGCTTCCCTAATTCTGAATAGATGAACTGGATTATTTTGTAACACACTCATGATTTATTTATTTTCCAGGTCATTTAGTGTATACCTTTGATATAACAGCTGCGAAGGACCATAACAAAAACAATGTCAAGATTGTACTAGATATTGAGAATGCAAAATGCAGCATATGCTTGAATTTGTGGCATGATGTTGTCACTGTTGCTCCCTGCTTCCACAACTTCTGGTACTTTTCTAGTTTTCTTAGCCAATCTCAGTTTCTTTTTAAAGTTAAGGTGTTGATCCTTTCTCTTCTTCAATTTAGCAATGGCTGCTTCTCAGAGTGGTTGAGAAGGTCTTCGAGCAAGTCTCGCGATAAAAGTCAGAGTGCTGCCTGTCCACAATGTAGGACGCCAGTGCAATCAGTTGGAAGGAATCACTTCCTTCATAATATTGAAGAGGTATCATAATTTCTGCTAATGACCGTCTTGAATTTGTTCCTAAAATTGTTATTGGTGTACTAGATTTTCTTTCATTGTTTTTTTGTAGGCTATACTACAATCTTTTTCATCACTACAGCGGTCTGATGATGAGATTGCATTGTTAGAGTCATATGCTTCAGTTAAAACGAATCTTGTGAGTTTACAACCTTACTGTAAGAATTGCCGGTGTTCACTATTTTCTACATGCATCAGTTCTGGCGCCAGTGTGTCATATTTTAGTCATGGTTATCTGATTTTTTGTAAGAAAAACATCACCCTTCATCAAATGCCGGTGTTAGTTTCTGTGTAACTAAATGGCCGATGAAGTTACTCAGTTTACAGTTAGAGTCTCATGGACTTAACTGAGTTAGCTAATATATCAATTATCACTAGCAGCATCTTAATATAAGCCGTTCCTTTTTCGTCTTAATATAAGCCGTTCAAGGCTGTGACATGATAATGTGATTGGACATCTTTCCGAGGTTTGAAAATATCACGTTTTTGTGAGGTCTGTAATACAACTTATCTGTCACTTTTTTTGTAAGAATGCTAAGGTTAGTCTCGATTTGTGAACTTGACGTGTGAATGCGGTGATGAAATTTTAACATTGAACAGGAATATAGCAGTTTATCTTAACGTTTTAGCAAGGGAATTCATGGAATATGGGACCTGCAGAATGAATATTAACCTAGCATGTTATGATTTGAATTTGTTAAAAGAATTCACAGGTGTACCATTGGGTGCAAAGTTTTGTAAGTTGTCTTCATAAGTAGCTTGTCTTTTTTTTTAGTTAAAATGTATCAAGCATTGGGTACCTTGTGACAATTACTCGTTGCTAAAACAACCGAGTCTGAGTTCATAGATGGGTCCTTTATTATATTTTGTACTTTACAAGTATTTTTTTCTATTATATAAATGGTCTTGCTCCATTCCCAAGAATCTAAAAGTTGGTGACATGTTATTTCATGCCGTAGGTTTTGGGAAAACAGAAAAGTCAATCAAGAAAGCGCCCTTTGCCACCTGCAAGCGATGAAAGCAACGATGCTGAATTTCCATGTCCTCAATGTGGTAAATATGGGAATATTGCTTTGAATATCATCTTGATCAACATGTATCAGTACATGCTCGCCTTCAGGTTTTCAGAATGTGGAATTTTTTTTCATAATTATTAAAGTTGTTCCCTTGGTACAATAACAGTGTGCGTGTGTGCTATTTTTCACATGAGCTCAGAGCCTCAGACTGGGTGCATTCGTTTTGCATTGATATGGTTAGAGAAGTAACTTTTGCATTCTTTCATCAACGTTTAGAGAAAAGCAGTTCTTACTTTTGTTTTTAACTTCTTATTATCAGTTGAAGTTTTCAACGGGTTACTCTTAAACAGCATCCAAAAGAGAATAGGGCAATGAAATAATCAATTGAGATTTTTATTCAGCTTCCAGCGTCTAGTTGTTTCGTCCGTTTGTTTGTGTTTTGAATATGTGACTATTACAGGTACAGAATTTGCTGGATTTAGATGCAGTCCGCGAGCAGCACACATACAGTGTAATGGATGTGGAGGAATGATGCCAGCTAGGCCTAGCACCAGTATACAAAAATGTAATTGACGATTCTGATCGTCTGTATTCTTGTAAATTGCATGAATTATATTATTTTGTTCATTTCATATACTCCCTCCGTAAACTTTTATAAGCCGTTTTAGATCACTAATTTAGTGATCTAAAACGTCTTATATAAGTGTACAGAGGTAGTACTATTTAACACTACTGATGCAGTGCAACATTGTTGAACTGCAAATGTGGTGCCTTTATATTATTCTTGGCCTTGCTTAGATATTCGTCGTTAGTTAGTTTACTTGAGGCTATTTTATTGCATAAATCTGCATGAATAGTATAAACCATCATTCTTACTTGCTTCTCAGTAAATTTCTTAAGATAGCAGTCGCCGAGTAGTTTGACTGCTCTTCTTCCTACTTTAGTTTTATGACATCACTCTTGGCGCTGAACTGCCATACTTATGTTGCAGGTTCGGGGTGTGATGGAGCATTTTGTGGAGCTTATTGGTATTCCCAAGGAGTGAATTCAAGTCATTGTAATCTAATCTGCAATCAGGAAACTTTCAGGATGGTAAGCCAATCTGTCTCTGCTATATTTAAAGCCCTGCTGTACCTTTCCATCATCATACACATCACTTGCAATGTTTTGACATGATTTGTGCGTACTATTTCAGATCTCTCAGCACCATATCTCTAGACTACCTGACACGCTTCATGGGGGCAATTCATATGAAAAAGATGTAGGAATATTCCACCCTGATCTTATCTCTTATCATTTATGGTCTTGATGGTAGTTTCATGTGTGAATAAATTGTGGTTTCTCCTCTCTAGATCACAGAAAGGTGCATACAGCAATCTGGCAAAACGTTGCAAGCTGTAATTTCTGAGTGGATAGCAAAGTTTGACAATAAGGAACTTGGTAATGTTCTGTTTATTTCAGTTGAATATTGTTTGATGCATATGTGATAGCTGTGAGGAAATTATCTTAAAAACTTCAATTCTATCTTGACATGGTAAAAGACTGTTGTATATGACACTATGCATGATTTGAAGGGAAGCCTACTTTCAGTGTTATTTGTCAATTTGCTTTGTTGTTGTTGTCCCCACTATACTCCTGGTGCGTGTGCCCCCATATATCTTTTTGATAGGGAAATGTTCTGACATATATCATATTTAAATCATTAGTGATATGATGCTTTTGCTGCATGCAGATCGCTCAAGGCTGCAATTGAATAATGTTGAGGCAATTACTTCCAGGACATACCTTTGCAAGTAATTGCTTCCTGAGTTGACAATAATAGTTTTTTGATTTCATCTTGATGCCTCTGCTGATTTTGTTGATTCAAATGAATGCAGCCATTGCTACAATAAGTTCGTTGATTTTCTGCTGTATTGGTTCCGCGTGTCAACGCCCAGAAATGTATGTATCCTATTAACTCTTACCGGCAATTCGTACTTTCATGCGCTTATGCTAATCATTTAGATAATTTAGATATGCCTTCCACTGTTTGTAGTGAGATGTCAATGTTGTAAGTACACTTATTTAGTTGGCATACAAAAATTGATGTCCACAAAAGACTTACCATATACTCCCAGAGTTGCTTTGCCAACTACTCCCTCCATTCCGTAATATAAGACGTTTTGGTAGTTGAATTTACAATCATCCCAAGTAAATACTAGGTACATGGCAGACTAAGGCATAGCCTAGTGGTGGAAAGGGGTTGATGTCTTCCCACACCCAGGTTCAAGGCATGGTACTTGCAATTTGGGTTTGTTGCAACAATTATACTGTAGGGGCCACCCTTACAGTTTTTCTGTCAAAAACAAAAACTAGGTACATGGTACTGAGTGCAGATCGGTCATTTAAATATGATAAATTTAAGGCTTACAGCTTTGTGAAATGCAGTATCTGCTGGTTTCCCCAAGTGCATGAAAGCTGTTACATATCAGACCACTATATCATATACATTGCTAAAAGATTTTTAACTGTCTGACTTTCCTGTGGTTACCTACTTGTTCGTTTGGGATGGGCCTAAACTAGCACTGTAATTCGTTTTAATAAGCATAGAATTCCCCCCAAGCTGACAACAACATCTAGGCACACTTGTCCGACAGATAATTGGAAGCAAGAGGTTTCTGATACAGCTGGTTTGTTGAATCAGTTCCTTAACAACTGCATAGCCCCCCTGTGCATTCCTGATCTATTCTTATGATGCTGATGGCGATGTTTCTTTTCCAGCTTCTTCCAGCTGATGCTGCTGACAGGGATAGTTGCTGGTACGGTTTCATGTGCCGTACCCAGCACCATCGGCCAGACCATGCCAAGAAGCTAAACCACGTATGCCGTCCGACGAGAGGCAGCCCTTAACTTGGCTGATGCCTCGTCAAGCCGATTCTCCAGCAACGGAGAAGATTGTTTGTACATATTAGAGCAACACAGACACCCTCCGAGTTTGATTTGTGTGGGAACATGTGTGGTGGTAGATCATACTAAAATGTTTGTTTCCCTTCATCATCATCATCATCTTCAGTGTGACATACATTCAATGTTCCAAACTGTCATGTTTATGTTGTGTTCCCTTCACGGCCAAGCTCGCCTCCTGGAGCCCATGTCATTTTTCATACGCCATGGCGACCGATGCGCAAGCCGAAGTGCCTCCTTTAATTAGCGTATGCTAGAAAAATCGTCGTTTTCTGCACATGATCAGCATGGTTTTAGCATAGGACAGAATGCTTTCATTTGATGGAAAAAAGCAAGGCTGGCGCTTGTTAGGACCCGTTGATCTTTCCTGTATGACTAGAGTGGGGTGTAGCTGAGTAGGCATTCTGTCGGCAGGTTAGGGGGTATGTATGGTTCCAAGGATGCACAATTGGGCTCTCGCTTTCGTTTGGCAAGCATGGTAATGAGATGGCCAAGATGAAGTGGCGATGTGCACAGTAGCAGTAGCAGTGGCATAAGTTTTCAACCCATCCTAGTCGCACAACTCGTTAGCACGGACGTCGGTTTCAGGATTGTGGACACGAGCGTCTCGGGTCTATGTCGGTTTGAAACCGTAAGCAGCCGCCGTCTCATGTACTACTACTAGTAGTAGGTGATTTTCCTTTCATCACAACTTGCAAAACCGACACGGGGATTAACTATTTGAAGAAAAATACCATAGTTATTTGGACCCCGATAAGCGCGGCACGTGTGGCATGAACACATGACAACAGCAAATATTTTTTATGACGTGATGATGACAATTTTAGTTGTCAAGCATGACAACTTTATTTTAGAATGTCAAATTTCAGTTTTTTTGTTTTTTGAATGATAACTTTAGTTATAAAGGATGTCAGGAGCACACGTGTGACACTTATTATTTGAATAGTTATTAAAAGCATCCGGAAATTATCCGGCTATCTACTCCGCACCAGAAGAGCCTCCCGAAAACATGCAATGAGGCGACGCACAGGTCGGAGACTGGGACACGCACCACACGGGAGAGGACTGGAGCTTCACTTGAGTTGAGTCACTTCATCACGGAGTTCCCCAGGCCACGTCCCGATGGTGAAGGGAGGATTGGTTCCCAGTACGGCACTAGTTTGGCAGCTAGTACCAGGTGGATTCTATTTCAACATTTGTGCTGTTGCACAGCCACAAGCGTTTGACGAGCGGTCCATGTCCTGCTCATAAAAACCTAGCCTACGGAAGGTAACGATGGTTTCGTTTATTCATTTTAGCTCAGGTCATGGTCCTCTTTATCTTCTTCTTTGGGGCTATATCTGCTCTAATATATTTTTTGTGATTGTGTTCCGGCTCGACGGCCCGTTGAAGATGAATCCAAAGTTTTGTGGTATGTCTCTCTCGTTCTCAATGATCATGCTATACAAGATGATGCAATATGTCATGATTTTTCATAGGACCCGTGACCTCCAATACTCGACCGGGACATGGATAATCGCAAAGCACTTTTCAAGCACACCGAAAGTTCTTACAACATCCTTTTTTTGCCGACTCTTGACGTGTTGCAAAGTGGGATCCCTTGTTGCATTGAGGACGCTGGATTCTCTTCACAAATGTGGAGGATAGATGTCATCTGTAAGGTAGTAGCCCATCGTGTACTGATGGTCATTGACAACATAGTTGTAAGGTGGAGCATCTCTAAGCCTTCCAAACATTGGTGATCTCGAAAGCACATTCAGATCATTATGAGAGCCAAACAATCCAATGAATGCTAAATACATAGATCCTTTGATGCAACAACATTAAGAATGATGGTTGGATCTTTCGAATGCCCTTTGTATTGACCTCCCGCGGGACAATTCTTTCATGTCCAGTGCATGCAATCAATTGATTCAAGCATCACTAGCCATCCTCATTCTTAACTCAAACCCAAAAGTCTCTCGATGTCTTCCACATTAGATGCTCTCAAGTACTCTGGTTCGTAGATCGTAATCATGGAATGTGTGTATCTTCAAACATCCTCCATGATTGTATCTTCCCTAATGCATACATAGTCATCAAGGGCGTTGGTCGAACACCCAATGGCAAGCACTTGAGGAGCCGCGACACACTTCATCAATGGACTCACCCTTATTTCTTCGATGCACTCCTCATTAGTTTAAACCAAGGATCATGATCATTTGCAATGGTATAGAAGAGACTTTGGTGCATCCAAAATCGCCGCCAAAATATTTCTCCGAATAGGATTGGATGCAAAGTAATCCATGGCAAGCTTGCCATGGCCTTCTGCTCTATCACGCATGATATACGAGCGGCCGAACTGTGATCATAATCTCAGTCATCGGAAGTCCACATGAACAATCATGACAATGTCCATCTCAAAATCATCGTCATCTTCTTCCTCCTCCTCTGACGAACAGTCATCGAAGAACATCTCCCTTAACCTCTTCATCTATTGATTGCAATATCCTAGGTTGATTTTGATTGCAAAATCAATAAAACAACAATGAAAAAAGAAAAAGGAAACCTAGGCAATTCTTCGACCACGTTGTGGGTGGAGGAGGTGAGAGCCGCCGTGGGCGGCGTTGCAGCGACGCCGAGGCCGCGAGTGGACGGCGGGATTGATGGTATGGCCTCCAGACTTCAAGGAACTCAATTCTCCTCGAAGTTGTGCTTACCCGTTGCCTACCAAGCCCGACATGGTTGAACTCAGGCTTTCGGCAAGGACGTTAGCGTGGCCGAGATTCCGGCGGAATTTAGCTCCTCGGCGGGTGCTCTACGCCATTGTGTCATCTGCCAGTTACGTTTTCGATGAAACAAAGCTTGACGGTGGACCTATTCGCCCACAAGCTTTCGAGAATGGTAGGGAAGATATGCGGTGATTGGGCCGAGAGTAGGCGGGGTTACGGGGTGTCGTCGGTCGTGCACGGTGGCCGACGGGGGAAAGGAAAGCAGCAGATGCAGTGTTGTGTGGGAGGTCGTTGAGCAAGAGGGAGCAGCAGTGTGAAGGGAATCTTTTACTGAGAACTCCTTTCGACCGCTCAAAATTGAGAGCGGGGAGGCTTCTCCTAAAAAAAAGAGTAGCTAAAGCAAATAGGAGTTCGACTAGGTGCAACATATAACTACTTAAAAGATAATCTTTTTAGAAGTTAAGACCTTTTAGGTGTTCGGCTAGAGATGTAGCACCAATTTGTGGAGAACCCTAAAATGCATTTTTTAGACAAGAGTAGTATCATTAATTACCTAAACTTTGTGCTTTCACAAGGTTGTTTCTCTAAATTTTCAGGAGAATTCCCACTCTGTGGCACCGATTAAAAGTACACCTATAAAGCATTATTGAGATGCACATACGATTTTATAAAAGTACACCTTTTTGGAATGCAATGTTGCATCTTTTTACACTGAATTCACTAGATCAATCTTTTTGCTTCTTAACCTTTTTAATAAAATGTATGCTTTCCAAATATTACTGAGAAATTTCCTCAAAACCAATATTACTGAGAAATCGAAGAGCGGTATAAAATGAAAGCGTTAAGGGCTCCTTTGATCCGAAGGAATTCTATAGGATTTTTGAAGGATTAAAATTCTTAGGAATTTTTCCTATATTGATCCTTTGATTCGTAGGATTGGTTCCCACAGGAATTTTTCGGGATCTCTTGTACTAATTTCATAGGAAATCTAACATCCACTCCAACCTTTTTTTACAATTTCTTTGTTTTCCTCTAGCATCAAACACTCATTGCTAATCCTATAGGGTTTAAATGGACATGCCACTCCAATCATATACTTTTTCTATTCCCGTGTTTTTAAAATCTTACGAATCAAAGATGCCCTAAAATGTGGAGAACTTAGCCCCTTTAAGTTGGATGAACCTTAAACAAATAGTGGCTTGATTCAGTTGGACCTCCATAAGCACAAACTGATCAAAGAAAATATTTCCCAATACAACAAAGCCAACAAAACAATTAGTTGATTTAATTAACTAACAAAGATTTATGTTAGTCGTCAGAGATTCACGTTGCCGAAACGGGAGAGGAGTCTGTGCAGCAAAAATTGTGAAGATGCAGTGAATCTCAAGAATACGAGTATGAAGGAAGGGTTCAACGTGATGGATAGCACTATATGTCAGGTGCACCACAAACTAGTGTTTTTCTCCGGTTGTGCCACATAATAGCCGTTTTCTACTAGTCTACGAGGATTCGTGCACTACAAATACTACTTTATAGCAAAATCTAGAATTACATTTTATTAAACACCGTTCCAGAGAATTTTGTACCTAAGTTAGTATTCTAGACATAGCTGTTTTTCTTTCATCTTCTAATAAAGATTCGGCGGAAACTCTTGCAACTTTAAGACCGATTAAAACCTGAAAGCATTAGGAAAGACGATGAAGGTCTATTTAGAACGATAGATCGAATGCCTTGCTTCCCTAATCTTTACTATCAAAGGGAAGTTAGTAGGTTCACCTCACCTCCTCTCTGGTTATTCCCTCCCAATGACCTTTTCCCTTTTGGTTTTTTGTTGATTTTTTTTAATCTAAACAAAATAAAAAGCAACCTAAATACATAGTAATTTGGAATAATCTAAACCAAATCGGTAGTTTCCCAAATCAAATCTTATCAAAATCTCAATCATATCAAAATTTTCCTTTTATGTTCCTACTACCCATACCCAAATCAAATCAAAATCTTACCAAGCCATAACTAAAAAAAAAAAATCCTTGCCTTCCCCTATCTATACTTAAATAAAATTAAGTCTTACGAAAGTACAGAATATGTTGGGTGTAAGGTGTATATGTCGAACAAGATTGATGTTGAATCACTAGAATATGTATGCCCCCTGTTGCAACACACGAGCAATTAGTTAGTCCCGTTAAAGTTTTACGTCTTCCAAGCATTTCTTGCCCTAGCTGGAATTCTATGAAAAATCACCTTGTTCTCCGGACATGGATTAGTTGCATCGATCAAATAGATTCCCCATGATATATAGCAATAGAAAACTGATACGATAAAATGCGCAAAACTCAGCCTTGTTGCCTTAAACAAATAGTGCCTGGTTCAATTGGACCCACTGCTAATCATCACCTCCATCAGCACAAACCATGGATTAATGAACGGCAAACTAAAATAATCCCGATAGAAAAAGAACAAACTAAACAATTGGTTGATTTGATTAATTAACTAGTGCAGCAGCAACTAGCTAAAATGCTCCACACACTCTCCCTGATCACCATGCCAGATGCTTGCATGATTGGTTGCTCAAACGGATGGCTCTCGTTGCTTGCTTACTGCGGGCTTGCGGCGGAGTGGCCGGCCTCGTGGCCGTTCGCGCCGGCGCTGGTGCTGCCTCGGCGGTGCTCGTCCATCTCTGGAGGCTGCCCTTCCTCCTCTTGCTGCTGCTGCGGCTGCTGATGCTGGTGCTGCTGCTCGCCGCCGGTAGAGCGGCCGCAGGAGTTGAGGCCCGCGAGCATGCCGAGATTCGTGTCGCCCATCCCGCCGGGGAAGCTGCTTCTTGAAATGAACTGCAGCGGCGCCTGCACCGTGTTCCCGGCGCCGAAGGCCCATGCCGGCTGCATCCAGAAGGCGCCGCCGCCGCCCGCGCCGCTGTTCGGCGCCACGGCCCACATTGCCCCCGAGACAGCAGTGGGTGGCGGCGCCGCCCTGGGCTTCTGCGCGGCCTCGCCGCCGCCCTCCGGGTCTTGATGGCGTCCCGTGTCCTTGAACAGGTCGTCCGCCTCCCTATACCGCTTCCTCATGAACTCCCCGGCGCCAGGATCTTGCGGCGCCTCCGGGTGCTGGTGGTGGTGGTGGTGCTGCTGTTGCGGCGGCGGGGTGAGCAGCTGGTGCTGATGGTGGCCATGGAACCCGAGCATGGCGGCCACGTCGTGCTGCTGCTGGTGCTGGAGGTGGTGCTGGAAGGGCGTGGCGCGGGAGGAGGCGCCGGGGCGGAGGGAGGCGGCAAGGGTGGAGAAGTTGGCGGGGACGGTGCCGGTGCCGGTGGCGGCGACGATAGCGGGCTCGGCCTGCTGCAGAAGCCACTCGATGGTCTCGCCGTCGGTCTTGTGGCCGAGCTCCCGCGTGAGCTGGAACACCCGCGCCGCGCACAGCGCCGGCATCCGTATCCTCCGCCCGCGCCCATCCACCTTGGTGTGCCGGTCCCTGGTCGGCCGCTTCGCCACCTTCTTCTCCGACGGCGGCTCGGCCACCGTTATGGACTGGCTGTGGTTGGCCGCCTGCCCTCCCGCCGGGGCAGCCGCGGGCACCATCGCGAGCGAGCCCATGAACGGCGGCGGGGGCGCGGCGGCTGTAGCCGCGGCCGCAGCGTAGTAGAAGGGGTGGTGGTGCGCGGCGGCCGGCGCGTGGTGGGGGTGGTCCGACGTGCTCCGGCTGCTGTTGGTGCTGGTGCTGGTGCTGCTGGACGGCGCCGCCCCCTGCTGGTCCATGAGAAGAGAGGACAGCTAGGTACAGTCACATGCGACGGACGGCGGCGCCAGTTGGCCGGAGCCGAGGAGGAGGAGGAGAGCGACGCACGTGCGCGCGGCGGTGGGGTGGTGTGGGGCGGGAGGAGGTGTGGGGCTGGGGACGGTAGCGGCGGGAGGAGAGAGAGGTCAGACTCAGAGGGGGAAGAGAGGGAGAGGTGTGGGGTTGGTAGGTTTGGATTTTGAGTATGACCATCCTAAACCCCAAAAAACCACCATTGTTGGGGCCTACTGCTCCGTAGCCTGCCTAGCTTTCCTCTCTTATCTAACCAACCATGGTTTGCGTTGCGTTGGGTAGGGCAAGTTTGCAACGCGTCGTGTGTATCTGCAGCTCAGCTGGCTGCTGGGTGAGGATCATGACCTGGCCAATCAATTGGCCAGCTAATCGGGGGGGGGGGGGGGGGGGGGGGGGGGGGGGGGGGTTAAACGTTGCCAAATTTGGATTTGTAGTAATCGTGACCTTGGGATTTGTGACTCCAATTCAGATTTTGAAACGGAAATACAGCTGTTTTTTAGCATGCATATTTATTTTAGGGTTTTAATAACGTGTGGACGCCAGATTTTTAGGGGTTCCTAGCAAATGTCCTTGGAGCCATCGGATCACGATCGAATGCATGACAGTTTCTCTGCGCAGCGCGGTAATTTGTCTGCCATTTTTTTTGTGCAACATGGCAAATTTCACTTCAGAGCATGGCTAATCCATTACAAACAACATGTCAATTTTATATGTTTTCGCATGGTAGCTCGAACGATAGCTGGAAAAACCCTTCCCAGGGAACATCAGCACAATAACGTCTTCCTTATTTTATAATGACACAATGACGTTCATACTATTATCATCTATAGGAATAATATTTAAACCTTATAGTCTGCTTTTTTTTTAGGGAAGGCCATAACGGCAAAATGTGTAGTGTTATCGAACTAAACGTTGATTGGATGGTCGGTGGTGGTTGCAGTCCCATCCCTTCATGGAACCCCAGGTGGGACATCCAGAGAAGATGTTATTGTTCCTGTAGCAAATTTTGCCAAGTATTCCTCCTACAGCCTATGCTTGAAGGAAAACGTTGCTTGAACCACCAATTAATACAGACAAATATATCTATCATCACTATTGCACAAAAGATCATCATACACTGTTGTGTCATCATACATGGTTTGTTGAATATTGAGTGACTTATATTACACGTTCGACAAACAACAGATTTGGTGTTATCTGTATGAAAACTTAGTTTGTTCTAACAGTACAAACATAAAATCTTCGGTTGCATGATGTGCTCGAGTTGCTCGCTCACCGAATTCTCTTTTGCGGTTCAGTTTTTATACGGAGTGAGCTGTGGACTGTGGTGGTGTGTGAGCGTGGAGTCGAGTATAGCAGCTTGAGCCAGGCCGCTCGTGGGACCTTGGAATGATGAACCCAAAGAGCGGAGAAAGCTAGACAGAGTGGAATCCTTTTCCTTTGCGCCTGGACACAAAGTCGACAAACGGTACAAGCCCCCCTGCTATGCACCCAGCTCCTCCTCGTTCCACCTCTTCTAATATGGAGCATGATAAGCATGGCGCATGCCGTTCTTGGCATAGAGAAATACCAAGATGCAGGCAATGGAGCTGATTATATCTATGTCGGAAAATCTGGATGTAGCTCTCATATTTTTGTTCTCATACCCATTTCAGGTTGTCCAATCTGTTGTACTCTCTGTGTTGAATCAATAATGCCATACAATTTTTTTAAAAGGATAGCAAAAACATACATAACACTAAATATCACTCACTCCGTTCATAAATATATGATTTTCTAACTTTTTTCGGAGTTGGACGTACAGAGACACGTATCAGTGTGTTTGCTCACTAATTTCAGTTCGTATAGTCCATATTGAAATATTCAAAGCATCTTATATTTGTGAATGGAGGGATTAGTATGTCAAAGTAGTTTAAAAATAAATGTGAAATTACATTTGGAGAATTGATTAAAGAGAGGATAGATAGTTATTCTATTACTTGTGTAGACACTCCTTTTCGTGTTATTTGGTATTTTTATGTGACCTTTAATATCTAGCAGTGGTAAAGTCAACCGATTTCAAAAACTCTTCTCGTCATCGTTGATGACGTGTATGTGATTTTATATGACATACAAAGGTAAAAGAAAATATTCTAATTATTAGAATCTTGTAATTAAAACCATACGATTACAGTGAACATGGGTAGGGGCACAAAATATTGAGCGCACATCCGATATGCGCTAATTTTATAAACCTAGTATATTATGTGGAATCACAAGTTAGACGCTATGTGGTAAGTTTGTTGTCAACTAACCTCTTCTTTCTGTTTCCTATTTCACTTACAAGTGGGTGGTATGGTTTCTTTTACGGTAATGTTAAAAATTTGATGCCATATTTTTAACCATGGCAAATTTACTTGTTGTGAAGATGGCAATTTCCTTAAGCAAGTATGGGAAATCCTGGCAAAAAAACTGAACATGGCAAGGATTTGGCATGGTTGCTAAAGAAAATTGAGATCAAGGATTTGCTATGCTTGTTAAAGAAAATTGTCATCCTCACGACAACTTAATTTGTCATAGAAAATATTCCGTTTGTCATGGTTAAAAATCTCTACATATGGCTAGCTCCTATTTCTTTACGTATGTGACATCAATTGTTTTTGCTACGCACTACCGTGTCGCTATTATAACTACAAAAGACTCTACATGGCACATGTTCTTCTAGGTCTCAACTCGATGTAGGAATCAATCCTTCAGGTTTTTTTTTTCATGCAAAGACCCTTTGATAAAAGGATTGGGGTTACCTTTTTTCATGGAACCCATTCATATGCTCTGCACTCCATATCAATCCCAATGTGAGTTCAGAGTACATTTTGTCTTCCATTTGAGAACTGAAAATGAACTTACACTTTATCTCCTTACTTTCTCTCCTCAATAGTCTAATATTCAGGCATTTATTTCCTGTGCATCATCATCCAAAGACATCTTGCAGAAATTTTGTGTTTTAAAATCTTCTAGGACCTCTTTGGTTCGCAGAATTCCCAAAACACAATGATAGAAAAACGTAGGAGTGAGATGTCATGCCATGTAGAATCCTACAAGGATTGCAAACACATGAATAATATAAGTTGTTTGATTTCACCATGCAAAAAAAAACACAGGAACTCTCGCAAAGGATTAGATGCATGTCATAACTTTCTTAGAACAAAGAAAATTTCTGTGAGGTCAGACTCGAATGGAAAATTTTCTTTCCAATTGCATGCAATCTACTACGTAATTTTCATATGGTTTTCATTCTCACGCCGTACTAGCCAAGCAAGCTCTATAGAAGGAATGAAATTCTGTAAAGCTCGTTGCAACAAGGTAGAGCGCTCTTGTGTTTCAAACTCGGGCCACGTAGAATCGGCGGTGGTTTTGGCTGGGGTAGAAGGTAGGGAGGTAGCGAAGCGTAGGGGGACATCGCAGGTGCGCGGTGTCAGAGGGGGGAGCATCTAATGCTGCTGACAGCTCATCCCAACAGCACCAACCACAGGTCTCTTCACTCATACTCGCACACTCACTCCCACACACACGCATCCACAGACATGCACTCTCCCTCTCTCTCCTCTCTCTCATCACGGAGCACAAAGAGAGAAAGGACTGGCTAGCTATTGAGCCGCCCATGTCCTGACGAGAGAGAGAGAGAGAGATGGTGATGAGCTATAGCTACAGCGCTTGCTACTCGTCGTCCTCACAACAATCATCGAGCATCATAGGTTGATCACGGAATCGATGCTCCGCCCTAGATTAGATAGCAGCTAAGATTAGCTAATGGCTAGCTAGCTAGTCGTCGGGTCTCCTGCTGGAGTGCTACCGGCCAATAAGCGATAAACAAGGACCACCAATAGCTTGGTGTTTGCTCTTGGATCGACGTGCGTGCAGCTGGCTAATCTCCAACATCTTTGTTTTTTCGGCCACTCGATTTTAATAATCAAATGCCTTCCCAGCCTATTAATTAATTAACTCACATTCGGATGGTAAGGATAAGATTATCTCCAGTCCAGATGGACGTACTTGATAAGATAGAAACCAGAGCAACGATCGAGTTCAATCTTTCGTGGACTTTCTTCCTCTTTTCAATGATTTACGTCGTCCCCTTTGAGCTTTGGCAGCTACCCTGCCCGGCCCGACCCTATTTGGAACGTATGACATTATGGAGAAAGAGAATGAAAGAGTTCGAAAGGATTTCAATTTGATAACATATTTTATTTTATTTTTCGATAAGGAGAAGACACTCGCCTCTGCATTATCATGATGCACACAACCATCTTTATTAAGCAAAAATAAAAATGTCCGACTAATGCATAATCTCAACAAACATGACCAAAGCAAAAAAGAAAAAGACACAACCGGGCACTTAACCACATAATCTATTATCGACATGCCAACCAAACGGATTCAGACAATTGCACACAAAGGCATGAGCTCCCGAGTCTCCACACGCTGAAGTGGTGATCACATATGGACCGAGGCGATAGCCATGAAGATTTTAGAAAAGGGATATCCATGAAGATAACCTGCAAAATGTTTATAGGCGAGACCTGTTAAAAACACTGTCATTTCAACAATTCCGAATTGCCTAAAGTAAGACACAAACCCCTCCGGGGATATAATCTTTAAGTTTTTCGTTGATACCAACCAACCAGTTTGCAAAAAAAATGGGATACTTGTTGCGGGTGACAGATTATATGTCACAAACCCATGAAAGGGCAGGAAATAAAAAGATGTCCAATTTTCCTCCGGATCACAAGGATGACACTTCTTACTACCATTCCAGCTTTGTTTACAAATTATCTTTGGTGAGGATCACCTCCCTTTGAACATACATAACTTTTTTTGTCTTTAAAGGTACTTTAATTTTTCAATTATGCTTTTTTACACAACACAGGTCCCGTCTTGACAATATCTGTAAAGCTGATATGAATTAGGGCTGCAGGATTGCACGCCTCCTCTCTTCTCATTATGTCATATATATATACAAGTACATGGCAATCAACGTGGGTTACAAGTTTAAGTAGGATACAAACCGACTTGATCTAAATTAGGAATTCTATCGATGGCAGCCGGACTAGGACTCTCCAACATGCCCCCGCAGTCTGAACTGGGGAGAGAAGCGTCGTGAAGACTGGATCGAAACTCACGAAATAGTGCAGAAGGTAGCCCTTTCGTGAAAATATCATCATACTATGATGACGATGGAACATGGAGAACACGTACGTCGCCGACAGCAACCTTCTCACGTACGAAATGAATGTCAAGCTCGATGTGTTTGCTCCGGCGATGTTGTACTGGATTATGAGCAAGATAAACAGCACTAACATTGTCGCAAAACACAACGGTGGCACTCGTGACTGGGCGATGAAGTTCCTGTAGTAATTGACGGACCCAACATGACTCGGCTACTGCAGTTGCAACAACTCGATATTCGTCTTCCGCACTTGAGCAAGAAACAGTAGTCTGCTGCCGAGAAGACCATGAAATCAAATTATCGCCAAAAAACATGCAAAATCCGGAAGTGGAGCGTCTGGTGTCGGGACAACCAGCCCAATCGGCATCTGAATAGGCAATGAGTTTATGAGAGGAAGGGGTATGAAGTGTCAAACCAAGGTCAAGTGTGCCCTTTAGATATCTGAGAATACGTTTAAGGAAGAGAAGATGGGGTTCGCGAGGATCATGCATATGAAGACACACTTGTTGAACAACATATGCTATATCTGGGCGAGTGAGGGTAGCATAGTGAAGAGCACCAGCAAGACTACGATATAGTGAAGGATCAGACACAGGGGAACCAGTGGTGGAGGAGAGTTTGGCGTGAGTGGCGACTGGAGTAGAAACATGATTACAGTCACGCATGCCGGCCCGAGATAGAATGTCGAGAAAGTACTGTCGCTGGGATAGTTGTAAGCCACTAGATGTGCGAGAGACGGAAATTCCAAGAAAATGATGAAGAGGTCCAAGATCTTTCATAGCAAACTCTTTAGCAAAGGAAGTGATAATCGATGAGAGAGAAGGAGGAGAGGAGGCAGTAAGGATGTTGTCATCTACATAGAGAAGTAAATATGCAGTAATGTTTCCCTTGTGAAGAATAAACAAGTAGGCATCAGACTTGGACTCAACGAAACCAACAGAACGAGCATAGGTTGCAAACCGTTGAAACCACGCTCGAGGAGCTTGCTTAAGACCGTACATGGATTTATGCAAGCGACAGACATAGTCAGGATAGCGAGGATCAATGAAACCAGAGGGTTGTTGACTATAGACGACCTCATCAAGATGACCATGAAGAAAGGCATTTTTAACGTCGAGTTGATGAATGGGCCGAGAAGAAGAGAGAGCGATAGAGAGAACCAACCGTATAGTGGCCGGCTTAACAACATGGCTAAAGGTCCCTTCATAGTCAACTCCGGGCTGTTGGGAAAAACCACGGGCTACCGAACGGGCTTTGTGACGAGAAAGTGAGCCGTCAGAATGATATTTGTGTCGAAAAATCCATTTACCACTGACGATATTTGCACCAGGAGGGGAAGGAACAAGTGACCAGGTATTGTTTAAAGTGAGAGCATCAAACTCTTCTTGCATCGCGCTGCGCCATGATGGGTCACGGAGAGCCGTGAGATAATTATGAGGTATGGGTGAGGTTACGATGGCAGAAAGATTAAGGCGATCAATCGGTGGTGGTAAACGACCGGTCATGGAGCGAGTTCGATGAGGAGGTGCTTGGTCAGGTGCCGGGAACGTAGGCGATGGGCTGGCGAGGCCCGGAGAGGGAGATGCGACAACGGAGGTAGGCGGGCTGATGGGAGTGAGCGAGCCAGCCGGACTGGGCGGGCTATCAGGCGTAGGTGGAGCCGATGAAGAGGTGGCGGGTGCATGCATTGCTGGTGTGGGGGTAGCGGGCACATGAATAGTGAGTGCGGGGGTAGCAGGCGCATGCAGTGTGGGTGATGGACGTGGAAGTAGGAGAGGAGGGGAATGTGAAGGGATGGCTTCTGGTGGTGATGTGGAGAATGGAGGTTGCGATGGTGGGGCATAGAGAAAGGTTGTTTCGTCGAAAACAACATGACGAGAGATGATAATGCGACATGTGTCTAAGTCAAGACAACGATAGCCTCTGTGTCGTGGGGGGTATCCAAGAAAAATACATTTGACCGATCGAGGAGAGAGTTTGTTAAGTGTCATAGAGGTGATGTTTGGATAGCAAAGACAACCAAAAACACGAAGATCGTTATAGGGTGGTATGGTGCCGAAAAGAGTTGTGTATCGTACGGAAAATTTGGTGGCTGCGGTAGGACGGATGTTGATGAGATATGTGGCGGTATAGAGAGCTTCGGCCCAAAAAGAAGGGGGGAGGGAGGCCTGAAGCAAAAGAGTACGGATAACATCATTCATAGTGCGAATGGCATGTTCGGCCTTGCCGTTTTGTTGAGAGGTGTGAGGACACGAAAAACGAAGAAGAATCCCATGTTGGGAATAGAAGGTGTCGAGACGAGTGTTGAGAAACTCTCCACCGTTGTCGCATTGGATAGCTAAGATGGGTAGGTTAAATTGTGTATGAGCATAGGCATGAAAAGCGACGAGTGTCGCATAGACATTAGATTTCTTTCGAAGCGAGAAACTCAAAAAATAGTGGGAAAAATCATCCACAACAATGAGATAATAGCAAAAACCAGAGGTACTAGGGACAAGGGATGTCCAAAGGTCACAATGTAGAATCTGAAATGGATGAACTGTATATGTTTGAGAATCATAAAACGGAAGCCTAACATGTTTTCCTAACTGACATGCATGACAAAGTGGCGGCCCATCTTTATTGTATGAAATAAACTTGGATTGTTGCAGACGTGACATGGAGTGATGACCGGGATGTTCGAGGTGGCGATGCCATAGTGATGACGGAGTGGTTGTGAGGAGGGATTCATCTTGTCGAGGACGGCAGACGGGATAGAGGGGTCTGGGACTATTGCAGCGAAGGATCATGGCCCTGGAAGGAAGCGCCTTCACCGAGAATCCAAAAGGATCAAATTCAACAGCAACAAAATTGTCAGTAGTGAGTTGGCGAACAGAAAGAAGATTTTTAATAATGTGAGGAATGATAAGAATATTACGAAGAGAGAGAGGTTGGGCAGAGGAGGGAAGTGTAGATTGACTGACATGAGTAGCAGGAACGGATTGGCCGTTGCACACCGTGACAATTTGAGTGGAAGGTTTTAGAGGGGAGATAGTACCGTGATTAGATGCCATGTGGGAAGAAGCTCCTGTATCCATAAACCACTCCTCGTTTCCGGGAAGATGCATGTTGTTCAGTGCGTTCAGAAGTGCTGGGTCGAGCTGCTGCTGATGGCCGTTGTACGCGGGAGCTTGTTGCTGATGGCCGTTGTACGCGGGAGCTGTGGGAGCCGGGCCGTACGTCGCGCACGCCTGTGGGGAAGCTCCAGTAGGCCGTGGACCAAGTACGCCTGGAGCATGCCACGGCTGTGGCTGCCACGGCGCTGGAGTAGGCTGTTGTTGAAGCTATGCGCGCGTCAGAAGGCCGGCCCAGGGATTGTACATCCAGGGCTCAGAGCGACCCCGTACGCGGCCGCCGCGGCCACGGCCGCGATTGTTGGTGAAGGTGTCACGACCACTGATGTTGGACGAACCGGAGGATGGCCCGAAAGGACGCTGGTCGCCGTTGCCGCGTCCGCCCCCGGATGAGGGAACACGGTCGCCGCCCGCACATGGCAAGATACTGTTGCCGCTTGCCCAGAGCGCAGTGGCGGCGGAGTTCTTTGCATCAGTTTTCTTCTGTGCTTCTTCAAGGACGAGGGCCGAGCGTGTCTGGAGGAGGGATGGAAACGACACCTGAAAAGGAAGGAAGGACCGTAGATGGCTGAATTGTTCGTTGAGGCCGCGGAGCATAGTGAGGACGAGCGTCTCATCAGAGATGGATATGCCGACATCGCCGAGTGCGTGAGAGAGGGACTTGAGCTTGGCGCAGTAGTCGTGGATGGACATGTCTCCTTGTGATGTGTTGCAGAACTCGGTGTCGAGGGAGAGGGCGCGGCTTTTCTTGTTGTCGTGGAAGAGGTTGGTGACGGAGTCCCACACCTGCCGCGCCATGGAGCCCGGAGCCATGATGATGCCGAACAGCTCAAGGAAAATCGAGCCGTAAATCCAGGAGAGCACCATGTAGTCATTACGCCCCCAATCGGAGATGGGCGATGTGTTGGAGGGGGTGGCGGCGGCATCGCTGACGACGTGGTTGGAGAGACCAGAGCGCCCAAGAGCTACGAGAAAAAGCTCACGCCACTTGGAGTAGTTAGAGTCCTGAAGATCGAGGGTGATGGGCACATAGGTTTTGATTGAGGAAAAGTAAGAGGAGGGTGCCGGGATGGTGGTGTGGGAGGGTGTGATGGCGGCCTTGCCTGCCTCCGGGGCAAGGCGCTTGAGTTCTTCTTCGTGGGTCCTGATGATGGACTCGCGGTTCTTGAGCTCCTCTTCGAGCTTCTTCAGCTCGTCGGCGTTCATGATGGTGGAGAAGGAGAAGCAGGATGTGGTGTTGGTCGGCGTCGGCGACGGCGATCAGATTTAGAGTTTAGAGAGAGAGAGGATCGATCTGCCTGATACCATGTAAAGCTGATATGAATTAGGGCTACAGGATTGCACGCCTCCTCTCTTCTCATTATGTCATATATATACAAGTACATGGCAATCAATGTGGGTTACAAGTTTAAGTAGGATACAAACCGACTTGATCTATATTAGGAATTCTATCTATGGCAGCCGGACTAGGACTCTCCAACAATATCTACTCACATAGACTTGACAGTAACCACCTTGTTGGTATTTAGTCACCATCTATAAACATCAGTCATGTGAGACAAGTTTACCAAGACCAACCTATGAAGTGAACAGAGCCACGATTTATCGCCAATCAAGGCCCTCCTGAATTGGATTTTTAGAGGTGTGGATCCAATGACTGATTGAACCATATCATCTTTCTTTCCCACTATATTGTAAAGTGATGGGTACTGAACCGCAAGCAAATGGTCCCCTAGCTAGGTATCTTCCCATAAACTCGTGGGGCCATCATCAACTTCAAATGTGAACCTCTCATAAGGAAAGAGGACTTGACCTTCATCAAGGCCTTCCCAAATGGAGAGTTTGTTGGTTTGGCTTCCACTTGAGGCCAGGTCTTGGAATATAAGTATTTATTATATAAGATCTCTAGCTAGACACCTTCCTCATTTTCCAACTTGAATATCCATTTTCTAAGCAAGCGCCTATTTTTAAATCCCAAGTTTTCGATACCCAACCCACATTGGTCCTTAGGCCTACATAATATCCCATTTCTCCAGTCCATCGTTTTTGTTTGTGCTCATCACATTTCCTAAAGAACCTGGACCGAGAAAAATCAAGTCTCTTTAGTACCCCTTTGGGTATTTCAAAAAATACAACATAAACATGGGAAAACTTGTGAGGACCACATTGATAAGAGTTATTCGTGACCCATATGACATGAGTTTACCCTTCCAACAACTCAGTGTTTTTTGAAATGATCCTCAATAATTTTCCATGCTTTGTTAGTGAGCTTACAATGACAAATGGGTATACCAAGATAATAAACAGGAGTGTGCCCACCTCACACCCAAATAACCATCTATATTGGTTTTTAGATTATTTGGATCTACCAAAGCAAAAAAAAACTTGTATGGAAGTTTTTGTTATGGCCAAAAAGTTGTTCAAAAACACAAAGTATGAATTTCATATTTGTTGCCTTCTGCAAATCATTCTCCACAAAAACTACTTTATCATCGGCATATTGAAGAATAGACAAGCCTCCTGCAGCAAGTGTGGGATGAGCCCATCGATCTGGACATCCTTCTTAGCCCTTGCTACGCGGATGGCCAACAGATCGGCGGCGATATTGAAAAGGATAGGAGACATGGACCATATCACCTTGTCTTAAACCATCCAGAATTTCAGAATTATGACCAATATAATTATTTAACTTGACGCTGACGCTCCCACCCTGGATAAAAGATTCAACATGTTGGCGCCAATCTGATAACATAATTCCTAGAACGTTTTCTTTTTTATCTTTTGACAAAAAATCCTAGAATGTTTTTCTGCTGTTATCGTCGGGTTCCTCTGGCCTTCGATGGTCACTCACGCAGTAAGAGGTGGTGGAAACATGAAGATCAACATTAAAAGTGTAGTTTATAGTGTAATTTTTGTTACTACTATGTTATATTTGTTTATTTTTTGTTGATTACGTCTTAATATTGATGGCGGCATCACACAAAATGAAAACTCACCGCTCTATCTGCATGGTATTACCGACCTACAATAGAGAAGAGATAAGGGAATCTCTAGTCAGTCCCTCAAAAGTCATATTTGGTCCAAGATTTTGTTGCGATTCTAGCCCATATGCATAACATTAAGTACTACAATTATAACTTTTCACTCTCCAAATACAACTCCTCTAGCCAGTTTGGGACCAAGAGGGGCAAGCCTCAACAAATTTAGGCAACCGACCAACCTCCTGTTAGCGTCGCAACTGCATTGCGCCATCGACCATCCATAGGCTTCAGAATCCATCCGCACCACTGATACGTCTCCAACGTATCTACTTTTCCTCACTCTTTTGCCCTTGTTTTGGACTCTAATTTGCATGATGTGAATGGAACTACCCCGGAGTCCCGGACTGACGCTGTTTTCAGCAGAATTACCATGGTGTTGTTTTTGTGCAGAAATAAAAGTTCTCGGAATGGAACGAAACTTTTTGGAGATTTATTTTGGAAAATATAAAAAATACTGGAGCCAAAAACCACCGAAGAGGGGGCCCTGGCTGGGCACAATACACCAGGGCGCGCCAGCCCCCTCCCGACGCGCCCTGGTGGGTTGTGCCCACCTCGTGGCCCCACTTGACCTATTTCCGCCACTATAAATTCCTAAATTTGGAGAAAAAAACCAGGGAGAAAGAATTATCGCGTTTCACGAGATGGAGCCGCCGCCACCTCCTGTTCTTCATCGGGAGGCCAGATCTGGAGCCCGTTTGGGGCTCCGGAGAGGGGAATCTTCGGTCTTCGTCATCATCAACCTTTCTCCATCGCCAATTCCATGATGCTCCCCACTGGGAGTGAGTAATTCCTTCGTAGGCTTGCTGGTCGGTGAGGAGTTGGATGAGATTCATCATGTAATCGAGTTAGTTTTGTTAGGGCTTGATCACTAGTACCCATTATGTTCTGAGATTGATGTTGCTATGACTTTGCTATGCCTAATGCTTGTCACTAGGGCCCGAGTGCCATGATTTCAGATCTGAACCGTTTATGTTATCATCTCTATATCTATGTTCTTGATCCGATCTTGCCTAGTAATATGCACCTATTACATGTTATGATCCGTCAACCCCATAGTGACAATATTTGGGATACTTCGCGGTGATGACCGTAGTTTGAGGAGTTCATGTATTCACCATATGTTAATGCTTTGTTCCGGTTCTCTATTAAAAGGAGGCCTTAATATCCCTTAGTTTCCTTATGGACCCCGCTGCCACGGAAGGGTAGGACAAAAGATGTCATGCAAGTTCTTTTCCATAAGCACGTATGACTATTTACGGAAAACATGCCTACATTACATTGATGAACTGGAGCTAGTTCTGTATCGCCCTAGGTTATGACTGTCACATGATGAATATCATCCAACGAGCTACTGATCCAGTGCCTACGACCTTTTCACTGATTGTTCTTGCTAAGTTACTACTGCTGTTGTTGCTGTTCCAACTGCTACAAAACTATTGCTACTACTGTTACCGCTACTGTTACTATTGCTACTGCTATCAAAACTATCATATTACTGTGCTACTGATCACTCTGCTGCAGATATTTAATCTCCAGGTGTGGTTGAATTAACAACTCAACTGCTAATACTCTCAAGTATTCTTTGGCTCCCCTTGTGTCGAATCTATAAATTTGGGTTGAATACTCTAACCTCGAAATCCCCTATACTTTTGGGTTATCAAGACCTTTTTCTGGCGCCGTTGCCGGGGAGCATAGCAATATTTGTTGAGTCACTTGGGATTTATATCAATTTATCACTATGAAGAATCTAAAGGATCCAAGGACCAAGATTTTTCCCTCTACTACGAGGGGAGGTAAGGAACTGCCATCTAGCTCTGCACTTGATTCACCTTCTGTTATGAGTAAGCTTGCAACACCACCACATGCTAGTAATCCTGATATGTCGCAAGTTATTGATGATGCTACCTCTGCTATGAATGATGCTTATGATGATGCTAGTACCATGCTTGATGATAATGTGCCACTAGGAGAATTTCTTGATGAACAAATTGCTATAGCTAAAGAAAATGAAACTACTGAAACTGATGAGATTGTTGAAACTGATGAAGCTTATGAAGCTGATTATGATTATGAAACTCCTATTAGTCCTAGCTCTCCTAAGTTTGAAATGCCTAAGATACCTGAAGGTTATGTTATGGACGAGGAGATAACTAGAGAAATTCTTTCTTGCAAGGATAGAGATGATCTTAAGAAATTGCTATGCAAGTACAAGGAAAAGACTTTGAATGCTAGAATGAAATGTGATCCTAAGTTTGCTACTTCACCTATCTGTGTTACCGATAAGGATTATGAATTCTCTGTCGACCCAGAGTTAATTACTTTGGTTGAATCTGATCCTTTCCATGGCTATGAAACTGAAACTGTAGTGGCACACCTTACTAAGCTAAATGATATAGCCACCCTCTTTACTCATGATGAGAAGATTCGCTACTATTATATCCTTAAGTTATTTCTGTTCTCATTAAAGGGTGATGCTAAGACATGGTACAATACTCTTACTCCTGGTTGTGTGCGTAGTCCCCAGGATATGATTTACTACTTCTCTGAAAAATATTTTCCTGCTCATAAGAAACAAGCTGCCTTACATGAAATATTTAACTTTGTGCAAATTGAAGAAGAGAGTCTCTCACAAGCTTGGGGGAGGATTCTCCAATTGCTTAATGCTTTGCCTGATCATCCTCTCAAGAAAAATGACATACTTGATATCTTTTATAATGGACTAACCGATACTTCTAGGGACTTCCTAGATAGTTGTGCTGGTTGTGTTTTCAGGGAACGAACTGTTGAACAAGCTGAGGAATTATTGAATAACATATTGAAGAATTATGATGATTGGACTCTTCCTGAACCACCGCCTAAACCCACTCTGAAGAAGAGGGGTATCTTATTTCTCAGTCCTGAAGATATGCAAGAGGCAAAGAAATCTATGAAGGAAAAAAGTATTAAAGCTGAGGATGTCAAGAATTTGCCACCTATTGAAGAAATACATGGCCTTGACACATCACCACCACCTCTACAGGTGGTAGAGGTAAATTCTTTATTAAGGTTCAATGAAAGTGACATTCCTCACAATAAACATCCTAGTCAATGCTTATATGAGTTTGATAACTATATTATGAAGCAAGATCATTTCAATGCTCATGTTCTGAAACAATTGAAATACAATTGTGATATGATTGCTCGCTTGACTGACTTGCTATTTAGAATCAGTAATGATGTTAGAGGTGTAGGAAAGCATGCCTCTATGGTTCATACTCAGTTAGAACAAGTTGCTAAGTCTCAAAAAGAATTGCTTGATGAAATGAATAGTAATATGCATGCTTTTGCTGCTAGAGTAGTAACTAGAGGAGGTATAATGACCCAAGAACCACTCTATCCCGAGGGTCACCCTAAGAGAATTGAACAAGATTCTCAGAGAATTAATACTGATGCACCTAGTCCTTCTAAGAGGAAAAAGAAAAAGAAAAATGACAGGACTTTGCATACCTCTAGTGAACCTGAGACACAAAAACCTCTTGATAATAATGATGTCTCTATTTCCGATGTTGAAACTCAATCTGGTAGTGAACATTCACCTAATGATAATGAAAATGATAATGATGATGTTCACGATGATGCTCAACCTAGTAATGATAAAGAACCAGATAATGATGTTGAAATAGAGCCTGCTCCCGATCTTGATAACCCACAACCTAAAAATAAATGTTATGATAAAAAAGACTTTGTGGCTAGGAAACATGGTAATGAAAGAGAGCCATGGGTTCAGAAACCCATGCCATTTCCACCTAAGCCAACTAAGAAAAAGGATGATGAAGAATTTGAGCGCTTTGTTGAGATGATTAGGCCAGTCTTTTTGCGTACCCGTTTAACTGATATTTTGAAGATGGCTCCTGAAGCTGAAATCTCCACCATGCTTGCTAATTATTCTTTTAAGGATGGAGTACCTAAAAAACTGGGAGATCCGGGAATACCAACTATACCTTGCTCCATCAAAAGAAACTATGTTAAAACTGCTTTGTGTGATTTGGGAGCCGGTGTTAGTGTTATGCCTTTCTCCTTATATAAAAGACTCGATTTAAATAAACTCACACCTACTGAGATATCATTGCAAATGGCTGACAAATCAACATCCATACCTATTGGTATTTGTGAGGATGTGACCGTTGTTATTGCAAATGTTACTATCTTAACGGACTTTGTTATTCTTGAGATGCCCGAGGACGAAAACATGTCGATTATCCTTGGTAGACCCTTTTTAAATACTGCAGGGGCTGTTATTGATTGCAAGAAAAGCAAAGTCACTTTTCATATCAATGGTAATGAGCATACAATGCACTTTCCGAAGAAACAATTCCAAGTGAATGGTATAAATGTTATTGAAGAATCTCCGACCATCACTATTGGAAGTTTTCAATTACCTCTACCTACTGCCAAAAAGAAATATGATATACTTATTGTTGGGGATATGCACATCCCCATTGAGGTAACTTAGTGTTTTATGAAAGTTCTTCGGTTTCATGCTAATCGGAAGTGGTTGTTAATAAGACTTGATCAACCTTATTAATGGATCATTTTTGAGAGGTATGAAGTCGATGAATCTAGTAAGCACAACTCTCTGTTCCCACCTTTTATTTTTCTGTTTTAGTTAGTTGAATAAAATAAAATGCCATGATTATCCTGTTTTCTGTTTTCTCCGTGCAATAAAAAATGACCCAAAAATAAAAATTCTCGGAATGCCCTGGAAATTTAACATGATTTTTTTTCCAAATATTTATGAATTTCTGATGCAAATAACACCTGAGGGGGGTGCACCTGGTGCCCACAAGACACCAGGGCGCGCCAGCACCCCCAGGCACACCCTGGTGGGTTGTGGCCCCCATGTGGCCCCCTCACTTATCTCTTTAGCCCACATTGTCACCTACCTCCAGCAAAAAATCACCACAACCACCATTTTCGTGTTCTTGCTCTCAAACCCGCAGATTTCGATCTCTTTGCTCGAAGCTCCGTTTCTGAAACTGTTTGGAGGGATTGCTTCTTGGTATGTGACTCCTCCATTGCCCCAATTAGTTTTTGTTTTAGTGGGTCATTTTTAGAGTAATTAGCTACTCTTGGTGCTGCTGTAGATGAGCTTGCATGTTGAATTCTTAGAGTTGTAAGTAGTTTGGGTGCTCAATATGGCCTCTATGTATGCTTGGGAGTAGTTGCTAACAATCTTACAAAGTTTTGTTGACAAATTTTTGTGGACTAAAATTTTTCAGAATTTTTATAGGAATAAAATGCAAATCTTTAGGAAGTTTTCCTCCAAGAAAAATGCCAAGGGAGTCATTGGGGAATCATCGGACAGTGACCTTCATATTCCAAGAAAGGTGGAGGTGCGGCCGTGTGAATGGCCGCATGATGCCTTCATGGAGGAGGCCGGGTTCCATCAAGAATTCACTCAGTTTGTCGCAAATGCCGGATTAACCGAGTTCCTCGCAGCTAAGTGTGACCAATATTACATCCTTACGAATTCCTTTGTGCAAAGCTTTAATTATCTAGGGAGAAACAATCCTCCTGAAGTGGAATTTAATCTTTATGCTAAAACTCACAGAATGTCGCTAACCGACTTCTGTAACATATGCTTGATTCCTTCCGATGGGGATTTGAGGGAACCTAGGCCATCTGAGTTTGAGGATTTTCTCCTCGCGTTAACCGTGGGTGAGGATAGAGGCGTGTCGAGCGCCACTGCTACTAGTTTACAGTTTCCCTCAGTGCATTATTTCGCTTTGGTCATCACTAAGTGTTTAACTGCTAGGGAGAAGGTCGACGCACTCAGTGCTCCTGACCTTGCTATTTTACGTCGTGCACTTTATGATGATCACACCTTTAGTATGGGAGCTATGATTGCTCGACGCTTACATCTTAACAAAACCAAGGGAAAAATACATGGTGGTATTTATGCTACTCGTTTAGCGGACCACTTTAGAATCCCATTTCGCCCCCATGATTATCTTTTACCCCGAGTTTACCTTGATCATAAGACACTGCAGGCTCACCAATTCCTTGACGTAACTGAATCTAACCGTGATATTCATTATAACTTAGTATTTAGTCAGGAGACACGTGATGTTATTTCGTTGCCTGCACCTGCTTTGTTTGATCCTATTGCCAGGAATGGATACAGGATTATGCCAGATGACATTGTAGCTTACCGGAACAACCTAGCAGCTGCTGAGGAGGAGCCCCAGGGGTGGGATGCTCAGGTGCCGCCTCCAGCTCACTACGACTTGGGACCGGATGGCTACTACGTATGGTGATTACCAAGCTAGGCCAAAAGCCTAAGCTTGGGGGAGTACGTATTTCTACCGACATTACATTCATGTTCACACATTTCATTCCAGTTGTCGGTATTCATACTCTTTCATTGTATTATCCATGCTAGAATTGTTTTCTCACTTTCTTCTTGTGTGTTTGAAAAACTTTGAGAAAATCCAAAAATATTTCCTACTTCTTTTTGTTTTTCTTTCTAGCTTAGTTTAGTGTTGCATTAAAAGAAAACCCCAAAAGATTTCTCGCTTCTTCTTTTACTTGTTGGGAGCTTTCCCGTGTAAATAGTTTTTCTCGTTTTTGTTTTCTTTAATTTGTTTGCTTCTTGAAAAACTAAAAACTCCAAAAATATTTTAGTGTTTCTCTGAAATTCTTTTCTTTTTTACTTTTTACTTGAGTCATACCGAGAAGACCACGATGAAATTGTTGAGTGGTTCTCATCTGCATTATCGTATATCTAATAAAGAGCCCATGTTACTTTGTCTTCTCCTCCTGAATAAAATGTTTGCAGATTCCAGCTTAGTCCACGGCATTCTTGCACTATTATTATTTTCTTATCATTCGGTCGTGCAAGTGAAAGGCAATAATGACGACATTTGATGAATTGACTGTGGCAGAGAAAAGCGGGTATGAACTCAACTTGTTTTTGTTTTTGTAAATATGTTTAAACTTGTATCCCTTGATTCAGCTCATTATGATCAAACATGTTTGCAATGACCATTAGAGATTATAGTTGTTCATGCCATGCTTAAGTATCTAGGAGTGGATAATGATTTATCTTGGGTGTCAACATGCATTAAAATGGTTGTGATGCGGTATGATGATATGGTATCCTCCTCTGAATGTTTCAAGTGGCTTGACTTGGCACATGTTCACGCATGTAGTTGAATCAAAACCAACATAGCCTTCATGATGTTTATGTTCATGGTGTCCATATCCTACTCATGCTAGTATTCAATGTTGATTATATGTAATGCATGTTCATGACCGTCTTCGCTCTCTAGCTGGCCGCTTCTCAATCTATTTGCTAGCCTTCGCCTGTACTAAGCGGAAATACTGCTTGTGCATCAAAACCCTTAAACCAAGTTATGCCAGATGAGTCCACCATACCTACCTATATGCGGTATTACCCTGCCGTTCGAAAGTAAATTTGCATGTGCCACCTCTCAAAATTCAAATGAACATCTGTTTTGTGTGCCTGGACCGCTCATGGAGCGACAGGGGGCAGTCAGTATCTTCCATGCTAAGCGGGTTATTGTCATAACGAGTGTTTATTCACTTGTCCTTACACGAGAGGGGCGGTAATAGGGATTCCCAGTCCCGAAATAAAAAATAAAAAATAATTAAACAAAACTCCCCCAGGAATGTTGTTGGTTTGGACGGTACCTGTGGATACGGCTCGCCGTGGAGTGTGATCGTTGGTGGAGGGGGAGTAAACCTTTACTTTTACCGCTTGGGAACCGCCGCTAATTTGTTTAGCATGGAAGATATTGATAACTCTTGGTCGTGACGTTACAGGAAGGGTGTACCTCCCAAAATTATATCTATCTCTGTTTTAAACTTTGAGCTCTGGTACCGCTGCAAATCCATGCTTCCCTCTGCGAAGGGACTATCTATTTACTTTTATGTTGAGTCATCACCTTCTCAAATAAGCGCCAGACCTGAGAGCACTATTGTCATGCTCATGCATTGTGTATAGTTGATGTTGGGTGCAGCATGACTGGATCTTTTCTACCATGAATTACAATGTTTAGTCGCTACTTGAACTTTGGAGGTGCTCTGTATTTATGTTTTGTGGTCTCAGAAAGGGCTAGCGGGATACCACTATTGTCATATTGTATCATGATTGTTTTGACAAAGTGTTGGCGTTTGAGATATCTTATTATTGCTCGCTAGTTGCTTATGTTATTGCTATGAGTAAATATAATTTCTAAGAGTTATTGTTGACGTGGTTAGTCATAATCTTTGCTGAAAACCTGGGTGCTACTTAAGCATATAAATGTAAACAAGAACAAAAGAGTTCATAAAAGTTTTTCTTTATCACTTTCAGTTTGTCAACTGAATTGCTTGAGGACAAGCAAAGGTTTAAGCTTGGGGGAGTTGATACGTCTCCAACATATCTACTTTTCCTCACTCTTTTGCCCTTGTTTTGGACTCTAATTTGCATGATGTGAATGGAACTAACCCGGACTGACGCTGTTTTCAGCAGAATTACCATGGTGTTGTTTTTGTGCAGAAATAAAAGTTCTCGGAATGGAAAGAAACTTTTTGGAGATTTATTTTGGAAAATATAAAAAATACTGGAGCCAAAAACCACCGGAGAGGGCGCCCTGGCTGGGCACAACACACCAGGGCGCGCCAGCCCCCTCCCGGCGTGCCCTGGTGGGTTGTGCCCACCTCGTGGCCCCACTTGACCTATTTCCGCCACTATAAATTCCTAAATTTGGAGAAAAAATCAGGGAGAAAGAATTATCGCATTTCGCGAGACGGAGCCGCCGCCACCTCCTGTTCTTCATCGGGAGGCCAGATCTGGAGCACGTTTGGGGCTCCGGAGAGGGGAATCTTTGGTCTTCGTCATCATCAACCTTTCTCCATCGCCCATTCCATGATGCTCCCCACCGGGAGTGAGTAATTCCTTCGTAGGCTTGCTGGTCGGTGAGGAGTTGGATGAGATTCATCATGTAATCGAGTTAGTTTTGTTAGGGCTTGATCACTAGTACCCATTATGTTCTGAGATTGATGTTGCTATGACTTTGCTATGCCTAATGCTTGTCACTAGGGCCCGAGTGCCATGATTTCAGATCTGAACCGTTTATGTTATCATCTCTATATCTATGTTCTTGATCCGATCTTGCCTAGTCATATGCACCTATTACGTGTTATGATCCGTCAACCCCATAGTGACAATATTTGGGATACTTCGCGGTGATGACCGTAGTTTGAGGAGGTCATGTATTCACCATGTGTTAATGCTTTGTTCCGGTTCTCTATTAAAAGGAGGCCTTAATATCCCTTAGTTTCCTTATGGACCCCGCTGCCATGGGAGGGTAGGACAAAAGATGTCATGCAAGTTCTTTTCCATAAGCACGTATGACTATTTACGGAATACATGCCTACATTACATTGATGAACTGGAGCTAGTTCTGTATCGCCCGAGGTTATGACTGTCACATGATGAATATCATCCAACGAGCTACCGATCCAGTGCCTACGACCTTTTCACTGATTGTTCTTGCTAAGTTACTACTGCTGTTGTTGCTGTTCCAACTGCTACAAACCTATTGCTACAACTGTTACCGCTACTGTTACTATTGCAACTGCTATCAAAACTATCATTTTATTGTGCTACTGGTCACTCCGCTGCAGATACTTAATCTCCAGGTGTGGTTGAATTGACAACTCAACTGCTAATACTCTCAAGTATTCTTTGGCTCCCCTTGTGTCGAATCTATAAATTTTGGTTGAATACTCTACCCTCAAAAACTGTTGCGATCCCCTATACTTGTGGGTTACCAGCCACCCTCCCATAGCCCCGACGTCCTCCCCATATTCTCCTCCCTTACCTCTGCCGAAACTGACAGGGTTCATTGTCATCGGCGCCGCCCGCACAAAGCTCACCCCGTCGTTGTTGACCAGCTCCCGATGCCAGAATCCATCTGTGCCGCCCTCCCCAACCTTCTCCCCCTCACTGGTGTCAGAATCAACCAGTTTTGGCGTTGTCGCCGCCACCCATGCAAAGGCCGCTTCCTTCGTTGTCGAGCATCCTGTGTCTAGGAATGAAGCCATTGGAGTTTGAAGATGCCATCGGAGGCATGTCTGGGAACCCAAGTTGGCAAACGACACATGAATCAGACTTCTTCGCCTCGCCATGGTCGAGCTCTCTGCCTCATCCGTTGGCTCGACCATGTGTGTAACATCCCAGAGCTTTTCCTTAATTAAAATTGATTTCATTAATTAATAATCAACTTGAATATTTTATTTTGCCATTTTGTTAAAAGGTGAGTAAGTAAACGTACTCCTCTCTTGGGTTGTTCTGGATCGAGACACAAGCCGAAACCATCAGACACGACCTAGTTGTGATATTTTGGAGGTACCCAAATTATTTCACGATGTTTGCAGAAGCCTAAATATCATTTGTATTTAAAACCCCTTTAGCATAGGAAGTGGAGTCATTTTTAAAACAGTCATTTGAACAAAGTCCGAATTGGTTAGGACATTGCATGTGGCCTTGTTATATTATAAGTAGGCCACCTGTCAAATATCGTCGCATAAGGGATCATTTGATATACATGAACCATTAACTATGCAAGGCGTATTGGCCCATTAAATAAATAAACCATCATACCAAATGTGTGATATTCCGTGATGAAAGAAAAATCGTCGCCTAAGATCGTTTTCTGTGACGAAAACCATCACCGTCTGATTTTGCGCTCACGGCAGCCTCCTCGGCTACTTTGGTGATGTTCTGCCTAGTTTTAGGCAACGTTTTTTGCCGTCACTAGGCAAGTATATTTTCTGGGGCCAAATCCATTTCCTTCCTAACTTTGGCCCGACGCATATTTACCCCTAAAAAAAATCATGTGCTCAACTTTGCCCCTCTTCCGTCAGAAGCACTTATAGGAATACCCTTTCGTGACGTTTCCGTCTAGTCAAAGGGGTTTGACAGTCACCGAGACATTTTCGGGACATAGTTGCCCCTTTGTGTATGTTTCACTTACACGTGGGACCTACTCTTGAAAAAACAAAAGAAAACTGTCTCTTTGTGTATGTTCTCCTAATGATGTGATCCCGTTATCAAATGACAACTCTTGTCCATGGCTAGGAAACCACAGCCATGTTTGATTAACGAGCTAGTCCATTAGGGGCTTACTAGGGACACATTGTTGTCTATGTACCCACACATGTATTTGAGTTTCCAATCAATACAATTATAGCATGGATAATAAACATTTATCATGAACAAGGAAATATAATAATAACCATTTTATTATTGCCTCTAGGGCATATTTCCAACAGTCTCCCACTTGCACTAGAGTCAATAATCTAGCTCGCGTCACTATGTGATTTTACATTGTAATGAATCTAACACCCATACAGTTCTGGTGTTGATCATGTTTCCCTCGTGGAAGAGGCTTAGTGAGTGGATCTGCAATATTCAGATCCGTGTGTAATTTGAAAATACTTATGTCTCCTCCCTCGATGTAATCGCAGATGGAATTGAAGCGTCGCTTTATGTGTCTAGTCCTCTTGTGAAACCTTGGTTCCTTGTCTAGAGCAATGGCACCAGTGTTGTCACAGAACATAGTCATTGGGTTCAGTGCACTGGCACAACTCCAAGATCCATCATGAACTGCTTCATCCAGACACCTTCCTTCGCCGCCTCCGAGGCAGATATGTACTCCGCTTCGCATGTAGAATCAGCTACCACGCTTTGCTTGGAACTGCACCAGCTTACTGCTCCTCCATTGAGAATAAATACGTATCCGGTTTGAGACTTAGAGTCATCCGGATCAGTGTCAAAGCTTGCATTGACGTAACCCTTTACGACGAGTTCTTGATCACCTCCATAAACGAGAAACATTTCCTTAGTCCTTTTCAGGTACTTTAGGATATTCCTGACCGCCGTCTAGTGATCCATTCCTGGATTACTTTGAAACCTTCCGGCCATACTTATGGCAAGGCTGACGTCTGGTCTTGTGCACAAGATTGCATACATGATAGAGCCTATCGCAGAAGCATAGGGGATGACACTCATCTTTTCTCTATCCTCTGCAGTCACTGGGCATTGAGTCTTACTCAACTTTACACCTTGTAACACAGGCAAGAACCCTTTCTTGGACTGATCCATTTTGAACTTCTTCAAAACTTTATCAAGGTATGTGCTCTGTGAAAGTCCTATTAAGCGTCTTGATCTATCTCTATAGATCTTGATGCCTAATATGAAAACAGCTTCCCCTAGGTCCTTCATTGAAAAACTCGTGTTCAAATATTCCTTCATGCTCTCCAAAAATTCTATATTATTTCCAATCAGCAATATGTCATCCACATATAATATTAGAAACACTATAGAGCTCCCACTCACTTTCTTGTAAATACAAGCTTCTCTGTAAACTTGTATAAACCCAAACGCTTTGATCACCTCATCGAAACGCTTATTCCAACTCCGAGATGCCTGCACCAGTCCAGAAATGGATCGCTGGAGCTTGCAAACTTTGTCAGCATTCTCTGGATCAATAAAACCTTCTTGTTGCATCATATACAATTCTTCCTCAAGGAAACCGTTGAGAAACGCTGTTTTGACATCCATCTGCCAAATTTCATAATCGAAAAATGCAGCTATTGCTAACATGATTCTGACGGACTTAAGCATCACTACAGGAGAGAAAGTCTCATCGTAGTCAATTCCTTGAACTTGTGAAAAACCCTTTGCCACAAGTCAAGCTTTATAGACGGTGACATTACCGTCCGCGTCCGTCTTCCTCTTAAAGATCCATTTATTCTGAATGGCCTTTCGCCCTTGAGGTAATACTTCCAAAATCCACACTTTGTTTTCATACATGGATCATATCTCGGATTTCATGGCCTCTAACCATTTGTCGGAATCCAGGCCCACCATCGCTTCTCCATAGCTCGTAGGTTCATCGTTGTCCAACAACATGACCTCCAAGACAGGGTTACCGTACCACTCAGGAGCAGTACGTGCCCTTGTCGACCTACGAGGTTCGACAGTAACTTGATCCGAAGCGTCATGATCACTATCATTAGCTTCCTCTTCAACTGATGTAGGCTCCACAGAAACATCTTTCTATGCTGCGCTACTCTCTGGTTGAAGTGAAGGTTCAACAACCTCATCAAGTTCTATCTTCCTCCCACTCAATTCTTTCGAGAGAAACACTTTCTTGAGAAATGACCCATTCTTAGCGACAAACACTTTGCCTTCGGATCTGAGATAGAAGGTGTACCCAACCGTCTCTTTTGGGTATCCTATGAAGACGCATTTCTCCGCTTTGGGTTCCATCTTTTCAGGCTGAAGCTTTTTGACATAAGCATCGCATCCCCAAACTTTAAGAAACGACAACTTTGGTTTCTTGCCAAACCACAGTTCATACGGCGTCGTCTCAACAGATTTAGATGGTGCCCTATTTAAAGTGAATGCAGCTATCTCTAACGCATAACCCCGAAACGATAGTGGCAAATCGACAAGAGACATCATAGAGCGCACCATATCCAATAAGGTTCGATTACGACGTTCGGACACACCATTTCGCTGTGGTGTTCCAGGTGGCGCCAACTGTGAAACAATTCCACATTGTCTTAAGTGATTGCCAAACTCATAACTCAGATATTCTCCTCCTCGATCAGATCGTAGGAATTTAATCTTCTTGTTACGATGATTCTCAACTTCACTCTGAAATTGCTTGAACTTTTCAAACGTTTCAGACTTATGTTTCATTAAGTTAATATACCCATATCTACTTAAGTCATCGGTGAAGGTGAGAAAATAACGATATCCACCGCGCGCCTCAATGCTCATCGGACCGCACACATGAGTATGTATGATTTCCAACAAGTCACTTGCCCGTTCCATTGTTCCAGAGAACGGGGTTTTAGTCATCTTGCCCATGAGGCATGGTTCACATGTGTCAAGTGATTCAAAATCAAGTGACTCAAAAAGTCCATCAGCATGGAGTTTCTACATGCGTTTTACTCCAATATGACCTAAGCGGCAGTGCCACAAGAAAGTGGTGCTATCATTATCAACTCTACATCTTTTGGCATCAATGTTATGAACATGGGTATCATCACTATCGAGATTCAATAAAATAAACCCCTCACAATGGGTGCATGACCATAAAAGATATTACTCATATAAATAGAACAACCATTATTCTCCGATTTAAATGAGTAACCGTCTCGCAATAAACAAGATCCAGAAATAATGTTCATGCTTAACGCAAGCACTAAATAACAATTATTCAGGTTCATCACTAATCCCGATGCTAGTCGAAGAGCGAGCGTGCCGACGGCGATCACATGAACCTTGGAACCATTTCCCACGCGCATCGTCACTTCGTCCTTTGCCAGCCTCCGTCTATTCCGTAGTTCTTGCTTTGAGTTGCAAATGTGAGCAACTGAACCGGTATCAAATACCCAGGCACTACAACGAGAGTTGGTAAGGTACACATCAATAACATGTATATCATATATACCTTGTTTGGTGTTGTCCGCCTTCTTGTCGGCCAGATACTTGGGGCAGTTCCGCTTCCAGTGACCAGTACCCTTGCAATGAAAGCACTCAGTTTCTGGCTTGGGCCCAGTCTTGGGTTTCTTCACGGGAGGGGCAACTGATTTGCCACTCTTCTTGGAGTTACCCTTCTTGCCCTTGCCATTCTTCTTGAAACTACTGGTTTTATTGACCATCAACACTTGATGCTCCTTCTGGATTTCAGACTCAGCGACTTTTAGCATCGCAAACAGCTCGGTGACTGATTTGTTCATCCCTTGCATGTTATAGTTCAATACAAAGCTCTTGTAGCTAGGTGGCAGTGACTGAAGAACTCTGTCAGTGATCGCCTCCGGCGGGAGAGCAATTCCCAACTCAGCCAGACGGTTGGAATACCCAGACATTCTAAGTATGTGTTCACTGACAGACCCGTTCTCCTCCATCTTGCAAGCATAGAACTTATCAGAGGTCTCATACCTCTCGATCCGGGCATTCTTTTCAAAGATAAACTTCAACTCCTGGAACATCTCATATGCTCCATGACGTTCACAACGCCTTTGAAGTCCCGGTTCTAAGCCATACAACATAGCACACTGAACTATTGAGTAATCATCCGAACGCGACTGCCAGGCGTTCGCAACGTCTGCAGACGACACTGGAGCGGGTGGTTCACCGAGCGGTGCATCAAGTACATAAGCCTTTTGGGAAGCCGTGAGGATAATCCTCAGATTACGGGCCCAGTCTACAAAGTTACTTCCATCATCTTTCAACTTAGCTTTCTCTAGGAACGCATTGAAATATAGGGGAACTACTGCGCGAGCCATTGATCTACAACATAAAATTTGCAAAGACAACTTAGACTATTCTTCAAGATAATGAGTTTAGTTAATCATATTATTTAATAAACTCCCACCCAAATTGACATCCCTCCGGTCATCCGAGTGCTACATGATCCAAATTCACCAACCCAAGTCCGATCATCACGTGAGATGAGGTGGTTTCAATGGTGAACATCTCCATGTTGATCATATCTACTATATGACTCATGTTCGACCTTTCGGTCTCTTGTGTTCCGAGGCGATGTCTGTACATGCTAGGCTCGTCAAGTTTAACCCGAGTGTTCCGCATGTGCAACACTAGCTTGCACCCGTTGTATGCGAACGTAGAGTCTATCACACCCGATCATCACGTGGTGTCTCGAAACGACGAACTTTCGCAACGGTGCACACTAGGGAAGAACACAATTTTATCTTGAAATTTTAGTGAGGGATCACCTTATAATGCTACCGTCATCCTAAGCAAAACAAGGTGCATAAAAAGGATTAACATCACATGAAAATCATAAGTGACATGATATGGCCATGATCTTGTGCTTTTGATCTCCATCTCCAAAGCACCGACATGATCTCTATCGTCACCGGCATAACACCATGATCTCCATCATCTTGATCTCCATCAACGTGTCGCCATGAGGTTGTCGCGCCAACTATTGCTTCTACAACTATTGCTAACACATAGCGATAAAATAAAGCAAAAAGACGAAAATAAATTAAAGACAACCCTATGGCTCCTGCCGGTTGCCGTACTCATTGACATGCAAGTCGTGATAATCTATACAAAACCTGATCATCTCATACGTCACATATATCTCATCATGTCTTTGGCCATATCATATCACATCATACCCTGCAAAAACAAGTTAGACGTCCTCTAATTTGTTGTTGGATTTTTTACGTGGCTGCTATGGGTATCTAGCAAGAACGATTCTTACCTACGCAAAGCCACAACGGTGATATACAAGTTACTATGTCACCTTCTACAAGGACCGCCTCTGTCGAATCCGATTGAACTAAAGTGGGAGAGACAGACACCCGCCAGCCATCTTATGCAACAAAATTACATGTCAGTCGATGGAACCGGTCTCTTGTACGTGGACGAGTAAGGTTGGTCCGAGCCGCTTCATCCCATAATACCGCTGAATCAAGAAAAGACTAAGGAGGGAAGCAATCTGAATATCAGTGCCCACAAACTCCTTTGTGTTCTACTCGTGATCTCATCTACGCATAGACCTAGCTCTGATACCACTGTTGGGGAACGTTGCATGGGAAACAAAATTTTTCCTACGCACACACAAGATCTATCCATGGGGATGAGCATCTACGAGAGGGGAGATCGGATCCACATACCCTTGTAGATCGCTAAGCGGGAAGCGTTAAGAAACGCGGTTGATGTAGTCGAACGTCTTCGCGATCCAAATCACAAGCCGTCCCGCGATCCAATCACGATCTAGCGCCGAACGGACGGCACCTCCGCGTTCAGCACACGTACAACTCGATGACGATCTCCGCCTCCTTGATCCAGCGAGCGAGGGCGGAGAGGTAGATGAGTTCTCCGGCAGCACAACGGCGTGGTGGCGGTGGTGGTGAACTAATCCGGCAGGGCTTCGCTGAGCTCTACCGAACTAATCTAGAGGAGAAAGACGATCTAGAGGGGAGAGGGCAACACGTGGCTTTTCAGGTGGTGGCTGCCCTCAAAACCCCCACTATATATAGGAGGAAGGGGAGGGGGGAGGCAGCCCTAGCCCCTCCTCCAAGGAGTAGTTCGGCCAAACCAAGGGGGATAGTCCTCCCCCCACAAGGACTCCTCCTCCCACAAGGAAGGTGGAGTCTTGGGAGGACTCTTTCCCCACTTGGCCTCCTCCCACCTCCTGCGCATGGGCCCTTAGGGGCTGGTTGCCCAGCCCACCAGGGGCTGGTGCGCCACCTCCTAGGCCCATGTGGCCCCTGGGGTGGGTGGGCCCCTCCCGGTGGACCCCCAAAACCCTCCCGGCACCCCCGGTACACTACCGGAAATACCCGAAACTTTTCCGGTGACCAAAACGGGACTTCCTATATATCAATCTTTACCCCCGGACCATTCCGGAGCTCCTCGTGACGTCCTGGATCTCATCCAGGACTCCGAACAACCTTCGGTCACCAACATACATAACTCAATAATACCGAAACGTCACCAAACGTTAAGTGTGCAGACCCTGCGGGTTCGAGAACTATGTAGACATGACCGAGATACCTCTATGGTCAATAACCAATAGCGGGACCTGGATGCCCATATTGGCTCGTACATATTCTACGAAGATCTTTATCGGTTGAACCTCTATGTCAAGGATTCAGTTAATCCCGTACGTTCTTCCCTTTGTTTATCAGTATGTTACTTGCCCGAGATTCGATCGTCGGTATCTCCATACCTAGTTCAATCTCGTTACCGGCAAGTCTCTTTACTCATTCCGTAATACAAGATCCCGTGGCTGACACTTTAATCACTTTGCTTGCAAGGCTCATTGTGATGTTGTATTACCGAGTGGGCCCTGAGATACCTCACCGTCACACGGAGTAACAAATCCCAGTGTTGATTCACGCCAACTCAACAGACACCCTCGGAGATACCTGTAGAGCATCTTTATAGTCACCCAGTTACGTTGTGACGTTTTATACACACAAGGTAATCCTCCGGTGTCAGTGAGTCACATGATCTCATGGTCATAGGAACACATACTTGACATGTAGAAAACAATAGCAATAAACTGACACGATCATATGCTACGTTCATAGTTTGGGTCTTGCCAATCACATCATTATCCTAATGATGTGATCCCGTTATCAAATGACAACTCTTGTCCATGGCTAGGAAACCACATCCATCTTTGATTAACGAGCTAGTCCATTAGAGGCTTACTAGGGACACATTGTTGTCTATGTACCCACACATGTATTTGAGTTTCCAATCAATACAATTATAGCATGGATAATAAATATTTATCATGAACAAAGAAATATAATAATAACCATTTTATTATTGCCTCTAGGGCATATTTCCAACAGGAGCCACGAGGGGGCCACAAGCCATCAGGGCGCGCCCTGTTGGTTTGTGGGGCCCTCGTGCGGCTCCCGGCCTCCTTCCGAAGTTTCAAGGTCTTCTTTTGGTCTAAAAAATCATCAAAAATTTCCGTGGCAATTGGAATTCGTTTGGTACTGTAAATCTGAAAAGTAAAAAACAAGCAGAAAACAGCAACTTGCACTGGGCACTGGGTCAATAGGTTTGTGCTCAAAAATATTATAAACTGGTAAATAAAGACCCAAAAAGTATCCTAGAATGATAATATATCAGCATGGAACAATAAAAAATTATAAATACATTGGAGAAGTATCAAGCATCCCCAAGCTTAATTCCTGCTCGTCCTCGAGCAGGTAAATGATAAAAACAGAATTTTTGATGTGACATGCTATCCATTATGTAATATTATGCATGTATGCTCATTGAGAAACGATGAATCAACAAATATTAACATAGCAATACTTATAAGTATCAGACACAAAATCATCAATCTTTCAAAGTATACGATCCTCAAAGAATGTTTACCCCCCATTCATCTTATTATATTAGCAAGGCATGGCTCCATCTTCACCACATTAATATAAATGTCAAGCACCACGGTGTCCAAGTCAGGCAATTGGATCGTACTTTTTCAATATGCATCAACTTTTTATTCTTCACGCAATACATGAGCGTGAGCCATTGGACATAGCATTTAAGTGGAATAGAATATGGTGGTAGTTATCAAAGGGGCAGAAAGTGGAGAAGATAGTCTCACATCAACTAGGCGTACCAACGGGCTATGGAGATGCCCATCGATAGATGCCAATGCAAGGAGTAGTGATTGCCATGCAAATGATGCACTAGATCTATAACTCTATGAAAGCTCAAATGAAGCTAAGTGGGGTGTGCATCCAACTTGCTTGCTCATGAAGACCTCGGGCATTTGAGGAAGCCCGTCATAGGAATATACAAGCCAAGTTTGTAATAATGAAAAAGTAATTCCCACTAGCATATGAAAGTGACATATCATGAGACTCTCTACATGAGGAGCAAAGTGCCACTTTGAGGCACATGTGTGGTAAAAGATAGTAGCAAAGTCCCTTCTCTCATTTTCTCTCATTTTTTATTCAGAATGGTGGGCTCATTTGGCCTCCCCCATCTTTATTTCCTCACTGGGACAATGCTCTAACAATGATTATCATCACACTTTTATTTACTTACAACTCGATATGGAGAACTGATATGAAGATATGACTCTATAGGAATGCCTCTGGCAGTGTACCAGGATGTGCAATGATATAGCGTGACATGTATCAAAAATATGACGAACGGTGGCTTTCCACAAATACTATGTAAGCTCTATATGATCATGCAAAGCAATATGATGATGACCAAACTAGTCATGTGAAGTGACGATGGAATTTCCATGGCAATATATCTCGGAATGGCTATGAAAATGCCATGATAGGTAGGTATGGTGGCTGTTTTGAGGAAGATATAATGAGGCTTATGTGCAACAGAGCGTATCATGTCATGGGGTTTGGATGCACCGGCAAAAGTTGCACCGATCCTCGAGGTGAGAATGGGCTATGCACGGTACCGAAGAGGCTAGCAAATATGAGAAGGTGAGATTGCGTATGTCCATGGTTTCACATTAGTCATAAAGAACTCATATACTTATTGAAATGTTTTATTAGTTTTATTATAAGTGAAAGTACTACTCGCATGCCCCGAGGGAAGAGGTTGGTAGGAGTTAACCATCGCGTGCTTCCGACCCGAAACAACACTAGGATTTCAACGAGGAATGGAAATTCTCACACTTCATCACCATGCCTTTTTAATTTTTAGATTAACAAAAAGTTAACCTCTCTTAGTATCGAAACTTCTATGAATCAACAATTATGAACTCACACCTTTTTCATATTACCACATCAATATCATTAACCCGCAATTTCTCTATATGTGCTACATGATGGTTTTGATTATCACTCATTGAATACCTAATATTTTTGGACTAGTCTTATGACCCATGCAAATTACCTTCACTATTTATTAACTCTCAAACAAATATAAGTGAAGAACGAGAGTGAAATTATTTCTATAAAATCTTCACACCACCGTGGTCAAAAAGATATAAGTGAAGTACTAGAGCAACTGCTAAGCTGAAAAGATATAAGTGAAGCACATAGAGTATTCTAACAAATTATGATGAAGGTGTGTCTCTCTTAAATAGGTGTGTCCAAAAAACAATGATTGTGGTAAACTGAAAGTAAAAGCAAACAAAACAAATGACACCCCAAGCAAAACTCATATCATGTGACGAATAAAAATATAGCTTCAAGTGACATACTGATGGATTGAGATGAAAGAGGGGATGCCTTCCGGGGCATTCCCCAGCTTAGACGCTTGAGTCTTCCTTAAAATAATACCATGGGGTGCCTTGCGCATCCCCAAGCTTAGGCTCTTGCCACTCCTTATTCCTTTGTCCATCGTGATAACACCCAAGTATCTCGTGATAACACCCAAGTATAAGCAGCATATTGAATAATTTAGTTACTGTTATAAATTGATTCTTATTTCATAATTGCATAATAGATTCTTATAAATTGATCCGTTAGTCATCCCAAAGGCTTTACTTGGCACTTTATTGAAATTAAAGACACAAAACATGATTACTATAGTATCTTATCATGTGAACACTAAAAAACAGAAAGTAAAAGTGTTGGGTTGTCTCCCAATGAGAGCTTTTCTTTAATGCCTTTTAGCTAGGCATGACGATTTCAATGATGCTTACATAGGAATAGTAACTGAAACATGCAAGAGAGCATCATGAATCTCATGACAAGCACATTTCAGTCTAACCCACTTCCCATGCATTGGGATTTTGTGAGGAAACAATTTATGGGAACAAGAATCAACTAGCATAAGAAGGCAAAACAAGCATAACTTCAAAACTTTCAACACATAGAGAGGAAACATGATATTATTGCAATTCCTACAAGCATATGTTCCTCCCTCATAATAATTTTCAGTATCATCATGAAGGAATTCAACAATATAACTATCACATAAATCATCCTTTTCGTGATCCACAAGCATAGAAATTTATTACTCTCCACATAAGCAATTTTCTTCTCATTCATTGTAGTGGGAGCAAACTCAACAAAATAACTATCATGAGATACATGATTGACATAACCAAATTGAAAATTAAAATCATGATGACAAGTTTCATGGTTACTATCACTATTTATAGCATACATGTCATCATCATAATCATCATAGATAGGAGGCATGCCATCATCATAATAAATTTGCTCTTGAAAACTTGGGGGACTAAAAATATCATTTTCATCAAACATAGAATCCCCAAGCTTGTGGCTTTGCATATCATTAGCATCATGGATATTCAGAGAATTCATACTAGCAACATTGCAATAATGCTCATCATTCAAGGAATTCTCATTAATTATTTTCATAAACTCTTCCTCTACCAATTGAGCACAATTTTCCGAACCATCATTTTCACGAAAGACATTAAAAAGACGAAACAATTGAGGCAACCTAAATTCCATTTTTTGTAGTTTTCTTTTATAAGACCAAATTACTGAAAAACAAGAAACTAAAAGATTTAATTGCAAGATCTAAAGATATACCTTCAAGCACTCACCTCCTCGGCAACGGCGCCAGAAAGCGGCTTGATGTCTACTACGCAACTTTATTCTTCTAGACTCTGTTGGGCCTCCAAGCGCAGAGTTTTGTAGGACAGTAGCACTTTTCCCTCAAGTGGATGACCTAAGGTTTATCAATCCGTGGGAGGTGTTGGATGAAGATGGTATCTCTCAAACAACCCTGCAATCAAATACAAGAAATCTCTTGTGTCCCCAACACACCCAATACAATGGCAAATTGTATAGGTGCACTAGTTCGGCGAAGAGATGGTGATACAAGTGCAATATGGATGGTAGTAATAGATTTTTGTAATCTGAAAATATAAAACAGCAAGGTAATAAATAGTAAACAGCAAGCAAAACAATATATTAATGCTTGGAAACAAGGCCTAGGGTTCATACTTTCACTAGTGCAATCTCCCAACAATGCTAACATAGTTGAATCATATGATCATCCCTCAACGTGCAACAAAGAACCACTCCAAAGTTCCTATCTAGCAGAGAACAATAAGATAAAATTGGTGTAGGTAGTAGAACCACCTCAAAGTTATTATTTCCGATCAATCTTTTGGGATATTCCTATAAGTGTCACAAACAGCCCTAGAGTTCGTACTAGAACAACACCCATGATACATATCAATCAACCCTAATGTTACCTAGATACTCCAATGTCACCTCAAGTATCCATGGGTAAATTATGCAACATGCATCCAACAATTTGTGGTCAATCATATTCAATCCAACACAAAGAACTTCAAGGAGCAGCCCAAGATTTCTATCGGAGAACGTGTTATGAAAACGTGCAATCAACCCCTATGCATAGATCCCCAAGGTCACCGGAATCCGCAAGTTGATGCCTAAACATATATCAAGTGAATCAATAGAATACCCCAATGTCACTACAGGTATCCCAAGAAAGACGTACATCAAGTGTTCTCAAACCAAAATATTCAATCCAACATAACGAGATCTCAAAGGGAAAGATTCAATTCATCATGACATGATAGGAAGGGAATAACATCATATGATATGACTATATTAACAAAGCCCGTGATACATCAAGATCGTGACATCTCAAGAACACGAGAGAGATTGAACACATAGCTACTGGTACATATCCTCAGCCCCGAGGGTGAACTACTCCCTCCTCGTCATGGCCTTCGCCAGGATGATGAAGATGGTCACCGATGATGGTTTCCCCTCTCCGGCAGGGTGCTGGAACATCTCTAGATTAGTTTTTCGTCGATACAGAGTGTTGCGGCGGCGGAACGGAGAGTCTATGTTTATTTCTGGGGTTTCTGGAATTTATAGGATTTTTCAGCGTTGGAATCACGCGCAACGGAGCCTCGTGGGCCCCAACACATATCAGGGCGCGGCCTAGGGGGGCCACGCCCTGATGGCTTGTGCCCCACCGGTGGCTCCCCTCTGGTGGTTCTTCGCTCCAATATGGCTTATTTCCTCCAGAAAAAATCACCAAAAAGTTTCAGGCGATTCCGAGAACTTTCATTTTCTGCACAAAAACAACACCACGGTAATTCTGTTGAAAATAGCGTCAGTCCGGGTTAGTTCTAAATAAATCATATAAAGTGCATCAAAACCATATAAAAGTATTGTAAACATAGGCAATCATGGCATGAATACTTCATAAATTATCAATACGTTGGAGACGTATCATTATCCTTGAAAGTCCTTCTTATATAGAATTTTGTCTATTACGAGATGCTCACAACTCATATTATAGTGCTCAAAGTTTTCCCAAGCTTCCTGTACTATATAGTCAAATTCTTGCATGAGGATAAGAGCGGCTATCTTCTTAGCCCTTGGGTCTTTTATGACCGGCAATTCATAGAAAAGCCTTTGTAAGGTGGGGTAAGTACGCATAAATCTTCTTTCAAGCTTTAGAACAAGGGTAGTGATAGCATCGGCATAACTTTTAGTTCTTTTAAGAATTGGTGTATCCTTGCAAGTTAAAGCACCCGTACAATTAAAGAATTCTTGGATAATGCTTATCCCTATGATATTCAAAAACTTTTACGTCTCCCTGTGGGGGAGTTTCCTCATTGGGGAATTCACTCCCATCATCTTTTTCAATGATAAAATCGGACATGATAGCAACTTTCAAGCAAGCAAGACAAGCAACGGAGTGAACTAGTGACAAGCAAAGATAAATATTTTTGTATTTTTGATTTTTATGAGACAAACAAAATATAACATCAAATAAAAAGATAAACAAGTGAATGAAAATTTGTGTGAAGTTACTTGATAGTTGATGATGATATTCCCCGGCAACGGCGCGAGAAATCCTTCCTGATACTTGTGAGCCGTGTTGGGTTTTCTATGAAGAGGAACGGGTTATTGCAGCACAAAGTGGGTAAGTATTTTCCTCAGTTATGAAACCAAGGTTTATCGAACCAATAGGAATATCAATCCTCAATCGTCTTCAACGGCTGCACACAAAATAACAAACAACTTGCACCCAACGCGGGCAAGAGGGTTGTCAATCCCCTTGATCTCTTCATTTGCAAGCAAATGAGTTGTGTAGATAATTGTAGATAATTGTTAATTGCAAAATAAAAAAAAAGATAAATGAAGGCATCAAGGTAATAGTAACGTTTGTAAATTTATAAGTGAATAGACCCGGGGGCCATAGTTTTCCCTAGCGGCATCTCTCATGTAGGCAGCATACGGTGGCTAACAAATTACTATTGGGCAATTGATAGAAAAGCGGATAGTTATGCGATTTCACGGCAATGATCATGTGTATATAGGCATCACGTCCATAAACAAATAGGCCAACTCTTGCCTGCACCTATTACTATTACTCCACTTCAAGAGCACTTCCATGATTGCCTCTCTACGTATTAAGTTCATGACAAACAGAGTAATGCATGGAGAACAATGACATGATGTAGACAAAGTAAACTCAAGCAATATGAATAAACCCCATCGTGTTATCCTTAGTAGCAACAACACAAAGACGCATCTTGTCCCCTAGTTTGTCACTGGGATATAGAAACTCGTCAGGTTGAACCTACCACAAGGCACCTCTCTCACCGATAAAATATCAATCTAGTTGGCCAAACTATTTCAATAGATCGGAGAGAATTACGAAGCTATAATGATCATGCAATTAAGAGACATAATATATATCAGAGATATCTCAAATACTTTTCATGAATAATCTGAACATAAACCCACAATTCATCGGATCCCAACAAACACACCGCACAATAGGATTACATCGGATAGATCAAAGCAAAGATGCAATGATCATTGTATTGAAGATCAAGAGATAGGGAGATTGCAATCTAGGTACTAGCTATGGACCCATAGGTCTGTGGTGAACTACTCACACATCATCATGAGGGCAGCAAGGTTGATGTAGAGGCCCTCCGTGATCGATGCCCCCTCCGGCAGGGTGCCGGAACGGAGCTCCAGATGGCCTCGCGACGGAACAGAGACTTGCGGTGGCGTAAAAAGAGTCTCGGGACTGCCTCCAGGGTTTTTGAGATATAAGAGAATTTACAAGCCATAGAACGAGGTCGGAGCAGCCACGAGGGGGCCACAAACCATCAGGGCACCCCCCAGAGCGCGCCCTGTTGGCTTGTGGGGCCCTCGTGCAGCTCCCGACCTCCTTTCAAAGTTTCCAGGTCTTCTTTTGGTCCAGAAAAAATCATCAAAAAGTTTCGTGGCAATTGGACTTCGTTTGGTACTGTAAACCTGAAAAGTGAAAAACATGCAGAAAACAGCAACTGGCACTGGGCACTGGGTCAATAGGTTAGTTCTCAAAAATATTATAAATTTGTAAATAACGACCAAAGAAGTAACCTAGAATGATAATATATCAGCATGGAACAATAAAAAATTATAGATACGTTGGAGACGTATCAATGTATTATAATGATGAGCGGTGGCTTTGCCACAAATATCATGCCAGGTCTATATGATCACGCAAAAAATATGACAATGAATGCTCAAGTCATGTGAATACTAACAATGGAAGTTGCATGGCAATATATCTTGGAATGGCTATGGAAATGCCATGATAGGTAGGTACGATGGATGTTTTGAGGAAGGATTTAATGAGGCTTATTTGTGAGAGAGAGTGTAATCTCAAATGTTTTCGATGCACCGGCAAAGTTTGCACCAAGTATCGAGGTGAGAGTGAGCAATGCATGGTACCGAAGTGGCTAGCAACATATGGATAGGTGGAAGTGCCTGTAGACCAAAAACTCATAGTAAACCTAAAAAACTCAAGTACTTATTGCCAAAGTTTTATTAGCCCTAGAAGCAAAGTATAACTCACATGCTCCTAGGGAGGAGGTTTGGAGGAGTTAACCATCGCGCACCCCCGATACAAACACACAAAGGTTTATACAATCAAAGATAAATCATACTCGGAATTCACCGCCAATGCAAGCGGCCATCACTTTCATGCATACAGACTCACAAACCTTAACACCAATATTAATACTCAACTTTAATTATTCACTAACATACTGATACGTCTCCAACGTATCTATAATTTCTTATTGTTCCATGCTATTATATTGTCATTCTAGGATACTTTTTAGGCAATTACTTGTTGTTTTATATTATTTTTGAGCACTAACCTATTAACCCAATGCCAAGTATCAATTGTTGTTTTCTGCGTGTTTTTGGCTTTTCAGGAATACCGTACCAAACGAAGTCCAAATACCCCGAAACTTTTTGATGATTTTTCTGGACCAAAATAAGACCTGGACGCTTCGAAGGAAGACCGGAGGGCACACGAGGTGCCCTCAAGTCATCACGGCACGCCCAGGGGGGTGGTCGCGCCCTGATAGCTTGGGGCCACCTCCCCGCTCTCCAGACCTTGTTCTCTAGCCTATAAATTCACATATATTCCAAGATACCTGGAGAGCCTCCCGAAACACTTTTTCTGCCGCCGCAAGTCTCTGTTCCGCCGTGTGCCCATCTGGAGCCCAGTTCCGGTGCCCTGCCAGAGGAGGGATCGATCACAGAGGGCCTATACATCAACCTTGCTGCTTCCATGGTGATGTGTGAGTAGTTCACCGGTCCGTAGTTAGTACCTAGATAGCTATCTCTCTCTATGATCTTCATTGCCAAGATCACCGCGATTCCCGCGGTGATCTATCTTATGTAATCAATCTTTGCAGTGTGTTTGTTGGGATCTGATGAATTGTGGGTTTATTTTCAGATTATTCATAAAAAGATATTGAATAGTTGCTGGTATTTTATTTTCATGATTATTATAGCTTCTGATCTATCGGTTTTGTTTGGCCAACTAGATTGATTTTCTTCAAGTGGGAGTGGTGCGTTGTAGTGGGTTCAATCTTGCGGTGCTCAATCCCAGTGGCAGAAAGGGACATGACATGTATTGTATTTCTTCCACTAAGGTAAAACGATGGGTTTTATTCATATTGATTGGATTTACTTTGTCTACATCATGTCATCATCCTCCAAGCATTACTCCGTTTTTACCTAATACTCTAGATGCATGCTGGATAGCGGTCGATGGGTGGAGTAATTGTAGTAGATGCAGGCAGGAGTCAGTCTACTTGTTTATGGACGTGATGCCTATATACATGATCATTGTCGTGAATAAATATTGCATAACTATGCGCTTTTCTATCAATTGCCCAACAGTAATTTGTTTACCCACCGTATGCTTTCTTCGGGAGAGAATTAAGCCTCTAGCGAACAATATGCCCCCCGGGTCTCCTCACAAATATATTTGCAAAAACTCTAAATACCTTGATGTCATTATTTATTTTATTTTTATTTACAATTTATGTTTAGCCAATATCTATCTATCACTACTTATCGCTTGCAAGTAACGAGTTCAAGGGGATTGACAACCCTCTTGCTCGCGTTGGGTGCAAGCGTTTGCTCTTTTGTGCGTAGGCGCTGAAGACAGGAATTTGCGTGGTTCTCCTATTGGTTCGATAACCTTGGTTCTCATTGAGGGAAATACATAGCTTTGCTTTGCTGCATCATCCCCTCCTCTTCGGGGAAAATCCCAATGCAGTTTACAAGTATCAGGAAGGATTTCTGGCGCCGTTGCCGGGGAGCATCATCAAATTCCTATAAAGTACCTTCTCAAAAATTATCATTAACTTGTTCTACTTTTTATTTGTTGTTATATTTTTCTTGCTATAAAAATCAAAAATACAAAAATATTTCTATTTGCTTGTTTGCTTAGTTATCTAGTTTACTCGTTTGTTGCTAGTTTAGTTGTTTCGTCACCATGTCTCAAGATACTACTAAGTTGTGTGACTTCTCAAATACTAATAATAATGATTTCATTAGTACACCCATACCACCCGCCAGTAGTGCGGAGTTTTATGATATTAATGTTGCATTGCTAAATCTTGTGATGAAAGAACAATTTTCGGGAAGTCCTAATGAGGATCCCGCTTCTCATCTCAACACCTTTGTTGAATTATATGATTGCAAAAGGAAAAGGATATGGATAATGATGTGGTCAAATTAAGATTATTTCCTTTTTCACTAAGACATAAAGCTAAAACTTGGTTTTCATCATTGCCTCGCAATAGTATTGGAACATGGGATAAGTGTAAGGATGCTTTTATTGCCAAGTATTTTCCTCCCGCTAAAATTATATCTCTCCGAAACAAAATTATTAATTTTAAACAACATGATAAAGAACATGTTGCACAATCATGGGAGAGAATGAAAAAGATGATTAGAAATTGTCCCACTCATGGCTTAAACTTATGGATGATTATACAAAATTTCTATGCTGGACTGAACTTTGTGTCTAGAAACCTTCTAGATCCTGCTGCACGTGGTACCTTTATGGATGTGACATTAGGAGAGTCTATAAAACTTATAGACAATATCATGACAAATTACTGTCAATGGCACACCGAGCGAGCTCCAACTGGTAAGAAGGTAAATTCCGTCGAAGAAATTACTACTTTGAGTGATAAAAATGAATGCTCTTATGAATATGATTGCAAACAAGAATGCTCAAGTTGATCCTAATGATATGACATTGTATACTTTGATTGAGAAAAATAATGATGCTATTGATGTGAACTTTATCTCGCGAAATAATTTCAACAATAATGCTTATAGAGGTAATTTGAAAGCTAGACCGTATCTCGGTAATTCCTCTAGTAACTATGGAAATTCTTATGGTAATTCCTATGGAAATTCATCTAATAATAATAATAGGATACCTACTGATCTTGAGAACACCATTAAAGAATTTATTAGTTCTCAAAAGATTTTCAACACTATGGTAGAAGAAAAGTTGCATAAAGTTGACGATATAGCTAGAAACGTAGATATGATTGCTCATGATGTGGAAACTCTCAAAAGAAAACCTTTGCCACCCTACCATGATATTAATGAGTCTATTAAATGCATCCAAATATCTATTAATGAAAGTAAGGAGAGGACCGCGAGGTTGAGAGCTAAGAAAAAATTCTTAGAAAAGGCTCTTCCACCTGTTTTTTACTGTAATCATGATGAAGGTCTTAAAATGATTGGTACTTATACCATTGAATCTTTGTTTACTTATCTGAAAATAGATGATAAAGGGACTGGATATGAGTCAACTTTAGCTAGAAGGCGTCCTGTTTGTTCGGAGGGTGATGATCTTGATGATAAAAATGAAAAAAGTGGGTTTGGAGAGGTCAAAACTTTAACTAGTGATGTGCCCACTATCTTGGATCACAAGGACTTTAATTATGATAATTGCTAATTAGTAGAATGTATTTCCTTGCTGCAATCCATTATTAGCTCACCCCATGCTTACGAACAAAATAAAGCTTTTACTAAACATATCGTATAAGTTATGCTAAAAGCTCATAAAGAAAAACTTGTGTTAGAAGTTTCTATTCCTAGAAAGTTGCATGATGAGTGGGAACCAACTATTAAAATTAAAGCTAAGGAGTATGAATGCAATGCTTTGTGTGACCTTGGTGCTAGTGTTTCAACTATACCGAAATCTTTATGTGATGTGCTAGGTCTCACCGATATAAATGAATGTTCCCTTAACTTGCATCTTGCGGATTCCCACTATTAAGAAACCATTGGGTAGAATAAATTATGTGCTTATTCTTGCTAATAGAAATTATGTACCCGTGGATTTCATTGTGCTTGATATTGAATGCAATCCGTCTTGTCCAATAATACTCGGTAGGCCTTTCCTACGAACTATAGGTGCTATTATTGATATGAAGGAGGGAAACATAAGATTCCAATGCCCACTAAGGAAAGAGATGGACACTTCCCTAGAAAGAGAATCAAACCACCTTATGAATCTATTATGAGGGCCGCCTATGGATTGAGTGTCAAAGATGACAACACTTGATACTATGCATTATGCCTAGCTAGGGGCATAAAACAATAACGCTTGTTGGGAAGCAACCCAATAGTTATCTTTAATTTTTGTTTTTTACTTTCTATCATGGTGTGATAACATGATTATTGCTATTGTAATGATTGTCTTTTTATGTTTAAATTAGTGTTTGTGCCAAGTAAAGCCTTTGGGATTACTTGAATGATAAGTAGAATTGATCCGGTGCAAAAACATAAACTTTTGCGTCCAGTGCAGAATTTCTATGATATTACTGGAACGTATTTTTGACACAGTATTGGTATACAAATTCCCCAGATTTTCCTAAGTTTTCAGAATTTTTGGAGTTACAGAAGCATGGTGATTGCGCAGATCATTACAGGCTGTTCTGTTTTAGACATATTCTATTTTTGCTTGCATAGTTTGCTTGTTTTGATGATGCTATTGGTTGTATCGGGGGTATAAACCATGGAGAAGTTAGAATACAATACCTTATGCAATAATAAAATATGAATCAATTTATAACAGTACCTAAAGTTTTTGATTTACCTATCATACTAACGGAGCTCACGATTTTTCTTTTGAGTTTTGTGTGCTGAAGTTTTCAAGTTTTGGGTGCTATCACGATGGATGAAGGAATAGGGAGCGACAAAGAGCCTAAGCTTGGGGATGCCCAAGGCACCCCAAGTTAAATTCTAGGAAGACGCAAGTGTCTAAGCTTGGGCATGCCCCGGAAGGCATCCCCTCTTTCATCTCAGTCCATCGGTATGTCACTTGGAGCTACATTTTTATTCATCACATGATATGTGTTTTGCTTGGAGCGTCTTGTGTTTTAGTTTGCTTATGTGTTAGTTTTCCACAATCATTGTTTGCTAGACACACCTACTTGAGAGAAACACATGTTCACCATGATTTGTTAGAATACTCTATGTGCTTCACTTATATCTTTTGAGCTAAGCAGTTGCTATCGGCCCAGTGGGAACCATGGTACCACGACCCGTCTGCCGCTGGCCCTCAGGACAACACTTGGGCCGGCCCGCGAAAGATGGCTCTCTCCTGGCCGCCCCGAAGGGAGCCGCCTCATGAGGGGCGAGCCTGTCGAGGCCCCGTGCCGCTAGGTCAAGCCCTGCCGAGGCCACCAGGCGGCAGATCGCCTCGCGAGGCCGCCTCACGAGGCTTGACGTACGGCGCTAGCCGTGAGGCGCCGCACCCATCACGAGGATGACATCCTGCTATCAGGATAAGGACGACATGGCGTGGCCATAGCCAGCTCCTGTTTTGGTGATAAGGGAGTAGCGGCGCCTGCCTCCCCCAAACAATCCCGAAAGCATTTCCTCTTTGGTGTAAGAAGATCAGGACGGATCGGCACGCCATGACGGAGGTCATCGCCCAGCGCATCCCGAAGACTACTTTTTCAGGCGAAGACTACCTTTAGTCAGGATAAGCCTGGCTCCTGTCCCCCTTCGAATTGTCGCCCTGTGGCCACCCTTTCCTGCTCATATTTTTGGGGAAGAGGACCAAGGCACTACAAGAGGCGCATGGCTGCTTCCATGTAAAGGGATCGAGCCATTCTCTCCCTGACACCTCGTGTACTCAAGCCACAAGCTCCTCATGGCAGAGCAATTCAACACAGACAGGAGTAGGGTATTACACGGTAGGGTGGCCCGAACTTGGGTAGCTCGCGCATCCCTGTTGTTTCCTGTGATAGGGTGTGAGCTCGTCATCGATCTTGCTGTGTTTGCCGTTGTGTTGAAGGTTGCCAACCCAAGCCCCCCCAATGTTCGAACCTTGATTCTTGGAGAAGTTCTTGGACGCAGATCCCAGACTCCGGCATTTGGCGCGCCAGGTAGGGGGACTTGCCGTCTTCGCGCCTTCGACCTCGACGTCAACAACGACATGGATGAAGCCGCCGCCCGCTGGGAACATGCTGCGCGCCGAGGTGCCGCCAGGGCCCCCGCGGCGCCCGCCGCCCGTGGTGCCCCAGGGCAGCGCCCCCGTGCCACCACCCAGCTCGTTGGGGAGTGTGTGGCCTCCTACGTTCACCCATCGGTGAACGACCAGGCGTGTGGCTGCTCCACCACCGCATCCTCGTTTGCGCATCGCGACCCTCCCGCTCTGCACGCCGCACTGCTCATGGCACAGAAGCTGATGTGCTACTATCCTGCCAAGGACGGATACGACATCTGGCTTGGGTGTATCACCGAGCTCGTCGACACTGCGAGTGATGGGCACGCGCCCTCTCGCTCCCTGCTCGCTCCGCCGTTACGCGCTGACCAGTCTGAGCATGACGCTCCTCCTCCTCCTCCACCGGCCCGCGACGCTACTGAATGGCACCTTGCGGCGCACGCTCTGGAGCCATCCCACGGGCCGTTCACGCTAGCCGGCAACGTAGACAGCTGTCAGATCGTCTGCCGCGTGCCCCCGGACGCGCACGTGATCCTCTAGAAGGTGCGCAACCACCAGGATCGTCTTCTTCATGACGTCTCCATGGTTGGGCGCCAAAACCGCGCACCCCTCGATGGAGGCGTCGTCACCACCGGGGGCTACCTGGCCCTCGCTCCCGAGCTACGCCGCGTGGTGTGGCCCGGTAAGTTCAAGCCAGAGCTCCCTCCTCGCTACGACGACAGTGCCAACCCCATGGAATTCCTCCTGCTCTACACCATCAGCATCCAGGCCACAAGGGAGGACGTCTGGGTCATGGCGAATTGGTTCCCCATGGCCCTCAAGGATGCTGCGCACGCATGGATCATGAACGTCCCCGAGGCGTCCATCTCTTCATGGGAGGACTTGCGCAAGTAGTTCGTCGCCAACTTCATGAGCGACGAGCGACCGTCCCCTCACGCTCAACGACCTATGGGCCGTGCGCCAGCGCCCTGACGAGCCCCTTCGCAAGTTTATCCAGTGCTTCAGCCAGGTGAGCAATAATATCCTGAAGGCCTCTGACGCCGCGATCGTCTCCGCCTTCACCAGCGGCGTCACCAACGTGCGCGCGAGAAGCTCTCCATTAGGGACGAGATCGACTCCGCAGTAGAGCTGTTCATCCTCGCCGACCACTGCGCCAAGGCGGAAGTGGGACGCCTGTTCCTCCCCAACGACCCTGACGCTGAGCCCGGCGCAGCGAAGTCCAAGGGCAAGGACCCCAAGCGCAAGGGCTCTGTCGTGCTCGCGGCGGGGCTCGACTACAAGCATGGCCACGATCGCGGCGAGGCCAAGAAGGATGAGTGCCCTGTCTGCGCCTACCACAATGTGAACTCCCACAGCACTGAAGACTGCTACGAGCTCAGGCAGCTTCGCGAGGGCTACACAGATCGCTATGGCAGCCGCAAGGAGCGCGACAGGGGCTGCCGCAAGGAGCGCGACAGGGGCTGCCGCAGCGGCGGCGGATGCGACTGCTGGGGTGACAACAATGACAACGGCGCCGGTGACAACAACCGTCAAGGCTGGCAGAACCAGCTGCGGCAGGCAAACCCTCAGGCAAAAGCTGCCCAACCGCGCGCCAATGACCCCCCTCCCGTGGAGAATGCTGGGGACTACCAAGATCCCCGCAGGGTGGCCTGCATCCTCGGTGGGGCCCAGGCCCCTCTGTCCAACTGCCACTTCAAGCAGTTCTCTCGTGAGGTGAACGCGGCCCTCCCGATGCTCGAGTCCACCAGCCGCCTCAAGTGGTCGGTGTAGGAGATATGCCCTAGAGGCAATAATAAATGTTATTGATTATCTCCCTGTTCATAATTAGGTTTATGTTCCATGCTATAACTGCTATGGTTCTCGAGTCTACAATAACCACGAGGCTCGGAGGAAGACTCATATGCACGTGTGGGATAATAAACGGTAAAATGTATTCCTAGTCAAGCCTCTATGACTGGCTCAAGTATTGCATGATGATCCTGTTTTCCTGATCATGGGCATGGCTATGCCGGCAATTTTGAGGGCACAATTGTTGGTAGAACACTTGTGTTGAATCGACTCGATTGATGTTATGCTATGAGATACATTCGTCATAAGTTTATGGTTAATAACACAGAGAAGTTAATGTTTGCATAATTCCTTAGACCATGAGAGTGTCGAGTTTCTTCATGCTTGCTTCATGAACTTTGGGGTTTGTTAAACGATATCCGTAAATGGGTGGCTATTACGGCGGCTTACGGGTTCATGGAAAAGTATGTCAAGGGACTTGATAGCTCAAGATTGGGATTTGCTCCTCCGACGATGGAGAGATATCTCTGGGCCCTCTCGGTGTTACGGTATCCATCATCGTCTGGCCAGACACAGGGTGATTTGATCACAGGGATGCCGGAACACGGGAACGAGAAAAGAGAACAATACCGGCAACGAGGTAACTGGCATTGTGGACAAGTGTTGATCCACGAGGATGCCGATGTTTCTCACCTCGGGTAATTGTAACATATCGCGAAGCAACAGGAATAGCTCACGGCAACTGGAGGTTCACTCGAATATTTATTCGTGTGGGTATAGGGATCGATATGGGTGTCCACGGCTCCGATGTTGATCATTGATCGGAAGGGGTTCCGGGTCATGTCTATGCTTCACCGAACCTATAGGGTCACACGCTTAAGGGTCATCTATCTGCTGAATACTAGACAGGGAGTCTGAGAGAAAAACACCGAAAAAGTTTCGGACACCGGAAAAGTTTCGGACAGCGGAAAAGTTCCGCAGAGAGGTCACCGGATGAGTTCCGGTGAAACTGAAAAGTTGTTTCAGAGGATACCATAAAGTCAAATTGGTTTTGGCACATGCCTGATAATTCTTGGAGGGTGCCAGAATCATTCTGGAAACTTTCTGGAATTTTCCGGGATGAAAACCGGAAATGTTCCGGAGCTGCCGAAACCGCTTTAGATGCTTTTCGCAGATGAAATCACTAAACCGGAATTGTTCCGGCTCGCGTTGAAAATTATTTTGGTGGGTACTAGAATTGTTCTAATCCCACATGAATATTTTCAGTTCAATCAGACGCTGAAAAATGTTGTCGTGAATAGTGAAAGTGCTTTTTGGGATATTTTTGGAAAGCCACCTTTTGGGGCTTTGCTCCAAAAGATCTTGGGGATGACATGGATGGATAGGGGCCAATTTTGGGGCCCCACATGAGGGTGTGGCCGGCCACATGGTGGACTCCTTCATGGAGTCCCCCTTGGTCCTTGGTTTCACCTTTTAGGTCCTTGGGAAGGACTCCTTTCCATGTGGGTTTTGGGTTTTCTTGTAAAACCACCCTACCCCTTGGGTTTCCTATAAATAGGAGGTGTGTGGGCTGCCATAAGACACACTCTTGCTCTCATACACAAAGCCATGCATGATCTGGCATTCTACTCTCCCTCCCAGCGAAATAGTTTCGTAGAGCCGAAAGGCTGTCTGGGTTCCGGCAGGAACTAGTTCTGGACGGCGAAGCCCTGCCGGATAGATGACACCGTATGTGTGCAACTCTGTAGAGAGATTGTAGTTTCGGTCTTAGTTCGAGAGTGCCTCCTGAAGGGCTGTCCGTGTGACCGTCCGAGTTTTGGAGATCCTCCCGAAGGGCTGTCCGAGTGACAGTCCAAGTTTCGGAGGTCCTCCCGAAGGGCTGTCCGCGACACCGTCCGGGGGACTGTGTGACCGCCTCCCGGAGGGCTGTCCGCGGGGTAGATGAGGGTATACATCCTCGCGGTTGGGAGGTTGTAAAATCCTAGCTGCGGGGATCTGCACCGCCAATCGTCATCGACTCTACTTCCGCTGCGCTACGAGTCGGTAACGATAATGATCAAACCTTGTATGCAGTCTCCATAGTGGTCCTGGGCTGGTGCGTAGGTCGGAAATTTTTTGTTTTCTGCTGCGTTCCCCTACAGTGGCATCAAGGGCCGTGCTATGCGTAGATGCAGGTTGCGATCTAGAATACATAGAGATGTATGGGTGTTGCACAATATAATTAGGTAGTAGATGAGATCTATTGCTGAAAATTATTTGTGCGGGTAGCAGATGAAGTCTGTTACCCGATGTTCTTGTTGCTTCCCTCGAATTTGCATATTTCTGATCTTGATAACAGTATGGTGGAGTTTCAATGTTCTGGCAATCCGCGATCCTGATTGATCAACGAAGTGCTAACAGTTCATTGAATTCGACCGTAGTTAAAAACAAAGATGAAATTTTGCAGACGAAAGGGCAATGCAGATGTGATCTGCACGGGGGTCACGCGTATGACGAAGTTTAGTATGGGGCTCGAGATTTTATTATCTCGTGTTTCATACACCCTGGAATGTTAATCTAGCGACTTGGATTATCATGCTTGATGATGGACGTTGGTAGCTTCGGTTTGTTTCGAAACCTTAGAAGCCACGTAAAATAAAATTTTGCATGGACCGATTAGAGGCGTCTAACTTGGTTTTGCAGGATGGTTTGCATGTGCATGTGATGTGGTATAGCAGTGTTCATAATAATTTGATTATGTATGAGATGACTATATGATGTAAATTGATTAACATGACCTGCGTGTCATGATTCGGCATGATGGCTGGAGCCATATGATTGCACTTTAATGACCTGCGTGTCAACCTTATGTAATGCACTTATTTTTATTAAGCTATAGAGATAGCAATATTATCTGGTGCATCGACAAGGTGGTGGCAATCTTCACGAAGGTGAACACCAACGCGAATGCCGAAGACGAAGAAATGAAAGACTTCTCCGTCAGAAAGGGCTATACCATATCATGCTATTATGAATTGCCTGAGATGTTTATCCCTTATGATGCACCCTTCTTGATTGCGCGGTAGTCGCTTTTATTAGGGTGATCTCTCACAAAAATATCAAGTAGATAGTGTTCTCCCAAGTGTAGCACCGTCACAGCACCTAACTTTTCGGGGTACGCCATGGATGCATGGGTGCGAACGATTAGGGATGTGTGAGGCGGGTGAGTTGAGACCTCGCAGCGAGATCACTTGGTTGTCTTGACGTTCAGGCATGAGTGTCATGAGCTCGGAACACACGCATCGAAAGATGAACAAGAGTCACATGGAGATGTGATCGGCAAGTTGGCCTACCGATTAAAATTCCCGTCATGAGATGATGATTCTATGGCGATGAATTGAAGTCTTGATCTTGTATCACTCAAAATCAATTATGAGAGATATTGATTTGAGTGGGAGCGCACTGTAGAATTAACTTGTTTAATTCTCAGTGCAATTAATTATGAACCCTGTCTAAGTGTGATTTGCATAATAGTTGTAGAATAATGGCTCGCGTTTCCACCTTCCCTATTAAAATTGAATAGCTGTTAAATATCTGGTTAAATCTTTACAGTTGGTAACGTAATGTGAGGATTGTCCTCTAGAGTGTCGAGAAGGATTTTGTCCTATCGCATACTTTCGGTATTCTCCCGCTAATGCTATGGATCATGTGACTCTCGTCCTTCGATCCAAAAGCAAGAATTCCTTTTCAGTCAAAGTGCAATATGTTTGCTTCCATGAGACCCGAACTTCAAAAGTTTGGATAGTTATGTGATATTCATGGAATCTGAAAATCATTTTCAGAGACAGACAAAGGCTAAAAGATATGAGATATCCAAAGCAATGTTTGTTTGCAAACTGTTAGTAAAAGAGTTTACTATGCATTAGACTGATAAGAGAGGGATCCAGGAGAACACCTATCATATGATGAAAGGTGAATAAAACAACAACTTAAAGAGAAAGGAAGTGTCCGAAGGGTGTTAGTAAGACTTTCACGCCTAGGAAGTCCGAGGCTAACGCCACTCTTAAGTTGGGTGCTCCTTCTGAGAGTAGGAGAAATACTAAAAGTTAAACTGTTAGAAGTATAATGTCAGAAAGAAAGAAGACTGGAATATCCAGCTCATGTATGAACGTCATACAAGTTTTTGATGTATAGAAGGCTGGTCAAAGATATAGTTCTTGGGAATTATGGTTAAACATGTTAATCACTAATTCTTGGGTATTGTGAGTTAATCACAAAGATACCCGCTCGATTGCATTCTGTTGCAACTCGATGTAAGAACTACTAAGGCCTGAAAGACTAGCCAGGAATGAGGTTTAGATACACACAGGGAACATAGTAAATGTTACTATACCTTCCAACGGTGTATTCCCTATGTATTTACTTTCATAATTCATTTTAGAGTTTCACACTCTAGCCCTTTTGCATAAGGTATCTTGCAAGAAGGTTGTTCATAAGAGAACTTTTGATGTTCGGTATTGTGAATAACATAAGGGCCATACTTTCATTATGAATGAGACGTATGTTATGAATATTGATAATAATACATACCTCTGGGTTTACTTTCATAATTAATTTTAGAGTTTCATATACTCTAGCCCTTTGCATAAGGTATCTTGCAAGAAGGTTATTCATAAGAGAACTTTTAATGTTCGGTGTTATGAATAACATGAAGGGCCATGCTTCCATCCAGGATGGGATGTATGTTGTGAATATTGATGGTAATATGATACATCCATAACACTGACGCTAAATGTCGCAAGACTAAAAGAATACCACATATGTGTGGCACTGCATTTGGTCACATTGGAGAAACCCGCATGAAAATTCCATTATGATGGATTTTGAAGTCATTTGATTTTGAATCATCTGACACTTGCAACTTTCCTCTGAAAGGTGAAGTGACTAAAATACCGTTCACAGGCCATAAGGAACGAGCAAAGAACATATTGGTGATCATACATTATGATGTGTGTAGTCCAATAAATGTTGTTGCAAGTAGTGGATTCATCTATCTTCAGAAATGACTCAAGTAGATATATGGATGTTTACTTGTTGAGACGTAAGTCTGGATCTTTTGAATTCATTCATAAGGTTTTCAAAAATGAAGTAGAAGTTGTTGTAACAAGAAAATTGTGTTTCTACAATTCGATTGCAGAAAGGAATATTTGAGTTACAAGTTTAGCGAATGTCTGATGAGTTGTGAAAGGGGTTTCATAACTTGCACCTCCCGGAACACCACTGCAAGTGGAGAGTCCGTGTAGATGTAATCGAACCATTTATGACATGGTAAGATAAAAGATGACATAAATAGATTTGCCATTATCCCTTTTAAAGAATGATGCTTTAGAGACTGCGGCTTTTACACTGAAAAGAGCTCCATCAGGTCTGTTGAAATGACGTCATGGTATGGTACGCCCAACCATGTTATATCTTTTCTTAACATTTGGAATATGGGGCTTGTGTAAAAGGTTACAAACCTATTCCAAATCAGACAAGTGCTACTTTGTAAGGTTATCCCAAGTCATTGGGTATTCCCCCACCACTATACCGAGGCAAAGGTTTTTTGCCACAAAACGGTATGCTTTTAAAGAGAATAGTTCTTACAAAAGGTGAGTGGGAGGACAGTGCAACTCGACGAGATAACCAGTATCTTTGTCATCAGGTCAAAGGAAAGGAACCTTGGAAGTGATTTCGGAGTTTCCTACTGCGACTGATACGGAAGCCTCTACATGAGATGTATGGACTTCGGTCGAACTTGCAGCTGAACCGCGTAGGAAAAACTCGTGCAAACCTCTCAGGTGCGCATACGAGATATTGTTGTTAGACAACAGTATACCTACGATACACAAGGAAGCGTTGATGGGCCCTGACTCCGGAATTGGCTAAATGCCAATACAATCCGAGATAGTTTCCATATAAGTGATTCGAGATTAAAATCTTGATACACCTTTCGGAAGACTTAGAGTCTAATGAATATTTATGGAACTAAAAACTGATACGGATAAAATGTTTTATCCATAAAGCTCGACTTGTTGTAATAAAAAGTTCAAGGAGTTGACAACAATGAGATTGTCTCACCGTAGCGATGCTTAAAGTCGGTTCAGGTTGAACTAGCAATTAATACATATTTCAATCATGAGATATGAAACATGGATGACAAAAAGATTTCCATCTGATGGAAATGAAACCTAGGACTTGTATGTGATACAGTCCAAAGTAATTTGTCGATCCAGAGGATGCTAGTAAGTATGCAAACTTCAGAGTTCCAGCGATGGACAGAAGAGAGCAAAGTGGAGTTGGAATCTTCGTTTTTGATGAAATGGTCAAGGGGGTTTGACTTCATCAAATGGGTATCGAAGATGCTTGTGATTCAAGAAAGTAAGTGGGAGCATAATAATATTTCTAAAAACCTTGTGTACTTAACACATTGTTAATTGGAAATAAATTTCTTGACACGAATTAGGACTTCATTTGAAAATAGTTTTTCAATGAAGTGCTTAGGCTAAATAGCCTCAATATTAGGCATGATGATCTATGGAGATAGATTTACCTAATGGGTCTAAGCAATGAATACATATTGACAAGATGCTAAAACCTTTTAGCATTTAAAACGCCAAGGAGTGATTCTTGCCGAAGTCACATGGAAAGAGTTTTTGCAAGACTCGGTGTCCCAGAACACTGATGAGTAAAATACATGATGGAGATTCCACACACTCTTGTGTTTGGATTAACCATGTATTCCATGGTATGTAAAAACAAACAGATATGTCCAATACTCCAAAGTTGTTGCGAGTATAGATACCATAGTGATCAAAGTACTGATCATGGGACAACAGTGAAAGATGTCATTAAGTGCTAAGAGTAGTGCTGATGACATGTTTTCTCGCAAGTAGAGATTATGAAGTGCTCGTTGTAAGTGATTACATCGATACAGTCTTCATCAATGCTCCATGCGATTTTCGATTTAAATTGAGGGTTTTGTGTGATACACAATATGGTGGCACAGTAGTTGGAAATTGTTCCAAACAAGATACTGTGGCGAATTCTATAACAAAGGCTAAGTATGTTGATGCTTAAGAAGCGACAAAGAAGTTGTTGAATCATATAGTTCATTCATGAACTTAGTATGGTTCCAAGATGACTTTGGTCTATGGGTCACTATTGCAGATAGTTGCTCCATAGCTCAGTCTGAGGAATCAGGTTTCGACCAATGATTCACACATATGCAAGGCCAAGTCCAGACAAAATATGAATTTTGTGAAAGCGTGAAAACGCAAGGATATGCAAAATTACACGCAGAGCTAAAGTCGTCAGATCCGTTGGACATCAGGCTATACCACATGCGAAGCATATTTTACACCAGTATGCCATAGGTGTAAAGTGCATTAGCATTGAGTAGATTATTGACTCTAGTTCAAGTGGGAGTCTGTAGGAGATATGCCCTAGAGGCAATAATAAATGTTATTGATTATCTCCCTGTTCATAATTAGGTTTATGTTCCATGCTATAACTGCTATGGTTCTCGAGTCTACAATAACCACGAGGCTCGGAGGAAGACTCATATGCACGTGTGGGATAATAAACGGTAAAATGTATTCCTAGTCAAGCCTCTATGACTGGCTCAAGTATTGCATGATGATCCTGTTTTCCTGATCATGGGCATGGCTATGCCGGCAATTTTGAGGGCATAATTGTTGGTAGAACACTTGTGTTGAATCGACTCGATTGATGTTATGCTATGAGATACATTCGTCATAAGTTTATGGTTAATAACACAGAGAAGTTAATGTTTGCATAATTCCTTAGACCATGAGAGTGTCGAGTTTCTTCATGCTTGCTTCATGAACTTTGGGGTTTGTTAAACGTCATCCGTAAATGGGTGTCTATTACGGCGGCTTACGGGTTCATGGAAAAGTATGTCAAGGGACTTGATAGCTCAAGATTGGGATTTGCTCCTCCGACGATGGAGAGATATCTATGGGCCCTCTCGGTGTTACGGTATCCATCATCGTCTGGCCAGACACAGGGTGATTTGATCACAGGGATGCCGGAACACGGGAACGAGAAAAGAGAACAATACCGGCAACAAGGTAACTGGCATTGTGGACAAGTGTTGATCCACGAGGATGCCGATGTTTCTCACCTCGGGTAATTGTAACATATCGCGAAGCAACAGGAATAGCTCACGGCAACTGGAGGTTCACTCGAATATTTATTCGTGTGGGTATAGGGATCGATATGGGTGTCCACGGCTCCGATGTTGATCATTGATCGGAAGGGGTTCCGGGTCATGTCTATGCTTCACCGAACCTATAGGGTCACATGCTTAAGGGTCATCTATCTGCTGAATACTAGACAGGGAGTCTGAGAGAAAAACACCGAAAAAGTTTCGAAAACCGGAAAAGTTTCGGACAGCGGAAAAGTTTCGCAGAGAGGTCACCGGATGAGTTCCGGTGAAACTGAAAAGTTGTTTCAGAGGATACCATAAAGTCAAATTGGTTTTGGCACATGCCTGATAATTCTTGGAGGGTGCCAGAATCATTCTGGAAACTTTCTGGAATTTTCCGGGATGAAAACCGGAAATGTTCCGGAGCTGCCGAAACCGCTTTAGATGCTTTTCGCAGATGAAATCACTAAACCGGAATTGTTCCGGCTCGCGTTGAAAATTATTTTGGTGGGTACTAGAATTGTTCTAAGCCCACATGAATATTTTCAGTTCGATCAGACGCTGAAAAATGTTGTCGTGAATAGTGAAAGTGCTTTTTGGGATATTTTTGGAAAGCCACCTTTTGGGGCTTTGCTCCAAAAGATCTTGGGGATGACATGGATGGATAGGGGCCAATTTTGGGGCCCCACATGAGGGTGTGGCCGGCCACATGGTGGACTCCTTCATGGAGTCCCCCTTGTTCCTTGGTTTCACCTTTTAGGTCCTTGGGAAGGACTCCTTTCCATGTGGGTTTTGGGTTTTCTTGTAAAACCACCCTACCCCTTGGGTTTCCTATAAATAGGAGGTGTGTGGGCTGCCATAAGACACACTCTTGCTCTCATACACAAAGCCATGCATGATCTGGCATTCTTCTCTCCCTCCCAGCGAAATAGTTTCGTAGAGCCGAAAGGCTGTCTGGGTTCCGGCAGGAACTAGTTCTGGACGGCGAAGCCCTGCCGGATAGATGACACCGTATGTGTGCAACTCTGTAGAGAGATTGTAGTTTCGGTCTTAGTTCGAGAGTGCCTCCTGAAGGGCTGTCCGTGTGACCGTCCGAGTTTTGGAGGTCCTCCCGAAGGGCTGTCCGAGTGACAGTCCGAGTTTCGGAGGTCCTCCCGAAGGGCTGTCCGCGACACCGTCCGGGGGACTGTGTGACCGCCTCCCGGAGGGCTGTCCGCGGGGCAGATGAGGGTATACATCCTCGCGGTTGGGAGGTTGTAAAATCCTAGCTGCGGGGATCTGCACCGCCAATCGTCATCGACTCTACTTCCGCTGCGCTACGAGTCGGTAACGATAATGATCAAACCTTGTATACAGTCTCCATAGTGGTCCTGGGCTGGTGCGTAGGTCAGAATTTTTTTGTTTTCTGCTGTGTTCCCCAACAGTCGGAGCTCCACATCACCTTCGACGCTAGTGACCACCCCAAGTCCACGAAGGCCGTGGGCGCTGTCCCCATGCTGTGCACTCCCACTATTAGAATGTGGTCGTCACCAAGACACTCATCGATGGCGGGGCAGGCCTCAACGTGCTTTCAGTGAAGACCTTCGAGACAATTCAGGTGCCTTACGAGCGCCTGATGCCCACTAGGTCCTTCTCGGGCGTCACCGACGGCTCCACTATTCCCCTGGGGTAGGTGCGCCTTCCCGTCACCTTCGGCACCCGCAGGAACTACCACACGGAGTTCACCGTTTTCGATGTGGCTCACATCGCCCTACCCTACAACACCATTCTGGGCTACCCGACGCTCTCCAAGTTCATGGCCGTGACCCACCACGCCTACGGCCTCGTCAAGATGCCCTGCCGCGGCAGCACCATCACCATTCACTGCGATGAGAAGGACACGATGCACACCCTCGAGCACGCCTACAAGGCCGCCGCCACCGCGTACCCGACTCACGAGGACACCCTGGGCTTGCCGAGGAGGTGCCCGTGAACAAGAAGCCCCTGCTCCGAACAGGCGTTGCTGGACGGGTCGACGCAGCCCCCTCCCGCGCCGTCAGCGGCGGCCCCTCCCCCAAATAGGAAGGCGCGCTCATCGCCTCCCTCCGGGCAAGCTCTGGTGCGTCGGCTTGGACATCATCAGGCATGCCCGACCTACCGAGGGAGGTGATGGAGCACCACTCAGCCGCATGCCAGAGCACACGGCCCGTCAAGCAACAGGAAGTCAACAAGCTCTATGATGCATGAATCGCTCGTGAAGCTCCCCACCACAAGTGGATCGTCAGCCCCACCCTGATAATTGTGATCTGCGTTGGGTTTTTCGTGAAGAGGAACGAGTGATGCAACACAGTATAGATAAGTATTTCCCTTAGTGAGAACCAAGGTTTATCAAACCAATAGGAGTAGCATGACCCCCGTCTTTAGTGACTGCACACAAAGAAGCAAGCACTTGCACCCAACGCGGGTAGGAGGGTTGTCAATCCCCTTGGACTCGTCATTTTGCAAGCAAGTGAAGTGTGTAGATGAAAGATGAATAAAGTAAATTCAAAAATAAAATAAAAGTAAATAAATGGCAGCAAGGTATTGAAAGCTTCTCTAAATATATAAGTGAATAGACCCGGGAGAAGTATCACCTATTGACCCAGTGCCAGTTGCTGTTTTCTGCATGTTTTTGCCTTTTCAGGTTTACAGTACCAAACGAAGTGCAATTACCACGAAATGTTTTGATGATTTTTTCGGACCAAAAGAAGACCTTGAAGCTTCGGAAGGAGGTCAGGAGGCACACGAGGGCCCCACCACACATCAGGGCGCGCCCTGGGGGGGCGCCCTGATATCTGGTAACCCCTCGTGGCTCTCCCGACGTCCCTCTCTGGCCTATAAATTCTCTAATATTGCAAAAACTTTGAAGGCAGTCCCGAAACCCTTTATCCGCCTCCGCAAGTCTTTGTTCCATCGCGAGGCCATCTGGAGCTCCATTCCGGCATCCTGCCGGAGGGGGATCGATCACGGAGGGCCTCTTCATCAACCTTGATGCCCTCATGATGATGTGTGAGTAGTTCACCACAAACCTACGGCTCCATAGCTAGTACCTAGATGGCAATCTCTCTATCTCTTGATCTTCAATACAATGATCATCGCATCTTCGCTTTGATCCACTAGTGCAGCCGTGTGCTATACAAATGTTTTTTAACCCCTTTCCGTGATGTAGTCTTAAACCGTCGCCTAGCATGTGTGGGCGATAGGGGGGTCTATCCCACACGACAGGGAAAACCCATCGGCGATGCCTGCACTTGATCACACACGGTGCGCAAAAATATATCGTTTGCGATTCGAAGGGCCATCACAAACAGACATATTGGGGAAGATGTCTGAGATGAGCTTATCATCCCACACAGGGAATCCCAAGGTTACATCTCCGTTCGTATTGCAGATCACACACAATTTTCTGCATAACATCGTTTGTGATAGGGCTGGTCATCACACACGATAGTTATAATTCTGTCGTTTGCGTTATTCAAAACATCACTCACGGTGTCTAGAAGAAACTGTTTGGCATTGGGATGCCCAGCACACACACTTGCTATGAGAAAACGTTTGTGATTGGGTGTCCTAACGCACACACTTGTCGACCAGAATTCGTGTGTGATTGCTCACTAATCCAACACGCCAACTTTCTGGAAACCGTGTGGGTTTGTTGAGGTCATCGCCCACGGTGTAGTCTTAGAAACCGTCTGGAATGGGAACCCCAATAATCAGCCTGATTGCTCTATTATTTATAATCCATTTAGTAATCAAATTAACATTTCATATCAAGCACATAATATATTTCTTATTCGTTGTATGGCAACCAGGATTTCATAATTGAATTACATAAGGGTATAACATCATATAGGCATATACTGCCTAGCTACCCAATTGCACAACAGGACAAAGTTTCAAATGCAACATCTAAAACCTTTGGAAATTAAGTATCATCATAGACGGTAAATAGACAGATGAGTCTCATCTAGAAAACTGTTAAAGCGGAAGGCGAATATTGAGCCTTCAATGATGTTGAAGGTCCTCGCAACTTTAGGCCAGTGCCTGTGGATGATTGCTCGCCCATCCTTCGTCCTCTTGAGGAAGACTTCAAGATTATACCGTGGGTGCTGTATGAATACCTTCCTTGCCTCTTGATCATACAGGTGGTTTGAGACATAATCATCGATGAACTGCCTTGAGAAGGACTGGAAACAAACATACGCATAAATATCTTTTCTAAAATTTGAAATGGCGCAAAGGGAAAAAGACAAGGTGAAAGAGATGGTACCATCCTATAGTTGACTGATGTCTTCTTCATTGTGCAGACAAACATCTTGTTGTTTTTCGTAGCTAGTTTCTTTATCTTAACAATCTTTTTGAGTTCCTTGATTTGACTGATATTCAAGGATACCTCATTTCCCCACATGCAAAAAGGGTCGAATGGTGGGTCTAAACCTCTTACAGCAGGACCTACATGTGCAAGAACAAATTATTAAAAACATTAATATTACATTGGTTCCTGCAATTGCACAATAATGTGCTATTAGCCAAACGACCATGGATGTGCAAACCTCGATGGTAAACTTCAGTGTCCCCCATTGTTTCCCCCTGCAACATATTTAAGACAAATATTGATCAGGTTATAAGTGATATTTGTCATACTATCAGTAAAATATATTAATGGAAAATAAACACATTGCAGATCCATTAGATTAATTTGGGCCACATGGAAAAGCCTGTTATCTAAACCAAGCGTGCTAAGAACTAGGAAATATAGCAATTTTATATGTTTCACATGTATTTAGTACATCTAAATTCGATTTATTCATCACATGCATAACAATACAAAATTGTACCAACAACAATCGAACATCACATTGCAGAATTGAACTAAATAGTTAAATGATCACCACAACAAATGAACGAAACAATTAACTAAGCACCACATTGCACAATAGAACATACTTAAAGGTCAGGTTGCAGTAGCATTACATTGGACATTTCACTAGAATTTCTATATGAAAGGCTGTAGCGGCACACGCAACAGGTAAACGAAACATGCTTAACCGGTGTAGCTAGGTGAACATAGGTCCTTAGTGATAAAGCTAAGAAAAACAAGCTATTCCTCATCGTCGGAGATATCGATGATGATGGGCTCCTTCAACTTGGAGGAGTTTCAGGCCTCCACACTGTGGGTGCACCCCTCGTAGTGGTGAGTGGCCTAATCCTGCCCCGGCACAAACGTGCCGGCTTTGGAGTAGAGGTAAGCACGGGCACACTGAGAAAACACATCGAAGTCTTCGTCGAACGCACCGGCGGTGCCCTCGAGAAAAGACCACGAGCTGTCGTTTATAGCAGCCAACCGCGTGGCTGCGTCAGCGTGCAAGGCGTCGACGGTGGCCTCAACGGCGAGGTGCTCCTCCAAGATCTGGGGGTCGGCACACATGGAATCCATCGCTGCCTCATTTGCGCATGCAACCACGATTTGCTTCTCCGCTGCCAAATGCTCTTTGAGATTCTGGCTATACTGCGTGCACCATGGCTTTCGGCGGCGATTATTTGGAGGATGGGGCAGTGATTTGGGTGAAAGGTGTCACGCCGGCGGTCGGGCCATGTGGGATGGAGGAGGAGAGGGTGAGGGGGAATTGGGTAGGTGTCGATTACCTGACTAGATGGACGAGGCCAAGCAGCAGGAAGGAGCGTCGCCAGCGAGGAGGCGACGCTGCAAGCAAGCAGTGAAGGTTTGAACTAGGAAAGGTAGAGGAAAAGGGGGAAATGTGCATTTGATTGGTACCGGGGGGCGAGGGAGGTAGATATTTCCGCGGCAACCCAAAATTTTCATTCGGTGCAGCGAAAAGTTGGCGCGAAAAGCACCATCGGACACAATCCCTTATTTAGAACCGTGTGCGATATCAAAACATCACAAATAATGCCTGTGTTGTACCCCATGTGTGATGAACTTCAACGTGCAAATTTTTCAGAATAGTTCTTGATATCAACACATCACCAACGAAGCCTGTGATATACCCCGTGTGTGATGAACTTGGACATGCAAATGTTTGTCTCCAAGCTTCCTTCATAAGATTGGGTACTACATATCACACGGTTCGTGCCAAAAAATTGTGAATGATGGACTTCAATTTGATTTTCAATTGGAAGATGGAATGGGGATATGGCGGCAAACTTTTGGTCCAAATTTCCCTGGTTGCAGTGGTCATCCACGTCGTCGCATAATTTAACATCAATTGCTAATTCGGGTACACAAAAGAGCCTACACCATAGCCCGCACTTACTTAATCGAGCAATTAAACAGAGCTGGTTGACCTAAACATTACTCTAACAAAAGACCAGCGCTCTAAACAAAGACTAATGTTCTGCCTAACGCTCGCCGATCTCCGTTGCATCATCCATGACCAGCTCGCGCTCGACGACCTCCAGGGGAAGGGGCTCCATGGCATCCATCGCCACATACTCTACAAGCATCTCGCAGTCCGCGTCCGCCATCTCTTTGGAAAAGGCCGCCACGAGTCTGGTGTGGGCGGCTGCGGTCCGGGCATTGATGGCCTCCATCTCGGCAAGGGAGGCTACCGACGAATGGACGGCTGCCTGAGCGCTCTCGGCGATTGTCAACTCTTTGGACGTAGGTTGCCGACCATTGTCAGTGAAGGCCTCTGCTATTTGTGTGGTGACCGACATGAGATGGGCGTGGGCTGCCTCGGCATAGGCGTGGGAGCCGCCATCAGGGCTATGGAGGCCGTCGAGGAACGGACAGCTGCTGTGCCATTCTCGCCATTTGCTATCCCGGTCGCGGATGTTTCTGCCGCCATCTCAGATGCAGCAGCTGGCCTTTCAGCGGCGGCAGCCGCCCTGTCGGAGATTGCGGCCGCGCTCAAGGATGTTGTGAGCGCGTTCATGGCTGATGCAGCCGCGCTCGGGCCGGAGTGGGTCGCTGAAGTTGCCCTCATGTCGCAGATCCACGTCCCCATCTTTCACCGGCGACGCTTGAACAGTACAGTGGTCTGGGGGAACAAGTGTGACCGTGTGGTTGACGCACCGACGGTGAACTGAAGCTTCCGGCCTAAGCCATATATGAGAATTGGCCCAAGATATGTTTATACTACATCACACACGTTTCATGATCAAGAACTATTTGCAATGTATTTGATTTTCATATTGCTTTGAAATGAAAAATGAAGTTACATCGGCAATTGAAGGTGTTTGGATGGCAATAATATTTATCTGCAGTGAACGTGCAACTATAGGAGTGTTTGCTAAATATGGAATTATTCAGGTTGTTTAGGCCCTTTTAAACATTTAAAGGGGTTTTTAGACATTTCATGTGCATATTTCAAATTTGAACTGCAGTTAAGCACATACTAGAGTGCACCTGAATGGGTTGAAAATCATCTATGTGTCACTGGATACATGTTTCGGTCCAATGCAAGAAATGGAAATTAAATGAATTCCAAACCTCTCGGTATTTTGGCTTGGTCGTAGACTTTGAGAAGCCGTGTTTTCAAATTCCAGTAAATCCAAATATCGTCAGAAATTCATGAAACTTTGCATGGTGTCATGTCATGGCTCATGTGTGTCGTGGTAAAAAAAATGCCCACTTCGGGACAAGTTTTGGCACAAACCTCTTACAAAACAAAGATTCTCACAAGAAGTCATGGGGTTCCGATAGGGAAAGTTCACATTTTATGTGCGAAACAACATCCAATGTCTCTTCTCACCTTGAATTTATTTCTAGAGTCTTCATAGAGCAACACGAATGTGTCGTGCTAAACAATGGAATATTACATAGTTCGTTTAGCCTTTTTTGTACATTGATTGAGTTTTCTAGGCATGTAATGTGCATAATTCAAATTTGAACTACAATCACACGGTCTAGCACATGAAAATAGGTCGAAAAATCATACACATTTCCCTGGCTGCATGTTTAGGTCCCACGCAAGAAATGGGAATGAATTTCAAACATATCATCGTCCTGGCTCGACCGCAAACATTGGGAAACTTAGTTTTTAAATTCATGTAAATGCAAACCCCGATAGAAATTCATGAAATTTGGGCATGGTGTCATCAATTGCTCTGTTGTGTGTGTTGTGGTAAAAAAATGCCTTATTTTGGACAGGTTTTGGAACAAAGCCTCTTACAAACCAACGATTCTCACAAGAAAGTCGTGTGTTCCGATAGGGAAAGTTCACCTTTTATGTGCGAAACAACATCCGTTGTCTCTTCTCGCCTTGAATTTATTTCTAGAGTTACCATAGAGCAACATGATAGTCATGCTAAACTATGGATTTTTTCCAGGGTTCGTGAGACCTATTTAATACATTAATTGAGTATTCTAGCCGTTTAATGTGCATAATTCAAATTTGAACTACAATCACAAGGTCCAACGTTTGAAAAATAGGTTGAAAAAATCGTATGCCTTTCCCTGGATGCATGTTTAGGTCCCACGCAAGAAATGGGACTGGATTTCTAACATCTAATTGTTTGTTGGCTCGGCCGCAAACATTGAGATGCTTGGTTTTCAAATTTCCGTAAATCCAGAACTCGTCAGAAATTCATGAAACTTGGCATGGTGTCATGACAAGGGCACACATATGCCATGGTAAAAAATTGTCCAAATTGGACATGTTCTTGCACAATTCCCTTACAAATCGGAGCTCCTCACAAGAAGCTTTGTGGTTTCGATAGGGAACATATTATATATGCATGTCACATATGCGGGCGAAAAGAGATCCGATGCCTCTTCTCTCCTTGATATTTTTTATAGAAACAACACAGACATATACGAGCGAAGTGCAAAAATATGAATAAATTAAGGGATCATCTAGGTTCTAAATACATTAATTGAGTTTTCGGTGCATTATTTAATGTGCATAATTCAAATTTGATCTACAATCATAAGGTCCGGGGCAACAAAATGGGTTGAAAATCATATATGTGTCCCTGGATGCATGTGTTAGGTCACATGCAAGAAACGAGAACGGATTTCAAACATCTCAGCATGTTTGCTCGACCACAAACATCGAGAAACTTGGTTTTTAAATTTTCGTAAATCTAAAAGTCCGTCAGAAATTCATGAAACTAGGAATGGTGTCATGACAAGGCACACATATGCCATGGTAAAAAATAATACCAACTTTGACATGTTTTGTCACAAGCCTCTTACAAACTAGAGCTTCTCACACAATAAACTACGTGGTTCCGATAGGGAAAATATGCATGCCACATCTGCGGGTGAAACGACATCCGATGCCTCTTCTCTCCTTGATTTTTTTCTAGAAACAACATAAAACAATAGGTGTGTGCTGCAAAAATATGAAATTATTAAGGGTTCGTATGGCTTTTTTATACACTAATTGAGTTTTATGTGCATTTAATGTACATAATTCAAATATGAGCTACAATCACAAGGTCTATTTTGGGCAGGGCCTCGTCATATAAAGCACAAATATGATGTGGTGTTTTTTATGTCCACTTTAAGAGAAAGAGCAAGCATTATTAATAACCAACAAAGGCATTTTGGAACAAAAATCTGACACGTTACCATCGCAAACGGGCATATTATTTATAATTCATAGACGTTCTACATACCATTTACGTGCTGCCATGTGTCGCTCTCTGTATTGGCAAGGAGGTAGCGTGCAGACAGGTGTTTGAGTAGACGGGTGGCGTGTGAGCTGTGTCCTCCGCACGCTCATCGGGGAGGCGTGTCCTTTGCTAGTCATCAAAGACATTTCAGACTGAATACCCGTATGCAGACCGAGGGCAATGGTTCCTTCCCTACTAAGCCATGCGAAAATCTGGCGCGAAGGAATTTTTTCAGTGCGTCATCGCAAACTGTTGTGAATGATGACCCGTGTGCCCTTACCAATGCTACACCTTGTAGTGGTGCTAACTACTAAGGTTGCCATGTATGCAAAAAAATCTGATGTGGGAAGGTAATTAAGAGGAGAGATATGAGTTTGGTGACCACATGAAGAAACAATGCCAAGCACGTGAACCTTGGCAAAACACTTAAATGAAGGAAACTCACCAATGCATGCAAGAGTTTAGTTGCTAAATCATTAAATGAAGGGACCTTTGTCGGAAATCGGGCTCCGCAGACCCAAGAAGGTTCGAACTCTGGGGCGTGTGCGAAGATCCTTCCCAGCTCAAGTCTCAAGCTCGCCACCCCACGGCCAAGCCTCGTCGAATGCGTGGGAGCGAACGAGATGATGGACACAGAGATTTACCCAGGTTCGGGCCACCTTGCGGTGTAAAACCCTACTCCTGCCTTTGGTGGATTGGCCTCACGAGGAGGTTTGGGGATGAACTAGTACAGTGGCTGAGCGACCTCGCGAGGGCTCTTGGGTGAGGATCGATCTGTCCCTTCTACGGTGGAGGCTAGTCCCTATTTATAGTGGCCTTGGTCCTCTTCCCTTATCGCACAGGTGGGAAGGGATCCCACAATGGCCAAATTTGAAAGGGGACAGGAGGTACATCTTATCCTGACTAAAGGTGGTCTTCGCCTGCAAAGCTTTTGGTCGTGACGCAGAGGTGGGCTCGGCGATGATATCCGTCCTGCCGAGCTCGTGGTCTTGGTCTTGTCGCACTGGAATGGAAACCTTTGGGGGATTCCTTGGGAACCCGCGTCCGTCCTTGCCTCCTTAGCACCGAAGAGGAAACTGTCCCTTCTGCGCCCGCTGGCGCCCGCCTGGCCTTGGTCGTCATGGCTCACGTCATCCCAGCCTCATGAGGTCGGGCATTGCATAGGAATCTCCGCTCCTCGAGAGGCAGCCTGGGGGGCTCCGCTCCCCTGGAGGTCTTGGCGTTGTTCCCCTCGCGAGGCTGGGGCTCGCGCGAGGGTCTTGTCTTGAGGGGCCTGCTGCCAGGCCGTACTGGGCCGTCAACTGTGGGCCACGCGCTGGGCCACATACAAGCATGTCTGGGTACCCCCGTTCCTAGAACGCCAACAACCTTAGCAACAATGGATTGTGGACTTGGGTAAATCTTCATTTGTTAAAATGGAAACACTGTCATTTGTCAAATTTCACAGGAAGAAAATCACTATTATGGTGCACTTTTGCAACTGAAATTCAGCAAACATAGATTTCATTCATAGATTAAGCATTGGTCTTTGTACAAAATAGTTCAACTCGACAGCTGAATCGAACAAACTTTTCCCCATTTGTTGCCAACCACGTACTGAAATAGCTAGTTCAACTATATATGCTAGCTAATTTAAAGTAGGTGGGACAGTTCAACCATATCTATACTTAGATGAACTGAACAAAATAGCCCCTAAATTCTACTCCGGAGGGGCTTTGTGCTACTGCCAGCAGCCTTCTCCTCTGCCGAGCGCGTTCAGTAAGAGGCACAGGAGGAGTTGCCTACCAACGAGCTGGAGGAGTCGAATTCGTCGACTGTCGCTGCTGCCCTTCGCCGCTCCTAAGGCGCCTCCTCGAAGCGGCAGGACTCGGCGTATGTCGGGGCACGGATGCTCACGGTCACCTATGGGACCAGAAGTCCCTTGTGGTTCGGCAGAGGGGTCACGTTGCACGAAGAGCGGAGAGCATGAGACGGTGCAACGATCAGGGCTCAGGCATTTTACCCAGGTTCGGGCCGCTGCTAAGCGTAAAACCCTACTCCTGCTTTTTGGTGGATTGATTGGAGGAACACGAAGAACGCAGGGCATCTAACCCCGGCAGGGACTACTATCGGGGAAAGAGCGGCTGTGCGAGTACAAGCGTTCGGGGGTTCGAGTTGCCAACCTTGAGCTAGGTTGCCTTGGGCCTCCTTTTATAGTGAAAGGGGTCACCACAATGGCAAAACAGACATTATCTATCGATTAGATAGCTAAGCAGAGCTATCATACCTAACTCTGGCATTTAGGACAAAATGCCATGATTGCCTGCCTAGGTGGCGCTTGGGGGTGCATCCCCGGCAAGCTCTTGCCACCGCTTGGACGGTCGTTGCTTAAGATCTTGACACGCTGCAGGGCGGGTGTCAACCGAGCGTAACTTGCCTTCCAATGCGTCACCACGTGCTTAGCGAGAGCTGATTAACCGCCTGAGGGCTCGACACCGCATCGATAAGTGACAGGCGTAGCGATGCGGTGGAGCGGTGGCTGGATGGCTCACGCCTGCCGGGGAGTGGCTTGCCGGGTCTTCTGGGAGGTGTGTACGTCTTGGTCCCCGGCAAACGTCGGGGACGTGCTTGGCGCGTCCCAGCCCAGGCTTGGGCTGCCGCGTTGAGCTTGCTGGAGTCTTGGTCTTGATTGTTGGCGGGGTTCTTTGCTTCTACCGCCTGTGCATAAGTCAGGGGCACTGGGTACCCCTTTATTAGTGCACCGACAGGACCCCCCGGGACTGGCCCACACGTGCCCGCCAAGTGCCGTTGGGTCAGGCCCAAGTTTCATGCACATGCGCGCAATGTGAGGGAGTAACTGCCAATTTATTGGTCAGCACTGACCCACCACCTCAGGCCGTTTCCTCCACGCGCGCCGCATGCATAGCGGGGAGTTAGCGACAGGAGCACGTGACTTAAAGTCCTGATCGTGGCAGAAACCGCAACGCCATGGATTGGAGCAATGGGGCGGTTACCTGTTCGCCCGTGATCGTGGGCGATGGAATTGGTGGAGATGGGCGGCGATCCTTGGAGTGGAGGAGAGCCAGCCCCCGCACCTTCCCCTATAAATTGGGGGTTGCGAGGGGCGATGCTCATCCATCCTTTCTTCCTCCTTGAGTGCAAACCCTTAGAGCTCACCCTTCTGCTTCTTTGTCTTGATTTGCGTTCGCCACTAGCATGCCTAGGGGACGAGGGCGGCCTCCGGCCTCCGCCTCAATGGCGAGGGGTTCCCGTCAGGATCATGCCACCGCTTCAGCCGCGGAGACGGAGGGTGGCTCGAGTGCGCGCGGCGGAGGAGCTGGGAGGGGTCGTAGTCGTCGCGGAGCCCGTGGTCAGGGGAGGAGGAGCGCCGCCTCACTTCCTCCTTGAGGGAGTCCGGGATTAAGGGGTCCTCGGACTACCGGCCTATTCCTTATGGGCCGGACACGTGGGCAACTCGTTGGAGGATCGGACTGACCAAATACCCCATGACCAGGGGGGAAACCTCAGGAGCCATGGCGTGCCCTTCAAGCTTAAGATGATAGAATAGGCATGTTTATTCCTTCGATAAGCAACCGACTATGTGTAACCCTAGGGACCCCTGGTATCTATATAAGCCAGAGGGTTTAGTTCGTAGCGCGAGGTGAACTCATCTAGGGTTTAGATACTTGATCTCGAGGTAGATCGACTCTGTAATATGCATACACATCAATACAACCAAGCAGGACGTAGGGTTTTACCTCAATAGGAGGGCCTGAACCTGGGTAAACATCGTCTCCTTCGTCCCCTGTTACCCATCGATCCTAAACTCATAGATCGGGACCCCCTACACGAGATCCGCCGGTTTTGACACCGACATTGGTGCTTTCATTGAGAGTTCCGCTGTGGGATCGCAAGAGGAATCGATGGATCGCCTTATCATCAGCGATGAAGTCTGCAGCAAGGACGTTTTCGTTCCTGGTCAGATTTTCGCGTTCGGCAGCATCGTATCGCATGCCGATCCGGCCAGCCATCTTGGCCAGGTCGGAAGTTTCATCCCCGATCAGGAAGTCAGATTCGGGAACCTTGAGTTCGTCGCCGACTCCCGGGGAGATCTCGTTTTAACGAAGCTCTCAACTCTCATGGAGGAGCCCGCAGGCCCCGACGCCTTAACGCCGGACGCAGCAGACCCCACCGCTAAGGTGGCCTCTATCCATGGGTCGGCCATAACGCCCAACCCAGCTGATATGCCCGGATCTGCCACGGCCGAATACAACCCGGGCACGTCGTCGAGCGACCCTGGGACAACGGCGCTGCGGATCGACCCCATGCGCTCTAGCGACATGAACCCCGCCGACATCTCGTCATTAAACGAGTTATTTGGTCGGATTCAAACCATGGGTGTGACCGACGGCCAAACCTCAGTCTACGACCGGATCGGGTTTAAACCCGATGATAGGGAGATTCATACCCCACCAATCACTCACTTAGTTATCACCGTCGAGTGTCCGGCCGGAGGCTCGTCCTCTCAATTACCGGAATTAAAAACAATTTACATCCCAGTTTCCGACTGTCAGGATCTCTCCTACGAACCGGAATCCGAAACCCACACTGAAAATAGTTCGGGATCGGCCGCCGATCTAGCGCGCGACCTAGAACCCGCGCAGAGGGGTCCTGTTGATAATATGGACTCCGAACCCGCCACGTCGGATCCCGCGATGACATGGGAGGCAAACGCCGTGATCCCGGACTCACATCGTGGCGAGAAACTTAAAATTTTCCCCGCCCACCACCCAAGTCGAGCACTCCTCAAGCAGCGCATGAGAGCCCAAGTTATCGGGCTTATGGGAAGTTAAACGACAGCCAGGGGAATCAGTCCATCATTTTTGGGCTAGACACCTCCTTATTAAAGACAGAGTACCAGACTCTAGTGGCCAGGAGATAATAGCAACCTTCAGGCACAATTGCCACTATGAAGGAATCCTCAATGCCCTAGCCCGTCGTCACATTCATGACTTCACCGAGCTATCGGACCTGGTTTAAAAATATTGCGCCATGGAAAGCACCTGGCAAGCCGAACGCTTTTTTTCGGAGCCGGTCCCTGCCGAACACCCTAGATGAGCTCGGGAAAAGCGAATACCTCCGAAACGGCCGGCCGAACACGAACCCGCCGAGAAAACGAATAGACCCCCTGCGGGAGTCAGAACTGTCCTTGATGGACTATTAGACAAGCCATGCCCTATACACTCTGTATTACTGAACACAAACCCGACTCACTGCCTTAGAGCTTGCTGGGTCATCAGGCAGGTCGCAAAAAGCGTAGAGGCCATCCTTGAGGCCCTACCTCCAGGCAGACGTTCAACAACGCCACCAGAATGCAACACCGAGATCCTGACGATCTACGAAACGTTTTCCTCCAGGAATAAGAGGAAGAGAGCTCTTCGAGAACTCGAACAAATCTATCAGGTGGCAGCAACGAATTCATGGACAGACACACCGATCACCTTCGGAGAAGCTGATCAACCAATCACCCGCCCCGTCCGAACACCTACCGCATTGGTCCTCAACCCCATCATCAATGGTTTCAGGTTACAAAAGGTGCTAATGGACGGTGACAGTGGTTTAAACCTCATTTACGAGGATACCTTGGAAAAAATGCAGTTCGACCGGTCCCGCATCGAACATAGCAACACAACCTTTCGTGGGATCATCCCTGGGAAAGAGGCACGTTGTTCCGGACGCGTTACCCTCGATGTGGTATTCTGCACGCCTGAGAACTATAGATCCGAAGAACTTCTCTTTCACATCGTGCCCTTTCACAGTGGTTACCACGCTCTATTGGGGCGTGACGCTTTCACAAGATTTCAGGCTATACCACATTACGGGTATATGAAGCTCAAAATGCCGGGCCCAAATGGGGTGATCACAATAACAAGTGACCCGAATAGAGACCTTCAAGCCGAAAACAAAACAGCAACGCTCGCCCTCGAGGCACTAGCTGAGACCGTTGCAGCAGAGGAATTGACCGCACTCCGGTCAACAGTGGACAAGGATGATGTGGTCCTTAGCAAGAGGCCCAAACCCACGTCCTTTAAACCTGCAGATGAAATCGTCAAATTTCAGGTACATCCAACGGACCCCGATAAAACAGCATCCATCGGAGCTCAGCTGGACCCCATGGTGGACGAAGCACTGCGAACATTTTTATGAGAAAACTGGGATATCTTTGCCTGGCATCCTTCTGATATGCCAGGAATCCCACGACGGCTAGCAGAACACAGTCTGAACATAATCGCAGGCTTCAAGCCCGTCAAACAGGCTCTACGCCGATTTTCCGAACCCAAGCGACAAGCTATGGGCGAAGAACTAGCAAATTTGCTGGAGGTCGGATTCATAAGAGAAATCAAACACCCCGAGTGGTTGGCAAACCTGGTGATGGCACCGAAGAAAGACAAATCCTGGCGGCTGTGTGTTGATTTCAAAGACCTTAATAAAGCTTGCCCCAAGGACCCTTTCCCCTTACCACGCATAGACTAGATTATTGACGCCACAGCCGAACATGATTCATTGTGCTTCCTCGACGCTTATTCCGGATACCATTAGATCAAAATGAAGGAATCCGATCAAGCTGCAACTGCATTCATCACCCCCTACGGGCCATTCTGCTTTAACACAATGCCTTTCGGGCTAAAAAACGCAGGTGCTACATACCAGCGTATGATTCAGACATGTCTCGAAAAATAAGTCGGTAAAACAGTCAAGGCATACATGGACGACGTGGTCATTAAGACCAAACACGTCAGCCAGCTGATAGACGACCTCAGGCAAACTTTTGCTAGTCTACGGGAATATGATATATGGCTCAATCTGGACAAATGTGTCTTCGGAGTTCCCGCTGGTAAACTACTCGGATTCATTGTTTCCCATAGAGGAATAGAAGCGAATCCTGCTAAGATCCATGCCCTATCTCAACTTGCGATTCTTACAGAGCTGAAGCACGTCCAAAGGCTGGCTGGCTGCATGGCGGCTTTGAGCCACTTTATCTCCCGCCTTGGTGAAAAGGCTTTACCGCTCTACGGGCTGCTAAAACGGACCAAAAACTTCGAGTGGACCGATGAAGCAGCGGCTGCACTAGAGGAAATTAAAACACTGCTGGCCAGCAACCCCATACTCATGGCGCCACGCGCCGGTGAACCAATGTTACTGTACATCTCGGCCACCAATCAAGTGGTTAGTGCGGTGCTCGTTGTCGAACGAGAGGACGAGGATCACAAATTCCGGGTGCAAAAGCCAGTCTGCTATGTGTCAGAAGTGCTAACGCCATGCAAGTCCAGATATCCGCACTACCAGAAGATAGCCTATACAGTGTTTATGGCATCATGAAAGCTCAGACACTACTTTCAAGAATGTTCGGTCACGGTGGCATCCGAAGTACCCCTGAACGATATAATCAATAACAGGGACGCCACCAGCCGCATAGAAAAATGGGCCATCGAACTCCTTCCTTTCGAAATCGCCTATAAGCCACGACGAGCTATTAAATCTCAGGTGTTGGCCGATTTCCTTGCCGAATGGACAGAGGCCGAGCTCCCCAGAGAATATAGTACATACTCCCATTGGACGATGTACTTCGACGGCTCCAAGACACTGGCCGGACTGGGGGCTGGAGTTATCCTCACATCTCCCACGGGAGACAAAGTCCGGTACGTGTTGCAGATCATGTACGCCGATTCCAACAATGCGGCCGAATATGAAGCACTATTGCACGGGCTTCGGATGGCAGCATCGATGGGCATACAATGGCTTGAAGTACGGGGAGATTCTAGTCTCGCCATCTCTTAAATCAACGGCGAATTCGATGCTAAAAACCCAAAGATGGCAGCATACCGAAACGCCGTTCTTAAAATTTCCGCACGGTTCGAGGGGCTAGAATTCCACCATGTCGCTAGAGACAACAATCAGGCTGCCGACATACTCGCTCGTATGGGGGCCAAGCGTGACCCCGTCCCGAAAAACACCTTCCTTGAACGGCTTTTCAAGCCATCGGTGGTATGGCAGGACGAGGATAAGGGCGTTGGAGCCATCAGTACGGAAGAGATTGTCCCTCCTATAAATGAAATAGATGAACAAATCATCGGTGGTTCCATAATTGAAGAAATGCCTTCGGCTCATGAGGTCATGGCAGTAATCGCACCATGGACTGAGCCCTTCCTTGCCTACCTTCTCTGCCAAGAACTCCCCGATGACCAGACAGAGGTGAGACGCATAATTCGGCGATCCAAGGCCTATAAGGTCCACGAGGGTGAGTTATACAAGAAAAGCACTACCGGGATACTCCAACGGTGCATATCTGAGGAAGAAGGAAGGCAGCTTTTGGCCAAAGTCCACGCAGGCATGGGCGGCCACCACGCTGCAGCACGGGCCTTAGTAAGCAAAGCCTTTCAAGCCGGATTCTTTTGGCCCACCGCTCGAGCGGACGCCCAAGCACTTGTCCAACATTGTGTTGGATGTCAACTATTCGCAAATCAAAGCCACATGCCCCCGACAGCTCTTCGGACCATTCCGATCACCTGGCCTTTCGCGGTCTGGGGTCTGGATATGGTCGGACCACTTAAAGGGGGGGACCAAGAAAAATAAATATCTACTAGTCATGGTCGACAAGTTCACCAAATGGATCGAAGCAAAACCAGTAAGATCAGCTAAGTCCGGACCGGTAGTCGACTTTATATCCGGCGTGGTACACTGTTATGGTGTCTTGCACAGCATAATAATGGACAATGGATCCAATTTCACCGCCCAGGAAGTGAAGGACTGGTGCGCAAACATGGGCATCAAGCTCGATTACGCCTCGGTGTATCACCCGCAGACCAATGGACAAGTCGAACGGGCCAATGGCCTAATCATGAGTGGCATCAAACCACGTCTGGTCCAATCTCTTCATGAATCTGACTGCAATTGGGTAGAGGATCTTGACTCCGTTCTGTGGGGTCTGCGTACCACCCCGAATCGATCAACGGGATACACACCATTTTTTATGGTCTACGGGGCAGAAGATGTCCTTCCCTGCGATATCATTCACGACGCACCTAGGGTGCACATGTACGAAGAAAAGGAGGCCGAGTTAGATCGGCAGGACGACTTAGACGCCTTGGAAGGAGAGCGCGATATAGCTCGGGCCCGCTCTACTTTCTAGCAACAGCAGGCTTGGCACTACCAAAGCAGGGAGGTTAGAGCGAAGGCATATAATGTGGGCGAACTCGTCTTACGACTCCCAGAGAAGTAGAGGCATAAACTCAATCCCAAGTGGGAGGGCCCTTTCATAATTTACGAAGTACTTACAGGAGGGGCTTATCGCCTCCGCAACCCGCCGGACAATCGCCTCGAACCAAACCCATGGAACGCAGCTCGTCTTCGGCGCTTTTACGGCTGGACCGGTGTCGTCATATGTCTTACCTTCCTTTTTATTTTTCTTTTTTTCTTTTGTATTATTTCCCTCCCATTTTAGCTTTACAGGATTGGATATCATTTCCCAGCACGTGTTCGTCTAAACCGAGCTTGTGTTAAGTTTTTCGGCATACATCTTCAAATGTCCTGTCTGAAAAAATGCCTGGGGGCTTCTTCTCGAAGCCGATTATTATATGTTATGTGCACCGATTCACATGTATTGTGCACGCACACTTCCCTTATCGCTTTTAAGCCAGTATATGCATCAATTGGACCTAAGATATTGGCCATGCTGGGTTGCCTCGCTCCTGTGCTTACCCTCTACGTTCCCGATTGTTCGGCTAGAGGGTAAAGGCAGCACCTCTGCGATTGTTACGACCGGATCATCCGGATACGTACCTCAGACGGGTGAAGCCGAAAGCTATCTATCTTAAGAAGAAAATTGGTCGGCTACGACGAAAGTAAAAAACTTGTGGTGGTTATCACCATTACCTGGGATTATTTTCCCAAAGAATCCATTATCCGCATACTAGTAGTATACGGCCTTGATATCTACGATCTACGTAGCAACCTGAAGGAAGGTACCGATAGAGGAACTATTTTCTTCGGAAGATGTTTCTTACGTTAAGCAGTAATATAACATATCTCCCTATGCACATTCTGTCTGTTCGAACCGAATGGCCGGATTGCCTGGTTCCCCGAAATAAGTTCCTTTTATCGGAGGACATTCGATACGGAACACTCCCAAGCTCTTAGCGAGGGAGGTCAAAGCCGATGGCCGATTAAGACAACGTTTACAGCATAGACGGAGCAGTTTTTGATTTAAAGTACATAGTTACATAGAATCGAACACCTGGCTGCTGGTCAAGATTATCTATTAAGGTATCCAGGGTGCAATCTTCTTGCGAAAGACGAGCGGCGGGCATCACTTGGTCGTAAACCAAATGAAGTGGCACTTCTTGCCCATCCGGCCCTACCGGCCCAACCCGAGCCATATGCTCTTGGTTAAGTTTGGTAAAGCGGGTTTTGACCATTGCCCATGCCTCCCGCACTCCCTCTCGACAAGCCGATGTCTTCCATAACTCAAAACGACATCGGGCTCCTTTAAACCGATCAGCCAGTTCGGACATCCCTTCAGGAGGCGTCTCGGCAGGCCAGATCGCGTTGGTCATGCTCCTCATGGCTCTCCGAGCCCGCTCATGTACGGCGGACAGTTCCTTCAGTAGGTTCCCTCGGAATGATCCGATTTCTTCCTAGGGCCGCCCGGTCAGGAGACCTAGACACGAGACGAAGCATGTCCCTTACACTTGATATAATAAGTGTACTTTTTGGAATTACGAAGATATAAGTGCACTTACAGAACATGCCCCTCTGTAATCTCTGGTTCTCTTCTTGGTCTTGAGCCAATTGAGTTTTCAAACTCTCAAGTTCTTCGGCTTGGCGCTGGTTTTCCGCCTTAAGCTGGTTCTTTTCCTCAAGACTTCGGTTCAACACACGGCGGCCAGCCTCATGCTGAGATTCGGCATACCTCTGAGATTCTCGGGCTGTATCCAAATCTTTCTGCAACTGCCCTATGGACTCAGATGCTATAAAGCACTCTCTCATAAGTATGGGAATGTCGAATAATTAGGCAAATTGACATACTCACCGTGCGCCTCTCGGGTGAAATTCTTCACCTGCTCAAGCTCGGCCTTCACGGTTTGTACCTATGTTCGGCTCACCTCGAGATCCTTGGCCAACTTCTCATTTTGCTGCCTTGAAACCTACATTATAAATAAAACAATATTCAGATCCTTAGCTCGGCCGTTTTGACCAAATCAAGGCTCGGGGGCTACTGGATTAATATTTGTGTTCGGGTGTCAAAACCGATTACTCACCTCCAGGCTGGACGATATCAGTTTGGCGGCTCCCTCAAGCCTAGCTCGGGCAGCTCTGATGTATGCGTCCACCAAACTTAGGGCATTAAACTCTTGTTCGGAAAACGCTTGGTGGCGCAGGGCTTCCTTTCACCACCGGTGATTCATCGCACTCTCTACCTCAGAGTTAGTGACCGAGACGTCCCCGAAATCTTCAGGGGGCTGATCCGTCATAGGGGCCTCCGCGTCTAGTTTAGCCTGAGCAGAAGACCTTGATTCATGATGGTTGCCTGGCACCTCAGCGACGTTCCCGGAAGAAGGTGGCCGTACTCGTCTCCTGAGTATTTCGGCACGAGATTTTGTGAGTACTTATTGCAATCATGACAATGGCCGAACTAAACGGTTAAATAAAGTACCTCTTGGTTGAGTGCATGGTCGAGGTGATCCCCGCGGTTGGCTCACGAGGAGGATTCCTGCTGTTGCTCGGTACGAGCCCTGCTTCCGTAGACGACGTTCGACGCGTGGACCGACGACCCTTGGGAGTAGAGATCGGCACACTCGGGTTGGCAGGGGTCGCTCGCCCTTTACGGGAAGAGACCTTCTTTTTACCAGTGGTGGAAGAAGGAAGTGATCCGGGGTGATCGGCTAGAAGAGCCACCTTGGAGCCGTCAAGGCTCTCCTGGTAAAAGACCCCGTCCTCGTATTCAATTGATAGCTCTGGATCATCATGGAATCCGGGATCGTCGTCGTGAGAATAACTCTCTGGTTGAGGCGCCGGACAGCTGATTATCTCGACCCAGCGCCTCCAACTCTGTTCGGACAGATTGAAAGTTTCGATCAGAAGGATTATACATAAATATCCGAACTCAGAAAACAAAGCCAAAGGCTTACCCATTCGACAGGGTTATGACTCGAATAGCCATCCTTGGCTGACAGTCGAGCAAAATCTTCTTTTTCTCCTTTGATAAGATCGGCCAGTATGGCCGCCATTGCCGCCTGATTGGCAGGACCCTGCCATTGGGAACGGGTGGTGTCATTTGTTCCGTTGTAACGCCACAGGGGGTGTGTCCTTTGCTGAAGGGGTTGAACGCATCGAGCAATGACGGCTGCCATCACGTCGATGATGGTTAACTTACTGTGAACTAGTAGCCTCACTTGGGTGGCTAGGCGTTTTACTTCGGCACTTTCCTCTTGGGATGGACTCTTCGGTCGCCAGTTGAACCTTTTCTTCAAAGGAGCGTCGGAGTATTCGGGCAGACCCCTCCGAGCTGGGTCGAACAGGGGAACGTCCTCAATATAGAACCATTCCGAGGTCCATTCTCCAGACTCTTTCTTCGGAGTCCCCATGGGATACCCCGTGCCGGCTATACGCCATACTTCGGCTCCACCCACTTCCCGAATTGTCCCACCACGAGTACGGGGGACAAGGCAGAAGTACTTCCTCCATAAACCAAAATGGGCCTCGCAGCCCAAGAACATCTCGCAGAGGGCAACAAAGCCCGAAATGTGCAGGATGGATCCAGGGGTGAGATGATGGAGTTGGATCCTGTAAAATTCCAATAGTCCCCTCAAGAAGGGATGAATGGGGAATCCTAGGCCCCGTAAGAGGAAGGACACGAAACATACCCGCTCTCCCTTGCTTGTAACAAGGAAATTCTCAGCGAAGGCCTCGCCGTTCGAAGAAGTCAATCCGGCATGGGTAAACTCCAGATCCGAGGTGGGAAGATAACCCTGGGTCTCAAGGTTGCATAGCTGGAGGAGAGATACTGAACAATTTCCCCAATCTCCGGGAAGTGGGCCGTGAGGACGCGAGGAGGAGCCAGGGATGCTCGCCATATTTTCAAGTTCTCTCGCTTGGGGCTTTTCGATGGTGAGGAAGAGGAAGGGATTGCCTAAGCCACGATTCAGCCTTCTTAAATGGGCGGTTCCTCCCCTTCGCTTGCAGGAAGGGCAGTCCTGTAAAAGGCTGCTGGGCCGCCCATCTCCCATTGGCGCACAGGGATCGAGGGGCGTCGTTAATTCTGGACGACGAAGTTAATGCTGTGGGCCCCGCGATGTCTCGACGATCGAGAGCTCACTAATGACCGGATTATTGTTTACCGAACAGAGAGAAGGAGAAGAACTCACCTCGCAAGCCGAAGACTTTGGGAGCGCATGACCGTCCGGACTACATACCTCGGCATTGGAGGCTAGTTCGGGGGCTACTGAGGGAGTCCGGGATTAAGGGGTCCTCGGACTACCGGCCTATTCCTTATGGTCCGGACTCGTGTGCCACTCGTTGGAGGATCGGACTGACCAAATACCCCGTGACCATGGGGGAAACCTTAGGAGCCGTGGTGTGCCCTTCAAGCTTAAGATGATAGAATAGGCATGTTTATTCCTTCGATAAGCAACCGACTATGTGTAACCCTAGGGACCCCTGGTATCTATATAAGCTAGAGGGTTTAGTTCGTAGCGTGAGGTGAACTCATCTAGGGTTTAGATACTTGATCTCGAGGTAGATCGACTCCGTAATATTCATACACATCAATACAACCAAGCAGGACGTAGGGTTTTACCTCCATAGGAGGGCCTGAACCTGGGTAAACATCGTCTCCTTCGTCTCCTGTTACCCATCGATCCTAAACTCACAGCTCGGTACCCCCTACCCGAGATCCACCGGTTTTGACACCGACACTCCTCCAACGCCAGACCCTCCCCTTGACGAGACCCATGCCGAGGGAACGGCACTGGAGTTCGTCATCAAGCTGCGTGGTCCCCTCTGAGGCCACCTGCGCCTCCCTCACCCTTTCGCTAGGGTGATGGAGGTTGACAAGCCGCACACTTTGTGGTTGCGGGCGCATGGTTGCTGTAACGGCGCCACGCGGGTGGATGTCGAGTACCCGGAGCGTCGCGTCATGCTTCTCAGGCGTGGGTGGAAAACCTTCGCCCGCGCCCACAACCTCATGGATGGGCACGTCCTTCGCTTCAAGATGATGGAGGCCGACCTGCTCTCCGTCAAGATTTTCGGGCGTTCGGCGCCCGGCTTGGCTGCTGCGAGGAGAGCTCGAGCGATGTCGAAAGCTCCTCCTCGAGCGATAGCGACGAGGAGGACAGTGTCGGTGAAGACGACGACGACCTGTCCCAGGCCGTCAAGTCGGAGTAGGATGACCTGGGCTTCAGCTGATCGTCGGCCGCACCATCACCGTCATCGCACTCCTCCTCCTCCTCCCGGTAGAGCGATTTGCCGGGGGTTCTTGACTTGGGCGCCGCCTCTTCTTCTCAGCTGGACCCCGGCAGACTCGTGGACTTCGGCTTCGCCCTCCTTTCTGGTGGGACTGCCGTCCGCGCAATGCTGGTCCTGGCGGGGTCAGGCTGGGCTTCTGTTAGGGGCCTCCCTCTGCTATTTTTCTTTTTGTAATCTGCCCCTAGGGGAGAAAGCCAAATAAAGAGTTGTTAGAAAGAGGTGCCCTCTCATGTAATCTTCATCCTATTTGTATCGAAAATGAATGAGATAGAATGTTATTTTCCTCCCGCAAGTACTATCCCTTTTCTTTCCTTATTTGTACTGCATTAGTATGTTTTGTCTCTGCCGCACAGAGCTACTTGCCGGGTCGTCATTCAAACCACGAGTGCCAAAGTGGGGGAAGGAGCCCCTGGGAACAGGTTGGCGTTGTTCCCCGGCAGAGCTCCTTGTCGGTATCGGCGCTGTCACCCCCATGGGTAAGGACAGGGGGACGGCTCGTCCCGACAAGGGTTTTCACCACGTGGATGACTCCACATCCCGCAGTAAGGAAGATACTAAGGGTTTCCTTGAGAAAATGAGAAGTACTGAATTGGAAATACGTGATATACTTATCTTTTCCAGGTAGTATCTTCTATTCAAGCGTGACGGGCCGTCATCTTTGTTCCCTTGTTTCCTTTCCCTATTTTCTCGATGGTAAAACATGTAGGGTGAGGACAGTAACAAAGATTACGGTTTCATCAAGCATTCTAGCAAATCTTAATAACTTAAAAGCGCTAAAATTGCAGTCATAAAAATGCGTAATGAGCATGTAAGGATGATGATATGATGCAATGCCTAGCTTTATTATTGTTGCACAGGGTCTGCGCCTGGCTTTGTACAAAGGGTTACATGCAACATCGGCAAGGCTTGTACAAAAGGTGGCTGCTGGGGACTGAGCCCGGAAGCCACGCCTTACGGGTAGAACTTACGAAGATGCTCAATGTTCCATGAGTTCTGCACCTTGGTTCCATCTTTGGTCTCCAGACGGACCGCGCCAGGACTGGTGACTCGTACTACCCAGTAAGGGCCTTCCCACTTCGGCGTCAACTTGTTTGTACCCTTGGCGGACTGAACACGCTGAAGGATAAGGTCGCCTTCCTCAAGGCCCCGGGCATGAACTCTGCGGCTATGGTAGCGGCGCAGAGCCTGCTGGTAGCGTGCGGCACGCACAACATCCCGGAGACGGTCCTCCTCGAGGAGCATGGCATCGTCATGCCGCAGCTGCTGTTGCTCTACTTCATCGTAGGCAAGCACTCGAGGTGACCCGTATATGAGTTCCGTGGGGAGTACTGCTTCCGCCCCGTACACTAGGGAGAAGGGCATCTGGCCGGTAGCTCGATTTGGTGTCATTCTGAGGGACCAAAGAACCACCGGCAGCTCATCTATCCAGCGCCAGCCACTCTTCCGCAGCTTATCAAAAGTCCTTGTCTTGAGTCCTCGCAGCACTTCAGCATTCATCCTCTCGACTTGCCCGTTGCTCCTTGGGTGAGCAACAGAGGCGAAGGAGACCTTGCTTCCAATGAAGGCGCGGCTCGTGAACTGGGTGCCGTTGTCGGTGATCACTTTGTTAGGCACTCCAAAGCGGCACACCAGTCCTTTCATGAACTTGATAGCTGCTTGTGCGGTCACCTTTCTCACTGGTTCCACCTCAGGCCACTTTGTGAACTTATCGATTGCCACAAACAAGAACTCAAAGCCCCTGACAGCATGGGGGAAGGGGCCCAGGATATCGAGCCCCCAGACTGAGAATGGCCAGGATAGAGGGATTGTTTGCAGGGCTTGCGCTGGTTGATGGATGTTCTTGGAGTGGAACTGGCAGGCTTCACACTTGGTGACCAGTTCGGTAGCATCCTAGAGGGCAGTGGGCCAATAGAAACCCCATCGTAAAGCTTCCCCGACAAGGGCCCTTGATCCAATGTGGGAACCACATACTCCTCCGTGAATCTCCGCCAACAGCTTCAGTCCATCCTCCTGGCAGATACACCTCAATTTCACACCGTTCGCCCGCCTTCTGTATAGGGTGTCATCGACAAACTGGTACATACTCGACCGACGGGCTACTCTTTCGGCTTCCTCTTGCTCTTCGGGGAGGTCTCCTGTTTGAAGGAAATGGACTATATGCTGCGCCCAGGTTGGAGCCTGTGGCTCGACAACAAGGACTAAAGGCATCTCCACGTCTCCAGGAGCGCTTGTCTCAACCGCTAGACCCCGAGGTCCTGCGGGAGGGAGCTGCTCGTCAACCGGAACGGGATTTTCCCCGGCAGCCTCTCTACCAGCGGCTTTGGGAAGCTCTGCCGGGAAATTCTTACCGGAGTACAGCTTTCTTCTCTTCTTGGACATCACAGATGGGGATACTGATGGTTGGGTGAGGCGGAGATTAAGGTTCCTGGTTCCACAGGAAGCTTCTACGTAGCGCACTTCGATAGGTGGTCAGCAATGATGTTTTCTGCTCATGGAACATGCTCTGTTTGCAGTCCATCGAAGTGCTCCTCCAATTTCCTCACCTCTTCCACGTAGGCTTCCATCAGCGGGCTCTGGTAATCCTTGTTGACTTGCTTTATGACAAGTTGAGAATCCCCTCGGACGATCAGCCTCCTTATTCCCAACTCTACCGAGATTCTGAGTCCGGCAAGGAGCCCCTCGTACTCAGTGGTATTGTTGGTGGCTTCCTCCTGGGGAAAGTGCATCTGGATGACGTACTTGAGGTGCTCTCCGGTCGGGGCGATGAGAAGCACGCCTGCTTCAGCGCCCTGGAGTGAGAAAGCACCATCAAAGTACATGATCCAATCCTTTGGTGCCTCTTTGCCGGGGAGGATTGTCTCCGGAGCTTCACATCTGGCGTGGGTGTCCATTCTGCAATAAACTCCGCCAAGGCTCTGCTTTGAATGGTGGAAGTGCTCTCATACTTTAATCCGAAGCTCGACAACTCCAGTGCCCACTCCACTATCCTACCAGTGGCTTCGGGGTTCCTCAGTATGCGTTGTAACGGGAAACGGGTGACAACTGTTATCTCATGGGCTTGGAAGTAGTGGCGCAGCTTCCTCGAGGCCATGATGAGGCCGAAGATCAGCTTTTGTACTCCGGAGTACCTTGACCTAGCCCCCTGCAGTAGGGAACTAACAAAGTAGACGGGCCGCTGCACCATTTTCTTCTTTGCCACTTCCCTGGATTCACTGTCAACCATTTGCTGAGATTCCCCTTGACCTGTATCGAGCCCTGCCGCAGATGTTTCTTTCTCGTTTCCGGCAGCACCAGCAGCGGCTGCTGAATGTTCATCCACCCCCCGCTGCGCCACCAGCGCTGCACTAACCACTTCATTCGTTGCCGCTAATATAGCAGCAATGGCTCTTGCGGTCTAGGAGCGACCAAGGTGGGAGCAGAGGATAGGTATTCTTTTAGGTCTTGCAGCGCTGCATCTGCCTCCGGGGTCCACTTCATCGGGCCAGCCTTCTTCAGGATTTTGAAGAACGGCAAGGTGCGCTCAGCGGACTTGGAGATGAATCTACTCAACGCGGCAACACATCTGGTCAGGCGTCTGATATCTTTGATGGTCTTGGGTGCTTGTATCTACTCGACCGCCTTGATCTTGTCGGGATTGGCTTCTATTCCTCGCTGAGATACGAAGAACCCAAGCAGCTTGCCGGATGGGACACCGAACACACACAGGGTTGAGATTCAGGTTGATCTTGTGCAAGTTTATGAAAGTTTCCTCCAGATCTTGTATGAGAGTGGCTTCATCCTTGGTCTTGACCACGATGTCATCCATATAGGCTTCCACATTTCTGTGCAGCTGAGGTCCAAAACAAATTTGAATAGCCCTGGCGAAGGTTGAACCAGCACTCTTTAACCCGAAGGGCATTCGTACAAAGCAGTACGTGCCACAGGGAGTTATAAATGCGGCCTTCTCCTCATATTCCTTGCTCATAAATATCTGGTGGTAGCCGGAGTAGGCATCCAAAAAGGAGAGCAAGTCACATCCGGAGGTTGAATCAACAATTTGATCTATGCGCGGCAAGGGGAAAGGGTCCTTCGGGCAAGCTTTGTTCAAGTCGGTGAAGTCTATGCAAAGCCTCCATTTCCCATTTGCCTTTCGTACCACCACCGGGTTTGCCAACCAAGTTGGATGCATCACTCCTCTGACCAATCCAGTTGCTTCAAGCTTCTTGATTTCCTCGGCAATGAACTGCTGTCGCTCCAAGGCTTGTTTCCTAACCTTTTGCTTGACGGGTCGGGCATGAGGGCAGACAACAAGGTGGTGCTCAATTACCTCCCTGGGAACATCGGGGATGTTAGATGGTTGCCAAGCAAACACATCGACATTCTCCCGCAGGAAGGCAACGAGCGCGCTTTCCTATTTGTCAGTAAGGGTAGCACTGATGGTGAAGGTACCACCAGTGCCATCCTCCCTTGCCGGGACTTTCTTCGTCTCAGGATATGTGACCTTGGTCTTCTTGCTGGCGGAACTCTCCGGCAGGTCATCGTCAGGTGCGGCGCACTCTAAAGAGGCGCGCTTCCCGGAGTCCTTGCCGGTGTCCTTGCCAGTCTTCTTCATTCTCTCTGCGCCCTTGGCGGGAGCTGGGATATCTGTGGCTTCAGCTGCTACCGCGTCGCGATACATCTGGTCTACGCAAATAACTGCGTTCTTCTTGTCGGATGGGATGGAAATGACCCCAATGGGCCCTGACATTTTCAAAGTATTGTAGGTATTGCGGGATGCCGCCATGAACTTTGCCAGCGCTGGGCGACCAAGGATTCCATTGTAAGGCAGTGGGATCTCGGCGACGTCGAACACTATCCTCTCTGTTTGGAAGTTCAACTCCCCGCCGAATGTCACAGGCAGAGTGATCTTTCCCTTGGGTCGGCTCCTGCGGGGCTGATTCCTTGGAACGTACCCGTGGCTTCGAGCTCTTCATCAAGGATCTACAGTTTCTCAGCCACTCTAGGAGAGATCAAGTTCAATCCGGCCCCACCGTCAACTAACATCTTAGACACCTTGAGGTTGTGGATTGTCGGGGAAACCAACAATGGCAAACACCCAACTGTAGTGGTACGGTCAGGGTGATCCTCTTCGTCAAAGATGATAGGCGTGCAGGACCATCTGAGTGGCTTCCTAGATTTTGCAGTTGGTTCCACAGCATTGACCTCGCGTGCCCACTGCTTGAGTTGGCGGTGAGAGGAGTGCAAGGACGCACCCCCGTCAACGCACATGGCTTCGGTTGCTTTCTGGAACTCCCTGTCCCTGGAATCCTCATTGTCATCCTCATCTTCCCTCATATCTTCTGTTTCCTTCTTCTCTCGGCCTCTGGCGGGTTTTTCCCTTTGCTGCGGGGTTTTGCCGCGACGACCTCCTCTACTGCCACGGCCTTTCCCGGTAGTGCCGTCCTAGCCTTTTTCCTTGTCGCGTTTCTCGTACTCAGCCCTCTGTTTCTCAACAAGTTGCTCGACCTGTTGGCATTCTTGGAGATCATGGCCCTTGGTGTGGTGAATTTTGCGGTACGGCTCGTCGGACTTCCCGGTCTTCTCAGCGGCAGCAGCCTTCCGGCAATCAGCGCACGTGGCAGCTCCCTTGCCGGGGGTTTCGGCTTTCGCCTTCTTGCCTGCACTGAGGTCTCCGGAGCTCTCGACAGCCAACACAGCTTTTCCCTTGCGCTTCTTGTTGCGCTTCCTGTTCCTTCCCTTCGGGTCGGGGGCATCATCGTCATCATCAGAGTCCACTTCGACGCCCGCCTCCTCTCCGGGGAGTCGTCTCCCTTCTTCAGCTCGAGCACACTTATCCTCCAGGGTGTAAAGATCATTGACAGTCTTGGGGAGCTTGACATTCATCTTGGCTCGCATCCTCCTGTTGCGCACATTCGAGTGGAACGCGGCAATCACCGCTGCGGGATGGATCTCTGGGATGTTGCGGTGCACTCGGCTGAATCTCTGATATACTTTCTCAAAGTTTCTCCCTCCTTTTGCGGGAGGACTTGGAGATCGCTGGGCTGGCCTGGTTCTTGATAACCACCGGTGAAGGCGCCAACGAACTCGTTGCACAGATCAGCCCAAGAAGAAATGGAATTCTCCGGCAGGTGCATCAGCCATGATCTCACATTTGGCTTGAGCGCCAAAGGGAAATAGTTGGCGAGCACCTTTTCATCCCTTCCTCCTACAGCTTGAACATCTATCGTGTAAATGCCCAAGAACTCCGCAGGGTTCAGCTTCCCGTCGTATTTCTCTGGTAGCTCAGGCTTGAAAGCTCGGGTCGACAGCCAGCGGACCCGTCGCAGCTTGCTAGTGAAGGCAGGGCAACCAACCTCGTAAGGAAGGTACCCGCCAACACTGAGCGCGGGGTCGCCGACGTCTGGACCGTTGCGCTTATCGGATTGACGGTGTGCTTCCCGGCGTCGCTCGATGGTGATGCGCGCATCTTCCTTCTGCCAGTCTTCAAGGACACGCCGTTGATCCCGGAGTCGTGTGGGTCAGACGAGACTATGGACACCTCGTCGCGGTCGTCAGCATGTGAAGCTTGCTGCGGCTGCCTCTGGGCCTATTGTCGTGGAGGGGATTGCACCGTTGGAGTGGCCCCTTCAATGTGCTCGTCGCCCCGGGCCGCCACTGCTATTTGCGTACGTCGCGACGGCTCCGTATGCTGGGCCTTGTTGGCTTCAACGAAAGAAATCGAACTCTGAATGGTGGCTCTCCATTCATCCATCTTATCAGCCGCTGGCATGAAGTTGAGCAGCATCTGGACGCGCGCCATGGCCTCCTCTGTGGTGCTCGGCATAGCGAAAGAGGCGGACCGTGACGTTGTTGACTCTTGGTAGGACCAAGAGAAGCGTCGCCGCGTCCTTGATGCCGTGTGCCACTCGCTAGAGCTTTCTGGTGGGCAGCGGGCCGATCCTGCGGGCCTGCGGTCCCGCTAGGCGCCCCGTCTCGCCCCGCACGAGGAACACGCCCAACGATCTCGCTAACGACGGGTGCGGCCGGAAGGTCACGGCTCACACCGGACTGGGCGCCGCTGAGGCGGCCTCGGCCATCCGCGCGGCGGGGAGGTGATGAACGGATGTTCCCTCCGCCCGTGGCGTCGGGGCCGAGCTCGCCATGCGGTTGCTGTAGTTGCTCCCCTCCGGCGCCTCCTGCTTCTTCCCCGGCCGTGAAGGGCTGGATGGGGGCGCCGCCTGCGCCGACCGCGTCGTCCACGATGCCCGCCTCGCCAGCAGCTGCCGCGGTGCCTACGGCACCGGAGGCCGCGTGTGAGGGAGCCTTTGATGTGGAAGGATGCGCGGTCGTGCTGGATTTATTCTTCGGAGCCATTGTTGAAGAAGATGATGATGAAGATTGATTCGCCGTTCACGAACTCGGGTTCGCGCAAATGATGCACGCCCCCTACCTGGCGCGCCAACGATGTCGGGGCACGGTTGCTCACGATCACCTATAGGACCAGAAGTCCCTTGTTAATCGGCAGGGGGGTCACGTTGCTTGAAGAGCCGAGAGCATGAGACGGCGCAACGATCAGGGCTCAGGCCTTTTACCTAGGTTCGGGCCGCTGCTAAGCGTAAAACCCTACTCCTGCTTTTTGGTGGATTGATTGGAGGAACACGAAGAACGCAGGGTGTCTAACCCTGGCAGGGACTGCTGTCGGGGAAAGAGCGGCTGTGCGAGTACAAGCGTTTGGGGGTTCGAGTTGCCAACCTTGATCTAGGTTGCCTTGGGCCTCCTTTTATAGTGCAAGGGGTCACCACAATGGCAAAACAGACATTATCTATCGATTAGATAGCTAAGCAGAGCTATCATACCTAACTCTGGAATTTAGGACAAAATGCCATGATTACCTGCCTAGATGGCGCTTGGGGGTGCATCCCCGGCAAGCTCTTGCCACCGCTTGGCCGGTCGTTGCTTAAGATCTTGACACGCTGCGGGGCGGGTGTCAACCGAGCATAACTTGCCTTCCAATGCGTCGCCACGTGCTTAGCGAGAGCTGATTAACCGCCTGAGGGCTCGACACCGCATCGATAAGTGACAGGCGTAGCGATGCGGTGGAGCGATGGCTGGATGGCTCACGCCTGCCGGGGAGTGGCTTGGCGGGTCTTCTGGGAGGTGTGTACGTCTTGGTCCCCGACAAGCGTCGGGGACGTGCTTGGCGCGTCGCAGCCCAGGCTTGGGCTGCCGCGTTGAGCTTGCTGGAGTCTTGGTCTTGATTGTTGGCGGGGTTCTTTGTTTCTACCGCCTGTGCATAAGTCAGGGGCACTGGGTACCCCTGCATTAGTGCACCGACAGTGTAGATCTCCTCATTCCGTGCCACAGCTACGGCGTCTGCTGCGGCCATGGCGGCGGTGAGCCTCTTTGCGTGCTCGACCTTGCGCTCCTTCTCCTCATGTAGGAAGTTGATGTAGCGCGCTAGGCCGCTGACGCAAAAGCCGAGCGGCTGGGCTTCGGCAGCGGGCTCATCCTCCCGCACTTCGGGCCGTGGTGGCGGAGCGGGTGATGGCCCCGGCGGCTGACCATGGGGTGGCTGCCAAGACGGACGCTGGTGTGGTGGCGGCCAAGGAGGCAGCTGGTGGGGTGGCTAAAACGGTGGTCGGCGATGGGGTGGGGGCCACGGCGGTCGCCGGCAGCAGCTGCCTTCGGGAAAATATGGAGGAGCGTGTGGTGGGTGACGTGCGCACAACCAACAAGGACGCCACACGCACTACACGCTTCCGGGTACCGCGCCGCCGACGTGGTGGAGCTGCCCTCTGGCGGAGTGGTGGAGCGACGACGACGGACATGTGGCATTGGTGATTGGGGGAGAAGCAAACTTGGGAAGCTACGGGCAGGCAGGGGATGAATGCGATGTGGAGGCGCCGGCCGTGAGGGTTTGTAAAGCAGGCGGCCAAGGTGAGCCGGGCGGGAAGCTTGCACGCGTTCCCTCGCGGTTGCGCGGGAATGGGAAGCCCAAAAGAAACGATGCGCGCTCCCGAAGCATTGGGTATTTGGAGGATTTCGGCGAGCTGGGCGGGAAGCTTGCGCGGGAACCTGCGCGCTCCCGAAGCGTGCACTGGAATCCTCGGGCGGCAACGCGGTGACAAGACGGGACGGAGGTGGGAGAAATGACAAGTACACAAACGGTTTATAATAAAAAATCGTTTGCGTTTTACTACAAAGCAAAGGGTCGTTCTGTACGCACCGTCGTGAATTAATCTACGCATGAGGCGGTTGATGTCGGCATCCTGGGAACGGGGGTACCTAGAACTGCCAGCCTGCGACCCAGGGTGTGGCCTACTACGGAGACCCGGTACGGCCCAACGCGGCCTCACTCAAGACAAGGCCCCCGAGAGAGTCCCGCCCTCGCGAGGGAGACAACGCTGAGGCTCCCAGAAGGAAGAGGACTCCCCAGGCCCCCTCTTGAGTGGCGGAGATCTCTATGCAATGCTCGGCCTCGGGAGGTCAAGGATGACGCAAGGCGGGTCAGGCGGGCACCAGCGCGCGCAGAGGAGACAGTTTCCTCTTTGGTGCAAAGGAGGCAGGGGCGTACGCGGGTTCCCAAGGCGTCCCGCCAAAGGTTTCCATTCCGGTGCAACGAGACCAGACCAGCAGGCTCGGCAGGACGGACATCACCAGCGAGCCCACCACCGCGTCACCACTAGCTACTTTGCAGGCGAAGACCACCTTTCGTCAGAATAAGATGTACCTCCTGTCCCCTTTCGAATTTGGCCATTGTGGGATCACTTCCCGCCATTGCAATAAGGGAAGAGGACCCGGGCCATTATAAATAGAGGCTAGGCTGCTCCGTAGGGAGGGGGACGAAAAACACCGCCCGAGCACCCTCGCGAGGCGACGGACCATTGTACTAGTTCATCCACCAACCTCCTCGTGAGGCAATCCACCAAAAGGCAGGAGTAGGGTAAATCCTCGTGTGTTGATCTTCTTCCCGGGAGTGTGCGAGCTTGTTTGGCTAGGCCGTCGAGCTGACAGCTAGAGGTTGAAGCTGTTGGGGATCTTCGCACACGCCCCTGAGTTCGAACCTCTTGGGTTTTGCGGAGCCCGAAATCCGACATTTGGCGCGCCAGGTAGGGGGCGTGTCGATGCCTCTCCATCCGCGGCTGCAGTCAGGCCTCGATTCATCAGCTCCATGGCCGACGCAACCTCCGAGGCCAGGCATCCCTTGGCGTGCCGCGGCGCCACGGCTCGCCTGACCGACCCTGCTGTCGCATGCATCCTCGCCGGGTCGCAGGCGCCCGCCTCCAACTGCCAGGTCAAGCAGTTCCTCCGCCAGGCGAGCGCGGTTCGGCCACGGCTCGAGGCCCCGCAGCCTCGAATGTGGCCGGAGGTTGACATCACCTTCGGCCCCTACGACCATCCCAAAACAACGGCTTCCGCCGGTACGCTCCCCATGTTGTGCACACCAACCATAAGCAGCGTGGCCATCACCAGGACCCTCGTAGACGGCGGGGCCGGCCTCGATGTCCTCTCTGTGGAGACCTTCAACGCGCTGCAGGTGCCCTACGACCAGCTCGCATCCTCAAGGCCCTTTTCTGGGGTGGCCAGGGGCTCCGTCGCCCCCTTGGGGCGGGTGCGCCTCCCCGTCACCTTTGGCACCCGCTACAACTACCGCACCGAGCAGATCGACTTCGACGTCGCCCACATCCACCTCCCATACAACGCAATCCTGGGCTACCCCGCCCTCGCCAAGTTCATGGCGGCAACGCACCCGGGCTACAACGTCATCAAGATGCCTAGGAGCAACGGCATCCTCTTCGTCGTCGGAGACGCCAAGGACGCAGTCCGCACACTCAAGCTCGCCTACAAGGCGGCAGCTGCGGCGCACCCCAACGCTGGGGACGTCGCGCGGGCCTTGGAGGGCGCTGGGGACGCCGTCGACGCTGTGCTAGTGAAGAAGAAGCAGTTGTTCTCTCAGAACCGGGCTGAGACGAAGCAGGTGCCTGTAGACGACAAGAACCCTGGCCTCACCTTCTCCATCGGAGCTAGCCTCCCTCAGGAGCAGGAAGAGGCGTTGGTGGCCTTCCTCCGCGCAAACAAGGATGCGTTTGCATGGAACGCATCCGACCTGGTGGGGGTCCCGAGGGATGTGATCGAGCACCACCTCATGGTGTGCCCTAATGCACGCCCGGTAAAGAAAAAGGCGAGAAGGCAGGCTCAAGAGAAGCAGGCATTCATCGCCCAGAAGGTCGGCAAGCTGAAGGAGGCCGGAGTTATCCGGGAGGTGCGATACCCGGAGTGGCTGGCCAACCCTGTGGTCATCCCGAAGAAATGCGGGAAGGAAGGCATGTGCGTCGATTTCACGAACCTCAACAAGGCTTGCCCCCAAGACCCATTCCTGCTGCCGCGCATTGACCAGATCATGGACTCCACCGCCGAGTGTGACCTCCTATGCTTCCTGGACGCTTTCTCTGGCTACCATCGGATCAAGATGGTGGTGGAAGACGTCGAGAAGACGGCCTTCCTCACCACGTGCGGTGTGTTCTTCTACACGTGCATGCCCTTCGGGCTACGGAACGCTGGCGCAACCTTCCAGCGGCTGATGCACATCGACCTGGGGCAGCAGCTCGGGAGGAACGCAGAGGCCTACGTCGACGACATCGTGGTCAAGTCATGAGAAGCCAAGACCCTGATCGAGGATCTAGAGGAGACGTTCGCCAGCCTGCGGCGGGTGAGCCTGAGGCTGAACCCCGAGAAGTGTGTCTTCGGGGTCCCGTCGGGCAAACTGCTCGGTTTCCTGGTGTCGCACCGGGGGATCGAGGCAAACCCGGAGAAGATCAAGGCTATAAGCAAGATGAGTCCGCCTCAGACCCTCAAGGAAATGCAGAAGCTGGCGGGCTGCGTGACCTCCTTGGGACGCTTCATCTCCAAGCTTGGCGAGCGCGCCCTGCCGTTCTTCAAGCTCATGAAGAGGAAGGGCCCCTTCGAATCGACTCTGGAGGCAGACGCGGCATTCGAGGACCTCAAGCGGTACCTCACGAGTCCACCAGTAATGGTGGCGCCCCGCCTCTGGGAGCCCCTATTGCTATACCTGGCCGCCACCCCGCACTCCGCCAGTGCTGCGCTCGTGGCGTTCAGGGAGGAACGTGCCGGCGCGCGCGCTACACCCTCAGGCGTAGGCAGGCCCCCGGGCATGAAGCAAGGTGACTCACAGGATGCCCTGAAGCCCTCACCTCTTCAAGACGACGCTCCTGAGGCCTCAGCCGCCCCGGCGACCCCCGAGGCACCTGGATCTCATGAGCCTGCTGGGGAGCGGGGCGGCGCGGAAGGCTTCTCCCTCGTCGAGCACCCGCTGTACTACGTTAGTACCGTACCACGGGACGTGCGCTCGCGTTACCCTATGTAAAAGAAGCTCTTGCTCGCGCTTGTCGTCGCTTCAAGGAAACTGCGCCATTACTTTTAGGGCCACCCCATCAAGGTCGTCTCGGAGTATCCCTAGGAGAAAGTGCTGCGCAACCCCAACACAGCAGGGAGGGTCGCAGAATGGAACATCGATCTGCAGGCCTTCGAGTTAGAGTTCAGCATGACCAGGGTCATCAAGGGGGCAGCCCTGGCGGATTTTGTGGCCGAGTGGATGGATGCTCCCGACCGAGGGCTGGACGAGGGCCAGTCCCTCACCCCCGGCGACGTGGTGCCTGATGGTTGGATCATGCACTTCGATGGGGCCTTCACACGCAGGGGAGCAGGGGCCAGAGTTGTACTCATCTCCCCAACCGGGGACAGGCTCTACTACGCCGTACAACTTTGCTTCCAGCATGGCGAGAAGGTCTCCAACAACATCGCAGAGTACGAGGGCTTAATCGCCGGCCTCAAGTCCGCGGCCGCCTTGGGGATTCAGCGCCTCACCATCAAGGGCGACTCCCAGCTCCTCGTCAACTTCTCCAACAAGGAGTATACGCCTAAGGACGAGCACATGGAGGCATACTTGGAAGAGGTACGTAAGATTGAGAAACGTTTCCAGGGCTTGGAATTGTGGCGCATCCCGCGTGGGGCGAACAAGGAGGCCGATGACATCGCCAAGAGGGCATCACGTCGCGAGCCTCAGGAGCCGGGCGTCTTTGAGGAACGGCTCTTCAAGCCATCCGCGGCATCCCCAACCGTGGACTAGGCGCCGCAGAGTGAAGAGCTACCCCTAGCACCGCCCTCGGGGGCTCCGACTTGTGGTCCGGCCTCAGGAGCCCGACTGCTCCTGGCGCTGGAGCCCCAAGCCGACGACTGGACACAGGAGTTCAGGATGTACCTGCTCCACGGCACATTACCGGAAAAGGAGGAAGACGCATAGCATGTAGTACGACAGGCCACAGCTTATTGTCTGCGGGACAGCGAGCTATACCGCAGGCGCCCGAACGATGTCGCGTTGCGTTGCGTGTTCGGAGAGCAGGGGCGCGAGCTGCTGGCCGACATCCATGGAGGAGACTGCGGACACCACTCCTCGTCACGCACCCTGGTAGGGAAGGCGTTCCGCACTGGCTTCTACTGGCCTACGGCGCTCAACGATGCCATCGAGCTGGTCCGGTCCTGCGAAGCTTGCCAGTTCCATGCCAAGAAGATTCATCAGCCCGCGCAGGGCCACCAGACCATCCCGCTCTCCTGGCCCTTCGCGGTCTGGGGGCTGGATATACTGGGGCCCTTTCCGCGAGCGGCCGACGGATACCTCTAGCTCTACATCGCCATCGACAAGTTCACCAAGGGCCTCGTGAGACGCTTATCAAGGGCCTCGTGAGACGCTTCGGCATCCCCAACCGCATCATCACCGACAACGGTTCACAGTTCACAAGCAACCTTTTCAGGACCTATTGTACTAACCTTGGAATGCAGATATGCTACGCTTCAGTGGCGCACCCGCGAAGCAACGGTCAGGCAGAGCACGCCAACGCGGAGGTCCTATGGGGCCTCAAGGCAAGGAGCTTCAAGAAGAAGCTCTAGGCCTGCGGCAGGGGTTGGCTCGATGAGCTTCAGCCCGTGTTGTGGTCCATCCGCACCACTGCGACTAAGCCCACCGGCAAGACCCCGTTCTTCCTCGTCTACGGAGCTGAAGCCGTCCTCCCACACGAGGTCAAGCATCGATCCCCGCGGGTCTTGGCATTCGACGAGGAGCGTCAGGATGCCTTGCGGGGGACAGACCTTGTGCTTGGGGGGGAGGCCCGTCGTCAAGCCTCGCTCCGAGCTACGAGGTACCAGCAGGCGCTGCGGCGTTACCATTGCTGTAACGTCCGCTCCAGGACCCTCGAAGTCGTAGACCTCGTCCTGAGGAGGGTCCTTTCCAGGGAGGGCTTGCACAAGCTCTCGCCCATGTGGGAGGGCCCGTTCAGGGTCGCCCGCGTCTCCAGGCCTGGCGCCGTGCGCCTGGAGACTCAGGACGGGGTCCCCATCCAGAATGCCTGGAACATCCAGCACCTCCACAAGTTCTACCCGTGACACTCTCACGTAATAATGAGTGGGCTGTATATGCCCGGAGCCCCTCGAGGACGCGGAGGGGTTCCCACCCACGCCCAAGTGGAAACCCCATGCTCCGCGCTGGCGGACAACCCTGTCCTCCAATGACTATGCCCACGCAACGTGGATGCCCTATGCTCCATGCTGGGGGAAGAGGAAGACTAGCCTAGGTGCCGGACGCGGCTGTTCTTTGCTTTTCTTGTAATCAAATTTGCCATTTTTCTGGAATGAAACTCGAGGTTTTTCGACTATATTTAAAGAAAAAGGGGCGGGAATTTTTCTCCTTGCAGTTTTCTATATTGAAGTTCCTTTCTCTGGGTTAACACCTGCCAACCTCTTCCTCTCGCGCCCTCGCGAGCGGGGGCTACAGGCACGGTGCGAACACCTCGCCAAGGCCTTGGCGTCCTGGTCCCCGTGTGGCCTTGGTGTCCTGGTCCTCGCATGGCACTCTCGAGTGAGCTAGCAGGCGTGTGCCGCCTCACCCTCGCTCGGGGGCTCCGCCGCGGCCCGGCGTGCTATCTTAGAGCCTTTGGAGGCTCACGCCTCCTGGGGCAAGAACCGGCGGAAAGGAATGGTCGTAGCTTGAGCATCAAGGGGGGGCTCCTGAGCAACGCGCCTCAGGAGCCTCACTGATCTCGTAGCTTCACGCCCCTTGGTCTCGTCCTGATGATCCGGACGCCCCAACGACGGTCGAGGCCTCGCCCCTTGGTCTCGGCCTGGTGATCCGGACGCCCCAACGGCGGTCGAGGCATGCGCGGGATTGGGCCCCGCCGACGTAGAGCGCCGCTTGAGCGTCAAGGGGGGCTCCGGAGCAACGCGCCTCAGGAGCCTCACTGATCGCATAGCACCTCGCCCTTTGGTCTCGTCCTGGTGATCCGGACGCCCCAACGGCGGTCGAGGCCTCACCCCTTGGTCTCGTCCTGGTGATCCGGACGCCCCAACGGTGGTCGGGGCATATGCAGGATTGGGCCCCGTAGACGTAGAGTGCCGAAAGGGGCCCCCAAACCGCCTCACTCCCTGGAAGGAGGAACCCCCAATCCCCGCAGGTGCCACTGCCAGACCTCACGACGCAGAAACCCGCCACGGACGCATCGAGCTAAGTACCCTAACCACGAACAACAGGAAGCCTCGATTAACAGTAACACAGGGACCGCAATACATGATGAGAGTGCTAATATAAGGGCGCAAGCGCCAAAGTTCATTACACACCCAGAAGGGCCCCCCATGATTTTGTGGTTCCAGGGAAGGAAAAGAAAAAGAAGGCGAAGGAGCCCCCCGGGGGCTACCACTCCTGAGGCCCCGGCTCTGGCGCGCCAGTGCTCAGTCGGAGTTCTCCTCCTCCTTGACAGGGCCGTGGTGGCACGCCGGCATAGCCGCTTCCCAGGCAGGGGAGCGGCGCCGTCGCGGCTGGCTACCCCCCGAAGTCCGAGCACACCGACGCGGCGGGGCGTCGTAGCTGTCGTCGCTTGGACTCTCCTCGGAGGAGGTGTCGTTGCTGTTGGAAGCATGGCGGCCGTCGCCAAGGTCAAGCTCACCTCCAAGGTCACCGCCGCCGCCGCCCTCCGGGCAGCACCCCAAGCGCCTACCGTCCTCCCCAAAGATCTTGACAAAAAGCGCCGCAGCGCCGTCGTGCTTGAAGTGGAGCATGGGCCTCCTCTCCAGGCCGTGGGCGCGGGCGAAGGTCTGCCACCCACGGCTTAAGAAGGCGTTGCCTGTGGGGGTAACCTCGACCTCCACCCACAACGCGCCGCTGCAACAACCATCGGCCTGCAGCCACAGACCCGCGGGCTCGTTACCCCGCAACGTCTCCATGAAGAAGTGCGGGAGCTGCAACCAGGTGCTCGCCGGCCTCTCCACCAGCACCAGGAACTCCTGGCCCGTGTCGGCCGTGCGGGCTCGCGGGCGCGTTAGCCGAGCACTAACTGCGGGTCTCCCTCCCCGGCCACGGCCGCCGCGCCCGCCGCCTCCGGCTGCGCCAGCAGAAGCACAGGTCCTCGCAGAGTAACGACCACGCCCACGGGGCACCGCCAGCGACGCCTCAGTATACTTGCGAGGACGACCCTGGCTCCTCTTGGGAGGCTGTTGGTCCGGTCCCTCCTGGCAAGCTTTCCCCTTCTCGGCGGCGAAAAACCTCCTCACCGGCGTCATGATAGAGGAGGCAAAGGACGAAGGCGGGGAGCGAGAAGTAGGAATGGGCTGGGGGCTCCGTTCCCCCTGCCCATTTATAGCCGGGTGGAGGCCAACCGGCACCTTCCCCCATCCCGGGTAATGATGGCCTTGCAACGTGCGTCGGTTGCTGGTCAGACGGAGCGGCTGTCGAGGCGCCATGGGGAAGTGGAGGCGTTCGCGCTTCGTTATTTGCCATGCGACAGACTGGGCTCGCAGGCCTTTGGGGCCTGCGGCGCTTTGGGCCATCTTCTCCGGCTTTGCCCCAAAGCCAGCGCGGGGGCTACTGTCGGCGTCCTGGGAACGGGGGTACCCAGAACTGCCAGCCTGCGACCCAGGGTGTGGCCCACTATGGAGACCCGGTACGGCCCAACGCGGCCTCACTCATGACAAGGCCCTCACGAGAGTTCCGCCCTCGCGAGGGAGACAACGCCGAGGCTCCCAGAAGAAAGAGGCCTCCCTAGGCCCCCTCCTGAGCGGCGGAGATCTATATGCAATGCTCGGCCTCGGGAGGTCAAGGATGACGCAAGGCGGGTCAGGCGGGCACCAGCGCGCAGAGGAGACAGTTTCCTCTTTGGTGCAAAGGAGGAAGGGGCGTACGCGGGTTCCCAAGGCGTCCCGCCAAAGGTTTCCATTCCGGTGCAACGAGACCAGACCAGCGGGCTCGGCAGGACGGCCGTCACCAGCGAGCCCACCACCGTGTCACCACCACCTACTTTGCAGGCGAAGACCACCTTTCGTCAGGATAAGATGTACCTCCTGTCCCCTTTCGAATTTGGCCGTTGTGGGATCCCTTCCTGCCATTGCAATAAGGGAAGAGGACACGGGCCATTATAAATAGAGGCTGCTCCGTAGGGAGGGGGACGGAAAACACTGCCCGAGCACCCTCGCGAGGCGACGGACCACTGTGCTAGTTCATCCACCAACCTCCTCGTGAGGCAATCCACCAAAAGGCAGGAGTAGGGTTTTACTCTTCGCAGCGGCCCGAACCTAGGTAAATCCTCGTGTGTTGATCTTCTTCCCGGGAGTGTGTGAGCTTGTTTGGCTAGGCCGTCGAGCTGAGAGCTAGAGGTTGAAGCTGTTGGGGATCTTCGCACACGCCCCTTTGTTCAAACCTCTTGGGTTTTGCGGAGCCCGAAATCCGACAGTTGATGCGGCCACGGCGCGCTGTGCTCGCGTCCGTGCGTGCTTGCTCTGCCGCCGTCCATGCACGGATGGTCACGTATGTTCGGGGCGCCATATGTATGCGGTTGCGCCGCTCCCGGCGCCACCCTACAGTTAAGCGCTGCAAAAACTGCCACGCGGACGTGCTGAAATTCCAGGTCGTCCGGCGCAATTTATTCCCGCGGCCATTTACCTTCATCTCTTCCACCTTCCGATTGCGCCACACAACGCAAGAAGCACACCCACGATCTCTTCATCGCTTCAACCTTCCCGTGTGGATCCAATGGCGGCTACCGGTGCCAAGCGGCAGTTCGCCAAAAATGTCAAAGTGGACACCCACATCAGGAAGACGGACCTCTAGATGGTGTACACCAACGACCCGGTCGTGGTGGGGAACTCCATCAACACATGGGAGCAGCTTCTTGCTGAGGATGACAAGTATAAAGTGGTCGGCTTCGACCTCGAGTACACCGGCGGTCGTGCCGGGCGTGATCAGAAGGTTCCCGTCGCCCAGTTGTGCGTGCGCCATCACGTGCTCGTCTACCACTACTGCTTGGCCACAAGTCCTTGCGAGCGTTTCTCCAGGTTTGTCAACAGCCCCGACTACAGGTTCGCAACGGTGGACACCACCAACGATCTAAAGGTGCTCAAGACTTCGGGCTTGTCCTGCCAGAAGCTTGTCAACATCCAAGGTTAGTACATGGTCTGGGGCGGCGAGAAGAAGCGGAAGGACTCCCTGGTTGACCTTGCCGCGGCCATCATCTACCCCTACTACAAAGACCTGAAGGCTGAGTGCCACAAGGACAAGTCTGCCTGGCACAAGGCCTGGGTGAACGTACTGGATGAAGAACACATCAAGTACGCGGCCAAGGACGTGTACACAAGCTACGAGATGTACAGGAGGATCATTGACATGAGGAAGTGCCTCCTTCCTGCAGACTGATACGTCTCCAATGTATCTATAATTTTTGCTTGTTCCATGCTGTTATATTACCATTCTTGGATGTTTTACAATCATCTTATAACAACTTTATATCATTTTTTGGGACTAACCTATTGACATAGTGCCAAAGTGCCAGTTGCTGTTTTTGCTTGTTTTTTACTTCGCAGAAAATCAATACCACACGGAGTCCAATCGCGACAAAACTTTTTGGAGATTTTTTCTGGACCAGAAGACACCCAGTGGGCCAAAGAAGAGCCAGGAAGGTGGGATGTGGAGAGCACAACCCACCAGGGCGCGCCAGGGGGCCCTCGGCACGCCCTGATGGGTTGTGCCATCCACGGGGCCCCTCCGCACCGCCTCTGAAGCCTATAAATTCCCAAATATTCCAAAAACCCTAGGGGAGTTGATGAACCAAAATTCCAGCCGCCGCATGTTCCAGAACCTCGAGATCCAATCTAAACACCATCACGGAGGGGTTCATCTTCCTCATAGGCGCCTCTCCGATGACGTGTGAGTAGTCCACCATAGACCTACGGGTCCGTAGGCAGTAGCTAGATGGCTTCCTCTCTCTGTCTTATGATTCTCCATACAATGGTCTCTTGGAGATCTATTTGATGTAAACTTTTGCGGTGTGTTTGTTGGGATCCGATGAATTTTGAGTTCATGATCAGTTTCTATCCATGAATATTATTTGAGTCTTATTTAATCTCTTATATGCATGATTACTTATAGCCTCGTATTTCTTCTCCGAATCTTTGGTTTAGTTAGGCCGACTAGATTGATTTTTCTTGCCATGGGAAGAGGTGCTTTGTGATGGGTTCGATCTTGCGGTGTTCTTTCCGAGTGACAGAAGGGGCAGCAAGACACGCATGTATCGTTGCTATTAAGGATAACAATATGGGGTCTATTCCTACATGAATAGATCTTGTCTACATCATGTCATCGTTCTTAATGCATTACTCCGTTTTTCCATGAACTTAATACACTAGATGCATGCTGGATAGCGGTCGATGTGTGGAGTAATAGAGGTAGATGCAGGCATGAGTCGGTCTATCTATCTTGGACGTGATGCCTATATAATGATCATCGCACACAAACAGTAATTTGTTCACCCACCGTGCGCTATACTCATGAGAGAAGCCACTAGTGAACCCTGCGGCCCCCGGGTCTACTTTTCCAACATATTGCTTTCCGATCTATCTTTTTGCAATCTTTGTTTTCAGATCTACAAAACCAAAAACCCAAAAACATATTGCTGCATATTTTCTCTTTTTATTTTGTGTTCTTGAGAGATCTATCTCTCCTATCTATCACTACCTAATCTATCTTATTACCGTAGAGAGATTGACAACCTCTCTTTCGCGTCGGGTTGCAAGTATTTGTTGTTTGTGTGCAGGTGCTGCTTATTGGGTGGTGGTGATCCTCCTACTGGTTCGATAACCTTGGTTTCATAACTAAGGGAAATACTTACCGTCGCTGTGCTGCATCATCCCTAGCTCTTTGGGGAATACCGACGCAGTCTCAAGCCACGTCAAAGGAATTTCTGGCGCCATTGCCGGGGAGGAAGCGGTCTCTTCTACGTGCCTATCGTAGGCGTCGAGGGGACTCCATCATCATCTACCAGGTTCCTAATCACAAATCTCATCTCCTTGCAATTATATTATTTGCCATTCGCCTCTCGTTTTCCTGTCCCCCACTTCACCAATTTGCCGTTTTATTCGCCCTCTTCTTCGTTTGCCTTTTTCTCGCCGGATCTCTTCCTTGCTTGCAATCTTGTTTGCGTAGTCACGATAACTCAAGAGAACACCAAGTTGTGTGATTTTTCCAATACTAATAACAATGATATTATTAGTACTCCGATTGTTCCTCCCGCCACTAGTGCGGAGTCTTGTGATATTAATGCCGCTTTGTTGAATCTTGTCATGAAAGATCAATTTGCTGGTACTCCCAATGAGGATGCCGCGTCCCATCTAAACACGTTTGTAGAATTGTGTGATATGCAAAAGAAAAAAGATGTGGACAATGATATTGTTAAGTTGAAACTATTTCCTTTCTCCTTGTGGGATCGTGCAAAAATTTGGTTTTCCTCTTTGCCTCGCAATAGTATCGATTCTTGGAACAAGTGCAAGGATGCTTTTATCACTAAGTATTTTCCGCCCGTGAAAATTATTTCCCTTAGGAAGCAAATCATGAATTTTAAGCAACTTGAGCATGAACATGTTGCACAATCTTGGGAAAGAATGAAGTTGATGCTACGAAATTGTCCTACTCATGGTTTAAATCTTTGGATGATCATACAAAAAAATTATGCGGGGTTGAATTTTGTCTCTAGAAATCTTTTAGATTCCGTCGCGGGTGATACTTTTATGGAGATTAATTTGGGTGAAGCTACTAAATTGCTAGATAATATCATGGCTAATTATTCTCAATGGCATACCGAAAGAGCACCTACTAGTAAAAAAGTTAATTCGGTAGAGGAAATTAGTACTTTGAGTGATAAAATTGATGCTTTGATGAAATTGGTTGCTAGTAAAAATGCTCCTATTGATCTTAATGATGTGCCTTTGTCTACTTTGATTGAGAAAAATAGTGATTTCGTAGATGTGAATTTTGTCTCGCGAAACAATTTCAATAACAATGCTTATAGAGGTAATTTTAATCCTAGGTCTTTTCCTAGAAATTCCTCTAATAATTATGGTAATTCCTATGGTCATTCTTCTTACAATAATAATAGGAACACCTCTGATCTTGAGAGTAATATTAAAGAATTTATCAATGCGCAAAAGGCTTTCAATACTACGATAGAAGAAAAGTTGAATAAGATTGATGATATGTCTAGAAGCATTGATAGAATTTCTCATGATGTTGAAAATCTCAATTTGAAAGCTTTTGTGCCAAAGATTGATGAATCTATTAAAGCTTTATATGTCTCTATGGATGAAAGTAAGAAAAGAACCGCTATGCTTAGAGCTAAAAGAGAAATCTTAGAAAAATCGTTTTCTAGTGATTGCCTTCATAAGAAACATGAAGATCCTAAAGTGATTGGTGTTTCTTCTATTGATTCCTTGTGTAGTAATGTTAAAATTGATAATGAAGGGACTGAAGTAGAGTCAACTTTAGCTAGAAGGCGTCCCAATAATTTGGAGGGTGAAAACCTTGATGAAATTTTTGATAAAACTGGGTTTGAAGAGGTCAAAACTTTAACTAGTGATGTGCCCACTATCTTGGATTGCAAAGACTTTAATTATGATAGTTGTTCTTTGATTGAATGTATTTCTTTGCTGCAATCCATGTTGAATTCACCCCATGCTTATGAGCAAAATAAAGCTTTTACTAAACATATCGTTGATGCCATGATGAAATCTTTTGAAGAAAAGTTGGAGTTGGAGATTTTTATTCCTAGAAAATTACACGATGAGTGGGAACCTAACATTATGGTCAAGATTAAAAATTATGAATGCTTTGCTTTGTGTCATTTGGGTGCTAGTGTTTCCACTATTCCGAAATCTCTATGTGATGTGCTTGGTCTTACCAATATTGAAGAATGTTCTCTTAATTTGCACTTGGCGGATTCTACTATTAAAAAGCCTTTGGGAAGAATTAATGATGTTCTTATTCTTGCAAATAGGAACTACGTGCCTATTGATTTTATTGTGCTTGATATTGATTGCAATCCGTCTTGTCCCATTATACTTGGTAGACCGTTTTTACGCACTATAGGTGTCGTGATTGATATGAAAGAAGGCAATATTCGTTTTCAATTTCCCTTGAGAAAGGGTATGGAACACTTCCCTAGAACAAGAATTAAGCCACCATATGAATCAATCATGAGGGCATCCTATGGATCCAAAACCAAAGATGACAATACTTGAATCTATCCATTATGCCTAGCTATGGGCGTTAAACGATAGCGCTTGTTGGGAGGCAACCCAATGAATATATAAAATTTTCCTTTTTCATTTATGTTTTTGTGTGTTTAAACAATTATGCCTCTGTTATGATTGTGTTTTTATGGTTTATTTAGTGTTTGTGCCAAGTAAAGCCTTTAGGATGATTCATAGGATGAGTAGAAGCGATGCTGAATCTGAAACAGAAACTTTGCGTCCAGTATATGAATTTTCATTTTTTTTATGGAATGTGATCTTGAGCTGAAATTTTAATACAGTGTTTCTATACAAATTCCTTACGTTGTCCTAATTTTTCAGAATATTTAGAGTTACATAAGTATGGGTAGAGTACAGATTACTACAGACTGTTCTGTTTAAGACAGATTCTGTTTTCGTTGCATTGTGTGCTTGTTTTGATGAATATATGGTTTGTATCGGGGGGTATAAGCCATGGTAAAGTTAAAATACAGTAGGTATAATGCAATAATAAAATATGAATGGGTTTGCAACAGTACCTAAAGTAGTGATTTGCTTTATTATACTAACGGATCTTACGAAGATTTTGTTGAGTTTTTGTGATTGAAGTTTTCAAGTTTTGGGTGAGATCACGATGGATGAAGGAATAAGGAATGATAAAAGCCTAAGTTTGGGGATGCTACCGCACCCCCAAGATATATCCAAAGAGAAACAAGCAACTAATCTTGTGGATGCCCCCGAGTGGCATCCCCTCTTTCTTCTAACGACCATCGGTATTTTACTTGGAGCTATATTTTTATTCGTCACATATCATGAGTTTTGCTTGGAGCGTCTTGTATCTTTGCTTGCTTTGTTTGTTAGTTTTTCCTTTGTATCCTTGCTAGACACACCTATTTGAGAAAGCCAAAATCATGCTATGATTTGTTAGAATTGCTCTATGTGCTTCACTTAAACTTTTTGAGCTATAGAATTGCTCTAGTGCTTCACTTATATCTTTTTGAGCACGGTGTGCTTGGAAATTTTTGTAGAAATACTCTCATGCTTCACTTAGATTAATTTGAGAGTAGGTAAATTTTGAAGAAATCCTCTCATGCTTCACTTATACCTTTTTGAAAGATGAAATCTTTATGCTCATGTGCTTCACTTAAATTTGTTTGAGCTTGCCAAAAAGCAATGGCAATATATGAATAGTTATGAAATCTTTATGCTCATGTGCTTCACTTAAATTTGTCCCAGAGTGATAGATATCCAAGGAGGAAAGATCATTGGACAAATTAAACTTGATTCCTTGTAATAGTTTTGAAACATGATGATAGTAATATGTGAGTCATGTTAGTGAGTAATTGTGCTTAGTAGGAATATTGGTGTTAAGGTTTTTGATTCCCTATGCATGCACGAAAGTCAATAGTTATGCAATGAAGTTACATCCTACTTGTGGTGCATTATTCGGTGTTAGTTATGTTCAATGCTCACTTATGTGAATTTTCGTTTCTTGGTTTGGTTGTTTCCCAATCTATTTGCTAACCTCCATTTGTACTAAGTAGAAATACTACTTGTCCATCCAAAATCCTTAAACCAAGTTTTGCCTTATGAGTCCACCATACCTACCTATATGCGGTGTTTCCATGCCGTTCCAAGCAAATTTGTATGTGCCATCTCTAAATTTTTTAAATAAATTTTCTCTTTTGTGTGCCTATACCGCTCATGAAATGGTGGGGAGTATCCAATATTTTTCCATGCTAGATGTGTTATTCTCAAGATGAGTGTTTATTCCCTTGTCATTGCACGAGAGGGCGACGGTAATAGGGATGCCCATTCCCGAAATGAAAAAGAAAAAAAATATTTACTTTATGTTGTCAAATAATAAATTCCTTGGAAAGTGTTGGTATGGAAGGCAACCGTGGATACGGCCCGCCATGGAAAGTGAAAGTTTGATGGAAAAAATGAATAAAGTTTATTTTCTGTTTGGGAACCACCTATGATATATCTAGCATGGAAAGTATTGTGTGGTACTTTTTCATTTTCGTTGACAGGAAAAGCATGCCACCCAAAATATTTTTCTCTCTCAATTTAAACCTCGAGCTCTGGCACCTCTACAAATCCCTACTTCTCTTATACTTTATGCAATTTTTATTTTTAATTTGAGTCTCCATCTTCTCTTATAAAGCACCAACTAGGGGGCACTATGATCGTACTTGAGCATTGGGCATAGTTAATATTTGAGTGTGTTTCATGAATGGATCAATGATTGAGCATGATGGGCTAGGGATAACTTTCTTTAGTGTTGATATTTTGAAAGACATGGTTGCTTGTTGAAATGCTTGAGTATTGAAGTCATTATGTTAAAAATAGACTATTGCTTTGAATCATTTACAAGTCCAAATGGCCATGCTATACAAAAGAAAAGAATATGATGAACATGTTAGGCAGCATTCCACATCAAAAATTCTGTTTTTATCATTTACCTACTCGAGCACGAGTAGGAATTAAGCTTGGGGATGCTGATACATCTCCAACGTATCTATAATTTTTGCTTGTTCCATGCTGTTATATTATCATTCTTGGATGTTTTACAATCATTTTATAACAACTTTATATCATTTTTTGGGACTAACCTATTGACATAGTGCCAAAGTGCCAGTTGCTGTTTTTGCTTGTTTTTTTTACTTCGCAGAAAATCAATACCAAATGGAGTCCAATCGCGACGAAACTTTTTGGAGATTTTTTCTGGACCAGAAGACACCCAGTGGGCCAAAGAAGAGCCTGGAAGGTTTGATGTGGAGAGCACAACCCACCAGGGCGCGCCAGGGGGCCCTCGGCGTGCCCTGATGGGTTGTGCCCTCCACGGGGCCCCTCCGCACCGCCTCTGATGCCTATAAATTCCCAAATATTCCAAAAACCCTAGGGGAGTTGACGAAACAAAATTCCAGCCGCCGCAAGTTCCAGAACCTCGAGATCCAATCTAAACACCATCACGGAGGGGTTCATCTTCCTCATAGGTGCCTCTCCGATGATGCGTGAGTAGTCCACCATAGACCTACGGGTCCATAGGCAGTAGCTAGATGGCTTCCTCTCTCTCTTATGATTCTCAATACAATGGTCTCTTGGAGATCTATTTGATGTAAACTTTTGCGGTGTGTTTGTTGGGATCCGATGAATTTTGAGTTCATGATCAGTTTCTATTCATGAATATTATTTGAGTCTTCTTTGATCTCTTATATGCATGATTACTTATAGCCTCGTATTTCTTCTCCGAATCTTTGGTTTAGTTAGGCCGACTAGATCGATTTTTCTTGCCATGGGAAGATGTGCTTTGTGATGGGTTCGATCTTGCGGTGTTCTTTCCAAGTGATAGAAGGGGCAGCATGACACGCATGTATTGTTGCTATTAAGGATAACAAGATGGGGTCTATTCCTGCATGAATAGATCTTTTCTACATCATGTCATCATTCTTATTGCATTACTCCGTTTTTCCATGAACTTAATACACTAGATGCATGCTGGATAGCGGTCGATGTGTGGAGTAATAGAGGTAGATGCAAGCAGGAGTCGGTCTATCTATCTTGGACGTGATGCCTATATAATGATCATCGCCTTGGATATCGTCATGACTATTCGATTTTCTATCAATTGCCCAACAGTAATTTGTTCACCCACCGTGCTCTATACTCATGAGAGAAGCCACTAGTGAACCCTACGGCCCCCGGGTCTAATTTCCAACATATTGCTTTCCGATCTATCTTTTTGCAATCTTTGTTTTCAGATCTACAAAACCAAAAACCCAAAAACATATTGCTGCATATTTTCTCTTTTTATTTTGTGTTCTTGAGAGATCTATCTCTCCTATATATCACTACCTAATCTATCTTGTTACCGTAGAGAGATTGACAACCTCTCTTTCGCGTCGGGTTGCAAGTATTTGTTGTTTGTGTGCATGTGCTGCTTATTGGGTGGTGGCGATCCTCCTACTGGTTCGATAACCTTGGTTTTATAACTGAGGGAAATACTTACCGTCGCTGTGCTGCATCATCCCTTCCTCTTTGGGGAAATACCGACGCAGTCTCAAGCCACGTCACAGACAGCGAGGGATAGCCACAAGCAGAGCACTGTCGGCAACCGTCGCCAGAAGAACAATATGATTTGCTGATCGTCTACTTCTTGTAAATTTATATTAAGGAATGTACATGTGTTGTGTAGTCACTTATGTAACTGGATGTTCAAGTTGGTTATGCAACAATAATATTGGTGTTCTGTAGACAGAGCATATAGATGTTGTGCAAACAGAGCTAATCACATCACATACATCTATTAGCAGCAACCGTCTGCCCATAACGCACACAGGTTGTCAGGATGAATCGTTTGGGTTATTTTTGGTATTCCCACACAATTCTGATGAATGAACTGTTTGCCGGGTACCCACAACACACACGGTTGTCATGATGAATCGTTTGGGTTATTATTAGTCTTCCCTAACAATTCTGATGAATGAACTGTTTGCCGGGTATCACACACGCCTTCTTAGGCTAACTCGATTGTGTTCTGCTGGATCAGCGCAAACAGTTTGTCCGAGTGAACTGTATGCCGCACTACGCACACGTATGTAGTTTTTTAACCATTTTTATTATATTCCATAATCACAAACAGTTCATAAGAACAAAATGTATGCGACGCATCACACACGAAAATATTTTTTGAATCGTATTTGATGGTTCCTCCATCACACACGGTTTTCGACATTGGCGGCGGAGCTTGAAATATACCGTTTGCGATTGATGGATCACACACAGTTTCGTCGAAGGGTCTCTGATTGACGTGTCATCTTTCGACCATCCTGCAGTAGTGATCTATCCGATGTAATCCTATTGTGCGGTGTGTTTGTTGGGATCCGATGAATTGTGGGTTTATGTTAAGATTATTCATGAAAATTATTTGAGATACCTCTGATATATATTTTCTCTTAATTGCATGATCATTATAGCTTCGTAATGCTCTCCGATCTATTGATGTGCTTTGGCCAAGTAGATTGATATTTCATCGGTGGGAGTGGTGCGTTATGGTAGGTTCAACCTGGTGAGTTTCTATATCCCAGTGACAAAGTAGGGGACAAGATGCGTCTTTGTGTTGTTGCTACTAAGGATAACACGATGGGGTTCATTCATATTGCTTGAGTTTACTTTGTCTACATCATGTCATCGTTCTCCATGCATTACTCTGTTTTACTTAATACTCTAGATGCATGCTTGATAGCGGTCGATGAGTGGAGTAATAGTAATAGGTGCAGGCAGGAGTCGGCCAATTTTTTTATGGGCATGATGCCTATATACACATGATCATTGCCGTGAAAATCGCATAACTATCCGCTTTTCTATCAATTGCCCAACAGTAATTTGTTACCCACCGTATGCTGCCTACATGAGAGATGCCGCTAGGGAAAACTATGGCCCCCGGGTCTATTCACTTATATATTTACAAACGCTACAATTACCTTGCTGCCTTTATTTTATTTTTCAAATTATATTTATCAACAATTATCTACACAACACATTTGCTTGCAAATAACGAGATCAAGGGGATTGACAACCCTCTTGCCCGCGCTGGGTGCAAGTTGTTTGTTCATTTGTGTGCAGCCGCTGAAGACGGTTGAGGATTGATATTCCTATTGGTTCTATAAACCTTGGTTTCATAACTGGGGGAAATACTTACCCACTTTGTGCTGCAATTACTGGTTCCTCTTCACGGAAAACCCAACACACATCACAAGTATCAGGAAGGATTTCTGGCACCGTTGCCTGGGAGTATCATGATCAACTATCAAGTAACTTCACACAAATTTTCATTCACTTGTAATATTTTATTTGATGTTATATTTAGCTTGTCTCATAAAAATCAATAATAAAAAAATATTTTTCTTTGCTTGTTACTAGTTTACTTCTTCGCTCGCTAGTTTACTTTTCCTTCTTGTTGCTTTGCTTGTTCGGTTACCATGTCTCAAGATACTACTAAGTTGTGTGACTTCTAAAATACTACTAATAATGATTTTATTAGTACACCTATACCACCCGCCACTAGTGCGGAGGCTTTTGATATTAATGCTGCACTGCTAAATCTTGTCATGAAGGATCAATTTTCGGGAAGTCCTAATGAGGATCCCGCGTCACATCTTAATACCTTTGTTGAATTATGTGACATGCAAAAGAAAAAGGATATGGATAATTATATTTTGAAATTAAAATTATTTCCTTTTTGACTAAGAGATAAAGCTAAGGCTTGGTTATCGTCTTTACCTCGTAATAGTATTGGAACATGGGATAAGTGTAAAGATGCTTTTATTGCCAAGTATTTTCCTCCTGCTAAGATCATCTCCCTTAGAAATCAAATAATTAATTTTAAACAGCAAGATCAAGAGCATGTTGCACAAGCTTGGAAGAGAATGAAATTGATGATAAGAAATTGTCCAACTCATGGCTTAAATTTGTGGATGATTATCCAAAACTTCTATGCTGGACTAAACTTTGTGTCTAGAAATCTTCTAGATTCTACTGCAGGTGGTACCTTATGGATGTGACCTTATGAGAGGCCACAAAAATTCTGGACAACATTATGACAAATTATTCGCAATGGCATACCGAAAGGGCTCCAATCGGTAAGAAGGTAAATTCTGTTGAAGAAATTGCTACTTTTAGTGAAAAAGTGGATGCTCTTATGAATATGGTTGCTAGTAAAAATGCTCATGTTGATCCCAATGATATGCCCTTGTCTACTTTTATTGGGCAAAATAATAATGCTATTGATGTGAACTTTGTCTCGCGAAATAATTTCAATAACAATGCTTATAGATTAAACTTCAATTCTAGACCGTATCCCGGTAATTCCTCTAACAACTATGGAAATTATTATGGTAATTCTTATAGAAATTCTTCTACAAATTCGAATAGGATGCCCTCTGATCTTGAGAACACAATTAAAGAGATTATTAATTGTCAAAAGGTTTTCAACACTATGGTAGAAGAAAAATTGCACGTAGTTGACACTTTGGCTAAAAATATGGATAGAATTGCTCTTGACGTGGAAACTCTTAAAAATAAATCTTTGACACCCAAGTATGATTTTAATTATGCTATTAAATCTATCCAAATATCTATTAATGAAAGTAAGGAGAGGACCGCTAAGTTGAGAGCTAAGCGGGAATTCTTAGAAAAATCTATTCCACCCGGTTTTTACCGGAATCATGACAAAGATCCTAAAATGATTGATATTTCTCCTATTGAATCTTTATTTACCTCTCTCAATAAAAATGATAAAGGGACTAGAGATGAGTCAACTCTAGTTGAGAAGCGTCCCGTTTGCTTGGAGGATGATGATTTTGATGCTAAAACTGAAAAACGTGGGTCTGGAGAGGTTAAAACTTTAACTAGTGATGTGCCCACTATTTTGGATTATAAGAACTTTAATTATGATAATTCCTCTTTAGTAGAATGTATTTCCTTGTTTCAATCCTTTATTAGCTCACCCAATGCTTATGAACAAAACAAAGCTTTTACCGAACATATAGTAGAAGCTATGATAAAAGCTTATGATGAGAAACTTGAGCTTGAAGTTTCTATTCTAGAAAATTGCATGATGAGTGGGAACCTACTATAAATATTAATATCAATAAAAATGAATGCAATTCTTTGTGTGACCTTGGTGCTAGTGTTTCAACTATTCCTAAAACTCTTTGTGATGTGCTTGGTCTCACTAATATGGAAGATTGTTCCCTCAACTTGCATCTTGCGGATTCTACCATTAAGAAACCTTTAGGTAGAATTAATGATGTGATTATTATTGAAAATAAAAATTATGTGCCTGTAGATTTCATTGTGCTTGATATTAATTGCAATCCTTCTTGTCCCATAATACTTGGAAGACGTTTCTTACGAACTATAGGTGCGATCATTGACATGAAAGAGGGAAACATAAGGTTCCAATTCTTATTAAAGAAAGGGATGGAACACTTCCCTAGAAAGAGAATCAAACCACCTTACGAATAAATCATGAGAGCTACTTATGGGTGGAGTGTCAAAGATGACAATACTTGAAACTATGCATTATGCCTATCTAGGGGCATAAAACAATAACACTTGTTGGGAGGCAACCCAATAGTTATCTTAAATTTTTTGCTTTAAACTCTCTGTTTTATTTTAATAACATCATTATTTCCTCTATAATTATTATGTGTTTTTGTTTAAATTAGTGTTTGTGCCAAGTAAAGCCTTTGGGATGACTCACAAGATGAGTAGAATCGATGTTGAAACAAAACATAAACTTTTGACTCCAGTACATGAATTTTCGTTTTTTACTGGAGCGAGATAATGATCTGAATTTTCTGCTCCGTGTTTCTATACAAATTTTAGAGGTTTTCCTAATTTTTAAGAATTTTTAGAGTTACAGAAGTATAGGTTCTCTACAGATTTCTACAGACTATTCTGTTTTAGACAGATTCTGTTTTTGCTTGCATAGTTGCTTGTTTAGATTATGCTATGGATTGTATCGGGGGTATAAGCCATGGAGAAGTTTGAATACAGTACCTATTATGAATTTATGAAATTGGAATCAATTTATAACAGTACCTAAAGTATGCAATATGTTTCTTATACTGACGGATCTCACAAAGTTTTGTTGAGTTTTGTGTGATTGAAGTTTTCAAGTTTTGAGTGTTATCGTGATGGACAAAGGAATAAGGATTAGCAAGAGCGTAAGCTTGGGGATTCCCAAGGTACCCCAAGGTAATATTTTAAAGGAGACTCAAGCGTCTAAGCTTGGGGATGCCCCGGAAGGCACCACCTCTTTCGTCTCAAATCCATCGGTATGTCACAGAGCGTCGTTTGCTTTTGTTTTATTTTACTTTCCGTTTGCCACAATCATTGTTTGCTGGACACACCTATTTAAGAGAGACACACCTTCATCATAATTTGTTAGAATACTCTATGTGCTACACTTATATCTTTTGAGCTTAGCAGTTGCTCTAGTACTTCACTTATATCTTTTTAAGCACGGTGGTGTGTAGATTTTATAGAAATGATTTCACTCTCATTCTTCACTTATATTTGTTTGAGATTTAATAAATAGTGACGGCAATTTGCATGGTTCATAAGACTAGTCAAAAAATATTAGGTATTCAATGAGTGATAATAGAAACCATCATGTAGCACATATAAAGAAATTGTGGGTCAATGATATTGATGTGGTAATATGAAATATGTGTGAGTTCATAATTGTTAAACCGTAGAAGTGTCGATATTAAGAGAGGTTGGCCTTTTTGTTCATCTAAAAATTTAAAGGGCATCGTGATGATGTGTGGGCATTTCTATTCCTCGTTGAAATCCTAGTGTTGTTTCGGGTCGGAAGCGCGCGATGGTTAACTCCTACCAACCTCTTCCCTCGGGGCATGCGAGTAGTACTTTGATTTATGATAAACTAATAAAAAAAATTGCAATAAGTATATGAGTTCTTTTTGACTAATGTGAAACCATGGACATACGCAATCTCACCTTCTCATATTTGTTAGCCTCTTCGGTACCGTGCATAGCCCATTCTCACCTCGAGGATCAGTGCAACTTTCGCCGGCGCATCCAAACCCCGTGACATGATACGCTCTATTGCACATAAGCCTTATTATATATTCCTCAAAACAGCCACCATACCTACCTATCATGGCATTTCCATAACCATTCCGAGATATATTGCCATGCAAATTCCATCGTCACTTCACATGACTAGTTCGTTCATCATCATATTGCTTTGCATGATCATATAGAGCTGACATAGTATTTGTGGCAAAGCCACCGTTCATCATATTTTTGATACATGTCACGCTAGATCATTGCACATCCTGGTACACTACCAGAGGTATTCATACAGAGTCATATCTTCATATCAGTTCTCCATATCGAGTTGTAAGTAAATAAAAGTGTGATGATCATCATTATTAGAGCATTGTCCCAGTGAGGAAAGAATGATGGAGACGATGATTCTCCCACAAGTCGAGATGAGACTCCGGACGAATAATAAAGATGGGGGAGGCCAAATGAGCCCACCATCCATTCAAAAAAATAATGAGAGAAAATGAGAGAAGGGACTTTGCTACTATCTTTTACCACACTTGTGCCTCAAGGTGGCACCATGTTCTTCATGTAGAGAGTCTCATGATATATCACTTTCATAGGCTAGTGGGAATTACCTATTCATTTGTAGCGTCCCGACTCAAAACGAGTCAAGCCTCTGTGTGTTAGTGCCATCCCTGGATCAGTATGCTGGCACACACAGTACATCAATGTATATATCAAAGTGCAATCACATGTAAATAACGTAAAACTGATAGATACCACTTTAATCACAGCGGAAACAGTCAACGGGAGTGGAGTCCCAATAAACACCAATGGCAGGTTGAGTGCAGACCGTAACCCTGAATCGTACTCTTACTCGTCGTAGAAAAGTATCTGCAACATAAGACGTTGTAGCCGTGTAGGTCAGTACATTGAATGTACCGGCAAGATCACCATAGGGTAAAATGATAAACACTATTCTATATGCAAAAGGCTTTGTGGCTCCGTGTCTAAGTTTTTGCAGAAAAGCTGGTTTTATTTTCCCTACAACAAAGGAGTCAAACGGAAAATCACTACAAAAGTTGGTTGTTAATGAGATGGTTCCACCAACCAATTCACATTTGCTACGCTTTAGTAGACGGGGTTGGTTGTGAGACATTTGCTACGTCCCTTCCCGGGCAATGGTAACAGGGTGTTGGGTTTCTCCTACCTCATGATACTACCACAAGTTCATGCTCAATATCCTACTGGATGTATGATGGAGAGATTGATTCTAATGCAAATAAAACATAGGTAATGTAAGACGATCAAAGTGAACTTGCATGTACTGTTGATGAAGATAATATCGCTCTCAGAAAAACTTGATAAAACTATTCGTCACTCTCCGATGAAATCTATATAATCAAACATTGCATTCATATAATCAATCATACTAGCAATCAATACTAACAATCAAAAAGCAACACAAAAACCAAACACAAAATTGTTGTGATGAAGGAAATACTTAAGACAAAAGTTAAAATAACAAAACTTCATCACAACAACCAAAGGTAATTTTCCCTACAAATAACCTATTTTTGAATAGCAACAAAATAACAACAAAGCAAAATTTAACAAGAGTATTTTAATAAATATTTTACTAGCAAAAGATTTACTTTTGAAGAACAACTAAGAACTATGAAAACAACACACTAACAACATAAGTGTTTGTCTAATAAACTTAACAACAAGAAAAACAACAAAAATACTAAAATAACAGAAAAAAAAAAATAAAACAACTAAGTTAACAGAAAGTAAACCTTATAAAACAATTTATGAAAATATTTTCAAATAGGAAATCAAACTAGCAATGAAACCAATTTGCAAGTTATTATGAAACTAGAATTGATTTCATGCGATAAAATAATAATAAATAACATAAAAATAATCTTGGTTGAAATACTAATGCTAAATAACAAAAAACAATATAAAACTTGTCAACTAATATAAAATAAAATAAATTAAAAACAATTAAAAAAAAGAAATAGAAATAAACCTAAAAAAGAACTAAAAGAGATTCTGTTTTGCTTGAAACCATAATTTAAATTATTCTAACAATTCCCAAATCATACCTACTGATAAATAAAGTCACTAGTGACAAGTAGCAAAAAGAATCAACTCAAAATCTATTTTTAAACTCAAGATATAAGCAATTTAGTGTTTTATATCTACAGAAACTAGAGAAAAATTTTGACACGATGCAAAAAGAATCAACTAAAACTCTAAAAATCCTAGGAGATATTCAAGTTTTCAAATCAGAAACTTCTCTGTTTTCAGAAAACTAAAAACAGAAAACAAATAGACCTAACTAGCGAACAGGGCCACGTGGCGCTTCCTGAGTGGCTGAGGCCGTGCGCGCGCGAGTGCTAATCGGTGAACGTTCACAGCGTAAAAGAAAACGGTTCGGGGTATTAAAACTTCTAATCTGGATCTTTGGATCCAGATCCAACATCTACAGAGGAGGGGGGGTGAGCTCACAAGGTTATGTCGCCGGCGATGGAAGATTCCGGCGAGGCAGGGGCGACGGGGTCGTCGGGGATGGCGCTCCGATGGTCGGGGCGAGGGCAAAGATGACCAGGCGATGCAGACGAGCGTAGCGACGACGATGGTGGTCTTGGCGAAGCTCGGGGCTGACGGAGACGACGATGGTGAGCTCGGGGCGGAGGTGGTCTCGGGTGGTCGTCGGGGTGGGTGCTCCGGTGGGGCTAGAGCTCAGGCGAGGGGACGGGGAGATGCGGTGGAGCAAGAGGGTTCCTATGGTGGTGAGGGTGGGGCTTGGGGTCGTCGGAGTGGAGCGGGGCGAGGCAAATGGCGTGGCGGCGGGGCTCTGCTCCGACGAGCGATTCAGGCGGGGACAGGGCACGGCGACGTGGGCTTCAAGCAGGAACGGGGTGCGGGAGGCCTCGGGTTTTATAGGGGGGCGGCTCGGGGTCGTCAACCGGCAGGGAATCGCGGTGCAGCTCGTGTCCAAGGCAACTCCGGTGAGAGAAGGGAAAGAGGGGATCCGGGGAGGGGATGACCGATGCGGGGAGGGATTCGATGGGTGGGTCCCGCGTGTCAGTGGCCGAAGCGGTTTGGAAAACGAGCGAGTGGTCGATCGGGGAAGGATTCGGATCTGACCGGGCGATCCTAGGCCGAAACTATTCCTACTGGGCCTCGGGGGTTTCCTAATAAAAGAACTTTTTCCGCTTTTTAAATAAACAGAGAAGGAAAACTTGATTTGGAAAATCAAATAAAATCCAAATATGGAAGTATTATATATCAAAATTATCAGGAGGAAATAAGGGATTTGATTAACATTTTTCCATGGCCAAAATAAATACTTTCGGAAAAACATTTTTCAGAAAATGCCCAATTGATTTTTTATTTCTTTTGCAAAAACAAATTCAAATAACCCCCTGGGTTTTATAGTTCAAATATTTCACAAAATCAGCCCTGGTATGGAGGGTCATGTTCCTCCTCTCAATTTTTTGAATTTAAATCAAGAGTTTGAATTCACTCAAATTTTAAAATGGAACCAAAATATGAAGTGAATTTCCAAAATAGAAAATTTCCAGTGGTTTTCAATTCAAACTTCAGATCCTATATTTGAAGAAGTCATGTCATCTTCTCTCATTGTTTTGCATTGGATGAAATTTGAATTCAAAACAAAAGGGGAAAGTCATTTTATTCTCTCTCATTCAAAAGTTTGAAAAAGTTTCAAATTTCATTCAGTTTCAAACAATCATTCAATTCAAACAATCATTCTAGTGATTAATATAACATTCCAAATTTTGGGATGTTACATCATTATTACAAACTTGGCTTGTATATTCCTATGACAGGCTTCCTCAAATGCCCAAGGTATTCATGAGCAAGCAAGTTGGATGCACACCCCACTTAGCTTCATTTGAGCTTTCATACACTTATAGCTCTAGTGTATCATTTGCATGGCAATCCCTACTCCTTGCATTGACATCTATCGATGGACATCTCCATAGCCCGTTGGTACGCCTAGTTGATGTGAGCCTATATTCTCCACTTTTTACCCCTTTGATATCTACCACCCTAATCTATTCTAGTTAAATGCTATGTCCAATGGCTCACGCTCATGTATTGCGTGAAGAATAAAAAAGTTGATGCATATTGAAAAAGTACGATCCAATTGCCTGACTTGGACACCGTGGTGCTTAACATTTGTATTAATGTGGTGAAGATGGAGCCTTGCCTTTCTAATATAATAAAATGAATGGGGGGGGGGGGGGGGGGGGGTAAACATCCTTTAAGGATCGCACACTTTGAAAGATTAATGATTTTGTTTCTTACGCTTTAAATATTGCTATGTTAATATTTGTTGATTCATCTTTCCTCAATGAGCATACATGCATAAGATTACATAATTGATAGCATGTCACATCAAAAATTCAATTTTTATCATTTACCTACTCGAGGACGAGCAGGAATTAAGCTTGGGGGTGCTTGATACGTCTCCAACGTATCTATAATTTTTGATTGCTCCATGCTGATAAATTATCATTCTAGGATATTTTTTGGGTCTTTATTTACCAATTTATAATATTTTTGAGCACTAACCTATTGACCCAGTGCCCAGTGTCAGTTGTTGTTTTCTGCATGTTTTTGCCTTTTCAGGTTTACAGTACCAAACGAAGTCCAATTACCACGAAACTTTTTGATGAGTTTTTCTGGACCAAAGGAAGACCCGGAAGCTTCGGAAGGAGGTCAGGAGGTACACGAGGCCCGCACCACACATCAGGGTGCCCCCAGGGCTCTCCCGACATCCCTCTCTCGCCTATAAATTCTCTAATATTGCAAAAAACCCGAAGGCAGTCCCGAAACCCTTTTTCCGCTGCCGCAAGTCTCTGTTCCGTCGCGAGGCCTGCCGGAGGGGGGATAGATCACGGAGGGCCTCTTCATCAACCTTACTGCCCTCATGATGATGTCTGAGTAGTTCACCACAGACCTACGAGTCCATAGCTAGTACCTAGATGGCAATCTCTCTATCTCTTGATCTTCAATACAATGATGATCGCATCTTCGCTTTGATATATCCGATGTAATCCTATTCTGCGGAGTGTTTGTTGGGATCCAATGAATTGTGGGTTTATGTTCAGATTATTCATGAAAAGTATTTGAGATAACTTTGATATATATTGTCTCTTTATTGCATGATCATTATAGCTTCGTAATGCTCTCCGATCTATTGATGTGCTTTGGCCAAGTAGATTGATATTTCATCGGTGGGAGTGGTGCGTTGTGGTAGGTTCAACCTGGCGAGTTTCTATATCCCAGTGACAAAGTAGGGGACAAGATGCGTCTTTGTGTTGTTACTACTAAGGATAAAAAGATGGGGTTCATTCATATTGCTTGAGTTTACTTTGTCTACATCATGTCATCGTTCTGCATGCATTACTCTGTTTTACTTAATACTCTAGATGCATGCTGGATAGCGGTCGATGAGTGGAGTAATAGTAATAGGTGCAGGCAGGAGTCGGCCTATTTGTTTATGGACGTGATGCCTATATACACATGATCATTGCCGTGAAAATTGCATAACTATCCGCTTTTCTATCAATTGCCCAACAGTAATTTGTTACCCACCGTATGCTGCCTACATGAGAGATGCCGCTAGGGAAAACTATGGCCCTCGGGTCTATTCACTTATATATTTACAAACGCTACAATTACCTTGCTGCCTTTATTTACTTTTTATTTTATTTTGTAAATTATATTTATCAACAATTATCTGCACAGCTCATTTGCTTGCAAATAACGAGATCAAGGGGATTGACAACCCTCTTGCCCGCGTTGGGTGCAAGTTGTTTGTTCATTTGTGTGCAGCCGCTGAAGACGGTTGATGATTGATATTCCTATTGGTTCGATAAACCTTGGTTTCATAACTGAGGGAAATACTTACCCACTTTGTGTTGCAATTACCCGTTCCTCTTCACGGAAAACCCCACGCGGATCACAAGTATCAATAGGTTAGTGCTCAAAAATAATATGAATTGGTAAATAATCACCTAAAAAGCATCCTAGAATGATAATATTATAGCATGGAACAATAAAAAATTATAGATACGTTGGAGACGTATCAGCATCCCCAAGCTTAATTCTTGCTCGGCCTCGAGCAGGTAATTGATAAAAACAATTTTTTTGATGTGACATGCTACCCAACATGTAATCTATTGCAGGTACGATCATTGAGAAATGATGAATTAATAAACATAAATATAGTAATATTCATAAACATAAGTAACATAATCATCAAGTTCCAAAATATACGATCCTTAAAGAATGTTCACCCCCTATTCATTTTATCATATTAGAATGACACGGCTTCGTCTTCACCACATAAATACAAATGTCAAGCACCACGGTGTCAAGTCAGGCAATTGGATCGTACTTCTTAACGCGCTTCAGCTTTTTATTACTCACACAATATATCAGCGTGAACCATGGATATAGCATAAAGGTGGAATAGAATATGGTGGTAGGTTTCAAAGGGGTAAAAGTGGAGAAGAAAGTCTCGCATCAACTAGGCGTATCAACGGGCTATGGAGATGCCCATCAATAGATATCAATGCGAGGAGTAGGGATTGCCATGCAACGGATGCACTAGAGCTATAAGTGTACAAAAGTTCAAATGAAGCTAAGTGGGTGTGCATCCAACTTGCTGGCTCATGAAGACCTCGGGCATTTGAGGAAGCCCGTCATCGGAATATACAAGCCAAGTTCTATAATGAAAAATTCCCACTAGCATATGAAAGTGATAAGACAAGAGACTCTCTATATGAAGAACATGGTGCCACTTCGAGGCACAAGTATGGAAAAAGAGGTAGTAGCATTGTCCCTTCTCTCCTTTCTCTCATTTATTATTTTTCTTTTTCTTTCTTTCTTTCTTTCTTTTCCTTTTTTCTTTTATTTTTATTTCTTTCTTTCTTTTATTTTTCGTCCGGAGTCTCATCCCGACTTGTGGGCGAATCATTGTCTCCATCATCCTTTCCTCACTGAGACAACAGCCTAATAATGATGATCATCACACCTTTATTTACATACAACTCAACATGAAAACTATAGTATGACTCTATGTGAATGCCTCTGGTAGTGTACAAGGATGTGCAATGATCAAGCCTAACATGTATAAAAAATGATGAACGGTGGTTGTGCCATTAATACTATGTCAGCTTATATGATCATGCAAAGCAATATGACAATGAAAGTACTAGTCATATGATGTAACAGTGGAAGTTGCATGGCAATATATCACGGAATGGCTATGGAAATGCCATGATAGATAGGTATGGTGGCATTTTTGAGGAAGATATAATGAAGCTTATGTTCAACAGAGCGTATCATGTCATGGGGTTTGGATGCACCGGCGAAGGTTGCACCGATCCTCGAGGTGAGAATGGGCAATGCACGATACCAAAGGGGCTAGCATATATGATGTGGCGAGAGTGCGTACATCCGTGGATTCACATTAGTAATAAAGAACTCACATACTTATTGCAAGATTTTATTAGCTCTCTCGAAGCAAAGTACTACTCGCATGCCCCTAGGGAGGAGGTTGGGAGGAGTTAACCATCGCGCGCCTCCGACTTAAACAACACTAGGATTTCAACGAGAAAAAAGTATGCTCACACATCATCACCATGCCATAAAAACAATTTAGATGAATAGCAAGTTAACACCCTCTAATTCACAATATTCTTACTAAACAATGATCATGCACTCCGGCCCTTTCATATTACCACATCAATATCATTAATCCACAATTTCTTTTTTATGTGCTACATGTGGTTTTGATTATGGACTCGTTGGATACCTATTATTTTTGGACTAGTCTTACAACCCATGCAAATTACCGTCACTATTTGTTAACTCTCAAACAAATATAAGTGAAGAACGAGAGTGCGATTATTTCAATAAAATCTATACGCCACCGTGCTCTAAAAGATATAAGTGAAGTACTAGAGCAACTGCTAAGCTTAAAAGATATAAGTGAAGCACAAAGAGTATTCTAATAAATCATGATGATCTTGTGTCTCTCTCAAGTGGGTGTGTCCAGAAAACAAGGATTGCGGAAAACTAAAACAAAAGCAAATGACGCTCCAAGCAAAACTCATATCATGTGATGAATAAAAATATAGCTCCAAGTGACATACCGATGGATTGAGACGAAAGAGGGGATGCCTTCCAGGGCATACCCAAGCTTATATGCTTGAGTATTCCTTTAATATTAACTTGGGGTGCCTTGGAAATCCCCAAGTTTGGATCTTGCCTCTCCTTTTTCCTTCATCCATCATGATAGCAGCCAAAACTTGAAAACTTCAGCACACAAAACTCAACAAAACCTTCGGGAGATTGATTATTATTTTAGGCACCATTATAAATTGATTATTATTTTAGGTACCATTATAAATTGATTATTATTTTATTATTGCATTAGGTACTGTATTCTAACTTTTCCAAGGATTATACCCCCCGATACAATCCATAGCATTTTCAAAACAAGCAAACTATGCAAGCAAAAACAGAATCTGTCAAAAACAGAACAGTCTGTAAATATCTGTAGAGAACCTATACTTATGTAACTCCAAAAATTCTGAAAAATTAGGAAAAACTGAAGAATTTGTATAGAAATACTGTGTAAAAAGTTCAGATCAAAAAGACGTTCCAGTAAAATCAGAGAAATTCTTATCTGAACGCTAAAGTTTCTGTTTTTGCACCATATCAATTCTACTCATCTTGTTAGTCATCCCAAAGGCTTTACTTGGCACAAACACTAATTTAAACATAAAAACACAACCATTACAGAGTCAATAATCATGTTATCACACACAAAGATAAATTAAAAAGCAAAATCAAAGATAACTAATGGGTTGCTTGCCAACTAGCGCTATTGTTTTATGCCCCTAGCTAGGCATATTGCGTAGTTTCAAGTGTAGTCATAATTATGAGAACAATTCATCATGCTATAAGCATATTACCTTATCTCAGCAGCAAGTTTTATAATAGGCAAGCAAAAATATTTTAAGGGACTAAACTTCACAACACAAGGATCCGTGAGATCTATCTCCGGAGGAGAAGGAGCCTCCTCCTTAGACTTTTCATAACTGATAGAAAATTCTTCATTGTATAGGTTCCGGTAAAGATATTTCCTTAATTTCCTCTCAAGCTTGTAATCCAATCCTAGATTTGTAACAATAATTTAGTCACTATATTTGGAAATTTTATCAATCAAGACATTAGTTGGAACCTTTTTCCTAAGGTTTTCATTATAAGAAACATAGTCCCACTACTGCAGGAAGGTCCAAAGACGACACATCAATCAGAGATCCTTCGACCAAACTGTGTGCGATCGAGCCATCACAAACGGTATAGTTATAGCTCCACAACCAATAAAGAAAACTGTGTGCAATGACTGGTCCATCAGGCACGTTTGACATGAGACTAGCGTGTGTGATGCAGGGCATACAGTTGGTACTTATGAACTGTTTGCGATTAGACAAGATAACACAAACGGTTCACAAAATACATATGTGTGTGAAGTACAACATACAATTCACTCGGACAAACTATTTGCGTTGATCCAGCTAGAACACAAAAGATTTACCATAACAAGGTGTGTGTGACACCAGGCAAACAGTTCATTCATCAATTGTGTGGGAAGACCAATATCAACCCAAACGATTCATACTGACAAGCTGTGTGTTGTGGGCAGACGGTTGCTGCTAAACACTTGTATGAGATGTGATTTGCTCTTTTTGCACAACATCTATGCTCTGACTACAGAACACCAACATTATTGTTTCATAACAAACTTTAACATCCAATTACATAAGTGACCGCACAACACATGGACATTCCTCAATATAAATTTACAAGAAGTAGACGATCACCAAATCATATTGTTCTTCTAACGACGGTAGCCACCACTGCTCTGCTTGTGGCTATCCCTCACCGTCTGCAGGAAGGAGGCACTTCCTCATGTCAATGATCCTCCTGTACATCTCGTAGCTTATGTACGCGTCCTTGGCCGCGTATTTGATGTGTTCTTCATCCAGCTCGTTCACCCAGGCCTTGTGCCAGACAGACTTGTCCTTGTTGCACTCAGCCTTCATGTCTCTGTAGTAGGGGTCGATGATGGCCGCGGCGAGGTCAACCAGGGAGTCCTTCTGCTTCTTCTTCTTCCCGCCCCATCCCCTGTACTAACCTTGGATGTTGACAAGCTTCTGGCAGGACAAGCCAGAAGTCTTGAGCACCTTGAGATCGTTGGTGGTGTCCACCGTTGCGAACTTGTAGTCGGGGCTGTTGACAAATGTGGCAAAACGCTTGCAAGGCCTTGTAGCCAGGCAATAGTGGTAGACGAGCACATGATGGCGCACGCACAACTGGGCAACGGCAACCATCTGGTCATGCCCGGCACGATCGCCGGTGTACTCGAGGTTGAAGCCGACCACTTTGTACTTGTCATCCTCAGCAAGCAGCTGCTCCAACGTGTTGATGGAGTTCTCCACAATGACCGGGTCATTGGTGTACACCACTGAGAGTTCCGTCTTACTGATGTGGGTGTCCACTTTGACAATAATGGCGAACTGCCGCTTGGCGCCGGCAGCCGCCATTGGATCCGCGCGGGAAAGTTGAAGCGAAGAAGAGATGTGCATCCTCTCTCTATTATTTGTTGTCGTGGGTGTGCTTCTTGTGTTGTGTGGCATGATCGAAAGGTGGAAGAGATGAAGGTAAATGGCCGCGGGAATAAATGGGTGGGCGCCGGACAACCTGGAATTTTAGCACGTCCGCATGGCAGTTTTTGCAGCGCTTAACTGCATGGTGGCGCACTTATAAGTTCATGGTGGCGCCGGGTGCGGCGCAACCGCATGCATGTGGTGCCCCAAACATAGAGGGACGCCGGCAGAGCGCGCGCGCATGGATGCGAGCAGAGCATGCCGCGGCCGCCTCATGCGTGGAGTAGTTCGCGACGGTTCGTAGAGAACTGTTGTTTGCTATGTAATAATACGCAAAAGTTTTTTTTTATTAACCATTTGTGTAATTGTCATTTCTCCCTCCTCTGTCCCATCTTGTCACCGCGTTGCCGGCCGAGGATTCGAGTGCACGCTTCGGGGTTTCTTTTGGCCTTCCCGTTCCCGCGCAACCACGCAGGTTCCCGCACAAGTTTCCTGCCCGGCTCGCCGAAATCCTACAAACCCTCAATGCTTCGCCGCCTGCTTTATAAACCCTCACGGCCGGAGTCTGGACGCCGCATTCATCCCCCCTCTCCCCGTAGCTTCTCTAATTTGCTTCTCCCCCAATCGCCAATGGCACCCGTCCGTCGTAGTCGCTCCACCACTTCGCAATAGGACAACTCCAGCTGGGAGGCTACACCGCGTCGGCGGCGGAGTCCCTGGAAGCGTGTAGTGCGCGTGACGTCCTTGTTGGGTGTGCGCACGCCACTCACCACACGCTCCGCCACCGTTGCCCGAAGGCAGTTGCTGTCGTCGACCATCGTGGCCGCCACCCCATCGCCGGTCGGCGTTGTCGCCACCCCACCAGTGGCCGCCTTGGCCGCCACCACACCATCATCGGCCTTGGCCGCCACCCCACCGTCAGCCGCCGGGGTCATCTTCCGCTCCACTACAGCGGCCCGAAGGTGGGAGGAGGAGGCCGCCGGCAATGCCCAGCCGCTCGGCTTTTGCGTCAGCGGCATTGCGCGCTACATCAACTTCCTATACGAGGAGGACGAGTGCCAGGTTGAGCACGCAAAGAGGCTCACCGCCGCCATGGCCACAACAGATGTCGCAGCGGTGCTAGGGAATGAGGATATCTATGCCGAGTCCCGCCGCTTCGAGAAGGCGCGTCAGGAGCGGCGGAGGGCAGCGGCGGCAGGCGACGGATTTGACTCCTCCAGCTCGTCGGTAGGCTCCTCCTCCTCTGCCTCTTACTGAGCGCGCTCACCAGAGGAGAGGCTGCTGGAAGTAGTACAAAGACCATCCATAGTACAAGTATTTAGGGGCTATTTTGTTCAGTTCATCTAACTATAGATATGGTTGAACTGTACCACGTACTTTAAATTAGCTAGCATATATAGTTGAAATAGCTATTTCAGTACGTGGTTGGCAACAATTGGGGAAAATTTTATTCGGTTCAGCTGCCGAGTTGAACTGTTTTGTACAAGGACCACTTCTTAATCTATGAATGAAATCTATGTGTACTAAATTTCAGTTGCAAAATTGCACCGTAATAGTGATTTTTTTCCTGCGAAATTTGACAAATGTCAGTGTTACAATGATGTTAAATGTCAATTTTACTAGATCGACAAATGCCAATGTTTCTAATTTGACAAATGGCAATTTACCCATTACGATAGACGCAAATCTAAACTCATTGTATGTACTAAGCACACGGGTCATCATACATAACCGTTTGCGATGACGCAATGAAAAAAATCCTTCGCGCCAAATTTTGGCTTGGCTTAGTAGCGAAGGAACCATTGCTCTTAGTTTGCATACATGTATTCAATCTGAAACGTTTGCGATGACGGTGAAAGGACACACGTCCCCAATGAGCGTGCTTCCGTCTACGCAAACACCTATCCGCACGCTACCTCCTACCCAATACAGAGAGCGACGTGTGGCAGCACGTAAATGGTCAGTACAACATCCACGATTTATAAATAATACACCCGTTTGCGATGGTAACATGACAACTTTTTGTTCCAAAATGCATTTGTTGGCTATTAATAATGTTTGAGCATTCTCTCAAAGTGGATACAAAAAATACCACAACATATTTGTGTTATATGACGAGGCCCTGCCCAACATAGACCTTGTGACTGTAGTTCAAATTTGAATTATGTATATTAAATGCACATAAAACTCAATTACTGTATAAAAAGCCAGACGAACCCTTAATAATTTCATAATTTTGTAGTACATACCTATTGGTCTATGTTGTTTCTAGAAAATATTCAAGGAGAGAAGATGCATATCGGATGTCGTTTCACCAGATGTGACATGCATGTTCCCTATCGAAACCACGTAGCTTATTGCTAGAAGCTCCGATTTGTATGAGGCTTGTGCCAAAACATGTCCATTTTTGTATTTTTTACCACGACATATGTGCGCCTTGTCATGACACCATGCCAAGTTTCATGAATTTCTAAGGAGTTTTGGATTTACGGGAATTTAAAAACCAAGTTCCTCGATGTTTACGGTCGAGCCAAGATGGTGAGATGTTTGAAATTCATTCTCATTTCTTGCATGGGACCTAACACATGCATCCAAGGACACATATATGATTTTTGAACCCATTTTTGTGCAATGGACCTTGTGATTGTAGATCAACTTTGAAATATGCACATTAAATACACAAAAAACTCAAATAATGTATTAAAAAGCGAGATGATCCCTTCATTTATTCATATTTTTGCACTTCGTACCTATTTGTCTATGTTGTTTCTATAAAAAAAATTGAGGAGAGAAGAGGCATCGGACGTCGTTTCACCCAAAGAGGCGGCATCCATAATGTTCCCTATCGAAATCACAAAGCTTCTTGTGAGAAGCCCTGGTTTGTAAGAGGCTTGGTGCAAGAACATGTCCAAGTTGGAAAAAAATTTACCACGACATATGTGTGCCCTTTTCATGACACCGGCCAAGTTCCATGAATTTCCGACGAGTTTTGGATTTACATGAATTGGAAAACAAAGTTTCTCATTGTTTTGCGACCGAGCCAAGACACTGAGATGTTTGAAATTCATCCTCATTTCTTGCATGGGACCTAAACATGCATCCAGGGACTCATATATGTTTTTTCAACCAATTTTCGTGCACTAGACCTTGTGGTTATAGTCAAATTTGAATTATGTACATTAAATGGCTAGAAAACTCAATTGATATATTAAATAGGCCAAACGAACCCTGGAAAATTCCATTGTTTAGCACGATAGTCATGTTGCTCTATGGTGACTCTAGAAATAAATTCAAGGCGAGAAGAGACAGTGGATGTTGTTTCGCACATAAAAGGTGAACGTTCCCTAACGGAACCACATGGCTTTCTTGTGAGAATCTCCGGTTTGTAAGAGGCTTGTGCCAAAAATTGTCCAAAATTGGGCAATTTTTTTACCACAACACACAACAGGGCAAGGCCATGACACCATGCCCAAATTTCACGAATTCCTGACGAGGTTTGGATTTGCACGAATTTAAAAACCAAAATTCCCCATGTTTGCGGCCGTTCCAAGATGCTGGGATGTTTGAAATCCATTCCCATTTCTTTCGTGAGACCTAAACATGCATCCAGGGAAACATATATAATTTTCAACCTATTTTCATGCGCTGGACCTTGTGATTGTAGTTCAAATTTGAATTATGCACATTAAATGCCTAGAAAACTCAATTAATGTATTAAAAAGGCACTCCTATAGTTGCATGTTCACTGCTGATAAATGTTATTGCAATCCAAATGCCTTCAACTGCCAATGTAACCTCATTTTCGTTTCAAAACAATATGAAAATCAAGTACATCGCAAACAGTTCTTGATAATGAAACATGTGTGATATGGTATGAAATATTCTTGGCCAACCCTCATATATATGGCTTACGTCGGAAGCTTCGTCGGCTACAGTCCACAGCCGGCTCGTCAACCACACAGTCACACTTGCTCCCCAAGACCACTGTACTGTTCAAACGTCGCCGGTGAAAGCTAGGGACGTGGATCCGCGTCGTGAAGGCAGCTTCGGTGACCCACTCCGGCCCGAGTGCGGCCGCATCAGCCATGAGCGCGCTCACAACATCCCTCAGCGTGTCTGCAATCTCCGACAGGGCGGCTGCAGCCGCCGAAAGGGCAGCTGCTGCAGCTGAGATGGCGGCAGCAACATCTGCAACCGGGATAGCAAATGGCGAGAACGGCACAACAGCTGTCCGTTCATCGGTGGCCGCCATAGCCCTGATGGCGGCTGCCCACGCCTATGCCGAGGCTGCCCATGCCCAGCTCGTGTCGGTCACCACACAAATAGCAACGGCCTTCTCCGACACCAGTCGACAACCTATGTCCGAAGAGTTGGCAATCACCGAGAGCGCTCGGGCAGCCGTCCATTCGTCGACAGCCTCCCAAGCCGAGATGGAGGCCGTCAGCGCCCGAACCGTGGCCACCCACACCCGGCTCGTGGCGGCCTTTTCCAAAGAGATGGCGGACACGGACTGCGAGATGCTTGCAGAGTATGTGGCGATGGATGCCATGGAGCCCCTTCCCCTGGAGGTCGTCGAGCGCAAGCTGGTCATGGAGGATGCGGCGGAGATCGATGAGCATCGGGTGGAAAATTATCATTGTTTTGAGTGATGTTCTTTTGTTAGAGTAATGTCAAGGTCAACCAGCTCTATTTAATTGCTCGATTAAGTGCGGGTTGTGGTGTAGGCTCTTTTGTGTAGTACCCAAATTAGTAATTGATGTTAAATTATGCGACGATGTGGATCACCATTGTAACCAGGGAAATTCAGACCAAAATTTGCCGCCATATCCCCATTCCGTTTTCCAATTTTAAATGAAATTCAAGTTAATCACACACAATTTGTTGGCACGAACTGTGTGCAATGTAGTATCCAATCTTACGTCGAAAGCTTGGAGACAAAAATTAGCACATTCAAGCTCATCACACACGGGGTATAACACATGCTTCGCTTGTGATGTATAGATATCGCAAACTATTCTGAATAATTTGCACATTCCAGCTCATCACACACGAGGTAAAGTACATGTTCCGTTTGCGATGTTTAGATATCGCACACAGTTCTGAATAATGGACTGTGTCTGATAATACTTTCCGCTCCAGTTTTTTGCTGCACCGAACGTAAATTTTGGGCTATCGCGGAAATATCTACCTCCCTCCCCCAGGTACCAATCAAAAGCCACATTTCCCCTTTTTCCTATCCAATCTTACGTCGGAAGCTTGGAGTCAAAAATTTGCACGTTCAAGCTTATCACACACGGGGTATAGCTCAGGCTTTGTTTGTGATGTGTAGATATCACAAACTATTCTGAATAATATGCACCTTCAAGCTCATCACACATGGGGTATAGCGCAGGCTTCGCTTGTGATGTATAGATATCGCAAACTGTTTTGAATAATTTGCACGTTCAAGCTCATCACACATGGGGTAAAGCACAAGTTTCGTTTGCGATGTTTAGATATCGCACGTAGTTCTGAATAAGGGACGGTGTCCGATGATACTTTCCGCGCCAATTTTTCGCTGCACCGACAAATTTTTTGGGCTACCGCGGAAATATCTACCTCCTTGACCCCCCCGGTACCAATCCAAAGCCACATTTTCCCCTTTTCCTCGTTCCTTTCCCAGTTCAAACCTTCACTGCTTGCTTGCAGCGCCGCCTCCTCACCGGAGACGCTCCTTCCTGGTTCTCGGCCTCCTCCATCTATTCAGGTAATCCACACCTCCCCAATACCCCCTCTCTCCCACCCCCTCCTCCTCCATCCCTTGACCGACCGTTGGCGCGACACCTTCCACCCGAATCACCGCCCCATCCTCCAAATAATTGCCACCGAAAGCCATGGTGCACGCAGTATAGCCAGGATCTCAAGGAGCATTTGGCAGCGGAGAAGCAAATCATGGCTGCACGTGCGGATGAGGCAGCGATGGCTGCCATGCATGCCGACCCCCAGATCTTGGAGGAGCACATCACTATCGAGGCCACCGTCGTTGCCTCGCACGCGGACGCCACCACGCGGTTGGCTGCTATAAACAACAACTCGTGGTCTTTTCTCAAGGGCACCGCCGGTGCATTCGACGAAGACGACGATGTGTTTTCTCAGCGTGCCCGTGCTTACCTCAGCTCCAGAGCCGGTATGTTGGTGCCGGGGCAGGATCAGGCCACTCACCACTACGAGGGGTACACCCACGGTTTGGAGGCCTCGCCCTCTTCCAAGTTGAAGGAGCCAATCGTCATCGATATCTCTGACGATGAGGAATAGCTTGTTTTTCTTAGCTTTATCACTAAGGACCTATATATGTTTAGCTAGCTATGCCGGTTAAGCAAGTTTGGTTTACCTGTTGCATGTGCTGCTCCTGCCTTTCATTTAGAAATTCCAGTGAAATGCCCAATGTCATGCTACTTGCAATCTGACCTTCTAGTAAATGTTCTATTGTGCAATGTGGTGCTTAGTTAACTGTTTCATTCATTTGTTGTGGTGATCATTTAACTATTTAGTTCAATTCTGCAATGTGATGTTCGATTGTTGTTGGTACAATTTTGTATTGTTATGCATGTGAGAAATAAATCGAATTTAGATGTACTAAATACATGTGAAACATATGCAATTGCTATATTTCCTAGTTCTTAGCACGCTTGGTTTAGATAATTGGCTTTTCCATGTGGCTCAAATTAATCTATTGGATCCGTAATGTGTTTATTTTTCATTAACATATTTCACTGATAGTATGTCAAATATCACTTATAACATGATCAATATCTATCTTAAATATGTTGCACGGGGAAACAATGGTAGATACTAAAGTTTACCATCGAGGTTTGCACATGTGCAATTGCAGGAACCATTCTAATATTAAGGTTTTTAATAATTTGTTCTTGGTCCTGATGTAAGAGGTTTAGACCCACTGTTCGACCCTTTTTGCATGTGGGGAAATGAGGTGTCCTTGAATATTCGTCAAATCAAGAAACTCAGAAAGATTGTTAAGATAAAGAAACTAGCTACGAAGAACGACAAGATGTTTGTCTGCACAATGAAGAAGACATCAGTCAACTATAGGATGGTACCATCTCTTTCACCTTGTCCTTTTCCCTTTGCGCCATTTCAAAGTTTAGAAAAGATATTTATGCATATGTTTGTTTTCAGTCCTTTTCAAGGCAGTTCATCGATGATTACATCTCAAACCACCTGTATGGTCAAGAGGCGAGGAAGGTATTCATACAACACCCACGGTATAATCTTGAAGTCTTCCTCAAGAGGACGAAGGAGGGGCGGGCAATCATCCACAGGCACTGGCCTAAAGTTGCGAGGACCTTCAACATCACTGAAGGCTCAATATACGCCTTCCGCTTCAACTGTTTTCTAGAAGAGACTCATCTGTCTATTTACCGTCTATGATGATACTTAATTTGCAAAGGTTTTAGATGTTGCATTTGAAACTTTGTCCTGTTGTGCAATTGGGTAGCTAGGTAGTATATGCCTATATGATGTTGTACCCTGATGTAATTCAATTATGAAATCCTGGTTGTCGTAATACGAATAAGAAATATATTGTGTGCTTGATATGAAATGTTAATTTGGTTACTAAATGGATTATAAATAATAGAGCAATTAGGTTGATAATTCTGGTTCCTATTGCAGACGGTTTCTAAGACAACACCGTGGGCGATGACCTCAACAAACCCACACGGTTTCTAGAAAGTTAGCGTGTTGGATCAGTGAACAATCACACACGACTTCCGGTCGACAAATGTGTGCATTAGGCCACCCTATCACAAACGTTTCCGCACAACAAGTGTGTGTGATGGACAGCCCAATGCCAAACAGTTTCTTCTAGGCACCGTGAGTGATGTAATGAATAACACAATCAACAGAATTATGACTATCGTGTGTGATGGCCAGTCGTATCGCAAACGATGTGATGCAGAAAATTGTGTGATGTGCAATACAAATAGAGACGTATCTTTGGGATTCCCTCTGTGGGATGCGAAGCACATCTCACACGACTTCTTCAATATGTATGTTTGTGATGGTCCTGCCAATCGCACACGCTCTTTTTTTGCCTGGCGTGTGTGACCAGACGGAGGCACCACCGACGATTTATCTGTGTCGTGTGGGATCGCCCCCCCTATCGTCCACACATGCAAGGTGACGGTTTAGAAAGGGGGTAAAAACCGTTTGTATAGTCGGCGGCTGCACTAGTGTCCGTTGATCTTAATCTCCTTATTTCTTCCAACTCATAGAGGATTCCCTCTATTGGTGGGCACTCACCATTGATCCTATAATGAGAAAATATTTTTCTTGCTTGCTACATAATGTGATCAAATTCAAGAATGAGAAATATTGTAGCTAACCGTTTAGTAGGAGCATCATGAACATTATAGAACTCTAGAAACAACCATTGTATGGAGGGATGCATATGAACGAATTGTCTTTCCAATTCAACTATGAGCAAAGATATGGCATCCGCATAACTAGTGGTTCTTGTAAGAATATATCCTCCTATCATGGGTAACGAGCCAGCAGAAGTGAAAAAGTCTTGGATCACACTTTTTCCAATAATATTACCACTACCAACAGAATTTCTTTGTTTGCATAATAGGTTCTACTTTAGAAGGATCATCATCCGCAAGATTATCAAGTTTTTTCCTTAGCAACTTCATCAAAATTTCTTTTAGCATTATCATTGAGAGGTGAAGTTGAATGTTCTAATGCTTCCTGATACGTCTACAACGTATTGATAATTTATGAAGTATTCATGCCATTATTGCCTATGTTTACAATACTTTTATATGGTTTTGATGCACTTTACATGATTTATTTAGAACTAACCTGGACTGACGATGTTTTCACCAGAACTACCGTGGTGTTGAAATTTGTGCCGAAATCAAAGTTCTCCAAATGCAACGAAACATTTTGATGATTTTTTTTGGAACAAAAGAGGCACTAGAAGCTTCGTTGGAGGGCCAGGAGAGCCACGAGGTGGGCACAGCCCACCCGGGCGCGCCAGGCTCCCTGGCACGCCCTGGTGTCTTGTGGTCCACTCGTGGCCCAACTTCTCATGAAACCGACGCCTTAAAATCCTATATATTGAGAAACCTCCAGAAATAACCCTAGACAAGAAGTTTCGCCGCCGCAACTCTCTGTATCGACGAAAACCAATCTGGAGGCGTTCCAGTACCCTGCCGGAGAGGGTTGATCATCTCCGGTGGCCATCTTCATCATCCCGGTGGAGGCCATGACGAGGAGGGAGTAATCCACCCTCGTGGCTGAGGGTATGTACCAGTAGCTATGTATTCAATCTCTCTCTCTCTCTCATGTTCTTGAGATGTCACGATCTTGATGTATCACGGGCTTTGTTAATATAGTCGGATCATATGATGTTATTCCCTTGCTATCATGTTGTGATGAATTGAATCTTTCCTTTTGAGTTGTCGTTATGTTGGATTGAATATTTTGGTTGAGAACACTTGATGTACGTCTTGCGTGGGATACCCGTAGTGACATTGGGGTATTCTATTGATTCAGTTGATATATGTTGATGCATCAACTTGCGGATTCCGGTGACCTAGGGGATCTATGCATAGGGGTTGATTGCACGTTTTCATACCATGTTCTCCGATAGAAATCTTGGGGCACTCTTTGAGGTTCTTTGTGTTGGATTGAGTATTATGAATTTGAAATTGTTTGATGAGTATCGTATAATTAACTCATGGATACTTGTGGTGACATTGGAGTATCTAGGTGACATTAGAGTTGGTTGATGTGTATCATATGGTGTTATTCTAGTATGAACTCTTAGATAGATCGAACGGAAAGGATAACTTGATGTTATCTTAGTATGAACTCTTGAATAGATGATCGGAAAGGATAACTTTAAGGTGGTTTCATACACTACAAACAATTTCTTCTTATGTTCTCCGCTAGATAAGAACTTTGAAGTGATTGTTTATTGCACGTTGAGGGATGGTTATGTGATCCAATTATATTAGCATTGTTGAGAGATTGCACTAGCGAAAGTACGGACCCTAGGCCTTGTTTTCAAGCATTGCAATACCATTTGTGCTCACTTTTGTTACTTGCTACCTTGCTGTTTTTATATTCTCAGGTTACAAAAACCTATATCTACCATCCATATTGCACTTGTATCACTATCTCTTCGCCGAACTAGTGCACCTATACAATTTGCCATTGTATTGGGTGTGTTGGGGACACAAGAGATTTCTTGTATTTGATTGCAGGGTTGTTTGAGAGAAACCATCTTCATCCTACACCTCCCATAGATTGATAAACCTTAGGTCATCCACTTGAGGGAAAATTGCTACTGTCCTACAAAACTATGCGCATGGAGGCCCAACAAAGTCTACAAGAATAAAGTTGCGTAGTAGACATCAAGCTCTTTTCTGGCGCCATTGTCGGGGAGGTGAGCGCTTGAAGGTATATCTTTAGATCTTGCAATTAAATCTTTTTAGTTTCTTGTTTTTCACTAGTTTGGTTTTATAAAAGAAAACTACAAAAAATGGAGTTTAGGTTGCATCAATTGTTTCGTCTTTTTAATGTCTTTCGTGAAAATGATGGTTCGGAAAATTGTGCTCAACTGGTAGAGGAAGAGTTTATGAAAATACTTAATGAGAATTCCTTCAATGATGAGCTTGACAGAAATATTGCTAGTATTAATTCTCTAAATATCCATGATGCTAATGATATGCAAAGCCACAAGCTTGGGGATGATATGTTTGATGAAGATGATATTTTTAGTCCCCCAAGTTTTGATGAGCAAATTTATGATGATGATGGCATGCCTCCTATATATGATGATTATCGTGATGACATGTATGCTATAAAATGATAACCATGAAACTTGTCATCATGATTTTACTTTTCAATTGTAGTATGCCACTCAAATATCTCATGATAGTTATTTTGTTGAGTTTGCTCCCACTACTTTGAATGAGAAGCATTTTGCTTGTGTGGGCAGTAATAAAAATTCTATGCTTGTGCGTCATGAAAAGAATGATTTATGTGATAGGTATATTGTGAAATCACTTCATGATGCTACTGAAAATTATTATGAGGGGGGAACATATGCTTGTAGGAATTGCAATAATATCAAGTTTCCTCTCTATGTGTTCAAAGTTTAGAAGTTATGCTTGTTTTGCCTTCCTATGCTAGTTGATTCTTGTTCCCAAAAATTGTTTGATCACAAAATTCCTATGCATAGGAAGTGGGTTAGACTTAAATGTGCTTTTCATGAGATTCAAGATTCTCTCTTTTATGTTTCAATTCTTTACTTTTATGCGAGCATCATTGAAATCATCATACCTAGCTAAAAGGCTTTAAAAAAAGCGCTTGTTGGGAGATAACCCAACACTTTTCCTTTCTGTTTTTGAGTGTTCACATGATTAAGCTACTGTAGTAATCATGTTTTGTGTATTTTATTTCAATAAAGTGCCAAGTAAAGCCTTTGGGATGACTCACAAGATGAGTAGAATTGATGCTGAACCAAAACAGAAACTTTTGACTCCTGTACAGGAATTTTCATTTTTTACTGGAGCATGATAATGATCTCAAATTTTTACACAGTCTTCATATACAAATTCTGCAGGTTTTCCTAATGTTTCAGAATTTTTAGAGATAGGGAAGTATGGGTATACTACAGATCTTCACAGACTGTTCTGTTTTTGACAGATTCTGTTTTCCATGCATAGTTTGCTTGTTTTAGTGTTTCCATAGCTTATATTTAGTGGTATAAATTATGGGAATGATAGAATACAGTAGGTATCATGTGGGAACAATTATGAATCTTATGTTGACAGTACCTAAGTGAATGATTTATCTTTATTACACTAACCCTTCTCACGAAGTTCCGTTAAGTTTTGTGTGATTGAAGTTTTCAAGTTTTGGGTGAGACACCGATATGAGGAGAATACGGAGTGACAAGAACCTAAGCTTGGGGATTCCCAAGGCACCCCCAAGGTAATATCCAAGGAAGACTCAAGCACCTAAGCTTGGGGATGCCCCGGAAGGCATCCCGCCCCGGAAGGCATCCCCTCTTTCATCTTCAACATTATTGCTATATCATACTTAGAGCTATATTTTTATTCGTCACATAATATGAGTTTTGCTTGGAGGGTCATTTTATTTTGTTGTTCTCTGTTAGGTGTTATTTATAATCTTGTTTTTCAATAAAAAGTTCCAAGAATTTCCTTAGGATGCTTGCATTGCATGTTTGATGTGTGCTGTGTAAAAACAGAAACTTTCTCTGTAGTGTTTGAATTTTCATATTTTACTGGAACGTGGAAAGTTTCTGAAACTCTTACACGGTATTTTCATAAAAATTCTTCAGCATGTCCTAAATTTTCATAATTCTTTGAGTTACAGAAGAACACTAGTTTAATAGATTGCTACAGACTGTTCTGTTTGGACAGATTGCTGTCGTAGTTTTGTTATCTGCTTATTCTATAGTTTCCATAGCCTATATTGGTAGATATAAATTGTGGAAACGATAGTAAACAGTAGATGATGTTTGTAAATTATTTTGCAACTTGTCTTGGCAGTACATGAAGTGTGGATTTATTCTTACGTGTACTAACCTATCTCACCTGTTGTTTTCGAGTTTTGTGTGGATGAAGTTTTTGAGAATAAGTGAAACCGTGATATGACAGGATTGAACAAGATACAAAAGCTCAAGCTTGGGGATGCCCAAGGCACCCCAAGTAAAAATTTCGAGAAGTCTCAAGCATCTAAGCTTGGGAATGCTACGCGTCCCACCTCTCTTCGTCAACTATCGATTAGCCTATGTTGAGCCTAAATATTTACTCGTTCACATGATGCGTGCTATTCTTGGAGTTCTATTTTTGTTTAGTTTGCTGTTTGAATAAAATACTCAGATATGAAAATCTTTATTGAGAGAGAGAGAGTCCTCACATAGCTACTTTATTTTTTGACTACTCATTGATCTTCACTTATATCTTTTGAGAGTAGTTTGATGTTTACTCTTGTGCTTCACTTATATCCTATGAGTAAATTGTGAATGAATTGAATATCATAAATATGAAATAATTAATGTGCTTTATGCTTAGTAGTAGTTTCACGTCTGGTTTATAAAGTGAAATCTATTGAAGTTTGGCAATAATCAAATTGGTCATACAAGCAATTCATGTACGGTTAGTATAAGAAAGAGAACTTTCACATACAAATATATTATCTTGGACATCTTCTATGATTGTGAATAGCCGTTAATTATTTTCAAACTTGAGCAAATTAGTTGAAGTTGGACAAGGAATACAACGTAATGAGTTATGGTTGTGTATATTTGCATAGAAGTTATATTGTTATGGATCCTCCAACATGTGGTGTTTGCTTAGGATCTTTTGCTAGCCAAAAATTCGTACTAAGTAGAGGTACTACTTGTGCATCCAAAAACCCTTAAACCCAGTTTCTTTCCATGAGAGTCCACTATATCTACCTATATGCGGTATTACCCTGCCGTTCCAAGTAAATTTGCATGTGCCACCTCTAAAATTTCAAATGAGCATCTGTTTTGTGTGCCTGGACCGCTCATGGAGCGACGGGGGGCGGTCAGTATCTTCCATGTTAAGCAGGTTATTCTCATGATGAGTGTTTACTCACTCGTCCTTGCACGAGAGGGGAGGTAATAGGGATTCCCAGTCCCGAAATAAAAAAATGCAAATAATTAAACAAAACTCCCCTAGGAATGTTGTTGGTATGGATGGTACCCGTGGATTCGGCTAGCTGTGGAGTGTGTTTGTTGGTGGAGGGGGAGTGAACCTTTACTTTTACCGCTTGGGAACCGCCGCTAATGTGTTTAACATGGAAGATATTCATAACTCTTGGTCGTAACGTTGACAGGAAGGGTGGACCTCCCAATATTATATTTATCTCTGATTTAAGCTTTGAGCTCTGGCATCTCTGCAAATCCCTGTGTCCCTCTGCGAAGGGCCTATCTTTTACCTTTCAGTATTTACTTTTATGCAAGAGTCAATAGTATGCATTCTCATTTCAACCTCAATTATTCTCTAGTTGGCAAGCATCATGTGGTGGGGAAAGATCTAGGCACATATGGCCAGTCAAATATATTTGATCATGACTTATTATTGTTGATAATTATCTCTATGATAAATGAGTTGGGAGGCGAAACATTAAGCCCCTATTTTTCTCTGTGCTCGATGGATGCCATTTTTTCTAAAAATATGCTTTGAGTACTAGCAATCATAGAAGACTATATGATGATTGAGTATGTCGAGCTCTTACTTAGACTTTGTTGAGAATAAGTTGAATTGCAATTGTTTGGTGACTAAGAACATAGATTGTTAAGTTCCAAGAGAATTCATTGTTTGAACCATATCATGTGAATTGGTTGCTACTCTATCATGATGATTTTTATGAGAAAAAGTTGCTGGTTATGATGCTAGAAAATTAACTGAAATTATCAATGATCAAACTTATATATTATGCTAGCATTCACACTTCATAAATTTGTTCTTTTATCATTTACCTACTCGAGGACGAGCAGGAATTAAGCGTAGGGATACTGATACGTCTCCAACGTATCGATAATTTATGAAGTATTCATGCCATGATTGCCTATGTTTACAATAATTTTATAAGGTTTTGATGCACTTTACATGATTTATTTAGAACTAACCCAGACTGACGCTCTTGTAAGCAGAACTACAGTGGTGTTATTTTTTGTGCAGAAATCAAAGTTCTCCAAATGCAACAAAACTTTTTGACGAAATTTTTTGGAACAAAAGAGGCACTAGAAGCTTCATTGGAGGGCCAGGAGATCCACGAGGTGGGCACAACCCACCAGGGCACGCCAGGCCCCTCTGGCGCGCCCTGGTGTCTTGTGGTCCATTCGTGGCCCAACTTCGCGTGAAACCGACGCCTAAAAATCCTATATATTGAGAAACCTCCAGAAATAACCCTAGACGAGAATTTCCGCCGCCGGAACTCTCTGTATCGACGAAAAACCAATCTGGAGGCATTCTAGAACCCTGCCGGAGAGGGTAGATCATCTCCGGTGGCCATCTTCATCATCCCGGTGGAGGCCATAACGGGGAGGGAGTAGTCCACCCTCGGGGCTGAGGGTATGTACCAGTAGCTATGTGTTCAATCTCTCTCTCTCTCTCTCATGTTCTTGAGATGTCACGATCTTGATGTATCACGGGCTTTGTTAATATAGTCTGATCATATGATGTTATTCCCTTGCTATCATGTTGTGATGAATTGAATCTTTCCCTTTGAGATGTCGTTATGTTGGATTGAATATTTTGGTTGAGAACACTTGATGTACGTCTTGCGTGGGATACCCGTAGTGACATTGGGGTATTCTATTGATTCACTTGATATATGTTGAGGCATCAACTTGCGGATTCCGATGACCTAGGGGATCGATGCATAGGGGGTGATTGCACGTTTTCATACCATGTTCTCCGATAGAAATCTTGGGGCACTCTTTGAGGTTCTTTGTGTTGGATTGAGTATTATGAATCTGAAATTGTTTCATGCGTATCGTATAATTAAGTCATGGATACTTGTGGTGACATTGGAGTATCTAGGTGACATTAGAGTTGGATGATGCGTATCATATGGTGTTATTCTAGTACGAACTCTTAGATAGATCGAACGGAAATGATAACTTGATGTTATCGTAGTACGAACTCTTGAATAGATCAATCGGAAAGGATAACTTTAAGGTGGTTTCGTACCCTACAAACAATTTCTTCTTATGTTCTCCGCTAAATAAGAAGTTTGGAGTGATTCTCTGTTGCACGTTGATGGATGGTTATGTGATCCAATTATATTAGCATTGTTGAGAGATTGCACTAGCGAAAGTACGGACCCTAGGCCTTGTTTTCAAGCATTGCAATACCGTTTATGCTCACTTTTGTTGCTTGCTACCTTGTGTTTTTATATTTTCAGATTACAAAAACCTATATCTACCATCCATATACACTTGTATCACTATCTCTTCGCCGAACTAGTGCACCTATACAATTTGCTATTGTATTGGGTGTGTTGGGGACACAAGAGATTTCTTGTATTTGATTGCAGGGTTGTTTGAGAGAGACCATCTTCATCCTACACCTCCCACGGATTGATAAACCTTAGGTCATCCACTTGAGGAAAAATTGCTACTGTCCTACAAAACTCTGCGCTTGGAGGCCCAACAAAGTCTACAAGAATAAAGTTGCATAGTAGATATCACTTCCGCACTAGAGGCGGAAGTGTCACTAGTTTCAAACTCAGACATGATGGCAACTTTAAAGCAAACGAAACAAGCAAACTAGAAAACTAGCAAAGATAAATATTTTTGTATTTTTGATTTTTATGAAACAAGCAAAATATAACAGCAAATAAAAAGTAGAACAATTGAATGATAATATTTGCGAAGTTACTTGATAGTACGTTGGTGATACTCCCCGGCAACGGCGCCAGAAATCCTTCCTGATACTTGTGATATGTGTTGGGTTTTGCGTGAAGAGGAACGGGTGATGCAACACAATATAGATAAGTATTTCCCTTAGTGAGAACCAAGGTTTATCGAACCAATAGGAGTAGCACGCAAGCTCCGTCTTCAGCGACTACACACAAAGAAGCAAACACTTGCACCCAACGCGGGTAGGAGGGTCGTCAATCCCTTTGGACTCGTTATTTGCAAGCAAGAGAAGTGTGTAGATGAAAGTTGAGTAAAGTAAATTGCAAAATAAAATAAAGGTAAATAAATGGAATCAAGGTATTGAAAGCTTGTTTAAATATATAAGTGAATAGACCCGGGGCCGTAGTTTTCTCTAGTGGCATCTCTCATGTAGTAGGCATACGGTGGGTAAACAAATTATTGTTGGGCAATTGATAGAAAAGCGCATATTTATGCAATATTTATTCACAGCAATGATCATGTGTATATAGGCATCACGTCCATAAGAAAATAGGCCGACTCCAGCATGCACCTATTACAATTACTCCACGTCGAGAGCGCTTCTATGTTTTCCTCTCTAAGTATTAAGTTCATGACAAACAGAGTAATGCTTGGAGAACGATGACATGATGTAAACAAAGAAAACTCAATCAATATGAATTAACCCCGTCATTTTATCCTTAGTGGCAACAATACAAAGAGTTTCTTGTCCCCTTTTGTCACTAGGATATAGAGCACCGCCAGATTGAACCCACTACAACACACCCCTCTCACTGAAGAAATATCAAACTAGTTGGCCAAACTATTGCAATAGATCAGAGAGATTTACGAAGCTATAATAATCATGCAAATAAGAATCATAATAGAATTCAGAGAAGACTCAAATCTTCTTCCTGAATAATCTGAACATAAACCCACAATTCATAGGATCCCAACAAACGCACCACACAAGTGATTACATCGAATAGATCCCCGCGAAGATGCGGTGAACTTTGTATTGAAGATCGAGAGAGAGAGAGAGAGAGAGAGAGAGAGAGAGAGAGAGAGAGAGAGATAGCCATCTAGGTAGTAACTACGGACCCATAGGTCTGTAGGGAGCTACACACACATCACCATAGGAGTAGCAAGGTTGATGTACAAGCCCTCCGTGATCGATCCCCCCTCCGACAGGGCACCGGAACAGGGCTCCAGATGGGCACATGGCGGAACAGAGACTTGCGGTGGCGGAAAAAGTGTTTCGGGAGTCTGTCTAGGTTTTTTGGGATTTATTTGAATTTATAGGCCAAAGGGGGGCGTCGGCGGACGCCCGAGGGTGCCACCAGACAACAAGGCGCGACCACCCCCCCCCCCGGCGCGCTCTGTTGTGTGCTTGCTCCCTCATGCGGCCTTCGGTCTCCTGCTGAAGCTTCCAGGTCTTCTTTTGGTCCAAAAAAGTCATAAAAAAGTTTCGGGGCAATTGGACTTCATTTGGTACTGTAAACCTGAAAAGTCAAAAAATGCAGAAAACAACAACTGGCACTGGGCACTGGGTTAATAGGTTAGTGCTCAAAAATAATAGGAATTGGTAAATAATCACCCAAAAGGCATCCTAGAATGATAATATTATAGCATGGAACAATCAAAAATTATATATACGGTGAAGACATATCACACCCCCGTTTCCAAGCCACGCGGTGGAAGGCACATGTGCGCCGACTTCGTCGCCCTCAACCAGGCTCGCCCTGCGAGGCCCTTCCCTCCTCCATCTCTGCTCATGCGTATGCCCTTCAGCCTGAAGGGTTCCTCAGCCACCTTCCAGAGGCTGATGCGCATGAGCCTGGAGTCCCGCATCGCGGACGTGGTTAACAACCACCCCCGGCCCACCACGGCCCCACTCGTGACGGCGGAGGGTGTTCCACTAAAAAAACATGGAACGCCCTCCATCACCATAAGTTCTATCCATGCTCCACGGATACGAGTGAAGTGGAGTTGTACATGCTCCACGGCTCTCTCTACCCATGCTGCCTTCGGCACACGAGAGTCCCTTCCCACTCTCGTGGAAGCGCCATGTTCAGTGCTGGCAGATGCCCCATGCTCAGTCATGGCAAACTTTTTGACATGAGGGCGCTTTTCAGCCGCATCAACCTCAGGCTGACCCGTCTACGTCACGACAGCGTTTCTGTCATCTTTTGAGGGGCGCCTCTCGGCCACAGCCTCAAGCTGACCCATTTCAAACACGACAACATGTATCTTTCTTTTATGTAATGAAGCTGCTTGATGCATCAGTAAAGCTCATTTCCTTCAGAATTTTGTGTTTTTGCTGCTCAGTATGCCTCAGGAAGGGCGCGCGCTCGTGATCTCCCCCGTGTCTGTCACGCGAGCGGGGGCTGGGCACGGTGTCTATGCTCGGGTCAGTCCCTGCAGCACTGCAAAACCCAAGAGACTGAGCTCTGGCTCGCGGGCCTGCTCCCATGTATGTCACCTCATGAGGTCCTTGGTGCTCTTGTCTCCTCGCGTAACACCCACAGGTGACCTAGCGAGCGCGCCCAGCTGCACTACTTGCGAAAACTTGGCAATTTCCCCGGTGTAGGATATTGAAGGCTTCAGGAGCCCCACCGCACGGGAGGTCTCGCGAGCGGCGCCTCGTGAGCAGAAGGCTTCGCGAGGGACCGCACGTCATGAGCTTCTCCCTGCGAAGGACTCGTTCCAAGCCGCACACCTAGAAGGAGCTAAGTCCAAAACACACCTCGGGTTTCCTCCCTCTCGTTCCCCTCTCGAGGCGTCCTGCTTTCCTTCTCACGAGCCACCTGCGCATCAGGGGGGGCTGAGCATCACTTCTCAGGACTGCTTCTTCTGATTGCTTGGAGCCCAGGGGGTCTCATATGTCTGATAACACATTACTTACATCTGATGTTTCTTCTTCAGACAGCTTATGCTTTGTTGCTCCTCCCCGCCCTGGTGTCATCAAAAGGCGCAAGTCGAAGGCACCAACCCCTCTGGAAGAATCTGAGGTGCGTCGATGCACTCGGGGTTCTGTCAGGAGGGATGGGTATAAGCCGGTGTTTCTTGAATTAACTTCGGAGCCGAAGAAAAAGAAGTCGCGCAGCAAGCCACTTCTGGAAGCTAGCACGCCCAAGCAAGGTCCGAAGGGGGAATGCATTCCTCCCCCCACACCCATAAAGGAGCTCCAGATGATTGGTGAGGAGCTTGGCATTGCAGCAGAGAAGCTTACGGAGGAGCAACTTATGGCTGTACCCACGAAGAAGCCGAAGGATGTCTCTGATGATTAGTTCTCTCATCAACCAGTGGGTCTGGCGCGCCCCTAAGTTTGCCTTTATTTGTCTGTTTTTGTTTATGTGTGGAAACTACTGTCTTATTCTGGTGCACCGTCAGTTGGTCTGTTGGGGTTGTACTGCTACAGCTTATCTTGTGCTGATGTTATGTTTGGCTAGTTACTACGTAGCTTGCTATATGATACTACCTGATTTTGTTTTAAATGAGTAGTACCTATCATAGAAAATGGAATGTTCTTTGCCGGAATGTTCAAGGTTTGAATTCGGTGGCTAGGCAAAGAGCAGTCAAACAGAAATTGGAGGAGAGCCAATGCGCTGTTGCATGCTTTCAGGAAACCAAATGTGAAACTTACTCACTTAAGGAGATCAGATCCTTCTGCTCAAAGCAATATGATAACTTTGCTTTTGCCCCTTCAGTGGGTACTTCTGGTGGCCTTTTGCCTCTGTGCTTCATGGAGATTTAATTGAAGTGAAGTCTTTTGGAATTGTAGTTAAGTTCACATCTAAAATGAGTGCTAATGTGTGGACCTTGGTTAATGTTTATGGCCCATGCCAGGGGGAATTGAGAGACAGATTTGTTGATTGGCTTTACTATCTGCAAATTGCCTTTGAAGAGAATTGGCTTCTGTTGGGGGATTTCAATTTTATTAGATCCTCAGATAACAGAAATTTGCCAGGAGGAGACATAAATGATATGTCCATATTTAATGAGATAATTGGACACCTGGGATTAGTTGAATTGCCAATCAAAGGTAGGACATACACTTGGTCTAATATGCAAGACATTCCCCTATTGGAACAGCTGGATTGGTTTTTTACTTCAACCAACTGGGTCACTTGCTATCCTATAACAGAAGTTCTGCCCTTGGCTAGGACTGCTTCTGATCATGTCCCTTGTGTGGTTGTGATCACAACTTCAATTCCTAAAACTAACATTTTTAGGTTTGAAAACTTTTGGACTAAGGTGGACGGCTTCTTAGATTGTGTGACTAAATCCTGGAGTAAGCCTTCACACAAGTCCCATCCTGCAGCAGTTTTGGCCCACAAGCTGAAAAAAACTGAGGTATGACCTGAAGAGATGGCAATTGGGAATCTCCAAGATGAAAATTGCTATTGATAAATGCAATAAGGTGGTTGAATGGATTGATAGGATGGAAGAACTTAGGCCTCTGTTCCGGCAGGAATTCAATTTTAGAAAGGTTGTTAAATCACATTTGGAGCATTTGTTGCACCTGCAATACTTATATTGGAAAAAGAGATGTACTATCAGATCCATCAAGGTGGGAGAAGAGAATACTAAGTTCTTTCATGCAATGGCCTCTGAGAGGTATAGAAGGAATTCTATTGCTAATCTGAGATTGGATGATGGCACTATGATTTCTGAACATAGCCAAATGGAAGGAATTTTATGGTCTTCTTTCAAGGGGCGTATGGGCACTGCAAAAGGAATTGTCATGGGTTTTGATTTACCAAACCTGATCAAACCAGTGCAGGGATTGGAGGGTTTGACCAAACCTTTCACTAAGGAGGAAATGGATCAGGTGGTCAAGTGTATGCCTATTGATAAAGCGCCAGGCCCAGATGGATTTAATGGGCTCTTCCTCAAAAAGTGTTGGCACATTGTGTGTCAGGAATTCTATAACCTTGCTAATCATTTCTTTGAGGGGCAGGCAAACCTGGAGAGTATTAATAGCTCCTTCGTTACTTTGGTGCCTAAAAAATCCTCTCCGGAAAAGGTTGGGGACTATCGACCAATTTCCTTGACAGGTCTGGGTATTAAGTTCCTCACTAAAATGGCTGCCAATAGATTCCAGGAGGTTATCCTTGATTGTGTTCACAAAAACCAGTATGGGTTTATTAAAACCAGAACCATTCAGGATTGCATAGTTTGGACATTAGAGTATCTGCATCAATGTCATCAGTCTAAGAGGCCTATTCTTATACTCAAGCTGGATTTTGAAAAGGCATTTGACTCCATTGAACATGAAGTCATATTGGAAATTTTGAAGTACAAAGGCTTCAACTCCAAATGGAGAAGTTGGATACATCAATTCCTCACATCTGGTTCACCTTCTATTCTCCTAAATGGAGTGCCTGGGAAACAGTTTCAGTGCAAAGTTGGTGTGAGGCAAGGAGATTCCATTTCACCTTTGTTATTTGTTTTGGCTGCTGAGCTCTTGCAATCAGTGGTAAATGATATGTTACACAAGGGCAAAATTCAGTTGCCTATACCATGTCATGATAAGGATTTCCCTATCATACAATATGCTGATGATACCTTGATCATTTTCCCAACAGTGGAGGAACAGCTCATAGCCTTAAAAGAGATGTTAAAGGTTTTTTCTCGTTCAACTGGACTACATATCAACTATCACAAGTCATCTATGGTACCAATCAATGTAAATCCAGAGGAGACTGAGAGACTTGCTCAGGTTTTTGGTTGCAAGGTTGGAACTATGCCATTCACTTACCTTGGTTTACCAGTTGGCACCTCTAAGCCGAGGATGGAACATCTTATGCCACTGGTTACTTGTATGGAAAGAAGGATGTCGTCTAGCTCCTCTTTTTTGGCTCAAGGTGGCAGATTACAATACTTAAACTCTGCTCTGTCTTCCTTGCCTATTTTTTCCTCTGCAGTTTGTCTATCCCCCAGGCATCCTCTAGCAGCTGGAAAGGATTCAGAGGCAGTATTTCTGGCAAAGAAATAGGCAGGAGCATTCACCATCTCTAGCCGTCTGGGAATTAATTTGTAGACCCAAGAAGAAAGTTGTTTGGGTATTCTCAACCTTGGTCTACAAAATGCAGCATTGTTAATGAAGCATGCTAATAAGTTCCTAAATAGGAAGGATTTTCCATGGGTTAACTTAATCTAGAACACCTATTATCATGAGAGGGTTCCACAGGGTACCGAGCCATGTGGGTCATATTGGTGGAGGAATGTCTTGAAGTTGCTGGATAACTTCAAAGAAGTAACCTGGGTGCAAGTTAATCAAGGTGACACTGTGTTGTTTTTGCAGGATAAATGGAACATTGGAAACTCAGTAATCCCACTCAGAGAGAGATTTTCGAGGCTCTTCTCATATGTTAAGGATCCTTGGACTAGATTCAAGGATGGAGTGAGGTGCAACGACCTGTCCACTTGGTTTAACCTGAATTTACCTGACCAATCTTATGGAGAACTAGCAACACTTCAGGCCCTCTTGGGGGAGATTGATCTCAGCTCCAACCAGTGCGATGTCTGGTCTTGGATGGGAACAAATAAGCCTTATACTCCAAAATCCTTTTACACTTATGCCCATTGAGAGCAAACTTTTAACCCTTTACTCAATTGGGTTTGGGCTAGCGGTTGTACTCTAAAGTTTAAGTGTTTGCTTGGATGTTGATCATGGATAGACTAAAGACCAAGGATATGGTGCAAAGAAGAAATTGGCATATGGATGATGGAGTAAATTGTAGGACCTGCCATGCAAGAGTAAGGGAAGATAGGGATCACTTATTTTTCTCTTGCCTCTTCAGTCAGCGAGTATGGAATTTTTTGCAAATTGAATGGGGAGACAGCAATGATATGTACGTTGCTGCTTCTCATGCCAAAAGCTCATTTCGAAAGCCATTCTTCTCTGAGGTAGTGTTTACTGCCTGCTGGAATATTTGGTTAGTGAGGAACGCAAAAGTTTTCCAGAATGTCCAGCCTAGATTTGCTGTTTGGAAATCAGGCTTTGTGACTGATATGTCCCTGCTGGCACATAGGATTAAGCCTAATTTTAAGGAAGACTTGTTGAAATGGGTATCTTTTCTACCCCCTGAATGTATTCTTCTTTTAGGATAGGTGTTTTTCTTTTCCTTTTTGTTTTCTTTGGGTTACCGAGGTAACCTTGTACCTATGGTTTTTACTTTTCAATAAAGCTTTATAAGGCTGTGGGGGGTTTTCCCTTATAGTGTTCAGTTAAAAAAAAACTCCTATCAGACCTAAGATCCCTACACCCTCTGGCCTTGCTGAGCCCTCGCTCCAGGCATACCAGCGATGATGTAGCCCGCCTCGGGGGTTGGGTCCCAGTGACGCAGGGCACGAAGGCAATGTAAGTATGTGAGTTCTTTATGACTGGTGTGAATCCATGGATGTACGCACACTCACCTCCTCATAAATTCTAGCCTCTTTGGAACCGTTCATTGCCCACTCTCACCTCGAGGATCGGTGCAGCTTTCGCCGCTGCATCCAAACCCTGCGACATGATACGCTCTGTTGCACATAAGCCTGCTTATATCTTCCTCAAAACAGACACCATACCTTCCTATTATGACATTTCCATAGCCATTCAAAGATACATTTCCATGCAGTATCCACCGTTACATCATATGACTTGTGCACTCTTTGTCATATTGCTTTGCATGATCATGTAGCTAACATAGTATTTGTGGCAAAGCTGATACGTCTCCAACGTATCGATAATTTATGAAGTATTCATGCCATATTCACCTATGTTTACAATAATTTTATATGGTTTTGATGCACTCTATATGATTTATTTAGAACTAACCCGGACTGACGCTGTTTTCAGCAGAACTACCTTGGTGTTGTTTTTGTGCAGAAAATGAAAGTTCTCGGAATCGCCCGACACTTTTTGACGATTTTTTTGGAACAAAAGAGGCACTAGACGCTTCGTGGGAGGGCCAGAAGAGCCACGAGGTGGGCACAACCCACCAGGGCGCGCCAGGCCCCCCCGGCGCGCCCTGGTGTATCGTGCTCACCTTGTGGCCCACCTTCGCGTAAACCCAACGCCAAAAATTCCTATAAATATAGAAACCATCAGACATAACCCTAGACTCTTCGCTCCGCCGCCGCAACTCTCTGTATCGATGAAAAAACCAATCTGGAGACGTTCTAGTACCCTGCCGGAGAGGGGAATCCATCTCCGGTGGCCATCTTCATCATCCCGGCGGAGGCCATGACGAGGAGGGAGTCGTCCACCCTTGGGGCTGAGGGTTTGTATGGTAGCTATGTGTTTAATCTCTCTCACTCATGTTCTTGAGATGGCACGATCTTGATGTATCACAGGCTTTGTTAATATAGTTGGATCATATGGTGTTTTCCCCTCTCTATCTTGTTGTGATGAATTGAGTTTTCCCTTTGAGATTTTTTTATTATCGGATTGAATACTTTTCTGGATTTGAGAGCACTTGATGTATGTCTTGCATGCGGATACCCGTAGTGACATTGGGGTATTCAAGTGATTCACTTGATATATGTTATGGCGTCAACTTGCGGATTCTGGTGACCTTGGGGATCTACGCATAGGGGTTGATTGCATGTTTTGATGCCTTGTTCTCTGATAGAAATCTTGGGGCACTCTTTGAGGTTCTTTGTGTTGGATTGAGTATTATGAATCTGAAATTGTTTGATGCGTATCGTATAATTAACTCATCGATACTTGTGGTGACATTGGAGTATCTAGGTGACATTAGAGTTGGTTGATGCGTATCATATGGTGTTATTCTAGGACGAACTCTTAGATAGATCGATTGGAAAGGATAACTTGGTGTTATTTTAGTACAAACTCTTGGATAGATAGATCGGAAAGGATAACTTTAAGTTGGTTTCGTACCCTACAGATAATTTCTTCTTATGTTCTCCGCTAGATAAGAACTTTGGAGTGATTCTTCGTTGCACATTGAGGGCAGGTTATGTGATCCAATTATTTTAGCATTGTTGAGAGATTGCACTAGCGAAAGTACGGACCCTAGGCCTTGTTTTCAAGCATTGCAATACCGTTTGTGCTCACTTTTGTTACTTGCTACCTTGTTGTTTTTATATTTTCAGATTACAAAAACCTATATCTATAATCCATATTGCACTTGTATCACCATCTCTTCGCCGAACTAGTGCACATATACAATTTGCCATTGTATTGGGTGTGTTGGGGACACAAGAGATTTCTTGTATTTGATTGCAGGGTTATTTGAGAGAGGCCATCTTCATCCTACACCTCCCACTGATTGATAAACCTTAAGGTCATCCACTTGAGGGAAAATTGCTACTGTCCTACAAAACTCTGCGCTTGGAGGCCCAACAAAGTCTACAAGAATAATGTTGCGTAGTAGACATGAAAAGCCACCGTTCATCACTGTTTGCATGTTATGCTAGATCATTGCACATCTTGGTACACTGCCAGAGGCATTAATATGGAGTCACATTGTTTAGTAGTTTTTCATATCGAGTTGTAAGTAAGTAAAAGTGTGATGATTATCATTATTAGAGCACTGTCTCACTGACAAAAGGATGACAGAGACAATGATTCCCCCACATGTTGGGATGAGACTCCGGGCGAAAAATGAATAAAGAAAGAAAGAAAGAAAAGAAAAATATAGTGGAAAAAGAGAAAAAGACAAAAAGACAAAAAAGAAAAAAAGAAAAAAAGAGACAAAAGAAGAATAAATGAGAGATAAAGAGAGAAGGGACAGTTCTACTACCTTTTTTTCCACACTCGTGCTTAGAGAAAACACCATGTTTTTCATATAGAGAGCCTCATGTTTTGTCATTTTCATATGCTAGTAGGAATTTTACATTATAGAACTTGGCTTGTATATTCCGATGACGGGCTTCCTCAAATGCCCGAGGTCTTCATGAGCAAGCAAGGTTGATGCACACCCACTTAGCTTCAGTTGAGCTTTCATACACTTATAGCTCTAGTGCATCCGTTGCATGGCGATCCATACTCCTCGCATTGATATCGATTGATGGGAATCTCAATAGCTCGTTGATCCGCCTAGTTGTTGCAAGACTTTCTTCTCCACTTTTACCTCTTTGAAACCTACCACCATATTCTATTCCACCTATATGCTATGTCCATGGTTCACGCTCATGTATTGAGTGGGGTATAAAATGCTGAAGCGCATGAAAAAGTACGATCCAATTGCTTGGCTTAACATCATGGTGCTTGACATTTGTATTTATGTGGTTAAGACGGAGCCATGCCATGCTAATATGATAAAATGAATGGGGGGGGGGTAAACATTCTTTAAGGATAGTATATTTTGAAAGTTGATGATTGTGTTACTTATGTTTATGGATATTACTATGTTAATGTTTGTTGATTCATTGTTTCTCAATGATCATACGTGAAAAAAATTACATGTTGGGTAGCATGTCACATCTGTTTTTATCATTTACCTATTCAAGGACGAGCAGGAATTAAGCTTGGGGATGGTGATACGTCTCCAACGTATCCATAATTTTTGATTGTTCCATGCTATTATACTATCATTCTAGGATACTTTTTAAGCATTTACTTGTTGTTTTATATTATTTTTGAGCACTAACCTATTAACCCAGTGCCAAGTGTCAGTTGCTGTTTTCTGCATGTTTTTGGCCTTTCAGGAATATAGTACCAAACGAAGTCCAAATACCCCGAAACTTTTTGATAATTTTTTTCTGGACAAAAATAAGATTTGGAAGCTTCGGAGGAAGATCGGAGCGCACACGAGGTGCCCCCTAGCCAACAAGGCGTGCCCTGGGGGTGGTAACGCCCTGATGGTTTGGGGCCACCCCCCAACTCCACTGGCCCGGATCTCTTTGCTATAAATTCTCATATATCCCAAAAACCCTAGAGAGCCCACCGAAACACTTTTTCCGCCGCCGCAAGTCTCTATTTCGCCGTGTGCCCATTTGGAGCCCTGTTCCGGTGCCCTGCAAGAGGGGGGTTGATCATAGAGGGCCTCTACATCAACCTTGCTGCTCCCATGGTGATGTGTGAGTAGGTCACCGCAGACCTACGGGTCCGTAGTTAGTACCTAGATGGCTATCTCTCTCTCTATGTTCTTCATTGCCAAGATCGCCGCGATTCCCGCGGTGTACTACCTTATGTAATCAATCTTTGCGGTGTGTTTGTTGTGATCTGATGAATTGTGGGTTTATGTTCAGATTATTCGTGAAAATATATTGAATCCTTGCTGGTTATTTATATATATGCATGATTGTTATAGCTTCGTAATGCTCTCTGATCTATCGGTTTGGTTTGGCCAACTAGATTGATTTATCTTCAAGTGGGACTGGTGTGTTGTAATGGGTTTAATCTTGCTGTGCTCAATCCCAGTGACACAAAGGGACATGACACGTATTGTATTGCTGCCACCAAGGGTAAAACGGTGGTGTTCATTCATATTAATTGGATTTACTTTGTCTACATCATGTCATCATCCTCCAAGCATTACTCTGTTTTTTACTTAATACTCTAGATGCATGTTGGATAGGGGTCGATGGGTGGAGTAATAGTAGTATATGCAAGAAGGAGTCGGTCTACTTGTTTATGGACGTGATGCCTATATACATGATCATTGCCGTGAATAAATATTGCATAACTATGCGCTTTTCTATCAATTGCCCAACAATAATTTGTTTACCCACCGTATGCTTTCTTCGAGAGAGAAGCCTCTAGCGAAAATTATGGCCCCCGGGTCTCCTCACAAATATTTTTACAAAAACTCTAAATACCTTGCTGCCATTATTTACTTTCTTTTTATTTTCAATTTATATTTATCAAATTATCTATCTATCACTACTTATCGCTTGCAAGTAACGAGTTCAAGGGGATTGATAACCCTCTTGCCCGCGTTGGGTGCAAGTGTTTGCTCTTTTGTGTGTAGGCGCTGAAGAGGTGAGTTTGCGTGGTTCTCTTATTGGTTCGATAACCTTGGTTCTCACTAAGGGAAATACTTACCTCTACGGTGTTGCATCATCCCCTCCTTTTCAGGGAAAATTGTCGGCGTCCTGGGAACGGGGGTACCCAGACTTGCCTGCCTGCGGCCCAGGGCATGGCCCACTTCGACCACTAGCACGGCCCGGCGCGGCTTCACTCAAGGCAAGGCCCTCGCGAGAGCCCCGCCCTCGCGAGGAGGACGGCGCCAAGACCCCTGAAGAGAGGAGGCCACCCCAGGCTGCCTCCCGAGGAGCGGAGATCCCTGTGCAGCACCCGGCCTCGCGAGGTCGGGAGTGACGCAAGTCAAGCCTGGCGAGCACCAGCGCGCACAGAGAAGATAGTGTCCTCTTTGGTGCAAAGGAGGCAAGGACGTACACAGGTTCCCGAGGCGTCCCACCAAAGGTTTCCATTTTGGTGTAACAAGACCAGGCCAACGGGCACGGCAGGGAGGATGTCACCGCCGAGCCCACCTCTGCGTGAACACCAGCTACTTTGCAGGCGAAGACCACCTTTCGTCAGGATAAGATGTACCTCTTATCCCCTTTCGAATTTGGCCATTGTGGGATCCCTTCCCGCCAGTGCGATAAGGGAAGAGGACCCGGGCCATTATAAATAGAGGCTAGGCTGCACCGTAGGAGGGGACGGATCCGAAACAACCCGAGAGCCCTCGCGAGGTAGCTCACCACTGTACCAGTTCATCCACAAACCTCCTCGTGAGGCAATCCACCAAAAGACAGGAGTAGGGTTTTACGCTTCGCAGCGGCCCGAACCTGGGTAAATCCTCACGTGTTAGTCTCCTTCCTCGAGATTGAGTGAGTTTCGATTGGGCCGAAGCTGGTTGGGATCTTCGCACACGCCCCTGAGTTTGAACCTCTTTGGGTTTTGCGGAGCCCGAAATCCGACATTTGGCGCGCCAGGTAGGGGGCGTGTCAAAGTCTCTCTTCCAGCTCCGCTTCCTCTCCGCTCACCGTCGATGGCTGACACTCACCGAGCCCGCGCTGAGCGCCGGGCTGCTTGTGTCGCCCAGACAGCGCCAGTGGGCCACGCCACCGCACGTCGATCCGCCTCTCCCGCGGCCGACGCCGCCACGGGCCCAGACGCCCACGAGCAGCAAGACTCATCGCAGCCGGTCACCGCACGGCGCGACGGCCGCACTGCCACCCCGTCCATCGTTCTAGCGACTAGGTCGTCCTCTCATGCTCGCCCCGGGCAGGCACGCGGGTCGGCCGCACTGCTCATGGCGCGCGAGTTGTTGTGCTACCGCCCTGCGCCCAACCGCTACGACGACTGGCTCGGCCGCATCGCGGAGCTTGTCAGCGCTGCCGACGACGCCCCGGCGTTCTCCGACTCTCTCCGTCCCCCTCCCTCTCTGGCGGGCGACGTCGCCCATGGTGCTCCACCTCCTCCTCCCCAGCGCGGCGCCGACCCCGAGCCCAGGCATGAAGCACACCCGCGCGACCCGCCGCGCGGGCCCCCGACGCGGGCGAGGGATGAAATAAGCTGCCAGGTGGAGCCCCGGCCGCTCGCAGACACGCATGCGCTCCCTGCACCGCTGCACCAGCGTCGCGACCGGGCGCCCCTGGAGTCAGCTACGCAAGAACACCAAGACCGGGCCCCGCCTGTGCGCGCGGCACCCGCGGGTCCAGTGGGTTGCCGCGCCATCGCCCCGGAGCTGCATCCGGTCGCATGGCCCGGCAAGTTCAAGCCCGACCTGCCTCCTCGCTACGACGGCACCCCAGATCCCGCCGAGTTCCTACAACTCTACTCGCTGAGCATCCAGGCGTCCGGTGGAGACGACAAGGTCATGGCGAGCTGGTTCCCTATGGCCCTCAAAGGTGGTGCACTCTCCTGGCTCCTCAACCTCCCGGAGGGGTAAATCAGCTCCTGGGACGAGCTTCGCGAGCGCTTCGTCGCCAACTTCCAAGGCACCCGTGACCGCGCCCTCGCTGTGGCTGACCTGCGCCGCGTGAAGCAACAGCCGGGCGAGACCTTGCACAAGTACATACAGCGTTTCACGACTGTCCGCCTCAAGATCCCGAAGGCGTCGGATGAGGCCATTATCTCGGCGTTCACCAACGGCGTCACGGACCTCAGGATGAGGGAAGAGCTCGCCATCCACGACGACCTGTGCTCTGCTCTGGAGATGTTCAACCTGGCGAACAAGTGCGCAAAGGCCGAAGAGGGCCGCCTCTCCCTCCTCGACCTTCCGGAGGCGGACCACGAAGACAAGAAGACTAAGGCCAAGGAAACAAAGCACAAGGCCCCCGCGGTGCTGGCGGTGGAACCTAAGGTGAAGCGCAGTCGAGATGAGGAACCCCCCAGGGGTAGACGACCATTCTGCATTTTCCACTGCTCCAACAGCCACAACACCAACGACTGCCAGGAGCTCAGGGTACTCCGCGAAGAGCATTTCGGTCGTTGTCCTGGGCGCGGCGACCGTGGCTACGGTCGCGGTGGAGGCTGCTGGGATGGTCGCGACCCGCGTCAGAAGTGGCGCGACCAGCCTCGGGAGGACCGCTGGTGCGACGAGTCTCGCGAGGGACCCCGCCGCGACCAGCCTCACGAGGCTCGCCGTCGTGAGGCCGGCCTTCCCCCGCTGCCGCCGCCACCTAGGAGGAAGGAGGAAGACAGGCAGAACGACGGGGCTGGGGGCTTCCAGGAAGCCAGGGCGGTCGCTTGCATCCTGGGCGGCGCTCAGTCCCCTGCGTCGAACAGGATCTTCAAGCAATTCTCGCGGGAGGTGAACGCGGCTCTCCCAAAGCTTGAGGCCGTGCGTCCCCTCAAATGGTCACAGTGCGCCATCACCTTCGATTCCAAGGATCAACTCAGGTGCTCGGCCGCGGTAGGCGCTCTCCCCATGTTGTGCACGCCAACCATCAGCAACGTCCTCATCACCAAGACCCTCATCGACGGTGGCGCTGGGCTCAATGTCCTCTCCATCGAGACGTTCGAGACGCTCCAAGTGCCCTATGACCAGCTCATGGCAACCAAGCCTTTATCAGGGGTCACCGATGGCTCCACCGTCCCCATCGGGCAAGTGCGCCTGTCGGTCACCTTCGGCGGGCGAAGTAACTACCACATCGAGCTCATTGACTTCGACGTCGCCCGCATCCACCTCCCGTACAACGCGATCCTCGGGTACCATGGCTACAACATCCTCAAGATGCCGGGGAGTGGTGGCGTCATCACTGTCGCCTGTAATGAGAAGGACGCCGTTTGCTCCCTCGAGCGCGCCTACCGGGCCGCAACGGCGGAGAACTCTGACGACGAAGGCGGCATCCTGCCTCCTGAGGATGTTCACAGGAAAAAGAAGCAGCTCCTCTCCAAGGGGCGTTAGGGGGCGGAGGCCTCCAAGGATGGTGCCTCAGGCTCCGTGCCCGGAGCCAAGGCCCCTTCCCCTCTCGCATAGCAAGGCGCGCTCGGCACCTCCCTCGAGTCAGGCTCAGGGGCTTCCGTCTAGAAGGCCTCCGACCTGACCAGTGAGACGAGGGAGGTGCTCGAGCACAACATGGAGGCGTACTTTGACGCGCGCCCGCTCAAGCAAGGAGCACGGCGCGAGGCGCCAAGTTCGCGGGAGTTCATCGCCAATGCAATCGAGGAGCTTCAGGAGGCGCAGGCCATGCGAGGCGGGAGTCGCCCTGCGTCGCCTAGCGCAGCCGCCGTCCTTGGCCCGGGCGGCGTGCTGCGCGTCTGCATCGACGTACCGGGCAACAACGGGGTCACGTCCCAGGACCTCGTCTGTCCGTCGCGCGTCGGCCGCGGTGGGGTCTATCTGTGCAACTACATCCGCATGCCCTTCGGCCTGGCAAATGCGGGAGTCACGTTCCAGTGCCTCGCTCAGGCCATGCTCGCGCCCTACGTGTCCCAGCGCCGTGCGGTCCTGGAGGAGTTGCCAGGTCCTAGCGAGGACCCCGAGCCTCCGGACGCGTCGGGCGCATGAGGGCCAGGATCCAACGACTACCTCGACGCTTCAGCGGTTCCGCTGCAAGGTGACCTTTTGGTTCGTACCAGGTAATTTTTTAGTTTGTTCAGATTGAGGGCGCCCATCGGGCTGCATTATCCTCAGGCAGTTAGGGCCCATCCCTGCAGCCGCGTCATTTGCGCATGTTTCAGAACATCACATGCATTCGATAAATTTCCTAAGTATTCCAACATGCATGCTCGGTGCCTCGCCACCATGAATGTCGCCGCGCCCTAACAATCCTGCTTTCGACCGTCTCGTGATTAAGGGCTGGCACGACGTCTATGCTCGGGTCCGTCCCTGCAGCGTTGATAAACCCAAGCGGTTGAGCTCTGTCTCGCGGGCCAGCCCCGTGCACATCACCTCCCGTGGCCCTTGGTGCTTCGTCCTCGCATGAGCTAATCGGAAGTGGGTGAGTCAGGGCGCGCGGCACGGCTACTGCCATCACAGTCGGCGTTTCGCCGGCATGGGAGCCACGCGCCGGGTGTTTCCTCCTCGGGTTTGTCGCATGAGAAGACTGGGCATGGTGTCTATGCTTGGGCCCGTCCCTACAGCGTCGACAAATCCAATGGCTGAGCTCTGTCTGGCAGGCCGGCCCCGCTCACGTCACCTCCAGGGGTCATTGGTGTTTGCCTTCTCATGCGATAGCCCCCGGAAATTCACTCGGCGCAGGTTTCTCCAAAAAATGTACAGGGATTGCAATGGCGCCTCCTACCAGAAGATTCAGGCGCAACCCGCCTTTGAGGTAGGGCCCCGTGAGACCCGCGCTGGCTCACGGGTGCCCAAATACACCTCCCTGTTCTACCATGCAGGCCACGCATGTGAACTTAATGGGCTGTACACGCCCGGGGGGGGCGGCTCAGGAGCCGAGCCCCCCCTTCCCACATCCAAGTGGAAGCCCCATGCTCCGCGCTAGCGGACGACACTGTCGGTCAGCGTCTATGCCCATGCAACGTGGAAGCCCTATGCTCCGCGCTGGTGGATAAACAACAGAGGGCGCCCTAGCGGCTACATCCAACCTCAGGACGTCCCCTCACGGCCCCGTCTCGCAGCATTCCCCTGGGATGCCCACGCGAGGGGGCTGCTCGGGGGCTACGATCAGGCTGGGCCTGGCGCGCGCCACCTCCCCAGGTCCCTGATACCTGGTCTTCATGCGTCCCTCTCAGGCGAAAGCTGGCGAGGAAAGGTATCTGAGCCGCTCGTACGTCAAGGGGGACCCCTGAGCATCGCGACCCACGGGCCTCACTGGTCACGTAGCCCCTAACCCCTTGGTCTCGTCCTGGTGATCCAGACGCCCCAACGGCGGTGGAGGTATGGGCGGGACCGGGCCCTGCCGACGCAGAGCTCAAGGCGCTCCAAGTCTACAAATCAACCCCGTCGTCGCCATGTTCCCTTCATGAGGGCTGCTCGTACGTCAAGGGGGACTCCTGAGCATCGCGACTCAGGAGCCTCACTGGTCACGTAGCCCCTCACCCCTTGGTCTCCTCCTGGTGATCCGGACGCCGCAACGGCGGCTGAGGTATGCGTGGCATCGGGCCCTGCCAACGCAGAGCACTACAGCAAACAGGAAGGAAACTAGGCGAGGAAGGAAACTACACAATTTAAACAGTCATTACAAACATTTAATGTCTCCAAAAACGCAAACAAATCTATTGCCTCCGCGAGGCATGATAAATGTTGTAGGAAAGGATGTAGGAGGAGGAGCTGACACAGCTGCATGCCCCGACCGCGGGGAGCTTGTCATCAACATCGCTACCGCTGTCGTCGTCGTCGTTAACCTTCGCAGTCGCAGGAGGCGAAGGAACAGCGACGCAGGCGAACTTCTTCATCAGCGCCTCCACGGCGCCCTTCACGGCCGTCGCCGTAGCGGCGCGAACCCCAGGATCAACCGGGCGGATCACGAAGCCAAAGTCGAAATCCGGATCGCGAAGGTGGAGGTGGCTGAAGACGCGGGTCGCGGCCGCGGAGAAGAGGTCACGGCACTCACTCTCCAAGACGGTCTCCACCCTGGCGACGGCACCCTCGAGCACCTCGGCGAGCTTTGAAGAGAGCCCCGCGAAGCCGCTCTCAGGAGCTACCAGTGGTTCCGTGAATCCCCCCTGGCTGATGGAGTGCAACGCCTGGCGGAGCCTGAGCTCGACGGAGAGGAGGGCATCGCGCTCCGCGGCCTTTCTCTCCTCAGCCGCTCCAAGGGCCTTCTCCCTGGCGTCGAGCCGAGCCTTCTCAGCAGCTACTTCCTCCTTCAGCTTGTCCAGATGCCCGCGCTCCATGGCTTGGTCGGCCATCACCTAGGACAGCGCGGAGTCGCGGTCGGCAAGCTTGGCCTCGCAGATCTTGAGGTCTTCCTCCCGCTGGCGGAGCTGTTCCGCGAGCACAGTCTTCTCCTCCTGAAGAGCCTTCAAGCTAACCTCCGCTTCACCGCAGCGCTTCACAGTAGATGCTGCATCGACCAAAGCCGCGTCGCGAGCCACCTTGGCTGACGCGGTTTCCTTCCTGCTCTCAGCAGCGGCGTTGGCCTGGAGCCACCCAGAAAGGAGCCCCAAGCGCTCCTTCACGAGGCGACCGTCGGCGCTCCGGAGATCGTCCCGGACCTGATCTAGAGCGGCGTAGGCCCCCTCCAGGGTGCCTGACTCAACTAGAAGACCACAACTCGGAGGCCCCAGGGCCTGGCCTGGAGGTGGCATCTGCACAACGGCGGGCGCCGCTTCTAGGGAGGCAGGAGCGTTGCGGATTGAGGGCGCCGAAGGCTGCGGCACAACTTCAGACAAGGCAAGGACGGACGGCCCCTCGACCAGCTGGCCCTCGGGGGCTGGCCTCTCAGGCAGCAGCGCAGATGCGCCCCCAGGGGCAGAAGCAGCCTCTCCAACGGGCGTCGGGGGCTCCGCGGCCGCGACAAGGAGAGTCGCCCCGTGAGCCTCCTCGCCCACGACATCTAGCTCCTCATCAGGCGTCGGCAGGGCACCAAGAACGGGTGTCACGTCGGAAGGCACCTTCGGCTTGACGACCGCCTTCTTCTTCTTCACCTTCAGCACGATGGCGCTCCTGGTTACCAAGCAAAAAAGGGACCATCAGCACGTGAGCCACCAGCGAGCGGCCCAAAACCAAGCAGGGCTACTTACTCTTCGACGTCGACACACTTCCTCTTCTTCTCCACCTCGGCAAAGGTGGGAATGCCCTCTCCCTTCTCCGGGGAGGCGCCACCGTGCGGGGAAGCAGAGGCGTCGCCCGCAAGGGCCACGACCGGGGAAGCCATACCCGCCCCGGACGCGGCCACCTCGCCCACAGGCTGCGGTTCAGGCAGGGGCGAGCCGGACGCCTCAGTCGTCTCTATGGCGCAAAGGGGGCGCTCCGAAGGAGGCCCAGCCTCGCGCTTCCTCGAGGTCGCCAGGCCAGTGGTCCGCGCGGCCCGAGGAGTGGGTCCCGGCGCCCTGAGGACTCTAGCGAATCGCAGAGGACTTGCAGCCAGGGGGTCACCAGCGTCGTCGTCGTCTTCAAAGCCGCGGAGGAGCGCGCTCCGTGAGGGAGGGGACACCTCCTCCATATCCTCACCCGCAGTCTCCTCCGAGTCTTCCTCACCCGCGGTGTCTTCGGAGGACACCGTCACTGGGGAGCAAGGGCACTCGGCCGGGGAGAGCCCCAGCTCGTCGGAGGGCATGGCGGCGACCAAGTCGGCCTTGTCGTCGCGGCAGTACAGCGGGGCGTTGGCCTCGGAGAGGTCCCCGGGGTCGCTGTTGGGCAGGGTCGCCATAGCCCTGTTCAGCTCCCCGGTGGTCAGGCGTGCGGATCGAAGCCTGATGCCATCTCCACCACCCTGGTAGTCCCACATTGGCTTCGAGTGAGCCTGGAACAGCGCTAGGCGTTGCGCCAGGAACTCCTTCACTATCATCCCCCCGGTCAGCTTCCTGGCGCTGATGTCTCGGGAGATCTGCTCCAGGACGGGCTTGGCCTGCGGGTCGGTGAGCTTCGCGGAGCCCCACGCAGGAGTCTTCTCCGGCAGCCCACTCGGAAGCTCCAGGCGGGAGTTGAGGCCCTTGACATCCAAGAAGACCCAGCGGTGCCTGAAGTTCTCCACCTTCTTCCCGGCCTTCAAGAGCGTGTTCCCGCTCTGGACCGCGACGAAGGAGACGCATGCAGACCGCTGAGCACCGTCGTGAAGCCGCAGGCTGAAGAAATGGCGGAAGAGGGCCACTGAAGGCTTCACGCCCACGAAGGCCTCGCAGTAAAAGGCGAAGACGGACAAGAGCAGGATGGAGTTGGGTTGGAGATGGAGGGCCTGGATCCCATAGTGCTCGAGGATGGCGTTGAAGAACTCTGAGAAGGGCGGAACGAGCCCGGAGAAGATGTTGTGGAGGAAGAAGGGGTAGGCTGACTTAGCCCGGCTGTGCCGCTCCGCGGAGCCGCACCATATCAAGGTTCGCCCAAACTCATTGGTGTTGTCCGCCATCGACGGAAGCACGGGGGCGAGGTCCCCGTCCTTGGCTATGGCGGACTCCGAAAGCGCCGGTGAGGCGGAAGCAGAGGCAGAGCCTTGAGCTTCGGTTTTCGACTTGTCGGCAGGCACCATCGAGAGGTCCTAGAGAACAAGAAAGCAAGGTGAGGGAAGGAGCGGCGCTGAGATCTAGAGGAGTTCTCACAGAAGATGGGGATCTCGACGAATAAGCAAGAGCACAGGGAAGGAAGGCAATAATGGCTTGGCACCAGGCGTCAGGATTTTTGTCGGTTCGGGCAGTTGCCGAGGAGACACGGGAGCGGAGACGACCATACCCGACCGTGCACCACTCGCCAGGCCTGGCCCACATGCGATTGGGGCCCACAGCGCTTCGGGCCATCTTCTCTGGCTTCGCCCCGACGCCAACTCGAGCGCACCTTGGGCCCGGGGGCTACTGTCGGCGTCCTGGGAATGGGAGTACCCAGACTTGCCTGCCTGCGGCCCAGGGCATGGCCCACTTCGAGCACTAGCACGGCCCGGCGCGGCTTCACTCAAGGCAAGGCCCTCGCGAGAGCCCCGCCCTCGCGAGGAGGACGGCGCCAAGAACCCTGAAGAGAGGGGGCCACCCCAGGCTGCCTCCCGAGGAGTGGAGATCCCTATGCAGCACCCGGCCTCGCGAGGTCGGGAGTGACGCAAGTCAAGCCTGGAGAGCACCAGCGCGCACAGAGAAGACAATGTCCTCTTTGGTGCAAAGGAGGCAAGGACGTACGCAGGTTCCCGAGGCATCCCACCAAAGGTTTCCATTTTGGTGTAACAAGACTAGGCCAATGGGCACGGCAGGGCGGATGTCACCGCCGAGCCCACCTCTGCGTCACTGCCAGCTACTTTGCAGGCGAAGACCACCTTTCATCAGGATAAGATGTACCTCTTGTCCCCTTTCGAATTTGGCCGTTGTGGGATCCCTTCCTGCCAGTGCGATAAGGGAAGAGGACCCGGGCCATTATAAATGGAGGCTAGGCTGCACCGTAGGAGGGGACTGATCCGAAACCACCCGAGAGCCCTCGCGAGGTAGCTCACCACTGTACCAGTTCATCCACAAACCTCCTCGTGAGGCAATCCACCAAAAGGCACGAGTAGGGTTTTACGCTTTGCGGCGGCCCGAACCTGGGTAAATCCTCGCGTGTTAGTCTCCTTCCTCGAGATTGAGTGAGTTTCGATTGGGGCCAAAGCTGGTTGGGATCTTCGCACACGCCCCTGAGTTCGAACCTCTTTGGGTTTTGTGGAGCCCGAAATCCGACAAAAATTCCAACGCAGTTTACAAGTATCAGAGACTAGTTACTGATGTAAACCCAAATGCACAGATTGCCGCCAATATGCGTTGGTATTTTCCCCAAAGAGGAGAGGTGATGCAGCATAGTAGATATAAGTATTTCCCTCAGTGAGACCAAGGTTATCGAACCAATAGGAGAACCAAGCAAAGTCCTTGGATCATCACCTACACACACAAAACAAAACACTTGCACCCAATGCGGGCAAGAGGGTTGTCAAGCCCCTTGAACTCGTTACTTGCAAGGATTAAATCTTGATAGAGATAGATAATGTAAATGCAAAATAAAATAAAAGTCAATAAATTGAAAAAAAAGTATTTTTAGGTTTTCTAATATTTAAGTTTAAGTAGACCTGGGGGCCATAGTGTTCGTTAGAGTTTTCTCTCTCGAAAATAGCATACGGTGGGTAGAAAAATTACTGTTGACCAATTGACAGAATTGCACATAGTTATGACATGTTATTCACGGAAAAGACCATGTATATAGGCATCACGTCCCTAAACAAGTAGAACGAAAGGATTTTGCATCTACTACTATTACTCCACCAATCGACCGACTCATGCCTGCATCTATGGTATTAAGTTCAGGACAAACAGAGTAATGCTTGGAGCAAGGTGACATGATGTACACAAAATAAGACAAGCAATATGTGCATATCCTGTCATTTTATCCTTAATGGCAACAATACTAATACGTTTCTGGTCCCCTTCTGTCATGAGGACATAGAGCACCGCAAGATTAAACCCATTACAACGCACCACTCCCGCTGAAGATAAATCAATCTAGTTGGCCAAACCAAACCTACAGATTGTAGGGAAATATGAAGTTAGAACAATCATGCATAATAGAATTCAGAAAAGACTCAATTACTTTCAATGAATAATCTGATCATAAACCCACAATTCGTCGGATCCCAACAAACACACCGCAAAAGAACATAACATCGGATAGATCACCACGAGGATCGCGGTGAACATGGTATTGAAGATCAAAGAGAGAGAAGAATCCATCTAGGTACTGGCTACGGACCCATAGGTCTATGGTGGACTACTCACGCATCATCATGGAGGCAGCAAGCTTGATGTATATGGCCTCCATGGTCGATTCCCCCTTTGGTAGAGTAGAAGAAAAGGTCTCCAAATGGCCTCTCATCGGAACAGAGGCTTGCAACGGCGGAGGAAGTGTTTTGGGTGTCTCTCTCATGGTTTCTTGATTTTAGAGAATTTATGGAGGTGGAATTAGGTCAGACGGAGCCATGAGAGTTCCACAAGGCATCAGGGCACACCTACCCCCTGGGCGCGCCATGTTGCCTTTCCGTCTCCTCGTCTCGCTTCCTGACTCATCCCGAAGCTTTCCGGGTCTCTTTTGTCCAGAAAAAAATCGTCAAAAAGTTTCGTAGCGTTTGGCTACGTTTGGTATAGATTTCCTGGAAAACCAAAAACGGGCAAAACACAGTAACTGGCACCTAGCACTGGGTTAATAGGTTAGTTCCCAAAAATTGTGTGAAATAGCATATAATTGCATATAAAGTATCCTATATTGATAATATAATAGCATGGAACAATAAAAAATTATAGATACGATGGAGACGGATCAACATCCCCAAGCTTAATTCCTGCTCGTCCTCGAGTAGATAAATGATAAAAACAGAATTTTAGATGCGACATGCTACCCAACATGTAATCTCTTCTAGGTATGATCACTTAGAAACGATGAACTAATTGATATCAACATAATAATATCCATAAACATAAATAACATAATCATTACTTTTCAAAATATATGGTCCCTAAAGAATCTTATTCCCTACTCATTTTATCATATCAAGCATGGCATGACTCCGTCCTCACCGCATAATTATAAATCATGAGCACCCCGGTGTCAAACCAGGCAATTGGATCATACATCTAACGTGCTTCAGCATTTTCTTCACGCAATACATGTGTGAACCATGAATATAACATATGGGTGGAATACACTATGGTGGCAGATATCAAAGGAGTGAAAGTGGAAAAGAAAGTCTCACATCAACTAAGCAGAATAACGGGCTATGGATATGCCCATCAAGTGATATCAATGCGTGGAGTAGGGATTGCCATGCAATGGATGCACTAGAGCTATAAGTGTATGAATGCTCAACGGAAGCTAAGTGGGTGTGCATCCAACTTGCTTGCTCATGAAGACCTCGGGCATTTGAGGAAGCCCATCATCGGAACATACAAGCCAAGTTCTATAATGAAAAATTCCCACTAGCATATGAAAATGACAACTCAGGAGACTCTTTAGATGAAGAACATGGTGCCACTTCGAGGCACAAGTGTGGTAAATTGATAGTAACACTGCCCCTTCTCTCTTTTCTCTCATTTTTTTAAGGTGGGCCTTTTCTCCTTTTCTTTGCCTCCCACGTTTCTTTTTCTTTCCGTCTGGAGTCTCATCCCGACTTGTGGGGGAATCATAGTCTCCTTCATACTTTCCTCACTGGGACAGTGCTCTAATAATGATGATCATCACACTTTTATTTACTCATAACTCAAAATTACAACTCAATATAAAACAATATGACTCTATATGAATGCCTCTCGCAGTGTACCATGATGTGCAATTATATACCATAACATGTAGACAATGATGAACGGTGGGTTTGCCACAAATACAATGTCAGCTATATGATCATGCAAAGCAATATCATGATGAACACACATGTCATGTGACGGAATAGTGGAAGTTGCATGGCAATATATCTCGGAATGGCTACGGAAAAGCCATGATAGGTAGGTATGGTGGCTATTTTGAGGAAGATATAAGGAGGCTTATGTATGATAGAGCGTATCATATCACGGGGTTTGGATGCACCGGTGATACTTGTGATCTGCGTTGGGTTTTCCGTGAAGAGGAACGGGTTATTAAGCACAAAGTCGGTAAGTATTTCCCTCAGTTATGAAACCAAGGTTTATCGAACCAATAGGAATATCAATCCTCAACCTTCTTCAGCGGTTGCACACAAATAAAGAAACAACTTTCACCCAACGCGGCCAAGAGGGTTGTCAATCCCCTAGATCTCATTATTTGCAAGCAAATGAGTTGTGTAGATAATTGTTGATAATTGTAAAATGCAAAATAAAATAAAAGGTAAATAAAGGCAGCAAGGTAATAGTAGGGTTTGTAAATATATAAGTCAATAGACCCGGGGGCCATAGTTTTCCCTAGCGGTATTTCTCATGTAGGCAGCATACGGTGGGTAACAAATTATTGTTGGGCAATTGATAGAAAAGCGGATAGTTATGCGATTTTCATGGCAATGATCATGTGTATATAGGCATCACGTCCATAAACAAATAGGCCGACTCTTCCATGCACCTACTACTATTACTCCACTCATCGACCGCTATCCAGCATGCATCTAGAGTATTAAGTAAAAGAGAGTAATGCATGGAGAACAATGACATGATGTAGAGAAAGTAAACTCAAGCAATATGAATAAACCCCATCGTGTTATCCTTAGTAGCAACAACACAAAGATGCATCTTGTCCCCAACTTTGTCACTGGGATATAGAAACGTTTTAGGTTGAACCTACCACAACGCACCACTCCCACCGATGGAATATCAATCTACTTGGCCAAAGCACATCAATAAATCAGAGAGCATTACGAAGCTATAATGATCATTGATACTTGTGATCTGCGTTGGGTTTTCCATGAAGAGGAACGGGTAACTGCAGCACAAAGTGGGTAAGTATTTCCCTCAGTTATGAAACCAAGGTTTATCGAACCAATAGGAATATCAATTCTCAACCCTCTTCAGCGGCTGCACACAAATGAACAAACGACTTGCACCCAACGCGGGCAAGAGGGTTGTCAATCCCCTTGATCTCGTTATTTGCAAGCAAATGAGTTGTGTAGATAATTTTTGATAAAAATAAATTGCAAAATAAAATAAAAGATAAGTAAAGGCAGAAAGGTAATTGTAGCATTTGTAAATATATAAGTGAATAGACCAGGGGGCCATAGTTTTCCCTAGCGGCATCTCTCATGTAGGCAGCATATGGTGGGTAACAAATTACTGTTAGGCAATTGATAGAAAAGCGGATAGTTATGCGATATTCACGGCACTGATCATGTATATATAGGCATCACGTCCATAAGCAAATAGGCCAACTCCTGCCTGCACCTATTACTATTACTCCGCTCATCGACCGCTATCCAGCATGCATCTAGAGTATTAAGTAACAGAGTAATGCTTGGAGAACGATGACATGATGTAGACAAAGTAAACTCAAACAATATGAATGAACCCCATCGTTTTATCCTTAGTAGCAACAACACAAAGACGCATCTTGTCCCCTACTTTATCACTGGGATATAGAAACTCGCCAGGTTGAACCTACCACAACGCACCACTCCCACCGATGAAATATCAATCTACTTGGCCAAAGCACATCAATAGATCAGAGAGCATTACGAAGCTATAATGATCATGCAATTAAGAGAAAATATATATCAGAGGTATCTCAAATACTTTTTGTGAATATTCTGAACCTAAACCTGTCGGTGTTCTGGGAACGGGGGTACCCAGACTTGCCAGCCTGCGGCCCAGGGCGTGGCCCACTTCGACAACCAAGCATGGCCCAGCGCGGCCTCACTCAAGGCAAGGCCCTCGCGAGATCCCCGCGCTCGCGAGGGAGACGGCGCCAAGACCCTCAGAGGGAAGAGGTCTCCCCAGGCCCCCTCCGGAGCGGCGTAGATCTCTATGCAATGCTCGGCCTTGGGAGGTCAAGGATGACGCAAGGCGGGCCAGGCGGGCACCAGTGTGCTAGAGGAGACAGTTTCCTCTTTGGTGCAAAGGAGGCGGGGGCACACGCAGGTTCCCAAAGCACCCCCAAAGGTTTCCGTTCCGGTGCAACGAGACCAAGACCACGAGCTCCGCAGGACGGACGTCGTTGCCGAGCCCACCACCGCATCACCACCGGCTACTTTGCAGGCGAAGACCACCTTCCGCCAGGATAAGAGTGTACTCCTTGTCCCCCTTCGAATTTGGCCGTTGTGGGATCCCTTCCCGCCTTTGTGATAAGGGAAGAGGACCCGGGCCGCTATAAAGAGATGCTAGGCTGCTCCGTAGAGGAGAGAGATCGAACGCCACCCAAACACACTCGCGAGGCGACTCACCACTGTACTAGTTCATCCACAAACCTCCTCGTGAGGCAATCCACCAAAAGCAGGAGTAGGGTTTTACGCTTTGAAGTGGCCCGAACCTGGGTAAACTCTCGTGTGCTACCTTCTTCCTCGCCATCGAGCGGGGTTATCGTGTTGTGAGCTTGGAGGGGGTGAAGCTGTTGGCGATCTTCGCACACGCCCCTGAGTTCGAACTTCTTAGGGTTTTTGCGGAGCCCGAAATCCGACATTTGGCGCGCCAGGTAGGGGGCGTCTCGGAGTCTTCAGCAAGCTTCGTTTCTTCTTCGCTCTGTCGTATCAATGGCCGACGCCCGACAAGCTTCCTTTGGCCCCGGCGGATCCGCCTTCACCAACCTCGCCGCTGCCGCCCAAGACGCACACCCCGGCAGCTCGGTGCTGGGCAGTCGTTACCAGGCCACCACCGTCGTCTCCACCATCGTCGCTGCCCGTGCCGGCCAGGCGCGCGGCGGGCGAGCGGCGCCCGAGGGGCCAACATCGCCCTGTACCCACGTGGGAGACCTCAACGCGCATGATGCGTTGCTGGTGGCGGGTGAGATGCTTCGCCACCAACCGACGCACGGGGGCTTCGATGCCTGGGCCGACCACATCGCCGAGTTGGTCACCGTCGCGAGGAAGGCCTGGGTTCCGCACCCCTCCTCTCGACCGCCGGCGCTAGGCGCTGGGGCCTCGCTCGCCATGCACGTCGCCTCATCTGCGGACGGCGCGCCCGCCTCACTCCCGGGCGAGCCCGGGCAGGGCCCGCCGCACGCCGTGCTTCTTCTCCTCCGGATCCCGGTGACCGGCTTCGGTGCGCCGTCCGGCCCCGCCAGTAGTGCCTTTGAAGAAGGTGATGGGGCGCTCCGTGCATGCCTCGACGCGCGCACTCATGCCCCGATGGATCATCAACAGCCTGGGTCATCCCCGCGGGAGCGCGCCAACCAGCGCAGGGAACAGGCGGCTTAGGCTTCCGGGCAGGCAGGTAACCGTAACAGAGGTGCGGCGGATAACCAGGGGGGCAACCCACGTCAAGACACGCACAGCCAACCCCACGGCAACGGCAGAGGTAAGCAACTTCGGGCGGAGGCTCGCCGCAGGAGGGTCTGTGGGTTGCGCGCTCAGGGTGGTGTCACCTTGCCGCCCGGGGAGGCTGCCCATGGTGCGTGCGGGGACGATTCAGGAGGGAGCCAAGGCCTTTACACAGAGGCCTATGTTCCGAGCTACGTCATACCTGTGGATGGCGCGATGGATCACGCGCCCCCCGCGGGTGCTAGCACCCTCCCGGAGTAGGGAGATGTCCCGGACGTCCTCTCCAAGCCGGGCTTGGGGGCTTCCACTGAGGAAGTACCAGGCCAGGTTGGTGGAAGCGGGGGGGGGGGGGGGGGCGTCCCGGGGAGCGCGGGGGCGCAGCGCAGCCGCCGCACTCGCGAGCAAGCAACACGCCGCCGAGCCCTCTAGGCCACAGGAGCAACCGCCTGGGGGGGGTCGGCAGGATACAAGCAGCGCGGGCCACCCGCGGCAACGGGGGCACCGGCACGGCCCTCAAGGGGCAGGGCCTCGCGAGGTCCTCAAGTCGAGGTCTGGCCGGTGCCCCGATGCCTCACGAGGCGGCTTCACCGACACAACACCCCTATGGCTCCGTTGGGTGCATTGTGCTCATGTTTGGGCCGCGGGAGCGCAATCATGCGGCTACGCGGGGAACAATGCACTCAGGTTTGGGTTGTAGGGGCGTGCAACCGCGCAGAAATGCGCAGGATGGCTCTTAACTGAGTTGGGAGCACCTAGGCCATGTGCCCGGGGGCTTGCCCAACTATCTTCGGCCGTGACACTCTCACGTAATAATGAGTGGGCTGTATACGCCCGGAGCCCCCCGAGGACGCGGAGGGGTTCCATCCCACGCCCAAGTGGAAGCCCCATGCTCTGCGCTGGCGGACAATACCGTCCTCCAATGACTATGCCCACGCAACATGGATGCCCTATGCTCCGCGCTAGGGGAAGACGAAGACGAAGACTAGCCTAGGTGCCGGACGCGGCTGTTGCTTGCTTCCTTTTTTGTATTCGAATTCCCACTTTTTGAAATGAAGCTCGAAAGTTTCGTAACTCTATTTGAAAAAGGGGTGGGAATTTTCTCTCTTTGCGATTCTTTTTCTGGTCTTAAAGCCTCGTTTTCTGAATCGACACATGTCGACCTCCCCCTCACGCGCCCCGCGGGTGGGGGCGTCGCGAGCACAGTGTGCACACCTTGCCAAGGCCAGGGCACCCTGGCCCACGCGTGACACCTCTCAGGGCATGAACCGGCGAAAAAGAAGGGGGTATGGGAGCCGCTCGAGCGTCAAGGGGGACTCCTGAGCAACGCGCCTCAGGAGCCTCACTGGTCACGTAGCTCCTCGCCCCTTGGTCTCGTCCTGGTGATCCGGACGCCCCAACGGTGTTCGAGGTATGCGCGGGATTGGGCTCCGCCGACGTAGAGCGCCGCTTGAACGTCAAGGGGGGGGGTCCTGAGCAACGCGCCTCAGGAGCCTCACCGATCGCGTAGCTCCGCGCCCCTTGGTCTCGTCCTGGTGATCCAGACGCCCCAACGGTGGCCGAGGCCTCACCCCTTTGGTCTCGTCTTGGTGATCCGGACGCCCCAACGGCGGTCGAGGCTTGCTCGCGGTCGGGCCCCGCCGACGTAGAGTGACGAAAGGGCTCCCAAACCGCTCCGCTCACAAGGAAGAAGCCCTCCCTAGTGGGATCCTCGAGTTCCCTGGACGTCGCAGCTGCACCTCGCGACGCACGAGTCCGCCACGACCCGCCCAGCTAAGTACGCCAACCGAACAGGGCATAAACTTTCTGATCAGATGATAACCTGAATACAGGGCATGAGACAGGAGCGCTAACGTGAGAATGTAGGCGCTACGGTTTGCCTCGTGCCCCCATCAGGCTTCTTGTGGCTCCAGGTACAGGGAAGAGCAGTGCAAGGGAAGGAATCCGGCCTCTCTTGGCGACGTCGCTAAGACCCAGGCCTCGGGGCGGCACGTTGCTTCTCAGGAGGGCCCGCCTCGCGAGGCCCCAACAGGTCGCCATCGCCAGGCCGCACTAACGATAACGCCGAGCTCCGCGCAAGAGATAAAGTCGCGTCGCGCAGAACAACCAACCGGTGATTTAAAATGGGAGGAAGAATGCGAAGGTAAAACAAAAAAGTTAACGCCCTCAGGGGCCGAGCATTTCTTGACATGACAGGAACCGGAGAAAGAAAACAGGGGGAGCCTAGGCGGAGGAGCCATTGTCGCCATCCAGACCATCACACGCCCCGGTGCCGGAGTCGTTATCCTCGTCGGAGGAGGGCGTCTGGACAAACCGTTCCACCAGGGACTCCACGTGCGGGCGCACCTCGTCCCTGAGGGGCCTCTGGAGCTCCTCAGACACCGGCTCCATGACACGGGTGAGATCAAGCTTCGGGGCAAGACGGCGCAGCTTGGAGAAGACGCGCATCAGCGCGAGGTCCAGGAGGTCACGCGCGTTGGACACGCTGTCCTCGTCTTCCCGGGAGACGCCGGTCTCCAGCGCCTCCACCACCTTGCCGAAGAAGTTGAGGTAGCCCCCGTCGTTGTGGGCGCACGGCAACGCGGGGGCTTCCCCGATGAACCGGCTCACCGCACCAACCGCGCGGTGGGCGATATCCAGATACTGCTTGGCGCGCTGCGCCTCCAGCATCTTCGCGTGGGCCGCCTCGTCCTGGGCAGCCTGCACGGCGTTGGCAGCCCCCTTAATTTGGGTCTGGAGGGACGCCAGCTCCACCTGGGCCTCCGCCTCGCCCCTGAGCACGGCCTGGAGGGCGGCCTCGGCATCCGCTAGCTGAACCCTCAACGCGGCTACCTCCTCCTGGAGCTCATCGAGCCTGCGCCTCTTGGACGCGGGCGCCCTGGGAGGAGGGAACAGTCATGACCGGCGCGTCGGGCGCGATTGCAAGAGAAGGAGACAGGTGGCGGAACACTTACTCATCGATGATGGCCCAGTGCCGACGCGCTTGAGCCGGCCTCGAAGGCCCCCCACCGCTGCCTCCAGAGGCCGACGGTGGAGCCGGGGACCCCGTGCGCTTCCCGGCACCCGCAGCACTCCCACCGGACGCCATGGAAGAACAAAGGGACGGAGGAGGATGAGGAATATATCTTGGAAAGATGTGAAGCGAGAGGGTGCGTCAGGATGGCAAGACCCCCCCGGGCGGGGCGGGTTTATAGGCGCAACGGCTGCCCATGGGGCGTCATGGGGAGTGGAGGCGATGTGCACTCCTCGGGCGCCGCATGCCAGACTCGGTTGGCGTGCTACCCTGCGTCACATCGCTTCGTCTGCCCCCGTTGGGTCACATCCGCGTGGCCCGAGGGAGGGAGGACGCAAGGAGACAGCCGCATTCAAGGAAGGGCAATGATGGCCAGCGCGGCACGCAGGCTTCGCGTCGGCTTGACTCGGGGCGGTTCCCGACGTCTCCGGGAAGCTGAGACGCCCGCGTCTCATTATGCGCCACGCGCCAGGTTGGGCCCGCTGGCAATGGGGCCCCGCGGCGCTCAGGACGGCTTGTTCGGCTTCGCCCCGAAGCCAACCCAAGCGCGCCTTGTGCCCGGGAGCTGCTGTCGGCGTTCTGGGAACGGGGGTACCCAGACTTGCCAGCCTGCGGCCCAGGGCGTGGCCCACTTCGATAGCCAAGCACGGCCCAGTGCGGCCTCACTCAAGGCAAGGCCCTCGCGAGAGCCCCGCGCTCATGAGGGAGACGACGCCAAGACCCTTAGAGGGAAGAGGTCTCCCCAGGCCCCCTCCGGAGCGGCGGAGATCTCTATGCAATGCTCGGCCTCGGGAGGTCAAGGATGACGCAAGGCGAGCCAGGCGGGCACCAGTGCGCCAGAGGAGACAGTTTCCTCTTAGGTGCAAAGGAGGCGGGGGCGCACGCAGGTTCCCAAAGCACCCCCAAAGGTTTCCGTTCCGGTGCAACGAGACCAAGACCACGAGCTCCGCGGGACAGACGTCATCGCCGAGCCCACCTCTGCATCACCACCGGCTACTTTGCAGGCGAAGACCACCTTTCATCAGTGTAAGAGTGTACTCCTTGTCCCCCTTCGAATTTGGCCGTTCTGGGATCCCTTCCCGCCTTTGCGATAAGGGAAGAGGACCCGGGCCGCTATAAAGAGAGGCTAGGCTGCTCCGTAGAGGAGAGAGATCGAACGCCACCCAAACACACTCGTGAGGCGACTCACCACTGTACTAGTTCATTCACAAACCTCCTCGTGAGGCAATCCACCAAAAGCAGGAGTAAGGTTTTACGCTTCGCAGCGGCCCGAACCTGGGTAAACTCTCATGTGCTAACTTCTTCCTCGCCATCGAGCGGGGTTATCGTGTTGTGAGCTTGGAGGGGGTGAAGCTGTTGGAGATCTTCGCACACGCCCCTGAGTTCGAACTTCTTAGGGTTTTTGCGGAGCCCGAAATCCGACAAAACCCACAATTCATTGGATCCCAACAAACACACCGCACAATAGGATTACATCGGATAGATCAAAGCGAATATGCGATGATCATTGTATTGAAGATCATAAGAGAGAGAGATTGCCATCTAGGTACTAGCTATGGACCCGTAGGTCTATGGTGAACTACTCACACATCATCATGAGGGCAACAAGGTTGATGAAGAGACCCTCCGTGATTGATCCCCCCTCCGGCAGGTTACCGGAATGGAGCTCCAGATGGCCTCACGACGGAGTAGAGACTTGCGGCGGCGGAAAAAGGGTTTCGGGACTACCTTCTAGGCGTTTTCAATAATAGAGAATTTATAGGCCGAAGAGGGACGTCGGGAGTGCCACGAGGGGGCCACCACATATCAGGGCACCCCCCAGGGCGCGCCCTGATGTGTGGTGGGGCCCTCGTGCACCTTCTCGCTTCCTTCCGAAGCTTCTAGGTCTACTTATACTCCAGAAAAAATCATCAAAAAGTTTCATGGCAATTGGACTTCGTTTGGTACTGTAAACCCGAAAAGGCAAAAACATGCAGAAAACCGCAACTGGCACTGGGCACTAGGTCAATAGGTTAGTGCTCAAAAATATTATAAATTGGTAAATAAAGACCCAAAAAGTATCCTAGAATGATAATATATCAGCATGGAACAATAAAAAATTATAGATACGTTGGAGACGTATCAAGCATCCCCAAGCTTAATTCATGCTCGTCCTCGAGTAGGTAAATGATAAAAACAGAATTTTTGATGTGACATGCTATCCACTATGTAATCTTATGCGTGTATGCTCATTGAGAAAAGATGAATCAACAAATATTAACATAGCAATAATTAAAATGTAAGAAACAGAATTGTTAATTCTTAAAAGTATACGATCCTGTTATATTAGCCCCCCCCCCCATTCATCTTGTTATATTAGCAAGGCATGGCTCCATCTTCACCACATTAATACAAATGTTAAGCACCACGGTGTCGAAGTCAGGCATCAACTTTTTATTCTTCATGCAATACATGAGCGTGAGCCATTGGACATAGCATTTAAGTGGAATAGACTATGGTGGTAGATATAAAAGGGGTAGGAAGTGGAGAAGATAGTCTCACATCAACTAGGTGTACCAACGGGCTATGGAGATGACCATCGATAGATGTCAATGCGAGGAGTAGGGATTGCCATGCAAATGATGCACTAGAGCTATAAGTGTATGAAAGCTCAAAAGAAGCTAAGTGGGGGTCTGCATCCAACTTGCCTGCTCATGAAGACCTCGGGCATTTGAGGAAGCCCATCATAGGAATATACAAGCCAAGTTTGTAATAATGAATAGGTAATTCACACTAGCATTTGAAAATGATATATCATGAGACTCTCTACATGAAGAGCATGGTGCCACTTTGAGGCACAAGTGTGGTAAAGGATAGTAGCAAAGTCCCTTCTCTCATTTTCGTCCGGATTCTCATCTCGACTTATGGGAGAATCATCGTCTCCATCATTCTTTCCTCACTGGGACAATGCTCTAATAATGATGATCATCACACTTTTATTTACTTACAACTCAATATGGAGAACTGATATAAAGATATGACTCTGTATGAATGCCTCTAGCAGTGTATGAGGATGTGCAATTATCTAGCATGACATGTATCAAAAACATTATGAACGGTGGCTTTGCCACAAATACTATGTCAGCTCTATATGATCATGCAAAGCAATATGATGATGAACGAACTAGTCATGTGAGGTGACGATGGAATTTGCATCGCAATATATCTCGGAATGGCTATGGAAATGCCATGATAGGTAGGTATGGTGGCTGTTTTGAGGAAGATATAATAAGGCTTATGTGCAATAGAGCGTGTCATGTCACGGGGTTTGGATGCACCGGCGAAAATTGCACCGATCCTCGAAGTGAGAACGGGCTACGCACGGTACCGAAGAGGCTAGCAAATTATGAAAAGGTGAGACTGTGTATGTCCATGGTTTCACACTAGTCATAAAGAATTCATATACTTATTGCAAAGTTTTATTAGTTTATCATAGATCTATGTACTAATTGCATGCCCCGAGGGAAGAGGTTCGTAGGAGTTAACCATCGCGCGCTTCCGACCCGAAACAACACTAGGATTTCAACGAGGAATAGAAATGCTCACACATCATCACCATGCCTCTTTAATTTTTAGATGAACAAAAAGGTCAACCTTTCTTAATATCGACACTTCTACGGTTTAACAATTATGAACTCACACCTATTTCATATTACTACATCAATATCATTGACCCGCAATTTCTTTATATGTGCTACATGATGGTTTTGATTATCACTCATTGAATAACTAATATTTTTGGACTAGTATTTATGACCCATGCAAATTACCATCACTATTTATTAAATCTCAAATAAATATAAGTGAAGAACAAGAGTGAAATCATTCCTATAAAATCTACACGCCACCGTGCTCAAAAAGATATAAGTGAAGTACTAGAGCAACTGCTAAGCTCCAAAGATATTTGTGAAGCACATAGAGTATTCTAAAAAATTATGATGAAGGTGTGTCTCTCTTAAATAGGCATGTCCAGCAAACAATGATTGTGGCAAACTGAAAGTAAAAGCAAACAAAAGAAACCGACGCTCCAAGCAAAACTCATATCATGTGACGAATAAAAATATAGCTCCAAGTGACATACCGATGGATTTGAGACGAAAGAGGAGATGCCTTCCGGGGCATCCCCAAGCTTAGAAGCTTGAGTCTCCTTTAAAATATTACCTTTGGGTTCCTTGGGCATCTCCAAGCTTAGGCTCTTGCTACTACTTATTCCTTTGTCCATCAAAATAACACGCCAAACTTGAAAACTTCAATCACACAAAACTTAACAAAACTTCGTGAGATCCGTTAGTATAGGAAACATATTGCATACTTTAAGTACTGTTGTAAATTGATTCAAATTACATAAATTCATAATAGGTAATGTATTCTAACTTCTCCATGGCTTATACCCCCCGATACAATCCATAGCATAATCAAAACAAGCAACTATGCAAGCAAAAACAGAATCTGTCTAAAACAGAACAATCTGTAGAAATCTGTAGAGGACCTATACTTCCGTAACTCCAAAAATTCTGAAAAATTAGGACAGCTTTTAAAATTTGTATGTAAACACTGTGTAAAAATTTCAGATCATTATAACTCGCCAGCAAAAAATGAAACTTCCTGTACTGGAGTAAAAAGTTTCTGTTTTGTTTCAGCATCGATTCCACTCATCTTGTGAGTCATCCCAAAGGCTTTACTTGGAACAAACACTAATTTAAACACAAAGAAATAATCATTACAGAGGAAATAATCATTCTATTAAAAATAAACAGAAATTTTAAAGCAAATATTTAAGATAACTATTGGTTGCCTCCCAACTAGCGTTATTGTTTTATGCCCCTAGCTAGGCATAATGCGTAGTTTCAAGTATTGTAGTATCCACGGAAACGATCCATCATGCTATAATAATATTCCCTTCTTTCAGCAGCAAGTTTTCTAATAGGTAAGAAAAAATAATTGAAGGTACTAAACTTCACAACACAAGGATCCGAAAGATCTATTTCAGGAGGAATAGGAGGCTCTTCTTTAGGTTTCTCATAGGTGATAACTATTTCCTCATTGTAAAGATTTCGATGAAGGTATTTTCTTAATTCTCTCTCAAGCTCATGGTGCATTATTCGGTGTTAGTTATGCTCAATGCTCGTTTATGTGAATTTTCGTTTCATGGTTGATTGCTTCTCAATCTATTTGCTAGCCTCCACTTGTACCAAGTAGAAATACTACTTGTGCATCCAAAATCCATAAATCCAGTTTTGCCTTGTGAGTCCACCATACCTACCTATTTGCGGTATTTCCATGCCATTCTAAGCAAATTTGTCTGTGCCATCTCTAATTTTCAAAATAAATTTCCTTTTTGTGTGCTCGTACCACTCATGAAACGGTAGGGGGTATCCAATATTTTTCCATGCTAGATGTGTTATTCTCAAGATGAGTGTTTATTCACCTGTCATTGCACGAGAGTACGGCGGTAATAGGGATGCCCAGTCCCGAAATGAAAAAGAAATTTACTTTATGTTGTCAAATAATAAATTCCTTGGAAAGTGTTGGTATGGAAGGCAACCGTGGATACGGCTAGCTATGGATTGTGAAAGAATGGTGGAAAAGGAATAAACTTTACTTTATGTTTGGGAACCGCCTATGATGTATCTAGCATGGAAAGTATTGTGAACTACTTTGTCGTTTTCGTTGACAGGAAAGGCATGCCACCCAAAATGTTTTTCTCTCTCAATTTAAACTTTGAGCTCTGGCACCTCTACAAATCCCTACTTCTCTCTGCAAAGGGCCTATCTATTTACTTTATGCAATTTTTATTTTTAATTTGAGTCTCCATCTTCTCTTATAAAAGCACCAACTAGGGAGCACTATGATCATACTTGTGCATTGGGTGTAGTTAATATTTGAATGTGTTTCATGAATGGATCAATGATTGAGCATGATGGTCTAGGGATAACTTTCCTGAGTGTTGATATTTTGAAAGACATGGTTGCTTGTTGGCATGCTTGAGTATTAAAGTCTTTATGTCAAAACTAGACTATTGCTTTGAACCATCTAAAAGGCCAAATGTCCATGCTACAAAAGAAAAGAATATGTGATGAACATGTTAGGAAGCATTCCACATCAAAAATTCTGTTTTTATCATTTACCTACTCGAGGACGAGTAGGAATTAAGCTTGGGGATGCTGATACGTCTCCAACATATCTATAATTTTTGCTTGTTCCATGTTGTTATATTATCAATCTTGGATGTTTTACAATCATTTTATAGCAACTTCATATCATTTTTTGGGACTAACCTATTGACATAGTGCCAAAGTGCTAGTTGATGTTTTTGCTTGTTTTTTACTTCGCAGAATATCAGTACCAAACGGAGTCCAATCGCGACGAAACTTTTTGGAGAACTTTTTTGGACCAGAAGAAGGCCAGTGGGACAAAGAAGTAACCAGGAGGGAGCCCAGACCGCCCACAACCCACCAGGGCGCGCCAAGGGCCCCGAGTGCGCCTTGATGGGTTGTGGCCGCCTCGGGAACCCCCTCCACCGCCTCTGAGCTCTATAAATACCCAAATATTCCAGAAACCCTAGGGGAGTCGACGAAAAATACATCCAGCCGCCGCAAGTTCTAGAACCGCAAGATCCAATCTAACACCATCACGGAGGGTGATACGTCTCCAACGTATCTATAATTTATGAAGTATTCATGCCATGTTTACAATATTTTTATATGATTTTGGTATGATTTTATTAGAACTAACCCGGACTGACGCTGTTTTCAGCAGAACTACCATGGTGTCGTTTTTTGTGCAGAAATAAAAGTTCTCGGAATGGGCTGGAAATTTACGGTGATTTTTTATGGACCAAAAGAGACCCCCGAAGAACCAGAGCTGGGCCAGGAAGTGATCGAGGAGGCCACAAGCCTGGGGGGCGCCCCCCTAGGGCGCGCCCCCTGGCTTGTCGCCGCCTCGAGCACCCCCTTGACGTTATTCCAACGCCAAATATTCTTATAAATACTAAAACCCCCAGAAAGAAACCTAGATCAGGAGTTCCGCCGCCGCAAGCCTCTGTAGCCACGAAAAACCAATCGGGAGCCCGTTCCGGCACCCTGCCGGAGGGGGAAACCATCACCGGAGGCCATCTTCATCATCCCGGCGGTCTCCATGACGAGGAGGGAGTAGTTCACCCTCGGGGCTCAGGGTATGTACCAGTAGCTATGTGTTTGATCTCTCTCTCTCGTGTTCTTGAGATGACACGATCTTGATGTACCGCGAGCTTTATTAATATAGATGAATCATATGGAGTTTTCCCCTCTCTATCTTCTTGTGATGAATTGAGTTTTCCCTTTGAAGTTTTCTTATCGGATTGAGTCTTTAAGGATTTGAGAACACTTGATGTATGTCTTGCGATGGGATATCCGTGGTGACAATGGGATGTTCTATTGATCCACTTGATGTATATTTCTACAAACTGTTCTGTTTGGATAGATTGCTGTCATAGTTTCGGTATCTACTTATCCTATAGTTTCTATAGCCTATATTGGTAGATCTAAATTGTGGAAATGATAGTATACAGTACCCAATGTTTGCAAATTATTATGCAACTTGTCTTGGCAGTACATAAAGAGTTGATTTATTATTATGTGTACTAACCTATCTCACGAGTTCTTTTCAAGTTTTGTGTGGAAGATGTTTTTGAGAATAGGTGAAACCATGATATGGGAGGATTGAACGAGATACAAAAGCTCAAGCTTGGGGATGCCCAAGGCACCCCAAGTAAATATTTCAAGAAGTCTCAAGCATCTAAGCTTGGGGATGCTACGCATCCCACCTCTCTTCATCAACAATTATCGGTTAGCCTATGTTGAGCCTAAATTTTTATTCGTTCACATGTTGCGTGCTATTCTTGGAATGATATTTTTGTTTTCTTGCTGTTTAATAAAATACTTAGATCTGAAAACCTTTATTGAGAGAGAGAGAGAGTCCTCACATATCTACTTAATTGTTTGAGTACTCATTGATCTTCACTTATATCTTTTGAGAGTAGCTTGTCATATGCTCTTGTACTTCACTTAAATTTGTTTGAGCTTGCCAAAAAGCAATGGCAACATATGAAACTAGTCCCAAAGTGATAGATATCCAAGGAGGATATAATAAAACTTTCATGAAGATCATGGGACAAATTAAACTTGATTCTTTGTAATAGTTTTGAAACATGATGGTAGTAATATGTGAGTCATGTTAGTGAGTAATTATGCTTTAGTAGGAATATTGGTGTTAAGGTTTGTGATTCCCTATGCAAGTACGAAAGTCAATAGTTATGCAATGGAGTTACATCCTACTTGTGGTGCATTATTCGGTGTTAGTTATGTTCAATGCTCACTTATGTGAATTTTCGTTTCTTGGTTTGGTTGCTGCCCAATCTATTTGCTAACCTCCATTTGTACTAAGTAGAAATACTACTTGTGCATCCAAAATCCTTAAACCAAGTTTTGCCTTATGAGTCCACCATACCTACCTATATGCGGTATTTCCATGCCGTTCCAAGCAAATTTGTATGTGCCATCTCTAAATCTTCAAAATAAATTTTCTCTTTTGTGTGCTCGTACCGCTCATGAAACGGTGGGGAGTATCCAATATTTTCTCCATGCTAGATGTGTTATTCTCAAGATGAGTGTTTATTCACTTGTCATTGCACGAGAGTGCGGCGGTAATAGGGATGCCCATTCCCGAAATCAAACAGAAAAAAAATATTTACTTTATGTTGTCAAATAATAAATTCCTTGGAAAGTGTTGGTATGGAAGGCAACCGTGGATACGGCCCGCCATGGAAAGTGAAAGTTTGGTGGAAAAAGGAATAAACTTTATTTTCTGTTTGGGAACCGCCTATGATATATCTAGCATGGAAAGTATTGTGAGCTACTTTGTCGTTTTCGTTGACAGTAAAAGCATGCCACTCAAAATATTTTTTCGCTCTCAATTTAAAACTTTGAGCTCTGGCACCTCTACAAATCCCTACTTCCCTCTGCGAAGGGCCTATCTATTTACTTTATGCAATTTTTATTTTTGCTTTGAGTCTCCATCTTCTCTTATAAGCACCAACTAGGGGGCACTATGATCGTACTTGAGCATTGGGCATAGCTAATATTTGAGTGTGTTTCATGAATGGATCAATGATTGAGCATGATGGGCTAGGGATAACTTTCTTTAGTGTTGATATTTTGAAAGACATGGTTGCTTGTTGACATGCTTGAGTATTGAGGTCATTATGTTAAAACTAGACTATTGCTTTGAATCATTTACAAGTCCAAATGTCCTAGCTATACAAAGAAGAAAAGAATATGATGAATATGTTAGGTAGCATTCACACTTCATAAATTATTTCTTTTATCATTTACCTACTCGAGGACGAGTAGGAATTAAGCTTGGGGATGCTGATACGTCTCCAACGTATCTATAATTTATGAAGTATTCATGGCATGTTTACAATATTTTTATATGATTTTGGTATGATTTTATTAGAACTAACCCGGACTGAAGCTGTTTTGAGTAGAACTACCATGGTGTCGTTTTTTGTGCAGAAATAAAAGTTCTCGGAATGGGCTGAAAATTTACGGTGATTTTTTATGGACCAAAAGAGACCCCCGAAGCACCGGAGCTGGGCCAGGAAGTGATCGAGGAGGCCACAAGGCTGGGGGGTGCCCCCTGATATGGGGTGTCCCGATCTTCTCAGTAAGCGGCGGTGGTGATGGTGAAGATGATAGATAACTTGTATGTCGCCGATGAACTCTCCCTCGCTTGATCCCTGATGCCAATGCAAAAGATCTCAACCCATTGGATATTCACAACGTCACACACTTGCGCACGTAGCCGTCGACCACGAAACGGTATAATTGCAATATACTAATTCCCAGTGGAACAGCAGATTACACTCAACTTGCAGTATATGATCTCCAGATCGATACAAATTGGAGATGAGGATTCAAGATGAATGCTTACAAGCAATCTCAAGAACTAGGGTTTATCTTAAACGTGGTCTAACCTTAACTAACTCTAGGGGACGGGTATTTATAGTCTAAAACGAGATCGAAGGGGTACACGGGCTGGACAACCCAAAACCTGCGCGCAGGCAGAGCGGTACTACCGCTTATGGCAAGCGGTACTACCGTGATAAGCGGTACTACCGCTCGTACCAATATCAAGTGCCACTTTAGTACCGCTTGGGGTCGCTCGATTCCAGAAGAAATTTCCTAAGCGGTACTAGGACGGTAGTACTGGAGCGGTACTACCGCTAAAGCGGTACTACCGCTTGTGTGGGCGGTACTACCGCCCTGGAAACTGCAGGGTCTTCCTCCCTTTCCAGCTGCAATGCCTCCTTGCTCCCCTCCTTGCTCCCTTGTGCCATGCCTTCCTCTCCAATGTACCTAATGACACATACACACAAGGATTTAGGCAGTATAAAGCTCTCATTAAAATAAATAGCATTATCAACTAAGAGAGAATTCACCTGTTGTTCTAGTAACTTAGCACGAGCTCTTGTAATTGGGCCAATCCTGATTTCATCATTGGACATCTTCTTTGCAGCAACAGGTTGTTTATCTTCATGAGGTAGAGAGGGAACCATAGTAGGGATATCCTCATCATCCTCCCCCCCTTCAAAAGGCGTCGACCCCGACGCTCCAAGGTCATCGACATCACATGGGGACAAATCAGCAATGTTGAAACTGTTGCTAACGCCACCAAAGTCAGCAATAGGAATATCAATCAAGTAGGCATTGTCATTTATCTTGGCTAACACCTTGTAAGGGCCAGCACCACGCGGCCGAAGTTTAGAATGTCTCAACTGTGGAAACCTGTCCTTGCGAAGATGCACCCACACCATATCGCCAGGCTGGAACAAAACTTTCTTTCTTGATTGGTTTCGTGCAGTAGCAATGTTCTTGCCTTGCTTCTCATTAGCCTCCCGTGTCTTCTCATGAATCTTCTTCACATAATCTGCTCTATTTGATGCCTCCATATCAACCCTCTCATGCAATGGAAAAGGCAGCAAATCTAGTGGTGTAATTGGTTTGAAACCATACACCACCTCAAAAGGACAAAGCTGGGTGGTAGAATGCACAGCCCTGTTATAAGCGAACTCAACAAGTGGCAAACACTCCTCCCACGCACGCAGATTTTTCTTGATCATAACTCTCAGCAATTGGGACATTGTGCGATTCACCACCTCCGTTTGACCATCAGTTTGTGGGTGACATGTAGTGCTGAACAACAACTTTGTTCCTAGCTTTCCCCACAATGTCTTCCAGAAGTAGCTCATAAACTTCACGTCCCTGTCAGAAACAATTGTCTTTGGCACTCCATGCAAGCGTACGATGTCCCTGAAAAACAGGTGAGCAATATGCGTCGTCGCTTTTGTGGCATGCAATAAAATGTGCCATCTTAGAAAATCTATCCACTACCACAAATATAGAATCATGACCTCTTTTAGTGCGTGGAAAACCTAACACAAAATCCATACTTATATCTTCCCATGGTGTGGTAGGTGTAGGTAGTGGCGTATACAAACCGTGAGGCTTCAGTTTTGACTTGGACTTGTGACATGTAATGCAGCGCCGAACAAACCTGTCCACGTCGCGCCTCATCTTGGGCCAATAAAAGTGATCAGCCAGCATGAGCAACGTCTTCTCACGCCCAAAGTGACCCATCAATCCGCCTGCATGTGATTCCTGCAACAATAGCAACCGGACGGACGATTCTGGAACACAAAGTTTGTTAGCTCGAAACAAGTATCTATCATGGATGTGGTATTTCTCCCATGCATTTCGAAGCAAACATAAACGATAGGGTTCAGCAAAATCATGATCAGTTGCATACAAATCACACAAACTTTCTAAACCAGGAATTTGAATATCGAGACGTGTCAAAAGCATGTTCTTCCTAGAGAGAGCATCAACAACAATGTTATCTTTTCCCTTCTTATGCTTAATGATATATGGAAAAGACTCAATAAACTCAACCCATTTAGCTAAGCGTCGATGCAGATTGGATTGAGCTTTCAAATACTTCAATGCTTCATGATCAGAATGTATGATAAATTCTTTTGGCCACAAATAATGTTGCCAAACCTCAAGAACTCTAACAAGCGCATACAATTCTTTATCATAAACAGGATAATTCAGTCGAGCACCAGAAAGTTTCTCGCTGAAATAAGCAATAGGTCTACCTTCTTGCATCAACACACCACAAATACCGATACCACTAGCATCACATTCAACTTCAAATTGTTTGGAAAAATCTGGTAGTGCAAGTAATGGTGCAGAAGTAAGCAAACGTTTCAGCTCGTCAAAAGCATGATCTTGGGCTGCGCCCCACACAAAAGGCACACCTTTCTTCGTTAATTCATTCAATGGTGCAGCAATAGTACTAAAGTCTTTCACAAAACGGCGATAGAAACCAGCAAGACCGTGAAAACTTCGTACTTGACTAACATTCATGGGAGTAGGCCAATCTTGAATTGCTTCAATCTTAGATGAATCTACTTCTACCCCATGCTTAGATACAACGTATCCCAGAAATATCACTTTATCTTTTGCAAATGTGCACTTCTCAAGATTAGCATACAATTTATTATCACGCAACACTTGCAAAACCTGTCTAATATGATCACAATGTTCAGATTCATGGCGGCTGTAAATAAGTATATCATCAAAATATACAAGCACAAAACGACCAATAAACTTTCTCAAAACATGATTCATTAATCGCATGAAGGTACTAGGTGCATTAGTAAGACCAAAAGGCATAACTAACCACTCATATAAACCAAATTTAGTTTTGAAAGCAGTTTTCCATTCATCCCCTTCCTTCATCCGAATTTGATGGTAACCACTACGCAAATCAATCTTAGAGAAAACAGCAGCACCACTCAATTCATCTAGCATATCCTCTAAGCGTGGAATAGGATGACGATATCGAATAGTGATGTTGTTAATAGCTCTACAATCTACGCACATGCGCCATGTACCATCTTTCTTAGGCACCAAAATAACAGGAACAGCACAAGGACTAAGAGAAACACGAATATACCCTTTGTCTAGTAGCGCTTGCACTTGCTTCTGTATTTCCTTCGTTTCTTCGGGATTGGTCCTGTATGGAGCTCGGTTGGGGAGGGTGGCGCCAGGTATGAGATCAATTTGGTGCTCAATTCCACGCAATGGTGGCAGCCCCGATGGTACCTCCTCCGGAAACACATCGCCATATTCCTGCAAAACAGTAGACACACCAAGAGAAACAGATTGCGTATCATTAGAAACTAAAACCTCGCCTTTGTACATAAGCACAAGAGGCAGGGCTGTAGGATCCTCTCGAAATTCTCTCATGTCTTCTTTGGTGGCTAATATAAGCAAACTAGGCTCTCTCGCACTTTTCGTTATATTATCACTCACGGCTTTTACATTGTTCTCTCGTGCAGGTGGCTGTTCGATATTCACTTCTGTTTTCTGACAAGACTCAGTGACAATTTGCTGTGGTGACATAGGCTGCAGATTTATTTTCTTGCCCTTGAACTCCAAGTGATAAGTATTGGCACGGCCATTGTGTTGCACATGGCGGTCATAGAGCCATGGCCGACCCAATAAAAGATGCCAAACAGTCATAGGCACCACATCAAATTCAATGGAATCCGTGTATGGTCCTATCTCAAAATTCACGCGCACCATATGACTCACCTTCATCTCGCATTGTCACTCAACCATTGTACGTAATATGGATTGGGGTGAGGTAAATATTTCAGATTTAGCTTGGCACATAACTCCTTGCTTGCAAGATTGCGGCAACTACCTCCATCAATGATCACTCTGCAAGCTTTGTTGGGGCCAACTAGTGCTTTTGTTTGGAACAAATTGCAGCGCTGTGAATCAACATGTGGCTGCACACTAAGAGCACGTTGCGAGACAACAATAGTACGTGCTGGAGAGGCGAAAGCATCTATGCCGTCGTCACGTGTGTACCCATCGTCATCCGAAGCATATGGATCAGCATCATCACCAGTCTCATACTCATTGTTATCGTTTACAATCATCACTTTTCTATTGGGGCACTCTCTCTTGAAGTGTCCCTTGCCTCCACATGTATGACATAACATATCTCTATTACGGGCTGTAGACATATTGGAACCTGAGCTAGCAGCAGGAGCAGTAGGTTGCTTTGATTGTGGAACTGTGAAGGCTGGTTTGGTTGCAGAAGAAGAGGGGCGGCTGGCAGCGCCCTCAATAGGGGGCGGCGGTGTTCTGTTAGAGAACCGCCCAGCTGTAGTATAACGTCCTTTAATTTGAGCTTCTTTGGCTAACTGGGACTCAGCTTCTCTTGCATGATGGAGTAGCTCATTCATGGTATTGTATTGGTGATGCCGAACAATACCCTTAATGTTATATTTCAGCCCATGGAGAAAACGTTGCATAGTCATCTCAACAGACTCTCGCACTCGAGCACGCTGCATCAACATCTCCATCTCCATGTAATATGCATCAACCGTCAGGGAACCTTGCTTCAATTGTGTCAATTTATCATAAACTGTGCGCAAGTAATTAGTGGGAACAAAACGAGCTTTCATAACCGTCTTCATCTCATGCCATGTACGAACAGGAAGCTCATTGTCATCGCGACGGGTACTCACAACGCTATCCCACCAACGCAATGCATAGCCATCAAATTCAGAAGAAGCAAGCTTGACCTTCCTATCTTCAGTATAATCATGCAAACGCCATAATTTCTCCATCTTAAGCTCCCAAGTGAGATACTCTTCGACATCAGTGGAGCCTTCAAATTGAGGAATCGTGAACTTGGGCTTGCCCAAAACATCATCCTCCTGAAACGGTACACGCCGAGCACCATGTGGTGGTGGTAGGCGACCATGCCCTTGAAAGCCACGCCCACGGCCATGATTGCCCACCATGTTGTCATTGTCGTCATGGACACTATCAGCATCGTCATGGTCGTCATGTTGGCGTTGCTCAATCGCGACACGTAACCCATTGACTGAAGTTGTCAACTGCTGTATACTTGTTTGGAGAGCATTGACTTGTGTTTGCATAGCATTGACGGTAGTGTCAGTTGCGTCCACTTTCATTTGTATAACTTGAATATCAGCCTCAATTTTTTCAGCGGATCGATCAATAACCCCTGTCAAATGAACGCGGAGAGCTTCATGGTCCTTCCATGAAACACACTCGTCATCAGCCTTTTTCTACAGCACATCAACATCACTAGAAGACATGATTAGTAGGTTAGTGCAAAAATCAAAATCTGTGTGGTGGCACACTCACAACTCACTCAAAACTGACAAGAAAAGGAAATCTTACCGTTCCAAAGTGAATAGTAGTGCTTACCCGTTCAGATGGATGACTAATGTACGGATGTGATGAAGTGAATACCCGGGTATGAGAACAATCACACGACAGAGCAGGATTATATGGTGGAGCTAGGTATGATATCCTATCTACACCGAAGACAAGTCCTAGTGCTGATCGTGTGAGCCAACAACCAAGGAAAACACACACGGTGGAGAAAAATGTGGCAGAGCAACTATCAAAACAGGAGGTGTTGCAATGCACGCGAGAGACACTAGCAATGCTCAATGTAAATAGGCACAAGATTGCTCAATTCTACTAGTGCACAATCGCAAGAAGCCAACAGTGCAATAGATAGCAACCACGTCCAGCCACTGTTTCTCTCTTTTCTTTCTTTCGCTCTGTTTTTTTTTTTTGAGGCCACAATAGATCGCAAGCAGCGGCAACTGTTCTTGGATCACGTCCAGAAATTGCAAAGCACCAAAACCTATATGAGCAGCCTGTAGAGCGGAAACTAGTCTCGTGAGTAAGTTCCTAACACCTTTTGTGTAGACAGGCTGTGGCTATGGATTGGAATTTGCAAAATAGGATAGCTGATCGAACAACAATCCAATCTACGATGCAATCTACGATGGAAACTAAAAACCAATGGATTCGAAGGAAAAAGCTACGCAAAAAGAAAGACACAACGACTAGCAACTAAAACCAATCTACGATGCAATCTAGGCTATGGCAAAAACCCTAACCCGAATCTTTTTGTGAGGCTTTTTCTGGATAGGATGAAAAACACAACTAATCTACGGATGATGTGGTGGATGCTTACCGAGGCAACGCTGGATATCTGATACCAAGATGATATGGGGTGTCCCTATCTTCTCAGTAAGCGGCGGTGGTGATGGTGAAGATGATAGATAACTTGTATGTCGCCGATGAACTCTCCCTCGCTTGATGCCTGATGCCAATGCAAAAGATCTCAACCCTTTGGATATTCACAACGTCACACACTTGCGCACGTAGCCGTCGACCACGAAACGGTATAATTGCAATATACTAATTCCCAGTGGAACAGCAGATTACACTCAACTTGCAGTATATGATCTCCAGATCGATACGAATTGGAGATGAGGATTCAAGATGAATGCTTACAAGCAATCTCAAGAACTAGGGTTTATCTTAAACGTGGTCTAACCTTAACTAACTCTAGGGGACGGGTATTTATAGTCTAAAACGAGATCGAAGGGGTACACGGGCTGGACAGCCCAAAACCTGCGCGCAGGCAGAGCGGTACTACCGCTTATGGCAAGCGGTACTACCGTGATAAGCGGTACTACCGCTCGTACCAATATCAAGTGCCGCTTTAGTACCGCTTGGGGTCGCTCGATTCCAGAAGAAATTTCCTAAGCGGTACTAGGACGGTAGTACTGGAGCGGTACTACCGCTAAAGCGGTACTACCGCTTGTGTGGGCGGTACTACCGCCCTAGAAACTGCAGGGTCTTCCTCCCTTTCCAGCTGCAATGCCTCCTTGCTCCCCTCCTTGCTCCCTTGTGCCATGCCTTCCTCTCCAATGTACCTAATGACACATACACACAAGGATTTAGGCAGTATAAAGCTCTCATTAAAATAAATAGCATTATCAACTAAGAGAGAATTCACCTGTTGTTCTAGTAACTTAGCACGAGCTCTTGTAATTGGGCCAATCCTGATTTCATCATTGGACATCTTCTTTGCAGCAACAGGTTGTTTATCTTCATGAGGTAGAGAGGGAACCATAGTAGGGATATCCTCATCACCCCCCCTAGGGCGCGCCCCCCTGGCTTGTCGCCACCTTGAGCACCCCCTTGACGTGATTCCGACGCCAAATATTCTTATAAATACTAAAAACCCCAGAAAGAAACCTTGATCGGGAGTTCCGCCACTGCAAGCCTCTGTAGCCACGGAAAACCAATCGGGAGCCCGTTCCGGCACCCTGCCGGAGGGGGAAACCATCACCGGAGGCCATCTTCATCATCCCGGCGGTCTCCATGACGAGGAGGGAGTAGTTCACCCTCGGGGCTGAGGGTATGTACCAGTAGCTATGTGTTTGATCTCTCTCTCTCGTGTTCTTGAGATGACACGATCTTGATGTACCGCGAGCTTTATTAATATAGATGAATCATATGGAGTTTTCCCCTCTCTATCTTTTTGTGATGAATTGAGTTTTCCCTTTGAAGTTTTCTTATCGGATTGAGTCTTTAAGGATTTGAGAACACTTGATGTATGTCTTGCGATGGGATATCCGTGGTGACAATGGGATGTTCTATTGATCCACTTGATGTATGTTTTGGTGATCAACTTGCGGGTTCCGTGACCTTGGGAATCTATGCATAGGGGTTGGCACATGTTTTCGTCTTGACTCTCTGGTAGAAACTTTGGGGCACTCTTTGAAGTTCTTTGTGTTGGATTGAACATGATGAATCTGAAATTGTGTGATGCATATCGTATAATCAAGCCCATGGGTACTCGTGGTGACATTGGAGTATCTAGGTGACATTAGGGTTTTGGTTGATGTGTATCTTAAGGTGTTATTTTAGTACGAACTCTAGGGCTATTCGTGACACTTATAGGGATAGCTCATAAGATTGATCGGAAAAGATAACTTTGAGGTGGTTTCGTACCCTACAATAATTTCTTCGTTTGTTCTCCGCTATTTGTGACTTTGGAGTGAACTCTTTGTCGCACGTGAGGGATTTACATATGATTCAACTATGTCAGTATTGTTGAGAGAACTTGCACTAGTGAAAGTATGAACCCTAGGCCTTGTTTCTAAGCATTGCAATACCGTTTGTACTCACTTTTATCATTAGCTACCTTGCTGTTTTTATATTTTCAGATTACAAAAACCTATATCTACCATCCATATTACACTTGTATCACCATCTCTTCGCCGAACTAGTGCACCTATACAATTTACCATTGTATTGGGTGTGTTGGGGACACAAGAGACTCTTTGTTATTTGGTTGCAGGGTTGTTTGAGAGAGACCATCTTCATCCTACGCCTCCCACGGATTGATAAACCTTAGGTCATCCACTTGAGGGAAATTTGCTACTGTCCTACAAAACTCTACGCTTGGAGGCCCAACACGAGTCTACAAGAAGAAGGTTGCGTAGTAGACATCAGAGGGGTTCATCATCCTCATTGGTGCCTCTCCGATGATGCGTGAGTAGTCCACCATAGACCTACGGGTCCGTAGGCAGTAGCTAGATGGCTTCCTCTCTCTCTCTCTCTTTTGATTCTCAATACAATGGACTCTTGGAGATCTATTTGATGTAAACTTTTGTGGTATGTTTGTTGGGATCCGATGTATTTTGAGTTCATGATCAGTTTCTATCCATGAATATTATTTGAGTCTTCTTTGATCTCTTATATGCATGATTACTTATAGCCTCGTATTTCTTCTTCGAATCTTTGGTTCAGTTAGGCCAACTAGATCAATTTTTCTTGCCATGGGAAGAGGTGCTTTGTGATGGATTCGATCTTGCGGTGTCCTCTCCCAGTGACAGAAGGGGCAGCGAGGCACGCATGTATCGTTGCTATTAAGGATAACAAGATGGGGTCTATTCCTACATCAATAGATCTTGTCTACATTATGTCACCATTCTTATTGCATTACTCCGTTTTTCCATGAACTTAATACACTAGATGCATGCTGGATAGCGGTCGATGTGTGGAGTAATAGTAGTAGATGCAAAATCATTTCGGTCTACTAATCATGGACGTGATGCCTATATAATGATCATTGCCTTGGATATCGTCATGATTATTTTATCTTCTATCAATTGCCCAACAGTAATTTGTTCACCCACCATGTGCTATACTCATGAGAGAAGCCACTAGTGAATCCTGCGGCCCCCGGGTCTACTTTTCCAACATATTGCTTTCCGATCTATTTTTTTGCCGCTTTTGTTTTCAGATCTATTATTCCAAAAACCCAAAAGTACCTTGCTGCACTTTTTATTTGCCTCATTTATTTTGTGTTCTTGCGAGATCTATCTATCCAATCTATCACAACCTAATCTATCTTTTTACCGTGGAGAGATTGACAACCTCTCTTTCGCGTCGGGTTGCAAGTATTTGTTCTTTGTGTGCAGGTGTTGTTTACATAGTGTTGGTGATCCTCCTACTGGTTCGATACCTTAGTTTCATAACTGAGGGAAATACTTACCGTCGCTGTGCTGCATCATCCCTTCCTCTTTGGGGAAATACCGATGCTGTCTCAAGCCACGGCAAGCAATAAAATTTATAGATATGTTGGATACGTATCAACCGGCGAAGGTTGCATCGACTCACGAGGTGAGAATGGGCAGTGCACGGTACCGAAGAGTCCAGCAAATTGCGGAAAGGTGAGAGTGTGTATATCCATTGATTCACATTAGTCATAAAGAGCTCATATACTTATTGTAAAGCCTTATTAGCTCTCTCGAAGCAAAGTACTACCATATTCCCCTAGAGAAGATGTTGGTAGGAGTTAACCATCACGCGCCCCCGATTCGAACTACACGATAGGATTTATTTTAGACATAAAAATGCTCACACATAATCACCATGCCATGGTTAATACTTAGATGAATTACAAATAACAAGTTTTACTTACTGATATTTCTACTAACCAATAATCATGTACTCATGCCCTTTAATATTACTACATCAATATAATCAACTCATGTTTCGTCTTTAGTGAGCTACATGAAAGTTTTTATTATATCCCCCTTGAATACCTATCCTTTTTGGACTAGTCTTATAACACATGCCCGTTACCACTCCTATTTCTTATATACTCTCAAAAAGATTTAAGTGAAGCATTAGAGTTCAATTATTTCTACAAAATCTGAATGCCGTCGTGCTCTAAAAAGATATAAGTGAAGCACTAGAGCAACTGCCTAGCTCAAGAAATATAAGTGAAGCATATAGAGTATTCTAACAAATTATAATGACCGTGTGTCTCTCTCAAATATGTGTGTTCAGAAATCAATCATTATGGCAAACTAAAATAAATAAAAAATATAACACATGACGCTCCAAGCAAAACACATATCATGTGATGAATAGAAATATAGCTCCTAGTGACACACCGATAGATTGGAGACGAAAGAGGGGATGCCTTCCGGGGCATCCCCAAGCTCAGAAGCTTGGGTGTTACTTGAATATTACCTATGGGTGCCTTGTTCATCCCCAAGATTAGGGTCTTTCTGCTCCTTATTCCTTCATCGATCATTGTCTCACCCAAAACTTGAAAACTTTAGCACACAAAACTCAACAAAACCTCGTGAGATCCGTTAGTATAATAGACATATCAAATACTTTAGGTGCTATTATAAATTGATTCATATTTCATTATTGCATAATAGTTACTGCATTCTAACTTCTCCATGGCTTATACCCCCCGATACAATCCATAGAATCATCAAAACCAGCAAACTATGCAAGCAAAAAAAAGAATCTATCTAAAACAGAACAGTCTGTAATGATCCGTACTAAAACCATACTTCTGTAACTCTGAAAATTCTAAAAAATTAGGACAACCTGGGAAATTTGTATACAAATACTTTGTAGAAAATTGAGATCAAAGAGACGTTCGAATAAAATTAGAGAAATTCTTCACTGGACGCAAAATTTTCTGTTTTTGCACAACATCAATTCTACTATCTCCCAAATCATCCCAAAGGTTTTACTTGGCAGAAACACTAATTTAAACATAAAAACACAATCATTACAGTAGAAATAATCATGTCAACACACCAAAACATAAAGTAAAACAAAAATTAGATAACTATTGGGTTGCCTCCCAACAAGCGCTATTGTTTTACGCCCCTAGCTAGACATAATGCATAGTATCAAGTGTTGTCACCCTTCAAATTGATTACATACATGGCCCTCATAATAGATTCATAAGGTGGTTTAATTATCTTTCGAGGGAAGTGTTCCATCCCTTTCTTTAATGGAAATTGGAATCATATATTACCTTCTTTCATGCCAATAATAACACATATAGTTCGTAGGAAAGGCCTACCAAGTATAATAGGACAAGATGGATTGCATTCAATATCAAGCACAATGAAATCCACGGGCACATAATTACCATTGGCAAGAATAAGAACAACATCTATTCTACCCAATGGTTCCTTAATAGTGGAATCCGCTAAATGCAGGTTAAGGGAACATTCATTTATATCGGCGAGACCTAGCACATCACAAAAAGATTTTGGTATTGTAGAAACACTAGCACCAAGGTCACACAAAGCATTGTATTCATAAACTTTAAGCTTAATTTTAATAGTAGGTTCCCATTCATCATGCAACTTTCTAGTTATTGAAACCTCTAACTCAAGTTTCTCCTCATGAGCTTTTATCATAGCTTCTACAATATGTTTAGTAAAAGATTTATTTTGTTCATCAGCACTACGTGAGTGATGACCCACAATTATAGGGGATCAATCGTAGTCCTTTCGATAAGTAAGAGTGGCGAACCCAACGAGGAGCAGAAGGAAATGACAAGCGGTTTTCAGCAAGGTAATTTCTGCAAGCACTGAAATTGTAGGTAATAGATAGTTTGATAGCAAGATAATTTGTAACGAGCAAGTAACGGTAACGGTAAACAAGGTGCAGCAAGGTAGCCCAATACTTTTGAGGCAAAGGACAGGCCAGAACAATCACTAGTAATAGGCAAAGTGTTCTTGAGGGTACACGGGAATTTCGTCTAGTCACTTTTATCATGTTGGTTTGATTCGTGTTCGCTACTCTCATAATTTGATATGTGGGTGGACCGGTGCTAAGGTGTTGTTCTTACTTGAACTAACAACCTACTTATGATTAACCCCCTTGCAAGCATCCGCAACTACGAGAAAAGTATTAAGACAAAGTCTAACCATAGCATTAAACATGTGGATCCAAATCAGCCCCTTACGAAGTAGCGCATAAACTAGGGTTTAAGCTTCTGTCACTCTACAACCCATCATCTAATAACTACTCCACAATGCATTCCCTTAGGCCCATGAATGGTGAAGTGTCATGTATTCAATGTTCACATGACACCACTAAGGGAATCACAACATACATATCATCAAAATATCGAACACATATCAAATTCACATGATTACTCACAACATGACTTCTCCCGTGACCTCAAGAACAAAGGTAACTACTCACAAATAATAATCATGCTCAAGATCAGAGGAGTAATGAATAGCATAATGGATCTGAACATATAATCTTCCACCAAATAAACCATATAGTAATCAAGTACACAAGGTAATCAACACTACTAATCACCCATAGGTACCAATCTGAGGTTCCGGTACAAAGATTGAACACAAGAGATGAACTAGGCTTTGAGAGGAGATGGTGCTGTTGAAGATGTTGATGAAGATTGGCCTCCCAAAGATGAGAGGGGTGTTGGTGATGACGATAGCTTCGATTTCCCTCTCCGGGAGGGAAGTTCTCCCGGCGGAATCGCTCCGCCGGAGGGCAAAAGTGCTCCTACCCAAGTTCCGCCTCGAGGCGGCGGCGCTTCGTCCCGAAAGTCCTCCTCCTATTTTTTTAGGTTTTTTGGGAATATATACCAGAAGATGGGCTCCGGAGGTGGGCCAGGGTGAGCACCACCCACCAGGCCGCGCCAGGGGGTGCATGGCGCGCCCTGGTGGGTGCTCCTCACCATGTGGCCCCCCTACGGTAGATTTTTGCTGCAGTATTTTTTATTAATTCCAAAAATAATCTCCGTAAAGTTTTAGCTTCATTGGAGTTGTGCAGAATAGGTATCTCTGACGTGCTTTTCTTGGGTCCAGAATTCCAGCTGTCGGTATTCTCCCTCTTTGTGTAAACCTTGCATATTATGAGAGAAAAGTGTAAGAGCACATTTCTCCATGTGTGGTTTTGGTAATTGATGACAATCCCTATGGACTATTGGTTGCCTTGAGTTATATTCGAAGGATTTGTCCGTAGGTACTTCTTGAAGTCCATCTGTTGGTTTCAAAGAGTTTATATGGTGACCAAGGTGGTATTCAAGGCTTTATCCAAAGATTGGTCATGTGAGAGTTGAGCTTATTGCAAGCGTGTCTTGAAGAAGAAGATTGTGTGAGCATTCATGGTGACCTCAAGACATCATCTTTATGAAGAGAGAAGATAAGATACAAGGTTGATCAAGACTAAGTCAAAGAGTGAACCAAGTTGATCAACACACAAAGCGTACACGATATACCGAGAGGGATCAAGTGATCCCATGGTATGGTAAGCATTGTCCATTACGCTTTGTGTACTAACCCATGGTCTACGTGAGTGTTCTTTGTGGGGTTAGGTATATTTCCATGGGCTTGCATCAAGAGGAAGATCACATTCAACCCATGGAACATGACATCAAGTGGTGATCGTCATCAAGGTTGCGGTGTGCAAGTTCAAGTGAAGCATCATGGAGAGATCATGCTTGAAGCTTGCCGTCCATTGTGGTGACAATGGACTTGTGAAGATGTGCCTAAGAGTGGCTCACCCATAGTGGAGTATGGGGGAGCAATCTACTAGTCTTCATCGAGCCGGCGCAATCAAGAAAGGTGGTCCATCTTGAGAAGGACAAGATCGTCATCATCTAGCTTAAGTGGACTATGCGCAAGGAAAAAGTTTGACCTTGATAGGGTTTTCCATTTTACCGGTCTCATGGTGGTAGTTGGGAGACAGGGTTATAGGATCGATAGCCGTACTATCAAGGGGGGCTCTCAAGTGAGTAGCTTGATCGTATCGTTCGTTGAGAGCTCAAACCATTTGCATCCTTGCACCATCATCTTTATTGGTCCTTATTTGGTTTTTCTCTATGTGAGTTTTTGAGCTTATGGTCTTCACCGTGATAAGTTCAAGCTCATCGAAAACAGATTTCGTATGCATCATATTGTGTTTTCGGTGTTGGAGATTTTGCCGGATATTTATTGGGAAGGTCATCTTCCTTATCCTAGTGGCATTTATTCTCCATTGCTTGTTCTTAATTTAACTAGTCATTGTTGGATAGCTCTTGTTGTCCTTTATCCAACAAGCTTGAGTTTGCTCAAATCGGAGCTCATATGCGATAGTTATGATTGTTTTAGTCTTACCTGTTTTACATAGAGAGGTTGTACCGCCCCATAGAGAGGTTGTTCCGGTTGACCGGTACAACCAGTGTTTGGAGCGGTTGTACCGCTCCAGATTTGGTCCGAAGGTTGTACCGGCCATGTACCGCAATTCCACCGGACTGGTTTCTATTTTGCAGCGATTCTTGGGCGGTTGTGGGCCAGTTGTACCGGTTATACCGGTACTACCGGTGCCCTGGGCGGTTGTACCGCTTATTACTTTCGCTACAGGTAGGTTTTGTCTGCTTTGACCGGTTGTACCGGTGCGCATAGCGGTTGTACCGCTCCTGTGTTATTCTGCACATAACGGGCAGATTCGTGGGGACCTATTTAAGGGGGTCTTCTTCCCCAATGGTTCCCATCCTTTTTGAGCTCGTGTTTGCCCCCCATTGTTGACCTTCTTAGAGCTTGCTAACTCTCAATCCCTCCAATGATTCTTGCTCCTTTTTGAGGGAAAAGAGAGAGGAGATCTAGATCCACATTTCCACCAATCACTTTCTCCTCTATGTGAGGGGAACCCCTTGGATCTAGATCTTGGAGTTCTTAGTGAGCTCCTTGTTCTTCCTCTCATATCCCTCCATAGCTTTTGTTGTTGTGGTGGGATTTGAGTGTGAGGGACTTGACCACTTCGTGTGTTCTTGCCATTGCATTAGTTGCATCGGTTTGAGTTCTCCACAGTGATACGTGGAAGTGAGAAGTTGAGAAGCTTATTACTCTTGGGTGTTTGAGCACCCTAGAGCTTGTTCCTCTTGGGTGCCTTGGCGCCCTAGACGGTTTGTGGTGTCTCGGAGCTCAATCATTGTGGTGTAAAGCTCTGGGAAAGCGTCGGGGTCTCCAATTAGGTTGTGGAGATTGCCCCGAGCAATTTGTATGGGTACCGGTCACCGCCCCCAAGGGTTGCCAAAGTGTACGGGTACCGGTGACCGCCCCCAAGGGTTGCCATTTGTACGGGTTCGGTGACCGCCCTCAAGGGTCCCTTAGTGGAATCATGACATCTTGCATTGTGCGAGGGCGTGAGGATATTACGGTGGCCCTAGTGGCTTCTTGGGGAGCATTGTGCCTCCACACCGCTCCGAACGGAGATTAGCATCCGCAAGGGTGTGAACTTCGGGATACATCGTCGTCTCCGCGTGCCTCGGTTATCTCTTACCCGAGCCCTTTACTTATGCACTTTACTTTGTGATAGCCATATTGTTCCCTGCTATATATCTTGCTATCAGTTAGTTGTTTATCTTGATTAGCATAAGTTGTTGGTGCACATAGGTGAGCCTAGTAGTGTTTTAGGTTTTGTGCTTGACTAATTAAACGCTAGTTTTATTCCGCATTAGTTCAAGCCTAAACCGTAATTATTTTAAAGCGCCTATTCCCCCCCCCCCTCTAGGCGACATCCACGTCTTTCAAAAAGGCATTAGAATCACTCCCCAAAGCATTATTATTCAACAAAACAAAGTAAATAACAGTAGGAAATCATGATGCAAAATGGACGTATCAACTCCCCCAAGCTTAGACCTCGCTTGTCCTCAAGCGAAAGCCGATATTGAAAAGCACGTCCACATGGTTTGAGAGAGGTGTCGATAAAAACAAAATACAGACATAGAAGCATCATGCTTATTAACATAACAGCAACAAACTCTAACATAAGAACTTATTTCAATATATTTTTATCATAAAGCTTCTCATGAACAAGTAACAATTCATCACAACATAGAAGTATGAAGCATAAACCTTATTGGAAACCAACAAACTGTGTTCTCAGTCAACTTTGCAACTACAATTCATCATATTTTCAGGAAGGGTCTCATGTTGGAGCCTTTTGGCAACTCCACATGCTCAACCATCATTTAGTCTTCTATGATTGCTAACGCTCACGGCATACCCATGAACAAAAAGTTTCAACCGGACACATAGGAAGATAGGGGCTTATAGTTTTGCCTCCCAACGTATTCACCTCAAGGGTGATGTCAACAATAATAACTCATGCCCACCAATATCCAACTGGATATATGTGCCTAGATCTTTCCTCACCACATGATGCTTGCAAAGGAAAAAAATAAAAAGGAATAGAGAAGAATACTTTGACTCTTGCATAAAAGTAAGTACATAAAAGTAAAAGATAGGCCCTTCGCAGAGGGAAGCAGAGGTTGTCATGCACTTATTGGTTTGTATGCCCAATCCCTTAATGTAAAAGAACGTCACGCTATATTGCCCCCTATGATAGCAACCTTTATTATTCAGTCCGTCGCTTTTATTACTTTGCCATCATAAGTTCGTATAACGCTCAATTTTCTCTTACACTAATTGATCAAGACACTTTTAGAAGCAATTTTTATTGCCTTATTGCACCGATGAAAACTTACTTGAAGGATCTTTCTCGATCCATAGGTAGGTATGGTGGACACTCAAGGAAAGAGTTTGGGTTTGGGTTTTTGGATGCACAAGTAGTATCTCTACTTAGTGCGGAATTTTTGGCTAGCAAAGATATTGAGCAAGCACCACATGTTGAAGGATCTATGACAATATAACTTCTATGTGGATATGAACAAACATAAATCATTACGTTGTCTTCCTTGTCCAACGTCAACAATTTTGGCATATAATATTTGATGGGGGCTCACAATCATAAAAGATGTCCAAGATAGTGTATTTGCATGTGAATCTTCTCTTCCCGAATTAATTCTTTCATGAATTGCATCATTGACCAATGCTATGTTTGTCAATCTCCAATAAATTTTTCTACTTATACTTTTCCTTATGTGATGTCATTACTCACCATAAGATTAGCATATGATTCTTTTCATTTATTTGTCTTTCTTTTACTTGATTGCAACAAGGAAGTAGAGAAGCAAAAACTCAAACTAAACTTTACTATATAACTTTCACACGATTACATAGATGGGTAGGCCACAAAACTAACACACGAAAATAGATCTCGCTAAACTTTTATTCGACTAAGGCAAAGGGAAAACTAAAGATAGAACCAAAATAGGTAAAGGTGAATAAAAGTGGTGGTGGTACGATACCGGGGCACCTCCCCCAAGCTTGGCTAAAGCCAAGGGGAGTGTCCATACCATGTAGTCAAGTCTCCTTTGGTGGTGGTGATGAAGAAGGTGGAGGTGTTGATGTAGTAAGCTTTTCCTCCAGCTTCCAGGGTAGGGGTTCCCCATCAAAGGTTGATGCAAGAGTCCCCTGAGTCCTGCAACTGGCAGCTAAACTCATACCTTTAAATCTTGCTTCATACCCGAAGACTTGGTTTTGCAGATCATAAACTTGGCTCTGCGGAAAATTAATTTGCTCGTTGAGGGTGGACATGGTGTCCTTCATAGATTGGCCATCCACCGTTTGATCACGGGTGAATTCCGTGATCATGGAGTGATTGGCACTAAGTCCACGCTCCACCATCTTCTAGCACTTGAAGATTTCCTGCTCCACCGCTTCAAGCCTAGCCTCCATGCTCCCGGTCTTCTTAGGTCCTTGAACATCGCGGATGTGGAACACCCCCTCACGCATCTCAATGGCTTGAGGGTGCTTCATCACCTCCGGCAAATACGGGTTGATGACCTTCTCAAAGAACTTGTCCTTGGAGAAGCTTGGTGGAGCCATGGAAATCTAGATCTAACGAGAAAACAACAAGAAACAAGAACAGAGGATTTTTCTGCGATGCGGTCGTCAAAGCAGTCGGGGGTATATATAGAGAATTTTTATTCTTGGGAAACAAGTATTTGGAAGGAAAACGGAGTCGGGAAGGCATCCGAGGTGGGCAGCACCCACCAGGGCGCGCCCAGGTGTGCCTGGCGCGCCCTGGTGTATCGTGCTCACCTCGATCACCTTCCGGTTTATTTTTTTATTCCTAAAATTCTAAAATATTCCAAAACTGACAGAAAATATTTTTGCGGATTTTTCGGAGTCCGTTTACTTACCGTATCACGTACCTCCTATTTTTAAGTATTCTGGAGTGTTCCGGAAGGTTTCTTTTATGTGTTCCTCCGGTGTCATGGTTTGGATAACATTGCTTCCAACGTTAATAGGCGTACCTGAGATATAATGCTTAATTCTTTGGCCATTAACCACCTTCGGGTTAGTACCTTCAGCGTTATTAATCTTGATAGCTCCAGAACGATAAACCTCTTCAATAATATATGGTCCTTCCCATTTGGAGAGGGGCTTTCCTGCAAAGAATCTTAAACGAGAGTTGAATAAAAGAACATAATCTCCTATTTTGAATTCCCGCTTTTGGATTCTTTTGTCATGCCATCTTTTTACTTTTTCTTTGAATAGCTTGGCATTTTCATACGCTTGGGTTCTCCATTCATCTAGTGAGCTAATATCAAATAGCCTCTTCTCACTGGCAAGTTTGAAATCATAATTGAGTTCTTTAATTGCCCAAAATGCTTTGTGTTCTAATTCTAGAGGCAAATGACAAGCTTTTCCATACACCATTTTATATGGAGACATACCCATAGGATTTTTATAAGTTGTTCTATAGGCCCAAAGTGCATCATCTAATTTCTTAGACCAATTCTTACGAGACCTATTGACAGTTTTTTGTAATATTAATTTTATTTCTCTATTGCTAAGTTCTACTTGACCACTAGATTGAGGATGATAGGGTGAAGCAATTCTATGGTTAACATCATACTTAGCAAGCATCTTACGGAAAGCACCATGAATAAAGTGTGAACCGCCATCGGTTATTAAATATCTAGGGACTCCAAACCTCGGGAAGATAACCTCTTTAAGCATTTTAATGGAGGTGTGGTGATCAGCACTACTAGTTGGAATAGCTTCTACCCACTTAGTGACATAATCAACCGCAACTAAAATATGAGTGTACCCGTTAGAGGAAGGAAAAGGTCCCATATAATCAAAACCCCACACGTCAAATGGTTCAACAACAAGTGAATAATTCATAGGCATTTCTTGACGCTTACCGATATTACCAATTCTTTGACATTCATCACAAGGCAAGACAAACTTACGGGCATCTTTGAAAAGAGTAGGCCAATAAAATCCGGATTGCAATACCTTATGGGCAGTTCTATCTCCCGCATGATGTCCTCCATAAGCTTCGGAATGACATTTCCGTAGGATCTATTCCTGTTCATGCTCAGGTACACAACGCCTAATAATACCATCTACTCCTACTTTATAAAGATGTGGTTCATCCCAAAAATTATGTCTCAAGTCATAGAAGAATTTTTTCTTTTGTTGGTATGTGAAACTAGGTGGTATATATTTAGCAACAATGTAATTAGCATAATCAGCATACCAATGTGTGTTGTGTGAGACACTTATTGCAGCTAGATGTTCGTCAGGGAAACTATCATCAATAGGTAGTGGGTCATCAAGGATATTTTCTAACCTAGACAAGTTATCAACTACGGGGTTCTCAGCTCCCTTCCTATCAATGATATGTAAGTCAAATTCTTGAAGCAAGAGAACCCACCTAATGAGTCTAGGTTTGGCATCTTTCTTTTCCATAAGATATTTTATAGCAGCATGATCGGTGTGAACAATAACTTTGGAGTCAACAATATAGGATCTAAATTTATCACAAGCAAACACAACTGCTAAAAATTCTTTTTCAGTAGTGGCATAATTTCGTTGGGCACTATCTCGAGTTTTACTAGCATAATGGATAACATTCAATTTCTTATCAACTCTTTGTCCTAGGACAGCACCAACATCATAATCACTAGCATCACACATAATTTCAAAAGGCAAGTTCCAATCAGGTGGTTGAACGATAGGTGCAGAGGTTAAGGCTTTATTGAGTGTTTCAAAGGCTTCCACACAATCATCATCAAAGACAAAAGGAATATCCTTTTGCAAAAGATTAGTAAGAGGCCTAGAAATTTTATAGAAGTCTTTAATGAACCTCCTATAAACCAGCATGACCAAGGAAACTTCGAATACCTTTAATATCTTTAGGACATGGCATTTTCTCAATTGCATCAACTTTAGCTTTATCCACCTCAATACCTCGCTCGGATATTTTATGCCCCAAGACAATACCTTCATTAACCATAAAGTGGCACTTCTCCCAATTCAAGACAAGATTAGTTTGTTCACATCTCTGCAAAACTCGATCAAGATTGCTTAAGCAATCATCAAAAGAAGTTCTGTAAACGGAAAAATCATCCATGAAAACCTCCACAATCTTTTCACAAAAGTCAGAGAATATAGCAGTCATACATCTTTGAAAGGTAGTAGGTGCATTGAATAAACCAAAAGGCATACGTCTATAAGCATAGGTTCCAAAAGGACAAGTAAAGGTGGTTTTCTCTTGATCGGATTGTGACACAGGTATTTGAGAGAAACCAGAATATCCATCTAGGAAACAAAAGTGTGTGTGCTTAGATAGTCTTTCTAGCATTTGATCAATGAAAGGCAACGTGTAATGATCTTTTCTAGTAGCTTTATTTAATTTTCTAAAATCAATTACCATTCTATAGCCAGTGACAACTCTTTGTGGAATGAGTTCATTCTTATCATTAGGAACAACGGTAATACCTCCTTTCTTAGGGACACAATGAACGGGACTTACCCATCTACTATCAGCTATGGGATAGATTATAACTGCTTCCAGAAGCTTTAATATTTCTGTTCTTACCACTTCTTTCATCTTAGGATTTAACCGCCGTTGGTGATCAACAACGGGTTTAGCATCTGGTTCCACATTGATCTTGTGCTGACATAGAGTGGGACTAATGCCCTTAAGATCATCAAGAGTATATCCAATAGCAGGCCGGTGCTTCCTTAAAACTTTCAATAATCTCTCTTCTTCTTGTTCTGAAAGGTTAGCACTAATAATAACAGGATATATCTTTTTCTCATCAAGATAAGCATACTTCAAAGTGTCAGGCAATTGTTTCAATTCAAACACGGGATCACCTTTAGGTGGAGGAGGACCTCCAAGAGTTTCAATAGGCAAATTGTGTTTTAAGAGAGGTTGTTGTTCGAACAAAATTTGATCTATTTCATTTCTCTCACGCAAGTGCATATCATTTTCATGGTCAAGCAAATATTGTTCTAATGGATCAGTAGGAGGCACAGCAATAGAAGCAAGACCAATTATTTCATCCTTACTAGATAATGCTTTATCACGAGGTTGTCTACTAAACTTGGAAAAATTAAACTCATGAGACACATTACCAAAACTGACACCGACAGTTTGTTTTTCACAATCTATCTTAGCATTGACGGTGCTCAAGAAAGGTCTACCAAAGATAATGGGAAAAAGTCATCTTGTGGGGAACCAAGAACTAGAAAATCAGTAGGGTATTTTACTTTCCCACACAAGACTTCAACATCTCTAACAATCCCAAGTGGTGTGATAGTATCTCTATTAGCAAGTTTAATAGTAACATCAATATCTTCCATTTCAGTAGGTGCTATTTCATTCATAATTTCTTGGTATAAGGTAAAAGGGATAGCACTCACACTAGCACCTAAATCACATAAACCATGATAGCAATGATCACCTATTTTAACTGAGACAACGGGCAAGCCTTCTATAGGTCTATGTTTATCTCTCTTATCAGGCTTAGCAATTCTAGCAGCTTCATCACAAAGGTAAATGACATGCCCATCAATATTTTCTTCCAAGAGATCTTTAACCATAGCAGCACTAGGTTCTACTTTAATTTTCTCAGGTGGTTTAGGTGCTCTTATATTACTCTTATGAACAACGGTTGATACCTTAGCATGTTCCTTTATCCTAACAAGGAAAGGTGGCTTTTCAATATAAGCAGTAGGCACAACTGGATCAGCATTGTAAAGGATGGTTTCTTCTTTAGCTATGACCGGTTTTTTAATTTCTTCTTTAATAGGGGGGTGATATTTAAACCACTTCTCCTTAGGGAGGTCAACGTGAGTAGCAAATCCTTCGCAGAAAGAGGCTACTATCTCATAGTCAAGTTCATATTTAGTGCTAAACATGTGAAAAGTATCAGTATTCATAAAAGATTTAACACAATCCAATTCAAGCTTTATACCTGACTCATTACCTTCATCAAGTTCCCAATCTTCAGAGTTGCGTTTAATTCTTTCCAAGAGATCCCACTTGAAATCAATAGTCTTCTTCATATAAGAACCAGCACAAGAAGTATCGAGCATGAATTGATCATTATGAGAAAGCCGAGCATAAAAATTCGGAATGATAACTTCCCTCGGAATGTCATGATTGGGGCATGAATATAACATTGACTTAAGCCTCCCCCAAGCTAGAGCGATACTTTCTCCTTCACGAGGCCAAAAATTATATATATAATTCCGATCACGATGAACTAGATGCATAGGATAAAACTTTTGATGGAATTCCAATTGCAAACGATTCCAGTTCCAAGATCCAAGGTCATCACATAGCCTATACCATGTCAATGCTTTTCCCTCCAAAGATAAAGGGAAAACCTTCTTCTTAACTTCATCTCCGGGTAAACCTGCAAGATTAAATAATCCACATATTGCGTTCACATATTAGAGATGCATATCAGGATGTTCAGTTCCATCTCCTGCATAAGGTTTAGCAAGCAAGTGTTCTAGCATACCCGAAGGAATTTCATAAGTAACATTTTCAGTAGGTGCTGTAGGTTGAGGGGTAACTAATTGTGGTTCCGATCGAGGTGAAGATACCCCGAACAAACCCCTCAAAGGATTGTTCTCCATAGTAGCAAGTAGCAATAAATTTCAGCACGTAGTATAAGTTTTTCCTTACCAATTTCCACTTACCAAGAGCGCTTCACTCCCCGAAAATGGTGCCAGAAAAGAGTCTTGATGACCCACAAGTATAGGGGATCAATCGTAGTCCTTTCGATAAGTAAGAGTGTCGAACCCAACGAGGATCAGAAGGAAATGACAAGCGGCTTTCAGCAAGGTAATTTCTGCAAGCACTGAAATTGTAGGTAATAGATAGTTTGATAGCAAGATAATTTGTAACGAGCAAGTAACAGTAACGGTAAACAAGGTGCAGAAAGGTAGACCAATCCTTTTGAGGCAAAGGACAGGCCAGAACAATCACTAGTAATAGGCAAAGTGTTCTTGAGGGTACACGGGAATTTCGTCTAGTCACTTTTATCATGTTGGTTTGATTCGTGTTCGCTACTTTGATAATTTAATATGTGGGTGGACCAGTGCTAAGGTGTTGTTCTTACTTGAACTAACAACCTACTTATGATTAACCCCCTCTCAAGCATCTGCAACTACGAGAAAAGTATTAACACAAAGTCTAACCATAGCATTAAACATGTGGATCCAAATCAGCCCCTTACAAAGCAGCGCATAAACTAGGGTTTAAGCTTCTGTCACTCTAGCAACCCATCATCTAATAACTACTCCACAATGCATTCCCTTAGGCCCATGAATGGTGAAGTGTCATGTAGTCGACGTTCACATGACACCACTAAGGGAATCACAACATACATATCATCAAAATATCGAACACATATCAAATTCACATGATTACCCGCAACATGACTTCTCCCGTGACCTCAAGAACAAAGGTAACTACTCACAAATAATAATCATGCTCAAGACCAGAGGAGTAATGAATAGCATAATGAATCTGAACATATAATCTTCCACCAAATAAACCATATAGTAATCAACTACACAAGGTAATCAACACTACTAGTCACCCACAGGTACCAATCTGAGGTTCCGGTACAAACATTGAACACAAGAGATGAACTAGGGTTTGAGAGGAGATGGTGCTGTTGAAGATGTTGATGAAGAATGGCCTCCCAAAGATGAGAGGGGTGTTGGTGATGATGATAGCTTCGATTTCCCCCTCCGGGAGGGAAGTTCCCCCGGCAGAATCGCTCCGTCGGAGGGCAAAAGTGCTCCTGCCCAAGTTCCGCCTCGAGGCGGCGGCGCTTCGTCCCGAAAGTCCTCCTCCTATTTTTTAGGTTTTTTGGGAATATATACCAGAAGATGGGCTCCGGAGGTGGGCCAGGGTGAGCACCACCCACCAGGCCGCGCCAGGGGGTGCGTGGCGCGCCCTGGTGGGTGCTCCTCACCAGGTGGCCCCCCTCCAGTAGATTTTGCTCCAGTATTTTTTATTAATTACAAAAATAATCTTCATAAAGTTTCAGCTTCATTGGAGTTGTGCAGAATAGGTATCTCTGACGTGCTTTTCTTGGGTCCAGAATTCCAGCTGCCAGTATTCTCCCTCTTTGTGTAAACCTTGCATATTATGAGAGAAAAGGCATTAGAATCACTCCCCAAAGCATTATTATTCAACAAAAAAAAGTAAATAACAGTAGGAAATCATGATGCAAAATGGACTTATCAGTGAGATAATCATGGATTGCAATGAGGAAATATATTCAACTAAAGAACAACTTTCATAATTAAATCCTTGTAATCCAAAGTAGTGGGTGCATCACTATTTAAAGTTTTCACCTATCCAAATCCACTTTTCATTTTTATCAATAAGATCATCACCCTTCGAACAAACGGGGCATCTTCTAGCTAAAGTTGACTCATCTCTAGTCCCTTTATCATAATTTTCAGATTAATAAATAAAGATTCAATAGGTGAAACACCAATCATTTTAACATCGTCATCATGGTTACGACAAAAATTGGGAGGAATCAATTTTTCTAGGAATTCTCACTTAGCTCTCAACCTAGCGGTCATCTCCTTAATTTAATTAATAGATATTTGGATGGATTTAATAGACTCATTAATATCATGCTTGGGTTGCAAAGTTTTACTTTTAAGAGCCTCCACATCATGAACAATCATATCCATGTTTCTAGCCATATCGTCAACTTTATGTAGTTTTTCTTCTACCATAGTATTGAAAATATTTTGAGAACTAATAAATTATTTAATTGTGATCTCAAGATCCGAGGATATCCTATTATTATGTGAAGAATTATCATAGGAATTACCATAAGAATTGCCATAATTATTAGAGGAATTACCGGGATACGGTCTAGGATTGAAATTACCTCTATAAGCATTGTTATTGAAATTATTTCTAGAGACAAAGTTCACATCAATAGCATCATTATTTTTCTCAATCAAAGTAGATAGTGGCACATCATTGGGATCAACATGAGCATTCTTATTTGCAACCATATTCATAAGAGAATCCAACTTATCACTCAAAGTAGTGATTTCTTTGACATAATTTATCTTCTTACCAGTTGGAGCTTGTTCGGTCTGCCATTGGGAATAATTTGTCATGATATTATCCAGTAGTTTTGTAGCTTCTCCCATTGTATTCTCCACCAAGGTACCACCTGCAGCAGAGTCTAGAAGATGACTCGACACAAAGTTTAGTCCTGCATAGAAATTTTGTGTTATCCCATGCTTGTGCAACATGTTCTTGCTCATGTTGTTTAAAATTCATAATTTGGTTTAGGAGATATATAATCTTAGCAGGAAGAAAATGCATGGCAATAAAAGCATCCTTACGCTTATCCCATGTTCCAATACTATTGCGAGGCAAGGATGAAAACCAAGTTTTAGCTTTATCTCTTAGTGCGAAAGGAAATATTTTCAATTTATCCTCATCTTTTTTCTTTTGCATATCACATAATTCAACGAAGGTATTAAGATGTGAAGCAACATCCTCATTAGGACTTCCAGCAAATTGTTCTTTCATAACAAGATCCAGCAAAGCGGCATTTTATCAAAAGTTTCCGCACTAGTGGCGGGTGCTATTGGAGTACTAAAAAAATCATTATTATTAGTATTTGAAAAGTCACACAATTTGGTTTTTTCTTGAGACATAGTTACAAAGCAAGTAAATTAGCAAGCAAACAAGTAAACTAGATAACTAAGCAAACAAGCAAATAGAAATATTTTTGTACTTTTGATTTTTATATAAAGCAAAATGTAATAGCAAATAAAAAGGAGAACAAGTGAAAGATAATTTATGTGTAGGGACCTGACAAGAGTTTGATGATGTCTACCCGGCAATGGCGCCAGAAATTCTTCCTGCAACTTGTGAGCTACATTGGGATTTTCCTCGAAGAGGAGAGGAGATGCAACACAGTAGAGATAAGTATTTCCCTTAGTGAAAACCAAGGTTATCGAACCAATAGGAGAACCAAGCAAACTCCTTTCAACAACACCTACACACACAAAACCAAACACTTTCACCCAACGCGGGCAAGAGGTTTGCCAAGCCCCTTGAACTCGTCACTTGCAAGGATTAGATCTTGATAGAGATAGATAATGTAAGGGCGAAATAAAAGTAAATAAATTGAAGAAAAATATTTTTAGGTTTTTTTTGTATTTTTGTTTAAGTAGACCCAGGGGCCATAGTGTTCGCTAGAGGATTCTCTCTCGAAAATAGCATACGGTGGGTACACAAATTATTATTGGGCAATTGACAAATTGCACATAGTTATGACATATTCTTCACGGAAATGATAATGTATATAGGCATCACGTCCATAAATAAGTAGACCAAAATGATTTTGCATCTGCTACTATTAATCCACCAATCGACCGACTCCTGCATGCATCTATGGTATTAAGTTCATGACAAAGAGAGTAATGCTTGGAGCAAGATGACATGATGTAGACAAAATAAGACAAGCAATATGTTCAGATGCCATTGTTTTATTCTTAATGGCAACAATACAAATATGTGTCTTGTCCCCTTCTATCACGAGGATATAGAGCACCGCAAGATTGAACCCATTACAACGCACCACTCCCGCTTAAGATAAATCAATCTAGTTGGCCAAACCAAACCGGTAGATCGGAGAGAAATATGAAGCTATAAAAATCATGCATAATAGGATTGAGAAAATACTCAATTAATTTCAATGAATAATCTGATCATAAACCCACAATTCATCGGATCCCAACAAACACACTACAAAAGAAGATAACATCGGATAAATTACCCCGAGGATCGCGGTGAACATGGTATTGATGATCAAAGAGAGAGAGAATAAGCCATCCAGGTACTAGATATGGACCCGTGGGTCTGTGGTGGACTACTCACGCATCATCATGGAGGCAGCAAGGTTGATGTAGATAGCCTCCATGGTCGATTCCCCCTCTGGCAGAGTACCGGAAAAGGTCTCCAAATGGCCTCCCGTCAGAACAGAGGCTTGCGACGGCGGAAAAAGTGTTTCGGGTGGCTCTCTGTTGATTTCCTGATTTTAGAGAATTTATGGAGGTGGAATTAGGTCAGACGGAGCCTACCCCCCTGGGCGCGCCCTGTTGCCTTGTCGTCTCCTCGTCTTGCTTCCTGACTCGTCCCGAAGCTTCCTGGGTCTCTTTTGTCCAGAAAAAATCGCCAAAAAGTTTCGTAGCGTTTGTACTTCATTTGGTACAGATTTCCTGGAAAACTAAAAACAGGCAAAAAAACAATAACTGGCACTTGGCATTGGGTTAATAGGTTAGTTCCCAAAACTGACATAAAATAGCATATAATTGCATATAAAATATCCTAGATTGATTATATAATAGCATGGAACAATAAAAAATTATAGATATGTTGGAGACGTATCACAAAGAAATTGAAAGGACGTGGATGTCACCTAGAGGGGGGGTGAATAGGCGCTTTAAAATAATTATGGTTTAGGCTCGAACAAATGCGGAATAAAACTAACGTTTAATATGTCAAGCACAAAACCTAAAGCAACTAGGCTCACCTATGTTCACCAACAACTTATGCTAAGCAAGATAAACAACTAAGTGATAGCAAGATATAAAGCATGAAACAATATGGCTATCACAAAGTGCATAAGTAAAGGGCTCGGGTAAGAGATGACCGAGGCACGCGGAGACGACGATGTATCCCGAAGTTCACACCCTTGCGGATGCTAATCTCCGTTCGGAGCGGTGTGGAGGCACAATGCTCCCCAAGATGCCACTAAGGCCACCGTAATCTCCTCACGCCCTCGCACAATGCAAGATGCCGTGATTCCACTAAGGGACCCATGAGGGCGGTCACCGAACCCGTACAAATGGCAACCCTTGGGGCGGTCACCGGTACCCGTACACTTTGGCAACCCTTGGGGGCGGTCACCGGTACCTGTACAAATTGCTCGGGGCAATCTCCACAACCTAATTGGAGACCCCGACGCTTGCCCGGAGCTTTACACCACAATGATTGAGCTCCAAGGCACCACCAACCGTCTAGGGCGCCAAAGCACCCAAGAAGAACAAGCTCTAGGGTGCTCAAACACCCAAGAGTAATAAGCTTCTCAACTTCTCACTTCCACGTATCACCGTGAAGAACTCAAACCTATGCACCAAATGCAATGGCAAGGGCACACGGAGTGCCCAAGTCCTTCTCTCCCAAATCCCACCACAACAACAAATGTTATGGAGGAAATGAGAGGAAGAACAAAGAAGAACACGAAGAACTCCAAGATCTTGATCCAAGGGGTTCCCCTCACTTAGAGGAGAAAGTGATTGGTGGAAATGTGGATCTAGATCTCCTCTCTATTTTTCCTCAAGAACTAGCAAGAATCATTGGAGGGATTGAGAGTTAGCAAGCTCGAAGAAGGTCAACAATGGAGGGCAAACTCGAGCTCACAGGATGAGATCCATTGGGGAAGAAGACCCCCTTAAATAGGTGGGGGAAAATCCAACCGTTACCCCCACAGCCCGCACACAAGCGGTAGTACCGCCCCAGGGAACGGTACTACCGCCCACCAGTAGAACTGAGCAGCAGTAGAAGGGGCGGCGGTAGTACCGCTTGGTACTACCGCCACTACTACCGCTGCGGCTGGAGAGCTGGCGCGGGACACCAGACAAGTGTCTGGAGCTGTGTGGTGCCTCACGCGAGTTCCCCGAGCCACCCCACTTCCCCCCAGCGGTACTACCGCTGGCGAGGGCGGTACTACCGTGCTGGCCAGAGCGGTACTACCGCGGGAGAGAAACAAAGAACCCAAGCAACCAGATGGATACAGTAAAACCAGAACTGCCATAACCTTCGCATATGAGCTCCGAATCAAGCTTGTTGGATTCAGGACGACAAGAGCTATCCAACAGCGACAGTATGGTTATCTTAAGAAGAGGCAGTATGAAAATGCCAATGATATAGAGATGTGAAACCTTTATGAATGAAGAACCGGCAAAAACTCCAACATCGAAAACATCATAGAAGATGCATATGGACTCCATTTTCGATGAACTTGAGATTGTCATGAAGCTAACCATAATCTCAAGAACCCACATAGAGAAAAACCAACCAAGAACCAAGAAAGATGATGATGCCAAGAATGCAATGGTTTGAGCTCTCAACAAACGATACGATCAAGCTACTCACTTGAGAGCCCCCCTTGATAGTACGGCTATCGATCCTATAACCCGGTCTCCCAACTACCACCATGAGACCGGTAAAATAGAAAACCCTATCAAGGTCAAACCTTTGCCTTGCGCATAGTCCACTTGAGCTAGATGATGACGATCTTGTCCTTCTCAAGATGGACCACCTTTCTTGATTGCGTCGGCTCGATGAAGACTAGTAGATTGCTCCCCCATACTCCACTACGGGAGAGCCACTCTTCGGCACATCTTCACAAGTCCATTGTCACCACAATGGACGGCAAGCTTCAAGCATGATCTCTCCGTGATGCCTCACTTGAACTTGCACACCGCAACCTTGATGACGATCACCACTTGATGTCATCCTCCATGGGTTGTATGAGATCTTCCTCTTGACGCAAGCCCATGGAAATATACCTAAGCCCACAATGAACTCTCACGTAGACCATGGGTTAGTACACAAAGCATAATGGACAATGCTTACCATACCATGGGATCACTTGATCCCACTTGGTACATCTTCTACGCTTTGTGTGTTGATCAACTTGAATCATTCTTTGCCTTAATCTTGATCAACCTTGTGTCTTCTCTTCTCTCTTCACAAAGATGATGTCTTGAAGGTAAACATGAATGTTCACACAATCTTCTTCTTCAAGACATGCTTGCAATGAGATCAACTCTCACATGACCAATCTTTGGATAAAACCTTGAATACCACCTTGGTCACCATATAAACTCCTTGAAACCAACAGATGGACTTCAAGAAGTACCTACGGACAAATCCTTCGAATATAACTCAAGGCAACCATTAGTCCATAGGGATTGTCATCAATTACCAAAACCACACATGGATAAATGTGCTCTTACAGAAATTATCGAGCTCACGAAGACTGTGAGCTCATTTCGCAAAGAGAAAGTTGACTGGCACTCTTGCATGCACTTGGATATTTCTCAACTGTGTGACAGGAGAAATGAAGAGAATGCTCGCCGGGATAATCTTGATCGCGGAAGGGAGAAAGAAGAAAAACATCATAAGGCAAGGGCAAGTAAGCCGAAAGAGTACAATGATCGCCGTCTTCAGACTATGGTTGTTGATGTTGTGCCTCTGAGTACTAGTGTGCCTCTGCAGCAAGTCCCTCTGTCACCTCCTCATGTATAAGAACCTGTGGAAGCTAGCACCGAAGAACTTATTACTCAAGTGCCCTCAAGCCAAGGAGAGCAACAAGAGGATGATGATGTTGTTCTCGAGAAGACTGCCGAGGAAATTGCCTCACCCAAACCACAAGCTCAAGTTGAAGAGACTAATGAGGAGATTGAATAGGAGAAGACAGTCCCATCGCCTCCGAAGAAAATGCAAGCTAACACTAGTGCAGAAAAGTCTAGCTATGGCGTGTCAAAAATAGCCTTGCTCGTGTGGACACCCGACGCCACCAATATGGCGCCGTTGTTAAAAAAAGTGGTGGCGTTGGAGCCCATGCCAGCGCTAACAAGCGTGCTAATGGCATGCCACGTGGCCAACGTCATCGGTAACTCTACGTTGCAACTGTCGTACCTTGTTGGCCAACGCCAACAAATTGATTTTTAGATAATAAAAAATTAGCTAGTTAAAGAACTATATAATTTACCATCACAAGTTACTAGCTAGTCAACTAACCAAATATTTAAACATCACAAAAGTTACTAGATAGCTAAAAAGAACTAAGTACTACTTACTTATCAACTTAACAAGTTCAACTTCACACAAGTTACTAGCAGCTAGCTAGTTAAATTATTCAACTCGACAAACTAAATAGTCTACTCTTCATCAAGGATTAACTTCAACTGACGAATCTTCTTTCTGTTGTTCTCTCCATCCTTTCTGAAATGGTCTATCTCCATCTTCAGGGCAGCCCTCTCGCTCCCGAGTTGTTTTCTTTCACTCTTCAGCTTATCCCTCTCCTCTGGCAGCTGATCTCTCTCATCGCGCATCACATTAGTCTTCACAAAGACAGCGGCACACTCTTCCAATAGTTGACGCGTCTCCGCCTTCAGGTGGGCATTCATCTCTTGCAAGTTTTGGATAGTGTATTGATGTGCCTCTAACATGTCGTGGTTGAGCATGTCCACATCATACACCTCCTCCCGGTTGCCTCCAAAATCGTCCATGAACTGATACAATATACGATATGTCTATTAAATACATGATACATGCAACAACATACATGATACATGCAACAACAACATGATGCAATATACAATAATTCTACTGTGCTTGTGTGGCAGTAAAATAATATATACATGCCTTTTTTAGGTAGGACAAGACATGATGATATATGCTACAATATGACACTTGATATTTTACCTTTTTAGAAACTTATAGGTCACAAATACATGATACATGCAACAACATTTGCATTTGTAACAATGTTTTCTACCAACATAACAGATATATCCTTACACTAATATAAATCTCATAAGGTAGCACTTTCATATTTTCACATATTATCTATAAATCTATGGTTTCTCACCATCACACAATGAAAAGACACAAACAATCTAATCACAAAATAATCCGAAGCAATGTAAAATTGTTGAATCTTCCGACACTTCTAATTGGTAACATTTCTAATCACATTTCTAATCCGGAACATGTGCGAATGGGAGGGGAAGGGAGGGTTTGGATCGAACCTTAGCGGCAACGGGCGGGCGGCAAGGTGGCGGCGACGGCTTGTTCAGATGGGGGTCGGGGGAGTGTGTGTGTGCGTGTGGGGGTGAAATGTGGGGAGGATCTGACTACAGATGCATATAACTGAGGTGTACCAGTGCTGGCGTGGGCCAATAGCGCAACGTCATTACTAACTACCACCCAAATAAAAAAGACTAAGATTAATAAAAGAATACAAGACCCCTAAAAAAGACTACAAGCAATAAAAAACTCAATATAATAAAAGACTCATAATTATAAAAGTGTCAAAATAATAAAATACTAATAATATGGAAAATTAGAATATAATATAAAATGTTTAGTACATTTTCACTAAAATAATCATTAAATACTTAAAACAATTGATAAAAAATCTGGTGTCACATATATTAGGATGCGAGCAATATCTAATTAACTACGGCGTACATAGAAATACGACGCCATCGCTATTTTCTAACGGGTGAGTACGTCCGGGCCAACATATTTGTGACGTGTTAAATGTAGCCCACTCCAGCACTAGTCTTGTAAAGCTGACGTGCCAAATATTCCAACGCCAGCACTACTTGAAAAAATAAGTGCTGGCGTTGGTTGAAAATGACGCGCCACCATCAAAAGTTGTGGCTAGCCATTTTTCTATTAGTGTGAGCCCTCCGAAAGCCATAAGGAGGAGACTGAAAAGATTCAAGGGGAGCTAAACGCTTCCCGAGAGGAAACACCCCCGGATGCATCATCTGGTGCTCCTACCCAGATGGATGTTGATCTTGCTCCTCGTTCCATAGCAACACAGAAGGAAGAGGAAGAGAAGAATTTGGAAGAGCCCATGGCTCACAAAGTAAATGCACCACCGGCTGTACCAACAACCCTAGAGCAAGTTGCTCCTTTGGTTCCTTCTGAGAAGGAAGAGAAAGTTGAGGCCCCAAAATCTCATGATGTGAAAGCCGCTGATGGAGTTCCAGTGAGCAAGAGTGATGGTTCTTCAAGCTCTTCGAAGCCGTCGATACAGAGAAAGAGAACTCCGCATGCTCCTCTCAAGCCTATTGAAGAAGGTGTACCTACACCCGATGATAATAAATCCCACGTTGAACCCCAGGAAAATGTGCCAAGAAACCCTGTGAAAACTTTCCCACTGTTTCCTGTCGAGGATGGCCTGAATGGCCCAGCTTTCAACGAGTAGTTTCATCGCTCGAAACTTGGCTTCTTTGGAACTAGTCCTTATGAGGGAGATCAAACATCTTTGTCACCGAGGTTTTGGACCAAGGAACATGCGATATACTATGCAATAATTATGTTATGCAAGAACCGCATATTCACGCACAAGGTGCTAAATTTCGCTGAACTTGAAAGATTACCCTGCTTCCACAGGACCATCGAGCAGTTTGAGCAAGCCTACGTTAAATGTTTCATGTGCTTCAACCATGGCTAGAATTGAGAAGTAATTCGTCAATTCTATGCAACTCATTATATCTCAGAAGATCTGGATGATATCAGCACATGGGTGCTCGAATGGATGACAAAAGATGAAAAGATCATATGCTCAGTCAAACAATTTCTAGCATTGTTGAATCTTCCTCGCTTCAATTTTGATGAAGCAAATGAACATCGTCTGCATTTCTGGGAAGTTCACCCTGCTCAAATCCATCTGCTCAAGGACCCAAAGCTTGTTGGACATGCTAGCAGTGAAACTAATCCGAAGAACTTGGCATATGAGAACAAAGTTTTGTTCTACATTCTCTGCAACACTCTCACTCCTACCAATCCGCTCGAAAGCATTGGTGGTATAGTAGCTAATGCACTTCATGCATTATCCCTCGGTATAAAATTTGATCTTCCAGATCTATTTATTTGAACCTTGGCATATGCTGCTGACAATGCTCAAGCCTTGAAGCCGTTTGCACCATGGATATGTACGCTATTGAGAAACTTACTGGGAAAGATTTCTTCTGCCCTCACAAACCGAAGGTTTTCACCCCTCGTGTGCGAGATACCCTTCGGATAGTCAAACACATAGGCAAAGGAAAGACTCCAATTGGTGCTACTTCTTCGGACTCTAGTCATGCTCCTCAAGTCAAGAAGGCCACAGTTGAAATTCCTCGAGAAGAAAGTCCCTCGCTTTATGAGATTTTACTTTGCACTCAGGAAGACCTTGAGAGTCACATTAAACTTGATCGCAAGGTGAAAACAGAAATGATGATTGAGATCAATTTGATGCACAATTATCTTTGCCACACTCTTCTGGATGAGCAAGAATAGAAGAAGAGCTCCTGGACACTTCTTCGGAAGCACTATGACCGTAAGAAGCTTCTTGCCAAGGGAATCGAGAAAAATTATGATTATCTTGAGCTATTTGAAGTCCCTGCATTAAAGACAAACTCCAGTTCTGCCACAGCATTCAGATTCTATGGACTTGTTGTTTGTCTTGCCCAACGATGAGACTGAAGACACCGCATGCACTCTGATCTACAAACCTGGTGATCCTAGCTCCAAATCCCCGAAGCCGATCAGAAGAACAAACAAAAAGCTCTACTCCAATATCGGCTTCCACCATTGCTCATTCTCCATCGCCAAACAGCTCGAGCTCTGAGGGTTCTTCGGTTGAGTAGATCCTCGTGTCCTCTTTTTTCATTTTTGACTCTTGTTAACCAAAAGGGGGAGGAGAGCATCGAGTGATTAGATGTGTAGGTTATTTGTAGGGGATTTGCACTCGCCTTTTGCTTTTCCGAACAGTTTGGTTTCTGCACTCGAACTTATTGCCTTTCAGTGGTCGTAAAACTTTAAATGCACGCATGTGGTGTTCATAAACTTCATCGTCATGTAATGATATAATCCCTACAATTACATTTGCTTTCGTATATATGTTTGCAGGTATCCTCAAATGTTTACTTTCTTATGTTTAAATCTTTCACTAACTCTTCGTGCAGGAGTCAGAACCCATTTTCGAAAGAATTGCAAATCCATGTTTCTCTGAAGAGAAATCATCTTTTAGAAATATATATACATTCTCTGCAAAAGATTTCCTGTTGCTATCTAACATGCAGAAGAAGAGGATCTTGCATCAAATCGAATATCTTCAGATCTCTGAAGAGAATGCACTCAATATGTTTCGATGGCATTCTTTTCCTAGCATCATTACTATTTCAATCTTTTTTTTTGCAGGAAATCTATCTAAAAAACATATCTGTTTTTGAGGAAAATTTCATGTATCGTGCGATACGATTACATCTCGTATAACTAACATGCAGGATACTCACTATCTCTTGCACCTCCAACCTGTGCGTCGATGAAAATCTTCATGGCCTATCTCTGCAACAAATCATTTCAAAGTATCAATACTTTCTAACAAATCTTTATCAAAGATGTTGTGTCGCGGGAAACTTCATCGCCCTCACCGAGTGCATTGACTATCAAGACGAATGATATCATACCCCAATGTCACTCTTTTGAAGAATTCATTCGCCCCCACTCAACTTCATACCTATGCATGATTCCACTTGAATTCCTTTAAGCAATATGCATACATTCAGGGGGAGTGTATTCTATCCTCGTAATTATCTTTCACTACTTTATTTTCACATTATCATCACTTCCTTCATCTATCTTTCGATGTGCTATGTTTTGTCAACACTCATCCAAAAAAGGGGATATTGTTGGTGCAATAACTTTCCGTCTTTTGTTTTGGGTACTATTGCCTGACGTGGCTTGAGACTGTGTCGATATTTCCACAAAGAGGAAGGGATGATGCAGCACAGCTATGATAAATATTTCCCTTAGTTATGAAACCAAGGTTATCGAACCAGTAGGAGAACCAAGCAACACTATGTAAACGGTACTTGCATACAAAGAACAAATACTTGCAACCCAACGCGTAGGAGAGATTGGCAATCTCTCCACGGTAAAAAGATAGATTAGTTTGTACTACCTCCGTCCCATAATATAAGATCGTTTTTGACACTACCCTAGTGTCCAAAACGCTCTTATATTATGGGACGGAGGGAGTAGTAGATTGGACAAATAGATCGCACAATAACACAAAATAAAAGAAGTAAATAAAAAGTGCATCAAGGTATTTTTGGGTTTTTGGAATAATAGATCTGAAAACAAAAGCGGAAAAAGATAGATCGGAAAGCAATATGTTGAAAGAGTAGACCCGGGGGCCGTAGGTTTCAATAGTGGCTTCCCTCATGAGTATAGCACACGGTGGGTAAACAAATTACTGTTGGGCAATTGATAGAAGATAAAATAATCATGACGATATCCAAGGCGATGATCAATATATAGGCATCACGTCCAAGATTAGTAGACCGAAACGATTCTGCATCTACTACTATTACTCCACACATCGATCGCTATCCAGATGCATCTAGTGTATTAAGTTCATGGAGAAACGGAGTAATGCAATAAGAACGATGACATGATGTAGACAAGATCTGTTCATGTAGGAATAGACCCCATCTTGTTATCCTTAATAGCAACGAGACATGCGTGCCTCGCTGCCCCTTCTGTCACTGGGAGAGGACACCGCAAGATGGAACCCATCACAAAGCACCTCTTCCCATGGCAAGAAAAATTGATCCAGTTGGCCTAACTAAACCAAAGATTCGAAGAAGAAATACGAGGCTATAAGTAATCATGCATATAAGAGATCAAAGAAGATTCAAATAATATTCATAGATAGAAACTGATCATGAACTCAAAATTCATCGGATCCCAACAAACACACCGCAAAAAGTTTACATCAAATAGATCTCCAAGAGACCATTGTATTGAGAATCATAAGAGAGAGAGGAAGCCATCTAGCTACTGCCTACGGACCCGTAGGTCTATGGTGGACTACTCACGCATCATCGGAGAGGCACCTATGCATAAGATGAACCCCTCCGTGATGGTGTTTAGATTGGATCTCGAGGTTCTGGAACTTGCGGCGGCTGGAATTGTGTTTCGTCGACTCCCCTAGGGTTTTCGGAATATTTGGAAATTTATAGGCATCAGAGGCGGTGGAGAGGGACCCCGTGGAGGGCACAACCCATCAGGGCGCGCCAGGGCGCGCCATTGCCGGACGTAGCAAAAACCTACGACGATTGCAGCAAAAATTAGTCGTCGCCGTCGCGGGTCGCAGCTCAGTCGTGATGGATGTAACAAAACGTTATGCCGGTTGTAGCAAAACACAACGCTAGTTGTAGCAAAACCGCGACGCCGGCGGTGTGTTGTAGCAAAACGTGACGTCGGCTATAACAAAATTCTATGCCGGTTGTAGCAAAATATATGCCCGTTGAAGCATGTAGCAAAACTGCGACGCTGTTGGGCTTGCCGGCCATGAAGGAGAGGCGATGTTGGGCGCCGTCGCACGTGAGCACTTCGCCGCCGGTGAGAGCTTTTTGGAGGTTGCAACCAGCGTGAGGGAGGCCATGAAGGACCAGAGCTGCGATGGCTGAAGGTAGAAGAAGATGAGGAATTGTCATGCAGGACCCACCTTATACACGCGTCTCTCGCGGGGATGGTTATTTCCTAACGCGTGAGCCAGCGTGGCGCACGAGCCGACGGAAAGTTGGGCCGGCGTGCCGGTTCTAAACGTTTACCATAAAGAAACGCCTCCGCTTTGGTCGGCGTGTTGAAGTTGGCCTCACCAGTCCCTCTTGCACGATGTATGTAGTGTTGTCCGGATGCCAAATCTATGCGGCGCAACTTTTGAAAGCGTGGAAACAAGGAATCCTTGTGAGCGTACGTACGTACGTACGTACTGGATCAAAAGGCAGAGAGAATCTCAACCCTGAATACTCTCATCTACCACTCCACTCCACCACGGTAGTGTCTCAAAGTCTGAAGCACACATGCATGCATGCTTTTGTTGACCCTCACGAGTAGAGTCGACTAGTCAAACCTTATCATGCACCCATGCATGCGCGCGTCTCCGACCACTCTTTTCTAGATGCTATAGCTAGCTACTAGGTGGCTAGTTAGCTTGCAAGGATCTTCTACCAAAAGGATCCAGTGTGGCCCAGACAATAAACCTGGACATGTTTCCATCGTGGTTCAGTAAATTGTTACTGGATAGGATACTTATTTTTTTTTAAACGGAGGCAAAAGCTTTGCCTCGTCTCATTAAATAAGAACGAGAAAAACAAGGTTTTTAAAGGTGTTACAGGACCAAATGGTCCGAACAGTGGGATCACTCTCCCGGTAAAATGTTACCCATAAATCTAGCCCCGGCCACTACCCAAGTTTTAGCTTCTTCCCTGATCTTCGCCGCCACGCTGGTGGGCAGCGAGGCCTTGTTGCGGAAAACACGGGCATTCCTTTCGTTCCAAATCTCCCAGCATATGAGCATTTGTAGTGAGTTGATCGCCTTTCTGGAGTATCCTGGTTGTCCTTCGCCTGAATTCCACCATTGCTTCACCGTGTGTAAGTCGTGCCAAGACGGTGTCACAGATTGCCGACCCAACCAAACATAAATCAGGTTCCAAACCCTTACAGTGTAGCGACATTTGAACATCAGGTGGGCCGCAGTTTCCGGCTCCCTCTTGCAGAGCTGGCAGATGCCACAGTTTGGCCACCCTCTGCGAAGCAATTTGTCCGCCGTCCAGACTCTGTCTTGAAGAATCAACCAAGAGAAGAGTTTGATCTTGGGAGGTGCCCAGATCTTCCACACCATCGAGGGCATCTCAGATTTGATCAAACCAGCAAATTGCATCTTGTAAGCGGTGGTTGCGGATAGGATACTTAGAATTCCGGTGAATTTGCAGACCGTGCCACGAAATGAGTGACGCCAGCCGCCAGGCTTGTCACCTTGACCCTTGACCACTTTACTCCCCCGCCAACCATGAGTGCACTGCCAACTTAACTAATTTCTCCTATCAACTCAGAGTTTCAAGGTGCACAAACCTGAAAGCTGGGTGCATTTTTCAGTTTTTGCTCGAGAGAATGATCTACCTCCAAGGTGACAGTCACGTCGGTGGCTTTTCCACTGATTGGCACAATCAAAGGCGTACGTGCACCACAGCCGTTGGCCCTGCAGCTTTGCTGACAAAGGCATCTTTCCCTCAAGTGGCACACAGCCACCTTTCCACAAATCTCTCTCTCCCCCCGCGCGCGCGCGTGTACATATTTCACCAATCAGACAAGTAAATACGAACCACCTGACGCTGCACGCAGTCACGCCACCATACTGTGCAAGTGTACATGCACCCATACAGTATGCTGGCATGCTCCATCTGTACAGCAGCGTGGTGCACGTACTGGCAGGAATTTTTTTGGGGGTAAAAAACCTTTCACCAAACTGCTCGTGGCCATGCATGCATGTCGAGAAATTTAATGCAACATGTGGTGGCTAGGCTCTAGCTCTTCAAGTGTTCACGTGTGGGTCAGTCGGCCGGTCTAATGCATGCAGTGCATGGCCCCTTGCAGCAAGCTGGGGAGTGAATGCGCATGCAGTGGCTGGCTACATGTGTGGATGTGGTGGTAGTAGATTTCTAGTCTCAGGGGGTTGCCTGTATCGCGTGTCTACACCTGCATGCGCTAGCTCACAACACATGGTGTGTTTTGGTGCTGAATCTGCGCCTAGGGCAGATGCGTCGTGTAACATTTTGCCAATCTTGAGTAACTTGCTGCTAGGGCTATGAATATATTGTCATTTGCTACTTCATTTGACAATAATTAAGAACCATCCAATCTATACACTGAGATCTCTGAAAATAGATCTTGATCTAATGGTCAAGGATGGTGGTTGAGAAATACTACCTCCGGAATTAACTGTCGCCGTCGTGTAACATTTTTCCAATCTTGAGTAGCCTGCTGCTAGGGCTATGAATATATTGTCATTTGCTACTTCATTCGACAATAATTAAGAACCATCCAATCTATACACTTAGATCTCTAAAAATAGATCTTGATCGAATTTACAAGGATGGTGGTTGAGAAATACTACCTCCGTCCGGAATTAACTGTCGCTGAGATAGCGACAGTTAACTCCGGACGGAGGCAGTAATCTCTAAGTCGTGGACCGAGAAATTAACCGTAGTTTTCGTGGATTTAGACATGTTGTGGGATACCCATTGAGTATCCAGATCCTAATCAAAAGCATTGGTTCATAATTTGACTTGCTGCGGACCGCATGCCTGTTTTATCAAAGAAAAAAAAAGAGCCAGCAGTGTTGATCATTTCCTCGCTAATTTTTTTTAAATAATACATTTTTTTTATAAATTACAGAAATAATATACAAATTTGAAAATTTTCAAAAATATAACCCAGTCGGCTGGAGCTAAGCCGACAGGTTTCAGTCGGCTGGAGCTAAGCCGACAGGCCACGTGGCAGCCTGTGATTCGCCCGAACACGTCGCCCCTCGCATTGGATTCGTCAGTCGGCCTGGGGAGCTGCAGTCGGCTGGGGCCCAGCCGACAGGGCTCCAGTCGGCCCCGGCGCAGCCGACAGGCCATCCAATCGGCCGGGGCGTGGCCGACAGGGCCCCTCCCACCCACCGCGCGCTTTTCTCCCTTCCCTGCTTTTCTCCTTCTCTCCTTCCCTGCCCGTGAGCTCTTCTTCTTCCTCTTCGTGCATGCTCTCTCTCTCTCTCGTTTCTCTCTCTGTCTCTCGCAACCCCGCGTCGATCTCCTCGCTGGTCCATCCATTTTTGCATCCAACCCACAGAAAGAGTAGATCATAGCCAACCCCGGCGGCCTACGGTATTTTTTTTTCCAATAGGATGGTTTTTTTTCTCGTACAAGTGAGGTGAGGAGGAGCCATGGTGGAGGTGGTTCAGCCATGGTGGAGGTGGTGGTGAGGAGGAGGTGCTGCTGGGGAGGAAGAGGTGGTGAGGAGGAGGAGGAGGTGCGGCTGAGTTGAAGAGAGGAGCAAGAAGCAGTGGCACTCGCGTCGAAGGTATAACTATGTCGTCAAAAAATTTCTCTTAGTTGTAGATATTTTGAAAAATTAATGTTTAGGTCTGTCAGTATTTTTAGTTGCTCCGGTAATATTCCGTATTATATGTGCATGTCAAATATTTAGGTCTGTCAGTATTTTTAGTTGCTCCGGTAATATTCCGTGTTATATGTGCATGTCAAATATTTAGGTCTGTCAGTATTTTTAGTTGCTCCGGTAATATTCCGTGTTATATGTGCATGTCAAATATTTAGGTCTGTCAGTATTTTTAGTTGCTCCGGTAATATTCCGTGTTATATGTGCATGTCAAATATTTAGGTCTGTCAGTATTTTTAGTTGCTCCGGTAATATTCCGTGTTATATGTGCATGTCAAATATTTAGGTCTGTCAGTATTTTTAGTTGCTCCGGTAATATTCCGTGTTATATGTGCATGTCAAATATTTAGGTCTGTCAGTATTTTTAGTTGCTCCGGTAATATCCATAATATATTAAGTTGTTTCAATATTTAGCTTCGTTAATATTCCGTAATATATGTACTTGTCAAATATTTAGGAGTGCGAATATTTGTTGTTTGTCATGTTGTTTAACAGTTGTCTGTCCATGTTAAATAATTTTATAGGTGAGCCAAGATGTCTGATTTAGTGAAGTTCATATTTTTCTACGGTCCTGGTAATGTCCAAACAAATGAGATTGGGGTTGATCTGAGTGAATTTGAGCACATAGAGGTGGCACTGACCGACCCTCAAACATGGTCTCTTAGTCAGTTGAAAGAATGGGTGACAGCTTGTTTAGGGCTGAATACTGAAACGCACACCGTGGGTGTTCATGCATTGTGGACCCGGTCAAGTTCGAACGTTTTCTTCTATTTGAGGCCAGTAGAGCGGGATTCTCAGTGGGTGCGCTGGTTACAAGGTTGCGAAAGCAGGGGATGCAATCCTTGTGCCTTAGTGCTTCCCGTTGTGAAGGAGGTAATTGCGCCTGAAGGCCAGGGTGGTAACGATCCTGGGCAAAGCAGTGACGGGATGATGTTATCTATGTCAAATGCTGGAGATGATGGTTACGAACAAGGGCAGAGTAGTCAGGTAGAAGGAGGAAATGCCGATGGTTATTACAGTGGCGAGGCGGACGCTGACGAGGTAGATGGGCACATGCAGAACATCATGGAAGAAGAAGACACCGATATTGATAGTGGTCATGCAGATAATTATGACGAGTCAGATGAAGAAGAAAATGCAGAGGAGGTCCCGATTCCTGCTTATTGGAATCATGACTTCTCATCTGCAATGACCGTGAACGATGGTCATGATTCTGCCTGGCAATATCACCAAAACAACATTGCGACGGGTGCTATGTATCCCAACAAAGAAGCTCTGAAGGACGCAATAATAAATTGGGCAATGTCCACGCAAAGGGTTTTCATAGCTGAGGTGTCCAGTCAGAAAAACTTGACAATGGTATGCAAAAATGCAGGTTGTCCTGCCAGGGTGCACGGCTATCTCCCTAAGTATGGCACAAGTTGGGTGATCAGTGACCTAGTTCATCACACATGTCTTATTCCCTGCATCCCTCAAGATCATCCCAACCTTTCATCCATGCTTATTGCGAGGTTGTTTTACAGTGAGATAGTGGAGAGCAAAGCGATGGAAGTTAAGGCTATCCAGACAAAAGTCTTCGTCAGGTTCAAGTACAGAATTTCTTACGGCAAGGCTTGGAGGGCTAAGCAAAGGGCGCTTGAGAGCAGATTTGGTTCTTATTTCGATGCATATGACTCAGTTGTCGGGCTCCTCCACACGCTGAAGGACCGGAATCCGGGCACCTATGTCGACATCGAAGACCTCTTCATGCCAGAGTTCCCAACTGTGAGGGTGCTGCATCGACTGTTCTTCTCTTTCGGTGTATGCATCGAAGCTTTCAGGCACTGTCGACCGGTGATATGTGTAGATGGCACTTTTCTCACTGGCAAGTACAAGGGTCAGATCCTGACAGCCATTGGTCAAGACGGCCAAAATCAAGTAGTCCCACTCGCATTTGCTTTTGTTGAGAGTGAGAACATTGGAAGTTGGACATGGTTCTTCAGGCAACTGAAAATATCAGTTGTGAAGGATAAGCCCAATGTGTGCATCCTTCATGACAGGCATGCAGGTATACTCAGTGCGATAAAGACACTGACAAACCTTGGCCCTGAGGAACAAACTCCATGGCAGGACTTGCAGAGCCGTTGGTGCATGCGCCATCTGGGGGCTAATTTCTTCTCGCAGTTCAGAAATAAGAGCCTGATGAATCTATTCAAAAAACTCTGCAAGCAGAACCAGCTATGGAAGTACAATTTGATACGTGACAGACTTAATGTGTGCACGCAGAGACACGTTAGGGACAGGAAAGCTGCAAGAGATGCAGCGGTGAGGGCACATGTTGAAGCAGTAGCAGCACAGTTAGCAACAGAAACATCGGCCGTGGAGGAGGAGCCTGTTGGGCTTTGTGACTTGCCAGGATTTGACCCACCTGGTACTAGGAGAAGGCTCGGGAGGTCGATTAAAACCTTCGAGCAGTGGATAGAGCATGAGCCTCTGGAGAGGTGGTCTTTGCTGCATGACACACATGGAGCAAGGTACAGTGTCATGACTACCAACCTCGCAGAAACATACAACTTTGTCCTCAGAGGAAACCGGGCATTGCCACTTACAGCCATCGTTGAGGGTATTTTCTATGGCACCGTGAAGTACTTCAGAGATAGACGTCAAAAAGCAGAGCAACATATCTTGAACAACCCAAGCACACGTTACTGTGAAAGGATTATGAAGTACATGGAAGAAAAGATGGAAAAAGCCAGGTCACACACTGTAGTCCCCATTGGTAATCAAGAAAGAAGGTTTGAGGTCCGCTTAGCTAACAACAAATTCGGATGTGCAAATGAGCTGAGGACGCATGAGGTGAAAATTGGAAATGAAGTCTGGCCAACGTGTGAGTGCACATGCAACAAACCGAAGTTGCTTCACCTACCATGCTCCCATGTACTTGCTGCTTGCGGGCAGCTTGGAATGGACGCAATCTCGTTTGTGTCTCCATATTTTCTGAAAGAGTCCGTCCTCAATACCTGGACAGGTGAGTTGTTGGGATTTCGCTCAATGGGTAACTTCAACACCGTTAATCCTGTTGAAAGGCGGTACATTCCAGACCCAGGGAATATGCGTACAAGTAGAGGTAGACGACAATGTCAACGCATCCGGAATGATATGGATGAATCTGAAGCGGGAGGCCCCACTATGCAATGCATTTTATGCAATGAATTTGGCCATAGGGACACTAATTGTCCCACTTTCGTCACTGCCAGTGGTACTGGGCGTGGACGAGGCAACCGGGGACGAGGAGGCAGAGGAGGAAGAGGGAGAGGAAGAAGCTAGGCTGCACTAAGTTCTAAATTTGTATTCAGTGCGACACTAAGTTCTAAATTTGTATTCAGTGTGGCATTAAGTTCTAAATTTGTATTAAGTGTGACACTAAGTTCTAAATTTGTATTCAGTGTGGAACTATGTTGAACTTTGTATTAAGTGTGACACTATGTTTGAAATTTGTATTAATTGTGGCACTATGTTGAAATTTGTATTAAGTGTGGACTATGTTTAAAATTTGTATTAAATGTGGCACTAAGTTTGAAATCTATTATATATAAAAAGTGATTTACGGGCTTACTAGAAAAAAGAGAATTAAGTAAGAAATTACCACAAAAATTAGAAACATCCGACCGTTTATTTAATATCCTAATATTTTATAGCCATTAGATAAGAGTTTAGTAAAGTAATTACCCACTATTGCCATTATAAGAAAAAAGGCTTCTGATGTGGTCATCCTGAATCTGTATTTCCAAAAAAAAAAAATCTCACGTCTCTCTCTTCCTTCAACCCTAGGTAATTCTTTCCTCATGTCTCTTTCTCATCCTCGGGCGCAAAGCTCCTCGCCGAAGCCTCCTCAATCCGCCCCCTCCCATCAATGCCCTGGCTGCTCAAAGCCTCATCAATCCGTCCCAGATCTTCCCCTCGGTCTCCAACTGATTTTACGTGGATATGCTTCAATCATGCGTGCAGATCGGCAGCATCCGGCGGGAAGACATGATGCTGCAAGTACGCGCCCAGATCTATGTGCCACCGACAGGGAATCCTTCAGATTCATCATCAGCAGGTTACACATGCACGAGCTCAAATCTTTGTACTGGTAAGATTTTTTCAAGGGTCCATTGAGATCCATTGAATATCTATACTCTGTAATATCTCCTCAACGACAATTCCTAATCTCTTCTTAACTAAAAGAATGTATATGGCTATTATATTTCCAGCCGCCGGCAGCGGGTGCCATGGCCAAGATGGCCTACTCTCGACTCTTCCATGGGCTCAAAACATTTTTTCAGTCACCGGCACGGAAGACCATCACATACTTGCTGTTACATCCTGCATGGTAAAACCCGTGCAGCCGATGCTATGGCCAGTGTGACGTTAAAAAGCAGTTGGTGGATGCATGAACGTATAAGCAAGCACGATCAGCTGGATGCATCTTTGTCTACCAAAATCAGGCACTCGATGCATGGATGCATACATACGTGAGTCCTGACGGCTGCAACAAGATATCCACCAAAGAGAAAGCTGCAAGCACGTGGATGGATAGCTAATGGCTGCATGCACAAACATGCGACTTGATTTTTTTTGAACGTGATATGACTCGATTGAAATCGTAAAAATGCAAAACATGAGGTGTGTATGCATTAATCCTGTCCACGTTTATATAGCAATTCATTAAACATATAGCTGGATGTCGTTTTGGTATTAATTAATTTCAGTTGAAGTTTTATCCCATGGTACCTTGGCGATACGACAAACTAAACAGAGTAATTAGTAGCAACCCACAATCGTGGATTCTAAAGTCATCCAATTCTCACTTAAATACTCTATAAAAAGTATCCTATCAGTTGTAAACCTGCTTCTGGTATCCACATGCCTTCATTTTATTTTTTAGTTAATAGCAGACATGGAAAAATATTTAGGCATTAACAGAAAATTCCCCTTTAGTGATTAATAACTTAATGGTATCACCATGTCACATAGAAAATGAGATACTTTAAGCTCACATGGTATTTTTACCAGAAAACAATCAAAGGTGAATGTGCACTAGACAATAAGTAAATAAGTATTGATTCTCGGTTAGATAATTGATGGACTTATTTTGTTCCCTATAGAGTTAATTTGTTCCCCAAATGCTTATTTTGATTAACCTTTATGGTTTTGTTCCATTGTAAATCATGGTCAACCGTGCTGCCTCATGGTATATAACTATATATGTGATCCTTTTGCCTATTTATAAAAGGCTGAGGAAATGTTACTGGGTATAGAACAGAGCGAAGCGACGCAGGTAGATAAGAGAAACGGAGAGGAAACTTATAGGCACCCTTCCTCTTAGACATGAACTTTCCACCCTATGTCTTCCAGGTGGCATCTGTGACGCGATGCTGGGTTGTGTTACCCCTTTTAGTAGCCAATTATTATATAGCCCAGTATTGTGCATGAGCATGCCAAGAATTCTACACGCCAACACACGAAGCGTCTGGAAGTACAAAGAGGTTTGATAGTTTGTGGCACACTCTTATAAACCGTTTTATGTTTGTCCTCTCTAATTTAAGTTACGAAGCTAATCTGTAATCGATGCACACGGCCCAAGCAGCCTCAGCGAGGGCACACACTTCCAGCCATGGATGTCACAATGATGCCATGTCGGCCAACTACAGTGTCTTGCAAATTGAACACAAAATTGGAGGGACTCGGTTTCATGTTGCTAAGGTATGGAGCCTCTTTGATATAATTTTGGGAAATTAGTTTTTCTTTCAAGGCAAGAGCTAGAAGTTGGTTAACTGGAACAAAGGTAGGTGCTGATATATTTCCTTGGTAGACATATTTTCGTTTAGAAAATTTTGGTCTGATCTAGCTAACCGCCATATAACTTTACTACTTCCAACTTTGTCCAGATCTGCATGCAGTGCCGTCGAGCTTTGTCTGAACCAACACAAGTGATCAAACTTCGTTGTGTCGCAACTCTATCCAATTCCTTCTTTGTTGATCCATTATGTCAATTCCACTTCCATATACTACCACTACTACTATCTAGACACGTGAGATACAAATATAAGCTTTCATCTTCCACAGAGATAATAGGACATCGGCCACTTGCTTAATTAGTAATAAATATACATATCTTATTTCTTACTTTCTGAACTTTTGCTCGATTTAGTTATAATGTGTCTGATGTTTTTTTTGCTCAGTATCACAATTCACATATATTGCAGCTATAGGTTCGACATTAATGCACATGCACTAATGGAGCTCAACCTACAAAGGTAATGTTTCTTCAGTTCTTATTTCCAATAGGGGTGTGGCTAAGTCTTAGTCGACTGAGACTTAACCAAGTCTCAGTCAAGTGGCATAGCATATAAAACAGAAGAAAAAAAGTTAATTTTTTTCCACATATCTCCATGTAAGATCTTAACAATATAGAACCGACTGATACTTGGTTAAGTATCAGTCGACTGAGATTTAGGAATCCCTTTCAAATAGCTACTTACATATGTAGCACATCGTAGCTACGTACAAACATCGAACCAACAAAATGGAGTGCATCGCTGCCAAATGTATGAAGAGAGCACATTGTTCAAACAAAAGACGTGCAAGTCCAAAGACCATCAACATTCAATTAACAATGATAGTGCAAGAGGAGAGGGCGAGAGTATGGATTCCGGTAAGAAAAGTTTGTATAGAATTTCATTGTCAATATTTTTAGTATAGTTCAACCACAATAGGGAACACTACTTTTCATGTAACACCTGCAAGTTTAGTTTTAATGTGTCACATTTGTTTTGCTGCCACGGTATGTCAAACATGCACGCCATCTTGAAATATATTGTTTTATTTACTTTCTTAGATTTTCAATTTAGTAACACTCTTACAAAGTTCCATTTTGATGCCCCCATTTGTTTTCACTCCTTAGTTTTTGAGCTATACACGCCATCTTGGAATGCATTAACAGTTACATCTTTATCCTTGACACCTAGAGAAATTAGAAGAATTTAGCTAAACATTGACAAGAGAAGCTTAGATAATAGAGAAGAACAATCCATATTCTTTAACGCAAGTGTTTCAACAAGTTGTGTACGCCACGAGTGAAGTACTGAAAGTTTTGTTGCTAGAGAAATTATTTGATTTCCATAACTACAATTGCATTTTATTATTGATATTTTGTATTTTTTTACTGAACTTTCAGTTTCATGTGCATATCACGAATGCTACACTAAAATCAGTTTTTAAGCTCTGTTCATGGGAAAATATCCCTTTGTTAAAAATAATACAAAGGAACATGATAAAAATGCCAAAAAACATACGCAATATAAATTGAAGTTCCTAATGTGTCTCATCAATGAAATACATTTTGCACGACATGCGTAATAAGAACGTAATTGATAAATGGATACCATGCATATTTATATATCAATCAGAAAACAAAATATACCTAAGAAAAAACTATGTTCACAAAAGTCTTATATTTGCAAAGTCCAACACATTTGATCCCGTTTCTTTAAACAATTCAAATAATATGCTCTCATTAATAAAAATTTGAAAGTTCTAGCCCGCGCATCGAGCGGGCCACTTTGCTAGTTTGTATTAATTGTGGCACTATGTTTGAAATTTGTATGTGCAGGAATGGCGGGAATGTCGTTGCTTAATCCGGAAATTGATAGTAAACATCGTGCGGCGATAGGTTATGAGCGCCAGCTTGAGCCCCTGTCCACTCGCACTCAAAGGGAAGACTGGATGATACACCTGGGATGGGTTGAACGGTACGTGCTTTATTTATTTGTTTCAATCATGTATATTGATGGGACACACTAACTGAATTGCCCTGACATGCAGGTTGAAATGGGCTGGCCTATTACCTTTCGCGCGGCTGGTTGAGCACACGGATACCTCCAGACGCGTCGCCATCGACACCTCTTTGCTCACGTGCTTAGTGGACCGGTGGAGGCCTGAGACCCACACGTTTCACTTCCGCTGGGGAGAGATGGCTCCTACTCTGCAGGATGTGTCACTTTTGCTGGGACTACCGTTGGCAGGTCATGCCATCGGACCGTTGGAGGCACCGGCTCGTTGGCAGCAAGGTTTTGCACAACGTTTCGCGGGTCTTTATGACGGTGCTCCGGCTCTGGCATCGGAGCATCACGGACCTAAGTATGATTGGTTGCTCCATTTCCAGGTTAGTTCCCATGCCTCATATCTTTCAGTTGTCATGCATCTGGTTTTACAGAAGATACCTTCGCTATGTACTAATGCTTTATCTTTGCTCAATACAGATCCAGAAGTTCCCGGGGTATCCGCAGGTCCCGTTGAATGCGACACAGATCACTCGCAGCCTGGAGGCATATATACTGTGGCTTCTCGGTAAGGTGATGTTCACAGAGAACCATGTCACCACTATAAGCGCGCTCTACATCCCTATTGCACTAGAGATCGCGAGCGCTCAGACGCTGGATCAGATCACACAGAGGAGTTGGGGTTCGGCGGTCTTAGCGGCTACATATCGAGGTATGTGCAACGCCTGCCAGCTGACGGCACCCAAGTCAGCTCTTCTTGGATGCCCTCTATTTCTACAACTGTGGTCGTGGGAGAGGTTCTCTATAGGACGACCAGACATACGTATTCATGAGCCTATGCCCGTAATGTTCGATGCTGAAGGCATCGACATGCCTTCTTTCGGTCTGTGTTGGACACGTCGCACGGTATGTCTCGTGTTATAATTTTCTTCTTTGTGTACACTATGGCTGAAACTAACTTGTGTTTGCCGCAGAGACGCTATGCTGGTGATCAGACTAGGCGAGCATACAGGGCATTAAACGAGCAGTTTGATTTGTACACTGGGGTGATCTGGCAGCCGTACACGCAAGAAGTCATGAATGCAAGATACCCCGGCGGTATGTCTGAGCTATGCTTCAGAGATAGTGATTACTGGATGACGAAATCGAAGATCATATTCGATGTCTTCGTCGAGGAGATGGCCCAGCAGAGGGTTATGAGGCAATTTGGTCTTCAGCAGTTGGAGGTGCCTCCCCCTATAGAGGACCCGGTGCCAGGACACATCCACAGGTATTGTCTTGTTATTCAATATTGAATTGTCTTTCACAATTGTCCATAGTGAAGCATTAGTTAATTGTTTAACAAACACCATAATTTTAGGATCACAAGGAAGGGGATTCACAGGACTGCTGCTGAGTGGCTACTTAGGGTTCAGCCGTACGTTACACAATGGGAGACCGCGAACACACATGTGTGGCAGGAGAATGTCGAGTTTGATCTCGATGAATTCGATCTCTATTTGCAGCGGTACATGAGCAGAACACGGTTATGCATCGTTCAACACACTCACCCAGATGATATACCTGCCCCTAGTACGTCCGATATGTACCCGAGCTATGATATTTCGGGCTCTAGGCAGTACGCGGTAAGATATATTCTCTTTATGTAATGCATCTAGTTGTTACATACTTTGCCGTGCATACTTAATAATCGTCATGACAATTTCAGGCTGAGTTGACTTACGGACTTGGCGAGGAGGTGTCCAACTATCGGCGTTCACTTTCGGATGCACCACTACTCGTTCCTCGGCCTCAGATGCAGAACTGGATGGCGCGCATTGAGGGGAGGCTACGAGCTGTGTATCGGGCTATCACGTGCACACGCACTTCGGACGTTCTTCATCAGCAGCCCGTACAACGCCCCCAGCATCACTCCACGCAGCAGCAGCAGCCGCGTCACTCGACTGGTCAGGTAGACCCCACACATCACCGACATGACCCGCGTCCACGTCTAGCAGAGCAGTGGACGCCCAGGCCACCACGTCCTGACCAGGCTGGTAGTTCGGCGTGGCATCACCAGCAGGATCCCACGTCAGGCTACGTGTTTCGGCCAGGACCACACCAGCAGGGTCCCACACCAGGCTACGTGATGCAACCCCCTCCTACAGGTATGTTTCTTCATATTAATTCTTTTCAATATCGATTGGGACTACGTATTTCGTCATTACTTATGTTCCATCCCTCCCGCAGCAGGCTACGGATATATGGCGTCTATGTCCGGACATGACGTGTCTATGTCTGAATCCAGGTGGGATAGTGACCATGAAGATGGGCATAACACACAGGAATACTTGTCGCAGCACAACGAGTGGATGGACATGTTTTCGACTCCTGCACCACCTCCCACATATGAAACACAGTATGACCTGGACGGGTCCGAGCTTCCTCCCCGTAACGTCCGGCCACCCCACAGGTATATGTGGCCGACGCCGGAGACACCACCTCCACGACGTGGCGGACGACGTGGCTGATGCTTGTGTGTCACTTATATCTAGCTATGTATGCGATAGACATATATCTGCCTATGTATGCGAGAGACATATTCTACCTATGTATGCGAGAGACATATTTCTATTCATTCGCTTTGTTAATCGAGTTACATTTCCGGAGAGACTGCTGCAGATAATTAAGATACAAGTACATCTGAATTAAACGGTACGACTGACCTTAAATAGCTGGCATCGTGTATAAAAAGAATACGGGCACTGTAGTGTCGGCACACCGCGTTAGAATTTGCTCTCGCGTCCGCCGCAGCAACAGCAACGCTGTCTCGAACCAGCATCCTTTAAAAAAGCAGCGTTGTCGCGCGTGCAGCCGTTTCCCGCGCAGCAGGCCTCGGAATGAGCATCGTGGGAATCAGCGCCGTAAGTCTCGGAAACAGCGCCGTAAGTCTCGGAAACAGCGCCGTCTAAATCAGCGTATGGGCAAGGAGAAAAGAGAAAGGGCTGGTCGGCAAGGAGAAAGGGCTGGTCGGCAGGGAGAAAGGAGAAAGGGTGGCAGCCTGTCGGCTTAGCCCCAGCCGACTGGCCTGTCGGCTTAGCCGTGGCCGACAGGGGCCATGCCCCATGCAGTCGGCTGGCAGGCCATGCAGTCGGCTCTGCCTAGGCCGATTGGGCCCAGTCGGCCACGGCTAGGCCGATTAGGTCCTGTCGGCTTAGCCCCAGCCGACTGGGTTATATTTTTCAAATTTTTCAAATTTGTATATTATTTCTGTAATTTATCAAAAATTGTGTATTATTTAAAAAAAATTAGCCATTTCCTCCATCATCACTCACCATTCACCACCACCACATTCTCCTTTACATGCGTGTAGTAGCACGAGCGCAGGCTGCTGCGCAGTTCAGTGTCTACACATGGCGTATCTTTGATCCCTTCTTTTGCCATCTTTTACTTTCCCCCTTTACATTTTTACAGCTTATTCAGCCGGCAGGGCCTCCTTTTTGTTCCTTTCAATTCTTATCTGCTTTAAGTTTTCCTTTCTCTCTTGTATACTTTGGGCAGTCTCCAAAGGTTTTGAAAGAGGTGCCAATCAACATGATTAGCTCGACTGAATTACTACTGTATGGAATGATTTAAAATGCTCTTGAATTGGGGAATAAAGATGCACATTGGATCGAGCAAAAGGTGTTAAATCAGCACAACACCTAGATCATACAGTGGCGGATCCAGGAATTGAACTTACCCGGGGCGAAATAATGAAGGCCTAATTTTTTTTAATGTACGAATGCAAGTCCGTTCAACCAAAACTCATAAAATTCAAATGCGAAACTATATCCCCTAAAAAATGAACAAAACTACCGGCAGATTTTTTGCTACATTCATCATGCCGAAGGTGAGACCGGCGACGGCGACGAGATGATTTTGCTGCAACCGTCCTTCGATTCTGCTACTACAGGCAATTTTTTTTGCTACATCCATCATGCGTCGGCGAGGCGGAGCCGCATCCATGGCGTGCGTGGGCGGCGGAGCTGCATCCATGGCGAGCGTGGATCTCCGACAAGCACGGGCAGCGGAGCTGCATCCATGGTGAGCGCAGATCTCCGGCGAGCGCAAGATCTCCGGGGAGTGCGGGTGACCGACGTGTGCGGGTCTTCGGCAGGGGTCATGAGAAGCAAGCGTTGGGAGAGAGGGAGGAGACTGCTGCGAGAAAGAAGGAGACTGTAGCCGCTTAGTCGTGCGGTTACGGACTCCCGGATCGTACAACTGCTAGGCAGGGGCTGAAACTTTGGGCTGATGCGCCGGCACCCACTACTTCCCTAACCCTAAGAGCATCTACAGTTGGACGCCTCAAATGACCCCTCATACGCCCGCGGACGCGCCCGGTCAGTGACCGGACACGAGAGAGAAGAAAAAAAGTGACCTAACCGGACCCCTCATATCATCCCTAAACGCCCGGGCTGTCCACGAACCCTCATATCCATCTCAAATATAGGAGGATATGAGGGCTCGCGGACGCGCCCAGTCCGCCACGTAGGGCGCGACCCCAACCCGGACCACCTTTTCCTTTTTTTATTCATTTTTTCTTTCTCTCTCTTTCTCTCCATCAATCACGTGTAAGTGACTGGACATATGAGAAAGAAAATGAGAAGTATGGCTGCGCGAACGGACAAATAGGGGACACGCCCGGCCACTGACCGGGCGTGTCCGTAGACGTTTAGGGGGTCATATTTGTTATGTCCAATTGTAGATGCTCTAAATGCTACTCCTTATTACGTTCAAAGTGAATTGTTTCATGTTCGTTCCTTATCTCATCTTGTTACTCTGCTCCAAAACGAATAGATACACCCTACTGAGATAGATAAATCAGTAGGTATTTGAGGTGTATACGGCAGCTACCCGGGGCGGTCGCCCATACCTGCCCCTACGGTGGCGCCGCCCCTGAGATCATACAACGGTATATCGGTCCGCAAAGGTCTTTGCCGGGAGAAAATAGGTGGCGTAGGTGGTATACCATTGATGGCACGCATTGAGAAGACTGGTGGAGGTATGATCATTGTTGCAGTTTGCCGACCGTGGATCTTATCGCTATGTTTTTTCTTCTTTTTTTCCCTTGCCTGCACATATCTTTGATTATGACTTTACTAGTTGTCGATGTGTTTTCGTGTGTGTGCATTGGTTTGTGCATCCTAACTATGTATAGGCCAGGTGTGTGCTCATCTTGTTTGTATCCGCTTGATGCTCCATTTTAAGCCAACAAAATCAACCATTTGTCGAAAATAGTTAGTTCTAACAGTAGGGAACTAATTCGTCTCTTACCCTTAATTTACATCTTCAAGAAATGAACAGATGAATTAAAGATATGTGGTTTATGTTTTGCAAATAATATTGGTAAGATTGAAAGAGTAAATGAAGCAGAAAAATAGTGGCAAAAGACGATTAGACAGCTTGAATATTGTCAGATTAATAATACATAAACATCTAATGGTCAAATAGTGCTAGATTTCTCATTAACTCTAAAATTTTGCAGTATTCATGGCAAACCGAGTTTTTTTTTTCTATTTTTTGGGGTAAAGCGGAGAGGAGCACCGCCTTTATACTACTTACGTCTAGTACTACATACATCAATTTAAGCGATAAATAATTCCAAACGACAGAAATACTCATTTAAGGAGAAAATGAGCTATACTTATTGTAGATATACACTGACAAGTCCGGTCAGCTAGCCATCCAAAGAATAATGAAAGAAGAGAAAATACTTCCTCCATCCCAAAAACTTGTCTTAGATTTATGTAGATACGAATGCATCTACTTGAGACGTAGATAATACTTAACATACATCCTTGTTTCAAAAAAATACTTAACATACATTGTTCATTGACCGCCATCCAGCGGCATCCCTTTACGTTTCTTATTAACATAACAAAAGCCGAATATTACAAGCTCTAACTTTTCTGAAAATACTAGTTCAATGACCGTGCATTGCTAATGACACTCAAGCCAATGGGTACGTACGTGTGTATGGTCCATTGGTTCAGCAGCTGGGAGATCGATCCAGGAAACGTGCGAGAGGACGGTCAGTGACGGCCGAGTAAAAAAATGTTGGCACGTACGGCGGGGACATGCATATGTACACAGACGGAGTCACGGACCTACGCGCACTGACGCCCGTAACATGCATGCAAAGGAAATCCAAGGGCGGGAAAGTTTTCTCTGTGAAATAAATTTTTATCTAAGCTCGAATTGATGTGCAACTTGCACTAGTTTAGAAATGTACACCCGTTCAGCTGCATGTTTCTTCTTTGACAAAATATGTGTACCATCCATTCATTTATTAAGGAGTTCGAAGTTGGCAAGAAAGAAAGAAAAATATAAGGGTGTCTTGAAAATGGACCCTCGAACCGTCCGCAAACGTCCGCACGTAATTGTGTGAATGCAGTTCGTCATTCAATATTGTGCCCTATCGGTCTACAGACTAGTCCAGTTGTTCGAATTCCCGCAAATCAGAGCAAAACAAGGGGGGTTGAGGGTGTCCAGATCGCTGCCACATACACGCCGGACAACCCGGACCCATCGAAAAAGCTCTCCCACACGAAGCGGTCGCCGCGCATTGTTGCCGGTCAACATCGCTCCAGAGCACCAGCACCACTTTCATGCCAGGTCAAAGCGGACGCGACCTCTCACTAAAGCCAGCATCAAAGCGGCACACCGGCCGAAAGCACCACTAGTTCCTTGTCCCGGTCTCCACGCATGTTCAATGTCAGAGCGACATGACTGGACGGGACGGGACGGCTATCCGCTTGCCGGCATTAAACAGGCGCGGCACCCGAGAAGCCCAATCTGGCGCCCACATTGACACGGCCCGTCACTTGGCCTGTCAGGCACCCACTATTTAAACGCGGCCTCACCTGGCACGATCCGCACCACACCACGTCTGCTTTCGATCTCCTCGGTGCACCATCCTCACCATGACCGCAGGCTCTAGAGTGATGTGGAAGAGGCTCTCGATGAAGCAGAAAAACGAGGTGTCCGGCCTTCGGGCCGAGTGGCAGGGTCGTCGTGCGTGGCAGATACAGTTCGGCGAGCTCCCGAAGGTGAGAGACGATGACCCGGCGATGGAGGAAGCGTTCAACGATGATTCGGCGCCCCTGTCCGCACCAGCCATGTCGGCTTCACCATGAGCAGGTGCAGTACTTTGACGCCATCATGGCATAGGTGCAAAAGGAGCAGTAGTGGGCACCACTGATGTCGGCGTTCCGACGGAGGGAGAAATCCATGGCGAGTTCGGGAGCGCGGAGGTCGTGGTGGCCATGGTTGCGGAGGACCCAAACTTCATCGAGGTGCAACAGAAGCTCTACGAGGCCACACACAACGCTCGCGCGGCGGAATCAGACACGCCGACGGTCATGGGCGGGAATATCGGCACCTGTGTGCCGTTGGCGCCGCTACAACCATGAGGTTGGCATGTCCACGTCCATCGTGGACCTCCCCTTCTCCAGAGACTTCCAGGCTACATACTCCAACGAGGAAGAGTAGGACATAGGAACGGCAGCGCCTTGTGGGCCATGTGGGCCATGTCTGTGCCCCATGTTTTACTCTTCCTCGCTAGCGACCCACGACTACACTTCCCGGGGCTCATGGTCTGAAGATACCGGACAGGGGGGGCCGCAAGGACTTGGAGGACGGACGCCAGTGAAGATATAGACTAGATTAACTTTCAGACGCTTTTGTTTGATTAAATATGTGAAAAATATAATGGATGTGTTCCGGTTTAAATGGAAATCATCTGATTTGCATGAAAATCATTCAGTTTGTTCAAATTCCGTTTAAAATGTATGCGGACATGCATGGTTGGATTACCGGCTTCAATATCACTATCTACGAACATATTCGAACACGTCCGCAAACAGATACCGTGTCCGTTTTATGGATCCACTTGAAGATACCCTAAGCACTACTAGCCTCGTGTGATATCTCTCGGTTGTATATTTCCGAACATGTGTTCATGTAGTTACCAGATAACTAGCCGGTATTTACATGTACTTTTTTATCAGGATATCAAATTAATTTCACTACCAACATCTAATACTAGCTAAATTTATCATGGAAAATTGTACATTATTTGATTATACACTCAGAGAATAAATTTCTACGTTTGCTGGAGGCACATGTTGTTCTTTTTGAAAGATACTAGTCCCTTTGTTTCAAAATACTTGCTAGCGGATTTTTGCAACAACTGTTAGGTTTCACCAAGCGAATAGGAGGCGAACAAGAGCATGTCCTTTCCGATATACGGCGCCGTAGCTGGTTCATTGGTTTCCTCTCCCTTCGTCGGCCGCTCCGGCGGCAGGAGGGAGGGGAAACCTTGGATCTGGACGTCGGGTAGGTTCTCAGTAGGGTTAGGGTTTAGGGAGACGCTGCTGAGGCCGTTGCGACGGTGTTACGTTCGCGGTCAGACGAGGCTCTTGCATTCGTCTAGGAGCCAGCGGGTGGTGGGGGATCCTCAGATCTCGTCAAGGTCGTGGGCTTTGGTGTCTGGAGGTCAACCAGCACTAGCCGGGATGGACCTCGGGTGGGTGGTGGTTGTGTGGAGACGAAGTTTCTTCTTCTTCCTCGTCGGTATGATTTTCTGTTGCTGCTCTTCTGAATGCACAAATTCTCCCTTGGTTGTTTTGATAATTAATGACAACATACATTGTCTCTTGGACTAATGGTTTTGTCTAGTATATTTCAGGAGAAGTCTAAAGATTGGAATGACTAGGAGATATGGTGAGAAACCCCTTGGATGCAAAGGAATCCCATTGGCAAAAGCTTCAAGACTCTACATTTTCTTTTATGTGATTTGATCACAATTGAGTCCATAGGAAAGCCAATGCTATTAAGATGGGATGAGGTACTGATGATGATCTGGTTGCTCAAGTGCTTAGAGATATGCCACCAAAAGCCTCAATCAAATTCTCACAAAACCATCTGTCTTAAAACCTAAAGTCCATTTTCGGTGCTGCCAAGTTTTTCACTTCGGTCCCACTGAGACAGATCCTATACCAAACCCTAGCACTTCGGTAGAATCGATATTGCATTTGGTGCAACCGAAAAGCAGTGACCAACCTTCTATGATCGAAATATTTAATTTCAGAACTTTCGAGTTTTATGTTTCAGTATCATCGAAGTACCGGATCTGCCTAAGTTAAACCGAATCGGTCTCACCGAGATGTTCCATTCGGTATCACTGAAAAACCAAAAATTAGGGCTTTTTGCACTAGTCAGTGGAACCGAGTTTTAACTTCGGTTTCACCGAGTTGGGCAATGATGTTGTAACGGTTGGATTTTTGGAGAAGGCTATAAATACCCCTCCACCCCCTCTCACTCATTGAGAGAGCCATTAGAACAAAACTACACTTCCACCATTCATTTTCTGAGAGAGAACCACCTACTCATGTCTTGTGATCAAGAGATTCCACTCCAACCAATAGATCCTTGATTTCTAGCCTCCCCAAGTTGCTTTCCACCTAATCATCCTCTTCTACCAAGCCAAAATCTGTGAGAGAGTGATTGAGTGTTGAGGAGACTATCTTTTGAAGCACAAGAGCAAGGAGTTCATCATCAACACAACATCTATTACCTCTTGGAGAGTGGTGTAGATTGGTTAGGTGTCGCTTGGGAGCCTCCTAACCGTGTGGAGTTGAACCAATTTTGTAAGGACAAGGAGATTGCCTACTTCGTGAAGATCTCCCCCGAGTAAGGCTAGTCCTTCATGGACGTAAGCCATGCTGGGATAGACAAGGTTGCTTCTTCGTGGACCCTTCGTGGGTGGAGCCCTTCGTGGACTCGCGCAGCCGTTACCCTCCATGGCTTGAAGTCTCCATCAACGTGGACATACAATAGCACCACCTATCGGAACCACACTAAAAATCTCCGTGTGTTCATTGTGTTTGATCTTCCTACTCTACCATCCTTTATGTTTCTTGCAAATGCATGATATATACATTCCGCTGCTCTATCTCTAGATATGCATGTGTGGGACTCATTGGATGCAACTTCACTTGTGCTAAAATCTGCCTAAATCTCAAGAAAATTAAAAACTGCACATTTGTCTTGTTAAGTGTCTATTCACCCCCCCTCCCTCTATACGCCACTTCTCGATCCCACAGTTGGTATCAGAGCTTTGGTCTCCATTGCTTTGGTTTTATCCCCATTGGAGGAAGATGGATATGTCTACTTTTAGGAGTATTAGATGTGCAGTGTCTATTCTCGAAGGGGAGTACGTTAGTCATTGGAGAGATGAAATGCTTGATATATTTGATGAATTTAACTTGAGCAAGTACATTCATACTCCATATGCGCCTCCCATTGATCCCTTACATCCTACTCGCTAGGAAGAAATTGAGATGCTTTGTTATCAAAGGACAGTCAATCTTATCATTAGAGGATTACCTAATGTTGTGCTCAGCTCCATGCAAAACTTTACTTGTGCCTACACTTTGTGGAAAGATTTGGAAAAGAGATACACAAATTTATCTTAAATAATCTTGATGTTATTCTTCATAAAACTATTGCATTCCACAAGATGAAGCCTAGTGATCCCAAGTTTGATGAATGTCTTTTTGAGCTCCGTGACCTCATGTGTGCTAAAGGAGATGTTAGAACCATCCACAATATTATTCTAGAAGCCATTCGCATTCATTATTGTCGGCGTTCTGGATTCGGGGGTACCCAGACCTGCCTGCCTGCGGGCCAGCGCGTAGCCCACCTCGACAGCCCGGTACGGCCTGGCGGCAAACCCCCCAGGACAAGACTCTCGTGAGTCCCTGGCCTCGCGAGGAGAATGACGCCAAGACCTCTAGAGGAGCGGCCTCCCCTGGTGGCCTCCCGAGGAGCGGAGATTCCTATGCAGGTGCCCGGCCTCCGGAGGCAGCGATGACGTGAGCCATGATGACCAAGGCCGGCGGGCGCCAGCGGGCACAGGGGGGACAGTTTCCCCTTTGGTGCTAAGGTGGCAACGACATATGCGGGTTCCCAAGGGATCCCCCCAAAGGTTTCCCTTCCGGTGCAACGAGACCAAGACCACGAGCTCGGCAGGAAGGATGTCATCGCCGAGCCCACCTCTGCGTCACGCCCAGCTGCTTTGCAGGCAAAGACCACCTTTAGTCAGGAAAAGTTGTACCTCCTGTCCCCTTGCAAATTTGGCCGTTGTGGGAACCCTTCCCGCCCGTGCGATAAGGGAATAGGACCAAGGCCACTATAAAGAGGGACTAGCCTCCACCGTAGAGAGGGACGGATCCACCTTCACTGAAGAGCCCTAGCGAGGTCGCTCAACCACTGTACTAGTTCATCCACAAACCTCCTCGTGAGGCCAATCCACCAAAGCAGGAGTAGGGTTTTACACCGCAAGGTGGCCCGAACCTGGGTAAATCGTGTGTCGTTGTTTATTCTTCCCGGGTGAGAACCGTGGGAGGGTCATGGTGTAGCTGTGAGGTTGAGTAGAATCGAAGGGCGGGCGCACCCCTGTGTTCGAACCTTCCTTGGGTCTACGGAGCCCTGATTCTGACATTTCGCGTGCCAGGTAGGTGGTGCGCCGACGTCCTTCAGTTCCAACGATTCCCGCTTCATCGACCCCATGATCGGCTCCCAACACGCGCGCCCTGAGGGCTAGGTGCCGGACGGCCGGTACCGGGCCACCAGCGTCGTTGCCACCACCGTCGCCGCTCGTGCCGCCCATGCGCCGTCGGGCCCCTCGCGCCCTCCTCTGCGGCAGAGCGCCCGCCCCACCGCGCCTCCCGCGGGGTCCTGCTCGGCCTATGCTCACGTGGGAGACCTGAACGCGCAGGACGCGCAGCTCATGGCAAGCGAGCTGCTTCGCCATCGCCCGACGCACGGGGGCTACGACGCCTGGGCCGACCACATCGCCGAGCTTGTCGCCGTCGCGAGAAGGGCCTTGGCTCCATACCTCCCTCTCCGCCCACCGGCGCAAGGAGCAGGGGGCTCGGCCGGCGCAAGGAACGAGGCAACGTACGACGCGCCCGGCCCCCAACCCGGGGAGCAGGAGCAGGGTCCGGCCCGTGATGTACTCCTTCTCCTTAGGGTCCCAGTGACCAGTTTTGGGCCGCCGCCCGGCCCCTTCGAAGGCGCGCACGAAGGAAGTGACGAGACGTTCCACGCTCGCCACAGCGCACGCGCCCACGACCTGGCGGATCACCGACCCCCCGGGCTTTCCCGGCATGAGCGCGCCAACTGACGCAGGAACCGGGCAGCTCAAGCCACCGAACCTGGAGGCAATCACGGCGGAGGCGTGGAGGATGCCCAAGGCAACAACCTTCGCCAAGATGGACGCGGCCAACCTCGCGGCAGCGGCGGAGGCGGTCAACTTCGGGCAGAGGCTCGGCGGAGGCGGGTTCGCGGGCCACGCGCTCAGGACGACATCACCCTGTTGCCTAGGGGGAGCCAGAGGGAAATCAAAGCCCTCGCGCGGCAGCCTACGTTCAAAGCGGCGCCGTGGCAGGTGTCGGCGCCGCGAGTCTCGCACCCGCCGCGGGCACCACCACCCCCTCGGCGTAAGGAGGGGCTGCTCCCGGCGCCCCTCTTCAAGTCGAGCCTGGGGGCTCCCACTGTGGAGGCACTTGGCTCGGTCGGCGCAACAAAGAGGGCGCCCGGGGTCGCGTGGGGGCGCGCCGCAGTGGGGGTAGGAGATATGCCCTAGAGGCAATAATAAATGTTATTGATTATCTCCCTGTTCATAATTAGGTTTATGTTCCATGCTATAACTGCTATGGTTCTCGAGTCTACAATAACCACGAGGCTCGGAGGAAGACTCATATGCACGTGTGGAATAATAAACAATAAAATGTATTCCTAGTCTGGCCTCTAAGACTAGCTCAAGTGTTGCATGATGGTTCTGTTTTCCTGATCATGGGCATGTCTATGCCAGCAACTTTGAGGGAACAATGTTAGAAGAACATTTGTGTTGAATCGACCCGAATTGATGTTATGCTATGAGATACATTCGTCACAAGTTAAATGGTTAATAACACAGAGATGGTTAACGTTTGCATGATTCCTCAGACCATGAGAGTATCGAGTTTCTTTATGCTTGATTCATGAACTTTGGGGTTTGTTAAACGTCATACGTAACTGGATGGCTATTACGGCGGCTTACGGGATCATGAGAAAGTATGTCAAGTAACTTGATAGCTCAAGATTGGGATTTGCTCCTCCGATGATGGAGAGATATCTCTGGGCCCTCTTGGTGTTACGATATCCATCATCGTCTGGCCAGACACTTTGTGATTTGATCACGGGGATGCCGGAACACGGGAACGAGAAAAGAGAACATTACCGGTAACGAGGTAACTGGCATAGTGGACAAGTTGTTGATCCACGGGGATGCCAACATGTCTCACCTCGGGTATTTGTAACATATCGCGAAGCAACAGGAATAGCACACGGCAACTGGAGGTTCACTCGAATATTCATTCTTGTGGGTATAGGGGTCAATATGGGTGTCCACGGCTCCGATGTTGATCATTGATCGGAAGGGGTTCCGGGTCATGTCTATACTTCACCGAACCTATAGGGTCACACGCTTAAGGGTCATCTATCTGCTGAATACTAGACAGGGAGTCTGAGAGAAAATCACCGGAAAAGTTTCGGACACCGGAAAAGTTTCGGACAGCGAAAAAGTTCCGCAGAGAGAACACCGGAACAGTTTCGGTAAAACTAAAAAGTTGTTTCAGGGGATACCATTAAGTCAAATTGGTTTTGGCACATGCCTGATAATTCTTGGAGGGTGCCAGAATCATTCTGGAAACTTCTGGGAATTTTCCGGAAGAAAAACCGGAAATGTTCCGGAGCTGCCAGAACCGCTTCGGATGCTTTTCGCAGATGAAAATCACTAATCCGGAATTGTTCCGGAATGCGTTGAAAATTATTTTTGTGGGTACTGGAAATGTTCTAGGACCACATAAAAAATTTCAGTTCGAACGGACGCTCAAAAATGTCGTTGTGAATAGTGAAAGTGCTTTTTGGGATATTTTTGGAAAGTCACCTTTTGGGATATTTTACAAAAAGGCTTCTAGAAGGGATGGATGGATGAGGACCCCCTTGGGGTCTGGCCGGCCAAGAAGGGGGCTCCTCCTTGGAGCCCCACTTGCCCACTTGCTTCCCCCTTTTACCCTTGGAAAGTGTTTCCTTCATGGGTATTTTTGGTATTTTGAATACCCATCCTACCCCTTGGTTTTCCTATATAAGGAGGAGAGGGGGATGCCCAATCCTTCATCCCTTGCTCTCATACACATTCCATTGACTTGTCTGGCTTCTCTCTCCCTCCCAGCAAAATAGTTTCGTAGAGCCGAAAGGCTGTCTGGGTTCCGGCAGGAACTAGTTCTGGACGGCGAAGCCCTGCCGGATAGTTGACACCGTATGTGTGCAACTCTGTAGAGAGATCGTTGTTTCGGTCTTAGTTCAAGAGTGCCTCCCAAAGGGCTGTCCGAGTGACCGTCCGAGTTTCGAAGGTCCTCCCAAAGGGCTGTCTGAGTGACCGTCCGAGTTTCGAAGGTCCTCCCGAAGGGCTGTCCGCGACACCGTCCGGGGGACTGTCCGATCGCCTCCCGGAGGGCTGTCCGAGGGGCAGATGAGGGTATACATCCTCGCGGTTGGGAGGTTGTAAATCCTAGCTGCGGGGATCTGCACCGCCGATCGTCATCGACTCTACTTCCGCTGCGCTACGAGTCGGTAACGAAAAGATCAAACCTTGTATGCAGTCTCCATAATGGTCCTGGGCTGGTACGTAGGTCGGAAATTTTTTGTTTTCTGTTGCGTTATCCTTCAGTGGCATCATGAGCCGTGCTATGCGTAGATGCAGGTTGCGATCTAGAATACATAGAGATGTATGGGTGTTGCACAATATAATTAGGTAGTAGATGAGTTCTATTACTGAAAATTATTTGTGCGGGTAGCAGATGAAATCTGTTACCCGATGTTCTTGTTGCTTCCCTGGGATTTGCATATTTCTGATCTTGATAACAGCATGGTGGAGTTTCAATATTCTGGCAATCCGCGATCCTGATTGATCAACGAAGTGCTAACCGTTCATTGAATTCCACCGTAGTTAAAAAGAAAGATGAAATTTTGCAGACGAAAGGGCAATGCAGATATGATCTGCACGGGGGTCATGTGTATGACGAAGTTTAGTATGGGGCTTGAGATTTTATTATCTCGTGTTTTCATACACCCCGCGATGTTAATCTAGCGACTTGGATTATCATGCTTGATGATGGACGTTGGTAGCTTCGGTTTGTTTCGAAACCTTAGAAGCCACGTAAAACAAGTTTTTGCATGAACCGATTAGAGGCGTCTAACTTGGTTTTGCAGGATGGTTTGCATGTGCATATGATGTGGTATAGCAGTGCTCATATTAATTTGATTATGTATGAGATGACTATATGATGTAATATTAACATGACCTGCGTGTCATGATTCGGCATGATGGCTGGAGCCATATGATTGTCACTTTAATGACCTGCGTGTCAACCTTAAGTAATGCACTTATTTTATTAGCTATAGAGATAGCAATATTATCTGGTGCATCGACAAGGTGGTGGCAATCTTCGCGAAGGTAAACACCAACGCGAATGCCGAAGACGAAGAAATGAAAGACTTCTCCGTCAGAAAGGGCTATACCATATCATGCTATTATGAATTGCCTGAGATGTTTATTCCTTATGATGCACCCTTCTTGATTGCGCGGTAGTCGCTTTTTATTAGGGTGATCTCTCACAAAAATATCAAGTAGTTAGTGTTCTCACAAGTGTAGCACCGTCACGGCACCTATCTTTTCGGGGTGCACCATGTCACACGGGTACGAACGATTAGAGAAGTGTGAGGCGGGTGAGTTGAGACCTCACAGCGAGATCACTTGGTTGTCTTGACGTTCAGGCATGACCGTCATGAGCTCGGAACACATGCATCGAAAGATGAACAAGAGTCACATAGAGATGTGATTGGCAAGTTGGCCTACCGGTTGAGATTTTCGTCATCAGTGGTGTTACACCAATGGCGAACAATTTAAATGCGGGTCTTGTATCACTCACAATCAATGATGAGAGATATTGATTTGAGTGGGAGCGCACTGTAGAATTAATTCTTTTAATTCTCAGTGCAATTAATTGTGAACTTTGTCTAACTGTAAATTGCATAATAGTTGTAGAATAATGGCTCGCGTTTCCACCTTCCCTATTAAAATTGAATAGCTGTTAAATATCTGGTTAAAACTTTACGGTTGGTAACGTAATGTGAGGATTGTCCTCAAGAGTGTCGAGAAGGACTTTGTCCTATCGCATACTTTCGGTATTCTCCCGCTAATGCTATGGATGATATGACTCTCGTCCTTCGATCCAAAAGCTAAAATTCCGTTACGGTCAAGTGAAATATGTTTGCTTCCATGAGACCCGAACTTCGAAAGTTTGGATAGTTATGTGATATTCATGGAATCTGAAAATCATTTTCAGAGACAGACAAAGGCTAAAAGATATGAGATATCCAAAGCAATGTTTGTTTGCAAAACATTAGTAAAGTGTTTACTATACATTGGACTGATAAAAAAGGGATCCAGAAGAACGCCTGTCATATGATATGAAGGTGAATAAAACAACAACTTAAAGAGAAAGGAAGTGTCCGAAGGGTGTTAGTGAAACTTTTCACGCCTAGGAAGTCCGGGGCTAACGCCACTCTTAAGTTGGGTGCTTCTTCTGAGAGTAGGAGAAATACTGAAAGTTAAACTATTAGAAGTATGAAGGCAGAAAGAAAGAAGACTGGAATATCCAGCTCATGTATGAATGTCATACAAGTTTTTGATGTATAGAAGGCTAGTCAAAGATATAGTTCTTGGGAATTAAGGTTAAACATGTTAATCACTAATTCTTGGGTATTGTGAGTTGATCACAAAGATACCCGCTCGATTGCATTCTGTTGCAACTCGATGTAAGAACTACTACGACCAAAAGGACTTGTCGGAAATGAGGTTTAGATACGCGCTGGGAACATAGTACATGTTACTATACCTTCCATCGGTGTATTACCTATGTATTTATTTTTATAATTCATTTAGAGTTTCACACTCTAGCCCTTTGCATAAGGTATCTTGCAAGAAGGTTGTTCATAAGAGAACTTTTAATGTTCGGTGTTATGAATAACATAAGGGCCATACTTTCATTATGAATGAGATGTGTGTTATGAATATTGATAATAATACATTACCTCTATATTTACTTTTATAATTCATTTAGAGTTTCATATACTCTAGCCCTTTGCATAAGGTATCTTGCAAGAAGGTTATTCATAAGAGAACTTTTAATGTTCAGTATTATGAATAACATGAAGGGCCATGCTTCCATCCTAGATGGGATGTATGTTATGAATATTGATGGAAATATGATACATCCATAACACTGACGCTAAATGTCGCAAGACTAAAAGAATACCACACAAGTGTGGCACTACATTTGGTCACATTGGAGAAACCCGCATGGAAAATTCCATTATGATGGATTTTGAAGTCGTTTGATTTTGAATCATCTGACACTTGCAACTTTCCTCTGAAAAGTGAAGTGACTAAAATACCGTTCACAGGCCATAAGGAATGAGCAAAGAACATATTGGTGATCATACATTATGATGTGTGTAGTCCAATAAATGTTGTTGCAAGTAGTGGATTTATCTATCTTCAGAAATGACTCAAGTAGATATATGGATATTTACTTGTTGAGACATAAGTCTGGATCTTTTGAATTCATTCATAAGGTTTTCAAAAATGAAGTAGAAGTTATTGTAACAAGAAAATTATGTTTCTGCAAATTGATTGCGGAAAGGAATATTTGAGTTACAAGTTTAGCTAATGTCTGATGAGTTGTGAAAGGGGTTTCATAACTTGCACCTCCCGGAACACCACTGCAAGTGAAAAGTCCGTGAAGATGTAATCGAACCATCTATGACATGGTAAGATCAAAGATGACATAATTAAATTTGCCATTATCCCTTTTAAAGTGATGCTTTAGAGACTGCGGCTTTTACACTGAAAAGAGCTCCATCGGGTCTGTTGAAATGACGTCATGGTATGGTACGCCCAACCATGTTATCTCTTTTCTTAACATATGGAATATGGGGCTTGTGTAAAAGGTTACAAACCTATTCCAAATCAGACAAGTGCTGCTTTGTAGGTTATCCCAAGTCATTGGGTATTCCCCCACCACTATACCGAGGCAAAGGATTTTGCCACAAAACGGTATGCTTTTAAAGAGAATAGTTCTTACAAAAGATGAGTGGGAGGACAGTGCAACTCGACGAGATAACGAGTATCTTCGTCATCAGGTCAAAGGAAAGGAACCTTGGAAGTGATTCCGGAGTTTCCTACTGCGACTGATACGGAAGTCTCTACAATAAAATGTATGGACTTCGGTCGAACTTGCAGCTGAACCACGTAGGCAAGGCTCGTGCAAACCTCTCAGGTGCGCAAACGAGATATTGTTGTTGGACAACAGTATACCTACGATACACAAGGAAGCGGTGATGGGCCCTGACTCCGGAATTGGCTAAATGCCAATACAATCCGAGATAGTTTCCATATAAATGTTTCAAGATTAAAATCTTGATACACCTTTCGGAAGGCTTAGAGTCTAACGAATATTTATGGAACTAAAAACTGATATGGATAAAAATGTTTTATCCATAAAGCTCGACTTGTTGAAATAACAAGTTCAAGGAGTTGACTACGATGAGGTTGTTTCACCGTAGCGATGCTTAAAGTCGGTTCGGGTTGAACTAGCAATTAATACATATTTCAATCATGAGATATGAAACATGGATGACGAAAGGATTTCCATCTGATGGAAATGTAACCAAGGACTTGCATGTGTTACAGTCCAAGGTATTTTGTCAGTCCAGAGGATGCTAGTAAGTATGCAAACTTCAGAGTTCCAACAATGGACAGAAGAAAGCAAAATGGAGTTGGAATCTTCGTGTTTTGATGAAATGGTCGAAAAGGGTTTTTGACTTCATCAATGGGTAACGAAGATGCTTGTGATTCAAGAAAATAAGTGGGAGCATAATAATATTTCTATAAACCTTGTGTACTTGACACATTGTTAATTGGAAATAAATTTCTTGACACGAATTAGGACTTCATTTGAAAATAGTTTTTTCGATGAAGTGCTTGGGCTAAATAGCCTTGATATTAGGCATGATGATCTATGGAGATAGATTTACCTAATGGGGCTGAGCAAAGATACATATTGACAAAATGCTAAAACCTTTTAGCATTGAAAAACGTCAAGGAGTGATTCTTGCCGAAGTCACATGGAAAGAGTTTTTGCAAGACTTGGTGTCCCAAAACACTGATGAGCAAAATACATGTTGGTGATTCCACACACTCTTGTGTTTGGATTAATCATGTATTCCATGGTATGTAAAAACAACCAGATATGTCCAATACTCCAAAGTTGTTGCGAGTATAGATACCAAAGTGATCAAAGTACTGATCATGGGACAACAGTGAAAGATGTCATTGAGTACTAGAGCAGTACTGATGACATGTTTTCTCGCAAGCAGAGATTATGAAGTGCTCATTGTAAGTAATTACATCGATACAGTCTTCATCAATGCTCCATGTGATTTTTCGATTATGTTAAGGGTTTTGTGTAATACACAACATGGTGGCACGGTAGTTGGAAATTGTTCCAAACAAGATACTGTGGCGAATTCTATAACAAAGGCTAAGTATGTTGACGCTTTAGAAGGGACAAAGAAGTTGTTGAATCATATAGTTCATTCATGAACTTAGTATGGTTCCAAGATGGCTTTGGTCTTTGGGACACTATTGCAGATAGTTTCTCCATAGCTCAGTCTGAGGAATCAGGTTTCGACCAATGATTCACACATATGCAAAGCCAAGTCCACACAAAATATGAATTTTTTGAAAGCGTGAAAACGCAAGGATATGCAAAGTTACACACGGAGCTGAAGTCATCAGATCCGTTGGACATCAGGCTATACCACATGCGAAGCATATTTTACACCAGTGTGCCACAGGTGTAAAGTGCATTAGCATTAACTAGATTATTGACTCTAGTGCAAGTGGGAGTCTGTAGGACATATGCCCTAGAGGCAATAATAAATGTTATTGATTATCTCCCTGTTCATAATTAGGTTTATGTTCCATGCTATAACTGCTATGGTTCTCGAGTCTACAATAACCACGAGGCTCGGAGGAAGACTCATATGCACGTGTGGAATAATAAACGATAAAATGTATTCCTAGTCTGGCCTCTAAGACTAGCTCAAGTGTTGCATGATGGTTCTGTTTTCCTGATCATGGGCATGTCTATGCCAGCAACTTTGAGGGCACAATGTTAGAAGAACATTTGTGTTGAATCGACCCGAATTGATGTTATGCTATGAGATACATTCGTCACAAGTTAAATGGTTAATAACACAGAGATGGTTAACGTTTGCATGATTCCTCAGACCATGAGAGTATCGAGTTTCTTCATGCTTGATTCATGAACTTTGGGGTTTGTTAAACGTCATACGTAACTGGATGGCTATTACGTCGGCTTACGGGTTCATGGGAAAGTATGTCAAGTAACTTGATAGCTCAAGATTGGGATTTGCTCCTCTGACGATGGAGAGATATCTCTGGGCCCTCTTGGTGTTACGGTATCCATCATCGTCTGGCCAGACACTTTGTGATTTGATCACGGGGATGCCGGAACACGGGAACGAGAAATGAGAACAATACCGGTAACGAGGTAACTGGCATAGTGGACAAGTTGTTGATCCACGGGGATGCCAACATGTCTCACCTCGGGTATTTGTAACATATCGCGAAGCAACAGGAATAGCACGCGGCAACTGGAGGTTCACTCGAATATTCATTTGTGTGGGTATAGGGGTCAATATGGGTGTCCACGGCTCCGATGTTGATCATTGATCGGAAGGGGTTCCGGGTCATGTCTATACTTCACCGAACCTATAGGGTCACACATTTAAGGGTCATCTATCTGCTGAATACTAGACAGGGAGTCTGAGAGAAAATCACCGGAAAAGTTTCGGACACCGGAAAAGTTTCGGACAGCGGAAAAGTTTCACAGAGAGGACACCGGAACAGTTTCGGTAAAACTAAAAAGTTGTTTCAGGGGATACCATTAAGTCAAATTGGTTTTGGCACATGGCTGATAATTCTTGGAGGGTGCCAGAATCATTCTGGAAACTTCTGGGAATTTTCCGGAAGAAAAACCGGAAATGTTCCGGAGCTGCCGGAACCGCTTCGGATGCTTTTCGCAGATGAAAATCTCTAATCCGGAATTGTTCCGGAACGCGTTGAAAATTATTTTTTTGGGTACTGGAAATGTTCTAGGACCACATAAAAAATTTCAGTTCGAACGGACGCTGAAAAATGTCGTCGTGAATAGTGAAAGTGCTTTTTGGGATATTTTTGGAAAGTCACCTTTTGGGATATTTTCCCAAAAGGCTTCTAGAAGGGATGGATGGATGAGGACCCCCTTGGGGGGGCCCCACATGGGGTGTGGCCGGCAAAGAATGGGGCTCCTCCTTGGAGCCCCACTTGCCCACTTGCTTCCCCCTTTTACCCTTGGAAAGTGTTTCCTTCATGGGTATTTTTAGTATTTTGAATACCCATCCTACCCCTTGGTTTTCCTATATAAGGAGGAGAGGGGGCTGCCCAATCCTTCGTCCCTTGCTCTCATACACATGCCATTGACTTGTCTGGCTTCTCTCTCCCTCCCAGCGAAATAGTTTCGTAGAGCCGAAAGGCTGTCTGGGTTCCGGCAGGAACTAGTTCTGGACGGCGAAGCCCTGCCGGATAGTTGACACCGTATGTGTGCAACTCTGTAGAGAGATCGTTGTTTCGGTCTTATTTCGAGAGTGCCTCCCGAAGGGCTTTCCGAGTGATCATCCGAGTTTCGAAGGTCCTCCCGAAGGGCTGTCCAAGTGACCGTCCGAGTTTCGAAGGTCCTCCCGAAGGGCTGTCCGTGACACCGTCCGGGGGACTGTCCGAACGCCTCCCGGAGGGCTGTCCGAGGGGCAGATGAGGGTATACATCGTCGCGGTTGGGAGGTTGTAAATCCTAGCTGCGGGGATCTGCACCGCCGATCGTCATCGACTCTACTTCCGCTGCGCTACGAGTCGGTAACGAAAAGATCAAACCTTGTATGCAGTCTCCATAGTGGTCCTGGGATGGTACGTAGGTCAGAAATTTTTTGTTTTCTGTTGCGTTATCCTTCAGTGGGCGCCCTCGTGAGCAGAGAACGCAGTGTCGGGCGCCGGGGCCACAAGGATCGTCGCTTTGGAGTTCGGTAGGACGCGAGAGGCGCGGGCCGCGCGCGGCAGGCGCCGCGAGGGCCCCGCGCCAATCGGGTCACGCTCCTGAGGGCCCCTGCGCCCCACGGCTCAGGGGGTGCCGGCACAATCCTCGGAAGCAGGGCCCAGCTAGGTCACCAAGGCGCGGCTTGGCTGGCGCCCTGACGCCTCCCGAGGCAGCTACATCGACACAATACTTCTACGGTCGTGCGGGGTGCGGTGCGCTCATGTTTGGGCCGCGGGAGCTCAATCCCGCGGTCATGTGGGGAGCAATGCACTCATGTTTGGGCCGTAGGGGCGCGCAACCGCGGCGAAAGGCGTGGGGTGACTCAAGAACCGAGTTGGGAACTCCTGAGCCTTGTGCCTAGGGGTTCGCCTAGCTATCTGCAACTGTGACACTCTCACGTAATAATGAGTGGGCTGTATATGCCCGGGGTCCCCTGAGGACGCGGAGGGGCCCCCACCCACGCCCAAGTGGAAGCCCCATGCTCCGCGCTGGCAGACGACACGGTCCTCCAATGACTATGCCCACGCCTAGTGGAAGCCCTACGCTCCGCGCTGGGGGAAGACGAAGACCAGTTTTAGGTGCCGGACACGGTTGTTCTTTGCTCTCTTTTGTAAACCAAATTTGTCGTCTTTTGGAATGAAACTTGAAGCTTTCGCGTCTTTTGTTTGAAAAAGGGAGTGGGAATTTTTCTCCTTTGCAGCGTTTCTCGTTTTGATGTCTCGTCTTTAAAAGTTTGGCACATGCCAGCTTTCTCTCTCTTTAGCGCCCCACGAGCGGGGACTGGGCACGATGTGCACCTCGCCAAAGCTTTGGCATTCTAATCCTCGCGCGGCGCTCTCGAGCAAGCCAACAGGCGCATATTGCCTCAGGCTACAGGAGATATGCCCTAGAGGCAATAATAAATGTTATTGATTATCTCCCTGTTCATAATTAGGTTTATGTTCCATGCTATAACTGCTATGGTTCTCGAGTCTACAATAACCACGAGGCTCGGAGGAAAACTCATATGCACGTGTGGAATAATAAACGGTAAAATGTATTCCTAGTCTGGCCTCTAAGACTAGCTCAAGTGTTGCATGATGGTTCTGTTTTCCTGATCATGGGCATGTCTATGCCAGCAACTTTGAGGGCACAATGTTAGCAGAACATTTGTGTTGAATCGACCCGAATTGATGTTATGCTATGAGATTCATTCGTCACAAGTTAATGGTTAATAACACAGAGATGGTTAACGTTTGCATGATTCCTTAGACCATGAGAGTATCGAGTTTCTTCATGCTTGCTTCATGAACTTTGGGGTTTGTTAAACGTCATCCGTAAATGGGTGGCTATTACGGCGGCTTACGGGTTCATGGAAAAGTATGTCAAGTAACTTGATAGCTCAAGATTGGGATTTTCTCCTCCGACGATGGAGAGATATCTCTAGGCCCTCTCGGTGTTACGGTATCCATCATCGTCTGGCCAGACACTTTGTGATTTGATCACGGGGATGCCGGAACACGGAACGAGAAAAGAGAACAATACCGGTAACGAGGTAACTGGCATAGTGGACAAGTTGTTGATCCACGGGGATGCCAACATGTCTCACCTCGGGTATTTGTAACATATCGCGAAGCAACGAGAATAGCACTCGGCAACTAGAGGTTCACTCGAATATTCATTCGTGTGGGTATAGGGGTCAATATGGGTGTCCACGGCTCTGATGTTGATCATTGATCGGAAGGGATTCCGGGTCATGTCTATACTTCAACGAACCTATAGGGTCACACGCTTAAGGGTCATCTATCTGTTGAATACTAGACAGGGAGTCTGAGAGAAATTCACCGAAAAAGTTTCGGAGACAACGGAAGAGTTCCGGAGAGAGAACACCGGAAGAGTTTCGGTAAAACCGAAAAGTTGTTTCGGAGTGTACCATTAAGTCAAATTGGTTTCGGCACATGCCTGGAAATTATTGGAGGGTACCAGAATTGTTCCGGTAACTTCTGAGATTTTTCAGAGACAAAAACCGGAAATGTTCCGGACTGCCGGAACCGCTTTAGTTGCTTTTCACAGATGAAAATCACTAAACCGAAAAGTTGATTCGGAGTACACCATTAAGTCAAATTGGTTTCGGCATATGCCTGATAATTCTTGGAGGGTGCCAGAATCATTCTAGAAACTTCTGGGAATTTTCCGGAAGAAAAACCGGAAATGTTCCGGAGCTGCCGGAACCGCTTTGTTTGCTTTTCGCAGATGAAAATCACTAATCCAGAATTGTTTCGTAATGCGTCGAAAATTATTTTAGTGGGTACTGGAAATGTTCTAGGTCCACATAAATATTTTCGGTTCGAACGGACGCTGAAAAATGTCGTCATGAATAGTGAAATCAGCTTTATGGTTACTTTTTGGAAAGCAACCTTTTTGGGCTTTTGCTCCAAAATATCTTGGAGATGACATGGATGGATGTGGCTGAAATTTAAGCCCCTCCACCCCTCCTTCTCCTATAAATAGAGGTGGAGGGGGCTGCCCAAACTGACTCTTTCTCACATACAAGTGCCATGCATGATCTGGTTTTCTCTCCCTCCCAGCGAAATAGTTTCGTAGAGCCGAAAGGCTGTCTGGGTTCCGGTGGGAACTAGTTCTGGACGGCGAAGCCCTGCCGGATAGATGACACCGTATGTGTGCAACTCTGTAGAGAGATCGTAGTTTCGGTCTTAGTTCGAGAGTGCCTCCCGAAGGGCTGTCCGTGTGACCGTCCGAGTTTCGGAGGTCCTCCTGCAGGGCTGTCCGTGTGACCGTCCGAGTTTCAGAGGTCCTCCCGAAGGGCTGTCCGCGACACCGTCCGGGGGACTGTCCGACCGCCTCCCGGAGGGCTGTCCGAGGGGCAGATGAGGGTATACATCCTCGCGGTTGGGAGGTTTTAAATCCTATCTGCGGGGATCTGCACCGCCGATCGTCATTGACTCTACTTCCGCTGCGCTACGAGTCGGTAACGATAAAGATCAAACCTTGTATGCAGTCTCCATAGTGGTCCTGGGCTGGTGCGTTGGTCGGAAATTTTTGTTTTCTGCTGCGTTTCCCTACACAGGCCCCCGGCCTCAGGAGCGCTCATCTCCTGGCTTTGCCAGGCATTGCGACCCGACGTACCAGCGACGATTGACCCCCGCTCGGGGGCTCAAGCCCACAGTCACCAGAAGAAGGACGGGAAAGGAAAGAAGCTCCGGAGGAGCACACCCTCGCAACGCAGGGGCCCGCTACAAGAACGCCAAGCTAAGTTATCCTAATCATGACGAGCAGAAACATTTCAATTTGCAGCTACATGAATGCTAGAGTGCGAAACGAAAAACGCTAACACAAAGGCGCGAGCGCCATATTCATTACACGCCCCCACGAGGCTCTCCATGGTTCTTGATGCAGGAAATAAAAGCAAAAGACGACCTCCCAAGGATCGCCACTCCTACGGCCCAGCTCCGGCGCCGCTCGCGTTCGGTCGGAGTCCTTCCCCTCCTGGACGTGGGCACAACGGAGGCGTCGCCACTGATGGAGGTACTGCGGCCATCGCCAAGGGCAAGTTCACCCCAAGCGCTCGCCGTCTTCCCCGAAGACCTCGACGAAGAGCGTCGCCGCCCCGTCGTGCTTGAAATAGGGGATACACCCCCCGGGCCGTGGGCGAGGGCGAACATTTGCCGCATGTAGTTCAGGACTCCCCTTGGGAGGCCTCGCGAGGCGGGCCTCGCGAGCGACGCCCTCCCCCACGCGAGCCGCTCGGGCACCAAATGCGAACCCCTAAGTGCCGCGCCATAGGAGCCTTGGTGCCACCAGCGCTCGAACATGAAGGAGATGACGCCTCCCGCGCGCACTCGCGGGGCCAGCACGGTGCTACGGGAAAGAAAAGACGGTGCATAAGAGGGAGAGTCGGGCTCTCGTGGTGCCGCCCCTGAGAACCCGGCACCGGGGCGGCCTGGGTCTCCTCAGGACGTCAGCCTTGCGAGGTTCGGGCGGGCAGCCACCACTGGGGGCTGTGCGGCGCTCCCGCGGGACCCTCTGAGGAGAGTCCGGGGCAAAGCGACGGCCTGGCAAGGCAAGTACAGGTACAAGGAAGCGTGCGGGAGCGCGAGAAGGAAAACGAAAAACCTCGCGGAAGGAATGAGGACGCTTCAGGCATAGCGGGCAACAACTATTCAAAATTAAAGGTATAATACAAACGTTTAACGCCCTCCAGGGGCCAAATGGTTCTTGATGCAACAAGAATAAGGAAAAAGGAGCTCAAGCAGAGGAGGCGATGTCTCTGTCGCGGCTCCTAAGGTCTCGGCTCCGGAGCTGCCGCCTTCCTCGGAGGATGCCGCCTGGGCAAACCACTCGACCAGGGACTCCACGTGCTCGCGCACCTCATCCCTGAGGGGCTTCCGGAGCTACTCGGGCACCGGCTCCGTCGCGCGGGAGAGGTCGAGCGCGGGGGCGTGGCGCCGCAAGTTGGAGAAGACGCGCGTCATCGCGCTATCAAGAAGGTCACGCGCGCTGGACTCGATGTCCTCATCCACTCGGGAGACGCCAGACTCCAGCACCTCCACCACCTTGTGGAAGAAGTTGAGGTAGCCCCCGTTGCCGTGTGCATACGGAAGCGCGGGGGCTTCCCCGACGAACCGGCGGACCGCGCTGCCCGCACGACGGGCGATGTCCAGGTACTGCTTGGCGCGCTGCGCCTCCATCATCTTCGCGTGCGCCGCGTCGTCCCTGGCCGCCTGCACGGCGTTAGCGTCCCCCTCGACCTGGGCCTGGAGGGACGCCAGCTACGCCTTGGCGTCCTCCTCACCCCGAAGCACGGCCTGGAGAGCGGCCTCGACGCCCTGTAGCTGGGTCCTGAGCGCGTCCAGCTCGCCCTGAAGTGCGTCCAGTCTGCGCCTTGCCATGGCTTGAGACTGCGTTTGTATTCCCCCAAAGAGGAAGGGATGATGCAGCACAGCGACGGTAAGTATTTACCTCAGTTATGAAACCAAGGTTATCGAACCAGTAGGAGGATCACCACCACCCAATAAGCAGCACCTGCACATAAACAACAAATACTTGCAACCCGACGCGAAAGAGAGGTTGTCAATCTCTCTACGGTAACAAGATAGATTAGGTAATGATAGATAGGAGAGATAGATCTCTCAAGAGCACAAAATAAAAAGGGCAAATAAAATATGCAGCAGTATATTTTTGAGTTTTTGGTTTTGTAGATCTGAAAACAAAGATTGCAAAAAGATAGATCGGAAAGCAATATGTTGGAAAAGTAGACCCGGGGGTCGTAGGGTTCACTAGTGGTTTCTCTCATGAGTATAGCGCACGGCGGTGAATAAATTATTGTTGGGAAATTGATAGAAAATCAAATAGTCATGATGATATCCAAGGCGATGATCATTATATAGGCATCAGGTCCAAGATAGGTAGACCGACTCCTGCCTGCATCTACCTCTATTACTCCACACATCGACCGCTATCCAGCATGCATCTAGTGTATTAAGTTCATGGAAAAACAGAGTACTGCAATAAGAACGATGACATGATGTAGACAAGATCTATTCATGTAGGAATAGACCCCATCTTGTTATCCTTAATAGCAAAGATACATGCGTGTCTTGCTGCCCATTCTGTCACTGGGAAAGAACACCGCAAGATCGAACCCATCACAAAGCACCTCTTCCGATGGCAAGAAAAATCGATCTAGTCGGCCTAACTAAACCAAAGATTCGAAGAATAAATACGAGGCTATAAGTAATCATGCATATAAGAGATCAAAGAAGACTCAAATAATATTCATGGATAGAAACTGATCATGAACTCAAAATTCATCGGATCCTAACAAACACACCGCAAAATTTTACATCAAATAGATCTCCAAGAGACCATTGTATTGAGAATCATAATAGAGAGAGAGGAAGCCATCTAGATACTGCCTACGGACCCGTAGGTCTATGGTGGACTACTCACGCATCATCGGAGAGGCACCTATGAAGAAGATGAACCCCTCCGTGATGGTGTTTAGATTGGATCTCGAGGTTCTGGAACTTGCGGCGGCTGGAATTGTGTTTCATCAACTCTCCTAGGGTTTTTGGAATATTTGGGAATTTATAGGCATCAGAGGCGGTGGAGAGGGACCCCGAGGAGACCACAACCCATCAGGGCGCGCCGGGGCCCCCCAGCGTGCCCTGGTGGGTTGTGGTCTCCTCGGCCCACTTCTCCAGCACTTCTTTGGCCCACCGGGTGTCTTCTGGTCCAGAAAAAATCTCAAAAAGTTTCGTCGCGATTGGACTCTGTTTGGTATTGATTTTCTATGAAGTAAAAAACAAGCAAAAACAACAACTGGCACTTTGGCACTATGTCAATAGGTTAGTCCCAAAAAATGATATAAAGTTGTTATAAAATGATTGCAAAACATCCAAGAATGATAATATAACAGCATGGAACAAGCAAAAATTATAGATACGTTGGAGACGTATCAGCATCCCCAAGCTTAATTCGTACTCGTCCTCGGGTAGGTAAATGATAAAAATAGATTTTTTTGATGTGGAATGCTGCCTAACATGTTCATCACATATTCTTTTCTTTTGTATAGCATGGACATTTGGACTTGTAAATGATTCAAAGCAATAGTCTAGTTTTAACATAATGACTTCAATACTCAAGCATGTCAACAAGCAACCATGTCTTTCAAAATATCAACACTAAAGAAAGTTATCCCTAGCCCATCATGCTCAATCATTGATACATTCATGAAACACACTCAAATATTAACTATGCCCAATGCTCAAGTACGATCATAGTGCCCCCTAGTTGGTGCTTATAAGAGAAGATGGAGACTCAAAGCAAAAATAAAAATTGCATAAAGTAAATAGATAGGCCCTTCGCAGAGGGAAGTAGGGATTTGTAGAGGTGCCAGAGCTCAAGGTTTAAATTGAGAGAGAGAAAATATTTTGGGTGGCATGCTTTTCCTGTCAACGAAAACGACAAAGTAGTTCACAATACTTTCCATGCTTGGTATATCATAGGCGGTTCCCAAACAGAAAATAAAGTTTATGCCTTTTTCCACCAAACTTTCACTTTCCATGGCGGGCCGTATCCACGGTTGCCTTCCATACCATCACTTTCCAAGGAATTTATTATTTGACAACATAAAGTAAATTTTTTTTTTCTTTTTCATTTCGGGAATGGGCATCCCTATTACCGCCGCACTCTCGTGCAATGACAAGTGAATAAACACTCATCTTGAGAATAACAGATCTCGCATGGAAAAATATTGGACACTCCCCACCGTTTCATGAGCAGTACGGGCACACAAAAGAGAAAATTTATTTTGAAAAATTAGAGATGGCACATAAAAATTTGCTTGGAACGGCATGGAAATACCGTATATAGGTAGGTATTGTGGACTCATAAGGCAAAACTTGGTTTAAGGATTTTGGATGCACAAGTAGCATTTCTACTTAGTACAAATGGAGGCTAGCAAATAGATTGGGAAGCACCCAAACCAAGAAACGAAAATTCACATAAGCGAGCATTGAGCATAACTAACACCGAATAATGCACCACAAGTAGGATGTAACTTCATTGCATAACTATTGACTTTCGTGCATGCATAGGGAATCACAAACCTTAACACCAGTATTCCTACTAAGCATAATTACTCACTAGCATGACTCACAAAGAATCAAGTTTAATTTGTCCAATGATCTTCATGAATTTTTTTATTATATCCTCCTTGTATATCTATCACTTTGGGACTAGTTTCATATATTGCCATTGCTTTTTTTTACAAGCTCAAACAAATTTAAGTGAAGCACATGAGCATAAAGATTTCATCTCTCAAAAAGGTATAAGTGAAGAATGAGAGGATTTCTTCAAAATTTAATAACTCTCAAAATTATCTAAGTGAAGCATGAGAGTATTTCTACAAAAAATTCCAAGCACACCGTGCTCAAAAAGATATAAGTGAACCACTAGAGCAATTCTATAGCTAAAAAAGTTTAAGTGAAGCACATAGAGCAATTCTAACAAATCATAGCATGATTTTGGCTCTCTAAAATAGGTGTGTCCAGCAAGGATACAAATGACAAACTAACAAACAAAGCAAGCAAAGATACAAGACGCTCCAAGAAAAACTCATGATATGTGACGAATAAAAATATAGCTCCAAGTAAAATACCGATGGTCGTTAGAAGAAAGAGGGGATGCCACTCGGGGGCATCCCCAAGCTTAGTTGCTTGTTACTCTTTGGATATATCTTGGGGGTGCGGTAGAATCTCCAAGATTAGGCTTTTTATCACTCCTTATTCCTTCATCCATCGTGATCTCACCCAAAACTTGAAAACTTCAATCACACAAAACTCAACAAAATCTTCGTGAGATCCGTTAGTATAATAAAACAAATCACTACTTTAGGTACTGTTTCAAACCCATTCATATTTTATTATTGCATCATACCTACTGTATTATAATTTTACCATGGCTCATACCCTTCAATATAACCAATAGATTCATCAAAACAAGCACACAATGCAACGAAAACAGAATCTGTCTTAAACAGAACAGTCTGTAGTAATATGTACTCTAACCATACTTCAGTAACTCTAAAAATTCTGAAAAATTAGGACAACGTAAGGAATTTGTATAGAAACACTGTGTTAAAATTTCATCTCAATATCACGTTCCAGAAAAAAAATGAAAATTCATATACTGGATGCAAAGTTTTTGTTTCAGATTCAGCATCACTTCTACTCATCCTATGAATCATCCTAAAGGCTTTACTTGGCACAAACACAAAATAAACCATAAAAACACAATCATAACAGAGGCATAATTGTTTCAACACACAAAAACAGAAAGGAAAAAGCAAAAATTTATTTATTCATTGGGTTGCCTCCCAACAAGCGCAATCGTTATATCGCCCCTAGCTAGGCATAACGCATAGATTCAAGTATTGTCATCTTTAGTTTTAGATCCATAGGATGCCCTCATGATTGATTCATATGGTGTATTAATTCTTGTTCTAGGTAAGTGTTCCATACCCTTTCTAAAGGGAAATTGAAAACGAATATTGCCTTCTTTCATATCAATCACGGCACCTATAGTGTGTAAATACGGTCTACCAAGTATAATGGGACAAGACGGATTGCAATCAATATCAAGCACAATAAAATAAATAGGCACATAGTTCCTATTTGCAAGAATAAGAACATCATTAATTCTTCCCAAAGGCTTTTTAATAGTAGAATCCGCCAAGTGCAAATTAAGAGAACATTCTTCAATATTGGTGAAACCAAGCACATCACATAGAGATTTCGGAATCGTGGAAACACTAGCACCCAAATCACACAAAGCAAAGCATTCATAATTTTTAATCTTGACCTTAATGGTAGGTTCCCACTCATCATGTAATTTTCTAGGAATAGAAATTTCCAACTCCAATTTTTCTTCAAAAGATTTCATCATGGCATCAACGATATGTTTAGTAAAAGCTTTATTTTGCTCATAAGCATGGGGTGAATTCAACATGGATTGCAGCAAAGAAATGCATTCAATCAAAGAGAAACTATCATAATTAAAGTCTTTGCAATCCAAAATAGTGGGCACCTCACTAGTTAAAGTTTTGACCTCTTCAAACCCACTTTTAGCAAAATATTCATCAAGATTTTCACCCTCCAAATTATTGGGACGCCTTCTAGCTAAAGTTGACTCTACTTCAGTCCCTTCATTATCGATCTTAATATTACTAAACAAGGAATCAATATAAGAAACACCAATCACTTTAAGATCTTCACCTTTTTTATGAAGGCAATCATTAGAAAACGATTTTTCTAAGATTTCTCTTTTATCTCTAAGCATAGCGGTTCTTTTCTTACTTTCATCCATGGAGACATATAAAGCTTTAATAGATTCATCAATCTTAGGCACAAAAGCTTTCAACTTGAGATTTTCAACATCATGAGAAATTCTATCAATGCTTCTAGACATATCATCAATCTTATTCAACTTTTCTTCAATCGTAGTATTGAAAGCCTTTTGCGCTTTGATAAACTCTTTAATATTACTCTCAAGATCAGAGGTGTTCCTATTATTATTGTAAGAAGAATTGCCATAGAAATTACCATAATTATTAGAGGAATTTCCAGGAAAAGGCCTAGGATTAAAATTACCTCTATAAGCATTGTTATTGAAATTGTTTCGCGAGACAAAATTCACATCTACGGAATCACTATTTTGCTCAATCAAGGTAGGCAAAGGCACATCATTAAGATTAATTTGAGCATTTTTACTAGCAACCAATTTCATCAAAGCATCAACCTTATCACTCAAAGTACTAATTTCCTCAACCGAATTAACTTTTTTACTAGTAGGGGCTCTTTCGGTATGCCATTGAGAATAATTAGCCATGATATTATCTAGCAATTTAGTAGCTTCACCCAAAGTAATCTCCATAAAAGTACCACCCGCGGTGGAATCTAAAAGATTTCTAGAGACAAAATTCAACCCTGCATAAAATTTTTGTATGATCATCCAAAGATTTAAACCATGAGTAGGACAATTTCTTAGCATCAACTTCATTCTTTCCCAAGATTGTGCAACATGTTCATGTTCAAGTTGCTTAAAATTCATGATTTGCGTCCTAAGGGAAATAATTTTCGCGGGTGGAAAATACTTAGTGATAAAAGCATCCTTGCACTTATTCCAAGAATCGATACTATTCCGAGGCATAGAGGAAAACCAAATTTTTGCACGATCCCGCAAGGAAAAAGGAAATAGTTTCAACTTAACAATATCATTGTCCACATCTTTTTTCTTTTGCATATCACACAATTCTACGAACGTGTTTAGATGGGACGCGGCATCCTCATTAGGAGTACCGGCAAATTGATCTTTCATGACAAGATTCAACAAAGCGACATTAATATCACAAGACTCCGCACTAGTGGCGGGAGGAGCAATCGGAGTACTAGTAAAATCATTGTTATTAGTATTGGAAAAATCACACAACTTGGTGTTTTCTTGAGTCATCGTGACTACGCAAACAAGATTGCAAGCAAGGAAGAGATCCGGCGAGAAAAAGGGCAAACGAAAAAGAGGGCGAATAAAACGGCAAATTGGTGAAGTGGGGGAGAGGAAAACGAGAGGCAAATGGCAAATAATGTAATTGCAAGGAGATGAGATTTGTGATTAGGAACCTGGTAGATGATGATGGAGTCCCCTCGGCGCCTACGATAGGCACGTAGAAGAGACCGCTTCCTCCCCGGCAACGGCGCCAGAAATTCCTTTAACGTGGCTTGAGACTGCGTCGGTATTTCCCCAAAGAGGAAGGGATGATGCAGCACAACGACGGTAAGCACAACTGCGACGGTAAGTAGGAGGATCACCACCACCCAATAAGCAGCACCTGCACACAAACAACAAATACTTGTAACCCGACGCGAAAGAGAGGTTGTCAATCTCTCTACGGTAAAAAGATAGATTAGGTAATGATAGATAAGAGAGATAGATCTCTCAAGAGCACAAAATAAAAAGGGCAAATAAAATATGCAGGAATATATTTTTGGGTTTTTGGTTTTGTAGATCTGAAAACAAAGATTGCAAAAAGATAGATCAGAAAGCAATATGTTGGAAAAGTAGACCCGGGGGCCGTAGGGTTCACTAGTGGCTTCTCTCATGAGTATAGCGCATGGTGGGTGAACAAATTAATGTTGGGAAATTGATAGAAAATCGAATAGTCATGATGATATCCAAGGCGATGATCATTATATAGGCATCATGTCCAAGATAGGTAGACCGACTCCTGCCTGCTTCTACCTCTATTACTCCACACATCGACCGCTATCCAGCATGCATCTAGTGTATTAAGTTCATGGGAAAACGGAATAATGCAATAAGAACGATGACATGATGTAGAAAAGATCTATTCATGTAGGAATAGACCCCATCTTGTTATCCTTAATAGCAACGATACATGCGTGTCTTTCTGCCCCTTCTGTCACTGGAAAAGAACACCGCAAGATCGAACCCATCACAAAGCACCTCTTCCCATGGCAAGAAAAATCGATCTAGTCGGCCTAACTAAACCAAAGATTTGAAGAAGAAATACGAGGCTATAAGTAATCATGCATATAAGAGATCAAAGAAGACTCAAATAATATTCATGGATAAAAACTGATCATGAACTCAAAATTCATCGGATCCCAACAAACACACCGCAAAAGTTTACATCAAATAGATCTCCAAGAGACCATTGTATTGAGAATCATAAGAGAGAGAGAGAGGAAGCCATCTAGCTACTGCCTACGGACCCGTAGGTCTATGGTGGACTACTCACGCATCATCGGAGAGGCGCCTATGAAGAAGATGAACCCCTCCGTGATGGTGTTTAGATTGGATCTCGAGGTTCTGGAACTTGCGGCGACTGGAATTGTGTTTCGTCGACTCTCCTAGGGTTTTTGGAATATTTGGGAATTTATAGGCATCAGAGGCGGAGGCGAGGGGCCCCGAGGAGGGCACAACCCATTAGGGCACGTCGAGGCCCCCCTAGCGCGCCCTGGTGGGTTGTGGTCTCCTCGGCCCACTTCTCCAGCACTTCTTTGGCCCACCGGGTGTCTTCTGGTCCAGAAAAAATCTCGAAAAGTTTCGTCGCGATTGGACTCCATTTGGTATTGATTTTCTGCGAAGTAAAAAAACAAGCAAAAACAGCAACTGGCACTTTGGCACTATGTCAATAGGTTAGTCCCAAAAAATGATATAAAGTTGTTATAAAATGATTGTAAAACATCCAAGAACGATAATATAACAGCATGGAACAAGCAAAAATTATAGATACATTGGAGACGTATCACGCCTCTTGGGCGTGGGCGCCCTGAAGGGGGCCGGTGATCAGACTCGGTGAGCCAGGCATGATTCTCAAGAGAAAGGCGGAGGCAATGACACACTTACTCGTCAGTGGCGGTCCAGCGCCAGCGCGCCTGGACCGGCCTCGAAGGCTGACCCCCGCCGCCCCCAGGAGATGGTGGCGGCGCCAAAGATCCTGCTCGCGCTCCGGCACCGGCAGCACTCCCCCCGTACGCCTTGAGGGAGAAAGGAGGAAGTGGGCGGTGTTCCTACGAAGGTGGCAAGCGGGAAGGTGTGCGAGTGTGGCACTGCCCCTCGGGTGAGGCGGGTTTATAGGCGCAACCATGGTCCCCGAGGCATCATGGGGAGTGGAGGCGACGCACGCTCCTCGGGTGCCACGTGTCGTGCTCCACGCGCAGGTAGCTCTGTCTCACGTCACCTCGCTCCCCCTGACGGGTCACTTCAGTGTGGGCCAGAGAGTAAGGAAAGCACAAGAGGGCGGCGTCAATCGAGGAAGGGCAATGATGACCGACGCAGCCCACCGGCCTCATGTCAACTTGACTCAGGGTGGTTCCCGAGGCCTTGCGGAAGAGGAGGAGTCCAGCGACCTACCAGGCGCCACGCGTCGAGCCTGGCCCGCAGGCAATTAAGGGCCCACGGCGCTTCGCCCTTCCTCCCTTGGCTTCGCCCTGAAGCCAGCCCGATCACGCCTTGGGACCGGGGGCTACTGTCGGCGTTCTGGGTTCGGGGGTAACCAGACCTGCCTGCCTGCGGGCCAGCGCGTGGCCCACCTCGACGGCCCGGTACGGCCTGGCAGCAAACGCCCCAGGACAAGACCCTCGTGAGGGCCCAGGACTCCCGAGGAGAACGATGCCAAGACCTCTAGAGGAGCGGCCTCCCCTGGAGGCCTCCCGAGGAGCGGAGATTCCTATGCAGGTGCCCGGCCTCCGGAGGCAGCGATGACGTGAGTCATGACGACCAAGGCCAGTGGGCACAGGGGGGACAGTTTCCCCTTTGGTGCTAAGGAGGCAAGGACGTACACAGGTTCCCAAGGGACCCCCCCAAAGGTTTCCCATCTGGTGCAACGAGACCAAGACCACGAGCTCGGCAGGAAGGATGTCATCGCCGAGCCCACCTCTGCGTCACGCCCAGCTGCTTTGCAGGCGAAGACCATCTTTAGTCAGGACAAGCTCTACCTCCTGTCCCCTTGCAAATTTGGCCGTTGTGGGAACCCTTCCCGCCTGTGCGATAAGGGAAGAGGACCAAGGCCACTATAAAGAGGGACTAGCCTCCACCGTAGAGAGGGACGGATCCACCCTCACTGAAGAGCCCTCACGAGGTCGCTCAACCACCGTACTAGTTCATCCACAAACCTCCTCGTGAGGCCAATCCACCAAAGCAGGAGTAGGGTTTTACACCGCAAGGTGGCCCGAACCTGGGTAAGTCATGTGTCGTTGCTTATTCTTCCCGGGTGAGAACCGTGGGAGGGTCGTGGTGTAGCTGTGAGGTTGAGTAGAATCGAAGGGCGGGCGCACCCCTGTGTTCGAACCTTCCTTGGGTCTACGGAGCCCTGATTCCGACAATTATCTTGAATATTGTCATGATCACAAATCTAACGACTCGCTTGATATTTGTGATAAGGATGTCCCATTTGATGATGACAATGTGGAACAAGGCTACTATGATGAGGATGAAGAGTTCAACATTGAATTTGAGAAGACTATGAAGAATCTTAGTCTCATGCCCGACTTCAAAGACTACATGTCCGGAGGAAAGGAATGGATTCTCGATAGTGGATGCACCAATCACTTGACTGGAGATAGAGACATGTTTCGTGAGATCACACCAAATGATGGACCTTGCAAGTACGTAACGTTTGGAGACAACTCCAAGGTAAGGTACTTGGCCTTGGTAAGGTGTCCATATCTTATGATAGCTCCATTCAAAATGTCATGCTCGTTGAATCTCTTGGATACAATCTTCTCTCCGTATCTAGACTTGCCGACTTTGGTTTCAATGTGATATTTACTAAAGTAGATTGCCAAGTGTTTCGTCGAGATAATCATAGCATGGTCTTTACCGGTTTTCGTAAAGGTGATGTATACATTTTTGATTTCACTAAGAGAGCCCAACCTCGCACTTGTCTTATTGCAAAATCTTCTAAAGGTTGGTTATGGCATAGAAGGCTAGGACATGTTGGTACACGTAATTTAGACAATATTATCAAAGGTGATCATATACCTTATGTTAAACATGTTATCTTTGTCTATGTTAAACATGTTATCTTTGACAAAGATAGACTTTCTAGTGCTTGTCAAGCAGGAAAACAAGTTGGAGGAAGTCATCCCGTAAAGAATATCATGACTACTAGGAGACCACTCGAGTTGCTTCATATGGATCTCTTTGGTCCCAATGCTTATAAGAGCCTCGATGGAAATTCCTTTGGTCTAGTCATAGTTGATGATTTTTCTAGATTTACGTGGCTATTCTTTCTTGATGATAAGTCACACATTCAAAAGATACTCAAAGCTTCGCTCGGAAGGCCCAAAATCAGTTTGAAGTGAAGATCAAGAAAGTTCAGAGCGACAACGGATCGGAGTTCAAGAACACGAATGTGGATACCTTTCTTAACGAAGAAGGGATCTCACATGATTTCTTGGCTACATACACGCCTCAACAAAATGGAGTTATTGAGAGGAAGAACCGGACTCTCATAGAGATGGCAAGAACGATGTTTGACGAGTACAAAACTCCAAGACACTTTTGGGCGAAAGCGGTGGAAACAGCTTGTCATGCCACCAACCGACTCTACCTTCACAAGCTTCTCGGTAAAACGGCATACGAGCTACTCACCGGTAATAAACCCCAAGTTAGATACTTTCGAGTATTCGGCTCAAAGTGCTACATTCTTTATAAGCATAGTCGTTCTAAATTTGCTCCTAAATCACATGAACGTTTCCTACTTGGTTACAGATCAAACTCTCACTCTTACCGTGTCTACAACAACTTCACTCGAAAATTTGAAGAGACGATAGATATGAAGTTTGATGAGACTAATGGTTCACAAGTCGAATAATTGCCAATTGATGTAGGAGATAAAGGTCCTTCGGAGTAATCAATAGTCCAAATTCGTCCCATGGAGGTGAAGGAAAGTTCTTCATCAACTCAAGTGGAAGCCCCCACTTCACTTGGAGGCATCCACAAGCGGTACACGTCAAGATGAAGGAAATGAGGAAGTGCAACTAGAAGATCCACCTCAACCTCCCTCTACACCACCTCAAGGAAATGACGACTTCAACACTAACAACGATGAAGAAGATGATTATGAGGAAGCTCCACCATCCATAACTCAAAAGCTATCTCGAGTTCAAGCAAGAGTAGACAAGAATCATCCCGTTGAACAAATACTTGGTGACATCAAATCGGGGAGAATCACTTGCTCTAAAACTCGCTTGGCTAAATTTTGTGAGCATTACACATTTATCTCTAGCATTGAGCCTATGAAGGTAGAAGAAGCCCTCGAAGACCCAGATTGGGTAAATGCCATGCACAAAGAACTATACAACTTGGAGAGGAATGAAGTTTGGACACTTGTGGAGAAGCCCAAGGACGAGCAAAACATCATTGGAACCAAATGGGTATTTCGCAACAAGCAAGATGAAGATGGACAAGTTTTACACAACAAGGCTCGCCTTGTAGCTCAAGACTACACTCAAGTCGAAGGTATGGACTATGGTGAGACATATGCCCCCGTTGCTAGACTTGAGTCAATTCGCATTCTTCTTGCTCATGCCAGTCATCATGATATCACTCTTTACTAAATGGACATTGAAAGTGCCTTTTTACATGGTGAAATTGAGGAGGAAGTCTATGTCAAACAACCTCCAGGATTTTTCAACCCTAAGAAACCTAATCATTTCTATAAACTTCGCAAAGCTTTCTATGGTCTTAAACAAGCCTCTCGAGCTTGGTAGAAATGTTTAACAAAGTTTCTTATAGAAAAGGGTTTAAATTGGTGAAATTGATGCAACCTTGTTCACTAAAAGGGTTAATGGTGAATTATTTGTGTGCCAAATTTATGTGGATGATATCATATTTGGATCTACTGACCCTCATTTTAGTGAGAAATTTGGAAGGTTGATGTCCGAGAAATATGAGATGGCTATGATGTGTGAGCTGAAATTTTCCCTTGGTTTGCAAATCAAGCAAACAAGAGATGGTACATTTGTCTCTCAAACAAGTTATACCAAGGACTTGTTCAAAAAGTTCAACATGCAAGAATGCAAAGGTATGAAAAACCCCATGCCTACTAGTGGACGTGTTGACCTCACTAAGGAGGACAGACCGATTGATCAAAAAGTTTATCGATCAATGATTGGTTCATTGCTATACCTATGTGCCTTCCATCCCGATATCATGCTAAGTGTGTGCATGTGTGCCCGATATCAAGCGACACCTAAAGAGTGTCATCTTAAGGCAGTGAAAAGAGTTGTGAGATACTTGATACATACACCAAACTTTGGCATTTGGCATCCTAAAGGATCTTCCTTTGACCTTATTGGCTATTCCGACTCGGACTATGCCGGAGATAAGGTTGATAGAAAATCCACTTCGGGTACTTGTCAATTTCTTGGGAGATCTCTTGTTTCTTGGTCCTCCAAGAAACTAAACTCGGTATCTCTATCTACCGCCGAAGCGGAATACATTGCCGCCGGATCATGTTGTGCACAATTTTTATGGATGACCCAAACTCTTAAAGACTATGGAATGCATGTGAAACATATTCCATTGATTTGTGACAATGAGAGTGCTATCAAAATTCTAAACAATCCCATGCAACATTCTCGAACTAAGCATATTCAAGTTCGTCATCATTTCATTCATGATCATGTTGCCAAAGGGGATATCAATCTCAAAACATGTTCGTACCGACAAGCAATTGACAGATATCTTCACAAAACCGCTTGATGAGGAAATATTTTGTCACTTTATGAGTGAGTTGAACATCATAGATGCTTCAAACTTGTTCTAGAGACTCACTCAGGTGCATGCAAGGGCATGAGCTTACATGACTACTCCTTGATACTATTAACATAATACTATCTCATAACTTGGAAAATTATGCTCCCTCGTATTGCACCTAACATTTTGTAGGTACTTGGATGGACTACACTCTATGAGATTGCCATCAACTCAAATTCTTAAGCAATCTTGTAATGGCCAAGTATCAACAATTTTCCTTGTGATGAAGGAAGAAAGACAACTAAAGCGATATCCTTGACAACATTTGACTCAAAACTTCACTCTTGTCAATTTGGATATATTCATGTTAGTCCTTGCATGACTAACCCATGTCGGAGGATCTACTTCAAAGAAAGAAGGATAGCTCCAAACTCCAACACTGGAGCATCCACAACAAGTCCACCTACATGTTTTCGTCATCAACATCACCCAAAGGCATGTAATCATAGCCTTGAGAAAGCCTTACTCCAAGTCATGAGTCAAAGCATCTCTAAGTGATATGAAGACATCAAAATGCTTAAACAAAAAATGGTAACCCTATTTTGAGCTTAACGGTGAGTATGACCTATATGATCAAGTGTTCTCAATTGGCTCATAAGTCAATATACTCTAATATAGGTGACCTAGTCGCCAATCATCATCTAGATGAAGCTTCTTGGTTGGATCATCTTTAGTAGCATGCTTTTCTTGGTACCAATCAATCAATCTCCATCTAGTTGAAAATTCATTGCAATTCTTATCGGAATTTTCTTTCAAATTTTATCCAAATTCTCTGAAAATTTTCTGAACAATATTATTGTGAAAATTGGCTAAGTTTGCCTCTGCCAAGTTTCTGCTTGCATTTCGGAATCTCCGATGGAAGGAATTCGGCGTCACGATATAGCAACTATGTTGCAAAATACTTCCTCGGTACAATCGATATTATTTCCCTTGGTGCCACCAAATAACCTCAGAGACCTAAATCCAGTTTCGGCCCCTCTACCCCATTTTGACTTGGAGTCACCGATTTTACTGTTGCCAGATTCTTTGCCAAACATTGCAATTTTCTCTAGATCTTCTCCATGACCCTTCTCTCCAGGATCCCTTACCCTCTGACCCTTCTTGGAAATTGATGCCAAAGGGGAAGAAATATCAAAGCTTAAGAATATAAAGAGGGAGTATATATCAAGGGGGGGGAGATCAAATCAACCAGTATTGAAAGAAGAGAGACTAAGTGTGTCTTTGATTTTCATCATTCTATGATCTTGAATTTTAGACTTATTTCACCCTACCTACTCCCAATATCTACATGCTGAGATTCAGAGGGAGAGGTAAGAGAAGAAAATCCATACTCGGGGAAGAAAGTTCTATTGATACCTTGTTGAAAATCTTTCTAGAAACAAACATCTTTTGGGGACATGTCAATCTTACAAAAATACTATTCCTTCTACATGTCTTCCAAATCTTGGCATTCCTGAAACTCTTGCATTTGTATGAAAGGAACATTCTTGTGTTATCTAACCTTGTTTTCTCAAGTATGTTTTCCCTAGTTAAAATGCTCTAGTACTTCAAGGTAAGAATATGCATCGTCTTCATTTTCAGGATGATCTCTTGCTTCTTGGACATATTGTTTGCAAGAGAGATTCATGAACATGAACACACTTCATTCACATCTATGTTTGATGCATATAGCCACAATACATATGACTTATTATGTCTTCTCTTCTATGTGTGCTCATGCATTCCAAAAGCAATTATTCTATAAATAGAATTGCACACATGTAGGGGGAGCTTGTTCTAAGTCATATGTCTCTCAAAGCTATCATATATCTCATCGGATATTCCATTTGAAGCTTTGATTGTGGGTTTTTTTATATCTGTGCCCCTGGTTCCTTAGTTGTACTCATTCATCCCCACGCTCTTAACGTTTGCTCACTCTTCCCCACTCTCTTGTCCGAAACCCTCATGAATGGTCACAATGGAGGATGTCGTCGGGTCAATCGTTTGACAGTTAACTATGACGAGTGGGGCCGCGCTGGACTGCGTCGCCTATTGGACCCGACGAGTGAGTCCGTCCCGCCCCATTTCCGGCCACACGGACGCCGAACGGACGTGCACGCGCTTTCTCCTCGACCGCCTTGGGGACGCGTGGCGGCCTTCCAACTACCCCCACAGCCAAAAGTAAATGCGCACGCGATGTGGGCCCGCTTGTCAGCCACCCATGTTCGGGTCGTCGTCCTTCTTTAAATGCAAACCCATGGACCGGCCAGTCCATAGTAGCTTCCATCCTTCCAGAGCCACGCCTGCCCCCTCCACCCCCGGCAGGATCTACAAACCCTAGCCCACCGGCGACAAAACCCTAGCCAGTAGCCATCATGGGCATCTTCTCAGGGGCCGGCTCGAGTTTCGGCAAGAAGGATAAGGCCCCCGCCGTCCCTTGGCGCGTGCTACCCCCGCCGTCGTCTTCCCGTCAGCCTCGGCAGCGGATTAGCGTCCCAGTGCACCAGGCGAGGTGGCACCGGGAGCACCGCATCCCTCTCCCCTACCCCGACGTGATCCTGCCACACTACTGGCACTTGGATCCTCTCCGGATCCAAGTGCCGGAGGTGCCACGGTCGGCGCGGGCGCATGTGGAGGAGGTGAGGCGCCGGCGGCAACAGCTCACGCCCGAGCAGTGGCTCAACCCGGCCTACGCTGTAGACTCTCCCGATTGGGAGGTCTGGTTTGCGTTTGAGCACGAGGAGCATCGCCGGCGTGGCGTCCGCGACGTGCGGACTGGCACCCCGCCGCCCCTCATCGTGCGCGATGAGGACCAGGAGGCGGAGGCCGCATACCAGGAGGCGCTCGCAGCTGCCCTCCGTGAAAGCGAGGAGGAAGAGCGGCGCAAGGAGGAGGAGGAGGAGGAGGCTTACCAAGCGCGGATGGAGGAGGCCATTGCGCTCTCCGCTGCCGGCGACTGCGTCATGCCGCCGCTGGCCCCTCCAGGCTCCAGCCGGCGCCGACCGCCCTCAAGCCCGAGGAGTACATCTGGGAGGGGGTGGTGCACGAGTGGGTGAGCGCGCCACCCATCTGGATGATGGCAACGCCGGAGTAGGAGCAGATCTACCTGGAGCATTGGCGACAGCAGCAGCTGCGGGCGGAGCGTCGCGAGGGTCGGCGGCTTGAGGAGATGGAGAAGGACGCCGAGGCAGAGGAGGAGGAGCGTCGTGCCGAAGCCCAGGCAGCGGCGGTGCAGCCACCGGCGGACGACGTCGCCCCCGCCTTGGAGACGGCGTTCCCCTGGGCTGGGCCGGCGCCGACCCTCGTCGACCTCACCGGCCCCAACGACGACGACGAGGAGGACGCCTAGGGCAGCGCGCCTCCTTGTTTTCATTTTAGTTTTAATGTTTTTATTTTTAATCTTTTTAGTTTTAATGTTTTTAGTAAATGGCTGGCAGACTTGTGAAGTATCGCCGGCCTCTGTGGCCGGCATTAATGTATAATTAAAGTCAGTGCATGGTGATATGACGTGTGAACGTGAACGTGATGTGATGTGATATTTAATTAAGGCAGAATTTGAATTTGGGCTAACCCTTTATCATATGAACAAAAATACCATGTGAACAAAAATATCATGTGAATTTGGGCTAACCCTTTAACATTTGAGCAAATAAAACAAAAATACACTCCAAGAATAAAACATATCATATGAACTAACCCTTTATCGCAAATGATCATGTTAGCCTATGTTTGCTGTTGATCCTAATTTGAATTTGAACTAACCCTTTGAATTATTACACATGTTATGGTGATGAGCTCCGATGTATCTGTGTAGTCATGAGAAATATGGCATGGTGATGAGCTCCAAAGTTAGGGCAAACATACCATTTCTAATATAAATCATTATAAAAAAAAGTTCAAATTCCAATAATGAAAAAATAAATTCAGATCCTTCTTATTCACACTAAAATGAAGCTTTCGTGATTTTCTTACTTTTTTTCATTTTTTCGTAAACTTAAACCCACTATCACTCTCTTCTCGAACTCTATACAATCTCGTATGTGATGGCTCATTTGTGTGAAGGATTTTTCATGAAAATTTCCATAAACCAAGATTATTATTATTTTGTCATTACCATGTCACATACAACTACATTGTGCGCAAGTCTTCCATTTTTTGATTTTTTTTTGAATTTGTTCTGCTCATTTGAACTTGGAAATGGTTGCTCACCTCAAAAAATGATTTTTCATAAAAATGACCCTAAACCAAGGTTATATTTTTTATGGTAACTATGTATTATAAAACGACGAACCGCAAAGATTTACTATTTTTTTGTTTTTCTTTGAATTAGTTAAGGTCATTTGAAAGTTGGTCAAACCTAAGATAACCCCGCTGACCGGCTCAAAACCCCGCAATACCTCTTCAAACCCTAGTGACGAACTGCAGCCGTTCGATCATACCCTAGCGCCAAGCGACAGCCCTCAGATATGGGCTTCTAGAAGGAATTCCGAGGGCAGGCTGTGTGCAGGCTCCGCGCCGTTGGATCACATGGATGGCTCCGCATCGTTGGATCATTGGGCGATCCGCGAGAGGTTGGTTCTGCTCACCCACTCATCTGCCCAAAACAAAATCAAGTCTTGGTTGGGCCTTCGCAAGCCATTGACCGTCGAAGGCCCACAAAGATAAAAGAGGCCTATAAAACAGTGCACGCACTGGTTCTGTTTTTTTTTCTTTATTAATTTGATTGCACCGTTTTTTTCTTTATTGATTTGATTGCACCGTTTTTTCTTTTCTTTATTGATTTGATTGCATCATTTTGTTTCATGCAATATGGCCACCAACAAGTAAAAAATGGGCTCCAACAAGTAGAAAGGGTTTATATTAGATTCAAAAGCATCATTCCGCAACCGTACATCTCATATTCATATTAGAAAGGGTGAATCCATAGAAAAGCATGCACCTACGTACTACAAAGAATCTATCTACTCTCCGTCGGAGGCGATGTCGACGATCTCCATGCCCTCCGGCGGATAAATGGCTGCCTGTCGCAGCCGCGCCCCCTTCGGCGCCTGCGGCTGCTCCGCTGCCGCCTCCTCTGCCTCTATCTCCGCCTCCAGCTCGTCGAAGAGGACGTCGGCCTCCGCCTGCCTCTGGCGGATGAGCCGGCGGTTGGCCTCCACCTCGGCCTCATCCCGGATGTAATCCAAGATGGCCTGCTGCTCCACCATGTCCTCCGACTGGGCGCCGGCGAACTCCTCCTGCTGCTGCTCCTCCTCCATGGATGTCGACTGCTCCTCCTCCATGGCCGCCGGCTGCTCCTCCTCCTCCTCCGTCTCCAACGAATCCGGAGGGAGACCCGCAACGATGCGGGCGGCGCGGCGAGCCTGTATCTCCGCCTCGATCTGCAGGCGCCGCTCCGGAGTGAACTGCGCGTAGGTGGTGATGAGGCGCCGGACCATCCTGACGGCGAGGGAAGTGTGAGAGGAGGCGGATGGGCTCGGGCGGTGGTGGGGTGGAGGGAGAAGGAGAATGTGCTAGGGCTGGGGGACGCCGGCCGCTTAAATAGTCGGCTATGGCCTCGGACGGCGATCCGAAGCGGCTTCACGTGGCGTTCATACCGCGCCGACGGTTGAGGCGCCCATCGGACCGTCGGGTTTCCCGGCGAGTCCGCGTGGGGCCACGCCATCAGCCTGACGTGGCAGGCGCCTGTAAAAAGACGCCTGTAAAAATGGATGGACGCCTGTAAAGTGGCGCATCGTGGCGGCGCGCATCGGCGCATGCATGCTAGATCACGTGGCATGCATAGCAGGCTTGTGTACCATGGCGGCGCGCATCGGCCCAACAGTCCAACGAAACTAGGGCCCCGCTCGTCAGCAGTTAACGGTTAAACCATTGACCCGACGGCATCCTCCGATGTGACCATTTGTGAGGGTTTCGGGCAAGAGAATGGGGAAAAGTGAGCAACCGTTAAGAGCGTGGGGATGAATGAGTACAACTAAGGAACCAGGGGCACATGAATAGAAAGCCCTTGATTGTGTGTTGTCATCAATTACCAAAAAGAGGGAGATTGAAAACACAAATGCACCCTTGGTGGTTTTGATAATTAATGACAACATACATTGTTTCTTGGACTAATGGTTTTGTCTAGTATATTTTAGGAGAAGTCCAAAGATTGTAATGCCTAGGAGATATGGTGAGAAACCCTTTGGATGGAAAGGAGTCCCATTGGCAAAAGCTTCAAGACTCTACATTTTATTTTATGTAATTTGATCACACTTGAGTCCATAGGAAAGCCAATACTATTAAGAGGGGCTGAGGTACTGATGATGATTTGGTTGCTCAAGTGTTTAGAGATATGCCACCAAAAGCCTCAATCAAATTCTCACAAAACCATCAGTCTTAAACCCTAAAGTCCATTTTCAGTGCCACCAAGTTTTTCACTTCGGTCCCACCGAGACAGATCCTATGCCAAGCTCTAGCACCTCAGTAGAACCGTGATTGCATTTGGTGCAACCGAAAAGCAGTGACCAACCTTCTGTGATCGAAATATTTAATTTCGGAACTTCCGAGTTTTATGTTTCGGTCCACCGAAGTACTAGATCTGCCTATGTTAAACTGAATCGGCCTCACCGAGATGTTCCTTTCGGCCTCACGAAAAATCCAAAAGTTAGGGCATTTTGCACTAGTCGGTAGAACCGAGTTTGAACTTCGGGTTCACAGAGTTGGGAAATAATGTTGTAATGGTTGGATTTGTGGAGAAGGCTATAAATACCCCTCCACTCCCTCTCACTCATTGAGAGAGCCATCGGAACAAAACTACACTTCCTAGTTTAGCATCAACACAACATCTATTACCTCTTGGAGAGTGGTGTCTCCTAGATTGGTTAGGTATCGCTTGGGAGCCTCCTAATCATGTGGAGTTGAACAAAGAAGTTTGTAAGGGCAAAGAGATCGCCTACTTCGTGGAGATCCACCCCGAGTGAGGCTAGTCCTTCATGGACGTAAGCCATGGTGGAATCGGCAAGTTACTTCTTTGTGGACCCTTCGTTGGTGGAGCCCTTCATGGACTCAAGCAGTCGTTACCCTCTATGGCTTGAAGTCTCCATCAACGTGGACGTACGATAGCACCACTTATCAGAACCACGCCAAAAATCTCCGTGTCTTCATTGCGTCTGATCTTCCTACTCTACCATCCTTATGTTTCTTGCAAATGCATGATATATACATTCCTCTGCTCTATCTCTAGATATGCATGTGTAGGACTCATTGGATGCAACTTAACTTGTGCTAAAATCTGCCTAAATATCAAGCAAATAAAAAATAGCACATTTATCTTGTTAACTGTCTATTCACCCCCCTCTAGACGCCACTTGTCGATCCCACATCTTCCTCTTTCTTTGTGTTGCTGCTGGAGGGATGTCCTGCTTTGCCAGGGCGGTTGGCCCGGCTACGGCGCCAGAGCAGGATCTTACTTCTCTTCTATCTGGAAGGGGCACATATAGCGGTACTCAAAGCCATAGATGATGAAGGCTTATGCAGGTGTGTTATATGCACATATGTGTCCATGTCTTCTAGATGCTGGAGCAAAAGAAATTGGGGGGCAGCGTTGCAGTGATTATGTCGTAGTTGAAGATGATGACCTGCTTGGGTCTGGTTGCAGATTCTTTTGTTGTAGGAGTTTTCTCGCAAGGTTTAGGAATGACTAGCAAATGAGTATGTGCGATTGAAAGCACATATGCTCCCTTGGTGGTTTTGATAATTCATGACAACATACATTGTCTCTTGGACTAATATCTCTACCTAGTTCATTTCAGGTTTAGTCCACAGAGAGTGTTGGCAAAGGATTGTGAGGAGATACCCCAAGATGCAAGGAATGGATTGGCAAAGCTTCAAGCTAGAAGACTCTACATTTTACTTTGTGAGAAATCACCTTGAGTCCATAGGAAAGCCAATACTATTAAAAGGGGGTAAGGTTTTGTTGGTGAACAAATTGCTCCACGTGCACAAGTGCTAGTCACCAAAAACACCCACAAGCTCTCCCACAAAGATTCTGTCTAAAAACCCTAACACTCAAAATCGGTGCCACCAAGAATTCCATATCGGCTACACTAATTTTAAACCCGAGACAGAAACCCTAGCCACAAACCCTTCTTCGGTGCAACCAAGTTCACATCAGTGCAACCGAGTTTCAGTGACCAACCTTTTGGTGTCCCAAATCATAAAATCGGAATTTCCGAGTTTATGCTTCGGTCTCACCGAGTTTTGGGAACTGCCCACGGCCACTGGTTTTGGTACCACCGAGAGTTCCATATCGGTCTCACCGAGATTCCTAAAGTTGCCACATTTTGAACAAGTCGATGCCACCGAGTTTTACTTTGGTTTCACCGAGTTGGGCAATAATGTTGTAATGGTTGGATTTTTGGAGATGCCTATATATACCCCTCCACCACATCCCACTCGAAAGAGAAGCACTCAGAACTATTCCATACTTGCCCTATCCAGTTTTTTGAGAGAGAACCACCTACTCTTGTGTTGAGATCAAGATCATCCACTCCAACCATATGGATCTTGATTTCTAGCCTCCCCAAGTTGCTTTCCATCCAATCAATCCCTTCCACCAAGACAAATCTATGAGAGAGTGATTGAGTGTTGAGGAGTCCATCATCTTGAAGCACAAGAGCAAGGAGTTCATCATCATTATCAAGCCTATTACCTTTTGAAGGGTGGTGCCTCCTAGATTGGTTAGGTGTTGCTTGGGAGCCTCCTACTTCGTGTTGTGGAGTTGAACCAAGAAGTTTGTACGGGCAAGAAGATCGCCTACTTCGTGAAGATCTACCCATAGTGAGGCTAGTCCTTCGTGGACGGAAGCCGTTATGGAATAGTCAAGGTTGCTACTTCGTGGACCCTTATGGGTGGAGCCCTCCGTGGACTCTTGCGACCGTTACCCTCCGTGGGTTGAAGACTCCATAAACGTGGATGTACGATAGCGCCACCTATCGGAACCACGGGAAAAATCTTCGTGTCTACAATTGTGTTTGATCTTCTAACTCTTACCTCTCTTACATGTGCTTGTCTTTACTTTCCGCTGCTATACTCATAGACATGCATGTGTAGGGTGTGCTTGACTTGCTACTATTGCTAAAATCTGCCCACCAATTAACTTGGGAAAAGGTTAGGTTTTAATTGGTCAAGTAGTCTAATCACCCCCCTCTAGACGTCGATTCTATCGATCCCTTCAATTGGTATCAGAGCTTTGGTCTCCAAAGCTTCGGTTTCATCACCGTGGAGGAAGATGGATGTGTCTAGTTTGGGGAGTATTAGTTGTAGAGTGCTCGTTCTCGATGGGGAGTACTATAGTCAATGGAAATATAAGATGCTTGAACTATTCAATGAATTTCATCTAAGCAAGTATGTTAAGAACCCCTATGTATCTCCCATTGATCCCTTACATCCCACACACGAAGAGGAAATTGATATGCTATGCAATCTTAGAACAGTTAATCTTATTATTAGAGGATTGCCTAGAATTGTGCTTAATCAAATGAAGAATTTTGAATGTGCTTATACTTTGTGGAATGATTTGGAGAAACGATATCCAAATTATTCATTAAGTAATCTTGATGAAATTCTTCATAAAACTATTGCCTTTCACAAAATGATGCCTAGTGATCCTAAATTTGATGATTATCTATTTGAGCTTAGAGACATCATGCGTGCTAAAGGAGATGTCATAACTATCAACAACATCATTGTAGAAGCCATTCGCATTCATAATATTTAACATTGTCATGATCAAAACTCTAACGAATCACTTGTTTCTTGTGACGAGGATTTCCCACTTGATGATGACAATGTGGAACATGGCTACTATGATGAAGATGAGTTGTTCGACATCGAGTATGAGAAGACAATGAAGAATCTAAGTCTCATGGCAAACTTCAAGGATTACATGTTCGGAGGAAAGGAGTGGATTCTCGATAGCGGATGCACCGATCATATGACCGGAGATAGAGACATGTTTGAAGAGATCACACCAAACCATGGACTGCGAAGGTGTGTAAATTTTGGAGACAACTCCAAGGGTAAGGTACTTGGTCTTGGTAAGGTGGCCATATCCCATGATAGCTCTATTCAAAAAGTCATGCTTGTTGAATCCCTTGGCTACAATCTTCTTTCCGTATCTAGACTTGCCGACTTCGGTTTTAATGTGCTATTTACCAAAGTAGATTGCCAAGTGTTTCATCAAGATAATCATAACATGCTTTACCGGTTTCCGTAGAGGTGATCTATATATTGTCGATTTCACTAAGAGATCCAAACCGCGTACTTGTCTTATTGCAAAATCTTCTAAAGGTTGGCTTTGGTATAGAAGACTAGGACATGTTGGTATACATAATCTAGACAAGCTTATCAAATGTGATCATATTCTTGGTGTTAAAGATGTTGTCTTTGACAAAGATAGACTTTGCAGTGCTTGTCAAGCCGGAAAACAAGTAGGTGGAAGTCATCCCGTAAAGAATATCACACTGGTGCATCGACGTGCTATACAAACGGTTTTTAACCCCTTTCCGCGATGTACTTTGAAACCGTCGCCTTGCATGTGTGGGCGATAGGGGGGGTCCATCCCACATGACACAGAATAATCGTCGGCGATGGTGTCCAACGAACGCAAACGTTTGGCAAAACTAAGCGTATGGGATGTTCGCATCTATCACAAATGAGAGTCACCGGTCAACCGTTTGAGATATGGTGGACTTCCCATACGACCCATCCTTGCAACTCGTGTGAGATCACACTAACATCGCACGTGTTATTCTGTGGCTCACCGTTTATGATGTGCACCTAATCACAAACAGTTCACGATTATGAAGCGTGTATGATAAGGGGTATATCACAAACACTTATATTGGACGAACCGTTGGCGATATTTAACTAAGACTATAATTTAACCGTCGTACAAGTATCGGATAGGTTTAAGAAACGTCGTACTCGCGTCCGATAGGATAAGTATCGCACGCGCTATTCTGTGGTCCAACGTTTGCGATGCATACTACATCACAAACAGTTCATCATTTTAAACTATGTGCGACAGAGATTGTATCACCAATGTTGCATTCGGTTGCACCGTTTGTTATATTATATGAAATCACACACGGTTCGCAAACGGCAACTGTGTGCATGGTCGCACACGTTTTCTATCTGTGAAACGTGTCGAATCTTGAGGTATATCACAAACGTTGAGACTTACAAACCGTGTGCGGCGTAATGACCCGTAGAGCATTTTTTTATTATTTTAATCGCTACAATTTAAAATTGTACAGAATTTGAATTTGAAAGTAGGGAATAGCTTTTTACATATGCATAGATAGGTTCATCAACCAATGCATTATTCCATTCACAGGTACATACGGTCAAGAATTACGTCAACGAAAGAATTACATAAGCACCAAATAAAGAATGATGAACGACGGTTGAATACTTGTATTAAAGACAGCAAAGAAAGAGGCAAAATATATTCTGATTGCTGTAAAAGGTGAAGCGGAATGCCCGTAGTGTGCCCTCCTCCATGTCGTCTGCACACACGACTCTAGCCCAATCCCTTGTGATGGTCGACCGCCCATCCTTCAATATCTTCATGACTTCCAGATAGTCATTCTAGTCTGGTAGAAATACATGTACATTTGCATGTCCAACAATCATGTAGTTTGAGAGGTGATCTTGGGTAGACTGCGTTGGGAACCACTGCAAAGGAAAAAGATACAGAGATTGTCATCTAACAACTCATTATGTGTAGTAAAAAGGGTACATAGTTCTAACTTAATATATTTTATAAGACTGTTGTCTTGGACAAACTGTAAATAAATAGTTTAATTGCCACATTTTGACCTATTGTACTAGCAATCTTTATTAGTTACCTCACATGATGCTCTCTCCGTCCCACTATATAAGATCTAATTACATCCAATGCACAAACATATTGGATGTATTAGCGTATTTTATTATGGGGCGGAGGGAGTATAACATGGGAAACAAATATAGCCATGTGAACAAAAAACCATTAAAATAGGCATATGCTCACTACATCAGGCTTAACAACAACCAAATAAAGTCATTCATAATGGTATTGTTGAATTTTCATAGAACAAAGCTTGTACTTAAACATCAAATTGTATAATTGAACATCACAGAGTGAAAAAAAAACAGGCGGTGTATAACTAAATAAACAAGGCATACTACAGCAACCAAATAGTCATTCATGTCGGTATTGTTGAAATTGCATAGAACGTAACATGTGCTTAAACATCAAATTCTATGATTGAACATCACATTGTTAGAAAACCGAAATAAACAGGGACATGTTAACTACACCAGCTTTAACAGGAACCAATTGTATGATTGAACAACCAAATCTAGCAATTGAAGCTGGACATATGTTCACTACATGATGGGGATATGTACCTAGGGTAGGGTCTTAGGCCTGACCTACATACCCTACCTAAGGACACTACTTTGGAGAACTTAAAGATTACAAGGAAGACTCCGACTGAAATCACCATGGCGCATGAGTCACTCGACAGAAAATCCACTCGGAGGTTTCTCCCTCCATTCGACAGCCGCCTTTCACTCGGAAGAACCAGAAGTCAGTCGACCGCAGAAGACCAGAAGCCGCTCCAGGGAGGCCAACGGACAGGCGTTCGACTGGTCGCCATAAGTAGCGTTTATTTCATACGTTATCAGTAACGTTCACCTTTATTACCACGATCGAACCCTTGGTTGCCGGGTATTCATGAGGGGTAGCGCACTCTATATAAGCTACCCCTCCCCTCTGGCACAAGGGTTTGCACCCCCTGTAACTCACACATTCCACATGACAGAAATTCTCCGGAGCACGAGACGTAGGGATGTTATCTCCACCGTGAGAGGCCCGAACTCGCTAAAACCACCGTGTCACCCATTTGCATCTCGATAGATCATGCTCCATTACACTACCCCTCTCTATTGTCGGAATCATTCCCACGACACTACAAACAACCAAAAACAGCTAAACAAGGTATATGCTCACTACAGACAACCAAACATAGGCGTTCATGAAATTGAACTGAAAAATTCATACTCGAGCGTAGGGCGCACTTGTCGACGACAAGTTGTGGTCAGATGCCTCCGCAACAACATTCTCGACTTGACCGCCCTATGCGTCGCCACTCAATGAGATGTATCTACCTCACTCGGATGCCCCGCGCATCGCAACTGTGCTGGACGCGTCTACATCACTTGGCCGCCCCGCGCGTCGCCACTCAGCCAGACGCGTCTACTTCTCGGAAGCCCCGCGTATTGCCACTACGTGCGGCCCGTCTTCATCACCCGGCCGCTCTGCGCGCCATCGCTCAGCTGGACACATATACAACATAACCCTCAGTGGGTGAACGACTTAGCCGCGAACCTGATTTCGCCTAAGTTAAAAATTGCTCCGAGTGAGGACATCATCCACACTCGGGGGCTTAGCTGCGACTCCGTATCGCCAAAGTTAAAAAATGCCCCGAGTGAGGACATCATCCACACTCGGGGGCTTAGCTGCGATTCTGTATCGCCTAAGTTAAAAACTGCCCCGAGTGAGGACATCATCCACACTCGGGGGCTTACCTGCGATTCTGTATCGCCTAAGTTAAAAACTGATCCGAGTGAGGACATCATCCACACTCAAGGGCTTAGCTACGATTCCGTATCGCCTAAGTTAGAAACTACTCTGAGTGAGGACATCATCCACACTCGGGGGCTTAGCTGCGACTCCGTATCGCCTAAGTTAAAAACTGCCCCGAGTGAGGACATCATCCACACTCGGGGGCTTAGCTGTGATTATGTATCGCCTAAGTTAAAAACTAATCCGAGTGAGGACATCATCCACACTCGAGGGCTTAGCTGCGACTCCGTATCGCCTAAGTTAAAAACTGCCCCGAGTGAGGACATCATCCACACTCGGGGGCTTAGCTGCGACTCCGTATTGCCTAAGTTAAAAACTGCCCCGAGTGAGGACATCATCCACACTCGGGGGCTTAGCTGCGATTCTGTATCGCCTAAGTTAAAAACTAATCCGAGTGAGGACATCATCCACACTCGAGGGCTTAGCTGCGACTCCGTATCGCCTAAGTTAAAAACTGCCCCGAGTGAGGACATCATCCACACTCGGGGGCTTAGCTGCGACTCCGTATCGCCTAAGTTAAAAACTGCTCCGAGTGAGGACATCATCCACACTCAAGGGCTTAGCTGCGATTCCGTATCGCCTAAGTTAGAAACTAGTCCGAGTGAGGACATCATCCACACTCAGGGGCTTAGTTGCGACTCCGTATCGCCTAAGTTAAAAACTGCCCCGAGTGAGGACATCATCCACACTTGGGGGCTTAGCTGCGATTCTGTATCACCTAAGTTAAAAACTAATCCGAGTGAGGACATCATCCACACTCGAGGGCTTAGCTGCGATTCCGTATCGCCTAAGTTAGAAACTACTCCGAGTGAGGACATCAACCACACTCGGAGGCTTAGCTGCGAACCAGTTTTCGCCAAAGTTAAAAACCCTGCCGAGTGAATAGCATCCCATTCACTCGGAAACTTAGCTGCGAACCAGTCTTCGTCTAAGTTAAAAACTCTCCCGAGTGACGAGCACTCCTCTCACTCGAGGACTTAGCCGCGAGTCGGACCTCGCTTAAGTTAAAGGTTGTTCCGAGTGACAGGCAACACTTTCATTCGGAAACTTAGTTGCAAACCAGTTTTTCACCTAAGCTCAAAATTCTTCCGAGTAATGAGCATCCATCTCACTCGGAAACCAAAACAAACTTGGCCAAGCAAAGGATTGGAAAGCAAACATGCAAACATTGTCTCTATCAGACCCCTGCCGATGCAAGCACTCAACAACGGTCTCGGGGACTACACCCAGTGGGTGCACTCAGCGTGCCCCCACTGGACCTACTATCACTCGACCAGGTCCGGCCTGTCGAGTGACAAGCGACTATCAAAACAAATCTAAGACCCTTGCCGATGTCACCGCCATTCGACAGCGGTCTCGGGGACTACACCCAGTGGGTGCACTCAGCGTGCCCCTACTGGACCAGAAACCACTCGACTAAGACCTGCTCTACTCGAGGGGAAAACAAGCAAGTATGCGCCAAAAGAAAACGCATATCAAGACAGAATCGATCAGGGTGAATGACAAAGACTCCAATCGACGCAGACTTCTGTGAAGCCCTAAAATGCATTCGGAATTTGTGTGTCTTATCAGAACTTGCATCAACCCCTTTTTCACTCGAACCCCGATCCATTCGGGGGCTAATGATGGGGATATGTACCTAGGGTAGGGTCTTAGGCCTGACCTACATACCCTACCTAAGGACACTACTTTGGAGAACTTAAAGATTACAAGGAAGACTCCGACTGAAATCACCATGGCGCATGAGTCACTCGACAGAAAATCCACTCGGAGGTTTCTCCCTCCATTCGACAGCCGCCTTTCACTCGGAAGAACCAGAAGTCAGTCGACCGCAGAAGACCAGAAGCCACTCCAGGGAGGCCAACGGACAGGCGTTCGACTGGTCGCCATAAGTAGCATTTATTTCATACGTTATCAGTAACGTTCACCTTTATTACCACGATCGAACCCTTGGTTGCGTATTCATGAGGGGCAGCGCACTCTATATAAGCTACCCCTCCCCTCTGGCACAAGGGTTCGCACCCCCTGTAACTCACACATTCCACATGACAGAAACTCTCCGGAGCACGAGACGTAGGGCTGTTATCTCCACCGTGAGAGGCCCGAACTCGCTAAAACCACCGTGTCACCCATTTGCATCTCGATAGATCATGCTCCATTACACTACCCCTCTCTATTGTCGGAATCATTCCCACGACACTACAAACAACCAAAAACAGCTAAACAAGGTATATGCTCACTACAGACAACCAAACATAGGCGTTCGTGAAATTGAACTGAAAAATTCATACTCGAGCGTAGGGCGCACTTGTCGACGACAAGTTGTTGTCGTCAATGAGACCTGACTTGGTAGCTGACGATGCCAAAACATCGCCATAGAACGCGACTTCCATAAATGACAAAAGGGTACCGTTGGCGATGAAGGAAATTTCCTGACAGCAAAGCAGAGTAGATCAGATGCATACTACAAACAACCAAATATAGGTATATGCTAACTACAGACAACCAAACATAGGCAGTGAAATTGAACTGAACAATTCATACTCCAGCATATCAAATTGCACTTTTGAACATTACAATTCATACTCCAGCATAGCACATTCCTGACAGCAAAGCAGAGTAGATCAGAGGCATACTACAAACAACCAAATATAGCAATTGAAACTGGACAAATCATAACCACTAACCACCAAAAAACCTTTAAAGGAAGCATATGCTTACTACAACAGACTTAACAGCAACCAAACAGCCATTCATATTAGTATTGTTGAAATTGCATAGAAGATAGAACGCACCATGTGCTTAAACATCAAATTGTATGATTGAACATCACATTGTGAGAAAACTGAAATAAACGGGGGCGTGCTAAATACACCAGCTTTAACTGGAACCAATTGTATGATTGAACAACCAAATCTAGCAATGAAATTGGACATATGTTCACTACAAACAACCACATATCACGCTAAAAGAGGTATATGCTCACTACGGACAACCAAACGCATCAGCTCTGAAATTGAACTGAACAACTCATACTCCGGCATATCAAATTGCACTTTTGAACAATTCATACCCCTTGGAATAGCTTGGAGTGGGGGTGCGCACCGTGCGCTCCCTGTTGTGGCAGCTTATCTCCTTGCCTTTGGAAGAGCACGTCTGCAGGGTGACGTCCCTGATGTCGTGGATGGGCTATTTCCCCTTGGAAGAGACGGATAGGGCGCCTTGTCGTCGTCGTCGTCAATGAGGTCTGACTTGGCAGCTGACGATGCCGAGCCACCACCATATATATAGAACGCGACCTTCAGTAATGACAAAAGGGTCTCGATGGCGATGAAGGCAAAATCCTGACAGCGAAGCAGATTAGATCAACCCGGGGGGGAGGGGGATGGAGGAGATCTAAGGAGGTTGAACCCGAAGGGGCGGGGGTGATATACTTAACCTGTGTCATAGCCCACGTCTGGGGGCCTCGGCGGCCACCTCGCCGTCGTCCAGTGGACATGCCTCGATATACCTCTTTTTGGCCATTCGCTCCTCCAGCTCCCCGGGAAGCATAGCCTGGATGCGGCAGCGACGCTCTGGAGTGTGGGTGAGGATGGGGATGGGGATCTGCGGGGAAGAGGGTGCTTCGCAGGCTGACACTACGGGGTGGACCAGAGTTGTGCGTGCATTATTCGACATGGAGGAGCACTACTGTCGATTGCACGAACGACTCTAGTCCAACCCCCTTGTGATGGATCTTCATGAGAACTTCGAGATAGTCACGGGAAGGCCTGTAGAGGATGACGGTGGAGTCGGGGGCGGCGGCGGCGGCAGCGGGCTAGCTATGGTTCGAGCGAGGGAGAGGAGTGGTGTGAGCGGGAGTGGAGGTTTTCCTTTTTTTACGTTATCTGAGCAGAGGTTTTGTGGTGGGGAGGGGGGTAGGTGGTGTTTGAGGAAATGCCGTGCGGCTACTGAAAATTTTACTAGGCGGGAATGCCGGGGCTACTGAAAATTTAGATTACGGGATTGAAGCGGCGCGGCCAGGGCGGGAGCAACAAACATCGCACACAGCCGAAACATAATAAGTGTGTGCTATCAAATAGGAAAAACCCGCGAAACCGCCATTTTTCAAATGGCTCAAGGTGGTAGATATTTTTACGAGGGAAGTCTCGTGGAACCCAATCATGTCCGGCACCCACCAGTGGACCGTGCTGATGTGCCAGTGGCGGATGGAATGGTTTCTGTTGAGTGTACAATCGCAAACGGTCGTTACATTCGAATCGTTTGCTATTTACTCCTGGAATAATAATATAAAGGAGCATTTCGTCAAAAAAAATGCTAGAAAGGGGTCAGAACACATATACACGCCTGCGTTGTCTCAAAAAAAATATACATGCCTACATGTGGAACAAATATATGTATGCACAGGGTGGTTTGATCGTTCAAAATACCCAATGCGCAACTTTGATGTGGCACATGTCTCCTCCGTCGCCACTTCGTGTCGGTGGAGGGGGAATCCTAGCCACGAATACATGCCCCCAAAAAGGTATTGCGTATCACTCGTGTCGTAACACGAAAATGAAACATATACATGAATCCAGCATGGTCGAACCACACCATCTCTTTTCCGGTCAAAGGTGGACTATGGCCCATGCGCCTCGAAACACGGACATCCCGACCAAAGAATCAACACTTTTGGTCAAACCTCTCCCGTTGTCGGTCGAAAGGATGGACGTCCACCGAGGCCCATGAATGGGAGTGGCACCGATAATTAACCACGCGGTGGAGTGTCGAAGACAGCCATCACCCATTGGTGGTGTAAAACATGTGTACGGGAATGTTGTGTTGTGTTTGAATGAAAGTCCCCCCCAGCCCCCCGAGCGAGTGTTCATGACGCGTACAACTAGTATGCCGAGCGTCGATGGGAACGATTCATGCATTCGTAGGCGTGTGCTCAGACTTGGCTAAGGAAACTCAAATGACCTATATAATGTATACCATAACACAAAACAATTGAAGATTCCACCATGGTAACCTCTCTCTCGTTGTTAGTCAATGTGATGGACATCCACGCGGGCCCAGTAATGGACTTCCCAACGACAACCATGTGAAGGAGTATCCAAAGACAATCACTGTGCATGGAAGTGTTGTGTGATGTTTACATACCCAGCACACAAACTTTAGTGTGGCACACCTTCCTCGGGAATCTTAAAGTCCGCACGGAAAGCGAGGTTCACGACACGTGGTATATATATATACCCCCTCCCCCATTCGAGCCGATGGGAGAGACATTCATGCTTACACTACACGCACTCAAATTATACCATGTAATCTCACACCAATGACCTACCACAAACATCGACCAAAAAAGAATCCACAATAATTAACCTCTCTCGTTGTGGTACAAAAGTATGCAAGGCCACAGATGGGAGTGACACTAATAATTGTGCGAGGGGGGCGGTGTGTCCGGGGACAACCACCACCTCCATGCTGCCTTAAAATATGTACGAAGGTGTTGTGTGATGTTTTGAATACCCAATGCACACCTTTCATGTGGCACCTTCACAAATCGTAAAAAACGGAGGTTCACAACTTGTACAATGAGCACGCGCATGCACACATGCGCCCAAACTTTCGTCCGTAATCTCACCATGATATTCGCCGAAACATGGACTAAGATGAATCCACCTTTGATCAAACCCCTCTCGCGCGCGCCATCGAAGGTGATAGACCACGCGGGGGCAACGAATGGGTGTATCGGTGGTAATCGCATGAGTGAGTGTACGAGGACCACCTCTGCATGCATGAGACACAAACATATGCATGAAAAGGTCATGATCGAGATGCGTTAAATATATACCCAATGCACGACTTTTGACGTGGCATGTGTGCCTCACCTGAAGCTGTCAATGGTTAGAACCGGTACCCGCATCCCCATGGGTGTTTACTATATTAGGGCACGAAGAAGTGCGAGCTTGAATTCCCATGGGGAAGATGGTGAGTCAAATACCTTACCCAGCGTGCAGGACGAGGATGGGGATGGGATATACATAGCATTACCCGCCTTAACCATGAAGTACTTACATGTGGGCTCTCAAATTAGTAGACCCCGCGTAATTTGCGGCCTCGGTCACCCAAATTTCCACAGATCCCACCCACCTCGCCCAAATATCCCTAAGAAATCCCAAACTTAGCCACAACATATTGTTTATTTGCGTTGGAGTACTATTTTTTTTTACTGAAATACTATCGAATGTTGTTCTTAAATGCATGTTCGGTTTCCCCAAGGGGATAATGAAGTGGCAACAGGGATGGGAAACATTTTATCCCCGCGCATGGGTACAAAGACGGTGACGGGAATGGGAGGGCGGTGATTGGGACGGGGATGGGAAACATTTTATCCCCGCGCACGGGTATGGAGACGGTGACAAGAATGGGAGGGCGGTGATGGTGACGGGGATGGGACTCCAATATACCCGCCTGAGTAATCCCCGTTGTCAGCTTGATGCCTAACTAACCGGACAACCCCACGTGGTGGCGTGCATACCAAGCGTATTGTGTGCCGGACCCACACCCCCACTCGTCCCACCACACCACCGTCATTTCGAGGCATGCATGTCAAACTTTTCTATGTAGTGCACATGTGACAATAGGAGTGTAGTGTTAAAATTTGATTTGTAAAGAACATTAAGACATTATATAAATCAAATTGATTCCTTAGGTATTTAATTTGTAACATTCAAATTTGAACTATATGCACAGGCGGTTGTGCGCCCGAATGGATTAGAAATTCATTTTTTTGTGTAGGGTGCATGTTTATAGTCCCCATGGAAGGAAAAACAATAAAATTTCGAACTTCTCGGGGCCGCAAACATTGACTATTGGCTATCAATTTGCAGCAAACACCCAGCTAAGCTAGAATTAATGAAACATTGACATGATTTCATGATATGGACATTATAGGTCGTGGTAAATAAATCGTCCAATTTGAGAGAAGTTTTCATCTAAGCTTCTTGCAAACGGGGGCTTATTAATAAATGCAACACAGAACCGTCACGTTTACATCGCAAACGGTTTACTAATCCAAACTTTTTTTATTTACTCCACGTATTAGCGTTGGATAAAGTCAAGCTTTGTAAACTTTGACCAAATTTAGAAAAAAATGTTAACGTTTACAATTAAAAATTATTACCATTGGATTCTTTATTGAATGTACTTTCACATCATATATATTTGTCATGGTAATTATTTCTATTTCTTTCTTTAAAGTTGGTCAAACTGTATCAAGCGCGATCCTTGCACGCAGATGTGATTTGACGGGACGCATGCTAGAAGCAGGTCGCCTCGCAGGCTGACCGGGATGCGTGTGAGAAGGTGGTTGAATTGATGGGAGGCGTGTTCGCTAAGCAATTTCGTAGGGAGACGTGCAGTCAGACGTGTGAATTGACGGTGCGCATGCCAGCAGTCCGGCGCACAGGCGCCTCGCCGGGAGGCGAGCCGTCCCTTTAAACCGTCGCCCGCCTCCCTCTCATGTCCCAACTCCCCTTTATTAACCGTGCCCGATCCATCGGCTTTAACTTTCTCGCTACACACAATCCTCTCTCACCCCCCAGCATCCTCGCCGCCGTTCTCAATCGTCATCAGCGGCCTCCCTGCACCATGGGAGGGAGTAACCACGTCGGTGCCGGCGAAGCACCCGAGCACAGCGTGAAGGTGGGCACAGAGATTGCCGTCGTCGGAGATGATGTATCGCGCGGACAGCAGCGCGGCCTTGACGTTGTTGCCGCCGCCGCGCTTCCCCAGCCGAAGCCGGAGGTCCACAGCGACTCTGACGAACACTCCAGCGACGACAACGACTCTGACGTAGAACTGGTTTGTCATATATACCCATTTTTGGTAAATACATATGATAGGCTGATTGGTTTGCTACCAAAACATGGCATGCCAACTTTTGGCATCAAATCAGTTAGCTTCGATTTAGGGTTCACGTTGTCGCATGATATAGTATGTTTCATAAACTTTGCCTTGCGAATTTATGTTTCATAAACTTTGCCTTGCGAATTCGCATTATAAAATATACAGACGTCACATTTTTTACTATGTATAGGTGCTATCTGACGATGTGGACAGTGAGGATGAATACGTCCAGGAGAGGTTCAAGAGGCAAAGCCTCGGAGAGCTTATGGCTGGAAAGTACAACAAGCGTGTCAGGAAGAATGGGGGCTATGGATGCCCGTTCTGCAACCATAAGATTAACAACATGTACTCGAGTGTTCTGGCGCATGCAAGAGGACGAGCCGCTGGCTCCTTCAAGCAGAAGTATTCTCGCAGGATAGCGCATGCCGCGTACGCCCAGTTCCTGGAGAATCTTAACCATCAAGCATGAAGATGAGATGTTGGATTGACTGTTTCGAAAAAAAATTGTTGGATTGAATCTATCTAGTTTGTGTGTATTATATCTATGCTTGTGTATTATATTTTTTCCTGAGATTGAAACTGTGCGACGACTTTCATTATGCGGTATCACCATCACACCGAAGTGCTAGTTTACTTGAGAGTAATATTTATATAGGATTTATCACACACGGTTGGATCTAATAAACCGTTTCCTCCGAAGCACATTATTCTAGGATAGAATCCCTCAGCACCACTTGAAAAAAAAACTCAGCACCCACACGTCACAAAACCCTCGCCTGCTCCCCTCCCCGCCCCCGTCCGCACCCAAGTAGCACCTACACTAACACTAGTACTCCGGGACTCTCCATGCATGTCACCGCCTATCCCCGCGGCAACCACTTAGCTCGACGCCTATCGCCGCCGCCGGCTGCCGCAAAACGCCACCGCATATCTCCACTTCCGATTGCCGCGGCCTATCGGCACTGACTTTCTCGACGCTGCTCGCTGTCGACCCAGCTCGCCCGATTGGGAAATCTTCGGTACTGTTTTTCCCCATGAAGAACCAGGTAACTAATCTACTGAAATATTTCCGCTCATCTCTTATCCCAGTCTGTCGGCCCCTTTTAATCACCCGTCCGAAATCGTCGTGGATTCATGTTTCTTCTAGCTGATGTGAGGGTTTTCATTCATAGAGTGTACAGTGCAAGGACACATCAGGGCTATGCGGACTCGGCCAAAAAACCGAGGAGTTCCATCTCACTGTACCAGACGACTTCACAGAGCGCACGGTATGTTCAATCTCACACTACATGGGTTGACATGCATGGCCTATTCATTTTCTGAACCTATACTATAGATCGCTACATTTGGATAAAACGTGTCACATGCAGCATTTACGTCAAATGTGATTTCTTCTTCTTATCCTTCTCCTTCTACATTAGGAAAATTAATGTTGTATTGTTCTTTCGTTTACTCTCATATATATTTGCACGACATGTTGGTTACATTATCTGTTTACTTGTAATTTTTTGTCCTTTCAAATCAACTGATGTGCATGTTGTTCTTTTAACTACTACTCTCATACTATCACGTTAACATGTTCTATAACAATCTTATCATTTCCTGCAGTACATCCCTTGCGCTGCAACGACAACTGTAGCGCTTAATCTTTGCCTTTACATAACTAAAGACTCCAGGGATGTCATATTGAGCACAAACCATGGATTTACAATCGTTGTTTCTGTAAAAATTGATGAAGATTGTCACTCCTACTTTGAAGAAGGCCTTTGGGGAGAAATTTCTAAGTTTTATGTACTAAAAGCTGGCACTAAAATTACGCTGCACCTAAAAGAGCCTTACCATACGATAAATGCTAACTTCCCCGACGACATTCTACGTACATGCTATGTTGGAAGTAAGTGTTCTTTGTAGTATATGAATGTTGACTTGCGTAGCAATATCAATGTAACTGTGTAGTATTTCAACAACCAATTGGGATTTCATTTTCTTAATCTGTTAAAATTGTTCCTACCTAGTAAGTAGTAACTTGTAATTACCAATGCACTATTCTTCTACCCTGATCTAGCTACATAATCACTATCCTCCCACTGCTCCACTCTTGACAGAAAGATACGTCGGCGGCCATTCTCCGGACGAGGATGTCGAGGTTGCCAACAAGCGGAGGCGGGCTGAGCTAGAAACACAAGCGTCTCCGATGGGCGTAGACTTCATCAGCAGCCTCCCCGACGATATGTTGAGAGCCATCATCTTCCTCCTCCCTATCGAAGATGGCGTGCGCACAACCGTCCTCTCTCGGCGGTGGCGCCCCCTATGGCGTTGCATCCCTCTCGGCATCATCAGCGGGCACATGCTTTGCACTGGATATCGCAAACGCTTGGATGCATTATCCCAGATCCTCGGCACGCATTGTGGCCCAATCAAAGGCCTTACCATGGGCAAGTTCCGTTCCAATGGCAAGGACCGAGCCAAGCTTGATGAGTGGTTCTTATCGCCAGCCCTAGATCATCTCGAGGAGCTCCATTTTAATGATGGACATATGTGCCCACTGCCACCCTCCGCACTGCACCTCGCGCCAATGCTGCGCTTCGCAAGGTTCTTGAACTGCCATTTCCCCCAGATTAACGCCAATCCCGCTCTTTTGCTACCTCGACTGAAGCACCTTGAGCTTGTCGCCGTCTGCATCCCCAACGACGATATGGAGCGCCTGCTCCGCGGCTGTACTGCGCTCGAGTACCTTCATATTCAGGCGATCAATGGGTAGAGTAGCCTCCACATCACCTCCATGAGTCTCCGGGCAATTTGTGTGTATTACTGGTGTTGCAACAGGAGATCGCACAAGGTGAATCACCAAATAGTCATTGTGGATGTGCCTTTACTTGAGAACAAGGTCCAACAAGAATCAGGGTCATTCATGCGCCGAAATTGACAGTGTTTGGCTACTCGCCCGTCAACTTATCTGAACTTGTTTTTGGATCCATAACCGTCCAGGTACAACAATCGCCCTCTTCTCATTCTTGAATTAACATTTTTTCTCTCTATTAAAGATGTATGTTCATCTGTCATCCAGAAAATCATATCGACAAGCTTGACCCCGTATCTACGTGGAGTGAAGGTCTTAGTAGTAGAATCTACCGGCCCCGACCTGGGCCAAGTTGTCAGATTGCTGAGATTATTTTCGTGCCTGGAGAAGCTATATGTCGAGGTGATGCTCTTTCATGTTAAATTTTAACCACAAGGGAGTTCAAATTTTGAAACCCTGCAAATCGTAAGAGGTCCATTGTGTGTCCAAGCACTAATACATTCTCTTCTTTCGCAGATACGGTTAGGCCCGGTAGTGGATAATGTGATACAATATAACAATCCCATCGAATGCCTTGATCTCCATGTCTCAGAAATTACTTTGAACTCCTATCGAGGGACCTTACCGGAGATTATATTCGCCAGGTTCTTTGTTGTTAGAGCAAGTGTGCTAAAGATAATGAGATTTTCCCTACATTTATCGCGCAAAAAAGAAAGGTTTGATGATCAGCTCCGGCGACTAGGACAGAATGGAAAACTCTCTGCAGAAGCTCAATTTCGTTTTGTAACTTCATTTGACAGACTATTCGGAAGTCCTAATGCCAAGCCCATAAATGACATGTCACTGGCGGATCCCTTTGCAGAAATATTGAAGTTGCGAAACTAGTAGTAATATCAGTATGAACCTATCATATATGTTCATGTTCAGCTGATCAGCGCGGGCGTCTAGAGCTGCATGACAAAGTTTCCTGCATAAGCTTAATTTCATTTCTATTATCGGTTTGAACCTTGTAATCTTTGAATTTGAGCCTTGTAATGCTGGAATTTGAACCTTTGTACTATTTCTGTCATTTGTGATACAACCATGCAAATGACATCTTATGAGGGAGACTCTTATTTTGGTAGTACTATCTTTTCCTTAGTATGCAATGGCCGATTAATATCTGGACATCAATATGCAATTGACGATTAATATCCGGACCATAAGAAGCAGAACCACGACCGAGGTGTGCACCAATGTTATGTGTGTATTGGATGCTTAATTTGGTTATGCAATCATGTTCTTCTAAATAGAGCATAGATGTTTGTGGGCAGATTGAGCAAATCACATCGCATACGGAATAAACAACCAAATCCGTCGGTGATGATTTCATCAGTCCCTGACAGTTCTTTATCCGGAACCGTTTGCCCACAACACATCCGAGTGGCCTGTGTACATCACACACATCTTGATCTGAGAAACCGTTTGTGTTATTTTTGCTTATCGCACACAGTTCATCCCAGTGGCCTGTATGCGGTCTATCACACACATCTTGATCTATGTAACCGTTTATGGTATTTTACCTCATCACAAAGAGTTCATACGAGTGACCTGTATGCCGTCTATCGCACACGTGATCATCTGAACAATCGTTTGTGTTCTGCTTGATCAACGCAAATAGTTTATCGGGGTGAATTGTATGCCGTACATCACACACACTTGTATTTTTATAAGCGTTTGTGTTATATTACCCAATCGCAAACAGTTTATCTAGGCCAACCGTTTGCCAAACATCGCACACGCAACTATTTTTTAGATCGTATTTGATGGATATGCCATCGCACACAGTTAACGTCATTAGCGACAGAGCTATAACTATACCGTTTGCGATTTGGTCATCGCACACAGTTTTGTCGAAGGGTCTCTGATTGATGTGTCGCGTTAGCAGCATCCTGCAGTAGTGTCATGACTACCAGGAGACCACTCGAGTTGCTTCACATGGATCTTTTTGGTCCCAACGCTTACAAGAGCCTCGGTGGAAATTCCTTTGGTCTAGTTATAGTTGATGATTTTTCCAGGTTTACGTGGGTATTCTTTCCTGATGATAAGTCGCGGGTACAAAAGATCTTCAAGAACTTCGCTCGCAAAGCCCAAAATCAGTTTGAAGTGAAGATCAAGAAAGTTCGGAGCGACAACGGATCGGAGTTCAAGAACACAAATGTAGACACCTTTCTTGACGAAGAAGGGATTCTATAGGAGTTCTCGGCTACGTACACGCCTCAACAAAATGGAGTTGTTCAGAGGAAGAACCGAACCCTTATTGAGATGGCAAGAACGATGCTCGACGAATACAAGACGCCAAGACACTTTTGGGCAGAAGCCGTTGAGACAACTTGTCATGCCACAAACCGGCTTTATCTTCACAAGCTTCTCGGTAAAACGACATACGAGCTACTCACCGGTAACAAACCCCAAGTTGGATACTTTCGGGTATTCGGCTCCATGTGTTACATTCTTGATAAGCATCGTCGTTCAAAATTTTCTCCTAAATCTCATGAAGGTTTCCTACTCGGTTACGGATCAAACTCTCACACTTACCGTGTCTACAACAACTTCACTCGAAAAGTTGAAGAGACGGTAGATGTGAAGTTTGATGAATCTAATGGTTCGCAAGTCAAACAATTGCCAAATGATGTAGGAGATAAGGAACCTTCGGAAGCTATTCAAGACTTGTCCATTGGCAAGATTCGCCCCATGGAGGTGAAGGAAAGTACTTCGTCAACTCAAGTGGAAGCCCCTACTTCACGTCAAGGTGAACCTCAACACGACATGGAGGCATCCACAAGCGGTACACGACAAGATGAAGAGGAGAAAGAAGTTCATCATGATGATCCACCACAACCACCTTCACCACCACCTCAAGGCAACGGCACCTTCAACAACGATGAAGAAGATGATGATGAAGAAGCTCCATCATCCAACAAGCAAAAGCTACCCCGAGTTCGAGCAAGAGTGGACAAAAACCATCCTCTGAATTAAATCATCGGTGACATACAAACCGGGAAGATAACTCGCTCTAAAACTCGACTAGCTAATTTTTGTGAGCATTATTCATTCATATCTAGTATTGAGCCCTTGAAGGTAGAAGAAGCTCTTCAGGATCCCGATTGGGTGAACGCTATGCACGAGGAGCTACACAACTTCGAGAGGAACAAAGTGTGGACACTAGTGGAGAAGCCCAAGGACGAGCAAAACATCATCGGAACCAAATGGGTGTTTCGGAACAAACAAGATGAAGACGGTCAAGTCGTACGCAACAAGGCGCGTCTCGTGGCTCAAGGCTACACGCAAGTCGAAGTTATGGACTACGGTGAGACCTACTCACCCGTTTCTAGACTTGAAGCTATCCGCATTCTTCTTGCTTATGCTAATCACCATGATATCACACTTTATCAAATGGATATTAAAAGTGCATTCTTAAATGGTGAGATTGAAGAAGAAGTCTATGTTAAACAACCCCCTGGTTTTGTGAATCCTAAGAAACCTAATCACGTCTACAAGCTTCGTAAAGCTCTTTATGGTCTTAAGCAAGCCCCATGTGCTTGGTATAAATGCTTAACGAAGTTTCTCATTGAAAAGGGTTTTGAAATTGGTAAAATTGACGCAACCTTATTCACTAAGAGAGTTAATAGTGAACTATTTGTGTGCCAAATCTATGTGGATGATATTATCTTTGGATCTACTAACCCACAATTTAGCGAAAGATTTGGAAGGTTGATGTCCGAGAAGTATGAGATGTCCATGATGTGTGAGCTGAAATTTTTCCTTGGTTTGCAAATCAAGCAAACGAGAGAAGGAACCTTCATCTCTAAAACCAAGTATACCAAGGACTTGATCAAGAAGTTCAACATGCAAGAGTGTAAAGGTATGAAAACTCCTATGCCTACTAGTGGACATGTTGATCTTACCAAGGAGGACGAACCGGTTGATCAAAAGGTTTATCGATCTATGATTGGTTCATTATTATATCTATGTGCCTCCCGTCCCGACATTATGCTTAGTGTATGCATGTGCGCTAGATATCAAGCTGCTCCTAAAGAGTGTCATCTTAAGGCCGTGAAAAGAATTGTGAGATACTTGATACATACACCAAACTTTGGCATATGGTATCCCAAGGGATCTTCTTTTAATCTTGTTGGCTATTCCGACTCGGACTACGCCGGAGACAAGGTTGATAGAAAATCCACCTCGGGTACTTGTCAATTTCTTGGTAGATCTCTTGTGTCTTGGTCCTCCAAGAAACAAAACTCGGTATCTCTATCTACTGCTGAAGCGGAATACATTGCTGCTAGATCATGTTGTGCTCAATTACTATGGATGACTCAAACTCTTAAGGACTATGGCATACATGTGAGACATGTACCATTTTTGTGTGATAATGAAAGTACTATTAAAATTGCCCATAATCTCGTGCAACATTCTCGAACTAAGCATATTCAAGTTAGACATCATTTCATTCGTGATCATGTTGCCAAAGGAGATATCAATCTCAAGCATGTTTGTACTGAAAAACAATTGGCTGATATCTTTACTAAGCCACTTGATGAGAAAGTGTTTTGTCACTTGAGGAGTGAGTTGAACATCCTTGATGCTTCAAACTTCAGCTAGACTCACTCGGCTGCATGCAAGGGCATGAGCTTACATGATACTTCCATGATACACTTGACATGTTATCCTATACCATGGAAATATATGCTCCCTTGTATTGCAACTAATCTTTTGTAGGTACTTGGAAGAACTTCATTCCACAAGATTGCCAACAACTCCAATCATAAGCAATCTTGTCATGACCAAGTATCCACAACCCTCATTGTTGATGGAAGGAAGAAGACAACTCAACCATATCCTTGACATATATTTGATGTGATCACATTTGCTAATTCTCAATTGATATCATGTCAAATGGATATATCTTGTTCTTCCTTGCATGACTAACTCATGTAGGTGAAAAGAGAACCAAAACAAACAAGGATTGCTCCCAACTCAAGATGATCTTCATCAACATCGAGCATCCACAACAAGTTCTTCTACATGCTACGCGCATCAACATCACACAAAGGTATGTACTCATATCCTTGCAAAAGCTTTACTCCAAGTCGTGAGATAAAGTAACTCAAGTGATATGAAAACATTAAAATCTTAATCGAAAAATGGTAACCCCATTTTGAGCTTAACGATGAGTATGACCTATGATCAAGTATTCTTACTTGGATCCTAAGTCAATATACTCTAATATAGGTGACCTAGTCACCACCCATCATCTAGATAAAGTATCTTGTTTGGTTCATTCTATATTTGCAAGATTTCTTGGAACCACTCAAATCTTCTCTAGTTGATATTTCTTTGTAAAAAGTCTTTTGTATTTCCTTTGCAAATCCTTTTAAAATTTTATTGCAAGTTTTCTAAAATCATTTGAGATTTTATAGAAGTTGCCAAGTTTCTGTTATGTCCTCGGAGCCTCCGATTCAAATGACTCGGTTCTACCGATCATGTAGATAGGCTGCAAATACACGTCTCGGTTCTACCGACTTATTTGCCTCAGAGCCACCAACTTTGCTATCTTTTCTATCCTTTGTTAAACTTAGCAATTCTCCATTTCTTCGATGTTCCCTTATTTCAAAAAAAATTTGGGGGAGAAACTTTATTCTAGGATCCCTAACTCAAAGGAGGAGAAGTCTTACAAGCTCTCACATCAGTGAAAGAGAGAGAAATTATTCTCTATGTTCCCTCAGTCTTTAATGCTCTCTATGATCCTCATTCTCTTCTGTGAACCCTATATTCTATGACCCTTGCTCTCAAGGATCCCTTCTAACTCAATGATCCCTATGTCTGACCCTATGTATGCACCTTTTTGGTTATTAATGCCAAAGGGGGAGAAATACCAAAGCTTCAATGCTAAAGGGGGAGATACAATCAAGGGGGAGAATACCAAAGTAGGGGGAGAAGTTTCGTTGTTTCCCAAAGGAGAGAGAGATTCTCATGTTAGACTTGTCTCACCCTATCCAATCCCAATATATACAATGCAAAGATTCAGGGGGAGAGGATGACCTACTTTTTCATATCTAGGGGAGAAAGTTCTAAATGTTCTTGGAGACATATCAATCTTAAGGAATACTATCTTCTATATGTTCTCCACATCTTGGTACTATTGAGTTCTATTGCTTTTTGATTGTTAAAATACTCTTGTGTTCCCTAACACTATTTTCTCAAGTGTGTTTCTACTATTAGGATGCTCAAGAACTCAAGGTAAGTATATGCATCATATCCTTTCTCAAGATGATCTCTTGCTTCTTGAACATATTGTTTGCAAGAGTGAAGTCTTGAACAAGGATACACCTCATTCACATATATTTGATGCATATAGCCAAGATACACATGACTCATCATATCCCTTCTACTATATGTGTGTCCATGCATTCCAAAGCAACTATCCTCAAAAGGATTGCACACAGTTAGGGGGAGCAAGTTTTAGTCATGTGTCTCTCAAAGTCTTCATTTTATCTATGCATATATTTATTTGAAGCTTTGATTGTATGTTGTCATCAATTACCAAAAAGGGGGAGATTGAAAGCACATATGATCCCTTGGTGGTTTTGATAATTCATGACAACATACATTGTCTCTTGGACTAATATTGCTACCTAGTTCATTTCAGGTTTAGTCCACAGAGAGTGTTGGCAAAGGATTGTCAGGAGATACCCCAAGATGCAAGGAATGGATTGGCAAAGCTTCAAGCTAGAAGACTCTACATTTTACTTTGTGAGAAATCACTTTGAGTCCATAGGAAAGCCAATACTATTAAAAGGGGGTAAGGTTTTGTTGGTGAACAAATTGCTCCACGTGCACAAGTGCTAGTCACCAAAAACACCCACAAGCTCTCCCACAGAGATTTTGTCTAAGAACCCTACCACTCAAAATCGGTGCCACCAAGAATTCCATATCGGCTACACCGAGTTTAAACCCTAGACAGAAACCCTAGCCACAAACCCTTCTTTGGTGCAACCGAGTTCACATCGGTGCAACCGAGTTTCAGTGACCAACCTTCTGGTGTCCCAAATCATAAAATCGGAATTTCCGAGTTTATGCTTCGGTCTCACCGAGTTTTGGGAACTGCCCTCGGCCATTGGTTTCGGTACCACCGAGATTCCTAAATTTGTCACATTTTGATCAAGTCGGTGCCACCGAGTTTTACTTCGGTTTCACCGAGTTGTGCAATAATGTTGTAACGGTTGGATTTTTGGAGATGCCTATATATACCCCTCCACCACATCCCACTCGAAAGACAAGCATTCAAAACTATTCCATACTTGCCCTATCCAGTTTTCTGAGAGAGAACCACCTACCCTTGTGTTGAGATCAAGATCATCCACTCCAACCATATGGATCTTTATTTCTAGCCTCCCCAAGTTGCTTTCCATCCAATCAATCCCTTCCACCAAGCCTAATCTGTGAGAGAGTGATTGAGTGTTGAGGAGTCTATCATCTTGAAGCACAAGAGCAAGGAGTTCATCATCATTATCAAGCCTATTACCTTTTGGAGGGTGGTGCCTCCTAGATTGGTTAGGTGTTGCTTGGGAGCCTCCTACTTCGTGTTGTGGAGTTGAACCAAGAAGTTTGTACGGGCAAGGAGATCGCCTACTTCGTGAAGATCTACCCATAGTGAGGCTAGTCCTTCGTGGATGGAAGTCGTTATGGAATAGTCAAGGTTGCTACTTCGTGGACCCTTATGGGTGGAGCCCTCCGTGGACTCTCGCGGCCGTTACCCTCCGTGGGTTGAAGACTCCATTGTGACACCCTGGTTTTTGGCAACTTTCTCTTTTCGAAATCTTTTGGTTTTATTTGCATTTTGGTTGGTTTTTCAGTCAACTATGGACTTATGAATCCTTGAATCTTTTCCTAAGTAACCCAAAGCTCTCATCACCTTGTCTAAATCTTGCCAACACCATGTCATACACCTTCTGGACCACAATCCATTTTTCTAATACTTTCCAATAATTCTTTTATTCCTTTGGGAATTATGTCATCACTATGGGTTGTGAAGCAACCTATAGTTTGGATGATCAATAAAATCCCAAACTCTTGTCACACCTTCTTATCATCATATAATCCCATAATCTTCAAAAATATTCCATTGTCCAATACAAAATTTTGGCCAGAATAATTATTTCCTCTCTGGTCAGAATTGGTCAATTGTGGAGCAACTCCTATTTTCCTAACTCAGAAAATTCCCAATAAATTTCTTGAGATATTAGGGATCCTATCTAGGCACAATATCCAAAAATATCACATTGGCCAGTACAACTTTTTAGCAACAAGGCTCTGCCAAGTTACTGCATTTCTGAAACCCTTGTGAAGGAAGTGCCAGCTAGGAGCGGCCAACTGCCATGAAATTTTTATGGCATCCTATCTACCTCATATGACTCCACCATGCCAAATTTCAGCTCCATCAGATCTACCATATGAGTGCCACGAGCAGATCAAGTTTCTGGACCAGTATGGCAGCTTACACATGAACCCTATTCAAAACTTTTCCAAACAACTTCAAATTTGGTCAGCCTGTAGTCCTTCCAACCTAAACTACTCCAGACATCTCCATTGGCCCTATCTCCGGCTCACCTCTCCTCTAGATCTCTCTCAATATTGCTGTCAGAAACTGTAGTTGAAGCTACACTTCACAGCAGATTGAACCTAGCCAAACCAAGCATGCAGGGGCACTAAGTGATCAAAGGAGAAGGCATTGGACATGGTGCGCTGGACCTGCACGGCCTCTAGGCGCCAGACACGATGGTGAGCACGATGATGGCATGTCAGTGCGCGTGCTCTGTAGCTCGCCCGCGTCGGGTGCTGTCATTCCGGCCGTCCCGCGTGGCCAAACGGTGTCCGCTGGTGCCGACTTCGCCGATGCCGTCCACGCACACCTCTCCCGAAGCCTCCCCTCGCCAGAATCCTCCGCGACGGCCGCCACGCACTCGGGCACTGTGGCGCCCGTGCGGCCACAGTGGCTCTGGCGCTCGTCTTCTTCCCCCGCTAGCCTCCACCGCGCCATTACTCCCTCCTGCTCTCTCCCGTCCCGTCGCCCGCAAGCAGCCAGCCAGCGCGGCGTCCTCTCGCCGGCGACGTGTCCCGCACCTCGCCGTTTCCAGAGAGCTCGCCCGAGCTCCGCTCCGGCCTATATAAAGCCACGGCCAGCCCTCCGAGCTCCTCATCCCACTCCCTCCACCACAAATCGACTCCCAGAGCACTGAGCCACGGCCGAGAGGCCTTCTGGCCTCGCACCCTCGCCGGAGTTCTGCCGCCAGAAGAAGCTCCGCCACCAGCACCTTCCACCCCATTCCAGCCTCGTCCGACTGCTCCCACGAGCTCAGTGAGGTCCCCTGGTCCTCCTCGACCCCTTGCCCAGCCGAATCCTAGCCGGATTCGCCATCGCCGACGAGTCCCGAAAGCTGCCGCCGCCGGAGAAGAAGGGGACGACACCATCCGGCCACCTCTTGCTGATCTGCGGGTACGTGCGGGTTCGCCACGGTGAGCTCGTCCCATCCCCACTCTCTCCCGACCTCACCGCCGCCTGGATCGCCGGCGGTGATCGCCGGAGCCCCGCCTCCCTCTGTTCCCTCTCTCCCTTCTCTGTTTTAAAACGAGCGGACCCCACCCGTCGGCGGCTCAGCCGAGCGCGCTCGAAGCGGTAAGTGGAGACGCCTCTCCACTTTACGCCTTCGACGTGGCCCCCTGTCAGGTTTTCTGTTTTTATTTAAATTTCCAGTTTGACCAGTACATTTGACTGGCCATATCTTTTTATTCCTAAGCCCAAATTGATTGATTCTTTTTGCACTTGGTTTGTCTTGAGCTCTTCTAATTTCTGGTAAAGTTTGGTATTTTTCTCTTACTCACAGAATTTCTGATAGCCAAAACAGTGTTATGTGACATTTTAAATTGTTGTTTAAAAATATTTTCAGAGGGAAACTTTGGTAACTTTGAAGACCAGGAGTTCTTGGGCAACCCAACAGAGCAAGGCAAGCCAGGACATCCATCTTTTGAAGCATTTCAATAGCATTGCATATTTCAATGCATTATGTTCATTTATTTGCTATATAATAATTCATAGCAATTTAATTTAAATGCTTAGTTGCTGGCATTTCAAGTTATTGTGATAAACCACATGCTTGCTTAATGAAACTTAGTCGATTGATCTGGAGTCACCTGTCCGGGCTTATCCGTGCAACCACATTTGCCGGTATGGGACGGCCTTGACTTGGTCTGGCTCCGTGCTCTTTCACCGGTACCTCCAGACAGGGAGGGTTATGCGTGCGTGCTGCCCTGATCAGGTAGACGGCGGTAACCCTGTGAGCCCAGTTGAGTATTGTGCCGGCGTCCCCGTTTGGGACAGTTTAGTTTGACCACGACGGTGGCAGGTGTCACGAGATGACACAGGGGCCACCCAAGGCAGGACTCCGGGGGAGGATGAATGTCGGTGGTACGATGGGAGAGTCACGGGTCAGGTGGGTTTCGTTGGAGCAACGCTGGTCCACCCGAATGGGATCACGAGGCCAGGTGCTTCATGATGTGGGTAAAGAGCGCAACCTCTGCAGAGTGAAAAATCTATTCGAATACCCGCGTCCACGGTATTGGACAGTCCGTCCAGGCCTCACTAGATGGTCAACCGTAACAGTGATAATAATGATGGAAGAACTAGTCTTGTGTTCGGAAGCACTCGATGGCTTATGAGTATTTCGAGGGTTGTGGGACAACCCGAAAGAGAGTAAGTTGATAACTGATGACAGTAAGTGAATCACTTAAGAATTTAATATGTTGATTGCCATGCTATTGTTTGCTGCATTACTTGGTTGTCGTGAGCTTGCGAGTACATTCAAAGTACTCACCTGGCGTATCATGCCAGATGCAGGAGAAGCCGAGGACGGAGGTCCCGATGGTTCGTGCTACGCTAACTAGGCTGTGTCCCAGCAGCGTCCCTGTGGATGGAGTTTCCGCTATGTTCCACTACGCCATAGAGTTTCCCTAGTAGTTTCGAGACCCGCTATGTTTCAAAAATAATGTAGATATTGTCATAGCACCCGGTGTGCCTTTGGCCTCGCTATCGATGTAAAATATGAGCTTGTACCCGAAGTTTATCAATAAAGTTCAGTTCTGTTCTGTTCCAAGTTGTTGTGTGTTTCCAGAAGACATGATCTCTGGGTTGGAAACACTGGTAATCCGGTTCGCTGAGCCGGGGTACCACATCCATAAACGTGGATGTACGATAGCGTCACCTATCGGAACCACGGGAAAAATCTTCGTGTCTACAATTGTGTTTGATCTTCTAACTCTTACCTCTCTTACATGTGCTTGTCTTTACTTTCCGCTGCTATACTCGTAGACATGCATGCGTAGGGTGTGCTTGACTTGCTACTATTGTTAAAATATGCCCACCAATTAACTTGGGAAAAGGTTAGGTTTTAATTGGTCAAGTAGTCTAATCACCCCCATCTAGTCGTCTCTTCTATCGATCCCTTCAGCATTGCAACGGGTGAAAAAACATGCTCCCTAACCTAATAACCATGACTTCAGACTTCAATAGGTCCATGTCCTTTGTTTCAACACATGGCATCCCATCTGTGTTTCTATTTATGCTTCTTCCCACTCTCGTCGATGGTGGTCTATGTGTTCACACAATCACAACACGTTTAAATGTTGTCAATCTTAAGACGTCTCTTGGCATAGGATGGTAAATCTATTTTTTCTGTGAGGTTTTGACGATGCGTGCATGCGTGGTTATATATATTATTTTCGTTTCCCATCCTGGTTTTGCCGAAGCGTTCATTTTCAATTCAGATCGGCACCGGTATGAAAGAAAGACTGGTCATGCGCTATTGATTAAGGTTTTATCTTAAATAGCATTTTTAAATGGTTAACATGTAAAATAATATCATATTCATATTTTACATATTTTTCTAATCAAATTTCATATATAACATGTTAAATTTGGGGTTAAAGTTAAAAATATATGATTTTTTTTAAAATAATATGTACTGCGGGTTGATTTCCAGAAACTTAAGGGGTTTTCTACAAAACAACACGACGGACCAAGAATACCTATTTCCTTTATTAGTAGGTATAGATGACACAAAGTTGTGAAGATTTTCGTGTTTTACTGGTTGTGTTAGGGTGCTCTTTGTTGTTCTAGTTCACTGTACCTATGTTATGGTGTGCTTGTATGGGTTAAAGACTTCGTATTATTTCATGATTTAAATACAAGCATACTTTCAAAAAATAATACTTACTAGCTAAGAACATTTTTTAAATGCATACATGCAAGGTGCCCAACTTTCATGGCCATCAGGCCTACAAGTTACCTCAAAAAACAAAATCAGGCCTACTAGTCTGCTTGATGACACGATATACAAGAATCGACCCCATTAGTGGATGATTCTTTATGCGAGGGAATTATATCTCGCTTATCCTCTATATGACACTAAGCTTCCTAGTTTTAAAGAACTAACATTCAATTGAGATCTCTAATTAGAATTGGGTCACCCGATTTTGTCCGGAGTAACAATTTCTCAAAGCTCTCTCATTCAATTCTTTTATATTATACTATCATTCAATTCTTTTATACTATATACTATGCCTCCTGATTTTTAAGGCCTCACAATTAATTAAGATATTCAATTCAGAATTGGGTCATCCAATTTCGACCGGGTCAACAATTTAACAAGCTCTCCCATTTAATTCTTTTAATACTATGTTTCTTAATTTTTAAACTCTTTCATTCAATTGAGGTATTCAATTTTGGATTTGGTTGATGATCTCGACCGGGCCACCGAATTTTCAAATTAATCAACATCAACCGGTCTATAAAAATATAGCAATCCCGAGCACCTCCCATCACCTAATAAAAAGAAACGACATCATGTGATACTGTAGCACCAATATAGTACATGCAATCATGGACACATAAATACAGGTTGGTTAGCGGATAACACAGAATCACACCACGAAAGGCCTATCAAATCACCACATTATAAATAAAAACAAAACAAACTCTATCATCTCCCCCACTCGCCAAACTAAATATTCAATGAGTTCCAAAAAATAAGGGGTATTAGTTTTTTAGAAAGTAATTTTTTTTAATTTCGATCAAGTTCAGAGCAAAAATATCGACATCCATAATATTAAACAAAAAGTATGGAAATTAATTTCATGATGAATCAAAAAATACCTATTTGATATTATGAATTTGGATATATTTCTCTACAAATTTGACCAAACTTAAAAGGTTTGACTTTTCAAAAAAGTAATACACCTTATATTTTGAAATAGGGTTATTTTTTTAAGAAACACCAACGGCACTGCAAAGCGCGTCCAACCCTTCTAGTACCGAGTTGAAAGGAGCTCTCGCCTGAAAATTTTCTCCTACGTTTTACAAAACTGGGTCAACCTATATTCATGCATTTGTCACAGGCTGGTGATCACTTCGCTGGTTCGCTTTGGTTTTTCTTTTTTTTTTGTTTCTTTTCTTCCATTTTTCTTTAGGTTTTCCTTATTTCTTCATGGTTTTCTTTCGTTTTTATTTTTTGTTATTATTCGGTTTCTTTTGTTTTTTCACTAGTTTCTGTGGTTTTCTTTTCTTTGCATTGTTATACTTCAGTTTTTGCTCTTTCTAGTTTCTATTTCTTCCTTTTTCAATTTTCACTATTTTCATTATTTTTCCTAGCTTTTCATCGGGTTTCTTTGGGTCTTTTTTGGTTTTCGATGGTTTACTTCCTTTTTCGTTGTCTTGTCGGTTTCTATCGGTTACTTTTTTGTTCTGCACATGTCTAATTTTTTAGTACAATAGTGTATATTTTTGGTGCACACGTGAAACATTTTTGTGGGCACGTGTTGAATATTTTAAATAAATTATGTATATTTTTTACTAAATACGAGTTTTGAAACACTTTTCTGAATAGGTGCTCAACATTTTCATATCCACGGTGATTTTTTAATGCAAATGAACATTTTTTACACAAAACGTATATTTTTGTATACATGGAGAACAGTTCTATACATTTTTTACATTTTATAAATGAAGAATCAATTGTTTCTTCCATTATAAGTTTTTAGATGTCTACCTTTATTTAATGTACATGGTATATTTTTCTTATACATCGGAAACATTTTTTATACACGTTTAACATTTTTCATATAAATGGTCACCATTGTTTCATACGCATTGTCTTTTTTGTATGCCTTTTTGTTATACAAAAGAAACATTTTTTTCTATATGCTTTTAACATTTTTTAAATGCTAGATTAATATTTTTGAAATACTTGATTAAAAAAATTCAAATGTTCACTTCACATTTTATAAATACATGATCAACTTTCCATACGCAATGTATATTTTTGCTATACCTTTTTCATATACATGAGAGACAAATTTTTTGTATATATTTAACATATTTCATATGTATGATTCATTTCTCAAATATTTATATTAAGATTCTTTGGAAGTATAAATAAAAGTAAAAAAATAGAGCACAAAACGAAAAAGACATGAAAAATAAACAAGGTTGTGGCCTGTTGCCTCCCGCGCGCTGAGCCTGTCCATATCGCGCTAACCCAGGCGACTCTGCCTTACGTCTCGCAAAAAGCCGGAGATAAGTGCATCCAAAGTTGTGCACAAAGATTATATCTTGCTTATAGCAGGGACACCTTCCGTCCCGCATGAAGTGTCCCCTCGGGTATCTACTAGGCCGCCCTGGTTGTCATCGGATTTTCTTTGGTTTTAAAACCTTTTTGATTGACATTTTTTCCATTTTCTTCTGTTTTCGATGTGTCTAATGTATTGTTTTTTCCTCGGTTTTTCTATGTGCTCCCTCCTTCCCAAAATAGAAGGCATTGGTTGAGTTTTCTAGTCTTCATTGCACAACTGTGACTATAATTTTCATGTATTGTATATCTATAGAATTAGTATTCATACACAAGAAATAAAATTGTTTTTTAAGACAAATACGATGATGTCATTTATACATGTTCAATCCATGGGCTTTGATATATATTAGTGGTCGAAGACCGTGCAAAGTCAATCATGCCTTATATTTTGAGAAGGAGGGAGTGCAATTTTTTATGCATATAAATATTACTTTATACATATTCAACATTTCCAAGATACATGTTTTAAAAAATAGAATAAATTTATGTGTCTAAATTTTCGTATACATGAAGACACCTTGTATACATGGTAAACATTTTCTATACACGATTAAAAAATAAAATACAGTGATTAACAATTTTTAAATGCAATGATTAACATTCCTTTCAAATAATTGTTTGGTGTCTACATATTTCATAAGCGCTGGATATTTTTCATATACACTAATATCAAGATTGTCTATTGAATTAAGCTCACCTTTTTTTTACATTGCCTTAAAAAATATCAAATTGAAGATTTAATAAAAACAGGAATAAAAGAAAAATACGAAAAAGGAAAATAAAATCAGAAAAAACGAATTAACCTCGAACATAACTGGGCCGTCCGGTCGCAACGCTTTCATCGTCTCGTGCATAGAAAAAACGAGACATATAGATGGAGAGGAAGTCGGGGGGGCAACTAATTAGCGAGTACTCCCTGGGAAACCTGCCAGCGATCACTCCCACGCGCTGCCACTTGGCGCGTTCTCAGCCGCCGCCACGTGTCGCGCTCTGAGCGTTTCCTTCGGATTTTGTTTTTTTTTATTTTTTCGCACGCGTTTTCGGCTTTTTAGAGTGGTTTTTTTTTGGGTTTTTTTGGTGTTCCGGTTTCCCACCTGTCTTCCTTAGCTTTTGGACGAAAAAAATTCAAAAAAAAATCGCGAAAAAAACGCGTTTTTTTTTTGCGAGAGGCACGGTTTTGTTTCCCCCAGAGGCACGGTTTCGCCTTCGCGAGAGACACGGCCGTGCCTCTCGGAAAGGGAAAAAAATACGCGTTTTTTTTTGCGAGAGGCACGGTTTTGCTTCTGCGAGAGGCATGGTTTTGCCTTCGCGAGAGGCACGGCCGTGCCTCTCAGAAAGCGAAAAAATACGCGTTTTCTGCTCTCTTTTTTCGCGAGAGGCACGGTTTTGCTTCCGCGAGAGGCACGGTTTTGCCTTCGCGAGAGGCACGGCCGTGCCTCTCGGAAAGGGAAAAAACGCGTTTTCCACTCTCTTTTTTTTCCGCGAGAGGCACGGTTTTGCCTTCGCGAGAGGCACGGCCGTGCCTCTCGAAAATGGAAAAACGCGTTTTCTGTTTTTTTTTCCTATCGCACGAGGCACGTTTTTTTCCCGGTTTTTTGTCCGGTTTTTTTCGTGAAAAAAAAAAGTTCGTCAAAACCTATCAACATGGGATCTAGTTTTAAAGGTCTCGACGCGAGAAATCCAACGGTGAAAACGGTTCGAGATTTGGATGCACGGTTTAGGACATAAAACATTTTGAAAATACAGATATACGAAAAAAGGAAAAACTCCAAGGTTGCGACAAGTGGCACGCATGTAGTGCGCCACTTGTCGCAAACTGGGGAGGTGAAAGTGATCGTTGAAAGGTGTACTCGCTAACTAGTGATCTCGGCAAGTCGGGCACCCCTAAATCTCGCTTTCAAGGAGCCCTCGCTGAAGGAAAGAGCGAGATGGGCCTGTCCAGGAGTATGGTATGGCACAATCTTCCTTTTCTGTTTTTTTACGTTTTCAGTTTTTGTTTTTTGTTTTGTTTTTTTACTTTCGTATATACATTGAAAATCATTTTGACAATGTTGCCCAAGCATTTGAAAAATGTTAATGTGTATAGCGAAAATGTTTATCACGTATATTAAAACATTATTTATGAAATATTAATCAAACATTCGATTTTTTTGGACAAGTAATTGAAAAATGTTGATGAAGCATTTAAAAAAAGTTTAATGTGTATTGAAATAATATTGACCGTGTACTAAGAAATCATGTGTTTTATCATGTATATAAAAATGTAATCAACCATTTGAAAACAAATTAAAACATTATTTGAAAAAAAAATTGATCAAGCATTTGTAATATGTTAAATGTGTATAGAAAAAACAATGTTGAACATGTATTTAAAAATGATAAAAGTATTAAATAATATTTATAAATGTTAATCAAGTATATGAAAAAAATATTAAACAAATATTTGAAAAAACATTTATCGACAAGCTTTTGAACAATGTTAAATGTGTATAGATTTTTTTTTGACTATGTACTAAAAAGGACGATTTTTTTATCATGTATATAAAAAATGTTAATCAATCATTTGAAAAAAATGTTGAACTAGTAATTGAAAAAATTTAACCAAGCATTTGAAAAAATGTTAAATGTACATAGAAAACATGTTGACCATGTAGTTGAAAATGCTAATCTACTATTTGAACAATATTAGTCAAGCATTTGGAAAAGTTAAAAGTGTGTATGGAAAAAAAATTGACCATATATTCAAAAAAATGTTAATCTTGTATTTGAAAATTGTTAATCAAGCATGTGAAAAATGTGTATAGAAAAAACGTCCACCGTGTATTAAATTTTATTAAAAAAAATTAAAAGTTTATTAGAGAAATGTTGTTGACATATACAAAAAATGTAGAATGAAAACCCAAATAAAAAAATAAAACCGAAAAGGAAACAAGAGTGAACCAAATGAAAAAGGAAAAAAGAAAACCAAAAGAAAACAAACGCGGAAGTAAAAAAGAATGAAAAAAACAAAAAAAACGGAGAGTTAAAAAGAAAACAAACAAAAGAATAGCAAAAAAGCATTGAAATAGAAGAAAGAAACAGAAACAGAAGAATAAAACTAGGAAAATGTGTAAGAAAAGAAAAAAGAAAAAAACAATGAACGAAACAAAACGATAAAAATTAAATCAAAGAAAAATAAGAAAAGCAAAGAAAAAACAAAAGAAAAGGGGAAAGAGAAAATTCCGGACAAACCTAATTAAAATGAAGAAAAAAGAAAATAAAAATGCAATAAAAACAGGAAAAAGAAAATGGAACAGTGTGAAAAACAGGCTCCTTTTCCTTCTAGTAAGTCACACCCTACCTATTGTACACAAAGTTGATGGTGGCGTAGTGGCTAGCAGTGCATCGACCCAACAGGGAGATTTCAGGATTGATTCCTCGCGAGCGCACTGTTTTTACTCTATGTTCTTGAAAATATGCGCTAGCTCGCGCAGGAAGTCTCGCTGAAGGCGAGTATATTGGGCCGGCCCATCGCGTCGCTGACAAGTGGCCACAAGTTCTATATTCGTTTTCTCCCTTTTCTACGTTTTGTTTTATTTTACATTATCTATATTTCCAGATATTTTATATAGCAAAAAATACTTTAAACAAAGCATTTCAAAAAATATTAATCAAGCATGTAAAAAATGTTTAATGTGTATATAAAAGATGTTTACCATGTATATACAAATATACAACGTGAAATGTTTATAGAAAAAATGTTGACCATATATTTAAAAAATGTTAATCCAAGCATTCATAAAACTGTTGAACAAGTGCTCGAAAACTGTTAAACTTGTATTTAAAAAATATTAAATGTGTATATATAAAATGTTAACCATGTATTCAAAAAATGTTAAACTTGTATTTGAAAAATGTTAACTATGTATAAAAAAATGTTAAACTTGCCTAACTGCTAAATGTGTATAGAAAAATGTTGACCATGTATGCAAAGAATGTTAACTTGTCTTTGAAAAATGTTTGGTTGACTCTAGTAAACTTCATACACATCTTAAGCCAGCCTGGTTGAGCAAAAACAAGGAACAAACTAACATCTACATGTTGTTTGGTTGCCTGCATTGCATCAATGGACACTTTAGGGCTGGCTGTTTGGTTGCCCGCATTTGTGCTTAAGGGGTGAGCAAATGCAAACTACAACCGTTCGTCTGCATGCACGTTTGTGTTCTGCTCACCCCATTCAAACGTGGTGGCCTTACCATCACATTAGCAGCACAACAATAGACAGAGCACTAACTAAGTAGCAAACATCACATAAACAAGCAGGTAAACAGCAGCTAACAACGGATAAACAACAGCTAAACATCCATACTGCTAACAGGACATAAGTTTTAAAACAGTAGGGGCATCCCATGCCCCCTGCTTCACCACAGGGTGTTGAACCCTGGCTAAAATATTAATAGTTTCATCAACTTCCCCCCATCACCGCAAACTAACTAAGAAGTTCATACTAACTATGTTCAGAGCGCGGATGTACGATCCTCGATGCAGTTGAGACTGCTGCAGCGCACCCTGCACCCGATGGAGCTGTTGTGGTTGTAGATGTGGACCTTGAGGCCTAGGGCGGAGATGCACAGGACGACAAGGTCGCTGGGGACGATCTTGTGGCAGCGGCAGAAGTACTGCCAGCCTAGGTCAAGCACCATCTGCCCCTCAAAGTTCTGGACCTGAACCAAGAACTCACACCACTTGTTCACTAAGAGCCTGACGCGCGGGAGCTTCACCGCCAACCACTCCTTCACCACCTTCACGAACTTGGGAGGGATGACGAGCATGGCGAGAACCTCCTCATGCTTGATCTGCACGTAAAAGCGAAGCGGCTCTCGAGGCCCCTGCTCGTGCTCGGTCCTAGGAGCTCGTACCCTTGAAGGTGGCAGGCTCGTGAAGGCGACCCTGCCAGGCAGGTTAACCCTCTTGAGCCAGCGGTTCATGGGGATGAAGTCCCTGGCGGCCTCGGCGCCAACCATGACATGGGCTCCTCCAGTCCTGTCCCACTCCGTCTTCATCACCTTGTCAGGTAAGATGACATGGATTAGTAACAGTGCAATGGGATCACACACCGATCAGTGGCACTTGCCGAAGAGCAGGTGTCACTGATGAGTGACACTTGCTCTTGGGCAACAGCCACTGATCAGTGCAAGTTGTGACCACTTTCACATTTGGCAGCATGCTACATTGGTGCTCGTACCTAAAGGAGCAAACACAATGTTCCTACCTATCATAAATATCATGCACGTAACGAAACCATGCAACATATAATGCCCATGCCAACACCAATCTAACTTCAACATCAAACACAAAATCTAGCTATGAACAACATGAGCACTAGCTAAGCATGAACACTTTGTAGCTACATATCATGCAAGAACCAATCGACCCTGCCTACGAATAGCGTGAACGCTAAGCTAGAACACGCACTGATCAAATCGAGGCATGAACACTACCATGCCTATGAACAACATGAACACTACCCTGCCTATGAACAGCAATAGTAACATGCAAGAAGGAATTGATTGGATTCAAATCGATTATCGATTCGATTGAAATCGAATCCAATCGATTCATTGTCATGCCTAATGTTGAAAACCCTAATCTACATCTACGAGGATAGGGGAGATTTGTAACTTACCAGAGTGGGTGGAGTTGGAGCGTACGCAGGCCGGGGAGAAAACCCCGACGGGAAGGAGACGGCGGGCGAAGAGGAGGAGGAGCTGACAATGACGATGACCATCGGCATTGCCCCGGTGCTCGTGGCCACGCGCACGGTCGAGGAGGAGGTTGCCGTCGTCCATGAGCCTGCCGTGCTGCCCAGAGAAAACCCTTGAATGGGGGCAAAAAAAACCACCTAAAGGGGTTCTGAGCAGCGGGGCGGTGGCCGCCCCCTCCGATGGCTCCACCAAACCCAGGACCAAGAGGTCCGGATAGGGTGGCGAAGCCAGAGCGGCCGGCACCGCATTGGCCGGACGAGCGTCTCCCCCCTTAGGCTTCCTCCTCCATGGCCTCTCCCTAGATGGGAAGAGGTTTCCCCCTCTGGTCCTTGGCCTCCATGGCTCCCGAAGGGGCGAGAGGCCCTCCAAGATTGGATCTCTCTCTCTCTCTCTCTCTCTATGTTTTCTCTCCAGATTGGTTTTCTTTGATACAGAGAGTTGCGGCGGCGAGGCGGAGAGTATCTCCTAATTTCTGATGGTTTCTCTATTTATATGATTTTTTGGCGTTGGAATCACGCAAAACAGAGTTACGAGGGGCCCAGAAGCTATCATGGCCCTTTGACCCCCCCCCCCCCTAGGCGTGCCCTGTTGGCTTGTGGCCAACAGCCCCCCCCCCCCCCCCGGTGGTTCTGCTCATATGTTCCAGAAAAAAATCACCATAAAGTTTCGGTCGATTCCGAGAACTTTCATTTTCTGCACAAGAAAACGACACCACGGTAATTCTGCTGAAAACAGCGCCAGTCCGGGTTAGTTCTAATTAAATCATAAAAAGTGCATCAAGGCCATATAAAAGTATTGTAAACATAGGTGAATATGGCATGAATACTTCTTAAAGTATCGATACGTTGGAGACATATCAGCATCCCCAAGCTTAATTCCTTCTCGTCCTCGAATAGGTAAATGATAAAAGGAATAATTTATGAAGTGTGAATGCTAGCATAGTGTATAATGTTGATCAATAAAAATTTCAGCCATTTTTCTAGCATCATAACCAGCAAGTATTTCTCATAGAACTTCTCATGATCAAGTAGCAAGCTATTCACATGTTAAAGTATAGACCATAAACTTTCTTGAAGACTAGCAAACTGTGTTTTCAGTCATCAACAATTGCAATTCATCTTATTTTTAGGAAGGAGCTATGTAAGAGCTTTATTTTAGCAAATTCCTCATACTCAACTATCATTTAGTCTTCCATGATTGTTGACACTCAAAGCATATTTTTAGAACAAGCAGTTTCAATCAAACACATAGGAAGATAGGGGTTTAATGTTCCGCCTCCCAACTTATTTATCTCACGGATAACGTCAACAATAATGAATCATGATCACCTATATCCAACTGTATATATGTGCATGGGTCTTTCCCCACCACATGATGCTTGCCAACTAAAGAATTAATAGATTGGAATAGGGATGAACATTATTGACTCTTGCATAAAAGTAAATATGGAAAAGTAAATACATAAAAATAAAAGATAGGCCCTTCACAGAGAGAAGCAGAAGTTGTCATACGCTTTTTTTTGGATGTGCAAACTCTTAATGCAAAGGAACGCCACTTTATATTGCCCCTTGTGATGGCAACCTTTATTATGCAGTCCGTCACTTTTATTTCTTCACCATCACAAGTTCGTACAAAGCTTATTTTCCCTTCCAATAAAAGATCATACATATTTAGGAGCAATTTTTATTGCTTTCTACACCGATGACAACTTACTTGAAGGATCTTATTCAATTCATAGGTAGATATGGTGGAGTCTCATGGCAAGAAACTGGGTTTAGGGGTTTTTGGATGCACAAGTAGTATATCTACTTAGTACGAATTTTTGGCTAGCAAAAGATCCTAAGCAAGCACCACATGTTAGAGGATCCATGACAATATAACTTCTATGTGAATATAAATAAACATAACCATTACGTTGTCTTCCTTGTCCAACGTCAACTACTTGATCAAGTTTGAAAATAATTAATGGGGGCTCACAATCATAGAAGATGTCCAAGATAGTATATTTATATGTGAAATCTCTCTTCCTTCAATATTCTTTCATGAATTGTTCAAGTGACCAATGCTATGTTTGCTAACCTCCAATAAATTTTATTGCTTATAATCTTAGTATGCGAAGTCACTACTCCCCATGGGACAAGCATATGCAGCATATATAATTTCACGTTTTATGACATTCAATTCATTCAACATTTTCTCTTAGGATATAAGTGAAGCACAAGAGTGATCATCAAACTACTCTCAAAAAGATATAGGTGAAGATCATAGAGCATTCTACAATGAATATAGAGAGACCAATATCCAAGCTCAAAGTATATAAGTGAAGCACACGAAGCATTCTATAAAGCCATACTCAAAAGATTTAAGTGAAGCGCATGAAGCATTCTATAAAGCCATACTCAAAAGATTTAAGTGAAGTGCATGAAGCATTCTATAAATAAGCCAAGGATTATCTAATACCAGCATGGTGCGTAAAATAAAAGGGAAAAATAAACCCAAAAGATGCTCCAAGAATAGCACATGTGAACGGATAGAAACTTATGGTCATCATAGGCTAACCGATAATTGTTAACGAAGAAAGGTGGGATGCATAGCATCCCCAAGCTTAGATGCTTGAGACTTCTTGTATAGCCTTGGGCATCCAAAATCTTGAGATTTTGTATCTCGTTCAATCCTCTCATATCCCGGTTTCACCTAAGTCTCAAAAACTTCAGCCACATAAAACATGAAAAGAACTCATGAGATAGGTTAGTACACATAAGAATAAATCAGCACTTCATGTACTTCCAAGACAAGTTGCATAACAATTTTCAAACATTAGGTACTATATACTAACATTTCCACAATTTATATCTATCAATATAATCCATGAAAACTCTAGGATAAGTAGATAACAAAACTATGGCAGCAATTTGTCCAAACAGAACAGTGTGTAGCAATTCATTTCAAAAGTGTACTTCTGTAACTCAAAAAATTCTAAAAATTTAGGAAAATCTAAAGCATTTGTATGAAAGTACTGTGTAAAAATTTCAGAAACTTAATACGTTCCAGTAAAATATGAAAATTCAAACACTACAGAAAAACATGATTATGGATAACATATACTACCTCCTTTCCAGATTATAAGGCTTGCACGTATCCCTAGATTTATAATTTGATCAAGATAAGATGAGTTGTATAGTCTAAAAATTATACCATTAGAAAGTAGACGATTTGAAGTTTATAATGATATATTTTTTATGATATATAACTTGTATTATGATGGTTTATTTGTCAACCTAGGGATACGCGCAAGCCTTATAAACTGGAAAGGAGGTAGTAACAGAGAAAAACAAAATAAAATGACGCTCCAAGCAAAACACATATTATGTGACGAATAAAAATATAGCTCCAAGTAAGGTATACCGATAGTGTTGAAGACGAAAGAGCGGATGCCTTCCGGGGCATCCCCAAGCTTAGACGCTTGAGTCTTCCTTGGATATTGCCTTGGGGGTGCCTTGGGCCTCCCCAATATTAGGGTATTGATGCTCCTTATTCTCCTCATATCGGTATCTCACCCAAAACTTGAAAACTTCAATCACACAAAACTTAACAAAAACCTCGTGAGATACGTTAGTATAATTGGCAAATCATAAACTTTAGGTACTGTTATAAATTGCTTCGTATTTAATTATTGCATAAAGTACTATGTTCTAACTTCTCCATGGCTTATACCCCCCCCCCCCCTCGATATAATCCATATCATCATCAAAACAAGCAAACTATGCAAGCAAAAACAGAATCTGTCTAAAACAGAACAGCCTGTAATGATCTATAGAGAAACTAACTCCAAAAATTCTAAAAAAATGAGGAAAACGTGGGGAATTTGTATAACTTACTGTGTAAAAAAATTCAGATCAAAAAGACGTTCCAGTAAAATCAGAGAAATTATGCACTAGACGCAAAAGTTTCTGTTTTTGCACAGGATCAAATCTACTATCATCCAAATCATCCCAAAGGCTTTACTTGGCACATTATTGAAATAAAAGACTCAAAAGATGATTACTACAGTAGATTAATCAGGTGAACACACAAAAATAGAAAGGATAAGTGTTGGGTTGTCTCCCAACAACCTCTTTTTTTAAACCCTTTTAGCTAGGCACGATGATTTCAATGATGCTCACATAAGAATAGTAGATGAAACATGCAAAAGAGCATCATGAATATTATGACAAGCACATTATTTTTATGGTACAGTGGTAAATACAAGGGGATAATTATTTTATGAGAAACTTCCATGAAAAATTCCACATTGTTTCCATGAGCATGAACACAAGTGTTCAAGGTCGACCCTCACTTCTCCAATGCATAACTTTCCAATCACTTCTCTTATAAAAGGCAAGTAATTTTTTGTGTTTTTAATTTTTTAATTTTTTTTGTTTGTTTCACCCACAACTAAAGAAAGAAAGCAAGAAAACAAAAAAATAAAAAGAAAATCTACTTAGTGATAAAAGCAAACAAGCATACATGAAAATATCAACCCCACGCTACTGCTCCCCGGCAACGGCGCCAGAAAAGAACTTGATAATCCCCAAGTGCAAGGAATCATCGTAGCACTTTCCAAAGATGGAAGTGATAAGTATGGAGTGTCGAACCCACAAGGAGCTAAAGGTAAGATCAATATTCTCTCAAGTCCTATCTACCACTGATACGACTCTATGTACACCAAACGTTTGCTTCTATCTAGTAACGAGAAATAAAACTGCGTTGTGGGTATAAAGAGGATAGCTTTGCATGATATTGCAGAACAAAAATATGAAAATAGTTGCTGCCTAAATAAAGTTAGAATATATTAAAAATAGCGAGTGTGGAATAATGATGGTATGGTGTGCGGAATTGTCCTAGGCAATTGATAACAAGATCGGTAATCATTATTGCAATTTTATATGAGGGAGAGGCATGAGCTAACATACTTTCCGTACTTCGATCATATGAACTTATGATTGGACCTCTAACAAGCATCCGCAACTACTAGAAATCATTAAGGTAAACCCAACCATAGCATTAAACATCAAGTCCCCTTTACTCCCATACGCAACAATCCCCTTACTCGGGTGTAAGTTTCTGTCACTCTAGCCACCCACTATAAACGAATCATGAACATATTGCAACACCCTACAGTGAGAATCCCTCACGTGTGTGTGGCATGGAGGGCACCATAGGACAGCACCAAAATAAAACATACATTCAAACCAATCAAGATCATTAATCAACCCAAAGGACAACCTGAATCTACTCAAACATCATTGGATCGCAAAACATCGTTGATTAATAATATGTGGCATGAAACACCATGTTCAAGTAGGGGATTATAGCAGGGTGCGGGAGAGTGGACCGCTGTAGATAGATGAGGGAAGGTGATGGAGACGGTGATGTTGATGAAGACGATCACCGCGGCGATGGTTCCCCCGGCGGCACTCCGGTGCCACCGGAAGAGAGGGGGAGAGAGTCTCACCCCTTAGGATTCCTCCTCCATGGCCTCTCCCTAGATGGGGAGAGGTTTCCCCCTTTGGTCCTTGGCCTCCATGGCTCCCGGAGGGGCGAGAGCCCCTCCGAGATTGGATCTCTCTCTCTCTCTCTCTCTGTTTTCTCTCCAGGTTGGTTTTTCTTCGGTACACAGAGCTGCGGAGGCAACACGGATATTTTCTCATAATTTCTTATGGTTTATCTATTTATAGGATTTTTTTGGCGTTGGAATCACGCAAAACGGAGTTACGAGGGGCCCATAAGCTATCAGGGCCCTTTGACCCCCCCTGGACGCGCCCTGTTGGCTTGTGGCCAACAGGGGGGGCTCCGGTGGTTCTTCGCTCCAATGTTGCTCACATGTTCCAGAAAAAATCACCAAAAAGTTTCGGGCGATTCCAAGAACTTTCATTTTCTGCACAAAAAAACGACACCACGGTAATTCTACTGAAGATAGCGTCAGTCTGGGTTAGATCTAATTAAATCATAAAAAGTGCATCAAGGCCATATAAAAGTATTGTAAACATCGGTGAATATGGCATGAATACTTCATAAATTATCGATACGTTGGAGACGTATCAGTCGCCGGTCTTGAGGAGGGACAGCGGGCCCTGCACGTTGCCACCAATAAAGATGTTCGCGGAGCGTTGGAGGAGGCTGGAGATCACCTATTTGCCAACCTCTTCATGCGCGACACCCTTTTTTCCTTTTGATGAAGTGTTGAAGCCTCCAAATCCAGGAGCTGAGGCGAGGGCTTCCCGGGACGCCGTTGTTGATTATACCGCGGAGGTCGTCGAGTTATATGAGCGTGAAGCTAGGGAAGACGACGGGTACTCCCGGGGCTCGCCTTCTGTTCAGGACCCGGGGGCTGCAATCACATCATTGGCCTGTTTGAGGACAACAAGATGCCAACGTGTGAAACAAAGACGTGACGGCGGCATGCGGCCCCTCACAAAAGAAAGACAAAACATGCGCCTTGCAATCGCTAGAGGGTCAAGGGTCCTAGTTGACATGGAGGCCGGTGGCATCCGGGTGGGGACCGAACGGTGTGACGGTGGCGTCGCCTGCCGGGTCCAGAGAAAAATGGATGCCCTGCCTCCCGCGGGAAGAGGTTCGTACAGGGGCTGCCTGAGAACATTTTTGGGCTTGCGGGAGGGGTGTGTCATTGTAACTCCGTCTGTCGCGAGGTGAAAGGGCGATTGTCCTCCACACTGCAGGAAGAGGTTCGCACGGGGCAGACCCGGGAACGCTTCCATAGAGGGGCGGGAGAGACAAATCGCCGTGAATCCTCCTACCATGCGGGGAGAAAGAAACTAGTGCCCGACACCCTACCGGAAAGAGGTTCGTACGAGATATATCCCGATAACATTTCCTACGTGGTAGGGAGGAATCACATGGTTGAGACTCGTCTCGCAACAAAGAGAGAAACGAGTACCCAGCACCCTGCGAAAAGAGGTTCGTATGGGCTATGCCCAAGAGCGTTTTCACGACTGCAGGGGGTGTGCCGTCATAACTCTTCTAACCTTGGGAGGAGAAACGAGTGTTCGGCAGTCTCGCGGAAAGAGATAGTGCAAACGGAACAAATCGTTGCACTACCGTCCAGGCGTTACGCACGGTAGTGACAAAAGGCAAGGAGACCGTCAAAAGGATCTTACTGGCTTAACCGGGGGGTGCCCCGGATACATATTTACAAGTTCTTTTTGCTTAGGGATAGAACTTGCGAAGGTGTTTGATGTTCCATGCATTCTGCATGGATCTTCCTTCCTCTGTCTCCAGCCGAACTAAGCCTGGGCGGGCGACATGGACTGATACGTCTCCAACGTATCTATAATTTTTGTTTGTTCCATGTTGTTGTATGAACTAACCTATTAACCTAGTGCCCTGTGCCAGTTGCTGTTTTCTGCTTGTTTTTGGCCTTTCAGGAAACCAGTACCAAACGAAGTCCAAATGACCCGAAACTTTTTGATGATTTTTTCTGACAAAAATAAGACTTGGAAGCTTTGGAGGGAGTCCGAAGGAAGCACAAGGCGGTGCCAAGGCACGAGGGCGTGTCCCAATGGGGCCCCCTCTTGCCTTGGGACCACCTCGTGGCTCTGTTTGACCTATCTCCAACTCTATATATTCTCTAAAACCGGGAAATCAATAGAGAGCCACCCGAAACCCTTTTTCCGCCGCTGCAAGTCTCTGTTCTATTGTGTGCCCATCTGGAGCCATGTTTCGGTACTCTGCCGGAGGGGGATCGATCACGGAGGGCCTCTACGTCAACCTTGATTTTCCCATGATGATGTGTGAGTAGTTCACCACAGACCTACGGGTCCATAGCTAGTACCTAGATGGCTCTCTCTCTATGATCTTCAGTACGAAGTTCATTGCATCTTTGCGATGATCTATTCGATGTAGTCCTCTTTGCGGTGTGTTTGTTGGGATCCAATGAATTATGGGTTTATGATCAGATTATTTATGAATATTAATTGAGTCTTCTCTGAATTCTTTTATGCATGATTGTTATAGCTTCGTATTTCTCTCCGATCTATCGGTTTCATTTGGCCAACTAGATTCATTTATCTTCAGTGGGAGTAGTGCGTTGTGATGGGTTTAATCTTGCGGTGCTCTATCCTCGTGACAGAAGGGGTCAAGACACATACTGTATTACTGCCATTAAGGGGAAAACAATGGGTTTTCTTCATATTAGTTGAGTTTACTTTGTCTACATCATGTCATCTTGCTCAAGGGGTTCCTCTATTTCATACTTAATACTCTAGATGCATGCTGGATAGCGGTCGATGAGAGGAGTAATAGTAGTAGATGCAGGTAGGAGTCGGTCTATTTGCTTACAAAAATGATGCCTATATACATGATAATTGCATTGGATGATTTTCATAACTATGCACTTTTCTATCAATTGCCCAACAATAATTTGTTTACCCATCGTATGCTTTCTCCGAGAGAGAAGCCTCTAGAGAACACTATGGCCACCGGGTCTACTTAAATATAAAAACTAAAAAACCTTATTTACCTTGCTATCCTTTTATCACTTTTATTTTATTTTGCATTTATAATATCTATCTATCAAGATTTAATCCTTGTAAGTAACGAGTTCAAGGGACTTGACAACCCTCTTGCCCGCGTTGGGTGCAAGTGTTTTATTCTTTGTGTGCAGGTGCTGTTGATCGGAGTTTGCGTGATTCTCCTATTGGTTCGATAACCTTGGTTCTCACTGAGGGAAATACTTATCTCTATTGTGTTGCATCTCCCCTCCTCTTCGGAGAAAAACCCAACGCAGTTTACAAGTAGCAGGAAGAATTTCTGGCGCCGTTGCAGGGGAGACATCATCAAATTCCTTCTAGGTACCTTTACATAAATTGTCATTCACTTGTTCTACTTTTTATTTGCTGTTATATTTTACTTTATATAAAAATCAAAAATACAAAAATATTTCTATTTGCATGTTTGCTTATTTATCTAGTTTACTATGTAGTTTACTCGTTTGCTTGCTAGTTCACTTGCTTCGTCACTTCACTTGTCAAATACTAATAATAATGATTTTATTAGTACCCCTATACCACCCTCCACTAGTGCGGAGTTTTATGATATTAATTCTACATTATTGAATCTTGTTATGAAAGAACAATTTTCAGGAAGTCCTAATGAGGATCCCGCTTCTCATCTTAATACCTTTGTTGAATTGTGTGATATGCAAAACAAAAAGGACATGGATAATGATGTGGTTAAATTAAAATTATTTCCTTTTTCACTAAGAGATAAAGCTAAAACTTGGCTTTCATACTTACCTCGCAATAGTATTGGAACAAGGGATAAGTGTAAGGATGCTTTTATTGCCAAGTATTTTCCTCCCGCTAAAATTATATCTCTCCGAAACCAAATTATGAATTTTAAACAACATGAGCAAGAACATGTTGCACAAGCATGGGAAAGAATGAAAATGATGATTAGAAATTGTCTCACTCATGGATTAAATCTATGGATGATTATACAAAATTTCTATGCGGGACTAAACTTTGTGTCGAGAAACCTTCTAGATTCTGCTGTAGGTGATACCTTTATGGAGGTGACATTAGGAGAGACTACAAAACTTCTGTACAATATCATGACAAATTATTCTCAATGGCACACCGAGTTTGCTCCAACTGGTAAGAAGGTAAATTTTGTCGAAGAAATTACTACTTTGAGTGATAAAATGGATGCTCTTATGAATATGATTGCAAATAAGAATGCTCAAGTTGATCCTAATTATATGCTATTGTCTACTTTGATTGAGCAAAATAATGATGCTATTGATGTGAACTTTGTCTCTCAAAATAATTTCAACAAGAATGCTTATAGAGGTAATTTCAATGCTAGGTCGTACCCTAGTAATTCTTCTAATAATTATAGGAATAATTATGGTAATTACTATGGAAATTCATCTAATAATAATAATAATAATAATAATAATAATATACCCTATGATCTTGAGAACACCATTAAAGAATGTATTAGTTCTCAAAAGATTTACAATACTATGGTAGAAAAAAATAGCATAAAGTTCACGATATGGCTAGAAACATGGATAGGATTGCTCATGATGTGGAAACTCTTAAAAGTAAAACTTTGCCACCAAAGCATGATATTAATGAGTCTATTAAATCCATCCAAATATCTATTAATGAAAGTAAGGAGAGGACCGCTACGTTGAGGGCTAAGCGAGAATTCCTAGAAAAGTCGCTTCCTCTCGGTTTTTATCGTAATCATGATGAAGATATTAAAATGATTGGTGTTTCTGTTGGGAACGTTGCATGGGAAACAAAAAATTTCCTACTAACACCCAAGATCTATCCATGGAGATGCATAGCTACAAGAGGGGGAGTGTATCTACATACCCTTGTAGATCGCTAAGCGGGAGCGTATATAACGCAGTTGATGTAGTCGTACTCTTCACGATCCAATCGCGATCCAATCCGATCTAGCGCCGAACGGACGACACCTCCGCGTTCAGCACACATGCGGCTCGATGACGTCTCCTCCTTGTTGATCCAGCAAGAGAGGGAGGAAAAGTAGTTGGGATCTCAACCAGCACGACGGCGTGGTGGAGATGGTGGTGGAGCAATCCCAGCAGGGCTTCGCAGAGCGCCTCCGGAACTACGAACGAGGAAGAACGGGGGAGAGGGGAGGCCGCAGATGGGAATTGTTGTGTCCAACCCTTGCGCCTCCTCCCCACTATATATAGGGGTGTTGTAGGGCTGGGGGTGCAGCTCTAGCCCCTACTCCAAGGAGGGGAGGTGGCCAAAGGGGGAGGAGTGCCCTCCAAGCCAAGTGGAGGGCCCTCCCCCTTAGGGTTTCCCTTCCCCTAGGCGCATGGGCCTTAGGGGGATGGTGCACCTGGGAAAATAAGGCTAGGGAGCCCCCCTACAAACCATGCATGCCCTAGGTGCTGGAGGGACCCTTACGGACTCCTTCGGAACCCTCCGGAACCTTCCGGAAGCTTCTCGGTACAATACCGGTAAAACCCGAAACTTTTCCGGTAGCCAAAATATGACTTCCCATATATAAATCTTTACCTCCGGACCATTCCAGAACTCCTCGTGACGTCCGAGATCTCATCCGGGACTCCGAACAACATTCGGTCACCAACGTGAATATCCCAATACTACTCTAGCGTCACCGAACGTTAAGCGTGCGGACCCTACGGGTTCGAGAATCATGTGGACATGACCGAGACACCTCTCCGGTCAATAACCAATAGTGGGACCTGGATGCCCATATTGGTTCCCACATATTCCACGAATATCATTATCGGTCGAACCACGATGTCAAGGATTCAGTCAATCCCGTATTCAGTTCCCTTTGTCCAGCGGTATGCTACTTGCCCGAGATTCGATCATCGATATCTCCATACATAGTTCAATCTCGTTACAGGCAAGTCTCTTTACTCGTTCCGCAATACAAGATCCCGTGACTAACTCCTTAGTCACATTTCTTGCAAGCTTCTTGTGATGTTGTATTACCGAGTGAGCCCAGAGATACCTCTTCGTCATATGGAATTACAAATCCCAGTCTCAATCCACGCGAACCCAACAGACACCCTCGGAGATACCTGTAGAGCACCTTTATAGTCACCCAGTTACGTTGTGACGTTTGATACATACAAGGCATTCCTCCTATTTCAGGGAGTTGCATGATCTCATGGTCGTAGGAACAGATACTTGACATGGATAAAGCAGTAGCAATAAACTAATACGATCAAATGCTATGCTTACGGTTGGGTGTTGTCCATCACATCATTCTCCTAATGATGTGACCCCGTTATCAAATGACAACTCATGTCTATGGTTAGGAAACCTTAACCATCTTTGATCAACGAGCTAGTCTAGTATAGGCTCACTAGGGACACGGTGTTGTCTATGTATCCACACATGTATCTGAATTTCCGATCAATACAATTATAGCATTGATAATAAACGATTATCATGAACAAGGAAATATGATAATAACCAATTTATTATTGCTCTAGGGCATATTTCCAACAGTCTCTCACTTGCACTAGAGTCAATAATCTAGTTCACATCACCATGTGATTAACACCCAATGAGTTCTAGGGTTTGATCATGCTTTGCTTGTGAGAGAGGTTTTAGTCAACGGGTTTGCAACATTCAGATCCGTGTATACTTTGCAAATCTCTATGTCATATTGTAGATGCTGCTACTATGCCCCACTTGGAGTTATTCCAAATGTCTCCTCCACTATACGTATCCGGTTTGCTACTCAGAGTCATCTGGAACAGTGTCAAAGCTTGAATCGACGTAACCCTTTACGATGAACTCTTTATCACCTCCATAATCGAGAAACATTTCCTTAGTCCTCCAGTTACTAAGGATAATTTTGACCGCTGTCCAGTGATCCACTCCTGGATCACTCTTGTACCCCCTTGCCAGACACGTGGCAAGGCACACATCAGGTGCGGTACACAGCATGGCATACCATATAGAGCCTATGGCTAAGGCATAGGGGACGACCTTCGTCCTTTCTCTTTCTTCTACCGTGGTCGAGATTTGAGTCTTACTCAACTTCACACCTTACAAATCAGGCAAGAACTCCTTCTTTGACTGATCCATTTTGAACTCTTTCAAAATCTTGTCAAGGTATGTACTCATTGAAAGTCTTATCAGGCGTCTTGATCTATCTCTATAGAACTTGATGCCCAATATTTAAGTAGCTTTATCCAGGTCTTCCTTTGAAAAACTCCTTTCAAACAACCCTTTATGCTTTCCAGAAATTCTACATTATTTCCGATCAACAATATGCCATCCACATATACTTATCAGAAATTCTATAGTGCTCCCACTCACTTTCTTGTAAATACAAGTTTCTTATAAACTTTGTATAAACCCAAAAGCTTTGATCACCTCATCAAAGCGTATATTCCAACTCCGAGATGCTTGCACCAGTCCATAGAAGGATCGCTAGAGCTTTGCATGCCTTTTAGCATCCTTAGGATCGAAAAAACCTTCCAGTTGTATCACATACAACCTTTCCTCACGGAAACCGTTAAGGAAACTCTATTTTGACATCCATCTGCGAGATTTCATAATCAAAAAATGCAGCAACTGCTACATAATCCCAACAGACTTTAGCATTGCTACGAGTGAGAAAGTCTCATCATAGTCAACTCCTTGAACTTGTCGGAAACCTCTTTGCGACAAGTCGAGCTTTTATAAATGGTGACATTACCATCAACGTCTGTCTTAAAGATCCACTTGTACTTAATGGCCTGCCGGTCAACGGGCAAGTCTACCAAAGTCCATACTTGGTTTTCATACATAGATCCTATCTCGGATTTCATGGCTCCTAGCCATTTGTTGGAATCCGAGCCCACCATCGCTTCTTCATAATTCGTAGGCTCATCGTTGTCTAACAACATGATTTCCAAGACAGGATCACCGTACCACTCGGGGCAGTACATGTCCTTGTCGACCTACGAGGTTCGGTAGTAGCTTGATCCGAAGTTTCATGATCATCATTATTAGCTTCTTCTTCAATTGGTGTACGCATTACAGGAACACCTTTCTACGCTGCGCTACTTTCCAATTCAAGTGAAGGTTCGATAACCTTATCAAGTTCTACCTTCCTCCCACTCACTTCTTTCGAGAGAACCTCCTTCTCTGGAAAGGATCCATTCCTCGCAACAAAGTCCTTGCCTTCGGATCTGTGATAGAAGGTATGCCCAATTGTTGCTTTTGGGTATCTTATGAAGATGCATTTTTTCGCTTTGGATTCGAGCTTATCAGACATAAGTGTCGTATCCCCAAACTCTAAGAAATGACAGCTTCGGTTTCTCACCAAACCATAACTCATACGGTGTCATCTCAACGAGTTAAATGGTGCCCTATTTAAAGTGAATGTAGTTGTCTCTAATGCATAACCCCAAAACGGTAGTGCCAGATCAGTAAGAGACATCATAGACCGCACCATATCTAATAGAGTACGATTACGACGCTCGGACACACCATTACCCTATGGTGTTCTAGGTGGCGTAAGCTGTGAAACAATTCCACATTGTCTTAAATGCATACCAAACTCATAACTCAGATATTCTCCACCACGATCAAATCATAGAAACTTTATCTTCTTGTTACGACGATTCTCAACTTCACTCTGAAATTGCTTGAACTTTTCAAACATTTCAGACTTGTGTTTCATTAAGTAAATATCCCAATATCCACTCAAGTCATTCGTGAAGGTAAGAAAATAACGATATCCACCGCACGCTTCAACACTCATTGGACCGCATACATCAGCATGTATTATTTCCAATAAGTCACTTGCCCACTCCATCGTACCGGAAAACGGGGTCTTAGTCATCTTGCCCAAGGGGCATGGTCCGCATGTCTCAAGCGATTCGAAATCGAGTGAGTCCAAAGATCCATCAGCATGGAGTTTCTTCATGCGCTTTACACCAACATGACCTTAGCGGTAGTGCCACAAGTATGTGGTACTATCATTATTAACTTTGCATCCTTTGGCATTAATATTATGAACATGTGTATCACTACGATTGAGATTCAATAAACCATTCACATTAGGTGCATGACCATAGAAGGTATTATTCATATAAACAGAACAACCATTATTCTCTGACTTAAATGAATAACCATATTGCAATAAACACGATCTAATCATGTTCATGCTCAACGCAGACACCAAATAACATTTATTTAGGTTCAACACTAATCCTGAAGGTAGAGAGAGCGTGCGATGGTGATCACATCAACCTTGGAAACACTTCCAACACTCATCGTCACCTCGCCCTTAGCTACTCTCCGTTTATTCCGCAGCTTTTGTTTCGAGTTACCAATATTAGCAACTGAACCGGTATCTAATACACAGGTGCTACTAAGAGTACTAGTAAGGTACACATCAATAACACGTATATTAAATATACTTTTGTTGACGTTGCCAGCCTTCTTATCTACCAAGTACTTGGGGTAGTTCCGCTACGAGTGACGGTTCCCCTTACAATAGAAGCACTTAGTCTCGGGTTTGGGTTCAACCTTGGGTTTCTTCACTGGAGCGGCAACTGGCTTGCCATTCATGAAGTTTCCCTTCTTGCCCTTGCCCTTCTTGAAACTAGTGGTCATGTTAACCATCAACACTTGATGCTCCTTCTTGATTTCTACCTTCGCGGCCTTAAGCACCGCGAACAGCTCCGGGATCACCATCTCCATCCCTTGCATGTTATAGTTCATCACCAAGCTCTAGTAGCTTCGTGATAGTGACTGGAGAACTCTGTCAATCACTATCTTATCTGGAAGATAAACTCCCACTTGATTCAAGCGATTGTAGCACCCAGACATTCTGAGCACATGCTCACCGATTGAGCTATTCTCCTCCATCTTGCAGGCAAAGAACTTTGTCAGAGGTCTCATACCTCTCAACACGGGCATGAGCCCGAATTCCAATTTCAACTCTTGGAACATCTCATATGCTCTGTGACGTTCAAAACGTCTTTGAAGCCTCAATTCTAAGCCGTAAAGCATAACACACTGAACTATCAAGTAGTCATCAGAACGTGTCTGTCAGATGTTCACAACATCCACAGACGACACTTGAGGGGGTGGCGCACCGAGCGGTGCATCAAGGACATAAGCCTTCTGTGCAGCAATGAGGACAATCCCCACATCATGGAACCAGTCTGCATAATTGCTACCATCATCTTTCAACTTACTTTTCTCTAGGAACGTATCAAAAAACAGGGGAGCTACAGTGTTGGGTCACGATGCACACGATCACCTATGGGGCCATGGGCCCCTTTGTGGTTCGGCGGGGGAGAGGTCACGTTGCACAAAGAGTAGAGGTAGTGAGACAGCACGACGACGAGACGCTGGTGTTTTACCCAGGTTCGGGCCGCTGAGAAGCGTAAAACCCTACTCCTGCTTTGGTGGATTGATCTAGGGAACACGAAGCACACGCAGCGCTCAAACCCGGCAGGGTTGCCTTCGGGAGAGCTGCTACGCGAGTACAAGTATCCAAAGGTCCGAATCTTTAGCTAGGTTGCCTTGGGCCTCCTTTTATAGCTCAAGGAGCAACCACAGTGGCAAAACAGACATTATCTAGTGATTAGATAGCTAACAGTGCTATCATACCTAACTTTGGCACTTAGGACAAAATGCCATAAATGCTAGCCTAGGTGGTGTGCGGGGATGCATCCCCGGCAAGCTGTTACCATCGCTTTAGCTAACTATTGCTCAGTGCCTTGACACGCCTCTGGACGGGTGTCAACCGGGCATAATCTGTCTTCCAGCGAGTCGCCATGTCCTTAGCAAGAGCCACTTAGCCACCTGACGGCTCGACGCCGCATCGACAAATGACTGTCGTTGCGATGCGGTGGAGCGGTGGCCGATCGGCTCGCGCCTGCCGGGGGATGGCTTGCCGGGTCTTCCTGAAGATGTGCGCGCATCGGTCCCCGGCAGGCGCCGGGGACGTGACTGGCACGGTTCGGGCCCGTTCTGGGCCGTCGCATCGGCCTTGCCGGTGTTGCTTAGCCAGCGTAGGCTGCTTCTGCCAGAGTCTTGGTCTTGAATGATGGCTTCGTCTTCTTGATGCGCTCCTTGATCTCACGTAGAGCGGCTTCTCTGGCTTGGACTGGGTTTATGTTGATGGGTTCTGCTACCACTGCCTGTGCATAAGTCAGGGGCACTGGGTACCCCATTCCTAGTGCACCGACAGGAGCCCCTGGGTCTGGCCCAAACGCGCTCGCCCAGCGCCGTTGGGTCACGCCCAAAATTTATGCACAGGCGCGCAATATGAGGGAGTAACTGCCGACTTTTAAGCCAGCACTTACCTACCACCTCAGGCCGTTTTCGCCACGCGTGCCGCATGCATTGCGGGAAGTTTGCGGTGGATGCGCGTGGCTTAAAGGCATGGGAGTGGCAGAAACCGCAGCGCCAGGGATTGGTGCAACGGGGCGGTTACCTGTTCGCCCGTGATCGCGGGTAGTGGGATTGGTGGAGATGGGCGGCCGCCTTGGAGCAGAGGAGAGCCAGCCCCCTGTGCCCCTCCCTATAAACTGGGGGTCACAATGGGCGATGATCATCCATTCTCTCCTCGTCCTCGATCCCAAGTTCACATAGCTTGCCCTTCTTCTCCCGTCGTCGGACCGTCCCTTCTCTCCTGATGGTCAGGGGAAGGGTCAGGCGAGCACGCCTGCTACCGCAGGGTCTTCTTTTTGTGACCGTGCCCAGCCCCCATCTTGGGTCAATGGTTTTGGACTGAGAGCTGGTGGGAGGAGTCTTGGACAGGGAAGCTGGCGGCGCGGCAGCCGCGCCAGGGGCAGCTGCGGTGGCGCACCTGCCGCTGCGTCGCCCGCTGCTTCATTCTTGGCAAAACGTCGCGCGGACGACCCCGTGCTGGAGTCCATAGCGGAAACGCAGTGTTGTGGTCGACTACGGTCTCTGCGCTCCTTCTTCAAGGCGACGGAGAAAGGTCGTCCGCACGGCCGTCGGCTGCGCGCGAGTGGTCATAGCAGCGGTCCATCATGGGTTGTGGCAGAGTTTCCCACCCATGGCACTATGTATTCCGCACATGGGTGGGAACCTTTTGCCTGCGTGCACTCCTTAAGGGCATGGAGTCTTCCCTGCCTCGGTTCGATGGGGATGACCATGCTCTCTGTGAGGCTCTTCGGGAGGCTTGACGTTCACCTCAGCTGCCGCGTCGAGGGCTCGGACGATGGCGGAGGTGTCCCCTTGAGTGGTGGCGATGAGAAAGAAGACGGCGGCGGCAACCCACGACGCTTCAAGAGCAGGGATGACAGCTCCGACGCGTCGTGATTGCCGGCAGCACCATCATCACCAAATGTGCTTCGGCAGCGCTATCATCTGCACCTGCCCTCCGTCTTCTTCCTCCCTGCAGGCTTCGTCCGCCCTGCCTGGTGGCAGGGTCCTTCTGATCCTCCAGGGGAACGCGTCCTGCTGGTCCTGGCGGAGAGGTGTCGAATCCCAGCCAAGCGCTCCTTTTGCCCTCTTTTTCTTCTCCACCCAATCCCTAGGAGGAGAGGGACAAGAAAGGCATTACGAGGCACTTATCTTTTTATAAATCAAAAGATGTAGGTGCTTGCCAAGTTTTAGCTAATCATAATGTAATCTTTATCCATTCTGTTCGAAAATGAATGAAAGAATGATATTTCTCTTCCTTAAGTACTATCCTTTTCTCCCCTTGTTTATACTGTGTAAGCATGTTTGTCCTTGCCACACGGAACTATTTGTCGGGTCAGTACTAACCGCGAGCGCCAACGGGGAGCGAACCCCCGGCAGCAGGCTGGTATCATTCCCCGGCAAGGCTCCTTGTCGGTATCGGCGCGGTCCCCCAGAGCTGATAAGCGACAGGAGCTATGGGACGGCTCGTCCCGACAAGGGTTTCCATTGCGTGAAGGACTCCATTGTACACGGTCATAAAGGATAGTAAGGGTTTCCTTAAGGGAGCAAATGGCACCGAGCTTGGAATATGCGATTAGACTTATCTTTTCAGGCAGTATATCTTTTTAGAGTACGACGGGCTGCCGTCCTTGTTTCTTTGCCCTCCTTCCTTGTTTTCCTGACGGTCAAACATGTAGGGCAAGAGGCCTCTGTCCTCTGGAGAGAGAGAGAGAATGCGGCAACAAGGATCACAGCTCATCAAGTACTCTAGCAAATTTATAAAACTTAAAAGCGATAACATTGCAACATAAAAATGCAGTTCGATGGTATGATGCAATGCCTAGCTTTATTATTGCATCCACAGGGTCTGCGCCTGGCTTTGTACAAAGGGTTACATGCACTGCGGCAAGGCTCGTACAAAAGGTGGTTGCCGGGGACTGATCCCGGCAACCGCGCCTTACGGGTAGAACTTACGAAGATGCTCAATATTCCATGAGTTAAGCACTTTGATGAAATCTTCGGTCTCCAGACGGACTGCGCCAGGTCTGGTGACTCGTGCTACTCGGTAAGGGCCTTCCCACTTCGGCGTCAACTTGTTGGTACCCTTGGCGGACTGAACGCGCCTAAGGACAAGGTCGCCTTCCTCAAGGCTCTGGGCGTGGATCCTACGGCCATGATAGCGGCGCAGGGCTTGCTGGTAGCGTGCAGCACGCACAGCGGCCCGGAGACGATCTTCCTCGAGGAGCATGGCATCGTCATGTCGTAGCTGCTCTTGCTCTACTTCATCGTAGGCAAGTACTCGAGGTGACCCGTATATGAGTTCCGTGGGGAGAACTGCTTCCGCCCCATATACTAGGGAGAAGGACGTCTGGCCGGTAGCTCGATTCGGTGTCGTTCTGAGGGACCAAAGAACCACCGGTAGCTCATCTATCCAGCGCTTGCCGCATCTTCGCAGTCTATCGAAAGTTCTTGTCTTGAGCCCACGCAACACTTCAACACTCATCCTCTCGACTTGCCCGTTGCTCCTCGGGTGTGCAATAGAGGCGAAGGAGACCTTGCTTCCAAGGCTTTGGATGTATTGCATAAAGGTGCGGCTCGTGAATTGGGTGCCATTATCGGTGATCACCCTGTTGGACACTCCAAAACGGCACACCAGTCCTTTCAGGAACTTGACAGCTGACTGCGCGGTCACCTTCCTCACTGGTTCCACCTCAGGCCACTTTGTAAACTTGTCGATTGCTACGAACAAGAATTCAAAGCCCCCGATAGTGCGAGGAAAGGGGCCCAAAATATCGAGCCCCCAGACCGAGAATGGCCAGGATAAAGGGATCGTCTGGAGAGCTTGTGCTGGTTGATGGATGTTCTTGGAATGGAACTGGCAGGCTTCACATTTGGTGACTAGCTCAGTTGCATCCTGGAGGGCAGTGGGCCAATAGAAACCCTGTCGGAAGGCTTTCCCGGCAAGGGCCCTTGATCCAATGTGAGACTCACACATGCCTCCGTGAATCTCTGCCAACAGCTTCAGTCCATCTTCCCGGCAAATGCACCTTAATTTCACACCGTTTGGTCTTTTTCTGTACAAAGTGTCATCGACAAACTGGTACATACTTGACTGACGGGCTACTTTTTCGGCTTCTTCTTGCTCTTCGGGAAGTTCTCCTGTTTGAAGGAAATGGACTATGTGTTGTGCCCAAACTGGAGCCTGTGGCTCGACAACAAGGACTAAAGGCATCTCCTCGTTCGTGGGAGCGCTTATCTCGACCGCAAGAACCTGGGGTTCCGCAGGAGAGAGCTGCTCACCAATCGAAACGAGACTGTCCCCGGTAGCCTCTCTACCAGCGGCTTCAGGAAGCTCTGCCGGGAAATGCTTGCCGGAGTTCAGCTTTCTCCTTTTCCTGGTCATTGTTGACGGGGATACTGATGGCTGGGTGAGGTGGAGGACAAAAGTTCCTGGTTCCACAGGAAGCTTTTGCGCGGCGCACTTTGATAGATGATCAGCGATGCTATTTTCTGCACGTGGTACATGCTCTGCTTGCAATCCATCAAAGTGCTCCTCCAGCTTCCTCACCTCTTCCACGTATGCTTCCATCAATGGACTCTGATAATCTTTGTTGACTTGTTTCACCACGAGTTGAGAATCTCCTCGGATGATCAGTTTCTTGATTCCCAATTCCACCGCGATTCTGAGTCCGGCAAGGAGCCCCTCATACTCAGCGGTGTTGTTGGTGGCCTCCTCCCAGGGAAAGTGCATTTGAACCACATATTTGAGATGCTCTCCGGTGGGGGCGATGAGGATCACGCCTGCTCCGGCGCCCTGAAGCGAGAAAGCACCGTCAAAATACATGACCATTCCTTAGGCGTTTCTTAGCCGGGGAGAATTGTTTCTGGAACCTCTTCATCTGGCGTGGGCGTCCATTCCGCAATGAATTCCGCCAACGCCCTGCTCTAAACTGTGGAGGTGCTCTCATACTTCAAACCAAAACTTGACAGCTCTAGCACCCACTCAACTATCCTGCCAGTGGCTTCGGGGTTCCTCATTAGACGCTGCAGCGGAAAGCGAGTGACAACTGTGATCTCGTGGCCTTGGAAGTAGTGGCGCAGTTTCCTCGAGGCCATGATAAGGCCGAAGATCAGCTTTTGTACTCCAGAGTACCTTGACCTAGCCCCTTGTAACAAGGAGCTGACAAATTATACCGGTCGTTGCACCACTTTCTTCTTCGCCACTTCCTTGAAACTGCCTTCGTTTGCTTGCTTGGGTTCCCCTTGGTTTGTATCAGGTCCTGCCGCGAGTGCTCCGGTTCCACCCTTAGTGAAATCAGTCGCAGGGGCTGCATCTTCATCCACTTCTTGCTGCGCCACCAGCGCTGCACTAACCACTTGATTTGTTGCCACCAAGTATAGCAGCAACGGTTCTTGCGGTTTAGGCGCGACCAAGGTGGGAGCGGAGGAAAGGTAAGCTTTTAGATCTTGCAGCACTACTTCTGCTTCCGGGGTCCACTTCATCATGCCGGCCTTTTTTAGAATCTTGAAAAACGGCAGGGCGCGTTCAGCGGATTTGGAGATGAACCTACTCAACGCGGCAATGCATCCGGTCAATCGCCTTACGTCCTTGATGGACTTGGGTGCTTATATCTGCTCGATTGCTTTGATATTGTCGGGATTGGCTTCTATTCCCCGCTGAGACACAAAGAACCCAAGGAGCTTGCCGGATGGGACACCAAACACACACTTCTCAGGGTTGAGCTTCAAATTGATCTTGCGTAAGTTCATAAAAGTTTCTTCCAAGTCTTGTATGAGGGTTGCTTCATCTTTGGTTTTGACTACTATGTCATCCATGTAAGCTTCCACGTTTCTGTGCAACTGAGGTTCAAATCCAATCTGCATGGCCCTTGCAAAGGTAGAACCAGCGCTCTTTAACCCGAAGGGCATACGTACGAAGCAGTACGTGCCACATGGAGTTATGAATGCGGTCTTTTCCTCATCTTCCTTGGCCATGAATATCTGGTGGTATCCGGAGTATGCGTCCAAGAAGGAAAGCAAGTCACACCCGGAAGTGGAATCAACAATCTGATCAATGCACAGCAAGGGAAAAGGGTCCTTCGGGCATGCTTTGTTTAAGTCAGTGAAATCGATGCAAAGCCTCCATTTCCCATTCGCCTTGCGCACTACTACCGGGTTGGCTAACCATGTTGGATGCAATACTCCTCTGACCAAACCAGCTGCTTCGAGCTTCTTGATCTCTTTGGCGATGAACTGCTACCGCTCCAAGGCTTGTTTTCTAACTTTCTGCTTGACGGGCCTGGCATGAGGGCAGACAGCAAGGTGGTGCTCAATTACCTCCCTGGGAACACCGGGGATGTCGGATGGTTGCCAAGCAAACACATCGACATTCGCCCGCAAGAAGGCAATGAGCACGCTTTCCTATTTGTCATTAAGGGTGGCGCTGATGATAAACGTACCATCAGCGCCATCCCGCCCTGGCGGGACCTTCTTCGTCGCAAGATAGGTGACCTTGGATCTCTTGCTAGTGGAAATCTCCGACAGGTCATCGACGGGTGCAACGCACTCCGAAGAGGCGCGCTTCCCGGAGTCCTTGCCGGCGTCTCTGCTAGACTTCTTCCCCTTCTTCGATTCCTTGGTGGGAGCTGGTGCTTCCGCGATCTCAGCTGCTACCGCATCTCGATACATCTTGTCCACACATATAACTGCATCTTTCTTATCAGATGGGATGGAGATGATTCCCACGGGCCCTGGCATCTTCAAAGTGTTGTAAGCATAGTGGGATGCTGCCATGAATTTTGCCAGAGCTGGGCGACCAAGAATTCCATTGTAAGGCAGAGGGAGTTCGACCACGTCGAATACCACCTTCTCAGTCCGGTAGTTCAACTCCCCGCCAAACGTCATAGGCAAAGTGATCTTTCCCTTGGGTCGGCTCGTGTCGGGGTTGATTCCTTGGAACGTACCCATAGCTTTGAGCTCTTCGTCAGGGATCTGCAGCCTTTCAACCACCTTAGGGGAGATTAAGTTCAACCCCGCCCCGCCGTCAACTAACATCTTGGTTAGTTTCAGGTTGCGGATTGTTGGGGAGACCAACAACGGCAAACATCCGAGCGCAGTGGTGCGGTCAGGATGATCCTCTTCGTCAAAGATGATAGGCGTGCGGGACCATTTGAGTGGCCTTCTGGACTCTGCAGTTGGCTCCATGGCATTGATCTCACGCGCCCACTGCTTGAGCTGGCGATGACAGGAATGCAAGGACGCACCCCCGTCAACACACATAGCTTCAGTTGCCTTCTGGAACTCTCGATCACTGGACTCTTCATCATCCTCATCATCACTCATATCATCTCCTTCTTTCTTCTCACGGCCTCTAGCCGGCTTTTCCCTCTGCTACGGGGCCTTGCCGCGGTGGCCTCCTCTACCACCATGGCCCTTCCCGGCAGCACCATCTTGGCCTCTCTCCTTGTCACGCTTCTCGTATTCAGCCTTCTGCTTCTCAGCAAGCTGCTCAACTTGACGGCATTCTTGGAGATCATGACCTTTGGTGCGGTGGATTTTGCAGTATGGCCCGTCGGACTTTCCGGTTTTCTCTGCCGCTGCGGCCTCCCGGCAATCAGCGCACGTGACAGCTCCCTTGCCAAGGGCCTCGACCTTGGCCTTCTTGCCGGCACTGAGATCACCAGAGCTCTCAACGGCCAATACTGCCTTTCCCTTACGCTTCTTATTGTGCCTTCAGCTTCTCCCCTTCGGGCCAAGGGAATCATCGTCGTCATCTGAGTCAACTTCGACGCCAGCCTCCTCTCTGGGGAGTCGCCTTCCTTCCTCGGCACGAGCACACTTGTCCGCCAATGTGTACAACTCATTGACGGTCTTGGGGAGTCTAACATTCATCTTGGCCCGCATCCTCCTGTTGCGCACGTTCGAATGGAACGCGGCAATCACGACTGCGGGGTATATTTCTGGAATGTTGCGGTGTACCCGACTGAATCTCTGGATGTACTTCTGCAGGGTTTCTCCCTCCTTCTGTGGAAGGACTTGCAGGTCGCTGGGCTGCCCTGGCTCCCGTGGACCACCTGTGAAGGCGCCGACAAACTCGTTGCACAAGTCAGCCCATGACGAAATAGAGTTCTCCGATGGGTGCATCAGCCACGATCTCACATTTGGCTTGAGCGCTAAAGGGAAATAGTTGGCGAGCACCTTCTCATCTCTTCCCCCGGTGGCTTGAATGGCTATCGTATAGATGCCCAGGAATTCTGCCGGGTTTAGCTTCCCGTCGTATTTCTCCGTCAGTTCAGGCTTGAAAGCTCGGGCCGATGTCCAGCGGACCTGTCGTAGCTCGCGAGTGAAGACAAGGCACCCAACCTCATAAGGCAGGTACCCGCCAACACTTGGTGCGGGGTCACCAGCATCTGGGCCGTTGCGCCTGTTGGATTGGCGGTGTGCTTCCCGGCGTCGCTCTATGGTGATGCACGCGTCTTCCCTCCGCCGGTCTTCTAGCACACGCCGCTGGTCCCGGCGATCGTGCAGGCCGGACGAGGCCATAGACGCTTCGTCGGGCTCGTCGGCATGTGGAGCTCGTTGTGGCTGCCTCTAGATCTGTTGTCGCGGAGGAGATTGCACCGTTGGTGCGGCCCCCTCGACACGACCGTCGGCCCAGGCCGTCGTCGCCGTCCGCGAGCATCGCGACGGCTCTGCATGCTGCAATTTAATGGCTTCGACGAAGCCGATCAAACTCTGGATGGTGGCTCTCCATTCGTCCATCTTGTCAGCCACCGGCGGGAAATTTAACAGCAGCTGGGCCCGCGCCATTGCTTCCGCTGTCGTGGCCGGCATGGCGAGAGAGGCGGATCGCGACGTCGCTCGACTCCTGGTGGAACCAAGAGGGGCGTCGCCGCATTCTTGTTGCAGTGCACCGGTCGCCGGGGCGGTCTGGCATGGAGGAGGTCAAACTTGCGGGTCTACGGTCCCGCTCGGTGCCCCGTCTTGCTCTGGGTGAGGAGCGCGCCCAGCAACCGCGCCTGTGATAGGCGCAGCTGGAAGATCACGGCTTGCCCCGGATTGGGCGCCGCTGTTGCGGCCGTGGCCACCAGTGCAGCGGGGAGGTGGAGACCGAACGTTTCCTCCTCCCGCGGTACTAGGGTCGAGCTCGCCAAAATGTTGCTGATGTTGCTCCTCTTCAGCATTCCCCGCTCCAGCTTCGACCGCGAGGGACACGACGGTGGCGCCGCCTGCGCCAGTCGCGTCGCCAACGACGCCCACCTCACTCGTCGCCGCCGCGGTGCCAACGGCGTCCACAGTTGCGTGCGAGGGGGCCTTCGAAGTGGAGGGCTGCGCGGTCGCGCCGGTCTTCTTCTTGGGAGCCATGGATGAAGAAGACGGCGATGAAGATCGACACGCCGCTCACGACCTCAGGTTCGCGCAAATGACGCTGCCCCTACCTGGCGCGCCAAAGATGTTGGGTCACGATGCACACGATCACCTATGGGGCCACGTGCCCCTTTGTGGTTCGCCGGGGGTAAGGTCACGTTGCACAAAGAGCGGAGGTAGTGAGACAGCATGACGACGAGACGCTGGTGTTTTACCCAGGTTCGGGCCGCTGAGAAGCATAAAACCCTACTCCTCCTTTGCTGGATTGATCTAGGGAACACGAAGCACACGCAGCGCTCAAACCCAGCAGGGTTGCCTTCGGGAGAGCTGCTACGCGAGTACAAGTGTCCAAAGGTCCGAATCTTTAGCTAGGTTTCCTTGGGCCTCCTTTTATAGCTCAAGGGGCAACCACAGTGGCAAAACAGACATTATCTAGTGATTAGATAGCTAACAGTGCTATCAAACCTAACTCTGGCACTTAGGACAAAATGCCATAAATGATAGCCTAGGTGGCGTGCGGGGATGCATCCCCGGCAAGCTATTACCACCGCTTTAGCTAACTATTGCTCAGTGCCTTGACACGTCTCTGGACGGGTGTCAATCGGGCATAATCTGTCTTCCAGCGAGTCGCCACGTCCTTAGCGGGAGCCACTTAGCCACCTGAGGGCTCGACACCGCATCGACAAATGACTCATGTTGCGATGTGGTGGAGCGATGGCCGATCGGCTCACGCCTGCCGGGGGATGGCTTGCTGGGTCTTCCTGAAGATGTGCGTGCATCGGTCCCCGGCAGGCGTCGGGGACGTGACTGGCGCGGTTCGGGCCCGTTCTGGGCCGTCGCATCGGCCTTGCCGGCGTTGCTTAGCCAACGTAGGCTGCTTCTGCCGGAGTCTTGGTCTTGAATGTTGGCTTCGTCTTCTTGATGCGCTCCTTGATCTCACGTAGAGCGGCTTCTCTGGCTTGCATTGGGTTTATGTTGATGGGTTCTGCTACCACTGCCTGCGCATAAGTCAGGGACACTGGGTACCCCATTCCTAGTGAACCGACATACAGCGCGTGCTATTGATCTACAACATAATTTGCAAAGACATTTTGACTATGTCCATGATAATTAGTTCAGTTAATCAAATTACTAATGAACTCCCACTCAAATCAACATCCCTCAGGTTGTCTAAGTGTGACATGATCCAAATCCACCAACCCAAGTCCGATCATCACGTGAGATGAGGTGGTTTCAATGGTGAACATCTCCATATTGATCATATCTACTATATGACTCATGTTCGACCTTTCGGTCTCCTGTGTTCCGAGGCCATGTTTGTACATGCTAGGCTCGTCAAGTTTAACCCAAGTATTATGCGTGTGTAAATCTGGCTTACACCCGTTGTATGCGAACGTAGAGTCTATTACACCCGATCATCACAAGGTGCTTCGAAACGACGATCCTTCGCAACGGTGCATACATGGGGAGAACGCAATTTATCTTGAAATTTTAGTGAGGGATCGTCTTATAATGCTACCGTCGTCCTAAGCAAAATAAGATGCATAAAAGGATAAACATCACATGCAAATCATATAAGTGACATGATATGGCCATCATCATCTCGTGCTTTTGATCTCCATCTCCAAAGCACCGGCATGATCTCCATCGTCACCGGCATGACACCATGATCTCCATCATCGTGTCCTCATGTGGTTGTCGCGCCAACTATTGCTAACTCATAGCGATAAAGTAAAGCAAAAAATGGCGAAAATAAATTAAAGACAACCCTATGGCTCCTGCCGGTTGCCGTACTCATCGACATGCAAGTCGTGATAATCTATACAAAACATGATCATCTCATACATCACATATATCACATCATGTCTTTGGTCATATCACATCACAACATGCCCTGCAAAAACAAGTTAGACGTCCTCTACTTTGTTGTTGCAAGTTTTACATGGCTGATCTGGGCAACTAGTAAGAACCGTTCTTACCTACGCAAAGCCACAACGGTGATATTCAAGTTGCTATTTAACCTTCCACAAGGACCGCCTCTGTCGAATCCGATTCAACTAAAGTGGGATAGACAGACACCCGCCAGCCATCTTTATGCAACAAGTTGCATATGAGTCGATGGAACCGGTCTCTCGTACGTGGACGAGTAAGGTTGGTCCGGGCCGCTTCATCCCACAATACCACCGAATCAAGATAAGACTAAGGAGGTAAGCAATCTGAACATCAACGCCCACAAACTCTTTTGTGTTCTACTCGTGCATATCATCTACGCATAGACCTAGCTCATGATGCCACTGTTGGGAACGTTGCATGGGAAACAAAAAATTTCCTACGAACACCCAAGATCTATCCATGGAGATGCATAGCTACAAGAGGGGAGTGTATCTACATACCCTTGTAGATCGCTAAGCGAAAGCATATATAACGCGGTTGATGTAGTCGTACTCTTCACGATCCAATCCGATCTAGCGCCGAACGGACGGCACCTCCGCGTTCAGCACACGTGCGGCTCGATGACGTCTCCTCCTTCTTGATCTAGCAAGAGAGGGAGGAGAATTAGTTGGGATATCAACCAGCACGACGGCATGGTGGAGATGGTGGTGGAGCAATCCCAGCAGGGCTTCGCCAAGCGCCTCCGGAACTACGAACGAGGAAGAACGGGAGAGAGGGGAGGCCGCAGGGCGTGGGAATTGTTGTGTCCAACCCTTGCGCCTCCTCCCCACTATATATAGGGGTGTTGGAGGGTTGGGGCGCAGCCCTAGCCCCTCCTCCAAGGAGGGGAGGCGGCCAAAGGGGGAGGAGTGCCCTCCAAGCCAAGTGGAGGGCCCTCCCCCTTAGGGTTTCCCTTCCCCTAGGCGCATGGGCCTTAGGGGGATGGTGCGCCTGGCCCAATAAGGCTAGGGCACCCCCCCCCCCTACAGTCCATGCATGCCCTAGGTGCTGGAGGGACCCTTACGGACTCCTCCGGAACCCTTCGGAACCTTCTAGAAACTTCCAGAACCTTCCGGAAGCTTCTCGGTACAATACCGGTAAAACCCGAAACTTTTCCGGTAGCCAAAATATGACTTCCCATATATAAATCTTTACCTCCGGACCATTCCGGAGCTCCTCGTTATTTCCGGGATCTCATCCGGCACTCCGAACAACATTTGGTCACCAACATGAATATCCCAATACTACTCTAGCGTCACCGAATGTTAAGCGTGCGGACCCTACGGGTTCGAGAATCATGTGGACATGACCGAGACACCTCTCCGGTCAATAACCAATAGCGGGACTTGGATGCCCATATTGGTTCCCACATATTCCACGAAGATCATTATCGGTTGAACCACGATGTCAAGGATTCAGTCAATCCCGTATTCAGTTCCCTTTGTCCAGCGGTATGCTACTTGCCCGAGATTCGATCGTCGGTATCTCCATACCTAGTTCAATCTCGTTACCGGCAAGTCTCTTTACTCGTTTCGTAATACAAGATCCCGTGACTAACTCCTTAGTCACATTGCTTGCAAGCTTCTTGTGATGCTGTATTACCGAGTGGGCCAGAGATACCTCTTCGTCATATGGAGTGACAAATCCTAGTCTCGATCCACGCCAACCCAACAGACACCCTCGGAGATACCTGTAGAGCACCTTTATAGTCACCCAGTTACGTTGTGACGTTTGATACACACAAGGCATTCCTCCGGTTTCAGGGAGTTGCATGATCTCATGGTCGTAGGAACAGATACTTGACATGGATAAAGCGGTAGAATAAACTAATACGATCAAATGCTATGCTTACGGTTGGGTCTTGTCCATCACATCATTCTCCTAATGATGTGACCCCATTATCAAATGACAACTCATGTCTATGGTTAGGAAACCTTAACCATCTTTGATCAACGAGCTAGTCTAGTAGAGGCTCACTAGGGACACGGTGTTGTCTATGTATCCACACATGTATCTGAGTTTCCGATCAATACAATTATAACATGGATGATAAACGATTATCATGAACAAGGAAATATGGTAATAACCAATTTATTATTGCCTCTAGGGCATATTTCCAACAGTTTCTCCTATTGAATCTTTGTTTACTAATCTGAAAATAGATGATAAATGGACTGGAGATGAGTCAACTTTAGCTAGAGGGCGTCCCATTTGCTCGGAGGGTGGTGATCTTAATGATAAAAATGAAAAAAAGTGGGTTGGAGAGGTCAAAACTTTAAATAGTGATGCACCCACTACTTTGGATTACAAGGACTTTAATTATGAAAGTTGCTCTTTAGTTGAATGTATTTCCTTGTTGCAATCTATGATTAGCTCATCCAATGGTTATGAACAAAATAAAGCTTTTACTAAACATATTGTAGAAGCTATGGTCAAATCTTATGAGGAGAAACTTGGGTTATAGGTTTCTATACCTAGAAAATTGCATGATGAATGGGAACATACTATTAAAATTAAAATTAAAGATTATGAATGCAATGCTTTGTGTGACCTTGGTGCTAGTGTTTCTACTATACCTAAATCTCTATGTGATGTGCTAGGTCTCACCGATATAAATGAATGTTCCCTTAACTTGCATTTAGCAGATTCTAAAAATTAAGAAACCATTGGGTAGAATAAATGATGTGCTTATTCTTGCTAATAGAAATTATGTGCATGTGGATTTCATTGTGCTTGATATTGATTGCAATCCGTCTGTCCAATTATACTTGGTAGGCCTTTCCTACAAACTATAGGTGCTATTATTGATATGAAGGAGGGAAACATAAGATTCCAATTCCCATTAAAGAAAGGTATGGAAAACTTCCCTAGGAAAAGAATTAAACCACCTTATGAATCTATTATGAGGGCCACTTATGGACTCAATCTCGGAGATGACAACACTTAATACTATGCATTATGCCTAGCTAGGGGCATAAAACAATAACGCTTGTTGGGAGGCAGCCCAATAGTTATCTTTAAATTTTTGGCTTTGATTTTTGTTTTGGTGTGTTGACGTGATTATTGCCTCTGTAATGATTGTTTTTTATGTTTAAATTAGTGTTTGTGCCAAGTAAATCCTTTGGGATGCTTTGGAAGATAGTAGAATTGATACGGTGCAAAAACAGAAACTTTTGCGTCTAGTGCAGAACTTCTCTAATTTTACTGGAACGTCTTTTTGATCTAAAATATTTACATAGTATTGGTATACAAATTTCCTAGATTTTCTTATTTTTTCAGAATTTTTGGAGTTACAGAAGTATAGTTTTTTTTACAAAGCTTTACAGACTATTCTGTTTTAGACATATTCTGTTCATGCTTGCATAGTTTGCTTGTTTTGATGCTGCTATGGATTTAGCGGGGGGTATAAGCCATGGAGAAGTTAGAATATAGTACCTATTATGCAATAATGAAACATGAATCAATTTATAATAGTACCTAAAGTATTTGATATGTTGATTATACTAACGGATCTCACGAGGTTTTGTTGAGTTTTGTGTGCTGAAGTTTTCAAGTTTTGAGTGAGACCACGATGGAAGAAGGAATAAGGAGAGGCAAGACCCTAAGCTTGGAGATGCCCAAGGTATCCCAAGATAAAATTCTAGGAAGACTCAAGCGTCTAAGCTTGGGGATGCCCCGGAAGGCATCCCCTCTTTCGTCTTCATTCCATCGGTATGTCACTTGGAGCTATATTTTTATTCATCACATGATATGAGTTTTGCTTGGAGCGTCGTGTATTATAGTTTGCTTTATTTTTAGTTTGCCACAATCATTGTTTGCTGGACACACCCATTTGATAGAGACACATGTTCATCATGATTTGTTAGAATACTCTATGTGCTTCACTTATAGCTTTTGAGCTTAGCAGTTGCTCTAGTGCTTCACTTATATCTTATAGAGCACGGTGACGTGTAGATTTTATAGAAATAATTGAACTATCATGCTTCACTTAAATTTGTTTGAGAGTCTAGATAAATAGTAACGGTAATTTTCACTGGTTATAAGATTAGTCCAAAAAGGATAGGTATTCAAGGAGTGTATAATAAAACCTTCATGTAGCTCACTATAAGAACAAACCGTGGGTTAATGATATTTATGTAGTAATATAAAAGGGCATGAGTACATGATTGTTGGTTATTAGAAATATCGGTAGTTAAAGCGTGTTACTTGTTGCTCATCTAAATATTGGCTATGGCATGGTGATGATGTGTGAGCATTCTTATTCCTCGTTGAAATCCTAGTGTTGTTCGGGTCGGAGGCGCGCGATTGGTTAACTCCTCCCAATCTCCTCCCTAGGGGCATGCAGTAGTACTTTGCTTCGAGAGAGCTAATAAGGCTTTGCAATAAGTATATAAGTTCTTTAATGTGAATACATGGATGTACGCACACTCATCTTTCCGTATATTGCTAGCCTCTTCGGTACCGTGCATTGTCCATTCTCACCTCAAGGATCGGTGCAGCTTTCGCCGGTGCATCCAAACCCCGTGATATGATACGCTCTATCACACATAAGCCTCATTATATCTTCCTCAAAACAGGCACCATACCTACCTATTATGGCATTTCCATAGCCATCCCGAGATATATTGCCATGCAACTTCCACCGTTACATCACATGACTTGTGTGTTCATTATCATATTGCTTTGCATGATCATGTAGCTAACCTATTATTTGTGGCAAAGCCGCCGTTTATAATTGTTTACATGTTACGCTAGATCATTGCAAATCCTGGTACATTGCCAGAGGCATTCATATAGAGTCATAATTGCTTTATGTTGAGTTGTTATATCGAGTTGTAAGTAAATAAAAGTGTGATGATCATCATTATTAGAGCATTGTCCCAGTGAGGAAAGGATGATGGAGTAATGATTCCCCCACAAGTCGGGATGAGCTCCAGACGAAAAATTAAAAATGGGGGAGGACAAATGAGCCCACCAAGAAAAAAAAAAGAAAAAAAAAAGGGGGAAAAGAAAAGAAAAGGAAAGAAAGAAAAAAAAAGTAAAAAAAAGGAAAGAAAAAGAAAAGAAAAAGTGAGAGAAAAAGAGAGAAGGGACTTTGCTACTATCATTTACCACACTTGTGCCTCAAAGTGGCACCATGTTCTTCATATAGAGAGCCTCTTGAGTTGTCATTTTCATATGCTAGTGGGAAATTTTTTTTTCATTATAGAACTTGGCTTGCATATTCCGATGACCGGCTTCCTCAAATGGCCGAGGTCTTCATGAGCAAGCAAGTTGGATGCACACCCACTTAGCTTTCATTGAGCTTACATACAGTTATAGCTCTAGTGCATCCGTTGCATGACAGTCCCTACTCCTTGCATTGATATCTATTGATGGGCATCTCCATAGCCCGTTGATACGCCTAGTTGAAGCGAAGTCACGCGATGCGCATCCGACGATTCCCAAGTCGTTCCAATCTATTGTAAAAGTATGGTGGTTTGAATTAATTACAACAGTTGTTTTAACACCTTTTGAGCCATGATCGAAATTATCACGATGCTTATACAGAAGTTATCTGCTCTGTGATGCGTATATTACAATGCTATTTACATATAAGTTATCGACGCATGTTCTCAACAACTCCCCCCGGTCAAAGTTATCGCGGTATTTATACGTAAGTTATCAGGTATAGGATGCACATATTACCATACAATGTTCATGTGAGTTACGACGATATTCTAGCTGATTGTAGGATATAATCTTCTATGTTAAAAACGTGAGCTCAACTCACATCTTCAGTATATTTTTGATAAAAAAAATAGACTTTTTATATTTTTAGGTAAAGAAGTTGTAAGAAAAAACAAGAAAACGGAGAGTCTGCCTCAACATGAAGATATGAAAATTATCTAACATGAATCGAATCACAACAAAGAGTTTGTCTAGGTGGTTGTTGGTAGAATGCTAATACTACCTTAGTCTCAGGTTTAACTCCCCAACCCTCCTATTTTTACGGAAATTAAAAAGAAGACAGCCAAAGAAGGAGACTGGTGTAGACGAGCGAGATGGGAGCAGGAATTGCGGGTCGGACGAGCTAGACGTGCGGGAATTGTGGATCGAGGGGCAGTTGGAGCGGGCTAGCGGCGATCATTCGATTCGAAATCAACAGAATCAGGACAGTACGGATATGTTGCAGTTTTCAGAAGGAAATTAGCTTTTCCCTTATCAATATTTTTGTTCCCCGTGCTTAATCGTTGGTTCGTTGTTGTCACTAAAATTATGTACCCTGAAAAAGTTCTTCGACTGAAAACAGTTATGATTCAGTTATTCAATTCAGTGGTCTTTTAATTTGTACAATTATTTTACCATTTCAATAGCACCTTTAGTTTGTACAATAAGCTTTTGCCAGAATGGCCAGATCGCTCCACTTGCTTTGCATCCTTTGCCCATGCCCGTAATCGTCGTCGTCTAGCCTGGGGCGGTGAGGTTGTTGCTCAAAAATGAATGTTGTAAGGAGAACTTTTATTACGATCTAAACGATCTTATATTTCTTTATAGAGGGGGTACTTTTTACTGTACAAATGGATGACATGTGTTGCAATGATGATTGACATCTTTCGCAATTGTCATGTTCATGCTGCAAAGTTGTTTTTGTTGTTGCATGCGTTGGATTAGTTCTATGGTACACTCGTGCGATGATTTCCCTTACCGATTTGTTGCAGCCAATGAGTTTGTCGCATAGATAAGAAAATATTACATGGTGTGTTCCATATGTTCAAACATTTTTTTACATGTTTTTAAAGTACAATGAGAAAAAAATGTTGCGACAATGTTACATGTGTAGAAAAAAATGTTGCTCGTAGGGTTTCCATGCTAAAGAATCGAACGCTCCAGATGCCAAATTTAAGGGAGATCTACCGACGACGAGGTAGATGATGGATCAGATGCTTTGAGTGGATGCAAAAGAATACTTATGATTAGGGATGTAGAGCGGCGCCCAATCCGTCCCGCTTCCAAGTCAAAATATCTCAGGTTAATTATAATTCTTCCGACCACATTTAGCTTAGTTTAAACTAATACCATGTTTTTGCGGGCTTATGCGGGATGCCCGCCTACATCCCTACTTATGATTCAATCCTATAAACCAAACAACTCATGTTCCCGAAGAAAGACATGTAAAAGAAATTCGGTCCTCCAAATAATCAGAGAGAGACTAAAAGAAATTTTTATTCCCCGTACATTCTTATATTCTGTGTTGTGTAATCAAGTGCACTTTGCTACCAAATTTTATTGTTTTCAAGTTGCAACCATGTGAGGACGTGTCACGGCAATCCAGCGACTTCTAAAATTCTTCCAATTTTACTACTAGCAAAATATGTTACCGCCACTCTTTAAATTTACCGGCTGCTCTGAAAGCTCCAGCTAAAGATTTTAATTCGCCAAAGAGAAATGAAGCCATTCCTTGACAGCCAGATTAATTCCCATGTTCAATGCTAAACATATTGGCCCCAATTCTACAGTAACGCCTATAATAACTGTTCCCTTGCTATTCTTCGTCTTCCTCCACCGGTGTGTGCTCTGGAAAAACTTGCTGCGCGGTCCACACGATAGAAAAATGGCCGCTGACAGCAACCGGAAGGCTCCCGGCGGCAAGCCTCAGTTCCTCAAGGTGCTCTTCATGGACTTCATGGAGAAGATGCCGATCCCGGCCAAGTTCATGCGGCGGCACCTGGCAGCGGAGCCTGGGCTCCGACGAGCCACCCTGATGAGCCCATTGGGCAAGTTCTGGCACGTCGACGTGGTCCGAGACGGCCACGGCGGCGACAGCGACGTCTACTTCGCGAGTGGCTGGGCGGAGTTCGTGAGGGCCAACAGGCTGGAGGAGGAGAACTTCCTGGTGTTCAAGTACGAAGGGAACATGGTGTTCACCGTGAAGGTGTTCGAGACGTCCGGGTGCATCAAGAACTACGACGACCTCGTCGTCGCCGGCACATTGTTAGAGCAGACAGCACCGAGGAAGCGGTCCGGCACTGGCTGTGGATCACAGCCTACCTCCAATGGTCATGGTACGTCGCTTCTACTTCTCAGAATGAGTTTATGTGTGAATGTGTTTTTCCTGCAAAGATATCACGTCACAATTGTCAAGTCTATATTATCTTTAATAAATTAACAGCGTAGCTATATATAAAGTATGATCACACGATGGAAATAATAAACTTGTTTGTTTTGGAGAAAAGTACACCTCATGAGAAAAACTAAAGGAAACCAAGATCATGTAGAATCTGCATTTTAGGACTTCTTTGATTCACATTATTTGTAATAAAACAGATGAATAGAAAAAAAAACAGGAATCAAGCCTCGTGGCATATTGAAAACTACTGGATTATATGGTGGTTTGGTTGTGCACAGAAAAGCGTAGGATTGTTCAGGTGAGGTTGGGAATGGATGGATATTTTCCTATGAAACCTAGTACTCCCTCCAATCCATATTAGTTGATGTATTACACGTTTCAGCGACAACTAATAAGGATCAGAGGGAATACAAGCAAATCCTAAAAAATCCTATGGATTGCAATCAGAAATCAAATTACAACAACAACACAACAAACAACAAACAAAGCCTTTAGTCCCAAACAAGTTGGGGTAGGCTAGAGGTGAAACCCATAAGATCTCGCGACCAACTCATGGTTCTGGCACATGGATAGCAAGTTTCCACGCACCCCTGTCCATGGCTAGTTCTTTGGTGATGCTCCAATCCTTCATGTCTCTCTTTACGGACTCTTCCCATGTCAAGTTCGGTCTACCCCGGCCTCTTTTGACAATATCAGCACGCTTTAGCCGTCCGCTATGTACTGGGGCTTCTGGAGGCCTGCGTTGAATATGTCCAAACCATCTTAGACGATGTTGGACAAGCTTCTCTTCAATTGGTGCTACCCCAACTCTATCTCGTATATCATCATTCCGGATTCGGTCCTTCCTTGTGTGGCCACATATCCATCTCAACATGCGCATCTCCGCCACACCTAACTGTTGCACATGTCGCCTTTTAGTCGGCCAACACTCAGCGCCATACAACATTGCGGGTCGAACCGCCGTCCTATAGAACTTGCCTTTTAGCTTTTGTGGCACCCTCTTGTCACAGAGAATGCTAGAAGCTTGGCGCCACTTCATCCATCCGGCTTTAATTCGATGGTTCACATCTTCATCGATATCCCCATCCTTCTGCAACATTGACCCCAAATATCGAAAGGTGTCCTTCTGCGGCACCACCTGCCCATCAAGGCTAACATCCTCCTCCTCCTCGTGCCTAGTAGTACCGAAAGCGCACCTCATGTACTCGGTTTTAGTCCTACTAAGTCTAAAACCTTTCGATTCCAAAGTTTGCCTCCATAACTCCAACTTCCTGTTGACCCCCGTCCGACTCTCATCGACTAGCACCACATCGTCCGCAAAGAGCATACACCATGGGATATCTCCTTGTATATCCCTTGTGACCTCATCCATCACCAAGGCAAAAAGATAAGGGCTCAAAGCTGACCCTTGATGCAGTCCTATCTTAATCGGGAAGTCATCAGTGTCGCCATCACTTGTTCGAACACTTGTCACAACATTATCGTACATGTCCTTGATGAGGGTAATGTACTTTGCTGGGACTTTGTGTTTCTCCAAGGCCCACCACATAACATTCCGCGGTATCTTATCATAGGCCTTCTCCAAGTCAATGAACACCATATGCAGGTCCTTCTTTTGCTCCCTATATCTCTCCATAAGTTGTCGTACCAAGAAAATGGCTTCCATGGTCGACCTCCCAGGCATGAAACCAAACTGATTTTTGGTCACGCTTGTCATTCTTCTTAAGCGATGCTCAATGACTCTCTCCCATAGCTTCATTGTATGGCTCATCAGTTTAATTCCACGGTAATTAGTACAACTCTGAACATCCCCCTTGTTCCTGAAGATTGGTACTAATATACTCCGTCTCCATTCTTCTGGCATCTTGTTTGCCCGAAAAATGAGATTGAAAAGTTTGGTTAGCCATACTATCGCTATGTCCCCGAGGCCTCTCCACACCTCAATGGGGATACAATCAGGGCCCATCGCCTTGCCTCCTTTCATCCTCTTCAAAGCCTCCTTGACCTCCGACTCCTGGATTCGCCGCACAAAAAGCCTGCTAGTATCAGCAAAGGAGTCGTCCAGATCAATGGTAGAGCTCTCACTTTCCCCATTGAACAGCTTGTCAAAGTACTCCCGCCATCTATGCTTAATCTCCTCGTTCTTCACCAGGAGTTGATCCGCTCCGTCCTTGATGCACTTGATTTGGTCAACATCCCTCGTCTTCCTCTCTCGGATCTTGGCCATCTTATAGATGTCCCTTTCGCCTTCCTTCGTGTCTAATCGTTGGTAGAGGTCCTCATACGCCCGGCCCCTTGCTTCACTCACAGCTCGCTTTGCGGCCTTCTTTGCCATCTTGTACTTCTCTATGTTGTCTGCACTCCTATCCAGATATAGGCGTCTGAAACACTCTTTCTTCTCCTTAATTGCCTTCTGGACATCATCGTTTCACCACCACGTATCTTTAGCTTCTCTTCTACTTCCCCTGGACACTCCAAACTCCTCTGAGGCCACCTTACGAATGCAAGTCGTCATCTTCATCCACATGTTGTCTACATCACCTCCTTCCTCCCAAGGGCCCTCCTTAATGACCCTCTCCTTGAACGCTGAGCTACCTCCCCCTTGAGCTTCCACCACTTCGTTCTAGCGACTTTGGCACGCTTGTCCCGCTGGACACGAATCCGAAAGCGAAGGTCAGCAACCACAAGCTTATGCTGAGGGACAACACTCTCTCCAGGTATCACCTTACAGTCTAGGCATGCACGCCAGTCTTCTCTTCTCGAGAGGATGAAATCAATCTGGCTAGAGTGTTGCCCACTACTGTAAGTCACTAGATGTGATTCTCTCTTCTTAAAGAGGGTGTTAGCTATGATCATGTTGTAGGCTAGCGCAAAGCTTAAGACATCTTCTCCTTCTTGGTTCCTGATGCCATAGCCAAAACCCCCATGCACCCCTTCAAAACCTGTGTTAGATGTGCCCACGTGGCCATTGAGGTCTCCTCCTATGAAGAGCCTCTCGCCAATCGGTACACTCCTAACCATGTCCTCTAGGCCTTCCCAGAACTCCCTCTTGGTGTTCTCATTGTGGCCTACTTGCGGGGCATACGCGCTGATAACGTTGAGAACTAAGTCCCCAACTACCAGCTTGACCAGGATAATCCGGTCCCCACGTCTCTTGACGTCTACCACTCCATCCTTGAGGCTCTTGCTGATCAAGATGCCTACTCCATTTCTGTTTGCAACCGTCCCCGTGTACCACAGCTTGAAGCCGGTACCCTCCACCTCCTTCGCCTTTTGTCCCCTCCATTTGGTCTCTTGCACGCAAAGGATATCAACGCCTCTCCTCACCGCGATATCAACTACCTCCCGAAGCTTACCTGTCAGAGACCCTACGTTCCAGCTACCTAAGCGAATCCTCCTAGGCTCGGCTAGCTTCCTTACCCTTCGCACTCGTCGAGTCAAATGCGAAGACCCTTGCTCAATTTCCACTACACCCGGGCGCCGATGTAGCGCGCCACTAAGGATGCGACGACCCGATCCTCGCTCACTTGCCACCGTATCCAGATCAAGATACGGCGCGCCACCTGGGGGGTGACGGCCCGGCCCTTGCCCATTTTCCACCACACCCGGGTTCCGATGTGGCGCGTCGCTGAGAGGGTTACGCCCCAACGAAAATCTTTTGGGTTTCATCTCCATAAGAGTGGCTGAGTTTTGACGTTGGCTCGCCAAGCCTATCACAACCCTCCTCCTTTATCCGGGCTTGGGACCGGCTATGTTGAGACAACATAGGCGGAGTTAGAAATCAAATTACCCACGTAGAAAATATTCCGAAGGATCATAATCCTCCAAAATTCCCATGCAATTAGGAGGCCCTAATAATGTTCCATATTCTCAGTTCTTATAAATGTTTGCTTGGGATGTTAATTTCATTAACTGAGATGTTTAAAATTCTCAATTCTTATAAGCATATCCTTTTTTTACCCTCTCAAAAGTATTACTTCCTCCGTCCGGAATCAGAATTAGTTGACGCTCAAACGGATGTATCTTGCACTGAAGTACATCCGGATACATCCGTTGAGCGTCAACTAATTCAGGATGGAGGAAGTACTAAAAAAAAAAGAGGGCAGCCCGGTGCATGTAGCTCCCGCTTGCGCAGGGTCCAGAGAAGGGTCCGGAGAAGGATGGAGGAAGTACTAAGATTTATTTATTTATTATAGACCCTTTACACTTACTTGTGGAGAACCAGAAATGTTAAACATATATAGAATGATTTTTCCTTTCAATAGATAGAAGTATACTTTCACACTCAACTGCACCCCAACTTATCCGTAGCAGAAAAAAGAACAGCTGCACCATAACTCATAGTGAATAGTTGTGTGAGAAATATGGCGAATTTCAAATAAATCACTATAAGAATCAATGGTGCACATGTGCGAAAGGAGGGATATCACTGTGAATAGGTGATGTTCACCCATTCAGAGAACTGCATACCCAAAAAAAATACCTCGACGTGTCCCGAAAATACATCTCCTGCATACGTACAGATAAAACACCGCTCACCATTTCCAATATCCTGTGTAAACAAATCTGCATATATATACCAGGTAGGTAGATATAGCGAGCGTAAAAATCAGGAAGATTAACAATGGGGCTTATCTTGCATGTTTCGCAGGTGGTACACATGCTCAGAAAACCAGGAAGATCAGTGACAGGAGCCTTACCGGTGATGGTGCCATACAGGCGAAGAAGCAGTGCAAACCCCGCAGGATTCTGATGGAAGACAATGACGGCGAGCAAGATGCCACCACAGAGAAGTATGCCCAAGCGGACACCCACTCCGGCATCGCAACGGAGGCCAAGGAGTCCGACTACACCGGTACCCTCCCTTTCTACGCCAAGACGGCGACTCCTTGCAACATTCGCTACAGCTACATGGCAAGTTCTTTAGCTGGTTCAAAATCGAATCTATACCCTCTAGTTCAGATAGATATGCACCGTGAACTTATAGTCTTTGTTTTGGCTTGGGCTCGTGTAGAACATCGGGAAGAAGTTCTGCGTCATGAACGGCATCGCGACGAACCGGCTGATGATACTCAAGGACTCGGGCGGGAGGTCGTGGCCCGTGAAGCTGACGCTGACGAGCGACCAGGCGCGCATGAAGGCCGGATGGGGCCACTTCTCCGGCCACCACGGGATCAAGGTCGGGGACCTCTGTGTCTTCCACCTCGTCAACGAGCACACCTTCAACGTCAGCATAAGGCGGGCCGAGTAATGATAAAGTGTTTTGGCTACTGGTGCTCTGTGGGATGTGTCTTTTTTCCATACTATCTGGGATTTGTCCCTTTAGCTTTGCTAATAATAATAATTTTAATAAAGTGTCTTGGGTTCCAAACAGCGTGCATTTTAGATGTAACCACATACACTCGGAAACTCACTGACAAACAGAGCAGCAACTGAAACCATATGAGGCAAGTGAATGAAATGGAACACAATGAATTCATATCAATGATCACAGATATGTAGAAGTGTCATTAGCATGCAAATAAACCAAAAAATAATAAGAATGTGACATTGCTATGTGCCATACAGGACTAGTTTATACACTTCCACATACACTTGCATGATTTCACCATCTGAAGACCATATGCAGTCAATGGAAAAGAAGCAAATGATATACGGTGCAACAAAAAATAATTTGGTGATGGTTTAAGTTAGACTATCAAAATCTTAAGAATAGGCAGCAGCATGCCTGTCCAACGACAAATCTACAGCATAGGCAGCATAGCAGAAACACGGTTATGTTAATTTTTCTTTCATTGGCATATATATTTTCTTCAGACAGGTTAATGATGTTACATGATGGTGCCCAAAACAATATTATTTTTCTCCCGCTTCACAAGAATTAAACAACGAAGCAAAAATGATGAACAAATGGACTGCTGTGTACTAAGTACCAATATTTGCATTTTGTGTTCTTATACTGCATCATGTCTGGAGCAACAGGATCCTGATCAAATCATCACACAGATCACCTAAAAGAGGGGGCAATTAGCAATATGCTTCACATGAAATTTGAACTCCATGACGATGATAGGGTATTCGCTGCGTTAAACAAAAAATACTGATTGCAAATATATAATTTATAATTACCTCTATTGAAACTTTGGAATGCTAATAATCACTTGGATTTTATCAGCGCCATCCAAATAATATTCACATCCAAGGTGATGCGTGGACCAGGCAGAGATCACTTCCTGCGTATACTGCGCTGGCATCATGACCACTTGCCAGCTAGGGATCACATGTTGCATCTTCTCCTGCTGTATAATTTCAATTGACGCTTGGCTCTAAGGGTGACAATGCTGATTGCATACTGCAACATTGCCAGCCAATATGGTATCTCCAAGAGCTGAGGTATAAGAGTAGTAACACCTGTCAACAACAGCATGATCCTACTTTCCTTCCTCCAGTTTATGCCACACGAACTGGATGTTTGGCATTCCTCTCAATGCAGGATCATCTCCGAATTTCAATGTCTGCTCAATTGATCTTCTCGATTCTGCAGGACCACCCAGTGAAGTTGCAGACTGTTTTCCTTGGATTATGATTTTAACAGCCTAGCCATACGTAATGCTGCCCGAACTTTCCTCACGTCATTCTGAAACCCTGCACTATGTAGGCCAGCAATGACAGCACGCTTTGCAGATGCAAGAACGCTGTTCCCTTCGCGCAAGCAGATCCGCAAGAATTTTGATGCCATATGATACCTACCCACTTTACATAGACCATGAACTAATGATGTGTAAGTAAAATCATCCTTCAGTTTCATGTTGTGCAGTAATTTGATGGCTGCATCCACCTCATCGGATTTGCAGAGTGCGTCCACCAAGCAATTGTAAGCAACAACATTTGATTCCATGTCCCTTATCTCCATGTAACATAACTGCTTATGTGCAGCCTCGAAATGTCCCATCCTGCACAAACCATTGACCAAAATTGAGAATGTGTATTCATCGCTCTCCAGACCGCCCTCTTCCATCATACTCAGCAGCTCAAACGCATCATCCAGCTTCCCTTCCTGGCACCGCAGGTAAATCAGCGTATTATAGCATGCACTGTCAAGCCTGAACCCACTCTGTATCATTAGCTCGCTGTAGGTGTTTGCTTCTTCCATCCGTCCCTTCTTGACTAACGCACTAATCACCGTGCAGTATGGGAAGAGATCTGGAATGTACCCTCCATCCAGCAATGACAAGAAGGTCTCCAGCCCCTGATCAAACCTGCCATACTTAAAGCAGCACTTCATGACCATCGTGTAAGTGACGACGTTCGGGGCATGCTCGGTCCTCCCAAGCTCCCTGAGGACCATGCGGGCGTGCCCTACCTTGCCTGACCTGCACAGCCCGTTGATCATCGTGTTGTAAGTCACAATGCCCACAGGGAGCCCTGTCCTCTGCAGGTACCTGAACATCCTGTACGCGTTCGTCGCGTGACCGAACCTGAAGAGCCCATCCAGGAGTGTGTTGTAGGTGGTGGCGCACGGCGCGATGCCTTTCTCGGCCATATCGGCAAACACCCGGTAGGCATCCTCCGGGTGGCCAGACCGGAACAGGCAGTGTATGAGCGCGTTGTAGCTCCAGGCGTCGGGGCCGACCCCCGCCTGGAGCATTTCGTCGAACAGGTCGAGGGCGCGCATCGTGAGCCCACCCCGCGCAGCGCCGGCGATGAGGGAGTTGTAGGTGACGGCGTCGGGGCTCACCCCGGCCTCCCGCATCCGGCGCAGGACGGCGAACCCCGCGCCGAGGCCCGAGGCGCGGCAATGCGCGGCGAGGAGGGTGTTGTAGGTGACGACGTCGGGGGGCATGCCGAGGCGGATGGCGTCCACGAGGACGGACTCCGCCCGGGCGAGGCCGCCGCCGCGGCAGAGCGCCGCGAGGCTGACGTTCATCAGCCGCGTGGACAGCTGCGTCCGCGCCCAGGTCATTGCTCCTCCTCCGCCTCCTCCTCGCCGCGAGACTATCTTCCGGTTCCGGGCTCGCTTCGACTCCCATACAGCTCGCTCGCTGTCCAGACCAACTCGCCGAGTTCGCGACGAGCAAGGCCGGCGCCTTGTTGTGGGGAGAGCGCTCGGCTGCAGGAGGCAGTGAGAGGTTGGTGGCGGCGGCGCCGCCGCCGGGTGGTCGGGGGAGTTGGGAGTTGGCACTTCGCAGACCGCGCAGCGAGGGACAGACTAGAGAGAGAGGCCAGGTGGGCCATGCATTTCATAGGCGGCACGGACAGACAAGTAGGGTTCATTTCACCTGACCCTACAGTCAGTGAGCATGATAGGCAAGGAATTAATTCAGCACCTAATCGATGGAAGTTCCTTAAAAAAATTGTCGTACAAAAGATTCACGGAAAAAAAAGGGAGGGAAAAGTCATTCTCATTCACACTAAAGCTTTGAGCTATTGTTACAAAAAGAACATAACATCGTCGTGGTACAACAATATCTTCTGTGAATACAATGAACAAATCAAGAAATCTGCAGGATTATACATACTCAAAAATCAAAACGTCGGCTGAAAAAGAAAAGAAATCAAAATGTGGCTTGAGGAAAAGGCAGATACAAAATTACACAGGCGGAGCGCAAACCAGCCCCAGGCCTCACTGTGCCTTCATGGCTTTCTCCTTGCAGAGCTGGTGCCACTCCTGGAGCACGGCTGCCTGGAGCGCACGGTGCTCGGCTTCTTCCGCCGTGAGCTTGGAGAGCGTCGAGGGGCCCTTGGGGTTCCCAAACCCGTCCAGCTCCTCGCTCTGCTTCTTCTCCTTTTCCTCTTCTTGCTCGGTTTTCGCGGGCGGCATCTTAGGTTTGGCCGCCTTGAGTAGCGCTATCCTCTCCATGGATATCTTCAGCCGCTCCGCGGCTGCGCTCTTCACCTCCTCTTCAGGCATGTATTCAACAGCGCTGTCCGTGATGTCGTCCAGCCAGCCCTGGAGGTCCGATTCGATCTCTCTTGTGATCGATTCATCAGATGCGCGCACGACAAACTTGCATATCATCGTGGTTGTCTCGTCGCCCAGATCAACATTTCGGCTGACCTCACTTGCACCGAAGATCATCATGCCCACAAACCCACCAAACCACGTCTTTGCGGCGTAACACAGCTGTGGAAGATACATGTGTTATAACCTTACACAAATGGTAACTCTGCACAGGATAGAATCAAGACCGGGGCATAACACCGTCTAAGTGACTATCAAATGCTTACCTGGAACCCAGCAACTGTTCGGATGAAATGAGAGCAGACTTGATGGAAGGGCTTAGAATAAATTGACTTCAACCCACTGAGGAAAGGAGAGCTATCATACTGCTGAGCAGCAGTGGCCTTGAAACCACTACCTTCATATGTGTATGTGCCAGTGCACTCGACCATGGCTGGCAAGCTTGGCCATAGACGAAAATACTCAACCGGAGAGCATTCATATGGCAAGAGAAGTTCGGCGAGAGGGATCTTGTAGGGCTGACACCGTAAAACAACCGGCTCCCCAAGCTCTGGCCGGAGAGCGCGCTTCTGCCTCGTCATTTGTGAGTCCTCTTCTGCATAATCTCCTTCATAGTCTGCCGATCCTCCACTTCCGTAGAATGGGTAATACAGGACTTGAACCCAGAGAGAGCATCTCTCAAAATGTGAAACTCCCACAGTGACACTACTTTGGACTGGATCCTGCAGAATTGACAAGGCATTTTCCAAACAAATTAGATGCAAATATGGATTAGCTACTCTGTGATGGCAGTACTTACCCAATGATATAATATTTATTATCACTATCTATTTTTATCAATAGCCCACATTTTTTAGCGCAACTCGTCCAGAAACAAGATACTGTCATTAACTTGAAAGCCGCCGCAATGCTAGATGGCCTGGCTCTTTGAAAATCACATACATTTAACAACATCATGATCATGATAGTGGATTTCATAGTCTCAACTACCACATTATATCTAGTGTGCAATATAATGTGAGCTCAACTGGCTAGACAGGTATACTACATTGGGAGGTAGGGGTATTTAAATTTTGCCAAGAAATAGATTGAGAAGTTCACTAGCCGAGGAAGAAAATGTTTCACTGTAAACTACATTAAAATAATATATTTGGAAACAACTGCAGCCCTAGATTTGCCTGCCCGTTCTGACTAATTACAAACTCTTAACATTATTGTCAAATTATTAAATATTTAATTATCGATACATAATCGAAATTTAAAAACTGCACAGCAAATCATATGCAAAATAGGCATTTCAAGATCGTGGAGGCACCTGGGAAACAAGATTACGCAGGTGGCGAACAGTGCGGGAAAACCCATCCATATAATACAATGCTCCAGAGAGCCCAACTCGGATATCCACCCTGTTGAGTTCCAGCTCAGTCAAATTCAAAATCTGCAAAAGTGTACATCAGTAAAAAAAATGGACAATCATACAGCTCCAAGTCAAACAATACTATGGCTTACAGCATGGCAATATGTCAGCAACCACACATAGTTGTTTTAATTTCTCACCATTTTTACCAGGTGGCAAAGTGCACATAAACTCACAGGTGCAATAAACAAAGATATAAAGTTCCTAACCTAACCATTGTTCAACAGTAACCATGACACGGCAGTACAGATCAATAGAAATTATGTTAGATGTACACAGAAAAGATCATGGATCAGGTTATACCTTTAGATGTAGGGTGATTCTGCCATCAGTTGGATCCGCCAAATGATATGCTTCGATGTAGCATGGATCACTGCTGCCAGTCAGAGTGCGTGCTTTTGGAAGATCTTTGTGCAAAGCACCGATACCCTTTGTCTGTAGGAGAATTAACTGGCTGGGATTGGGCCTCCAAAGCTCCTGAATAGCCTTATGAACTAATCCCTCCAATTTCCTATCTTGTGCAGCAGCAGCCTCTGAAAACTGAACTGTAAGCTTGTGGTGGCTAAAAGGGTAATCTCCTGTAGCATCACCTACACCAACCCACCTGGATGAAATATTGGAGAGTTAAACATGGTAGTGTTTTTTTTTCAAATGCATGTTCTAGTGGAGTATTTCTTTTTTTTAGATATAGGACTTCTGCAAATAGCAACCTGATGTACAATAATTAGTTTCAAGATGCAACCCTCACCTGTTATCTGGATGATTCGTCACATACTTTATTATCTGCAAGACATAACGTGACTGATGCTTGGTGACAGAATCAGCTGAAGTACTTGACCTGAACTCCTCTAATTCTTTACTGAGGAGCTGGCCTGCTCTTGCATTTCTGGCTCCCAAACGCTGAGCGCATATGAGGACAGCCTGCACATCTTGTATCCTATTTGATGTAGTGGCAGAGGAATCGGTGTTGAATAAAGTCTTATGCATGTTAGATATGATGATATTCAGAGGATCCTCTGGGTCATCAGCTAAAAGAGGATCAAGACCTTCAAGGTCAAAGTGTTCAGAAATTGCCCATATCAGCCGTGATGATATTCTTGAGGTATGAACCTGAAACATTTATTCACATTTAATAAATTTATAGGCCAATCTGGATTCAAGAAATGGTACTGAAGAATTAATGACACCATTGGTCTTCTATCAATCATCTCTAACTAGAAAACAATCTTTACAGAATGGCACAGTTTAAGCTGCAAACAATTTGCAGTGGAAGAAGAAAGTGTACAAGGAAACCAAGCAAAGGCAGGCATAGTCAGATCCAAACGCAGGTAAAGCATTGACAAAGTAGGTGCCATTAAGTTAGTAATAAATAAGAGTATAAAGCCCACACCTTACATTGAATTAGTAATGAATAAGAAATTTATTGGCATAGAACTAGGTGGGATCAAGAAAAAGAAAAATATTATGCCATTGCGTTAGTAATGAATAAAAAACGCACCTTACGACCAACTGGTATTTAAATGCATAACAAAATGTGTTTGAATATGAAAATAATGAGATGAATCATAACCTCGCGAAGATCCCTGATAAGCTGTAGCTGCAAATTTCTTAGTCTAGTCTCATTTAGAATCTGATCTTGAGATGCACCAGTCTTAATTGTCTTTACGCCACCTCTGGTATCATATATATGACAAAGCCGTACAAGCAACTTCAGATAGCAATCAATTGCATAGGTACGCCCATCACAGTCCCAGAGAACACAAGGCCTGCAAACTTCCACCACATCCAAAGCAGGTTCTGTCCAATTCAACGCACCATAACCAGTTCCATAGGCTAATGCTCCTATAACCCTGCTCTCTGTCCCAGAATTTTTCTGCTCAGGTAGTGGAAGAGATAGCTGGAAACAACTTTCAACCAGTGAGGCAACTAGCTCTTCTCTGAACAAGCTTTTGCTTGTTATGCTGTTTAGATCATCCTTCACCCTTGCATCCTCAAAAAGAGATATCACATCTGTTCCTGGAACGGGCTTCTGACCTCTTCGAACGCTCTCCTTTGCAAATAGATCAACACAAAGAGCAGTTCGGCAAATGCATGCCAATGCATGCATGCGATCTGATTCTGCTCTCAAATTTTTCAGCATCTGAAGCAGCCTTTTGAACAGAGACACCTGCATCACAGAACATGCTTTTGTAAATCCATCTTGAACACAAATTTGCACAAGTTATGCACGGAAGGAAGAAACTGGTAAAGATCTGCTAGCACATGATATGGCATGACTAAACTGAAATTGTCCCTCTCGCTATCTTCTTCACAAGTTATGCACGGAAGGAAGAAACTGGTAAAGATCTGCTAGCACATGATATGGCATGACTCCAATCAATGAATTGTTTCACATTTTTTAGAAACTCGGAAAAGAAAAAGAAAAAGAAAAGGAGAATATGGGGTGTATGGGCAACCATTTTACATTGGCTCCACATGTTATAAATATTGATGATTATATGCTAAGTAATGTGTCTGATGAATTTGAATGGATAGCGAGCAAACAACATTGTATCACCTATGGGCTTAAGTTGCTTAGTAACTGATCTACCATGACAATACAACTCAGCACTTAGCCGATAAGGTAGAATAATAAATAAATTTTGATTTGTGATATAGTGCCTATAACGATGTAATCATAAGGTAATGCTAATGCTAAGGAATACACCAACAAAGTAGTTGCGATATATGTTGGAATTCCGCCTACAGGATCAGTCACATCAAAACACATGAACACACACGCGCACGAAAACGTTTGGCCAAAGGCATGTGTCGTTCCTTGTTCTTCTCTTTATTTCTTTTCTATTTTCTCAGTACAACTTCACGACCAGCTGCACATATATATATGCAGCAACCAGGACCAGCACCGACCCAACTCAGCCCAAACCTACTAGTATTTGACACGGCTAACTAATCCTACTAGGACACGGCTAACCAATCCTAAGCAGATTAGACACCCTAGTACAAACAGACACCATGACAAGTTGGACACGTACTACTAATTCTAACCGGACCTAGAACTATTCCCTAGCCAAACTAACATGGACACAGCCAAGTGCTACTAGTACTTGACACACGACATGCAAGCGTATAGTACTATTGTACTAATACACCTAACTAGCCTAATCACCGGCCATCCTGATCACAATTACTTTAAACTATTTGCTAGACAAGATTATTGCTAACAATACACTAGCAAGATTTGTACTTGTCATATTTAGAGATGACAAGAAATGATGAAAAATGTAATAAATAAAAAATGTATATACTAGCATTTCAGAAAATCATTTTTTGTCAAAATAAACGGACAACAATCGGTACATGGAAATACAACCTACTACTAAAGTACCATTTTATTCACCAGTCTAACAATAACAAAATAGATTTTTGGATTCTTGGATATAAGACTGAAATAGGAGATCACATGGAATAAGACTTAATTTGTTTGGTTCAAACAAGAATGTCAGCAGTGGGATCAGAATTTATGAATATGATAACTAATAACACTTCATTGTACTGAGAATTGAGATCTATAATATTAGTTTTAAATCTTCGGAGCCGTATGGTTTCAGGCTTGTGCACTAAAAACAACACTAACTAGTAGAATTGTGTGTTACTAGAATTACTTGACAGACTCTAGTTCAAACAATAGCTTATGCGGCTGAAAGGCTGGCTATGTTTCAACTACAATTTATATCGTGTATAATTGATGACAGAAAAATCCATGTATTGGCACGAAAATAGAAGCCTGCAAAATTACTTCATACTACAAACTTGGCTAACACTATCAATGCCCACTTCCAGGATCCTTAATCCAGTAGTTGCCTCATTGACATTGGGCACAAGACACAACCAGTAGATTTACCGCCAGTTGATCAGACTAAGGAGAATTGCTCTTATAAGTCAATTGATTTAGTACCTGCATTCCAAGATCAAGCAAATGGAGATTTGCCACAACAGCCCTGACGATCGTCTCCCTCATCGATGAGAACTCTTGTCGGTCCCATAGTGTCAGGATTGCAATAATGGCAGCTGAAGCCCACTCCGGCTTGCCTCCGGGCGCATCTGCAAGCGAGAGCATGTTGATCCCCACCTCAAATACGAGGGGCGGTTCCAGCGAGCTAAGGAAAGGAAGCAAGTGCGAGACAATGTCAGACACCCCCACCAACTTCTCCGCGCTCGCCTCCACGGTATCAGCTACTGTAGTGTCCCCTGGTTTGGCAATCTGCCGCAGCGTGTTCACCGCGCCAGATGCAACCATTTTTGCTGCATGCACAAGAGGGTACACAGTGACCCGGAAGCTCTCAACGGGCATCACCATTGATCGAGCAATGAGCATGTTTCGCCGGGACCAGATGAAGTCGATGGCGTCGGCTGCCCACTGGGCACGCACAGCGAGCGCGCCCTCTCCATCAACGAGCTTGTCCCCAGCAAGCCGGCTCATACGCCGCGCGTCCAGCTCCTGGAACAGCCGAGCAAGTGCCTCGAACGCTGCGGCTGCCACTGCGTCTGCAGAGTCCAAGGCCAGCTCGGTCAGACGGCCCCACCAGGTGGTGGCGTGCCCCATGAGCGAGGGGTTGGTGGAGCACATGAGCGCGAGGTCATCGCGCGGGAGGAGGGAGGAGAGGGAGGTGACGGCGGCAAGGCGGAGTGACTCGGCGGGCGAGGAGAGAGCGGCAGCGATGTCGGCGTGCGCGGAGGAGAGGAGGGTTGGGAGTAGGTGCGAGGGGAGCGACGGGAATGAGGCGATAGAGGAGGCGGCGACGTCGGGATCCGGGAAGGAGAGGTCGGAGCGTAGGGAGGAGAGCAGGAGCGGGTCGAGGAGATCGGGGGGCAGGGGCAGCGCACGGAGGAGGTCGAGCGCGAGGCGCTTGCAGACGGCGGAGGAGGGCGCCGCTAGGATCTCGGTGGCGGCGGTGCGGGCTAGCGCGGAGACGTCGCGGCCGGCGGCGCACTGCTGCAGGGCCTGCAAGAGTGCTGAGGACTGCCGGAGAGCGTCCGAGGAGCGGAGATCGGTGGTGATCTGCGCGATGAGGAGGTCCATCGCGCCGCCGCCGCAGTTGGGCTCCGGCGATCGCCGGAGCTGGGAAGAGTAGCGGTGGTCGTGCAGATCTGAGAGGGGAGAGGGGAGGTGCCAGGGCACGAGCAGGGTCGGTGTTTTGTTTGAGCCTATGGAGTGCGGTGCTGCGGCCGGTGGTAACGGGTCGGATCTTTTCGTCCAGTGACTCCGGTGACTCGGCAAGGACTGATCAGTGGGGCCCAGTGCGACGGAAATGGTGGAGGGTCCATGTGGGGGGACGAAATCACTGTTCTGACCTTAGTACGTGAAGAATTGCACAAAATAAACTCGTCAGGAAAGTATTTCACGATCTGACCATTTTAGAAACGCCACAGCCCGCGGCGTTGCTGTTAAACTAAGAAACGCCGACCTACCCCGCGTTGCTGGTAAACTAAGAAACGCCGTCCTAGCCTGCGTTTCTACACGTCAAAAACGCCGAGCTACTCCGCGTTTCAGACTAGAACCGAAACGTCAAGGGCCCTGGTGTTTCTTAGGCCGATATTAGTTTAGGCCCCACCCGAAACGCCGAGCCCGTTCTTCCTCTCCCTCGCTGCGAACCACCACGAGAAACACCTCTCTCCTCCTCCCGATCCCCCCCTTGGATCTTCCTCTTCCCTCAACCATTTTTGTGGATCTTTGGGGCAAATCGAAGAGGCCGGTAAGCTCCTCCAATCCCTCCAATCACTTTTTGCAATAACTTTGTATTTTTGGAGCATTTTTTGGCACTAGGTGCAACCTAGGTTGTCAAGTAAAACAAAATTTGGTGATGATTTAGTTGTTTAGTATCATATGATTTAGTAGTAAGGATGAGGGCTGGCCAAGGATGAGTGCATTGCGAAATATGATGTACATTTGTGTATTTTCTATAGTTGAAAGTGTGATGGTGAATGCATATTACTTGATTGTTATATTTGCTATGTGTTCATCCTAAATATTTTCGACTACATAGATGTGTGCGTGCACACTTTGTATCATTTGGTACTTGTGAATTTAACATTTATAGGTAAAAAAATGTATTATGTTGAATCCTAAAATTATTTGTTCCTATTATGTAGGATGTTTGAGCCGGATAAATATCCGGGCCTTGATGATTTCTACGAGCAGAAGCATCGTGCGGTGCTAGTGGAAAGAGGGGAGGTAATTATCCGGGTCTTGATGATTATATTTCTATATTGGTTGATTTTCATATTGTGACAAGTTGAGAGAAGTAACAAATTATGCGTTTGTTTGTTTAGGTTCCTCCACTACTTCGGTTGAGGGGGCACAACCCGAATGAATCTCTCGTATATGACCGTCGGTACGAGCCTTATTTTAGAAGAATGGATCTTCTTCAGTTTGTGCTCAACTTTAAAGGCACACCACCATGGTTGAACTCCACGGCCCTTACCGCCCTTACGGACCGTTGGAGGCCGGAAACGCACTCTTTTCACCTTGCTCTTGGTGAGATGACCATAACTTTGGAGGATATTGCTATGATCATCGGGCTTCCGATCGAGGGCAGGGCTCTTACAGGGAAGTGAGGTCTGATGGGTGGCGACAACGGGTTGCAGCATTGGTTGGTGTTGAACCTGAGCCGTGGACTCATGAAACCAGGAAGGATCCTAGGCCATCCGGCGTGTTGTTCTCGTGGATACAGAAACATTTTCGCAGGTGCCCAAAGGATGCTAGTCCGGATGTTGTGGAGAGGTACGCCAGGGCTTACCTATGGAATCTTTTGACCCAAGTGGTGTTTCCGGATGGCACGGGGGACACAGCCTCATGGATGTTCTTGGATCCTCTTCGTGACTGGGATGTTAAGTGGAGTTGGGGGTCGGCGGCACTAGCCTTCTTGTACCGTCAGGTACTGCTTACTATGATGCATTTTCATTATATTAAATAGGTATTTGCGTGTGGTCGTTTAACGTGTGTGCAAATCTGCAGTTGGATGGAGCATGTATGAGGAGTAAGCCGACGTCCACTCTTGGTGGTTTCGTTTGGGCCCTACAGGTTTGGATGTGGGAGCGTATCCCTGTAGGCCGTAACGTCACCCTTCCTCCGGAAGAACCTTGGAAGTACCCTTTTGACGGGGATGAGGAGCGGTACCCCACTAAACCCAACTCATCAACAACTTCACTTTAATGGTTGGATCCTCAGCTATATGTTTCTGGTATTTATAACCGATGAATTCCGAGGTTAGCTGACGGTGTGTCGTCGGTGCTTCATCGGTTGGCGGTGTGCATTGGTGAGTGGCTTTGCAACTACTTATCTTCCACCAACCATATTTCATGAGTCTTCCGTTGACTTTCCATTTGCATTTTTCTACCTCGCATTTCACGGTGTATCGCTTGTTGCAGTCCGAGTGAACAACTATGAAAGGCCTGTAGTGTTTGACGGCATACTCACACAACCACATCTTGAATTCTAGCATGTGCTCGAACATCAAACCTTTCTTTAGGTAAGACATAGAAATCGCGTCGGGTGTGCTACTTGGGAACATTCTAGCCTCAATTGTCTTGCTCATGCCACCGTCGACTATAGCCTTATCTGCAAGGCTAACATCACAAAACAAGGGAACTTTGTGATCCCTACCGGTGATTTTTGTATACCACTCCGCTTCTTTCTCAGTGAAGCCATCCTCGTCCAACTCATTCACCGGGCCTTCATCATCCGAGTCATCCACACGAGCACGCTGATAGACAATGTCAGGATCCATGTCATCATGCCTTACTTGAGCCTCTACGTCACCAACAATGTTGTGGTGCCTCTCATACTCTTCGTCGGAGTCATGACCATCATCTTTGATCGGTGCACTACCTCCGAACTCATATTGGGGATACTCATTGGCTTCCACTTCAACTTTATGCTCAACAATAGGTGGCACACTACTAATCGGGCTCAAATCATCTACTAAGGTTTGGTTCAAGTCAACATGAAAAAGAGGAGCCTTGACCACCATACTTGCAAACACTTCGAGTGACTTGACTACCGAGGATGCAACAACCTCCTTGTATGCAACCCAATGCAAATTGGACTTGATAGGCATTGTCTTCATTCGACACTTGTGTGCCGACCCAACATCATATCTTCCTAATAATTCAACTTGGTCACTTGGATCAACCCACTTCAATCTTATCCGCGTTTCTTCCACAACCTCTTCATAAGTAGGACTCTCAAGAAATACCAACACTTCCTCATACTTGTCAACAATATCAACATTAATGAATGCCTCTTTGTCAACATAATGAATATTCACAATCTTGTCCATCTAAAAAAGGGAACAAAAGTACCAATGCTAAGTATACCACATTCCTAACAAAACAACTAAGAAACATCTATGTCAATCCAAATTAAGCATTACCCAAACCCTAACCCTAACCCTAAATCTTAACAATAAGCATAACCCAACCAATACAATGCAACATTATTGGAACAACTATACTCATTAGTATACACTAAGAACATCATATTTTGGAACAATGTTCAAAACTAGGGTTAGAAAACACATGAACAAAAAACGACCCAAATAGACAAATCCAACCAATAAAAATTTGTGAGATGAAGGAGATTACCTCAAGGAACGGAAATGACACCGGATCCACGGACCAAACCAATCCTTTTGGAAGGATTTGAGAGGGGACAAGTGGGGAAGACAAAGGGGAAAAGGGGGTTGGAGCTCGGGATAGGTCAATGGGGAGAAGAGAGTGAGTGGTGAGTGGTGGGTGAGGGTGGCCCGAGGGCCCGACGGCCTAATAAATATCTCAGTCAGCAACGCCAGGACCCTTGGCGTTTCCGTTCTAGTCTGAAACGCGGAGTAGCTCGGCGTTTCTGACGTGTAGAAACGCTAGCTAGGACGGCGTTTCTTAGTTTACCAGAAACGCGGTGTAGGTCGGCGTTTCTTAGTTTACCGACAACGCCGCGGGCTGTGGCATTTCTAAAAGGGTCAGATCGTGAAATACTTTCCTGACGAGTTCATTTTGTGCAATTCTTTGCGTATAAGGTCAGAACAGTGATTTCGTCCTCCATGTGGACCGTCTATGTTGAAGTCTTGGCTAAATGAGTATATCTGACGGTGGAGGCCGCTTCAGCGGTGAAATTAAACAGCCACTGTTTATTTATTTTTCGATAATCAAGGGCCTTCCCCCGGTTCCATATATAGTACTCGCTGTGCGTGCCCACAAAACATGTACCTACCCTTTTTTACTGATAATAAAGTAACATGCGTTTCTCCGGGTTTTTTATCCTTTCACCTTTATTATTATTTTTTATCCTTTCACCATTATTATTATTTTTAAAAGTTCATTACTATCCCAAGTGGAACTAATTGTTTCGTGTTTCTCAATTTTTTGTTATAAACTCCACGCATGTATATTCGTAAGTGAACTCATCGCTATACTGTTGGCCCCTAGACAGTATATATATCTTCTCTTTTCCCTGCTCTTAAAGGAGTCGGTAGTCTCGTCTCACTCTCACCAACACTATGTTACACCCATGAGCATCTTACAGCCAACCCATTTGACGTGTGCATTAACTCAATGAAATCAACACTTTCCTAAAACAACTTCAACCATTAACTCATTCAAATTAAATCTTAGAAAAATCTCAACTAAATCCAAATTTTCCTTGCCTTCCACTACTCCTACCCAAATCAAATCAAATCTTACCAAAACATCAACTATAAACAAAGTTGGCCGGCCAATTTGACACATGTGCGTGTTCTTTTCGTTTTTTATGTTTCGTTTTTTGGTTTCGTTTTTTTCTGTTTCATTTTTTCTATGACCAACCTATTATTTCGTGATCAACATACTATCAGAATTGACACAGACCTATACGTCATTGTTAGTTGGTAGTGTCGCCTCGATTCAGGTTACATCTCCCTCACCTATTTTTTTCTATCCCACCAATTTATTTAAATAGGTTTTTAGCTCATTGATCTACTTAATCTGGTTTTATCTATCAAATTATTTATGTCGTTATGGAAAGGAATCAATCACGCTGGTCTCTAATCAATTTTTAAATTTCAAATCTATGAAAAGGAATCAATGTTTCATAACATAACCTAACTGGTTTTGGTATTGGTTTGAACTCCTCCACTTCGATTAACTACCCACAAACAAATTAGCCAACCAGCTGGTTAAATTTTGCCTCATCGGTTTAATTTCACCTCACTTTCCATGATGCCCTTCACGATGGGGTTTTCTCCCTCACGCTTAATCCCCTCCTCTTTGTCGACCCAACTCACCCCTCTCTCAAACAAACCATCTCTCTGTCGATCTCTCCAATTATCTTGTCGTTTGACATCTTTTTTCTAGGATTCCTCGACATCGTTGGCCCTCCGCCATACCTGCCACCACCAGCATGTGGCCGATATCAACCTCGTCGAGTGCAGCCTAGTCAAGGCCCCGACTCGTGGGACGATGAAGCCACCACCATCACTGAGGGTGTCCTGGACTAGGGGTACTAGCCCGAGGTGTTTTATCCTCATGGGCCGAAATGGGGTCTACTAAGGCCACCGCGTGGAAGACATGTGAAGCCTAAGACTTGATCGTGAACAAGTTAAAGATCGCCGAAGACTTGATGTACACTCCAAGAACAATTCATGTATTCGATAGGCTTATCTCTAGTTGGTAACCGACCCAATGTGTAACCCAGGTACCCCGGGCATCTATATAAGCCGAGGGTTTAGGTTTGTATGGACACAATTACTCACCTTAGGGTTTAGAGCATACACAACCGATCTTGAGGTAGATCATCATCCTGTACTCGATACCCCATCATCAATACAATCAAGAAGGACGTAAAGTTTTAACTCTTCGAGAGGGCCCGAACCTGGGTAAACATTGTCTCCCTTGTCTCATGTTACCATTGATCCCAGATCCATAGCTCGGGACCCCCTACCCGAGATCAGTCGGTTTTAGTACCGACATTGGTGCCCCATACAGGTCCGATGTGTGGTCAAATCGGATCGATGGCTCGTCTTCAGATCAACGATGTCATTAGCTGCGGTGACATCTTCGTCCCCGGCCAGCTTTTCACGTTTGGCAGTGTTGTCCTCCACGCTGGCGCCATCGGCCACCTCGGCCGTGTTGAGAGCTTCGTCCCTGACCAAGTGGTCATGTTCGGCAGCCTGGAGTACACTACAGACTCCCACGACGGTTTTGACTCTCTCGTTGGCCCCCAGATCGGTTGGAGAACATATCGGATGTTGTGGCCTTTACCTCGAAATCAATCTCCGATCTGGGTCATGCACCAAATATCATGACGGATCTAGATTCAAGCATGGATCCAATGACTATCACTTCGGATCTTGACCTTGGGTCTGATCCCACCCCTGAACCGGCTTCAAGCCCAGATCCCGCATCTGACCTATTATCAAGCACGGACCTAAACATCACCCCGGATCTTGGACCTAAATCCCATCCTACTTCGGAACCGGCCTCGAGTTCAGATTCGATCACTCCCACGATGGGCCAGGCCCTTATGGAGGCCAATTTAAGCCCTAACACCGGTTTTCCAGCTCCGGCAAACATGCTTCAGATTAGCCTGCCCTATAGCCATGCAATGAACCTGACGGACCTCTCTCTCTCTTAAACGAGATGCTAGACCAAATCCAGAGCCTAGGAATTTTCGACGATCAGACCTCGGTCTACGATCGAATCGAATGTAAAGCCGATAACGGAGAAATTTACATCCCACCCATGACGCGGCTTGAAATGCGTCGGTATTTCCCCAAAGAGGAAGGGATGATGCAGCACATCGACGGTAAGTATTTCCCTCAGTTATGAAACCAAGGTTATCGAACCAGTAGAAGGATCACCACCACCCAATAAGCAGCACCTACACACAAACAACAAATACTTGCAACCCGACGCGAAAGAGAGGTTGTCAATCTCCCTGCGGTAAAAAGATAGATTAGGTAGTGATAGATAGGAGAGATAGATCTCTCAAGAACACAAAATAGAAAAGGCAAATAAAATATGAAGCAATATGTTTTTGGGTTTTTGGTTTTGTAGATCTGAAAACAAAGATGCAAAAAGATAGATCTAAAAGCAATATGTTGGAAAAGTAGACCTGGGGGCCGTAGGGTTCACTAGTGGCTTCTCTCATGAGTATAGCGCACGGTGGGTGAACAAATTATTGTTGGGCAATTGATAGAAAATCGAATAGTCATGACAATATCCAAGGCGATGATCATTATATAGGCATCACGTCCAAGATAGGTAGACCGACTCCTGCATGCATCTACCTCTATTACTCCACACATCGACCGCTATCCAGCATGCATCTAGTGTATTAAGTTCATGGAAGAACGGAGTAATGCAATAAGAACGATGACATGATGTAGACAAGATCTATTCATGTAGGAATAGACCCCATCTTGTTATCCTTAATAGCAACGATACATGCGTGTCTTGCTGCCCCTTCTGTCACTGGGAAAGAACACCGCAAGATCGAACCCATCACAAAGCACCTCTTCCCATGGCAAGAAAAATCGATCTAGTCGGCCTAACTAAACCAAAGATTCGAAGAAGAAATACGATGCTATAAGCAATCATGCATATAAGAGATCAAAGAAGACTCAAATAATATTCATGGATAGAAACTGATCATGAACTCAAAATTCATCGGATCCCAACAAACACACCGCAAAAGTTTACATCAAATAGATCTCCAAGAGACCATTGTATTGAGAATCATAAGAGAGAGAGAGGAAGCCATCTAGCTACTGCCTACGGACCCGTAGGTCTATGGTGGACTACTCACACATCATCGGGGAGGCACCTATGAAGAAGATGAACCCCTCCGTGATGGTGTTTAGATTGGATCTCGCGGTTCTGGAACTTGCAGCGGCTGGAATTATGTCTCGTCGACTCCCCTAGGGTTTTTGGAATATTTGGGAATTTATAGGCATCAGAGGCGGTGGAGAGGGGTCCCGAGGAGGGCATAACCCATCAGGGCGCGTCGGGGCCCCCTGGCGCGCCCTGGTGGGTTGTGGTCTCCTCGGCCCACTTCTCCGGTACTTCTTTGGCCCACTGGGTGTCTTCTGGCCCAGAAAAAATCTCCAAAAAGTTTCGTCACGATTGGACTCCGTTTGGTATTGATTTTCTGCGAAGTAAAAAACAAGCAAAAACAGCAACTGGCACTTTGGCACTTTGGCACTATGTCAATAAGTTAGTCCCAAAAAATGATATAAAGTTGTTATAAAATGATTGTAAAACATCCAAGAATGATAATATAACAGCATGGAACAAGCAAAAATTATAGGTACGTTGGAGACGTATCAGCATCCCCAAGCTTAATTCCTACTCGTCCTCGAGTAGGTAAATGATAAAAACAGAATTTTTGATGTGGAATGCTGCCTAACATGTTCATCATATTATTTTCTTTTGTATAACATGGACATTTGGACTTGTAAATGATTCAAAGCAATAGTCTAGTTTTAACATAATGACTTCAATGCTCAAGCATGTCAACAAACAACCATGTCTTTCAAAATATCAACACTAAAGAAAGTTATCCCTATCCCATCATGCTCAATCATTGATCCATTCATGACACACACTCAAATATTAGCTATACCCAATGCTCAAGTACGATCATAGTGCCCCCTAGTTGGTGCTTATAAGAGAAGATGGAGACTCAAAGTAAAAAATAAAAATTGCATAATGTAAATAGATAGGCCCTTCGCAGAGGGAAGTAGGGATTTGTAGAGGTGCCAGAGCTCAAAGTTTTAAATTGATAGAGAAAAATATTTTGGGTGGCATGCTTTTCCTGTCAACGAAAACGACAAAGTAGCTCACAATACTTTCCATGCTAGATATATCATAGGCGGTTCCCAAACAGAAAATAAAGTTTATTCCTTTTTCCACCAAACTTTCACTTTCCATGGCGGGCCGTATCCACGGTTGCCTTCCATACCAACACTTTCCAAGGAATTTATTATTTGAAAACATAAAGTAAATATTTTTTATTTTTCATTTCGGGAATGGGCATCCCTATTACCGCCGCACTCTCGTGCAATGACAAGTGAATAAACACTCATCTTGAGAATAACACATCTAGCATGGAAAAATATTGGACACTCCCCACCGTTTCATGAGCGGTACAAGCACACAAAAGAGAAAAAATATTTTGAAAATTTAGAGATGACACATACAAATTTGCTTGGAATGGCATGGAAATACCGCATATAGGTAGGTATGGTGGACTCATAAGGCAAAACTTGGTTTAAGGATTTTGGATGCACAAGTAGTATTTCTACTTAGTACAAATGGAGGCTAGCAAATAGATTGGGAAGCAACCAAACCAAGAAACGAAAATTCACATAAGTGACCATTGAGCATAACTAACACCGAATAATGCACCACAAGTAGGATGTAATTTCATTGCATAACTATTGACTTTCGTACTTGCATAGGGAATCACAAACCTTAACACCAATATTCCTACTCAAGCATAATTACTCACTAACATGACTCACATATTACTATCATCATGTTTCAAAACTATTACAAGGAATCAAGTTTAATGTGCCCAATGATCTTCATGAAAGTTTTTATTATATCCTCCTTGGATATCTATCACTTTGGGACTAGTTTCATATATTGCCATTGCTTTTTGACAAGCTCAAACAAATCTAAGTGAAGCACATGAGCATAAGATTTCATCTCTAAAAAAGATATAAGTGAAGCATGAGAGGATTTCTTAAAAAATTACTAACTCTCAAATTAATCTAAGTGAAGCATGAGAGTATTTCTACAAAGATTTCCAAGCACACCGTGCTCAAAAAGATATAAGTGAAGCACTACAACAATTCTATAGCTCAAAAAGTTTAAGTGAAGCATAGAGAGCAATTCTAACAAATCATGGCATAATTTTGGCTCTCCCAAGTAGTTGTGTACAGCAAGGATACAAGTGAAAACAAACAAACAAAGCAAGCAAAGATACAAGACGCTCCAAGCAAAACTCATGATATGTGACGAATAAAAATATAGCTCCAAGTAAAATACCGATGGTTGTTAGAAGAAAGAGGGGATGCCACTCGGGGGCATCCCCAAGCTTAGTTGCTTGTTTCTCTTTGGATATATCTTGGGGGTGCGGTAGCATCCCCAAGCTTAGGCTTTTATCACTCCTTATTCCTTCATCCATCGTGATCTCACCCAAAACTTGAAAACTTCAATCACACAAAACTCAACAAAATCTTCGTGAGATCCGTTAGTATAATAAAGCAAATCACTACTTTAGGTGCTGTTGCAAACCCATTCATATTTTATTTTTGCATTATACCTACTGTATTTTAACTTTACCATGGCTCATACCCTTCAATATAACCCATAGATTCATCAAAACAAGCACACAATGCAACGAAAACAGAATATGTCTTAACCCCGCTTGAGACTGCGTCGGTATTTCCCCAAAGAGGAAGGGATGATGCAGCACATCGACGGTAAGTATTTCCCTCAGTTAGGAAACCAAGGTTATCGAACCAATAGGAGGATCACCACCACCCAATAAGCAGCACCTGCACACAAACAACAAATACTTGCAACCTGACGCGAAAGAGAGGTTGTCAATCTCTCTACGGTAAAAAGATAGATTAGGTAGTGATAGATAGGAGAGATAGATCTCTCAAGAACACAAAATAGAAAAGGCAAATAAAATATGCAGCAATATGTTTTTGGGTTTTTGGTTTTGTAGATCTGAAAACAAAGATGCAAAACGATAGATCTGAAAGCAATATGTTGGAAAAGTAGACCCGGGGGCCGTAGGGTTCACTAGTGGCTTCTCTCATGAGTATAGCGCACAGTGGGTGAACAAATTACTATTGGGCAATTGATAGAAAATCGAATAGTCATGACAATATCCAAGGCGATGATCATTATATAGGCATCACGTCCAAGATAGGTAGACCGACTCCTGACTGCATCTACCTCTATTACTCCACACATCGACCGCTATCCAGCATGCATCTAGTGTATTAAGTTCATGGAAGAACGGAGTAATGCAATAAGAACGATGACATGATGTAGACAAGATCTATTCATGTAGGAATAGACCCCATCTTGTTATCCTTAATAGCAACGATACATGCGTGTCTTGCTGCCCCTTCTGTCACTGGGAAAGAACGTCGCAAGATCGAGCCCATCACAAAGCACCTCTTCCCATGGCAAGAAAAATCGATCTAGTCGGCCTAACTGAACCAAAGATTCGAAGAAGAAATACGATGCTATAAGCAATCATGCATATAAGAGATCAAAGAAGACTCAAATAATATTCATGGATAGAAACTGATCATGAACTCAAAATTCATCGGATCCCAACAAACACACCGCAAAAGTTTACATCAAATAGATCTCCAAGAGACCATTGTATTAAGAATCATAAGAGAGAGAGAGAGAGGAGGCCATCTAGCTACTGCCTACGGACCCGTAGGTCTATGGTGGACTACTCACGCATCATCGGAGAGGCACCTATGAAGAAGATGAACCCCTCCGTGATGGTGTTTAGATTGGATCTCGCGGTTCTGGAACTTGCGGCGGCTGGAATTGTGTTTCGTCGACTCCCCTAGGGTTTTTGGAATATTTGGGAATTTATAGGCATCAGAGGCGGTGGAGAGGGGTCCCAAGGAGGGCACAACCCATCAGGGCGTGTCGGGGCCCCCCTGGTGCGCCCTGGTGGGTTGTGGTCTCCTCGGCCCACTTCTCCGGTACTTCTTTGGTCCACTGGGTGTCTTCTGGTCCAGAAAAAATCTCCAAAAAGTTTCGTCGCGATTGGACTCCGTTTGGTATTGATTTTCTGCGAAGTAAAAAACAAGCAAAAACAGCAACTGGCACTTTGGCACTATGTCAATAGGTTAGTCCCAAAAATGATATAAAGTTGTTATAAAATGATTGTAAAACATCCAAGAATGATAATATAACAGCATGGAACAAGCAAAAATTATAGATACGTTGGAGACGTATCAACCCACCACCCACCTTGTCGCCACGGTTGAGGATTTAACCGATGTGCTGGAGAATGCATCTGAGGAAGCTGACATGGAGGAAGACATTGGGGATCGACCTGGTGTTGCTAAATCAAAGATCGACAAGTGGGCGGTAACGCCCACCTATGACGTATACATGGTGGAAACCCCCAGAGACGACGCGGCACGAGAAGATGAAGATCCCCCCAGGCATCGATGAAGTAGGAAGCGTCGGAAAAAGCCCAGTAGAGGCAACACGAGCAACAGGGATGATGGTAATGGCACTCCCGATAACAATGACACCCCTGTCGGTGCTGAGGACTAGGACAATGACGAGGAGGCTGCGTCCGGTCAGATCGACGGCGCCGGAGGAGCCGAGGACTTTGAGGACACCGATGACAACAACTACATGCCATCATAGGAAGAGGACATAAGCCTCGGGCCCGACAACTTTGATGTCCCTGAGGACTATCAAGCCCTCGAAACCTATCGAAGACGCCTTATGGCAACCACCCAAAGCATTAAACAGGGGCGCGCACAGCTTGAAGCTGATCAGGACATGCTCAATGATAAGTGGATAGAAGTCATGTCGGCCGAACAAAACCTTGAGGATAGACTCGAGAGTCAGCCCAAATCTTACCCGGGAAGACGTCTGCTTTTAACATTCGATGATAAAATGGACGACGACTCACCGCATAACCATGATCGCCACGATTGGCCTGACCGCCCTCCTAGGGGGCGGGACAGGTGAAAGGACGTGGATGTCGCCTAGAGGGGGATGAATAGGTGCTTCAAAATAATTACGGTTTAGGCTTGAACAAATGCGGAATAAAACTGGCGTTTAATATGTCAAGCGCAAACCCTAAAACAACTAGGCTCGCCCAACAACTTATGCTAAGCAAGATAAACAACTGAGTGATAGCAAGATATATAGCATGAAAAAATATGGCTATCACAAAGTAAAGTGCATAAGTAAAGGGCTCGGGTAAGAGATAATCGAGGCACGCGGAGACGACGATGTATCCCGAAGTTCACACCCTTGTGGATGCTAATCTCCGTTTGGAGTGGTGTGGAGGCACAATGCTCCCCAAGATGCCACTAAGGCCACCGTAATCTCCTCACGCCCTCGCACAATGCAAGATGCCGTGATTCCACTAAAGGACCCTTGAAGGCGGTCACCGAACCCGTACAAATGGCAACCCTTGGGGGCAGTCACCGAACCCGTACACTTTGGTAACTCTTGGGGGCGGTCACCGATACCCGTAAAAATTGCTCGAGGCAATCTTCACAACCTAATTGGAGACCCTGATGCTTGCCTGGAGCTTTACACCACAATGATTGTGCTCCGAGACACCACCAACCGTCTAGGGCGCCAAGGCACCCAAGAGGAACAAGCTCTAGGGTGCTCAAACACCCAAGAGTAATGAGCTTCTCAAACTTCACTTACACGTATCACCGTGGAGAACTCAAACCTATGCACCAAATGCAATGGCAAGGGCACACGGAGTGCCCAAGTCCTTCTCTCCCAAATCCCACCACAACAACTAATGCTATGGAGGAAAAAGAGAGGAAGAACAAAGAAGAACACGAAGAACTCCAAGATCTAGATCCAAGGGGTTCCCCTCACATAGAGTTGAAAGTGATTGGTGGAAATGTGGATCTAGATCTCCTCTCTCTTTTTCCTCAAGAACTAGCAAGAATCATTGGAGGGATTGAGAGTTAGCAAGCTCGAAGAAGGTCAACAATGGGGGGGGGGGCAAACTCGAGCTCAAAGGATGGGGAACTATTGGGGAAGAAGACCCCCTTAAATAGGTTCCCCCAAATCCAACCGTTATGTGCACAGGTCGTGCACAAGCGGTACTACCGCCCGGCTGAGCTGTACTACTGCTTAGTGCGGTAGTTCCAGGGAAAACATGCAAATGGAAGAAACCTCGAGGCGGTAGAACCGCCGAAGCGGTGCTACCACTCATGCCCGCGGTACTACCGCTTAGTACAACCGCTCTGCTTTCGCTCAGGTGGCGCGGGGCATCAGACCAGGTGTCTGGTGGCTGGCGCGGACGTGTGAACCACCTGAGCGGTATTACCGCTTCATAGCAGCGGTACTTCCGCTCAACAAGGGCAAATGCACCAGAAGAATAAAATAAGCGGTAGAAGCAGCGGTAGTACATAGTGGAAGTACCGCCAAAGCGGTACTACCGTGGTACCGAGCGGTACTACCGCTAGATGAGAGAAAAACTGCCCTGGCACTGAAACTGCCATAACTTTTGCATACGAGCTCCGAACTGAGCAAACTCAAGCTTGTTGGATTCAGGACGACAAGAGCTATCCAACAACGATATAATAAGAAGTGATAGTATAACAATGCCAATGATATAGAGATGTGAAACCTCTATCAATGAAGAACCGGCAAAAACTCCAACATCGAAAACATCATAGAAGATGCATATGGAGTCCATTTTTTATGAACTCGAGCTTGTCATGAAGATGACCATAAGCTCTAAAACTCACGAAGAGAAACACCAAACAAGAACCAAGAAAGATGATGCAAGGATGCAAATGGTTTGAGCTCTCAACGAACGATACGATCAAGCTACTCACTTGTGAGCCCCCCCTGATAGTACGGCAATCGATCCTATAACCCGGTCTCCCAACTACCACCATGAGACCGGTAAATTAGAAAACCTATCAAGGGCAAACCTATACCTTGCACATAGTCCACTTGAGCTAGATGATAACGATCTTGACTTCCTCAAGATGGACCACCTTTCTTGATTGCGTTGGCTCAATGAAGACTAGTTGATTGCTCCCCCATACTCCACTATGGATGAGCCACTCTTCGACACATCTTCACAAGTCCATTGTCACCATAATGGACGGCAAACTTCAAGCATGATCTCTTCGTGATGCTCCACTTGAACTTGCACACCGCAATCTTGATGATGATCACCACTTGATGTCATCCTCCATGGGTTGTATGAGATCTTCCTCTTGACGCAAGCCCATGGAAACATACCTAACCCCACATAGAACTCTCACGTAGACCATGGGTTAGTGCACAAGGCGTAATGGACAATGCTTACCATACCATGGGATCACTTGATCCTTCTCGGTACATCTTGTACGCTTTGTATATTGATCAACTAAACCAATGGATTGAACGTCTCCAATCAGTAAATTACCACATAGGTAAATAAGCAACACGAAGCAACACACATAGATAGATGAAACATATCAAACACTCACTTACTAATCGACCGACCCATATCCAACAACTACTCAAATAACATCACATAAAGAGGGGTTCAAGAGTTATTACAAACCATCACGGAGACCGTGATGGGGGAGGAAGAAGGGGTGCTGATGATGGTGGTGATGGCGACGCGGTGGTGGATGATGGTGGTGATGGCACGGCGACGGCGGCCCATGGTCGCGCCCTGCCGGCGGCGACTCCCTTCCGGTCTCCCTCTTGGTTGTCCCCTTGGTGTTCTTGATGTGGTGGCGGCTGGACGTGGAGATGATGATTGATGAAGATGAGAATGAATATGGATGATGAAGGCAGCTAGGGTTGGAGAAGTTTATATAAGAGCTCTCCCTATGCCTCCTCCCTTGATGTGGCATCTCTCCTTTGATCCAAGGGCTCTAGATGAGCCCAATCCTCTCCCAAACCATCCCTTGAAAGCCAAGGAAGTCATGGAAACAAACGGGGACATAATCCATGAAGAATCCCGTCATGAGGGGTAACTTTCGGTGTTTTCTTGATGTCAAACGACCGTCGAAACGACCGTGCGTAGTCATTCGAAAGGTTGTCTTTCAATGTGTCTCTCTCCGATAAAACGGTCGCCATTTCTTCATACGAACTCAGAATTTTACGTTCTTGGGATCGTTGGATTCGTATGAATGACGTTGATCCATTCATGGTATTAGATCTTAATTTGGAGAAATTTTGAAAAAACCCTTTTTCCGACCTCCGGAATGGCTAAGTTTGGCCCATGTATGTCCAGTGTTTGAACTCCTTTCATCGTGCTAAGTGCTTGGAAAGTCCATCTCACCTACAAGACACACAGAGACAAAGAAAACTAATAAAAAATAACTAAAAATAAAGATTATGCAATGCTCGCGGTGAAAAGGATAAAAACTAGAAATCATGCATATGGACATGTAATTGGCTCAATGGAACATGATATGACTTGATATATAGAGATAATGTGCAACAAATGAGCTCTAAAGATGCGTAAAATATGGAGCCATCAGACAGCACTGTTCGTTCGATGGTCTATAGCTCGGGTCAGAGGAGCTACATGATACTTGTGATTGCGTTGGGTTTTTCCCCGAAGAGGAGGGGATGATGTGGCCCGGTATAGATAAGTATTTCCCTCGGTGAGAACTAAGGTTATCGAACCAATAGGAGGATCACACAACTCCCGTCTTTGGCGCCTATACACAAAAGAGCATACAGTTGTGATACGTCTCCGTCGTATCTATAATTTTTTATTGTTTCATGCCAATATTCTACAACTTTCATATACTTTTGACAACATTTTATATTATTTTTGGGACTAACTTACTTATCCAGTGTCCAGTCCCAGTTCCTGTTTTTTTTTTGTTTTTTGTTTCGCAGAAAATCCATATCAAACGAAGTCCAAACACGATAAAAATTTACGGAGTTTTTTTTGGAATATAATTGAATTTTGGGAAGAAGAATCAACGCAACACGATGCCCGAGGGCCCCACAAGCCAACAGGGCGCGGCTAGGGGGGTGGCCACGCCCTGATAGCTTGTGGCCACCCGTTAAGTCGGTTGGATCCATTCTTTTGCCGCAAGAAATATAATTTCACAATGAAAATCTCCTCAAAATTTCAGACCAATCGGAGTTACGGATATCTGGATATTTAAGAAGCGATGAAGGGGTCAGAAAAGATTCGCGAAAACAGGAAAGAAATAGAGAGAGAGAGAGAGAGATCCAATCTCGGAGGGAATCTTACCCTCCGGGTGCCATGGCGGCCATGGACCAGAGGGGAAACTCCCCTCCCATCTAGGGGGGGGGGCAAGGAAGAAGAAGAAGGAGGGGGGCTCTCTCCCCCTCTCTCCCGGTGGCATCGGAACGTCGACGGGGCAACCATCGTGATGACGATCTACACCAACAACTTCGCCGCCGTCACCACCAACTCTCTCTCCCTCTATGCAGCGGTGTAAAACCTCTCTTCCCCGTTGTAATGTCTACTTAAATATGGTGCTTAATGCTATATATTATTACACAATGATGTGTATCCTATGATGTTTGAGTATATTTCTTTTGTCCTATGGGTTGATTGATGACCATGATTGGTTTGAGTTGTATGTTTTATTTTGGTGTTGTCCTATGGTGCCTTCCGTGCCGCGCACATGTGGAGGATTCCTGTTGTAGGGTGTTGCAATATGATACGTCTCCAATGTATCTATAATTTTTGCTTGTTCCATGCTGTTATATTATCATTCTTGGATGTTTTACAATCATTTTATAACAACTTTATATCATTTTTTGGGACTAACCTATTGACATAGTGCCAAAGTGTCAGTTGCTGTTTTTGCTTGTTTTTTTACTTCGCAGAATATCAGTACCAAACGGAGTCCAATCGCGACGAAACTTTTTGGAGTTTTTTCTGGACCAAAAGACACCCAGTGGGCCAAAGAAGTACCAGAGAGGTGGGTTGTGCAGGCCACAACCCACATGGGCGCGCCAGGGGGCCCCCGACGCGCCCTGGTGGGTTCTGCCCTCCACGGGGCCCCCCCTCCACCGCCTCTGACGCCTATAAATTCCCAAATATTCAGAAAACCCTAGGGGAGTCAACGAAACACAATTCCAGCCGCCGCAAGTTCCAGAGCCTCGAGATCCAATCTAACACCATCACGGAGGGGTTCATCTTCTTCATAGGTGCCTCTCCGATGATGCGTGAGTAGTCCACCATAGACCTACGGGTCCGTAGGCAGTAGCTAGATGGCTTCCTCTCTCTCTTTTGATTCTCAATACAATGGTCTCTTGGAGATCTATTTGATGTAAACGTTTGCGGTGTGTTTGTTGGGATCCGATGAATTTTGAGTTCATGATCAATTTCTATCCATGAATATTATTTGATTCTTCTTTGATCTCTTATATGCATGATTACTTGTAGCCTCATATTTCTTCTTAGAATCTTTGGTTTAGTTAGGCCAACTAGATCGATTTTTCTTGCCATGGGAAGAGGTGCTTTGTGATGGGTTCGATCTTGTGGTGTCCTTTCCCAGTGACAGAAGGGGCAACAAGGCACGCATGTATCGTTGCCATTAAGGATAACAAGATGGGGTCTATTCCTACATGAATAGATCTTGTCTACATCTTGTCATCGTTCTTATTGCATTACTCCGTTTCTCCATGAACTTAATACACTAGATGCATGCTGGATAGCGGTCGATGTGTGGAGTAATAGTGGTAGATGCAGGCAGGAGTCGGTCTGCTTATCTTGGACGTGATGCCTATATAATGATCATCGCCTTGGATATCGTCATGATTATTTGATCTTCTATCAATTGCCCAACAGTAATTTGTTCACCCATCGTGTGCTATACTCATGAGAGAAGCCACTAGTGAATCCTACGCCCCCGGGGTCTACTTTTCCAACATATTGCTTTCCATTCGATCTTTTTGCCTCTTTGTTTTCAGATCTACAAAACCAAAAATCCAAAAATATATTGCTGCACTTTTTATTTGCTCTTTTTATTTTGTGTTCTTGAGAGATATATCTCTCCTATCTATCACTACCTAATCTATCTTTTTACCGTAGAGAGATTGGCAACCTCTCTTTCGCGTCGGGTGGCAAGTATTTGTTATTTGTGTGCAGGTGCTGCTTATTGGGTGGTGGTGATCCTCCTACTGGTTCGATAACCTTGGTTTCATAACTGAGGGAAATACTTACCATCGCTGTGCTGCATCATCCCTTCCTCTTTGGGGAAATACCAACGCAGTCTCAAGCCACGTCAAAGGAATTTTTGGCGCCGTTGCCGGGGAGGAAACAGTCTCTTCTACGTGCCAATCTCAGGCGCCGAGGAGACTCCATCATCATCTACCAGGTTTCTAATCACAAATCTCATCTCCTTGCAATTACATTATTTGCCATTTGCCTCTCGTTTTCCTCTCCCCCACTTCACCAATTTGCGGTTTTATTCGCCCTCTTTTTCGTTTGCCTTTTTCTCGCCGGATCTCTTCCTTGCTTGCAATCTTGTTTGCGTAGTCACGATGACTCAAGAAAACACCAAGTTGTGTGATTTTTCCAATACTAATAATAATGATTTTATTAGTACTCCTATTTCTCCTCCCGCCACTAGTGTAGAGTCTTGTGATATTAATGTCGCTTTGTTGAATCTTGTCATGAAAGATCAATTTGCCGGTACTCCTAATGAGGATGCCGCGTCCCATCTAAACACGTTCGTAGAATTGTGTGATATGCAAAAGAAAAAAGATATGGACAATGATATAGTGAAGTTGAAATTATTTCCTTTGTCCTTGCGGGATCGTGCAAAAATTTGGTTTTCCTCTTTGCCTCGCAATAGTATCGATTCTTGGAATAAGTGCAAGGATGCTTTTATCACTAAGTATTTTCCGCCCGCGAAAATTATTTCCCTTAGGACACAAATCATGAATTTTAAGCAACTTGAGCATGAACATGTTGCACAATCTTGGGAAAGAATGAAGTTGATGCTAAGAAATTGTCCTACTCATGGTTTAAATCTTTGGATGATAATACATTTTTTTTATGTGGGATTGAATTTTGTCTCTAGAGATCTTTTAGATTCCGCCGTGGGTGGTACTTTTATGGAAATTACTTTGGGTGAAGCTACTAAATTTCTAGATAATATCATGGCAAATTATTCACAATGGCATACCGAAAGAGCACCTACTATTAAAAAAGTTAATTCGGTTGAAGAAATTAGTACTTTGAGTGATAAGGTTGATGCTTTGATGAAATTGGTTGCTAGTAAAAATTCTCCTATTGATCTTAATGATGTGCCTTTGTCTACCTTGATTGAGCAAAATAGTGATTCCGTAGATGTGAACTTTGTCTCGCGAAACAATTTCAATAACAATGCTTATAGAGGTAATTTTAATCCTAGGCCTTTTCCTGGAAATTCCTCTAATAATTATGGTAATTCCTCTTACAATAATTATAGGAAGACCTCTGATCTTGAGAGTAATATTAAAGAATTTATCAATGCGTAAAAGGCTTTCAATACTACTATAGAAGAAAAGTTGAATAAGATTGATGATATGTCTAGAAGCATTGATAGAATTTCTCATGATGTTGAAAATCTCAAGTTGAAAGCTTTTGCGCCTAAGATTGATGAATCAATTAAAGCTTTATATGTCTCTATGGATGAAAGTAAGAAAAGAACCGCTATTCTTAGAGCTAAAAGAGAAATCTTAGAAAAATCATTTTCTAGTGATTGCCTGCATAAAAAAGATGAAGATTTTAAAGTGATTGGTGTTTCTACTATTGATTCCTTGTTTAGTAATATTAAGATTGATGATAAGGGGACTGAAGTAGAGTCAACTTTAGCTAGAAGGCCTCCCAATAATTTGGAGGGTGAAAATCTTGATGAAAAATTTGATAAAAGTGGGTTTGAAGAGGTCAAAACTTTAACTAGTGACCTGCCCACTATTTTGGATTGCAAAGACTTTAATTATGACAGTTGATCTTTGATTGAATGTATTTCTTTGCTGCAATCCATGTTGAATTCACCCCATGCTTATGAACAAAACAAAGCTTTCACTAAACATATCGTTGATGCCATGATGAAATCTTTTGAAGAAAAGTTGGAGTTGGAGATTTCTATTCCTAGAAAATTACATGATGAGTGGGAACCTACTATTAAGGTCAAGATTAAAAATTATGATTGCTTTGCTTTATGTGATTTGGGTTCTACTGTGTCCACGATTCCGAAATCTGTATGTGATGTGCTTGGTCTTACCAATATTGAAGAATGCTCTCTTAATTTGCACTTGGCGGATTCTACTATTAAAAAGCCTTTGGGAAGAATTAATGATGTTCTTATTCTTGCAAATAGTAACTATGTGCCCATAGATTTTATTGTGCTTGATATTGATTGCAATCCGTCTTGTCCCATTATACTTGGTAGACCGTTTTTACGCACTATAGGTGCCGTGATTGATATGAAAGAAGGCAATATTCATTTTCAATTTCCACTAAGAAAGGGTATGGAACACTTCCCTAGAACAAGAATTAATCCACCATGTGAATCAATCATGAGGGCATCCTATGGATCCAAAACCAAAGATGACAATACTTGAATCTATGCGTTATGCCTAACTAGGGGCGTAAAACGATAGCGCTTGTTGGGAGGCAACCCAATGAATAAATTTATTTTTGCTTTTTCCTTTCTGTTTTTGAGTGTTGACATAATTATGCCTCTATTATAATTGTGTTTTTATGGTTTATTTAGTGTTTGTGCCAAGTAGAGCCTTTAGGATGATTCATAAGATGAGTAGAAGCGATGCTGAATCTGAAACAGAAACTTTGCGTCCAGTATTTGAATTTTAATTTTTTACTGAAACGTGATCTTGAGCTTAAATTTTAACACAGTGTTTCCATACAAATTCTTTACGTTGTCCTAAATTTTCAGAATTTTTAGAGTGACATAATTATGGTTAGAGTACAGATTACTACAGACTGTTCTGTTTAAGACAGATTCTATTTTCGTTGCATTGTGTGTTTCTTTTGATGAATCTATGGGTTATATTGAAGGGTATGAGCCATGGTAAATTTAAAATACAGTAGGTATAATGCAATAACAAAATATGAATGGGTTTTCAACAGCACCTAAAGTAGTGGTTTGCTTTATTATACTAACGGAGCTCACGAAGATTTTTGTTGAGTTTTGTGTGATTGAAGTTTTCAAGTTTTGGGTGAGATCACGATGGATGAAGGAATACGGAGTGATAAGAGCCTAAGCTTGGGGATGCTACAGCACCCCCAAGATATATCCAAAGAGTAACAAGCAACTAAGCTTGGGGATGCCCCCGAGTGGCATCCCCTCTTTCTTCTAACGACCATTGATATTTTACTTGGAGCTATATTTTTATTCGTCACATATCATGAGTTTTGCTTGGAGCGTCTTGTATCATTTGAGTCTTTGCTTGCTTTGCTTGTTAGTTTGTCATTTGTATCCTTGCTGGACACACCTATTTGGGAGAGCCAAAATTATTCTATGATTTGTTAGAATTGCTCTCTATGCTTCACTTAAACTTTTTGAGGTGTAGAATTGCTCTAGTGCTTCACTTATATCCTTTTGAGCACTGTGTGCTTTGAATTTTTTGTAGAAATACTCTCATGCTTCACTTATATTAATTAGAGAGTTAGTAAAATTTTGAAGAAATCCCTTCTTGCTTCACTTATGCCTTTTTGAGAGATGAAATCTTTATGCTCATGTGCTTCACTTAGATTTGTTTGAGCTAGTCAAAAAGCAATGGCAATATATGAAACTAGTCCCAAAGTGATAGATATCCAAGGAGGATATAATAAAAACTTTCATGAAGATCATTGGACAAATTAAACTTGGTTCCTTGTAATAGTTTTGAAACATGATGATAGTAATATGTGAGTCATGTTAGTGAGTAATTATGCTTTAGTAGGAATATTGATGTTAAGGTTTGTGATTCCCTATGCAAGTACGAAAGTCAATAGTTGTGCAATGAAATTACATCCTACTTATTGTGCATTATTCAGTGTTAGTTATGCTCAATGCTCGCTTATGTGAATTTTTGTTTCTTGGTTTGGTCGCTTCTCAATCTATTTGCTAGCTTCCATTTGTGCTAAGTAGAAATACTACTTGTGCATCCAAAATCCTTAAACCAAGTTTTGCCTTATGAGTCCACCATACCTACCTATATGCGGTATTTCCATGCCGTTCCAAGCAAATTTGTATGTGTCATCTCAAAATTTTCAAAATAAATTTTCTCTTTTGTGTGCTTGTACCGCTCATGAAACGGTAGGGAGTGTACAATATTTTTCCATGCTAGATGTGTTATTCTCAAGATGAGTGTTTATTCACTTGTCATTGCACGAGAGTGCGGTGGTAATAGGGATGCCCATTCCCGAAATGAAAAAGAAAAAGAAAAAATATTTACTTTATGTTGTCAATAATAAATTTCTTGGAAAGTGTTGGTATGGAAGGCAACCGTGGATACGGCCCGCCATGGAATGTGAAAGTTTGGTGGAAAAAGGAATAAAGTTTATTTTCTGTTTGGGAACTTCCTATGATATATCTAGCATGGAAAGTATTGTGAATTACTTTGTCGTTTTCGTTGACAGGAAAGGCATGCCACACAAAATATTTTTTTCTCTTTCAATTTAAACCTTGAGCTCTAGCACCTCTACAAATCCCTACTTCCCTCTACGAAGGGCCTATCTATTTACTTTATGCAATTTTTATTTTTACTTGAGTCTCCATCTTCTCTTATAAAGCACCAACTAGGGAGCACTATGATCGTACTTGAGCATTGGGTATAGCTAATATTTGAGTGTGTTTCATGAATGGATCAATGATTGAGCATGATGGGCTAGGGATAACTTTCTTTAGTGTTGATATTTTGAAAGACATGGTTACTTGTTGGCATGCTTGAGTATTGAAGTCATTATGTTAAAACTAGACTATTGCTTTGAATCATCTACAAGTCCAACTGTCCATGCTATACAAAAGAAAAGAATATGAGATGAACATTATAGGCAGCGTTCCACATCAAAAATTCTGTTTTTATCATTTACCTACTCGAGGACGAGTAGGAATTAAGCTTGGGGATGCTGATACGTCTCCAACGTATCTATAATTTTTGCTTGTTCCATGCTGTTATATTATCATTCTTGGATGTTTTAAAATCATTTTATAAAAACTTTATATCATTTTTTGGGACTAACCTATTGCCATAGTGCCAAAGTGCCAGTTGCTGTTTTTGCTTTTTTTTTACTTCGCATAATATCAGTACCAAACGGAGTCCAATCGCGAGAAACTTTTTGGAGATTTTTTCTGGACCAGAAGACACCCAGTGGGCCAAAGAAGTACCAAAGAGGTGGGCTGTGGAGGCCACAACCCACATGGGCGCGCCAGGGGGCCCCCGGCGCGCCCTGGTGGGTTGGGCCCTCCACGGGGCCCCCTCCACCGCCTCTGACGCCTATAAATTCCCAAATATTCAGAAAACCCTAGGGGAGTCGACGGAACACAATTCCAGCTGCCGCAAGTTCCAGAGCCTCGAGATCGAATCTAACACCATCACGGAGGGGTTCATCTTCTTCATAGGTGCCTCTCCGATGATGCGTGAGTAGTCCACCATAGACCTACGGGTCTGTAGGCAGTAGCTAGATGGCTTCCTCTCTCTCTTTTGATTCTCAATACAATGGTCTCTTGGAGATCTATTTGATGTAAACTTTTGTGGTGTGTTTGTTGGGATCCGATGAATTTTGAGTTCATGATCAGCTTCTATCCATGAATATTATTTGAGTCTTCTTTGATCTTTTATATGCATGATTACTTGTAGCCTCGTATTTCTTCTTTGAATCTTTGGTTTAGTTAGGCCAACTAGATCAATTTTTCTTGCCATGGGAAGAGGTGCTTTGTGATGGGTTCGATCTTGCGGTGTCCTTTCCCAGTGACAGAAGGGGCAGCAAGGCACGCATGTATCGTTGCCATAAGGATAAAAAGATGGGGTCTATTCCTACATGAATAGATCTTGTCTACATCATGTCATCGTTCTTATTGCATTACTCCGTTTCTCCATGAACTTAATACACTAGTTGCATGCTGGATAGCGGTCGATGTGTGGAGTAATAGTGGTAGATGCAGGCAGGAGTCGGTCTACTTATCTTGGACGTGATGCCTATATAATGATCATCGCCTTGGATATCGTCATGATTATTTGATCTTCTATCAATTGCCCAACAGTAATTTGTTCACCCACCGTGTGCTATACTCATGAGAGAAGCCACTAGTGAATCCTACGGCCCCCGGGTCTACTTTTCCAACATATTGCTTTCCGATCTATCTTTTTGCCTCTTTGTTTTCAGATCTACAAAACCAAAAATCGAAAAATATATTGCTGCACTTTTTATTTGCTCTTTTTATTTTGTGTTCTTGAGAGATCGATCTCTCCTATCTATCACTACCTAATCTGTCTTTTTATCGTAGAGAGATTGACAACCTCTCTTTCGCGTCGGGTTGCTAGTATTTGTTATTTGGGTGCAGGTGCTGCTTATTGGGTGGTGGTGATCCTCCTACTGGTTCGATAACCTTGGTTTCATAACTGAGGGAAATACTTACCGTCGCTGTGCTGCATCATCCCTTCCTCTTTGGGAAATACCGAGGCAGTGTCAAGCCACGTCACAATACGTTCATGACTCGCTTATAATGGGTGGCTAGAGTGACAGAAGCTTACACCCGAGTAAGGGGGTTGTTGCGTATGGCAGTAAAGGGGACTTGAAGTGTTAATGCTATGGTTGGGTTTACCTTAATGATCTCTAGCAGTTGCGGATGCTTGCTAGAGGTCCAATCATAAGTTCATATGATCCAAGTACGGAAAGTATGTTAGCGTATGCTTCTCCCTCATATAAAACTGCAATAATGACTACCGATCTGGTTATCGATTGCCCACGGATAAATCTTTCTCTTGCGTTACGAAAAGCTTTCTACTAAACAACTAACTTAATTAATCTTTATCTAAAAAGCCCCTAAATTTTATTTACTTGCTGTTTATTTTCTTGCAAAACTATCTATTACTCCTACTAAGTACTTCTAGTTTCCTTCTGGCAAATTAGTTTCATATTTGTTCCAGGTAAAGTAAGCGTTAGTGTGCGTAGAGTTGTATTGGTGGTCGATAGAACTTGAGAGAATAGTAATTCTACCTTTAGCTGCTCGTTGGGTTCGACACTCTTACTTATTGAAAAAGGCTACAGACGATCCCCTAGACTTGTGGGTTATCAAGACCTTTTTCTGGCACCGTTGCCGGGGAGCAATAGCGTAGCGGTTGATATTATCATGTGTGCTTGTTTAGTTTATCACTAAGTAATTTTATTTTCTTTTTAAGTTGTTTTCTATGTTTAGTTATGGGTAGGAAATGTAAAATACCAAAAAATTAGTTGCACTTGCTAACCCAGTGGTTGAGGAACCACCCAAAATCTACTACGCTGCTGAAGCTTTTTACTTGGATCATCTTTGATCCCTTTTTTCTCGTGCTGAAAACCCAACTAGCTTAGTTGAGGAAAAATTGTTAAATGAGCATTCTTATTTTGTGTGACACCACTTATTTCAAAAAGGGAAACTCTTACAACATCAAATTAATTGTTTGTGTTGCTATGCTTGGAATTTATGTGAGATACATGATTTTACTTGTTGTTCTGAAGACACTAAAAACACATTCCCTATCAATGTGTGTTTAATGATAATGAAATATTATCTTCTTATGCCAAAGATGCCTATTGTTATTATGATATTGAACAAATTGACGAATTTGTTGCTTTTAAGGGTGCATATGAAATTGCTTGTTTGATGGAAAAGTATGATGCTACTCTTTACAAATCCGAAAATTATGACGTACTTCAATATTGCTATGAAAACTATGCTTCCAATGCTTACGTTAAAGGATTTATTGAGAAAATGTTTGTTGCCTTGGAGGAGACTAATATTTTACAGGAATCTATGGAAGAAGAAATTGTTGAAACTGTGAGCTCATTAGATGAAAAAGATGAGGAGGAGAGTGAAGAACAAAAGGAGGAAGAGTGGATTAGCTACCCATGCCCACCTTCTAATAAGATTAACTCTTCAACTCATACATTGTTTAATTTCCCTTCGCAGATACCGAAGGATGAATGTTGTGATAATTGCTATGATCCCTTGGATTCATTTGAAATATCCCTTTTTGATGAACTTGATGCTTGCTATGCTTGTGGCCATGATGCCAATATGAGTTATGCTTATGAAGATGAAATTTCTATAGTTCCTTATGTTAAGCATGAAATTGTTGCTATTGCACCCACACATGATAGTCCTATTATCTTTTTGAATTCTCCCAACTACACTATATCGGAGAAGTTCGCACTTATTAGGGACTATGTTGATGGGTTGCATTTTAATATTACAGATGGTGATTTTGATGAATATAATATGCATGTGCTTGCTGCTCCTACTTGCAATTATTATGAGAGAGGAACCAAATCTTCACCTCTCTATGTTTCCAATACGATGAAATTGTAAGAAACTACTTATGCGTATTGGCCTTTACTTGATGTGCATGAATTGTTCTTTTATGACATGCCAATGCATAGGAAGAGAGTTATACTTCGTTGTTACATGATATATGTTGCTTTGTGGTCACTAATAAATTACAAATCATTGTTAATTAAAATTGGCTTTGATATACCTTGGGATCCGAGTGGATCAATTACTTGAGCACTGTATGCCTAGCTTAATGGCTTTAAAGAAAGCGTTGCCAGGGAGACAACTTGAAAGTTTTAGCGAGTCATATATTTGTGTTGTGTGCTTTTAAAATAATTTTAAAAAAATGAAGTGGGGAACCTAAAACCTTTTCAAAAAGAAAAGTGAAAGTGAGAAAGACGAGCATCGTTGAAGTGGGGGGCGTCCTTGAACTTTTGTTCATGCCCATGGAAACTTTGTGAATCTTGATTACAACAATTTCAGTAAAAATAATTATCCCCTTGTAAAAATCCATTGTATTATAAAAATAATGTGCCAAGATTTACCTTTAGGATGTTTGAAATGCTTGTTTGATATGTGTTGTGCAAAAACAAAAACTTTTGTTGTAGTGTTTGAATTTTTCGTATTTTACTGGAGCGTGCAAAAAATCTGATTTTTTTTAAAAAGCAATGTTATGCAAAAAATTATTACGTCCTAATTTTTTGAATTACGGAAGTATAGGTTTCATCTGCATCTTTACAGACCGTCCTGTTTTTCACAGATTGCTGTTATAGTTGCTTTGTCTGCTTATGTTTGAGTTCTTGTTGAGCCCCATTGACTTGGGAGACATAGAATTGTGATAGAATAAAGTAGGTAATGTTGGATTATAATTATACAATAATGTTATGGTAGGACATGATGAGATTTGATGTTATATGTACTAACCTTTCTAATAAAAGTTATGTCAAGTTTTGTGTGGATGAAGTGTTCGAAGATCGAGAAGGTATCGATATGAGAAGAATAAGGAGAGGCAAGAGTTCAAGCTTGGGTATGCCCAAGGCACCCCAAGTAAATATTCAAGGAGACTCGAGCATCTAAGCTTGGGGATGCCCCAAAAGGCATCCCATCTTTCTTCTTCAAAAATTATCGGTATGTCTTGGTTTTTGTTTTGTTCACATGATATGCGTAAATTCTTGGAGCATCGTGTGCCTTTTATTTTTATTTTAGCAATGCACCATGCTGGTATGGGAAAGTCCATGGTTGATTCATATAACGCTCTTTGCACTTCACTTATGTCTTTTGAGTATGGCTTTATAGAATGCTTCATGTGCTTCACTTATATCATTTGAAGTTGGATGCCTGTTTCTCTACATATAGAAAACCGTTATTTGTAGAATGATCTTTTGCTTCACTTATATTTATTATAGCATGTCCAGATCTTTTGTATAAAGAATTAAACTCCCATGCTTCACTTATACCTATTTATAGAGTCAACGGGAATTGGTCATTCACATGGTTAGTCATAAAATCCTACATAAAACTTGTAGATCACTGAATATGATATGTTTGATTCCTTGCAATACTTTTGCGACATTAAGATAGTAATATGTGGGGGTACTAGTCGATGACTTTGGATTAGTAGGAATATCGGTGTTAAGGTTTGTGATTCCCGAAGCATGCACGTATAGTCTTTAGTTACGCGATGAAGTTGGGGCATAATTTATCCCTGATTGAAATCCTTTGTGCGGCTATAATCGAGGGCGCGCGATGGTTAACTCCTACCAACCTCCTCCCTAGGGGCATGCGAGTAGTACTTTGCTTCGAGAGAGCTAATAAAACCTTGCAATGAGTATGTGAGTTCTTTATGACTAATGTGAATCCATGGATGCACGCACTCTCACCACCTCATATTTGCTAGCCTCTTCGGTACCATGAATTGCCCATTCTCACCTCGAGGATTGGTGTAAGCTTCGCTCGTGCGTCCAAACCCCGCGACATGATACACTATGTTGCACATAAGCTACCTTATATCTTCCTCAAAACAACCACCATACCTACCTATCATGGCATTTTCATAGCCATTCCGAGATACATTGCCATGCAACTTCCACCGTTACATCATATGACTAGTACACTCATTGTCATATGGCTTTGCATGATCGTAAGATAACTAGCATGATATTTCCATGGCTTGTCCATTTTTTGATATCTTTCGCTACTCTAGGTCATTGCACATCCTGGTACACTGCCAGAGGCATTCATATAGAGTCATATTGTTTAGTAGTTTTTCATATCAAGTTGAAAGTAAATAAAAGTGTGATGATCATCATTAGAGAATTGTCCCAGTGAGGAAAGGATGATGGAGACTATGATTCCCCCACAAGTCAGGATGAGACTCCGGTCAAAAAATAAAAAATGGGGGAGGCCAAATGAGCCCACCAAGAAAAATAAAAAAAATAAAAAAATAAAAAAGGAAAAAAGAAAGAAAAAAAGGAAAAAAGAGAAAAAGGGAAAAAAAGGAAAAAAATGAGAGAAAAAGAGAGAAGGGACTTGCTACTATCCTTTACCACACTTGTGCTTCAAAGTAGCACCATGTTCTTCACATAGAGAGTCTCCTGATTTGTCATTTTCATATACTAGTGGGAATTTCATTATAGAACTTGGCTTGTATATTCTGATGGTGGGCTTCCTCAAGTGCCCGAGGTCTTCATGAGCAAGCAAGTTGGATGCACACCCACTTAGTTTAATTTGAGCTTTCATACACTTATAGCTCTTAGTGCATCCGTTGCATGGCAATCCCTACTCCTCGCATCGATATCGATTGATGGGCATCTCCATAGCCCGTTGATCTGCCTAGTTGATGTGAGCCTTTCTTTCCACTTTTACTCCTTTGAAACCTACCACCATACTATTTTCCACCTATATGCTATGGCCATGGTTCACGCTCAGAAAACAGCAACTGGCACTTGGCACTGGGTTAATAGGTTAGTGCTAAAAAATGATATGAATCAGCAAATAAATGCCAAAAAAGTATCCTAGAATGATAATATTATAGCATGGAACAATAAAAAATTATAGATGCGTTGGAGACGTATCAGCATCCCCAAGCTTAATTCCTGCTCGTCCTCGAGTAGGTAAATGATAAAAACAGAATTTTTGATGTGACATGCTACCCAACATGTAATCTCTTGCATGTATGCTCACAGAGAAACGATGAATTAACAAACATCAACATAGTAATATTTATAAGCATAAGTAATACAATCACCAATCTTTTGAAATATACGATCCTCAAAGAATGTTTACCCCCATTCATTTTATCATATTAGTAAGGCATGGCTCCGTCTTCACCACATTAATACAAATGTCAAGCACCACGGTGTCCAAGTCAGGCAATTGGATCATACTTTTTAACGTGCTTCAACTTTTTATTCTTCATGCAATACATGAGCGTGAACCATGGACATAACATATAGTTGGAATAGAATATGGTGGTAGATATCAAAGGGGTAAAAGTGGAGAAGAAAGTCTCACATCAACTAGGCGTATCAACGGGCTATGGAGATGCCCATTGATACGTATCCAATGTATCTATAATTTTTGATTGTTCCATGCTGACATATTATCATTCTAGGATACTTTTTGAGTAATAATTTATCAATTTATATTATTTTTGAGCACTAACCTATTGACCCAGTGCCCAGTGCTAGTTGTTGTTTTCTGCGTGTTTTTTACTTTTCAGGTTTACAGTACCAAACGAAACTTTTTTATAATTTTTTCTGGACCAAAAGAAGACCTGGAAGCTTCGGAAGAAGACCGGAGGCCGCACGAGGGAGGCACAAGCCAACAGGGCGCGCCCAGGGGGGTGGGCGCGCCCTGATGGCTTGTCCCTCCCTGGTGGCCCTCCTACCCCCGTTCTCTGGCCTATAAATTCACATATATTCCAAAAACCCTAGAGGGCATCCCGAAACACTTTTTCCGCCGCCGCAAGTCTCTGTTCCGCCGCGATCTCATCTGGAGCTCCGTTCCGGCACCCTGCCGGAGGGGGGATCGATCATGGAGGGACTCTTCATCAACCTTGCTGCCCTCATGATGATGTGTGAGTAGTTCACCACACACCTACGGGTCCGTAGTTAGTACCTAGATGGCTATCTCTCTTTTGATCTTTAATACAATGATCATCGCATCTTCGCTTTGATCTATCCGATGTAATTCTTTTGTATGGTGCGTTTGTTGGGATCCGATGAATTGTTGGTTTATGTTCAGATTATTCATGAAAAGTATTTGAGTCACCTCTGATATATATTATGATTCTTAATTGCATGATCATTATAGCTTCGTAATCCTCTCTGAATTATTGAAATAGTTTGGCCAACTAGATCGATACTTCATCAGTGAGAGGGGTGCATTGTAGTGGGTTCAATCTGGCGGTGCTCTATATCCCAGTGACAGAAAGGGACAATACACGTCTTTGTATTGTTGCCACTAAGGATAAAACGATGGGATTAGTTCATATTAATTGAATTCTCTTTGTCTACATCATGTCAATGTTCTCCAAGCATTACTCTGTTTTACTTAATACTCTAGATGCATGCTGGATAGTGGTCGATGGGTGAAGTAATAGTAATAGGTTCAGGCAGGAGTCGGCCTATTTGCTTATGGATGTGATGCCTATATACACATGATCATTGCAGTGAATATCACATAACTATGCGCTTTTCTATCAATTGCCCAACAGTAATTAGTTTACCCACCGTATGTTCCCTACATGAGAGATGCCGCTAGGGAAAACTATGGCCCCGGGGTCTATTCACTTATATATTTACAAATCCTATCTTTACCTTGCTTCCATTTATTTGCTTTTATTTTATTTTGCAATTTACAATTATCTACTATTATCTACACACTTCACTTGCTTGCAAATAACGAGATCAAGGGGATTGACAACCCTCTTGCCCGCGTTGGGTGCAAGTTGTTTGCTCATTTGTGTGCAGCCGCTGAAGATGATTGTGGATTGATATTCCTATTGGTTCGATAAACCTTGGTTTCTTAACTAAGGGAAATACTTACCCGTATTGTGTTGCAATTACCCGTTCCTCTTCACGGAAAACCCAACGGAGATCACAAGTATCACCCATCAATAGATATCAATGTGAGGAGCGGGGATTGGCATGCTACGGATGCACTAGAGCTCTAAGTTTATGAAAGCTCAATTGAAGCTAAGTGGGTGTGCATCTTACTTGCTTTCTCATGAAGACCTCGGTCATTTGAGGAAGCCCGTCATCGGAATATACAAGCCAAGTTCTATAATGAAAAATTCCCACTAGCATATGAAAATGACAAAACATGAGACTCTCTATATGAAAAACATGATGCTACTTTGAAGCACAAGTGTGGAAAAAGAGGTAGTAGCACTATCCCTTCTCTCTTTTCTCTCATTTACTTTCTTTTTTTCTTTCTTTTTTATTTCTTTTTTCTTTTTATTTTTCTTTCTTTCTTCTTTCTCCCCTTTTCTCCTTTTTTCTCCTTTTCTATTTTTTCCTCACTGAGACAGTGCCCTAATAATGAAAATCATCACACTTTTATTTACTTTACAAATCGATACGAAGAACTACGAAACAATATGACTCAATATGAATGCCTCTGGCAGTGTACCAGGATGTGCAATGATCTAGCATAGCATATAAATATGTATGAACGGTGGCTTTGCCACAAATACTATGTCAGCTACATGATCATGCAAAGCAATATGACGATGAGTGAACTAGTCATATGATGTGACAGTGGAAGTTGCATGGCAATATATCTCGGAAATGCTATGGAAATGCCATGATAGGTAGGTATGGTGGGTGTTTTCAGGAAGATAAAAGGGGGCTTATGTGCAACAGAGCATATCATGCCGCGAAGTTTGGATGCACCGGCGAAGTTCGCACTGATCCTCGGCGTGAGAATGGGCAATGCACGGTACCAGAGAGGCTAGCAAAATATGAGCATGTGAGAGTGCGTATGTCCATGGATTCACATTAATCGTAAAGAACTCATATACTTATTGCAAAGTTTTATTATCTTTCTCAAAGCAAAGTACTACTTGCATGCCCCTAGGGAGGAGGTTGGGAGGAGTTAACCATCGCGCGCCTCCAACTCAAAACAACACTAGGATTTCAACGAGGAATAAAAATGCTCACACATCCCCACCATGCCATAACCAATATTAGACAAGCGGGAAGTTAACAAGTTTTAATATCGATACTCCTATGAACCGACAACCATGCACTCACACACTTTCACATTACCACATCAGTATTATTAACCCATGATTTCTCTTTTATGTGCTACATGAAGGTTTTGATTATGCACTCCTTGAATACCTATTATTTTTGGACTAGTCTTATAACCCATGCAAATTATCATCACTATATATTAACTCTCAAACAAATATAAGTGAAGAACGAGAGTGATATTATTTCTATAAAATCTATACGCTGCCGTTGTTAAAAAGATACAAGTTAAGTACTAGAGCAACTCCTAAGCTCAAAAGATATAAGTAAAGCACATAGAGTATTCTAACAAATCATGGTGAAGGCGTGTCTCTCTCAAATAGGTGTGTCCAGCAAACAATGATTGTTGCAAACTAAAGAAAAAACAAACGACGCTCCAAGCAAAACTCATATTATGTGATGAATAAAAATATAGCTCCAAGTGACATACCGATGGATTGAGACGAAAGAGGGGATGCCTTTCGGGGCATCCCCAAGCTTGGATGCTTGAGTATTCCTAGAATTTGACTTGGGGTGCCTTGGGAATCCCCAAGCATAGGCTCTTGCTGCTCCTTATTACTTCATCCATCGTGATAACGCCCAAAATTTGAAAACTTCAGCACACAAAACTCAACAAAACTTCGTGAGATCCGTTAGTATAATAAACATATCAAATACTTTAGGTACTGTTATAAATTGATTCATATTTTATTATTGCATAAGGTACTATATTCTAACTTATCCATGGCTTATACCCCCGATACAATCCATAGCATCATCAAAACAAGCAAAGTATGCAACCAAAATAGAATCTGTGTAAAACAGAACAGTCTGTAATGATATATAGGGAAACTATACTTCTGTAACTCCAACAATACTGAAAAATTATGACAACCTGGGGAATTTGTGTACCAATAGTGTGTCAAAAATTCAGATAAAAAAGACGTTGCAATAAAATCAGAGAAATTCTGCACTGGACGCAAAATTTGTTGTTTTTGCACCGTATCAATTCTACTTATCATGCAAGTCATCCCAAAAGCTTTACTTGGCACAAACACTAATTTAAACGCAAAAACACAATCATTACAGAGGCAATAATCATTTTATCACACACAAACAGAAATTAAAAGCAAAAATTTAAAGATAACTATTGGGTTACCTCCCAACAAGCGATATTGTTTTATGCCCCTAGCTAGGCATAATGCATAGTATCAAGTGTTGTCATCCTTGGTGTCAAGCTCCTCAATTACACAACCATGTTTCCTAAAAGGAGGAGGCATGAGGATTTGATCTTTTATCATGCTAATAAAATTGGGATGCACACTAATCATCTTAAGATCCTCATTTCTTTAATAGGAGTGATACTAGTATTCTTGGGGACATGCATAACTTTAGAATTTTTTCCTTGAGAGGTACTAGCATTAGATTTGGATGGGGTGAAAGCTGAACCCATTTTATCAAAGACTTCCTCTATTTTATCAATTCTACCAAATCCGTGCTCTACCCGCTCATTAATAGTTGTATCTTTCTCCTTTAGTGCTTTCAAAGTAATTCCTACCTTTGACCCAAATTGAGAGATATGATTATGAATCTTTTTATCCAACTCCTCAATTTGTTTCTTAGTGGCCATTTTATTTGCAATAATTTCAAGCCTTTGCATAACATGTTCCAAGGTTAAAGTAGTTTCATTAATAATGAGGGTTGGTGACCCAACTAAAATTTGCATGGCTTTGAAAGCATCCGAAGTGTGACTCGTTAAGAAATTACCACCAGTAATAGTATCAAGCACGAACCTATACCATGTAGTAATACTCACATAAAAGTTATGAAGCAATATATTGGGGATTGCTTATGAGTTGATTTATTTTGAGCATTGCAAATCCTATGCCAAGCATCTCGCAAAATTTCTCCTCCCCTTTGTTTAAAATTAAGCACCTCATTCTCGGGAGTAAAAGGAACAAAGGTAAGACTAGCCATAGCAACAAGCAAACAAGAAAACTAGCAAAGATAAATATATTTTGTATTTTGGTTTTTTAGCAAGCAAAAAATAACAGCAAATAAAAAGTAGAACAAGTGAATGATAATTTGTGAGAAGGTACTTGATAGTAAGTTGATGATAGTCCCCGCCAACGGCGCCAGAAATCCTTCCTGATACTTGCGATCTGCATTGGTTTTTTCCACGAAGAGGAGGGGATGATGCAGCATAGTATAGATAAGTATACTTGCACCCAACACGGTGATACGTCTCCAACGTATCGATAATTTATGAAGTATTGATGCCATATTTACCTATGTTTACAATACTTTTATATGGTTTTGTTGCAATTTATATGATTTAATTAGAACTAACCCAGACTGACGCTGTTTTCAGCAGAATTACTGTGGTGTTGTTTTTATGTAGAAAATAAAAGTTCTCGGAATCGCCTGAAACTTTTGATGATTTTGTCTTGACTATAAGAAATACTGAAGCAAGAACCACCGGAGGGGAGCGAATTGTGGGCCACAAGCCAACAGGGTGTGCCCACCCCCTTGGGCGTGCCCTGCTAGCTTCTGGGGCCCTCGTGACTCCGGTTGACGTGATTCCAATGCTGAAAATCCTATAAATCTAGAAACCCCCGAAAGTTAACCTAGAACTTCCGCTCCGCCGCCGCAACTCTCTATATCAAAGAAAAACCCATCTGGAGCCTTTCTAGTACCCTGCCGGTGGGGGAAATCATCACTGGTGGCCATCTTCATCATCCCGACGGAGGCCATGACGAGGAGGGAGTAGTTCACCCTCGGGGCTAAGGGTATGTACCAGTAGCTATGTGTTTAATCTCTCTCTCGTTCTTGAGATGGCACGATCTTGATGTATCGCGGGCTTTGTTAATATAGTTGGATCATATGGTGTTCTTCCCTTGCTATCTTGTTGTGATGAATTGAATCTTTCCCTTTGATGGGGTGTTCTATTGGTTCACTTGATATATGTTTTAGTACTCAACTTGTGGATTCCCAAGGTGACATTGGGGTATCCTATGCATATGGGTTGATATGCTTTCTTGTCCTACTTTCTCCGATAGAAATCTTGGGGTACTCTTTGAAGTTCTTTGTGTTGGATTGAATATGATGAATCTGAAATAGTTTGATGCATGTCGAATAGTTAACCCACGGATACTTGAGGTGACACTGGAGTATCTAGGTGACATTAGGGTTGATTGATATGTATCATAGTTGTTATTTTACTATGAAATCTAGGGCTATTTGTGACACTTATAGGAATAGCTCAAAAGATTGATCGAAAAGAATAACTTTGAGGTGGTTCTACTACCTACACCAATTTCTTCTTATGTTCTCCGCTACTTATGAACTTTGGAGTGATTCTTTGTTGCATGTTGAGGGATGATCATATGATTCTATTATGTTAGCATTGTTGAGAGATTGCACTAGTGAAAGTATGAACCCTAGTCCTTATTTCCAAGCATTGCTATACCATTTTGCTCATTGTTTACTACTTGTTACCTTGCTGTTTTTATATTTTCAGATTACAAAACCTATATCTACCATCCATATTGTACTTGTATCACCATCTCTTCACCGAACTAGTACACCTATACAATTTTCCATTGTATTGGGTGTGTCGGGGACACAAGAGATTTCTTGTATTTGATTGCAGGGTTGTCTGAGAGAGACCATCTTCATCCTACACCTACCACGGACTGATAAAGCTTAGGTCATCCACTTGAGGGAAAATTGCTACTGTCCTACAAAACTCCGCGCTTGTAGACCCAACAAAGTCTACAAGAATAAAGTTGTGTAGTAGACGTCAAGCTATTTTCTGGCGCCGTTGCCGGGGAGGTGAGTGCTTGAAGGTATATCTTTAGATCTTGCAATTAAATATTTTAGTTTCTTTTTTATCACTAGTTTAGTTTATAAAATAAAAGTATGAAAAAATGGAGTTTAGGTTGCCTCAATTGCTTCGTCTTTTTAATGTCTTTTGTGAAAATGATGGTTCAAAAAATTGTGCTCAATTGTTAGAGGAAGAATTTATAAAAATGCTTAATATGAAATCCTTGAATGATGAGCATGATAGCAATATTGTTAGTATGAATTCTTTGAATATCCATGATGCTAATAATGATTGCACTATCATGATAAAAATATTTCCTATAAGCATGTCAATTTTTGTGGAGTGAATAAAATTTGTGAAGACATGCCATATAGGGATGATAGATTTTGTAAGAAGCATAAACATGATCAAACCAATTGGTGGCTTAAAGTGATAAATGAATTTGCCACAAGATTATGCTCTCTTCATCCCATTACTTGTGAACTTTGCAATATGGTTGGTCATCTTAATTTCCAATGCATGCATTTTCATGATCAAACGGTTTCCAAATATTGTGATAATTTGATCTCTGGTGAACTCTATAATGAAGTTTGTTTATTTTTGGGGTGTGAAGAATTGTCACATAAAAATGATTGGTTTGATATATTCCTTATCACTAATGATCATGAAACTAACCTACATGAAATCTATATGTTTTGCCTAGTAAATTGCAATGAGAATGCTTATATTGCCAACTATAGAATGACGGGAAAACCAATAGAATATAAACGGAATAATAATAAAAGGGTAATGGTCTCCCAATACCCTCCTATTGTTTCTCATAATGAATTAGGTTGCAAGGAGGAGCTTCCCATCGAACCAATCTCTTCAATAAGAAGCTTGAAAAAATTACTTAAACCCACACAAAATGTGGTAAAGGAGAAGAAGAAGAGAAGGAAAATTAGAGGTAAAAAGGTATCTCTCCCAAATAATGTTGCTCCTATAATCGTTGAGAATGAATTCGAAAGTAGTGTGGACGATGATACACTTGATCATTATTTTGTTATGCCTACTACTTATTGTGATTGGGATGATTGGCAAGATAATGATACTCCTTATAATATTGTCTTTTTGGCACCAACTTGGAAAATTATGATGATAATAATTGTTACACTATTGGTGCTATTCATACTATTGATGATTATGCTAATTATATGCAAACCCATAAGCTTGGGGATGCTATGTTTGATGAAAATGACATGTTAGAGAATTTATTTTCTGAAAATAATGTTTATCCCAAGCTTGGAGATGCAATGTTATATGAATATGATCTTTTTTACTTCCCCTACTTCCAGTGATCAAATTTTTTATGATGATTACATGCCTCCTATTTGTGATGATTGCAATTCTTATGAAAGTGGGTTTGGAAGAGTGTCAACTTTAGATAATTATTATCCTACTATTTTGGAGGGTTTTGGATCTTATTATAATGATAAAAGTGGATTTGGAGAGGTCATGACTTTATTTAGTAATGATTCCACTATCCTGGAAGAGGTTTCAATTGATTATGATGAGAACCAAGTTGCTCCTTATGATGATTATTGTGATGATACTTATGTTATAAAATGTAGTGATGATTATTATTATAAAACTTTTCACAATTATGAATACCCTTTTTGTGAACATCACTCTTTCAATGTGGAAACAATTTATAGCATTGGAGTCTCCTATGATACTCCCACTCACTACTGGGAAAGGGCTTATAGGTGAACCCTAATGAGTGACGGGCTTAGTGGGGCACCCGCCACTATTATTATTGAAAAACAACTGTGGTGGGTGCCAGCGACCACCCGCCATTGTTTAGGTCATTCCAGTGGCAGGCAATAGTTTGGGCCCGTCACAGGCAGGCTCTTCCAAAATAGCCCACTGGCTCGACAGTGCAGTGGCGGGCAGCTGTACGCCGCCCGCCACTGGTTCTCCCTGACCTGTGGCGGGTGACCTGCGGCGCCCGACACAATCATAGATTGGCAAACCGCGCCCAACACATCCAAATTTTCTCAATATTTACGGTGGTGGGCACACTCATTCGCCCACCGGAGCTATTCTGCTTCGCGCCAGGTGAATCGTCAAGCCCGCATCTATTTTCGGTTCCTCTCCCCCTCACTCACTCAGCCAGTTCCTCTCCCCCTTCCGCGCCGTTGTGCGCCTTTCCCGTAGATGCCGCCGTGCCTCTGACCCGCACCGCCGATGGATCTGCTAGCCGGCCAGTCCTTCTCCATGGCCGGCGCCGGATCTGCTCTTCGTTCGCCTTTGATCCACGACGCCGCAGAATTTGCTCGCCGTCATCCGCCTCGACCGCCGCTGCCGTCGTCCGACTCGACCGACCGCCACCGTCATCCACCTGGACCACCACTGCCGTCGTCCGCCTCGATCACCACCGCCGTCATCTGCCCCGACCTACGCTACCATCGACCGAAGCCGTCACCGGTGTGATATTTTCGTGTTCTTCCATGTTACCTTCTTTATTTGATAGAGAAATTTATAGACCTAGGATCAAAAGTAGGAACCCCATGGATAATAGAACAAAATGCGATATTTTGTATGTAATAGAAAAAAATGTAACACCTTAATTGTGTCGGTAAAGATGAAATCTATAATCAAATTCCTTTAGGATCGGTTAGACTCTAAATATGACAAGTGCCAAATTTGACAACTGCTTGGGATCACTAGAGACTTGAAAATGAGGGCAACGTTTCGGTGAAACGTTGATTAACTTCCCGTGACACCCTGGATTTGTGCTACAGTAATCTCTGTAGTTAAGTTACAGTAATCCCACGCTAATGATGACACGTCACCACGATTACTGTTGTTAAACTCGCGTTGATTCAAACCCCGTTCAAATTCAAATTTAAAATCAAGTCAAACTATAAAAGTTTTCAAATGTCAAAACTAAAGTGTTCGAAATGTGGCAAATACTCTCTGGTTAATTATCATGTAGAAACCACACTTTTATAAAGTTTTTAAATGCACTAAAATAATTGAAACAGTATTTGAAAATAATTAATAATTACTGTTATTTAAAATAATAATTGCAAACTAGTTAAAATAATGTGTGGACATTTTCTTACAGTGGGTTAAATTACAATACTAATTTAGGTGTAATTTGTATCATTTATTAAAACTCATTTTGTATTAAAACATTAGCAAATCTGAAACTAAAAATAATAAAAGAAACTAAAACAAAATAAATAAATAAAAAAGAAAAAAAAGGAAAAAGGAACCCCCCGGGCCACCCAACTGGGCCTCGGCCCATTAGGCCAACCGGCCCAGCCGGGTGCCTACTAGGGCAAGCCCCCCCCCCCCACCGACACCCATCGCCCCCACTCCCCACCCCGACCCTCTCCTCCCCCTGGATCTGGATCGGGGGAACCAACCCCCCGACTCCGACGCGCCGCCGACGCCCGTGCCCCGCCCACGACCCCGGCGCTGCATAGCCCCCTCCTCACCGGACCTCGACGCCGTCGCCTCCTCGCCACCGTCCCGCTCCCCTCACCAGCGCTCGCCCCCGCTGGACCTTCCTCACCCCGTCCCCGTCCTCCTCCCCAGGCCGCTTCCCCGAGCCTCGCCGAACCAGCCCCCCCTACAGACGCAGGTGAGCCCGAGGCTCTCCCTCCCTTTGCCCCCGCCGCCGCCGTGCATCGCCGCGGCTCGCCTTGCTGGCCTCACTCGCCGCCCCGCACGCTCGCCCGCATCGCCGTGACCGTCGACCCCGCGCCGCATGCGCCCGCAGCCATGCAACCCCCCCGCTCGCGGCACCGCTCGCCCCCTCTCGCCGCAGCCCCGCTGCGCCTCCCCGCACCAGCCCCGCACCCGCACGTCCTCGCGGCCGCGCTCCGACCGCACCCCGGCCTCCCCCGCGCGCGCTCCGGCACCTCCCTCGCCGCTAGCAGCCCCCTGCTACTCCGCGCGCGTACGCGCGCTCGCCGGGCCGCGTCGCTCGCCCCCTACCCGCACACCACCGCTGCGGCCCCGCGCCCCCCGTAGCCGCCCGCCGCTGCGCTGCGCTGCTCCTCGCGGCCCCGCTGCGTCTCCACCACTACCACCGGCGCCCGTGTCGCCCTCCCGCCGGCGACCCCTTTCCGTGGGCCGCCGCTGCCGCCGGCCATGGCCATGGCCGTGGCCGTGCTGTGTGTGTGCGTGTGTGTGCGCTGTATGTGTGTGTGGTGTGTGCTGTGTGTATGACTAGTGGGCCACAGAGAAGTAGGCCCGACCGCTTATAAAAAAAATATAAATCAAAATAAATAATAACTAATTAATTAATTTAATAATTAATTAACTTAATTAAGTCTGTTTAAATTAACTAATTAAGTTTAATGAACTTAATGATTAATTAACTAAATTAAACTAAACAGTCACTGACACGTGGGTCCCACCCCACTAATTAACCTGATTAATCAATTTTAAAATTATTTAATCCTGTGAGAATGACATGTGGGGCCCACTGGTCAGTTTGACCAGTCAACTGGCCCTGTTGACTGCTGATGTCAGCATGACATCATGTTGATGTCATAAAGAATTATTGAATTAAAATAAATCAATTTATTTTCTGAATATTAATAAAAGTTTAAAAATTAATATAAAATAAACCGTAAGTCAGATGAAAATATTTTATACATGAAAGTTGATCAGAAAAATCCCACGAATCCGAATACGCTCTCCGTTCATCTGTCACATGCTCCTGGCATGATGAACATGGAACATTTCCCCCTCCGGATCATCTGTCCGATAAATCCAAAGACCCGGGAAATATCGTCAGATATTCTCCCGCTCCGTCTGGCACGTCTAGTACTATGTTAGACTACCCCTAGCTCTGCTTATTGCCATGTCATGCATCGTGATGCATTTGTCTGCCTTATATTTATTGTTTCTTCCCCCCCCCTCTACTCTCCGGTAGATCCCGGGACTAACGGTGCTGCCGGGTACGACTACGCGACTGACGATCAGCCTTTTGCCGCAGAGCAGCAAGGCAAGCAACCCCCCTTGAGCATTCCGATATCACCCATCTCTTTCTCTCTCATTCTTGCATTAGATTTTGCTACTGTATTAGTTAGCTCCTAATCTGATGCATAGCCTGTTTTTGATAAACTGTTATTATACCTGCAATCATATCAACTGCTTAGAATAGGTTGATCAATGAATCCCCAGTGACCCCCCCTTAGTCCCAGTTGCCCCTGCTTCTTCATCGACGACTCGACGACCCGAAGACTCGAAGACTTGGTCAACCGACCGACGAGCCAGGCCCCTCACATCACCGCACACCCCTTAATGTATGGCACTGCAGAGCTACTATCTAGTGCCGAGGGTGATACCTCACTTAGCACTCCCGGTGTTAATTCTGTAGCGTAGCTAATCGGTCGTGGGTATCGAGGGTGATTCCTCCTTCCCATTTATCGATAGCGACTCTTGCCATACCCATACCTCGAGTGGGATCCATCGAGGGTGATTCCTCGGATATCCACTTGGTGTATAAACACACAGTTACTTTAACTTGACATTGTTTACATGTGAAAGACGGTACTGGAGGGACAGGCGGTACCACCCTGGTTGAGGTGGACCTGAGTTCCCGACAGTCTTGAGACGGGTCGGCCCCAAGGGTACCCGTGTGTGAGATGTGGTGGGATGCGCCGGTAAGGCATCCAAAGGGTTATGTTGAGGCGTGGACGGGCAGGAGAGGCCCTTGCCACACATCCTCGAGGCGGGGCGACGGACCGCACTTCATGGGTCGCGCTTTCCCCGCATTAATAAAATGCTAATGGGTTGGGTATTTGATCTGAGTTGGGTCGTTGGCCTTTTTACGCACCAAACCATCGCGTGGGAGAAGTTATGGGTACTCAGCGTTGTTGTATCAGCCGAAGCTCTTCGGACGTCAGCAATGGAGCGGCGCGCGCCGGATTGGACTGGACGGTGCAGCTCTTGGACTGGAGTGTACTTGGTCTGTTTCCGGCCGCCCACGCATCGTGCAGGAGCGCAAGGGCAAGTGGGCCCATGAACCTGCGCGCTTAGGATTTAGACCGGCGGGCTGGCCTCTTCGTTGAGCCTAGGTGGGGCGACGACGTGCTGCTATCCTGAGGCCGGGCATGACCCAGGAAAGTGTGTCCGGCCGGAGGTGATCAGGCGTGTTGGAAATGCGGTGCACCCCTGCAGGGATGAATAATCTATTCGAATAGCCGTGTCCACGGTAACAGGACGACTTGGAGTTGTGCCTTGACCTTATACAACTATAATTGTGACTTTAAATTGAAATGAATTGTGGCTCCGAGATTGCTTCCTCGCAGGGAGTCGAGGAAGGATCTCTGGGCGTGGTTACTTAATAAAATTGCTACAATAATATGACTATATATGAGATACATGTCTACTCTCTTCTAATGCTGCAAGATGCTGAAGATGCTAGTCTTCGATAGGACTAGGCCTTCCCCTATTCTTGCTTTCTGCAGTCAGCCCAGATATAACCCCTTCATTGATACTGATGCATACTTAGCATAGTTCTGATGTCAGTCTTGCGAGTACTTTGGATGAGTACTCACCGCTGCTTTGCATTCTCTTTCCCCCCTCGATACATTTCTGCGTTCAGACGATGGAGCCCAGGAGTAGGAGTACGCCGGAGACGACTACTACACCACCGCTGGAGCCTACTACTACGTGGAGAACGCCGACGCTCAGGAGTAGTTTAGGAGGTTCCCAGGCAGGAGGCCTCGCCTCTTTTGATCCGCTGCTTATGTTTGTGCTAGCCTTCTTAAGGCAAAACTTGTTTAGCTTATGTCTGTACTCAGATATTTTTTTGCTTCCGCTGACTCGTGTTTGTCGAGCTTTGTATTCGAGCCCTCGAGGCCCCTGGCTAGTAATATGAAGCTGTATGACTTTAATTTGTGTCTAGAGTTGTGTTGTGATATTAATCAGTGAGTCCCTAATCTTGGTCGTACGCATTGCGTGGATGTTTAGCGTACGGTCGAGATCGGGGGCGTCACAAGTTGGTATCAGAGCCGACTGCCTGTAGGTAGCCCCCTTTCCAACTCCTTGGCCGAAGTTGAGTCTAGTACTTGAAAAACTTTACTAACACAGTTGTGTGGCTTACGGGCCCACATCTCAATCGGGTGGTATTAGGATCTTTTATTCCTCGTCTATACTCTGGGTTCTGATCTCTCTTCTCTTTCGGGTTAAAGATTTTATTAACTCTAACTCTAGGTTCTCGTAACTACTTCCCCCAGAGAGCCCCTCATTTCAGACGATGGCTCGATTCATCTGAAGGCTCCGAAGATACTCTCTGATGTTCTCCCGAGAACTTGTGCTCGTCGATTTTGCGATTTCCTTCCATCGCCAACCCCTGCGGATAACTCCTCATCCTTATCAAGGATTCGATCGTCCCCAATTGTTCTTGTCATTCGCAAGATTCTTCGAAACGCTATCCGGTCTTCTGAAATCCTGAGCAGCCTATTGCTCTTGACTTTTCTCACCTGCTTGCATTATGGTTAATTCCATATGTCTGGCAATTTTAAGTAAATCCTTTGTGGTTTTCATTTGATTTTATTGATTCAACTTGTGTGTGAATGCACGCAGTCATCAGTTGTTATCATATATTATCCTTCCGGCTCAGACGTCTTTCCAAACATGAGTTGGTTCCCGACAAATCAACCTTGATTGATTGCCCATCTAAGTCCTTTCATCTTACTTGTATTTGATCGGAACATCTGTTTCCGATACACCAATTTGGAAATCTTAATTCCCTTGGTTATTTAAGCATCGAAGTATTGGATGTTTTATAATCTGATGCCTTGCATTCTTTCTCCCTCTGATTGAGTACCGTTACTCACATCAGGTCCTTTGTGGATCGTCAGACCCATTGTTGGATTATTATCCGATATCATCCTTCACATTCTAAATTCTTGTGGTGTTATTCCCCTGATAAGTGATGCCATTTGTAAATTGTGTCTTCTCTCTCTGATAAGTTGTATCCTATGCTTTTGTCAGCCATGCTCTGTTGACAAGCATGTGTTAATTACTCTTGAAGCTTGTGGTATATGTTCCTAAGATGCCCCGATGGGTTGAACCTATGCCTTCCTTAATCCGTGTGAACCCGACAGTTTTCACGAATCATACTTTTCTGGTGTTTTGCCGGATAATCTTTCAAAGCTACAAGCTGATTTGATACTTTACAACTGTGGTTCCGACCATGATTGTTCTTCTCTGATCCCATTTTTAGACCAGTTTAAGAACTTGTCTTCTGCAGGTCAATACATTGGTCCAAGCTTTAATTCTGATCTACATCCGAGTATTACCCCTGGTATCTCGAGAAAATCATGGAGCTACATAGCTTCTTATAAGCTCCTCATCAGCTATGTTTCCCTTCACTGATTCCAGTTTCCTTGTGTTCTGAGTTGTTGGACTATCAAGGACACCGATAATTGAATCGAGTCCACATTGCGATTCAACAACTCTTAGTAATCTTCCTTGCATATGAGTTTGTGCTCGATCATGTCTTTCCAAGCTGTTTGGCTACATCATCATCGTCATGCTAAGGCTTGACCATGCTATTTATATCCTTCATCCCCGGAACATAATTCCAACAATGCTCTAAGCTTACATCGAGTTTTCAACGTCATGATTGGTTGTCTTGAAAGGCAATTTCGATGCTGAGCTAGCACTCCAATCTGTGGTTCCGACTACTTGTCGCTTCACCATTTTCTTGCTTGATGAGAGTAGCATCCTTGTCCTTGGTAATTGGTGTTGTCGTTGGCGACATCCTTGCCATGACCTTTCATTCCTTAGATCCCGTATTTTCTAAACGGAATACAGACAAATGGAATGTAATGTGTAAATCCAATACTTATGGCATACCAATTCTATCACCTTGGAGTTAATGAACAATAAGTCCATTCGTAGTGTGTTGACTGTTGAATCAACATTCTAACATTGGTCGTGCAACTTAGTCCGGATTTTGGGAGCACCTTTCGAATAAGTTTTAATTGTGGGTGTTTCCCTCGGGCATACCTCGTGGTATCAACTGGTTTGACCAATGCTATCAACTTATTCACGCAATCGTGGAAATCCATCATTGTGGAAATCTCGGCAAATTGTTGCTGAGCCCATCAGACACATCCTCATCTTCCTCGTGGTTCATGATGAACATTTAAGCTAGTGTTGGAAACCTTGAAAGCATTATCTTTGTGCCTAGTTCATGAAGAATATGTTTGATAAAAGAAGTGTTTTTCTATAAGCTCACGTGCATTTTTGCCACCATGCTTATGGGAAAATTTTGTCTCGCTTCCTCTGGAATCGTTCCAATTCATTCAGGCATGTGCGGAGTATTCTATGGTTTGATAGATTTGCTACCTTCACTCCATATGTATTTCCTAGCACGCCAGGCCACTGATTGATTTGATTTGTCCTAGTCCAGACTTACACATGGAACTTTGATATCCTCTGTGATGGTCCCCAACCAGAACTTGATTGCCCTCCATTCTAGAAACTTCCATGTGGGCACGAATGTCTTGACCTTGTGTTCAGATGTCTTGTAGTCTGGCTAATGATTCAAGTCTTGCCTGAGTCGTTCATCCCGAGATTCTTGCAACATCATCTCGTAGGTCTGTGTTGCATCCTTTTCTCCTCAGGCCCTCTTTGTCTGAGGTATCCTGACACCAACCAGATCTGAATCTCGGACAGATATGATGGTTGGAACATTATCAAGGGTTATAACTTTGGTCTTTATTACTCGGTAAGGTGATGTTGTAGCTAGCACACCTGGCCGGATGACCTATTGTTATAATGCTTTGTTCAGCTAGGATTTCCATTCTTCCATGGGGAAATTTTAAGACTTAATTTTATAAGTTGTTCATACTGGATCCTTTGTGTATCCAAACTCCATCCCTTACCCGAAACACCATATCATTGCTATCCCGAAGCATGGATGTGGTATATCGATCATAAAAAGGAATAATGTAAGCTCAATGCTAATTGTTTCTTGATCAATTATTCAAATCCCCCCTTGTATGGGAATGTCATGAATTTCCTCGCCCCTTTTACCTAAATGGTTATCTACTTGCTATCCTGTCATGTATATCATGCTCTGTTTTTCCTTGGGAAAGATATACTCCTAAAACTTGAGTATAAACACATTTTCCTTTCCATTGGTCTGTTTAATGTGATGAACACATTTTCCTTTCCATTGGTCTGTTTAACCTTTCTTGTAATCTAGCTTATCTGAACAGTGGTAATTCCCTCCTTAGGTAACACCTCGGTGATCAATTCTGTCAGTAAGATCCTGTTACTATTGTTGATAACATTCCGGTAACCGCCGGTGGATGGGAACCTTGCCTATTGGTCCGCCTCGTTTCAACGAGCAGGAAAATGGTTCTATTCGTCCCCCGCCCTTGGTACCGACGTTGTTGCCAGCATAACTGACAAGCTATCCTCTGACTTGTCATGCTACCATGACCGTGTAAGATGTCACCGCTCTTCCTGCTCTTAACCACATGGTCGGCCCATAACCCTCAGTTCCACAGGATCGAAACCTGACTCTCCTGTACATCTATGATTCCAAAGTATCCTTTGCACTTGGCTTTCTCTGTAATTCCCCAGCCACCGTCCAGGGGATGATCTATTCTAATATCAGACGCGATATTTATTCTCGTTGCTCTGAACTCCCCCCCTTTTTCTTCATCTGATCAGGCATCGAATGGTTGCCAACCCGTTTGAAACTTTTGTACCATAGCTTTTGCTCTAAATGAATTCCCTGCCTGAGTTCACCATCATATGCCCAAATTTGTTTAGATTCGTTCTTCCAGGGTTGCCCCTCTTATCGCATACGTAGGGCGATGAAGATCCTGAAGGGAGGATGACGACTTATTCAAGTAGACCCGAAACGGAGGATTGTAGACATCAATGAAAGGGATCAATTTCTTCGAGGAGAGCAACCAAGAACGAGGAGATCCGTTAGAGTTTCGTAACCTAAACTTTGCCCCCTTACCTCTACCTCTTAATTCTCGGGACGAGAATTCTTGTTAGTAGGGGAGAGTTGTGACACCCTGGATTTGTGCTACAGTAATCTCTGTAGTTAAGTTACAGTAATCCCACGCTAATGATGGCACGTCACCACGATTACTGTTGTTAAACTCGCGTTGATTCAAACCCCGTTCAAATTCAAATTTAAAATCAAGTCAAACTATAAAATTTTTCAAATGTCAAAACTAAAGTGTTCGAAATGTGGCAAATACTCTCTGGTTAATTATCATGTAGAAACCACACTTTTATAAAGTTTTTAAATGCACTAAAATAATTGAAACAGTATTTGAAAATAATTAATAATTACTGTTATTTAAAATAATAATTGCAAACTAGTTAAAATAATGTGTGGACATTTTCTTACAGTGGGTTAAATTACAATACTAATTTAGGTGTAATTTGTATCATTTATTAAAACTCATTTTGTATTAAAACATTAGCAAATCTGAAACTAAAAATAATAAAAGAAACTAAAACAAAATAAATAAAAAAAGTAAAAAAAAGGAAAAAGGAACCCCCCGGGCCACCCAACTGGGCCTCGGCCCATTAGGCCAACCGGCCCAGCCGGGCGCCTACTAGGGCAAGCCCCCCCCCCACCGACACCCATCGCCCCCACTCCCCACCCCGACCCTCTCCTCCCCCCTGGATCTAGATCGGGGGAACCAACCCGCCGACTCCGACGCGCCGCCGACGCCCGTGCCCCGCCCACGACCCCGGCGCTGCATCGCCCCCTCCTCACCGGACCTCGACGCCGTCGCCTCCTCGCCACCGTCCCGCTCCCCTCACCTGCGCTCGCCCCCGCTGGACCTTCCTCACCCCGTCCCCGTCCTCCTCCCCAGGCCGCTTCCCCGAGCCTCGCCGAACCAGCCCCCCTACAGACGCTGGTGAGCCCGAGGCTCTCCCTCCCTTTGCCCCCGCCGCCGCCGTGCATCGCCGCGGCTCGCCTTGCTGGCCTCACTCGCCGCCCCGCACGCTCGCCCGCATCGCCGTGACCGTCGACCCCGCGCCGCATGCGCCCGTAGCCACGCAACCCCCCCCCGCTCGCGGGACCGCTCGCCCCCTCTCGCCGCAGCCCCGCTGCGCCTCCCCGCACCAGCCCCGCACCCGCACGTCCTCGCCGCCGCGCTCCGACCGCACCCCGGCCTCCCCCGCGCGCGCTCCGGCGCCTCCCTCGCCCGCATCGCATTGACCGTCGACCCCGCGCCGCATGCGCCCGCAGCCATGCACCCCCTGCTCGCGGCACCGCTGGCCCCCTCTAGCCGCGGCCCCGCTGCGCCTCCCCGCACCAGCCCCGCACCCGCACGTCCTCGCCGCCGTGCTCCGACTTCACCCCGGCCTCCCCGCGCGTGCTCCGGCGCCTCCCTCGCCGCTAGCAGCCCCCTGCTACGCCGCGTCGCTCGCCCCCTACCCGCACACCCCCGCTGCGGCCCCGCGCCCCCCGTAGCCGACCGCCGCTGCGCTGCGCTGCTCCTCGCGGCCCCGCTGCGTCTCCACCACCACCGCCGGCGCCCGTGTCGTCCTCCCGCCGGCAACCCCTTTCCGTGGGCCGCCGCTGCCGCCGGCCATGGCCACGGCCGTGGCCTGCTTTGTGTGTGCGTGTGTGTGCGCTGTATGTGTGTGTGGTGTGTGCTGTGTGTATGACCAGTGGGCCACAGACAAGTAGGCCCGACCGCTTATAAAAAAAAAATATAAATCAAAATAAATAATAACTAATTAACTAATTAATTAATTTAATAATTAATTAACTTAATTAAGTCTGTTTAAATTAACTAATTAAGTTTAATTAACTTAATGATTAATTAACTAAATTAATCTGTTAATTAAACTAAACAGTCACTGACAGGTGGGTCCCACCCCACTAATTAACCTGATTAATCAATTTTAAAATTATTTAATCCTGTGAGAATGACATGTGGGGCCCACTGGTCAGTTTGACCAGTCAACTGGCCGTGTTGACTGCTGATGTCAGCATGACATCATGTTGATGTCATAAAGAATTATTGAATTAAAATAAATCAATTTATTTTCTAAATATTAATAAAACTTTAAAAATTAATATAAAATAAACCGTAAGTCAGATGAAAATATTTTATACATGAAAGTTGATCAGAAAAATCCCACGAATCCGAATACGCTGTCCGTTCATCTGTCACATGCTCCTAGCATGATGAACATGGAACATTTCCCCCTCCGGATCATCTGTTTGATAAATCCAAAGACCCGGGAAATATCGTCAGATATTCTCCCGCTCCGTCTGGCACGTCTAGTACTATGTTAGACTACCCCTAGCTCTGTTTATTGCCATGTCATGCATCATGATGCATTTGTCTGCCTTATATTTATTGCTTCTCCCCCCCTCTTCTCTCCGGTAGACCCCGGGACTGACGGTGCTGCCGGATACGACTACGCGACTGACGATCAGCCTTTTGCCGCAAAGCAGCAAGGCAAGCAACCCCCCTTGAGCATTCCGATATCGCCCATCTCTTTCTCTCTCATTCTTGCATTAGATTTTGCTACTGTATTAGTTAGCTCCTAATCTGATGCATAGCCTATTTTTGATAAATTGTTATTATACCTGCAATCATATCAACTGCTTAGAATAGGTTGATCAATGAATCCCCAGTGACCCCCCTTAGTCCCAGTTGCCCCTGCTTCTTCATCGACGACTCGACGACCCGAAGACTCGAAGACTCGGTCAACCGACCCACGAGCCAGGCCCCTCACATCACCGCACACCCCTTAATGTATGGCACTGCAGAGCTACTATCGAGTGCCGAGGGTGATACCTCACTTAGCACTCCCGGTGTTAATTCTGTAGCGTAGCTAATCGGTCGTGGGTATCAAGGGTGATTCCTCCTTCCCATTTATCGATAGTGACTCTTGCCATACCCATACCTCGAGTGGGATCCATCGAGGGTGATTCCTCGGATATCCACTTGGTGTATAAACACACAGTTACTTTAACTTGACATTGTTTACATGTGAAAGTCGGGGCTGGAGGGACAGGCGGTACCACCCTGGTTGAGGTGGACCTGAGTTCCCGACAGTCTTGAGACGGGTCGGCCCCAAGGGTACCCGTGTGTGAGATGTGGTGGGATGCGCCGGTAAGGCATCCAAAGGGTTATGTTGAGGCGTGGACGGGCAGGAGAGGCCCTTGCCACACATCCTCGAGGCGGGACGACGGACCGCACTTCATGGGTCGCGCATTCCCCGCATTAACAAAATGCTAATGGGTTGGGTATTTGATCTGAGTTGGGTCGTTGGCCTTTTTATGCACCAAACCATCGCGTGGGAGAAGTTATGTGTACTCAGCGTCGTTGTATCAGCCGAAGCTCTTCGGACGTCAGCAATGGAGCGGCGCGCGCCGGATTGGACTGGATGGTGCAGCTCTTGGACTGGAGTGTACTAGGTCTGTTTCCGGCCGCCCACGCATCGTGCAGGAGCGCAAGGGCAAGTGGGCCCACGAACCTGCGCGCTTAGTATTTAGACCGGCGGGCTGGCCTCTTCGTTGAGCCTAGGTGGGGCGACGACGTGCTGCTATCCCGAGGCCGGGCATGACCCAGGAAAGTGTGTCCGGCCGGAGGTGATCAGGCGTGCTGGAAATGTGGTGCGCCTCTGCAGGGATGAATAATCTATTCGAATAGCCGTGTCCACGGTAACAGGATGACTTGGAGTTGTGCCTTGACCTTATACAACTATATTTGTGGCTTTAAATTGAAATGAATTGTGGCTCCGAGATTGCTTCCTCGCAGGGAGTCGAGGAAGGATCTCTGGGCGTGGTTACTTAATAAAATTGCTACAATAATATGACTATATATGAGATACATGTCTACTCTCTTCTAATGCTGCAAGATGCTGAAGATGCTAGTCTTCGATAGGACTAGGCCTTCCCCCTATTCTTGCTTTCTGCAGTCAGCCCAGATATAACCCCTTCATTGATACTGATGCATACTTAGCATAGTTCTGATGTCAGTCTTGCGAGTACTTTGGATGAGTACTCACCGCTGCTTTGCATTCTCTTTCCCCCCTCGATACGTTTCTGCGTTCAGATGATGGTGCCCAGGAGATGGAGTACGCCGGAGACGACTACTACACCACCGCTGGAGCCTACTACTACGTGGAGAACGCCGACGCTCAGGAGTAGTTTAGGAGGTTCCCAGGTAGGAGGCCTCGCCTCTTTCGATCCGCTGCTTATTTTTGTGCTAGCCTTCTTAAGGCAAAACTTGTTTAACTTATGTCTGTACTCAGATATTTTTTTGCTTCCGCTGACTCGTGTTTGTCGAGCTTTGTATTCGAGCCCTCGAGGCCCCTGGCTTGTAATATGAAGCTGTATGACTTTAATTTGTGTCTAGAGTTGTGTTGTGATATTAATCAGTGAGTCCCTAATCTTGGTCGTACGCATTGCGTGGATGTTTAGCGTACGGTCGAGATTGGGGGCGTCACACTTCCATTTCATCAAATTTCTGATAACCCACAAGTATAGGGGATCGCGACAGTCTTCATGGGTAGTATTTCACCCTAATTCATTGATTCGACACAAGGGGAGCCAAAGAATATTTATAGGCCTTGAGAGGTGAGTTGTCAATTCAACCGAACCTGGGATATCTCTCTGCAGCAAATATTTAGTAGCACGACAAATGATAGTAGTAGCGATAATAGTGATCACAGCAATTTTGGTAACAGTAGTAACAATAGCAATTGAGTAATAGGTGTGACAGTAACAGCAGCAATAGTAACTTAGCAAGATTCGGTATATGTAAAGCGTAGGCCTTGATGTAGTGATGGAAATATATGGATGGCATCAATCATGTAACAATTACACACTAGGGCGACACAGAACTAGCTCCAATTCATCAATATAATGTAGGCATGTATTCCGTATATAGTCATACGTGCTTGCGATGAGAACTTGCATGACATATTTTGTCCTACCCTCCCGTGGTAGCGGGGTCCTATTGGAAACTAAGGTATATTAAGGCCTCCTTTTAATAGAGAACCAGAACAATGCATTAACACATAGTGAATACATGAACTCCTCAAACTACGACAATCACCAGAAAGGATCCCAATTATTGTCACCTTGGGGTATGCGGGTCAAGACACGTAATAGGTGCGTACAACTTGCCAGATAGGATCCAAATCACTCTTATATTCATGAAAACATAATAGGTTCAGATCTAAAATCATGGCACTCGGGCCCTAGTGACAAACATTAAGCATACCAAAGTCATAGCAACATCAATCTCAGAACATAGTGGATACTAGGGATCAAGCCCTATCAAACTTAACTCGATTACATGATCAATTACATCCACACCCCTCACCGACCAGCTAGCCTACAAAGGAATTACTCACTCCCGGTGGTGAGCATCATGTAATAGTTGATGGAGAAGGGTTGGTGATGGCGACGGCGACGAATCCCCCTCTGAGAAGCCCCAAACGGACTCCAGATCAGCCCTCCGGAGGAAGAACAGGAGGTGGTGGCGGCTCCGTCTCGTAGACCACAATGAAAAATTCTCTCTGATTTTTTTCTCCGAATATGTGAATTTATAGGACTGGTTTTAGGGTCAGGGGAGCCACGAGGTGGCCCCAAGCCATCAGGGCGCGGCTAGGGGAGTGGCCGCGCCCTGTTGCCTCGTGGGTCCCAGGTGCACCCCCTCTGGTGGGTCTTGGCTCCATAAGTCATTATAATTCCCACAAAAAATTCAAAAAAAGTTTTGTCCAATTCCGAGAACTTTTATTTCTGCACAAAAATAACACCAAGGTAGTTCTGCTGAAAACATCGTCAGTCCGGGTTAGTTCCATTCAAATCATGCAAGTTAGAGTCCAAACACAAGAGCAAAAGTGTTTGGAAAAGTAGATACGTTGGAGACGTATCAGTACTCAATATATTCAATATTAAGCAAAGGTCATGCCGAATTTTCATGTTCTTCGGTGTTACCTTCTTTATTTGATAGAGAAATTTATAGACCTAGGATCAAAAGTAGGAACCCCATGGATAATAGAAAAAAATGCGATATTTTGTATGGAATAGAACAAAAATGTAATACCTTAATTGTGTCGGTAAAGATGAAATCTATACTCAAAGTGCTTTAGGAGTGCCAAATTTGACAACTGCTTGGGCTTATTAGAGACTTGAAAATGAGTGCCAACATTTTGGTGAAACATTGATTAACTTCCGTTTCATGAAATTTTTGGTACTCAATGTATTCAATATTAAGCAAAGGTCATGCCGAATTTTTGTGTTCTTCAGTGTTACCTTCTTTATTTGATAGGGATGGGGTTGCATTCGGGTCATCGAATTGATAGAGAAATCCATAGACCTTGGTATGACAAGCTAATTTATAAAGTGTTAATTGCATTTTCTTATGTTTGACAACTGCTTGGGCTTATTAGGGACCTTGAGGCGTAAGATCTGCAAGGTCTGCCAAAATTCATGTATGGACAGTCTTGAAACTGCAGTGCAGTTCGGGGTATTTTTGAGAAAGTGATTTAAAAAATCAGTGGTAACGGTCTTTAACTTGAATTTGTATTGAATTCTGATCATTTTTTAACTATTATTGACTTTATTGTTGATTATTAACTGCTGGATAGTGTGTTCCATGCATCATAAGGGAGGACTTGAACAATTCATATGGTAACGTGTTGTACTTTGAGGATGATGAGGAGAGTGAATTCGAATTGGATATGCGCAAAGGAAAGAATAAAACCATCATATATGGTGATGGATGGGAGTGGTACATTGCAGTGAACAATTTTAAAGGAGGAGAACTTGTAGCCTTTTCCTTAAAAGGAGAGGTGAACAGGTTAAGGACATTATATGTCGACAGCAATGATGATGACGATGACCAAGATGACATCGACAGCCAAGATGACCAAGATGACATCGACAACCAAGATGAAGTGAGGATATCCAAGATGAAGATGAGGACAACCAATATGAAGATGAGGAAATCGAAGATGAAGATGATGGTCCTATCCTTTCTGCAATTTTTTCTCAAATGATCAAGAAGCTTACTCGGGACAATAAAGCTAGTGTGAAAGCGATGTTACCATCCTATTGGGCCTTCTTGGGGAAGCCCTTTGTGCACCATCTAACAAAAACCAACATGGTCAAAAAAGTTATGGTGAGATGTTTTATACTCTTTCATCTCTTTTTGGTCATAACCAAGTATGGTGAGATGTCTAACATTGCGTTCTCTCTATTTTCTCTTAATGATGGGGAGTTCAGAAGTTACCTTTGAAGATGATTTCCGGAGTGGACATCCCCGCCGTCGGTACCGCTGGAGTAATCCATCGAGCAAGAGGGCCTATCACGAACGTCCAATACAACACGGAATCCAACGGGCGCATATCATTTCATAAGTTCGGCTGGCGGGAGTTCATCATGGGAAAGAGAGAACTAAAGGTGGACACCCTTGTGGTAATCACTATAAGGAAGTGTAACTGCAACGACTATCAGATGATGGTTGTTGTTGACCATGTTTAGAACAAAGTCATGAATATATCAGCCAGAGAACTGTTAGTTAATTAATTAGTATCTTAACATGAATGTGATACATTGATGTTTGTTTCTTAAGTCGAACAACTTTCAAGTGTTACTGAATTATTTGAGGGTTTGTTTTTAAAATGAATTCATTTTGCTGTTATATTGAGAATCGTCTGTGCTCATTAGCGACGGGCAAAACGTCTAAATAGCAACAGCTAAGGTGGCAGCTATGGCAGGCAACATAAGCAAGTTGTGGCGGGAAGATGAGAAAGCCCGACACTGGAAGCTTCATACCAGTGGCGGGCAGGTGAGAAAGCCCGACACTGGAAGCTACGTACCAGTGGCGGGCAGGTGAGAAAGCCCGACACTGGAAGCTACGTACCAGTGGCGGGCGAGCGCCCACCACTGATGGGTTTATAGCAGTGGTGGGAGGTTAGTAGTGGGCGGCCCTGAGAGCCCGGCCCGCCACTACTAGGCTTTTTGCACCCGCCACTGTTGGGCATTCCTACAGTAGTGACTATTATGTATGAGAATTTTGCTTGTAGGGAGAGTAATAAACTTCCTATGCTTGTGGATCATGAAAAGAATGCTTTATGTGATAGTTATATTGTGAAATTCCTTTATGATGCTACTGAAAATTATTATGAGGTAGGAACATATGCTTGTAGGAATTGCATAATATCAAGTTTCCTCTCTATGTGTTGAAAGTCTTGAAGTTATGCTTGTTTTGCCTTCCTATGCTAGTTGATTCTTGATCCCATAAATTGTTTGCTCACAAAATCCCTATGCATAGGAAGAGGGTTGGACTTAAATGTGCTTGTCATATGCTTGATGATGCTCCCATTGTGTTTCAATTTTTTACTTTTATGTGAGCATCATTGAAATCATCATGCCTAGCTAAAAAGCTTTAAAGAAAAGCGCTTGTTGGGAGACAACCAATATTTATCTTTTCTGTTTTTGTGTGTTCACATGATTAAGTTACTGTAGCAATCACATTTTGTGCCTTTTATTTCAATAAGGTGCCAAGTAAAGCCTTTGGGATAGTGTGGTACTTGTTTATTTGATTCTGTGCAAAAACAAAAACTTTTGCCTCCAGTATATAATTTCTCTGATTTTACTGGAGCATCAAAATATTCTGAAATTTTTACAAAGAATTACTATGCAAATTTTTTGCGTTGTTCTATTTTTTCATAATTGTTAGAGATAGGGAAGTATGTTTTAAGTTCAGATCTCCACAGACTGTTCTGTTTTTGACAGATTCTGTTTTGCATGCATATTTTGCTTGTTTTAGCATCTCCATAGCTTATATTTAGTGGTATAAATTATGGGAATGATATAATACAGTAGGTATTATGTGAGAACAATTATGAATCTTGTCTTGATAGTACCTAAGTGAATGATCTATCTTTATTACACTAACCCGTCTCACGAAGTTTCATTAAGTTTTGTGTGATTGAAGTTTTCAAGTTTTGGGTAAGACACCGATATGAGGAGAATAAGTAGTGGTAAGACTCTAAGCTTGGATATGCCAAGGCACCCCCAAGGTAATATCCAAGGAAGACTCAAGCGTCAAAGCTTGGGGATGCTCCGGAAGACATCTCCTCTTTCGTCTTCAACACCATCGGTATATCTTACTTAGAGCAATATTTTTATTCGTCACATAATATGAGTTTTTCTTGGAGCGTCATTTTATTTTGTTAAACTCTGCTTAATTTTATTTATAATCTTGTTTTCCAATAAAAATTTCCAAGAATTGCCTTTAGGATGCTTGAATTGCATGTTTGATGTGTGTTGTGTAAAAACAGAAACTTTTGCTGTAGTGTTTGAATTTTAGTATTTTACTGGTACGTGGAAAGTTTCTAAAACGTTTGCACAATATTTTCATATAAATGTTTTATCATGTCCTAAATTTTCAAAAAAATTGGAGTTACAGAAGTGCACTTTTTAAATTAATTTCTAAAGACTATGTTGTTTAGATAGATTGTTGTCATAGTTTTGTTATCTACTTCTCCTATAGTTTTCATGACTTATATTGGTAGATATAAATTATGGAAATGATAGTATACAGTAGATAATGTTTGAAAATTAGTATGCAACTTATATTGGCAGTACATAAAGAGTTGATTTATTCTTATGTGCACTAACCTATCTCACGAGTTCTTTTCAAGTTTTGTGTGGATGAAGTTTTTGAGACCTAGGTGATACCGTGATATGAGAGGAATTAATGAGACACAAGATCTCAAGCTTGGAGATGCCCAAGGCTCTACAATTCAATATTACAATAAGTCTCAAGCATCTAAGCTTGGGGATGATACGCATCCCACCTCTCTTCATCAAAAATTATCGGTTAGCCTATGTTGATCCTAAGTTTTTATTCGTTCACATGATATGTGCTATTCTTGGAGTGCCATTTTTGTTTAGTTTGCTATTTGAATAAAATACTCAGATCTGAAAAAATTTATTGAGAGAGAGAGAGAGAGAGAGAGTCCTCACATAGCTACTTAATTGTTTGACTACTCATTGATCTTCACTTATATCTTTTGAGAGTAGTTTGATGTTTACTCTTATGGTTCACTTATATCCTAAGAGTAAATTGTGAATGAATGAAATATAATGAATCTAAAATTATCAATGTACTATATTCTTAGTAGGAGGTTCACATTTGGTTTAGAAAGTAAAATCTATTGAAGTTTGACAATCACAATATTGGTCACACAAGCAATTCATGAATGATTAGTATAAGAAAGAGAACTTTCACATACAAATATTTATCTTGGACATCTTTTATGATTGTGAATACCCAGTAATTATTTTCAACCTTGATTAAATCGCTGAAGTTGGGCAAGGAAGACAACGTAATGGTTATGTTTGGGTATATTTGCATAGAAGTTATATTGTTATGGATCCTCCAACATGTGGTGCTTGTTTAGAACCTTTTGCTAGCCAAAACTTCGTACTAAGTAGAGTTACTACTTGTGCATCCAAATACTTGAGCCAATTTTCTTCCATGAGAGTCCACCATACCTACCTATATATGGTATTTCACTGCCATTCCAAGTAAATTTGCATGTGCCACCTCTAAACATTCAAATAAACATCCGTTTTGTGTGCTCGTACTGCTCATGGAGCAACGGGGCGGTCATTATCTTCCATGAACTCCCCCTAGAAAGTTGATTGTTTGGATAGCACCCGTGGATTCGGTCAGCCATGGAATGTGTTTGAATGGTGGAGGGGGAGTAAAATTTCAATTCTGTTTGGGAAGCGCCAATAATGTGTTTAGCATGGAAGATATTGAAAACTCCCTTGTGACGTTGACAGGAAAAGTATACCACTCAAAATTACATATTCATCTATGTTTTAAAACAATGAGCTCTGGCACCTCTGCAAATCCTTGCTTCACTCTACAAAGGGACAATCTATTTACTTTCATGTTATTTACTTTTCATGTTGAGTCAACTTCTTATTCTAACCTCAATCTATTAGTTGGCAAGCACCATGTGGTGGGGAAAGATCCAAACACATAAATGCAGTCAAATATATTTGATCATGATTCATTATTGTTGACAACTATCTTCATGATAAGTACGTTGGGAGGCGAAACATTAAACCCCTATCTTTCTCTGTGTTCGATGGATGATGTTTGTTCTAAAAATATGCTTTGAGTATTAGCAATCATAGAAGACTATATGATAATTGAGTATGTGGAGCTCTTACTTAGACTTGATGATGCATTGAAATTGTTTGATGACTAAGAACGTATATTGTTAAGTTTCAAGAGAATGCATGGTTTGAACCATGACATGTGAGTTGATTGATACTCTATCATAATGAGTTTCCTGAGAAAAAGTTGCTGGTTATGATGCTAGAAAAGTGACCGAAATTATCCTTGATCAATATTATATACTATGCTAGCATTCACGCTTCATAAATTATTTCTTTTATCATTTACCTACTCGAGGACGAGTAGGAATTAAGCTTGGGGATGATGATACGTCTCCAACGTATCAATAATTTATGAAGTATTCATGCCATATTTACCTATGTTTACAATACTTTTATATGTTTTTGATGAAATTTATATGATTTAATTAGAACTAACCCGGATTGACGTTTTTTTCAGCAGAATTATTGTGGTGTTGTTTTTATGCAAAAAATAGAAGTTCTCGGAATGTCCCGAAATTTTTTGACGATTTTTTCTGGACAATATAAGAAATACCAGAGCGAAGAACCACTAGGGGGGAGCCACCCGCCTACCCCCTGGGTGCTCCCTGTTAGCTTGTGGGGCCCTCGTGGTTCCGGTTGACTTGATTCTAACGCTGAAAAATCCTATAAATCCAGAAACCCCCGAAAGTTAACCTAGAACTTTTGCTCCATTGCCCCAACTCTCTATATCAAAGAAAAACCCATCTGGAGCCTTTTCAGTACCCTGCCGGAGGGGGAAATCATCACCGGTGGCCATCTTCATCATCCTGGCGGAGGCCATGATAAGGAGGTAGTAGTTCACTCTCGGGGCTGAGGGTATGTATCGGTATCTATGTGTTTAATCTCTCTCTTTCTTTCTCTCTCTCGTGTTCTTGAGATGGCACGATCTTCATGTATCATGGGCTTTGTTAATATAGTTGGATCATATGGTGTTCTTCCCTTGCTATCTTGTTGTGAAGAATTGAATCTTTCCCTTTGAGGTTTTGTTATGTCGGATTGAATATTGGATTTGAGATCACTTGATATATGTTTTGCATGTGGATACCCGTGGTGACAATGGGGTGTTCTATTGGTTCACTTGATATATGTTTTAGTACTCAACTTGCGGATTCCCGGGGTGACATTGGGGTAATCTATGCATATGGGTTGATACACATTCTTGTCCTACTTTCTCCGACAGAAATCTTGGGGTACTCTTTGAAGTTCTTTGTGTTGGATTGAATATGATGAATCTGAAATAGTTTGATGCATGTTGAATAGTTAACCCATGGATACTTGAGGTGACATTGGAGTATCTAGGTGACATTAGGGTTGATTGATATGTATCCTAGGTGTTATTTTACTACGAACTCTAGGGCTGTTTGTGACACTTATAGGGATAGCTCAAAAGATTGATCGGAAAGAATAACTTTGAGGTGGTTCTATTACTACTACACCCATTTCTTCTTATGTTCTCCGCTACTTGTGAACTTTGGAGTGATTCTTTGTTGCACATTGAGGGATGATCATATGATTCTATTATGTTTGCATTGTTGAGAGATTGCACTAGTGAAAGTATGAAACCTAGGCCTTATTTCCAAGCATGGCTATATCATTTTGCTTGTTGTTTACTACTTGTTACCTTGCTTTTTTTTATATTAGCAGATTACAAAAACCTATATCTACCATCCATATTGCACTTGTATCACCATCTCTTCGCCGAACTAGTGCACCTATACAATTTGCCATTCTATTGGGTGTGTTGGGGACACAAGAGAATTCTTGTATTTTATTGCAAGGTTGTTTGAGAGAGACCATCTTCATCCTACACCTCCCACAGATTGATAAACCTTAGGTCATCCACTTGAGGGAAAATTGTTACTGTCCTACAAAACTCTGCGCTTGGAGGCCCAACAAAGTCTACAAGAATAAAGTTGCATAGTAGACATCACGCGGACAAGAGGGTTGTCAATCCCCTTGAACTCGTTACTTGCAAGCAAATGATTAGTGTAGATGATAGTTGATAATTATAAATTGCAAAAGAAAAAGAAAACAAATAAATGGCAGCATGGAAATAAGAGCGTTTGTAAATATATTTTTGAATAGACCCGGGAGCCATAGTGTTCGCTAGAGGCTTCTCTCTCGAAGAAAGCATACGGTGGGTAAACAAATTATTGTTGGGCAATTGATAGAAAAGGACATAGTTATGCAATATTTATTCACGGCAATGATCATGTGTATGTAGGCATCACGCCATAAACAAGTAGACCAACTCCTTCCTGCATCTACTACTATTACTCCACCCATCGACCGCTATCCAGCATGCATCTAGAGTATTAAGTGAAACAGAGTAATGCTTGGAGAATGGTGGCATGATGTAGACAAAGTAAACTCAATTAATATGAATAAACCCCATCGTTTTATCCTTAGCGGCTGCAATACAAATACGTGTCATGTCCCCTACTTTGTCATTGGGACATAGATCACCGCAAGATTGAACCAACTACAACGCACCCCTCTCACTGAAGATAAACCAATCTAGTTGGCCAAACTAAACCGATAGATCGGAGAGAATTACGAAGCTTTAATAATCATGCAAATAAAATACCAGCAAGTATTCAATATCTTTTCATGAATAATCTGAACATAAACCCACAATTCATCGGCCCATCTTCTACTATATGATGCTATTTACCAGCGCCTACCGAGCTCGTGGCTCCACCAGCAGGCCTCTGTGGCCCATCTTCTACTATATGATGCTATTTACCCAATAAAAAAGCATAAGAATTCTTTCAGGACGAAGCGCTGCCGTCTCGAGGCGGAACCTGGGTAGGAGCACTTTTGCTCTGTGGCGGAGCGATTCCACCGGGGAAACTTTCCTCCGGGAGGGGGAAATCAAAGCCATCGTCCATCGTGGGAGGACCAATCTTCATCAACATCTTCACAAACACCATCTCATCTCAAACCCTAGTTAATTTCTTGTATTCAATCATTGACTCCAAACCTCAAATTTTGGTACATGTGGGTTGCTAATAGTGCTGATTACATCTTGTAGTTGATGCTAGTTGGTTTACTTGGTGGAAGATTATACGTTCAGATCCTTAAGCATATTCAATACACCTCTGATCTTGAACATGAACACGATTTGTGAGTAGTTACTTTTGTTCTTGAGGACATGGGAGAAGCCTTATTATAAGTAATCACGTGAAGTTGGTATTCGTTTGATATTTTGATGATGTGCATGTTGTTCTTACTTTAGTGGTGTCATGTGAACGTCGAGTACATGACACTTCACCATACTTGGGCCTAAGGGAAGGCATTGGGGATTAATAAGTATATAATGGGTTGTGAGAGTGACAGAAGCTTAAACCCTAGTTTATGCGTTATTCTTTGGATCCACATGTTTCATGCTATGGTTAGATTTATCTTAATTCTTCTTTCGTAGTTGTGGATGCTTGCGAGAGGAGGTAATCATAAGAGGGTTACTTATTTGACTAAGAATAGCACCCTAGCACCGGTCCGCCCACATATCAAATTATCAAAGTAACGAACGCGAATCAACTAAACATGATGAAACGTGACTATACGAGAATTCCCATGTGTTCTCAAGAACGCTTTGCTTGCTATAAGAGAACTTTCCGGATTGTCCTTTGATATAAAAAGGATTGGTCCACCTTGCTGCACATTTTTTTACTATTGTTACTTGTTATGAATTGCCTTGCTACAAAACTATCTGTTACCACCACTTTCAGTATTTGCAGAGAATACCTTGCTGAAAACCACTTGTCATTTCCTTCTGCTCCTCGTTGGGTTCGACACTCTTACTTATCAAAAGGACTATGATTGATCCCATATACTTGTGGGTGATGAAGACTCTTTTATGGCGCCGTTGCCAGGGAGTGAAGCGCCTTTGGTAAGTGGAATTTGGTAAGGAAACATTTTCGTTACGTGCTGAAATTTACTGTCACTTGTTACTATGGAGAATAATATTTTTTTACTAAAGAGAATAATCCTTTGAGGGGCTTGTTCGGGGTATCTTCACCTTGAGCGGAAGTGTTAAGAGCCGCTCCTCAACCTGCTGAACCTACTAAAAATATTTATTACGAAATTCCTTCGGGTATGTTGGAGAAACTGCTAGCTAATCCTTATGCATGAGATGGAGCGATACATCATGATATGCACTTGATTTATATAGATGAAATTTGTGGATTGTTTAAGCTTACAGGTTTATCTGAGGATGGAGTTAAGAATAAAGTATTCCCTTTATTTTTGGAGGGAAAGGCATTGACATGGTATTGGCTATTGGATGATGCCGGAATATGGGATTGGAATAGATTAAAGTTGGAATTCACCAGAAATTTTATCCTATGCATTTGGTTCATTGTGATTGGAATTATATATATAATTTTTGGCCTTGTGAAGGAGAAAGTATCGCAGAATCTTGGGGGAGGCTTAACTCTATGATGCATACATGCTCCAATCATGAGCTCTCAAGAGAAATAATTATACAAAACTTTTATGCTCGGTTTTCTCATGAAGATCAATCAATGCTCGATACTTCTTCTACGGGTTCCTTTATGATGAAAACTATTGAATTTAGATGGGATCTTCTAGAAAGAATTAAATGCAACTCTGAAGATTGGGAAATCGACAAAGGTAAAGAGTTAGGTATAAATCTTGAGTTTGATTGTGTTAAATCTTTTATGGAAACCGATGCTTTTCATAAGTTTAGTGCAAAATATGGCCTTGACTCTGAGATAGTAGCTACTTCCTGTGAATCATTTGCTGCTCATGTTGATCTCCCTAGGGAGAAGTGGTTTAAATATCACCCACCAATTGAAAAAACTTGTGAGGAACCTTTTATAGCTAAAGAGGAAACAATCATTTACAATTTTGATCCGGTTGTGCCTACTGCTTATATTGAGAAACCTCCTTTTCCTGTTAGGATTAGGGAACATGCTAAAGTTGCAAGTGTGGTTAATAGAGTAATATCAAAACACATATACCCTATGAACAAATATAAGTGGAACCTAATATTGCAATGATTAAAGATCTATTAGTTGACAATGTTGATGGTCATGTCATATATTTCGGCGATGAGGCAACTCAGATCGCTAAGCAGTACCCTAAAGATAAAAATAAACTTGTTGGCATGTCCGTTGTTTCTGTTAAGATTGGAGATCATTCTTATCATGGTTTATGTGATATGGGTGCTAGTGTAAGTGCTATTCCATTCACTCTTTATCAAGAAGTTATGCATGATATTGCACCCGTTGAGTTAGAAAATATTGATGTTACTATTAAGCTTGCAAACAGAGATACTATTTCACCACTTGGGTTTGTTAGAGATGTTGAAGTCTTGTGTGGTAAGATCAAATATCCTACTGATTTTCTTGTTCTTGGATCACTACAATATGATTTTTGTCCCATTATATTTGGTAGACCTTTCCTGAATACTGTTAATGCTAAAATTGATTGTATAGGGAAACAATCAGTGTTAGTTTTGTTGATGTATCTCATGAATTCAAATTCTCCAAGTTTAGTAGACAACCACATGACAAAGTGTTGCCTAGTAAAGATGAAATTATTGGTCTTGCTTCTATTGTCGTGCGTCCTACTGATCCACGAGAGCAATATTTGCTAGACCGTGAAAATGATATGCATATGAATGAAACACCCAAGAGTGATCCTGTGTTTGAATTAAAGAAGCTGCCCGATCCACTGAAATATGCTTATCTTCATGAAAAGAAGATATATCCTATTATTATTAGTGCTAACCTTTCAGAGCATGAAGAGAAGAGACTACTTAAATTCTGAGGAAGCACCATGCTGCAATTGGATATACTCTTGATGATCTTGAGGGCATTAGTCCCACTTTATGCTAGCACAAGATTAATATGGAACCAGATGCTAAACCAGTTGTTGATCATCGACGTCGTCTGAATCCCAAAATGAAGGATGTGGTAAGAACTGAAATACTAAAGCTTCTGGAGGCAGGTATAATGTATCCTATAGTTGATAGTAGATGGGTAAGTCATGTTCATTGTGTACCTAAGAAAGGAGTCATTACTGTTGTTCCTAATGATAAAAATGAACTTATCCCTCAAAGAATTGTAACTGGTTATAAGATGGTAATTGATTCCAGAAAATTAAATAAAGCTACTAGAAAAGATCATTACCCCTTGCTTTTCATTGATCAAATGTTAGAAAGATTATCTAAGCATACACATTTTTGTTTCCTAGATGGATATTCTGGTTTTTCTCAAATACCTGTAGCAAAAGAAGATCAAAATAAAACCACCTTTACTTGTCCTTTTGGAACTTATGCTTGTAGACGTATGCCTTTTGGTTTATGCGATGCACCTACTACCTTTCAAAGATATATGCCTACTATATTCTTTGACTTTTGTGAAAATATTGCTGAGGTATTCATGGATGATTTTTTCGTTTACGGAACCTCTTTTGATGATTGCTTAAACAACCTTGATCGAGTTTATGCAGAGATGTGAGGAAACTAATCGTGTCTTGAATTGGGAGAAGTGCCACTTTACGGTTAATGAAGGTATAGTTGGGCATAAGATCTCCGAAAGAGGTATTGAGGTAGATAAAGCTAAAGTTGATGCAATTACAAGAATGCCAGCTCCTAAAGGTATCAAAGGTATTAGAAGTTTCTTAGGTCATGTTGGTTTCTATAGAAGGTTCATAAAAGACTTCTCCAAAATTTCTAGGCCTCTTACCAGTCTTTTGCAAAAAGATGTTCCATTTGTTTTTGATGATGATTGTGTAGAAGCCTTTGAAATACTTAAGCCTTAGTTTCTACACCCATTGTTCAACCACGTGACTGGAACTTACCCTTTGAAATAATGTGTGATGCTAGTGATTATGTTGTTGGTGATGTTCTAGGACAAAGAGTCGATAAGAAGTTGAATGTTATTCATTATGCTAGTAAAACCTTAGACAGTCCTCAAAAGAATTATGCTACCACTGAGAAAGATTTTTCAGCAGTTGTGTTTGCATGTGATAAATTCAGATCTTATATTGTTGATTTAAAGTAATAATTCACACCAATCATGCTGCTCTTAAATATCTTATGGAAAAGAAAGATGCTAAACCTAGATTGATTAGGTGGGTTCTTTTACTACAAGAGTTTGATTTGCATATTGTTGATAGGAAAGGAGCTGAAAACCCTGTACCAGATAATTTTTCTAGGATGGAAAATGTTCTCGATGACCCACTGGCTATTGATGATAGTTTTCCTGATGAGCAATTAGCTGTTATAAATCCTTCTACTTCTCACAATAGTCCTTGGTATGCAGATTATGTTAATTACATTGTTGGTATATATATCACCTAGTTACACATACCAGCAAAAGAAAAAGTTCATCTTTGACTTAAGACATTACTTTTGGGATGACCCACATTTATATAAAGAAGGAGTAGATGGTATTATTAGGCTTTGTGTACCTGAGCATGAACAAGAACAAATCCTACATAAGTGTCAGTCCGAAGCATACGAAGGACACCATGCGGGAGATAGAACTGCACATAAGGTATTACAGTCTGGCTTTTATTGGCCTACTCTTTTCAAGGATGCATGTAAGTTTGTCCTTTCCTGTGATGAATGTCAAAGAATTGGTAGTATTGGTAGACGTCAGGAAATGCCTATGAATTATTCACTTGCTATTGAACCATTTGATGTTTGGGGCTTTGATTATATGGTACCTTATCCTTCCTCTAATGGGTACACCCATATTTTAGTTGTTGTTGAATATGTTACTAAGTGGGTAGAAGCTATTCCAACTAGTAGTGTTGATCACAACACCTCTATTAAAATGCTTAAAGAAGTTATCTTCCCGAGGTTTGGAGTCGATAGATATTTAATGATTGATGTTGGTTCACATTTTATTCACGATGCATTTTGTAAACTCTTAGCTAAATACGATGTTAACCATAGAATTGCCTCTATTTATCATCCTCAATCTAGTGGTCAAGTTGAATTGAGCAATAGAGAAATAAAACTAATTTTGCAAAAGACAGTTAATAGGTCTTGGAAGAATTGGTCTAAGAAACTTGATGATGCATTGTGGGCATATAGAACTGCTTATAAAAATCCTATGGGTATGTCCTCCTATGAAATGGTATATGGAAAAGCTTGTCATTTACCTCTAGAATTAGAACATAAAGCTTATTGGGCAATTAAAGAATTAAACTATGATTTTAAACTTGCTGGTGAGAAGAGGTTATTTGATATGAGCTCTCTAGACGAATGGAGGATCCAAGCCTATGAAAATGCCAAGTTGTTTAAAGAAAAAGTTACAAGATGGCATGACAAAAAAAAGGGAATTTAATGTCGGTGATCAAGTTCTAGTACACAACTCCCGTTTCAGATTCTTTGCAGGAAAACTCCTCTCTAAATGGGAAGGACCCTACATCATTGAGGAGGTTTATCGCTCTAGAACTATCTGATTAATAATGCCGGCGGCACAAATCCTAAGGTGGTTAATGGGCAAAGAATTAAACATTATATTTCATGTACACCCGTTAACAAGGAAACCAACATTATCCAAATGATGACACCAGAGGAACACATAAAGGAGACCTTCCAAAATGCCCGAGAACCCTGAAAAGGAGTAGGTATGTGATACCGTAAGTAAACCACCTCCAAAAGTTCCATAAAAGTACTTGTTGTTCGTTTCGAAATATATTAAAAATTAGAAAAATAATAAACAATCAGGAAAGTGCATGAGGGAGCGATGAGCTCAGGGGGCGTGCCCTAATCCCCAGGGCGCGCCGTGTGAGCTCGTGACTCCCCTGTGGACTTTCCCGGCTCTGTTCTTCCTTCGTAGACTTGTCCTGTACGGGAAAACTTCATTATATATACTCCTTGTTGTTTCAACCACCATATCGCAAGTTTCTCCTCTGTTCTTGTTTTGAGCTATTTTCTGCCAGGATATCAAGTTCCAGGCGCTATATCCTCGTCCTCTTCCAACAACGTTGGGGATGATTCTTGGTTGCTACAGATGGAGCTCGAAAGAGAAGGAACAGGGGAAGTCACAGCAGGAGAAGGCTCGACAGACTCCATGGAAGTGCAATGATACGTCTCCGTCGTATCTATAATTTTTGATTGTTTCATGCCAACATTATACAACTTTCACATATTTTTGGCAATTTTTTATATGATTTATTGGACTAACCTATCGATCCAGTGCCCAGTGCCAGTTCCTGTTTTTGTGTGTTTTTTGTTTCGCAGAAATTCCATATCAAACGAAGTCCAAACGCGATAAAAATTTAAGGAGAATTATTTTGGAATATTTGTGAATTTTGGGAGGTGGAATCAACGCAAAAGGAGGTCCACAACCACCACAACCCACCTGGGCGCGGCCCAGGGCCCAGGCGCGGGGTGGTGGGTTGTGCTCACCTCGTAAGTCGGTTGGAGCTCTCCTTCGGGCGCAAGGAAGCTTATATCTGGAAAAAAAATCGTGTTAAAATCTCAGTGCCATCGGAGTTACGGATCTCCGGGAATATAAGAAACGGTTTTCGGCCAAAAAATAGGAACACGAAACAGAAGAGAACGGGGAGGGAGATCCAATCTCGGAGGGGATCCTGCCCCTCCGCTGCCATGGAGGCCATGGACCAGAGGGGGAACTCTCCTCCCATCTAGGGGGGAGGCCAAGGAAGAAGAAGAAGGAGGGGGCTCTCTCCCCCTCTCTCCCGGTGGCGCCGGAACGCCGCTGGGGCAATCATCATGACGGTGATCTACACCAACAACTTCGTCGCCGTCAACACCAACTCGCTCCCCCTCTATGCAGCGGTGTAACACCTCTCTTCCCCACTGTAATATCTACTTAAACATGGTGTTCAACTCCATATATTATTTCTCAATGATATTTGGCTATCCTATGATGTTTGAGTAGATCTCTTTTGTCCAACGGGTTAATTGTGGTATGATGTTATTGATATGAGTGTATGTTGATATGGTGCTGCCCTATGGTGCCCTCCGTGTCATGCAAACGTGAGGGGTCCCCGCTGTAGGGTGTTGCAATATGTTTATGATTTTCCTATGGTGGGTTGCATGAGTGATAGAAGCACAAATCCGAGTAGGTGGGTTGTTGCGTATGGGAGTAAAGAGGACTTGATACTTAATGCTATGGTTGGGTTTTACCTTAATGATCTTTGGTAGTTGCGGATGCTTGCTAGAGTTCCAATCATAAGTGCATATGATCCAAGTACGGAAAGTGTGTTAGCGTATGCCTCTCCCTCATTGCATATGACAAATATCTATCTTATTATATTCAATTGCCTATGGACAATCTTTCTCTTGCGTTACACAAAAAGCTTGCTACTAAACTATTTACTTTTATTGTTCTTTTATTTGAACAACACCTAACTTTTATTTCCACATTCTTTATTTTCTTGCAAAACTATCTTTTCACCTACTAAGTACTTCTAGTTTTATCCCCACAAAGTAGTTTCATACTTGTTCTAGGTAAAGCAAGCATTAGCGTGCGTAGAGTTGTATCAGTGGTCGATAGAACTTGAGGGAATATTTGTTATACCTTTAGCTCCTTGTTGGGTTCGACACTCTTACTTACAGAAAAAGGCTACAAATGACCCCTACACTTGTGGGTTATCAAGTCCTTTTTCTGGCGCCGTTGCCGGGGAGCAATAGCATGGGGTGAATATTCTCGTGTGTGCTTGTTTGCTTTATCACTAAGTAGTTTTTATTTTGTGCTCTTGTTTTCTGTCCTTAGATATGGGTAGGAAATGCAAAATACCAAAAAAATAGATGTACTTGCTGCTCCAAAAGTTGAGGAACCACTAGTGTTCCGTACTATCGAAGAATATTACTTGGATCATCTTCGATCCCTTTGTGCTCGTGCTGAAACCCCAACTAGCTTAGTTGATGGAAAATCTTTAGATGAGCATGCTTATTTTGTGCGTCACCGGATGTCTCAAAAAGGGAGAATTTTAGACCATCAAATAAAATGTTTGATGTGCTATGCTTGGAATCTATGTGAAATACATGATTTTACTTGTTGTTCCGAAGAACCTAAGAAACACCTTTTCTTCCAATGTGAGTTTAAGGATAATGGAATCGTATCTTCTTATGCCAAGGGTGTTTATAATTACTATGATATTGAACAAATTGAAGAATTTGTTGCTTTTAAGGGTGCCTATGAAATTGCTTCTTCGATTGAAAAGTATGATGCTACTCTTTACAAATCTGAAAATTTTGCCATACTTAAATACTGCTATGAAAACTATGCTTCCAATGCTTATGTTAAAGAATATATTGAGGAATCCTCCGCTGTCCAAGAAGAGACTAATATTTTGCAGGAATCTATGGAAGAAGAAATTGCTGAAACTGTGAGCTCATTAGATGAAAAAGATGAGGAGGAGAGCGAAGAACAAAAGGAGGAAGAGCGGATTAGGTACCCGTGCCCACCTTCTAATGAGAGTAACTCTTCAACTCATACATTGTTTAATTTCCCTTCGCACATACCGAAGGATGAATGCTATGATCAATGCTATGATGATTGCTATGATCCCTTGGATTCATTTGAAATATCCCTTTTTGATGAACTTGATGCTTGCTATGCTTGTGGCCAAGATTCCAATATGAATTATGCTTATGGAGATGAACTTGCTATAGTTCCTTATGTTAAGAATGAAATTGTTGCTATTGCACCCACACATGATAGCCCTATTATCTTTTTGAATTCTCCCAACTACACTATATCGGAGAAGATTGCTCTTATTAAGGATTATATTGATGGGTTGTGTTTTGCTACTACACATGATGATTTTGATGAATATAATATGCATGTGCTTGCTGCTCGTACTTGCAATTATTATGAGAGAGGAACTACATCTCCACCTCTTTATGTTTCCAATACAATAAAGTTGCAAGAAACTGTTTATACTATGCATTGGCCTTTACTTGATGTGCATGAATTGTTCTTTTATGACATGCCGATGCATAGGAAGAGAGTTAGACTTCGTCATTGCATGATATATGTTGCTTTGTGCTCATTACTAAATTACAAATCATTGTTAATTAAAATTGCTTTGATATACCTTGGGATCCGGGTGGATCCATTACTTGAGCACTTTATGCCTAGCTTAATGGCTTTAAAGAAAGTGCTACCAGGGAGACAACCCGGAAGTTTTAGAGAGTCATTTTATTCTGTTGAGTTCTTTTATAAAGTTTAAAAACAAAAAAATATGGAGGGGAACCTAAAACTTCACAAAAAGAAAGGTGAAAGTGAGAGAGATGATTAGCATCGTTGAAGTGGGGGCTAGCCTTGAACTTTGTTCATGCCCATGGAAACTTTGTGAATCTTGAATCATAGAAACTTTTCAACAAAAATAATTATCCCCTTGTAAAAATACATTGTATTATAAAAATAATGTGCCAAGATTTGCCTTTAGGATGATTAGATTGCTTGTTGGTATGTGCGGTGTAAAAACAGAAACTTTGGCTGTAGTGCGTGAATTTACATTTTTTACTGGAACGTCAAAAGTTTCTGAAATTTTTACACGGTATTTCTATACAAAATATTTATTTCGTCCTAATGTTTCAGAATTTTTGGAGTTACATAAGTATGGTCAAAGTTCAGATTACTACAAACTGTCCTATTTAAGATAGATTCTGTTTTTGATGCATTGTTTTTCTTGTTTTGATGAAACTATCGATTTTATCTATGGTATAAGCCATGAAGAAGTTATAATACAGCATGGATAATGAAAATATAAAATATGAATGGGTTTGCAACAATACTTAAAGTAGTAATTTGCTTTATTATAATAACGGATGTCACCAGTTTTCTGTTAAGTTTTGTGTGGATGAAGTGTTCAAAGATCGAGGAGGTCTCGATATGAGGAGAAGGAGGAGAGGCAAGAGTTCAAGCTTGGGGATGACCAAGGCACCCCAAGTAAATATCAAAGGAGACTCAAGTGTCTAAGCTTGGGGATGCCCCGGAAGGCATCCCATCTACCGACTCGATGTCACCGAGATGCATATTGCGGGAGTTCAGATCCAGAATTTCCTCGTTTTTTAATCTATGGATGTTTCTTGTGGGATAGAACGATTGCACACTGTGGATTGTAGATGGAGGTATCCTAATGCGCATGAATCAGATAGAGGAGCGCACAAGGGGCCGGATTCATACCCTAGCTTGGCGATGAATCCGCTATGGCGGCGACGGCGGTGGAGATTTCCGTCGACGGCGTGGATCCCAACGGCAAAGGTGCTCTGTAACATCCCAAAATTTGGAATGTTAAATAAATGAATTGAATGAATGATTGTTTGATTGAGTGATTGAATTGAGTGATTTGAAACTTTTGAAAACATTTTTGAACTTGGAATGAGAGGGAATAAAATGACTTTCCCTTTGTGTTTGATTTCAAATTCATCCAATTCAGATCAATGAGAGAAGATGACATGACTTCTTCAATACGATGTATTTGAAATTTTGGATTTTGAAAACTACTTTGAATCCATTTCATATTTGGCTCTATTTTAAAAGTTTGAATGAATTCAAACTCCCCTGCCTAAATTCAAAAATTTGAGATGAGGAACATGACCCTCCAAACCAGAGGTATTTTTGTGATTTATTTGAACCATAAAACCCATGGGATTATTTGATAATTATTTGCAAAAAGAAATAAAACCAATTTAGGTATTTTCTGAAAAATATTTTTTTAAAAGTATTTATTTTGGCCGTGGAAAAATGTCCCTCGGATTGCATTTATTTTTCTGATAATTTTGATATATAATACTCCCATACTTGACTTTATATTTATTTCCTATTTTTAGTTTTCTTTCCTGATTTTAAATAAAAGGAAAATGTTTAATAAAAAGGAAAAACGATCGTGCGCTATTAGGAAACAGTGTGGCCCATATGGAATAGTACCGGCCCGATCTCCCTGCGCCAGATCCGAAAAGATTCGGATCGGCCACCGATCGCCCGCGCAACTCCTCGCGCTCGCTGACACGCCGGGCCCACTGGCCGATCACCCTTGCCCGACGCTCTTCTCCTTCCTTCCCTCACCTCCTCCTTCCTTCGCCGGCGACCGCCTCGGATCCGACAGGATCTCGTCGATCCCCTTCCCTCCGAGCACCCCTGAACCCAGGGCTATAAAATCTGGGAGTCCCGCACCCTGTTCCGCCCGAGTCCCCCTCGACCGACCCTCTCCACTCGCCGGAATCCCTCGTCGGAGTAGAGCCTCGCCGCTGCACCATTTTCGTCCTGCCGCACCACCCAGACCACCTCACCCCTGCCTGAAGCCACCCACGCACTCGACTCCCTCGTAATCTTCCTCCCCGCCCGCTCACCGAGCCCCACACCCCTCGGAACCCCCCTCCCCGTCGACCACCCGAGCGCCGCCGCCGCCCCGAAGCTCGCCATCATCACCCCGTCGTCCCCGAGCTCGCCTTCGACCACCTCTGGATGCGCCGTTCACCGCCGCATCGACTGGAGCTCTTGCCGTCATCGGAGACCCGCCGGGGAGCTCACCAGCATCAACCCCGAGCAGCCGCCGCCGTCGGACATCGCCGGAGAATCCCTCCGCCCACTGTAAGTCACCGGCGACGCTATCCACCGTCCGATTTAGATCCAACGTACCGTAATAGATCACTTAAGCAGCGAAACGTTTTCTTTAAACGTTCGGCCGTCCTCTCGTTTAGCCCTCGCGCGCACGTGCCGTAGCCAATCAGGAGACGCCACGTAGCCCCTGTCCGTTAGTTCTGTTTTTGTTTTTTTCTGTTTTAATTTCAATTCCAGAATATATTCTGATTTTATTTTTGCTCTATCTTTTATGTTTTTAATTATTTTTGAGTGATTCTTTTTGCATTGTGTCACAAATTTATTCTAGTTTCTGTAGATATCAAGTTTGACCATATTTGAATATTTTACATTTGAATTCAAACAGATTTGATTTAAATCTTGTTTTGTGGATAACTTGAGTTTAAAAATAGATTTTGAGTTGATTCTTTTTGCTACTTATCACTAGTGACTTTATTAAACGGTAGATAGAATTTGAGAATTTTGATAATATTTTAAATTAGGGTTTCAAGCAAAACAGATTCTGTTTTAGTTCTTTTAGGTTTATTTCTATTTCTTTTGTTTTAATTGTTTTTAATTTATTTTCTTTTATATTAGTTGACAAGTTTTACTTTGTTTTCTGTTAGTTAGCAGTAGTATTTCAACCAAATTTATTTTTATGTTATTTATTATTTTTGATAGCATGAAATCAATTCTAGTTTCATAATAACTTGCAAATTGATTTCATTGCTAGTTGATTTCCTATTTGAAAATATTTTTATAAATTGTTTTATAAGTTTTACTTTCTGTTAGATTAGTTGTTTTATATTTTGTTTTCTCTTATTTTAATATTTTATTTGTTTTTCTTGTTGTTAAGTTTATTAGGCAAAAACCTATGTTGTTTGGTGTATTGTTTTCATAGTTCTTTAGTTGTTCTTCAAAAGTAATTCTTTTGCTAGTAAAATATTTACCAAAATACTTTGTTAGATTTTGCTTTGTTATTGTTTTGTTGCATTTGAAAATAGGTTATTTGTAGGGAAAACTACCTTTGGTTGTTGTGATGAAGTTTTATTGATTTTAACTTTTGTCTTAAGTATTACCTTCATCACAACACTTTTGTGTTTGGTTTTTGTGTTGCTTTTTGATTGTTAATATTGATTGTTAGTATGATTGCTTATATGAGTGCAATGTTTGATTATATAGATTTTCATCGGAGAGTGACAAATAGTTCTATCAAGTGTTATTTTCTGAGAGCGATATCATCTTCTTCAACTTACCAGGCAAGTTCACTTTGATCATCTTACATTACCTATGTTTTATTTGCATTAGAATAAATCTCTCCATCATACATCCAGTAGGATATTGAGCTTGAACTTGTTGTAGTATCATGAGGTAGGAGAAACCCAACACCCTGTTACCATTGCCCGGGAAGGGACGTTACTTCACAATCGCTACGCTTTAGTAGACGGGGTTTGGTTGTGAGATTCAGGAGTGTTGTGAGGTTAATTAATTATTTCAAGACCTGCATGATGATCAAGACTTCAAGGACTCAATATACCTCTGGGTGGATTGGACATGCATTTTGGCAGCCTGATATCTATCATGGTTATGCCGGGAATCCTGGTATCTACCTGTGATCATCCCAACGGAATGCCACCCAGGCTCAAAGAGATGGATGGATACTTTAAGGCCGGAAAGCTTACGTGTGCAACCGCAAGTCAATATGGGCTCTGGCTTGGTTAACCTTAGAGGTGACTCTGGTAGGTCAGATTGCTACGAGACGTAGAAGAACGGTAGGATTGGATGGGCACTGACTTTCTACCGGAGGATCGCTTTGGAAGGCCATGTTTCGATCGTCTCGTTCTTAAACACCAGGCAGTGCGAGGACACAATGAGAGGGATCGAATCTTGCGGGTAAAGTGTACAAACCTCTGCAGAGTGTCAAACTAATCGATTAGCCATGTCCCCGGTTATGGACAACATGAGCACCGGAGATGATACTATCAGCCAGTCTCAACACAATTAATAAATTATTATGATGAGTGGGTCTATTAATAATTTTGGGACATGAGAATTGGTTGGTGGAACCATCTCATTAACAACCAACTTTTGTAGTGTTTTCCGCTTGACTCCTTTGTTGTAGGGAAAATAAAACCAGCTTTTCTGCAAAAACTCAAACACAGAGCCATAAAGCCTTTTGCATATAGAATAGTTTTTATCATTTCATTCTATGGTGATCTTGCCGGTACATTCAATGTACTGACCTACACGGCTGCAACGTCTTATGTTGCAGATACTTTTCTACGACGAGTAAGAGTACGATTCAGGGTTACGGTCTACACTCAACCTGCCGTTGGTGTTTATTGGGACTCCACTCCCGTTGACTGTTTCCGCTGAGATTTAAGAGGTATATATCAATATTTACGTTATTTACATGTGATTGCACTTTGATATATACATTGATGTACTGTGTGTGCCAGCATACTGATCCAGGGATGGCACTAACACACAGAGGCTTGACTCGTTTTGAGTCGGGACGCTACATGCTCGGGGAGGCAAGGGCGACGACCAAAGGGTCCTGATGCGGTAGCTTAGGGTTTGGGACTTGGCGTTTGAAGATGAAATTTCAAAACTTCGGGTCCGCCGGATTAAGTACCCTTCACTGTCGGTTTCATCGATACTAAAATTTCGGTGTCACCGAGTTCCTCTACTGTCAGTTGACACGGAAACTCGGTGAAGACGAGATTATGGTATCGGTAGTACTGAGGTGGAAAGACAGATCAACCCTAGGCATTCGGTGGAACCGAGATTTTCTGGTTGGTTACACCGAGTTGCACTTTAGGGAGGTTTTGGAGGTCAGCCTTGACGAAACGGTACTCCGAGTGCTCCTCACACAGAGGGTTCGACAAGCGCTTGTTCAAGTTTTTGTGATGTAGCATGAATAGAACTTGAGGTGAGAAAGCATAGATAGCTAAAGAGTGGTCCTAGGCATTCTTGTATATCCAATTGGCAAACGAAAAACAAAAGCCAAATAGCTACAATTGGATATCCTCGAACGAGTAAAGATATGCAGACCAACATGCTCACACAATAAGATATCATATGAAATCATGTCAAACATGCAAAAACATTCTAGCATCTATCAAGCACTTGGGCGATGACGTAGTCATCTATATATGAGTATATTGACATAGGAGCCAAGTAAGAATACTTGATCATAGGTCATACTCATCGTTCAAGCACAAGTGGGGTTGCCACTTTTACATAAAGCATTTAATGGTTTCACATTCTAAGAGATGCTTTAACTCAAGTATGAGAGTAAAGCTCCCCTTTGATGTGACATCCCCCCTAAGAGGGATAAACTAACCTTGGGTTTTGTCGTAGAAGACTTCATGTGGGTGATGTTGTGGTGGATGCTGATAGTTTATGAAGATCATCTTGAGTTGGGAGCGATCCTTTTTGTTTCTTACTCTGCTCACCTACATGGGTTAGTCCCAACCACAAGAGACAAATACAAGGATATCTATGGGCATGGAGTGCAAAGCATACATGATGATGTCCATGGATTCGTTAATTACCTTGTCCCTTGCTTACCTTTGAGGGAATGTGTGACTCCTTGAACTATTGCATAATGTTGATGTTGATTGCAACTAGTCCTTGCCAATAATGAATGTGAGTGAATTTCATTGGCGGAGTCACCCCTCAAGAACTTCTCTACTTCTTCTTGTTGGGGACCCACATCAAGTTGATGGGAATCCTCGGTGTTGAAGTGGCACTTGTAGAAGTTGAGTTTGTAGAAGCCTTGGGAACCCACTTGACCAAAGCTTGGGATTCATCTTCGTATGAGTCAATCTCTTCTTGAAGCTTGTCCTTACCCTTGAGCTTGTGATCTTGTGGTGGAAGGTCATCTTGAGCTTTTGTTCCCTTGGGAAGAGTATGTTCATACTTCTCCATTTGAGGAACAAACTTGGGCTTGGGGTATGTACCTTCTTCCCATTCAACTCCATTTGCGTTGAAGTAGCCAATGCCATGGTTCTTCCGGTATCCTCCGTGCTTGCGTACAATTTCCTCAAATTGCTTACATCCAGCAAGACTTTTGTAGATACCTTTCTCTATAATCCCTTTTAATAGATCATTTTCTTGCTCAAGTGTAACTTGGCTAAGAGAGTCGTTAGTGGGATCAATAGAACTACTAGAAGCAATATCATTGGATTTATCATTTTTATTGCTACTAGTTGAAGAACCTTTCTTGCCTTTGTTACTAGATTGCTTAGTCTTAACTTGTGGAATAAATGTAGACAAGAGTAGTCATTTGGCTAGATAAGAAGAAGTCTTCTTCCGGAGATTGTCATTGATTGCTTTAAGAAACTCATGTTCTTGCTCCAAATTGAGTTTCTCGAAGCATAGCTTCTCATGAGTCCTTACAAGCTCTCTATGATCTTCTAAAGTAGATTCATGAGCTAAATTAAGAGTGTTCAATTCTTTAGTTAGTTGTTCTATTTCCTTCTTATCATCATCACACGACTTATCTTGACTAGCATGATCATTGTCTAGCTCATTTTGACTAATATCACTAGTTTTATCGCATAGCAAGTCATCATCTCCAAGTAGGTCATCCTCATCACTATCGAAATTAAGATATTCGGGGTGTGATACCTTGGGGCCTTTAGCCATGAAGCAACTTCCACTCCCTTCATTTGGTGAATCAAATATGTCGTAGGAGTTGGAGGAAACGAGTGCAAGTCCGGCAGCACCTTCATCTTGACTATAGTTGGAGTCCGAGTGATAGCTTCTCTCGGAGTGGTCGTCAGAATCGAAGCCGGAAACCCATTCACCAACATGAGCTTGATGTATTCTTCTTGAGTAGCTCTTGGTGTACTTGTCCTTCTTCTCCGAATCCCTACTTCTCCTTAAGGGTCTTCGTTCATACCGATCATCTCTACTCCTTCTCTCTGTTCGAGGTGACTCATCTCTTGAGCTCTTCCTTCTAGGTGACTCTTCCCTTCTTTTTTGGGGGGTCGTGCACTCATTGGAGTAGTGTCCGGGCCTTCCACAATTGTAACAATTTCGGTCAGGACTAGATGAACGCTTTTCTTCATATCTTGGGTTGGAGTTCCTCTCTTTGCCTCTACTCTTGTAGAACTTGTTGAATTTCTTGACCATGAGGCTTATCTCTTCATTGGTTACAAGGTTGTTGCTTGAAGTAGCGGCAGCATCACTTGTGGCTTTGTAAGCACTGCTAGACTTGTTGTGAAGTTCTTCCTTGTCTTTGAGTGATATCTCATGAGCTACAATTCTACCAATGACTTCCGTAGGCTTGAGATCTTTGTAGTTTGGCATCATTTGGATCAATGTGCACATGGTGTCATACTTTCCATCCAAAGCTCTAAGTATCTTCTTGATGATGAATTTGTCGGTCATTTCTTTGCTTCCTAAGCCGGAAATCTCATTGGTGATGAGAGCAAGCCTAGAGTACATCTCCGCGACTCCTTCATGCATATCAACCAAAGTATCCCAAATTTCCTTTGCATTCTCAAGACGGCTCATTTTGTTGAATTCTTCGGGGCATAGGCAGTTGAAGAGAATGTCACATGCTTGAGCATTGTATTGCAACATCTTCAATTCATCCGCGGTCACTTCACGATCCGGTTCCTTTCCATCACCAAAGAGTTCACCTTGCAAGCCAACACGAACAACAGCCCAAATGGCGGGGTTATGACCAAGAATATGCATTTTCATCTTATGCTTCCAACTAGCAAAATTAGTACCATCAAAGTACGGACCTCTATGGTGGTAACTTCCCTCACTAGACACCATACTCTCCTAGGTTGTGAAACCGATGCAATGGAGACAAAATCTCTGATACCACTTGTAGGATCGAAAGTATGTCTAGAGGGGGGTGATTAGACCACTTGACCAATTAAAATTCTACCTTTTCCCAATTTTAGTTGTGGGCAGATTTTAGCAATGATAGCAAGTCAAGCACACCCTACACATGCATGTCTAAGAGTATAGCAGTGGAAAGTAAAGACAAGCACATGTAATAGAGGTAAGGGTTTGAAGATCAAACACAATTGTAGACACGAAGATTTTTCCCGTGGTTCTGATAGGTGGCGCTATCGTACATTCACGTTTATGGAGTCTTCAACCCACGGAGGGTAACAGTCGCGAGAGTCCACGGAGGGCTCCACCCATAAGGGTCCACGAAGTAGCAACCTTGACTATTCCATAACGGCTTCCGTCCACGGAGGACTAGCCTCATTATGGGTAGATCTTCAAGAAGTAGGCGATCTCCTTACCCGTACAAACTTCTTGGTTCAACTCCACAACATGAAGTAGGAGGCTCCCAAGCAACACCTAACCAATCTAGGAGGCACTACCCTCCAAAAGGTAATAGGCTTGATAATGGTGATGAACTCCTTGCTCTTGTGCTTCAAGATGATAGACTCCTCAACACTCAATCACTCTCTCACAGATTTGGCTTGGTAGAAGGGATTGATTGGGTGGAAAGCAACTTTGAGGAGGCTATAAATCAAGATCCATATGCTTGGAGTGGATGATCTTGATATCAACACAAGGGTAGGTGGTTCTCTCTCAGAAATTTGGATATGGGAAGTGGGGAACTGTTCTGAGTGCTTCTCTTTCGAGTGGGATGTGGTGGAGGGGTATATATAGGCATCTCAAAAAATCCAAACGTTACAACATTATTGACCATCTCGGTGAAACCGAAGCAAAACTCGGTTGTACCGATCTATTCAAAATGTGGCAACTTTCGGAATCTTGGTGAGACCGATATAGGAATCTCGGTGGTACCGAAACGAGTGGCCAAGGGCAGTTTCCAAAACTCGGTGAGACCGAAGCATAAACTCAGAAATTCCGATTTTATAAATTGGGTCACCAGAAAGTTGGTCACTGAAACTCGGTTGCACCGATGCAGTCTCGGTTGTACCAAAATGCTAGGGTTTGGCTAGGGTTCTGTCTTGGGTAGAAAATCGGTAGGGTCGGATGAAAACTTGGTGGCACCGATTTTGTGGATTAGGGTTTTTGACAGAGTATTTTTGTGGGAGAGCTTGTCGGTGTTTTTTGGTGGTTAGCACTTGTGCACGCGGAGCAATTTGTTCACCAACAATACCTTACCCCCTTTTAATAGTATTGGCTTTCCTATGGACTCAAAGTGATTTCTCACAAAGTAAAAAGAGAGTATTCTACCTTGAAGCTTTCCCAAGTCATTACTTGCATCTTGGGTTATCTCCTCACAATTTAGAGCCATCCCATCATTGGACTTTTCCTGAAATATACTTAGTGGAAACATGAGTCCAATGACATATATGTTGTTATTAATTACCAAAACCACCAAGGGAGCAAATGTGCTTTCACATGGTTCAAACAATGCATTCTCTTGAAACTTAACAACCTATGTTCTTAGTCATCAAACAATTTCAATGCATCTTATTTACAACAAAGTCTAAGTAAGAGCTCCACATACTCAATTATCATACATTCTTCTATGATTGCTAATACTCAAAGCATATTTTTAGAACAAAACAACATCCATCGAACAAAGAGAAAGATAGGGGCTTAATGTTTCGCCTCCCAACGTACCTATCATGAAGATAATTGTCAACAATAATGAATAATGGTCAAATATATTTGACTGGATATATGTGTTTTGATCTTTCCCCACCACATGGTGATTGCCAACTAATAGATTGAAGTTGGAATAAGAAGTTGACTCAGCATGAAAAGTAAATAACATGAACATAAATATATTGTCCCTTCACAGAGGGAAGCAGGGATTTGCAGAGGTACCAGAGCTCATTGTTTTAAAACAAAGATGAATATTTAATTTTCAGTGGTATACTTTTCCTGTCAACGTCACAACAGAGTTTTCAATATCTTCCATGCTAAACACATTATTGGCGGTACCCAAACAGAATTGAAATTTTACTCCCCATCCACCATTCAAACACATTCCATGGTTGACCGAATCCACGGGTGCCATCCTAACAATCAACTTTCTAGGGGGAGTTCTTGTTTATTTATTCTTGTATTATGCAAGACTGGGCATTATTTTTACCAGCCTCTCTCGTGCAATGACAAGTGAATAAACACTCATCTTGAGAATAACGCGCTTAGCACGGAAGATAATGATCGCCCCGTCGCTCCATGAGCGGTACGAGCACACAAAACGGATGTTTATTTGAATGTTTAGAGGTGGCACGTGCAAATTTACTTGGAATGGCATTGAAATACCATATATAGGTAGGTATGGTAGACTCTCATGGAAGAAACTTGGCTCAAGGATTTGGATGCACAAGTAGTACCTCTACTTAGTACGAGGTTTTGGCTAGCAAAAGGTTCTAAACAAGCACCACATGTTGGGGGACCCATAACAATATAACTTCTATGCAAATATACCCAAACATAACCATTACGTTGTCTTCCTTGTCCAACATCAACTATTTGATCAAGGTTGAAAATAATTAATGGGTATTCATAATCATAAAATATGTCCAAGATAATATATTTGTATGTGATAGTTCTCTTTCTTATACTAATCATTCATGAATTGCTTGTATAACCAATATTGTGATTGTCAAACTTCAATAGATTGTACTTTCGAAACCAGATGTGAAAACTACTAATCATAAAGCACATTGATAATTCAGATTTATGATATTTCATTCATTCACAATTTACTCTTAGGATATAAGTGAAGCACATCAAACTACTCTCAAAAGATATAAGTGAAGAACAATGAGTAGTTAAACAATCAATTAGCTATATGAAGACTCTCTCTCTCAATAAAGATTTTCAGATCTGATATTTTATTCAAACAACAAACAAAACAAAAATATACTCCAAGAATAGCACGCATCATGTAAACGAATAAAAACTTAGGATCAACATAGGCTAACCGATAATTGTTGATGAAGAGAGGTGGGATGCGTAGCATCCCCAAGCTTAGATGCCTGAGAATTCTTGTAATATTGTCTTGGGGTGCCTTGGGCATCCCCAAGCTTGCGATTTTGTATCTTTTTCAATCCTCTCATGTCCTGGTTTCACCTAAGTCTCAAAAACTTCGTCCACACAAAACTTGAAAAGAACTCGTGAGATAGGTTAGTGCACATAAGAATAAATCAAATCTTTATGTACTGCCAATACAAGTTGCATACTAATTTTCAAACATTATCTACTATATACTATCATTTCCACAATTTATATCTACAATATAAGTCATGAAAACTATAGGAGAAGTAGATAACAAGACTATGACAGCAATCTGTGTAAACAGGACAGTCTCTAGCAATTAATCTTAAAAGTGCACTTCTGTAACTCCAAAAGTTCTGAAAATTTAGGACATGATAAAACATTTATAAGAAAATACTGTGTAGAAATTTCAGAAACTTTCCACGTTCCAGTAAAATATGAAAATTCAAACACTATAGCAAAAGTTTCTGTTTTTACACAACAAACATCAAACATGTAATTCAAGCAATCTAAAAGGCAATACTTGGAAATTTTATTGGAAAACAAGATTATAAATAACAGCAAGAAAATATTAACAAAGTAAAGTGACGCTCCAAGCAAAACACATATTACGTGACGAATAAAAATATAGCTCTAAGTAAGATATACCGATACTGTTGAAGACAAAAGAGGGGATGCCTTCCGGGGCATCCCCAAGCTTAGGGTCTTGCCACTCCTTATTCTCCTCATATCGGCATCTCACCCAAAACTTGAAAACTTCAATCACACAGAACTTAACGGAACTCCGTGAGATGGGTTAGTGTAATAAAGATAGATCATTCTCTTAGGTATTGTCAAGACAAGATTCATAATGTTTTTCATATAATACCTACTGTATTCTATAATTCCCATAATTTATACCACTAAATATAAGCTATGGAAACACTAAAACAAGCAAACTATGCATGCAAAACATAATCTGTCAAAAACAGAACAGTCTGTGAAGATCTAAACTTAAACCATATTTCCTTGTCTCTAAAAATTCTAAACAATTAGGACAACGTTGAGAATTTTCATAGAAAAACCGTGTAAAAATTTCAGAATTTTTTGACTCTCTAGTAAAATCAGAGAAATTCTGCACTGGACTTAAAAGTTTCTATTTTTGCACAGAATCAAGCTAACAAGTATCCACACTATCCCAAAGGCTTTACTTGGCACATTATTGAAATAAAAGGAACATAACATGATTACTACAATAGCTTAATCACGTGAACACACAAAAACATAAATTAGAAGTGTTGGGGTGTCTCCCAACAAACGCTTTTCTTTAAAGCCATTTTAGCTAGGCATGATGATTTCAATGATGCTCACATAGGAATAGTATTTGAAACATGCAAAAGAGCATCATGGATCATATGACAAGCACATTTAAGTCTAACCCACTTCCTATGCATAGGGATTTTGCAAGAAAACAATTTATTGTAGCAAGAATAAACTTGCATAGGAAGACAAAACAAGCATGACTTCAAAACTTTGAATACGTAGAGAGGAAACTTGATATTGTTGCAATTCCTACAAGCATATGTTCCTCCCTCATAATAATTTTCAGTAGAATCATGAAGGAATAACAATATAACCATCACATAAATCATTCTTTTCATGATCCACAAGCATAGAATTTTCATTACTTTCCACATAAGCAATTTTCTTCTCATTCATAGTAGTGGGAGCAAACTCAACAAAATAACTATCATGAGACACTTGATTGACATAACCACATTGAATATTAAAATCATGATGACAATTTCATGGTTACTATCACTCTTTATAGCATACATGTCATCACCATAATAATCATAGATAGGAGTCATGCCATCATCACAATAAATTTGCTAATCAAAACTTGGGGGATTAAAAATATCATCTTCATCAAACATAGCATCCTCAAGCTTCTGGCTTTGGATATCATTAGAATCATGGATATTCATATAATTCATACTAACAACATTGCTATCATGCTCATCATTGAAGGATTTCACATTAAGCATTTTTATAAATTCTTCCTCTAAAAATTGAACACAATTTTTCGAACAATCATTTTCACGAAAGACATTAAAAAGACGAAGCAATTGAGGTAACCTAAATTCCATTATTTTTTTGTAGTTTTCTTTTATAAACCAAACTAGTGATAAACAAGAAATTAAAAGATTTAATTGCAAGATCTAAAGATATACCTTCAAGCACTCACCTCCCCGGCAACAGCGCGAGAAAATAGCATGATGTCTACTACACAACTTTATTCTTGTATAAACTCTATTAGGCCTCCAAGCACAGAGTTTTGTAGGACAGTAGCAGTTTTCCCTCAAGTGGATGACCTAAGGTTTATCAATCTGTGGGAGGTGTAGGATGAAGATGGTCTCTCTCAAACAACCCTGCAATCAAATACAAAAAATCTCTTGTGTCCCCAACACACCCAATACAATGGCAAATTGTATAGGTGCACTAGTTTGGCGAAGAGATGGTGATACAAGTGCAATATGGATAGTAGATATAGGTTTTTGTAATATGAAAAAATAAAAACAGCAAGGTAGTAAGTGTCAAATAGCGAGCAAAATGTTGTATAAATGCTTGGAAATAATGCCTAGAGTTCATACTTTAACTAGTGCAAACTCTCAACAATGCTAATATAATAAAATCATATGATCATCCCTCAACATGCGATAAAGAATCACTCCAAAGTTCGTATCTAGCGGAGAACATAAGATGAAATTGTTGTAGGGAGTAGAACCACCTCAAAGTTATTCTTTCCGATCAATCTTTTGGGCTATTCCTATAAGTGTCACAAACAGTCCTAGAGTTCGTACTAGAATAACACCTATGATGCATATCAATCAATCCTAATGTCACCTAGATACCCCCAATGTCACCTCAAGTATCCGTGGGTTAATTATTCGACATGCATCAAACAATTTCAGATTCATCATATTCAATCCAACAAAAAGAACTTCAAAGAGTACCCCAAGATTTCTATCGAAGAAAGTAGGACAAGAACGTGTATCAACCTCAAAGGAAAATATTCAATTCATCACATCAAGATAGCAAGGGAAGAACACCATATGATCCAACTATATTAACAAAGCCCGTGATACATCAAGATCGTGACATCTCAAGAACACGAGAGAGAGAGAGAGAGATTGAACACATAGCTACGGGTACATACCCTAAGCCCCGAGGGTGAACTACTCCCTCCTCATCATGGCCTCCGCCGGGATGATGAAGATGGCCACCGGTGATGATCCCCCCCTCCGGCGGGGCACCGGAAAGGCTCCAGATGGTTTTTTCTTTGATATAGAGAGTTGTGGCGACGGAGCGGAAGTTCTAGGTTAACTTTCAGGGGTTTTTGGATTTATAGGATTTTTCAGGGTGGGAATCACGTCAACCGGAGCCACGTGGGCCCCACAAGCTAACATGGCATGACTAGGGGGGTGGGCGCGCCCTGTTGGCTTGTGGCCCACATGTGGCTCCCCTCTGATGGTTCTTCGCTCCGGTATTTCTTATTTTGTCCAGAAAAAATCATAAAAAAGTTTCGGGTGATTCCGAGAAATTATATTTTCTGCACAAAAAACAACACCACGGTAATTCTGCTGAAAACAACGTAAGTCCGGGTTAGTTCTAAATAGATCATATAAAGTGCATCAAAACCATATAAATGTATTGTAAACATAGGCAAATATGGCAAGAATATTTCATAAATTATCAATACGTTGGAGACGTATCAAGGCGTCCCAATTGTTCGGAGGGTGATTGTCGTGGTTTTGTCACGGCTAGATGTCCTTGTAAGAGAACTTAGGTGTGAGGCCATCGCAACTATGTGGCGGCTTGAGAGGGGTTGGTCGGAATCGAGAGACGTGAGTTTACCCAGGTTCGGCCCCTCCGATGGAGGTAAAAGCCTACGTCCTGCTTTGTGTCTATATTGATGACGATGACGATCTCGATTACAAGGGTGCGTAATTGCTACCTCTAATCTCGAGAGCCTCTAATCTGTCTATCTCTAATGACTTGAACTTGTCTGTCTAAGACCTGTCTATTGAGACGTCTAAAAACTTCACCATCTTGGGGTGCCCCGCCCCTCCTTATATAAGTTGAAGGGGCGGGTTACATGTAGAGTCCTAGTAGGATTTAAGACTTAACCTATTATGACTCTCCATCGCGGGCTTCTCTCCATGGGCTTCTGAGTCCCAGGCTTCTTATCTCCAGACGGGCGGCTTACAACCGGGCGGCTTACAGCCGGGCGGCTTACAGCCGGGCTTATCTTCAAGACTCATCTTCAGGGACTCATCTCCGGGACTTATCTTCATGGCTAAGTGTCTGCCGGGTCATAACTGTCTGCCGGGTCATAACTGTCTGCCGGGTCATAACTGTTTGCCGGGTCATAACTGTCTGCCGGGTCATAACTGTCTGTCGGGTCATAACTGTCTGCCGGGTCATAACTGTCTGGTCTCACCCACCGGGTCTCACCAGCCGGGTCTCACCCGCCGGGTCTCACCAGGGATGCTTAAGTCCAAAGATGACTTAACGTCAGGGCAACCTAGACCCAGAAATGTCTTAAGCCTTAGGGCGGCTTATCCTTATGAACCGGGTCTTGGTCGTGGGGAATATCCCCAACATTAGCCCCCAGTTTAGCTTTGAATTTATTCATGCTAAACTCTTGAAATAAGAATATGTAAAGAGACCGGTTCACTCAAAAATACCAGTTAACCAGCTCCTGAAAATTCCGAATCTCTGTCATATCAATAAGCTGACGCTGGCTCCTTAGAAAAAATAACCCTTATTATCTTCAACTGCCTTGGCTTGATAAAATTCGTCTGATGTTGTGCCAACTTTCAATACTTCAGACTTCAATGAAAAAACCCGTATGATATTAAGTTGTCTTCCTTGTAACCATATTACCTGTAGCCCCCCAAGTCTTAAGAGGAGAACATAGTGATAGCTTTAAGACTTGCTTCGATATACATATTGCAACTCTAGAGAAATCTGGATTGTTCGTCTGAGTCACCAGTCATAAGTTGAATGTTCCACATATGTAGCCCCCAAGTACCGGGTTGTCTTGCCTGCAGCAACCTGGGACTTGTAATTGCATTATGCTCATAATACTTTAGCCAGTGTAGCCCCCAAGGGCCGGGTCATTATGCAATAATGAGCAGGGACTTCTGCAGAGCTGATTATGTAGACTTGATGAGCAATGTGTATAGCCCCCAAGGGCCGGCTCAGTAAGACAATACTGGGCTGGGTCTTAGAAAAAGATAGAAAGGCCAGCTTATCTCCTTCAGATAACAGGGTCTGTTGACAATGTAATGATTTGAAAAACAACTTGCATTAGCCCCCAAGTGTCGTGGCGCATACTTGCAGCGACATGGGACTTGCATACTTGATATAAACTGGACTTGAATAATGTAGCCCCCAAGTGCCGGGTCGTATGCCTGCAGCGACTCGGGACTATTCTTTCCATTGTAGAATAAATCCTATCCATTATATGGACGATATTGCTGAATGCGTGGCATATCAATGTTGAACCATGCTCCCTACTGTGAGCTGGTATTTCTGGATGAGGGAATAACAGCCATTACTCTGAAGGGGCTTTGAAAACCTTAATCATCCAATATAGGTTATGATAACCATAATAAAAATCCAGCCACATTGGCTATTTTAAGATTTGAATAATATAACCCTGTTTGAAAACCGGCTCCTGCAACATAAACCAGGATATCCATGCATATATGATGCATGGTATGACGATGCAATGTATGATGATGTATGTGTATGATAACAGAGTATAAAAATGTCGGCTTTCAAGGCTCGACAAAGAGAGACTAGCTCTGTTTCGTTTTTTGAAAAACTCAAGTTTTGCTTCAAAGAAGCTTGGCATGAAAGCCTTTTAATCCCATAGGCTGGCTCTCACGTGACATAAATCCGTTGTTTTAACCGTAACAAGTTCAGGGTCTTAAAAAAGATTGACTGTTAAGAGTATGAACGGGCCACATAGTGGAGAGACTACATCGGACAGTTGAGTTTATCCTAGCTCACTGTAAGCCGGCTCTCTCGTGACAAGAGCCACCGTTTAAACCTTGACAAGTTCAGGGTCTTTGTGCGAGATTAAATATGGAGTTCAGGGTCTTTTAGCAAGATTGACTGTCAAGAGTTCGGCGGGTCACATGGCGGAGTAGCAAGTTGCAAACAGGCAGGTTTAACTCGAATATGGCATATAAAGCCGGTCAAGAGGGTATGAAAGCTAAACTCAGAGAGTTGGAAGCCACCAAGTGACCCATAATATGATAAGCCAATAAGGCAGGATACCCATGTTTGAACCGCGCATCATAGCAGCTAGTTCTCTTTGGCAACCTTTAATTTTCTGAAAACTCGAACTTGCGAGAGATGAATTCCTTTTGAACCAGATGTTGAGCCGGATATCGAGAACTTAAAACTTTGCAAGAAACAGATTTCCCTTGAGCCGGATTTTGAACCGGACCTTTTTTGACTGCCCGACACTTTTTGAGCCGGAATATTTTCTGACTTCCTTTAAAGTTTCACCAATGTGGCAGCAGTCTCCAGGACAGGGTGTTTTCCCTTTAATGGCCGGGGTTCTTGAATTTATGACAAAGGCCAATTCTACCAAGTCATGTCTGTGTAGCCCCCGAGTCTTAATACGACACGAGGAGTTGGCTTGAGATTCTTCATACTTGACCATGATATAAACCGACATATAGTTTGACAGCGGAAACGCGGGAATGTGCTGAAGCTGGAGGCAAGGTGGCGAGTTTGATGATCTTCGCAACACTCATTGTATACCCTCGGCATTGATAATGCGATGTGAATCCATGGAAGGTTGAGGTTGACCGCAGTAGGTTATAAATGATCCCGTATGAGCCGTGTCAATAACCCGACCAATAGTTCATCCCAGCTGGTTGTTGTAGTTAACTGAACCGCAGTGGCGGCGACCTGTGCGCCTGTCCATTGAGCCATCCGGTGCAGGCGGAGGCTGATAATATATTATTATTTGCTCCAGAGTTTGTTGGAATAGACCGCGCCACAGGAGCGGCGACTCGCATGTGCCCACTAAGCAGCTCGTGCAGACGGGTGCAGCTCCGATGTGCTGATGTAGACCAGACCCCGGGGGCGGATGGCAGAGACAGCCGTGGGGTTGTAAGCTTGCACGGTCGGGCGAGTCAATCGCAGGCGTGATAAGCCGCGCGGACGGGCGAGTCAATCGCAGGCGTGATAAGCCGTGCGGACGGGCGAGTCAGCCGCGTCGTGCTGATGTAGATTGGGCCGCAGAGGCGGCGGCTTGCACATACATTCGTTGAGCATTACGACACGGTCAGATGCCAGCGCATGATAATGGTGGCTGAGGGATCACTAGAAGAGTATCTAGAGGGGGGGGTGAATAGACTACTAGCAGGAATTTAAAACCTAACCTTTTCCCAAGTTAATTGGTTGGCAGATTTTAACAGTTATAGCAAGTCTAACAGCCCTACACATGCATGTCAACAAATATGGCAGCAGAAAGTAAAGACATTGCACATGAAGTAAAGAGTAGAGATATGGAGATCAAACGCAATTGGAGACGCAAAGATTTTTCCCGTGGTTCCGATAGGTGGTGCTATTGTACGTCCACGTTTATGGAGCCTTCAACCCACGGAGGGTAACGGTCGCGAGAGTCCACGGAGGGCTCCACCCATAAGGGTCCACGAAGTAGCAACCTTGACTATTCCATAACGGCTTCCGTCCACGAAGGACTAGCCTCACTATGGGTAGATCTTCACGAAGTAGGCGATCTCCTTGCCCTTACAAACTTCTTGGTTCAACTCCACAACACGAAGTAGGAGGCTCCCAAGCGACACCTAACCAATCTAGGAGGCACCACCCTCCAAAAGGTAATAGGCTCGGTAATGATGATGAACTCCTTGCTCTTGTGCTTTAAGATGATAGACTCCTCAACACACAATCACTCTCTCACAGATTTGGCTTGGTGGAAGAGATGGGATTGGTGGAAAGCAACTTGGGGAGGCTAGAAATCAAGATCCATATGGTTGGAGTGGAAGATCTTGACCTCAACACAAGGGTAGGTGGCTCTCTCTCAGAAAACTGGATGGGTCAAGTATGGAATAGTTCCGAGTGCTTCCCTTTCGAGTAGGTGGTGGTGAAGGGGTATATATAGGAATCCCCAAAAATCCAACCGTTACACACAAAATGACCAACTCGGTGACACCGATGTGTTAATCTCGGTGGTACCGAAGTGACCAAAAGGTGGCAACTTTTGAATCTCGGTGAGACCGATATAGGAAACTCGGTTGCACCGATAAGGTGACCAACGGTCAGATTGACATTCTCGGTGACGCCGATCCAACAATCTCGGTGGTACCGATATTGTGAATTTGCGTAACAGAAAGTTGGCAACCTAAACTTGGTGGCATCGGAATGGAATCGGTTGCACCGAAGTGGCTAGGGTTTGGCTGAGTCTGTCTGAGTTTGGGAATCGGTGGCACCGAGTGGAAAGTGTTGGTTGCACCGATTTTGAATATTTGGCTATGGACAGACTTTGTGGAAGAGCTTGTGGGTGTTTTTGGTGACTATCACTTGTGCACGTATGAGCATTTTGTTCACCAATCAAAATCTTACCCCCTTTTAATAGTATTGGCTTTCCTATGGACTCAAAGTGATTTCTCACAAATGTAAAATGTAGAGTCCTCTTGCTTGAAGCTTTGCCAATCCATTTCCTTGCATCTTGGGGTATTTCCACAATCTCCACAATCCTTTTGCCAGCCCTCTCTGTGGACTATATCTGAAATACACTAGGTAAAGGTGTTAGTCCAAGAGACAATGTATGGTGTCATGAATTATCAAAACCACCAAGGGAGCATGTTGTGCTTTCAGTGGCGCGAGCTATATATCCATGACACGACCATCGCTCTTTGCAGTGAACAATTGTCCTGCATCAAAAAATACCGCAAGCCAGAGTAATTGCTCTTAATGAAATTAATATATGCGATTAAAATAGACTGGACGAATGTCACCTGATGTACTGGAAACGACAGATGATCTCTGTGCAACTTTCATCGGGATGTCTAGTTGATAAGACACGCTCTGGTATTTGTAGATTGACCCACATTTTGAGGCTTGCCAAAACATCGCCCGACAGACTGCTTATATAGTCGTCGGGCAAAACGGCGCTCCGCTGACGCTGTTATAATCTCCGCAGGACGACGTCGGTGAAATTGAAGATGTTGCTGATGCATCGAATCCAAATTGCATGCGGTAACGTCGAGGTCGACCGAGTCCTCCTGACCCGGCAGCCAGCTCGTCGAATCATATCGTGGCAATGTCGAGGTCGACCGAGTCCTCCTGACGCGGAAATGTTTTTCACCTATTTGTGGATTTTTTTACCTCATCCAACCAGCCGCATATGCAGGGGAGAGCCGGCCAAGCCAACAGGTGACCGGGCCACAGGGGCCTGGCGGGGCGGGCGCACATGGTGGAAGCTGGTGTGGCGGCTCGGAGGGTTAAGGAGGGGTAAGGCGGAGGCGGAGGCGAGGCGTGCGCGCGGCTGGGAGCTGGCGGCCAGCGCGCGGAGGCGAGAGCGGAGGCGGCGGCTCGCGACAGAGGTGGAGGCCGTGCCGGCAGCTCGGTGGAGCTAGCCCAAGGCAACGGTGAGGCGAGGTGCGCGCGCGGCTGGGAGCCGGCGGCCGGCGCGCGGAGGCGAGAGCGGAGGTGGCGGCTCACGACGGAGGCGGAGGCCGCGCCGGCGGCTCGGTGGAGCCAGGCCGAGGCGGAGGCGAGGCGCGTGCGCGGCTGGGAGCTGGCTGCCGGCGCGCGGAGGCGATAGCGGAGGCGCAGCGGCGGGGCACAGTAGCAGCCTGCGGGTGCGGAGGAGCGGAGGCGGCTCGCCGTGCGGTGCTGCGGTGGCTAAGGCGCAGCGGTGGTCCGGGCGAGCGGCCGCATATGCAGGGGAGAGCCGACAGGAAGCCTCCCTGGCGCAACAGCGCGCAGAGGCGGAGCGAGGTCGGCTGCGGCGCAGGGCGATGGCGGCTCACGCGAAGCCAGCGATGGTGGGAGACGTCCGATCGAGGCGAGGGGAGCCGCGTCAGAGGTGGGCGCGACGCTGGAGATGAGGTTGCTGCTGCTGCTGCGGAATCATGCCGGCGAAGCGAGGCGATGGTGGCTGGCGGGCGCGCGGTCGAGCGGAGATGAGCCGGCCAGCGTGGGCGCAGACGTGCATGAGCCGGTGCTGCAGCTAGATGCAGGACGCGTGCGGAGGCAGAGGCCAGCCATGGCATAGGCGCGACGATTCGAGCACGCACGCGGCGGCGGAGCGAAGGTCGACTTGAGGCAGAGCAAGGCGGACGGGTCGTCCATGGCGCAGTGGGCAGAAATCGAGTCGGGGGCTGCTTGAAATGGAAATCCCAATCGAGACGAATTCGACTCTGGTTTGAGTACTAATTGTTGTTTGTCTCCCTCCCTCAAAATGGAAATCCCCATCAAGACGGTTTCGTTGTAAGAAGTGGGCAAGAAGTGGACCGTCGGGTCTAAATCCCTGACAAAAATTGTTCGTATGCAGATGTCTTTTGTGTCACGGGCCACCGGCAGTTTGGTTCACGTAGACCGATGCGGAGGTGACTGGTGATCTGATAGCAGTGACTCAGCAAAAATCCTTGTCCGCCTCGGTGGATCGTCCGGATTGGAGTCGATCTCCACCACTGATGAATTTGAAGTTGATGTAGATCCTTCCCTGCCGACTCTTGCGGATCCGGCGGGTCATAAGCTTCTCGATCCCTAGGAGAGATCCCTTCAAGAACACAACACCACCGTGCGCGGGCCCCACGGTGGGCGCCAACTGTCGTGGTTTTGTCACGGCAAGATGTCCTCGTAAGAGAACTTAGGTGTGAGGCCATCGCAACTATGTGGCGGCTTGAGAGGGGTTGGTCGGAATCGAGAGACGCGAGTTTACCCAGGTTCGGCCCCTCCGATGGAGGTAAAAGCCTACGTCCTGCTTTGTGTCTATATTGATGACGATGACGATCTCGATTACAAGGGTGCGTAATTTCTACCTCTAGTCTCGAGAGCCTCTAATCTGTCTATCTCTAATGACTTGAACTTGCCTATCTAAGACCTGTCTATTGAGACGTCTAAAAACTTCACCCTCTTGGGGTGCCCCGCCCCTCCTTATATAAGTTGAAGGGGCGGGTTACATGTAGAGTCCTAGTAGGATTTAAGACTTAACCTATTATGACTCTCCATCGCGGGCTTCTCTCCATGGGCTTCTGAGTCCCAGGCTTCTTATCTCCAGACGGGCGGCTTACAACCGGGCGGCTTACAGCCGGGCGGCTTACAACCGGGCGGCTTACAGCTGGGCTTATCTTCAAGACTCATCTTCAGGGACTCATCTCCGGGACTTATCTTCATGGCTAAGTGTCTGCCGGGTCATAACTGTCTGCCGGGTCATAACTGTTTGCCGGGTCATAACTGTCTGCCGGGTCATAACTGTCTGCCAGGTCATAACTGTCTGGTCTCACCCACCGGGTCTCACCAGCCGGGTCTCACCCGCCGGGTCTCACCAGGGATGCTTAAGTCCAAAGATGACTTAACGTCAGGGCAACCTAGACCCAGAAATGTCTTAAGCCTTAGGGCGGCTTATCCTTATGAACCGGGTCTTGGTCGTGGGGAATATCCCCAACAGTGATGATCTTAGTGATAAAAATGAAAAAATGGGTTTGGAGAGGTGAATACTTTACATAGTGATGCACCCACTACTTTGGATTACAAGGACTTTAATTATGATAGTTTTTCATTAATTCAATGTATTTCCTTATTTCAATCCATGATAAATTCACCCAATGCTTACGAACAAAATAAAGCTTTTTCTAAAAATATTGTAGAAGCTATGATAAAAGCTCATGAGGAGACACTTGAATTAGAGGTTTCAATACCTAGAAAGTTGCATGATGAATGGAAACCTGCTATTAAAATTAAGCCTAAATATTATGTGCAATGCTTTGTGTGATCTTGGTGCTAGTGTTTCTACTATACCTAAATCTCTATGTGATGTGTTGGGTCTCACCGATATAAATGAATGTTCCCTCAACTTGCATCTAGCGGATTCTACTATTAAGAAACCATTGGGTGGAATAAATGATGTTCTTATTCTTGCTAAAATAAATTATGTGCCCATGAATTTCATTGTAATTGATATTGAATGCAATCCGTTTTGTCCTATAACACTTGGTAGGCCCTTCCTACGAACTATAGGTGCCATTATTGATATGAAAGTTGGTAATATAAGATTTCAATTCCCATCAAGGAAAGGGATGGAACACTTTCCTAGGAATATAATTAAGCCACCATATTAATCTATTATGATATCCACGTATGGAATTAATTTTAAGGACGACAATACTTGAAACAATGCATTATGCCTAGCTAGGGGCATAAAACAAAAGCGCTTGTCGGGAGGCAACCCAATAGTTATCTTAAATTTTTGCTTTCATATTCTGTTTTGTTGTTATGACATGATTATTTATGCTGTAATTATTGTTTTTTTACATTTTAATTAGCACTTGTGCCAAGTAAAGCCTTTGGGGTGACTTGGATGATAGTTGAATCGATTATGTGCAAAAACAGAAACTTTTTTGCCTAGTACTGACCTCTGGTTTTACTGGAGTGTCTTTTTTGTCTGAATTTTTTACACAATATTTATATAAAAATTTCCAATGCTTTCCTATTTTTTTAGAATTTTTGGAGTTATAGAAGTATGTTTTTAGTACAAATCACTAAACACTGTTCTGTTTTAGACAAATTCTATTTTTGTGTTCATAGTTTGCTTGTTTTAATGATGCTATGGATTATATCGGGGGTATATGTCATGGAGAAGTTGGAATACAATACCTATTATTAAATAATTAAATACGAATCAATTTACAGTAGTACCTAAAGTTTTTGATATGTCTATTATACTAACGGATCTCACGAGGTATTGTTGAGTTTTATGTGCTGAAGTTTCCAGGTTTTGGGTGAGACAATGATGGATGAAGGAATAAGGAGCGGCAAGACCCTAAGATTGGGGATGCCCAAGGCACCCCAAGGTAATATTCAAGGAAGACCCAAGTGTCTAAGCTTGGGGATGCCCCGGATGGCATCCCCTCTTTCGTCTCCAATCTATCGGTATGTCACTTGGAGCTATATTTTTATTCATCACATGATATGAGTTTTGCTTGGAGTGTCGTGTATTATAGTTGTTTTCCTTTTAGTTTGCCACAGTCATTGTTTGCTGGACACACCTTTTGAGAGAGACACATTTTGATCATAATTTATTAGAATGCTCTATGTGCTTCACTTATATCTTTTGAGCTAGGCAGTTGCTCTAGTGCTTCACTTATATATTTTTAGAGCACGATGGTGGTTATATTTTATAGAAATAGTTGCACTCTCATGCTTCACTTAAATATTTTTGAGAGTACAAGAAATAGGAATGGTAATTTGCGCGTGTTATAAGACTAGTCCGAAAGGGATAGGTATAAAGGGGGATATAATAAAAACTTTCATGTAGCTCACCAAATAAGAAATGTGTGGTTTAATTATATTGATGTAGTAATATGAAAAGATATAGGTTCATGATCATTGGTTAGTAGAAATATCGATATTAAAGTTTGTTATTTACTTCTCATCCAAATATTGGTCATGGCATGGTGATGAGGATTGAGCATTTTTATGTTTGAAATAAAATCCTATCGTGTTGTTCAAATCGGAGGTGCACGAGTGTTAACTCCTACCAACCTCCTCCCTAGGGGCATGTACTAGTACTTTGCTTCGAGAGAGCTAATAAGGCTTTAAAATAATTATACGAGTTCTTTATGACTAATGTGAGTCCATGGATATACACATTCTGACATTTCCGTAACTTGCTAGCCTCTTCGATACCGTGCATTGCCCTTTCTCACCTCTAGAGTCGGTGCAAACTTCGCAGGTGCATCCAAACCCTATGATATGATACGCTCTATCGCTCATAAGACTCCTTATATCTTCCTCAAAACTACCACCATACCTACCTATTATGGCATTTTCATAGCCATTCCGAGATATATTGCCATGCAACTTCCACCGTTCCATCACATGACTTGTGTGTTCATCAGAGTCAAGTCAAGTCCATACATTGCACTAAACTTATGAAAATCTACAATTTCTACAAAAGATTTAACACAATCAAACTTAAGATTTATACCTGACTCTTTACCATTGTCGATTTCCCAATCTTCAGAGTTGTGTTTAATTCTTTCCAGAAGATCCCATTTGAGTTTAGTAGTTCTCCTTATAAAGGAACCAGTAGATGGGATACTTTCTCCTTCACGAGGCCAAAAATTATATATAAAATTCCGATCATGATGAACCAAATGCATAGGATAAAATTTCTGGTGGAATTCCAACTTCAATCAATTCCAATCCCATGTGTCGGCATCATCCAATAGCCTATACCAAATAATGTATTTCCCTCCAAATATAAAGGGGAAAACTTCTTTTTAACACCATCTTCGGATAAACTTGCAAGCTTAAATAATCCACAAATTTCATCTGTATAGATCAAGTGCATATCAGGATGTATTGTTCCATCTCCTGCATAAGGATTAGCAAGCAGTTTCTCTAACATACCCGAAGGAATTTCATAGTAAATATTTTTAGTAGGTTGAGGACCGTCTCCTGCCACTTCTGGATGAGGTGAAGATACCCCGAACAAGCCCCTAAAAGGATTATCTTCCATAGTAACAACTGACAATAAATTTCAGCACATAACAAAGGTGTTTCCTTACCAAAGGCACTTCACTCCCTACTACTTGTGATATATGTTGGGTTTTCCGTGAAGAGGAACGGGTAATTGCAGTGCAAAGTGGGTAAGTATTTCCCTCAGTTATGAAACCAAGGTTTATCGAACCAATAGGAATATCAATCCTCAACCGTCTTCAGCAGCTACACACAAAAGAGCAAACAACTTGAACCCAACGCGGGCAAGCGGGTTGTCAATCCCCTTGATATCGTTATTTGCAAGAAAATAAGTTGTGTAGATAATTGTAAATTGCAAAATAAAATAAAAGGTAAATAAAGGCAGCAAGGTAATAGTAGCGTTTATGAATTTATAAGTGAATAGACTCGGGGGGGGGGCATAGTTTTTCCTAGCGGCATCTCTCATGTAGGCAACATACGGTGAGTAACAAATTACTGTTGGGCAATTGATAGAAAAGCGGATAGTTATGCGATTTTCACGGCAATGATCATGTGTATATAGGCATCATGTCCATAAACAAATAGGCCGACTCCTGCCTGCACCTATTACTATTACTCCACTCATCGACCGCTATCCAGCATGCATCTAGAGTATTAAGTAAAACAGAGTAATGCATGGAGAACGATGACATGATGTAGACAAATTAAACTCAAGCAATATGAATAAACCCCATCGTGTTATCCTTAGTAGTAACAACACAAAGACGCAACTTGTCCCCTTCTGTCACTGGGATATAGAAACTCGTCTGGTTGAACCTACTACAACACACCTCTCTCTCTGAAGATAGATCAATCTACTTGGCCAAAGCAAATCAATAGATCGGAGAGAATTAAGAAGCTATAATGATCATGCAAATAAGAATCTTAATATTCAAAGGTGACTCAAATACTTTTCATGAATAATCTGAACTTAAACCTAAAATTCATCGGATCCCAACAAACACACCGCACAAAAGGATTACATCGGATAGATCAAAGCGAAGATGCGATGATTATTGTATTGAAGATCAAGAGATAGAGAGATTGCCATCTAGGTACTAGCTATGGACCAGTAGGTCTGTGGTGAACTACTCACACATCATCATGAGGGCAGCAAGGTTGATGAAGAGGCCCTTCATGATCGACCCCCCCTCCGATGGGGTGCCGGAACGGAGCTCCAGATGGCCTCGCGATGGAACAAAGACTTGCAACGGCATACAAAGGGTTTCGGGAGTGCCTCCAGGGTTTTCATGATATATGAGAATTTATAGGCCAGAGAACGAGTCGGGGAGCCGCCAGGGGCCCACAAGCCATCAGGGCGTGACCCCCCAGGCCCTGTTTTCGTGGCAATTGGACTTCGTTTGGTACCGTAAACCTAAGAAGTGAAAAACATGCAGAAAACAACAACTGGCACTGGGCACTAGGTCAATATGTTAGTGCTCAAGAATATTATAAATTGGTAAATAAAGACCCCAAAAGTATCCTAGAATGATAATATATCAGCATGGAACAATAAAAAACTATAGATACGTTGGAGACGTATCAAGCATCCCCTAGCTTAATTCATGCTCGTCCTCGAGCAGGTAAATGATAAAAACAGAATTTTTGATGTGACATCCTACCAATTATGTAATATTTTTGCATGCATGCTCATTGAGAAACGATGAATTAACAAATATTAACATAGCAATACTTATAAGTATAAGAAACAAAATCATCAATCTTTCAAAGTATACAATCCTCAAAGAATGTTTACCCCCATTCATCTTATTATATTAGCAAGGCATGGCTCCATCTTCACCACATTAATACAAATGTCAGGCACCACGTGTCCAAGTCAGGCAATTGGATCGTACTTTTCAATATGCATCAACTTTTTATTCTTCACGCAATACATGAGCGTGAGCCATTGGACATAGCATAAAGGTGGAATAGAATACGGTGGTAGATATCAAAGGGGTAAAAAGTGGAGAAGATAGTCTCACATCAACTAGGCGTACCAACGGGCTGTGGAGATTCCCGTCGATAGATGTCAATGCAAGGAGTAGGGATTGCCATGCAAATGATGCAATAGAGCTATAAGTGTATGAAAGCTCAAATGAAGCTAAGTGGGGTGTGCGTCCAACTTGCTTGCTCATGAAGACCTCGGGCATTTGAGGAAGCCCGTCATAGGAATATACAAGCCAAGTTTATAATAATGAAAAAGTAATTTCCACTAGCATATGAAAATGACATAACATGAGACTCTCTTTATGAGGAACAAGGTGCCACTTTGAGGCACAAGTGTGGTAAAGGATAGTAGCAAAGTCCCTTCTCTCATTTTATCTCATTCATTTTTTATTAATGGTGGGCTCATTTGGCCTCCCCCATTTTTATTTTCTCACTGGTACAATGCTCTAATAATGGTGATCATCACACTTTTATTTACTTACAACTCGATATGAAGAACTGATAGAAAGATATGACTCTATATGAATGCCTCTGGCAGTGTACCAGGATGTGCAATGATCTAGCGTGACATGTATCAAAAATATGATGAACGGGGGCTTTGCCAAAAATACTATGTCAGCTCTATATGATCATGCAAAGCAATATGATGATGAACGAACTAGTCATGTGAAGTGACGATGGAATTTGCATGGAAATATATCTCGGAATGGCTATGAAAATGCCATGATAGGTAGGTATGGTGGCTGTTTTGAGGAAGATATAATGAGGCTTATGTGCAACAGAGCGTATCATGTCACGGGGTTTGGTTGCACCGGCGAAAGTTGACCGATCATCAAGGTGAGAATGGGCTATGCACGGTACCGAAGAGGCTAGCAAATATGAGGAGGTGAGATTGTGTATGTCCATGGTTTGACATTAGTCATAAAGAACTCATATACTTATTGCAAAGTTTTATTAGTTTGATCACAAATCAAAGTACTCCTCGCATGCCCCGAGGGAGGAGGTTGGTAGGAGTTAACCATCGCGCACCTCCGACCCGAAACAACACTAGGATTTCAACGAGGAATAGAAATGCTCACACATCATCACCATGCCTCTTTAATTTTTATAAGAACAAGAAGTTAACCTCTCTTAACATCGACACTTCTACGAATCAACAATTATGAACTCACACCTTTTTCATATTACCACATCAATATCATTAACGCACAATTTCTATATATGTGCTACATGATGGTTTTGATTATCACTCATTGAATACCTATTATTCTTGGACTAGTCTTATGACCCATGCAAATTACCTTCACTATTTATTAACTCTCAAACAAATATAAGTGAAGAACGAGAGTGAAATTATTTCTATAAAATCTACACGCCACCGTGCTCAAAAAGATATAAGTGAAGTACTAGAGCAACTGCTAAGCTCAAAAGATATAAGTGAAGCACATAGAGTATTCTAACAGATTATGATGAAGGTGTGTCTCTCTCAAATAGGTGTGTCCAGCAAACGATGATTGAGGCAAACTGAAAGTAAAATCAAACAAAAACAAACGACGCTCCAAGCAAAACTCATATCATGTGATGAATAAAAATATAGCTTCAAGTGACATACCGATGGATTGAGACGAAAGAGGGGATGCCTTCCGTGGCATCCCAAGCTTAGACGCTTGAGTCTTACTTAGAATATTACCTTGGGGTGCCTTGGGCATCCCCAAGCTTAGGCTCTTGCCACTCCTTATTCCTTTGTCCATCGTGATAACACCCAAAACTTGAAAACTTCAATCACACAAAACTCAACAAAACTTCGTGAGATCCGTTAGTATAAGAAACATATTGAATACTTTAGGTACTGTTATAAATTGATTCTTATTTCATAATTGCATAATAGGTACTGTATTCTAACTTCTCCATGGCTTATACCCCCGATACAATCCATAGCATAATCAAAACAAGCAAACTATGCAAGCAAAAACAGAATCTGTCTAAAATAAAACAGTCTGTAGCAATATGTAGAGAACCTATACTTATGCAACTTTCAAAATTCTTGAAAATTAGTACAACCTCTAAAATTTGTATAGAAATACTGTGTAAAAAATTCAGATCATTATCACTCTCCAGTCAAATATTAAAATTCCTGTACTGGAGTCAAAATTTTCTGTTTTGTTTCAGCATCGATTCTACTCATCTTGTGAGTCATCCCAAAGGCTTTACTTGGCACAAACACTAATTTAAACACAAAAACATAATCATTACAGATTCAATAATCATGTTATCAAAAACAAGTAGAAAGTATTGGGTTGTCTCCCAACAAGCTCTTTCTTTATAGCCATTAAGATAGGCTTGAAATTTCAATGATGCTCACATAATAAACAAGAATTGAAGCACAAAGAGAGCATCATAAGGCACGTGAAAAACACATCTATGTCTAACATACTTCCTATGCATAGGCATTTTATAGAAAACCAAATTCTCAAGACTAGTGAAATCTAGAATATGCAAATAGGAAGAATGAAGTATCAATAATTTCAACACAAAGAGAGGTAATTGAGTAACATGCAAATTCTTATAACCATGTTTGCCTTTCTCATTATATGTAGGATCATAATCAAACTCAACAATTTAACTATCATAATATTGATCATTCTCCAAAGTAGTGGGATCATTATTACCTAAAGTTGACACTCTTCCAACCCCACTTTTAGTAGTGTTGCGAATATCATACTCAATAATAGATTCATCATGAAGGCTAGAATTATCAAGATCACAAGGAACATCATGATTATCACCCCAATCATGATCATTAGCACAATTGATATTCATAAAATTTATACTAGCAACATGGTAATCATGCTTTTCATTCAAGGAACTATCATGAATCACTTTATAAGTTTCTTTTAACACTTCATCACAATTTTTATATTCATGATTTTCAAGCAAGACCTCATAAGGAAAATCTAGTGCACTCAACTCACTAGCAATTGGTTCAACATAATCAGGTCTTTTGAAAAGATTAGCAAGTGGATGAGGATCCATTTATCTTTATTTTTACCTTTTAGTTTCTATTTGTGTGTGATAAAGATAAAGATAACATAGCTAGGCAAGCAAGCAAACTAGAGACGAAACAAGCAAACTAGTAAAGTAAATATTTTTGTATTTTTTTGAAACAAGCAAAATATAACAACAAATAAAAAGTAGAACAAGTGAATGATAATTTGTGCGAAGTTACTTGATAGTTGATGATGATATTCCCCGGCAACGGTGCCAGAAATCCTTCCTGATACATGTGATCTGCGTTGGGTTTACTGTGAAGAGGAAAGAGTAATTGCAGCACAAAGTGGTTAAGTATTTCTCTTAGTTATGAAACCAAGGTTTATCGAACCAATAGGAATATCAATTATCAACCGTCTTCAGTGGCTGTACACAAAGAGCAAACAACTTGCACCCAATGCGGGCAAGAGGGTTGTCAATCCCCTTGATCTCGTTATTTGCAAGCAAATAAGTTGTGTAGATAATTGTAGATAATTGTAAATTGCAAAATAAAATAAAAGGTAAATAAAGGCAGAAAGGTAATAGTAGCGTTTATGAATTTATAAGTGAATAGACCCGGGGGCCATAGTTTTACCTAGCGGCATCTCTCATGTAGGCAACATACGGTGGGTAACAAATTACTGTTGGGCAATTGATAGAAAAGCGGATAGTTATGAGATTTTCACGGCAATGATCATGTGTATATAGGCATCACGTCCATAAACAAATAGGCCGACTCCTGCCTACACCTATTACTATTACTCCACTCATCGACCGCTATCCAGCATGCATCTAGAGTATTAAGTAAAACAGAGTAATGCATGGAGAACGATGACATGATATAGACAAAGTAAACTCAAGCAATATGAATAAACCTCATCGTTTTATCCATAGTAGCAACAACACAAAGACGCAACTTGTCCCCTTCTGTCACTGGGATATAGAAACTCGTCAGGTTGAACCTACTACAACGCACCTCTCTCACTGAAGATAGATCAATCTACTTGGCTAAAGCAAATCAATAGATTGGAGAGAATTATGAAGCTATAATGATCATGCAAATAATAATATTAATATTCAGAGGTGACTCAAATACTTTTCATGAATAATCTGAACATAAACCCACAATTCATCGGATCCCAACAAACACACCGCACAAAAGGATTACATCGGATAGATCAAAGCAAAAATGCGATGATCATTGTATTGAAGATCAAGAGATATAGATATTGCCATCTAGGTACTAGCTATGGACCCGTAGGTCTGTGGTGAACTACTCACACATCATCATGAGGTCAGCAAGGTTGATGAAGAGGCCCTCCGTGATCGACCCCCCTCCTACAGATTGCCGGAACGGAGCTCCAGATTGCCTCGCGACGGAACAGAGACTTGCGGCGGCGTAAAAAGGGTTTCGGGACTGCCTCTAGGGTTTTCACGATATATGAGAATTTATAGGGTAGAGAAAGAGGTCGGGGGAGCCACCAGGGGCTGATGTCTACTACACAACTTGTTCTTGTAGACTCGTGTTGGGCCTCCAAGCGCAGAGTTTTGTAGGACAGTAGCAAATTTCCCTCGAGTGGATGACCTAAGGTTTATCAATCTGTGGGAGGTGTAGGATGAAGATGGTCTCTCCCAAACAACCCTGCAATCAAATACAAGAAATCTCTTGTGTCCCCAACACACCCAATACAATGGCAAATTGTATAGGTGCACTAGTTCGGCGAAGAGATGGTGATACAAGTGCAATATGGATGGTAGATATAGGTTTTTGTAATATGAAAATATAAAACAGCAAGGTAACAAATAGTAAACAGCGAGCAAAACGGTATATTAATGCTTGGAAACAAGGCCTATGGTCCGTACTTTCGCTAGTGCAATATCTCAACAATGTTAATATAATTGGATCACATAACCATCCCTCAACGTGCAACGAAGAATCACTCCAAAGTTCCTATCTAGCGAAGAACATAAGAAGAAATTGTTTGTAGGGTACGAAACCACCTTAAAGTTATCCTTTCCGATCGATCTATCCAAGAGTTCGTACTGAAATAACACCAAGTTATCCTTTCTGATCAATCTATCTAGAGTTCGTACTAAAACAACACCATATGATACGCATCAACCAACTCTAATGTCACCTAGATACTCCAATGCCACCACATGTATCCATGAGTTAATTATATGATACGCATCAAATAATTTCAGATTCATAATACTCAATCCAACACAAAGAACCTCAAAGAGTGCCCCAAGATTTCTATTGGAGAAGTAGGACAAGAACGTGCATCAACCCCTATGCATAGATTACCCCAATGTCACCTCGGGAATCCGCAAGTTGAGTACCAAAACATACATCAAGTGAATCAATAAAACACCCCATTGTCACCATGGGTATCCATATGCAAGACATATATCAAGTCTTCTCAAATCCAATATTCAATCCAACATAACGATATCTCAAAGGGAAACATTCAATTCATCACAACATGATAGCAAGGGAATAACATCATATGATCTGACTATATTAACAAATCCCGTGATACATCAAGAGCGTGACTTCTCAAGAACACGAGAGAGAGAGAGAGAGAGAGAGATTGAACACATAGCTACTGGTACATACCCTCAGCCCCGAGGGTGGACTACTCCCTCCTCGTCATGGCCTCCGCCGGGATGATGAAGATGGCTACCGGAGATGATCTACCCTCTCCGGCAGGGTACTGGAACGCCTCCAGATTGGTTTTTCGTCGATACAGAGATTTGCGGCGGCGGAACTTTTCGTCTAGGGTTATTTATGGAGGTTTCTCAATTTATAGGATTTTTGGGAATCGGTTTCACGCGAAAATGGGCCACGAGGAGGGCACAAGACACCTGGGCGCGCCAGAGGGGCCTGGCGCGCCCAGGTGGGTTTTGCCCACCTCGTGGGTCTTCTGGCCCTCCAACGAAGCGTCTAGTGCCTCTTTTGTTCCAAAAAAAATCGTCAAAAAGTTTCGGGCGATTTCGAGAACTTTCATTTTCTGCACAAAAACAACACCACGGTAATTCTGCTGAAAACAGCGTCAGTCCGGGTTAGTTCTAAATAAATCATATAAAGTGCATCAAAACCATATAAAAGTATTGTAAACATAGGCAATCATGGCATGAATACTTCATAAATTATCGATACGTTGGAGACGTATCAAGGGCCCACAAGCCATCAGGGCGCGGCCCCCCAGGGCGCGCCCTGTTGGCTTGTGGGGCCCTGGTGTGGACCCCAGCCTTCTTCTGTATCTCCCAGGTCTTCTTTTGGTCCAGAAAAAATCATCAAAAAATTTCGTGGCAATTGGACTTCGTTTGGTACTGTAAACCTGAGAAGTGAAAAACATGCAGATAACAACAACTGGCACTCGACACTGGGTCAATAGGTTAGTGCTCAAGAATATTATAAATTTGTAAATAAAGACCCAAAAATTATACTAGAATGATAATATATTAGCATGGAACAATAAAAAATTATAGATACGTTGGAGACGTATCACTCCCGGTAACAGCGCCAAAAAAGAGTCTTGATGACCCACAAGTATAGGGGATGAATTTTAGTCCTTTCGATAAGTAAGAGTGTCGAACCCAACGGGGAGCAGAAGGAATGACAAGTGGTTTTGGTACGGAAGTTTCTACAGGCACTGAAAGTAGTGGTGATAGATAGTTTTATGGCAAGGTAATTCATAACAAGTAATAAGTAACAACAGTAGCACTGGTATAGCAAAGTGGAACAATCCTTTTTGTAGCAAAGGACAAGCCGGAACGTACTCTTATATGAAGCAAAGCGCTCTTGAGGACACATGGGAATTTTTTCTAGTCATGGTTCATCATGTTTAGTTGATTCACGTTCGCTACTTTGATAATTTGATATGTGGGTGGACCGGTGCTAGGCTGATGTTCTTACTTGAACAAACAACCCACTTATGATTACCTCCTCTTGCAAGCATCCACAACTATGAAAGAAGAATTAAGATAAATCTAACCATAGCATTAAACGTGTGGATCCAAATCAGCCCCTTACAGAACAACTCATAAACTAGTGTTTAAGCTTCTGTCACTCTCGCAACCCATCATCTACTTATCATTCCCCAATGGTCTCCTTTAAGCCCAAATATGGTGAAGTGTCATGTAGTCGTCGTTCACACGACATCACTAAAGGAAGAGCAACATACATATCATCAAAATATCAAACGAATACCAACATCACATGATTATTTACGACAAGACTTCTCCCATGTCCTCAAGAACAAAAGTAACTACTCAGAAAGCATCATAATGTTCAAGATCAGTGGTGTAATGAATATGCTTAAGGATCTGAACATATAATTTTCCACCAATTAAACCAACTAGCATCAACTACAAGATGTAATCAACACTAGCAATCCACAGGTACCAATCTGAGGTTTGGAGACAAAGATTGAATACAAAGGGATGAAGTAGGGTTTGGTATGAGATGGTGCTGGTGAAGATGTTGATGAAGATTGGTTCTCCCACATTGGAGGAAGCGTTGGTGATGACGATGGCTTCGATTTCCCCCTCCCGGAGGGAAGTTTCCCCGGCGGAGTCGCTCCGTCAGAGAGCAAAAGTGCTCCCGCCCAGGTTCCACCTCGAGAGGGCGGCGCTTTTTCCCGAAAGTCTTCTTATGATTTTTTCTAGGGAAAATGACATCATATAGGAGAAGATGGGCGTCGGAGGCCTGCTAGGTGGCCCACGAGCTCAGGTGGTGCGCCTAGGGGGGTAGGGGCGCCCCTGGCTCGTGGCCATCTGGTGGGTCCCCTCTGGTTGATTTTTTCGCCAATAATTTTTATATATCCAAAATAATTCTCTGTTAATTTTAAGCTCATTTGGAGTTCCAGAGAATATCTGGCTCTTCGGTGGTGCTTTCCAGTCCAGAATTCCAGCTGCCGACAATCTCCCTCTTTGTATGAAACTTGCAAAATAAGAGAGAAAAGGCATTAGGATTACATCATAAAGTGTAATAATGATTCAAAACATAATAAATATCAACGAAAAAACATGATGCAAAATGGACGTATCAACTCCCCCAAGCTTAGACCTCGCTTGTCCTCAAGCGGAAGTTGAACTCGATAATCATGACCGCATGCTTACAGAGAGAGAGAGAGAGAGAGAGATAGAGAGAGAGAGAGAGAGAGAGAGAGAGAGAGAGAGAGAGAGGTCAATAAAATAAAATACTAACAAGAAAGCATCATGATCATTATCATATCAACAATACAATATCATAAAACTTCTCATCAACAAGTGACAATCTATCCACACGCTCAAGTATGAATCATAAACCTTATTGAAATCTAACAAACTATGTTCTTAGTCACTGAAACAATTGCAATCCATCATATTTTTAGAAAGAGTCCATGTGAGAGCTTTGTTTAGCAAGTTCACATACTCAACTATCATTTAGTCTTCTATGATTGTTGACACTCACGACATATTTGTGAAGCAAAAAGTTTCAATCAGACACATAAGAAGATAGGGGTTTATAGTTTGTCACCACCCAACAACTTATCTCAGGGATAATGTCAACAATAATAACTCATGATCACCTATATTCAATTAGATATTTTTGCCTGGATCTTTCCCCACCACATGATGCTTGCCAAGTAGAGAATAATAAGAATGAAATAGGGATTAACATAATTGACTCTTGCATAAAAATAAATACAGAAAATTAAAAGATAGGCCCTTCGTAGAGGGAAGCAGAGGTTGTCATGCACTTTTTATTTGGATGTGCAAGCTCTTAACGGAAGAGAACGTCACTTTATATTGCCCCTTATGATAGCAAACTTTATTATGCATCTTGTCGCTTTTATTTCTTTGCCATCACAAGTTTGTACAAAGCTTATTTTCCCATTCAATAAAAGATCATACATATTTAGGAGCAATATTTATTGCTTTTGCACCGATGACAACTTACTTGAAGGATTGTATTCAATCCATAGGTATATATGGTGGACTCTTATGGCAAGAAACTGGGTTTAAGGGGTTTTGGATGCACAAGTAGTATCTCTACTTGGTGCAAAGTTTTGGCTAGCACAAGATTATGAGCAAGCCCCACATGTTAGAGGATCCATGACAATATAACTTCTATGTGAATATAAGCAAACATAACTCATTACGTTGTCTTCCTTGTCCAATGTCAACTGGTTGATCATGCATAGAATATTTCATGGGGGCTCAAAATCATAAAAGATGTCCAAGATAGTATATTTATACGTGAGACCTCTCTTTCATTATTACTTTTTCATGAATTGCATCAATGACCAATGCTATGTTTGTTAACTTCCAACAAATTTTATCGACTATACTACTTTTCTGTGAAATCATCACTCCTCATGGGATTAGCATATGATCTTTTTATTATTTTCATTGTAAGATTGATGCAAGAAGGTAAGGCAAACAAACTCAAACTACTCTTTATTATGTAACTCTCACACTCGATTACATAGATAGACAGATCACGAAGCAAACACTTGAAATTAAATCACACTAAAACTTTATTCATCTAAATCATAGGATAACTAAGGATCGAACTAAAATAGATAATGATGGTAAAAGTGTTGGTGATACGATACCAGGGCACCTCCCCCAAGCTTGGAACAAGCCAAGGGTGGTGCACATACCCGTCTACTCGAGTTTCTTTCTTTGGTGATGGTGGTGATGAAGTGGTGGGCTTACTGTTAGCGATAGAAAGTGTCTCACAGGTCCTGCATCTCCTGAACTAGCCGCTAAATCATGGCGGTGTTCCTTTGCAACTCCACCATAAGATGTTTATTCTTCGGCCACCAAGAACTCTTTCCTGCATCATTTTAGCTTGGACGAGAGATATCCCAATTGGAAGATATATGCATACAAGAAGTATTCTCGACCCCATAGTTATGGATTAAATTATAAAAATTATTTCCATGTAACCTGCCAAGGGGCCTCCTTAGATTGGACTCATCTTGTACACCTTGTAACGGTTGGCTTCTTCTCGCCATGGGTGGACAAGTATTTGGAGAGGTGGAGATGCCAACGAGCGTTCCTCGCTCTGAAGCGGGGGAGGGGGGGTGCGCCTCCATGGAGTCTCCAGAGCCTTTTCCTGTAATGACCTCCTCGGTTCCTTCTCTTTCAAGCTCCATATGCAGCAACCAAGCATCATCCCCAATGTTGTTGGAGGAGGACGACGAGATAGCCTTCGGGAGCTCGATACCCTGACAGAAAATATCTCGAAACAAGAACAGACGCAAAACTTACGATACGATCGTCAAAACATCAAGGAATATATATAATGAATTTTCCCATGCAAGACAAGTCTTCGAAAGGAAAACGAAGCTGGTAAAGTCCATGAGGGGCCCACGAGCTAGGGTGGCATGCCCAGGGGGTAGGGCGCGCCCCCTGGCTCGTGGACACCTCGTGCACTTTCCTGGCTAGTTATTATTTTTGTAACTTTTTATTTATTCTGAAATGAACAAACAATGCTTTTATGGAACTTTGGAATCGGTTTGCTTACCGTAACACATACCTGCCCTTTTTCAGGATTCTGGAGTGTTCTGGAAGGTTGTTTTTATGTGCTCCTCCGGTGTCATCGTTTGGATAATATTGGTTTCCTTGTTAATGGGTGTACCTAAAATATAATGTTCAATTCTTTGCCCATTAACCACCTTAGGATTTGTTCCTTCCGTGTTGTTGATCTTGATGGCTCCGGAGCAATAAACCTCCTCAAATATAGGGTCCTTCCCATTTGGAGAGGAGTTTTCCTGCAAATAATCTAAAACGAGAATTGTATAATAGAATATGATCTCCAATGTTAAATTCTCATTTTTGTATTCTCTTGTAATGACATCTTTTAACTTTTTCTTTAAACAACTTGGCATTTTCATAAGCTTGTGTCCTCCATTCATCTAGAGAACTCATGTCAAATAACCTGTTTTCACCGGCTAGTTTGAAATCATAATTAAGTTCTTTAATTGCCAAATATGCCTTGTGTTATAATTCTAGAGGTAAATGACAAGCTTTTCCATATACCATTTTATAAGGGGACATACTGATACGTCCATTTTGCATCATGATTTCTTATTGATATTTATATTATTCTTGGCCACTATTCCATTTTATGATACTATCTTAATGCCTTTTCTCTCTTAATTTACAAGGTACATCACAAAGAGGGAAATTGTCAGAAACTGGAATTCTGGACTTGAAAACCAAGAAAAAAGCTAAAAAATCTTTGGACTCCAAATGACCTGAAACTTCACGATGATTTTTTGTGGAATATATCTGAATTTATGGAGCAAAGAAGTGCCAGAGGGGGGCACCTGTTGGTGCCAAGCCAACAGGGTGAGCCCACCCCCCGGGCGTGCCCTGATGGCTTGGCAGGCCCCAGGAGGCCTCCATCACCCCTCTTCTCCTATATGATTTGTTTCGACCTGGAAAAAATCAAGAGGATACTTTCGGGACGAAGCACCACCGTCTCGAGGCGGAAACCTGGGCCAAGGCCCTTTTGCTCTCTGATACGTCTCCAACGTATCTACTTTTCCTCACTCTTTTGCCCTTGTTTTGGACTCTAATTTGCATAATTTTAATGGAACTAACCCGGACTGACGCTGTTTTCAGCAGAACTACCAGGGTATTGTTTTTGTGCAGAAATAAAAGTTCTTGGAATGGAACGAAACATTTTGGAGATTTATTTTGGAAAATATAAAAAATACTGGAGCCGGAAACCACCGGAGAGGGGGCCCAGGCTGGGCACAACACACCAGGGCGCACCAGCCCCCTCCCTGGTGGGTTGTGCCCACCTCGTGGCCCCACTTGACCTAACTCCGCCACTATAAATTCCTAAATTTGGAGGAAAAAATCAGGGAGAAAGAATTATCGTGTTTCACAAGACGGAGCCACCGCCACCTCCTGTTCTTCATCGGGAGGCCAGATCTGGAGCCCGTTTGGGGCTCCGGAGAGGGGAATCTTCGGTCTTCGTCATCACCAACCTTTCTCCATCGCCAATTCCATGATGCTCCCCACTGGGAGTGAGTAATTCCTTCGTAGGCTTGCTGGTCGGTGAGGAGTTGGATGAGATTCATCATGTAATCGAGTTAGTTTTGTTAGGGCTTGATCACTAGTACCCATTATGTTCTGAGATTGATGTTGCTATGACTTTGCTATGCCTAATGCTTGTCACTAGGGCCCGAGTGCCATGATTTCAGATCTGAACCGTTTATGTTATCATCTCTATATCTATGTTCTTGATCCGATCTTGCCTAGTCATATGCACCTATTACGTGTTATGATCCGTCAACCCCATAGTGACAATACTTGGGATACTTCGCGGTGATGACCGTAGTTTGAGGAGTTCATGTATTCACCATGTGTTAATGCTTTGTTCCGGTTCTCTATTAAAAGGAAGCCTTAATATCCCTTAGTTTCCTTATGGACCCCGCTGCCACGGGAGGGTAGGACAAAAGATGTCATGCAAGTTCTTTTCCATAAGCACGTATGACTATTTACTGAATACATGCCTACATTATATTGATGAATTGAGCTAGTTCTGTATCGCCCTAGGTTATGACTGTTACATGACGAATATCATCCAACGAGTTACCGATCCAGTGCCTACGACCTTTCCACTTATTGCTCTTGTTAAGTTACTACTACTGTTGCTGCTGTTCCAACTGCTACAAAACTATTGCTACTACTGTTACCGTTACTGTTACTATTGCTACTGCTATCAAAACTATCATATTACTGTGCTACTGATCACTCTGCTGCAGATATTTAATCTCTAGGTGTGGTTGAATTGACAACTCAACTGCTAATACTCTCAAGTATTCTTTGGCTCCCCTTGTGTCGAATCTATAAATTTGGGTTCAATACTCTACCCTTGAAAACTGTTGAGATCCCCTATACTTGTGGGTTATCAAGACCTTTTTCTGGCGCCGTTGCCGGGGAGCATAGCAATATTTGTTGAGTCACTTGGGATTTATATCAATCTATCACTATGAAGAATCTGAAGGATACTAAGACCAAGATTTTTCCCTCTACTACGAGGGGAGGTAAGGAACTGCCATCTAGCTCTGCACTTGATTCACCTTCTGTTATGAGTAAGTTTGCAACACCACCACATGCTAGTAATCCTGATATGTCGCAAGTTATTGATGATGCTACCTCTGCTATGAATGATGCTTATGATGATGCTAGTACCATGCTTGATGATAATGTGCCACTAGGAGAATTTCTTGATGAACAAATTGCTAGAGCTAAAGAAAATGAAACCACTGAAATTGATGAAGCTTATGAAACTGATAATGATTGTGAAACTCCTATTAGTCCTAGCTCTCCTAAATTTGAAATGCCCAAGATACCTGAAGGTTATGTTATGGACGAGGAGATAACTAGAGAAATTCTTTCTTGCAAGGATAGAGACGATCTTAAGAAATTGCTATGCAAGTATAAGGAAAAGACTTTAAATGCTAGAATGAAATGTGATCCTAAGTTTGCTACTTCACCTATCTTTGTTGCCGATAAGGATTATGAGTTCTCTGTCGACCCAGAGTTAATTACTTTGGTTGAATCTGATCCTTTCCATGGCTATGAAACTAAAACTGTAGTGGCACACCTTACTAAGCTGAATGATATAGCCACACTCTTTGCTCATGATGAGAAGATTCGCTACTATTATATCCTTAAGTTATTTCCGTTCTCATTAAAGGGTGATGCTAAGACATGGTACAACACTCTTGCTCCTGGTTGTGTGCGTAGTCCCCAGGATATGATTTACTACTTCTCTGAAAAATATTTTCCTGCTCATAAGAAACAAGCTGCCTTACAGGAAATATTTAACTTTGTGCAAATTGAAGAAGAGAGTCTCCCACAAGCTTGGGGGAGGCTTCTCCAGTTGCTTAATGCTTTGCCTGATCATCCTCTCAAGAAAAATGAAATACTTGATATCTTTTATAATGGACTAACCGATACTTCTAGGGACTTCGTAGATAGTTGTGCTGGTTGTGCTTTCAGGGAACGAACTGTTGAACAAGCTGAGGAATTATTGAATAGCATATTGAAGAATTATGATTATTGGACTCTTCCTGAACCACCGCCTAAACCCACTCCGAAGAAGAGGGGTATCTTATTTCTCAGTCCTGAAGATATGCAAGAGGCAAAGAAATCTATGAAGGAAAAAGGTATTAAAGCTGAGGATGTTAAGAATTTACCACCTATTGAAGAAATACATGGCCTTGACACCACCACCTCCATAGGTGGTAGAGGTAAATTCTTTATTAAAGTTTAATGAAAGTGACATCCCTCACAATAAACATCCTAGTCAATGCTTATATGAGTTTGACAACTATATTATGAAGCAAGATCATTTCAATGCTCATGTTCTGAAACAATTGAAATATAATTCTGATATGATTACTCTCTTGAGTGACTTGCTATTTAGAATCAGTAATGATGTTAGAGGTGTAGGAAAGCATGCCTCTATGGTTCAAACTCAGTTAGAACAAGTTGCTAAGTCTCAAAAAGAATTGCTTGATGAAATGAATAATAATATGCATGATTTTGCTACTAGAGTAGTAACTAGAGGAGGTAGAATGACCCAAGGACCACTTTACCCTGAGGGTCATCCTAAAAGAATTGAACAAGATTCTCACAGAATTAATCCTGATGCACCTAGTCCTTCTAGGAAGAAAAAGAAAAAGAAAAATGATAGGACTTTGCATACCTCTAGTGACACAAAAACCTCCTGATAGCAATGATGTCTCTATTTCCGATGCTGAAACTCAATCTGGTTGTGAACACCAACCTAGTGATAATGAAAATGATAATGATGATGTTAACAATGATGCTCAACCTAGTAATGATGTAGAACCAGATAATGATGTTGAAATAGAGCCTGCTCCTGATCTTGATAACCTACAATCTAAAAATAAACGATATGATAAAAGAGATTTTGTGGCTAGGAAACATGGTAAAGAAAGAGAGCCATGGGTTCAGAAACCCATTCCATTTCCACCTAAGCCATCTAAGAAAAAGGATGATGAAGAATTTGAGCGTTTTGCTGAAATGATTAGGCCAATCTTTTTGCGTACCCGCTTAACTGATATTTTGAAGATGGCCCCCTACGCTAAGTATATGAAAGACATCATCACAAATAAAAGAAAAATACCTGAAGCTTGCTAATTATTCTTTTAAAGATGGAGTACCTAAAAAACTTGGAGATCTTGGAATACCGACTATACCTTGCTCCATCAAAAGAAACTATGTTAAAACTGCTTTGTGTGATTTGGGAGCCGGTGTTAGTGTTATGCCTTTCTCCTTATATAAAAGACTTGATTTGAATAAACTCACACCTACTGAGATATCATTACAAATGGCTGACAAATCAACGGCCATACCTATCGGTATTTGTGAGGATGTGCCCATTGTTGTTGCAAATGTTACTATCTTAACGGACTTTGTTATTCTTGAGATGCCCGAGGATGACAACATGTCGATTATCCTTGGTAGACCCTTTTTGAATACTGCAGGGGCTGTTATTGATTGCAATAAAAGCAAAGTCACTTTTCATATTAATGGTAATGAGCACACGGTGCACTTTGCGAAGAAGCAATTCCAAGTGAATGGTATAAATGTTATTGAAGAATCTCCGACCATCACTATTGGAAATTTTCAATTACCTCTACCTATTGCCAAAAAGAAATATGATATAATTATTGTAGGGGATATGCACATCCCCATTGAGGTAACTTAGTGTTTTACGAAAGTTCTTCGGTTTCATGCTAATCGGAAGTGGTTGTTAATAAGACTTGATCAACCTTATTAATGAATCATTTTTTAGAGGTATGACGTCGATGAATCTAGTAAGCACAACTCTCTGCTTCCACCTTTTATTTTCTGTTTTAGTTAGTCAAATGAAATAAAATGCCATGTTTATCCTGTTTTCTGTTTTCTCAGTGCAATAAAAAAAATGACCCAAAAATAAAAATTCTCAGAATGCCCAGAAAATTTAACACGATTTTTTCCGAATATTTAAGAAATTTTGGTGCAAATAATACCAGAGGGGGGTGCACCTGGTGCCCACAAGACACCAGGGCGCGCCCTGGTGGGTTGTGGCCCCCACGTGGCCCCCCTCACTTATCTCTTTAGCCCACATCACCACCTACCTCCAGCAAAAAATCACCACAGCCACCATTTTCATGTTCTTGCTCTCAAACCCGCGGATTTCGATCTCTTTGCTCGAAGCTCCGTTTCTGAAACTGTTTGGAGGGATTGCTTTTTGGTATGTGACTCCTCCATTGCTCCAATTAGTTTTTGTTTTAGTGGGTTATTTTTAGAGTAATTAGCTACTCTTGGTGCTACTGTAGATGAGCTTGCATGTTGAATTCTTAGAGTTCTAAGTAGTTTGAATGCTCAATATGGCCTCTATCCATGCTTGGGAGTAGTTGCTAACAATCTTACAAAGTTTTGTTGACAAAATTTTTGTGGACTAAATTTTTTTAGAAATTTTATAGGAATAAAAATGCAATTCTTTAGGAGTTCGTCGAGGAGGAGATCCTCGGGAGCCTCATCCAGTGGAAGCTCAGTTCGACAGTCTTATGTTGAACCAAGCGAAAGCTCGATGCTAGATGCCGCCACCAAATCATGGTTGTGGCCTTGCGACGAGTTCATGGAAGGTGCGGGTATTAAGGAGGAATTTGGTCAATTTATTCGCAACACAGAGCTTGTCTCCTTCATCGTAGATAAGTGCCCCCAACACCTCAAGCTCACGAAAACCTTCACAAAGAAATTCAAATATTTTCCCCGTGAGTCTAGAGTTTCATTCAACCTGTACGATCATTCCTTTATCATGCCGTTAGAAATGTTTAGCGATGCATGCAAACTTCCATATGAGGGTTCCCTCGATGAACCAACAAAATCTGAGTACGAGTCATTTTTAGTTAATCTTTGCTTTGGCAAAGATAGGGGGGTTACACAAGGGAGAATTAACAGTATCCATTTTCCTTCACTACAATATTTTGCGCTCTTTAACGGTAAATGTGTTGTAGGCAAACAAGATTGTAGTACACTGTGTGCTCATGATTTGAGTCTTCTACACACTGCCATAACTGGGAATAAGGATTATAATCTTGGTGCAATTGTTGCATGAAGGTTGCAGCTCAATGCTGCTTGTGGTAATTTTTATGGAGGAATCTATGCCTCCCGTGTAGCTGAGAGATTAAAATGTATCACCATGGCCTAATGACCCCATCCTACCCACTCAGTATTTAGACTTTTATGCTATGAAGCGTCATAAGTTCCTTACGGGCACGGCCACTAACTATACCTATAACCTGAGATTTTACAAGAAACCCGTTGTTCCTGTTGTTTTGCCTGCTCCTGCTCTCTTTGATTTTCACACTAGGGGAAGATATTATGTTCTTGAGAGCGAAGCCTATGAGTACAACGTGGAGGTTGAAGCTGCCAGGAGGGCCGCGGAGTCTGCTCCGAGGTTCTCAATGAGCCATCGCCCAGTATTCATACGGATGGTGATTACCAAGCTAGGCCAAAAGCCTAAGCTTGGGGGAGTACGTATTTCCACCGACATTACATTCATGTCCACACATTTCATTCTAGTTGTCGGTGTTCATACTTTTTCATTGTATTATCCATGCTTGATCTATTTTCTCGCTTTCTTCTTGTGTGTTTGAAAAACTTTGAGAAAACCCAAAAATATTTCCTACTTCTTTTTAGTTTTCTTTCTAGCTTAGTTTAGTTGTTGCATCAAAAGAAAACCCAAAAAGATTTCTCGCTTCTTCTTTTGTTTGTTGGGAGCTATCCCGTGTAAATAGTTTTTCTTGTTTTTGTTTTTCTTCTTTAATTTGCTTTCTTCAAGAAAAACCAAAAACTGCAAAAATATTTCAGTGTGTTTCTCTGAAATTCTTTTATTTTTTATTTTGAGTCGTACCTAGGAGAAGTCCACGATGAAATTGTTGAGTGGCTCTCATCTGCATTATCGTTTATCTAACAAAGAACCCACATTACCTTGTCTTCTCCTCTTGAATAAAATGTTTGCAGATTCCAGCTTAGTCCACGACATTCTTGCACTATTATTACTTTCTTATCATTCGGTCGTGCAAGTGAAAGGTAATAATGACGACATTTGATGAATTGACTGTGGCAGAGAAAAGCGGGTATGAACTCAACTTGTTTTTGTTTTTGTAAATATGTTTAACCTAGTATCCCTTGATTCACCTCATTATGATCAAACATGTTTGCAAGGACCATTAGAGATTATAGTTGCTCATGCCATGCTTAAGTAGCTAGGAGTGGATAATGATTTATCTTGAATGTCAACATGCATTAAAATGGTTGTGATGCAGTATGATGATATGGTATCCTCCTCTGAATGTTTCAAGTGGCTTGACTTGGCACATGTTCACGCATGTAGTTAAATCAAAACCAACATAGCCTTCATGATATTTATGTTCATGGTGTCCATATCCTACTCATGCTAGTATTCAATGTTGATTATATGTAATGCATGTTCATGACCATTTTCGCTCTCTAGCTGGCCGCTTCTCAATCTAATTGCTAGCCTTCGCCTGTACTAAGCGGAAATACTGCTTTTGCATCAAAACCCTTTAACCAAGTTATGCCAGATGAGTCCACCATATCTACCTATATGCGGTATTACCCTGCCGTTCCAAAGTAAATTTGCATGTGCCACCTCTAAAAATTCAAATGAACATCTATTTTGTGTGCCTGGACCGCTCATGAAGCAACAGGGAGCGGTCAGTATCTTCCATGCTAAGCGGGTTATTCTCATGACGAGTGTTTATTCACTTGTCCTTACACGAGAGGGGCGGTAATAGGGATTCCCAGTCCCGAAATAAAAAATAAAAAATAATTAAACAAAACTCCCCCAGGAATGTTGTTGGTTTGGACGGTACCCGTGGATGCGGCTCGCCGTGGAGTGTGATTGTTGGTGAAGGGGGAGTAAACCTTTACTTTTATCGCTTGGGAACCACCACTAATTTGTTTAGCATGGAAGATATTGATAACTCCTGGTCGTGACGTTGACAGGAAGGGTGTACCTCTCAAAATTATATCTATCTCTGTTTTAAACTTTGAGCTCTGGCACCGCTGCGAATCCATGCTTCCCTCTGCGAAGGGACTATTTGTTTATTTTTATGTTGAGTCATCACCTTCTCAAATAAGCGCCAGACCTGAGAGCACTATTGTCATCCTCATGCATTGTGTATAGTTGATGTTGGGTGCAGCATGACTGGATCTTTTCTACCATGAATTACAATGTTTAGTCGCTGCTTGAACTTTGGAGGTGCTCTGCATTTATGTTTTGCGGTCTGAGAAAGGGCTAGCGAGATACCACTATTGTCATGTTGTATCATGATTGTTATTGACAAAGTGTTGGCACTTGAGATATCTTATTATTGCTCGCTAGTTGCTTATGTTATTGTTATGAGTAAATATAATTTCTAAGAGTTATTGTCGACATGGTTAGTCATAATCTTTGCTGAAAACCTGGGTGCTACTTAAGCATATATATGTAAACAAGAACAAAAGAGTTCATAAAAGTTTTTCTTTATCACTTTCAGTTTGTCAACTGAATTGCTTGAGGACAAGCAAATGTTTAAGCTTGGGGGAGTTGATACGTCTCCAACGTATCTACTTTTCCTCATTCTTTTGCCCTTGTTTTGGACTCTAATTTGCATGATTTGAATGGAACTAACCCGGACTGACGCTGTTTTCAGCAGAACTACCATGGTGTTGTTTTTGTGCAGAAATAAAAGTTCTCGGAATGGAATGAAACTTTTTGGTGATTTATTTTGGAAAATATAAAAAATACTGGAGCCAGAAACCACCGGAGAGGGGGCCCAAGCTGGGCACAATACACCAGGGCGCGCCAGCCCCCTCCCGGCGCGCCCAGGTGGGTTGTGCCCACCTCGTGGCCCCACTTGACCTAACTCTGCCACTATAAATTCCTAAATTTGGAGAGAGAAAATCAGGGAGAAAGAATTATCGCGTTTCACGAGACGGAGCCACCGCCACCTCCTGTTCTTCATCGGAAGGCCAGATATGGAGCCCGTTTGTTGCTCCGGAGAGGGGAATCTTCGGTCTTCGTCATCACCAACCTTTCTCCATCACCAATTCCATGATGCTCCCCACCGGGAGTGAGTAATTCCTTCGTAGGCTTGCTGGTTGGTGAGGAGTTGGATGAGATTCATCATGTAATCGAGTTAGTTTTGTTAGGGCTTGATCACTAGTACCCATTATGTTCTGAGATTGATGTTGCAATGACTTTGCTATGCCTAATGCTTGTCACTAGGGCCCGAGTGCCATGATTTCAGATCTGAACCGTTTATGTTATCATTTCTATATCTATGTTCTTGATCCAATCTTGCCTAGTCATATGCACCTATTACGTGTTATGATCCGTCAACCCCATAGTGACAATATTTGGGATACTTCGCGGTGATGACCGTAGTTTGAGGAGTTCATGTATGCACCATGTGTTAATGCTTTGTTCCGGTTCTCTATTAAAAGGAGGCCTTAATATCCCTTAGTTTCCTTATGGACCCCGCTGCCACGGGAGGGTAGGACAAAAGATGTCAAGCAAGCTCTTTTCCATAAGCACATATGACTATTTACGGAATACATGCCTACATTACATTGATGAATTGAGCTAGTTCTGTATCGCCCTAGGTTATGACTGTTACATGACGAATATCATCCAACGAGTTACCGATCCAGTGCCTACAACCTTTCCAATTATTGCTCTTGTTAAGTTACTACTACTGTTGCTGCTGTTCCAACTGCTACAAAACTATTGCTACGACTGTTACCGTTACTGTTACTATTGCTACTGCTACCAAAACTATCATATTACTGTGCTACTGATCACTCTACTGCTGATATTTAATCTCCAGGTGTGGTTGAATTGGCAACTCAACTGCTAATACTCTCAAGTATTCTTTGGCTCCCCTTGTGTCGAATCTATAAATTTGGGTTGAATACTCTACCCTCGAAAACGGTTGCGATCCCCTATACTTGTGGGTTATCACTCTCCGGCAGCGAGATTCTGCCGAGGAAACTTCCCTCTGGAGGGGGAAATCGAAGCCATTGTCATCACCAACGCTTCCTCCTTCGTGGGAGGATCAATCTTTGTCAACATCTTCACCAGCACCATCTCATCTCAAACCCTAGTTCATCTCTTGTTTTCAATCTTTGTCTCAAAACCTCAGATTGGTACCTGTGGGTTACTAGTAGTGTTGATTACGTCTTGTAGTTGATGCTTGTTGGTTTGTTTGGTGGAAGATAATATGTTCAGATCCTTTATCATATTTATTATACGTCTGATATTGAACATGGAGATGATTTGTGAGTAGTTACTTTTGTTCTTGAGGACATGGGAGAAGTCTTGTTATAAGTAATCATGTGAAGTTGGTATTCGTTCGATATTTTGATGATATGTATGTTGTTGCTTCCTTTAGTGGTGTCGTGTGAGCGTCGACTACATGACACTTCACCATATTTTGGGCCTAAGGGAAGGCATTGTGGAGTAATAAGTAGATTATGGGTTGCAAGAGTGGCAGAAGCTTAAACCCTAGTTTATACGTTATTTCATAAGGGGCTGATTTGGATCTACATGTTTCATGCTATGGTTAGATTTATCTTAATTCTTCTTTCGTAGTTGCGGATGCTTGCAAGAGGGGGTAATCATAAGTGGGTTGCTTGTTCAATTAAGAACATCACCTTAGCACCTGTCCACCCACATATCAAATTATCAAAGTAACGAATGCGAATCAACTCAACATTTTGAACATGACTAGATAGAAATTCCCATGTGTCCTCGAGAGCGCTTTACTTCATATAAGAGAATTGTCTGACCTGTCCTTTATTATAAAAAGGATTGGGCTACCTTGCTACACACTTGTTACTTTTGCTACTTGTCACTTGTTATGAATTATCTTGCTACAAAACTATCTATCACTGTTACTTATAACACTTGCAGAGAATACCTTGCTCAAAATTGCTTATCATTTCCTTCTGTTCTTCGTTGGGTTCGACACTCTTGCTTATCGAAAGGACTACGATTGATACCCTATACTTGTGGGTCATCAATACTCTTTTTTGGCGTCGTTGCCAGGGAGTGAAGCACCTTTGGTGAGTGGAATTTGGTAAGGAGGAAACACTTTCGGTGTGTGCTGAAATTTACCGTTGCTTGTCACTATGGATAATAATCCTTTGAAGGGCCTGTTTGGGGTATCTTCATCCTGACCAGAAGTGGAAAAAGTTGCCCATCAACCTACTAAACCTACTGAAAATATTTATTATGAGATTCCTTCAGGTATGTTAGAGAAATTGCCAGCTAATCCTTATGCAGGAGATGGAACAACTCATCCTGATTTGCACTTGATATATATAGATGAGATTTGTGGATTGTTTAAGCTTACAGGTTTATTCGAGGACAAAGTCAAGAAGAGGGGTTTCCCTTTATCTTTGGAGGGAAAATCATTGATTTGGTATAGGGTATTGGATGGCTGGAATATGGGACTGGAACCGGTTGAAGCTGGAGTTTCACCAAAAGTTTTATCCTATGCATTTAGTTCATCGTGATTGGAATTATATATATAATTTTTGGCCTCGTGAAGGAGAAAGCATTGCTCAATCTTGGGGAAGGCTTAAATCTATGATGCACACTTGTCCCAACCATGAGCTCTCAAGAGAAATAATTATACAAAACTTTTATGCTCGACTTTCTTATGATGAGCAATTAATACTCGATTCTTCTTCCACTGGTTCCTACATGAAGAAAACTATTGAATTCAAATGGGATCTTCCGGAAAGAATTAAATGCAACACTGAAGATTGGGAGCTCGACGAAGGTAAAGAGTTAGGTATAAAGCTTGAGTTTGGTTGTGTTAAATCTTTTATTGAAACCGATAGTTTTCATAAGTTTAGCGCTAAATATGAACTTGACTCTGAGATAGTAGCTTCCTTTCGTGAAACCTTTGCTGCTCATGTTGATCTCCCTAAGGATAAATGGTTTAAATATCATCCACCCATTGAAGAATTGTTAGAGGAACCTATCATTGATAAAGAAGAAACCATTATTTATAATATTGATCTAGTTGTGCCCACTAGTTGTATTGAAAAAACACCTTTTCCTGTTAGGATTAAGGAACATGCTAAGGCTACAACTGTGGTTAATAAAAGCAATACTAGAACACCCAAACCTGCTGAACAAATAAAAGTAGAACCTAATATTGCAATGGTTAAAGATCACTTGGTTCATAATATAGATGATCAGGTTATTTACTTATGTGATGAAGCTGCTAGAATTGCAAAACCTGTTAGAAACAAACGAGATGAGTTAGATAAAAACAAACCAGTTGTTGGCATGCCTGTTATTTCTGTTAAGATAGGAGGTCATTGCTATCATGGCTTGTGTGATATGGGTGCTAGTGTGTGTGCTATTCCTTTTACCTTATATCAAGAAATTATGAATGACATAACACCCATTGAAATGGAAGACATTGATGTTACCATTAAACTTGCAAATAGAGACACTATTTCACCACTTGGGATTACTAGAGATGTTGAAGTCTTGTGTGGAAAAATTAAGTACCCTACTGATTTCTTGGTACTTGGTTCACACCAAGATAATTTTAATCCCATTATATTCGGTAGACCTTTCTTGAATACTGTCGGTGTACTAAAGTATGGGTCCCTTTAGTACCCCTTACTTGTGTACGGGCAGTTGTAGCCGAACCGCGGCAGGCCTTGCCGGGGAATAGCTAGGAGCAATCTCAAGACGAAGATAGTGCTTGCCGGCGAGGAGCGAGCCGGCAAGCCAGGAGCCCCGGCAAGCCTTGCCGGAAAAAGATGTTCGAGTCAACGACCGGACTAGAAGGCAGAAGGCCAAAGGGGTGCGAAGGCCCGGCAAGACCCTTGCCGGCAAGGCCTCGCGGCCGGCGAGGCGAAGGCCCGGCAAGCCCCGGTCCCGGCAAGCGTCGGACCCGGCAAGCCCCGGGCCCGGCAAGGATTCAGCCCCGGCAAGGCTCTGCACAGTGTAGCGCTATCGCTCCTGCACAGCGGCCAACCTTGTCGTTTAGGGTTTGTCCTAATGATGACGTGGCGCGATGCTGGCCACGGGATGCTTAAGCGGTGCTGATGGGATGGCTGCTTTTGCCCATCCCCTGTAAAGCTTTTCCAAGCCCAAGACGCTGAGGGACACCTCGACGGACACCTCACAGTGCATTTAATGAGCTTGTCCTAAGCCGTCAGGGTTAGGTATGATAACACTGTAGTGACCCTGTAGCTACTTTCCACCTCATACCTTATCCCTTACGCCACTGTGGTAGCCCCTTTGACTCATATAAAAAGGAGGCCCAAGGCATAGCTACGGGGGGGGAGCACTTCGGAAGCTCATTCTGCATGCGTAGCTGCTACTGTAGCTCCCAGAACTTGGCCAAGAATATCCACAATAATACCATCAAAGCAGGAGTAGGGTTTTACGCATCCGTGCGGCCCGAACCTGGGTAAATTCCCCGTGTGCTGTTCGCTAGTTCTGCTCTTCGTGCAATCCTCTCCCCTTGCCGAACCGTAAAGGGATCTGCTCGATAGCGATCCCATAGGTGTTCGTTTCCCACGACATCTTTGGCGCGCCAGGTAGGGGGATCGAGGTTGTGCGAACCTGATCTAGCGATCAGCGCGTCAGATCTTCGATCATTTTCCTCACCATGGCTCCCAAGAAGAAGGGTTTCATGGCGGTTGGTCCATCTGCGTCCGTCGTACCTGATGCTGCGCGCACAGGCGACGGGGTAGGCGCGGGTGGAGGAGGTGGAGGCTCCGAGCTTCCACGGCGTTCCGGCAATCCGAGCCGGACGAGCAACAGGTCCAGGGATGGAGCTGCGCAACCTGCGGGTGGTGCAGCGACATCCAAGGATGGAGCGGTGCCTTCCAGGACGAATACACCGGCGCATGCACCGCGACCTTCTCAGGACGCGCATGACGTGCGGCCTCAAGATGTTGGTGGTTCTGGGTGTCCGCATGGGAAGTCCCCTGTACATCATTCCCAGGGTGCGCAGGGCCAAGATCCACGCCAGCGCGCTGGTGGAGGCCGCGCGCGGGTGCAGAGTCATGATGATGCTCCTTCTAACCCGGTTAGGAGTTTGAGCACCTCACGTTCTTCGCACCTATCGCCGCCGCCTACGCCTGCAGAGGCGTTGGCGCGGGCTCAGCTGCTCCTAGACTTCCCTCCCGCCGCGGAGAAGCTAGACGAGTGGCGAGCTGCTATCCAGAGCCTCATCGGCCTAGCCAACAACGACGTGCCGCAGCAGGGTGAACCCTCGCGGCTGCCGTCGTCTAGGCTGGTGCGTGCCGATGGAGAGAAGACCGGAGCTGGAACGACCACGTTGCGTTCCCCTCCGTTGCGTCAAGAGCGGTCGTTAACTCGGCGGACCAGCGCCCGTGAGGATGATTCCACGGCATCGTCTGATCCGCGGGTTCGCCGCGATCAACGTCACGTTCTTCGGGAACGGAAGAAGGAGGACGCTCGAACCACCATCGAGCGCCGAAGGGAAGCGCGTCGCCAGTCCGACAAGCGCGCTGGGATCACTGTTGACGAGCCCGCGCCAGGGTATCCTGGCTACCTACCTTACGAGGTGGGTTGTCCAGCGTTTACTCGTGAGCTGCGGCGAGTCCAGTGGCCCAGCTCCCGCTCCTTCAAGCCGGAAGTACCGGAGAAGTACGACGGCAAGACTCATCCGTCCGAGTTCTTGAGCATCTACACCATCGCGGTGCAGGCTGCCGGGGCTCGTGACGATAAGGTGCTGGCTAACTATTTTCCGTTGGTGCTGAAGCCCAACGTGAGATCGTGGTTGATGCACCTGCCCGAGAATTCCATCTCTTCTTGGGCCGACCTGTGCCATCAGTTTGTTGGCGCCTTCGCCGGCGGCCATCAAGCTCCTGGCCAGGAGAGTGATCTGCACATCATTCCTCAGAAAGAAGGCGAAACTTTGCGCAAGTATATCCAGAGGTTCACCCGCGTCCAACACAATATCCCTGACGTTCATCCTGCCGCCGTTATCAGCGCCTTTCATCAGAACGTGCGCAACCGAAAGATGCGGGAGGAGCTGGCGATGAACAAGGTCAAGGATGTCGCCGAGCTCTACGCTTTGGCCGACAAGTGCGCCCGGGCGGAGGAAGGGAGGAGACTCCCCGGCGAGAACGCCGGCGCTGGAGTCAACTCCGAGAGCGATGACACTCCTGCCCCGGCAAAGAAAGGGAAGCGGAAGAACAGGAAGCGCAAAGGCAAGGCCGTGCTTGCCGTTGAAAGTTCCGGCAACGTCGGCACCGCCAAAAAGTCCAAGACCGACGACCCCGGCAAGGAGGTTGCCGGGTGTGCGGCGTGTCAGGCCTTGGCGGCTGCCGATAAGCCAGAAGGATCCGGCAAGCAGTACTGCAAGATCCACCGAACCAAGGGCCACGACCTCTAGGACTGCCGGCAAGTAGAGGAGCTTGCCGCGAAGCAGCACGCCGAGTACGAACGACGCGACAAGGAGCGAGCCCAAGATGGTGCCGGAGGGTCCGGCAGGGAGCGCGGTCGAGGAGGACGACGCGGCAAGCCTGGACAGCGGCAAGAGAAGCCTGCTCGGGGCCGCGGCAGGAAAGAAGGAGATGAAGATGCAGATGAGGGCGATGACGAGTCTAGCGAGCGGGAGTTTCAGAAGGCCACAGAGGTTATGTGCGTCGACGGAGGCGCCTCCCTGCATCTTTCTCACCGCCAGCTCAAGCGGTGGGCGCATGAGATTCTTGCGGCCGAGCCCTCTATTGATGCGCAGAAGCCGCTGAGGTGGTCCCACACGCCCATCATTTTCGATGCCGAGGATCACCCTGACCGCACTACCGTTGTCGGATGCTTGCCGTTGTTGGTCTCGCCAACAATTCGCAACCTCCAGGTAACGAAGATGTTGGTTGACGGTGGTGCCGGCCTGAATCTCATCTCGCCGGACGTCCTCAAGAGGCTGCAAATTCCTGATGAAGACCTCGAAGAGACAGGCTCCTTCCAAGGGGTCAATCCAGGAAGATACCAGCCCAAGGGCAAGATCACGCTGCCGGTAACATTCGGCAGCGAGCTGAACTTTTGGACGGAGAAGGTTGTCTTCGACGTCGCCAAGATTCCGTTGCCGTACAATGGGATCCTTGGCCGCCCCGCGCTGGCCAGGTTCATGGCGGCATCGCATTACGCCTACAACGTCCTAAAGATGCCCGGTCCGATGAGCGTCATCACTGTCCACTCCGACAAGAAAGACGCGCTCGTCTGCACCGACAAGCTCTACCGGGAAGCAGTTGCAGCGTCCGCCGCCAAGGCGCATGCTCCTGCCGTTCAAGATCCCGGCAAGAAGAAGCCCGGCAAGACCCCTGGTACAAACTCCGGCAAGCGCGCCTCTCCGCAGTGCTGCACTACCGAGGAGGATGCACCGGGGAGCTCTGCCGGCCAGACCAAGAAATCCAAGGCTGCTCCGCCTGAGACCAAGAAGGTGCCTGCCAAGGAGGACGGGACGGGAGGAACTTTCACCATAAGTTCCACCCTTGATGACAAATAGGAAAGCGCGCTCGTTGCCTTCCTACGGGCGAATGTCGATGTGTTTGCATGGCAACCATCTGACATCCCCGGTGTTCCCAGGGAGGTGATTGAGCACCGCCTAGCCGTCTGTCCTCACGCGCGGCCCGTCAAGCAGAAGGTGCGGAAGCAAGCTATGGAGCGGCAAGAGTTTATTGCGCAAGAAATCAAGAAACTTGAGGCGGCAGGCCTGGTTAGAGGAGTCCTCCATCCTACGTGGTTGGCCAATCCAGTTGTTGTGCGCAAGGCGAATGGTAAATGGAGGCTATGTATTGACTTTACAGATATCAATAAAGCCTGCCCAAAAGATCCTTTTCCCTTGCCGCGCATCGACCAGATTGTGGATTCCACTGCCGGCTGCGATCTGCTGTCATTCCTTGACGCATACTCAGGCTATCACCAGATCTTCATGGCGAAAGAAGACGAAGAGAAGACCGCATTTATCACCCCATGTGGCACATACTGCTTCTTGCGTATGCCTTTCGGGCTGAAAAGTGCTGGGTCGACCTTCGCTAGAGCTGTCCAGATCGGTTTCGAGACCCAGCTCCATAGAAATATGGAAGCTTACATGGATGACATAGTGGTCAAAACCAAGGACAAAGCAACGCTCATTCAAGATCTGGAGGAGACATTTGCAAATTTGCGTAGGATCAACCTGAAGCTCAACCCGGAGAAGTGCGTGTTTGGCGTTCCATCCGGCAAGCTTCTCGGGTTCTTTGTATCTCAGCGTGGAATTGAAGCTAATCCGGACAAGATCAAAGCAATCGAGCAGATTGAAGCACCAAGACGAGTCAAGAATGTGCGCCGCCTCGCCGGCTGCGTCGCTGCTTTGAGCAGGTTCATCTCAAAGTCTGCTGAACGCGCCCTGCCCTTTTTCAAAATCTTGAAGAAGGCAGGTCCCATGAAGTGGACTCCAGAAGCGGAGGCAGCGCTGCAGGATTTGAAGAAATACCTCTCCTCTTCGCCAGTACTAGTCGCGCCTAGGCCACAAGAGCCGTTGCTGCTATATCTAGCGGCAACGAATCAAGTGGTTAGTGTTGCGCTAGTAGCGGAGAGAGAAGCAGAGGAGGATGTAGCGGCAACGGCAGGCCCGCCAAGCGGCTTGCCGGGGGCAGCCCCGGCAGAGTCTGGTGCCGGCAAGGAAGGATTTGCGCAGTCAAGTTTAGCAGCACAGAAGAAGAAGATGGTGCAGCGCCCAGTCTATTTTGTCAGCTCCCTGTTGCAGGGGGCTAGGTCGAGATATTCTGGTGTGCAGAAGCTGCTCTTCGGCCTTCTCATGGCCTCGAGGAAGCTGCGCCATTACTTCCAAGCACATGAGATCACCATCGTCACTCGCTTTCCGTTGCAACGGATTCTCCGGAACCCGGAAGCGACTGGCAGGATTGTAGAGTGGGCATTGGAGCTGTCATGCTTTGGTCTCAAGTTCGAAAGTACTTCAACTATCCAGAGCAGAGCCTTGGCAGAGTTCATTGCAGAATGGACGCCAACGCCAGACGACGAAGTTCAAGAATCAGTGACCCCCGGGAAGGAATCAGGGCAAACATGGGTCATGTACTTTGATGGAGCCTTTTCGCTGCAAGGCGCCGGTGCCGGTGTGCTGCTTGTCGCACCCACCGGAGAGCACCTCAAGTACGTCATCCAGATGCATTTTCCCCGGGAGAGATCGACCAATAACACGGCAGAGTATGAAGGATTGCTTGCCGGTCTCAGGATCGCGGCAGACCTTGGGATCAGGAAGCTCATCGTCAGGGGTGACTCCCAGCTCGTCGTGAGGCAGGTCAACAAAGATTATCAGAGCCCGTTGATGGAAGCTTACGTTGATGAAGTGAGGAAGCTGGAAGAGCGCTTTGACGGTCTTCAGACAGAGCATGTTCCTCGATCAGAGAACAGCATTGCTGACGACCTGTCGAAACGTGCCGCACTCAAGTTACCTGTGGAACCAGGGACTTTTGTGCTCCGCTTGACTCAACCATCCGTGTCGCCATCGACAAGGCCTGATAAGAGAAGAAAGTTAAGTACCGGCGAGTACATCCCGGCAGGGCTTCCCGAAGCCCCCGGCAAGAATCTTGCCGGGAACGACCTGGTTGCCGGTGGGCAGCGGCTTCGTGCAGAGCCTCAGGTTCTTGCCGCCGAAGCAAGCGCCCCTGCGACCGAAGAAATACCAGTTGCCGGTGAGCAGCTGCTCCGCCAAGAACCTCAGGTTCTTGCCGTAGAAGCAAATGCTCCCGCAGCTGAAGAGTTGCCTTTAGTCCTTGTCGTCGAGCCGCAAGCTCCGGCATGGGCGCAGCAAATAGTCCATTTCCTTCAGACAGGAGAACTCCCTGAAGAGCAGGAAGAAGCTGAAAAAGTAGCCCGTCAGTCAAGTATGTACCAGTTCGTCGATGACGTCCTGTACAGAAAGAGACCCAACGGTGTGAAATTGAAGTGCATTCCTCGGGAAGATGGACTAGAACTGTTGGCAGAGATTCATGGGGGCATATGTGGATCCCACATAGGCTCAAGGGCCCTTGCCGGCAAGGCATTCCGGCAAGGATTCTTCTGGCCTACTGCTCTCCAGGATGCAACTGCACTAGTAACCAAGTGTGAAGCGTGCCAGTTTCATTCGAAGCAACTTCATCAGCCAGCTCAAGCTCTCCAGACGATTCCTCTCTCATGGCCCTTCTCGGTCTGGGGGCTCGACATACTGGGTCCCTTCCCCCGCGCTGCCGGGGGCTTCGAGTACTTGTACGTTGCCGTCGACAAGTTCACGAAGTGGCCAGAAGTGGAAGCAGTGAGGAAGGTGACGGCACAGTCAGCGGTCAAGTTCTTCAAGGGGATTGTGTGCCGTTTTGGTGTGCCGAACAGGATCATCACCGACAACGGTACGCAGTTCACTAGTCGCACCTTCAAGCAGTACGTCCAAGACCTTGGCGGCAAGATTTGTTTTGCCTCTGTTGCTCACCCGAGGAGTAACGGCCAAGCGGAGAGGGCGAACGCTGAAGTGCTGCGCGGTCTCCGGACCAGAACTTTCGACAAGCTGCGCAAGCATGGAAGACGCTGGATTGATGAGCTGCCGGCGGTTCTTTGGTCGATCAGGTCGACGCCAAATCGAGCCACCGGCCAGACACCCTTCGCTCTGGTCTACGGAGCGGAGGCAGTTCTCCCCACGGAACTCATATACGGGTCACCTCGAGTGCTCGCTTATGATGAGCTTGAGCAAGAACAGTTGCGGCAAGGCGACGCGCTGCTCCTTGAGGAGAACCGTCTTCGGGCTGCTGTGCGAGCCGCTCGCTATCAGCAAGCTTTGCGCCGCTATCATAGCCGCAAGGTTCATGCCCGGAGTCTTGAGGAAGGCGACCTTGTTCTTTGGCGCGTTCAGTCGGCCAAGAATTCCAACAAGTTGACGCCGAAGTGGGAAGGCCCTTACCGGGTAGTGCGAGTCACCAGGCCTGGCGCTGTCCGCCTGGAGACCGAAGAGGGCTTGCCGGTGAGCAACTCCTGGAATATCGAGCACCTTCGCAAGTTCTACCCGTGAAGGGCAGTTGTTGGGTTTCTTGCTGTGATAGCGATACGGCCAGCAGGCTGCTGACGACCCGAATCTAGCGCTCGCGGCAGCGTAACGCTCCGGCAGGATCCCGGCAACGCCATTCTGTACTAATCTTGCCGGATGGCATGTGATCCTTTGTACAGAGCAGGCACATCTTTTGTGCTTAGTTAATAAGTTTGCAGTGCTTTACATTTCTTGCCGATTTCATGCTTTATGTATGCATGTGTTTATCCGAAGTGTATATTGCACTTGCCCCGATTTCCTGCCGTAGTAGCGATACGCCACGCTGAACACTGTCGGACTCCGGTCCAGTGCTCGCGGCAACGTAACGCTCCGGCAAGCTCCTGGCAATGCCCCTCTGTGAGATCTAACGAACCGTCCAGGTTCCATAACATTTATTTTCTCTTCTTTCTTTTTCTTAAAGAGATAGAAGATTCCCTCGCGCGCAAGTTTGCCGGGGGGGGGGGGGGGGAAGGAGAATGATGGAATGGATACCAGGGGACGTTCAAGGTTGATGCTTTGCCGGGAGAAGAAAAGAATAACGGCGAAAGCCAGAGCTAAGTTGCTGACCCCTTTAGCAGATTTCAATTTTTTGTAAGGCTATATCCCTTGAACTGTTTCGGCTTTGTATGGAAAACCTGTTCGCGATGGAATCTTGTCGTGGTTAGGCTTGCGCCCTTATTCCGTTTCGAGTCCGCTCAACGGTTTAGGTGGCCGCGCTGAAAGCGTCAAGGTTTCTTGCCGTGAGCAGCACCGCCTACTGAGCGCTGTCGGGCTCCGGTCCAGCGCTCGCGGCAAGGCCATGCTCCGGCAAGTGCCCAGCAAAGCGTAGGGTGTATGCTATACAAAGAGAGATTGATCAAGGGGAAATAGCATGCATAGATTCAGATAAGGTAGATTATATATATATATATAAGATAGTTGCCACGTTACTAACGTAAGACCAAATGCTTGTCTTTTACATGTAACGCGGCGGCAAGACAAGGAGAAAAATAAGGAGGGCTACAGTTAATCTCGGCGGTCGCCTTCGACCCTCTTCACTTGGCCTATCCGTTCGACGATGGGCGCGACAAGCTCCTGCAGAGCCTTGGCGTCCGCATCCTTCGGCAGGCGGCTGAAGACCTTGGTGAAGTCGACGCCGGGATTCCTGTACGCCACTTTCATCAGCAGCATCTGGACCACGTCCTGGCAGAGCTTCCTGGACTCGCTGGCGAGCTTGCCGGAGTGGGTTGCTTGGAGTTGCTTGAGCGCATCGACGAGACTTTCGAAGAACATGGTGATCCTGGCGCTCTCGCTTATCCTGTCGTTGGCAGAATACCCGAAGCCCTGAAGATTCATGTCCTCCAGCTCCGCGGCAAGCCTCTTGGCGACGTCCACCAGCTTGGCGGTCCAGACCCCTGTGCCGGTGACGTAATCTTGATGCGTGGCATAGGCGTTCTTGAGCAGCTCCTGCTCGTCGTGGAGGTCCTTGGCCAAGGTCTTCCCGCGAGCTCGGGTAGCTTCCAGGGACTCCTCCAACGTGGATAGTTTCAGCTTCAGATTTCCAATGAAGTCGTTGGCGGAGGCGAGCTGTTTGATCTTCTCGGACGCGGCGAGCTGCATCTCCACCAGGTTGTGGAGGGTTTTCTCCTTATCGGCCTCGAGGGCAGCGATCTTCTTGCCGTGTTCCTTGAGAATGGCTTCCAGCTTCTTCGCCTTCCCCTCCAGCGAGTTCTTGGCGGTCTCCGCAGCCTCGGCAGCGTCGAGTGCCTCCTTGAGCTTGCCGGCGTGGTCTGCAGTTAGAGCGGCGAGCGCTGCCGTTTGGCTTTGCTCAAGCTCCTGGACCCGCCGCGCGACAAGACTTTCGAGCTCTTCATCCTTGTTGCGAAGCTTGGCGGCAAGCGCCGCCTCGCGGGCGGCAAGGTCCTCTTCTTGGGCGTCAAGGCTGATGCGGCGCTGCGTCAAGAGGGCTTCTGCCGCGGCGGCTTGCTGGGCGGCCTCCTCCTGCGCTTTCTCGATGTCTGATTGCTTCAGCAGGAGGACGTTCCGCTCTTCCGCCAGCTGCTCCTGATAAATATTCAGCTCTTGGAGGGCCTCGCCATACCAAGCCTGTGTCTCCGTGACGCGTTGTTGGAAGTCTCCTTCTGCGGCCTCGACGAGCGCTGCCCGGGAGTCCAGTTTCTCCTTCCGGGCGTGGTAGAGCGTCTGGAGCTTCTGATAATTGTCATTCATGGCTTGAAGTAGCTGCTCCTCCTTGAGCTCACTGATGGCGGTGACGGTGATTTCCCCGTCAAGATGCTCTCCTTCAACCAGCTCTTTGATGCTTGCCGACCCCGGCATGCTGACGACGTTCTTGCCGGCCCTGATGTATTGGCTTGAGGGAGGGGCCTGGAACGACGAGGATTGGTCTTCGGCAGTCGAGGGCCCCGCGGCAGTAGAAGCGCCTGGCGCTCCTGCGGCGGAAGCGCCGTCAGTATTGCCGCGGGTCTCCTCGCCGGCCCCCTCGGCGGCCTTGGCGGCCTCGGCGGCAGTGGCCTTGGCGGCCTCAGCGGCAGCGGCCTTGGCGGCCCTTGCGGCCTCGGCGGCGGCATGCTTGGCGGCCTCTTCGGCAGCAACCTTGCCGGCTTCAGTGGCGACATCCTTGGCGGTCTCTTCAATGACGGCGTCAGTATCCATGAGCTCTGTCAGAAGAAGATTGAAGATCAAGGAGTTAATTAAGATGAAGCTGGGAAGGAAGTTCAAGAAGACAAAAAAAAAAAAAGGGGGGGGGAGAGAGATAAAAGATTTCTAAGGGCGAGTGGTTCACCTGCGTCATGGTCGTCGCGGTAGAACCCGCCCGAAGATTCCTTTGTGGGCTGCGTGGTCGACGGGTGCGGCATGTCGAGGGTGGTCCTTGCCGGCGACCTCTGTTGCTGCTCTGTTCCTGCACGCCCCAAGATGTTAGCTGTGAAGATTACCGCCCCGGCACTCGCCAGCGGGAAGAGAGTATTTGGCTCACGCTGGGGGCTGTGCCGGGGGCTGCGGCGAGGATTGTGCCTTGGGCTTGGCTCCGGGCTGGACTCGATAGTCACCGGCTCTTCAGAAGTGCTTGCCGGCGGCTCGACGCTCGTGGAAGTCTTGGCCTTCTTGGCCACCCTTTCCGCCAAGGTCTCCTCATCCCTGGAGAGGCAAGATCATCAAGACTAGTCAAGGAAATCGGAAGGCAAGAACGGAAGCTGTGGCAGAACACTTACTCCTCTTCTTCCTCCTCGTTCTCGAGGATGGATAGGTCGAAGGCGGCCCCCGTCACAGTGCTTGGCGGAGGAGGAGAGGTCGTTCTGGGGCGCTTGCCGGCGGCGGCTTGCCGCGCTGCCTCGTCGGCAACGGCTTGCCGCGCCGCTTCGTCAGCAGCCTCCTTGCCCGAAGCTTCATCGTTCAGCGCTGACTGGTGAGCAGGAGCGCCGGTGCTGGCCTTCCGAAGGACGCGCCTCCGTGCCTGTCGAAGAGCTGGGGGCTGCTCTTCCTCCTCCTCTTCCTCCTCGGCGGCTGCTCCAGCAGAAGGGCCCCCGGCAGCGGCTCCGCTCGGCTCCCCGGCAGCCTGACCTCGCCCGGCAAAATCTTCCCGCAGCAAGTCCTCGCCTTCGCTGGACTCGGCGCTGCTGGCTTCTTCGGCAAGGTTCGCCTCTTCCGCCCTGTTGGCGATGTGGACGAGCTCCTCCTCCGTGGTGGCGCGGACAAGGTCCTCCTCGCGGATGGCCTTCTCCGTCAAGTTGTCGAAGAATGCCAGCGCCTGCTCCGCGGACGGCTCGATCCACCTCTTGTCGATGCCGTGGGCGTTGAACACCGGCATCATGGTGATGATGGAGGTGAGCGATGAGTTGTTGCACAGTGGAACGACGCCAGCCGGCAAGTTCCCCACTGCTCCAGAATTAAAGAGCTGTTGGCAGAGGGCTGCGTGCCCCATGGCTGTTAGATTATTATCCAGCCCAGGCCGCACCCTCATGACGTCGGCGGCATTCGTGTACTCCCAGGCAGGACGCCCTTTGTTCTGCAGTGGGGCGATGCGCCGGCGAAGGAAATCTGAAGCAATCATCTCCACCTTCAGCCCGGCAGCCTTGAGGCGGAGTATCCTGGTGGTGGCGATGGTCAGCTTGCTGTCGTCAGGGTCCACAGCACCCCAATCCTTGCCGCGGACCACCTTCTGCTTCCGCACCTCGCAGAACGGTAGGGGCTCCTTTTCTCGGACCCAGCACCACTTGCTGCGCCACTCATCCCATCTCTCGCGATAGAGCCCCTCTGGGTACGTCTCCTTGGTCGCCGTCCTCGGAATCCAAGCGATGCTGCCGGAGAGGGCGTCGCCCTTTTGGGTGCGGGGGTAGAAGTAGTGCCGGAAAAGTGCTGTGCTCGGGATGACCCCAACGAAATTTTCGCAAAGGTGCGCGAAGACGGACATGCAAGTCACGGCATTCGGCGTGAAGTCTAGCAGCTGGAAGCCGTAAGTGATCATGATATCTACGAAGAAGTCCGAGTATGGAGGGCAGAGGCCGCACCAAAAGTAATCGGCAAAGAAGGGATAATCCCCTGGCTCTGCCCTACGAGAAGCTACACTCACTTTGGTGGCTGGATGCGCCGTGGTCTCCTTCGCCCATGCGAACTGGTACCTCTTCTTCAGGGCCTTCGCATCAAGCGTCGGGGGGAAGACAGCGCGCTCCTTCCGCATCTTCACCAGCTTGCTTTCCGCGGCGGCCGCTTCCTCCGCCTTGCCCTTGCCCTTGCTCGGCTTGGGCGGCATGGTGGCTATGGGAGTGGGCGTTGAAGACGTCGAGAGCGCGGTGGAGGCAGGCGGAGGGAGAAAAGCTCTGTTTTGGGCGCAAGGAAGAAGACGATGGCGACGGTTCTGAGATTGAGATTGGAAAGGTGAAAGCGATGGGGGGTAAATGAGCAGCGTCTCTGCGATTCCTTTTTTATGGGGAAGGCGCGGGACTGGCTCTTTAACCGCCCGCTTTTACTGCGCGCCCACGTCTCCCACGTCGCGCGATTAATGCGCGTAGTGGAGGGGCGTGGTAAAAGAGATCATGATTACGGACAGTTATTCCCTGCCACGTGCACCCGTGCACTGTTTTGGGCCTAGCCCAACAGGCCTGGCACCCGTGTATGGCCTAGGCCCGGGGGCTCCTGTCGGTGTACTAAAGTATGGGTCCCTTTAGTACCCCTTACTTGTGTACGGGCAGTTGTAGCCGAACCGCGGCAGGCCTTGCCGGGGAATAGCTAGGAGCAATCTCAAGACGAAGATAGTGCTTGCCGGCGAGGAGCGAGCCGGCAAGCCAGGAGCCCCGGCAAGCCTTGCCGGAAAAAGATGTTCGAGTCAACGACCGGACCAGAAGGCAGAAGGCCAAAGGGGTGCGAAGGCCCGGCAAGACCCTTGCCGGCAAGGCCTCGCGGCCAGCGAGGCGAAGGCCCGGCAAGCCCCGGTCCCGGCAAGCGTCGGACCCGGCAAGCCCCGGGCCCGGCAAGGATTCAGCCCCGGCAAGGCTCTGCACAGTGTAGCGCTATCGCTCCTGCACAGCGGCCAACCTTGTCGTTTAGGGTTTGTCCTAATGATGACGTGGCGCGATGCTGGCCACGGGATGCTTAAGCGGTGCTGATGGGATGGCTGCTTTTGCCCATCCCCTGTAAAGCTTTTCCAAGCCCAAGACGCTGAGGGACACCTCGACGGACACCTCACGGTGCATTTAATGAGCTTGTCCTAAGCCGTCAGGGTTAGGTATGATAACACTGTAGTGACCCTGTAGCTACTTTCCACCTCATACCTTATCCCTTACGCCACTGTGGTAGCCCCTTTGACTCATATAAAAAGGAGGCCCAAGGCATAGCTACGGGGGGGGGAGCACTTCGGAAGCTCATTCTGCATGCGTAGCTGCTACTGTAGCTCCCAGAACTTGGCCAAGAATATCCACAATAATACCATCAAAGCAGGAGTAGGGTTTTACGCATCCGTGCGGCCCGAACCTGGGTAAATTCCCCGTGTGCTGTTCACTAGTTCTGCTCTTCGTGCAATCCTCTCCCCTTGCCGAACCGTAAAGGGATCTGCTCGATAGCGATCCCATAGGTGTTCGTTTCCCACGACAAATACTGTCAATGCTGAAATTAATTGTGTTACAGAAAAGGTTAAATTAAGTTTTGGTGATGCGTCTCATGAATTTAATTTCTCTAAGTTTGGTAGACAAACACATGAGAAATAGTTATCTAGTAAGGATGAAATTATTGGTCTTGCTTCTAATATTGTGCCTCCTACTGAGCCGTTAGAACAATATTTGCTAGACCATGAAAATGATATGCATATGAATGAAATGAAGGAAATAGATGAAATATTATTTAGACAAACACCTATTCTCAAACACAACTTACATGTTGATATTTTAGGGGATCCTCCCCCACCTAAGGGAGATCCCGTGTTTGAGCTAAAGAAATTACCTGATACACTAAAATATGCTTATCTTGATGAAAAGAAGATATATCATGTTATTATTAGTGCTAAGCTTTTAGAGCATGAAGAAAAGAGATTACTCAAAACTCTGAGGAGGCACCGAGCTGCTATTGGATATACACTTGACGATCTTAAGGGCATTAGTCCCACTCTATGTTAGCACAAGACTAATATGGAACCGGATGCTAAACCTGTCGTTGATCATCAACGTCGCTTCAATCCTAAAATGAAGGAAGTGGTAAGAACTGAAATATTAAAGCTTCTGGAGGCAGGTATAATCTATCCCATAGCTGATAGTAGGTGGGTAAGTCTTGTCATTGTATTCCTAAGAAAGGAGGCACGACTGTTGTTCCTAATGATAAAAATGAACTTTTCCCACAAAGGATAGTAACCAGTTATAGGATGGTAATTGATTTCAGGAAATTAAACAAAGCTACTAGAAAAGATCATTACCCCTTGCCTTTTATTGATCAAATGTTAGAAAGATTATCTAAGCATACACACTTTTGTTTCCTTGATGGATATTCTGGTTTTTCTCAAATACCTGTGTCAAAAGAAGATCAAGAGAAAACTACTTTTACTGTCGGTTAGGAACTTATGCTTATAGACGTATGCCTTTTGGTTTATGTAATGCACCTGCTACCTTTCAAAGATGTATGACTGTTATATTCTCTGACTTTTGTGAAAAGATTGTTGAGGTATTCATGGATGATTTTTCCGTTTATGGGACTTCTTTTGATGATTGCTTGAGCAACCTTGATCGAGTTTGGAGAGATGTGAAGAAACTGTCGGAATCAAGGCTCCACAGACCCAATGAGGTTCGAACACTGGGGTGCGCTCGTTCTCCAATCCCGCTCTCACAGCTTCTCAGTGATTCTCCGGCGGTTCTCTCTAGGGAAAACAAACGGAGGCGCGCGGTCTTTACCCAGGTTCAGGCCACGTTGCGGTGTAAAACCCTACTCCTGCTTGTGGTGGATTGGCCTCACGAGGGGGCTGAGGATGAACTAGTGCAGTGGTTGGGTGGCCTCACGAGGGCCCTTGGCAGTGATGAACTGTGTCTCCCCCTCCAAGGTGGGAGCTCGTCCTCCTTTATAGGGGCCACGGTCCTCTTCCCTTATCGCACAGGCGGGAAGGGATCCCACAATGGCCAAATTTGAAAGGGGACAAGAAGTACATCCTATCCTGACTAAAGGTGGTCTTCGCCTGCAAAGCTTCCGGGTGTGACGCGGCGGTGGGCTCGGCGATGACATCCGTCCTACCGAGCTCGTGGTCTTGGTCCTCTTGCACTAGGAAGGAAACCTTTGGGGGGTTCCTTGGGAACCCGCGTACATCCTTGCCTCCTTATCATGAAAGAGGAAACTGTCCTCCTTCTGTGCCCGCTGGCGCCAGCCTGGCTCTGCCGTTAGAACCCACGTCACCCAGGCCTCACGAGGCCGCGTACTTGCATAGGAATCTCCGCTCCTCGGGAGGCAGCCCAGGGGTATGCCACTTCTCCGGAGGTCTTGGTGTTGCTCTCCTCGCGAGGCGGGGGATCTCGCGAGGGCCTTGACTTGGGGGGCTTGTTGCAGGGCCGTACCGAGCCTTTGAGGTGGGCCACGCGTTGGGCCGCAGGCATGCAGGTCTTGGTACCCCCGGTCCCAGAATGCCGACAGTTGCCCCCGGGCCCGAGGCGCGCTCGGGCTGGCTTCGGGGCGAAGCCAAGGAAGGGAGGCCGAAGCGCCGTGGGTGCCAACCGCCTGCGGGCCAAGCCCGACGTGTGGCGCACAACAAGACGTGGACGCCTCCACTTCCCCACGTCGCCTTGGCAACCGCCCTTGCTGACAAAAAGCCTGGTGCGTGCGGCGGAACCATCATTGCCCCTCCGCGTGCCTGCCTTCTGCTACTCCTTCCTCTGTGGCTCGCACCTCCTCCGCCGAGTCTTGCTTCTGCTTCCATCTGCCTCTCTGCCATGGCTCCCAAGAGGAAAAGGGGCAGGACTTCGATGATGTCAGGGCCCCGGTCGGTGCCAGAGCCCGCGCTGGGCCGGTCCACCATGCTCAATCTTGAGGGGCTGGATAAGGTCCGGCGAGCATTTGCCGCCGACACCAATGAGTGGGGGGGCGACGATGATCTGGCCCGCCTCTGGGTCTTTGGTTGATCTGAGTGCCACCGACACCCCCTTTACCTCCATGCCCTCTTCTTCGGCTTGCTGCCGCCGTTTTTAGATTTCTTCAATGTCGTGCTCACGCACTTCCAGAACATGGCCTTGCATCTCGACCCTGGGTCTGTCGTCCTCCTCTCCGCCTTCGCGTTCTTGTGCGAGGCCTTCATGGGTATCTCCCCGTCCGTGGCCCTGCTCCGCCATTTCTTCTCCCTCCAAATGGTCGCCAGCAGACAATGATCGGGATGCGTGTCGCTTCGAGTGGTGGATACGGCGGCGGACGCGATCCTCGACGTCGAGCTTAGTCCGGACGCGGAGGGCTTCCGGAGGCAGTGGGTGTTCGTTGACGCCACTGTGCGCAACCCCCTGCTCCAAGCCCCGACGGCCTCGGCGGAGCCGAGCGCGGGTTGGGAGCACTCGAAGCTTGTCGACCCGCGGCTCGTGGAGGTCACTGCCAGGTTGAGCAGCCTGAAGAAGGCGGGTGTGACGATGGCGATGGTGGTGAGGGAGTTCGTCCGCCGGTGAATTGCTCCCCTCCAGTGCCATTCCCGTCCCATGTGGACCTTCACCGGCCTTGACGACATCATGAGGCTCCAGGTGTCTTCTCTTTCCTCCGGCGCGCTATGCGAGGCGCTCCGCCTTCTGGCCTGAGGGAAGCCTCCCGAGCTTCCTGTGGATGGGCTCCCCTTGTACCGCTACCAGAACGGGAGAGCCTTCGCTCTGAAGATACCACGCTTCAACGAGTGGGGGCTGCTTCCAGAGGGTCCCGCCGTACCTCGTGACGATTCCCTCTTGGTGGTCCCTTGCTCCAGAGATCCTGAGGTTGGTGCCCTTCAAGCAGTCGCGAAAGAGCATCCCGACCTGCACGTCCATCAGGTGCCCACCTCCGCCCTTCCAAGCGGTGAAGGGGTCGCCTTGCCAGGAGGCGCTGCAGACGCTCCTGCCATAGGGTGTCGCCCGCCAGGCGTCGAGGGGTCGTCCCCGGATCCTCATATGCGCCGGCAGAGGAGAGAATCCGGAGGCCGCAGCGGCCCGGTTCCATGGCCTTTGAGGAAGAGGAAGTGGGTCACCGTGGATGAGTAAGTGCCCGCCCTTCCTTGTTTCCCACACGATGCGCGTCTCTGAATCCTTGCTCTTCAGGCCCCTTCCCATCGAAGTGATGGGCGCGCCTCCGCCACCGCCTCCCCAGGTCGCAGGGCCGGGAGCGGCCCAATACCTCACGAGGTGCGTGACGGTGCGCGAGGAGACACCCATGTCCGGGCACAAGCCGTCCCCAGGGGACCTCTGGCCTGGGCTTCGTGCATCTTCCTTCAGGCGAGGCCCCCAGCCAGCAGGGGCAGGACTGAGGCCTCCCCTGGTAGTCTTTTCCGGCGTCAGGGTGCCCGGTGCATCGGTGCCTTCCTCGAGTGGTGGGGCGACTTCCCATGAGGCCCAACCCCAGACTGGGGCGCCGGACCGTGGAATCTCAGCCCCCGAGTACTCGCCGGAGGCGGGTAGGCCTTCGCGCACCCTTCCTGCCGCCCAGAGCCCGGGTCGAGCACTGGATCTTGCTTGCGGTCGCAACGCCGTTCGGCATGGTCTCCTTTGGGACACGGTGAGCGCGCTGGGCCGCCTCGGGACAGAGCTCGACGACGTCAACTCATACCTCGAGGCGGAGCGTCGGCGCCTGGAGCGTGAATGGCGTCGGCTTGAGGTCGCCATCAACTTCGGTCGTCTGCAACGCGAGCGCGCTCGCGTGGAAGTCCAGGAGTCCTTTGCCGCGGCGAGGGATGTCCGCGATCGCACCCATGAAGAGGCCCAGGCCGCGGATGGCCGGCGTAAGGCTGCAGTGAAGGTCGAGGAAGAGCTTCGGGCTTTCAATGACTCCCTTGAGCGGCAAGTTCAGGCCCGCAAGGCCGCGCTAGCCGCCTTGGCGGGCGGGCCGTTCACGGGCGAAGCGGGGCTCCGCACCCTTGAAGACACGCAAACGCTGGAGGCGATGGAGCAGGGCCTGGAGCGCGAGCGGCTGGAGGTGATGGAGCATCAGGTGGCTGCCGCCGAGGACTCTCTCGCCGCTCGCCAGGCGAGGGGCCGTGAAGAGGCCGACGAGGAGGTGGCGCGGACCCGCAGAACTCTCGCCCAGGACTACCGCGAGAAGCTAAAGCTTCAGGAGTCCCGATTCTGCAAGCGGCTTTGCGAGCTGAAAGCTGAGGCGGACGGTCTCAGGAAAAGTTTAGCAGCGGCAGAGCGACGCGAGAAGGCTGCAATAGACGCCCAGATCACAGCCAAGGCCGAGCTGTCTTTCCTCTATACGCAGGTGGAGGACGTCGCTTCTTGCGTGGAGAAGGCCTCGGAAGAGGAGAACCAAGCCCGGGGGCTGCAGCACACGCGCTCCAAGATGTTCCAGGCTCTTGACGGGAGGGCCAACCGGGCCCTAAGCAGCATCAGCGGCGAGAGCGTCTCAAGCCCGCTGGTCGCCGATGACGCCGGCTATCTTTGCTTCTTCACCGGGATCGTGGAGCGCCTTGAGGGTGGTGCGGAGAAGGTCCGCCAGCTCGCGGAGGAGAAGAGCCACGACCTCCTTGCACGGGCGTCTTCATGCATCTTCAGCCACCTTCTTCGCTTTGACCCCACCTTCGACTTCGAGTCCGTGACAGCCCCCGTGCCCGAGGTGATCCGGTGTGCCCTAGAGGACTGGGTGCAGGATCATGTGGATGGCTTGATCGCGGAATTCATCCCCGCTGTAGGCGAGGACCAACTCGCTATCGGGAGCGCGAGTCTGATGGCTGTGACAGCGACAACGATAGTGGCGATGGCGCATCTCCCTAGACTGTCCTTCCCTGCTCTCCTGTAAAGATTTTGAACATGACCCCGCGGGGATGTGAATGTACCTTGGAAGAAACCCCCTTATGATGTTTTAAGTAACATTGCACTCCCTTGCGCCGCATTCCCCTGCTTATCGTGCGCTCGCGGGCCCTGAGGAGGGGCGGGTCATTACCGACACGCCGGACCGCGGTCGTCCGACCAAGCCGGGGGGCGGATGTTCGACAAAGCCTCCGGGCCACGTGCGCCTGCTGGCTCACTCGAGATAGTCGCACGAGGACTTGACGCCAAAGCCTTGGCGGGGTGTGGGCATGGGCAGGCCTGTGGCCGTCATGTTCTGGGCCCTCAGGCGGGGGGCCCTCAATGCCGCCCTTAATGCCGCTGAGCCGGCTCAAGCATGCACATCGTGTCCAGCCCCCGCTCGCGGGGTGCACGAGAGGGAGAGAGCTGGCATATGCCAACCTCTTAAAAATGAAACTCCAGACGCAAACACTGCACGGGAAAAAGTCCCCCCCCCCCGTTTTCAAATAAGATGCAAAAACTTCAACTTCATTCGAAAAAGTGGCAAATTCGGTTACAAAAAAAAGAGCGAGGAACAGCCGCGTTCGGCACCTAAGCTAGTCTTCCCCCAGCGCGGAGCATGGGGCCTCCACTGGGCGTGGGCATAGTCGTTGAAAGACAGTGTCGTCCTCCAGCGTGGAGCATGGGGCTTCCACTTGGGCGTGGGTGGGAGCCCCTTCGCGGCCTCGTACGACGCTCCTCGGGGGGCTCCGGGCGTGTACAGCCCACTCATTCTTACGTGAGAGTGTCACGGTTGGAGATAGTCGGGCGGGCACCCCAGGCGCAAGGCCCTGGAGTTCCCGACCATGTTCTTGAGTCACCCCGTGCATTTCGGCGAGGTTGCGCGCTCCTACGGCCCAAACATGAGTGCATTGCTCCCCGCGCGACCGCGGAATTGCGCTCTCGCGGCCCAAACATGAGCGCAAAACACCCCGTGCGACCGTAGGAGTATTGTGTCGGTGCAGTTGCCTCGGGAGGCGCCGCGGCGCCAGCCGAGCCGCGCCCCCGAGGTATCCCGAGCCCCCAGGCTTGCCAGGCCTCGGCAGCCCCCTGGGTACGGCGCCGGCGCTCCCCAAGCCGCGGGGCGTGCGAGGTCCAGTGGAGCGTGACTCTGCCAGTGTAGCGTCCTCGTGGTGCCGGCCGCGGGTGGCCCGCGCTGCTCGAGCCTTGCCGATCTTCTGGGCGACGAGCCCCTGCGGCCCCATCACCCGGTGCCGTGTTCCCTGATAGCGAGGGCGCCCGTTGTGGCGCGCCCCCACGTCGCCCCGGGTGCCCCCTCCGTCATGCCGACCGGACCAGGTGCTCCCGTAGTGGAAGCTCCCGGGCCTGGCTTGACGTGGGGCGCTGGGTGTGCCCTCCTACGCCGGGAGGGCGCTGGTGCCAGCGGCGGGTGCGAGACCCATGGCGCTGGCGTTCGTCGCGGCACCGCCTGGAGCGCGGGCCGTGGCGTGAGGGCCTGGGTCCCCTCCTGGTGCCTCAGTGGATGCCCCGAGGCTGACCTCCGCGGGCAACAGCATGACGCTGTCCTGGGCGCGCATCCCACGGGCGCGCCTGCGCCGAGCTTCCGCCCGAAGTTGGCCGCCTCCTATGCCGCCACGAGGTTGGTCGCGCCCGTCTTGGCGAGGGTGGCCGCCGTGGTCATCCCCCGTGCCCCCGCCATGATCTCCTCCATGCGCGGCGACACGAGCTGCCCGGCCCCTGCGCCGGTTGGTGCGCTCGTGTCGAGGGGGCACGAGAGTGCGGTGGTCCTCCATGTTGTGGGCTCGTGCGCCATGGTGGGCTCGGGACATTCCGTCATTTCCCTTAGGCACGCCGCTGCTGGGGCCAGGCGGCGGTCCGAAATTGGCCACCGGAACCTTGAGGAGGAGAAGTACAGCATGAGGTGGGCCCTGCTCGGGCTCCTCGAGTTGGGGGCCGTGCGCGTTGATGCGCGGCGGCGGAGGTGGTTCGCTGGCTGAGCCTTCTGCTCCTTACGCCGGGGGCCGTAGAGGAAGGTAAGGTGCCAGGGCCCTCCTTGCGACGGTAACCAGATCGGCGATGTGGTCGGCCCAGGCGTCGTAACCCCCTTCCGTCAGGCGATGGCGAAGGAGCTCGCTTGCCATGAGCAACACGTCCTGCGTGTTCAGGTCCCCCACGTGGACAGGGTCCGCGGGAGGCGCGGCGGACCGGCCGCTCGGGCGCTGCTATGGGCGCGAGGGGCCTTGCTGCGTGCGAGTGGTACGAGCGGCGGTGGTGACGGCGACGACGCTGGTGGCCTGATAACGGCCATCCAGCACGGAACCCCCGGGGTGCCCACATCCGGAGCTGGCCATGGCGTTGGCGAAGCAGGAGCGGGAGGTGGCCGACCGTCGGCGAAGCAGGAGTCGACGGAACTGGAGGACGTTGGCGCACCCCTACCTGGCATGCCAAATGTCGGAATTTGGACTCCGCAGACCCAATGAGGTTCAAACACTGGGGTGCGCTCGTTCTCCAATCCCTCTCAACCTCAAAGCTTCTCAGTGATTCTCCGGCGGTTCTCTCAGGGGAAAACAAATGGAGGCGCACGGTCTTTACCCAGGTTCAGGCCACCTTGCGGTGTAAAACCCTACTCCTTCTTGTGGTGGATTGGCCTCATGAGGGGGCTGAGGATGAACTAGTACAGTGTTTGGGTGGCCTCACGAGGGCCCTTGGCAGTGATGAACTGTGTCTCCCCCTCCAAGGTGGGAGCTCGTCCTCCTTTATAGGGGCCACGGTCCTCTTCCCTTATCGCACAGGCGGGAAGGGATCCCACAATGGCCAAATTTGAAAGGGGACAAGAAGTACATCCTATCCTGACTAAAGGTGGTCTTCGCCTGCAAAGCTTCCGGGTGTGACGCAGCGGTGGGCTCAGCGATTACATCCGTCTTGCCGAGCTCGTTGTCTTGGTCCTCTTGCACTAGGAAGGAAACCTTTGGGGGGTTCCTTGGTAACCCACGTACGTCCTTGCCTCCTTATCACGAAAGAGGAAAATGCCCTCCTTCTGCGCTCGCCGGCGCCCGCCCAGCTCTTCCGTCAGAGCCCACGTCACCCCGGCCTCACGAGGCCGGGTACTTGCATAGGAATCTCCGCTCCTCGGGAGGCAGCCCGGGGGGATGCCACTTCTCCGGAGGTCTTGGTGTTGTTCTCCTCGCAAGGCGGAGGCTCTCGCGAGGGCCTTGACTTGGGGGGCTTGTTGCAGGGCCGTACCGGGCCTTCGAGGTGGGCCACGCGCTGGGCCGCAGGCAGGCAGGTCTGGGTACCCCCGGTCCCAGAACGCCAACAGAAACGAATCTTGTCTTGAATTGGGAGAAGTGCCACTTTATGGTGAATGAAGGTATTGTACTTGGGCATAAATTTTTTGAACGAGGTATTGAGCTAGACAAAGCTAAAGTTGATGCAATAGAGAAAATGCCATGTCCCAAAGATGTTAAAGGTATAAGAATTTTTTTTGGCCATGCTGGTTTCTATAGGCATTTTATTAAAGATTTCTCAAAGATTTCTAGGCCATTATCTAATATTCTTCAAAAATATATGTTGTTTGTTTTTATGATGATTGTGTATAAGCCTTTGAAATACCTAAGAAAGCATTAATTTCTGCACCTATTGTTCAACCACCTGATTGGAACTTACCATTTGAAATTATGTGTGATGCTAGTGACTATGTTGTTGGGGCTATTCTAGGGCAAAGAGTAGACAAGAAATGGAATGTTATTCATTATGCTAGTAAGACTCTAGACAATGCTCAAAGAAATTATGCTACTACTGAGAATTAATTTTTAGCAGTTGTGTTTGCATGTGATAAGTTTAGACCTTATATTGTTGATTCCAAATTTACTATTCACACTGATCATGCTTCTATTAAATATATGACGGAAAAGAAAGATGCTAAGCCTATACTAATTAGGTGGGTGCTTTTGTTTCAAGAGTTTGATTTCATATTGTTGATAGAAAGGGAGCTGAGAATCCCGTAGCAGATAACTTGTCTAGAATGGAAAATGTTCTTGATGACCCACTGCCCATTTATGATAATTTTCCTGATGAGCAATTAGTTGTTATAAATGCTTCCTGCGGTACTCCTTGGTATGCAGATTATGCTAATTACATTGTCGCTAAATATATACCACCTAGTTTCACATACCAATAAAATAAAAAGCTCTTCTTTGATTTAATAAATTACTTTTGGGATGACCCACATCTATATAAAGAAGGAGTAGATGGTGTTATTAGACGTTGTGTACCTGAGCATGAACAGGAATAGATCCTATGGAAGTGTCATTCCGAGGCCTACGGAGGTCACCACGCGGGTGACAGAACTGCACACAAGGTACTATACTCAGGTTTTTATTGGCCTACTCTTTCCAAGGATGCTCGTAAGTATGTCCTCTCTTGTGATGAATGTCAAAGAATTGGTAACATTGGTAGATGTCATGAAAAGCCTATGAATTATTGACTTGCAATTAAACCATTTGATGTTTGGGGTTTTGATTATATGGGACCTTTTCCTTCCTCTATGGGTACACTCATATTTTAGTTGATGTTGATTACGTTACTAAGTGGGTAGAAGCTATTCCAACTAGTAGTGTTGATCACAACACTTCTATTAAGATGCTTAAAGAGGTTATTTTCCCAAGGTTTGGAGTCCCTAGATATTTAATGACTGATGGTCCTTGCTTAGTTCTCCTCAGTTTTTCCCCCGTTCTTTTGCAACCCTCACTTTTCCCCTCCACCGTGTGGCCCACCCTCTCAAAAGCCCAAACTGGGGTCTGCCGTTGGGTCAAAGCCTTTGACCATTACTTGGCGCGGTTATTGACTCCTGGGACATCCTTGTCAGTGGATGCACGGTTGTAGATAGCGGGTGCATATACTGACTTGTAGGACCCTTTTGTCAGCGTCCGTGTGGTCATAGGTGGGTGGTCTCACAGACACATAGGACACCATGTCAGCGGTAGCTTGGTCATTGGTTGTTTGCGCAGTTACTGACGCGTGGGACCCCAACGGAGGGCCCATCGGTCAGCAGTTGCGCGGTGGGCAGAGGGCCAAGAAGGTGGCTTATTACGGCAGGAAGTTTACTCAAACTCGGGATGCAAAGGCCAACTGATCAAGTACGTCTACGCGTCATTTGAAACAATCCTCGCTCTTCCTTTCTGTTTTCCAATATTGTTTACACCATTTAAGTATTCCTGGTTCAAATGGACACCAAAAATCAAGTTTTTTCTATTTTTTCTTTTTAAATTTTTTTCATCCAAAGAGTACCTTATGTATTTCACTCCAAAGATAACCACATTAAAATTCAGTTTGATGCAATTAAATATTCAAAAAAATAAAAATGCAATCGCACGAACATAACATTAATATATAATATATTCCCTTAATATATTGGGAACATGCACGTTACATAGATAGGTCCCTACATAGATAGGCCCCTACACCACCAAGTTCACTCCGGGCACCCGCTCACTCCTTGTCCCCAGGGAAGATGTAGGGGAGAGTGTGCATGCATCGCAGGTGGGGAAGATGTTGTCGAAGTTGGTGAAGATGTTGTAGGTGGTGAAGGCGATGAACTCGCACCCACACTAGAACACTTTGCCGAGGAGGAAATAGGCGTCGAAGCGGTTGGTGAAGTGAGCAAGGAGCCCAGTCACAAGGTTGTTGGCACAGACCTCCTCGACACGGTTGGGGAGCCATGTGGGAGTGGTGGTAGCCGGCCGTGAGGAAGCAGTTCGCCAGCTCCGTCGGGACTCTCCACCTTGAGATGGCCCACACCCAGAAGGTTTTCTTGGCGATGGCCCCGACGAGGTACTGCCTCTCCGGCATGGTGGCTGGCAGAAGGTAGGTTGGGCCGGTGAACTCCATATTATCTGCTATGGCTTTGGTTTTTTGGCACAGTAGAAGGGGGCGCAGATGGATGTGAGATCGAGTTGAGAGAGATACAGATGTGAGGTGTTTAAATAGCCGCAGACCTGTTCCATTGCATTCATCGTGGCACGGTCTCCATGTTCACACGTACAATGACCTACTGCGCCGAACGGATCCCTATGCGTTTTTCACACAGAATCGGGGTGTGTTAATCGGTAAAGCTGCGTGCGTTTTAATAGTACTGATGCGACGATGCTCCATTGGCTGTGCGCACATGCCCGGCGACTGCGTAGCTGCACACATTTCAATAGCCCTGGTGCGACGACGCGTGGTTGATACGTCTCCAACGTATCTATATTTTTTATTGTTCCATGCTATAATATTATCATTCTAGGATACTTTGTGTGCATTTATTTGCCAATTCATATTATTTTTTAGAACTAACCTATTAACCTAGTGCCAAGTGCCAGTTGCTATTTTCTGCATGTTTTTGGCTTTTCAGGTTTAGACTAGCAAACAAAGTCCAATTGCCACGAAACTTTTTGATGATTTTTTCTGGACCAAAAGAAGACCTGGAAGCTTCGGGAGGAGGTCGGGGGCCACACGAGGGCCCCACAAGCCAACAGGGCACGCCCAGGGGGTGGCCGCACCCTGTTAGCTTGTGGCCACCCCCTTATCTCCCGACGCCCTCTTGATAACCCACAAGTATAGGGGATCGTGACAGTCTTCATGGGTAGTATTTCACCCTAATTTATTGGTTCGACACAAGGGGAGCCAAAGAATATTTATTGGCCTTGACAGTTGAGTTGTCAATTCAACCGCACCTGGGATATCTTCTCTGCAGCAAAGGTTTAATAGCATGGCAAATAGTAGTAGCAAAGTAACAGTAGTAGTGATAGCAGTAATTTTGTAGCAGTTGTGACAATAGCAGTACCAATAGTAACTTAGCAAGATTCGGTATATGTAAAGCGTAGGCACGTTGATTGGTGATGGATAATGATTTAGATGACATCAATCATGTAACAATTACACACTAGGGCGACACAGAACTAGCTCCAATTCATCAATGTAATGTAGGCATGTATTCCGTAGTCATACGTGCTTGCGATAAGAATTTGCATGACATCTTTTGTCCTACCCTCCTGTGGCACCAGGGTCCTATTGGAAACTAAGGGATATTAAGGCCTCCTTTTAATAGAGAGCCGGAACAAAGCATTAACACATAGTGAATACATGAACTCCTCAAACTACGGCAATCACTGGAAAGAATCCCAATTATTTTCACCTTGGGGTATGCGGATCATGACACGTAATAGGTGCATACAACTTGCAAGATAGGATCCAAATAAATCTTATATTCAGAGGTAATATAATATGTTCAGATCTGAAATCATGGCACTCGGGCCCTAGTGACAAGCATTAAGCATAGCAAAGTCATAGCAACATCAATCTCAGAACATAGTGGATACTAGGGATCAAGCCCTATCAAACTTAACTCGATTACATGATCAATCTCATCCAATCCCACCACCGTCCAACAAGCCTACAAAGGAATTACTCACTCCTGGTGGTGAGCATCATGGCGGTGCTGATGGAGAAGGGTTGGTGATGACGACGGCGACAATTTCCCCTCTCCGGAGCCCCAAACGGACTCGAGATCAGCCCTCCCGAGGAAGAACAGGAGGTGGCGGCGGCTCCGTCTCGTGAAACGCGATGAAGACTTCTCTCCTATTTTTTTTGTCTGAAGATGTGATTTTATAGGATTGGAATTAGGGTCGGAGGAGCCTCGTGGGCCCCACAAGCCATCAGGGCACGGCCTAGGGGGCGCCCTGTTGGCTTGTGCCCCACAGGTGGCCTCCCTCCGGCAGGTCTTCACTCCATAATTCATTATAATTCCCAGAAAAAATCCACAAAGAGTTTCGTCCAATTCCGAGAACTTTTATTTCTGCACAAAAAATAACACGAAGGTAGTTCTGCTGAAAACAGCGTCAGTCCGGGTTAGTTACATTCAAATCATGCAAATTAGAGGTCAAAACCAGAGCAAAAGTGTTTGGCAAAGTAGATACGTTGGAGACGTATCAACTCCCCCAAGCTTAACTCATTGCTTGTCCTCAAGCAATTCAGTTGACAAACTGAAAGTGATAAAGAAAACTTTTACAAACTCTTTTGTTCTCGTCATTATACACATGCTTAGCTAGCGCTCAAGTTTTCAGCATAAATCATAAATAACCACATCCATGATCACAATTAAACATCATATTAACTCATGGGCAATACATAACCAACTAGCTAACAAATAATAAGGTATCTCACATGCCAACAGTTTATCAAAACAATCATGATATAATATGGTGACATGGTATTTTGCTAGCCCTTTCTGAGACCGCAAAACATAAATGCAGAGCACCTCTGAGGTTCAAGCATCGACTAAACATTATAATTCAGAGTAGTAAAGATCCAGTCATGCTCACATCCAACATTAACTGGACTCAATGCATAAGAATGACAACAGTGCTCTCCGGTCTGGTGCTTTTAGTAAGAGGGTGATGACTCAACATAAAAATAAATAGATAGGCCCTTCGCAGAGGTAAGCATTGATTTGTAGAGGTGCCAGAGCTCAAGTTTGAAAATAGGATTGAAATATAGTTTTTGGGGTGGTGCACTTTTCTTGTCAACGTTACAACAAAGGTTTTCAATATCTTCCATGCTAAACTCATTGTTGGTGGTTCCCAAACAGAATAGTAAAGTTTACTCCTATCCACCATCCATACACAAACCATGGCTGACCGAATCCACGGATGCCTGCCAACATATCAACTGTCCCAAGGAGTTTTGTTTAATTAATTTTGATTATGCAAGACTGGGCATCCTTTTTACCAGCCTCTCTTGTGCAATGACGGCGAATAAATGACCGTCTTGAGAATAACTCACTTAGCATGGAAGATACCGACCGCCCCGTTGCTCCATGAGCGAGATGAGTGCACAAAATGGAAGTTTATTTGAATATTTAGAGATGACACATGCAAATTTACTTGGAACGGCAGGGTAATACCGCATATAGGTAGGTATGGTGGACTCATGTGGAATAACCTGGTTTAAAGGTTTTGGATGCACAAGCAGCATTCCTGCTTAGTACAGACGAAGGCTAGCAATAGGTTGGGAAGCGACCAGCTAGAGAGCGAAAACGGTCATAGGTATGCATCATGAATAATTAACATTGGATATAGCATGAGTAGGATATGAACACTGTGAATTTAAACATCATGAAGGCTACATTGGTTTTGAATTAACTACATGTTTGCACATGGGCCAAGTCAAGCCGCTTGAATTTCTCAGAGGGAAATACCATACTACCATACCACATCATAACCATTTTAATGCATGTTGACCTACAAGATAAATCATTATTCACTACTAGCTATTTAAGCATGGCATGAGAAGCTATAATCTCTAATTGGCATCATGAACATGTTCACTCATAATGTATTGAATCAAGATCGAATGAGCTAAACATATTTACAAAAAATGAAAACAAGAATAGTTCATACCAGCTTCCTTTGCCACGATCACTCCGTCAAATATCATCATTATTGTCTTTCACTTGCATGACATAATGATGTGATAATAATAATAGTGCAAGAATACCGTGGACTAAGCTGGAATCTGCTGGGCAGTTTTGGACAAAGGAGAAGACAAGGTAATATTGGTTCTATGTTAGATCAACAATAAAGCATATGAGAGCCACTCAACATTTTCATCGTGGTCTTCTCCTTTCAAGGAATCAATAAAAAGAAAAGAGATTCAAAGAAACACATTAAAATATTTTTGGAGTTTTTGTTTTTTTCTCAAGCGAGCAAATAAACTAAGGGAAAACAAGAACGAGAAAAACTATTTACACGGGAAAGCTCCCAACAGGGAAAGAAAACTTAAAAAGAAGCGAGAAATGTTTTTGGGTTTTCCAAAGTTTTTCAAACACACAAGAAGAAAGCGGAAAAATAAAACTAATATGGATATACAATGAAAGAGGATGAGCACCGACAATTTATATGAAGTGTGTGAATATGAATGTAATGTCGGTGAGAAATACGTACTCCCCCAAGCTTAGGCGTTTACCTAGCTTGGTTATCACCACTGATAATAGCCATCAGGTCCGGGAAAGTGTTCCGGCTGGGGCACTTGAGCATCCCACGCCTGGACCTCGGCCTCCATAGAAGCTAGCTCATTCCGGTAAAAGATGATATCTTCTGGCATTATTCTGTATCTGTTCCTGGCATTATAGTTAAACAAAGAGGGTGTGACACCATGGATTTGATGCTACAGTAAACTCTGTAATCAAGCTACAGTGATCTGAGGATTAAGCTAATCCATTTTGCTAATCCATTGTGTGATCACTGTTGGAATCAAACTCTCATTCAAATTCTTATGCAATTCAAAATAATCATTTGAAAAGTGAAATTAAAAGTTTTGCAAATCTGTAATTAAAAATTGTGCATAAGTTGCAAATATTCCCTAAGTAATTGTCAAGGTGAAACAGACATTTGGTGGGATATTTAAGTGCCCTAAATATATTGAAAACAGAGGCCAAACATTAATTATAGTGCCCTTTTCTAATTTATGAAAATCTGAACTTATTCTAAAAATCCCCAAACTTCTTGTGTCACTTCCTAATACTGCAATATAAATATTGGGCCATGTGGCATATTTTTACAAAGGTCTTGGGTATTTAAAAATAATGCAAGAACAGAAATTAATAAAAAGAAAAACTATTAAAGGAATAAAACTAAAAACATAAAAATAATAAAAGAACCCCCCCCCCCACGCTGGGCCGAAGCCCAACTGGCCGGCCCAACCGGCCCCCTACCCTGCCGGCCCACCCCGGGGCCGCTAACCCCCCGACCCCCACTAACGCTAGCCCGATCCCCACTCGCCCCCGCACCCCACTCGCTCCCCCCCACTCCCTCCCGATCCGATCTAGATCAGGCGCCGACGCCGCCGTCCCGCGACGTCCCCGGCGGCCCGCCACCGGACCGTGCCCCGCTTCCTCATCTCCTCCTCGCCGGTGCCTCCCCACATCGCCCCCGAGCCCGCTGCACCCCCCTTCTACGCGATGAGAGCACCCCCCGGCTCGCCTCTCCCTCCCGCGTTCCTAGCCACCGCCGCCCGCCGCGAGCCCGACTCCGGCCGCCCGCTGCACCCTGGCCGCGGCCCCCGCGTCACCCCCGCTGCAGCTGCCCGCGCGCTGGCCGCCCCGCTCGCGCCCCCCTTCTCGCCCGCGGCCGCGTTCCCGCTCGCCCGTCGTCGCGCTCAACCGCGCCGGCCGCCCACCGGGGGCGCCCCGCATGCACGCACCGCGCGCGCGCCCGTGTCCCTCGCCCCCGCGCGAGCCCAACCGTGCCCTGCACGCCTCGCGCCACCCGCGCCTGTGCCCATGTGTCGCTCGCCGCAGCTGGCCGCCCCCCCTCACCGGCCCCGCTCCAGCCCCGTCGCCGCCGTGCCTCGCTCCCCTGCTGCTCGCGCCCGCGGCCCTGTGTGTGTGCTTTGCGCCGTCGCCGGCGGCTGCCACGACGCCCCCGCCCCCACCGGCCACGACCATGGCCGTCGCCGCGCCACACCGTCCGTTCGGGGCTCGACCCCCCCCCACTAACACGATCTGGTTAGTGGGGATTGATCACGCACTAACCACCCCCCTGGCCATTGACATGTGGGGCCCGGCCCCTGTAAAAAATATATATATAATGTATAAAATAAATAATTAGATAAATAATTTAATAAATAATTAATTAGTTAATTAATTAAATAGTTAATTAATTTAATTAAAGTAATTAGTTAGATGATTAAGGTTAATTAGATTAATTAGTTAATCTGTTAACTAAACAGAGAATGACAGGTGGGTCCCACCCCCTTAATTAATCTGATTAATGTTAACTAAACATTAATTAAAACTGTGTCACTGACATGTGGGACCCGCTGGTCAGTTTGACCAGTCAACATCACTGTTGACTGCTGATGTCAGCATGACATCATGCTGATGTCATAATTCCATTTTTGAATTAAATTTAGTCTGTTTAATTTCAGAATATTGATAAAACTTTAAAATTAATATAAAATAATCCGTAACTCGGATGAAAAAGTTTTATACATGAAAGTTGTTCAGAAAAATCCCACGAATTCGAATACGCAGTCCGTTCGTCTATCACGTGCTCCTATCATAACGAACGTGGAACTTTTCCATCGTTTTCATCTGTCCGGTAGTAGCTCGAGACCTGGAAAATATCGTCAGGTATTCTTCCGATCCGTCTGCGACGTGTAATACCGCATTAGTGCATGCCTAGCTATGCATATTGCCATGTCATGCATCGTGATTGCATCTGTGCTTTATATTTATTATTTCTTCCCCCTTCTTCTAACCGAGACTCACACTGCTGCCGGGTACGACTACGCGACTGACGAGCAGCCTTTTGCAGCAGAGCAGCAAGGCAAGCAACCCCCCCTTGAGCATTCCGATATTGCCCATTTCTTCCCCTCTCATTCTTGCATTAGATTTTGCTATTGTATTAGTTAGATCCTATTCTGATGCATAGCCTGCTTTTGATAAACTGCTATTGTACCTACTGTCATATCAACTGCTTAGTATAGGTTGATCAATGAATCCCCTGTGACCCCTAGTCTCAGTTGCCACGCTTTAGTTATTAGTTACTCGATCTTCATGATCGACGAGCCAGGCCCGTCACATCACCGCACACCCCCTTAGTTGTACGACTCTGCAGAACTACCTTCGAGTACCGAGGGTGACACCTCGTGAAGTACTCATGATGTTAGCTCTGTAGTGTAGCTAGTCGGTCGTGGTAAACAGAGGGTGATACCTCTCTGCCACTTCCGATATTGACTGTCGTGCAACCCCACCTTCAAGTGTGTGACCCCCGAGGGTGATTCCTCTAGGTCCCGCCTTGATGTTTTATACACACGGGTACTATGACTTGGATACAGACAAATGTTGGTGATGGGTCGGCCCTGAAGGGTACCCACGGTTTGATGATCGACGAGGTGTGGCCGGTCAGGTGAGGCCCTTGCCACACATCCTTGAGACGGGGCGACGGGACCGCACATCATGGGTCGCGCTCGTCCCGCATTAATAAAAATGCTAATGGGTTGGGTATTTGATCTGAGTTGCTCGATTGACCTTTTACACACTAAACCTTCACGTGGGACAAGTTATGGGTACTCAGCGTCGTTGTATCAGCTAAAGCTCTTCGGACGTCAGCAATGGAGCGGCGCGCGCCCGAGTGGTCCGCGATGGCAATGATCTTGTATTAAAGTGTGCTAGGACTGACCTCGGCCGCCCTCGCATCGTGCAGGAGTGCAAAGGGTGAGTGGGCCCATGACCCCTGCGCGCTTAGGATTTAGACCGACGGGCAGGCCTCTCTATTGAGGCTAGGTAGGGCGACGACGTGTTGATATCCCGAGGCCGGGCATGACCCAGGAAAGTGTGTCCGGCCAGAGGTGATCAAGCGTGTTGGAAATGTGGTGCACCCCTGCAGGGATGAATTCAACTATTCTAATAGTCGTGTCCACAGTAACAGGACGACTTGGAGTTGTACCTTGATCTACTATAACTAAAATTGTGACTTTAAATTGTAATGAATGTTGGCTCCGAGATTGCTTTCTCGCAGGGAGTCGAGGAAGAATCTCTGGGCGTGGTTGCTTAATAAAATTTGCTACAATAATATTACTATATATGAGATACCAGTCTACTCTCTTCTAATGCTGCAAGACGTTGAAGATGCTAGCCTTCGATAGGACTAGGCCTTCCCCCTATTCTTGCTTTTCTGTAGTCAGTCCAGATATACCTCCCATACCTTGATACTGATGCATACTTAGCATAGTTCTGATGTCAGTCTTGCGAGTACTTTGGATGAGTACTCACCGCTGCTTTGCTTTCTCTTTTCCCCTCGATACGATTTCTGCGTTCAGACGACGGAGCCCAGGAGATGGAGTATGTCGGAGACGACTACTACACCACCGCTGGAGCTTACTACTACGTGGAGGCTGCCCCCGACCAGCAGTAGGATAGGAGGTTCCCAGGCAGGAGGCCTCGCCTCGTTCGATTCGTTATTATGTTTATGCTAGCCTTCTTAAGGCAAAACTTGTTTAACTTATGTCTGTACTCAGATATTTCTTTGCTTCCGCTGACTCGTGTTTGTCGAACTTTGTATTCGAGCCCTCGAGGGCCCTGGCTTGTAATATGAAGTTGTATGACCTTAATTTGTGTCTAGAGTTGTGTTGTGATATCGATCAGTGAGTCCCTAATCTTGATCGTATGCATTGCGTGTATGATTAGCGTACGGTCGAAATTGGGGGCGGCACAAGTTGGTATCAGAGTCGACTGCCTGTAGGTAGCCCCCTTTCCAACTCCTTGGCCGAAGTTGAGTCTAGTACTTGAAAAACTTTACTAACATAGTTGTGTGGCTTACGGGCCCACATCACAATCTGGTGGTATTAGGATCTTTTATTCCTCGTCTATACTCTGGGTTCTGATCTCTCTTCTCTTTCGGGTTAAAGATTTTGCTAACTCTAACATTAGGATCTCGTGATCACATCCACCGGAGATTTGTTTCGTCGACAATTGTTTCCTTTGAAGTTATGATGCACACACTGTCATTTGACATCTTTGAATCTTCTTGTTACAGATGCGTCCCGCTAGGCAGATCGTTCGTCAGACTTTGGCTTTCGATACGACTGGGTTCCCGGCCATTCTGGTCAACCTCTTGATCAGGCTGGGATATCGCTGGTACCTCGAGTACACTGTTTACGAGGACTACCACGAGTTCAACCAGGAACAATATGAAGCTGAGATGGTTATTTGGGATCGGCGGGACCGCTCCATCACTGAGTTGCACACCTTTCGTGGCATTGGAGTGACCGTTAAGATGGCAGTACAGGATGCTGCCTATGCTGCTGTTGTTCGTCTCCATGCAGCGAACCCCTGCTTGGAGGAGACGGCATTCAGATACATCCCGTATGTTCCTGGTGGAGTTGATACTGCAGCCGACGTTGAGGTCTACACCCCTTTTGTGCGGCAGCGCAACGACCGATCCTATACTGCTGTCTGCACCCCCTACGTGAGTCGTCGTTACGACCCACAGGTTCTGGTTCAGTACACTAAGGCACTGGATCACACTGTCCGAGCTCTTAATGTCGAGCTATACGCCACCCGTACTCGTCTTTATGAGGCTATGGAGCAGTTGTTGCCAGCAGTCCGTGCGGGGATACATCCGGAGTACATCCTTTACCCACGCCGGACAGAGCTACCACCAGGTCTTGAGTGGCCTGCTGTTGGAGGTCGTACTCCTGCACGTGGACCTGGGCTCCCCGCTGGGCACCAGGTTCTACATCAGAGTGTGCATGGGATGCAGAATCCTGCCCCCAGGTTTAACATTCACGGCCACGTGCAGTTCCCTGGCTTCAGTCGTTGTCCCCGATGTTGATGTAGCTTATCGCTATGTCCCGTTGTTGTATCTCTCTACCGCGTGCCTGCGTGCCGCCTAGTTGTCTGAGTTATTTTCATGTCGGGCCTATCGTCTATTTCGTAACAGACTTATGGTTTGTAATAGAACTATGTATGGGTCTGTATGTTGAATCCGAACTACTATGTTGAAACTATTGCACTTCCTTCTTTGCGCAATTTACTTCATGAATGATTCATTGTCTTTGCAATTACCCAATGCTAAACTACCACTGTTAAAAATTTGACAGAATGGTTAGGCCAGCTGGTCATGGTCGTGGTGCGCCTGAACCACCACCGCCACCTGAATACATGGCTGGAATGATGCAGCAGTTTGAGCTGAACCGCCAGTTTATGCAAGGGATTATTGATCAGTTCTCGAGGCCGAATATGAATCAGCAGCCAGCCCCAATGACTCTGCAGGACTTTATGCGTCTCAACCCTACGATCTACCACAGCTCAACTCACCCGCTTGACGCAGATGACTGGCTCCGTGACATCACTTATGAGCTGGAGTCTTCAGGCGCCCCAGTGGCTAGCTATGTCACCTTTGCCTCATACTTTTTGAAGGGTCCCGCTGCTCAATGGTGGGACAGTCACAGGCGCTCATAGCCTGTTGGAACAATCATCACCTTGCCGGAGTTCCAAGCTGCATTCCGTGCTCGCCATATTTCTCAGGGACTGATGGACAATAAGAAGCGTGAATTCCACAATCTCGTCCAGGGCAACAAGACTGTGGATGCTTATCAGCAGGAATTTCGGGACTTGTCTCGCTATGCTGAAGAAGACGTTGCAACCGATCCTCATAGACAAGAGAAGTTTCGTGAAGGCCTTCACCCTGATATCAAACTGGTGCTCCTTGTTCAGGACTTTGATAACTTCGCCATCTTGGTGAACAAGTCCATTCAAGTGGAAACAGGTCTGCAGGACTACAAGGACAGCAGCAAGCGCAAACGTGACATGGGCTCATCTTCGGGCTCATCTGCTCAGAAGCGCAAGATCTGGATCCCCCACAACATGTACCATGCACCGCCTCCTGCTCCAAGGTCGTCCTATGCTGCACCTCGTCTGCCCCCTCCACCACCAAGGCAGCCAAGGCTTCTAGCTCCGCCACCATGAGCTCCTGTGCCCCTTTCTCGTCTTGAGGATGGGCTGTGCTTCAAGTGTGGTCGTCCAGGACACCGTGCTAGAGAATGCAGGCAGAATCAGAATCAACTTGCACTGCCTTCCAACCAGCCCCGCAACAACAATGCCAGGCCTGCTCAGGGACGTGCTCAGGCTAACAATGTTGATCTGAATGAAGTTCAAGACCAACCTGCTACTGTGATGGGTACTCTTCTTGTCAACTCAACTCTAGCTTCTGTATTGTTTGATACAGGAGCATCGCATTCTTTTATGTCTGAAGATTTTGCATACATGCATGGCATTAAGTACAGGGAGATGAACATTCCAATAGTGGTAATCACCCCCGCGGGGCAATGCTGAACCTCCATGGTTAGCCACGATGTCCCCATTGAAATAGAAGGACTGGGATTCCATGCTTCCCCCATTATATTGAAGTCTTCCAAAATCGACCTCATTCTGGGAATGGATTGGTTGAAAGCACATACTGCTTTGATCATTTGTGCCACCAAAACTGTCCACCTCCTACATCCTTCGAATGAGATCATCAGCTACCATGCTCATCTTGTTCGAGATGCAGAAGCCCGCTGTATTCCCTGAATGTATTAAACGCGTCACCTCTTGAGGGGATTGAAAACATCCCTGTTGTCTGTAATTTTCAAGACGTTTTTCCAGAAGAACTTCTAGGGATTCCCCCTGTAAGAGCTGTCGAGTTTGTCATCGACTTAGTGCCAGGCACCACCCCTATAGCTAAGCGGCCATATAAGATGCCTCCTCATGAACTCCTTGAACTAAAACAAGAAATCGATGATTCGCTTCGTCAAGGGTTCATCCGTCCAAGTTCCTCTGCTTGGGGAGCACCTTCCCTCTTTGTCAAGAAGAAAGATGGTACGAATCAGTTAGTTCAAGATTACCATCCCATCAACCAAGCAACGATTCAAAACAAATATCCGCTTCCTCGGATCAACGATCTGTATGATCAACTTGCTGGCTCATCGATGTTTTCGAAACTCGACTTGAGGTTGGGTTACCCCTAGATCCGGGTTCGTGAAGAGGATATTCCCAAGACTGCATTTGTTACTCGCTATGGTTCATACGAGTACACCGTCATGTCCTTCGGCTTAACCAATGCTCCAGCAACCTTCTCTCGGTTGATGAACTATATATTCATGGATTACCTCGACAAATTTGTCGTGGTTTATCTGGATGATATCCTGGTTTATTCTAAGAACAAAGAAGAGCATGCTGAACATCTTCGTCTTATACTGGAGAAGCTCCGGGAACATCAACTTTATGCAAAGTATTCCAAGTGTGAGTTCTGGATGGACGAAGTAACCTACCTTGGTCATGTGATCTCCAAGGATGGTATTGCGGTCAACCCTGAATGAGTTCAGGCTATTCTTGACTGGACTCCCCCGAAGAATGTCAAGCAAGTCAGAAGTTTTCTCGGACTCGCCAGCTATTGCCGTCGATTTGTCAAGAACTTCTCCAAGATTGCAAAGCCATTAACCAATCTGCTTCACAAAGGTGTTAAATATGAGTGGACAGAAAAATGTCAGGAGAGCTTTCAGGCACTTAAAGACAAGCTGACGTCTGCTCCAGTGCTTGCTCCCCCGGATACTCAAAAGGACTTCTTCATCTATTGTGATGCTTCACGTCAAGGAATGGGTTGTTTCCTAATGCAAGAACGCAGAGTGGTTGCTTATGCATCTCGTCAATTGCATCCTCATGAAGAGAACTACCCAGTTCATGACCTTGAACTTGCTGCAGTAATTCATGCACTGAAGAGTGGCGACATTACCTTGTTGGTAATCGTTGCGAGATCTATACTGACCACCAAAGTCTGAAGTACCTGTTTACTCAGCCAGATCTGAACCTCCGTCAACAAATATGGATGGAGCACATAGCAGATTACAACGTGGGTATTTCTTATACACCTGGCAAGGCTAATGTAATGGCTGATGCTTTGAGCCGCAAGTCATACTGCAACCACCTCCAGGTTCACAAGGTTCACCCCCTTCTTCAAGAAGAATTCTGCAAGCTGAACCTCCATATTGTTCCTCAGGGTTATCTCGTTCCCCCTCCACCGGAGGCCCGTAAAATGAACCTCCGTGTTGTTAACCAGGGTTCCCTGAGTAACCTGGTTGCGGTACCAGATCTCGTGAGCAGCATCAAAACTATGCAACACTATTGCAGTGAAGTCGAAAAGATTAAACGCTATCTGGCGGAAGGTAAACCCTCATGCTTCACCGTTGCTGATGATGGTGCCATGTACTTCAAGGGTCGCTTATTCGTCCCAACTAAGAAAGAAAACCTGAATATGACTGATAGAGTACTGAAAGAAGCTCATCATACACCTCTGTCTATTCATCCGGGTAGTACCAAGATGTACCAACACATTCATCAAAGGTTCTGGTGGTCAAACATGAAACAAGACATTACACGCTATGTTTCAGAATGCGACATTTGTCATCGGATCAAAGCAGAACATCAAAAGCCTGCTGGAACTCTACAACCTATTTCTATTCCTGAATGGAAATGGGGTCATGTTGAAATGGACTTTGTCACTGGTTTTCCCAGATTGCAGAAAGGTAATGATGCTATACTTGTCGTCATTGACCGTCTGTCCAAAGTTGCACACTTTCTGGCTGTCAAGGAAATGATCATTCCTAGTCAGCTGGCAGATTTATATATGTCCAGAGTTGTTTCACTCCACGGTATTCCACTGGTGATTAGTTCGGACCGTGGCAGCTTATTCACTTCAAGATTCTAGGCAAGTTTCCAGGAAGCTATGGGAACTCATCTGTCATTTAGCACCGCCTTTCACCCTAAATCCCAGCGACAAGTTGAAAGAGTCAACCAGATTCTCGAAGACATGCTTCGAGCTTGTGTCATTTCTTTCGGCAAGAAATGGGAGGAATCTATCCCGTATGCTGAGTTCTCCTAGAACAATAGCTATCAAGCTAGTCTGAAGATGGCTCCCTTTGAAGTGTTATATGGACGTAGGTGTTGGACTCCTCTGAATTGGTCAAAAACTGAGGAACGTACACTTATCGGTCCGGATATTATCCAACATGCCGAAGACCAAGTCCGCATTATTCATGCAAATCTGAAGGCTGCTCAGTCTCGTCAGAAGAGTCAGTATGACCGTCATCACAAAGATATGGTCTATCAACCTGGCGAAAAGGCTTATCTTCGAGTCACACCAATGAGAGGTGCACACCATTTTGGGATCAAGGGCAAGCTGGCTCCTCGTTATATTGGTCCTTTAACTATTCTTGAAAGGCGTGGTAAAGTGGCTTATCAATTGGAATTGCCATCAAACCTTTCTCAGGTTCACAATGTCTTCCATGTGTCACAGCTTCGTCGCTGCTTCAAGGATCCTATCCGAGCAGTGGATCATGACATGCTTGAGCTGCAACAAGACCTTTCTTACAAAGAGCAACCGGTCCGCATTCTCGATGAAACTGAACGTCGGACTCGTCACAAGGTTACCAAGTTCTTCAAAGTGCAGTGGTCAAATCATTCTGAAGATGAAGCCACTTGGGAACGCGAAGATCATCTTCGTGCCGAATACCCCGGGATCTTTCCTTCTACTTCTTAATTCTCAGGACGAGAATTCTTTTTAATAGGGGAGAGTTGTGACACCCTGGATTTGATGCTACAGTAAACTCTGTAATCAAGCTACATTAATCTGAGGATTAAGCTAATCCATTTTGCTAATCCATTGTGTCATCACTGTTGGAATCAAACTCTCATTCAAATTCTTATGCAATTCAAAAAAATCATTTGAAAAGTGAAATTAAAAGTTTTGTAAATCTGTAATTAAAAATCTTGCATAAGTTGCAAATATTCCCTAAGTAATTGTCAAGGTGAAACAGACATTTAGTGGGATATTTAAGTGCCCTAAATATATTGAAAACAGAGGCCAAACATTAATTATAATGCCCTTTTCTAATTTATGAAAATCTGAAATTATTCTAATAATCCCCAAACTTCTTGTGACACTTCCTAATACTGCAATATAAATATTGGGCCATGTGGCATATTTTTACAAAGGTCTTGGGTATTTAAAAATAATGCAAGAACAGAAATTAATAAAAAGATAAACTATTAAAGGAATAAAACTAAAAACATAAAAATAATGAAAGAAACCCCCCCTAACACTGGGCCGAAGCCCAACTGGCCGGCCCAACCGCCCCCATACCCCGTCGGCCCACCCCGGGGCCGCTAACCCCCCCACCCCACCCACGACCCCACTAACCCTAGCCCGATCCCCACTCGCCCCCGCACCCCACTCGCTCCCCCACTCCCTCCCGATCCGATCTGGATCGGGCGCCGACGCTGCCGCCCCGCGCCGTCCCCGGCGGCCCTCCCCACCGTCGCCGGCGACCCGCCGCCGGACCGTGCCCCCTTCCTCATCTTCTCCTCGCCGGCGCCTTCCCACCTCGCCCCCGAGCCCGCTGCCCCCCCTACTACGCGATGTGAGCACCCCCCGGCTCGCCTCTCCCTCCCGCGCCCCTAGCCGCCGCCGGCCGCCGCGAGCCCGTCTCCAGCCGCCCGCTGCACCCTGGCCACGGCCCCCGCGTCAACCCTGTTGCGGCTGCCCGTGCGCTGGCCGCCCCGCTCGCCCCCCCCTTCTCGCCCGCGGCCGTGTTCCCGCTCGCCCGTCGCCGCGCTCAACCGCGCCGGCCGCGCACCGGGGGTGCCCCGCATGCATGCACCGCGCGCGCCCCTGGCCCTCGCCCCCGCGCGAGCCCAACCGCGCCCTGCTCGCTCCCCGCTCGCCTCGCGCCACCCGCGCCTGCGCCCGTGCGCCGCTTGCCGCAGCTGGCCGCCCCCCCCCCCCCCTCACTGGCCCCGCTCCGGCCCCGTTGCCGCCGTGCCTCGCTCCCCTGCTGCTGCTCTCGCCCAGGGCCCTGTGTGCGTGCTTTGCGCCGCCGCCGGCGGCTGCCACGAGGCCCCCGCCCCCACCGGCCACCGCCACGGCCGTTGCCGAGCCACACCGTCCGTTCGGGGCTCGACCCCCCCCCCCACTAACACGATCTGGTTAGTGGGGCTTGATCACCCACTAACCACCCCCTGGCCATTGATTAATTTAATAATTAATTAATTAGTTAATTAATTAAATAGTTAATTAAATTAATTAAAGTAATTAATTAATTAATTAGATGAGTAAGATTAATTAGATTAATTAATTAATCTGTTAACTAAACAGAGAATGACAAGTGGGTCCCACCCCCTTAATTAATCTGATTAATATTAACTAAACATTAATTAAAACTGTGTTGCTGACATGTGGGACCCACTGGTCAGTTTGACCAATCAACATGACTATTGACTGCTGATGTCAGCATGACATCATGCTGATGTCATAATTTCATTTTTGAATTAAATTTTGTCTGTTTAATTTCTGAATATTAATAAAACTTTAAAATTAATATAAACTAATCCGTAACTCGGATGAAAAAGTTTTATACATGAAAGTTGTTCCGAAAAATCCCACGAATCCGAATACGCAGTCCGTTCGTCTGTCACGTGCTCCTATCATAACGAACGTGGAACTTTTCCATCGTTTTCATGTGTCCGGTAGTAGCCCGAGACCCAGAAAATATCGTCAGGTATTCTTCCAATCCGTCTGCGACGTGTAATACTGCGTTAGTGCATGCCTAGCTCTGCATATTGCCATGTCATGCATCGTGATTGCATATGTGCTTTATATTTATTATTTCTTCCCCCCTCTTCTTACCGGTAGACCCCGAGACTGACACTGCTGCCGGGTACGACTACGCGACTGACGAGCAGCCTTTTGCACCAGAGTAGCAAGGCAAGCAACCCCCCTTGAGCATTCCGATATTGCCCATTTCTTCCCCTATCATTCTTGCATTAGATTTTGCTACTATATTAGTTAGCTCCTATTCTAATGCATAGCCTGCTTTTGATAAACTGCTATTGTACCTACTGTCATATCAACTGCTTAGTATAGGTTGATCAATGAATCCCCTGTGAGCCCTAGTCTCAGTTGCCCCGCTTTAATTATCAGTTACTCGATCTTCATGATCGACGAGCGAGGCCCGTCACATCACCGCACACCCCCTTAGATGTACGCCTCTGCAGAACTACCATCTAGTACCGAGGGTGACACCTCGTGAAGTACTCATGATGTTAGCTCTGTAGTGTAGCTAGTCGGTCGTGGTAAACAGAGGGTGATATCTCTCTGCCACTCCCGATATCGACTTTGTCATGCAACCCCCCTTCAAGTGTGTGACCTCCGAGGGTGATTCCTCTAGGTCTCGCCTTGATGTTTTATACACACGGGTACTATGACTTGGATACAGACAGATGTTGGTGATGGGTCGGCCCTGAAGGGTGCCCATGGTTTGATGATCGACGAGGCGTGGCCGGGCAGGTGAGGCCCTTGCCACACATCCTCGAGACGGGGCGACGGGACCGCACATCATGGGTCGCGCTTGTCCCGCATTAATAAAAATGCTAATGGGTTGGGTATTTGATCTGAGTTGGTCAATTGACCTTTTACGCACTAAACGTTCACGTGGGACAAGTTATGGGTACTCAGCGTCGTTGTATCAGCTGAAGCTCTTCGGACGTCAGCAATGGAGCGACGCGCTCCTGAGTGGTCCGCGACGGCACTGATCTTGTATTAGAGTGTGCTAGGACTGACCTCGGCCGCCCTCGCATCGTGCAGTAGTGCAAAGGGTGAGTGGGCCCATGACCCCTGCACGCTTAGGATTTAGACCGGCGGGCTGGCCTCTCTGTTGAGCCTAGGTAGGGCGACGACGTGTTGATATCCCGAGGCCGGGCATGACCCAGGAAAGTGTGTCCAGCTAGAGGTGATCAAGCGTGTTGGAAATGTGGTGCACCCCTGCAGGGATGAATTCAACTATTCAAATAGCCGTGTCCACGGTGACAGGACGACTTGGAGTTGTACCTTGATCTACTACAACTAATATTGTGACTTTAAATTGTAATGAATGTTGGCTCTGAGATTGCTTTCTCGCAGGGAGTCGAGGAAGAATCTCTCGGCGTGGTTGCTTAATAAAATTTGCTACAATAATATTACTATATATGAGATACCAGTCTACTCTCTTCTAATGCTGCAAGACGTTGAAGATGCTAGCCTTCGATAGGACTAGGCCTTCCCCCTATTCTTGCTTTTCTACAGTCAGTCCAGATATACCCCCCATACCTTGATACCGATGCATACTTAGCATAGTTCTGATGTCAGTCTTGCGAGTACTTTGGATGAGTACTCACCGCTGCTTTGCTTTCTCTTTTCCCCTCGATACGATTTCTGCGTTCAGACGACGGAGCCGAGGAGATGGAGTACGCTGGAGACGACTACTACACCACCGCTGGAGCTTACTACTACGTGGAGGCTGCCCCCGACCAGCAGTAGGATAAGAGGTTCCCAGGCAGGAGGCCTCGCCTCGTTCGATAAGTTGTTATGTTTGTGCTAGCCTTCTTAAGGCAAAACTTGTTTAACTTATGTATGTACTCAGATATTTCTTTGCTTCCGCTGATTCATGTTTGTCGAGCTTTGTATTCGAGCCCTCGAGGCCCTTGGCTTGTAATATGAAGCTGTGTGACTTTAATTTGTGTCTAGAGTTGTGTTGTGATATCGATCAGTGAGTCCCTAATCTTGATCGTATGCATTGCGTGTATGATTAGCGTACGGTCGAAATTGGGGGCGTCACAGAGGATGCATGCAAAGGAATAATATCGCAAGTATTCTCGCTAAATACCAAACTATAACAAAGGTGTTGTGGTGGTTGTGGTTCCTCAATGAATTGGCGTTCCATCATAGACTGATGATCAAGATAAACCTTAGGCAATAAGTAATCAGTAGGGCGTATAGCAACTTCAAAACGCTTTGCCAAGCGAGTGGCATAAATACCACCATGAACCTTGCCCTTGTTTCGGTTAAGATTTAATCGACGCGCAACAATAGTACCTATGTTGTAAGTATTATCACCATAAAGTGCACGTCTTAAAATAGCCAGGGTAGGGGCACTGAGGCCACCACCCTGTTCCATGGCAGTTATGCATTTTCCTATAAACAGAGAAAAGTAGTGCATGGACGGAAACTGCAAACTAGTAGCTCTAGAGTTTGGCACGCCCCTAGTTTCTCCCACAGTTAAGGTTTGGAGGAAGTCCTCAAACTCCTCGATCTTAGGCTTACGCATTCCCCCGTCAGAAGGAAGCAAACATATTTCACAAAATTCATGTAGAGGCAATTCATAGTTGGTGGCATAAAGATCAAAACGTATTGTGGGAGCACCGGGCGTATTTGTGAAGTAAAAGTTTTGTACGAAGGAAATGTAAGGAGGTAATATTGATCACACTCATCTGTGAGGAAGTCGGTAAGCCCGGCATTTGCAATGAATTGCATGAATTCTTCATAGAAACCCGCTTCATTCATGAAGGGCGTATGTGGCCATTCACATGGCCTAACCTCCGTGTTGCGCACAATGTTGATGTCGCGGTCCTGAGTTCTCCTAACAGCTCCCTTAGGGCTCCGGCTTGAAGAACCTTTCCTCAAGAAATTCATTTTCCTGAGCACAAATTTCTGAAATTTTGAGCCACCAATTCATGTCAATAAAACTTTGCAAGATTGATAGCAACTACTCATATGGATGCCTAGAGGCCATATCAAGCATTCATACTACTTGGAACTCAAATAATTCAACATGCAAGCTCATTTTTTGTAGCACCATGTGCAGCACATTATGAAAAATATAAACCACTAAAACAAAACTAATTGGAGGAGTGGAGGAGTCACATACCAAGGAACAATTCCTTCAAACAGTTTCGAAAACGGAGTTCCGAGCAAAGAGATCAAAAATTTCGGTTTCTAGGGGATGAACACGGGAGAAAGAGAGATAGGAATTTTTTTCTGGAGGTAGGAGAAGGAGTGAGGTGAAAGCATAAGGTAGGGGGGCCCTGTGGGCCCCACAAGCATCATGGCGCGACCTACGGGGGCGCGCCCTGTTGGCTTGTGGCCCACAGGTGCAGTCCCCTGCTGCAATTTTTATGCCAAAAATTCTTATATATTCCAGAAAAATTCATGTTAAAATTTTGTGGCAATTTGAGACTTTTTATTTTTGGGCATTTTTCTATGCACGGGAAAAATAGAAAAAACAGATAATCAAACTAATTTATTTTATATAAGCTGAAAATAACAGAGGATAAACTTTTGATACATAGAGTTGTGAGTACTAAATTCATCAATCACATGCCTTCTGAAAAGGATCCATTAATAAGGTTGATCAAGTCTTATTAACAACAGTTTTCGTTTAACATGCAACCGAAGAATTTTTGTATATCACTAGGTTACCTCAATGGGGATTTACATGTCCCCAAAAATAAGATTATAATATTTCTTCTTGATAGTAGGTAGAGGAATTGCAAAACTTCCAATGATAACCGTGGGAGTGAGCTCAATGACATTAATATTATTAACCAAAGTCTACTTCTTCGGAAAATGAACGGTATGTTGCTTGCCATTGACGTGAAAGGTAACCTTGCTTTTATTGCAATCAATAATAGCCCCTGCAGTATTTCAAAATGGTCTACCAAGGATGATCGACATATTGTCGTCCTCGGGCATATCAGGAATAACAAAGTCTGTCAAGATAGTAACATTTGCAACCACAACAGGAACGTCCTCGCAAATCCCAAAAGGTAAAGCAGTGGATTTATTAGCCATTTTCAAAGATATCTCAATAGGTGTAAGCTTACTCAAATCAAGTCTTTTATAAAGGGAGAAAGGCATAACACTAACACCGGCCCCTAAATCACATAAAGCAGTTTTAACATAATTTCTTTTAATGCCAGGATCTCCTAGCTTCTTAGGTATTCCTCCATCAAAAGAATAATTAGCAAGCATAGTAGCAATTTCAGTTTCAGGTATTTTTCTTTTGTTGGTAATAATATCCTTCATGTACTTAGCATACGGAGGCATTTTCAATATATCAGTCAAGCGAGTGCGCAAAAGAATGGGTCTAATCATTTCAGCGAAGCGTTCAAAATCCCCATCGTCCTTACTTTTAGAAGCCTTATGAGGGAATGGCATGGGTTTTTTAACCCACGACTCTCTTTCCCTTCCATGTTTTCTAGCAACAAAGTCTCTCTTATCATAACGTTTATTTTTAGGAGGTGGGTTATCAAGATCCTTAACAGGTTCTATCTCTACATCGATATCATGTTCTTTTATTACTGTCTGGTGGAGCATCTACATGCACATTATTACTTTCATCTTCCTTTTCATTATCACTAGGTGCATGTTCACTACTAGATTGTGTCTCAGCATCAGAAATAGAAACATCATTATGTTTCTCAGTAGGTGTTTCTATAACAGGTTCACTAGGAGCATGCAAGTTCCTATCAATTTTCTTTTTCTTTTTCTTATTAGAGGAACTAGGTGCATCAACATTAATTTTCTGAGAATCTTGTTCTATTCTTTTAGGATGACCTTCTGGGTAGAGAGGTTGTTGGGTCATATGACCTCCCCTAGTCATTACTCTAATGGCATGATCATTCATATTATTATTTGCTTCTGCAAGCAGATCATTTTGTGACTTAGAAACTTGGTCTAGTTAGGTGTGAACCATAGAAGCATGTTTACCTAGACCTTTTACATCATTAGCAATTCTAAACATCAAGTCACTTAAGCGGTCTATCATCATGGCATTATGTCTCAATTGATCCTTAACGTAATTATTGAAGTGCTCTTGCTTAACAACGTAATTATCATACTAATCCATGCATTGTTCACGAATCTTAGTGTAAGGTATATCATTTTCACTAAAGGAACGGAGATAGTTTACCTCTACTACCTGTGTCAGGATATCAAGTCCATGTATTTCTTCAATAGGTGGTAGTTTCTTGATATCCTCAATTTAATACATTTCTCCTTCATAGATCTTTTTGCTTCTTGCATATCTTCAGGGTTGAGGAATAGGATACCTCTTTTCATTTGAATAGGTTCCGGAGGTGGTTCAGGAAGTGTCCAATCATCGGCATTTTGCAATATGTTATTCAATAATTCTTCAGCCTGACTAACAGTTCTTTCACTGAAAACACAACTAGCACAACTATCTAGGAAGTCCCTAGAAGCATCGGTTAGTCCATTATAAAAGATATCAATAATTACATTTTCCTTAAGAGGACAATCGGGCAAAGCTCTAAGTAACCGGAGATGCCTCCCCCAAGCTTGAGGGAGATTCTCTTCTTCAATTTGCGCAAAGTTAAATATGTCCTGTAAGGCAGCTTGTTTCTTATGAGCAGGAAAATATTTTTCAGAAAAATAGTGGAGCATATCCTGGGGACTACGCATACAACTAGGAGCAAGAGAAAGGAACCATTCCTTGGCCTCGCCTTTTAGCGAGAAAGGAAAGAGCTTAAGGATATAATAGTAGTGTATCTTTTCATCATTGGTAAACAGAGCAGCAATATCATTTAGTTTCATAAGGTGTTCGACAACATTTTCATTTTCATAACCGTGGAAAGGATCATACTCTACTATAGGAATTAACTCAGGATCTTCAGAGAAATCATAATCCTTATCATTAACAAATATAGGAGAAGTAGCAAATTTAGGATCATATTTCATTTTCTCCATCATAGATTTTTCTTTCAGTTTGCAAAGCAATTTCTTCAAGTCATCTCTATTTTTACAAGCAAAGAAATCCTTAGTTGTTTCCTTATCCATAACATAACCTTCAGGTACATGTGGCAATTCATATCTATTAGGAGAGCGAGGTGTAACAGGTGATTCAAAGTCCTCATCAGTTTCAGCATTTTAAAGTTCTCTAGCTTTAGCAATATGAGCATCAAGTAATTCATTCAGTGGCACAGTTTCAGTTTCTACATGTGTAGCAATAGTATCATCATTAATTTCAGAGGTAGCATCATTAAGTTCATGTGATATATCGGACGATCAACAGGCGGTGGTGTAACAAGCTGATTCAAAACAGTAGGTGAATCAAAAGCAGAGCTAGATGGTAGTTCCTTACCTCCTCTCGTGCGAGAGGGGACGATCTTAGTTCGATTATCTTTCAGATTCTTCATAGTGGCAATTGGATATCCTCAAGTTAACACGATAAATAGAGCTATCCTCCCCGGCAATGGTGCCAGAAAAAGGTTTTGATAACCCACAAGTATAGGGGATCGCGACAGTCTTCACGGGTAGTATTGCACCCTAATTTATTGGTTCGACACAAGGGGAGCCAAAGAATATTTATTGGCCTTGATAGTTGAGTTGTCAATTCAACCTCACCTGGGATATCTTCTCTGTAGCAAAGGTTTAGTAGCACGTGAAAGCACATTTTCTCCCTTGGTGGTTTTGGTAATTAATAACAACATATATGTCATTGAACTAATCTTTCCAGTAAGCATATTTCAGGAAAAGTTCAATGATAGGGATGGCAAAAGGATTGTGGAGATACCCCAAGATGCAAAGAAATGGATTGGCAAAGCTTCAAGCAATAGGACTCTACATTTTCCTTTGTGAGAAATCACTTTGAGTCCATAGGAAGGCCAATACTATTAAAAGGGGGTAAGGTACTGTTGGTGAACAAGATGCTCCACGTGCACAAGAGATAGTCACCAAAAATACCCACAAGCTCTTCCACAAAAGTCTGTCCAAAGCCAAACATCCAAAATCGGTGCAACCAACAATTCCCACTCGGTGCCACCGATTCCCAAACTCAGACAGACTCATGCCAAACCCTAGCCCTTCGGTGCAACCGATTCTGCATCGGTGCCACCGAGTTCAGTTGCCAACTTTCTGTTTAGCTATTTTCAAGTTTCGGTACCACCGAGTTTTGCCGGTCGGTCTCACCGATATTTGGACCAACTTCCTGGTTAGCCATTCACAAGAATTGGTACCACCGAGAATTGTGAATCGGTCTCACCGAGTTTTTGGACCAACTCTCTGGTTAGCCATGGTCAAGAATCGGTACCACCGAGAATTGAGAATCGGCATCACCGAGTTGAGCAATCCGACCGTTGGTCACCTAATCGGTACCATCGAGAGTTATGTATCGGTCTCACCGAGATTCAAACGTTACTGCCTTTTGGTCACTTCGGTACCACCGAGATTCACACATCGGTGTCACCGAGTTGGTCACTTTAGGTGTAACGGTTGGATTTTTGGGGATGCCTATATATACCCCGTCACCACCACCCACTCGAAAGAGAAGCACTCAAAACTATTGCATACTTGCCCCATCCTATTTTCTGAGAGAGAGCCACCTACTCATGTGTTGAGATCAAGCTATTCCATTCCTACCATATGAATCTTGATCTCTAGCCTCCCCAAGTTGCTTTCCACCAATCCAATCTCTTCTACCAAGCCAAATCTATGAGAGAGTGATTGTGTGTTGAGGAGTCTATCATCTTGAAGCACAAGAGCAAGGAGTTCATCGACATTACTGAGCCTATTACCTTTTGGAGGGTGGTGCCTCCTAGATTGGTTAGGTGTCGCTTGGGAGCCTCCTACTTCGTGTTGTGGAGTTGAACCAAGAAGTTTGTACTGGCAAGGAGATCGCCTACTTCATGAAGATCTACCCATAGTGAGGCTAGTCCTCCGTGGACGGAAGCCGTTATGGAATAGTCAAGGTTGCTACTTCGTGGACACTTATGGGTGGAGCCCTCTGTGGACTCTCGCGACCGTTACCCTCCGTGGGTTGAAGACTCCATAAACGTGGACGTACGATAGCACCACCTATCGGAACCACGGGAAAAATCTTCGTGTCTACAAATTGCGTTTGATCTTCCTCCCTACCCTCTACTATACATGCTTGTTGTTACTTTCCACTTCTATACTCTTAGACATGCATGTGTAGGGTGTGCTTGACTTGCTATCATCGCTAAAATCTGCCAACACTTAAAATTGGGAAAAGGTAGAATTTTTATTTGGTCAAGTAGTCTAATCACCCCCCCCCTCTAGACATACTTTCTGTCCTACAAGTGGTATCAGAGTTTTGGTATCCATTGCATTGGTCTCACAACCTATGAGAGTATGGCGTCCAGTGAGGGAAATTATCACCGTAGAGGTCTGTACTTTGATGGCACAAATTTTTCTAGTTGGAAGCACAAAATGAAAATGCATATTCTTGGTCATAACCCCGCCGTATGGGCTGTTGTTCGTGTTGGCTTGCAAGGTGAATTCTTTGGTGATGGAAAGGAACCGGATCGTGAAGCGACCGCGGATGAATTGAAGATGTTGCAATACAACGGTCAAGCATGTGACATTCTTTTCAACTGCCTATGCCCCGAAGAATTCAACAAAATCAGCCGTCTTGAGAATGCAAAAGAGATTTGGGATACTTTGGTTGATATGCATGAAGGTACCGAATCCGTGAGAGAATCCAAGTTGGATCTTCTTCAAAGTCAGCTTGACAAGTTCAAGATGAAGGATGGTGAAGGAGTCGCAGAGATGTACTCTAGGCTAGCTCACATCACAAATGAGATTGCCGGCTTGGGAAGCGAAGAAATGACCATCAAATTCATCATCAAGAAGATACTTCGAGCTTTGGATGAGAGATACGACATCGTGTGCACATTGATTCAAATGATGCCCAACTACAAAGATCTCAAGCCTACGAAAGTCATTGGAAGGATTGTTGCTCATGAGATGACACTCAAGGACAAAGAAGAGCTTCACATCAAGTCTAGCGGTGCTTACAAAGCCACAAGTGATGCTCCTACAACTTCAAGCGACAACCTTGTCACCAATGAAGAGATAAGCCTCATGGTCAAGAAATTCAACAAGTTCTACAAGAATAGAGGCAAAGAACGAAGCTCCAACTCAAGATATGAAGAGAAGCGTTCGTCAAGTCGTGACCGAAACTGCTACAATTGTGGGAAGCCCGGACACTACTCCAATGAGTGCACGGCTCCCTACAAACGAAGAGAAGAGTCACCTAGAAGACGAAGCTCAAGGAATGAATCACCTAAAAGAGAGAGAAGGAGTAGAGATGATCGTTATGAACGAAGACCCTCAAGGAGAAGTAGGGACTCGGAGAAGAAGGACAAGTACACCAAGAGCTGCACAAGAAGAAGACATCAAGTTCATGTTGGTGAATGGGTTTCCGGCTCCGAATCCGACAACAACTCCGAGAGAAGCTATCACTCCAACTCCGACTATTGTCAAGATGAAGGTGTTGCCGGACTTGCACTAGTGACTACCAACTCCTATGATCTATTTGATTCACCAAATGAAGGGAGTGGGAGTTGCTTCATGGCTAAAGGCCCCAAGGTATCACACCCCGAGTATCTTGATTTCAATAGTGATGAAGATGACTTACTTTGTGATGATGACTTGCTCTTTGATAGAACTAGTGATGTTAGTCAAAATGAACTTGATAATTTTCATGCTAGTCAAGATAAGTCGGTTGATGATGATAAGATGAAAATAGAACAACTAACTAAAGAATTAAACACTCTTAAGTTAGCCCATGAATCTACTCTAGAAGATCATAGAGAGCTTGTAAGGACTCATGAGAAGCTACACTTCGAGAAGCTCACCTTAGAGCAAGAACATGAGTTTCTTAAAGCTATCAATGACGATCTCCGAAAGAAGACTTCATCTTATCTAGCCAAACGATTACTCTTGTCTATATTCATGCCACAAGTTAAACCTAGACAAACTAGTAACAAAGGCAAGAAAGGTTCTTCAACTAGTAGCAATAAAAATGATAAACCCAATGATATTGCTTCTAGTAGTTCTATTGATCCCACTAACACTTTTCTTAGCCAAGTCACACTTGAGCAAGAAAATGAACTTTTGAAAGGGATTACAGAGAAAGGTATCTACAAGAGTCTTGCTGGGTGTAAGCAATTTGAGGAAATTGTACGCAAGCACGGAGGATACCGGAAGAACCATGGCATTGGCTACTTCAACGCTAATGGAGTTGAATGGGAAGAAGGTCAATACCCCAAGCCCAAGTTTGTTCCTCAAAAGGATAAGTATGAACATACTCCTCCCAAGGGAACAAACACTCAAGATGACCTTCCACCACAAGATCACAAGCTCAAGGGCAAGAACAAGCTTCAAGAGGACATTGACTCATATGAAGATGAATCCCAAGCTTTGGTGGAGTGGGTTCCCAAGGCTACTTCAAGCTCAACTTCTACAAGTGCCACTTCAACACCAAGGATCCCCATCAAGTTGATGTGGGTCCCCAATAAGAAGAACTAGAGAAGTTCTTGAGGGGTGACTCCGCCAATGAAATTCACTCACATTCATTATTGGCAAGAACTAATTATGATCAACATCAACAACATGCAATAGTTCAAGGAGTCACACATTCCCTCAAAGGTAAGCAAGGGACAAGGTAATCAACAAATCAATGGACATCATCACATATGCTTTGCACTCCATGTCCATAGATATCCTTGTATTTGTCTCTTGTGCGTTGGGACTAACCCATGTAGGTGAGAAGAGTAAGGAAACAACAAGGATGCTCCCAACTCTTGGTGATCTTCATCAACCTTGAGCATCCACCACTACCTCACCAACATGAAGTCTTCATCGACAAAACCCAAGGTTAGTTTATCCCTCCTATGGGGGGATGTCACATCAAGGGGGGGCTTTACTCTAAGACTTGAGTTAAGGCATCTCTTAGAATGTGACAACATTAAATGCTTTATGTAAAAGTGGTAACCCCACTTGTGCTTAAACGATGAGTATGACCTATGATCAAGTATTCTTACTTGGCTCCTAAGTCAATATACTCATATATAGATGACTCCATCATCGCCAAAATGCTTGATAGATGCTAGTATGTATGCGCATGTTTGCCATGATCTCATTTGACATCTTATTGTGTGAGCATGTTGGTCTGCATTTCATTAACCATTCGAGAACATCCAATTGTTGCTATTTGGTCTTTGATTTTTCTTTTCCCAATTGGATGGACAAGAATGCCTAGGAGCACTCTCTAGCTATCTATGCTTTCTCGTCTCATATTCCATTCTTGCTGCATCACAAAATTTGAACAAGTACTTTTCGATCTCTCTGTGTGAGGAGCACTCAGAGTTCCGTATCGACAAAGGACTGACCATTAAAACCTCCCAAGTGCATCTCGGTGGAACCAACCCAAAATCTCGGTCTCACCGAATGCCTAGGATTGATCTGGTTTTTCTATCTCGGTATCACTGATTCCATCTTCTCGGTTACACCAAGTTTCCCTGTCAGTAGACAGTTGAGGAACTCGGTGACACCGAAAAGTTAGAACCGGTGTCACCGACAGCCATGGGTTTATATAGAGGCGGACCCGACTTTTGAAATCTATTCCTGAAATGTCATCCCCTTCGAAACCCTTGCTGCCGAACCAAGGCCCCTGGTCATCGCCTTCGTCTTCTCGAGCGCCTCCGCCGTTGGAAGTCCCCGCCGTCGACAGAATCCTCTCCCCCGTCGCCGCCGTAGCGAAGTCGTCACCAAGCTAGGGTACGATTTCATCCCCTCATGCGCTCCAACCTCCGAATCTCGCGCATTAGGACTTTTCCATCGATAATCCACAGTTTGAGATTGATTCATCCACAAGAAACTCCAGTAGAATAGCGAACGAACGATTTTTTAGGGTTTTCCGTCCGCAACTTGAATCTCGGTGGAACCGACGCAAAAGAATCGGTAGCACCGATTCACTTTTCTGGTCGACCGAGAACAATCTCGGTGAAACCGAGTGCCCATTTTCGGTCTCACCGAAAGTGGTGCCAAGTTTCTGTTATGGAGATTGTCTGTCTCGGTACGTCCGAAATGTTTGCTTCAGTTGTACCGACATTCATTTGGCAGAATGCAAATCTTGAGAAATTTTAGTTCAATCTTTTGAAAATGTCTGCATTTTGTGATGACTCATCCCTTCCACTCTTCTATACTCTACTTCATAGGGTCAGAGATGTCAGGTTCAGATGACAGTCAGAATGATCTCAGAGAGCAGAGTGTTGACATGAGCTCAGGCACTAGTCCTGAGGGGAGCTATGATGATGTTCCTAGCTCTCCTGATTTGCCCAAAGCTGCAACTAGGGCAAGGAGGAAGCTCAACTCAAATGAGGAGGATGAAGATTTCATTCCTGAGGAGCTGTCCAAGAAAGATGCTGCTGCCAAGAGCACCACTGCTGCCACTACTTCCAAGAAGAAGAAGGCCATCAGGAAAGAGTATGCTAGCTCAGGGACAGCAAGAGCACCAGAGAGCTCTAGGGTAACAATGACTGTTGAGCCCTCCAAGAAGTCCATCCCTAAGAAGGCAGGAGAGAAGAAGAAGAGAGAAAGGACAAAATTTGGTAAAGCTAAAGTTCTTCCTTCTACTCCAGAGTATCTAGATGAGGAAGAAGAGGAGGAAGAGCCAGTTGCAAAGGCCCCTCCAAAGAAGAAAAAGAAGCTCATGGCAGATGCTATGCCTAAGGCCACTTCATCCAAGGGCACCAAGACTGCCCCCAAGAAAGCTGCTGCAGATAAACCCAAGAGGTTCTCCAGAGAGATACCAGCTTCCAGCAAGAACAAGACCTCCACCTTTAGGGAAGCTGAGGATGATGATATTACAGCCTTGATGAAGCTAAGACCACACCTTCCAGAGCACAATGCCAGCCACTTGCTTGCTGAGGACATGAAGAAGAGGAAGGACTCAGGTTTGAGAGAATGGAGAGCCATTGATCCATATTCTCAGAGAAGGAAAACAGCTGTGGACTACAGATTTTATACCAAAGAGCAACAAGATTTCTACGAGACAATCTTGCTTGATAAGAGCCCTGCTGTAAGTGACATGAGGTATGTGGATTGGAAGTATATCAAGGAGAATGAAGATTACTTCCCGAGTGTTCAAGACAACTTTCACTGCATTGGTCTGGATGAATTTGTTGGCAAGGAATTCACTGCATGGAATGATGAGATGATCATGCAATTCTACTCCACTGCTCACTTCTATGGAGATGGTAGAATTGTGTGGATGACTGAAGGAGCAAGGTATGAATCAACTGTTGAGGAATGGGCTACCATCTTAGGAGTCCCAAAGGTGGAAGAAGGAGATCTGGATGTCTATTCTGAATCCAAGGAGAGCCATGACGCTATGAAGAACATGTACAATGAGATCCCTGCTGCAAACTTGAAATCTCACAAGTTAGGATCCATTTATTTCCTCCAGGCTGGTGTCCGCACAATGAACACCATCTTGAGGCATACCTTGATGCCTAAGTCTGGAGATCACAAGATGATAAGAGGCTATTCCATCAACATGCTGATCCATCTTGATCGACACACCAAGATAAGGGTGATGGACTTGATTGTGGAAACTATGAAGAGGGTTGCTGGTGATCAGAAGCGCTCATGCTGCTATGCACCCTACATCCAGATGCTTATCAACTCCAAGCTGGAGAAGCACATCTTTGCTCTTGATAGACCACATTTGCCCCTACAACCAGATCTAGAAGACAACATTGTGGTGATGAACCCAGATCATCCCACCTCAGCTGCAGCACAGGTACAGGCAGAGGCAGCTAGAGCCACTAGTGCTCAAGTCTCTAGATCCAGGAACGAGCAAATGGATCTCTTGATCAGTACCGTTCAGGGCATGCAGAAAGATATCAAGGACATCTTGGCAAATCAGCATAGTCTTGTGAGGATCATGGAGAACAGGATCAAGACACTCAATGACAAGGTGGATGGGCTGACCAAGACCGTGAACGAGCTCAAGAAGGAAGTTGATAGCGTGCCCAGTCCCCACACTACAGATGATGAGGATAACTCACCTCTCAGACCAGGCACTTAGTTCACTACTCAGGCTACATCAGCCACAGTGCCAGCTCCAGAGTTGAGGCCTTCTTCATCAGCACCTGCTACAGCCTCTTCAGCTCCATCAGCTCCTCCAGTTCCTCCAGTTGCTACTCCAACTCTGTCCATGAAGTCTGCTGAAGTCTTCGCCGATGCCGTTCTCTCGACTCCTTCACCAGCTACCGGAGGAGATCAGCCCCAGAAGAATGATTAGCTATATACCTTTGATCTTTTTGGTAACTTGTTGCCAAAGGGGGAGAAGATGTATATAGATCTTTAGGCTTCGAGAGAGAGAGAGCGTTGGTTTTTATCGCCTTTCAAAACATTTGATAACTTTTGGTTTGCTTGTGTTGAACTTTGTTGGTGCTTGATCATACACTTGATGTGTATTGCTACTACTTCCTATCCTTTTGATGTTTATGAGATGATCATTCACCTTTGCTTGATTGTGTTGTGCTATGATGTTCATTCTTATTATTCTCGCACACCACCAAGTTGTATGTGACATGAAAGAGTGCCCTATGTACCTAATCGATTGTGCATTTGCATTCAAACGCAAATTTAAAATAATGCACAAATTTAGGGGGACCTCTTGCTTATCACATACTTCTCAAAGTGACGATTAAATTCATTGATTATATCATATGTCGAAGCTTTGATCTATATGTTGTCATCAATTACCAAAAAGGGGGAGATTGAAAGCACAGTTGCTCCCTTGGTGGTTTTGGTAATTAATAACAACATATATGTCATTGAACTAATGTTGCCACTAAGCATATTTCAGGAAAAGTTCAATGATAGGGATGGCAAAAGGATTGTGGAGATACCCCAACATGCAAAGAAATGGATTGGCAAAGCTTCAAGCAAGAGGACTCTACATTTTACTTTGTGAGAAATCACTTTGAGTCCATAGGAAGGCCAATACTATTAAAAGGGGGTAAGGTACTGTTGGTGAACAAGATGCTCCACATGCACAAGAGATAGTCACCAAAAATACCCACAAGCTCTTCCACAAAAGTCTGTCCAAAGCCAAACATCCAAAATCGGTGCAACCAACAATTCCCACTCGGTGCCACCGATTCCCAAACTCAGACAGACTCATGCCAAACCCTAGCCCTTCGGTGCAACCGATTCTGCATCGGTGCCACCGAGTTCAGTTGCCAACTTTCTGTTTAGCTATTTTCAAGCTTCGGTACCACCGAGTTTTGCCAGTCGATCTCACCGAGATTAGGACCAACTTCCTGGTTAGCCATTCACAAGAATCGGTACCACCGAGAATTGTGAATCGGTCTCACAGAGTTTTTGGACCAACTCTCTGGTTAGCCATGGTCAAGAATCAGTACCACCGAGAATTGCGAATCGGCGTCACCGAGTTGAGCAATCTGACTGTTGGTCACCTAATCAGTACCACCGAGAGTTATGTATTGGTCTCACTGAGATTCAAACGTTACTGCCTTTTGGTCACTTCGGTACCACTGAGATTCACACATCGGTGTCACCGAGTTGGTCACTTTAGGTGTAACGGTTGGATTTTTGGGGATGCCTATATATACCCCTTCACCACCACCCACTCGAAAGAGAAGCACTCAGAACTATTCCATACTTGCCCCATCCTATTTTTTGAGAGAGAGCCACCTACTCATGTGTTGAGATCAAGCTATTCCATTCCTACCATATGAATCTTGATCTCTAGCCTCCCCAAGTTGCTTTCCACCAATTCAATCTCTTCTACCATGCCAAATCTGTGAGAGAGTGATTGTGTGTTGAGGAGTCTATCATCTTGAAGCACAAGAGCAAGGAGTTCATCGACATTACCAAGCCTATTACCTTTTGGAGGGTGGTGCCTCCTAGATTGGTTAGGTGTCGCTTGGGAGCCTCCTACTTCGTGTTGTGGAGTTGAACCAAGAAGTTTGTACGGGCAAGGAGACCGCCTACTTCGTGAAGATCTACCCATAGTGAGGCTAGTCCTTCGTGGACGGAAGTTGTTATGGAATAGTCAAGGTTGCTACCGTTACCCTCCGTGGGTTGAAGACTCCATAAACGTGGACGTACGATAGCACCACCTATCGGAACCACGGGAAAAATCTTCGTGTCTACAAATTGCGTTTGATCTTCCTCCCTACCCTCTACTATACATGCTTGTTGTTACTTTCCGCTGCTATACTCTTAGACATGCATGTGTAGGGTGTGCTTGACTTGCTATCATCGCTAAAATCTGCCAACACTTAAAATTGGGAAAAGGTAGAATTTTTATTTGGTCAAGTAGTCTAATCACCCCCCCCTCTAGACATACTTTCGGTCCTACAGGACGGCAAATGGTAGTAGCAAAGTAACAGTAGTAGTGACAACAGTAATTTGTAGCAGTTGTGGCAGTAGCAGCAGCAATAGTAACTTAGCAAGATTCAGTATATGTAAAGCGTAGGCAAATGGATCGGTGATGGATAATGATTTAGATGACATCAATCATGTAACAGTTACACACTAGGGCGACACAGAACTAGCTCTAATTCATCAATGTAATGCAGGCATGTATTCCGTATATAGTCATACGTGCTTGCGATAAGAACTTGCATGACATCTTTTGTCCTACCCTCCCGTGGCAGCGGGGTCCTATTGGAAACTAAGGGATATTAAGGCCTCCTTTTAATAGAGAACCGGAACAAAGCATTAAAACATAATGAATATATGAACTCCTCAAACTACGGCAATCACCGGAAAGAATCCCAATTATTGTCACCTTGGGGTATGCGGATCAAGACACGTAATAGGTGCATACAACTTGCAAGATAGGATCCAAATAAATCTTATATTCAGAGGTAATATAATATGTTCATATATGAAATCATGGCACTCGGGCCCTAGTGACAAGCATTAAGCATAGCAAAGTCATAGCAACATCAATCTCAAAACATAGTGGATACTAGGGATCAAGCCCTATCAAACTTAACTCGATTACATGATCAATCTCATCCAATCCCACCACCGTCCGGCAAGCCTACAAAGGAATTACTCACTCCCGGTGGTGAGCATCATGGCGGTGTTGATGGAGAAGGGTTGGTGATGACGACGGCGACGATTCCCCCTCTTCGGAGCCCCACACGGACTCCAGATCAGCCCTCCCAAAGAAGAACAGGAGGTGGCGGCGGCTCCGTCTCGTGAAACGCGATGGAAACTTCTCCTCTATTTTTTTCCACCGAAGATGTGATTTTATAGGATTGGAATAAGGGTCGGAGGAGCCTCGTGGGCCCCACAAGCCATCAGGGTGCGGCCTAGGGGGTCGCGCCCTGTTGGCTTGTGCCCCACAGGTGGCCTCCCTCCGGCAGGTCTTCGCTCCATAATTCATTATAATTCCCAGAAAAAATCCACAAAAAGTTTCGTCCAATTCCGAGAACTTTTATTTCTGCACAAAAAATAACACCAAGGTAGTTCTGCTGAAAACAGCGTCAGTCCGGGTTAGTTCCATTCAAATCATGCAAATTAGAGGTCAAAACCAGAGCAAAAGTGTTTGGAAAAGTAGATACGTTGGAGACGTATCACGCCCCTCTATGGCCTATAAATTCTAATATATCCTAAAAACCCTAGGGGAGCTCCCGAAACACTTTTTCCGCCGCCGCAAGTCTCTGTTCCGCCATGTGCCCATCTGGAGCCCTGTTCCGATGACCTGCCAGAGGGGGGATCGATCACGGAGGGCCTCTTCATCAACCTTGCTGCTCCCATGGTGATGTGTGAGTAGTCTATCACAGACCTACGGGTCCATAGCTAGTATCTAGATGGCTCTCTCTCTCTCTTTGCTCTTTAATACAAAGTTCATCACATCTTGGCAATGATCTATTCGATGTAATCACTTTGTGTGGTGCGTTTGTTGGGATCCGATGAATTGTGGGTTTACATTCAGATTATTCATGAAAAAGATTTGAGTCTTCTCTGAATTATATGATTCTTATTTGCATGATTATTATAGCTTCGTAAATCTCTCTGATCTGTTGATTTGGTTTGGCCAACTAGATTGATCTAACTTCTGTGAGAGGGGTGAGTTGTAGTGGGTCCAGTCTTGCGGTGCTCTATATACCAGTGATAGAAAGGGACAAGACACGTATTTGTATTGATGCCACTAAGGATAAAACGATGGGGTTGATTCATATTAATTGGATTTCTTTGTCTACATCGTGTCATTGTTCTCCAAGCATTACTCTGTTTTACTTAATACTCTAGATGCATGCTGGATAGCGGTCGATGGGTGAAGTAATAGTAGTAGGTGCAGGCAGGAGTCGACCTACTTGCTTACGGACGTGATGCCTATATACACATGATCATTGCCGTGAATAAATATTGCATAAATATGCGCTTTTCTATCAATTGCCCAACAGTAATTTGTTTACCCACTGTATGCCTACTTCGAGAGAGATGCCACTAGAGAACACTATGGCCCCCGGACCTATTCACATATAAATTTACAAACACTATTGTTTCCTTGCTGCCTTTATTTCCTTTTTATTTATTTTGCAATTTATATTTATCCAACTATCAACTACACTAGTTATGTGCTTTCAAGTAACGAGTTCAAGGGGCTTGACAACCCTGTTGCCTGCGTTGGGTGCAAGTGTTTGCTCTTTTGTGCGTAGGCACTGAAGACGGGAGTTGCGTGGTCCTCCTATTGGTTTGATAACCTTTGTTCTCATTGAGGGAAATACTTATCTATATTGTGCTGCATCGTCCGCTCCTCTTCGCGGAAAAATCCAACGCAGATCACAAGTATCAGTGGTTCACGCGCGCATGCATGGCACCGGCTTAGCTGCGCCCGCGTGCATGGCTGAGACGGCGAGCAGAGAACCACGGCCCATCCATAGGTCCAACGAGCATCCCCCAACCGCGTGCTCACTTTCTGGCCCACGGCCACTGTCGCTTGTCCCTCTTCCGCTGCCAGGTGGGCCACTCACATGAGGACCCGAGCGAATCCAGCCAATCAGGTCGCCTCTTGCGGATCGACCATGTGTAACCCTAGCGTGTGTTCCAAACCGTCCCCTGGCGGCGATCCAACGGCCCGGAGGGCGTGGGGTTTCAGGAGGGATTTTGAGGGGTTTTGAGAGGGGTTTGAGGGGTTAGCGTTGAGCATAAGTAGTTATAAAAAATCGCAAAAATGTAAAACTTGCACGCATCATCGTTGTACGTGACTAAAGTTGGTAGGAAAAATACGAAACCACGTCTATGGATATTTTAATGAAATTCCCTTCACATGACTTAGCTATCACGAACAAGATTGCATGGTTTTCAAGGGGATTGAGCTAGGGTTTATAGTTAACCATGAAATAGTTTGTCCAAACGATCCCATATCGGTGAAGTGATCCTATATTTGCTTAGAAATAGGGTTATTTACCCTAGCTATCATGAACAAGATTGCATGGTTTTCATGAATATGAGTTTTACTTCATAAAAGTGCTCGGATTGATCACCTAACGTGCATAAAATTTGAGAAAGCACTGGAAGGTCAATAACATACTACATTACAGTATGAAAATAGGTCCCTGTAATTTTTCATCCAAAGTAGACCGCATTTGATGTACAATGTCCAAGTTTCATGATTTTTCTAGTTTTTTCCTATATTTCATCCATTTTGTGAATACCTAGCGATTTATGAGGAATTGTTCAAATTTGAACTACAGGTGTGATGTATGTAGGTCCTGAAAATTGGCAAAAAACATTTGATGCAAAGATAACCACATTAAAATTCAATTTGATGCAATTAAATATTCAAAAAAATAAAATAAAAATGCAATCGCACGAACATAACATTAACAGATAGTTAACAACGGGCCAAGCTAAACAAAAGTTAACGGCACCAAATTTCATTAAAAGTTTAAAATTTGTACAGACATAAACCCCTAAACCTAGCTACCGCTCGTCGTCGTCCACGTCGGAGCTGCTGCCGATGCCGGAGGAGGAGGAGCCGCCCTCGTCACCACCCCCTGCTTGCCCTCGTCATCGTCCTCGCTCACGAGGTCGATGGTGACGTCGGCCACCAAGGAGATTACTGCCTGTCGCAGGCCCGACGAGTCCACCGGGTCATCGGGGTGGCGCTGCAGCCCCTTTGTTAATTTGCGCAACGCCAGGAGGAGCCCGGGCATGTGTGCAGGGTTGCCGTCCTTGCTGACCATCGCCCCCCTATACTCCACCAGCAGCGGCGGCTCCGGCTCTGGTTTGGGATCGAGCAGCGTGCCATGCGAGCTCGTCCTGGGCTCCGACTTGGGCACGAGTAGCGGGCCACACGAGATCGTCCCAGGCTCTGGCTTTGGGACTAGCAGAGGGGCGCCGCGGGAACTCGAGATGCGCCGCCCGACACCGCGCACTATAGAGCTCATCTCCGGCTCCGGCTTTGGCATGCGCAAGTCGGCACCGCGCACTACATAACTCGTCCTTGGCATCCCTGGCTCTGGCTTTGGAACGTGGAGGCCCTGGCTGGTACTTGGCCCATCGCCGCCTCCTGCAGATGTGGGTGTGGCCCGCGGCGGCGAAACCTGCTCGCCCTCTTCCAGACCGAGCTGCGCGCGGCACGCGACCATGACATCGGGGAAGGTACGGACTTTCCAGAAGTCGTACCTCTTGCCAATGTTGTTCCACGAAGGCGGGTAGCGGCCGTCATAGTGTTGGATGCATGCGGCATGTTCATCAACCAGAATCTCCGGCCACCGTGGGCTGTCGGGCGCGTAGTGATACGTCTCCAATATATCTATAATTTTTTATTGTTCCATGCTATTATATTATCTGTTTTGGATGTTTTATATGCATTAATATGCTATTTTATATTATTTTTGGGACTAACCTATTAACCTAGTGCCTAGTGCCAGTTTTTGTTTTTTTCCTTGTTTTTGAGTATTGTAGATAAGGAATATTAAACGGAGTCCAAACGGAATAAAATCTTCGCGATGATTTTTCTTGGACCAGAAGAAACCTACCAGACTTGGAGAGGGGGGAAGGAGACCTGCCGGGAGATCACAAGCCTGCAGGGCGCGCCCTAGGGGGGCGCCCAGTGGCTTGTGGCCCCCCTGCAGGCCTCCTAACCCTATTTCTACTCCTATAAATTCCCAAATATTCCCCCAATACCAAAAAGAGCCACGATAATACTTTTCCGCCGCCGGAAGCCTCTGTTCCCGTGAGATCCCATCTTGGAGCCTTTTCCGGTAATCTGCCGGAGGGGGATTCGATCACGGAGGGCATCTACATCAACTCCATTGCCCCTCCGATGATGCGTGAGTAGTTCACCTCAGACCTTCGGGTCCATAGCTAGTAGCTAGATAGCTTCTTCTCTCTCTATGTTCTTCAATACCATGTTCTTCATGATCTTCATGGAGATCTATCCGATGTAATACTCTTTTGCGGTGTGTTTGTCGAGATCTGATGAATTGTGGGTTTATGATCAGATTATCTATGAATATTATTTGAATCTTCTCTGAATTCTTATATGCATGATTTCATATCTTTGCAAGTCTCTTCGATTTATTGGTTTGGTTTGGCCAACTAGATTGGTAATTCTTGCAATGGGAGAAGTGCTTAGTTTTGGGTTCAATCTTGCGATGTCCTCACCCAGTGGCATAGTAGGGGTAGCAAGGCACGTATTTGTATTGTTGCCATCAAGGGTAAAAAGATGGGGTTTTCATCATATTGCTTGAGTTTATCCCTCTACATCATGTCATCTTACTTAATGCGTTACTCTGTTCTTCATGAACTTAATACTCTAGATGCAGGCAGGAGTCGGTCGATGTGTGGAGTAATAGTAGTAGATGCAGAATCGTTTCGGTCTACTTGACATGGACGTGATGCCTATATGCATAATCATTGCCTTGGATATCGTCATAACTATGCGCTTTTCTATCAATTGCTCGACAGTAATTTGTTCACCCACCGTATTATTTTCCTTCAAGAGAGAAGCCTCTAGTGAAACCTTTGGCCCCCGGGTCTATTTTCCATATTATATTTTCAGATCTATAAACCAAAAATACCAAAAATACTTTGCTGCAATCTTTTTAATTTTAGTTTACTTTTCGTTTTAGTAATCTTTTATACCTATCTCTATCAGATCTCATCCTTGCAAATAACCGTGAAGGGATTGACAACCCCTTTTTTGCGTTGGGTGCAAGTGTTTGATTATTTGTGTAGGTACATCTATTGGGGACTTGCTTGTATCTCCTACTGGATTGATACCTTGGTTTTCAACAACTGAGGGAAATACTTATCTACTTTGTTGCATCACCCTTTCCTCTTCAAGGGAAAACCAACGCATACTCAAGAAGTAGCAAGAAGGATTTCTGGCGCCGTTGCCGGGGAGATCTACATCAAGCCTACCAAGTACCCATCACAAACTCATCTCTTGCATTTACATTATTTTCCATTTGCCTCTCGTTTTCCTCTCCCCCACTTCTAAAACGATTTTCAGAAAAAACCAAAAATATTTGCCTTTTATTCGCCCTTCTTCCGTTCATCTTTTCGTTTGCTTTTTGCTTGTGTGCTAGATTGCTTGCTTTGTCACGATGACTCAAGAGAATACCAAGTTGTGTGACTTCTCCAATACTAATAATAATGATTTTATTAGTACTCCGATTGCTCCCGCCACTAGTGCGGAATCTTATGAAATTAATGCCGCTTTGCTTAATCTTGTTATGAAAGAACAGTTTTTCGGCCTTCCTAGTGAAGATGCCGCATCCCATCTAAATACTTTCATTGAGTTGTGTGATATGCAAAAGAAGAAAGATGTGGATAATGATATTGTTAAATTGAAGCTATTTCCGTTCTCACTACGAGATCGTGCTAAAACTTGGTTTCCATCTTTGCCTAAAAATAGTATTGATTCATGGAATAAGTGTAAAGATGCTTTTATTTCCAAGTACTTTCCGCCCGCTAAGATCATCTCCCTTAGGAACGATATAATGAATTTTAAGCAACTTGATCATGAGCATGTTGCACAATCTTGGGAGAGGATGAAACTAATGATTAGAAATTGCCCTGCACATGGTTTGAGTTTATGGATGATTATACAAATTTTTTATGCGGGATTGAATTTTGCATCTAGAAATCTTTTAGATTCCGCCACGGGTGGTATTTTTATGGAAATCACATTAGGAGAAGCTACTAAACTCCTAGATAATATTATGGCAAATTACTCTCAATGGCATACCGAAAGATCTCCTACTAGTAAAAAAGTGCATGCTATTGAAGAGATAAATACTTTGAGTGAAAAGATGGATGAATTAATGAAATTGTTTGCTAGTAAGAGTGCTCCTATTGATCCTAATGATATGCCTTTGTCCTCTTTGATTGGAAATAATAATGAATCTATGGATGTGAATTTTGTTGGTAGGAACAATTTTGGTAATAACGCGTATAGAGGTAATTTCAACCCTAGGCCGTTTCCTAGTAATTCCTCTAATAATTATGGTAATTACTACAACAATTCTTATGGAAATTATAATAAGATTCCCTCTGATCTTGAGAATAATATAAAAGAATTTATTAGTTCGCAAAAGGTTTTCAATGCTATGATTGAAGAAAAATTGCTCAAGATTGATGATTTGGCTAGGAACGATGGTAGGATTTCACTTGAGATTGATTCTTTGAAAATTAGATCTACTCCACCCAAGCGTGATATTAATGAGTCTTTAAAAGCTATGAGAACTTCTATTGATGAGTGTAAGGAAAGAACCGCTAGAATGCGTGCTAAGCGTGAATGGCTTGAAAAAGTGTGTTCTCGTGATAATAATGATGAAGATCTTAAAGTGATTGATGTGACTCCTATTGAATACTTGTTTTCTAATATAAATCTTGATAAATATGGGACTGGAGATAAATCAACTTTAGTTAAAAGGCGTCCCAAGGATTCGGAGTTTATAGATCTTAATGCTAAGATTGATAAAAGTGGGATTGGAGAGGTCAAAACTTTAAATAGCAATGAACCCACTCTTTTGGATTTCAAGGACTTTAATTATGATAGTTGTTATTTGATTGATTGTATTTCCTTGTTGCAATCCATGTTGAATTCTCCGCATGCTTATAATCAAAATAAAGCTTTTACTAAACATATCGTTGATGCTATGATGAAATCTTTTGAAGAAAAACTTGAGTTGGAAGTTTCTATACCTAGAAAGCTTTATGATGAGTGGGAACCTACTATTAAGATTAAAATTAAAGATTATGAGTGCCATGCTTTGTGTGATTTGGGTGCTAGCGTTTCCACGATTCCGAAAACTTTATGTGATGTGCTAGGTTTCCATGATCTTGATGATTGCTCTTTAAATTTGCATCTAGTTGATTCCACTATTAAGAAACCTATGCGAAGGATTAATGATGTTCTTATTGTTACAAATAGGAATTATGTGCCCGTAGATTTCATTGTTATTGATATAGATTGCAATCCTACATGTCCTATTATTCTTCGTAGACCTTTCCTTAGAACGATTGGTGCAATTATTGATATGAAAGAAGGAAACATTAGCTTCCAATTTCTGTTAAGGAAAGGCATGGAACACTTTCCTAGAAAGAAAATTAAATTACCTTATGAATCTATTATGAGAGCTACTTATGGATTGCATACCAAAGACGACAATACCTAGATCTATTGCGTTATGCCTAGCTAGGGGCGTTAAACAATAGCGCTTGTTGGGAGGCAACCCAATTTTATTTTATGTTCTTGCTTTTGTTTGTTTTTGCTTTCTGTTTTTGAGTGATTTACACATTATTACCTCTGTGATAATGGTGTTTTTTTGCTTTAATTAGTGTTTGAGCCAAGTAAGACCTTTGGGATGGTTTACGGTGATTGTTGATTTGATTTTGCTGAAAAACAGAAACTTTTGCGCTCAGTCCAGGAATTTTATAAATTCACCAGAGCGTCGAATGAGTCTGAAATTTTTACACAAGATTTATATATAAATTTCCCAGATTTTCATAATTTTTCAGAAGTTTTGGAGTTACAGAAGTATTCAAAATCTACAGATTGCTACAGACTGTTCTGTTTTTGACAGATTCTGTTTTCTTTGTGTTGTTTGCTTATTTTGATGTATCTATGGGTTATATCGGGGGGTATGAACCATGGAGAAGTTGGAATACAGTAGATATTACACCAATATAAATAAAGAATGAGTTCACAACAGTACCTAAAGTGGTGATTTATTTTTCTTATACTAACGGATCTCACAAGTTTTCTGTTGAGTTTTGTGTTGTGAAGTTTTCAAGTTTTGGGTAAAGATTTGATGGACTATGGAATAAGGAGTGGCAAGAGCCTAAGCTTGGGGATGCCCAGGGCACCCCAAGCCATATTCAAGGATACCAAAGAGCCTAAGCTTGGGGATGCCCCGGAAGGCATCCCCTCTTTCGTCTTCAATCCATCGGTAAATTTACTTGAGGCTATATTTTTATTCACCACATGATATGTGTTTTGCTTGGAGCGTCTTGTATGATATGAGTCTTTGCTTTTTAGTTTGCCACAATCATCCTTGCTGCACACATATTTTGAGAGGAACATGCATAAATCGTGAATTTATTAGAATACTCTATGTGCTTCACTTATATCTTTTGAGCTAGGCAATGTGCTCTAGTGCTTCACTTATATCTTTTTAGAGCACGGTGGTGTTTTTATTTTATAGAAATAATTGAACTACGTACCTCACTTATATTATTTTGAGAGTCTTTAAACAGCATGGTAATTGGTTTAGGTTATGAATTTAGTCCTAATATAATGGGCATCCAAGAGGGATATAATAAAAACTTTCATATATAGTGCTTTGAATACTATGAGAAGTTTGATTCCTTGCATATAGTTTTGAGATATAAAGATGGTGATATTAGAGTCATGCTAATGAGTAATTGTGGAATGGTAGAAATACTTGTGTTAAAGTTTGTGATTCCCGTAGCATGCACGTATGGTGAACCGTTATGTAACGAAGTCGGAGCATGATTTGTTTAATGATTGTCATCCTTTGTGTGAGGGTCGGGAGCGCGCGATGGTTAGCTCCTACCAACCTCTCCCCTAGGAGCATGCGTCTAATACTTTGCTTCGATAACTAATAAACTTTTGCAATAAGTATGTGAGTTCTTTATGACTAATGTGAGTCCATGGATTATATGCACTCTCACCCTTCCACCATTGCTAGCCTCTCTAGTACCGCGCAACTTTCACCGGTGCATTAAACCCACCATATACTCCTCCTCAAAACAGCCACCATACCTACCTATTATGGCATTTCCATAGCCATTCCGAGATATATTGCCATGCAACTTCCACCGTTCCGTTTATCATGACACGCACCATCATTTTCATATTGCTTTGCATGATCGTAAGACAGCTAGCATGATGTTTTCATGGCTTGTCCGTTTTTTATGTCATTTGCTATGCTAGATCGTTGCACATCCCGGTACATCACCAGAAGCATTCATATAGAGTCATATTTTGTTCTAGGTATCGAGTTGTAATTCTTGAGTTGTAAGTAAATAAAAGTGTGACGATCATCATTATTAGAGCATTGTCCCGTGTGAGGAAAGGATGATGGAAGCTATGATTCCCTCACAAGTTGGGATGAGTCTCCGGACTTTACAAGTAATAAAAGAGGCCAATGAAGCCCAAATAAAAAAAAGAGGCCAAAGATGCCCACCAAAATAAAAAAAATGAGAGAAAAGAGAGAAGGGACAATGTTACTATCTTTTTTTCACACTTGTGCTTCAAAGTAGCACCATGATCTTCATATAGAGAGTCTCCTATTTTGTCACTTTCATATAACTAGTGGAATTTTTCATTATTATGCACACCCACTTAGTTTCTTTTTGAGCTTTCATACACTTATAGCTCTAGTGCATCCGTTGCATGGCAATCCCTACTCACTCACATTGATATCTATTGATGGGCATCTCCATAGCCCGTTGATACGCCTAGTTGATGTGAGACTATCTTCTCCTTTTCCTCACAACCTCCACCATATTCTATTCCACCTATAGTGCTATATCCATGGCTCACGCTCATGTATTGCATGAGAGTTGAAAAGGTTTGAGAACATAAAAAGTGTGAAACAATTGCTTGATTTGTCATCGGGGTTGTGCATGATTTAAATACTTTATGTGGGGAAGATGGAGCATAGCCAGACCAAATGATTTTGTAGGGATAACTTTCTTAGGCCATGTTATTTTGAAAAGACACAATTGCTTTGTTAGTATGCTTGAAGTATTATTGTTTTCATGTCAATATTAAGCTTTTGTTTTGAATCTTACGGATCTGAATATTCATGCCACAATAAAGAATATTACATGGATAAATATGTTAGGTAGCATTCCACATCGAAAATTCTGTTTTTATCATTTACCTACTCGAGGACGAGCAGGAATTAAGCTTGGGGATGCTTGATACGTCTCCAACGTATCTATAATTTTTTATTGTTCCATGCTATTATATTATCTGTTTCGGATGTTTTATATACATTAATATGCTATTTTATATTATTTTTGGGACTAACCTATTAACCTAGTGCCTAGTGCCAGTTTCTGTTTTTTTCCTTGTTTTTGAGTATTGTAGATAAGGAATATTAAACGGAGTCCAAACGGAATAAAATCTTCGCGATGATTTTTCTTGGACCAGAAGAAACCTACCAGACTTGGAGAGGGGGGCAGGAGACCTGCTGGGAGATCACAAGCCTGCAGGGCACGCCCTAGGGAGGGGGGCGCGCCCCCTGGCTTGTGGCCCCCCTACAGGCCTCCTAACCCTATTTCTCCTCCTATAAATTCCCAAATATTCCCCCAATACCAAAAAGAGCCACGATAATACTTTTCCGCCACCGGAAGCCTCTGTTCCCGTGAGATCCCATCTTGGAGCCTTTTTCGGTAATCTGCCGGAGGGGGATTCGATCACGGAGGGCATCTACATCAACTCCATTGCCCCTCCGATGATGCGTGAGTAGTTCACCTCAGACCTTCAGGTCCATAGCTAGTAGCTAGATGGCTTCTTCTCTCTCTATGTTCTTCAATACCATGTTCTTCATGATCTTCATGGAGATCTATCCGATGTAATACTCTTTTGCGGTGTGTTTGTCGAGATCCGATGAATTGTGGGTTTATGATCAGATTATCTATGAATATTATTTGAATCTTCTCTGAATTCTTATATGCATGATTTCATATCTTTGCAAGTCTCTTCGAGTTATTGGTTTGGTTTGGCCAACTAGATTGGTAATTCTTGCAATGGGAGAAGTGCTTAGTTTTGGGTTCAATCTTGCGGTGTCCTCACCCAGTGACATAGTAGGGGTAGCGAGGCACGTATTTGTATTGTTGCCATCAAGGGTAAAAAGATGGGGTTTTCATCATATTGCTTGAGTTTATCCCTCTACATCATGTCATCTTACTTAATGCGTTACTCTGTTCTTCATGAACTTAATACTCTAGATGCAGGCAGGAGTCGGTCGATGTGTGGAGTAATAGTAGTAGATGCAGAATCGTTTCAGTCTACTTGACAAGGACGTGATGCATATATGCATAATCATTACCTTGGATATCGTCATAACTATGCGCTTTTCTATCAATTGCTCGGCAGTAATTTGTTCACCCACCGTATTATTTTCCTTCAAGAGAGAAGCCTCTAGTGAAACCTATGGCCCCCGGGTCTATTTTCCATATTATATTTTCAGATCTATAAACCAAAAATACCAAAAATACTTTGCTGCAATCTTTTTACTTTTAGTTTACTTTTCGTTTTAGTAATCTTTTATACCTATCTTTATCAGATCTCATCCTTGCAAATAACCGTGAAGGGATTGACAACCCCTTTTCTGCGTTGGGTGCAAGTGTTTGATTATTTGTGTAGGTAAATCTATTGGGGGCTTGCTTGTATCTCCTACTGGATTGATACCTTGGTTCTCAACAACTGAGGAAAATACTTATCTACTTTGCTGCATCACCCTTTCCTCTTCAAGGGAAAACCAACGCATGCTCAAGAAGTAGCACGTAGCGAGGCTTGGACCGGTCCTCCGGCGGCAAGCCTTCCCGAAACACGCGTATCGTGCGCGGCATGGCCGGTGTGCGTACGGAGGGGACAAGGGGTACCACGAGCCCCCCAAGCTTATGTGCCAGCCGCCCGGCATGTGCATGTCCAGCGGAACCATGACGCCGCAGCGGGCGAGGAGTGATGCCTCGTCAATCCGGAGGGTGTGCGGCAAGCCCACGACGCATAACGCGTGACCGCGGTCCTGGCTGCTGCTTCAAGCCCCACGGCCGTAGCTGGCCATTGCTCCGACCGCAGAAGGGGAGGCGGCTAGGGTTTGGTGGAGGTGCACAGCGGAGAAGGCTGTGGGGCGGCGAGGGGAGGGGAGGGGATTGGGACAGGAATGGGGGAACGCCGGTGTGCCGCGCCGCTATAAAATGCATTAACAGACTCCTGGCGAGCACGCTAGCGACACGACTCCTCGCATGGGAAACCGCGTGGCGCAAAAATGCTGACGTGTTGGCGATGTGATCACACATGCATGCGGGCACATGCCCGACCGATTGCGATAGTGCCACATGGCATGGTGTGTCCCACTCGTCAGTAACAACGGTGGCTAATAGTCAACTCCCTTGGCCAATGGCAAACCCCCAATTGGACATTGGTGATTGTGGGTGGCACGGGGAAGGGGAAAAGTGAGGAAAAAAGTTGGCGTGGGAAAAACTGAGGAGGACTGAGCAATGAGGGGAACGGAAATAGAAATCCCTACTTTTTAATGTAAGAAACATCTTCCGAGGAAAATAGTTCTTCCAACAGTTCCTTTCCTTGGGTGATTGTGCTGAGCACATGTGTCTGAAGATGGGAAACCTCGGGGGTAAGCCCCTGGTCGAGGTTTAAAAGACCCCTTCCACGTTAACCCTATGTCATGGCTGACCGATTTGTATATTAAGAGTGCTAGCTTTCGGCTTTGTCCGTCTGAGGTACTGCACAGGATGACCCGGGAGTAACAATCACAGAGGTGCTCCCTTTGCCCCTTAGCCGAATTATCGGGAACGTAAGGGGCAAGCACAGGAGCCAAGCAACCCAGCTTGGTCAAATCTTAAATCAAATCAATGCATATTGTGGCTTGAAGGACAATAGTGTATAAGAGGTGGAACAACGTGCGTTTTGAAAAGAACAAGCTATATTATCTCTTGAATTCATTCAAAAGATGATCCGAGGTGTAGAAAAAAAAAGGGGGGAGGTTATATACATAAGCAGCGTAGAAGCGTCGGAGCAGCGCAGCGTTCTAGGGGTTGGGCTCTAGACGATCGTCCTCTGGATCTCGAATTCGATAAGCTCCTCCGATTAGAACTTGGTCAATAATGAATGGCCCGTCCCATCTAGGGGGAGTTTTTGCTTCTGCTTCTCCGGATGCAGCCTCATGACGAGGTCCTCGGCGTTGAAGTCCTTAGCACGGACCTCCCTATTGTGGTAGCATCGGGCTTGTTGTTGGTAGATAGTAGATTGTGCCCGGGCGATGTTGCGCTCTTCTTAAAGAGCATCCAAGGAGTCCTGTCGATCGAGCTTGGCCTCTCGCTCTTGATACGTCTCCAACGTATCTATAATTTATGAAGTATTCATGCCATGTTTACAATAATTTTATATGATTTTGGTATGATTTGATTAGAACTAACCCGGATTGATGTTGTTTTCAGCAGAATTACCGTGGTGTTGTTTTTGTGCAGAAATAAAAGTTCTCGGAATGGGCTGAAAATTTACGGAGAATATTTTTGGAAAATATAAAAAATACTGGAGCGAAAAGATACCGGAGAAGAAGCCCGAGGCAGCCACAAGGGTGGGGGGCACCCCCCCCCCTAGGGCGCGCCCCCCTGGCTTGTCACCTCCTCGGGAATCTTCTGGACATGGGACCAACGCCAAATACTCCTATAAATACCCAAGTCCCTGTAAAGAACCCTAGATCGGGAGTTCCGCCGCCGCAAGCCTCTGTAGCCACGAAAAACCAATCGGGAGCCCGTTCCGGCACCCTGCCGGAGGGGGAAACCATCACCGGAGGCCATCTTCATCATCCTGACGGTCTCCATGACGAGGAGGGAGTAGTTCACCCTCGGGGCTGAGGGTATGTACCAGTAGCTATGTGTTTGATCTCTCTCTCTCTCGTGTTCTTGAGATGACACGATCTTGATGTACCGCGAGCTTTATTGATATAGATGCATCATATGGAGTTTTCCCCTCTCTATCTTCTTGTGATGAATTGAGTTTTCCCTTTGAAGTTTTCTTATCGGATTGAGTCTTTAAGGATTTGAGAACACTTGATGTATGTCTTGCGATGGGATATCCGTGGTGACAATGGGATGTTCTATTGATCCACTTGATGTATGTTTTGGTGATCAACTTGCGGGTTCCGTGACCTTGGGAATCTATGCATAGGGGTTGGCACATGTTTTCGTCTTGACTCTCCGGTAGAAACTTTGGGGCACTCTTTGAAGTTCTTTGTGTTGGATTGAACATGATGAATCTGAAATTGTGTGATGCATATCATATAATCAAGCCCATGGGTACTCGTGGTGACATTGGAGTATCTAGGTGACATTAGGGTTTTGGTTGATGTGTATCTTAAGGTGTTATTTTAGTACGAACTCTAGGGCTATTCGTGACACTTATAGGGATAGCTCATAAGATTGATCGGAAAAGATAACTTTGAGGTGGTTTCGTACCCTACAATAATTTCTTCGTTTGTTCTCCGCTATTTGTGACTTTGGAGTGAACTCTTTGTCGCACGTGAGGGATTTACATATGATTCAACTATGTCAGTATTGTTGAGAGAACTTGCACTAGTGAAAGTATGAACCCTAGGCCTTGTTTCTAAGCATTGCAATACCGTTTGTGCTCACTTTTATCATTAGTTACCTTCCTGTTTTTATATTTTCAGATTACAAAACCTATATCTACCATCCATATTACACTTGTATCACCATCTCTTCGCCGAACTAGTGCACCTATACAATTTACCATTGTATTGGGTGTCTTGGGGACACAAGAGACTCTTTGTTATTTGGTTGCAGGGTTGTTTGAGAGAGACCATCTTCATCCTAGGCCTCCCACGGATTGATAAACCTTAGGTCATCCACTTGAGGGAAATTTGCTACTGTCCTACAAAACTCTGCGCTTGGAGACCCAACACGAGTCTACAAGAAGAAGGTTGCGTAGTAGACATCAAGCTCTTTTTTGGTGCCGTTGCCGGGGAGCAATAGCGTGGGGTTGATATTCTCGTGTGTGCTTGTTTGCTTTCTTCACTAAGTAGATTTTGTTTTCCCTTTTTGCTTTCTTTAGTTGTGGGTGAAACAAACAAAAAAATTAAATAATGAAAAATACAAAAAGAATTACTTGCCTCTTATGCCTAAGAAGTTTTTCAAAAAGAGAAGTGATTGGAAGGTTGTGCATTGGAGAAGTGAGGGTCGACCTTGAACACTTGTGTTCATGCTCATGGAAACAATGTAGAATTTTTCATGGAAGCTTCTCAAAAATAATTATCCCCTTGTATATATCCATTGTATTATAAAAATAATGTGCCAAGATTTGCTTTTAGCATGATTAGATTGCTTGTTTGCTATGTGCGGTGCAAAAACAGAAACTTTGACTGTAGTGCATGAATTTAAATTTCTTACTGAAATGTCAAAAGTTGCTGAAATTTTTACAAAGTACTGCTATATAAAATTTTTAATTTTTCCTAATTTTTCAGAATTTTTTGAGTTACAGAAGTATACGAAGTTTCCAGATTGCTACAGACTGTCCTGTTTTTGACAGATTCTGTTTTCTATGTGTTGATCACTTATTTTGATGAATCTATGGGTAGTATCGGGGGGTATGAACCATGGTGAAGTTGGACTACAGTAGATATAATGCTAATATGAATTTGGAATGAGTTCACAACAGTACTTAAAGTATTATTTTGCTTTATTATACTAACGGATCTCACGAGGGTTTTGATAAGTTTTGTGTGAATGAAGTGTTCGAAGATCGAGGAGGTATCGATATAAGAAGAATACGGAGAGACAAGAGTTCAAGCTTGGGGATGCCCAAGGCACCCCAAGTAAATATTTCAAGGAGACTCAAGCATCTAAGCTTGGGGATGCCCCGGAAGGCATCCCATCTTTATTCTTCAACAATTATCGGTATATCTCGGTTTTTGTTTTGCTCACATGATATGCGTCTTTAGTGTTTTTTCTTTTCCTTTATGCACCCTTCTAGTATGAGATAGTCCTTCATTGATTTGTAGAATGCTTCATGCGCTTCACTTAAATCTTTTGAGTATGGCTTTGTAGAATGCTCTATGAACTTCACTTATATCTTTTAGAGTATGAATAAAATTACCATCGGAATTAGGCTTGGAAGAGTATCATTAAAATGTCATGCCTAGCTAAAAAGGCATTAAAGAAAAGCGCTTGTTGGGAGACAACCCAATATTTACCCCTACTGTTTTTGTGTGTTATCATGATTATGCTACTGTAGTAACTATGTTTTATATGTTTTATTTCAATAAAGTGCCAAGTAAAACCTTTGGGATGACTCACAAGATGAGTAGAATTGATGCTGAACCAAAACAGAAACTTTTGACTCCAGTACAGGAATTTTCATTTTTTTTACTGGAGCGTTATAATGATCTGAAATTTTTACACAGTCTTCATATATAAATTCTTCAGGTTTTCCTAATTTTTCATAATTTTTAGAGACAGAGAAGTATGACTATACTACAGATCTTCACAGACTGTTCTGTTTTTGACAGATTCTGTTTTGAATGGATAGTTTGCTTGTTTTAGTGTTCCCATAGATTATATTTAGTGATATAAATTATGTGAATGGTAGAATACAGTAGGTATTATGTGAGAACAATTATGAATCTTGTCTTGACAGTACCTAAGTGAATGATTTATCTTTATTACACTAACCCTTCTCACGAAGTTCCGTTAAGTTTTGTGTGATTGAAGTTTTCAAGTTTTGGGTGAGACACCGATATGAGGAGAATAATGAGTGACAAGAACCTAAGCTTGGGGATGCCCAAGGCACCCCCAAGGTAATATCCAAGGAAGACTCAAGCGCCTAAGCTTGGGGATGCCCCGGAAGGCATCCCCTCTTTCGTCTTCAACATTATCGGTATATCTTACTTAGAGCTATATTTTTATTCGTCACATAATATGTGTTTTGCTTGGAGCATCATTTTATTTTGTTGATTTCTGTGAGGTGTTATTTATAATCTTGTTTTTCAATAAAAAGTTCCAAGAATTGCCTTTAGGATGCTTGCATTGCATGTTTGATGTGTGCTGTGTAAAAACAGAAACTTTTGCTGTAGTGTTTGAATTTTCATATTTTACTAGAACGTGGAAAGTTTCTGAAATTTTTACACAGTATTGTCATATAAATTTTATATTGTTTCCTAAATTTTCATAATTTTTAGACTTACATAAGTACACTGGTTTAATAAATTGCTACAGACTGTTCTGTTTAGACAGATTGCTGTCAAAGTTTTGTTATCTACTTATCCTATAGTCTCCATAGCCTATATTGGTAGATATAAATTGTGGAAACAATAGTAAACAGCAGATGATGTTTGGAAATTATTGTGCAACATGTCTTGGCAGTACATGAAGTGTTGATTTGTTCTTATGTGTACTAACCTATCTCACGAGTTCTTTTTGAGTTTTGTGTGGATGAAGTTTTTGAGACTTAGGAGAAACCGGGATATGAGAGGATTGAACGAGATACAAAAGCTCAAGCTTGGGGATGCCCAAGGCACCCTAAGTAAATATTCCAAGAAGTCTCAAGCATCTAAGCTTGGGGATGCTACGCATCCCACCTCTCTTCATCAACAATTATCGGTTAGCCTATGTTGAGCCTAAATTTTTATTCGTTCACATGATGCGTGCTATTCTTGGAATATCATTTTATATTGTTTTGCTGTTTGAATAAAAGCTTTGGATCTGAAATTTTGAATAAGAGAGAGAGAGTCCTCACATGGCTATTTAACTAATTGACTACGCATTGATCTTCACTCATATCTTTTTGGAGTAGTTTGTCATTCACTCTCGTGCTTCACTTATACCCTATGAGTAAATGGTTGAATGAATTGAATATCATAAATCTGAAATTAAATATGCTTCATATACCTATCCCATGGGGAGTAATGACTTCACACCTAACAAGTATAGGTGGTAAAATTTATTGAAAGTTAGCAAACACCGCATTGGTCACTTGAACAATTCATGAAAGAATATTGAAGGAAGAGAGATTCCACATATAAATATAATATCTTGGACATCTTCTATGATTGTGATCTCATTAATTATTTTCAAACTTGAGAAAATTAGTTGAAATTGGACAAGGAAGACAACGTAATGAGTTATGTTTGGGTATATTTGTATAGAAGTTATATTATTATGGATCCTCCAACATGTGGTGCTTGCTTCCACCTCATACTAGCCAAAACTTCCGCACCAAGTAGAAATACTACTTGTGCATCCAAACACCCTTAAACCAGTTTTGCCATGAGAGTCCACTATACCTACCTATGGATTGAGTAAGATCCTTCAAGTAAGTTGTCATCGGTGCAAAAAAAAGCAATAAAAATTGCTCCTAAATATGTATGATCTTTTATTGTGAAGGAAAATAAGCGTTGTACGAACTTGTGATGGTAAAGAAATAAAAGCGACGGACTGCATAATAAAGGTTGCTATCACAAAGGGCAATACAACGTGACGTTCCTTTGCATTAAGGGTTTGCACATCCAAAAACAAAAAGCGCATGACAACCTCTGCTTCCCTCTGCGAAGGGCCTATCTTTTATTTTCTAGTTCTTACCTTTATGCAAGAGTCATGGTGATCTTCACCACTTCCTATATTTCGCCTTTTTCTCTTGGCAAGCGTCATGTGTTGGGGAATGATCTAGACATATATATCCAAACAAATATATTTGATCATGAATTATTATTGTTGACAATTATCTATATGATAAATAAGTTGGGAGGTGAAACATTAAGCCCCTATCTTTCTCTGTGTTCGATGGATGCTATTTGTTCTAAAAATATGCTTTGAGAGTCAATAATCATGGAAGACTATATGATAGTTGAGTATGTAGAATTTGCTAAATCAAAGCTCTTACATCGACCCTTCCTGAAAATAAGATCAATTGCAATTGTTCGATGACTAGGAATATGGTTTGTTAGTTTTCAAGAAACTTTCTGGTCTATACTTTAACATGTGAATAGCTTGTTACTTGATCATGAGAAGTTTTATGAGATGAGCTACTGTTTATGGTTTATATTGATGCTAGAAAAAGTGATTGGACTTATCATTGATCAAACTTGTGCACTTGCTAGCATTCACACTTCATAAATTATTTCTTTTATCATTTACCTACTCGAGGACGAGCAGGAATTAAGCTTGGGGATGCTGATACGTCTCCAACGTATCTATAATTTATGAAGTATTCATGCCATGTTTACAATAATTTTATATGATTTTGGTATGATTTGATTAGAACTAACCCGGACTGACGCTGTTTTCAGCAGAATTACCGTGGTGTTGTTTTTGTGCAGAAATAAAAGTTCTCGGAATGGGCTGAAAATTTACGGAGAATATTTTTGGAAAATATAAAAAATACTGGAGCGAAAAGATACCGGAGAGGAAGCCCGAGGCAGCCACAAGGGTGGGGGGCGCCCCCCCCCCCAAGGGCGCGCCCCCCTGGCTTGTCACCTCCTCGGGAACCTTCTGGACGTGGGACCAACGCCAAATACTCCTATAAATACCCAAGTCCCCGTAAAGAACCCTAGATCGGGAGTTCCGCCGCCGCAAGCCTCTGTAGCCACAAAAAACCAATCAGAAGCCCGTTCCGGCACCCTGCTGGAGGGGGAAACCATCACCGGAGGCCATCTTCATCATCCCGACGGTCTCCATGACGAGGAGGGAGTAGTTCACCCTCGGGGCTGAGGGTATGTACCAGTAGCTATGTGTTTGATCTCTCTCTCTCGTGTTCTTGAGATGACACGATCTTGATGTACCGCGAGCTTTATTGATATAGATGAATCATATGGAGTTTTCCCCTCTCTATCTTCTTGTGATGAATTGAGTTTTCCCTTTGAAGTTTTCTTATCGGATTGAGTCTTTAAGGATTTGAGAACACTTGATGTATGTCTTGCGATGGGATATCCGTGGTGACAATGGGATGTTCTATTGATCCACTTGATGTATGTTTTGGTGATCAACTTGCGGGTTCCGTGACCTTGGGAATCTATGCATAGGGGTTGGCACATGTTTTCGTCTTGACTCTCCGGTAGAAACTTTGGGGCACTCTTTGAAGTTCTTTGTGTTGGATTGAACATGATGAATCTGAAATTGTGTGATGCATATCGTATAATCAAGCCCATGGGTACTCGTGGTGACATTGGAGTATCTAGGTGACATTAGGGTTTTGGTTGATGTGTATCTTAAGGTGTTATTTTAGTACGAACTCTAGGGCTGTTCGTGACACTTATAGGGATAGCTCATAAGATTGATCGGAAAAGATAACTTTGAGGTGGTTTCGTACCCTACAATAATTTCTTCGTTTGTTCTCTGCTATTTGTGACTTTGGAGTGAACTCTTTGTCGCACGTGAGGGATTTACATATGATTCAACTATGTCAGTATTGTTGAGAGAACTTGCACTAGTGAAAGTATGAACCCTAGGCCTTGTTTCTAAGCATTGCAATACCGTTTGTGCTCACTTTTATCATTAGTTACCTTCCTGTTTTTATATTTTCAGATTACAAAAACCTATATCTACCATCCATATTACACTTGTATCACCATCTCTTCGCCGAACTAGTGCACCTATACAATTTACCATTGTATTGGGTGTGTTGGGAACACAAGAGACTCTTTGTTATTTGGTTGCAGGGTTGTTTGAGAGAGACCATCTTCATCCTACGCCTCCCACGGATTGATAAACCTTAGGTCATCCACTTGAGGGAAATTTGCTATTATCCTACAGAACTCTGCGCTTGGAGGCCCAACATGAGTCTACAAGAAGTAGGTTGCGTAGTAGACATCAGCTCTTCATACATGCGTACCCGAGGTGCGTCATGTATGATGTCGCAAGGGAGTATTGCCTCGGAGCCGTACACCATAAAAAACGGTGTGTATCCGGTGAACCTGTTCGGTGTGGTGTGCAAACCCCATAAGACGGAATCGATTTCCTCAACCCATTTGCAGTCGGCCTTTTTAAGGGAATGTACTAGTCTCAGTTTGATGCCACTAAGGATTAGTCCGTTGGCCCGCTCCACTTGCCTGTTTGACTGCGGGTGGTATACGGACGCGTAATCGATCTTGATGCCATTATTGCGCATCAATCTTTGACCGATTTGGCCGTGAAGTTTGACCCGTTGTCTATAATCAGACTGTGTGGGATACTGTAACGGTGTACTAACACTGAGATGAACTCAATTACTTGGGTAGCGTTGACCGAGGTGAATGGCTTTGTTTCGATCCACTTAGTGAATTTGTCAACCATGACAAGCAAGTATTTATTTTTTCTTGATCAACCCTTGAGTGGGCCGACCATATCTAGCCCCCAGACCGTGAAAGGCCAGGTGATGGGGATAGTGCAGAGAACCGCAGGAGGCATGTGGCTTTGTTTGGCAAATACTTGACAGACCGGGCAATGTTGTACTAACGCCGAGGCGTCGGCGCCCGCAGTTAGCCAATAGAAACCAGCTCGAAAGGCCTTTTTGACCAAGGTCCGAGCAGCGACGTGATGTCCGCTCATACCAGAGTGTATCTCCTGAAGTAATTTTCTTCCTTCCTCTTCGAATATGCATCGCTGGAGGACGCCCGTGGTGCTCATCTTATAGAGCTCTCCTTCATGAACCTTATAGGCTTTAGATTGCCGTACGATCCATCGTGCGTCAGTTTGGTCATCGGGGAGCTCTTTATGGAGCAGGTATGCGAGGAGCGGCTATGTCCATGGTGCGATGACTGCCATGACTTCTTGTGCGGAAGCTGTTTCCTAGATAGCCAAGCCGCCCATTACACTTTGTTCTTTGCCATCTTCGGGTGAGGCATGTCGCCCGACGTCACTTGACTCCAACGTTCCTTTGTCATCTTGCCAGACTATGGATGGCTTAAAGAGACGTTCGAGGAAGGTATTGTCCGGGACTTTATCCCGCTTTGCCCCCATTTGGGCGAGTATATCTGCGGCCTGGTTGCTATCTCGGGGTATGTGGTGAAATTGCAGCCCCTCAAACCTGACCGGGATCTTTAAGACGACATTCCGGTATGTTCTCAGCTTTGGGTCCTTGGCATCGAATTCGCCGTTGACTTGCGAGATGGCAAGGTTGGAATCACCTCGGACCTCTAGGTGTTTGACACCGATGGAGACTGCTATCCGGAGTCCGTGTAAAAGGGCTTCATATTCGGTCACGTTGTTGGAATCCGTGTACATAATTTGTAGCACATATCGAATATTATCGCCCGTGGGTGACGTGAACACGACGCCAGCCCCTAGGCCAGCAAGCATCTTGGAACCGTTGAAGTACATGATCCAATGCGAATAGGTGTTGCTCTCTTGAGGGAGTTCGGCTTCTGTCCATTCGGCCACGAAATCAGCCAGTACCTAAGATTTAATAGCTCGGCACAGCCGAAAGGTAATTTCAAAAGGTAGGAGCTCTATGGCCCCTTTGGCAATACGCCCCGTTGTATCCCTATTATTAATTATGTTGCTTAATGGGACATCGGATGCCACGGTCACCGAGCACTCTTGAAAGTAGTGTCAGAGTTTTCTTGATGCCATGAAGATGGCGTAAGCTATCTTTTGATAGTGAGGGTAACGCGTTTTGCAAGGGGTTAAGACTTCAGAGACATAATAAACGAGCCTTTGGACCTGGAACTTGTTACCCTCCATGTCTCGTTCAACCACGAGCACAACGCTAACCACCTGGTTTGTGGCCGAGATGTATAGTATCATTGGCTAACATACACATGGGGCCACGAGGATAGGATAGGTGGCGAGGAGAGTTTGATGTCCTCTAGGGCCGCCGCGGCCTCCTTGGTCCATAGGAATGTCTTTGTTTGCTTTAACAGCCTGTATAGGGGCGAGGCTTTCTCCCCGAGTCTTGATATGAAGCGGCTTAATGCCGGCACGCATTCTGCTAGTTTTTGTAGTGTTTGAGCTCTGTTGGTACCTCCAAATGGTCCAAGGCTCATATTTTTGCCGGATTGGCCTCGATTCCTTGGCTAGATGCGATAAATCCAAGGAGTTTGCCAGCTGGGACTCCGAAGACGCATTTCTCTAGATTGAGCTTAATTTGATATTCCCGTAGGCTGGCAAATGTATTGCTAACGTTGTTTACCAACTGTCTGACATGTTTAGTTTTGACAACCACATCGTCAACGTAGGCCTCGACGGTCTTCCCGATGTGTTTCTCAAGGCCTGATTGAATCATGCATTGGTATGTGGCACCGGTGTTCCTTAGTCCGAAGGGCATCATGTTAAAACAGAACGGCCATAAGGTGTGATGAATGATGTTGCTGCCTGGTCAGATTCATTCATTTTTATTTGATGATATCCTGAATAGGCGTCCAGGAAGCTCAGTGACTCGTGCCCTGCTGTGGCGTCCACGATTGGTCGATACGTGGTAATGGGAAGGGGTCTTTGGGGCAGGCTTTATTGAGGTCTTTGAAATCGACGCACAAACGCCACGACCTATCCTTCTTTGGTACCATGACCAAGTTGGCAAGCCAGTCGGGGTGCTTTATAATGAACCCGGCCTCCAGTAGTTTAGCCAGTTCCTTGCCCATTGCTTGGCGCTTGGGTTCAAAGAAGCATCAAAGTGTTTGTTTGTGATACTTGTGATCTGCGTTGGGTTTTTCCCCGAAGAGGAGGGGATGATGCAGCACAGTATAGATAAGTATTTCCCTTAGTGAGAACCAAGGTTATCGAACCAATAGGAGGATCACACAACTTCCCATCTTTAGCGCCTACACACAAAAGAGCACACACTTGCACCCAACACGGGCAAGAGGGTTGTCAATCCCCTTGAACTCGTTACTTGCAAGCGATAAGTAATGTAGATGATAGTTGGCTAAATATAAAATAGAAAATACATAAAAGGTAAAAAATGGCAACAAGGTATTGAGAGCGTTCATAAATATATACGTGAATAGACCCGGGGGGCATAGTGTTCGCTAGAGGCTTCTCTCTCGAAGAAAGCATGCGGTGGGTACACAAATTACTGTTGAACAATTGATAGAAGTCGCATAGTTATGCAATATTTATTCACAGCAATGATCATGCATATACGCAGCACGTCCATAAACAAGTAGACCGACTCCTGCCCACATCTACTACTATTACTCCACCCATCGACCACTATCCAGCATGCATCTAGAATATTAAGTAAAACAGGGTAATGGTTGGAGAATGATGACATGATTTAGATAAAGTAAATCCAATTAATATGAATAAACCCCATCGTTTTACCCTTAGTGGCAGCAATACAAATACGTGTCTTGTCCCCTACTTTGTCACTGGGATATAGAGCACCGCAAGATAGAACCCACTACAACGCACCTCTCCCACTGAAGATAAATCAATCTAGTTGGCCAAATTAAACCGAAAGATCAGAGAGAATTACAAAGCTATAATAATCATGCAAATAAGAATTCAGATGAGACTCGAATCTTTTTCATGAATAATCTGAACATAAACCCACAATTCATCAGATCCCAACAAACACATCGCAAATAGTGATTACATAAGATAGATCACCGCGGAAATCGCGGTGATCTTGGCAATGAAGAATACAGAGAGAGATAGCCATCTAGGTACTAACTATGGACCCGTAGGTCTGCAGTGAACTACTCACACATCACCATGGGAGCAGCAAGGTTGATGTAGAGGCCTCCGTGATCGAACCCCCCTCCGACAGGGCACCAGAACAGGGCTCCAGATGGCACACGGCGGAACAAAGACTTGCCATAGCGGAAAAAGTGTTTTGGGAGGCTCGCTGGGGCTTTTGGGATTAATGAGAATTTATAGGCCAGAGAACAACGCCAGAGGGCCGGGGAGGTGGCCCCAAGCCATCAGGGCGCGACCACCCCACCCCCCTCGACGCGCCCTGTTGGCTTGGGGGTACCTCGTGTGGCCCCCGGTCTCCCTCCAAAGCTTCCAGGTCCTTATTTTGTCCAGAAAAAACCGTCAAAAAGTTTCGAAGTATTTGGACTTCGTTTGGTATTGTATTCCTAAAAAGCCAAAAACATGCAGAAAATAACAACTGGCACTTGGCACTGGGTTAATAGGTTAGTGCTCAAAAATAATATGAATCAGCAAATAAATGCCCAAAAAGTATCCTAGAATCATAATATTATAGCATGGAACAATCAAAAAATATAGATACGTTGGAGACATATCAGCATCCCTAGGCTTAATTCCTACTCGTCCTCGAGTAGGTAAATGATAAAAACAGAATTTTTGATGTGACATGCTACCCAACATGTAATATCTTTCAGGTATGATCATTGAGAAACGATGAATCAATAAACATTAACATAGTAATATCCATAAGCATAAGCAACACAATCATCAATTTTCAAAATATACGATCCTTAAAGAATGTTTATCCCTCATTAATTTTATCATATTAGCATGACATGGCTCCGTCTTCACCACATAAATACAAAGTCAAGCACCACGGTGTTAAGTCAGGCAATTGGATCGTACTATTAAACGCGCTTATGCTTTTTATACCTCACTCAATACATCAACGTGAACCATGGACATAGCATATAGGTGGAACAAAATATGGTGGTAGATATCAAAGGGGTAAAAAGTGGAGAAGAAAGTCTCACCTCAACTAGGCGTATCAATGGGCTATGGAGATGTCCATCAATAGATATCAATGCGAGAAGTAGAGATTGCCATGCAACGGATGCACTAGAGCTATAAGTGTATGAAAGCTCGAATGAAGTTAAGTGGGTGTGCATCCAACTTGCTTGCTAATGAAGACCTCGGGAATTTGAGGAAGCACGTCATCGGAATATACAAGCCAAGTTCTATAATGAAAATTTCCCAGTAGCATATGGAAGTGACAAAACATGAGACTCTCTATATGAAAAACATGGTGCTACTTTGAAGCACAAGTGTGGAAAAAGACGTAGTAGCACTGTCCCTTGTCTCTTTTCTCTCATTTATTTTTTTCCTTTTTCTTTTTCTTTCTCTTTTTTTCTTTTCTTTTTCTTTTTTCTTTTTTCTCTTTCTCTTTTTTTCTTTTTCTTTTTTCTTTTATTTTTCGTCTGGAGTCTCATCCCGACTTGTGGGGGAATCATTGTCTCCATCATCCTTTCCTCACTGAGACTGTGCCCTAATAATGAAAAGCATCACACTTCTATTTACTTACAACTCGATATGAAAAACTACTAAACAATATGACTATATGAATGCCTCTCGCAGTGTACAGGATGTGCAATGATCTAGCGTAACATGTAAACAATGCTGAACGGTGGCTTTGCCACAAATACTGTGTCAGCTACATGATCATGCAAAGCAATATGAAAATGAGTGTACAAGTCATATGATCTAACGGTGGAAGTTGCATGGCAATATATCTCGGATTGGCTATGGAAATGCCATGATAGGTAGGTATGGTGGCTGTTTTGAGGAAGATATAATGAGGCTTATGTGCAACAGAGCGTATCATGCCGCGGGGTTTGGATGCACCAACAAAATTTGCACCAATCCTCGAGGTGAGAATGGGCAATGCATGGTACCGAAGAGGCTAGCAAATATGAAAAGGTGAGAGTGCCTACATCCATGGAATCACATTAGTCATAAAGAACTCACATACGTATTGCAAAGCTTTATTAGCTCTCTCGAAGCAAAGTAATGCTCGCATGCCCCTAGGGAGGAAGTTGGGAGGAGTTAACCATCGCACGCCTCCGACCTAAACAGCACTAGGATTTCAACGAGGAATAAGAATGCTCACACATCATCACCATGCCATAACACCTATTTAGATGAACAGCAAATTAACATCCTTTAACTATCGATATTCCTACTAACCGACAACCATGCACTCACACCCTTTCATATTACCACATCAATATCATTAACCCACAATTTCTCTTTTATGTGCTACATGTGGTTTTGATTATACACTCTTTGAATACCTATTATTTTTGGACTAGTCTTATAACCCATGCAAATTACCGTCACTATTTATTAACTCTCAAACAAATTTAAGTGAAGAATGAGAGTGCAATTATTTCTATAAAATCTATACGCCACCGCGCTCTAAAAGATATAAGTGAAGTACTACAACAACTGCTTAGCTCAAAAGATATAAGTGAAGCACAAAGAGTATTCTAACAAATCATGGTGAACATGTGTCTCTCTCAGGTAGGTGTGTCCAACAAACAATGATTGTGGAAAACTAAAACACACGACGCTCCAAGCAAAACTCATATCATGTGATGAATAGAAATGTAGCTCCAAGTGACATACCGATGGATTGAGACGAAAGGAGGGATGCCTTCCGGGGCATCCCCAAGCTTAGACGCTTGAGTCTTCCTAGAATTTGACTTGGGGTGCCTTGGGCATCCCCAAGCTCAGGCTCTTATCGCTCCTTATTGCTTCATCCATCGTGATAGCACCCAAAACTTCAGCACACAAAACTCAATAGAAACCTTCATAAGATCCGTTAGTAGAACAAACATATCAAATACTTTAGGTGTTGTTATAAATTGATTCATATTTTACTATTGCATAAGGTACTGTATTCTAAATTCTCCATGGCTTATACCCCCCCCCCCCCGATACAATCCATAGCATCATCACAACGAACAAACTATGCAAGCAAAAACAGAATCTGTCTAAAACAAAATAGTCTGTAATGATCTGTAGAGAAACTATGCTTTTGTATTTTACATAATTCTGAAAAATTAGGACAACCTGGGTAATTTTTATAGAAATACTGTGTAAAAAATCAGATCAAAAAGACGTTCCGGTAAAATCATATAAATTCTGCACTGGACGCAAAAGTTTCTATTTTTGCACCGTATCAATTTTACTTATCATGCAAGTCATCCCAAAGGCTTTACTTGGCACAAACACTAATTTAAACATAAATACACAATCATTACAGTAGCAATAATCATGTTATCACACCATGACAGAAAGTAAAAACAAAAATTAAAGATAACTATTGGGTTGCCTCCCAAGTAGCGCTATTGTTTTACGCCCCTAGCTAGGCATAATGCATATGATCAAGTGTTGTCATCCTTGACACTCAATCCATAAGTAACCCTCATGATAGATTCATAAGGTGGTTTAATTCTCTTCCTAGTTAAGTGTTCCATCCCTTTCTTTAATGGGAATTGGAATCTTATGTTTCCCTCTTTCATATCAATAATGTCACATATAGTTCGTAAGAAAGGTCTTCCAAGTATAATTGGACAAGACGGATTGCATTCAATATCAATCACAATGAAATCTGTAGGCGCATAATTCCTATTAGCAAGGATAAGCACATCATTTATTCAACCCAAAGGTTTCTTGATGGTAGAATCCGCAAGATGCAAGTTAAGGGAACAATCTTGAATATCGGTGAAACCAAGCACATCACAAAGAGATTTAGGTATAGTTGAGACTAGCACCAAGGTCACACAAAGCATTGCATTCATATTCTTTAAGATTTATATTAATAGCAGGTTCCCATTCATCATGCAATTTTCTAGGTATAGAAACTTCTAGTTCAAGTTTCTCATCATAAGCTTTTATCATTGCTTCTACTATATGTTTAGTAAAAGCCTTGTTTTGTTCATAGGCATTGGGTGATCTAATAATGGATTGCAACAAGGAAATACATTCTACTAAATAACAACTTTCATAATTAAAGTCCTTGTAATCCAAGATAGTGGGTACATCACTAATTAAAGTTTTGACCTCTTCAAACCCACTTTTTTCAATTGTATCATTAGAACCATCACCCTCTGAACAAACGGGGCGTCTTCTAGCTAAAGTTGACTCATCTCGAGTCCCTTTATCATCTATTTTCTGAGAAGTAAACAAATATTCAATGGGAGAAGTACCAATCATTTTAAGATCTTCATCATGATTGCGGTAAAACCCGGGTGGAAGAGCCTTTTCTAAGAATTCTCGTTTGGCTCTCAACCTCGCGGTCCTCTCCTTACTCTCATTAATATATATTTGGATGGATTTAATGGACTCATTGATGCCATGCTTTGGTGGCAAATTTTTATTTTTAAGAGTTTCCACATCAAGATCAATTCTATCGATGTTCCTAGCCATATCATCAACTTTATGCAACTTTTCTTCTACAATAGTATTAAAAATCATTTGAGAACTAATAAATTCTTTAATGGTGTTCTCAAGATAAGAGTATGTACTATTATTATTTGTAGGAGAATTTCCATAAGAATTGCCATAATTATTAGAGGAACTACCGGGGTACAGTCTACCACTGAAATTTCCTCTATAGGCATTGTTGTTGAAATTATTCCGCGAGATAAAATTCACATCAATAGCATCATCATTTTCCTCAATCAAGGTATACAAAGGCATATCATTGGTATCAACACGAGCATGCTTACTAGCAACCATATTCATAAGAGCATCCATTTTCTCACTCAAAGTAGCGATCTCCTCAACGGAATTTACCTTCTTACCAGTTGGAGCTCTCTCGGTATGCCATTGAGAATAATTTTTCATGATGTTATCCAGAAGTTTGGTGGACTCTCCTAATGTCACCTCCATGAATAATCTGAACATAAACCCACAATTCATCGGATCCCAACAAACACACCGCACAATAGGATTACATCGGATAGATCAAAGTGAAGATGCGATGATCATTGTATTGAAGATCAAGAGATAGAGAGATTGCCATCTAGGTACTAGCTATGGACCCATAGGTCTGTGGTGAACTACTCGCACATCATCATGAGGGCAGCAAGGTTGATGTAGAGGCCCTCCGTGATCGATCCCCCCTCCGACAGGGTGCCGGAACGGAGCTCCAGATGGCCTCATGATGGAACAGAGACTTGCGGCAGTAGAAAAAGGGTTTCTGGACTGCCTCCGGTGTTTTTAGGGTAGATGAGAATTTATAAGCCAGAGAGGGGCGTCGGGAGACGCCCGAGGGAGGCACAAGCCATCAGGATGCGCCACCCTGGGGCGCGCCCTATTGGCTTGTGCGGCCCTCGTGCGGCCCCCGGCCTCCTTCTGAAGCTTCCAGGTCTTCTTTTGGTCCAGGAAAAATCATCAAAAAGTTTCGTGGCAATTGGACTTCGTTTGGTACTGTAAACCTGAAAAGTGAAAACACGCAGAAAACAGCAACTGGCACTGGGCACTGGGTCAATAGGTTAGTGCTCAAAAATATTATAAATTGGTAAATAAAGACCCAAAAAGTATCCTATAATGATAATATATTAGCATGAAACAATCAAAAAATATAGATACATTGGAGACGTATCAGGTTTTTTCCCGAAGAGGAGGGGATGATGCAGCACAGTATAGATAAGTATTTCCCTTAGTGAGAACCAAGGTTATCAAACCAATAGGAGGATCACACAACTTCCCGTCTTCAGCGCCCACAAAAGAGCACACACTTGCACCCAACGCGGGCAAGAGGGTTGTCAATCCCCTTGAACTCGTTACCTGCAAGCGATATGTAGTGTAGGTGATAGTTGGATAAATATAAATAGAAAATAAATAAAAAGTAAATAATTGCAGCAAGGTATTAAGAGCGTTTGTAAATATATGTGTGAATAGACCCGGGGGGCATAGTGTTCGCTAGAGGCTTCTCTCTTGAAGAAAACATATGGTGGGTAAACAAATTACTGTTGGGCAATTGGTAGAAAAGCGCATAGTTATGCAATATTTATTCACGACAATGATCATGCATATAGGCATCACGTCCATAAACAAGTAGACCGACTCCTGCCTGCATCTACTACTATTACTCCACCCATCGACCGCTATCCAGCATGCATCTAGAGTATTAAGTGAAACAGAGTGATGCTTGGAGAATGATGACATGATATAGACAAAATAAATCCAATTAATATGAATAAATCCCATCGTTTTACCCTTAGTGGCAACAATAAAAATACGTGTCTTGTCCCCTACTTTGTCACTAGGATATAGAGCACCGCAAGATTGAACCCACTAAGACGCACCTCTCCCACTGAAGATAAATCAATCTAGTTGGCCAAACTAAACCGATAGATCGGAGAGAATTACGAAGCTATAATAATCATGCAAATAAGAATTCAGAGGAGACTCAAATCTTTTTCATGAATAATCTGAACATAAACCCACAATTCATCGGATCCCAACAAACACACCGCAAAAAGTGATTACATAAGATAGATCACCGTGGGAATCACGGTGATCTTGGTAATGAAGAACATAGAGAGAGAGAGAGAGCCATCTAGGTACTAACTACGGACCCATAGGTTTGCGGTGAACTACTCACACATCACCATGGGAGCAACAAGGTTGATGTAGAGGCCCTCTGTGATCGATCGCCCCTCCGGCAGGGCACCGGAACAGGGCTCCAGATGGGCACACGGCGGAACAGAGACTTGCGGGGGCGGAAAAAGTGTTTCGGGAGGCTCTCTAGGGTTTTTGGTATTAATAAGAATTTATAGGCCAGAGAACAACGCCAGAGGGCCGGGGAGGTGGCCCCAAGCCATCAGGGCGTGGCCACCCCCTGGGCACGCCCCGTTGGCTTGGGGGCACCTCGTGTGGCCCCCGGTCTCCCTCTGAAGCTTTCAGGTCCTTATTTTGTGCAGAAAAAAACGTCAATAAGTTTCAGGGTATTTGGACTTTGTTTGGTATGGTATTCCTAAAAAGCCAAAAACAGGCAGAAAACATCAACAGGCACTTGGCACTGGGTTAACAGGTTAGTGATAAAAAATAATATGAATCAGCAAATAAATGCCCAAAAAAATATCCTATAATGATAATATTATAGCATGGAACAATAAAAAATTATAGATACGTTAGAGACGTATCAGTTTGGCAGGCTTGTATCCTTTTAATATGTTTAGGTTGTGTTCTGCGAGCCTACGGGGTATCCCTGGCATATCGGAAGGGTGTCAGGCGAATATATCCCAGTTTTCCTTGAGGAAATTGCGTAGTTCCTCGTCAATCTCGGGATCGAGGTTTGCCCCAATGGACGCTGTTTTAGCTGGGTCCGTGGGGTGTACTTGGAACTTGACTATTTCGTCAGCCGACTTGAATGAAGTGGACTTCGGCTATTTGTCGAGGATGATATCATCTCGATCGACTTCGGCGCGTAGTGTGGTCAGCTCTTTTGTTGGGGAACGTTGCATGGGAAACAAAAAATTTCCTACGCACGTGCAAGATCTATCCATGGAGATGCATAGCAACGAGAGGGGAGAGTGTGTCTACGTACCCTCATAGACCGTTAAGCGGAAGCATATATAACGCGGTTGATGTAGTCGTACGTCTTCACGATCCAATCGCGGTCCGCCTTGATCAAGTGTCGAACAGACGACACCTCCGTGTTCAGCACACATGCGGCTCGATGACGTCTCCGCCTCCTCGATCCAGCAAGCGAGGGTAGAGTAGTAGATGGGTTCTCAACTAGCACGACGGCATGGTGGAGGTGGTGGTGGAGCTAGTTCAGTAGGGCTTCGCCAAGCGCTACTAGAATGAGGACGGAGGAGCTACGGAGTAACGGGAGAGAGAGGGGCACCAAGAGCTTGGTGTGTCCTCTTGGGGCGCCCCTCCCCTCTATTTATAGGTGGAGGGGCGTGGTGGACAGCCCCTCCAAGCCCTAGGGGCGCAACCAAGGGGGAGGAGGTGGAATCCTAGTCCTCCTCCTTCCCTTCCATACAAAGGTGGATTTTCCACCTTTCCCAACTGCATGGGCCTTGAAGGACTTGTGCGCCTAGACCAATAAGGCCAGGGTGCCTCCCCTCAGACCATGCTGACACTTGGGATGTGGTGAAACCCTCGGTGGACTTCCGAACACCTCCAGAAGTTTCCGAAACCTTCTGGAAGCTTCCCGGTACAATACCAAAAAAACAGAAACTTTTTCCGGAACCCTGAAAACAACTTTCCATATATAAATCTTTACCTCCGGACCATTCCGGAGCTCCTCGTCATGTCCGGGATCTCATCCGGGACTCCGAACAACATTCGGTCACCAACATACATAACCCAATAATACTATATCGTCATCGAACATTAAGCGTGCAGACCCTACGGGTTCGAGAATCATGTAGACATGACCGAGACACCTCTCCGGTCAATAACCAATAGCGGGAATTTTGGTTCCTACATATTCCATAAATATCTTCATCGGTCGAACCACGATGCCAAGGATTCAATCAATCCCGTATGCAGTTCCCTTTGTCCATCGGTATGTTACTTGCCCGAGATTCGATCGTCGGTATCTCCATACCTAGTTCAATCTCGTTACCAGCAAGTCTCTTTAATAGTTCTGTAATACAAGATCTCGTGACTAACTCCTTAGCCACATTGCTTGCAAGCTTATTGTGCTGTTGTATTACCGAGACGGCCCAGCGATACCTCTCCGTCATACGAAATGACAAATCCCAGTCTTGATCCATGCCAACCCAACAGACACCTTCGGAGATACCTGTAGAGCACATTTATGATCACCTAGTTATGAAGTGACATTTGATATACACAAGGCATTCCTCCAGTGTCAGGGAGATGCATGATCTCATAGTCTTAGGAACAGATACTTGACATGAAGAAAGCAGTAGCAATAAACTAAGTGATACGATCAAATGCTATGCTTATGGTTGGGTCTTGTCCATCACATCATTCTCCTAATGATGTGACCCCGTTATCAAATGACAACTCATGTCTATGGTTAGGAAACCTTACCCATCTTTCATCAACAAGCTAGTCTAGTAGAGGCTCACTAGAGACACGGTGTTGTGAAAGCACAACTTCTCCCTAGGTGGTTTTGGTGATTAATGAAAACATATATTTCATTGGACTAATGGTCTTATCAAGTATATTTCAGGAAAAGTTCAATGAATGGATTGGCAAAGGATTGTGTGGAGATCCCCTAGATGCAAGGAACATCAATTGGCAACAAGCTTCAAGACTCTACATTTTACATTTTGTGGTAAATCACATTTGAGTCCATAGGAAAGCCAATACTATTAAAAGGGGATGAGGTATCCATGATGATCTGGTTTCTCAAGTGCTTAGAGTTAGCCACCAAAAATACTCATGAATTCTCCCACAAAAATATTATGTCTAAACCCTAACACTCAAATTCGGTGCCATCAATATTTCCAAATTGGCCCTACCGAGTTTCATCCTAGACAGATCCAATGCCAAACCCTAGCTTCTCGGTGACACCAAGTTTGATTTTGGTGCAACCGAAATCAGTGACCAACTTTCGGTTAACCAATTTCTAAGAATCGGAATTTCTGAGTTTTAGGAATCGGTGACACCGAAACTGGAAACTGCCTAGGCCAGCCAAAATCGGACCCACCAAGAATTATATATCGGTCTCACCGAAACGCCAAAAGTTGCCACATTTTGCACTAGTCGGTGCAACCGAGTTTCTGCTTCGGTTTCATCGAGTTGGGCAATAATGTTGTAACGGTTAGATTTTTGGAGAAGCCTATATATACCCCTCCACCTCCCTCTCATTCGTAGAGAGGGCACTCAGAACAAACCAACACTTGTCCCATCCATTTTCTGCGAGAGAACCACCTACTCATGTGTTGAGATCAAGATCTTCCACTCCAACCATATGAATCTTGATTTCTAGCCTCCCCAAGTTACTTTCTAGCCAATCAACCTCTTCTACCAAACCAAATATGTGAGAGAGTGATTGTGTGTTGAGGAGACTATCTTTTGAAGCACAAGAGCAACGAGTTCATCATTCTTACCACATCTATTACCTTTTGGTGAGTGGTGTCTCCTAGATTGGTTAGGTGTCGCTTGGGAGCCTCCTTCTTCGTGTGTGGAGTTGAACCAAAAAAATTGTAAGCGCAAGGAGATCGCCTACTTCGTGAAGATCTACCCCGAGTGAGGCTAGTCCTTCATGGACGTAAGCCGTGATGGAATAGACGAGGTTGCTACTTTGTGGACCCTTATGGGTGGAGCCCTCCATGGACTTTCGTGACCGTTACCCTCTGTGGCTTGAAGTCTCCATCAACGTGGACGTACGATGGCACCACCTATCGGAACCACGGGAAATATCTTCGTGTCCCCCATTGCGTTTGATCCTCCTATCCCTTCCCTCTACTTATATGTGCATGTCTTTACTTTCTGCTACTATACTCTTAGACTTGCATGTGTTGGGTGTGCTTGACTTGATATAATTACTAAACTTGCCAACCTCTAAAATTGGGAAAATGCTAGATTTTTATTTTTGGTCAAGTAGTCTAATAACCCCCTCTCTAGACATACTTTGGATCCTACAAGTGGTATCAGAGCTTTGGTCTCCATTGCATTGGTTTCACAACCTAGGAGAGTATGGCGTCTAGTGAGGGAAATTATCATCGTAGAGGTCCATATTTTGATGGTACAAACTTTGCTAGCTGGAAGCACAAAATGAAAATGCATATTCTTGGTCATAACCCCGCCGTTTGGGTTGTTGTTCGTGTTGGATTGCAAGATGAATTCTTTGGTGATGGAAAGGAATGAGATCGTGAAGCGACCGCGGAAGAATTGATGATGTTGCAATACAACACTCAAGCATGCGACATTCTATTCAACTGCCTATGCCCCGAAGAATTCAACAAGATAAGCCATCTTGAGAATGCAAAGGAAATTTGGGATACTTTGGTTGATATGCACGAAGGTACCGAATCCGTCATGGAATCTATGTTGGATGTGGTACAGAGTCAACTTGACAAGTTCAAGATGATGGATGGTGAAGGAGTCGCGAAAATGTACTCTAGGCTTGCTCTCATCACAAATGAGATTGCCGGCTTAGGAAGTGGAGAGATGACCGACAAATTCATCATCAAGAAGATCCTTAGAGCCTTGGATGGAAAGTACGACACCGTGTGCACACTAATCCAAATGATACCAAACTACAAAGATCTCAAGCCCACCGAAGTCATTGGAGGATTGTTGCTCATGAAATGTCACTCAAGGACAAAGAAGAGGTTCACACCAAGTCAAGCGGTGCATACAAAGCTACAAGAGACACTCCCTCTACCTCAAGTGACAACCTTGTTACCAATGAAGAGATAAGCCTCATGGTCAAGAAGTTCAACAAATTCTACATGAATAGAGGCAAAGAGAGAAGCTCCAACTCAAGATATGAAGAGAAGTGTTCCTCTAGTCGTGACCAAAATTGCTACGGTTGTGGAAGACCGGGACACTTTTCCAATGAGTGCACGGCTCCCCACAAGAGAAGAGAAGAGTCACCTAGAAGAAGAAGCTCAAGAGATGAGTCACCTCGTAGAGAGAGAAGGAGTAGAGAAGATCGCTATGAACGAAGACCCTCCTGGAGAAGCAAGGACTCGGAGAAGAAGGACAAGTACACCAAGAGCTACACAAGAAGAAGACATCAAGATCATGTTGGTAAATGGGTTTTCGGCTCCGATTCCGACAACCAATCCGAGAGAAGCTACCACTCCAACTCCGACTATAGTCAAGATGAAGGTGATGCCGGACTAGCACTCGTATCCTCCAATTCCTATGACATATTTGATTCACCAAATGAAGGAAGTGGAAGTTGCTTCATGGATAAGGGCCCCAAGGTATCACACCCCGAATACATTGACTTTAATAGTGATGAGTATGACTTACTTGGAGATGATGACTTGCTCTTTGATAAAACTAGTGATGTTAGTCAAAATGAACTTGATAATAATCATGCTAGTCAAGATAAGTCGTGTGATGATGATAAGAAGGAGATTGAGCGTCTAACTAAAGAACTAAAAACTCTCAAGTTAGATCATGAATCTACTCAAGAAGATCATAGAGAGCTCTTAAGAATTCATGAGAAGCTACGCTTCGAGAAGCTAAATTTAGAGCAAGAGCATGAGTTTCTTAAAGCTATCAATGACGGTCTTCGAAAGAAGAGTTCTTCTTATCTTTCCAAATGACTACTCTTCTCCACATTTGTGCCACAAGTTAAATCTAAGCAAACTAGTAACAAAGGCAAGAAGGGTCCTTCATCTGGTAACAACAACACTAATATCCAATGATGTTGTTCCTAGTACTTCTATTGATTCCAGTAATGATTCTCTTAGCCAAGTTACACTTGATCAAGAAAACGATTTATTGAAATGAATTATAGAAAAAGGTGTCTGCAAGAGTCTTGCTAGAAGTAAGCAATTTGAGGAGATTGTGCACGAGCAAGGATGGCACCGGAAGAACCAATGCATTGGCTATTTCAATGCCAATGGAGTTGAATGGGAAGAAGGTCAATACCCCGAGACGAAGTTTGTTCCCCAAAAAGAGAAGTATGATCCTACTCTCTCTAAGGGAACAAAATCTCAAGATGATCTTCCACCACAAGACCACAAGCTCAAGGGCAAAGACAAGCTTCAAGAGGAGATTGAATCATTCGAAGAAGAGTCACAAGCCATGGTCAAGTGGGTTCTGAAAGCTACCACAAGCTCTACTTCATCAAGTGTTACTTCAACTCCAAGGATCCCCATCAAGTTGATGTGGGTCCCCAAGAAGAAGAACTAGAGAAGTTCTTGAGGGATGACTCTGCCAACAAAATTCACTCACATTCAGCATTGGCGAGAACTAATGCAATCAACTCCAACCTTATGCAATAGTTCAAGGAGTCACAAATCCCTCATTGGTAAGCAAAGGACAAGGTAAATAATGAATCAATGGACATCATCTTAAATGTGTTTCACTCCATGTCCATAGATATCCTTGTATTTGTTCCTTGTGTGGGACTAACCCATGTAGGTGAGAAGAGTACAAAACAACAAGGATGGCTCTCAACTCAAGATGATCTTCATCAACTATGAGCATCCACTACAACAACACCTACATGAAGTCTTCAACGACAAAACCCAAGGTTAGTTTGTCCCTCCTAGGGGGGATGTCACATCAAGGGGGGGTGGCTTTGCTCTAAGACTTGAGTCAAAGCATCTCTTAAGATGTGAACACATTAAAGGCTTTTATGTAAAAGTGGCAACCCCACTTGTGCTTAAACGATGAGTATGACCTATGATCAAGTACTCTTACTTGGCTCCTAAGTCAATATACTCATATATTGATGACTGTCATCGCCAAAGTGCTTGGTAGATACTAGAGTGGTTTTGCATGTTTGCCATGTTTTATTTTACATCTTATTGTGTGAGCATGTTGGTATGCATATCTTTTCTTCATTCGAGGACATCCAATTGTTGTTATTTGGCTTTCATGTTCCTGGCCAATTGGATGTACAAGAATGCCTAAGTACCCCCTCTAGCTATCTATGCTTTCTCGTCTCAAATTATGTTCATGCTTCTTCACAAAATTTGAGCAAGCACTTTTTGGACCCTCTGGGTGAGGAGCACTCGGAGTTACCGTTCCGACAAGAGCTGGCTTCCAAAACCTCCCATGTGTCTCTCGGTGTGACCAACTATCAAAACTCGGTTCCACCGAAGCACTAGGGTTGATCCAGGTTTTCAATCCCGGTACCACCAATCTCAAAGTCTCGGCATCACCGAGTTGCCTGTCTACAGGCAGCTATGCATCTCGGTGGAACTGAAACTTTTGGCTCGGTGTCACCGACAGCAGGTGGGTATAAATACCTCCGCGGGTCCGTACTTTGAAATTCTGCTTCAAACGAAAACCCCGCACCCACTGCTGCCGCCGCTCCAGTCCACGGACGTTCTACCTTGCCTCCCGTGTGCCTTCACCGCAGGAGTCCGCAGCCGTCAACGGGAATCCCCTCCATCGTTACGCCGTAGCGAAGTTTCACCGAGTTAGGGTAAAACTTCGACCCCTCTTACGCTCCAACTTCTGATTCATGCGCATTAGGATGTTTTTCTCTTCTTTCCATTGTTTGCAATGCTTCTATCCACAAGAAATTTCCATAGAGATTGTCGAACGAGAAAATTTAGGTTTAGGTTTCCGCCGTATGCGTTTCGGAGTCACCGAGTGGAAACGGATCGGTGTCACCGATGTGGGTCTCCCACAGCACGAAGGGCTTCTCGGTGAAACCGAAAGTACCTATCGGTGTTCCCGATTTGGAGTTTTAGGGTTTCTGAGCACAACTTCGGTGAGGCCGAGTCACTTTTCGGTGAAACCGAAACTGGTGACCAAGTTTCTGTTAATGAAGTTTATTGTCTCAGATGCTCCGAAATTTAAAACTCGGTGGAACTGAAACCCACACTGTGGAAATCTGAAACTAAGTTTTTGAGTTCGAATTTTGGAAAAAGTATGTATTTTGTGATGCTCATCTTCTCCCCTCCTCTAAATCTAATTCACAGGGTCAGAGCTCAGTCATGTTAGGGTCAGATGATAGTCAGAATGATTTCGAGAGCCAAGTGTTGATGTTGATGCTGGAACCAGTCCAGAGGCTAGTTCTGAGGACCCAGGCACCCCCAGATCACATGTCTTGACCAAGGCAGCCACCAGGGCCAGGAAGAAGAAGAATTCTACTGAGGAGGATGAAGATTTCATTCCTGATGATGGCACATAAAAAAGGAAGCCTGTCAAAAAGGAGTATGCCAGCACAGATGCAATGAGAGATCCATAGACAACTAAGGGTGTTGAGAACTCCAATTCTTCTAGGCAAGCAGAATCTTTGGCCAAGAAGCCAACCAAGAAGAGAGAGAGGAAGAGAACTATTCGTGTGTAAGGAAGGCCAACTTCAGTGTATGAAGATCCAGCTGAGCATGATGAAGAGGAAGAGGAGGAACATGCTAACCCTCCTCCTTCTAAGTAAAGGAAGCTTATGAAGGATGCAATGCCAAGAAAGCCTGCTCCAAAATCAAAACCCTCTGCTCCCAAGGCCAAGCTAGTTGCCTCCAAGCCTAAGAGAACCACAAGAGATGTGTCAGCTGCTGAGAAGAATAAGGGTTCTTCATCTAGAGATGCAGCGGATGATGAGGAAGTTGTTGTTTTGAAGAAACCGAGACCTCACCTGCCAGACCACAACGATGATCATCTAGTGGCAAAGAATATGAAGGAAATAAAGGATCAAGAACTTAGGAAGTGGAGAGCTGATGGCCCCTATTCTATTAGGAGAAGGACTGCAGTTGATGATCGCTTCCACACTAAGGAGCAACAAGATTTTATGAGACTGTCTTGCTAGACAAGAGTCCAGCTGTCAGTGACATGAGATACGTTGATTGGAAGTACATTAAGGAGAATGAAGACTACTTCCCTCATGTACAAGAAAACTTCAAGGCCATTGATATTGATGAGTTCGTTGGCAGAGAGTTGACAACTTGGAATGATGAGATGATCATGCAATTCTATTCCACAGCTCATTTTTATCTAGATGGAAAGATTGTACGGATGACTGAGGGCACCAGATACCAGTCGACAGTTGATGAGTGGGTTGCCATCATAGGAGCCCCAGAGGTGCAGGATGGTGATCTAGATGTTTATGCTGAGGCCAAGATGAACCACAACTTCATGGCCAACATGTATAACCCCATTCCCGGGCAATACCTGAAGACACATAAACTTGGCTCACTCTACTTCTTGCAAGCTGGTCTACCCATCTCCAACACTATTCTCAGGCATACTTTGATGCCCAAGTCAGGTGATGACAATATGATACGTTGTTATTCCATTAACATGCTCCTTCACGTGGATAGCCATACCAGGATCAGGGTGATGGATCTCATTGTGGAGACCATCAAGAAGACAGCTGCCGACCAGAAGAGGTCGTGTGGATATGCTCCGTACATCCAGATGCTAATCAATTCCAAAGTTGGGGAGAGCCAATATCTGCTTGATCGACCACACCTGCCCCTACAGCCAGAGTTTGAGGACAATGTCGTGGAGATGGATCCAAGTCATCCCACTTCATCTATTGCACATGCCCAGATTGAGGAAGAGGCCAGGGATAAAGCTGCTAGAGCCACTAGTGCTCAAATACCGAGGACAAAGAGTGACCAAATGGTGTATCTCATTAGCACTATCCAAGGGATAGAGAAGAACGTGAGTGAGATCCTCAAGAACCAGAAGAGCCTTGAGAGGATAGTGGAGAACAAGTTTCATACCTTGGATAACAAGGTGACTGAGCTGACTGCCACAGTTAATGCTTTGAAGAAGGAAGTAGATGCAGTGCCTAGCCCCAGCTCCAGTTCTAGTGATGATGATGACATCCCTCCTCTCCAGACCCACACTCAGTTCAGGACACATGTCAGATCATCTGCCATGCCAGTTCCAGAGACGAGACCATCTTCATCAGCACCTGCATCAGCTCCCTCAGCTCCCTCGGCACCTCCCGTGTCCACTCCACCACCTCAAAGGACTTCAGCAGAAGCATTCGCGGACATTGTTATTTCGACTCCTTCCACGGCTACCGGAGCTGCTTCATCGTCTCATGGAGGAGATCGTACCTAGAGTGATGCTCAGCTCTATACCTTCAAGCTTTTTGATAACTTGTTGCCAAAGGGCAAGAAGTGTTATAGATCATAGGGCTTCGAGAGAGAGTGTTGCATTTTGGTTGCTCTCCTCATTTTAAAACATTTGGTTTATCACGTGCTTGTCCTAAAACTTCTTTGTGTTTGATCATACGCTTTGTGTTTGATGCTACTATTTCCTATCTTTGTGATGTCTATATGATGATCATTCACTCTTGTTTGGTGTTATGTGCATTGAAATCCATTCATATCATTTATGCGCACCACCAAGATGTATGTGACATGGAAGAGTTACCCATGATCCTAATTGATTGTGCATTTGCATTCAAACGCAAATTTGAAAATAGTGCACAAATTTAGGGGGGGGCTCTTGCTTATCACATACTTCTCAAAGCGACGATGATATTTATTGTTTATATCCTTATCGAAGCTTTGATCTATATATTGACATCAATTACCAAAAGGGGGAGATTGAAAGCACAACTTCTCCCTAGGTGGTTTTGGTAATTAATAACAACATATATTTCATTGGACTAATGATCTTATCAAGTATATTTCAGGAAAAGTTCAATGAATGGATTGGCAAAGGATTGTGTGGAGATCTCCTATATGCAAGTAAGATCAATTGGCAACAAGCTTCAAGACTCTACATTTTACATTTCGTGAGAAATCACATTTGAGTCCATAGGAAAGCCAGTACTATTAAAAGGGGATGAGGTATCCATGATGATCTGGTTGCTCAAGTTCTTAGAGTTAGCCACCAAAAATACTCATGAATTCTCCCACAAAAATATTTTGTCTAAACCCTAAAACTGAAATTCAGTGCCACCAATATCTCCAAACCGGCCCTACCGAGTTTCATCCTAGATAGATCTAATGCCAAACCCTAGCTTCTCGGTGACACCAAGTTTGATTTTGATGCAACTGAATTCATTGACCAACTTTCGGTTATCCAATTTCTAAGAATTGGAATATCCGAGTTTTAGGAATCGGTGACACCGAAACTGGAAACTGCCTAGGCTAGCCAAAATCGGAGTCATCGAGAATTATATATCGGTCTCACCGAAACGCCAAAAGTTGACACATTTTGCACTAGTCAGTGCAACCGAGTTTCTACTTCGGTTTCACCGAGTTGGGCAATAATGTTGTAACAGATGGATTTTTGGAGAAGCCTATATATACCCCTCCACCTCCCTCTCATCCGTAGAGAGAGCACTCAGAACAAACCAACACTTGCACCATCCATTTTCTGAGAGAGAACCACCTACTCATGTGTTGAGATCAAGATCTTCCACTCCAACCATATGAATCTTGATTTCTAGCCTCCCCAAGTTGCTTTCCACCCAATCAACCTCTTCTACCAAGCCAAATATGTGAGAGAGTGATTGTGTGTTGAGGAGACTATCTTTTGAAGCACAAGAGCAAGGAGTTCATCACTCTTACCACATCTATTACCTTTTAGCGAGTGGTGTCTCCTAGATTGGTTAGGTGTCGCTTGGGAGCCTCCTTCTTCGTGTGTGGAGTTGAACCAAGAAGTTCGTAAGGGCAAGGAGATCGCCTACTTCGTGAAGATCTACCCCGAGTGAGGCTAGTCCTTCGTGGACGTAAGCCGTGATGGAATAGACGAGGTTGCTACTTTGTGGACCCTTATGGGTGGAGCCCTCTGTGGACTCTCACGACCGTTACCCTCCGTGGGTTGAAGTCTCCATGTGGACGTACGATAGCGGCACCTATTGGAACCACGGGAAAAATCTTTGTGTCCCCCATTGCGTTTGATCCTCCTATCCCTTCCATCTACTTATATGTGCATGTCTTGACTTTCTATTGCTATACTCTTAGACTTGCATGTGTAGGGTGTGCTTGACTTGATATAATTGCTAAAACTTGCCAACCTCTAAAATTGGGAAAAGGCTAGATTTTTATTTTTGGTCAAGTAGTCTAATCACCCCCCCCCCTTTAGACATACTTTGGATTGTACAGGTGTCTATGTATCCACACATGTATCCGAGTTTCCGATCAATAGAATTCTAGCATGGATAATAAATGATTATCATGAACAAGGAAATATGATAATAAACAATTTATTATTGCCTCTAGGGTATATTTCCAACATCTTTGGCCATGAGGGCTTCAGACAAGGATTCGAGGGCGAGTGACGCCATTTTATTCTCGGCTCTAAGTGCTCTGTCAGGGTCGCTTGAGATAGTAATGATCCCATTTGGGCCCGACATTTTGAGCTTCATGTAGCCGTAATGCAGTACTGCTTGGAATTTGGAGAAGGCGTCCCGCCCCAGGAGGGCATGATATCCACTCTTAAAAGTGGCGATGTGGAACGTAACCTCTTTGGAGCGGTAATTGTCCGGTGTTCCGAAGACTACATTCAGGGTTAATTTTCCGCTGCAGCGTGCCTCTCGCCCGGGGATCATACCTTTAAAGGTGGTGCCACCCTGTTCTATGTGCGATATGTCGACGTGCATTTTATCCAAAGTGTCGGCATATATCAGATTTAGGCTGCTACCCCCGTCCATGAGCACCTTCTGAAGTCGGCAGCTGCCCACGGTTGGTTTGAGGACCAACGCGGCGGGGCACCTATTTGGGGTCGACCTCGGTTGATCTTTATGATCAAAGGTGATCGATGTGTCTATCCATGGGTCCCGGGTTGGCACCTGTCGGATAGAATTGATTTCCCGCGGGGCTCGCTTGCGCTGGTTGTTGGATGCGAAGGTCTCGTAAATCATCATGACTTTGTATTCGTCCGAGGACGGTTCTGCGTGACTGGGGGCACCTGCCAGAAGGGCGGGTCCTTCCTTAGCCACCTGTCTCACAACCCAACAGTCGCGAAGACTGTGAGTTGGGTAGGAATTCAGCAGAATAGCATGTATTGGGCATGGTTTATCCAGGAGGCCGTCGAGTGTTGTTCCGAGGTGGCCGGAGGTTTTCTTCTTCTTCCGAGGTCTTTTGACCGGGGTGTTCCGCTTGCGGGGCTCGCGTCAAGGTGCGGGTACATCACATTTCAGATTGTGTTCACAAATCGAATCTATGTTTTCCTCGGCCAGCCAAGCATCTTCGATGGTGCAAAATCTGGACACTAGATCGGACAATTCCGGGAGTGGTTGGACACAACGGTGAGCGAGGGCGTTTGAAACGCCTTTATCCTTTCATCCGCGCTGGAAGGCTGTTATTATATCTGAGTCCTGGTAGCTCGGTATCTTGTCTTTGACAGATGAAAACCTGGCCCAGAACTACCTGATTAACTCATCAGGAAGTTGTTGCACATAGGCTAGATCCCAAATATCTGGTGGGCCCAAGTTATCGGGGCGATACTCGATGTGGGAGGTGGGTGGGTGAGTTTCGATCTCTAAGGACCGCGGGTCGAAAGCCCTATCATTCTCATCCCGTGCCAGATGTGGAGCCATTAGATCGACCGGACTGATTTGAAGATCAGTTTTGTCGACTGCCCCTAGTCGGCCGCTGTCTGAGTCGCTTTCCAAAAAATACCTCAGCCCCTCGTCCTTGAAGGAGGGTTCGTCTAAGGCCGGAGAGGAGTCATGGGTTGCCTCGATCCCACAAAGGAGAGAAGGTGTTTTCATGACAGAAGTTTTGGGCATGGGAATCATGCCCGTGAGTTTGGAGTCATTAACCGATGATCCCATCGATCCTTCTGTCGATCTCACAGGGGAACTCTCAATGAAAGAACCAATGTCGGTGTGAAAACCGACATACCTCGGGGTAACGGATCCCGAGCTGTGGATCTTGGACGGATGGTAAGAGGAGTAAGGAGACGATGTTTACCCAGGATGGGGCCCTCTTGATGGAGGTAATACCCTACGTCCTGCTCTTGTTTATATTGATGGAGAAGTATCGAGTACAGAGATGATCTACCTCGAGATCGTCAGATGTGTTCTAACTCTAGGGCTAGGTGAATGTTGTTGTGTTGATGTCCCTTCTATGGGCTAAACCCTATGGCTTATATATACGCCGGGTAGGGTATCTAGGGTTACAAGGTCGGTATCTTGGCGTGGAGGCGGTAGGAGAAGTCTTGGAGTATACGTCAAGCCTTCGGCAGATGCAATCCCGATCACCCCCCATCGTGTAGTTTCCAGGGTCTATCTTGAGAAGGAGGAGGGCCCATCGGCCCAATCCGAGGAGCTCGGGTCGACTAGGCTAGGGCCCCCTATTCCAGGACACCGTCACCGTAGTCCGACACCAAGTCCCCATCCTTCTGCAGCTCCACCTAGAAGAAATAACGCCAAAGCCCAAAATACAATGTGAACCCCAGAAAATACTCGAAAATAGCAATGAAGCAGGCAAGGTGTAGAACCCCATTTGACATAGTGTGATGAAGCTGGCAACCATGGATAATCAAGAGGTCATGCACAAAGTTATGCAGGGGCAAGGAGAGGCAGCGTTAGAGGAAGGACGTGTGTATAACCCTTCCCGGTTGTCTAGCTTCGGAATGCTCTTTGTCGTCTTCATTGGTGATCACAAGGGAATGTTCAGAGGAGGAAGAAACCCTTGCTTAATCAGGTTCATTAGATGGAAGCAACTGCTGGTTGTGATTGACCACCTCTACATGCCCTCATCGGCGGTGGGCGCCTCGGCGGCCGAGCCCACGACACAATTGTTGGTGAGTTCCGCTCACACGTTCCCTCGCTCTTCATGGCAGTGCTCCGGCTAGTCTTCCTCGACATTGCTGGTGCAGGCAAATCTTAGATTTGAACCTCTATCGTTGTTAATGGCAGATGGGAGGTGCGGAAAGGAATAAGGCTGAGAGGTGCGCTTTGATAAATTACCTTGCCTCCCTTTTTATAGGCATCGCGTGGGATGTCGAGTAGCACCTCATCCCATAAAGGCTGGATCTGGACCAGTCACATGTGGAGCACAAGCGCGGGAAGCGAGGCGAAATTCCAACAACAACTCTCAGCTTTCAATGGGCCTTGAGCCTTCAAAGGCACCTTTTAGCATGGTGAAGTCATGACTTGGTCCAAGCATCCGGGAGGTAGGAGCCATAGAACCCTTGTCTAAATGACCATCTTGAGTGGATCCGGGGCTTTAGAAGGCGGGCCATCTGCATAACTGAAAGTGGGCCGACGGGTGCCGCAACTATCCAGGAGTAATGAGGAGCCCGACAAGATTTCACTTCTCGAGGTAAACTATCAGCCTGCCGAGAATTCAAGACGAGCTTGGGGGCTAATGACGGTGCGCTACATCGGGGGTGGACCATCGTATGATAAGTCGGATATTGGGCTGGCCCTATGGGCTAGCAGGCCATGATAGTTATGAAGTTCTCTGACCTATGCAGGGAGCCCCTCAAGGAAAGTTCAGTGTCTTGGCACGCAAGCCAAGGACTCCTTCGCCAAGGAGTACTCTAGGTCGGTCAAAACTCTTGTAACCCTAGGCCTCGTCCCCCCTTTATAAGGTGAGGTTAGGGATAGTTCGGGCTATGACAATTCAAAAGTTCTCTGACCTATTTAGGGAGCCCTTCAAGGAAAGTTTAGTGTCTTGGCGGGCAAGCCAAGGACCCCTCCGCCAAGGAGTACTCTAGGTCGGTTAGAACTCTTGTAACCCTAGGCTTCGTCCCCCCCCCCCTTTATAAGGCAAGGCCAGGGATAGTTCAGGACATCGACATCATAGTCATCATCTCGGTAGCTACAACCATCTCATGTTTGTTACCCCCTCACGCGGGCGTTTTCCATCATCAATTAAATCAAAGTAGGAGTAGAGTATTACCTCAACCAACGAGGCTTGAACCTGGGTAAACTTCCCATGTGCAAACTCCTCACGTACTTCCTATTGGAAATATGCCCTAGAGGCAATAAAAAATTGGTTATTATCATATTTCCCTATTCATGATAAACGTCTATTATCCATGCTAGAATTGTATTGATTGGAAACTCAGATACATGTGTGGATACATAGACAACACCGTGTCCCTAGTGAGCCTCTACTAGACTAGCTCGTTGATCAAAGATGGTGTCGTGGTTTTGTCACGGCAGATGCCCGAAGGCTTAGGTTCGAGGTCATCGCTAAAGAGGTGGACTCAAAGGGGTTAAATGGGACAAGGGACACGAGTTTACCCAGGTTCGGCCCCTCACGGTGGAGGTAAAAGCCTACGTCCTGCTTATACTGTATTAACTGGTGTATCGATTACAAGGGGCGGCTTGCTTGCCCTAACTCTCGATTGCTTGGTCTCTCTCGCCATAAGGCGTCTCTCGCCGTAAGGCGTCTCCCGCCGTAAGGAGTCTCTCGCCGTAAGGCGTCTCTCGCCGTAAGGAGTCTCTCGCCGTAAGGCTTCTCTCGCCGTAAGGCGTCTCTCGCCGTAAGGCTTCTCTCGCCGTAAGGCGTCTCTCGCCGTAAGGCTTCTCTCGCCGTAAGGCTTGTCTCTCTGAGACCTGTCTACGGAGACGTCTAAAAACCTGACCCTCTTGGGGTGACCCGCCCCTCCTTATATAAGCTGAAGAGGCGGTTTACATGTAGAGTCTAAGTCGGATTGAGACTTAACTTATTATGACTTCCCATCGCGGGCTTCTCCTCATGGGCTTCTGAGTCCCGGGCTTCTTATCTGAGACGGGCGGCTTAACCGGGCGGCTTACAATCAGGGCTTATCTTCAAGACTCATCTTCAGGGACACGTCTCCGGGACTTAACTATCTGCCGGGTCATAACTGTCTGACGGGTCATAACTGTCTGACAGGTTAACTGTCTGCCGGGTTAACTGTCTGCCGGGTTATGAGTTATAACTGTCTGACGGGTTAACTGTCTGCCGGGTTAACTGTCTGCCGGGTTAACTGTCTGCTGGGTTACGAGTTATAACTGTCTGACAGGTTAACTGTCTGCCGGGTTACGAGTTATAACTGTCTGACGGGTTAACCACGAGGTATATCCCCGACATTAGCCCCCAGGTTAGCTTGAATTTATTCATGGTAACCTCCTGAAAAAATAATAAACATGTTAAGTGACCGGCTCACTCCCCTGGCCGGCTTATTTCACTGGAGTGGATCCTCAAAAATCCGGGTTTCTTCTTCATATGAATGAGCCATCTTCTCAATCGTCTTGCTTGTCAGTGTCCTTTGAAGCAAAATACTGGGAATACAACACCCATATGCCATTGAGTCGGCCTCCAACACTCTTGGCGGGTCATCACCGTCGGGTCATAATCATTGATGATGCCGGGTCATGATTGTTGGTGACGCCGGGTCAAACAACTGAACTCCATCTGACTTGATAACAATATTGGGATGAAAATCCATCTGATGTAGAGCCGGTCTCTTAATACTTCGGCTAAAATAAGAATCTGTTGAACCGGTCTCACTCACAATTGACATCTTGAAAATTCTCTTCAATTTTTTGATATATCCATATTACCTGTAGCCCCCAAGCTTCAAGTTTATCCATGATGACTTGGTGCTTTGCAATAATGTCTTTGATTGTGTAGCCCCCAAGTACCAAGTTGTCTGGCCTGCCGCAGCCTGGGACTTGTAACTGTCTTGTACCTTTTAAAGCTTCAGCTGGTGTAGCCCCCAAGGGTCGGGTCATCAGTATGTGATGGGCCGGGTCTTCAATTTGAACCTCATAGTCTTGTTAATCAGCTGAACACTGTAGCCCCCAAGTGCCGGGTCAGTAAGAAATACTGGGCTGGGACTTAGAAAAATACAGAACGGCCGGCTCATCTCCTTGAGATAACAGGGTCTTGTTGATAATGTCATGATTTGAAAACCAGCTTGCATTACCCCCAAGTGTCGTGGTGCGTGCTTGCAGCGACATGGGACTTGCATACTTGATATCAACTGGACTTGAATAATGTAGCCCCCAAGTGTCGGGTTGTCTGCCTGCGGCGACTCGGGACTGTATAAGAAGAATATGACTCCTTGACCGTGGTTGTAACCCGGTGTCAATAGTGAAATCCCTGCTCGTGGTTGCGGTGCAACCCGGCAAATATATGCTTGAGAAATCCATGAGTGCTGTAGTATACTACAGAACACTGGTTGAAGAAAACCAAGAGCCGGTCAATTAGATGACCCGGCATTATAATTGATAGGGCGGCTCTTCAAGAATAACCAATTTTTCAAGCCGTCTTGTATTCTGTCTGTGACATCTTTCGTCACACTTTAATAGCGGCTCAGATCAAGAGATAAGACCTGCAAAAAATAAACAAATACAGAGTATGTTCTGCATTGTTGTGAGGGCGGCTTGAAAAAGCACAACCCGGAGAGGTTAACTCTCACATAGTCTTGCTTCTTCTTTCATAATCTTGCTCTGACCCGGTTTGGCAAACCGGCATGATATGAAATGTATGATGCAATGTAATGTATGATGGAATGCATGATGCAATGTATGATGCAATGCATGATGTTCTCTGCTCTTACAAGTCATCCAAAGAGGGGGTAAGTGGCCAACTCGCTGCACCCCAATATTGGAGAGGTTATCAAAAGAGGGGGTGAGTGGCTAACTCGCTGCACCCCAATTTTGAAAAAGGTCATCAAAGAGGGGGTAAGTATTCAACTTGCTGCACCCCAATTTGGAAAAAATCATCAAAAGAGGGGGTAAGTTCTCAACTCGCTGCACCCCAATTTTGGAATAAGTCATCAAAGAGGGGGTAAGTATTCAACTCGCTGCACCCCAATTTGGAAAAAATCATCAAAAGAGGGGGTAAGTTCTCAACTCGCTGCACCCCAATTTTGGAAAAAAGTCATCAAAGAGGGGGTAAGTTCTCAACTCGCTGCACCCCAATTTGGAAAAAATCATCAAAAGAGGGGGTAAGTTCTCAACTCGCTGCACCCCAATTTTGGAAGAAGTCATCAAAGAGGGGGTAAGTTCTCAACTCGCTGCACCCCAATTTGGAAAAAATCATCAAAAGAGGGGGTAAGTTCTCAACTCGCTGCACCCCAATTTTGGAATAAGTCATAAAAGAGGGGGTAAGTTCTCAACTCGCTGCACCCCAATTTTGGCATTGTTGATGGAGTCAATCTCTGGGTTCAAGACCCGCCTTACCGTGGCTGAAAAGCCTGATCGAGAGGGTTGAAGCTTAACCCGGTGGGTTGAAAACCCTCAAACGACCTTGTCGATGATATTAACTTGTGCACCATCTTGTAAGCCGCCGTCATGTAAGCCGCCGTATAATGATGCTATTTTTGCTGAAGAGTTTTTGCACAGTCCTGTAAGCCGCCATCTTACTGAATCATGTCTGTAGCCCCCGAGTCTTAAGTTGACTCGAAGAGGCGGCTTGAGATTCTCCATACTTAACCATGATATAAGTCGGCATCAGAACGCTGGAATGTGTTTGCAGCCGCAGGCAAAGTGGCGAGTTGATAATCTTCGTAACATTCATTGTATATCCTTTAGCGTTGAGAACGCGATGCGAATCCACGGGAGGTTGAGGTTGACGCAGGGCGGCGACTTGCACATGTCCGTTGGGCAGCTTGTGTGAGCAGATGGGGCTCTGAGTTGTTGATATATATGCAGGAGTCGGCCGGTAACCCGGCGCGGACAAGAAAGTCGGCCGCGGGTGCTGTAAACCGGTGCGGGCCGGTGAATTGGCCGCGGGCATTGTAAGCCGGTGCGGACGGCTGAGTCAATCGCAGGGTAAGCCGTGCGGTCGAGCGAGTCAGACGCGTAGTGCTGATGTAAACTGGGCCGCCGAAGCGGCGGCTTGTACACGTCCATTGGCGGTTCACCCGTTCAGTGGAAAGTCCAACGTATCGTGGATGCCCGAGCGGTCTCCCATTTTATAATTTATCCTGATGACAATGTCGTCCCATCACCGGGTCAACTCACCCCCTTTTTTTTTACATCTGTCCCTTTCTTCAGTAGGAGTCGGGCGGCTCAGTAGTTCGAGGAAAAACCGCGGCAGGTTAAGGCAGCGGAGTCAGAGGTAGGCGGCTTACGGAGGCCAGTGGTGGGGGCGGCGGCTCACTGCGAGCGGCCCAGCTAGGCGGCAGGGTGAGGCTTGGAGGTGCTCCTGCGGCGGGTGAAACTGCGCGCGAGGAGGCGAGTCGTGGCAGTAGCGGGTCGACCCGGAAGCGGCTCCAAGGAGCAGTGGCTCGGGAAGGTCCCCGGCGAGGCGGCAATTCCGGCGCTAGCGGCGGTAGCGGCGAAGCCCGCCACAGGCGGCTCCTGTATTGGGCGAGGCAAGGCGACTCACGGTGACTCGGCGGGCTGTGGTGGCGAACTACGATGAAGGCGAGGCGGCAGACCGGTGAAGGCAGAATCCAAAGGAGGAGGAGACTCGCCGGCGACGGAGACTCGCGGCCGCAGGGCGGAGTCCGGTTCGAGGCGGAACGTGGCCGTGGCGTTGTGCCGGTGAGGGAAAACGCAACCGCAGCTGAAGTGACAGTTCGGCGACTTAGATGCAGGCCGCGGAAGTGATCCAAGGCCATGGAAGCGAAGCCATCGGGGTGACTCGGCGGATCGAGGCTGCAATCGTGGAGGCGAGCTATCTTGGAGGCGGCGACTTGGCAACAGCGGCTCTCCGTAGCGGTGACACCAAGCCGGTTTGAATGCGGCAAGCGGTGACTCACGGCGACGGTTTTCGAAGCGAGCGTCCGACCGGAAGCGAAGCTCTGTGGGTCAACCAGGCGGACCGGCGGCTCAGGCGAGTCACAGTGAAAACTCGGCGGCGGCTTGGCACGTCGGGCGTCGGCTCCGGCTCTGAGCAAGGCCTCGGCAGCTCGTTAAAGGCAGCTCGAGGGCGAAGCAAGATCGGCCTGGTTCGGGCGGATGCAGCCAGAAGAGGAGAAGCGTAGAGGCGGCTCGATCTGCGGCGGCCGTGGTGAGCCACGGCGGAAGCAGACGGGCGAACCACGGCGAGACGAGGCAACCGAATCCGGGTCGCGGCTGTGTCCGTTTCCGGGTCGTAGGCGTCTTTGGACAATTCACGTCTGCCTCTTTCTTTTCCTTTGACTTTTTCCTTGACCTTTTTCCTTGACTTTTTTCCTTTGCTTTTGATGGTTAATCGGTGAACCACAATGAAACGGCGACTGGTTTTGGCGAGTTACTGATGGAAACTTGACACGCCGAAGGCGAAATAGGCCATAAAGGAAGGCTATGGTGTTGGCGACTTGTGACTTCTTTTCTGCAGCGGAAAATCCGGGATGACCTTGACGGATTATTGCAACATGTTTTGGTTGTGGCGGAAACGCTCCTGTTGACCTTGGCGACTTGCGGCAGTCATCAGATTGCAACTATATTTTCTTGAACTTTAAATCTCCCAGACTATGAATCTGGACTGATGAACTCGAACCTGATGCAGATCCTTTCCAACCAGCTCTTCTTCATCCGGAAATTTCGAACTTCTCGACCCCTGTGAAAGATCCCTTCAAGAACTCAACACCACCGAACTTCTCGACTTGCGGCTCCTGTTGACCTTGGCGACTTGCGGCAGTCATCTCGCCGACCACGTACCCCTCGCCCCCGAGGAGAGCACCCTTTGAGAACTCAACACCACCGAGCGCTAGCCCCACGGTGGGCGCCAACTGTCGTGGTTTTATCATGGCAGATGCCCGAAGGCTTAGGTTCGAGGTCATCGCTAAAGAGGTGGACTCAAAGGGGTTAAACGGGACAAGGGACACGAGTTTACCCAGGTTCGGCCCCTCACGGTGGAGGTAAAAGCCTACGTCCTGCTTATACTGTATTAACTAGTGTATCGATTACAAGGGGCGGCTTGCTTGCCCTAACTCTCGATTGCTTGGTCTCTCTCGCCGTAAGGCTTCTCTCGCCGTAAGGCGTCTCGCGCCGTAAGGCATCTCGCGCCGTAAGGCGTCTCCCGCCGTAAGGCGTCTCTCACCGTAAGGCGTCTCCCGCCGTAAGGTGTCTCCCGCCGTAAGGAGTCTCTCGCCGTAAGGCTTCTCTCGCCGTAAGGCTTCTCTCGCCGTAAGGCGTCTCTCGCCGTAAGGCTTGTCTCTCTAAGACCTGTCTACGGAGACGTCTAAAAACCTGACCCTCTTGGGGTGACCCGCCCCTCCTTATATAAGCTGAAGAGGCGGTTTACATGTAGAGTCTAAGTCGGATTGAGACTTAACTTATTATGACTTCCCATCGCGGGCTTCTCCTCATGGGCTTCTGAGTCCCGGGCTTCTTATCTGAGACGGGCGGCTTAACCGGGCGGCTTACAATCAGGGCTTATCTTCAAGACTCATCTTCAGGGACACGTCTCCGGGACTTAACTATCTGCCGGGTCATAGCTGTCTGATGGGTCATAACTGTCTGACAGGTTAACTGTCTGCCGGGTTAACTGTCTGTCGGGTTACGAGTTATAACTGTCTGACGGGTTAACTGTCTGCCGGGTTAACTGTCTGCCGGGTTAACTGTCTGCCGGGTTACGAGTTATAACTGTCTGACAGGTTAACTGTCTGCCGGGTTACGAGTTATAACTGTCTGACGGGTTAACCACGGGGTATATCCCCGACAGATGGTTAAAGTTTCCTAACCATAGACATGAGTTGTCATTTGATAACGAGGTCACATCATTAGGAGAATGATGTGATGGACAAGACCCAACCGTAAGCATAGCATTTGATCGTATTAGTTTATTGCTACTGCTTTCTTCATGTTAAGTATCTGTTCCTAAGACCATGAGATCATGCAACTCCCTGGCACCGGAGGAATGCCTTGTGTGTATCAGACGTCACTTCGTAACTGGGTGATCATAAAGGTACTCTACAGGTATCTCCAGGGGTGACTGTTGGGTTGGCATGGATCGAGACTGAGATTTGTCACTCCGTATGACGGAGAGGTATCTCTGGGCCCTCTGAGTGATACAACATCACAAGAAGCTTGCAAGCAATGTGACTAAGGAGTTAGTCACGGGATCTTGTATTACGGAACGAGTAAAGAGACTTGCCGGTAATGAGATTGAACTAGATATGGAGATACCGATGATCGAATCTCGGGCAAGTAACATACCGCTGGACAAAGGGAACTCCATACGAGATTGACTGAATCCTTGACATCATGGTTCGACCGATGCAGATATTTGTGGAATATGTAGGAACCACTATGGGCATCCAGGTCTCGCTATTGGTTATTGGCCAGAGAGGTGTCTCGGTCATGTCTACATGATTCTCGAACCCGCAGGGTCCGCACGCTTAACGTTCGGTGACGCTAGAGTAGTATTGGGATATGTACGTTGGTGGCCGAATGTTGTTCGGAGTCCCGGATGAGATCTCGGACGTCACGAGGAGTTCCGGAATGGTCCGGAGGTAAAGATTATGGGAAGTCCTATTTTGGTCGCCGGAAAAGTTTCGGGCATTACCGGTAGTGTACCGAGGTGCCGAAAAGGGTTCCGGGGGTCCACCGGTGGGTCCACCTGCCCCATGGGCCCACATGGGCTATAGGGGGTGCGCCCTAGCCATCATGGGCCCGGTGCATCAGCCCCTAGAGGCGAATTAGGCTTGGGGGCAAGAGTCCCAAAGGGATAAGCCACCCCGGAGGTGCCTTGGAGGAGGGGGACTCCTCCCTTCCTTGTAAAGGGAGGACTCTCCCTTGGCCGCCGGACCCTCCCTTGGAGGAGGGGTCAAGGCTGTGCCTCCCCTATCCCCTTTGCTCTTATATATAGTGGAGGGTAGGGGAGGGCTGCATACACCAATTCCTACACCCCGGTGGCAGCCCTCCCTCTCCCGTTACTCCATTTTCTCCTCAGATCGCATCTACGGTAGCGCTTGGCGAAGCCCTGCCGGGATTGCTCCACCACCATCTCCACCACGCTGTCGTGCTAGTTGAGATCCCATATAATTCCCCTCCCTCTCTTGCTGGATCAATAAGGAGGAGACGTCATCGAGCCGCACGTCTGCTGAACGCGGAGGTGTCGTCCGTTCGGCGCTAGATCGGATTGGATCGCGATTGGATCGTGAAGAGTACGACTACATCAACCGCGTTATATACGCTTCCGCTTAGCGATCTACAAGGGTATGTAGATACACTCCCCCTCTCGTAGCTATGCTTCTCCATGCATAGATCTTGAGTGTTCGTAGGAAATTTTTTGTTTCCCATGCAACGTTCCCCAACAGTGGCATCATGAGCTAGGTCTATGCGTAGATGATATGCACGAGTAGAACACAAAGTGTTTGTGGGCATTGATGTTCAGATTGCTTACCTCCTTAGTCTTATTTTGATTCGGCGGTATTGTGGGATGAAGCGGCCCAGACCAACCTTACTTGTCCTCGCACATGAGACCGGTTCCACTGACTGACATGCAACTTGTTTGCATAATGGTGGCTGACGGGTGTCTGTCTCTCCCACTTTAGTTGAATCGGATTTGACAGAGGCGGTCCTTGTAGAAGGTTGAAAGGCAACTTGAATATCACCGTTGTGGCTTTGCGTAGGTAAGAATGGTTCTTGCTAGTTGCCCATAGCAGCCACGTAAAATTTGCAACAACAAAGTAGAGGACAACTAACTTGTTTTTGCAGGGCATGTTGTGATGTGATATGGCCAAACGTGATTTGATATATGTGATGTATGAGATGATCATGTTTTGTATAGTTGTCACGACTTGCATGTCGATGAGTACGGCAACCGGCAGGAGCCATAGGGTTGTCTTTAATTTAATTCATGACCTACGTGTCAATATTTAAACACCATGTAATTGCTTTACTTTATCGCTATGAGTTAGCAATAGTTGTAGAAGCAATATTTGGCGCGATAACCACATGATGACACGATGATGGAGATCATGGTGTCATGCCGGTGACGATGGAGATCATGTTGGTGCTTTGGATATGGAGATCAAAAGCACAAGACGATGATGGCGATATCATGTCACTCATATGATTTGCATGTGATGTTTATCCTTTTATGCATCTTATTTTGCTTAGGACGATGGTAGCATTATAAGATGATCCCTCACTAAAATTTCAAGATAAAATTGTGTTCTCCCTGAGTATGCACCGTTCCGAAGGATCATAGTTTCGAAGCACCTCGCGATGATCGGGTGTGATAGACTCTACGTTCGCATACAACGGGTGTAAGCCAGATTTACACACGCAGAATACTTGGGTTAACCTTGACGAGCCTAGCATGTACAGACATGGCCTCGGAACACAGGAGACCGAAAGGTCGAACATGAGTCATATAGTAGATATGATCAACATGGAGATGTTCACCATTGAAACCACCTCATCTCACGTGATGATCGGACTTGGGTTGGTTGATTTGTATCGTGTCACACTTAGACAACCTGAGGGATGTTGATTTGAGTGGGAGTTCTTTAGTAATATATTAATTGAACTCATTATCATGAACATAGTCTAAAGTTGTCTTTGCAAAATTATGTTGTAGATCAATGGCTCGCGCAGTAGCTCCCCTGTATTTTGATACGTTCCTAGAGAAAAGTAAGATGAAAGATGTTGGTAGCAATTATGCGGACTAGGTCCGTGATCTGAGGATTGTCCTCATTGCTGCACAGAAGGCTTATGTCCTTGATGCACCGCTCGGTGCGCCACCCCCTCAGGCGTTGTCTGTGCATGTTATGAACGTCCGGCAGACACGTTATGATAACTACTTTATAGTTTAGTGCGCCATGCTTTACGGCTTAGAATCGGGGCTCCAAAGACGTTTTGAACACCATGGAGTATATGAGATGTTCCAAGAGCTGAAATTGGTATGTCAGGCTCATGCCCGTGTTGAGAGGTATGAGACCTCTGACAAGTTCTTTGCCGACAAGATGGAGGAGAACAGCTCGGTTAGTAAGCATGTACTCAGAATGTCTGGATGCTACAGTCGCTTGAATCAAGTTGAAGTTAATCTTCCAGATAAGATAGTGATTGACAGAGTTCTCTAGTCACTATCACCAAGCTACTAGATCTTTGTGATGAACTATAACATGCAAGGGATGGAGATGATGATCCCTGAGCTATTCGCGATGCTTAAGGCCGCGGCGGTAGAAGTCAAGAAGGAGCATCAAGTGTTGATGGTAAGACCACTAGTTTCAAGAAGGGCAAGGGCGAGAAGGGAAACTTCATGAATGGCAATCCAGTTGCCGCTCTAGTGAAGAAACCCAAGGTTGAACCCAAACCCGAGACTAAGTGCTTCTATTGTAAGGGGAACGACCACTGGTAGCGGAACTACCCCAAATGCTTGGTATATAAGAAGGCTGGCAACGTCAACAAAAGTATATTTGATATACGTGTTATTAGTGTGTACCTTACTAGTACTCCTAGTGGCACCTGGGTATTAGATACCGATTCAGTTGCTAATATTGGTAACTCGAAACAAAAGCTGCGGAATAAACGGAGACTAGCTAAGGGCGAGGTGACGATGTGTGTTGGAAGTGTTTTCAAGGTTGATGTGATCACCATCGCACGCTCCTTCTCCCTTCGGGATTAGTGTTGAACCTAAATAAATGTTATTTGGTGTCTGCGTTGAGCATGAACATGATTAGATCGTGTTTATTGCAATATGATTATTCATTTAAGTCAGAGAATAATGGTTGTTCTGTTTACATGAATAATACCTTGTATGGTCATGCACCCAATGTGAATGGTTTATTGAATTTCGACCGTAGTGATACACATGTTCATAATATTGATGCCAAAAGATGCAAAGTTAATAATGATAGTACCAAATACTTGTGGCACTGCTTCTTAGGTCATATTGGTGTAAAGCGCATGAAGAAGCTCCATGCTGATGGATCTTTGGACTCACTCGATTTCGAATCGCTTGAGACATGCGGACCATGCCTCATGGGCAAGATGACTAACACCCCGTTTTCCGGAACAATGGAGCGGGCAAGTGACTTGTTGGAAATCATACATACTGATGTGTGCAGTCCGATGAGTGTTGAAGCACGCGGTGGATATATTATTTTCTTACCTTCACGGATGACTTGAGTAGATATTGGGATACCTACTAAATGAAATACAAGTCTGAAACTTTTGAATAGTTCAAAGCAAATTTTAGAGTGAAGTTAAAGATCATCGTGACAAGAGGATAAAATGTCTGCGATGTGATCGTGGAGATGAATATCCGAGTTACGAGTTTTGTATGCATTTAAGATAGTGTGGAATTGTTTCACAGCTCACGCCACCTAGAACACCACAGTGTAATGGTGTGTCCGAACATCGTAACCGTACTCTATTGGATATGGTGCGTTCTATGATGTCTCTTATTGTTTTTCCACTATCATTTTGGGGTTATGCATTAGAGACAAGTACATTCACTTTAAATAGGACACCATCTAAATCCGTTGATGCGACACCGTATGAATTATGGTTTGGCAAGAAACCTAAGTTGTTGTTTCTTAAGGTTTGGGGTTGCGACACTTATGTGAAAAGGCTTCAGCATGATAAGCTCGAACCCAAAGCGGAAAAGTGCGTCTTCATAGGATACCCTAAGGAAACAATTGGGTACACCTTCTATCTCATATCCTAAGGCAAGGTCTTTGTTGCCAAGAATGGATCCTTTCTGGAGAAGGAGTTTCTCTCGAAAGAATTGAGTGGGAGGAACGTAGAACTTGATGAGGTTGTTGAACCGTCACTTCAGTTGGAGAGTAGCACGACGCAGAAAGATGTTTTTGTGGCGCCTACACCAATTGAAGAGGAAGCTAATGATGATCATCATGAAACTTCAGATCAAGCAACTACTGAGCCTCGTAGGTCGACAAGGACTCGTACCGCCCCTGAGTGGTACGGCAATCCTGTCTTGGAGGTCATGTTGTTAGACAACAGTGAACCTACGAGCTATGAAGAAGCGATGGTGGGCCCGGATTTCAACAAATGGCTAGGAGTCATGAAATCCGAGATAGGATCCATGTGTGAAAACCAAGTATGGACTTTGGTAGACTTGCTCGATGACCGGCGAGCCATTAAGTCCAAATGGATCTTTAAGAAGAAGACAGACGCTGATGGTAATGTCACCATTTATAAAGCTCAACTTGTCGCAAATAGGTTTCCAACAAGTTCAAGGAGTTGACTACGATGTGATTTTTTCTCACCAGCCGTGATGCTAAAGTCTGTTCGGATTATGTTAGCAGTTCCTGCATTTTTCGATTACGAAATCTGGCAGATGGATGTCAAAACATCGTTTCCTTAACGGTTTCCTTGAGGAAAGGTTGTATGTGATACAACCAGAAGGTTTTGTCGATCCTAAGGATGCTAAAAGGCATGCAAGCTCCAGCGAGCCTTCTATGGACTGGTGCAAGCATCTCGGAGTTGGAATATGCGCTTTGATGAGGCGATCAAAACTCTTTTGGGTTTATACAAAGTTTATAAGAAACTTGTATTTACAAGAAAGTGAGTGGGAGGACTATAGCATTTCTGATAAGTATATGTGGATGACATATTGTTGATCGAAAATGATGTAGAATTTCTGGAAAGCATAAAGGGTTGTTTGAAAGGAGTTTTTCAAAGGAAGACCTGGAAAAGGTTGCTTAAATACTGGGCATCAAGATCTATAGAGATAGATCAAGACGCGTGATAAGACTTTCAATGAGTACATACCTTAACAAGATTTTGAAGGAGTTCAAAATGGATCAGTCAAAAAAGGAGTTCTTGCTTGTATTGTAAGGTGTGAAGTTGAGTAAGACTCAAAGCTCGACCACGGCAGAAGAAAGAGAAAGGATGAAGGTCGTCCCCTATGCCTTAGCCATAGGCTCTATACGGTATGCCACGTTGTGTGCCGCACCTGATGTGTGCCTTGCCACGTGTTTGGCAAGGGGGTAGAAGAGTGATCCAGGAGTGGATCACTGGACAACGGTCAAAATTATCCTTAGTAACTAGAGGACTAAGGAAATGTTTCTCGATTATGGAGGTGATAAAGAGTTCGTCGTAAAGGGTTACGTCGATGCAAGCTTTGACACCGATCCGGATGACTCTGATTAGCAAACCGGATACGTATAGTGGAACAATCATTTGGAATAGCTCCAAGTGGAGCGTGATAGTAGCATCTACAGTATGACATAAGGATTTGCAAAGTACACATGGATCTGAATGTTGCAGACTCGTTGACTAAAACCTCTCTCACAAGCAAAACATGATCAAACCCCAGAACTCATTGGGTGTGAATCACATGGCGATGTGAACTAGATTATTGACTCTAGTGCAAGTGGGAGACTGTTGGAAATATGCCCTAGAGGCAATAATAAATTGGTTATTATCATATTTCCATGTTCATGATAAACGTCTATTATCCATGCTAGAATTGTATTGATTGGAAACTCAGATACATGTGTGGATACATAGACAACACCGTGTCCCTAGTGAGCCTCTACTAGACTAGCTCGTTGATCAAAGATGGTTAAAGTTTCCTAACCATAGACATGAGTTGTCATTTGATAATGATGTCACATCATTAGGATAATGATGTGATGGACAAGACCCAACCGTAAGCATAGCATTTGATTGTATTAGTTTATTGCTACTGCTTTCTTCATGTCAAGTATTTGTTCCTAAGACCATGAGATCATGCAACTCCCTGGCACCGGAGGAATGCCTTGTGTGTATCAAACGTCACTTCATAACTGGGTGATCATAAAGGTACTCTACAGGTATCTCCAAGGGTGACTGTTGGGTTGGCATGGATCAAGACTGGGATTTGTCACTCCGTATGACGGAAAGGTATCTCTGGGCCCGCTCGATAATACAACATCACAAGAAGCTTGCAAGCAATGTGACTAAGGAGTTAGTCACGGGATCTTGTATTACGGAACGATGAAAGCACATATGCTCCCTTGGTGGTTTTGATAATTCATGACAACATACATTGTCTCTTGGACTAATATCTCTACCTAGTTTATTTCAGGTTTAGTCCACAGAGAGTGTTGGCAAAAAGGGTGTGAGGAGATACCCCAAGATGCAAGGAATGGATTGGCAAAGCTTCAAGCTAGAAGACTCTCTTTTTACTTTGTGAGAAATCACCTTGAGTCCATAGGAAAGCCAATACTATTAAAAGTGGGTAAGGTATTGTTGGTGAACAAATTGCTCCACGTGCACAAGTGCTAGCCACCAAAAACACCCACAAGCTCTCCCACGAGAATACTCTGTCAAAACCCTAATCCAGAAAATCGGTGCCAGCAAGTTTTCATCCGGCTCTACCGATTTTCCACCCAAGACAGAATCCTAGCCAAACCCTAACATTTCAGTACAACCGAGACTGCATCGGTGCAACCAAGTTTCAGTGACCAACTTTCTGGTGACCCGATTTATAAAATCGGAATTTCCGAGTTTATGCTTCGGTCTCACCGAGTTTTGGGAACTGCCCTCGGCCACTCGTTTCGGTACCACCGAAATTCCTATATCGGTCTCACCGAGATTCCGAAAGTTGCCACATTTTGAACAGATCGGTACAACCAAGTTTTGCTTCGGTTTCACCGAGATGGTCAATAATGTTGTAACGGTTGGATTGTTGGAGATGCCTATATATACCCCTCCACCACATCCCACTCGAAAGAGAAGCACTCAGAATAGTTCCCCACTTCCCATATCCAAATTTCTGAGAGAGAATCACCAACCCTTGTGTTGAGATCAAGATCATCCACTCCAACCATATGGATCTTGATTTCTAGCCTCCCCAAGTTGCTTTCCACCCAATCAATCCCTTCTACCAAGCCAAATCTGTGAGAGAGTGATTGAGTGTTGAGGAGTCTATCATCTTGAAGCACAAGAGCAAGGAGTTCATCACCATTATCAAGCCTATTACCTTTTGGAGGGTGGTGCCTCCTAGATTGGTTAGGTGTTGCTTGGGAGCCTCCTACTTCGTGTTGTGGAGTTGAACCAAGAAGTTTGTATGGGCAAGGAGATCGCCTACTTCGTGAAGATCTACCCATAGTGAGGCTAGTCCTTCGTGGACGGAAGCCGTTATGGAATAGTCAAGGTTGCTACTTCGTGGACCCTTATGGGTGGAGCCCTCCATGGACTCTCGCGACCGTTACCCTCTGTGGGTTGAAGACTCCATAAACTTGGATGTACGATAGCGCCACCTATCGGAACCACGGGAAAAATCCTTGCATCTCCAAAATGCGTTTGATCTTCCTATCTCTACTCTTTCTTACATGTGCTTGTCTTACTTTCCGCTGTCATACTTGTTGACTAGCATGTGTAGGGTGCATTAGACTTGTTATAATTGCTAAAACTACCCACCAATTAACTTGGGAAAATGTTAGGTTTGAATTCTTGCAAGTAGTCTATTCACCCCCCTCTAGATGTCTCTTCTATCGATCACTTCAATTGGTATCAGAGCTTTGGTCTCCATAGCTTCGGTTTCATCACCGTGGAGAAAGATGGATGTGTCTAGTTTGGGGAGTATTAGTTGTAGGGTGCCCATCCTCGATGGGGAGTACTATAGTCAATGAAAATATGAGATGCTTGAGTTATTCAATAAATTCCATTTGAGCAAGCATGTTAAGAACCCCTATGTATCTCCCATTGATCCTTTACATCCCACACACGAAGAGGAAATTCATATGCTATGCAATCTTACAATTGTTAATTGATACGTGTCCAACGTATCTATAATTTTTGCTTGTTCCATGCTGTTATATTATCATTCTTGGATGTTTTACAATCATTTTATAACAACTTTATATCATTTTTTTGGGACTAATCTATTGACATAGTGCCAAAGTGCCAGTTGTTGTTTTTGCTTGTTTTTTACTTCGCAGAAAATCAATACCAAACGGAGTCCAATCGTAACGAAACTTTTTGGAGATTTTTTCTGGACCAGAAGACACCCAGTGGGTCAAACAACTGTCGGAGAGGTGGGCTATGGAGAGCACAACCCACCAGGGCGCGCCAGGGGGGCCCCGGCGCGCCCTGATGGGTTGTGCCCTCCTCGGCCCCCGTCCGCACCGCCTCTGATGGCTATAAATTCCCAAATATTCCAAAAACCCTAGGGGAGTCGACGAAACACAATTCCAGCCGCCGCAAGTTCCAGAACCGCGAGATCCAATCTAAACACCATCACGGAGGAGTTCATCTTCCTCATAGGTGCCTCTCCTATGATGCATGAGTAGTCCACCATAGACCTACGGGTCCGTAGGCAGTAGCTAGATGGCTTCTTCTCTCTCTTATGATTCTCAATACAATGGTCTCTTGGATATCTATTTGATGTAAACTTTTGCGGTGTGTTTGTTGGGATCCGGTGAATTTTGAGTTCATGATCAGTTTCTATCCATGAATATTATTTGAGTCTTCTTTGATCTCTTATATGCATGATTACTTATAGCCTCGTATTTCTTCTCCAAATCTTTGGTTTAGTTAGGCCGACTAGATCAATTTTTCTTGCCATGGGAAGAGGTGCTTTGTGATGGGTTCGATCTTGCGGTGTTCTTTCCCAGTGACAGAAGGGGCAGCAAGACACGCATGTATCGTTGCTATTAAGGATAACAAGATGGGGTCTATTCCTACATGAATAGATCTTGTCTACATCATGTCATCGTTCTTATTGCATTACTCCGTTTTTCCATGAACTTAATACACTAGATGCATGCTGGATAGCGGTCGATGTGTGGAGTAATAGAGGTAGATGCAGGCAGGAGTCAGCCTATCTATCTTGGACGTGATGCCTATATAATGATCATCGCCTTGGATATCGTCATGACTATTCGATTTTCTATCAATTGCCCAACAGTAATTTGTTCACCCACCGTGCGCTATACTCATGAGAGAAGCCACTAGTGAACCCTACGGCCCCCGGGTCTACTTTTCCATCATATTGCTTTTCGATCTACGTTTTTGCAATCTTTGTTTTCAGATCTATAAAACCAAAAATCCAAAAATATATTGTTGCATATTTACTCTTTTTATTTGTGTTCTTGAGAGATCTATCTCTCCTATCTATCACTACCTAATCTATCTTTTTACCGTAGAGAGATTGACAACCTCTCTTTCACGTCGGGTTGCAAGTATTTGTTGTTTGTGTGCAGGTGCTGCTTATTGGGTGGTGGTGATCCTCCTACTGGTTCGATAACCTTGGTTTCATAACTGAGGGAAATACTTACCATCGCTGTGCTGCATCATCCCTTCCTCTTTGGGGAAATACCGACGCAGTCTCAAGCCACGTCAGCCATGGAAACAGCTTGTCATGCCACAAACCGACTCTATCTTCACAAGCTTCTTGGTAAAATGGCATACGAGCTACTCACCGGCAACAAACCCCAAGTTGGATACTTTCGAGTATTTGGCTCCAAGTGTTACATTCTTGATAAGCATCGTCGTTGAAAGCACATTTGCTCCCTTGGTGGTTTTGGTAATTAATAACAACATATATCTCATTGGACTAATGTTTCCACTAAGTACATTTTAGGAAAAGTTCAATGGGATGGCAAAAGGATTGTGGAGAGACCCCTAGCTGCAAGGAATAGGATTGGCAAAGCTTCAAGCAAGAAGACTCTACATTTTACTTTGTGAGAAATCACTTTGAGTCTATAGGAAAGCCAATACTATTAAAAGGGGGTGAGGTATTGATGGTGAACAAAATGCTCCACGTGCACAAGTGATAGTCACCAAAAACACCCACAAGCTCTTCCACAAAAGTCTGTCAAAAGCCTATCATGCAAAATCGGTGCCACCAATATTTCCCACTCGGCCCTACCGATTTTCACCTTAGACAGATCCCAACCAAACCCTAAGTTTTCGATACAACCGATTCTGCATCGGTGCCACCGAGTTTCAGTTGCCAACTTTCTGTTGCCCCTTTTCTTAAATTTGGAATTTCCAAGTTTTCTGGATCGGTGCCACCGAGTTTGCATTCTGACCGTTGGTCACCTTTGTCGGTACTGCCGAGAACTATATATCGGTCTCACCGAGATTCAAAAGTTGCTACCTTTTGAGCAACTCGGTACCACCGAGTTTTATACTTCGGTGTCACTGAGTTGGTCAGTAAAGGTGTAACGGTTGGATTTTTGGAGATGCCTATATATACCCCTTCACCACCACTCACTCGAAAGAGAAGCACTCAGAACTATTCCATACTTGCCCCATCTGATTTTCTGAGAGAGAGCCACCTACTCATGTGTTGAGATCAAGCCATTCCACTCCAACCATATGAATCTTGATTTCTAGCCTCCCCAAGTTGCTTTCCACCCAATCAATCTCTTCCACCAAAGCCAAATCTGTGAGAGAGTGATTGAGTGTTGAGGGGTCTATCATGTTGAAGCACAAGAGCAAGGAGTTCATCATCATTATCAAGCCTATTACCTTTTGGAGGGTGGTGCCTCCTAGATTGGTTAGGTGTCGCTTGGGAGCCTCCTACTTCGTGTTGTGGAGTTGAACCAAGAAGTTTGTACAGGCAAGGAGATCGCCTACTTCGTAAAGATCTACCCATAGTGAGGCTAGTCCTTCGTGACGGAAGCCGTTATGGAATAGTCAAGGTTGCTACTTCGTGGACCCTTATGGGTGGAGCCCTCCGTGGACTCTCGCGACCGTTACCCTCCGTGGGTTGAAGACTCCATAAACGTGGACGTACGATAGCACCACCTATCGGAACCACGGGGAAAATCTTCGTGTCTCCAAATTGTGTGTGATCTTCCTCCCTATCCTATATTACATATGCTTGCCTTTACTTTCCGCTGCTATACTCTTAGACATGCATGTGTAGGGTGTGCTTGGCTTGCTATCATAGCTAAAATCTGCCAACACTTAAAATTGGGAAAAGGTAGAACTTTTATTTTGTCAAGTATCTAATCACCCCCCCCCCAGCCCCTCTAGACATACTTTCGATCCTACAAGTGGTATCAGAGCTTCTGTCTCCATTGCATTGGTTTCACAACCTAGGAGAGTATGGTGTCTAGCGAGGGAAATTATCACCGTAGAGGTCCATACTTTGATGGTACAAATTTTGCTAGTTGGAAGCACAAAATGAAAATGCATATTCTTGGTCATAACCCCGCCATTTGGGCTCTTGCTTGTGTTGGCTTGCAAGGTGAATTCTTTGGTGATGGAAAGGAACCGGATCGTGAAGCGACTGCGGAAGAATTGAAGATGTTGCAATACAACGCCCAAGCATGCGACATTCTCTTCAACTGCCTATGCCCCGAAGAATTCAACAAAATCAGTCGTCTTGAGAATGCCAAGGAAATTTGGGACACTTTGGTTGATATGCACGAAGGTACCGAATCCGTGAGAGAATCCAAGTTGGATGCTCTTCAAAGTCAGCTTGACAAGTTCAAGATGAAGGATGGTGAAGGAGTCGCGAAAATGTACTCTAGGTTAGCTCTCATCACCAATGAGATTGCCGGCTTAGGAAGCGATGAGATGACTGACAAATTCATCATCAAGAAGATACTTAGAGCTTTGGATGAGAGATACGACACCGTGTGCACATTGATCCAAATGATGCCCAACTACAAAGATCTCAAGCCTACGGAAGTCATTGGAAGGATTGTTTCTCATGAGATGACACTCAAAGACAAAGAAGAGCTTCACAACAAGTCTAGCGGTGCTTACAAAGCCACAAGTGATGCTCCCGCAACTTCAAGCGACAACCTTGTCACCAATGAAGAGATAAGCCTCATGGTCAAGAAATTCAACAAGTTCTACAAGAATAGAGGCAAAGAATGAAGCTCCAACTCAAGATATGAAGAGACGCGTTCGTCAAGCCGTGACCGAAACTGCTACAATTGTGGGAAGCCCGGACACTACTCCAATGAGTGCACGGCTCCCTACAAACGAAGAGAAGAGTCACCTAGAAGACGAAGCTCAAGAGATGAATCACCTCGAAGAGAGAGAAGGAGTAGAGATGACCGTTATGAACGGAGACCCTCAAGGAGAAGTAGGGACTCGAAGAAGAAGGACAAGTACACCAAGAGCTACTCAAGAAGAAGACATCAAGCTCACGTTGGTGAATGGGTTTCTGGCTCTGAATCCGACAACCACTCCGAGAGAAGCTATCACTCCAACTCCGACAATAGTCAAGATGAAGGTGTTGCCGGACTTGCACTAGTGACTACCAACTCCTATGACATATTTGATTCACCAAATGAAGGAAGTGGAAGTTGCTTCATGGCTAAAGGCCCCAAGGTATCACACCTCGAGTATCTTGATTTCAATAGTGATGAGGATGATTTGCTTGGAGATGATGACTTGCTCTTTGATAAAGCTAGTGATATTGGTCAAAATGAACTTGATAATTTTCATGTTAGTCAAGATAAGTCGTGTGATGATGATAAGATGGAAATAGAGCGACTAACTAAAGAATTAAACACTCTTAAGTTAGCCCATGAATCTACTCTAGAAGATCATAGAGAGCTTGTAAAGACTCATGAGAAGCTATGCTTCGAGAAGCTCACCTTGGAGCAAGAACATAAGTTTTTTAAAGCTATCAATGACGATCTTCGAAAGAAGACTTCATCTTATCTAGCCAAACGATTACTCTTGTCTACATTTATGCCACAAGTTAAACCTAGACAAACTAGTAACAAAAACAAGAAAGGTTCTTCATCTAGTAGCAACAATAAAAATGCTAAATCTAATGATGTTGCTTCTAGTAGTTCTATTGATTCCACTAATGATGATTCTCTTAGCCAAGTTACACTTGAGCAAGAAAATGATTTATTGAAAGGAATTATAGAGAAAGGTATCTACAAAAGTCTTGCCGGATGTAAGCAATTTGAGGAGATTGTACGCAAGCACAGAGGATACCGGAAGAACCATGGCATTGGCTACTTCAACGCAAATGGAGTTGAATGGGAAGAAGGTCAATACCCCAAGCCCAAGTTTGTTCCTCAAAGGGAGAAGTATGAACATGCTCTTCCCAAGGGAACAAACGCTCAAGATGACCTTCCATCACAAGACCACAAGCTCAAGGGCAAGGACAAGCTTCAAGATGAGATTGACTCATATGAAGATGAATCCCAAGCTTTGGTCAAGTGGGTTCCCAAAGCTTCTACAAGCTCAACTTCTACAAGTGCCACTTCAACACCAAGGATTCCCATCAAGTTGATGTGGGTCCCCAAGAAGAAGAAGTAGAGAAGTTCTTGAGGGGTGACTCTGCCAATGAAATTCACTCATATTCATTATTGGCAAGGACTAGTTGCAATCAACATCAACTATATGCAATAGTTCAAAGAGTCACATATTCCCTCAAAGGTAAGCAAGGGACAAGGTAATTAATGAATCGATGGACATCATCTTATATGCTTTGCACTCCATGTCCATAGATATCCTTGTATTTGTCTCTTGTGCTTGGGACTAACCCATGTAGGTGAGAAGAGTAAGGAAACAACAAGGATGCTCCCAACTCAAGATGATCTTCATCAACCTTGAGCATCCACCACTACATCACCCACATGAAGTCTTCTACGACAAACCCAAGGTTAGTTTATCCCTCTTATGGGGGGATGTCACATCAAGGGGGAGCTTTACTCTAAGACTTGAGTTAAAGCATCTCTTAGAATGTGACAACATTAAATGCTTTATGTAAAAGTGGTAACCCCACTTGTGCTTAAACGATGAGTATGACCTATGATCAAGTATTCTTACTTGGCTCCTAAGTCAATATACTCATATATAGATGACTCCGTCATCGCTAAAGTGCTTGGTAGATACTAGAGTGGTTTTGCATGTTTGCCATGACTTCATTGGACATCTTATTGTGTGAGCATGCAAGTTTGCATATCTTTTATAATTCGAGGACATCCAATTGTTGCTATTTGGACTTTGTTTTCTCTTTTGCCAATTGGATGGACAAGAATGCCTAGGACCCCTCTCTAGCTATCTATGCTTTCTCATCTCAAGTTCTATTCATGCTACATCACAAAACTTGAACAAGCACTTCTCGATCCCTCTGTGTGAGATGCACTCGGAGTTCCGTATCGACAAGGGTTGCATTCCAAAACCTCCCTACAGTGTAACTCAGTCTGACCAACACAAAATTCTCGGCTCCACCGATTGCCTTAGGGTTGACCTAATTTTGCATCTCGGTACCACCGATACCATAATCTCGGTTGCACCGAGTTTCCATGTCAACTGACAGCAGTGGAACTTGGTGGCACCGAAATTTTTGTATCGGTGACACCGACAGTGAGGGGTATATATTCCACGGACCCGACGCTTTGAAATTAAATCTTCAAGCGTCGTGTTCCCCAGCCCCTAACTGTCGCACCTGGACCCCTGGTCATCGCCCTTGCTTCCCCGAGCGCCTCCGCCGTTGGGATCCTCGCCGTCGACGGGAATCTACTCCGCCGTCGTCGCCGTAGCGGATCTTCACCGAGTTAGGGTACGATCCGATCTCCCCTTATGCTCCACTATCCGATTCTTGAGCATTGGGATATTTTCGTCGATAAGCCACCATCTGCAATCCTCCTGCTCCACCAGAAGCTCTCATAGATTAGCGAACGAATAGAAAGTTAGGGTTAGCCGTCCGCAGAACAACTCTCGGTGTCACCGAGTTGCAAAAATCGGTTTCACCGATTTTGATTCTAGGGTTTCTGAGAATGGTCTCGGTGAGACCGAGCGGTTTCCTTCGGTGTCACCGAAGTAGCTGCCAAGTCTCTGTGAAGCAGACCATTTGTCTCGGTGAGTCCGAAAAATCTGACTCGGTGCTACCGAATTTTGTTCTGCAGAAAGCTAAAACTAAGGTTTTCTTTGTTCAAACTTCTAAAACTTCTGTGTTTTGTGATGCTCAACCTATCTGCTCTTCTATACTATTTTCACAGGGTCAGAGATGTCAGGATCAGATGACAGTCAGAATAATCTCAGAGAGCCCAGTGTTGATGCAGACCCAGGCACTAGTCCTGAGGCTAGCTCTTTTGCTTCAGATGACAATCCCAGCTCCCATGATCTGCCTAAAGCTGCAACTAGAGCCAAAAGGAAGTTGAATTCAGATGAAGAAGTTTCAGATTTTGTGCCAGAAGAGGTCCTTGCCAAGCAAAGGCAAGACAAAGCAGATAAGGCTGCCAAGAAGTCTGCTAATGAGACTACCTCAACAAGAAAGGTAGTAAGGAAGGAGTATGCCAGCTCAAAGGCTATGAAAGCACATATGAGTGCTAGGGCTTCCATGTCTGTAGAGCCCCCAAGGAAGTCTATGCCCAAGAAGGCAGGAGAGAAGAAGACAAGCAGGAAAAGGATCATACATGTTATTGGAAGACCAACTTCTATGTATGAAGATCCAGCTGATGCTGAGGCTGAGGAAGAGGAAGAGCCAGCTACCAAGGCTCCTCCTAAGAAGAAGAAGAAGCTGCTTGCTGATGCTATGCTAAGTCAGGCCCCATCCAAGAGCAAGCCAGCTGCACCCAAGAAATCCACTACTCCAAAGCCCAAGAGGACTACCAGAGACATCCCAGTTGCTGCCAAGAACAAAGGTACTACCTTCAGAGAAGCTGAGGAGGAAGCATTGTCTGTTTTGATGAAGCTGAGGCCACACCTTCCTGAGCACAATGCCAGCCATCCACTTGCTGAGGACATGAAGAAGAGGAAGGATTCTAGACTGAGAGAGTGGAGAGCCATAGATCCTTATTCTCAAAGGAGAAGGACAGCAGTAGACTACAGATTCTACACCAGGGAACAACAAGACTTCTATGAGACTATTCTGCTTGACAAGATCCCTGCAGTTAGTGATATGAGGTTTGTTGACTGGGAGTACATCAAGAAGAACCAAGATTTCTTTCCATGTGTGCAGGATAACTTCCACTGCATTGGCATTGATGAGTTTGTTGGGAAAGAGTTCACTGCCTGAAATGACGAGATGATCTTGCAATTCTACTCCACTACACATTTCTATGGAGATGGTAGGATTGTATGGATGACTGAAGGCACCAGATATGAATCCACTGTTGATGAGTGGGCTACCATCTTAGGAGCCCCACAGGTGCAAGAAGGAGACTTGGATGTGTACTCTGAGCCCAAGGCAAACCACAACTCCATGGCCAATATGTACAATGAGATCCCTACTGCAAATGTGCATTCACACAAGCTTGGATCCATCTATTTTCTTCAGGCTGGCCTACGCACCACCAACACCATCTTGAGGTGTACATTGATGCCTAAGTCTGGAGATGAGAAGATGATCAGAGGTTATTCTATCAACATGCTACTCCATATTGATCAACACACCAGATTTAGGGTGATGGACTTGATAGTTGAGACCGTGAAGAGGACTACTGCAGATAAGAAGAGATCATGTGGTTATGCACCATACATTCAGATGCTTATCAACTCCCAGCTGGAGAAGCACGTGTATGCACTTGATCGACCACACTTGCCACTCCTGCCAGAGCTCGAAGACAATGTCATGGTGATGGATCCAGATCATCCCACCTTAGCTACAGCACAGGCAGAGACAGAGGCAGCCAGAGACACTAGTGCTCAGGTGCCAAAGACCCGGAGTGAGCAGATGGATCTTCTTCTCAGTTCCGTGCTCAGCATGCAGAAGGACATTGGAAATATCTTGAAGAACCAGGAGAGTCTCGGAAGGATTGTTAAGAACAAGTTTCACATTCTCAACAACAAGGTGGATGAGCTCACAGTGACTATAACTGAGCTCAAGAGAGAAGTTGATGGCGTGCCCAGTCCCCACACCACAGATGATGATGAGGACAGTCCACCCCTCAGAGCTGACACCCAGTTCAGGACTAAAGCCAGGACTCCTACAGTGACTGCTCCAGAGTTGAGGCCTTCTTCATCAGCACCTGCTGCAGCTCCATCAGCTCCTTCAGTTCCATCAGCTACTCCAGCACCTCCAGTTGCTACTCCAAATCCATCCATGACGTCTGCTGAAGTCTTCGCTGATGCCGTTCTCTCGACTCCTTCATCAGCTACCGGAGGAGATCAGCCCCAGAGAGACGCTTAGTTCTATGCCTTTGTACTTTTTGGTAACTTGTTGCCAAAGGGGGAGAAGTTGTATAGATCATTAGGGCTTCGAGAGAGGGAGAGTGTTGCTTTTTATCGCTCTTCAAAAACATTGATATCTTTTGGTTTGTGTTAAACCTTGTTTGTGTTTGATCATACACTTGATGTGTGCTGCTACTATTTCCTATCCTTGAGATGCCTATGAGATGATCATTCACTCTTGCTTGTTGTGTTGTGCTATGATGTTCATTCATATTACTCTCGCACACCACCAACTTGTATGTGACATGGAAGAGTGCCCCATATGCCTAATCGATTGTGCATTTGCATTCAAACGCAAATTCAAAATAGTGCACAAATTAAGGGGAGCTCTTGCTTATCACAAACTTCTCAAAGCGACGATTATATTCATTGATTATATCATATGTCGAAGCTTTGATCTATATGTTGTCATCAATTACCAAAAAGGGGGAGATTGAAAGCACATTTGCTCCCTTGGTGGTTTTGGTAATTAATAACAACATATATCTCATTGGACTAATGTTTCCACTAAGTATATTTCAGGAAAAGTTCAATGATGGGATGGCAAAAGGATTGTGGAGAGACCCCTAGATGCAAGGAATAGGATTGGCAAAGCTTCAAGCAAGAAGACTCTACATTTTACTTTGTGAGAAATCACTTTGAGTCTATAGGAAAGCCAATACTATTAAAAGGGGGTGAGGTATTGATGGTGAATGATATGTCTCCGTCGTATCTATAATTTTTGATTGTTTCATGCCAATATTCTACAACTTTCATATACTTTTGGCAACTTTTTATACTATTTTTGGGACTAACATATTGATCCAGTGCCCAGTGCCAGTTCCTGTTTGTTGCATGTTTTTTGTTTCGCAGAATATCCATACCAAAAGAAGTCCAACGCGATAAAAACTTACGGAGATTTTTTTTGGAATATATGTGATTTTTGGGAAAAAGAATCAACGCGAGACGATGCCCGAGGGGCCCACAAGCTATAGGGGCGCGCCCTGGACCCTTATGGTCACCCTGTAAGGCAGTTGGTGCCCTTCTTTCGCCGCAAGAAAGCTAATATCCGGATAAAAATTGTGTTAAAATTTCAGCCCAATCAGAGTTACGGATCTCCGGGAATTTAACAAACGGTGAAAGGCCAGAATCTGAGAAGCCAGAAACAGAAGGAAACAGAGAGAGAGATCCAATCTCGGAGGGGCTCCCACCCCTCCGCCGCCATGGAGGCCAAGGACCAGTGGGGAAACCCTCTTCCCATCTAGGGGGGAGGTCAAGGAACAAGAAGAAGGAGGGGGGCTCTCTCCCCCTCTCTCCCGGTGGCGCCGGAACGCCGTCGGGGCAATCATCGTGTGACGGCGATCTACTCCAACAACTCCGTCATCTTCACCAACACCTCCATCACCTTCCCCCATCTATCTACAGAAGTCCACTCTCCCGCAACCCGTTGTACCCTCTACTTGAACATGGTGCTTTATGCTTCATATTATTATCCAATGATGTGTTGCCATCCTATGATGTTTGAGTAGATTTTTGTTGTCCTATCGGTGATTGGTGAATTGCTATGATTGGTTTAATTTGCTTGTGGTTATGTTGCTGTCCTTTGGTGCCCATCATATGAGCGCGCACGTGGATCACACCATAGGGTTAGTTGTATGTTGATACGACTATGTATTGGAGGGCAAGGGTGATAGCAGCTTCAGCCTAGCATAGAAATTGATGCATACGGGATTGAAGGGGGAGCAATATATCTTAATGCTATGGTTGGGTTTTACCTTAATGAACGTTAGTAGTTGCGGATGCTTACTAATAGTTCAAATCATAAGTGCATAGAATTCCAAGTAAGGGATGGCATGCTAGCAGTGGCCTCTCCCACATAAAACTTGCTATCGGTCTAGTAACGTAGTCAATTGCTTAGGGACAATTCCGCAACTCCTACCACCACTTTTCCACACTCTTTAAACTAACTTAATTGTTTCTTCATCTAAACAGCCCCTAGATTTTATTTACGTGTTCTTTATTATCTTGCAAACCTATCCCGTTACACCTACAAAGTACTTCTAGTTTCATACTTGTTCTAGGTAAAGCGAACGTTAAGCGTGCGTAGAGTTGTATCGGTGGTCGATAGAACTTGAGGGAATATTTGTTCTACCTTTAGCTCCTCGTTGGGTTCGACACTCTTACTTATCGAGAAAGGCTACAACTGATCCCCTATACTTGTGGGTTATCAAGACCTTTTTCTGGCGCCTTTGCCGGGGAGCAATAGCGTGGGGTGAATATTCTCGTGTGTGCTTGTTTGCTTTATCACTAAGTAGATTTTATTTGCTGTTCTAAGTTGTTATCTATCTTTAGCTATGGATATGGAACACAAAATACGAAAAAAATTAGTTGAACCTACTACACCAATGGTTGAAGAACCACCCAAAATCTATCACACTGTTGAAGCTTTTTACTTGGATCATCTTCGATCCGTTTGTGCTCGTGCTGAAACCCCAACTAGCTTAGTTGAGGGAAAATCATTAAATGAGCATGCTTATTATGTGCGACACCGCTTATCTCAAAAAGGGAAACTTTTATGGCATCATATTAATACTTTGCTATGCTATGCTTGGAATTTATGCGAAATTTATGATTTTACTTGTTGTTCTGAAGACCCTAAAAAACACCTTCCCTATCAATGTGAGTTTAAGGATAATGGAATCGTATCTTCTTATGCCAAGGGTGTTTATAATTACTATGATATTGAGCAAATTGAAGAATTTGTTGCTTTTAAGGGTGCCTATGAAATTGCTTCTTTGATTGAAAAGTATGATGCTACTCTTTACAAATCTGAAAGTTTTGCCATACTTAAATATTGCTATGAAAACTACGCTTCTAATGCTTATGTTAAGCCATATATTGAGGACTCCTCCGTTGTCCAAGAAGAGACTAATATTTTGCAGGAAACTATGGAAGAAGAAAATGATGACACTGTGAGCTCATTTGATGAAAAAGATGACGAGGAGAGCGAAGAACAAAAGGAGGAAGAGCGGACTAGCTACCCGTTCCCACCTTCTAATGAGAGTAACTCTTCAACTCATACATTGTTTAATTTCCCTTCGTGCTTACCGAAGGATGAATGCTATGATGATTGCTATGATCCCTTGGATTCGTTTGAAATATCCCTTTTTGATGAAATTGATGCTTGTTATGCTTGTGGCCATGATGCCAATATGAATGATGCTTATGGAGATGAACTTGCTATAGTTCCTTATGTTAAACGTGAAATTGTTGCTATTGCACCCACACATGATAGTCCTATTATCTTTTTGAATTCTCCCAACTACACTATATCGGAGAAGTTTGCACTTATTAAGGATTATATAGATGGGTTGCCTTTTACTATTACACATGATGATTTTGATAGATATAATATGCATGTGCTTGCTGCTCCTACTTGCAATTATTATGAGAGAGGAACTACATCTCCACCTCTCTATGTTTCCAATATGATAAAATTGCAAGAAACTGCTTATGCTATGTATTGGCCTTTACTTGATGTGCATGAATTGTTCTTTTATGATATGCCAATGCATAGGAAGAGAGTTAGACTTCATTGTTGCATGATATATGTTAATTTGTGCTCACTACTAAATTACAAATCATTGTTAATTAAAATTGGCTTTGATATACCTTGGGATCCGGGTGGATCAATTACTTGAGCACTTTATGCCTAGCTTAATGGCTTTAAAGAAAGCGCTGCCAGGGAGACAACCCGGAAGTTTTAGAGAGTCATTTTATTCTGTTGTGTGATTTTATATAGTTTAAAAACAAAAAAATAAAGAGGGGAACCTAAAACTTTTTCAAAAAGAAAAGTGAAAGTGAGAGAGACGAGCATTGTTAAAATGGGAGCATGCCTTGAACTTTGTTCATGCCCATGGAAACCTTGTGAATCTTAATTACAGAAAAATTTCAACAAAAATAATTATCCCCTTGTATAAATCCATTGTATTATAAAAATAATGTGCCAAGATTTGCATTTAGGATGATTAGATTGCTTGTTTGGTGTGTGTAGTGCAAAAACAGAAACTTTGGCTGTAGTGCGTGAATTTACATTTTTTACTGGAATGTCAAAAGTTTCTGAAATTTTTACACAGTACTGCTATGCAAATTTTTTATTTTTTCCTAAGTTTTCAGAATTTTTAGAGTTACAGAAGTATAGTAAATGTTCAGATTGCTTCAGACTGTTCTGTTTAAGACAGATTATGTTTTTGATGCATTGTTTTGCTTGTTTTGATGAAACTACCGATTGTATCGGTGGTATAAGCCATAAAGAAGTTATAATACAGTATCTACAATGCAAAAATAAAATGTGAATGGGTTTGCAACAGTACTTAAGGTGGTAATTTGCTTTATTATACTAACGGATCTCACGAGGGTTTTGTTAAGTTTTGTGTGATTGAAGTTTTCAAGTTTTGGGCGAGATCACGATGGATGAAGGAATAAGGAGTGGAAAGAGACTAAGCTTGGGGATGCCCGAGGCACCCCAAGGTAATATTCAAGGACTCCCAAGAAACTAAGCTTGGGGATGCCCCGGAAGGCATCCCCTCTTTCTTCTAACAACCATCGGTAATTTTACTTGGAGCTATATTTTTATTCGTCACATGATATGCGTAAATCTTGGAGCGTCGTGTGCTTTTTATTTTTATTTTAATAATGCACCATGCTGGTATGAGAAAGTCCTTGGTTGATTTATAGAAGGCTCTTTGCACCTCACTTATATCTTTTGAGTATGGCTTTGTAGAATGCTTCATGTGCTTCACTTATATCATTTGAAGTTTGGATTGCCTGTTTCTCTACACATAGAAAACCGCCATTTGTAGAATGCTCTTTTGCTTCACTTATATTTGTTAGAGTGTGGGCATATCTTTTGTAGAAAGAATTAAACTCTCATGCTTCACTTATATCTATTTAGAGAGTTAACAGGAGTTGGTCATTCACATGGTTAGTCATAGAATCCTACATAAAACTTGTAGATCACTGAATATGATATGTTTGATTCCTTGCAATAGTTTTGCGATATAAAGATGGTGATACTAGAGTCATGCCAGTGAGTAATTGTGGATTGGTTGAAATACTTGTGTTAAAGTTTGTGATTCCCGTAGCATGCACGTATGGTGAACCGTTATGTGATGAAGTCGGAGCATGATTTATTTATTGATTGTCATCCTTTGTGCGGAGGTCGGGATCGCGCGATGGTTAACTCCTACCAACCCTTCCCCTAGGAGCATGCGTGTAGTACCTTGTTTCGATGACTAATAAATTTTTGCAATAAGTATGTGAGTTCTTTATGACTAATGTTGAGTCCATGGATTATACGCACTCTCACCCTTCCACCATTGCTAGCCTCTCTAGTACCGCGCAACTTTCGCCGGTGCATTACACCCACCATATATCCTTCCTCAAAACAGCCACCATACCTACCTATTATGGCATTTCCATAGCCATTCCGAGATATATTTTCATGCAACTTCCACCGTTCCGTTTATTATGACACGCACCATCATTGTCGTATTGCTTTGCATGATCGTAAGATAGCTAGCATGATGTTTTCATGGCTTCTCTGTTTTTGATGTCATTGCTACGCTAGATCATTGCACATCGCGGTACACCCCCGGAGGCATTCATATAGAGTCATATTTTGTTCTAGTATCGAGTTGTAATTCTTGAGTTGTAAGTAAATAAAAGTGTGATGATCATCATTATTAGAGCATTGTCCCATGTGAGGAAAGGATGATGGAAGCTATGATTCCCTCACAAGTTGGGATGAGTCTCCGGACTTTACAAAAAAATAAAAGAGGCCAAAGAAGCCCACCAAAAAAAACAAAAAAAAAATGAGAGAAAAGAGAGAAGGGGCAATGCTACTATTCCTTTTTCCACACTTGTGCTTCAAAGTAGCACCATGATCTTCATGATAGAGAGTCTCCTATATTGTCACTTTCATGTACTAGTGTTAATTTTTCATTATACAACTTGGCTTGTATATTCCAATGATGGGCTTCCTCAAATTGCCCTAGGTCTTCGTGAGCAAGCAAGTTGGATGCACACCCACTTAGTTTTCAGTTTGAGCTTTCATACACTTATAGCTCTAGTGCATCCGTTGCATGGCAATCCCTACTAACTTGCATCGATATCGATTGATGGGCATCTCCATAGCCCATTAATTTGCCTAGTTGATGTGAGACTATCTCCTTCTTTTTGTCTTCTCCACAACCTCCACCATATTCTATTCCACCTATAGTGCTATATCCATGGCTCACACTCATGTATTGCGTGAAAGTTGAAAAAGTTTGAGAATACTAAAGTATGAAACAATTGCTTGGCTAAAACCGGGGTTGTGCATGATTTAATACTTTATGTGATGAAGATGGAGCATAGCCAGACTATATGATTTTGTAGGGATAACTTTCTTTTAGCCATGATATTTTGAGAAGACATGATTGCTTTATTAGTATGCTTGAAGTATTATTGTCTTTATGTCAAATGATAGACTATTGCTTTGCATCACTCGTGTCTTAATATTCATGCCATGATTAGATTATATGATCAAGATTATGCTAGGTAGCATTCCACATCAAAAAATTATCTTTTTTATCATTTACCTGCTCGAGGACGAGCAGGAATTAAGCTTGGGGATGCTGATACGTCTCCGTCGTATCTATAATTTTTGATCATTTCATGCCAATATTCTACAACTTTCATATACTTTTGGCAACTTTTTATACTATTTTTGGGACTAACATATTGATCCAGTGCCCAGTGCTAGTTCCTGTTTGTTGCATGTTTTTTGTTTCGCAGAATATCCATACCAAACGAAGTCCAAACGCGATAAAAACTTACGGAGATTTTTTTTGGAATATATGTGATTTTTGGGAAAAAGAATCAACGCGAGACGATGCCCGAGGGGCCCACAAGCCATAGGGGCGCGCCCCAGGGGGTAGGGCGTGCCCTGGACCCTTGTGGTCACCCCGTAAGGAGGTTAGTGCCCTTCTTTCGCCGCAAGAAAGCTAATATCCGGATAAAAATCGTGTTAAAATTTCAGCCCAATCGGAGTTACGGATCTCCAGGAATTTAAGAAACGGTGAAAAGCCAGAATCTGAGAAGCCAGAAACAGAAGGAAACAGAGAGAGAGATCCAATCTCGGAGGGGCTCCCGCCCCTCCGCCGCCATGGAGGCCAAGGACCAGAGGGGAAACCCTCCTCCCATCTAGGGGGAGGTCAAGGAACAAGAAGAAGGAGGGGGGCTCTCTCCCCCTCTCTCCCGGTGGCGCCGGAACGCCGTCGGGGCAATCATCGTGTGACGGCGATCTACTCCAACAACTCCGTCATCTTCACCAACACCTCCATCACCTTCCCCCATCTATCTACAGCGGTCCACTCTCCCGCAACCCGCTGTACCCTCTACTTGAACATGGTGCTTTATGCTTCATATTATTATCCAATGATGTGTTGCCATCCTATGATGTTTGAGTAGATTTTTGTTGTCCTATCGGTGATTGGTGAATTGCTATGATTGGTTTAATTTGCTTGTGGTTATGTTGCTGTCCTTTGGTGCCCATCATATGAGCGCGCGCGTGGATCACACCATAGGGTTAGTTGTATGTTGATAGGACTATGTATTGGAGGGCAAGGGTGATAGCAGCTTCAGCCTAGCATAGAAATTGATGCATACGGGATTGAAGGGGGACCAATATATCTTAATTCTATGGTTGGGTTTTACCTTAATGAACGTTAGTAGTTGCGGATGCTTGCTAATAGTTCCAATCATAAGTGCATAGAATTCCAAGTAAGGGATGTCATGCTAGCAGTGGCCTCTCCCACATAAAACTTGCTATCGGTCTAGTAACGTAGTCAATTGCTTAGGGACAATTCCACAACTCCTACCACCACTTTTCCACACTCGTTAAACTAACTTAATTGTTTCTTCATCTAAACAGCCCCTAGATTTTATTTACGTGTTCTTTATTATCTTGCAAACCTATCCCGTTACACCTACAAAGTACTTCTAGTTTCATACTTGTTCTAGGTAAAGCGAACGTTAAGCGTGCGTAGAGTTGTATCGGTGGTCGATAGAACTTGAGGGAATATTTGTTCTACCTTTAGCTCCTCGTTGGGTTCGACACTCTTACTTATCGAGAAAGGCTACAACTGATCCCCTATACTTGTGGGTTATCAGTGAACAAAATGCTCCACGTGCACAAGTGATAGTCACCAAAAACACCCACAAGCTCTTCCACAAAATTCTGTCAAAAGCCTATCATGAAAAATTGGTGCCACCAATATTTCCCACTCGGCCCTACCGATTTTCACCTCGGACAGATCCCAGCCAAACCCTAAGTTTTCGATACAACCGATTTGTTGGAAATATGCCCTAGAGGCAATAATAAAAGTAGTTATTATTATATTTCCTTGTTCATGATAATCGTTTATTGTCCATGCTATAATTGTATTGATTGGAAACTCAATTGCATGTGTGGATACATAGACAACATTGTGTCCCTAGTATGCCTCTAGTAGACTAGCTTGTTGATCAAAGATGGCAAGGTTTCCTGGCCATAGACATGAGATGTCATTTGATAACGGGATCACATCATTAGGAGAATGATGTGATGGACAAGACCCAAACTATGAACGTAGCATATGATCGTGTCAGTTTATTTCTATTGTTTTCTGCATGTCAAGTATCTGTTCCTATGACCATGAGATCATGCAACTCACTAACACCGGAAGAATACCTTGTGTGTATCAAACGTCACAACGTAACTGGGTGACTATAAAGGTGCTCTACAGGTATCTCCGAAGGTGTCTGTTGAGCTGGCATGGATCGAGACTGGGATTTGTTACTCCGTATGACGGAGAGGTATCTCAGGGCCCATTCGGTAATACAACATCACAATAAGCCTTGCAAGTAATGTGACTAAGTGTTAGCCACATGATCTTGTATTACGGAACGAGTAAAGAGACTTGCCGGTAACGAGATTGAACTAGGTATAGAGATATCGACGATCGAATCTCGGGCAAGTAACATACCGAAGAACAAAGGGAACGGTATACGGGATTAACTGAATCTTTGACATAGAGGTTCAACAGATAAAGATCTTCATAGAATATGTAGGAACCAATATGGGCATCCAGGTCCCGCTATTGGTTATTGACCGTAGAGGTGTCTCGGTCATGTCTACATAGTTCTCGAACCCGCAGGGTCTGCACACTTAACGTTCAGTGACGTTTCGGTAGTATTGAGTTATGTATGGTGGTGACCGAAGGTTGTTCGGAGTCCTGGATGAGATCCCGGACGTCACGAGGAGCTCCGGAATGGTCCGGAGGTAAAGATTGATATATAGGAAGTCCCGTTTTGGCCACCGGAAAAGTTTTGGGTATTTCCGGTAGTGTACCGGGAGTGCCGGGAGGGTCCCGGAGGGCCATCGGGAGGGGCCACTCACGCCGGGAGGCCACATGGGCCTTAGGGGTGGCGCACCAGCCCTTAGTGGGCTGGGCAAGCCAGCCCCTAAGGGCCCATGCAGCTAGGGTGGGGGGAAAGGCAAAAGCCCAAGAGGGGGAAGGGTTTCCAAGTGGGGGAGGAATCCTACTAGGAGTAGGATTGGAATTGGACTCCCTCTCCTCCCCACTTCGCCCGACTCCTAGGGGCAGCCCTAGGGGAGCCGGCCCCTCCCCTCCCTCCTATATATACTAGAGGGAGAGAGGGCCAAAGAACCCCAACCCAAAAGGCCACGGTGCAGCCCTCTCTCCCAATAGATCGTCTCCTCTAGTTTCCTGAGTCTGAGGTATCCTGACACCAATCAGATCTGGATCTCGGTCAGATATGATGGTTGGAACATATTTCCAGGACTTTTAACATTGGTCCTTCGATGGCCCGGTAAGGTGATGTCATGCCTGGCACACCTGGCTGGAGGAACTATTATTATAGTTTCTTCCTTTTGCAAGGTTAGCCATTCTTCCAGGGGAAATTGTAAGAATTATTTTACATGTTGCTCCTGATGGATCAGTTGTGTTTCCAAAGTCTGGTCCTTGCTTGAAACACCATATCATTGCTACCTCGAAGCGTGAATATGATACCCCGATCATCAACGAGAACATTGGAAGCATAAATGCAAAATGTTTCTTGGTCAATTATCCAAACACCATTGTATGGGTAACATCATGAATTTCCTTGCCCATTTACCTAAGTGGTTATCTACTTGCTATCCTGACTTGGAAAGCATGCTTTACTTGTCCTTGGGGAAGTTATACCCCCAATACTTGTGTTAAATCACATTTTCCTTTCCATTGTTCTGATTAATCTATTAGTCACATTTTCCTTTCCATTGTTCTGTTTAACCTTCTTGATCTATATGATCTAAGCAGTAATGATTCCCTGCTTATGAAAACTCCTCGGTGTACACCCCTGTCAGCAAGACCTTGTTACTATTGTTGATAACATTCCGGTAACTGCCGGTGGACGAGAACTTTGCCTATTGGTCCGCCTCATTCCAACGAGCGGGAATATGGTTCTCTTCGTCCTCTGCCCTTGGTACTGGCGTTGTTGCCAACATAGCTAGCAAGCTATCCTCTGACTTGCCTTCTTATCGTAACCGTACAAGATGTCACCGCCCTTCCTACTTTCAACCCACATGGTGGGCCCATAACCCACAGGTCCACGGGATCGAAACCTGACTCTCCTGTACAACCCTGATTCTAAGTATCCTTTACAATTGGCTTCGTATGTGATTCACGAGCTAATTTCTATACCATGTTTCATCCTGGTATCAAACACGATATTATTCTCGTTACTCAAGACCCCATTTCAGCTTCTGATTAGGCATCGAATGATTGCCTACCCGTTTGAAACTCTTGTACCATCGCATATTACTCTCAATGAATTCCCTGAAATACTACTCGTAGGGTACTTTGTGTATATCCCCTTGGGTTCACCGTCAGATGCCCAACTTTGTGGAGATGTGTTCTTCCAGAGTTATCCCACTTATCGCGTTCGTAGGACGATGGAGATTCTGAAGAAAGGATGACGACTTGATCACGATGACCTGAAGCAGAGTAATGAAGACATCAACGAAAGGAATCAACCTCTTCGATGAGGGCAACCAAGACCGAGAAGACCCGTTAGAATTTCGCAACCAGAACTTTTCCCCCTTACTCCACCGCTTAAATCTCGGGACGAGATTTCTTGTAGTGGGGGAGAATTGTGACGCCCGGATAGTTAAGCTACAGTAATTCCCTGCTAATGATGCCACATCACCACGATTACTGTTGATAGACTCGCGTTGATTCGAAACCAATTCAAATTCGAATTCAAAATCAAGTCAAGTAATTAAAGTTGTCAAACATTAAAACTGAAATGTTCGGGGTGGGTCAAATAATTCATAAGTTGTTTTGGAGAAGAAACTACACTTTTTATAAAATATTTAAATGCCCTAAAATAATTAAAACAGTATTTAATATAATTATTAATTATTTTATATAAATAAATAATTACAAACTAGTTCAAAATAAAGTTGGAACATTTTATTTCTGTCGGTTATATTGCAGAACTAATTTGGGTATAAGTTTGGCAATTTACTGAAATTGTTTTTTGAATTGAAATAATTAGCAAAACTGATAATAGAAATAATAATAAAAAAAGGCAAAAAGGAACCCCCCCCCCCCCCCCCCCCCCCGCTGGGCCTCGGCCCAGCTGGCCACCTGGCCAACCAGGCCCAGCCAGGCCGGCCCACACCTCCCCCACTACATAGCCCCCTCCCCTAGCCCACAGTGGGGTAATATCCCCCACGATCCCCCCCTCGCTCTGGTTGGATCGGGGCAGAGGAGGCCCCAATCCCGCCCCGCCCGGTGCCCGGCGACCTCGCCGGCCGGCCGCCCCAGCCGCTCCGACCACCGCGCCGCGCCGCCTCCTCCTCCCCCCCCCCCCCCCCCCCCCCCCCCCGCCTGTGAGCTCCCCCCCGGCCTCCGCTGCCGCTCGTCCCCGTCGGCCGTCGCCGTCCGCTTCCCCGTCCCGCGAGCTCCGGCACCTTCCGACCTCACCGAGCACCTCCACGACCTCCCTGTGAGCCCCTCGTCCGGTTCTCCCCATTTCCCCCCTGATTTGATGCCATTTAGCCGTGCCTCCGAGCTCTGGTCGTCGCCGTTTTGCTAGTTGCCGCTGCGCGCGTTGCTTAGTTGCTGCTGTCGCCGTCTTCAGCTCGCCCCGTCCACGCGTGGCTGCGCCCCGCCGTGCCCGCCGCCGCTCGTGCCACCTGCTGCTGGCCATGACCGAGGCCATGGCCATGTGCGATTGTGTGCCCGTGTGTGTGCACGCGCCGTGTGGGTGCGTTCTGTGTGCGTGCGTGCGTGTTGTGAGTGTTGGTGTGTGTGTGTGTGTGTACTGTAGGTGTGGTTAGCTTTTGCTAACCCACGCTGCACACCCCTATGTACAGCCGCTAAACATCAACTAAACGATTTTTATCGTGGGTAAAAATTATACGGATAGGTAGTACACTTGTCAGGGTCCAAATTATGCCATTGGGCCAAATTCAATTAATGAATGGATTGAATACAGTGAAAATCACAAAATGCTACTTTCTGTTAACGAAAACAGATATATTGCCATTGCCACTTTAGAGCAGAAAATGAAGAAGTTACAGGGATATGTCGTGCCATCAAAGGGCATGGCCTTGTAGTACTATTGTTGTAGTACAAAACGCTTATAGGAAGTATCTCCATTAGAGTTATGGATCAATGGCAATCATCCAAAAAACTTTGTATATTTTAACAGTTTCTGGAGCCAACATTAAGTGGCACTTTTCAAATGCAGTTTCGATCAAGCAACTGAACTCTAACATGGATGTCAATGATATTGTCATGTAGATCACAGAAAAACGCTCAAAATTGATATGACGCACATAATCATAGGGTGAGCAGAGCACTAGCTATAGCCTCTGAAAAACAGCTAAGCGGTGTTTAAAACTGAGCAATTCTCAGACTTAGCAGAATTTTAGTAAAGTCTAGAAATTGATTAATAAACTTTGAAAATTAATAGAAAATAATCCGTAGCTCGGATCGAAAAACTTTCTACATGAAAGTTGCTTAGAACGACAAGACAAACCCGGATACGCTACCCACATGCCCGCCGGATACCTCTAACTATCCGAACCTGGAACATTGCCCCCTCCGGTCATCTGTCTGACAGATGTCCGGAACCGGGAAAACTTTCCCGGATGGGTTCCCCCTTCACCGGTATCGTGTAGCACTACGTTAGGTCACACCCGACACAACTTATTGTCATGCTATGCTTTGTGTTACACTGTTTGCTTTGTATTTACTGTTTCTTCCCCCCCTCCTTCTCTCTCGATAGACATCGAGACTGCCGACGACCCTGCTAAGTACGACTACACCGTTGACGATCAGCCTTTTGCCGCAGAGCAGCAAGGCAAGCAATCCTCCTTGAGCATTCCGATATCGCCCATTTCTTTCCCTCTCATTCTTGCATTAGATTTTGCTACTGTATTAGTTAGCTCCTATTCTGATGCATAGCCTGTTTTTTGATAAAATGCTACTATACCTGCAATCATATCAACTGCTTAGTATAGGTTGATCAGTGAATCCCCAGTGACCCTCCTAGTCCCAGTTGCCCCTGCTTCTTCATCGACGACTCGACGACTCGAAGACTCGGTCAACCGACCGACGAGCCAGGCCCCTCACATCACCGCACACCCCTGAGTTGTACGACTCTGCAGCGCTACTATCGAGTACCGAGGGTGACACCTCGTGAAGTACTCATGATGCTAGCTCTGTAGTGCAGCTAGTCGGTCGTGGTTATCGAGGGTGATTCCTTCTTCACCACTCCCGACGATGACTCTGTCGTGCAACCCCTCAAGTGTGGAACCCTCGAGGGTGATTCCTCTAAGTCCACCTTGACGGTTTCATCGAGCGGGCCCCCTCGAGGGTGATTCCTCAGGTTCCCGCCTTGATGTTTTATACACACAGTTACTTTAACTTGACATTATTTACACGTGAAAGACGGGACTGGAGGGACAGGCGGTACCACCCTGGTTGAGGTGGACCTGAGTTCCCGACAGTCTTGAGACGGGTCGGCCCCAAGGGTACCCGTGTGTGAGATGTGGTGGGATGCGCCGGTAAGGCATCCAAAGGGTTATGTTGAGGCGTGGACGGGCAGGAGAGGCCCTTGCCACACATCCTCGAGTCGGAGTGACGGGACCGCACTTTATGGGTCGCGCTTGCCCCGCATTAATAAAATGCTAATGGGTTGGGTATTTGATCTGAGTTGGGTCGTTGGCCTTTTTACGCACCAAACCATCGCGTGGGAGAAGTTATGGGTACTCAGCGTCGTTGTATCAGCCGAAGCTCTTCGGACGTCAGCAATGGAGCGGCGCGCGCCGGATTGGACTGGACGGTACAGCTCTTGGACTGGAGTGTGCTAGGTCTGCTTCCGGCCGCCTTCGCATCGTGCAGGAGTGCAAAGGGCGATTGGCCCATGACCCTTGCGCGCTTAGGATTTAGACCGGCGGGCTGGCCTCTTCGTTGAGCCTAGGTGGGGCGACGACGTGCTGCTATCCCGAGGCCGGGCATGACCCAGGAAAGTGTGTCCGGCCGGAGGTGATCAGGCGTGTTGGAAATGCGGTGCACCCCTGCAGGGATGAATAAACTATTCGAATAGCCGTGTCCACGGTAACAGGACGACTTGGAGTTGTACCTTGACCTTATACAACTGTAATTGTGACTTTAAATTTGAAATGAATGTTGGCTCCGGGATTGCTTCCTCGCAGGGAGTCGAGGAAGAATCCCTGGGCGTGGTTACTTAATAAAATTGCTACAATAATATGACTATATATGAGATACCAGTCTACTCTCTTCTAATGCTGCAAGATGCTAAAGATGATAGTCTTCGATAGGACTAGGCCTTCCCCCTCATTCTTGCTTTCTGCAGTCAGTCCAGATATAACCCCATTCCTTGATACTGATGCATACTTAGCATAGTTTTGATGTCAGTCTTGCGAGTACTTTGGATGAGTACTCACCGCTGCTTTGCATTCTCTTTCCCCCTCGATACGATTCCGCGTTCAGATGACGGAGCCCAGGAGATGGAGTACGCCGGAGACGACTACTACACCATCGCTGGAGCCTACTACTACGTGGAGAATGCCGACGCTCAGGAGTAGTTAGGAGGTTCCCAGGCAGGAGGCCTCGCCTCTTTCGATCCGTTGTCATGTTTGTGCTAGCCTTCTTAAGGCAAAACTTGTTTAACTTATGTCTGTACTCAGATATTATTTGCTTCCGCTGACTCGTGCTTTGTCGAGCTTTGTATTCGAGCCCTCGAGGCCCTGGCTTGTAATATGAAGTTGTATGACTTTAATTTGTGTCTAGTGTTGTGTTGTGATATCAATCAGTGAGTCCCTAATCTTGGTCGTACGCATTGTGTGTATGATTAGCGTACGGTCGAAATTGGGGGCGTCACAAGAACCCCAACCCAAAAGGCCACGGTGCAGCCCTCTCTCCCAATAGATCGTCTCCTCTAGTTTCCGACGGTGCTTAGGCGAAGCCCTGCCGGAATAGTTCCACCACCACCGCCGCCGCGCCGTCGCGCTGCCGGAGAACTCATCTACCTCTCCGCTCCCTCTTGCTGGATCAACAAGGCGGAGATCGTCATCGAGCTGTACGTGTGCTGAACGCGGAGGTGCCATCCGTCCGGCGCTAGATCGTGACTGGATCGCGGGACGGCTAGCGATTTGGATCGCGAAGACGTTCGACTACATCAACCGCGTTTCTTAACGCTTCCCGCTTAGCGATCTACAAGGGTATGTAGATCCACTCTCCCTCTCGTAGATGCTCATCACCATGGATAGATCTTGCGTGTGCGTAGGAAATTTTTTGTTTCCCATGCAACGTTCCCCAACACGATTCTGCATCGGTGCCACCGAGTTTTAGTTGCCAACTTTCTGTTGCCCCTTTTCTTAAATTCGGAATTTCCGAGTTTTCTGGATCGGTGCCACCGAGTTTGCATTCTGACTGTTGGTCACCTTTGTCGGTACTGCCGAGAACTATATATCGGTCTCACCGAGATTCAAAAGTTGATGCCTTTTGAGCAACTCGGTACCACCGAGTTTTATACTTCAGTGTCACCGAGTTGGTCAGTAAAGGTGTAACGGTTGGATTTTTGGAGATACCTATATATACCCCTTCACCACCACTCACTCGAAAGAGAAGCACTCAGAACTATTCCATACTTGCCCCATCTGATTTTCTGAGAGAGAGCCACCTACTCATGTGTTGAGATCAAGCCATTCCACTCCAACCATATGAATCTTGATTTCTAGCCTCCCCAAGTTGCTTTCCACCCAATCAATCTCTTCCACCAAAGCCAAATTCGTGAGAGAGTGATTGAGTGTTGAGGAGTCTATCATCGTGAAGCACAAGAGCAAGGAGTTCATCATCATTATCGAGCCTATTACCTTTTGGAGGGTGGTGCCTCCTAGATTGGTTAGGTGTCGCTTGGGAGCCTCCTACTTCGTGTTGTGGAGTTGAACCAAGAAGTTTGTACGGGCAAGGAGATCGCCTACTTCGTGAAGATCTACCCATAGTGAGGCTAGTCCTTCGTGGACGGAAGCCGTTATGAAATAGTCAAGGTTGCTACTTCGTGGACCCTTATGGGTGGAGCCCTCCGTGGACTCTCGCGGCCGTTACCCTCCGTGGGTTGAAGACTCCATAAACGTGGACGTACGATAGCACGACCTATCGGAACCACGGGAAAAATCTTCGTGTCTCCAAATTGCGTTTGATCTTCCTCCCTATCCTCTATTACATATGCTTGCCTTTACTTTCCGCTGTTATACTCTTATACATGCATGTGTAGGGTGTGCTTGACTTGCTATCATAGCAAAAATCTGCCAACACTTAAAATTGGGAAAAGGTAGAACTTTTATTTTGTCAAGTAGTCTAATCACTGATACGTCTCCAACGTATCTATAATTTTTGCTTGTTCCATGCTATTATATTATCATTCTTGGATGTTTTACAATCATTTTATAACAACTTTATATCATTTTTTGGGACTAACCTATTGACATAGTGCCAAAATGCCAGTTGCTGTTTTTGCTTGTTTTTTACTTCGCGGAATATCAGTACCAAACGGAGTCCAATCGCGATTAAACTTTTTGGAGATTTTTTCTGGACCAGAAGACACCCAGTGGGCCAAAGAAGAGTCAGGAAGGTGGGCTGTGGAGAGCACAACCCACCAGGGCGCGCCAGGGGGCCCCGGCGCGCCCTGATGGGTTGTGCCCTCCATGGAGCCCCTCTGCACTGCCTTTGATGCCTATAAATTCCCAAATATTCCCAAAACCCTAGGGGAGTCGACGAAACACAATTCCAGTCGCCGCAAGTTCCAGAACCGCGAGATCCAATCTAAACACCATCACGGAGGGGTTCATCTTCCTCATAGGTGCCTCTCCTATGATGCGTGAGTAGTCCACCATAGACCTACGGGTCCGTAGGCAGTAGCTAGATGGCTTCCTCTCTCTCTCTCTCTCTTATGATTCTCAATACAATGGTCTCTTGGAGATCTATTTGATGTAAACTTTTGCGGTGTGTTTGTTGGGATCCGATGAATTTTGAGTTCACGATCAATTTCTATCCATGAATATTATTTGAGTCTTCTTTGATCTCTTATATGCATGATTGCTTATAGCATCGTATTTCTTCTTTGAATCTTTGGTTTAGTTAGGCCGACTAGATCGATTTTTCTTGCCATGGGAAGAGGTGCTTTGTGATGGGTTCGATCTTGCGGTGTTTTTTCCCAGTGACAGAAGGGGCAGCAAGACACACATGTATCATTGCTATTAAGGATAACAAGATGGGGTCTATTCCTACATGAATAGATCTTGTCTACATCATGCCATCGTTCTTATTGCATTACTCTGTTTTTCTATGAACTTAATACACTAGATGCATGCTGGATAGCGGTCGATGTGTGGAGTAATAATGGTAGATGCAGGCAGGAGTCGGTCTACTTATCTTGGACGTGATGCCTATATAATGATCATCGCCTTGGATATCGTCATGACTATTCGATTTTCTATCAATTGCCCAACAGTAATTTGTTCACCCACCGTGCGCTATACTCATGAGAGAAGCCACTAGTGAACCCTACGGCCCCCGGGTCTACTTTTCCAACATATTGCTTTCAGATCTATCTTTTTGCATCTTTGTTTTCAGATCTACAAAACCAAAAACCCAAAAACATATTACTGCATATTTTATTTGCTCTTTTTATTTTGTGTTCTTGAGAGATCTATCTCTCCTATCTATCACTACCTAATCTATCTTTTTACCGTAGAGAGATTGACAACCTCTCTTTTGCGTCGGGTTGCAAGTATTTGTTGTTTGTGTGCAGGTGTTGCTTATTGGGTGGTGGTGATCCTCCTACTGGTTCGATAACCTTGGTTTCATAACTGAGGGGAATACTTACCGTCGCTGTGCTGCATCATCCCTTCCTCTTTGGGGAAATACCGACGCAGTCTCAAGCCGCGTCAAAGGAATTTCTGGCGCCGTTGCCGGGGAGGAAGCGGTCTCTTCTACGTGCCTATCGTAGGCGCCGAGGGGACTCCATCATCATCTACGAGGTTCCTAATCACAAATCTCATCTCCTTGCAATTACATTATTTGCCATTTGCCTCTCGTTTTCCTCTCTCCCACTTCACCAAATTTGTCGTTTTATTCGTTTTTTTTCGTTCGCCTTTTTCTCGCCGGATCTCTTTTTGTTTGCTTGTTTGCTATCTTTGCTTGTGTTGCCATGTGCCTTCTATTTGCTTGCATCTTCGCTTGCTAAAAATCTATTGATATGGATCCTCATCCACTTGCTAATCTTCTAAAAAGACCAAATTATGATGAACCAATTGCTAGTGAGTTGAGTGCACTTGATTATCTCTATGAAGTCTTGCTTGAAAATCATGAATATGAAAATTTTGATGAAGTATTGAAATAAGAAATTTATAAGGTGATTCATGATAGCTCCTTGAGTGAAAAGCATGATTGCAATGATGTTACTATAAATTCTATTAATTCCAATTATGCTAATGATATGCAAAGCCACAAGCTTGGGGATGCTATCTTTGATGAAGATGATATTTTTAGTCCCCCAAGTTTTGATGAGCAAATTTATTATGATGATTGCATGCCTCCTATTTATGATGATGGTGATGACACGTATGCTATAATGAGTAATGATAATCATGAAGCTTATCATCATGGTTTTAACTTGTAATGTGTTTATGTCAATCAAGTGTCTCATGATAGTTATTTTGTTGAGTTTGCCCCCACTACCATGGATGAAAAGGAATTTGCTTATGTGGAGAGTAATGAAAATTCTATGCTTGTGCATCATGAAAAGAATGATTTATGTGATAGTTATATTATTGAATTCCTTCATGGTTCTACTGAAATTTATTTTGAGGGAGGAACATATACTTGTAGGAATTGCAATAATATCAAGTTTCCTCTCTATGTATTCAAAGTTTTGAAGTTATGCTTGTTTTGCCTTCCTATGCTAGTTGATTCTTGTTTCCATAAATTGTTTGCTCACAAAATCCCGATGCATAGGATGTGGGTTAGACTTAAATGTTCTTATCATGAGATTCATGATGCTCTCATGCATCTTTCAATTACTACTTTTTATGTGAGCATCATTGAAATCATCATGCCTAGACAGGGGCGTAAAACGATAGCGCTTGTTGGGAGGCAACCCAATGAATAAATTTTCACTTTTTCCTTTCTATTTTTGAGTGTTGACACAATTATGCCTCTGTTATGATTGTGTTTTTATGGTTTATTTAGTGTTTGTGCCAAGTAAAGCCTTTAGGATGATTCATAGGATGAGTAGAAGTGATGCTGAATCTGAAACAGAAACTTTGCGTCCAGTATATGAATTTTCATTTTTTGCTGGAACGTGATCTTGAGCTAAAATTTTACTACAGTGTTTCTATACAAATTCCTTACGTTTTCCTAATTTTTCAGAATTTTTAGAGTTACATAAGTATAGTTAGAGTACAGATTACTACAGACTGTTCTGTTTAAGACAGATTCTGTTTTCGTTGCATTGTGTGCTTGTTTTGATGAATCTATGGGTTATATTGAAGGGTATGAGCCATGGTAAAGTTAAAATACAGTAGGTATAATGCAATAATAAAATATGAATAGTTTAGCAACAGTACCTAAAGTAGTGATTTGTTTTATTATACTAACGGATCTCACGAAGATTTTGTTGAGTTTTGTGTGATTGAAGTTTTCAAGTTTTGGGTGAGATCACGATGGATGAAGGAATAAGGAGTGATAAAAAGCCTAAGCTTGGGGATGCTACCGCACCCCCAAGATATATCCAAAGAGTAACAAGCAACTAAGCTTGGGGATGCCCCCGAGTGGCATCCCCTCTTTCTTCTAACGACCATCGGTATTTTACTTGGAGCTATATTTTTATTCATCACATATCATGAGTTTTGCTTGGAGCGTCTTGTATCTTTGCTTGATTTGCTTGTTTATTTTTCCTTTGTATCCTTGTTGTACACACCTACTTTGGAGAGCCAAAATTATGCTATGATTTGTTAGAATTGCTCTCTATGCTTCACTTAAACCTTTTGAGCTATAGAATTGCTCTAGTGCTTCACTTATATCTTTTTGAGCACGGTGTGCTTGGATTTTTTTTGTAGAAATACTCTCATGCTTCACTTAGATTAATTTGAGAGTTAGTAAATTTTGAAGAAATCCTCTCATGCTTCACTTATATCTTTTTGAGAGATGAAATCTTTATGCTCATGTGCTTCACTTAAATTTGTTTGAGCTTATCAAAAAGCAATGGCAATATATGAAACTAGTCCCAAAGTGATAGATATCCAAGGAGGATATAATAAAAACTTTCATGAAGATCATTGGGCAAATTAAACTTGATTCTTTGTAATAGTTTTGAAACATGATGATAGTAATATGTGAGTCATGTTAGTGAGTAATTATGCTTAGTAGGAATATTGGTGTTAAGGTTTGTGATTCCCTATGCATGCACGAAAGTCAATAGTTGTGCAATGAAATTACATCCTACTTGTGGTGCATTATTCGGTGTTAGTTATGCTCAATGGTCTCTTATGTGAATTTTCGTTTCTTGGTTTGGTTGCTTCCCAATCTATTTGCTAGCCTCCATTTGTACTAAGTAGAAATACTACTTGTGCATCCAAAATCCTTAAACCAAGTTTTGCCTTATGAGTCCACCATACCTACCTATATGCGGTATTTCCATGCCGTTCTAAGCAAATTTGTATGTGCCATCTCTAAATTTTCAAAATAAATTTTCTCTTTTGTGTGCTCGTACCGCTCATGAAACGGTGGGGAGTGTCCAATATTTTTCCATGCTAGATGTGTTATTCCCAAGATGAGTGTTTATTCACTTGTCATTGCACGAGAGTGCGGCGGTAATAGGGATGCCCATTCCCGAAATGAAAAAGAAAAAAATATTTACTTTATGTTGTCAAATAATAAATTCCTTGGAAAGTGTTGGTATGGAAGGCAACCGTGGATACGGCCCGCCATGGAAAGTGAAAGTTTGGTGGAAAAAGGAATAAATTTTATTTTCTGTTTGGGAACCGCCTATGATATATCTAGCATGGAAAGTATTGTGAACTACTTTGTCGTTTTCGTTGACAGGAAAAGCATGCCACCCAAAATATTTTTCTCTCTCAATTTAAAACTTTGAGCTCTGGCACCTCTACAAATCCCTACTTCCCTCTGCGAAGGGCCTATCTATTTACTTTATGCATTTTTTATTTTTGCTTTGAGTCTCCATCTTCTCTTATAAGCACTTGAGCATTGGGTATAGCTAATATTTGAGTGTGTGTCATGAATGGATCAATGATTGAGCATGATGAGCTAGGGATAACTTTTTTTAGTGTTGATATTTTGAAAGACATGGTTGCTTGTTGGCATGCTTGAGTATTGAAGTCATTATGTTAAAACTAGACTGTTGCTTTGAATCTTCTATAAGTCCAAATGTCCATGCTATACAAAAGAAAAGAATATGATGAACATGTTAGGCATCATTCCACATCAAAAATTCTGTTTTTATCATTTACCTACTCGAGGACGAGTAGGAATTAAGCTTGGGGATGCCGATATGTCTCCAACGTATCTATAATTTTTGCTTGTTCCATGCCGTTATATTATCATTCTTGGATGTTTTACAATCATTTTATAACAACTTTATATCATTTTTTGGGACTAACCTATTGACATAGTGCCAAAGTGTCGGTTGTTGTTTTTGCTTGTTCTTTACTTCGCGGAATATCAGTACCAAACGGAGTCCAATCGCGACGAAACTTTTTGGAGATTTTTTCTGGACCAGAAGACACCCAGTGGGCCAAAGAAGAGCCAGGAAGCTGGGCTGTGGAGAGCACAACCCACCAGGGCGCGCCAGGGGGCCCCCGGCGCGCCCTGATGGGTTGTGCCCACCACGGAGCCCCTCTGCACCGCCTCTGATGCCTATAAATTCCCAAATATTACCAAAACCCTAGGGGAGTCAACAAAACACAATTCCAGCCGCCGCAAGTTCCAGAACCGCGAGATCCAATCTAAACACCATCACGTAGGGGTTCATCTTCCTCATAGGTGCCTCTCCGATGATGCGTGAGTAGTCCACCATAGACCTACGGGTCCGTAGGCAGTAGCTAGATGGCTTCCTCTCTCTCTCTCTCTTATGATTCTCAATACAATGGTCTCTTGGAGATCTATTTGATGTAAACTTTTGCGGTGTGTTTGTTGGGATCCGATGAATTTTGAGTTCATGATCAGTTTCTATCCATGAATATTATTTGAGTCTTCTTTGATCTCTTATATGCATGATTGCTTATAGCATCGTATTTCTTCTTCGAATCTTTGGTTTAGTTAGGCCGACTAGATCGATTTTTCTTGCCATGGGAAGAGGTGCTTTGTGATGGGTTTGATCTTGCGGTGTTCTTTCCCAGTGACAGAAGGGGCAGCAAGACACGCATGTATCATTGCTATTAAGGATAACAAGATGGGGTCTATTCCTACATGAATAGATCTTGTCTACATCATGTTATCGTTCTTATTGCATTACTCTGTTTTTCCATGAACTTAATACACTAGATGCATGCTGGATAGCGGTCGATGTGTGGAGTAATAGTGGTAGATGCAGGCAGGAGTCGGTCTACTTATCTTGGACGTGATGCCTATATAATGATCATCGCCTTGGATATCGTCATGACTATTCGATTTTCTATCAATTGCCCAACAGTAATTTGTTCACCCACCGTGCGCTATACTCATGAGAGAAGCCACTAGTGAACCCTACGGCCCCCGGGTCTACTTTTCCAACGTATTGCTTTCAGATCTATCTTTTTGCATCTTTGTTTTCAGATCTACAAAACCAAAAACCCAAAAACATATTACTGCATATTTTATTTGCTCTTTTTATTTTGTGTTCTTGAGAGATCTATCTCTCCTATCTATCACTACCTAATCTATCTTTTTACTGTAGAGAGATTGACAACCTCTTTTTCGCGTCGGGTTGCAAGTATTTGTTGTTTGTGTGCAGGTGCTGCTTATTGGGTGGTGGTGATCCTCCTACTGGTTCGATAACCTTGGTTTCATAACTGAGGGAAATATTTACCGTCACTGTGCTGCATCATCCCTTCCTCTTTGTGAAAATACCGACGCAGTCTCAAGCCATGTCAATCACCCCCCCTCTAGACATACTTTCGATCCTACAGTCATTCAAAATTTGCTCCTAAATCTCATGAAGGTTTCCTACTCGGTTACGGATCAAACTCTCACACTTCCCGTGTCTACAACAACTTCACTCGAAAAGTTGAAGAGACGGTATATGTGAGGTTTGATGAATCTAATGGTTCGCAAGTCGAACAATTGCCAAATGATGTAGGAGATAAGGAACCTTCGGAAGCTATCCAAGACTTGTCCATTGGCAAGATTTGTCCCATGGAGGTGAAGGAAAGTACTTCGTCAACTCAAGTGGAAGGCCCTACTTCACGTCAAGGTGAACCTCAGCACGACATGGAGGCATCCACAAGCGGTACACGACAAGATGAAGAGGAGGAAGAAGTTCATCATGATGATCCACCACAACCACCTTCACCACCACCTCAAGGCAATGACACCTTCAGCAACGATGAAGAAGAAGATGATGATGATGAAGCTCCACCATCTAACAAGCAAAAGCTACCCCGAGTTCGAGCAAGAGTGAATAAAAACCATCCTCTGAATCAAATCTTTGGTGACATACAAACCGGGAGGATAACTCGCTCTAAACTCGACTAGCTAACTTTTGTGAGCATTATTCATTCATATCTAGTATTGAGCCCTTGAAGGTAGAAGAAGCTCTTCGGGGTCCGGATTGGGTGAACGCTATGCACGAGGAGCTACACAACTTCGAGAGGAACGAAGTGTGGACACTTGTGGAGAAGCCCAAGGACGAGCAAAACATCATCGGAACCAAATGGGTGTTTCGGAACAAACAAGATGAAGACGGTCAAGTCGTACGCAACAAGGCGCGTCTCGTGGCTCAAGGCTTCACCCAAGTCAAAGGTATGGACTATGGTGAGACCTATGCACCCGTTGCTAGACTTGAAGCTATCCGCATTCTTCTTGCTTATGCTAATCACCATGATATCACGCTTTGTCAAATGGATATTAAAAGTGCATTTTTAAATGGTGAGATTGAAGAAGAGGTCTATGTTAAGCAACCCCCTGGTTTTGTGAACCCTAAGAAACCTAATCACGTTTACAAGCTTCGTAAAGCTCTTTGTGGACTTAAGCAAGCCCCACGTGCTTGGTATAAGTGCCTAACGAAGTTTCTTATTGAAAAGGGTTTTGAGATTGGAAAAATTGACACAACCTTATTCAGTAAAAGAGTTAATGGTGAACTATTTGTGTGCCAAATTTATGTGGATGATATTATCTTTGGATCTACTAACCCACAATTTAGTGAGAAATTTGGAAGGTTGATGTCCGAGAAGTATGAGATGTCCATGATGTGTGAGCTGAATTTTGTCCTTGGTTTGCAAATCAAGCAAACGAGAGAAGGAACTTTCATCTCTCAAACCAAGTATACCAAGGACTTGATCAAAAAGTTCAACATGCAAGAGTGTAAAGGTATTAAAACTCCTATGCCTACTAGTGGACATATTGATCTTACCAAAGAGGATGAACCGGTTGATCAAAAGGTTTATCGATCTATGATTGGTTCATTGCTATATCTATGTGCCTCCCGTCCCGATATTATGCTTAGTGTGTGCATGTGCGCTAGATATCAAGCTGCTCCTAAAGAGTGTCATCTTAAGACCGTGAAAAGAATTTTGAGATACTCGATACATACACCAAACTTTGGCATATGGTATCCCAAGGGATCTTCTTTTAACCTTGTTGGCTATTCCGACTCGGACTATGCCGGAGACAAGGTTGATAGAAAATCCACCTCGGGTACTTGTCAATTTCTTGGTAGATCTCTTGTGTCTTGGTCCTCCAAGAAACAAAACTCGGTATCTCTATCTACTGCCGAAGCGGAATACATTGCCGCTGGATCATGTTGTGCTCAATTGCTATGGATGACTCAAACTCTTAAGGACTACGGCATACATGTGAGGCATGTACCATTGTTATGTGACAATGAGAGCGCAATCAAAATTGCTCATAATCCCGTGCAACATTCTCGAACTAAGCATATTCAAGTTAGACATCATTTCATTCGTGATCATGTTGCCAAAGGAGATATCAATCTCAAGCATGTTCGTACTGAAAAACAATTGGCTGATATCTTCACTAAGCCACTTGATGAGAAAGTGTTTTGTTACTTGAGGAGTGAGTTGAACATCCTCGATGCTTCAAACTTCAGCTAGACTCACTCGGTTGCATGCAAGGGCATGAGATTACATGATACTTCCATGATACACTTGACATGCTATTTTATACCATGGAAACATACGCTCCCTTGTATCGCAACTAATCTTTTGTAGGTACTTGGAAGAACTTCATTCCACGATTGCCAACAACTCAAATCATAAGCAATCTTGTCATGACCAAGTATCCACAACCCTTCTTGTTGATGGAAGGAAGAAGACAACTCAACCATATCCTTGACATATATTTGATGTGATCACATTTACTAATTCTCAATTGATATCATGTCAAATGGATATATCTTGTTCTTCCTTGCATGACTAACGCATGTAGGTGAAAAGAGAACCATAACAAACAAGGATTGCTCCCAACTCAAGATGATCTTCATCAACATCGAGCATCCACAACAAGTTCTTCTACATGCTACGTCATCAACATCACTCAAAGGTATGTACTCATATCCTTGAAAAAGCTTTACTACAAGACATGAGATAAAGCAACTCAAGAGATATGAAAACATTAAAATGCTTAATCGAAAAATGGTAATCCCACTTTGAGCTTAACGATGAGTATGACCTATGATCAAATATTCTTGCTTGGCTCCTAGGTCAATATACTCTAATATAGGTGACCTAGTCACCGACCATCATCTAGTTGAAGCCTCTAGTGTGGTTCATCCTATATTTGCAAGATTTCTTGGAACCACTCAAATCTTCTCTAGTTGACATTTCTTTGTAAAGTCTTTTGTATTTGCTTTGAAGTTTTTCTACATTTTAATACAAGTTCTCCAAACTCATTTGCAAGTTTCTAAAACATTGCCAAGTTTCTGTTTACTCCTCGGAGCCTCCGACTCAAACCACTCGGTTTCACCGAGTTAGCAGATAAGCTACATGACCACAATTCGGTTCCACTGACTCGTTTGTCTCGGAGCCACCGATTTTGATTTCTTCTATGGTTTGTGTTCATATTAGCAAATCTTTATTTCTTCAGTGATTCCTTTGATATATATATATATATATATATATATATATATATATATATATATATATATATATATATATATAAGGGGGGGAGAAACTTTATTCTAGGATCCCTAACTCAAAGGAGGAGAAGTCTTACAAGCTCTCAGATCAGTGGAAGAGGGAGAAATTATTCTCTATGTTCCCTTAGTTTTTAATGCTCTCTATGATCCTCATTTTTTTCGGTGAACCCTACATTCTATGACCCTTGTTCTCTAAGGATCCCTTCTAACTCAATGATCCCTGTGTCTGACCCTATGTATGCACCTTTTTGGTGATTGATGCCAATGGGGGAGAAATACCAAAGCTTCAATGCTAAGGGGAGATACATGCTTCAATGCAAAGGGGGGAATATCAAAGCTTATGCTCATATAGACAGGGGGAGAATACCAAAGTAGGGGGAGAAACACCATTGTTACCCAGTTACCCAAAGTGGAGAAACTCTACTTAAGGGGGAGAGAGCATGCCTACTCTTGTTCTATCATTTGAGGAGTGAGGAAACATGGTTATTCCATTTGACTACTCATGTTAGACTTGTCTTACCCTACCTACTCCCAATATCTAAATGCTGAGATTCAGGGGGAGAGGATGACCTACAATTTCACATCTAGGGAAGAAAGTTCTAAATGATCTTGGAGACATGTCAATCTTAAGGAATACTATCTTCTGTATGTTCTCCACATCTTGGTACTGTTGAGTTCTATTGCATTTTTGGTATGTAAAATACTCTTGTGTTTCCTAACATTGTTTTCTCAAGTATGTTTCTACTACTAGAATGCTCAAGAACTCAAGGTAAGTGTATGCATCATATCCTTGATCAAGAAGGTCTCTTGCTTCTTGCACATATTGTTTGCAAGAGTGAAGTCTTGAACAAGGATACAACTCATTCATATATATTTGATGCATATAGCCAAGATACACATGACTCATCTTATCCCTCCTATTACATGTGAGTCCATGCATTCCAAAGCAACTATCCTTTAAAAGGATTGCACACGTTTAAGGGGGAGCAAGTTTTAGTCATGTGCCTCTCAAAGTCTTCATTATATCCATGCATATCTTTATTTGAAGCTTTGATTGTATGTTGTCATCAATTACCAAAAAGGGGGAGATTCAAAGCACATATGCTCCCTTGGTGGTTTTGATAATTCATGACAACATACATTGTCTCTTGGACTAATATCTCTACCTAGTTTATTTCAGGTTTAGTCCACAGAGAGTGTTGGCAAAAAGGGTGTGAGGAGATACCCCAAGATGCAAGGAATGGATTGGCAAAGCTTCAAGCTAGAAGACTCTCTTTTTACTTTGTGAGAAATCACCTTGAGTCCATAGGAAAGCCAATACTATTAAAAGGGGGTAAGGTATTGTTGGTGAACAAATTGCTCCACGTGCACAAGTGCTAGCCACCAAAAACACCCACAAGCTCTCCCACAAGAATACTATGTCAAAACCCTAATCCACAAAATCGGTGCCACCAAGTTTTCATCCGGCTCTACCGATTTTCCACCCAAGACAGAACCCTAGCCAAACCCTAACATTTTGGTACAACCGAGACTGCATCGGTTCAACTGAGTTTCAGTGACCAACTTTCTGGTGACCCAATTTATAAAATCGAAATTTCCGAGTTTATGCTTCGGTCTCACCGAGTTTTGGGAACTGCCCTCGGCCACTCGTTTCGATACCACCGAAATTCCTATATCGGTCTCACCGAGATTCCGAAAGTTGCCACATTTTGAACAGATCGGTACAACCGAGTTTTGCTTCGGTTTCACCGAGATGGTCAATAATGTTGTAACGGTTGGATTGTTGGAGATGCCTATATATACCCCTCCACCACATCCCACTCGAAAGAGAAGCACTCAGAATAGTTCCCCACTTCCCATATCCAAATTTCCGAGAGAGAACCACCTACCCTTGTGTTGAGATCAAGATCATCCACTCCAACCATATGGATCTTGATTTCTAGCCTCCCCAAGTTGCTTTCCACCCAATCAATCCCTTCTACCAAGCCAAATCTGTGAGAGAGTGATTGAGTGTTGAGGAGTCTATCATCTTGAAGCACAAGAGCAAGGAGTTCATCACCATTATCAAGCCTATTACCTTTTGGAGGGTGGTGCCTCCTAGATTGGTTAGGTGTTGCTTGGGAGCCTCCTACTTCATGTTGTGGAGTTGAACCAAGAAGTTTGTACGGGCAAGGAGATCGCCTACTTCGTGAAGATCTACCCATAGTGAGGCTAGTCCTTCATGGACAGAAGCCGTTATGGAATAGTCAAGGTTGCTACTTCGTGGACCCTTATGGGTGGAGCCCTCCGTGGAATCTCGCGACCGTTACCCTCCGTGGGTTGAAGACTCCATAAACGTGGATGTACGATAGCGCCACCTATCGGAACCACGGGAAAATCCTTGTGTCTCCAAAATGCGTTTGATCTTCCTATCTCTACTCTTTTTTACATGTGCTTGTCTTACTTTCCGCTGCCATACTTGTTGACTAGCATGTGTAGGGTGCATTAGACTTGTTATAATTGCTAAAACTGCCCACCAATTAACTTGGGAAAAGGTTAGGTTTTAATTCTTGCAAGTAGTGTATTCACCCCCCTCTAGACGTCTCTTCTATCGATCCCTTCAAACGAGTAAAGAGACTTGCCGGTAATGAGATTGAGCTAGGTATGGAGATACCGACGATCGAATCTCGGGCAAGTAACATACCGTTGGACAAAGGGAACTGCATACGGGATTGACTGAATCCTTGACATCGTGGTTCGACCAATGAAGATATTTGTGGAATATGTAGGAACCACCATGGGCATCCAGGTCCCGCTATTGGTTATTGGCCAGAGAGGTGTCTCGGTCATGTCTACATGATTCTCGAACCCGCAGGGTCCCCACGCTTAACGTTCGGTGACGCTAGAGTAGTATTGGGATATGTACGTTGGTGGCCGAATGTTGTTCGGAGTCCAGGATGAGATCCCGGACATCACGAGGAGTTCCAGAATGGTTCGGAGGTAAAGATTTATATATGGGAAGTCCTATTTTGGTCGTCGGAAAAGTTTCGAGCATTACCGGTAGTGTACCGGGGTGCTGAAAAGAGTTCCGGGGGTCCACCTGCCTCGTGGGCCCACATGGGCCATAGGGGGTGCGCCCTAGCCATCATGGGCCAGGTGCATTAGTCCCTAGAGGCGAATTAGGCTTGGGGGCAAGAGTCCCAAAGGGACAAGGCACCCCGGAGGTGCCTTGGAGGAGGGGGGCTCCTCCCTTCCTTGTAAAGGGAGGACTCTCCCTTGGCCGTCGGCCCCTCCCTTGGAGGAGGGGTCAAGGCCGCGCCTCCCCTCTCCCCTTTGCTCTCATATATAGTGGATCGGTGGGGAGGGCTGCATACACCAATTCCTATGCCCCCGCGGCAGCCCTCCCTCTCCCGTTACTCCGTTTTCTCCTCAGATATCATCTACGGTAGCGCTTGGCGAAGCCCTGCCGGGATTGCTCCACCACCATCTCCATCACGCAGTCGTGCTGGTTGAGATCCCATCTATTTCTCCTCCCTCTCTTGCTGGATCAAGAAGGAGGAGACATCATCGAGCCGCACGTGTGCTGAACGCGGAGGTGCCGTCCGTTCGGCGCTAGATCGGATTGGATCGCGATTGGATCGTGAAGAGTACGACTACATCAACCGCGTTATATACGCTTCCGCTTAGCGATCTACAAGGGTATGTAGATACACTCCCCTTCTCGTAGCTATGCATCTCCATGGATAGATCTTGGGTGTTCGTAGGGAATTTTTTGTTTCCCATGCAACGTTCCCCAACACTTTCGGATTCCGGTCACGTTCTCCACCCCTACCGAGACTACTAGGGTTTTTGGTACCGTCCGTTGTCAGTGTTGCAAAGGTCGTCTGCCGCCCCTGCAGACTAGGTGCTGGTGTTGCAAGACTATCCTCACAGTGTGCACTGCAAAGCCCGTCCACTGGTGTTGCAATGTCCGCCAGAGATGTTGCTTACTACAAAGCTCTATTGCCGCTATTAAGTTGATTGACAGGTGTTGCGACGTAGGCCACGAGGATGTTGCGAGACCGCTCGTCGACGTGCAAGCGTGGCACCGATGCCGCAAGCTACCCTTGCGGTACCGCAAGGCTGGTGACGTCGCGGTAGTGTGCGAGAAAACATTTGCAAACAACTAGGGTGAGATATTTGGTCAAACGGTGTGAAGCAACAAAGGCTAGCAACCCCCCTCCCCGCCGCCACCACCATCAAAAGATCTATTGACCGACGCCTACTAGACTAGTCAGTAAATATTTTATAATTATACAATAGTAATCATACGTATTTTTAGTCTTAGTTCTCATATTATTAATCCGTATATTCATCTCCATAAATCAAATTTCATAGAAATATACTGGGGGCAATTTCCGCAGCAAGTGTGGGCGTCCCAGTTCCTACAGTTGCAATTGGATCCATACTCCTTAGCACCGAAAAGAGTTATTCAGAGGAGTGAACAAAGCAAAAGAAAAAGGTGAGTCATTTCCGTTCCTCCTCCTACCACCAGCACCAGGTCTCTGTTTCTCCAGTCTCCCACCGTCCTCCCTCATCCCAAATCAAACCGCCTCCCCGTCGCGTCGATCCCAATCTGACCACCCCCAAAACCCTAACCCTCACTCGCCTCCTTGAACGGCGGCGAGTTACGGCGGCGGAGGCGTGAGATGGCTGCGCGGTTGTAAGCATTTTGGAGGCGATCGCGGAGGTGGGGGCTTCCCGTGACCCGCCAGCGGCGTAGCTGGTGCCGGCCGGCGGGTATGGCGACGTCGTCGTCAGCTGGCGGGGGCGGTGCCGCCGGGGGCGCGCCTGGACTCAAGACTTACTTCAAGACTCCCGAGGGCCGGCATAAACTGCAGTACGAGAAGACCCACTCCCCCTCCGTGCTGCACTACAACCACGGCGCTGGTGGCAAGACTGTCTCCGAGGTATGGATGGCGGCGACTCCGCGGTATCGGTGATCACGCCCCGGGGTTTGCGGTTAGCGCGCGGGTTGGGACGGCGATTGGGATCTCGATGGGTGGCTCGGATGGGATGGGGAATTGAGCTATGGCGTTGGGTGTTGACTTGATCAGGTGCCGGATTTAGGCGTGTCTTTTTTCGCGTATCTAGTTGGGTTTTGTTTGGTTTTAGTTAGGGTTTCGGGTAAGTTTTGGATCGTGGCATTTTTGGTGAGGTTACTGTGCTTCTGGTAAAACCGGCATCCTTGGTTGCAAGTATTAACATTTATGGAACCTCACAGAGTGATGAATTTAGAGCGGTTTCTTGTTTGGGATTCTAATTGCATAAGCGATTGTTTTAGTTATTTGCTTGCTTCGTGATGATCGACTTCATTGCGATGTATATTCCTGTATTATGAGAAGTTAAGACTACATCAATAACTTTTGACGATGGCAGATGACGGTGGCATATTTGAAGGAGAAACCAGTGGGGCAGGGCTCTACACCTTCAACACCAAGTTCCAGCAGTGGCATGCGATCTGCAGCTGCGAGACTGCTTGGTACTGGGAATGGGAGCCGGACACTTAGCTTTGCGGGCAGCAACGGTGTCAGCAGGGCTGTTTCAGGGAGCAGCCGTGTGGGTGGCGGCGTTGGTATGTCAACGGGCATTGGTGGATCTCAAGCCGTGGCGAATTACGATGGCAAGGGAACATACATCATCTTCAATACCGCAGATACACTGTTCATTAGTGATCTCAACTCACATGACAAAGTATTAGTTCCCTTGTCCAATGCATGCCGAAGTTACCTACAAATATGCAGCCTTGTGTTTCTCTGATCAAGTTGTTAATTGCACCAGGATCCAGTAAAGTCCATCCACTTTAGCAACTCAAACCCGCTTTGTCATGCATTTGACTCGGAGGCCAAAGATGGGCATGACCTGATTGTTGGAGTATGGTCAGGAGATGGTCAGTGCTTTCTTCTTGGAATGCTTTATTCTCAGAATTGAACTCTGTCCTGAGACCGAGACGAGTTATATGTGTCCATTGTGCAGTCTATTCGATGTCATTGAGGCAACAGTTGCAAGATCCTGGAAAGAAGCCTGTTGCGTCTCAACATTTTATCAATAAAGACAAAGATGGAACTGCCAACAGGCATGTTTGCTTCCTTTAAAATAATAATGAAAGTGATAAATTTGTATGAGAATTACATTACAAGTAACAATTATTTTTCTTCATATTTTTGTTTTATGCCACATCCCGAACACACTATTGTTTTAGGATAACTATATGGAAGATGGTCTGACTCGGAGTTTCCTTTTTGTGCATTATTAGAAGTTGTAACTTATAGAGAACTTCTGCTATTATTAATGGATAAGGACTAGGGCCGAAAACTTCATGTGAGCACCTCATTTTGATGGAGCTCAGTCGATAGAAGCAACATTTGTTTTGCTTTATGCCTGGCATCATGCTTTGTATGACTTTTCATGCTGCCTGATTCAAATTGGCATGTGAGAGATGTCAACATCCCCTTGTTTTGAATATCCCTTAATGCCACCCTACCATTGTGGGTCGAATAGTTGTCCTGTTCCTCGCTTTACGGAGTCTGCGAGGAGCGTTTAGTGTAAGCATCTTGTGTGTGTGGCAGGGGTGGCAAGAATAGCTGAGGTGATATACATCCCTTGCCTAGTCAGCCTCTAAAGTGAACATTTACACATAGGTTGTGGAACTATGTATATACATGTAAATACTGGTTGAAGAAAATGACCATTTGCAATCAGTTCAACTTTGACTTTACTAGATGCCGTTATTGCAGCCGGTGTACTTGTGTTGCATGGGTTCCAGAGCGTGAAGGCATTTTTGTTGTCAGTAATGCTGATGGGAATCTGTATGTGTATGACAAAGTGAGTGCCTACTGTCATCAAATTTTGTTACAAAGTAATCATACTCCATTATGCCAAATTTGAACCACTTATTTTCTATGTTCAGTCCAAGGATGGAAATGCTGACTGGGCATTTCCAACTGTAAGGGATCAAAATCAGCTGGTGATTTCACATGCAAAGTCCAGTAAGGTATCTTGGGACACTTGATTTTTGTTTACATGGTTATGGCATTTGATTTTATTTTCTTTACTACAAAAATGTACATGCATGGTTATTCATGCTGTCATGGTTAAACATTTGGTTATAGAGAGGTGCTTAGTCTGGAAACTTTTCGAAGGAAATAATTACCACCTGCGCATCCGTGAAAACTGATGCCTTACATGCAGTGGCTGAACTACTAACACAATAATTTGTTGGGTTCGGTATCCATGATGTGTATGCTTGTAACATCAGTTTTATAATCATTCTTGAGTTCACTATCGAATTTTATGATGTCTGGTTATTTATCACTTTGTAACATCCCTTAAAAGGAAGAATGATCCATAAGTCATTTAAATATATTGTAGCATTTTTAAAAACTAATAGCAACATTTTCAGCATCAGCATGTTGTAAGTCTGTGTCAGGGATGCTGAACACAGATAAAGTGTGCCTACGTCCTTGCAGATATTTTTCAAATCTTGTTTTATTGCACATGAAAACATTTTGTGGAATACCGTATACAACATCTCTAGGACTCGACATTCCAGTGTCTTCTGGTGCTTTATTGAAACACTCCAAAATAATATATATGCAAAAATCTTAATTTAACTGTCATGGCACTTGAGATGACATTTGCAACAACCCAAACTAAATATTGAAATAGCCTTTGCTTGCAAAAATAGTCATAGTTGCTACATTATCTTGTGTAACATCTGCAACAATGTAAACTAGATATTATAACATGCCGGAAAAGAATGTCAGCAACAAATTATGGGGGTCATGAGGCTTGTCCCACCCACGATGCAATAACCCCCAAATTACTCTCGTTTAATTCGTGTGGGCGAAGTGTATGATAATTCAACATGTACCAGAAACAAGGATGGTACTGTTTTCCCTTTTTACGTGAGTTCTTCAATGACAAAAAAAGTTCCTCTAGGGAAGGGGAACACCACATTGACTTTCCTATAATTAGAGAAGTTCCTCTAGGGAAGGGGAACGCCACATTTACTTTCCCATAATTAAGTTGTAGCGTGTTTATTTTCTTTGCTATCTCATGGTTGAAATTATCCGACGCTAACTTGGTAGATATGTGAGACTATACATAGTGCACTAGTCTCCATTTCTATATAAACTGTGAAGATAAACCAGTATCCTGGAATTACGGATCATATGCCCCAGTTGTTGAAGATGGCAGAAAATTAGTTTTCCACAAGCTCATTCTCGTGTTCTGTCTTAGTAGTTGACATGTTCAACACAAGCTTCATGTTGTCCAACTGTGTCACACAGCACAAACTGCTTATGCTGGGTCAACCTGCATTGGATTTAGTGCAGTGGTGTTTATCTGTCACTTGGGTTTCATTTCTATCATATTAGGAAATGCCAAGTTCTCAAATAGCACTTTACCAGCAGACCATACTGGAACCAATACTAAGAACCTGGAAATTACTATTTTTTTGCTATGTTCTTTTAATGCTGCAAACATTAACTCAAGGAAACTCAAGAAATTCCTGAACATGATGAATTTTAAATTTGTAGCTGCTATCATTGATTATGGGATGTAAATAATGCTGCAGAGCAATCCTACAGCAAGATGGCACATCTGTCAAGGTGCAATCAACGCCATTTCATTTTCCCCGGATGGAGCTTACATGGCAACTGTTGGGCGAGATGGTAATTTTGTCTAGCCAAGAACGAGAATTGACATGTAATAAAGGTTTCCTGTTAGTGATACATTGTACTTAAGTTGTTCGATTATATGCAGGTTATTTAAGAGTATTTGACTTTGCGAAAGAACAACTAATATTTGGTGGGAAAAGTTACTATGGTGCTCTTTTGTGTTGCTCATGGAGGTAAACTACCAATTGCATTTACTGTTACTCTGGTATATGGTGCCTATTTTGTCGCATGCCTGCACCTACTTTTACTAACTTGTAGTTCAGATATGATGTTCACAAAAACAGAAACTCATATTTCCCTATCTGTTTCGCGCAGTTGCATCGGTTCTGCTATTGACTGATTATTCTAGGATTGTCTATGGGTTTACATCTTGTGATCTTGTTTGATCTATGAATCACATAAAGTTCTTTCCGTAAATTGCCTTTTTAGATCTTCATAAGAAGTGGCGAATTTTACATATGAAACGGTGGAAGAACAGTAGCTAAGTGTTCCTGTGATGGATATTCTATAGAAAACTAGCAGAAACATAGTCGGTGACTTGGTGCAGCATGCTTGTCATTTTTGTGGTTATATATTAAGTTAATTTTAAACTTCAATCATTCATCATATAGAATGCAATGTGTCTGCATCTAGAGATGATGTTTGTTACTTTATTAGTTGCTCGATAAGAACTCACAATTGCAGGCTAGCAAATAATATTTTTAATTAACTATAAGAAACTGAAGGGACACGGATGGATAATTGCACATTTAGTACAATTAGCCATGATTTCTGCTAGCAAAAAATAGGGGCATGGCAAGTTCTTGGAAACACAACACATGGTTGAAAGTTGAAAGATTTATACTGTAAGTTTGCCTGATTTGGTTGCTAGCAAATTGCTGTCATTATTGACTGGTATATACTGTATAAAATAGAAGTTCGTTATCATCCACCTTCTTATCGAAAGTTGTGTTGACTTGGCACTTCTGCTTATGTTTTTGTACATTAATTGACTACCTTCTTATGGCAAGCGTCTGGAATCCCAGCTTTTGAGATGTCATGAAATCAAACATTAAAGATATCATTGTCTGATACAACATTGCATCAAAATTTCATATTAAACACTTTTAGGTTCTCTTGGCCTTCTCTGTCCTGACATTGTTGGCTTATTTTCTTATCAGACGATGATATCTTTCCTTATAACTTTGCATATTGTCACAACATAGTTAGTCTTGCTTGTACAATTTTCCTGATGTAATTGGATTTATTTGTGCCATTTCATAGCAGTTGTCATTTTTTAAGCTAAAGTTTTTGCTACATAATTGTATAACAGCTTGTCCCTGGAAGATGTTAATTTTTTTTTTTGTTTGTGTTCTCCTGTTATAGTGCGGATGGAAAATATATATTATCAGGTGGGGAAGATGATCTTGTGCAAGTATGGAGCATGGATGACAGAAAGATGGTTGCATGGGGCGAGGGGCATACATCATGGGTGCTACTATCATTACAGTTGTCTTTGTTTAGGAGCATATTGATGCTTTTATCGGAACTTCCTATTTTGATGCAGATCTCCTTTTCTGGTTTGCAGGTTAGCGCAGTTGCCTTTGATTCATATTGGTCCCCTCCAAGTTCTGATGACGCAGGAGAAAATGTCATGTATCGCTTTGGTTCTGTTGGCCAGGTACCAGTAAATTTATATAAATGAACGAATTTGTTAATCTGGGGCCTAATTTGTAATTGTTATGGTTTTGTTCTAACGGAAATCATAATGATACGTCATAGAAATAATCTGTTGTTTTCCTTATATACTTGTGATGCGGATGAGGATTTAAATGATAGTGATATCTGAATTTTGTATTAGTTACTTGTTGGGTTGCTTAGGACAAATAAGTTCATTGTATTTCATGTTTCTTGAATTCGAATTAGGTTTATTTTCTATATGTATCTGTTTCATGTATTTGTTGTTAAGCTCTGGCGTTGAATATATATACTCTTACCATGTATTACAACTTAGATTCCGTGATTTTATCTTGGACATAGGATGCGCTACAGTCATGTGGTCTATGCTTCAGCTACCATTTAGCATTACTTTTCCTACTGGGTCAGTACTGGAAATAATGTATTTTCACTTTTGCATGCACTTAGGATACCCAACTTCTTCTCTGGGATTTGGCAATGGATGAGATTGCTGTGCCACTTCGACATCCTTCCAGCGGTTCCCCGACATTTAGCAGTGGAAGCCCTTCTGCACACTGGGACAGTGCATGCCCTCCTCCTACTGGTGTTCTTCAGCCGTCTCCACGGATGCGAGATGTACCAAAGCTCTCACCCCTCGTTGCACACAGAGTACACGCTGATCCCCTTTCTGGCCTAGAATTCACCAGCGAATCGATCGTCACCATATGCCGTGAGGGGCTAATCAAAATCTGGGCCAGGCCACAACACAGTGAAAACAGCCAGCGGCCAAATTCTTCTGAGCTGGCAGCTGGCAATGCCATCTCAAAGGATAAGATGATACCATCACCAAACAAAGCAGGCGCATCCAGCTCTAGCTTCAAGCAACCATCACCTGTTATTTTCTCATGACCAAAGGCTTTTGCTTGCATTTTTACCATGCTTGCTCAGCCATGGCTACTCATATCTTGTCACTAACCAGGCGATTAGTGACGCAGGGCTTCGCTGGGAAGTCTGCCAGCGACAGAGGCGTACTTCATAGATGTCTATGTGCCAAAAGAATAACGGAACTTGCTCCTGTACAGATACAGATATTGTCCCCAGATGAATAGTACAAGTTTACCGGTTGTTGTTCCATATCATTTGGCTGGTCTTCCATAACATCTCAATAGGTTAGAGTATGTACCCATTCTTTGCATATTAATGGTATCTTCACTTAGGCGCTCTGGAGGTTACAGATCAGATTACATTTGCCCCCATAACGTTGCTTTCCTGCTTGTGTTATCCATGGAACTGTAAATTACTGTTGTTTATACAATGTTTCTGAATCCCTTTGGGTATTGTATTCTATTTCTTCTTTTGAGTGTTGATTTGTCACTAATGTAGCTTTATGAGAAACAAAATGCTCGAGTTGGCCCACACAAGTTTGAGCCAAGTATGTTAAGAACATAAGGGAATGCGTGACCAATCTGCATTAAATTGATTATGTTCTGCTACCTATGTCTATGCTTTCTAATGTCTATATCGACTAGTATTTCAACTGTGAAATTTGCTCCCATCCACGAGAGATGGGTTCAAAGGTTTTGGATGTGTCCTCCCTTCATTTCTAAATATAAGACCTTTTAGAGATTATAATATGAACCACATATGGATGTATATAGATGCATTTTAGAGCGTAGATTTACTCATTTTGCTTTATATGTAGTCTGTATTGGAATCTCTAAAAAGTTTTACATTCTGAAGCAAGGGAGTATCAGTGAAATACGGTTGAGTTGTCGTTGTTGATTCTTTGTCTGCATTCCGGGGTGATTTTGGCTGATGGGAACTGTGAGCATTTATAATGCAAACCAGTGTAGTTTAGAGTACTAAATACACATTGGATGGAAACTCCAAAAATTGCCTAGTCTTAAAAAAGAAACATGCAAACACACATGGACAACTTTGGACATAATTATTATAAGGATGTTTTTGGTTATTTGCTTGGATTTTAGGCACTATGCCCCGACCCAGGACAAAAAACACACACACACATGTTCTACACATAGTTTGTCTGTATCCCCTCCAGTCCAGCGGAAAAGAAATACATGCAATGGTGTTTGGTTACATGCCTGTTCTAAGCATATACAAAGTGTGTTGTTTGGTTATATACAATATACGTGGTCTGGTAACTTTTTGTTGGAGTGGTGAGGTTACCAGCACACACATAACTTCATATGCAGGGCATTACCATATGCACACCATAGTCATAGGCACTTAAACCATAGTCAAGCATTACCATATGCACACCATAGTCATAGGCAGTTAAACCATAGTCAAGCATTACCATATGCACACCATAGTCATAGGCAGTTAAACCATAGTCATACGTAGTACTTCTTCCATCTCAAAATAAATGTCTTAACTTTAATACAATTTTGTATTAAAATTAGGATAAAGTTGAGACATTTATTTTGGGATGGATTGAGTATATTACCGTAGCCATATGCAAAAGTCTTAAATCATAGTCATACGCGGCAAAGTGTTAAAAGCAATTGGTCCCCGTGTTCCTGAAACTTGAGTACTGTGGTTGTAGGGATAGCAGAGGCAACTTTAGTAGGGATGTCATCATCTGTATAACTTTTGATCTAATTTAAAATGGTTAATCTAGATACATGAAGATCATATATGCAGACTTATCTCAAAATGTCGTCACAAATTTATTGTCTTTAATAAATATATTCGAGTACAAATTTGTAAGCGGATTACATTCTTCATGCCTTGTTGATTCTCATAGTGATAACCTTTAAAAAGAATTGCAGAGGTTTACCAACTCAATCCTACTTACTTCAGAGTAAAATACACAACATTTTAGACATGAATACAAACTTTGACCCATTTCTATATGAATATTGTTACTAAAAGCCTACACAATTGTAAGAAAAACATGTTGAATATGATATAGTTTCATTTGACCTCGCTGAAGCCAACACTCTTTAGATCGTCATCCTGTCTGAACAAAAGCAATATGTACTTCCTATCTTTTTTCACCCACCATGAATACGGAAAGATACTAACACACAAGGGAAGTAAAGAAAAATGAACAGGCATATCCATCTTAATTGATATGTTAGAATTAAACCACCTAGCCTTTTTGAATACCTTCAAGTCTATGTGAAGACCAAAACATATGGCTTCATCCTCCTTTCTGAGTGGACAAACGTTTTCAAATGTATCTTCTAAGACCACCAACAACTTTGGAAGGTATACAACTTAAGTACTCCCTTCAATCCATATTACTTGTCGCTCAAACGGATGTATCTAGACATATTTTAGTGCTAGATACATCCGTTCGATCGACAAGTACTAAACATTGGAGGGAGTAGTATTTATTGTGGTGGTTAAAACTCTGAACCCTAATTGGTAGTGTGACTAGTATCTTATAAAAAAATGTCAAACAGGGGATTAATTCTATTTGTAACCTACCAATATTTGGCAAAGGACTTAATGAAGATCACGATGGTGGCTCATCACCACCGATGCAAGTTCCTTAGTTATAGCAAATGCAGTTGGAGGCACTGTGCTCATGATAGAAGGATTTATCCAAACAAAATTTTGAAGATAGTTAGTAGACACAGACATGTTCATTAAAAGTATAAAATTTTACTATTATTTTGATTTTAGTGTTCATGAGAGTGCATATAAGCCCTTGATCACATTTGAATTTCCTAATGTTGTGTGCTCATCCTCTTGGACTAACATGACACCGACTTACCTTGTTATTCTATCTAAACATTCATCATTGTTATTCTATCTAAACATTCATCGTTATTATTCTGTCTAAGGGCATGGTTAATACTAATAGTCAACTGTTGACTTTGTGGCCATGTCATTTATAGTCATCTACAAACCAACCCATATAATAGTTACCTATAGACATTTACTACTTTATTAGTACATGGTCTGTCTCCTTCTCTCACAATGTTTCTTAGAGTCCGTGTTGCAGCTAGCTACTATAATGTTTTTCTCGTCTCTCTCCTTCAACTCATAATGAACACTATTATACTTGGTTGATTATGGGAAGAGGATTTGAAACACTCGGGTGCTCCACCCACCTATATGAGTATTAAATTCAAAAAACAAATCAAGAAAATTCAAAAAAGCCTGGAATTTTTGGGGTATCAAACCTGGGTGCCCAATCTAGGGCCAGTTCTTTTCAGCTCATGATTCTCTAGAACCTGATTGGAAAACTGCCCACATAATCAACCGTCCAGTTCTTTTCGGGGATTGTGGTCTAAGATTGTTGTATGAGTTGTGTAATGCTCCTAGACTGAAATTGTGTGCTGAACTGATTACACGTTTACTTCAAAGTGGTTGATGTTTGTATACACATATATTTCACACGAGATAAAATAAGTCAAATCATTCACCTAATCTTGACACTTTACATCCGACATTTCTTTCACATAAAAAAATCTTCAAAATTTATACATTTGTAATCGATAAAATCTTCCATACAACAAACACTTTTGCTGCACAAAGTTCATTCACCAGCACAAGAACAAAGAAAACTGCAGAAAAATTGAGAGACGGAGAGGATTGGTGTAGATGAGCTATTTCCTCATTGGCAATGACGAGCTCGATCCTCGAGCGCGTGGTAGTAGCAACGGAGCGAGGTCCTAGATCGAGGTCACGATAGCTGGGCGAGACATGGCGCCGACGGCAAGTGGGGAGAGGCGGTGACACACCGACGCCAGCCGATGACGCGGGCTTGGGCGGGGCCGGACGTGACGTGGCAGGGTCGGCCGACGACGACGCTGGCTTGGGCCGGGCCAGACGGGACAGGGCGGCGGTTGAAAGGGTGGAGCGCCAGCACACAGGACGGGCTGAGCGCTGACAAAAGGGACATGGCAGGGTCGGAGGCGGCCGGCGGCGGCGTGAACCCTAGTCTCGCTGGGATCGAGCGGCTTGATATGTCGAAAAGAGAAACGAGAGAGGTGAGAAGAAACCGCTCGGGCTTGAGAGAGAAAGCGAGTGACATTTTACCCATAAATAACAAGTCAAATAGGGGTATCCCGAGGGAATGAATCGTCTTCTTTTGAGAAGCAGCCCACAATCGTCAGAATCGTCCATATATGGCGGTTCTCAAATTAATACACTACTGATTCTGATAATTCTTAGATGATTCCTGAAAAAGAAACGAGTTCTTTTGCGATCTTGATTTTTGGGACCGTGATTCTCTAGAATTGACCAAAAAGAACTGACCCCTACTCCCGTGTGAAGTTTTGTGAAGAAAATACCAGAAAACGTATTCTCAGTAAAATAGACAAAACATTCCTATGTATAGAAAAAAAACGGTTTAAACGGATCGTAAGTTGGACTGCATTTTTCTTCGAAACAGATACATTTCCTCATATTTTTTCATGAAACTTCACAGATTGGTCACCCACATTTGATATTCGCACATTCCTTTTTTTTGTAATTTCTGATTTTTTTAAATGTTAGCCGAGAACTACTAGATTCATTAAATAGATAGAAGGTTGGTCCAGATTAGGAGGGAAACCGGACCCAAAACCATACAGACGACGCCTTTCGGCATACAACACACACACCCTCGCGAGTCACAATCCCTCTGACCGGGTCCACCTCCAAGACTATGCCCTCAAGAGAGAACGCGACATCGGATAGCGTCGTCATCATCCGATCTAAACTAGATCAAGGGTTTTCCCCGAAGCACGTCAGGAAAGGCAAGGTGGCAGCAGCTACATCGATGCCTCCAACAAGGGAGCGACGCGTGAAGGTGTCGTCATCAATGACTCCGGCTACAACCGGAGTACGACTTTCGCCGACAGTCTCATCTGCATAGCCCGAGCCCAAGATCCGATCAGCCTAGACACCAAACGACTACTCGTGCCTCCACGGACAACCACACCTCCCCGACAAGCTCGACGTGCTTCCAACCTTGCATCTGTGTTCCCCACTGGATGGAGGATGCAACCCCCGCAGCGGCGCCATTCTTCTCCCATCGGAAGGATGCAACCAAGTACAATGTCATTCGTCTCCTCGAGGATGCAACGCCCGCGGGCCATTCATCTCCCGACGAAGGATGCAACAACCGCAGCGACACCATTCCTCTCCCTTCAGCCACCACCATCTTGTCCTCCCACCCGCAGCAGCGTCGAGGTTTCTGAACCACCATCAGGAGGATGCAACACCGAGCAAGGGTTCCATTCATCTCCCACAGCTTCTCCCGCGCGCCTTGTGGCCAGCAGCAATGCTGACCATGCTCACGCTGTACAAGCGGAGCAACAACCCAGACGCTGCAGCAACGACAGCTGCCGTCGCTAGCTGCCATGGGCCAACGCGAGCAGGCATGCACCAACCCCAGCAGAGAAGTGCAATGACCTTGGCCCTCTTGGCCCAGGTCGGGCCCAGATCGAGCCCGCGCCGCAGCAAACCTCCAGCGCCCTCTGCAAATGGGCCTCGCCGCGCAGCCCCGGCTCCTCCGCTGCCCAGCACCGCATCTGCCCATCACCGCTAACGCCACTGAGGTCCAGGCTGCCTCCACGAAATCCGCCTTCCCGTCACCAACGTCCCACGTGCGGCGACTTCCACCTACAAGCGCCTCTCCTCCCCGCCACCTTTGGCAGCGGGCCTACCGCCACCGCGGCGCAGGCCGGCGAGGGATGCCGGTCCTGAGGTTGCTGGCGGCGAGGCGCTAGGGTTCGCCCCCGCGTCGCCTGGGGCGCGACGTGGGAGCCACTAAAGGGGCTATAGTTTAGGAACTCCTTGAAAGTAAGAGCATCTCCAGCCGCGGCCCCAAAGGACCCGCCAGGCCTCTTTTTTATCGTCGGCGGGCGAAAAAACTCCCAGTCGCCATCCCAAGACGCCGATTTTCGCCGGTTGGGCCCTTTTTTTGGGCCGGCGAACCCAGGGCGCCTGGGGGCACCGGCTGAAGCAAAAAGCCGGGTGGGGCCGAGCTGTCGGCGAGACCGGCTGCCACTTCCCGCCATTTCCCCTCCATTTCCCTCTCTCTCCCGCCGTTTCCCCCCGGTCCTTCTCTCCATTCTCTCCATTTCCCTCCATCTCCCTCCCTTCGCCGCCATGCCGCCGAAGAAGTACGCCGCCCCTCGCCAAGCCACCGCCCCCGCCGTCGCCAAGCCGCGCAAGGCCCGTGCGCCGATGGCAAGGCCGCCGGGTTTGACAAACGCGGAGTGGAAGGCCGACGTCGAGCGAAGGGAGGCGGTGACCACCGATCGCCGCAACAGGCTTCTCATGAAGAAAGCCAAGGATGCGGCGACGGCGGCGGCGGTTGAGCAGGAGGTGTCGTCTCAGCGTCCGATCTTCCCGGGACGGCAGCAGGCGGGCCCGTTCTCACAAGGCGCGTGGGGCAGCCAGCAAAGCTTCGCGTCGCCGGCCAACCCCAACTTCCCTTCGCCGGCGTGTGGCGGTTACGCGCCCTCGCCGGAGTACGTCGACGGCGACGCCCTCGGCGGATTCAACCCCAACATCACCTTCCCGCGCACGCCTTCCGCCTTCTCCGCCGGCCACCCAAACGCCCAGTACGCCTACGTGCCCTCGCCGACGTACTCCGGCTCGTCCGCGACGGCTCTGCGGCGCGCCCCTGCCTTTCGCGCCTGGCGCGGTCCCACAGTACAACAACACCGAGGCCGAGATGGAGGAGATCATCAACACCGGCTCCGCCGCGGCCGCGTCGTGCCCCGGGTTTGGTACGCAAGAGGCGGAGGACATCGGCGACATGGACGACGTCAAGGGCGACGACCCCGAGGAGGAGGAGGAGGAGATGGAGGAGGAAGAGCCGGTGCCGGAACCCGCGCCGCCGGCGAAGGGCAAAGGGAAAAAGAAGAAGCCAAGGTCTGCCAATGGGAAGCCGGGCGAGCCCCGCATCAAGTGGGCGTCGAAGGAGGATGTGTGCCTCGCCGAAGCGTGGAAGCAGGTCAGCCAGGATCCTATCACCGGCGCGAACCAGAACACCGACACGTACTGGACGAGGATCAAAGTGGCTTTCGACGAGCGCAAGTTGGTCGATCCCGAGTTCACCGGCACATACATGGAGCGCGGCGCCAAGGCCATGTCCAACCATTGGGCGAGCATTCAAACGGCGTGCAACAAGTGGCATGGCATCCAAGAACAGGTCCATGCTCGCCCGGAGAGCGGCGCGAACGTCGAACAGCAGGTACGTTCGAACACCCGATTTCGCCGTCCTTCGCCGTGTTCGCCGACACTTGTCCTTTGCTGCAGATGGTTCGGATGTTCGACTTGTTTCGCCGGGACAGCGGCACCAATTCCGACTTCAAGTTCCTCCATGTGTTCACCCGGATAGAGTCCTGCGAGAAATGGGCCGAGGTCCGACTTGCGCTCGCCAACAAGGACGACGTGTACAACCCGGACGCGCCTGTCGCTGGGGCGGCCGAAGGGTGGCCAGACGGGACAAAGAAGGCGAAGAAAGGCAGGAACGACGCGCCAGCTGCCGAACGGTTGCAGGCGTCTATCGAGCAATGCATCGCCGACGCAAAGACCCACTCTGCCCCGAGGGAGGAGAAGGCGGAGGCGAGGTGTTCGGCGCTGATGACGAAGCAGGACGCCAAGCTCGACCTCCTCAGGACCAACGTCGCCGCGAAGAAACGCAACACCAACCTGGCGTTCCTCATGGGAGGCGTCCCGACGGAAATGGACCCGCGGGTCAAGGCGTGGTACTTCGCGGAGCGCAACCTCATCCTCAACCTCATGCCGGCGCCCTCCGCACCGCCCACGCCGCCGCCGAGCGCGCCTTCGTCTCCAACGTCGCTGAACGCGCCCTCCCCGACGCCGACCGCTACGCCGACCTCTCCCGTCACTCCGGGAGACGACGAGGAGCTGGCCGTTTGAGGAGTTCTATGTTCACGTCTCCCGCCTTTTTTGTGCGCCGGACTATTGGCATGTTTTGATCGCCGGATCTGTGGTGGCGATCGCCGGACCTATGGCATATGACCGACGCCGAACTGTGGCATGATCGCCGAACTCGCGTCGTTTTGGGTAGCGGGAAATGAGAAGTTTAAATTGCATGTGTTTTGTGGCCGAACCTCGGGGCGCGACTGGAAAGTTGATCCCCCCAGGACGAAAATAGCGTCGGCTTGGACGTTTTGCGGCCTCGCCAGGCGCGCTGGGGGCAAACGGCTGGAGATGCTCTAACTCCATTATACAAACGGAAACGGGTGTGGAGCACCGGGAAGCTCCTCCTACAACTCTGAAGTGATCACCCAAACGGAAACGGAAACGGAAACTAACATCATTATAAACCAACACCTGGGCAGCGAGACCGCGGAAACGTATCCAGACCAGACCAGACTCGCTGGAAATAGCGAGGCAAGCCGCAAACAGCAGCAGCGCACCACCGCCTCCGGTCCCTACCCAGCCGCCGATGCCACCCCGCGCCGCCGCCGGCGACCTCAGCTGAGCATGGCGGCCGCCCCCGCGGGCCCCCAGAACCGCTGCGTCTTCGGTACGCCCCGTTCGCCGCCCTTCTCTCTCACAGTCCCCTCCCTGCCCCTCCCGGTGTCTCCGCGTGCTATGTGCCTGCGTGCGCGTCCCTTCCTCCGATTCGATCCGCGGGCTAGGAGCTTTCGCCGAGATTCGGGTGGGAGTGGTCTGGCCCCAATTGGCTACGCGAGTAGAGCTCGATTTGGGCCCCCCAATCTCGCTGCTGCATCCTCCGTCGATTCCCCGTGGATTTCCCTTCGTGTGTGGGTGGCCGGTGCGGTTTTGGGTGGTACGAAGCGCGTTTAGCTGCTCCCACCGCTAGATTTGGAGTCTAATTTCATTTCATTTTAGTTTTCGTACTGTCTAGGGTTTGCCTCTTTTTTTTATTCATTCATGTTCGTCACGCCGTTGACGTTGTTTTCCCCCAAACGAAGGTGCCCGCTAGTTGGCTTGTTCTGTATCCAACGTGTGTGACGCTGATAATTGTCACACATTTTGTGTTGATTCAATTGCTGCGGTATGAGTAGGTTCTTGAGTTTGATTGACGCGGGTGTTGGCTGTGGAATTTGGTTGCAGTTGGGAACATACCATATGACGCGACGGAGGAGCAGCTCGTGCAGATATGCGAGGAAGTCGGGCCCGTGGTCTCCTTCAGGTTTAGTTGAACCGTGCAAACCCTATCAGTAGTTTTCTAATTTGACCATGTTGTGCAGATAGACATGTTTGTTCAATTATTGGATTAATCAGTTTAAATACCCGTGTGTCCCCCTTTCGTTTTCTTTTAAAATGAGGAATTTGCACATTGCTGCTAAGCATGATCTCAGAACTTAATAGGTTGTTGTAGGCGTCGCCCTGCTTATGGATGCTGCCTCTGGCCTTTCGAAAGATAAGAGTGTTGAATGCTGAAATGATATCCTGAATATCTGATATAGCTAGTATTATGGGGATCACTTTGACTACACATGCAAAGTGTAAATTACCCTTACCAAAAATAACACGAAACCCTAAGATACACGTGTGTGCTGCTTCTTGATCACTGTTTTTCAACAAGTGACATTATACTAAAACTAGTTATGAGTTATTTCTATCCCTGGTAGCCTTTTTAGCGTTCGACGAAGCTGATGACTCCGTTGAACTGTGACTGCTGGATACTGACTGCTCAAAATTGCTTGCAGACTGGTTGTTGATAAGGAAACAGGAAAGCCAAAAGGTTATGGATTTTGTGAATACAAGGATGAAGAGACAGCTCTAAGCGCACGCCGGAACCTTCAGGGTTACGAAGTTAATGGTCGTCAGTTACGTGTTGATTTTGCTGAAAATGGGAGGAACACTGACAGAAATAGAGAAAAGGTGGAAGATCCTCAGTTTATTACTGTAGAAGAACCTTATTTCTCACCCAGCAAGTCCTATGTTAAGATGAAAGCTTGTATGGTTTTGGTTCCCATGAATTATAATACTAGTCTTTTCTCCAACCACCATGTGTCTCCTGTTTCACTTTCTTGCACAGCATGTGTATGTATGTGCAGATTCCTGTCTGTACATATGCACACCTGCTATTCTGCCAAATTACCTTGTGGAATTATAACTCTGGTATTGCGAATCTTCTTTGGTATCGCGGTTCTAAAACTATCTCTAATGTCTCGATTTGCCTTCTTTTACGAAAGTAGCGTGCCAAAGTTACTGGAGTAACAAAAGCAATGTCATGGTTTCAAATATCTCCAGAATTGTACTGAACACGCGAGGTTCTCTGCAAATAGCAAAAGAAGAATTATCTTGTAGAGGATGCATACGTGGTCAATGCATCTATAGTTGCATCCTTTGTGATATGCTCAAGCAATGTTGTTGGAATTATAAGTAAAATTTATCTCTGAAATTATATATATAGTTGGCTTTCTCTTCTGGCTTATCATTACATTATTACCCTTTTCTCTCAAAATAATTGCCATGCCCTTAGCTGCTATCAGCAGCCTTTGTATCTATCCCCACACCAGTGACTGATGCTGATATGTATGTGCCGATTTTTGTTACCAAGTTATCAGAACGCATCCACAAGAAAATAATGTGTATCAAAGTTTCACAACTGGATGCAGTTGATTGGTTGATACAGTGGTTAAAATAAGGACACAATTTTTATGCTAAATTTTCTGGAGATCATAGTGAAATAGTATTGCATGACAAGGCCACTAGTTTTCACTGCCATGTTTGTAACTTTGCATATTGGAAACTAAGTAGATTTACTATGGAAATGGAGTTAGTGCAATCACAATTTATTTCATGCATGGGCAGTATGAAATCAGTATGAAATCTTATCCAATTGGAGTTGTCAATAAAGAAGCAGATATTGACTTAATTTTTGATATGTTTATGCATTGCAGGGTCGTGGAGGACCAGGAATGTCATCTAGTGTTGGTTGGTTTCAATTTCTTGATCATCATTTAGTTTATGTGTATTTCAAACTTGCCAGTTTTATGTCCGTGCACGCTAACATTGGGATCTTGATGGAATCCTGCAGATGCTCAGAAACAATTAACCACAACTCCCGCTGTAGGGGAAACAAGCCTTCATCAACTTATTGGTCTTCCACCGGCAATACATGCTGCTTCTGTGATGGCTGGCGTTCTTGGGGGAGCTCAAACTGCAAATGTACAAAACGGTTTGCCTGTCCAATTTGGGCTTGGAAACGACCCTCTTACCCATTACTTGGCGAGGATGTCAAGGCATCAGTTGTATGAAATCATGTCTGAGTTGAAGGTTATCTTGAAATATCAATATCAATTTCATGAAGATTTAAATTGCTCACCGCTAGTTTTAGCTTGTTAATGTTTTTTTTTTGTATATGGCAGACCCTAACTACTCAAAATAATGACCTTGCCAAAAAACTGCTGCAAGGAATTCCACAGCTTCCAAAGGCCCTATTTCAGGTTAGCTTTGCTAGGGATTGCTCAACTGATCAATTGTTACTTTCTGTTCCTGCTTTTGTGTACTTGGTCCAAAATTTATAATATAATGGAGTCTGTATGAGTTCTCCACCCAAAGTTGTGCCTATTTTTGTTAGTTTGCTTCCTTCATCTTCACAAATTTCATGCACCCTTCTTAATTTAAATTTAACCAACTCCTATGTTTCATGTTTGCTAAGCCACATTGAAGCTTTCTTGTTCCAAATGCTTGCATCAAGTATTCCGGTTATGCTTGTTAGAACTTTTATGTGATTCATGGTTGTCTTCTTCACCCAGAAGGCAAAAAAAAAGTATGTTCCCTTAATTTATTGAATAGGTTTGGCTTATATGTGTGTACAGATGAAATATTTGTTGCGTTCATGTGGAGGCCATTCTTGAAAGATAGGAAGGCCAGCCAACTTTATATGTTAAGCCTTGTGATTCCATGGAAGAACTTTTTTGAAATACTTGTTCATTGTTCAGTTGTCACTCTAGGGTAGAATGGAATAAATGGAATATTAGAACCTCATAACTTTTTTCTTGTTGTAATGCAGGCACAGATAATGCTCGGGCTGGTGACACCTCAGATGGTATATTCTTGCTTTGTTCTGAGTTTGATGTACCTGATGTTTTCTTGATTCTTTAATATACTAATCTAGGTCTGTCAAAATCGCAGATGCAGATGGCTAAGAGCCAACAGCCCTCTAGCTCGTTGGCACAATCTTCTCACATCAATGAATCATTTCCGCAGCCAGATGCTGTGATACCAATTGTTCATAGACCTCCACCAAACCCTAATGCCATGCAGGAACAAGCACCGCTGCATAACTTTCCTCTGTATCAGCATTCATCTCAGCCTCCAGTCAAAATGTTTCCACATGGACATCAGTCTGGGGTGCTGGCACACCCTCCAATGCTATCTCAGCCCTTTGGCACCTCTTCCAGTGTTCCTACTCAACCCCTTGTAACCTCAGGAGGCTTGATATCACAAGTTCAGCCTTCATTTTTGACACAGCACCCTAGACCACCAGTTAAGCCAACTAATGTACAGCAACTACCCTCAACTAATCCTCATCTCCCCCAGGTATTTTTTTTCACATACAAGGAGCTTATGGTTTTTCACTAATGATGTGATAAGTAGCAAGCCACAGTTTGTGCTGACCTATTAATCATCTTGATTGGGTCTTCTAATTCACAGAATGCCTGTAAACTATGTACTTGAAACCACACAGTACATCAACTATTTGTGTATCTTTGCTTACACCCATAAATTAACTGATTTTTTTGTAGTCAAGTTGGACACGATTCACTAATTTTGCTGTCCACAAAATTGAACTCGTGTCACATTGCAGGTTGCTGCTGAACCCGAGATACCCCCGAAGGAAATTAGATTGCCTGATCGAGCTAGTCATCAGGCAGAGTTAGATCATCCCTCAAAATTGAGAAAATTGGAGGATGGAACATCAACGCCTGGAATAGTGAACAATAATCCTGCTGTTTATTCGGCTCCATCGCAGGTAGTGGTCCCTAGTGGACCATCAGGGAGCTATAGTTCTGGTGCTGTTAACTTTCAGCAACCAGAGAATGAAGCGCCTCAGGTAATCCCCTCTAAATTTTAGTTTCAGTTTCCAGCTTTCCTGTTATTTTATTATACCTTCCATTCTTGGATGCTGGTAAAAGTATCTGCAGAATCTGATCTAACTAAAGTTCGAACATTTTGCATTGTGTCTATGGAATTGAATTGTACTGAGGCACAAGGTTTCTAGACTTAATTTTCATGTGTTCACAATTCCAATTCTTCTTGTAATGGTGCAGCTCACGCCAGACGACGAGTCGGCCCTTCTGCAGCAAGTCTTACAACTGACACCTGAGCAGCTGAGTTCATTGCCAGTAGAGCAGCAGCAGCAGGTGATGCAGCTTCAGAAGATGCTGTCAGCTGGTAAATAGCGGCATGACACCAGCTGAGTAGGCACAGCGAAATTGTTAACCTACATAGTCAAACAAACATTGAAGAATTGGCTCGTCTAGCCACTCACGTGACTTCTCAACTTTGTTGGTATCTCTGGGCCATCAGTTTTGCTCCTGATTATTTATTTGGCATTCTTTGTAAAGTTGGAGGTAAAAATGTGGTGGCAAAAGAAATTGTGAAGAAAGATGATAATTGTCCATTAGCTCTGTAACATTTTAGAAAAAAAAAATCCTGTCAAGAGAAGGGAGGTGCATTTGTGTTCCTGTATTGTTTCCAACATCAGATTTTTGTTCTTTTTGTTTGTTTCAGACTCTCCCAAAGATATTGCGAAAGGCACCGGATGTATGCATGATAAATTTGTTATATCATTGTCGTGGGTTTACTATGTTCTTCAAGTTCCTTGATCATAACATGAAATTTGTGGATGAGTGAAAATTGGATAATATAAATTTTGCTAAAATATATGAGTACTATCATATGACTCCAATGAGCTCATAGCTCAAGTTTATTAAAGCTCGCTTTGAATTTCCACAATAAAACGTACCTGCCAAAACACTAAATCAACAAAAATAATTAAAAAAGGTTTTTGTTTTGGCCTTTCACCGAATGTATTATTTGCTATTTTTCTTAGTTTGTATATTATTTTTGTGCATGCACACATGATCTCTTTCAGAATATTTGAAACATGACTATGCAATTATCAGAATTCTTAAAATAAGGATCCCAAGAGTTTGGCAGCCAAAATCAATTATTAATACATATTTATATAATAAGATTGTAAGATTAAAGCTGATGAGGAGTGGTTGCTTGTTTGTGTCCCATAGAACATCGTGTTCGGATCTCCTCTGACTTCCCAAAACTCCACAAATTCAGCTTCTTATCTTAGCTTCTCACTCCACACGGCTAATCATGTTCGTTCTGCACCTTGGCTAGCTTCTCCATCGCCACCTTGGGCTGGCACTGTCTAGCGCTAGCTTGTGCCGGCTGGAACCAGCCCAAGTCGGGGTTAGTGATAGATTTCCTCAAGTCACGTATCGATTCGGGGAGGGTGGATGAAACATTTTCTTTGGCGGTGGCGCTTTGGCTGTAAATGTAAATGTGTGCAACTCTTGCTTTTCAGTTTCATCGAGCTGGGCCGATGGTGCTTCTTGTTTTTACACTACGGGAGGGTCTAACCTGTTGGATTTAGCTTCTTGGAGCTCAGACATTCGGCCCAACTCCAAGTGAGAAGTTTGTGGAGTTTGAAGTTAGAGAGAATTAGAACACGCCCTTAACATGGGAAAGTCTACATGCATTGATACAAGTAAACACAAAAGAACGTGCGAGTGCTGACCTATGTCAAGTGGAAACAATGCATGGAGAGAGAGAGGGAGGGAGGGAGGGAGGGAGAGAGAGAAAGAGAGAGAGACTAAAAATTGATCTCGCCTCCCCTTTCCAGAGGCTCGGGGGAAACCCTTGATCTAGGTTTTACCGGATCGGACGATGGCGACACTTTGTGTCGTGTGCCCTCTTGAGGTCATTGTCTTAGAGCTAGATCCGGCTGTGGGGAGCAGTGGTTGTGTTGGTGGCACTGGTTGCTTCCTTCTCCTTTGGTGTTCTCCTGTTTATTGGTGTTGTCTTCCGATGAGGTTGGTGATGTGGTCTCAGTGTGCGAGCTTCTAAGGAGGGGTGGAGATTCCTTTCCGAAGCCGGCTAATGGCGAGTGTGCGTGCCTACGAAGCTATCCGGGTGTGGACTCGGCTCCATGATGCCCTTCGATATCGCCGGCGGCACCGCTGCTGTGTTGTAGCCTCGGCGGCATGCGGCTCTTCGTCCAGGTGTGGACTCGGCTACGCGTTGCCCTTCGGCTGCGCCGGTAGCCTTGAGGTGTCATGGTTTGGTCTCGGCGGATTGAAGCTTTTCGTCAACAACGGTGGAGCTTCTCGTGCACTGTGCCTCTTGTTGGTTGGTTGACGAAGGAAGCTGAAGGCCCTCCCCGAGGAGATTGTATCGTTGAGTCTTAGATTGCTGACCTTTGTCTCTCCTTTTTTGTTGTTTCTTCTGTAATCCTCTTGTCTCTTGTCTTTGTAATCTCTGTAATTTCCTGGCTCTGCCAGTTCCTCTTAATGAATGAAACGTAGCGCTGGCTACTTTTCGTCAAAAAACTAAAAATTCACGCCCAGGAGTCCTTGTCTCCCTCGCTTCGTGTCTATGGCCCACATGGCTCTCGATGATTAGATGTAGAAAATAGGTCGGACCACACTGTTGAGCAGGCTGGATCGAGCCCCGTCACTCTCGCCTCGCCCTACTTTCTCTTTTCTCTCACAATAGATATTCTTTTACTCCCTGCCAAAGCAACTTCCTCCATTTACCTTGCTGAAGGATCGAGTTGACGACCTGGGGGAGGGGGGGGGGGGGGGGTTGAGTAGGTCTCTACAATTTTTAGTCTTTTCTTTGCAAGCTTTAGGAAACTTGCAGATAATTAAAGTTAGGAGTTATCGTAAATGCAACTATGTGATACAACATATATGAACACAAATGACAAAACACCCGGAATATAGAAATAACCGAGGCACGTGGAGACAAAAATGTATACTGATGTTCACTTCTTTGGAGGGAAGCCAATCACGTTTGTAGAGATTTATAGGGAGAGGGGAGATCTGACTGTTACTCAAAAAGTAAGTAACCCAAAAGTTCTGAAGAAAAATACACTCGGCATACTAGTCATGTTCAGAAAAATTAACGACCACAAAGGAAACACACATTTCTGGTAGTGTGTGGTACCCTCGCTGGTACCGGGTTGTCCAGTAACATTTTTAAAGACTCGGCACTCGGAAGTACCGGGAAACAAGAAGAGCGGATGTAATAGGAATGGTCTCAATGAAAATAAAACTCGGCAGTATCGAACAATGTTCTGCAACGTACCGGCGCTAAAAAGAAAATGGGTTTGCTTGGTAGGACTAACTTAATTCTCACGATCTCTGTAGCATTGGGTAGGAAAAACTTGGAGGTATCGGGGCATTGAAATCAAACGGAAAGAGTAAAAGTAGTGTAGGGCCTCTCATCATGTCGACTCCGGGCCTGGTGGGCTAGGCTGAGGACCCCCTTGTTGGTTTTGTCCTGGACCACTTTGGACGGCCCATGGCGATTTACAAAAAAGACTCTGGAAGACTTGTTGTTCGAGACAAGGACTTCTTATCCGTGGAGAATTTCTCCTCACCGGCATAGCCGATTAGGACTCTTGTAATCCTAAGCCTCCGATAACTTATATATACCAAGGCTTGGCTAGTTGATAGAACACAACTCGGATCATTGGATGTACACACAACGATCTCGAGATAGATCACATGTACTTAGTATTCCATCCAAAAGCAATAAAACATAAGCATGACGTAGGATTTTATCTCTCAGGAAAGCCAGAACCTGGGTAAAAGCTCATGCCCTTATTACCATCGTCTCAAAACCCTTAATTTGGGACCCCTACCCGAGATCTGTCGGATTTAGCTCCGTCAGTATCTAAGAGATCCACTTTCACATCCTTTGCAAAAAAAAAAACAAAATGCAACATTTTGGGTCCTACCTTATAGAGTACAAACTTATTCTACAAATGATTATTGTTGCCTACGGAAGAGCACCTCAGAATCAAGAGGACATCTATACTCACTTGTGGGTTTTGATGTAATGGCAAGTGATTAGAGACTACTTCAAGATAAACCACCTTGTTTCGTGTGCTCTTCATTTCTGTTATTTTTATCCTCCCCGTCACTTTGTACATGCTTTAATTTTAGCTTGCTTTGATTGTGCTGTCTAGCTTAGCTAGGTTCTCTTTTCATATATTGTATGTTGATTCAACTTAGTCACATTTTAGATAACCTAACTTCGTAATTCCTAAAATCAACTAACTAAGTTAAAATTTGTAGTCATCTTGCTTTAATACTCCTGTTAGAAATATAACGTTGTGCAATAAATTGCCACATTCGTTTGGCATGGCATTAATTTCTCAAGAACACATATTTATACATAAATAGTAAAGTAAAACAAATGTATCTCTATTACTTCCTCCATCTCAGTTTACAAGTCTTGCACGTATATCTAGATCGTCAATTTGACCAACTTAATAAGAGCCATATATTACAAAATATATATCGGTAGAAACTTTAGATGTTCTATTTTCTAATGATATAATTTTTATATTAAAACAATATTTTATATAAATCAAGTTGACAACTTAGATACACGTGCAAAACTTATAAACTGATATACATCCGTTGGTGAAGCCTTCCCATCCAAAGCCATGTCTTCTATTAACTCAATCAAATCAAATACATTACCATACCCATACCCAAATCAAATCAAACCTTACAAACAAAACCTCAACTAAATCAAAAATTTCCTTGTCTTCTTCTATTTGTACTCAAATCAAATCTTATGAAAATCTAGAATATGATGGGTGTATGTCAAACATGATGAGTGTTAAATCACTAGAATATGTATGCCCCTGTTGCAACACACGTGCAATTAGCTAGTGTGCTTTATATTTCAGTAATTAAACTACATTTGGTAACACATACATGACGTGGCAATGTAAGAAGAACTGCTTGATAAACAAGGGATCCAAGACCTGCTAACCACATGATCTAAAATGGGGCAAGCAGGTATAATAGAACTTTTGCGCCCTGATAATTTTTTTAGCACCACCTGATTATCCATGCATGAAACATATTAAGTTCGGGTGCAGCAATGCCTAAGGGGTTACAGGGTAGAAGGCTACAACCTACACTCCCACAGATAAGGGCAAAACAAAAAAGAAAACAGCTACGATTGGTTTGTTAACATATACTGTGTGTTACAATTGCTGGAGCACTCATTACAGATACAATGAGTTGGCAAACATGATACCCCGGCGTAAGCTCTCGCTCGCCGATCCAAACTTGCTCTCAAGGTTGACCTCCCCAACAGCTTCAGCGGCGGCTTTTAGCTGGCAAACAAATTCAGTCAGTTGGTTCGAAAAGGAAAACAAAGCAAGGTAATTTTCTTGACTATTTACATAACTTTGTAGTACAAAAGTGAAGTGTTGGGCATGCAGAAAAGGGCAAAGAAGAAAGTCGATGCCGATCACAATTTCTACATGGAGATAAAGAGAAATAGAGAACATTTCTTACATATCTAGCTACACAATTCAACTTGTTCATCATATTCAGTCATGTCAGAGTGAGAGTAAATGTTGACAGTTTATGGGCATCCCTAGAAGGGCATGTCACATTTGTATTCACATGCACATTGATCCAATGGATCAATCAAAGGCAGATCTTTTTTATTCGCATGCACTTTAAGCCGAATGGGACAATCAAAGGCAGACACTCTCGTTATCCAAGTGATTTCAGTTCTAGTGCCGGGAACTGACAGGTGGTTTACCTGATTCAGAAATTCATCCAGCCTCCTAACTAGCCTTATGATGCTTCCTTCAAAAATGTCGGTCATTTCTGTCACCTCTCCGAAGGTGGCGCCCTGTGTGGAAAATGTTTCAGGAATCTACATATAATTGCAGCAGCAGTACAGATACAGAGTATGATTGCATCAGATGTCGAGATTATGCATGATAAGAATCAATGTCACAATTGGAAATAAGATATCTCAACGCCTGGAAAATTCCCCCAAAAAAAGAAAAACGGAACACAATATCTATAGTTTAATGAACTGCATAGTCTGACCAACCTTTGACCAGCAGTATATGACGTCCATCAGGTAGGGTTTACAAGTTGATTCAACATATTCCTCAACATTTACATCCAATTTGCATTCTCGTTGTACCTAAAACAAGAGTGAGAAATCAGAGTTCCCAATCAAGCTTAGGGATCAAGGAGATGGGTGGCAATATAGTGATGATACAACAAGTATGCACCTCTGCTATTTTTCTTGCAGCCTCCTGGAGCTGGATCATTGGTTTAGAAAGCTCATTTCTCAGGCGTATTTGCTCACTTGACTTCTCACACGGTACAAAGCAGCTAACAACAGAAGCAACTTGATGATGATCAAGATCATTAAATGTACCTAGTCACATAAACATATTAATGCAATACTGATTATAAAGTAAGCAAAAACCTGAACCCACAGTCATATTAAACAGGTACCATTAAACATAAGTTCAGTGATAAGCAGCTCATCCCCAGTGTCTATCAAACAGGCAGCACGCCCCTTTAACTGGAGAACACCATCCGCATCAATATGACCCAGCATCTTCAGAACGCGTGACCGGTTTTTCAGTTCATCCCTAAATTTTTGTAGCTGAATGGAGGAGAATGTGAGAACACATTTAGCTGTTTAACAAGGATCAACCATGCAAACATTCAACCAACCTGTGAATCCCGCATCTTTGACTTTAGTTGCTGAATTTCATGATTCAATTCAGCTTTTCTTTGGTACCATGACAGTTGCTGCTCACTTTGATCAGACTGAGACACAAAAATAGCAAAAAATAAGTGCATCAAGCAAAAACGGGACTGGGCATTTCTTAATTGAAAAGCGACGATAAGGCATACCTTATGAAGCGGGTGAGAACATAGTTTCTGCTCAAGATCCTCAAGTTTATGAACCAGGTCAACTAATTCAGGTTCTTCAATACCCATGTCCTATTAATTATACCAGAATGTCAAAAAATTGCACCATGATTCAAAATTGTCACTTTAGGATGACAGGTGATATATTTTTAGGAAAGAATGCCAGCAGAAGTTAGAGCAAAGGAGCCCATCAAATGGTTTGCAGACTAGAAATAAGCAGGTGAAGACCATATCAGTAGTTTAACTACTTCCTCCGTTCCTAAATATAAGTCTTTTTAGAGATTTCACTAGGGGACTACATACGGAGCAAAATGAGTGAATCTAAACTCTAAAGTATGTCTATATACATCCGTATGTAGTCTTCTAGTGAAACCTCTAAAAAGACTTATATTTAGGAACGGAGGGAGCATATAGCATTTATTTTCTGCGTCTGTATATCATGCATGGACGATGTACTGAGGAAAGACAGATATGATATATCTCATCCGGAGAGCTGTGCTAATGTACATCTAAATCCTGACAAGATAAATTTGACTTCCCTTTTTTGGAACTTTCAGCCTCTCTAAACAAAAATGGTACTTCTAGTGCAAAAATTAACAATGAACTGAAAAGAGGCGTTATGTAAGAAGAATTTTCACCGTAATTGGATGTAGCTTTGGAAGCCCTTGGGGGTAACGCTTTCCTAGTTCTTGAACTGCAAAAAGTATGTTTTGTCTTGCTTCAGGTGGTCGCAGATCAGATGGAATGCTGATTCTAATGCTGCTTAGACCACATACCAAAGGTAATGGTACAGGCACCTGCAAAAATCTCAACATTAGTCAAAAGTAATTTTTGGGCCATCGCTAAATGAGAATAATAAAATGACTAGCAAACTGAAGATAAACGACCACAATAAAATCCTTTGTCACGATCTTCAACTCACCACATGCATTTCTCCCTTCTCCCCAGGGCGAGGTGGGCATGGCTTCGAACGCAATCCACTCTCACTCGAACTAGAAGAACAATGAAGCAAGGTATCCACTATATCGTTATTATTGCGGGATGCACTTAATGCAGGGGGGAGACTACTAGATGCTGGAGGTTTCTTTACAACATTTACAACCACACCCCATCCCCAGTCTGTTGAACCATCCCTCACTTTAACCTGCCATAATGCAAATTACTCAGTGAATGGAATCTGTGAAAATTTTACAGAATCCACATCATAGGCCATAATAAAGCAACTCACCAAACAAGCAAAATGATGAACAGAAATACACACAGTATTCATAGTGTAGTGCTGTTTCTCATCAGTCAAATAAGCGGTGATAACTGATGAACATGCACATCTCATCCACAAGCAAGAACAGAACCTAGGAGAAATAGTTACGTACCAGCCTTCCGGGAACCAAATATAACAAAGCTCTCTCTGGTCTAATCATCTCAGACATGATTTTCTTCTCAAGTTCAGATATATCAAGCCCTAATTTGTGATATTCAGCAAGATCATTCTGTACAAGTAGAGGTGATACATTGTTAGTCAAACAGAAGCACAATAATGTATACTACAACCGAAATAACATACCTCTCCAGAAGAGCCCAGCAAGCTAGCTTCATTTTCCAACCTTGTAATCTTCTGAACCACTTCAGGTAATGCCTGAAAAGCAAGGAAAGCTAATCTTTGGCATTCAAATGAATATGTCATAAAAGGCATCTTTAAGGTTGATACAAACCTTTTCATACTGAAACTGGTGGAATGAATTCCGGATCACATGTTCGGCAGTAAATTGGCCCTCCGCGCGACTCAGCAAATTCAGAATAGTGTAGTAGCTCAGTCGGAAAGTACTGATGAGAGGTGCTGGTTTACCTAACACCATGTCCTTGATAACACTCATTTCCATCTGAAAAGTTGAATTATGTTAAGACCAAAGGTCAAATGTCAAACTAAAGAAGCACGTGAGCACAAAACAAAAGCTTTAGTGTATATATGTTGCATAAGAATCACGGCATAAAAATAAATCTTGAAAAGCAATTCAAGCGTGAATATGGAACAAAACAAGTGTCTTACAGGACAGCTTCAATAGCGCAAAACAAATGTTAACACAACTACTAAGAATTCGGAGCAAATTAATTCTGCATAACAAGTATTGCAAGCTAAGTAAAGCTTGATATGAGAAGTAGATTCAAGCATGAACATAGAACAATGTCTCTTGGGAGGACAACTTCAACAGAACAAAATGACTTCAACACAACTACTGAAGAGGGTGTTTGGTTGAGCTTTTACTTGGCTTTTTCACTTTGGCTTATAAGCCCAAGAAGCACCTATTTAGGTGCTTTCAACTTTGGCTTTTGGCTTTTGTCTCTAAATAGTCCAAAAGCCAATGCCGAAAGCAATACATACGCCGTTCTTAGTTCTCACATGAGAACTAAGAACAGCGCATGTATCATTCAAATGCAAAGTTCAATAGTCTAAAAAAATAAGCTCATAATGACTTCCGAGTTCCGACTACATGCCACTGCATACACATAATTAACTAATAAAAACTGTCAAGTTTAAATATCAAACTGGTAAACATCTACCAAAATCAGAACCATGACTACAAGTGAAATAGCAATGATTTGTGTTAGACAAAAATAAAGCAGTAATCAGTTATCACATTTCATTATCATAATCAACACAGAAAGACAACTGCAGAATCTGGACGGACATGCATTTGATGAAATTATTGTACTAGAAAGACATACAAATTCCGCGTATGATCATCGTGCTATATAAAATCTATTAAGAAGAACAAAGATAGTTGGAACAGAAGACTACACAGCCTTACCTTTTCATCTATCATTATAACACAAATGCCACGTTCATCCTTGCCACGCCGACCGGCTCTTCCACTCATCTAGAAAGAAAAAACAAAATTATTGTGAGAAGGGCTCGTACATTCTATTCACCTACTAACTCTACATATATATGCCTGACTTCACTTCATGTACATTAGATTTACCTGTATATATTCTCCAGAACCAATAAAACGGTTACTATCACCATCCCATTTTTTGACAGATGTAAAGACAACTGTTTTTGCAGGCATGTTCAGTCCCATTGCAAACTGAAGAATAACAATCATGAGTGAATCAAATGCTGCTACTAAACAGTGAAAATAATTCCAGAAAGTATAAAACAATAGTTATCTGACTTTCTCTAGTTCAAAAACCAAAAATAGAAGTCTCTTTGAGGAGTATAGTTCCAAATTATGCACATGCCAATGGATAAAATTAGTTTAGCGTCAAGCAGGGTAATCAGGTTAAAGCGCACACCGTCTCAGTAGCAAAGAGAGCTTTCACAAGACCTTCTTGGAAGAGCAATTCCACCAGCTCCTTAATTATTGGAAGCAGTCCAGAATGGTGTACTGCGATACCTCGTTTAAGAAGAGGCAACATCAACTCTATAGCAGGTAAACCTCTATCTTCCTCGCTTAAACAGAAAATAGCACTACGGAAAACCTGTTCAATGCTATCCTTTTCTTCTTCAGTGTTGAAATCAAGTTTTGACATCGACATCGCATGGTGCTCACATTCCCTTCTACTAAAGCTGAAAATAATGACTGGTTGAAACTTGCGCTCCATAATCATCTGCAAATTAGCGATCATCAAAATTAAGAAGGGATAGACTGGAAGAAATTAAACCAAACTATAAAACATCAACAGCTAAACAGTGAATATCATCAACAAGTGAGACATGAACTGTCCCTAGTTTTTAAAGCCAGCAGGTGGTAAACTACAAAATATATGCATGCTTGTACAAGAAAGCATAAACCATCTATTATTTGTAAATTCAGAAAGCACAATAAGGCCAGAATTTATCTTGCACTAAAGTATGTCAGTGGCTGCCTACCTTGACAATTCTGTATATGTCAGAAGTTCCAGAAGCATTCCCACCTTTTGCAATTCGACCACTGGCTTTAGGCCCACCACTCTTCTTCCCATCTAGTTGACTAGGTTGCTTCGCAAATGTGTCTTGCAGCTTCAGAAAATTATCCTCCCTGAACTGACCATTTTCATCTACTACGAGGTAGAGACCAGACCCACCTATTGGGAACACGTAATGCTGTAACGGTGTCGGCCTGAAGTCTGTGTACACCACGTGACAAGGCTGCTTGTGCAGATTGCATATCCACTCAGCAAACTCGGTTGCATTCGACATGGTAGCAGAAAGAAAGACCATCTTGATGGCAGGGGGAAGGAAAACTATACTCTCTTCCCACACAACGCCTCTCTCCCGGTCCTTCATGTAGTGAATCTCATCAAATATAACCCAACCAACTTCCTTGATCACCTCGGAACCCCTATAGAGCATTGCCCTCAGGATTTCCGTCGTCATGACCAGGCAAGTAGCATTTGGCTGAAGCGTGACATCACCAGTCATCAAACCAACATCAGAAAACTCCTGACTAAGCTCACGGTACTTCTGATTGCTCAGAGCCTTCAGTGGAGAGGTATATATAACCCTCTGCTTGTCTCTAAACGACATTGCAATGGCATACTCAGCAATGGCTGTCTTCCCCGCAGAGGTGTGAGCTGAGACTAAGACAGATTCGTTCCGCTCCAAGCAGGCGATCGAGACACTCTGGAAGGGGTCAAGCTGAAATGGGTATGTCTTGGCCATTTTCCCGTTAAACACAGGGTTTGAAAGGGTCCCATGTACGGCCTCGTCCTTGGACAAATCATAGCCATTGGGGGCAGCAACCTCATGGATGCACGTCCGGGAGAGGTTCTGACGCTTGGCAGCCGAGCCAGGCAGCGACTGCTGTCCGTCCAGAACAGCGGCAGCGGAACTGTCCTCTGAATCCAGCTCGGGTGCTTTACGCTTGCTGGTATTTTCCACCTCTTCCATTTTTCTCGACAGTACCTACCTATCACATCAGAAACATGAGGCAATTGCAGCAGTAGAGTATCAGAAACATTACTTGCATTGCATGCCTAAAAAGAAAAGAAGGCATTGCGTGCAGACAGCAGACATGATTGGATAGGAACAGCAGAGCTAGAATGGAATTACAGCTTAACATATCAAGGAAGTTATGGATTTGGCAAACGATGGCCAACTTGCAAAATTCCAATACCACAGTAGTACCAGTTAATTAATTAAACGAGAGTAAAACCCTAAGCCACTGCAGTACCAAAATTAGATTATTTTTCGATAACTGATGCCGGAGACGGAGTGTCCCAGAAGCTTCCTAATATACTTCCCACAATCACCTGCAGTAACTCCCACCACACGAAATCGATATATACAATATAAAGAACTAGAGAAAAATGCCAGAATAAACGGACTGAGAATACAAAAGCGAAATGAATCGATCCGAGCAAGCTACATAAGGTGGGAAATGGGGGGGTTCAATTAAACCATAGAACCTCGGGAGCCTTACAATCAGCGTCATCCCAAAACCCTAGTGGAAAATTTGCAGAAAGGGACGAACAAGTCTTTTCCCCTTTCCTCGTGCTCAGGATTCTCGTGCGTGAAAACAGCTCGGCCTGGGAATGGTTTGGGCGGAGAACGGGTTCTACGCTCGTTCTTGGCACCTCCGCTGCCGTAGCAACGAAGACCGAATCGGGGCCCGGAACACGCATCGGAAGAACGTACCCGCGAGGAACTGGAGCAATAGACAGATCTCAGCGAGGGCTTACCTCTCCCTCTCTGTCTCTCTTGACGGCGAGGAAGGAGCAGCGCGGCTACTAGAGTCCGGCGGGGAGGCGGCGCTGCTGGAGGAGGTCTGATGATGGGGAATGATGTCGGGCAGCGCTCCGGTCCGGCCGGTGGCAGGCAACCCTCTCAGGCTCTCACTCGTCCGAACCTCTCGTTGAATCGCCGAGGGGCAACAGTTGTTTTCGGACCGAAATGCAACAGTTAACATGCATTTTATTAACTGGCGCCTGCAGTGTACGTAAATGGGCCGGCCCATCTAGACGCCGGCTGACAAACTTTTTTTGAAAATTCTATGAATTTTTTGAATATTGATGAACTTTTTAAATTTTGACGAAATTTTTTAAAAATTGGTGAACTTTTCTCTGAAAATTGACGAACATTTTCGAAAATATTTAAATTCTATGAACTTCTTTGAATAACGATGAACTTTTTTTAAAATTGATGAACATCTTTTTGAAAATGGATGATTTTTTTTTCAAAATTAATGATCTTTTTGAAGATTTATGAACTATTTTTCAGTTCAATGAACCTTTTTAAAATTTCTACGAACTTTTTTCAAATTTAATGAACTTTTTAAGAATTTAATGAACTTATTTTTCTGAACTTTTTTTCAAACTGATGAACTTTTTTCAAAATTGATCAACCTTTTTTAAAGATATGAACTTTTTTTTCAAAAGGCCATTCAGTGTTCCAGTTAGGGTTGCTACATGGGTCACCCGGACGCGAGCCGTTCAGGCAGATAGGACGGCTCACGTTGTCCCCCCGAGTAGCTTCTGTGACAAGCCAACACGGGACAAACGGAAACGACGCACTCTTCGCCCGCGAGCAGTCCAGGGAGGCGGGTACTCCACGATCCTTTATAGGAGTATTGAGTAGTCTACATGTGGTATGTCTTAACCGGGTTTCGCTCGGTTTTTCATTAGTTGTCTAGATAATTCTTTTATGCTTAATTAATCAATGAGATAAATCCTTTGCCTCCATCTCGAAAATGAAAATAAACTCAAATAAATCCTGGAAATAAATAACACTCAAACGCAGGGCGCGGTCCATTATTGCATCGGTTAGAGTGTGGTTGTTGTAGAATGCGGCTGTATCGAACGAGACCTCCTAACCGGCGACTCAAGCATCCAAAAATTGAACTGGCTGTTGTGGGAGGCCAGCTAGGCCGTAGCCCACCAACGCGAGCCGGTCGGTTTCACTTGGTTCGCCCCGAGCTTAGTTTGATGTTTTGATTGGCTTGGATGTTGACCGTTGACTTTTGAGGGGATAAACATGTATTTAATAAAAAAAGGAATTTGAATAAAGATCACAAATAAAAAAATGATTTTTTAAAATTCATTAATTCAAAAGAAGTTCATGTATTTTGAAGAAGATTTCACAAATTAGAAATAAGTTCGTGAATTTAAAAAAAAAAGAGAAGTTAATGAATTTTAAAAAGCTCATGGATATTATGGAAAAAATGGTCATGGATTTGAAAAATTTTCACGAATTTTGAAACTGTTCATGGTTTCCAAAAAAAATCATGAGTTTTAAAATTGTTCATGATCATAAAAGAGAATCGTGGATGTAAAAAACAAACATTGCAAACTCAAAAAAGTACTGACATGAGTTTGAAAAAGAAACGAGGAAAATCTGGTTGGAAGCTTTTAGAAGCTTCACTAAACTTTATAGTGTAGCTTCTGTAAATGAAAAAATGCAACCTACATGGACCGACCCATCTCCTAGGTAGTGTGTGCCATTTGCCAAAAGAACCTGGGAGCTCCTAGTCAGCGGTGCACGGGCCCGTTAACGACCCGACGCATGCAGTGTCGCTGGCATGGGCCGGCCCACTAGCACGCTCGCGAGCTGCTCAATTTTTTTTTTCTGTTGATCCATTAGGAAAAAACCACCCAGATTTTCTATTTGTTACGAAAATAAAAATAAGAAATCAAAAAAGGTTTACAGATTTAAATAAAAAGGTTCATCCATTTGAAAAAAAGTTCATATCTTTAAAAAAGGTTCATCAAATTTGAAAAAAGTTCCTTATAAGTGTTGCAGCTGAAGCGCAAAATTTAGGACAGTAAAACTGAGCCTAAACCGAGCTCTCTCATGACTTTGGCATTTCTGGCCGTCAGATTTCGCGTTTGAACCGTTTCTAATCGTTAGATCTTCGTTTCAGCCTCAATGTACCGCGACTTGGGCCGCTCCTCCAAATAACTTGGGCCGCTTGTCCTAAGGAGCCGCTACTCTGGGGACTTTTTTGGGCCTGTCGTTGATCCACCAGGTCGCTAACCCTCCCGAAGAAAAAAATTGCTCGACACACAGAAACTGCTCTGTCGCTCCGAGAGAAAGAAGGGGATCCGGCGCTGCTCGAGAGGTGAGAGCCCGATGCGGGGATGGATGGATCGGTCATGGCGACGGTGCACCCTATCTTTCCGGCGACGGGTGATGTCGCTGACGCCCCATCTCTCTTTCTCCCACGATAGCTGGCTCACCTCAACCCTTTCCCCTCTCTCTCGCAGGTCGTTAGTTTCCCTAACCGCGGCGGCGGCGGCGGCGGCGGCGAGCCGGCGACTCTGGGTCATGTCACCACCATCACATGTAAGCCCCATATCCGCACGATCCCATCTCTCTTCCTCTCTCAGCAGAAGAGCCCTAGGCGCACACCCCCCCTCCCCTGCTCGATTCTTTGTTTTCGCGCGACCTATAACAGAGCGAAATCCTGTGTCGGCAAGGCAAGAACTCAGACGCGCTAGGAGGATACGTTAGCCACACTTTTCTAGGGACGCAAAGGGTGAAGATTAGTTTTTCTTTTCTTTCTTTATTCTTAATTTCTGATTTGATGTCGCTATGTTGATTCCTTGCAGTGAGTCATGTTCAAAGACATCCTCCAATTCATTAGAACTGATGATCAGGGATCGAAAACATTCAGCCACCGCTCACCGGGTCAACCTGTACTTGCCAATCATGACCGTCAGTCATTGTCACATCGCATTCACCATGTAGCCCAAAGGAGAGCCACAAAATTGTGCATCAGGTATGTTGCTTTGCTTCTCCTAGCATACTGCAGCGACAACTCTTGCTTGCTTCATCTTGTCAGTTGTCACTTTTCCGTTTACTGTTGGATCTTAGTCTGGATTGCGTTGGTTGGATTCCACCTGGTTTCACTCATGTGATTTAGCTTGTTGATTTGGGGCTAGGATTTAGGGAACACAAAAATTAGGAAGCTTGGCCGAATTTACGGATCAATGAAAAAGATGACATGGCAATGTATTTAATTGGAGCTGAGGATTCCTGACTACTTGGTATGTTGGACTATATGGTGGCATATACAATCTGACCTATTAATCACTGATAGCATGAATGGTTCTTCCGATGAAACACATGTGTGTTGGCTTTCATACGATGTAAGGTAAGCATTGTTTTGATTGAAATGGTTAGTTGTGAGAGGCTATGGCTGGAAAATATGTCCGCTAACTCCATATTGGTAATTGATTATGTTATATAGTTGGAAAATAAAATTGTGCTAGCATTTGCAATCTCAAGATTAGGTCTGTATAACTATCTACATATAGGCAAATCTCTATAACTTTGCAGTACAATAATGATATGCCAAATTATTAGCATTATGATTTGGAACAAAAACATTCTAGGATTTTTTTATTCTTACATTAGTATTTTCAATAAATGTTCCCTTCATTCTTAAGGTTGAATAGTTTTTTAAATTATACTGTCCTTCATTTCTAGAATTATCCTTTTCTTACATTACATTTTAGAATAAAGATGTCTTATATTTTCTTGGGATTCTTGCCAAATGAATCATCCTACTTTATATAATTTTCTTCTTCGGAACCTGTTACAGCGGTCTGTCATGGGCATAGAACATTGTTGCATCTTATTTGCATGTGTAAAATTTATCATAATATTACCCTTTCTATTCCATATTTAGTTTAGTCCAGTTTAATCCTCACATATGTTCATCTTCCCATTCATCAGATTCGACGAGAGACTGGTGCTGCTGCGACCATAAGAGCCGGTGATTTCTATACATGCACTGAACCAATGAAAGCTACCATTGATCATGTAGCTTTCCTTGGTAAGAACTAAGAATAATGTATGCTCATATTTGTATAATTTTTAAATATGTGAGTTTGTAATGTATATCACAAAGTGCAGCCAAACAGTTCACTAAATACCCCCTCCGTTCACAAATTTAAGATGTTTTAACTTCTTTCTTTCAATCGGATGTATATAGACATGTTTTATTGTGTTTGTTCACTCATTCCAATCCGTATGTAGTCCATATTGAAATATCCAAAACATCTTATATGTGAGAACGGAGGAAGTAGTATTTTTGCAGTGTCCTTGATTGTTGTTATTTATGGTGAATTTCATTTGTGTTGATCTGAACAGAAAGGTCATTGTTGCATTTTGGTTATGTATATGTAGTACTATTTTTTTTCTATTCAAATATACATGATTCAAGCATTGAGAGTGTCAAACGCACCAATAGTTGAAAGAGCTAATCCATCTACTGAGAACGCTGGGAAGCTTTCCACATGCCCATTGACCAATGCATCTGCTACTTAGTAGCATCAGATACTCCATCCTCTAATTGTATTGCCGATGTCATTTACATATATGTACAGAAAATATGACTTTTTAAGGATGTTACCCTATTATTATTTGGCGTGTCTTGCTGAGAAGTTTTGTCAAGATTAGTACAATAGTCATTAGCTCAGTATCATGGAATACCATTTGGCTCCACTTTCCTTCTACGTTCACCTTTTGGCACATTGGTCGTCATAAATGCTGGGTTGTAGATTTATGACCCAACTTATGAGATGTTATAAAAATCTTGGTAGACACGAAACTAAGAGGATGACAAATGGTTCAGAAGTTCTTTCATTAAAAATAGGAATTTAGTTCTTCCACGTCTATATATTTGTGAAAATTACTATCAATATATTGGAAAAATAGACGGGCGCAGCTACGCGCGTCACTCATGATCTAGTAGGAATTGAGCCGAACAAGCCCGCAGCCGTTTCACTCTGGATTGGGTTTAGCTGCCAATCCGGCCCAGCAATGTGGTCGCCAACTGGTGGAAATAAAAGCCTACATACATACCGCAAAGAAGACGACAGGTCTGACCTAGCTCCCGTCCCAGCCGCCACTGCCCCCTCGTCGCCTTCCCCTCCCCTCCCCTCCCCTCCCCCCTCCCACCACCCACTGAACAAGCAGCTTATTCGCCGCGGCTTGTTTGTCGATCCTCAGGTATTATTCGTCGAAAGCCTCCTTCTTTTTTAATAGGACTCTCAGTCAACTCAATTCATTTATTTTCTCGTTTTATTACTGTTGAATCAGGCTCGCTCGCAAGATGAAGCGGCGGTATGTGAATCTGGTGACGCGGAATTGGGAGAGTGGGATTTATGCACGGCGCCGCCTCAATCCCTACGTGCATCTCTTCTACAAGTCAAGAAACGACGCAAAAGAAGTAGCAGAGATCAACATGATGGATTCTGCAGCAGATGATAGCTTCAAGATGGAATCAGCAGCAGATGCCAACAACAAAATGAAGAGATCCAGTCCAAGGATGCATAGCCTGCGGCAGCTGCCTAAACCAATCGCCAAATTCGATCCGTCACCGGCCGGCCTGTGGATCAATGACGGCCTGGAGTGGTTCGAGCTCCTGGCCCCCCGCCGCAGCGAAAGCAGGGTCGTCAACGCCAACGTGGCCGGCGACACCATGCTATACGACGCCGACGAGGGCATCATCCTCAACTTGCCTTCGCTCAACGAGCCCAAGGGAACCAACCCCGTCTGCCTCTCAATCACCCACCCCGACGCCGAGGAAGATGCTCTCTATGTCATGGACCGCTATCCCGGCCGGGCCATTGCGCGGCGTAACACTGTCGGTCCTGGCATGCGCTCCTGCTTCGAGGTGCTCGAGTGCAGTCCCAGCTCCAGAGATCTGGACGACAGCATGAAGGGGTGGGGTTGGCGGCCTCTCCCGCCGCCGCCCTTCATCTACGACCACGGGTATGAGCCCACCAGGATCATGTCCTACACGGTTGTTGGGGATGGAACTACCTTGTGCATCTCGTCAGCAGATAGGAACGGCTTCGGGACCTACTGCTTTGACACAGTGCGCCGGGATGATACCCACCGTTTAGGGTGGGATTACCGGGATGAATGGAGGCACGTTGGGAATTGGGCGCTGCCCTTCCACGACAAAGCAGAGTATGTCCCTGAATTCGAGCTATGGTTTGGCTTTAGTCCCCCCAGGCCAAATCACCTGTGCGCCGTTGACCTGTCCACCATGGACCATGGCCAACCGCCCATTGTGCATCATGTTTGGGAAGATCTTCGTCAGCTTGAGGAAGAGGACTGGATACCAACGCATTTCAGGATACTGAACCTTGGCTCTGGCAAGTTTTGCATTGCTAAAATCATTAGCGCAGAGGCAACTGGCATGAAATTTACTGTGCTCACTGGCATCGAGATGGTGCGTGACAAAGATGATCAGAGCCTCCGGATGTTCAAGCACAAGAGTACACGCTACATGTTCACCACGCCAGAGGTAATCCACTGGGTTATCTGAATAATCTTGCATGGTGTGCCATGTTCACTGCCCTATGGTGTGTGTGGCAATGCTGGCCTGAGCCTCCCGATGCCCAAGCACACGTTGCATCATTCTCTAGGTGCATTGAATAATCTTGTGCTCTAGTATCTATTAGTACTACTTTCTTTATGCATTCCATTTTATTATGCACGCTTCTAGTTTATTTCCTGTTTGTAAGATATTATTTGGTTGGAAAAAAAAATCAATGGCATTAGCCTGCTTGTTTATGCCAAGTGGGGGGATTTTCTGAATCTACACATGTCACTAGATGATCATGCTGGGCCGGGAACCTCCACCTCTGATCGGGGTAGGTAAACCCCGTGTCGTTTTTTAGGGCAATCTGTTTGGTTGGCCTGTCTTTTTATTTTGCTGTTGACCGAGATGCTATTTAATTTTTCTAAGTGAGTTTAGGGGGTCTGTTATTCCATGCTTTCCTGATGAATTTAAATTCGCCTGCTTGCATGTATAAGGTTGTTCTTGTTCCGTGCTAACCACTTTTATTTTTTTGAGGTTCCTGAAGCATGTCAACATGCTGTAAAGACACTTGCTATCTGTTTTCCATAAATACCCGTGTAAAGATATTATTCAGCACATCCACAACAATCTTTAGAGCCGCTAGCCTTGTCATTTCTCTTGAAATGACTTTTGCCATTTTGAGCTCCATTCATATTCTCATCACGTTTCCATGTTTCTTCACCATTGACCAAATTGCCCAGTCAAAATCCTCATACAAGAACTGAAAGTGGAGAGCGTCTTTTTGATGAGATCAGCATCAGAAACTGCACTATTGCAGTAACTCAATTTTGTGTTGATTTGATGCAAAACAGAGTTGTTTGTTGTCATAGACCGAATAACATACTTCGCTCTATCAGTTATAGCAGGAGCCCCTGTGGTTATGGGGATGTGGGATCCCGGGCTGTCAAGTTATTCTTTGACATACATGACACCTGTTTGCTAAATTCCATCATCAATGGCAAACTCAGCAAAACTCTCTCTTGGATATGTCCAACATATCCTAAATGAAATCATCATCTTGGATATGTCCAACATATCCTAAATGAAATCATCATGTCCAATTAATTTACTCCCAGGTAAATTAATTATGTTGTAAAGAAAATGCATGTGCATCGATCAACATATAGCAATTTAGGGGGCTGCTAGGCGTCAGCCGGCTGATCTCAGAAAAAGATCAGCCGCCTGGCCAGCCGTTGATTTGCATGCATACAACCTGATTTCAGCCGCTTGATCCCCTAGACCACGTCAGGATCACGCCATCGCTTACAAACCAGCATGCCCATGTCTCCCCGTAGGGCCTTCTTCTAAACCCACATGCTCATGTCTACATGTAGAGCCTCCAGCCACATCCTTAGGTTGCAGCAGCCATGTCAGCTCACAGCAATTCGCGGTGAGCTCGCCACGCACCGGCCATGCCTGCAGCGCCAAGGAGATCAAGGGTTGCAGCATTTCTCAGCATACAGGAGCATACAACAGCACAGCAGCACAACAACACTTCTCAGTATACAGCAGCATACAGCACGACAGCACAACAGGACTAATGCACTTATAAAATCGAAAGATGAACTGGACTGGAGCACCACCAAACCCATGAAACATTACACAGCAAGTTTGCTACAAAATTCATAAACTTATGAACCGAATCAACCAAACCTCAAGCTTGCTGGCAATTAATATCACACATACAAAAAAAGAGATCCAACTCAAATATCGCAAAATGCACTCTGATATTTAGAAGTCATAAAATGACCCTACTGAATCATTGTTGTACAGTTCATTATTTTCTCGAGCTCGATCAAGTTTTCTGCCGTTCCAAACAAACGACTCGTCCCGCAGATGTCGATCTGGTAAGTGATTGATGCACTGTATCTGTATTGGTAATGAAGGACAATCAGTCCACATCATATGACAAACAAAAAATCGGGAGAATGTTAAAAGGAAATCGTAAAAAAAAAATTCAAACCTTTTATTTATACCGTGTTTCTTTTGAGTAGTGGCAAGTGGCAGGGAAAATATGTTTCTTTTAGAACAGAAGGATCTCCATATGAACAAATAATGTATATATGAGCACGTTTTGCATTTCTTTTAGCCTATCAGCTTAGTCAAAGGAAAATAGGTTAACAACATGACGTGCCAAATCTGATTGGACCCTTGATAGAACATGCCATGCAAAGAAATACTGGCATTTTTCTTACTATCTGGAACAGAATACATGCTATAATTTCTAAAGAGGAAATCTGGAGTTGTTTCTTCATCACAACAATTCATTTTATGTTCAATGGTCTTAGAACCAGTTATCTCTACCATATACTCGCTTTAGCAACAGCAGCCCTACGAACTAACAGTTCATATGTCTGGCATCGGATCATCATCTAACAAAAAGGACAACTGCAATGTCTAGTAATGTCAATAGGAAGGTGGTAGCACTTGAGCTCAAATTCTTCAACAACTACAATGTCTAGTAATGTCAGATATTAACATAGCTCTCAGCTTACAAAAAACAGTTTGTAACACAGATTTATTGACCATGCAATAACAATCAACAGTAATATGAATAAGGAGAAGATTAAAACAAGAGGATTAATCTACCTTGTCCTTCACCTTCACGATGCTGCCCAATTCAGGGTCTTGCTGCAGCTGTGAGACGACGAAGTTAGCCTGTAGAAAATGGAGACAAAATGAGGAATTAGCTATATTTTCGTTATATACACAAACTGCACTATGTATATTTACATAATCAAGAACAAATGATGACCACACACCATGAAGAGAACAATTTATATAATCTACCAATCATACCGGAAGTATCTTATGTTCAGATATCAAAACAATTTAGAAGTATGTACTCTGCTGCTAACAGAGATTAGGTTCACATACTATATTTTTGGACGAACATCATACTGTACTATCAGCAGCCAGAAACAAAAACAGCCAGAGAAGTGTGGACGATCTTGTGCCGAGCCTTGGGCAGACCGGAGTGGGCACCAACCAGGGACACCTCATTTCAGGTATGGTGCAGTGACAGAGTGACCAACAATGTGGCCAGAAGGGACATGCAGATGCTCTTTTTGCTAGTGATGTGGGAGCTATGGAAGCACAGGAACGCGATTGTTTTTGATGGGGCCACGCCCTCTCTCAGACACGTACTACACCGACTGGAGGAGGAAGAGCGGACATGGAAGAAGGCAAGCCTTTTTAGGAGTGACACCACGGCCTTCTTTGTAGCATTGTCAACGTGGGCTGATGGGACGAGTTAGTCATTCTTATGGTAGTTAGGGTGGGGTGTATGTTGTTTTTTGCTTTTGCTCTTGCAATGTAATATGTAACGGTGGCATGGGGCTCTTTCCCCCTTCTTATCTCTTTAATATAAAGTACGCACGCTTGTGCGTATTTGAGAAAAGAATAACAAAAACAGCATTGTTGTTCCAGAGAGAGAGGGAGAGTGAACTACCCTAGAGAGAGAGAGAGAGAGAGAGAGAGGGAGAGGGAGAGGGAGAGGGAGAGAGAGAGAGAGAATGGGAGGGGAGAGAGTGAACTAACCAGAGATCTCGTCGCCTGCAGCAACCACTTCTCCAGAGCTAGGGGTTCCGGCCGTGGCAAGGGGGCAGCAGGGGAGATGGGACAATCAGACGCTAGGGTTCCTGCAGGCTTCATGACAGGTCGTCGAAGCAGGGGGGCGCCCTCCTCCGGGTTGGTTGCGCCGCCGCCGCCCACTCGTCCCCGCCGCCTCCTTGCTACCGCTTCTGTTGCCTCGCTCGGGGATTTCTTTCATGGGGTGCTAGTGGGTTGAGTGGACGGCGGCGGTACAACCTACCCGGAGCGAGGCGACAGGAGCGTGGATTTGACCCAAAACCTCGCCGGGTTAGGAGTAACCAAACAAAGCCTTAGCGATCTGCGGACCCTCGTGAATTTGACCCAAAACCTCGCCGGGTTGGGAGTAACCAAACAAAGCCTTAGTGACCTGCCTTGTTTGCCGACGAGGCATCTTGGCATAACCATAGTTTATCAACATCTCTGTCAACATCTCTGTCAGTTAATCGACATCTCTGTCAGTTAATCGCTGATTAACTTATTTATCGGGGAATTAACTTATTTATCGACTGATATTCTACCATCACAACACTATCTATTTGTGGTTCTGCATATCATGATATAATAGATATAATTTTATTTACGTCTGCAGTGCAACACTTGTTTGTTGTTTCAGTTCCACATATATAATTCAAGAATATATTCTTAGTCTGAGGGTCACACAAAGAGTAACGGCACTACACTGGACGTAGTGATGGGATCCATGAATGCCCAGGTTGCATAACTGGTAGGCTTGGATTATCTTGTCCCAGCTAACTATCATGTAAGGACATGTACAATAATGCTATCATAAAAGTGTCATATAAGATAAATATTGAGGTGAAGAAGAGAGAATTTGTAAGAAAAGGCTTGCCTTATCTTATTTAAGAGATGATCTCTTAGCACAATATGTCTCACAGTGTTTTTTTAAATAAAATCATTTAAGAAATGGTCTCGTAGCATAATATTTCTCACAGTGTTTTTGGAGTAAAATTCACAGAACCACCATATTTGTGTCACAGAATGCGGAAAACCACCGGTTTATGATTCATGGCATTTTTCATCGTATTGAATTTCTGATAGCGGTAGAAAACACTGAGCAAAATTTTGACTGCATTTTGACGTGGTTGATCATTCAAGAGCGGACATCGGTGACAAAGCAGCGATAATGACCTGTTGGAAGCGGCTGAGTCAGGCATTGAATAATCATGTGCTCTAGTATCTATTAGTACAACTTTCGTCATGCATTCCGTTTTATTATGCATGCTTCTAGTCTATTTCCTGTTTGTAAGAAATTATTTGGCTGAAAACAAAATCAATGGCATTTGCCTGCTTGTTTATGCAAAGTGTGGGGGATTTCTGAATCTACACATGTTACTAGATGATCATGTGTGCGCGTTGTCGCGTCGGGAACCTTCACCTCATTTTTTTTGAAACCATATCCCTCTCTTTATTTACAATTCAACCAGTGTTACATCACATAATGAGAGAGGGATGAGCTCGCTAGGAGGATCAACAAAAAAACTATTTCAAGACGGGCCCTTAGCCAAATTTGCTAATTTATGAGCAGCATAATTAGCATCTCTAGGACAGTGCACAAATGATGTACAAGGGAAGTTGCACGCTATATGATAGCAATCATCAAAGATTGCAACCACTAGACCTACAGATCGCCCTCCTCCATTCATCGTATTGATAACCTCAATATTTTCTGGATTGATAACCTTGTTGCAATGGAGCCTCTCTAGGACAGTGCACAAACGATGTACAAGGGAAGTTGCACGCTATATGATAGAAATACTCAAAGACTGCAGCCACTGGACCTACAAATCGCCCTCCTCCATTCATCGTATTGATAACCTCAATATTATCTAAATTGATAGGCTTGTTGCAACGGACCTACAGATAACCCTCCTCCATTCATTGTATTGATAACCCCATATGAATTGATAACCTTCTTGCAACAAATTTTTTGTGTTGGGAAAATAGCATGTCTCAACGCAGTAGCTTTGGTAGATTTCACATCGTAATAGAAGTCAATTTTTCAGTTCCCTGCACTTATAAATTTGCCCATATCATCATGAATAATTGCACCAGCCGTCCCCTTAAGGTCCTGGTCGAAAGAAGCGTCCACATTGAGCTTCACGCGTCTATTAGGAGGTAGCACCAATCTTCCCGCTTTCCTCTTAGCTTTTGGCTGTGCTGCGGAAGTGTAGTTTGATTTCGAGACTCGGACCGAATCAACAATTTGTTGGGCATTTTGATTTTTCTTGCCATGGCGGAGCTTCCTTCTCTCTCACCATAGATACCAACAAGTGATAACTATTATTTCATGCACTCTCCTTTGTCCTAACACAAATGTCTCATGCTCTGAAAGCTCCATGAGATATCCTAACGCAGATTCTCCGCTCTATCTATTAAACATGCATTACTAATAATATTGTCCAACCCAAGTTCCTCCCAAACTTGCATGGTCGTTTCACACTGAAACAACACGTGTAAAGTAGTATCAGCCGTGTTCTACAAGAAGGGCATTGTGATGATAACTTAACATGCCTGTTTGAAATATTAATGCCACAAGGTAAAGTTCCATGAAGAGTTTTCCACACAAATATTTTTACCTTCGTCGGAGAGTCCAAACTCCAAATTCTTTGCCACAAACTTCCACCTGCATTGTTCCTTATCCATTTGGTTGACGTTTGTTGCCCCCTAATCTGTGGTCCAACTCAACATAATATGCCGATTTCATGGAAAACCTGAATTTTATTGTCATACCCCATGCAACAAAGTCCTCCATATCATAGTTTGGAAGCGGAACCGCTAGGATTCAATGAACATCCACCTGCCAGAAGGTTTGCCTCACCAGTTCCTTATCCCGCTGGTCAGTACTAGGATCAATCAAGTCATTTACTTTTGATATGATATGGTTGCCATGTACAGTAACAACTTTTATGTTACACGAACCAGGAATTCATAGGTCATCCCATGTATTGATTTCCTATCAATCGCCCACTCTCCAGGTGCACCCATGTTTCAGAGTATTCACCCCTGCGATAATACTTTGCCAAGTGAAGGAAGCTCCCTATTTTAAGTTAGCATTGAGCAAATGTCCATCAGGAAAATACTTCGCCTTCAGAACAGTAGTACACAAAGATCCGGATGATCGGTTAACCTCCATGCTTGTTTTGCTAGAAGAGCCAAATTAAACAGTGGATCTATCTAAACCCCATACCTCCTTTGCACTTCAGCACACATAATTTCCACCATGCCATCAAATGCATTTTTTGGTTGTCATTGTCCCTTTGTCGTGCGGTTGTCACAACAAGTGTCCTCATACGAGAACTTAGCCGTGATGCCATAACGCCGAGGCAAAGCCCTAGATGGGGTCGATCGGGAATGAGAGAGGCGACTTTACCCAGGTTTGGCCCCTCAGAAGAGGTAAAAGCCTACTCCTGCTTGTTTTGCCTATTGGATTTGTAGATCTCGATTACAAGGGTGTTGTTTCACTACCTATGGCTCGTGATCTTCTAACTTGATTTGTCCCTTTGGACGACCCAGCACCTGCCTTTATATACTAGGTCGGGTCTCTGGTGTTTACAACAGATTCTGGGTTCTACACGCCTCCGGATTCCTACTCTGAGTCTCGGTGTAGGATCAAAAGTATGTCTAGAGGGAGGGATGATTAGACTACTTGACCAAATTTAGAACTTAACCTTTTCCCAATTTTATCGATAGGCATGTTTTAGCGATTTTACCAAGTCTAGCACACCCTACACATGCAAGTCTACGAGTTGTGCAGCGGAAAGTAAAGACATTGCAAGTGAATGTAAAGGAGGGTTAAAAATATCAAACGCAATAAAGACAAAAAGATTTTTGGCATAATTCCGATAGGTGGTGCTATCGTACGCCCACGTTGATGGAGACTTCAACCCATGGAGGGTAACGGCTGCGCGAGTCCAGGAAGGGCTCCACCCACGAAGGGTCCACGAAGAAGCAACCTTGTCTATGCCATCATGGCTTACGTCCACGAAGGACTAGTCTCACTCGTGGTAGATCTTCATGAAGTAGGCAATCTCCTAGCCCTTACAAACTTCTTGGTTCAACTCCACATGATTTGGAGGCTCCCAAGCGTCACGTAACCAATCTAGGAGACACCACTCTCCCAAAGATAATAGATGTCGTGTTGATGATGAACTCCTTGCTCTTGTACTTCAAAAGATAGTCTCCTCAACACTCAACCACTCTCATAGAAATTTGACTGGTAGAAGAGCATGATTTGGTGGAAAGCAACTTGAGGAGGCTCTAATCAATGATCTATTGGTTGGAGTGGAATCCCTTGATCTCAACACATGACTAGGTGGTTCTCTCTTAGAAAATGAATGGTGAAAGTGTAGTTTTGTTCTGAGGGCTCTCATCAAGAGAGGGTGGTGGTGAAGGGGTATATATAGACTTAACCAAAAATCCAACCGTTACAACATTATTGCTCAACTCGGTGACACCGAAGATAAATCTCGGTAGTACCTACTAGTGCAAAAGGTTGCAGTTTTTGGCTTTTCGGTGAGACCGAAAGAAACAACTCGATGAGACCAATTCGGCTTACCTAGGCAGATCCAACACTTTGGTGGTTCCGAGTTTTTCATCTCGGAGATTCCGAAAAGAAAAACATCGTCAATAGAAAGTTGGTCACTGCTTTTTGTTGCACCAAATCGAATCTCGGTTGCGTCGATATGCTAGGGTTTTGGCTTAGACTCTGTCATAGGTGACTCAGTGGCACCAAAACGAAACACTTCGGTGGGATCGATTTGGCTCTTAGGGTTTTGGACAAAATTGGATATGAGAGGATGTTTGAGGGGTTTTGGTGGCAAATCTCTAAGTACTTGAGCAACAAGATCATCATCAATACCTCATCCCCTTTTAATAGTATTGGCTTTCCTATGGAGTCAATGTGATCAAGATCACTTAAATGTAGAGTCTTGAAGGTTTTGCCAATATGTTTCGTTGCATCACAGGGGTTCCTCATCACATATCCTAGCCATGCCAATCATTGACCATTTTCTGAAACATATTTGTTTGATCATTAGTTCAATGAGGTATATGTTGTAATAAGTTACCAAAACAACCAAGGGAGAAGTTGCGCTTTCAATCTCCCCCTTTTTGATAATTGATGACAACATATAGATCAAAGCTTCGAAAATAGATAAAATGAATGAATGATATCATCGCTTTGAGAAGTATGTGATAAGCAAGAGCTCCCCCTAAACTTGTGCATTATTTTGAATTTGCATTTGAATGCAAATGCACAATCGATTAGGATCATGGGTCACTCTTCCATGTCACATACATCTTGGTTGAGCGCATAATATGATATGAATGAATTACAATGCATATCACCAAGCATACAAGTGAATGATCATAATATATAGCATATGGATAAGCAATCATAGCATCAAGTGGCAAAGTACATGATCAAACACACGAGGTTTAAACCATGAGACGAACAAAATGAGACCAAATGTATCAAAAATGCCAAATAACCAAAATAAAACGACGAGACGCTCTCTCTTGAAGCCCTATGATCTATACAAATCCTCCCTTTGGCGGCAAGTTATCAAAAAGTTTGAATAGTATAAAGCTAAATGTCGCTCTAGGCTAGATCTCCTCCACATGGTGATGAAGTCCTCCGACTTGCTGCTGCGGTGGTCGTCGAAAGAGTCGAAAGAAGTGTGTCGGTGAATATCTCTGCTGAGGTCTGCTGGGCTGGAGGAGTGGATACTGGAGGAACATGTGGTGCATCTGCAGTGGTGGCAGCTGGAATAGACAATGTGGCTCTAGACTGGGGCACTGGGACTGCTGCAGATCTAGTCATAGTAGCTAGTGAACTGAGTAGTGGTAGGAGGAGAAGTCTCATCATCACTGATTCTATCTACATCCTTCTATACTGCTTCACTAAGATATGAATCTCCGCCACCTTAACATCCAGACCATGAATCTTACTCTCGACAATCCTCTCCAGGCTAGCTTGGTTCTTGACAATGTCAGCCAGGCTCTGCAGTATCCTTTGTGTGGCATTAATGAGATAGGCCATCTGGTCAGACTTGGTATTGATCACAGGAGCACTAGCAGCTCTAGCGGCCTCCCCTTGGGCCTCAACCTCTATCTCTGCCTAAGCTGTAGATGAAGTGGGATGGGAAGGATCCATCGTCACGATGTTGTCCTCGAACTCTGGCTGAAGCGGCAAGTGTGGGCGATCTAGCTGATAAACCTTGCTACCAAACTTGGAGTTGATAAGCATCAGAATGAAAGGAGCATATCCAGATGATCTCTTCTGATGCATATACATTCCTTGTAGTCCTCCCCTTTGGCTTGGGGGCACCGACAGTCTTGGTCTTGGTGGAAGCCTTATTAGGCATTGCCTTTGTCATTAACTTTTGTTGCTTGGCAGGAGGAGGGTTAGCAACAGGTTCTTCTTCCTCTTCTTCTTCTGGATCCACATACATAGAGGTAGGCGTTCCAACAACATGTATGGTCCTCTTCCTATCTCTCTCTCTTCTTGCCTGGCTTCTTAGCCAAAACCTTAGTTCTCCTTGATCCTCCAGGGTTCTCCAAAGTGAGAGAGATACCCCTCTTGATAAGAGCTGACTCAGGCATCTTCCTGGTAACACCTCTTTCTTTTCTGCCATCTTGCTTCTCGGAGGCCACTTCTTGCAGTTCAAAGTCCTCATCATCATCGTCTGAATTTATCTTCTTCTTGGGTCTGATTACATCCTTAGGAAGACTAGGAAAACTTCTTTATCTCTCATGATAGCTCTCCTCAGGGCTGGTCCCTGCATCCAAGTCAACGCTTGGCTCTCTAGACCTGTTCTGACTGTCATCTGAAGTAGACATGCTGATCACTGAACCTGTGAATTAGATATAGAAGAGTGGAATGGATGAGCATCACAAAATCCAGAACTTTTTACAAACAATTTGAAGTCAATTTTCAGTTTTAGGGTTTCACATATGCATTTCGGAATCTCTGAGTTTTAGATTTTGGAAGCACCGAGGCAGCAACAGAAACTTGGCAACATCATTTTGGTTTCACCAAGGCGTGTCCCGATCTCTCCGAAGTGCTCACACTACTACAAGAATCCTATCTCGATGACATCGATAGGATTTGCTTGGTTACACCAAGACGTCCTCTGTGTTGTGTTCTAAACCACATCGATGACGCCAAAACTTTCCACTCGGAGGGTCCGAAGTGTAAATTACAGAAACCTAACCATATTTTTTGCTCAAATCTATCCTATTGAATTTTAGAGAGGATATGAAGTTTCACACGGTGGCAAGATGATTTGCACGATCTTTGGTGCATGAATCAGAAAAAGGAACGCAAAAGAGGTCGAGGCTATACCCTAACTTGGTGGAGCCTCTCTACGACGGCAACGGGCGGAGGAGAAATCCGTTGATGGCGCCGGAATCCAGCGGCGAGGGTGATGATCCGTGGACCTGGAGATGGCATCTGTGGGGTGCAGGAGCGAGAGGGTTTGAAGGAATTTTTAAAACGTCTGCGTGATATATATACCCATCAACTTCGGTGACACCGAGAAAAATGAATCGATGGCTCCAAGATGCATAACTGCCAGAGACATTGCAAATTGGTGATGCCGAAAAGTTTCGATCGATGGTACCGAGGTGGAAAACCTGACCAGTCCAAATGCTTTCGATGAGACTGAATGTCTAGGGGTTGCTCCTACCAAAAAACACTTAGAAGGTTTTGGAAGTCAGCCATAGACGGACCGATGGCTTCGAGTGCTCCTTGCCCGGAGGGTCCGAAAATAACTTGTTCAAATTTTGTGATGAAGCATAAAGAGTTTGGGACAAGATATAATAGATAGCTAGAGAGGGTATGTGGGGGATATAACTTCACGGTGTAACCCACCCCACTGGGCCGGGTTATGCCCATCAACGACTCTGCAACCAAGATTGAGTGGGCCGTGTCCTAAGTACAAGATAAGTAAGGTGGCGGCTCACTAAGACGCCGGGCGGCCCAATACCAGAAGACGGTGGCTCAGAGCCCATGAAGCTAAGGACGCCGATTAAAGTTTCCTTAAGATGCAAGATAAGTTAAAGATGTAGTAGATCACGGGTCATAATGTGACCCGAACTCTGTTGTAAACCCTAGGGCTTGACCTGTATATAAAGGCAGGCCCCTAGGGCCGAAAGGCTCAAGTTACAATATCTCGATAGCTATGTTAGCGATTCTGCACCCTTGTAATCGATATTCATCAATCCAATACACAAAAAGCAGGACGTAGGCTATTACCTCCATAGGAGGGGCCGAACCTGGGTAAACCCGACTCTCTCTCTCGCTTAACCCCTTCGAGTCGCCACCAAGCGGCGATGGCCTCACACCTAAGTCCTGTTACGAGGACATCTGCCGGGTTGACAAAACCACGACAGTTGGTGCCCATCGTGGGGCTCTCGTCCGGTGGAGTTGAGTTCTCGAAGGGAGCCCTTCCAGGGTTCGGGAGTTACGTGGTCGGTCGCATGACCAAGAGCCGCCGCGGCAAGATCTACATCGACGACTCTGGCCGGGGCCGCGATGCCGACTCAGTTGAGTATGGTTACCGGGTCCCCTTCGGTAAGATCCAAGTCTTCATCGGCAAGACCGGCGCGACGGTGCCCGAGCGGAACATCTGCTCCAATATCGTCGAGCTGGCTCGGCGTACTCAATCCGGCCGGCGTCGAGCCGGCCGAAGCCATGACGCTGTCGGATCTTCTCGGCGGGTCGATCCTCTGGACGAGCCGGCCGTCGAAGAAGCGATCGTCATCAACTCGGACTTTAAGCTCGGAGTCCCGCTCGGGACGAAGACTTGCGAGGAACACCGTGACCCCCCTTAGCAGGTCCCGGATCATGCTATGGTAGGCATGGCGGCGCAGCCGCCACTCACACCTGGAGCCCCTGGCGGCTCTGATGAAACACGCGGCGACTCAGGAAAGGAGCTCCAGCGGCATGATGGACAAGGCATCTTTCAGAAGAATCCGAGGCAACTAAGTTGTGGTCAATACCACATGTTCACCACCAATACCTGCAAGCGGGACAACAAGGTCGAGAGCAGGGCTGCCAATATGGCTGAGCCAGCGGTCCCTAGGTACCTTAACTGGTCTGAACACGCGATCACCTGGAGCAGAGAGGATCATCCTCCCCGGGTTGACAATCCAGGCGGCTTGGCGTTGGTGGTGGCACCGCAAGTTGGAGGATACACTCTGTCCAAGGTTGTCATGGATGGAGGCAGCAACATAAACATATTATACTACAAGATGTTCCGTTGAATGAATCTGTCAAATAGCACGTTGCTTCCTTCAACGATAGTTTTTCATGGGATCGTCCCTGGAAAGTCGGCTTATCCAATCGGGCGGATTAAGCTCGATGTGGCCTTTGGAGATGAGTCCAACTACAGGTGCGAGTCATTGATGTTTGAAGTGGTCAAGATCAAGAGCCCTTATCATGCTCTTTTTGGGCGGCCGGCTTACGCTCGTTTCATGGCCTGCCCGTGTTACGTTTATCTCAAGCTCAAGATGCCAGGACTTAAAGGGACCATAACCGTGGACGGAAACCGGAAGATAGCCCAGGAGTGTGAGGAAGGAGACGTGGCCTACGCTGAGTCAGCTTGTGCCGTAGAGGAGTTGAAGTTCTACACTGCCAATGTTGACCTGGCTGATATGAGCCCTCTCAAGAAGCCCAATACTGAGTCAGAACCCGAGCTCAAGTTCAAGCCGGCTGAAGATACGAAGCAGATCGACTTCACTCCAGGCGACTCGTCCAAGCAGTTCACCATTGGGACCGGCTTGGATCCCAAATAGGAAAGCACGCTCATCAAGTTCATCCGTGAGAATCGGGACATCTTTGCATGGAAGCCATCTAACATGCCTGGAGTCCCGAGAGAACTTGCTGAGAACCACCTTAATGTAGATCCCAAGATGAAACTAGTGCGCCAGTACCTCCGTCGTTTCAATGAGGAGAGACGCAAGGCCATTGGAGAAGAAGTGGCCCGGCTCCTAGCTGCCGGGTTCATCGTGGAAGTTTTTCATCCTGAGTGGTTGGCTAACCCGGTGCTGGTTTTGAAGAAGAACGGCACTTGGCGCATGTGTGTCGACTATACAGATCTCAACAAAGCCTGTCCCAAGGATCCTTTTGCCCTTCCGCGTATTGATCAGATCATTGATTCTACGGCGGGTTGTGAGCGTTTGTGCCTTTTGGATGCATACTCTGGGTATCATCAGATCAAGATGGCTGTTGGTATCACCAGATCAAGATGGCTGTTGAGGACCAAGAGAAGACAGCTTTTATCACTCCCTTTGGGGCTTTTCGCTATGTCTCAAGAGCGCTGGGGCGACTTACCAGCGCTGTGTCCAGAATTGCCTCAAGCCGCAGATCGGGCGTAATGTTCATGCATATGTTGATGACATCATGGTGAAATCTCAGAAGAAAGAAACGCTACTGGATGACATCAAGGAAACCTTTGACAATCTTCGAGTATACAAGATGAAGCTTAACCCGGCAAAGTGTGTCTTTGGCGTTCCTGTGGGCAAGTTGTTAGGGTTTCTGGTCTCTGAGCGAGGCATCGAGGCCAACCCGGACAAGATGAAGGCCGTGACATCATTATCCGAGCGGCGAACATGAATAAAGTTCAGCGGCTCACAGGACGCATCGCAGCTTTAAGTCGGTTCATAAGCCGCCTGGGGGAGAAGGCGACCCCTTTTTACCAGTTATTGAAAAAATCAGGTAACTTCGAGTGGACGGACGAAGCCGGCAGAGCTTTTGAAGCGCTCAAGCAACAACTTGTTAACCCGCTAGTCTTGGATGCTCCCATGGAAAAAGAGCCTATGCTCCTGTACATTGCTGCCAACTCCAAGGTGGTAAGTGTTGCAGTTGTGGTCGAGCGGAAAGAAGAGGGAAAGGAATATCCGGTTCAGCATCCAGTTTATTTCGTCAGCGAAGTCTTAACCTTATCTAAACAACGGTACCCACACTAGCAGAAGCTGGTTTTTGGGATCTTCATGGCGAGCCGGAAGTTGAAGCATTATTTCCAGGAACACCCGATAACTATGGTTAGTTCGACACCTCTTGGTGATATCATACAAAACTGAGAGGCCACAGGCAGAATAGCCAAGTGGGCCATTGAGCTTGGTGACCACCACTTGAAGTACATGCCCCGAACCGCCATCAAGTCTCAAGCATTGGTGGATTTCATCAACGACTGGACAGAGATACAGGTCTCAGAGGATAGGCCAGATATCACGTATTGGACTATACACTTTGACGGGTCTAGGCAGCTGGAAGGCTCAGGGTCTGGAGTCGTGATATCCTCTCCAAAAGGTGACAAATTTTGTTATGTATTATGGCTCATGTTCCCATGTACTAACAATGCAGCTGAGTATGAAGCACTCCTACATGGACTTCAGATAGCCAAAGAGATGAATCTTAGCCGGGTCAGGTGTCTGGGCGATTCAGATCTAGTGGCACAACAAGTTTTAGGGACTTGGGACTCTAAGGATCCTCTTATGGCGGCTTACCGGCGAGCGGTCTCTGACGTGGCGCGTCATTTCCAAGGTTATCAGGTCGATCATATAGATCGCCGGCTCAATGAGGCGGCTGATGCTTTGTCTAGACTTGGCTCCCAGAGAAAACTGGTGCCACCTAACGTCTTTTTAGATGTCCTTCACAATCCATCAGTCAAGTTACCGTCGGAGGAGGACATAGCTATCCCTGACTTGGAGGCACAACTGGTGGCGGCTCTGCGTGTCACTCCTGATTGGACTGTGTTGTATTTGGCTTATCTGATCCGAGGAGAGCTCCCAGAAGACGAAGTCGAGGCTCGTCAAATCATCCGGCGATCAAAGTCCATGACAATCGTCAAAGGCGAGTTACATCGCCGAAGTAGCACCGGCGTGTTTGAACGGTGTGTTTCGCCTGAGGAAGGCCAGGAAATACTTAATGAAATCCACTCTGGAGATTGCGGACACCATGTCGGCTCGCGATCGTTGGTCGCCAAGGCTTTTTGGCATGGGTTTTATTGGCTGGCGGCTCATGCCGACGCTGAGGAAATTGTGCGCAAGTGAGATGGGTGCCAAAAGTTTGGTCGACAGGCTCACGTACCGGCTCAGGAATTGCGCATGATACCAATTACTTGGCCGTTCGCAGTCTGGGGGCTAGATATGGTTGGTCCATTCAAGCCGTCCTCCGATAAAAAGACCCACTTATTGGTGGCAGTTGATAAGTTTACCAAATGGATTGAGGCAGAGCCGGTCAGCAATTGCGACGCGGGACCGCAGTCAAATTTTTAAAGAAACTGATTTTCCGTTTCGGTTATCCTCACAACATCATTATTGACAATGGTACAAATCTGTCCAAGGGAGCCATGGAGCAATTCTGCCAGCGGGAGTACATCTGGCTCGACTTAGCAGCGGTAGCACATCCGCAGTCCAACGGGCAAGCTGAAAGAGCCAACCAAGAGATCTTGAGAGGGATCAAACCCTGGCTCATGGTGCCCCTCGAGCGAACGCCGGGTTGTTGGGTTGAAGAACTCCCTTCAGTACTCTGGAGTATTCGAACAATGCCCAACGGATCCACAGGATACACTCCATTCTTCCTGGTTTACGGGGCTGAGCCGGTTCTCCCAAGCGATATTCGTCATGACTCGCCTCGGGTGACTGCTTATGTTGAGGCGGATAATGAGCAAGCACGCCAAGACTCCTTGGATGCCTTGGAAGAGGAGCGTGACTTAGCAGCGGCCAGATCTGCAATATACCAGCAAGACCTACGTCGCTACCACAACCGTAGAGTCTGAAGCCACACCTTTCAAGAAGGCGACTTAGTTCTCCATCTAATTCAAGACCAAACGGGGATGCACAAGCTCTCCCCTCCTTGGGAAGGTCCCTTTGTCATCAGTCGAAACCTCAACAATGGTTCGTATTACCTGGTCGACTTACGAGAAGATTCATACACTTCTCAGGAGGAAACAACCCGGCCCTGGAATATCGCACACCTACGGCCTTATTACATTTGGAGCCACCGGCTAACCTTTTTGTAATTCTCTTCCCCCCTGCAAAATTCTGTATATACTTCTTTATGTTCAAATATAATAAAGCCGGCATCCTCGAAACTCGGGGCCTCTGCCGTTTCAGCCTATAAATTTAGCATGAGTCTTTATTGTTTGAAACATAGGTCACTTGGGGGCTTCCAACTCATCGAGTTTAGATTTCTCACCCTCTTGACACGACAAAGACGCCATTAAGATATGGTTAAACCTGCCTGTATGTTTGATGCGACTCCGATCAGATGACCCCATGTACTTTTCAAAAGTTAATCCTTTTCTGGACCCTGAACTTTTAAGGTTAAAACATTGGCTTGAGTCATGTGAGAGCCGGCATACAGAAAGCTAGGACAAACCATGGGTTATTATGCCCGCTTCATGGAAGCAAGACTTGAGCCTTGAAAGCCAGTCTCCTTTTTTCGAGTCTCATTGAGCCGGATTATACATATACGTGCTTACATTTTTTTAGGTACAATATTATCCTTGCCACCGGCTTATATTTGGATGGCCGGGTTGAATAACTGAGTGCATATCATGACCAGTTTCCGGATCATCTGTCTTCAATATTATCGAAGGAAAAAATTGATTGACTTACGAGCAGGCTATGGTGCCGGCTTACTCCAGGTTTGCTTTATGGTCAAAAAATGACCAGACATTAAGCAAGGAAGGTGTGGGAGTGAACAATGCCATGAGCATATAACAAAAAGCTTGTCAAATCAGAGTTTAGCGCTGGCAAAAGGCGCCAAACGTGCACGATTGCATGACAAAGCAAATTCAAAGTTATGAAGAGTACTACTCCTATTACAGGCTCATAGTGGAGCCACATAATCCTTCACAAAAAGTTTGTCCTACACCAGGGGGCTCGTTTGGTGAGACGACTCAGCCAGCTTCTAAGCCGTCTTCAAGATCTATCATCGGCCGTCTCTGAACCTGACCCCGTCGGCTCGGCATCATTATCAACCTGCTGGCCTTTCTGTTGCCAACGAATTGAGAACAAAGATTCAAAATTCGCAGTCCCTTCAACAAAAGCTGACGCATCAATGTCAGGGGCAAAAGTTGTCTTACGGCGAGGCAGAACCAGGTCAGACGGCTCATCCTTGGGCGCGCTGATGCGTTCATTATAGGCAGTGTAGGCTGGATGATACTTTGAAAGATCTACCTCGTCGGCTATCAACGATTCTAGTGGCCAGGTCTCCAAAAGACACTTGGCGTAATCTTCACGAGTGAAGGCTGACCCGTCAAGCTTAAATTCCTGGAAACCGCCTTTCAGCTGCTCCACATCTAATTCTGGCAGATAAGCCTTTGCTCGAGCAAGCGCCATGTTCGCTCCTACACGAGCCACCGATTTTCGAGTTTCAGTCACCCATTGTGGCACCATAGAGAGCTATTTCAACATGTCTTTGATACTTCTCGGAGGATACTTCAAGTTTTTTCATAGCCATGATGGAATATACGGAGCCCGTGAATAGCTTCTCTACGTAGGTGAAAATGGTCTTCAATTTTACAATTGGCAGTTCTACAAGGTTGTGGTTTTTTCGCCCTGCATATAAGAGAAAGCATAATAAGTCGCCACAAGGTTCAAGAACCGGCACTGTAACAAAGGTGGGTCAGAACATGTACCGAAGATTGCTGCAACATATCATTGATCTGCTTTACGAGGGTGGCATATTTTTCTTTCATAGGGCCAAGGTTCTTTTCAGCCTTCTCTGCACGCTTGGTCAAGACAGCTTTTTCCGCCTCGAACAGTTGTATGACCTGTTCTAGGCGTTCGTTGGCCTCGCGGGCAGAATTTTCAAAGTGAGCCGCCATGGACTCGTCTTCGGTTTTCAATCTCCTTTCCTCCTTGAGCCGTTTCTGCAGTGTCACAACAACAGACTCAACATCTTCACAATATCCCTAATGGATAAATAACAAACATCAACAATTATGGTTTACAAGTCTCAAGAAGATTGCAAGCAAATATCCTTGACACTTGGGGGCTAATGGAATTCAACTCTTTTCAAATTAAAGAATGGAGAAGACCCGGCTCATCTCAAGAAGATGAGTCGGCCCTTGGGGGCTACATGTTGAACTTCTTCAGTCTTAAAAGACCCGCCTCATCTCAAGAAGATGAGTCGGCCCTTGGAGGCTACATGTCAAACTTCTTCAGTCTTAAAAGACCCGCCTCATCTCAAGAAGATGAGTCGGCCCTTGGGGGCTACAGGTCGAACTTCTTCAGTCTTAAGAGACCTGCCTCATCTCAAGAAGATGAGTCGGCCCTTGGGGGCTATAGGCCGAGCTTCTTCAGTCTTAAAAGACCCGACTCATCTCAAGCAATTGAGTCGGCCCTTGGGGGCTACATGGATATTACATGCTTTCCGTTATTTTATAAAACCGGCTTATCATAACAAGCTGGTCTTTGGAAGCTAATGGTAGTATGCAAGATAATGGTAAAAGGGGGAGATTACCTCATATTTTTCCTTCATAGCATTTATCATGCTCTTTTCAATTTCTCGGTTCTCAGACAGCCGGGTCAAGTACTCTTGATACAGGTCTTCAACACCATGTATGGATAAATCCAGGGATTCCATTTTGGCCTTTCCCTTATCCAAAGTCGCTGATTCATCCTTGCTCACGATTTTAGTTAAGGAAGTGGAAGCAGTGGGGGCTTGCAAATTTTCTTTGACAAATACAACATCTGGAACGTTGTGGTCAGATGACGCCAGGAGTTTATCTACGCAAGTTGATTTGGAAGGAAAGAGGGATGACTCAATCTCAGGAGCAGCATCCATAAAAGATGGCTCACTTATTCCGGGCATCTCAGTGGCAGCCTCCGGCTCTACCCTCGTGTCAAGTTCCCTTTCAACAGAAGAGTCAACCATTGGAGTCATCTTTAGTAGAATTGGCGTCTCTTGGCTTGTCGGTCCAAAGGATGACTCGCCTTTCCGTTTGGACAAAACGGCTTTGGCCCTGGATTATTAGTACAACAGAAGTTATCACAAGTTGAGATTAAGACAATGAAAGATACAACATGAACTTCGCAAAAGATGAAACGCTTATCCTCGATTGACATTGAAAGGGGAAAGCTGTGACGCGCTTGAGTCCCCTGACGATGAAGGAGAATCCTGATAAAGGGAATCTAAAGGACTGAGAGGTTGTTTAAACAAGCCGGCTCTAGGGCAAGAATCAGTTGGACTATGGGGCACCTCATGGCGTGGTTTGCGAGCCGGCGGCGCATAAGACAAACTAGGGTCTTCATCATCCCGAGTCTTGTGTTTCGATGAGCCGGCAAACTGTGTGTTCTTCAAAAGAAAGTCAGGAGCCAAATGAGCTTCTGGGTGTGATAATTTAACTTTCCGAACAGCTTGTCTTGGTTTCCGAGGAGCAAGCATTTCCGAAGGATTGAGGGAAATTGGAATTACCTCAGTTTCGCCGGCTTGACTACACTCCGAGTCGTCCTGACAAGAAGGCGCATCAGCAAGTTCATTAAACAGGCGGCCAAGAGAATCAAGTTCTACCTCAGATTCCTCTTCCGAAGTTGACACGGAGACTGGGGCATTCTTTTTTCCCGTAGCAGGAAGGGAGGCTTGAGGTTCAACTTTCCAAAAGTTAGAATCCGCCTGCAGATATATAAAACATATAATGAGTAAATGGCAAGTCAAGAGAAAAACAGAGACAATGGAAACAGTCAATACCTGAGGCGGCGGGTTGAGAATGTAAAATGGACCCAAGCCAGTGACACTGCACATCTCCTTTGAATCAGAGAAAAACTTCTTTGTTTCCTTCGTAAGAGCATTATCAGTGAGATTTTCACGAGAAAATCGTCGAGGATCATTTGAGGCGCCGGTATAAGTACACATGACGGGGTTATTACCCCTGGGTATGCCAAGGAGAGGGAGTTCCAGCTCCTTCCCGAAAAAACTATACGGCTGGCTGGTCAGAGGCCGGCTGCCTCCCTGGCCGGCTGGCCACTGCCGGCTGGTCCGCGGCCGGCTGAACAGGAGCCGGCCGTCTGGCCCCCGGCTAGGCGCGCCTGGCCGCTACGCGACTAGCTCGCCCGCTGACCTCCGGACGGGCGGGTATCCGTCCCTTCCTACTGCGGCCGGGTACGCTGACGGGACGCGACCCCCACGACGGACTCCGATGTAGCTACAACGGCCGCTGACGCACGGACGCGCATGGCTACAGTCCGGCAGACCGTACCGCTGACCGAGGACTGATTTGGACCCGGCGGAGCCACAATACCTCTGCGCCGCCGTCCACTCCGTTACCTGCCCCGGCATGGTTACAGCGCTACCGGCCGTACCGCTGACTTCGGCCGGCGGGCGCAAGACGACGCCGGACGGGGCAGCCCGTGCCGCGGCAGGTGAGCGCGGGCCAATAGAAGAGCCGGCCGGCGGGCCCCAGCTGGCGATGGGACCGCGCAGTCGGCGGGCCCTATGGGCGACAAGACGACCCAGCCAGCGGGCCCCTGGCCGGTTGGAGAGGCTGCCAGCCGGGTCCCCCCCTTTTGTAATATCTTAAGAACACTGTACGCCGGGGGGTTGGCCTATAAAACCCCCCGAGGCCCCCCATGCATCGGGGAAGAAAAGAGACGCACGGAGGCGTTCATCCCTCTCTCACACCCACACATAGCAGGGGAAGAGGAGCCGACTGCTCCCTCTTCCACCTCCAGACGAACAGCTCAAGGAGCACCATTGTAACACCTCTCCCCATCCAACTAGACCAGCAGGACTAGGGGTATTACCTCCCACGGAGGGCCCTGAACCTGGGTACGTCGTGTGTCTATCACCGCTCGTGCCTAATCCCGCTTCCGGAGCCCGTCGGCGTCCTTCGGCCCCAACCACACTCGATAAGCCACCCTATGGCATCGGTCGTGAGAAAACGACGACAGTTGGCGCCCACCGTGGGGCCGAACGCGGCGTCGGCCGGAGTCACGCTCCGGGCGGGACCCTTCACCACCTCCCCTGGCCGCCCCGCGTCCGGGCGGAACCGGAGGCTCGTGGGGCTTGCTCCTGTGAGGCGGAACCAACCGTGGCTCCGTTGAGCGGCTTGGCGGCGACCTGCTGATCGACATCGCCATCCTCACCGAGCGCGTCGGTAAGCTGAGCCTCTCCGACGAGCCAGCTGCTGACGAGTACCCTAGCCAGGTGCTCGACTGCCTCGGCCCGCCCTCGTCCGTGGACGCGCTCGCCCCGGGCGAGGCCGGCAACCCCCGCGTCCGAGCGGGGGTGATGGCCACCGGCTCCTCCACGACCTCCGGCCGCGCCAGGGCGGAGGCGGACGCGGCCGCTGCGGCCGCTAGCGCCGGCACCTCCGACCCCCTCGGCGCCGTGCTTCGGGGCCTCAGCACCCCCGTCGCGCCGCCGCCGAACCCAGCTACGGCTACGGCTGAGCTGGAGGCGGCTCGCCAGCTGCTGTTCGACGAGGCAACCATGCTTGCCACCACCAAGCGCCGGATGGAGTCCGCGCAGCGCGAGTATAACTCCGCCTACGGCCTCACCCCCGTCGGCAACGCGCCCAGCCGGCGTGGTGACGTCCGCGACCGCGGCCGCGTGGTCACGGAAATCCTCGGTGGTAGGCTCCCCACTTACGACACACCGGCCGCCAACCTGCGAGCGGCCCACGTAGCCTACGCCGACCTCGTCGGCCTGGAGGGCGAAGAGCAAGAGCTGCAGGAACGGCACATCCAAGACCTCATCGCCACCGCTAACGCCCAGCAGGCCCGGCTCGACGGCGTCAACGCCGGCTCTGAGATCCCCGTCCCCGAGGGGGACCCTCCGCCCACTGCTAGCCAGCGCCGGCCGGTGCAGCAAGCCTCTTCCCCTCGCGGCTCCGGCCGGCGGGGCGTTGGGTCTCACAACGGACGCACCCGGCTGCGAGACGAACAGCCGGCCGTCACCAGCCGGCACAACGATGCTCTGGCTGGCAGCAGCTGGTGCAGCCGGGACCATACCCCGCCTCCGTGGCGGGAGCGTGCCCGCTCGCCTGCCCCAACTGTTCGCCCCGAGCTAGCCGCTCGGACCGGCCCACGCGTCCCGCGGAGCGAGAACGACGCTCGGACCCGCATTGAGCGGCTGGCACAGTCGGCCCTCCTCGAGGAGGAGGGCTCGATCGGCCTGGCGTGCTTCGGCCCTCGGATTCGCAACGAGCCGTTTCCGGCCGGCTTCACTCTCCCTCGCGACACCCCGAAGTACAACGGATCCGCCAAGCCGGAGGACTGGCTGGTCGACTATACCACCGCGGTCAGCATCGCCAGGGGAAACAAACGCGTAGCCGTGCGCTACGCCCCCCTGATGTTGACCGGCTCAGCCCGGACCTGGCTTAACAGCCTGTCGGCCGGCAGCATCAACACCTGGACGGACTTCGAGGAAGCGTTCGTCCGCAACTTCACCGGCACCTACAAGCGGCCTGGCCGGCCCCGCGAGCTGGCCATGTGCGTCCAGGGGCCGGAGGAGCCCCTTCGCGAGTACCTCACGCGCTAAACCCGAACTTCGCAACTCCTGCGAGGGAGTGCACGAGGTGCAGGCCATCCAATATTTCATCGAGGGTTGCCGCGACGGCACCCACCTCAAGCACAAGCTCTTGTGCTCCGAGCTGGCTACCCTGGCGGATCTGATGGCCAAGGCGGACAAATACGCCACGGCCGACTCCACCATGCGGATGAAGGTCGCCACGCTAGCCAAGCCGGCTCCGCCGCCCGCCGTGCCGCGGGCGGCCGCCGACAACCGGCAGCAGCAGAACAACAAACGCAAGCCCGACCAACCGGACCCCCGCTACGGGAGCCGGCAGGTCGCCACCGTCGAAGAAGAGCAGACGGCTGCCCAGGCCCCTAGCCAGCGCACCGGCAAGGCCGCCTGGCAGCCCAAGCTCACCTTCGAGGAGATGCTCGACCTACCCTGCAAACATCACTCCGGGGCTAAGCCGGCCACCCCTACGCTCTGGCAGTGCAGCTTCTCCCAGCGGCTGGCCCGAGGCGAGGGCCTCTCGGCTCCTCCGCCTCCGGCTCCCCGCGAGCCGGCACCGGCCCATGCCACGCCGCCTGCTCCGGCACCGGCAGCCAATGACGGCCGCCTCCACGACCAGTTCCCTCGCCAGGACGGATCCTACGTCGTCTTCACCAGTGAAGCAACCGACAAACACAGCGTGCGCCAGCGCCGGCACGAGGTGAACGCCATCGCCCCCTCGGTCCCCCAGTTCATGCATTGGTCCGAGAAGCCGGTCACCTGGAGCCGGGCAGACCACCCGGCCGTAATGCCAAACCCGGGCAGTCATGCCCTCGTCCTCGATCCCACCATCATCTCCGAGAGGCGCACCTACCGTTTCTCGCGGGTGTTGGTCGACGGAGGCAACAACATCAACATCCTCTATCGCGACACAATGCTCAAGCTGGGGCTCAAGGAGAAAGACTTGCGCGCAAGCCGAACAGTTTTCCACGGCATTGTGCCGGGAAAGTCCTGCACCCCCATCGGCAAGATCGAGCTCGACGTCCTCTTCAGTGACCAGAGCCACTTCCGCCGCGAACCGATATGGTTCGAGGTGGTGGACCTCGACAGTCCTTACCACGCGCTGCTCGGCCGACCGGCTCTCATCAAGTTCATGGCGGTCCCCCATTACACCTACCTCAAGCTCAAGATGCCGGGCCTTAAGGGCATCATCACCATCGCCGGCAACTACAAGATGTCGATCGAATGCGCTCATGACGGCAACCGGCTGGCCGAGGCCCTGGAGATAGCGGAGGAGAAGCGGCAGCTCGACCGGCTCGTGGCTCACGCCTCCAACGTGCCGGCCGTGCCGGCTCCTCCATCCCAGACGACCGGCGAGGCGTCGTTCCAGCCGTCCAAAGACACTAGGCAGGTGCCGCTCGACCCGGCCAACCCCAAGCAGTGCGTCACCATCAGCACCAACCTCAGCAGCAAATAGGAAGGCGAGCTCGTCGACTTCCTCTGTGAGAATCGGGACATCTTTGCATGGTCTCCAAAAGACATGCCGGGTGTTCCGAGGAAGTTCGCCGAGCACAAACTTCATGTGCGGCCGGATGCACAGCCGGTCAAGCAACCCCTGCGCCGTTTCTCCGAGGAGAAGCGGCATACCATAGGAGAAGAGATCGCCCGGCTGCTCGCAGCCGGCTTCATCATGGGAGTATTCCACCCGGATTGGCTGGCCAACCCAGTCCTGGTGTTGAAGAAAAACAAGACGTGGCGCATGTGTATCGACTACACGAGCCTGAACAAGGCATGTCCCAAGGACCCGTTCGCCCTGCCGCGGATCGATCAAGTTATCGACTCCACGGCCGGCTGCGACCTGCTGTCTTTCTTGGACGCCTACTCAGGCTACCACCAGATCAAACTGGACCCGGCCGACCGGCTGAAGACCTCCTTCATCACCCCCTTTGGGGCCTACTGCTACATCACCATGTCCTTCAGCCTGAAGAACACGGGTGCCACCTTCTAGCGCTGCATGCAGAAGTGCCTCCTGCTGCAGATCGGCAGGAACGTCCACGTCTACCTGGACGACATCGTCGTCAAGACCAAGAAGCATTTCAGCCTCCTCGACGATCTCCGGGAGACCTTCGCCAACTTGTGCGAATACAAGATCAAGCTAAACCCGGAGAAGTGCGTGTTCGGCGTGCCAGCCGGCCAGCTCCTGGGTTTCTTCGTGTCCGCCCGCGGCATCGAAGCTAACCCAAAGAAGATCAGGGCCATCGAGCGCATGCACAAGCCGGCCAAGCTCGTCGACATCCAGAAGTTCGCCGGCTGTCTTGCCTCGCTCAGCCGGTTCATCAGCCGGCTGGGCGAGAAGGCGCTGCCTCTCTACCAGCTCATGAGGAAGTCACCCAAGTTCGAGTGGACCGACCAGGCGGACGCGGCGTTCCGCGACCTCAAGCGCGCGCTCTCCAGCGCCCCCATCTTGGCGGCGCCGGCTGAGAAGGAGCTGACGAGGATATGTACCTAGGGTAGGGTATTAGGCCTGTCCTACATACCCCACCTAAGGACACCACATTGGAGAACTACAAGACTACAAGACTACAAGAGAGATTCCGACTGAACTAGCCATGGCATATGAGTCACTCGACATATGTTCACTCGGAAGACCCCCCTACACTCGACAGTAAACTCTCACTCGGAGCGGTCGCCAATCACTCGACTGTAGAAGACCGGGTGTCTCCCCAGGGAGGCCAACGGGCAGGCGTTACGCTCGCCGCCTTAACTGGCATTTATTGTATACGTTACGAGTAACGTCCCTCTTTACTCCCCACAATCAATCCCTTAGATGCCGGACGTTTATGAGGGGCAGCGCACTCTATATAAGCCACCCCTCCCCACTGGCACAAGGGTTCGCAATCCTTTGTAAACACAACACACGTATCACTCGACAGAGTAAGCTCCCCGGAGCACCTGAGACGTAGGGCTGTTATCACTTCCGAGTGAGGCCTGAACTCATACATCTGTGTGTACACCCTCGCCGTAGCTAGGACTCTGCCCTCTCCTTTCGTACCCCTACCATCTACTGTCAGACACGTTCCCACGACAGTTGGCGCCCACCGTGGGGCAGGCGTCTAAGCGACTTCCGGCGAGGTTGCAGTTTTTCATCTTCACCATGTCTCCCGACGGCGGTTTGATCCTGGGCTGCGAGATCCGTCTCGGTGCGTTCACCTTCATCGCCGACGACCCCGCATGGCTCCAGGAAGCCCCTCTCGACGTTGAGGCTCTCCCCATCCGCGGGGCGACGCACTTCAGCGCGAGTTCATGCGGCGTTCTCCTTCGTCAGCCGTCGACTCCGTACATGTCGGCTCCAGCGTCGTCCACTCTCCCCGCTGTTCGTCGCCGCAAGCGATCCGGTCGTTCGCGGCTCCAGCGATGGGTGAGGCACGCAGCGGCGCGCCAGGCGTCGACTCCGCAGATCGCGGCTATCGAGCCCGCCGAGCCACTTCACGGCGCGTTCGACTCGGCATCAGATTCATCCGAGCTCCCTTCCGAGTGCGAGAGCTGTGATCCTGCAGCAGAAGTTTTCATGGCGGGTTCTCATCAGAGCCCACCCGGCTATGGCCGTGGCGGCCGCGAGCGTGGCGGCCCGTCGAATGCTCAGCAGCGCAGGGATGAGGAGGTCCTCCAAACCCCCATCGTCGGCACGACTGCAGAAGCCCAGGCTCTGGAGGCTGCGCGTCTCGCCACCTTGGCAGAGTGCACGCGCCTCGAGGGGATGCAGAGGTCACTCGACGAGCGCACTCGACAGCGCCGCGAGCGTCAGTTGTTCCCTCCAGTCGACGACAATCGTCAGGTATACCGTACTCCGATTCAGAATGTTGCAGCGGCGGCTAGGATTGCAGATTCTATACAGCCGTCCGATTCAGAGGCCGGCAGAGGACTCGAGCAGATCTGAACCCTGCTTGGGGCGGCTCGACAGCAGAACTCCGCTGTCTCTCAGTCGCGCAACAAGATTCACAGCGAATCAGTTAGAGCAGACACAGTCCAATCGGCCCACAGTCCAGGGTCACCTCAGCGTCGCAGAGGCAGAGATTACCGCGACGATCAGTACAGAGATCAGAGGCGAGATCAGTTTGCTCCTCGACATCACCGTGATGACCACCGTCGGGTGCCTACTCCTCCGCGGAGTGGTCCATACGTGCCCCGGTACTATGATGACAGGCGCCCGTACGGTGATGAGCGGGACCCTGGGTTTGACGCGAGATCCGTTCTCGTTCAGAACCAGGTCGACAGAGGCAGATACAACAGAGGTGGCTATGACAGAGATTTTCCGAGTGGCAGTGGTACAGCTGTTTCTGGTCCAGAGTGTTTCAGCAGAGCCATCCGATCTGCTGAGATCCCCCCAACTTCAGGTTGGCGGTTGGGATTAGCAAATTCACTGGCGAGTCGAAGCCGGAAACATGGCTAGACGATTACCGAGTGGCTGTTCAGATCGGCGGAGGCAACGACAACGTGGCTATGAAGCATCTGCCCCTGATGTTGGATGGTCCGGCCCGGGCGTGGCTTAATCAGTTGGCTCCTTCTAGCATCTATTGCTGGGAGGATCTTGCCCGAGTGTTTGTCAAGACCTTCGAAGGCACCTGCAAGCGCCCTGCCGGTTTGCTCGAGTTGTAGCACTGTGTCCAGAAGCCGAATGAGACCTTGAGGGATTACATTCAGCGGTGGACCACTCTTCATCACACAGTGGAAGGTGTTTCCGAGCACCAGGCTGTTTGCGCCTTCAAGGCCGGAGTCAGATACAGAGAGCTCTATTTGAAGTTTGGTCGGACAGGAGATATTTCCCTGAGCAAGATGATGGAGATTGCCACCCGATACGCCAACGGCGAGGAGGAGGATCGCCTTCGCAGTGGCAAGGGTAAAGCAGTCGACAGTAATCCCGGCGGCGGAAATTCCAGTCGGAAGCAAAAGCGTAAAGCTGACGGCTCTGTCCAGGCAGAAGTAGCCGCTCTGGCGGCGAAAGGGAAAGTGAAGCCAAAGGGGCAGTTTGTTCAGAAGAAGTCCAAGAACCAGTCGACAGATGTCCTGGATATGCCATGTCCCATTCACTCACGGAAGGATGAAGAAGGCAACTTGATCCTGTCAAAGCATACCACTCAACAGTGCCGATTGCTGATCCAAGGGTTCAAGGGAGAGCAGTCGAGTGACAAAGATCCTGAGAAAGAAGAGGACGAAGATAAAGAAGACTTTCCTGAGATCAATGCCACATTGGTGATTTTTGCCGATGTAGAAAGCAAGAGTCGATTGAAGGTCATCAACAGGGAGGTCAACATGGCTGCTCCAGCTACCCCCGAGTACCTCAAGTGGTCCCAGATAGCTATCACCTTCGATCAGTCGGACCATCTCGCTCATGTCCCTACCCCAGGTCGACAGGCGCTGGTGGTGGATCTGGTGGTAGGAGGCACTCGGCTCCGCAAAGTTCTCATGGATGGAGGAAGTGGCCTGAATATTCTGTACGCTGATACCCTCAAAGGGATGGGCATTCCGATGTCCAGGCTTAGCGAAAGCAATATGCAATTCCACGGGGTCATCCCTGGGAAGAAGGCCAAGTCACTCGGACAGATTGCGCTGGATGTGGTGTTCGGCACTGACAAGAATTTTCGCAAAGAGAAGCTGACATTTGAGGTTGTAGACTTCAAGAGTGCATATCATGCCATCCTTGGCCGTCCAGCGTATGCACGTTTCATGGCCCGCCCGTGTTACATGTATCTCAAGCTGAAGATGCCCGGGCCCAAGGGTGTGATCACAGTCACAGGCAATCGACAGTGGGCTGAGGAGTGCCTCCAACAGGGCTCCAAGATCGCCGACATGCAGATGGCTGTAGTCGAGTTAGAAGAGTACAAGAAGACTGCTGATCCCGCCGATCTGTTGCGTTCCAAGAAGCCCACCACCGAGTCAGCTTTTCAGTCGGCAGGAGACTTGAAGCAAGTGCACATTCACCCGACAGATCCTACTGCTGCTCCGACCAACATCTCAACCACACTCGACAGCAAATAGGAAGCCGAGCTCATCCAGTTCCTCCATGAGAACTGGGACATCTTTGCATGGAAGCCCGCTGACATGCCTGGTGTACCCAGGGGACTGGCTGAGCACCGTTTGAGAGTTGATCCGAAGGCCAAGCCTGTAAAAGAACACTTACGCCGGTCGGCAACAGAGAAGCGGAAGGCAATCGGCGAGGAGGTGGCTCGACTCTTGGAGGCCAAGTTCATTCGCGAGGTCTACCACTCCGAGTGGCTTGCGAATGTCGTCATGGTCCCCAAGAAGGACAAGTCGCTCCGAATGTGTATAGACTTCAAGCATATCAATCGGGCCTGCCCGAAAGATCATTTCCCGCTCCCCCGCATCGACTAGATTGTAGACTCGACTGCGGGGTGCGAGCGTTTGTCTTTTCTCGATGCATACTCTGGCTATCATCAGATCCGTCTGTTTGGTCCAGATGAAATAAAAACGGCCTTCATCACCCCTTTCGGGTGTTTCTGTTACATCACCATGCCTTTTGGTCTGAAGAATGCTGGCGCTACTTTCATGCGCATGATTCAGAAGTGTCTCCTCGACCAGATCAGTCGGAATGTCGAGGCCTACATGGATGATATTGTAGTCAAGTCTCGCAAAGGTTCCGACCTGCTGACTGACTTGGCGGAAACATTCGCCAACTTAAGAAGATATGACCTCAAGCTGAATCCAACCAAGTGTACTTTTGGAGTTCCGGGTGGAAAGTTTCTCGGTTATCTCGTTTCCGAATGAGGAATTGACATCAACCCCGAGAAGATCGGTGCCATCGTCCGAATGAAACGCCCCGAGCGTATTCACGATGTCCAGAAGCTTACTGGTTGCCTGGCAGCGCTGAGCAGATTCATTTCTCGTCTCGGAGAGAAGGCACTCCCTTTGTACCGACTGATGAAGAAATCCGATACGTTCGAGTGGAATTCAGAGGCAGAAGCAGCGTTTGTCCAGCTCAAAGCCCTGCTCTCCACCCAGCCGGTGCTTGCCGCTCCACACAGCAAAGAACCCCTGCTCCTGTACATTGCAGCCACCAATCAGGTCGTCAGTACAGTTCTTACTGTCGAGCGAGAAGAAGAGGGCAAGGCCTACAAAGTCCAGCGCCCAGTTTATTACATCTCTGAAGTGTTGACTCCTTCTAAGCAAAGGTACCCACATTACCAGAAGCTTGTCTATGGTATATATCTATCAGTGAAGAAAGTGGCGCACTATTTTCAAGATCACTCAGTCTCAGTCGTCAGTGATGCGCCTTTGAATGAAATCCTCAACAATCGAGACGCGACTGGTCGAGTGGCCAAATGGGCCATTGAACTTCTTTATTTTGATATCATGTTTGAAGCGAAGAAAGCCATTAAATCTCAAGCACTTGCTGACTTCATGGCCGAGTGGATAGAACAGCAGCAGCCAGTCCGGATCCACTCGGAACACTGGACCATGTTCTTTGACGGCTCGAAGATGCTGAACGGTTCTGGTGCTGGTGTGGTATTGGTGTCTCCCAAGGGTGATAAACTCAGCTATGTCCTCCAGATTCACTTTGATTCCTCCAATAATGAAGCTGAGTACGAAGCACTCCTTTACGGGTTGCGTATGGCCATCTCGCTCGGCGTCCGTCGCCTGATGGTATACGGTGACTCGGATTTGGTGGTCAATCAAGTGATGAAGGAGTGGGATGTCAGAAACCCCGCCATGACCGGATATTGCAATGCAGTAAGGAAGCTTGAGAAGAAGTTTGAGGGTTTGGAACTCCATCACGTTCCCCGAGTGAAGAATCAGGCAGCTGACGAACTGGCAAAAATCGGTTCCACTCGGAAGCCTGTGCCCAGCAATGTGTTCCTGGAGCATTTGCACTCTCCTTCGGTACAAGAGGACCCCTTCACCGAAGAGCCCCCGCAGCCTATAAGCGCCTCCAATCCGACTGAAGTTGATGTCCCAGCAGTCATAGATCTGGTCAGTGAGATTCTGGTGATAACTCCCGATTGGACGGTGCCCTACATCGCGTACATCCTCAGGCGAGAACTTCCAGAAGACGAAGTTGAAGCTCGACAGATTGTCCGCAGATCCAAAGCTTTCACTGTTATGAATGGGCAGCTCTACAGAGAGAGCGTAACCGGCGTGGCTCAGCGATGCATTTCTCCCGAAGAAGGTCGACTGATTCTGGAGGAAATTCACTCGGGAACTTGCGGCCATCATGCGTCCTCTCGGACGATTGTTGCCAAGGCCTACCGAGCTGGTTTCTTCTGGCCGCGTGCCAATGAGATGGCTAAGGATATTGTGCAGCACTGTGAAGGATGCCAATTCTATGCAAACTTGTTGCACAAGCCTGCGTCTGCCTTGAAGACCATCCCACTCGTCTGGCTGTTTGCTGTATGGGGATTGGATATGATCGGACCTCTCCGCACGGGCCAGAGTGGTTTCACGCACCTTCTGGTAGCAGTCAACAAGTTCACTAAATGGATTGAGGCCAAGCCTATCAGGAAGCTGAATTCTCGCACAGCCATCAAATTCATGAGGGAAGTAATATTCAGATACGGAGTTCCCCATAGTATCATCACGGACAATGGTTCTAATTTTGATTCGGAAGAGTTCAGAGCCTTTTGCTCCTCTCAAGGCACTCGGGTGGATTACGCATCCGTTGCGCACCCCCAGTCAAATGGTCAGGCCGAGCGAGCAAATGGCCTTATCCTTCAAGGGTTGAAGCCTCGACTCATGCGCGAACTCGATCACGCAGCTGGAGCTTGGGTTACAGAATTACCGTCTGTTCTGTGGGGCTTGAGGACAACTCCAAATCGGTCAACTGATCGCACTCCTTTCTTCATGGTGTATGGGGCTGAAGCTGTCCTGCCGAGTGATGTTCTTCACAATTCTCCTCGGGTGGACCTTTACTCGGAGGTTGAAGCTGAGCAAGCATGCCAGGATGCTGTGGATCTCCTTGAAGAAGAGCGGGAAATGGCTTTGATCCGGTCGACTGCATACCAGCAAGATCTGCGTCGCTTTCATGCAAGGCACGTCAGGAGTCGGACCTTCCACGAAGGTGACCTCGTGCTCCGAGTGGATCAGCAGCGGCCTCACAAGCTAGCCCCCGCGTGGGAAGGCCCTTTCGTCGTCACCAAGGTGCTGAACAATGGAGCCTACCACCTCTTCAATCTCAAGAAGAACGCTGACGAGCCACGGGCCTAGAACGCGGATCTGCTTCGTCAGTTCTACACCTGAAGGTTGATCTGTCTGATGTAATAAGAGTAAACTGTTTTGATTATCAAGGATACGACTTCTGCAGTCTTTTGTCGATTCCGATCGCACAATTTTGAGTTCAAGAATACTCCGAGTGCGAGCGATTTTCCACTGGGGGGGCTTAGCCGCGATTCCGCATCGCCTAAGTTTAAATCTACTCCGAGTGATGGGCGATCCTCACACTCGGGGGCTTAGCTGCGACTCCGTGTCGCCTAAGTTCAGAACCTCGTCGAGTGAATAACATCACTCGAAAACTTAGCCGCGGTTCCGCATCGCCTAAGTTTAAATCTACTCCGAGTGATGGGCGATCCTCACACTCGGGGGCTTAGCTGCGACTCCGTGTCGCCTAAGTTCAGAACCTCGTCGAGTGAATAACATCACTCGAAAGCTTAGCCGCGGTTCCGCATCGCCTAAGTTTAAATCTACTCCGAGTGATGGGCGATCCTCACACCCGGGGGCTTAGCTGCGACTCCGTGTCGCCTAAGTTCAGAACCTCGTCGAGTGAACAGCATCGCATTCACTCGAAAGCTTAGCCGCGATTCCGCATCGCCTAAGTTTAAATCTACTCCGAGTGATGGGCGATCCTCACACTCGGGGGCTTAGCTGCGACTCCGTGTCGCCTAAGTTCAGAACCTCATCGGGTGAATATCATCGCATTCACTCGAGAGCTTGGCTGCGAATCCGCTTCGCCCAAGTTAAAATGCTACTCCGAGTGACGAGCGATCCTCTCACTCGGGGGCTTGGCTGCGAATCCGCTTCGCCCAAGTTAAATCGTACTCCGAGTGACGAGCGATCCTCTCACTCGGGGGCTTGGCTGCGAATCCGCTTCGCCCAAGTTAAAACGTTACTCCGAGTGATGAGCGATCCTCTCACTCGGGGGCTTGGCTGCGAATCCACTTCGCCCAAGTTAAAAACATACTCCGAGTGACGAGCGATCCTCTCACTCGGGGGCTTGGCTGCGAATCCGCTTCGCCCAAGTTAAAAACATACTCCGAGTGACGAGCGATCCTCACACTTGGGGGCTTAGCTGCGACTCCGTGTCGCCTAAGTTCAGAACCTCGTCGAGTGAATAACATCACTCGAAAGCTTAGCCGCGGTTCCGCATCGCCTAAGTTTAAATCTACTCCAAGTGATGAGCGATCCTCACACTCGGGGGGCTTAGCTGCGACTCCGTGTCGCCTAAGTTCAGAACCTCGTCGGGTGAATATCATCGCATTCACTCGAGAGCTTGGCTGCGAATCCGCTTCGCCCAAGTTAAAACGCTACTCCGAGTGACGAGCGATCCTCTCACTCGGGGGCTTGGCTGCGAATCTGCTTCGCCCAAGTTAAATCGTACTCCGAGTGACGAGCGATCCTCTCACTTGGGGGCTTGGCTGCGAATCCGCTTCGCCCAAGTTAAAACGTTACTCCGAGTGATGAGCGATCCTCTCACTCGGGGGCTTGGCTGCGAATCCGCTTCGCCCAAGTTAAAAACATACTCCGAGTGACGAGCGATCCTCTCACTCGGGGGCTTGGCTGCGAATCCGCTTCGCCCAAGTTAAAACGCTACTCCGAGTGACGAGCGACCCTCTCACTCAGGGGCTTGGTTGCAAATCCGCTTCGCCCAAGTTAAAACGCTACTCCGAGTGATGAGCGATCCTCACACTCGGGGGCTTAGCCGTGATTCCGCATCACCTAAGTTATAAACTACTCCGAGTGATGAGCGATCCTCACACTCGGGGGCTTAGCCGTGATTCCTCATCACCTAAGTTATAAACTACTCCGAGTGACGAGCAATCCTCTCACTCGGAGGCTATCTGCGAACCAGTCTTCGCCTAAGTTCTGATACTCACTCCCGAATGACGAGCGGTCCTCTCACTCGGGGGGCTTAGCTGCGAGTCAGTCCTCGCCTAAGTCCGAAATCAATCAAACAAATTTAAGATCCCTGCCGATGTCGCCGCCACTCGACAGCGGTCTCGGGGACTACACCCAGTGGGTGCACTCCGCGTGCCCCCACTGGACCAGAAACCACTCGACAAGACCTGATCTACTCGAGAGGAAATCAAGCAAAGGACTGAAAAACAAATTCAGATAAATCCAGAGTATTCAGCATGGATAAAAGTTGCCCATGCAAATGACGAAAGTACTCGGGCCCAAGACCCGAAAGAAGTTTTAACGATACACCACCACTCGGCATACCGAGGCAAATTAGAGTTTTTGATCACCAGCAAAGCTTTCTCAAGCTCCAGTGGGACTTGCAGGCTCGACGAAGGTGTCCAGGTCGATCCCGTCAGCGATCCGAGTGGCCGCTTCGATGAAGGTCTCCATGAAGTCCTGGAACTGGAGCTTCTTTGTGTTGGCCACCTGAAGTGCTTTCAGTTTGTCCTCCTTGACCTCCTTGCAATGGACCCTGACGAGTGAGAGCGCTATGTCAGCTCCGCAGCGTGCAGCAGATTTCTTCCATGCCTGCACTCGACCAGGGAGCTCGTCAAGCCTAGTCATCATTGACTCGAGGTCAGCCTGAAGTGAGTCTTCCGGCCACAGCTCCTTGTCGACCTTCTCCATTGCACCTCGCAGTCGAGCGACGTACTCCCGGACGCCTGCGACTCGAGCTTCAAGCCGGAACATGTTCATAGCCACAGCATCTCCGACAGGTGACTTGGAAGGGTCCAGATTGGGCTCGACCGCCTCGGTCTCCTTCTCGAAGTCCTTGCAGAATTCTACATGAAGAAGATGGAAAGAATTAGTCATGATACTGTTCCCTGAAAATCAACGGAATTCACTTGACTGGATGAAGTTGGGATTAACGGAATTCACTCGACTGGAGAAAATTACCTTCAAGCAAAACATACATCTTCTGGACGTAATCCCCCAGATAGGTCTCCAAGCCCTTTGCTCCCTTGGTTGCATGGTCAAGCCTTTTGCTCCAGTCAGCTCGCTCCTGCTTCAGCTTCGTGTTCTCTTCCTCAAGCTTGCTGGCCGCGGCGAGCTTCTTCTCGGTAGCTTCAGTCTTCTCCCTCGCCGTCTTCTGAGCATCGGCGAGTGATCTGTCTTTGTCCTCCAGCGCCTTCTTCATGATATCGAAAGCAATAGCATTGTTGAGTCGCGCTCGGAGTCGACGGTTTTCAGCACGCACGTCTGCTCGAGTGTAGTCACTCGGTTCAAAGATAGAAGAAACAAATAATGAAGTACTCGATCAACAAAGTTTACCTCCTGAAGCCTTCAAATCAGCTTGCGCACGCTCCAGGTCTCTCCTCGTCAGTTCCAAGTCGAGCTGAAGCTGAGTCTTCTCCTTCTCCAAGTCAGCATATCGAGTACCGAGCTCACAGGCCTTCTGAGATCAACGACAAAAACAATTCAGTGGACAGAAATATGGGCTTCGAGTCCAAGTTCTAAGACTCCCGCCGACTGCCCGCAGTCGACGGCAGTCTCGGGGACTACACCCAGTGGGTGCACTCAGCGTGCCCCCACCGGGACGGTATCCACTCGGAACGGTCCGCCCGATCCGAGTGACGGTCGAACAAAAAAAAAGAGATTGTCCACTCGACCAGGTCAGCCCTAGCCGAGTGCGTGACAAGCGATTACCAGTCGACAGACAAAAAACTCCCAGTGGGTGCAGAAGTCAAGTCATGGTAGACGGAAAACGACACAATCAAAAAGCGCACTTACAAGTGCACTTACTTGGACGTTCGCCCGAAGCGCTGAGCTAGCGTCGTAAGCCAGCTTGCTGGCCTCGTACGCCTCCTTCGTACGCTGCATCATATGTTCGGCCTGCATCATCGCCTCCTTAGCAGCTCCAGTCTGGTCTTCTGGAACACGGTGCAGAGAGAAGATGGTCTGTGAAGGGAGCGGCGATGTAGTCGGAAGGACTGGCGCTTGCGAGGCTGGCGCTTGTGGCGGACTGGCGAGCTCCACGGCCATCTGGGTCGGTGCTGTAATCGGTACAGTCGGATACGGGGCTGCGGGGTCGGTATCCATTGGCTCTGCATGTCACCAGTCGACATATCACATGACTGTCGAATGGTTTGAAAAGAGTGTCAAATGACAATATGCCAGACCTTGGCGAGAAGTAGCTGCGTCCGGCGTGTCCTTCTCCGCGCTTTCCTCTCTTCGCCCCGGCGATGTCACCGAGGTAGCGGCCCTGACGATCAAGATCCACTCGGCCAGCAAAAATATGAAGTTCAGCAACAAGTTAAACGAAGAGCAAGGATACTTACGTTGAAGCAATCGGCACGTCAACCTTGATTCTGGGGAGAGCCTTCCGGGGCTTGGTGGTGGTGACCTTGGGCTGCTTGGCAACCTTTTCAATCGACTCTGGCGTCGACGTCCGACTGCGCTTGGAACTCCTGGTGGTCGACCCCCCGGCCCGACCCCGGTCGAGTGTTGGGTCGTGACGCTGCTTGGAATGCCCTTCAGTACGCGGAGGAGACACGACTTCAACTTCATCACTCCCCGACGAGTCGTCACCGTTGCCTTCGCTGTCCTCGGCGTAGCTGATGCTGTCACTGTCGCTCTCGCTCCCCGCTCCTTCAGGGCTCTGACCGCCATTCGACACGGGTGAATACATGTTCGTGAGCTCCTGCAAAGATTCAAGTCAGTCAGCTGAAGACATATTCACTCGACAAGATACAAAAGCAATCGACAATGACATGACTCACCACATTCGGCGGGTTCGCAGCTGAGAAAGGCGATACTCTTTTGGAACCCCGGGGGTTGTCTCGCGCACCAGTGATGCCGCGCAGCCATAGCGTGATGGTTTCCCCTGAAACATCTTCCGGGTGGGTACGAGTGGTATCGTCGACTCCTGAGTAATGCCACATCGGATGGTCCCGCGCCTGGAGCGGCTGGATCCGTCGACCCAGGAACACCTCCAACAGATCCAAGCCGGTCACTCCATCACGAATCAGATTCACGACACTGTTCATCAAGATCCCCACATTGGCCTTCTCTTCCTCGGCCACGGTCAGAGATGGGGGTGCAATGGGTCGATCCAGCGTGAAGGGAGGAAGGCCGGTCGACATGTTTGGAGACGTGACGTCGTGGCAGTAGAACCAGGTCGACTGCCAGCCCTGCACCGACTCCGGAAGGGTGAGCGCTGGGAATGCACTCCCCGTCCTCTTCTGAAGACCCAAACCCCCGCATAGCTGGATGACGTTGGTCCTATTATCACTAGCGTGGGCCTTCTTTACCGACTGAGAACGGATGGTAAAGATGTGCTTGAACAGACCCCAGTGGGCGGGACAACCCAAGAAACACTCACACATCGTCACGAACGCAGCGAGATACGCAATTGCGTTGGGAGGAAAATGATGCAACTGAGCCCCGAAGAAATTCAGAAAACCGCGGAAGAAGGGATGCGGGGGCAGAGCGAAACCTCTCTCCAAATGGGTGGCCAGGAGGACCCGCTCGCCCTCACGCGGCTCCGGCTCCGCTTCCGTCCCTGGCAACCTCCACGACCCGGCTGCAACCAGGCCGTCAGCGACGAGCTTCTCCACATCCAACGCCGTCACGGTTGACGGCAGGAAATCGCCCTGCATCCATCCGGGTGGCGCTGCGGCCCGGGCGCTCGAGGGCTTCTTCCCCTTCGTCGTCTTCTTGGGCGCCATTGTCGCAGCGGCGAGCGGATTCGATCTGAGCAGCGCGGCGGCAGAGCAGAAGAAGCGGAGGAGACGAGGGGAAAATGAGCGCACTGTCGCAAATTCCCCTCCCCTCTCGTTTTTTATGTCCGTCGACCCGAGTCACTGACTCGTGAGCCCGCCAAATCCCTGTGTATCCCACTAACGGAGGAGCCGCGATATGTGGCGATAAAGGTGGCGCGAGGATCGAGGAGCCGTTTCCCCGTCGGTTGCGTCATCCCTGCTCGGCGCGCGTTCCCCGAAATTTCGAATCCCGCGAAATCCGGGCCGGACAGAGCGTCCTTTCACATCTGAAGATCCTGTTGACCATTCGGACTCGAACCTACATCTGAATTCACTCGGAAGAGCTGACAAGCTGAATAGATCAAGGCAGAAGTTGGAAGGCCCAGTCGTCACAGGTATCGGAAAAATCTCGAAGCTCATTCGGAACGCTGAGTCCGGCAGAACCTGCACTATCCCTTCTCCACTCGAGCCCTGATCCATTCGGGGGCTAATGACGAGGATATGTACCTAGGGTAGGGTATTAGGCCTGTCCTACATACCCCACCTAAGGACACCACATTGGAGAACTACAAGACTACAAGACTACAAGAGAGATTCCGACTGAACTAGCCATGGCATATGAGTCACTCGACATATGTTCACTCGGAAGAGCCCCCTACACTCGACAGTAAACTCTCACTCGGAGCGGTCGCCAATCACTCGACTGTAGAAGACCGGGAGTCTCCCCAGGGAGGCCAACGGGCAGGCGTTACGCTCGCCGCCTTAACTGGCATTTATTGTATATGTTACCAGTAACGTCCCTCTTTACTCCCCACAATCAATCCCTTAGATGCCGGACGTTTATGAGGGGCAGCGCACTCTATATAAGCCACCCCTCCCCACTGGCACAAGGGTTCGCAATCCTTTGTAAACACAACACACGTATCACTCGACAGAGTAAGCTCCCCGGAGCACCTGAGACGTAGGGCTGTTATCACTTCCGAGTGAGGCCTGAACTCATACATCTGTGTGTACACCCTCGCCGTAGCTAGGACTCTGCCCTCTCCTTTCGTACCCCTACCATCTACTGTCAGACACGTTCCCACGACAGGAGCCGATGCTCGCGTACATCGCGGCCACCACCCGCGTGGTCAGCGTCGTGCTGGTGGTGGAGCGGCCAGAGGAAGGCAAAGCGCTGCCGGTCCAGCGTCCCGTCTACTACCTCAGCGAGGTCCTGTCCGCCTCCAAGCAGAATTACCCCCACTACCAGAAGATGTGCTACGACATATACTTCGCCGCCAAGAAGGTCAAGCAGTACTTCCAGGAGCACACCATCACCGTGGTGAGCATGGCCCCACTCGGCAAGATCATGAGCGACCGGGATGCAACCGGCCGGATCGCCAAATGGGCCATCGCCCTCGCCGACCACGAGATCCGGTACGAGCCGTGCACCGCCATCAAATCACAGACCATGGCAGACTTCCTCGTCGACTGGGCCGAGACCTAGTTCGTGCCACCTCCCCCGGACTCCACGCATTGGCGCATGCACTTCGACGGCTCGAAGATGCGAACCGGTCTGGGAGCCGGCATCGTCCTGTCGTCTCCAAAGGGGGACCAGCTCAGGTATGCGCTCCAGATCCTCTTCGCTGCCTCCAACAACATGGCCGAGTACGAGGCGCTCGTCCACGGCCTCCGGCTCGCCAAGGAAATCGGGATCCAGCGCATCATCTGCTTTGGCGACTCCGACCTCGTGGTACAGCAGGTCTCTGGCGAATGGGATGCCAGGGACGCCAACATGGCCAGCTATCGCTTCCTCGTCCAGCAGCTCACCGGCTCCTTCGAGGGCTGTGAGTTCCACCACATCCCTCGAGCGGACAACGAGGCGGCCGATACATTGGCGAAGATCGGCTCCACCCGGCAGGCCATCCCAGCCGGCGTTTCCCTCGAACGGCTGCTCAAGCCTTCTATCAAGCCATCCCCCGAATCGGAGTCTATCTTCGTACCGGCTGCTCCGGCAGCTCTACCGACACCGCCGGCTCCGGCTGCCCTGCCGGCGCCACCGGTTCCGGCATCCGGCGCCCCTGCGGCGGCCGGCTCCGACTCTACGGCCGTCCTGATGGCGATCGCCGCACCCCCCGCTGTCCCAGTCCCGGGGACTGACGGGCCGGCTCCGGCTGCCCCCGGCGCCCCACTCGAGCTCGAGCCAGCTCCCGTCTCGGCTCCCTCGTGGGCCCAGCCCATTCTGGCTTTTCTCTTGAGCGGAGAGCTACCCCCTGACGAAGACAAGGCCCGACATATCCAACGTTGCGCCCCGGCCTACCGCATCATCAACCACGAGCTCGTCCATCGCAGCACCACCGGCGTGTTCCAGCGCTGCGTCAAGCCGGTGAAGGGGCAAGAAATCCTCCTCGACATCCACCAGGGCGAGTGCGGGCATCACGCCGCCTCTAGAACCCTGGTGGCCAAGGCCTTCCGCCACGGTTTCTACTAGCCGACGGCCTTGGAAGAGGCCAAGCGACTGGTCGACAAGTGCGAGGGGTGTCAACGCTTCAGCACGCAGAGCCACCTGCCGGCCACAGCCCTCCAGACCATCCCACTTTCCTGGCCCTTCGCCGTCTGGGGGCTGGACATGGTAGGACCCTTCAAAACCGCCCGAGGCGGCATGACACATCTGCTGGTGGCTGTCGACAAGTTCACCAAGTGGATCGAGGCCAGACCCATCAAGAAACTGGACGGCCCCACAGCCGGCCGGTTCATCAAGGACATCACGGTCCGCTACGGCGTTCCCCACAGCATCATCACCGACAACGGCACGAATTTTGCCAAAGGCGCGATGGCGCATTTATGCTCTCAGGAGGGCATCTGGCTCGACCTCGCGTCGATGGCCCACCCGCAGTCCAACGGCCAGGCGGAGAGGGCAAACGGTCTGCTCCTGGCCGGCCTCAAGCCTCGGCTCGTGGCACCCCTCGTGCGGTCGGCCGGCTGCTGGGTCGAGGAGCTGCCGGCCGTCCTCTGGAGCCTCAGGACCACGCCCAACCAGTCAACCGGCTACACCCCTTTCTTCCTGGTATACGGGTCCGAGGCGATCATCCCCACTGACGTCGAGTTCGATTCGCCTCGGGTTACCCTGTACACGGAGAAAGATGCGAGGGAAGCAAGAGAAGACGGCGTCGACCTACTCGAAGAAGCACGCGAGCTGGCCCTGAGCCGGACGGCCATCTACCAGCAGAAGCTCCGGCACTACCACAGCAAGCGGATCCGGCCCCTTTCCTTCTGCGAGGGGTACTTGGTGCTCAGACGGATCCAGCGAACTGCCGGCCAGCACAAGCTATCCTCCCCATGGGAGGGCCCATTCATCGTCAGCAAGGCGCTGCACAACAACGCCTACTACCTGATAGATGCCCAGAAGTCGCAGAAGCGCAAAAGAGATGCCTCCGGCGAGGAAACGGAGCGCCCATGGAACGCAGCACTCCTCCAACCGTTCTACTGTTAAGAAAGAACCCATGTATGTATGTATCTTCCCTTCCATCGGAACTTAATGAATGCAATGGGGGCCCCAAGCCGGCACTTGGGGCACGCCCCTTTTCAATTCCTTTGAAGGCGTGTCATTTTTCTTAGGCAAGGCACTCGGGTCCGGCTCCCAGGCCCGGGGGCTCACCGGCTCTCCTCCGGAGCTGGCAAGTAGCATGGGCAAGCAACCCTTTCCTGCCCTCTCTGCCCAGCCACAGACCGGCCCCCGGCTGTCCGGCTGGCGGAGCCACGGGGTAGAAAGGAACTTACCACGCGAACACCACCTAAGGAGTAGCAGCCGGATAGGTCCAGCCGGACCATGTTACCTCTGGAAACCAGCCTCTGCCGGTTCAACCTAACCCTAGCCGGACGACTCTAAGGCCCGCGCGTTTCCCCTAAGGACGATGCCCCGTCCCTGTCCCAGACCGGCTCCCGGCTGGCTGACAGGCGGGGCGGAAGCCGGAAGGAACCCGTGCGTGAAATATGAGTCGAAACGTAAAAGGAAGGGGAGGAGCCGGCACGCAAACGTTTTAGAATTCAAGCAAGTTCATAAGCAAAAGGCCGCTGGCCAAGGATTCCTTACAATACACCCCCAGTGGGTGGAAATGCGTCTTCTCAGACAAACAAGTTTCTTAACAAGAAAAAAAGGGTACGAAGTGCACAGGACCGCTCAAACTGCCGGTGCGTCGCCGGCCGGCTCAACAGTTCGCCCAGGAGAGGCCGCAGCCTTCGGGTCCGCCTCCGTGGCCTCGGTGTCGCTGCCGGTGCTGGAAGCGGTGCTCTCGTCGGCGACCTCATCGTCCTCGGGTCCTTGGGGGTTGCCGAAGGAGTCCTCAGTCGCCGGCTCGCCGTCCTCGCCAAGCGCCGGCAGGAGCTCGTCCGGGTCGACGTACGAGGCCAGCTCGTTGGCCCGACGGACGAGGGCATCTTCACGGGCGATCCATTCTACCTCAGGAACCTCATGCATCGTGGCCAGCCGGTCCAGGTTGACGCCGGTGTACCACGACGTGACGAACCAGAGGGCCATCTGCGCCCCGGCCCGAGCCGCCGACGCCTTCCAAACACCGAGCCGGGCCACCGCATTCTCCAGCCACAGCGCCACGCGGCCCACCGGCGCCCCACGACCCGGCCAGAGGGCCGCGATCACCTCTTTGCCGGCCGTCTGGAGCCGGTCCATGCAGCGCTGGACGTGGATCAACCGGTTCTCAATGGCCAGCCCAAGCTCCGCCACGTCCCAGCCGGCGCCCTCCTCAACCTCCTGCCCGTGCTGCCGCAGGCACTCCCGGTGATCCGCCATAGCCCGCTCAGCGTGGTGCTGGGTATTCGGGAACTGGTCTGAGGGGAGAGAAGAATCAACAAACAAGGCAAAAAAGCAAGTCGAAAGCGGGTCGGCAAAGGAAGAAACTCGAAAACAGAACTTACGCTGGAAGGCCTCATCCATCTCGATGGCAAACTGAAGGCCTGCGCTCTTCTCCCTCTCCAGCGCCTCCTCCGCCTGAGCAAGGGCGGCCCTGCGCGTCTCGAGCTCCCCCTTGAGGCATTCCACCTCAGCCTGAAGAGTGGTGGCCCGCTGGGTGGCGTCGGCCGCCCGCTTGGCGGCGTCCTCCCGGGCCGCCACCTCCCGCTGCAGCTCCGCGGTCAGACGCTCCCGCTCCGACGAGGCCGCTTGGAGCTCCTGCCCCAGCCGGCCCCGCTCCGACGTGACCGCCTGGAGCTCCTGCCCCAGCCGGTCCCGCTCGGAGGCCAGTTCATCCCTCTTCTGTCGGATCGGGACCAGCTCCTCTGCATAAAAAACCAAGCATAAGCCACTCCAATGCGGAAGACCCGGACCGGCTGCCGAGCAACCGGCCCGACTCTCGGGGGCTACACCCAGTGGGTGCGCTCGCGCGCCCCCACTGGAACCAACATACCTTGCACCCTCTTCAGCTCCTCCTGGACCCGGTAGTAGCCGAGCTTGCCGTGGTTGTGGATAAGGACCGCCTCATCGAAGAGCGCCTGCCGCCTGGCGTTCTCAGCCTGCCCTGCGCCAAGAAACAACAAGTCAGACAAGCAAAAAGGGTTAGATCTGGCCCGGCTGCCACGCAGCCGCGCAGCCGGCCCGAATCTCGGGGGCTACACCCAGTGGGTGCGCTCGCGCGCCCCCACTGGAAAATTCAACACAAGGCAGAAGGGTCTCACCTCCACTGCCGCCTCCACGCGCCGAAAGTTGCTTTCGGCGGCCTCCGCAAACCTGGCCAGCCCCTCATGGCAGTGCGCCTTGATGCGGCCTGGCTCCCCAGGCGCAAGGGCCGGGACGCCGGCTGGAGGAGCCGGATCAGCTGGGACGAGTGCCGGCGTCTCCCAGTCCCGGATCACGTCCAGCATGGTCCGCCTCGACCGGCTCGACCCGCCGCTCGACCCGGCATCCACCACCACAGCAGCCGACGGAGGATTGGCGGTGACCACCAAGGCTCGGGAGCCGGCCTCGGGCCCCTCCACGACCGGCGCCGCCGGCTCCACCTCCTGCCGGGCCGGCTCGAGGGCCGGCTGGGCCGGCTCACTCCTCCCTCCGGCCGGTGCCTCCGGTACCGCCTCCGGCACAGCCGGGGCGACGGGCACGCCCGCTGCCGCCGGTTCGATGACGGAAGAAGTCACCACCGCCTCCCCCCGCTGGGCCATCTCCGGAGCCGGCTCGGGGACCGTTCCCACCGGCCGGGTCACTTCCGCCGCGGGCGGGGCCACGGCCGTTTCCATGGCCGGCTCCAGCGGCTCGCTCGACGGAGGCCTCGACCTCCGCGTCGATTCTGCCGCAGAGTCGGTCGCGCGCTCCGGGTTGGTGGATCGCCTCCGCCTCCCGCCGCTCGAGGCCCCCGAATGCGAGGGCGCGCCCTTCGCCCCCGCTTTCACGGCTTGCATCTCCGCGAACCGCCTTTTCTCCTCCCGCGCCGTAGCCGCGTGCTCCTGCGCCTGCAGGGTGGCGGCATCCACCGGGCCGGCAGCCGACTCCATGTCGTGGAGCCCGATGGCCTCCCTAGAGCAGACAAAAGACGGGGCCTCAGGCGCTTGCCGGCTCACGAACCCGAAAAACCAGTAAGAATTCAGAGAAAGATGCTCACCCAGCGACGACGGGAAGGACCCGCCTGGCCCGGGCCGGCGGCTGTGTCGACGGTTGCCCCACGGCCAGCCTCTTCTCCCGGCGAGTGGCCTCAGCCGTCTGGCCACGGGTCGGCCGCTCCTCGCTCCGCCCGCGTTTCTCCCGCCGAGCTGCGGGGGGTGGCGCGTCCAGGATCCGAACGTCATCATCGTCAGTCCAATCTTTGATGGAGTCCGGAGGGGAACTCACCAGCCACTCTGGACCCGCCGGCTCCCGGGTCGCCCATCACGTCGTCCGCCTCGACCTCTCCCGAGGAGTCGGCCCCCTCTTCGACGCCGTCCCCCAGCTCGAAGTCCTCCGGGTCGGACTCGGCATGCTCCGCCTGGAATACCTGGGGGTGCGGGCCATCCGGCGTGTTCTCTCGCACGGAGTGCTGCGGTCAGCATGGTGTGTGAGCTGGGAAGGGCCGGCTGGAGAATCAAAGGGGGGAGAGAATTACCGCAGCAGGGCGTACCAGGGGCGCCGGGTCGTGCCGGCTGTACGGCAGCTTGCCAAACCTCCAAGTCCCTGGCGCCAGCTTGAAATTAGTGATGGCGTTCACCCGCCTCGCCACCTGGGCCGTCGACAGGTCGAAGGTGGACAGCCGGCAGGGGTCCCGCCGGCCCGACATGTCACAAATCCGGTGCGGCCTCTGCTGCAGGGGCAGCACCCGGCGGTCGACGAAGGCAGCCACCAGGTCGGCCGCGACAAGCCCCTCTCCGTCCCTCATGGTCTTGAGCCGGCCCAGCTCCGCGAGGACGTCCAGGAACGGCCCGTCGCCCGTCCAGTTGGTCCCGGAGGACGGGGCGTTGACGAAGGCCGACAGCCGGATGTAGTCCCGCGCCGGGTCGACGTTCTTCACGTAGAAGAACGTCCGGTTCCATCTCTTGACGGATTCGATGAGGGACAGGTGGGGAAACAGCGGGCCTCGGATGCATATCACCGCGCCCCCGTAGGCGTACGGCCCGCTGTCGTTCCTCAGGGACTTGAGGTAGAAGAGTTTCCTCCACAACTCCACGAAGGGGAGCAGCCCGAGGTAGCCCTCGCAGAGCGTCACGAAGCTCGAGAGCTGGAGAATGGAGTTGGGCCCAAGGTGGTGCGGCTGGAGGTCGAACATATCCATGAAGAAGCGAAAGAATTGGCTCACCGGCAGACCGAAGCCGCGCGAGAAGTGCCACGCGAACACCACGAACTCCCCCTCCTGGGGTTCGGGTGCCACCTCGCTGCCCGGCGGACGGGCGGCAACGCGGTCCTCCGACGGCAACATCCGGGCGCGGCGGAGGTGCGCGATATCCTCCTCGGTGATGATGGATCCGCCCCAGCTGCCGGAGGGTCCGTCGGCCATCTCTGCGGCGAGCGAGCGCGAGGAAGAAGATGGGTGGCGCAGCGATGCGAGCCGAAACAACGGGCCGCGCGCGAGAAGGAAGACGAAGGGGAGAAGGGTGCGCGAGCTGCCTCCGCCCCTCCCTCTCCCCTTATAAACACGGGGCGGCGCCTGGGGGACGTGGGGATTAACTGCGCCCACTCCCCCGGGGAATCCGCGGGACGTGGGCACCGTGTGCCGCGGCCGCTGGGGTCCAAGCGCAGAGGATCCCGGCCTGCGCCCCGAGGCCTATCGGGCTAGGCCCGCGACCTATCAGACTAGGCCCGGTAAGGCGTCCCGTCGAACCACAGGCGCGGGGCCCACGACATCATCACGCCCCGCGTGGCGCGCCGCGGTCCGGCACGGGGCCCGAAGCGGCACGACAGGGCCCGAGGCGTCGGAGGCGGTGGCCGGCGCGGCCGCCCGGCTGGTCCCGAACGACAGACGGGCGTGGCCGGATGAAACCGCCGGTTGCCCCTCGTCAGGCGGACGCGGGCCCCCGCCGGCTTTGGGGACTACTGACGGGGTTATTACCCCTGGGTATGCCAAGGAGAGGGAGTTCCAGCTCCTTCCCGAAAAAACTATATGGCTGGCTGGTCAGTGGCCGGCTGCCTCCCTGGCCGGCTGGCCACTGCCGGCTGGTCCGCGACCGGCAGGGAGGGGCCAGCTGACCCCCTGGCCGGCTGGCTCGCGGCCGGCTGAACAGGAGCCGGCCGTCTGGCCCCCGGTTAGGCACGCCTGGCCGCTACGCGACTAGCTCGCCCGTTAACCTCTGGACGGGCGGGTATCCGTCCCTTCCTACTGCGGCCGGGTACGCTGACGGGACGCGACCCCCACGACGGACTCCGATGTAGCTATAGCGGCCGCTGACGTACGGACGCGCATGGCTACAGTCCGGCAGACCGTACCGCTGACCGATGACTGATTTGGACCCGGCGGAGCCACAGTACCTCTGCGCCGCCGTCCACTCCGTTACCTGCCCCGGCGTGGCTACAGCGCTACCGGCCGTACCGCTGACTTCGGCCGGTGGGCGCAAGACGACGCCGGACGGGGCAGCCTGTGCCGCGGCAGGTGAGCGCGGGCCAATAGAAGAGCCGGCCGGCGGGCCCCAGCTGGCGATGGGACCGCTCAGTCGGCGGGCCCTACGGGCGACAAGACGACCCAGCCGGCGGCCCCCTGGCCGGCTGGAGAGGCTGCCAGCCGGGTCCCCCCTTTTTGTAATATCTTAAGAACATTGTACGCTGGGGGGTTGGCCTATAAAACCCCCCGAGGCCCCCATGCATCGGGGAAGAAAAGAGATGCACGGAGGCGTTCATCCCTCTCTCACACCCACACATAGCAGGGGAAGAGGAGCCGACTGCTCCCTCTTCCACCTCCAGACGAACAGCTCAAGGAGCACCATTGTAACACCTCTCCCCATCCAACTAGACCAGCAGGACTAGGGGTATTACCTCCCACGGAGGGCCCTGAACCTGGGTACGTCGTGTGTCTATCACCGCTCGTGCCTAATCCCGCTCCCGGAGCCCGTCGGCGTCCTTCGGCCCCAACCACACTCGATAAGCCACCCTATGGCATCTGTCGTGAGAAAACGACGACAACACATCAAGCCACCCCTCAAACTAACGGGTTGGATCCGCCACTTTAACCAGCAACAAATCAGATCTATCCTGGTCAGGCCATGTGCGGTCAGGGCTCTTAGCTTTGCATGAAGAGGCGCTAAGGTTGCTTTCTCTTCGTCAGTTGGCCAACCCGGGAATTCCAATTTGCCGCTAAGTCTTTCCAATCTGAAACCCGGCAAGGGGTTTTCTCCTTCGGGTGAAGTATCCCTACAATAGAACCAGGTTTTGTTCCACCCTTTGGGGTGACTCGCCAGCTTCGATTCCGGAAAAGTGATCTTCTTTCTCTTCTGGATAGAAATACCACCAAGATCGCAGGAAGCACCGTTCTTTGTTTCCATTTGACGGTTGAGATAGAAGAATTCTCTGAACAGAGTCACGGACGGCTCAACCTGAAGGTACACCTCACATAACACTTGGAATTGACAAATGTTTGTCATGGAATTTGGACTGATGTCTTGAGGCCTGAGCTTAAAAAAGTGCAATAGGTCTCTGAAGAATTTTGAGCCGGGAGGTCGGAAGGCCCTGCGCAGATGATCAGTAAATACCACAACCTCTCCTAGTTGTGGCTGTGGGGCCGGCTCTTCTTCAGGAGCTCGCCACTTTATAGTCTTTCGAGCCGGCAAAAGGCCTTGATCCACAAGGTTCTCCAGGGTAAGCTTGGATTCTTTGCTTTTTGTCCAGTTACAAACTTTGGGGGTTCTTCGAAGTCATGGCGGGTTATGCAATAGCTACAAGAGTAGTGAGAAGAATAAGCCGGAGCAGACTATAAGTCGCCTATATTCAAATACTGTTATGACCGGCGAAATTTGAGAAGGTCAAAGGGATATCTTCAACAACTTAGCAGCGGCATTGCGTCGCGAACAGGTTTCTATGAAAGTTTCTCTCTGGGCGGATCTAATTAAACGAAGAAAAATAGTGGTATATATGTTCTAACCGATGGAACGACCGAAGCTGCAGCAGTCCAAAGGACAACCCCTGATGGTTTGTTTTAGATCTACTTTAAAGGAAAATGGAGCGGATCACGTTCTAAGGATACACTGCAATGAGCGGGTGATATATGGATCCACTGATGAAGTTTCGGATGAATATTATGAGGGCAGCAAGAACACCGAAAAATATCAAAACCCTAAATGGCGGGGATTCATACCAGATGACGTTGGAGCAGGGACGAAGATGATCGAGTTCGCTTCGACGGTCGCGAGAGGGCTTGACGATGCCGGCAATGGAGTCGAAGGGCTTCGAAGTCGCCCTGGGAGCTTTGCTGGTGTTCGGTTAATGGAGAAGTAGGAGGAGGAAGACGATGAGGAAAGGTTCCAGTGGGGTCCAGCGGGGTCTATTTATAAGAAGAAGTAAGTGAAGCGGCACCGCGAAAAACGAAGCGACCGTGGTAAATTTGTGGCTACAAGCGCGCCTTGATTTTTGCACCCGCCTGGATTTGGCGCGGTCTTCGAGGGGATAGGTTATGATGGCTTTGAAGAACAACGGTCAGCAAAGATGACGTCACGATAAATGAACGGTGGGAAAATGACAAGTGTGGGAGCAGAACAAGCCGGTGTTGTAAAATCTGCTGAAGATACCAGTTCAAAGATGAATCGCCACAGGAAAAGATGAGCCGCCACAGGAAAGAAAGATCTATTGACATGAATGAATTCAAATCAATCTGGGGCCTAATGTCGGGGATATAACTTCACGGTGTAACCCGCCACACTGGGCCAGGTTACGCCCATCAACGACTCTGCAGCCAAGATTGAGTGGGCCGTGTCCTAAGTACAAGATAAGTAAGGTGGCGGCTCACTAAGACGCCGGGCGGCCCAATATCAGAAGACGGCGGCTCAGAGCCCATGAAGCTAAGGATGCCGCTTAAAGTTTCCTTAAGATGCAAGATAAGTTAAAGATGTAGTAGATCACGGGTCATAATGTGACCCGGACTCTGTTGTAAACCCTAGGGCTTGACCTGTATATAAAGGCAGCCCCCTAGGGCCGAAAGGCTCAAGTTACAATATCTCGATAGCTAGGTTAGCGATTCCGCACCCTTGTAATCGAGATTCATCAATCCAATACACAAAAAGCAGGACGTAGGCTATTACCTCCATAGGAGGGGCCGAACCTGGGTAAACCCGACTCTCTCTCTCGCTTAACCCCTTCGAGTCGCCACCAAGCGGCGATGGCCTCACACCTAAGTTCTGTTACGAGGACATCTGCCAGGTTGACAAAACCAAGACAGGGTACTTAGGCATTCTTGTTCATCCAATTGGCCAGAAAATCAAAACCAATTAAACTACAATTGGATTTCCTCGAATGGGAAAATTATGCATACCAACGTGCTCACACAATAATATGTCAAATAAAAATATGTCAAACACGCACAAACACTCTAGCATCTATCAAGCAATTCTTGATGACAAAGTCATCTATATATGACTATATTGACTTAGGAACCAAGTGAGAACACTTGATCATAGGTCCTACTCATCGTTTAAGCTCAAGTGGGGTTAGCACTTTTACATAATGCTTTAATGTGTTCACACCATTAGAGATGCTTCAGCTCAAGTCTTAGAGCAAAGATCCCCCTAGATGTGATATCCCCCCAAAGAGGGATGAACTAACCTTGGGTTTTGTCGTTGAAGACTTCATGTAGAGGTTGTAGTGGTGGATGCTCATTGTTGATGAAGATCATCTAGAATTGGGAGCGATCCTTGTTGTTTGATACTCTCAACACCTGCATGGGTTAGTACCACACAAGGAACAATAACAAGGATATCTATGGACATAGAATGAAATGCTCATTTGATGATATCCATTGATGCATTGAATAACTTGTCCCTTGATTACCAACTAGAGGGTTTGTGACTCCTTGAACTAGTGCATGATGTTGAAGTTGACTGCACAATTTCTTGCCATGAGATGAATATGAATGAAGTTTGTTGGCGGAGTGACCCTCAAGAAGTCTCTAGTTCTTATTCTTTGGGACCCACATCAATTTGATGAGAATCCTTGTATTTGAAGTAGCACTTGATGGAGTAGAGCTTGTGGTAGCCTTAGGAACCCACATGACCTTGGCTTGAGGTAGGTCTTTAAATGAATCAATCTCATGTTGCCTGGCTCAACAAAGTCTTCGGGGTCTTCAAAGTCTTCGGGCCCAACTCCCTCGTCAACAACGCAATCTATCGTCGCGATAATAACAACAATAATAAGAATCACAACAAAAACAGAGCACAAAATCCACTTCTAAAATGTTACCCTACTCTGTAAAATACATCATTCAAAACTAAAAATATTCGTCTCTGGTTTTGTGGTGAAAAAGATTTTGAAACTATTTTAACAGAGTCTAAAACTATTTAAAACTAGGTTTAAATAAAACCACTACATAAAACATTTTCAAAATTTTACACAAGTGGCACTATTAAATATTACAGAATATTTCAAGATTTATGGTGGAAGAATTTTTGAATTTGGAAAAGTATTTGAACCTGTGGAATTTTTTGCAAGTTCAAACAGAAAAGAAAAAGAAAAGTGGGCACTGTGCCCTGGGCCAAAGCTGGCCGCAAATGGGCCGGCCCAGAGCAAGGCGGCCTCAGGCGAACCGGTGCGCCCGCGCTCACCAGGTTCAAACCTGACGGGCGGGGCCCGGGTGCCAGTGAGAGAGGGAGAGGGAGGCGGTCGAGACAAAGGCTGACGAGCGGGCCCCCCTTGCCAGGGCCGTCGTCAACCTCCGTCTAGGAAAAGGCGGCGCTCACCGACATCAGCAGAGGGCGCGGCAACGGCAAGGAGAGGACGGGAATGGGTCTAGGGAGGTGTTGCGGTCTCGGTGGAGGTCGAAGGGATCGCCGACGTGGCCTGAGTCGCCGGCGGCGAGCGGACGCGGCGGGGAGATCTTTGGGCGAGCTCGGTCCGGTCGTCTCCGGTCGCAACCTGCATGGGGAAGGGGCTGGACGGCGTTAGGAGGGTGAGAGGGGACCGAGGGGAAGGAGAACGAGGCCGGAGGGGCTCTGCACCTGGAGATCGACGGCGAGCATAAACGGCGGGGCTCGGCTCGATCCCGAGCACATGGAGAGAGAGAAGAGCTGGGGCTCTGTTGGGGGGTCGATTGGGAGGAGAAGGAAGCAGCCAAGGGGGAGAGAGAGGTCTGGGGGCCCTTCTTATAGCCATGCCGCAGTCCACCGCATGCCCGTGCGTTGGCGAGCTCGTGGCCGAGGCTACAGGCCACGGGGGCTCGCAAAATGGGTCAAGGGCGTTCCTAGGCGTCGTCTAGGACCAGCCGAAGGGAGAGAAGGAGCGGGGGAAGGCTCCGACACCCACGCGTGTGAGGCTACACATTGGCCGGCTCGGGCGGCCGCGCGCGTGCGAGGTGGGGTGGCAGGAGGGAGAAGGAGGAGGGGACAGGAGTTTGGCGCGTTGCGGACGTCGAGGCCGACCGACTGGCAAGAGGGGGGAGCCCGAGGCTGTCTGGAGCCTCGGAATGGGGGCGGCTACAGTGCGGGAGCGCACTGTAGCGCGCTCCAGAGCGCTGTTTTGGCATGCCAGACATGCCTCACGCGCTCTGGGCGTTCCCTGCCTTGTCTACTAGTCCCTGGAGGCTCTGGAGATGCTCCTTGGATGCTTGGGTGCCAAGGTAAGAGGTAGAAAAATAAATGGGGGGAGGGGAGAGGTGTTGCCATGGCTGTCCAGAGGAAAAAACAGGGGTTTTACCCCCTCCAATGATTGAGACTTGTCCAGGGAAACTTACTGGAGGTAGGAGGTAATAATGTGGGACTGTGGTAAAAATATTAGATCAAGGAGAATAGTGAAAGGGGGTCAAACAAGGTTTTTACTAAACAACCAGAAGGTGTTTGATGAAGTTTTGGGTAAACAAATGGAGTCTGCTTGCCATAAGATTTAACAAGATGAAAGTGTAGGTAAAAAAGGACCACCAAGTTTGAGATTGTTTGAAGAAAGTTGATAGTGCAAACTTGGTGAACCCTAGAAATCAACAGAATCAGGTTTCTGTAGATCCAGGCATGCAAATCCACTGTCCTTGATTCACCACTTGGTGTAGCAACATTACTTGGGGATTAGAACATGTCCACAAAGTTTGGGGGCAATAGGAGAAACTTCACAATGTAAAGTTGTTCAAACTTGAATCTGGGCAGGAATGATTTTGGGATATTTTGGTGAACCAAAATAATTGGGATTGAGATGAAACTTTGCAAGATCATCACATTAGGCATATGTGACTTGCTAGAATTTTCCTGGATTTATTTGAGAATATTTCCTATAGAAATATTTCAAAAGCTTGAAAGAGGCAGAAAGGGTTTTGTCCAATATTTTGAACATGACCATGTGTTGAAACTCATATATATGGAAAATATATGTCCACTGAGTTTTCCTAATTTTTCTCAAATATTTTGAAAGCCTTTAAATTTTTTTTCCTATGAAAGATCATTTCTGGCCTTAAGAAAAATCTTTTAAATAAAATAGGGAAGTAACCTTTAAAATTAATATTTTGTGGTTTTGGGAAGTCTCATATATAGTAGGTTCCAAACAAAAACTTTGATACAAAACATTCCACCCAATTTGAGGACTTGCAGTACAAACCTCAATTCAGGGGTTTTTGAAAACCTATTTTGAATAAATCCTTTTTGGCCGAAATAATATTTGATAAAAATAGTTTTAGGTACTATACACATGGTATGATCATTGGGCAGGGAGTTTGGGTCAAGGAAGTGATTATGGGGAGTAGGAGGAAGAAGAACCTTTGAGTGCCAAAATACATCATCAAAACAAACATCAAACAACTCCATCAAGCACTTGCACTCAATTTTTTTTAATTGGGTCCAAATTTTATAAAGCGATAGCATAGCAAAGTGATACAATACAGGGTGTGACAGGGAGGCAGGGTCGCGAGGGTGGCTATGTTTTCTTTTTTTCTTTCTCTCGGCTGGACCGGTTCGGTTGACTGAGGACCGTGGGTCGAATTACAAAAAACTACGGGAACTTTTTATAAAAATGCCGCGACGGTGAGCGAGTAGAAGCAATAGCCGCTTTATTATTAGGTAAAGATAAAGATTACTAGGAAAATTGCCCGTGCTTTGCAATGGGATACATATAGTGATGGGTTTGACCTTCCTGACGCTTGCCAGCATGCATTTTGCGTCGGATCACCACCATGCACACACGGCAGGCCAATGTGAGTTGTATACATAATTTAGCTCCTATAAAAAATTATTTGCTTAATTTCCCAGTTTCTATTAATTCTAGTAGGAGTATATTTTAGTCGCTCTACACTCCTTTGGAAGTGTCTCGATATATGTCGATCTCTCTCACACCTACTAGCAGCTAGCACACAACACACGACAGGTAAACAAACACACATCGCGTGCGCAAACGTCATGTCGTCGCTGATTTGAACTCTTATGCAAGGAAAAGTCGCATGAGCGAGCAGGCGTTGTGGCCATACGGTTGTGTATTTTGTGTATTTAACAGTCGCATGAATCCAGATTAAATTAGCCCATCACTGGTGCATCCATATTAATTATTTCCTAGTAGTATGCATAATGCATGTCCCATCCACGATTTACCGTCGGCCCGTTGATTCCGGAGGCAGCTCGCGGATGACCTAGACAACTCGAGGAAGTACTCCATCCTTTCCGGTTTATAGGGGTCAAATCTGAAATCTCATCAACCAAGATAAACTGTGAGTGAATGACACGAGTTTTGTGGATACGAAATTACCCAATGAAATATTTCTCACTTATTCAACTACCGAGGCAATAAATGCAACACCCTCTCTCTCATTGGATTTACATGGTGCATCAGGGGCGAAGCTACAGTGTTGGGCCGGGGTCAATTGACCCCGATGACCTTGGCCCAACCCCTATTATATACATACAACCCATAAAAAAAAGAAAGGATGCAGTGAAAAAACAAATGACCCCAGTCAGGCCCAACAGCATCAGGGCCTAACGTAGCCCAAATCCCACGCAGGCCCACTGGCCAGTAGCCCTCGAGAGAGATCGATCTGCACTCCAGTGCCTCAGAAGAAATTGGATCAATCTGATCTCCATGATCGCTGTTCACGTATCGCTCAAAAAATATGATCGTTGTTCATGCCCTGGCTCGCTCTATCGATCACGCCCTGTAATGAGTCGGAGTGCCTCGCGAGTCGCCCCTTCATTCTTTCTTTCCAGGTCGCCCCGGCCCCTCTATTTCGCCTGAAACCACCGCTGGCTGCACCGTCCAATCTACACTCCTCTACCCTATAAGAATTCAAGATTTGTTCTGCAGATTCGATCTGTAAGTAGTACTAAAGCCGATTTCTTTATCTAATTAATACTCTCATATTATCTAAATTTATATTATCCTATTGTCTGACATGCTCATGTGTTGATTTCATGAACTACTGCATCATTTGTTTTTTTGAGAAAAGACTTCTATATTCAACTCCACGTAAGGATGTGATTGATTACTTTTTGAAGATGAAAAATCGTAGAGGTCAAGAAAATAGAGAGGTAACCACTTTTGTAATCAAATCTTGTTTTGCTATGATACATTGGCAACTATGATTTCTTATTTATGTGAGGTTACTAAAAAATACAATACGTGTTACTTAATACGAGCTACACATTTTGAACCATATATTATTGTTACTTTGTTTTTATGGGCATGCATTAGTGTTACTTGTTCATGTTTGACCCCGGCGACATCGTATCCTGGCTTCGCCCCTGTGGTGCATGTAGAATAAGATGCATGCATGACCAATAATTCTCTCATTTTTATTAAATGTGGTGTGGGACTCAAAGCTTTTTAAGTCAATTGGACTCAAAGTGAGCCTTATATAATGGAAATCTGAAATTTTTGAGATGAGCCCTATAAACCGGAAAGGAGAGAGTATATAAACTGGTGGGATTTAATTGAAGGGGGCGATGTGGGATTATTTCAATTTTTGTGTTGTGGCGCTTATGCAGGAATATATATTTATTCTCTCCCTATTTTGGACAGAACATTTGCTTGGTGATGGGGCTATGGTGTGTTGCTCAGACGGGTTGCTGCTGTGTTCGAATCCCACCTTCGTCATTAGTTTTTTTCACTTAGTGCGAGTGGTAGGCAGGCCATGATGCGTGCTATTTTAGGCCCAGTACCAGCCTGGACGGGCCAGACGAGGGACAAATGATAGGTAGCGCGGCCTAAGGCCCAAGACCTACTAAGAGAAACACCTGACGTATGAAAATTTTCATTTTGATGGACGAAAATTACGGTGGTAAGAAGCACTTCTCTTTTTAATAGTAGGGTATAGACTAGCAAAAATGCCCGTGCGTTGCAACAGGAGAAAACAAATCATAATCTCCAATGATGATGACCATATTATGTTCACATGTCATCGCATTATTTTAAAAAATTGTGCACAAATGCAAGAAAATGTTTCTTCTTTTAAATTTATTCACAAGTTGAAGCAATGTTCACATTTAAAAAAAAATATCATGGTTGTAAATAAACTTGGTAATTCAAAGAATTATTCTCAATTTCAAGAAACTCGTTTTACAAAACATACTATAATATTCCGATCCACCCCGGCAGTTAACTCTTTAAAATTCACACGAGTATATTGTCACAAAGACTCAGAAGCATTATTGTTTAACTACATACCTTCGATCATAAGTTAACATTTTTTCATATTTGGGAATATTTTTAAAATTGAGTACATTTTTCACAATTTACAAATATTTTTAAAAATTGTGAACATTTGTTTATTGTGAATGATTTTTAAGTATTTTTTTTGAATTGGCGAACAATTCTAGAATAGACAAACATATTTTACGAATTTGCTGGTTTTTTTATTGAAATTCACAAATATTTTTTGAAATTCATGAACATTTTATGAATGAATTAACTCTTTTGTAATTCACGAACTGTTTTTAAATTTTTAGGACATTTCTTGAAATGCATGAACATTTTTTGAATTAGCAAACATTTTGTTCAATTGCATTAAAAATAATAATACACGGACTTTATTTCAAAATCATTGACTTTCTTTTGTTTTCACCAACATTGTTTTCAAAATTGCAAATATTTTTTTGAATATGTGAATATTTTTACAAAAATCCGGAGCATTTTTTTAATTGACAAACATTCTATGTTTTTTTCAACATTTTATTCAAAATTCTCAGTATTTTTAAATTGCAAATTTTTTTGAAATTATAAATTATTTAAAGTATAAAAAACAACAAAAACGGAACAGAAAAATGAAAATAAAAAACGAAACTATAAAAACAGGCACAAACTGTGTTTAAAATTTAGGACTTTTTTTAAAAATGCATGTAATTATTTTGAATTAGCAAATATTTTGTTATATTTCATTAATTAGTTTTAATACACGGACATTTGTTTAAAATCATGTACTTTTTTTATTTTACGTACATTTTTTCAAAATTGCGAACATTTTTTGTATATGCGAACATTTTACAAAAATGTCGAGCAGTTTTTGAATTCACAAATATTTCATGTTTTCTTCAAATTCATTTCAAAATTATCAGTTTCTTAAAATTTGAAATTTTTTTTGAAGTGCTAATGGAATTGAAAATTAAGTAAAAAACGAAATTAAAAAACTGGCGCCCGCGCATAGGCGGCTCAAACGGGTGTGATGTGTTTGCCACCAGCGCGTAGAGCGTAATATAGGATGTCCATACATAGGCCGGTCCCGTCAGGAGATTTTTCTGTGTGAAACGTTTTTTATGACTTATATGTGGCATAGTGGGTAATTTAATGCCAACTTCGGAGACAATTTTATGACGGACGACCAGAAGCACTATTTGCTTTATTATTAGGTAGAGAGGTAGAGATTAATTATTATATTATTATTATTAGATAAAGAGGTAAAGATAAGGCAACATATATGAACATCGTTCATGGTTGGATCTTCCATGTATGCGTACACGTGATGGTTCAATTTGCTGGTATATACATATTAGTAGGCTAGTAAATATTTTAAATCTTAGCCATCGTTATCCTAATGAAACAGTAGAAATAATATTAGCATATGTGGACGAACATAATCGCTCGTTTGTCTCTTGTCTTAATTATATAATAAAAGATAACAAAGAGATCAGGACCAGAAGAGCTGGGAGATGGCCCCAAGCCATTAGGGCGCGGCCACCCCCTTGGGCGTGCCCTGTTTTCTTGGGGCACCTCGTGTCCTCCGGTCTTCCTCCAAAGCTTTCAATTCTTATTTTTGTCTATAAAAAAATCATCAGCAAGTTTCAGGGTATTTGGACTTAGTTTGGTACAGTATTCTTGCAAGACCAAAAACATGCAGAAAACAACAACATGCACTGGGTACTGGGTTAATAGGTTAGTACTAAAAAATAATATAAAACAACAAGTAAATGCTTAAAGAGTATCCTAGAATGATAATATAATAACATGGATCAATCAAAATTATAGATACGTTGGAGACGTATCAGCATCTCCAAGTTTAATTCCTGCTCGTCCTCGAGTAGGTAAATAATAGAAACATAATTTTTTATGTGACATGCTACCCAACATGTAAACTTTTTCAGGTATGATCATTGAGAAACGATGAATGAACTAACATTAACATAGTAATATCCATAAACATAAGTAACACAATCATCAACTTTTAAAATATACGATCCTTAAAGAATGTTTATCCCCATTCATTTTATCATATTAGCATGGCATGCCTCCGTCTTCACCACATAAATACAAATTTCAAGCACCATGGTGTGAAGCCAAGCAACTGGATCGTACTTTTTAACACACTTCAACATTTTATAACTCACTCAATACATGAGCGTGAACCATGGACATAGCATATAGGTGGAATAAAATATGGTGGTAGTTTAGAAAGGAGTTTAAAGTGAAGAAGAAAGTCTTGCATCAACTAGGCGGATCGACGAGCTATGGAGATGCCCATCAATCGATATCAATGCGAGGAGTAGGGATTGCCATGCAACAGACGCACTAGAGCTATACGTGTATGAAAGCTCAACTGAAGCTAAGTGAGTCTGCATCCAACTTGCTTTCTCATGAAGACCTCGGGCATTTGAGGAAGTCCGTCATCGAAATATACAAGCCAAGTTCTATAATGAAAAATTCCCACTAGCATATGAAAATGACAAAACATGAGACTCTTCATTTGAAAAACATGGTGCTACTTTGAAGCACAAGCGTGAAAAAGAGGTAGTACCACTGTCTCTTCTCTCTTATCTCTCATTTTTTTTCCTTTTTTCCTTTTTTCTTTCTTTCTTTTTTTCTTTCTCTATTTTTTCTTTATTTTTCGTCCGAAGTCTCATCCCGACTTGTGGGGGAATAATTGTCTCCATCATCCTTTCCTCACGGAGACAATGCTCTAATAATGAAAAGCATCACACTTCTATTTACTTACAGCTCGATATGAAAGACTACTAAACAAGATGACTATATGAATGCCTCTAGCAGTGTTTCAGGATGTGCAATGATCTAGCGTAACATGTAAACAATGATGAAAGGTGGCTTTGCCACAAATACTATGTCAGCTACATGATCGTGCAAAGCAATATGACTTTGAACACACAAGTCATGAGACGTAACGGTGGAAGTTGCATGGCAATATATCTCAGAATGGCTATGGAAATGCCATGATAGGTAGGTATGGTGGCTATTTTAAGGAAGATATAAGGAGCCTTATGTGCAACAGAGCGTATCATATCGCGGGGTTTGGATGCTCCAACGAAGTTTGCACCGATCCTCGAGGTGAGAATGGGCAATGCACAATACCGAAGAGGCTAGCAAATATTAGGAGGTGAGAGTGCGTACATCCATGGATTCACATTAGTCATAAAGAACTCACATACTTAGTACAAAGCTTTATTAGCTCTCTCTAAGCGAAGTACTACTCGCATGCCCCTAGGGAGGAGTTTGGTAAGAGTTAACCATCACGCGCCCCCGACCTAAACAACACTAGGATTTAAACAAGGAATAAGAATGCTCACACATCATCACCATGCCATAACCTATATTTAGATGAACAACAAGTTAACACCCTTTAACTATCGATATTTCTACCAACCAACAACCTTACACTCACGCCCTTTCATATTACCACATCAATATTATTAACCCACAATTTCTCTTTTATGTGCTACATGAAGGTTTTGATTATGCACTCCTTGAATACCTATTATTTCTGGACTAGTCTTATAACCCATGCAAATTACCATCACTATTTACTAAACTCCCAAACCAATTTAAGTGAAGAATGAGAGTGCAATTATTTCTATAAAATATATACACCACCGTGTTCTAAAAGATATAAGTGAAGAACTAGACCAACTGCTTAGCTCAAAAGATATAAGTGAAGCACATAGAGTATTCTAACAAATCATGGTGAACACGTGTCTTTCTAAAGTAGGTGTGTCCAACAAACAATGATTGTGGAAAACTTAAACAAACACAAACTATAATACACGATGCTCCAAGCAAAACACATATCATGTGATGAATAAAAATGTAGCTCCAAGTGACATACCGATGGATTGAGACAAAAGAGGGGATGCCTTCCGAGGCATCCCCAAGCTTAGATGGTTGAGTCTTCCTAGAATTTACCTTGGGGTGCCTTGGGCATCCCCAAGATTAGGCTCTTTGCCACTCCTTATTCCTTCATCCATCGTGATAGCACCCAAAACTTGAAAACTTCAGCACACAAAACTCAACAGAAAACTCGTGAGATCCGTTAGTACGATAGGAGAACCATAAACTTTAGATACGGTTATAAATTGATTCATATTTTTGTATTGCATAAGGTACTGTATTTTAACTTCTCCATGACTTATACCCTCCGATAGCATCATCAAAACAAGCAAACAATGCAAGCAAAAATAGAACCTGTCTAAAACAGAATAGTCTGTAGTGATCTCCAAAACACACCATACTTCTGTAACTCCAAAAATTCTGGAAAATTGGGAAACCTGGGGAATTTGTATAGAAATACTGTGCAAAAATTTCGAGAATTTATCACGCTCCAGTAGAGAACCAAAAATCCTGCACTGAACGCTAAAGTTTCTGTTTTTTCACAACATCAATTCTACTATCATCCAAATTAATCCCAAAGGTTTTTCTTGGCACAATCACTAATTAGAACAAAAAACACAATAATTACAACAGTAATAATCGTGTTAACTCACACAAATAGAAAATAGAATAAGAAAAAAAAGATAACTATTGGGTTGCCTCCCAACAAGCGCTATCATTTTACGCCCCTAGCTAGGCGTAATGCATAGTTTCAAGTGTTATCGACTTTGACACTCAATCCATAATTGGCCCTCATGATAGATTCATAAGGTGGTTTAATTTTCTTCCTAGGGAAGTGTTCCATCCCTTTCTTTCGTGGGAATTGGAATCTTATGTTTCCCTCTTTCATATCAATAATAGCACCTATACTTCATAAGAAGGGTCTTCCAAGTATAATTGGACAAGACGGATTGCATTCAGTACCAAGCACAATGAAATGTATAGGCACATTATTTCTATTAGCAAGAATAATCACATCACTTATTCTATGCAAAGGTTTCTTAATGGTAGAATCCGCAAGATGCAAGTTAAGGGAACAATCTTGTATATCGGTGAGACCACGCACATCACAAAGAGACTTAGGTAGAGTTGAAACACTAGCACAAGGGTCGCACAAAGCATTAAATTCATGTTCTTTAAGCTTAACTGATAGTAGGTTCCCATTCATCATGCAATTTTCTAGGTATAGAAACTTCTAGCTCAAGTTTCTCATCATAAGCTTTTATCATCGCTTCTACTATATGTTTAGTAAAAGCTTTATTTTGTTCATAGGCATTGGGTGAGATAATAATGGATTGCAGAAAGTAAATACATTTTACTAAATAACAACTCTCATAATTAAAGTCCTTGTAATCCAAGATAGTGGGCACGTCACTAGTTAAAGTATTAACCTCTCCGAACCCACCTTTTCATTTTTATCATTAGAATCATCACCCTCCAAACAAACGGGACACCTTCTAGATAAAGTTGACTCACCTCCAGTACCTTTATCATCTATTTTCAGATAAGTAAATAAAGATTCAATGGGATAAGTACCAATCATTTTAAGATCTTCATCATGATTACGGTAAAAACCGGGTGGAAGAGCCTTTTCTAAGAATTCTCGCTTAGCTCTCAACCTTGCGGTCCTCTCCTTACTCTCATTAATAGATACTTGGATGGATTTAATGGACTCATTGATTGTTGGAAATATGCCCTAGAGGCAATAATAATTTAGTTATTATCATATTTCCTTGTTCATGATAATCGTTTATTATCCATGCTATAATTGTATTGATTGGAAACTCAAATACATGTGTGGGTACATAGACAACACTGTGTCCCTAGTATGCCTCTAATAAACTAGCTCGCTGATCAAAGATGGTCAAGGTTTCCTAGCCATAGACATGAGATGTCATTTGATAACGGGATCACATCATTAGGAGAATGATGTGATGGACAAGACCCAAACTATGAAACATAGCATATGATCGTGTCAGTTTATTGCTATTGTTTTCTGCATGTCAAGTATTTGTTCCTATGACCATGAGATCATGCAACTCACTGACACCGGAGGAATTCCTTGTGTGTATCAAACGTCGCAATGTAACTGGGTGACTATAAAGATGCTCTACAGGTATCTCCGAGGGTGTCTGTTGAGTGGGCATGGATCAAGACTGGGATTTGTTACTCCGTGTGACAGAGAGGTATCTCAGGGCCCACTCGGTAATACAACATTACAACAAGCCTTGCAAGCAATGTGACTAAAGTGTTAGCCATGGGATCTTGTATTACGGAACGAGTAAAGAGACTTGCCGGTAACGAGATTGAACTAGGTATAGAGATACCGATGATCGAATCTCGGGCAAGTAACATACCGAAGAACAAAGGGAACAGCATACGGGATTAACTGAATCCTTGACATAGAGGTTCAACCGATAAAGATCTTTGTAGAATATGTGGGAACCATTATGGGCATCTAGGTCCCGCTATTGGTTATTGGTCGTAGAGGTGTCTCGGTCATGTCTACATAGTTCTCGAACCCGCAGGGTCTGCACACTTAAGGTTCGGTGACGTTTCGGTATAGTAGAGTTATGTATGGTGGTGACCGAAGGTTGTTCGGAGTCCCGGATGAGATCCCGGACGTCACGAGGAGCTCCGGAATGGTCCGGAGGTAAAGATTGATATATAGGAAGTCCCGTTTTGGTCACCGGAAAAGTTTCGGGTACTTCGGTAGTGTACCGGGAGTGCCGGGAGGGGTACCGGGGACCACCGGGAGGGGTATTTCGACCCAAGGGGCCTCATGGGCTGTGGGAGGAGTCAAGCCATCCCTTAGTGGGCTGGCCAAGCCCCCCACTAAGGCCCATGTGGCTGGAGGTGGAAAAAACCCAAAGGTGGAAAGGTGGAAAGTGTTTCCAAGTGGAGAGGAGGAATCCTACTCCTAGTAGGATTGGAGTAGGACTCCTCCACCTCCAATTTCGGCCAGCCCTTAAGGGTTTGAGGCTGCCTCCTCCCCTCCCTCCCTCCTATATATACTAGAGGATTTAGAGGAGAAAAATAACCCTAATTGCCACGTGCTCCCTCTACTTCATCTAGATCGTTTTCTCCTCTAGTCTAGTTCGGCGGTGCTTAGGCGAAGCCATGCCGGAATAGTTCCACCACCACCGCCACCGCACCGTCGCGCTGCCGGAGAACTCATCTACCTCTCCACTCCCTCTTGCTGGATCAAGAAGGCGGAGATCGTCATCGAGCTGTACGTGTGCTGAACGCGGAGGTGCCGTCCGTTCGGCGCTAGATCGGAAGGACCGTGATCAGGATCGCGAGACGGTTCGTGATTTGATCACGGGACGGATCGTGATGGGATCGCGGGATGGATCGTGATTGGATCGCGAGATGGATCGTGATGGGATCGCGGGACGCTCGGCGATTTGGATCGCGAAGACGTTCGACTACATCAACCGCGTTTCTTAACGCTTCCCGCTTAGCGATCTACAAGGGTATGTAGATCCACTCTCCCTCTCGTAGATGCTCATCACCATGGATAGATCTTGCGTGTGCATAGGAAATTTTTTGTTTCCCATGCAACGTTCCCCAACAGTGGCATCATGAGCTAGGTCTATGTGTAGATGAGATCTCGAGTAGAACAAAAAGGAGTTTGTGGGCGTTGATATTCACATTGCTTCCTCCCTTGGTCTTTTCTTGTTTCGGCGGTATTGTGGGATGAAGCGGCCCGGACCAACATTACTCGTACGCTTACGAGAGACCGGTTCCATCAATTGACATGTAACTTCGTTGCATAAAGATGGCTGGCGGGTGTCTGTTTCTCCCACTTTAGTCAGATCGGATTGCCAAAGGCGGTCCTTGAGAAGGTTGAATAGCAATTTTTGTATCACCGTTGTGGTTTTTGCGTAGGTAAGAATAGTTCTTGCTAGATACCCGTAGCAGCCACGTAAAACATGCAACAACAATTAGAGGACGTCTAACTTGTTTTTGCAGGGTATGTTGTGATGTGATATGGCCAATTACATGATGAGATATATGTGATGTATGAGATGATCATGTATTGTATAGAATATCACGACTTGCATGTCGATGAGTTCGGCAACCGACAGGAGCCATAGGGTTGTCTTTAATTATTTTCGCCGTTTTGCTTTACTTTATCGCTATGAGTTAGCAATAGTCGTGGAAGCAACAGTCGGCGCGGCAACCTCATGGCGACACGTTGATGGAGATCAAGATGATGGAGATCATGGTGTCATGCTGGTGACGATGGAGATCATGCCGGTGCTTTGGAGATGGAGATCAAAAGCACAAGTTCATGGCCATATCATGTCACTTATGATTTGCATGTGATCTTAATCCTTTTATGCATCTTATTTTGCTTAGGGCGACGGTAGCATTATAAGGTGATCCCTCACTAAAATTTCAAGATAAAATTGTGTTCTCCCCGAGTGTGCACCGTTGCGAAAGTTCGTCGTTTCGAGACACCACGTGATGATCGGGTGTGATAGACTCTACGTTCACATACAACGGGTGCAAGCCAGTGTTGCACATGCGGAACACTCGGGTTAAACTTGACGAGCCTAGCATGTACAGACATGGCCTCGGAACACAAGAGACCGAAAGGTCGAACATGAGTCATATAGTAGATATGATCAACATGAAGATGTTCACCATTGAAACCACCTCAACTCACGTGATGACCTGACTTGAGTTGGTGGATTTGGATCATGTGTCACTCGAATGACCGGAGGGATGTCAATTTGAGTGGGAGTTCTTAAGTAATATGATTAATTGAACTCATTATCATGAACATAGTCAAAATGTCTTTGCTAATTATGTTGTAGATTACTAGCTCGCGTTGTAGCTCCCTTGATTTTTTATATGTTCCTAGAGAAATAGAGTTGAAAGATGATGGTAGCAATAATGCGGACTGGGTCCGTGATCTGAGGATTGTCCTCATTGCTGCACAGAAGGCTTATGTCCTTAATGCACCGCTCGGTGCGCCACCCCCTCAAGCGTCGTCTGTAGATGTTGTGAACATCTGACAGGCACGTTCTGATGACTACTTGATAGTTCAGTGCATCATGCATTACGGCTTAGAATTGAGGCTCCAAAATGTTTTGAACGTCACAGAACATATGAGATGTTCTAAGAGCTTAAATTGGGATCTCAGGCTCGTGCCCGTGTTGAGAGGTATGAGACCTCCAACAAGATTCTTTGCCTGCAAGATGAAGGAGAATAGCTCAATCGTTGAGCATGTGCTCAGATTGTCTGGGTGCTACAATCGCTTGAATCGAGTGGGAGTTGATCTTCCAGATAAGATAGTGATTGATATAGTTCTCCAAGTCACTGTCACTAAGCTACTAGAGCTTCGTGATGAACTATAAAATGCCAGGGATGGAAATAATGATCCCTGAGCTATTCGCGATGTTTGACACCGCGAAGGTAGAAATCAAGAAGGAGCATCAAGTGTTGATGGTTAGTGAAACCACTAGTTTCGAGAAGGGCAAGGGCAAGGAGGGAAACTTCATGGATGGCAAGTCAGTTGCTACTCCAGTGAAGAAACCCAAGGTTGAACCCAAACCCGAGACTGAGTGCTTCTATTATGAGGAGAACGGTCGCTGAAGCAGAACTGCCCTAGATACTTGGTAGATAAGAAGGCTGGCAACGTCGACAAAAGTATATTTGATATACGTGTTATTGATGTGTACCTTACTAGTACTCCTAGTAGCACCTGGGTATTAGATACCGGTTCGGTTGCTAAATGTTAGTAACTTGAAATAAAAGCTACGGAATAAACGGAGGCTAGCTAAGGGTGAGGTGACGATGAGTGTTGGAAGTGTTTCCAAGGTTGATGTGATCACCATCGCACGCTCTCTCTACCTTCAGGATTAGTGATGAACCTAAATAAATGTTATTTGGTGTTTGCGTTGAGCATGAATGTGATTAGATCATGTTTATTGCAATACGGTTATTCATTTATGTTAGAGAATAATGGTTATTCTGTTTACATGAATAATACCTTCATTGGTCATGCACCCAATGAGAATGGTTTATTGAATCTTGATCGTAGTGATACACATGTTCATAATATTGATGCCAAAAGATACTAAGTTAATAATGATAGTACCACATACTTGTGGCACTGCCACTAAATGTCATATTGGTGTAAAGCGCATGAAGAAATTCCATGTTGATGGATCTTTGGACTCTTTCGATTTTGAATCGGTTGAGACATGCGGACCATGCCTCAAGGGCAAGATGACTAAAACCCCGTTTTCCGGCTTGATGGAGCGGGCAAGTGACTTATTGGAAATGATACATGTTGATGTATACGGTCCAATGAGTGTTGTAGCGTGCGGTAGATATCGTTATTTTCTTACCTTCACTGATGATTTGAGTAGATATAGGGTATATTTACTTAATGAAACACAAGTCTGAATCGTTTGAAAAGTTCAAGCAAATTCAGAGTGAAGTTTGAGATCATCGTGACAAGAAGATAAAATATCTACGATATGATCGTGGAGGTGAATATCTGAGTTACGAGTTTGGTAAACAACTTAAGACAATGTGGAAGTAGTTTCACAACTCACGCCACCTGGAACACCATAGTGTGATGGTGTGTCCGAACGTCGTAGTCGTGCTCTATTGGATATGGTGCGAACTATGATGTCTCTTATCGATCTACCACTATCGTTTTAGGGTTATGCATTAGAGACAACTACATTCACTTTAAAAGCGGGCACCATCTAAAGTCCGTTGGGATGACACCGTGTGAATTTTGGTTTGGCAGAAACCTAAGCTGTCATTTCTTAATGTTTGGGGCTGCGACGCTTATGTGAAAAAGGGTTTTCACCTAATGAGCTCGAACCCAAAGCGGACAAATGCATCTTCATAGAATACCCTAACGTAACAGTTGGGTAAACCTTCTATCTTAGATCCAAGCACAAAGTGTTTGTTGCTAAAACGGGTCCTTTCTCGAGAAAGAGTTTCTTTCGAAAGAATTGAGTGGGAGGAAGATAGAACTTGATGAGGTTGTTGAACCTTTGTTTCAATCAGAGAGTAGCGCAGCACAGAAAGTTGTTTCTGTGGAGCCTACGTTAGTTGAAGAGGAAGTTAATGATGATGATCATGAAGCTTCGGATCAAGTTACTATCGAACCTCGTAGGTCGACAAGGACACGTACTGCTCCTGAGTGGTACGGCAACCCTGTCTTAGAGGTCATGTTGTTGGACAACGATGAACCTACGAGGTATGGAGAAGCGGTGATGGGCCCGGATTCCGAGAAATGGTTAGAGGCCATGAAATCCGAGACGGGATCCATGTATGAAAACAAAGTATGGGCTTTGGAAGTAATACCTGAAGGGCGAAAGGCCATTCAGAACAAATGGATCTTTAAAAGGAAGACGGACGCGGACGGTAATGTCACCGTCTACAAAGCTCGACTTGTGGCAAAGGGTTTTTCACAAGTTCAAGGAGTTGACTACGAGGAGACTTTCTCACCCGTAGCGATGCTAAAGTCTGTTGGAATTATGTTAGCAGTTGCTGCATTTTTTGATCATGAAATTTGGCAGATGGATGTCAAAACAGAGTTTCCTTAACGGTTTCCGTGAGGAAAGGTTGTATGTGATACAACCAGAAGGTTTTGTCAGTCCTAAGGATGCTAAAATGTATGCAAGCTCCAGCGATCCTTCTATGGACTGGAGCAAGCATCTCGGAGTTGGAATATACGCTTTGATGAGGTAATCAAAGTTTTTGGGTTTATACAAAGTTTATGAGAAACTTGTATTTACAATAAAGTGAGTGGGAGCACTATAGAATTTCTGATAAGTATATGTGGATGACATATTGTTGATCGGAAATGATGTAGAATTTCTGGAAAGCATAAAGGGTTGTTTGAAAAGGAGTTTTTCAAAGGAAAACCTGGAATAAAGCTACTTAAAATTTTGGGCATCAGGATCTATAGAGATAGATCAAGACGTCTGATAAAACTTTAGATTTGACAAGATTTTGAAAGAGTTCAAAATGGATCAGTCAAAGAAAGAGTTCTTGCCTGATTTGTAAGGTGTGGAGTTGAGTAAGACTCCAAGCTCGACCACGGCAGAAGAAAGAGAAAGGACGAAGGTCGTCCCCTATGACTTAGCCATAAGCTCTATATAGTATGCCATGCTGTGTACCGCACCTGTGTGTGCCTTGCCATGAGTCTGTCAAGGGGTACAAGAGTGATCCAGGAGTGGATCACTGGACAGCGGTCAAAGTTATCCTTAGTAACCAGAGGACTAAGGATATATTTCTCGATTATGGAGGTGATAAAGAGTTCGTCGTAAAGGGTTACGTCGATGCAAGCTTTAACACCTATCTGGATGACTCTGAGTAGCAATCCGGATACGTATAGTGGAGCAGCCATTTGGAATAGTTCCAAGTGGAGCGTGGTAGCATTTGCAGTATGACATATAGATTTGCAAAGAAAACATGGATCTGAATGTTGCAGACCGTTGACTAAAGACCTCTCTCACATACAAAGTATGATCGAACCCTAGAACTCATTGGGTGTTAGATTCATAACAATGTAAATCACATGGTGATGTGGACTAGATTATTGACTCTAGTGCAAGTGGGAGACTGTTGGAAATATGCCCTAGAGGCAATAATAATTTAGTTATTATCATATTTCCTTGTTCATGATAATCGTTTATTATCCATGCTATAATTGTATTGATTGGAAACTCAAATACATGTGTGGGTACATAGACAACACTGTGTCCCTAGTATGCCTCTAATAATCTAGCTCGCTGATCAAAGATGGTCAAGGTTTCCTAGCCATAGACATGAGATGTCATTTGATAACGGGATCACATCATTAGGAGAATGATGTGATGGACAAGACCCAAACTATGAAACATAGCATATGATCGTGTCAGTTTATTGCTATTGTTTTCTGCATGTCAAGTATTTGTTCCTATGACCATGAGATCATGCAACTCACTGACACCGGAGGAATTCCTTGTGTGTATCAAACGTCGCAACGTAATTGGGTGACTATAAAGATGCTCTACAGGTATCTCCGAGGGTGTCTGTTGAGTGGGCATGGATCAAGACTGGGATTTGTTACTCCGTGTGACGGAGAGGTATCTCAGGGCCCACTCGGTAATACAACATCACAACAAGCCTTGCAAGCAATGTGACTAAAGTGTTAGCCACGGGATCTTGTATTACGGAATGAGTAAAGAGACTTGCCGGTAACGAGATTGAACTAGGTATAGAGATACCAACGATCGAATCTCGGGCAAGTAACATACCGAAGAACAAAGGGAACAGCATACGGGATTAACTGAATCCTTGACATAGAGGTTCAACCGATAAAGATCTTTGTAGAATATGTGGGAACCATTATGGGCATCCAGGTCCCGCTATTGGTTATTGGCCGTAGAGGTGTCTCGGTCATGTCTACATAGTTCTCGAACCCGCAGGGTCTGCACACTTAAGGTTCGGTGACGTTTCGGTATAGTAGAGTTATGTATGGTGGTGACCGAAGGTTGTTTGGAGTCCCGGATGAGATTCCGGACGTCACGAGGAGCTCCGGAATGGTCCGGAGGTAAAGATTGATATATAGGAAGTCCCGTTTTGGTCACCGGAAAAGTTTCGGGTACTTCGGTAGTGTACCGGGAGTGCCGGGAGGGGTACCGGGGACCATCAGGAGGGGTATTTCGACCCAAGGGGCCTCATGGGCTGTGGGAGGAGTCAAGCCAGCCCTTAGTGGGCTGGCCAAGCCCCCCACTAAGGCCCATGTGGCTGGAGGTGGAAAAAACCCAAAGGTGGAAAGGTGGAAAGTGTTTCCAAGTGGAGAAGAGGAATCCTACTCCTAGTAGGATTGGAGTAGGACTCCTCCACCTCCAATTTCGGCCAGCCCTTGAGGGTTTGAGGCTGCCTCCTCCCCTCCCTCCCTCCTATATATACTAGAGGATTTAGAGGAGAAAAATAACCCTAATTGCCACGTGCTCCCTCTACTTCATCTAGATCGTTTTCTCCTCTAGTCTAGTTCGGCGGTGCTTAGGCGAAGCCCTGTCGGAATAGTTCCACCACCACCGCCGCCGCACCGTCGCGCTGCCGGAGAACTCATCTACCTCTCCACTCCCTATTGCTGGATCAAGAAGGCGGAGATCGTCATCGAGCTGTATGTGTGCTGAACGCGGAGGTGCCGTCCGTTCGGCGCTAGATCGGAAGGACCGTGATCAGGATCGCGAGACGGTTCGTGATTTGATCGCGGGACGGATCATGATGGGATCGCGGGATGGATCGTGATTGGATTGCGAGATGGATCGTGATGGGATCGCGGGATGCTCGGCGATTTGGATCGCGAAGACGTTCGACTACATCAACCGCGTTTCTTAACGCTTCCCGCTTAGCGATCTACAAGGGTATGTAGATCCACTCTCCCTCTCGTAGATGCTCATCACCATGGATAGATCTTGCGTGTGCGTAGGAAATTTTTTGTTTCCCATGCAACGTTCCCCAACATTGATATCATGCTTTCATGGCAAATTTTAATTTTTAAGAGTTTCCACATCAAGAGCAATTATATCCTTGTTCCTAGCCATATCATCAACCTTATGCAACTTTTCTTCCCATAGTATTAAAAATATTTTGAGAACTAATAAATTATTTAATGGTGTTCTCTAGATCAGAGGATATACTATTATTACATGTAGAAGAATTTTCATAAGAATTACCATAATTATTAGAGGAATTAGTGGGGTACGGTCTAGCATTGAAATTTCTTCTATAAGCATTGTTGCTGAAATTATTTTGAGAGATAAAGGTCACATAAATAGCATCATCATTTTGCTCAATAAAGGTAGACAAGGGCATATCATTGGGATCAACATGAGCATGTTTACTAGCAACCATATTCATAAGAGCATATGTTTTCTCACTCAAAGTAGCAATTTCTTCAACATAATTTACCTTCTTACCAGTTGGAGCTCTCTCGGTGTGCCATTAAGAATAATTTGTCATGATATTGTCTAGAAGTTTGGTGGCCCCTCCTAATGTCACCTCCATGAAGGTACCACCTGCAGTAGAATCTAGAAGATTTCTAGACACAAAGTTTAGTCCCACATAGAATTTTTGTGTAATCATCCATAAGTTCAAGACATGAGTAGGGAAAATTTTAATCATCAATTTCATCCTCTCCCAAGCTTGTGCAACATGTTCTTGATCATGTTGCTTAAAATTCATAATTTGATTTCGAAGGGAGATGATCTTAGCAGGAGGAATATACGTGGTAATGAAAACATCTTTACAATTATCCCATGTTCCAATACTATTACGCAGTAAAGATGAAAACCAAGCTTTAACATTGTCTCTTAGTGAAAAAGGAAATAATTTCCATTTGACAACATCATTATCCATATCCTTTTTCTTTTACATATCACACAATTCAACAAAAGTATTGAGATGCGCAGCCGTATCCTCATTAGGACTTCCGGAAAATTGTTCTTTCATCACAAGATTTATCAATGCAACATTAATATCGTAAAACTCCGCACTAGTGGCGGGTGGTATAGGAGTACTAATAAAATCATTGTTATTAGTATTCGAGAATTCGCACAACTTAGTATTATCTTGAGACATGGTGACCAAGCAAGCAAAGTAACAAGCAAAGCAAGTAAACTAGCAAGTACAACAACCAAACAAGTAAGCTAGCAAAGATAAATATTTTTGTATTTTTGATTTTTATAGCAAGCAAAATATAAAAACAAATAACAAGTAGAACAAGTGAATGATAATTTGTGACAAGGTACATGATAGGAATTTGGTGATACTCCCCGGCAACGGCGCCAGAAATCCTTCTTGATACTTGTGAACTGCGTTGGGATTTTCCTCGAAGAGGAGGGGATGGTGCAGCACAGTAGAGGTAAGTATTTACCTCAATGAGAACAAAGGTTTTTGAACTAATAGGAGGACCATGCAATTACCCGTCTTCAGCGCCTACACACCAAAGAGCACACACTTGCACCCAACGCGAGCAAGAGGGTTGTCAATCCCCTTGAACTCATTACTTGCAAGCGATAAGTAGTGATAGATGAATAATTGATAAATATGAATTGCAAATAAAAATAAAACAAATAAAAGGCAGTGAGGAATTTAGAGCTTTTGTAAATATATTTGTGAGGAGCCCGAGGGCCATAGTTTTCGCCAGAGGCTTCTCTCTCGAAGAAAGCATATGGTGGGTAAACAAATTACTGTCGGGAAATTGATAGAAAAGCGCATAGTTATGCAATATTTATTCACAGCAATGATCATGTATATAGGCATCACGTCCATAAGCAAGTAGACTGACTCCTGCCTGCATCTACTACTATTACTCCACCCATCGACCGCTATGCAGCATGCATCCAGAGTATGAAGTAAAAACATAGTAATGCTTGTAGGATGATGACATGATGTAGACAAAGTAAATCCAATTAATATGAATAACCCCCATCATTTTACCCTTAATGGCAGCAATACAATACGTGGTATGTCCCTTTTAGTCACTGGGATTGAGTACCGCAAGATTGAACCCACTACAATGCACCTCTCCCATTGAAGATAAATCAATCTAGTTGACCAAACCAAACCGATAGATCGGAGAGAAATACAAAGCTATAACAAGCATGCATATAAGAATTCATAGAAGACTAAAATATTATTCATGAATAATCTAAACATAAATCCACAATTCACTGGATCCCAACAAACACACCGTAAAGAAGATTACATAGGATAGATCACCGCGGGAATCGTGGCGATCTTCGCACTGAAGAAGATAGAGAGAGAGGGATAGCCATCTAGGTACTAACTACGGACCCGTAGGTTAGTGGTGAACTACTCACACATGACCATGTGAGCAGCAAGGTTGATGTAGAGGCCCTCCGTGATCGATCCCCCCTCTGGCAGGGCACCGGAACATGGCTCCAGATGGACACACGGCAGAACAGAGACTTGCAGCGGTGGAAAAAGTGTTTCGGGAGGCTCCCTAGGGTTTTCCCAATATATGTGAATTTATAGTGAAGAGATCATATCAGGAGGCTGTGGGAGGTCGCCCCAAGCCATCAGGGCGCGCCCTGGTGGCTTGGCGCCACCCCGTGTGGCCTCCGGTCTCCCTATGAAGCTTCCAGGTCTTATTTTTTCTAGAAAAAATCGTTAAAAAGTTTCGGGGTATTTGAACTTCGTTTGGTACAGTATTCCTAAAAGGCAAAAAATAAGCAGAAAACAACAACTGGCACTGGGTTAATAGGTTAGTGCTTAAAATAATATAAAACAACAAGTAAATGCTTAAAAAGTATCCTAGAATGATAATATAATATCATGGAACAATAAAAAATATATAGATACGTTGGAGATGTATCACTGGCCAGCTGGGACGCCGAACACACACTTCTTCGAGCTGAGCTTGACCTCGTACTCGCGCAGGTTCGCAAATGTCTCCCGGAGGTCGTCCAGGAGGGTGGGGTGCCGCTTGGTCTTCACCACGATGTCGTCCACATACATGTGCACATTCCTGCCAATCTGGGGCAGGAGGTACTTTTGCATGCCGTGTTGGAAGGTGGCCCCGATATTCTTCATGCCAAAGGACATGGTGATGTAGCAGTAGGATCCCAAGGGGATGATGAAGGATGTTTTGAAATGGTCGGTCGGATCCAGCTTGAGGTGATGGTTGTTGGGGAACGTTGCATGGGAAACAAAAAATTTCCTACGCTCACCAAGAACAATCTAGGAGATGAACATCTATGAGAGGAGAGATTGCATCTACATACCCTTGTAGATCACTAAGCGGAAGCGTTAAGAAACGCGGTTGATGTAGTCGAACATCTTCGCGATCCAATGACGATCCGTCCCGCGAACTCCCGATCAAGTGCCGAACGGACGGCACCTCCACGTTGAACACACGTACGGCTTGATGACGCCTACACCTCCTTGATCCAGCGAGCGATGGTGAAGTAGTAGCCCGAGTCCTCTGGCAGCACGACGGCGTGGTGAGGTGGTGGTGGTGAAAACTCAGCAGGGCTTCGCTGTGCGATTATGGAGGAGAAGAACTACGAGGGAGAGGAGAGGCAGCGCCGTAGCACGTTATCGTGCGGCTGCCCTCTCTCTCCGTCTCTATATATAGGGGGAAGGGAGGAGGCGAGGGCGCCCTAGGGTTTCCCCTTGGGGTCGGCGGCCAAGGGGGCGGCTAGGGTTTGGGTGCCCCCCCAAGGTGCCTTGCCACCCAAGTTTAGGGTGGCCGGCAGCCCTAGGGGGTGTAGCCCCCTTCCCAGCTGACTGGGCTGGGGTTTGGGCGGCGCCCAGCCTCTTGTGGGCTGGTGCGCCCCTCTCCTTGGCCCATGAGGCCCCCAACACTTGCTGTGGCCCCCGAAATCCCTTTCGGTACTCCGTCGAATCCCCGGTACACACCGGAACACTTCCGGACTCTGATGCCCTTTGTCCTATATATCGATCTTCACCTCCGGACCATTTCGGAGCTCCTCGTCACGTCTGGGATCTCATCCGAGACTCCGAACAACCTTCGGTCACCAACATAATAACTCGACTATACTTATATCGTCACCGAACGTTAAGTATGTAGACCCTGCGGGTTCGAGAACTATGCACACATGACCGAGACACCTCCATGGCCAATAACCAATAGCGGGACCTGGATGCCCATATTGGTTCCTACATATTCTACGAAGATCTTTATCGGTCGAACCACGATGTCAAGGATTCAGTTAATCCCGTACGTTGTTCCCTTTGTTCATCGGTATGTTACTTTCCCAAGATACGATCGTCGGTATCTCCATACCTAGTTCAATCTCATTACCGGCAAGTCTCTTTACTCGTTCCGTAATACAAGATCCCATGGCTAACTGTTTAGTCACTTTGCTTGCAAGCTCATTATGATGTTGTATTACCGACTGGGCCCTGAGATACCTCTCCATCACATGGAGTAACAAATCCCAGTCTTGATCCATGCCAACTTAACAGACACCCTCGGAGATACCTGTTGATCATCTTTATAGTCACCCTGTTACGTTGCAACGTTTGATACATAAAAGGCACTCCACCGGTGTCAGTGAGTTGCATGATCTCATGGTCATAGGAACAGATACTTGACATGCAGAAAACAATAGCAATAAACTTGATACGATCATATGCTACGTTCATAGTTTGGGTCTTGTCCATCACATCATTCTCCTAATGATGTGATCCCGTTATCAAATGACAACTCATGTCTATGACTAGGAAACCATAGCCATGTTTGATCAACGAGCTAGTCTATTAGAGGCTAACTAGGGACACAATGTTGTCTATGTACCCACACATGTATTTGAGTTTCCAATCAATAAAATTCTAGCATGGATAATAAACAATTATCGTGAACATGGAAATATGATAATAACCAATTTTATATTGCCTCTAGGGCATATTTCCAACAGTCTCCCACTTGCACTAGAGTCAATAATCTAGCTCACATCACTATGTGATTTACATTGTAATGAATCTAACACCCATACAGTTCTGGTGCTGATCATGTTTTGCTCGTGGAAGAGGCTTAGTCAATGGGTCTGCAACATTCAGATCCGTGTGTACTTTGCAAATATTTATGTCCTCCTCCTTGATGTAATCGCGGATGGAATTGAATCATCGCTTTATGTGTCTGGTCCTCTTGTGAAACCTTGGTTCCTTGGCCAGATAAATGGCACCAGTGTTGTCACAGAACAGAGTCATTGGGTCCAGTGCACTGGGCACAACTCCAAGATCCGTCATGAACTGCTTCATCCAGACACCTTCCTTTGGCGCCTCCGAGGCAGCTATGTATTCCGCTTCGCATGTAGAATCAGCTACCACGCTTTGCTTGGAACTGGTCCAGCTTACCGCTCCCCCATTGAGAATATATACGTATCCAGTTTGAGACTTAGAGTCATCTGGATCAGTGTCAAAGCTTGCATCGACGTAACCCTTTACAACGAGCTCTTGATCACCACCATAAACGAGAAACATGTCCTTAGTCCTTTTAAGGTACTTAAGGATATTCTTGACCGCCGTCCAGTGTTCCACTCCTGGATCACTTTGAAACCTTCTGGCCATACTTATGGCAAGGCTGACATCTGGTCTTTTGCACAACATTGCATACATGATAGAGCCTATGGCAGAAGCATAGGGGATGACACTCATCTTTTCTCTATCCTCTGCAGTCACTGGGCATTGAGTCTTACTCAACTTCACACCTTGCAACACAGGCAAGAACCCTTTCTTGTACTGATCCATTTTGAATTTCTTCAAAACTTTATCAAGGTATGTGCTCTGCGAAAGTCCTATTAAGCGTCTCGATCTATCTTTATAGATCTTGATGCCTAATATGAAAGTAGCTTCTCCTAGGTCCTTGATTGAAAAACTCTTGTTCAAATATTCCTTCACGCTTTCCAAAAAGTCTATATTGCTTCCAATCAGCAATATGTCATCCACATATAATATTAGAAACACTATAGAGCTCCCACTCACTTTCTTGTAAATACAAGCTTCTTCGTAAACTTGTATAAACCCAAACGCTTTGATCACCTCATCAAAGCAAAGATTCCAACTCCAAGATGCTTGCACCAGCCCATAAATGGATCGCTGGAGTTTGCAAATTTTGTCAGCATTTTCTGGATCGACAAAACCTTCTGGTTGCATCATATACAACTCTTCCTCAAGGAAACCGTTAAGGAACGCTGTTTTGACATCCATCTACCAAATTTCATAATCAAAAAATGCAGCTGTTGCTAACATGATTCTGACGGACTTAAGCATCACTACGGGTGAGAAAGTCTCATTGTAGTCAATTCCTTGAACTTGTGAAAAACCCTTTGCCACAAGTCGAGCTTTATAGACGATGACATTACCGTCCGCGTCCGTCTTCTTCTTAAAGATCCATTTATTCTGAATGGCCTTTCGCCCTTCAGGTAATACTTCCAAAGTCCACACTTTGTTTTCATACATGGATCCTATCTCGGATTTCATGGCCTCTAACAATTTGTCCGAATCCGGGCCCACCATCGCTTCTCCATAGCTCGTAGGTTCATCGTTGTCCAACAACATGACCTCTAAGACAGGGTTAACGTACCATTCAGGAGCAGTACGTGTCCTTGTCGACCGACGAGGTTCGATAGTAACTTGATCCGAAGCTTCATGATCACCATCATTAGCTTCCTCTTCAACTGATGCAGGCTCCACATAATCATCTTTCTGCGCTGCGCTACTCTCTGGTTGAAGTAAAGGTTCAACAACCTCATCAAGTTCTATCTTCCTCCCACTCAATTCTTTCGAGAGAAACTCTTTCTCGAGAAATGACCCGTTCTTAGAGACAAACACTTTGGCTTCGGATCTGAGATAGAAGGTATACCCAACCGTCTCTTTTGGGTATCCTATGAAGACACATTTGTTCGCTTTGGGTTTGATCTTTTCTGGCTGAAGCCTTTTGACATAAGCATCGCATCCCCAAACTTTAAGAAACGACAACTTTGGTTTCTTGCCAAACCATAGTTCATACGGCGTCGTCTCAATGGATTTAGATGGTGCCCTATTTAAAGTGAATGCAGTTGTCTCTAACGCATAACCCCAAAATGATAGTGGCAGATCGGCAAGAGACACCATAGACCGCACCATATACAATAAGGTACGATTACGACGTTCGGACACACCATTACGCTGTGGTGTTCCAGGTGGCGTCTACTGTGACACAATTCCAAATTGTCTTAAGTGATTGCCAAACTTATAACTCGGATATTCTCCTCCTCGATCAGATCGTAGGAATTTAATCTTCTTGTTGCGATGATTCTCAATTTCACTCTGAAATTGCTTGAACTTTTCAAATGTTTAAGACTTGTGTTTCATTAAGTAAATATACCCATATCTACTTAAGTCATCGGTGAAGGTAAGAAAATAACGATATCCACCGCGCGCCTCAATGCTCATCGGACCGCACACATCAGTATGTATGATTTCCAACAATTCACTTGCCCGTTCCATTGTTCCGGAGAACGGGGTCTTAGTCATCTTGCCCATGAGGCATGGTTCACATGTGTCAAGTGATTCAAAATCAAGTGACTCCAAAAGTCCATCAGCATGGAGCTTCTTTATGCGTTTTACACCAATATGACCTAAGCGATAGTGCCACAAGAAAGTGGTACTATCATTATCAACTCTACATCTTTTGGCATCAATGTTATGAACATGTGTATCATCACTATCGAGATTCAATAAGAATAAACCCCTCACATTGGGTGCATGACCATAAAAGATATTACCCATATAAATAGAACAATCATTATTCTTTGATTTAAATGAGTAACCATCTCGCATTAAACAAGATCCAGATATAATGTTCATGCTCAACGCAGGCACTAAATAACAATTATTCAGGTTCATCACTAATCCCGATGGTAATCGAAGAGCGAGCGTGCCGACGGCGATCACATCAACCTTGGAACCATTTCCCACGCGCATCGTCACTTCGTCCTTTGCCAGCCTCCGTCTATTCCGTAGTTCCTGCTTTGAGTTGCAAATGTGAGCAACCGAACTGGTATCAAATACCCAGGCCCTACAACGAGAGTTGGTAAGGTACACATCAATAACATGTATATCATATATACCTTGTTTGGTGTTGGCCGCCTTCTTGTCCGCCAAATACTTGGGGCAATTCCGCTTCTAGTGGCCAGTTCCCTTGCAATGAAAGCACTCAGTTTGTGGCTTGGATCCAGCCTTGAGTTTCTTCACGGGAGGAGCAACTGCTTTGCCACTCTTCTTGGAGTTACCCTTCTTGCCCTTGCCATTCTTCTTGAAACTAGTGGTTTTATTGACCATCAACACTTGATGCTCCTTCTGGATTTCTGACTCAGCAACTTTCAGCATCGCAAACAGCTCGGCGACTAATTTGTTCATCCCTTGCATGTTATAGTTCAACACAAAGCTTTTGTAGCTAGGTGGCAGCGATTGAAGAACTCTGTCAGTGATCGCCTCTGGCGGGAGTGTAACTCCCAACTCAGCTAGACGGTTGGAATACCCAGACATCCTGAGTATGTGCTCACTGACAGACCTGTTCTCCTCCATCTTTCAAGCATAGAACTTATCAGAGGTCTCATACCTCTCGATCTGGGCATTCTTTTCAAAAATAAACTTCAACTCCTGGAACATCTCATATGCTCCATGACGTTCACAACGTCTTTGAAGTCCCGGTTCTAAGCCATACAACATAGCACACTGAACTATTGAGTAGTCATCAGAACGTGCCTGCCAGGCATTCGCAACGTCTGCAGACGACATTGGAGGGGGTGGCGCACTGAGCAGTGCATCAAGGACATAATCCTTTTGGGAAGCCGTGAGGATAATCCTCCGATTACGGGCCTAGGCTACAAAGTTACTTCCATCATCTTTCAGCTTGGCTTTCTCTAGGAACGCATTGAAATTCAGGGGAGCTACTGCGCGAGCCATTGATCTATAACATAAATTTACAAAGATTACTTAGGCTATTATTCTAGATAATGAGTTCAGTTAATCATATTACTTAAAACTCCCACTCAAATTGACATCCCTCCGGTCATCCGAGTGCTACATGATCCAAATTCACCAACCCAAGTCTGATCATCACGTGAGATGAGGTGGTTTCAATGGTGAACATCTACATGTTGATCATATCTACTATATGACTCATGTTCGACATTTCGGTCTCTTGTGTTCCGAGGCCATGTCTGTACATGCTAGGCTCGTCAAGTTTAACCCGAGTGTTCCGCATGTGCAAAACTGGCTTGCACCCGTTATATGTGAACGTAGAGTCTATCACACCCGATCATCACGTGGTGCTTCAAAACGACGAACTTTCGCAACGGTGCACACTCGGGGAGAACACAATTTTATCTTGAAATTTTAGTGAGGGATCACCTTCTAATGCTACCGTCGTCCTAAGCAAAATAAGATGCATAAAAGGATTAACATCGCATGCAAATCATAAGTGACATGATATGGCCATGAACTTGTGCTTTTGATGTCCATCTCCAAAGCACCGGCATGATCTCCATCGTCACCGGCATGACACCATGATCTCCATCATCATGATCTCCATCATCGTGTTGCCATCGGCGTTGTCGCGCCAACCATGCTTCTACTACTATTGTTACCGCTTAGCGATAAAGTAAAGCATTACATAGCGCTTAATGATTGACACGCAGGTCATACAATAATTAAAGACAACCCTATGGCTCCTACCGGTTACCGTATACATCGACATGCAAGTCGATATAAACTATTACAAAACATGATCATCTCATACATAAAATATATTTCATCATGTCTTTGGCCATATCATATCAAGTTAGACGTCCTCTAATTTGTTGTTGCATGTTTTACGCGGCTGCTATGGGTATCTAGCAAGAACGATTCTTACCTACGCAAAACCACAACTGTGATATACAAGTTGCTATTTAACCTTCTACAAGGACCGCCTTTGTCGAATCCGATTCAACTAAGGTGGGAGAGACAGACACCCGCCAGCCATCTTATGCAACAAAGTCACATGTTAGTCGATGGAACCGGTCTCATGTACGTGGACATGTAAAGTTGGTCCGGGCTGCTTCATCCCACAATACCGCTGAATCAACAAAATACCAAGGAAGGAAGCAATCTAAATATCAACATCCACAAACTCCTTTGTGTTCTACTCGTGATGTCATCTACGCAAAGACCTAGCTCATGATGCCACTGTTGGGGAACGTTGCATGGGATACAAAAAATTTCCTACGCTCACCAAGAACAATCTTGGAGATGAACATCTATGAGAGGAGAGATTGCATCTACATACCCTTGTAGATTGCTAAGCGGAAGCGTTAAGAAACGCGGTTGATGTATTCGAACGTCTTCGCGATCCAATCACGATCCGTCTCACGAACTCCCGATCAAGTGCCGAACGGACAGCACCTCCGCGTTCAACACACGTACGGCTTGATGAGGTCTTCACCTCCTCGATCTAGCGAGTGATGGTGAAGTAGTAGCCTGAGTCCTCCGGCAGCATGACGGCGTGGTGAGGTGGTGGTGGTGGTGAAAACTCAGCAGGGCTTCGCCGTGCGATTATGGAGGAGAAGAACTACGAGGGAGAGGAGAGGCAGCGCCATAGCACGTTGTCGTGCAGCTACCCTCTCTCTCCCTCTCTATATATAGGGGGAAGGGAGGAGGGGAGGGCACCCTAGGGTTTCCCCTAGGGGCCGGCGGCCAAGGGGGCGGCTAGGGTTTGGGTGCCCCCCCAAGGTGCCTTGCCACCCAAGTTTAGGGTGGCCGGCAGCCCTAGGGGGTGTGGCCCCCTTCCCAGCCGAGTGGGTTGGGGTTTGGGCGGCGCCTAGCCCCTTGTGGGCTGGTGCGCCCCCTCTCTTTGGCCCATGAGGCCCCCTAACACTTGCCAGGGCCCCCGAAACCCCTTTCGGTACTCCGTCGAATCCCCGGTACACCCCGGAACACTTCCGGACTCCGATGCCCTTTGTCCTATATATAAATCTTCACCTCCGGACCATTCCGGAGCTCCTCGTCACGTCCAGGATCTCATCCGGGACTCCGAACAACCTTTGGTCCCCAACATAATAACTCGTCTATACTTATATCGTCACCAAACGTTAAGTGTGTAGACCCTGCGGGTTCGAGAACTATGCAGACATGACCGAGACACCTTCACGGCCAATAACTAATAGCGGGACCTAGATGCCCATATTGGTTCCTACATATTCAACGAAGATCTTTATCGGTCGAACCACGATGTCAAGGATTCAGTTAATCCTGTACGATGTTCCCTTTGTTCATTGGTATGTTACTTGCCCGAGATTCGATCGTCGGTATCTCCATACCTAGTTCAATCTCGTAAGCGGCAAGTCTCTTTACTCGTTCCGTAATACAAGATCCCGTGGCTAACTCTTTAGTCACTTTGCTTGCAAGCTCATTATGATGTTGTATTACCGAGTGGGCCCTGAGATACCTCTCCGTCACACGGAGTAACAAATCCCAGTCTTGATCCATGCCAACTCAAGAGACATCCTCGGAGATACCTGTAGAGCATCTTTATAGTCACCCTGTTACGTTGCGACATTTGATACACACAAGGCACTCCTCCGGTGTCAGTGAGTTGCATGATCTCATGGTCATAGGAACATATACTTGACACGCAGAAAACAATAGCAATAAACTTGATACGATCATATGCTACGTTCATAGTTTGGGTCTTGTCCATCACATCATTCTCCTAATGATGTGATCCCATTATCAAATGACAACTCATGTCTATGACTAGGAAACCATAGCCATCTTTGATCAATGAGCTAGTCTATTAGACGCTCACTAGGGACATAGTGTTGTCTATGTACCCACGCATGTATTTGAGTTTCCAATCAATAAAATTCTAGCATGGATAATAAACAATTATCATGAACAAGGAAATATGATAATAACCAATTTATTATTGCCTCTAGGGCATATTTCCAACAATGGTAGCCGAAGTAGGCGCCCAAGAAGGACAGCAGCTCGCTGTCGGCCGTGGAGTCGATCACTTGATTGATCTGAGGCAGAGCAAAAGGGACCTTGGGGCATGCCTTGTTTAGACTAGTTTAGTCGATACACATGCGCCAGATCCCATTCTTCTTCAGGATGAGGACTGGGTTGGCCTGCCACTCGGAGTGGAAAACCTCCATGATGAAGCCGGTAGCGAGGAGCCGGGCAATCTCTTCATCAATGGATCCATGAGTGGTTGCTTGACCGGCTTCACATCTGGCCGCACATGGAGTTTGTGCTCGGCAAACTTCCTCGGGACTCCCGGCATGTCCTTGGGGGACCATGGAAAGAAGTCCCGATTCTCACGGAGGAAATCGCCGATCTTGCCTTCCTATTTGTTGTCGAGGCGAGAGCCGATGGTGACGCACTTCTTGGGGTTGGCCGGGTCGAGGGGGGTCTGCTTCGTGTCCTTGGACGGCAAGAAAGCCGCCTCTTTGGCCGCCTGGCTAGGCAGAGCCGGAATGGCCGGCTGCTCGCTGGCGAGAGCCACAAGCCGGTCGAGCTGACGCTTCTCCTCGGGGATGACCAGGGACTCGGTGAGCCGACTGCAGGCTTGCGCGCACTCGATGGACTTCTTGTAGTCGCAGAGGTCCCTAGAGTACATGGTAGGGGCTTGTTAGGTCGACCACCTTGAACCAGACCAGCTCGCGGCGGAAGTGGGCCTTGGTGCCAAAGAGCACATCCAAGCATACCTTGCCGATGGGGGAGCAGGAGTGTGATACTTGTGATCTGCGTTGGGGTTTTCCCCGAAGAGGAGGGGATGATGCAACAGTATAGATAAGTATTTCCCTCAGTGAGAACCAAGGTTATCGAACCAATAGGAGAACCACGCAACTTCCCATCTTCAGCGCCTACACACAAAAGAGCACACACTTGCACCCAACGCGGGCAAGAGGGTTGTCAATCCCCTTCAACTCGTTACTTGCAAGCGATAAGTAGTGTAGATGATAGTTGATAGTTGTAAATTGCAAATAAAAATAAAACAAATAAAAGGCAGCAAGGAAATAAGAACATTTGTAAATATATTTGTGAATAGACCCGGGGGCCATAGTTTTCGCTAGAGGCTTCTCTCTCGAAGAAAGCATACGATGGGTAAGCAAATTATTGTTGGGCAATTGATAGAAAAGCGCATAGTAATGCAATATTTATTCACGGCAATGACCATGCATACATGCATCACGTCCATAAACAAGTAGACCAACTCCTGCCTGCATCTACTACCATTACTCTACCCATCGACCGCTATCCAGCATGTATCTAGAGTATTAAGTAAAACAAAGTAATGCTTGGAGAATGATGACATGATGTAGACAAAGTAAATCCAATTAATATGAATAAAACCCATCGTTTTACCCTTAGTGGCAGCAATACAAATACGTGTCTTGTCCCCAACTTTGTAACTGGGATATAGAGCACTACAATGCACCTCTCCCACTGAAGATAAACCAATCTAGTTGGACAAACTAAACCGATAGATCGGAGAGAATTATGAAGCGATAATAATCATGCAAATAAGAATTCAGAGGAGACTCACATCTTTTTCATGAATAATCTGAACATAAACCCACAATTCATCGGATCCCAACAAACTGATGACCCACAAGTATAGGGGATCAATCGTAGTCCTTTCGATAAGTAAGAGTGTCGAACCCAACGAGGAGCAGAAGGAAATGACAAGCGGTTTTCAGTAAGGTAATTTCTGCAAGCACTGAAATTGTAGGTAACAGATAGTTTGATAGCAAGATAATTGGTAACAAGCAAGTAACGGTAACGGTAAACAAGGTGCAGCAAGGTAGCCCAATCCTTTTGTGGCAAAGGACAGGCCAGGACAATCTCTAGTAATAGGCAAAGTGTTCTTGAGGGTACACGGGAATTTCGTCAAGTCACTTTTATCATGTTGGTTTGATTCATGTTCGCTACTTTGATAATTTGATATGTGGGTGGACCGGTGCTAAGGTGCTGTTCTTACTTGAACTAACAACCCATTTATGATTAACCCCCTCGCAAGCATCCGCAACTACGAGAAAAGTATTAAGACAAAGTCTAACCATAGCATTAAACATGTGGATCCAAATAAGCCCCTTACAAAGTAGCGCATAAACTAGGGTTTAAGCTTCTGTCACTCTAGCAACCCATCATCTAATAACTACTCCACAATGCATCCCCTTAGGCCCATGAATGGTGAAGTGTCATGTAGTCGACGTTCACATGACACCACTAAGGGAATCACAACATACATATCATCAAAATATCGAACACATATCAAATTCACATGATTACTCGCAACATGACTTCTCCCGTGACCTCAAGAACAAAGGTAACTACTCACAAATAATAATCATGCTCAAGATCAGAGGAGTATTGAATGGCATAATGGATCTGAACATATAATCTTCCACCAAATAAATCATATAGTAATCAACTACGCAAGGTAATCAACACTACTAGTCACCCACAGGTACCAATCTGAGGTTCCGGTACAACGATTGAACACAAGAGATGAACTAGGGTTTGAGAGGAGATGGTGCTGTTGAAGATGTTGATGAAGATTGGCCTCCCAAAGATGAGAGGGGTGTTGGTGATGGCGATAGCTTCGATTTCCCCCTCTGGAAGGGAAGTTCCCCCGGCGGAATCGCTCCGCCGGAGGGCAAAAGTGCTCCTGCCCAAGTTCCGCCTCGAGGCGGCGGCGCTTCATCCCGAAAGTCCTCCTCTGATTTTTTCTAGGTTAAGAGTGACCATATACCAGAAGATGGGCACCGAAGGTGGGCCGAGGTGGCCACAACCCATCAGGGCGCGCCCTGGTGGGTTGTGCCCACCTGGGAGGCCCCCTCCGGTAGTTTTCTGCTCCAATATTTTTATTAAATGCAAAAATAATCTCCGTAAAATTGCAGCTTCATTGGATTTGTGCAGAATCAGTATCTCTGACGTGCTTTTCTTAGGTCCAGAATTCCAGCTGCCGATATTCTCCCTCTTTGTGTAAACCTTGGATATTATGAGAGAAAAGGCATTAGAATTACTCCCCAAAGCATTATTATTCAACAAAACAAAGTAAATAACAGTAGGAAATCATGATGCAAAATGGACGTATCAACTCCCCCAAGCTTAGACCTCGCTTGTCCTCAAGCGAAAGCCGATATTGAAAAGCATGTCCACATGGTTTGAGAGAGAGGTGTCGATAAAAACAAAATACGGACATAGAAGCATCATGCTTATTAACATAGCAGCAACAAACTCTAACATAAAATTTATTTCAATACATTTTTATCATATAGCTTCTCATGAACAACTAACAATTCATCACAACATAGAAGTATGAAGCATAAACCTTATTGGGAACCAGCAAACTATGTTCTCAATCAACTTTGCAATTACAATTCATCATATTTTCAGGAAGGGTCTCATGTCGGAGCCTTTTGGCAAGTCCACATACTCAACCATAATTTAGTCTTCTATGATTGCTAACGCTCACGGCATACCCATGAACAAAAAGTTTCAACCGGACACGTAGGAAGATAGGGGCTTATAATTTCGCCTCCCAACTTACTCACCTCAAGGGTGATGTCAACAATAATAACTCATGTTCACCCATATCCAACTGGATATATGTGTCTAGATCTTTCCTCACCACATGATGCTTGCAAAAGAAAAAGTAAAAAGGAATAGAGAAGAATACTTTGACTCTTGCATAAAAGTAGTGCATAAAAGTAAAAGATAGGCCCTTCGCAGAGGGAAGCAGAGGTTGTCATGCGCTTATTGGTTTGTATGCCCAATCCCTTAATGTAAAAGAACATCACGCTATATTGCCCCCTATGATAGCAACCTTTATTATGCAGTCCGTCGCTTTTATTACTTTGCCATCATAAGTTCGTATAACGCTCAATTTTCTCTTACACTAATTGATCAAAACACTTTTAGAAGCAATTTTTATTGCCTTGTTGCACCGATGACAACTTACTTGAATGATCTTTCTCGATCCATAGGTAGGTATGGTGGACACTCAAAGAAAGAATTTGGGTTTGCGTTTTTGGATGCACAAGTAGTATCTCTAATTAGTGCGGAATTTTTGGCTAGCAAAGATATTGAGGAAGCACCACATGTTAAAGGATCTACGACAATATAACTTCTATGTGGATATGAACAAACATAAATCATTACGTTGTCTTCCTTGTCCAACGTCAACAATTTTGACATATAATATTTGATGGGGGCTCACAATCATAAAAGATGTCCAAGATAGTGTATTTGTGTGAATCTTCTCTTCCCTTATTAATTCTTTCATGAATTGCATCATTGACCAATGCTATGTTTGTCAATCTCCAATAATTTTTACTACTTATAATTTTCCTTATGTGATGTCATTACTCACCATAAGATTAGCATATGATTCTTTTCATTTGTTTCTTCTTTTCTTTATTTTGATTGCAACAAGAAAGTGGAGAGGCAAAAATTCAAACTAAACTTTATTATATAACTCTCACTTGATTACATAGATAGGTAGGCCACGGAACTAACACACGAAAATAGATCATGCTAAACTTTTATTCAACTAAAGCAAAGGGAAACCTAAAGGTCGAACTAAAATAGGTAAAGGTGAATAAAAGTGGTGGTGATACGATACCGGGGCACCTCCCCCAAGCTTGACTCAAGCCAAGGGGAGTGCCCATACCCGTGTGCTCAAGTCTCCTTCGGTGGTGGTGATGAAGAAGGTGGAGGTGTTGATGTAGGTGGTGGTGATGATGTAGTAAGCTTGTCCTCCAGCTTCCAGGGCAAGGGCTCCCCATCAAAGGTTGACGCGAGAGTCCCCTGAGTCCTGCAACTGGAAGCTAAACTCATACCTTTAAACCTCGCTTCATATTCGAAGACTTGGTTTTGAAGATCATAAACTTGGCTCTACAGAAAATTAATTTGCTCGTTGAGGGTGGAGATGATGTCCTTCACAGACCGGCCATCCACCGTCTGATCACGAGTGAATTCCGTGATCATGGAGTGATTGGCACTAAGTCCACGCTCCACCATCTTCTGGCACTTGAAGATTTCCTATTCCACCGCCTCGAGCCTAGCCTCCACGCTCCCGGTCTTCTTGGGTCCCTGAACATCGCGGATGTGGAGCACCCCCTCATGCATCTCAATGGCTTGAGGGTGCTTCATCACCTCCGGCAAGTACGGGTTGATGACCTTCTTGAAGAATTTGTCCTTGGAGGAGCTTGGTGGAGCCATGGAGATCTAAATCTGACGGGAAAACAACAAGAAACAAGAACAGAGTATTTTTCTGCGATGCGGTCGTCAAGACAGTCGGGGTATATATAGAGAATGTTTATTCTTCAGAAACAAGTATATGGAACGAAAACGGAGTCGGAAGGCATCTGAGGTGGGCACAACCCACCAGGGCGCGCCCAGGGGTGCTTGGCGCGCCCTGGTGTATCGTGCTCGCCTCGATCACCTTCCGGTTTATTTCTTTATTTCCAAAATTCTAAAATATTCCAAAACTGACAAAAAATAATTTTGCGGATTTTTCGGAGTCCGTTTACTTACCGTATCATGTACCTCCTATTTTTAAGAATTCTGGAGTGTTCCGGAAGGTTTCTTTTAGGTGTTCCTCCGGTGTCATGGTTTGGACAACATTGCTTTCAACGTTAATAGGCGTACCTGAGATATAATGCTTAATTCTTTGTCCATTGACCACCTTCGGGTTAGTACCTTCGGCGTTATTAATCTTGATAGCTCCAGAACGATAAACCTCTTCGATAATATATGGTCCTTCCCATTTTGAGAGAAGCTTTCCTGCAAAAAATCTTAAACGAGAGTTGTACAAAAGAACATATTCTCCTATTTTGAATTCCCGCTTTTGGATTCTTTTGTCATGCCATCTTTTTACTTTTTCTTTGAATAGCTTGGCATTTTCATACGCTTGGGTTCTCCATTCATCTAGTGAGCTAATATCAAATAGCCTCTTCTCACCGGCAAGTTTGAAATCATAGTTAAGTTCTTTAATTGCCCAAAATGCTTTGTGTTCTAATTCTAGAGGCAAGTGACAAGCTTTCCCATACACCATTTTATATGGAGACATACCCATAGGATTTTTATAAGCTGTTCTATAGACCCAAAGTGCATCATGTAATTTCTTGGACAATTTCTTACGAGACCTATTGACAGTTTTTTGTAATATTAATTTTATTTCTCTATTGCTAAGTTCTACTTGACCACTAGATTGAGGATGATAGGGCGATGCAATTCTATGGTTAACATTAGATTTAGCAAGCATCTTATGGAAAGCACCATGAATAAAGTGTGAACCACCATCGGTCATTAAATATCTAGGGACTCCAAACCTCGGGAAGATAACCTCTTTAAGCATTTTAATGGAGGTGTGGTGATCAACACTACTAGTTGGAATAGCTTCTACCCACTTCGTGACATAATCAACCGCAACTAAAATATGAGTGTACCCGTTGGAGGAAGGGAAAGGCCCCATATAATCAAAACCCCAAACGTCAAATGGTTCAACAACAAGTGAATAATTCATAGGCATTTACTGACGCTTACCGATATTACCAATTCTTTGACATTCATCACAGGCCAATAAAAACCAGATTGTAGTACCTTATGAGCAGTTCTATCTCCCGCATGATGTCCTCCATAAGCTTCGGAATGACATTTCCATAGGATTTGTTCCTGTTCATGCTCAGGTACACAACGTCTAATAATACCATCTACTCCTTATTTATAAAGATGTGGGTCATCCCAAAAGTAATGTCTCAAGTCATAGAATTTTTTTCTCTTTTGTTGATAAGTGAAGCTAGGTGGTATATATTTAGCGACAATGTAGTTAGCATAATCAGCATACCAAGGTGTGTTTTGTAAGACACTTATTGCAGCTAACCGTTCGTCAGGGAAACTATCATCAATAGGTAGTGGGCCATCAAGAATATTTTCTAACCTAGACAAGTTATCAGGTACAGGGTTCTCAGCTCCCTTCCTATCAACGATGTGTAAGTCAAATTCTTGAAGCAAGAGAACCCACCTAATGAGTCTAGGTTTAGCATCTTTATTTTCCATAAGGTATTTTATAGCAGCATGATTAGTGTGAACAATAACTTTGGAGTCAACAATATAGGATCTAAATTTATCACAAGCAAACACAACTGCTAAAAAATCTTTTTCAGTAGTAGCATAGTTTCGTTGGGCACTGTCTAGAGTTTTACTAGCATAATGGATAACATTCAATTTCTTATCAACTCTTTGCCCTAAGACAACACCAACAGCATAATCACTAGCATCACACATAATTTCAAAAAGCAAGTTCCAATCAGGTGGTTGAACGATAGGTGCAGAGGTTAAGGCTTTCTTGAGTGTTTCAAAGGCTTCCACACAATCATCATCAAAAACAAAAGGAATATCTTTTTGCAAAAGATTAGTAAGAGGCCTAGAAATTTTAGAGAAGTCTTTAATGAACCTCCTATAAAAACCAGCATGACCAAGGAAACTTCAAATACCTTTAATATCTTTAGGACATGGCATTTTCTCAATTGCATCAACTTTAACTTTATCCACCTCAATACCTCGTTCAGATATTTTATGCCCCAAGACAATGCCTTCATTAACCATAAAGTGGCACTTCTCCCAATTCAAGACGAGATTAGTTTGTTCACATCTCTGCAAAACTCGATCAAGGTTGCTTAAGCAATCATCAAAAGAAGTTCCGTAAAAGGAAAAATCATCCATGAAAACCTCCAGAGTCTTTTCACAAAAATCAGAGAATATAGCAGTCATACATCTTTGAAAGGTAGCAGGTGCATTGCATAAACCAAAAGGCATACGTCTATAAGCATAGGTTCCAAAAGGGCAAGTAAAGGTAGTTTTCTCTTGATCAGATTGAGACACAGGTATTTGAGAGAAACCAGAATATCCATCTAAGAAACAAAAGTGTGTATGCTTAGATATTCTTTCTAGTATTTGATCAATGAACGGTAGAGGGTAATGATCTTTCCTAGTAGCTTTATTTAATTTTCTAAAATCAATTACCATTCTATAGCCAGTGACAATTCTTTGTGGAATGAGTTCATTCTTATCATTAGGAACAACGGTAATACCTCCTTTCTTAGGGACACGATGAACGAGACTTACCCATCTACTATCAGCTATGGGATAGATTATACCTGCTTCCAGAAGCTTTAATATTTCAGTTCTTACCACTTCTTTCATCTTCGGATTCAATCGCCGTTGGTGATCAACGACGGGTTTAGTATCAAGTTCCATATTGATCTTGTGCTGACATAGAGTGGGACTAATGCCCTTAAGATCATCAAGAGTATATCCAATAGCAGCCCGGTGCTTCCTCATAACTTTTAATAATCTTTCTTCTTCATGTTCTGAAAGGTTAGCACTAGTAATAATAGGATATATCTTTTTCTCATCAAGATAAGCATACTTCAAAGTGTCAGGCAATTGTTTCAATTCAAACACAGGATCACCTTTAGGTGGAGGAGGACCTCCAAGAGTTTCAATAGGCAAATTGTGTTTCAAAAGAGGTTGTTGTTTGACGAAAATTTTATCTATTTCATTTCTTTCATGCAAATGCATATCATTTTCATGGTCGAGCAAATATTGTTCTAATGGATCAGTAGGAGGCATAACAATAGAAGCAAGACCAATTATTTCATCCTTACTAGATAATGCTTTATCACGAGGTTGTCTACTAAACTTGGAAAAATTAAACTCATGAGACACATTACCAAAATTGACACCGACAGTTTGTTTTTCACAATCTATCTTAGCATTGACAGTGCTCAAGAAACGTCTACCAAAGATATTGGGACAAAAGTCATCTTGTGGGGAACCAAGGACTAGAAAATCAGTAGGGTATTTTACTTTCCCACACAAGACTTCAACATCTCTAACAATCCCAAGTGGTGTGATAGTGTCTCTATTAGCAAGTTTAATAGTGACATCAATGTCTTCCATTTCAGCAGGTGCTATTTCATCCGTAATTTCTTGGTATAAGGTAAAAGGGATAGCACTCACACTAGCACCCAAATCACATAAACCATGATAGCAATGATCTCCTATTTTGACTGAGACAACAGGCATGCCTTCTATGCGTCTATGTTTATCTTTTTCATCAGGTTTAGCAATTCTAGCAGCTTCATCACAAAAGTAGATAACATGCCCATCAATATTTTCTACCAAGAGATCTTTGACCATAGGAACACTAGGTTCTACTTTAATTTGCTCAGGGGGTTTAGGTGCTCTTATATTACTTTTACGAACCACAGTTGATACCTTAGCATGTTCCATTATCCTAACAGGGAAAGGTGGTTTTTCAATATAGGCGGTAGGCACAACTGGATCAATATTGTAAAAGATGGTTTCTTCTTTAGCTATGACCGGTTCTTTAATTTATTCTTTAATAGGGGGATGATATTTAAACCACTTCTCCTTAGGGAGGTCAACGTGAGTAGCAAATGCTTCGTAGAAAGAGGCTACTATCTCAGAGTCAAGTCCATATTTAGTGCTAAACTTATGAAAAGTATCGGTATTCATGAAAGATTTAACACAATCAAACTCGAGCTTTATACCTGACTCATTACCTACGTCGAGTTCCCAATCTTCAGAGTTGCGTTTAATTATTTCTAAGAGATCCCACTTGAATTCAATAGTCTTCTTCATATAAGAACCAACACAAGAAGTATCGAGCATGATTTGATCATTATGAGAAAGCCGAGCATAAAAATTCTGAATGATAACTTCTCTCGGAATGTCATGATTGGGGCATGAATATAACCTTGACTTAAGCCTCCCCCAAGCTAGAGCGATACTTTCTCCTTCACGAGGCCAAAAATTATATATATAACTCCGATCACGATGAGCTAGATGCATGGGATAAAACTTTTGGTGAAATTCCAATTGCAAATGATTCCAGTTCCAAGATCCAAGATCATCACATAGCCTATACCATGTCAATGCTTTTCCCTCCAAAGATAAAGGGAAAACATTCTTCTTAACTTCATCTCCGGGTAAACCTGCAAGCTTAAATAATCCACAAATTTCGTTCACATATAAAAGGTGCATATCAGGATGTTCAGTTCCATCTCCTGCATAAAGTTTAGCAAGCAGTTGTTCTAACATACCCGAAGGAATTTCATAAGTAACATTGTTAGTAGGTGCTGTAGGTTGAGGGGCAACTAATTGTGGTTTCGGTCGAGGTGAAGATACCCCGAACGAACCCCTCAAAGGATTGTTTTCCATAGTAGCAAGTAACAATAAATTTCAGCACGTAGTATAAGTTTTTCATTACCGATTTCCACTTACCAAGAGCGCTTCACTCCCCGGCAACGGCGCCAGAAAAGAGTCTTAATGACCCACAAGTATAGGGTATCAATCGTAGTCCTTTCGATAAGTAAGAGTGTCAAACCCAACGAGGAGCAGAAGGAAATGACAAGCGGTTTTCAGCAAGGTAATTTCTGCAAGCACTGAAATTGTAGGTAACAGATAGTTTGATAGCAAGATAATTGGTAACAAGCAAGTAACGGTAATGGTAAACAAGGTGCAGCAAGGTAGCCCAATCCTTTTGTGGCAAAGGACAGGCCAGAACAATCTCTAGTAATAGGCAAAGTGTTCTTGAGGGTACACGGGAATTTCGTCTAGTCACTATTATCATGTTGGTTTGATTCGTGTTCGCTACTTTGATAATTTGATATGTGGGTGGACCGGTGCTAAGGTGCTGTTCTTACTTGTACTAACAACCTACTTATGATTAACCCCCTCGCAAGCATCCGCAACTACGAGAAAAGTATTAAGACAAAGTCTAACCATAGCATTAAACATGTGGATCCAAATAAGCCCCTTACGAAGTAGCGCATAAACTAGGGTTTAAGCTTCTGTCACTCTAGCAACCCATCATCTAATAACGACTCCACAATGCATCCCCTTAGTCCCATGAATGGTGAAGTGTTTGCTGCATGATTAGTACAACAAATATTCTCCACGATGTTAGACAGAATCACCACTAATCACATCCCATCATGCCTCAGTGACCATTCTCGCTCCAGCGAGATGTCAGTAACCAAGCTCGTGTCTACCCGAGACAGAGACTTATCCCGGTTCCTTCTGGTAGGCATGAGTGGCACAAGGTGGTGACTACTTCCACAAGCATCTCAAGTTCATTAGCAAGAAGTCCTCATCATGCATTTGCAACCATGATCACAACTTCACATGAAATAACGCGCACTTCATGTCAACTTAGTGTTGTAGTTTTATTCGTCACACCAAACATCACACAACAAATACTATACCAAGGTTCAGAATGCTTGCCTTCCATGGGTAGAGAGGCTAGGTGTACTTCAAAATTGTTGAAAGTTTGATCTCCTCTCCCTTTCCTATTTTTGAAAACATTCAAATCAACACACAATTTGCAAACAGAACAAAAGTTGTCTTGGAAATTTTTTGAAATATATCCTAAAATAAACTAGGTGAAATTTGAGAGAGGTGGGAAAAAGAATCAATTTATTTCGAGTTTTATTTTAAAAGATACGCCCAGTCAAAGCTTAGTCAAAGTTCTAATTTTAAATAAAACCTTTACAACAAAACGAGTCGGCCAGAGTACGCTTACCTATGGCGAAAGCGGAAACTCGGAAGGGCGCTTCCTTCGACGGAACACGTACTGCCGCGGTTGCGCCACCCGCGGCTGTGCAGGCTCACCGACCGGTGGAGGCCACCTGTCGGGTTCGTCTCCCTCCTCTGCCCGCGCCTGGACAGAAACAGAGAGGGGCTCCAGCGACGATTCCGGGCGGATCACCCCACCATTTGCAATGCCACGGCCACCGGTGGGCTCAGGGAGACACGACGCTTCTGGGGATGCCATCCACTTGCGCCGGAAAGATCGAAGGCGAGCAGGGCATCAACCATGGCGGCCGGGCGATGCAGTTGGAAGGGGGGCTCGATATCCAGCGGTTGCTAGGCTCAATTGGGTTCGGGAATGGGTTTGAGGAGGCTTAGAGAGTCATTTGGTCAAGAAATATGCGAGGGAGGTCCACTGCTTGCCCGGGATTTGAGCGCGGGTCGGCGGCGGCAGAGATGACCGGAGTTGAGGAGAACGGCCACCTCCAGTCGTTCTGGTTGCTGCAGGGGATTACTACGGAGGTGGAAATGACATTGGAGTGCGCTGAGTCTCGCTGCCGCACTACTTATAGCGTCGGGAGGTCGGTTCGAAGACGGCAGAGGATAAGTCCGGCGGACCGCCATTCTGTTGCAACAGGGACGACGTGGCGATGCTGGGCGCTAGAGGACGAGCTGCGGACGAGCTCGCGCTGTGCAAGGGGCTAGCTGGCGAGCGGGGAGCGGTTGGACGGCGCCGGCCATGGCAGAGGCGGTCGCGGCCGCAGGCATGCCGCCAAGAGGGCTCTGGCGGCGGCGCTGCGAGGCGGGAGGGGGCGGTCGGGGCGGCGCTAGCGAGCTGCAGGGGGCGCGTGCGTGGCTCTACGGTTGGGGAGGGGCCAGGGGACGCGTCGGCTCGGGCGCGAGCACGTGCAAAACGCGCGCTCTGCTCGCGCTCCGGGTACGCACAGCGCCTGCTCGACGGAATGCCACGGTGGCCTAGACGGCTTGGCTGCCAATAAATCTTAACAGGTCTAGGTTAATGGCAGTTTAGAGGCTAGGGGACATCCTGGTTTGGCCTGGAAAGCAAGTCCCCAATGCAATATTAGAACCATGCCAAATCTGGCCACGCACCACAGGTGCTCGACAGAATGTCAGGGCCATCTAGAAAACTTTTATGGTGGCCAAAGTTTCCAGGATGAGGTCTCTTTAGATTCTAGTAATTGTGGAATGGTTAGTTTGGCAAAAACAAAAACTAGATAGTGCAATTGTTTTCAAAACTTGTTTCTGGACAGAAACTACAGGGCATTATTTCATGGAGTTAAAACATCCTAATGAGGCTCATCTCCTGGAGATAAGGGTTTGGTAGGGTTTATTATAAGGAGGAAAAATCTCATGGCAGTTAGGGCAAAATAAAATAGGGTTGCAGCACAAACTGCCAATCTGAACCAGAATGCAAATGAGGATGATTTGCTCAATTATTCCAAAACACCAAGTTTGGTTTTTGCATAAAAGTGATCCAGGGACATCACATGACACCTACAAATTTTTGTGGAATTTATAAATGAGTTTATGAAGAGGTTGTAGTGCATCAGAAGCCTTTAAAAGGATGAAAATGCTATTAATAGAATTCAAACTTGGCCATTTTTATTATAAAATATTGCCACTGGTTTTACTAAATGAAATAAATTGATTTATTAAAACATTCAAGTCACACAACATTATTCAAAAGTTTCAGATAAGAGGGAAGAATTTTTGGAATTCAGACAAAAGGAGTGGCCCTGAAATCAATAGAAAATCCAGAGAAATAGAAAATAAATATTCCTGTAAAATTTTAATTACTAAAACATGATTACATTTTTGGGGTGTTAGAACACTACCCCCCTTAAGAAAAATCTCGTCCTCGAGATTTGCTAAGGGCGTTGCAAAAATAATATTACTCCTACCGCACGGCAACCTTATCATGAAAAACAATTAGTCCATACACCCAATATGACGGGGTCTTAGTAAAAATTGCTGACCAAGGTGCAACTGTGGCCTACTAGTGAGGTGATCGATTAGGTGATAAAAGAGCGCGCGGTCTTGCATTTAATGTACGTGGTCTGTGAGTCGTATAACGTGAGGACATGCAAATCAACATTTGTTAGGAAAGCATTTTCGTTGCGGTGGTCTCTTAAGGAAATCTCACCCTAAGATTTGCTACGACGAAAACACTCAAATTTTAAATCATAGCAAACAATTGCAACCAACACAATATACTCATACAGTAAATTATAAAACACAACACCGATATCACATCAGGCAGACAAACGCTATGCTAACTAATACAATCACGGTGCCTATGGTACCGGTAAAAATCTATAGGTCATGAGGAAATATTCCCCGATGAAGGAGATTTCCGTGGGGTCTTGGTTTGGGTCTTCTAGTGGGATGTGCACAACTGTCCAATATCTCGAGGCAGTGAAAGTGATCCTTGATATGAACAGCTCATACTGAGATGGGTGGGGAGAACCCATGATACTGTGGTTAAAATCCCACAATTATATTAGCAAAATTTTCCCGGGTTGCATCCGGGGTTCTCATATAAATCCCAAAGCGTGACATGGAAAAAAAATGGCTGTGGAGGCGGTGCGCAAGGTGAGGGATGCTTGGTGAGGTTACGGGGTGGCCTCTTATATAGCATCTGGACTAGGGGTTATATTGTGGGGTGGGGACAATCTTGGTTGTCGGTTCCACTTTATGGTGGTCGGGGTCAAAGCCGCAACTATATATATCGCAGAATGCGACGTATTACTGTGGTTGTTGGTTGAGTGGTCTTTGGTGGCTACGCCCAGAATTAAATATGTGACCAGACGCCAAAATTATTTATGCATGGTTACTTGTAGTACTATTAAAAATAATGGGATACAAGCAGTCTGCAATTTATTAATGGCCATATACGGTCATACTATTACACGGCGTAGGGATATTAAGACTCGGCACTAGTTGAGTGACTTAGTCTACTACGTTCATATCTAGTCGAGCGTGTCTTGCGGACGTCGAGGCTTCTCCTTGGGCTTCACCGTTGGGGTTGACTGGGTTAGGGTGCGGAGTTGCAGGGTCGGGGTAGCGATGATGACCATCGCGGGGGTTGGTGGTCACAATCCCGTTGGAGCGTGTCCCCAAAACGCGACGAGGCTCTTCCGAGGATACAATTATATTACGCTCGGTTGCAGGGGCAGGCCTCGATGACTCGATCGGTTGTCCGAACAGCACGACTGGGTTGTCGGCGTCGGGCATAGCTTCTCTCCTTGTCGGGGCTCGGCGAGCGAGTTCCCCGCGAGCTGTAATCAGATCAAGGGTGACCTGATCAAACAACGCCTCTTGTGCCCTTAAGTAGCGCACAAGATGCAACAAGGCGGGGTTCGCCTCATGGTCTCCATTGGCGACTTGGGGCGACCTACTATATCCTTCACGACTGGGGTAGTAGTAGAACGAGCGGCAGTTAACTCTCGGCGACAGGTGCCGGAGTTGAACTATAGCCTCTCGAGCTGCTAGCTGGATGGCTTGCGGCTCGCGGGAAGTTGTTCTTCCGGTGAACCAATAGGGACGTTCTGGCGAGGTACCCCTGTCGAGTACGTGCACCGTGGCCCAAAAGTGATGAATGGCATCACTCGTGTGCTCCTGGAACACAATATATTCTGGGGGCTCTTCTAACGCAAAGGCACGACGGTTGAGGTCGGCGAGGATGGTCACAAAACCTCCAATGTCGGCCGCAGTGGTTCCATTGCGCACAATGGCACCAGTCATCTTGGCTTGGTTTGGTATAGCACGCTGTGGGGTGCTGGTTTGGGGCAATGTCTCCTTTATAGGAAGAAAACGGAGTCTTCCTTCGCACGCTTGCGAATGGGACAACTCAGGTGTCGGTCACAGGCGTGTGACCTACTGGGCTGGTCTGATAGGTTGGGCACCGACTGCCAAAAGGTGTCAGGGCCACTGTGTGGGCTATCTAATAGGTTAGGCTCGGCTATGGTTATGGTAGGTTTGGGTGGGTGGTAACCTATGTTTTCTTGACCCGGCTAAGATAGGATTAGCCAATGGTCAGCCTGGCTCTGATACCAAGGTTGTCAGGACCGGATTTCCAGGATATTATTTCCCAGTAAATGGTCCTTGTGCTCACCAGCCCCAGGATTACTGTTAGCTGATGAGACACAATCTTGATACAGAAATCCCAAGCAAAATACAAAATCTGAAGTACAAGACCATTGTGGTCTATGAGTACAACAAAAGTTTCTAGTGGTTGATTGCGGAAGCGGTTTGCAGATCATCAGCGTCTATGGGACTCCATTTTCCCACAGGAACAACTGACCTGGATAATTCCTATCTTCGCGTGGCTGCGGTCTCCGTTGCCTAGGTTTCGGGGCTGTCGTTAATGTGCTCCTCTCCAAGCAAGAAATCTGGCCAAGACAATAGCCAGGGACAAGCCAGTGAGTACTTTGAATGTACTCGCAAACATCATGAACTCAGATATAATATAGCATGTGATAATCAAACACTAAAATAATTCACGATCATCATGTCCGTCTCAAAATAAAATTCAAGATGCAAGCAAGCAGGTTATTCATATTAAATGTAAATAAGCATTCAGAGAATAAAATAAATTATACCAATCGGGTGTCTGAAGCAACGCCTCGAAAGGTTAAGAATATGAAACATGCCTCGGTCGGGCGTCTGAGCGACGCCACAGAAAGGGCTTATGAAGGAAATAAATAACATGCATGCCACAGTCGGGCATCTGTGCGACGCCACATAAAGGGCTTATATATAAAGTAAACAACATGCATGCCACATTCGGGCGTCTGGGCGACACCTCATAAAGGGCTTATAAAGAAAATAAATAACATTTGTGCCGCAGTCGGGCGTCTCAGCGACGCCACATAAAGGGCTTATATGGAAAAAAAATATCATGAGTATCCAGGAGGTAGAACCATCCCAGGGATACTCAACAATCCCATATTAGAAACGTTTAGTCCATAACAATAAGAATCATCAATATCACTTGTCACACTTCATGATCAATATTCAGGTTTAGAAGAATTCCTCCGAAGACCGACACTAAGACCGACACTCGACCCATCCCAGACTGTAGTCCTTAACCGCGGACACGGCTATTCGAATAGATGAAAACTCTACAGAGGGTGTACTCTTTACCCACGAGTAACGGATTACTTTAGTCCACCGGGACTAATTCCGCTTACGGTCTTTGAATTGAAAACACACCTGACCCGCACACACCAGCTTAACTTACCGGTGCCTGGAATCACCCACGACACTCGTTAAGCAAAACTCTAAGTGGGGAGGGTACAACCTCGATTAGCATGGGATCACAAAATTTATACCGCGCGCAAAACAGGGGAGCGCCCCCCTCGGACCCACCGGAACACCCATGCCCCCGGACCAAGTGGCATGCCTACCAGATGCCTCCGGTATCTTCCACCGTGGCCTCTCTGTACGGTGTGTGCCAAGAAAGGGGTTGAAAACTTACTGAACCGTACCCTACCTACGACAGGGACAAGTGGTAGTACGAAACAAGTATGGGGGTTACTGGAACAAGACTCGATCTATGGTCGACTCAGGAGGATTAAGTGTTTCCTGCATGATTAGTACAACAAATATTCTCCACGATGTCAGACAGAATCACCACTCATCACATCCCATCATGCCTCAGTGACCATTCTCGCTCCAGCGAGATGTCAGTAACCAAGCTTGTGTCTACCCGAGACAGAGACTTATCCCGGTTCCTTCCGGTAGGCATGAGTGGCACAAGGTGGTGACTACTGCCACAAGCATCTCAAGTTCATTAGCAAGAAGTCCTCATCATGCATTTGCAAGCATGATCACAACTTCACATGAAATAACGCGCACTTCATGTCAACTTAGTGTTGTAGTTTTATTCATCACACCAAACATCACACAACAAATACTATACCAAGGTTCAGAATGCTTGTCTTCCATGGGTAGAGAGGCTAGGTGTACTTCAAAATTGTTCAAAGTTTGATCTCCTCTCCCTTTCCTATTTTTGAAAACATTCAAATCAACACACAATTTGCAAACAGAACAAAAGTTATCTTGGAATTTTTTTAAATATATCCTAAAATAAACTAGGTGAAATTTGAGAGAGGTGGGAAAAAGAATCAATTTATTTGGAGTTTTATTTTAAAAGATACGCCCAGTCAAAGCTTAGTAAAGTTCTGATTTTAAATAAAACCTTTAAAAGAAAACGAATCGGCCGGAGTACTCTTACCTAAGGCGAAAGCGGAAACTCGATAGGGCGCTTCCTTCGACGGCACACGTACTGCAGCAGTTGCGCCACCCGCGGCTGTGCAGGCTCACCGACAGGTGGGGGCCACCTGTCGGGTTCGTCTCCCTCCTCTGCCCGCGCCTGGACAGAAACAGAGAGGGGCTCCGGCGACGATTCCGGGCGGATCACCCCACCATTTGCGATGCCACGGCCACCGGTGGGCTCAGGGAGACACGGAGCTTCTGGGGATGCCATCCACTTGCGCCGTAAAGCTCGAAGGCGAGCAGGGCATCAACCATGGCGGCCGGGCGATGCGGTTGGAAGGGGGGCTTGATATCCAGCGGTTGCTAGGCTCAATTGGGTTCGGGAATGGGTTTGAGGAGGCTTAGAGAGTCATTTGGTCAAGAAATATGCGAGGGAGGTCCACTGCTTGCCCGGGATTTGAGCGCGGGTCGGCGGCGGCAGAGATGACCGGAGTTGAGGAGAACGGCCACCTCCGGTCGTTCTGGTTGCTGCAGGGGATTGCTACGGAGGTGGAAATGACCTTGGAGTGCGCTGAGTCTCGCCGCCGCACTACTTATAGCGTCGGGAGGTCGGTTCGAAGACGGCAGAGGATAAGTCCGGCGGACCGCCATTCTGTTGCAACAGGGACGACGTGGCGATGCTTGGCGCTAGAGGACGAGCTGCGGATGAGCTCGCGCTGTGCAAGGGGCTAGCTGGCGAGCGGGGAGCGGTTGGACGGCGCCGGCCATGGCAGAGGCGGTCGCGGCCGCAGGCATGCCGCCAAGAGGGCTCTGGCGGAGGTGCTGCGAGGCGGGAGGGGGCGGTCGGGGCGGCGCTAGCGAGCTGCAGGGGGCGCGTGCGTGGCTCTACGGTTGGGGAGGGGCCAGGGGACGCGTCGGCTCGGGCGCGAGCACGTGCAAAACGCGCGCTCTGCTCGCGCTCCGAGTACGCACAACACCTGCTCGACGGAATGCAACGGTGGCCTAGACGGCTTGGCTGCCAATAAATCTTAACAGGTCTAGGTTAATGGTAGTTTAGAGGCTAGGGGACATCCTGGTTTGGCCTGGAAAGCAAGTCCCCAATGCAATATTAGAACCATGCCAAATCTGGCCACGCACCACAGGTGCTCGACTGAATGTCAGGGCCATCTAGAAAACTTGTATGGTGGCCAAAGTTTCCAGGATGAGGTCTCTTTAGATTCTAGTAATTGTGGAATGGTTAGTTTGGCAAAAACAAAAACTAGATAGTGCAATTGTTTTCAAAACTTGTTTCTGGACAGAAACTACAGGGCATTATTTCATGGAGTTAAAACATCCTAATGAGGCTCATCTCCTGGACATAAGGGTTTGGTAGGGTTTATTATAAGAAGGAAAAATCTCATGGCAGTTAGGGCAAAATAAAATAGGGTTGCAGCACAAACTGCCAATCTGGACCAGAATGCAAATGAGGATGATTTGCTCAATTATTCCAAAACACCAAGTTTGGTTTTTTGCATAAAAGTGATCCAGGGACATCACATGACACCTACAAATTTTTGTGGAATTTATAAATGAGTTTATGAAGAGGTTGTAGTGCAACAGAAGCCTTTAAAAGGATGAAAATGCTATTAATAGAATTCAAACTTGGCCATTTTTATTATAAAATATTTCCACTGGTTTTACTAAATGAAATAAATTGATTTATTAAAACATTCAAGTCACACAACATTATTCAAAAGTTTCAGATAAGAGGGAAGAATTTTTGGAATTCAGACAAAAGGAGTGGCTCTGAAATCAATAGAAAACCAGAGAAATAGAAAATAAATATTCCTGTCAAAATTTTAATTACTAAAACATGATTAAATTTTTGGGGTGTTACAATGACGCGGTGAACGCTATGCGTGCCGACCCGGAGGAACACCTCGCCGCCGACGCCGCCAACGTGGTGCGGGCTCTGGCCTTGATGAAATCCCCAAGCAACTACCCCCCGGGACCTACCAAGTATGAACTGTCCAGTTCATTTTTACGAATACGTGTATAGCAATGTTTAACCGTGTCAATTTCAGTTTCAACAGTACACATTTAGATTGCCATGTTAGGTTTCCGTTGTTCATTTCAGTTATGCGCAGTGTGTTGTTCAAGTATGAACTGTCCAGTTCAATTTTACCAATACCAGTTACAAACTTACAATGCCTATGCTAGGTTGCTGTTAAGCCTGCTGTAGTGAACAGTTATATCCATTATTTACGCTGTCCATTCGGTACCGTGCTACTCTTCGCAAAGAAGATATCACTGGAGATGATGTCCTTCAATTACCATTATATATTTTTGGTGCATGTTAACCTTGTTGTAGTTGACATGCCTTTCCTTGTACCTACGCAGTTCCATAATGCACGACGATGTTGTTTACCGTCGAGGTTAATCACATCCCAATATCTTATAGTACTTTACATCATTTGTTCACTTGCAGTTTAGCTTCTAACATTTACTTGTTGCTTGTAGGTACATATGTTAGCGGTACTGATCCACGCTGCGACCAGTAGGAACACCTAGCCACCGATTTTGTGCGGGCTCTGGCCGAGTTGAAGTACCCCAGCAACTACCCCTCGGGATTTACCAAGTATGAACTGGCTCGTGATGTTTAAATGTGTCAATTTCTGTTTCACTCGTACAAGTTTTAATGACTATGTAAGATTGTGTGAACTCCGAAGTTAACACATCCAGTTTAATTTCACCAATACATGTCCCTTTGTTACCGCGCTACTCCTCGCAATGAAAATATCACCGGAGATATTGTCGTTTAGTTAACATTTGCTATTTTTGGTGGATGTTAACCCTGTTGTATTTAACACGCCTTTCTATGTGCTTATGAAGGGCTACGATGCGCGATGCTGTTGTTTACCATCGAGGTTAGTCACCTCCCATTTTCTTATAATATTTTACATCATCTGTGCAATTACAGCTTGTGTTCTAACATTGATTTGTTGCTTGTAGGTACATATATCAGCGGTACCGATTCACGCTTCGACCACCTTTGCATATGTGGCAATGAGATAACCATGAACAAGCATCAAGTGAGGAAACTAAGAAAAAATGTTAGGCAGAAGAGACATCTGATTGGAATTAAACTCTTTATTTATACTTTATCCAAGACATCACTGAGCTTTAGGATGGTAAGTAATCTGTTGCCTTCTTTTCCAGCCCAGAACAAGTTACTCTATTAGACATGAATACCTGAAAGTTGTCTCTTTTCAGTGGTTTCCAAAGGAATTTACTCAGGATTACCTAGAAAACTACCTGACCGATGTGGAGGCAACGAAGGTTATAGTATATAATTCATGCTACCATGATAACGGTCTAGAAGTCTTCCTAAAGGCGGTGAAGGATGGACGGGCGATCATCACAAGGGTTTGGACAAAAGTTGTGTGCACCTTTGGCATGGAGGAGGGCACATTATGGGTATTCCGCTTCTTCAACACCATCGACAGCCAAAAGCATTTACAATTCTCTCTTCACCTTTACCACCTCTAGTACTATATATTGTGGTTCATCATATTTAATCTTCTACCGAACTATGTAACCATGGAACATGTACTGAGCTTTTGATTTATGCATTGGCTGTTGAACCATTGTAATCAGGGTATGTATTGATGGACGTGAAATCCACATTTCATAATAAAAAATTTGAAATTTCCAAATCTAATAATAAATTAACGAAAATAAGCTATTAGGTACTAAATTACAGCGCACACAGCTAGAACGATTAAACCATGTGCGATGGTGTCATATGTCACACACGATTGTTTGAATAATAGTGTGTGTGATTATCAGCTTTACAACACACGGTCACATATTTTGCACGTGTGGGATGCGCGCACTGTCACCCACGCGTTTGCACGCCGTAACGTTGTGCGCTTGCCGTTAATAGCACAAACGGTTACGAATCTGTGTGCGTGTGTAATGTAGGACGATCAAGAGACGGTTGACATACGTTTCGCGTGTGCGATCCGAAAAAGTATCGCACATGAATATATCTGTGCCATCGTCTCGGATGTGTGCTTGACCACAAACGTAGCATCAAAGTGTGGTGTGTGGGATAGGCTACGACTACACATACGTTTACGTTAGGCGAATCGTCAGCAGGCGCTCGCACCATCGCAGACGATGTTTCCGTGTCGTGTGGGATGGACCCCCCCTATCGCCCACACATGCAAGGTGAAGGTCTTGTACTACGTCGTGGAAAGGGGTTAAAAACCGTTTGTATAGCACGTCGCTGCACCAGTGCACAACGCACCTCTCTCACCGAAGAAATATCAATCTAGTTGGCCAAACTATTTCAATAGATCAGAGAGAATTACAAAGCTATAATGATCATGCAATTAAGAGACGATATATATCAGAGATATCTCAAATACTTTTCATGAATAATCTGAACATAAACCCACAATTCATCGGATCCCAACAAACACACCGCACAAAAGGATTACATCGGAAAGATCAAAGCGAAGATGCGATGATCATTGTATTGAAGATCATAAGAGAGAGAGATTGCCATCTAGATACTAGCTACGGACCTGTTGGTCTATGGTGAACTACTCACACATCATCATGAGGGCAGCAAGGTTGATGTAGAGGCCCTCCATGATTGATCTCCCCTCCGGCATGGTGCCGAAACGGAGCTCCAGATGGCCTCTCGACGGAACAGAGACTTGCGGCGACGGAAAAAGGGTTTTGGGACTTTTTAAGGGTTTCCACGATAGAAGAGAATTTATAGGCAAAGAACGAGGTCAGGAGGGCAACCAGGGGGCCACAAGCCATCAAGGCACGACCCCACCTAGGGGCGGGCCCTGATGGCTTGTGGGGCCATGGTGTGGCTCCCGACCATCTCCCGAAGCTTCTAGGTCTTGTATTTTTCCAGAAAAAATCATCAAAAAGTTTCGTAGCAATTGGACTTTGTTTGGTAAAGGAAACCTGCAAAGTAAAAAACAAGAAGAAAACATCAACTGGCACTGGGCAGTGGGTTAATAGGTTAGTGCTAAAATATTGTAAATTGGTAAATAATGACCCAAAAAGTATCCTAGAATGATAATATATCAGCATGGAACAATCAAAAATTAAAGATACGTTGGAGACGTATCAAGCATCCCTAAGCTTAATTAATTCCTACTCATCCTCGAGTAGGTAAATGATAAAAACAGAATTTTTGATGTGACATGCTATCCATTATGTAATATTTATGCATGTATGCTCAATGAGAAACGATGAATCAATCAGTATTAACATAGCAATACTTATAAGTATAAGAAAGAAGATCATTTTTTTTCAAAGTATACGATCCTCAAGAAATGTTTACCCCTTATTCATCTTATTAAATTAGCAAGGCATGGCTCCATCTTCACCATATTAATACAAATGTTAAGCACCACGGTGCCCAAGTCAGGCAATTAGATCGTACTTTTTCAAAGTGCATCAACTTTTTATTCTTCATGCAATACATGAGCGTGAATCATTGGACATAGCATTTAAGTGGAATAGAATATGGTGGTAGGTATCAATGGGGTAAAAAGTGGAGAAGATAGTCTCATATCAACTAGGCGTATCAATGGGCTATGGAGATGCCCATCGATAGATGTCAATGCAAGGAGTAGGGATTGCCATGCAAATATGATGCACTACAACTATAAGTGTATGAAAGCTCAAATGAAGCTAAGTGGGTGTGCATCCAACTTGCTTGCTCATGAAGACCTCGGGCATTTGAGGAAGCCCGTCGTAGGAATATACAAGCCAAGTTTATAATAATGAAATTCCCACTAGCATAAGAAAATGACATAACATGAGACTCTCGACATGTGAGGAACAAGGTGCCACTTTGAGGCACAAGTGTGGTAAAGGATAGTAGCAAAGTCCCTTCTCTCATTTTCTCTCATTTTCATTTTTTTATGGTAGGCTCATTTGGCCCCCCCATTTTTTTTATTTTTCGTCCGGAGTCTCTTCCCGACTTATGGGGGCATCATAGTATCCGTCATCCTTTCCTCACTGGGACAATGCTCTAATAATGATGATCATAACAGTTTTATTTAATTATGACTCATATGAAGAACTAATATGAAGATATGACTCTATATGAATGCCTCTGGCAGTGTACCAGGGGGTGCAATGATCTAGCATGACATGTATCAAAAATATGATGAACGGTGGCTTTGCCACAAATACTATGTCAGCTCTATATGATCATGCAAAGCAATATGATGATGAACTAGTCATGTGAAGTAACGATGGAATTTGCATGGAAATATATCTCGGAATGGCTATGGAAAATGCCTTGATAGGTAGGTATGGTGGATGTTTTGAGGAAGATATAATGAGGCTTATGTGCAACAGAGCGTATCATGTCACGGGTTCGGATGCACCGGCGAAAGTTGCACCGATCCTCGAGGTGAGAACGGGCTATGCACGGTACCGAAGAGGCTAGCAAATATGAGAAGGTGTGATTGCGTATGTCCATGGTTTCACATTAGTCATAAAGCACTCATATAGTTATTGCAAAGTTTTATTAGTTTTATCACAAATCAAAGTACTCCCCGCATGCCCCGAGGGAAGAGGTTGGTAGGAGTTAACCATCGCGCGCTTCCGACCCGAAACAACACTAGGATTTCAACGAGGAATAGAAATGCTCACACATCATCATCATGCCTCTTTAATTTTTAGACAAATAAGAAATTAACCTCTCTGAATATCGACACTTTTATAAATTAATAATTTTGAACTTACACCTTTTCAGATTACTACATCAATATTATTAATCCTCAACTTCTCTATATGTGCTACATGATGGTTTTGATTATCACTCATTGAATACCTAATATTTTCAGACTAGTCTTATGAGTCATGCAAATTACCATCACTACTTATTAACTCTCAAACAAATATAAGTGAAGAGCAAGAGTGAAATTATTTCTATAAAATCTACACGCCACCGTGCTCAAAAAGATAAAAGTGAAGCACTAGAGCAACTGCTAAGCTCAAAAGATATAAGTGAAGCACATAGAGTATTCTAACAAATTATGATGATGGTGTGTCTCTCTTAGGTAGATGTGTCTGGAAAAATATGATTATGGCAAACTAAAAGTAAAAGCAAACAAAATCAAACGACACTCCAAGCAAAACTCATATCATGTGACGAATAAAAATATAGCTTCAAGTGGCATAGCGATGGATTGAGACGAAAGAGGGGATGCCTTCCGGGGCATCCCCAAGCTTAGACGCTTGAGTCTTCCTTAGAATATTACCTTGGGGTGCATTGGGCATCCTCAAGCTTAGGCTCTTGCCACTCCTTATTCCTTTTTCCATCATGATAACACCCAAAATTTGAAAACTTCAATCACACAAAACTCAACAAAACTTCGTGAGATCCGTTAGTATAAGCAACATATCGAATCTTAGGTACTGTTATAAATTGATTCTTATTTTATAATTTCATAATAGGTACTGTATTAACTTCTCTATGGCTTATACCCACCAATACACTCCATAGCATCATCAAAACAAGCAAACTATGCAAGCAAAAACAGAATCTGTCTAAAACAGAACAATCTGTAAAGATGTGTAGACACATATACTTCTGTAACTCTAAAAATTCTAAAAAATTAGGACAACCTGAAGAATTTGTAGATAAATACCGTGTAAAAATTTCAGAAAATTATGACGTTCCAGTAAAAAAATGAAAATTCTTGTACTTGACGTTAAAGTTTCTATTTTTGCGCCGTATCAATTCTATTCATCATGTGAGTCATCCCAAAGGCTTTACTTAGCACAAACACTAATTAAGACATAAAAACCAAATCATCACAGAGGCAATAATCCTTTTATCACAAACAAACAGAAATTAAAAAGAAAAAAAGTAAGATAACTATTGGGTTGCCTCCCAACAAACGCTATTGTTTTATGCCCCTAGCTAGGCATAATGCATAGTTTCAAGTGTTGTTATAGCCTTGGAAACAATCCGTCATGCTATAATCATATTCCCTTCTTTCTGCAGCAAGTTTTTTAATTGGTAAGCAGAAATAATTAAAGGGACTGAATTTCACAACACAAGGATCCGTGAGGTCTATCTCGGGAGGAGTGAAAGGCTCCGCCTTAGGTTTTTCGTAAGTGATGATCAACTCCTCATTGTATAGGTTTCTATAGAGGTATTTTCTTAATTTACTCTCAAGATCATAACCCAATCCAAGTTTTGGTACAGCAAATTGATCATTATGCTTAGAAATTTTATCAATTAGGACATTAGGTGGAACCTTTTTTCTAAGGTTTTCATCATAAGCAACATAGTCCTTGGATCTCAACTTCCTTATTTCTTCCAAATCATAAAGAATACCCTCTATGGGTGGGCACTCACCGTTAACCCTATAGTAAGCAAATATACCCCTAGCCTCTTGCATGATTTCATTAAATTCTTGGGCAATAAATATAGTGGCTAGACGTTTAGTTGAAGCTTCCTGAATATTTGAGAATTCTAGAAACAACCATTGTATGAAAGGATGCATATGAACAAATTGTCTTTCCAATTGTACTATGAGCAAAGATATAGCATCCGCATAACTTGTAGTTCTATTAACAATAGAGCCTCCTATCAAGGGCAACGACCCCCCACAAGTGAAAAAATCTTGAATCACACTCTTTCCAATAACATTACCACTACCTATGTGGACTTTCTTTGTTTGCATAATAGGTTCATTTTTAGAATGATCATCGTCCGCAAGGTTATCAAGTTTTTTCCTTAGCAACTTCATCAAAATTTCTTTTAGAATTTTTGTAGTTAGGTGAAGTTGGATAAGCAAGAGCTTCCATGATAGAGATGGAGGCACCACTAATTTCAAAGTCATACATGATAGCAACTTTCAAACAAGCAAAGCAAGCAAGACAAGTAAACTAGCAAGCAAAGAAGTAAACTAGTAACAAGCAAAGATAAATATTTTTGTATTTTTGATTTTTATGAGACAAGCTAAATATAACAGCAAATAAAAAGAAGAACAAGTGAATGAAAATTTGTGAGAAGCTACTTGATAGTTGATGATGATACTCCTCGGCAACGGCGCCAGAAATCCTTCCTGATACTTATGATCTGCGTTGGGTTTTCCGTGAAGAGGAACGGGTTATTGCAGCACAAAGTGGGTAAGTATTTCCCTCAGTTATGAAACCAAGGTTTATCGAACCAATAGGAATATCAATCCTCAACCGTCTTTAGCGACTACACACAAAATAACAAACAACTTGCACCCAACGCGGGCAATAGGGTTGTCAATCCCTTTGATCTCGTTATTTGCAAGCAAGTGAGTTGTGTAGATAATTGTAAATTGCAAAATAAAATAAAAAGTAAATAATGGCAGCAGGGTAGAAATGGCTTTTGTAAATATAGTGAATAGACCCGGGGGCCATAGTGTTCTCTAGTGGCATCTCTCATGTAGGCAACGTGCGGTGGGTAACAAATTACTGTTAGGCAATTGATAGAAAAGAGGATAGTTATGCGATGTTCACGGCAATGATCATGTGTATATAGGCATCACGTCCATAAGCAAATAGGCCTTCTCCTGCCTGCACCTATTACTATTACTCCACCCATCGACCGCTATCCAACATGCATCTAGAGTATTAAGTAAAACAGAGTAATGCTTGGAGAACGATGATATGATGTAGACAAAGAATACTCAATCAATATGAATAAACCTCATCGTTTTATCCTTAGTAGCAGCAACACAAGACGTATCTTCTCCCTTTCTATCACTGGGATATAGAAACTCGTCCGGTTGAACCTACCACAACGCACCCTCTCACCGAAGAAATATCAATCTAGTTGGCCAAACTATTTCAATAGATCAGAGAGAATTACGAACCTATAATGATCATGCAATTAAGAGACAATATTTATCAGAGATATCTCAAATACTTTTCATGAATAATCTGAACATAAACCCACAATTCATCAGATCCCAACAAACACACCGCAAAAAGGATTACATCGCATAGATCAAAGCGAAGATGCGATGATCATTGTATTGAAGATCATAAGAGAGAGAGAGAGATTGCCTTCTAGGTACTAGCTATGGACCCATAGGTCTATGGTGAACTACTCACACATCATCATGATGACAGCAAGGTTAATGTAGAGGCCCTCCGTGATCGATCCCCCCTCCGGCAGGGTGCCGGAATGGAGCTCCAGATGGCCTCCCGATGGAACAGAGACTTGCGGCAGCGGAAAAAGGGTTTCGGGACTTATTAAGGGTTTCAACGATAGAAGAGAATTTATAGGCCAGAGAACGAGGTTGGGAGGGCCACCCGGGGGCCACAAGCCATCAGGGCGCACCCCCCTCCTAGGGGCACGCCCTGATGGCTTGTGGGGGCCCTGGTGCAGCTCCCGGCCATCTCCCGAAGCTTCTAGGTCTTGTATTTGTCCAGAAAAAACTGTCAAAAAGTTTCGTGGCAATTGGACTTCGTTTGGTAAAGGAAACCTACAAAGTAAAAAACAAGCAGAAAACAACAACTGGCACTGGGCACTGGGTCAATAGGTTAGTGCTAAAAAATATTGTAAATTGGTAAATAATGACCCAAAAAGTATCCTAGAATGATAATATATCAGCATGGAACAATCAAAAACTATAGATACGTTGGAGACGTATCAGTCACCACAGCTAACAAAACATTAATGGGTTTGGATATGTGATCTGAGTAGGCCTCTGGCCTGTTTCGCACTAACCACCATGTTTGGATACGTGAAAGCTCTTCAGACGTCACAGTTGAGCGGCACGTGCCTAGGTGGCCCGCATAAGCACCGTCTTTGTAGAAAGAGGTGCTAGGACTGACTGTCGGTGTCAAATCCGGCATATCTCGTAGTAGGGTTCCTAAGCTAGGCGTCTTGGAGCGATAGTAACATGGACACAGGATTTTACCTAGGTTCGGGCTCTCTTGAAGAGATAATACCCTACGTCCTGCTTTTGATTATATTGATATGAGGGATAGTACAGAGTACATGTATCTACCACGAGATTATGAGATGTAATGTAATGATCTATTGACTAGCCTGGCCTCGGTTTATATATGCACCGTAGGCCTAGGGTTTAGAGGAGTCCTTGTCTTGTGCGCCAAGTCTTGTGGAATCCTCCTTGTATTCGGCATGGGCTGCCCGAAGTGGCCCATTAGTGAATCACCCTGGGGGTCCTCGGCCCGACCCACTGGTCGGGAGACGACGTGGTGAGTACCCCCTAGTCCAGGACACCATCAGTAGCCCCCTGAACCGGTCTTCAAGTTGGGGACGCTCCTCGGTTCTTCCGAACTATTCTTCGTCTTCAGTCATCGGTCTTGAAAACTGGTTCAACAAATCTTCCCATGTCCGATCTTGAGGATCGCCGAGCTAAATCCGAAGAGTTCACACGTCGGGCATCCGAGGAGCCCCTTTAAGTTATCGGCCTTTACCAATGCCTTATTATTTTTTACGCCACACCTCGGGTTTAAAGGGTTTCCCGTGCGGCGGTGTCCTCTTGTGTCCGAGCTCCAACGCCGAACTGCATCTGAGGTGTCTTTTTACAGCCGAGCTCCAACGCCGGACTATGTCCGAGCTCCAACGCTGGACTGTATCCGAGGTGTCTTTTTACAGCCGAGCTCCAACGCCGGACTATGTCGGAGCTCCAACGTCGGACTATATCCGAGGTGTCATAGATTACCTCGGTCTTGAAAAAGTTGAAGGACTTCATCCGAGCTTAAATGCCGGAATAGTCTTTTATGGAGCCAGCCATTCACATCCGAGCTTTATGCCGGACTGCTTCTAAGGCGTCTCCGATCTTGAGCTTTATGCCGGACTGCTTCCGAGCTCCAACGCCGGACTGCATCCAAGCTCCAATGATGATCAGCGTCCGAGGTATCATAAACTACCTTGGACCTTAAAAAATTAAAGGAATTCGTCCGAGCTTAATGTCGGAAACGCTCTCTATGGAGCCAGCCACTTGCGCCCGAGCTTTATGCCGGACTGCTTTCGAGGTGGTGCACCACCCCGACCATAGGCTGATTTTTGTGGATATTTTTGGTTGGTGCAATTTATTCTATGCCGAGATATATAGCCAGTAGCCCTCAAGGTGTGTGTCGGTCTATAACCCGAGATGCGCCTGAAGGATGACATAAGACCGCTGATCCCAGTAGCCCCTGAGACTCAGGTCGATTCGCAAAATCGGCCTGAGGATCAACTCCTAGCTCGGCAGCATACTTCGGAACACAAAAGCGGTGTGCACAGACCTCGAGACTCAGGTTGGGTGCGGCCGACCAACCCAAGGATCATAATCTCCTCGGAAACTGTATTGCACTTAAATTTTCTGCATTGAATTGTCAATGCAGTAGCCCCCGAGACTTGGGTTGGGCAACATGGCCGACCCTAGGATCGTACCTCCTCGGGAACTAGTTCAACCGTCATGTATATTTTGCCAACACCGAGGTGGAGTTCAGCAGGAAAGATGCCGAACTGTAGTTTAGAAAAGAGTTTCCTAGCAAGACCATCACGCCGAACACCTCAACCAAGAGAATGTCCCGCTTCCTGAAAGGAAAACATAAAATAGGTGAAAGATGTTATAAGGTCAAAAGACCAAAAAAACTTGCGTAAAAAACTTTACGTCTAGATTGAATCATTTTTTGGTGCCAATACGAAATTGGTCTTAAAATTGTGCTTCCGTCGTGCTTTGACATGACACATCCGATCTCTAGACTTCAAGTGGGTCATTCTTCGGCTTCAACCTCCCTATCCCGAAGGCGGAGTGTTTCTCAGGCCAGTTTAGCGAACTAAACGCGAGCGGCTTTAGAGAGAAAACAGGCTACCCGGCTATTGATCATACACTTGAGTCGAGAAAGGAGTGGTAGAAAAAGACTTTGCAACGGCTAAGAAGAAAACATCTATTATAAAACGGCTCATATTAATTTAAGAGCCCCCAAGTGACTTGGATAAAAGAATTTTATGTATAATGATTGTATGTACCGAAGTATTTATATAATATCTGTGTTCGCCCGAACTTTGAACGCGTCTTAACCGACCGTCGGCTTCTCCCTCTTCGGCCAAGGGCCGAAAAGTGTTATCTACTCCGCCTACCGAAAATATCGGCGGTGTTTCGGATAACCAGGCAATCAGGCCATGAGGCTGTAACAGACAAAGCGCGCCCAGGAAACTTATGCTATATTACTTATGTAACGTAAGAAGCATCTTCAAAGAAAATAGTGCCCCCAACGGTACCTTTCTTTGGTCGCTCATAATTACTATGAGACTTGTGCAATAGATTTGTGTACGCGTGAGTTCCGTCGTGTGCCGACCATAGTTGAAAACAATAAGAGTGCTAGCTTTCGGCTTCACACGTCTGAGGTACGAGTTCAGATGACCCGATCGTAACAATCGCAGAGGTGCTCCCTTTACTCCCTAGCCGAACAATCGGGAACGTAGGGGTAAGCACAGGAGCCAGGCAACCCAGGTTTGCGGAACACTTAACTCAACATGATGCATATTTTGGCATAATACACGAGCAAGGAAAGAAGCTGTACAATAATAATCACATGCAAAGAGAAAAGGTTTCATAAAGGAAGCCCCCAAGTAAACGGGGTATTTGAACTTGTTTGTAACAAACAAAGTTTTGACAAAGAAAGTTTTTCGCAAACAACTTTTTGTCAAAAAAGTATAGTGCTTGGTCGAACCGAACAAAAAGTAAAATTCTAAAGAGAGCTGAGCACAAAAACGACTTAGCTGGTTAATGTGCTCGGTGCGGTCCGGGGTTGTGGCGGGACAAAGACGTAGTCCTCGGCCTGGCCGAGGTCCCAGCCCCCAAGCCCGAGGTAACCAAGCGAAGAGCTCGGGTCGAGAAGTGGCAACGCAGCACGGTTGCTGCGGCGAGGCAAAGCCCCCGGTTCAGCCGAGGAGACAGAGTAGTTCGGCAGGGTGACGACGAAGCCCCCAGTTATCATGGGAAAAGGAAGTGTTGTTAACAAACAAACTTTTTTATTTAACATAAATATAATGCTCGGTAGAACCAAACAAAAATTTAGAAATTTGAGCATTAAAGCGACTTAGCTGGTTAATGTGCTCGGTGTTGACGACGCAGGCCGAGCTTATAGCGGGTCAAGGTCCCAGCCCCCAAGCCGGTCCCGAGGTGACCGAACGGGGAGTTCGGCACTCCGAAGTAGTGTCACGGCTCGGCCGATGTGGCGAGGCGAAGTCCCTGGTCTAGCCGAGGTGGTGGAGTAGGTCGGCAAGGTGACGCCGGGGTGATCGCATGACGGCAGTCGAAGTCGATTTCCTGCACTCATAAAATAGTGCAAGCCAAAAGTAATAACAAAGAAAGATAATAATATATTTAAAAAAAATTCTTCTACTTAGTTAATTTAAGTGAAGCAAATAAGCAAAGGAATATGGCCTGGGCGCCGAAGTGCCTGAACGAAGAGTTCGGCTTGACGAAGTGGCGACGCTGTACGGTCGATGTGGCGAGATGAAGTCCTCGGTCCAGTTAACATGGCGAAGCTGTGATCGGCGGATGCCGAAGTCTCATGCCGGCCGAGGTGTTGAAGCAGGTCGGCTGGTGAAGCCGAAGCCCCCGGAGCAGGTTGATGAAGGGATGCCAAAGCCCCGGTCTAGCCGAGGTGACGGAGCAGGTCGGCTGGTGACGCCGAAGTCTCAGGCCAGCCGAGGTGTCAAAGAAGGTTGACTGGTGACGCCGAAGTCTCACGCCAGCCGAGGTGTTGAAGCTGGTCGGCTGGTGACGCCGAATTCTCATGCCAGCCGAGGTGTTGAAGCTGTTCGACATATTGGACGTCGTCTTGATGAAGTAGTGCCGCGGGGATGCCAACACTGGGCAGCGCGTCAAGGTGATGATAAAATTAGATCGGCGGAGGCGGGACGACAATGTCGGCCAGCCGAGGCGACCGCATGACACAGTCGGAGTCGATTACCTGCACACGTAAAATAGTGCCGTCCAAAAATAATAATATAAATATATAAAAAACACTCGCATAATTGCTTTACGCAAAATAATTTATTTAAAGAGATGTGGCCTGGCGCCGAAGTCAATGTCGATGCAAGGCGTCGGCGTGATGCGGTAAAGGCGTGACAACGTCTGAATTCGCAGGTCAGTCCGGGTTCCGGATGCGGCGTTCGCCGAACTATGGACGGAAACTGACCAAACCACCACACGACTGTCGTTAATGCGGCCACCATTTGACAGACCTGTGTGTAGAGAATGGAACAAACCAGAGTAATAATTCCTCGGAAAAAATAAACCCATGTAAGCAAAAATTACTAGGATTAATAGCACCTGGTTTTTGTTGTTGTAGCAATCCGAAGAGGCACATGTGGGCGATCATGGACTTGCATCTAGTAATAGTACTAGTACCAGCGCTAGCACGTGAGAAGTGCATGAAAGACTATGATTAGCAAAAAGCAAAGACCGCCTTAATTAAATAACAGATAAAAGAAAAAAGGATTGGGTCTCCCTGTATGCCGCCAAGCGATCCGAATTCAGCCCGTGTCTGCCGCTCTAGCTTGATGCTGCGTGCGCGTGCTCGGCTGGAACGCAGCCGTTCAGGATCTCCCACGATGTGCAGCATGTCCTCACAAGCTGGGCGGCATGGCGCCGAAGTCCATGTCGATGCAGGGCGTGTGCGTGACGCGGTGAAGGTGCGACAAAATCCGAATTCGCAGGGCGGTCCGAGTTCTAGATGCGGCGTCTCGACGGACCACGGACGGAAAACTGACTGGACCATCACATAGGCTGTACTGCAATCCTGGATCGAGGCCGCAGACTCTAGGCTGTTGTTTGCACGCTGGCGCTTCCTAGATCCGACGTACTACCCGACGGCGGGTATCGTTGCTGTTGCTAAAATTTTCCCGATCCTGACCTGCCTGGTTTATTCGTCTAGCCGTCGTTGTAGTAATTCGAAGAAAAATATTCGGACGTTCACAGAATTGCTTCTACTACATGGAGACAGGCCGAACTAGTAATAGTACTAGAGAAAGCTCTAGCACGTGGAAAGTGCATGAAAGACGGACATAGACTGCCTTAATTAAATAATAAAGAAAAGAGTAAAGGATCAGGACTCCCTGTGTGCTACTAGCGATTGGAGTTCAGCCCATGTACGCTCCTTTGCATTGTCCTCGGCTGCAACACCGCCGGCCGGATTGCTGATTTGCCATGCAATGAATCTAGTTTGCTGCCGTGCGCGTCTCATATGGAACGCCTCGGCCGAAACACCTCGGATCCGACGTACAACCAGCCGCGTTCAAATCTTCTTGACTTAGGTCTAGCTGTAGACAAAGTAGCACGAAGTAGCAGCCATAATTTTGCAAAATAGATAGTTTAAGTGAAACAGATCTAACTGAAAAGATATCACCTGATCATCCCATCGATCCGTGACGATCACCCAGCAGGCTCTCAATGAAAGCACCAATGTCGGTGTCAAATCCGGCATATCTCGTAGTAGGGTTCCTAAGCTAGGCGTCTTGGAGCGATAGTAACATGGACACATGATTTTACCCAGGTTCGGGCTCTCTTGAAGAGATAATACCCTACGTCCTGCTTTTGATTATATTGATATGAGGGATAGTACAGAGTACATGTATCTACCACGAGATTATGAGATGTAATGTAATGATCTATTGACTAGCCTGGCCTCGGTTTATATATGCACCGTAGGCCTAGGGTTTAGAGGAGTCCTTGTCTTGTGCGCCAAGTCTTGTGGAATCCTCCTTGTATTCGGCATGGGCTGCCCGAAGTGGCCCATTAGTGAATCACCCTGGGGGTCCTCGGCCCGACCCACTGGTCGGGAGACGACGTGGTGAGTACCCCCTAGTCCAGGACACCATCACTGACATCGGCCGTCCTCGCAACGCGCATGATTGCAAAGGGAGATTGGCCCATGACCCCTTCGCGATTATGATGTAGACCGGTGTGTGGCCTCTATTTTGAGCCTATGTAGGACTACGGCGTGTTGATCAGCCGAGGCTGAGCATGACCCAGGAAAGTGTGTTCGGGCAGAGTTAATCGAGCGTGTTGGGCAAGTTGGTGCACCCCTACAGGGAAGTATATCTATTCGAATAGCCGTGTCCACGGTAACAGACGCTCGGAGTTGTATCCCGATCTAATGAATTGTGACTTTAAAATGACATGATGGCTCTGAGTTTGCTTTTTCGCAGGGAGTCGAGGACGGATATCTGGGCGTTACTAGAATATACTTATTACTTATAATATGCTAATCTACACTCTTATAATGCTGCAATATGCTAGTCTTTGATAGGCTAAGTCTCCCCCTATGATGGCATTTCTGAAGTTCAGTCCAAAGATATAGCCCCATTCCTTTGATATTGATGCATACTATCATATATCTGATGTCAGTCTTGCGAGTAATTTGGATGAGTACTCACCGTTGCTTTGCTCCCCTTTTCCCCTCCAACCAGATGAGAGAGCCCAGGAGATGGTTGATCCTGCCGACGACTACTACTACCCCGACGGAGCTTACTTCTATGTGGAGGATGCTTAGTAGTTAGGAGGCTCCCAGGTAGGAGGCCTTACCTTTTCGATCCATGTTTATGTTTGTGCTAGCCTTCTTAAGGCAGACTTGTTTACTTATGTCTATACTCAGATATTGTTGGTTCAGCTGACTCGTTTGTATTCGAGCTTACGTATTCGAGCCCTCGAGACCCCTGGCTTGTAGTATAAAGCTTGTATGACTTTAATTTTTGTCTAGAGTTGTGTTGTGATATCTTCCGGTGAGTCCCTGATGTCTACTGTGCAACTTTATTCTTGTACACTATGTTGGGCCTCCAAGCGCAGAGTTTTGTAGGACAGTAACAATTTTCCCTCAAGTGGATGACCTAAGGTTTATCAATCCGTGGGAGGTGTAGAATGAAGATGGTCTCTCTCAAGCAACCCTGCAATCAAATACAAGAAATATCTTGTGTCCCCAACACACCCAATAAAATGGTAAATTGTATAGGTGTAGTAGTTCAGCGAAGATATGGTGATACAAGTGCAATATGGATGATAGATATAGGTTTTTGTAATCTGAAATTATTAAAACAACAAGGTAGTAAGTAGTAAACAGCGAGCAAAATGGTATATCAGTGCTTGGAAATAAGGCCTAGGGTTCATACTTTCACTAGTGCGATCTCTCAACAATGCTAACATAATAGGGTCATATGATCATCCCTCAACGTACAACAAAGAATCACTCCAAAGTTCCTATCTAGCGGAGAACATAAGATGAAATTGTTGTAGGTAGTAGAACCACCTCAAAGTTATCCATTCCGATCAATCTATTGGGCTATTCCTATAGGTGTGACAAACAACCCTAGAGTTCGTACAAAAATCTCTACCTAATAATAAAGCAACTATTGCTTCTGGTTGCCCGTCATAAGATTATCCCCGAAGTTGTGATTATTTACCCACCATGCCACCGGTAAGTCATAAAACGATTCGGTTTTTCGCATCACCTGTTGTCAAAGGTTAAGAGGTGGCGGTCCTTCAGTTTCTCACAATTGCACTGTCGTCCTACTGGTTGATCGGTGCTCTGCTATCCAGGCGGCCTGAGTTCGATTCCCAACTCCTCCCTTTTTCCTTCTCATTTTTTGATGGCAATATATGTGTGCATACCTGATGGGTTGCATTTTTTAGTCCAACTAATCTGTGTTATTTTTTTATTTTCATTTTTACACGCAGATTTAAAATAGTTTCGAAATTCATATCATTTTAAACCTCAAATTCAAATCTAATATATCATATATGAAAGTGCCACAGAGAAAAATATGTAGATTTCAAATATACAATTATCTTGCATATTAATTATTTTTAAATTTATGCTTGGGTTGCAACCTTAATTAATAGTTTAATGCCTAATTTATATAGGGTCTTTAGTTGATCTCAATGTAATAGAGTCTTTAGTTGATCTCAATGAAGATATTGTCCATGGAAAAGGATGTCATGAGATGGACATATTAGATGTGGTATGGAGGAACTTGGCAACCACCTTATACACACTTTTCTCCTGTGAATTGAGGCGCAACAGACTAAGTAAATATTCAATTGCGATGGTCAATCTTGCATATATCGCAACAGAACATGAAGATAATTAAGGACTTCACGGTTAGCACTTACGACAGAAGCTTGCATGCCTGGTCGTTGAACGAAATATCACATTTTATTGCCTAATACGATAACTCAAAATAATCAATATGTGTACGATATTTTTCACCTGATTACTTGGCTAGGATTCATGTCGCAAGTTTTGAACTACCCCCCTTCCCAAATCACCCAATTACTTGGCTAGGATTCACGTCGCAAGTTTCGAACTACCTCCCCCCTTCCCCAAAGAAGAGTATTGTTAATTGATTCCTAGCCAAGTGGACGCAGCCTTAATTCATCAACCCTATACACTTAATTATCTATTTGGTTCATTTAGTTGCATCGTCGTCTTCCTCTTGATTTATCTCATTGTTGCTTAATCAATAGCGTAGCACGGGTAATGGGCGTGTGATTTTTTCTCCCGTTGCAACGCACATCCAATTTTTCTAGTAACACCTATGACACATATCAATCAACCCTAATGTCACCTAGATACTCCAATGTCACCACAAGTATCCATGGGTTAATTATTCGACATGCATCAAACAATTTCATATTCATCATATTCAATCCAACACAAAGAACTTCAAAGAGTACCCCAAGATTTCTATCGGAGAAGGTAGGACAAGAACATGCAATCAACCCCTATGCATAGATACCCAAGGTCACCAGAATCCGCAAGTTGATGCCATAACATATATCAAGTGGATCAATAGAATACCCCATTGTCACTATGGGTATCCACATGCAAGACATACATCAAGTGTTCTCAAATAAAAAATATTCAATCCGACACAACGAAATCTCAAAGGGAAAGATTCAATCCATCACAACAAGATAAGAAGGGAAAGACACCATATGATCCGACTATATTAACAAAGCCCGTAATACATAAAGATCGTGACATCTCAAGAACACAAGAGAGAGAGAGAGAGAGAGATTAAACATATAGCTACTGGTACATACCCTCAGCCCTGAGGGTGAACTACTCCCTCCTCGTCATGGCCTCCGCCGGGGTGATGAAGATGGCCACCGGTGATGATCTCCCCTCTCCGACAGGGTACTGGAAAGGCTCCAGACGGTTATTTCTTTGATACAGAGACTTGCGTCGGCGGAGCGGAAGTTATAGGTTAACTTCTGGGATTTTTGGTATTTATAGGATTTTTCAGCGTTGGTATAACGCAAAACAGAGTTGCGAGGGATCCATGAGCTAACAGCCCACAGACAAGGGCTGGGTCACGCCCTGTTGGGGCGTGGCTACTTGGTAGCCCTCCTCTGGTGGTTCTTCACTCCAATGTTGCTCATATGTTCCAGAAAAAACACCAAAAAGTTTTGGGCGATTCCGACAACTTTCATGTTCTGCACAAAAAATGACACCACGGTAATTCTGCTGAACACAGCGTCAGTCCAGGTTAGTTCTAATTAAATCATAAAAGGTTCATCAAAACCATATAAAAGTATTCTGAACATAGGCAAATATGGCATGAATACTTCATAAATTATTTATACGTTGGAGACGTATCAGTCCCTAATCTTGATCATGCGCATTTGCGTGTATGATTAGAGTACGATCAAAATGGGGCCATCACAAGTTGGTATCAGAGACGACTACCTGTAGGTAGCCCCCTTTCCAACTCCTTGGTCGAAGTTGAGTCTAGTATTTGAAAAACTTTTACTAACATTGTTGTGTGGCTTACGACCCCACATCTCAAATGGGTGGTATTAGGATCTTTTATTCCTCTTCTATACTTTGGGTGCTGATTTCTCTTCTAATTGGGTTAAAGATTTTGCTAACTCTAACTCTAGGTTCTCATAACTACTTCCTCCCGGGGAGCCCCTCATTCCAGATGATCGCCTACTTCATCAGAAGATTCCGAAGATACTCTTCGATGTTTTCCCAAGACCCTTGTGCCCACCGCCTTTACAATTCCTACCACCGATATATCCTTATGGATAAGTACATACACCTGCCATTCATACATTCATTCTCAGTTGCACTTGTTATTACAAGATACATCGAAATATTATCCGATATTCTGAGAATCCTTTGTGCCTACTGCTTTGCAGCTCCTTTTCGCATGAATGCATCTATGAATAATTCCTCACACTTACAGGGGATTCGTTCACCCCAGTTGTGCATGTGTTTCACGAAATCCTTCGAAATATTATTCGATCTTTCGAAATCCTCAGTAGCCTAGAGCTCTTGAAATTCTTGCTGCTTGCATTATGGTAAATCCCATATGTATCGTAATCTTATTGGCATCCTTTGTCGCTTTCATTTTGAGTCCCTTGATTCAATATGTTGCGAATGCACGCAATCATCAGTTGATCACTAGGAATTCTTACTTCTGGCTCAGACGTCATTCGGGCATGAGCTGGTTCTCGGCAAATCAAACATTGATTGATTGTCCATCTAAGTCCATTTAACTTACTTGTATTTGAGCGGAGCATCTGATTCTCATACACCAACCGGGAAATCATAATTCCTTTGTTATTTAAGCATCGAAATATTCAGGTGTTCTATAATATGCCTTGCATTGTTCTCCCTCTAATTGAGTACCGATACTCACATCAGCTCTGTTGTGGACCGCCAGACCCATTGCTGGGTTATTATCCAATAATATCCTTTCACATTCAAAATTCTTGTGAGTTCATCCCATGATACATAATGCCTTGAACAATTTGTACCCTTCACTTTTGTCAACCATGCTCTACCTTCGAGCGTGTGTTATTTACTCTTGAAGTTGTGGTATATGTTCCTAAGATGCCCCTATGGATTGAACCCATGCCTTCCTTAATCCGTGTGAACCTGAGAGTTTTCACTAGTCATACTCTTCTTGTGTTTTGCCTGATAAAATTTCAACACTACAACTTCATCGAAAATGAGAAGTGAATGGAAAGGTATGCATTGGAGAAGTGGGAGTCGACCTTGAACTTTGTGTTCATACGCATGGACACGATGTAGATATTATCATGGAAGTTTTTCATAATAATAATTATCCCCTTGTTATAAATTCATCTTGTGTTGTGTTTTGGTCCTTGGCAATCGTGGTTTCGACCATGTTGTTCTTCTTTGATTCCATTTCTTGGGCAAGTTAAGACACTTGTTTTCTGCACATCAATACACCACTCCAACCTATACCATGATCTACCTTCGAGTAATACCCTCTAGTATCTCGAGGATAGCATGGAACTGCACTACTTTGTATGAGTTCTTCATCAACTATGATATTTCACTAATTCCAATTTTCCTCGGGTTCGGAGTTGTTAGCCACTCAAGGACACCGATAACTGAATCGAGTCCTCACTGCAATTCAACAACTCTTGGTAATCTTCTTTGCTTACGAGTTTGTACTCGATCGTGTCATTCCCAGCTGATTGGCTACCTCACCATCGTCATGCTAAAGCTTGACCATGCTATCTATATCCATAATCCCCGGAACACAATTCCAACAGTGCACTAAGCTTAGATCGGGATTTCATATTCTTGATGTTTTTGTTGAAAGGTAAGTCTAATTCTAAGCTTGCATCTTATCTATGGTTCAAATAACCTTTCGCTTCACTATTCCTTTTGCTTGATGTCCTCGCTGACTGATTACATCTACATGTAACCTTTCAACAAATGTGTTGTGATCATTGACAACATTTTGACTTAAACCACGTTGTGAATCGAATTAATGATGAGAAGTACCATCCTTGCTCCTTGGTAATTTGTGTTGTCATCGACAACATCCTTGCCTTTTGTCCAAACCTCGACTTGGTCTTGTTTTGGTTGAACCTTGAATTCCTTGCTATCCAGCTTATGTTCTGTTCTACCTTGGGAATATTACCATCTTTTATGACAAGAATGTCGTGCTAATTGCACCACCTCTTATGGATTCTTGGTACAATGATACTTCTCGCCATCTCCATTCATTTCTTGGTCCCCGTGTTATTTCTAACCGGAATACCGACAAATGGATTGTGATGTGTGAAATAAAAACTTGTAGGAAGCCTATTGCCTTGAAGTTAATGGACACTAATTCCATTCTTAGTGTGTTAGCTGTTGGATCACCATTCAAACCTAGATCGTGCAGCTTAGTCCATATTTCCGGTTGCACTTTTCGATCAATGTTCGAATGTGGATGTTTTCCTCAAGCATGCATCATTATATCACTTGGTCTGATGATACGTCTCCAATGTATCTATAAATTTTGATTGTTCCAAGCTGATATATTATCCACTGTTGGGGAACGTTGCATGGGAAACAAAAAATTTCCTACGCTTCACCAAGATCAATCTAGGAGATGAACATCTACGAGAGGAGAGATTGCATCTACATACCCTTGTAGATCGCTAAGCGGGAAGCGTTAAGAAACGCGGTTGGTGTAGTCGAACGTCTTCGTGATCCAATCACGATCCGTCTCGCGATCCAATCTTGATCCGTTCCGATCTAGCGCCGAACGGACGGCACCTCCGCGGTCAGCACATGTACAGCTCGATGACGTCTCCGCCTCCTTGATCCAGAAAGTGAGGGCGAAGAGGTAGATGAGTTCTCCGACAGCACAATGGCGTGGTGGCGGTGGTGGTGGAGCAATCTCAGCAGGGCTTCGCCAAGCGCTGCCGCAGATGCGTTTTCGGTGGAGAAACAGATCTAGGGACAGAGGGAGGGCTGCACCTATGCCTTGGGGTGCGGCTTCCCTCCCTCTCCCTCTCTATATATAGGAGGAGGGGTAGATGGGGCGCAGCCCTAGCCCTTCCTCCAAGGAAGGGAGCGGCGGCCAGGAGGGAGGAGTCCTCCCTCCCCAAGGCACCTCCTAGGTGCCTTCCCCTTTAGGGTTTCCTACCCCCTAGCTGCATGGGCCCTTGGGGGCTGGCTCAACAAGGCTTGGACGCCCCCTTACAGCCCATGCACGTCCTAGAGGCTGGAGAGACCCTTCCGGACTCCTCCGAAACCTTCTGGAAGCTTCCCGGTACAATACCGGAAAAACCCGAAACTTTTCCGGTAGACAAAATATGACTTCCCATATATAAATCTTTACCTCCGGACTATTCCAGAGCTCCTCATGAAGTCCGGGATCTCATCCGGGACTCCGAACAACTTTCGGTCACCAACATACATAACTCAACAATACCAAATCGTCACCGAGCGTTAAGTGTGCAGACCCTGCGGGTTCGAGAACTATGTAGACATGACCGAGACACCTCTACGGTCAATAACCAATAGCGGGACCTGGATGCCCATATTGTTTCCTACATATTCTACGAAGATCTTTATTGGTTGAACCACGATGTCAAGGATTCAGACAATCCCGTATGTAGTTCCCTTTGTCCATCAGTATGTTACTTGCCCAAGATTCGATCGTCGGTATCTCCATACCTATTTCCATCTCGCTACCGACAAGTCTCTTTACTCGTTCCGTAATACAAGATCTCACAACTAACTCCTTAGTCACATTGCTTGCAAGCTTCTTGTGGTGTTGTATTACCGAGAGGGCCCAGAGATACCTCTCCGTCATACGGAGTGACAAATCCTAGTCTCGATCCACGCCAACCCAACAGACACCCTCGGAGATACATGTAGAGCACCTTTATAGTCACCCAGTTACGTTGCGATGTTTGATACACACAAGGTAGTCCTCCGGTGTCAGTGAGTTGCATGATCTCATAGTCATAGGAACAAATACTTAACACGCAGAAAACAATAGCAATAAACTTGACACGATCATATGCTACATTCATAGTTTGGGTCTTGTCCATCACATCATTGTCCTAATGATGTGATCACATTATCAAATGACAACTCATGTCTATGGCCAGGAAACCTTGACCATCTTTGATTAACGAGCTAGTCTAGTAGAGGCTCACTAGGGACATAGTGTTGTCTATGTATCGACACATGTATCTGAGTTTCCGATCAATACAATTCTAGCATGGATAATAAACGATTATCCTGAACAAGGAAATATGATAATAACTAATTTATTATTGCCTCTAGGGCATATTTCCAACAGTCTCCCACTTGCACCAGAGTCAATAATCTAGTTCACATCACCATGTGATTAACACCCAATAAGTTTTGGGGTTTTATCGTGTTTTGCTTGTGAGAGAGGTTTTTAGTCAATGGGTCTGCAACATTCAGATCTGTGTGCACTTTGCAAATCTTATGTCATACTGTAGATGCCGCTACCATGCTCCACTTGGAGCTATTCCAAATGGTGCTCCACTATACGTATCCGGATTGCTACTCAGAGTCATCTGGATTGGTGCCAAAGCTTGCATCGACGTAACTCTTTACGATGAACTCTTTATCACCTCCATAATCGAGAACTATTTCCTCACTCCTCAAGTTACTAAGGATAATTTTGACCGCTGTCCAGTGATCCACTCCTGGATCACTCATGTACCCCTTGACAGACTCATGGCAAGGCACACACTAGGTGCGGTACACAACATGGCATACTATATAGAGCCTACGGCTAAGGCATAGGGGACGACCTTCGTCCTTTTTCTCTCTTCTGTCGTGGTCGAGCTTTGAGTCTCACTCAACTTCACACCTTACAAATCAGGCAAGAACTCCTTCTTTGACTGATCCATTTTGAACTCCTTCAAAATCTTGTCAAGGTATGCACTCATTGAAAGTCTTATCAGGAGTTTTGATCTATCTCTATAGATCTTGATGCCCAATATTTAAGTAGCCTTTTATCCAGGTCTTCCTTTGAAAAACACCTTTCTAACAACCTTTTATGCCTTCCAGAAATTTCTACATCATTCCCGATCAACAATATGTCATCCACATATACTTATCAGAAATTCTATAGTGCTCCCACTTACTTTCTTGTAAATGCAAGTTTCTTATAAACTTTGTATAAACCCAAAAGCTTTGATCACCTCATCAAAGCATATATTCCAACTCCGAGATGCTTGCTCCAGTCCATAGAAGGATCGCTGGAGCTTGCATACCTTTTAGCATCCTTAGGACTGAGAAAACCTTCTGGTTGTATCACATACAACCTTTCCTCATGGAAACCGTTAAGGAAACTCTGTTTTGACATCCATCTGTCAGATTTCATAATCGAAAAATGCAACAACTGCTAACATAATTCCATTAGACTTTAGCATCGCTACGGGTGAGAAAGTCTCATCGTAGTCAACTCCTTGAACTTGTCGGAAACTACTTTGCGACGAGTCGAGCTTTATAAATGGTGACATTTACCATCAGCGTCTATCTTCTTCTTAAAGATCCATTTGTACTTAACGGCCTGCCATTCATCGGGAAAGTCTACCAAAGTCCATACTTGGTTTTCATACATGGATCCTATCTCGGATTTCAAGGCTCCTAGCCATTTGTTGGAATCCGGGCCCACCATCGCTTCTTCATAGCTCGTAGGTTCACTGTTGTCTAACAACATGACCTCCAAGACAGGATTGCCATACCACTCAGGAGCGGTACAATTCCTTGTCGACCTATGAGGCTCGGTAGTAACTTGATCCGAAGTGTCATGATCATCATCATTAACTTCCTCTTCATTCGGTGTAGGCGCCACAGAAAACATCTTTCTGCGTCGTGCTACCATCCAACTAAAGTGATGGTTCAATAACCTCATCAAGTTCTACTTTTCCTCCCACTCAATTCTTTTGAGAGAAACTCTTTCTCGAGAAAGGACCCGTTTTAGCAACGAACACTTTGCCCTCGGATCTGAGATAGAAGGTATAGCCAACTATTTCCTTAGGGTATCATTTGAAGACGCATTTGTCCGCTTTGGGTTCGAGCTTATCAGGTTGAAGTCTTTTCACATAAGCATCGCATTCCCAAACTCTAAGAAACGACAGCTTAGATTTCTGCTAAACCATAATTCATACGGTGTCATCTCAACGGACTTAGATGGTGCCCTATTAAAGTGAATACAGTTGTCTCTAATGCATAACCCGAAAATGATAGTGGCAAATCGATAAGAGACATCATAGTACGCACCATATCCAATAGAGTACGACTACAACATTTGGACACACCATCACACCATGGTGTTCCAGCCGGCATGAGTTGTGAAAGTTGCATACCAAACTCGTAACTCAGATATTCACCTCCACGATCATATCGTAGACATTTTATCTTCTTGTCATGATGATCTTCAACTTCACTCTGAAATTGCTTGAACTTTTCAAACGTTTCAGACTTGTGTTTCATTAAGTAAATATTCCTATATCTACTCAAATCATCAGTGAAGGTACGAAAATAACGATATCCACTTCACGCTTCAATACTCATTGGACCACATACATCAACATGTATCATTTCCAATACGTCACTTGCCCGCTCCAGCATACCGGAAAACGGGGTCTTAGTCATCTTTCCCATGAGGCATGGTCCGCATGTCTCAAGTGATTCGAAATCGAGTGAGTCCAAAGATCCATCAACATGGAGTTTCTTCATGCGCTTTACACCAATATGACCTTAGCGGCAGTGCCACAAGTATGTGGTACTATCATTATTAACTTTGCATCTTTTGGCATAAATATTATGAACATGTGTATCACTACGATCGAGATTCAATAAACCATTCACATTTGGTGCATGACCATTGAAGGTATTATTCATGTAAACAGAAAAACCATTATTCTCTTGACATAAATGAATAACCGTATTGCAATAAACATGATCTAATCATGTTCATGCTCAACGCAAACACAAAATAACATTTATTTAGGTTCAACACTAATCCCGAAGGTAGAGGGAGCATGCGATGGTGATCACATCAACCTTGGAAACACTTCCAACACACATCATCACCTCGCCCTTTAGCTAGTCTCTGTTTATTCCGTAGCTTTTAATTCGAGTTACTAACATTAGCAACTGAACCGATATCTAATACCCCGGTGCTACTAGGAGTACTAGTAAGGTACACATCAATAACACGTATATCAAATATACTTCTGTTGACGTTGCCAGCCTTCTTATCTGCCAAGTATCTGGGGCAATTCCGCTACCAGTGACCGTTCCCCTTATTATAGAAGCACTTAGTCTCGGGTTTGGGTTCAACCTTGGGTTTCTTCACTTGAGCGGCAACTGGCTTGCCATTCATGAAGTTTCCCTTCTTTCCCTTGCCCTTCTTGAAACTAGTGGTTTTACTAACCATCAACACCTGATGCTCCTTCTTGATTTCTACCTTCACGGTGTCAAACATCGCGAATAGCTCAGGGATCATCTCCATCCCTGGCATGTTATAGTTCATCACGAAGCTCCAATAGCTTGGTGGCAGTGACTTGGAGAACTCTGTCAATCACTATCTTATCTGGAAGATGAACTGCCACTTGATTCAAGCGATTGTAGTACCGAGACAATCTGAGCACGTGCTCAACGATTGAGCTATTCTTCTCCATATTGCAGGCAAAGAATCTTGTTGGAGGTGTCATACCTGTCAACACGGGCACGAGCCTGAAATCCCAATTTAAGCTCTTGGAACATCTCATATGATCCGTGACGTTCAAAACGTCTTTGGAGCCTCAATTCTAAGCCGTAAAGCATGACGCATTGAACTATCAAGTAGTCATAAAAAACGTGCCTGTCTGATGTTCGCAACACCCATAGACGACGCTTGAGGGGTTGGCGTGTTGGAAATATGCCCTAGAGGCAATAATAAAGTGGTTATTATTATATTTCCTTGTTCATGATAATCGTTTATTATCCATGCTATAATTGTATTGATTGGAAACTCAATTGCATGTGTGGATACATAGACAACACTGTGTCCCTAGTATGCCTCTAGTAGACTAGCTCGTTGATCAAAGATGGTCAAGGTTTCCTAGCCATATACATGAGATGTCATTTGATAACGGTATCACATCATTAGGAGAATGATGTGATGGACAAGACCCAAACTATGAACATAGCATATGATCGTGTCAGTTTATTGCTATAGTTTTCTGCATGTCAAGTATCTGTTCCTATGACCATGAGATCATGCAACTCACTAACACCGGAGGAGTACCTTGTGTGTATCAAATGTCGCAACGTAACTGGGTGACTATAAAGATGCTCTACAGGTATCTCTGAGGGTGTCTGTTGAGTTGGCATGGATCAAGACTGGGATTTGTTACTCCGTGTGACGGAGAGGTATCTCGGGGCTCACTCGGTAATACAACATCACAATGAGCCTTGCAAGCAAAGTGACTAAAGAGTTAGCCACGGGATCTTGTATTACGGAATGAGTAAAGAGACTTTCCGGTAATGAGTTGAACTAGGTATAGAGATACCGACGATCGAATCTAGGGCAAGTAACATACCGAAGAACAAAGGGAACATCATACGGGATTAACTGAATCCTTGACATAGAGGTTCAATCGATAAAGATCTTCGTAGAATATGTAGGAACCAATATGGGCATCCAGGTCCCGCTATTGGTTATTGACCGTAGAGGTGTCTCGGTCATGTCTACGTAGTTCTCGAACCCGCAGGGTCTGCACACTTAACGTTCGGTGACGTTTCGGTAGTATTGAGATATATGTGTTGGTGACCGAAGGTTGTTCGGAGTCCCGGATGAGATCCCAGACATCATGAGGAGCTCCGGAATGGTCCGGAGGTAAAGATTTATATATAGGAAAGTGGTATTTGGGTTCCGGAAAAGTTTCGGGTATTTCCGGTAGTGTACCGGGAGTGACGAATGGGTTCCGGGGGTCCACCGGGTGGGGCCCACCCACCCCGGGGGGCCACATGGGCCCAAGAGGTGGCGCACCAGCCCCTAATGGGCGGGGGAACCGACCCCATAAGGGCCCATATGCCCAAGAGGAAAAAAGGTGGAGATAGGAAGTAATAGGACTCCTTCCTAATATGAATCCACTTCCTAGTAGGAAGTGGATTGGACTCCTCATTGCCCTGGTTTGGCCGACCCCTAGGGGAAACCCTAGGGAGGCTTGCTCCTCCCTCTACCTCCTATATATACTATAGGAATAGAGCCCCATAACCCACGGCCACGTGCTAGTTCTCTATTCTCTAGTTCCTCCACCAAATAGATTCCGGTAGTGCTTAGGCGAAGCCCTGCCGGGATAACTCCACCATCACCACCACCACGCCGTCGTGCTACTGGAGATCTCATCTACCTCTCCGCCCTTCTTGCTGGATCAAGAAGGCGGAGATCGTCATCGAGCTGTACATGTGCTGAACGCGGAGGTGCCGTCCGTTCGGCGCTAGATCGGGACGGATCGTGATTAGATTGCGGGACGGCTAGTGATTTGGATCGCAAAGACGTTCGACTACATCAACCGCGTTTCTTAACGCTTCCCTCTTAGCGATCTACAAGGGTATGTAGATCCACTCTCCCTCTCGTAGATGCTCATCACCATGGATAGATCTTGCGTGTGCGTAGGAATTTTTTTGTTTCCCATGCAACGTTCCCCAACAGTGGCGTCATGAGCTAGGTCTATGCGTACATGAGATCACGAGTAGAACACAAAGGAGTTTGTGGGTGTTGATGCTCAGATTGCTTCCTCCCTTGGTCTTTTCTTGATTCAGCGGTATTGTGGGATGAAGCGGCCCGGACCAACCTTACTCGTACGCTTACGAGAGACCGGTTCCATCAACTGACATGTGACTTTGTTGCATAAAGATGGCTGGCGGGTGTCTATCTCTCCCACTTTAGTTAGATCGGATTCGACAAAGGCGGTCCTTGAGAAGGTTGAATAGCAATTTGTGTATCACCGTTGTGGTTTTGCGTAGGTAAGAATCGTTCTTGCTAGATACCCATAGCAGCCACGTAAAACATGCAACAACAATTAGAGAACGTCTAACTTGTTTTTGCAGGGTATGTTGTGATATGATATGGCCAATGAGATGATGAGATATATGTGATGTATGAGATGATCATGTTATGTATAGATAATCACGACTTGCATGCCGGTGAGTACGGCAAACGGTAGGAGTCATAGGGTTGTCTTTAATTTATTTTCGCCGTTTTGCTTTACTTTATCGCTATGAGTTAGCAATAGTTGTAGAAGCAATAGTTGGCGCGACAACCTCATGGCGACACATTGATGGAGATCAATATGATGGAGATCATGGTGTCATGTCGGTGACTGTCGTGGTTTCGTCACGACAGATGCCATGGGTAGGCTTATCGAGAGTGGTTGGGGCCGAAGGACGCCGACGGGCTCCGGGAGCGGGGTTAGGCACAAGCGGCGGTGGACACACGATGTACCCATGTTCGGGGCCCTCCGTGGGAGGTAACACCCCTAGTCCTGCTCAGTCTGGTTACGTAGATGGGAAGGTTACAATGGTGCTCCTGGAGCTGTTTGGCTAGAGGAGGAAGAAGGGGCTTGGCTGCCTCTCCTGCCTCTCTAGATGAGGGTGTTGTGTGTGTAGAGTCGACCCCGTTGCATGGGGGAGGCCCGAGGGGTTTTATAGGCCAACCCCCCGGGTTACAATATGAATAAGAGATCTCGGGGGGCCCCAGCCGGCAGCCTCTCTAGCCGGCTGTGGGGGCCGCCGGCCGTGGGGTCTGGTCGCTGGTAGGGCCCGCCGGCTGCAGGGTCCCGTCAGGAGCCGGCGGGGCCCGCTGGTGGGTCCCCGTGCCGGTCACGTCGCGGCACGGGTAGCCCGTCGGGGCGTCGCCTTGCGGCGACCGGCCGAGGTCAGCGGTACGGCTGGCCACCCTGTAGCCACGCCGGGGCAGGTAATGGAGTAGGTTGGGGCGTGCCGGCACTGTCGCCCCGCCCGGTCGCGGTCGGCCGAGGTCAGCAGTCACTGTGGCCCTGCGCACCAGCGTGTCAGTGGCCACTGTGGCCACGCCGGGATTGGTCATGGGGGTCTCGTCTTGTCGCCGTACTGACGCGCAGAGAGACGGGACGGGAGCTGGTCCATCCGAAGGTCAGCGGAAGGGCCGGCCTGGAGGCAGCCGGTCATAAGCCAGATGCCCGGCTCCTTGATCAGCCGGCCGTAGGGGAGCCGGCAGCGGACATGCCGGCTCCTCGCCATCCGGCTCCTCGCCAGCCGGTCTTGAGGCAACCGGCGGCCCGCCAGCCGGCCGTAGCCCAGCCAGCCCCAGGCCGGCCGACGGTATCGATTTTCTTCGAGCGGGGGGAGGACCCCACAGCTTTGGCCTATCCGGGGGTAATAACCCCGTCAGTAGTCCCCAAAGCCGGCAGAGGCCCACGTCTGCCCGACGAGGGGGAGCCGGCGGCTTCCCTCAGGCGGTGTTTTATCTTCTGCGGAGAGCCGAACGGCCGGGCGCGGCGGCGGCCGCCCCCGACGCCTCGGGCTCCGTCGCGCCGCCCCGGGCCCCGCGCTGGTTCGTGGCGTGCCACGCGGGACGTAATGAAGCCATGGGGCCCGCACGCGTGGGCAGACGGGACGTCGCCCTGGGCCTAGCCCGCTAGGCCGCGGGCGTAGCCCAGTAGGCCTCAGGCCGCATACCGAGATCTTATGCGCCTGGACAGCAGTGGCCGCGACCCGAGGCACCCACGATCACGCGGATATTTCGGGGGAGTGGGCGCAATTAATCCCCACCTCCCCCAGGCGTCGCACCCTTATTTAAAGGGGAAGGGGGAGGGGCGGAGGCAGTTACGCTCCTCTCGCCCCCTCCGTCTTCTTCTTCCTCGCCTCCTCCGCTCAGCCCGCGCCGCAGCTCCGACCGTGTGGCACCCCGATAGAGGGCCGACGCACGCCAGTCCCCAGGATAAGACCTGACGCATGCCAAAGACATGATATAGCAATTTCCAGGCAAAAATGTCTTTATTAATATAATGGAGTAATACAATACTGTTGCTTACAACAATATTACATAACTCCAAGGCTAACTAAAGGGCGTCAGAGGTCTTGGCAACGACGTCTCTGGCTGAGCTCCATAACGCACAGGACTGGCTTGGTTACGCTCTAGCACGACGGATCTTCTCCTGCAATTGGCCACGTGCAAGGCCAGGTGAGTACTTTGAATGTACTCGCAAGACAACCAAATACATAGCAACCAAACAAGCAGATGACAAAGCAAGCACTATGCTTATATAAGAATCTATTCTAAACATGGCATAATATTACTGTAAAACACACATCAAGCATAGCATATCATGGATCAGGCATATAAGCTACCTAACAGGGCAAGGATTGTGTTAAGTACTTAGAGTACTTACTGTACCGAATACCAACTTACTCTCTTCTGGGTTGTCTCGCATCCCTCGACATACTCAGGATTCAACCTGAGCTGACTCAAATCCAATCATGTGGTCATCCGACCACTCATCATATAGCCATCCCTTGGCTAACATATCATACTTCTGACATCACCTGATGTCTACCCAAGATAAGTTCTTCCATCATTACTATCATTGTTACGGTTGACCATCTACTGAGGTCTGGACGGGCTGTCCAATACCGTGGACTAGGCTATTCGAATAGATTTATACACTCTGCAGAGGTTGCACACTTTACCCACACCATGAAGCACCTAGCCCTGGCCTCGAAATCCGACTCGGGTGGACCAGCGTTGCTTCAACAAAACCTGCCTGACTCGTGACTCTTTCATCGTACCACCGGCACTCTTCCTCCCCCGGCGGTCAGCCTTGGGTAGCCCCTGTGTCCTCATGACACCTGTGTCCCCATGACACCTGCCACCTACATGGCCAAATTATGTAGACCCAACCAAGGTCTACTGTCCCAGACCGGGACCGCGCGCAAAACTCAACAACAACTGGGCTCACAAGGTTATCGCCGCTTACCGGGCCAGGGTAGCACGCCGCGCATAACCTTCCCTCTTTCGTGGTACCGGTGAAAGATCACGCATGTCAGACCCGGTTAGGGCCGTCCCATACCGGCAAATGTGGTTGCACGAGTATGCCCGGGCAGGTGACTCAAGATCAACCAACTAGGTTGCATTAACTCAACTCCTCATACCCACATACTGCCGGATGAAACCCACAATAATCATAGACAGTAATCTCTTATTCCAACTCAACATATCGACAATTCATAGCAAGATCATAGTACCGATAGTAATGGCATGAGATCAACCACAGTGCGATCATGACTATGTCACTAGCAATATTCTCATTAGCATGACAACATTAAAATAAGGTACTGCAGTAGATGAAAAGTAATACTAGTATCTATACCGATGTTACCATCGGTGAATGCAAATGCAGACTAATAGGCGATACGGATAAACACACAGAGTGCAAGCAAAGTCATCACGCAAGTCCGGAGCTCATGGAAGAGGTTGGCTTGCCTGGGGGTCGACGAATACGCCGGGAGGAAGAGCGATCACCTCGCGGAAGAATTCGCCGGAAAGGGGGTCTCTCTCAGAGGGCTCGATCGGAGGGCAAGGGCAAAATGGTCATTTCCACTGTATGAACACAATATGGAAATAGTACCATCGGAACGGGCTCGACGAGACGAAAACGTGGGCGCTGGTTTTACCTGATTCCGAGCTACGGTCGCGGAGAAACGGACGTTCGTTCGTTAGGCAGAAAATAAATAAAAACTATTTACTTCTGCTCTTAACCAGTGAACGTCCATTAATTAACTACTACGGCGGCCGGCTGGAAAAACGGAAGCGCATTCTCCAGAGTACGCTTTCGATAACAGAAAACGTATTTTGGAAAATACGCTTTCCTTTAAAACCGGCTGGGTCAACGCCTTAGAGGCTGGCTGGCGGGTCCCGCGCTGACCCTTCTCTCTCCTCCCCTGCTTCCTTCCTCCCCGCGCCCGACCACGAGCAGAGAAAGGGGCGAGGGACAGTGGCGACTCCGGCGCCGGCCCGGCCAACTCCGGCCATCCCCGGCGAGGGCGCCGGCACCAGCGGGTGCGCCATCGAGCACCGCATCTAGGGGGAGCCTCAGGGGCGGCTGGGGAGAGCTACGGTGTCGACTGCTACGGCGAGCGGGAGCAGGCTCCGGCGGAGGGCACGGGCAACTCCGACCGTCTCCGACCGAGGGGAGGGTACCGGCGGGCGCGGGGGTAGACGCCGTGTTCTCCTGACCAATTCGCGGGCGCCGGGAAGGGCTCGAGCGGCGGCGCCTCGCGGTGGCAGAGGTCAGGCGATGGTCGAACGCGGGCACCTCGGCCCCTGCACTCCGGCGGCGAGAGGAGGGGCTGGGCAGGCTCTCCGGACGCCGGGGACGCGCTAGGACACCAGGGATAGGGAGGGGGCGAGCTAAGACCGAGGATGGCCGAGGGGGACGACGGCGGGCTCTCGGCCATTGGAGGGCCGGAGCTCCTCGAGCTCAGATGGGAGGGGGCTGGGGCTGCTGCTACTAGGGGGGGGGGGGGCTCGGGGCACGCTATTTATAGCCAAGGGGAGAAACTACTCGACGCCGGCCGAAGCTCCGAGAGCTCACCGTCGTGGCGACGCTCCGGCGGTTGCCAGAGGCATCTGGGAGCTTCGGGACGAGGGGGAGAGGGCTCTAGACGGATCACGCACGCGCTAGGGATCACTACGACATCCATGGATAGGCTGGAGCTTGCTGGAGACTCGCTACCGACGACGCCAATGCATAGAGCGCACTTTTGGCACGCTCGGCCCATGGTCACCGCGTGTCCATGGCGATGCCACGACGCACTCGATGCCAAACAATGTCTAGGCTATTCACCGTCCTATCCTGAGTTGACCTATGCGGCTGAATGACCTGAGAGAGGCCTGAGGTGACTGCACCATGGTCAAACAGTTGCCAACAGTAACCTGTTTGTGCTGTGGTGTGGCCACCACAATGCTCCTCTTGGCCTGGTCTTTGGCATGGGTCAATCAACTACTAAGGTCACTATCCTGGCAAAATCTCAGCCCAAATGAACCATCCTAGATGGTACTTCCTTTGTAACTTGGTAGTCTGACCAGAATTGGAAATGGGGCTGCTGGGGACCAATGGCTAGATGAAAATGGGCCAAACTTGGAGGAGATCAATGATTTAGGCATATGGAGACACTGTAAAGATTTCATACCATTTGCATAATTTAGAATGGTACTTTCTTCACAATGCTCCAATCTGGACAGGAACTTGAATAATTTTCTGAGGGAGATTGGCTAGATGGAATGGGCTAATTTTTGGAGGACAATGTTATTTTATCACAATGCATCACCCTGCAAAATTTTAGCCCAAGGAGATCAAGGATCAGGCACTTCCTTTGCAAACTGGAAATCTGGACAGAATTTCCAAATGGAAGAGGCACTCAAAATTTGAATTGGGGAACTTGAGATTTTGATGGAAATGGAGAATATATGGATATGAGAAGCTCCACAAATTATTTGGGATTTTTCCTAGCTACCAAAATGGTAGTTCCTTTGGAAAGGCCCCAAATTGAAATATTGGCTTTAAATAGGAAAAGGCAATTTCCCCTATTTAATTATGGCCAATATTTTTATGAGAGCTCAATATATCCACAAAGAATATCTCCACAAGTTTTCATGACCTCTGGAGATGGATAGATATTTTCCTGGATTTAATTCCTCAGAAAAGCAGAAAAAGGAATTAATTCAAGAGGGAAAATATTGCATAGGACTTAGCAATATTTTTACACATCTACGGTTTATGATGAAAAGAGGATCTCTGGAAATTTTGGGAGGATCAACAGAGCAAGGGAAAGGATAGCTCCTTTGAAAACACAAAGGCAGGATTTCTAGTTCCAATATTTCGGAACTAGGGTTTGAATGAGATTCAGAGATGACAGACGGAAGGCTTGGCTGGCACAAGAGCATAGGACAAACACTGAGAGGTTGAGGAAAGACTGGATTCACCTGGTCACTTGCCAAATTCCAGCGGAAAAATTTGGGAGAGAAAAGCTAGGAAGGAATAACAGCACAAAAATCGATAACCCGATTTTTGGGGTGTTACAGACCGCTCGCCGCCCCACCGTAGCGATGGCTGACGGCCCGCATGGTAGCTGGGGAGGCTCCGTCGTCACGGAGGAGGACATCATGAAACTCCGCCGCGCCCGCATGCTGCCGTCGGAGGAGCGCGTGATCGCTCGCGCACCAGGCGGCGAGGTGGTGCCCAGACCTCAGGCGGGGGAGCACGTCGTCTTCGCCTGCCACTTTCTGCGCGGCTTCAGCCTGCCGGTGAGCCTCTTCTTCCATCTCCTGATGGATACCTTCGATCTCCAGCCGCACCACCTCGGCCCCAACGCCATCCTCTACGTCGCGAGCTTCGTGACCTTGTGCGAGGGTTATCTTGGGATGCTTCCCTTCGTGGAGCTCTTCAGGAAGCTCTTCTACCTCAAGGCCCTGAAGAACAAGGATGACGTGACGTACGCCTGCGGGGGCGCGGTGGTGTGCTGTCGCGGCCCGCATTTCCCCCGCATCGACCTCATCGACTCCGTCAAGGGGTGGAACCGGACGTTCTTCTACGTGAAGAACGCCGACCCGCAGCGGGATTACATCCGGCTGCCGGCGTTTGTCAACGCCCCATCATCCGGAGTGAACTGGTCGGGGGTTGGCCCGTCCGGGGCCGTGCTCGGAGAGCTGGGCCGGCTCCAGGCAATGAGGAGCGGAGAGGGGCTTGTCGCCTCCGACCTGGTGGCCGCCTTCATTGCGCGCCGGGTGCTGCCCCTCCAGTTGAGGCCGCACCGGATCTGCGACATGTCCGGCCGGCGGGACCCCTGCCGGCTGTCCACCATCGAGCTGACGCCGGCCCAAGTGGCGAAGCGGGTGAACGCCATCACGACCTTCAAGCTGGTGGCGGGGACTTGGTCCCTAGGCAAGGAGCCGTACAGCCGGCTCCGTCCGGCACCCCTGGTACGCCCTGTCGAGGTGAATTTTCTTTTCCTTTTTGGGTCTTTCTAGCCGGCACCCGATCTCACCCGACGTGCTGACCGCAGCTTTTCGTTCGACAGAACACGCCGGACGGCCTTCACCCCCAGATTTTCGAGGCGGAGCGCGCTGAATCCGACCCCGAGGACTTCGAGCCGGGGGCCGGACCCGAAGAGGGGGTCGACTCCTCGGGAGAGGCCGAGGCGGGGGCGACCCGGGAGCCGGCGGGTCCTGACCGGCTGGTGAGTTCCCCTCCGTCCCCACGATCAAAGATTGGAGCGATGATGATGACGGTGATGATGATGATGTCCGGATCCTGGACGTGCCTCCCCCCGCAGTTCAACGGAGCCCGCGCGGGCGGAGCGAGGAGCGGTCGTCGCGCAGCCGGGCGGCCGGGACCTCCCGTCGGGAGAAGAGGCCGGCTCAGGAGGAGCCGGCGGCCCAACCGCCGGCTCGCAAATGGGTGAAGACGGTCACAGCGAAGCCGCCGGGGCGGGCTAGGCGGGTCCTTCCTGTCGTCGCCGGGTAAGTTCCTTGGTTCTTGGAGGTGTTTCTCTCAGTTAGTTTTGTGCCGGCAGGCGGCTGAGTGTTCGCTCGTTCCAGGGACCCCATCGTGCTCCACGATGTGGAGTCGACAGCCGGCCCGGTGGAGCCCGCCAGCCAGCTGGCCCTGGAGCACGCAGCCACGCTGCGTGAGTAGAAGAGGAGGCAAGCGGAGCTGCGAGCCTCGAAGTCAGGAGCCCAGGGCGGGACCGCGCACTCTGGGGCCTCGAGCGGCGGGAGGCGGAGGCGGTCCGCGGACCCCGCGCGGGCATCGGATTCGGCAGCGGAGTCGGCTCGTATGTCGAGACCTCTGTCAAGCGAGCCGCGGAGGCGGTCGCGACCCCGACCGGGGCGGAGGTGGCCTGGCCGGGGGGAGCATACCCCGAGCCGGCACCTGAGGGGCCCCGGCAGGCGGAGACGGTGGTGACACCGCCCGTCGCCGAGCCGGCCGCGGTCGTCGTGCCGGAGGCCCCGACGGCGCCGGAGGTGGCACCGGAGGTGCCGGCCACGGAGACGGGAACGCCGGCCGCTGCGACCATCCCGTCGAGCCGGACGGGAGAGGTGGCAACGGCGCCGGACGCGGGGCAGTCGGGAACTGATTCCCGAGCCCTTGTGGTCAGCGACCGCCCCCCGGTAGCCGGCGCCGTGGCGGGTGCCGGGGCGAGCGGCGGGGGGAGCCGGTCCAGGAGGACCATGCTGGACGTGATCCAGGACTGGGAGGCGCTGGCCCGCGTCCCAGCCGTCCTGCCTCCGTCGGTCGATGGCCCGGTCCCGGCGCTCGACGAGCTGGGCAGCGTCCTGGCGCGGTGCCGCGAGGAGCTGGCCAAGTTTGCAGAAGCAGCCGACAGCGCCCTGCAGTGCGCAGAGGTAAACCTTTTTGGTCTTTGTCGAATTTCCAGTGGGGGCGCGCGAGCGCACCCACTGGGTGTAGCCCCCGGGATGCGGGCCGGCTGACCGGCTGCGAGGCAGCCGGGTGTAGGACCGAAAGTATGTCTAGAGGGGGGGGGCTGATTAGACTACTTGACCAAATAAAAGTTTTGCCTATAGCAAATTTTAGGATTGACAGTTTTTAGCATTTCATGGCAAGTCAAGTACACCCTACACATGCATGTCTAAGAGTATAACAGCGGAAAGTAACAACAAGCATGTATAGAAGGGAAAGGGTAGGAGGATCAAACGCAGTTGTAGACACGATGATTTTTCCCGTGGTTCCGATAGGAGGTGCTATCGTACATCCATGTTTATGGAGTCTTCAACCCACGGAGGGTAACGGTCGCGAGAGTCCACGGAGGGCTCCACCCATAAGGGTCCACGAAGTAGCAACCTTGACTATTCCATAACGGCTTCCGTCCACGATGGACTAGCCTCACTATGGGTAGATCTTCACGAAGTAGGCGATCTCCTTGCCCGTACAAACTTCTTGGTTCACTCCACAACACGAAGTAGGAGGCTCCCAAGCGACACCTAACCAATCTAGGAGGCACCACCCTCCAAAAGGTAATAGGCTCGGTAATGACGATGAACTCCTTGCTCTTGTGCTTCAAGATGATAGACTCCTCAACACATAATCACTCTCTCACAGATTTGGCTTGGTAGAAGAGATGGGATTGGTGGAAAGCAACTTGGGGAGGCTAGAAATCAAGATCCATATGGTTGGAGTGGAAGATCTTGACCTCAACACAAGACTAGGTGGTTCTCTCTCAGAAAACTGGATGGGGCAAGTATGGAATAGTTCTGAGTGCTTCTCTTTCGAGTAGGTGGTGGTGAAGGGGTATATATAGGCATCCCCAAAAATCCAACCGTTACACACAAAATGACCAACTCGGTGACACCGATGTGTTAATCTCGGTGGTACCGAAGTGACCAAAAGGTGGCAACTTTTGAATCTCGGTGAGACCGATATAGGAAACTCGGTTGCACCGATAAGGTGACCAACGGTCAGATTTCCAATCTCGGTGACGCCGATCCAACATTCTCGGTGGTACCGAAAATGTGAATTTGCGTAACAGAAAGTTGGCAACCTAAACTCGGTGGCACCGGTATGGAATCGGTTGCACCGAAGTGGCTAGGGTTTGGCTGAGTCTGTCTAGGGTTTGGAATCGGTGGCACCGGGATTGGAATGTTGGTTGCACCGATTTTGATTGTTTGGCTTAGGACAGACTTTAGTGGGAGAGCTTGTGGATGTTTTTGGCGACTATCACTTGTGCACGTTTGAGCATTTTGTTCACCAACAAAACCTTACCCCCTTTTAATAGTATTGGCTTTCCTATGGACTCAAAGTGATTTCTCACAAATATAAAATGTAGAGTCCTCTTGCTTGAATCTTGGCCAACCTATTTCCTTGCATCTTGGGGTATCTCCACAATCTCCTTTTGCCAATCCTATCATTGAACATTTCCTGAAATATACTTGGTAGAAACATTAGTTCAATGACTTATATGTTGTTATGAATTACCAAAACCACCAAGGGAGAAAATGTGCTTTCAATCTCCCCCTTTTTGGTAATTGATGACAACATATAGATCAAAGCTTCGAAATAAGATATAATCAATGAAAATAATCGTCGCTTTGAGAAGTATGTGATAAGCAAGAGCTCCCCCTAAATTTGTGCATTATTTTGAATTTGCGTTTGAATGCAAATGCACAATCGATTAGGTACATGGGGCACTTCTTCCATGTCACATACATCTTGGTGGTGTGCGAGAGTAATTAGAATGAACATCATAGCACAACACAATCAAGCAATGGTGAAAGATCATCTCACAAGCATTAAGATGATAGGAAATAGTAGCACAACACACATAAGCATATGATCAAAACACCACAAACATGTGTATCACAAGCAACCAAAAGATCAAATGTTTTGAAACAGCAACAAACACCAAACGCTCTCTCACTCGAAGCCTAAAGATCTATATACACTTCTCCCCCTTTGGCAACAAGTTACCAAAAAGTTCAAAGGCATATATCTAAGCGTTCTTGGGCTGATCTCCTCCGGTAGTTGATGAAGGAGTCGAGAGAACAGCGTCGGCGAAGATCTCTGCAGATGTCGTGGATGGAGTTGGTGTGGCAACTGGATGAACTGGAGCTGATGGAGCAGAAGCTGAGGTGACAGCTGCAGGAGCTGATGAAGAGGGCCTCAAGTCTGGAGCTGGCACAGTGGCTGATCTGGCCTGAGTGGTAAACTGTGTGCCTGGCCTGAGAGGTGATCCATCCTCATCATCATCATCATCATCATCTGAAGAAGTCTGAGGAAGAGGCACTGAGTCAACTTCCTTCTTGAGCTCATTAACTGTCCTGGTCAGCCCATCCACCTTATCATTGAGAGTCTTGATCCTGTTCTCGAAAATCCTCACAAGACTGTTCTAGTTGTCCAGAATCCCCTTAATGTCCTTCTTCATGTCCTGGACTGATGAAATCAGAAGATCCATTTGCTCATTCCTGGATCTAGGGACTTGAGCACTAGTGGCTCTAGCTGCCTCTGCTTCTGCCTGAGCTACAGCTGATGTGGGATGTTCTGGGTCCATCACCACAACGTTGTCCTCGGGATCTGGCTGTAGGGGCAAGTGGGGTCGATCTAGAGCAAATATGTGCTTCTCCAACTTTGAATTGATGAGCATCTGGATGTAGGGTGCATAACAGCAAGAGCGCTTCTGATCAGCAGCAACCCTCTTGATTGTCTCAACAGTCAAATCCATGACTCTGATCCTGGTGTGTCTATCAAGGTGGATCAACATATTAATGGAGTAGCCTCGGATCATCTTTTCATCTCCTGACTTGGGCATCAAGGTATGCCTCAGAATGGTGTTCATGGTGCGGAGGCCAGCCTGAAGAAAGTAGATGGATCCAAGCCTGTGAGACTTCACATTAGCAGCAGGGATCTCCTTATACATATTGGCCATAGCATTGTGGCTCTCCTTGGATTCTGAGTAGACATCCAAATCACCATCCTGTGCTTCTGGGACTCCTAAGATGGTAGCCCACTCCTCAACAGTAGATTCATACCTTGCACCTTCAGTCATCCATACAATTCTACCATCTCCATAGAAATGTGCAGTGGAGTAGAATTGCATGATCATCTCATCATTCCAAGCGGTGAACTCTCTGCCAACGAACTCATCTAGACCAATGCAGTGGAAATTGTCTTGGACACTTGAAAAGTATTCCTCATTCTCCTTGATGAATTTCCAATCGACATACCGCATATCACTCACAGCTGGGCTCTTGTCAAAGAGAACAGTCTCATAGAAATCCTGTTGCTCTCTGGTATAGAATCTGTAGTCCACAGCTATCTTCTTTCTCTGGGCATATGGGTTAACAACTCTCCATGCCCTCAGACCAGAGTCCTTCCTCTTCTTCATATCCTCAGCAAGAGGATAACTGGTATTGTGTACTAGAAGGTGTGGCCTAAGCTTCATTAAAGCTAACATAGCATCCTCATCCTCAACTCTGGAGGTGGTTCCTTTGTTCTTCTCAGAAGCTGGAATCTGCCTTGACAATCTCTTGGGCTTCTCAGCAGCAGGCTTCTTTGCAGCAGACTTGGTACTCTTGGAAGTACCACTCTTGGGCATAGCATCAGACATCAGTTTCTTTTGCTTCTTCTTGGGAGGGTCCTTCTCAATGTGTTCTTCCTCCTCAGCATCAGCACCAGTAGCAGCAACAGCAGCCTACTCAGGGTCCTCAAACATGGAGGTCTGCCTGCTAACAGCATAAACAGTCCTCTTTCTGGCTCCCTTCTTCTCACCTGCCTTCTTAGGCAATGACTTCTTCTTTGGAGGTGACTCAAGATGAAGAGCCATTCTTGTCCTAGCACCTTCACGAGGGGCTCAATAGACATGGTAGCTCTAGCACTCTCAGGTGCTCTCATAGCTGTAGAGCTAGCATATGTCTTGCCAACCACTTTCTTGGAAGAAGTAGCTTCACCTGCAGACTTCTTGACAGCCTTCTCTTGCTTCTTAGCAAGAATCTCCTCTGGAACGAAATCTGAATCTTCCTCATCAGAATTCAGCTTCTTCCTAGCCCTAGTAGCAGCTTTGGGCAATCCATGGGAACTGGGAGTGCCTGGATCTGAAGATGAACTAGACTCAGGACTAGTGCCTGAATCCATCTCAACACTTTGCTCTCTGAAGCTGTTCTCACTGTCCTCAGCTCCTGACATATCTGACCCTGTGAATAGAGTATAGAGGAGCAGAATAGGATGAGTCATCACAAAATAAGGCTAGTTTTTGAAAGTTTGAACAAAGGATTTTCAAAGTTTTGCATTCTGTCAGATACAAATCGGTAAGGCCGAAGCAAAATTTTTGGTGATACCGAGACTGTCTGTCCCATTAACAGAAACTTGGCACCCTTTTCGATGAGACCGAAAAGGAGTGCTCGGTTTCACCGAGACAGTTCTCAGCAACACAGAAAGAAAAATCGGTGGTACCGATTTTCTTGATTCGGTTCTACCGAGTTGCATCGGGCGGAAGGCAAACCCTAGAAAATCAGTCATTCGCTAGACTATGGGATTTTCTTGTGGATAGGAGGACGTGCAACAGGTGGCTTACGGAGAAAAACAGATCCAATGCGCACGAATCAGATGGGAGCGCAAAGGAGGACGAATCCGTACCCTAACTTGGTGGCGGATTCACTACGGCGGCGACGATGGAGAAGATTTCGTCGACGGCGGCGATTCCCAGCGGCGGAGGAGCGCAGGGAGACAAGGGCGACGACCAGGGGTCTCGAGGCGGCAGCTTAGGGTTCTGAGGCGCGACGAATTGAGGATGAATTTCAAAATGTCGGGGTCCACAGTATATATACCCACCACTGTCGGTGACGCCGATTCTAGATTTTTGGTGTCACCGAGTTTCTCAACTGTCAGTTGACAGGGAAACTCGGTGTAACCGAGAATATGGAATCGGTAGTACCGAGATAGAAAACCAGATCAACCCTAGGCATTCGGTGAGACCGAGATTGTGGGGTTGGTTCCACCGAGATGCACTTGGGAGGTTTTAATGGTCAGTCCTTGTCGATACGGAACTCCGAGTGCTCCACACACAGAGGGATCGAAAAGCACTTGTTCAAATTTTGTGATGCAGCATGAATAGAGTATGAGGTGAGAAAGCATAGATAGCTAAAGAGTGGTCCTAGGCATTCTTGTCCATCCAATTGGCAAAAGATAAAACAAAAGCCAAATAGCAACAATTGGATGTCCTCGAATGAGAAAATAAATGCAGACCAGCATGCTCACACAATAAGATGTCAAATGAAATCATGACAAACATGCACAAACACACTAGCATCTAACAAGCACTTGGGCGATGGCAAAGTCATCTATATATGAGTATTTGACTTAGGATCCAAGTAAGAATACTTGATCATAGGTCATACTCATCGTTTAAGCACAAGTGGGGTTACCACTTTTACATAAAAGCATTTAATGTTGTCACATTCTAAGAGATACTTTAGCTCAAGTCTTAGAGTAAAGCTCCCCCTAGATGTGACATCCCCCCATAATAGGGATAAACTAACCTTGGGTTTTGTCGATGAAGACTTCATGTTGGTGAGGTAGTTGTGGATGCTCAAGGTTGATGAAGATCACCAAGAGTTGGGAGCATCCTTGTTGTTTCCTTACTCTTCTCACCTACATGGGTTAGTCCCAACACACAAGAGACAAATACAAGGATATCTATGGACATGGAGTGCAAAGCATATGTTATGATGTCCATTGATTTGTTGATTACCTTGTCCCTTGCTTACCTTTGAGGGAATGTGTGACTCATTGAACTATTGCATAGAGTTGATGTTGATTGCAAATAATTCTTGCCAATAATGAATATGAGTGAATTTCATTGGCGGAGTCACCCCTCAAGAACTTACTAGTTCTTCTTCTTGGGAACCCACATCAAGTTGATGGGGATCCTTGGTGTTGTAGTAGCCTTTGTAGAAGTTGAGCTTGACGTAGCCTTGGGAACCCACTCCACCAAAGCTAGGGATTCTTCTTCATATGAGTCAATGTCCTCTTGAAGCTTGTTCTTGCCCTTGAGCTTGTGGTCTTGTGGTGGAAGGTCATTTTGAGTGCTTGTCCCCTTGGGAAGAGTATTTTCATACTTCTCCTTTTGAGGAACAAACTTGGGCTCGGGATATTGACCTTCTTCCCATTCAACTCCATTTGCGTTGAAGTAGCCAACACCACGATTCTTCCGGTATCCTCCGTGCTTGCGTACAATTTCCTCAAATTGCTTACACCCGGCAAGACTCTTGTAGATACCTTTTTCTATAATTCCTTTCAATAAACCATTTTCTTGCTCAAGTGTGACTTGGCTAAGAGAATCATCATTAGTGGAATCAATAGAACTACTAGAAGCAACATCATTGGGTTTAGCATTTTTATTGTTGCTACTAGATGAAGAACCTTTCTTGCCTTTGTTACTAGTTTGTTTAGATTTAACTTGTGGCATGAAAGTAGACAAGAGTAGTCGTTTGGCTAGATAAGATGAAGTCTTCTTTCGGAGATCGTCATTGATAGCTTTTAGAAACTCATGCTCTTGCTCCAAGTTGAGCTTCTCGAAGCGTAGCTTCTCATGAGTTCTCACCAGCTCTCTATGATCTTCGAGAGTAGATTCATGAGCTAACTTAAGAGTGTTTAGTTCTTTAGTTAGTTCTTCAATTTTCACCTTATCATCATCAATTGACTTATCTTGACTAGCATGAGAATTATCAAGTTCATTTTGATCAACATCACTAGTTTTATCACAAAGCAAGTCATCCTCACAAAGCAAATCATCTTCATCACTATCAAAATCAAGATACTCGGGGTGTGATACCTTGGGGCCTTTAGCCATGAAGCAACTTCCGCTCCCTTCGTTTGGTGAGTCAAATAGATCATGGGAGTTGGTTGTCACTAGAGCAATTCCGGCAACACCATCATCTTGACTATAGTCGGAGTCGGAGTGATAGCTTCTCTCGGAGTTGTCGTCGGAGTCGGAGCCGGAAACCCATTCACCAACATGAGCTTGATGTTTCCGTCTTGTGTAGCTCTTGGTGTACTTGTCCTTCTTCTCCGAATCTCTACTTCTCCTTGAGTGTCTTCGTTCATAACGATCATCTCTACTCCTTCTCTCTCTTTGAGGTGATTCATTCCTTGAGCTTCGTCTTCGAGGTGACTCTTCTCTTCGTTTGTAGGGAGCCGTGCACTCATTGGAGTAGTGTCCGGGCTTCCCACAATTGTAGCAATTGCGGTCACGACTTGACGAACGCTTCTCATCATATCTTGAGTTGGAGCTTCTTTCTTTGCCTCTATTCTTGTAGAATTTGTTGAATTTCTTGACCATGAGGCTTATCTCTTCATTGGTGACAAGGTTGTTGCTTGAAGTTGCGGGAGCATCACTTGTGGCTTTGTAAGCACCGCTAGACTTGTGATGAAGCTCTTCCTTGTCCTTGAGTGTCATCTCATGAGCAACAATCCTTCCAATGACTTCCGTAGGCTTGAGATCTTTGTAGTTGGGCATCATTTGGATCAATGTGCACACGGTGTCGTATCTCTCATCCAAAGCTCTAAGTATCTTCTTGATGATGAATTTGTCGGTCATTTCTTCGCTTCCTAAGCCGGCAATCTCATTTGTGATGAGAGCTAGCCTAGAGTACATCTCTGCGACTCCTTCACCATCCTTCATCTTGAACTTGTCAAGCTGACCTTGAAGAACATCTAACTTGGATTCTCTCACGGACTCGGTTCCCTCGTGCATATCAACCAAAGTATCCCAAATCTCTTTTGCATTCTCAAGACGGCTGATTTTGTTGAATTCTTCGAGGCATAAGCAGTTGAAGAGAATGTCACATGCTTGAGCATTGTATTGCAACATCTTCAACTCATCGGCGGTCGCTTCACGATCCGGTTCCTTTCCATCCGAAAAGAATTCACCTTGCAAGCCAACACGAACAACAGCCCAACCGGCGGGGTTATGACCAAGAATATGCATTTTCATTTTGTGCTTCCAACTAGCAAAATTAGTGCCATCAAAGTACGGACCTCTACGGTGATAACTTCCCTCACTAGACGCCATACTCTCCTAGGTTGTGAGACCAATGCAATGGAGACCAAAGCTCTGATACCACTTGTAGGACCGAAAGTATGTCTAGAGGGGGGTGATTAGACTACTTGACCAAATAAAAGTTTTGCCTATACCAAATTTTAGGATTGACAGTTTTTAGCATTTCATGGCAAGTCAAGTACACCCTACACATGCATGTCTAAGAGTATAGCAGCGGAAAGTAACAACAAGCATGTATAGAAGGGAAAGGGTAGGAGGATCAACCGCAGTTGTAGACACGATGATTTTTCCCGTGGTTCCGATAGGTGGTGCTATCGTACATCCACGTTTATGGAGTCTTCAACCCACGGAGGGTAACGGTCGCGAGAGTCCACGTAGGGCTCCACCCATAAGGGTCCACGAAGTAGCAACCTTGACTATTCCATAACGGCTTCCGTCCACGAAGGACTAGCCTCACTATGGGTAGATCTTCACAAAGTAGGCGATCTCCTTGCCCGTACAAACTTCTTGGTTCACTCCACAACACGAAGTAGGAGGCTCCCAAGCGACACCTAACCAATCTAGGAGGCACCACCCTCCAAAAGGTAATAGGCTCGGTAATGACGATGAACTCCTTGCTCTTGTGCTTCAAGATGATAGACTCCTCAACACATAATCACTCTCTCACAGATTTGGCTTGGTAGAAGAGATGGGATTGGTGGAAAGCAACTTGGGGAGGCTAGAAATCAAGATCCATATGGTTGGAGTGGAAGATCTTGACCTCAACACAAGACTAGGTGGTTTTCTCTCAGAAAACTGGATGGGGCAAGTATGGAATAGTTCTGAGTGCTTCTCTTTCGAGTAGGTGGTGGTGAAGGGGTATATATAGGCATCCCCAAAAATCCAACCGTTACACACAAAATGACCAACTCGGTGACACCGATGTGTTAATCTCGGTGGTACCGAAGTGACCAAAAGGTGGCAACTTTTGAATCTCGGTGAGACCGATATAGGAAACTCGGTTGCACCGATAAGGTGACCAACGGTCAGATTTCCAATCTCGGTGACGCCGATCCAACATTCTCGGTGGTACCGAAAATGTGAATTTGCGTGACAGAAAGTTGGCAACCTAAACTCGGTGGCACCGGTATGGAATCGGTTGCACCGAAGTGGCTAGGGTTTGGCTGAGGCTGTCTAGGGTTTGGAATCGGTGGCACCCGGATTGGAATGTTGGTTGCACCGATTTTGAGTGTTTGGCTTAGGACAGACTTTAGTGGGAGAGCTTGTGGATGTTTTTGGCGATTATCACTTGTGCACGTTTGAGCATTTTGTTCACCAACAAAACCTTACCCCCTTTTAATAGTATTGGCTTTCCTATGGAGTCAAAGTGATTTCTCACAAATATAAAATGTAGAGTCCTCTAGCTTGAATCTTGGCCAACCTATTTCCTTGCATCTTGGGGTATCTCCACAATCTCCTTTTGCCAATCCTATCATTGAACATTTCCTGAAATATAGTTGGTAGAAACATTAGTTCAATGACTTATATGTTGTTATGAATTACCAAAACCACCAAGGGAGCAAATGTGCTTTCACCGGGCCGGATCTTCCTTTGCATGTTCTTGACTGGTTTCTTGGAGCAGGCGGGGAACTCCAGGCGGCGGGAGCTCTTTGACGAGGCGATCGCTATCCACAATCGTGGCAAGCGCGGCTAATACCGTCTGGAGGAGGAGCTGAAGAAGGCGCAAGGTACGTCAGTTCCAGTGGGGGCATGCGAGCGCACCCACTGGGTGTAGCCCCCGAGAGTCGGGCCGGCTGCTCGGCAGCCGGCACGGGTCTTGTGCATTTTGCTGATCGCGGTCGATGTTTCTGCAGGGGACCTGGACGCCCCGGCCTCCATCCGGGAGAAGAGGGATGAGGTGGCCGCCGAGCGGGACTGGCTGGCGCAGAATGTCCAGGCGATTACCTCGGAGCGGGACCGGCTGGCCGGCCTGCTGGTGGACGGGAAGGCGGGCCATGAGCGCCTGAGGGAGGAGCTGCAGTGGGAGGTGATGGCCAAGGAAGGCGCTGTCAAGCAGGCGGCTGATGCCGCCCAACAGACCGCCGCCCTCGAAGTCAAGGTGACCCGCCTCGAGAAGGCGCTTGAGGCGCGCAGCGCCGCCCTTGCCTAGGCGGAGACTGCACTAGCAAGCGAGAAGGAGGCGGCGCTGCAGTTCACCATTGAGATGGACGACGCCTTCCAGCGTAAGTGTTGATCTTCTTCTCAGCCGTCCGTGTTGTTCTTACCCTTGAGGTGTTTTTTGATTTCATTTTTCCTTTCTTCAGAGCGGTTCCCGGAAACCCAGCGCTATGCCGAGCTAGTCGTGGCGAGCCACCGGGGGGATCTGCAGCGGCGCGGGCGAGAGCGCGAGGAGGACGCCGGCTGGGACGTGGATGAGCTTGGGTTGGCCGTGGAGAACCGGCTGATCCACCTCCAGCGTAGCGTGGAGCGGCTGAAGACAGCCGGCAAGGAGGTGATCGCCGCCTTGTGGCCGGGTCGTGAGGCCCCGGAGAATCGCGTGGCGCTGTGGCTGGAGAACGCCAAGGCCCGGCTTGAGGTCCGGAAGGCGTCGGCGGCTCGAGCCGGCGCGCAGATGGCGCTCCGGTTCGTCACGTCGTGGTACTCCGGTATTAACTTGGACCGGCTGGCCACGATGCGCGACGTCCCGGAGGCGGAGCGGGCGGCCCATGAAGGTGCCCTTGTCCGCCGGGCCAACGAGCTTGCCTCGTATGTTGACCCGGACGAGCTTCTGCCGGCGCTTGGAGAGGACGGCGAGCCGGTCGCTGAGGACTCCTTCGGCAACCCCCAAGGCCCGGATGACGAGGAGGTCGCCGGTGAGAGCACCGCCTCCAGCACCGACGGTGGCACCGGTGCCATGGAGACCACGGAGGCGGACCCGAAGGCCGCAGCTTCTTCTGGGCGGACCGTCGAGCCGGCTGACGACGCGCCGGTGGCCTGAGCCGCCCCGCATATTTATCTGTTTCCCCCTTTTGCTGCAATATTGTGTTTAAGACACTTTTCCACCCACTGGGGGTGTATTGTAATGAACCTTTGGCCTGTGGGCGTTTATGGTTTTAACTTGTGCCGTTAAAAATTTGTGCGTGCCGGCTCTTCTTTTGCCTTTTGCCTTTTGACTTGTGTCGCTCGCCAGGATTCCTTCCGGCTTCCACCCCGCCTGCTAGCCAGCCGGGAGCCGGTCTGGGACAGGGACGAGGCATCATCCTTGGGAAAACAAGCGGGCTCCTAGAGTCATCCGGCTAGGGCTAGGTTGAGCCGGTAGTGGCCGGTTGCTAAAAATAACATAGCCCGGTTGGGTCTGTCCGGCTGCCCCTCATTGGCTGACCTTCGTGTGAGAAGTTCCCTACTACCCCGCGGTCCCGTCAGCCGGACAGCCGGGAGCCGGTCTGTGGCTGGTTAGGGGGGGTAGAGAAGGGCTGCTTGCTCACATTACTTGTCCACCTCGGAGGGGAGCCGGCGAGCCCCCGGGTCAGGGAGCCGGACCCGGGTGACGCGCTTTTAATAATGAGAAACCTTTGGAAGGATTGAAAACGGGCGTGCCCCAAGTGCCGGCTTGGGGCCCCATTGCATTCATAAACCCAAAAGGGGAGGATATATACATACACTGGTTCTTAGCAGTAAAATGGACGGAGGAGCGCCGCGTTCCATGGGCGCTCCGTTTCCTCGCCGGAGGCGTCTCTCTTGCGCTTCTACGGCTTCTGGGCGTCTATTAGATAGTACGCGTTGTTGTGCAGTGCCCTGCTGACGATGAACGGGCCCTCCCATGGGGAGGACAGCTTGTGCTGGCCGGCAGTTCGCTGGATCCGTCTGAGCACCAAGTCCCCTTCGCGGAAGGAGAGTGGTCGGATCCGCTTGCTGTGGTAGTGCCGGAGCTTCTGCTGGTAGATGGCCGTCCGGCTCAGGGCTAGCTCGCGGGCCTCCTCGAGGAGGTCGACGCCGTCTTCTCTTGCTTCCTTCGCGTCCTTCTCCGTGTACAGGGTAACCCGAGGCGAATCAAACTCGATATCGGTGGGGATGATTGCCTCGGACCCATACACGAGAAAGAACGGGGTGTAGCCGGTCGACCGGTTGGGTGTGGTCCTGAGACTCCAAAGGACAGCCGGCAGCTCTTCGACCCAGCAGCCGGCCGACCGGACCAGCGGCGCTACGAGCCGGGGCTTGATGCCGGACAGGATCAGGCCGTTGGCCCTCTCGACCTGTCCGTTCGACTGCGGGTGGGCGACAGACGCCAAATCGAGCTGGATGCCCTGCTTGGAGCAAAAACGCGCTAGCGCGCCCTTGGCGAAGTTCGTGCCATTATCGGTTATGATGCTGTGGGGGACGCCGTAGCGGACCGTGATGTCTTCGACGAACCGGACGGCCGTGGGGCCGTCCAGCTTCTTGATTGGCCGGGCCTCGATCCACTTGGTGAATTTGTCGACGGCTACCAGCAAATGTGTCATGCCGCCTCGCGCGGTCTTGAAAGGTCCCACCATATCCAGCCCCCAGACGGCGAAGGGCCACGAGAGGGGGATGGTCTGGAGGGCGGTAGCCGGTAGATGGCTCTGCGTGCTGAAGCGCTGGTAGCCTTCGCACTCGTAAACCAGCTTCTTGGCCGCCTCCAAAGCAGTCGGCCAGTAGAAACCGTGACGGAATGCCTTGGCCACCAGGGACCTGGAGGCGGCGTGATGCCCGCACTCGCCCTGGTGGATGTCGAGGAGGATCTCTTGCCCTTTCTCCGGCTCGACGCAACGTTGGAAAACGCCGGTGGTGCTGCGATGAACCAGCTCGTGGTTGATGATGCTGTAGGCCGGGGCTCGGCGCTGGATTTGCCATGCTGTGGCCTCGTCGGAGGGGAGCTCGCCACGTAGGAGGAACGCCAGGATGGGCTGGGCCCATGAGGGAGCCGAGGCGGGAGCCGGCTCGGGCTTGAGTGGAATGTTGGTGGCGGCAGCAGCCCCCGGGTCCGGAAGGCCAGTTCCCGGGACCGGCTCTACAGTCCCCGCGGCCGGCTCGCCAGCCCCCGGGACCGGCTCGCCAGCCCCCGGGTCCGGCTCGCCAGCCCCCGGGGCCGGCTCGCCAGTCCCCGGGAGTGAACTGGTGGAAGGAGCGTCGATTGCCATCATGACGGCTGCGGGTTCGGAGCCGGCCGTCGCGGATGTGGCTGACTCGATAGTCGGAGCGGGTGCGGCCGGCTAGACAGCCGGATTTGGCGGAGCCGGCGGAGTGGTCGCTGCCGGTGGGGCCGGCTGGGCAGCCAGATCTGACGACGGGCCGACTGCGTTAGCCGGCACGAAGATGGACTCCGATTCGGGAGAAGGCTTGATCGAAGGCTTAAGCAGCCGCTCGAGGGAGACGCCGGCTGGGATGGCCTGCCGGGTGGAGCCGATCTTTGCCAGCGTATCGGCCGCCTCGTTGTCCGCGCGGGGGACGTGATGGAACTCACAGCCCTCGAAGGAGCCGGTGAGCTGTTGGACGAGGAAGCGATAGCTGGCCATGTTGGCGTCCCTGGCGTCCCATTCGCCAGAGACCTGCTGCACCACGAGGTCGGAGTCGCCGAAGCATATGATGCGCTGGATGCCGATCTCCCTGGCGAGCCGGAGGCCGTGGACGAGGGCCTCGTACTCGGCCACATTGTTGGAGGCGGCGAAGTGGATTTGGAGCGCGTACTCGAGCTGATCTCCCCTTGGGGATGACAAGACGATGCCGGCTCCCAGGCCGGCTCGCATCTTGGAGCCGTCGAAGTGCATGCGCCAATGCGTGGAGTCGGGCAGAGGCGGCACGAACTGGGTTTCGGCCCAGTCGATGAGGAAGTCGGCCATTGCTTGTGATTTGATGGCGGTGCGAGGTTCGTACCGTATCTCGTAGTCGGCGAGGGCGATGGTCCACTTGGCCATCCGGCCGGTGGCGTCCCGGCCGCTCATGATTTCGCCCAGCGGCGCGGTGCTGGCCACGGTGATGACGTGCTCCTGGAAATATTGCTTGATCTTCTGGGCGGCGAAGTATATGCCATAGCACATCTTCTGGTAGTGGGGGTAGTTCTGCTTGGAGGCGGAGAGGACCTCGCTGAGGTAGTAGACGGGACATTGGGTTGGCAGCGCTTTACCCTCCTCCGGCCGCTCCACCACCAGAACGACGCTGACGACGCGCGTGGTTGCCGCGATGTAGGCGAGGCCAGGATGGGCGCGCTGGTGAGGGCCCGCTTGAGGCCGCGGAAAGCCTCGTCCGCCTTGTCGGACCAGTCGAACATGGACGGCCTCTTCGAGGGGTCGTGGCCCGGCTCGACCAGAGCCGTCTTCAGCAAGAGCCCGTAGAGGGGCAAGGCCTTCTCGCCCAGCCGGCTGATGAACCGGCTGAGGGAGGCGAGGCAGCCGGTGAACTTCTGGACGTCGCAGAGCCGGCACGGCCTGGGCATGCGCTCGATCGCCCGGATCTTCTCGGGGTTAGCTTCGATGCCGCGAGCGGACACGAAGAAACCCAAGAGCTAGCCGGCTGGAACGCCGAAGACACACTTCTCCGGGTTGAGCTTGATCTTGTATTCCCGCAGGTTGGTGAATGTCTCCCTGAGATCGTCGAGGAGGCTGAAATGCTTCTTGGACTTGACGACGATGTCGTCGACGTAGACGTGGACGTTTCTGCCTATCTGAGGCAGGAGGCACTTCTGCATGCAGCGCTGGAAGGTGGTGCCTGCATTCTTTAGGCCGAAGGACATGGTGATGTAGCAGTAGGCCCCGAAAGGGGTGATGAAGGAGGTCTTCAGCCGGTCGGCCGGGTCTAGCTTGATCTGGTGGTAGCCGGAGTAGGCGTCCAGGAAAGACAGCAGGTCGCAGCCGGCCGTGGAGTCGATGACTTGATCGATCCGCGGCAGGGCGAACGGGTCCTTGGGGCATGCCTTGTTCAGGCTCGTGTAATCGATACACATGCGCCAGATCTTGTTCTTCTTCAGCACCAGGACCGGGTTGGCCAGCCAGTCCGGGTGAAATACTTCCATGATGAAGCCGGCTGCGAGCAGCCGGGCGATCTCTTCCCCTATAGTACGCCGCTTCTCCTCGGAGAAACGGTGCAGGGGTTGCTTGACCGGCTTCGCATCCGGTCGTACGTGAAGCTTGTGCTCGGCGAACTTCCTCGGAACACCCGGCATGTCCTTGGGAGACCATGCAAAGATGTCCCGATTCTCACGGAGGAAGTCGACGAGCTCGCCTTCCTATTTGCTGTCGAGGCGGGAGCCGATGGTGACGCACTGGCTGGGGTAGGCCGGGTCGAGTGGCACTTGCCTGGTGTCCTTGGACGGCTGGAACGAGGCCTCGCCGACCGACTGGGATGGAGGAGCCGGCATGGCCGGCTGGCCAGACGTGTGGGCCACGAGCCGGTCGAGCTGCCGCTTCTCCTCCGCTATCTCCAGGGCTTCGGCCAGCCGGCTGCCGTCTCGCGCGCATGCGATTGACATCTTGTAGTCGCCGGCGATGGTAATGATGCCCTTGGGACCCGGCATCTTGAGCTTGAGGTAGGCGTAGTGGGGGATCGCCATGAACTTAGCGAGAGCCGGCCGGCCCAACAGCACATGGTAGGGACTATCGAGGTCCACTACCTCGAACCACACTGGTTCGCGACGGAAGTGGCTGTGGTGGCGAAGAGGACGTCGAGCTTGATCTTGCCGACGGGGGTGCAGGATTTTCCCGGCACGATGCCGTGGAAAACCGTCCGGCTTGCTTGCAGGTCCTCCACCTTGAGTCCCAGCTTGTGCATCGTATCGAGGTAAAGGATGTTGATGCTGCTGCCCCCATCGATCAGCACTCGCGAGAAGCGGCATGAGCGCCTCTCGGAGGCGATGGTGGGATCGAGGACGAGGGCATAGCTGCCAGGGCTTGGCATCACAGCTGGGTGGTCAACCCGGCTCCAGGTGACCGGCTTCTCGGACCAGTGCATGAACTGGGGAGTCGCGGGCATAGTGGCATTCACCTCGCGGCGGAGCCGGCGCTGAGCATGCTTGTCTGTCTCTTCACTGGTGAAGACGACGTAGGAGCCGTCTTGGATGGGGAACTGGTCGAGCAGCCAGCCGTCGTTCTGAGCCGGAGCCGGGGCCTGAGCCGGAGCGGGAGCCGGAGGCGGAGCCGGCGCGCGGGGAGGCGGCGGGGGAGGAGTCGGAAGAGCCTCGCCCCGGGCCAGTCGCTGCGAGAAGCTGCACTGCCGGAGCGTGTGCATAGCCGGCTTGGCGACGGAATTGTGTTTGCAGGGGAGGTCGAGCATCTGCTCGAATGTGAGCTTGGGCTGCCAGGCAGCCTTGCTGGTGCGCTGACGCTGGCTGGAAGCCTGGGCAGCCGGCTGCTCTTCCTCGATTGAGGCAACCTGCCGGCTCCCGTAGCGGGGATCCGGCTGGTCGGCCTTGCGTTTGTTGTTCTGCTGCTGCCGGTTGTCGGCGGCCGCCCGCGGCGCAGCGGGCGGCGCAGCCGGCTTGGCTGGCATGGCAACCTTCACTCCCATAGCGGAGTCGGCCGTGGCGTACTTGTCCGCCTTGGCCATCAGGTCCGCCAGGGTAGCCGGCTCGGAGCACAGGAGCTTGTGCTTGAGGTGGGTGCCGTCTCGGCAACCCTCGATGAAGTATTGGATGGCTTGCACCTCGTGCACTCCTTCACAGGAGTTGCGGAGCTCGGTCCAGCGTGTGAGGTAGTCGCGGAGGGGCTCCTCCGGCCCCGGGACGCACATGGCCAGCTCGCGGGGTCGGCCGGGCCGCTTGTAGGTGCCGGTGAAGTTGCGGACGAATGCCTCTTAGAAGTCCATCCAGGTGTTGATGCTGCCGGCTGCCAGGCTGTTCAGCCAGGTGCGGGCCGAGCCGATCAGCATAAGGGGAGCGTAGCGGACGGCTACGCGCTTGTTTCCCCTGGCGATGCCGATGGCGGTGGTGTAGTCGATCAGCCAGTCCTCCGGCTTGGCAGCCCCGTTGTACTTTGGGGTGTCGCGGGGAAGCGTGAAGCCGGGCGGGAACGGCTCGTTGCGGATCCGGGGGCCGATGCACGCCGGGCCAATCGAGCCCTCCTCCTCGAGGAGAGCCGACTGCGCCAGCCGGTCGAGGCGGAGCCGCGCATCATTTTCGCTATGGGGGACGCGCGGCCCGAGCCGGGTCGCAAGCTCGGGGCGGACGGCCGGCGGGATGGACCACGCCGGTTCCTGTCGTGGACGCGGAGTGTGTCCGCGGCAGCGCCGGCTACCGCCAGCCGGCGCTTCGTCGCGGCGGTTGCCGCCAGCCGGGTTGTTGTTGCGCCGGCTGTTCATAGCCGGTTGCTCGTTCCCGCGCGACTGGGAACGCCGGACGTTGCTTCCCTCGGCGTGTCAGCCGGAGGGACGAGGGGTGCTGGAGTGCTGAGCCGGCCGACGGTCTGCAGCCCCAGCGTCCTCGCCCTCGGGACGGGGAAACTCGGAGACGGCTCCGCCTGGGGCGAATCCGACTTGTTGCGCGCTGGCAGTGTCGATGAGGTCCTTGATGCGCCGCTCGCGCACGGCACGCTCCTCACCCACCAAGGTAGCCAGATCCTCGTAGGCTACCTTGGCGGCCCGCAGGTTGGCCGCGGGGGTGTCGTAGACGGGAAGGCTGCCGCCAAGGATTTCCGCGACCACGCGGCCGCGGTCGCGCACAGCCCCACGCCGGCTGGGCTTGGTGCCAGCCGGGGTGAGACCATACGCGGAGGCGTATTCCCGCTGCGCGGCTTCCATCCGGCGCCGCTCGGTCGCGAGGGCGCTGGCGTCTTCGAACAGTAGGCGGCGAGCCGCCTCCAGCTCGGTTCTGGCGGTGGCCGGGTCCGCCGTCTGGGCGATGGGGGTGCTCAGACCCCGGAGGGTAGCGGCGAGTGGGTCGGAGGTGCCGGCGCGGGCGGCGGCCGCGTCGGCCTTGGCCCGCGCACGGCCCGAAGTGGTGGAGGAAACGGTGACCATCACTCCCACGCAGGCACGGGAGCCGTCAGCCTCGCCCGTGGCAAGCGCGCCCACGGACGAGGGTGGATCGGTGCAGTCGAGCACCCAGCTAGGGTCCTCGTCGGCCGCCGGCTCGCCGGCGAGGCTCAGCTCGCTGAAACGCACGGCGAGCGCGGCGACGTCGAGTGCGGAGTCGCGGCCGAGGCACTCGTTGGAGAGGCCGGCGACGTCGCCCGCAGGGCCTGCCGGAGAAGGCCCCACGAGCATGCAGTTCCGCCCGGACGTGGGGCGGCCGGGGGAGATGGCGAAGGGCCCCGCCCGGAGCGTGACTCCGGCCGGCGCCGCGGACAGCCCCACGGTGGGCGCCAACTGTCGTGGTTTCGTCACGGCAGATGCCATGGGTAGGCTTATCGAGAGTGGTTGGGGCCGAAGGACGCCGACGGGCTCCGGGAGCGGGGTTAGGAACAAGCGGCGGTGGACACACGATGTACCCAGGTTCGGGGCCCTCCGTGGGAGGTAACACCCCTAGTCCTGCTCAGTCTGGTTACGTAGATGGGAAGGTTACAATGGTGCTCCTGGAGCTGTTTGGCTAGAGGAGGAAGAAGGGGCTTGGCTGCCTCTCCTGCCTCTCTAGATGAGGGTGTTGTGTGTGTAGAGTCGACCCTGTTGCATGGGGGAGGCCCGGGGGGTTTTATAGGCCAACCCCCCGGGTTACAATATGAATAAGAGATCTCGGGGGGGCCCAGCCGGCAGCCTCTCTATTCGGCTGTGGGAGCCGCCGGCCGTGGGGTCTTGTCGCTGGTAGGGCCCGCCGGCTGCAGGGTCCCGTCAGGAGCCGGTGGGGCCCACTGGTGGGTCCCCGTGCCGGTCACGTCGCGGCACGGGTAGCCTATCGGGGCGTCATCTTGCGGAGACCGGCCGAGGTCAGCGGTACGGCCGGCCACCCTGTAGCCATGCCGGGGCAGGTAACGGAGTAGGTTGGGGCGTGCCGGCACTGTCGCCCCGCCCGGTCGCGGTCGGCCGAGGTCAGCAGTCACTGTGGCCCTGCGCACCAGCGTGTCAGTGGCCACTGTGGCCACGCCGGGATTGGTCATGGGGGTCTCGTCTTGTCGCCGTACTGACGCGCAGAGAGACGGGACGGGAGCTGGTCTGTCCGAAGGTCAGCGGAAGGGCCGGCCTGGAGGTAGCCGGCCATAAGCCAGATGCCCGGCTCCTTGATCAGCCGGCCGTAGGCGAGCCGGCAGCGGACATGCCGGCTCCTTGCCATCCGGCTCCTCGCCAGCCTGTCTTGAGGCAACCGGCGGCCCGCTAGCCAGCCGTAGCCTAGCCGGCCCCGGGCCGGCCGGCGGTATCGATTTTCTTCGAGCGGGGGGTGGACCCCACAACTTTGGCCTACCCGGGGGTAATAACCCCGTCAGTGACGATGGAGATCATGCCGGTGCTTTGGAGATGGAGATCAAAAGCACAAGTTCATGGCCATATCATGTCACTTATGATTTGCATGTGATGTTAATCCTTTTATGCATCTTATTATGCTTAGGACGCCGGTAGCATTATAAGGTGATCCCTCACTAAAATTTCAAGATAAAATTGTCTTCTCCCCGAGTGTGCACCGTTGCGAAAGTTCATCATTTCGAGACACGACGTGATGATAGGGTGTGATAGACTCTATGTTCGCATACAACGGGTGCAAGCCAGTGTTGCACATGCGGAACACTCGGTTTAAACTTGACGAGCCTAGCATGTACAGACATGGCCTCGGAACACAAGAGACCAAAAGGTCGAACATGAGTCATATAGTAGATATGATCAACATGGAGATGTTCACCATTGAAACCACCTCATCTCACGTGATGATCAGACTTGGGTTGGTGGATTTGGATCATGTCACACTTAGACAACCTGAGGGATGTTGATTTGAGTGGGAGTTCTTAAGTAATATGATTAATTGAACTCATTATCATGAACATAGTCAAAGTGACTTTGCAAATTATGTTGTAGATCAATAGCTCGCGTTGTAGCTCCCTGTTTTTATACGTTCCTAGAGAAAATAGAATTGAAAGATGATGGTAGCAATAATGCGGACTGGGTCCGTGATCTGAGGATTGTCCTCATTGCTGCACAGAAGGCTTATGTCCTTAATGCACCGCTCGGTGCGCCACCCCCTCAAGCATCGTCTGTAGATGTTGTGAACATCTGACAGGCACGTTCTGATGACTACTTGATAGTTCAGTGCTTCATGCATTACGTCTTAGAATTGAGGCTCCAAAACGTTTTGAACGTCATGGAACATATGAGATGTTCTAAGAGCTGAAATTGGGATCTCAGGCTCGTGCCCGTGTTGAGAGGTATGAGACCTCCAACAAGATTCTTTGCCTGCAAGATGAAGGAGAATAGCTCAATCGGTGAGCATGTGCTCAGATTGTCTAGGTGCTACAATCGCTTGAATCGAGTGGGAGTTGATCTTCCAGATAAGATAGTGGTTGATATAGTTCTCCAAGTCACTGCCACAAAGCTACTAGAGCTTCGTGATGAACAATGAAATGCCAGGGATGGAAATATTGATCCCCGAGCTATTCGCGATGTTTGACACCGCGAAGGTAGAAATCAAGAAGGAGCATCAAGTATTGATGGTTAGTAAAACCACTAGTTTCGAGAAGGGCAAGGGCAAGGAGGGAAAGTTCATGGATGGCAAGCCAGTTGCTGATCCAGTGAAGAGACCCAAGGTTGAACCCAAACCCGAGACTGAGTGCTTCTATTATGAGGAGAACGGTCACTGAAGCGGAACTGCCCTAGATACTTGGTTGATAAGAAGGCTGACAGCATCAACAGAAGTATATTTGATATACATTTTATGCATGTGTACCTTGCTAGTACTCCTAGTAGCACCTGGGTATTAGATACCGGTTCAGTTGCTAAATGTTGGTAACTTGAAATAAAAGCTACGGAATGAACGGATACTAGCTAAGAGCGAGGTGACGATGTGTGTTGGAAGTGTTTCCAAGGTTGATGTGATCACCATCGCACGCTCTCTCTACCTTCGGGATTAGTGACGAACCTAAATAAATGTTATTTGGTGTTTGCGTTGAGCATGAACGTGATTAAATCATGTTTATTGCAATACGGTTATTCATTTAAATTAGAGAATAATGGTTATTCTGTTTACATGAATAATACCTTCAATGGTCATGCACCCAATGTGAATGGTTCATTGAATATCGATCGTAGTAATACACATGTTCATTGATGCCAAAAGATGCAAAGTTAATAATGATAGTACCACATACTTGTGGCACTGCCGCCAAGGTATTATTTGTGTAAAGCGCATGAAGAAACTCCATGCTGATGGATCTTTTGACTCACTCGATTTCGAATCGGTTGAGACATGCAGACCATGCCTCTTGGGCAAGATGACTAAGACCCTGTTTTCCGATATGATGGAGCGGGCAAGTGACTTATTGGAAATGATACATGTTGATGTAGCGATCCAATGAGTGTTGAAGCGTGCGGTGGATTTCGCTATTTTCTTACCTTCATTGATGATTTGAGTAGATATGGGGATATTTACTTAATGAAACACAAGTCTGAAATGTTTGAAAAGTTCAAACAAATTCAGAGTGAAGTTTGAGATCATTGTGACAAGAAGATAAAATGTCTACGATATGATCGTGGAGGTAAATATCTGAGTTACGAGTTTGGTATGCAACTTAAGACAATGTGGAAATTGTTTCACAACTCACGCCACCTGGAACACCATAGTGTGATGGTGTGTCCGAACGTCGTAGTCGTGCTCTATTGGATATGGTGCGTACTATGATGTCTCTTATCGTTTTGACACTATCGTTTTGGGGTTATGCATTAGAGACAAACACATTCACTTTAAAATAGGGCACCATCTAAGTCCGTTGAGATGACACCGTATGAAATTTGGTTTGGGAGAAACCTAAGCTGTCATTTCTCAGAGTTTGGGAATGCGACGCTTATGACTGATAAGCTCGAACCCAATGCAGAAAAGCGCATCTTCATAAGATACCCTAAGGAAACAGTGGGGTATACCTTCTATCTCAGATCCAAGGGCAAAGTGTTTGTTGCTTAAAACGGGTCCTTTCTCGAGAAAAAGTTTCTCTCGAAAGAATTGAGAGGGAGGAAGGTAGAACTTGATGAGGTTATTGAACCGTCACTTCAGTTGGATGGTAGCACGACGCAGAAAGATGTTTCTGCGGTGCCTACACCAAATGAAGAGGAAGCTAATGATGATGATCATGAAACTTTAGATCAAGTTACTACCGAGCCTCGTAGGAAGACAAGGAATCATACCGCTCCTGAGTGGTACGACAATCCTGTCTTGGAGGTCATGTTGTTAGACAACAGTGAACCTACAAGCGATGAAGAAGCGATGGTGGGCCCGGATTCCAACAAATGGCTAGGAGCCATGATATCCGAGAAAGGTCCATGTATGAAAACCAAGTATGGACTTTGGTAGACTTGCCCGTTAAAACGGCAGGCCGTTGAGTACAAATGGACCTTTAAGAAGAAGACAGACGCTGATGGTAAATGTCACCATTTATAAAGCTCGACTTGTCGCAAAGAAGTTTCCAACAAAGTTCAAGGAGTTGATTACGATGAGACTTTCTCACCCGTAGCGATGCTAAAGTCTGTTGGAAATATGTTAGCAGTTGCTGCATTTTTCGATTATGAAATCTGGCAGATGGATGTCAAAACATTGTTTCCTTGAGGAAAGGTTGTATGTGATACAACCGGAAGGTTTTGTCAGTCCTAATGATGCTAAAATGTATGCAAGCTCCAACAATCCTTCTATGGACTGGAGCAAGCACATCGGAGTTGGAATATATGCTTTGATGAGGTGATCAAAGTTCTTGGGTCTATACAAAGTTTATGAGAAACTTGTATTTACAATAAAGTGAGTGGGAGCACTATGGAATTTCTGATAAGTATATGTGGATGACATATTGTTGATCGGAAATGATGTAGAATTTTTGGAAAGCATAAAGGGTTATTTGAACAGAGTTTTTCAAAGGAAAACCTGGAATGAAGCTACTTAAATATTGGGCATCAGGATCTATAGAGATAGATCAAGACGTCTGATAAGACTTTCAACGAGTACATACCTTGACAAGATTTTGAAAGAGTTCAAAATGGATCAGTCAAAGAAAGAGTTCTTGCCTGATTCGTAAGGTGTAGAGTTGAGTGAGACTCAAAGCTCGACCACGGAAGAAAAAAGAGAAAGGACGAAGGTCGTCCCCTATGCCTTATCCATAGGGTCTATATAGTATGCCATGCTGTGTACCGCACCTGGTGTGTGCCTTGCCATGAGTCTGTCAAGGGGTACAAGAGTGGTCCAGGAGTGGATCACAGGACAACGGTCAAAATTATCCTTAGTAACTAGAGGACTAAGGAAATGTTTCTCGATTATGGAGGTGATAAAGAGTTCGTCGTAAAGGGTTACGTCGAGCAAGCTTTGACACCAATCCTGATGACTCTGAGTAGCAATCCGGATACGTATAGTGGAGCAGCCATTTGGAATAGCTCCAAGTGGATCATGGTAGCATCTGCAGTATGACATATAGATTTGCAAAGAACACACGGATCTGAATGTTGCAGACCGTTGACTAAAACCTCTCTCACTTGCAAAACATGATCGAACCCCAGAACTCATTGGGTGTAAGATTCATAACAATGTAAATCACATAGCGATGTGAGCTAGATTATTGACTCTAGTGCAAGTGGGAGACTGTTGGAAATATGCCCTAGAGGCAATAATAAAGTGGTTATTATTATATTTCCTTGTTCATGATAATCGTTTATTATCCATGCTATAATTGTATTGATTGGAAACTCAATTGCATGTGTGGATACATAGACAACACTGTGTCCCTAGTATGCCTCTAGTAGACTAGCTCGTTGATCAAAGATGGTCAAGGTTTCCTAGACATAGACATGAGATGTCATTTGATAAAGGGATCACATCATTAGGAGAATGATGTGATGGACAAGACCCAAACTATGAACGTAGCATATGATCGTGTTAGTTTATTGCTACAGTTTTCTGCATGTCAAGTATCTGTTCCTATGACCATGAGATCATGCAACTCACTGACACCGGAGGAGTACCTTGTGTGTATCAAACGTCGCAACGTAACTGGCTGACTATAAAGATGCTCTACAGGTATCTCCGAGGGTGTCTGTTGAGTTGGCATGGATCAAGACTGGGATTTGTTACTCCGTGTGACGGAGAGGTATCTCGGGGCCCACTCGGTAATACAACATCACAATGAGCCTTGCAAGCAAAGTGACTAAAGAGTTAGCCACGGGATCTTGTATTATGGAACGAGTAAAGAGACTTGCCGGTAATGAGATTGAACTAGGTATAGAGATACCGACGATCGAATCTCGGGCAAGTAACATACCGAAGAACAAAGGGAACAGCATACAGGATTAACTGAATCCTTGACATAGAGGTTCAACCGATAAAGATCTTCGTAGAATATGTAGGAACCAATATGGGCATCCAGGTCCCGCTATTGGTTATTGACCGTAGAGGTGTCTCGGTCATGTCTACGTAGTTCTCGAACCCGCAGGGTCTGCACACTTAACGTTCGGTGACGTTTCGGTAGTATTGAGATATATGTGTTGGTGACCGAAGGTTGTTCGGAGTCCCGGATGAGAACCTGGACATCATGAGGAGCTCCGGAATGGTCCGGAGGTAAAGATTTATATATAGGAAAGTGGTATTTGGGTTCCGGAAAAGTTTCGGGTATTTCCGGTAGTGTACCGGGAGTGACGAATGGGTTCCGGGGGTCCACCGGGTGGGGCCCACCCACCCCGGGGGGCCACATGGACCCAAGAGGTGGTGCACCAGCCCCTAATGGGCTGGGTAACTGACCCCATAAGGGCCCATATGCCCAAGAGGAAAAAAGGTGGAGATAGGAAGGAATATGACTCCTTCCTAATATGAATCCACTTCCTAGTAGGAAGTGGATTGGACTCCTCATTGCCCTGGTTCGGCCGACCCCTAGGGGAAACCCTAGGGAGGCTTGCTCCTCCCTCTACCTCCTATATATACTATAGGAATAGAGCCCCATAACCCACGGCCACATGCTAGTTCTCTATTCTCTAGTTCCTCCACCAAATAGATTCCGGTAGTGCCTAGGCGAAGCCCTGCCGGGATAACTCCACCATCACCACCACCACGCCGTCATGCTGCTGGAGATCTCATCTACCTCTCCGCCCTTCTTCCTGGATCAAGAAGGCGGAGATCGTCATCGAGTTGTACGTGTGCTGAACGCGGAGGTGCCGTCCGTTCGGCACTAGACCGGGACGGATCATGATTAGATTGCGGGACGGCTAGCGATTTGGATCGCGAAGACGTTCGACTACATCAACCGCGTTTCTTAACGCTTCCTGCTTAGCGATCTACAAGGGTATCTAGATCCACTCTCCCTCTCGTAGATGCTCATCACCATGGATAGATCTTGCGTGTGCGTAGGAAATTTTTTGTTTCCCATGCAACATTCCCCAACATGGCGCACCGAGCGGTGCATCAAGGACATAAGCCTTCTCTGCAGCAATGAGGACAAGCCTCAGTTTACGGACCCAGTCCGCACAATTGCTACTACCATCTTTCAACTTAGTTTTTCTCTAGGAACGTATCAAAATATAGGGGAGCTACAACGTGATCTATCGATCTAGAACATAATTTTGCAAATACAACTTTAGACTATGTTCATGATAATGAGTTCAATTAATCATATTACTAAAGAACTCCCACTCAAATTGACATCCCTCCGGTCATCCGAGTGCTACCTGATCCAAATTCACCAACCCAAGTCCGATCATCACGTGAGATGAGGTGGTTTCAATGGTGAACATCTCCATGTTGATCATATCTACTATATGACTCATGTTCGACCTTTCGGTCTCTTGTGTTCCGAGGCCATGTATGTTCATGCTAGGATCGTCAAGTTTAACCCGAGTGTTCCGCATGTGCAAAACTGGCTTGCACCCGTTGTATGTGAAAGAAGAGTCTGTCACACCCGATCATCACGGTGCACACTCGGGGAGAACACAATTTTATCTTGAAATTTTAGTGAGGGATCACCTTATAATGCCACCGTCGTCCTAAGCAAAATAAGATGCATAAAAGGATTAACATCACATGCAAATCATAAGTGACATGATATGGCCATGAACTTGTGCTTTTGATCTCGATCTCCAAAGCACCGGCATGATATCCATCATCACCGGCATGACACCATGATCTCCATCATCGTGTTGCCATCGGGGTTGTTGCGCCAACCATGCTTCTACTACTATTGCTACCGCTTAGCGATAAATTAAAGCATTACATAGCGCTTAATAAGTGACACGCAGGCCACATAATAATTAAAGACAACCCTATGGCTCCTGCCGGTTGCCGTATCAACATGCAAGTTGATATAAACTATTACAAAAACATGATCATCTCATACATCAAATATATATCATCATGTCTTTGGCCATATCATATCACAACATACCATGCAAAAACAAGTTAGACGTCCTCTAATTTGTTGTTGCATGTATTACGTGGCTGCTATGGGTATCTCGCAAGAACGATTCTTACCTACGCAAAACCACAACGGTGATATACAAGTTGCTATTTAACCTTCTACAAGGACTGCCTTTGTCGAATCTGATTCAACTAAGGTGGGAGAGATACACACCCGCCAGCCATCTTATGCAGCAAAGTTACATGTCAGTCGATGGAACCGGTCTCTCGTACATGGACGAGTAAGGTTGGTCCGAGCCGCTTCATCCCACAATACCAGTGACTCAAGAAAAGACTATGGAAGGAGGCAATCTGAATATAAACACCCACAAACTCCTTTGTGTTCTACTCGTGATGTCATCTACGCATAGACCTAGCTCATGATGCCACTGTTGGGGAACGTTGCATGGGAAACAAAAAATTTCCTATGCTTCACCAAGATCAATCTAGGAGATGACTATCTACGAGAGGAGAGATTGCATCAACATACCCTTGTAGATTGCTAAGTGGGAAGCGTTAAGAAACGCGGTTGGTGTGGTCGAACGTCTTCGCGATCCAATCACGATCCGTCCCGCGATCCAATCTTGATTCGTTCCAATCTAGCACCGAACGGACGACACCTCCGCGTTCAGCACACGTACAGATCGATGACGTCTCCGCCTCCTTGATCTAGCAAGTGAGGGTGGAGAGGTAGATGAGTTCTCCGACAACACAACGGCGTGGTGGCGGTGGTGGTGGAGCAATCTCAGCAGGGCTTCGCCAAGCGCTACCGCGGATGCGTTTCGGTGGAGAAACAGATCTAGGGAGAAGGGAGGGCTGCACCTATGCCTTGGGGTGCGGCTGCCCTCCCTCTCCATCTCTACATATAGGAGGAGGGGGTAGATGGGGCGCAGCCCTAGCCCTTCCTCCAAGGAAGGGGGCGGCGGCCAGGAGGGAGGAGTCTTCCCTCCCCAAGGCACCTCCAAGGTGCCTTCCCCTTTAGGGTTTCCTACCCCCTAGCCGCATGGGCCCTTGGGGGCTGGCCCAACAAGGCTTGGATGCCCCCTTACAGCCCATGCACGTCCTAGAGGCTGGAGGGACCCTTCCGGACTCCTCCGGAACCCTCTGGAACCTTCCGGAAGCTTCCCGGTACAATACCGGAAAAACCCGAAACTTTTTCGGTAGCCAAAATATGACTTCCCATATATAAATCTTTACCTCCGGACTATTCCGAAGCTCCTCGTGACATCCGGGATCTCATCCGGGACTCCGATCAACTTTTGGTCACCAACATACATAACTCAACAATACCAAATCGTCATCGAGCGTTAAGTGTGCAGACCCTGCGGGTTCGAGAACTATGTAGACATGACCGAGACACCTCTACGGTCAATAACCAATAGCGGGACCTGGGTGCCCATATTGGTTCCTACATATTCTACAAAGATCTTTATCGGTCGAACCACGATGTCAAGGATTCAGACAATCCCGTATGCAGTTCCCTTTGTTCATCGGTATGTTACTTGCCCGAGATTCGATCATCGGTATCTCCATACCAAGTTCAATCTCGTTACCGGCAAGTCTCTTTACTCGTTCCGTAATACAAGATCCTGCGACTAACTCCTTAGTCACATTGCTTGCAAGCTTCTTGTGATGTTGTATTACCGAGAGGGCCCAGAGATACCTCTCTGTCATACGGAGTGACAATCCCAGTCTCGATCCACGCCAACCCAACAGACACCCTCAGAGATACCTGTAGAGCACCTTTATAGTCACCCAGTTTGTCAGTGCATTAGGAATGGGGTACCCAGTGCCCCTGACTTATGCACAGGCAGTAGCAGCACGACCCCGCCAACACCAACTCAAGGCAAAGAGGCCACTCTACGTGAGATCAAGAAGCGCATCAAGAAGATAACATCAACATGCAAGACCCCGACAGAAGTAGTCTACACTAGCTACCAACGCCGACAAGCTCAATGCAACAGCCCAGGAGGGGCCCAAAGCGTGCCAGCCACGTCCCCGGTGCTTGCCGGGGGCCGAGGCGCGTGCATCTTCAGGAAGACCCGACAAGCCATCCCCTGGCAGGCGCGAGCCGATCGGCCACCACTCCACCGCATCGCGACGCCAATCACTTGTCGATGCGGTGTCGAGCCCTCAGGTGGCTAAGTGGCTCTTCCTAAGCACGTGGCGACGCACCGGAAGACAGATTATGCCCAGTTGACACCCGTCCAGAGGCGTGTCGAGACACTAAGCAACAGCGAGCTAAGCGGTGGTAAGAGCTTGCCGGGGATGCATCCCCGCGCGCCACCTTGACTAGCAATCATGGTATTTTGTCCTAAATGATAGAGTTAGGTATGATAGCTCTGTTAGCTATCTAATCGATAGATAATGACTGTTTTGCCACTATGGTTGCCCCTTGCCCTATAAAAGGAGGCCCAAGGCAACCTAGCTCAAGATTCGGACCTTTGGACACTTGTACCAGCGTAGTAGCTCGCCCGAAGGCAACCCTTGCTGGGTTAGAGCGCTGCGTGTGCTTCGTGTTCCCTGAGATCAATCCACCAAAGAAAGAGTAGGGTTTTACGCTTCTCAGCGGCCCGAACCTGGGTAAAAACACCAGCGTACCATCGTCGTGCTGCCTCCATGGCCTCTGCTCTTTGTGCAACGTGACCTCCCCCCTGCCGAACCACTAAAAGGGGCCTCTGGTCGCATAGGTGATTGTGTGCATCCGTGCCCCGACATCTTTGGCGTGCCAGGTAGGGGGCGTGCTTCATTTGTGCGAACCTGAGGCCGTGGACAGCGCGTTGATCTTCATCACCGTCTTCTTCATCCATGGCTCCCAAGAAAAAGGCCGGTGCGACCACGCATCCCTCCACTTCGAAGGCCCTCTCGCAGGCAGCCGCGGATGCCATTGGCACCGCGGTGGCAATGAATGAGGCAAGCGTCATGGGCACCGCGACTGGCGCAGGCGGCGCCACCGTCGTGTCTCCCACGACCGAAGCTGGACCGAGGAACGCCGAAGAATAGCAACAGCAACAACATCTTGGCGAGCACGCCCCAAGTGCCATGGGAGGGGAAAACAATCCGTCTCCACCTCCGCGCCGCATTAGTGGCCGCGGCCACAGCAGCGGTGCCCATTTTGGGGGCGGCCTTGGCCCTCCATCAACGCCAGTTGCAGGCGCGACTGCTGGACACGCACCTCGCCTGGAGCAAGACGGAGCGCCGAGCGGGACCGTGGACCCGCAAGGTCGACCTCCTCCACGTCAGACCGCCTCGGCGACCGGTGCACGGCGACAAGGGCGCGGCAATGCTCCTCTTGGTTCCACCAGGAGTCGAGCGACGTTGCGGTCCGCTTCCTTAGCCATGCCGGCCACGGCAGCAGAAGCGATGGCGCGTGCCCAACTATTGCTACACTTCTCACTGGCGGCGGACAATATGGATGAGTGGAGAGCTACCATCCAGAGTTTGATTGGCTTCGTTGAGGCCGGTAGATCACAGCGTGTAGAGCCGTCAGGATACCCGCGGACGGCGACGACGACCCAGGCTGACAGTCACGTCGAGGGGGCCGCGCCAACGGTGCAATCCCCTCTGCAACAACAGGCCTAGAGGCAGCCACGACAAGCTCCGCATGTAGACGAGCCCGACGAGGCATCTATGGTCTCGTTTGGCTCGCACGATCACCGGGACTAGCGGCGTGTCCTGAACGACCGGCGGAGGGAAGACGCGCGCATCACCATGGAGCAGTGCCGGGAAGCACACCATCAATCCGACAAGCGCAATGGCCCAGACGCTGGCGACCCCGCGCCTAGTGTTGGCGGGTACCTGCCTTATGAGGTTGGGTGCCCTGCCTTCACTCGCGAGCTGCGACAGGTCCGCTGGCCGTCGGCCCGAGCCTTCAAGCCTGAGCTGACGGAGAAATACGACAGGAAGCTGAACCCGACAGAGTTCCTGGGCATCTACACGATTGCCGTTCAAGCCGCCGGAGGAAGGGATGAGAAGGTGCTCGCCAATTATTTGCCTTTGGCAGTCAAGCCAAATGTGAGATCGTGGCTGATGCACCTGCCGGAAAACTCTCTCTCATCATGGGCTGATCTGTGCAACGAGTTCGTCGGTGCCTTTACGGGTGGCCACCAGGAACCAGGACAGCCCAGCGACCTGCAAGTCCTTCCGCAGAAGGAAGGTGAGACCCTGCGGAAATACCTCCAGAGATTCAGTCGAGTGCACCGCAATATCCCGGAGATACGCCCCGCAGCCGTGATTGCCACGTTCCATTCGAACGCGCGCAATAGGAGGATGCGGTCCAAGATGAATGTAAAGCTCCCCAAGACCATCAATGAGCTATACACATTGGTGGACAAGTGTGCTCATGCCGAGGAAGGAAGGCGACTCCCCGGAGAGGAGGCTGGCGTCGAAGTCTACTCAGATGACGATGACAATGCCCCCGACTCAAAAGGAGAAGCCGAAGATGTAACAAGAAGCGCAAAGGGAAGGCAGTGTTGGCTGTTGAGAGCTCTGGTAATCTCGCTGCCGGCAAGAAGGCCAAGACCGAGATCCCCGGCAAGGGAGCTGCCACGTGCACTGATTGCCGGGAGGCCACAACAGCAGAGAAAACTGGAAACTCCGACGGGCCGTACTGCAAAATCCACCACACCAAGGGCCATGATCTCCAAGAATGCTGCCAAGTTGAGCAACTTGCTGAGAAGCAGAAGGCTGAATACGAAAAGCGCGATAAGGAGAAGGGTCAAGATGGAGCTGCCGGGAAGGGTCGTGGTGGTAGAGGAGGCCGCCGCGGCAAGGCCTCGCAGCAGAAGGAGAAACCTGCTAGAGGCCGTGAGAGGAAATAAGAAGATGATATGAGTGATGATGGGAATGATGAAGAGACCAGTGATCGAGAATTCAAGAGGGCAACTGAAGCCATGTGTGTTGACGGGGGTGCGTTCTTGCATTCCTCTCACCGCTAGCTTAAGCAGTGGGCGCGCGAGATCAACGCTGCGGAGCCAGCTACAGAATCCAGAAGGCCACTCAAATGGTCCCGCACGCCTATCATCTTTGATGAAAAGGATCATCCTGATCGCACCATTGTGCTCGGATGTTTGCCGTTGTTGGTCTCCCCAAAATCCGCAACCTCAAAGTAACTAAGATGTTAGTTGACGGCGGGGCAGGGTTGAACCTGATTTCCCCTAAAGTGGTTGAAAGGCTACAGATCCCTGATGGATAGCTTAAGGCTACGGGTATGTTCCAAGGGGTCAACTCTGGCAGGAGCCGACCCAAGGGAAATATCACTTTGCCTGTGACGTTTGGCGGGGAGTTGAACTACCGAACCGAGAAGGTGGTGTTTGATGTGGTTGAGCTCCCCCTGCCTTACAACGGAATTCATGGTCGCCCAGCTCTGGCGAAGTTCATGGCAGCATCCCACTATGCTTACAACACTTTGAAGATGCCAGGGCCCATAGGAATCATTTCCACCCCATCTAATAAAAAGGATGCAGTCATATGTGTAGACAAGATGTATCGAGATGCTGTGGCAGCTGAAGTTGCAGGAGCACCAGCTCTCGCCAAATGATCAAAGAAAGAGAAGAAGCCTAGCAGAGACGCCGACAAGGACTCCGAGAAGCGTGCCTCTTCGGAGTGTGCCGCCCCCATCGATGACCTGCCGGAGAGTTCCACTAGCAAGAGATCCAAGGTCACCTTTCCTGCAACAAAGAAGATCCCGGCAGGGCAGGATGGCGCTGACGGTACATTTACCATCAGCGCCACCCTTACCGACAAATAGGAAAGCACGCTCATTGCCTTCCTGCGGGCGAATGTCGATGTGTTTGCCTGGCAACCATCTGACATCCCCGGTGTTCCCAGGGAGGTAATTGAGCACCACCTTGCTGTCTGCCCCCATGCCAGGCCCGTCAAGCAAAAAGTTAGGAAGCAAGCCTTGGAGCGGCAGCAGTTCATTGCCGAGGAGATCAAGAAACTTGAAGCAGCTGGTTTGGTCAGAGGAGTGTTGCATCTGACATGGTTAGCCAACCCGGTAGTGGTGCGCAAGGCAAATGGGAAATGGAGGCTTTGCATTGATTTCACTGACTTAAACAAAGCATGCCCGAAGGACCCTTTTCCCTTGCCACGCATCGACCAGATGGTTGATTCCACTTCCGGATGTGACTTGCTTTCCTTCTTGGACGCATACTCCGGGTACCACCAGATATTCATGGCCAAGGAAGATGCGGAAAAGACCGCGTTCATAACTCTGTGTGGCACATACTGCTTTGTACGTATGCCTTTCGGGTTAAAGAGCGCTGGTTCTACCTTTGCAAGGGGCGTGCAGATTGGATTCGAACCTCAGTTGCACAGGAATGAGGAAGCTTACATGGATGACATAGTAGTCAAGACTAAGGATGAAGCAACTCTCATACAAGACTTGGAAGAAACTTTTGTCAACTTGCACAAGATCAACTTGAAGCTCAACCCTGCGAAGTGTGTGTTTGGTGTCCCATCCGGCAAGCTGCTTGGGTTCTTTGTGACTCAGCGAGAAATAGAAGCCAATGCTGACAAGATGAAAGCAATCGAGCAGATACAGGCACCTAAGTCTATCAAGGATGTAAGGCGCCTGGCCGGATGCATTGCCGCGTTGAGTAGGTTCATCTCCAAATCCGCTGAGCGCGCCCTGCCATTTTTCAAGATTCTTAAAAAGATCGGCCCGATGAAGTAGACCCCGGAAGCAGAAGCAGCGTTGCAGGTCCTAAAAGCTTACCTTTCCTCCGCTCCCACCTTGGTCGCGCCTAAATCGCAAGAACCATTGCTGCTATACTTGGCGGCAACGAATCAAGTGGTTAGTGCAGCACTGGTGGCACAGCGAGAAGTGGATGAAGGAGCAGCTGCTGCGACTGATGTCATTGGAGGTGGAACCGAAACATCTGCAGCAGGACCAGATATGAGCCAAGGGGAACTTGGACCGGCAAGCAAAGGTAGTTTCAAGGAAATGGCGAAGAAGAAGGTGGTGCAACGGCCAATATACTTTGTCAGCTCCTTGTTACAAGGGGCTAGGTCAAGGTACTCTGGAGTGCAAAAGCTAATCTTCGGCCTTCTCATGGCCTTGAGGAAGCTGCGCCACTAGTTCCAGGCCCACGAGATCACCGTTGTCACTCGCTTCCCATTGCAGCGCATGTTAAGGAACCCTGAAGCCACTGGCAGGATCGTTGAATGGGCACTAGAGCTATCGAGTTTCGGTTTGAAGTATGAGACACTTCCACAATCCAGAGCAGGGCATTGGCGGAATTCATTGCAGAATGGACGCCCACGCTAGATGAAGAGGTTCCAGAGACAGTCCTCCCCGGTAAGGAAGCACCAAAAGAATGGGTCATGTATTTTGATGGTGCTTTCTCGCTCCAGGGTGCCGGAGGAGGCGTACTCCTCATCGCCCCCACCGGAGAGCACCTCAAGTATGTAGTCCAAATGCACTTTCCCCGGGAGGAGGCCACCAACAACACTGCTAAATATGAGGTGCTTCTTTCCGGGCTCAGGATCGCGGTGGAGTTGGGAATTAAAAAGCTGATCTTCCGAGGAGATTCTCAACTCGTGGTGAGAGAAGTGAATAAAGACTATCAGAGTCCGTTGATGGAAGCATACGTGGAGGAAGTGAGGAAACTAGAGGAGCGCTTTGACGGATTACAAACAGAGCACGTGCCGTGTGCGGAAAACAGCATCGCTGATCATCTGTCAAAGTGCGCTGCACAAAAGCTCCCTGTGGAACCAGGAACCTTTGTCCTCCACCTCACTCAGCCATCCATATCCCCGTCACTGATGACCAGGAAAAGAAGAAAGCTGAACTCCGGCAAGCATTTCCCGGCAGAGCTTCCCGAAGCCGCTGGTAGAGAAGCTGCTGGGGACAGTCTCATTTTGCCTGGTGAACAGCTCCTTCCTGCGGAACCCAAAGCCGGTGGTAGAGAAGCTACCGGGGACAGTCTCATTTTGCCTGGTGAGCAGCTCCTTCCCGCGGAACCCCAAGTTCTTGCAGTCGAGACAAGCGCTCCCACGGATGAGGAGATGCCTTTAGTCCTAGTTGTCGAGCCCCAGGCTCCAGCTTGGGCACATCACATAGTCCGTTTCCTTCAAACAGGAGAACTTCCTGAAGAACAAGAAGAGGCTGAAAAAGTAGACCGTCAGTCAAGTATGTACCAGTTTGTCGATGACACTCTGTACAGAAAAAGAGTGTGAAATTGAAGTGCATTTGCCGGGAAGATGGACTGAAGCTGTTGCAAAGATTCACGGAGGTGTGTGTGGGTCTCACATTGGATCAAGAGCCCTTGCCGGGAAAGCCTTCCGACAGGGTTTCTATTGGCCCACCACCCTCCAAGTTGCAACTGAGCAAGTCACCAAGTGTGAAGCTTGCCAGTTCCAGTCAAAGAACATCCATCAACCGGTGCAAGCTCTCTAGACGATCCCTTTATCCTGGCCATTCTCGGTCTAGGGATCAATATTTTGGGCCCCTTTCCCCGTGCTGTCGGGGGTTTTGAATTCTTGTTCATAGCAATCGACAAGTTTACAAAGTGGCCTGAGGTGGAACCAGTGAGGAAGGTGACCGCGTAGTCAGCTGTCAAGTTCATGAAAGGACTGGTGTGCCGTTTGGAGTGCTCAACAGGGTGATCACCGACAATGGCACACAGTTCATGAGCCACACCTTTATGCAGTACATCCAATGCCTTGGAAGCAAGGCCTCCTTCGCCTCTGTTGCCCACCCAAGGAGCAACGGGCAAGTCGAGAGGATGAACGCTGGAGTGTTGCATGGACTCAAGACAAGAACTTTTGATAGACTGCGGAGATGCGGCAAGCGTTAGATTGATGAGCTGCCGATGGTTCTTTGGTCCCTCAGAACGACACCAAATTGAGCTACCGGCTAGCCACCCTTCTCCCTGGTATATGGGGCGGAGGCAGTTCTCCCCATGAAACTCATATACGAATCACCTCGAGTACTTGCCTACGATGAAGTAGAGCAAAAGCAGCTATGGCATGACGATGCCTTACTCCTCGAGGAAGATCGTCTCCGGGCCGCTGTGCGTGTTGCACGCTACCAGCAAGCCATGCGCTGCTACCATAGCCGCAGGGTCCATGCTGTCGGCGTCCTGGGAACGGGGGTACCCAGACTTGCCTGCCTGCGGCCCAGGGCGTGGCCCACTTCGAGAACCAGCACGGCCCGGCGCGGTTTCACTCAAGGCAAGGCCCTTGCGAGAGCCCCACTCTCGCAAGGAGGACGGTGCCAAGACCCCTGGAGAGAGGAGGCCACCCTAGGCTGCCTCCCGAGGAGTGGAGATATCTATGCAGCGCCCGGCCTCGCGAGGTCGGAAGTGACGCGCGCCATGCCAGGCGAGCACCAGTGCACACAGAGAAGACAGCTTCCTATTTGGTGCAAAGGAGGCAAGGGCGTACGCGGGTTCCCGAGGTGCCCCACCAAAGGTTTCCATTCTGGTGTAACAAGACCAGGCCAACGGGCACGGCAGGGCGGATGTCACCGCCGAGCCCAGCTCCGCGTCACTGCCAGCTACTTTGCAGGCGAATACCACCTTTCGTCAGGATAAGATGTACCTCCTATCCCCTTTCGAATTTGGCCATTGTGGGATCCCTTCCCGCCAGTGCGATAAGGGAAGAGGACCCGGGCCATTATAAATAGAGGCTAGGCTGCACCGTAGGGAGGGGGAATCCGAGACCACCCGTGTGCCCTCGCGAGGTTGCTCACCACTGTATCAGTTCATCCACAAACCTCCTCGTGAGGCAATCCACCAAAAGGCAAGAGTAGGGTTTTATGCTTCGCAGCAGCCCGAACCTGGGTAAATCCTCGTGTGTTAGCCTTCTTCCTTGCGATTGAGTGAGTTCGATCGGGCTAGGCTGTGGAGCTAGGAGCTTGAGATCGAAGCTAGTGGGAATCTTCGCACACGCCCCTGAGTTCGAACCTCTTTGGGTTTTGCGGAGCCCGAAATCCGACATTTGGCGTGCAAGGTAGGGGGCGTGTCGGGATACTTCCGCGAGCTTCACCTCGCCTCCGCTCGCCGCTCCCATGGCCAAAGGGCACTGAGCCCACGCTGAACGCTGGGCTGCTCACGTCGCTAGGGCGGCGCCTGCAGGCCACGGCGCCCCGCGCCGCCTTGCCCCCCCGTTGGCGGACGCAATCGCCGGCCCGGCTTTCGACAGGCGCCGGGGCATGCCGCCCTCATCCACCGCGCAGCACGACATCGTCGCCTCGACTCCCACCTGCATCCACTTCACGGCGTTGTCCTCCCTTGTTCACAGCGACCTGATGCACGAGCGAGTCACGCTCCTCGTGGCCCGCGAACTGCAGCGCTACAACACCGCCCGCAACCGCTACAACGACTGGCTGCGTCGCACGACAAGGCGCGCCAGCGCAGCCGGCGTGGTCCACACGCTCCCTTACGGAACGGGCCTGGGGGCTCGTGTCCATGGAGCCCCTCAGCCAGCCGGCGCAGCGCCGAGGACACGCGGATGCCCCTGGGAAGCGCGTTACGACACGCGCCCGCCAGGGGTGCGGCCCAGGGCATCAGGCACGTAGGAGTTCACCCCCAGCGCAGACGAAGATCTATGGGAGACGCTGGCCGTGCGGAGTGGGCGCAGCCTCGCGCCTCCCAGCACGCACGCCGCGCCTAAAGTGGGCAGCCGGCGACTCGTCTACACCCGCACCCGGGGACTCGAGCACCTCCACGACGACCATACCGACGGGCGCCCAAGCCGCGAAGGGTGCAGCGACAACCACTACCATGAGAGGAGGAGCATTCACGACCTCGCGAGCGGCTCTCGCCGGGGCTGGCATGGGCGGCCTCGCGAGGGCAGCTGGCGGGGTCGGTCTTGCGAAGGTGCCTGGCATTGGCAGCTTCGTGAGGCCCGCCCGCTAGTGGGGAGCTACCCTGAGCAGGCGCCTGAGTCCTCGGACCGGGCGCCACCTGCCTGGGGACGGAGGGTGGAGCACACGCCCATGCCCCCAGGCCAGGCGCTCCCGGCCTGGAGACAGAGGGTGGAACACACGCCCATGTCCCCAGGCCAGGTGCTCCCTGCCTAGAGACGGAGGGCGGAACACACGCCCATGTCTCTAGGACGGGCGTCGCCTGCCCAGAGACGGAGGGTGGAACACACGCCCATGTCACTGGGCCAGGCCTCACCCGTCTGGCGTGCCCGGAAGACTCGGGCTCCCCCTGCGCTCGAGGGCCCGTTCAGAGCCGACCCCGCTTCGCCGCATGATGCTTGGGGGTAGGAAGTGGGCTCCATGTCCAGGAGGCATGGAGCTCCCTACGCACCCCCGGGCTCAACCCATGACACTCTCACATAATAATGAGTGGGCTGTATACGCCCGGAGCCCCCCGAGGATGCAGAGGGGTTCCCACCCACGTCCAAGTTGAAGCCCCATGCTCCGTGCTGGCGGACAACACTGTCCTCCAATGACTATGCCCACGCCTAGTGGAAGCCCTACGCTCCGCGCTGGGGAGAAGACGAAAATGAAGACTAGACTAGGCGCTGGACGCGGCTGTTCTTTGCCCCTTTTTGTATTCGAATTTGCCACCTTTTGAAATGAAATTTGGAGTTCTTGCGATTTTCTTCAAGAAAGGGGGAGGGACATTCTTTTTGGTAACGATCTCCGTTCTGCGTTTTTTTTCTTTGAGAAGTTCGGTAGTTGCCGGCCCCTTTTTTCTCCCTCGCGCGTCCCGTAAGCGAGGGCTCGGCAGAGTGGGCGCGTTCCTGTGCACACCCTGCCAAGGCCTTGGCGTTCGGACACTCGCAGAACGCGATCGGCCGAACCGGCAGAGACTCTTGGCACAAAAGGAGTACAATGCTACGTATCACGTCATACGGAAGCATCTTCAAAAAGTCTTTCCAAAATACATTCACGTCATCGCAGGGCCGCATTTATAACCTTGACAGGTAAACACGAAGACTGCCTATGGAGACATGCCGCCATCATCGCCCTCATCATCATCACCATCGCCGGACTCACGCTCCTCGACCTCAAGCTGGCCCTCCCAGTCAGCAGAAGAAAACTCCGCGATCAAGTCCTCCACATGGTCCTCCACCCACTCGGCAAGGGCACCTTGGACCACTTCGGGCACGGGGGCAAGCACAGCCTCGAGGTCGAAGTGTGGGTCGAGGCAAAGGAGGTGGCAGAAGACGCGTGAAGCCGCCCGCGCGAGGAGGTCGCGGCGTTTCTCCTCCAAAAGTTCGCGGATCTTCTCCGCACCCCCCTCAAGACACTCCACTAGCTTGGAGAAGAAGCCTAGGTACCCTGCATCATCAGGGACGAGTGGGCTCGAGACGCTTTCTCCGCAGATGCTGCTCAAGGCCCGGCGGGCCCTCTTCTCGAGGGACTGGAACATCTTGGAGGGCATATGCTGTAGGCCGCGAGCATGGTCCGCCTCGTCCGAAGCCTTCTCCGCGAGGGAAGTGACGCCCTTTACCTGCTTATAGAGGAAAGACAGCTCGGCCTCGGTAACAGCCTGGGCGTCCATCGCGGCCTTCCGGCGTTGCTCCACAAAAACTAACCTTCTCCTGAGGTCATCGGCCTCGCTTTTCAGGTTGTCGCATCGCCTGCAGAAACGGGACTCCTAGAGCTTCAACTTTGCACGATAATCCTGGAGGAGGGTGCGTCGAACCTCCGCCACCTTGTCGCTTATTCGTCCCTGAACCTTCGCCTCACGGGTGTCGAGGGAGTCCTCGGCGAGAGACACTTGGTGCTCCCTCACCTCCAGCCTCTCGCACTCCAGGCTCTGCTCCAGCGCCTCCATCGTCAGCGCGTCTTCGGGTATGCGGGGCCCCGCACCGCCAGTGGGCATCTCGATTGTCAGGTCGTCAAGTGCAGCCCTGCGCACCTGGATTTGCCTTTCAAGGGCGGCATTGGAAGCTCGAAGCTCCTCAAAGCGTTCCTCCGAGGCCTTGCGGCGGCTGTCAGTGGCTTAGGCCTCTGCAAGGGCGCGATCGCGGGCCTCCATCGCCGTGGCAAGGGACCCCTCGGCATCTGCATGGGCATGCTCACGTTGCAGACGGCCGAGGTTGACGGCGACCCCAAGACGGTGCCATTCTCGTGCGAGGCACTGGCACTCCGCCTTAGGGCGGGTGTCGGTGTCGGCGAGCTCAACCCCAAGGCGCCCCAGCGCGCTCGCTGCGGCGTGGAGCAGACCACGCCGCGTAGCGCTGCGGCCACACGCGAGCTCGAGCGCCCGGCCAGGGCTTTCGCCTTCCCCTGAACCAGTAGGAAAGGCGTGTGAAGGGCTGCATGTCCCCGGCGCGAGCCCGGGGGCTGGGGGCTCCTCCCTTTTCTCCCCGGGTGGAAGCGGCGCCTCGTGGGAGCCCGCGTCTTCGCTCGAGGAAGGCCTCAAGGCACGGGGCGACTGGTTCTCAGAAAAGACCGTCAGTGGAGGACACAGCCCCCCCCCCCCCCCCGCAAGTTGAAGGCCGCGCATGGAGAAGATCGCGGGAAGCTAGCGCTCAAGACCCCCCAAGGGCAGCACGAGCTCGGGCACATGCGCCATTCCGCGTAGGGTTCTGTGGCCCGCAGAATGCAAGGCCAGCATGGGTCCGGCGACCTCGGGAGGCTGCGCTGGCGGCGCATCTCTCTCTTCGTCAGGAGGAGACCTGCGGAGCAGAGACTCAGAAGGTGCACATCAGGAGGAGACTGAAGGGGTTCGGACGCTTACTCATCCACGGCGATCCATTTCCTCTTCATCGGCACCCACAGCACTGGGCTGCGGCTGCCCCCGGGCCCCTTCCTTTTCTGACGGACGCGGGGGCCTGGGGACGGTTCGTTGACGTCTGATGCCAGGCGCCCTGTAGCGGAGGCGGCGGCCGTCTTCACCAACGCCGTGTCGTCCTCGCCCCCAGGCAGGGCCGTGGCAAGAGCCTGAGGGACGGGCGGCGCAGGGCGCCCCTCACCAGCTGGGCGGGGAGCCTCGGCTTCAGGACCCTCGGGGCCCGAGGCCCTCATGAGGGGATCGGTCCGAGGCCCCCTCCCTCCGAGGGAAGTAACCCCCACTCGTCGAAGCGTGGCATCTGCCGGGCGAAGGCTTCCCAATCCCTGTGGTTGTACAGGGGGAGCCCATCCTGGGGAAGCTCGCCCGGTTCCCCACCGGTCAGGCGGCGGAGTAGTTCGTGCAACGCACTGGAAGGAAGAGGGGGAACATGGAGCCTCATGGCGTCGTGAGGGCCTGTGAAGGTCCACATCGGGCATGAATGGCGCTGAAGAGGAGCAATCCGTTGGCGGGTGAACTCCCGCACCACCATCGCCATTGTCACCCCCGCCTTCTTCAGTTCTGCCAGCCTGGCCGAAACCTACGCGAGCCGCAGGTCGTCAAGCTCCTCGTGCTCCCACCCGGGGCTCGGCTCTGCGGGGACCGACGGGATTTGGAGCGGGGCGCTGGGCTCAGCAACATCGACGTACATCCACTGCCTCCGGAAGCCCTCTGCATTCGGGGAAAGCCGGGCGTCGGGGGGCCCGTCGGCCGTAGCATCGACTGCCCTCAAGGACACGCATCCCGAACAATGCCCCCGGGGTTCAACTGGAGTGAGAAGAAGTGGCGAAGTAGAGCCACAGAAGGGGATACGCCGACAAAGGCCTCACACAGAAACGCAAAAGCACAAAGGAGGACGATGGAGCCAGGGTCAAGATGCAACGCATGGACCTGATAATGCGCAAACACGGCGGAGAAGAAGTCTGAGAACGGCAGTAGCAAGCACGAGAAGAGGGCATGGAGATGGAGGGGAATACTGGTGGCCTCCAGGTCAGTCTGAGGTCGCGAGCCCAGCCAGATCTTGGTCGCCCCCACTCATTGGAGCCGGCGGCGACTGCCAGAGGTACCTTCTCTAGCCCTTCAAGATTGACCACAGAGGATCGACCTAACGCGGGCTCCGGCGAAGACGAAGGCCCCGACGCCTTCGGAGCCTCGCCCCCTCTCTTTTTGGGGGCCATGGCAGACGGCCAGGTCGGGGAAGACGCAAGATTTGGCTGGGAAGGCACGAGCCGTGGGAGAAGGGAGAACGAACGACAGGTTTGATGGGGAACAATGACGGCTCGGTGGCGTGCGCCCGACTGTTTGTCAGCAAGGGCAGTTGCCGAGGTAGCGCAAAGAAGTGGAGGCGTCAGCGTTTCGGAGGGCTCCGCGTGTCAAGCCTGGCCCGCAGGCGATTGGGGCCCACGGCGCTTCAGGCCATCTTCTCTGGCTTCGCCCCGAAGCCAACTTGAGCGCGCCTTGGGCCCGGGGGCTACTGTCGGCGTCCTGGGAATGGGGGTACCTAGACTTGCCTGCCTGCGGCCCAGGGCGTGGCCCACTTCGACAACCAGCATGGCCCGGCGCGGTTTCACTCAAGGCAAGGCCCTCGCGAGGAGGACAGCGCCAAGACCCCTGGAGAGAGAAGGCCACCCCAGGCTGCCTCCTGAGGAGCGGAGATCTCTATGCAGCGCCCGGCCTCGCGAGGTCGGGAGTGACGCGGGCCATGCCAGGCGAGCACTAGTGCGCATAGAGAAGACATTTTCCTATTTGGTGCAAAGGAGGCAAGGGCGTACACGGATTCCCAAGGCGCCCCACAAAAGGCCATTATAAATAGAGGCTAGGCTGCACCGTAGGGAGGGGGAATCCGAGACCACCCGAGTGCCCTCGCGAGGTTGCTCACCACTGTATCAGTTCATCCACAAACCTCCTCGTGAGGCAATCCACCAAAAGGCAGGAGTAGGGTTTTACGCTTCGCAGCGGCCCGAACCTGGCTAAATCCTCGTGTGTTAGCCTTCTTCCTTGCGATTGAGTGAGTTCGATCTGGCTAGGCTGTGGAGCTGGGAGGTTGAGATCGAAGCTAGTGGGGATCTTTGCACACGCCCCTGAGTTCGAACCTCTTTGGGTTTTGCGGAGCCCGAAATCCGACACATGCCCGGAGCTTTGAGGAAGGCGACCTTGTCCTTAGGCGCGTTCAATCCACTAAGGGTACCAACAAGTTGACGCCGAAGTGGGAAGGCCCTTACCGGGTAGCACGAGTCACCAGACCTGGCGCTGTCCGTCTGGAGACCGAAGATGGCATCAAATTGCTTAACTCATGGAACATTGAGCATCTTCGTAAGTTCCACCCGTAAGGCGCGGTTGTCGGGCTCAGTCCCCGGCAGCCACCTTTTGTACAAGCCTTGCCACAGTTGCATGTAACCCTTTGTACAAAGCCAGGCGCAGACCCTGTGCACGCAAAAAATAAAGCAATGCATTGCATCATATCATCAAATTGCATGTCTACTATGCATTTATCTTATGTTGCAATGTTATCGCTTTTAAGTTTTTAGAAATGTACTAGAGTACTTAACGAGCCTGTAAACCTTGTCACTGTGTTCTCTCCCCAGAGACAGAGACCTATTGATTTACATGTTTTACTGCCAGGAAAACAAAGAAGAAGGGCAAGGGAACAAGGACGGTAGCTCGTCGTACTCCAGAAAGGGATACTACGTGAAAAGATAAGACTAATCGCGTATCCCATGTTCGCTGCTATCTTACTTCCTTTATGGAAACACCTCCCTTTTTCCTTTTTGACTGCATGCCACGAAGTTCATCCCGTAACGGAAACCCTTGTCGGGATGAGCCGCCTCTCAGCTCCTGTTGATCACCAGCTCTGGGGGGCCGCAACGATACCGACAAGGAGCTTTGCCGGGGAACAAATCGTCCTGCTGCCGGGGGTTTGCTACCCCTTTGGCGCTCGCGGTTAATGCTAACCCGGCAAGTATTTCCATGCGGCAAGGACAAACATACTGGCGCAGTACAAACAAAAAGGAAGGAAGGGATAGTACTTAAGGAAGAAAAATAGCATTCATTCATTTTTTGATACAAATTTGATAAAGATTCATTGGAGGGTTCCATTCTAATAGATCTTTATTTGACTTTCTCCCCTAGAAGCAAGCTACAAAAAGAAAAAGGGCGAAAGGGGGACCTAAGCAGAAGCCCAGCCTGACCCCGTCAGGGTTGTCGGGGAACGGCTCGGTGGGACCACCGGCCAGGAAGACGAAGCCGAAGTCCACGAGCCTGCCAAGGTCCAGCTGGGGGGAAGAGGCAGCGCCCAAGTCAAGAACCCCCGGCAAATCGCTCTGTCGGGGGGAGGCTCGCTGACGGTGATGGTGCGGCCGGCGGTCAGCTGGAGTCCAGGTCGTCATACTCCAACTTGACGGCCTAGAGCTCACTGTCACCGTCTTCACCGACACTGTCCTCCTCGTCGCTATCGCTCGAGGAGGAGCTTTCATCGTCACTCGAGCTCTCTTCACAGCAGCCGAGACGAGCGCCTGAACACCCATAGATCTTGATGGAGAGCGTGTCAGCCTCCACCAGCTTGTAGCGGAGGAAGTACCCACCCATAAAATTGTGAGCGCGTGCGAAGGTTTTCCACCCGCACCTAAGGAACATGGTGCGGGGCACCGGGAACTCGACGTCGGCCCGCACAGCGCCATTGCAGCGGCCGTGCATGCGCAACCACATCGCGTGCGGATTGTCGACCTCCATCACCCTGGCGAAAGGACGAGGGAGTCGCAAACGGCTATGAGGAGGGCCACGTAGCCCGATGACGAACTCCAACGCCGTGCTTTTAGTATGTTCTGTTGCTGGGAAAGGAACCGCCACCGGAGGAGAGTTGGGGGCGGCGCTCCGCCTCCCCCGGCCACGAGCCCCGCGCTGGCCCCGGCCTCTTCCAGCTCTTCCACCGCGCGCACTGGAACCACCTCCCGTCGCCGCGGCTGAAGCAGCGGCATGATCCCGAAGGGAAGCTCTCGTCGCCCCGGCGGAAGCTGAGAGTCGTCCTCGCGCCCCTCGTCATGGTGAAGGAAAGCACAAGCAATGTGGGCTTGGGATTAAGGAGGAGAAGGAGATGGATGAGCATCGCCGCCGTGACCCCCCTAATTTATAGGGGAGGGCACGGGGGCTGGCTCTCCTCCGCTCCAGAGCGGACGGCCATCTCCACCAATCCCACTACCCATGATCACGGGCGAACAGGTAACCGCCTCGATGCTCCAATCCCTGGTGCTGCGGTTTCTGCCACTCCCACGCCTGTGGGCTATGCGCATCCACCGCAAATTCCCCGCAATGCATGCGGCACGCGTGGCGGAAATGGCCTGAGGTAGCAAGTAAGTATGGACTTAAAGGTCGGCAGTTACTCCCTCATATTGCACACGTGTGCATAAAATTTGGGCCTGACCCAACAGCGCTGTGCAAGCGCGTCTGGCCCAGAACCGGGGGCTCCTGTCGGTGCACTAGGAATGGGGTACTCAGTGCCCCTGACTTATGCACAGGCAGTAGCAGCACGACCCCGCCAACACCAACTCAAGGCAAAGAGGCCGTTCTACGTGAGATCAAGAAGCGCATCAAGAAGATAACATCAACATCCAAGACCCCGGCAGAGGCAGTCTACACTGGCTACCAACGACGGCAAGCTCAATGCAACAACCCAGGAGGGGCCCAAAGCGCGCGCATCTTCAGGAAGACCCAGCAAGCCATCCCCCGGCACGCGCGAGCCGATCGACCATCTCTCCACCGCATCGTGACGCCAGTCACTTGTCGATGCGGCGTCGAGCCCTCAGGTGGCTAAGAGGCTCTTGCTAAGCATGTGGCGACACACCGGAAGACAGATTATGCCCAGTTGACACCCATCCAGAGGCGTGTCGAGACACTAAGCAACAGCCACCTAAGCGGTGGTAAGAGCTTGCCAGGGATGCATCCCCGCGCGCCATTTAGACTAGCAATCATGGTATTTTGTCCTAAATGCCAGAGTTAGGTATGATAGCTCTATTAGCTATCTAATCGATAGATAATGACTGTTTTGCCACTGAGGTTGCCACTTGCCCTATAAAAGGAGGCCCAAGGCAACCTAGCTCAAGATTCGGACCTTTGGACACTTGTACTAGCGTAGGAGCTCGCCCGAAGGCAACCCTTGCCGGGTTAGAGCGCTGCGTGTGCTTCGTGTTCCCTGAGATCAATCCACCAAAGCAGGAGTAGGGTTTTATGCTTCTCAGTGGCCCGAACCTGGGTAAAAACACCAGCGTACCATCGTCGTGCTGCCTCCATGGCCTCTGTTCTTTGTGCAACGTGACCTCCCCTCTGCCGAACCACTAAAAGGGACCTCTGGTCCCATAGGCTATCATGTGCATCCGTGCCCCAACACAGTTATGTTGCAACGTTTGATACACACAAGGTACTCCTCCGGTGTCAGTGAGTTGCATGTTCTCATGATCATAGGAACAGATACTTGACACGCAGAAAACAATAGCAATAAACTTGACACGATCATATGCTACATTCATAGTTTGGGTATTGTCCATCACATCATTCTCCTAATGATGTGATCACGTTATCAAATAACAACAAATGTCTATGGCCAAGAAACCTTGACCATCTTTGATCATTGAGCTAGTCTAGTAGAGGCTCACTAGGGACACAGTGTTGTCTATGTATCCATGCTATGATCAGTGGAAATATGCCCTAGAGGCAATAATAAATTAGTTATTATCATATTTCCTTGTTCATGATAAATCGTTCATTATCCATGCTATAACTGTATCGATCGGAAACTCAGATACATGTGTGGATACATAGACAACACTGTGTCCCTAGTGAGCCTCTACTAGACTAGCTCGTTGATCAAAGATGGTTAAGGTTTCCTGACCATAGACATGAGTTGTCATTTGATAACAGGATCACATCATTAGGAGAATGATGTGATGGACAAGACCCAACCGTAAGCATAGCAGTTGATCATGTCAAGTTTATTGCTATCGTTTTCTACATGTCAAGTATCTGTTCCTATGACCATGAGATCATGCAACTCACTGACACCGGAGGAGTACCTTGTGTGTATCAAACATCGCAATGTAACTGGGTGTCTATAAAGGTTCTCTACAGGTGTCTCCGAGGGTGTCTGTTGGGTTGGCGTGGATCGAGACTGGGTTTTGTCACTCTGTATGACGGAGAGGTATCTCTGGGCCGTCTCGGTAATACAACATCACAAGAAGCTTGCAAGAAATGTGACTAAGGAGTTAGTCACGGGATCTTGTATTATGGAACGAGTAAAGAGACTTGCCGGTAATGAGATTGAACTAGGTATGAAAATACCGACGATCGAATCTCAGGCAAGTAACATACCGATGGACAAAGGGAACTGCATACGGGATCGACCGATAAAGATCTTCGTAGAATATGTAGGAGCCAATATGGGCATCCAGGTCCCGCTATTGGTTATTGACCATAGTGGTGTCTCGGTCATGTTTGCATAGTTCTTGAACCCGCAGGGTCTGCACACTTAACGTTCGGTGACGATTTGGTATTGGTGAGTCATATATGTTGGTGACCAAAGGTTGTTCGGAGTCCCGGATGAGATCCCGGACGTCACGAGGAGTTCCGAAATGGTCCGGAGGTAAAGATTTGTATATAGGAAAGTGGTATTCGGGTTCCGGAAAGGTTTCGGGTGTTACCGGTAGTGTACCAGGAGTGCTGAAAGGGTTCCGGGGCTCCACCGGGGGGGCCACCCACCCCGGGGGCCACATGGGCCTAAGAGGTGGCGCACCAGCCCCTGGTGGGCTAGGAAGACAACCCCTAAAGGGCCCATGCGCCCAAGGTGGTAGGTGGGGGTGCCTTGGAGAGGAGGGTGTCCTCCCTAGGCCTTCCACCTCCCTTGTGGGAGGTGGACTCTTCCCCACCTTGACCGGCCGACCCCTCCTTGGAGGAGGGGCTAGGGCTGCGCCCCACCTACCCCCTCCTCCTATAAATAGAGAGGGAGGGCAGCCACACCCCAAGGCATAGGTGCAGCCCTCCCTCTCTCCCTAGATCTGTTTCTCCTCCAAAACGCGTCTGCGGCAGCGCTTGGCGAAGCCCTGCTGAGATTGCTCCACCACCACCGCCACCACGTCGTCGTGCTGCCGGAGAACTCATCTACCTCTCCGCCTCTCTTGCTGGATCAACAAGGCAGAGATGTTATCGAGTTGTACGTGTGCTGAACGCGGAGGTGCCGTCCGTTCGGCGCTAGATCGGAACGGATCGTGATTGGATCGCGGGACGGATCGTGATTGGGTCACGAAGACGTTCGACTACATCAACCTCATTTCTTAACGCTTCCCGCTTAGCGATCTACAAGGGTATGTAGATCCACTCTCCCTCTCGTAGTTGTTGATCTCCATAGATAGATCTTGGGTGTGCGTAGGAATTTGTTTGTTTCCCATGCTACGTTCCCCAATAGTGACATCATGATCCAGGTCTATGCGTAGATAACATGCATGAGTAGAACACAAAAGAGTTTGTGGGCATTGATGTTTAGATTGCTTACTTCCTTAGTCTTATCTTGATTCGGCGCTATTGTGGGATGAAGCGGCTCGGACCAACCTTACTCGTCCACGTACGAGAGACCGGTTCCATCGACTGACATGCACTTTTTGCATAAAGATGGCTGACAGGTGTCTGTCTCTCCCACTTTAGTTGAATCAGATTCGACAGAGACGGTCCTTGTAGAAGGTTAAAAGGCAACTTGATTATCACCGTTGTGGTTTTGCGTAGGTAAGAATCGTTCTTGCTAGATACCCATAGCAACCACGTAAAACATGCAACAACAAATTAGAGGACATCTAACTAGTTTTTACAGGGAATGTTGTGATATGATATGGCCAAAGACATGATGAAATATATTTGATGTATAACATGATCATGTTTTGTAATAGTTTATATCGACTTGCATGTCGATGCATACGGCAATTGGCAGGAGCCATAGGGTTGTCTTTAATTATTGTATGACCTGCGTGTCAATCATTAAGCGCTATGTAATGCTTTACTTTATCGCTAAACGGTAGCAATTGTAGTAGAAGCATGGTTGGCATGACAACCCCGATGGCAACACGATGACTGAGATCATGATGATGGTGATCATGGTGTCATGCCAGTGACGATGGAGATCATGCCGGTGCTTTGAAGATGGAGATCAAAAGCACAAGTTCATGGCCATATCATGTCACCTATGATTTGGATGTGATGTTAATCCTTTTATGCATCTTATTTTGCTTAGGATGATGGTAGCATTATAAGGTGATCCCTCACTAAAATTTCAAGATAAAATTGTATTCTCCCCGAGTGTGCACCATTGCGAAAGTTCGTCATTTTGAAGCACCACGTGATGATCGGGTGTGATAGAATCTACGTTCACATACAATGGGTGCACATGCGAAACACTCGGGTTAAACTTGACGAGCATAGCATGTACAGACATGGCCTCGGAACACAGGAGGCCGAAAGGTCGAACATGAGTCACATAGTAGATATGATCAACATGGAGATGTTCACCATTAAAACCACCTGATCTCACGTGACGATCGGACTTGGGTTGGTGGATTTAGATCATGTCACACCCCTAGCTTAGTCATTGCTCGTCATTGCATAAGCATCATGTCATCATGTTTATTTTCTCTGAAAGTGAATTGAGGGAATTTTCAATCGTCGGAAATCATTAAAAAGAAATGATCAAGTACAAATCTCCCAAATGTGTCCAAGAAAATGTTCCTGTTAAACTCTGAAATTATTGGCAATGGTTAAAATTCAAACAAATAATTTTGGAATAGCAGAAGCATTTATTTTGTGGCTTTTGGTTTAAATCATAGCTATTTGAATTGGAATTATATTTACTATAAAAGAAATATAACTCCAATAATTCTGGAACTTTTAGTGGGGCTTTGGAATAATCCATTTTGCATCCAAAATTGTTTCCAAGAATTTTAGAAAATGATTTGGTGTTAAACTAAATCAAAACAGAGGCAAATAAATAGAAAAGAGAAATAAAAGAGAGAGAGAGAAGTGTTACCTGGGCCTTACCTGGAGGGAAGCCAGGCCCAGCCCACCTCGACCTCCTGTTGTCTTCCTCCTCTGGACAGAAGGACAGGGGCGCGTGGATGCCGTGCGCAGGCACACCCCCGTGCCACCTCCTGCTCACTAACCTGCCTGGATGGATGGATAGACTACGGGAAGCCGTCTGGATCGAGCTCTCCCCCTCACTCCGCTTCCCCCTCGCTCTGTCTCTCCTCCCCTCTCATGGCCGACGCAGCCATAGCCTTGCGCCCCTGACCACCGTAGCCACCGAGCTCCACTCAACGCCCCTCCATGTCCATACGGTCCGCAACGACCTCGCCCTCGTCTCCTCCAAGCCATTCGACGCGGGACGGGCTGATTCGCCGCCGTCTCCATCTTCTTCAACCTCGAGCTGCAAGATCGCCGTCGTCGATTCGCCGATGTCCACCCGTCCCCGAGCTTGCCTAGCTGCTGGTCAGGATCTCCGCGAGCCCTCCTCCATTTCCCCTCCTTTCTCACGCTTAATTCTGGTCCGTAGTCGTCGCCTGCAAGGGCCCGCGAGCTCACCGCCAGCGTCCTTATTGCCGACGTCGCTTCGGCTCGTTCTAGCCCCGTCCGAGCACACAATCGTGCCCCTGGTAATTCCAGGAAGCCGTAGAGCCTCTAAGCTTGCTCGCCCGTGCCGCACAACGCCGTTGCCATCACGCCCGAGCTCCGGCCGCCGTGGAGGTTGACGCCATCGATGATTACGGCCACCCAAGCACCTCCTGCCACCACCTTTCGGCGCTTCTAGTCGCTCCGGTCCCAACGCGCCCCACCGCGCGAGCTATGGTCGCCGGAGTTGGCCAGACGGGCAACGCCGCCGCGTCTGCTTAGCGCCGGCGGCTAAACGCCGATCTGGTGACGTGGCGTGATTAGTTTAGTCTAATTAGGATTAGCTTCTGTCAATGACAGGTGGACCCCACGCTAAATAATTTAGTTAGTGACTTAGTTAAACTCTGTTAATTAACAGTGTGCATGACACGCGGGTCCCACTGGCCAGGTTTAACCTGGACAGGCTCTGTTGAACGATGACGTCACCGTGACCTCACGCTGACGCAATATATACTTTCAAGAATTAAAATAAATTATAAATGATTTATTAAATTTCAGAAAATGCTATAAACTTCTAAAAATCATAGAAAATAATCTATAACTCGGATGAAAATAATTTATATATGAAAAATGATCAGAAAAATCCAATGAACCTGTTTAAGCTGTGATCATGCATGTTTGAGCAAGTTAACATCAGCAAGTAGGACATTTTATGATTAGGGCAATGTATGAAATACCATTTGGAGTTGGCATTCAAACTTATTTGAATTCCACTTCAATTAACTTGGTTAATTATTCCTCTAGATCAATTCAGTACCTTAATTTGTCATGTCATACATCATGGTTGTGCATTGCATGAATTGAATGATGTTCCCTCTTGTTTGCCGGTGTTTGTTCCCCTCCGGTAGACGTTGTTCCGACATTGAGATCGTTGTCACCGATGAAGACTCATTGTTATCTTCAGAAGTGCTAGGCAAGCAAATACCCTTGAGCGTACTGATATGAACCCACTCTCTCGCTCCTACTCCCTTTTACTGCATTAGGGCAATAACGATTCAACTGTTACCTGTTCTCGGTAGTTGAACCCATTCCTTCGCATGACCTATCTTTGTCACAGTAAATAGTTGAAACCACTTAGCATGAGTAGCAACTGTTTGAGCCTTGATGTGCCTACTCATCCATGCTTGCTTACTTACTGTGCCTGCTATGCTTAGAGTCGTGTCGTGTCGGCTCTGATCCATCTGGGCGATGAATCAGAATGGCAGTGTTCATGTCCTACTGTGTGAGAGCTAAGTCTGTGTGAACACGATTTGGTAAAGGTAGCGATGAGAGGCCATGTAGGAGTGCATGGCGGGTTGTCTCATTGGGACCGTCCTTAAGAACTGAGTTCTGTGTTTGTGATCCAAGACAGTTACTGCCACACGTTGGGCCCTGAAATATGACCCCGCTCGACTTATTAATTGCCTAGATCTCTGTCCAGGAGTTGTAACTAGTTTATGGTGTTTGTAGGAAAAGTGTTGGCGGCCGTGCATAGCGCTGCCCGGCGGGGTGGGCTTTGATGTGGTATAGACACAGTGGCACGGTGTACCAAGTGGCACCCGAATGGTGGGCTTGGGAACCCTGCACACATCGTTTGAGGCCGTAGCGGAAACTTCGGCCAGACTTCCATGCGGGTTCAGTCTCAAATAGGCGATAGCCTAGACTAGGGTCTTGTGTGATTGACGGTCGTGGCCGATTCCCTCGCTGGGCTTCCGCTTGAAGGTTGCCGAGGTGCCTTTTTACGTGCACATGGCGATAAGTGGCAGGAGCATGTGTGAAGAAGTACACCCCTGCAGGGTTATGTATCTGTTCGAATAGCCGCGTCCTCGGATATGGACTACTTGGAGAACTTATGTGGTTCATAGACAATTTGACATGGATACTTTAAAATGCGCAAGATAAGCGTGAGTGCTATGGATGGCCTTCTCGTAGGGAGACGGGAGTGAATCCATAGTGGTGTATTGATATGGTGAATATGTGGACTCGTGTGCGCTATCCCACCTCAAAGAAAGTACTTGTAGTCGTAGTATAGGTTAGCCAAGAGTCAAAGTTGGCTTGCTGCAATAAACTCCACAACCCCCTTCATTGAAACTGATGCATATGTAGCTAGATCTAATGTAAGTCTTGCTGAGTACCTTTCTACTCACGGTTGCTTAATTTATGTTTTTGCAGAGGAGACGTCAGTCTCATTAGTGATTCTTGCGACGTTAAGATCGATGTTGACCGGATTAGCTTGAAATCCCAGACAGAGGTCTGGTTCCTTTGGTAGGGTCGTTGTAGCTTTTTAGGCTCCTCCAGTCACTTTTAGTAGATGTCTGTACCCAGACATGTTTTGCTTCCGCTTGTTGCTTGTATGACTTGAGTGTCGGGTCATGTGACCCCTACTTGTATGAACTTATTATGTAAGGCTCCTCCGAGCCTTCTAAATAAATGTTGTGTTGTAGTATGGCTATGTTGTGATGCCATAGTTGTATCTATGCATATCGGACATGTCGTGCGTACGTGTGACGTGTAACGGTATGTATGGGATTCGACACCTAGTTGTCTGCCTCTAGTAGTACTCTTTACGGGGAAATGCTCTTTGTGCTTCCACTGAGCCTTGGTAGCTTGGTATTGCTCCAGACACATTGATTGACCGACGTGTATCCTTCTTGCTGCTGTGTCTGTCCCTTCGGGGAAATGTCTCGCAGTGTAATGGAGTCCATGTAGCCTGCTATGACTCGTCTACTCGCAGTTGATGACATTTATGTCCCACGGTGTAATGGAGTCCCTGTAGCTTGCTATGACTCGTCTACACACGCTGATGATCGACACCTACATTGTTGGGTTACGTATGCCTCTCCCTGTATGGATGTGCTATTTGGGTTGTACGACTAGTCATGTCGACCCGGGTTCTTGGACATTTGAATGCTAGCGACATATTCACATTCGTGAGCCAAAAGGCGCAAACGGTCCCGGCCCAGGTAAGGTGGCAGCCGTGGAGATAACCGTGCGTGAGGCCGCAAAGTAATGTGAAGTGTTACATGCTGGATTCTTATGGCTTAGGATCGGGTCCTGATAGCGTTGGTATCAGAGCTTGACTGCCTGTAGGATTACCAAGCCAAACTGGTCGATGTTGAGTCTAGAACTGCTTTAGTTATATAAGGGAATTGATTGTGGAAGGGAACGTAAGATTATTTTTACTCCTTTCCTTGTGTCATTCTAATTCTGAGTCACCCTCTTCCTTATTCTATGGGGTGAAGAATTAGGCTTCTCACCTATCTATCAGGATGACGAGTTACTATCTTGCAGAGTTATAGGATAGTTGATGTGTTCCTGGATCGATGTCTCTATAAGAATTCAGTTTTTGTGTTGTCAGTTTTCATGCAGGTTGCCTCATATTTCATGCCCGTACAGCCATTATGCTGTCCGAGTTATCCAAGGTTTATAAATATTCTGATGCAATTGCAAATCCTTTCATCCCGATTCAATGTCTTTTGGCCAGACAAAGCACACAAATTATTGTGTTGAGGTACTCTACTACCTCAACGTATATGTTAAAGGTGTTTAGGAAACCATGTTGTCTCAGTGAACCACCCAACGGTCTAGTTGTGTCTTGCGTTCCAAGTGTGATGATTCTGGCCATCGTTATCGAAAGCATGCCGTGATGCTACTTAGTCAGTAGGTATTCTATTTCTGGGTTCTTGAACCCAAGAATCATTTTGCTCACTCCCGTTGATAGTATTTGCTCGTTCCTTTAGGATATTAGCAACCTTTGTGATAGTCTTCAAGGTCGTGGTACATCATTCTTCCAATACCATGAACCAGTTATGGCAGAAGTTCCTCGTGAACTGAAGATCACAACAAGAGTGTTCTTCATGGGTCCTCCATTCTATAGTTGTGAGTCTGCCAATCCTACCTTTCTGCATGGGTTATCTAGAAGAAACATGTTGAACGTTGTTCGACGTATTCAATCTATGCATCTACAACTCAGAAAATCATGTTCTCTTGAGTTGCCCCTCTTCAATTGTATTTTGACCTTCATCTATCAGTGGATAGTCAAGAGTATGTCATGCATTTGTGTTATCGATGTTGACTATTCTTGTGGTCCGTCAAGCCATTCTATTTCAGAATGACTAGGAGAAGCAAACTCCAGTACCTCATCCATTTTTAGGATTGGGTCAAAGCAGTTGTATTCTGCAAATCGAAATGCCAATCCAGCTTTTGTTCTGTTCCACCTTGAAGTATTACCCCCTTTAAGTCAGGATTGTCATGGGAATTGCACCACCTCTTATGACTTCTTGATACAGTGATACTTCTCGCCATCATCATTCACTCCTTTGTCTCTGTGTTGTTGTAACCAGAATACCGACAAGTGAATCGTGATGCGTGAAATCAAAACTTCTAGCAATCCAATTGCTTGGAGGTTAATGGAAAATAATGTCATTCCTAGTGTGATGGTTATCGAATCACCACTCTAAGATTGATCATGCGACCTAGTCCATCTTCCATGGTGCACTCTTCGATCAAAGAGTTAGGATTGTGTCAATCCCTCGCTCTTTTAATCATATTGTCTCGCCTTGAAAAGCGAGATTGTTCTTGAGCTTAATAACATATTGGTGGTTCGTGATTTTCCGAATATCCTCTCGGAAGTATCACCAGGTTGTCCCCTGACCGTTATGTTGAGTTCGTGATCAAGTTGGTTTTTCTATAAACCACCCCTTCTCCAAGAATCTGTGTTGGGTACCCCTGAGCTAGTTGGTTAAGCTAAACAACAACTTGGAGAGTTGGAAGATAAATGCTTCGCCTGACTTAGCTCATGTCAAAGGGGATATCTTTTGTGTTTTTGGTGTGTGTGTGTTGGAGAAAGATGATGTCTTCATCGATCGATCCTTGTGATCAGCTGATGCATCCATTGTCTTGTCAAACGTTTGATTTGGATATGGGCTATCGTCGAATCAAACTCAGAACCAAGGGTTCTCGCAATGTTGTCTTACTCGTGGCTAATCCCTCGAGCTTACATCATTATACCTTTTGGTCTGACCAATGCTATGCTCTTGCTCACATAGTTGTGGAATTCCGTCTTCTTGGATATTTTGATGAATTGTTGTTGAGACCATCGGCAACATTTTCATTGTTCACAACTCATGTTGGACATTAAGTTAGCATTGGAAATTTTGTAGACAATATCTTCGTGTCCCGTACATGGAGTATATGTTAGGTGTAAGAAGTGACTTCGTCTCCGTTCACGTGCATTTGATGCAAGTTGCCGCCGTGAATTTGAGAAGAGTTATCTTGCCTCCTTTGGCATCATCCCAAGTCAGTCATGCACGTGCAAAGTATGCTATGGTTTGATAGGCTGGCCCCCTCCAATCCATATGTGTCTCCTAGCACACCAAGCCACTGAATGACTTGTTCAAGGAAAATAAGTTATGTGCTATTCTTGAAGGTACCAGACGGACTTGCACCCAGCTTCGTTATCCGCAATGGTGGTTCCTAACCAGAACTCGGAAGTGTTTTGTTGTACGACCTCCATGTGATCATGCTTGTCTTGGACAGTGTGTTCACACATGAGTCTTGCAATCCAGCTCATCTTTTGGAGTTGGCCTCCGTAGTTCATTTCCCGAGAATCTCGCAACATCCTCTCGTCGATTTGTGTTGCAAACTTTCTCCCTCGGACATGCTGAGTCTGGAGTATCCTATCACCAACCAAATCTGAATCTCAGGCAGATATGATGGTTGGGATGTTTTACAAGTATTATAATATTGGTCTACCTATAACCCGATAAGGCGATGTTGTGGCTAACGCACCTAGCCGAAAGACCTACTATTATAGTATCTTGTATCAGCAACTTGGCCACTCCCCCGCGAGGACTCCGTATGACTTATTTTACAAGTTATTCCTCATGGACCCCTTGAGCCCCCGAAGTCCGACCTTTACTTGATGTCCTACACGTCACCTTTAATTGGGTTACGCTATTCCATCAAGGAGAACATTAGAAGCAGAGTGCTAAATGTCTCTCGGTCGATCATCCAGATTTTGTTTCCTTGGCGTAGCTAAGGTGAAATCTGGGAAAGTGTTGTCTTCCTTTGCATCTGCATCCTCCTTCATTATTCGTCATGGTAGTATGATGTGTTGACATGGTCCTTGGCATGGATGTTGGTAAAACCCTGATGAATATGGGAATGCTCAAGTTCTTGAGAGCACGCTCAGACACTAGGTTATACCTCGGTATCATTTGGAAGTGCCTTCCGGTTACCGAGCTATCCTATAACTCTAGTTTCTTTTCCAAACTGAGTATGCCAATTGCTCGAATTCCTTCAAACGATCGTTTGTGAGTTGCCTTAGGCTGGTATAAAGAGTTTCAATGATCTCTGTATTAAAAGTAATTCTTTTTGCCACTTAAGGGATAATCCTATGAGTCACCTTCCCTAAGGTGCCCGTTATGGTATGAAGGGCAACTAACTCCTTGCTACTTTGAAAACCCATGCTCCATCCTAGCTAAGCGTGGAATTGTTGCCTACCAATTGAACCTATGTCATCTGCCTCATTCCATCAGCCCTGATATCTGTTTTGTGTCTCAGCTCAAGGGACGTTCGTACGTCTCACTCTATGAGTTGGTCGTGAGTTGCTTGATCTTCGAGAAGATCGAATCCTGTAGAGCTTTCCTGTTCTTTTGTCGTCGTGTTGGATGAAGATGTCGAAGGCAAAGATGTCAAGATCAACATGATGCAATGAATAAACATCTTCAAGAATTGCAATTGGATCGTGAAGATTGTGATAGTTTGTGTTCCCTTTGTCCTCTTACCCTACGCTTGAATCTCGGGACGAGATTCTTGTTTAGTGGGGGTGAGTTGTCACAGCCCTAGCTTAGTCATTGCTCGTCATTGCATAAGCATCATGTCATCATGTTTATTTTCTCTGAAAGTGAATTGAGGGAATTTTCAATCCTCGGAAATCATTAAAAAGAAATGATCAAGTACAAATCTCCCAAATGTGTCCAAGAAAATGTTCCTGTTAAACTCTGAAATTATTGGCAATGGTTAAAATTCAAACAAATAATTTTGGAATAGCAGAAGCATTTATTTTGTGGCTTTTGGTTTAAATCATAGCTATTTGAATTGGAATTATATTTACTATAAAAGAAATATAACTCCAATAATTCTGGAACTTTTAGTGGGGCTTTGGAATAATCCATTTTGCATCCAAAATTGTTTCCAAGAATTTTAGAAAATGATTTGGTGTTAAACTAAATCAAAACAGAGGCAAATAAATAGAAAAGAGAAATAAAAGAGACAGAGAGAAGTGTTACCTGGGCCTTACCTGGAGGGAAGCCAGGCCTAGCCCACCTCGACCTCCTGCTGTCGCCTGCAAGGGCCCGCGAGCTCACGTCGGCGTCCTTATCGCCGCCGTCGCTTCGGCTCGTTCTAGCCCCGTCCGAGCACACAGTCGTGCCCCTGATAACTCCAAGAAGCCATAGAGCCTCTAAGCTTGCTCGCCCGTGCCGCACAACTCCGTTGCCGTCACGCCCGAGCTCCGGTCGCTGTGGAGGTCGACGCCGTCGATGATTACGGCCACCCAAGCACCTCCTGCCACCACCTTTCGGCGCGCCTAGTCGCTCCGGTCCCAACGTGCCCCACCGCGTGAGCTGTGGTCACCGGAGTTGGCCAGACGGGCAGCGCCGCCGCGTCTGCTTAGCGCCGGTAGCTAAACGCGGATCTGGTGATGTGGCAGGATTACTTTAGTCTAATTAGGATTAGCTTTTGTCAATGACAGGTGGACCCCACGCTAAATAATTTAGTTAGTGACTTAGTTAAACTCTATTAATTAACAGTGTGCATGACACGCGGGTCCCACCGGCAAGGTTTGACCTGGACAGGCTCTTTTGACCGATGACGTCACAGTGACCTCACGTTGACGCAATATATACTTTCTAGAATTAAAATAAATTATAAATGATTTATTAAATTTCAGAAAATGCTATAAACTTCTAAAAATCATAGAAAATAATCTATAACTCGGATGAAAATAATTTATATATGAAAAATGATCAAAAAAAATCCAATGAACCTGTTTATGCCATGTGGCACCCCGATAGAGGGCCGACACACGCCATCCCCAGGATAAGACCTGGCGCACGTCAAAGACATGATACAGCAATTCCAGGCACAAAAATGGCTTTATTAATTATAATGGAGTATTACAATACTGTTGCTTACAACAATATTACATAGCTCCAAGGCTAACTAAATGGCAGTCGGGGTTTTGTATCGATGGCGACGACGTCTCTGGCTGGGCTCCATAACTCACAGGACTGGCTAGGCTACGATCTAGCACGACAGATCTTCTCCTGCAACTGGCCACGTGCAAGGCCAGGTGAGTACTTTGAATGTACTCGCAAGACAACCAAATACATAGCATCCAAACAAGCAGATGACAAAGCAAGCCCTATGCTATGCATGAATTACTCCTAAGCATGGCATGAAATTAACAGGAAAACATGGATCAAGCATGGCATATCATGGATCAGGCATATAATCTATGGCAAGATCACACTAAATGCTTAGAATACTTACTGTACCGAATACCAACTTACTCTCTTCTGGGTTGTCCCACAACCCTCGAAATACTCATGATCCAACCTGAACTGACTCAAATCCAATCCAAATCATGTGGCCATCCGACCACGCATCATATAGCCATCTCTTGACTAACATATCATATTTGTGACATCATCTGATGTCTACCCAAGATGAGTTCTTCCATCATTATCACCATTACCGTGGTTGACCACCTAGTGAGGTCTAGACGGGCTATCCAATACCGTGGACGCGGCTATTCGAATAGATTCTTACACTCTGCAGAGGTTGCGCACTTTACACACACCATGAAGCACCTGGCCTCGTGATTCCACTCGGGTGGACCAGCGTTGCTTCAACAAAACCTGCCTGACTCGTCACTCTTTCATCGTACCACCGGCACTCATCCTCCCCCGGAGGTCTACGTTGGGTGGCCCCTGTGTCCTCATGACACCTGTGTCCTCATGACACCGGCCACCGTCGTGGCCAAACTATCTGTCCCAAACAGGGATCAGATTGTCCCAAACGGGGACCGCGCGCAAACAAACAAACAAACAACTGGGCTCACGGGGTTATCACCGCCTACCTGATCAGGGTAGCACGCGTGCATAACCCTCCCTCTTTGGAAGTACCGGTGAAAGAGCACGCGGTCAGACCAAGTCAAGTCCGTCCCATACCGGCAAATGTGGTTGCACGGGTAAGCCCGGACAGGTGACTCAAGATCAACCAACTACATTTGGTTTATTAGTCCAACTCAACATATCCATCATCGTACCATTGCATCGACATTTATAATTGCCAATAATCGCTTAACAATAGTATGGCAAGATCATAATACTGATAGTCACGGCATGGGATCAACCATAGTACTAACATGTCAATATTATTAACAATATTATTATTAGGATGGCAATATGACATTAGATGAAAAGTAATGCTAGAATCTATACCGAGGTCATCACATATGTATGCAAATGCAGATCAACAGGTAATAGATAAACACCCAGAGTGCAAGCAAAGTCATCACACAAGTCCGGAGCTGATGATAAGAGGTTTGCTTGCCTGGGGGGGGGTCGACGAATATGCCGGGAGGAAGAGCGATCACCTCGTGGAAGAATTCGCCGGAAAGGGTTCTCTCTCAGAGGGCTCGATCGGAGGGCAAGGGCAAAATGGTTATTTCCACTGTGTGAACACATTATAGAAATGATGCTATCGGAACGGGCTCGACGAGTCGGAGACGTGGGCGCTGGTTTTACCTCGATCGGAGCTAAGGTCGCGAAGATACGGACGTTCATTCGTTAAGCACAAAAACGGACAGAATAGTGTCCACTATAGCGCTTAACGGGTGAACATTCACTATTTAAATAGTTCGGCCGGCGGGCTGAACCTGAAAGCGTACTTGCTGAAATACGCTTTCAGAACTACGAAAGTGCACTTCAGCTAAAGCACGTAGCAGAATACGCTTCCCAAAGATGAAAGTGCATTTTTCAAAATACGCCTTCAGCAGAACGGTCAACGGGTCCGGCCACGTCAGCGATGAGAGGCTTTCAAGTGGGGCCCGCCTCATCTCTTCCTCTCTCCTCGTGGCCCGGTCTCCTTCTACCTCCCGACGCGGGGCAAGGAAGGCCCGGCCGCCGGTGCAGCCGTCGCCTAGCGACGCGGGAGGGCCGGCCGGCGAGCGTGGGTGCTCCGGAGCTGTTCTCCACGCCCGAGGGTGGCTGCGAGGGCGTCCGGGGTGGCCTGCAGTGCCGCCCCCATTGGCTAGGCCGCGGTGGCCGAGGAGATTCACGGGGGCCGAGCCGGTGAAGCTCCTCCGGCGGGGATTGGAGCGACGGCGACCTCGAGGGCTTCGGGAGCAGTTGAGGACAGGAGGGGAGGGGTGGTTGCTGGCGCTGGTTTGGCCGAGGGGAATCGGCGGCGAGGCCTCGGCCATTGGAGGGGGCAGGCAACTTTGGCTCCATTGGGAGGGGTTGGGCTGGTTGCTGGTCGGGAGGGGCTTGGGACTCGCTATTTATAGGTCGGGGAAGGGCCTTCGCGACGGCAGCCGGAGCTTCCAGAGACGGCGGCGCTCCGACGGTTGACAGAGGCGGCTAGGAGCTTCGGGACGAGGGGGAAAGGGCTCTGGATAGATCACGGGCACGGGGGGGAAGCTCCTCGACACTCCCGGACGGGCTGGAACCAGCTGGAGGTCCGCTCCCGACGAGTACGGAGTACAGAGCGCGGTTTTGGCGCGCTCTGCCCCTGGTCACCATGTGTCCACGACGATGCCACGCTGCGCTCGATGCCAAAAGATGTCTAGGGTCTTCTCCTTCCTATCCTGAGTTGACTAGAGCATCTGGATAGCACGAGAGAGCACTGGTGTGACTACACCTTGGTCAACAAGCAGCCAACAGCAACCTGTTTGTGTTGTGGTGTGGCCACCACAGTGCACCTCTTGGCCTGGTCTTGGGCAGTGGTCAATGATCTACTAGGGTCACTAACTTGGCAAAGTCTCAGCTCAAATGGGCAAAGCAAAATGATACTTCCTTTGCAAAGTGGCAATCTGACCAGATTTGGAGATGAGGGAGCTGGGGTCAAATGGCTAGATGGACTTGGATGATTTTTGGGGTAGAGTAATGATTTGGTCATGAGAGATAGCTGAACAAGTTTTAGATCAAATTGATCATCTATGATGGTACTTCCTTCACAGAGATGCAATCTGGTCAGAAACTTGAGAAAATTATAGAAAAATATTGGTTTGGAGAGTTGAGCTTATTTTTGGTTTATAGTAGTCATCTATCAATATGCACTACCCTGCCAAATTTCAGCTAAATTGAGTCAAGCAATCAAGCACTCCCTTCACAAAGTGCCAGACTGGACAGAAATAGAAACCAGATGGTCCTGAGAAATTGGCTATATAAAAATGACTCAAATTTGGAGGAGGCCAATGATTTAGGCATATGGAGTCACTGTAAAAGTTTCATACTATTTTAATAAGTAGAAATGGTACTTCCTTCACAGTACTCCAATCTGAGCAGAAACTTGGAAAATTTACTGAGGAAGATTGGCTAGATGAGATGGGTTGATTTTTGGTGTCCAAGGTTAATTTATCACTATGAATCACCCTGCAAAATTTCAGCCCAAGGAGATCAAGGAGTCATGCACTTCCTTTGCAAACAGGAAATCTGGGCAGAATTTGCAAATGGAAGTGGTGTTCAAAATTTGCATTGAGGAACTTGATATTTTGATGGAATTGGATAGGATATGGATATGAGAAGCTCCACAATTTATTTGGGATTTTTCCTAGCTACCAAAATGGTAGTTCCTTTGGAAAGGCCCCAAATTGAAATATTGGCTTTAAATAGGAAAATGAAATTTCCATTATTTAATTGTAGCCAATATTTTTATGAGAGCTCAATATGATCACAAAGAATATCTCCACAAGTTGTCATGAACTTTGGAGATGGATAGATATTTTCCTGGATTTAATTCCTCAGAAAGGCTGAAAAAGGAATTAATTCTAGATGAGAAATATTGCATATGACTTGGCAATATTTTTGCACATCTAGGGTTTATGGAGAAGGGGGGTCTCTAGAAATTTTGGGAGGATCAACAGAGCAAGGAAAATGATAGCTCCTTTGTAAACACAAAGACAGAGTTTCCAGTTCCAATATTTCGGAACTAGGGTTTGAATGAGATTCGGGAGCATAGGAAAGGTACTGAGAGGTTGGGGATAGACTGGATTCACTTGGTCACTTACTAGATTCTAGAGGAAAAATTTGGGAGAGAAAAACTAGGAAGGAATAACAGCACAAAAATCGATAACCCGATTTTTGGGGTGTTACAAACCTTCCCCCCTTAAAAGAATCTCGCCCTCGAGATTCCTAGGGTTAGCTTAGAACAAAACTACTACGCCTCCTAGAAAAAAAACCTCTGGGCTAGGTCTTAACCATGTGGTTGAATACAACCGGGTTAAAAGTACCGAAAACTGGTACACCCAGATCGAGATACGGATATCGCGGGATCTACTCCACAGGTAGGGGCCGCTGGGTAGCCCTGGCAAAATTTCCTTTCTCTACAAATACTCGAGGTACCACAAGGAACAATGGCCTCTCTCACTGACAGGTGGGACCAGGGCCCACTGGCAGCCTTCTTCTTCTTTCTCCAGCCAACGGTTCTCTCTCGCTCTCGCGCTGTCCTGAGTGCGGCTAGGCACTGCGCACGCCTAGCTCCTAGGGCACGGAGTACCCTACGGCGATAGTGCGCGGCGTGCACGGGATCGACGCAGAGAGCACTCCCATCGCGGGCCAGCGCCGGTTGGCACTGCTCGCGAATTCGCCTCCTGGACGCCGGTGGTCGAGCGGCGTGCGGGGTTCTCCTGGACCTCGCTCACCGTACACCGGACTCGGGCTATAAAAACGATCGCGATTTCTCTTCTCTCTTCCTATCATCTTGCCTCCTACCTCCTTTCTCCTTCCTCTTCTTCTCCTTTTCCTTCTGGTTGCAGGAGCGCGAGGCAAGGCGTTGATGGCAGGCGTGGGCTCGGAGCTGATCACGATCCTCCTGGCTGGCATGTTGGCGGCATTGATTGGCGGCTCGCTGCTGCTGTGCGCGATGATCCTTGATGATCGCCAGGATGCTGCTGCCAAAGGGGTGGTTAGGGGTCAACTACGCCGTCTCAGGCCGGCGGAATAAGCGCGGCTGCGGCGGCGAGGGGCGGTCTGTCAACATCACACAAGACGATGACAGAGGCGCCGCTGGGTCTTGGGTTAGTGTGGTGCGGTCAGCGGAGCTCTACCAGTGTGGAAACCACACTGTTGGTTGCTCTTCGCTGAACGACATCCACGATGGGTGGGGCTGGGGTCGAATCAGGGTTTAGGTCTTGGTCTAGAAGGGTTGTACCGGTCTATGCTGCAATAAAATGTCCTAGAATTTCTCCGAGATTGCAACCGGCGTGCAGACTTTGCTTACATGATACACATGCAATCCATTCAGACTAGTATGTAGACAAATGCAAAATGCACATGGTAGCAAAATGCAGGCAGAAGAGAGAAGCATATCAAGCAGATTACACTAACGTGGTTTAATGCTGGTGGGTGTATGTACTCCTGGTATACATACACCTACACCGGCTCGCATTTTAATTAGGGACTCCGGACGAGTCCGTTGTTATTAGGTGTAAGTGCTCTACTGACTAAAATCTTGTTAAAAGTCCACTACCAGCTATGTTAAACATTTCTGCTTAACAGGGTGATAGAGGAACCAAGCACACAGAGCAAACAGGCATTCATAACATTACAACAGCACACAGGCATAAGCAGTACAGGCAATACAGGCAACACACAGCATTACTAGGCAGCTAACAACAACTCACTCCAAACCACAAGGTCTTAATCCTAGACGCAGGCGAGGAAACAGTCTTCGCAACACACATACTCGCGGCATCTCCTGACTTCCATCACTGTCGGAGCCACAGATGGGCCTACTCTTGCTGGGGCTCTCCTGGGGAACGAAGGCTGAGCCAACTTCCATCTTCATCGTCGGGCACCTCTATGGGTTGGGGCCCAACTGCTGGAGCTGCAGTGGCAACTTGATGGAACACATCCCATCGACGAAGTCGCCGGATAGCTCCTTGCATGGAATTTGGGTGGATGTTGACTGGGCGGAATAGGTTTACAGATTGCGAGGGTGGGACTAACTGCGAAGGTGGCACTGAGTTTGGCAACAAGGAACGGGTGGTCTGGGATGCAATTTCACGGGCCGCACGGTATGCTTCCGTAACAACTCGTGTGGTGTCTTGGTCAATGGCTTGGAACTCCCTAATAATGCCGGAGAGCATAAGTCCCTGGGCATCAATATACTGGACTAGACAGGCTATTGCTGGGTCAGCATCTCCAACAATGCTGGAGAACTTGCCAGCTATGTCGGACGGAGAGGGAAAATAGCGGAACTCTTGCATCTCCGCTACTTGTGGAAACTGGATACGGAGACGGGTGATGGCTCCTGCGGCAGCCATCTGAACAGCCAACGCGGGGGTGGGCATGGGTTTGCCCTGAAAACTCATGGGCTTCCCATCCGCTGTTGGACCTGGGTCGACATACACCTTTGCATAAAATCGGCAAAGGTGGGGAACGGGGTCTGATTGGAACACCAGATATACTAGAGGAGTACTACAGCCGAGGGCTCGAGTAAGCATACTCGAAATGATGCTCGGAAAGCCGGGATAACCATCAGCCAAGATTCGGCTATGGAAAGTGGAGGTTTTGGGTGTTTTGGAAGAACTGGCCATGGCTACTGGTTTGGGAATACTAGTCTGGGTTCTCTTGCAGGGATTTGGCTTACTGGATGGGGAGGGCTACGACTCGCAGGTGGGGAGGGGGTTTAAATAGGCAGTCGACTGGAACACACCAGCATGGCGTGGATCCTTCTCGTGCCGGGTAGAAGATACACCGGTACGACCGACAACCAAGTGGGGTCACGGTCCAATCCAAAGTGGCTGGGTGGGCGGACAGCTGGGTAGGGTCACGTCTATTCCGACTGCGCTGCCTGTTGATCCACAGTGGCCATGTCGGATGCCAGAGACGGGTCAAATCTATTGGGCTCACTACCGGTTGACGATAGGGGTGGTCTGGTGCTAGGGTAACCTATAGCCAGCCTGGCTCTGATACCAAGTCTTGTGGCACCCCGATTGAGGGCCGACGCACGCCAGCCCCAGGATAAGACCTGGCGCACGTCAAAGACATGATACAGCAATTCCAGGCACAAAAATGGCTTTATTAATTATAATGGAGTATTACAATACTGTTGCTTACAACAATATTACATAGCTCCAAGGCTAACTAAATGGCAGCCGGGGTTTTGGTTCGACGGCGATGACGTCTCTGGCTGGGCTCCATAACTCACAGGACTGGCTAGGTTACGATCTAGCACGACGGATCTTCTCCTGCAACTGGCCACGTGCAAGGTCAGGTGAGTACTTTGAATGTACTTGCAAGACAACCAAATACATAGCATCCAAACAAGCAGATGACAAAGCAAGCCCTATGCTATTCATGAATTACTCCTAAGCATGGCATGAAATTAACAGGAAAACATGGATCAAGCATGGCATATCATGGATCAGGCATATAATCTATGGCAAGATCACACTAAATGCTTAGAATACTTACTGTACCGAATACCAACTTACTCTCTTCTGGGTTGTCCCACAACCCTCGAAATACTCATGATCCAACCTAAACTGACTCAAATCCAATCCAAATCATGTGGCCATCCGACCACGCATCATATAGCCATCTCTTGGCTAACATATCATATTTCTGACATCATCTGATGTCTACCCAAGATGAGTTATTCCATCATTATCACCATTACCGTGGTTGTCCACCTAGTGAGGTCTGGACGGGCTGTCCAATACCGTGGACGCGGCTATTCGAATAGATTTTTACACTCTGCAGAGGTTGCGCACTTTACCCACACCATGAAGCACCTGGCCTCGTGATCCCACTCGGGTGGACCAGTGTTGCTTCAACAAAACCTGCCTGACCCGTGACTCTTTCATCGTACCACCGGCACTCATCCTCCCCCAGAGGTCTGCCTTGGGTGGCCCCTGTGTCCTCATGACACCTGTGTCCTCATGACACCGGCCACCGTCGTGGCCAAACTATCTGTCCCAAACGGGGATCAGACTGTCCCAAACGGGGACCGCGCGCAAACAAACAAACAACTGGGCTCACAGGGTTATCACTGCCTACCTGATCAGGGTAGCACGCGTGCATAACCCTCCCTCTTTGGAAGTACCGGTGAAAGAGCACGCGATCAGACCAAGTCAAGGCCGTCCCACACCGGCAAATGTGGTTGCACGGGTAAGCCCGGAAGGGTGACTCAAGATCAACCAACTACATATGGTTTATTAGTCCAACTCAACATATCCATCATCGTACCATTGCATCGACATTTATAATTGCCAACAATCGCTTAACAATAGTATGGCAAGATCATAATACTGATAGTCACGGCATGGGATCAACCATAGTACTAACATGTCAATATTATTAACAATATTATTATTAGGATGGCAATATGACATTAGATGAAAAGTAATGCTAGAATCTATACTGAGGTCATCACATATGTATGCAAATGCAGATCAAGAGGTAATAGATAAACACCCAGAGTGCAAGCAAAGTCATCACACAAGTCCGGAGCTCATGATAAGAGGTTGGCTTGCCTGGGGGGGGGGGTCGACGAATATGCCGGGAGGAAGAGCGATCACCTCGCGGAAGAATTCGCCGGAAAGGGTTCTCTCTCAGAGGGCTCGATCGGAGGGCAAGGGCAAAATGGTTATTTCCACTGTGTGAACACGTTATGGAAATGATGCTATCGGAACGGGCTCGATGAGACGAAGACATCGGCGCTGGTTTTACCTCGATCGGAGCTACGGTCGCGAAGATACGGACGTTCATTCGTTAAGCGCAAAAACGGACAAAATAGTGTCCACTATAGCGCTTAACAGGTGAACATTCACTATTTAAATAGTTCGACCGGCGGGCTGAAGCTGAAAGCGTACTTGCTGAAATACGCTTTCAGAACTACGAAAGCGCACTTCAGCTAAAGCACGCAGCTTCGAGGGCTTCGGGAGCAGTTGAGGACAGGAGGGGAGGGGTGGTTGCTGGCGCTAGTTTGGCCGAGGGGAATCGGCGGCGAGGCCTCGGCCATTGGAGGGGGCAGGCAGCTTTGGCTCCATTGGGAGGGGCTGGGCTGGTTGCTGGACGGGAGGGGCTTGGGACTCGCTATTTATAGCTCGGGGAAGGGCCTTCGCGACGGCAGCCGGAGCTTCCAGAGACGGCGGCGCTCCGACGGTTGACAGAGGCGGCTAGGAGCTTCGGGACGAGGGGAAAGGGCTCTGGATAGATCACGCGCACGGGAGGGGGGGGGGAAGATCCTCGACACTCTCGGACGGGCTGGAACCAGCTGGAGGTCCGCTCCCAAAGAGTACGGAGTAGAGAGCGCGGTTTTGGCGCGCTCTGCCCCTGGTCACCATGTGGCCACGGTGATGCCACGCTGTGCTCGATGCCAAAAGATGTCTAGCGTCTTCTCCTTCCTATCCTGAGTTGACTAGAGCATCTGGATAGCACGAGAGAGCACTGGTGTGACTACACCTTGGTCAACAAGCAGCCAACAGCAACCTGTTTGTGTTGTGGTGTGGCCACCACAGTGCACCTCTTGGCCTGGTCTTGGGCAGGGGTCAATCATCTACTAGGGTCACTAACTTGGCAAAGTCTCAGCTCAAATGGGCAAAGCAAAATGATACTTCCTTTGCAAAGTGGCAATCTGACCAGATTTGGAGATGAGGGAGCTGGGGTCAAATGGCTAGATGGACTTGGATAATTTTTGGGGTAGAGTGATGATTTGGTCATGAGAGACAGCTGAACAAGTTTCAGATCAAATTGATCATCTATGATGGTACTTCCTTCACAGAGATGCAATCTGGTCAGAAACTTGAGAAAATTATAGAAAAAGATTGGTTTGGAGAGTTGAGCTGATTTTTGGTTTATAGTAGTCATATATCAATATGCACTACCCTGCCAAATTGCAGCTCAATTGAATCAAGCAATCAAGCACTCCCTTCACAAAGTGCCAGACTGGACAGAAATAGAAACCAGATGGTCCTAAGAAATTGGCTAGATAAAATTGACTCAAATTTGGAGGAGGCCAATGATTTAGGCATATGGAGTCACTGTAAAAGTTTCATACCATTTGAATAAGTAGAAATGGTACTTCCTTCACAGTACTCCAATCTAAGCAGAAACTTGGAAAATTTACTAGGAAGATTGGCTAGATGAGATGGGTTGATTTTTGGTGTCCAAGGTTAATTTATCACCATGAATCACCCTGCAAAATTTCAGCCCAAGGAGATCAAGGAGTCATGCACTTCCTTTGCAAACAGGAAATCTTGGCAGAATTTGCAAATGGAAGTGGTGCTCAAAATTTGCATTGAGGAACTTGATATTTTGATGGAATTGGATAGGATATGGATATGAGAAGCTCCACAATTTATTTGGGATTTTTCCTAGCTACCAAAATGGTAGTTCCTTTGGAAAGGCCCCAAATTGAAATATTGGCTTTAAATAGGAAAATGAAATTTCCATTATTTAATTGTAGCCAATATTTTTATGAGAGCTCAATATGATCACAAAGAATATCTCCACAAGTTGTCATGAACTTTGGAGATGGATAGATATTTTCCTGGATTTAATTCCTCAGAAAGGCTGAAAAAGGAATTAATTCTAGATGAGAAATATTGCATATGACTTGGCAATATTTTTGCACATCTAGGGTTTATGGAGAAGGACGGTCTCTGGAAATTTTGGGAGGATCAACAAAGCAAGGAAAATGATAGCTCCTTTGTAAACACAAAGGCAGAGTTTCCTGTTCCAATATTTCGGAACTAGGGTTTGAATGAGATTCGGGGTTTACTGTCGGAGGGTTGGCTGGCACAAGAGCATAGGAAAGGTACTGAGAGGTTGGGGATAGACTGGATTCACTTGGTCACTTACCAGATTCCAGAGGAAAAATTTGGGAGAGAAAAGCTAGGAAGGAATAACAGCACAAAAATCGATAACCCGATTTTTGGGGTGTTACATGCCATGATCATGCATGTTTGAGAAAGTTAACATCACCAAGTAGGACATTCCACTTCAATTAACTTGGTTAATTATTCCTCTAGATCAATTCAGTACCTTAATTTGTCATGTCATACATCATGGTTGTGCATTGCATGAATTGAATGATGTTCCCTCTTGTTTGCCGGTGTTTGTTCCCCTCCGGTAGACGTTGTTCCGACGTTGAGATTGTTGTCACCGATGAAGACTCATTGTTATCTTCAGAAGTGCCAGGCAAGCAAATCCCCTTGAGCATACTGATAAGAACCCACTCTCTCGCTCCTGCTCCCTTTTGCTGCATTAGGGCAATAACGATTCAACTGTTACCTGTTCTCGGTAGTTGAACCCATTCCTTTGCATGACCTATCTTTGTCACAGTAAATAGTTGAAACCACTTAGCATGAGTAGCAACTGTTTGAGCCTTGATGTGCCTAATCATCCATGCTTGCTTACTTACTGTGCCTGCTATGCTTAGAGTCGTGTCGTGTCGGGTCTGATCCATCTGGGCGATGAATCGGAATGGCAGTGTTCATGTCCTACTGTGTGAGAGCTAAGTGTGTGTGAACACGATTTGGTAAAGGTAGCGATGAGAGGCCATGTAGTAGTACAGGGCGGGTTGTCTCATTGGGACCGTCCTTAAGAACTGAGTTCTGTGTTTGTGATCCAAGACAGTTACTACCACACGTTGGGCCCTGAAATATAACCCCGCTCGACTTATTAATTGCCTAGATCTCTGTCCAGGAGTTGCAACTAGTTTATGGTGTTTGTAGGAAAAGTGTTGGCGACCATGCATAGCGCTGCCCGACGGGGTGGGCTTTGATGCGGTATAGACATAGTGGCACGGTGTGCCAAGTGGCACCCGAACGGTGGGCTTGGGAACCCTGCGCACATCGTTTGAGGCCATAGAGGAAACTTCGGCCGGACTTCCGTACGGGTTCAGTCTCAAATAGGCGATAGCCTGGACTAGGGTCTTGTGTGATTGACGGTCATGGCCGACTCCCTCGCTGCGCTTCTGCTTGAAGGTTGCCGAGGTGCCTTTCTACGTGCACATATCGATAAGTGGCGGGAGCATGTGTGATGAAGTACACCCCTGCAGGGTTATGAATCTGTTCGAATAGCCGCGTCCTCGGATATGGACTACTTGGAGAACTTATGTGGTTCATAGACAATTTGACATGGATACTTTAAAATGCGCAAGATAAGCGTGAGTGCTATGGATGGCCTTCTCGTAGGGAGACGGGAGTGAATCCATAGTGGTGTATTGATATGGTGAATATGTGGACTCGTGTGCGCTATCCCACCTCAAAGAAAGTACTTGTAGTCGTAGTACAGGTTAGCCAAGAGTCAAAGCTGGCTTGCTGCAATAAACTCCACAACCCCCTTCATTGATACTGATGCATATGTAGCTAGATCTGATGTAAGTCTTGCTGAGTACCTTTGTACTCACGGTTGCTTAATTTATGTTTTTGCAGAGGAGACATCAGTCTCATTAGTGATTCTTGTGACGTGAAGATCAATGTTAACCAGATTAGCTTGGAAATCCCAGACAGAGGTCTGGTTCCTTTGCTAGGGTCGTTTTAGCTTTTTAGGCTCCTCTAGCCACTTTTAGTAGATGTCTGTACCCAGACATGTTTTGCTTTCGCTTGTTGCTTGTATGACTTGAGTGTCATGTCATTTGACCCCTACCTGTATGAACTTATTATGTAAGGCTCCTCTGAGCCTTCTAAATAAATGTTGTGTTGTTGTATGGTTATGTTATGATGCCATAGTTGTATCTATGCATATCGGACATGTCGTGCGTACGTGTGACGTGTAACGGTATGTATGGGATTTGACACCTAGTTGTGTGCCTCTAGTAGTACTCTTTATGTGGAAATGCCTCTTTGTGCTTCCACTGAGCCTTGGTAGCTTGCTACTGCTCCGGACACATTGATTGACCGGTGTGTATCCTTATTGCTGCTGTGTCTGTCCCTTCGGGGAAATGTCTCGCAGTGTAATGGAGTCCATGTAGCCTGCTATGACTCGTCTACACACAGTTGATGACATTTATGTCCCACAGTGTAATGGAGTCTCTGTAGCTTGCTATGACTCGTCTACACACGCTGATGACCGACACCTGCATTGTTGGGTTACGTATGCCTGTCCCTGTACGGATGTGCTATTTCGGTTCTACGACTGGTCATGTCGACCCGGGTTCTTGGACATTTGAATGCTAGCGACATATTCACATTCGTGAGCCAAAAGGCGCAAACGGCCCGGCCCAGGTAAGGTGGCAGCCGTGGAGATAACCGTGCGTGAGGCCGCAAAGTAATGTGAAGTGTTACATGCTGGATTCTTATGGCTTAGGATCGGGGCCCTGACAGATCATGTCACACTTGGACAACCTGAGGGCTGTTGATTTGAGTGGGAGTTCTTTAGTAATATGATTAATTGAACTCATTATCATGAACATAGTCTAAAGTTGTCTTTGCAAAATTATGTTGTAGATCCATAGCTCGCGCTGTAGCTCCCCTGTGTTTTTTATACGTTCCTAGAGAAAATAGAGTTGAAAGATGATGTTAGCAAATATGCGGACTAGGTCCATGATCAGAGGATTGTCCTCAGTTGTTGCACAGAAGGCTTATGTGCTTAATGCACCGCTCGGTGCGCCACCCCCTCAAGCAGCGACTATGGATGTGGTGCACATATGACATGCACGTTCTGATGACTACTTGATAATTTAGTGCGTCATGCATTACGGCTTAGAATTCAGGCTCCAAGTACGTCTTGAACGTCACGGAGCATATGTGATGTTCCAAGAGCCGAAATTGGATTTTAGACTCATGCCCGTGTTGAGAGGTATGAGACCTCCAACAAGATTCTTTGGCTGCAAGATGAAGGAGAATAGCGTAATCAGTGAGCATGTGCTCAGATTGTATGGGTGCTACAATCGCTTGAATCAAGTGGGAGTTGATCTTCCAGATAAGATAGTGATTGATATAGTTCTCCAAGTCACTACCACAAAGCTACTAGAGCTTCGTGATGAACTATAAACATGACAGGGATGGAAAAGATGATCCCTGAGCTATTCGCGATATTTGACACCGCGAAGAAGGTAGAAATCAAGAAGGAGCATCAAATGTTGATGGTTAGTAAAACCACTAGTTTCAAGAAGGGCAAGGGCAAGAAGGGAAACTTCATGAATGGCAAGCCAGTTGCTGCTCCAGTGAAGAAACCCAAGGTTGAACCCAAACTCGAGACTAAGGGCTTCTATTATGAGGAGAACGGTCACTGAAGCGGAACTACCCTAGAGACTTGGTAGATAAAAAGGCTGGCAACGTCAACAGAAGTATATTTTATATACGTTTTATTGATGTGTTCCTTACTAGTACTCCTAGTAGCACCTGGGTATTAGATACCGGTTCAGTTGCTAATGTTAGTAACTCGAAATAAAAGCTACAAAATAAACGGATACTAGCTAAGGGCGAGGTGACGATGTGTGTTGGAAGTGTTTCCAAGGTTGATGTGATCACCATCGCACGCTCCCTCTACCTTCGAGATTAGTGTTGAACCTAAATAAATGTTATTTGGTGTTTGTGTTGAGCATGAGCATGATTAGATCGTGTTTATTGCAATACGGTTATTCATTTAAGTCGGAGAATAATGGTAATTCTGTTTACATGAATAATACCTTCAATGGTCATCCACCCAATGTGAATGGTTTATTGAATCTCGATCGTAGTGATACACATGTTCATAATATTTATGCCAAAAGATGCAAATTTAATAATGATAGTACCACATACTTGTGGCACTACCGCTAAGGTCATATTGGTCTAAAGCACATGAAGAAACTCCATGTTGATGGATCTTTGGACTCACTCGATTTTGAATTGCTTGAGACATGCGGACCATGCCTCATGGGCAAGATGACTAAGACCCCGTTTTCCGGTATGATGGAGCGGGCAAGTGACTTATTGGAAGTAATACATGTTGATGTATGCGGTCCAATGAGTGTTGAAGCATGCGGTGGATATCGTTGTTTTCTTACCTTCACTGAGGATGTGAGTAGATATAGGTATATTTACTTAATGAAACACAAGTCTGAAATGTTTGAAAAGTTCAAGCAATTTCAGAGTGAAGTTGAAGATCATCGTGACAAGAAGATAAAATGTCTATGATATGATCGTAGAGGTGAATATCTGAGTTACGAGTTTGGTATGCAACTTAAGACAATGTCGAAATTGTTTCACAACTCATGCCACCTGGAACGCCATGGTGTGATGGTGTGTTCGAACGTCGTAGTCGTACTCTATTGGATATGGTGCATACGATGATGTCTCTTACTGATTTGCCACTATAATTTTGGGGTTATGCATTAGAGACAACTACATTTACTTTAATAGGGCACCATCTAAGTCCGTTGAGATGACACCGTATGAATTATGGTTTAGCAGAAACCTAAGTTGTCATTTCTTAGAGTTTGGGAATGCGATGCTTATGTGAAAAGACTTCAACGTGATAAGCTCGAACCAAAATTAGACAAATGTGTCTTCATAGGATACCCTAAGTAAACAGTTGGGTATACCATCTATCTCAGATCCGAGGGCAAAGTGTTTGTTGCTAAAACGGGTCCTTTCTCGAGAAAGAGTTTCTCTCGAAAGAATTGAGTGGGAGGAAAAGTAGAACTTGATGAGGTTATTGAACCGTCACTTCAGTTGGATGGTAGCAAGACGCAGAAAGATGTTTCTATGGCGCCTACACCAAAGGAAGAGGAATTTAATGATGAGGATCAGGACACTTCGGATCAAGTTACTACCGAGCCTCGTAGGTCGACAAGGAATCATACTGCCCCTGAGTGGTACAGCAATCCTGTCTTGGAGGTCATGTTGTTAGTCAATAGTGAACCTACGAGCTATGAAGAAGCGATGGTGGTCCCGGATTCCAACAAATGGCTAGGAGCCATGAAATCCGAGATAGGATCCATCTATGAAAACCAAGTATGGACTTTGGTAGACTTTCCCGATGAATGGCAGGCCGATAAGTACAAATGGATCTTTAAGAAGAAGACATACGCTGATGGTAAATGTCACCATTTATAAAGCTCGACTCGTCGCAAAATAGCTTCTAACAAGTTCAAGGAGTTGACTACGATGAGACTTTCTCACCGTAGCGATGCTAAAGTCTGTTGGAATTATGTTAGCAGTTGCTGCATTTTTCGATTATGAAATTTAGCAGATGGATGTCAAAACATAGTTTCCTTAACGGTTTCCGTGAGGAAAGGTTGTATGTGATACAACCAGAAGGTTTTGTCCGTCCTAAGGATGCTAAAAAGGTATGCAAGCTCCAGCAATCCTTGTATGGACTGGAGCAAGCAGCTCGGAGTTGGAATATACGCTTTGATAAGGTGATCAAAGCTTTTGGGTTTATACAAAGTTTGTAAGAAACTTGTATTTACAAGAAAGTGAGTGGGAGCACTATAGAATTTCTGATAAGTATATGTGGATGACATATTATTGATCGGAAATGATGTAGAATTTCTGGAAAGCATAAAGGGTTGTTTGAAAGGAGTTTTCCAAAGGAAGACCTGGATAAAGCTACTTGAATATTGGGCATCAAGATCTATAGAGATAGATCAAGACGCCTGATAAGATTTTCAATGAGTACATACCTTGACAAGATATTGAAAGAGGTCAAAATGGATCAGTCAAAGAAGGAGTTCTTGCCTGATTTGTAAGGTGTGAAGTTGAGTAAGACTCAAAGCTCGACCACGACAGAAGAAAGAGAAAGGACGAAGGTCGTCTCCTATGCCTTAGCCATAGGCTCTATACGGTATGCCATGCTGTGTACCGCACCTGATGTGTGCCTTGCCAGGTGTCTGGCAAGGGGGTACAAGAGTGATCCAGGAGTGGATCACTGGACAGTGGTCAAAATTATCCTTAGTAACTAGAGGACTAAGGAAATGTTTCTCAATTATGGAGGTGATAAAGAGTTCGTCGTAAAGGGTTACGTCGTTGCAAGTTTTGTCACCAATCTGGATGACTCTGAGTAGCAAACCGGATACGTATAGTGGAGTAGTCATTTGGAATAGCTCCAAGTGGGGCATAGTAGCAGCATCTACAGTGTGACATATAGATTTGCAAAGTACACACGGATCTAAATGTTGCAAACCGTTGACTAAAACCTATTTCACAAGCAAAACATGATAAAACCCCAGAACTCATTGGGTGTTAATCACATGGTGATGTGAACTAGATTATTGACTCTAGTGCAAGTGGGAGACTGTTGTAAATATGCCCTAGAGGCAATAATAAATTAGTTATTATCATATTTCCTTGTTCATGATAAATCGTTTATTATCCATGCTATAATTGTATCGATCGGAAACTCAGATACATGTGTGGATACATAGACAACACTGTGTCCCTAGTGAGCCTCTACTAGACTAGCTCGTTGATCAAAGATGGTTAAGGTTTCTTGACCATAGACATGAGTTGTCATTTGATAACGGGATCACATCATTAGGAGAATGATGTGATGGACAAGACCCAACCATAAGCATAGTAGTTGATCGTGTCAAGTTTATTGCTATCGTTTTCTGCATGTCAAGTATATGTTCCTATGACCATGAGATCATGCAACTCACTGACACCGGAGGAGTACCTTGTGTGTATCAAACATCGCAACGTAACTGGGTGACTATAAAGGTGCACTACAGGTGTCTCCGAGGGTGTCTGTTGGGTTGGCGTGGATCGAGACTGGGTTTTGTCACTCCGTATGACGGAGAGGTATCTCTAGGCCCTCTCGGTAATACAACATCACAAGAAGCTTGCAAGCAATGTGACTAAGGAGTTAGTCATGGGATCTTGGATTACGGGATGAGTAAAGAGACTTGCCGGTAACGAGATTGAACTAGGTATGGAGATACCGACGATCGAATCTCGGGCAAGTAACATACCGATGGACAAAGGGAACTGCATACGGGATTGATTGAATCCTTGACATCGTGGTTCGACCGATAAAGATCTTCATAGAATATGTAGGAGCCAATATGGGCATCCAGGTCCCTCTATTGGTTATTGACCGTAGAGGTGTCTCGGTCATGTCTGCATAGTTCTCGAACCCGCAGGGTCTGCACACTTAACGTTCGGTGATGATTTGGTATTGTTGAGTTGTATATGTTGGTGACCGAAGGTTGTTCGGAGTCCCAGATGAGATCCCGGATGTCACGAGGAGTTCCGAAATGGTCCGGAGGTAAAGATTTATATATAGGAAAGTGGTATTCAGGTTTCGGAAAGGTTTCGGGTGTTTCCGGTAGTGTACCAGGAGTCCCGAAAGGGTTCCGGGGGTCCACCGGGGGGGGGGGGCTTAGCTACCCCGGGGGCCACATGGGCCTAACAGGTGGCGCACCAGCCCCTGGTGGGCTGGGCAGCCGACCCCTAAAGGGCCCATGCGCCCAAGGTGTTAGGTGGGGGTGCCTTGGAGAGGAGGGAGTCCTCCCTCGGCCTTCCACCTCCCTTGTGGGAGGTGGACTCTTCCCCACCTTGGCCGGCCGACCCCTCCTTGGAGGAGGGGCTAGGGCTGCGCCCCACCTACCCCCTCCTCCTATAAATAGATAGGGAGAGGGAGGGCAGCCGCACCCCAAGGCATAGGTGCAACCCTCCCTCTCTCCCTAGATCTGTTTCTCCACCAAAACGTGTCTGCGACAGCACTTGGCGAAGCCCTGCTGAGATTGCTCCACCACCGCCACCACCACGCCGTCGTGCTGCTAGAGAACTCATCTCCCTCCATGCCCTCGCTTGCTGGATCAAGAAGGCGGAGACGTCATCGAGTTGTACGTGTGCTGAACGCGGAGGTGTCGTCCATTCGGCGCTAGATCGGAACGGATCGTGATTGGATCGCGGGACAGATCATGATTGGATCGGGAAGACGTTCAACTACATCAACCGCGTTTCTTAACTCTTCCCGATTAGCGATCTACAAGGCTATGTAGATCCACTCTCCCTCTCGTAGCTATTGATCTCCAAAGATAGATCTTGGGTGTGCGTAGGAATTTTTTTGTTTCCCATGCTACGTTCCCCAACAATTCAAACCTGGATCATGCAGCTTAGTCCTTATTTCTGGTTGCACTTTTCGATCAATGTTCAAATGTGGATGTTTTCCTCGAGCATGCATCATTATATCACTTGGTCTGATGATACGTCTCCAATGTATCTATAATTTTTGATTGTTCCATGCTGATATATTATCATTCTAGGATACTTTTTGGGTCATTATTTACCAATTTATAATATTTTAGCACTAACCTATTTACCCAATGCCAGTTGCTATTTTCTGCTTGTTTTTTTACTTTGCAGGTTTCCTTTACCAAACGAAGTCCAATTGCCACGAAACTTTTTGACAATTTTTTCTGGACCAATACAAGACCTAGAAGCTTTAGGAGATGGCCGAGATCCGCACAGGGGCCCCACAAGCCATCAGGGCGCGCCCCTAGGGGGGTGATGGCTTGTGCCCCCCTGGTAGCCCTCCCGACACCGTTCTCTGGCCTATAAATTCTCTTCTATCGTGGAAACCCTTAAAAAAGTCCCGAAACCCTTTTTCCGCCGCCGCAAGTCTCTGTTCCGTCGGGAGGCCATCTGGAGCTCCGTTCCGGCACCCTGCCGGAGGGGGGATCGATCACGGAGGGCCTCTAGATTGATATTTCTTCGGTGAGAGAGGTGCGTTGTGGTAGGTTCAACCGGACGAGTTTCTATATCCCAGTGATAGAAAGGAAGAAGATACGTCTTGTGTTGCTGCTACTAAGGATAAAACGATGGGGTTTATTCATATTGATTGAGTTTACTTTGTCTACATCATGTCATTGTTCTCCAAGCATTACTCTGTTTTACTTAATACTCTAGATGCATGCTGGATAGTGGTCGATGAGTGAAGTAATAGTAATAGGTGCAGGCAGGTGTCGGCCTATTTGCTTACGGACGTGATGCCTATATACACATGATCATTGCCGTGAACATCGCATAACTATCCGCTTTTCTATCAATTGCCCAACAGTAATTTGTTACCCATTCTACGTTGCCTAAATGAGAGATGCCACTAGAGAACACTATGGCCCCCGGGTCTATTCACTTATATATTTACAAAATCTATTGCTACCTTGCTGCCATTATTTACTTTTTATTTTATTTTGTAATTTAGAATTATCTACATAACTCACTTGCTTGCAAATAACGAGATCAAGGGGATTGACAACCCTCTTGCCCGCATTGGGTGCAAGTTGTTTGTTCTTTTGTGTGCAGTCGCTGAAGATGGTTGAGGATTGATATTCCTATTGGTTCGATAATCCTTGGTTTTATAACTGAGGGAAATACTTACCCACTTTGTGCTACAATAACCCATTCCTCTTCACGGAAAACCCAACGCAGATCACAAGTATCAAGAAGGATTTCTCGCACCGTTGCCGGGGATGATCATCATTAACTATCAAGTAGCTTCTCACAAATTTTCATTCACTTGTTCTTCTTTTTATTTGTTGTTATATTTAGCTTGTCTCACAAAAATCAAAAATACAAAAAAATGGAGTTTAGGTTGCCTCATATGCTTCGTCTTTATAATGTCTTTCGTGAAAATAAGGATTCGAAAATTGTGCTCAATTGTTAGAGGAAGAATTTATAAAAATGCTTAATGTGAGTTCCTTTAATGATGAGCATGATAAAAATATTTTTAGTATGAATTCTCTGAATATCCATGATGCTAACGATATGCAAGATCACAAGCTTGGGGATGCTATGTTTGATGAAGATGATATTTTTGTCCCCCAGGTTTTCATGAGCAAATTTATGATGATGGTGGTGATGACACTTATGCTATAATTAGTAATGATAACCATGAAACTTGTTATCATGATTTAAATTTTCAATTTGGTTATGACAATCAAGTGTCACGTGATAGTTATATTGTGGAATTCCTCATGATGCTACTGAAAATTATTATGAGGGGGGAACATATGCATGTAGAAATTGCAACAATATCAAGTTTCCTCCCTATGTGTTCAAAGTTTCAAAGTTATGCTTGTTTTGCCTTTTTATGGTAGTTGATTCTTGCTCCCATAAATTGTTTGCCCACAAAAATTATATGCATAGGAAGTGGGTTAGGATTAAATGTGCTTATCATATGCTTCATGATGCTCCCATTGTGTTCCAATTCTTTACTTTTATGTGAGCATCATTGAAATCATTATGCCTAGCTAGGGGGATAAAACAATAGCGCTTATTGGGAGGCAAGTTATCTTTACTTTTTGCTTTGTACTTTATGCTTGTTTGTGATAACATGATTATTGCCTCTGTAATGATTGTGTTTTTATGTTTTAATTAGTGTTTGTGCCAAGTAAAGCCTTTGGGACGACTCACGTGATGAGTAGAATTGATACAGTGGAAAAACATAAACTTTAACGTCCAGTACAGGAATTTTCAGTTTTTACGGGAACGTGCTAATTATCTGAAATTTTTACAAAGTATTACTCGGAAAATTCTTCAGGCTGTCCTAAATTTTCAAAATTGTTAGAGTAACAGAAGTATACTTGTCTACAGATCTTTACAGACTGTTCTGTTTTAGACAGATTCTGTTTTTTGCTTGCATAGTTTGCTTGTTTTGATGATGCTATGGAGTGTATTGCTGGGTATAAGCCATAGAGAAGTTAGAATACAGTACCTATTATGCAATTATAAAATAAGAATCGATTTATAACAGTACCTAAAGTATTTGATATGTTGCTTATACTAACGGATCTCACGATGTTTTTTGAGTTTTGTGTGATTGAAGTTTTCAAGATTTGGGTGTTATCGCGATGGCCAAAGGAATAAGGAGTGGCAAGAGCCTAAGCTTGGGGATGACCAAGGCAACCCAAGGTAATATTCTAAGGAATACTCAAGCGTCTAAGCTTGGGGATACCCCGGAAGACATCCCCTCTTTCGTCTCAATCCATCGGTATGCCACCTGAAGCTATATTTTTATTCGTCACATGATATGAGTTTTGCTTGGAGCGTCATTTGCTTTTATTTGTTTTTACCTTCAGTTTGACACAATCATTGTTTGCTAGAAACATCTATTTAAGAGAGACACACCTTCATCATAATTTGTTAGAATACTCTATGTGCTTCACTTATATCTTTTCAGCATAGCAGTTGCTCTAGTACTTCACTTATATCTTTTTGAGCACGGTGGCGTGTAGATTTTATAGAAATAATTTCACTCTCGCTCTTCACTTATATTTGTTTGAGAGTTATTAAATAGTACGGTAATTTTCATGGGTCATAAGACTAGTGTAAAAATATTAGGTATTCAATGAGTGATAATCGAGACCATCATGTAGCAAATAGAGAAGTTGAGGATTAATAATATTGATATAGTAATATGAAAAGGTGTAAGTTCAAAATTATTAATTTATAAAAGTGTCGATAATAAAAGGGGTTAACTTCTTATTTGTCTAAAAATTAAAGAGGCAATGTGTGAGCATTTCTATTCCTCGTTGAAATCCTAGTGCCGTTTCGGGTCGGAAGTGCGCGATGGTTAACTCCTACCAACCTCTTCCCTCGGGGCATGCGGGAGTGCTTTGATTTGCGAAAAAACTAATAAACCTTTGCAATAAGTATATGAGTTCTTTATGAATGATGTGAAACCATGGACATACGCAATCACACCTTCGCATATTTGCTAGCCTGTTCGGTACCGTGCATAGCCCGTTCTCACCTCGAGGATCGGTGCAACTTTCGTCGGTGCATCCAAACCCCATGACATGATACGCTCTGTTGCACATAAGCATCATTATATCTTCCTCAAAACAGCCACCATACCTACCTATCATGGCATTTCCATAGCCATTCCGAGATATATTGCCATGCAAATTCCATCGTCACTTCACATGACTAGTTGTTCATCATCATATTGCTTTGCATGATCATATAGCACTACTGGAAACAGGGAATTTGCCATGAGTCAGCTCTTTGCCGTTTGCCAGCGGATGGCAAAGAACGTCTTTGCCATCTGCTTACAAAAAACAGACGGCAAAGAACTGACAGATGGCAAAGAACATGGTTGCCATCAGTCAATTCTTTGCCATCTGCCAGCGGATGGCAAAGAATCTTTGCCGTCCGCTGGCAAACGGCAAAGAGGTGGGTGGGGTCCAGTGGGCGTCGGCGCTGCAACGACCCATCAACTCCACCTCTTTGCCATCTGCCAGCAGATGGCAAAGAATCTTTGCCGTCTGCTGGCAGACGGCAAACAGGTTGGTGGGGTCCAGCGGGTGATGGTGTTGCAACGGCGCACTAGTCCACCTCTTTGCCATCTGCTGGCTGATGGCAAAGAGCTGGGGCTTTGCCATCCGCTGGCTGATGGCAAAGAGGTGGGGCTTTGCCATCCGCTGGCTGATGGCAAAAAGGTGGGGCTATCCCTCCCTCCCAGCACGGCCCCACCCACTGTCCAGTCCTCTCTCTGGACCGATTCGCAAAAAAAAAAACCTCACTCTCGACCTACTGTCCTCTCCTCTCTCTCTCTCTGTCCCTGCTCGACCCCCCGGGAGCCAGGGTTTCACGCCGCCGGCCGCCGCCCCCGCCCAGTCCGCCGCCGGCGCCCAGTCCGCCGCCCCCGCCCAGTCCGCCGCCGGCCGGCAGCCCGCCATCTCCGGCGAGCCCACCCATCTCCGGCGACCTAGCACCGGCCGGATCTGACTGGTATGGTATGAATCCCTCTCTCAACCTCTTTCTATCTCTCTCGTTGTGTGTGTGTGTGTGTGTGCGTGGGATGCTCCTCACCTAACCTCGTCTCCCTCCCAGTCCTAGATCCAAGCCGCCACGCTCGCGCTGCTTCCTCCATGGACTGCTCCTCCTTGCTCGTCAAAGTTCTTCTCCTCTCCTCTGGGAGATTTGTTTTGGTACGAGGCTGATTCACCTCTGTTCCCCTCTCTCTCTGTCTATGTGTGCAGCGGCTCACCATCGATTTCGATTTCGATTTTGATTTCACCTCACCAACTATCTGTCTTTCAGCAGCAGCAGCAGCAGGATTCCATGTCCATGGGTAGGTATAGCAGCAACAAGAGGACCATGATGGATTGCACCGACTTCGTTCGAGCTCCGTCAACACTCAATAGGTACTACTAATCCCACTAATCTCTTTCAGTAATTAACATCCATTGCTTGTGCTTGCTGCCCCCAAATCACGAGACAGCGAGGTGTTTCCTAGCTTACCACTCTAGCTAGTGTTAACCATATTATATAGTTTATTAATCAAATCAGGTGCCTGCACTTTTTTTTCTCGGCACCAAGTTGCAGCACGGGATCACTCCCTCCGGTCCCAACTAATCGACGCTGCCTCTATGCAACCTCCATTAGACATTGTGTAGAGGTTGCGTCAATTAATTCGGATCGGAGGGAGCAACACATTTGCTCTTGTGGCTGATGACTTATGATGATCAGAGCCGCTGTTTTTCCGGTGATGTCATGATTTAGCACTCAACTGCTGATTTCGGCGTGGTTTTTATCTACTAGTTAGTGACACCACCATCTGATTCATCATATATATAGTGTTCTTGTTCGTGCGAAAGTGCCACTGGAACAATGATTGATTGATACCAAACCTGGAACAGACGCAGCAACATTGCTATTGTGGTTGGTGTGTAGTTTACATACAGGTTGGGGTTATGTCAAACGAGTGCATCTGTGTCTTTGTTGACCATTTGGGCCATTGACTTGCTGTGGTTAAGTAAAAAAAAGAACCTTGCTTCTTCTGTGATTGAATTATAATGTTCAGTGTCTCCGTTTTAGTCGATTTTGCCCTCTCAAGTGCTGTTTTAGGCGTGTGTTTTTTATCTACCGGTGATATGATGATCTGATTTGTTGGGTTCTTGTATGTGCGCAGGTGCATGGCTCTGTTGATGAGCATCTAGGAGCATCTCTCTCTCCGTGCGATGCCAGCGAGTTCATGGAGCCCTCATTGCTCCTTGCGTGTGCAGCGGCTGTACCACCAAGTTCAGGTCCTTGGAGCCCTCATTGCTCCAGCGTCAAGGGCACAAAGGTGAGCTACCTGCTGCTGCTCCTTGTTGTTTTTGGACCCCTTCCTTCCTAGCACATGACTTATTCTTTTCCTTTTCGATTTGAGCTCAACATCATCTGTTATGTCTCATGTTGTCCTTCTTGCGCAGCAGCAGAAAGAGGACAAGGGGATCATCCAGGAGGTGCACCGGGCTCTTCCATTGGACGGACCAGCTGCCTGCTCGGCATCGGCTACATAGCACCCATGGTGAGCTCCCCGCCTCTGGTTGTTTGCTCTGTTGTTTCATTCATGGCCATTGAGCCATGACTACGGCGGTCGCTCTTCTAGGGTTCATAATGCTAAATAATTGACCTCTTGTTCGTTTCGGCCTCCACCGGAACCTGGCCCTCTCCTAGTGTTCAACCGGAGAGAGTTATGCTGCTGGTCCATAGAATCTTCATGGCTTTTGTTCTTTATTATGCAGCCTGCTGTTTGCTTTGTGCTCGACATCTATATTGAACATAACCTGGATGGTCGCTCTGGTTTGCTACTGTGTTTGTACATAGGAGATGCTTGTTGGATTGCATGTTTGCGTGAGCATAATTTTATACCTCATTGCATTCCCTGATTATATATACTAGTCGCCAACCCGTGCATTCGCACGGGCTAGTTATTCATAGTTTCGACACAATATGTAATCTTGCATCAATGAAATGAGTTGCTTGTATTTTCCATTCCACCATGCTGGTATTAGAATTTAGAAAATAATAATTCCAATATTTATTAAGAAGAAGGCATTATAATACTGGTAACATGTACGGAGAAGTACTTATATAAGAATGTATCATAATGATTGCTCTGGGCCAACTATTTCAGTAGCTCATACTGTGTTTTACCAAGACAATATATCTTGAATCAATGGAAGCTATAAGAAAGAAAAAGACAAATTAAAAAACAGTCGGAATAGGCTAAGAAAATGCAAAGATTTTAGAAGTCATCATAGGGATTATATGAAAAAAGACAATTTGTGGAAGTTTATTGCTGCAGCAAGTGGGAAGTTCATCGATTGCAACCGAGTTAAACAACTGCAAAAAGATAATTAGAATCCATTTAAAATATTTGTATTTTTTCCGCTATAGTTAGAAAATGGGTCATTATGGGAATACATACCTGCGGCTACAGCGCGAACATCATAGTTGCCTTCAGAACTTATGCACCATTATTTCTCATATGTACTTATGCAAGTTGGGTCTAAACACAGATATGCCAAAACTCATATATTTCTATGAAAACATGAATATAAGTTCATGTGGTGACCCGGTGAAGCAAAAATCAATTCCATATCACAGAAATTGTCACCAGGTCAGTAAGAAAGAGGATTAGCATTTGTACTGCGATCACTAATGAGAACATAATGAATTATATAAGAAACCGAATATCCTATAGCTATATGCACCACATAATTTCTACTACAACACAATCCATTAAGTACGTTGTCATATATGAGAGAAAATTGCTTAATATCACCGGACTTGCCACTAAGAGAAACATAGAAAAATAATCACCTTGTTCATAAGTCATTTTATAATCTGCTAAAAAAAGGTTATCTACTCACTGTTTTAGTTTAACGAACTATAAAAGGGAAATTGTTTGTTTCTTAAGTTGACTACCATCCACCATAATGTGGAACACAATGGTTAATCTCAGTGGCAAAATAAATGAGTAGTATTATTCTTGTGTGACATTATTCTTCAGTAGTATTATTCGTGGCCTGCAGAGGCTTTGTATAGGGCCCTCTTAAACAATTAAGAAATAAATGTTGCTTTTGTGGCACCGCATGCATACTGGTTGTTCTCTAATGATAGACCAATAAGTCCTAGCACGACCTTAGGAATCAAACTTTGAAAACTACTCATTCTACTGGAAAAGGTGCTAAAAAACATACATACTGATCAGTTTCTTGTACTTTGGAGAGGAAATTCTTACAGAAGACTTTAATAACATATATACACCTGCCCACATCATATGCTAAGACAACGACGTAGGATGTTAGAGAAACTTGATTGAGGAATAAAGACTGCTTGTGACACTACCGCCAGAGTAACGTCGCGCATTCCTGACCTCCGTGCATATCCACTCCTTGCTGTAATGCTTAGAACTGCACTTATTGGAGGAGATTGAGAGGACGGCTGGGAGAACTTGTCTGTAGGTTCATGAAAACTGCACACATAATACGTAGTTCAGGCTGCAATTTGCTCCTCGATGCATAATCAACATGGAATTGGATTAAAAAGGGAACCAAGATATGCAGCAAGGTCAAAATTACAACCCGAGGAGGTTCAATGTTTGAAGAGGAAGGTAGTCAAACTGGCGTGGCTTGCATCTTATCTTGTGTTGGCATTCAGGCCTGTGGAACTCACCATGTCGCACAACAGCAGTCTATCACCACTCCTCGGATCTCTCCCTTTCTACATAGAGCCCAATTTCTTCCAGTATTTTACTCCTGAGTCGGATGCTTCGGCCGGCGGCGGCGTACAAACTACAGCAGTCTATCCCCACTCCTCGGATCTCTCCCTTCCTATATAGAGCCCAATTTCTTCCAGTATTTTACTCCTGAGTCAACGAATTAACCATCTTTTAGGGTACGAACTACACACTGCTGCGTGCGCGTCCAAGCGAATATGAGGGCGACCATGCAAACCTTCACGGAATTACCTGCTTGTATGATGTTAGATGGCCTATTGGGCCCAATCAGATAAAGAGATGCATAGATGTTCCGTCCGACCAGATTTTAATCATCTAGGACTATCACCAAATCACAGGAACGGAGATACGCATGATAATTAATTGCGTCAGTACTTGAACGTCCATATATGGGGTTGATAATGCACCTGCATGATTACTTCCTAAAGTAGTTCTCAGCATGTCATATATGGGGTTCCTTGTGCACGCATATGCCTGCAGGTCCTCGCTTCATGAGTGGTCCTATATTGGTTCTCGGCCATCGTGTGTGATGTGCACTCATGGGCGCGTCCTTGTACACGCCTATGCCTGCAGGTCCTCGCTTCATGTGTGGCGTGTCTCCTTGCACGAGTTCGCCTATGCACTGCACCTATGGTCGTCATCACCGGATGCGCGTGTCCGCTGAGCGGAGCCATATTGTACAGGTCGCTGCCAGACCGCATCCATAAGAATTGGTGAAGCATCTAGTAATTTGGAGATAATAGGTGCTGGCAAGATGAAAGGACGTGATGGCTAGGTTAGAGGATGGGAAGGGTGGCGGCTAGGTTAGAGAACATAGGGGTGCAACAATGCTTGGATTTCAGATTAGCTTTGAACGGTTTAATATGGATCATCAAAGTCAATGGTTTCAATTTTTATTTTTCATTGATTAAAGATCAGATATGAACTTACGTACAGAATAGATATTTTTAATTTAATGATCTATTTTTTTCCTTCAAGGATTACTTCCATGGGTTAATCTACACCGTTATAACTCGGTCCCACCAGATTAACGGTTTTTAATTTCTAATTAACGTGGGAATTTCTAGGGAGTGCCTAATTAGTATAAGTATAGATGATGATTTTATAGCTCATTGTGTGTTTGAACTATATATGGTGGTTCCAAGTCATTGCATATTTGGTCCTGTGTGATGCGTGTGTGGATGATTGGAACTCACATGCTAGCTAAGCTTGTATTTACTCCTGCTGCATGATGTGTGTGTAGTTCCTGATGGTCACTTGTTATCTAATGAGGTTGTTCTGCTATGGTATTCCAGATTCTAATATAGGACAAGCAGTTCATCCAGGAGGTGCGCAGCGCTAGCCCCTTCCGTTGGACCCACCCGCTGACTGCTTTGCATCGGCTACATAACCCACTTGGTGAGCTCCCTGCCTCTGTTTGCTTGCTCTGAGCTCGTGGCCATCAAGCCGATCGCCATGGCTATGGGGGTCGCTCTTCTAGGGTTCTTAGTGCTAAATAAATAGGCTATAGTTTGTTTCGGACTCCGCTGGAACCCACCCCTCTCCTACAAGTCTTTAACCCTACAGAGTTATGCTGCTCGTCTGTGGAATCTTCATGGGCTTTTGTTTCTTTATTTATGGAGCATGCTGTTTCGTTTGTGCCGTACAGCTATAATGAACATGATCTGGACAGTTACTTTGGTTTGGTACTGTGTGTGTAGATAGGAGATGCTCGCTGGCTTGCGTGTTTTGGTACTTCAATTTGAACTGCCAAACCTTCTTGTTTATAGAAACAGAGGGTGTATTTGATTGCAAGATTTGATACTAGCAAAGCATAGCAGTAAGTTGTCTCAATCACATAAACGTATTACATCTCAACCTTCGTCAGTTATGTATGTTGAAACAGAGGGTGTATTTGATTGCAAGATTTGATCCAAAATGACTTAATATGCTTAGCTAGCTTAAAAATGACCTATTTAACCTAGGATAGCTCTAAAATGACCTATGTACTTAGCATCTTTTCCTCCAAAATGACTTAATATGCTTAGCTAGCTCTAAAATGACATAATATGCTTAAGAAATGACATATTTTAGCTCCTAAATGACTTCATATGCTTAGCTAGCTCCAAAATGACATAATAACCTTACTTAGCTCCAAAATGACCCATTTAACCTAGGATAGCTCTAAAATGACCTATACTTAGCATTTTTTCCTCCAAAATGACTCAATATGCTTAGCTAGCTCAAAAATGACATAATAAGCTTAGTTAGCTCCAAAATGACCTATTTAACCTAGGATAGCTCTAAAATGACCTATACTTAGCATTTTTTCCTCCAAAATGACTTAATATGCTTAGCTAGCTTAAAAATGACCTATTTAACCTAGGATAGCTCTAAAATGACCTATACTTAGCATCTTTTCCTCCAAAATGACTTAATATGCGTAGCTAGCTCTAAAATGACATAATATGCTTAAGAAATGACATATTTTAGGTCCTAAATGACTTCATATGCTTAGCTAGCTCCAAAATGACATAATAACCTTACTTAGCTCCAAAATGACCTTACTTAGCATTTTTTACACCAAAATGACTTAGTATGCTTAGCTAGCTGAAAAATGACATAATAATCATACTTAGCTCCAAAATGACATATTTTACAGATATAAGTTGCATCATAATAGTCTTCACATTTTAGTTGCATCATAATAATCTTCTTCTTCTAGTCTTTTTCTTCTAACTTTCTTCTTTCCCATTTTGCAGATTTGCTTTAGATCACGGAAGCTTGGGTTGATGGAGTGCTTGTCTTTAGTTTTTGTTTTGACTTTGTGAAACTTGCTACCTATGGATGAAACTGTGTAATATTGATGAAACTATGTATATGTATGGATGAAACTTGCTACTATTGGTAACATGTGTTGGATATGTGTTCATGGATGTGTTGGATATATATGTGTTCATGACTATTGGTAATATGTGTTGAATATGCTATATTGGTTATATATATGTGTGTTTGATTTTCTGTGAAGATGAATTCATATAAGAAAAAATAAAATTAAATGGGGCAATATAGGCACTTTGCCATCTGCTGGCAGATGGCAAAGAGCTTTGCCATCAGCTGGTAGATGGCAAAGAGGCCACGTGGCATCTACCTGTGCGTCCTGTGAAGTACCCAGCTGCCTATTTGGCCTCTTTGCCGTCTGCCAGCAGATGGCAAAGAGCCTACAGCCTTTGCCATCTGCAAGCAGACGGCAAAGAGCCTGCAGCCTTTGCCATCTGCCAGCAGTCGACAAAGAGCCTGCAGCCTTTGCCATCTGCCAGCGGATGGAAAAGCATGCCATTAGCCTCCTAACATAGCTAACACCGTCCCTCTGCCGTCCAGAGCCTTTGCCATCTGCCAGCTGATGGTAAAGGCTGCAGGCTCTTTGCCATCTGCCAGCAGACGGCAAAGTAGCCTTTCCCGGCTGGGTTTCAGCCAAACTATTTGCCGTCTGCTGGCAGATGGCAAAGCCTTTGCCATCCACCGACCATGCCTTTGCCATCTGCCATGGCAGATGGCAAAGTGCCTGATTCATGTAGTGTAGAGCTGACATAGTATTTGGGCAAAGCCGCCGTTCATTATATTTTTGATACATGTCACGCTAGATCATTGCACACCCTGGTACACTGCCAGAGGCATTCATATAGAGTCATATCTTCATATCAGTTCTTCATATTGAGTTGTAAGTAAAGTAAAAGTGTGATGATCATCATTATTAGAGCATTGTCCCAGTGAGAAAAGGATGATGGAGACTATGATTCCCCCATAAGTTGGGAAGAGACTCTGGACGAAAAATAAAAAATGAGGGATGCCAAATGAGCCCACCATAAAAATTGAGAGAAAATGAGAGAAGGGACTTTGCTATTATCCTTTACCACACTTGTGCCTCAAAGTGGCACCTTGTTCCTCACATGTAGAGTGTCTCATATTATACCATTTTCATATGCTAGTGGGAATTTTATTATTATTATAAACTTGGCTTGTATATTCCTACGACGGGCTTCCTCAAATGCCCAAGGTCTTCATGAGCAAGCAAGTTGGATGCACACCCACTTAGCTTCAGTTGAGCTTTCATACACTTATAGCTCTAGTGCATCATATTTGCATGTCAATCCCTACTCCTTGCATTGCCATCTATCGATGGGCATCTCCATAGCCCATTGATACGCCAAGTTGATGTGAGACTATCTTCTCCACTTTTTACACCGTTGATATCTACCACCATATTCTATTCCACCTAAATGCTATGTCCAATGGTTCACGCTCATGTATTGCGTGAAGAATAAAAAGTTGATGCACCTTGAAAAAGTACGATCCAATTGCCTGACTTGTGCACCATGGTGCTTAACATTTGTATTAATGTGATGAAGATGAAGCCATGCCTTGCTAATTTAATAAGACGAATAAGGGGTAAACATTTCTTGAGGATCATATACTTTGAAAAAATTAATGATCTTACTTCTTATACTTATAAGTATTACTATGTTAATGTTGATTGATTCATCGTTTCTCATTGAGCATACATGCATGAAGATTACATAATGGCTAGCATGTCACATCAAAAATTCTGTTTTTATCATTTACCTACTCGAGGACGAGCAGGAATTAAGCTTGGGGATGCTTGATACGTCTCCATTGTATCTATAATTTTTTATTGTTCCATGCTGATATATTATCATTCTAGGATACTTTTTGGGTCATTATTTACCAATTTATAATATTTTTTAGCACTAACCTATTTACCCAATGCCCAGTGCCAATTGATGTTTTCTTCTTGTTTTTTTTTACTTTGCAGGTTTCCTTTACCAAACGAAGTCCAATTGCCATGAAATTTTTTGACGATTTTTTCTGGACTAATACAAGACCTAGAAGCTTCGGGAGATGGCTGGGAGCCGCACAGGGGCCCCACAAGCTATCAGGGGGGCGCGCCCTGATGGCTCGTGGCCCTCCCGGCCTCGTTCTTTGGCCTATGAACTCTCTTCTATCGTGGAAACCCTTAAAAATGTACCGAAACCCTTTTTCCGCACCCGCAAGTCTCTGTTTCGTCGGGAGGCCATATGGAGCTCCATTCCGGCACCCTGCCAGAGGGGGGGTCGATCATGGAGGGCCTCTACATCAACCTTGCTACTGTCATGATGATGTGTGAGTAGTTCACCACAGACCTACGAGTCCATAGCTAGTACCTAGATGGCAATCTCTCTCTCTTATGATCTTCGACACAATGATCATCGCATCTTCGCTTTGATCTATCTGATGTAATCCTTTTGTGCGGTGTGTTTGTTAGGATCCGATGAATTGTGGGTTTATGTTCACAATATTCATGAAAAGTATTTGAGATATCTCTGATATATATTGTCTCTTAATTGCATGATCATTATATCTTCGTAATTCTCTCCGATATATTGAAATAGTTTGGCCAACTAGATTGATATTTCTTCGGTGAGAGAGGTGCGTTGTGGTAGGTTCAACCGGACGAGTTTCTATATCCCAGTGACAGATAGGAAGAAGATACGTCTTGTGTTGCTGCTACTAATGATAAAACGATGGGGTTTATTCATATTGATTTAGTTTACTTTGTCTACATCATGTCATTGTTCTCCAAGCATTACTCTGTTTTACTTAATACTCTAGATGCATGCTGGATAGCGGTCGATGAGTGGAGTAATAGAGGTGCAGGCAGGAGTCGGCCTATTTTCTTACGAACGTGATGCCTGTATACACATGATCATTGTTGTGAACATCGCATAACTATCCGCTTTTCTATCAATTGCCCAACAATAATTTGTTACCCACCGTATGTTGCCTACATGAGAGATGCCACTAGAGAACACTATGGCCCCCGGGTCTATTCACTTATATATTTACAAAAGCTATTGCTACCTTGCTGTCATTATTTACTTTTTATTTTATTTTGCAATTTACAATTATCTACACAACTCACTTGCTTGCAAATAATGAGATCAAGGGCATGGACAATCCTCTTGCCCGCGTTGGGTGCAAGTTGTTTGTTCTTTTGTGTGCAGTCGCTGAAGACGATTGAGGATTGATATTCCTATTGGTTCGATAAATGTTGGTTTCATAACTGATGGAAATACTTACCAACTTTGTGCTGCAATAACCCGTTCCTCTTCATGGAAAACCCAACATAGATCACAAGTATCATCTGACCAATGCTATCACTTTGTTCACATAATTGTGGCAATCCATCTATATGAAAATTCTTGATGAATTGTTGTTGAGCCCATCAGCCACGTCCTCATCTTCCCCATGGTTCATGATGAACATTTAAGCTAGTGTTGGAAAATTTTGAAAGCATTATCTTTGTGCCTAGATCATGAAGAATATGTTTAATAAAAGAAGTGTTTTTCTCTAAGTTCACGTGCATTTTTGCCGCCGTGAATAGGAGGAAGTTTTGATACACTTCCTCTGGGATCATCCCAAATCACGCATGCATGTGCGAAGTGTTATATGGTTTGAAGATTTGCTATCTTAACTCCATATAAATTTTCGAGCACCACATGCCACTGATTGATTTGATCTAGGAAAACAAGTCCCTTCATAAGAGTTAATCCAGACTTACACTAGTACTTTGTTATCCTCGATGATGGTTCCCAACAAAAAATCGTTACATTTTGTCGTAAGACTTCCTTGTGGCGACGATTGTCCTCGACAATTTGTTCACGTATGTCCTACAATCCAACTCTTGTTTTAGAGCTTACTCCATAGATCATTTCCCGAGAATCTTGCCACATCGTTTCGTAGATCTGTGTTGCATGCTTTTTTTCTCAGGCCTGCTATGTCTGAAGTATCGTAACACAAATCATATCTGAATCTCGGGCAGATATGCTGGTTGGAATATTTTCCAAGAATTATAACATTGGTCTCTATGTTATTCAGTAAGGTGATGTTATGGCTAGCACACCTGGCCGAAGGACCTATTGTTAAAATATCTTGTTCAGCAAGATTTTCCATTCTTCCATGGGGAAAATCGTATGACTTATTTATAAGTTGTTCCTGATGGATCCTTTGTGTTCCCAGGGTCCGACCTTTACCTAGTGACCATGTCGATGCTTCTCTGAAGCATGACTGTGGTACTCCGACCCTCAACAAGAACATTGAAAGCGCAATGCTAAATGTTTCTTGATCAATTATCCAAACACCATTGTATGGGTAATATCATGAATTTCCTCGCCCATTTACCTAAATGGTGATCTACTTTCTATCATGTCATGTATATCATGCTCTGATTGTTCTTGTGAAGGATGCACTCCTATTACTTGTGGATGATCACCTTTTCATTTCCATTGGTCTGATTAAGCTATTAATCACATTTTCCTTTCCATTGGTCTGTTTAACCTTTCTTGAGGGTTATATGATCTAAGCAGTAACAATTCCCTGCTTAGGTAAACACCTCAATGTACAACTTTGTCAGTAAGACCCCGTTACTATTGTTGTTGACATTCCAGTAACCGCCGATGGATGAGAACTTTGCCTATTGGTCCGCCTAATGAGCAGGAAAATGGTTCTATTCGTCCCCCTCCCTTGGCACCGACGTTGTTGCCAACATAACTGACAAGCTATCCTCTGACATGTCTTGTTACCATGACCGTACAAGATGTCATTTCTCTTCCTACTCTTAACCCACATGGTGGGCCCATAACCCATAGTTCCACAGGATCGAAACCTGACTCTCATGTACATATTTGATTCCAAAGTATCTTTTACACTTGGCTTCTTATGTAATTCCCGACCCACCGTCCAAGGGATGATCTATTCTAGTATCAGACACAATATTTTTTTCATTGCTCTGAACCCCTTTCACCTTCTGATTAGGCATCAAATGATTGCCTACCCGTTTGAAACTTTTGTACCATTGCATATTTCTCTCAATGAATTCCCTGAATTACAACTTGAGAAATAATTCATGTCTTCTTCCCTGAGTTCACCATCAGGTTCCCAACTTTGCGGAGATATGCTCTTCCAGAGTTTTCCCTCTTATCGCCTTCGTAGGACGATGAAGATTCCGAAGAAAGGATGACAACTTCATCAGTGTTGGATTTCGGGCTCCGCAAAACCCAAAGAGGTTCGAACTCAGGGGCGTGTGCGAAGATCCCCACCGGCTTCGACCTCACGCTCACAGCTTCACGGCCAAGTCAGATCGAACTCACTCAACCACGGGGGGGGGGGGGGGAGACGAACACACAGATTTGCTCAGGTTCGGGCCGTTGCGAAGCATAAAACCCTACTCCTGCTTTTGGTGGATTGCCTCACGAGCAGGTTTTTAGATGAACTAGTACAGTGGTGCGCAACATCGCGAGGGCGCTTGAGTGGTGTTGGATCCGTCCCCCTCTATGGTGCAGCATAGCCTCTATTTATAATGGCCCGGGTCCTCCTCCCTTATCGCTCTGGCGGGAAGGGATCCCACTACGGGCAAATTCGAAGGGGGACAAGGAGTAAACCCTATCCCGACGAAAGGTGGTCTTCGCCTGCAAAGTAGCTGGTAGTGATGCAGAGGTGGGCTCGGCGATGACCTCCGTCCTGCGGGGCTCGTGATCTTGGTCTCGTTGCGCCAGAATGGAAACCTTTGGGGGGATGCCTTGGGAACCTGCGTACACCCTTGCCTCCTTTGGACAAAAGAGGAAATTGTCTTCTCTGCACGCACTAGTGCCCGCCTAGCTTGGCCTGCGTCACTCCCAACCTCGCGAGGCCGGGCGCTGCATAGAGATCTCCGCCCCTCGGGAGGGGGCTTGGTGAGGCCTCCTCCCACCGAGGGTCTTGGCGTTGTCCACCTCGCGAGGGTGGGGCTCTCGCGAGGGCCTTGTTCTTGAGCGATCCTGCGCCGGGCCGCATTGGGCCGTCGAAGTGGGCCATGCCCTGGGTCGCAGGCTGGCAGGTCTGGGTACCCCCATTCCCAGAACGCCGACAATCAGGATGACCTGAAATAGAGAATTCAAGACATCAACGTAATGGATCAACCTCTTCGATGAGAGCAACCAGAACAAGAAGATACGTTATAATTTCGTAACAAGAACATTCTCCCTTACTCTAGCTCTTAAATCTCAGGACGAGATTTCTTGTAGTGGAGGAGATTTGTAACACCCCCAGTGTCATGCTACAGTGACCGTGCTACAGTGACCTCACACTAATGGTGCCATTTCATCTAGTTAACTAAGTCAAATTTCCATTTGATAAAAATCAAAGCCAATTTCAAATTTAAAATAAAGTTAGATAAATTATTTCTTCGAACAGTAAAACAAAAATGTTGGTAGTATTTTAAATATTCCCCAAGCAATTATAAAAATATCAGAAACTTCATTTCGATCCCTATTTTGACCTAGCAAATATTTTATTGATCCAACAGCGAATAACTTGATCATTTTAAATTCTAAAAATATTTAAACCTTTCCAATGGCCTCAAACTTTTTGTGCTAGGCCACAATAAGGCCTAGTATTTATGTGCCAAGTTTCATTCTCAACTAAATTTATTTAATAGCACAAGGGAATACAAAACAGGGTTAAAAATACAAAACAAAAAAGAATAAGGAAAAGAACAGAAACTATCCGCGTAACTGGGCCTCTAGTGCATAGTGCACATCTAGCCCAGCCCAGCCACACCTCTCCTTCAACCTCCCGGTACAGTGGGAGGCAGGGGATCGTGATGGCCTGCAGTCCCCCTGCCCGCACCCCACACTCGCCACCGCTGCCGCCTACAGCCGCTCCTCCATATTGTCGCGGTGCCGCCCACTCGCCGGCCATCGGTGCTGCTGCGTAGGGTGGCCGCCGGCACCCCTAGGTGTGCCCGTGTGCATGCCCAGCCGCATAAGTGGCCGGCTGTGCCACTGTCCAATGGGGCCGCCCCCTTGTTAATTAGGGACTAATCCCCTATTAGCACTAACCCCTCTCCTATAATATCCACTGACACGTGGGGCCCTCCATCTTAATTATATGTTAATTTAAATTAAAAGGTTCGTGACAATGACAGGCGGGGCCCACATGCACTGTTCCCTAAGTTGACCAGTCAAAACGTTGACTAGGTCAACCCAGCCTAGGGGCCCCACATGTCATTGACTATAGCTGGCTCTGGTTTTGTAATAAAAGTATTTAATCCTTTATTTCCAAATTAAAATAACTCCAGTAATTTCAGAAAATTGATAAAACTTTAGAAATTCATATAAAATAAACCGTAAGTCGGATGAAAATAATTTATATATGAAAGTTTCTCAGACAAATATAATGAATGCGAATATGCCATCAGCATGTCTGTCAGCCTCCTCTAACATAATAAACCTAGACATTTTGCATTAGGATCATCTGTCAGAAAAATACCTGGTGCATTAGAGCATGTCACCCACACATCTTGTCGTGCCATTGCATTTGTATTGCATTTTATTGCTCCATTATTTATTTGTCTCCCCCTCCGTTACTTCTTTCCGATAGACCCCGAGACTGATGTTGATCCGGTGATCGACTACTTCACCGTCGATGATCCGTATCTGTCTGCAGAGCAACCAGGCAAGCATATCCCCCTTGATCATTCCTATATTGCCCATTCTTTCTCTCTCTCTCTCATGCTTGCATTAGATTTTGCTGCTGTTGTAGATAGTTCCTATTCTAATACATAGCCTTATTTTGTAACCTTCTATTGTTACCTACCTGTTATCCTATATACTTAGTGTAGGTTGTCTAGTGAACCATCAGTGATCCATTTCCCTTGTCATTGTTGCTCCGCTTTTTTATCGAAAGGTTCGATCCAGGGAATCGACGTGACAAGACCGACACATCACCGCACCCCCTTAGTTGCATGACTCCGCAGAGCTACTATCGAGTGCCGAGGGTGATACCTCCTACCCCAGTTCTGATTATATCTCTGTAGCGTAGCTAGTCTGTTGTGGGTTACCGAGGGTAATTCCTCTTACACCACCTCCAACGATGCCTCTGTCGTGCATCCCCTCAAGCGTGAACTTATCGAGGGTGATTCCTCCAAGTTCACCTTGATGATTACCTTGAGTGGGAATCCATCGAGGGTGATTCCTCGGATTATGTTGGGGATATACCCCACGGGTATGACCCGCCCAACATATGACCCGAAAACTGCCAGGCGTCCCATGAGGGAGATCTCTACAAAAGCACGAAGCCCAGAAGGCGGTTGAGGTTGAGGCCGGCTCATGGGACGTCATGTGGCTGGCCGACTCGACAGGAGAAGACATGAGTATTCCTTTACTTGAATAACAAGATGAGTAGGTCATGTTAGATCAGGTCACGGGTTGTATTTTGACCCGGACTCTATTGTATTCTCGGGGCCTCAACATGTATATAAAGGGGAGCCCCCGAGATAAGAAAGATCAAGTAAGAAAGAAACCCTTGAGAGCTAGGTTAGCGATTATGCACCTTTGTAGCCGAGATCATCATCAATATACACAAAGAAGGACGTAGGCTTTTTTCCTCCATCGAAGGGGCCGAACCAAGGTAAATCCTTGTCTCTCATTCCGAATCAACCGCGTCCAAGTTGCCACCTAGTTGCAATGGCCTCACACCTAAGTTCTCTCACGAGGACATCTGTCGTGACAAAACCACGACAGTTGGCGCCCATCGTGGGGCTACTGCCCGATGGAGTTGAGTTCTTGGAGGGAGCCCTTCCAGGGTTTGAGAGATACGCGGTTGGCCTTATGACCAAGAGCCACCGTGGCAAGCTCAACATCGACGATTCGGGCTAGGGCCCCGAGGCTGACTCAATCGAGTACGGGCATCGGGTCCCCTTTGGCAAGATCCACATATTCATCGGCAAGATCGGCACATCAGGACCCGAGCTGGACATTTGCACCGACATCGTTGAACTGGCTCGGCGTGCTCAACCCGTTCGGCGTCATGCCGGTCGGCATCATGTTTTCGATAGATTTACTCAAGGAGTCGATCCCTCAGATGAAGCAGTAGTCAACGGGGACACTCTCGTCAAATCCGGTGGTGAGTCTTCCTTGGGGGACACCGAGTCGATCTGTCCGATTTTTTATGGTAGGCTCGGGGGCTACTCAGGAGACAAGACCACCAGGGAGTCCCATGAGTCACCTCGCCAACCGCCGTTTTCATGGCTGGAACGGTGGCGGCTCATATCACGGCAACGACCGGAGTGACGGCCGAGACTGGCCCAATTTTCGGAACGGCCGGGTCGAGCAAATCCCCGGCTCAAGCCATGGCTAACCTGATGGCAGAGATGACGAAGCTCCTAGAAACACCAGTAATCATGGAAAATCAGGAGGAATGCAATACGATGCTAGCCACACTTCGTGGGCAGATGGCCAAGATCCAAGAGGATATCGATGCTGAAAACACTCGCATAGCGGAACTACAGACTCACATCCATGGTGAAACTGAATGCTTGAGAGTGGAAGCCTGACGGCTAGGCCTTCGTCGAGACACCTCCGATGCGGTCCATCAGATGAGACACCAGAGCCGGCTTCCTCTCAATCTGGAACCATCACGTCTGTTTGTTATGCCCCAACCCACTCCGGCGGCTGGCCAGCCACATCCGGACCAGCCACATGAGCCACCGCACCAGACGCCGGCTCAATCACCACCTCAACGGTTCCAGACTCCGGTGGGTCACTACTCTAACCCTGTGGATAATAGGTTGGCAGCAACTCATCACATGGAGGCACTTCCCATCCAAGGAAATACTCCGCTGGAGGTAGAGGCCAGGAACGCCATCGAGATGCTGAAAACCATGGTGACCCAATAGGCACAGTACTCCTACAGCAGTGAACGGATCTACTCTACGCCATACGCGAGCCGTAGCAAGAGCCGGCACGTGGAATCCCCGACGGTTTCCAGCAGTGGGTGCAGACAGCGGGCCCAGAACTCTCCTACCCTGTCGGTGTTATCAGACGCATAGGCAGTTGTCGACGCGGCCTGAGCCATGCGGCAAGTAGAGGCAGAAGCAGCGGCAGCAAGGGTGGGTCATCTGCCTCACTCCAACCCCCAGCCAGCGACCATGGGGGCTGGAGTTAGCAGCAGGACGATCGGGATCCCTTGTTTATCCCCGGCTCTCCGCAGTGAGCGTATGCCCAAGGATTTTAAGGGGCCTCGCAAAGTCCCCAATTACATAGCAGATCTCGAGCCGGTGGTGTGGATCAAAAGCTACGAGTTAGCCATGGACATGCTTGATGTCAGCGACGCTGTGTGCGCAAAATACTTGACCATGATGCTGGAAGGTCCGGCTCGAACATGGTTGAAGACTCTTCCCCCCAATTCCATTAATACTTGGGCAGAACTGAAGGAACATTTCATCAAAAAAATTCAAGGAACTTGTAAACGCTCGGTGACAATTGTGGATCTGCAACATTGCATCCAGCGTACAGACGAGTCTGCTCATCATTGGACTCGCCGGGTCGTAGAGACAATCCACTCTTCGGATAGCATCACCGCTGCTCAAGCCGCCTTGATTTTGGAGAAAAATTGCCACTCCCAGCCACTTGTTCAGAAACTCGGGCGTGTGAAGCAAAAAGTTCCGGATATGGGAGATTTGATGGACGTTATCACCAGGTATGCTTAGTCAGATAGCACAAAGGATCCCGGTTTTGACGAGGACAAAACTGGCAACAACAAGAAAAATGATGGTGGCAAGGGTCATCAACAAAACCATGGTCACAATGGGAATCCAGACAATCAAGGCAACAATGGTAAACGAAAGCAGACCGAGGGCGGGTCATATTTTCTCGCTAATACCAATTCTGGCTTCAAGAATCAGCGACGGAATAACCACCCTGGCGGGTCTTACAATGGGAATAAACCGCGCAACTATGAGGAGACACTCAAAGCTCCCTGCCCCAAGCATAGCTTCCCAGATAAGCCGGCCACCCACTGTTGGGAAAACTATTACATAATGCAGGAATTCCGCAATCAAGCTTTCCAGAGTCATCAAGGAGGCAATGGTGGTGGACATCCGGGTCAACCTGGCCCTGGCGGGTCACACGGCGGCTCATCTGGTGGCTTTTCAGGATCAGGTTTTCATGGTCAAGGTGACTCAGGTGCTGGTTTCCAGCACCATGGAAATAACAACAATGGACAATGCTCGGGACAAGGTAATCAACAGCACAACAATCAAGCCGGGTTTCAGAGCAACCCCAAGCAATTGAACAGTGGACAGTATCATGTGTTCACCACCAACACCTATAGGCGTGATCGCAAGCTCAAGCATAGGGCTATCAACTTGGTCGAGCCAGCTGTCCCAAGGTACTAAACTGGTCTGAGCACCCAATTACATGGAGCAGAGAAGATCATCCTCCCCGGGTTGACAACCCAGGTGGTCTGGCTTTAGTGGTGGCGCCTCAGGTTGGTGGTCATACTCTAACTAAGGTCCTCATGCATAGGGGTATCAGTATCAACACCTTATATTATGAGACCTTCCGGGGAATGAATCTTTCCGAGAGCAAGTCGCAACCTTCAACCACGGTGTTCCACGTGATCGTCCCCGGAAAGTCAACTTACCCAATTGGGCGGATCAAACTCGATGCCGCTTTCGGTTCAGAATATAATTACAGATGCGAGTCCCTGACTTTGAAGTGGTGAAGATCAAGAGCCCTTGCCACACCCTTTTTGGACGGCCGGCTCATGCTCAGTTTACGGCCTTGCTACGTTTATCTCAAACTCAAGATGCCCGGACCAAACGGCACCGTTACTGTGGGTGGAAGCCGGAAAATAGCTCAGGAATGTGAGGAAGGGGACATAGCTTATGCTGAGTTTGCTTGTGCCGTAGAGGAATTGAAGTTTTACACAACCAATGTTGACCAGACAGATATGACCCCCCTCAAGAAGCCCACAACTGAGTCTGAGCCTCAATTGAAGTTCAAGCCGGCTAAGGATACCAAGCAAATTGACTTTACTCCCGACGACTCCTCTCAATAGTTTACTATTGGGACAGGCCTGGACCCCAAATAGGAAAGCGCGCTCATCGAGTTCATCCATGAGAATCTGGACATCTTCGCATGGAAACCTTCTGACATGCCTAGAGTACCGACAGAACTCGCTGAGCACCACCTTAATGTGGATCCAAAGATGAAACTAGTACGGCAATACCTCTGTCGTTTTAACGACGTGAGACGCAAGGCTATTGGAGAAGAGGTGGCCCAGGTCCTAGCTGCCGGGTTCATCATTGAAGTTTTTCACCCTGAGTGGTTGGCAAATCCGGTGCTCGTTCTGAAAAAGAACGACACTTGGCGTATGTGTGTTGATTACACAGATCTTAACAAAGCTTGTCCTAAGGATCCATTTGCTCTTCCTCGCATTGACCAAATTATTGACTCTACAGCTAGCTGTAAGCGTTTATGTTTCTTGGATGCATACTCCGGCTATCATCATATTAAGATGGCCATTGAGGACCAAGAGAAAATGGCGTTCATCACTCCCTTTGGCGCTTTCTGCTATGTTTCTATGCCCTTTGGGCTTAAAAGCACGAGGGCTACTTATCAACGCTGCGTTCAGAACGGTCTCCACCCACAGATTGGACACAACGTTCACGCCTATGTTGATGATATCGTGGTAAAATCTCAGAAAAAGGAGACGCTTTTGGATGACCTCAAGGAGACATTTGACAATATTCGGGTGTACCAAATGAAGCTCAACCCAGCCAAGTGTGTTTTTGGTGTTCCTGCAGGCAAATTACTGGGTTTTCTGGTTTCTGAGCGTGGTATAGCCAACCCAGATAAAATCAAGGTAGTGGCATCGCTTGTTAAGCCGGCCAATATCAATCAAATTCAGTGCATGGCTGGTCGCATCGCGGCGTTAAGCCAGTTTATAAGACATCTGGGAGAAAAGGTGATTCCTCTGTATCAACTATTGAAAAAGACAGATGATTTCGTCTGGACCGATGCTGCCAACGAAGCCTTTGAAGCCCTTAAGAAGCAGTTGGTTGAGCCGCCCATCCTAGCCGCCCCGACTGACAAAGAGCCTATGCTCCTGTACATTGCTGCAAACTCCAAAGCAGTAAGTGTAGCATTTGTTGTCGAGCGCAAGGAGGAAGGAAAGGAGTACCCAGTACAGCGACATGTTTATTTTGTCAGTAAAGTTTTGACCTTGTCAAAACAACGATATCTGCATTGGCAAAAGTTAGTCTTTGGCATTTTCATGGCGAGCCGAAAGCTGAAACATTATTTCAGGAGCATCCAATTACTATGCTTAGATCTGCCCCCCTTGGAGATATCATAAAAAATCGGGAGGCTACTAGTCGGACCGCTAAGTGGTCCATTGAGCTTGGTCCTCACCAGGTGAAATATGTACCCCGCACAACCATTAAATCCCAGGCATTGGTGGATTTCATTAATGACTGGATGGAATTACAAGTCCCTGAGGACAGGCTAGATAACACGTACTGGACTATACACTTCGATGGATCCAGGCAATTGGAGGGCTCGGGGCTGGAGTTATTTTACCTTCTCCCCGAGGTGACAAATTCTGCTATGGTTTACGCCTCATATTCCGTTGTACTAATAATGTAGCTGAGTACGAAGCTCTCCTACATGGGCTCCGAATGGCTAAGGAGATGAATTTGAGTTGGGTCAGATGTTTAGGCGACTCAGATCTGGTGGCTCAACAAGTTTCAGGGACCTGGGATTCTAAGGATCCCCTGATGGCGGCTTATCGGCGAGCAATCATGGATATAGCAGGTCATTTTCAAGGTTATCAAGTTGATCACATTGATCGCCGACTCAATGAGGCGGAAGATGCCTTATCACGTCTTGGTTCTCAGCGCAAGCCGGTTCCTCCCAATGTGTTCCTTGATGTGCTTCACCACCCTTCGGTCAAATTGCCATCAGAGGAGGACATAGCTATTCGAGACCAGAGGCACAGTTAGTGGCGGCTCGTCATGCTATTCCTAACTGGAGAGTTCCATATTTGTCTTATCTGACTCGAGGTAAGCTGCCAGCTGAGGAAATCATCGCTCGGAAGATAATTTGGCGTTCCAAGTCCATGACTATCATCAATGGCGAGTTACATTGTCGAAGCAGTACTGGCGTTTTTCAGCGCTGTGTTTCCCTTGAGGAAGGCCAGGAGATTCTCAATGAATTTGACACAAGAGATTGTGGTCATCATGCTGGCTCATGGTCTTTGGTCGCAAAAGCTTTCCGGCAACGGTTTTACTGGATTACAGCTCATGCACATGTAGAGGATATTGTGTGCAAGTGTGACGGATGCCAAAAAATTTCCAGACAGGCTCATGTGCCGGCTGAAGAACTGCGCATGATTCCAATAACCTGGCCGCTTGCGGTCTGGGAGCTTGACATGGTAGGCCCGTTCAAGTCATCTTCTGACAAGAAGACTCACCTATTGGTGGTAGTTGATAAGTTTAGCAAGTGGGTTGAAGCGGAGCCTATCAACAATTGTGACGCTGAGACAACAGTCAAGTTTTTGAAAAAACTGATCTTCTGTTTCGGCTATCCTCATAGCATCATCACTGACAATGGCACTAATTTATCCAATGTGCAATGGAGCAGTTTTGTTAGCGTGAGCATATCCGGCTTGATTTAGCTGTGGTTGCACATCCACAGTCTAACGGACAGGTCGAGCGAGCTAATCAAGAGATTTTATGAGGGATCAAACCTTAGCTTATGGTTCCACTCCAGCGCACTCCTAGATGTTGGGTTGAGGAACTCCCTGCAGTACTTTGGTGCATCAGACCAACTCCCAACAGATCCACTGGTTATACACCGTTCTTTCCGGTTTATGGAGCTGAGGCGATACTGCCAAGTGATATTCGTCACAATTCCCCCCGGGTTACTGCCTATGTTGAGGCAGACAACAAGCAGGCGCGTCAAGATTCTTTGGACGCCTTAGAAGAGGAACATGATCTAGCAGCAGCTTGATCTGCCATATATCAACAAGACCTACATCGCTATCACAGTCATAGAGTCGAAGTCGAACTTTCCAAGAAGGCGACTTAGTGCTCTGTCTGATTCAAGATCAAACAAGGATGCATAAGCATTCACCACCTTGGGAAGGGTCGTTCGTCATCAACAAGAACCTCAATAACAGGTCATATTACCTGATTAACATACATGAAGGATCATACACCTCTAAAGAGGAAACAACCCGGCCTTGGAACATAGCTCATCTTTGGCCTTACTATACTTAGAGCCACATGCTCCACCTCAGTGTACGTACCTCTGTATATATTTTTCTATGTTCAAATATAATAAAGCCGGCACCCCCGAAACTCGGGGTCTCTGTCATTTCAGCCCAGCAAATTGTGCATGAGTCTTTATTATTTGAACATCAGTCACTTGGGGGCTTCCAACTCAACGAGTCAGCGTTTACTATCCCTCTTGACTCGGCTACAAGCCAATACAAATAATGGTTCAATCTGCCTGTTTGCAAGATGCTACTCTGAATAGGTGACCCCGTGTACTCTTGATAAGTCAATCCATCTGGACCCAGAACTTATCTAGGTTAAAACACTGGCTTTAGTCACGTGAGAGCAGGCTTAAACAGAGCGAGGATAAACCATGAGTTATCACACCCGCTACATTGAAGCAAGACTTGAGCCTCGAAAGCCAGCTCAATACCGAGCTATAAAAGCAGACTTATTAATTTTTCTGCATTATTCTATTACAATACTATATATCTTACGTGTTTTTCAAGTATAAGATTATAATCTATTTTCTCCAGCTCAAAATTTGACATCCGGGTTAAGACACTGTAGTCATACTATGACCAGTTATTTTATACACATATATCAATGCCACAAGCGGCTATAGATGACCTTATTTTGCCACAAGCTGATACCGTACAAACGGTGTCTCATTGGGAAAAGAGTTGTCATACGAGACAAAGTGGATGCAACTTATAAAATGGCGGCTTATTGGAAAACAAAGTTGTCAGGCAAAGTAACCACAACGAAGTGGCCATATTACCAAGTACTGAAATGTTACGTACACCATGGCACGGCAGACAGATCAAAGTTTTCTAACTCTATTACAGTCCCGCATCAGGAGCAAAAAAATATAACAATTTTTTTACAAAGACCACACTATTACTCCTAGAAACCGGCTTATGCGTCCTGCCCCGCAGCTTCTGCGCTTTCACTCACCCGTAGCTTCTAGCTCCGCTTGCGCCAGCTCATCTTCTTGGATCTGGTGGTCCTTTTGCACCCACTGAATTGTGGTCAAAGCTTTGAAGTTTGAGTCGCCATGCATGATAACGGACGGGTCAAAATCAGGGGCAAAAGAATGCTTACGGCAGGGGGGCACGAGTTCAGAAAATTGGTCCTTAGGTGCATCCATGAGCTTGTTCTCCATGGAGTAGGCGGATTGATACTTTGTCAAATCCAGCTCGTCTGCAAGAAGTGTTGCTAGTGGGTGGGTCTCTTTCACGCATGCGGCAAAGTCTTCATCAGAAAAAATAGAGCCGTAAATCTTATATTGTGGAAACTCGCCCGCCAACGCCGAGAGGTCTAATTCAGGAAGATACGCCTTTGCCCTCGCAAGTGCCATATTTGCTCCCATTCGAGCCGCCGACCTTTTGAATTCCTCCACCCACTGAGGGATTGTAGATAGCCGATTGAGCATATCATTAATTTTCTTTGGAGGATGCTCAAGGTTCTTCACTGCCAAGATTGCGAACACAGATCCTGTGAACATCTGCTCCACATATGTGAAGATTGCCTTGAGTTTTACTCTTGGTTTCTGAACCAGATTGTGATCTTTTCATCCTGCACAAAGAGGATAAGCATCAACATAAGACGACAAAAGTACTGACCCGGAATTTAAGCCAAAAATAAGGGACTATCAAACGTACAGAAGATGACAGTAACCATTTCATTAAGTTGTTTTATTAGTGTCTTCAACTCATTGGTCACAAATCCAAGATTCTTTTCAGCGTCCTCAACACGCTTCAGAAGGCTGGCTCTTTCCTTGTAAAAATTGGCCTTGGCTTCACTTAGGAGATCATTTGCTTGGCATGCAAAATCTTGGTGGCGAGCCGCCAAAAGTTTTGCATCGGTCTTAAGCTTTTTCTCCTGTTTCACCTGCCTTTGTAAGTCGACCACAACAAATTCTATTTCATCTAATGATTCCTGCACAAAATAAGGCATGAGAATAGACGTTAAAAGCCCCGAGCCGGTGCAAGTAGACGACCCGACACTTGAGGGTTACAAACTTCACATATCAATTTCTTATAAGTCCCATGCAGTTGCAAGAAATCTACATGTCACTTGGGGGCTAATGTACCTCGCTTCTCCATTTCCAAAAAGAAAGACCTGGCTATCTCATCGAGATGAGCCGTCCCTTGGGGGTTAAAGGTGACATTTTTTATTATAGGATATCACATGAAGTTCCGGCTCATTGTTTTCATAATGACCCAGCCCTTGGGGGCTACAGGTGGAATCCTTTATTCTTATACAACATAAAGAACCGAATCATTATTATCATAATGACCTGGCCCTTGGGGGCTATGGTTGATTCCGACAACTACATTGAAGAACCAGCTCACTACTTCATACTAAGATGGCCCTTGGGGGCAATAAGAGTGTACATAAATGGTATAAAGGTAAAATCTTACCTCATATTTTTGCTTCATGACGCTGAACAGGTTCATCTCACAGTGTCGACTCTTAGATAGACGCGTTAGATATTGCTTTTATAAATCGTCAGTCTAGAAAGCAGAGAATTCTGGAAGTTCCAGCTTTGCTTTCCCCTTCTCCAACACCTCCGACTCATGCTTAGCTACAACTTTAGCTAAAGCAGATGAAGTTCCAGGAGCATGGAAGCTTTCTTTCACAGTAACAACTTATGTGTTATCCTTGGCGGTTGATGGATTTGCATCATCCACGTTGGTCACGGGGCTCGCAGGATGAGGAGGATTTGGTGGCTGAAAGGCTGGTTCAGTTGATAAACCTTGGTCTTCAGCCACCGTTTCCATAAAAACCGGCTCATCAGCATGAGTCGTCTCCACGTCAAGGGTCGGCTCAGCAGTCAAGTCCGGGTTATGTTCACCTAAAGGCTCAATGTGAGTGGCCGCTTCATCTGGTGGCGGGTTTGGAATTTGATGATCTGCAGCAACGAAGGACGACTCGACCGTCTGTTTTCTCAAGATAGCTTTAGCCCTACAGTCATCATGACCAAATATTGAATTAAGGAAAAGACAAGTCATGACAAGATGTACAACATCAGTTCAAATAGAATCTTACCCACGATTAATGGAGAAAGGCGGAAGATGTGTCGCCGATGAGTCGCCAGACGAAGGCGGCGATTCTTGATAAAGTGAATTAGAAGGGCTAAGAGGTTGCTTAAAAAGGTCGGTTTTCGGACGAGAGGCAGTTGGACTATGCGGCACCTCAACGCTTTGCCTATGGCGGCTGACTCAAGAGATAAGCCGGGCGCTAACTCGCCCGAGCTACTTCGGGTCTTGCGCTTCGACTGGCCGGGGTATTGGGTTTTCTTCAAAAGAAAGTTTGGGTCTAAGTAAGCATTTGGGTGAGAAAACTTAACTTTCCTAACGGTTCGTCTTGGCTTCCTTGGGATATACATTTCTGATGAGTTGGAGGAAATTGAAATTACCTCAACGTTGCCGGCTTGACTAGTTTCGGTGTTATCCTAAGAAGAGGATGCATCAGCAAGTTAAATAAATAAATGGCCAAGCGAGTCGAGTTCTACCTCAGATTCTTCTCCTGAGGATGACTCATGAGCCGGGTCATCCATTTGACCTGATGAAGGAGCAGGAGTCTTAGACGTGTCTTTCCAAAAATCAGAGTCTGCCTGCAGTAATATAAGCTGGAGAATAAGTATGACGGAACAAAATGAAGTTGACAAAGAAACGAAACAAAATTCATAAAATGCATACCAGAGGAACCGGATTCTTCAAACAGAACGGAGCCAGTCCGGTCACGCTACACTTCTCTTTTGGGTCGCCAATCAATTTTTTGGTAGCCTTGTTGATAGCACTAGCAGACAGTTCATTCCTGCTGAAGCATTGAGCGTCTCTTAACTCGCCAATATAATTGCACATCAAGTCGCCTCTCATGCTAACGGGTTGGAACCGCCAAGTTATCCAACTCCGGATCAGGTTGATTCCGGTAAGGCCATGAGCAGTCAAAGCCCTTAGTTTTGAGAGCACAGGTGCTAGCAATTCTCTCTCCTCTTCAGTTGGCCAACCCGAGAAATCAGCACTGGCATCAAGCCATTCCAATCGGTAACCCAGCAAGGGATTCTGCCCTGCAGGCACAGTGTTTTTACAATGAAACCAGTTTTTGTTCCACCCTTTGGGATGACTCACCAGTTTCGACTCAGGGAGAGGACTGTTTTTCCTCTTTTGAATAGAGATGCCGCCAAGTTCCACACTGGAGCCATGCTTGATCTTAGTCTGATGATTGATATAGAAAAATTCTCTAAAGAGGGTCACGAACGGCTCAATCTGGAGGTATACTTCACACAAAACTTGAAATTGACAGATATTGGTCATGGAATTGGGACCAATATCCTGAGGCCTGAGGTTAAAAAAGTGAAAAAGATCCCTGAAGAACTTCGAGCTGGGTGGTCGAAAGCCCTTATGCAGGTGGTCAGAAAAAACTACAATCTCCCCTTGCTCAGGCTGAGGAGGGGGTTCTTCTTCAGGTGCCCGCCAGCTTATAACCTTTTGAGCCAGAAATACACCTTGACTTACGAGGTTCTCCAAAGTGAGTGTTGATTCTTGGGATCTAACCCAGCCACAGATCTTGGTGGCCTTGGAGCCATGGCGTCTTACAGATCAGCTACAAGTGAAATAAGAAAAATGAGACGGTGTAAATTTCGAGCCGCCAATAAGAAGACAAATTGATAAGCTGGCTAAAGGTTCGGATTACGCGACAATTAATAAGTGCAAAAGATAACTGATATTTCATCAATGAGCAGGCGGTTACGTGACACGAAGACAAGCCGGTCAAAAGATGAGTCGGTACAATTAGATAATCCGGACAAATAACGAGACAATGGACGATAAAATGAGCCGGCTTCTACATAAGCAGGCAAGAGGATAACACAGGTACTCAAAAGACTTGGTAATATTCTCCATATTAGCAAAACAACTTTCTACACAGGCAGGGGAACAGACCGATCAAAATAATGCGCAAAAAGAAGAAAAATATGCCCTGGCTAGCGGAGTAACCTGAACGGAGCATCTACGAAGATTCGAGGTAAAGCTATTATGGATCTGCAGTATTGCCAGGCGATAGCGGTGGAGAAAGTGCAGAGGATTGACAATTCTATGGATACTAATAAGATCTGTGACCGGATATTTAAACAAGTTTCGAAGAGCTCCGATGAACTACTGACGAACACCGGAAACCTAATGGGGAAGAATGGGACTCACCTTTCCTGAGATGAAGAAGACGCCGGAGTTTTTGGGCTCCTGAGGAAGGCTGCTGGCGATGGAAGAAGCTCCGACGGTGTTGGGGATATAACCCCATGATATAACCCGCCCTATTGGGCCGGGTCATCCTGATGGTGGCTCTTAAGAAATACACAAGGTGGGCTGTGGCGCTGAGGAACAAGACCGAAAAGGCGGCTTACCAAGTAAGCCGGTTTGTGGCCCAGTACCCAAAAACGGCAACTCAAGGCCCAAGAGGTGGAAAGTCACCGAGAGTTTCCTTACTTAGGAGGCAAGGCGAGTTAGAGATATACTTGGTCACGAATCGTAGCATGACTTGGACTCTTGTAAGCCCAGGGTCTCGACCTGTATATAAAGGCGAGTCCCTGAGGCAAATAGACTAAAGTTACAATCGAGCAATAGCTAGGTCAAGCGAATCCTCTCCGTTGTAATTGATCACCAAGCAATAAGCAGAAAAGCAGGAGTAGGCTATTACCTCTATCGTGAGGGGACGAACCTGGGTAAGCCGTGTCTCTCGATTGCGATCAACCCCGACAAGCTAACCACCCAGTTGTAATGGCCTCACGTCTAAGTCCTCACACTAGGACATCTGCCGTGATAAAACCACGACATTTGGCGCCCACCGTGGGGCCAGCGAACGGTGGTTTCGAGTTCTTGAAGGGCTCTTTCCTAGGGATCGAGGGATACACCGTTGGAAGGATGAAGAAGAGTCACCACGGCAAACTCTACATCAACGAAGCCGACTGGGGTCCCGAGGCCGACTCAATTGAGTACGAGTACCGAGTCCCCTTCGGCAAGATTCATGTCTTCATCGGCAAGATCGGCGAGTCAGAACCCGAGCTGAACATCTACACCGACCTCATCGAGTCGGCTCGGCGCGCGCAACCCGCCCGGAGTCAAGTCGGCCAGAAGCATGTCTTTGTTGGTTTTGTGCAAGGCGCAAAACATGAGGAAAACTCCGTGTCTGGGGGAGAGACTCTCGTCTATTCAGATGATGTGTCCTCGACCGGAGAGACAGTGTCAGTTTATCAGCTTGAAGACGGCAGGCTTGGGGGCTGTTTCGATGGCGACAGTATTCCGGACCCCTACGGGCCACGGTGCCGAGCCGCCATATTCATGGCCGGGACGGCGCCGGCTCTCCACTCTACGGTGGCCGGAGCAACAGCAACAATTGACCCTTTAGCACCGGTTTCTGGGATGCCCGGTTCGGTCAGACCATTGGCTCAAGTTCTGTCTGAGCTGATGACTACCCTGACAACCTTAGTAGGGACCGAGGTCACTGTGGAAAATCAAGAAGAACACAATGCGGAGATTGCAAAGATACGGGAACAGATGACCAAGGCCCAGGAAGACATTAATGCTGAGAACACCCAGGCAGTTGCACTGCAAGCTCAGGTTAATGCAGAAGCAGAGCGTTTGAGGACAGAGGCATGGCGGCTCAGCCTTGATCAAAACGCATCCAATGCAGTTCTTCGGAGGAGGCACTAGAGTCGTTTACCCCTAGTCTATGAGCCTACACGTTTGTTCAACTCTCCAGGAGCAAGCCCAAGTACTCCAGGAGCACCAGTTATACCCCAGTTGATTTCTGAGATGCCTGGGTGCAGGGTGGCGGCTCAACCTCACCGGCCAGAGCCAGCCCGGAGGGAAGAGCCGGGCCCGGACCCGCCCCTCGTCCAGACGACACCACACTATTTTTTGACTCCGTCGAGGCACTTCTCCAACCTAGTGGATAACATGGTGGCAGCGGCAGCCCGGCTTACTGCACTCCCTATTGTTGGTGAGTCGCCGATCGCGGTTGAATCCCGGAACGCTATTGAAATGTTACAAACAACAATTTCCCAGCAAGCTAACTATTCATATAGTCGGCAGCATGTGCATTCAACTCCTTTGCCAAGTCGTAGCTATAGCCGACACGCAGAGTCGCCAGCAGTCTCCAGCAGTGAGCAGCGTCGTAACCCGCCCCATAATAACCCGCCCCATGTTACGGGTACACATGCTCAAGCAATTGTGGACGAGGCAAGGGCCCGTCGAGAAGCGGAGGCAGCAAACCAGGGGACTTGTCAGCTGCCCCAGGTGGTCCCTTCACGTTCGGTGGCCGTCAGGTCAAATGCCAGAACGATCGGAGTTCCGTGCCTGGTGCCGGCGTTATGTAACGAGCGCGTGCCTAAGGATTTTAAGGGACCTTGTAAGGTACCGAACTACACGGCGGATCTTGAGCCGGTGGCTTGGATTGAGAGCTATGAACTGGCTATGGACATGTTGGACGTCAGCGATGCAGTCTGTGCTAAGTACTTTACCATGACGTTGGAGGGACCGGCTCGTACATGGTTGAAGAACCTGCCCCCCAATTCCATCAACACCTGGGCAGAGTTGAAGGATCGTTTCATCAAGAATTTTCAGGGGACATGTAAGCAACCTATGACAATTGTGGATTTGGAGCATTGTGTACAATGTGAGGATGAGTCGGCCCATCATTGGGCTCATCGGGTGGCCACCATTATCCACTCCTCAGATAACATTGCGGCAGCTCAAGCTATTCTGATTCTAGAGAAGAACTGTCACTTCCAGCCTCTTAAGCAAAAGTTAGGGCGGCTTAAGCGTAAGTGCCAGGATATGGGCAATCTCATGGATGCACTTACCAGGTATGCCGACTCTGATGGCACGAAGGATCCTAATTCAGACGATGACAAGTCTGGAAAAGGTAAGAAAAACGGCGGTGGTAAGAGTCAGCAACAGAATGCCCCGGTGCATAATAGTAATAACCAGGGCAATGGTGGAAAACACAAGTTCCCAGATGGCGGGTCAGATTTTGTGGCTAACATCAATGTAGGGTTCAAAAATCAGCGTCGTAACAGCAAGCAGCCATACGCTGGAGGGAAGCCAAGAAATTATGAGGAGGCTCTTAATGCGCCGTGTCCAAAGCACAGTTATCCCAACAAGCCATCTTCTCATGCTTGGAAGCATAGTTTTATCATGCAGGAGTTCAGGAACCAGACGTTTCAACATCATGGCAATGACAATGGACCGCCAGGCGGATCAGGTTCTGGAGGATTCCAGGGAGCCGGCTTTGGCAATGGCGCCTCAGGTTCTGGATATCAGGGCCAAGGGAACCACGATGGTCATAATCAGCAATCTGACAGGGATATTACCCCTCGGTATGCCAAGACAAGGGAGTTCGAGCCCCTTTCAAAAATTGACTATATGGCCGGCTGGTCCATGACCGGCTGGCGAGCAACCAGCTAGCCCCCTGGCCGGCTGGCCCACGGCCGGCTGGACAGGAGCCGGCCGCATGGCCTCTGCCAGCCCGTAGCCAGCCGCTCCGCGGCCGGCCCTCCCGCCGACCTCTGGGCGGGCAGGCGCTGGTCCCCTCCTGCAGCAACCAAGTACGTCGACAGGATGCGACCGCCACGATGAACTCCGGCGTGGCTACAGCGACCGCAGACGCGCGGCCGCGCGTGGCTAAGTCCGGGCGATCGTACCGCTGACCTTGACCGATCGAGACCCGGTGGGGCAACAGTGCTGCCACGCCGCCGTCTACTCCATTACCTGCCCCGGCGTGGCTACAGCGTAGCCGGCCGTACCGCTGACTTCGGCCGGCAGGCGCAAGACGACGCCACGCAGGGCGGCCCGTGCCGCGGCAGGTGAGCGCGGGCCAATAGTAGAGACGGCTGGCGGACCCCAGTCCGCGATGGGACCGCGCAGCCGGTAGGCCCTACGAGCGACAAGACGGCCCAGCCGGTGGGACCGCTGGCCGGTTAGGGAGGCTGCCGGCCGGGGCCCCCATTTAGTACCTTATGTATATTATAAGCCGGGGATTTGGCCTATAAAACCCCCCGAGCCCCCCCCCATGCACCGGGGAGGCATTGACCCCATCTCAGACTCTCATTCCCACGTAGCAAGGGAAGAAGAGTCAGCTGCTCCTTCTTCTTCCTCTAGACAACAGCTCAAGGAGCACCATTGTAACACCAGACACCCATCAACTAGACAAGCAGGACTAGGGGTGTTACCTCCCACGGAGGGTGCCGAACCTGGGTACATCGTGTGTCCCTCGCAGTTTGTGCCCGATCCCGCTCCCGAAGTCTGCCGGCGTCCTTCGGCCCCAACCACTCTTGATAAGCCACCCCATGACATCTGTCGTGAGAAAATGACAACAGTTGGCGCCCACCGTGGGGCCGTCCGCGGCGCCGGCCGGAGTCACGCTCCGGGCGGGACCCTTCACCACCTCCCCCGGCCGCCCCGCGTCCGGGCGGAACTGCACGCTCGTGGGGCTTGCTCCCACGGGGCGGGACCCCGTTCCCGCCAGCCCTGCGGGTGACGCTGCCGGCCTCTCCGACGAGTGGCGTGACAGCGACCCTCTTATCGACGTCGCCGTCCTCGCCGAGCGCGTCGGCAGGCTGAGCCTCACCGACGAGCCAGCTGCCGACGAGTACCCTAGCCAGGTGCTCAACTGCCTTGACCCGCCCTCGTTTGTGGGCGCACTTGCCCGGGGCGATGTCGACGACTCCCGCATCCGCGCGGGGGTAATGGCCACCGGCTCCTCCACGACCTCCGGCCGCGTCAGGGAGGAGGCGGAGGCGACCGCCGCGGCCGCCCGCACCGGCATCTCCGACCCCCTCGGCTCCATGCTTCGGAGCCTCAGCACCCCCGTCGCGCCTACGACGAACCCGGCCGCGGCTACGGCTGAGCTAGAGGCTGCTCGCCAGCTGCTGTTCGCAGAGGCGACCACGCTCGCCACCACCAAGCGCCAGATGGAGTCCGCGCAGCGCGAGTACAATTCTGCCTACGGCCTCACCCCCGGCGGCAACGAGCCGAGCCGGCGCGGTGACGTCCGCAACCATCGTTGTGTGGTCACGGAAATCCTCGATGGCAGGCTCCCCACCTACGACACGCCAGCTGCCAACCTGACGGCCGCCCAGGTGGACTATGCCGACCTCGCCGACCTGGTGGGCGAAGAGCGAGAGCAGCAGGACCGGCACATCCAAGACCTCATCGCCACCGCCAACGCCCAGCAGGCCCGGCTCGATGACGCCAACGCCGGCTCCGAAATTCCCATCCCCGAGGGGGACGCCCCGCCAACTGCTGGCCAGCACCGGCCGGTCCAGCAAGCCTCTTCCCCCCACGGCTCCGGCCGGCGGGGCGCTGGGTCCCATAATGGACGCTCTCGACAGAGAGATGAGCTGCCGGCCGTTAACAGCCGGCGCAATGACGCTCCGGCTGGCGGCAGCCGGTGCAGCCGGGACCATACCCCGCCCCCACGGTGGGAGCGCGCGCGCTCGCCTGCCCCGGCTGTCCATCCCGAGCTCGCCACTCGGCTCGGCCCGCGTGTCCCGCGGAGCAAGAACGACGCCCGGTCCCACCTTGACCGGCTGGCACAATCCGCCCTCCTGGAGGAGGAGGGTCCGATCGGCCCAGCGTGCTTCGGCCCGTGGATCCGCAACGAGCTGTTCCCAACCGGCTTCACACTCCCTCGCGACACCCCGAAGTACAACGGCACCGCCAAGCCGGAAGACTGGTTAGTCGACTACACCACCGCAGTCGGCATAACCAGGGGGAACAAGCGCGTAGCCGTGCGCTACGTCCCCCTCATGTTGATCAGCTCGGCTTGGACCTGGCTCAACAGCCTGTCCACCGGCAGCATCAACACCTGGACAGACTTTGAGGAGGCGTTCGTCCGCAACTTCACCGACACCTACAAGCGGCCCGACCGGCCCCGCGAGCTGGCCATGTGCGTCCAGGGGCCAGACGAGTCCCTCCGCGACTACCTCACGCGCTGGACCGAGCTCCGCAACTCCTGCGAGGGGGTGCACGAGGTGCAGGCCATCCAGTACTTCATCGAGGGCTGCCGCGACGGCACCCACCTCAAGCACAAGCTCTTGTGCTCCGAGCCGGCAACCCTGGCGGACCTAATGGCCAAGGGAGACAAGTACGCCACGGCCGACTCCACGATGCGGATCAAGGTCACCGCGACTGCTAAGCCGACCCCGCCGCCTGCCGCGCCGCAGGCGGCTGCCGACAACTGGCAGCAGCAGAACATCAAGCGCAAAACCGACCAACCGGATCCCCACTATGGGAGCCGGCAGGTCGCCACTATCGAGGATGTCACACCCTGTGTTTTGCCTCATGACTAAGTTAACATGATCAAAAATTAGGGCCAATTAAAACTTTTTGAGTGCCTATGAATGCTTGACTTGTGTGCTATTTGCTTGCTTGTTTGTTTGCTTGCTTGTGCTCTATATTCATAAGACCTCCTCCTATTCTCAAGAACTCTTTTCCTTGATCCAAACTCTTGTCCAATGATCATACCATGTGTATAGAACCTAAAACTATTTTTATCATATATTATTATGGCCGAAAAGCATTTATTCAATTTAGGTTTTCAAAACCCCCTGAATTGAGGTTTGTACTACAAGTCCTCAAATTGGGTGGATTGTTTTGCCCCAAAGGATTTATTTGGAACCTACTATATATATAACTCCCCAAAACCACAAAATGTTATTTTTAAAGATTAATTTATTATTTTATTTAAAGGCTTTTTCTTAAGGCCAGAAATGGTCTTTTATTAGGAAAAATTATTTTTGTGCTTTCAAAATATTTGAGAAAATTTAGGAAAACTCAGTGGACATATATTGTCCATATATAAGAGTTTAAACACATGGTCATGTTCAAAATATTGGACAAAACCCTTCAAAACCACTTCTGCCTATTTCAAGCATTTGAAATATTTCTTTAAGAAATATTCTCAAATAAATCTAAGAAAATTCTAGCATGTCACATATGACATATGTGATCATCTTGCAAAGTTTCAACCCAATCCCAACTGATTTGATTCACCAAAATATTCCACAGCCATTCCTGTCCAGAATCAAATTTGAGCAACTTTACATTGTGAAGTATCTCCTATTGATCCCAAACTTTGTGAGCATGTTCTATTACCCAAATAATGATTCTACACTAAGTGGGGCATCAAGGAGAATAGTTTTGCAGGCCTAGATCTACAGAAACCTAATTCTGTTGATTTCTTGGGATTACAAAGTTTACATTATCAACTTTCTTCAAACCATCTCAAAACTTGTGATCAGGACCAAATGGACTTACCATTTACCTCTGGTAAATCTCAGGGCCATTGGATACCCCTAGATGCCCTAGGACAGCATCAAACACCTTCAGCCAAAAACTTGTGGGCAAGCATAGTTGACCCAAAAAGATTCTCCTTGTCCCCAACTTTTTACCACAGCATGGTCTAGCCCCCTTCTACCTCCAGTAACATTGCCATGGCCTCTGCTCAATTATTTGGGGGGTAACTCCCTCATATTCCGTCTCTTTTTGTCATGGCAGCACCTCTTCTTCCTCTCTCCCATTATTCTGTGCACACAAATGCCCCCAAACTCTACCACAACTTAAATTGCATACTGATGCATTAATCCAAACCCAAAGATAGCATGCTCATGTGGAAAATATGAGCAAATCATCTGAACCTACATTTTGGCAGAAATAGAGCCCTTGAACTACAAGTACTCTGTAGAATCATCTCCCTGAGCTGGAAATTAGTGGACATGTAGTCCTTCCATACTCAAGGTCACCAGACAAAGCTTTGTTCCAAGTGGCCTAAAGTAAAAACACATTAGATGAGCCCCAAGTTTGCTGCTGCAAACTTCCCAGCAGTGAAAACCCATCTCATCTAGCTCCATTTCCCTTGCAAATTTGCCAGTGACCTCTATCATGCATGCCTTGCACACTAGACATGGTTGGCCGACCAAAAAGTCATCGCAGACATGCCTTTGCGTGGTGACCACGTTGTTTCCATGCAAAAACAATGCTCTGCCAGGCCACCTTATCCTGTAGCTCCAAGCCAGCTCCGGTAGGGCATCCACGCGCGCCAGGGAACCCATCCTTGGCTCCCATGCCTATCCCCGACACCAGCATAGCTCCAAGGCCTCTCTGCCGCCCGTGCTCACCGCGCCCAAGGCGCATCCGAGGCCACCCGAGGCTCCCTCATCGCCCCTCTTGCTTATACCTCTCCCCAAGCCCTCGAGTTGTCCCCTCTAGCTCCCTCTCCCTCCCAGAGCCTCCCTGGCTAAGCCACTTGAGCTCCAGGGCTCGGTTTCTTCCCTCATGGCCGCCATGGCGCCGCCTCGTCCTTCGGCAAATTCGCGCTGCCCCGCCTCCCTCCTTCCCTCTAACCTCCATCTGCGCGCCCCAACTCCAACGCATAGCCCTCCCCGCTCCTCATTTTCTCTCCTCTGCGGCTATGGTGCCCTGTCCGCCGTCACCGTCGACCTCCTCCATAGGGGCGGTGCTGCGCTCGGGCCTGGTCTTCCGTGGGGTCAAAGACCTCTCAGGCGGGTGCGGCAGGCCGCCCTGAGCCCACCGGTGGCCGGAGCCACCGGGGCGGGCGCGGGCCGGTGCTCAGTCGGGCTCCCCTGCCTCTCCCCTGCTCCGGCGGGAGGTTGGGGGAGGACCTGACCGCGGGGCCTGCCGGTCAGTGGCTAAGGCCCCGGCCCCCCTGGTTAAGTGGAAACGGGCTATGCCCGCAGCCGCCTTCCCGCCAGGAAAGCGTATTCCGCGGAATGCGCCTTCGGCGTGGCCTTGCGCGCGCAGCCGAGCTGCTGGGCCGGCCCATTCCTTATCCTAAGCCCGGTGCACTGTTAGCCCTTTTGTTTTAGGTATAATTCCCTTTCCATTTTTCTTTTTCCAGTGGAACTAATTAATTCATAGAAAAATCATTTGAACTCCAAATCAATTGACTCGAATTCCTACAGATTCCTAAAGTTATGGCCTAAGCTATATGTGCATTGCACATTTTTCCAGAAAACTTTTCTGTAGAGTTCAAATTCAAATTTGAAATTTGAACCATGAAATGCCCCACTTGTAAAATCCCTAGAGCACTCATAACAACTCCAAATGGAGTGATTCAAGTTTCCAGAGACTCCAAAAATCATTCCTTGTTTATATAGCCACGGTGAACATTTTTACCATGCACCTATTCTGTTGGATCTAATAAATGGCCCATTTCCCATTAATTTCATCTTAGGAAAATCCTAGGAAACCAATTTCAAAAATCTTCTAAAACAATGCCCTAATTGTTGGGTGCATCCACCCATTTTTATAAAAAGGTTTTCTGTAGACTTCTTGTAGGACCACCAATTCCCCTATTTCCACCATTCAAAACTCCACCTTGACCCACATCCACTAAAACCTCCTCGGTTATTTTTCTCATAACCAGAGGCGTCCAAGAAAAATAAAACTCCTATTTATAGAGCACTTTTATTTTTCTGCTTGTGGTGTTGCTTATTATGGTTGTTTCCGGCGATAGTTGACGAAGTAGATGGAATGCTTGGAGTGGACGAGAAGCGTGTGAAGACCTCGAAGACTTTGCTGAGCCAGGCAAGCAACCCTTTGACCATGACTATGAAACCCTTTTATTGCATGGCATATAGCACTTTATTTCTTGATGTTGATCATGTTGATGTGATGACCACTACGGTGGGATGCCTCCGATACTTTACCATTGATACTTGCATTGTGCATGACCCTACCTTCCTATGAGGGTTGTGCGGGTGGGAGTAGATAGAATGCTTAGTAGTTGCTACGCAAGTGGGATGGGAATATGCATGGTGATGGAGATTTCAAAGACTTTTCGAAAACCCCGTCGGGTGCCACTAATGCCCGAGGGAGATGATGATGAGCTAGGTAACCACTTGAGGAAGAAGTGGTGTACCGGAGCAAGTGAGTGTGTGTGGTTTTCGAAAATGGATTGGTGTAAGTTGCGACCGTTATTCCAACCATACATGTACAACCACTCTACCCCTATATGGGAAGGGGCTTTGTTGATTACTTTGATGGGTACTAGCATAGAGCCCGCATTACTAGTGGCGGGAGTGACGTGGTCACTCTCGATACGGGGTCGTGCCTGGTAGGGCGACCATGCGCTGTCTTCATAGGCACCGGGCACACTGTTGGTCCCTTCATGGATGGTACGATCTGGAGCGAGGCTCGTATGATGTACATCATGAGGGCTGGGTACCAATCGAGTGGACTCTTTGTTTAGTATCGTCAGGGGAAAGGCATTGCTCGGGTACTTACCTCGGGTCTGAACAATACCGTGAGTCGTGGCTTGACACGGAAGTTTCCCGAATCTTGTGGGTAAAGTGTGCAACCTCTGCAGAGTGTAAAACTATTCGAATAGCCGTGTCCACGGTCAAGGACAGTTGGATGACCGCTCTTGTGCTACGTCCAGTGTTCACTAAAATTGTGTGTGTGTGTGGGTGTGTGGATGACACAGAGATGATACTTGAGTTAAGTCAGATGACTTGACGTGATGACTGAACATGACATGTTCAACCCCTTGCTTATGATGATATCTATAACTTGTTCATATGGATAGCTGCCAACTGTTGATGCATGCTTACATAAGTTACTTGATCATGTCACTGCACTCAAAATTAGCTTTCTGCAAAATTACCTACTTAGAGCCATGTCATGCTCTGTTGTACCTTGTTCCAAACATGGGTTGCTTGCGTGTACATTGAAAGTACTCATTGGCTTGCCACTGGTTTTTTTATTGGCCAGGCATGAAAGATTAGGTTATGAAGAAGATTACCTTGGTGACAAACATGCGAGCTAGGACGCTTCCCAGTCAGAATGCCTGTAGGGTTAAGGCAGATGGCATGGGTTCACGCTATCGTTGAAGATTTCCGCTGCAAGTTTATGAAGACTAGGCCTTAAGGGCCATATTCGAGTAAAACGGTATGTAATGGATGTAAGACTCTTGTTATTCAGTTTCTGTGTGTTCAGTGAGAATTGATCTCTGGGATCACTGTGCACGTACATTCGGTGATCACGACTTATGAGTCGGGGTCCCCACAGAGGAAGAGTAGCCGGCCGCCCAGGCCCCCAGCCAGCGTCAGCGGACCGGCAAGGCCACCTGGCAGCCCAAGCTCACCTTCGAGCAGATGCTCGACGCTCCGTGCAAAATGCACTCCGGTGCGAAACCGGCCACACACACGATGCGGCAGTGCAGCTTCTCCCAGCGGCTAGCCCGGGGCGAGGGTCTTCCGGTTCCTCCACCTCTGCCCCCCCCCCCCCACACGCCGGCTCCGGCCCCGGCTCAGCCACCCGCTCCGGCTCCGGCTGCCAACAACAGCCGCCTTCATGACCAGTTCCCCGACCAGGACGGGGCTTACGTCGTCTTCACCAGCGAGGGAACCGACAAGCATAGCTTGCGCCAGCACCGGCACGAGGTGAACGCCACCGTCCCCTCCGTCCCCAAGTATATGCACTGGTCCAAGAAGCCGGTCACCTGGAGCCGGGCAGACCACTCGGCTGTAATGCCAATCCCCGGCAGCTACACCCTCGTCCTCGATCCCACCATCACCTCCGAGAGGCTCACCTGACGCTTCTCGTGAGTACTGGTCAACGGAGGCAGCAGCATCAACATCCTTTACCGCAACACACTGATCAAACTGGGCTCAGGGAGGAGGACCTGCAGACGAGCCGGACGGTTTTCCACGGCATCGTGCCAGGAAAATCCTGCACCCCCATCGGCAAGATCCAGCTCGACGTCCTCTTCGGCAACAAGAGCCACTTCCGCCGCGAGCCGATATGGTTCGAGGTGGTGGACCTCAACAGTCCCTACCACGCGCTGCTGGGCAGGCCGGCCCTCGTCAAGTTCATGGCAGTGCCCCATTACGCCTACCTCAAGCTCAAGATGCCGGGCCCCAAGGGCATCATCACCATCGATGGCGACTACAAAAAGTCAATCGAGTGCGCGCGCGACAGCAGCCGGCAGCTCGAAGCCCCACGAGAAGTGCGAGGCGAACACCACGCACTCTCCCTCCCAGCTCGAAGTCTTCCGGGTTGGAGTCAGCACGATCCGCCTGGAACACCTGGGGGCAGCAGCCATCCGTCGTGTTGTGTCGCACAAAGCACTACCGTCAGCACGGCACGTGAGCACGGAGGCCGGCTGGAGAAACACAGAAAAAGGGGAGGTGCACGACGGGACGTACCAGAGGCGCCGGGTCGAGCCGGCTATACGGCAGCTTGCCAAAGTGCCAGGTGCACGGCGCCAACTTGAAGTTGGTGACGGCGTTCACCCGCACCGCCACCTGGGCCGCTGTCAGCTCGAAGGTGGACGGTCGGCAAGGGTCTCGCCGGCCCCCCATATCGCATATCCGGTGTGGCCTCAGCTGCAGGGGCAGCACCCGGCGGTCGATGAAGGCGGCCACCAGATCGGCCGCGACCAGCCCCTCCCCACTCATATTGTGGAGCCGGCCCAACATCCCGGCAAGCTCCCCGGCCGCCACTTCGGCCGTCCAATTCGCCCCGGAAGACGGGACGTTGACGAAGGGCGGCAACCGGATGTAGTCTCGAGCCGGGTTGACGTTCTTCACGTAGAAGAATGTCTGGTTCTATCTTTTGACGGATTCGATAAGGGAGAGGCGGGGGAAGAGTGTGCCGCGAACACACACCACCGCGCCCCCGCGGGCATACGGCTCGTTGTCGTTCTTCAAGCTCTTGAGATAGAAGAGCTTCCTCCACAACGGCATGAAGGGAAGAAGGCCGAGGTAGCCCTCGCAGAGGGTCACGTAGCTCGACAGCTGTAGAATAGAGTTCGGCCCCAAATGGTATGGCTGCAGATCGAGAGTATCAAGAAGTAACCTGAAGAACTGGCTCGCCGGCAGCCCGAAGCCACACGAGAAGTGTGAGGCGAACACCACGCACTCTCCCTCCTCGGGCTCCGGCACCACCTCAGCGCCCGGAGGACGGGCGGCGATGCGGTCCTCCGATGGCAGCATGCGGGCATGGCGGAGGCATGCGATGTCCGCCTCGGTGACGGTGGAGCCGCCCCAGCTGTTGGAGGGGCCGTCGGCCATCTCTGCGGAGGACCGGAGCGGAGGCACGAACGGGAGTTGCGGCGGTGTGAGCTCGGAGCGGCAGAAGCAAGAGGAGGAAACGGCGGGAGAGAGGCGCATTAACTGCCTCCGTCTCTCCCCCTCCCCCCTTATAAATAAGAGGGCGAAGCCCGGGAGACGTGGGATTAACTGCGCCCACTTCCCTCGGGAAATCCGTGGGGCGTGGGGCGCCTCGGGCCATGACCGCTGGGATCCGGGCGCAGAGGATCTAGGCCTGCGGCCCGAGGCTTACTGGGCTAGGCCCATGGCCTACCGGGCTAGCCCCTGGGCAACATCCCGTCACGCCCCCAGGCGCGGGCCCACCACGTCGCCGTACCCCACGTGGCGCGTCGCCGCTCAGCGCGGGTTCCGAGGCGGTGCGGTTGAACCCGAAGAGACAGGCGTGGCCGCCTGCGGGGCCCCCAATCGACCCCACGTACCAGGCCGGCGCCGGCAGATGAAGCCGCTGGCTCCCCCTCATCGGAAGGACGCGGGCCCCCATTGGCTTCGGGGACTACTGACGGGGATATTACCCCTGGGTATGCCAAGACAAGGGAGTTCGAGCCCCTTTCAAAAATTGACTATACGGCCGGCTGGTCCATGACCGGCTGGCGAGCAACCGGCTGGCCCCCTTGCCGGCTGGCCCACGGCTGGCTGGACAGGAGCCGGCCGCCCGGCCGCCCGGCCTCTGGCCAGCCCGCAGCCGGCCGCTCCGCGGCCAGCCCTCCCGCTGACCTCTGGGCGGGCCGGCGCTGGTCCCCTCCTGCAGCGACCAAGTACGTCGACAGGACGCGACCCCCACGATGAACTCCGGCGTGGCTACAGCGACCGCAGACGCACGGCCGCGCGTGGCTACAGTCCGGGTGGTCGTACCGCTGACCTTGACCGATTGAGACCCGGCGGGGCAACAGTGCTGCCACTCCGCTGTCTACTCCATTACCTGCCCCGGCGTGGCTACAGCGCAGCCGGCCGTACCGCTGACTTCGGCAGGCAGGCGCAAGACGACGCCGCGCAGGGCGGCCCATGCCGCGACAGGTGAGCGCGGGCCAATAGAATAGCCGGCTGGCGGGCCCCAGTCCGCGATGGGACCGCGCAGCCGGTAGGCCCTACGAGCGACAAGACGGCCCAGCCGGTGGGACCACTGGCCGGTTAGGGAGGCTGCCGGCCGGGGCCCCCATTTAGTACCTTATGTATATTATAAGCCGGGGGATTGGCCTATAAAATCCCCCGAGGCCCCCCATGCATCGGGGAGGCATTGACCCCATCTCACACTCTCATTCCCACGTAGCAAGGGAAGAAGAGCCGGCTGCTCCTTTTCTTCCTCTAGACAACAGCTCGAGGAGCACCATTGTAACACCAGACACCCATCAACTAGACAAGCAGGACTAGGGGTGTTACCTCCCACGGAGGGCCCCGAACCTGGGTACATCGTGTGTCCCTCGCCGCTTGTGCCCAATCCTGCTCCCGGAGTCCGCCGGCGTCCTTAGGCCCCAACCACTCTCGATCAGCCACCCCATGGCATCTGTCGTGAGAAAACGACGACACAATCTGATCAAGGTAATCAGCAGCAACAAAATCATATAGGATATCAGAGTAATCCTAAGCAATTGAACGGTGGCCAGTACCATGTATTAACTACGAGCACTTGCAAGCATGACCAGAAGGTCCTCAAAAGGGCGATTCACATGGTTGAGCCGGCGGTGCCACAATATTTGAAGTGGTCTGAGACACGATTACTTGGAGCCGGGCAGATCACCCGCCACGTGTTGATAATCCGGGTCATCTGGCCTTAGTGGTGGCCCCTCAAGTGGGCGGTTAGAAGTTTACTAAGGTACTTTTGTATGGTGGTAGCAGCATCAACATATTTTTCTATGACACTTTTCGACAAATGAATCTGACAGAAAAAGATCTTAAGCCGTCCTCTACTGTCTTTCATGGAGTCGTGCCAGGCAAGTCGGCTTATCCTGTAGGAAAGATTGCTCTGGAGGTGGCTTTTGGCAACGAATATAACTACAGGGCAGAGACACTGTGGTTTGAGGTAGTCAAGATCAAAAGTCCATATCACGCGCTATTTGGACGGCAGGCTTACGCCAAATTCATGGCTCGCCCCTATTACATATACTTACAGCTCAAAATACCAGGACCAACGGGAACAGTTACGGTGTATGGAGATCGTAAAGTCGCCTTGGAATGTGAAGAAGGAGACGCTGCTTATGCAGAAATGGCTTGTGCTGCTGAGGAGCTCCAGTTTTATAAAGACAACATTGACCCGGCTGATATGACCCCTCTCAAGAAGCCCACCACTGAGAAGGACCCTCTGCTCAAGTTCCAGTCGGCTAAAGACACGAAGCAAGTTGATTTTGTCCCTATAGACTCTTCTCAACAGTTCACCATTGGGACATGAATGGATCCCAAATAGGAAAGCGCGCTCATCGAGTTAATCCATGAGAATCGGGACATCTTTGCATGGAAACCTTCTGACATGCCAAGTGTACCAAGATAATTTGCTGAGCACCACCTTAATGTGGATCCTAAGATGAAGCCAGTCAAGAAATTCCTCCATCGTTTTAACGAGGAGAGGCGTAAGGCCATTGGAGAAAAAGTGTCCCGGCTCTTAGCTGCCGGGTTCATAGTGGAAGTTTTTCACCCTCAGTGGTTGGCTAACCCGGTGCTTGTGCTCAAGAAAAATGGCACATGGTGTATGTGTGTGTGGATTACACAGATCTCAATAAGGCTTGCCCAGCTGATCCTTTTGCCCTCCCCCGTATTGACCAGATCATTGAAGCAACGGCGGGTTGTGAGAGTCTGTGCTTCCTGGATGGTTATTCTGGTTATCATCACATAAAGATGGCAGTTGAAGACCAGGAGAAAACAACTTTTATCACACCCTTTGGAGCATTCTGTTATGTGTCTATGCCTTTTGGGCTCAAGAGTGCCCAGGCGACTTACCAGCATTGTGTTCAGAATTGCTTCCATGGATAAATTGGACACAATGTTCATGCTTATGTTGATGACATTGTGATAAAATTAAGGAAGAAGGAAACCTTGCTTGAGGATTTGAAGGAAACCTTTGACAATCTCTGGGTGAACAAGATGATGCCTAACCCAGCCAAGTGGGTTTTTGGGGTACCTACAGGAAAACTGCCAGGTTTTCTGGTTTTGGAGAGGGGCATCGAAGCTAACCCAGAGAAAATTGAGGCCATCACTTTCTTGTCTAAGCCGGCCTGTATCAATGATGTGTAGCGCCTGGCGGGTCGCATTGCGGCCCTGAGCCGGTTCATAAGCCGCTTGGGTGAAAAGGCGATTCCGCTATACCAGATGATGAAAAAGACTGATAATTTTGTCTCGAATGATGCTACTAATGAGGCTTTTGAAGCACTTAAGAGGCAGTTCGCTGAGCCGCCCGTCTTGGCAACTTCGATCGACAAAGAGCCTATGCTCCTGTACGTGGCGGCTAATAATAGGGCCGTCAGTGTGGCAGTTGTCGTGGAACGCAAGAAGGAATGGAAGGAGTACCCAGTCCAACGGCCGGTTTATTATGTCAGTGAAGTCTTATCAGAGTCCAAGCAGAGATATCCGCATTGGCAGAAATTTGTGTTTGGAGTGTTCATGGCTAGTCATTGTCGGGCTTCTGGGACTGGGGGTACCCAGGCCTGTCTGCTTGTGGTCCATGACGCGTGGGTCGCCTTGAACACTGAGTAGCCCCACCCACAGGCCTCGCGGGGTTGGTTCTCGCGAGGGCCAACGCCCCGCGAGGTGCGAGGCTGCATCGTCATCGAGTGCTTCACGAGGCTTCCCCGTGTGGCTGCCCACGGCACCCTCGGGAGGCGGGGCCGTTTGGGGTTCGTCCAACAAGGCTTCACGACCCAGCTCCCACACATGGGTGGCTAGATGTGCCAAACAATGCCAGCAGTCGTGCCAGCGGGCGCAGACAGAGAGGCTTTCCTCTTTGGTGATGGAGGAAATCCACCAGCTCACAGGTTCCCAAAGCAACCCTCAAAGGTTGCCGTCCCGGTGCAAGAAGACCAAGACCGAGGGCTCGGTAGGATGGACGTCACCCCCGAGCCCACAAGCGCGTCACAGCGAGGAACTTTAGTAGGCGAAGATCACCTTTTGTCAGGATAAGCTGCGACCCTGTCCCCTTTCAAAATGGCCGCTATGGCAACCCTTCCCGCTTGATATTTTTGGGGGAAGAGGACCAGGGCCGATATAAGGGGGGAACCAGCCACCGTAGAGAGGGAGAGGTCCTCTTTGGCAAGAACATGCCTTGTTCTTGTCTTCCACCTCAAGCAATCCACCAAGCAGGAGTAGGGTCTTACACCGCGAGGTGGCCGGAACCTGGGTAAACATCGTGTGTCCTTGTTCATCTTCCTTAGCTCAAGCCGCCAGAGAGTCGCCACATGGTTGCGAAGTAGAGTAGGGTAGGAGAGCGAGCACACCCCAGTGTTCGGACCTTCTTGGGTCTATGGAGCCCCGATTCCAACATTTGTCGCGCCAGGTAGGGGTGCGTCGACGCTCTCCAGCTCCGTTTCAACTCCAGCTTCGCCAACCGATGGCCGACGCTCATGGTGTGCGCGTGGAGCGTGGGGTGGCCCAGATCGCCCAGGCCGCCCCGGTTGGCCGCGGCGGTCGCCGCTGTTCTGCCAACGACGGTACGGCGATCAATGACCCGGTCACCCCGACCGAGAGAACCCGAGCGCCCTCCCGTTCGCCCCGTCTTCCAACGTCATGTGAAGGAGCCACGGCGCACTTCTCCCGGCGCGATGGCTCAGCCGAACCCCGAGGCGGCCCGCTCATGCTCGGCAGGGACGCCGGGGTACGCTGGGAGCGGCGTTCGGTGGCGTCCATCCTTGGCGGGGCTCAGGCGCCGGCCGCCGACCGCCACTTCAAACCTTCCTTTCGCAAGGCGAGCGCTGCCCGCGAGGAGCACGAGTCCGCGCCAACGCCTAGCTGGGCCAGGCGCATCATCACCTTCGACGCGGGAGACCACCCGAGGTCTGCGGTTGCTGCTGACGCTCTTCCCATGGTGTGCACCCCCACCATCAGGAACGTTGCGGTTACCAAAACTCTCATCGATGTGGGCGCAGGGTTCAACATCATCTCCGTCGTGACCTTCGAGGCACTTCAGGTGCCTTACGACTAGCTGAAGCCCACAAGGACCTTCTCCGGGGTGGTCGGCGGGACCGCGGCTCCCCTAGGGCAGATACGCCTCCCCGTCACCTTCGGCATGCGCGATAACTACCGCACAGAGCTCATCGACTTTGACGTGGCGCACATCGGCCTCCCATACAATGCCGTCATGGGCTACCCGGCGCTCGCCAAGTTCATGGCGGCAACTCACCCGGGCTACAATGTCATCAAGATACCCGGGTGCGCCGGTGTCATGACCATCAAGTGCAACAAGAAGGACGCGGTCGGCAGCCTCGGTCGTGCGTACAAAGCTGTCGCGGCTACCGCGGCCGCCACGGCTGCGCGACCGGTCGACGGGAACGAGACATCGCCCCCTGAGGTAGCGCCGGTGGGAAAGAAGCAGTTGTTCTCTCAGAGCCGAGCGGAGACCAAGAAAGTGCCATTCGACGGCTGCAACTCTGGCCACACCTTCACCATCGGTGCTGACCTCGCCCCCGAGCAAGAGAAGGCTCTCATCACCTTCCTCAAGGCGAACACGGACGTATTCGCATGGAAGGCGATCGATCTAACCGGAGTCCCGAGGGAGGTGATTGAGCACCACCTGGCGGTGTGCCCCAACGCACGCCCTGTCAAGCAGAAAGCACGGCGCCAGGCACCGGAAAAGCAGCAGTTCATTGTCCATAAGGTGCAAAAGCTACAAGAGACGGGGGTCGTCCGCGAGGTGCGCCACCCGCAGCGGCTCGCCAACCCCGCCATTGTCCCCAAGAAGGGCGGCAAGGAGCGAATGTGCGTCGACTTCACAAGCCTCAACAAGGCCTGCCCCCAAGAGCCCTTCCGGCTTCCGTGCATCGATCAGATAGTGGATTCCACCACCTGCTGCGACCTACTGTGCTTCTTGGATGCCTTCTCAGGCTACCATCAGATCAAGATGGCGGTGGAGGACGAGGACAAAACAGCTTTCATCTCTCCTGGCTGGGTGTTCTGCTATGTGAGCATGCCGTTCGGCCTGAGGAGCGCCGGGGCCACTTTCCAGCGGTTGATGCACATCACACTGGGGCCCCAGCTGGGGAGGAATGTGGAAGCCTATGTCGATGACATTGTGGTCAAGACACGCGAAGCTAAAAACGCTCATTGAAGACCTAGAAGAAACTTTCGCCAACCTGCGCAAAGTCAACCTGAAGCTCAACCCCGACAAATGTGATTTTGGGGTCCCCTCTGGCAAACTGCTTGGCTTCCTCATGTCCCATCAGGGGATCGAGGCGAATCCCGAGAAGGTTAAGGCCATCGAGCTGATGCAACCTCCCCGAACCCTCAAGTAAATGCAGAAGCTAGCGGGGTGCCTAGCCTCCCTTGGGCACTTCATCTCCATGTTTGGCGAGCGGGTGTTATCGTTCTTCAAGCAGATGAAGAGGTCGGGGCCGTTCGCGTGGACCCCTGAGGCGGACGCGGCCTTTGCGGACCTCAAGTGATATCTTACAAGCCCTCCTGTTATGGTTGCGCCGCGCCCGCGTGAGCGCCTGCTGCTATACCTGGCGGCCACCCCGCAGACGGCTAGCTCGGCCCTTGTGGTGGAGCGGGAAGAGCAGGTCCGTGTCAAGAAGATGCCCGCGCTGAAGGCGTCGCCTGAGGATGTTCAGACCTTGGCGGTGCCGGCTGAAGGCACACTGCAGGAGGACGCCCCCCCTCAGGAGGACATACCGCCTCCAGAGGCCCCATGCGTCATGCTCCCGGAGGCCCCTGCGGCCCCCGACGCCATGCCTCCGGGAGTTCCCATAGTCCCGCTCCTCGAGCCTCCCAATGAAGACGACATGGACACCACGGTCACACGCCACGTCGAGCACCCTGTGTATTACGTCAGCATGGTACTAAGGGATGCACGTGAGCGCTACCCCATGCAACAGAAGCTCCTCCTCACACTCCTCATGGCCTCCAGGAAATTGCGTCATTATTTCCAAGGGCACCCCGTCAAGGTCATCTCCACGTACCCCTCGGAGCAGATTCTTCGAAGCCCCAACGCCGCTGGCAGGGTTGCCGGATGGAACATTGAGCTGGAGTTCTGTACCACAAGGGTCATCAAGGGCGCGGCTCTGGCAGACTTCGTGGCAGAATGGACCGCCTCGGGCGAGGGGGAGCCTCGCGAGAGCGAGTCCCTCCTGCCTGGGGATGAGGCACCTTGCGGCTGGGCCCTGTGCTTCGACAGTGCTTTCTCCATGCAGGGCGTGGGGGCTGGTGTCGTGCTCACCTCGCCGAAGGGCGAGAAACTGCGTTACGTGGTCCAGCTATGCTTCGGGCATAATGAGAAGGTCTCCAACAACATCGCAGAGTACGAGGGCCTCATTGTCGGCCTCAAGGCCGCCTCCGCCATCGGAATCAAGCATCTCATCGTCAAGGGCGACTCTCAGCTCCTCGTCAACTTCTCCAGCAAAAAGTACAAGCCGAAGGACGAGCACCTGAGGGCGTACTTGGAGGAGGTACGCAAGTTTGAGAAATGCTTCCTCGGCCTGGAGCTGCATCATATCCCGCGAGGTGCTAATCAGGAGGCCGACGACATCGCCAAACGGGCATCCCGCCACGAGCCTCAATGCCTCGGCATTTTCGAGGAAAGGCTGCTCAGGCCATCGGCTGTGTCGCCTGCCCTCGGCGCCACGCTGCTGGAAGAGGAGCTGCCGCCCGCGCCGTCGACAGGGGTGCCGGACTACTGCCCGTCTTTGGGAGATCGTCTGCTTCTAGCGTTGGAACCTCAAGAGGGCGATTGGACCATCGATCTCAAGGTCTACCTGCTTCGCGGTGACCTCCCCGCGGAAGACGCGGAAGCAGAGCGCATCGCCCGCCAAGCCTCCGCGTACTGCCTGCGAGATGGCGAGTTGTACCGGAGGCGGCCCAATGACGTCTCACTGCGCTGCGTCTCAGAACAACAAGGGCGCGAGCTGCTTGCCGACATCCATGGGGGAGATTGTGGGCATCACTCTTCGTCGTGCACCCTCGCCGGTAAGGTGTTCCGCAGCGGCTTCTATTGGCCCACAACACTTCGTGATGCTGCAGATTTGGTCCGATCCTGCGAGGCTTGCCAGTTCCATGCCAAGAAAATCCATCAGCCCGCGTAGGGATTGCCGATGATCCCACTCCCTTGGACCTTCGCGATATGGGGGCTAGACATTCTAGGCCCTTTTCCCCCGTGCGGCTGGCGGGTACCGCTACCTCTACGTTGCCATCGACAAGTTCACCAAGAGGGTGGAGGTCGAGGCAGTCCGCTCCATCCCGGCCGCCTCGGCCGTCAGGTTCATCAAGAGCATTGTATGCCGTTTCGGCGTCCCCAACCACATCATCACTGACAACGTCTCTCATTTCACAAGCGGTCTTTTCAAATCTTATTGTGCTAACCTTGGTATGTAGATATGCTACGCCTCCGTGGCACACCCGCGCAGCAATGATCAGGCCGAGCGCGCTAATGCTGAGGTCCTTAAGGGCCTCAAGACAAGGAGCTTCAGGAAGAAGCTTCAGGCGTGCGGGAGGGGGTGGCTGGATGAGCTGCAGTCCGTGCTGTGGTCTATCCGCACCATAGCGACTAAGCCCATCGGCGAGACCCCCTTCTTCCTCTTCTACGGGGCTGAGGCGATCCTTCCCTCGGAGCTTAAGCATGGGTCCCCGCAGGTCTTAGCATTTGACGAGGCGCGTCAGGATGACTCGCGGGGAGCCGACCTTTTTCTCCTTGAGGAGGCCCGCCGCCAGGCCGCCCTCCACGCCGCAAGGTACTAGCAAGCCTTGCGGCTCTAGCACAGCCGCAACATCCGCCCCTGCACCCTCGAGGTCGGGGACCTTGTCTTGCGACGGGTCCTCTCCAGGGAGGGCCTCCACAAGCTCTCTCCCATGTGGGAGGGCCCGTTCAAGATCGCCCATGTCTCCAGGCCGGGCGCCGCCCGCCTGGAGACGAAGGGTGGGATTCCAGTGCCAAACACTTGGAACATCCAACACCTTCACAAATTCTACCCATGACACTCTCACGTAAGAATGAGTGGGGCTGTATACGCCCCAGAGCCTCTCGACCGGCCGGGCTACGGCCTCGGGGGCCTCCCGCCCATGCCCTAGTGGAAGCCCCATGCTCCGCGCTGGCGGAATAACTGCCGAACCGCGGCTATGCCCATGCCCTAGTGGAAGCCCCATGCATCACGCTGGCGGAACAACCATCCCCATGCCCAAGTGGAAGCCCCATGCATCGCGCTTGGGGGAAGACCAAGAATACGCCCAACAGGCCACACTAACCCCAGGCTGACCCGTGCAGGACACGGCAACCGCATCTCCTTTTTGATTGTAAACGCGTTTGCCCCCCGTTTTAATAAAGACTTTGGTTTTTTGTATTTCTATTGAGTTTTATTGGATTTCCCTTCTCAAAGCCGCGCGCGCTCAACGTCTTCCTCGTGGGCGTCGCGATAGCGGGGGCTGAGGCACGGTGCCTATGCCCGGGGTCGTCCCCATAGCACCGGAACCCCAGCATGCGGGCTTCAGGCCACGCCCCCCCCCCCACACACGTGTGCCACCTCACCAGGACCTCCGGTGCCTGATTTTCTCGCGCGACACCCATGAGTAAGCCGATGAGGGTGCGCCATACCCTCGAGGCCGGCAGGCCCGGGCAGCGCGACCTAGGCTACTGGCGACGACCACACGCAAGCATCACATCTCTGTATACTGAGGCACGACAATAATGCCAGAGGAAGCCACATGAAGCATGAGTACCCATTACAGGAACATAAGTTTCAAAGCAAAATGCTGGCTTCATGCCCCGGCAGAACTACAAATTGATATCGGCAGCGGAAGGATTAAAAGGGGATTGGGGTCTAAGGAGATGCGTCGCTTGCGCCATCGTCGCTATCTTCGCGTCCCTCGGACCCTTCCCGGCCCTCGCGGTCACCAAGAGTGAACTGCGCGCTCAGCGCGCTCACGTAATCTTCCACTGCCTTCCCCAGGGTGCCGCTGATCGTGTCAGGAAGCGGGGCCATCACAGTCTCGAAGTCAAAGCTGGGATTGGCGCGAAGAAGGTGACTGAAGACGCGCATCAGCGCCCTAGACAGAAGGTCGCCACTCTCCTTCAACCAGTTCGTCCAACTTCGCGGCGCTCACCTCGAGCCGCTCCACGACCTTGGTGAAGAAATCAAGATAGCCGGCATTGTCAGGCACAAGGGGGCTGGCGATGTCTCCCCCGCAGAGGGACCCCAGAGCTCGGTGAGCATGCCGCTCGAGGCCCTGGAACATCTTCGAGCACTGATGCTGCCGACCTCGTGCCTGGTGAGGGAGTCCTGGATTAAGGGGTCCTCGGGAGGCCAACCTATTTCTTATGGGCCAGACTATATGGGCCGTTTGCCGAGCATTGGATTGATCGAAGACCCTGTTTCCAGGAAGGAAGCTTCGAGGATCGTGGCGTATTCTCCACGTTTGGAGTAGTGAATAGGCATGTTTATCCCTTCGACGTGTAACCGACTATGTGTAAACCCTAGGTACCCTCGGTGTCTATATAAGCCGGAGGGTTTTAGGTTGTAGGCCAACAAAACTCATCTAGGGTTTTAGTCATCCGATCTCGAGGTAGATCAACTCTGTAACCCTTATACCATCAATATAATCAAGCAGGATGTAGGGTATTACCTCCATAGGAGGGCCCGAACCTGGGTAAAACGCTGTCCCCTTCGTCTCCTGTTACCCTCGATTCTAGTCTCACAGCTCGGGACCCCCTACCCGAGATCCGCCGGTTTTGACACCGACATTGGTGCTTTCATTGAGAGTTCCGATGTGGTCGCCAATGGAATCGATGGCTCGTCTTGTCATCAACAAAGAGGTTCGCAACACGGGCACTTTCGTCCCCGGACAGAACTTCGCTTTCGGCAGCATTGTGCTGCACGCCGACCCGATGGGCCATCTAGGCCGCGTCGGAAGTTTCGCCCCTGATCAAGAGGTCAGATTCGGGAACTTAGAGTTCTCTGTAGACTCTCGGGGCGATCTATCACTTACCGGGCTCGCAGTCTCGCCTGTCACGCCCGAAGACTCTGAGGCTTTAACCTCAGGTCCATCTTTCGGCCCCACCCATGGGATCTACCCCGGCGAGGACCCGACCCTCAGTCCGGACCCGGTCATAGTGCCAGACGTCCGGACATATGTTCTTGCCGAGCACACTCCCTGCGTGGATGCATCGAAGGTTTACTCCGGAAGCTCTGGGCAGGACAATCCGATCGAGCTCTCGATACTCAATGAAGCTCTAGATCGGATCTCGTCGATGAAAATTACCGACAACCCAACCCCGATATGTTCTCATAATGGGCTTCAGACAGGTCAGGACGAATTTTCCGTCCCACCCACCACCCACTTGGTAGCCACTGTCGAGGATTTAACCGACATGTTGGACTATGCTTCTAAAGAAGCAGAATACATGGATGATGAGCATAGCGCCCTCACCCCCGTCAACACCGGACGGTGGACTGCCACCTCCACGTACGACATCTACATGGTGGACACTCCGAAAAACGATGGCGACAAATCGGATGAAGCGCCATCAAGACGCCGAAAGCCGCATAAACGGTCAAAAGGAAAAAAGGGAAGAAAAGCTATCGATGGAACCGGGGACGGAGACACCCCGGAAGACCTCGGCGATCCCGAAATCCCCGAACACCCGTTAGAGGGTCAGGAGAGGCCGGAAGACCGGCGCAACCCCGACGATCCAGATGATCCCGAGGACGAGGATTACCTCCGCTCTGTCGAGGGGGAGGACAATGCGGAAGTCGATGACTTCTCCATCCCCGATAATCCTGCAGATCAGGAACTATTCAGGCAACAACTTATAGCCACAGCCCGCAGCCTGAAAGCAAAAGAACGGCAACTTAAAGCCGAACAAGACAACCTCAACGATCGATGGACCAGAGTCCTCTCAGCTGAGGAAGGATACGGTACCGGGCTATCGGACCAACCTAAGAGCAATCCGCGCAGAAGGCTGCTGCCACAATTCGATGACGAGCTCACTGATACGCCGTCTCCCAAACATACCCCATACGACAAGCCAGACCGCCCTCCTCGAGGACGAGGCAGGATGGCTGACGACACCGGCTATAGGCCGACGATACCTCGTAGACGGGGAAAAGAGCCACTAGAGCCCGATGACAGGTTCGACCTGCGACACGACCTGGACTACAGAGCAGGCCGTACGTGATCCATCTACGGATCCAGAGGATACTCACCCGACAGACGGGAAGGGTACCGGCCTTGGTTCGACCGCAACAATGAAGGTCGGGAACGAAACCGAGCTAGGACAGACGCCGATCACCGGCGCGACATAGCTCGGGTCAGAGGCGCTGCCCACCCACTGTGCTTCACGGACGAGGTGATGCGGCATCAGTTCCCGGAAGGGTTTAAGAACGTAAACATAGAAAAATACGATGGGACAACTGACCCAACTGTATGGATCGAGGATTTCCTCCTCCACATCCACATGGCGCGAGGAGATGACCTCCACGCCATCAAATACCTACCCCTGAAGCTTAAGGGGCCAGCTCGGCACTGGTTAAATAGCCTCCCCGAAAATTCCATTGGGTGCTGGGAGGACCTAGAAGAGGCATTCCGATCTAACTTCCAGGGCACTTATGTTCGGCTGCCGGACTCCTCCGACCTAAGCAACGTCGTCCAGAAGCCGGGAGAGTCCGCGCGGCTATTCTGGAATCGTTTCTTGACCAAGAAAATCCAGATCGTGGATTGCCCGGACGCCGAAGCAATAGCCTCTTTCAGGCACAATATTTGGGATGAATGGCTGGCTCGTCAGCTCGGCCAGGACAAACCAAGGACAATGTCCGCCCTCACATCACTCATGACCCGCTTCTGTGCGGGCGAGGATAACTGGCTAGCAAGACGTACCCACAACCCCGAAGACCCCGGAACCTCTGAAGTTCGGGATGGAAACGGGAAACCGAAGCGCAACAAGAACAAGCACCGGCACAATAATAGTGACGCCGATGACACGGCTGTTAACGCCGGCTTACACAACTCCCAGCCTGGGCAGCGGAAGAAGCCTCCTAAAGGCAATCGCGATGGACCCACCCCGCTGGACAAGATCCTGGAGAGGCCTTGCCAGATCCACGGCACTCAAGAGAAGCCCGCCAACCAAACCAACCGTAACTGTTGGGTCTTCAAACAGGCTGGCAAGCTCGCATCTGAGGACCAAGGCAAGAGCCCACGCAGCGAGGACGAGGATGAGCCCCGTGGTCCGATCGGTGGAGCGCAAAAGAAATTTCCTCCAGAGGTAAAAACAGTAAATATGATATACGCCACCCATATACCCAAAAAGGAGAGGAAGCGCGCCCTTCGGGATGTCTACGCCATAGAGCCTGTAGCCCCGAAGTATAACCCATGGTCGGCATACCCGATCACCTTCGATCGACGTGACCATCCGACCAGTATCCATCATGGGGGTTCGGCCGCACTCGTCCTAGACCCCATCATAGACGGGTATCACCTCACTAAAGTCCTAATGGATGGAGGAAGTATCCTCAATCTGATTTACTCAGACACGGTGAAAAAGATGGGCATAGATCTGTCAAGGATCAAACCCAGCAACACTACCTTTAAAGGAGTGATCCCGGGCGTTGAAGCCCGGTGCACGGGCTCTGTAAGCCTGGAAGTAGTGTTCGGCTCGCCCGATAACTTTTGAAGCGAGGATTTGATCTTCGAGATCGTACCTTTCTGCAGCGGCTATCATGCCCTGCTCGGCCGTACAGTGTTCGCTCGCTTTAACGCCGTCCCACACTACGCATACCTCAAGCTCAAAATGCCCGGCCCCAAGGGGGTCATTACTGTCAATGGCAACACAGAGCGCTCCCTCCGAACTGAGGAACACGCGTTGGCCCTGGCGGCCGAATTCCACTACACTAATGATCGGCAAACGCCGATACCCGCCGTAAAGGCACACAAGGCTGGGAAGCGAGCTCGGTTTCAACCCGAAGTACCAGAACCTTCTTCTCCCCATAAATAGGGACTCGCCCCCCATCGCACGGCCCTAGAACCATCAAAGTACGTGCCGAGGACGCACAACTTCGCGCTCAAAATTCCATGGGCAGCGGTGGGGAAAAATTATCAAAGGGTAAGTGGTCGGCTGGACCGAACTATCACCATCAAAATGTCTTCGGACACACTACAGGTACCATAAAGTACCTGCTAGGGCGTAAAGCTCATCCACACTTCGGCGACTTCTCAAGATTTTTCTCCAAAATCCGCTCGCCAAACAGTACACCCACAGCGGTACACAACTCCTTGGGAGACGCAGGAGCGGAGAAGCGACATGGCACATCGAGGACGTCAGGTCACCCATCGACGACCCCTGGTACAACCCCTCCTGTAAGGCTTATATTTCATTTTTAATACCTGTAAACAGTTGTATTGGCAATTTGAATAATAAGAGTTGTTGAGTACAATACTGATGTATCATGCATGATCTCCTCGTTGTTTTTGGCGTACTCTCTATTTCCCCTCTCTTATTGCGAACATGTTCGGTATACTTTACGACGCAACCGGCTAATAGACCGGGGGCTCGACCTTAGAAAATCGCCCTAAGCACAACTGATTCTGCGTTCGGCGTCTTGGAATTCCGCTTTATATGCATTGGTTCCGAACTATGTCTTGGGTCAATAGTTGGGTTGCCCCGCTCCTGTGCTTGCCCCTTTATGTTCCGCTCGTTCGGCTAAAAGGGCAAAGGGAGAACCGCTGCGATTGTGCTTCCGGCTAGACTGGTCAAGCACCTCAGTGGAGAAAGCCGAAAACAGACTGTCATGGTATGCGAGAACTAGTCTGCGAATCCGAGCTTAACTAAATCTCGTCAGAGGTTACTCCGTGTAATACGATGGGTTTGGTATTTGTACAAACCATGTGATATCGGCCTTGGCCACGGTTCATCTGAACATCACAACCCCTGGGGGCTAGTCATCAGCCCCCCGCACTCCTTTCTCGCGCCCCTACGGCTAAGTGAAAGCAATAAAGCATTATGGTCCGATTGCCTCGTCTGCCCCACACTACCGCCTTCGGGTACCGATAGCTCGGCTAAGGGTCACAGTGCGTTGGTAGAGACACCCCGCGTAGTATCTACGTGGGGGCTGAAGCCGATGACTCGCCGCTTTCAGGTTTAACGGCCACAAAGGAGTTATAAAGGATGCAAAACACGAAAGACATGATAAACCATGCATATATAAACACGTTAAAAAGTCTTCGGACATATTACAATGCCCTTACTCATACACGTTTTCTCTCGAACATTGCGCCTCTATTGCGCGAGCACCCTCCATTACGCCGAAGAAGTACATCTCGGGGTGCCTATGCTCCTTTCCAGGAGGCGGATGGGCGGTGGCTATCTTCATTGGATCCAGCCCCGGCCAGTGCACCTTGGCCTTCGCAAAGGTCATCCGAGCTCCCTCGATACAGGGAGATCGCCTTAGCGCGTCGATCCGGGGCGAGGCGTCGCTCAGCTTCTGCACCAGGCCGAAGTAGCTGCCCGACAATGGCTCGTTGGGCCATAGCCAGATGCAGAGATCCTTCATGGCCGGCTCCGCCATCCGGTGTAGCTCCATCAACTGCTTTAGCTGCTCAACAAGGAGAGGAGAGCGCTCGGGGGCTTCAAACTGCGCCCAAAACAGCCGAGCTTCATCTCCTTCTCCCCGCGAAGCATATAACTAGTTTGCATCCGCTGTGCTCTTCTGGAGGTCCGAGCAGGCGCCTGAGGAACGCCATACTTGGGTAAGCAACTCGAACTTGCTATCCCCGAAGACACACTGCAATAAATATGGCTTACCATCCATTATAGCCTTGGCCTGGCTGACTTGCTCTTCAAAAGACCGCCTATCCACCCGCTCCTTTTGGAGATTGGTTTTCATGGTGGATAGTTCGGTGGCCTGCTCCTTGCCTTTACGCTCAAGGTCCTCACACTTTTGGCCGGCGTCCCTGAGCTCCTGTTGCATTTCCTCCACCCGAGCCTCATGCTTGTCGCTGGTGGCTCTCAGGGCGGAGAGCGCGGTAGCCGCTTCTTTGGCCGCCGCCCTCTCAACCGTAGCCTCCTGCTTTGCCTTCTCAAGCTCGGCCTTGAGCTTCTCAATTTCTTTCGCCGAGGCTGCATAAGCATTAAAACACATCAAAAATACTGCTTCGATAGTACGGTGATGAAAAATTTGGATATTCTAGTCTGGCTTACCTTGCGCCTCGTCGAATCTCTTATTCAGAGCTTCGAGCTCATCTTCGGAGCTCTTGAGCTTCCGATTCAGCTCGTCCAGCTCGGCAGCATTAACGGCCGCCGCCGATGACGAGCCTGTACAAAACAAAACCATATCAAATTACACGGGTTCACAACTTCCGAACTGTCATAAATATGATCCTATGTCCGGTCCTCTTAAGGGCTGCTAGACCGTCCCGAACAAATACTGTCCTATACATAGATCGGATAATGATCTATGATTGACCCCCAGGTAAGTTTTTTCCAAACTTACCTAGGGCTTGGGGGCTGCCGTGTATAAAATCATAACTCAAAGAAATTAATATTTCAAAGAACAGAGCATTACGTGGCACACCTGAAAGCCCGTCAGGAGACCGTTGAAGGCCTCCTTCAGTCCGCTGTCCACGGACTGAATGCTCCGCAGTACCGCACCCATAAAGGTGCGGTGCTCCTCGGAGAGGGAGGCGCTAGATAGAGCCTCCCCCATAGCCGGCCACCCATTGGTCGGTGGCGCCGGTGGGGATCGGTTGACCCGATCTCCAACCGGGGATTGAACCGGCGCCTCCGGAGGCATGGTGCGCTCCGGAGACAGCCTTGGAGGTGACTGGACATCTCCTCGTCCGATCTCCTCAGTATCCGGGAGGGGCTTCTCCCTTGGTTCTTCGGCGGCCGAGGTGTTAGCCTCGACCATGACGTCATCGCCCCCACCTCCAGTGTCCGGCTCCAAAGGAGCCTGTTGGGAGGACACCTCCGCGGCATCGTTCGCGGCGCCCGGAGGAGAGGGGTGCGACGCGGTCCCGCTCTCCGCTAGCTCGGCGGGCGGGGTCTCCCCGTCCGAGACTTGATCGGTGGGGAGGACTCGTGGTGGGCTGCAAGTTACTGGGCGCTCACAGGTTAATAACATTCAAATCCTAGAACTAATAGTTCAGGGAGTCTTCGGATATTTACCTTCGAGGTGGGGGCTTGACCCTGAGGTTCCTTCGTGGAACCCTCTCGAAGTCCTCGGACTCAGTATCCGAGTCTGAACTGTCGTCGGACAGAACTACCTGTGTCCGACGCGCTTTCTTCTGGGCGGGAGGAGGTATATCCTCTGAGGCGTCCAATGACGCCGCCCTCTTTCCTATGAGGGGGGAATCGCCTCCCCCCTCAACCTCGTGCTCCTCCTCTTGATTCTAGGAGGCATGGGTTTCTTCGGACACAGCCCCTGGCTGGTCCCTGTTGCGCAGGCCTGCTCGGCCTGGCTTCTTCTTCTCCTTCTTCTCTGGCGCCTTATAAGGCGCCACGACGAGCATCTCCGACAGCAGCTGGGACCTACGGTCTTCGGGCTGTGGAGCCGGGCACTTGATGCCCGTGGCCTAGCTCAACCATTCCTGTGGAAGTGATCGGAAAGTACTTATATTTCCTTCAGAAAAACGAACCCGATCTAATGAAGCTATGACATACGTCGGAAGGGGGCTTATCGGTGCGCATGCCCTGGTCCTCCTTCTTGGCCGGCCACTTCTCCTACACCTTGAACAGCGCCTTCCACAACTTCTCCCGTGTGGTGCGGAAGAGTTGACGAATCGTAGGATCATCGTCCGTCCGATAAGTCCACATAGGAGAGCACCGGCGCTGGCAGGGGAGGATGCGCCGCCGAAGCATAACCTGGACCACGTTGGTCAACTTGACTCCGTCCTTGATCATGGAGGCGATGCCCCTCTACAGGTCATCCACCTCTGTGTCTGACCCCCAGTCGAGGCCCTTGCGGACCCATGAGGTCAATCTGGTCGGGGGGCCAGATCTGAATTTGGCAGGAACAGTTCCGCCCTCCTCCCTTGGCTCGGTGATGTAAAACCACTCTTTTTGCCAAGTCTTGATGGTGTCGATGAAGGTGCTGGATGGCCATACTGCGCGTGGAAGCTTGCTGATGACCGCCCCGCCGCAGTCTGCGTCTGCGCCTGCGACACACTTCGGCTTGATGTTGAAGATCTTGAGCCACAGTCCGAAGTGTGGTTCGACCCGCAAGAAGGCCTCGCAGACGATGATGAAGGCCGATATATGCATGAAAGAGTTCGGCTGGAGGTCGTGGAAGTCGAGTCCATAGAAGAACATGAGGCCCCTCACGAAGGGGTGGAGCAGGAAGCTTAGTCCTCGGATGAAATGAGGAATGAAAACCACCCTCTCACCTGGTTTGGGGGTGGGGATCACCTCACTCCTCTGCGGCGCGGTGGAAGATGTTGGCGGGGAGGTAGCCGGCCTCCTTGAGGTCCCGGATGTCCTGGTCTGTGACCGTGGAAGCCTCCCACTTGCTGTTGGAGCCGGAGCTGGCCATGGCAGAGCTCGGAGGAGGAAGGGTGGAAAACCTAGATCTAGGCTCTGGAAGCTTAGGAGATTGGGCAAGCAGGGGTGCGAATGGGAAGTGCGGATAAGCCTTGGGGTTTTCTTCCCCTTTTATTGGGCTTGTCGCCGGTTAGCCTCCCTTCACTGCGCCGTGAATCCCTCCGCTTCCCAAGACATGCGTGCCGTTATACGCGCATGATTAAACATATCCCGTGTGAAACGGAACACGATCTGTGCATTGATGGGTCGTGTTGATGAAAACGGCCTCGAACCGCGAATCGAGCCTTTGTGACTGGTTTAGCGGTCGTGGTGGGCCGTGACCTTTCATCTGAAAGGTCGTCAGGGAGCACTGTTTACTCCTTGACGTTTGGCCTTCAGGGCCGAATTATTCGTGATGATCGGACGATCTATGATCGGAAATATTACACGTCGTCGGAGGCCGAACTAAAACTCAGCCGGTCACTATTTGGAGAAAGGAACTCGCCTCACAAGCCGAAGACTCTGATCATATGAAGCAGCTGGAGCTAGGACCCTTGGCGTTGGAGGCTAGTTCGGGGGCTACTGGGGGAGTCCTGGATTAAGGGGTCCTCGGGAGGCCGACCTATTTCTTATGGGCCGGACTGTATGGGCCGTTTGCCGAGCACTGGATTGATCGAAGACCCTGTTTCCAGGAAGGAAGCTTCGACGATCGTGGCGTATTCTCCACGTTTGGAGTAGTGAATAGGCATGTTTATCCCTTCGACATGTAACCGACTATGTGTAAACCCTAGGTACCCTCGGCGTCTATATAAGCCGGAGGGTTTTAGGTTGTAGGCCAACATAACTCATCTAGGGTTTTAGTCATCCGATCTCGAGGTAGATCAACTCTGTAACCCTTATACCATCAATATAATCAAGCAGGACGTTGGGTATTACCTCCATAGGAGGGCCCGAACCTGGGTAAAACGTTGTCCCCTTCGTCTCCTGTTACCCTCGATTCTAGTCTCACAGGTCGGGACCCCCTACCCGCGATCCGCCGGTTTTGACACCGACACCTGGTTCGCTTCCTCCGCCGCTCGCTCCACGAGAGATGCAGCGCCTTCCACCTGTTCCTGGAGCGACGCCAGCTCGGCCGCGGCAGTGGCCTGGGCCTTAAGTGCGGCCTCCCGCTGCGCTTCCGCTCGGATAAGTTTCTTCCTGAGATCTTTAACCTCGCGCATCAGCTCTATGCACCGGGCCTTGAAGTGGCTCTCTTGTTGCCTCAGTTTATTGTTATAATCCTTCCAGGCACGGTCGACCCTTGCGTCAGCCTCCCCTCGAACCTCCTCCACGTGTTGTTTGCGGATGGCCAGGGCAGCGGTGACGTCGCGATCGAGCGCCTCCAGCCTCTCGCGCACCAGACTCTGCTCCGATGACACCAGAGCAAGTTGTTGTTCGAGGGTGCGAAGGTCTACCTTGCGGAGGGCAAGCTCATGCGCCTCTTCCACTCTGGTCGCCGGTCCCTCTGCATGCGTGGAAAGAGCGCTCCTCTATTCCCGAAGCTTCCGTGCCAGGATGGCGTTCGAGGCCTGAAGCTCCCGCTCCCGGACCTCAGCCGCCTCGCGACGCTCATCCGCCTCCTCGGCCCTCTGGAAGGCACGGTCGCGTGCTTCTCTCGCCTCCGCAGCGGACCTTTCGGCCTCCAAGCATGCCGTCTCATGTTGACGATGGCCTAGCTTGATAGCGACATCAAGCTGATGCCATCCGCGGGGCAAGTGCAGCCGCTCCTCGGCGAAGCACCCATCGACACCTTGAAGCTCCGCACCGAGCTCTCCCAGCAAGATCGCCGCATTTTGCAGGAGATGGTGCCAGAGTGAGCTCCGGAGGTTCACGACCTCCAGGGCCCAGTCTGGGCTAGGCCTCGCACGCTCGTCCGCCGCCGACGCTCCAGAGGTTCCGCAGCCGCCCATGGGGGGCTCGGGGCTGGACGACGCTTGCTCCGCCCCGCCCAGGCGGGACGATGCCCGCCGTGGGCTTGGAATCCCCCTTGGGGTGGATAACCCGTCAAGATCGCGCTCGGCGTCTGGCTGGGCGACAGTTCCGGTAGGCGCTTCGGTCCCCGCCGGCTCAGCGCGTGACGTGGGGCCAGGCCCTCCGGAGTCTGCAGAGCGGCTCTAGGAAGGTGCCTCCGGAGGGACCGTCGCCGCGTCTCCGTGAGAGGGGTTCCCCTCGGGAGGCGTGGGGTGAGCTGTCACCCCTCGCCCCGCGCTCCCGACCAGCGAAGAAGGAGCCGCCTCGCGCTCACGCACGTCCCCCGGGTTCTGATGGGGCACGTGCCGGAAACCTGCGAGAGACAATGTGTCAGCCACGTCCGGGACGTCGAAGCAAACGAAGCCAAGGAGTGGCGCTTACTCATCTCTAGCGGCCCATTTCCTCTTCCTCAACACCCTTGGTAGAGCGCCAGCGCTACCCTCGGGCAAAGCCTTTCCACCACGGCTGAACCCGTGGGGCAGGGACGTGACCTCGCCGCCGGTACCCGCCCCCTCGCGGGGGGAACATGGTGTATACCCGAGGCGCCCCCTCCGAGGAGTGTAATCCGGAGGGTGCCTCCCCCGGATCGGTAGCGCCGCTCGTCTTACCAAGGGAAACGGCTCCGTCTTCGGGCCGAGCGACACCGCTGGCGCCCTCAGGCGTTGGGAAGAGTTGGCAGCGGGTCTTCGGAGGAGGGCTCTCGCCACTCCCCGTTGCCTTGGCTGAGGCCTCCAGGCCCGCCAGGAGCCGGGGCACGAGGACCACCAGGGCAGGGTCGCCCCGGGGCCCTTCGCTGTGTTCCCGGAGCAGCCCCCATTGATCGAAGCGGGGCATGGAGCGAACGAACTCCTCCCGGTTTACCTATACAGAGGGCGCCCCTCCCGGGGGAGGCCACCAGCTGCTTTGCCGGTTAGGATCAAGAGCACCCCGTCCAACACTTCGGGCGACAGGCGGTCCGGGTGAAGCCGCATAGGATCCCTTGGGCCGGTGAAGGCCCACATCGGGTGAGAATGGTGCTGAAGAGGGGCAATCCTTTGCCGGAGGAACTCCCTCATGACCAGCGTTGCGGTCACTCCGGCGGCCCTCAAGGTGGTCAGCCTCTTCATCATTAGCGACAGCCTCGGGTCGACGAGCCTTTCGTGCCCCCATCCCGGGGTCGGTACTGCTGGGGATGATGGGACCAACAACAGGGGGCTCTTCCGGCCGGTGTCCACATACACCCACTGCCATCTGAAGCCCCCCGCGTCGGCATTGATCCCCATATCGATGCATTCGGCCGCCGTCTCGCTCGCGGCCTGGAATGTCATGCACCCTGTCAGGGATATTACCCACGGTTTGACCCGGCAAGAAGTATGACCCGGCCCATCATTTGGCGGCTTATAAAGTCACCGTGTTTGCCGGGTCAACCTGGACGTCAAGGCCCAAGGCCTAGTGTGCACCCCGACGGAAGGCGGCTCATGGAGAGGCCTGGAGGGCCGGCTCGTAGAGAAGGCCCAAGAAGAGGAAGATTCCCTCACAAAGGAAACGAGACCCGGATTACTATTCAAGAGAGACTAATCCTAGTCCTACTCCTAGTAGGACTCTACATGTAAACCTACCCCTTCAACTTATATAAGGAGGGGTAAGGCACCCCAAAAGGGACAAGTTCAAGTCATTAGAGACAGACAGATTAGAAACCCTCGAGACTAGAGGTAGCGATTCCGCACCCTTGTAATCGAGATCATCATCATCATCAATACACACAAAGCAGGTCGTAGGCTTTTACCTCCATCGGAGGGGCCAAACCTAGGTAAAACTCGTGTCTCTCAATTCCGACCAACCCCGTTCAAGCCGTCACCTAATTGCGTTGGCTTCACACCTAAGTTCTCTCACGAGGATATCTGCCGTGACAAAACCACGACAGTTGGCGCCCACCGTGGGGCTTGCGCACGGTGGTCTTGTGTTCTTGGAGGGATCTGTTCGGGGATCGAGAAGCTCGCGACTGGTCAGATGAAGAAGAGTTGGGACGAAACAATCGCGCAAGAAGACCCGGCATGGGACAACTCTAGGCACAAACGGCAAATTTGTTGTTTTGTGATCAGCATCATGAGTAACTTTGAAGTTGTCAGTACAAGGTTTGAATTTAAGAGAGATTAGGGTTACGTCAGGAGCGTCGCCGTCGCTGCAATTTAATGTCGCGCGTCGCCGAGACTGACGAGAGTTCCAATGCATCTTGGCGTCAATTGTTTCCACCGTTACGCCGAGTTGTCATCGTTATTCCAGAGCAGATCAGACATAACTACTACTATTACTATTCATGAGTTTGATTACTAATGGACAACCATAAGAAAAGTCCCTAAAGCTACCAAGTTACAGGCGTCGGCTGTGAGATCGGTTCAGCTCCCAAAGCATTGTCGATTGTCAAAATTCCCGGCCTCTCGAAAGCATCTAGTGTGGACAAAAGTGTCACAGCTAGCCACAACAAAGACTGCCACGGGTTCATGAAGCACTATCATCATCCACTAGCGGATCTACTCCCGAGGCACATGGTGGGTTAAAAAAAGATGAAAGCCACGATTTCCTGGAGTTAGACATCGACGCGAACTCGGACTCAACCTCGCATCTGCTGCCGCCTGGCCGCACGCCTGCGCCATGGCTGCTCACCTCGCCTCGCCCAGGCTTTCCGCCGCCACCGCGCTGCCGGCTCCTGTGTGCTTCTGCTCTACCTTCTGACGCCCTCGCGCGCTGAGTCGGCCGCCGCTGATGCCCTGCTCCGGCTCCGCCACCTTTGCTCCGGGCAGCTGTCGCCGTCTCGCCACTCCACGCTGGCCGGATCCCGCGCGCCGCCAACACCACGCCTAGCCTCGCGGCCGTGGTTCACCTCACCCGCTGCTCCGTGGGCGACTCTGCTCCTGCCTTGCCTTGCTTGTTGAGCCGGTCGCCGCTGTGGTGGCCGCTCCCGCCGCGTGCCCCTCCCGCGTGTCGCGCCTGCGCCCCTACCACACGCCCGGAAGCTGCCGCCGCGCCCCGCCACTGTGGCCCTACGCCTCGCCGATGTGGCCCTGCTCCCGCCGTGGCACCGTCGGTGTGAACTTTTGTTCTTCCCTGGACGCTCCTTCTCCAGCGTCTCTTCATTCGGTTCCTTGGATGATGTGTGCAGCTGCTGCTCCTTTCAGGGGTGGTGTTGGTGCTCTGCAGGTGAACGGCTGCTCCGGCACAGTTTTCCTGGTTGCTGGGAGGCGGATCTGGTCTACTCTCCTCGACATGGTCGGTGGGATCCAGCGACGTTCCGGGGATGTCCCCGGCCAATGAGCCACAAGGGCAGAGTCTTCATGGTTCGAGGCACAGCGTTCAAATTGGTTCACAAAGCACTGCTGCATGGACCGCGAACTAATAGAGAAAGAAGCTCGTGATAGATTGGAGTGGGAGTGATGCGGTTCCTACGAACCATAGAGGACTCAGGCCTGAAGCGCCCTCTTTGTGTGAGATGAGAAATCGAAGATGCCTCGACTTGTGGTTGGTGCTACCTTAGGGCTGAAACTGAAGCTGCTCGCATGACAATGCAAAGTACTGTAGCAATACCCCCTACTACTGTTGCTATGATTAGACCAGCTACTAGAGGTTCAACTCCACAAGTCGGGGCCTTCGTCATCTAAGGACTGCTTGCTCTTGGACTCGATTACAGAGGCTTGGAGATTGAAAATGAATATGGGAATATTCAAAGCAAGTATGGTCAAGCAGTCAAGAGATATATGCGATGGGTAGCTCAGATGGCACATGGGCTTGATACTTGCATTCCTTGGGTAATGTGCTGGCAAACTGATGCTCCAGAACAAGTTCTTGATACTTGCAATGCATTTTACTGCGATGGGTTTGAGCCAAATTATTACAATAAGCCAAAGATATGGACTGAGGACTGGGATGGATGGAATTTTCCAGTCACCTCTTTTTTTTTAAAGAGAGTCATAAAACATATTGCTGCCTAATGCAGTATATATACTCCCTCCATTGAAAATTCGTTAGGTAGACTGGGTGGACCATTACCTCATAGGCCTGCCGAAGACAATGCTTTTGCTGCTGCTCGCTTCTACCAATGTGCCGGAAGTTTTCAGAAATATTATATGTACTTTGGTGGAACAAGTTTGGCCTTACGGCTGGTGGTCTACTTCGGCTAACAAGTTATGATTCGCACAATCCATCATTCCGGTGGATGTTTGATACGTCTCCGTCGTATCTATTTTTTCTCACACTTTTGTCCTTGTTTTGGACTCTAATTTGCGGGATTTGAATGAAACTAACCCGGACTGACAGTGTTTTCAGCAGAACTATCATGGTGTTGTTTTTGTGCAGAAATAAAAGTTCTCGGAATTGGACAAAACTTTTTGGAGATTTATTTTAGAATAAATAAAAAATACTAGAGGAAAGAACCACCGGAGGGGGGGGGGGGGGGCCTGGCTGGGAAAGATACACCAGGGCGCGCCAGCCCCCCCAGGCGCGCCCTGGTGGGTTGTGCCCACCTCGGGGCTCCATTGACCCTAATTCCGGCACTATAAATTCCTATTTTCGGAGGAAAAAATCAAGGAGAAAGTTTCATCGCGTTTTACGACACGGAGCCGCCGCCACCTCCTGTTCTTCATCGGGAGGCCAGATCTGGAGCCCGTTTGGGGCTCCAGAGAGGGGAATCTTCGGTCTTCGTCATCATCAACCCTTCTCCATCGCCAATTCCATGATGCTCCCCATCGGGAGTGAGTAATTCCTTCGTAGGCTTGCTGGTCAATTAGGAGTTGGATGAGATTCATCACGTAATCGAGTTAGTTTTGTTAGGGCTTGATCCCTAGTATCCACTATGTTGTGAGATTGATGTTGCTATGACTTTGCCATGCTTAATGCTTGCAACTAGGGCCCGAGTGCCATGATTTCAGATATGAACCGTTTATTTTATCACCATTATATCCATGTTCTTGATCCTATCTTGCCCAATCATATGCACCTATTACGTGTTATGATCCATCAACCCCATAGTGACAATATTTGGGATACTTCACGGTGATGACCGTAGTTTGAGGAGTTCATGTATTCACTATGTGTTAATGCTTTGTTCCGGTTCTCTATTAAAAGGAGGCCTTAATATCCCTTAGTTTCCTTACGGACCCCGCTTCCACGGGAGGGTAGGACAAAAGATGTCATGCAAGTTCTTTTCCATAAGCATGTATGACTATTTACGGAATACATGCCTACATTACATTTATCAACTGGAGCTAGTTCTGTGTCGCCCTAGGTTATGACTATTATATGATGAATATCATCCAACGAGTTCACCGATCCAGTGCCTATGAGTTTTCCACTTATTGTTCTTGCTAAGTTACTACTGCTGCTTCTACTGTTCCAACTGTTGCCAAACTATTGCTATCACTGCTACCGTTATCGTTACTGCTGCTACTACTATCAAAACTATCATATTACTTTGCTACTGATCACTCTGCTGCAGATATTTAATCTCCAGGTGTGGTTGAATTGACAACTCAGCTGCTAATACTCTCAAATATTCTTTGGCTCCCCTTGTGTCGAATCTATAAATTTGGGTTGAATACTCTACCCTCGAAAACTATGGTGATCCCCTATACTTGTGGGTTATCAAGACCTCTTTCTAGCGCCGACGCTGGGGAGCATAGCTATATTTGTTGAGTCACTTGGGATTTATATCAATTGATCACTATGAAGAATCTGAAGGATCCAAAGACTAAGATTTTTCCCTCTAAGACGAGGGGAGGTAAGGAACTACCATCTAGCTCTGCACTTGATTCACCTTCTGTTATGAGTAAGCTTGCAACACCACCACATGCTAGTAATCCTGATATGTCGTAAGTTATTGATGATGCTACCTCTGCTATGAATGATGCTTATGATGATGCTAGTACGATGCTTGATGATAATGTGCCACTAGGAGAATTCCTTGATGAACAAATTGCAAGAGCTAAAGAGAATGAAACTACTGAAACTGATAAGATTGCTGAAATTGATGAAGCCTATGAAACTGATGATGACTATGAAACACCTATTAATCCTAGTTCTCCTAGATTTGAAATGTCTAAGATACCTGAAGGTTATGTTATGGATGAGGAGGTAACTAGAGAAATTCTTTCTTGCAAGGAAAGAAACGATCTCAAGAAATTGCTACGCAAGTATAAGGAAAAAACTTTGAATGCTAGAATGAAATGTGATCCTAAGTTTGCTAGTTCACCTATCTTTGTTACCGATAAGGATTATGAATTCTCTATCGACCCAGAGTTAATTACTTTGGTTGAATCTGATCCTTTCCATGGCTATGAAACTGAAACTGTAGTGGGACACCTTACTAAGCTGAATGATATAGCCACCCTCTTTGCTCATGATGAGAAGATTCGCTACTATTATATTCTCAAGTTATTTCCGTTCTCATTAAAGGGTGATGCTAAGACATGGTACAATACTCTTACTCCTGGTTGTGTGCGTAGTCCCCAGGATATGATTTACTATTTCTCTGAAAAATATTTTCTTGCTCATAAGAAACAAGATGCCTTACAGGAAATATTTAACTTTGTACAAATTGAAGAAGAGAGTCTCCCACAAGCTTAGGGGAGGCTTCTCCAATTGCTTAATGCTTTGCCAGATCATCCTCTCAAGAAAAATGAAATACTTGATATCTTCTATAATGGACTAACTGATGCTTCTAGGGACTTCCTAGATAGGTGTGCTGGTTGTGTTTTCAGGGAACGAACTGTTGAACAAGCTGAGGAATTATTGAATAACATATTGAAGAATTATGATGATTGGACTCTTCCTGAACCACTATCTAAACCCACTCCGAAGAAGAGGGGTATCTTATTTTTCAGTCCTGAAGATATGCAAGAGGCAAAGAAATCTATGAAAGAAAAAGGTATTAAAGCTGAGGATGTTAAGAATTTACCACCTATTGAAGAAATACATGGCCTTGACACACCACCACCTCCACGGGTGGTAGAGGTAAATTCTTTATTAAAGCTTGATGAAGGTGATATCCTTTACAATAAACATCCTAGTCAGTGCTTATATGAGTTTGACAACTATATTATGAAGCAAGATCATTTCAATGCACATGTCCTGAAACAACTGAAATATAATTGTGATATGATTGCTTACTTGAGTGACTTGCTATTTAGAATCAGTAATGATGTCAGAGGTGTAGGAAAGCATGCCTCTATGGTTCAAACTCAGTTAGAACAAGTTGCTAAGTCTCAAAAAGAATTGCTTGATGAAATGAATAATAATATGAATGATTTTGCTGCTAGAGTAGTAACTGGAGGAGGTAGAATGACCCAAGAACCACTTTATCCTGAGGGTCATCCTAAAAGAATTGAATAAGACTCTTAGTGAATTAATACTGATGCACCTAGTCCTTCTCAAAAGAAAAATAAAAAGAAAAATGATAGGACTCTGCATACCTATAGTGAACCTGAGATACAAAAACCTCCTGATAATAATGATGTCTCTATTTTTTATGCTGAAACTCAGTCTGGTAATGAACATTCACCTAGTGATCATTAAAATGATAATGATGATGTTCATGAAAATACTCAACCCAATAATGATAAAGAACCAGATAATGATGTTGAAATAGAGCCTGCTCCTGATCTTGATAACCCACAATCTAAAAATAAACGTTATGATAAAAGAGACTTTGTGGCTAGGAAACATGGTAAAGAAAGAGAGCTACGGGTTCAGAAACCCATTCCATTTCCACCTAAGCCATCTAAGAAAAAGGATGATGAAGAATTTGAGCGCTTTGCTAAAATGATTAGGCCAGTCTTTTTGCGTACCCGCTTAACTGATATTTTAAAGATGGCCCCCTATGCGAAGTACATGAAAGACATCATCACTAATAAAAGAAAGATACCTGAAACTACTTTGTGTGACTTGGGAGCCGGTGTTAGTGTTATGCCTTTCTCCTTATATAAGAGACTTGATTTGAATAAACTCACACCTACTGAAATATCATTGCAAATGGCTGACAAATCAACTGCCATACCTATCGGTATTTGTGAGGACGTGCCCGTTGTTGTTGCAAATGTTACTATCTTAATGGACTTTGTTATTCTTGAGATGCACGAGGACGACAACATGTCGATTATCCTTGGTAGACCCTTTTTGAATACTGCAGGGGCTGTTATTGATTGCAATAAAAGCAAAGTCACTTTTCATATCATTGGTAATGAGCATACGGTGCACTTTCCGAAGAAGCAATTCCAAGTGAATGGTATAAATGTTTTTGAAGAATCTACGACCATCACTATTGGAAGTTTTCAATTACCTCTACCTACTGCCAAAAAGAAATATGATATACTTATTGTTGGGGATATGCACATCCCCATTGAGGTAACTTAGTGTTTTACGAAGTTCTTCGGTTTCATGCTAATCGGAAGTGGTTGTTAATAAGACTTGATCAACCTTATTAATGGATCATTTTTGAGAGGTATGAAGTCGATGAATCTAGTAGGCACAACTCTCTTCTCCCACCTTTTATTTTCTGTTTTAGTTAGTCAAATAAAATAAAATGCCATGTTTATCATGTTTTCTGTTTTCTCCGTGCAATAAAAAAATGACCCAAAAATAAAAGTTCTCAGAATGTCCTGAAAATTTAATACGATTTTTTCAGAATATTTCTGAATTTCTGATGCAAATAATACTAGAGGGGGGTGCACCTGGTGCCCACAAGACACCAGGGCGCGCCAGCACCCCAGGAGCGCCCTGGTGGGTTGTGGCCCCCACGTGGGCCCCCTCACTATCTCTTTAGTCCACATCATCCCCTACCTCCAGAAAAAAATCACCACAGCCACCATTCCCGTGTTCTTTCTCTCAACCCACGGATTTTGATCTCTTTGCTCGAAGCTCCGTTTCCGAAACTGTTTGGAGGGATTGCTACTTGGTATGTGACTCCTCCATTGCTCCAATTAGTTTTTGATTTAGTGGGTTAGTTTTAGAGTAATTAGCTACTCTTGGTGCTGCTGTAGATGAGCTTGCATGTTGAATTCTTAGAGTTCTAAGTAGTTTGAATGCTTAATACGGCCTCTATGCATGCTTAGGAGTAGTTGCTATCAATTTCACGAAGTTTTGTTGACTAAAAATTTTATAGGGTAAAATTTTCAGAATTTTTATAGGAATAAGATGGATTTCTTTAGGAAGTTTTCCTCCAAGAAAAGTGCCAAAGGAGTCATTGGGGAATCGTCGGATAATGACATTCACACTCCACGAAAGGTGGAGGTGCGACCGTGCAAATGGCCGCATGATGCCTTCATGGAGGAGGTCGGGTTCCATCAAGAGTTCGCTCAATTTGTTGCAAACGCTGGGTTGACCGAGTTCCTCGCAGCTAAGTGTGACCAATATCACATCCTTACAAATTCCTTTGTGCAAAGTTTTCATTTCCTGAGAAAGAATAATCCCCCTGAGGTGCAGTTTAACCTTTATGCTGAAACTCACAAAATGCCGCTAACTTACTTTTGTGACATATGCTTGATCCCCTCTGATGGGGAATTGAGAGAACCTAGACCAGCGGAGTTTGAGGACTTTCTCCTCACTTTAACAGTGGGTGAGGATAGAGGCGTGTCGAACGCTACTGCTACTAGTCTGCAGTTTCCTTCAGTGCATTACTTTGCTTTGTTCATCGCGAAGTGTTTAACCGCTAGGGAGAAGGTTGGCGCACTCAATGCCCCCGACTTCGCTATTTTACGCAGTGCACTGTATGATGATCACACCTTTAGTATGGGGGCTACTATTGCATGTCGCTTACACCTTAACAGGACTAAGGGAAAGATACATGGTGGAATTTACGCTACTCATTTAGCGAGACACTTTAATGTTCAGATTTGCCCACATGATTATCTCTTGTCCCAAGTTTATCTAGATCATAAGTCATTGCAAGATCACCAATTTCTTGATGTAACTGATTCTCTCCGTGACATTCGTTACAACCTAGTATTCAGCATAGAAACCCGTGATATTATTCTGTTGCATGTACCTGCTCTATTTGATTCTATTGCCAGGAACAGATACAGGATTATGCCAGATGAAATTACAGCCTAACAGAACAACCTAGCAGCTGCAGAGGAGGAGCCCCAGGGGTGGGACGCTCAGGTGCCGCCTCCACCTCACTTTGACTTGGGACCGGCTGGTTTCTACGGATGGTGATTACCAAGCTAGGCCAAAAGCCTAAGCTTGGGGGACTACGTATTTCCACCAACATTACATTCATGTTCACACATTTCATTCCAGTTGTCGGTGTTCATACTTTTTCATTGTAATATCCATGCTAAATTTGTTTTCTCGCTTTCTTCTTGTATGCTTGAAAAACTTTAAGAAAATCCAAAAATATTTCCTACTTCTTTTCGGTTTTTCTTTCTAGCCTAGTTTAAATTGTAGTATCAAAAGAAAACCCAAAAAGATTTCTCGTTTCTTCTTTTACTTGTTGGGAGCTTTCCCGTGTAAATAGTTTTTCTCGTTTTTGTTTTTCCTCTTTAATTTGCTTTCTTCAAGAAAAACCAAAAACTCCAAAAATATTTCCTTGTGTTTCTCTGAAATTCTTTTCCTTTTGTTTGAGTCGTACCAAGGAGAAGACCACGACGAAAACGTTGAGTGGCTCTCATATGCATCATTGTTAATCTAACAAAGAGCCCATTTTACCTTGTCTTCTCCTCTTGAATAAAATGTTGCAGATTCCAGCTTAGTCCACGGCACTCTTGCACTATTACTATTTTCTTATCATTCGGTCGTGCAAGTGAAAGGCAATAATGACGATATTTGATGAAGTGACTGTGGCAGAGAAAAGCGGGTATGAACTCAACTTGTTTTTGTTATTGTAAATATGTTTAACCTAGCTAGTATCCTTGATTCAGCATATTATGATCAAACATGTTTGCAATGACCATTAGAGATTATAGTTGTTCATACCATGCTTAAGTAGCTAGGAGTGGATAATGATTTATCTTGGACGTCAACATGCATTAAAATGGTTTGGATGCAGTATGATGATATGGTATCCTCCTCTGAATGTTTCAAGTGGCTTGACTTGGCACATGTTCACGCATGTAGTTGAATCAAAACCAACATAGCCTTCATGATATTTATGTTCATGGTGTCCATATCCTACTCATGCTAGTAGTCAATGTTTATTATATGTAATGCATGTTCATGACCGTTTTCGCTCTCTACCTGGCTGCTTCTCAATCTATTTGCTAGCCTTCTCCTGCACTAAGCGGGAATACTCCTTGTGCATCAAAATCCTTAAACCAAAGTTATTCCAGATGAGTCCACTATATCTACCTATATGCGGAATTACCCTACCGTTCCAAAGTAAATTTGTATGTGCCATCTCTAAAAATTCAAATGAACGTTTGTTTTGTGTGCCTGGACCGCTCATGGAGCGATAGGGGGCGGTTAGTATCTTCCATGCTAAGTGGGTTATTCTCATGATGAGTGTTTATTCACTCGTCCTTACACGAGACGGGTGGTAATAGGGATTCCCAGTCCCGAAATCAAAAATCAAAAATAATTAAACAAAACTCCCCCCCAGGAATGTTGTTGGTTTGGACGGTACCCGTGGATGCGGCTAGCCGTGGAGTGTGATTGTTGGTGGAGGGGGAGTAAACCTTTACTTTTACCGCTTGGGAACCGCCGCTAATTTGTTTGGCATGGAAGATATTGATAACTCTTGGTCATAACATTGACAGGAAGGGTGCACCTCCCAAAATTATATCTATCTCTATTTTAAGCTTTGAGCTCTGGTACCGCTGCAAATCCATGCTTCCCTCTGCGAAGGGACTATCTATTTACTTTTATGTTGAGTCATCACCTTCTCAAATAAGCGCCAGACCTAAGAGCACTATTGTCATCCTCATGCATTGTGTATAGTTGATGTTGGGTGTAGCATGACTGTATCTTTACTACCATGAATTATAATGTTTAGTCGCTGCTTGAACTTTGGAGGTGCTCTGCATTTATGTTTTGCGGTCTCAGAAAGGGCTAGCAAGATACCACTATTGTCATATTGTATCATGATTGTTTTGACAAAGTGTTGGCATTTGAGATATCTTATTATTGCTCGCTAGTTGCTTATATTATTGTTATGAGTTAATATAATTTCTAAGAGTTATTGTTGGCATGGTTGGTCATAAACTTTGCTGAAAACCTGGGTGCTACCTAAGCATATATATGTAGACAAGAACAAAAGAGTTCGTAAAAGTTTTTCTTCATCACTTTCAGTCTGTCAACTAAATTGCTTGAGGACAAGCAATGGGTTAAGCTTGGGGGAGTTGATATGTCTCCATCATATCTACTTTTCCTCACACATTTGCCATTGTTTTGGACTCTAATTTGCATGATTTGAATGAAACTAACCCGGACCGACGTTGTTTTCAGCAGAACTACCATGGTGTTGTTTTTGTGCACAAATAAAAGTTCTCGGAATTGGACGAAAATTTTTGGAGATTTATTTTAGAATAAATAAAAAACACTAGAGCCAAGAACTACCAGAGGGGGGCCCCTGGCTGGGCAACATACACCAGGGCGTGCCAGCCCCCCCCCCCCCCCAAGCGCGCCCTGGTGGGTTGTGCCCACCTCGGGGCCCCACTGACCCTAATTCCGACACTATAAATTCCTATTTTTGGAGAAAAAAATCAAGGAGAAAGTTTCATCGCATTTTACGATACGGAGCCGCCGCCACCTCCTGTTGTCGTCGTTTTCTCACGACAGATGCCATGGGGTGGCTTATCGAGAGTGGTTGGGGCCGAAGGACGCCGACGGGCTCCGGGAGCGGGATTAGGCACAAGCGGTGAGGGACATACGATGTACCCAGGTTCAGGGCCCTCCGTGGGAGGTAATACCCCTAGTCCTGCCGGTCTGGTTGATGAACCAAAGGGGGCTACAATGGTGCTCCTTGAGCTGTATGGATCGAGGAGGAAGAAGGGGCTAGCTCGCCCTCTCTGCCTCTCTACGTGGGTGTGTGCGTGTGTGCTAGCGGGGGATCCTCCTTGTGCATGGGGGAGCTCCGGGGGGTTTTATAGGCCAACCCCCCGGAATACAATATGAGTAGACGGCTCCGGAGGGCCCCAGCTGGCGGTCTGTCTAGCCGGCCGTGGGGCCCCCAGCTGAGGGGTCTCGTCGCTGGTAGGGCCCGCTGGCTGCGGGGTCCCGTCGGGAGCCGGAGGGGACCCGCCCGGCGGGCCCCTGTGCCCGTCTCGTCGCGGCACGGGTCGTCCTTCGGGGCGTCGTCTTGCGGTAGCCGGGCGCAGTCAGCGGTACGGCCGGCCGCGCTGTAGCCATGCTGGGGCAGGTAATGGAGTGGTTGAGGGCAGGCCGGCACTGTGCCGTTCGCCAGGTCGCAGTCGGCCAGAGCCAGAGGCACTGTCGCCTCACTGTGGCCATGCGGGCGCTGACCCCCGATGCGACGGGGGCCTCTGTAGGCACGCGTGCTCTGACAGCAGTACCTGCAGCACCGCCGACTAGGGGGCTAAGCGTCTCCGCCCCTAGCCGGCCGATCGGTGTGGCCGGCCGCGCGGCCCCTAACCGGCCGATTGGTGGAGCCGGCTGCGCGGAGCCGGACTGCAGGGGGAGGCGGCTCGTCCTGCGGTCATTTTGAAAAGTTGGAGGAAGGAGTCGGCTGAGGTTACCCCGGGGTTAACCCCCCGTCAGTAGTCCCTGAAGCAGGGGAGGCCCGCCGGCGAACGGCGGCGGACCTCGCCGGCTTGAGTCTTGTCTCGTATTTCGCACGGTCCTGGCGTCAGAGGAGGCGGGAGCGCGGCGTCCGGCTCCGTAACCAGCCGACGCTTCGCAGGGCGCCTCGGGTGCCCCGTCGGGCAGAGGAGGCGCGCCACATGGGGGGCGCAGTGGGCCGTAACCTGACAGGCCACGCGGAAGACAAGACCGGGCCATGGGGCGGGGCCCACTTCGGCCGCGGCATCGGCCCGCGCGCACGGATCTTCTGCGGCCCGGGCCATCGGTTGGCATTCCCGGAGCACGTTTATGCCTCTCCCGCGCGCGGCGGAAGTAGTGGGGGTCATGCGCTATGGATCCGCTCCCCACTACCTCCGTGCGGGGATTTAAATGGGGGGGGGGGAATAGGAGCGGAACGGCACGCTCGTTTCCTCTGCCCCAGCGCCTCTTCGTCGTCGCCCCTCCCCTCCCCGCTCAGAGAGAGAGAGAGAGAGAGAGAGAGAGAAAACGAAAGCCGCGCGCTCGTCGTGCCGCCGTTCGCCGCCGCCGGAAGCCGCACCGAGACCGGGCATTTGCGCCCCACCGCCACGGCCACAAGACCCTCGAGGGTGATGGCGAGCAAAGGGGCGTGGGACGGCAGCGACGTCGATGAGCATTTCATCGAGCACCTCCGCCATCGCTGCAAGGTGCCACCGGCGGAGCACCTGGAGGCGCGCATCGCCGAGGCGGAGAACGCGCCGACCCCGAGGGAGGGCGAGGTGGTGGTTTTTGCCGAGCACTTCCTCCGCGGGCTCGGCCTGCCGGCGAGCACGTTCTTCCGGCGATTCCTCACGTATTTCGGGCTGCAGCCGCACCATCTGGCCGCCAACGCCGTCCTGCAGCTAGCGGCGTTCGTCTCCCTCTGTGAGGGCTTCCTGGGGGTGGAGCCACGCCTGGACCTCTGGTGCCAGCTCTTCTATCTCAAGCGCCAGACGGTCAAGGACCCGGCAACCGGCCAGAAGGTCATGACCGCCTGCGGAGCCGCCCTAATCCACTTCCACGCCGGAGCCGGGTTCCCGCAACTCCCCTTGCAGGATTCAGTGAAGAACTGGCAGAAAGGGTTCTTCTATGTGAAGAACGTGAAGCTGGAGGAGGACTACATCAACCTCCCCGCCTTCGTCAACCAGCCGCCAGTCGCAATGCTGAACTGGAGGACGCCTCCGGCCGGAGCGCCCGAGACGGCGAACCGGCTCTGCGAGCGGTTGGCGGTGATGAACAGGACGGAGGGGCTGTTGGCCGCGGACGTCCTGGCTACGATGGTGGCGCGCCGGGTGCAGCCTCTGCAGCGCCGACCGCACCTCATCTGCCAGATGGGAGGGCGGCGCGACCCTTGCCGGCTCTCCACCAAGGAGCTGAAGGCGGTGCAGGTGGCGAGGAGGGTGAACGCCATCTCAGCCGCCAAGATGAACGAGGGTGGATGGCAATGGGGGAAGGCCCCGTACAGCCGGGACCGTCCGGCTCCGCGGGTACGTGGCGAGCCGTCCCCCACCCTTTTTCTTGTTGAAAACGGCTTCCCCCCACGGCCTGACGACGGGGGGCCCCTCGTGTACACAGGTTTTCCTGCAGTTGCAGAACTACGGCGTGCCGGCTGCCGACGTGGAGGAGTCGGACCCGGAGGAGGTCGAGGACGCCGATGATGTGGAGCCGGCCGTATCGGAGCGGGCCGGTGCACCCGGCGTCGACGGGACGGAGACGGAGGCAGCCGAGTCGGCTGGTGAGTTCCTTCCCCAAGCACCTTTGCGGGACTTGACCGGCGACGACGCTGAAATAGAAAGGGTGCGCAATGCAGCGGCTCCAGAGGACCCCGAAGCTTCGGGAGATGACACCACGGCGCCGAGGAGGCGTGTTCGCCGCACCGACCGCGTGCCCAGCTGGGACAACGCGGTCACCGGCGGCAGAGGGAAGCAGCTGGCCAGCCCAAGGCCGGCTCCCAAATGAGCGGCCACCGGACAGCCGGGAGGCGGCCGCGGAGGCGGCGGGAAGAAACTGCGGGTCGCCCGGTCGGGCCCCGCCAGGCAGGCGGTCCCTGTCACCATCGGGTAAGTCCGTTCTAAATACTTGCTTGTTTCTTGGCCGGTCTCCCTTCCTTATCTTGGCCATCCAGGGAGCCACGCGCCCTTGGAAGGACCACGGTTGCCGAGACGGCGGGGACAGCGCCGTCGCCCACCGCCGAGGATAGGGAGCGCGCGGCATGGCTGGACCTCGAGGCGGCCGAGCGGGAGCTGCGCGAAGAGGAACGTCGCCCGTGGGAGGAGGCGGCGCGGAAGCGGACGTCGGGGCAGGCCAGCGCGGAGCCGGCCGGCCAGTCGTGGGAGCCTTTTCCCCTTGGCCGGGAGAGGAGATCCGAGGACAGGCACGACCCCGGGCGGCGGGCGGAGGCGGACGCGCGGGTCGAGGAGGAGGCGCGCGCGACCGCGAGTGTGGCGGACACCGCCGAAGGGGCGGAGGACGTGCCGCCGGGGACGGAGGAGCCCCCAGAGGTCGTCGTCCTAGACGCGGAGGTCCCGGCTCCGGAGGCACCAGCTCAGGAGGCAAGCCGAGCCAGCACCGCGAGAGGCGGAGCGCCGGTAAGCGATACGGCGGCGCCCGGAGTGGCGGATGCCCCGGGCTCGTCGGTAGGGGCACCCGGAACCATGGCGCTGGGAGGGGCAGGCCCCCTGGTGACCACGGCGAAGGACGCGTCCGGGCCCGCCGACGAGGGCCGGCCGCAGGAAACCTGGGCCACGGCCGGAGGCGCGGCCATCAACGACGCGCCGAGCGCCCTTGGGGCCGCTGTGGTTGCCGTCGTCGAGGAGTTTGCCGCCTGCCGCGCCCAGATGACGCAGGATGCCCGGGCTGCCAGCGACCGGCTGGTCCACCTCGAGCAATCCGTCACGGTGAGGGCTCGAAGTCTCGTATTTTGCTTTGATTTTTTCTAGTGGGGGCGCGCCAGCGCACCCACTGGGTGTAGCCTCCGAGACTCGGGCCGGCTCGGGACGCAGGCGGGTCGAGTCTAATGGCATCTTTGCTTCTGTGTTCTTCGTAGGCTGCGCACGACCGTCGGGTAGCCGCGTGCAACATGCTGCTGGGCTTGTATCGTGGAGCCGAGAACCGGCTGGCCATTACGTCCGCCGACCTGAAAGGTACGGTTCTTGCGAAAGTCGACTGGGGGCGCGCAAGCGCACCCACTGGGTGTAGCCCCTGGGATTCAGGCCGGCTACTCCAGAGGCGGGCTGAATCCCATTCTTTGCTTGCATTCTGATAGAGGCGTCCTCATCCCGGGCAGCCACCCACGCCGAGACGGTCAGCCTCCGTCGCCAGGTGGTGCAGCTTGGCGAACGGCGGGACCTCCTGATGGCGGAGTGCGACCGGCTCTGCCGAGAGGTGGATCGGGCGCAGGCGGAGAAGGACGAGCGCGAGGTGGCCCACCGCCGGGAGCTTGAGGAGCTGGAGGCGACTCTTCGTCGGGAGGCGGAGGAGCGGGAGACGGCCCACCACCGGGAGCTGGAGGATAAGGACGCCCTGCTGGCGAAGGCGGCCGAGGAGGCGCAGGCGGCCCGAACCGAGCACGAGCGCCGGCTCCAAGAGTGGTCGGCCAGGGATGCCGCGCTACAAGAGCAAGGGCACGAGGTGGATCGGATACGGGCCGGTAAGTTTTCGTCGTCTTGCATTCGCCTACTTGTTTCTTTTGAGGTGCTCGGTTTCTTTCGTTGTTTATCTCGCGTCCCTTTCTTCCTTAGGGCTTTTCCCAGGCATGCAGGAGGTCACGGAGGCGGCCGTGGAGGCCCACCGCGAGGACCAGCGGGCCCAGGGAGTCCCCATCGGGCAGCTTGCCGCCTGGACGCTGGATGAGGTGGGTATCGCTGCTAGGGCGCGTCTGACCGAGGTGGTTCGGGCCATGAAGCGGCTCCAGGCGGCCGGCACGGCGCTGGTTCGCACCCTCTGGCCGAATGCGGTGGAGCCGGACTCCATGAGCCGGTTGTCGAGGTGGCTGGAGTTCGGGACCGCACGGGTGAACGCCTGGGGGGCCTCCGCCGCGCGCGCCGGAGCGGCCATGGCTCGATCTTGCCGATGGGGGTGCAGGATTTTCCTGGCACGATGCCGTGGAAAACCGTCCGGCTTGCTCGCAGGTCTTTCTCCTTGAGCCCCAGCTTGAGCAGCGTGTCGCGATAGAGGATGTTGATGCTGCTGCCCCCGTCGATCAACACCCGCGAGGAACGGCAGGTGCGCCTCTCGGAGACGATGGTGGGATCGAGGACGAGGGCGTAGCTGCTCGGGTTTGGCATCACGGCCGGGTGGTCCATCCGGCTCCATTTGACCGGCTTCTCGGACCAATGCATGAATTGGGGGACCGAAGGGGCGGTGGCGTTCACCTCGTGCCGACGCTGGCGCACGCTGTGTTTGTCGGTTGCTTCGCTGGTGAAGACGACGTAGGACCCGTCCTGGTTAGGGAACTGGTCATGGAGGCGGCCGTCATTGGCAGCCGGGGCCGGAGCAGGCGGTTGGGCCTGAGCCAGAGCCGGCACGCGGGGAGCCGGAGGCGGAGGAGCCGGAAGGCCCTCGCCTCGGGCTAGCCGCTGGGAGAAGCTGCACTGCCGGAGCGTATGGGTGGCCGGCTTGGACCCGGAGTGGTGCTTGCAGGGTAGGTCGAGCATCTGCTCGAAGGTAAGCTTGGGTTGCCAGGTAGCCTTGCCGGTGCGCTGGCGCTGGCTGGGGGCCTGGGTGGCCGGTTGCTGTTCCTCGATAGTGGCGACCTACCGGCTCCCGTAGCGGGGATCCGGCTGGTCGGACTTACGTTTGTTGTTCTGCTGTTGCCGGTTGTCGGCAGCCGCCCGCGGCGCGGCAGGTGGCGGAGTCGGATTGGCTGGCGTGGTGACCTTCATCTGCATCGCGGAGTCGGCCGTGGCGTACTTATCCTCCGTGGCCATCAGGTCCGCCAGGGTAGCCGGCTCGAAGCACAAGAGCTTGTGCTTGAGGTGGGTGCCGTCTCGGCAGCCCTCGATGAAATATTGGATGGCCTGCACCTCGTGCACTCCCTCGCAGGAGTTGCGGAGCTCGGTCCAGTGCGTGAGGTAGTCGCGGAGGGGCTCCTCCGCCCCCTGGACGCACATGGCCAGCTCGCGGGGCTGGCCGGGCCGCTTGTAGGTGCCGGTGAAGTTGCGGACGAATGCTTCCTCGAAGTTCGTCCAGGTGTTGATGCTGCCGGCCGACAGGCTGTTTAGCCAGGTCCGGGCCAAGCCGGTCAACATTAGGGGGGCGTAGCGCACGGCTACGTGCTTGTTCCCCCTGGCAATGCCGACCACGGTGGTGTAGTCGACCAACCAGTCCTCCGGCTTGGCGGTGCCGTTGTACTTTGGGGTGTCGTGAGGGAGAGTGAAGCCGGCTGGGAACGGTTCGTTGCGAATCCGGGGGCCGAAACACGCCAGGCCGATCGAGCCCTCTTCCTCGAGGAGGGCCGACTGTGCTAGCCGCTCGATGTGGGTCCGAGCGTCGTTCTCGCTCCGCGGAACGCGCGGGCCAAGCCGAGCGGCGAGCTCAGGACGGACAGTCGGGGCAGGCGAGCGGGCACGTTCCCGCCGCGGGGGCGGGGTATGGTCCTGGCTGCGCCGGCTGCCGCCAGCCGGAGCATCGTCGCGCCGGCTGTTGACGGCCGGCTGCTCGTCTCGCAGCCGGGAGCATCCATTGTGAGACCCAGCGCCCCGCCGGCCGAAGCCGCGAGGGGAAGAGGCTTGCTGGACCGGTCGGCGCTGGCCAGCAGTAGGCGGAGCGTCCCCCTCGGGGACGGGAATTTCGGAGCCGGCGTTGATGCCGTCGAGCCAGGCCTGCTGGGCGTTAGCGGTGGCGATGAGGTCTTGGATATGGCGGTCCTGCTGCTCTCGCTCATCGCCCACCAGGCCGGCGAGGTCAGCGTAGGCCACGTGGGCGGCCCTCAGGTTGGCAGCCGGCATGTCGTAGGTGGGGAGCCTGCCGCCGAGGATTTCTGCGACCACACGACCGCGGTTGCGGATGTCGCCGCGCCGACTGGGCGCGTCGTTGGCAGGGGTGAGTATGGCACCCCGAAAGAGGGCCGACGCACGCCAGTCCCCAGGATAAGACGTGACGCACGCCAAAGACATGATACAGCAATTCCAATCAAAAATGGCTTTATTAATTATACTAGAGTATTACAATACTGTTGCTTACAACAATATTACATAACTCCAAGGCTAACTAAGGGGTAGCCGAGGTCTTGGTTCAGCGGTCACGACATCTCTGGCTGGCTGCATAACGCACAGGACTGGCTTCGTTACGCTCTAGCACAACGGATCTTCCCCTGCAACTGGCCACGTGCAAGGCCAGGTGAGTACTTTGAATGTACTTGCAAGACAACCAAATACATAGCAACCAAACAAGCAGATGACAAAGCAAGCACTATGCTTATATAAGAATCTATTCTAAACATGGCGTAAAATAACTGTAAAACACACATCAAGCATAGCATATCATGGATCAGGCATATAATCTATGGCAAGATCACCCTAAATACTTAGAGTCCTTACTGTACCGAATACCAACTTACTCTCTTCTGGGTAGTCCCACAACCATGGAAATATTCATGATCCAACCAGGACTGACTCACATCTAATCCAAATCATGTGGTCATCCGACCACTCGTCTCATAGCCATCCCATGGCTAACATATCATATTCCTGACATCATCTGACGTCTACCCAAGATGAGTTCTTCCATCATTATCATCATTATTACGATTGACCATCTACCGAGGTCTGGACGGGCTGTCCATTACCGTGGACTCGGCTATTCGAATAGGTTTGACACTCTACAGAGGTTGCGCACTTTACCCACACCATGAAGCACCTGGCCCTGGCCTCGAGACCACTCGGGTGGACCAGCATTGCTTCAACAAAACCTGCCTGACCCGTGACCCTTCATCGTACCACCGGCACTCTTCCTCCCCCGGAGGTCAGCCTTGGGTGGCCCCTGTGTCCTCATGACACCTGCCACCGTCGTGGCCAAACTCTGTAGACCCAAACGGGGTTCTACTGTCCCAAACGGGGACCGCGCGCACAACTCAACAAAAACTGGGCTCACAAGGTTATCGCCGCTTACCTGATCGGGGTAGCACGCTGCGCATAACCTTCCCTCTTTGGTGGTACCGGTGAAAGATCACGCAATCAAGCCCGGTTAGGGCCGTCCCATACCGGCAAATGTGGTTGCACGGAAAAGCCCGGACAGGTGACTCGAGATCAACCAACTAGGTTGCATTAATTCAATTCCTTATATCCACAACTGCCGGGTGGAACCCAAAATAATCATAGACAGTAATCTCTTAATCCAACTCAGCATATCCATACCACTTTACCGACAATTATAAGTGATAGCATAGCGGATCATAGTACTGATAGTTATAGTAGGAGTTCAACCACAGTACTAACATGAATATGTCACTAGTAATATTATTATTAGCATGGCAACATTAAAATAAGGCATGGCACTAGATGAAGAGTACTACTAGTATCTATACCGATGTTACCACCGGTGAATGCAGATGCAGACTAACAGGCAATACAGATAAACACACAGGTGCAAGCAAAGTCATCACGCAAGTCCGGAGCTCATGGAAGAGGTTGGCTTGCCTGGGGGTCGACGAATATGCCGGGAGGAAACATGATCACCTCGCGGAAGAAATCGCCGGAAAGGGGTCTCTCTCAGAGGGCTAGATCGGAGGGCAAGGGCAAAATGGTTATTTTCACAGTGTGATCACATAGTGAAAATAGTACCATCGGAACGGGCTCGACGAGACGAAAGCGTGGGCACAGGTTTTACCTGATTCCGAGCTACGGTCGAAAACTTATAAGCGTTTGAACTCCAGGGACTGATCTGTAAAAAGTTTTTCTACAAAGAAGTCCCTGGCTGTTCAAACAGGTCGCGCCTTCGGCAAAATACGCTTTCCAGAAGTAAAAGCGCATTTGCGCGAATACGCCACCACTTAAAAACGGGCGGGCCCGAGCCATAGAGGCTGACGGGTGGGACCCGCCTCACCTCCTCCTTCCTCCCTCATCCTCTTCCTCTGTCCCGACGCAGGGAGGGAGCCAGGGCGCTCGGTCGCCGGCATGGAGATCGCCTGGCGCCGCGGGAGGGCCCGCCGGCGAGCCCTCTGGCACCGGAGTGCCAGGCCGTGACCGAGGGTGGTTGCGAGACCCTCGGAGGTGGGCTGCAGCGCCGCCCCACTGGCTAGGCCGCGGCGGCTGAGGGGCTCCCGGGGGACCACGCCGGCGGGACCTCCCTGGCCGAACCGAGGGCGGCGGCGGCTCGGGGAGCTCTGGGGGTCGCCGCCCACGCAGGAGAGAAGGAGCGGAAGGGCTCAGAGGAGGAGCTCGACCGCGGAATCGACAGCGGCCGGCTCGGCCATTGGAGGGCAAGAGGGGCTCTGGGGGCTCGATTGGAAGGGGCTAGGGATAGCTGGTCCTCGAAGGGTTCGGGCACGCTCTTAAATAGCCACGGGGGAAAGCTCTAGGCGCTGCCCGACGGCAACCGGAGCTTCGAGCTTACGCGGTGCCACGGCCGCGTCCCCACAGGGCTCCCCTAGCTAGAGGACGAGGGGGGAGAAGCCCCTGGATGGATCACGCGAGCACCAGGGAGCTCCACGGCGCATCTAGACAACCCAGAGCCCACTGGAACGAGCTCCCGAAGGATCAAATCGCACAGAGCTCCGGTTTGGCACTTTCTGTCCAAGGTCACCACGTGTCCACGGCGATGCCACAGTGCACTTGATGCCAAACCATGTCTAGGGCTATCACCGTCCTATCCTGAGTTGACCTGACTCCTCAGGCTGGACACTGGAGCTCTGGTGTGACCTCTCCTGAGTCAAGCACCAGCTGGCAGCCAAGTGTTTGTGCTGTGGTGTGACCACCACAGTGCACCTCTTGGCCTGATCTTAGGCAGGGGTCAATCTATCACTAAGGTCACTAACCTGGCCAACTCTCTGCTAAAACAATCAACTCTATATAGCACTTCCTTTGTAACTTGGCAATTTGACCAGGTATGAAGAAGATAATGCTGGGGTCAAATGGCTAAATGGAATTGGATGATTTTTGGTAGAGAGCTATGATTTGGTCATGAGAGATGGCTGGACAAGTTTCAGCTCAAATTGATCTTCTATGATGGTACTTCCTTCACCGAGATGCAATCTGAACAGAAACTTGAGAAAATGATAGAAAAAGATTGGCTTGGAGAGTTGAGCTGATTTTTGGTTTATAGTAGTAACATATCAATATGCACTACCTTGCCAAATTTCAGCTCAATTGAATCCAGGAACCAAGCACTTCCTTCACAAAGTGCCAGAGTGGACAGAAATGGAAATCAGATGGTTCTGAGGAATTGGCTAGATTAAAATGGCTCAAACTTGGAGGAGAACAATGAATTGGGCAAATGGAGACACTGTGAAAGTTTCATACCATTTGCATAACTAGAAATGGTACTTCCTTCACAATGCTCCAATCTGAACAGAAACTGGAATAAATTGCTGAGGAAGATTGGCTGGATGGAATGGGCTAAATTTTGGAGGACAATGTTAATTTATCACAATGCATCACCCTGCAAAATTGTAGCCCAAGGAGATCAAGGAATCATGCACTTCCTTTGCAAACCAGAAATCTGGACAAAATTTGCAAATGGAAGTGGAGCTCAAAATTTGAATTGGGAAACTGGGCATTTTGATGGAACTGAAGAATATAGGGATAGGAGAAGCTCCACAAATTAATTGGGATTTTTCCTAGCTACCAAAATGGTAGTTCCTTTGGAAAGGCCCCAAATTGAAATATTGGCTTTAAATAGGAAAAGGCAATTTCCCTAATTTAATTATGGCCAATATTTTTATGAGAGCTCAATATATCCACAAAGAATATATCCACAATTTTTCATGACCTCTGGATATGGATAGATATTTTCCTGGATTTCATTCCTCAGAAAGGCAGAATAAGGAATTAATTCTAGATGACAAATATTGCATATGGCTTGGCAATATTTTTTCACATCTAGGGTCTAGGAGAGACTAAGGATCTCTGGAAATTTTGGGAGGATCAACAGAGCAAGGGAAAAGATAACTCCTTTGAAATCACAAAGGCAGGATTTCTAGTTCCAATATTTCGGAACTAGGGTTTGAAGGAGATTCGGGGTTGGCTGACGGAAGGTTGACGGGCACAAAGGCAAGGGAAAGGAACTGAGAGGTTGGGGAATGACTGGATTCACCTGGTCACTTGCCAAGTTCCAGAGGAAAAAAATCGGGAGAGAAAAGCTAGGAAGGTATAACAGCACAAAAATCGATAACCCGATTTTTGGGGTGTTACAAACCTTCCCCCCTTAAAAGAATCTCGTCCTCGAGATTCCTAGGGTTAGCTCAAAACAAAACTACGCCTCCTAGGAAAACCTCTGGGCTGGGTCTTAACCCTGCGGTTGAAAACAACCGAGTTAAAAGTACCAAAAACTGGTACACCCAGATCGAGATACGGGTATCGCGGGATCTACTCCACAGGCAGGGCCGCTGGGTAGCCCTGGCATTTTTAGAAAAAGCAGAAATCCCTTTTTCCAAAAATGCTCGGGGTACCATACTGAACAGTGGCCTCTCTCGCTGACAGGTGGGCCTAGGGCCCACTGGCAGCCTTCTTCTTCTATCTCCAGCCAACGGCTCTCTCTCTCGCTCTCGCGTGCGCTGTCTCGAGTGCGGCTAGGCACTGCGCACGCCTAGCTCCTGGGGCAAAAAGCACCCTACGATGGTAGTGCGCGGCGCGCACGAGGGCGACGCTGAGAGCACTCCCATCACGGGCCAACGCCGGTCGGCACTGCTCGCGGATTCGCCTTCTGGACGCCGGTGGTCGAGCGGCGCGCGGTCTCCTGGACCTCGCTCACCGTACACCGGACTCGGGCTATAAAACCGACCGCAGTTCCTCTCTTCTCTCTACCTATCATCTCGCCTCCTGCCTCAGTTCTTCTTCCTCTTTCCTTCTCCTTCTGATTGCAGGAGCGCGGGGCAAGGCGCTAATGGCGGGCTTGGGCTCGGAGCTAATCACGATCCTCCTGGCTGGCATGCTGGCGGCATTGGTTGGTGGCTCACTGCTGCTGTGCGCGATGATCCTCGATGATCGTCGTGATGCCGCTGCCAGAGAGGATGCTGCTACCCGAGGGGCGGCTGGGGGTCAACTACGCCGTCTCAGGCCGGCGGAATAAGCACGGGCTGCGGCGGCGAGGGCGGCCTGTCAACATCATACAAGATGATGACAGAGGCGCCGCTGGGTCTAGGGCTAGTGGGGTGCGGTCGGCAGAGCTCTATCAGTGTGTGGGCCACACTGCTGGTTGCTCCCTGCTGACGGCATCCACAATGGGTGGGGCTAGGGGTCAAATCGGGGTTTCGGTCTTGGGCTAGAAGGGTTGGACCGGCCTATGCCGCAATAAAATTTCCTAGAATTCTCCGCAATTGCAACTGGCATGCAGACTTCACACACTACTCATGCAATCTATACTAATATGCAGGCAGATGCAGCATGCACATGGTACAAAATGCATGCAGAAGAAAGGAACACATCAGGCGGATTACACTAACGTTTTAATGCTAGTGGGTGTATGTACTCCAGTTATACATACACCTACACCAGCTCGCGTTTTTAATTAGGGACTCTGGACAAGTCCGTTGTTATTAGGTGTAGGTACTCTACTGACTAAAATCTTGTTAAAAGTCCACTGCCAGCTCGGTTAAACATTTCTGCTTAACAGAGTGACAGATGAACCAAGCACACAGAGCAAACAGGCATGTATGATATTACAACAGCACACAAGCACGAATAGTACAGGCATTACAAGCATACGACAACACGCAGCCTCACTAGGCAACTAACAGCAACAACTCATTCCGAACTACAGAGTCCTAATACTAGCTGCAGACAAAGAAACAGTCTTCGCCACCCACATACTTGCGGCATCTCCTGGCTTCAATCACTGTCGGAGCCACAAATGGGCCTACTTCTGCTGGGGCTCTCCTGGGGGACGGAGGCTGAGCCAACTTCCATCTTCATCGTCGGACACCTCTATAAGCTGGGGCCCAACTGCTGGAGCTGCTGCGGAGACTTGACGGAACACATCCCGTCGACGGAGTCGCCGGATAGCTCCTTGAATGGAATTTGGATGGATGCTGACTGGGCCAAAAAGGCTTACAGATTGCGAGGGTGGGACTAGCTGCGAAGGTGGCACTGGGTTTGGAAACAGGGGACGGGTGGTCTGGGATGCAATTTCACGGGCCGCACGGTATGCTTCCGTAACAACCCGGGTGGTGTCTTGGTCAAGGGCTTGAAACTCTGTAATAATGCCGGAGAGCAATAGTCCCTGGGCATCAACATACTGGACTAGGCAGGCTATGGTTGGGTCAGCATCTCCAGCAATGCTGGAGAACTTGCCAGCTATGTCGGACGGAGAGGGAAAATAGCGGAACTCTTGCATCTCCGCCACTTGAGGGAGCTGGATACGGAGACGGGTGATGGCTCCTGCGGCAGCCATCTGGACAACCAACGTGGGGGTGGGCATGGGTTTGCCCTGAAAGCTCATGGGCTTCCCATCCGCGGTTGGACTAGGGCTGATATGCACCTTCGCATAAAATCGGCAAAGGTGGGGAACGGGGTCCGACTGGAACACCAGAAACACCGGAGGATCACCACAGCCAAGGGCTCGAGTGAGCATACTTGAAAGGATGCTCGGGAAACCGGGGTAACCATCAGCCCGGATTCGGCTATGGAAAGTGGGTGTACTGGGTGTCTTGGACGAACTGGCCTTGGCTGCTGGCTTGGGGATACTAGCTTGGGTCTCTCACAGGGTACTGGCTTACTGAATGGGGAGGGCTACGACTCGCAGCTGGGAGATGGCTTAAATAGGCAGTCGGCTGGAACACGCTAGCATGGCGTGGATCCTTGTCGTGCCGGGTAGAAGATACACCGGTACGGCCGACAACCAAGTGGGGTCACGGTCTAATCCAGGGTGGCTGGGTGGGGGGACAGCTGGGTAGGGTCACGTCCATTCCGACTGCGCCGATTGTTGATCCACAGTGGCCATGTCGGTTGCCAGAGACGGGTCAAATTTATTGGACTCACTACCGGTTAAACGTAGGGGTGGGTTTGGGGCTAGGGTAACCTATAGCCAGCCTGGCTCTGATACCAAGTCTTGTGGCACCCCGAAAGAGGGCCGACGCACGCCAGTCCCCAGGATAAGACCTGACGCACGCCAAAGACATGATACAGCAATTCCTGGCAAAAATGGCTTTATTAATTATACTGGAGTATTACAATACTGTTGCTTACAACAATATTACATAACTCCAAGGCTAACTAAGGGGTAGCCGAGGTCTTGATTCAGCGGTCACGACATCTCTGGCTGGCTCCATAACGCACAGGACTGGCTTCGTTACGCTCTAGCACGACGGATCTTCTCCTGCAACTGGCCACGTGCAAGGCCAGGTGAGTACTTTGAATGTACTCGCAAGACAACCAAATACATAGCAACCAAACAAGCAGATGACAAAGCAAGCACTATGCTTATATAAGAATCTAATCTAAACATGGCATAAAATTACTGTAAAACACACATCAAGCATAGCATATCATGGATCAGGCATATAATCTATGGCAAGATCACCCTAAATACTTAGAGTCCTTACTGTACCGAATACCAACTTACTCTCTTCTGGGTTGTCCGACAACCCTGGAAATATTCATGATCCAACCTGGACTGACTCACATCTAATCCAAATCATGTGGTCATCCGACCACTCGTCTCATAGCCATCCCATGGCTAACATATCATATTCCTGACATCATCTGACATCTACCCAAGATGAGTTCTTCCATCATTATCATCATTATTACGATTGACCATCTACCGAGGTCTGGACGGGCTGTCCAATACCGTGGACTCGGCTATTCGAATAGGTTTGACACTCTGCAGAGGTTGCGCACTTTACCCACACCATGAAGCACCTGGCCCGGCCTCGAGACCACTCGGGTGGACCAGCATTGCTTCAACAAAACCTGCCTGACCCGTGACCCTTCATCGTACCACCGGCACTCTTCCTCCCCCGGAGGTCAGCCTTGGGTGGCCCCTGTGTCCTCATGACACCTGCCACCGTCGTGGCCAAACTCTGTAGACCCAAACGGGGTTCTACTGTCCCAAACGGGGACCGCGCGCAAAACTCAACAACAACTGGGCTCACAAGGTTATCGCCGCTTACCTGATCGGGGTAGCACGCCGCGCATAACCTTCCCTCTTTGGTGGTACAGGTGAAAGATCACGCAATCAAGCCCGGTTAGGGCCGTCCCATACCGGCAAATGTGGTTGCACGGAAAAGCCCGGACAGGTGACTCGAGATCAACCAACTAGGTTGCATTAATTCAATTCCTTATATCCACAACTGCCGGGTGGAACCCAAAATAATCATAGACAGTAATCTCTTAATCCAACTCAGCATATCCATACCACTTTACCGACAATTATAAGTGATAGCATAGCGGATCATAGTACAGATAGTTATAGTAGGAGTTCAACCACAGTACTAACATGAATATGTCACTAGTAATATTATTATTAGCATGGCAACATTAAAATAAGGCATGGCACTAGATGAAGAGTACTACTAGTATCTATACCGATGTTACCACCGGTGAATGCAGATGCAGACTAACAGGCAATACAGATAAACACACAGGTGCAAGCAAAGTCATCACGCAAGTCCGGAGCTCATGGAAGAGGTTGGCTTGCCTGGGGGTCGACGAATATGCCGGGAGGAAACATGATCACCTCGCGGAAGAAATCGCCGGAAAGGGGTCTCTCTCAGAGGGCTAGATCGGAGGGCAAGGGCAAAATGGTTATTTTCACAGTGTGATCACATAGTGAAAATAGTACCATCGGAACTGGCTCGACGAGACGAAAGCGTGGGCGCTGGGTTTACCTGATTCCGAGCTACGGTCGAAAATTTATAAGCGTTTGAACTCCAGGGACTGATCTGTAAAAAGTTTTTCTACAAAGAAGTCCCTGGCTGTTCAAACAGGTCGCGCCTTCGAAAAAATACGCTTTCCAGAAGTAAAAGCGCATTTGCGCGAATACGCCACCACTTAAAAACGGGCGGGCCCGAGCCATAGAGGCTGACGGGTGGGACCCGCCTCACCTCCTCCTTCCTCCCTCATCCTCTTCCTCTGTCCCGACGCAGGGAGGGAGCCAGGGCGCTCGGTCGTCGGCATGGAGATCGCCTGACGCCGCGGGAGGGCCCGCCGGCGAGCCCTCTGGCACCGGAGTGCCAGGCCGTGCCCGAGGGTGGTTGCGAGACCCTCGGAGGTGGGCTGCAGCGCCGCCCCACTGGCTAGGCCGCGGCGGCTGAGGGGCTCCCGGGGGACCACGCCGGCGGGACCTCCCTGGCCGAACCGAGGGCGGCGGCGGCTCGGGGAGCTCTGGGTGTCGCCACCCACGCAGGAGAGAAGGAGCGGAAGGGCTCAGGGGAGGAGCTCGACCGCGGGATCGACGGCGGCCGGCTCGGCCATTGGAGGGCAAGAGGGGCTCTGGGGGCTCGATTGGAAGGGGCTAGGGCTAGCTGGTCCTCGAAGGGTTCGGGCACGCTCTTAAATAGCCATGGGGGAAAGCTCTAGGCGCTGCCCGACGGCAACCGGAGCTTCGAGGTTACGCGGTGCCACGGCCGCGTCCCCACAGGGCTCCCCTAGCTAGAGGACGAGGGGGGAGAAGCCCCTGGATGGATCACGCGAGCACCAGGGAGCTCCACGGCGCATCTAGACAACCCAGAGCCCGCTGGAACAAGCTCCCGAATGATCAAATCGCACAGAGCTCCGGTTTGGCACTTTCTGTCCATGGTCACCGCGTGTCCACGGCGATGCCACAGTGCACTTGATGCCAAACCATGTCTAGGGCTATCACCGTCCTATCCTGAGTTGACCTGACTCCTCAGGCTGGACACTGGAGCTCTGGTGTGACCTCTCCTGAGTCAAGCACCAGCTGGCAGCCAAGTGTTTGTGCTGTGGTGTGACCACCATAGTGCACCTCTTGGCCTGATCTTAGGCAGGGGTCAATCTATCACTAAGGTCACTAACCTGGCCAACTCTCTGCTAAAACAATCAACTCTATATAGCACTTCCTTTGTAACTTGGCAATTTGACCAGAAATGAAGAAGATAATGCTGGGGTCAAATGGCTAAATGGAATTGGATGATTTTTGGTAGAGAGCTATGATTTGTTCATGAGAGATGGCTGGACAAGTTTCAGCTCAAATTGATCTTCTATGATGGTACTTCCTTCACAGAGATGCAATCTGAACAGAAACTTGAGAAAATGATAGAAAAAGATTGGCTTGGAGAGTTGAGCTGATTTTTGGTTTATAGTAGTAACATATCAATATGCACTACCTTGCCAAATTTCAGCTCAATTGAATCCAGGAACCAAGCACTTCCTCCACAAAGTGCCAGAGTGGACAGAAATGGAAATCAGATGGTTCTGAGGAATTGGCTAGATTAAAATGGCTCAAACTTGGAGGAGAACAATGAATTGGGCAAATGGAGACACTGTGAAAGTTTCATACCATTTGCATAACTAGAAATGGTACTTCCTTCACAATGCTCCAATCTGAACAGAAACTGGAATAAATTGCTGAGGAAGATTGGCTAGATGGAATGGGATAAATTTTGGAGGACAATGTTAATTGATCACAATGCATCACCCTGCAAAATTTTAGCCCAAGGAGATCAAGGAATCGTGCACTTCCTTTGCAAACCAGAAATCTGGACAAAATTTGCAAATGGAAGTGGAGCTCAAAATTTGAATTGGGAAACTGGACATTTTGATGGAACTGAAGAATATAGGGATAGGAGAAGCTCCACAAATTAATTGGGATTTTTCCTAGCTACCAAAATGGTAGTTCCTTTGGAAAGGCCCCAAATTGAAATATTGGCTTTAAATAGGAAAAGGCAATTTCCCTAATTTAATTATGGCCAATATTTTTATGAGAGCTCAATATATCCACAAAGAATATATCCACAATTTTTCATGACCTCTGGATATGGATAGATATTTTCCTGGATTTCATTCCTCAGAAAGGCAAAATAAGGAATTAATTCTAGATGACAAATATTCCATATGGCTTGGCAATATTTTTGCACATCTAGGGTCTAGGAGAGAATAAGGATCTCTGGAAATTTTGGGAGGATCAACAGAGCAAGGGAAAAGATAACTCCTTTGAAATCACAAAGGCAGGATTTCTAGTTCCAATATTTCGGAACTAGGGTTTGAAGGAGATTCGGGGTTGGCTGACGGAAGGTTGACGGGCACAAAGGCAAGGGAAAGGAACTGAGAGGTTGGGGAATGACTGGATCCACCTGGTCACTTGCCAAGTTCCAAAGGAAAAAAATCCGGGAGAGAAAAGCTAGGAAGGAATAACAGCACAAAAATCGATAACCCTATTTTTGGGGTGTTACAGTGAGGTCGTAGGCGGAGTTGTACTCACGCTGCGCGGACTCCATCCGGCGCTTGGTGGTGGCGAGCACGGTCGCCTCGTCGAGAAGCAGCCGGCGAGCAGCCTCCAGCTCGGCCGTAGCCGTGGCTCGGTTCGTCGTAGGCGCGACGGGGGTGCTGAGGCCCCGAAGCACAGAGCCGAGGGGGTCGAAGGTGCCGGCGCGAGCGGCCGCGGCCGCCGCATCCGCCTCCGCCTCCGCCCTGGCACGGCCAGAGGTCATGGAGGAGCCGGTGGCCATTACCCTTGCGCGGACGCGGGAGTTGCTGGCCTTGCCCGGGGCGAGTGCGCCCACGGACGAGGGCGGGTCGAGGCAGTCGAGCACCTGGCCAGGGTACTCGTCGGCAGCCGGCTCATCGATGAGGCTCAGCCTGCGGAGGCGCTCGGTGAGGACGGTGATGTTGAGCAGAGGGTCGCTGCCGAGCCGCTCGACGGAGAGGCCAGCAGCGTTGCCCACAGGGCTAGCAGGGACGGGGTTCCGCCCCGCAAGAGCAAGCCCCACGAGCGTGCAGTTCCGCCCGAGCGCGGGGAGGCCGGGGGAGGTGGTGAAGGGTCCCGCCCGGAGCGTGACTCCGGCCGGCGCCGCGGACGGCCCCACGGTGGGCGCTAACTGTCGTCGTTTTCTCAGGACAGATGCCATGGGGTGGCTTATCGAGAGTGGTTGGGGCCGAAGGACGCCGACGGGCTCCGGGAGCGGGATTAGGCACAGGCGGTGAGGGACACACGATGTACCCAGGTTCAGGGCCCTCCGTGGGAGGTAATACCCCTAGTCCTGCCGGTCTGGTTGATGAACCAAAGGGGGCTACAATGGTGCTCCTTGAGCTGTATGGATCGAGGAGGAAGAAGGGGCTAGCTCGCCCTCTCTGCCTCTCTACGTGGGTGTGTGCGTGTGTGCTAGCAGGGGATCCTCCTTGTGCATGGGGGAGCTCCGGGGGGTTTTATAGGCCAACCCCCCGGAATACAATATGAGTAGAAGGCTCCGGAGGGCCCCAACTGGCGGTCTGTCTAGCCGGCCTTGGTGCCCCCGGCTGAGGGGTCTCGTCACTGGTAGGGCCCGCCGGCTGCGGGGTCCCGTCGGGAGCCGGAGGGGACCCGCCCGGCGGGCCCCTATGCACGTCTCGTCGCGGCACGGGTCGTCCTTCGGGGCGTCGTCTTGCGGCAGCCGGGCACGGTCAGCGGTACGGCCGGCCGCGCTATAGCCATGCCGGGGCAGGTAATGGAGTGGTTGAGGGCAGGCCGGCACTGTGCCGTTCGCCAGGTCGCAGTCGGCCAGAGCCAGAGGCACTGTCGCCTCACTGTGGCCATGCGGGCGCTGACCCCCGATGCGACGGGGGCCTCTATAGCCACGCGTGCTCTGACAGCAGTACCTGCAGCACTGCCGGCTAGGGGGCTAAGCGTCTCCGCCCCTAGCCGACCGATCGGTGTGGCCTTCCGCGCGGCCCCTAGCCGGCCGATTGGTGGAGCCGGCTACGCGGAGCCGGACTGCAGGGGGAGGCGGCTCGTCCTGCGGTCGTTTTGAAAAGTTGGAGGAAGGAGTCGGCTGAGGCTACCCCGGGGTTAACCCCCCGTCACCTGTTATTTGTTGGGAGGCCAGATCTGGAGCCCGTTTGGAGCTTCGAAGAGGGGAATCTTCAGTCTTCGTCATCATCAACCCTTCTCCATCGCCAATTCCATGATGCTCCACACCGGGAGTGAGTAATTCCTTCGTAGGCTTATTGGTCGGTGAGGAGTTGGATGAGATTCATCATGTAATCGAGTTAGTTTTGTTAGGGCTTGATCCCTAGTATCCACTATGTTCTGAGATTGATGTTGCTATGACTTTGCCATGCTTAATGCTTGTCACTAGGGCCCGAGTGCCATGATTTCAGATCTGAACCGTTTATGTTATCACCATTATATCTATGTTATTGATCCTATCTTGCCTAGTCATATGCACCTATTACGTGTTATGATCCGTCAACCCCATAGTGACAATATTTGGGATACTTCGCGGTTTTGACCGTAGTTTGAGGAGTTCATGTATTCACTATGTGTTAATGCTTTGTTCCGGTTCTCTATTAAAAGGAGGCCTTAATATCCCTTAGTTTCCTTATGGACCCCGCTGCCATGGGAGGGTAGGACAAAAGATGTCATGCAAGTTCTTTTCCATAAGCACGTATGACTATTTACGGAATACATGCCTACATAACATTTATGAACTGGAGCTAGTTCCGTGTCGCCCTAGGTTATGACTGTTATATGATGAATATCATCCAACGAGTTCATCGATCAAGTGCCTACAAGTTTTCCACTTATTGTTCTTGCTAAGTTACTACTGCTGCTGCTACTGTTCCAACTGCTACAAAACTATCGCTATCACTGCTACCGTTATCGTTACTACTGCTACTACTATCAAAACTATCATATTACTTTGCTACTGATCACTCTGATGCAGATATTTAATCTCCAGGTGTGGTTGAATTGACAACTCAGCTACTAATACTCTCAAATATTCTTTGGCTCCCCTTGTGTCGAATCTATAAATTTGGGTTGAATACTCTACCCTCGAAAACTGTTGTGATCCCCTATACTGGTGGGTTATCAACATTGCACACGGATCGTTTGTCGTCCAAATAAATTAGGGCCAATATTCTTGATGTTATAATCTTTGAGGGGGCTCTTCATCCGACAGAGACATCACGTGCTATTTACCCTCTATTTTTTAAATACATATTATATGTCCAAGAACAATTATTTCGGCCTGTCATATTTTTACGCAGGACAATTATTCATTACAAAAATGGCATTATATTGCGGAGAAGGAGCTCGCGCCAATACCATTATGCGCCAGCCTCCGTCCACGACGCATTTCCCGACGGACATGCGTGCATGCCGCCGTCCGTGTGATCTCATCTACATCAACACGCTATGGCCGACTTGAGCATCCACGCCGGCCTCCAACGCCACGGCCGACTTGCCGTCTACGCCGGCTTACGACGTCACGGGAAACTCGCCGTCCGCGCTGGCCTACAACGCCACAGGCAACTCACCGTCTGCGCCGGCCTACAACAACACGGGCGAATCGCCGTCCGCGCCGGCTTACAAACGCCGCGGTCAACTCTCGCATCTGCGCTATGAAGCCGGTTTCGAATGCCGCGGCTGACTTCCACGTCTACATCAACACGCCAGGGGACGCATACAATGGTACGAGCCGCCCAATGGACGCGCTCAAGACGCCGCCCCTGCGGTCCAGTCCACATCGACACGCTGGTGCCGCGCCTGCTCACTCAAGCCGCTCAACGGATGCTCGTGAGTCGCCGCCCTGCCGTCCAGTCTACATTGACACGCCGGTGTCGTGCCTGCTCGCTCAATCGGCCCAGCAAATATGCGCGAGCCACCGCCCCCGCGATCTGGTCTACTCCAACAACGCTAGATCAAAGGAGAAATATATTATCAGCCTCCAGTCGTGCAGGGTTGCCCAATGGGTAGGCATATTGGCCTGTTGTCCCCGCGGTCCGATCTGCTTCAGCACGTCGGGGAGATAAGAATCAGACATGAAGGAAAAATCCCGGAGAAGCTACAATTTGAACCGGTTATTATCGAGCCGACAATTCAAAAGTCAGCGGCAAAGAAAGATGGCCCTGGAGGAGCCAGGAGAGCTGGACTTCCCGAGAATAACAAAGCATGGGTCAAGAAGCATATAAACTAAATTTGGCCATGACATTTGCCAAAGATATACGATGTGCATCACGAAGATCATCAACTCGCCACATTGTATTGAGTTTCAATAAATTCCATCGTTCAGCCGTGAACTATTTACTGGTTCATGGCACAGTCAACTATGAAGACTCTCAAGCTGCCTCCTCGAGTCGACTTAAGACTCGAGGGCTACACAGATATGACTCGGTGGATTCAACCGGGCTCAAAAATTCTATAACCCCGGGGTCATTACAGGGAAAATAACCTGGTCCTGAGGGCTGCTGCCTTATTGGGAATTTATTCAAAGTTGCCCAAGAGGACGAGCCGCCACGATGCGCTGTTCAAACATGGGTGCCCTGCCTTATTGGCAAAAAATCAAAAGTCGCCCAAGAGGACTAGCTACCATGATGCGCTGTTCAAACATGGGTGCCGTGCCTTATGGGCGAAAAATTAAAGGTTGCCAAAGAGGACCAGCTGCCACGATGCGTTGTTCAAATATGGGTATCCCGCTTTATTGGATCATCATATTATCATATTATGATCAATGGAATAAAGCCGGCTTATCTGGACCCCAGATGTTTTGCAGTAGTAGCATTGTCTCCTGTATATCCTATGCTGAGCTTTTCCATGATCATAGGTCACTTGGGGGCTTCCAACTCATCGAGTTTAGCTTTCTCATCCTCTTGATCCGGCAAAGACGCCACAAAATGGTTAAACCTGCCTATATGCTTGATGCGACTCCGATCAGGTGACCCCATGTACTCTTGACAAGTAAATCCATCTGGACCTGACTCATCAAGGTTAAAACATCGGCTTGAGTCACGTGAGAGCCAGCTTACAGAGAGCTAGGATAAACCATGGGTTATCACACCCGCTTTATTGAAGCAAGACTCGAGCCACGAAAGCCGGTCTTTATGTCATGCCTTGAAAACTGGCACTTTATATTCTGTTATCATATACATACATCATCCTGCATTACATCATGCATCATACATACATATCAAGCTGGTCATCAAACCGGGTTACATCATAACCTCTGCAGGAACAAATAGATCTTTGATAGCCAAAATGGCTAAATCTTCATCATGGTTTATCATAACCAGTATTAAATGATTGGGTTTTTTTAAGCCAGCTTAGAAGAAATGACTATTCTCGAAGAGCCGCCCTATCACATATAATGCCAGGTCATCTAATTGACCGGCTCTTGGATTTTTCCAAACTTGTGCTATGTAGTAAACTACAACACTTATGGATTTCTCAAACATATATTTGTTAGGTTGTATCGCAACCACGAGTAGGGATTTCATTTCGAACACAAAGGCATTGTTCCAAGATATTCGTTCAAAGAATAAAATACCGGGTTACATTATAACCACGGGAAGGATTCATTGAAGTCAGATCAATATCAGTTCTGAAGTGCATTATGATGGGTTATATTATTCTCATAGAGTCCCAAGTCGCTGCAGGCATACGACCCGGCACATGGGAGCTACATCATATGATGTTTTTCTTTTCAAATGAGAAGTGCATATAAGTCCCGAGTCACTGCAGGCAAACGACCCGGCACTTGGGGGCTACACTACTCAGATCAAATTTTCTAAAAGTCACAAGTCGTTGCAGGCATCCGACCCAACACTTGGGGGCTACAATATCCAGTTGTTTAAACAGATTATAAGATCCAAATTGAAGACCCAACCCATCACATACTGATGAGCCGGCCCTTGGGGGCTACACATGTGAAATGCAAGACATTCAGTTTATAACTGGCGACTCAGATGACAACCCGGATTTCTCCAAAGCTATCTACCGACAACATTCAAAACCAAGTTCAAAGTCCCAGGTTGTTGCAGGCAAGACAACCCGGCCCTTGGGGGCTACACTGGCTGAAGTTTTATAAGTATAAGACAATTACAAGTTCCAGGCTGCTGCAGGCAAGACAACCCAGCACTTGGGGGCTACACAGTCAAAGATATTATTGCAAATCACCAAGTCATCATGATATGATAAACTTGGAGCTTGTGGGCTATAGGTAATATGGATATATCAAAAAATTGAAGAACACTTTCAAGCAGTCAATTGTGACCGAGACTGGTCTCATTTCTTGATGGAGGTTTGCAAAGATCATTTTCTCCAAGTTATTCATAGAAAGGTGCCAAGAAGACCGACTCAACATGACAACGGATTTCTTTATTCCCAATAATTTTATAAGGTCAATTGGATTCCAATTGTTTGACCTGGCGTCACCAACAATCATGACCCGACATTATCAAAGATCATAACCCGACAGAGTCTATATAAGCAACCCGGCTTCACAAGTTGAAAGTGGTTTAAACAATGAACGAATTTCTATTCCCAATATTTTCATCAAGACCGAAGCAATGGAAAGTGGGCTCAACATCATGTGGATTTCTTATTCCCAAAATTTTCATCAAGCCAAAGCATTGGAGGCCGACTCAACGGCATATAGGTGTTTTATTCCCAATATTTTATTGCAAAGGACACGTACCTGCAAGATGATTGTGAAGACGGCTCGTTAATATGAAGAAGAAACCCGAGATTTTCAAGGAGCCACTTCATTAAATTAAGCCGGCGAGTGGAGCAAGCTGGTCACTTAACATATTTATTATTCTTATTTCAGGATTTTAACATGGGTAAATCCAAATTAAACTAGGGGACTACTGTTGGGGATATTATCCATGGTTTGACCCGGCCAGAAGTATGACCCGACCCATCATTTGGCGGCTTATAAAGTCACCGTGTTTGCCGGGTCAACCTGGACGTCAAGGCCCAAGGCCCAGTGTGCACCCCGACAGAAGGCGGCTCATGGAGAGGCCTGGAGTGCCGGCTCGTAGAGAAGGCCCAAGAAGAGGAAGATTCCCTCACAAAGGAAACGAGACTCTACATGGCCCCGGGGGCTACTGTCGGGCCTCTGGGACTGGGAGTACCCAGGCCCGTCTGCCTGCGGTCCATGATGCATGGGTCGCCTTGAACACTGAGTGGCCCCACCCGCAGGCCTCGCAGAGTTGGTTCTCGCGAGAGCCAACACCCCGCGAGGTGCGAGGCTGCATCGTCATCGAGTGCTTCACGGGGCTTCCCCGTGTGGCGCCCACGGCACCCTCGGGAGGCGCGGCCGTTTGGGGTTGGTCCAACAAGGCTCACGACCCAGCGCCCGCACATGGGTGGCGCGCGCCATTCCAAACAATGCCAACGGCCGTGCCAGCGGGCGCAGACAGAAAGTCTTTTCTCTTTGGTGATAGAGGAAACCCACCAGCTCGCAGATTCCCAAAGCAACCCTCAAAGTTTGCCGTCCCGGTGCAAGAAGGCCAAGACCGAGGGCTCGGCAGGACGGACGTCACCCCCCGAGCCCACGAGCACGTCACGGCGAGGAACTTTAGCAGGCGAAGACCACCTTTTGTCAGGATAAGCTGCAACCCCATCCCCTTTCAAAATGGACGCTGTGGCAACCCTTCCCGCCTGATATTTTTGGGGGAAGAGGACCGGGGCCGATATAAGGGGGAACCAGCCACCGTAGAGAGGGAGAGGTCCTCTTTGGCAAGAACACTCCTTGTACTTGTCTTCCACCTCAAGCAATCCACCAAGCAGGAGTAGGGTCTTACACCACGAGGTGGCCCGAACCTGGGTAAACTTTTTGTGTCCTTGTTCATCTTCCTTAGCTCAAGCCACCGGAGAGTCGCCGCGTGGTTGCGAAGTAGAGTAGGGTAGGAGAGCGAGCGCACCCTAGTGTTCGAACCTTCTTGGGTCTGCGGAGCCCCGATTCCGACAGTCGCAAATTAAAGCATTATTTCCTTGGGCATTCAATCACTGTGGTCAGTTCGGCTCCTCTGGGAGATATCATCCAAAATAGAGAAGCTACAGGCCGGGTTGCTAAGTGGGCAATTGAGCTTGGACCTCATCATTTGAGATATGTGCCCAGGACTGCTATGAACTCTCAAGCCTTGGTAGATTTCATTAATGACTGGACAGAGTTACAAACACCTGAGGAAAGACCAGATAATACATACTGGATGATACACTTTGACAGATCCAGGCAATTGGAAGGCTCGGGGGCTGGAGTTATTTTATCTTCCCCACGAGGTGACAAGTTTTATTATGTCCTACGGCTTATGTTTCCCTGTACTAACAATGCAACTGAGTATGAGGCTTTGTTACATGGGCTCCGCATGGCTAAGGAAATGAACTTAAGCCGAGTCAGATGCTTGGGCGACTCAGACCTTGTTGCACAGCAAGTTTCATGGAAGTGGGATTCTAAAGACCCACTCATGGCGGCTTATCGTCAGGCACTGACTAACATTGCGGGTCACTTTAAAGGATATAAAGTGGATCACATAGACCGGAGGCTTAATGAGGCGGATGATGCTTTATCTCGGCTAGGTTCTCAGTGTAAGCTGGTTCCCCCTAATGTGTTCTTGGATGTGTTGCATAATCCTTCTGTCAAGTTACCTTCAGAAGAAGATCTGGCTATCCTAGACCCGGAAGGGCAATTGGTGGTAGCTCTACGAGCAACTCTAGATTGGACAGTACCTTATCTGGCTTATTTAACCCGGGGTGAGCTTCCAGAGGAAGAACTCCTGGCCCGGCAGCTCATCCAACAGTCTAAGTCCATGACTATAGTCAATGGCGAGTTACATCGATGCAACGTAACTGGCGTGTTTCAATGCTGTATTTCCCCTGACGAGGGCAGGGAGATTTTGCATGAAATTCATGCAGGAGACTGTGGTCATCACGTCAGGTCAAGATCTTTGATGGCAAAGGCTTTCAGACACGGCTTTTACTGGTTATCTGCTCATGCTGACGCGGAAGACATTGTCCGCAAGTGTGATGGTTGTCAGAAATTTGCACAACAAGCTCACGTGTCGGCTCAAGAATTACGGATGATCCCAATAACTTGGCCGTTTGCGGTTTGGGGGTTTGATATGGTTGGGCCATTCAAGAGGTCTAAGGATAAAAAGACTCACCTTTTGGTGGCGGTTGATAAATTTACCAAGTGGGTTGAAGCAGAGCCAGTCAGCAATTGTGAGGCGGCAACTGCAGTTCAGTTTGTGAAAAAGCTGATCTTTCATTTTGGTTATGCTCATAGTATCATCACTGATAATGGGACAAATCTGTCTAAAGGTGCTATGAAGACATTCTGTCAGAAGGAGCATATCCGGCTTGATGTTTCATTTGTGGCTCATCCACAGTCCAATGGCCAGGCAGAGCATGCTAACCAGGTGATATTACGAGGAATTAAACCCCGCTTCGTGGTTCCTTTGGAACGTACTCTGGGTTGTTGGGTTGAAGAGCTTCCTGCAGTTCTTTCGAGCATAAGGACTACCCCCAACAGATTAACAGGCTACACGCCGTTCTTTATGGTTTACGGCGCAGAGGCGGTTCTTCCAAGTGACATACGTCATGACTCACCCCGAGTGGCGTCTTATGTTGAGATGGACAATGAGACGGATCAACAAAATTCTATTGATGCCTTGGAGGAGGAACGTGATCTTGTGGCGGCTCGATCTGCAATTTATCAACAAGACCTTCGTCATTATCATAGTTGAAGAATTCGCAGCCGTAGTTTCCAGGAGGGCGACTTAGTGCTCCATTTGATTCAAGATCAGACAGGCATGCATAAGCTTTCACCTCCTTGGGAAGGGCCCTTTGTGGTTAGCAAAAACATCAATAATGGATCATATTATCTTATTGACATACCTGAACACAATAAGTCACATACCTCTGCGGAGGAGACCAACAGGCCCTGGAACATTGCTCATCTTCGGCCTTACTACAGTTAAGCCACTGGCTTCAGTCATTGTACATACCTACACCATGTATATACCTTTTATGATCAAGTATAATAAAGCCGGCATCCCCAAAACTCGGGGCCTCTATCGTTTCATCTCATATATTGTGCATGAGTTTTTATTTACTGATCATTTGTCACTTTGGGGCTTCCAACTCACCGAGTTTAGCTTTCTCACCCTCTTGGCTCGGCAAAAACGCCACAATATATTGGTTAGACCTGCCTGTTTACGTGATGCTACTCCAAAATGCTGATCCGCCGTACTCTTGACAAGTCAATCTTTATGACCCTGAACTTGTTAAAGTTAAAACGTCGGCTTAAGTCATGTGAGAGCCGGCTTACAGAAAGCGAGGATAAACCAAGACTATCATGCCAGTTTTATTGAAGCAAGACCAGTCTTTTTGTCGAGCCTCGAAAACCGACTTATAATTCACTCCATAGATATATGGGGATATTGTTTATTTCTGTTTTTCAGGAATTTTTTCTGCCTAAAAAATCCTCGGGTCAAAAGAACTCCGGGTTTTTCATGCTCATCATTGAGTCTTCATCGACCATGAGTCGCCAGATTATTAATCTAAAATCTCTTTTTAATGACTATAAGTCGTCGGTCGATGACTCGCTGGATGTTTACACTTAAAGTATTATTTGGTGGAATTTGTTTTGCAGGTATACTTTCTGCACATACATGTCGCTACAGGCGATTTATAAAATACACGTGCAAGCAATAGGGTGTACAGTTCCAAATAAAATGATAAAGGCGAATTGACAGACTTGTTTATATACAAATCCTTCATCATCAAATTAAGATTGGATCAAAAGTTAAAACATGAATGAAGGCACGGCACAGGCAACCAGTTGTTTGCTTAAGCTATTACATGGCTACAATTGAGCCCGGAATTTCGGATCAAAGATTTTGAGTACAAATTACTCCTGTAACATGGCTTCTGAGCCATCTGGGTTAGCTCCATCCGGGTTAACTCCGAGCTGACCTCTCGCATGTGATGCCTCTGGGTTATCCTGCTCTGATTCTTCAGTCTCTTGGATCTGAAGGTTGTCCACATCCCAGTTCACATTGATTAAAGCTTGGAAAATGGCATCTTCATGCAAGATGTGGGATGGGTCAACATCAGGGGCGAAAATATGCTTATGACGTTGAGGAGTTAGGCCTACAGCTTGATGTCTACTACACAACCTTCTTCTTGTAGACTCGTGTTGGGCCTCCAAGCACAGAGTTTTGTAGGACAGTAGCAAATTTCCCTCAAGTGGATGACCTAAGGTTTATCAATCCGTGGGAGGCGTAGGATGAAGATGGTCTCTCTCAAACAACCCTGCAACCAAATAACAAAGAGTCTCTTGTGTCCCCAACACACCCAATACAATGGTAAATTGTATAGGTGCACTATTTCGGCGAAGAGATGGTGATACAAGTGTAATATGGATGGTAGATATAGGTTTTTGTAATCTGAAAATATAAAAACAGCAAGGTAACAAGTAACAAAAGTGAGCAAAAATGGTATTGCAATGCTTGGAAACAAGGCCTAGGGTTCATACTTTCACTAGTGCAAGTTCTCTCAACAATACTGACATAGTTGAATCATATGTAAATCCCTCACGTGCGACAAAGAGTTCACTCCAAAGTCACAAATAGCGGCGAACAAACGGAGAAATTATTGTAGGGTACAAAACCACCTCAAAGTTATCTTTTCCGATCAATCTTATGAGCTATCCCTATAAGTGTCACGAACAGCCCTAGAGTTCGTACTAAAATAACACCTTAAGATACACATCAACCAAAACCCTAATGTCACCTAGATACTCCAATGTCACCACGAGTACCCATGGGCTTGATTATACGATATGCATCACACAATTTCAGATTCATCATGTTGAATCCAACACAAAGAACTTCAAAGAGTGCCCCAAAGTTTCTACCGAAGAGTCAAGACGAAAACGTGTGCCAACCCATATGCATAGATTCCCAAGGTCACGGAACCCGCAAGTTGATCACCAAAACATACATCAAGTGGATCAATAGAACATCCCATTGTCACCACGGATATCCCATCGCAAGACATACATCAAGTGATCTCAAATCCTTTAAAGACTTAATCCGATAAGAAAACTTCAAAGGGAAAACTCAATTCATCACAAGAAGATGGAGAGGGGAAAACTCCATATGATTCATCTATATTAATAAAACTCGCGATACATCAAGATCGTGTCACCTCAAGAACACGAGAGAGAGAGAGATCAAACACATAGCTACTGGTACATACCCTCAGCCCCGAGGGTGAACTACTCCCTCCTCATCATGGAGACCGCCGGGATGATGAAGATGGCCTCCGGTGATGATTTCCCCCTCCGGCAGGGTGCCGGAACGGGCTCCCGATTGTTTTTTCGTGGCTACAGAGGCTTGTGGTGGCGGAACTCCCGATCTAGGTTTGTTTCTGGGGGTTTCTGTAGTTATAAGACTTTTTGGCGTCGAAAACAAGTCAAGGGGGGCCACGAGGAGACGACAAGCCAGGGGGGCGCGCCCTATGGAGGGGCGCCCCCCATGCTTGTGGTGGCCTCGTGGCTCTTCTGGCCCAACTCCAATGCTCCCTGGGCTTCTTCTGGTCCATAAAAATTCACCGTGGATTTTTATTCCGTTTGGGCTCCGTTTGATATTCCTTTTATGTAAAACTCAAAAACACGGAAAAAACAGAAACTGTCACTGGGCTCTAGGTTAATAGGTTAGTCCCAAAAATAGTATAAAATTATAATAAAATGATTGTAAAACATCCAAGAATGATAATATAACAGCGTGGAACAAGCAAAAATTATAGATACGTTGGAGACGTATCAGCATCCCCAAGCTTAATTCCTACTCGTCCTCGAGTAGGTAATTGATAAAAACAGAATTTTTGATGTGGAATGCTGCCTAACATGTTCATCATATTCTTTTCTTCTTTGTATAGCATGGACATTTGGACTTGTAAATGATTCAAAGCAATAGTCTAATTTTAACATAATGACTTCAATACTCAAGCATGTTAACAAGCAACCATGACTTTCAAAATATCAACACTAAAGAAAGTTATCCCTAGCCCATCATGCTCAATCATTGATCCATTCATGAAACACACTCAAATATTAGCGATGCCCAATGCTCAAGTACGATCATAGTGCCCCCTAGTTGGCGCTTATAAGAGAAGATGGAGGCTCAAAGCAAAAATAAAAATTGCATAAAGTAAGTAGATAGGCCCTTCGCAAAGGGAAGTAGGGATTTGTAGAGGTGCCAGAGCTCAAGGTTTAAATTGAGAGAGAGAAATATTTTGAGTGGCATGCTTTTCCTGTCAACGAAAACGACAAAGTAGCTCACAATACTTTCCATGCTAGATACATTATAGGCGGTTCCCAAAAAGAATGGTAAAGTTTTTACTCCCCCTCCACCAATCAATCACACTCCACGGCGAGCCGAATCCACGGGTACCGTCCATACAAACAACAATCCTGGGGGAGTTTTGTTTCATTATATTTTGATTTGATTTTTAAGCATGGAACTGGGCATCCCGAATACCAGCCACTTTCTCGCGAATGATAGTGAATCAACACATATCGTGAGAATAACCCACCTAGCATGGAAAAATATTGGATACTCCCCACCGTTTCATGAGCGGTACGGGCACACAAAAGAGAAAATTTATTTTGAAGATTTAGAGATGGCACATACAAATTTGCTTGGAATAGCACGGAAATACCGCATATAGGTAGGTATGGTGGACTCATAAGGCAAAACTTGGTTTTAAGGATTTTGGATGCACAAGTAGTATTTCTACTTAGTACAAATGGAGGCTAGCAAATAGATTGGGAAGCAACCAAACCAAGAAACGAAAATTCACATAAGTGAGCATTGAACATAACTAACACCGAATAATGCACCACAAGTAGGATATAACTTCATTGCATAACTATTGACTTCCGTACTTGCATAGGGAATCACAAACCTTAACACCAATATTCCTACTTAAAGCACAATTACTCACTAACATGACTCACATATTACTATCATCATGTTTCAAAACTATTACAAGGAATCAAGTTTAATTTGTCCAATTATCTTCATGAAATTTTTATTATATCCTCCTTGGATATCTATAACTTTGGGACTAGTTTCATATATTGCCATTGCTTTTTGGCAAGCTCAAACAAATTTAAGTGAAGTACAAGAGCAAATGACAAGCTACTCTCAAAAGATATAAGTGAAGATCAATGAGTAGCGAACAATTAAATAACTATGTGAAGACTCTCTCATCTAAGAATTTCAGATCTTAAGTACTTTATTCAAACACCAAAACAAAATAAAATGACATTCCAAGGATAGCACATATCATGTGGACGAATAAAACTTTAGGCTCAACATAGGCTAACCGATAATTGTTGATGAAGAAAGGTGGGATGCGTAGCATCCCCAAGCTTAGATGCTTGAGACTTCTTGAAATATTTACTTGGGGTGCCTTGGGCATCCCCAAGCTTGTGATTTTGTATCTCGTTCAATCCTCTCATATCATGGTTTCACCTATTCTCAAAAACTTCATCCACACAAAACTCGAAAAGAACTCGTGAGATAGGTTAGTACACATAATAATAAATCAACTCTTTATGTACTGCCAAGACAAGTTGCATAATAATTTCAAACATCATCTACTTTTTACTATCATCTCCACAATTTATATCTACCAATATAGGCTATGGAAACTATAGGATAAGTAGATAACGAAACTGTGACAGCAATCTGTCCAAACAGAACAGTCTGTAGAAATTTATGAAAACAGTGTACTTCTGTAACTCAAAAAATTATGAAAATTTAGGACATGCTATAAAATTTATATGAAAATACTGTGTAAAAATTTCAAAAACTTTCCACGTTCCAGTAAAATATGAAAATTCAAACACTACAGCAAAAGTTTCTGTTTTTTACACAGCACACATCAAACATGCAATGCAAGCATCCTAAGGCAATTCTTGGAAATTTTTATTGAAAAACAAGATTATAAATAACACCTAACAGAGAACAAGAAAATAAAATGACGCTCCAAGAAAAACTCATATTATGTGACGAATAAAAATATAGCTCCAAGTAAGATATACTGATAATGTTGAAGACGAAAGAGGGGATGCCTTCCGGGGCATCCCCAAGCTTAGGCACTTGAGTATTCCTTGGATATTACCTTGGGGGTGCCTTGGGCATCCCCAAGCTTAGGTTCTTGTCACTCCTTGTTCTCCTCATATCGGTGTCTCACCCAAAACTTGAAAACTTCAATCACACAAAACTTAACGGAACTTCGTGAGATGGGTTAGTATAATAAATAAAGATAATTCACTTAGGTACTGTCAATACAAGATTCATAATTGTTCCCACGTCATACCTACTGTATTCTATCATTCCCATAATTTATATCACTCAATATAAGCTATAGAAACAGTAAAACAAGCAAACTATGCATGCAAAACAGAATCTGTCAAAAACAGAACAGTCTGTGAAGATCTGTAGTATAACCATACTTCCCTGTCTCTACAAATTCTGAAAAATTAGTACAACATGAATAATTTGAATATCAAGACTGTGTAAAAATTTCAGATCATTATCACGCTCCAGTAAAAAATGAAAAATCCTGTACTGGAGTCAAAAGTTTCTGTTTTGGTTCAGCATCAATTCTACTCATCTTGTGAGTCATCCCAAAGGCTTTACTTGGCACTTTATTGAAATAAAAGGCACAAAACATGATTACTACAGTAGATTAATCATGTGAACACACAAAAACATAAAGTAAAAGTGTTGGGTTGTCTCCCAACAAGCGCTTTTCTTTAATGCCTTTTAGCTAGGCATGATGATTTCAATGATGCTCACATAAAAAGTAGTAGTTGAAACATGCAAGAGAGCATCATGAATCTCATGACAAGAACATTTAAGTCTAACCCACTTCCTATTCATAGGGATTTTCTGAGCAAACAATTTATGGGAGCAAGAATCAACTAGCATAGGAAGGCAAAACAAGCATAACTTCAAAACTTTGAACACATAGAGAGGAAACTTGATATTATTGCAATTCCTATAAGCATATGTTCCCCCCTCATAATAATTTTCAGTAGCATCATGAAGGAATTTCACAACATAACTATCACATAAAGCATTATCTTCATGATCCACAAGCATAGAAAATTTGTCACTCTCCACATAAGCAATTTTCTTCTCATTCATAATAGTGGGAGCAAACTCAACAAAGTAACTATCATGAGGTACTTGATTCACATAACCACTTTGAATATTAAAATCATGATGACAAGTTTCATGGTTACTATCACTCTTTATAGCATACATGTCATCGTCATAATCATCATAGATAGTAGGCATGTCATTATCATAACAAATTTGCTCATCAAAACTTGGGGGACTAAAAATATCATCTTCATCAAACATAGCATCCCCAAGCTTGTGGCTTTGCATATCATTAGCATCATGAACATTCAGAGAATTCATACTAACAACATTGCAATCATGCTCATCACTCAAAGATTTAGTGCCAAACATTTTAATAACTTCTTCTTCTAACACTTGAGCACAATTTTCTTTTCCATCATTTTCACGAAAGACATTAAAAAGATGAAGCATATGAGGCAACCTCAATTCCATTTTTTTGTAGTTTTCTTTTATAGACTAAACTAGTGATAAAACAAGAAACTAAAAGATTCAATTGCAAGATCTAAAGATATACCTTCAAGCACTCACGTCCCCGGCAACGGCGCCAGAAAAGAGCTTGATGTCTACTACACAACCTTCTTCTTGTAGACTCGTGTTGGGCCTCCAAGCGCAGAGTTTTGTAGGACAGTAGCAAATTTCCCTCAAGTGGATGACCTAAGGTTTATCAATCCATGGGAGGCGTAGGATGAAGATGGTCTCTCTCAAACAACCCTGCAACCAAATAACAAAGAGTCTCTTGTGTCCCCAACACACCCAATACAATGGTAAATTGTATAGGTGCACTATTTCGGCGAAGAGATGGTGATACAAGTGTAATATGGATGGTAGATATAGGTTTTTGTAATCTGAAAATATAAAAACAGAAAGGTAGCAAGTAACAAAAGTGAGCAAAAACGGTATTGCAATGCTTGGAAACAAGGCCTAGGGTTCATACTTTCACTAGTGCAAGTTCTCTCAACAATACTGACATAGTTGAATCATATGTAAATCCCTCACGTGCGACAAAGAGTTGACTCCAAAGTCACAAATAGCGGAGAACAAACGAACAAATTATTGTAGGGTACGAAACCACCTCAAAGTTATCTTTTCCGATCAATCTTATGAGCTATCCCTATAAGTGTCACGAACAGCCCTAGAGTTCGTACTAAAATAACACCTTAAGATACACATCAACCAAAACCCTAATGTCACCTAGATACTCCAATGTCACCACGAGTACCCATGGGCTTGATTATACGATATGCATCACACAATTTCAGATTCATCATGTTCAATCCAACACAAAGAACTTCAAAGAGTGCCCCAAAGTTTCTACCAGAGAGTCAAGACGAAAACGTGTGCCAACCCCTATGCATAGATTCCCAAGGTCACGGAACCCGCAAGTTGATCACCAAAACATACATCAAGTGGATCAATAGAACATCCCATTGTCACCACGGATAGCCCATCGCAAGACATACATCAAGTGTTCTCAAATCCTTTAAAGACTCAATCCGATAAGAAAACTTCAAAGGGAAAACTCAATTCATCACAAGAAGATAGAGAGGGGAAAACTCCATATGATTCATCTATATTAATAAAGCTCGCGATACATCAAGATCGTGTCACCTGAAGAACACGAGAGAGAGAGATCAAACACATAGCTACTGGTACATACCCTCAGCCCCGAGGGTGAACTACTCCCTCCTCGTCATGGAGACTGCCGGGATGATGTAGATGGCCCCCGGTGATGATTTCCCCCTCCGACAGGGTGCCGGAACGGGCTCCCGATTGGTTTTTCTTGGCTACAGAGGCTTGCGGCGGAGGAACTCCCGATCTAGGTTTGTTTCTGGGGGTTTCTATATTTATAAGAATTTTTGGCGTCGGAAACAAGTCAAGGGGGGCCACGAGGCGACGACAAGCCAGGGGGCGCGCCCTAGGGGGGGGGGGGGCGCCCCCCAGGCTTGTGGTGGCCTCGTGGCTTTTCTGGCCCAACTCCAATGCTCCCTGGGCTTCTTCTGGTCCATAAAAAATCACCGTAGATTTTTATTCCGTTTGGGCTCCGTTTGATATTCCTTTTCTGTAAAACTCAAAAACACGGAAAAAACAGAAACTGGCACTGGGCTCTAGGTTAATAGGTTAGTCCCAAACATAGTATAAAATTATAATAAAATGATTGTAAAACATCCAAGAATGATAATATAACAGCATGGAACAAGCAAAAATTATAGATACGTTGGAGACGTATCACAGCTTCAAAAGATGGCGGCTGAACTCGCGAGTTCTTGTCGTCATAAGCTGCCTAATACTTCTTCAGATCCATCTCTGCAACTAGTTGGCTGGCCAGCACTCGAGTCGCCCTGATGCAACGAGCATAGTCATCAGCAGAGAATTCTGACCCGTCATCTTTATACTGAGGAAATCCTCGGGGCACCTCTGCAGGATCCAGATCTGCTGAATAAGTCATGGCCTGACTCAAAGATGTCATTGCACCAGCTCGGGCGACTGATCTTTTTAGCTCTTCGATTTGCTTCAGAATCGTTGAGAGGCATCTCTGCACATCCTTGATGAACTTCACCGGCTCTTTGTCACCCATGATAGCTTTGATGGTGCACAGACTTCCAGCGTATAATTGTTCATCCAACGAATATACAGCCTTTAGCTTCATCACGCTGTTGTCCTAGAGAATGCGAGTTCGGGTGCCTGCAAACAATTCAAGTGTGTGAGTCACCAGGCGAGTTTTTATTCATACATGATTATTTGAGCGGGTTATCATGAGCTCATAAAAAATCCTTACCAAAGATGGCTTGGGTCATATGAGCAATATGTCGTTTTAACTTGGCCAGCTCTTCAGTAACGGGTCTCAATTGACCTTCAGCGTCTTCCGTGCGCTTGATCAAGGTGGCTTTTTCAGTCTCCAAAGACTTTTTCTCTACTTCAATGCCCGCCTTGATTTTATCCAATTCTTTCAATGAAGATTGCAGGATCAATTCAGCTTTGGCTCGGGCGGCTTTCTCTAGTGCCAGATCTTTTTTCAAGCTGGTCGCATTTGACTCGGCTACATTCACAGCTTCTGGCACAATGGGAGTTATCACTTTAGATATTCTTTAGTCCGCGGCTTGCAAGGTGCGGCCTGACATTTGGGGGCTATGACAAGCAGAAAAAATTATTAAGTCCCCAGCAAATTGCAAGCAATATACTTGACACTTGGGGGCTAATGCATATCAGTTTTTCTTCCAACACATGATACGGGAAGACCCGACTCATCTCATGAAGATGAGCCGGCCCTTGGGTGCTACAGGTCGATTCTTCAGACATATTATATTAAGAAGACCCAGCTCATCTCATGAAGATGAGCCAGCCCTTGGGGGCTACAGGTTGATTCTTCAGAAGTTCTATATCTACAAGACCCGACTCATCTCATGAAGATGAGCCGGCCCTTGGGGGCTACACAAGTATATATAGAGTACAAGACAAAATTGAGCATACCTCATATTTTCTCCTCATCATACCAACCAGGCTGGCTTCCATTTCCCGGCTTGTAGAGAGGCCGCTTAAATAGCCGGCGTGCAATTCTTCAGCGCTGAACTCCTCATAATTGGGAAGTTCAAGCTTAGTCTTCCCCGTCTCAGGCAATGGTTTCTCACCCTTGGCGGTGAGCTTGGTCAGCACATTTGGTGCCTCTGGAGCTGCGTAACCCGTCCCAATGATAGTAATCTCCTCATTGTTCTTCTCATGAGAAGGAGCATCTTCAGTTGCTTTATAAGGACTGGGCGGGTTAAGATCATCTGTCGAGTTAGCTTCAGCATCTATATCCTCAGTGCTTGCCAGTTCAGTATGCTGGGGTGGTTCATCTTGGTCGTCCTGATGATCTTTGGGGTTCTCAATATGAGCTTCAGAATTTTCCGGCTCAGGGACCTCACGATTGGTTGATGACTCGCCAAACTTTCTTTTCTTAGTCTTAGCCTTGGCCCTGCAAACAAGACAGTAGAATGAAGCGTATGCAAGGCTAAGTATGAATAAGCAATATATGGTATAAGGAAGAAGTTTACCCTTGCTTGATAATGAGGGGTGGCAGCTTTGTGGCGGTTGAGTCGCCCGATGAAGGTGATGACTCTTGATAATTTGAATCAGAAGGATTAAGAGGTTGCCGGATAAGGCCAGCTTTTGGAAGAGAAGGGGTTGGACTATGAGGCACCTCATTCTGTCGCTTGCGGGTGGCTGACTTGTTGGGTAAGCCGGCCACAAGGTCACCAGAGATGCTCCGAGTATAGCGCCTTGATTCATGCTGAGTTTTCTTCAAAATAAAATTGGGATCCAAATGAGCATCCGGGTGAGAAAAACTTACTTTCCGAATGACTCACCTTGTTTTCCTTGGAGACAAGGAGTCTGAGCCGGAGGATATGAAAATTACCTCAACATCTTCGGCCCGGCTTGTTGCAGCATCACCTTGAGAGTAAGAGGTGTCGGCAAGTTCAATAAAAAGACGGCCAAGGGGTCAAGTTCTACCTCCGACTGTGCATCAACTTTTGGTGACTCGCCCCTGGTTGACGGCTCTTCCGCAGTTGCCTTATTCTTCCTCTTACACGGGGAGGGTTTAAGCTTATGTGCCTGAGTTTTCCTCTTTTTATTCCAGAATGGAGAGTCTGCCTGCATGGTTGTCAATAAAAACAGCAAGTAAGCTTTAAAGTTTAAAATATTATGTAAGCTGGATAAATAGTTATCATAGATTCTTATTGGAGGAGCAAGGTTAGAAGCGCAGAAGGGATTCAGTCCAACTTGATTGCAAGCTTCTTTAGTTTCTCTTGGCAGTTTTTTTACAATACGGTTTATCTCACCAGCTTCCAAATTCTCGCTGCTATATCTTTGTGCGTCGTTTAAGCTGCCAGAATAATTGTACATTAAATCGCCACGGTGACTCAATGGTAAGATCCTCCAGGCTACCCAACACTGGGTTAGATCAACCCCAGTCAACCCATTGGCTAGCAGTCCTGGGTATATGGGGGCGAGTTGAGAACGTTCTTCTTGTGGAGCCCGGCCAGGAAGTTCAAAGGTCATAGGAAGACGATCTGGTCTGTAACCCGGCAGAGGATTTTCATCAGCAGGGGCCTTGTTCCGGCAATAGAACCAAGTCTTAATCCATCCTTTGGGGTGGCTTGGCAGAGTAGCTGCAGGAAAAGAACCATCTCTTCGCCTTTGAATTGAGACCCCGCCGAGTTCTAGACTGGGGCCATCAGCACACTTAGTCTGGTGGTTGATATTGAAGAATTCCCTAAAAAGAAGGACAATGGGCTCTGTTTGCAAATACACCTCACAAAACACTTTGAACTGACATAGGTTGGATATGGAATTGGGAGCCAGATCTTGAGGATGAAGATTGAAAATGTTCAAAACATGCCGGAAGAATTTTTGATCCGGGGGGAGAAAAGCCCCGGAGAAGGTGATCTATGAACACCACTAATTCTCCTTCACTAGGTTGTGGAATTTCATCTCCGAGGGCAACCCGGAAGCCAATTTCCTCTTGAGACAGCGGAAGGCCTTGGTTTTTATAATCCTTGAGCATAAGCTCAGAAACTTGGGAAGGCACCTAGTTGCATTTGGTGGATTTTGACATGATGAGTCGCCTGAGTAAAAGTAAAAGGAGCCGCAGAAGCATATATGGCGGGTTATTTAAGAAACGGCCACTCGTTTAAATAAGCTCTGTGATCAGACAACAATGTTTTGGCAGTTATGGTCAAGGGTAAGACGACTTAATTATTTACAACAGGTGAGTCGCCTCATGATAAGTCGGCACCTAAATGAAGTAGTCTCTAAACATGGCGGGTTACAATCATAGTGATGAGCTGGCAAACATAAGGCCGTCTTATGATAATCAGAGATTTCTGGTTTTTGCTAAGTATGGAACTAATAAGTTTCTACCAAAGCAGCTACAATTATGGATCTATAAATGGTTCAAAAAGGAAAAATAATTGCTAAACCTAACGACGAAGTATTGAAGTAGTGGTGACCTAGCTTGCGTATTCCTAAGGGAAATCTAATTATACTATGTATAAAATGGTGCCGTCACTCATGCCGCTCTGTTTCTATGGGAAAGTTCATTGAAACTATATATGAACTAGCAATGGTGATGAAGGAGCAATGAACTCCAGTAACTCCGACGAACTACAGTGAACTGATATAGATCTGGAAGAAGGAAGATGATTTACCTGACAGTTGCAGGGGGCGGCGGAGATGTTTGGCCGGGCCCTAGTGAAGTTGGGGTGACGCCGTGGTCCTAGAAAGGGTTGGCCGGCGATGGACGAACAGCAGTGGCGGCGCAGCAAGAACTTGAGCTCAAGGAGGAAGAAGAAGCGATGGGGCAAGGTAAAAAGTGAATAAGACCCCCCCCCCCCCCGCGGGTATTTATAGGGCGAAGAGCCAAAGGGTAATAGGCAGGCGTGAGAATTGAGGGGGCACAGTAAATTTTGAAGCCAGAGGCACCTCGATTTTCGGGCTAAACGGATATATACAAAGATCCATTGTGATGTCATCACTGATTTCCTGGATTTCTGGTGTGTCATATCATTAATGGGTAGAACAAGAAAATTACAAAGTCTGGAAGCGTCGTAAGCCGGTATTTCATGACCCGGAGCAGATACAGATATGATCAGAAGATAAGGCGCCAAGTTAAGGTGGTGCAGATTGACATGAATGAATTCAAATCAATCTGGGGGCTAATGTTGGGGATATAACCACATGATATAACCCGCCCTATTTTGTTGGGTCATCCTGATGGCGGCTCTTAAGCAATACACAAGGTGGGCTGTGACGCTGAGGAACAAGACCGACAAGCCGGCTTACCAAGTAAGCTGGTTTGCGGCCCAGTACCCGAAGACGGCGACTTAAGGCCCAAGAGGTGGAAAGTCGCCGAGAGTTTCCTTACTTAGGAGGCAAGGCAAGTTAGAGATATACTTGGTCACGAATCGTAGCACGACTCGGACTCTTGTAAGCCCAGGGTCTCGACCTGTATATAAAGGCGAGTCCCTGAGGCCAATAGACTAAAGTTACAATCGATCAATAGCTAGGTCAAGCGAATCCTCTCCCTTGTAATTGATCACCAAGCAATAAGCAGAAAAGCAGGAGTAGGCTATTACCTCGATCGTGAGGGGCCGAACCTAGTTGGAACGGCCTCACGTCTAAGTCCTCACACTAGGACATCTGCCGTGACAAAACCACGACAGGCGGTGACGGCGCGAGGACGGAGTCATCTGCGGATGGAGAGCAATGGTGAGCTCGCAGTTGGACACTGGAGACGAGGGGAGGAAGATGAGGTAAAAAGTGAATCTGAGAGTTTTGGGCCTATTTATAATGAGACGGGACCCAAGTGACGCTGTAAAAAATGGAACGATCAAAGTAATTTGTGGCTAAAAGGAAGCCTGGATTTTCGTGCCAGACTGGATTTGGCGATTGTTTCAAAAAGTCTCGCCATGATGGCTTGGAGGTGCACGTTCAGCAAAGTGATGTCATAAGGACATTGATTAAAATATACTAAGTCTTGAAACAAAAGAAGATAACCCGGCAGAAAGTTAACCTGGAAGAAAGTTTGATATGAAGTGGAAGATGAGGCTAGGATTGATCTTTCCCAGCTAAAATGTTTGTATGGAGTTTAACATGGATTAATCCAAATCAAAATGGGGGTTAATGTTGGGGATATACCCCACGGGTTTGTCCCGCCCAACATTTGATCCGGCAACAATCAGGCGGCCCATGAGGGAGATCTCTACAGAAGCACGAAGCCCAGAAGGCGGCTGAGGTTGAGGCTGGCTCATGGGACGTCATGTGGCGGGCCGGCTCGACAGGAGAAGATATGAGCATTCCTTTACTTGAAGATCAAGGTGAGTAGGTAATGTTAGATCAGGTCACGGGTTGTATTTTGACCCGGTCTCTATTGTATTCTCGGGGCCTCAACCTGTATATAAAGGGGAGCCCCCGAGATAAGAAAGATCAAGTAAGAAAGAAACCCTCGAGAGCTAGGTTAGCGATTATGCACCTTTGTAATCGAGATCATCATCAATATACACAAAGCAGGATGTAGGCTTTTTCGTCCATCGGAGGGGCCGAACCTAGGTAAATCCTTGTCTCTCGTTCCCAATCAACCCTGTCCATGTCACCACCTAGTTTCAATGGCCTCACACCTAAGTTCTCTCACGAGGACATCTGCCGTGACAAAACCACGACAGATTTCCCCATGATGGCAAGGACACACATTTACCTTTACATGTTACCCCTTTTATTGGTATTGTGTGACTGAACGGACAGGCGGTACCACCTCGGTTGAGGTGAACCTGAGTTCCTGACAGTCTCGTGAGAGTTGGGTTGGCCTGGAGGGCACCCGTGTAATAATGACGAGGCACGACCGGGCATTCTTGGCCCTTGCCGTAAGTCCTCGATATAGGGCAACGGGACCACATATCGTGGATCATTGATCGTCACCGCAGCTAGCAAAACATTAATGGGTTTGGATATGTGATCTGAGTAGGCCTCTGGCTTGTTTTGCACTAACCACCACACGGGAATCAATATGGGCACTCTATGTCGTACATTCGCCCGAAAGCTCTTCAGATGTCACAATTGAGCGGCACGCGCCCGGGTGGCCCGCGTAAGCATCGTCTTTGTATAAAGAGGTGCCAGGATTGACACTGGCCGTCCTTGCAACGCGAAGGATTGCAAAGGGAGATTGGCCCATGACCCCTTCGCGATTCGGATGTAGACCGACGTGTGGCCTGTCTATTGAGCCTAGGTAGGACTATGGCATGTCGATCAGCCGAGGCCAAGCATGACCCAGGAAAGTGTGTTCGACCAAAGTTAATCGAGCGTGTTGGGCAAGTTGGTGCACCCCTACAGGGAGGTATATCTATTCAAATAGGTGTGTCCACAGTAATGGACGCTAGGAGTTGTATCCCGGTCTAATACAACTAGAATTGTGACTTTAAAATGACATGATGGCTCTGAGATTTCTTTCTCGCAGGGAGTCAAGGAAGGATCTCTGGGCGTTACTACAATATACTTATTACTTATAATATGCTAATTTACACTCTTCTAATGCTGCAACATGATTCAAGATGCTAGTCTTCGATAGGCTAGGTCTCCCCCCCCTATTCTGGCATTTCTGCAGTTCAGTCCAAAGATATAGCCCCATTCCTTTGATACTGATGCATACTAGCATAGATTTGATGTCAGTCTTGCAAGTACTTTGGATGAGTACTCACCGTTGCTTTGCTCCCCTTTTCCCCTTGATACGATTGCTGCGACCAGATGACGGAGCCCAGGAGATGGTTGATCCCGCTGACGACTACTACTACCCCGACGGAGCTTACTACTACGTGGAGGTTGCTGAGTAGTTATGAGGCTCCCAGGCAGGAGGCCTTGCCTTTTTGATCCATGTTTATGTTTGTGCTAGCCTTCTTAAGGCAGACTTGTTTACTTATGTCTGTACTTAGATATTTTTGTTTCCGCAAACTTGTTTGTATTCGAGCTTATGTATTCAATCCCTCGAGGCCCCTGGCTTGTAATATAAAGCTTGTATGGCTTTATTTTTTGTCTAGAGTTGTGTTGTGATATCTTCCCGTGAGTCCCTAATCTTGATCGTGCGCATTTGCATGTATGATTAGTGTACGATCAAAATGGGGGCGTCACAGCCACCTCCGAGATCCTCTAGCCTATAAACTCTCTAATATACCAAAAACCCTAGAGAGCCTCCCGAAACACTTTTTACGCCGCCGCAAGTATCTGTTCCGCCGTGTGCCCGTCTGGAGCCCTGTTCCGGTGTCCTGCTGGAGGGGGGATCGATCATAGAGGGCCTCTACATGAACCTTGTTGCTCTGATGGTGATGTGTGAGTAGTTCACCACAGACCTACGGGTCCGTAATTAGTACCTAGATGGCTCTCTCTCTATGTTCTTCGTTGCCATGATCACCACGTTTCCCATGGTGATCTATCTTATGTAATCACTCTTTGCGGTGTGTTTGTTGGGATCCGCTGAATTGTGGGTTCATGTTCAGATTATTCATGAAAAAGATTTGAGTCTCCTCTGAATTCTTATTTGCATGATTATTATAGCTTCGTAATTCTCTCCGATATATCGGTTTGGTTTGGCCAACTAGATTGATTTATCTTCAGTGGGAGAGGTGCATTGTAGTGGGTTCAAACTTGCGGTGCTTGATCCCAGTGACAGAAAGGGACATGACACGCATTGCATTGCTTCCACTAAGGGTAAAACGACGGGGTTCATTCATATGAATTGGATTTACTTTGTATACATCATGTCATCATCCTCCAAGCATTACTTTGTGTTTACTTAATACTCTAGATGCATGCTGGATAGCGGTCGATGGGTGGAGTGATAGCAGTAGATGCAGGCAGTAGTCGGTCTACTTGTTTATGTACATGATGCCTATATGCATGATCATTGTCCTGAATAAATATTGCATAACTATGCGCTTTTCTATCGATTTCCCAACAGTAATTTGTTTACCCACCGTATGCTTTCTTCGAGAGTGAAGCCTCTAGCAAAAACTTTGGCCCCCGGGTCTATTCAAAAATATTCCAAATACCTTTCTGCCATTTTTTACTTTTTATTTATTCCCCATTTATATTTATCAAACTATCTTTCTATCACTACTTATCGCTTGCAAGTAACGAGTTCAAGGGGATTGACAAACCTCTTGCCCGTGTTGGGTGCAAGTGTTTGCTCTTTTGTGTGTAGACGTTGAAGACGGGAAATTGCGTGGTCCTCCTATTGGCTCGATAACCTTGGTTCTCACTGAGGGAAATACTTACCTCTATTGGGTTGCATCATCCCCTCCTCTTCGGGGAAAAACCCAACGCAGATCACAAGTCACTAGTGCAGAAAAGCCTAGCTACGGCGTGGCAAAAATGACCTTGCTGGCGTAGACACATGACGCCACCAATATGGCGCCACAATTAGAATTTAGTGGTGGCGTTGGAGACGACGCCATCAGTATTTCGAGTACCTTCTGGCGTTGGACAGAGTTGCAAACTGGCACTATCATATTTAGCTAATAAAAAATACCAGCTTCACAAAAGATAATGAACATTTCAACTTAAGAATCAACTAAGTACTCATCGGTTGATAATAAGAAAAATATTACTTTGAAAACTAAGAGTCTAAACTTCACAAAAGTTACTGATCATTTAAACTTAGTAATCAACTAACTACTCTTCATCACCATCAAGGATTATGCTCAGCTGGTGCATCTTCTTCTGATTGCTCTCTCCATCTTGTTTGAAATGAGCAACGACTGACTGTAGCTCAATCCTCTCTGTCCTAAGTTGTTTTTTCTTCAGCTTGAGTTGATCCCTATTCTTTGTCAACTTATCCCTCAGCTCCCTCAGGTTGTTGCTACTTCTTGAGCTTGCGGTTGTTTTCCCTTGAAGAGGAAAGGGTGATGCAGCAAAGTAGATAAGTATTTCCCTCAGTTGTCGAGAACCAAGGTATCAATCCAGTAGGAGATACAAGCAAGTCCCCAATCTTTGCACCTACACAAACAATCAAACACTTGCACCCAATGCTATAAAGGGGTTGTCAATCCCTTCACGGTTACTTGCAAGGATGAGATCTGATAGAGATAGATATAGAAGATTACTAGAACGAAAAGTAAAACAAAAGTAAAAAGATTGCAGCAAAGTATTTTTGGTATTTTTGGTTTATAGATCTGAAAATATAATATGGAGAATAGACCCAGGGGCCATAGGTTTCACTAGAGGCTTCTCTCTTGAAGGAAAATAATACGGTGGGTGAACAAATTACTGTCGAGCAATTGATAGAAAAGCGCATAGTTATGACGATATCCAAGGCAATGATTATGCATATAGGCATCACGTCCGTGTCAAGTAGACCGAAACGATTCTGCATCTACTACTATTACTCCGCACATCGACCAACTCCTGCCTGCATCTAGAGTATTAAGTTCATGAAGAACAGAGTAACGCATTAGGTAAGATGACATGATGTAGAGGGATAAACTCAAGCAATATGATGAAAACCCCATCTTTTTATCCTCGATGGCAACAATACAAATACGTGCCTCGCTACCCCTACTTTTTCACTGGGTGAGGACACCGCAAGATTGAACCCAAAACCAAGCACTTCTCCCATTGCAAGAATTACCAATCTAGTTGGCCAAACCAAACCAATAACTCGAAGAGACTTGCAAAGATATGAAATCATGCATATAAGAATTCAGAGAAGATTCAAATAATATTCATAGATAATCTGATCATAAACCCACAATTCATCGGATCTCGACAAACACACCGCAAAAGAGTATTACATCGGATAGATCTCCATGAAGATCATGAAGAACATGGTATTGAAGAACATAGAGAGAGAAGAAGCCATCTAGCTACTAGCTATGGACCCGAAGGTCTGAGGTGAACTACTCATGCATCATCGGAGGGGCAATGGAGTTGATGTAGATGCCCTCCGTGATCGAATTCCCCTCCGGCAGATTACCGGAAAAGACTCCAAGATGGGATCTCACGGGAACAGAGGGTTTCGGCGGCGAAAAAGTATTTTCATGGCTCTTTTTGGTATTGGGGGAATATTTGGGAATTTATTGGCCGAAGATTAGGGTTAGAGGACCTGCAGGGGGGCCACAAGCCAGGAGGGCGCCCCCCCCTAGGGCGCGCCCTACAGGCTTGTGATCTCCCGGCAGGTCTCCTGCCTTCATCTCCAAGTCTGGCAGGTTTCTTCTGGTCCAAGAAAAATCATCGCGAAGATTTTATTCTGTTTGGACTCCGTTTGATATTCCTTATCTGCAATCCTCAAAAACAAGGAAAAAACAGAAACTGGCACTAGGCACTAGGTTAATAGGTTAGTCCCAAAAATAATATAAAATAGCATATTAATGCATATAAAACATCCAAAACAGATAATATAATAGCATGGAACAATCAAAATTTATAGATACGTTGGAGACGTATCAAGCATCCCCAATCTTAATTCCTGCTCGTCCTCGAGTAGGTAAATGATAAAAACAGAATTTTTGATGTGGAATGTTACCTAACATATTTACATGTAATATTCTTTATTGTGGCATGAATGTTCAGATCCATAAGATTCAAAACAAAAGCTCAATATTGACATAAAAACAGTAATACTTCAAGCATACTAACAAGCAGTTGTGTCCTTTCAAAATAACATGGCCCTAGAAAGTTATCCCTACAAAATCATATGGTCTGGCTATGCTCCATCTTCCCCACACAAAGTATCTAAATCATGCACACCCCCGATGACAAGTCAAGCAATTGTTTCACACCTTTTATGTTCTCAAACTTTTTCAACTTTCACGCAATACATGAGCGTGAGCCATGGATATAGCACTATAGGTGGAATAGAATATGGTGGAGGTTGTGTGGAAAAGGAGAAGATAGTCTCACATCAACTAGGCGTATCAACGGGCTATGGAGATGCCCATCAATAGATATCAATGTGAGTGAGTAGGGATTGCCATGCAACGGATGCACTAGAGCTATAAGTGTATGAAAGCTCAAAAAGAAACTAAGTGGGTGTGCATCCAACTTGCTTGCTCACGAAGACCTAGGGCAATTTGAGGAAGCCCATCATGGGAATATACAAGCCAAGTTATATAATGAAAAATTCCCACTAGTATATGAAAGTGACAAAAATTAGGAGACTCTCTATCATGAAGATCAAGGTGCTACTTTGAAGCACAAGTGTGGAAAAAAAGGTAGTAACTTTGTCCCTTCTCTCTTTTCTCTCTTTTTTTTATTTTGGTGGGCATCTTTGGCCTCTTTTTTTTATTTGGGCTTCATTGGCCTCTTCTATTATTTGTAAAGTCCGGAGACTCTTCCCTACTTGTGAGGGAATCATAGCTTCCATCATCCTTTCCTCTCATGGGACAATGCTCTAATAATGATGATCATCACACTTTTATTTACTTAAACCTCGATACCTACAACAAGATATGACTCTATATGAATGCTTCCGGTGGTGTACCGGGATGTGCAACGATCTAGCATAGCAAATGACATCAAAAAACGGACAAGCCATGAAAACATCATGCTAGCTGTCTTACGATCATGCAAAGCAATATGACAATGATGGTGCGTGTCATAAAAAAATGGAACGGTGGAAGTTGCATGGCAATATATCTCGGAATGGCTATGGAAATGCCATAATAGGTAGGTATGGTGGCTGTTTTGAGGAAGGGTATATGGTGGGTTTAATGCACCGGCGAAAGTTGCGCGGTACTAGAGAGGCTAGCAATGGTGGAAGGGTGAGAGTGTGTATAATCCATGGACTCACATTAGTCATAAAGAACTCACATACTTATTGCAAAAATCTATTAGTTATCGAAGCAAAGTATTAGGCGCATGCTCCTAGGGGAGAGGTTGGTAGGAGTTAACCATCGCGCGCTCCCGACCCTCACACAAAGGATGACAATCATTAAACAAATCATGCTCCGACTTCGTTACATAACGGTTCACCATACGTGCATGCTACGGGAATCACAAACTTTAACACAAGTATTTTTACCATTCCACAATTACTCACTAGCATGACTCTAACATCACCATCTTTATACCTCAAAACTATATGCAAGGAATCCAACTTCTCATAGTATTCAATGCACTTTATATGAAAGTTTTTATTATATCCCTCTTGGATGCCCATTATATTAGGACTAAATTCATAACCTAAACCAATTACCATGCTGTTTAAAGACTCTCAAAATAATATAAGTGAGGTACGAGAGTTCAATTATTTCTATAAAATAAAAAACACCACCGTGCTCTAAAAAGATATAAGTGAAGCACTAGAGCAACATTGCCTAGCTCAAAAGATATAAGTGAAGCACATAGAGTATTCTAATAAATTCACGATTAATGCGTGTCCCTCTCAAAAGATGTGTGCACCAAGGATGATTGTGGAAAACTAAAAAGCAAAGACTCATATCATACAAGACGCTCCAAGCAAAACACATATCATGTGGTGAATAAAAATATAGCCTCAAGTAAATTTACCGATGGATTGAAGACGAAAGAGGGGATGCCTTCCGGGGCATCCCCAAGCTTAGGCTCTTTGGTATCCTTGAATATGGCTTGGGGTGCCTTGGGCATCCCCAAGCTTAGGCTCTTGCCACTCCTTATTCCATAGTCCATCAAATCTTTACCCAAAACTTGAAAACTTCACAACACAAAACTCAACAGAAAACTCATGAGATCCGTTAGTATAAGAAAAATAAATCACCACTTTAGGTACTGTTGTGAACTTATTATTTATTTATATTGGTGTAATATCTACTGTATTCTAACTTCTCCATGGTTCGTACCCCCCGATACAACCCATAGATACATCGAAATAAGCAAACAACACAAAGAAAACAGAATCTGTCAAAAACAGAACAGTCTGTAGCAATCTGTAAACTTCGAATACTTCTGTAACTCCAAAAATTCTGAAAATTTAGGAAAATTAGGGAAATTTGTATATAAATCTTTTGTAAAAAATTAAGATCCAATTGACTCTCTGGTGAATTTATAAAATTCCTGTACTGAGCACAAAAGTTTCTGTTTTTCAGCAAAACCAAATCAACAATCACCGTAAACCATCCCAAAGGTCTTACTTGGCACAAACACTAATTAAATGTCACATACCTAGTCTTCCCTTGCTTGTGATAGCTAAGATGTGCATCATGTTTCAATTTTTCATCAACATGAAATGGGGATTAACAGAAACCCTAACACCTCACCTGAATTAAACCAATTCAAATGTTGTGAATTTTCAATGAATCCAAAATGCCCTTCAAAAATGTTCACTATTTTTGATAAATGTTGGCAACAACATATCAGAGGACATTTTATTTTTCACACCACTTTTGGCATTTAAAATAATTCAACAAAGATTCTGAAAATGACAAGTAATGCACTATAATTATTTAGTTGTTCCAAAAATACTGAAACTTTTTGTGGGAGTTTGAAATATTCAAACTAAGCTCTACAAAATATTTGAGTATTTTTGTGCCAAGGATTTGTGCCCAAACAAAAATGAAACCATGTCAGAAAAACTTAAAACAGAAAAAAGAAAAAAAGAGAGAAAGGCTTACCTGTCTCACCTGGCCCAGGGGGGCAGTGGCCTAGCCCAGCCCACCAGGGGCAGGGGGGTCTTCTTCCACCTCCTGTCAGGAGGACAGGCAGGTGCGTGGCGCGGTGCCAGCGACGCCCTAGTGAGGGATCACTAGAAGAGTGTCTAGAGGGGGGGGGGTGAATAGACTACAAGCAGGAATTAAAAACCTAACCTTTTCCCAAGTTAATAGGTTGGCAGATTTTAGCATTCCATGACAAATTAGCAAGTCTAACAGCCCTACATATGCATGTCAACAAATATGGCAGCGGAAAGTAAAGACATTGCACATGAAGTAAAAGGGTAGAGATAGGAAGATCAAACACAATGGAGACGCAAGGATTTTTTCCCGTGGTTCCGATTGGTGGCGCTATCGTACATCCACGTTTATGGAGTCTTCAACCCACGGAGGGTAACGGTCGCGAGAGTCCACGGAGCGCTCCACCCATAAGGGCCCACGAAGTAGCAACCTTGACAATTCCATAATGGCTTCCGTCCACGAAGGACTAGCCTCACTATGGGTAGATCTTCACGAAGTAGGCGATCTCCTTGCCCGTACAAACTTCTTGGTTCACTCCACAACACGAAGTAGGAGGCTCCCAAGCGACACCTAACCAATCTAGGAGGCACCACCCTCCAAAAGGTAATAGGCTCGGTAATGACGATGAACTCCTTGCTCTTGTGCTTCAAGATGATAGACTCCTAAACACACAATCACTCTCTCACAGATTTGGCTTGGTAGAAGAGATGGGATTGGTGGAAAGCAACTTGGGGAGGCTAGAAATCAAGATCCATATGGTTGGAGTGGAAGATCTTGACCTCAACACAAGACTAGGTGGTTCTCTCTCAGAAAACTGGATAGGGCAAGTATGGAATAGTTCTGAGTGCTTCTTTTTCGAGTGGGTGGTGGTGAAGGGGTATATATATAGGCATCCCCAAAAATCCAACCGTTACACACAAAATGACCAACTCGGTGACACCGATGTGTTAATCTCGGTGGTACCGAAGTGACCAAAAGGTGGCAACTTTTGAATCTTGGTGAGACCGATATAGGAAACTCGGTTGCACCGATAAGGTGACCAACGGTCAGATTCCCAAACTCGGTGATGCCGATCCAACAATCTCGGTGGTACCGAAAATGTGAATTTGCGTAACAGAAAGTTGGCAACCTAAACTCGGTGGCACCGGTATGGAATCGGTTGCACCGAAGTGGCTAGGGTTTGGCTGAGTCTGTCTAGGATTTGGAATCGGTGGCACCGGGATTGGAATGTTGGTTGCATCGATTTTGAGTGTTTGGCTTTGGACATACTTTAGTGGGAGAGCTTGTGGATGTTTTTGGTGACTATCACTTGTGCACGTTTGAGCATTTTGTTCACCAACAAAACCTTACCCCCTTTTAATAGTATTGGCTTTCCTATGGACTCAAAGTGATTTCTCACAAATATAAAATGTAGAGTCCTCTTGCTTGAAGCTTTGCCAACCTATTTCCTTGTATCTTGGGGTATTCCACAATCTCCTTTTGCCAATCCTTTTCTCCATGGACTTGTATCTGAAACACACTAGATAAAAGCATTAGTCCAAGAGACAATGTATGTTGTCATGAATTATCAAAACCACCAAGGGAGCATATTGTCCTTTCAATCTCCCCCTTTTTGGTAATTGATGACAACATACAATCAAAGCTTCAAATAAAGATGTGCATGTATATAATGAAGACTTTGAGAGACACATGACTTAAACTTGCTCCCCCTAAATGTGTGCAGTCCTTTAAAGGATAGTTGCTTTGGAATGCATGGACACACATATGGATGAAGGGATATAATAAGTCATGTATATCTTGGCTATATGCATCAAATATATGAATGAGATGTATCTTTGTTCAAGACTTCACTCTTGCAAACAATATGTGCAAGAAGCAAGAGATCATCTTGACCAAGGATGTGATGCATATACTTACCTTGAGTTCTTGAGCATTCTAGTAGTAGAAAGACACTTGAGAAAACAATGTTAGGAAACACAAGAGTATTCTACCAAACAACAAGGCAAAATAACTCAAAAAGTAAACACTATATCTTGGTACTTTTAGATATGGAGAACATATAGAAAATAATATTCTTTTAAGATTGATATGTCTCCCAGATCATTTCTTTCTCCCCTTAGATATGACAGTATTAGAACATCCTCTCCCCCTGAATCTCAGCATGTAGATATTGGGATTGGATAAGGTGAGAAAGGGTAAACTTCCAAATTTGTCTTCTCCCCCTACTTTGATATTCTCCCCTTGTTTAAGTGAGTATTGATATTTGCTCTCCCCCTTGATCATATCTCCCCCTTTGCATAAGCATGTATCCCTCCTTTAGCATGAAGCTTTGTTCTTCTCCCCCTTTGGCATTAATTTCCAAAAAGGTCAAGAACAGGGAAAGATACAGGGATCATTGACTGAGAAGGGATCCTTGAGAACAAGGGTCACTGAATGTAGGATTCATAGAAAAGAAAACTGAGGGAATCATGGAAAAAATAGTTTCTCTCCATTTGAGATGTTGTAAGACTTTGTTATTCTCCCCCTTTTTCCGTGAGGATAGGAATCCTTGAATAAAGAAATTTTCTTCCTAAGATCAGCTTTGTTATTCTCCCCCAATATATATATTAATTTTTTATTTTTTTATTTTTTTATTTTTATTGGGATCATCGAAGTAACAGAAGTATTGCTAGAGAAGAGAATAAATCGGTGACTCCGAGACAGATAGATCGGTGGTACCGAGATTTTGTAGTGCAGCTTGTCTGCAACTTTGGTAGAACCGATGTATCTGAGTCGGCGGCTCCAAGGCAAAAACAAAAGGAATGAGGGACCAAGTTTCTGTTTTTTTTTTAAGAAACAAAGGAAAATAAGGAAATGCAAATGATTTTATAAAGAGACATCAACTAGAGAAGATTTGAATGGTTCCAATAAATCTTGCAAAAATAGGGAACAAACCACACAAAATTCTTAACTAGATGATGGGCGGTGACTAGGTCACCTATATTAGAGTATATTGACATAGGAGCCAAGCAAGAATACTTGATCATAGGTCATACTCTACGTTAAGCTCAAAATGGGATTAAAAATTTTCGATTAAGCATTTTAATGTCTTCATATCACTTGAGTTGCTTTAGCTCATTGCTTGGAGTAAAGCCTTTTCAAGGACATGAGTACATACCTTAGAGAGATGTTGATGACGTAGCTTGTAGGTGAACTTGTTGAGGATGCTCGAGGTTGATGAAGATCATCTTGAGTTTGGAGCAATCCTTCTCGTTCTAGTACACTTGTAACCTACAAAGGTTAGTCATGCAAGAAAGAACAAATAGATATATCCAATTGACATGATACTAATTGAGAATTTGCAATTGTGATCAAGTATATGTCAAGGATATGGTTGAGCAGTCTTCTTCCTTCCATCATCAAGAGGGGATGTGGATACTTGGTCATGACAAGATTGCTTATGATTTGAGTTGAGGGCAATCTTGTGGAATGAAGTTCTTCCAAGTACCTACAAAAGGTTAGATGCAATACAAGGGAGCATAGAATTCCATGGCATAAGATAACATGTTAGGAATATCATGGAAGTATTGAGAAAGCTCATGCCCTTGCATGCATCCGAGTGAGTCTAGCTCAAGTTTGAAGCATCAATGATGTTCAACTCACTCCTCAAGTGACAAAACGTTTTCTCATCAAGCGGTTTGGTAAAGATATCGGCCAATTGCTTGTTAGTGCGAACATGCTTAAGATTAATATCTCCTTTGGCAACATGATCACGAATGAAATGATGTCTAACTTGAATATGCTTAGTTCGAGAATGTTGCACGGGATTATGACCAATCTTAATAGCACTTTCGTTGTCACAAAGTAATGGAACATTTCTAACATGGATTCCATAATCTTTAAGAGTTTGTGTCATCCATAACAATTGCGCACAACAAGATCCAGCAGCAATATACTCAGCTTCAGCAGTAGATAAAGATACCAAGTTTTGTTTCTTGGAGGACCAAGATACAAGAGATCTACCCAAAAATTGACAAGTACCCGAGGTGGATTTTCTATCAACCTTGTCACCGGCATAGTCCGAATCGGAATAGCCAACAAGGTTAAAGGAAGATCCCTTGGGATACCAAATGCCAAAGTTTGGTGTTTGTATCAAATATCTCACAATATGTTTTACAACCAAAAGATGACACTCTTTAGGTGCAGCTTGATATCTTGCACACATGCAAACACTAAGCATAATATCGGGACGAGAGGCACATAGATATAGTAATGAACCAATCATAGATCGATAGACCTTTTGATCAACCGGTTCATCCTCTCTGGTAAGATCAACATGTCCACTAGTAGGCTTGGGTGTTTTCATACCTTTGCACTCTTGCATGTTGAACTTCTTGATCAAGTCCTTAGTATACTTAGTTTGAGATATGAAAGTTCCTTCTCTTGATTGCTTGATTTGCAAGCTGAGAAAGAATTTCAGCTCACACATCATAGACATCTCATACTTCTCAGACATCAACCTTCCAAATCTTTCACTAAATTGAGGGTTAGTTGAACCAAAGATAATATCATCCACATAGATTTGGCACACAAATAATTCACCATTAACTCTCTTAGTGAACAAGGTTGCATCAATTTTACCGATCTCAAAACCCTTTTCAACAAGAAATTTCGTTAAGCATTTGTACCAAGCACGAGGGGCTTGTTTAAGACCATAAAGAGCTTTACGAAGCTTGTAGACATGATTAGGTTTCTTAGGATTTACAAAACCAGGTGGTTGCTTAACATAAACCTCTTCTTCAAGTTCACCATTTAAAAAGGCACTTTTAATGTCCATTTGATAAAGCATGATATCATGATGATTAGCATAAGCAAGAAGAATGCGAATAGCTTCAAGTCTAGCGATGGGGGCATAAGTCTCACCATAGTCCATACCTTCAACTTGCGTATATCCTTGGGCTACGAGACGAGCCTTGTTTCGTACGACTTGACTGTCTTCATCTTGCTTGTTTCGAAACACCCATTTGGTTCCGATGATGTTGTGCTCATCCTCGGGCTTCTCCACGAGTGTCCACACTTCGTTCCTCTCGAAGTTGTGAAGCTCTTCGTGCATTGCGTTCACCCAATCAGCATCTTCTAGAGCTTGTTCTACCTTCAAGGGCTCTATGCTAGAGATGAAAGAATAATGCTCACAGAAGTTAGCTAGGCGAGTTTTAGAGTGAGTGATTCTCCCTGTTTGTATGTCACCAAAGATTTGGTTTAGGGGATGATTCTTGGTCACTTGTGCTCGAACTCGGGTCAGCTTCCGATTGTTGGATGGTGGAGCTTCTTCTTCATCATCATCTCCTTCATCTTCGTTGTTGTTGAAGGTGTCGTTCCCTTGAGGTGGTGGTGAAGGAGGTTGTGGTGGATCTTCATGATGTACTACCTCCTCTTCATCATCTTGTCGTGTACCGCTTGTGGATGCCTCCATGTCATGTTGTGGTTCACCTTGACGTGAATTAGGGGCTTCCACTTGAGTTGATGAAGTACTTTCCTTCACCTCCATGGGACGAATCTTGCCAATGGGCAAATCTTGGATAGCTTCCGAAGGGTCCTTATCACCTACATCATTTGGCAATTGTTCGACTTGCGAACCATTAGATTCATCAAACTTCACATCTACCGTCTCTTCAACTTTTCAAGTGAAGTTGTTGTAGACACGGTAAGTGTGAGAGTTCGATCCGTAACCGAGTAGGAATCCTTCATGAGATTTAGGAGCAAATTTAGTACGACGATGCTTATCAAGAATGTAGCACTTTGAGCCGAATACCCGAAAGTATCCAACTTGGGGTTTGTTACTGGTGAGTAGCTCGTATGCCGTTTTACCGAGAAGATTGTGCAAGTAGAGTCGGTTTGTGGCATGACATGCTGTTTCCACGGCTTCTGCCCAAAAGTGTCTTGGCGTCTTGTATTCATCAAGCATCGTTCTTGCCATCTCAATAAGCGTCTGGTTCTTCCTCTCAACAACTCCATTTTGTTGAGGCGTGTACGTAGCCGAGAACTCATGTGAGACACCTTCTTCGTCAAGGAAGGTATCCACATGGGTGTTCTTGAACTCCGATCCGTTATCGCTCCGAACCTTCTTGATCTTCACTTCAAACTGATTTTGCGCTTTGCGAGTGAAGTTCTTGAAGATCTTTTGAACCTGCGACTTATCATCAAGAAAGAATACCCACATAAATCTGGAAAAATCATCAACTATAACTAGACCATAGGAATTTCCACCGAGACTCTTGTAAGCATTGGGACCAAAAAGATCCATATGAAGTAACTCGAGTGGTCTCCTAGTAGTCATGATATTTTTAACGGGATGACTTCCACCTACTTGCTTTCCAGCTTGACAAGCACTACAAAGTCTATCTTTGTCAAAGATAACATCTTTAACACCAAGTATGTGATCACCTTTGATAAGCTTGTCTAAATTACGCATGCTAACATGTCCTAGTCTTCTATGCCAAAGCCAACCTTTAGAGGATTTAGCAATTAAACAAGTGCGAGGTTTGGATCTCTTAGTGAAGTCAACAATGTATAGATCACCTCTACGGAAACCGGTAAAGACCATTTTATGATTATCTTGATGAAACACTTGGCAATCTACTTTCGTGAATAGCACATTAAAACCAAAGTCGGCAAGTCTAGATACGGAAAGAAGATTGTATCCAAGAGATTCAACAAGCATAACATTCTGGATAGAGCTATCATGGGATATGGCCACCTTACCAAGACCAAGTACCTTACCCTTGGAGTTGTCTCCAAACGTTACGTACCTTCGCGTTCCATGGTTTGGTGTGATCTCTTCAAACATTTCTCTATCTCCGGTCATATGATCGGTACATCCGCTATCGAGAATCCACTCTTTTCCTCCGGACATGTAATCCTTGAAGTTTGCCATGAGACTTAGATTCTTTATGATCTTCTCATACTCGATGTCGAACAACTCATCTTCATCATAGTAGCCATGTTCCATATTGTCATCATCAAGTGGGAAATCCTCGTCATAAAGAACAAGAGATTCTATAGGATTGTGATCATGACAATGTTCAAGTTTATGAATGCGTAGGGCCTCTATAATGATATTGTTGATGGTAGTGACATCTCCTTTAGCACGCATGAGGTCTCTAAGCTCAAATAGATAAACATCAAACTTGGGATCACTAGGCGTCATATTGTGGAAGGCAATAGTTTTATGAAGAATTTCATCAAGATTACTTAGTGAATAATTTGGATATCGTTTCTCCAAATCATTCCACAAAGTGTAAGCACATTCAAAATTCTTCATTTGGCTAAGCACATTTCTAGGCAATGCTCTAACAATAAGATTGACAGTTCTAAGATTGCATAGCATATCAATTTCCTCTTCGTGTGTGGGATGCAAGGGATCAATGGGAGGTACATAAGGGCACTTAACATATTTGCTCAATTGAAATTCATTAAACAGCTCAAGCATCAAGGTTTTCCATTGACTATAGTACTCTCCATCAAGAATAGGCACTCTACAACTCAAACTCCCTATACTAGACAAATCCATCTTCCTCCTCGGTGATTAAACCGAAGCAAAGGAGACCAAAGCTCTCATACCAATTGAGGGATCACTAGAAGAGTGTCTAGAGGGGGGGTGAATAGACTACAAGCAGGAATTAAAAACCTAACCTTTTCCCAAGTTAATAGGTTGGCAGATTTTAGCATTCCATGACAAATTAGCAAGTCTAACAGCCCTACATATGCATGTCAACAAATATGGCAGCGGAAAGTAAAGACATTGCACATGAAGTAAAAGGGTAGAGATAGGAAGATCAAACACAATGGAGACGCAAGGATTTTTTCCCGTGGTTCCGATAGGTGGCGCTATCGTACATCCACGTTTATGGAGTCTTCAACCCACGGAGGGTAACGGTCGCGAGAGTGCACGGAGGGCTCCACCCATAAGGGTCCACGAAGTAGCAACCTTGACTATTCCATAACGGCTTCCGTCCACGAAGGACTAGCCTCACTATGGGTAGATCTTCACGAAGTAGGCGATCTCCTTGCCCGTACAAACTTCTTGGTTCACTCCACAACACGAAGTAGGAGGCTCCCAAGCGACACCTAACCAATCTAGGGGGCACCACCCTCCAAAAGGTAATAGGCTCGGTAATGACGATGAACTCCTTGCTCTTGTGCTTCAAGATGATAGACTCCTCAACACACAATCACTCTCTCACAGATTTGGCTTGGTAGAAGAGATGGGATTGGTGGAAAGCAACTTGGGGAGGCTAGAAATCAAGATCCATATGGTTGGAGTGGAAGATCTTGACCTCAACACAAGACTAGGTGGTTCTCTCTCAGAAAACTGGATAGGGCAAGTATGGAATAGTTCTGAGTGCTTCTTTTTCGAGTGGGTGGTGGTGAAGGGGTATATATAGGCATCCCCAAAAATCCAACCGTTACACACAAAATGACCAACTCGGTGACACCGATGTGTTAATCTCGGTGGTACCGAAGTGACCAAAAGGTGGCAACTTTTGAATCTCGGTGAGACCGATATAGGAAACTCGGTTGCACCGATAAGGTGACCAACGGTCAGATTCCCAAACTCGGTGACGCCGATCCAACAATCTCGGTGGTACCGAAAATGTGAATTTGCGTAACAGAAAGTTGGCAACCTAAACTCGGTGGCACCGGTATGGAATCGGTTGCACCAAAGTGGCTAGGGTTTGGCTGAGTGTGTCTAGGATTTGGAATCAGTGGCACCGGGATTGGAATGTTGGTTGCACCGATTTTGAGTGTTTGGCTTAGGACAGACTTTAGTGGGAGAGCTTGTGGATGTTTTTGGTGACTATCACTTGTGCACGTTTGAGCATTTTGTTCACCAACAAAACCTTACCCCCTTTTAATAGTATTGGCTTTCCTATGGACTCAAAGTGATTTCTCACAAATATAAAATGTAGAGTCCTCTTGCTTGAAGCTTTGCCAACCTATTTCCTTGTATATTGGGGTATTCCACAATCTCCTTTTGCCAATCCTTTTCTCCATGGACTTGTATCTGAAACACACTAGATAAAAGCATTAGTCCAAGAGACAATGTATGTTGTCATGAATGATCAAAACTACCAAGGGAGCATATTGTGCTTTCACCTGGCCACCTCCTGCTTGGCTGCCTGCCTCTGGAGGCCCCTTGAAGCACCACGGAGCCTCCCCCGAGCCATCCCCATCCATTCGCCGCTCTCTCCCCTCTCCCCTCGCTCTGTCACCATTGTTGCCATGAACCGAAGCTCGTTGCCGTCGCTAGCCTAGCTCGCCGCCTCCCGTGCCCCTCTGAGCCCACCAAAAGGTCCGCCTCGACGCATAGAAGCTTCTAGCCGAAGGAATCGAGCCCTAAGGCCTCCCAGCGTCGACCCCGACCTCTTCTTCCTCCTCGGTCTCGAGCGTCGCCGCCGTCGATTCGTCGTCCTCGAAGCGTCCCCGAGCTTGCTGACCATCCAGACGTGATCCCCGTGAGCTTCCGGTTCCATTCACCCCCTTTCCCAGCTCGATTTCGCCTCGGATGCCTCGATTGTGTCGGTGCCCGAAGAGCTCCGCCGCGTGAGCTCATCGCTGTAGGACCGAAAGTATGTCTAGAGGGGGGTGATTAGACTACTTGACCAAATAAAAGTTTTGCCTATACCGAGTTTTATGGTTTGCAGTTTTTAGCATTTCATGGCAAGTCAAGTACACCCTACACATGCATGTCTAAGAGTATAGCAGCGGAAAGTAACAACAAGCATGTATAGAAGGGATAGGGTAGGAGGATCAAACGAAGTTGTAGACACGATGATTTTTCCCGTGGTTCCGATAGGTGGCGCTATCGTACATCCACGTTTATTGAGTCTTCAACCCACGGAGGGTAACGGTCGCGAGAGTCCATGGAGGGCTCCACCCATAAGGGTCCACGAAGTGGCAACCTTGACTATTCCATAACGGCTTCCGTCCACGAAGGACTAGCCTCACTATGGGTAGATCTTCACGAAGTAGGCGATCTCCTTGCCCGTACAAACTTCTTGGTTCACTCCACAACATGAAGTAGGAGGTTCCCAAGCGACACCTAACCAATCTAGGAGGCACCACCCTCCAAAAGGAAATAGGCTCGGTAATGACGATGAACTCCTTGCTCTTGTGCTTCAAGATGATAGACTCCTCAACACACAATCACTCTCTCACAGATTTGGCTTGGTAGAAGAGATGGGATTGGTGGAAAGCAACTTGGGGAGGCTAGAAATCAAGATCCATATAGTTTTAGTGGAAGATCTTGACCTCAACACAAGACTAGGTGGTTCTTTCTCAGAAAACTAGATAGGGCAAGTATGGAATAGTTATGAGTGCTTCTCTTTCGAGTAGGTGGTGGTGAAGGGGTATATGACCAACTTGGTGACACCGATGTGTTAATCTCGGTGGTACCGAAGTGACCAAAAGGTGGCAACTTTTGAATCTCGGTGAGACCGATATAGGAAACTCGGTTGCACCGATAAGGTGACCAACGGTCAGATTCCCAATCTCGGTGACGCCGATCCAACAATCTCGGTGGTACCGAAAATGTGAATTTGCGTAACAGAAAGTTGGCAACCTAAACTCGGTGGCACCGGTATGGAATCGGTTGCACCGAAGTGGCTAGGGTTTGGCTGAGTCTGTCTAGGATTTGGAATCGGTGGCACCGGGATTGGAATGTTGGTTGCACCGATTTTGAGTGTTTGGCTTAGGACAGACTTTGGTGGGAGAGCTTATGGATGTTTTTGGCGACTATCACTTGTGCACGTTTGAGCATTTTGTTCACCAACAAAACCTTACCCGCTTTTAATAGTATTGGCTTTCCTATGGACTCAAAGTGATTTCTCACAAATATAAAATGTAGAGTCCTCTTGCTTGAATCTTGGCCAACATATTTCCTTGCATCTTGGGGTATCTCCACAATCTCCTCAATTCTTTTGCCATCCCTATCATTGAACATTTCCTGAAATATAGTTGTTTGAAACATTAGTTCAATGACTTATATATTTTTATGAATTACCAAAACCACCAAGGGAGCAAATGTGCTCTCAATCTCCCCCTTTTTGGTAATTGATGACAACATATAGATCAAAGCTTCGACATATGATATAATCAATGAATATAATCGTCGCTTTGAGAGGTATGTGATAAGCAAGAGCTCCCCCTAAATTTGTGCATTATTTTGAATTTGCGTTTGAATGCAAATGCACAATCGATTAGGTACATGCGGCACTTCTTCCATGTCACATACAACTTGGTGGTGTGTGAGAATAATTAGAATGAACATCATAGCACAACACAATCAAGCAATGGTGAAAGATCATCTCACAAGCATTAAGATGATAGGAAATAGTAGCATCACACATAAAGCATATGATCAAAACACCATAAACATGTATCACAAGCAACCAAAAGATCAAATGTTTTGAAAAAGCAACAAACACCAAACGTTCTCTCACTCGAAGCCTAAAGATCTATATACACTTCTCCCCCTTTGGCAACAAGTTACCAAAAAGTTCAAAGGCATATATCTAAGCGTTCTTGGGCTGATCTCCTCCGGTAGTTGATGAAGGAGTCGAGAGAATAGCTTCGGCGAAGATCTCTGCAGATATCGTGGATGGAGTTGGTGTGGCAACTGGAGGAACTGGAGCTGATGGAGTAGGAACTGAGGTGACAACAGCAGGAGCTGATGAAGAGGGCCTCAAGTCTGGAGCTGGCGTAGTGGCTGATCTGGCCTGAGTGGTAAACTGTGTGCCTGGCCTGAGAGGTGATACATCCTCCTCATCATCATCATCATCATCTGAAGAAGTCTGAGGAAGAGGCACTGAGTCAACTTCCTTCTTGAGCTCATTAACTATCCTGGTCAGCCCATCCACCTTATCATTAAGGGTCTTGATCCTGTTCTCGAAGATCCTCACAAGACTGTTCTGGTTGTCTAGAATCCCCTTAATGTCCTTCTTCATGTCCTGGATTGATGAAATCAGAAAATCCATTTGCTCATTCCTGGATCTAGGGACTTGAGCACTAGTGGCTCTAGCTGCCTCTACTTCTGCCTGAGCTGCAGCTGATGTGGGATGTTCTGGGTCCATCACCACAACGTTGTCCTCGAGATCTGGCTGTAGGGGCAAGTGGGGTCGATCTAGAGCAAATATGTGCTTCTCCAACTTTGAATTGATAAGCATCTGGATATAGGGTGCATAACAGCAAGAGCGCTTCTGATTAGCGGCAACCCTCTTGATTGTCTCAACAATCAAATCCATGACTCTGATCCTGGTGTGTCTGTCAAGGTGGATCAACATATTGATGGAGTAGCCTCGGATCATCTTGTCATCTCCTGACTTGGGCATCAAAGTATGCCTCAGAATGGTGTTCATAGTGCGGAGGCCAGCCTGAAGAAAGTAAATGGATCCAAGCCTATGAGACTTCACATTAGCAGCAGGGATCTCCTTATACATATTGGCCATAGCATTGTGGCTCTCCTTGGATTCTGAGTAGACATCCCAATCACCATCCTGTGCTTCTGGGACTCCTAAGATGGTAGCCCACTCCTCAACAGTAGATTCATACCTTGCACCTTCAGTCATCCATACAATTCTACCATCTCCATAGAAATGTGCAGTGGAGTAGAATTGCATGATCATCTCATCATTCCAAGCGGTGAACTCTCTGCCAACGAACTCATCTAGACCAATGCAGTGGAAATTGTCTTGGACACTTGGAAAGTATTCCTCATTCTCCTTGATGAATTTCCAATCAACATATCGCATATCACTCACAGCTGGACTCTTGTCAAAGAGAACAGTTTCATAGAAGTCATGTTTCTCTTTGGTGTAGAAACGGTAGTCCACAGCTGTCTTCTTTCTTTGGGCATATGGGTCAACAGCTCTCCATGCCCTCAAGCCAGAGTCCTTCCTCTTCTTCATATCCTCAGCAAGTGGATAACTGGTATTGTGTACTGGAAGGTGTGGCCTATGGAGAAAAATAGATCCAATGCGCAAGAATCAGATGGGAGCGCAAAGGAGGATGAATCCGTACCCTAACTCGGTGGCGGATTCACTACGGCGGCGACGATGGAGAAGATTTCGTCACCGGCGGCGATTCCCAGCGGTGGAGGAGCGCAGGAAGACAAGGGCGACGACCAGGGGTCTCAAGGCGGCAGCTTAGGGTTCTGAGGCGCGACGATTTGAGGATGAATTTCAAAACGTCGGGGTCCACAGTATATATACCCACCACTGTCGGTGACGCCAATTCTAGATTTTCGGTGTCACCAAGTTTCTCAACTGTTAGTTGACAGGGAAACTCGGTGTAACCGAGAATATGGAATCGGTAGTACCGAGATAGAAAACCAGATCAACCCTAGGCATTCGGTGAGACCGAGATTGTGGGGTTGGTTCCACCGAGATGCACTTGGGAGGTTTTAATGGTCAGTCCTTGTCGATACGGAACTCCGAGTGCTCCACACACAGAGGGATCGAAAAGCACTTGTTCAAATTTTGTGATGCAGCATGAATGGAATATGAGGTGAGAAAGCATAGATAGCTAAAGAGTGGTCCTAGGCATTCTTGTCCATCCAATTGGCAAAAGATAAAAACAAAAGCCAAATAACAACAATTGGATGTCCTCGAATGAGAAGATAAATGCAGACCAACATGCTCACACAATAAGATGTCAAATGAAATCATGACAAACATGCTCATACACACTAGCATCTAACAAGCACTTGGCGATGACAAAGTCATCTATATATGAGTATTTGACTTAGGAGCCAAGTAAGAATACTTGATCATAGGTCATACTCATCGTTTAAGCACAAGTGGGGTTACCACTTTTACATAAAGCATTTAATGTTGTCACATTCTAAGAGATACTTTTGCTCAAGTCTTAGAGAAAAGCTCCCCCCTAGATGTGACATCCCCCCATAAGAGGGATAAACTAACCTTGGGTTTTGTCGATGAAGACTTCATGTTGGTGAGGTAGTTGTGGATGCTCAAGGTTGATGAAGATCACCAAGAGTTGGGAGCATCCTTGTTGTTTCCTTACTCTTCTCACCTACATGGGTTAGTCCCAACATACAAGAGACAAATACAAGGATATCTATGGACATGGTGTGCAAAGCATATGTTATGATGTCCATTGATTTGTTGATTACCTTGTCCCTTGCTTACCTTTGAGGGAATGTGTGACTCCTTGAACTATTGGATAGAGTTGATGTTGATTGCAAATAATTCTTGCCAATAATGAATATGAGTGAATTTCATTGGCGGAGTCACCCCTCAAGAACTTACTAGTTCTTCTTCTTGGGGACCCACATCAAGTTGATGGGGATCCTTGGTGTTGTAGTAACCTTTGTAGAAGTTGAGCTTGATGTAGCCTTGGGAACCCACTCCACCATAGCTAGGGATTCTTCTTCATATGAGTCAATGTCCTCTTGAAGCTTGTTATTGCCCTTGAGCTTGTGGTCTTGTGGTGGAAGGTCATCTTGAGTGCTTGTCCCCTTGGGAAGAGTATTTTCATACTTCTCCTTTTGAGGAACAAACTTGGGCTCGGGATATTGACCTTCTTCCCATTCAACTCCATTTGCGTTGAAGTAGCCAACACCACGATTCTTCCGGTATCCTCTGTGCTTGCGTACAATTTCCTCAAATTGCTTACACCCGGCAAGACTCTTGTAGATACCTTTTTCTATAATTCCTTTCAATAAAGCATTTTCTTGCTCAAGTGTAACTTGGCTAAGAGAAACATCATTAGTGGAATCAATAGAACTACTAGAAGCAACATCATTGGGTTTAGCATTTTTATTGTTGCTACTAGATGAAGGACCTTTCTTGCCTTTGTTACTAGTTTGTTTAGATTTAACTTGTGGCATGAAAGTAGACAAGAGTAGTCGTTTGGCTAGATAAGATGAAGTCTTCTTTCGGAGATCGTCATTGATAGCTTTAAGAAACTCATGCTCTTGCTCCAAGTTGAGCTTCTCGAAGCGTAGCTTCTCATGAGTTCTCACCAGCTCTCTATGATCTTCGAGAGTAGATTCATGAGCTAACTTAAGAGTGTTTAGTTCTTTAGTTAGTTCTTCTATTCTCACCTTATCATCATCAATTGACTTATCTTGACTATCATGAGAATTATCAAGTTCATTTTGATCAACATTACTAGTTTTATCACAAAGCAAGTCATCATCACAAAGCAAATCATCTTCATCACTATCAAAATCAAGATACTCGGGGTGTGATACCTTGGGGCCTTTAGCCATGAAGCAACTTCCACTCCCTTCGTTTGGTGAGTCAAATATATCATGGGAGTTGGTAGTCACTAGAGCAATTCCGGCAACACCATCATCTTGACTATAGTCGGAGTCGGAGTGATAGCTTCTCTCGGAGTTGTTGTCGGAGTCGGAGCCGAAAACCCATTCACCAACATGAGCTTGATGTTTTCTTCTTGAGTAGCTCTTGGTGTACTTGTCCTTCTTCTCCGAATCTTTACTTCTCCTTGAGTGTCTTCGTTCATAACGATCATCTCTACTCCTTCTCTCTCTTTGAGGTGATTCGTTTCTTGAGCTTCGTCTTCGAGGTGACTCTTCTCTTCGTTTGTTGGGAGCCGTGCACTCATTGGAGTAGTGTCCGGGCTTCCCACAATTGTAGCAATTGCGGTCACGACTTGACGAACGCTTCTCATCATATCTTGAGTTGGAGCTTCTTTCTTTGCCTCTATTCTTGTAGAATTTGTTGAATTTCTTGACCATAAGGCTTATCTCTTCATTGGTGACAAGGTTGTTGCTTGAAGTTGCGGGAGCATCACTTGTGGCTTTGTAAGCACCGCTAGACTTGTGATGAAGCTCTTCCTTGTCCTTGAGTGTCATCTCATGAGCAACAATCCTTCCAATGACTTCCGTAGGCTTGAGATCTTTGTAGTTGGGCATCATTTGGATCAATGTGCACACGGTGTCGTATCTCTCATCCAAAGCTCTAAGTATCTTCTTGATGATGAATTTGTCGGTCATTTCTTCGCTTCCTAAGCCGGCAATCTCATTTGTGATGAGAGCTAGCCTAGAGTACATCTCTGCGACTCCTTCACCATCCTTCATCTTGAAATTGTCAAGCTGACCTTGAAGAACATCTAACTTGGACTCTCTCACGGACTCGGTTCCTTCATGCATATCAACCAAAGTATCCCAAATCTCTTTTGCATTCTCAAGACGGCTGATTTTGTTGAATTCTTCGGGGCATAAGCAGTTGAAGAGAATGTCACATGCTTGAGCATTGTATTGCAACATCTTCAACTCATCCGCGGTCGCTTCACGATCCGGTTCCTTTCCATCCGAAAAGAATTCACCTTGCAAGCCAACACGAACAACAGCCCAAATGGCGGGGTTATGACCAAGAATATGCATTTTCATTTTGTGCTTCCAACTAGCAAAATTAGTGCCATCAAAGTACGGACCTCTACGGTGATAACTTCCCTCACTAGACGCCATACTCTCCTAGGTTGTGAGACCAATGCGATGGAGACCAAACCTCTGATACCACTTGTAGGACCGAAAGTATGTCTAGAGGGGGGTGATTAGACTACTTGACCAAATAAAAGTTTTGCCTATACCAAGTTTTAGGGTTTGCAGTTTTTAGCATTTCATGGCAAGTCAAGTACACCCTACACATGCATGTCTAAGAGTATAGCAGCGGAAAGTAACAACAAGCATGTATAGAAGGGATAGGGTAGGAGGATCAAACGCAGTTGTAGACACGATGATTTTTCCCGTGGTTCCGATAGGTGGCGCTATCGTACATCCACGTTTATGGAGTCTTCAACCCACGGAGGGTAACGGTCGTGAGAGTCCATGGAGGGCTCCACCCATAAGGGTCCACGAAGTAGCAACCTTGACTATTCCATAACGGCTTCCGTCCACGAAGGGTCTCAATCCAAAGTTGCGTCGTGATCTTCACTTGCATCATTGCGACACCTTCCAGGCTCTTGTGAACAAGGCCATTAATGCAGAGATAGCTCAACTCACCTATGAAGAGTTCCGCAAGCACAACCGTGATTCGGCTTCTACCTCCGGCTCTGGATCTCAGAAGCGCCGGATTTGGGTTCCGAACTCATCACTTCCACCTGGATATGCGAGGCCATCCTTTGTGGCGCCTCGTGCAACTCAGCCATATGCTCCACCCAAGCCTGTTGGTGGACCGTCTGTCAATGCGGCACCACATGCAACCTGAGTGATTTGCTACAAGTGTGGAGAACCAGGCCACATTGTTCGAAATTGCACTCAGACCAATGTTGCCCCACCCCCATCTAGAAAGTCTGTTAGAGTCAAGCTGACCCATGCCAAGCCAGCCGTCATTGATCGTGGTTGTGTGAACTATGTTTCAGCCGAAGAAGCTCATGAGGATCATGATGTTGTCCTTGGAACGCTCCTTGTAAATTTTCATCCAGCATCAGTTCTGTTTGATACTGGAGCATCACATTCCTTCATCTCGGAAGGCTATGGCCGGTTGCATGACATGTCATTTTGCGATATGCCAACTGCTCTTGAAGTTCAGACTCCAGGGTCTAGATGGAAGACCACGAGAATAAGCCATGGAAATGAAATCCTTGTTGATAGACTTGTGTTCCTTGCTTCGCTGATAGCTCTCAAGTCTTCAGATATTAATATCATCTTGGGTATGGATTGGATGACAGCTCATCATGCCAAGATTGATTGCTCCACCAGGTCTGTTCAGCTCACACACCCATCTGGCAAGATAGTCAATGTTTCAACTCGAGTTGCAAAGCGTCAACTCTATTCGCTCAATGCCAACCCTCTTCCTGAGCTTGAAGATATTCCGGTAGTCCGAGATTTTCCGGATGTCTTTCCAGAGGAATTGCCAGGCATTCCACCTGATAGGGATGTAGAGTTTGTGATAGATCTCATCCCAGGAACTGTTCCAATTTCAAGAAGACCTTATAAGATGGCACCCTTGGAGCTAGCCGAGCTTAAGAAACAACTTGATGAGTCCTTGCAAAAGGGTTTCATCCGACCTAGTTCTTCTCCTTGGGCTTGTCCCGTCCTCTTTGTGAAGAAGAAGGATGGAACAGACTGAATGGTTGTAGATTACCGGCCCGTCAATCTGGTCACAATAAAGAATAAGTATCCGCTCCCCAGGATCAATGATTTGTATGATCAACTTGCTGGATCCTCAGTGTTCTCTAAGATGGATTTGAGGCTAGGCTACCATCAAATCAAGATCAAGAACGGTGACATACCCAAGACAGCCTTTGTCACTCGTTATGGACAGTATGAGTACACGGTCATGTCTTTTGGTCTGACCAATGCACCAGCAACATTCTCCCGTCTGATGAACTCAATCTTCATGGAGTACCTAGATAAGTTCGTCGTGGTATACCTTGATGACATACTGATCTATTCAAAGAATGAAGCAGAGCATGCTGAGCACCTCAGACTTGTCCTAGAAAAGCTAAGAGAGCACCATCTTTATGCCAAGTTCTCCAAGTGTGAATTTTGGTTACCAGAAGTGACCTATCTAGGTCATGTGATCTCCGGTAAGGGCATTGCAGTTAACCCAGAAAGAGTTCAGGCCATTCTCGATTGGACTCCCCCTGAAACAGTTAAGCAAGTTAGGAGTTTCCTTGGTTTAGCGAGCTATTGTCGCCGCTTCGTTAAGAACTTCTCCAAAGTTGCGAAGCCCCAGACGGAACTCCTCAAGAAAGATAAGAAGTTCGAATGGACCCCACAATGTGAGCACAGTTTCCAGGAACTGAAGAGACGTCTGACCTCTGCTCCTGTGCTTGTGCCACCAGATTTCTCCAAAGACTTTGTCATCTATTGCGACGCGTCAAGACAAGGACTTGGATGTGTTCTTATGCAAGACCGACAAATGATCGCCTATGCATCTCGACAGTTGCACCCACATGAGGAAAATTATCCAACACCTGATTTGGAGCTTGCAGCAGTAGTCTATGCACTCAAGACATGGCGACATTACCTCCTTGGTAATCGTTGCGAGATTTACACCGATCATCAGAGTCGGAAGTATATCTTCACCCAACCAGATCTGAACCTCAGACAAAGATGATGGTTAGAGCTGATTACGGATTATGACCTAGGAATAACTTACACCCCAGGCAAGGCAAATGTTATGGCTGATGCTTTAAGTCATAAGTCGTCCTGCAACAACCTTATGCTACAACAAGGCCAACCCCTTCTGCATGAGGAATTCTACAAGCTTAACCTTCACATTGTTCCCAGTGGATCCCTTTCTACCTTGATTGCAAAACCTACTCTGGAGGACCAGGTCATTGAAGCTCAGAAGATTGATCCAGGGATAACCCGCATCAAGAAAAACATCAAGAAAGGAATTGCAGGTTGTTTCTCAATAAACGACCAGAGAGTCGTATTGTTTGGGAACCGCTTGGTGGTTCCCAAGGTATGGAACTTGAGATGGTTGATCCTTAAGGAGGCTCATGAATCCCCTCTCACAATTCATCCCGGTAGTACCAAGATGTATCAGGATCTACGCCAAAGATTCTGGTGGACTAGAATGAAAAGGGAAATCGCTCAATTCATTGCGAGTTGCGACGTTTGTCGTCGCGTGAAGGCAGAGCATCAGAGACCTGCTGGCACCCTTCAACCTTTAGCTATTCCTGAATGGAAATGGGATAAAGTTGAAATGGACTTCATCACCGGATTTCCTAAGACCAAGAAAGGAAATAATGCAATCTTCGTGGTTATTGACCGCCTTTCCAAAGTGGCTCATTTCCTTCCTGTCAAAGAGAGTATCACTGCTAGTCAGTTGGCTGACTTATACATCTCTCGAATAGTGTCTCTTCATGGTGTTCCATTGGAAATCAATTCAGACCGTGGAAGTCTTTTCACCTCTCGATTTTGGGAAAGTTTCCAGAATGCTATGGGAATCCATCTCTCCTTTAGCACTGCTTTTCACCCTCAGTCAAGTGGTCAGGTTGAAAGAGTCAATCAGATACTCGAAGACATGCTCAGAGCCTGGGTCATCTCTTTTGGAATAAATTGGGAGAAGTGTCTTCCATTTGCTGAGTTTGCATACAACAACAGCTACCAATCCAGTCTGGGCAAAGCTCCTTTTGAAGTTCTTTATGGACGAAGATGTCGAACACCTTTGAACTGGTCAGAAACCGAAGAAAGACAATTCTTTGGACCAGACATGATCCAGGAGGCAGAAGAGCAAGTTCGCATTATCCACGAGAACCTCAAGACAGCTCAGTCCCGTCAGAAGAGCCAGTTGATCGCCATCATAAGGAAGTAACTTATGAGGTGGACGAACAGGCTTATCTTCGGGTTACTCCTCTGAAGGGTACCCATTGTTTCGGTATCAAGGGCAAGTTGGCTCCTCGTTACATTGGTCCTTTTCACATTCTTGCCAAATGAGGAGAAGTTGCCTACCAATTGGAACTGCCCCCTCAGCTTTCCAGAGTTCATGATGTCTTCCACGTGTCTCAACTCAGGCGTTGCTTCAAGGACCCTGTCCGCGAAGTGGACCACGAAACGCTTGATCTTCAAGATGATCTTTCATATCGGGAATATCCTGTTCGTATTCTCGATCAAGCTGAGCATGTCACCCGGCATCGAAACATCAAGTTTCTCAAGGTTTAGTGGTCCCATCATTCTGAGAATGAAGCTACCTGGGAGCGTGAAGACCGTCTTCGACTTGAGTACCCGGCCCTTTTTCCGTCGACTCCTGAATCTCGGGATGAGATTCTTTTGAGTGGGGGTGAGTTGTCACATCCCTAGACTTCCCTTGCTTGTGATAGCTAAGATGTGCATCATGTTTCAATTTTGCATCAACATGAAATGGGGATTAACAGAAACCCTAACACCTCACCTGAATTAAACCAATTCAAATGTTGTGAATTTTCAATGAATCCAAAATGCCCTTCAAAAATGTTCACTATTTTTGATAAATGTTGGCAACAACATATCAGAGGACATTTTATTTTTCACACCACTTTTGGCATTTAAAATAATTCAACAAAGATTCTGAAAATGACAAGTAATGCACTATAATTATTTAGTTGTTCCAAAAATACTGAAACTTTTTGTGGGAGTTTGAAATATTCAAACTAAGCTCTACAAAATATTTGAGTATTTTTGTACCAAGGATTTGTGCCCAAACAAAAATGAAACCATGTCAGAAAAACTTAAAACAGAAAAAAAGAAAAAAAAGAGAGAGAAAGGCTTACCTGTCTCACCTGGCCCAGGGGGGAAGTGGCCTAGCCCAGTCCACCAGGGGCAGGGGGTCTTCCTCCACCTCTTGCCAGGAGGACAGGCAGGTGCGTGGTGCGGCGCCAGCGACGCCCTGGCCACCTCCTGCTCACCTGCCTGCCTCTAGAGGCCCCTTGAAGCGCCACAGAGCCTCCCCCGAGCCATCCCCATCCATTCGCCGCTCTCTCCCCTCTCCCCTCGCTCTGTCGCCATTGCCGCCATGAACCGAAGCTCGTCTCTAGCCTAGCTCGCCACCTCCGGTGCCCCTCTGAGCCCACCAAAAGGTCCGCCTCGACGCATAGAAGCTTCCAGCCGAAGGAATCGAGCCCGAAGGCCTCCCAGCGTCGACCCCGACCTCTTCTTCCTCCTCGGTCCCGAGCGTTGCCGCCGTCGATTCGTCGTCCTCGAAGCGTCCCTGAGCTCGCTGACCATCCAGACGTGATCCCCGTGAGCTTCCGGTTCCATTCACCCCCTCTCCCAGATCGATTTCGCCTCGGATGCCTCGATTGCATCGGTGCCTGAAGAGCTCCGCCACGTGAGCTCATCGCCGGCGATGCTCCGGTGCCCAGGTGGTCCCTCCGAGGCCACCATCAAGTCTGTAGCGTTGCGTAGGTGCTGTAGGAGCCAAGAACCAGTCCTTTTGCGCGCTGTAACGTCGACCCCGAGCTTGCCCGAGCTCCGGCAGCCGCCAAGCTCGCCGCCGGCGTCGATCCCGTCCATCTCAGCCTCTGGGATGGGTCCAGAAAGAAGCGCGCGTGAGTGCAGGTCCGTTAGGAGCCATTCGCCACTGAAATGGTCGTCGGAGGAGGGTTTCCGACCCCCTCCGCTGTCTCTGGAGTCGACGGAGGCTCACCGCTGGTGGCCCTGTCCAGTTTGACCCGGGGTTTGACCCCCCCCCCCCCCCCGAGTCGCTGGCAGGTGGGGCCTAGCCACCAGGTTTGACCTGGGCTGGCGCCTTTGACCTCCTGACGTCAGTGTGACCTCAGGCTGACGCAATAATTGTTTTCTGTTTTAAATAATTCTAGAAATTGCTGAAAACTTAGAAAATTCATATAAATTAATCTGTAAGTCAGATGAAAATAATTTATATATGAAAATTGATCAGAAAAATCCAAGGAATCCATATGTATGATTTTCATGCATGGTAGAGCAACCTAAATAGGAGAACTTGGACATTTTGTTCAAATACAATATGGAACCTCACATATGAAGTTGAATTTAAACCTTGGGTTCAAACCTACTTCATTTAAATCTGTTGCTAGATGCATTAGCTCGAACACATCATATTGCCATGTCATGTTCATGCATCATAATGTTGCATTCGATCTGTATTGATTTGTCCCCCTTCGATGGTTGTTCTTCGTGTTAGGCACTGTTCCGGAGGATACAGTCGATTATCCATCCGAGGAGCAGTAATGTGCTGACGTCTTATCAGGCAAGCAACCCCCCCTTGAACATCTCCGATACAATCCCACTCTCTCGCTCTTGCTCTCACTTATTGCATTAGGACAAAACGTTTCAACTTTTACATGTTCCGGTATTGAACCCATTCCTCTGCATGACCTGTCATTGTCACAGTAAATAGCTGAACCAAGCAACCTAGCATACCTGGTAGATGCTTGAGCCATGTTGTGCCTTTAACCTGCTATGCTTGATATGCTTGGAGTTGTGTCAGGTCTGATTCATCTGGGTGATGGACCGGAGTGAAATGGTTGTGTTCTGATGATGAGAGTTAAGTGGTGAACCTGATTTGGTAAAGGTAGCGATGAGAGGCCATGTAGGAGTACATGGTGGATTGTCTCATTGGGACCGTCCTTAAGAACTGAGTCCTATGTATGTTATCCAAGACTAGCTACTACCGCGCATTGGGCCCCAAACCAATGGACCCTCTCGACTTATTAACCGACCTGATCTCTGTCCAGGAGTTGCAATTAGTTTCTGGTGTTTTTAGGCCATGCTAGTAGTCTACTGAGTGGCACCCCGTACAGGTGGGCTTGGGTCAGACTAGGCACCGTGGCCCGGTCTACCAAGCGTAGTACCATCCGTCGAGGTGGGCTTGGGAACCCTGCACACATCGTTTGGGGCCGTAGAGGAAACTTCGGCCGGACTTCCTTGCGGGTTCAGTCTCAAATAGGCGATAAACCTGGACTAGAGTCTTGTGTGGTTAGTCAGGTCATGGCCGACTCCCTCGCTAGGCTTCCGCTTGAAGGTTGCCGAGGTGCCTTTTACGTGCTCATGGCGGTAAGTGGCGGAAGCGTGTGTGACGAAGTACACCCCTGCAGGGTAATAATCTATTCGAATAGCCGCGTCCGCGGTGAAAGGACGTGGATGTCGCCTAGAGGGGGGGTGAATAGGCGCTTTAAAATAATTACGATTTAGGCTTGAACAAATGCGGAATAAAACTAACGTTTAATATGTCAAGCACAAAACCTAAAACAACTAGGCTCACCTACGTGCACCAACAACTTATGCGAAGCAAGATAAACAACTAAGTGATAGAAACATATATAACAAGAAACAATATGGCTATGACAAAGTAAAGTGCACAAGTAAAGGGCTCGGGTAAGAGATAACCGAGGCATGTGGAGATGATGATGTATCCTGAAGTTCACACCCTTGCGGTTGCTAATCTCCGTTTGGAGCGGTGTGGAGGCACAATGCTCCCCAAGAAGCCACTAGGGCCACCGTAATCTCCTCACGCCCTCGCACAATGCAAGATGCTGTGATTCCACTAAGGGACCCTTGAGGGCGGTCACCGAACCCATACAAACAAGGTTGGGGCAAACTCCACAACTTAATTGGAGGCTCCCAACAACACCACGAAGCTTCACCACAATGGATTGTGGCTCCGAGGTGACCTCAAATGCTCGGGGCAATCTCCACAATCTAATTGGAGACCTCGAAGCTTGCCTGGAGCTTTGCACCACAATGATTGAGCTCCGAGGCACCACCAACCATCTAGGGCGCCAAAGCACCCAAGAGGAACAAGCTCAAGGGTGCTCAAACACCCAAGAGTAATAAGCTTCTCAAACTTCACTTCCACGTATCACCGTGGAGAACTCAAACCTATGCACCAAATGCAATGGCAAGGGCACACGAAGTGCCCGAGTCCTTCTCTCTCAACTACCACCAAAGCAACTAATGCTAGGGAGGAAAATGAGAGGAAGAACAAATAAGAACACGAAGAACTCCAAGATCTAGATCCAAGGGGTTCCCCTCACATAGAGGAGAAAGTGATTGGTGGAAATGTGGATCTAGATCTCCTCTCCCTTTTCCCTCAAGAACTAGCAAGAATCATTGGAGGGATTGAGAGTTAGAAAGCTCAAAGAAGGTCAACAATGGGGGGCAAACTCGAGCTAAAGAGATAGGGAACCATTGGGGAAGAAGACCCCCTTAAATAGGTCCCCACAAATCTGCCCGTTATGTGCAGAATAGCACACGGGCGGTACAACCGGTGGAGTGGGTGGTACAACTGGTACAACCGACAAGACCGGTACAACCGCCCTACTACCGCCCAACCACCGGACCACAACAGAAAGTTGGCCGGGTGAAACCGCTCAACTCGATCGCTGGACTTGGCAAAGTCCCAAGCGGTAGAACCGCTTGAGACACCGGTAGTACCAGGCTATAGTAATATAGCGGTACAACCGTCCAACCTCCGCCCAACAACCGCAGCACAACAGAACCGTGTCAGGTTGTAGCCCGGTGTTGGGCCGGCATAACCGGCCAGGGCTGCCACCCAGGGTCACCCAGCAATTGGCGGTACAACCGCCCGGAGGCAGCGGTACAACAGCTGGGGACCAGATAGTGGCAGCATCCCCAAGGTATCACCCCTGGGGTGGTGGTTATGCCGGAAGACACGAGCGAGCGGTACAACCGTATCAAGAAAACAGGTAATACCAGAACTGCCATAACCTCTGCAAATGAGCTCCGAATTGAGCAAACTCAAGCTTGTTTTCTTAAGAAGAGGCATTATAAAAATGCCAATGGTATAGAGATGTGAAACCTCTTTCAATGAAGAATCGGCAAAAACTCCAACATCGAAAACATCATAGAAGATGCATATGGACTCCGTTTTCGATGAACTTGAGCTTGTCATGAAGCTGACCATAAGCTCAAGAAACCTCAAAGAGAAAAACCAATCAAGAACCAATAAAGATGATGATGACAAGAATGCAATGGTTTGAGCTCTCAACGAATGATACGATCAAGCTACTCACTTGAGAGCCCCCTTGATAGTACGGCTATCTATCCTATAACCCAGTCTCCCAACTACCACTATGAGACCGGTAAAATAGAACCCTATCAAGGTCAAACCTTAGCCTTGCGCATAGTCCACTTGAGCTAGATGATGACGATCTTGACTTCCTCAAGATGGACCACCTTTCTTGATTGCCTTGGCTCGATGAAGACTAGATGATTGCTCCCCCATACTCCACTATGGATGAGCCACTCTTCGGCACATCTTCACAAGTCCATTGTCACCACAATGGACGGCAAGCTTCAAGCATGATCTCTCCGTGATGCTTCACTTGAACTTGCACACCGCAACCTTGATGACGATCACCACTTGATGTCATCCTCCATGGATTGTATGGGATCTTCTTATTGATGCTCGCCCATGGAAACATACCTAACCCCACAAAGAACACTCACAGGGAACATGGGTTAGTACACAAAGCATAATGGACAATGCTTACCATACCATGGGATCACTTGATCCTTCTCGGTACATCTTGTACGCTTTGTGTGTTGATCAACTTGGTTCACTCTTTGACTTAGTCTTGATCAACCTTGTATCTTATCTTCTCTCTTCATAAAGATGATGTCTTGAAGGTAAACATGAATGTTCACATAGTCTTCTTCTTCAAGACATGCTTGCAGTAAGCTCAACTCTCACTGGACCAATCTTTGGATAGATCCTTGGATACCACCTTGGTCAACACATAAACTCCTTGAAACCAACAAATGGACTTGAAGAAAAGCCTATGGACAAATCCTACGAATATAACTGAACGCAACCATTAGTCCATAGAGATTGTCATCAATTACGAAAACCAAACATGGGGGCACCGCATGTTCTTTCACGCGGAGATGGACTACTTGGAGACCTATATGGTTCATAGACAACTTAATGGTTACCCATAAAAGCCTCAAGATAAGTGTGAGTACCATGGATGGCACTCTCGTAGGAAGACGGGAGCGGATCCATGGTAGTGTATTGTTGTGGTGTTAGTGGACTCGTGTGCGCTTTCTCAAAATTATTCAAAGTACTGATAGTCGTAGTACAGGATAGCCAAGAGTCAAAGCTGGCTTGCTGCATTGAACCCCACAACCCCCCTTTGTTGATACCGATGCATATGTAGTTAGTTCTGATGTAAGTCTTGCTGAGTACCTCCGTACTCACTATTGCTTAATTATGTTTTGCAGAGGGGACACCAGTCTCGCTAGTGGTTTCTACGATAAGATCGATGCCGACCAAGTAGCTTGGGAATCCCAGCCAGAGGTCTGGTTCCTATGGAGGGTCTTGTAGATAGACAGGCTTCCTCAGCCTTCTTCTTTTCTGGATGTCTGTACCCAGACATGTTAAGCTTTCGCTTGTTGCTTGTATGACTTGTGTGTTGGGTCATGTGACCCTGCTTGTAATATCACACTATGTTGGCTCTTATGAGCCTTCTAAATAAATGTTGTGTTGTTGTATGGTTATGTTGTGATGCCATAGTTGTATCTATGCATATCGGGCATGTCGTGCGTACGTGTGACGTGCAACGGTATGTATGGGATTCGACACCTAGTTGTGTGCCTTTAGTAGTACTCTTTACAGGGAACTGCCTCTTTGTGCTTCCACTGAGCCTTGGTAGCTCGCTACTGCTCCGGACACATCGATTGACTGGCGTGTATCCTTCTTTGCTGCTGTGTCTGTCCCCTCGGGGAAATGTCTCGCAGTGTAATGGAGTCCCTATAGCCTGCTACGACTCGTCTACGTGCAGTGATGACATTTATGTCCCACGGCGTAATGGAGTCCTTGTAGCTTGCTATGACTCGTCTACACACGCTAGAGGCCGACACCTGCATTGTTGGGTTACGTATGTCTGTTCCTGTATGGATGTGCCACTTGGGTTCTATAACTAGTCATGTCGACCCGGGTTTTTTGACATTTGAATGCTAGCGACATACTCTCATACGTGAGCCAAAAGGCGCAAATGGTCCCGGCCCAGGTAAGGTGGCAGCCGTGGAGTTAACCGTGCGTGAGGCCGCAATGTGATGTGATGTGTTACATGCTAGATTCTTATGGCTTAGGATCGGGATCCCGACATTAAAACAATAAAACACAATTACTACTGAGGTAATAATGTGCAAAACACTCAAGAACAGAAGCAAAAAACAAAAACATAAAATAAAATTGGGTTGCCTCCCAACAAGCGCTATTGTTTAACGCCCCTAGCTTGGCATAACACAATAGATCTAGGTATTGTCATCTTTGGTATGAAATCCATAAGTAGCTCTCATAATAGATTGATAAGGTAATTTAATTTTATTTCTAGGAAAGTGTTCCATGCCTTTCCTTAACGGAAATTGGAATCTAATGTTTCCTTCTTTCATATCAATAATTGCACCGATCGTTCTAAGGAAAGGTCTACCAAGAATAATAGGGCATGTAGGATTGCAATCTATATCAAGAACAATGAAATCTACGGGCACATAATTCCTATTTGCAACAATAAGAACATCACTAATCCTTCCACAAGGTTTCTTAATAGTGGAATCTGCTAGATGCAAATTTAAAGAGCAATCATCAAGATCATGGAAACCTAGCACATCACATAAAGTTTTCGGAATCGTGGAAACGCTAGCACCCAAATCACACAAAGCATGGCACTCATATTCTTTAATTTTAATCTTAATAGTAGGTTCCTACTCATCATAAAGCTTTCTAGGTATGGAAACTTCCAACTCAAGTTTTTCTTCAAAAGATAGCATCAACGATATGTTTAGTAAAAGCTTTATTTTGATTATAAGCATGCGGAGAATTCAACATGGATTGAAACAAGGAAATACAATAAATCAAAGAAAAACTATCATAATTAAAGTCCTTGAAATCCAAAAGAGTGGGTTCATTGCTATTTAAAGTTTTGACCTCTTCAATCCCACTTTTATCAATCTTAGCATTAAGATCTATAAACTCCGAATCATTGGGACGACTTTTAACTAAAGTTGACTTATCTCCAGTCCCATATTTATGAAGATTTGTATTAGAAAACAAAGATTCAATAGGATTCACATCAATCACTTTAAGATCTTCATCATTATTATCACGAGAACACGCCTTTTCAAGCCATTCACGCTTAGCACGCATTCTAGCGGTTCTTTCCTTACACTCATCAATAGAAGTTCTCATAGCTTTTAAAGAATCATTAATATCATGCTTAGGTGGAGTAGATCTAATTTTCAAAGAATCAATCTCAAGAGAAATTCTATCAACGTTCCTAGCCAAATCATCAATCTTGAGCAATATTTCTTCAATCGTAGCATTGAAAACCTTTTGCGAACTAATAAATTCTTTAATATTATTCTCAAGATCAGAGGGCATCTTATTATAATTTCCATAAGAATTGTTGTAGGAATTACCATAATTATTAGAGGAATTACTAGGAAACGGCCTAGGGTTGAAATTACCACTATACGCGTTATTACCAAAATTGTTCCTACCAACAAAATTCACATCCATAGATTCATTATTATTTCCAATCAAAGAAGACAAAGGCATATCATTAGGATCAATAGGAGCACTCTTACTAGCAAACAATTTCATTAATTCATCCATCTTTTCACTCAAAGTGTTTATTTCTTCAATAGCATGCACCTTTTTACTAGTAGGAGATCTTTCGGTATGCCATTGAGAGTAATTTGCCATAATATTATCTAGGAGTTTAGTAGCTTCTCCTAATGTGATTTCCATAAAAGTACCGCCCGCGGCGGAATCTAAAAGATTTCTAGAAGCAAAATTCAATCCCGCATAAATTTTGTGTATAATCATCCATAAACTCAAACCATGTGCGGGGCAATTTCTAATCATTAGTTTCATCCTCTCCCAAGATTGTGCAACATGCTCATGATCAAGTTGCTTAAAATTCATTATATCATTCCTAAGGGAGATGATCTTAGTGGGCGGAAAGTACTTGGAAATAAAAGCATCTTTACACTTATTCCATGAATCAATACTATTTTTAGTCAAAGATGAAAACCAAGTTTTAGCACGATCTCGTAGTAAGAAAGGAAATAGCTTGAATTTAACAATATCATTATCCACATATTTCTTCTTTTGCATATCACACAACTCAACGAAAGTATTTAGATGGGATGTGGCATCTTCATTAGGAAGGCCGGAAAATTGTTCGTTCATAACAAGATTAAGCAAAGCGGCATTAATTTCATAAGATTCCGCGCTAGTGGCGGGAGCAATCGGAGTACTAATAAAATCATTATTCTTAGTATTGGAAAAGTCACACAACTTGGTATTCTCTTGAGTCATCGTAACAAAGCAAGCAATCTAGCATACAAGCAAACAAAAAGCAAACGAAAAGACGAACGGAAGAAGGGCGAATAAAGGCAAATCTTTTTGGTATTTTTCTGAAAATCGTTTTAGAAGTGGGGGAGAGGAAAATGAGAGGCAAATGGCAAATAATGTAAATGCAGGAGATGAGTTTGTGATGGGTACTTGGTAGGCTTGATGTAGATCTCCCCGGCAACGGCGCCAGAAATCCTTCTTGCTACTTCTTGAGCTTGCGTTGGTTTTCCCTTGAAGAGGAAAGGGTGATGCAGCAAAGTAGATAAGTATTTCCCTCAGTTGTCGAGAACCAAGGTATGAATCCAGTAGGAGATACAAGAAAGTCCCCAATCTTTGCACCTACACAAACAATCAAACACTTGCACCCAACGCTATAAAGGGGTTGTCAATCCCTTCACGGTTACTTGCAAGGATGAGATCTGATAGAGATAGATATAGAAGATTACTAGAATGAAAAGTAAAACAAAAGTAAAAAGATTGCAGCAAAGTATTTTTGGTATTTTTGGTTTATAGATCTGAAAATATAATATGGAAAATAGACCCGGGGGCCATAAGTTTCACTAGAGGCTTCTCTCTTGAAGGAAAATAATACGGTGGGTGAGCAAATTACTGTCGAGTAATTGATAGAAAAGCACATAGTTATGACGATATCCAAGGCAATGATTATGCATATAGGCATCACGTCCATGTCAAGTAGACCGAAACGATTCTGCATCTACTACTATTACTCCACACATCGACTGACTCCTGCCTGCATCTAGAGTATTAAGTTCATGAAGAACAGAGTAACGCATTAGGTAAGATGACATGATGTAGAGGGATAAACTCAAGCAATATGATGAAAACCCCATCTTTTTATCCGCGATGGAAACAATACAAATATGTGCCTCGCTACCCCTACTTTGTCACTGGGTGAGGACACCGTAAGATTGAACCCAAAACCAAGCACTTCTCCCATTGCAAGAATTACCAACCTAGTTGGCCACACCAAACCAATAACTCGAAGAGACTTGCAAAGATATGAAATCATGCATATAAGAATTCAGAGAAGATTCAAATAATATTCATAGATAATCTGATCATAAACCCATAATTTATCGGATCTCGACAAACACACCGCAAAAGAGTATTACATCGGATAGATCTCCATGAAGATCATGAAGAACATGGTATTGAAGAACATAGAGAGAGAGAAGAAGCCATCTAGCTACTAGCTATGGACCCGAAGGTCTAAGGTGAACTACTCACGCATCATCAGAGGGGCAATGAAGTTCATGTAGATGCCCTCCGTGATCGAATCCCCCTCCGGCAGATTACCGGAAAAGGCTCCAAGATGGGATCTCATGGGAACAGAGGGTTCCGGCGGCGGAAAAGTATTTTCGTGGCTCTTTTTGGTATTGGGGGAATATTTGGGAATTTATAGGCTGAAGATTAGGGTTGGAGAACCTGCAGGGGGGCCACAAGCCAGGGGGGCGGCCCCCCACTAGGGCGCGCCCTGCAGGCTTGTGATCTCCCGGCAGGTCTCCTGCCTTCATCTCCAAGTCTGGCAGGTTTCTTCTCGTCCAAGAAAAATCATCGCGAAGATTTTATTCCGTTTGGACTCCATTTGATATTCCTTATCTGCAATACTCAAAAACAAGGAAAAACAGAAACTGGCACTAGGCACTAGGTTAATAGGTTAGCCCAAAAATAATATAAAATAGCATATTAATGCATATAAAACATCCAAAACAGATAATATAATAGCATGGAACAATCAAAAATTATAGATACGTTGGAGACGTATCAGTTGTCTACTTTAGTGAGGGCATTAGCCCCCTCTATGAGCAACTGATCCCTTTCTTTGTTCACTTCGGCATTGTTTTCTTCGAGTTTCTTGATTCTCCAGTCTGTCGACTCTAAAGCCAATTATTCCACTTCTCCATGTCTCCCATCGATTCCTTGTTGCTTGAAACGTCCATATGTGCCCAAAATGATCTACAAAATAAGATATAAAAAACTATGTGCCCAAAATAAGGTACAAAAGAACTGGCCCTTAGAATGAAGAATTTAAAAATAACATGAAGAATTTAAAAATAACATGCATGATTCAAATTCTTTGGTTCCTTGCTTTCAGATTTATTAAGAATTAAATATTCGGTTGATCCCTTACTTCCAAATTTGTTAGCAAGAACTAGAACATAATTCTATCATGACAATTTTTGCCACTACACAATTAAAGGGCAAACACCAAGGCGCAGATGAACTAAACATGGCGAATTCATCTAAGGGCTTGTTCGGTTGACTAAATCCGCTAGTAGTACTTTTCTTCTAAGGAGCTAGTAGTACTCTTGAACTACAATGCCTTACTTTCATCTAAGGAGCTAGTAGTACTGATGAACTACAATCCGCTACAAGTTAAAATCCCCTGCAATCCAACCCAATCCCCTCCAATCTAGCCCGAACGAAGCCTAATGAATCGATCTAATGCTAGATACATGTGGTGGGGATGAAAGAGTTGATGTACCTGTGTGGCGTCGGACGGTGGCGTTGTCGGGCGGTGGCGGGGATCGAGAGGAGAGGACGGGTGGAGTTGGGGATCGAGAGAGAGTGAGCACGAAAGGATAAGGTTTTACTGCGTCGGGAAGCTGTTAAAACCGACTTGTACTGGCGTGGGCCTAATGGGCCTGAATGTGCAACGACGGGCCTAATGTGCAACGCCAGAACTAAGAAAATAGCTATGGCGTACAAATTTAGCCCACGCCAGCACTATTTGAAAATATTAGTGCTGGCGTTGGTGAGAAATGCCGCGCCACGAACAAGAGTTGTGGCTAGCCATTTCTCCACTAGTGAGTATCAATCTCTCCTAGCATGAAGTGCAAATTTCGCACAAAAGTATTGGTGAGGAGGAGATACTAATCACACTTATGTTCGAGGAACGGAGTGAGTCCGCTTGGATTGGCCAAATAATAGAAATATCATGAATTCTTGCATCCCTCGAGAATGTGTTGCATGGCCATTCGCACAGTCGCACCTCGGCCGCGTGAGGAAGATTATAATTGGGCTTCTCCTCCGGAGCTTCCTTGGAACTCCGAATTGAAGAACCTCACAAGAAACTCTTCATTATTTTCTCTTTTCCTCTAAAAATTTCCGAAAATTATAGTCCCTCAAAATAAAAGTGAACAAAACTTAACAAAATTGATAGAAACTACTCCCACAAGTGTTTAGAGGCTATATCATGCATCAACTACTTCAAACCATAAAAATTCAACATGCAAGCTCATACACATGGTCACCAATAGTAGCAAAATTTGCAAAACATAAAGCACTAGAGCAAAACCTAATTGGAGCATCGGAGGAGTCACATACCAAAGAGAAATTCCTCAAAACAGTTTCGGAAATGGAGCTCCGAGCAAAGAGATCAAAAATCACTCGAAAATGAGCAAGAACACATGCTAGGAGGTAAATATGATCTTTTTTGGAGGTAGGGGAAGGCAATGTGCTTGTGCACTAAGTGAGGGGGGCCTGTGGGACCCACGAGCTTAGTAGGCACGCCCTGGGGGGTGGGTGATGTCTACTACACAACTTTATTCTTGTGAACTTTGATGGGCCTCCAAGCACATAGTTTTGTAGGACAGTAGCAAAATTACCTGAATTGGATGACCTAATGTTTATCAATCCGCGAGAGGTGTAGGATGAAGGTGGTCTCTCTCAAACAACTCTACAATCAAATTCGAGCAATCTTTTGTGTCCCCAACACACCCAATACAACGTGCACTAGTCCGGCGAAGAGATGGTGATACAAGTGCAATATGGATAGTAGATATAGTTTTTGTAATCTGAAATTATAAAAATAGCAAGGTAACAAATAGCAAAAGTGAGCACAAAAGGTATTGCAATGCTTGAAAATAAGGCCTAGGGTTCATACTTTCACTAGTGCAATCTCTCAACAATGCTAACATAATCGAATCATATGTCTATCACGTAATATGTGACAAAGAGTCACTCCAAAGTTCTTAACAATAGTGGAAATCACAAGATGAAATTGTTGTAGGTAGAAAACTACCTAAAAATTATCGTTCTGATCAATCTATTGAGCCATTCCTATAAATTTCACAAACATCCCTAGAGTCCGTACTACGATAACACCATATGATGCTCATCAATCAACTCTAATGTCAGCTAGATACTCCAATGTCACCACAAGTATCCGTGTGTTCATTATACGATATGCATCAAACAATTTTAGATTTATAATATTCAATCCAACACAAATAAATTCAAAGACTTGCCCCAATGTTTCTATCGGATAAAGTAGGATGAAAACATGCATCAACTTATGTGCTTAGATTACCCCAATGTCATTACGGGAGCCCGCAAGTTTACTACCAATCATTGTAGGATCCAAAGTATGTCTAGGGGGGTGATTAGACTACTTGATCAAATAAAAACTTCTACCTTTTCCCAATTTTAGTGTTGGCAGATTTGTAGCAAGTCAAGTACGCCCTACACATGCATGTCTAAGAGTATTGCAGCGGAAAGTAAAGACAAGCACATGAAATTAAAGGTAGGGAGAGGAGAATCAAACGCAATTGATGACACGAAGATATTTCCCATGGTTCCGATAGGTGGTGCTATCATACGTCCACGCTGATGGAGACTTCAACCCACAGAGGGTAGGGGTCACGAGAATCCACGGAGGGCTCCACCCGTTAGGGTCCACGAAGTAGCAACCTCGTCTATTCCATCACGGCTTCCATCCACGAAGGACTAGGCTCACTATGGGTAGATCTTCACGAAGTAGGAGATCTCCTTGCCCGTACAAACTTCTTGGTTTAACTCCACAACACGAACAAGGAGGCTCCCAAGCGACACCTAACCAATCTAGGAGGCACCACCCTCCAAAAGGTAATAGATGTGGTAACAATGATGAAGTCCTTGAGCTTGTGCTTTAAAATATAGTCTCCTCAACACACAATCACTCTCTCACAGATTTAGCTTGGGTAGAAAAGATTGATTCGGTGGAAAGCAACTTGGGGAGGCTAGAAATCAAGATCCATATGGTTGGCGTGGAAGATGTTGATCTCAGCACATGAGTAGGTGGCTCTCTCTCAGAAAAATGGATGGGGCAAGTGTAAGTGTGTTCTGAGTGCTTCCTCTGCGAATGAGAGGTGGTGGAGGGGTATATATAGGCATCTCCAAAAAATCCAACCGTTACTACATTATTGCCCAACTCGGTGACACCGATACAAAAACTCGGTGGTACCGACTAGTGCAAAATGTGGCAACTTCAGGCTTTTCGGTGGGACCGATATATAAATCTCGGTGGTACCAATTCTTGAAAACGGCTACCTAGAGAGTTGGTACAAAACTTCGGTGAGCCGATTCTCAAAACTCGGAGATACCGAGATGCTAGGGTTGGGCATGGGAATCTATCTAAGTGAAACTCGGTAGAGCCGAATGGAAATTGTTGGTGGCACCTATTTTGGATATTTTGTTTTGGACAGAGTATTTGGGGGAGAATATCATGTGTATTTTTGGTGGCTAATCTCTAAGCACTTGAGCAACTAGATCATCATAGACACCTCTGTCGGAATCGGGGCTCCGGTGACCCAAGAAAGGTTCGAACACTGGGCAGCGCTATGCTCACCAGCCCTACTCTACCTCACGAGCCTACGGCGATGTTCCGGTGTGCATGAACTAGGGGGGAGAACAAAGACTCGGTGATTTACCCAGGTTCAGGCCACCTTATGGTGTAAAAGCCTACTCCTGCTTGTCTGGATTGCTTGTGCGAGAACTAGGTTACAAAGGTGGGTTCTTTGTGCCCTAGTGGTTGATGGAAGGAGAATGGATCCGTCCCCTCTATGGTGGTTCCCAAGCTACTTTTTTACTTGCCTTGGTCCTCTTCCCCCAAAAATACAAGGCGGGAAGGGTTGCCACAACCGCCAGTTTGAAAGGGAACAGGACTGCGGCCTATCCTAACAAAAGTGGACTTCGCCTGCAAAGGCCTCCTGCCATGATGCGTCGGTGGGATCGGCGATGACCTCCATCCAGGCGAGCCCCTACTTCGGTCCTCTTGCACCAAACGGGAAAGCTTTGGGGCTTGCTTTGGGAACTGGCACGCTGGCTTCGCTCCCTTAGCACCAAAGGGGAAAACCTCCTCATCCACGCTCGTTAGCACAGCCTCGAGCGCCGCTGGGTGCAGCTCGCGTCACCCATGTGGTGGCGCCGGGTCGCAGGGCCCCGCAAGGCCAGCCTTGGTCGATCCACCCCGCAGAGGCCTCAGGAGGTGGCCCCGCACAGAGACCTCGGGACATTCTCGATGACGTGGACGCTCTCCCTCTCATGAAGCGCGAACCCTCGCGAGGGCCCTCCTCAAGAAGATCACCAACGGGCCATGCGGTACTTAAAGCCAGCGCCGTGCCCTGGGCCGCGGGCAGACGGGCCTGGGTACCCCCAGTCCCAAAGGCCCGACAGTATCCCCCAGGCCCGTGGTGCATAGGATTCCACCTATTGGTGGCGGCGAAATGACGTGGACCCCAACCGCCTGCGGGCCAGGCGCGCCGCCTGGCGCACGACCGGACGTGGGGCGTCCCCACTTCCCCCGATGCCTCGGGAACCATGCGAGCAGACATAAAGCCTGCGCGCTGTTTTGGGGGCCATCATTGCTCCTCTGCACGTCGTGTCCATCTTCTCTTGCCTTCCTTCCCGCGTAAGATTGCTCCCCCGCATCGGGTCTTCTCCTCTTTCCACCTTGATACACCGCCATGGCACCTTCGGCTAAGAGGAGTAGGGCGACGGTGGATGCGCCGTCGATGCCGGAGCCGGCCCTGGGAAAATCCATGGTGTGCAACCGCGAGGGGCTCGACAAAGTCCTCCCGATGACAACGTCTGGCTTTAACGAATGGGGGGCCACCAGGATCTGGGCGGCATCGATGCACCCCTCCGAGCTGGACGCCACATTCGATGCGCCTTCGTTCTCAGATTTCTTCAACGTCACGTTGACCCATTTCCAGGTCCACGCGCTGTACTTCAAGCCGAAGTCCATCCTTCTCCTTTCTGCTTTCGCCCCGAAGCCAGCCCGGGCGCGCCTTGGGCCCGGGGGCTACTATCGGCGTCCTGGGAACGGGGGTACCCAGAACTGCCTGCCTGTGTCCCAGGGCATGGCCCGCTACGGAGGCCTGGTACGGCCCAGCGCGGCCTCACTCAAGACAAGACCATCGCGAGAGCCCCGCGCTCGCGAGGGGGATGGCGCCAAGACCCTCGAAGGGAAGAGGCCTCCCCAACCCGCCTCCTGAGGGGTGGAGATCCCTATGCAACGCTCAACCTCGGGAGGTCGGGGGTGACGCAGGCCAAGCCAGGCGGGCACCAGCGCGCGCAGAAGGGACAGTTTCCTCTTTGGTGCAAAGGATGCAAGGGCGTACGCAGGTTCCCAAAGCACCCCCCCAAAGGTTTCCATTCCGGTGCAACGCGACCAAGACCGCGAGCTCCGCAGGATAGACGTCATCGCCAAGCCCACTTCTGCATCACCACCGGCTACTTTGCAGGTGAAGACCATCTTTCATCAGGATAAGGCGTACTCCTTTCCCCCCTTCGAATTTGGTCGTTTTGGGATCCCTTCCTGTCATTGCGATAAGGGAAGAGGACCCGGGCCGCTATAAATAGAGGCTAGACCGCTCCGTATAAGGGGAGACGAATCCAACACCACTCGAGCGCCCTCGCGAGGCAACTCACCACTGTACTAGTTCATCCCCAAACCTCCACATGAGGCAATCCACTAAAAGGCAGGAGTAGGGTTTTGCGCTTCGCAGCGGCCTGAACCTGGGTAAATCCTCGTGTGCTATCTTCTTCCCCATGATTGAGTGAGTTCCTCGGGCTAGGCTGTCGGGTGTGAGCTTGAGGACGGAGCCGGAGGGGATCTTCGCACACGCCCCTGTGTTCGAACCTCTTTGGGTTTTGCGGAGCCCGAAATCGGACATTTGGCGCGCCAGGTAGGGGTCGTGTCGAAGCCTCTCCATCCGCGGCTGCAGTCAGGCCTCGACTCATCAGCTCCATTGCCGACGTCGCCTCCGAGGCCGGGCAGCCCTTGGCGTGCGATGGCGCCATGGCTCTCGCATGCATCCTCGGCTTTTCGCAGGCGCCCGCCTCCAGCCGCCAGGTCAAGAAGTTTCTCCGCCAGGCGAGCACGGTTCGGCCACGGATCGAGTCCCCGCAGCTTCAAACGTGGCCAGAGGTTGACATCACCTTCGGCCCCGACGACCATCCCAAGACAACGGCTGCCGCCGGTACACTCCCCATGCTGTGCACACCGACCATAAGCAGCGTGGCCGTCACCAGGACCCTCATAGATGGCGGGGCCATCCTCAACGTCCTCTCCGTGGAGACCTTCAACACGCTTCAGGTACCCTACGACCAGCTCGCACCCTCAAGGCCCTTCTCTGGGGTGGCCAGGGGCTCCGTCGCCCCCTTGGGGCGGGTGAGCCTCCCCGTCACCTTTGGCACCCGCTACAACTACTGCACCGAGCTGATCGACTTCGACGTCGCCCACATCCACCTCCCTTACAACGCAATCCTTGGCTACCCCGCCCTTGCCAAGTTCATGGCGGCAACGCACCCAGGCTACAACGTCATCAAGATGCCTGGGAGTAACGGCATCCTCTCCATCAACGGAGACGCCAAGGACGCGGTCCACACACTCAAGCTCACCTACAAGGCCGCGGCTGTGACGCGCCCCATCGCTGGGAACGCCGTGCAGGCTTCGGAGGACGCTGGGGACGCCATCGACGCCGTGCCAGTGAAGAAGGAGGCAGGCCCATGAGAAGCAAGCGTTCATCGCCCAGGAGGTCGGCAAGCTAAGACAAAGCAGGTTCCTGTAGACGACCAGAACCCTGGCCTCACCTTCACCATCGGTGCCGGCCTCCCTCCGGAGCAGGAGGGGGTGCTGGTGGCCTTCCTCCGCGCAAACAAGGATGCGTTTGCGTGGAACACATCCGACCTGGTGGGGGTCCCGAGGGATGTGATTGAGCACCACCTCATGGTGTGCCCTAATGCACGTCCGGTAAAGCAAAAGGCGAGGAGGCAGGCCCATGAGAAGCAAGCGTTCATCGCCCAGGAGGTCGGCAAGCTGAAGGAGGCTGGAGTTATCCGAGAGGTGCAATACCCGGAGTGGCTGGCCAACCCAGTGGTCGTCCCGAAGAAGTGCAGGAAGGAGCGCATGTGCGTCAACTTCACGAACCTCAATAAGGCTTGCCCCCAAGACCCATTCCTGCTACCGCGCATCGACCAGATCATGGACTCCACCGCCGAGTGCGACCTCCTATACTTCCTGGACGCCTTCTCCGGCTACCATCAGATCAAGATGGCGGTGGAGGACGCCGAGAAGACGGCCTTCCTCATCACATGCGGTGTGTTCTGCTACACGTGCATGCCCTTCAGGCTATGGAACGCTAGCGCAACCTTGCAGCGGTTGATGCACATTGCCCTGGGGCAGCAGCTCGGGAGGAACGCGGAGGCCTACGTCGACGACATCGTGGTCAAGTCGCGAGAAGCCAAGACCCTGATCAAGGACCTGGAGGAGACATTCGCCAGCTTGCGGCGGGTGTGCCTGAGGCTAAACCCCGAGAAGTGTGTCTTCGGGGCCCCGTCGGGTAAACTGCTCGGTTTCCTGGTGTCTCACCGGGGGATCGAGGCAAACCCGGAGAAGATCAAGGCTATAAGCAAGATGAGTCTGCCTCAGACCCTCAAGGAAATGCAGAAGCTGGCGGGCTGCGTGACCTCCTTGGGACGCTTCATCTCCGAGCTTGGCGAGCGCGCCCTGCCGTTCTTCAAGCTCATGAAGAGGAAGGGCCCCTTCGAATGGACTTCGGAGGTAGATGCGACATTCGAAGACCTCAAGCGGTACCTCACGAGCCCACCAGTAATGGTGGCGCCCCGCCTTCGGGAGACCCTATTGCTATACCTAGCTGCCACCCCGCACTCCGCCAGTGCTACGCTCGTGGCGGTCAGGGAGAAGCGTGCCGGCGCGTGCGCAACACCCTCAGACGCAGGCGAGTCCCCGGGCACGAAGCAAGGTGACCCATAGGATGCCCTGAAGCTCTCACCTCCTCAAGATGACGCTCCTGAGGCCTCGGCCGCCCCGGCGACCCCCGAGGCGCCAAGATCTCATGAGCCCGCTGCGGAATGGGGCGGTGCGGAAGGCTTCTCCCTCGTCGAGGACCTGGTGTACTACGTCAGTACCGTACTGCGGGACACGCGCTCGCGTTACCCTATGCAGCAGAAGCTCCTGCTCGCGCTTCTCGTCGCTTCAAGGAAACTGCACCATTACTTTCAGGCCCACCCCATCAAGGTCGTCTTTGCATATCCCTTGGAGAAAGTGCTGCGCAACCCCAACGCCACAGGGAGGGTCGCAGAATGGAACATCGAGTTGCAGGCCTTCGAGTTAGAGTTCAGCACGACCAGGGTCATCAAGGGGGCAGCCCTGGCAGACTTTGTGGCCGAGTGGACGGACGCTCCCGACCGAGGGATGGACAAGGGCCAGTCCCTCACCCCCGGCAACGAGGCGCCTGATGGTTGGACCATGCACTTCGATGGGGCCTTCGCGCGCAGGGGAGCGGGGGCCGGAGTTGTACTCATCTCCCCAACTGGGGACAAGCTCTACTACGCCATACAGCTTTGCTTCCAGCATGGCGAGAAGGTCTCCAACAACATCACGGAGTATAAGGGCTTGATTGCTGGCTTCAAGGCCGCGGTCGTCTTGGGGATTCAGCGCCTCACCATCAAGGGAGACTCCCAACTCCTCGTCAACTTCTCCAACAAGGAGTATACGCCTAAGGACGAGCACATGGAGGCATACTTGGAAGAGGTACGTAATATTGAAAAGCGTTTCCAGGGCTTGGAATTGCAGCACCTCCCGCGCGGCGCGAACAAGGAGGCCGATAACATCGCCAAGAGGGCGTCGCGCCGCGAGCCTCAGGAGCCGGGCGCCTTCGAGGAATGACTCTTCAAACCATCCGCGGCACCCCGACCGTGGACCAGGTGCCGCAGAGTGAAGAACTACCCCCAGCACCGCCCTTGGGGGCTCCAACTTGTGGCCCGGCCTCAGGAGCCTGACTGCTCCTGGCGCTGGAGCCCCAGGACGACGACTGGACACAGGAGTTCAAGACGTACCTGCTCCACGGCACACTACCAGAAAAGGAGGAAGACGCAAAGCGTGTGGTACGACGGGCAACATCTTATTGTCCGCGGGACGGCGAGCTATACTGTAGGCTCCTGAACGACGTCGCGTTGCGATGCGTGTCCGGAGAACAGGGGCACGAGCTGCTGGCCGACATCCACGGAGAAGACTGCGGACACCACTCCTCGTCACGCACCCTTGTAGGGAAGGCGTTCCGCACTGGCTTCTACTGGCCTACGGCACTCAACGACACCACCGAGCTGGTCCGGTCCTGCGAGGCTTGCCAGTTCCATGCCAAGCAGATTCATCAGCCCGCGCAGGGCCTCCAGACCATCCCGCTCTCCTGGCCCTTCGCGGTCTGGGGGCTGGATATACTGGGGCCCTTTCCGCGAGCGGCAGGCGGATACCGCTACCTCTACGTCGCCATCGACAAGTTCACCAAGTGTGCGGAGGTGGAGCCCGTCTGCACCGTCCCCGTCGGGTCGGCCGTCAAGTTTATCAAGGGCCTCGTGAGCCGCTTCGGCGTCCCCAACCGCATCATCACCGATAACGGTTCGCCGTTCACAAGCAACCTTTTCAGGACCTATTGTACTAACCTTGGAACGCAGATATGCTACGCTTCGGTGGCGCACCCACGAAGCAACGGTCAGGCAGAGCGCGCCAACGCGGAGGTCCTGCGGGGCCTCAAGGCAAGGAGCTTCAAGAAGAAGCTCGAGGCCTGCGGCAGGGGTTGGCTCGATGAGCTTCAGTCCGTGTTGTGGTCCATCCGCACCACTGCGACTAAGCCCACCGGCGAGACCCCATTCTTCCTCGTCTACGGAGCAGAAGCCGTCCTCCCACACGAGGTCAAGCATCGATCCCCGTGGGTCTTGGAATTCGACGAGGAGCGTCAGGATGCCTCGCGGGGGACAGACCTCGTGCTTGGGGAGGAGGCCCGTCGCCAAGCCTCGCTCCAAACTGCGAGGTGCCATCAGGCGTTGCGGCGTTACCATTGTCGTAACATCCGCTCCAGGTCCCTCGAAGTAGGAGACCTCGTCCTGAGGCGGGTCCTTTCCAGGGAGGGCTTTCACAAGCTCTCGCCCATGTGGGAGGGCCCGTTCAGGGTCGCCCGCATCTCCAGGCCTGGTGCCGTGCGCCTGGAGACTCAGGACGGGGTCCCCATCCAGAATGCCTAGAACATCCAGGCCCTCCGCAAGTTCTACCCGTGACACTCTCACGTAATAATGAGTGGGATGTATACGCCCGGAGCCCCCCGAGGACGCGGAGGGGTTCCCACCCACGCCCAAGTGGAAGCCCCATGCTCCACGCTGGCGGACAACACTATCCTCCAATAACTATGCCCACGCAACGTGGATGCCCTATGCTCCGCGCTGGGGGAAGACGAAGACTAGCCTAGGTGCCGGACGCGGCTGTTCTTTGCTTTTCTTGTATTCGAATTTGCCATTTTTCTGGAATGAAACTCGAGGCTTTTCAACTATATTTAAAGAAAAGGGGGCGGGGATTTTTCTCCTTGCAGTTTTCTATCTTGAAGTTTCTCTCTTCGGGTTAACACCTGCCAGCCTCTCCCTCTCGCGCCCCGTGAGCGGGGGCTACGGGCACGGTGCGCACAGCTCGCCAAGGCCTTGGCGTCCTGGTCCCCGCGTGGCCTTGGTGTCCTGGTCCTCGCGAGGCACTCTCGAGTGAGCTAGCAGGCGTGCGCCACCTCACTCTCGCTCGGGGGCTGCGCCGTGGCCCGACGCACTATCTTGGAGATTCTGGAGGCTCACGCCTCCTGAGCCAGGAACCGGCGAAAAGGTATGGTCGCAGCTTGAGCGTCAAGGGGGGCTCCTGAGTAACGCGCCTCAGGAGCCTCACTGATCACGTAGCTCCTCGCCCCTTGGTCTCGTCCTGGTGATGCGGACGCCCCAACGGCGGTCGAGGCCTCGCCCCTTGGTCTCGTCCTGGTGATCTGGACGCCCCAAGGCGGTGGAGGCATGCGCGAGATTGGGCCCCGCCGACGTAGAGCGCTGCTTGAGCATCAAGGGGGGCTCTTGAGCAATGCGTCTCAGGAGCCTCACTTATCGCGTAGCTCCTCGCCCCTTGGTCTCGTCCTGGTGATCCGGACGCCCCAACGGCGGTCGAGGCCTCGCCCCTTGGTCTCGTCCAGGTGATCCGGACGCCCCAACGGTGGTCAGGGGATGCGTAGGATTGGGCCCCACCGACGTAGAGTGCTGAAAGGGCCCCCAAATCGCCTCACTCGCAGGAAGGAGGAACCCCCCAAGCCCCCCAGGTGCCACTGCCGGACCTCACGACGCAGAGACCCGTCGCTGACGCATCGAGCTAAGTACCCTAACCACGACCAACAGGAAGTCTCGATTAATAGTAACATAGGACCGGAATACATGATGAGAGTACTAACATAATGGCGCAAGCGCCAAAGTTCATTACACGCCCAGAAGGGCCCCCCATGATTTTTTGGTTACAGGGAAAGGAAAGGAAGAAGACGGCGAAGGAGCTCCCCCGGGGGGCTACCACTCCTGAGGCCGCGGCTCCGGCGCGCCAGCGCTCAGTCAGAGTCCTCCTCCTCCTTGACGGGTCCGCGGTGGCACGCCGGCGTAGCCGCTTCCCGAGCGGGGGAGCGGCGCCGTCGTGGCTGGCTACCCCCCGAAGTCCGAGCGCGCCGACGTGGCGGTGCGTCATAGCTGTCGTCGCTCGAACTCCCCTCAGAGGAGGTGTCGCTGCTGCTGGAAGCATGGCGGCCATCGCCAAGGGCAAGCACATCTTCAAGGTCGCCGCCGCCGTCGCCCACCGGGCAGCACCCCAAGCGCCTGCCGTCCTCCCCGAAGATCTTGATGAAAAGCGCCGCGGCGCCGTCGTGCTTGAAGTGGAGCGTGAGCCTCCCCTCCAGGCCGTGGACGCGAGCGAAGGTCTGCCACCCACCGCTCAAGAAGGCGTAGCCTGCGGGAGTAACCTCGATCTCCACCATCGGCTTGCAGCCACAGACATGCGGGCTCGTTAACCCGCAGCGTCTCCGCGAAGAAGCGCGGGAGCTGCAACCAGGTGATCACCGGCCTCTCCACCAGCACCAGGAACTCCAGGCCCGTATCGGCCATGTGGGCCTGCGGACGCGGTGGCCGAGCACCTACTGCGGGTCTCCCTCCTCGGCCATGGCCGCCGCGCCCGCCGCCTCCGGCTGCGCCAGTAGAGGCACCAGCCCTCGCGGAGGCACGGCCGCGCCCACGGGGTGCTGCTGTTGACACCTCAGTGTACTTGCGAGGACGACCCCTGCTCGTCTTGGGAGGCTGTTGGTCCGGCCCCTCCTGGCAGGCTTTCCCCTTCTCAGCGGCAGAAAACCTCCTCACCGGCGTCATGATCAAGGAGGCGGAGGATGAAGGCAGGGGAGCGAGAAGTAGGAGTGGGCTGCGGGCTCCGTTCCCTCCGCCCATTTATAGCCGGGTGGAGGCCAACCGGCACCTCTCCCCATCCCGGGCAATGATGGCCCTGCGACGTGCGCCGTTTGCTGGTCTGACGGAACGGTTGTCGAGGTGCTGTGGGGAAGTGGAGGCGTCCGCGCCTCGTTGTTTGCCATGCGACAAACTGGGCTCGCAGGCATTTGGGGCCCGCGGCGCTTCGGGCCATCTTCTCCGGCTTCGCCCCGAAGCCAACCCGGGCGCGCCTTGGGCCCGGGGGCTACTGTCGGCGTCCTGGGAACGGGGGTACCCAGAACTGCCTACCTGCGACCCAGGGCGTGGCCCGCTACGGAGGCCTGGTATGGCTCAGCGCGGCTTCACTCAAGACAAGGCCCTCGCGAGAGCCCCGCGCTCGCGAGGGGGACGGCGCCAAGACCCTCGAAGGGAAGAGGCCTCCCCAACCTGCCTCCCGAGGGGCGGAGATCCCTATGCAACGCTCAACCTCGGGAGGTCAGGAGTGACGCAGGCCAAGCCAGGCGGGCACCAGCACGCGCAGAAGGGACAATTTCCTCTTTGGTGCAAAGGAGGCAAGGGTGTACGTAGGTTCCCAAAGACCCCCAAAGGTTTCCATTCCGGTGCAACGAGACCAAGACCACGAACTCCGCAGGATGGACGTCATCGCCGAGCCCACCTCTGCATCACCACTGGCTACTTTGCAGGTGAAGACCACCTTTCGGCAGGATAAGGTGTACTCCTTGTCCCCCTTCGAATTTGGCCGTTGTGGGATCCCTTCCCGCCATTGCGATAAGGGAAGAGGACCCGGGCTGCTATAAAAAGAGGCTAGACCGCTCCGTAGAAGGGGAGACGAATCCAACACCACCCGAGCGCCCTCGCGAGGCAACTCACCACTGTACTAGTTCATCCATAAACCTCCTCGTGAGGCAATCTACCAAAAGGCAGGAGTAGGGTTTTACGCTTCGCAGCGGCCCGAACCTGGGTAAATCCTCGTGTGCTATCTTCTTCCCCACGATTGAGTGAGTTCGTCGGGCTAGGCCGTCGGGTGTGAGCTTGATTACGGAGCCGGAGGGGATCTTCACACGCGCCCCTGTGTTCAAACCTCTTTGGGTTTTGCGGAGCACGAAATTCGACAAAAGCCTTCCTGGGCGTAGCCCCCTCGATGGCGCTGCTCCGCCACTTTTTTCGCCCCCGACTCTCCGCGGCCAACCAATGCTCCGGGTGCGTGTCGCTCTAGTCCGTGGATGCAACGGTCGGCGAGTGCATTAGCATGGAAATTCGCCACGAAGCGAGCGGCTTCCGGAGGCAATGGGTGTTTGTGGATGCCGCTCAGTACAGCCCCCTACTATTGATTCCTTCGTCCCCAGCTGTGCCAAGCTCCGGGTGGCGACACGAGCGGCTCGACGACCCGAGGCTGTCATGGGTGACGCAGAGGCTCGAGGCCCTGAAGGCGGAGGGGGTGACAACAGCGATGGTTGTTAGGGAGATCCTCTGTTGGCGAATCGCCCCTCTCCAGCACCATTCTCGCCCAATGTGGGCCTTTATTGGTCCGCCAGACACCATGCGGATCAGCGCGGACAGCCTACCACCAGAGGTGCTGGTTGAGCTGCTCAAGACTTTGACCGGTGAGGCGGCCGGCAGGCTGCCTGAGCGGGCGCTCCCCTTGTACAATTGCAAGGACAAAGCGGCCCTCGCCAAGGGAATGCCTCGCTTCGACCAATGGGGGCTTCTTCCCGAAGGACACGAGGGGTCTCGAGACAATCCCTTCCTAGCAATCCCTCAGTCAGAGCGCCTGCGGGGCCAGGAAGCCCCAACCAAGGCTGAGGAAGATGACGACTCTGCGCCCGCGTCGGCCTGCCAGCAGCCCGTTTCAAAGCCCGCTGACGCCGGTGGTGCCTCCCTGCCCGAGGGCGCGGCTCCCCCTAGCGATGTGGGGGGCGGCCCAGGAAACCTCGGATCAACCGGGCCCAGGCCCCGCTCCCCGATAGGAAATGCTGGGCGCAGCCCCTGCGCTCGTCCCATGAAGGAGGGTCGGGTCAACGCCGAGGCCGCACAACCACCTCCTGGGGCCCGCCCTAGGAAAAGTCCCTGGCCGGGGAGCAGCTCTGGTGCGCTGCGTGGAGCGCTAAGGAAGAGGAAGTGGACCGCCAGGGATGAGTGAGTACCCCGTTTCCCTCGTTTGTCTCCACGTCTAAGCGTCCCTAAATACCGAATCTTCTTTTCTCGCAGGCCCCCTTTCATCAGAAAGGCCCTAGAACCTCGTATTTTGGTTCCGGCCTCCCCTCCGTCTGGCTTGTCTAGGGGTCGCGTGGGGGACGTGCCCCGCCAAGGCACGGCCGGCACGCCCGAGCATAAGGCTGTCTCACCGCCGCCCGTCAGAACCTCGAGGCGCGAAACGACTGATTCCTCCTCATCCCCTGCGAGAGGCACCGCCTTCGGGGATGAGACAGCGGACCCTCAAGGGGCGGCTCCGGGAGACCACCCCTTAGACTCCAGCGCGCCTGCGACCACGGCGGGCGCCGGCTCAGCGGGGACAAGGTCGCCGCTCTTCGTTGATGCCCAGGTCGACTTCGGGACCGTGCCCAAGGACCTGGACGCCCCTGAGGGTGGCCTGGGCTCACAGCGCTCATCGCCCGGGGCGATGAGCGAGGAGCCGACGCCCCCCAATCATCAGCCCCCTGCCTGCAGTGTCGGGGACACAGGTTCCGACGTGGATTGGGCCCTTGCACTCGTGAGATCCCGGACCACGATCCGGCCCGGCCTCTGGTGGAGCGCCGCAGACGTGCTGAGCCAGCTCGATGCGGAGCTTCGGGACGACGACGCGTGCCTTGCCGAAGAGCGGCTATGCCTGGCGCAAGGATGGCATCAGCTGGAGCTCGCCACCAAGCTAAGCCGCCGCCAGCACAAGGCGGCGCGCGTGATACTTGTGATCTGTGTTGGGTTTTCTGTGAAGAGGAACGGGTAACTGCAGCACAAAGTGGGTAAGTATTTCCCTCAGTTATGAAACCAAGGTTTATCGAACCAATAGGAATATCACTTCTCAACCGTCTTCAGCGACTGCACACAAAAGAACAAACGACTTGCACCCAACGCGGGCAAGAGGGTTGTCAATCCCCTTGATCTCGTTATTTGCAAGAAAATGAGTTGTGTAGATAATTGTTGATAAATATAAATTGCAAAATAAAATAAAAGGTAAATAATAACAGCAAGGTAGCAATTGTGTTTGCGAATATAGAAGTGAAAAGACCCGGGGGGCATAGTGTTCCCCAGCAGCATCTCTCATGTAGGCAATGTACGGAGGGTAACAAATTACAGTTGGGCAATTGACAGAAAAGCGGATAGTTATGCGATATTTGCGGCAATGATCATGTCTATATAGGCATCACGTCCATAAGCAAATAGGCCGACTCCTGCTTGCACCTATTACTATTACTCCACCCATCGACCGCTATCCAACATGCATCTAGAGTATTAAGTAAAACAGAGTAATGCTTGGAGACATGATCTAGACAAAGTGCACTCTATCGATGTGTAATAATTTGAATAAACCCCATCTTTTTATCCTTAGTAGCAACAACACAAAGACGTATCTTCTCGCCTTCTGTCACTGGGATATAGAAACCCGTCAGGTTGAACCTACTACAACGCACCACTCCCACCGATGAAATATCAATCTACTTGGCCAAAGTACATCGATAGATCAGAGAGCATTACGAAGCTATAATGATCATGAAATTAATAGACAATATATATTATAGGTATCTCAAATACTTTTCATGAATAATCAGAACATAAACCCACAATTCATCGGATCCCAACAAACATACCGCACAAACTAATTACATCGGATAGATCAAAGCGAAGATGCGATGATCATTGTATTGAAGATCATATGAGAGAGACATAGCCATCTAGGTACTAGCTATGGACCCGTAGGTCTATGGTGAACTACTCACACATCATCATGAGGGCAACAAGGTTGATGAAGAGGCCCTCCGTGATCGATCCCCCCTCCGGCAAGGTGCCGGAACGGAGCTCCAGATGGACTCGCGGCGGAACCGAGACTTGCGGTGGCGAAAAAAGGTTTTTGAGGTGTTCCTGAGGGTTTCCAGGGTTAATGAGAATTTATAGGACGGAGAACGAGGTAGGGAGGGCGTCAGAGGGCCCACAAGCCAACAAGGCGTGCCCCCCTGGGGTCGCGCCCTGATAGCTTGTGGAGCCTACCTGAGGCTCCCGGCTATCCTCCGAGGCTTGTTGGTCTTCTTTTGGTCTAGAAAAAATCATCAAAAAGTTTCGTGGCAATTGGACTCCATCTGGTAAAGGAAATCTGCAAAGTGAAAAACACGCAGAAAACAGCAACTGGCACTGGGCCCTGGGTCTACAGGTTAGTGCTCAAAAATATTATAAATTGGTAAATAATGACCCAAAAAGTATCTAAGAATGACAATATATCAGCATGGAACAATCAAAAATTATAGATACGTTGGAGACGTATCAAGCATCCCCAAGATTAATTCCTGCTCGTCCTCGAGTAGGTAAATGATAAAAACAGAGTTTTTGATGTGACATGCTATCCACTATGTAATCTTTTGCATGTATGCTCATTGAGAAATGACGAATCAAATAAACATTAACATAGTAATACTTATAAGTATAAGGAACAAAATCATTAATTTTGTCAAAGCATACGATCCTCAAAAGATGTCTAACCCTTATTCATCATATATAATTAGCAAAGCATGGATCCATCTTCACCACATTAATACAAATGTCAAGCATCACGATGCCCAAATTAGGCAATTGGATCGTAGTTTTTCAAGGTGCATAAACTTTTTATTCTTCACGCAATACATGAGCGTGAGCCATTGGACATAGCATTAGGTGGAATAGAGTATGGTGGTAGATATCAATAGGGTAAAAGTGGAGAAGATAGTCTCACATCAACTAGGCGTATCAACGGGCTATGGAGATGCCCATCGATAGATGTCTATGCAAGGAGTAGGGATTGCCATGCAAAAATGATGCACTAGAGCTATAAGTGTATGAAAGCCCGAATGAAGCTAATTGGGTGTGCATCCAACTTGCTTGCTCATGAAGACCTCGGGCATTTGAGGACGCCCGATATCGGAATATACAAACCAAGTTCTAAAATAATGAAATTCCCACTAGCAATATGGAAGTGATATAACATGAGACTCTTGACATATAAGGAACATGGTGCCACTTTGAGGCACAAGTGTGGTAAAGGATAGTAGCAAAGTCCCTTCTCTAATTTTCTCTCATACATTTATATATATATATATATATATATATATATATATAAATAAATAAATATATATATATATATATATATATATATATATATATATGGTGGGCTCATTTTGCCTCCTCCATTTTCATTTTCATCCGGAGACTCTTCCCGACTTGTGGGGGAGTCATGGTCTCCATCATTCTTTCCTCACTGGGACAATGCTCTAACAATGATGATCATCACACTTTTATTTACTTACAACTCAATATGGAGAACTGGTATGAAGATATGACTCTATATGAATGCCTCTGGCAGTGTACCAGGATGTGCAATGATCTAGCATGACATGTATCAAAAATATATACGGTGGCTTTGCCACAAATACTATGTCAGCTCTATATGATCATGCAAAGCAATATGATAATGAACGAACTAGTCATGTGAAGTGACGATGGAATTTGCATGGCAATATATCTCGGAATGGCTATGGAAATGCCATGATAGGTAGGTATGGTGTCTGTTTTGAGGAAGATATAATAAGGCTTATGTGTGACAGAGCATATCATGTCACAGGGTTTGGATGCACTGGCGAGAGTTGCACCGATCCTCGAGGTGAGAATGGGCTATGCACGGTACCGAAGAGGCTAGCAAATATGGGAATGTGTGATTGTGTATGTCCATGGTTTCACATTAGTCATAAAGAACTCATATACTTATTGCAAAGTTGTATTAGTTTTAACACAAATCAAAGAATTCTCCGCATGCCCCGATGGAAGAGGTTGGGAGGAGTTAACCATCGCGCGCTTCCGACCCGAAACAACACTAGGATTTCAACGAGGAATAGAAATGCTCCCACATAATCACCATGCGCTTTTCATTTTTAGACAAATAAGAAATTAACACCTCTGAATATCGACACTTTGATAAATTAAAAAATTTGAACTCACACCTTTTCATATTACTACATCAATATTATCAATCCTCATTCTCCATATGTGCTACATGATGGTTTTGATTATCACTCATTGGATACGTAATATTTTTGGACTAGTCTTATTACCCATGCAAATTAACATCACTATTTGATAACTGTCAAACAAATGTAAGTGAAGAACGGGAGTGAAATCATTTCTATAAAATCTACACGCCACCGTGCTCAAAAAGATATAAGTGAAGTACTAGAGCAACTGCCGAGCTCAAAAGATATAAGTGAAGCACATAGAGTATTCTAGCAAATTATGATGAATGTGTGTATCTCTTAAATAGGTGTGTCCAGAAAATGATGATTGTGGCAAACTTGAAAGTAAAAGGAAACAAAAGCAAATGACGCTCCAATCAAAACTCATATCATGTGACGAATAAAAATATAGCTCCAAGTGACATACCGATGAATTGAGACGAAAGAGGGGATGCCTTCCCGGGGCATCCCCAAGCTTAGACGCTTTAGTATTCCTTAGAATATTACCTTGGGGTGCCTTGGGCATCGCCAAGCTTAGGCTCTTGCCTCTCTTCATTCTTTGGCTCATCGTGATAACACCCAAAACTTGAAAACTTCAATCACACAAAACTCAACAAAACTTCGTGAGATCCGTTAGTATAAGCGACATATCAAATACTTTAGGTACTGTTATAAATTAATTCAAATTTCAATTTAGCATAATAGGTACTGTGTTTTAACCTCTACATGGCTTATACCCCCCAAGACAATACATAGCATCATCAAAACAAGCAAACTATGCATGTAAAACAGAATCTCATTAAAACAGAATAGTATGTAATGATATGTAGACATGCAAATTTATATTACTCTAAAAATTCTGAAAACTTAGGACAACCTGAATAATTTGCATTGAAATATTCTGTAAAAATTTCAGACAAAGATCACGTTCCTGTAAAAAATGAAAATTCCTGTACTGAATGTTAAAGTTTCTGTTTTTGCACCGTATCAATTCTACTCATCATGTGGGTCATCCCAAAGGCTTTACTTGGCACAAACACTAATTAAAACATAAAAAAATAATCATTACAGAGGCAATAAGCATGTTATAACAACCAAACATAAAGTAAAATTAAAAAAAGTAAGATAACTATTGGGTTGCTTCCCATCAAGCGCTATTGTTTTATGCCCCTAGCTAGGCATAATGCAACGTTTCAGGTATTGTCATCTTTGACACTCTACCCAGAAGTGGCTCTCATAATTGATTCATCAGGTGCTTTAATTCTATTTCTAGGAAAATGTTCCATCCCTTTCTTCAATGGAAATTGGAACCTTATATTTTCCTCTTTCATGTCAATGATTGCACCTATAGTTCGTAGGAAAGGTCTACCAAGTATTATGGGACAAGAAGGATTGCAATCAATATCAAGCACAATAAAATCTACAGGCACATAATTTTTTTTTGGAATAATAAGCACATCATTTATTCTACCCAAAGGTTTCTTAATGGTATAATCCGCAAGATGCAAGTTAAGGGAACAATCTTCAATATTAGTGAGACCAAGCACATCACAAAGAGTTTTAGGTATAGTTGAAACACTAGCACCAAGGTCACACAAAGCATTGCACTCATATTTGTTTATATTTATTTTGATAGTAGTTTCCCACTCATCATGCAATTTTCTAGGAATAGAAACTTCAAGCTCAAGTTTCTCATCATAAGCTTTTATCATTGCCTCTACTATATGTTCGGTAAAAGCCTTGTTTTGCTCATAAGCATTAGGTGAGCTAATAATGGTTTGAAACAAGAAAATACATTCTCCTAATTAGCAGCTCTTATAATTAAAATCCTTGTAATTCAAGATAGGTGACACATCACTAGACAAAGTTTTAACCTCTCCAAAGTCGGGTTTTTTCAGTTTTAGCATTGGAATCCTCACTCACCAAGCAAACGGGATCCTCCTTAGCTAGAGTTGGTTCAACTCCAGTATTTATCATTTATATTCATAGAGTTAAACAAATAATCAATAGGAGTAATGCCAATCATTTTTAATATCTTCATCATGGTTCTGGTAAAAACCGGGTGGAATAGCTTTTTCTAGGAATTTCCGCTTATCTCTCAAATTAGCGGTCCTCTCCTTACTTTCATTAACACACAAATGGATAGATTTGATAGTCTCATTAAAATCATGTTTGGGTGGCAAAGTTTTACTTTTAAGAGTTTCCACATCAATCGCAATTATATCCACATTTTTAGCCAAAGTATCAATCATATGCAATTTTTCTTCTACCGTAGTGTTGAAAACCTTTTGAGAATTAATAAATTCTTTAATTGTATTCTCAATATCATAGGACATCGTATTAGAATTGGTAGAAGGATTTCCATAAGAATTACCATATGAGTTTCCATAGTTGTTAGGAGGATTACCGGGATACGGCCTAGCATTGAAATTGCCTCTATAAGCATTATTGTTGAAATTATTTCGCGAGACAAAGTTCACATTAATACCATCATTATTTTTTTCAATCAAAGTAGAAAAGGGCATATCATTTGGATCAACATTGGCATTTTTATTAGCAACCACATTCATAAGAGCATCCACTTTTTCACTCAAAGTAGCGATTTCTTCAACAGAATTTACCTTCTTACCAGTTGGAGCTCTCTCGGTGTGCCATTGAGAATAATTTGCCATGATGTTGTCTAGAAGTATGGTAGACCCTCCTAAGGTCACATCCATAAAGGTACCACCTGCAGCAGAATCTAGAAGATTTCTAGACACAAAGTTTAGTCCCGCATAGAATTTTTTTTATAATCATTCACAAATTCAAGCCATGGGTAGGAAAATTTCTTATCATTAATTTCATTCTCTCCCAAGCTTGTGCAACATGCTCTTTATCTTGTTGTTTAAAATTCATTATTTGATTTCTAAGAGAGATGATCTTAGCAGGAGGAAAATACTTGCCAATAAAAAGCATCTTTACACTTATCCCATGTTCCAATACTATTGCGAGGTAAAGATGAAAACCAAACCTTTGCTTTATATCTAAGTGAAAAAAGAAATAATTTTAATTTTACAATATCATTATCCATATCCCTTTTATTTTGCATATCACATAATTCAACAAAGGTATTAAGATGTGAAGCGGGATCCTCATTAGGACTTCCCGAAAATTGATCTTTCATGACAAGTTTCAGCAATGCAGCATTAATATAAAAAACCTCCGCACTAGTGGCGGGTGGTATAGGAGTACTAATAAAATCATTATTATTAGTATTTGAGAAGTCACCCAACTTAGTAGTATCTTGAGACATGATGACCACACGAGCAAAGTAGCAAGCAAGACAAGTAAACTAGCAAGCAACAAAGTAAACTAGTAACAATCAAAGATAAATATTTTTGTATTTTTTAATTTTATGAGACACCCTAAATATAACAGAAAATAAAAAAGAAGAAAAAGTGAATGAAAATTTGTGAGAAGCTAGTTGATAGTTGATGATGATATTCCCTGGCAACGGTGCCAGAAATCCATCCTGATACTTGTGATCTACGTTGGGTTTTCCATGAAGAGGAACAGATAATTGCAGCACAAAGTGGGTACGTATTTCCCTCAGTTATGAAAACAAGGTTTATAGAACCAATAAGAATATCACTTCTCAACCATCTTCAACGACTGCACACAAAAGAGCAAATGACTTGCACCCAACGCGTGCAAGAGGGTTGTCAATCCCCTTGATCTCGTTATTTGCAAGCAAATGAGTTGTGTAGATAATTGTTGGTAAATTGCAAAATAAAATAAAAGGTAAATAATAACAGCAAGGTAGCAATTGCGTTTGCGAATATATAAGTGAATAGACTCAGGGGCCATAGTGTTCCCTAGCGGCATCTCTCATGTAGGCAACGTACGGAGGGTAACAAATTAATGTTGGGGAATTGATAGAAAAGCGGATAGTTATGCGATATTCATGGCAATGATCATGTCTATATAGGCATCACGTCCATAAGAAAATAGGCCGACTCCTGCCTGCACCTATTACTATTACTCCACCCATCGACCGCTATCTAGCATGCATCTAGAGTATTAAGTAAAACAGAGTGATGCTTGGAGAACAATGGCATGATGTAGACAAAGTGTACTCTATCGATGTGTATCAATATGAATAAACCCCATATTTTTATCCTTAGTAGCAACAACACAAAGACGTATCTTCTCCCCTTTTCTCACTTGGATATAGAAACCCGCCAGGTTGAACCTACTACAACGCACCACTCCCACCGATGAAATATCAATCTACTTGGCCAAAGTACATCAATAGATCGGAGAGCATTACGAAGCTATAATGATCATGCAATTAAGAGACAATATATATCAGAGGTATCTCAAATACTTTTCATGAATAATCTGAACATAAACCCACAATTCATTGGATCCCAACAAACACACCGCACAAAAGAATTACATCGGATAGATCAAAGCGAAGATGCAATGATCATTGTATTGAAGATCATATGAGAGAGAGATAGCCATCTAGGTACTAGCTATGGACCCATAGGTCTGTGGTGAACTACTCACACATCATCATGAGGGCAGCAAGGATGATGAAGAGGCCCTCCGTGATCGATCCCCCCTCCGGCTGGGTGCCGGAATGGAGCTCCAGATGGGCTCGCGGTGGAACAGAGACTTGCGGTGGCAGAAAAAGGTTTTCGAGATGTTCCTGAGTGTTTCCAGAATTAATGAGAATTTATAGGACGGAGAGCGAGGTCGGGAGGGCCTCAGGGGCCCACAAGCCAACAGGGCGTGGTCCCCCTGGGATCGCGCCCTGATAGCTTGTGGAGCCTCCCTGAGGCTCCGGGCTATCCTCCAAGGCTTGTTGGTCTTCTTTTGGTCCAGAAAAAATCATTAAAAAGTTTCGTGGCAACTCGACTCCATTTGATAAAGGAAATCTGCAAAGTGAAAAACACGTAGAAAACAGCAACTCGCACTAGGCACTGGGTCAATAGGTTAGTGCTCAAAAATATTATAAATTGGGAAATAATGACCCAAAAAGTATCTAAGAATGATAATATATCAGCATGGAACAATAAAAAATTATAGATACATTGGAGAGGTATCAGCACGCAAAGAACGAGGCGTCCGTTGCTAAGGCGGAGGCAGCACGTGACCATGCTTTCTAGGAACCCGCCGAGGCCGACCTACGCCGCGATGCCGCAGAGGCCCGCGAGCGGGAGCTTTTGACCTCAAATGTTGCTTTGGAGTGGAAGCTTCAAGAGCTGAAGGATGCCCTCTCCTCCGGCGGCAAAGAACTGGTCGCGCGCGAGGCCAACCTTCGGTCCCGCGAGCATGACCTAGCCCAGACGTCTTCGGACCAGAGCTTGGACCGCGAGCGGCTAGAAACACTGGACTGCAACGTGACCGCCACCCTCACCACTTACGAACAGCGCATCGTGAAAGCTAACGACAAGCTGGCAGCCAAGGAGAAGAGGATCTAGGAGGACGCTGACCTGAGGATCGAACATGCCCTATAGGCCGCCGCCAAGGAGCATAGCAACAAGCTCGCACAGAAGGAGGGTCGCTTCAAGGCGCAGCGCGGGGAGCTGTAGCGTGAAATTGAGGGCCTTCAAGTGGTGCGGACCGAGGCAGAACGGTGTCGAGAGGCCGCGCTGAAAGCCAAAGCCGTTGCTGAAGCCGACCTGGCGTCACTCCATGCACAGGTGGGTGACGTTACGTCCCTTGTAGAGCGGGCGGTGGAGGAGGTGAACCGGGCCCGCGGGCGACAGCATGTGCGTTCCCAGATGTTCTGCGCCCTGGAGTTGCGGGCACAACGCGCCCTTGGCTCCCTTTGCAAGGAGGGCGTCCCCAGCCCGCTTGCGTTAGAGGTTGCAAGTTATCTTGACTTCTTCACCAAGGTCGTAGAGCGACTTGAAGCGGGCTCCAAGAGGATGGGCATGATCATTGAGGAAGAGTGTCGCGACCTTCTTAACTAGGCATTGACGCGTGTCTTCAGCCACCTGCTTCGCGCCAAGCCCAGCTTTGACTTTGAGGTCTTGATGGATCAAGTGCCTGAGGAGATCCATGGTGCCCTAGCAGAGGTTGTGGAAGATTATGTGGGCGCACTGAGCATGCAGTTTGCCCCTGACGACTGTGAGGACCAAGGAGGGCCAACGGCCTTGGAGGCGCTGGTGGCGATGGAGGCAGCGCGTCTCCCTAGACTTTCTTTTGTTTATTCCGCCTACTCCTGTCCGCAGCCATGCTGGGGCACGTAGTCTGTGACTCTTGCTTGTGTCTTTTATTATTGCGGGGCCCTTTTGGACTTTTACAGAATTTCCCTCAACATCTTCTCCTGCTGTGCTTGCTTTTCCTTCCGCTGCCGCTAAAAGCTAACCTCCTCACGAGGCCCATCCGCTAGTGGAAAGTGGGGCTCCTGAAGCCCAGTCTTTAAAGAATGACGCTCTCATTGGCTCGTTCGCGTGCGCCGCGTGAGGAGACCAGGCACCCTAGACCTTGGTGAGGTAACGCGCGTAGGGGCAGGCTTGCGGCTGTCGGATTTGGGCTCCGCAAAACCCTTAAGATTCGAACACAGGGGCGTGAGCGAAGATCCCCTGCAGCCTCGCCCTACCAAGCTCGCTATACGATGGTTAGGATGATGAACTCGCCCGATGACGAGGAAGAAGATGCACACGGTGATTTACCCAGGCTCGGGCCGCTACGAAGCGTAATACCCTGCTGTCGGCGTTTTGGGAACGGGGGTACCCAGACCTGCCTGCCTGCGGCCTAGGGCATGGCCCACCTCGTCAGCCAAACACGGCCTGGCGCGACTCTACTCAAGGCAAGGCCCTCGCGAGGGTCCCGGGCTCGCGAGGAAGAATAGCACCAGGATCAGGAGGGGGTGGGCCTCCTCAGCCCCCCTCCGGAAAAGCGGAGATCTCTATGAAGAACCCGGCCTCAGGAGTCAAGGATGACGCAAGGAAGGACAGGCGGGCGCTAGCGCGCCAGACGGTGCAGTTTCCCCTTTGGTGCAAAGGGAGCAGGGACGTACGCGGGTTCCCAAAGCGCCTCCGAAAGGTTTCCATTCCGGTGCAACAAGACCACGACCACGAGCCCCGCCGGGCGGATGTCATCGCCGAGCCCACCTCTGCATCATCGACAGCTACTTTGCAGGTGAAGACCACCTTTGGACAGGGCGGGGATGTACTCCTGTCCCCCTTCGAATTTGGTCGTTGTGGGATCCCTTCCCGCCATTGCGATAAGGGAAGAGGACCCGGGCCGCTGCTATATTTAGAGACTAGGCTGCACCGTAGAGAGGGGGAGGACGAACTCACCAACACAAGACAAGGCCGAGAGCCAAGAACACCACTCGAGCACCCTCGCGAGGCTCGGGACCACTGTACTAGTTCATCCACCACACCTCCCCGAGAGGTAATCCACCAAAGCAGGAGTAGGGTATTATGCTTCACAGCGGCCCGAACCTGGGTAAACCACCGTGTTCATCTTCTTCCTCGTCATCGTGCAAGTTCGCCATAGTAACCATCGAGTAGCGAACCTGGGTAGGGCGAGGCTGCAGGGAATCTTCACACACGCCCCTGTGTTCGAATCTTGAGGGTTTTGCGGAGCCCAAAATCCGACATTTGGCGCACCAGGTAGGGGGCGTGTCGAAGCTTCCCCACTCGCAGCGACAGTCGAGCCTAGGTTCGGCAACCCCATGGCGGACGAGATCCCCGACGCCAGCCGGCCCTTGGCGCGCGGTGGCGCCGGGACGCGCAGGGCCAGCCCCGCGGTCGCCTGCATCCTCGGCGGGTCGCAGGCGCCCTCCTCCAACCGCCAGGTCAAGCAGTTCCTCTGCCGCGTAGGAGCGGTTTGGCCGCGACCCGAGCCCGCGCTGCCCCGTACGTGGCCGGAGAACTACATCACCTTCGGTCCCGACGACCACCCCAAGACGACGACAGCCGCCGGAACGCTCCCCATGTTGTGCACGCCAACCATAAGCGGCGTGGCCATCTCCAAGACCCTCATAGACGGCGGCGCAGTCCTCAACGTCATCTCCGTGGAGGCCTTCGACGCGCTGCAGCTACCACGTGACCAACTCGCGCCTTCAAGGCCCTTCTCTGGGGTGGTCGGGGGGTCCGTCGTCCCCGTGGGGCGGGTGCGCCTCCCCGTCACCTTCGGCACCCGCTCCAACTTCCGCACCGAGCAGGTCGACTTCGACATCGCCCACATCCACCTCCCATACAACGCGATACTTTGCTACCCTGCCCTCGCCCAGTTCATGGCGGCAACGCACCCGGGCTACAACGTCGTCAAGATGCCCGGGAGCGGCGGCATCCTCACCATCGTGGGAAATGTCGAGGACGCGTCCCATGCGCTCAAGCTCACCTACAAAGCGGTGGCCGCGGCGCGCCCCGGTGCAGAGGACGCCGCGCAGGTCACGGAGGACTCCGGAGGTGTCCTCGACGTCGCGCCGGTAAAGAAGAGGCAGCTGTTCTCCCAGAGTCGGGCGGAGACGAAGCAGGTGCCTGTGGACGAAGGAAACCCTGGCCCTACCTTCACCATCGGCGCCGACTTGCCCCAAGATCATGAGAGGGCGTTCGTGGCCTTCCTTCGTGCGAACAAGGACGCGTTCGCGTGGAGCGCCTCCGACCTGGTGGGGGTCCCGAGGGACGTGATCGAGCACCACCTCATGGTGTGCCCGAACGCACGTCCGGTGAAGCAAAAGGCAAGAAGGCAAGCTCAGGAGAAGTAGGTGTTCATTGCCCAGGAGGTCGGCAAGCTGAGGGAGGCCGGGGTCATCCAGGAGGTGCGCTACCCGGAGTGGCTTGCCAACCCGGTGGTCGTCCCGAAGAAGTGCGGGAAGGAGCGTATGTGCGTCGACTTCACGAGCCTCAACAAAGCCTGTCCCCAAGACCCATTCCCGCTGCCACGCATCGATCAGATCGTGGACTCTACCGCGGAGTGCGACCTCCTATGCTTCCTGAACGCTTTTTCGGGCTATCATCAGATCAAAATGGCAGTGGAAGACGTCGAGAAGACGGCATTCCTCACCTCGTGCGGGGTGTTTTGCTACACGTGCATGCCCTTCGGGCTGCGGAATGCTGGGGCAACCTTCCAGCGGCTGATGCACATCGCACTAGGGCCGCAACTCGGGAGGAACGCAGAAGCTTACATCGACGACATTGTGGTCAAGTCCAGGGTGGCCAAGACCCTGATCGAGGACTTAGAGGAGACATTCGCCAGCCTGAGGGAGGTGAACCTGAAGCTCAACCCCGAGAAGTGCGTCTTCGGGTTCCCCTCGGGCAAGCTGCTCGGTTTCCTGGTGTCGCACCGGGAAATCAAGGCAAACCCGGAGAAGGTCAAGGCCATAAGCAAGATGAGCGCGCCCCAGACCCTCAAGGAAATGAAGAAATTGGCAGGTTGCGTGACCTCCTTGGGGCGCTTCATCTCCAAACTCAGCGAACGGGCCCTGCCGTTCTTCAAGATCATGAAAAGGAAGGGCCCCTTCGAGTGGACCCCGGAGGCGGACGCGGCCTTCGAGGAGCTCAGGCAATACCTCACGAGCCCGCCGGTGATGGTGGCACCTCGCCCTCGGGAGCCCCTGTTACTACCTGGCTGCCACCCCCACTCCGCCAGCGCTGCATTGGTGGCAGTCAGGGAGAAGCAAGCCGACCCACGCGCCACATCGACGGGCGCCGGCGGGCCCCCAAGCATGGAGCAAGGGGGCTCGCAGGATCCCAAGGAGCCCGCTTCTCCCCAAGCCGGTGCTCCGGAGGCCCCAGCCGCTCTGACGGCCCCTGAAGTGCCCAACCCTCATGAGGCCCCAGCCGCTCCGACGGCCCCTGAAGCGCTCAACCCTCATGAGGTCCCAGCCGCTCCGACGACCCCTGAAGCGCTCAACCCTCATGAGGCCCCAGCTGCCACTGCAGGGGGCACCGCCACGGGGCAGGACACCGCAGGAGACCTCACCCTCATCGAGCACCCAGTGTACTACGTCAGTACAGTGCTACGGGACGTGCGCTCACGCTACCCCATGCAACAGAAGCTCCTCCTAGCGCTTCTTGTCACTTCGAGGAAACTGCGCCACTACTTCCAGGGATATCCCATCAAGGTCGTCTCTGCATACCCTTTGGAGAAGGTCCTGTGCAACCCCAACGCGGCGGGGAGAGTCGCCGAATGGAACATCGAGTTGCAGGCCTTCAACATAGAGTTCAGCACGACCAGGGTCATCAAAGGGGCAGCCCTAGCAGACTTCGTGGCGGAGTGGACGGACGCCCCTGACCGGGGGCTGGACGGAAGCCGGTCCCTCACCCCTGGCGATGAGGCTCCTGAAGTTTGGGTCATGCATTTCGACGGAGCCATCACGCGCATGGGAGCGGGGGCTGGGGTCGTGCTCACTTCCCCGGCAGGAGACAAGCTCCATTACACTGTATAGCTCTGTTTCCAGCTTGGAGAGAAGGTCTCCAACAACATCGCGGAGTACGAGGGCCTCATTGCCGGCCTCAAGGCGGCGGCGGCCTTGGGGGTGCGGTGCCTCACCATCATGGGCGACTCCCAGCTCCTCGTCAACTTCTCCAACAAAGAGTATACACCCAAGGACGAGCATATGGAGGCGTACTTGGAAGAGGTACGTAAGATTGAAAAACGTTTTCAGGGCTTGGAATTGCAGCACATCCCGCGCGGCGCGAACAAGGAGGCCGATGACATCGCCAAGAGGGCGTCACGCCGTGAGCCCCAGGAGCCGGGCGTCTTCGAGGAGCGGCTCTTCAAACCCTCCGCGGCGCCACCCGCTGAGGACCTGGCGCCACAAAGTAAGGAGCTCCCCCTAGCGCCGCCCTTGGGGGCTCCGGACTGTGGCCAGGCCTCAGGAGCCCGACTGCTCCTGGCACTGGAGCCTCAGGATGATGACTGGATGCAGGAGTTCAGGACGTACCTACTTCACGGCACGCTACCGGAAAAGGAGGAAGACGCGGAGCGCATAGCACGGCAGGCCACGACCTACTGCTTGCAGGACGGCGACTTGTACCGCAGGCGCCCAAACGATGTCGCGCTGCGGTGCATCTCCAAGGAGCAGGGGTGCGAGCTGCTGGCAGACATCCACGGAGGGGACTGCGGACACCACTCCTTATCGCGCACACTTGCAGGGAAGGCGTTCTGGTCAGGCTTCTACTGGCCCTCGGTGCTAAACGACGCCATCGAGCTGGTCTGGTCTTGCGAGGCCTGCCAGTTCCACGCCAAACAAATTCACCAGCCCGCCCAGGGCCTCTAGACCATCCCGCTCTCCTGGCCCTTTGCGGTCTGGGGGCTGGATATACTGGGGCCCTTCCCACGGGCAGCGGGCGGGTACCGCTACCTCTACGTCGCCATCGACAAGTTCACCAAGTGGGCGAAGGTGGAGCCCGTGCGCACCATCCCAGCTGGATCGGCCGTCAAGTTCATCAAGGGCATCGTGAGCCGATTCGGCGTCCCCAACCGCATCATCACCGACAACGGTTCGCAGTTCACAAGTAACCTCTTCAAGACCTATTGCGCTAACATTGGAACGCAGATATGCTACGCCTCGGTAGCCCCCCAAGGAGCAACGGCCAGGCAGAGCGCGCCAACATGGAAGTCCAGCGAGGCCTCAAGATAAGGAGCTTCAAGAAGAAGCTGGCGGCTTGCGGCAGGGGTTGGGTCGATGAGCTCCAGTCCATGTCGTGGTCCATCCGCACCACCATGACTAAGCCCACCGGCGAGACCCCGTTCTTCCTCGTCTATGGAGCCGAAGCCATCCTCCCCCACGAGGTCAAGCACCGCTCCCTGCGGGTCTTGGCATTCGACGAGGAGCGTCAGAGTTCCGCGCAAGGAACGGACCTCGTGCTCGGGGAGGAGGCACGTCGTCGAGCCTCGCTCCGAGCTGCGAGGTACCAGCAGGCGCTACGGCACTACCACTGCCGTAACATCCGCTCCAGGACCCTCGAAGTCGGAGACCTTGTCCTGAGGCGGGTTCTCTCCAGGGAGGGCGTCCATAAGCTCTCGCCCATGTGGGAGGGCCCGTTCAAGGTCACTCATGTCTCCAGGCCTGGTGCCGTGCGCCTGGAGACTCAGGACGGGGTCCCCATCCAGAATGCCTGGAACATCCAGCACCTCCGAAAGTTCTACCCATGACACTCTCACGTAATAATGAGTGGGCTGTATACGCCCGGAGCCCCCCGAGGACGTGGAGGGGTTCCTTCCCACGCAACGTGGAAGCCACAGCTCCGCGCTGGCGGACAACACTGCCCTCCAATGGCTATGCCCATGCAACGTGGATGCCCTACGCTCAGCGCTGGGGGAAGACGAAGATGAAGACTAGTCTAGGTGCCAGCCGCGGCTGTTATTTGCTCTTCTTATGTTTGGATTTGCCAACTTTTCTGGAACAAAACTCGGGGTTTTTCCAAATCATGTTTTAACGAAACGGGTCAGGGATTTGTTTTCATCGCCATTTACTATCTTGGGTTTTCTATCTTCGGGTCGAGCACTCGCCTGCTCCCCTCCCCCTCGCACCCCGCGAGTGGGGGTTGGGGGGCACGGTGCTCGCACCTTGCCAAGGCCTTGGCGCCCGGATCCTCGCGTGGTACTCCCGGATGAGTTAGCAGGCGTGTGGCGCTTCATACTCGCTCGGGGGCTCCACTCATGGCCCAACGCACCGTCTCGGAACCTCGGGAGGCCCACCCCTCTCGGGGCGAAACAAAAAATTTTCTTGGGGGAGCCGCTTGAACGTCAAAGGGGGCTCCTGAGCAGAACGCCTCAGGAGCCTTACCAGTCATATAGCCACTCGTCCCTCGATGTCGTCCTTGGTTATCCGGTCGGCATCGAGGGTGTCGAGGCCTCGCCCCGTAGTTGCGTCCTTGGTGATCCGGTCGTACATTACGGTGGTAGGGAAATGTGCGGGACTGGGACCTGCCGACGTAGAGCTGCTTGAGCGTCAAAGGGGGCTCCTGAGCAGCATGCCTCAGGAGCCTTACCGGTCATATAGCCACTCGCCCCTTGATGTCGTCCTTGGTGATCCGGTCGGCATCGAGGGTGTCGAGGCCTCACCTCGTAGTTGCGTCCTTGGTGATCCGGTCGTACACTACGGTGGTAGGGAAATGTGCGGGACTGGGGCCTGCAGACACAGAGTGCCGAAAGGGCTCCCAACCTGTCTCACCCGTACGAAGAAGAGGTCCACAGGACGTCCGGACTTCCCAAGCGCCATAGCCACGCCTCCCCGACCCTGGAGCCTACCGCGAGCATGTCAAGCTAAGTACCCTAATGACAACCGGAAGGCGGTCTCAACTAACAAAAATGCAAAGGCCAGGGCACGTAACAGAAGCGCTGATAAAAAGAGGCAAGCGCCCAAATTCTTTACACGCCCACAGGGCCTCCCTTGGTTCTTTGATTGCAGGAGCAGGAAAAGAGGTGGAGAAAGAAAGTGAGAAAGCCCCCACGGGGGTTGCCGCTCCAGGAGCCTCGGCGTCGGCGCACCAGCGCTCAGTCGGTGTCCTCCTCTTCCTTCACGGGCCCGTGAAGGCACACCGGCACGGACGCTCCTGGAGCGAAGGAGCGACGCCGCGGCGGCTGGCTACCCCCCGAGGTCCGGGCGCGGTGGCGCGTCGTCGCTGCTATCGCTCGGGCTCCCCTCGGAGGGGGTGTCGCTGCTACTAGAGGCGCGGTGCCCGTCACGAAGGGCTAGCTCATCTCCATGATCGTCGCGGCCGACGTCTTCCGGGCAGCACCCCAGACGCTCGCCCTCTCCCCCGAAGATCTTGACGAAGAGCGTCGCCACCCCGTCGAACTTGAAGTGAAGGGTGCGCCTGCCCACCAGGCCACGGGCGCGGGCAAACGTCTGCCACCCGCGGTTTAGGTACATGTAACCCCCGGAGGTGACCTCGACCTCCACCCACAATGCCGTGCTGCAGCAGCCGTCGGCCTGCAGCCATAGGCCAGCAGGCCCCCCGGCCGGCAGCGCCCCCGCGAAGAAACGCGGGAGTTTAAACCAAGCGGCCACCAGCCTCTCCGCCCACACCACGAACTCCAGGGCCGTGTCGGCCGAATGGAGCCGCGGGCGTGGCGGCCGGGTGGCCACCGCCGCCCTACCACTGCGGATGCCGCCCCCTCGACTACCGCGGCCGCCCGCGCTGGACGGAGCTCCACTGCGGCCGCCGATGGTAACCCCGGGCCGCATTGGAGCACGACCGCGCCCGCGGGGAACCGCAGCCGGAGTTGCGGCATGCTTTCGTGGACGACCGCGGCCCCTCCTGGGCGGCGGTGAGGCAGGGCTCTCCTCGGGGGCCTTCCCTTTCTCGGCGGCAATGAACTTCCTTACCGAAGCCATGACTAGGAGAGCGGCGGCTTGGAGGTTGGGAGGCGAAGAAGACGAAGATGAGTTGAGGGCTTTCTCGCCCTCGTCTGCTTATGTACAACCAAGGACCAACCGGCGCCCCATCGCATCCCGGGGGGCGTGCGGCTTCTGAAGGGTCATGTCCGCGTGGCCCGAGGAGTAGAGGCCCGAGGCGGTAGCAGCATTCAAGGAAGGGTAATGCTGGGCGGCGCTGCGCACGGGTGTCGCATCAGTTTGACTTGGGGCGGTTCCTGATGTCCTCGGGGAGCGGAGGCGTCTCCGCCCAGGCACTCAACGCGTGTAAAGCCTGGCCCGCAGGCGTTGGGGCCCACGGGGCTTCGTGCCGTCCTCAAGGCTTCGCCCAGAAGCCAGCTCGAGCGCGCCTTGGGCCCGGGGGCTACAGTCGGCGTTCTGGGAACGGGGGTACCCAGACTTGCCTGCCTGCGGCCCAGGGCATGGCCCACCTCGTCAGCCAAACACGGCCTGGCGCGACTCTACTCAAGGCAAGGCCCTCGCGAGGGTCCCAGGCTCGCGAGGAAGAATAGCACCAGGATCAGCAGGGGGTGGGCCTCCTCAGGCCCCCTCCGGAACGGCGGAGATCTCTATGCAGAACCCGGCCTCAGGAGTCAAGGGTGACGCAAGGAAGGACAAGCGGGCGCCAGCGCGCCAGGCGGTGCAGTTTCCCCTTTGGTGCAAAGGGAGCAAGGACGTACGCGGGTTCCCAAAGCGCCTCCCAATGGTTTCCATTCCGGTCCAACAAGACCACCACCACGAGCCCCGCCGGGCGGATGTCATCGCCGAGCCCACCTCTGCATCATCGACAGCTACTTTGCAGGGGAAGACCACCTTTGGATAGGGCGGGGATGTACTCCTGTCCCCCTTCGAATTTGGCCGTTGTGGGATCCCTTCCCGCCATTGCGATAAGGGAAGAGGACCCGGGCTGCTGCTATATATAGAGGCTAGGTTGCACCGTAGAGAGGGGGAGGATGAACACACCAACACAAGACAAGGCCGAGAGCCAAGAACACCACTCGAGCGCCCTCGCTTGGCTCGAGACCACTGTACTAGTTCATCCACCACACCTCCCCGAGAGGTAATCCACCAAAGCAGGAGTAGGGTATTACGCTTCACAGCGGCCCGAACCTGGGTAAACCACCGTGGTCAATCTTCCTCCTGGTCATCGTGCGAGTTCGCGGTAGTAACCATCGAGTAGCGAACCTGGGTAGGGCGAGGCTGCAGGGAATCTTCGCACACGCCCCTATGTTCGAATCTTGAAGGTTTTGCGGAGCCTGAAATCCGACACCTACTCCTGCTTTGGTGGATTGCCTCACGAGGAGGTGTGGCGGATGAACTAGTACAATGTTCTTGGCTCTCTGCCTTGTCTGTTGTCCTCTCTTCTCTCTCTCTTTCTCCCCTCTTCTACGGCGCAACCTATCCTCTACTTATAGCAGTGGCCCGGGTCCTCTTCCCTTATCGCAATGGCGGGAAGGGATCCCACAATGGCCAAATTCGAAGGGGGACAGGAGTACATCCTCGCCCTATCCAAAGGTGGTCTTCGCCTGCAAAGTATCTGTCGATGATGCAGAGGTGGGCTCGGCGATGACATCTGTCCTGCTGGGCTCGTGGTCGTGGTCTCGTTGCACCGGAATGGAAACCTTTGGTGGGCACTTTGGGAACCCGCGTTCGTCCTTGCTCCCTTTGCACCAAAGGGGAAACTACACCGCCTGGCACGCTGGCGCCCGCCTGTCCTTCCTTGCGTCATCCTTGACTCCTGAGGCCGGGTTCTGCATAGAGATCTCCGCCGCTCCGGAGAGGGCCTGAGGAGGCCCATCCTTCGCTGGTCTTGGTGTTGTTCTTCCTCGCGAGCTTAGGGCCCTCGCGAGGGCCTTGTCTTGGGTGCGGTCCCGCCAGGCCGTACCTGGCTGACAAAGTGGGCCATGCCCTGGTCCGCAGGCAGGCAGGTCTGGGTACCCCCGTTCCCAGAACGCCGACAATAGCCCCCGGGCCCAAGGCCCGCTCGAGCCGGCTTCTGAGTGAAGCTGCTGAGGACGGCCCGAAGCGCCGCGGGCCCCAAACGCCTGTGGGCCAGGACTGGCGCGCGTCGTGCGGTTGATGTCGGGCGTCCAATGCCCACTCGGCCACCGCTCGAATCGACAAAAGCCTGACTTCCAGCGCCGAGCCATTACTGCTTTCCTCTTCTGCGCACCCGCTCTTACTCCCAGATCCTCGGCCTTAGCTGTGACCTCTCAAGATCCCGGCGCCGCTCCGTCCTCCTCCTCGCTGCGTAGGCCCCGCGAACTTCCCGATGGCTCCCGCCGGCAAGTCGAAGCCAGAGGCCCAGAGCTCGGCCTCCGCTCCCACATCGCCGGCGCTCTCGGAGTCCACCATTGCCAAGGACGGAGACCTCGTCCCGGTGCTCCCGTCGACGGCGGACGAGACCAACGAGTGGGGGTGGACCTTGATATGGGGCGGCTCCTCGGAGAAGCGGCCCTCGTCCGGGTAGGTCTATCCTTTCTTTCTCCATAGCGTCTTCGTTGGGCTCGTCCCGCCTTTCTCCAGGTTTTTCACCGCCATCCTCGACCATTACGGGATTCAAGCTCTTCATCTCCAGCCCAACTCCATCCTGCTCTTGTCCGTCTTTGCCTTCTACTGCGAGGCTTTCGTTGGCGTGGAGCCTTCGGTGGCCCTCTTCCGCCATTTCTTCAGCTTGTGCATGCATGACGGCGCTCAGCGGTCGGCGTGCGTGTCCTTCGTCGCGGTCCAGAGCGGTAACATGCTCTTAAAGGCCGGGAAGAAGGTGGAGAACTTCAGGCACCGCTGGGTCTTCATGGACCTCAAGAGCACCAACCCCCGCTTGGATCTGCCGAAGGGGCTGCCGGAGAAGACCCCCACGTGGAGCTCCGCGAAGCTTTCCGACCCCCGGGCCAGGCCCGTCCTGGAGCGGATCTCTCGTGATATCAGTGCCAGGAAGCTGACTGGGGGGATGATAGTGATGGAGTTCTTGAAGCAGCACCTGGCACCCCTCCAGTCGCATTCGAGGCCCTTGTGGGAATACCGAGGCAGCGGTGACGGCCTCAGGCTTCGATCTGCCCCCATGCCCTCCAGGGAACAGAGCAGAGTTGTAACAATCCTGCTCAACGGCGACCCCGGAGGTTTTCCTGACGACTACCCCCCGTTGTACTGCCGCGACGATGGAGCCGATCTGGTCGCCGCGATGCATGTCTTCAACGAACTGGGGCTCTCCCCAGCTGAGAGCCTTGGCTCCCCGGTAATGGTGTCCTCCGGCGACACCACGGGTGGGGAGGATTCGGAGAAGACAGCGGACGACGACCCTGTGGAGGCGTCTCCCCCGTCGCAGAGCAGGCTCTTGCGTGACCTTGAGGACGACGACGATGTTGATGAAGCTTCTGCTGCAGGTTCTCCGCGTCCCGCCAAGGTCCTCAGGGGGTCGGGACCGGCCCCTCGCGCCACTTGGTCTGCCTGCCTGGCGACCCCCAGGAAGCGCGGGGCGGAGTCTCCTCTGGTGGGTCCCGCTTCTGCTGGCAAGGTAGACGAAGCGCCGGTCTCGCCCCCGCCCGAATCGCAGCTCGCTGCCAAGGCGGACGAGGCCGGGGCCATGGTGACCCCTCCAGCTGCTGCCCTTGCAAACAGTGCTCCTGCTCCCCCGCGTGGTGGTGCCCTCCCGGAGAAAGGCGGGGGCGCCCCCGTCGCCGTCGAGGCAGAGAAGAAGAGGAAGTGGGTCGACGTTGAAGAGTGAGTAGTCTAGCCCGACCTCGGTCGCCTGCCGGTAGCTCGTGCGCAGATGGTTTTTCCTCTGCTTGGTGACCAGGAACGCCGCCGCGCTGAGGATGAGGAAGAAGAAGGAGGGCGTCAAGCCGAAGGCGCCTTCCGAGGCGCCGCCTGTTCCTGTCGTCCTGCCGTTGCCTGTCGAGGCATCTGCCACCGCGGGGGTGGGGGCTCGCGAGGCAACCCTCCTGGTCACCGCCGCGTATCCCCCGATGCATGTTGGTGCTGCTGCTCCTGCTTCTCGGGGCGCGTCGGCGTTGCTGCTCTGGGAGCCAGCCCCCGAGGGCCAGCCGCCCTTGGACTCGTCTACACCCACCTTACCTGTGGTCGTGGCGGAGCCTCCGGCGCCTCCTGCTCCTCGTGCTTCTGCCGCCCCGGGGGCGTCTCCTGTGATGGCGCAGGAGACTCCTCCTGACGAGGCCTTGGTGTCCGCATTGTGCGGTCCCGGCGTCCTGGATGGGGCCTACGCCGCTCTGGGTCAGGTTCAGGACGCCCTCGGGGGCGCTGACGATCGCCTCGTGAGTGGGCGCCTGGGGCTCCTCTCCAGGTGGCTCCAGGACGACGCCTCTGTCGTGGCGGTTTGGGGCCAGGCCAAGGCCACCATGGCGGAGAGCGAGAAGGAGGCTGCGTCAGCCAAGGCAGCCCACAAGGTGGAACTGACCGACGCGGCGTCTGCTGCAAGGCGTTGTGGCGAAGCGGAGGCCCGCTTGAAGGTTCTTCAGGAAGAGAAGTCCGCGCTTGCGGAACGGCTGCGCCAGCAAGGGGAAGCCCTCAAGACCTGCGAGGCCCAACTTGCCGATCGGGACTCCGAGCTATCCCAGGCGGCGGCCGACCGAGCCGCAGAGCGAGAGCGCCTGGACGTGCGGGAGAGGGAAGTCGCTTCGGAGAAGGCCCGGCTCGACACCAGGGAAAAGGCTCTTGCCGCGGCTGAGGAGAAAAAGGCCGCGGAGCTCAGCGCCTTTCCCTCCGTCGAGCTCAGGCTTCGCCAAGCGCTCCATTCCCTCTGCCGGGATGGGTTTACGGAGCCCCTGGTGGCTCCGGAGAGCGGCTTCGCGGAGCTCACTTCGATGCTCGTCGAGGCGCTGGAGGGCGCCATTGCCAAGGTGGAGGGGGTCTTGGAGAGCGAGTGCCGCGACCTCTTTTCTGAGGCCGCGACGCGCGTCTTCAGCCATCTTCACCTTCGCGAGCCGGGGTTTGACTTCGACTCCGTGATCCGCCCGGTTGCCCCCGAGGTCCACGCCAGCGCCGCGGCGGTGGTGAAGGGCGCCGTGGAGGCCCTGGTGAAGAAGTTCACCTGCGTCACCGTTCCTCCGCCTCCTGAAGCTCCAAGGGTTAGCGGCAAAAAAGACGATGCCAGAGATGTCGATGATGAGTTCCCCACGGCCGGGATGAGTGGTGGCGGCGGCTCCTCCTAATTCCTCTTCCTTGTTCCTTTCCTGCAACGTTCATCGTGCCTCGCGGAGGCGTTAGACTTGTTTGTATTTGCGAAAACTTTTAATGCTTGTAATAACTGTTGAACTGTGTGATTGCTTCCTTCACCTTGTTTCCTTCTTGCTTGATGTGATGCTCTGCATCGGCAGGGCCCGGCCCCGCGCATACCTCAGCCGCCGTTGGGTCGTCCGGATCACCAGGACGGTGCCAAGGGGTGAGGGGCTACAAGACCAGTGAGGCTCCTGAGTCGCGATGCTCAGGAGTCCCCCTTGACGTATGAGCATCCCTCATAAAGGGAACATGGTGAAGATTGGGTTAACTTGGAAATTTCGAACACCTTGCGCTCTGCGTCGGCAGGGCCTGGCCCCGCGCATACCTCAGTCGCCGTTGGGCCGTCCGGATCACCAGGACGGTTCCAAGGGGTGAGGGGCTTCGTGGCCAGTGAGGCTCCTGAGTCCCGATGCTCAGGAGTCCCCCTTGACGTACAAGCTCCAGCGTCCTCCTTAGGGGTTTTGAGCGCTTTGAGCTCTGCGTCGGCAGGGCCCGGCCCCTCGCATACCTCAGCCGCCGTTGGGCCGTCCGAATCACCAGGATGGTTCCAAGGAGTGAGGGGCTACGTGGCCAGTGAGGCTCCTGAGTCGCTATGCTCAGGAGTCCCCCTTGACGTACGAGCGGCTCCCATACCTTTCCTCGCCAGCTTTTCCTGAGAGGGGCGCGTGAAGACCAGGTTTGGCAGACCTGGGGAGGTGGCGTGTACCAGGCTTGGCCCGGTAGTAGCCCCCATGCAGCCCCCTCACGCGTACATCCCAGGGGAACGCAGCGAGACGGGGCCGCGAGGGGCCTTCCTGAGGTTGGATGTAGCCGCTGGGGCGCCCTCAGTTGTTTATCCCCAGCACGGAGCGTAGGGCTTCCACATTGCATGGGCATAGTCATTGGTGGACCGTGTTGTCCGCCAGCACGGGGCATGGGGCTTCCACCTTGCGTGGGCATAGTCATTGGTGGACTGTGTTATCCGCCAGCACGGGGCATGGGGCTTCCACCTTGAGTGGGCATAGTCATTGGTAGACCGTGTTGTCCGCCAGCGTGGAGCATGGGGCTTCCACATTGCGTGGGAAGGAACCCCTCCGCGTCCTCGGGGGGCTCCGGGCGTGTACAGCCCATTGAGTTCGTACGCGTGGCTTGCACGGTAGAACTGGGAGGTGTATCTGGGAGCTCGCGAGGGCGCTTTGGCCTCGCGAGGTCCCTACCTCAAAGGCGGTTTGCGCCTGGATCTTCTTGTAGGTAGCGCCGTCCGGAGTCCTGCAAATTTTGGAGAAGCCTGCGCCGAATGTGCTCCCGAGGGCCATCGCACGAGAGGGCCAAGCACCAGTGACCCGAGCACAGATGTCGTGCCTAGTCCTCTCATGAGGCGGTCGAAGGTAGGATCATTCAGGTACGGCGACATTCATGCCGGCAAAGAGCCGTGCAGGCAAGGTGAAACGTTAGGAAATAGATCACATGCATGAAAAGTTGCTGAAACATGCGTAAATGAGGTGGCTGCAGGGGTATGCCCTGGTCGCCTGAGGATAATGCGGCCCGGTGGGCGCCCTTAAACGAAGTAAACCAAAAAGTTACCTGGCACAAACCAAAAAATCACCTAGCGGCCACGCCGCTGAAGAGTCGAAGCTGCCGTCGTAGCCTGATCTTGCACCTCCGTGAGCGTGACCCTCACGAGCCCGTCGTCTCCCGGGGCTCGGGACCCCTGCTCGGTCCGGGCATCTCCTCCATCTCCTCGCCACGCCTCGCCAGGCAAGGTATGAGCATGGCCCAGGCAAGGCGCTGGAACATGGCGCCTTCGTTCTCCAGGCCGAAAGGCATGCGGACGTAGTTGTGCAGGTAGACCCATCCGCGATCGGCACACGTTGGCCAAAAGAGACCTTGGGATGCGGCCCTGTTGATTGCGAGCGTGTTGACGCAGACACGCGGCTTGTCGACCGGGCCGACGAGGGCGGCTGCGCTTGGTGGTGCAGGGCAGCTCCCGCCTCGCATGGCCTGTGCCTCCTGAAGCTCCTCGATCGCTCTGATGACGGACTCTTGCGAGCTCGGCACCTCGCGCCGTGCTCCTGGCTCAGGCAGACGCGCATCAGGACGTGCCTTCATGTTGTGCTCGAGCGCCTCCCTTGTCTCACCGGCTAGGTCAGAGGCTCCCCGGATGGAAGCCCTCGAGCCAAACCAAAGGGGGGCGCCAAGCGCGCTTTCCTATGCGATGGAGGGTGGGGCCCCGTCCCTGGGCGCAGAGCCTGAGGCGTCGTCCTTGGAGGTCCCAGCCCCCTGGCGCCCTGCGGGGAGGAGCTGCTTCTTCTTCTTGCGTGCATCCTCATGAGGCAGGGCATCCTCCTTGTCGTCCGAGCGCTCGGCCGCCATGGCGCGGTAAGCACGCTCGAGGGAGCAGACGACATCCTTCTTATCGCAGGCGACAGTGATGACATCGCCGCTCCCTGGCATCTTGAGGACATTGTAGCCATGATGAGTCACCGCCATGAACTTGGCGAGGGCCGGGTACCCAAGGATCGCGATGTACGGGAGTTGGATGTGTGCGACGTCGAAGACGGTGATCTCGGTGTGGTAGTTCTTGCGTTCGCCGAAGGTGACGGGCAGGCGCACTTGCCCAATGGGGATGGTGGACCCGTCAGTGACTCCTGAGAAGTGTTTGGTCGGCATGAGCTGGTCGTACAGTACTTGGAGCGTCTCGAAGGTCTCAATGGAGAGGACATTGAGCCCCACTCCACTGTGATGAGGGTCTTGGTGATGAGGACGTTGCTGATGGTCGGAGTGCACAACATGGGCAGCGTTCCGGCCATGGCCGAGCACCTGAGTTGATCCCTTGAGTCGAAGGTGATTGCGGTCTGGGACCACTTGAGGGGGCGCATGGCTTCGGGCTTCGGTAGAGCTGCGTTCACCTCCCGCGCGAACTGCTTGAAGATGCGGTTCGACGCTGGGGCTTGGGCGCCGCCCAGGATACAGGCTATCGTCCTGACCTCGGGAAGCCCCCAGCCCCATCGTCTTGCCTGTCCTCTTCCTTCCTTCTGGGTGGCGGTGGTAGTGGCGGTAGGCCGGCCTCACGAGGACGGGCCTCATGAGGCTGGCCACGGCGTGACCCCTCCGGAGGGTCGTCATGCCAGCGGTCCTCCCGAGTTTGATCGCTCCAGCGGTCCTCCCGAGGCCGGTCTCGCCACTCCTGACGCGGCTCCCGGTTGTCCCAATGGCCTCCACCGCGGCCTCCGCCGCATCCTTAGCCACGGTCGATGCGTCCAGGACGCCGGCCGAAGTGCTCGTCGCGGACCAGCCTGAGCTCCTGGCAATCGATGGTGTCGTGGTTGTTGGTGCCGTGGAAGATGCAGGACGGCTGCCCTTGAGCGAGGGGCTCTTCGCCTCGGCTGCGCTTCACCTCAGGCTCTGCCGCAAGCACCGCGGGGGCCTTGCACTTTGCCTCCTTGGCCTTGGTCTTCTTATCCTCTGGCTCTGGTGCCGGAGGCTCGCGGAGCGATAGGCGGCCCTCTTTGGCCTTGGCGCACCTGTTCGCCAGGTTGAACATCTCCAGGGCTGAGCACAGTTCGTCGTTCATGGCGAGCTCCTCCTTCATCTTGAGGTCCGTGACGCCGTCGGTGAACGCGGAGATGATAGCCTCGTCCGACGCCCTCGGCATCTTGAGGCGGGTGGTTGTGAAGCGCCGTATGAATTTGTGCAGGGTCTCTCCCTCCTGCTGCTTCACACGCCGCAGGTCGTTCACGGTGAGCGCGCGGACGCGGGTACCTTGGAAGTTGGTGACGAAGTTGATGGACCCCGCCGGGAGGTTGAGGAGCCAGGAGAGCACACCGCCCTTGAGTGCCATGGGGAACCAGCACGCCATGACCTTGTAGTCTCCACCGGCCGCGTGGATGCTCAGCGAGTAGAGCTGTAGGAACTCGGCGGGATCCAGGGTGCCGTCGTAGCGAGGGGTAGGTCAGGCTTGAACTTGCAGGGCCACGTGGTTGGACGGAGCTCCGGGGCGATGGCGTGGCACCCCACCAGCTCGACGGGTGCTGTGTGTGCGGGAGGGACCCGGTCTTGACGCTCCTGAGGGGCCGCCTCGAGCGGTGCCCGGTCGCGATGCTGGTTCGGTAGCGTGGGGAGGACATGCGCGGCGACGCGTGGCGGGGGCACCACCTGGCAGCTTACTTCATCTCTCGCCCTTGCCCGTGGTTCGCGGGGTTGGTCGCGCGGGCGCGCTTCATGCCTGGGCTCGGGGTCGACGTCGTACCGTGGAGGAGGTGGCGGCGCGTCATGGGCCACGTCGTCTGCCAGAGGGGGCTGGGGTCGAAACGAGTAGGAGAGCACTGAAGCGTCGCTGACAGCACTGACGAGCTCCGCGATGCGCCGAAGCCAGTCTTCATGGCGGTCAGGGGCAGGGCGGTAGCGGAGCAGCTCGTGCGCCATGGAGAGTGCGCCCGAGCCGCGCGGCGCCCCGGGCGAGCGTGCGAGGATGACCCGGTAGCCGGAACGATCGACGGAGTGGCGGTGTGGCCGTCGCGCCGCGCGGTGACCGGCTGGGAGGAGTCTTGTTGTTCGTGGGCCTCCGAGCCCATGGCGGCATTGGCCACAGGTGAGGGGGACCAGCGCGCGGCGGCGCAGCTCACGGGCACCGTCTGGGCGACGCGGGCAGCACGGCGCTCGGCGCGGGCTCGACAAGCGTCAGACATCGGAGCGGCGAGGCGGAGGAAGAGCTTGGCTTGAGGAAGACTTCGACACGCCCCTTACCTGGCGCGCCAAATATCAGATTTCGGGCTCCGCAAAACCCTCAAGATTTGAACACAGGGGCGTGTGCGAAGATCCCCTGCAGCCTCGCCCTACCTAGCTCGCTACACGATGGTTAGGATGATGAACTCGCCCGATGACGAGGAAGAAGATGCACACGGTGATTTACCCACATTCGGGCCGCTGCGAAGCGTAATACCCTACTCCTGCTTTGGTGTATTGCCTCACTAGGAGGTGTGGCGGATGAACTAGTACAGTGGTGAGGAGCCTCGTGAGGGCGCTCGAGTGGTGTTCTTGGCTCTCTGCCTTGTCTGTTATCCTGTCTTCTCTCTCTCTTTCTCCCCTCTTCTACGGTGCAGCCTATCCTCTACTTATAGCAGCGGCCCGGAATCCCACAATGGCCAAATTCGAAGGGGGACAAGAGTACATCCCCACCCTGTCCAAAGGTGGTCTTCGCCTGCAAAGTAGCTGTCGATGATGCAGAGGTGGGCTCGGCCATGACATCCGTCCTGCTGGGCTCGTGGTCGTGGTCTCGTTGCACCGGAATGGAAACCTTTGGTGGGCGCTTGGGGAACCCGCGTTCGTCCTTGCTCCCTTTGCACCAAAGGGGAAACTGCACCGCCTGGCGCACTGGCGCCCGCCTGTCCTTCCTTGCGTCATCCTTGACTCCTGAGGCCGGGTTCTGCATAGAGATCTCCGCCGGTCTGGAGAGGGCCTGAGGAGGCCCATCCTTCGCTGGTCTTGGTGCTGTTCTTCCTCGAGAGCTTAGGGCCCTCGCGAGGGCCTTGTCTTGGGTGCGGTCCCGCCAGGCCGTGCCTGGCTGACAAAGTGGGCCATGCCCTGGGCCGCAGGCAGGCAGGTCTGGGTACCCCCGTTCCCAGAACGCCGACAGCGGCCTGTGGCTCCAGCACGGGTACTGTGTCTAGCCCCCACTCATGCGGAGTATAATAGAATGCCAATGAGAGCGTGGTTCGCAAAATATACTCCAACAAAACAGCACGAGATCCAGTAAAGTTCAAGCTTTTAGCCGAAGGAGGTAACAAGTCTGCTTACAAGCAAAACAGAAGAGTGATCCGCGCACCCAACGCGGAGCATGGGGAATCCACTTGGACGTGGGCATAGTCACGGTTAGACAGTCTTCCACCTGCGCAGAGCATGGGGCTTCCACTTGGGCGTGGGCATAGTCGTGGTTCTACGGTATTCCGCCAGCACGGAGCATGTGGCTTCCACTTGAGCGTGGGCATAGTCGCGGTTCGACAGTATTCCGCCAGCGCGGAGCATGGGGCTTCCACTTGGGCGTGGGATGGAGCCCCCCCTTTTTTCGAGGCCAGGATGTGACTCGCGGGGAGGCTCCGGGGCGTGTACATCCCCACTCATTCTTACGTGAGAGTGTCATGGGTAGAACTTGCGGAGGTGCTGGATGTTCCATGCGTTCTGCACGGGAACACTGTCCTTCATCTGCAGGCGTGCCACGCCTGGCCTGGAGATGTTAGCGACTCTGAAGGGGCCCTCCCACATGGGGGAGAGCTTGTGGAGGCCCTCCCTGGAGAGGATCTGCCGTAGGATGAGGTCCCCGACCTCGAGGGTGCGGCTGTGGTAGCACCGCAAGGCCTGCTGGTACCTTGCGGTGCGGAGGGCTGCCTAGCGGCGGGCCCCCTCCAGGAGCAAAAGATCGGCCTCCTGCGAGTCGTCCTGACGCACCTCGTCGAACTCTAGGACCCACAGTGAACCATGCTTAAGCTCCAGAGGGAGGAACGCCTCCGCTTCGTAGACGAGGAAGAAGGGGGTCTTGCCGGTTGGCTTAGTCGTGGTGGTGCGGATTGACCACAACACGGACTGCAGATCATCCAGCCACCCCCTCCCGCAGGCCTCGAGCTTCTTCTTGAAGCTCCTTGTCTTGAGCCCCTTGAGGACCTCAGCGTTAGCACGCTCGGCCTGGCCATTGCTCCGCAGGTGCGCCACAGAGGCATAGCATATCTGCGTACCAAGGTTAGCACAATATGATTTGTAAAGGCCACTCGTGAATTGGGAGCCATTGTCCATGATGATGCGGTTGTGGACGCCGAACCGGCACACGGGGCCTTTGATGAACTTGACGGCCGAACCGGCCGGGATGGTGCGGACGGGCTCAACCTCAGCCCATTTGGTGAACTTGTCGATGGCGACTTAGAGGTACTGGTATCCACCCGCCGCCCGTGGGAAAGGGCCTAGTATGTCTAGCCTCCACACTGCGAAGGGACAGGAGAGCGGGATCGTCTAAAGCCCTTGCGCTGGCTGATGGATCTGCTTGGCATGGAACTGGCAGGCCTCGCACGACTGTACCAGCTCGGCAGCGTCGTGGAGCACAGTGGGCCAGTAAAAGCCGCTGCGGAACACCTTACCGGCGAGGGTTCGGGACGAGGAATGGTGTCCGCAATACCCTCCATGGATGTCAGCGAGGAGCTCGCACCCTTGCTCCTCCGAGATGCACCACAGTGCGACGTCATTAGGCTGCCTACGGTACAGCTCGTCGTCCCGTAGGCAGTAGGCGGTGGCCTGTCGAACAACGCGCTTAGCCTCCGCGTCCTCCACAGGGAGGTCGCCTCGGAGAAGGTAAGCCTTTAATTCGTCAGCCCAGCCGCCCTCCTGGGGTTCTAGGGCTAGCAGCTAATGATCGCCAGAGGGGAGGCCACAGCTCGGCGCGCCCACCGGCGGCGCGGGGGGTAATTCTTCGTGCGGCAACTCGGTGTCGTCAGGGGGTGGCGCGGCCGACGGTTTACGGAGCCTCTCTTCAAAAACGCCAGGGCTTTGGGGCTCCCGCCGTGACTCCCGCTTGGCGATGCCATCGGCCTCCTTGTTCGCGCCGTGCGGGATATGCTGCAATTCCAAGCCGAGGAAGCGTTTTTAGAGCTTGCGTACCTCCTCCAGGTAAGCCTCCATGTGCTCGTCCTTGGGCTTGGATTTTTTGTTGGAGAAGTCGACGAGGAGCTGGGAGTCGCCCTTGATGACGAGGTGCTTGATCCCGAGGGCGGAGGCGGCCTTGAGACCGGCGATGAGGCCTTCATATTCCGCGATGTTGTTGGAGACCTTCTCATTGTGCCCAAAGCACAACTGGACCACGTAGGATAGCCTGTCGCCAGTCGGCGATGTGAGGACAGCACCATCCCCCGCTCCCTGCCTAGAGAGGGCGCCATCGAAGCGTAAAACCCAGCCGCCAGGTGCCTCGTCCCCAGGTAGGAGCGACTTGCCGTCCCGCGATTCCTCCCTGTGTGGGTCCATCCACTCTGCTACGAAGTTAGCTAGGGCCGCACCCTTGATGACCCTGGTGGTGCAGAATTCCAGCTGGAAGGCTTGCAGCTCGATATTTGATACGTCCCCAACGTATCTATAATTTTTTATTGTTCCATGCTGATATATTATCATTCTAGGATACTTTTTGGGTCATTATTTACCAATTTATAATATTTTTTAGCACTAACCTATTGACCCAGTGCCCAGTGCCAGTTGCTGTTTTCTGCTTGTTTTTTACTTTGCAAATTACCTTTACCAAATGAAGTCCAATTGTCACGAAACTTTTTGACCATTTTTTCTGGACCAATACAAGACCTAGAAGCTTCGGGGCATGGTCGGGAGCCGCACGAGGGCTCCACAAGCTATCAGGGCGCGCCCCAGGGTGGCATGCCCTGTTGGCTTGTGAGCCCCTGTGGCTCTCCCGACCTCCATCTCCGGCCTATAAATTCCCTAATATTCCAGAAACCCTGAGGGGAGTCCCGCAAACCTTTTTTCGCCGCGGCAAGTCTCTGTTCCGTCGTGATCCCATCTGGAGCTCCGTTCCGGCACCCTGCCGGAGGGGGGATCAATCACGGAGGGCCTCTACATCAACCTTGCTGCGCTCATGATGATGTGTGAGTAGTTCACCATAGACCTACGGGTCCATAGCTAGTACCTAGATGGAAATCTCTCTCTCTTATGATCTTCAATACAATGATCATCGCATACTCGCTTTGATCTATCCGACGTAATCCTTTTGTGCGGTGTGTTTGTTGGGATCCGATGAATTGTGGGTTTATGTTCAGATTATTCATGAAAAGTATTTGAGATATCTCTAATATATATTGTATCTTAATTGCATAGCTTCATATTCTGTCCGATTTATTGATGTGCTTTGGCCAAGTAGATTGATATTTCATTGGTGGGAGTAGTGCGTTGTGGTAGGTCCAACCTGACGAGTTTCTATATCCCAGTGACAGGAAGGGAGAAGATACGTCTTTGTGTTGATGCTACTAAGGATAAAACGATGGGGTTTATTCATATTGATTGAGTTTACTTTGTCTACATCATGTCATTGTTCTCCAAGCATTACTCTATTTTACTTAATACTCTAGATGCATTCTGGATAGCGGTCGATGAGTGGAGTAAAAGTAATAGGTGCAGGCAGGAGTCGGCCTATTTGCTTATGGACGTGATGCCTATATATACATGATCATTGCCGTGAACATCGCATAACTATCCGCTATAATGATCATGCAATTAAGAGACAATATATATCAGAGGTATCTCAAATACTTTTCATGAATAATCTAAACATAAACCCACAATTCATCGGATCCCAATAAACACACCGCACAAAAGGATTACATCGGATAGATTAAAGCAAAGATGCGATGATCATTGTATTGAAGATCATTTGAGAGAGAGATAGCCATCTAGGTACTAGCTATGGACCTGTAGGTCTGTGGTGAACTACTCACACATCATCATGAGGGCAGCAAGGTTGATGAAGAGGCTCTCCGTGATCAATCCCCCCTCCGGCAGGGTGCCGGAACGGAGCTCCAGATGGGCTCGCAGCAGAACAGAGACTTGCGGCTGTGGAAAAAGGTTTTCGAGGTGTTCCTGAGGGTTTCCAGGGTTAATGAGAATTTATAGGACGGAGAATGAGGTCGGGAGGGCCTCGGGGGGGCCACAAGCCAAGAGGGCACGTCCCCCCTAGGGTCGCGCCCTGATAGCTTGTCGAGCCTCCCTAAGGCTCCCGACTATTCTCTGAGGCTTGTTGGTCTTCTTTTGGTCCAGACAAAATCGTCAAAAAGTATCGTGGCAATTGGACTCCGTTTGGTAAAGGAAATCTGCAAAGTGAAAAACACGCGGAAAACAGCAACTGGCACTGGGCACTGGGTCAATAGGTTAGTGCTCAAAAATATTATAAATTGGTAAATAATGACCCAAAAAGAATCTAAGAATGATAATATATCAGCATGGAACAATCAAATATTATAGATACGTTGGAGACGTATCAATGAGAGATGCCACTAGAGAACACTATGGCCCACGGGTCTATTCACTTATAAATTTACAAACACTATTGCTACCTTGCTGCCATTATTTACCTTTTATTTTATTTTGCAATTTATAGTTATCAACAATTATCTACACAACTCACTTGCTTGCACATAACGAGATCAAGGGGATTGACAACCCTCTTGCCCGCGTTGGGTGCAAGTTGTTTGTTCTTTTGTGTGCAGGCCGCTGTAGACGGTTGAGGATTGATATTCCTATTGGTTCGATAAGCCCTGGTTTCATAACTGATGGAAATACTTACCCATCTTGTGCTGCAATAGCCCGTTCCTCTTCACGGAAAACCCAACGCAGATCACAAGTATCAAGAAGGATTTCTCGCGCTGTTGCCGGGGAATATCATCACCAACTATCAAGTAGCTTCTCACAAATTTTCCATTCACTTGTTCTTCTTTTTATTTGCTGTTATATTTAGCTTGTCTCATAAAAATCAAAAAACCAAAAAATATTTATATTTGCTTGTTACTAGTTTACGTCGTCAATGGCTAGTTGCTCGTAGTCATGTCTAGTTTCCCTCCGGTTATGCCTCGATCTATTTACTTGGGAGAGGGTCCCCCAATCTTATATTTTAAGCAAGTAGGTGGTGAGTCACTTAAAGAAGCTTTGGAAAGATTACTAATAATACAAGCAAGAGATAATCCCAAGAGTCATATTAACTTGCTTCTTAGAAGTTTTTATGTCGGTTTATCCCTTTCTCATAGACGTGTCTTGGATCTATGTTCGAAAAAGATTTCCTTGGGAACAATGCTTTTGACACCTATGATAAGATGAAAAATATATTTGGGTAACCCAAAATAGATTTCGATGACCAAATATACTAATGAAGTTGCATCAAACTGAGTTAGTGAAAGAAACTAAGGCCATTACGGAAGTATCCCTTAAAGGGTTATACAACATGATCACTAAAATCAATGGGAACATAGTAACACAAAGTAGAAAATTGGATGCTTTGGAACAAAATTAGAGGATGTTAGTGTCCTAAAAGATGAAATAAAAATTCTTATTGACAAATTAGAACCACTTGTCCATGGTGTCAAAGATGACAACACTTGAAACAATGCATTATGCCTAGCTAGGGGCATAAAACAATAGCACTTGTTGGGAGGCAACCCAATAGTTATCTTACTTTTTGATTTTAAATTTCTGTTTAGTTGTGATAACATGACTATTGCATCTGTAATGATTGTTTTTTTATGTTTTAATTAGTGTTTGTGCCAAGTAAAGCCTTTGGGATGACTCACATGATGAGTAGAATTGATACGGTGCAAAAACAGAAACTTTTGCGTCCAGTACAAGAATTTTTATTTTTTACTGGAACTTGATAATTATCTGAAATTTTTACACAATATTACCCTGCAAATTCTACAGACTTTCCTAATGGTTCAGAATTTTGAGGGTTATATAATTATACGTGTCTACAGATCTGTACAGACTGTTCTGTTTTTGCTTGCATATTTTGCTTGTTTTGATGATGCTATGGCTTGTATTGTTGGATATAAGTTATGGAGAAGTTAGAATACAATACCTATTATGCAATTATAAAATAAAAATCAAATTATAACAGTACCTAAAGTATTTGATATGTTGCTTATACTAACGGATCTCACGAAGTTTTGTTGAGTTTTGTGTGATTGAAGTTTTCAAGTTTTGGGTGTTATCACGATGGACAAAGGAATAAGGAGTGGCAAGACCCTAAGCTTGGGGATGACCAAGGCACCCCAAGGTAATATTCTAAGGAAAACCCAAGCGTCTAAGCTTGGGGATGCGACGAAAGGCATCCCCTCTTTCGTCTCAATCCATCGGTATGCCACTTGAAGCTATATTTTTATTCGTCACATGATATGAGTTTTGCTTGGAGCGTCGTTCGTTTTTGTTTGCTTTTACTTTCAGTTTTCCACAATCATTGTTTGCTGGACACTCCTATTTAAGAGAGACACACCTTCATCATAATTTGTTAGAATACTCTATGTGCTTCACTTATATCTTTTGAGCATAACAGTTGCTCTAGTACTTCACTTATATCCTTTTGAGCACGGTGGCGTGTAGATTTTATAGAAATAATTGCACTCTCGTTCTTCACTTATATTTGTTTGAGAGTTATTAAATAGTGACGGTAATTTGCATGGGTCATAAGACTAGTCTAAATGTTAGGTATTCAATGAGTGATAATCAAGATCATCATGTAGCACATAGAGAAGTTGAGGATTAATAATATCGATATGGTAATATGAAAAGGTGTGAGTTCAATATTATTAATTTGTAAAAGTGTCGATATTCAGAGGGGTTAAATTTTATTTGTCTAAAAAATTAAATAGTCATGGTGATGATGTGTGAGCATTTCTACTCCTCGTTGAAATCCTAGTGTTGTTTCGGGTCGGAAGCGTGCGATGGTTAACTCCTACCAGCCTCTTCCCTCGGGGCATGTGGGAAGTACTTTGATTTGTGATAAAACTAATAAAACTTTGCAATAAGTATATGAGTTCTTTATGACTAATGTGAAACCATGGACATACGCAATCACACCTTCTCATATTTGCTAGCCTCTTCGGTGCCGTGCATAGCCCATTCTCACCTCTAGGATCGGTGCAACTTTTGCCAGTGCATCCAAACCCCGTGACATGATACACTCTGTTGCACATAAGCCTCATTATATCTTCCTCAAAACAGCCACCATACCTACCTATCATGGCATTTCCATAGCCATTCCGTATTGCCATGCAAATTCCATTGTCACTTCACATGACTAGTTCGTTCATCATCATATTGCTTTGCATGATCATATAGACATGACCTAGTATTTGTGGCAAAGCCACCGTTCATCATATTTTTGATACATGTCACACTAGATCATTGCACATCCTGGTACACTGCCATAGGCATACATACAGAGTCATATCTTCATATCAGTTCTTCATATTGAGTTGTGAGTAAAATAAAAGTGTGATGATCATCATTATTATAGCATTGTACCAGTGAGGAAAGGATGATGGAGACTATGATTCCCGCATAAGTCGGGAAGAGTCTCTGGACGAAAAATAAAAAAATGGGGGTGGCCAAATGATCCCACCATAATAAAAAAATGAGAGAAAAAGAGAGAAGGGACTTTGCTACTATCCTTTACCACACGTGTGCCTCAAAGTGGCACCTTGTTCCTCACATGTCGAGAGTCTCATGTTATGTCATTTTCATATGCTAGTGGGAATTTCATTATTATAAACTTGGCTTGTATATTCCTATGACGGGCTTCCTCAAATGCCTGAGGTCTTCATGAGCAAGCAAGTTGGATGCACACCCACTTATCTTCATTTGAGCTTTCATACACTTATAGCTCTAGTGCATCACATTTGCATGGCAATCCCTACTTCTTGCATTAACATCTATCGATGGGCATCTCCATAGCCCGTTGATACGCCTAGTTGATGTGAGACTATCTTCTCCACTTTTTACCTCGTTGATATCTACCACCATATTCTATTCCACCTAAATGCTATGTCCAATGGTTCACGCTCATGTATTGCGTGAAGAATAAAAAGTTGATGCACCTTGAAAAAGTACAATCCAATTGCCCAACTTGGGCACAGTGTTGCTTGACATTTGTATTAATGTGGTGAAGATGGAGCCATTCCTTGCTAATTTAATAAGATGAATAAGGGGTAAACATTTCTTGAAGATCGTATACTTTGAAAAAATTAATGATCTTGTTTCTTATACTTATAAGTATTACTATGTTAATGTTGATTGATTCATCGTTTCTCATTGGGCATACATGCATAAAGATTACATAATGGATAGCATGTTACATCAAAAAAATTGTTTTTATCATTTACCTACTTGAGGACGAGCAGGAATTAAGCTTGGGGATGCTTGATACGTCTTCAACGTATCTATAATTTTTTATTGTTCCATGCTGATATATTATCATTCTGGAATACTTTTTGGGTCATTATTTACCAATTTATAGTATATTTTTTAGCACTAACCTATAGACCCAGTGCCCAGTGCGAGTTGTTGTTTCTGCTTGTTTTTTACTTTGTAGATTTCCTTTACCAAACGAAATCCAATTTTCACGAAACTTTTTGACGATTTTTTCTGCACCAATACAAGACCTAGAAGCTTCGGGAGATGGCCCGGAGCCGCACGAGGGCTCCACAAGCCATCAGGGCGCGCCCCAGGGAGGCTCCCTGTTGGCTTGTGGCCCCCCTGTGGCTCGCCCGACCTCCCTCTCCGGCCTATAAATTCCCTAATATTCCAGAAACCATGAAGGGAATCCCTAACACCTTTTCCGCCGCCGCAAGTCTCTGTTCCGTCGCGATACCATCTGGAGCTCTGTTCCGGCGCCCTGCCGGAGGGGGGATCGGTCACGGAGGGCCTCTACATCAACCTTGATGCCATCATGATGATGTGTGAGTAGTTCCCCACAGACCTACGGGTCCATAGCTAGTACCTAGATGGAAATCTGTCTCTCTTATGATCTTTAATACCATGATCATCGCATCTTCGCTTTGATCTATCCGATGTAATCCTTTTGTGCGGTGTGTTTGTTGGGATCTGATGAATTGTGCGTTTATGTACAGATTATTCATGAAAAGTATTTGAGATATCTCTAATATATATTGTCTCTTAATTGCATGATCATTATAGCTTCACAATGCTCTTCGATTTATTGATGTGCTTTGGCCAAGTAGATTGATATTTCATCGGTGGGAGTAGTGCGTTGTGGTAGGTTCAACCTGACGAGTTTCTATATCCCAGTTACAGAAAGGGAGAAGATACGTCTTTGTGTTCCTGATACTAAGGATAAAATGATGGGGTTTATTAATATTGATTGAGTTTACTTTGTCTACATCATGTCATTGTTCTCCAAGCATTACTCTGTTTTACTTAATACTCTAGGTGCATGCTGGATAGCGGTCGATGAGTGGAGTAATAGTAATAGGTGCAGGCAAGAGTCGGCCTATTTTCTTATGGACATGATGCCTATATATACATGATCATTGCCGTGAAGATCGCATAACTATCCACTTTTCTATCAATTTCCCAACCGTAATTTGTTACCCACCGTACGTTGCCTACATGAGAGATGCCACTAGAGAACACTATGGCCCCCGGGTCTATTCACTTATAAATTTACAAACGCTATTTCTATCTTGCTGCCATTATTTACCTTTTATTTTATGTTGCAATTTATATTTATCAACAATTATCTACACAACTCACTTGCTTGCAAATAACGAGATCAAGGGGATTGACAACCCTCTTGCCCGTGTTGGGTGCAAGTTGTTTGTTCTTTTGTGTGCAGGCCGCTGAAGACGGTTGAGGATTGATATTCCTATTGGTTCGATAAACCTTGGTTTCATAACCGAGGGAAATACTTACCCATCTTGTGCTGCAATAAACCGTTCCTCTTCACGGAAAACCCAACGCAGATCACAAGTATCAATATTCCACTCGGCGACCCTGCCGGCGGAATTGGGGCTTCGTAAGATTTGCTCGAAGGGGTAGGTGGAGACGACCTTAATGGGGTGGCCCTAGAAGTAGTGGCGCAGCTTCTGTGAGGCGACGAGGAGCGCGAGGAGAAGCTTCTGCTGCATGGGGTAACGCTCGCGCGCGTCCCTTAGCACCGTGCTCACGTAGTAAACGGGGTGCTCGATGCGGCGCATGACCGTGGTGTCCATCCCATCCTCGCCGGGTGGCCCAAGAGGCAGAGCCTCAGTGCCTCCCAGCGACGGGCCATCCGGCGTTGTGGCAGCCTCGTGAGGCACTCCTTCTGGGACCATGGGGGCCTCTCGAGGCCCGATGTTGTCGGCCCCGAGAGGCTCCTGAGGCGTGTCACGCGGGGCCTCATGGGCCTCCGGAAGCCTGTCTTTGGCCATCGCTGGCAGGGTTTGCTCGTCCTTTCGCGCAGCCTTCCCCTGGGCTGGGGCCTTCTTCTTGGCGCGGACTGGCTCCTCCCACTCTACCACGAGGGTTGCGCTGGCAGTCTGTGGGATGGCTGCCAGGTACAACAGCAGTTGCTCGCCTGGGCGAGGCGGGACCATGAGGGGAAGGCTCGTGAGGTACCTCTTTAGGTCTTCAAAGGCCGCGTCCGCCTCAGGGGTCCATTCGAACGAGCCAGACCTCTTCATGATCTTGAAGAACGGCAATGCTCGCTCGCTGAACTTGGAGATGAAGCGTCCCAGCGAGGCCAGGCACCCTGCCAGCATCTGCATCTCCTTAAGGGTCCGGGGAGGATGCATTCACTCAATGGCCTTCATCTTTTCAGGGTTAGCCTCGATTCCTCGGTGGGACACAAGGAAACCGAGTAGCTTGCCCGAGGGGACCCCGAAGACGTACTTGTCGGGGTTGAGCTTAAGGTTAACCCCTCGCAGGTTGGCGAAGGTTTCCTCCAGATCCTCGACGAGCGTCCCAGCCTCACGCGACTTGACCACGATGTCGTCAACGTATGGCTCTGCATTCCTGCCCAACTGGGGCCCCAGTGCGATGTGCACCAGCCTCTGAAAGGTGGCGCATGGGCTCTTCAGGCGGAAGGGCATGCAGATGTAGCAGAATATCCCATTGGGAGAGATGAATGTTGTCTTCTCTACATCCTTATCTTCCATCTTGATTTGATGGTACTCGGAGGAGGTGTCTAGGAAGCATAGGAGGTCGCAACCGGCGGTAGAGTCCACGACCTGGTCGATGCGCGATAGAGGGAACGGGTCTTGAGGACACGCCTTGTTCAGGCTGGTGAAGTCGACGCACATGCGCTCCTTGCCACCATGCTTGGGGACAATGACTGGGTTGGCGAGCCACTCGGGGTAGCGCACCTCGCGGATGATGCCTGCCTCCTGCAGCTTGTGCACTTCCTGAACGATGAATTTTTGCTTCTTCAGCGCCTGACGCCGCGCCTTTTGCTTGACGGGGCGAGCGTTGGGGCACACCGACAGGTGGTGCTCAATCACCTCTCTCGGGACGCCAGTCAGATATGTCGGCTTCCACGCAAACGCGCCCGAATTTGCTCGGAGGAAAGCGACGAGCAGACTCTCCTGCGGGGGGGGGGGGGGAGAGGCCGGCACCGATGGTGAAGGTGTGGCTCGGGTCTCCGTCACCGAATGGCACCTTCTTCGTTTCCGTTCGGTCCTGGGAAAACATCACCCTTTTCCTTGCCGGCGCCGCCTCGAGGGGCGCCGCTTCGTCCCCTGCGACAGGGCGCACGGCCGCGGCGGTTTTATACGCCCGCTTAAGAGAACCCAGTGCGTCCCTCTCGTCGCACTTGACGGTGATGATGCCAACGCAACTTGGCATCTTGACGATGTTGTAGCCAGGGTGTGTCGCGGCCATGAACTTGGCTAATGCCAGGTAACCCAGGATTGCACTGTACGGGACGCCGATGTGCGCCACGTCAAAGTCCACGAGCTCGGTGCGGTAGTTGTCGCGGGTGCCAAAGGTGACGGGAAGGCGGACCTGACCAGCGGTACTGTGGAACCTTCGGCCACCCCGAACAACGGCCTGGTAGGCGTCAGCTGGTCGCGAGGCACTTGGAGGGCCTCAAAGGTCATGATGGAAAGGACGTTCAGTCCTGCGCCCCCCTCGACGAGGGTCTTGGTGACCGCGACGTTGCTGATGGTGAGGGTGCAAACCATGGGGAGTGCACCCACCGTGGCTGGAGACCCATGCCGGTCCCCTGCGTCGAAGGCGATGTCGCGCCGCACCCAGTCCGGCGGCGACACGTGCACACTCTTTCTGAGGGCGACATTCACCTTGCGCAGGGCGGACTTAAGGCGACGGCCATTGGAGGGGGCGTGGGATCCACCAAGGATGCACGCTAGCGATCAGAGCTCTCGATGCACCCCTCCCCCACGCCCCCGCTGGGCGGGCACGGTTCGCACCCAGGCCCGAGCGAGGCATCGCGCATGGGGGGTAGCGGTGACACCCCGCATACGACATCCGCGGCATAATGCAGTGGAGGGCGATGGGGACGAGCGGACGCCATGGTTTCCCCGGCGATGATGACGAGTTCGGTGATGTGATCCAGCCAAGCGCCGCGCTCTATGTCCGTTGGGGGGTGGCGAAGCGGTTCGCGCGTCGTAAGGAGCGCGGAGCGTGCTCCTGCGATCCCGAAGCGGTCGCGGGAGGAGGTCGCTAGGGTGACACCGCCACCCTGTTGCTCATTTGGAGCAAGGAGGGGCCCCGCCGCTCGGAAGCGGCCGGGTCAGCAGCGGGAGCGGCTTCAACTCCAGCGGAGCGATGGCAAGCGCCGCGGCCTGAAGGTATGGTCTGGGCGACGCGGGGCGCGCGGCGCTCAACACGCACCCGGCGGGATTCGTCCATTAGGTCGTCGGGGAGGGAGCTTGAACGGAGCCGGAGAGCAACGGCGCACCCCTACCTGGCGCGCCAAATGTCAGAATCGGGGCTCCGGTGACCCAAGAAAGGTTCGAACACTGGGGTGCGCTTTGCTCACCAGCCCTACTCTACATCGCGAGCCTACGGCGATGTTTCAGTGTGCATGAACTAGGGGGAAGAACAAAGACTCGGTGATTTACCCAGGTTCAGGCCACCTTGCGATCTAAAACCCTACTCCTGCTTGTCTAGATTGCTTGTGCGAGAAATAGGTTACAAAGGTGGGTTCTTTGTGCCCTGGGGGGTTGATGGAAGGAGAATGGATCCGTCCCCTCTATGGTGGTGCCCTAGCTACTTTTATCTGGCCTTGGTCCTCTTCCCCCGAAAATACAAGGCGGGAAGGGTTGCCACAACAGCCATTTTAAAAGGGGACAGGACTGCGGCCTATCCTGAGAAAAGTGGTATTTCCCTGCAAAGGCCTCCTGTCGTGACGCGTCGGTGGGCTCGGCGATGAGCTGTGTCCTGGCGAGCCCCCACTTTGGTCCTCTAGCACCAAACGGGAAAGTTTGGGGCTTGCTTTGGGAATTGGCGTGCTGGCTTCGCTCCCTTAGCACCAAAGGGGAAAACCTCCTCATCCACGCTCGTTGGCACGGCCCCGAGCGCCGCTGGGTGCAACCCGCGTCACCCATGTGGTGGCACAGGGTCGCAGGGCCCCGCAAGGCCAGCCTTGGTCGATCCGCCCCGCGGGGGCCTCGGGAGGTGACCCGCGCAGAGGCCTCGGGAGATTGTCGATGACGTGGCCGCTCTCTCTCTCTCTCTCACGAAGCGCGAACCCTCGCGAGGGCCCTCCTCAAGAAGATTGCCAACGGGCCATGCGGTACTTAAAGCCAGCACCGCGCTTTGGGCCGCAGGTAGACGCGCGTGGGTACCCCCAGTCCCAAAGGCCCGACAACCTCATCCCCTTTTAATTGTATTGGCTTTCCTATGGACTCAAAGTAATTTCTCACATAAAGTAAAATGTAGAGCCTTGAAGCTTGATGATTTGCCAATCCTATTCCTTGCATATGGGGATCTCCTCACAATCCTTTTGCCAATCCATTGATTGAACTTTCTTGAAATATACTTAGTGGAAACATTAGTCCAATGAAATATATGTTATTAATTACCAAAACCACCTAGGGAGAAGTTGTGCTTTCCATCTCCCCCTTTTTGGTAATTGATGACAACATATATATAAAAGCTTCGATAGGGATAAAACAATGAATAGCATCGTCACTTTGAGAAGTATGTGATAAGCAAGATCTCCCCCTAAATTTGTGCATTATTTAAAATTTGCGTTTGAATGCAAATGCACAATAGATTAGGAGCATGGGTAACTCTTCCATGTCACATACAACTTTGTGGTGCGCATAAATGATATGAATGGATTACAATGCACATAACACCAAACAAGTGAATGATCATGATATTAACATCACATGGATAGGAAATAGTAGCATCAATAAGAAAAGCATATGATCAAACACAACTGAGTTTAAGAACGACCAAGCGATAAACCAAATGTTTTTAAAACAAGAAAGCAACGAAAAGACGAACACACTCTCTCTCGAAGCCCTATGATCTATACACTTCTCCCCCTTTGGCAACAAGTTACCAGAAAGTTCAAAGTATGTATAACTAATCGTCTCTCTGGGCTTGATCTCCTCTAGTAGTTGTTGAAGGAGTCGAAAGAAGGGTGTCTGCAAATGCTTCAGCTGAAGTTCACTAGGTGGTGGAGTAGCTGTTGAAGGTGCAGGAGGAAGTGATGGAGCAGTGGCAGGTGCTGATGAAGAAGGCCTCAACTTTGGAGTACGCACTGCAGTAGATCTGGCTTGAGTCTTGAATTGAGTGCTAGCCCAAAGAGGGGAACCATCATCATCACTGGAGTGGGGACTAGGTATTGCATCCACTTCCTGTTTTAGCTCTTTAAGTGTCACACGCAGCTCATCCACCTTGTTGTCAAGAGCATGGAGTTTCGTCTCAACAATCCTCTCAAGACTTTTTTGGTTCTTGAGGATCTCAACAACATTCTTCTCTAGCCATTGGATAGAGTTGATGATATAAGACAGTTGGTCACTCTTTGTCCTTGGGACCTGAGCACTAGTGGCTCTAGCTGCTTCTGCCTCTGCCTCTACCTGTGCAGTAGATGAAGTGGGATGACTGGGGTCCATCTCCACAACATTATCCTCAAAATCTGACTGTAGGGGCAAATGTGGACGATCAAGTGCGTACTGGCTCTTTCCAACTTTGGAATTGATAAGCATCTGAATGTAAGGAGCATATCCACAAGATCTCTTCTGATCAGCAGTTGTCCTCTTGATAGTCTCGACTATCAAATCCATTACCCTGAATCTGGTGTGGAGGTCTACATGGTGCAGCATGTTAATGGAGTACCCCCTGATCATCTTGTCATCTCCAGACTTGGGCATCAAGGTATGCCTTATGATGGTGTTGGTGGTGGGTAAACCTGCTGGCAGAAATGTGACGCCCCCAATTTCGACCGTACGCTAAACATACACGCAATGCGTACGACCAAGATTAGGGACTCACTGATTGATATCACAACACAACACTAGACACGAATTAACGTCATACAGCTTCACATTACAAGCCAGGGGCCTTGAGGGCTCGAATACAAAGCTCGACAAAGCATGAGTCAGCGGAAGCAAATAATATCTGAGTACAGACATAAGTTAGACAAGTTTTGCCTTAAGAAGGCTAGCACCAACATAAGCAGCAGATCGAAAGAGGCGAGGCCTCCTGCCTGGGAACCTCCTAACTACCCCTGAGCGTCGGCGTTCTCCACGTAGTAGTAGGCTCCAGCGGTGGTGTAGTAGTCATCTCCGGCGTACTCCATCTCCTGGGCTCCATCATCTGAATGCGGTAATCGTATCGAGGGGGAAAGAGAAAGCAAAGCAGCGGTGAGTACTCATCCAAAGTACTCGCAAGACTGACATCAGGACTATGCTAAGTATGCATCATTATCAAAAGGGGGGGTTATATCTGGACTGACTGCAGAAAGCAAGAATAGGGAGAAGGCCTAGTCCTATCGAAGACTAGCATCTTCAACATCTTGCAGCATTAGAAGAGAGTAGACTGGTATCTCATATATAGTCATATTATTGTAGCAATTTTATTAAGTAAACACGCCCAGAGATTCTTCCTCGACTCCCTGCGAGGAAGCAATCCCGGAGCCACAATTCATTTCAAATTAAATCACAATTATAGTTGTATAAGGTCAAGGTACAACTCCAAGTCGTCCTATTACCGTGGACACGGCTATTCGAATAGATTAATCATCCCTGCAGGGGTGCACCACATATTCCCCAACATGCCTGAGTCACCTCCGGCCGGACACACTTTCCTGGGTCATGCCTGGCCTCGGGATATCAGCACGTCGTCGCCCCACCTAGGCTCAACGAAGAGGCCAGCCCGCCGGTCTAAATCCTAAGCGCGCAGGTTCGTGGGCCCACTTGCCCTTGCACTCCTGCTCGATGCGTGGGCGGCCGGAAGCAGACCTAGTACACTCCAGTCCAAGAGCTGCACCGTCCAGTCCAATCCGGCGCGCGCCGCTCCATTGCTGACGTCCGAAGAGCTTCGGCTGATACAACGACGCTGAGTGCCCCTAACTTCCCCACGTGAAGGTTAGTGCGTATTAAGGCCAACGACCTAACTCAGATCAAGTACCCAACCCATTAGCATTTTATTAATGCGAGGCAAGCGCGACCCATGAAGTGCGGTCCGTCGCCCCGTCTCGAGGATGTGTGGCAAAGGCCTCTCTCGCCAGTCCACGCCTCATCATCATCAAACCGTGGGTACCCCTCAGGGCCGACCCATCACCAACATGTTTCAGTAACCCGGTCACAGTAACTCTGTGTATAAAACATCAAGACGGAACCTGAGGAATCACCCTCAAGGGGCCCCGCTCGATGAAACCGTCAAGGTGGACTTAGAGGAATCACCCTCGAGGGTCCCACACTTGAGGGGTTGCACGACAGAGTCATCGTCGGGAGTGGTGAAGGAGGAATTACCCTCGATAACCACGACCGACTAGCTGCACTACAGAGCTAGCATCATGAGTACTTCACGAGGTGTCACCCTCGGTACTCGATAGTAGCGCTGCAGAGTCATACAATTAAGGGGTGTGCGGTGATGTGAGGGGCCTGGCTTGTCGGTCGGTTGACCGAGTCTTCGAGTCTTCGGGTCGTCGAGTCGTCGATGAAGAAGCAGGGGCAACTGGGACTAAGGGTTCACTGGGGATTCATAGATCAACCTATACTAAGCAGTTGATATTGTTGCAGGTATAGTAGAAGTTTATCAAAAGCAGGCTATGCATCAGAATAGGAGCTAACTAATACAGTAGCAAAATCTAATGCAAGAATAAGAGGGAGAGGAATAGGCGATATCGGAATGCTCAAGGGGGGGTTGCTTGCCTTGCTCCTCTGCGGCAAAAGGCTGATCGTCAGTCGCGTAGTCGTACCCGGCAGCAGCGTCAGTCTCGGGGTCTACCGGTAAGAAGAGGGGGGAAGAATCAATAAATATAAAGCAGACAAATGCATCACGATGCATGACATGGCAATATGCAGAGCTAGGCATGCACTAACGCAGTGTTACACGTCGCAGACGGGTCGGAAGAATATCTAACGATATTTTCCCGGGTCTCGGGCTACAACCGGACAGATGAAAACGATGGAAAAGTTCCATGTTTGCTATGCTAGAGGCATGTGACAGACTAACGGACTGCGCAGTTGGAACCTTAGAATTATTCTGAGCAACTTTCATGTTCAAAACTTTTTAATCCGGACTACGGTTTATTTTATGTGATATAATAAAGATTTAGTAATATTCTGAAATTCTTTTAATTAATTAATCCGGATTATCCAAAACAGTAATAATTACTGTTTAACTAATTAATTAACAGATTAATTAACAGTTTAATTAATCTATTTAATCTTAACCACCTAATTGATTTAATTAATTACCTAATTAAGTAATTCACTAATTAATTAAATAATTAAATTAACTAATTGTTTTTATTTATTATTATTATTATTATTATTTATGTTTATTTATTTTAATTTTTGTTTTTAGGGCGTGGGGCCCGTTTGTCAGTGGGCAGGCTGGACAATGTCCGGTTGTGCCCATTGGGGCACCGGACATGTCCGGGGCGGCGCGATGGCGTGCGCCAGCGGGCCGACGCGGGAGCGGCCGGAACGCGCGCGCGCGCGCAGGGGGGGGCTCACAGTGGGAGGGGGCGGCGCCGGTGACGGCGGCGGGTCGCCGGCGGGCGACGGGGGCGATGCAGGCGACGGCGACGAGGCGGCCGGAAGGGGCGGCGAGCGCGGCGGCGACCGCGGGTGGCGAGGCGGTCGGCGGCGACGACGGGGCGGCGGGGAGCGCCGCGGTGCGGGGGCAACGGCGGGAGGCGGCGGGGCGGGCCGGCCGGCTGGGGCCGTCGGCGGCGCGGGGGGAAGCAGCGGGGGTTTGGCACCGTCGGGGGGGGGGGCAACGGGCGGCTCGGGCAGGGGCCGGTCAGGGCCGTCGCCGGGGGGGGGGGGACGAGCGGGCGCTCGGGCACCCTGTCGCAGGACCTGGCGGCCGGGGGGGGGGGGGAACGGGATCGGGCGCTGGGGCTGGCTAGGGTTTGCCCGGTGGGGCTTAGTAGCCGCCGGGGGTGGGCCGCGTGGGCCGTCTGGCTGGGCCGGTTGGCCCAGTTGGCCGGGGTTTTTTTTTTTTAGTTCTGGTTTTATTTTTCTTACTTATTTCTTTTGCTACTGTTTTATTTTATTATTAGTAGATTTTAGATCTATAATAATATGAGACCAACACCTAAATTAGTGTTTTAAATTAGCCCTCTGCCACAAAAGTTTCACTCCCAAATAAAATAGTTTGATATTTTATAAATTATAAAAGGCATCTAATTAATTGTTTAAGTTTCTGCTTTATATACTTTAGTGCATTTAAGTATTTTATAAAAATGTGCTTTTAACATGACAAATATCCAGAGAATATTTGCCATACTTTGAACATTTTTGTTTTCATGTTTGAAAAAATTGAATCTTGACTTTAATTTGAATTTGAATTTGAATAGGATTTGGACTAACGCGAGATTAACAACAGTAACAGTGGTGACATGGCATCATTAGCATGGGATTACTGTAGCTTAATTTTCCGGGCGTCACAAGAAAGTAGACAGATCCAAACTTGTGTGTCTTCACATAAGCAGTGGGGATAGGATTGTACATATTGGCCATGGAGTTGTGATTCATCTTGGCCTCAGAATAGACATCAAGATCTCCTTCTTGTACCTGTGGGGCTCCTAAGATGGTAGTCCACTCATCAACTGTAGCTTGGTAGCTAGTGCATTCTGTCATCCAAACTATCCTACCATCTAGATAGAAATGGGCTGTAGAGTAAAACTGCATGATCATCTCATCATTCCATGCAGTGAACTCTCTTCCAACAAATGCATCTCTGTCGATGGCCTTGAAGTTCTCTAGAACATGAGGAAAGTTGTCAGCATTATCTTCAATATACTTCCAGTCAACATATCTCATGTCACTAATTGCAGGACTCTTGTCTAACAAGACAGTCTCATAGAAATCTTGCTGCTCCTTGGTGTGGAAGCGAGAATCTACAACAATTCTCCTCCTTATGGCATATGGGTCATCAGCTCTCCATTTCCTCAGTCCACTGTCTTTTCTCTTCTTCAAGTCCTCAGCAACAAGGTGATCATCATCGTGTTCAGGCAAATGGGGTCTCAGCTTCCTCAGCACAGTAACATCTTCCTCTTCTTCCATGGTGGAAGGTCTCTTGTTCTTCTCAGCTAGAGGAATATCTCTGGTTGTCCTCTTAGGCTTGGTGGCAACATCCTTCTTTGGAGCAGATGGCTTGGCCTTGGATGCAGCCTGACTGGTCATTGCATCAGCCATCAACTTCTTCTTCTTGGAGGGAGGAGGTTGTGCAACAGGTTTTTCCTCCTCTTCTTCTTCCTCATCAAGATATTCTAGAGTAGAGGGGAGAACAACATCACAAACAATCTTCTTTCTCTCTCCCTTCTAGCGTGCCTTCTTGGGCATGGACTTTGAGGTCATAGCAGCCCTAGCAGTCTCTGGTGCTCTTCCAGCTTCAGAACTGGCATAATCCTTCCTGACTGGCCTCTTAGCAGAAATGGCCTCATTGGCAGATTTCCTAGCAGCTTTTTCTTTCTTTTCTTGATGCTTCTTGGCTAGAACCTCTTCTGGCACAAAATCTGAGTCCTCCTCATCCGGGTTAAGCTTCTTCCTGGCCCTTGTTGCAGCCTTGGGAAACCCATCAGAACTGGGGGTGCATGGATCCTCTAAAGATGAAGAACTAGCATCTGGGCTAGTGCCAGCATCCATGACAACACTCTGCTCTCTGAAGTCATTATCACTGTCCTCTGAGCCTGACATTCTAACCTGATGCGGTTGAGATGCGTCGGTATTTCCCCAAAGAGGAAGGGATGATGCAGCACAGCTACGGTAGGTATTTCCCTCAGTGATGAGACCAAGGTTATCGAACCAGTAGGAGAACCATGCAATACTATGTAAACGGTACATGCGTGCCTCGCTGCCCCTTCTGTCACTGGGAGAGGACACCGCAAGATCGAACCCATCACAAAGCACCTCTTCCCATGGCAAGAAAAATCGATCTAGTTGGCCTAAGTAAACCAAAGATTCGAATAAGAAATACGAGGCTATAAGTAATCATGCATATAAGAGATCAAATAAGACTCAAATAATATTCATGGATAGAAACTGATCATGAACTCAAAATTCATCGGATCCCAACAAACACACCGCAAAAGTCATTACATCAAATAGATCTCCAAGAGACCATTGTATTGAGAATCAAAAAGAGGGAAGAAGCCATCTAGCTACTGCCTACGGACCCGTAGGTCTATGGTGGACTACTCACGCATCATCGGAGAGGCACCAATGAGGATGATGAACCCCTTCGTGATGGTGTTAGATTGGATCTCAAGGTTCTGGAACTTGCGGCGGCTGGATGTGTTTTTCGTCGACTCCTCTAGGGTTTCTGGAATATTTGGGTATTTATAGAGTTGAGAGGCGGTGGAGGGGACTCCCGAGGCGGCCACAACCCATCTGGGCGTGCCAGGGGCCTCTAGCGCGCCCAGGTGGGTTGTGGGATGCTTGGGCCCCCTCTCGGGTACTTCTTCGTCCCTCTGGCTTTCTTCTGGTCCAAGAAAAATCTCCAAAAAGTTTCATCGCGATTGGACTCCGTTTGGTACTGATATTCTGCAAAGTAAAAAACAAGGAAAAAACAGCAACTGGCACTTGACACTATGTCAATAGGTTAGTCCCAAAAAATGATATAAAGTTGCTATAAAATGATTGTAAAACATCCAAGAATGATAATATAACAGCATGGAACAAGCAAAAATTATAGATACGTTGGAGATGTATCAGCATCCCCAAGCTTAATTCCTACTCGTCCTCAAGTAGGTAAATGATAAAAACAGAATTTTTGATGTCGAATGCTGCCTAACATGTTCATCACATATTCTTTTCTTTTGTAGGATGGACATTTGGACTTTATAGATGGTTCAAAGCAATAGTCTAGTTTTGACATGAAGACTTCAATACTCAAGCATACTAACAAGCAACCATATCTTTTAAAATATCAATACTAAAGAAAGTTACCCCTAGCCCATCATGCTCAATCATTGATCCATTCATGACACACACTCAAATATTAACTACACCCAATGCACAAGTATGATCATAGTGCCCCCTAGTTGGTGCTTTATAAGAGAAGATGGAGACTCAAGTTAAAAGTAAAAATTGCATAAAGTAAATAGATAGGCCCTTCGCAGAGGGAAGTAGGGATTTGTAGAGGTGCCAGAGCTCAAAGCTTAAATTGAGAGATAAAAAATATTTTGGGTGGCATGCCTTTCCTGTCAACGAAAACGACAAAGAATTTCGCAATACTTTCCATGCTAGATACATCATAGGCAGTTCTCAAACATAAAGTAAAGTTTATTCCTTTTTCCACCATTCTTTCACAATCCATGGCTAGCCGTATCCACGGGTGCCTTCCATACCAACACTTTCCAAGGAATTTATTAATTGGCAACATAAAGTAAATTTCTTTTTCATTTTGGGACTGGGCATCCCTATTACCGTCGTACTCTCGTGCAATGACAAGTGAATAAACACTCATCTTGAGAATAACACATCTAGCATGGAAAAATATTGGATACCCCCAACCGTTTCATGAGCGGTACGAGCACTCAAAAAGGAAATTTATTTTGAAAATTAGAGATGGCACATACAAATTTGCTTAGAACGGCAAGGAAATACCGCATATAGGTAGGTATGGTGGACTCATATGGCAAAACTGGGTTTAAGAATTTTGGATGCACAAGCAGTATTTCTACTTAGTACAAGTGGAGGCTAGCAAATAGATTGAGAAGCAACCAACCAAGAAACAAAAAATCACATAAACGGGCATTAAGCATAACTAACACTGAATAATGCACCATAAGTAGGATGTAATTTCATTGCATAACTATTGACTTTTGTGCTTGCATAGGGAATCACAAACCTTAACACCAATATTCTTACTAAAGCACAATTACTCACTAACATGACTCACATATTACTATCATCATGTCTCAAAACTATTACAAGTAATCAAGTTTAATTTGTCCAATGATCTTCATGAATTTTTTTATTATATCCCTCTTGAATATCTATCACTTTGAGACTAGTTTCATATATTGCCATTGCTTTTGACAATCTCAAATAAATTTAAGTGAAGAACATGAGCATAAAGGATTCATCTCTCAAAATAGTATAAGTGAAGCATGATAGAATTTCTTCAAAGTTTACTAACTCTAAAATTAATCTAAGTGAAGCATGAGAGTATTTCTTCAAAAATTTAAAGCACACCGTGCTCAAAAATATATAAGTGAAGCACTAGAGCAATTCCATGTCCCAAAAAGTTTATGTGAAGCACATAGAGCAATTCTAACAAATCATAGCATAATTTGGCTCTCTCAAAATAGGTGTGTTCAGCAAGGATACTTGTGACAAACTAAAAAGCAAAACAAGCAAAGACTCAAATAATACAAGACACTCCAAGCAAAACTCATGATATATGACGAATAAAAATATAGTTCCAAGTAAAATACCGATGGTATTAGAAGAAAGAGGGGATGCCACTCGGGGCATCCCCAAGCTTAGTTGCTTGTTTCTCTTTGGATATTATCTTGGGGTGCCGTGGTGATCCCCAAACTTAGGCTCTTTTCACTCCTTATTCCTTCATCCATCGTGATCTCACCCAAAACTTGAAAACTTCAATCACACAAAACTCAACAAAATTTCTGTGAGATCCGTTAGTATAATAAAGCAAATCGCCACTTCTAAGTACTGTTGCAAACCCATTCATATTTTATTGTTGCATTATACCTACTGTATTCTCACTTTACCATAGCTTATACCCTTCAATACAAGCCATAGATTCATCAGAACAAGCACACAATGCAACGAAAACAGAATCTGTCAAGAACAGAACAGTCTGTAGTAATCTGTACTCTAACCGTACTTCTGGAACTCTAAACATTCTGAAAAAATAGTGCAACGTAAAGAATTTGTATAGCAATACTGTGTTAAAATTTCATCTCATTATCACGCTCCAGTAAAAAACAAAAATTCACGCACTTGAGTCAAAGTTTCTATTTCGGATTCAGCATTGTTTCTACTCATCTTATGAATCATCCTAAAGGCTTTACTTGGCACAAACACTAATTAAAACATAAAAAACACAATAATAACAGAGGCATCATTGTGTCAACACTCAAAAACATAAATTAAAAAGTAAAATAAATTTTATTCATTGGGTTGCCTCCCAACAAGCGCTATCGTTTTACGCCCCTAGCTAGGCATAAGGCATAGATTCAAGTATTGTCATCTTTAGTTTCCAACTCCTTAATCACGCAAATAGATTTCTTCAAGAATTTAGCATGCACACTTTCAATGACAATACTTCTAGGAATAAGACCGAAAAATTCATTCTTGTAAGTAGGGTCTTTTGTTACCTCAACAAAACTGGGATAAACACTAATCATTTTAAGATCTTCCTTGTGGCTATTAGATGTGGCACCTTTGTTCTTAGTGACTTGTGTAGGCTTGCAAATTTTTATGGGAGTCTTTTCAATAGTTTTAACGGAAGAAAAGGTTGAGCTCAAGTTACTAAAAATTTCTTCCAACTTATCAATTCGGTGAGGACTTTCTTCTATTCTTTTGTTAACTACGGCTTCCTTCTCTTTTAGCAACTTAAAGACATTCTTCGCTTTTGACCCAAATTTATTAGCACGATCATGAATTTTCTTATCCAATTTTTCAAGATGTTCTTTGGTAACCATCTTCTTTTCAATAGCATCTAACCTTTTCATAACATGTTCAAGAGTTAAGGTTGTTTCATTAATCATGAGAGATGGTGAACCCACTAGACTTCCCATAGCATTAAAAGCGTCCAAAGATGGACACATCAAGAAATTCCCATCGGTAATCATATCTAGGACGAATCTATACCAAGTGGTGATACCCACATAAAAACTGCGAAGAACAACAATGGTAGATTGCTTATGAATAGATCTATTATGAGCATTGCAATCCTATACCAAGCATCTTTTAGATTCTCCCCTCCCATTTTCTTAAAATTTAGAACCTCATTATCGGGAGTACACGCAATAGAGGAAGAACTAGCCATAGCAACAAGGTAGGCAAACTACAGATCTGACGAGAAAAAGGCAAACAAAGAAGAGGGCGAATAAAACGGCAAATTTGTGAAGAGATCTGACGAGAAAAGGGCAAACAAAGAAGAGGGCGAATAAAACGGCAAATTTGTGAAGTGGGGGAGAGGAAAACGAGAGGCAAATGGAAAATAATGTAATTGCAAGGGGATGAGATTTGTAATTAGGAACCTGATAGATGTTGATGATGTCTCCCCGGCAACGGCGCCACAAATTCCTTTTGATGCGGCTGAGATGCATCGGTATTTCCCCAAAGAGGAAGGGATGATGTAGCACATCTACGGTAGGTATTTCCCCCAGTGATGAGACCAAGGTTATTGAACCAGTAGGAGAGCCACGCAACACTCAAGAACTATGTGTCTACGGTAGGTAAACAGTACCTGCACACAAAGAACAAATACTTGCAACCCGACGCATAAGAGAGGTTGTCAATCTCTCCACGGTAAAAATATAGATTAGGTTTTAATAGATTGGATTGATAGATCACTCAACTACAAAATAAAAGAGGCAAGTAAAAAGTGCAGCAAGGTATTTTTGGGTTTTTGGTTAATAGATCTGAAAACAAAAGAGGCAAAAAGATAGATCGGAAAACAATATGTTGGAAAAGTAGACCCGGGGGCGTAGGTTTCACTAGTGGCTTCTCTCATGAGTATAGCACATGGTGGGTAAACAAGTTACTGCTGGGCAATTGATAGAAGATCAAATAATCATGATGATATCCAAGGCAATGATCATTATATAGGCATCACGTCCAAGATTAGTAGACCGACTCCTGCCTGCATCTACTACTATTACTCCACACATCGACCGCTATCCAGCATGCATCTAGTGTATTAAGTTCCATGAAGAAACGGAGTAATGCAATAAGAACAATGACATGATGTAGACAAGATCTATTCATGTAGGAATAGACCCCATCTTGTTATCCTTAATAGCAACGATACATGCGTGCCTCGCTGCCGCTTCTGTCACTGGGAGAGGACACCGCAAGATCGAACCCATCACAAAGCACCTCTTCCCATGGCAAGAAAAATCGATCTAGTTTGCCTAACTAAACCAAAGATTCGAAGTAGAAATACGACGCTATAAGTAATCATGCATATAAGAGATCAAAGAAGACTCAGATAATATTCATGGATAGAAACTGATCATGAACTCAAAATTCATCGGATCCCAACAAACACACAGAAAAGTCATTACCTCAAATAGATCTCCAAGAGACCACTGTATTGAGAATCAAAAAGAGAGAAGAAGCCATCTAGCTAGTGCCTACGGACCCGTAGGTCTATGGTGGACTACTCACGCATCATCGGAGAGGCACCAATGATGATGATGAACCCCTCCGTGATGGTGTTAGATTGGATCTCGAGGTTCTGGAACTTGTGGCGGCTGGATGTGTTTTTCGTCGACTCTTCTAGGCTTTCTGGAATATTTGGGTATTTATAGAGCTGAGAGGCGATGGAGGGGACTCCCGAGGCAGCCACGACCCATCTGGGCACGCCAGGGGCCTCGAGCGCGCCCAGGTGGGTTGTGGGCTGCCTGGGCCCCCTCTCGGGTACTTCTTCGTCCCTCTGGCTTTCTTGTGGTCCAAAAAAATCTCCAAAAAGTTTCATCGCTATTGGACTCTGTTTGGTACTAATATTCTGCAAAGTAAAAAAACAAGGAAAAAACAGCAACCTGCACTTGGCACTATATCAATAGGTTAGTCCCAAAAAATGTTATAAAGTTCCTATAAAATGATTGTAAGACATCCAAGAATGATAATATAACAACATGGAACAAGCAAAAATTATAGATACGTTGGAGACGTATCATAACCCTGTGAATATATATAGATGAGCAGAAGGGATAAGCATCACAAAATTCAGAAGTTTTTTTGACAGTTTGAACTATTACATGTAGTTTCAGAATTCTACAACATATAATTCGGTTCCACCGAGTTTCAGTTTTCGGAGCTATCGAGACACACTTCCTCTTACACAGTGACTTGGTCATGTTTTTGGTTGGACCGAAAAGAATGACGCGGTCACACTGAGAAAGTTCTCAGAGCCCTAAAAACTAAATCGGTCGTACCAATTCTTTCCACTCGGTGATACCGAAATGCAGGTTTCGGAACCCTAACCCTAAATTTTCTTGTTCTGCTAATCTACGGGATTTATTTAGAGGATGGAGGTAGTGCACTCCGTGGCATGAATATGGACAAAACCTAATGTGCATGAATAGGAAACAATGAGAACAAAAGGGGCGAGATCTTTACCCTAGTGCGGTGAAGATCTCCTACGGCGGCGACGGCGGGTCGTATTACCGTCGACGGCGACGAACTCCGGTGGCGAGGGCGCACGGAGATGAGGTGACGACGTCCGTACACACGAGCGCGGCAGCAGGGGTTTGCGGAGGACGACGATTGAAGATTGAACTTCAAAAATTGGGTCCGTTGGATACATATATCCCCTTACTATCGGTGACACCGATTGAAACATTTCGATGCCACCGAGTTTCTTAACTGCCAGTAGACAGTGAAACTCGGTGAGACCGAGATGGAGAAATCGGTGATACCGAGGACAAAAACCAGATCAACGCTAGTGGTTCGGTGAAACCGAGTTTGTGGAATTGGTTACACCGAGTTGCACATGGGAGGTTTTGGAAGTCAGCACTTGTCGAAACAGAACTCCGAGTGCTCCTCACACAGAGGGTTCGAAAAGTGCTTTGCTCAAATTTTGTGATGAAACATGAATAGAATTTGAGACGAGAAAACATAGATAGCTAGAGGGAGGTACTTAGGTATTCTTGTATATCCAATTGGCCAAAGAAAATAAAAGTCAAATGACAACAATTGGATATCCTCGAATGAGAAAAGATATGCATACCAACATGCTCACACAATAAGATGTCAATAGAAATCATGGCAAACATGCATACCTACTCTAGTATCTACCAAGCACTTAGGCGATGACGGAGTCATCTATATATGAGTATATTGACTTAGGAGCCAAGTAAGAATACTTGATCATAGGTCATACTCATCGTTTAAGCACAAGTTGGGTTACCACTTTTACATAAAGCATTTAATGTTGTCACATCTTATGAGATGCTTTAACTCAAGTCTTAGAGTAAAGCTCCTCCTTGATGTGGCATCCCCCCTAAGATGGATAAACTAACCTTGGGTTATGTCGATGAAGACTTCATATAGATGATGTAGTGGTGGATGCTCATTGTTGATGAATATCATCTTGAGTTGGGAGCAATCCTTGTTGTTTCTTACTCTTCTCACCTAGACGGGTTAGTCCCACACAAGGAACTGATACGTCCATTTTGCATCATGATTTACTATTGATATTCGTGCCATTATTGTCCATTATTCTCTGGTTATCACATAATTCTTATATCTTTCTCTCTGAATATGCAAGGTACATCACAAAGAGGAAATCTATCTATTATCTACTAAAAGCAAAATACGGGTCAAAATATAGATATTGGCTAGAAAATCCCACGTTAATCAGTAAATATCGACCATTCATCTGATGGGCCCTAACCAATTTCGAAGGCTTAGATCTGACGTGGGCTCTAGGGATATAACAGACTTTAAATTATAATGGACTCTTTTTTCTCTTTTGAAATCAAATTGTAATTTACATAAAAAGGAGGAACGGACTGTAGTAGAGACTTAACTATGAGACTGAGATTTATGTAACAGTTATGTAAATATGAGTCATGTGGAACCACACGTTCTATTTTCACAATAATCGAGCACGCACATGCATGTAAGGAAAGAAGCAAACCTAGACCTCCTAGGACACATGTTACCACGTGGACATGGGCACTACTACTAGCACAATGAATCAATCATACCACGTGAAGATGCATCTAATACACGGGTCAGTAAACACCTTTGTACAAACTCAGTTCGGCCAACCAAAATTGGGACACCTGGAAAAAAATCTCCCTCGATTTAAATGAAAACAGAAATATTATTTGTATTTGATACAAATATAAGTCAATAAAACATAAAACAAATACGTAAATGAGGAAAATGAATAACCTCTATTTTTCAATTAAATTTACAATTAGATCAACATGTGGTAAAATCAATAGTTTAAAGCAAAACAAAATGAAAGTGATTGAGAAAAAATAAAAAAAATTATGTTTACCAACCAGTCAATAGATCGGCAATGCTTATCAAACTGATTATATAAATGTTTCTTTTATGTAAAATATGCATTGAAAAGAGTATTCTTCTGTTTGAAAATAGATGGAATTTTCGTCTCGATGTGGTCTCGAGGATACAAGCACATCAAGTACCTATGTCTCTACACTATGATTTGTTTAGCATATATGATAGGTATATAACTTGCAATTGATTAAAACAAGTAAGTTATATATACTGATCATCCTAATGGTGCAACTTCTGCTAAAATAATTAAATTAATCATGTAGTAGTCGGTATCACAGGCCTGAGTACCTACTTTTGACACTTTGACTTATTCTTTGCTAAGTTGTCGACAAACATAACTCTTCCCAAAAAAGCATGTTTTCCAAAAAGTGAGTGCGCTGAGTGGGCTTTGCTGAGTGTAAAACTCAGCAAACCTTTGCAGAGTATTTTGTGGGCCTTCGCCAAGTAGTCCTAGCAATCAGCATATAGTCTGAGTATAGTAGTGATCGAGGGTACTACGTTAAGACACATGACCCGAATCATCTTCATCATTGATTCTAAAATTTGTGGCTAGATTTTAACACAAGATTATAAGTCATCTAATTAGGTGTGTGTAATCATGTTCACTAATTATACTGAAAAGGTTACGTTCCACATATAGATGTAGTTGATCGAGCGCGCAAACAATTACCTGTAAGACGTCCGAAGGAAACTACGTATCCTCTAGGACAACAACGTTGATATCATTCAGAACAAGATGATAAAACCTAAATAGATTGTGTCTGTTAGGACTTCATACTATACCAAAATATATCATAGTAGGTAGATAAATCACAATCTCTCCTACTTGCACTTAGATATATTTCATACGAAAAATATTTTAAAGAGCATGTATTAATTATTAGTTAAAATTTTAAAAGATAATTACATGTCATGCATGATTTTAATATGTTAGCTCGCCACTTGCAAAAATGCTAATCCAATGCAATGGATAGATAAAATATTTGTATCCTATGAAAAATTTACACCAAAAATTCATCTTACCATCTTATTCTTTGAAGACAATTAGTACTATCAACATCCTATCAAGTTACTTAGGGATGATACGCTATGAAATTTGTTGAGTAGTGATTTGGCACTAACATGAGCATGCAACGGTGAGCTTTGAATCAAAGACATTACGACATGTTTGTCCATGAATTATTAAAATATTACAGTATGGGTCTATTACAAACACGAAGTTCAGCACAGGCCTAGCTCGTATGCAAGGATGATATGAACATAAACATATATTATTATTCATAAAATGTAAGACGGATATGGAGATGCAATCCTACATGAAAAAATTTGTGCTAGAAGCACACGCATAGCAAGCAAATAAATTACTATCAGTATTTTTCACAATTGTTTCACGATTCCTATTTAGTATGTCTTATGAACATAATCATATGAAAAATAGAGGTCAAAATCACACCTTCACGGATCTATCGTAGAAAAATTATAATAGAAAATAACACGTTCAAACACTAAAAATGATGCCCTCGCATTTGCGAGGGCCACCTTGCTAGTTATCTGGAAACTGGAATTCTGGACCGGAAAACCGAGAAAAAGGCAGAAAATCACCAGACTCCAAATAACCTGAAATTTAACGGAGATTGTTTATGGAATATTTGGGAATTTCTGGAGCAAAAAGATACCGAAGGGGAGCCATAGGTTGGCCACAAGCCAACAGGGCGCGACCCCCCCCCCCCTAGGGGCCCGCCCTGATGGCTTGTGGGCCACCTGTTGGCCTCCTGACGCTCATCTTCTCCTATATGAGGTGTTTTACCCTAGAAAAAACCATAAGCTAACTCTCGGGACGGAACGCCGCCGCCTCGAGGCGAAAACCTGGCAGAGGCACTTTTGTCCTCCGGCAGTCAGATTCTGCGGGGGGAATTCTTCTCTGGGAGGGGGAGATCGAAGCCATCGTCATCACCAACGCTTCCTCCTTCGTGGGAGGACCAATCCTCATCAACCTCAGCACCAGCACCATCTCATCTCCAACCCTAGTTCATCTCTTGTATTCAATCTTTGTCTCCAAACCTAAGATTAGTACCTATGGGTTACTAGTTGTGTTGATTACATCTTGTAGTTGATGCTTGTTGGATTACTTGGTGAAAGATATTATGTTCAGATCCTTAATCATTATTATTATACCTCTGATCTGGAACATGTTGATGAGGTGTGAGTAGTTACTATTGTTCCTGAGGACATGGGAGAAGTCTTGTTATAAGTAATCATGTGAAGTTGGTATTCGTTCGATATTTTGAAGATATGTAAGTTGAACTTCTCTTAGTGGTGTCATGTGAACATCGACTACATGAAACTTCACCATGCTATGGGCCTAAAGGAAGTCATTGTGGAGTAACAAGTAGATGATGGGTTGCGAGAGTGACAGAAACTTAAACCCCAGTTTATGCATTGCTTCATAAGGGGCCGATTTGGATCCACACGTTTCATGCTATGGTTAGATTTATCTTAATTCTTCTTTTGTAGTTGCGGATGCTTGCGAGAGGGTGTAATCATAAGTAGGTTGTTAGTTCAAGTATGAACAGCACCTTAGCACCGGTCCACCCACATATAAAATTATAAAAGTAGCGAACGTGGATCAACTCAACATGATGAAAGTGACTAGACAAAAATTCCCATGTGCCCTCGGGAGCGCTTGCTTCATATAAGAGTAGTTTCCGGCCTGTCCTTTCCTATAAAAAGGATTGGGCTACCTTGCTGCACACTTTTTACTATTGTTACTTGTCACTTGTTATGAATTATCTTGCTACAAAACTATCAACAATTGTTACTCACAGCACTTGCAGAGAATACCTTGCTGAAAACTGCTTATCATTTCCTTCTGCTCCTCGTTGGGTTCGACACTCTTACTTATCGAAAGGACTATGATTGATCCCCTATACTTGTGGGTCATCAAGACTCTTTTATGGCGCTGTTTCCGGGGAGTGAAGCGCCTTTGGTAAGTGGAAATTGGTAAGGAAACATTTTCTATATGTGCTGTAATTTACTACTGCTTGTCACTATGAATGGTCACCATTTGAGTGGCTTGTTCGGGGCATCTTCGCCTTGAGCAGAAGAGGAGGAAATTGTTCCTCAACCTACTGAAAATATTTATTATGACATTCCTTCGGGTATACTTGAAAAAATATTATCTAATCCATATGATGGTACGACTCATCCTGATTACCACTTGATATTTGTCGATGAGGTCTCTGGATTGTTTCAGCTTGCAGGTTTGTCTAGGGACAAAGTTAAGAAGAAAGTTTTACCTTTATTTTTGGAGGGAAAGGCATTGATGTGGTATAGGCTATTGGATAATATTGAATCATGAAACTGGAATCGCTTGAAGCTGGAATTTCATTAGAAGTTTTATCCTATGCATCTAGTCCACCGTGATTGGAACTATATATATAATTCTGGCCTCGTGAAGGAGAAAGCATCGCTCAAGCTTGGGGGAGGCTTAAATCTATGATGCACACCTGCCCCAACCATGAGATCTCAAGAGAAATGATTATACAAAAAAATTATGCTCGGCTTTCTCATGATGATCGATTACTAGTGGACTCTTCTTCTACTGGCTCATATATGAATAAAACTATTGAATTCAGATGGGATCTTCTTGAAAGAATTAAACATAACTCTGAAGATTGGGAACTCGACCAAGGTAAGGAGTCAGGTATAAAGCTTCAATTTGATTGTGCCAAAACTTTTATGGAAACAAATGCTTTCTATAAGTTTAGTAATAAATATGGCCTTGACTCTGAGATAGTAGCTTCTTTGTGTGAAGCATTTGCTACTCATGTTGATCTCCCTAAGGAGAAGTGGTTTAAATATCATCCCCCTATTAAAAAACAAGTAGAGGAACTTATTAAAGTTGAGAAGGAAGGAATAATTGTTAGCCACATTGATCCAATAGTTCCTACTACTTATATTGAGAAACCACCTTTCCCTATTAGGATTAAGGAGCATGCTAAGGCTACAACTGTGGTTCCTAAAAGTCATGATAGGACACCCACACCTGCTGAACAAATAAAGGTTGATCCTAAAATTTCTATGGTTAAAGATCTTCTAGCTGATAATGTTGATGGGCATGTTACTTATCTAGATGGTGAATCTGCTAGAATTGCAAAGAAAGTTCTTAATGATCAGGATAAGCTAGACAAAAACAAACCAGTTGTTGGGATGCCTGTTATCTCTGTTAAAATTGGAGACCATTGCTATCATGGTTTATGTGATTTGGGCGCTAGTATTAGCGCTATACCCTATACTTTATATAAAAGAAATTATGCATGATATAGCTCCAATTGAAATTGAAGATATTGATGTCACTATTAAACTTGCAAATCGTGATACTATTTCGCCGCTTGGGATTGTTAGAGATGTTGAAGTCTTGTGTGGAAAGATCAAATACCCTATTGATTTCCTAGTACTTGGTTCAGAGCAAGACAATTTTTGTCCCGTTATATTTGGTAGACCTTTCCTAAAGACTGTTAATGCTGAAATTAATTGTGTCACGGACAAGGTTAAACTGGTTTTGACAATGAGCCCCATGAGTTTAATTTCTCTAAGTTTAATAGACAACCTCATGAGAAAAAATTACCTAGTAAAGATGAATTAATTGGTCTTGCTTCTATTGTTGTACCTCCTACAGACCCACTAGAACAATATTTGTTAGACCATGAGAATGATATGCATATGAATGAAAGAAATGAAATAGTTGAAATATTTCTCAAACAAGCACCTTCCCTCAAACATAACTTGCCTGTCGGAATTTTAGGGGATCCCCCTCCACCCAAGGGAGATCCCGTGTTTGAGTTAAAGGCATTACCGGATACTTTGAAATATGCTTATCTTGATGAAAACAAGATATATCCTGTTATTATCAGTGCTAAATTTTCAGAGGATGAAGAAAAGAGATTACTCAAAACTCTAAAGAAGCATAGGGCCGCTATCGAATATACTCTTGATGATCTCAAGGCCATAAGCCCTACACTATGTCAGCACAAGATCAATATGGAACCGGATGCTAAACCAGTTGTTGATCACCAACGCAGTCTCAATCCTAGGATGAAGCAAGTGTTAACAACTGAGATATTAAAACTTCTAGAGGCAGGTATAATTTATCCTATTGCTGATAGTAGATGGGTAAGTCTTGTTCATTGTGTTCCTAAGAAAGGTGGTATAACTGTCGTCCCTAATGATAAAAATGAACTCATTCCACAAAGAATTGTAACTGGTTATAGGATGGTGATTGATTTCAGGAAATTAAATAAAGCTACTAGAAAAGATCATTATCCTTTGCCTTTTATTGATTAAATGTTAGAGAGATTGTCTAACCACACACACTTTTGCTTTCTGGATGGATATTCTGATTTCTCTCAAATACCTGTGTCAAAAGAAGATCAAGAGAAAACTACCTTTACTTGTCCCTTCGGAACTTATGCTTATAGGCGTATGCCTTTTGGTTTATGCAATGCACCTGCTACCTTTCAAAGATGTATGACTGCTATATTCTCTGACTTTTGTGAAAAGATCTTTGAGGTATTCACGGATGATTTTTCCGTTTACAGAAGTTCTTTTGATGACTGCTTAAGCAACCTTGATCGAGTTTTGCAGAGATGCGAGGAAACTAATCTTGTCTTGAATTGGGAGAAGTGCCACTTCATGGTGAATGAAGGTGTAGTGCTTGGGCACAAGAGTTCTGAGTGAGGTACTGAGGTAGACAAAGCTAAAGTTGATGCAATTGAGAAGATGCCATGCCCAAAAGATATTAAAGGTATAAGAAGCTTCCTTGGTCATGCTGGTTTCTATAGGTGTTTCATAAAAGATTTTTCAAAGATTTCTAGGCCGCTAGCCAATCTTCTTCAAAAGTATATTCCTTTTGTTTTTAATGATGATTGTGTAGAAGCTTTTGAAGTACTAAAAAGGGCTTTGATCTCTGCACCTATTGTTCAACCACCTGATTGGAATTTGCCATTTGAAATCATGTGTAATGCTAGTGATTATGTTGTTGGTGTTGTTCTAGGGCAAAGAGTAGACAAGAAATTGAACGTTATCCATTATGCTAGTAAAACTCTAGACTCTGCCCAAAGGAATTATGCTACCACCGAGAAGGAATTTTTAGCAGTTGTTTTTGCATGTGATAAGTTTAGACCTTACATTGTTGATTCTAAAGTAACTATTCACACTGATCATGCTGCTATTAAATACTTAATGGAAAAGAAAGATGCTAACCTAGATTAATTAGGTGGGTGTTGTCACTTCAAGAGTTTGATTTGCACATTGCCGATAGAAAGGGAGCTGAAAACCTAGTAGCAAATAACTTGTCTAGGATGGAAAATGTTCTTGATGACCCACTTCCTATTGATGATAACTTTCCTGATGAGCAACTTGCTGCTATAAATACTTCACGTAGTGCTCCATGGTATGCTGATTATGCAAATTACATTGTTGCAAAACATATCCCACCTAGTTTCACTTATCAACAAAAGAAAAAATTCTTCTATGATTTACGACATTACTTCTGGGATGACCCACATCTCTATAAAGAAGGAGTAGACAGTGTTATTAGACGTTGTGTACCTGAGCATGAGCTGGAACAGATTCCGAGGAAGTGTCATTCCGAGGCTTACGAAGGACACCATGCGGGTGACAGAACTGCACACAAGGTATTACAATCTGGTTTCTATTGGCCTACCCTTTTTAAAGATGCTCGTAAGTATGTCCTTTCATGTAATGAATGCCAAAGGGTTGGTAATATTGGTAAATGTCAGGAACTGCCTATGAACTATTCACTTGCTATTGAACCATTTGATGTCTGGGGGTTTGATTTTATGGGACCTTTTCCTTCCTCTAATGGGTATACTCATATTCTAGTTGATGCTGATTACGTTACTAAGTGGGTAGAAGCTATTCCAACTAGTAGTGTTGACCATAACACTTCTATTAAAATGCTTAAAGACATTATCTTTCCAAGGTTTGGAGTCCCTAGATACTTAATGGCTGATGGTGGTTCATATTTTATTCATGGTGCTTTCCGTAAACTGCTAGCTAAATATGATGTTAACCATAGAATTGCATCACCCTATCACCCCAGTCTAGTGGTCAAGTTGATTTGAGTACTCGAGAAATAAAATTAATCCTACAAAACATTGTCAATAGATCTAGGAAGAATTGGTCTAAAAACTCGATGATGCACTTTGGGCCTATAGAACTGCTTATAAGAATCTCATGGGTATGTCTCCTTACAAAATGGTCTATGGAAAGGATAGTCATTTACCTCTTGAGTTAGAACATAAAGCTTATTGGGCAATTAGGGAACTTAACTGTGACTTTAAACTTGCCGGTGAAAAGAGGTTATTTTATATTAGCTCACTAGATGAATGGAGGACACAAGCCTATGAAAATGCTAAGTTGTTTAAAGAGAAGGTTAAGAGATGGCATGATAAGAGAATTCAAAAGCGAGAATTTAACTTAGGAGACCTAGTGCTTTTGTACAACTCTCGTTTCAGATTTTTTGCAGGAGAACTCCTCTCAAAATGGGAAGGCCCATATGTCATCGAGGAGGTTTATCGCTCCGGTGCCATAAAAATTAATAACTTCGAAGGCAAAAACCCAAGAGTGGTGAATGGGCAAAGAATCAAGCATTATATTTCAGGTGCACCCATCAATGAAGAAACTAATATCATCCAAGTTATGACACCGGAAAAACACATAAAAGAGGTCTTCCGGAACACTTCAGAACCTAAAAAGGGGATAGGTACGTGATACGGTAAGTAAACCGACTCCAAAAATTCAAAATAATAATAATTTCTGTTGGTTTTGGTATTTATGAAAAATTCCAAAAATAAAAAGTAGTCGGGAAGACCCACGAGGGAGGCACAAGCCAACAGGGCGCGGCCCGCTCGGGGCGCGCCCTGACTTCTGGGCCCCTCGTGTGCCTTCCGGACTCCGTTTTCTTCCCAAGCACGTATTCTGGCCTAGAAAAAATCATTATATATACTCCCGTATGTTTTGACCACCGCATCACGAGATTTCTCTCTGTTCTTGTTTTGGGCTGTTTTTCTGACAGATTTAGATCGCCATGACTTCCCCAAGTTCATCCAAGGACAAGTTCTTCGAGAAGGTCATCAACCCCTATCTCCCGGAGGTGATGAAGCACCCTCAGGACATTGAGATGCGTGAGGGGGTGCTCCACATCCGGGATGTCCTAGGCCCCAAGAAGGAGGGAAGTGAGAAGGCCAGGCCTGAAGCAGTGGAGCAGGAGATCTATAAGTGCCAAGGGATGGTTGAACATGGTCTGAGTGCTAATCACTCAATGATCACCGACTTCATCCGTGAAAATAAGATGGATACAAAGAGCGTGGGAGAATCTCTCTTCAAGCTTCAAGAACGGATCGAGCACCTCCAAGATCAAATCTATCAACTTCAGATCCAAAACTATGAGTATGAATCTAGGTTTAAAAGGATAAGCCTTGCTGCTGATTTCAGGAGTCCGGACACAAGAGTTTCTTTCCATGATGGAGAACCTATGCCTTGGAAGATGGAGGATTACCTCACGCCACAACCATCACCGAAGAACACTTGAGTACAAGGGTATGGGGACCACCCTTAGCTTGTTCCAAGCTTGGGGGAGGTGCCCCGGTATCGTATCACCATCACTTTTTACCATCATCTTTTATCTTAGTTTGATCCTTAGTTATTTCGTGGTTTAGAGAAATAAGTTTCAGATTTGCTTTTTGCTTAGTGTTTTGCTTTGAGTCCTATCTATCCTTGTAACCGAGTGTGAGACTTATATAATAAAGCTAGTTGAGCTTGTGTGTCTTACCCTCATTGCATCCTTCACCATAGCATGAATATAAGAAAAATAGAAAGATCATGTGCTTATCCCATAAGGAGTAATGAGTTCACATAAAAGAAAAGTATGAGCAATGAAAGGTTGTTGACAATAAACAAATATAGATTTAGTCATTGTGATAATCTATGCAAGACTATAATGGAGAAGAGAGGATTCACATATAAATATACTATCTTGGACATCATCCATGATTGAAAACCCTCACCAAAATATTATATAATGATCAAATGTTGAAGTTGGACATGGAAGACAACCTAATGGTCATGATTGCTTACATTTGCATAGAAGCTATATAGTCATGTATCATTTAACATGTGATGCTTGCTTTAGATCTTTTGCTAGCCAAAATTTCCGCACCAAGTAGAGATACTACTTGTGCGTCCATAACCCCTTAAACCCAGTATCTTTTTATGAGAGTCCACCATACCTACCTATGGATTGAATAAGATCCTTCAAGTAAGTTGTCATGGTTGCATAAAACAATTAAATCATGTATGATATCTTATTGAAAAGGAAAACAAGCTTTGTACGATCTTGTGATGATGAAGAAATAAAAGCGATAGAATTCATAATAAAGTTCATCATCACAAGGGGCAATATAAAGTGACATTCCTTTGCACTAAGGGATTGCACATACCAGCAAATAAAAGCACATGACAACCTCTGCTTCCCTCTGCGAAGGGCCTTTCTTTTATTAAAGATTTTACTTCCTTGCAAGAGTCATTAATAATTTTCTCCCTCACAATCTATAAAACTCTTTTAGTGGCAAGCATCATGTGTTGAGGAAAGATCCAGATATATATATCCAGTTGAATGTGAGAAATCATGATTCATTATTGTTGACATTATCCTTGAGGTAAACGAGTTGGGTGGCAAATAAAAGCCCATGTGTCCAACGAAAACATTAGCTCCAAAAATATGCAATGAGTGTCAACAATCATGGATGACTACATGATAGTTGAGTATGTGGATTTTCTAGAATGAAAGCTCTTATATAGACTCTTCTCTTGAATACGATGAATTATGATCATCTCCATGACTAAATGCATTATTTGTTGGTTGTCAATAAAGTTTATGCTTCATACTTTGTAAATTGTGAACGGATCTTTACTTGTTTATGAGAAGCTATATCATGAAAAACTTGCTGCTATGATGATATTCATGATTCTCTCATGTCTGTATTCTATTTTTATCGACACCTCTCTCTCAAATCATGTGGTCATTATTTTAGAGCTCGACTTTCGCTTGAGGACAAGCGAGGTCTAAGCTTGGGGGAGTTGATACGTCCATTTTGCATCATGATTTACTATTGATATTTGTGTCATTATTGTCCAATATTCTCTGGTTATCACATAATTCTTATACCTTTCTCTTTGAATATGCAAGGTAAGTCACAAAGAGGGAAATATCTGGAAACTGGAATTCGGGACCGGAAAACCGAGAAAAAGTCAGAAAATCACCAGACTCCAAATAACCTGAAATTTAACGGAGATTTTTTATGGAATATTTTGGAATTTCTGGAGCAAAAAGATACCGAAGGGGAGCCACAGGTTGGCCACAAGCCAACAGGGCGCCCCCCCTAGGGGCGTGCCCTGATGGCTTGTGGGCCACCTGTTGGCCTCCCGACGCCCATCTTCTCCTATATGAGGTGTTTTACCCTAGAAAAAATCATAAGCTAACTCTCGGGACGGAATGCCGCCGCCTCGAGGCGAAAACCTGGGCAGAGGCACTTTTGCCCTCCGGCAGTCAGATTCTGCCGGGGGAATTCTTCTCCGGGAAGGGGAGCTCGAAACCATCGTCATCACCAACGCTTCCTCCTCTGTGGGAGGACCAATCCTCATCAACCTCAGCACCAGCACCATCTCATCTCCAACCCTAGTTCATCTCTTGTATTCAATCTTTGTCTCCAAACCTAAGATTGGTACCTATGGGTTACTAGTTGTGTTGATTACATCTTGTAGTTGATGCTTGTTGGATTACTTGGTGAAAGATATTATGTTCAGATCCTTAATCATAATTATTATACCTCTGATCTGGAACATGTTGATGAGGTGTGAGTAGTTACTATTGTTCCTGAGGACATGGGAGAAGTCTTGTTATAAGTAATCATGTGAAGTTGGTATTCGTTCGATATTTTGATGATATGTATGTTGAACTTCTCTTAGTGTTGTCATGTGAACGTCGAATACATGACACTTCACCATGCTATGGGCCTAAGGGAAGTAATTGTGGAGTAACAAGTAGATGATGGGTTGCGAGAGTGACAGAAACTTAAACCCCAGTTTATGCGTTGCTTCATAAGGGGCTGATTTGGATCCACACGTTTCATGCTATGGTTATATTTATCTTAATTCTTCTTTCGTAGTTGCGGATGCTTGCGAGAGGGGGTAATCATAAGTAGGTTGTTAGTTCAAGTAAGAATAGGACCTTAGCACCGGTCCACACACATATCAAATTATCAAAGTAGCGAACGTGAATCAACTCAACATGATGAAAGTGACTAGACAGAAATTCTCATGTGTCCTTGGGAACGCTTTCTTCGTATAAGAGTACTTTTCGGCTTGTCCTTTGCTATAAAAAGGATTGGGCTACCTTGCTGCACACTTGTTACTATTGTTACTTGTCACTTTTTACGAATTATCTTGCTACAAAACTATCAACTACTGGTCATCAACCTCGTGCATATGCACGGGCTAGTAGTTTACACAATATATTAACATAATATCTTCCGAAACTATTTATGTATACACGTCTACAAATAGAAAGTTAAAAGTTCTTATTTTAAACATGATAGTTTTACTTAACCTGTCTTGAAAAACATTTCTATTTCATTTAAAACATGATAGAAATTTATTTACCCTAGAAAACATTTATATTTCATTCTACATTTGCCAAATGCACATGCAAAGCCAAAATATTAATTTTATTAGAATTCCTGATAAGTTCAAGGATTCATTTAATTTCCTAATAAGAATATTTGTAATATAAATAAATTATGGAAAAACGAAAAACATATTTATTAGTTCACCAATACAATTTTTATACAAATACTCCCTCATTTTTAAAAATATAAAATATACTAAATTTTCCCTTAAGCTCGACCAAGTTTATGAAATAAAATACTTAGTTCATTGTTGATTTGTTGATATTGAATTATTATTGGATACATTGATTTATTTCTAACATTCTCGAGATTTAAAAACTTGACTTAGGAAAAAATTCATATGCCTTATTTGGGGAGGAGGTTGTGTTATTTACATATTACCATGAAAAAAAATATCACACAACATATTTCTTAGATATAGCGCGTAAATCGTGCGAGGAAATGATCAAACATGGGATGATGAAATATTGACATGTTTGTTGAGAAATATATTATCTCAGGTCATCTTTTCTCTGAATAGTCTCATGGATTTACGACATCATTACCCAGTGAACATCACTTACATATGGAGTCTTATATTTTTCTTACCCTAGTAGATTGTCTTACACTGTTGCAGCTTTGATAAACTTAATATTACCTCCGCCCTAAATTAGTTGTCTTAGATTTGCGTAAATATGTATGTATGTACCACTTAAACGTGTCTAGAACTCTAGATACACCCCTATCTAGACAATTATGAGTCAACTAATTCTTGGCGGAGAGAGTAAAATCCAAGTTCTCGAAACTCGTACATATTTTCCATTAAGCTGAAACAACAATTAATCTTTAGTGCAGAACACAAACTTAGACAATTAACTTCCCACCTCAAGTATTACATTCAATCTACCAACAGCAACCACATACGTACTTCTCCAACTCTTGAGACTTCGGGGAAGTACCATCGGCTGGAACCAAAGAGATTTGCAATGCCAAAATCTACCATTGCATAACTCGACTATGTAGGAACAAAAACTACATGTGGAATGAATTTCCCTAGTTTCATGTGAGAATGTGAGATCCACTGAAAGAAATAGAAAAATAGAATGGACTAAGAGTAATGAATTGTTTTTTCTGAACATCTATGGATGTACCGTAAGCTAATGGAAATTTCAGAAACAAAAATCTTGGCTCTGTGAAAAGATATATGAGGGAAGATATATGTTACCCTGCATGCTTTGTAACGCCAAGCAATATCAATCAGAAGTATACATTAGAAAAGAGTATCAAAACGCCAGCTCTGAAGTTCAACTTATACTTAAGTAATATACCTTCTATCAGCTGGCTCCTATTCTAGCTTTATGGTGTGATGCTTGGTCGAACCTTCTCCAAGAAATAAATTGGCATAGGCCAGTAATTAGTACTCAATGACAACACATATAATATCTAAATTTGATTCACGTGTGGGCATATAATATGCATGACATCTAAACCATATAGTACTACCCAACAAAAAGTCAGATAAGGCCCTTGCCGGTGTGCACGGGATTGTTCTCCTTTGTGCCTCATCAAACAAATGGAATACACACATGTATAGATGAGAAGAGTGCTGATAGTCGAATAGCAAAAAGACAACACCTACCAAATATGATATATAACCAAGGTTGGAATTCGTGCTAGCTTAGATACGTTTGTCCTGATCCACAGGGTAATTTCAGTGTTCTTAAGGAAAAAAATCAACTGTTGGTCACAAACGATGTTTTTTCTTCTAGGCTACAACCACATTATCTATTAGTCTCCAAACAATTTGTCCGCGAACAATTACATTAGAGAATGAATAAGCTAAAGCATAAATTCACACGTGTGCCGCATATTGTATTGTATCAAGTACACAGGAGAGGTTTCTTCTGTGTACATGGCGTCATGAGCAGTCTGCAGCACAACCCTTGGTAATTTATTCTGTGTCAGTATGTCTAGCATGACGAAGGTCTGATCAATTCTTCCATGTACAAAGAGCCTGGTACACCCCAACCCTGTTGCAAATATCGTCAACCAATTTATTTCGTAACCCTTCTTAGTTTAGACTGTAAGCTAGTGCTAGATTCACTTGTTTCTTGCCTAATCTATTGCATACAAACAAATTAGGAGCCTGGCTGATATTAGCGAATCTACAACGGAGACGAAGAGAGCATGGACAACCAATACAGTATGGATTGCTATGTGGTTTGCGTGGCGATCATGCAAAATTTGGAGGTCGCTGTTGCCGGGGGGCGCACAGAAGCGGTCCCTTCTCTACCTTGACCGCCATAAAACGAATCAGTTGGGGAGACAGGTAGGGGCTCAGAGGGTTGGTAGATCAAAATTGTCGCCACCATATGAGGAGAAGACGCCTCCTACCTTCATAATTCAGTCATGGTGATTAAAGTGAGCATGGAGCTGGTTAAATAAAAGTATTAAGATGGCACGGCATTTGAGAGCTATCATGCATGGCGTTAAATAAAAGTAGTATCTCATCATGTGCAGCCATTCTCGCTTCTGGAACTCACCTTGCCACACAGGAGTAGCATCACCGCTCCTTGGTTATTTCTCTTCATGCTGCAGATGAGATCTTTCTACTGTGAATCCATATTGTGAAACCCTACGCATGTCATCGGCAGAAATCATTGACTTATCCAAATCGGAGGCTTTGGCTTGCGCATTGCCGGCGACGACGTGGTAGGGATAAACTACGCACGGTTGCCTGCATGTTCAAACCAAAAACGAATATTAGGACAACCATGTAACCTCCAATAAGATACGTGATGGCCTATTGGCCCATTAAAATGAAATGATGGGTGTTTTTTCTTTCTTAGATCTTGCATCCGGATAAGACTCTTTTTCTGTGCGTGGGGTAGTCTTCTAGGACTCTTCCCACCTTTATTTGATCCTAGCCCTACAATTAAGATCCTAAGGATACTTTATGTGTTTTATTAGATTTAACGTGAAGGCTCGTATGGTGCATCCAATTAGTAAATATATATAAGATTGTTACTCACGACACTTGAAGAGAATACCTTGTTGAAAACTCCTTATCATTTCCTTCTACTTCTCGTTGGGTTCGACACTCTTACTTATCGAAAGGACTACGATTGATCCCCTATGCTTGTGGGTCATTAGGAACAAATACGAGGATATATATGGACATGGAATGAAGCACATATAGATGATGTCCATGGATTTTTTTAATTACCTTGTCCCTTGCTATTGTGTAAGGTTGGATTTAATTACAAATAGTCCTTGCCAAAAATAAATGTGAGTGAATTTGTTTGGCAGAGTCACTCCTCAAGAACTTCTCTAGTTCTTCTTCTTTGGGACTCACATCAAATTGATGGGGATCCTTGGAGTTGAAGTAGCACTTGATGAAGTAGAGCTTGTAGTAGCCTTGGGAACCCACTTGACCATGGCGAGGGATTCATCTTTAAATGTGTCAAACTCCTCTTGAAGCTTGTCCTTGCCCTTGAACTTGTGGTCTTGTGGTGGAAGGTCATCTTGAACTTTTGTTCCCTTGGTGAGAGTAGGTTCATACTTCTCGAGGAACAAACTTCGGCTTGGGGTATTGACCTTCTTCCCATTCAACTTCATTGGCGTTGAAGCAGCCAATGCCTTGGTTCTTCCGGTATCCTCCGTGCTTGCGTACAATTTTCTCAAATTTCTTACATCCGACAAGACTTTTGTAGATACCTTTCTCTATAATTCCTTTCAATAAATCGTTTTCTTGCTCAAGTGTAACTTGGCTAAGAGAATCATTAGTGGAATCAATAGAGCTACTAGAAACAACATTATTGGATTTAGCATTAGCATTGTTGTTACTAGACGAAGAACCTTTCTTGCCCTTGTTACTAGTTTACTTAGATTTAACTTGTGGAACAAATGTAGACAACAGTAATCGTTTGGCAAGATAAGAAGAACTCTTCATTCGAAGATCGTCATTGATAGCTTTAAGAAACTCATGCTCTTGCTCTAAATTTAGCTTCTCGAAGCGTAGCTTCTCATGAGCTCTTAGAAGCTCTCTATCACTGGTGCAGCGACGTGCTATACAAACGGTTTTTAACCCCTTTCCGCGACGTAGTTCCAAACCGTCGCCTTGCATGTGTGGGCGATAGGGGGGGTCCATCCCACACGACACCGCAAACCCGTCGACGATGGTGGCCAACGAACGCAAATGATCTGCAATTATAATCGTGTGCGGTGCAGGAACAGATCGCACACATAATCTTTTGGGCGTACGTGTGGGATTTGGGATCAATCACACACGTCCAAGACGAGTGAAACGCGTCTAATTGCTGATGGAAAACAAACGGAGTTTGACCTTTGACCGTTTGCGAAACGTTACCCGAAAAATGTACATGTATAACATCATCGGACATGTTTCCCGAAAAATGTATGCGTGGGATGGTCTTTGCATCGGGCACGGTTTCCTGTTGGTTGACGTGTGAGATACGGTGCTATCGCAAACGATTGAGTAGCTCCTACGTACACATACAAGTGTTGCAAACCGTTTGCGATTTCTTATGTATCACCAACGTTTTAGATTATATCTCGTGTCCTTTTCCTGTGTATCACAGGCCGTTGCGCTACGAGTTGCGTGTGCTTTCCGTTCTGGACCGCACACGCTTAGTTGCTTGAACCGTGTGCGCTGAAATTGCCAGGTTATTGTAAAATATCGCATTTAATTCACCGTGCAAATAGCAAATTCGTCACAATATGCAATCGACAAATAGTGTCCGCATGAAGAACGTTCATCATAATTCGCCACAATATGCAATTGAACGAATAGTGTCCACAAGCAGAGGATTCATCATAAATCACGACAATATGCAATTGAGAAAATGATAGCTAAATTCCACAGCTGTTTAACCGACATATCCAGTACATAATCATGGTGTACGAAATACGAAGACATGATCACATGGAAAATAATGCATCCATGTGTATATGTTTAGCTAATAACACTATGAATGCGTACTTATTTTTAGGAGATTTGATTCCGGAAATCTTCGCCGTCTTTAGAGGGATTGATGTAGTGTTTCACAAAGAAGGTGCTGATAAATTTCCTAATAGACAACAATTCATCGGCGACGAGCGGTTCAGAACTCATCGGTACGAAGATCTGCTGCATGACTTTTAGATCAGAATGTGACATACGTGTGGAGTAGAAGATAGTAATTAAGAAACAGACTTACTGGTTTATCTTGTCAGCATCGACACCACATTGAGCATGTCTGCATAGGTTGATCATGTGTGCACAAACGTAGTATCCACATAGGCTGGTACCTTGTTGTTGCTGAGGACACTGAAATTTTTTGTACAGTATTAGTCATGTATTTGGCCTGCTAGGAACAACCTAACCGGTGTAAGTTGTTTTTTTTTCTATGGAGAGAAATAGAAAGAGGTTTACTTAGAAACTTGAACATCTAACTAGCATTTTCTGAAAATAACGGATTTCGTTGTCTTACCGTAGAAACGATCACATGCTGCAGAGGTAGTTGGCGGTCGAACCTTACCCCCCTAAAGTTATGCACCTTGACAATACACTGCAAATGAAGATGAATTTTCACACACTCAATTCTGGAACCAGATATGAACACAACGCATTAACATCAAAGAATTCAATACCTATCCATGAAATCCTGAAGATGACTCAGATCCTGAGACGCATTTGACTCTCTAAGAGAATCCATGTAGTAAGCTGTGCTGCGTTTTGGAACAATGACCACCAAGATCCAGTGACCTCTACAGATTAAGAAAACCATGAACGTACAAACTATGTCTAAAACTGAAAGACGATCAATGTATGCGTGGTTATATATTTAACTTACTCTTCATAATATGGCCACATTAAGAATTCTCCTATCTGTAAGTCGAACAAGATCTTGGCGACACAATCAATGGAAGCCTTGCATGAGCAATTGTGGCACCCCGGCTCAGAGAAGACCGGAACGCCCCGTATTCCAGCCCAAGGACAAGTCTTCTGGAATACGGCACTGTTGACATAGAACAAATCAGCTCTTTATTACTATGGAAAGGGTTACCAGGGTACCTGGATTACATCGGCACGACAAGACTACGCCAGCCTAGAGTAGCTCTATGCTAACAGCGGAACGACTTGAGGAAAAGAAATAATTCTCGGCAGCGGAACAACGACTGCGGTGATGGACTCCACTCCGCAGGGACTCTGGCTGGAACGCGCATCCTAGCTCGCAAACTCGACATCCACGACAAGCAAGCAAACCTGACAGGACCTGCAAACTGGCATGATACGCCAGGTGAGTACTTTGAATGTACTCGCAAGCTCACGACAACCAAACAATGCAGCAAACAAAAGCATGGCAATTATCGTATTAAATGCTTAAGTGCTACACTTACTGTTACCAATCATCAACTTACTCTCAATCGGGTTGTCCCACAACCCTCGGAATACTCATGATCCAAATCCAATCCAAATCATGTGATCATCCGACCACTCATCATATAGCCATCCCTTGGCTGGCATATCTTATTCCCGACATCATCTGATGTCTACCCAAGATGAATCCTTCCATCTTTAATAACACTACTACGGTTGACCACCTACTGAGGTCTGGACGGGCTGTCCAATACCGTGGACGCGGCTATTCGAATAGATTTTTCACTCTGCAGAGGTTGCGCACTTTACCCACACCATGAAGCACCTGGCCTCGTGATCCCACTCGGGTGGACCAGCATCGCTTCAACAAAACCTGCCTGACCCGTGACTCTTTCATCGTACCACCGGCACTCTTCCTCCCCCGGAGGTCAGCCTTGGGTGGCCCCTGTGTCCTCATGACACCTGCCACCGTCGTGGCCAAACTATGTAGACCCAAACGGGGTCTACTGTCCCAAACGGGGACTTGAGCTCAATAACCAAACAACAACTGGGCTCACAAGGTTATCGCCGCCTACCGGGCCAGGGTAGCGCGCGCGCATAACCTTCCCTCTTTGGAGGTACCGGTGAAAGAACACGCAGTCAAGCCAAGTCAAGGCCGTCCCATACCGGCAAATGTGGTTGCACGAATAAGCCCGGACGGGTGACTCGAGATCAACCAACTAAGCTCATTTACTAGCATAGTAGTTTGTCACCATACTAGGATGGCAACAACTAGGCATTTAAATTAATTACTATGAATTATCATGAAAGCAATTCATTTGTAAATGCAAGCAATTCAATTAAATAGGAAATGCTATTGATAAGCTTCATGGAATGGGTGTCCTGGCTTGCCTGGAGTGAGGGATCCACCGGGAGGAAGTGCGAGAAGCTCGCGGAAGGAATCGCCGGAAAAGGTTCTCTCTCGAAGGGGCTGATTAGAGGCAAGGGCAATATGGTCATTTCCACTGTGTGAACACACAATTAAAATGATACCAACATGACGGGCTCGATAAGGCGAAGAAGTGGGCGTTGGAATCACCTCGATCGGAGTTCCGAGCGAAAAGATATAGGGGTTTGACTGCCAGGGACTAATTTGAAAAAGAAATATTTACAATCAGGTCCCTGAGTAGTGCGGCTGGGCAGAGGGCGAAAACGTATTTTGGAAAATACACCTTCGGTGAATGGAAAGCACACTTCGGGGATTACGCTTCCACTTAACCCAGCTGGCACCCGTTTCTCTCACCGACAGGTGGGTCCCGCACCCCTTCTCTCTCCTCCCTCCATCTCCTTCTTCCTCCTTCACTCGCGCGCCGACCGGAGACAGGGGGCTCACCCCGACGGCGACTGCCGGCGATTCCGCCTGTCTCCCGTGGCGTGCGACCTACCCACACGTTCAGCGGGACGAGCCGCGTCGGTGGGTGAGGGCCTCCATCGCCGAGGAGCTTAAGAACGGCGGCGTCTGCGCCCGCGGCGGAGGACGGCTTCAGTCGCCGGTGTGCTCGTGGATAGAGGCCACCGAAGGAAGGGAGGGATGCCGGGGTGGATCCAGGGTGGAGGTGGAGGCCTCAGGTGGTGGAAGAGCGGCGGGAGGAGGAGTGGCTCGCCGGAATTTAGCCGAGGCTCTCCGGCGGCCGCGGCGACCAATGCCGGCGAGGATAGGTCCTCGGACTCCGGTGAGGGGCTGGGGAGGCACAGGGGAGCGAGGCGGAGGGGATGAAGAGGACGATAGGGCTCGGGGGCCCATTTATAGGCGGGGCGACGCGGTGGCCGAGCACGGCCGCGGCGACGCGTCCACCGGTGCTTCGGGAATGATCATGGAGGAGGGGAGAGGATTCCAGAGAGGTCACGGAGAGGCGGAGAGGGCTCAAGCGAGGCCAGGAAGGATCGGGAGGGCTCGGACACGGCGGCGACAGCTCCTGCCGGACACGGGCGCGGCTGCCGTACCGCGTGGGAGGGGACGAGAGAGGGGGAAACTTATCCAGGGAGGAAGACGACGACCAGGGGGAGCTGTTGGACACGACGAGGCGTGCAGAACCGACGAGCAGAGGAGGGGCCCGAGCTAGCCAACACGCAGCTCGCGTCCATGGCATGCCAGGGCGGTAGTCACCGCATGGACGTGGCGATGCCACGTACTCTGGTCAACCAAACCGTGTCTGATCGATCAGTCATTCAAAGGGTAATGCCAAGAGGGAAATAAGCAGGCATAGAGAGGCTTGATATGACCACAGCTAGCAGATTTTCTTCGGAACAGCAAGGTGTTTGGAGTGGGGTGGGGGAGATTCAGTTGGGCATTGCTTCTGGTTTTTGGCTGAGAGCTATCACACACTAAGATGATATCTACTGCAAATTTTCAGCTCATCTAGATAAGTGTAAGTGGCACTTGCTGTAGAATGCACCCCACCGGGCAGAAATGCAAACCATGAAGTGGCACTCACACAGTTGCTTGGACTTAGCTGAATTTTGTAGGAGATGATTTATTTAGGCATATGAAGATTCTGTATAAGTTTCATACCATTTGAGTGAACCAAAATGGTACTTCCTTCACACAGCATCCTATTGGCCACAATCTTAGAAAAATTCTAGGGATTTATTGGGCATATGACATGAGCCCAAATTTGGTGGAGATAGATTATATGGGTAGGGGAATGCTCTGGTAAATTTCCAGAAATTATGAAGCAATATAAAATATAGTTGCTTCACAACAGGGAAATATGACCAGAAACAAAGATTTGATGTTGTGGTCACATAATTGAAAGGATGATGCTCAAATCTTGTGGAGAGTCATGATTTGAGCATATGAGGATTCCTGCAAAATTTCAACTCATTTGCATACCCCTAGCTAGCACTTGCTTCCCAAGTCTTCCTCTGGATCAAAAACTTTGGAAATTTGCCAAGAAATATTTACTAGCCAAATTGAGTTGAATTTTGTCATGTGGCAATGATATGGATTGGGAAGAGTCTCCAAAAAGTTTGGGAGCAAGAAAGCAAAGATAAATGGCACTTGCTGCACAAAATGCCATCTAGGGCAGAATAGAAAAAGGAATATTGGTGGAATATTTTTGAACATGGCAAGGAAGGGTTTTGACATATCTGAGGAAGATAGGACCCAAAGAATTTATGGGAATTATCTGGGAATTTTTGGAATGATGAAGATGTGGGTTGCTTCACAACCCAAGGCAGACAGGGTTATTCCTTTAATAGAAAAAGGAATATTCCCAAGAAAAAGAATATTGGAATTGGTCCAAGATGGAAATGGAATGGTCTTGGGATGGTTTAGAGGTTGTCAAGCCACTAGGGAAGAGGAATCAAGGGTGATCCCTTCAGGTTCCAAGACTACGGAACCACGGAAAAGCAAAACCAGACCGAAATCAAAAGAAAAAGATATGGGAAAAATCCAGGGTGTTACAAACCTACCCCCCTTAAAGAAATCTTGTCCTCGAGATTTGGTTGCTCAGGAGTTAAACATAAATATCCCCACTTGAGGAAACCGCTTCCAACTCGGGTTTCCTTTTGCCTTTGTACAGTGCTCCCGCTGGATTTTATCTGACCCACTGCCTGGCTTTGGTGTGGTTTGTTTCACTGGATTCTCATTCTGGCAGATCTTACCTCATATTTATTATTCTGACTTTAATCCTTTTATGTCTGCTGACCTGTCTGGGGGGCAATGGATTATCCTGACTGAAATACCTGTCCTTCGCAAATCCGAGAGTTGTTCCTCATGGACGTGTTGTAATGCAGTCCCATATGGTCGATCGTCCATTGAGTTGTGAATAGATTCTCTCGGTGGACATCAAATCTTTTACTCTTTGCATTGGGTGGCTTCAAATGGCTGTGTGCCCTCCAGACTCAACTGGTGGTGTGAATCATACCGTTTCTCCTGGCAGAATCGGACTCCTTGCAGGGTTACGGAAACATCTTGGCTAGGTTCACTGCCCTTAGCATCATATCTGTATCAACGACTTGGTTGTAGCCTGTCGTGACTAGCGTAAAGGGTACGACCTTATAACGGTATTATCTGCAGGCTTGACTGACGAGGGTCCCAACAGGAAGATCTTGTCCCCAGCAGGTTATCTTTTGACTGATTTCCCTAGATGGGGACACATGCTTTGAGGCAGTTATCATCCTTCTGATCGTTCCATCTGACAGGCTTGAATATCCCCTTCTGACGATTCTGAGAATGTATAGCGGGCTGAGCGGGTTGACTTGATATGGGGTCCTTGCAGATGGGATAGACCCCGTGTGTGTGTACCTAGGGTGATTGGTATCGAACCAGACTGTTTTGGGTATCTGCACCATGTTGATCTTGCAACCATTATCCTACCTGTATGGCCAATCTTGCTCCTTCAGTATGGTTCTCTTTACCTGGATCCTTAGCTGAAAGAGCTTGGCCTGATGTGTTCTTGATTCTTCGGATGACCATGGGTGCTGCCAGGTACTATATTCCGGCAGGCATATTACTTAACAAGTTGTAGCTGTAGGGTAACGACCGTGTGAACCCTTGGATGAAACCAGCAAATAAACCAGTAGCCACCAGAACGGTGTTTACAACTCAGATCTGGGACATTACTGGAGTAACTCAACCCCGACTCAAGACGGCTGAAAAGCAGCTCAAAGCATGAGACGGTGTCGATAAGAAGAAAGTAGCAGTTCCCTAAGACGGCCGAGAAACAACTCAGAGCATAGGGTCAGTGCTACGGAAAGAAATTCAACAGCTATCCGAGAGGGCCGGAAAAAAAACAGCTCAGAACACGGGCCAGTTGCTGACAAGAGAAATAAAAGTCGGCATCCACCCCGGACGGCCGAAAATAGCTCAGAACACAGGCGTGGTGCCGTCACCAAAGAAAGACGGGCAAGGGTTCATCCGTGTCCCATACAACTTATCCATAGGTTGTTGGTCATCTCTCTGAAGTGTATAACTAGCGTTCTTCTTCTTCTTACATAGCCCATGCCATAGTCGGATTCTCACTGGGCTGGCATCATTGTATGATTGACTCATATGGCCTTGGCAGCATGTCCACCTTATCTATTGAGTATATGCGGCTGAGCGCTTGACTCCTGAAGCAGGCTTGTGTCCTGACTGAATTTTTGCCTTTTGACCAACTGTTGTGGATCTGATCCTTGGAATGCATGGTCATATGCTGCCAACTGTCGGTGGAATAGCTTGTACTGATGTCGATGCGATGCCTTGCTGACGAAGATTTCATAGCTGGTGCTCAGAAGCTTTTCCCTCTTAAAGACTTGCTAGGGAAGACTCGGTACCTTAGGCCAGAAGCTTTTGCGGTAGCTTACTGAAGAAGCCTGAGTATCTTGCACCGGAAGATATCCATGTGCCGTATCGGGGAAGACAGAGGAACCTTGCATCATAAGCTTCCCTGATATCTTGTGGAGAAAGATTGGGTTGCTTATATCTAAAGCTTTCTTTTCACCATATGCAAGCTAAGTGCATATATATATCCCTTAATGTTCCTGCTGTCGGTTACTTGTTGTATGCAACAGGGTATTCGGCTATCCTTCTTGCTGAACACTAAGTTCATAGCACCCTCTGACTTGCTTCCGGAATATAGCAGGTTTCAAATTGTACTCATAGCAGACTCAACCGCATATGTAAATCATACCTTTGATATGAAACGTACTGTGGATCGGGCACACAATCTGTCGTCTTGCCGATTTGATCATTACTGCTGTGAAGATTGCACACTAAGGTATACCTGATGCTGATCATCAATCCGGCCAGGATATCATTTATATTCAGGCCCGATATTCCTGATATAATGCGGTCTGCTAAAAATTCCATATTGCTGAACTGAACTTCCAAATGACTGTCTCTTCACTGATTTCCTTGAATCCAGTGTCGGTGAGCAACTTTCATGAGGGGAAATAAGGTAACACCAAGGGCCCAAAGGAAAAAAGCAAAAGAAACGACTAAAGCAAAAGCACACACCAGCAATAGCACATATTCTACAGCTATTCACAGCAATAATATGCATTCCTACTTAAGCACACAAATCTCGCAAGAACTCCGGTACTACGGTCTAACATGCTGTGGCGGTGTGCACGAAAGTGAATCAAGGTGTGGAAGGAGTTGGTGTAAACAAGGCTACACCAAACAGGGGCTTACACCGGTTCCATCTGGACGGACACGGTGGCGAGGACGACTTGGTGATCGTGGGTCAGAACGATCATATCATTACCAAGCGTACGGAGGGGAAACCGTACCGGTCCAGAGGATGGATGACAGGGAGGGATAGCGATGAAAAAGAAGGCTTGTGGACATTGCCCTGTTCTGATAACTTAGATCAGTAAGGGTTGCCGAAGCGGCTAGAGGGATGGGCAAGATCCGAGATAGAAACATGTCTATCACCGAAACAATAGGGAGGGCTAAAGAGAATGAGTTGGTGTGGTACCGGTGCATCAATCCGACAAGGGATCGACACCACCAAACACCTTGGCATCACTCCGCTGGGACGGAGATAACACCACACCAAGGAACAAGCATGCAAACTGGAGAGCGCAGGTGGTGAATCGAAACCGATGCCACCTACACTCACCGGATCCATCACTAGTGATAAGATATCTAGTCTATATGCATGCTATGCACAAACAAATGCAACAAACAAGTGCAGCAAACCAACTGGGCCCTATACTACCGGTCACTAACGCTCGCGCGGTCTAGGGTGTCCTACAGCCAGACCTGCTCTGATACCAACGCTTGTGGCACCCCGGCTCAGAGAAGACCGGAAAGCCCCGTATTCCAGCCCAAGGACAAGTCTTCTGGAATACGGCACTGTTGGCATAGAACAAATCAGCTCTTTATTACTATGGAAAGGGATACAAGGGTACCTGGATTACATCGGCACGACAAGACTACGCCTGCCTAGAGTAGCTCTATGCTAACAGCGGAACGACCTGAGGAAATGAAATAACTCTCGGCAACGGAACAACGACTGCGGTGATGGACTCCACTCCGCAGGGACTCTGGCTGGAACGCGCATCCTAGCTCGCAAACTCGACATCCACGACAAGCAAGCAAACCTGACAGGACCTGCAAACTGGCATGATACGCCAGGTGAGTACTTTGAATGTACTCGCAAGCTCACGACAACCAAACAATGCAGCAAACAATAGCATGGCAATTATCGTATTAAATGCTTAAGTGCTACACTTACTGTTACCAGTCATCAACTTACACTCAATCGGGTTGTCCCACAACCCTCGGAATACTCATGATCCAAATCCAATCCAAATCATGTGATCATCCAACCACTCATCATATAGCCATCCCTTGGCTGGCATATCTTATTCCCGACATCATCTGATGTCTACCCAAGATGAATCCTTCCATCTTTAATAACACTACTACGGTTGACCACCTACTGAGGTCTGGACGGGCTGTCCAATACCGTGGACGCGGCTATTCGAATAGATTTTTCACTCTGCAGAGGTTGCGCACTTTACCCACACCATGAAGCACCTGGCCTCGTGATCCCACTCGGGTGGACCAGCGTCGCTTCAACGAAACCTGCCTGACCCGTGACTCTTTCATCATACCACCGGCACTCTTCCTCCCCCGGAGGTCAGCCTTGGGTGGCCCCTGTGTCCTCATGACACCTGCCACCGTCGTGGCCAAAGTATGTAGACCCAAACGGGGTCTACTGTCCCAAACGGGGACTTGAGCTCAATAACCAAACAACAACTGGGCTCACAAGGTTATCGCCGCCTACCGAGCCAGGGTAGCGCGTGCGCATAACCTTCCCTCTTTGGAGGTATCGGTGAAAGAACACGCAGTCAGGCCAAGTCAAGGCTGTCCCATACCGGCAAATGTGGTTGCACGAATAAGCCCGGACGGGTGACTCGAGATCAACCAACTAAGCTCATTTATCTAGCATAGTAGTTTGTCACCATACTAGGATGGCAACAACTAGGCATTTAAATTAATTACTATGAATTATCATGAAAGCAATTCATTTGTAAATGCAAGCAATTCAATTAAATAGGAAATGCTATTGATAAGCTTCATGGAATGGGTGTCCTAGCTTGCCTGGAGTGAGGGATCCACCGGGAGGAAGTGCGAGAAGCTCGCGGAAGGAATCGCCGGAAAAGGTTCTCTCTCGAAGCGGCTGATTAGAGGCAAGGGCAAGATGGTCATTTCCAATGTGTGAACACACAATGAAAATTATACCAACATGACGGGCTCGAGAAGACGAAGAAGTGGGCGTTGGAATCACCTCGATCGGAGTTTCGAGCGAAAATATATTGGGGTTTGACTGCCAGGGACTAATTTGAAAAAGAAATATTTCAATCAGGTCCCTAAGCAGTGCGGCTGGGCAGAGGGCGAAAGCGTATTTTGGAAAATACACCTTCGGTGAATGGAAAGCGCACTTCGGGGAGTACGCTTCCACTTAACCGAGCTGGCACCCCTTTCTCTCACCGACAGGTGGGTCCCGCACCCCTTCTCTCTCCTCCCTCCATCTCCTTCTTCCTCCTTCACTCGCGCGCCGACCGGAGACAGGGGGCTCACCCCGACGGCGACTGCCGGCGATTCCGCCTGTCTCCCGTGGCGTGCGACCTACCCACACGTTCAGCGGGACGAGCCGCGTCGGTGGGTGAGGGCCTCCATCGCCGAGGAGCTTAAGAACGGCGGCGTCTGCGCCCGCGGCGGAGGACGGCTTCAGTCGCCGGTGTGCTCGTGGATAGAGGCCACCGAAGGAAGGGAGGGATGCCGGGGTGGCTCTAGGGTGGAGGTGGAGGCCTCAGGTGGTGGAAGAGCGGCGGGAGGAGGAGTGGCTCGCCGGAATTTAGCCGAGGCTCTCCGGCGGCCACGGCGACCAATGCCAGCGAGGATAGGTCCTCGGACTCTGGTGAGGGGCTGGGGAGGCGCAGGGGAGCGAGGCGGAGGGGATGGAGAGGACGAGAGGGCTCGGGGGCCCTTTTATAGGCGGGGCGACGCGGTGGCCGAGCACGGCCACGGCGACGCGTCCACCGGAGCTTCGGGAATGCTCATGGAGGAGGGGAGAGGATTCCAGAGAGGTCACGGAGGGGCGGAGAGGGCTCAAGCGAGGCCAGGAAGGATCGGGAGGGCTCGGACACGGCGACGACAGCTCCTGTCGGACACGGGCGCGGCTACCGTACCGCGTGGGAGGGGACGAGAGAGGGGGAAACTTATCCAGGGAAGAAGATGACGACCAGGGGGAGCTGTTGGACACGACGAGGCGTGCAGAACCGACGAGCAGAGGAGGGGCCCGAGCTAGCCAACACGCAGCTCGCGTCCATGGCATGCCAGGGCGGTAGTCACCGCATGGACGTGGCGATGCCACGTACTCTGGTCAACCAAACCGTGTCTGCTCGATCAGTCATTCAAAGGGTAATGCAAAGAGGGAAATAAGCAGGCATAGAGAGGCTTGATATGACCACAGCTAGCATATTTGCTTCGGAACTGCAAGGTGTTTGGAGTGGGGTGGGGGAGATTCAGTTGGGCATTGCTTCTGGTTTTTGGCTGAGAGCTATCACACACTAAGATGATCTCTACTGCAAATTTTCAGCTCATCTAGATAAGTGTAAGTGGCACTTGCTGTAGAATGCACCCCACCGGGCAGAAATGCAAACCATGAAGTGACACTCACACAGTTGCTTGGACTTAGCTGAATTTTGTAGGAGATGATTTATTTAGGCATATGAAGATGTTGTATAAGTTTCATACCATTTGAGTGAACCAAAATGGTACTTCCTTCACACAGCATCCTATTGGCCACAATCTTAGAAAAATTCTAGGGATTTATTGGGCATATGACATGAGCCCAAATTTGGTGGAGATAGATTATATGGGTAGGGGAATGCTCTGGTAAATTTCCAGCAATTATGAAGCAATATAAAATATAGTTGCTTCACAACAGGGAAATATGACCAGAAACAAAGATTTGATGCTGTGGTCACATAATTGAAACGATGATGCTCAAATCTTGTGGAGAGTCATGATTTGAGCATATGAGGATGCCTGCAAAATTTCAACTCATTTGCATACCCCTAGCTAGCACTTGCTTCCCAAGTCTTCCTCTGGATCAAAAACTTTGGAAATTTGCCAAGAAATATTTACTAGCCAAATTGAGTTGAATTTTGTCATGTGGCAATGATATGGATAGGAAAGAGTCTCCAAAAAGTTTGGGAGCAAGAAAGCAAAGATAAATGGCACTTGCTTCACAAAATGCCATCTAGGGCAGAATAGAAAAAGGAATATTGGTGGAATATTTTTGAACATGACAAGGAAGGGTTTTGACATATCTGAGGAAGATAGGACCCAAAGAATTTATGGGAATAATCTGGGAATTTTTGGAATGATGAAGATGTGGGTTGCTTCACAACCCAAGGCAGACAGGGTTATTCCTTTAATAGAAAAAGGAATATTCCCAAGAAAAAGAATATTGGAATTGGTCCAAGATGGAAATGGAATGGTCTTGGGATGGTTTAGAGGTTGGCAAGCCACTAGGGAAGAGGAATCAAGGGTGATCCCTTCAGGTTCCAAGACTACCGAACCACGGAAAAGCAAAACCAGACCGAAATCAATAGAAAAAGATATGGGCAAAATCCAGGGTGTTACAGCAATTATTTTTTAACAAAACGCCGTTTGCTAAATCAGGATCTATGAAATATGCATGCGTCCTTGGTTTTCTCTCCGTCATCAATCCCCTAAGAGGAATACAGTACAGTTAGCCTTTTGTGATTTACAGCCTTGTATGGAGAAGTTGATCAGAGTTTGTGAAGTACTTACAACATCAAGCATTTGACAAGAGTGGCAGCAAGCTCATCGAAGTTGAAGAAGAGATGAAAGTCCTCGAATTCCACACTTATGGTACCTGGAACGTGACAGAAATGATGACTGTCGTACTGCAATTCCACAATGTTATGATCTTTTCCTTTTGACATTATGTCCATGCAATATTTATGTAACTTGTGACAACTGGAACTGCACTCATCAAAGTATTCGCCAACAAGAAATGGCTGGCCATGCTTGTACTTGCGTGCTTCAAATGGGTCTTCATCAGAACCGGGATTACATGGGTCTTCATCGGCAATGCCATGATTCTGCTCGAAGAGTCTTCGTAGTAGGATGCTCTGGTACTCGTCCCTCCTCTGTTTCTGTCATGGGTAATAAATGCAACAGTCTTTGTAGTACAAGACGCACATCGGCAGTGTTTGAATGAAAACAAATTAATAGTGACAGCTATGTACATTCTGCTGTCAAACATTCCAATCTGTTAAAAACTAATGTCTTGCACCATGTTTTTTTTCACTAAGTCTGAGAATCTGTTTATTTCAGATTGCCATGTTGTGTTGATGCTAGCCATGTTTCTGTGCATAATTAGACCTTGCTCGTGCTGAATGAAATGAAGTGCTTCATGTGTACTACCTTTCAGTAATTTTTCATGCAATGATAAGTCATGTCGCATAAAGTTTTCTTGCTATCAATATGCCTTCACGTTAAAACTATGACAGTGTCTTAATCACATCCAAAATCAAATAGCACACGGGAAGTCTGAATCACAACTAATATAACAAATGATTTCTAACAACGAGAGTTAGGCTTACCTTCTTTGCACGTCGCAGAAACTTCCTCCCACTGTACCCAGATTCAAAAGCTCGTAAGTTCACGGATTGAAATTGATGTTGACCATGAACAGGCAGGTCTTCAGCTACCCCTCTCCATTCGTTGGAAGTGATTGTCCTAGGGAGCTAGCTACAAGAGAAAGAAATGGCGCAAATGGACCTGCTGCTTTAAAATCCCCAATTCCAAAACAAAACCCTAAGCCTAGTTGAGCCAGAGAGAAGAGAGACGAATACCTGGCTAGTGAGAGATTCGTCGTCGTCGGAGATACCGCTTGAGTGGTCACTCGAGGAGACCATGGCATGTCAGCGGCGGTCGGATGCTAGAGGGAGAGATGTGGGCGGCGGCGGGAGGGTGGAGGGGTTGCAGGGGAAATGTGGCCCTTTGGCGGGGGGGCGGCAGATATTTCAGTGGTCGGCGAAATTTTTCGCTCGTTGCAGGGAATCTTGGTGCGCAAAGATTCATCAGAAACGGTCTTTCATCTTTTATCATGTGCGATGATACAAAACATACAAAAATTCGCCCCTCCCCACATATTCCCTGGTTATAGTGCACATCCACGTCATTGCATAATGTAACATCAACTACTAACTTGGGTATAGAAAATAGCAGACACACATAGCTCACAGTTACTAAACCGAGCAAGTTCACTAAATAATCAAGCTGCTTGAACTAGACATAGATCTTACAAAAGACCGGCTCTCTGAACAAAGGCTATTAGTAATACGCATAATTTAAACAAAGACGCCGACGAGCAGCCGCCCTATGCCTCGCCGCTGTTCGATGAGATGTCGACGACTTGTCCGGGCGACATTCCGCCGGTGCTGGACTCCGCGTCCCCCAGGCTGACTTCGACCGCGACGACATGCTCATCCTCGGCGTTGTCCTCGTCATCGGCGTCGCCCTCATCTTCGTAGTACTCGTAGTAGTGGCGCCGCCATAGCTCGCGTTGGCACTCCACCGCCGATTCCTCGATGGACAGTCGCTTCTCGACCTCCTCCTGAGCCACGCGCAACTCCTCCCAGCACTCGGCGCTCTCGGACGGCTCCCGCATCTCCAGCTCTCGCTCGGAGATCTCATGCAGAAGGGGCTCCATGGCCTCCGCCGCCGCATCGTCGGCATTCATCTCGGCATCCGCAGCAGCCGCCTCTTCGGACGTGTGGTGCATGCTGGATTCCGGCGAAGCTTGGAGTATCTTGGCGTTGGCGTTCATGATGATATAGGCCTGGATGGCCTCGACCCGGGTAAGGGCGGCCTCCGCGGCACGGCACACTGCTCGAGCGCTCTTGGCGTTTGTAGCCGCCGTCTTAGCAGCTGCAGCTGCCGTCTCCGCGGCTACAGACGCCCTTTCGGCCGCCGCAGAAGCCCTGTCGGCCGCCGCAGAGGCCCTTTCGGCGGATGCAGCCACGCTTAAGGCGAATGCGGCTGCGCTCTCGGCCGAGGCGGCCGCGTTCTCGGCAGAGGCGGGAGCGCTCGGGGCCGAGGGGGCGGTCGTACGCACCCTTACGAAGCGTTCCCACGGCGTCATTCTTTGCACAGAGGGTTTGTCGGGGAATGGGGGTCGAGGGTGAACGGAATCCGAGCTAGACGAAGCCGACGAAGCTTCCCTCGTAAGACATAAATAGATCCGTGAATTTTCATCGCAAACGGTTTCCGTATGGAACCGTGTGTATGCAGTTCACTTTTTGTATTGAATTGTAAAACTATTTTTGGGTACAGCGGTAACGGATATTGTTTTATTTGTAAGAAAAAGATCCCTACCGTCAAAATCCACTGACGACATCCTAAAATTAGGAAATATTCGGGGTACAATTGGCATTTTTATACATTAGTAACACACGGTTCCATATTTATGTACAGATTTTATGGCCATAATTCAAATTTGTAACACACGAACATGCAAGATGAAGCAAAAACTGCTGGAAAAATCATATTTATGTACTACGTGCTTCCCTATATATGCCGCTTGCAATAAATTTTAAGGAGTTCCAAACGTCTTGGGTAACGGTTTGGACACACGTGCACGCATTGGGGATCTAGGTTTTAAAATTCTAAATATGAAAAAAATGCTCTGAAATACATGATAATAATCTGCATGATTTCCCGACATGGGGCCAAGATGTCGTGGTCAAAGTAATGGCTTGTTCGAGATAAGCTTTGAGACATGCCTCTCACAAAACGTAGCATCACACGAAGGGTCGTGGTTCCGAGAGGGGACATGAGCTTTGTTTGATGACGAGCCGCTAGTCGTTGTCTCATTTGGCCCATACCTTTTTTGAATTCGTTACAATGCACGAATACGTCCGGCAACCTGAAATTTGGAAATTTTCGGGGTTCAATGAGCATTTTTGTACCTAAAGTTAGTTTCTAGATATCTAGTGGCCATAATTCAAAACTAAAACACATGGTCATGTTCAACATGAAGCAAAAACTACAGGAGAAATCATTTTTATATATGTACTAGTGCTTCCGTCTATATGCCGCGTGCAATAAATTTGAAGGTGTTCCAGACATCTTGAGTAACGGTTTGGACATAAGCATTGAGAATATTCTAGGTTTTTAAATACAAAAAATAAATAAAAATGCTATGAAGTACATGAAAATCAGCATGATTTCCCGACATGGGGCCAAGATCTCGTGGTCAAAGTGACGGCCTGTTCGAGATAAGCTTTGACACATGCCTCTCACAAACCGGAGCACCAAGAGCATGCTCGTATAGTTCCGAGAGGGGACGTGGGGGTGTTCTGTGATGACGAAACGGATCGCTGCCTCATTCGGCCTACTTTTTTTTCATCGATGCAATGTACGAATACGACCGTCATCCTGAAATCTGAAAAAAAAATACGGCATTCAATTGGCATTTTTATACATGAAGTTAGTTTCCAGAAATTTAATGGCCATAGTTCAAAACTGAAACAGTTTAACAAGCAAGATAAAGCACCGCTGGAAAATCATATTTATGTACTACTTGCTTCCGTATATATGCCACATGCAATAAATTTGAAGGAGTGTTCCAAACATCTTGAGTGACGGTTTTGACACAAAAGCATTGGGAATCTAGGTTTTTAAAGTCAAAAGTTGAAAAATGCTCCGAAGTACATGAAAATATGCATGATTTCCCGACATGGGGCCAAGATGTCGTGATCAAAGTAACGGCTTGTTCGAGATAAGCTTTGACACGTGTCAAAGCTAGCAATGCATGGTTAACTGTTACATGCGTCCCCATGGGTAATTACTCTATTAGGGCACGGGTGCGAGCTTGAATGCCCATCTGGAAGTTGGTGGGTCAAATACCTTACGTACCGAGCATGCAGGACGGGGATGAGGATGGGATAGCATTACCCGCCTTACCCATGAATTGAAGTACTCCCTCCGTCTCGGTGTATAAGTCATCTTACGAAAACCAAATAATACCAAAACACATAGGCGCGGTGCATTAACTTTCACCTCCTTTCATGTTTTTTGACATGAATAAAGGAATCAACCAATAAGAGACGTGGGGCATGTATTTTTTAAATGACTTGAGACTAACTAGCACGGCATGCAGTGGTCAATTCATTGCATGCAATGATATTAATTAGCAAATTAACATTAAATTCTCTCGTTTTCTTCTCCGTCTTGGTCACGGTGCACAACCTAAGATGACTTATACACCGACACGGAGGGAGAGTACTTACATGTGTGGGCTCTGAAATTAGTAGACCCCATGTAATTTGGGGCCCTCGGTCACCCAAATTTACACACATCCCACCCCTTTGGCCCAAAATTCCCTAAGAAATCACAAACCTAGCAACAACATATTGTTTTTTGTGTTGAAATACTATTTTTGTACTGAAATACACGAAGGTTGTTCTTAAATGAATGTGTGAGTTTCCCCACGGTGATAAAGAACTCGATGGGGACATGAATGGGAAACTTTTTATCCCCGCGCACGGGTACGTAGACAGGGACGGGGATGGGAGGGCGGTGATGGGGACGGAGATGGGACTCCAATACTCGCCTAAGAAATCCCCAGCTTTAGACACAAGCTTCTCACAAAACGGAGCATCACACGAAGGCGCGTGGTTCCGAGGGGGAACGTGGGGCATGTGTGATGACAAACCGCCAATCGCTATCTCATTCGACCTAGTTTTTTTTCATTGATACAATGCACGAAAACGACCGGCATCCTATTTTTTTAATGGCGTTCTATTGGCAATTTTATACATTAAGTTAGTTTATAGAAATTTAATGGCCATACTTCAAAATTGAAACACATGAACAAGCTAGATGAAGCAAAAACCGCTCAAAAATCATATTTATGTACTACTTGCCTACATATATATGCAACGTGCAATAAATTTGAAGGAGTTCCAAACATCTTGAGTGACGGTTTGGACACAAAAGCATTCAGAATGTAGGTTCTAAATTCAATAATAATAATAATAATAAATTCTCTGATTTCTGAAGTACATGAAAATATGCATGATTTCCCGCCATGGGGCCAAGATGTCATGGTTACTGCTCTCGGACTTGCTTCCGTAACACAAATGGCAGGCATGCATTACATTTGGATAGAAAATGTAAATATTTGGCAAAACAAACAGCCCCCACATGATTGGCGCCCTGTTTCGCGCTTCGAGTTTTGAAAGCCAATTTTCGCGGGCTATTAATCACATGCGGTCATGCATTGGGAACCGTCGGTGATGTTAATTCACACACGGTTGTTGAGTAGGAAATCGTGTGCAATCACTGTTGGCGTCGATCAAGATTTCAGCCGCCTATAAATGCTGCCCCTCGAGACCGTCATCCCGCCTGCATTCTCTCGTCTCTCTATGGCGCGGTCGGTCTGTGCACAAGCAGAGGAGGAGGCGCCACCCCGCGAGGACATGGCGAAATGCAGCGACTAGGAGGACCCCTTCGCGCCCCCAGACGAGGTCGCGCCAGACCCCCCAATTGAAGATTGGTTTGGGGGCCAGTACAATCTGGCTTTGTGGAAGGCGCTACTGCTGGCTGAGAGAGCCAGGCAGGTGGCGTTCAAGAAGGAGTGTGCTAAGGAGCGCGCCAGGAACCTCGCGGCCAGGAATGCCCTTAGTGCCGCAAGGGAAAAGGAGGAGCTACAGCTTTGGCGACGGGCGAGTCGACGAGCGGTCGAGGTGTACGAAGACGGCCGGTACCACGCAATGAAAGCCAGAGGCGCTAGGAACCTCACCGCTGCGTGGGCGTGGGCCGATAAGCTCGAGCGTGCCACCGCCAAAGAGCTCCAGTGGGCGCCCAGTGAACTGTCCTGCATGGTCGGGCGCCTCCGCCAGCAAGAGGCTGATCGGCACGTCGAACGCTGCGAGGCGGAGGAGGCGGTGAACTCCCTCCGCGTTGGGAAGCCACCGCGCACCAGGGAGCTGATGGCGAGAGGCTGCCATTATACTGCTCCCCGCTCAAGGAGGGGGTATTATTAGTTTACTTTTTATTCATTTTACGTATTAGTTAAGTACTATCATCACGTATATGTGATGATACATACTGTATATGTATCATGTCTTCAATGAGCTATTCAACAATTAATATATATTATTAGTTTCACATTTCTATATATCTGCTTTCATACTGATTTTCTAGCTCTAACTGTTAGCCTTTTACACATATTGAAACATAACAATAGAACATAAATCATTCACACATCGAAACATATCAATATTGTGATTGTTGTCCAGACATTGGGATTGACATCTAAACAGATCAACAAAATAAAACGCGTCCATGACTAGTTGACTACACCCTATCCTACGGAAGCTCTTGGTTGTGCCTGAACTCGGTCAGGCGTTCGTACATGCGGTTTACATGCTCGCGGTACAGCTGGAGCGCGATCTCGAGCTCCAAGCTGGCTATTTCGTCGGAGATTACCATCTCGAGGATGCGACGGCCATTTTCTTCTATCGCTCCCCACTAGACACCTGGGCCAAGGAGGCGCTCGAGCCTACCGACGAGCCCGTCGGCATCGAGGGGGCCGCGGACAAGGCGAACGGCGCGGCCGCCGTCCGGGGCAAGCACGGTGCGGCCGTGCTCTGGTGCAAATACGGCGCAGACCGCCGCCGCCCATTCCTGGCAAGAAATAGGGCTACTCACGTGCCTTGGACACAGCTGCAACGTCATGACGGGTGGGATAGCAGTCAAGCGGGGATGGAACCGCTCTTGATCTGCCGCGCGCCGCGCCTCTTGCTCTGCGGCCCTCCATCAGTCTTGTTGTGCGGCGCGCCTTGCCCTCTCGGCGCGGAAGCGCTTGTTTTGCTCTACGGAGCACCACCGATGATCTTCTTGTCCGGCGTGCTGCAGCCTCTCGGCGGTGAGGCGGCTATGTTGCTCGGCGGCGCTGCCGCGCCCGGCTCCAAGGGTCTACTCAACCCTTGCGATGACGCGCAGCACAGCGTTGTCCGGCGTGTTGCCGGACAAGCCATCGGCCTCGACAGGTCGTTGCGCCTGCATCGGATCGTTTCCGTCGTCGAGGAGGTTGATAGCAGAGGCGGAGCTTGGTCGGGTTGGCATGCTTCATAGTTGGGCTAGGCTGCACTACGTGTGCATCCGCGTGTGAACGCGCGCACAGGCTCTTATGCTCATTAGCTTCTGGCGGGAAACCGATGGGCAAGCTTGCGGGGGAACATGCGCGGTTTCGCGCGGGAACGTGGCCAAAAGAAACGCCGGTGAGGTGCTGAAGCGTGCACTCGAATCCTTGGGTGAAAACGCGGTGACAAGACGTGAGAGAGGAAGAAGAGGTGATGCACAGTCAGACGGGTGGTAATAATAAAACGTCTCGATATTAATACGGGCAAACGACACTTCCGTACGTACCATCGGTAATGATTTCATCAATTGCTGACAATTGTTTGGCAGCAACCGTCTGCCCACAACACACACAACTTGTCCGGATGAATCGTTTCGGTTATTATTGGTCTTCCCACACAATTCTGTTGAATGAACCGATTGCTGCGGATCACACACACCTTGTTATGCTAACCCGTTTGTGTTCTGCTGGATCAGCGCAAACAGTTTATCCGAGTGAACTGTGTACCGTACTTCGCCACATCCACCAACATGAGCTTGATGTCTCCTTCTTATGTAGCTCTTGGTGTACTTGTCCTTCTTCTCCGAGTCCTTGCTTCTCCGGGAGGGTCTTCGTTCATAGCGATCTTCTCTACTCCTTCTCTCTCTACGAGGTGCTTCATCTCTTGAACTTCGTCTTCTAGGTGACTCTTCTCTCCTTTTGTGGGGGGGCGTGCACTCATTGGAGTAGTGTTTGGGCCTTCCACATTTGTAACAATTCTGATAACGACTGGAGGAACGATTCTCTTCATATCTTGAATTGGAGCTTCTCTATTTGCCTCTACTCTTGTAGAACTTGTTGAATTTCTTGACCATGAGGCTTATCTCTTTATTGGTAACAAGGTTGTCACTTGAAGTAGCGGGAGTGTCGCTCGTGGCTTTGTATGCACCATTTGACTTGGTGTGAAGTTCTTCTTTGTCCTTGAGTGACATCTTGATACGTCTCTGTCGTATCTATAATTTTTGATTGCTTCATGCCAATATTCTAAAACTTTCATACACTTTTGGCAACATTTTATATTATTTTTGGGGACTAACTTACTTACCCAGTGCCCAGTGCGAGTTCCTGTTTTTATGTGTTTTTTGTTTCGTAGAAAATCCATATCAAACGAAGTCCAAATGCGATAAAAATTACGGAGAATTTTTTGGAATATACGTGATTTTTGAGAGTCGGAATCAAGAGAAGACGATGCCCGTGGGCCCCACAAGCCAACATGGCATGACTCCTGGGGGGTCGCGCCCTGATGGCTTGTGGCCAGCCCTTAGGTTGGTTGAGGCTCTCCTCTGCTGCAAGGAAGGTATTTTCGCGATAAAAATCCCCTCAAAATTTCAGCCTGATCGGAGTTACGGATCTCCGAATATTTAAGAACGGTGAACGGCCAGAAAACCAGCCGCGAAAACAGAAGAGAAACAGAGAGAGAGAGATCCAATATCGGAGGGGTTCCTCCCCTTCGGGAGCCATGGCATCCATGGACAAGAGGGTAAACCCTCCTCCCACCTAGGTAGGAGGCCAAGGAAGAAGAAGAAAGAGGGGGCTCTCTACCCCTCTCTCCCGGCGGCGCCAGAGGGTCGTCGGGGCAACCATCGTGATGGCGATCTACACCAACAACTTCGCCGCCGTCACCACCAACTCTCTCCCCCTCTATGCAGAGGTGTAAAACCTCTTCTTCCCACTGTAATCTCTACTTGAACATGGTGCTTAATGCTATATATTATTATCCAATGATGTGTGGCTATCCTATAATGTTTGAGTAGATTTATTTTGTACTACGGGTTAATTGTGGCATGATGTTATTGATATGAGTTGTATGTTGATACGGTGATGTCCTAAGGTGCTTTCTGTGAGGCGCACACGTGAAGGAATCCCGCTGGAGGGTTTGCAATATGTTCATGATTCTCTTATAGTGGGTTGGTGAGTGACGGAAACACAAACCCGAGTAAGGGGATTGTTTACGTATGGGAGTAAAGGGGACTTGATGTTTAATGCTATGGTTGGGTTTTACCTTAATGATCTTTAGTAGTTACGGACGTTTTCTAGAGGTCCAATCATAAGTGTGCATCATCCAAGTAGAGAAAGTGTGTTAGCGTATGCCTCTCCCTCATTACATATGACAAGTATTTATCATGTTATACTCAATTGCCTATGGACAATCTTTCTCTTGCGTTGCACAAAAAGCTTTCTACTAAAAAATTAACTTTATTAATATTTATCTAAATAGGAACTAACCTTTATTTACTTGTCCTTTATTACCTTGCAAACCTATCTATCACACCTACTAAGTACTTTAGTTTCTTTCCCGCAAAGTAGTTTCATACTTGTTCTGGGTAAAGTAAGTGTTAGCATGCGTAGAGTTGTATCGGTGGTCGATAGAACTTGAGAGAATATTGATTCTACCTTTAGCTTCTCGTTGGGTTCGACACTCTTACTTATCGAAAAAGGCTATAGACGATCGATCCCCTACACTTGTGGGTTATCAAGACCTATTTCTGCTACCATTGCGGGGGAGCAATATCTTAGTGGTTGATATTCTCGTGTGTGCTTGTTTGCTTTACCACTAAGTAAATTTTATTTTCTGTTATTAGTTGTTTTATTTTCTGTTATTATTTGTTTTCTACCTTTAGTTATGGGTAGGAAATGCAAAATACCAAAATAAATTAGATGTACTTGCTAACCCAGTGGTTGAGGAACCACCCAAAATCTACCATACTGCTCAAGCTTATTACTTGGATCATCTTCGATCCTTTTGTGCTCGTGCTGAAAACCCAACTAGCTTAGTTGAGGGAAAATCGTTAAATGAGCATGCTTATTATGTGCGACACCGCTTATGTCAAAAGGGAAACTCTTGTGGCTCAAATTAATAATTTACATTGCTACGCTTCGATTTTATGCGACTTATATGAGTTCAATTGTTGTTCTGAAGGCACTAAAAATAACCTTCCCTATCAATGTGTGTTTAATGATAATGAAATACTATCTTCTTATACCAAGGAGGCCTATTGTTATTATGATGTTGAACAAATTGAAGAATTTTTTGCTTTTAAGGGTGCTTATGAAATTGCTTCTTTGATTGAAAAGGAGGAGGATGCTCCTTACAAATCTGAAAATATTGCCATGAAAACTATGCTTCTAATGCTTATTTTAAAGAATTTATTGAAAGAATGACCGCTACCTTGGAAGAGACTAATATGTCGCAGGAATCTATGGAAGAAGAAATTGCTGAAACTGTGAGCTCATTAGATGAAAAAGATGAGGACGAGAGCAAAGAACAAAAGAAGGAAGAGCGGATTAGCTACCCGTGCCCACCTTCTAATGAGAGTAACTCTTCAACTCATACATTGTTTAATTACCCTTTGCACATACCGAAAGATGAATGCTATGATGCTTGTTATGCTTGTGGCCATGATGCCAATATGAATTATGCTTATGGAGATGAACTAGCTATAGTTCCTTATATGAATTATGCTTATGGAGATGAACTTGCTATAGTTCCCTATGTTAAGCATGAAATTGTTGCTATTGCACCTACACATGATAGTCCTATTATATTTTTTAATTCTCCCAACTACACTATATTGGAGAATTTTGCACTTATTAAGGATTATATTGACGGGTTGCATTTTACCACTACACATGATGATTTTTATGGATATAATATGCTTGTGCTTGCTGCTCCTACTTGCAACTATTATGAGAGAGGAACCAAATCGTCACCTCTCTATGTTTCCAATACGATAAAATTGCAAGAAACTACTTATGCTATGTATTGGCCCTTACTTTCTGTGAATGAATTGTTCTTTTATGACATGCCAATGCATAGGAAGAGAGTTATACTTTGTTGTAACATGATATTTATCACTTTGTGCTCGCTACTTAATTACAAATCATTGTTAATTAAAATTGGCTTTGATATACCTTGGGATCCGGGTGGATCAATTACTTGAGCAATATATGCCTAGCTTAATGGCTTTAAAGAAAGCGCTACCAGGGAGACAACCCGGAAGTTTTAGAGAGTCATTTATTTATGTTGTGTGCTTTTAAAATAATTAAAAACAAAAAAATAAAGTGGGGAACTTAAAACTTTTCAAAAAGAAAAGTGAAAGTGAGAAGGGCAAGCACCGTTGAAGTGGGGGCTAGCCTTGAACTTTGTTCATGCCCATGGAAACTTTGTGAATCTTGATTACAACAACTTCTCAACAAAAATAAGTATCCCCCTGTACAAATCCATTGTATTATAAAAATAATGTGCCAATAATTACCTTTGGGATGTTTGAATTGCTTGTTTGATGTGTGTTGTGTAAAAACAGAAACTTTTGCTGTAGTGTTTGAATTTTCATATTTTACTGGAGCATGAAAAAATTCTGAAATGTTTATAAAGTACCTTTATTCAAATTATTTATCACGTCCTAAGTTTTCAGAATTTTTTGAGTTACATAAGTATACGGTCCATCTGCATATTTATAGATTGTCCTGTTTTCACAGATTACTGTTATAGTTGCTTTGCGTGCTTATGTTTGAATTCATGTTGAGCCCCATTGATTTGGGAGCCATAGAATTGTGATAGCATACAGTGGGTATTGTTATATTATAATTATGCAATAATGTTATGTCAAGACATGATCGGATTTGGTGTTATGTGTACTAACGTTTCTAATAAAAGTTTTGTCAAGTTTTGTGTGGATGAAGTGTTCGAAGATCGAGGAGGTATTGATATGAGAAGAATAAGGAGAGATAAGAGTTCAAGCTTGGGGATGCCCAAGGCACCCCAAGTAAATATTCAAGGAGACTCAAGCTCCTAAGCTTGGGGATGCCCCGGAAGGCATCCCATCTTTCTTCTTCAACAATTATCGATATGTCTCGGTTTTTGTTTTGTTCACATGATATGCGTAAATTCTTGGAGCGTCGTGTGCCTTTTATTTTCCTTTTAGCAATGCACCATGCTAGTATGGGAAAGTCCATGGTTGATTTATAGAATGCTCTTTGCACTTCACTTATATCTTTTGAGTATGGCTTTATAGAATGCTTCATGTGCTTCACTTATATCATTTGAAGTTGGATGCATGTTTCTCTACATATAAGAACACCGTTATTTGTAGTGCTTCACTTATATCTATTAGAGAATTTCCAGGTCTTTTGTAGAAAGAATGAAAACTCTCATGCTTCACTTATACCTGTTTAGAGAGTCAACGGGAATTGGTCATTTACATGGTTAGTCATAAAATCCTACATAAACTTGTAGATCACTGAATATGATAGGTTTGATTCCTTGCAATAGTATTGTGACATTAAGATAGTAATATGTGGGTGAACTATTTGATGATTGTGGATTAGTAAGAATATTCATGTTAAGGTTTGTGATTCCTGAAGCATGCACGTATAGTCTCTAGTTATGCGATGAAGTGGGAGCATAATTTATCCTTGATTGAAATCCTTCATGCTGTTATAATCGGGGGCGCGCGATGGTTACCTCCTTCCAACCTCCTCACTGTGAGCATTGTGGGGAGTACTTCGATTTGTGATAAAACTAATAAAACTTTGCAATAAGTATATGTGTTCTTTATGACTAATGTGAATCCGTGGACATACGCAATCTCACCTCCACATATTTGCTAGCCTCTTCGGTACCGTGCATTGCCCATTCTCACCTCGAGGATTGGTGCAACCATAGCCAGTGGATCCAAACCCCGTGACATGATACGCTCTGTAGCACATAAGCCTCATTATATCTTCCTCAAAACAGCCACCATACCTACCTATCATGGCATTTCCATAGCCATTCCGAGATATATTGCCATGCAACTTCCACCATCACGTCATATGACTACTTCACTCATTGTTATATTGCTTTGCATGATCGTAAGATAGCTAGCATGATATTTACATGGCTTGTCCGTTTTTTATATCTTTTGCTATGCTAGATCATTGCACATCCTAGTACACTGCCAGAGGCATTCATATAGAGTCATATCATCCTATCATTTTTCCATATCGAGTTGTAAGTAAATAAAAGTGTGATGATCATTATTAGAGCATTGTCCCAGTGAGGAAAGGATGATGGAGACTATGATTCCCCCACAAGTCGGGATGAGACTCCGGACGAAAAATGAAATAAAAATGGGGGAGGCCAAATGAGCCCATCATATAAAAAAATGGGAGAGGCGAAAAAAGAAAAAAGCCCACCATGCAAAAAAAATGAGAGAAAAGGAGAGAAGGGACTTTGCTACTATCCTTTAGTTACCACACTTGTGCCTCAAAGTGGCACCATGTTCTTCATATAGAGAGTATCTTGTTTTGTCACTTCCATATGCTAGCGGGAATTTTTCCTTATAAGAACTTGGCTTGTATATTCCGATGACGGGCGTCCTCAAATGCCCGAGGTTTTCATGAACAAGCAAGTTGGATGCACACCCACTTAGCTTCAGTCGAGCTTTCATACACTTATAGCTCTAGTGCATCCGTTGCATGGAAATCCCTACTCCTCGCATTGATATCTATTGATAGGCATCTCCATAGCCCGTTGATACGCCGAGTTGATGCGAGACTTTCTTCTCCACTTTTTATCCTTTTAACATCTACCACCATATTCTATTCCACCCTTATGCTATGTACATGGTTCACGCTTGTGTATTGCGTGAAGAATAAAAAGTTGATGCACATTGAAAAAATACGATCCAATTGCTTGGTTTGACACCGGGGTGCTCATGATTTATACTTTATGCTAGGAATACCAAGCATGACAGACTATATCATTTTGTAGGGATAACAATCTTTGGCATTAATATTTTGAAAGGACATGATTGTTTGCTAGTAAACCTGAGTATGGATGTCTTTTTGTCAAACTATTGCCTTGAATCACTTGTATCTTAATATTCATGCCATGACTAGACATTTGTTCAAGATTATGTTAGGTAGCATTCCACATCAAAAATTATCTTTTTTATCATTTACCTACTCGAGGACGAGCAGGAATTAAGCTTGGGGATGCCGATACGACTCCGTCGTATCTATAATTTTTGATTGCTTCATGTCAATATTCTACAACTTTCATACACTTTTGGCAACATTTTCTATTATTTTTGGGGACTAACTTACTTACCAAGTGCCCAGTGCGAGTTCCTGTTTTTTGTGTGTTTTTTGTTTCGCAGAAAATCCATATCAAATGAAGTCCAAACGCGATAAAAATTTACGGAGATTTTTTTGGAATATATGTGATTTTTGAGAGTCAGAATCAACAGAAGACGATGCTCGAGGGCCCCACAAGCCAACAAGGCGCGGCCTCAGGGGGGCGGGTCGTGCCCTGATGGCTTGTGGCCAGCCCTTAGGTCGGTTGAGGCTCTCCTTCTGCCGCAACGAAGATATTTTCGCGGTAAAAATCCCCTCAAAATTTCAGCCCAATTGGAGTTACGGATCTCCGGATATTTAAGAAACGGTGAAGGGCAAGAAAACTAGTCGTGAAAACAGAAGAGAAACAGAGAGAGAGATCCAATCTCGGAGGGGCTCCTCCCCTCCGAGAGCCATGGCGGCCATGGTAAAGAGGGGAAACCCTCCTCCCACCTAGGGAGGAGGCAAAGGAAGAAGAAGAAGGCGGGGGGCTCTCTCCCCCTCTCTCCCGGCGGCACCGGAGGGTCGCCGTGGCAACCATCATGACGGCGATCTACACCAACAACTTCGCCGCCGTCACCATCAACTCTCTCCCCTTCTATGTAGCGGTGTAAAACCTCTTCTCCCCACTGTAATATCTACTTGAACATGGTGCTTAATGCTATATATTATTATCCAATGATGTGTGGCTATCCTATGATGTTTGAGTAGATTTCTTTTTTCCTACGGGTTAATTGTTGTATGATGTTATTTATATGAGTTGTATGTTGATATGGTGCTGTCCTAAGGTGCTTTCTGTGAGGCACACACGTGAAGGAATTCCACTGGAGGGTTTGCAATATGTTCATGATTCACTTATAGTGGGTTGGTGAGTGACGGAAACACAAACCCGAGGGATTGTTTACGTATGGGAGTAAAGGGGGCTTGATGTTTAATGCTATGATTGGGTTTTACCTTAATGATCTTTAGTAGTTGCAGATGCTTGCTAGAGGTCCAATCATAAGTGCACAAGATCCAAGTAGAGAAAGTGTGTTAGCGTATGCCTCTCCCTCATTACATATGACAAGTATTTATCATGTTATACTCATTTGCCTATGGACAATCTTTCTCTTGCGTTACACAAAAGCTTTCTACTAAACAATTAACTTTATTAATATTTATCTAAACAGCAACTAACCTTTATTTACTTTTTATTACCTTGCAAACCTATCTATCACACCTACTAAGTACTTTAGTTTCTTTCCCGCAAAGTAGTTTCATACTTGTTCTAGGTAAAGTAAGCGTTAGCGTGCGTAGAGTTGTATCGGTGGTCGATAGAACTTGAGAGAATATTAATTCTACCTTTAGCTCCACATTGGGTTCGACACTCTTACTTATCAAAAAAGGCTACAAATGATCCCCTACACTTGTGGGTATCACATCTCATGAGCAACAATCCTTCCGATGACTTTCGTGGGGTTGAGATCTTTGTAGTTTGGCATGATTTAGATCAAAGTGCACACGGTGTCGTACTTTCCATCCAAGGCTCTAATGATCTTCTTGATGATGAATTTGTCGGTCATATCTTCACTTCCTAAGCCGGCAATCTCATTGGCGATGAGAGCAAGCCTAGAGTACATTTTCGCGACTCCTTCACCATCCTTCATCTTGAACTTGTCAAGTTGACTTTGTAGCACATCCAACTTAGATTCCCTGACGGATTTGGTTCCTTCGTGCATATCAACCAAAGTATCCCAAATCTCTTTTGCATTCTCAAGATGGCTTATCTTGTTGAATTCTTCGGGGCATAGGCAGTTGAATAGAATGTCACATGCTTGAGCGTTGTATTGCAACATCTTCAATTCTTCCGCGCTCGATTCACGATCCAGTTCCTTTCCATCTCCAAAGAGTTCACCTTGCAAGCCAACACGAACAACAGCCCAAACGGCAGGGTTATGACCAAGAATATGCATTTTCATTTTATGCTTCCAACTAGCAAAGTTTGTACCATCAAAATATGGACCTCTACGATGATAACTTCCCTCACTAGACGCCATACTCTCCTAGGTTGTGAAACCAATGCAATGGAGACCAAAGCTCTGATACCAATTGTAGGATCCAAAGTATGTCTAGAGGGGGATGATTAGGCTACTTGACCAAATAAAAACTTCTACCTTTCCCAATTTTAGTGTTGGCAGATTTTAGCAATTGTATCAAGTCAAGTACACCCTACACATGTATGTCTAATAGTATTTCAGCGGAAAGTAAAGACAAGCACATGAAAGTAAAGGTAGGGAGAGGAGAAATAAATGCAATTTATGACACGAAGATTTTTCCCGTGGTTCCGATAGGCGGTGCTATCGTACGTCCACGATGATGGAGAATTCAACCCACGGAGGGTAGTGGTCGCGAGAGTCCATGGAGGGCTCCACCCGTTAGGGTCCACAAAGTAGCAACCTCGTCTATTCCATCACGGCTTCCGTCCACGAAGGACTAGCCTCACTATGGGTAGATCTTCACGAAGTTGGTGATCTCCTTGCCCGTACAAACTTCTTGGTTCAACTCCACAACACCAAGCGACACCTGACCAATCTAGGAGGCACCACCCTCCAAAAGGTAATAGATATGGTAAGTATGATGAACTCCTTGCTCTTGTGCTTCAACACATAGTCTCCTCAACACACAATCACTCTCTCATAGATTTGGCTTGGGTAAAAGAGATTGATTGGGTGGAAAGCAACTTGGGGAGGCTAGAAATCAAGATCCATATGGTTGGAGTGGAAGATCTTGATCTCAACACATGAGTAGGTGGCTCTCTCTCAGAAAAAATGGATGGGGCAAGTGTAAGTGTGTTCTGAGTGCTTCCTCTGTGAATGAGAGGTGGTGGAGGGGTATATATAGGCATCTCCAAAAATCCAATGTTATAACATTATTGCCCAACTCGGTGACCCCGATCCAAAAACTCGGTGGTACCGACTAGTGCAAAATGTGGCAACTTTAGGCTTTTTGGTGGGACCGATATATAAATCTCGGTGGTATCAATTCTTGAAAACGGCTACCTAGAGAGTTGGTCCAAAACTTCGGTGAGACCGATTCTCAAAACTTGGAGATACCGAGATGCTAGGGTTTGGCATGGGAATGTGTCTAAGTGAAACTCGGTAGAGCCGAATGGAAATTGTTGGTGGCACCGATTTTTGATATTTGGTTTTGGACAGAGTATTTGTGGGAGAATTTCATGTGTATTTTTGGTGGCTAATCTCTAAGCACTTAGGCAACCAGATCATCATAGACACCTCATCCCCTTTTAATAGTATTGGCTTTCCTATGGACTCAAAGTGATTTCTCACATAAAGTAAAATGTAGAGTCTTCAAGCTTGATGATATGCCAATCCTATTCCTTGCATATGGGGATCTCCTCACAATCCTTTTGCCAATCCATTCATTGAACTTTCCTGAAATATACTTATTGGAAACATTAGTCCAATGAAATATATGTTGTTATTAATTACCAACACCACCTAGGGAGAAGTTGTGCTTTCAATCATAAATTAAGCGAGACATATATCAAGTGATCTCAAATCCTCATATATTCAATCCAGTAACAATAATACTTCAAAAGGCAAGACTAAATTCATCACAACAAAGGGAAGAACACCCATATGATTCTACTACATTAACAAAGCTCGTGGTACATCAAGATTTTGCCCTATCAAGATCACCAGAGAGAGATCAAACACATAGCGACTGGTAGATAGCCCCAACCCCGAGGGTTAACTAGCCCCTCCTCGTCATGGAGACTGCTGGGATGATGAAGATGGCCTCCGATGATGATTTACCCCTCCGACAGGGCATCGAAAAAGGGATCTAGATGAGATCGCTTTGGAACAGAGGCTTGGGGCGGTGTAGCGTAAGTTCTGGGTTTATTTCTAGGGGTTTCCCTATTTACGGGAATGTTTGGCATTGCTTTCACGTCAAGGGGGTGTCTGAGGGACCCACGAGCTCAGAGGGAGCCCCCTGGGCTCGTGACTCCCCTGGCAGCCCTCTGGTCCATGTGAAAGCACATTTGCTCCCTTGGTGGTTTTGGTAATTAATAACAACATATATGTCATTGAACTAATGTTTCCACTAAGCATATTTCAGGAAAAGTTCAATGATAGGATTGGCAAAAGGATTGTGGAGATTGTGGAGATACCCCAAGATGCAAGGAAATGGATTGGCAAAGCTTCAAGCAAGAGGACTCTACGTTTTACTTTGTGAGAAATCACTTTGAGTCCATAGGAAATCTAATACTATTAAAAGGGGGTAAGGTACTGTTGGTGAACAAAAAGCTCATACGTGCACAAGTGATAGTCACCAAAAACACCCACAAGCTCTTCCACAAAAGCCTGTCCAAAGTCACATATCCAAAATCGGTGCAACCAACACTTCCACTCGGTGCCACCGATATCCAAATTCAGACAGACCCATGCCAAACCCTAGCTTGTTGGTGCAACCGATTCTGCATCGGTACCACCGAGTTTAGGTTGCCAACTCTCTGTTTAGTCATCTTCAGTCTTCGGTATCACCGAGATTTGCCTATCGGTCTCGCCGAGTTTCTGGACCAACTCTCTGGATAGCCATTCACCTGATCGGTACCACCGAGAAATGTGGATCGGCGCCACCGAGTTTCTGGACCAACTCTCTGGTAAGCCTTGGTCAAGAATCGATACCACCGAGATGTGAAGATCGGCGTCACCGAGTTTGTGCAATCTGACCATTGGTCACCTGATCGGTACCACCGAGAGTTATATATCGGTCCCACCGAGATTCAAAAGTTGTCACCTTTTGGTCACTTCGGTACCACCGAGATTCACACATCGGTGTCACCGAGTTGGTCACTTTAGGTGTAACGGTTGGATTTTTGGGGATGCCTATATATACCCCTTCACCACCACCTACTCGAAATAGAAGCACTTAGAACTATTCCATACTTGCCCCATCATATTTTCTGAGAGAGGGCCACCTACTCATGTGTTGAGATCATGCCATTTCATTCCAACCATATGAATCTTGATCTCTAGCCTCCCCAAGTTGCTTTCCACCAATCCCATCTCTTCCACCAAGCCAAATCTGTGAGAGAGTGATTGTGTTTTGAGGAGTCTATCATCTTGAAGCACAAGAGCATGGAGTTCATCGACATTGCCGAGCCTATTACCTTTTGGAGGGTGGTGCCTCCTAGATTGGTTAGGTGTCGCTTGGGAGCCTCCTACTTCGTGTTGTGGAGTTGAACCAAGAAGTTTGTAAGGGCAAGGAGATCGCCTACTTCGTGAAGATCTACCCATAGTAAGGCTAGTCCTTCGTGGACGGAAGCCGTTATGGAATAGTCAAGGTTGCTACTCCGTGGACCCTTCGTGGGTGGAGCCCTTCGTGGACTCTTGCGACCGTTACCCTTCGTGGGTTGAAGACTCCATAAACGTGGACGTACGATAGCACCACCTATCGGAACCACGGAAAAAATCATTGTGTCTACAAATAGCGTTTGATCCTCCTACCCTTCCTTTACTACTCATGCTTGTTGTTACTTTCCGCTGCTATACTCTTAGACATGCATGTGTAGGGTGTACTTGACTCGCTATGAATGCTAAAATCTGCCAACACTAAAAATTGGGAAAAGGCTAGATTTTTATTTGGTCAAGTAGTCTAATCACCCCCCCCCCTCTACAAGAATAGAGGCAAAGAATGAAGCTCCAACTCAAGATATGAAGAGAAGCGTTCGTCAAGTCGTGACCGCAATTGCTACAATTGTGGGAAGCCCAGACACTACTCAAATGAGTGCACGGCTCCCTACAAACGAAGAGAAGAGTCACCTAGAAGACGAAGCTCAAGGAATGAATCACCTCAAAGAGAGAGAAGGAGTAGAGATGATCGTTATGAACGAAGACCCTCAAGGAGAAGTAGAGATTCGGAGAAGAAGGACAAGTACACCAAGAGCTACACAAGAAGAAGACATCAAGCTCATGTTGGTGAATGGGTTTTCGTCTCCGACTTCGAGAGAAGCTATCACTCCGACTCCAACTATAGTCAAGATGAAGGTGTTGCCGGACTTCCACTAGTGACTACCGACTCCTATGATCTATTTGATTCACCAAACGAAGGGAGTGGAAGCTGCTTCATGGCTAAAGGCCCCAAGGTATCACACCCCGAGTATCTTGATTTCAATAGTGATGAAGATGATTTGCTTTGTGATGATGACTTGCACTTTGATGAAACTAGTGATGTTAGTCAAAATGAACTTGATAATTCTCATGCTAGTCAAGATAAGTCATTTGATGATGATAAGATGAAAATAGAACAACTAACTAAAGAACTAAACACTCTTAAGTTAGCCCATGAATCTACTCTCGAAGATCATAGAGAGCTTGTAAGGACTCATGAGAAGCTACGCTTCGAGAAGCTCAACTTGGAGCAAGAGCATGAGTTTCTTAAAGCTATCAATGACGATCTCCGAAAGAAGACTTCATATTATCTAGCCAAACGACTACTCTTGTCTACATTCATGCCACAAGTTAAATCTAAACAAACTAGTAACAAAGGCAAGAAAGGTTCTTCATCTAGTAGCAACAATAAAAATGCCAAACCTAATGATGTTGCTTCTAGTAGTTCTATTGATTCCACTAATGATGATTCTCTTAGCCAAGTTACACTTGAGCAAGAAAATGCTTTATTGAAAGGAATTATAGAGAAAGGTATCTACAAGAGTCTTGCCGGGTGTAAGCAATTTGAGGAAATTGTACGCAAGCATGGAGGATACTGGAAGAACCATGGCATTGGCTACTTCAACGCTAATGGAGTTGAATGGGAAGAAGGTCAATACCCCAAGCCCAAGTTTGTTCCTCAAAAGGAGAAGTATGAAAATACTATTCCCAAGGGAACAAACACTCAAGATGACCTTCCACCACAAGACCACAAGCTCAAGGGCAAGAACAAGCTTCAAGAGGACATTGACTCATATGAAGATGAATCCTTAGCTTTGGTGGAGTGGGTTCCCAAAGCTACTTCAAGCTCAACTTCTACAAAGGCTACTTCAACACCAAGGATCCCCATCAAGTTGATGTGGGTCCCCAAGAAGAAGAACTAGAGAGTTCTTGAGGGGTGACTCCGCCAATAAAATTCACTCACATTCATTATTGGCAAGAACTATTCGCAATCAACATCAACTCTTTGCAATAGTTCAAGGAGTCACACATTCCCTCAAAGGTAAGCAAGGGACAAGGTAATCAACAAATCAATGGACATCATCATACATGCTTTGCACTCCATGTCCATAGATATCCTTGTATTTGTCTCTTGTGTGTTGGGACTAACCCATGTAGGTGAGAAGAGTAAGGAAACAACAAGGATGCTCCCAACTCTTGGTGATCTTCATCAACCTTGAGCATCCACCACTACCTCACCAACATGAAGTCTTCATCGACAAAACCCAAGGTTAGTTTATCCCTCCAATGGGGGGATGTCACATCAAGGGGGAGCTTTACTCCAAGACTTGAGTTAAAGCATCTCTTAGTATGTGACAACATTAAATGCTTTATGTAAAAGTGGTAACCCCACTTGTGCTTAAATGATGAGTATGACCTATGATCAAGTAATCTTGCTTGGCTCCTAAGTCAATATACTCATAAATAGATGACTCCGTCATCGCCAAAGTGCTTGTTAGATGCTAGTATGTATGTGCATGTTTGCCATGATTTCATTTGATATCTTATTGTGTGAGCATGTTGGTCTGCATTTATTTTACCCATTCGAGGACATCCAATTGTTGCTATTTGGTTTTGATTTATCTTTTGCCAATTGGATGGACAAGAATGCCTAGGACCACTCTCTAGCTATATATGCTTTCTCACCTCATATTCTATTCATGCTGCATCACAAAATTTGAACAAGTACTTTTCGATCCCTCTATGTGTGGAGCACTCGGAGTTCCGTATCGACAAAGGTCTGACCATTAAAACCTCCCAAGTGCATCTCGGTGGAACCAACCAAAAATTCTCGGTCTCACCGAATGCCTAGGGTTGATCTGGTTTTCAATCTCGGTACTACCGATTCCATATTCTCGGTTACACCGAGTTTTCCTGTCAGCTGACAGTTGAGTAACTCAGTGACACCGAAAATTTAGAATCGGTGTCACCGACAGCGAGGGGTATATATGTTGTGGACCCGACGCTTTGAAAATCAATCTTCAAACCGTCGTGCCCAAAACCCTAAGCTGCCGAACAGGACCCCTGGTCGTCGCCCTTGTCTCCCCGCGCTCCTCCGCCGCTGGGATCCTCGCCGTCGACGGGCATCTTCACCGCCGTCTTCACCGTAGCGGATCCACCACCGAGTTAGGGTATGGATCCGACCCTTCATTGCGCTCCCCGTCCGAATCTTGCGCGCTGAAGCTTATTCCATCGATAATCCACCATGTGCAATCCTCCCTATCCTCTAAAAGTTCCAGTAGATTAGCGAATCAAAAAAATTTAGATTTAGTTGCCCGCAAAATCGCATCTCGGTGATACCGAGTCAGAAAAATCAGTTCCACCGATTTATTTTTGTGCTACTGAGGACAGTACTCGGTGAAACCGAGTGGTAGTTTTTGGTCCCCCCGAAACTGCTGCCAAGTTTCTGTTAAGAGTATTGTGAGTCTCGGCAGCACCAAATTTTTTGACTCGGTGACACCGAAATCCTTTTTTGTTGTGAACTACATCTAAGATTTTTCTGTTCAAACTTTCAAAATTAGCTGCATTTTGTGATGACTCATCTTCTTCTGCTCCTCTATACTCTATTCATCGGGTCAGTATGTCAGATGCTGAGGACAGTGAGAACAACTTCAGAGAGCAGAGTGTTGAGTTAGATTCAGGCACTAGTCCTGAGTCTAGTTCCTCTTCAGATCCAGGCACCCCCAGTTCTCATGGGTTGCCCAAGGCTGCTACTAGGACCAGGAAGAAGTTGAATTCAGATGAGGAGGACTCAGATTTTGTTCCAGAGGAAGTACTTGCCAAGAAGCAAGACAAAACTGCTAAGATGTCTGCTAATGAAGCCACCTCTTCCAGAAGAGCTGTCAGCAAGGTTTATGGTAGCTCTGAGGCTATGAGAGCACCTGAGAGTGCTAGGGCTACCATGACCATTGAGCCCCCAAGGAAGTCTATGCCTAAGAAGGCAGGGGAGAAGAAGAAGAGAGAGAGGACAAAATTTGTCAAGGCTAAAGTTCTCCCATCTACTCCTGAGTATCTAGATGAGGAAGAAGAAGAGGAGGAAGAGCATGTTGTCAAGGTACCTCCCAAGAAGAAGCAAAAGAAGCTTTTGGCAGATGCTATGCCAAAGCAAGGTACTTCCAAGAGCACCAAGTCCACCCCCAAGAAGGCTGCTGCTGAAAAGTCCAAGAGGTCATCCAGACAGATTCCAGCTTCTAAGAAGAACAAAGGAACTACCTCAAGAGATGAGGATGAGGATACCATGTCTGCATTGATGAAGCTTAGACCACACCTTCCTGAACACAATGCCAGCCATCCACTTGCTGAGGACATGAAGAAGAGGAAGGATTCTGGCCTGAGGGCATGGAGAGCTATTGATCCATATGCCCAAAGGAGATAGACAGATGTGGACTACAGATTCTACACCAAGGAGCAATAGGATTTCTATGAGACTGTGCTGCTTGACAAGAGTCCAGCTGTGAGTGACATGAGATACGTTGACTGGAAATACATCAAGGCTAATGAAGATTACTTTCCAAATGTCCAAGACAATTTTCATTGCATTGGCCTAGATGAGTTTGTTGGCAAAGAGTTCACTGCATGGAATGATGAGATGATCATGCAATTCTACTCCACTGCTCACTTCTATGGAGATGGTAGAATTGTATGGATGACAGAAGGAGCAAGATACGAATCTACTATTGATGAATGGGCTGCTATCTTAGAAGTCCCAGAGGTGCAGGATGGTGACTTGGATGTCTACTTTGAATCCAAGGAGAGCCATGATGCTATGAAGGACATGCACAATGCTATCCCTGCTGCTAACTTGAAATCTCACAAGTTAGGATCTATCTACTTCCTCCAGGCTGGCCTCCGCATCATGAACACCATATTGAGGCATACCTTGATGCCCAAGTCAGGAGATGAGAAGATGATTCGAGGCCATTCAATCAACATGCTGATCCATCTTGATAGACACACCAGGATACGTGTGATGGACTTGATAGTAGAGACAGTGAAGAGGGTTGCTGTTGATCAGAAGCGCTCATGCTGCTATGCACCCTACATTAAGATGCTCATCAACTCCAAGTTGGAGAAGCACATCTTTGCTCTGGACAGACCCCATTTGCCCCTACAGCCAGATTTAGAGGACAACATTGTGGTGATGGACCCAGAACATCCCACATCAGCTGCAGCTCAAGCACAGGCAGAGGCAGAGGTAGCTAGAGCCACTAGTGCTCAGGTCCCTAGATCCAGGAACGAGCAAATGGATCTCTTGATCTCATCCATTCAAGGCATGCAGAAGGACATCAAGGACATACTAGAGAACCAGAATAGTCTTGTCAGGATCTTTGAGAATAGGATCAAGACCCTTAATGACAAGTTAGATGGGCTGACCAAGACAGTCAATGAGCTCAAGAAGGAAGTTGACTCTGTGCCTCTTCCTCAGTCTACAGATGATGATGATGAGGATGACTCTCCTCTCAGGCCAGGCACACACTTTTCTACCCAGGCCAGATCAGCCACAGTGCCAGCTCCAGATTTGAGGCCCTCTTCATCAGCACCTGCTACTGTCACCTCAGCTCCATCAGCTCCAGTGCCTCCAGTTGCTACACCAACTCCATCCATGACATCAGCCGATATCTTTGCCGACGCAGTTCTCTCGACTCCTTCATCAACAACCGGAGGAGATCAGCCCAAGAACGTTTAGCTATATCTCTTTGAACTTTTTGGTAACTTGTTGCCAAAGGGGGAGAAGTGTATATAGATCTTTAGGCTTCGAGTGAGAGAGCGTTTGGTTTTTATCGCTTTTTCAAAAACAGTTGATCTTTTGACTTGTTTGTGTTGAACTATGTGGTGTTTGATCATACGCTTAATGTGTGTTGCTACTACTTCCTATCATTATGTTGCTTATGAGATGATCATTCACATTTGCTTGTTTGTGTTGTGCTATGTTGTTCATTCTTATTATTCTCGCACACCACCAAGTTGTATGTGACATGGAAGAAGTGCCCCATGTACCTAATCGATTGTGCATTTGCATTCAAATGCAAATCTAAAATAATGCACAAATTTAGGGGGAGCTCTTGCTTATCACATACTTCTCAAAGCGAAGATTATATTCATTGATTATATCATATGTCGAAGCTTTGATCTATATGTTGTCATCAATTACCAAAAAGGGGGAGATTGAAAGCACATTTGCTCCCTTCGTGGTTTTGGTAATTAATAACAACATATATGTCATTGAACTAATGTTTCCACTAAGCATATTTCATGAAAAGTTAAATGATAGGATTGGCAAAAGGATTGTGGAGATTGTGGAGATACCCCAAGATGCAAGGAAATGGATTGGCAAAGCTTCAAGCAAGAGGACTCTACATTTTACTTTGTGAGAAATCACTTTGAGTCCATAGGAAAGCCAATACTATTAAAAGGGGGTAAGGTACTGTTGGTGAACAAAAAGCTCATACGTGCACAAGTGATAGTCACCAAAAACACCCACAAGCTCTTCCACAAAAGTCTGTCCAAAGTCACATATCCAAAATCGGTGCAACCAACACTTCCACTCGGTGCCACCGATATCCAAATTCAGACAGACCCATGCCAAACCCTAGCTTGTCGGTGCAACCGATTCTGCATCGGTGCCACCGAGTTTAGGTTGCCAACTCTCTGTTTAGCCATCTTCAGTCTTCGGTATCACCGAGATTTGCCTATCGGTCTCACCGAGTTTCTGGACCAACTCTCTGGATAGCCATTCACCTGATCGGTACCACCGAGAAATGTGGATCGGCGCCACCGAGTTTCTGGACCAACTCTCTGGTAAGCCTTGGTCAAGAATCGGTACCACCGAGATGTGAAGATCGGCGTCACCGAGTTTGTGCAATCTGACCGTTGGTCACCTGATCGGTACCACCAAGAGTTATATATCAGTCCCACCGAGATTCAAAAGTTGTCACCTTTTGGTCACTTCGGTACCACCGAGATTCACACATCGGTGTCACCGAGTTGGTCACTTTAGGTGTAACGGTTGGATTTTTGGGCATGCCTATATATACCCCTTCACCACCACCTACTCGAAATAGAAGCACTCAGAACTATTCCATACTTGCCCCATCATATTTTCTGAGAGAGAGCCACCTACTTATGTGTTGAGATCATGCCATTCCATTCCAACCATATGAATCTTGATCTCTAGCCTCCCCAAGTTGCTTTCCACCAATCCCATCTCTTCCACCAAGCCAAATCTGTGAGAGAGTGATTGTGTGTTGAGGAGTCTATCATCTTGAAGCACAAGAGCAAGGAGTTCATCGACATTGCCGAGCCTATTACCTTTTGGAGGGTGGTGCCTCCTAGATTGGTTAGGTGTCGCTTGGGAGCCTCCTACTTCGTGTTGTGGAGTTGAACCAAGAAGTTTGTAAGGGCAAGGAGATCGCCTACTTCGTGAAGATCTACCCATAGTGAGGCTAGTCCTTCGTGGGCGGAAGCCGTTATGGAATAGTCAAGGTTGCTACTCCGTGGACCCTTCGTGGGTGGAGCCCTCCGTGGACTCTTGCGACCATTACCCTCTGTGGGTTGAAGACTCCATAAACGTGGACGTACGATAGCACCACCTATCGGAACCACGGAAAAAATCATCGTGTCTACAAATTGCGTTTGATCCTCCTACCCTTCCTTTACTACTCATGCTTGTTGTTACTTTCCGCTGCTATACTCTTAGACATGCATGTGTAGGGTGTACTTGACTTGCTATGAATGCTAAAATCTGCCAACACTAAAAATTGGGAAAAGGCTAGATTTTTATTTGGTCAAGTAGTCTAATCACCCCCCGCCCCTCTAGACTTACTTTCGGTCCTACACCATGTGTGAATCTTCGTGGGTCTCTTCTTGTCCATAAAAATCACCGTAAAGTTTCGTGGCATTTGGACTTTGTTTGGTATGGATTTTCTACAGAACAAAAAATAGCCACAAAACAGAAATTGGCACTAGGCACTAGGTCAATAGGTTAGTTCCCAAAAATCTTATAAAGTGCACCAAAACCATGTAGAACTTAGGTAAATATGGCATGAATACTTCATAAATTATAGATAAGTTGGAGACGTGTCAGCATCCCCAAGCTTAATTCCTACTCGTCCTCGAGTAGGTAAATGATAAAAATAATAACTTATGAAGTGTGAATGCTAGCATAGCGTATAAGTTTGATCAACGATGATTTCAATCACTTTTCCTAGCATCATAAACAACAACTCTTTCTCATAAAACTCATCATGATAAAGTAGCAAGCAATTCACATGTTATGGTTCAAACAATGCATTCTCTTAAAACTTAACAACCTATGCTCTTGGTCATCAAAGAATTATGGTTCATCTTATTTTCAGAAAAGTCTAATTAAGAGCTCCACATACTCAATTAGCATATAGTCTTCTATGATTGCTGGTACTCAAAGCATAATTTTTAGAACAAACAACATCCATCAAACACAGAGAAAGATAGGGGCTTAGTGTTTTGCCTCCCAATTTACTTATCATAAAGATAATTGTCAACAATAATAATTCATGATCAAATATATTTGACTAGATATATGTGCATGGATCTTTCCCCACCACATGATGCTTGGCAAGTAGAGATTTAGGTTGAAATAAGAAGTTGACTCAACACGAAAAATAATAACATGAAAGTAAATAGAATGTCCCTTCACAGAGGGAAGCAGGGATTTGCAAAGGTGCCAGAGCTCAAAGTTTAAAACTGAGATGAATATATTTTGGGTGAGGTCCCTTTCCTGTCAACGTCACGACAAAGGGTTTCAATATCTTCCGTGTTAAACATGTTAATGGCGATTTCCAAACAAAATTGAAATTTTTACTCCCCCTTCACCATTCAAACACATTCCATGGCTAGCCAAATTCACGGGTGCCCTCCAACCAATCAAATTTCTAGTGGAGTTTTTATTGTTAACCTTCTTGTATTAAGAAGGACTGGCCATCCCTTTTACCAGCCTCCCTCGGAGTTGACGAGTGAATAAACTCTCGTCTGCGAGTAAAACACACTTAGCATTGAAGATACTGATCGCCCCCGTCGCTCCCTCGAAGTTAGGGCTAACGGAGGCTCGTGGGACCCACACGCTCACAGGGCATGCCCTAAGGGGGCACGAGCTCGTGGCTCCCTGGTGGCCCCCTCTAGTAGGTCTCTTCGCCAATAATTATTATATATTCTGAAAATATTCTCCATAAATTTTCAGCCCAATCTGAGAACTTTTATTTCTGCACGAAAATAACACCATGGCAATTCTGGTAAAAACAACGTAAGTGAGAGTTAGTTTTATTCAAATCATGCAAATTAGTGTCAAAAAAAGTAAAAGTGTTTGGAAAAGTGGATACGTTGGAGACGTATCAGTACCTACCAGAACGACCGCCTTATTACGCGAAAAAATGGTTCCCGCCTAACAGCCGGGACCCACCAACTATGTCTTCACACGCAAGGATGTGTCTCCTTATTATGTGGAAAATAAATGCTTCCTCCCCATGACAGCTGGGGCCCACTAGCTACATCTGCACCAAGTAATTGCCTCATTATTACGCTAAAAAATGATTTCCCCCGCTGACAACTGGGACCCATCAAGTCAAAGCGTATGTAGCGTTATATGTCTTGTCGCAAAACTTGTACGTACATACTGGTCGATCGGTCTCTCTGCAACGATGAAGCGTGCCCAAGTATGTGCATTCACGTGTCCTTGTAGATCCCCCAACGTAGTAGTTGAGGAAGTCCCGTCTAAGTTGTGTAAACGTACGTACATCCAAGCAGCAAGAAAGAAAATACAGCCACGTAACTACATATGGGCGGGGTCTCGAATGCGTACTCTCACATACGTATGACCAGGGCTTGTGTACATTGAGAGGAAACATAGCAGAGGCAACAGACAGCAGCAATGATGCCCTGTTCATCGGCAGGCAACCGGTAGGGTCGAAACGGACAAAACATCATTGTCAAGCGACTCTGCGGGGGTGTGGCGTCCCACGAAATGGAGAAAACGGACATATGTTCAACTAGCCATGGTCGAAACAAGGTCCATGGGTGTGGCGTACCTCAAAACGTAGGAAACAGACTTCTGTTCAACCAGCTACGATCGAAACGGGTCGTGTTCAATGGGAGGTGTGTGGCGTACTGCAAAACGGAGGAAACGGGCCGGGTACGGTCGAAAAAACGGGGTCGAGGGGAGTGGCGTACCAAAAACAGGACTCCACGGGCTACTGTTCATCCAGCATCGACTTCCTCCAGCCTCCACGGGGTCTTGTTCATCCACCCCAACACCGGCTGGGGTGTGGCGTACTGTGGCACGACCTCGCTCCTCGGGATCCTGTTATTCCACCCCAACACTGGCTACTGCTACCACGGGGTCCTGTTAATTCAGCGGGAACCCCCACTGGCTGGGGTGGGGCATACGAGCGGGCGGCAACAACGGGAATTGTTCAACCACATCCAACCAACCGGCTAGGTCAACTCATCACGTCTTGGGCAAGGGGCTCGTTCGATAAATGCAAAGTCTCGACTCATTTTACTACACGTATCGCGCGCATGGCAGCAACGAGCACTGTTCATCGAGAGGCAGCCAACAATCAGCTACTAGCTCAACTCATGTCTCGCACGGGGATCGATCGTGTTCAGTAAGCAGCGAAGGGATCGGTTGCTCGGGTTCAGTTATAACGGCCAAGGAATCACTCGGGTTCAGTTAGCAGCCAAGGAATCGCTTGGGTTTAATACGTAGTGCGAGGGATCTGTCACCCGTGTTTAGTAAGTAGTGTGATCGATCGATCGCTCGGGTTCAGTGCGAACGCCTCACTCGGATTTAGTTAGCAGCTAGCGAACGCCTCTCACACACTCACGTACGAGAGAAACTAACAAACCACACTACATCGCTCAGCCCGATCACCCACCAATTGCCCAAGGTAACCAGGAAATCCCCAAAAATTTCCTCGCCCTAACTTCTATCATGATTTTTTACGTCATCGATGGCCCAGAGAATGTCATGCAGGTTCGTCTCCGGCCTGCCACTAGTAGAGAACTGGCTAGCCACAACTCTTGTTGGTGGCGTGCTGTTTCCAACCGACGCCAGCACTACATTTTTCAAATGGTGCTGGCGTTGGCTATTTTAGTATGACATAGCTAGTTACTTAGTGTTGGCGTTGAACGTACGTCAAACACCACTTGTATGTGGCCTCCAATGGTGTGTGCAGGCGTAACTTACTGTTGGTGTACCAGGTTGATATTAGCCGACAAGGATTTCCTATATCTATGGCGTCGCTTTCGTCCCTACACCAACAATTTATTCTGTGGGTCCATTTTTCTAGGTTAGCTTTGGGGGCCACATAACACCGGCGTAGAGTACAATGGCATGCTAGAATATACATATTAGTGCGGGCGTTGTCTTTTCCAGCAACGCCAGCAAATTTGTGAGAGAGTTGCCAATGTTTTGGCGAAACATTGATTCATTTCCGTTTCGTCAAATTATTGGTACTCAATATGTACCATTTTTTTAGCAAAGGTCATGCCAAAATTTTATATACCCTTGTTGTTAATATATATGTAATTCTTTTTGTATTTCCCTTTATAGGCTACTTTGATCTATTGAAAGATTCAATATGGATCGAAGTGTGATGCCTTTCTTAATTTCGCGGTGACGAATATGATACAAAAGTGTGAAACAAAGATATTATGTCCATGTAAGGCCTGCAAAAATGGAATTTTCCATAACCCCTTCGATGGTAGCGTCCTCGCGCACTTGCTTCATCGTGGTTTCGTTGAAGGTCATACACGATGGGCAAAGCATGGTGACGAGGATGATGATGTACGTGACGACGACGGAGGGACGGATATGGAAGCAGAAAACCCTCTCGATGATGAATTAGCAGGGCCGCTAGAAGGAGGAAAGAATAATGAACATTCTTGCATACCATGTTCCCGTTTGAACGGATGAATGGAACTGTGAAGGGTTACATTCGTAACAGGGCCCGTCCGGATGGAAGTATCGACCAAGCCTATCTTACCAAAGAGTGCATAATATTCTGCAATAATTATATAGATGATGATCAATCTCATGGTTTGCCCACGAGGAAGCATGCCGATAGGCTCAAAGGAGTAGGTCACTCATAGTTGAAGCGCGACTTAAATGTGGATATACAAAACTGCCGAGATGACTTCGACAGAGCGCACACAGTCGTGTTACAACAAGCAGATATAATCACTCCTTGGCAGCAGACTCACAAGGACACCTTAAAAAGAGAGCATGCAATGGCAGGGAGGCAGAGGAACGAAGCCCAGATCATTAGAAAGCACAACTCCAAATTTGCAACATGGTTAAAAGAGCGAATTCGGGAGAAACCACTGCCAACGGGTATTGCCAATGCAAATCTCATCTATGCATTAGCAGTAGGCCCCGCATGCACTGTCGCCAACTACCAATCATATGATATCAATGGATACACATTCTATACTGAGGCAAAAGACAAAAACTCTGATTACCAGAACTCAGGCGTCATGATAATTGCCTTTACCGAGAATGAAAATAACAGATACTACAAAAGGATCAAAGAGATATGGGAACTTGAGTACGCCGAAGATCACATGGTGCCATTGTTCCGGGTCAGATGGGCGAAGAATGTCGAGAAGGGAGAACGTGGTGTCGTTACCTTGTCTCTGCCCGAAGCACAACCTGCTGGTGCAAAGGGTGTCAAGGGAATTACCGCCAAATATGAGCCTTGAGTATTCGCTAAGGATGTGTCACAATGCTTCTACATAACTGACCCAGCAAAGCCGAGTCGTATTGTCGTCAGGAGATCCAAGAGATGCATCGTTGGGATGGACGGAGTGGACAACGAGGATGACTATGATCAGTTTATCATGGACCCAAAAGAAGAAGAGAACTATGATGACGATGAAAATTACACCACCAGAAGGAGTAGAACTACCTTGCCTGAGACAGGGCGTCCCTTCTTACGAAAGAGTCATAACGTGGGCCGAAAGTATCCAAGCAAGATTGAAAAGACTCAAACCATCGTTGAGAGGATTGTCAAACGACGTCGTACTACTTGATTTGTGTACTTCATTTATTTATGTACTACTTTTGTGTACTTTTCATTGTGTAATAATTCACACATTAATTTGTGTACTTCGTTTGTGTGTACCTCCTAAATTGCCTTATTATATACTTTGATCCACACTTCTTATGTAATATGCATTTTCACACACCATCTGTATATTAGAGCAGCCCTAACACAACACCAATTACTGCTAGCGTTGGCCACGTCATTGGCGCCAGCACTAACAACCAGCTGACACTTGAGCTAAACTGCTGCGAGAACCACTCATTTCCCCCCTTCTCCCCCCGCTGCTAGACATTGTTCTCTGCCATTCCCCGCCCATCAGCGCCTCCACCCTGCGCCAGTCGTGCCGCATGCCGTGCTGCCCAGCTGTTCCCCTGGACCACCCTCTCATCGAAGAGCCTCTCCCTCTGTAGTCCTGTCCGGCCACTCCCTCCGTCCATCGGCCTGTCCGGCCGACCCGTCCGCCCCGCACCCCCACCCCATCGCACAGTCTTCACGGGCACCCCACCCCCTCGCGCCCTCCTGACAGCTGACCCCCTCTCGATCCAGACAGTACAAAACTTCCTCTAACCATTTGATGAAATGCATTATATGTTTTATTAGTGAATTGATGAAATGTGTTATATGTTGCATCGTGTGTTCTTGCGAATTGGCTCGCGCTACGTTTCTTTTTGCAGGGAATGTCGAGAGAGTTGCCAATGTTTTGGTGAAACGTGGATTCATTTCCATTTCATCAAATTTCTGGCACTCAATATGTCCATTTTTGTCAACGTTCATGTCGATTTTTTCCGTTGATTTTTATTCTACGAATGCAGCACAAAATGGAATATTGTAAGTATTGTTCCGACACAGGGGGTATGTGCAACGATCCTCACCTTGACAACAATAAGTGCTTCTCCATCACGCTACAATGTGACTACAAATATTATACGGTAATCAATCTTTAACATTGCTAGCAAATATAATTTTCTGTTTTTCCTTCAAAGTGTAATTTATGTTTCTTATTTGTCAACTAGTGTGTCCCTTGCTATGTAGTACCTTTTCTTCTAGACAAGTTTTTTGTCCGCGACATGGATGAGGTGACACAGATGACTGCTTACCTCATGTTCTATGTTGCTAACATTGAGTCCCTTAAGGGCATTTACGGAGCTGGTCCAAATGATGCACGATACCTGCCGCTAGTCCATACCTTGAACAAAGGCAACATTTGTAGAAAATGTGTGGTAAGAGTTTCGACTATAGCATGTCTTTCACATATATACATTCTTCTTACACAAGTCAAGTGTGTGTTACTACATTGCTTACTATGTTACTATTTTTTTCAAGGGCGGAAGCTCCCAAGATGTGTTGTGCCTCCGGTGATGGATGACCACCAGGGTGATATGACAATTATTTCCACCGACAAGATCTATTTCAGAGGTACATACTTGCTGATTGCACCAGATGGATAGCTCAAAATAAATGAATGGAGGCAACTACTAAGTGACTGCAACTTGAAGATTGGAGATCGGTGGATCTCTGTGCTCCACCCTGGAGATGCAGGGGTTTTCCTATTCTTCAAGATTGTTTAAAGGAGAAGATCAGTTTCGTACTAGTAGTTACGATGGTTAATGTATGCATATCTTATGTTGTACGTGTACATACATGTTGTCATATCTTATGGGAATCAATGTGGGACGCAAACGTCGTTATGTATATACTGATACAAAATTGCGCTGCCTTGGCAGCATTTTTTTGCTGTGTTCTGTAATTAGTAATGGCGTGAGGAAAAGGGTACGACACAAACAATATTCTCTCTAGTTTCTGACATTGGGAAATCTCACACGCAATAGATATATATAATATTGCCGTCGTGTAGATACATCCCACGCCATAGGTATTCATAATACTGCTGGCGTCGGTTGTCGGTGTCAAATCTGGCATATCTCATAGTAGGGGTCCTAAGCTAGGCGTCTTGGTGCGATGGTAACAGGGACACGGGATTTTACCCAGGTTCGGGCTCTCTTGACGAGATAATACCCTACATCCTGCTTTTGATTGTATTGATATGGGGGATAGTACAGGGTACATGTCTCTACCACGAGATTATGAGATGTAATGTAATGATCTATTGACTAGCCTGGCCTCGGTTTATATATGCACCGTAGGCCTAGGGTTTAGAGAAGTCCTTGTCTTGTGCGCCAAGTCTTGTGGAATCCTCCTTGTATTCGGAATGGGCTGCCCGAAGTGGCCCATTAGTGAATCGCCCTGGGGGTCCTCGGCCTGACCCACTGGTCGGGAGACGACGTAGTGAGTACCCCCTAGTCCAGGACACCGTCAGTAGCCCCCTGAACCGGTCTTCAAGTTAGGGACGCTCCTCGGTTCTTCCGAACAGTTCTTCGTCTTCGGCCGTCGGTCTTGAAAACTAGTTCAATAAATCTTCCCATCACTGATCTTGAGGATCGCCGAGGTGAATCCGAAGAGTTCACAAGTCGGGCATCCGAGCAGCCCCTTTAAGTTATCGGCCTTTATCAATGCCTTGTAATGTTTACGCCATACTTCGGGGTCGAAGTGTTTCCCGTGTGGCGGTGTTCCCTTGCGTCCGAGCTCCAACGCCAAACTGCATCCGAGGTGTCTTTTTACAGCCGAGCTCCAACGCCGGACTGTATCTGAGGTATCTTTTTGTAGCCGAGCCCCAACGCCGGACTGTGTCCGAGCTCTAACGTCGAACTGTATCCGAGGTGTCATAGATTACCTCGGTCTCTGAAAATTTGAAGGACTTCATCCGAGCTTAAATGCCGGAATAGTCTTTTATGGAGCCAGCCATTCACATCCGAGCCTTATGCCGGACTGCTTCTGAGGTGTCTCCGATCTTGAGCTTTATGCCGGACTGCTTCCGAGCTCCAACGCCGGACTGCATCCGAGCTCCAACGATGATCAGCGTCCGAGGTGTCATAAACTACCTCGGTCTTTAAAAGATTGAACGAATTCAGCCGAGCTTAATGCCGGAAATGCCCTCTATGGAGCCAGCCACTTGCGCCCGAGCTTTATGCCGGACTGCTTCCGAGGTGGTGCACCACCCCGACCGCGGGCTGATTTTTTGTGGATATTCTTGATTGGTGCAATTTATTCTCTATCGAGATATATAGCCAGTAGCCATCAAGGTGTGTGTCGGTCTATAACCCGAGATGCGCCTGAAGGATGACATAAGACCGCTGATCCCAGTAGCCCCTGAGACTCAGGTCGATTCGCGAAATCGTCCTGAGGATCAACTTCTAGCTCGGCAGCATACTTAGGAACACAAAAGCGGTGTGCACAGACCTCGAGACTCAGGTTGGGTGCGGCTGACCAACCTGAGGATCATAATCTCCTTGGAAACTGTATTGCACTTAAATTTTCTGCATTGAATTGTCAATGCAGTAGCCCCCGAGACTTGGGTTGGGCAACATGGCCGACCCTAGGATCGTACCTCCTCGAGAACTAGTTCAACCGTCATGTATGTTTTGACAACACCGAGGTGGAGTTCAGCAAGAAAGATGCCGAACTGTAGTTTAGAAAAGAGTTTCCTAGCAAGACCATCACGCCGAACACCTCAACCAAGAGAATGTCCCGCTTCCTGAAAGGAAAACATAAAATAGGTGAAAGATGTTATAAGCTCAAAAGACCAAAAACTTGCGTAAAAAACTTTACGTCTAGATTGAATCAAGTTTTATGGTGCCAATACGAAATTGGTCTTAAAATTGTGCTTCTGTCGTGCTTTGACATGACACATCCGATCTCTAGACTTCAAGTGGGTCAGCCTTCGGCTTCAACCTCCCTATCCCGAAGGCAGAGTGTTTCTCGGGCCAGTTTAGCGAACTAAACGCGAGCGGCTTTAGAGAGAAACCAGGCTACCCGGCTATTGATCATACACTTGAGTCGAGAAAGGAGCAGTAGAAAAAGACTTTGCAACGACTAAGAAGAAAACATCTATTATAAAACGGCTCATATTAATTTAAGAGCCCCCAAGTGACTTGGGTAAAAGAATTTTATGTATAATGATTGTATGTACCGAAGTACTTATATAATATCTGTGTTCGCCCGAACTTTAAACGCCTCTTAACCGACCGTCGGCTTCTCCCTCTTCGGCCAAGGGCCGAAAAGTGTTATCTACTACGCCATCCGAGGATATCGGAGGTGTTTCGAATAACCAGGCAATCATGCAATTAGGCTATAACAGACAAAGCGCGCCCAGGGAACTTATGCTATATTACTATTTAACATAAGAAGCATCTTCAAAGAAAATAGTTCCGTCAACGGTTCCTTTCTTTGGGTTCTCATGATTACCATGAGGGGTGTGCAATAGAGTTATGTATGCTTGTCTTCCGTCATGGCCGACCATAGTTGAAAACAGTAAGAGCGCTAGCTTTCGGCTTCACCCGTCTGAGGTACGAGTTCGGATGACCCGATCGTAACAATCGCAGAGGTGCTCCCTTTACTCCCTAGCCGAACAATCGGGAACGTAGGGGTAAGCACAGGAGCAAGGCAACCCAGCTTTGCGGAACACTTAAGTCAACATGATGCATATATTGGCGTAAACACGAACAAGGAAGGGTGCGATACATTAATAATCATATGCAAGAGGAATGGCTTCATAAAGGAAGCCCCCCAGTAAACGGGGTATTTGAATTTGTTTGTAACAAACAAAGTTTTGACAAAGAAAGTTTTTCGCAAACAACTTTTTGTCAAAAAAGTATGATGCTTGGTCGAACCGAACAAGATTTAAAACTGAAAGTGTTTGAGCATGAAAGTGGCTTAGCTGGTTAATGTGCTCGGTGTCGATGACGAGATCCGGGCTTGTGGCGGGACGAGGACGCCCATCGAACTTTGACAGATCCGGTGTGTAGTCTTCGGCATGACCGAGGTCCCAGCCCCCAAGCCCGTCCCGAGGTGACCGAACGAGGAGTTCGGCACTCCGAAGTAGTGACACAGCTCGGCCTATGTGGTGAGGCGAAGCCCCCGGTCCAGCCGAGGTGGCAGAGTAGGTCGGAAGGTGACGCCGAACTGACCGCGCGACACAGCCGAAGCCGATTACCTGCACACATAAAATAGTGCGAGCAAGAGATAATAATAACAATAAAAAATGCATAATTAATTTATACGAATAGAATAAATAAAGAAATATGGCCTGAGCGCTGAGGTGCCTGAACGAAGAGTTCGGCTTGACGAAGTGGCGACGCTGCACGGTCGATGTGGCGAGATGAAGTCCTCGGTCCAGTTAACATGGCGAAGCTATGATCGGCGGACGCCGAAGTCTCATGCAGGTCGGCTGGTGACGCCGAAGTCTCATGCCAGCCGAGGTGTTGAAGCAGGTCGGCTGGTGACGCCGAAGTCCCCGGAGCAGGTTGATGAAGGGATGCCAAAGCCCCGGTCTAGCCGAGGTGACGGAGCAAGTCGGCTGGTGACGCCGAAGTCTCAGGCCAGCCGAGGTGTCGAAGCAGGTTGACTAGTGACGCCGAAGTCTCACGCCAGCCGAGGTGTCGAAGCTGGTCGGCTGGTGATGCCGAAGTCTCACGCCAGCAGAGGTGTCGAAGCTGGTCGGCTGGTGACGCCGAAGTCTCTGGAGCGGGTTGATGAGGAGATGACAAAGCCCCCAGTCTAGCCGAGGTGACGGAGCAGATCGGTAAGGTGACGCTAGAGCCCCATGCCAGCCGACGTGTCAAAGCACGTCGGCATGGTGGACATCAGCTTGAAAAAGTAATAGCGCGGCGATGCCGACGCAGGTCGGAATTTGCGACGAGGTCAATGCTGGCTTGATGAAGCAACGGAGCGCCCGACCCGTACAACCCGCAGATGACGAGGTTCGCTTGATGATTATTTGGCCCTCGCGATGCCGAACTCTTGGTCGGATGACCGAGATGATGAGAAAATTTCCTTCAAAAAGGACGTCCGACAACCCGTTCACGAAAAAGATGAACTCGGGTTGTATTCGTTTTCGCGTAGAAAACAGATCGGAAAAATTGATGCACTCATCGGACGTTTCCCGGAGTTTGAACGGTCGGATTGAGCTAAAATTTTGAGGGGTGATCGATATGGGAATTCCGCAGCCGATGAACGGTGGGATCTTCCAAACGATGTCCGAGCTGGAAGCTGGACACCTCGCCCTAAACTCATCCCGATTCCCGTCCAGATTCGACAGGGCTCCGGTATTTCGTAGATCGCCGAAGATTCCTCAATCGGAATACGACGAAATTTTACGGGGTCATTATAGACTCAATTCCGCACAGTTCCACTAAAGCAATCGTCAAGGCGACGCTCGAGGAAGCGGGGACGATGAACACGAATCGCTGTCCAGAAAAACTGCACGGTTGCTCGAGGACGATGTCAACATGGAGCCCCCGAGCTCCATGGATGATTTCTCGTGATCTTGATAGAGATCGGAGATGATGACGATGAAAGTATCCGTCCGATCTTGACGATCCGGCACGGAGCGCAGTCCTCGGTCCAGCCGAGGTGACCAGTCGAGCCGGCGACGAAGATACCGACATCGACAACTAAGCTCGGTTCCAACGCGTAGATCGCGCCGGAGACGATCTGAATTCCCATCGCACCGCGGTGACTGCCAGCAGGCTCTCAATGAAAGCACCAATGTCGGTGTCAAATCCGGCATATCTCGTAGTAGGGGTCCTAAGCTAGGCGTCTTGGTGCGATGGTAACAGGGACACGGGATTTTACCCAGGTTCGGGCTCTCTTGACGAGATAATACCCTACATCTTGCTTTTGATTGTATTGATATGGGGAATAGTACAGGGTACATGTCTCTACCACGAGATTATGAGATGTAATGTAATGATCTATTGACTAGCCTGGCCTCGGTTTATATATGCACCATAGGCCTAGGGTTTAGAGAAGTCCTTGTCTTGTGCGCCAAGTCTTGTGGAATCCTCCTTGTATTCGGCATGGGCTGCCCGAAGTGGCCCATTAGTGAATCACCCTGGGGGCCCTCGGCCCGACCCACTGGTCGGGAGACGACGTGGTGAGTACCCCCTAGTCCAGGACACCATCATCGGTTCCAACGCCACCACTATTTTTTAACTGTGGTGCCATATTGGTGGCGTCGGATCTCCGTGCTAGCAAGGCCATTTTTGCCACGCCACAGCTAGACTTTTCTGCACTAGTGTGCCCATGATGAAAAGTCCATTTTTTGTCATAATTATTTTTCATGGAAATAGGATCCCGCCACATATACGATGATACGTGTTTTTTGTCAAAATTATCGTCTTGGAAGTGTCATATCGATGACAAAAACAGTTTTCGTTCGGATGTGTCTTTTTTTGTAGTGCATATCAGTGTCTGATGACGCGTTCATGAACGGATAAGCGCATCTTTAGTAGATCGCGTAAAAGCGGTCAAATCTTAATATTACAGTACAGGTTGAAAAAACGCATCAAAGAGATCCTCTAAAATAGCATATCCCGTATTTTTTACAGGGTCCTATGTATTAGAGCACCCATCCATCATATATGAAGGATTCAAGCCATTTTTTGATTATCCTGTAAAACCGGTCAACGCCAGAACAAGGAGCCTCGCGATGCCGCGAGCGAGCAACGAGCAGACGGAGGAGCTCGGCAACGGCCGTCTGGAGGATCGCCAAAGCACGCGGCGGGTCAGAGCGGCACGAGAGTGTCACCGGTTTGTCGCTGGAGCATCACCACAGCAATTTCAGAGCATCACTGAAGCATGCAGCGGGCTAGAGCAGCATCAGAGCGGCGCCATTCTGGCTGGCTAGAGTTCTAGTTTGTTGATGCATGCATCCCGGGAAAGAAGAAGCGTGAGGAGAAAAAGAAGAACAAAACATTTACAAATGGGTTTACGGGGTCTGTTCCGCCCGATGCATCGCGGTATTGTAAATTCATTTTAGTGGAATACATAATGTTTTATAAGATTTGTTAGAGATGCATATTGTTTTTTACATATAGTGTTTTATGGAATCTGCTAGAGATGTTCTAGGGCATGTTTGGTTACATGCATCGTTTTTTTCCCATTTGCATGCTTGATCTAGTTGGGCCTGGCTGAGCATATGCAGGATAAAAAACCAACATCTACATGTTGATTGGTTGCCTGCATATCCTCTTCCTGCATCGCAGCGTGACCTCTTCACTTCGTGTTTGGTTGCTCGCATTGCATGTGCTCACACGAGCGCACGTTGTTTGGTTGCATACAAGCATAGAGTTGTGCTCACCTTGTACCCTACTTGGCGAGCTTACCCACTATTATAACACCTTACACACGATACACCGAACACACCAACACCACAACACTACAATGGTGATGAACAGGACGAAGATGATAAAGTTCTTCAGTCCAAACTGACGATCCACCTTGCCAGCGTCAACCTTGATGCATGCGCGCTCTCGGCTTGGGGTGAGCCTAAGAAAGAAAGAGTGGTGGTTAGTTAGTCCTACAATGTCTCATAGGCTTAAACAACAGTTAGAATGGCATGGTTTGTGAGCTAACCGTGATGTGGCCTTGGTAGTGTTCTGCCTCCAACAGGATCATGCAGGTCTTCTCATCCCATGAAGCACCGCTCAGGTCTCTCAACTTGGAGGAGATGATCCACCTCGTTCTCCACTTCCTCAGGTGGTTGTACACCTGGGTCGAGGTGACCCGCTGTCCACAAAACTCGAAGACTTGATTTGCCACAGAGTTCATGTGCACCTCCTTGAACCCCTTGTCAGTCCTCACTCCCCTAGATATGATCTCACACATCTTGTTAAGCACAAAAGTGGAGAGGAACGGTTGCCATTTCATGCTGCATCCCCTGCCATCCTTCTTCTTTTTTGCGGCTGCCTTTCGAGCAGCCACATGAGATACAGGATTGGGCTAAGCTAGCACAAATGGACGAACGTAGGCGGCACCTCGAAAACCTCTGAATCAAGAGGCATCAGGTCGATGTTAGCTTGGGAGTCCTCGATGTAGGACACTGGGAACTGACTTTCGGACGGTATGATGGCCAGACTAAACTCTTGTGTGCTCATGTCCTACAAATGTAAGCGCCATCAACAAAACAAACTACAATACATACTAAATTGTAAACATGGACAAGAACTGTGACTAAATAATGGCTGAGATGGTCTGACCCCCCGACCCTCTCCTCCTTCTCTCGCGCTCCCGCGGGCGACCAGGGGAGGAACCCTAGCCACCGGCCGCCTCTCCATCTCTCCCCTCCTCCTCCTCCTCCCGCCGCCGCCAGAGGGCGCGCCCGGGCGAAGCCCATCCGGCGCCAGCGGCAACGGGGCTTTCTCACCCCCTCGCATGGCAGGGGCTGGCGCGTGCCGGCGCTGTCGGGCCGAGGCCCCGCAGAACACGGGACGTGGCGGTGCGGCAGTGCAGCGGCTGCTCTATGGACGATGGCACAGGGATCTGCTGTGGGCACGGTGGGCTACGTGGTGGCGGGGCGCGCATGGGGCCTGATGCGGTTGCGTTGGCTAGATCTAGCCCTGCGGCAGCGCGGGCCGAGGGCGGCGCGGCCAGCGGGCGGCCACCTCTGCCATGGCCTTTCTGGCTGGTGGATGTGGGTGGTTGTGGGTGTGCTGGAGAACAGGGACGACGGACGCGGGATGGCGGCGCGGCAGCTCGGCCAGATCTGGCCTCAGCACGGCGTGGGCGGCAGGTGGCTTGGGCTGCGGCATGGGGAGGTCTGGCACATGGGCGGTGGCCTCTCGATGGTGCGGTGCTACATGGTGTCTCGATGGATCTGCCTGCGGCGACGGCCGACTTTTACTCCGGCGTCGGATCATCTGCAGCCGGATCATGTCGACCTTCGCTTCATCTCCTCGTCGTCCGGGCTCTACTTTGGTCGAAGGGCTGGCCCTCTCCCAATTGGGGTCCATCGTCCATCTCGCGCCCGGTGTGGCAGGACCGACCTTGTCTCGCACACGGCGTTGTAGGACAGATCTCATCTCGCGCATGATGTAGCAGGACCGACCTCGTCTCGCACACGGTGCGGCAGGACCGAGCTCGTCTCGCGCCCGGTGCTGCAGGACGCGTCGATGGAGGCCAGTTTTGACCGGCCTATTGGGTCTCGGTGCTGGGGGCTGCCCAGGTGTCGTGGTTTTGTCACGGCAGATATCCTCGTGCAAGGACTTAGGTGTGAGGCCATCGCCGCTAGGTGGCGATTCAAAGGGGTTGATCGGGAACGAGAGACGAGTTTACCCAGGTTCGGCCCCTCTGATGGAGGTAATAGCCTACGTCCTACTTTGTGTATATTGATGGATAGATCTCGATTACAAGGGTGCGGAATCGCTAACCCAGCTCTCGAGGGATCATGACTTAAGTCTTTCAGCCCTAGGGGCTCGCCTTTATATACAGGTCGAGACCCTAGGGTTTACAACAGAGTCTGAGTCACGTTACAACTCGTAACCTATCAGATCTCTAACACGCTTTGCCTCTCGGGCAAGGAATCTTCTGACGTCTCCTGCCTTGTGGGTCATGAGTCACCATCTTCAAGTGTTGGGCCGCCCGGCGACTTAGTCGGCAACCGCCTTATTTGTCTTGTCTTCACGACGTGGCTCATCTTGAGTTTGATTACAGAACCGTCAATACATTGACCCGGCCCAACAGGGCGGGTTACACCGCGGGGTTATATCCCCGACATTAGGCCCCAGATTGATTTGAATCCATTCATGTCAATTTCTCTTCCCTTCTTTGGCGGCTCACCTTCCGATTTGTGTTTTTCATGGATCTCACGATGCCGGCTTGCAATATTTCCAGCCTTTGAAGTTTTCTTACACTGTCCATTAGTGACGTCACCCGCCACTATCTTAGGAGGGAAACAATGACATCATGGCGAATCTGAGTGTATCCGTTTATTCCGAAAATCGAGGCATCTTCGTTTCCTGAAATTTATCACGTTTCCTCGATTGTCGCGCTCATCAGTTGCCTCTTCGGGCTCATTCGCTTTAAATATTTACCGGGGGGTCCCCTTCTTAATTTTCACTTCACCTCTTCACTTCTTCTTCCTCGAGCCCAGAGCTTCCTTGCGTCACCGTTGCTACCTGCTCGTCGCCGGCGACCGCTCCTGAGACCGTAGCGCCATTTCTTCATCGTCGAGAAACATCTGCGCGTCTCTGCCGCCATCAGCGACCACTTAGGTAAGTCATCTCCTCTGACCTAGATCCACTGTAGTTCGTTAGAGTTCTTGAACTCTTCGGTAGTTCTTCTTCGGTTCCTCACTATTGCTGGTTTCATGTGTAGATCCCGTAAGTTTAATCATAAAAATAGAGCGGTAGGAATAACGGCTCTGTTTTGCGCATAGCACACTTCAATCTCCCTTGGCATTTGATGAACTGCACTGTCACTGCTTGCCTGCTCCTCCATTAGGTCTAGCAATATTTTGCTTTTAGGACTATTTTCAGATCCATAAACGTAGTTGCTCCGGTAGAAACTTGTTTGTCCCATACTTTGCGAAGAAAAGAGAAGCCTCTGATTTAGCTTAAGTCGCATGTATGTTCTGGCCGGCTTGTTAGCATGGACACAACCCGCCATGTAATAAACTGCCGGGTTAAGATGTTGGCTCCTTATAAGCCAATTTACCCATGGTGAATAATTAAGTCATCTTTACTTTAGCCACATGTTTAAGTCGTCCCTTTATTTCATTCAGGCGACTCATCATGTTAAAATCCACCACCTGCAACTGGGTGGCCACTCAAATTTCTGATGTCATTTTAAAAGATTACTAAGATCAGGGGTTCCTGCCGCCTCAAGAGGTAGTTGTTTGGTGGGTTGTCCTTGGAGAGGAAATCCCAAACCCGGAGGAGGGAGAAGTGGTTGTATTCTTGGATCATCTTCAGAGAGGTTTTTCACCTCCCGGGTCAAAATTCTTTCGAGGTGTTCTGCATTTCTTCCACCTTCATCCTCAAGACCTGGGTCCCAACTCCATATCCAATCTTTGCCAATTCCAAGTGTTCTGTGAGGTGTATCTGCAAATGGAACCCTCTGTCTCACTCTTCAAGGAATTCTTCTACTTGAATCGGCAAACTGAATGTGCAGATGGCCCTAGCTTAGAACTTGGCGGGGTCTCAATCCAGAGGCGAAGAGATGTCATCTTTCCAGCTGCCACCCTACCAAGTCATCCTAAGGGGTGGAACAAAACTTGGTTTTATTGTCGGAACACCGCCCCTGCCGACGAGAACCCCTTGCCGGGTTACAGACCCAACCGCCTTCCCATGGATTTCGATCTTCCTGGCTGGGATCCTCAAGAGGAACGTTCTCAACACGCCCCCATCTACCCAAAGTTGAGGGCTCTACTAGCCAACGGGCTAACTGGAGTTGACCTAACCCGATGCTGGGTGTCTTAGAGGATTTTGCCACTAAGCCACCGCAGCAGCTTAATGCACACTTATTTCGGGGATTTAGATGATGCCCAACGATACATCAACTTTTCTTTGGATGCTGAAGAGATAAATCAGATCGTGAAGAATCTATTGGGTGAAAACCAAGAAACTTGCAGCAAGGACGTGTTGAAGCCTTTCTACGCTCTTAACCCGGCTACTTCGGTAAAAAGCCTTTGATACTTTTATCCGGCTTTATGAATATTGTATTTTTAGCTTTTAGATCTTCACCTGTTTGCTCTGATTGTCAATTTTACAGGCCAAGTCTCCATTTTGGGGCAAGAAACGAGGCAAAACTCCGGCTAATAAGCCCAAAGTCGCCCCAAGTAAGAAGAAGAATAAGGCGGCCACTGAAGGACCATCTCAGATGGATGAAGCAGCTGCAACTGATATTCAATCAGAGGTAGAATTTAACTTTGTCCATGTTTCATTGAATCTAGCTGATGCCTCCTCTTCTTAGGGCGATGTTGAGACAAACCGTGCGGGCGGTGTTGAGGTAATTTCTATCTCCTCCGACTCAGAATCCTTGCCTCCATTGAAAACAAGGTGGGTTGTTCAGAAAGAAAACTTCTCTCACCCGGATGCTTATCTGGATCCCAATTTTGTTTTGAAGAAAACTCAGCATAAGTAAAAGCATCACACCCGGAGTGGGAATGGTGATCTTGCTGCCGGCTTACCCGATAAGCCAGCCGCCCGCAAACGACCAACTGAGGTACTTGATGTTCCAATTCTTCAAAGAGAATTTACCTGATATGTCAACCATTAATCCTTATATTTCGGTTTATCAGGAGTCGCCACCTTCATCAGGCGACTCGACTGCCTCCAAACTAGCACCCTTCATTATCAATCCCGGGTAAATTCCTCTTTTATCATTCGCTTGTTTAAGTAGGCTTTTGTCTTTGCCTACTCTATTTTGCAGGGCCAAGGCCAAGAAAAGGAAAACTGGCAGGTCATCCACCAACCCTGAGGTCCTAGAGCCGGAGATCCCCGATTTGGCGGCTCCTGAAGTTCATACTGATCGATCTGAAGATTATCAGGAAATCCAAGCTGACTTACCCCCTCCTCCTGAGCCGACAAGCACTAATGCCATGGATGTTGAAGCTAATCCGGTGGCCCATCTTAACCCGCCCAGTCCTCCAAAAACAACTGAAGATGCCCCTCGCGACAAGAATGAGGAGGTCACTATCACTGGGTCGGGTTACGCCGCTCCTGAGGTCTCCAGGGTGCTAGCAAAAAATATTGCTAAGGATGAAATGGTATTGCCAGAGAAAGGGAAAACCAAGCTGGAGCTCCCGAACTATGAGAATTTTAGTGCTGAAGAACTTCATGCCGGCTATCTGGATCACCTTGCTACGAGCCGAGAAATGGAAGTCGGCCTTGTTAACATGATGAAAAACAAATACGAGTTATGCTCCTCTTCACTGTTTATACCATATATCCTAATGTAGCCCCCAAGGGTCGGCTTATCTTTCTGAGATAAGCTAGGTCTTGTGAATATTGTGATTGATTCGACCTGTAGCCCCCAAGGGCTGGCTCATCTTCTTGAGATGAGTCGGGTCTTGATAATTTGAAGAATTTCAACCTGTAGCCCCCAAGGGCCGGCTCATCTTCTTGAGATGAGCCGGGTCTTGATAATTTCAAGAATTTCGACCTGTAGCCCACAAGGGCCGGCTCATCTTCTTGAGATGAGTCGGGTCTTGATAATTTGAAGAATTTCGACCTGTAGCCCACAAGGGCCGGCTCATCTTCTTGAGATGAGTCGGGTCTCTCCGTATGATGCATTTGAGGAAAGTTTGCATACATTAGCCCCCAAGTGCCAAATATATTGCTTGCAATCTGCTTGGGACTTGTTATAATATTTCTTACTGTACAGGAAACTCTGAAGACGGCCGAGTCAAATATGGCCGGCTTGAAAAAAGACCTGGAAGCGGGGCAAGCTACCCGAGCAGAAATTGAAGAAAAACTTCGACTCTCCTTGGTAGAACTAGAAAAAACCAAGGCAAACTTGTTAAAAGAGAAAGAATCCTTTGAAGCTGAAAAGGCGACTCTGCTAAAGCATGCAGAGGATGCTGAGGGCCAGCTGAAGCCCATCACCGAAGAGCTATCCGGGTTGAAACGACACATTGTCCAGATGACCCAGGCTGTTTTTGGTAAGTATTTTGATGATTTCTTGCCTTCTTGAGATATGATTATAAATCGCCTGGCGACTCATGTATTGATGCTACTTTGCAGGCCCCCGAACTAGCAACCTTCATGATAATAGCCTGCTGATCCTCAAGGTTGTTTATTCACTAACAGAACAACTTTACGCTGGAAGTCACCTTGCAAGCAAGGCAGTGATGGGGAGTAAACAGCCATTGAAACTCATCAAGGATGTGTTAGAGTGTCTTTCAAGCATTCCACAGCAAATTCAGGACCTGAAAAGGTCAGCCGCCCGCTCTGGCGCAACGTACTCTTTGAGTCAGGCTCTGGCTTACTCAGCAGAGCTTGATCCGATAGAATTGGCAAAAGGCTTCCCCGAGTTTAAGGTTGACGGGTCAGAATTCACTGAAAACGACTACACTTCTTGTGTCAAAGCCGCTCGAGTGTTGTCCACCCAGCTGGTTTCTGAAATGAAGCTGAAGAATTATCCAGCGGCTTACGATGCCAACGATTCATGGATTCCACTGCCCACCTTTAGGTCGGTGAATCTGACTCCTCAACGGCGTAAGCACATCTTCGCCCCTGAAGTTGACCCGTCTTTCAACCTTGATGACGAAGCCATATTCCACGATTTAACCCATTGCAACTGGGATGCGGATAATCTTCAGATAGAAGAGCCAGAAGGTCCAGTGGAGGATAACCCGGAGACGGCTCAAGAGAAAGATATTTATGTTGCTGACCCGGATGGCACAGAAGGCGAGTTGCCAAAATGATGACATGAGCTTCTTAAGTCGCCAGTCTGTCGGCTCGAGCCCCCAAGTATGGGGAAAAATATTTTGTGGCTCCTTGAGCCTGTAATAGGATTAGTTTAAAAACTTCTGAAATGCTTTGTCGTGCCATCGTGCACGTTTGCGCCTTCGTTGGTACAAGACACTAAATCTTTGCGCTCAATATCATTTTGCTACTCTTTCTGCCTGTCGTTGCACATCTCTTCTATTATTATGATCAATGAGTGTTTTGACAGAGAAGTCTGAGCAAAATAAGTCGGCAGAAGGTCTTGGTTTTCGAGATTCAAGTTCGGTCAATTCTCCCTCCAACGATGTTGAAGAAGTATGATTTGACAACTGGTCACAATGTGAACTCAATTGCTTAACCCGGTCACTCAAGTGTGAGCCGGCAATAGTGACAATATTGTACCTAAAAATTACTGTGATAAATGAAGTAAATAATACAATTTTGATAAGCCAACTTGGTGAGACTCGGCAAAGAGAGACTGGCTCTCGAGGCTCAAGTCTAGAGTTTTTCCCCAATAATACTGAGGAAGGTAAGAATTTTGTGCTGGTCATTGTTTTGACTGCAGCTAATAATCCGAACTCTCATGTATGAGCCGACAATGAGAACAGGGTGTACCTGCAAAGTATTTATGTGGTGATAGCATAATTTTTATAACAATATGAGGTACTGTTAATAAGCCAACCTAGTGGGACGCGGTAAAAACAAACTGGCTTTCGAGGCTCAGAAATATAGAGCAGCTCTTTGGAGCCGGCTTTGAGGGCTCCAACCATTTGATCCTGGTTGTAATAAACCATGACGTGGATCGGCCCAAAGACTTTTATTTGTTCCTGTAGATGTTTATGATGTATCCTGGTCTGAAGACCAGCTTTCTGCACAAGTATGAATATGCAGGTATGATGTAATGATGCAATGTATGCATATGATATCAGAAAAAATTGTCGGCTTTCGAGGCTCGACGTAAAGACCGGCTTTCGAGGCTCGAGTCTTGCTTCAATGAAGCGGGTAAGATAACCCATGGTTTATCCCAGCTCTCTGTATGCCGGCTCTCACATGACTCAAGCCGGTGTTTTAACCTTGGCAAGTTCAGGTTCCAACAAGGATTGACTTGCCAAGAGTACATGGGGTCATCTGATCGGAGTCGCATCAAGCTTACAGGCAGGTTTAACCATATGTGGCGTTTCTTGCCGGGTCAAGAGGGTGAGAAAGTTGAACTCGATGAGTTAGAAACCCCCAAATGCCCAAAGTATTGTGGCGTTTCTTTGCCGGGTCACAAAGGTGAGAAAGCTGAACTCGATGAGTTGGAAGCCCCCAAGTGCCCATTGTTTCGAAAAATAAAGACTCATGCTCAATTTGTAGGATGAAACGGCAAAAAAAACCGAGTTTCGGTGGTGTCGGCTTTATTATATTAGAAACATAAAGAAGTATACACAGAATTTGCAAGGGGGGAAGGAAATTACAAAAAGGAGCCGGTGGCTCTAAGTATAATAAGGCCGCAGGTGTTCCATGGCCGGCTTGTTTTCTTCTTGGAGGTATAGAATTCTTCTCGTAAAACCCTCTAGAGTATGAATTTCATTCAGGGATTCAGGTACTAGTGGTACTGACCGTTATTCAGCCGCTTGGGATTGCTTTGGAATCCTCCTTGGTTATTATGCTGATTGCCCTGGCCAAGATGTTGTCCATTGCCATGATTTCCCTGATGCTGAAAACCAGCCCCCGAGCCGCCCTGTGACCCACTAGGACCGTGCTGACCCGGGTGTCCTCCACCATTGCCTCCTGGATTATTTTGGAAAGACTGGTTACGAAACTCCTGCATCATGTAACAGTTCTCCCATGTGTGGGTAGCCGGCTTATCCTGGGTACTGTGTTTGGGACATGGCGCCTTAAGCGCTTCCTCGTAGTTATGAGGTTTATTCCCATTGTAAGCCCCTCCGGGGCGACCATTGCAGCGTTGGTTTTTGAAACCAGTGTTAGTGTTAGCAACGAAGTCTGACCCGCCATCGGGCTATTTCGGCTTGTTGTTGTTACTTTCAGCCCCCTGGTTACCGCCGTGATCCTGCTGGCCTTTACCACTTTCGCCTTTCTTACCTTTGGTAGTCTTGTCCTCATCCGAACCGGGATCCTTTGTACTATCTGACTCGGCGTATCTGGTGAGGACGTCCATTAAGTCGCCCATATCTTGTACCTTTTGCTTGAGACGCTCGAGCTTCTGGACCAGCGGTTGGAAGTGACAGTTCTTTTCTAAGATTAGGACGGCTTGAGCCGTCGTGATGCTGTCTGATGAGTGGATAATTTCCGCGACCCGGCGGGTCCAGTGGTGGGCTGACTCGTCCACTCACTGGATGCAATGCTGTAGATCTACTATCGTCATTGGTTTCTTGCAGGTTCCTTGAAAATTCTTGATGAACCGCTCTTTCAGCTCTGCCCAAGTGTTAATGGAATTGGGCGGCAAATTTTTCAACCACGTCCGAGTCGGTCCCTCCAGCATCATGGTTAAGTATTTGGCACATACAGCATCACTGACATCCAGCATATCCATCGCTAACTCGTAGCTTTCAATCCAGGCTGCCTGCTCAAGATCCATCGTGTAGTTTGGCACCTTGCGAGGCCCCTTGAAATCTTTGGGCATACGCTCGGCATGGAGAGCCGGGGATAAGCAAGGTATCCCAATCGTCCTACTGTTGGTCCCAGCCCCCAAAGCCGTTGGTTGAGGGTGAAGCTGTTGAATTGCCCGTGCTGCTGCCTCCGCCTCTGCCTGTTGTGCACCCCTGGCTGGATCGACAACCGCCTGGGTGCCTGACGGTATAGGCCGGGTTGGGGAGACCTGAGGCTGTTGCCTACGCCCATTGCTGGAAACAGCCGGAGACTCCACATGGCGGCTCTTGCTGGCGTACGGAGTGGAGTGCATCCGATCGCGGTTATAAGAGTACTGCGCTTGTTGTACTACTGCTGTCTTTAGCATCTCAATGGTGTTTCTAGCCTCAACCTCTACGGGGGTGTTTCCATGAATAGGCAGTGCTTCCAAATTCCTGGTCGCCGCCAGCATGTTGTCAACAGGGTTGGAAAAATGACCCCGTGGAGTCTGAAAGCGTCGAGGCGGGGAGTGAGCCAGCGGTGGTTGGGCCGGCTCATCTCGTTGATTCCCGGGCAGCTGAATAGCTCCTGATGTCTGTTGTGGGGTAGTAAAGAGCTATTGCGGCTCAAGGTTCGGCGGCAGCCCGCGGTGGCGTCTTCTCTCGTAAACTGCCTCTGATGCTTCTCTCTGAAGCCCTAACCGCCAAGCCTCGGCCTTACGGCGCTCCGTCTCGTTATGTATACGAGCCTATAATTCTGCCATCCGAGCGTTCTCAGCATCGATTTCCTTCTGCACCTCAACTATCTGGCCACGTAGTTTGGCTAATTCCGCGTTACGCTCTTCCTGATTCTCCGCGATAACTGGGGTCTCTACGAGTTTCGCCATCTCCGCCATTAGATCGGTCATGGCCTGAGCCGGTGTCTTGCCTGACCCGCCGAAACCACCTGCTATTCCAGCTATAGATGGATCGGGAACCGCCGCAGTTCCTGCCATATAGATGACGGCTTGGCGAGGCGACTCATGGTATTCCTCGTGGGTTTCAGTCTCCAACGAGCCCCCGAGCCTGCCATCATAGAGAGGGCAGATCGACTCAGTATCTCCCATGGACGATTCGCCATCTGAGTTGACGAGGGTGTTTCCACTGGAGGCCGGCTCATCGGAGAGACTAACTCCTTGGGTGAAGCCGACGAAGACATGGCGACGGCCGGCGTAATGTCGGCCGGGTTGGTGTAGTTGTCCGACTCGGGAACCAAAACGCCAATCTTGCCAAGGCGAACCCAGGGCCAGCGCTCAATTGAGTAGGCCTCGGGTTCCCAGCCCGAATTGTCGATGTAGATCTTGTTGCGGCGATTCTTGGCCATCTGTTCCATTGCCAAATCTCCCGAACCCTGGAAGGGTTTCCTTCGAGAACTCAACTCCACCGGGCGAGAGCCCCACGGTGGGTGCCAACTGTCGTGGTTTTGTCACGGCAGATGTCCTCGTGCAAGGACTAGGTGTGAGGTCATCGCCGCTAGGTGGTGACTCAAAGGGGTTGATTGGGAACGAGAGACGAGTTTACCCAGGTTCGGCCCCTCCGATGGAGGTAATAGCCTAAGTCCTGCTTTGTGTATATTGATGGATAGACCTTGATTACAAGGGTGTGGAATCGCTAACCTAGCTCTCGAGGGATCATGACTTAAGTCTTTCAGCCCTAGGGGCTTGCCTTTATATACAGGTCGAGACCCTAGGGTTTACAACAGAGTCCGAGTCACATTACGACTCATAACCTATCAAATCTCTAACACGCCTTGCCTCTCAAGCAAGGAATCTTCTGACGTTTCCTGCCTTGTGGGTCATGAGTCGCCATCTTCAGGTGTTGGGCCGCCTGGCGACTTAGTCAGCAACCGCCTTGTTTGTCTTGTCTTCACGACGCAGCCCATCTTGAGTTTGATTACAGAGCCGTCAATACATTGACCCGGCCCAACAGGACGGGTTACACCGCGGGGTTATATCCCCGACACCAGGAGTGGGAAAGGCAGGACCTTTTCGCTCGTCTCTTTGATTGGGGTAGCGGCGGATCTCGGGTGTGGTGGTGTCAAGGTATTGGATGTCGGGGCGGCAGCCTTGGAGGTGGTTGCACGGTGCTCATGAGCAGAGCTCGTGGCTTGGTGTTGCCTGGTGGCCATGGTCGTGTGGACGGCGTGGTAGCCAGGGTGTGGTGATTGGTGGCGGTGAGTGTTGGCCGGGGTGAAAACATGTTCTATCTTCGGAAGAACCGGCGGAGGCGAAGCTCGTTCCCTTCTTGAAGGCGTCGTTGCGGCTCTCACCACCCGTTGTGCTGCTCTTGGGGAAACTCTGATCCTCGGATTGGGCGGTGGCGGCGCTCCGGTGTCGTACCCCTTCCTGATGGCACCGCCTTGTAGCCCACGCTTGGTCGTATGCAGCTTCATCTCTTCGCGGTGGCGTGTTCCCGCTTGAGCCCCCGGTTGCTGTTGTAGTGCTAGGGGTAGTGTTATTGCGATCAGCGCCTATGTATCATGCCTTGTGTGTGTGTGTGTGTGTGTGTTGGGTTGGCGTGCGTTTGTATCAGAATGTTGTGAATCGTTGCTTTATATATAAAGCGGGGCGAAAGCCTTCTTCGGTAAACATGGACAACACACTAAACATCGATGGTATGAACAAACAATAAAGCATGCACACATGGATGATCTAGTTCAAGACAACACTAATCATGGACACATATGGATGATCTAGTTCAAGACAACACTAATCATGGACACATATGGATGATCTTGTTCAACACTTGCACACTACCATACCATACATCTAAGCATACTACCAATCCATCCATGAACATCTAAGCATACTATCAATCCATCCATGAACATATAAGCATACTACCAATCCATCCATGAACATCCAAACATACTACCAATCCATCCATAAACTTCCAAGCATACTACCAATCCATCCATGAACATCCAAGCAAAAACAATCACGTAAACAACCCCTAGCATGCTTCAAATCCATCCCAACTAGCTACTGCAACATCACAGTCGAATAGATCATACAGATCTAGCTAGAACTAGTAGAGGGGAGGGGGTCATTGAACTTATAGACGCCATCGGAGGAGCCGCATGGGAGGTGCGGCACGAAGGAGAAGAGGATGAGTGGATCCGCCATCGTAGCCAACTGGTCGTCGGAGTAGGTGCGCCGCTTACCTCGTCGGAGTAGCACTAGTTGAAGTAGAACTTGGAGTAGCCTTGGGAACCCACTTCACCATGGCTAGAAACTCATCTTCAAATGTGTCAATGTCATCTTGAAGCTTGCCCTTGCCTTTGTGGTCTTGTGGTGGACGGTCATCATGAGCTCTTGTTCCCTTGAGGAGAGTAGGTTCATACTTCTCCCTTTGAGGAACAAACTTTGGCTTGGGGTATTGGCCTTCTTCCCATTCAACTCCATTGGCGTTGAAGTAGCCAATGCCTCGGTTCTTTCGGTATCCTCCATGCTTGCGTACAATCTCTTCAAATTGCTTACATCCAACAAGGCTTTTGTAGATACCTTTCTCTATAATTCCTTTCAATAAATCGTTTTCTTGCTCAAGTGTAACTTGGCTAAGAGAATCATCATTAGTCGAATCAATAGAACTACTAGAAGCAACATCATTAGATTTAGCATTTTTATTGTTGCTACTAGATGAAGAACCTTTCTTGCCTTTGTTACTAGTTTCTCTAGGTTTAACTTGTGGCATGAATGTAGACAAGAGTACTCGTTTGGCTAGATAAGATGAAGTCTTCTTTCGAAGATCGTCATTGATAGCTTTAAGAAACTCATGTTCTTGCTCCAAGGTGAGCTTCTCGAAGCATAGCTTCTCATGAGTCCTTACAAGATCTCTATGATCTTCGAGAGTAGATTCATGGGCTAACTTAAGAGTGTTTAATTCTTTATTTAGTTGTTCTATTTTCATCTTATCATCATCAACCAACTTGTCTTGACTAGCATGAAAATTATCAAGTTCATTTTGACTAACATCACTAGTTTTATCAAAGAGCAAGTCATCATCACCAAGTAAATCATCTTCATCACTATTGAACTCAAGATACTCGAGGTGTGATACCTTGGGGCCTTTAGCCATGAAGCAACTTCCACTCCCTTCATTTGGTGAATCAAATAGATCATAGGAGTTGGTAGTCACTAGTGCAAGTCCGGCAACACCTTCATCTTGACTATAGTCGGAGTTGGAGTGATAGCTTCTCTCGGAGTTGTTGTCGGAATCGGAGCCGGAAACCCATTCACCAACATGAGCTTGATTTCTTCTTCTTGTGTAGCTCTTGGTGTAATTGTCCTTCTTCTCCGAGTCCCTACTTCTCCTCGAGGGTCTTCGTTCATAACAATCATCTCTACTCCTTCTCTCTCTTTGAGGTGATTCATTCCTTGAGCTTCGTCTTCTTGGTGACTCTTCTCTTCGTTTATAGGGAGCCGTGCACTCATTGGAGTAGTGTCCGGGCTTCCCACAATTGTAGCAGTTTCGGTCACGACTTGACGAACTCTTCTCTTCATATCTTGAGTTGGAGCTTCGTTCTTTGCCTCTATTCTTGTAGAACTTGTTGAATTTCTTGACCATGAGGCTTATCTCTTCATTGGTGACAAGGTTGTCTCTTGAGGTTGCAGGAGCATCACTTGTGGCTTTGTAAGCACCGCTAGACTTGTTGTGAAGCTCTTCTTTGTCTTTGAGCGTCATCTCATGAGCAACAATCCTTCCAATGACTTCCGTAGGCTTGAGATCTTTGTAGTTGGGCATCATTTGGATCAATGTGCACACGATCTCATATCTCTCATCCAAAGCTCGAAGCATCTTCTTGATGATGAATTTGTCTGTCATTTCTTCGCTTCCTAAGTCGGCAATCTCATTGGTGATGAGAGCTAGCCTAGAGTACATCTCTGTGACTCCTTCACCATCCTTCATCTTGAACTTGTCAAGCTGACTTTGAAGAACATCCAACTTGGATTCTCTCACGGATTCGGTACCTTCATGCATATCAACCAAAGTATCCCAAATCTCTTTTGCATTCTCAAGACGGCTGATTTTGTTGAATTCTTCGGGGCATAGGCAGTTGAAAAGAATGTCACATGCTTGAGCGTTGTATTGCAACATCTTCAATTCATCCGCGATCGCTTCACGATCCGGTTCCTTTCCATCACCAAAGAATTCACATTGCAAGCCAACACGAACAACAGCCCAAATGGCAGGGTTATGACCAAGAATATGCATTTTCATTTTGTGCTTCCAACTAGCAAAATTTGTGCCATCAAAGTACGGACCTCTACGGTGATAATTTCCCTCACTAGACGCCATACTCTCCTAGGTTGTGAGACCAATGCAATGGAGACCAAGGCTCTGATACCACTTCTAGGATCGAAAGTATGTCTAGAGGGGGGGGTGATTAGACTACTTGACCAAATAAAAATTCTACCTTTTCCTAATTTTCAGTGTTGGCAGATTTTAGCAATGATAGCAAGTCAAGTACACCCTACACATGCATGTCTAAGAGTATAGCAGCGGAAAGGAACAACAAGCATATGTAGTAGAGGGTAGGAAGGAAGATCAAGTGCAATTCGAAGACACGAAGATTTTTCCCGTGGTTCCGATAGGTGGTGCTATCGTACGTCCACGTTTATGGAGTCTTCAACCCACGGAGGGTAACGGTCGCGAGAGTCCACGGAGGGCTCCACCCATAAGGGTCCACGAAGTAGCAACCTTGACTATTCCATAACGGCTTCCGTCCACGAAGGACTAGCCTCACTATGGGTAGATCTTCACGAAGTAGGCGATCTCCTTGCCCGTACAAACTTCTTGGTTCAACTCCACAACACGAAGTAGGAGGCTCCCAAAGCAAAGGACAGTCATAACAGAGGCATAATTGTGTCAACACACAAAAACAGAAAGGAAAAAAGCAAAAATAAATTTATTCATTGGGTTGCCTCCCAACAAGCGCTATCGTTTTACGCCCCTAGCTAGGCAAAACGCATAGATTCAAGTATTGTCATCTTTGGTTTTGGATCCATAGGATGCCCTCATAATTGATTAATATGGTGGCTTAATTCTTGTTCTAGGGAAGTGTTTCATACCCTTTCTTAATGGAAATTGAAAACGAATATTGCCTTCTTTCATATCAATCACGGCACCTATAGTGCGTAAAAACGGTCTACCAAGTATAATGGGACAAGACGGATTGTAATCAATATCAAGCACAATAAAATCTATGGGCACATAGTTCCTATTTGCAAGAATAAGAACATCACTAATTCTTCCCAAAGGCTTTTTAATAGTGGAATCCGCCAAGTGCAAATTAAGAGAGCATTCTTCAATATTGGCAAGACCAAGCACATCACATAAAGATTTCGGAATAGTGGAAACACTAGCACCCAAATCACACAAAGCAAAGCACTCATAATTTTTAATCTTGACCTTAATGGTAGGTTCCCACTCATCATGTAATTTTCTAGGAATAGAAATCTCCAACTCCAACTTTTCTTCAAAAGATTTCATCATGGCATCAACGATATGTTTAGTAAAAGCTTTATTTTGCTCATAAGCATGGGGTGAATTCAACATAGATTGCAGCAAATAAATACATTCAATCAAAGAGCAACTATCATAATTAAAGTCTTTGCAATCCAAAATAGTGGGCACATCACTAGTTAAAGTTTTGACCTCTTCAAACCCACTTTTATCAAAAATTTCATCAAGATTTTCACCCTCCAAATGTAGGATCGAAAGTATGTCTAGAGGGGGGGGGGGGTGATCAGACTACTTGAGCAAATAAAAATTCTACCTTTTCCCAATTTTAAGTGTTGGCAGATTTTAGCGATTATAGCAATTCAAGTACACCCTACACATGCATGTCTAAGAGTATAGCAGCGGAAAGTAACAACAAGCATATGTAGTAGAGGGTAGGAAGGAAGATCAAATGCAATTTGAAGACACGAAGATTTTTCCCGTGGTTCCGATAGGTGGTGCTATCGTACGTCCATGTTTATGGAGTCTTCAACCCACGAAGGGTAACGGTCGCGAGAGTCCACGGAGGGCTCCACCCATAAGGGTCCACGAAGTAGCAACCTTGACTATTCCATAACGGCTTCCGTCCACGAAGGACTAGCCTCACTATGGGTAGATCTTCACGAAGTAGGCGATCTCCTTGCCCGTACAAACTTCTTGGTTCAACTCCACAACACGAAGTAGGAGGCTCCCAAGCGACACCTAACCAATCTAGGAGGCACCACCCTCCAAAAGGTAATAGGGTCGGCAATGTCGATGAACTCCTTGCTCTTGTGCTTCAAGATGATAGACTCCTCAACACACAATCACTCTCTCACAGATTTGGCTATGGTGGAAGAGATTGATTTGGTGGAAAGCAACTTGGGGAGGCTAGAGATCAAGATTCATATGGATAGAGTGGAATGGCTTGATCTCAACACATGAGTAGGTGGCTCTCTCTCAGAAAATTGGATGGGGCAAGTATGGAATAGTTCTGAGTGCTTCTCTTTCGAGTGGGTGGTGGTGAAGGGGTATATATAGGCATCCCCAAAAATCCAACCGTTACACCTAAAGTGACCAACTCGGTGACACCGAAGTGTAAAACTCGGTGGTACCGAAGTGACCAAAAGGCAGTGACTTTTGAATCTCGGTGAGACCGATACATAACTCTCGGTGGTACCGATTAGGTGACCAACGGTCAGATTGCACAACTCGGTGAAACCGATTCTCAATTTTCGGTGGTACCAATTCTTGACAATGGCTAACCAGAGAGTTGGTCCAAAAACTCGGTGAGACCGATTCACAAAACTCGGTGGTACCGATTTTTGTGAATAGCTAACCAGGAAGTTGGTCCAAATCTCGGTGAGATCGATTGACAAAACTCGGTGGTACCGATGCTTGAAAACAGCTAACCAGAAAGTTGGCAACCGAACTCGGTGGCACCGAAGAGAAATGTTGGTAGTACCGAGATGGGTTTGGCTAAGGATCTGTCTAGGGTTTGAATCTCGGTGAGACCGAATAGAAATTGTCGGTCTTACCAATTTTAGTGGTAGGGTTCTAGACAGAGTATTTGTGGAAGAGCTTGTGGGTGTTTTTGGTGACTATCACTTGTGCACGTGGAGCATCTTGTTCACCAACAGTACCTTACCCCCTTTTAATAGTATTGGCTTTCCTATGGACTCAAAGTGATTTCTCACAAAGTAAAATGTAGAGTCCTCTTGCATGAAGCTTTGCCAATCCATTTCCTTGCATCTTGGGGTTTCTCCACAATCCTTTTGCCAACCTATCATTGAGCTTTTCCTGAAATATACTTAGTGGAAACATTAGTTCAATGATATATATGTTGTTATTAATTACCAAAACCACCAAGGGAGCAAATGTGCTTTCAATGATGAATTTCTCGGTCATTTCTTCACTTCCTAAGCGGCAATCTCATTGGTGATGAGAGCAAGCCTAGAGTACATTTCTGCGACTCCTTCACCATCCTTCATCTTGAACTTGTCAAGTTAACTTTGTAGCACATCCAACTTAGATTCCCTGACGGATTCGGTACCTTCATGCATATCAACCAAAGTATCCCAAATCTCTTCTGCATTCTCGAGACGGCTTATCCTGATGAATTTTTCGGGGCATAGGCAGTTGAATAGAAGGTCACATGCTTGAGCATTGTATTGCAACATCTTCAATTTTTCTGCGGTCGCTTCATGATCCGATTCCCTTCCATCACCAAAGAACTCACCTTGCAAGCCAACACGAACAACATCCCATACGGCGGGGTTATGACCAAGAATATGCATTTTCATTTTATGCTTCCAACTAGCAAAGTTTGTACCATCAAAATATGGACCTCTACGGTGATAGTTTACCTCACTAGACACCATACTATCCTAGGTTGTGAGACCAATGCAATGGATACCAATGCTCTGATACAACTTGTAGGATCCAAAGTATGTCTAGAGGGGGGGTAATTAGACTACTTGACAAAATTAAAATCCTAGCCTTTTCCCAATTTTAGTGTTGGCAGATTTTAGCAATTGTAGCAAGTCAAGCACACCCTACACATGCATGTCTAAGAGTATAGCAACGAAAAATAAAGACAAGCACTTGAAAGTAAAGGTAGGGAGAGGAAGATCAAACGCAATTGGAGACACGAAGATTTTTCCCGTGGTTCCGATAGGTGGTGCTATCGTACGTCCACCTTTATGGAGACTTCAACCCACGGAGGGTAACGGTTGCGCGAGTCCACGGAGGGCTCCACCCACGAAGGGTCCACGAAGAAGCAAACTTGTCTATTCCATGATGGCCTACGTCCACGGAGGACTAGCGTTATTCAGGGTAGATCTTCACGAAGTAGGCAATCTCCTTGCCCTTACAAACTTCTTGGTTCAACTCCACAACACGAAGTAGGAGGCTCACAAGCGACACCTAACCAATCTAGGAGGCACCACCCTCCAAAAGGTAATAGATATGGTAAGTATGATGAACTCCTTGCTCTTGTGCTTCAAATGATAGACTCCTCAACACTCAATCACTCTCTCACAGATTTGGCCTGGGTAGAAGAGATTGATTGGGTGGAAAGCAACTTGGGGAGGCTAGAAATCAAGATTCATATTGTTGGAGTGGAATATCTTGATCTCAACACATGAATAGGTGGCTCTCTCTCAGAAAAATAGATATGGCAAGTGTGGAACAGTTATGAGTGCTTTTCTTGCGAGTGAGTGGTGGTGGAGGGGTATATATAGGCATCTCCAAAAATCCAACCTTTAGAACATTATTGCCCAACTCGGTGAAACCGGAGTAAAAACTCGGTCGTACCGACTAGTGCAAAATGTGGCAACTTTAGGCTTTTCAGTGAAACCGATATATAAATCTCGGTGGTACCGATATGATTTACCTAGACAGTTACCACTTCTTGGTGATACCGAATCTCAAAACTCGGATGGACCAATTCTTGAAAATGCCTAACCAGAGAGTTGGTCCAAATCTCGATGGAACCGATTTGCAATTCTCGGAAATTCCGATTATTGAAAATAGGATACCACAGAGTTGGTCACTGTGTTTCGGTGGCACCGAATGGAAAACTTGATAGTACCGAGATGGATGTTTGGCTTAGGATCTGTCTAGGGTTTGAACTCGATGAGACCGAATTTGAAATGTTGGTCTTACCGATTTTGAGTGGTAGGGTTTAAGACAGGATATTTGTGGGAGAAGTTGTGAGGGCTTTTGGTGGCTAACACTTAAGCATTTTGAGCATATCATTCATCAACATTACCTCACCCCTTTTAATAGTATTGACTTTCCTATGGACTCAAAGTGATTTCTTACAAAATATAAAATGTAGAGTCTTCAAGCTTGTAGTCTTGCCAATCCTATTCCTTGCTTTGGGGTTTTCTCACAATCCTTTAGCTAATCCTTTCATTGAACTTTCCTGAAATATACTTAGTGAAAACATTAGTCCAATGAAATATATGTTGTTATTAATTACCAAAACCACCTAGGAAGAATGCTTTCAGCGGTGATGCGAATTCGTCCCGCCGTTTTTTCGGAGACGCGCCATCTCCCGCCATCTCCTTGCCCGCAGCTGCGGAACGGCGCATCCCTTCCCTGCATCACCCCAGCCTGACTCGCTGGAAACTGCCGATGCGGTCGTTCCTAACAGGCCTGGCTGAGCACTGCGTTAAGATTCGTGCGGACCACGATATGTATGCGGGCCAGGCAACCAAACGTGGTCATTTTCTTTCCCATCGGCCTGGTCGAGGGTAACAAGTGTTTGCCTCGATCGGCTAGGTCTGTCTAAGAATAAACCAGCTTGGCGAATGAAACGTGGGTGGGCCCTGTGGGCTTGCACGGAACCCTAAAATTAGCGGAACGACTCGTGATAGAAATGCACTCCTACCCACCAGCTTGCCAAAACCCCAAAGCCGCCGATTCCAGAACTTCGCCGGCTTGAGGAAGTTGACTCCCGGGGACGCCGCCTGCAGCCTGCCGCCGGCCGCCGGTAAGCCATGCTACAAGATCCCTTACTTCTAGTAGCGACTTCGGACCTGCATTCTCCCCATGCGCCACCTATCTTCCCGCTCGTGTGGTCTCGACCCTTTTTCACTGCAGATCTAAACTGATCGGTATTTACTGCAGACATGGATCAGCGGTTTCGGGCCGGGGTGGCGGGGTTGACGATGCTCAAGCGATGGGGACTTTTCCCCCTATCAGCCCTCAGTACTCAAGCCGGCACCTTTCGGTCGGTTCCACCGCCAACAAGAAACACCAGCCGGCATTTGTGTGGCGGACCTACGGCAGGTAGCTTCGGTGGGCAAGGGGGTTTCTTCACGGACAGGGACAAGCTGTTTAATGGGAAACAGGGCTTTGCCAGGACAGCGGTTCTGGAAAGAGGCTCTAGGTTTTGTGGTCAGCGAAGCTTCTCCAGCACTGGGGGGCCTATCCGAGAGAAAAGGCCAGTCCTAGCTCAGATATCGTAAGTGATCAATTGGCATCATCTGGTCTTTCTATATTATTCATGTACATTTAGTCGTTTTATATCCAGTCTCTGCTTGTGCTCCATGATGTACTAGTACTACTAGTATCACTAATCAAGCCTGCTTTATATATTTCCACCGCCGACTTAGCTCATGCGTTTTAGGATTTCTAGCACTATTGCTGAATTATCAGTGTAGTTATTATTAGGTGAATGCTAGCATATGGTTACAAACCTGCTCCATATGGGTGTACAGCCAAAAAACTCTACAAAGTTCATTCTTATTTTACAAAATGGAAATGTGATACTACTATGCATAATGGATCCTCTCTTTTTCTCAATGTGTGAATGGAATCTGCATTTCATATTTTGTGAATAATAAATGTGCATTGTATTAATGAACTCAATTAATTTTAGATTTCTTTACAACTTTCGGAGTTATGCTCTTGGCTAGCTTGGGACCACGGTAACAGTAGTGTAGACAATTTGGTCGTGTTCCCATGGTATGGGAGTACCCTACCACAGCATGGTTGTGCTCTCATAGTACTATTTTACAATCATAAATGATCCAGTTTATTCTAGGAAGCAATTAATGGACTAATAAATACGTGAAATTTCCATTTTTAAGGTTCAAAGATGAAAATGCCTTAGCAAAGGAGAGGTGGATGGGTGTATTTGAGTTCCTACACAAAAAGCCCTTGCTTTATCGTGTGGATGGAACTCGGCTAATAAGGAAGGAAGACTTGCCTGGACGTATACGGCATGACGTGCATCACTGTCCTGGTTCAAAATACATGATATCGGAGGCAGGAGCAAAATTTGTCAGGTCTGGGCTTCGACTCGCCACAGAAAATCTTGCAAGGGGACGAAATGTCTCCACATTGTTCAGAGAAGACAATATCTGGGTATCCTCCACCCATGGGACCCTTGGTTTTAAAAGTACCCACATGGATGATGATGAAGAGCCCATTGGAGAAGACCAGTATCATCTTGTTTACAGGGCTTTGCTGGCAGTTTTAATCAAGCTGCTTATGGCATTATACAAGGATCTGAAATATTCTGAGTTACCTCCTGATTTGCTTGAACTGTTCAGATATATGAAGAATGCTAAGCAAGTTGACAAGCGTCTCATTACATTCCATCCTGCTACGCTTCCAATCAATGGCCGAGTGAGCTTCATCATCAAGTCGGAGCATTTGCTACGTCAATACATCACTATGTGTGGACATCATTCGGACATATTAGCTAGAGATGATATTTATAGCAACTTGCCTTACTTGGATGGCTTTTACTGGGACTGGTTCAAGGTCACACATCCAATGATTAGGCACTGGATCGAGTATGTTGACAATCTGCGTGCGCAACTAGGACAAACTGCAGGCCAACAATCTTCACCTATGCAAAGCAACACACCAGTGCAACAACCTCCACTTCAGCAGCAAATGCCAACTCCTGGGCAACAGCCTCTAAGTCATCATCAAAGGCCAACTTCTTGGCAACATCCTCCAAGCAACCAGCAAAGGCCAACTCTTGGGCAACACCAGCAAAGGCCAACTCCTGGGCAGCAGCATCCAAGGCACCAGCAAAGGCCAACTGCTGGGCAACAACCTCCAAGCTATCAGCAGAGCAACACACTAGGGCAGCGATTCCCAAATCATCAGCGAAGGCCAACTGCTGGGCAACAACAACCTTCAAGCCATCAGCAAATGCCAACTGCAAGGCAACAATCTTCACCTCCGCACCAAGGGCATACTCTGCAACCTCCAACTGCAGGGCAACAATCTTCACCTCCGCACCAAGGGCATACTCTGCAATCTCAAACGGCTGGGCAGCAAGGTACGCATCAAGCGCAGGCTCCTCAGGAAGGTGGGGAACCCCCAAGGCGAAGGGATTTTAACCTAATCATGGCAGGAAGGATCTTAGTTGGGCTACACCGAGATGCTGTCATGCATGTGTATGGCCCTAAGAGAATTTCACCTATTACATACTACACCCTGGAAGATGTGGTGGAGCTGCTCCGCTATAAATTCCCTCTCTATTGCTCTGCTGTTCTCAGAGAGATGATCAGGCAAAACATGTGGGGAGCTCTAAACATGTCAGACTTTTATCCCGAGGATTCACCAGATGCTGAGTGGACAGACTACAGACTTGAAAACTTGCCTCATGTCTAGTCCCAGGACATGTATTGGCTCATGTTGACTGTATGTGCTTCCATTGCACTGTAAACTTTATTGGATTATTTGTCGTGATGATATCTCTGCCCTGATGAGGCTGCTTGTGAACCACTTATTATAACTTATAACCTTAACTTGGTGAACGTTATCAGTCCTTTTTCTTCTGAATGAAAATAAATTGTCGTCTATCGTTATGTTGTGTTGACCTGAACTGGTGAACGTTATCAGTCTTTTCTCTTTCTGAAAGAGAATTATCAGTCTGTCGTTATGTTGCGTTGACCTGAACTTAGTGAACGTTATTGGTCTTTCTTTTCTTTGTCAACAAACATTATGAGTCTATCGTTGTGTTGTGATACAGGAAGTATTTATGTATTTGTCGTTCGTGACCTTCTTGTGGCAACCATCTGAAAAATAATTCCCCTCGCGTGCTCTCCTCCATCACATCCTCACGCGTCGCACGATCCGGCGGGAGCGCTCTCGGTGATGCCGCCGGCGATGGCTTTGGCGTCGGCGTCGATGCGTGGTGGCGAAGGCGCGAAGGGTACGGCGCGTCGCCCGGACCGCGTGCTGGCTGCGCGCCGCCGGCGAGCTGCCGTGGTGCTCCTCGCTCTAGCCTACACGGCAGCTATGCTCGTGCTCTTCCTGTGCGCTGGCGGCATGGGCCTGGGCACAGGTGGTGGACGCGTGGTGGTAGGCGCGCTGCGTCCACGGGCCTGGGCGCCAGCGCCGCCTGGATCGGTGTACCGCAGCCACCTCGTGTTCGAGCGGCTCCTACCGGAAATGCGTGCCCTCGCCTCTCTCCCTAGCCCGGTGAGTTCTTGCTTGTTCCCAGAGACTTAATTTTATCCGATCTGTTCCTAGCGGAATGTGTGGATTAGCATGTAAAAAACATAAAACAGGTGGAAATGTTCTTCCGGTCATGTGCGTCGGATGGTTTTCTCTTGTCTGCTCTTTGATTTGCCATTCAATGCTCATACTTTGATTACAAATCGTCCCAAAATTGTTTGTAGCTTCACCACACATTGCATGCTAGTTTCTTGTTGGCTGTTTGTGATACAAATGCTGGTAGAATGCTACAAATTCTCTAGGGAAACTGGTGGTGACACTGATAACACTGAAATTGGCTGCTTGTAGGAGGAGACAATGATTGAATCATTTGTTTATATGACATAATGCACTATTGCAGGCCAATGAAGATACTTGGCACCTTGCGATGGCAATACATATGACATAAATAATGTACTTGTAAGACACTAGCATGTGACTTATGTTTCATGTTCATATGCCAAAAAGGTGACAGACCTTCATGTGGCTGGCCTATATTTTGTTCTGCAACTTGGGAGATGCTTGGCCTTGGGAGCTTTTTAAAGGTCAAAGAGGATTTATCTGTCAGTTGTTTATTGTAACAATGGTGTCATGGTGATGATCAGTTTTAGTATTATAGTGCTAATAATCCAATCACAACACATGTTCAATGCCTATGATCACTGTGGCCAATAACATTTTTTTCTCTTAGTTTACATACAGTCATACATACATGACCAGCACCTGCAAAAAAAAAAAAACAGTCATACATACATGCACTCTTCGCATGTATGTAACATGATTTTGCCGTGTGATTGCAGTTAATGGCATCCCATTCTAAAAAGTCTGGAAAGAGATGGGTACCTTGCATCAGGAAGAGGTTGACACAATCAGGTGCGAATTTGAAATGCTTTTTATGAATTTCTATACTAAATGTACCAAGATCACCCAGTCAGAATCAGCTTTAGTATAAGCAGTAACAGGCGGCATAGCTAAGTAGTTTTTATTGATGGTCCACAGTACACTTTTCAGCGTTACCACCTTCAAATGGTTTTCTCGTAATTGAAGCAAATGGTGGTCTGAATCAGCAGCGCATTTCTGTAAGTTGCATGATCAATTTCTTACTGAACGTGGACCAACTAGATATATTCGCTCAGTCATCTTCATTTTACATACACTGCTGAAACAAAATTCACTGTTGGTACCGAAATACCTTTCTTTAATGGTATATTCTAAACAGTAAAAGTATAATGATCCATGGTTCCATAGTATAGCTATCCAAAGTCCAAACCCTTTATGGTACCTGGATTCCTGTTTTGCAGTCTCCCTTGGATTTGTTCTGAACTTATTTCTTGCATGAATATGCTATTTCATGTTTTGTTGCAGGTTACCCTTTTATCTTCCACTATATTCTCAATACGTTCAAAAGTCATTAAACATTGCACTAATCTTCATATGTAGAATTATTTTATTTTCTCTAGTGTCTCAACTGCCAACTTGAATTTCAAACATCACAACATGTTTGATCTTTAGTGCTTATCCGAGTCTAACAGAGATGTCTCAATACAGATTTGTGATGCTGTTGCTGTAGCAAGCTTACTTAATGCAACTCTTGTCAGCCCAGCTTTTCATCTGAATAGTGTTTGGCGTGATTCTAGGTAACTATTTTGCTTATTTGTAGAATACCAACAGATGTGTTTGGAGAAACTGGTATACAGCAGATGCGTCCCTGGGTCACTTTCTTGAGAACTATCGCTGCAAAAACTTCATTTGCATAATTAAGTTACAAATTTACTTCAGTTCGCATTTTCTGTATATTATATAAGTGAAGATTATTTCTTTGCCCATTGTTTTATCTGCTCTCGATAAGTAAATGGATCAGTATCCTTTTCTTTTGTGGAAAAGAGAAACCTCATTATGTCTCGTCAAGCCCTTCTTGCAGTTTTTCTTTGGTGCTATCAAGTCACTATTTTCTGTTGTGTCATTTATCTTGTGCTTCCGTTTTAACAATGCATTTTTCAGCACTCTTGTTTTGTTCCTTGTTAAGCATGTACCTCAATAATGTCGAAAGTATCACATTGGTCTTTGCATTTGCCATTTTATAAGCTGTATCCCTATGAAAATAATTGATTGAATAAAGAATTGTTATCTTTTATGTAGCTTTGGTGTTCTTTCATATGTTATTATGTTTTCAGTATATTTCCCTCATGCCCGTGTCGTCCATAAGTTTTTGATTTTCTCATCACTTTTCCAGAAGGATAATTCTTCTTTGTTCATGCATGATTTGTTTCAGCAAATTTGGTGATATCTTTGATGAAGACCATTTTATTGAGACACTCCGAAAACATGTAAGGGTTGTCAAAGAACTTCCTGAAAATGTTTCTGTGCAGTTTGACCATAATATCAGCAGTATACCGAATATGAGAACCAAAGCCTTCTCATCTCACATTTACTACCTAGAAAAGGTGCTTCCGCAACTGTTGGAGTTAGGGTATGTGCTCTTGTTGCTCCTTCCTTTGATGTAGCGTCAAATTCTTGTGACTAAAGGCATTCTGTACTACCATATCTTTGCTCATTTTCTGTTCTATGACACAGGGCTGTGCGTATTGCTCCTTTCTCAAATAGATTGGCTAATTCAGTTCCATCAAATATCCATGCGCTGAGATGTTTGGCAAACTATGAGGCATTGAGATTTTCTGAACCCATAAGAATTCTTGCAGATAACATGGTTGACCGAATGATCAAGAAGAGTTCTTTGACTGGTGGGAAGTACATGTCAGTTCATCTTCGCTTTGAAGAGGTTCAAACACAATGTCATGCTACTTGGTGCCTGTAATGATATCTTTTCACTAAGACCAAGTTTTATGATGATTGCGTGCGCTGCATTTTAGGATATGGTAGCTTTCTCATGCTGTATATATGATGGTGACTGGAAGGAGAATATTGCAATGGAGAATGCTCGCGAAAGGAGCTGGAGAGGGAAATTTCGCCGACCAGGTCGAGTGATAAATCCCGAGGCCAACCGGAGGAATGGGAGATGTCCTTTAGCTCCTATAGAGGTTGAAATGTTAGTTCCTCGCAATTGTTTTGAGTATGTTCGTATTGCAACACTTCTAGGGCCAGTTAGGGGGGCATTTACTGATTTTAGTAAGATTTTTTTGTTACAGCTCTCTAAAGATCTTCTTAACTGTCACATCCAAGAATAGTAATAAGTGCTTCTAAATTGCCACTGCAGTACTAAACGGAGCCTTACTCTGTTTTTTCCTTAGTTCACTTTATGTTCATTACTCTGTTAGAGAATACAGTTGGACACTCCAAATAGCATCTATGGTGTTGTGCATTGGTGCAAAAGCATCTTGTAGGCATTTGCATTGCAGACTACAGTAGGTAGTGCTGGACGTCATGTTTTCAGACCATTTCTAGAATTCCTTATCATAGTTCTTTATTTTTTAGTGGATTGATTAGTTAAACTTGTCCAACATCATCTGAGATGGTTTGGGCATATACAGTGCAGACCACCAGAAGCCCCGGTGCACAGCGGACGGAAGTGTGCTGACAATGTCAAGAGAGGTCGGGGTAGACCAAACTTGAGATGGGAAGAGTCCATTAAGAGTGAAGGACTAGAATATCACCAAAGAACTAGCCATGGACAGGGATGCGTGGAAGATAACTATCCACATGCCAGAACCATGAGTTGGTTTCGAGATCTTATGGGTTTCAGCTCTAGCCTACCCCAACTTGTTTGGGACTAAAGGCTTTGTTGTTGTTGTTGTTGGACTGATTAGTTAAACTGGAGTTAGAGCTTTGGTAAATGTATCCTGCCACCACAATTTTCAGATGCATTCCAATGGGCCTTGCTGCAAGCTGCCAAAAGGAGATCCTATTTACATGATATCATCGTACAACTTTACTTTTTCCTCACTAGTTTGGTTTATGCAGGTTGGAATGATGTTGCGCGGCATGGGATTTGATAATACTACCTCACTCTATGTTGCCTCCGGTAAAATATACAATGCTGACAAGTATATGAATCCACTTCGCGAGTTGTTTCCACTTTTACAAACAAAGGAAACGCTCACTTCACCTGAGGAGCTTGCACAGTTCAAGGTATTTCCCCCCTCCCTTAGTTACTCCATTTCTATCATAAATGCTGGAAAGGATGCATTCGTTCATTATTTCACAACAAGCATCCAGAACCCTTGTTCAGTTTTGAGGGAGGATAACAGTTGGATAGGAGCCATTTCTTATCTCCATGACAGGCTACCTTTGACTCACACTCCTATATCCAGGGGCATTCATCTAGACAGGCAGCATTGGACTACACAGTCTGTCTACGGAGCGAAGCCTTTGTAACGACTCAAGGAAGCAATTTCCCTCATTTCCTGATGGGACACAGGCGTTATTTGTATGGGGGGCATGCAAAGACAATAAAACCGGATAAACGGAAAATGGTGCTGCTCTTTGACAACCCGAATATCAGGTCAGCTTTCAGTAACCGTTGTCCGATATGTCTAAGTGTACGACGAAGCTGGAGAAGGCCTGAATTTTGCCACATCAAATATGGATATCAACATTTAGCTAGTTTCCATTTGGACAGTCAATTTTAGTGATAAATTATTGTAGAAAACAACGTGAATTTTAACTAGTGTCCATATTATTTGATATGTAAACACTGAAATACATTTTAGCCGAATGTAAGGCTGCAACGGAACCTTTGATATCCAACTTGTTTACTTTGACTGCAGATGGGATCGGTTCAGGCACCTCATGCAGGATATTCGTCGCCACAGTGAATCAAAAGGTTTCGAGTTCAGGAAACAGAGTGGATCGATATACAATCTCCCGATGCCCGACTGCATGTGTCAGCAAGCTGAAGCATGATGATCTAGAGTACCGATTTATGTACTTGTAAGTTGTAACTTGTAAGTAGCAGTTACGCATAGAAATTCATTACATTTTTTGTCTGTAGGTAAAGAGAGTAGACTATAGAGATGCCAAATCGTGTGGTTGTCAATATGAAATCCAGCCCAGAGATGCAGTTATGCTGTCTGAAATGAAAGAGAGCCTTTTTTCAGAATATGTCACAGCCTATATTGACTATAATACCCAAACTTAACTTTGAGTTGAGAATTGTTTGCCTGGTGTTAATGGAGATAAACAATATCCTGCCTAAACTAATACAGTAGAGTATGTAGCTTGGTATGATTACTGTGCCAAACAAATGAACTACTCCCTCTGTATCCAAAGAAAACGTCTTATATTTTGATATGGAGGGAGTATATATTATCTGTTGCATAAACATATTGAGACACTTGCTAACAGCACCGTAGAACTTGTGTGACTCTTACACCAAGTAATAGAAGTTCATATTACACCGTCGATTAGTGCATGCACAAATATAAGTTGTTAATTAGCCTAATACAGTGGTCAAAATTTATCACACTCAATGTTCCCCTCGACAAAAAGGGAAAACGATGGGACAATGGCTAGAATGACGATTATGACAAGTGGGGCCTGCCTGTCAGGTTGAGTTGGCAAAAAAAATCCACGTGGACAATTCTACTTGGTCTTTCCTCCATCTCCCCCTCTTACATCAAACACCTCTTGAGCATGAGCCATGGCGGTGGTCGCGTTGCCATCACGGCAGCTACAACACAAGCCCACCGCGACACCACCATGCGATCAGAGCATGCACATGAGGGTGGTGAGAGATGAAGACCGTGACCCGTGACATGCGAAGATGTGGAGGTTGACGGTGGTCCTCGACAATGAAGCAGGGAGAAATTCTCTGGGCTCTGGCCAACCTAGCACCGCAAGGGCTCTTCCTTCCACCTCGCTGAGATAGTGGCCACCGCGCCGTAGGTAGACCGGGGACCTCGAGCGCCGTTCGCCGAAGCTAACTTGTCTCCTCATCGGAACCTATCGGATTTAGGGTGGCGACACGTGTTGGCGGGGTATCTCCGATTCCCGGTGTCTGGAAGCGACAGGGGGCATGGTCGAGGCGGGGACACTCCGCTGGCGCATCAAGGGATTTTAGGTGGAGGGTGTGTCGGGATTGGGAGGAAGCCGCTTCAGTGGTGGGGCTGGGGACCCTACAGCGGGCAAAGGTGATAGGGACGAGCTAGGGATCTCTATAACTGGTAGAAATCACTCACATAGGTATGATTTAGGTAGCGATTACACGATATTACAAGAATGGTGTCTAGGGTTCTTGCGAGGCAGAGGGAGGAATGGAGAACTGTGGTAGGTAGCTGATGTCGCCGTCACCGCCTGATCCAGTGGTTGCTGAGCCCTTCGTCCTACGGAAACTTAGTAGAGTGCGATCGCATGCCTCAGTTGGCCCAGTCCAACCCAACTTGGCATGGCTTGGGCTTCCTGTCTCACGTCGGTCGTGGGCTAGTTGTAGATTCACTGCTCTGTGGAGCCCGCGTGTCAGGGTCGCTAGCATCCCCCTCTCCTTTAGAGACGGCTTGCCCCCAAGCGGTTGACTAAGGAAAGCGACCGACCAGGGTTGCCCTTGTCTTACTAGGTGTCGCCCAAACTCGTCGGGTTGGACCATCTCACCAGGACTCATTCGACAACCAAGCTGCGCCTCTTACACATGGTTTGGAGAATCTTGATAGGAATTGCTAGATCGTTAGAGTAGACTAGGAGAGTTGGGTAATTGGTGTACCTGGGAGGAGTGTCTGTCGCAATTGTGATACATGGAAAACATGGTGCACTATCACTGATGAAGGTAGCTATAGCTCATAAGCCACGTCGTTGACCTTGAGGATGATACGAAACGATCCAAAGGACTTGAAGGACAGTTTGTGGTTGGCTCGAGGCACGGCAGAAGTTTGGATGTAAGGTTGCCATTTGAGAAAGACTTGATCTCCCACCTGAAACTGTCAGAAAGAACATTTCTTGTCTTCTTGGGACTTCATGCATTGTCTGGCGTGGTGCAAATGCTCATGTATCAGATCTTGTGTCACTTGTCTCTCCTCCAGCCAAGCTTGCAACGAGGGAATAGAAGAATTGGACACTGTTGTGATCCCCCAATGACGTGCATCGTGACCATAGAGTGCTTTGAACAGCGACATTCCAATGGCAGAGTGAGGAGAAGAATGTACCAGAACTGTGCCGGTGGAATCCAAAAACTCCAACGTCTGGGGCATGCATGAGTGAAACAACGGAGACAAGTTTCGAGGCATTGATTGACTCTTTCCGTTTGGCCGTCCGCTTGAGGATAATTTGCCGTGCTCATGCGCAACTCCGTGCCTGTATACTGAAAAAGCTCCCGCCAGAAATGGCTAGTGAATACCGGGTCACGATATGAAACAATTGCTCCTGGAAATTCACGTGGTTTGTATATCGGGGACATGTACAACTGTGCCACCTTTTCTACAGTATAAGGATGAGCTAGTGGCAAGAAATGAGCAAACTTGTTAAGTTTGTCCACCAACACTAGCAAGCAATTGAATTCCCCAGATTGGGGAAGCCCGTCTATGAAATCCATCGTGATAATTACCCATGGCTGCTTGGCCATGGGTAATGGTTGTAGGAGACCTAGGGAAGCGGCTTTGTTTGGCTTGGCCTGCTGGCAGATCTGGCAGCACTGTGCATAGTGATTGATGTGGACTTTCATTTTAGGCCAGACAAACAATCCGCGAATGCGCTTGTATGGGAAACCTGAGGGTCCACCAAGGGCACTATCATGGAATGATGACAAAAACATTTTTTGCAACTCTGTCGATTCTCCTAACCATGGACCAGTCCTTGCTGAAGACTGAATCTCTTCTTCAGGTCCTCTCTGATGGCGAGTTGCTCGAGTAGCTTCTGTGCTTGGGGGTTGGAAGTTGATACGTCTCCGACGTATCTATAATTTTTGATTGTTTCATGCTATAATATTATCAATCTTGAATACTTTATATGCAATTATATGTTATTTTATATCATTTGTTGGGACTAACCTATTAACTCAGTGCCAAGTGTCAGTTTCTGTTTTTTGCCTGTTTTTGGACTTTCCAGAAAATCAACACTAAACGGAGTCCAAATTGGATAAAAAATTACATGAGTTATTTTTGGACCAAAAGAGACCCATGAAGCTTCGGGAGGTGGCCAGAATACCCACGAGGCGACCACGAGCTAGCACTAGTTCAGTGACGTGTTATACAAACGGTTTTTACCCCCTTTCCATGACATAGTTTTAAACCGTTGCCTTGCCTGTGTGTGCGATAGGGGAGGGGGGTTGACGTGGCTTGAGACTGCGTCGGTATTTCCCCAAAGAGGAAGGGATGATGCAGCACAGTGACGGTAAGTATTTCCCTCAGTTATGAAACCAAGGTTATCGAACCAGTAGGAGGATCACCACCACCCAATAAGCAGCACCTGCACACAAATAACAAATACTTGCAACCCGACGCGAAGGAGAGGTTGTCAATCTCTCTATGGTAAAAAGATAGATTAGGTAGTGATAGATAGGAGAGATAGATCTCTCAAGAACACAAAATAAGAAGAGCAAATAAAAAGTGCAGCAATATATTTTTGGATTTTTGGTTTAGTAGATCTGAAAACAAAGAGGCAAAAAGATAGATCGGAAAGCAATATGTTGGAAACGTAGACCCGGGGGCCGTAGGATTCACTAGTGGCTTCTCTCATGAGTATACCGCACGGTGGGTGAACAAATTACTGTTGGGCAATTGATAGAAGATCAAATAATCATGACGATATCCAAGGCGATGATCATTATATAGGCATTACGTCCAAGATAAGTAGACCGACTCCTGCCTGTATCTACCACTATTACTCCACACATCGACCACTATCCAGCATGCATCTAGTGTATTAAGTTCATGGAAAAATGGAGTAATGCAATAAGAACGATGACATGATGTAGACAAGATCTATTCATGTAGGAATAGACCCCATCTTGTTATCCTTAATGGCAACGATACATGCGTGCCTTGCTGCCCCTTCTGTCACTGGGAAAGGACACCGCAAGATCGAACCCATCACAAAGCACCTCTTCCCATGGCAAGAAAATCGATCTAGTTGGCCTCCGTTTGGTACTGATATTCTGCGAAGTAAAAAACAAGCAAAAACAGCAACTGGCACTTTGGCACTATGTCAATAGGTTAGTCCCAAAAATGATATAAAGTTGTTATAAAATGATTGTAAAACATCCAAGAATGATAATATAACATCATGGAACAAGCATAAATTATAGATACGTTGGAGACGTATCAGCATCCCCAAGCTTAATTCCTACTCGTCCTCGAGTAGGTAAATGATAAAAGCAGAATTTTTGATGTGGAATGCTGCCTAACATGTTCTTCTCATATTCTTTTCTTTTGTATAGCATGGACATTTGGACTTGTAGATGATTCAAAGCAATAGTCTAGTTTCAACATAATGACTTCAATACTCAAGCATTCCAACAAGCAACCATGTCTTTCAAAATATCAACACTAAAGAAAGTTATCCCTAGCCCATCATGCTCAATCATTGATCCATTCATGAAACACACTCAAATATTAGCTATACCCAATGCTCAAGTACGATCATAGTGCCCCCTAGTTGGTGCTTTGTAAGAGAAGATGGAGACTCAAGTAAAAATAAAAATTGCATAAAGTAAATAGATAGGCCCTTCGCAGAGGGAAGTAGGGATTTGTAGAGGTGACAGAGCTCAAAGTTTTAAATTGAGAGAGAATTTTTTTTGGGTGGCATGCTTTTCCGGTCAACGAAAACAAAAAAGTAGCTCACAATACTTTCCATGCTAGATATATCATAGGCGGTTCCCAAACAGAAAATAAAGTTTATTCCTTTTTCCACCAAACTTTCACATTCCATGGCGGGTCGTATCCACGGTTGCCTTCCATACCAACACTTTCCAGGGAATTTATTATTTGACAACATAAACTAAATATTTTTTTCTTTTTCTTTTTCATTTTGAGAAAGGGTATCCCTATTACCGCCGCACTCTCGTGCAATGGAAAGTGAATAAACACTCATCTTGAGAATAACACATCTAGCATGGAAAAATATTGGACACTCCCCACCGTTTCATGAGCGGTACGAGCACACAAAAGAGAAAAATTATTTTGAAAAATTAGAGATGGCGCATACAAATTTGCTTGGAACGGCATGGAAATACCGCATATAGGTAGGTGATACGTCTCCAATGTATCTATAATTTATGAAGTATTCATGTCATGTTTACACTAATTCTATATGATTTTGGTATGATTTGATTAGAACTAACTCGGACTGACGATGTTTTCAGCAGAACTACCATGGTGTCGTTTTTTGTGCAGAAATAAAAGTTATCGGAATGGGCTGAAAATTTACGGTGATTTTTTATGCACCAAAAGAGACCCCCGAAGCACCGGAGCTGGGCCAGGAAGTGACCGAGGAGGTCACAAGCCTGGGGGCGCCCCCCCCTAGGGCGCGCCCCCTGGCTTGTGGACTCCTCGAGCACCCCCTTGACGTGAGACCGACGCCAGAAATTCCTATAAATACCAAAACCCCCAGAAAGAAACCTAGATCGGGAGTTTCGCCGCCGCAAGCCTCTGTAGCCACGAAAAACCAATCGGGAGCCCGTTCCGGCACCCTGCCAGAGGGGGAAACCATCACCGGAGGCCATCTTCATCATCCCGGCGGTCTCCATGACGAGGAGGGAGTAGTTCACCCTCGGGGCTGAGGGTATGTACCAGTAGCTATGTGTTTGATCTCTCTCTCTCTCGTGTTCTTGAGATGGCACGATCTTGATGTACCGCGAGCTTTATTGATATAGATGAATCATATGGAGTTTTCCCCTCTCTATCTTCTTGTGATGAATTGAGTTTTCCCTTTCAAGTTTACTTATCGGATTGAGTCTTTAAGGATTTGAGAACACTTGATGTATGTCTTGCGATGGGATATCCGTGGTGACAATGGGATGTTCTATTGATCCACTTGATGTATGTTTTGGTGATCAACTTGCGGGTTCCGTGACCTTGGGGATCTATGCATAGGGGTTGGCACATGTTTTCGTCTTGACTCTCCGGTAGAAACTTTGGGGCACTCTTTGAAGTTCTTTGTGTTGGATTGAACATGATGAATCTGAAATTGTGTGATGCATATCGTATAATCAAGCCCATGGGTACTCGTGGTGACATTGGAGTATCTAGGTGACATTAGGGTTTTGGTTTATGTGTATCTTAAGGTGTTATTTTAGTACGAACTCTAGGGCTGTTCGTGACACTTATAGGGATAGCTCATACGATTGATCGGAAAAGATAACTTTGAGGTGGTTTCATACCCTACAATAATTTCTTCGTTTGTTCTCCGCTATTTGTGACTTTGGAGTGAACTCTTTGTCGCACGTGAGGGATTTACATATGATTCAACTATGTCAGTATTGTTGAGAGAACTTGCACTAGTGAAAGTATGAACCCTAGGCCTTGTTTCTAAGCATTGCAATACCGTTTGTGCTCACTTTTATCATTAGTTACCTTGCTGTTTTTATATTTTTAGATTACAAAAACCTATATCTACCATCCATATTGCACTTGTATCACCATCTCTTCGCCGAACTAGTGCACCTATACAATTTACCATTGTATTGGGTGTGTTGGGGACACAAGAGACTTTTTGTTATTTGGTTGCAGGGTTGTTTGAGAGAGACCATCTTCATCCTATGCCTCCAACGGATTGATAAACCTTAGGTCATCCACTTGAGGGAAATTTGCTACTGTCCTACAAAACTCTGCGCTTGGAGGCCCAACACGAGTCTACAAGAAGAAGGTTGCGTAGTAGACATCAAGCTCTTTTCTGGCGCCGTTGCCGGGGAGGTGAGTGCTTGAAGGTATATCTTTAGATCTTGCAATTAAATCTTTTAGTTTCTTGTTTTTCACTAGTTTGGTTTTATAAAAGAAAACTACAAAAAAAATATGGAATTGAGGTTGCCTCATATGCTTCATCTTTTTAATGTCTTTCGTGAAAATGATGGAAAGGAAAATTGTGCTCAAGTGTTAGAAGAAGAAGTTATTAAAATGTTTGGCACTAAATCTTTGAATGATGAGCATGATTGAAATATTGTTAGTATGAATTCTCTGAATATTCATGATGCTAATGATATGCAAAGCCACAAGCTTGGGGATGCTATGTTTGATGAATATGATATTTTTAGTCCCCCAAGTTTTGATGAGCAAAACTATTATGATGATGGCATGCCTCCTATCTATGATGATTATTGTGATGACATGTATGCTATAAAGAGTGATAGTAACCATGAAACTTGTCATCATGATTTTAATATTGAATATGGTTATGTCAATCAAGGGTCTCATGATAGTTATTTTGTTGAGTTTGCTCCCACTATTAGTCATGAGAAGAAATTTTCTTGTGTGGAGAGTAGTAAAATTTCTATGCTTGTAGATCATGAAAAGAATGCTTTATGTGCTGGTTATATTGTGAAATTCCTTCATGATGCTACTGAAAATTATTATGAGGGAGGAACATATGCTTGTAGGAATTGCAATAATATCAAGTTTCCTCTCTATGTGTTCAAAGTTTTGAAGTTATGCTTGCTTTGCCTTCCTATGCTAGTTGATTCTTGCTCCCATAAATTGTTTGTTCACAAAATCCCTATGCATAGAAAGTGGGTTAGGCTTAAATGTGCTAGTCATATGCTTAATGATGCTCATGTTATGTTTCAATTCTTATCTTTTATGTGAGCATCATTGAAATCATCATGCCTAGCTAAAAGGCATTCAAGAAAAGCGTTTGTTGGGAGACAACCCAACACTTTTACTTTCTGTTTTTGTGTGTTCACATGATTAAGCTACTTTAGTAATCATGTTTTGTGCCTTTTATTTCAATAAATTGCCAAGTAAAGCCTTTGGGATGACTCACAAGATGAGTAGAATCGATGCTGAACCAAAACAGAACATTTTGACTCGAGTACAGGAATATTCATTTTTTACTGGAGCGTGCTAATGATCTGAAATTTTTACACTGTCTTGATATACAAATTATTCAGGTTTTCCTAATTTTTCAGAATTTTTAGAGACAGGGAAGTATGGTTACACTACAGATCTTCACAGACTGTTCTGTTTTTGACAGATTCTGTTTTGCATGCATAGTTTGCTTGTTTTAGTGTTTCCATAGCTTATATTCAGTGATATAAATTATGGGAATGATATAATACAGTAGGTATTATGTGAGAACAATTATGAATCTTGTTTTGACAGTACCTAAGTGAATGATCTTTGTTTATTATACTAACCCATCTCACGAAGTTCCGTTAAGTTTTGTGTGATTGAAGTTTTCAAGTTTTGGGTGAGACACCGATATGAGGAGAATAAGGAGTGACAAGAACCTAAGCTTGGGGATGCCCAAGGCACCCCCAAGGTAATATCCAAGGAAGACTCAAGCGCCTAAGCTTGGGGATGCCCCGGAAGGCATCCCCTCTTTCGTCTTCAACATTATCGGTATATCTTACCTGGAGCTACATTTTTATTCGTCACATAATATGAGTTTTGCTTGGAGCGTCATTTTATTTTCTTGTTTTCTGTTAGATGTTATTTATAATCTTGTTTTTCAATAAAAAGTTCCAAGAATTGCCTTAGGATGCTTGCATTGCATGTTTTGATGAGTGCTGTGTAAAAACAGAAACTTTGGCTGTAGTGTTTGAATTTTCATATTTTACTGGAACGTGGAACGTTTCTGAAATTTTTACACAGTGTTGTCATATAAATTATTTAGCATGTCCTAAATTGTCATAATTTTTTGAGTTACGGAAGTACACTGTTTTCATAAATTGCTATAGACTGTTCTGTTTGGACAGATTGCTGTCATAGTTTTGTTATCTACTTATCCTCTGGTTTTCATAGCCTATATTGGTAGATATAAATTGTGGAAACGATATTAAACAGTAAATTATGTTTGAAAATTATTGTGCAACTTGTCTTGGTAGTACATAAAGAGTTGATTTATTATTATGTGTACTAACCTATCTCACAAGTTCTTTTCGAGTTTTGTGTGGATGAAGTTTTTGAGAATAGGTGAAACCATGATATGAGAGGATTGAACGAGATACAAAAGCTCAAGCTTGGGGATGCCCAAGGCACCCCAAGTAAATATTTCAAGAAGTCTCAAGCATCTAAGCTTGGGGATGCTACGCATCCCACCTCTCTTCATCAACAATTATCGGTTAGCCTATGTTGAGCCTAAATTTTTATTCGTTCACATGATGCGTGCTATTCTTGGAGTGCTATTTTTCTTTTGCTTGTTGTTTAATAAAATGCTTAAGATCTGAAATTCTTAGATGAGAGAGTCTTCACATAGTTATTTAAATTTTTGACTACTCATTGATCTTCACTTATATCTTTTTGGAGTAGTTTGTCATTCACTCTCGTGCTTCACTTATATCCTATGAGTAAATGGTTGAATGAATTGAATATCATAAATCTGAAATTAAATATGCTTCATATACTTATTCCATGGGGAGTAATGACTTCACACATAATAAGTATAGGTGGTAAAATTTATTGAAAGTTAGCAAACACTGCATTGGTCACTCGAACAATTCCTGAAAGAATATTGAAGGAAGAGAGATTCCACATATAAATATACTATCTTGGACATCTTCTATGATTGTGAGCTCATTAATTATTTTCAAACTCGAGCAAATTAGTTAAAATTGGACAAGGAAGACAACTTAATGAGTTATGTTTGGGTATATTTGTATAGAAGTTATATTGTTATGGATCCTCCAACATGTGGTGCTTGCTTCCACCTCATACTAGCCAAAACTTCCGCACCAAGTAGAAATACTACTTGTGCATCCAAACACCCTTAAACCAGTTTTGCCATGAGAGTCCACCATACCTACCTATATGCGGTATTTACCTGCCGTTCCAAGTAAATTTGCATGTGCCAAACTCTAAACCTTCAAATAATATTCTGTTTTGTATGCCCGAATCGCTCATATAGTGACTAGGGGCTGTCAGTATCTTCCATGCTAGGTGGGTTATTCTCACGATATGTGTTGATTCACTATCATTCATGAGAAAGTGGCTGGTATTCGGGATGCCCAGTTCCATGCTCAAAAATCAAATCAAAATATAATGAAACAAAACTCCCCCAAGATTGTTGTTTGTATGGACGGTACCCGTGGATTCGGCTCGCCGTGGAGTGTGATTGATTGGTAGAGGGGGAGTAAAAACTTTACCATTCTGTTTGGGAACCGCCTATAATGTATCTAGCATGGAAGATACCGAGATCTCTCGGTTGTTATGTTGACAATGAAAGCATACCGCTCAAAATTATTATTCATCTCTATTTTAAAAGCTCGAGCTCTGGCACCTTTGCAAATCAGTGCTTCCCTCTGCGAAGGGCCTATGTTTTACTTCCTAGTACTTACCTTTATGCAAGAGTCATGGTGATCTTCACCACTTCCTATATTTCGCCTTTTTCTCTTGGCAAGCGTCATGTGTTGGGGAATGATCTAGACATATATATCCAAACAAATATATTTGATCATGAATTATTATTGTTGACAATTATCTATATGATAAATAAGTTGGGAGGCGAAACATTAAGACCCTATCTTTCTCTATGTTCGATGGATGCTATTTGTTCTAAAAATATGCTTTGAGTGTCAATAATCATGGAAGACTATATGATAGTTGAGTATGTGGAATTTGCTAAATCAAAGCTCTTACATAGACCCTTCCTGAAAATAAGATGAATTGCAATTGTTCAATGACTAGGAATATGGTTTGTTAGTTTTCAAGAAACTTTCTGGTCTATACTTTAACATGTGAATAGCTTGTTACTTGATCATGAGAAGTTTTATGAGATGAGCTATTGTTTATGGTTTATATTGATGCTAGAAAAAGTGATTGGAATTATCATTGATCAAACTTGTGCACTTGCTAGCATTCACACTTCATAAATTATTTCTTTTATCATTTACCTACTCAAGGACGAGCAGGAATTAAGCTTGGGGATGCTGATACGTCTCCAACGTATCTATAATTTATGAAGTATTCATGCCATGTTTACACTAATTCTATATGATTTTGGTATGATTTGATTAGAACTAACCCGTACTGACGCTGTTTTCAGCAGAACTACCATCGTGTCGTTTTTTGTGCAGAAATAAAAGTTCTCGGAATGGGCTGAAAATTTACGGTGATTTTTAATGGACCAAAAGAGACCCCCGAAGCACCGGAGCTGGGCCAGGAAGTGACCGAGGAGGTCACAAGCTTGGGCCTCCCCCCCCTAGGGCACGCCCCCCTGGCTTGTGGACTCCTCGAGCACCCCGTTGACGTCAGACCGACGCCAAAAATTCCTATAAATACCAAAACCCCCAGAAAGAAACCTAGATCGGGAGTTTCGCCGCCGCAACCCTCTGTAGCCACGAAAAACCAATCGGGAGCCCGTTCCGGCACCCTGCCGGAGGGGGAAACCATCACCGGAGGCCATCTTCATCATCCCGGCGGTCTCCATGACAAGGAGGGAGTAGTTCACCCTCGGGGTTGAGGGTATGTACCAGTAGCTATGTGTTTGATCTCTCTCTCTCTCGTGTTCTTGAGATGGCACGATCTTGATGTACCGCGAGCTTTATTGATATAGATGAATCATATGGAGTTTTTCCATCTCTATCTTCTTGTGATGAATTGAGTTTTCCCTTTCAAGTTTACTTATCGGATTGAGTCTTTAAGGATTTGAGAACACTTGATGTATGTCTTGCGATGGGATATCCGTGGTGACAATGGGATGTTCTATTGATTCACTTGATGTATGTTTTGGTGAACAACTTGCGGGTTCCGTGACCTTGGGGATCTATGCATAGGGGTTGGCACATGTTTTCGTCTTGACTCTCCGGTAGAAACTTTGGGGCACTCTTTGAAGTTCTTTGTGTTGGATTGAACATGATGAATCTGAAATTGTGTGATGCATATCGTATAATCAAGACCATGGATACTCGTGGTGACATTGGAGTATCTAGGTGACATTAGGGTTTTGGTTGATGTGTATCTTAAGGTATTATTTTAGTACGAACTCTAGGGCTGTTCGTGACACTTATAGGGATAGCTCATACGATTGATCGGAAAAGATAACTTTGAGGTGGTTTCGTACCCTACAATAATTTCTTCGTTTGTTCTCCGCTATTTGTGACTTTGGAGTGAACTCTTTGTCGCACGTGAGGGATTTACATATGATTCAACTATGTCAGTATTGTTGAGAGAACTTGCACTAGTGAAAGTATGAACCCTAGGCCTTGTTTCTAAGCATTGCAATACCGTTTGTTCTCACTTTTATCATTAGTTACCTTGCTGTTTTTATATTTTCATATTACAAAAACCTATATCTACCATCCATATTGCACTTGTATCACCATCTCTTCGCCGAACTAGTGCACCTATACAATTTACCATTGTATTGGGTGTGTTGGGGACACAAGAGACTTTTTGTTATTTGGTTGCAGGGTTGTTTGAGAGAGACCATCTTCATCCTACGCCTCCCACGGATTGATAAACCTTAGGTCATCCACTTGAGGGAAATTTGCTACTGTCCTACAAAACTCTGCGCTTGGAGGCCCAACACGAGTCTACAAGAAGAAGGTTGTGTAGTAGACATCAGTAGGTATGGTGGACTCATAAGGCAAAACTTGGTTTAAGGATTTTGGATGCACAAGTAGTATTTCTACTTAGTATAAATGGAGGCTAGCAAATAGATTTAGAAGCAACCAAACCAAGAAACGAAAATTCACATAAGCAAGCATTGAGCATAACTAACACCGAATAATGCACCATAAGTAGGATGTAATTTCATTGCACAACTATTGACTTTCTTACTTGCATAGGGAATCACAAACCTTAACACCAATATTACTATCATCATGTTTCAAAACTATTACAAGGAATCAAGTTTAATTTGTCCAATGGTCTTCATGAAAGTTTTTATTATATCCTCCTTGGATATCTATCACTTTGGGACTAGTTTCATATATTGCCTTTGCTTTTTGACAAGCTCAAACAAATCTAAGTGAAGCACATGAGCATAAAGATTTCATCTCTCAAAAAGGTATAAGTGAAGCATGAGAGGATTTCTTCAAAATTTACTAACTCTCAAATTAATCTATGTGAAACATGAGAGTATTTCTACAAAAATTTCCAAGCACACCGTGCTCAAAAAGATATAAGTGAAGCACTAGAGCAATTCTATAGCTTAAAAAGTTTAAGTGAAGTATAGATAGCAATTCTAACAAATCATAGCATAATTTTGGCTCTCCCAAATAGGTGTGTCCAGCAAGGATACAAATGACAAACTAACAAGCAAAGCAAGCAAAGACTCAAATGATACATGACGCTCCAAGCAAAACTCATGATATGTGACGAATAAAAATATAGCTCCAAGTAAAATACCGATGGTCGTTAGAAGAAAGAGGGGATGCCACTCGGGGGCATCCCGAAGCTTAGTTGCTTGTTCCTCTTTGGATATATCTTGGGGGTGCTGTAGCATCCCCAAGCTTAGGCTCTTATCACTCCTTATTCCTTTATCCATCGTGATCTCACCCAAAACTTGAAAACTTCAATCACACAAAACTCAACAAAATCTTTGTGAGATCCGTTAGTATAATAAAGCAAATCACTACTTTAGGTGCTGTTGCAAACCCATTCATATTTTATTGTTGCATTATACCTACTATATTTTAAATTTACCATGGCTCATACCCTTCAATATAACCCATAGATTCATCAAAACAAGCACACAATGCAACGAAAACAGAATATGTCTTAAACAGAACAGTCTGTAGTAATCTGTACTCTAACCATACTTCTGTAACTCTAAAAATTCTGAAAAATTAGGACAACGTAAAGAATTTGTATAGCAACTAAAATTTCAGCTCAAGATCACGTTCCAGTAAAAAAATGCAAATTCAAATACTGGACGCAAAGTTTCTGTTTCAGATTCAGCATCGCTTCTACTCATCTTATGAATCATCCTAAAGGCACTACTTGGCACAAAGACTAAATAAACCATAAAAACACAGTCATAACAGAGGCATAATTGTGTCAACACTCAAAAACAGAAAGGAAAAAAGCAAAAATAAATTTATTCATTGGGTTGCCTCCCAACAAGCGCTATCGTTTTACGCCCCTAGCTAGGCAAAACGCATAGATTCAAGTATTGTCATCTTTGGTTTTGGATCCATAGGATGCCCTCATAATTGATTAATATGGTGGCTTAATTCTTGTTCTAGGGAAGTGTTTCATACCCTTTCTTAATGGAAATTGAAAACGAATATTGCCTTCTTTCATATCAATCACGGCACCTATAGTGCGTAAAAACGGTCTACCAAGTATAATGGGACAAGACGGATTGTAATCAATATCAAGCACAATAAAATCTATGGGCACATAGTTCCTATTTGCAAGAATAAGAACATCACTAATTCTTCCCAAAGGCTTTTTAATAGTGGAATCCGCCAAGTGCAAATTAAGAGAGCATTCTTCAATATTGGCAAGACCAAGCACATCACATAAAGATTTCGGAATAGTGGAAACACTAGCACCCAAATCACACAAAGTAAAGCACTCATAATTTTTAATCTTGACCTTAATGGTAGGTTCCCACTCATCATGTAATTTTCTAGGAATAGAAATCTCCAACTCCAACTTTTCTTCAAAAGATTTCATCATGGCATCAACGATATGTTTAGTAAAAGCTTTATTTTGCTCATAAGCATGGGGTGAATTCAACATAGATTGCAGCAAATAAATACATTCAATCAAAGAGCAACTATCATAATTAAAGTCTTTGCAATCCAAAATAGTGGGCACATCACTAGTTAAAGTTTTGACCTCTTCAAACCCACTTTTATCAAAAATTTCATCAAGATTTTCACCCTCCAAATGTAGGATCGAAAGTATGTCTAGAGGGGGGGGGGTGATCAGACTACTTGAGCAAATAAAAATTCTACCTTTTCCCAATTTTAAGTGTTGGCAGATTTTAGCGATTATAGCAATTCAAGTACACCCTACACATGCATGTCTAAGAGTATAGCAGCGGAAAGTAACAACAAGCATATGTAGTAGAGGGTAGGAAGGAAGATCAAATGCAATTTGAAGACACGAAGATTTTTCCCGTGGTTCCGATAGGTGGTGCTATCGTACGTCCATGTTTATGGAGTCTTCAACCCACGAAGGGTAACGGTCGCGAGAGTCCACGGAGGGCTCCACCCATAAGGGTCCACGAAGTAGCAACCTTGACTATTCCATAACGGCTTCCGTCCACGAAGGACTAGCCTCACTATGGGTAGATCTTCACGAAGTAGGCGATCTCCTTGCCCGTACAAACTTCTTGGTTCAACTCCACAACACGAAGTAGGAGGCTCCCAAGCGACACCTAACCAATCTAGGAGGCACCACCCTCCAAAAGGTAATAGGGTCGGCAATGTCGATGAACTCCTTGCTCTTGTGCTTCAAGATGATAGACTCCTCAACACACAATCACTCTCTCACAGATTTGGCTATGGTGGAAGAGATTGATTTGGTGGAAAGCAACTTGGGGAGGCTAGAGATCAAGATTCATATGGATAGAGTGGAATGGCTTGATCTCAACACATGAGTAGGTGGCTCTCTCTCAGAAAATTGGATGGGGCAAGTATGGAATAGTTCTGAGTGCTTCTCTTTCGAGTGGGTGGTGGTGAAGGGGTATATATAGGCATCCCCAAAAATCCAACCGTTACACCTAAAAGTGACCAACTCGGTGACACCGACGTGTAAAACTCGGTGGTACTGAGTTGCTCCAAAGGTAGCAACTTTTGAATCTCGGTGAGACTGATACATAACTCTCAGTGGTACCGATTAGATGACCAAAGGTAGCAAATGTGCTTTCAATCTCCCCCTTTTTGGTAATTGATGACAACATATAGATCAAAGCTTCGACATATGATATAATCAATGAATATAATCGTCGCTTTGAGAAGTATGTGATAAGCAAGAGCTCCCCCTAAATTTGTGCATTATTTTGAATTTAAGTTTGAATACAAATGCACAATCGATTAGGTCCATGGGGCACTCTTCCATGTCACATACAACTTGGTGGTGTGCGAGAATAATATGAATGAATATCATAGCACAACACAATCAAGCAAAGGTGAATGATCATTTCATAAGCATCACAAGGATAGGAAATAGTAGCAATACACATCAAGTGTATGATCAAACACCAACAAAGTTTAACACAAGCAAACCAACCAAAAGTTATCAATGTTTTGAAAAGCGATAAAAAGCAACGCTCTCTCTCTCTCTTGAAGCCTAAAGATCTATATACATCTTCTCCCCCTTTGGCAACAAGTTACCAAAAAGTTCAAAGGTATATATCTAAGCGCTCTTCTGGGGCTGATCTCCTCCGGTGGCTGGTGAAGTAGTCGAGAGAACGGCATCAGCGAAGACTTCTGCAGACGTCATGGACGGAGTTGGAGTAGCAACTGGAGGTGCTGGAGGAGCTGAAGGAGCTGCGGCAGGTGCTAACGAAGACGGTCGAGACTCTGGAGCTGGCACTGTAGCAGATCTGGGCTGAGTCCTGAACTGAGTGGCTGTCCGGAGAGGTGGACTATCCTCATCATCATCAGTAGTGTGGGGACTAGGCACGTCATCAACTTCCTTCTTGAGCTCATTCACAGTCACTGTGAGCTCATCCACCTTGTTGTTGAGAGTATGAAATTTGGTGTCAACAATCCTCGAGAGGCTCTCCTGGTTCTTCAGAATGTTCCTAATGTCCTTCTGCATGCTGAGCACATAGCTAAGTAGGAGATCCATCTGCTCGCTCCTAGATCTTGGCACCTGAGAACTGGAGTCTCTGGCTACCTCTGCATGTGCCTGTGTTGTAGCTGAGGTGGGATGATCTGGTTCCATCACCACAACGTTGTCTTCTAGTTCTGGCAATAGTGGCAAATGTGGTCGGACAAGTGCAAATATGTGCTTCTCCAACTTGGAGTTGATAAGCATCTGAATATAGGGTGCATAGCAACATGAGCGCTTCTGATCAGCAGCAACCCTCTTCACAATCTCCACAATCAGATCCATCATTCTGAATCTCGTGTGTTGATCTAGATGGAAATGCATGTTGATGGAGTAGCCTCTAATCATCTTCTCATCTCCAGACTTAGGCATCAAGGTATGCCTCAAGATAGTGTTGATTGTGCGTAGACCAGCCTAGAGGAAGTAAATGGATCCTAGCTTGTGAGACTTCAGATGTGCAGCAGGGATCTCATTGTATATGTTCTTCATGGCATTGTGGTTGGCCTTGGGCTCATTGTATACATTAATGTGATCATCTTCCACTTCTGGGACTCCTAAGATGGCAGCCCACTCCTCAACTGTGGATTCATACCTTGCACCTTAAGTCATCCATACAATTCTACCATCTCCATAGAAATGAGCAGTGGAGTAGAATTGCATGATCATTTCATCATTCCAGGCAGTAAACTCCTTACCAACAAACTCATCAAGACCAATGCAGTGGAAGTTGTCTTGCACACTTGGGAACTAGTCCTCATTATCCTTGATGTTCTTCCAGTCCACAAACCTCATATCACTCACAGCAGGGCTCTTGTCAAGCAAAATTGTTTCATAGAAGCAAATAATCATGACGATATCCAAGGCGATGATCATTATATAGGCATCACGTCCAAGATAAGTAGATCGACTCCTGCCTGCATCTACCACTATTACTCCACACATCGACCGCTATCCAGCATGCATCTAGTGTATTAAGTTCATGGAAAAACGGAGTAATGCAATAAGAAAAATGACATGATGTAGACAAGATCTATTCATGTAGGAATAGACCCCATCTTGTTATCCTTAATGGCAACGATACATGTATGCCTTGCTTCCCCTTCTGTCACTGGGAAAGGACACCGCAAGATCGAACCCATGACAAAGCACCTCTTCCCATATCAAGAAAAATCGATCTAGTTGGCCTAACTAAACCAAAGATTCGAAGAATAAATACAAGGCTATAAGTAATCATGCATATAAGAGATCAAAGAAGACTCAAATAATATTCATGGATATAAACTGATCATGAACTCAAAATTCATCAGATCCCAACAAACACACCGCAAAAGTTTACATCAAATAGATCTCCAAGAGACCATTGTATTGAGAATCAAAAGAGAGAGAGGAAGCCATCTAGCTACTGCCTACGGACCCGTAGGTCTATGGTGGACTACTCACGCATCATCGGAGAGGCACCTATGAAGAAGATGAACCCCTCCGTGATGGTGTTTAGATTGGATCTCGAGGTTCTGGAACTTGCGGTGGTTGGAATTGTGTTTCGTCGACTCCCCTAGGGTTTTCTGAATATTTGGGAATTTATAGGCGTCAGAGGAGGTGTAGGGGGGCCCCGTGGAGGGCACAACCCACTAGGGCGCGCCGGGGACCCCCTGGCGTTCCCATGTGGGTTGTGACCTCCACAGCCCACTTCTCTAGTACTTCTTTGGCCCACTGGGTGTCTTCTGGTCCAAAAAAGATCTCCAAAAAGTTTCGTCGCGATTGGACTCTGTTTGGTACTGATATTCTGCGAAGTAAAAAACAAGCAAAAACAGCAACTGGCACTTTGGCACTATGTCAATAGGTTAGTCCCAAAAATGATATATAGTTGTTATAAAATGATTGTAAAACATCCAAGAATGATAATATAACAGCATGGAACAAGCAAAAATTATAGATACGTTGGAGACGTATTAGGGGTCCATCCCACACGACACAGAAAAATCGTCAGTGATAGTGACCGATGAAAGAAAACGCTCTGCTAAATATAATCGTGTGTGATGCAGGAACATATCACACACACTTTATTTTCATCAACCGTGTGGGATTCTCATGGAAACCAAACGGTGTTTGACCTATAACCGTTTCTGAAATATTATCTAAGCCACATGGGCGATCATATAAACTATGCGCGATACATGGATCATCGCACATGAGTCATGTATGGCAATCGTCTACCATGCATGATATCATTGCACACGTTTCCTGAATAATTAACAAGTGAGATTGCATTTTGCATCGGGCACAGTTTCCTCTAAGCTCACGTGTGGGAAATGTGCTGCAAACCGTTTGCGATTTGATGTGTATCACCAACGGTTCAGTTCAGATCCCGTGTGCTTTTGGGGTAAATCATAGGCGGTTACACTATGAGTGATGTGTGCTTTCCGTTCTGGATCCCACACGCTCAGTTTCTTGAACCGTGTTTGCTTAAATGGCAAGGTTACGGAAAAATATCACATTTGAAATGCCCTACAAATTCACCACGATATGCAATTGAACAAATAGTGTCCATAGCAGGAACACTCGTCAAAATACGGTACAATATGCAATTGAACAAATGCTAGCTAAATTCCACATATGCTAGCTACATAATCACACTGTATAATGTACCTTATCACATGGAAAAAATGCATCCATGAATATACGTTTAGCTGCTAACACTAAATGAATGTATACTTATTGTTCAAGGAAAAGGAACGCTGAAATCTTCATAATGTTGATCGGACTTGATATAGTGCTTCAGGAAGAAGTTGCTGATAAATCTCCTAACAACCAACAATTCAGCTACGGGGAGCGGTTCAGGGGTCATCGGTTCAAAGATTATCTGCAGGATTTTTAGATCAGAATGTGGCATACGTGTGGAGTAGAAGATAGTAATTAAGAAACAGACTTATTGGTACTACTCATCCAGCATCGGTACAACATTGAGAAGATCTGCATATGGAGATCATGTGTCTACAAACATAGTATCCACAAAGGTTGGTCCCTTCTTGTTGTTGAAGACACTGAATTTTTTTGTACGGAATTAGTCATGTATTTGCCCTGTTAGGAACAACCTAACCAGTGTAAGTTATTTCTTTTTTTCTTCGGAGAGAAATAGAAAGAGGTTTACTTAGAAACTTGAACATATGACTAGCATTTTATGAAAATAACGGATTTCAGTGTCTTACCGGAGAAACGATATCGTGGTGCAGAGGTAGTTGGCGATCGAACCGTATCCCTCCTGAAGTTATGTACCTTGACAATACACTGCAAATGAAGATGAATTTTCACATGCTCAATTCTTGAACTAGATCTGAATACAAAATATGAACATCGAAGAATCAATACCTCTCCATGAATTTCTGGAGATGGTTCAGATCCTGAGGCTTTTTTGACTCTCTAAGAGAATCCAGGTAGTAAACTGTGTTGCGCTTTGGAACAATGACCACCAAGATCCAGTGATGGCTATAGTTTAAGAAAACCATGAACTTACGAAGTATGTCGAAAACTGAAAGACGATCAATGTATGTGTGGTTGAAAATTTAACGCACCCTTCATGATATGGCCACATGAAGAATTCTCCTACGTGTAACTTATACAAGATCTGGGAGACATGTTTAATGGAATCATTACGTTGACAATTGTCATGTAATAAAGTGTTGTTTGCTAAATCAGGATCTATGAAATATGGATGCTCCCTTATTGATCTCTGCGCCATCAATCCCCTGAGAGGAATACAATAAAGTTAGCCTTTTTGTTTACAACCGTATATGGAGAAGTTGATCATAGTTGTGAAGTACTTACAACATCAAGCATTTAACAAGAGTGCCAATGAGCATATCAAAGTTGAAGAAGAGATGAAAGTCCTCAAATTCCACAAAGATGGTACCCGACATGTGATGGAAATACATACCGGAGTAGTGTAATTCCAGAACGGTATTACCTTCTGACATTTTCTCCATGTAATATGTATGTAACTTGCGGCAACTCACTACTAGAAAAACGGCTATAGCTAATATGGACATTAATGGCGCACCATGTATGTCGTGCGCCACTGCTATATAGCAGTGGCGCACCAGATATGGGTGCGCCATTAATGTCCATATTACTAATGGCGCACCTGGTGTGTGGTGCGCCACTGCTAAGTTTCTCCTGGGCACACCCCCCTCCCCAGACTTACCAGTGGCGCACCTGGGTGTGGTGCGCCATTACAAGTTAAAACTAGTAATGGCGCACCACACCCCGGTGCGCCACTACTAAAATTAGTAGTGGCGCACCGGGGTGTGGAGCGCCATTACTAGTTTTAACTAGTAATGGCGCACCACACCCCGGTGCGCCATTACTAACAAAAAAAATTTCAATTTTTTTTTCAAAACTAGTAATGGCGCACCCGCACCAGGTGCGCCATTAGTAACCCTGGTTACCAATGGCGCATTCTTAGGAGGTGCGCCATTACTAGCCTGAGAGCAGCTAGATATTTTTGACAGCCACCTACCACACTCACTTTCCCCACTTCATTCTCTCCACCTCTACCAAGCTTGGTCTCGGCTGCCTCCTCCTCCTCACCTCATTTGCACCATAGATTCACCCAAATTAAGTGGTTAAATTTCCTTTTTTTGATAGGTAAGTAAGGGGAAAGCTTTCTTTATGTTCTAGATCTACTTTTTTCTCCCTCCAACGTACACACTTTTTATGGCCTAGATCTACACTTTTCTCATTGAGCTAGATCTACGTATGTGTGTGGTGTTGCATATGTTTGTGTTTGCAGGTACCGGTATTTGAAATGCGATAGTTGCCAATATTTTGCCGGAATGTTGATTCATTTCCGTTTCGGCGAGAATTTGGCACTATGCATTCTTTTTTGTCCTATTTTTAGGCAAAGTCATGCCAAAAAAAATTTTGGTTCTAAAATATCGTTTTGCTCTACCCCGCAGGCGACCATGGTCCGCACGATGACCGAAGGCATCGTGAATAGGTTTTTGAGCTCTGCGAAGGCCGAGATACTTCAAAAGAACGAGACGGAGATAAGATGTCCGTGTCGAAGATGCAAGCAGAAGAGCCTTATGGACCCGGATTCCAGACAGGTGCGGGACCACCTGCTCGTGCGTGGTTTCATGGATGGCTATCGGTGGCAAGGTGATGAAGATGATTATGAAGTCGTCCATGGGGGCCGGGCAAGAAATAAGGAAGGGCAGCAAGACAATAGCGGCGAGGGCGGCCGGCGAGAAGACGAAGAATCTCCAGGACATGATCACGAAGTAGATGCAGGACACAGTCATCATGTAGAAGATGCCGGACATGATGACGAGGAAGATCAAGACGAAGGGCATGATCATGAAGATGAAGATGTCGGAGCAGACGACGATGGACCATCGATGGGCTGGGTGCAGGACCCTCATATTCAAGAGCTGCTTCTCAAGCAGACGGGTAACGCAAGAGCTGCCGCCCGAGAGAAAGCCAAGCTGGATCAACTGGAGATAGACGCGGTTACTCCATTGTATGAAGGATGCAGGCCCGAGGATACCCGCCTGAAAGTAACGCTCATGGCTCTGGAGATGAAGGTAAAACACAAAATGACCGACGCATGCTTCGAGGAGAACATGTCATTCTGGCACGAACGTCTTCCCAAGGGGAACAAGTGCCCGACCAGTTTCGAGGAGGCGAAGAAAATCGTGTGTCCTCTGGATTTACCGCACGTGGAATACCATGTGTGCATGAACGATTGCATCATTTATCGGGACGAGCACGCGGAGTCTACCATATGTCCGGTGTGCGGCGTCACTCGATATAAGAAGAGGAAGAAAGCTCCTCGAAAAGTGGTGTGGTACTTTCCGATCACTCCTCGTCTGCAGCGGTATTTCGCGGACCCTAAGCTAGCAGAGCTCCTGCGTTGGCACGCGGATAGGAAGGAGAAGAAGCGAGAAGATGACGGAAATGATCCGGAGATAAATAAAAAAGACAAGATGCCGAGTCACCCTAAGGATGCGAGCCAGTGGCAAGCGTTGAACTTCGAACACCCAGAATTTGGGGACGATCCAAGGAACATCATGCTGGGCGCGAGCACCGATGGAGTCAATCCATTTGGCAGCCAGAGAAGCACACATAGCACCTGGCCTGTGTTTGTGTGGATGTACAACCTTCCCCCCTGGATGTGCATGAAGGGGAAGTACATTCACATGAGTATGCTAATTGAAGGGCCGAAACAACCAGGGAACGACATCAATCTGTATCTGGGGCTGCTGAAAGAGGAGCTAGACACGCTGTGGAAAACGCCAGCCAATACGTGGGACGCCGCAGCGAAAGAATATTTCCCTATGAGAGCCGCACTGCTCACGACGGTGCATGACTATCTCGGTTACGGATATGTCGCGGGGCAGGTGGTCCACGGATTTTGTGCATGCGTCAGGTGCATGGATGACACAATGTATTGCCAGCTAGATAGAGATCCCGGGTCTTCGAAAACCGTGTTCATGGGACATCGAAGGTGGCTTCGCGACGATGACGCATGGAGAAAACGCAAGGATCTGTTCGATGGTGAAACCGAACCCCGAAGACTCCCACGTACGAGGAGCGGCGAGGAAATAGACGAGCTGTTGAAAAATTGGAAAGAGTGCCCACCGTCGGGAAATAAGCGAAAGGCGCCAGAGCCGCTGCTGAAGGTATGGAAAACGAGGTCAGTTTTCTGGGACTTGCCGTACTGGAAGATCCTCCGTGTGCCTCACAGCCTTGATGTCATGCATATCACGAAGAACGTGTGCGAGAGTCTGCTTGGTACCCTACTCAACATGCCAGAGAGGACCAAAGATGGGCCGAAAGCAAGGGCAGACTTGCAATCAATGGGCATCAGGGAGGAGCTTCACGCAAAACGCCCTGATGATGATGATGATGATGATGATGATGAGGCGAAGGACACGGAAAGTCGTCGCAAAGGCAAAAAGGCCAAGAAGATCGAATATGACTGCCCTCCCGCGTGTTTCACTCTAAGTCAGAAGGAGATCAAGCAGTTTTTCACCTGCCTCGTAGGAGTAAAACTTCCTTACGGTTACGCGGGGAAGATAAGCAGATACCTAGACTCAGCGAAGCAGAAGTTCAGCGGGATGAAGTCTCACGACTGTCACGTGCTGATGACGCAGATACTTCCAGTTGCAATCCGTGGGATCATGGACGCGCACGTCCGTGAAACGCTATTTAGCCTATGCAACTTTTTCGACGTCATCTCTCGGAAGTCGGTTGGCATGAGGCAACTCAGAAGGCTACAGGAAGAGATCGTGGTGATACTATGCAAGCTTGAGATGTACTTCCCGCCCGCATTCTTCGACGTTATGGTGCATCTGCTGGTCCATATCGTGGAGGATATCATCCAACTCAGGCCGATGTTCCTGCACAGCATGATGCCGTTCGAAAGGATGAATGGTGTCATCAAAGGATACGTTCGCAACAGGGCACGTCCAGATGGAAGCATAGCCAAGGGCTTTCTGACCGAAGAGTGCATCTCCTTCTGCACGAATTATCTAGGCATTGAGAACCCCGTTGGTCTGCCCGTCAACAGGCACCTCGGCAGGCTCGCTGGATGGGGTCACCGCGAGGGTTGCCGCGAAATGCATGTCGACTTCAAGGGTCGACTCGCCGACTTTGAAAGAGCAAACCTAGTCGCGCTACAACACATAGACGTGGTCGATCCTTGGGTGGTAGAGCACAAAACCTTTATTGAGAAGACGTACAATGACCGAGGCCAACAGAGGACGGACGGAGATATAATCAAAGAGCACAACTCATGTTTCACGCGTTGGTTCAAGGACAAGCTTCTGTCGTACCCTTTACATGAGGATTCTTCCGCGGAAGAAAAACTCATATTCGCCTTGTCACAGGGCGCCGAGCACAACCTGATGACCTATCAGGCGTACGATATCAACGGCTACACATTCTACACCGAGGAAAAGGATATGAAGAGCGATTATCAGAACTCCGGGGTAACGATGGAATCCTACACCGGTAACGACAAGGACAGATACTACGGAAGGATCGAGGAGATCTGGGAGCTGAGCTACGCTCGAGAGAAGGTCCCGATGTTCCGTGTCAGATGGGCCAAGAGCGTCCTAAAAGAAGACCGGTATTTCACCACCATGGTTATTCCCGAAGCCAAATCCAAGACCGCGGGCGCAAACGTCACCGCGAAAAATGAGCCATGGGTACTGGCTTGCCAAGTGGACCAATTCTTCTTCATTACCGACCCGTCAAATCCCAGTCGTGTTGTCGTGAGGAGAGGCAAAAGGAACATCATCGGAATGGATGGAGTCGCCAATGAGCAAGACTTCGACAAGTACGGCGACCCGAAGATGGAAGATGACGACGACGATGAAGTACCATACACCACAAGAAGAAGCAGGACCACCCTACCTAAAGGACGTCCGTTCAAGAGAAGAATTCAAGGGGTTCCGGGGCTAAATTATTCAACCGCGAGAAAGAAGGGCAAGAAGATTGTGAAAAGATAGCTAAGATCGAATCACGACGTGTCGGCCGCGTGTGTGTGTCAGTGGCAAGCTCAATCTTTGATGACTGTTAATTATTTCATGTCACTTGATTTCAACCATGTCATCTAATTCTAAATCTTTGCACAATGGTTTTATCACTCCATCATTTTCCTTTTCTTTTATCTCAAATCTTAAATTAGTACATGCAACTAAAAATTCAAAAAAATAAAAAAAAGTTAGTAATGGCGCACCAGGAGAAGGTGCGCCATTGCTATCACAGTGTTTATGGCGCACCCCTAAACGGTGCGCCATTGATATACCAGTGTTTATGGCGCACCCCTAAAAGGTGCGCCATTGATATACCAATTTTTATGGCGCACCCCTAAAAGGTGCGCCATTGCTATCCTTTTTTATGGCGCACCCCTCCGAGGTGCGCCATTGCTAACCCTCCCCCCACTACACAGCTTCCCCTCCCCCCTGCCTCGTCTCCCACCCCGATCCCTTTCCTCCCCTGCCAGAGACGACGCAGCATCGCCGCCGCACGCCGCCCGACCCCGCGCCCGTCTCCGTCCACCCGTCGACCTGCCCCCCGCCCCTCTCCCTCCACCGGCCGGCTCTCACACCCCTGCCGACACGCCGCCTCCCCTCTTCGGCCTCCTCAAGCAGGTACCTGCTCCGACCCCTCCCTCCCTCGCCTCCGTCAGTGCCTCCGAACCCTAACGGCCGCCGCGCGTGCGCAGTGCCTGCTCCACTACGCCGCCGCCCCCTCGACGCCCGCCGCCACCCCGACGCCCTCTGCTACGTCCACCACGCCGTAGCCGCCCCCTCCGGTTCCTCCTCTCGCAGGTGCGTATCTCTCTCTCTCCCCCCCCGGCCCCCTCCCTCCCCTCCTCCATGTGGAACAGATTAAGCGATTAGGTTACAGCAAGATGCATGAAACAAAGTTCAGTATGAATGATGTAGTAAAATGTGCAAATCTTGCAGTTGCAGGCTAAAACTCTACCGTCTGCAGCTGCCCTTTTGGTTCCATTCACCGAAGTTTGTGATGTTCTACACAAATGTTGACCTTAGTCACTCATGCACACAAACAGAGACACGGCGAAATCACTGATCCCAATGGTTGATTAATTTCCTGGTAGAGTTGACTGCAGCAGATGATTGACCAAGTTAACCGCTATAGTAATTGATTAATTTACTCCTACTAGTAGGCCAGTACAGTTTTGGTGCTATACAAAGAAAAATTAAGAACTCTAGCACTCCAAATTGAGCTAGCACACTAAAGAAATATGGTTGTACAAATCAACTGGAATGGCTGGACATTCTACTGACAATAATTGAGAAAGATAGATAGATATACCAAATACTACTGCTGACACAGTGATCCTTTAGTTTAATTAGTCTGCAGATAAGAACAGTGCTACTACTATTGCTGTAGGTTTTGTTCTAGTGTTTTTTGGCTATCATGTGATATACATGAATCTCATGCTATGTCTGGCGGCCATGGCAATTTTTCTGGTGGTATAATACTGTGATGACACATTGCTCCAGTTGACCTACTCCATTTGTTTATGATGTTGGAGTATCAATGCAAAACCTTTTTATGAATCTGTGCAGGGATTTGTGCCCGTTATTGCCGAAATGTTGATTCATTTCCGTTTCGGCGAAAAACGGGCACTCCTAGGTCAAGAAATTAGCAAAGGTCATGCCGAATTTTTCCTAGAATTTATGTCAATGAATTTTTCCTAGATATCTTGGAATGTTGTTCCGAGGATAGATACAAATTAAAGTAAAACAAGAGGTTCTTTTTTTTGTGAAGTCAAATTAAAATAAAAATGTTTTTTTAGAAACAAAATACCCAAGCATTATCAGTTCCCAACAAAGCAGGAGCAATGTGCTTAAGATCACCATGGCACTAATTATTAGCCATTTTTTCCTATTTAGAGCGAACATGGCCAACAACGATGAGGCCGGCGGTTCGGGCAAGCCATTCTGGGAGCTGTCCCAGGAGATGGAGGAAGAACCTCACCGCTATGAGGACACCGCGGAAGACACCGATCCTGACTACACAACCCCTAGTGGCGTCGGGGATGACAGCACTGATGGTGCCGCCGGGGATGCCACCACTGATGATGGCAGCGAACGCACAGATGGCAGCCAACCGAAGAGGCAACGGAAGGACCGGAGCCCGAACGTGCTCGGCACCGTCAAGGAGGAATTTACTGAAGTGTCCTCCAGTGGGCATCCAACGGCGCCCAAATAATTAGTCGGTGGGTACGCGGGACAACTCGGGTGCATTCTCCGGAGCACCGTCTCGATCAACACCGAGAACCTAAGGCATCGTGACCGAGGGAATTTGCGCAACCTCCTCTTCACGAAGCTGCACGAACGATACAAGTTCCCCGGTGACTTCGCAAACACACGCCTCTCGGGGAATAAAGTGAACAGTGCCGCCCTCACGAAGATGAGCACAGCCCTGGCTACTTGGAGAGCCGCGGTGAAGAGAATGATTCTAAGAGGTGATAGTTATGAGAAGATCAAGGAGAAAAATCCTTCGATCAGCGAAGCTGACTACCTGGAGTTCAAGATCAAGTGCGAGAGCAACGCATCCACGGAATCAAGTCAGTGGGGGAAAGATATGCGGGACTTGAACTTAGGGGTCCACAAACTCGGTCCCGGCGGTTACAGAGTGGCGGAACCTAAATGGGACAAGGAGGACGCGGAGCGTGCCACGCAAGGCCTACCGCCCCTCTTCGATAAATACCATGAAAAGCAGACCAGGAACTATGTCAGGGCCCGGTACAAGGTGGACCCGGTAACAAAGGAGCTTACCATGGATCCGAAGGTGAAGGATCTTGAGCGTGTTCTGGTAAGGAATACACCCCCGCGTAATTAGCTCCATATGGTTGCATTCTAATTAATGAAGCCAAATTTCTAAATGGTTCACATTCCTTCCGCAGGAAACTGAAAGCAGTAGCGCGGGGTCTCAGAGCTCCCCGTCTGCCCCTTGGGACACCACTTTAAATAGGGCGTTGAACGTAATGAAACACAAGGATAAGTTCAGTAAGCCGTCGTCAGCTGGTCGTGTGGCCGGCGAAGGCTTTTCCACGAAATGGTCGGAATACTATAAGGCTGGGCGAAAGGAGAGAAAGACCAGCTCGGAAAGCCAGGAGCGCGAGGTTAAAGAACTCAAGGCACAAGTGGCGCGGATTCCGGAGATAGTCCAAGAGCAAGTGCGAGACCAACTGGGAGCGACGATCACCGCCATTATGCCTACCTTGCTTGAGGGGCTGCGGGGGTGGATTGCGGGCGGCCAACAGGGGCCGCCCCCGATTCCCAGCTTCACGGGCAGCAACTCGCACAACGCGCCGTCATTGGTGTCTCCGGCGGAGGCGGCATTGGTGTCTCCGGCGACGGCGCCGGTATTGGAGCTTAATGCACCCGGGTGTGGGAAGAATACGCCAGCCCGCCGTTGGCGGTGCCTCGACATTAGCTAAGCTCGACGCCATCACGGTAACTAAGCCTCGGCCGATGACTTCATCTCCTTGCCTTTGACTGGGCATCCCTGACGCCCTACATGTTTTCGCAGGGCGCCGCCAACGTTCCATGCACTCTCCTGCACTTCGTGGACGGCGAGTTGATCGATGTCGCCAAGGCCAAAATCGTTGAACCGGACAACCGCGTGTTCCACGGTAATCCGATGCCACCCACCGTGTATAGGGTTCAACTGGTTCGGGTGCTGCGGGGCTGCGACGACTTGTTACCTCCGTATCGACCCCCTGGGGCCGACGAAGATGATGTGTTGACCCTCAGCGCCTGCTTAAACTGGTCCATGCTTTGGCCGAAGAGCCAGATTCGTTTGGGGGCGGGGGACACCACCCCACAGACAACACCGCCAGTCGTGCCGGCGCCAAGCCATGGCAAGACCGCCGCAACACTACCGCCGTCAGCTGATCCGGACATGCATATGGCACAGGATCCGGACGACGACGACGGTACATTTTCCAACGTCGATAAGTACATCAACGAACATGGGTACGGTGACGAATTTTTGGGGCCTCCTTCTCAAGAACCCAACCCTGCAAAAGACGATCGCGATCTAGCTGGTACCGCGGAGAAACCCAATTGCAACAGGCGTCGTCTGTTCAGTTCTCAGGAGACGCCTCCAGATGCCGCCTTCACCGAGACTCAAACAGCCGAGGTGCGAAATATTATCAGCCCCAACACACTCAAGAAGGTGGTCTCTGAGCAGAACTCGATCCCATTACAGCAGAAGAAGCAGAAGGAACGGAAAAGAAAAAATAACAAGGGTGCGAGCCAGCCGGCACCGAGTACGATCCGTGCTCAGGACGGGCCACCAATACCTAAGGATATCTCGAGGAGGGTGCATGTGGCGGGTAGGCCGATGCTACCGACTAATCTGCTCAATGCTGCAACCGGTGCTATGCGGAGTCTGCATGACGGTGTTCTTTCTATGGAGAAGCGGCGTCTCTCCGAGAATGATGTGGCATACCCGGTTTTCGTGGCCAAGGTGCCAGAGGGCAAGGGCTTTGTCGATAGCCCCATCAGGCGTATGATCGTCCTGCGGTTTGATGACATCTTCGCTATGTTTAACCTTTATCCGCTGCACTACACCTTCATTCGGCTATTTTCGCTCAGTATGGAGATGCGGATCATTAGAGACAAGACCCCGGACATCGTGATAGTCGACCCCTTCTACATGCGTGCCAAGATCTTGGGCAGCGCTGGGGACCGGCAAGTCGCGAGTTCATACCTCGAAGGCGTCATTCTGGCGAACCCAGATAAGGATAACTTCCTCGTGCCTTACTTTTCCGAGTAAGTCATCCCCTCACCGCCCCGTAACATATGATTTCTTAGATTTCGATCGTTCTTTTTTTTTTCTAACATTCCGTGTTTTGTGCAGTGACACACATTGCACACTCATCCTCTTAAGCCCGAAATATTCCATGGCCACGTATTTCGACTCGGACCGTCAGTCGAAGAAAAACTACACAGATATCAAGAAAGTTCTTGATGATGCTCTCCCCGGCTACGCCAAATCTGGAGGCACCTTCAGGAGGCCAATCTGTAGGTATGGCAAGCACGTGTTCACCCACGTAACGACGTTCCCCTGCGTCAAGCAGCCGCCTGGCAGTCAGAAGGATGCCTACTACGCCCTCCATCACATGCGGGCGATCGTACGGAACCATCATCAGCGTATGCTACCAAATGATCTCAAAGAATGGGCCGCACGCTTGTCGGCAATCCAGGACGAGGACATCAGACAAGAATTCTTTCGCATCCAGTCGGAGTTAGCGGACATCATCTATCAAGATGTCCTTCGTACCTTGGGGCAGTTCTACCTCAACTATCAACCGTCCAACAGTGAAATAGAAACAATGCTACAAATGCAGACTGACAACGACCGCACATTCATGACCATCACGAAAGACGGCGGCTTCATCCATGCTCCGGTCCCTGAGTCGAGTCGAAAGTATTGATGCTATGTAGTTCTGAAATATCGATTAGCTCATGTTGTAATTAAACTTTAATGAACTTGTATGTCTCTTTAGTTTGGACAGTCGTTCAACTTATATGTAATTGATGCTATTTATTAGTAGGACCATGAACCGTGCTATTAATGTGTTGCTTTTCTCTTCCGATCCTTTTGTTGCATACTTATATATTGCTTATATATTATCTGTGAATTGCTACTAACGTTTTGTTTGTCTAGTGCATAGAGATGCCGTCGTATGTCGTGTACAAGGGTGAGGTTCCCGGAGTCTACGACGACTGGGAGGAGTGTCGGAAACAGGTTCACCATTTCAGCGGTAACAGTTACAAAGGGTACACCACTAGGGAGGAGGCGGAAGCTAGATACGCGCGCTATCTAGCGGGAGAGAGGAGGGAGCGGAGGAGGAACCGGATGAAGACCAGTTTCATCGCGATGATGCTCATCGTGACCGCAGCTCTCTTCTATGTGATGGTAGTTTAGATGATATCGACTTTGTAATGTGACGACAAACTCGCTACTCGGTCTCGAGACCTAAACTTGTCTAATATTTGAACTTTGTTCGCTATTTCGAATTCGGAAACTAATGTGATGAATTGTATTATGTCCTGTTTATACTTGACTAATTGTGGTGCTGTATTGTATTGTATATTCTGTGCTGTATAATTAATATATTCTGTGCTGTGCAAATATCAGAAAAGCAAAAAATAAAAAAAATCCTATAATTCATAGTAGTGGCGCACCTGCCAGCACATTAGTGGCGCACCTTGCAAAATATCAGTGGCGCACCTATAGAGACATCAGTGGCGCACCTGTTGGCTACCAGGGCCCCCTCATCTGCATTAGTAGTGGCGCACCAGTAGCCATAGTAATGGCGCACTACAAGGTGCGCCACTGTTATATTGAATACTAATGGCGCACCAGGGGTGCGCCATTAGTATTTGTTATTAGTGGCGTGGTAATAGTGGCGCACCTATGGTGCGCCATTAATACCCAAATGTGGTGCGCCACTAATGTGCTTTTTTCTAGTAGTGACTGGATGACATTTTCTAAACAAAGTCTATTAGTACTACGCATAATTTTAACAAAGACGCAGACACGCCGCCCTATGCCTCACCGATGTTCGATGAGATGTTGACGACTTGTTCGGGTGACATTCCGCCGGTGATGGACTCCGCATCCCCCAGGCTGAACTGGACCAAGTCGACGTCCTCGTCTTTGGTGTAGCTCTCGTCCTCGACATCGCCCTCACTGTTGTAGTACTCATAGTAGTGGTACCGCCAGAGCTCGCGTTGGAACTCCACCGCCGATTCCCTGATGGACAGGCGCTTCTCGGCCTCCTCCTGAGCCACGCGCAACTCCTCTCGGTGCTCGCCGCTCTCGGACGAATCCCGCATCTCTAGCTCTCACTCGGCAATCTCGTGGGGAAGGGGCTCCATGGTCTCCGCCGCTGCATCGATGGCATGCATATGGGCCCCCGCATCCGCTACCTCTTCTAACATGGGGTGAAGGCTGGATTTCGAGGAGGCCTGGAGTATCTTGGCATGGGTGTCCTCGATCTTCGCCTGGATGGCTTCGACCCAAGCCAGGGCGACCTCTGCGGCACGGAAGGTTGCTTGAGCGCTCTTGGCATTTGCAACCGCCGTCACATCAGCTGCAGCTGCCGTATCCGCGGCTGCAAACACCCTGTCGGCCACCGCAGAGGCCCTTTTGGCAGATGGGGCTGCGCTCTCGGCTTAGGCGGTCGCAATCTCTATGGAGGCGGAAGCGCTCAGGGCAGAGGGGCGGTCGTACGCGCCCTCACGAAGTGTCTCCATGGCGTCATTCTTTGCAAAAAGGTTTCTTGGGGAATGGGGATTGATGGTGAACGGAATCCAAGCTAAACGAAGCCGACGAAGCTTCCGACGTAAGCCATAAATAGACCTGTGAATTTTCATCGCAAACGGTTCCTATATAGAACCGTGTGTATTCAGTTCACTTTTTGTATTGATTTGTAAAACTAGTTTGGGATACAACAACAACGGATAGAGTTTAATTGTAAGAAAAAAGTTTCTACCGTTACAATGCACGAATACAACCGTTATTCTAAGATTTGGAATTTTTCAGTGTTCATTTGGCCTTTTTAAGACAATAAGTGAGTTTCTAGCCATTTAATAGCCATAATTAAAATTTGAAATACATGAACATGACACGATGAAGCAAAAACTGGTTGAAAAATCATATTTGTGTCCTTGCGTCTGTATTTATGCCCCATGCAATAAATTGGAAGGAATTCCAAACATGTTGAGTAATGGTTTGGACACGAACATCGAGAATCGAGGTTTCTAATTGAAGAAAATGAAAAAAAATGTTTTGAAATAAATGAAAATTTGCATCATTTCATGAGATGGAGCCAAGATGTTTGATGTCTACTACACAACTTTATTCTTGTAGACTCGTGTTGGGCCTCCAAGCGCTGAGTTTTGTAGGACAGTAGCAATTTTCTCTCAAGTGAATGACCTAAGGTTTATCAATCCATGGGAGGTGTAGGATCATGATGGTCTGTCTCAAACAACCATGCAATCAATTACAAATAATCTCGTGTCCCCAACACACCCAATACAATGGCAAATTCTATAGGTGCACTAGTTCGGCGAAGAGATGGTGATACAAGTGTAGTATGGATAGTAGAAATAGGTTTTGTAATCTGAATAAATAAATAAAAACAAGGTAAAAAGTGGCAAACAGCGAGCAAAACGGTGTATCAATGCTTGGAAACAAGGCCTTGGGTTCATACTTTCACTAGTGCAATCTCTCAATGGTGCTAACATAATGGAATCATATAACCATCCCTCAACGTGCGGCAAAGATTCACTCCAAAGTTCCTATCTAGCGGAGAACATAAGATGAAATTGTTGTAAGTAGAAAATACCACCTCAAAGTTATCCTTTCCGATCAATCTATTGAGCCATCCCAATAAGTGTCAGAAACAACCCTAGAGTTCGTACTAGAATAACACCTATGATACGCATCAATCAACTCTAATATCACCTAGATACTCCAATGTTACCACAAGTATCCATGAGTTAATTATTCGACATGCATCAAACAATTTCAGATTCATCATATTCAATCCAACACAAAGAACTTCAAAGAGTACCCCAAGATTTCTATCAGAGAAAGTAGGACAAAAACATGCATCAACCTATGTGCATAGATCACCCGAATGTCACCACAGGGATCCGCAAGTTGATAACCAAAAAATATATCAAGTGACTCAATAGAATACCCCATCATAAACATCAACTCTTTCTTATAAAACTCATCATGATAAAGTAGCAATCAATTCACATGTTATGGTTCAAACTATGCATTCTCTTGAAACTTAAGAACCTATGTTCTTAGTCATCAAACAATTATAGTTCATCTTATTTTCTAAGTAAGAGATTCACATACTGAATTTTCATATAGTCTTCTATGATTGCTGGTACTCAAAGCATATTTTAGAACAAATAGCATCCATTGAACACAGAGAAAGATAGGGGCTTAATGTTTCACCTCCCAACACACTTATCATAAAGATAATTGTCAACAATAATAACTCATGATCAAATATATTTGGGTGGATATATGTGTTTAGATCTTTCCCCACCTCATGATGCTTTCCAACTAGAGATTAAGGTTGGAATAAGAAGGTGACTCAACATGAAAAGTAAATAACATGAAAGTACATAATATAAAAGTAAATAGAATGTCCCTTCGCAGAGGGAAGCAGCAAGTTGCTTATGTGCCAGAGCTCATTGATTAAAATAGAGATGACTATATTTTGGGTGGTGTGCCTTTCCTGTCAACGTCACGACAAAGGATTTCAATATCTTCCATGCTAATCACATTATTGACGGTTCCCAAACGGAATTGAAATTTTTACTCCCCCTCAACCATTCAAACACATTCCATGACTAGCCGTATCCACAGGTGCCTTCCAAACAATCAACTTTCTAGGGGGGGTTCTTGTTTATTTATTTTATTATTATGCAGGACCGGGCATCCTTTTTACTAACCTCTCTCGTGTAATGACAAGTGAATAAACACTCATCTTGAGAATAAACCGCTTATCATGGAAGATACTAACTGCCCTGAGTGCTCCATGAGCAGTACGGGCACACAAAACAGAATTTTATTTGAAGGTTTTAGAGGTGGCATATGCAAATTTACTTGGAATGGCAGTGAGATACCATATATAGATAGGTATGGTGGACTCTCATGGAAGAAACTTGGCTCAAGGATTATGGATGCACAAGTAGTATCTCCGCTTAATATGAGGACCCCTACGTGCTGCCAGACGAGGTCGCGCCAGACCCCCCAACGAAAGAGTGGTATTGGGGACAGTTCAATCTGGCCATGTGGAAGGCGCTGCCGCTGGCTGAGAGAGCCAAACAGGTGGCGTTCAAGAAGGAGTTGGCGGAGGAGCGCGCCAGGTATCTCGCGGCCTGGAATGCCCATAGTGCCACATCGGAAAAGGAGGAGTTGTAGCTTTGGCGGTGGGCGCATCGACGAGCGGAGGAGGTGTACGAAGACAGCCGGTACTACACAATGAAAGCCAGAGGCGCTAGGCGCCTCATCGCTTTGTGGAGGTGGGCCGATTAGCTCAAGCATTCCACCGCCAAAGAGCTCCGGTGGGCGTGCGGTGAAATGGAAAGCATGGTCGCGCGCCTTGGCCAGCAAGAGGTTGATCGGCACGTCGAGCGCTGCGAGGCGGAGGAGGCGGCGAACTCTCTCCGCGTTGAGAAGCCACCACGCACCAGGGAGCTGCTGGCGAGAGGCTGTCGGAATATTGCTCCCCTCTCAAGGAGGGATTATTATTAGTTTATTACTATCGTTTGTCTATAGTTTTTTATTCACTGTACGTATTAGTTAAGTACTATCATCACATATATGTGATGATATATTATATTTGCAATGAGCTGTTGAACAATTAATATATATTATTAATTTTACATTTCTATCTGTTTTCATACTCATTTCTAGCTCTAGGTGTTACACATATTGAAACATAACAATAGAACAGAAATCATTCACATTGAAACATAGCAATATTATGATTGTTGTGCAGACATTGCGATCGACATCCAAACGATTCAAGAAAATAAAACACGTCCACATGACTACCACCCTAACCTACGAAAGCTCTTGGCTCTACCTGAACTCGTGCATCCATTCGTCCAAGCGCTTGACACGCTCGCGGTACTGATAGAGCGCGATCTCAAGCTCCAAGCAGGCTATTTCATCGGAGATTACCATCTCGCAGATGCGACGGCCATTTTCTTCTACTGCTCCTCCCTGGACACCTAAGCCAAGTAGGCGCTCGAGCCTACCGACCAGCGGGTTGGCATCGAGGGGGGCACGAACAAGGCGAATGACGCGACCCATGTCAACGGCACGACCGACGTCCGGTGCAAGTACAGTTCGGCCGAGCTCTGGTGCAAGTACGACGCACATGGCCACTGCCCATTCCTGGCGAGGAATCGGGCTACTGACGTGTCGTCGACACAACTGCAACGTCATGTCGGGTGGGACAGTCGACAAGTGGGGATGGAACCGCTCATGCTCTGTCGCATGCCACGTCTCTCGCTCTGCGGCCCTCCATCGGTCTTGCTATGGGGAGCGCCTTGCCCTCATGGCGCGGACGCAAATGTTTTTCTCTACAGAGCACTACCGATGAAAAATTCTTGTGCGGCACGCTACAGCCTTTTGGCGGTGAGGCGGCTATGTTGCTCGGCGGCGCTGCCGCGCCCTGCGCCAAGGGGCTGCTCAACCCTGGCGATGGCGCGCATCACAACATTGTCCGACGCGTTGCCGGGGACGCCCTCGACCTCGACGGGCGTTGTGCCTGCACCAGATCGTTTTCGTCATCGATGAGGTTGCTTGCAGAGGCTGCACTTTGTCGGGTTGGCATGCTTGGAAATGGTAGTGGGGCTAGGCTATGCTAGGTGTGCCTCAGCATATGTTGCGTGTTGCCTAGGCTCTTACGCTCAATCGCTTGTGGCGGGAAACCGTTGGGGAACTGGCGGAAAACGGTGGTGTGTTCTGATAAGGCCATCAATGGAAAACTTAGGAAAGAACGAAGCCCGGTAAGGATGTTTTTTTGGGGGATTTTGGCGAGCCGAGTGGGAAGCTTGCGTGGTTGCACGAGAATGGTCTCACTGCTGCGTGGCCAAACGAAACACTTGTGCGGTGCTCAAGCGTGCATTGGAATCCTCCGACTGCAACATGGTTAGAAGACGTGTGAGTGGAGGACGGGATGAGCCACAGGCAGACGAGTAATAATAAAAAACACTTTCAATTTTAATACATAGCAAATGGATGTTCCCTACGTATCGTCGGTAATGATTTCATTGATCTCAGACAATTGTTTACCAGCAAGCGTTTGCCCACAACACACACAGCTTGTCAGGAGGTATCGTCTGCGTTATTTTTGGTGTTCGCGGACGATTTGGATTACTGAACTGTTTGCCATGTATCACTCACATCTTCTGATGCTGAATCATTTGTGTTCTACTGGATCAGTGCAAACAATTTATCCGAGTGACCTGTATGTTATACATCGCACACATCTGTATCCGAGTAATCGTTTGCTTTATGTTGGCTCATCGCAAATATTTTGTATGGATCAACTGTATGCCACGTATCACACACACATCTCTTTTCTGAATTGTATTTGATGGATCCGCCATCGCACACAGTTCGCGTTATTGGCGACGAAGCTAGAACTATACCGTTTTGCGATTCATGCATCGCACCCAGTTTGGTCGAAGGGTCTCTGATTGATGTGTCATCTTTGGATCTTCCTGCAGTAGTGTAGGCCGGTGCGCCCCCTAGCTAATGGGCCCCTCGTGGCACCTCCTAACATAATTCCACTTCTATATATTGCCAATTATCCCAAAAACATCACAGAGCCACCCGAAACAATTTTTCCGCCGTCGCAAGTCTCTGTTCTTTCGCGATCCCATCTGGAGGCCTTTTCCAGTATTCTGCCAGAGGGGGAATCCATCACGGAGGCCATTGATACGTCTCCGGCGTATCTACTTTTCCTAATGCTTTTGCTCTTGTTTTGGACTCTAATTTGCATGATTTGAATGAAACTAACCCAGACTGACGCTGTTTTCAGCAGAACTACCATGGTGTTGTTTTTGTGCAGAAATAAAAGTTCTCGGAACTGGACGAAAGTTTTTGGAGATTTATTTTACAATAAATAAAAAAATATTGGAGCCAAGAACCACTGGAGGGGGTGCCCTGGCTAGGCACGATACACCAGGGCGCGCCACCCCCTCCAGGCGCGCCCTGGTGGGTTGTGCCCACCTCGTGGCCCCACTGACCCTAATTCCCGCACTATAAATTCCTATTTTCGGAGAAAAAATAGGAGAGAAAGTTTCATCGCGTTTTACGATACGGAGCCGCCGCCACCTCCGGTTCTTCATCGGGAGGCCAGCTCTGGAGCCCGATTAGGGCTCCAAAGAGGGGAATCTTCGGTCTTCGTCATCATCAATCCTTCTCCATCGCCAATTCCATGATGCTCCCCCCCCCCCCCCCGGGAGTGAGTAATTCCTTCGTAGGCTTGCTGGTCGGTGAGGAGTTGGATGAGATTCATCGTGTAATCGAGTTAATTTTGTTAGGGCTTGATCCCTAGTATCCATTATGTTTTGAGATTGATGTTGCTATGACTTTGCCATACTTAATGCTTGTCGCTAGGGCCCGAGTGCCATGATATCAGATCTGAACCGTTTATGTTATCACCATTATATCTATGTTCTTGATCCAATCTTGCTAGTCATATGCACCTGCTATGTGTTATGATCCGTAAACCCCGGAGTGACAATAGTCGGGATACTTGATGTCTACTACGCAACTTTATTCTTGTAGACTTCGTTGGGCCTCCAAGCGCAGAGTTTTGTAGGACAGTAGCAATTTTCCCTCAAGTGGATGACCTAAGGTTTATCAATCCGTGGGAGGTGTAGGATGAAGATGGTCTCTCTCAAACAACCCTGCAATCAAATACAAGAAATCTCCTGTGTCCCCAACACACCCAATACAATGGCACATTGTATAGGTGCACTAGTTCGGCGAAGAGATGTTGATACAAGTGCAATATGGATGGTAGATATAGGTTTTTATAATCTGAAAATATAAAAACAGCAAGGTAGCAAGTAACAAAAGTGAGCACAAACGGTATTGCAATGCTTGAAAACAAGGCCTAGGGTTCGTACTTTCGCTAGTGCAATATCTCAACAATGCTAATATAATTGGATCACATAACCATCCCTCAACGTGCAACGAAGAATCACTCCAAAGTTCTTATCTAGCGGAGAACATAAGAAGAAATTGTTTGTAGGGTACGAAACCACCTTAAAGTTATTCTTTCCGATCGATCTATCCAAGAGTTCGTACTAAGATAACACCAAGTTATCCTTTCCAATCGATCTATCTAAGAGTTCGTACTAGAATAACACCATATGATATGCATCAACCAACTCTAATGTCACCTAGATACTCCAATGTCACCACAAGTATCCATGAGTTAATTATACGATACGCATCAAACAATTTCAGATTCATAATACTCAATCCAACACAAAGAACCTCAATATTTCTATCGGAGAAAGTAGGACAAGAACGTGTATCAACCCCTATGCATAGATTACCCCAATGTCACCGCGGGAATCTGCAAGTTGAGTACCAAAACATATATCAAGTGAATCAATAGAACACCCCATTGTCACCACGGGTATCCACATGCAATACATATATCAAGTGGTCTCAAATCCAATATTTAATCTAACATAACAATATCTCAAAGGGAAAGATTCAATTCATCACAACAAGATAGTAAGGGAAACACACCATATGATCCAACTATATTAACAAAGCCCGTGATACATCAAGATCATGACATCTCAAGAACACGAGAGAGAGAGAGAGAGAGAGATTGAACACATAGCTACTGGTACATACCCTCAGCCCCGAGGGTGGACTACTCACTCCTCGTCATGGCCTCCGCCGGGATGATGAAGATGGCCACCGGAGATGATCTACCCTCTCCCGCGTGGTAATGGAATGCCGCCAGATTGGTTTTTCGTCGATACAGAGAGTTGCGGCGGCGGAGTGGATAGTCTAGGGTTATTTCTGATGGTTTCTATATTTATAGGATTTTTGAGCGTCGGTTTCACGCGAAGATGGGCCACGAGGAGGGCACAAGACACCAGGGCGCGCCTGGGCCCTCTGGCGCGCCTTGGTGGGTTGTGCCCACCTCGTGGCTCTTCTGGCCCTCCCACGAAGCATCTAGTGCCTCTTTTGTTCCAAAAAAAATCGTCAAAAAGTTTCGAGCGATTCCGAGAACTTTCATTTTCTGCACCAAAACAACACCACGGTAGTTCTGCTGAAAACAGCGTCAGTCCGGGTTAGTTCTAAATAAATCATATCAAGTGCATCAAAACCATATAAAAGTATTGTAAACATAGGTGCATATGGCATGAATACTTCATAAATTATTGATACGTTGGAGACGTATCAGCATCCCCAAGCTTAATTCCTACTCGTCCTCGAGTAGGTAAATGATAAAAAAAATAATTTATGAAGTGTGAATGCTAGCATAGTGCGTAAGTTTGAATAATGATAATTTCAGCCACTTTTCCTAGCATCATAACAGCAACTCTTTCTCATAAAACTCATCATGATAAAGTAGCAACCAATTCACATGTTATGGTTCAAACAATGAATTCTCTTGAAACTTAACAACCTATGTTCCTAGTCACCAAACAATTGCAATTAAACTTATTCTCAACAAAGTCTAAGTAAGAGCTCCACATACTCAATCATCATATAGTCTTCTATGATTGCTAGTACTCAAAGCATATTTTTAGAACAAATGGCATCCATCGAACACATAGAAAGATAGGGGCTTAATGTTTCGCCTCCCAACATTCTTATCATAAAGATAATTGTCAACAATAATAAATCATGATCAAATATATTTGAGTGGATATATATGTTTGGATATTTCCCCACCACATGATGCTTGCTAACTAATAGAAGTAGTATCTCTACTTATGGAAGAAACTTGGCTCAAGGATTTGGATGCACAAGTAGTATACCTACTTAGTACGAAGTGTTGGCTAGCAAAAGGTTCTAAACAAGCACCACATGTTGGAGGATCCATAACAATATAACTTCTATGCAAATATACACAACCATAACTCATTACGTTGTCTTCCTTGTCCAACTTCAACTAATTTGCTCAAGCTTGAAAATAATTAATGGGTATTCACAATCATAGAAGATGTCCAAGATAATATATTTGTATGTGAAAGTTCTCTTCCTTATACTAATCATTCACGAATTGCTTGTATGACCAATATTGTGATTGTTAAACTTCAATAGAGTTACTTTCTAAACCCAATGTGAAGCTACTACTAGGCATATAGCACATTGATAATTTCAGATTTATGATATTTCATTCATTCACAATTTACTCTTAGGATATAAGTGAAGCACAAGAGTAAACATCAAACTACTCTCAAAAGATATAAGTGAAGATCAATGAGTAGGTAAACAATCAAGTAGCTATGTGAGGGCTCTATCTCTCTCTCTCTCTCAATAAATATTTTCAGATCTGAGTATTTTATTAAACAGCAAGCAAAAGAAAAATAGCACTCCAAGAATAGCACGCATCATGTGAACGAATAAAATTTTAGGCTCAACATAGGCTAACTGATAATTGTTGATGAAGAGTGGTGGGATGTGTAGCATCCCCAAGCTTAGATGCTTGAGACTTCTTGAAATATTTACTTGGGGTGCCTTGGTAATCCCCAAGCTTGATCTTTTGTATCTCGTTCAATCCTCTCATATCATGGTTTCACCTATTCTCAAAAATTTCATCCACACAAAACTCGAAAAGAACTCGTGAGATAGGTTAGTACACATAATAATAAATCAACTCTTTATGTACTGCCAAGACAAGTTGCATAATAATTTCAAACATCATCTACTTTTTACTATCATTTACACAATTTATATCTACCAATATAGGATATGGAAACTATAGGATAAGCAGATAACAAAACTATGACAGCAATCTGTCCAAACAGAACAGTCTGTAGCAATTTATGAAAACAGTGTACTTGTCTAACTCAAAAAAATTATGAAAATTTAGGACATGCTAAATAATTTATATGACAACACTATGTAAAAATTTCAGAAACTTTCCACTTTCCGGTAAAATATGAAAATTCAAGCACTACAGCAAAAGTTTCTGTTTTTACACAGCACACATCAAAACATGCAATGCAGGCATCCTAAGACAATTCTTGGAACTTTTTATTGAAAAACAAGATTATAAATACCACCTAACATAAAATAACAAAATATAATGACAATCCAAGAAAATCACATATTATGTGACGAATAAAAATATGGCTCTAAGTAAGATATATCGATAATGTTGAAGACGAAAGAGGGGATGCCTTCCGGGGCATCCCCAAGCTTGGGCGGTTGAGTCTTCATTGGATATTACCTTGGGGGTTCCTTGGGCATCCCCAAGCTTAGGTTCTTGTCACTCCTTATTCTCCTCATATCGGTGTCTCACCCAAAACTTGAAAACTTCAATCACACAAAACTTAACGGAACTTCGTGAGATGGGTTAGTATAATAAATAAAGATCATTCACTTAGGTACTGTCAAGACAAGATTAATAATTGTTCTCACATAGTAACTAATGTATTATACCATTCCCATAATTTATATCACTGAATATAAGCTATGGGAACACTAAAACAAGCAAACTATGCATGCAAAACAGAATCTGTCAAAAACAGAACAGTTTGTGAAGATCTGTAGTATATCCATACTTAACTACCTCTAAATATTCTGAAAAATTAGGAAACCTGAATAATTTGTATATGAAGACTGTGTAAAAATTTCAGGTCATTATGAAGCTCCAGTAAAAAATGAAAATTCCTGTACTGGAGTCAAAAGTTTCTGTTATGGTTCAGCATTATTTCTACTCATCTTGTGAGTCATCCCAAAGGCTTTACTTGGCACTTTATTGAAATAAAAGACACAAAACATGATTAATACAGTATATTAATCATTTTAACACACAAAAACAGAAAGGATAAGTGTTGGGTCGTCTCCCAACAAGCGCTTTTCTTTAATGCCTTTTAGCTAGGCATGATGATTTCAATGATGCTCACATAAGAATAGTATTTGAAACATGCAAGGGAGCATCATGAATCTCATGACAAGCACATTTAAGTCTAACCCACTTCCTATGCATAGGGATTTTGTGAGCAAACAATTTATGGGAGCAATAATCAACTAGCATAGGAAGGCAAAACAAGCATAACTTCAAAACTTTGAACACATAGGGAGGAAACTTGATATTATTGCAATTCCTACAAGCATATGTTCCTCCCTCATAATAATTTTCAGTAGCATCATGAAGGAATTCCACAATATAACTATCACATAAAGCATTCTTTTCATGATCTACAAGCATACAAAATTTATTACTCTCACCATAAGAAAATTCCTTTTCATCCATGGTTGTGGGAGCAAACTCAACAAAATAACTATCATGAGAAACTTGATTGACATAACCACGTTCAATATTAAAATCACGATGACAAGTTTTATGGTTACTATCACTATTTATAGCATACATGTCATCACAATAATCATCATAGATAGGAGGCATGCCATCATCATAATAAATTTTCTCATCAAAACTTGGGGGACTAAAAATATCATCTTCATCAAACATAGCATCCCCAAGCTTGTGGCTTTGCATATCATTAGCATCATGGATATTCATAGAATTCATACTAGAAACATTGCAATAATGCTCATCATTCAAGGAATTCTCATTAAGTATTTTCATAATTTCTTCCTCTACCAATTGAGCACAATTTTTTGAATCCTTATTTTCACGAAAGACATTATAAAGACGAAACAAATGATGCAACCTAAACTCCATTTTTTTGGTAGTTTTCTTTTATAAAACCAAACTAGTGAAAAAAAAGAAACTAAAATATTTAATTGCAAGATCTAAAGGTATACCTTCAAGCACTCACCTCCCCGGCAACGGCGCCAGAAAAGAGCTTGATGTCTACTACGCAACTTTATTCTTGTAGACTTTGTTGGGCCTCCAAGCGCAGAGATTTCTAGGACAGTAGCAATTTTCCCTCAAGTGGATGACCTAAGGTTTATCAATCCGTGGGAGGTGTAGGATGAAGATGGTCTCTCTCAAACAACCCTGCGATCAAATACACGAAATCTCTTGTGTCCCCAACACACCCAATACAATGGCACATTGTATAGGTGCACTAGTTCGGCGAAGAGATGGTGATACAAGTGCAATATGGATGGCAGATATAGGTTTTTATAATCTGAAAATATAAAAACAGCAAGGTAGCAAGTAACAAAAGTGAGCACAAACGGTATTGCAATGCTTGAAAACAAGGCCTAGGGTCCGTACTTTTGCTAGTGCAATCTCTCAACAATGCGAATATAATTGGATCACATAACCATCCCTCAACGTGCAACGAAGAATCACTCCAAAGTTCTTATCTAGCGGAGAACATAAGAAGAAATTGTTTGTAGGGTACGAAACCACCTAAAGTTATCCTTTCCGATCGATCTATCCAAGCGTACTAAGATAACACCAAGTTATCCTTTCCGATCGATCTATCTAATAGTTAGTACTAGAATAATACCATATGATACGCGTCAACCAACTCTAATGTCACCTAGATACTCCAATGTCACCACAAGTATCCATGAATTAATTATACGATACGCATCAAACAATTTCAGATTCATAATACTCAATCCAACACAAAGAACCTCAAAGAGTACCCCGAGATTTCTATCGGAGAAAGTAGGACAAGAACGTGTATCAACCCCTATGCATAGATTACCCCAATGTCACCGCGGGAATCCGCAAGTTGAGTACCAAAACATATATCAAGTGAATCAATAGAACACCCAATTGTCACCACGGGTATCCACATGCAAGACATATATCAAGTGTTCTCAAATTCAATATTCAATCCAACATAACGATATCTCAAAGGGAAAGATTCAATTCATCACAACAAGAACACGAGAGAGAGACAAAGAGAGATTGAACACATAACTACTGGTACATACCCTCAGCCCCGAGGGTGGACTACTCCGTCCTCGTCATGGCCTCCGCCGGGATGATTAAGATGGCCACCGGAGATGATCTACCCTCTCCGGCAGGGTAATGGAACGCCTCCAGATTGGTTTTTCGTCAATACAGAGAGTTACGGTGACGGAGGGGAGAGTCTAGTGTTATTTCTGAGGGTTTCTATATTTATAGGATTTTTGAGCGTCGGTTTCACGCGAAGATGGGCCACGAGGAGGGCAGAAGACACCAGGGCGCGCCTGGGCCCTCTAGCGCGCCCTGGTGGGTTGTGCCCACCTCGTAGCTCTTCTGGCTCTCCCACGAAGTGTCTAGTGCCTCTTTTGTTCCAAAAAAATCATCAAAAAGTTTCGGGCGATTCCGAGAACTTTCATTTTCTGCACAAAAACAACACCACGGTAGTTCTGCTGAAAACAGCGTCAGTCCGGGTTAGTTCTAAATAAATCATATCAAGTGCATCAAAACCATATAAAATTATTGTAAACATAGGTGAATATGGCATGAATACTTCATAAATTATCGATACGTTGGAGACGTATCAATACTTTCCGGTGATGACCGTAGTTTGAGGAGTTCATGTATTCACTATCTGTTAATGCTTTGTTTCGGTTCTCTATTAAAAGGAGGCCTTAATATCCCTTAGTTTCCTTATGGACCCCGCTGCTACGGGAGGGTAGGACAAAAGATGTCATGCAAGTTCTTTTCCATAAGCACGTAGGACTATTTACGGAATATATGCCTACATTACATTTATGAACTGGAGCTAGTTCTGTGCCGCCCTAGGTTATGACTGTTATATGATGAATATTATCCAACGAGTTCACTGATCCAGTGCCTACGAGTTTTCCACTTATTTTTCTTGCTAAGTTACTATTGCTACTGCTACTGTTACACTTGCTACCAAACCATTGCTATCGCTGTTACCGTTACTGCTACTGTTATTACTGTTATCAAAACTATCATACTACTATGCTACTGATCACTCTGCTGCAGATATTTAATCTCCAGGTGTGGTTGAATTGACAACTCAGCTGCTAATACTCACAAATATTCTTTGGCTCCCCTTGTGTCGAATCCATAAATTTGGGTTGAATACTCTACCCTCAAAAACTGTTGCGATCCCCTATACTTGTGGGTTATCAAGACCTTTTTCTGGCGCCGTTGCCGGGGAGCATTGCTATATTTGTTGAGTCACTTGGGATTTATATAAATTGATCACTATGAAGAATCTGAAAGATACAAGAACCAAGATTTTTCCCTCTAAGATGAGGGTAGGTAAGGAATTGCCATCTAGCTCTGTACTTGATTCACCTTCGGTTATGAGTAAACTTGCAACACCACCACATGCTATTAATCCCGATATGTCGCAAGTTATTGATGATGCTACTTCTGCTATGAATGATGCTTATGATGATGCTAGTACCATGCTTGATGATAATGTGCCACTAGGTGAATTTCTTGATGAACAAATTGCTAGAGCTAAAGAGAATGAGATTACTGAAACTGATGAAGTCTTTGAAACAGAGAACTATGAAACACCTATTAGACCTAGCTCTCCTAGATTTGAAATGCCTAAGATACCTGAGGGTTACGTTATGGATGAGGAGATAGGTAGAGAAATCCTTGCTTGTAAGGATAGATATGATCTCAAGAAATTATTATGCAAGTATAAATAAAAGACTTTGAATGCTAGAATGAAATGTGATCCTAAGTTTGCTACTTCACCTATCTTTGTTACCGATAAGGATTATGAATTCTCTGTCGACCCAGAGTTAATTACTTTGCTTGAATCTGATCCTTTCCATGGCTATGAAACTGAAACTGTAGTGGCACATCTTACTAAGTTGAATGATATAGCCACCCTCTTTGCTCATGATGAGAATATTCGGTATTACTATATTCTCAAATTATTTCCGTTCTCATTAAAGTGTGATGCTAAGATATGGTACAATACTCTTGCTCCTGGTTGTGTACGTAGTCCCCAGGATATGATTTACTACTTCTTTGAAAAATATTTTCCTGCTCATAAGAAACAAGTTGCCTTACCGGAAATATTTAACTTCGTGCAAATTGAAGAAGAGAGTCTCCCACAAGCTTGGGGGAGGCTTCTCCAATTGCTTAATGCTTTGCTTGATCACCCTCTTAACAAAAATGAAATACTTGATATCTTCTATAATGGACTAACTGATGCTTCTAGGGACTTCCTAGATAGTTGTGCTGGTTGTGTTTTCAGGGAACAAACTGTTGAACAAGCTGAGGCACTATTGAATAATATATTAAAGAATTATGATGATTGGACTCTCCGTGAACCACCACCTATACCCACTCCGAAGAAGAGGGGTATCTTATTTCTCAGTCCTGAAGATATGCAAGAGGAAAACAAATGTATGAAGGAAAAGGTATTAAAGCTGAGGATGTTAAGAATTTACCACCTATTGAAGAAATACATGGCCTTGACACACCACCACCTCCACAGGTGGTAGAGGTAAATTCTTTATTAAAGTTTGATGAAAGTGATATCCCTTACAATAAACATCATGTCAATGCTTGTATGAGTTTGATAACTACATTAGGAAACAAGATCACTTCAATGCAAATGTTCTGAAACAATTGAAATATAATTCTGATATGATTGCTCGCTTGAGTGACTTGTTATTTAGAATCAGTAATGATGTTAGAGGTGTAGGAAAACATGCCTCTATGGTTCAAACCCAGTTAGAACAAGTTGCTAAATCTCAAAGAGAATTTCTTAATGAAATGAATAATAAAATGAATGATCATGCTATTAGAGTAGTGACTAGAGGAGGTAGAATGACCCAAGAACCTCTTTATCCTGAAGGTCATCCTAAAAGAATTGAACAAGACTCTCAAAGAATTAATGGCGATGCACCTAGTCCTTCTAAAAAGAAAAAGAAAAAGAAAAATGATAGGACTTTGCATACCTCTAGTGAACTTGAGATAGAAAAACTTCCTAAAGATAATGATGGCTCTATTTCCGATGCTGAAACTCAATCTGGTAATGAACATTCACCTAGTGATAATGAAAATGATAATGATGATGTTCATGAAGATACTCAACCAAACAATGATAAAGAATCAGATAATGATGTTGAAATAGAACCTGCTGTTGATCTTGATAACCCACAACCTAAAAATAACGATATGATAAAAGAGACTTTGTGGCTAGAAAACATGGCAAAGAAAGAGAGCCATGGGTTCAGAAACCCATGCCTTTTCCACCTAAACCATCTAAGAAAAAGGATGATGAAGAATTTGAACGCTTTGTTGAAATGATTAGGCCAGTGTTTTTGCGTACCCGCTTAACTGATATCTTAAAGATGGCCCCTTATGCAAAATACATGAAAGACATCATCACTAATAAAAAAAGATACGTAAAGCTAAAATCTTCACCATGCTTGTTAATTATTCTTTTAAGGATGGAGTACCTAAAAAACTTGGAGATCCTGGAATACCAACTATACCTTGCTCCATTAAAAGTGTCAAAACTGCTTTGTGTGATTTGGGAGCTGGTGTTAGTGTTATGCCTTTCTCTTTATATAAAAGACTTGATTTGAACAAACTCACACCTACTGAAATATCATTGCAAATGGCTGACAAATCAACTGCCATACCTATCAGTATTTGTGAGGATGTGCCCGTTGTTGTTGCAAATGTTACTATCTTATCAGACTTTGTTATTCTCGAGATGCCCGAGGAAGACAACATGTTGATTATTCTTGGTAGACCCTTTTTGAATACTGCAGGGGCTGTTATTGATTGCAATAAAAGCAAAGTCACTTTTCATATCAATGGTAATGAGCATACGGTACACTTTCCGAAGAAACAATTCCAAGTGAATGGTATAAATGTTATTGAAGAATCTCCGACAATCATTATTGGAAGTTTTCAACTACCTCTACCTACTGCCAAAAAGAAATATGACATACTTATTGTTGGGGATATGCATATCCCCATTGAGGTAACTTAGTGTATTACGAAAGTTCTTCGGTTTCATGCTAATCAGAGGTGGATGTTAATAAGACTTGATCAACCTTATTAATGGATCATTTTTGAGAGGTATGAAGTTGATGAATCTAGTAGGCACAACCTTCTGCTCCTACCTTTTGTTTTCTATTCTTCTTAGTCAAATAAAATAAAATGCCATGTTTATCCTGTTTTCTGATTTCTCCGTGCAATAAAAAATGACCCAAAAATAAAAGTTCTCAGAATGTCCTGAAAATTTAACACGATTGTTTTCTGAATATTTCTGAATTTCTGGTGCAAATAACGTCAGAGGGGGGTGCACCTGGTGTCCACAAGACACCAGGGCGCGCCAGCAGCCCCATGCGCGCCCTGGTGGGTTGTGGTCCCCACGTGGGTCCCCTTGCTTATCCCTTTAGCCCATGTCATGTCCTACCTCCAGAAAAAAATCACCATACCTCTCCCTCGCGTGTTCTTGCTCTCAAACCCGCAAATTTCGATCTCTTTGCTCGAAGCTCCATTTCTGAAACTGTTTTGGGGGATTGCTACTTGGTATGTGACTCCTCCATTGCTCCAATTAGTTTTTGATTTAGTGGTTTATTTTTAGAATAATTAGCTACTCTTGGTGCTGCTGTAGATGGGCTTGCATGTTGAATTCTTAGAGTTCTAAGTAGTTTGAATGCTTAATATGGCCTCTATGCATCCTTATGAGTAGTTGCTATCAATCTTACTAAGTTTTGTTGACAAAATTTTTGTAGACTAAAATTTTCAGAAATTTAATTATAGGAATAAGATGGATTTCTTTAGGAAGTTTTCCTCCAAGAAGAATGCTAAAGGAGTCATTGGAGAATCATCGAACAATGACCACACTCCGAGAACGGCGGAGGTGCGGCCGTGCGAATGGCCGCATAATGCCTTCATGGAGGAGGCCGGGTTCCATCAATAGTTTGCCCAATTCATTGCAAATGTTGGGCTGACCGATTTCCTCGCAGCTAAGTGTGACCAATACCACCTCCTTACAAATTCCTTTGTGCAAAGTTTTCATTTTATGAGTAGGAATAATCCTCCTGAGGTGCAGTTTAAGTTATATGCAAGATACCGCTCACTGACTTTTGTGACATATGTTTGATCCCTTTTTTTTGACTGGAATATGTTTGATCCCTTCTGATGGGGAATTAAGAGAGCCTAGACCAGCGGAGTTTGAGAACTTTCTCCTCACTTTGACAGTGGGTGATGAAAGAGGCGTGTCAAAAGCCACTGCCACCAGTTTGCAGTTTCCTTCTGTACATTACTTTGCTTTGTTCATCGCGAAGTGTTTAACCGCTAGGCAGAAGGTTTGTGCACTCAGTGCCCCCGACTTCGCCATTTTACACAGTGCACTGCACAACGATCACACCTTTAGCATGGGAGCTATTATTGCACGTCGCCTACACCTTAACAGGACTAAGGGCAAGATGCATGGTGGTATTTATGCTACTCGCTTAGCGAGATACTTTAATGTTCAGATTCGCCCACATGATTATCCCTTGTCCCAAGTTTATCTAGATCACAAGGAATTGCAGGATCATCAATTTATTGATGCAGCTGATTCTTTTCATAACATTCGCTACAACTTAGTATTCAGCGTCATTACCCGTCATGTTATCCCGTTGCCTACACCTGCTTTGTTTGATTCTACTGCCAGGAACGGATACAAGATCATGCCAGAGGACATTACTGCCTACCGGAACAACCTGGCATCGGCTGAGGAGAGCCCCAGGAGTGGGACGCTCAGGTGCCGTCGCCACCGCACTTCAACTTAGGACCGGATGGCTATTATGGATGGTGATTACGAAGCTAGGCGAAAAGCCTAAGCTTGGGGGAGTACGTATATCCACCGAGATTATATTCATGTTTACACTTTTCATTCCAGTTGTCGGTGTCTGCACTTTTTCATTGTATTATTCATGCTAGATTTATTTTCTCGCTTTCTTCTTGCATGTTTGAAAAACTTTGAGAAAACCCAAAAATATTTCTTGCTTATTTTCGGTTTTTCTTTCTAGTTTAAATTAATTGTAGTATCAAAAGAAAACCCAAAGAGATTTCTCGTTTCTTCTTTTACTTGTTGGGAGCTCTCCCGTGTAAATAGTTTTTCTCGTTTTTGTTTTTCCTCTTTAATTTGCTTTCTTCAAGAAAAAACTAAAAACTCCAAAAATATTTCAGTGTGTTTCTCTGAAATTCTTTTCCTTTTATTTGAGTTGTACCAAGGAGAAGACCACAATGAAAATGTTGAGTGGCTCTCATATGCATTATTGTTTATCTAACAAAGAGCCCATACTACTTTGTCTTCTCCTCTTGAATAAAATGCTTGCAGATTCCAGTTTAGTCCACGACACTCTTGCACTATTATTTTCATATTATTCGGTCGTGCAAGTGAAAGGTAATAATGACGATATTTGATGAAGTGACTGTGGCAGAGAGAAGCGGGTATGAACTCAACTTGTTTTTGTGTTTGTAAATATGTTGAACCTAGTATCCATGATTCAGCATAATATGATCAAACATGTTTGCAATGACAATTAGAGATTATAGTTGCTCATGCCATGCTTAAGTAGTTAGGAGTGGATAATGATTTTATCTTGGATGTCAACATGCATTAAAATGGTTGTGATGTAGTATGATGATATAGTATCCTCCTCTGAATGTTTCAAGTGGCTTGACTTGGCACATGTTCACGCATGTAGTTGAATCAAAACCAATATAGCCTTCATGATATTTATGGTCATGGTGTCCATATCCTACTCATGCTAGTATTCAATGTTTATTATTCATAATGCATGTTCATGACCGTTTTCGCTCTCTAGCTGGCCGCTTCTCAATCTATTTGCTAGCATTCGCCTGTACTAAGCGAGAATACTGCTTGTGCGTCAAAATCCTTAAACCAAGGTTATTCCAGATGAGTCCACTATATCTACCTATATGCGGCATTACCCTGCCGTTATAAGTAAATTTGCATGTGCCACCTCTAAAAATTCAAATGAACATATGTTTTCTGTGCCTGGACCGCTCATGAGGCGACAGGAGGCGGTTAGTATCTTCCATTTTAAGCGAGTTATTCTCATGATGAGTGTTTATTCACTCGCCCTTTCATGAGAGGGGCGGTAATAGGGATTCCCAGTCCCAAAATCAAAAAATTGCAAATAATTAAACAAAACTCCCCGAGAGATGTTGTTGGTATGGACGATATTGTGTTTAGCATGGCACCTCTGCAAATCCCTGCTTCCCTATGCAAAGGGACTATCTATTTACTTTTATGTTGAGTCATCACCTTCTCAAATAAGAGCCAGACCTGAGAGCACTATTGTCATCCTCATGCATTGTGTATAGTTAATGTTGGGTGCAGCATGACTGGATCTTTTCTACCATGAATTACAATGTTTAGTCACTGCTTGAACTTTGGAGGTGCTCTCCATTTATGTTTTGCGGTCTCAGGAAGGGCTAGCGAGATACCACGGTTGTCATATTATATCATGACCGTTTTGACAAAGTGTTGGCGCTTGAGATATTTTATTATTGCTCGCTAGTTGCTTATGTCATTGATATGAGTTAATATAATTTTTAAGAGTTATTGCTAACATGGTTAGTCATAATCTTTGCTGAAAACCTGGGAGCTACTTAAGCATATGTATGTAAACAAGAACAAAAGATTTCGTAAAAGTTTTTCTTTATCACTTTCAGTTTGTCAACTGAATTGCTTGAGAACAAGCAATGGGTTAAGCTTGGGGGAGTTGAGATGTCTCTGTCGTATCTACTTTTCCTAACGCTTTTGCTCTTGTTTTGGACTCTAACTTGCATGATTTGAATGAAACTAACCTGGACTGATGCTGTTTTCAGCAGAACTACCATGGTGTTGTTTTTGTGCAAAAATAAAAGTTCTCGGAACTGGACGAAACTTTTTGGAGATTTATTTTACAATAAATAAAAAATACTGGAGCCAAGAACCACCGAAGGGGGTGCCCTGGGTGGGCACGATAAACTAGGGCGCGCCACCCCCTCCAGGCGCGCCCTGGTGGGTTGTGCCCACCTCGTGGCCCCACTGGCCCTAATTCCCGCACTATAAATTCCTATTTTTGAGAAAAAAATAGGAGAGAAAGTTTCATCGTGTTTTACGATACGGAGCCGCCGCCACCTCCTGTTCTTCATTGGGAGGCCAGATCTGGAGCCCGTTTGGGGCTCCGGAGAGGGGAATCTTCGGTCTTCGTCATCATCAACCCTTCTCCATCGCCAATTCCATGATGCTCCCCATCGGGAGTGAGTAATTCCTTCGTAGGCTTGCTGGTCGGTGAGGAGTTGGATGAGATTCATCATGTAATCAAGTTAGTTTTGTTAGGGCTTGATCCCTAGTATCCATTATGTTCTGAGATTGATGTTGCTATGACTTTGCCATGCTTAATGCTTGTCGCTAGGGCCCGAGTGCCATGATTTCAGATCTGAACCGTTTATGTTATCACCATTATATCTATGTTCTTGATCCGATCTTGCTAGTCATATGCACCTGCTATGTGTTATGATCTGTAAACCCCGGAGTGACAATAGTCGGGATACTTTCCGGTGATGACCGTAGTTTGAGGAGTTCATGTATTCACTATGTGTTAATGCTTTGTTCCGGTTCTCTATTAAAAGGAGGCTTTAATATACCTTAGTTTCCTTATGGACCCCGCTGCCACGGGAGGGTAGGACAAAAGATGTCATGCAAGTTCTTTTCCATAAGCACGTATGACTATTTACGGAATACATGCCTACATTACATTTATGAACTGGAGCTAGTTCTATGTCGCCCTAGGTTATGACTGTTATATGATGAATATTATCCAACGAGTTCACCAATCCAGTGCCTACGAGTTTTCCACTTATTGTTCTTGCTAAGTTACTATTGCTACTGCTATTGTTACACTTGCTACCAAACCATTGCTATCATTGTTACCGTTACTGCTACTGTTACTACTGATATCAAAACTATCATACTACTGTGCTACTGATCACTCTGCTGCATATATTTAATCTCCGGGTGTGGTTAAATTGATAACTCAGCTGCTAATACTCACAAATATTCTTTGGCCCCCCTTGTGTAGAATCTATAAATTTGGGTTGAATACTCTACCCTCGAAAAATGTTGCGATCCCCTATACTTGTGGGTTATCAGCCGTCCATATTAACCTTTCTGCCTCCATGATGATGGGTGAGTAGTTCACCACAGACCTACGGGTCCATAGCTAGTAGCTAGATGGCTTCTTCTCTCTCTTTGATCTTTAATACAAAGTTCTTCGCGATTCTCGCGATGATCTATCCGGTGTAATCTTCTTTTGCGGTGCGTTTGTTGGGATCCGATAAATTTTGGGTGTATAATCAGATTATTCATGAAAATTAATTGAGTCTTCTCTGAATTCTATTAGGCATGATTGTTATAGCTTTGCAAGTCTCTCCGATCTATCGGTTTGGTTTGGCCAAATAGATTGATTTATCTTCAGTGATAGGAGTGCATTGTAGTGGGTTCAATCTTACGGTTCTATATATCCTAGTGACAGAAGGGGACAAGACATGTATTGTATTGTATTGTATTGTATTGTATTGTTGCTACTAAGGGTAAATTGACAGGGTTTGAATATATTGCTTGGTCTGACTTTGTCTACATCATGTCATCTTGCTTAAAGCATTACTCTATTTGTCATGAACTTAATACCATAGATGCATGCTGGATAGCGGTCGATTGGTGGAGTAATAGTGGTTGATGCAGAATCATTTCAGTCTACTTGTCACGGACGTGATGCCTATATACACGATCATTGCCATGAATAACATCATAACTATGCGCTTTTCTATCATGACATGTTAAGGTACTGGATTTCCCTAATGCAATATTTAGTCAAGTTAATCAAAGTGGAATTCAAACCAGCTTAAATTCCAACTCCAAATGTTATTTCATAAAATTTCCCTAATCATGAAATGTCCTAGTTGGTGATGTTAACTTGTTCAAACATGCATGACAATGGCATATAATTGCCCAACAATAATTTGTCTACCCACCGTATGTTGTGTGTTCGAGAGAGAAAGCCTCTAGTGAAAACTATGGCCCCCGGGTCTATTCAAATCATATTACAAAAACCTAAAAACTTTTTTGCAAGTTATTTACTTTCTTTTTATTTTACTTTTATATTTATCTATCTATCACTATCAGAAGTAATCCTTGTGAGTAACGAGTTCAAGGGGCTTGACAACCCTCTAGCCCGCGTTGGGTGCAAGTGTTTGGTTTTGTGTGTCCAGGTATTGTCGACGCAAGTTGTCGTGATTCTCCTAATAGTTTGATAACCTAGGTTCTAATTGAGGAAATACTTATCGCTACTATATTGCTTCACCCTTCCTCTTTGGGGAAAAACCCAACACAACTCACAAGTAGCAGAAAGAATTTCTGACGTCGTTGCCGGGGAGGAGGTACGAAAATAATCTCCTGTCAACTTGCCAATTTCTGGCGCCATTACCAGGGAGACATCACCAACTTCGCATGAGTTACCTACACACACATTACCATTTAATTGTTCTACTTTTTACTTGCCTAGTTATGTTATCTTTATCTTTGACTCACAAGAACATGATGTAAAAGCAAAAGTTTAAGATAAATGGATCCTCATCCGCTTGCTAATCTTTTTAAACTTGCTGCTTATTATAAACCAATAGCTAATAATGAAGTGATAAATAAAAATGCTATTGGGATACATTTATTGAATGAAAAGCATGATTGCAATGTTTTTAGTATAAATTCTCCGAATATCAACTGTGCTAACGATCATGATTGAGGGGTAATCGTGATACTTCTTATGATGTGGAAAATTTATTTAAGCCTCATGATGAATATGTTATTGATAATAATGTTTGCAATAATATTGAAAGTTCGTTCTGAAGAGTGTCAACTTTAGGTAAGAATCCCACACATTCGAAGCATGTTAAATCTGATGAAACTTTCGATAAAAGTGGGTATGGAGAGGTCATGACTTTAGTTGATGATAATCTCACTATCTTGGAAGATTATAAATTTTGTATGCATATGGATCAAGAAGAGAATATTTTATATAATAGCTATATTGTTGAATTTGATTATGATCATGCATGTAACTATTATGAGAGACGCAAATATGGCTATAGGAATTTTCATGTTCAATTACCTCTCTTGTTGTTCAAATTGTTAATGCTTCATTCTTCCTATTTGCATATGCTAGATACTTCTTGTCTTGATAATTTGTTTGCTTATAAAATTCCTATGCCTAGGAAGTATGTTAGACTCAAATGTATTAGTTATATGCTCTGCGATGCTCTCTTTGTGTTCAATTCTTGTCTCTTATGTGAGCATCATTATTATCCCAAGCCTATCTTAATGGCTATAAAGAAAGAGCTTGTTGGGAGACAACCCAATATTTTCTATTATTTTGAGTTCACACAATTGTTGCTACTGTAATGGCTATGTTTTTATGTTTAAATTACTGTTTGTGCCAAGTAAAGCCTTTGGGATGATTTGGAAGATAGTAGAATCGATTTTGTGCAAAAAAACAGAAAATTGTATGCCAAGTGCAGAATTTCTATGATTTTACTGGAGCATCTTTTTGATTTGAATTTTTTACAAAGTATTTTTATACAAATTTCCCAGGTTTTCCTAATTTTTCAGAAATTTCTAAGTTACATAAGTATGGTTTTAGTACAGATCATTACAGACTGTTGTGTTTTAGACAGATTCTGTTTTTGCTTGCATAGTTTGCTTGTTTTGATGATGCTATGGATTGTATCGGGGGGTATAAGCGATGGAGAAGTTGGAATACAGTACCTAGTATGCAATAATAAAATATGAATCAATTTATAGTAGTACCTAAAGTATTTGATATGTGTATCATACTAACGGATCTCACGAGGTTTTGTTGAGTTTTGTGTGCTGAACTTTTCAAGTTTTGGGTGAGACCATGATGGATGAAGGAATAAAGAGTAGCAAGACCCTAAGCTCTGGGATGCCCAAGGCACCCCGAGGTAATATTATAGGAAGATCCAAGCGTCTAAGCTTGGGGATGCCCCGGAAGGCATCCCCTCTTTCGTCTCCAATCTATCGGTATGTCACTTGGAGCTATATTTTTATTCATCACATGATATGAGTTTTGCTTGGATCATCGTGTATTATAGTTTATTTTTCTTTTAGTTTTCCACAATCATCGTTTGCTGGGCACACTTTTTGAGAGAGACACACTTTCATCATAATTTGTTAGAATACTATATGTGCTTCACTTATATCTTTTGAGCTAGGCACTTGCTCTAGTGCTTCAGTTATATCTTATTAGAGCATGGCGACGGTCGTATTTTATAGAAATAGTTGAACTCTCATGATTCACTTAAATATTTATGAGAGTATAAGGCATAAGGAATGGTGATTTGCATGTGGTATAAGACTAGTCCAAAAAGAATATGTATTCAAGGGGGATATAATAAAAACTTTCATGTCGCTCACGGAAGATGAAACATGGGTTAATTATATTGATGTATTAATATGAAAGGATGTAGGTTCATGATCATTGGTTAGTAGGAATATCAGTATTAAAGTTTTTTATTTAATTCTCATCTATATATTGTTCATGGCATGATGATGAGGTGTGAGCATTTTTATGTCTGAAATGAAATCCTATTGTGTTGTTTGAATCGGGGACGCGTGATGGTTAACTCCTCCCAACCTCCTCCCTAGGGGCATGTGGTAGTGCTTTGCTTTGAGAGATCTAATAAGGCTTCACATATGAGTACTTTATGACTAATGTGTGTTCATGGATATACGCACTCTCACCTCTCCGTAATTCGCTAGCTTCCTCGGTACCGCGCATTGCCCTTTCTCACCTTGGGAGTCGGTACAAACTTCGCCGGTGCATCCAAACCCAGTGATATCGCACATAAGCCACTTTATATCTTCCTCAAAACATCCACCATACCTAGCTATCATGGCACTTCCATAGCCATTCCAAGATATATTGACATGCAACTTCCACCGTTCCGTCACATGACTTACGTGTTCATCATCATATTGCTTTGCGTGATCATATAGAGCTGACATAGTATTTGTGGCAAGGCCACCGTTCATCATTGATTACATGTTACGCTAGATCATTGCACATCGCAGTACACTGCCAGAGGCATTCATATAGAGTCATATTATTCTTTATCGAGTTGTAAGTAAATAAAAGTGTGATGATCATCATTATTAGAGCATTATCCCAGTGAGGAAAGTATGATGGAGACTATGATTCCCCCACAAGTCCGGATGAGACTCCGGCCAAAAAATAAAATATGGGGGAGGCCAAATGATCCCACCACAAAAAAATGAGAGAAAAAGAGAAAAGGGTCAATGTTACTATCCTTTACCACACTTGTGGCTTAAAGTGGCACCATGTTCTTCATATAGAGAGTCTCCAGATTCATCACTTTCATATACTAGTGGGAATTTTTCATTATAGAACTTGGCTTGTATATTCCGATGACAGGCTTCCTCAAATGCCCGAGGTCTTCATGAGCAAGCAAGTTGGATGCACACCCACTTAGTTTCATTTGAGCTTTCATACACTTATAGCTCTAGTGCATCCATTGCATGGCAATCCCTAATCCTTGCATCAATATCGATTGATGGGCATCTCCATAGCCCGTTGATTGGCCTAGTTGATGTGAGACTTTCCCACCTTTTGACTCCTTTCATATCTACCACCATATTCTATTCCACCCATATGCTATACCCATGGCTCACGGCTCATGTATTGCGTGAAGTTGAAAATGCTAAAGCGCGTTAGCAGTATGATCCAATTGCCTAGTTTGACACTGGGGTGCTCATGATTATACTTATGCATTGAAGACGAAGTCATGCCATGCTTACTATGATAAAATGAGTAGGGGATAGCATTCTTTAATGATTGTATATTTTGAAACAATAATGATTATGCACCTTATGTTCATGGATATTATTATGTTAATGTTAATTGATTCATTATTTCTCAATATCTACACTCGAAAGAGATTACATGTTGGGTAGCATGCCACATCAAAAAATTATGTTTTTATCATTTACCTACTCGAGGATGAGCAGGAGTTAAGCTTTGGGGTGCTGATACGTCTCTGACGTACCTATAATTTTTGATTGTTTCATGCATCAATCTTGAATACTTTATATGCAATTATATGCTATTTTATATCGTTTTTGGGACTAACCTATTAACTCAGTGCCTAGTGCTAGTTTCTGTTTTTTGCCTGTATTTGGACTTACCAGAAAATCAATACCAAATGGAGTCCAAATTGGATAAAAATTTACGGGGGTTATTTTTGGACCAGAAGAGACCCGGGAAGCTTCGGGGGGTGGCCATGACATGGCTTGAGACTGCGTCGGTATTTCCCCAAAGAGGAAGGGATGATGCAGCACAGCGACGGTAAGTATTTCCCTAAGTTATGAAACCAAGGTTATCGAACCAGTAGGAGGATCACCACCACCCAATAAGTAGCACCTGCACACAAACAACAAATACTTGCAACCCGACGCGAAAGAGAGGTTGTCAATCTCTCTACGGGAAAAAGATAGATTAGGTAGTGATGGATAGGAGAGATAGATCTCTCAAGAACACAAAATAAAAAGGGCAAATAAAATATGCAGCAATATGTTTTTGGGTTTTTGGTTTTGTAGATCTGAAAACAAAGATGCAAAAAGATATATCTGAAAGCAATATGTTGGAAAAGTAGACCCGGGGGCCATAGGGTTCACTAGTGGCTTCTCTCATGAGTATAGCGCACGGTGGGTGAACAAATTACTGTTGGGCAATTGATAGAAAATCGAATAGTCATGATGATATCCAAGGAGATGATCATTATATATGCATCACGTCCAAGATAAGTAGACCGACTCCTGCCTGCATCTACCACTATTACTCCACACATCGACCGCTATCCAGCATGCATCTAGTGTATTAAGTTCATGGAAAAACGGAGTAATGCAATCAGAACGATGACATGATGTAGACAAGATCTATTCATGTAGGAATAGACCCCATCTTGTTATCCTTAATAGCAACGATACATGCGTGTCTTGCTACCCCTTCTGTCACTGGGAAAGAACACTGCAAGATCGAACCCATCACAAAGCACCTCTTCCCATGGCAAGAAAAATCGATCCAGTTGGCCTAACTAAACCAAAGATTCGAAGAAGAAATACAAGGCTATAAGTAATCATGCCTATAAGTGATCAAAGAAGACTCAAATAATATTCATGGATAGAAACTGATCATGAACTGAAAATTCATCGGATCCCAACAAACACACCGCAAAAGTTTACATCAAATAGATCTCCAAGAGACCATTGTATTGAGAATCATAAGAGAGAGAGGAAGCCATCTAGCTACTGCCTACGGACCTGTAGGTCTATGGTGGACTACTCACGCATCATCGGAGAGGCACCTATGAAGAAGATGAACCCCTCCGTAATGGTTTTTAGATTGGATCTCGCGGTTATGGAACTTGCGGCGGCTGGAATTGTGTTTCGTCGACTCCCCTAGGGTTTTTGGAATATTTGGGAATTTATAGGCATCAAAGGCGGTGGAGAGGGGCCCCGAGGAGGGCACAACCCATTAGGGCGCGCCCTGGTGGGTTGTGGTCTCCTCGGCCCACTTCTTCGGTACTTCTTTGGCCCACTAGGTGTCTTCTGGTCCAGAAAAAATCTCCAAAAAGTTTCATCACGATTGGACTCTGTTTGGTATTGATTTTTTGCGAAGTAAAAAACAAGCAAAAACAACAACTGGCACTTTGGCTCTATGTCAATAGGTTAGTCCCTAAAAATGATATAAAGTTGTTACAAAATAATTGTAAAACATCCAAGAATGATAATATAACAGCATGGAACAAGCAAAAATTATAGATACGTTGGAGACGTGTTAGGCCAGAAGACCCACGAGGCGACCACGAGCTAGGCCTGCGCCCTGGGGGGGTAGGGCGCGCCCTCTAGATCATGGGCCCCTCGTGGAACCTCCTTGCCTAATTCCACTTCTATATATTCCCAATTATCCTAAAAACACCTGGGAGGCACCCGAAACAATTTTTCTACCACTACAAGTCTTTCTTTTTCCGCGATCCCATCTGGAGGCCTTTTTCGGTATGCTGCCAGAGCGGGAATCCATCACGGAGGCCGTCTACATCAACCTTGCTGCCTCCATGATGATGTATGAGTAGTTCACCATAGATCTACTTGTCCATAGCTAGTAGCTAGATGGCTTCTTCTCTCTCTTTGATCTTCAATACAAAGTTGTTTGCGATTCTCGCGGTGATCTATCCGATGTAATCTTCTTTTGAGGTGGGTTTGTTGGGATCCGATGAATTGTGGTTTTATGATCAGATTATTCATGAAAAGTAATCGAGTCTTATCTGAATTCTATTATGCATGATTGTTCTAGCTTTGCAAGTCTCTTCGATCTATCGGTTTGGTTTGACCAACTAGATTTGTTTATCTTCAGCGGGAGGAGTGCATTGTAGTGGGTTCAATCTTGCGGTGCTCTATATCCCAGTGACATAAGGGGACAAGACACGTATTGTATTGTTGCTCATAAGGGTAAAACGGCGGGGTTTGGACATATTGCTTGGTCTTACTTTGTCTACATCATGTCATCTTGCTTAAAGCATTACTCTGTTTGTCATGAACTTAATACCATAGATGCATGCTGGATAGTGGTCGATTGGAGTAATAGTAGTAGATGCAGAATCGTTTCGGTCTACTTGTCACAAACGTGATGCCTATATACATCATCATTGCCATGAATAACATCATAACTATACACTTTTCTATCAATTGCCCAACAGCAATTTGTCTACCCACAGTATGCTATGGTTCGAGAGAGAAGCCTCTAGTGAAAACTATGGCCCCCGGGTCTATTCAAATCATATTAGAAAAACCTAAAAACCTTGCTACAATTTATTTACTTTTTTTATTGTACTTTTATATTTATCTATCTATGACTATCAGAAGTAATCTTTGCAAGTAACGAGTTCAAGGGGCTTGACAACCCTCTTGTCCGCGTTGGATGCAAGTGTTTGGTTTTGTGTGTGCAGGTATTGTTAACGAAAGTTGTCGTGGTTCTCCTACTGGTTCAATAACCTTGGTTCTCAGTGAGGGAAATACTTATCACTACTATATTGCTTCACCCTTTCTCTTCGGGGAAAAACCCAACGCAGCTCACATAATTGAAGCTGACCAAGACATCCTTGAGCCAAGTCGGATGACATGAACTGACCGTGAATACTGTCTCTTCTGGTGTTGCTCTCGAAAGTGCATTAGCGGCAGAATTGTTAGATCCCTTGCGATATTTGATACGATAGTGAAGACCCAAAAGCTTTCTGAAAGCCTTTTGTTGCCAGGGTGTCGACAGATGTTGTGATTCCAAATGCACGAGACTACGTTGATCAGTTAGTATGTCAAACTCTGCATGTTGCAAGTAAGGACGCCACTGATCCACTGCTACGATCACTACGAGATACTCTTTTTCGTAAGTACAAAATCCCTGGTACCGAGGGCTCAATGCTTTGCTCATGAAAGCGATGGGGTGGCCATCCTACTGGAGCACTGCTTCTACTCCTTTGTCGCTTGCATCTGTTTCCATGGTCAACTTTTTGGAGAAGTCTAGAAGAGACAAAACAGGAGCAAAGACCAGGTGGGATTTCAGAGCTTAAAACGCATATTCAGTGATCGAAGACCAAAAATGGTGTACCTTTCTTCAGGCGGTTAAACAAAGGTTGTGTGATGCGATGACTCCAAAATTGCACACAAACCACCTGTAGTAACCTGCAAGCCCTAGGAAACTTCTGACGCCTTTGACATCCGTGGGTGTAGGCAACTTGGCCACAACTGTTATCTTGGTTGGTTCGGTAGCTACCCCTCGCATGTTGATGACATGGCCGAGATAACACAATTGCTGCTGTCCAAATTCACATTTTGATAGTTTTTTCCATTGGTCTCAGCACAACAGAGTGAGTACTTGACGCAAATGCTCGCGATGTTTAGGAAGGGTCTTGCTAAATACCAGAATGTCAGAAGAAAACCAGGATACATTTTCTATTCACCAGTTGCGGTGTGGTATGCATCAACCCATTGAAGGTCGTAGGAGCTCCCGCCAGTCCAAAGGAGATCACTTTGTATTCATAATGACCCAAGTGTGTCTGGAAAGCCGTTTTGTACTCTTCCCTTTCAGCAAGCCGCATCTGGTGATACCCTGCTCTTAGATCAAGTTTTGAGAACCAGCAGGCGCCTTTTAGTTTGTCCAAAAGTTCTTCAATCACAGGGACGGGGTTCTGGCAATGCAGGTGAGTGCGTTCAAATGCTAGTAATCAATGCATAGCCGCCACGTGCCATCCTTTTTCTTAACGAGGATGAATGGTGACTGAGATGGATCACCCTAGATTTGAGCAATTCTGCTATCTGTCGCTCGATCTCTTCCCCATGTTCTGTTTCGGGTCTGTAGGGTCGGATACAGACAGACTGGACACCTGGTACAAGCGGGATGCGATGATCGCAAACCCATTGAGGTGGTAAGCCCTTCTAGTTCCCAAAGATATCTGTAAACTCATCCAGGATCGCCTGCAGACATGGTGGTGTGGGAGTTGCTATCTGTTCTTGTGCAAAGATGACACACAAATACATCACATGGGCGACGTTGTTCTTCTTGCACATGCTCTGCAGATGAACACTGTTGATGATGAAACAAGTGGACGATTCTACTTCATGCCCCCCATAGGGACACTGTGTTGTTGAGCGTAACGATGTAGTTGCTTGGCACGCCAATCCATCGTCATGGGGCTATGTGCCTCCAGCCAAACCATTCCCAATATAGCATCATAGGTGCCCAATGGCAACACCTTCAGGTCGATGGTGAAACTGTGGCCCTGGGAGCACCATGAGCAGTTGGGGACGACCGCGGAGCAGATTAGTTCCCGACCATCAGCAACCCTGACATGGTAAGCTCGAGGGAGAGGTTGACCGCCTTGGATGCTGTCCGAGCAATTGGTTGATGAAGGAGTTGGTGTTACCTGACTACACCAACATGAGCACCTCGCGCCCATGAATCCAGGCGTGGAGCTAAAATGCCTTGACCGAAACTACCCCAGAGAGTGCTGATCGTGAGATAGCCATCACCGTGTCGTTGGTCGGTGGTAGTTGCATGTCGATGGTCTTGTTGAGGCCGAAGAGGTCGAGGGGCTCCTCGACGACGTGCAGCTGCACATAAGTGGGGCAAACATGTTCGTGCCCCTATCACTCTCCACATTTGAATCACAGGCCACGGGCTCATCGATATTCATGGAGCATCTTGAGCTTTCCTGAATCATCACGCAACATGGGCATAGCATGGAGGATTGGTGACGACCGTGGGCATAGCATGGAGGATTGGTGGCACTGGTAGAGGTAGTGGTGTAGCCGATCGAGGTACTGCTTCGGGTGGTCTTGGCAGAGAACCAAATGTGCCATCAACCAGTGGAGCAGCGCCAGCGCGCATGTCGTACCCAGATCAGGGTGGCGCAACACCAGCACCACAACCCGGATGTCGGTCCTCAGGCCCTCGACAAAGATGGGTGAGAAAATAGTAAGTATGAATTGTATCTAAATAAGATCTTAGACGATTAATAAACAATTCAATTTTTTCAACGTAATCCGCCACTCTAGTCGTTTGACGAATAGTGTAAATTGTCGTATCGACATCTGGTGTCGATCAGGCCGAACCACGTGCACTTGAGAGACGTGAATGAGTCCCACTCAAACTCATACAAATGCTTCTGAATGGACTGGAACCAAATGGATGATGAGCCAGGGAAATTGAGCGCGGCCATGGGAACCCAAAACGAGGAGGTAAAATATTGCTCGCATAAGGTTTTCCACAAATTGGGATTCTTGCGAGAAAATTAAGGAAAGGAGATCAAGGGGTGTGCCTGCCCAAGCCTAGTGAGCAACTAGCTAGCGTGGTCAAATGGAGACAGTGGAGCAGGGGAGAATTGACTCTCGAGATGACCTTTTGTCGGGATCGGCAGCAGCATCATGAGACATGCCGCCGGTGGCCCCCATGGAAGATTGACAACGTTGTGGCCATTGGGACCGTGAGGAATGATCGCTAGCGCCGGCCGCGACTCAGATGTGACCGCCATGTGCCGCGAGTGTGGAGGAGCGCGTCTGGGCCGCCTAATGCTCCTCGCCTTCCTTGGATGGTGATGGCTACACCAACTGCAACACGACGACCTCATCATCCAGATCCGCAACGTGTCACTCCAGATCAGGACGCCATGCGAGCAGATCATCGATCTTCACCATCGTAGTCTATTGGGCCTTGGTGCTAGCCTTGATCGTGGCCTCGATCTTGGCCTCAAACATGTTGAGGAAAGCCTTGACTTCTGGATCCATGGCTTCCAGTAAAGCCCGACCTTGCCACAGGCCCCACGCATTGACGAGATGCGCGAGAGCGAATCGGAGAGGTGGTGGTTCAGGCTCTAATACCAGATGATAGGGACGAGCTAGGGATCTCTATAACTGGTAGCAAACACTCACATAGGTACGATTTAGGTAGCGATTACACGAGATTACAAGAATGGTGGCTAGGGTTCTTGCAAGGCAGAGGGAGGAATGGGGAATTGTGATAGGTAGCCGATGCCGCAGGCGCCGTCTGATCCATTGGATGTTGAGCCCTTCGTCCTTGGGGAATTTAGTAGAGTGTGATCGCATGCCTTAGTTGGCCCAGTCCAACCCAACGTGGCGTGGGTTGGGCTTCCTAGCTCCTGTCGGGCGGGGGCCAGCTGTAGAGTCGTTGCCCTGTGGAGCCCGCCTGTCAAGGTTGCTAACAAAAGGTTTGCCACATCGGCGGCGGTGGGTGGACATGCTTTGGAGGTTTGCGTAGGAGCTCGTTGTGGATCCGATTGATGTCGTCCAGAGGATGGACATGCTCTTGGGAAGTGTCAATGGACGCGAAGATATGGGCACCGCCGTGGGTGACCGCCCGCCTCTTCTAGTTCCTCCCGGTCACCTTCGAGCTCTGCCCAACCGATGCAGGGGAGGATGTGTGGCGAGCAACGGAGGTGGAGGGCCAGGTGGCTCCAGCGCGTGGAGGAGGAGAAATACCAAGTCAGCACGTCCACGTGGCCTGATAAGCGGGTGCAACTTGTCATAGTCGAGATCAAAACACGCTTAGTGAGCAATCAATATTTTCGGTGAAAATTTAGGGTTTTCAGCTAATTTTGTGATGGTTTTTGACTAATTTTTTGAAGGACATCCGCCCTAATGAGGGTTTTGGTGTTAATGTCAATAATAATTAGTTGATTAACTATGTTTCCAGCGTGCTTTCACTTTGTACATCTATGGAAGTGAAGTATTCGGTTGGTTGGCGGCTTCCTAAGCAAAAGGGATATTGAAAACGACACACCATTTTTCACCGATGACTTCTTGTTTTTTAGTCTTAGGTATACCGTACTATTAAGAGGGGCGCTATGGATCTTGTGTGGAGTCTTTAAATATAAAGCCAAATACCGCCCACAACCCATGTGAGAAAAAGTACTCCAAGAACTATCTGTTTTAGCCCCTGATCCAGGGGTTAACATTAGGTGAGGATGCCTGACCTAGTATCCGACCTGTCGGAGGTTCTATCAGATATTTCGAGGTATTATTCGACCCTTATCCAGTAGTCACCGGATAGCCTGGGAGACTGCCTTAAAGTCTCTGTCAGAACATATGACATAGTCGGAACATCTGACTTTAATGGGCGGGCTATAATGTGCAAATTCTTGGGTTGATTATATATAAGCCCCCTTCTTCCTCCTTCGAAAGGGGACAAAGTCAACATTGCTCACACCATTGATCCAAAAGATTACATTTGATTCCTCCCTCTTCGGTCACTCAATTCATTCCATATTTTAGAGAGAGCAAGAGGAGTACCCAATCTAAACTTCCATCCAATCAAAACATGATTTCATCGATTCCTCACAAGATCCTTGCAAGTCTTGTTACTCTTGGGTTTATGGGGAAATCTAGATGGTTGTGGTTTCCTGACAACTTCAAAGTCGTGTGGTTGTGCCCAGACTCGTTTATGAAGGTTTGGAGCTCGTCCCAAGAGCTACCCCCAGTGGAAGGGAGCCAAAGAATTCGCTGTTCGTGGTTCTTGGAGAAGAAGGCGATACATTCATTGTCGTGGGAGCATTCATTGCATACCCCCCCCCACAACAAAGATCAGCACACACCCAAGTGTGTGAACTTCAGATTACATCATCGTCTCCACTGCTTTCGGTTGTTTATATTAGTTTCTGTGCCGCCTTTTGTAACTCATCATATATGATTCTATCACCTAGTTGCATTTCTATCGAACTTAAATCAACTAAGAAAACAATTTGATTTGGTAGCCGACTATTCATGCCCCCTCTATGCGACATTATCAGCATCTTTGATCCGTCAAGAAACTTTAAGCAAAATTTCCTTGATTGTGTGCCAGCTGATGTTGTTTTACCCGTGTGTGTCCTCTCAATAGGAAACATTCAATGTAAATATTCCATTGAAAATACGCCATGTTTGATGTGAAAGTACAATTTGATGTAAATGCTACTGAGAATTTCTATATAATATGTTTCTAGAAATACAAATAAAATTATACTTGTTCATATACTATATCACTAAACCTCCTAGGATTGGAGGCCTCACAATCAATTGAGGTCTCCAATTGGGATTTGGTTGCCCAATTTTGACCGGGTCAACAATGTCTTTCGTTTATTTTTTTTATACAATACACTATACTTCTTAATTTTTAAATCTTCACAATTAACTCAAGCTTCAACTTAGAATTGGGTCACCCGATTTTGACCGGGTCAACAATTTCTCAAGGGGCTTTCCCATTAATTTATTTTAAGTCTCTATGTTTTCTAATTTTAAAACTCTTTCATTCGATTAAGGTATTCAATTTTAGATTTAGTTTACAATTTTGATTGGGCCAACGATTTTTCAAATCAACCAGTAGCAACCGGTCTATAAAAATATATTAACCCCTCGCAGACTCCTATCACCACAAAAAAAACCGCCACCATGTGATCTTATAGCCGAATAAAGTACACGCAACCAACGATGACAAAAAAATCCCCACATAAGTATGGGTTGATTAGCGGATAACACAGAATCACACCGCGAAAGGCCCACCAAATAACCACATTATAAATAAACATTAAACACACTCCACCGTCTCCCCCATCAGCCAAACGAAATACTCCATCAATTTCAAAATATAAGGGTTATTATTTTTTGTAAAGTCAAATTTCTTTAATTTTCACCAAGTTCAGAGCCAAAAATATCGACTTCCACAATATTAAACAAAGAATATGAAAATTTATTTCCTAATGAATCTAATAACACCGATTTGATATTATGAATTTTGATATATTTCTCTACAAATTTGATCAGACTTAAAGAAGTTTGACTTTTCAAAAAAATAATACACCATATATTTTGAAATAAAGTGAGTAAAGAAATTTTCAACGGCGCAGCAAAGCGCGCCCAACCCTTCTAGTACTGTATACATGAGAGGCAGCCTCACCATTTTATACGAGAGGTGAGTTGAACTGAATTCATTCCATTCTATTATCCCTTGAACCAAACACTGAAACGTAACACCGCTCCATTCCGTCAAATATCCCCACACAAACATGAGAACATCTAGCGAAATGAAACCGTGACATTTCATTCCACTTCATTTCCAAACCAAACAGACCCTAGTTCATTGGCGCAGCATTGCACTCACGAGGATACATTAATTCTGACGAGCGCGAGCAAGATCGATGACGGGGATTAAGCACGACCAAAAGCACACCGTTTCTTGATCAACTTTTTCGCTTGTATGGTCTCATTTGTCAGAGTTGAGAGGAGAAATACTGAGGCGAGAGTAGAAGAGTTAGACTAGTCCTTGTATTATACGATTCCTAGTCCTTGTATTAGAAGTTTCCTATCCTAAGTCGGTTTGTAACTCTATTTATACCCATGTATGCGGCACTGCAATATTATCAATCAATAGTTTTATTCATCTATCATGGTATCAGATACCGATCCTAGGGTTTAGGGTATGGCTCCGCCGCAGCCACCTCCGCCGCCGCCACCCGGCTACTTCGAGCGCCGGGCTGCTCTCATCGCCAAAGCTGTCGCCGCCGCGGCAACCTCCCTCTCTGCTCTTTCCCTAACCCCGCCAACACCTCCTACTACCCTCCTTGCCGCACCAATATCGCTTGCCGACACCATCTCCGATGTGAGCCCCTTTATTCCCATCGTCCTCGACCTCGCCGCCCACAACTACTATCACTGGTGACACCTCTTCGATCTCCACCTCGGCCGCTGCAATCTACAGTCTCACGTCACCGCCACCAGCCTTCCACGCCCCGACGATCCTCAATGGGTGAAAGACGATCTCGCGATCGTTCAGTGGTTCTACACCCGCATCACCACCGAGATCTTCAACATGCTTGATCATGACGGCGCTACCGCCGCCAACATCTGGAGCTCCCTTCGTCAACTCTTTCAAAGCAACAGCGACGCTCGGAAAAACGCTCTCCACACCGAGCTTCGCAATCTGGTCCAAGGCGATGCCCCGGTGAACCTCTTCTATCAGCGCGTCAAGGCCATCGGTGACGAGCTCCGCGAACTCGGCGATCCCGTCAGCGACTTGCAGCTCATCAATATCATCGTCGTCGGGCTCAGCGAAGATTTTGACAAGCAGGCCTCCTTCATCCCAATGATCCGGCCTCCTCCAACCTTCGCTGAAGTCCGCTCCCTGCTGCAGCTCGTGGTGGAGACACAAGCTCGCAAGGACTCTCGCCCCAAAGTTTTTCATGCTGCGGTCAGTCTTCCTCCGCCGTCTCCACCAGCGCCTCCTACACCGGCTCCTGCGGCCACGCCACCGTCCGCCCAGCCGCCTCCAGGATGGCGCCCAAGTCCCAACTACCACGGCAAGAACCCTATCTACCGGCCGCCTTCGACTCGCTCGGCACCTTCTCCGACACCGCCGCCACCCAACCCTACAACAGCTCCCAGTGCGCCACCTACGGCTCCATCATGGCGTCCTCCGCATGATCCCTGGATGGGGCTTGTCCAGGCGTGGCCCATGCCTTGGTCTGCTCCGTCCCCCCTTGGCGCTCCACCTGCCTACACCGGTGCCTGGCAACCCGGTCTTCGTCCGCACACTGGAGCCCCTGGCTTGCTCAACCCTCGACAGCCAGCCCATGCGTATCATGCTGCTCCAACGTATGCTCCATACGGCAATCTGTCTCCCTCATCCTTCGACGGCGGCTCCTACTACACGCCCTCGCCGGCCTTATTGCCTTCACCGCCCTATCCGCCGGCACTGCTACCAACACCGACCTCACCTGCACCGCCGAGCTGGGATCAAGCTGCTTTTCTTCAGGCCATGAACAATTTTGCTGCCCAAGGAAACTTAGGTACGGATTGGATCTTTGACTCTGGGGCCTCTAGTCATATGTCTGCATCAAGTAATTGTCTATCCACTTGCACTACCTCTCCGTTTCCTTCCATTACTTTAGGTGACGGTTCATCTATTCCTATATATTGTGTTGGTCAAGCTCAAATTCCATCCTCCACCAAACCACTTCTTCTTCGAGACGTTCTTGTTGCACCCGCTCTTATTAAAAACCTAATTTCCGTTCGCAAATTTACTCGTGACAATCTTGTTTCCGCTGAGTTTGACCCCTTTGGTTTATCTGTGAAGGATAACCTGACCAAGGCCGAGATCGCTCGCTTCAATAGCTCCGGTGACCTCTACTCTCTTCATGGTGTTCCTGCCGCCGCTCCTCCTATCTCCATGGTGGCCTCCGTCGATCTCTGGCATCGTCGCTTGGGGCATCCCAATCCTGCTGTTTTAGCTTCCATGCTTAGTGAATTTTCCATACCATGTAATAGAGATTCTCATAATTCTTTGTTTTGCGAGTCTTGTCAGTTAGGCAAACATGTGCGTCTTCCCTTTAGTTCCTCTAGCTCTTCTAGTACTTATCCTTTCGAGTTAATACATTGTGATTTATGGACATCACCCATTGCAAGTGTTTCGGGTTTTAAATACTATCTTGTCATACTTGATGATTTTACTCACTTTGTATGGACCTTTCCTCTCCGAAACAAATCTGATGTTCACTCTCTCTTCCTAAATTTCAGCGCTATGTTTCTGTCCACTTCTTTCTCCCTATTCGTTTTATAGAGTGTGACAACGGCCGTGAGTTTGACAACCTTAAGAATCGCAACTTCTTCTTACAACATGGTATTCTTCTTAGGTTCTCATGTCCCTACACTTCTCCTCAAAATGGTAAGGCAGAACGTTCTCTTCGCACCCTCAATGACATTGTTCGGACACTTTTAGTTCAGTCCTCTATGCCACCCAAATTCTGGGCCGAAGCCCTACACATGACCACCTTCCTCCTCAACATTCGACCTTCCAAAACTAATCCAAACACCACTCCCTACTATTCTCTCTTTCTTTGCCACCCCGATTACTCCACTGTTCGTGTTTTCGGCTGTCTCTGTTTTCCCAATACCTTTGCCACCTCCGAAAATAAATTCTCTCCCCGCTCTATTCCATGTGTTCTCCTCGGTTTTTCCGACGAACACAAAGGTTATCGCTGCCTTGATTTACATACTGGGAAAGTTCACGTGTCTCGTCATGTTACTTTCGCCGAACACATTTTTCCTTTCTCTCAACGCAACATCACACCATCCCCTCTCCCTACCCCGTCATTCCCCTCTCCTAACCAACCTTTTCAGCTCTACACTCCTGTTCCAGAAGCTCCACATACCGCACACAATGCCCCCCACATACCTCCATCTATGCCGACGGGGGCCGTCAGCGTAGATCCGGCCGTCGGCATCTGTCGTGGTTTTGTCACGGCATGTTGTCCTCGTGAGAGAACTTAGGTGTGAGGCCATCGCAACCATGTGGCGGCTTGAGAGGGGTTGGTCGGAATCGAGAGACGCGAGTTTTACCCAGGTTCGGCCCCTCCGATGGAGGTAAAAGCCTACGTCCTGCTTTGTGTCTATATTGATGATGATGATGATGATGATCTCGATTACAAGGGTGCGGAGTCGCTACCTCTAATCTCGAGAGCCTCTAATCTGTCTATCTCTAATGACTTGAACTTGTCCCTCTTGGGGCGCCTTACCCCTCCTTATATAAGTGGAAGGGGTAGGTTTACATGTAGAGTCCTACTAGGAGTAGGATTAGGACTAGTCTCTCTTGAGTCCTAATCCGGGTCTTGTTTCTCTTGTAAGGGAATCCTTCCTCTCTTTTTGGCCTTCTCTATGAGCCGCCTGGCGCCGGCTTACACGCTGGGCCTTGGGCCTGGTCGTCCTGTGACCCGGTAATAGAGGTGACCTATGAGCCGCCATACGATGGACCGGGTCATACCTCCTGCCGGGTCACCGATGAGTCGCCAAGCTCGGCTGGCGCAGCAGTGAGTCGCTGAGTCCTGGCCGGGTCATACTTCCGGCCAGGTTATACCGTGGGGTATATCCCCGACATTAGCCCCCAGGTTAGCTTGAATTTATTCATGCTAAGCTCCTGAAATAAAAATAAATATGTTAAGTGACCGGCTCGCTCCACTCGCCGGCTTAATGAAGTAGCTCCTTAAAAATCCGGGTTTCTTCTTCATATGAACGAGCCGTCTTCTCAATCGTCTTGCTTATCAGTGTTCTTTGAAGTAAAATATTGGGAATACAACACCCATATGCCATTGAGTCGGCCTCCAATACTCTTCAACTTGTAAAGCCGGGTTGCTCATATAAATTCTGCCGGGTTATGATCTTTTGATAATGTCGGGTCATGATTGTTGGTGACGCCGGGTCAAACAACTGGACTCCAGCTGACTTGATAAAAATATTGGGATGAAAATCCATCTGATGTAGAACCGGTCTTTTAATACTTCGGCTCAAATAAGAATCTGTTGAGCCGGTCTCACTCACAATTGACATCTTGAAAACACTCCTCAATTTTTTGATATATCCATATTACCTGTAGCCCCCAAGCTCCAAGTTTATTCATGATGACTTGGCGCTTTGCAATAATATCTTTAATTGTGTAGCCCCCAAGTACCAGGTTGTCTTGCCTGCAGCAGCCTGGGACTTGTAACTATCTTATACTTTATAAAGCTTCGGCTGGTGTTGTTGGGGAACGTTGCATGGGAAACAAAAATTTTCCTACGCACACACAAGATCTATCCATGGTGATGAGCATCTACGAGAGGGAGAGTGAATCTACATACCCTTGTAGATCGCTAAGCGGAAGCGTTTAAGAAACGCGGTTGATGTAGTCGAACGTCTCCGCGATCCAAATCGCAAGTCGTCCCTCGATCCGATCACGAACTAGCGCCGAACGGACGGCACCTCCGCGTTCAACACACGTACGGCTTGATGACGCCTTCACCTCCTCGATCCAGCGAGTGATGGTGAAGTAGTGGTTGAGTTCCAGCAGCACGACGGCGTGGTGATGGTGGTGAGGAACAATCTCTGCAGGGCTACGCCAAGCGCTACGGAGATTATGACGGAGGAACTAGAGGGTTAGGGTTGCCGCACACGGCTTGGGGAAATCTTGATGTGTCCCGTGTGCTAGCCCTGCCCCTCTATTTATATGTTGAGCCTTGGGGTCTAAACTTGGAGTAAAAGCCTCCTCCAGGTCGGTTTTGCCCGCACAAGGTCGGTTTGGCCCGCAGGGAAAGAGTCCAACTCGGATCCCTGCCGAACCGTGCACAGCCGCACACAAGCGGTAGTACCGCTTCACACAAGCGGTAGTACCGCTTCACCAAGCGGTAGTACCGCTTACGCGGCAGCAAAACTACTTTTGCACTTTCCAATACCTCGTGGGCTTTTATCCCTTGGCCCATATAAAGTGTTACTGCACCCGAACACTTCGGCAAACATCTGGAACCCCTTCCGGTGAACTCCGTAACTCTTCCGGAGATCAAAACACTATTATCACATATATCAATCTTTACCTCCAGACTATTCCGGAGATCCTCGTCATGTCCAGGATCTTATCCGAGACTCCGAACAACTTTCGGTCACCAACATAATAACTCAATTATACTAATCGTCACCAAACGTTAAGTGTGTAGACCCTGCGGGTTCGAGAACTATGTAGACATGACCGAGACACTTCTACGATCAATAACCAATAGCGGGACCTGGATGCCCATATTGGCTCCTACATATTCTACGAAGATCTTTTATCGGTCGAACCTCTATGTCAAGGATTCAGTTAATCCCGTATGCTATTCCCTTTGTTCTTCGGTATGTTACTTGCCCGAGATTCGATCGTCGGTATCTCTATACCTAGTTCAATCTCGTTACCGGCAAGTCTCTTTACTCGTTCCGTAATACAAGATCTCGTGGCTAACACTTTAGTCACATTGCTTGCAAGGCTCATTGTGATGTTGTATTACCGAGTGGGCCCTGAGATACCTCTCCGTCACACGGAGTAACAAATCCCAGTCTTGATCCATGCCAACCCAACAGACACCCTCGGAGATACCTGTAGAGCACCTTTATAGTCACCCAGTTACGTTGCGACGTTTGATACACACAAGGTACTCCTACGATGTCAGGGAGTTGCATGATCTCATGGTCATAGGAACAGATACTTGACATGCAGAAAACAATAGCAATAAATTGACACGATCAAATGCTACGTTCTTAGTTTGGGTCTTGTCCATCACATCATTCTCCTAATGATGTGATCCCGTTATCAAATGACATCTCATGTCAATGGCTAGGAAACCTTAACCATCTTTGATCAACGAGCTAGTCAACTAGAGGCTTACTAGGGACACAGTGTTGTCTATGTACCCACACATGTATTTGAGTTTCCAATCAATACAATTATAGCATGGATAATAAACGATTATCATGAACAAGGAAATATAATAATAACCAATTTATTATTGCCTCTAGGGCATATTTCCAACAGTCTCCCACTTGCACTAGAGTCAATAATCTAGTTCACATCACTATGTGATTTACATTGTAATGAATCGAACACCCATGCATTTCTGGTGTTGTTCATGTTTAGCCCTTGGAAGAGGTTTAGTCATCGGATCTGCAACATTTAGATCCGTGTGTACTTTGCAAATATTTATGTCGTCCTCCTTGATGTAATTGCGGATGGAATTGAAACGTCGCTTTATGTGTCTGGTCCTCTTGTGAAATCTTGATTCCTTGGCTAGAGCAATGGCACCAGTATTATCACAAAACAGAGTCATTGGGTTAAGCGCACTAGGCACTACTCCAAGATCTGTTATGAACTCCTTCATCCAGACACCTTCCTTCGCCGCCTCCGAGGCAGCGATGTACTCCGCTTCGCATGTAGAATCTGCTACCACGCTTTGCTTGGAACTGCACCAGCTAACCGCACCCCCATTAAGAATAAATACGTATCCGGTTTGAGACTTAGAGTCATCCGGATCAGTGTCAAAGCTTGCATCGACGTAACCCTTTACGACGAGCTCTTGATCACCTCCATAAACGAGAAACATGTCCTTAGTCCTTTTCAGGTACTTCAGGATATTCTTGACCGCCGTCCAGTGTTCCATTCCTGGATCACTTTGAAACCTTCCGACCATACTTATGGCAAGGCTGACATCGGGTCTTGTGCACAGCATTGCATACATAATAGAGCCTATGGCTGAAGCATAGGGGATGACACTCATCTTTTCTCTATCTTCTGCAGTCACTGGGCATTGAGTCTTACTCAACTTCACACCTTGCAAAACAGGCAAGAACCCCTTCTTGGACTGATCCATTTTGAACTTCTTCAAAATCTTATCAAGGTATGTGCTTTGTGAAAGTCCTATTAAGCGTCTTGATCTATCTCTATAGATCTTGATGCCTAATATGAAAGCAGCTTCTCCTAGGTCCTTCATTGAAAAACTCTTGTTCAAATATTCCTTCACGCTTTCCAACATTTCTATATTGTTTCCAATCAGCAATATGTCATCCACATATAATATTAGAAACGCTATAGAGCTCCCACTCACTTTCTTGTAAATACAAGCTTCTCCGTAAACTTGTATAAACTCGAACGCTTTGATCACCTCATCAAAACGAAGATTCCAACTCCGAGATGCTTGCACCAGTCCATAAATGGATCGCTGGAGTTTGCAAACTTTGTCAGCATTTTCTGGATCGACAAAACCTTCTGGTTGCATCATATACGACTCTTCCTCAAGGAAACCGTTAAGGAACGCTGTTTTGACATCCATCTGCCAAATTTCATAATCGAAAAAGGCAGCTATTGCTAACATGATTCTGACGGACTTAAGCATCGCTACGGGTGAGAAGGTCTCATCGTAGTCAACTCCTTGAACTTGTGAAAAACCCTTTGCCACAAGTCGAGCTTTATAGACGGTGACATTACCGTCCGCGTCCGTCTTCCTCTTAAAGATCCATTTGTTCTGAATGGCCTTACGCCCTTCAGGTAATACTTCCAAAGTCCATACTTTGTTTTCATACATGGATCCCATCTCGGATTTCATGGCCTCTAACCACTTCTCGGAATCCGGGCCCATCATCGCTTCTCCATAGCTCGTAGGTTCATCGTTGTCCAACAACATGACCTCTAAGACAGGGTTGCCGTACCACTCAGGAGTAGTACGCGTCCTTGTCGACCTACGAGGTTCGATAGCAACTTGATCCAAAGCTTCATGATCATCATCATTAACTTCCTCTTCAGCTAATGTAGGCTCCACAGAAACAACTTTCTGCGCTGCGCTACTCTCAGGTTGAAGTAAAGGTTCAACAACCTCATCAAGTTCTATCTTCCTCCCACTCAATTCTTTCGAGAGAAACTCTTTCTCAAGAAACGTTCCGTTTTTAGCGACAAACACTTTGCCTTCGGATCTGAGGTAGAAGGTATACCCAACTGTCTCTTTTGGGTATCCTATGAAGACGCATTTCTCCGCTTTGGGTTCCAGCTTTTCAGGCTGAAGCTTTTTGACATAAGCATCACATCCCCAAACTTTAAGAAACGACAGCTTTGGCTTCTTGCCAAACCAAAGTTCATATGGCGTCGTCTCAACGGATTTCGATGGTGCCCTATTTAAAGTGAATGCAGCTGTCTCTAATGCATAACCCCAAAACGATAGTGGCAAATCGGCAAGAGACATCATAGATCGCACCATATCCAATAAAGTTCGATTACGACGTTCGGACACACCATTACGCTGTGGTGTTCCAGGCGGTGTCAATTGTGAAACAATTCCACACTGTCTTAAGTGACTGCCAAACTCATAACTCAGATATTCTCCTCCTCGATCAGATCGTAGGAATTTAATCTTCTTGTTACGATGATTCTCAACTTCACTCTGAAATTGTTTGAACTTTTCAAATGTTTCAGACTTGTGTTTCATTAAGTAAATATACCCATATCTACTTAAGTCATCAGTGAAGGTGAGAAAGTAACGATAACCACCGCGCGCCTCAATGCTCATCGGACCGCATACATCAGTATGTATGATTTCCAATAAGTCACTTGCCCGTTCCATTGTTCCAGAGAACGGTGTTTTAGTCATCTTGCCCATGAGGCATGGCTCACATGTGTCAAGTGATTCAAAATCAAGTGACTCCAAAAGTCCATCAGCATGGAGCTTCCTCATGCGTTTTACGCCAATATGACTTAAACGGCAGTGCCACAAGAAAGTGGTATTATCATTATCAATTCTACATCTTTTGGCATCAATGTTATGAACATGTGTATCATTACTATCGAGATTCAATAAGAATAAACCCCTCACATTGGGTGCATGACCATAAAAGATATTACTCATATAAATAGAACAACCATTATTCTCTGATTTAAATGAGTAACCGTCTCGCAATAAACAAGATCCAGATATAATGTTCATGCTTAACGCAGGCACCAAATAACACTTATTTAGGTTCATCACTAATCCCGACGGTAATCGAAGAGCGAGCGTGCCGACGGCGATCACATCAACCTTGGAACCCTTTCCCACGCGCATCGTCACTTCGTCCTTTGCCAGCCTCCGTCTATTCCGCAGTTCCTGTTTAGAGTTGCAAATATGAGCAACCGCACCGGTATCAAATACCCAGGCACTACAACGAGAGTTGGTAAGGTACACATCAATAACATGTATATCATATATACCTTGTTTGTTGTTGGCCGCCTTCTTGTCAGCCAAATACTTGGGGCAATTCCGCTTCCAGTGTCCAGTTCCCTTGCAATGAAAACACACAGTTTCTGGTTTGGGTCCAGCCTTGGGTTTCTTCACGAGAGGAGCAACTGCTTTGCCACTCTTCTTGGAGTTACCCTTCTTACCCTTGCCATTTTTCTTGAAACTAGTGGTTTTATTGACCATCAACACTTGATGCTCCTTCTAAATTTCAGACTCAGCGGCTTTCAGCATCGCAAACAGCTCGGCGACTGACTTGTTCATCCCGTGCATGTTATAGTTCAACACGAAGCTCTTGTAGCTAGGTGGCAATGATTGAAGAACTCTGTCAGTGATAGCCTCTGGCGGAAGGGGCATCCCCAATTCAGCCAGACGGGTGGAGTACCCAGACATTCTGAGTACGTGATCACTGATAGACCCGTTCTCCTCCATCTTGCAAGCATAGAACTTATCGGAGATCTCATATCTCTCGATCCGGGCATTCTTCTGAAAGATAAACTTCAATTCCTGGAACATCTCATATGCTCCATGACGTTCAAAACGTCTTTGAAGTCCCGGTTCTAAGCCATACAACATTGCACATTGAACTATTGAGTAATCATCAGAACGAGCCTGCCAGGCGTTCACAACGTCTAGAGACTCAACTGGAGCGGGTGGATCACCAAGCGGTGCATCAAGGACATAAGCCTTCTGGGAAGCCGTAAGGATAATCCTTAGATTACGGGCCCAGTCCACAAAGTTACTTCCATCATCTTTCAACTTAGCTTTCTCTAGGAACGCATTAAAATTCAGGGGTGCTACTGCGCGAGCCATGATCTACAACATAAATATAGCAAAGACAACTTAGACTATTGTTCTAGATAATGAGTTTAGTTAATCATATTACTTTAAAAACTCCCACTCAAATTGACATCCCTCCGATCATTCGAGTGTAACATGATCCAAATCCACCAACTCAAGTCCGATCATCACGTGAGTTGAGGTGGTTTCAATGGTGAACATCTTCATGTTGATCATATCTACTATATGACTCATGTTCGACCTTTCGGTCTCTTGTGTTCCGAGGCCATGTCTGTACATGCTAGGCTCGTCAAGTTTAACCCGAGTGTTCCGCGTGTGCAACATGGCTTGCACCCGTTGTATGTGAACGTGGAGTCTATCACACCCGATCATCACGGCGTGTCTCGAAACGACGAACTTTCGCAACGGTGCACACTCGGGGAGAACACAATTTATCTTGAAATTTAAGTGAGGGATCACCTTATAATGCTACCGTCGTCCTAAGCAAAATAAGATGCATAAAAGGATTAACATCACATGCAAATCATAAGTGACATGATATGGCCATGAACTTGTGCTTTTGATCTCCATCTCCAAAGCACCGGCATGATCTCCATCGTCACCGGCATGACACCATGATCTCCATCATCTTGATCTCCATCAACGTGTCGCCATGAGGTTGTCGCGCCGACTGTTGCTTCCACGACTATTGCTAACGTTTAGCGATAAAGTAAAGCATTACATAGCGCTTAATGATTGACACGTAGGTCATACAATAATTAAAGACAACTCTATGGCTCCTGCCAGTTGCCGTACTCATCGACATGCAAGTCGTGATATTCTATACAACACATGATCATCTCATACATCACATATATCTCATCATGTAATTGGCCATATCACATCACAACATACCCTGCAAAAACAAGTTAGACGTCCTCTAATTGTTGTTGCAAATTTTACGTGGCTGCTACGGGTTTGCAAGAACCGTTCTTACCTACGCAAAACCACAACGTGGTGTAGTGATTGCTTTTTGATCTTCTAAAAGAACCCTCTTCATTGAAATCGATTCAACTAAAGTGAGAGAGACAGACACCCGCTAGCCATCTTTATGCAACGAAGTTACATGTTAGTTGAAGGAACCTGTCTCGTGTAAGTGTACGCGTAATGTCGGTCCGGGCCGCTTCATCTCACAGTACCGCCGAATCAAATATCAACTAGTAACGGCAAGCAATATGTATACACCCACGCCCACAACTCGTTTGTGTTCTACTCGAGATCTCATCTACGCATAGACCTGGCTCATGATGCCACTGTTGGGGAACGTTGCATGGGAAACAAAAATTTTCCTACGCACACACAAGATCTATCCATGGTGATGAGCATCTACGAGAGGGAGAGTGAATCTACATACCCTTGTAGATCGCTAAGCGGAAGCGTTTAAGAAACGCGGTTGATGTAGTCGAACGTCTCCGCGATCCAAATCGCAAGTCGTCCCTCGATCCGATCACGAACTAGCGCCGAACGGACGGCACCTCCGCGTTCAACACACATACGGCTTGATGACGCCTTCACCTCCTCGATCCAGCGAGTGATGGTGAAGTAGTGGTTGAGTTCCAGCAGCACGACGGCGTGGTGATGGTGGTGAGGAACAATCTCTGCAGGGCTACGCCAAGCGCTACGGAGATTATGACGGAGGAACTAGAGGGTTAGGGTTGCCGCACACGGCTTGGGGAAATCTTGATGTGTCCCGTGTGCTAGCCCTGCCCCTCTATTTATATGTTGAGCCTTGGGGTCTAAACTTGGAGTAAAAGCCTCCTCCAGATCGGTTTTGCCCGCACAAGGTCGGTTTGGCCCGCAGGGAAAGAGTCCAACTCGGATCCCTGCCGAACCGTGCACAGCCGCACACAAGCGGTAGTACCGCTTCACACAAGCGGTAGTACCGCTTGGGCGGTAGTACCGCTTCACACAAGCGGTAGTACCGCTCGGGCGGTAGTACCGCTTCACCAAGCGGTAGTACCGCTTACGCGGCAGCAAAACTACTTTTGCACTTTCCAATACCTCGTGGGCTTTTATCCCTTGGCCCATATAAAGTGTTGCTGCACCCGAACACTTCGGCAAACATCCGGAACCCCTTCCGGTGAACTCCGTAACTCTTCCGGAGATCAAAACACTATTATCACATATATCAATCTTTACCTCCAGACTATTCCGGAGATCCTCGTCATGTCCGGGATCTTATCCGAGACTACGAACAACTTTCGGTCACCAACATAATAACTCAATTATACTAATCGTCACCAAACGTTAAGTGTGTAGACCCTGCGGGTTCGAGAACTATGTAGACATGACCGAGACACTTCTACGATCAATAACCAATAGCGGGACCTGGATGCCCATATTGGCTCCTACATATTCTACGAAGATCTTTTATCGGTCGAACCTCTATGTCAAGGATTCAGTTAATCCCGTATGCTATTCCCTTTGTTCTTCGGTATGTTACTTGCCCGAGATTCGATCGTCGGTATCTCTATACCTAGTTCAATCTCGTTACCGGCAAGTCTCTTTACTCGTTCCGTAATACAAGATCTCGTGGCTAACATTTAGTCACATTGTTTGCAAGGCTCATTGTGATGTTGTATTACCGAGTGGGCCCTGAGATACCTCTCCGTCACACGGAGTAACAAATCCCAGTCTTGATCCATGCCAACCCAACAGACACCCTCGGAGATACCTGTAGAGCACCTTTATAGTCACCCAGTTACGTTGCGACGTTTGATACACACAAGGTACTCCTCCGATGTCAGGGAGTTGCATGATCTCATGGTCATAGGAACAAATACTTGACATGCAGAAAACAATAGCAATAAACTGACACGATCAAATGCTACGTTCTTAGTTTGGGTCTTGTCCATCACATCATTCTCCTAATGATGTGATCCCGTTATCAAATGACATCTCATGTCAATGGCTAGGAAACCTTAACCATCTTTGATCAACGAGCTAGTCAACTAGAGGCTTACTAGGGACACAGTGTTGTCTATGTACCCACACATGTATTTGAGTTTCCAATCAATACAATTATAGCATGGATAATAAACTATTATCATGAACAAGGAAATATAATAATAACCAATTTATTATTGCCTCTAGGGCATATTTCCAACAGGTGTAGCCCCCAAGGACCGGGTTGTTTTGCTTGCAACAACCTGGGACTTTTTGAACTTAGTGTTGAATGTTGAAAAATATGGGTTGTCATCTAAGTCGCCAGATATATACTTGTATTTCACATGTGTAGCCCCCAAGGGCCGGCTCATCAGTATGTGATGCGCCGGGTCTTCAATTTGGACTTTATAATCTGCTTGAACAGCTGAATACTGTAGCCCCCAAGTGCCGGGTCTCACGCCTGCGGCGACTTGGGACTTTAGCAATTTTGATCTGAGTAGTGTAGCCCCCAAGTGCTGGGTCAGTAAGAAATACTGGGCTGGGACTTAGAAAAAGATATAAAGGCCGGCTCATCTCCTTGAGATAACAGGGTCTGTTGACAATGTAATGACTTGAAAAACAGCTTGCATTAGCCCCCAAGTGCCGTGGTGCGTGCTTGCAGTGACATGGGACTTGCATAGTTGATATAAACTGGACTTGAATAATGTAGCCCCCAAGTGCCGGGTTGCATGTCTGCGGCGACTCGGGACTATTCCTTCCATTGCAGAATAAAATCTTATCCACTCTCCAGATGATGTTGCTGAAAGCCTTGCATATCAATGTTGAACCATGCTCCTTGCTGTAAGCTGGTATTTTTAAGATGAAGGAATAATAGCCATTACTCTCAAGGGGCTTTGAAAACCTCAATCATCCAATGCTGGTTATGACAACCATAATGAAAAATCCAGCCATGTTGGCTATTTGAGATTTGAATGATATAACCCGGTTTGAAAGAACCGGTTCCTGCAATGTAGACCAGGATATCCATGCATATATGATGCATGGTAAGATGGTGCAATGATGATGCAATGTATGATGTTCTTGCTTTTTCTTCCTTTTTTGTTTTTCGAAGACTCATATATCGGTTCTTCTGGGTGGACTCGCTGCTTGAACTCTTAACAGTACAGGGTCTCTAGTGAGAGTGACCGTCAACTCCTTTGAGCGGCTCAGGGTCTCTAGGCGAGATTAACTGATAAGAGCGCAGCGAACCAGAGAGAGACGCAGCAAACGGCGGGTCATGCCCCCAGGGCCCATAAGCTACCTCTCACGTGACATAAATCCATCGTTTGAACCTTAAACAGTGCAGGGTCTTTTAAAAGAGTAACTGTTTAAGAGTACGAACGGGCCACATAGCGGAGAGTCGGCAGCAGATGGGTGAGTTTATCCTCGCTTTCCGTAAGCCGGCCCTCATGTGACAAGAGCCGCCGGTTTCACCTTGACCAGTACAGGGTCTCTAGTGAGAGTGACTGTCAAATACTTTGAACAGCTCAGGGTCTCTAGCCGAGATTAACTGGTAAGAGCTCGGCGGGTCACCTAGCGGAGCAGCAGCAGCATACAGGCAGGTTTAACTCGAACTTGCGGTGGCTGAAGAGCCGATCAAGAGGGTGTGTAAGCTAAACCCGGTGGGTTAGAAGCCCCCAAATGACCTTGTTGACGGAGTCAACTTTTTGGGTATACAACCCGGCCTTACGGTGGCTGAAGAGCCGATCAAGAGGGTGTGTAAGCTAAACCCGGTGGGTTGGAAGCCCCCAAATGACCTTGTCGACGGAGTCAACTTTTGCACCATCTTGTAAGCCGACATCTTGTAAGCCGCCATCTTTTTTGAAGAAACGACAGAAACTCCAAGTGACTTTATGATGATCCAATAAATTCGGGCACCCATGTTTGAATGGTGCATCACGGCGGTTCGTCCTCTTGGACAACTTTTAATCTTCCGCCAATAATGTAGTAGCCCCCGGAACCAAGTTAACTTCCTTGCAATGACCCGGGGTTCTCGTTGAAAATGACCAAATGTGTCGAGCCATGTCTGTAGCCCCCGAATCTTAAGTCGACTCGAAGAGGCGGCTTGAGAGTCTCCACTGAAGGTTGAGGTTGACCGTGGTGGGTTATAGATGATCTCGTATGAATTGTTTCAATAATCCGGTCGATGGTTCGTCCCGGCTGGTTGTTGAAGTTAACCAAACTGTAGCGGCGGCGACTTGTGCGCCTGTCCGTCGGGCGGCTCGTACAGGCGAACACCGCACCGATATGTCAATGTAGATTGGTCCGCAGGGCGGCGATTCAGAACCGTCCGTTGGGCGGCTCGTACTGGTGTATGCGGCCCCTGACATGTTGATGTAGACGTAGAAGTCAGCCGCGGCGTTTGAAGACGGCACGGTCGCGAGAGACGGCCGCGGCATTGTAAGCCGGTGCGGTCGCGAGAGACGGCCGCGGCGTTGTAAGCCGGTGCGGCCGTGATAGACGGCCGCGGCGCTGTAAGCTGGTACAGCCGCGAGAGATGGCCGTGGCGTTGTAAGCCGGTGCGGTCGCGAGAAACGGCCGCGGCGTTGTAAGCCGGTGCGGTCGCGAGAGACGGCCGCAGCGTTGTAAGCCGGTGCGGTCGCGAGAGACGGCCGCGGCGTTGTAAGCCGGTGCGGTCGCGAGAGACGGCCGCAGCGTTGTAAGCCGGCGCCGACGGGAGAGTCCCCCGCACCGTTGTAGGTTGGTGCAGTCACGAGAGACGGCCGCGGCGTTGTTGGTGAAAACCATACCGCGGATGTGGCGGCTTGCCGTGTCCATTGGACGGCTCATACTGGCGGGTGAGCGCGTACGGTACCGGCGAGTTGATGTAGACCGGGTCGTGAGGACGGCGACTCACGCGCATCCATTGAGCAACGCGACTCGGCCGAACACCAGTACAGAACGATGCTGGCGTGCGCTCCACCTCCGCGGTATAATGCCACATGAATAATTGTCCTGCGTAAAAATATCGCAGGCCAAAGTAATGTTCTCAAAGAAATTAATATGTACTGAAAACAGAAAGGGCAAATAGCACCTGATATTTTGTCGAATGACCGAGGACGTTTTCTCATATGAACGCGGAAGGCAGAGCCGGACTAGCAGGCGCAGTTGTTCTTCTATTGATTTTAATTTAAAAAGAAAAGTAATGACGGAGCACGCCTTGGCACTGCCATATAGTATTGGATCCTCCATCACGTGATCTCTGTCTTCCTTTGTCTTCTCTTATTTCTTGCTTGATTATCACATGAGATAAACTTTTACTCGTGGAGTTCCCATGTGGCCTGATTTGAAGTGTTAGCAAGGATGCGTGTGCACGCACAATTCCCTGACAACATGCAAACGCCGGCCTTGGGACCTGTGGTGTCCAGGCGTTTTGTCCTTCCATCTTGCTGCTCCAGTGTTGTACGCACAGTGCTCTGGTGTGGATACTAATCCTCAAAATTAGGTAGCTTGACACCGTAAATAATGCATCCCGCCAGCTGGATAAGCATACTGAGAGTGGAGCCACCGGACCCCTGCTGCATACCATGAGCAAGATGCATCCCGCCAGCTTCTGAAATAAAACATCCCAAATTGCCTGGCAGTGGCAGGAACCATTCCACCAAAGGAGAAGTTCCTGAATATCTCATCCGGGTCAATATCATCTTCGTAGAAACCATTGTATGAACGGGCAAGAGATGTCGCCCTCCTATTGAATTCCGGTGGCTCGTCAGAACAATCAAGATCGAAACGTTTGTGGCTCTCTGCATCTTTGAGGCACTGGAAGGCCATGGAGACAGCCTTAAAGGCTTCCTCCGAACTGGAAGGCTACGGGCTCACGGCAGAGGCGGAGCTCGCGGCGGCGGCTCAAGGACGAGTGGGGAGGAGCCGATGCGAGGCCATGGCAGAGGCAGAGGCAGAGGTCGTGGCGGCGCGCTCAGCTGCGCCGGCTCGCGGCAGAGGCGGAGGCTCGACCAGGGCGGCTCATGGGAGCGTGGGGAACGGACAAGGTGCGGTCGGAGCAGATGGGAGGCGCGGCAGGCGCGGCCCGGAGCAGGCGCGCAGCGAGGTGTGGTGGAGGTGGAGTTAGTGTCGCAAGGCAGCACAGCAGGCCGGCTCAAGAGGCAGGCGGAGCCAGCTGCTTCGCATCGGGCGAGGCGAACCATGGCGGAGGCGAAGATGAGCCACGGCGCCGGCGGCCGGTGTGGCGAGATGCGATGAGGCGATGCCGCGACTGAGGGGCGGCTCATGGTGGCAGAAGCGAGCGGCAACGGCTCAAGGCGCGGCGGCCCACGGCGCGGTGGCAGCTCTAGGCGCGGGCGGCGGCTCGACGCCTACTCCAGCAGGGGTGGCTCGGCGGTAGCGGTGAGCCAGCGGGCGAAGCCCGGGCGAGCAGAAGGCGTGTGGAGGCGGGGCACGCGCGGCCAAGAGCCGCCCGGAGCAGCGCGTGGAGGCGCGTGGAGGCGGGGCGCGCGCGGCCGGTGCATGAAGCGAGGCGAGGTGGAGGCGTGGGGTGCTGACGCTCGTCGGGGGTGTTTGGAGGACGCAGGGCCGATGGGGACCAGGCGCGGGGGCGGGCGAAGCCGAGCCTGCAACAACGCGGCGGGTGGAGCGAGGCCGAGCCGGCCACGGCGCCTCGGGCGGGGCGCGAGGCCGAGCCGGCCACGGCGCAGCGGCGGCAGGTGGAGATCGAATCCGCGGTGGCCTTCTTCTCTCTTTTTTTTGTTTGACCCGAGTATCTTCAGCGAAATACATCGGAGCTGATGGAAAAAATCCCAATATAGCTAGCCTCCTTGGGAGCAGCAGCCGCCAGAGTAAATCATACCACGTTGGCTGTTTGGTGCCGCGGTATTCATCTGGATCGCAACGCTACATAGGAAAGTTTATTTCCGAACTTGATCCGTACACGAACGACGGAGCCGTCAAATCATGCCTGTCTCGGCGGATCGCACGATGCGGCCGCGTACATACGCAACCCTACTTTTTCCCAGTCTCAAACTCAGGCACGGCGGCTCATGCGATGGAAATCATGTGGCAACTTGCGACGGCGCACACCACGGAACTCTAATTTTGTCTTGATCTCGAATGTTATATTTGCTGTTTCGACCGTTGTTTACGGAGACGATGTGATCTTCTATGCCGGCGCTTCTTCTTTCGCCACATAGCGAGTTTCTCGAGCCTTGAAAAGATCCCTTCAAGAGCACAACATCATCGTGCGACTTGGCCCCACGGTGGGCGCCAACTGTCGTGGTTTTGTCACGGCATGTTGTCCTCGTGAGAGAACTTAGGTGTGAGGCCATCGCAACCATGTGGCGGTTTGAGAGGGATTGGTCGGAATCGAGAGACGCGAGTTTTACCCAGGTTCGGCCCCTCCGATGGAGGTAAAAGCCTACGTCATGCTTTGTGTCTATATTGATGATGATGATGATCTCGATTACAAGGGTGCGGAGTCGCTACCTCTAATCTTGAGAGCCTCTAATCTGTCTATCTCTAATGACTTGAACTTGTCCCTCTTGGGGCGCCTTACCCCTCCTTATATAAGTGGAAGGGGTAGGTTTACATGTAGAGTCCTACTAGGAGTAGGATTAGGACTAGTCTCTCTTGAGTCCTAATTCGGGTCTTGTTTCTCTTGTAAGGGAATCCTTCCTCTCTTTTGGGCCTTCTCTATGAGCCGCCTGGCGCCGGCTTACACGCTGGGCCTTGGGCCTGGTCGTCCTGTGACCCGGTAATAGAGGTGACCTATGAGCCGCCATACGATGGGCCGGGTCATACCTCCTACCGGGTCACCGATGAGTCGCCAAGCTCGGCTGGCGCAGCAGTGAGTCGCCGAGTCCTGGCCGGGTCATACTTCCGGCCGGGTTATACCGCGGGGTATATCCCCAACAGCATCCCTCCATCTATGCCGACGGGGGCCGTCGGCGTAGATCCGGCCGTCGGTATCCCTCCATCTATGCCGACGGGGGCCGTCGGCGTAGATAACACCCCTCCTGCGACGCCACTCCCTTCCCCGCAACCTGATCCACACTCACCCTCGATTCCTTCTCCGTCCACAACTTCCGCTGCGCCGGACACCCCTGCTCCCCTCTTTCCAGCTCGCGCTGTTCCTATAGTCGCCCCGGTCAATGATCACCACATGCGTACTCGTGCCAAATCCGGGTTTCATCAGCCAACTGATCGTCTAAATCTTCATGCTACCCTCTCTCTCTCTTCCGTTCCTAAAAATTATAAAACTGCTCTCCTTGATCCGAATTGGGCTGCTGCAATGCATGAAGAATACAATGCTTTAATTGAAAATCACACCTGACAATTAGTTCCTCGTCCTCCCAATACAAATATTGTTTCCGGCAAATGGGTCTTTCGTCAAAAATTTCATTCAGATGGGAGTCTCTCATGCTATAAAGCCCGTTGGGTATGCTGTGGTTATTCTCAACAACAAGGTATTGATTACGATGAAACTTTTTCTCCTGTTGTTAAGCCCAGCACCATTCGTACTGTTCTTAGTCTCGCTGTCTCCTCCGCATGGCCTATCCACCAACTAGATGTCAAAAATGCATTTCTCCACGGTTCTCTTGACGAAATTGTATATTGTCAGCAACCTCTCGGCTTTGAACATTCTTCTTATCCAAATCATGTTTGTCTTCTTCAAAAATCTCTTTACGGTCTTAAACAAGCTCCGCGAGCTTGGTTTCAACGCTTTTCTACTTTCATCCAAACAATAGGTTTTACTTCTTCGCTTTCTGACACTTCTCTCTTTGTGTATCATCACAATTCTGACACCGCATATCTTCTCCTCTATGTCAATGATATCATTCTCACCGCATCTTCTCAAATCTTTCTAGATCATATTGTTACTCTTCTTCGTTCTGAGTTCTCTATGACTGACCTAGGACTTCTCCATCATTTTTTGGGCATTGCTGTTATTCGTGACACCTCTGGCCTATTTCTTTCCCAACGGCAGTACACTCTCGATCTTCTTAATCGTGCTGGCATGCTTGACTGTCAATCCTCTCGCACTCCTGTCGACACTAGTTTCAAACTTTCAGCCGATGGTGAACCATTCAAGGATGCTACTTTATATCGTAGTTTAACTGGTGCTCTCCAATATCTTACTATCACCCGTCCGGAAATTTCATTTGCTATCCAACAAGCATGCCTCTATATGCATGATCCACGAGTTCCTAATTATAATCATGTCAAGCGTGTTCTTAGGTATTTGAAAGGTACTCTTAATCATGGTCTTCATATCAATAACTCTTCTCCAACTTCTCTCACCGCATACTCTGATGCAGACTGGGCTGGTTGTCCAGACACTCACCGATCCACTTCCGGTTTCTGTGTTTTTCTCGGTAACAATTTGATTTCTTGGTCCTCGAAAAGACAGGTTACGGTCTCCCGCTCATCCGCTGAAGCTGAGTACCGTGCTGTAGCACATGCTGTTGCTGATACTATCTGGCTTCGTCAACTACTCACGGAGCTACATCGACCGATTGAGCAGGCTACTATTGTCTACTGTGACAACACCTCCGCTGTTTACATGTCCGGGAATCCTGTTCAACACCGAAGGACCAAGCATATTGAGATTGACATTCATTTTGTTCGTGAGAAAGTTGCTCTTGGACAGGTTCGGGTGCTTCATTTCCTACTACTGCTCAATTTGCTGACATCTTCACCAAAGGACTAGCTACTACACCATTTCACGACATACGCTCCAGTCTCAACGTCGTCGAGCCTGCCGTTGAGACTGCGGGGGATGTTAGACTAGTCCTTGTATTATACGATTCCTAGTCCTTGTATTAGAAGTTTCCTATCCTAAGTCGGTTTGTAACTCTATTTATACCCATGTATGCGGCACTGCAATATTATCAATCAATAGTTTTATTCATCTATCAAGAAGAACACACCAACTCAAAAAATTACAACTGGAAAGATTCATCGGCTGAGATGAAATCAACAAGAATTCCAACCATTCCAACTAGCATATCAATCCAACAACCCGCGTGAACACAACTAATCGCCTTGCTACTAACCTCGCGAGCAACATCTGTCGGAGCCAGAAAACTCGAGCAAAAAGGAGGAACAGTTTCCGGGAAGAAAGCACGGGTTTCTTTCCTTACGCCGCCCATGGATTTCTTGCAAGCACGGCCGCCATGGCGTCCCCGGCCTCCTCCTCCACCAGCTCCATCTGGTCCTCGAGGTACTTGTGCAGCCGCGCGACCCGGTGGCCATCCGGCTCACTTTCTAGCGGAGGCGATCGTTCACCGCCATGAAAGCAGCGGCCACCCCTAGCCATCATCATTCCCCTCCGCCGGCGGCGGAACCGGACGACGGCGACGGCGAAGGAGAGAAGCAGCAGCCAGAGGAGCACCAGCGGCAGTACGACCGGGAGGAGGCAGATCGCCACGGCCGCAGCACACGCCGACCGGCACGCCCGCACGGCGCGGGGGCACCCCATGCATCTATCTAGAGGGAGGGCGAGGCTGCCATGGATGCCTGGTCGGGTTGCTCTGTTTCCTCCGGGGCAAAGGAGACTATCGTTTTCTTTGCTGACTCTGCTTCTTTAAAACGAAGCGTTTTTATTCATTTTATATGTTTTTTTTCTCTGAAAACATCATATTTTATCTTGTGCTGAAGTGTAAAGCTTCTCCAGCCACTTGTTTCTGTCTTCAACCCCTCATATTTTCTTAGTTCCTTTTATACTTTGTTTACGGTTTGTTTCTAAGAGCAACTCGCAACGACCCAAACGGACGTGCGGTTTGTTCGCTTTTCGTCCGTTTGGGTCGGCCAGTCGGACGGCCGTGTCCGTTATTTCATTTGTGTTGGCTCGGACGCCCAACGACAGTGAGACCCAAATTTGCGCGTGAAAAAAAAACACGTGGCCACATGCAGACGCGAATTAAACCATAATTAAACATAAGTGGCCGGTCAACCGCCGACAAAGTCCACTTAAAACATAATTAAACATTAATAAAAAACGAAGAAAAAGTCCGCGCCCGCACGCTGCCCTATCCATCCACCTTGCCCTTGCCCTTGCCGTCTTCATCGTCGCCGGCCCAGCCCACGGGAATGTCGCCTGGTAGGCTGCCAGGGCAGCCTCCTCCGGCGTCTGCTGCAGCGGCGGCATTGCGGCAAGCCGGGCGCGCTCTTCCTCTTCCTCCTCGAGGCGTATCGCCTCCTCCTCCTTCTCCCACCGCATCTGTCGCAGGTTGTCCACCTCCTCCTCGACGAGCCAGTGCTGCCTCCATTGCTCGAGGTGGGATGCCTCCTCCTTCGGCGTGGCGTTGTAGTGGACGGCCGGCGCGCTCACCCACTCGCGGACCACGCCCTCCCACCCGTACTTCTTGTCTGGAAAAGTGGGTGGTGGCGGCGAGCGCTTCCGCGAGGGCTTCGGCTCCTCCTTGGGGCTCGACGGTGGGCGGCGGCGGCGGTGGAACCTCCGGGACGAACAACGGGGCGTGGACGGAGTCCCCCGCAGCCAACAAGGCGAGGGCGCGGTCCAGGCCGTCCCACTGGGCGTCCTCCCCGAGCCTGCTGGCCTCCAGCGCCTGCTGGAGGGCCAGCTCGAGGGCCGCTTGGTACGCCGCCTCTTCGCCCGCCTCCTCCGGCAGGACCTCGGGGGGCGGAGGAGGGATGGAGTGGTCCACGTGGACTCCCCGTCGGCGCTCCTCCTCGTGCTCTATCGCGAAGCAGCGCTCCCAGTTGGGGGAGTCTAGCGCGTAGGCACGTTGCGCCCTGAGCTCCGGCGTGAGGGCCGCGCAACGCCGGCGAACCTCCTCTGTGTGCGCCCGCGCGGATCGGGGCACTGCCGGAATGGGGATCCGTTGCGGATCCAGATGCCAACCATGGGGCAGGTTGACGTCTGGATACTGCAGCGGCTGGCGGTACTGCTAGTGCCACCGCGCCTGGTGGACTGGTATGTACAGCCGGACCCGCGTCGGTGGGGAGCCTCGCCTAGCAGGCGGTGGTGGCGGCGGCGAGCGCCCGCGGGAAGAGCTCGTGCTGGCGCTCCCCTTGCCCTTGCCCTTCCCATTGAAAAACCCCATGGAGGGTGGCTGGCTGGCTTCTAGGGTTTGTGGTCGTCTGCGAGGGAGCAGGCGTGGCCAGATGTGGACGGGAAGGGGAAGTGGATGAGGCCGGCCCCGCCGCACGTTTGGATTAAAAAGGACGACGACCAGGAGCTTCCTGTCGCTGCCAGGTGGGCCAGAGGTGGGTGGTCGCGTTTAATACGACCGCGGGTGCTAGTTGCGCGGCCGACATGTGGACCCGAGGCGGACGCGTTGAGGACACGGGGCGCGTCTGGTTGTGTCCGCGAGGACGCATTTCAGGCGCATTTTTGGGCCGGGAATGGGTCCGCGCGGACGCGAAGCGGACATTTTTTGGGTTTGGGTCGCCGCGTTGGGCCTCCGCTTTTGTCCGCACCGACCCATACGGATGCAGGCGGATGATTTGGGTCGCTGCATTGGAGTTGCTCTAAGTAAATTACTCTCTGAATTATGAGGACCGTTTGCCAAAAATAAATAATATAACGATGACAATATTTGGCGCTATGACCTCTCTAAAGCTATGGATATAGTAGCTTTTTTATAGTCCAATTTAGCACTTCCGAAATATTTAGTTAAGCATAAAATTGCGAACTAAGCGTAGCTTATATGGCTAGGTTCTTTGTGATGGAAGCAACCCATTAGGATTGTATTCTAGACTTGGGACTAATGCTTGCGTTTTTCTGAATTTATTGCCGGCTTTCTAGAAATGTTTCTTCTATGAAGGAGATGTTTCCGTCGATTACGAGTCGCATGTGCTAGCTTTATCAATCTCAAGATGTGATACTAGATGAGCGTATATGTGTGTATGTGAACACCTGCGATTGTATCGTGTTAAAAAAGTTAAGCATAAAAGTTATATCAGCAAGCTTTTGGGGACGATTAGTTTTTTGGTCACCTTAAGATATGATGATGCCATGGTCATTTCGCATTGACATTTCCTAGCTACATCTAGCGTTAAACCAAGCAACACAATACCAGTCTGGCTTGCTTTTTTGGGTCCAATAATTCATCCCTCCACATATACTCCCTCCGTCCAAAAATACTTGTCATAGGAATGGATGTACTTAGATGTATTTTAGTTCTAGATACATCCATTTTTATTCATTTGTGAGACAAGTAATTCCGGACGGAGGGAGTAGTATTTAATAATACTAGCTAGACAAGGATTGATGGCAATGGATTGGATAGGACATATGATCATGGAGAACATGGAGTAGGAGGTAATTGAATCATTGCATGATTCCCTTTCTGTTGCTAGAGTGGTGCTTCCTTGATTTTACCTTTTTTTTATACGATGCTCTTGCTGATTCTTTTTTGTGGGCATTTTCCTTGTGATTGTTAACAGTTGTGGCAGGCAGGGCCAAAACAGGATTAGGCCGGTGGCGACGGGCGGGAGAGGGCACGTGGATGACAGGATGAGGCGTCACCGCGTCAGCTCCACGCCGGATGCTGCACGCAATGGCCGACGCACCGGCCGCTGCGAGTCTGACAAGGCATCACCGACCAAGTGGCCGCTAGCAGGTCTCCACGTCTGCTGTTTCCACGCGCTCAACAGCAAAGTGTGTACATCTCAGGACTCGGGCCGCTCGTTTGGATCGAAATGAACACAAATCACGTGTAACGTAAAATCTAATCTGAATCTTTGCGGGCACATTCGGCTCCACGGTCATGTCCGTGTCTCCGCTCTCAAGAACAAAGTTTGTAGCGAACCAAACTTGATTGGATGGTTAGAGAAATAGTGGTATCTCCGGCCCATCAGGGTTTAAGTCTTGATGCTTGCATTATTTCTGGATTTATTTTAGAATTTTCGGTTAAGCCCATTCAGTGGGAGGAGACGTTTCAGTCGTCGACGAGGCACCTACGATGATTTGTGCATGTGTGCTTTCATATGGGTTAGTGTATGCGCGTATATATGAGCGCTTGCGTTTGTACTGTGTTAAAAAACAAAATGTGTACATCACACACATGCTTAGAGCATCTACCGCCGGACATATCCCATATACATCCGCGAACGTGCCAGGACCGTGATCGGTGAAAGGACGTGGATGTCGCCTAGAGGGAGGTGAATAGACGCTTTAAAATAATAATGGTTAGCTTGAACAAATGCGGAATAAAACTAGCGTTTAATTTGTCAAGCACAAAACCTAAAACAATTAGGCTCACCTATGTGCACCAACAACTTATGCTAAGCAAAATAAACAACTAGTGATAGCAAGATATATAGCAAGAAACAATATGGCTATTATAAAGTAAAGTGCATAAGTAAGGGGTCGGGTAAGAGATAACTAAGGCACACACAGACGACGATGTGTCCCGAAGTTCACACCCTTACAAATGCTAATCTCCGTTTGAAGTGGTGTGGAGGCACAATGCTCCCCAAGAAGCCACTAGGGCCACCGTAATCTCCTCACGCCCTTGCACAATGCAAGATGCCGTGATTCCACTAAGGGACCCTTGAGGGCGATTACCGAACCCGTACAAATGACAACCCTTGGGGGCGGTCACCGAACCCGTACACTTTGGTAACCCTTGGGGCAGTTACCGGAACCCGTATAAATTGCTCGGGGCAATCTCCACAACCTAATTGGAGACCCCAACGCTTGTCCGGAGCTTTACACCACAATGATTGAGCTCCGAGGCACCACCAACCGTCTAGGGCGTCAAAGCACCCAAGAGGCACGAGCTCTAGGGTGCCCAAACACCCAAGAGGAATAAGCTTCTCAAACTTCACTTCCACGTATCACCGTGAACAACTCAAACCGACACAACTAATGCAATGGCAAAAACACACGAAGTGGTCAAGTCCCTCACTCCCAAATCCCACCACAACAACAAAAGCTATGGAGGAATATAAGAGGAAGAACAAGGACCTCACAAAGAACTCCAAGATCTTGATCCGAGGGGTTCCCTCACATAGAGAAGAAAGTGATTGGTGGAAATGTAGATCTAGATCTCCTCTCTCTTTTCCCTCAAAAAGGAGCAAGAATCATTGAAGCGATTGAGAGTTAGCAAGCTTGAAGAAGGTCCACAATGGGAAAAGAACACGAGCTCAAAGGATGAGGAGCAATGGGGAAAAAGACCCCCTTTTATAGGTGGGGGAAAATCCAACCGTTATGCCCCAGCCCGCACACAAGCGGTACTACCGCTGGGAGCGGTACTACCGCTCAACAACTGCTCCAGAACCCGTGAAAAACGACGAGTAACAAAAGACTTTAAATAAGCGGAAGTAGCAACAGCAGCAAGCAGCGGAAGTACAGCGTGAGGCGGTACTACCACTGGGGATGGAGCGGTACTACCGCCTTTGCCGGTACAACCACCCATTACTACCGCCCTACCATCGTTGAGTGAAAACGAGAGTCCAGAGCCTAAAAAATAAGGGGAAGTGGAGCGGTAGTGACGGGCGGTACAACCGCTTCGCACTACCGTGCCACTACCGTGCAGTCTGACATGAAAAGACGAGACGCCCCAGAGGCAGCGGTAGTAGCCGCGGCACTGGACAATGGTACAACCGCTTATAAGCGGTACTACCGCTGGCAAGATCGGTATTACCGCGTGAACATGGAAAAACTGTCCACAGACTAAAACTGCAATAACTTTTGCATACGAGCTCCGAATTGAGCAAACTCAAGCTTGTTGGATAGAGGACGACAAGAGCTATCCAACAGCGATGGAGAATAAATGCCACTAGGATAAGGAAGATGACCTTCCCAAGTATTATCCGGCAAAATCTTCAACACCGAAAACACAAAAGATGCATATGAAATCCGTTTTCGATGAGCTTGAGCTTATCACGATGAAGACCATAAGCTCCAAAACTGACATAGCGAAAAGCCAACAAGAACCAAGAAAGATGATGATGCCAAGAATGCAATAGTTTGAGCTCTATACGAACGATACGATCAAGCTACTCACTCGAGAGCCCCCCTTGATAGTATGACAATTGATCCTATAAGCCGGTCTCCCAACTAACACCATGAGACCAGTAAAATAGAAAACCTATCAAGCACAAACCTTTGCCTTGCACATAGTCCACTTGAGCTAGATGATGATGATCTTGTCCTCCTCAAGATTGACCACCTTTCTTGATTACGCCGACTCGATGAAGACTACTATATTGCTCCCCCATGCTCCACTATGGGGGAGCCTCTCTTTGGCGCATCTCCACATGTCCATTATCACCATAATGGACGACAATCTTCAAGCATGTGATCTCTTCGTGATGCTTCACTTGAACTTGCACACCGCAACCTTGATGACGATCACCACTTGATGTCATTCTCCATGGGTTGTATGGGATCTTCCTCTTGATTCAAGCCCATGGAAATATACCTAACCCCACAAAGAACACTCACAAAGATCATGGATTAGTACACAAAGCGTAATGGCAATACTTACCATACCATGAGATCACATGATCCCACTTGGTACATATTCTATGCTTTGTGTGTTGATCAACTTGAATCACTCTTTGCCTTAGTCTTGATCAACCTTGTATCTTCTCTTCTCTTCATAGAGATGATGTCTTGAAGGTAAACATGAATGTTCACACAATCTTTTCTTCAAGACATGTTTGCAATAAGCTCAACTCTCACATGGCCAATCTTTGGATAAATCCTTGAATACCACCTTGGTCATCACATAAACTCCTTAAAACCAACAAATGGACTTCAAGAAATGCCTATGGACAAATCCTTGAAGTAAAACTCAAAGCAATCATTAGTCCATAGGGATTGTCATCAATTACCAAAACAACACATAGAGAAATATGCTCTAACAATCGGTCACCCTTTAAATGGCCATGTCTGTCGAGGGAACGAGCCTGACAATAGTACTGGTGTACGAATGAGGGTGGAGCCTAGCTAAGGCACATGTGTATCACTTGGATTTAGCGAGTTCGGGCCCCTCTCGGAGAGGTAAAGACCCTATGTCTCGTGCCTGGGGGCTTGTGTTTTCTCTAGGGGTGTATGGTTACAATGGATGTTGAACCCTTGTCCTGGAGCTCAAGGGCGACTTATATAGAGTACGCCTGGGCCCGTTGAGCGTCATTACAAGGACAATTAATGCGAGTAACTACGGGAGGTACTAGAAACGACAGCCCTAACTACAACAGTTACAGGTAACGGTAGCCATGACTGCACTTCATCTATGGTGTTAAGTCCTTCAGTTGTTGTAGCTCCCACGTCATCCACGTCTCTTCTCTGTCCGAGTGCCGGTGTCTGGCCGACTGGCTGGAAGGCGTCCGAGTGGCTCCATGGATCCGAGTGGACTCGGTTCATGCATCCGAATGCATCTGTAGTCCTGAGACTTTAATGACCGTGTGGGGCCCTAGGTGGGTCCTTGATGCTGGTCCATGACCCTACCACTAGTAGGTGACCCCATCATTAGCCCCCGAATCGGTTGAGTGTTAATTGGTCGAGTGGACGACACTTCAGAGTGTCGTCGGCGCCTCGGGGGTGCCTGGAAAGTAGCTCGGGGCTTTTTTCCACTCGGTTCTAAGATGAAGCCACAACGGATTCAGGATTGAAGATTTCTGAATGATCGGACTGGTTTGACCGCCATGTGCAATCAGATGGTACTCAGTTGTCTCTTAGGAGAGACAGCCTAGTGACTCGTGTGCGAGTCTGCTAGGAACTCCGAGTGATCGCGTAAGAGTGAGGGGCGACCCTCCTTGTGTCCCCGGGGACCTCCTTCGATCACGCCCGCGAGCATCCGGAGTGAACAGGGACCCGCGGGGGGTATTCGGCGGACCGAAACGCGTTGTTTTGGGCAAGTGGACATGGAGACCACTCGGGCCAAATCGCAACGAAAATTCCGCGGATTTGAAACGTGGGTGCCGCGTGCGCGCGTGGAAGCGGTTGCGCCGCGGTAGTGGGGAAAGTGGGCGCGGCGCCTCAATTACTGTATTGGGAATTCCGCTACATGCCTCACAGGCGCTATTCGCGGGATTTTGCAGATCTCCGCCGCGTCCGCTGATTGATGGCTGGAGATACGCCTGTTAGGGGTATAAGAGCGGCGGGCGGAGAGAGAGATGGAGTATCCGATCTCATTTTCTCCCCTGTCGACTCCTTCGCCACTCCGCCGCATCCAGCTGCCACTTTCCCACCAGCAACTCATTCCCTAGGGCCAGCCTAACTGCAGCAAATGACGAGGAGCACGACTGCGAAGGTCAAGCGGGCGAAGAAGGGCTCACGCGGGTCCTCCTCGAGCGCTGTTGCGTCGACGGGGCAGATACAGGGCGACTGGCTGGTGTCGCGAGTCACCGAAGGCTGCCTACTGGATTAGAGAGCCAAGGGCTCATGGCTGCCGGGAGCTGGCGACTATCAGAGGCGGGCGAGCTCGAGCCGTTGCCACATGGGGACGAGCGAGTCTTCCTGGTGACCCACATCGAGCGAGGTTTCTCTCTGCCCCCGCATCCATTCTTTCGTGCTTTCCTCGACTTTTTTGGGGAGCAACTCCACCATCTTCCCCCTAATGCCATTTCTTATCTGGCCGCTTTTGTCTCCCTCTGCGAAAACTTCATTGGTTGTCCTCCCCATTGGGGGCTTTTCAAACATATCTTTACCTGTCGAGCCATGACTATGAAGAAATCCTTTCTGAAAGGGGAGAAAACCAATGTAGTTCAGTTGTTTGGCGGTTTAGGCATACAACTTAGGGGGAAGGGTAGTTTCCCGCAAATGTCATTTCCCGACTCAGTGAAGGGCTGGCAGGATTATTGGTTTTACTGCAAGGATGTTTCAGTCGTCCCCGGTCAGTCGGGCCTCCCACCGTACTCGGCGAAACGAGTGCGGTCGCTTCCGTCGCTGACTGTGTCAAAGGAGGAGAAGACAGACGTAGATATCTTGGTGATTGCGGTGGTCGCCCTAGTGAGGAAAGGCGTCAACGGGATGGACCTGTTGGAGGTCTTCTTCTAGCGGTGGATCCAGCCTCTGTAGGCAAGGGCCCATCCCATGTGGATGTACGAGGGGCTGAGTGACCCTATGAGGACCCACCTGGAGGATCTCAACACGAAGGCGCTAGAGGCGAAGCTCATGGCTATCACCCCGATGCGGGACAACCCTAGGGGGACCAGGCTGGTGGCCCCCTTCGCCAAGGAGAACTCGCGGATTGAGGTAATCTTGAGTTTGTCTTGCCCAAGTGATTTCTGCACTACTTGACTGTTCTTTGACTTGGGTGTTTTCTGTCTTTTCACTCGTCAGAGTTTCAGGGAGATGGTGAGTGTAGTGCCGGTTGTGAACCGCACACCTATTGATGTGGAGAGCGACACCGAGCATCAGGATGGCTCAGGAGGTGAGGATGACGACGACGATGGAGGCGACGAGATCGAGGGGGACGACGATGACCCTAAGGAGGGAGATGAGGCAGAGTCCTATCCGCCGGAGGATATCCCGAGTGAGACTCGCTCCAAAGCATGCCAAGACCCAGGAGTCCGTACCAGAAGCGCCAAGGAGCCGAGGGCCTCCAAACCGACTGCGCGGACCCCTCCGACCCGCAGCTCGAAGCACGAACGGGGCGAATCTGCCGAGTCGCCCGAGAAGGCGGCCAAGCATCCCAAGATCCCAGCAGCCAAACCTCAAAAGGCAGGTTTGCCGCGGATCAAGGTGAACGTGCCCGTGGCATCAACGTAAGCATCCTTGTCGTTTGTTCTTTCCTTTTCGAGTGCTGAATTTGAACTGATGTCCAACTGATTCCTTTCCGAGTGAATTTGAACTGATGTCCGACTGATTCCTTTCCGAGTGAATTCGATCGCCTCACTCGACCCTAAGGTTCCGGAGAAGGGCCAAGCGGAAGCTGATGCCACGTCTTCCAAAGGTACTCGTCGCATTCGGCTTGATTTCATTTGACTGTCACGTTTCTCCCAAGCCTTCGACGTCCAAGTGACATGTCACTTCAATTCGTTGATCTTGATCTTTCGCAGGACCACGTGAGGTGATCGAGCTCGATGGGGACGACAAGGCCGACCCGCCAAACCTTCCAATCGACAATGATGTCGTGATGCAGGACGCCTCCCCTTCCCGAGTGACCAGGGTGTCTCCAACCAAGACTCTAGCCCCGATCGTTGATCAGGGTGATGCTCCGAGGATCAAAGCCGCACTCGGAGGCGCCCCGCCTACCCCTTCGACGGTCTCTACTGCTGCCAACCTCTTCACATTACACCATGTCCCAGAGGATCAGGTGGGCGCGAGAAAGGAAGCCTTGATCCAGATGGAGCTGATGAACGACTGGCTGAAGGAGGCGTACGATGCCAACGAGGCTTTGAAGAAGAACGTCCAAGTAAGTATTCTCGTAAGTATCAACTCCAGTCGGGAAGTATGACTTGCATGTAGTGTGGTTTGTTTTTTGTTTTCGGTCCCAAGTGGGTTTGTGCAGGGCACACCCACTAGGTGTTCTCCAGGTCCGGTGGGGGCGCACTGAGCGCACCCACTGGGTGTAGTCCTCGAGACTTCTGATATGTCTCAAACGTATCTACTTTTCCAAACACTTTTGCTCTGGTTTTGTCCTCTAATTTGCATGATTTGAATGAAACTAACCCGGACTGACGCTGTTTTCAGAAGAACTACCTTGGTGTTATTTTTGTGCAGAAATAAAAGTTCTTGGAATTGGACGAAACTTTTTGTGGATTTTTTTGGAACATATAATGAATTTTGGAGCGAAGAGCTGCCAGAGGGGGTGGACCAGAAGGCCACCACGCAACCGGCCGCACCCCCCCAAGGGCGCGGCCAGATGGCTTGTGGGGCCCTCGTGGCCCCTCCGACCCTAATTCCAACTCCATAAATTCACATCCACGGAAAAAAAAAATCAGAGAGAAGATTTCATCGCATTTCACGAGACGGAGCCGCCGTCACCTCCTGTTCTTCCTCCGGAGGGCTGATTTGGACCCTGTTTTGGGCTCCAGAGAGGGGAAATCGTCGCCGTCGTCATCACCAACCCTTCTCCATCAACACCGCCATGATGCTCACCACTGGGAGTGAGTAATTCCTTTGTAGGATTGCTGGACAGTGGTGGGATTGGATGGAATTTATCATGTAATCTTGTTAAGTTTGATAGGGCTTGATCCCTAGTATCCACTATGTTGTAAGATTGATGTTACTATGACTTTGCTATGCTTAATGCTTGTCACTAGGGCCCGAGTGCCATGATTTTAGATCTGAACCTATTATGTTTTCACGAATATAAGAGTGATTTGGATCCTATCTTGCAAGTTATATGTACCTATTACATGTAATGATCCGCATAACCCAAGGTGACAATAATTGGGATTCTTTCCGGTGATTGCCGTAGTTTGAGGAGTTCATTTATTCACCATGTGTTAATGCTTTGTTCCGGTTCTCTATTAAAAGGAGGCCTTAATATCCCTTAGTTTCCAATAGGACCCCGCTGCCACGGGAGGGTAGGACAAAAGATGTCATGCAAGTTCTTATCGCAAGCACGTATGACTATATACGGAATACATGCCTACATTACATTGATGAATTGGAGCTACTTCTGTGTCACGCTAGTGTGTAACTGTTATATGATCAATGTCATCTAAATCATTATCCATCACCGATCCACGTGCCTACGCGTTACATATACTGAATCTTGCCAAGTTACTATTGCTATTGTTACTGTCATACTTGCTACAAAACTGCTACTGTCACTATTACTATTACTTTTGCTACTACTATTTGCCGTGCTACTAAATCTTTGCTGCAGAGAGATATCCTCGGTGCGGTTGAATTGACAACTCAACTGTCACGGCTAATAAATATTCTTTGGCTCCCCTTGTGTCGAATCAATAAATTAGGGTGAAATACTACCTGAGGGAGTCCAGGATTAAGGGGTCCTCGGACTGCCGGCCTATTTCTCATAGGCCGGGCTCATGGGTCGCTCGCTGAGGATGGGATTGATCGAAGGCCTCGTCGCTATGGAGGAGACCTCAGGAGTCGTGGCGTGTCTTTCAAGTTTGAGATAGTAGATTAGGCATGTTTTTTCCCTTCGGTGGGCAACCGACTATGTGTAACCCTAATGACCCTTGGCGCCTATATAAGCCGAAGGGTTTTAGATTGTAGGACAGAGAAACTCATCTAGGGTTTTAGCTAGTCGATCTCGAGGTAGATCAACTCTGTAACCTTCATACCATCAATATAATCGAGCATGACGTAGGGTTTTACCTCCATAGGAGGGCCAGAACCTAGGTAAACATCGTCTCCTTCGTCCCCTTGTTACCATCGATCCAGGACTCACAGCTCGGGACCCCCTACCCAAGATCCGCCGGTTTTGACACCGACATTGGTGCTTTCATTGAGAGTTCCGCTGTGATCACCAAAAGAATCGATGGCTCACCTTCTCATAAGCCATGGAGTCTGTAGCCAGGATGTCTCTGTCCCTGGTCAGATCCCCGCAGGCGGCAGTACCATGTCGCATGCCGATCCGACTGACCATCTTGGCCAGATCGGAAGTTTCTTCCCCGACCAAGAAATCAGATTTGGGAACCTAGAGTTCCTCACTGATTCACGGGGAGAACTTGTTTGGATGAAGCCCTCAACTCTCATGGAGGAGCCCGCAGAGCCCGACACCTTGACGCCGTAAGCATCGGGCATCGCCTCTGAGGTGGCCTCTACCCTCGGGCCGTCTAGAACGCCCAACCCCGTCGATACGCCCGGATCCGCCGCGGCCGAATACGGACGGGATTCGCCTCCGAGCGATCCTGGGACCAGGGCGCTGCGGATCGACCCCGTGCGCTTCGGCGAGACATACTCCGCCGACGTCTCGTCCCTGAACGAGCTACTGGATCAGATTCGAACCATGGGCATGACCGACGACCGGATCGGGTTTAAATCTGACGATAGGGAGATTCGCACCCCCTCGGTCACTCACTTAGTCGCCACCGTCGAGTGTCCGGCTGGAGGCTCGTCCCCCCAGCAACCGGAACTAAAAACGGTTTATATCCCAATTCCCGATCGTCAAGATCTCCCTTGTAACCCAGACTCTGGAGTTCGCTCCGGAAATAGTTCGGGATCGATCCCCGATCTAGTGCGCAACTCGAACTCCGCGCCGAACGATCCTGCGAACGAGGCGGGCTCCAATTCCCCCGTGCCGAACCCCGTGATTCTGGACTCACATCGTGGCGCGGAACTAAATTTTTTCCCACCCACCACCCAAGTCGAGAACTCAAGCATCGCAGGAGAGTCCAAGTCTTCGGACTTACGGGATGTCAAACAATTACCAGGGGAGTCGGTTCACCACTTTTGGGCTAGACTCCTCCTCGTTAGAGACAGAGTACCAGGCTCTAGTGACCAGGAGATAATGGCAACTTTCAGTCGCAATTGTCATGATGAAGGGATCCTCAACGCCCTATCCCGTCGATACATTCGCGGCTTCACCGAACTATCGGACCTGGTACAAAAATACTGTGCCATGGAGAGCACCTGGCAAGCCGAACGGCTACTTTCGGAACCAGACTTTACCGAACACCCTAGAGGAGATCGGAAAAAGCGGATACCTCCGAAGTGGCTAGCCGAACACGAACCCACCGAAAAGAGAAATAGACTCCCTACGGGGGCCAGAACTGTCCTTGACGGACTATTGGACAAGCCATGCCCTATACATTCTGTATTGCTGAACACAAGCCCGACTCACAGCCTCAGAGCTTGCTGGGTCGTCAGGCAGGTCGCAAAAAGTGGAGAGGCCATCCTCGAGGCACTACCGCCCAACAGGTGCTCCACAACGCCACCAGAATACAATGCTGAAGTCCTGACGATCTACGAAACATTCCCCTCTAGGAACAGGAGGAAAAGAGCTCTTAGAGAACTCAAACAGGTCTACCATGTGGCGGCAACAAGTTCATGGGCAGACATACCAATCACCTTCGGAGACATTGACCAACCAACCATCCGTCCCGGTCAAACACCGGCCGCACTGGTCCTAAACCCCATCGTCGATGGTTTCAGGCTACAGAAGGTGCTAATGGATGGTGGCAGTGGTTTAAACCTCATCTACGAAGACACCCTGGAAAAAATGCAGTTCGACCGATCTCGCATCGAGCACAGCAACACAACCTTCCGGGGGATCATCCCTGGGAAAGAGGCGCGTTGTTCAGGACGTATCACCCTGGACGTAGTGTTCGGCACGCCCGAAAACTACCGATCTAAAGAACTTCTCTTCCATATCGTGCCCTTCCCCAGTGGCTACCACGCCCTGTTGGGGCGTGACGCCTTCACAAAATTCCAGGCTATACCCCATTACGGGTATATGAAGCTCAAGATGCCAGGCCCAAACGGGGTAATCACAGTCGCCAGTGATCCGAATATAGCCCTTTGAGCTGAGAACAAAATAGCAGCGCTCGCCCTCGAGGCACTAGCTGAGACCTTTGCTGTAGAGGAATTAACCGCACTCCGGTCAACAGTGGACAAGGACGATGTGATCCTTAGCAAAAGGCCCAAACCCACGTCCTTTAAACCTGCAAAAGAAATTGTTAAATTTCAGGTGCACCCAACGGACCCTAATAAGACAGCGTCCATCGGAGCTCAGCTGGAGCCTGGACCCCATGGTGGACGAGGCGCTGCGAGCATTCTTACAAGAAAACTGGGACATCTTCTCCTGGCATCCTTCCGATATGCCAGGAATCCCACGGCGGCTGGCAGAACATAGTCTGAATATAATCCCAGGCTTCAAACCCGTCAAAAAGACTCTACGCCGCTTTTCCGAGCCTAAACGACAAGCTATGGGTGAAGAACTAGCCAAATTGCTAGAGGCCGGATTCATACGGGAGATCAAACACCCCGAATGGTTGGCAAACCTGGTGATGGTACCGAAGAAAGACAAATCCTGGCGGCTGTGCGTCGACTTCAAAGACCTTAACAAGGCCTGCCCTAAGGACCCTTTCCCCCTACCACGCATAGACCAGATTATTGACGCCACAGCCGGAAACGACTCACTGTGCTTCCTCGATGCTTACTCCGGATACCATCAGATCAAAATGAAGGAATCCGATCAAGCTGCAACCGCATTCATCACCCCCTACGGGCCATTCTGCTTCAACACAATGCCTTTCGGGCTAAAAAACGCTGGGGCTACATACCAGCGCATGATCCAGACTTGTCTTAAAAAACAGGTTGGTAAAACAGTCGAGGCATACGTGGACGACGTGGTCATTAAAATCAAACACGTCAGCCAGCTGATCGATGACCTAAGGCAAACCTTTGCCAGCTTACGCGAGTACGATATACGACTCAATCCGGAGAAATGTGTCTTCGGAGTTCCCGCTGGTAAACTGCTCGGATTCATTGTTTCTCATAGAGGAATAGAAGCGAATCCGTCTAAGATCCGTGCCCTATCGGAACTTGCAATTCCCACAGAGCTAAAGCATGTCCAAAAGTTGGCGGGTTGCGTGGCGGCGTTAAGCCGCTTTATTTCCCGTCTCGGTGAAAAGGCTTTACCGCTCTACAGGTTGCTGAAACGGACCAACAGTTTCGAATGGACCGATGAAGCAGCTGCTGCGTTAGAGGAAATTAAAACACTGCTGGCAAGCAACCCCATACTCACAGCACCAGGCGCCGGTGAACCAATGTTATTGTACATATCAGCCACCAACCAAGTGGTTAGCGCAGTGCTCGTCGTCGAACGAGAGGAGGAGGGTCACAAATTCCGGATACAGAAGCCGGTCTACTATGTGTCAGAAGTACTAACGCAATGCAAGTCCAGATACCCGCATTACCAGAAGATAGCCTATACAGTATTTATGGCATCACGGAAACTAAGACACTATTTTCAAGAGTGTTCGGTCACGGTGGCATCCGAAGTACCCCTGAACGACATAATCAATAACAGGGACGCCACCGGCCGCATAGCCAAATGGGCCATTGAACTCCTTCCTTTCGAAATCGCCTATAAGCCACGACGAGCTATTAAATCTCAGGTGTTGGCAGATTTCCTCGCTGAATGGACGGAGGCCGAGCTCCGCAGGGAATATAGTACATACTCCCATTGGACGATGTACTTCGACGGATCCAAAACACTGACCGGACTGGGGGCTGGAGTTATTCTCACATCTCCCATAGGCGACAACGTCCGATACGTGTTGCAAATCATGTATGCCGATTCCAACAATGCAGCCGAGTACGAAGCACTTTTGCACGGTCTTCGGATGGCAGCTTCCATGGGTATACAACGGCTGGAGGTACGGGGAGACTCCAACTTGGCCATCTCTCAAATCAACGGCGAATTCGATGCCAAAAACCCGAAGATGGCGGCATATAGAAACGCCGTCCTTTAAATATCCGCACGGTTCGAGGGGCTGGAATTCCATCATGTCGCTAGAGACAACAACCAGGCCGCTGACATACTGGCCCGCATGGGGGCCAAACGCGACCCTGTCCCAAAAAACACTTTCCTTGAACGGCTCTTCAAGCCATCGGTGGTTTGGCAGGACGACAATAAGGGCGCCGGATCCATCAGCGCGGAAGAGGTTGTTCCCCCTATAAATGAACCAGACGACCAAATCATCGGCGGCTCCATAATGGACGAAACGCCTTCGGCTCATGAGGTCATGGCAGTAATTGCACCATGGACCGAGCCCTTCCTCGCTTACCTTCTTCGCCAAGAACTCCTCGACGATCAGACATAGGCAAGACGCATAATTCGGCGCTCTAAGGCCTATAAAGTCCACGAGGGTGAGTTATACAAGAAAAGCACCACTGGAGTACTCCAGTGGTGCATATCTGAGGAAGAAGGAAGGCAGCTTTTGGCCGAAGTCCACGCAGGAATGGACGGCCATCACGCCGCGGCAAGGGCCTTAGTAAGCAAGGCCTTCCGGGCTGGTTTTTTCTGGTCCACCGCTCGAGCAGACGCCCAGTCACTTGTCCAGCATTGCGTGGGCTGTCAACTTTTTGCAAATCAAAGCCACATGCCCCCAACAACTCTCCGGACTATTCCGATTACCTGGCCTTTCGCGGTCTGGGGGCTGGATATGGTCGGACCACTTAAAGGGGGGACCAAAAAGAATAAATATCTGCTGGTCATGGTTGACAAGTTCACCAAATGGATCGAAGCAAAACCTGTCAAATCAGCCAAGTTCGGACCAGTGGTCGACTTTATATCTAGCGTGGTACACCGTTACGGCGTCCCCTACAGTATAATAACGGACAATGGATCCAACTTCACCGCCCAAGAGGTAAAAGACTGGTGTACAAAGATGGGCACCAAGCTCGATTACGCATCGGTGTATCACCCGCAGACTAATGGACAAGTCGAACGGGCCAACGGCCTCATCATGAGTGGTATTAAACCACGTCTGGTCCGATCTCTTCATGAGTCCGACTGCCATTGGGTGGAGGAGCTTGACTCCGTTCTGTGGGGCCTGCGTACCACCCTGAATCGATCAACAGGATACACACCGTTCTTCATGGTCTACGGGGCAGAAGCAGTCCTTCCTTGTGATATTATTCACGATGCACCAAGGGTGCACATGTACGAAGAAAAGGAGGCCGAGTTAGATCGGCAGGACGACTTGGATGCCTTAGAAGGAGAGCGCGACATAGCGCGGGCTCGCTCTACTTTTTATCAACAGCAGGCCTGGCGTTACCAAAGCAGGGAGGTCAGGGCAAAAGCGTATAATGTGGGTGAACTCGTCTTACGGCTCCCCGAGAAGCAAAAGCATAAACTCAATCCCAAATGGGAGGGCCCCTTCATAATCGACGAAGTACTCGCAGGAGGGGCTTATCGTCTTCAAAGCCCGCCAGATAACCGCCTCGAACAAAACCCATGGAACGCAGCTCGTCTTCGACGTTTTTACGGCTAGACCGGTGTCGTCATACTTTTTACCCTCCTTTTTATTTTCTTTCTTTTCATTTTCCTTCCCTTCCACCTTGATGTTTGGCAGGTTCGGATTTTTTCTCTCCCCAAGTCTATGTTCGGCTAAACCGAGCTCGTGTTAAGTCTTTCGGCATACATCCTCAAATGTTAGACCCGAATAAAACACCCGGGGGCTTCTTCCCGAAGCCGATGATTATATATTTTAAGCATCTGTTCACATTTCCTGTGTATGCATGTTTCCCTTGTCGATTTTTAAGCCATTATATGCATCAATTCGAACTAAGATTTTTGACAAGCTGGGTTGCCTCGCTCCTGTGTTTACCCTCTACGTTCCTGATTGTTCGGCTAGAGGGTAAAGGGAGCACCTCTGCGATTGCTATGACCAGGTTATCCGGATAAGTACCTCAGACGGGTGAAGCCAAAAGCTAGCTATCCTTAGTAGAAAATTGGTCGGCTACGACGGAAGCAACAAATAAAATTATGGTTGTTATTACCATTACTCGGGCTTCTTTTCTCAAAAAGGCCATTAGTCGCATACTAGCAGTATACGGCCTTACTATCCACGATTTACGTAGCAACCTAAAGGAAGGCACCGATAGAGGTACTATTTTCTTTGGAAGATGTTTCTTACGCTAAGCAGTAATATAACATATCTCCCTGTGCATCTTCTGTCTGTTCGCACCAAATGGCCGGATTGCCTGGTTCCTCGAAAGAATTCCCTCTTATCAAGGGATATTTTATACGGAACACTCCCAAGCTCTTAGCGCGGGAGGTCGAAGCCGATGGCCGGTTAAGACAAAGTTTACAACACAGACGGAGCAAATTTTTGATTTAAAGTACATAGTTACATAAAATCACACATCTGGCTGCCAGTCAAGATTGTCTATTAAGGCATCCAGGGTGCAATCTTCCTGCGAGAGACGAGCGGCAGGCATCACTTGGTCGTACACCAAGTGAACTGGCACTTCTTGGCCATCAGGCCCTGCTGGCCCAACCCGAGCCATATGCTCGGGGTTAAGACCGGTATAACGGGTCTTGATCATCGCCCACGCCTCTCGTGCTCCCTCCCGGCAGGCCGATGTCTTCCATAGCTCGAACCGACTCTGGGCTTCCTTGAACCAATCGGCTAGTTCGGTCATCCCTTCCGGAGGCTTCTCGGCAGGCCATAGCGCTTTTATCATGCTCCTCATAGCCTTCCGAGCCCGCTCATGCACGGCGGACAGTTCCTTCAGAAGGCTCCCCCGGTAGGAGCCGATCTCTTCTTCAGGCCGCCCGATTAGGAGACCTATACATGAGACAAGGCATGTCCATTACACTTCATGTAGGAGAGATACCCTTCGACGTTATAATCACACTTACCGAACATGCCCCTCTGTAATTTCTGGTTCTCTTCTTGGGTCTGGGCCAATTGAGTCTTTAAACTCTCAATTTCTTCGGTCTGCTGCTTGTTTTCCGCCTGGAGGCGTTTCTTCTCCTCCAGGTTTCGTTGCAACGAAAGGCAGACGGCCTCATACTAGGACTCGGCGTACCTCTGATATTCTCGGGCTGCATCTAAATCTTTTTGCAACTGCCCTATAGATTCAGCTGCTAAAAAGTACCCTCGCGTCAGCATGGGATTACATACTAAGATCAGCAGAATAGATATACTCACCATGCGCCTCCCGGGTAAAATTCTTCACTTGTTCAAGTTCGGCCTTCACGGCTTCCACCTGTGTTCGGCTCGCCTCCAATTCATTGGCCAATTGCTCGTTCTGCTGCCTTGAGGCCTGCATCATCCATAAAACAATATGTGGATCCTTAACTCGGTCGTCCCGACCAATTCAAGGCTCAAGGGCTACTGGGTTTACATATGTGTCCGGATTCTCAAAATCAATCACTCACCTTCAGGCTGGATGATATCAGTTTCATGGCTTCTCCAAGCCCAGCTCGGGCAGCTCCGATGTGTGCGTCTGCCGAGCATAGAGCATTGAACTCTTGTCCGGAAAACACCGGGTGGCGCAGGGTTTCTCGTCGCCGCCGGTGGTTCATCGCACTCTCTACTTCGGATTTAGTGTTTGATACCGCGTCCCCGGAGTCTTCAGGGGCCGGATTGACCATAGGGGCCTCCGCGGCAAGTTCAGCATGAGCGGAAGATCTTGATTCATGAGTGTTGCCAGGCATCCCAGCAACGTCCTCGGTAGAAGATGGTTGTACTCGTTTCCTGATTGTTTCGACATAAGATCTTCTGTGAGATCCTATCGATCATAATAACAATAGATTAAGCGGCTGAACGAAGTACCTTTTGGTTGAACGAGTGGTCGGCGCCATCTCCATGACCGGCTCACATGAAGGACTCCTGTTGATGCCCGGTCTGGGCATTGCTACTGTAGCCGACGTTCGTCGCGAGGACCGACGGCGCTTGGGAGCGGAAACCGGTATATTTGGGTCGATGGAGGACGTTTGCCTTTTACGGGAAGAATTTTTCTTCTTGCCTGTAGTGGAGGAAGGGAGTGATCCGGGGTGATCGGCTATGATAGCCACCTTGGATCGATCAAGGCTCTCTTGGTAAAAAAAACCGTCTTCGTACTCAATTGACAGCTCCGGATCGTCATGGAATCCTGGATCGTCATCACGAGAGTAGTTCTCTGGTTGGGGGGCCGGACAGTTGACTGTCTCGACAAAGCTCCTCCATTCCTGTTTGCGTAGATTGAAAGCTTTGGTCAAAAAGGGCAAATAAAAAACCCGAACTTAGGTCGCAAAGTCGAAAGGCTTACCCATTCGATGGGGTTGTAACTCGAGTAGCCCTCCTTAACCGGTAGCCGAACGAAGTCTTCTTTTTCTCCTTTGTACAGGTCGTCAAGTGCGGCTACCAATGCCGCTTGATTGGCAGGGCCCAGCCGTCGGGAGCGAGTGGTATCACTTGTTCCGTTGTAACGCCACAAAGGATGTATCCTTTGCTGAAGAGGTTGAACGCATCGGGTGATGGCGGCAGCCATCACGTCAATCATGGTCAGCTTGTGATGAGCTAGTATCCTTACGTGGGCAGCCAAGCGTTGAACTTCAGCACCGTCCACTTGGGATGAACTCTTCGATCGCCAATTGTACCTTTTTTTCAAAGGGGCGTCGGAGTATTCGGGCAAACCCCTCCGAGCTGGATCGAATAGGGGAACGTCCTCAATATAGAACCATTCCGAAGACCATTCTTCGGACTCCTTCTTCGGTGTCCCCACTGGATACCCTGTCCCGGCTATACGAAGTACTTCAGCTCCTCCGACTTCCCGAATTGTCTCACCCCGAGTTCGGGGGACGAGGCAGAAGTACTTCCTCCATAATTCAAAGTGTGCCTCGCAGCCCAGGAACATTTCGCAAAGGGCAACAAAGCCCGAGATATGCAGAATAGATCCGGGGGTAAGATAATGGAGCTGGATCCCATAGAACTCCAGTAATCCCCTAAAGAAAGGATGAATGGGGAACCTTTGGCCCCGCAAGAGGAAAGGCACGAAGCATACCCGCTCTCCCTTGTGAGGATTAGGGAAGTTCTCCGCGAAGGCTTCGTTGTCAAAAGAAGTCAAACCGGCGCGGGTAGCCGCCAGATCCGAGGAAGAAAGATACCCTTGGGTCTCGAGGTCACGCAGCCGAAGGAGGGATATAGAGCAACTTGCCCAATCCCCGGGACGAGAGCCGTAAGGACGCGAGGAAGAGCTGGGGGCACTCACCATGTTTTTGTGGCGATCTCTCGCTTGAAGTTTTTTCTGATGGGGATGAAGAGGAAGATGTGACCCAGACCACGATTCGACTTGTTTAAATAGGTGGTGCCTCCCTTGCGGGAGGGGCAGTCTTGTAAAAAGCTGCCGGGCCGCTCGTCTCCCCTCGGCACGCGAGGATCGAGAAGCGCTGAAAGTTACTACAGTGGGTCCCGCAAATTCTCAACGTTTGAGAATTCTCCGATGACAGGATGGTTGCCAAGCAAGAAGGGATAGAGGGACTCGCCTCGCAAGCCGAAGACTTCAACGCGCAAGATTGTCCGGATGATATACCTCGGCATTAGAGGCTAGTCCGGGGGCTAATGAGGGAGTCCGGGATTAAGGGGTCCTCGGACCGCCGGCCTATTTCTCATAGGCCGGGCTCATGGGCCGCTCGCTGAGGACTGGATTGATCTAAGGCCTCGTCGCTATGGAGGAGACCTCAGGAGTCGTGGCGTGTCTTTCAAGTTTGAGATAGTAGATTAGGCTGTTGGGGAACGTTGCATGGGAAACAAATTTTTTCCTACGCACACACAAGATCTATCCATGGTGATGAGCATCTACGAGAGGGAGAGTGAATCTACATACCCTTGTATATCGCTAAGCGGAAGCGTTTAAGAAACGCGGTTGATGTAGTCGAACGTCTCCGCGATCCAAATCGCAAGTCGTCCCTCGATCCGATCACGAACTAGTGCCGAACGGACGGCACCTCCGCGTTCAACACACGTACGGCTTGATGACGCCTTCACCTCCTCGATCCAGCGAGCGATGATGAAGTAGTAGATGAGTTCCGGCAGAACGACGGCGTGGTGATGGTGGTGAGGAACAATCTCTGCAGGGCTTCGCCAAGCACTACGGAGATTATGATGGGAGGAACTAGAGGGTTAGGGTTGCCGGCACACGGCTTGGGAAATCTTTATGTGTCCCGTGTGTTAGCCTTGCCCCTCTATTTATATGTTGAGCCCTGGGGTCTAAACTTGGAGAGAAAGCCTCCACAAGGTCGGTTTTGCCCGCACAAGGTCGGTTTGGCCCACACGAAAAGAGTCCAACTCGGATTCCAGCAGTATCGCGTACAAGCGGTAGTACCGCTCACGAGCGGTAGTACCGCTTCACACAAGCGGTAGTACCGCTTACGCGGTAGTACTGCCTTACCAGCGGTAGTACCGCTTAAGGCAGCAGCAAAACTTCCTTTTGCACTTTCCAATACCTCGTGGGCTTTACCCCTTTGGCTCATATAAAGTGTTGCTGCACCCGAACACGTCGGTAAACATCCGGAACCCCTTCCGGTGAATTCCGGAACCCTTCCGGAGATCAACACACTATTATCACACATATCAATCTTTACCTCCGGACTATTCCGGAGATCCTCGTCATGTCCGGGATCTTATCCGGGACTCCGAACAACCTTCGGTCACCAACAAAATAACTCAACTATACTAATCGTCACCAAACGTTAAGTGTGTAGACCCTGCGGGTTCGAGAACTATGTAGACATGACCGAGACACCTCTACGATCAATAACCAATAGCGGGACCTGGATGCCCATATTGGCTCCTACATATTCTACGAAGATCTTTATCGGTCGAACCTCTATGTCAAGGATTCAGTTAATCCCGTATGCTATTCCCTTTGTTCTTCGGTATGTTACTTGCCCGAGATTCGATCGTCGGTATCTCTATACCTAGTTCAATCTCGTTACCAGCAAGTCTCTTTACTCGTTCCGTAATACAAGATCTCGTGGCTAACACTTTAATCACATTGCTTGCAAGGCTTGTTGTGATGTTGTATTACCGAGTGGGCCCTGAGATACCTCTCCGTCACACGGAGTAACAAATCGCAGTCTTGATCCATGCCAACCCAATAGACACCCTCGGAGATACCTGTAGAGCATCTTTATAGTCACCCAGTTACATTGCGACGTTTGATACACACAAGGTATTCCTCCGATGTCAGGGAGTTGCATGATCTCATGGTCATAGGAACAGATACTTGACATGCAGAAAACAATAGCAATAAACTAACACGATCATATGCTACGTTTATAGTTTGGGTCTTGTCCATCACATCATTCTCCTAATGATGTGATCCCGTTATCAAATGACATCTCATGTCCATGGCTAGGAAACCTTCACCATCTTTTGATCAACGAGCTAGTTAACTAGAGGCTTACTAGGGACACAGTGTTGTCTATGTACCCACACATGTATTTGAGTTTCCAATCAATACAATTATAGCATGGATAATAAACGATTATCATGAACAAGGAAATATAATAATAACGAATTTATTATTGCCTCTAGGGCATATTTCCAACAGTCTCCCACTTGCAGTAGAGTCAATAATCTAGTTCACATCACTATGTGATTTACATTGTAATGAATCGAACACCCATGCAATTCTGGTGTTGTTCATGTTTAGCCCTTGGAAGAGGTTTAGTCATCGGATCTGCAACATTTAGATCCATGTGTACTTTGCAAATATTTATGTCGTCCTCCTTGATGTAATCGCGGATGGAATTGAAACGTCGCTTTATGAGTCTGGTCCTCTTGTGAAATCTTGGTTCCTTGGCTAGAGCAATGGCACCAGTATTATCACAAAACAGTGTCATTGGGTTAAGCGCACTAGGCACTACTCCAAGATCTGTCATGAACTCCTTCATCCAGACACCTTCCTTCGCCGCCTCCGAGGCAGCGATGTACTCCGCTTCGCATGTAGAATCAGCTACCACACTTTGTTTGGAACTGCACCAGCTAACCGCACCCCCATTAAGAATAAATACGTATCCGGTTTGCGACTTAGAGTCATCCGGATCAGTGTCAAAGCTAGCATCGACGTAACCCTTTACGACGAGCTCTTGATCACCTCCATAAACGAGAAACATGTCCTTAGTCCTTTTCAGGTACTTCAGGATATTCTTGACCGCCGTCTAGTGTTCCACTCCTGGATCAGTTTGAAACCTTCCGGCCATACTTATGGCAAGGCTGACATCGGGTCTTGTGCACAACATTGCATACATGATAGAGCCTATGGCTGAGGCATAGGGGACGACACTCATCTTTTCTCTATCTTCTGCAGTCACTGGGCATTGAGTCTTACTCAACTTCACACCTTGCAATACAGGCAAGAACCCCTTCCTGGACTGATCCATTTTGAACTTCTTCAAAACTTTGTCAAGGTATGTGCTTTGTGAAAGTCCTATTAAGCGTTTCGATCTATCTCTATAGATCTTGATGCCTAATATGAAAGCAGCTTGTCCTAGGTCCTTCATTGAAAAACTCTTGTTCAAATATTCCTTCACGCTTTCCAACATTTCTATATTGTTTCCAATCAGTAATATGTCATCCACATATAATATTAGAAACGCTATAGAGCTCCCACTCACTTTCTTGTAAATACAAGCTTCTCCGTAAACTTGTATAAACTCGAACGCTTTGATCACCTCATCAAAGCGAAGATTCCAACTCCGAGATGCTTGCACCAGTCCATAAATGGATCGCTGGAGTTTGCAAACTTTGTCAGCATTCTCTGGATCGACAAAACATTCTGGTTGTATCATATACAACTCTTCCTTAAGGAAACCGTTAAGGAACGCTGTTTTGACATCCATCTGCCAAATTTCATAATCAAAAAAGGCAGCTATTGCTAACATGATTCTGACGGACTTAAGCATCGCTACGGGTGAGAAGGTCTCATCGTAGTCAACTCCTTGAACTTGTGAAAAACCCTTTGCCACAAGTCGAGCTTTATAGACGGTGACATTACCGTCCGCGTCCGTCTTCCTCTTAAAGATCCATTTGTTCTGAATGGCCTTACGCCCTTCAGGTAATACTTCCAAAGTCCACACTTTGTTTTCATACATGGATCCCATCTCGTATTTCATGGCCTCTAACCACTTCTTGGAATCCGGGCCCATCATCGCTTCTCCATAGCTCGTAGGTTCATCGTTGTCCAACAACATGACCTCTAAGACAGGGTTGCCGTACCACTCAGGAGCAGTACGCGTCCTTGTCGACCTACGAGGTTCGATAGCAACTTGATCCAAATCTTCATGATCATCATCATTAACTTCCTATTCAGCTGATGTAGGCTCTACAGAAACATCTTTCTGCGCTGCGCTACTTTCAGGTTGAAGTAAAGGTTCAACAACCTCATCAAGTTCTATCTTCCTCCCACTCAATTCTTTCGAGAGAAACTCTTTCTCAAGAAATTTGCCGTTTTTAGCGACAAACACTTTGCCTTCGGATCTGAGGTAGAAGGTATACCCAACTGTCTCTTTTGGGTATCCTATGAAGACGCATTTCTCCGCTTTGGGTTCCAGCTTTTCAGGCTGAAGCTTTTTGACATAAGCATCACATCCCCAAACTTTAAGAAACGACAGCTTTGGCTTCTTGCCAAACCAAAGTTCATATGGCGTCGTCTCAACGGATTTCGATGGTGCCCTATTTAAAGTGAATGCAGCTGCCTCTAATGCATAACCCCAAAACGATAGTGGCAAATCGGCAAGAGACATCATAGATCGCACCATATCCAATTAGGTTCGATTACGACGTTCGGACACACCATTACGCTGTGGTGTTCCAGGCGGTGTCAGTTGTGAAACAATTCCACATTGTCTTAAGTGACTGCCAAACTCATAACTCAGATATTCTCCTCCTCGATCAGATCGTAGGAATTTAATCTTCTTGTTACGATGATTCTCAACTTCACTCTGAAATTGTTTGAACTTTTCAAATGTTTCAGACTTGTGTTTCATTAAGTAAATATACCCATATCTACTTAAGTCATCAGTGAAGGTGAGAAAGTAACGATAACCACCACGCGCCTCAATGTTCATCGGACCGCACACATCAGTATGTATGATTTCCAACAAGTCACTTGCCCGTTCCATTGTTCCAGAGAACGACATTTTAGTCATCTTGCCCATGAGGCATGGCTCGCATGTGTCAAGTGATTCAAAATCAAGTGACTCCAAAAGTCCATCAGCATGGAGCTTCCTCATGCGTTTTACGCCAATATGACCTAAACGGCAGTGCCACAAGAAAGTGGTATTATCATTATCAATTCTACATCTTTTGGCATCAATGTTATGAACATGTGTATCATTACTATCGAGATTCAATAAGAATAAACCCCTCACTTCGGGTGCATGACCATACAAGATATTACTCATATAAATAGAACAACCATTATTCTCTGATTTAAATGAGTAACCGTCTCGCAATAAACAAGATCCAGATATAATGTTCATGCTTAACGCAGGCACCAAATAACATTTATTCAGGTTCATCACTAATCCCGATGGTAATCGAAGAGCGAGCGTGCCGACGGCGATCACATCAACCTTGGAACCATTTCCCACGCGCATCGTCACTTCATCCTTTGCCAGCCTCCGTCTATTCCGCAGTTCCTGTTTAGAGTTGCAAATGTGAGCAACCGCACCGGTATCAAATACCCAGGCACTACAACGAGAGTTTGGTAAGGTACACATCAATAAGATGTATATCATATATACCTTGTTTGTTGTTGACGACCTTCTTGTCAGCCAAATACTTGGGGCAGTTCCGCTTCCAGTGTCCAGTTCCCTTGCAATGAAAGCACACAATTTCTGGTTTGGGTCCAGCCTTGGGTTTCTTCACGGGAGGAGCAACTGCTTTGCCACTCTTCTTGGAGTTACCCTTCTTACCCTTGCCATTTTTCTTGAAACTAGTGGTTTTATTGACCATCAACACTTGATGCTCCTTCTGAATTTCAGACTCAGCGGCTTTCAGCATCGCAAACAGCTCGGCGACTGACTTGTTCGTCCCGTGCATGTTATAGTTCAACACGAAGCTCTTGTAGCTAGGTGGCAATGATTGAAGAACTCTGTCAGTGATAGCCTCTGGCGGAAGGGGCATCCCCAATTCAGCCAGACGGGTGGAGTACCCAGACATTCTGAGTATGTGATCACTGATAGACCCGTTCTCCTCCATCTTGCAAGCATAGAACTTATCGGAGATCTCATACCTCTCGATCCGGGCATTCTTCTGAAAGATAAACTTCAACTCCTGGAACATCTCATATGCTCCATGACGTTCAAAACGTCTTTGAAGTCCCGGTTCTAAGCCATACAATATTGCACATTGAACTATTGAGTAATCTACAGAACGAGCCTGCCAGGCATTCACAACGTCTAGAGACTCAACTGGAGCGGGTGGATCACCAAGCGGTGCATCAAGGACATAAGCCTTCTGGGAAGCCGTAAGGATAATCCTTAGATTACGGGCCCAGTCCACAAAGTTACTTCCATCATCTTTCAACTTAGCTTTCTCTAGGAACGCATTAAAATTCAGGGGTGCTACTGCGCGAGCCATGATCTACAACATAAATATAGCAAAGACAACTTAGACTATTGTTCAAGATAATGAGTTTAGTTAATCATATTACTTAAAAACTCCCACTCAAATTGACATCCCTCCGGTCATTCGAGTGTAACATGATCCAAATCCACCGACTCAAGTCCGATCATCACGTGAGTTGAGGTGGTTTCAATGGTGAACATCTTCATGTTGATCATATCTACTATATGACTCATGTTCGACCTTTCGGTCTCTTGTGTTCCGAGGCCATGTCTGTACATGCTAGGCTCGTCAAGTTTAACCCGAGTGTTCCGCATGTGCAACATTGGCTTGCACCCGTTGTATGTGAAAGTAGAGTCTATCACACCCGATCATCACGTGGTGTCTCGAAACGACGAACTTTCGCAACGGTGCACACTCGGGGAGAACACAATTTATCTTGAAATTTAAGTGAGGGATCACCTTATAATGCTACCGTCGTCCTAAGCAAAATAAGATGCATAAAAGGATTAACATCACATGCAAATCATAAGTGACATGATATGGCCACGAACTTGTGCTTTTGATCTCCATCTTCAAAGCACCGGCATGATCTCCATCGTCACCGGCAGAACACCATGATCTCCATCATCTTGATCTCCATCAATGTGTCGCCATGAGGTTGTCACGCCGACTGTTGCTTCCACGACTATTGCTAACTCATAGCGATAAAGTAAAGCAAAAACGGCGAAAATAAGTAAAGACAACTCTATGGCTCCTGCCAGTTGCCGTACTCATCGACATGCAAGTCGTGATATTCTATACAACACATGATCATCTCATACATCACATATATCTCATCATGTACTTGGCCATATCACATCACAACATACCCTGCAAAAACAAGTTAGACGTCCTCTAATTGTTGTTGCAAGTTTTACGTGGCTGCTACGGGTATCTAGCAAGAACGATTCTTACCTACGCAAAAACCACAACGGTGATATAAAAATTGCTTTTCAACCTTCTCAAGGACCGCCTTTGTCAAATCCGATCCGACTAAAGTGGGAGAAACAGACACCCGCTAGCCATCTTTATGCAACGAAGTTACATGTCAGTTGAAGGAACCGGTCTCTCGTAAGCATACGAGTAATGTTGGTCCGAGCCGCTTCATCCCACAATACCGCCGAAACAAGAAAAGACCAAGGGAGGAAGCAATCTGAATATCAACGCCCACAAACTCCTTTGTGTTCTTCTCGAGATCTCATCTACTCATAGACCTAGCTCTAATACCACTGTTGGGGAACGTTGCATGGGAAACAAAAATTTTCCTACGCACACACAAGATCTATCCATGGTGATGAGCATCTACGAGAGGGAGAGTGAATCTACATACCCTTGTAGATCGCTAAGCGGAAGCGTTTAAGAAACGCGGTAGATGTAGTCGAACGTCTCCGCGATCCAAATCGCAAGTCGTCCCTCGATCCGATCACGAACTAGTGCCGAACGGACGGCACCTCCGCGTTCAACACACGTACGGCTTGATGACGCCTTCACCTCCTCGATCTAGCGAGCGATGATGAAGTAGTAGATGAGTTCTGGTAGCACGACGACGTGGTGATGGTGGTGAGGAACAATCTCTGCAGGGCTTCGCCAAGCACTACAGAGATTATGACGGGAGGAACTAGAGGGTTAGTGTTGCCGGCACACGGCTTGGGAAATCTTTATGTGTCCCGTGTGTTAGCCCTGCCCCTCTATTTATATGTTGAGCCCTGGGGTCTAAACTTGGAGAGAAAGCCTCCACAAGGTCGGTTTTGCCCGCACAAGGTCGGTTTGGCCCGCACAGAAAGAGTCCAACTCGGATTCCAGCAGTATCGCGTACAAGCGGTAGTACCGCTTCACACAAGCGGTAGTACCGCTTACGCGGTAGTACTGCCTTACCAGCGGTAGTACCGCTTAAGGCAGCAGCAAAACTTCCTTTTGCACTTTCCAATACCTCGTGGGCTTTACCCCTTTGGCTCATATAAAGTGTTGCTGCACCCGAACACGTCGGTAAACATCCGGAACCCCTTCCGGTGAATTCCGGAACCCTTCCGGAGATCAACACACTATTATCACATATATCAATCTTTACCTCCGGACTATTCCGGAGATCCTCGTCATGTCCGGGATCTTATCCGGGACTCCGAACAACCTTCGGTCACCAACAAAATAACTCAACTATACTAATCGTCACAAAACGTTAAGTGTGTAGACCCTGCGGGTTCGAGAACTATGTAGACATGACCGAGACACCTCTACAATCAATAACCAATAGCGGGACCTGGATGCCCATATTGGCTCCTACATATTCTACGAAGATCTTTATCGGTCGAACCTCTATGTCAAGGATTCAGTTAATCCCGTATGCTGTTCCCTTTGTTCTTCGGTATGTTACTTGCCCGAGATTCGATCGTCGGCATCTCTATACCTAGTTCAATCTCGTTACCGGCAAGTCTCTTTACTCGTTCCGTAATACAAGATCTCGTGGCTAACACTTTAGTCACATTGCTTGCAAGGCTTGTTGTGATGTTGTATTACCGAGTGGGCCCTGAGATACCTCTCCGTCACACGGAGTAACAAATCCCAGTCTTGATCCATGCCAACCCAACAGACACCCTCGGAGATACCTGTAGAGCATCTTTATAGTCACCTAGTTACGTTGCGACATTTGATACACACAAGGTATTCCTCTGATGTGAGGGAGTTGCATGATCTCATGGTCATAGGAACAGATACTTGACATGCAGAAAACAATAGCAATAAACTGACACGATCATATGCTACGTTTATAGTTTGGGTCTTGTCCATCACATCATTCTCCTAATGATGTGATCCCGTTATCAAATGACATCTCATGTCCATGGCTAGGAAACCTTCACCATCTTTTGATCAACGAGCTAGTTAACTAGAGGCTTACTAGGGACACAGTGTTGTCTATGTACCCATACATGTATTTGAGTTTCCAATCAATACAATTATAGCATGGATAATAAACGATTATCATGAACAAGGAAATATAATAATAACTAATTTATTATTGCCTCTAGGGCATATTTCCAACATAGGCATGTTTTTTCCCTCCGGTGGGCAACCGACTATGTGTAACCCTAATGACCCTTGGCGCCTATATAAGCCGAAGGGTTTTAGATTGTAGGACAGAGAAACTCATCTAGGGTTTTAGCTAGTCAATCTCGAGGTAGATCAATTCTGTAACCTTCATACCATCAATATAATCGAGCAGGACATAGGGTTTTACCTCCATAGGAGGGCCCGAACCTGGGTAAACATCGTCTCCTTCGTCCCCTTGTTACCATCGATCTAGGACTCACAGCTCGGGACTCCCTACCCGAGATCCGCCGGTTTTGACACCAACACTACCCGTGAAGACTGTTGCGATCCTCTACACTTGTGGGTTATCAAGACCTTTTTCTGGCGCCGTTGCCGGGGAGCATAGCTCTATTTATTGTGTTAACTGAAGGATATCCAATTGCTACTATGACAAATCTAAAAGACAACCGAAATAAGATCGTCCCCTCTTACACGAGAGGAGGTAAGGAACTGCCATCCAGCTCTGCTTTTGATTCACCTTCTGTTTTGAATCAGCTTGTTACACCACCACCTGTTGATCGTCCTGATATGACACATGAACTTGATGATGCTACTTCTGAAATTAATGATGAAACTATTGCTACACATGTTGACTAAACCTGTGCCACTGAATGAATTACTTCATGCTCATATTGCTAAAGCTAGAGAACTTGAGAATGCTGAAATTGAGGAAGACTTTGAATCACCTATTACCCCTCGCTCACCTAATAGATATGAATTGACTTTTGTACCTGAAGTTTATGTTATGGATGATGAGGTAGCTAGGGATATTCTTGCTTGTGAAAATAGAGATGATGTGAAGAAACTATTATGCAAACTAAAAGAAAAGTCTATGATGGAGAAAATGAAACGTGATCCTAAATTTGTTACTTCTCCTATATTTGTTACTGATAGGGATTGTGAGTTCTCTGTAGACCCTAAGTTAATTCCTATAGTAGAGTCTGATCCTTTCCATGGTTATGAAAATGAAACTGTTGTGGAACACCTTATGAAACTGAATGATATTGCTGCTCTGTTTACCAATGAAGAAAAGATTCGCTACTATTATATCCTTAAGATTTTTTCCTTTCTCGCTAAAAGGTGAGGCCAAGGAATGGTTCTTATCACTTACTCCTGGTTGCATACGTAGTCCCCAGGATATCCTTCAACACTTTTCTGCAAAATATTTTCCTGCTCATAAGAAACAAGCTGCCTTACAGGAAATATTTAACTTTGCTCAAATTGAAGAAGAGAATCTCCCTCAAGCTTGGGGGAGGCTTCTCCGGTTACTACGAGCTTTGCCCGATTGTCCACTTGAGAGGAATGAAATATTTGATATTTTTTATAATGGACTAACTGATGCTTCTAGGGATTTCCTAGATAGTTGTGCTGGTTGTGTTTTCAGGGAAAGAACTGTTGGAAGAGCTGAAGAATTATTGAACAACATAATGCAAAATGCCGATGATTGGACACTCCCTGAACCACCTTCAGAACCTATTCAAAAGAAGAGAGGTATTCTATTTCTCAGTCCCGAAGATATGCAAGAAGCAAAAAGATCTATGAAAGAAAAAGGTATTAAAATTGAGGATGTTAAGAAATTACCACCTATTGAAGAAATACAAGGAATTTATACCCCGACACAGGTAGTAAAGGTAAACTCTCTCTGTTCCTTTAAAAAGTGATATACCTTATACTGGGACTCTTGAACAATGCTTGGATGAATTTGATAACTACGTTGTTATGCAAGAACATTTCTACTAATATGTTAAGAATCAATTGCAACGTAATGCTATGATGATAGATCACTTAAGTGACTTGATGTTTAGAATTGCAAATGATGTGAAAGGTTTAGGCAAACATGGTTCTATGGTTCACACTCAACTAGACCAAGTCGCTAAATCACAAAATGATTTGCTTGCTGAAATGAATAATATAAATGATCATGCTATTAGAGTAGTGACCAGAGGAGGTAGAATGACCCAAGAACCTCTTTATCCTGAAGGTCACCCTAAAAGAATTGAACAAGATTCTTAGAAAATTAATGAAGATACACCTAGTTCATCTAAGAAGAAGAAGAAAAAGAAAAATGATAGGAAGTTGCATGCCTCTAGTGAACCTGTTATAGAAAAACCTGTTGAGAAAAACAATGAAGTTTCTGTTTCTGATGCTGAGACTCAGTCTGGTAGTGAGCATACACCTAGTGATAATGAAAATGATAATAATTATGATGATGCTCATATAGATGCTCAACCTAGATAATAACAAAGAAGATGATAATGATGTAGAAATTGAACCTGCTGGGGATCTTGATAACCACCTTCTAAAAATAAACGTTATGATAAGAGAGACTTTGTTGCTAGGAAACATGGAAGGGAAAGAGAGCCATGGTTTAAAAACCTATGCCATTCTCTCATAAAGCCACTAAAAGTAAAGATGAGGAAGATTTTGAGCGCTTTGCTGAAATGATTAGACCTGTCCATTTACGCACTCGCTTGACTGGTATATTGAAAATGCCTCCATATGCTAAGTATATGAAAGATATTATCACTAATAAAAGAAAGATACCTGAAACTGAAATTGCCACCATGCTTGCTAATTATTCTTTTGACGGTGGACTACCTAAGAAGTTGTGGGATCGGGGTATACCCACAATACCTTACTCTATTAAAAGGAATTGTGTTAAAACTGTTTTATGTGATTTAGGGGCCGGGGTTAGTGTTATGCCTTTCTCCCTTTATAAAATACTTGAATTGAGTAAACTCACACCTACTGAGATACCTTTGCAAATGGCCGATAAATCCACTGCTTTACCTATTGGAATTTGCGAGGACGTTCCCGTCGTGGTTGCAAATGTTACTATCTTAACAGACTTTGTTATTCTTGATATGCCGAAGGACGACAATATGTCGATCATCCTTGGTAGACCTTTTCTAAATACTGAAGGGGCTGTTATAGATTGCAATAAAAGCAAGGTCACCTTTCATATCAATGGCAAGCAACATACCGTGCATTTTCCTAGGAAGCAAACTTTGGTTAATAATATTAATGTCATTGATCCTTTTCCCACGATTATCATTAGTGATATTACAATTCCTCTCCCTACTGCCAAGAAGAAGAAATATTATAATCTTATTGTTGGGGACATACAAATCCCAATTGAGGTAACCTAGTGACATATGAAGATTCTTCGGTTTCATGTTAATCAGAAACGTTTATTAATAAGACTTGATCAACCTTATTAATGAATTCTTTTCGAAAGACATGAGATTGATGAATTGAATATTCACAACTCTGTGTATCACAAGTTTATATTCTGTTTTCTTAGTAAAAATAAAAATAAAATTCCATGAAATTCTAGTTTTCTGATTTTCCCATGCATGAAAAATACCTCAAAAAAATAAAAAGTCTTAGATTTCCACGAAATTTTAACATGAATTTTTCTGGAATAAATAAAAAAAATTGGTGTAAAAATTACTGCAAGGGGGCATGCCAGTGGGTGACCACGCAACAGGCCACGCCCCCTAGGGGCGCGGCCGGTTGGCTTGTGGGGCCCACAGGGGCCCCCTGCCTTATCTCTTCCTCTCACTCCTTCTCCTACCTCTAGAAAAAATTCTCTAGCAATCTCTCTCCCGTTTCTTCACCCAGAAAGTGAAATTTTCGATCTCTTTGCTCGGAACTCCGTTTTCGAAACTGTTTTGAGGAATTGTTCCTTGGTATGCGACTCTACCATTCCTCTAATTAGTTTTTGTTTTAGTGGTTTATATTTTGCATAAGTTGCTGCACTTGGTGCTACAAAAAATAAGCTAGCATGTCTAATTCTTTGAGTTCCAAGTCGTGGGGATGCTTGATATGTCCTCTAGGTATCCATATGAGTAGTTGCTACCATTCCTATAGAGTTTTGTTGACATTAATTTGTGACTCAAAAATTTCAGAAATTTTTGTCGGGAAAGATGAGTTTCTTTAGGAGGAGCGCTTCAAGGAGGTGTTCTTCAGGAGAGTCGTCGAGCGGAAGCTCGGTTCGACAGGGCTACATAGAGCCCAGAGCTAATCAAATAGTCATGGCCGATGCAAAATCCTGTCGGTGGCGAAGCGATGAGTTCATGATAAATGCGGGAATCAAAGAGGAATTTGATCATTTCATTGAAAATACTGGCCTCACTGACTTCCTTGCAGATAAGTGTGTCCAGCATTATAACCTTACCCGTACTTTCATAGATGGATTTCTCTTTCAAGAGAGTAACTCTAGGGTGTTATTTAAATTATATGATGAATCTTTTATCATGGACCTAGAAGAGTTCTCGATTTCTTGCAAACTTCAACTTTAGGGTTCAATTGAGAAACCATCAACAATTGCTTATAATACGTTTCTCAAAAGTCTTTGTGTGGGGGAAGACAGGGAAGTATCGCAGGCTAGAATTAAGAGTATCCAATTTCCCTCTACCCGTTACTTTGCATTGTTCAATGGGAAATGCATAGTAGGAAAACAGGAGTGCAGTGCACTTTGTACCCATGATCTAAGCCTTATACATACTGCAGTGATGGGTGAGCGACATTTTAGCCTCGGTGCAATTGTTGCCCGAAGGTTGCACTCCAACTCTAGTAATGGAGAACTATATGGAGGCATTTATGCATCCCGCGTAGCTACACATTTGAGAGTAGCACCCCAACCTAATGATCCCATTTTGCCTGAACGATATTTAGATTATGAAGCTATGCGTTCTCACGAATTTCTTATGAAACGACCTAGAGGCTATGAGTACAACTTAATATTTAGAAAATACACGCCCATGCCTGTCTTTTTGCCTGCACCTGCCCTTTTTGACTTTCAGGCTCGACAAAGATATTACGTTCTTGAGGACGAGGGGCGAGAGCACAATGCTACGATGGAGGCTGCTCGCTTGACTGCGGCGGCTGCTCGTCTGGCAGAGCAGGAGGCTAGGAATGCCTCCACGAGTTACCACTTCAACTATTACTCAGATCGCCAGTGGTGATTACCAAGCTAGGCAAAAGCCTAAGCTTGGGGGAGTACGTATTTCTCACCGACATTACATTCATGTTCTCACACTTCATACAAATTGTCGGTGTTCATCCTCTTTCTTTGTATATCCATGTTAGCTTTATTTTCCGCTTTCTTTTTGTGTGTTTGAAAAACTTTGAAAATCCAAAAATATTTCTCGCTTCTTTTCGGTTCTTTTCTTTTCCTCATTTCTTTATCTGTAGTACTAAAAAGAAAACCCAAAAAGATTTCCTTTGCTTGTTGGGAGCTTTCCCGTGTAAATAATTTTTCTCGTTCTTGTTTTTCCCTTAGTTCCTTTGATTGCTTAAGAAAAAAAAAAAAAACTCCAAAAATATTTCAGTGTGTTTCTCTGAATTTATTTTCTTTTGTTGAGTTGTTGAAAGGAGAAGACCACGATGAAAATGTTGAGTGGCTCCCATATGCTTTATTCATGATCTAACTGAGAGCCAATTTTACCTTGTCTTCTCCTTTGTCTTAAACTACCCTGCAGATTCCAGCTTAGTCCACGGAATTCTTGCAATATTATAATTATCACACCGTTCGATCGTGCAAGTGAAAGGCAATAATGATGATATTTGATGAAGTGAAAGGCAAAGGAAGCTGGTATGAACTCTTCTTGTTTTCTATTTTTGTAAATATGTTTAGCCAGTTTGATCATGATTCAGTATATCATGAGTAAACATGTTCGTGATGACAATTAGAGATTATAGCTTCTCATGCCATGCCTAAATAGCTAGGAGTTAATAATGATTTATCTTGTGTGTCAACATGCATTAAAATGGTTATAATATGGTATGGTAGTATGGTATCTCCCTCTGAGAAATTCAAGCGGTTTGACTTGGCCCATGTGCAAACATGTAATTGAATCAAAACCAATATAGCGTTCATGATGTTTAAATTCAGAGTGTTCATATCATACTCATGCTACACCCAATGTTAAATATTCAAAATGCATGTTCATGACAGTTGTTGCTCTCTAGCTGGTCGCTTCTCAACCTATTGCTAGCATTCACCTGTACTAAGCGGAAATGCTCCTTGTGCATCCAAATCCTTAAATGAAGTTATTCCGCATGAGTCCACCATACCTACCTATATGCGGTATTACCATGCCGTTCCAAGTAAATTTGCATGTGCCATCTCTAAATATTCAAATAAACATCCATTTTTGTGTACTCGTCTCGCTCATGGAGCTACGAGGCGGTCAATATTTTCCATGCTAAGCAAGTTATTCTCAGGACGGTCGTTTATTCGCCGTCATTGCACGAGAGAGGCTGGTAAGAGGGATGCCCAGTTCCACATAATCGAAATAAATTACACCAACTCCTTGGGACAGTTCATTGTTTGGAGGGCAACTGTGGATTCGGCTAGCCATGGAATGTGTTTGGAGGGCAACTGTGGATTCGGCCAGCCATGGAATGTGTTTGGATGGGGGATAGGAGTAAACTTTACTATTCTGTTTGGGAACTGCCAATAATGAGTTTAGCATGGAAAATGTTGAAAACCTTTGTCGTAACGTTGACAAGAAAAGTGCACTGCTAAAAAATTATACTTTCACCCTTGTTTTAAGCTTCGAGCTCTTGCACCTCTGCAAATCAATGCTTCCCTCTGCGAAGGGCCTATCTATTTACTTTTATGTTGAGTCATCATCCTCTTACTAAAAGCACCAGACCCGAGAGCACTATTGTCATTCTTATGCATTTAGTTTAGTTAATGTTGGATATGAGCATGATTGGATCTTTTCTACCCTGAATTATAATGTTTAGTCACTGCTTGGATCTTAGAGGTGCTCTACATTTATGTTCTGCGTTCTCAGAAAGGGCTAGCGAAATTCCATGTCGCCATATTGTATTATGAGTGTTTTGACAAATTGTTGTCATAGGAGATGTTTTATTATTGCTTTCTAGTTGGTTATGTTTTGCCATGGGTTAATATAATATCTATTTGTTATCATGGGCATGTCTATCTATGATTTATGCTGGAAAATTGAGCACTAGCTAAGCATGTGTATAATAATGAGAACAAAAGAGTTTGTAAAAGTTTTCTTTATCACTTTCAGTTTATCAACTGAATTGCTTGGGGACAAGCAATGAGTTAAGCTTGGGGGAGTTGATACGTCTCAAACGTATCTACTTTTCCAAACACTTTTGGTCTTGTTTTGTCCTCTAATTTGCATGATTTGAATGAAACTAACCCGGATTGACGCTGTTTTCAGCAGGAACTACCTTGGTGTTATTTTTGTGCAGAAATAAAAGTTCTCAGAATTGGACGAAACTTTTTGTGGATTTTTTCTGGAATATATAAGGAATTTTGGAGCGAAGAGCTGCCGAAGGGGGTGGACCAGAAGGCCACCACGCAACCGGCCGCGCCCACCCTTGGGGCGCGGCCAGATGGCTTGTGGGGCCCTCGTGGCCCCTCCGACCCTAATTCGAACTCCATAAATTCACATCCGCGGAGAAAAAAATCAGAGAGAAGATTTCATCGCGTTTCACGAGACGGAGCCGCCGCCACCTCCTGTTCTTCCTCCGGAGGGCTGATCTGGAGCCTGTTTTGGGGTCCGGAGAGGGGAAATCGTCGCTGTCGTCATCACCTACCCTTGTCCATCAACACCTCCATGATGCTCACCACCGGGAGTGAGTAATTACTTTGTAGGCTTGCTGGATGGTGGTGGGATTGGATGGAATTAATCATGTAATTGAGTTAAGTTTGATAGGGCTTGATCCCTAGTATCCACTATGTTCTGAGATTGATGTTACTATGACTTTGCTATGCTTAATGCTTGTCACTAGGGCCCGAGTGCCATGATTTTAGATCTGAACCTATTATGTTTTCATGAATATAAGAGTGAATTGGATCCTATCTTGCAAGTTATATGTACCTATTATGTGTCATGATCCGCATACCCCAAGGTGACAATAATTGGGATTCTTTCTGATGATTGCCGTACTTTGAGGAGTTCATGTATTCACCATGTGTTAATGCTTTGTTCCGGTTCTCTATTAAAAGGAGGCTTTAATATCCCTTAGTTTCCAATAGGACCCCGCTGCCACGGGAGGGTAGGACAAAAGATATCATGCAAGTTCTTATCGCAAGCACGTATGACTATATACAGAACACATGCCTACATTACATTGATGAATTGGAGCTAGTTCTGTGTCGCCCTAGTGTGTAACTGTTATATGATCAATGTCAACTTCCGTCGACTGTTACAGTCGGCGGGAGTCTTAGAGTCTTTTAATATCCTGTTGCGGAAAGGTTGCTGCCTGCAAGCACTCGGTGGGCTCATGAATGGCTGTTTCACCTATATGGACCGAAATCCTTTCGTCTGGATGGTGGTAGGGTCGCGTGGCCGAGTGGTGTTCCGCTCTGCAGGAACTTGCTCTTGTATCTGATCCCACATTACCTTCTAGTGGGAGGGGGTGGTGGGGTTGCGTGGCCGAGTGGTGTTTCGCTCTGCTGGAACTTGCTCTTGTATCTGATCCCACATTACTTTCTAGTAGGGGCGCGCTGAGTGCACCCACTGGGTGTAGTCCCCGAGACTGCCGTCGACTGTGGCAGTCGGCGGGAGACTTAGAGTCATTTATCTTTGTTTCATTCGACTGATCGAACGATTTTTCTTGTCGAATCCGATTGGCATTATTTGTCTCTCTTTGTTTCTCGTTGGCAGAGTGTCTGTTAGCTCGGAGCTCGATACAATGCCATGGAGAAGGAGGTGCAGGACCTCAGGATCAGCCTGGAGGCCGAGAAGGCCAAGAGCACGCGCCTGGAGCAAGAAAAGCGCTCACTCGGAGGTAAGCAAATCTCGTCCGACTGCCCCATGGATCTCGTTTTTTCTCCCAATCCGACTGAACTTGCCTCGCCAGATGTTCGTAGTGAAAATCTTCAACTTGTTTAGAGGCTCAAGACTTTTATTTCTTTAGAAACCATGAAGGAGGCTGATAACCCACAAGTATAGGGGATCCCGACAGTCTTCATGGGTAGTATTTCACCCTAATTTATTGATTCGACACAAGGGGAGCCAAATAATATTTATTGGCCTTGACAGTTGAGTTGTCAATTCAACCGCACCGAGGATATCTCTCAGCAGCAAAGGTTTAGTAGCATGACAAATAGTAGTAGCAAAAGTAACAGTAATAGTGACAGCAGCAATTTTGTAGCAGTTGTGACAGTAGTAGTAGCAATAGTAACTTAGAAAGATTCAGTATATGTAAACGTAGGCACGTGGATCGGTGATGGATAATGATTTAGATGACATCAATCATGTAATAGTTACACACTAGGGCGACATAGAACTAGCTCCAATTCATCAATATAATGTAGGCATGTATTCCGTATATAGTCATGCGTGCTTGCGATAAGAACTTGCATAACATCATTTGTCCTACCCTCCCGTGGCAGCGGGGTCTATTGGAAACTAAGGGATATTAATGCCTCCTTTTAATAGAGAACCAGAACAAAGCATTAACACATGGTGAATACATGAACTCCTCAAACTACGGCAATCATCGGAAAGAATCCCAATTATTGTCACGTTGGGGTATGCGGATCAAGACACGTAATAGGTGCATACAACTTGCAAGATAGGATCCAAATCAATCTTATATTCGTGAAAACATAATAAGTTCAGATCTGAAATCATGGCACTCGGGCCCTAGTGACAAGCATTAAGCATAGCAAAGTCATAGCAACATCAATCTCAGAACATAGTGGATACTAGGGATCAAGCCCTATCAAACTTAACTCGATTACATGATCAATCTCATCCAATCCCACCACCGTCCAGCAAGCCTACAAAGGAATTACTCACTCCCGGTGGTGAGCATCATGGCGGTGTTGATGGAGAATGGTTGGTAATGATGACGGCGATGATTTCCCCTCTCCGGAGCCCCAAACGGACTCCAGATCAGCCCTCCCGAAGAAGAACGGGAGGTGGCGGCGGCTCCGTCTCGTGAAACGCGATGAAAACTTCTCTCCTGATTTTTTTCTCCGAAGATGTGATTTTATAGGAATGGAAAGGGTCGGAAGAGCCTCGTGGGCCCCACAAGCCATCAGGGCGCCACCTAGGGGGGCGCCCTGTTGGCTTGTGCCCCACAGGTGGCCTCCCTCCGGCAGCTCTTCGCTCCATAATTCATTATATATTCCAAAAAAAATCACGACAAATTTCGTCCAATTCCGAGAATTTTTATTTCTGCACAAAAATAACACCAAGGTAGTTCTGCTGAAAACAGCGTCAGTCCGGGTTAGTTCTATTAAAATCATGCAAATTAGAGGTCAAAACCAGGGCAAAAGTGTTTGGAATAGTAGATACGTTGGAGACATATCAAAGGCCCTCGAGAAGAAGGATACCGAGCTGGCGTCAGCGTGGAAGGAGGCCAATTCCAAGACCAAGGTAGCCGAGAAAAAGCTGAAGTCAATAGGGAAGCTAGAGGAGGAAAACAAGAGTTTGAAGGTCTTAGCGGAGAGGTCTGTGAAGGAACTTGCTGATTTGAAGAAACATTACGCCGAGTGGGAATCCAAGTACAAGCTGCTCTCCACCAAGAAGCTTGAGCTGGAGCAGTACGTTGAGGAGTTCGGCGATGAAATTAGTGAGAAGCTCAAAGGTAATCCGCCTACCCAAGTGATTTTTGCTTTGCCTTTGGCATCTTGCTTGTTTTTGATTTTCTTTATTCCTCCGTGATCAGAATTCTGCAACGACGTCGGGTTCGAGACTAAGAGGATTGAAACGGAACTATACCCATCTCGGCAACTCCTCAGGGATCGCTCGGCTTTGGCCGTTCTTCGGTTGGAGGAACGCATCGAGCACATGTTGAGCTACCTCAACTGGCTCTGTGAAGACGTCAAGAAGATTGCCCAAGAGATCATTCCCGGTGAGGAGGTTCCGAGTGACTTCGAGTCTATCATGGACCGAGTGTGGGCTGTTCCGAGTCGAGTGCGGGGATGGAAGAAATCGGCGGCCCGGTGCGGAGCCGATGTCGCCCTTTCCATCGTCCAAATCCATTGCAAGGGCGTGGAGGAGGAGAAGCTGAAGTCACTCAAGGTCGTCAACAGAAAGCACGCCACGTTGAAACACTTCATGGAGACGTTCTTGGAGGCTGCCACTCGGATCATAGATGGCATCGACCTAGACACCTTCGTTGACGCAACAGTTCCTCCACCAGCCAAGTGATTCTCGGGAAAAAACTTTAAATTTGATTCGCCTCGGAATTTCGAGTGGTTGATGTAACCGATGAACCTTAAGTGAGCCCGGGGCTCTGATAACCCACAAGTATAGGGGATCGCAACAGTTTTCGAGGGTAGAGTATTCAACCCAAATTTATTGATTCGACACAAGGGGAGCCAAAGAATATTCTCGAGTATTAGCAGCTGAGTTGTCAATTCAACCACACCTGAAAGACTTAATATCTGCAGCAAAGTATTTAGTAGCAAAGTAGTATGGAAGTAACAGTAACGATGGCAAAAGCGACAGTAGCAGTGTTGTGGTGATTGTAACAGTAGCAACGGAAAATTAACTTAGCAAAGATCAATATATGAAAAGCTCGTAGGCAATGGATCAGTGATGGATAATTATGTCGGATGGCATTCATCATGCAACGGTTATAACATAGGGTGACACAGAACTAGCTCCAATTCATCAATGTAATGTAGGCATGTATTCCATATATAGTCATACGTGCTTATGGAAAAGAACTTGCATGGCATCTTTTGTCCTACCCTCCCGTGGCAGCGGGGTCCTAATGGAAACTATGGGATATTAAGGCCTCCTTTTAATAGAGAACCGGACCAAAGCATTAGCACTTAGTGAATACATGAACTCCTCAAACTACGGTAATCACCGGAAAGAATCCCAGTTATTGTCACCCTGGGGGATGCGGATCATAACTCGTAATAGGTGTCTACAACTTGCAAGATAGGATCAAGAACACACATATATTCATGAAAACATAATAGGTTGAGATCTGAAATCATGGCACTCGGGCCCTAGTGACAAGCATTAAGCATAGCAAAGTCATAGCAACATCAATCTCAGAACATAGTGGATACTAGGGATCAAACCCTAACAAAACTAACTCGATTACATGGTAAATCTCATCCAACCCATCACCGTCCAGCAAGCCCACGATGGAATTACTCACGAACGGTGGAGAGCATCATGAAATTGGTGATGAAGGATGGTTGGTGATGACGACGGCGTCGATTTCCCCTCTCCGGAGCCCAAATCAGGCTCCAGATCTGCCCTCCCGAGGAAGAACAGGAGGTGGCGGCGGCTCCGTATCGTAAAACGCGATGAACTCTTCTCTCCGATTTTTTCCTCCGTAAATAGGAATATATAGGAGTGGAAACGAGGTCGGAGGAGTAACAGGGGGCCCACAAGCCACAGGGGAGCGCCCTAGTGGGGTGGGCGCACCCCCCTGGCTTGTGGCCAGGTGGTGGGCCCCCTGCAGTTGATTCTTTCGCCAGTATTTTTTATTAATTCAAAAAATATTCTCCGTAAATTTTCAGGTCAATCTGAGAACTTTTATTTCTGCACAAAAATAACACCAAGGCAATTCTGCTGAAAACAACGTCAGTCCGGGTTAATTCCATTCAAATCATGCAAATTAGAGTCCAAAACAAGGGCAAAAGAGTTTGGAAAAGCAGATACGTTGGATACGTATCAACTCCCCCAAGCTTAAACCTTTGCTTGTCCTCAAGCAATTTAGTTGATAAACTGACAGTGATAAAGAAAAACTTTTACAAACTCTGTTTGATCTTGCTGTTGTAAATATGTCTAACTGATGTGCAGATTTTCAGCAAAGATTATGAACTAACCACATTCACAATAACATTTAGGTCTCACATTTACTCATATCAATGGCATAATCAACTAGTGAGCAATAATAATAAGTCTCGGATGACAACAATTTTATCAAAACAATCATGATACAATATGACATAATGGTATCTCGCTAGCCCTTTCTGAGACCGCAAAACATAAATGCAGAGCACCTCTGGAGAACAAGGACTGACTAGACATTGTAATTCATGGTAAAAGAGATCCAGTCATACTCATACCCAAAATCAATTAATAGCAAAGCATACAAATGACGGGAGTGCTCTCTAACTGGTGCCTTTTATGAGAGGGTGATGACTCAACAGTAAAGTAAAATAGATAGGCCCTTCACAGAGGGAAGCATTGATTTGCAGAGGTGCCAGAGCTCGAACTTTTAAAACAGGGAAGAATAATAATTTTGAGCGGTATGCTTTCATTGCCAACATAACAACTAAGAGATCTCGATATCTTCCATGCTAGATACATTATAGGCGGTTCCCAAACAGAATAGTAAAGTTTTTACTCCCCCTCCACCAAATCAGTCACACTCCACGGCGGGCCGAATCCACGGGTACCGTCCATACAAACACAATCTTGGGGGAGTTTTGTTTATTATATATTGATTTGAATTTTGAGCGTGGGACTGGGCATCCCAAATACCAGCCACTTTCTCGTGAATGATAGTGAATAAACACATCTCGTGAGAATAACCCACCTAGCATGGAAGATACTGACAGCCCCCAGTCACTACATGAGCGATTTGGGCATACAAAACGAAATATTTATTTGAAGGTTTGGAGAGTGGCACATGCAAATTTACTTGGAACGGCAGGTAAATACCGCATATAGGTATGTATGGTGGACTCATATGGAACAACTTTGGGTTTATGGAGATGGATGCACAAGCAGTATTCCCGCTTAGTACAAGTGAAGGCTAGCAAAAGATGGGTAGCTACCAACTAGAGAGCGACAACAGTCATAGACATGCTTTGAGATTAACCAACATTGAATACAAGCATGAGTAGGATATAAATCACCATGAACATAAACATCGTGGAGGCTAAGTTGGTTTTGCTTCAACTACATGCGTGAACATGTGCCAAGTCAAGCCACTCGAATCATTCAGAGGAGGATACCATTCTATCATACTACATCACAACCATTTTAATATGCATGTTGGCACTCAAAACAAACCATTATTAACTCTTAGCTAATTAAGCATGGCATGAGTAACTATAATCTCTAATTGTCATTGCAAACATGTTCAACCCATAATGAGCTGAATCCTGAACGATGAGCTAATCATATTTAGAAAAACAAAATAGGTCGAGTTCATACCAGCTTTTCTCCATCTCAGTCATTTCATCATATATCGTCATTATTGCCTTTCACTTGCATGACCGAACGATGTGAATAATAAGAGTGCACGTGCATTGGACTAAGCTGGAATCTGCAAACGATAACTCAAAGGAGAAGGCAAAGCAATAAGGTCTCTATGTAAGATAAACAATAATGCATATGAGAGCCACCCAACATTTTCATCGTGGTCTTCTCCTTACGACCCAAAGAAAAATAAGGAAAATTATTTACATGGGAAAGCCCCCAACAAGCAAAAGAAGAACGAAAAATCTTTTTGGGTTTTCTTTTAATGCTACAACTAAACAAACTAGAAGGTAAAGCTAGAACTAGTAATTAAATTTTTGTTAGATTAATTAAACTCACAAGAGGAAAACAAAAAGAAGGAATAAACTACCATGGATGGCACAATGAAAAAGTATGAACACCGACAACTGAGATGAGTGTGTGAACGTGAATGTAATGTCGGTGAGAAATACGTACTCCCCCAAGCTTAGGCTTTTGGCCTAAGTTGGTCTAGGGCCACGGCTAGAAATAACCCTCTCCTGGATACTCCGGAGGATACTGAGGGTTCCATTGATTAGTGACCTCCTGTGGCTCCCACTGAAAAACCGGAGCCTGATATGGATCAAGGGCTGGTGCCGGCTCAGGTGCTGGGGGTTGCGACAAACCCCAATAGCGGTAGATGTCACCGGGCATAATAGTGTACCTGCCTGAATGGATATCGAACAAAGAAGAAGCAGGCAGAGTAATAATCTCACAAGTACCCTGACTAAATACTAGGTTGTAAAGCAGCCTTTTATCATTATCTTTCTTAATAAAATCATGTGCTACCATACTATCATAATCTAAATGTCTTGTAGGAAGCAGCATTTCATCTTCCTCGTCAAGCCTAATAGGTATCTCAAAGTGTTTAGCTAAACAAGACGCATAGATACCTCCGAATATAGGGCCCTTCGAACGGTTTAAGTTCAACCGTTGAGCCACTATAGCGCCCAGACTGAAAGTTCTAGCAGCAAGTAAAGCGTGGCGTAGAATAGCGAGGCCGGGAGCACTAAGGCTTCCACTTTCATCGCGACCAACTAAACATCTCCCCGCATAAAGTGAATAATAGCGTAAAACAGGGAAATGTACACAAGCCGCTCTTGCCTTTGACACCCCTCTCTCTTCCCCTATAGTGATTGCGGCAATAAAATCCTCCATGTCTCTAGGACGTGGTTCACTGATGCTGCCCTCATGAGGTATTTTGCAAACATTGCAAAAATCGTAAAGCGACATTTCCTTAGGTACATCATATAAATGAAATTCTACCATGGGAGGATTCTTCCTAGGGTAAAAATGAAAATTTTGCACGAAAGTATTAGTAAGTAGGAGATACTGTTCACACTTATCGTTGAGGAAGTCGGTGATGCCTGCATTTTCTGCTAGATAATAAAAATCTTCATAAATTCCGGCCGTCCTCAGGAATGCTTCACTTGGCCATTCACATGGACGAACCTCCGCGGTACGAGGGATATTGTATTTAGGCTTCTCATTTTCTTTTTCTTTAAAACCCCTGCTCGAAGAGCCTCTTAACAATCTACTCATCATCTCTTTTGCTGAAAATTAATTCTGAAATTTTTAGTGACTCTAATTAAAAGTAAACAAAACTCAACAAAACTCATAGCAACTACTCCCACAAGTGCCTAGAAGCTATTTCATGCATCAAAACTACTTGGGACCATACAAATTTGACATGCAAGCTCAAGAACAAGGTAACCACAGCAACAAAAATTTGCAATATATAAAGCACTAGAACAAAAACTAATTGGACCATTGGAGGAGTCACATACCGATGAGCAATCCCCTAAAACAGTTTTGCAAATGGAGCTTTGAGCAAGGAGATCGAAAATGGCAGCAAAATAAGCTAGAACACGGGTTTGAGCAATTGTGGGATTTTTTCTGGGTGAAGACGAAGTGGATGGTGGCTGGAATAAGTGAGGGGGCCCCACGTGGGACCCACAAGCCAGGGGGGCGCGCCCAGGGGGGGTGGGCGCGCCCTGCAGGCTTGTGGCCCACTGGTGCAGCCCCCTGATGCATACTCAGTGCCAAAAATTCTAAAATATTCCAGAAAAAATCATACTAAATTTTCAGGGAATTATGAGGACTTTTATTTTCAGGTCATTTTTCTATTGCACGGTTAAAATGGAAAACAGAGAAATAATAGCATTTTCACTTAATTGAAACTAAGGAACAGAAAATAAAAGTTGGGTACAGAAGGTTGTGCTTTCTAAATTCGTCCATCTCATGCTCATCAAAAGGAATCCATCAATAAGGTTGATCAAGTCTTATTGACAAACTTTTTCCGAAGGACATGGAACCGGAGAATTTTCGAATAACACTAGGTTACCTCAATGGGGATATGCATGTCCCCAACAATAAGTATATCATATTTCTTTTTGGCAGTAGGAAGAGGGAATTCAAAGTCTCCAATAATAATCGTTGAAATCTTTTCAATGGAGTTGATACTATGAACTTGAGGTTGTTTCTTCGGGAAGTGTACCGTATGCTCATTACCATTAACATGAAAAGTGACATTGCCCTTGTTGCAATCAATAACAGCCCCTGCAGTATTCAAAAAGGGTCTACCAAGGATGATCGACATACTGTCGTCCTCGGGAATATCAAGAATAACAAAGTCCGTTAGAATAGTAACATTTGCAACCACAACAGGCACATCCTCGCAAATACCGATGGGTAAAGCAGTTGATTTATCAGCCATTTGCAAGGAGATTTCAGTAGGTGTCAACTTATTCAAATCAAGTCTACGATATAAAGAGAAAGGCATAACACTAACACCAGCTCCAAGGTCACATAAGGCAGTTTTAACATAATTTCCTTTAATAGAGCATGGTATAGTAGGTACTTCGGGATCTCCTAGTTTCTTTGGTATTCCACCCTTAAAAGTATAATTAGCAAGCATGGTGGAAATCTCAGCTTCCTGTATCTTTCTTTTATTTGTCACAATATCTTTCATATACTTAGCATAAGGAGACATTTTCAGAATATCAGTCAAGCGCATACGCAAAAAGACAGGTCTAAGCATTTCAACAAAGCGCTCAAAATCTTCATCATCTTTTTTCTTGGATGGCTTAGGAGGAAAGGGCATGGGTTTTTGAACCCATGGTTCTCTTTCTCTACCATGCTTCCTAGCAATAAAGTCTCTTTTATCATATCTCTTATTCTTAGGTTGTGGGTTATCAAGATCAACAGCAGGTTCAATCTCCACATCATTATCATTACTAGGTTGAGCATCAACATGAACATCATCATTAATATTATCACTAGGCTCATGTTCATCACCAGATTGTGTCTCAGCATCAGAAATAGAAATATCATTTGGATTCTCAGGTGTATCTATAACAGGTTCACTAGCAGCATGCAAAGTCCTATCGTCATTCTTTTTCCTACTCTTATTGGAACGACTAGGTGCATCAGTATTAACTCTATGAGAATCTTGCTCAATTCTCTTAGGATGGCCCTCAGGATACAAAGGTTCCTGAGTCATTCTACCACCTCTAGTCACAACTTTAACAGAATGATCATTGTTCTTACTATTCATTTCATTAAGCAAATCATTTTGAGCCTTAAGTACTTGTTCTACTTGGGTAGTTACCATGGAAGCATGTTTACTAATAAGCTTAAGATCATTGACAGTTCTACTCAAATAATCACCCAAGCGATCAAGCATGTAAGCATTATGTTTCAATTGTCTACTAACATAAGCATTGAAATTTTCTTGCTTTACAATAAAATTATCAAACTCATCCAAGCATTGGCAGCCAGACTTATTATAGGGAATATCTCCTTCATCAAATCTATGGAGATAATTTACCTCTACTACCTGTGTCGGGTTATCAAGACCATGTATTTCTTCAATAGGTGGTAGATTCTTAACATCTTCAGCTTTAATACCTTTTTCTTTCATAGATTTCTTTGCCTCTTGCATATCTTCAAGACTGAGAAATAGAATACCTCTTTTCTTCGGAGTTGGCTTTGGAGGTGGTTCGGGAATAGTCCAATCATTATCATTGCTCAATATATTATTCAATAGTAGTTCAGCTTGTTCAATAGTTCGTTCCCTGAAAACACAACCAGCACAACTATCTAGGTGGTCCCTAGAAGCATCGGTTAGTCCATTATAAAAGATATCAAGTATTTCATTTTTCTTGAGAGGGTGATCAGGAAAAGCATTAAGTAATTGGAGAAGCCTCCCCCAAGCTTGTGGGAGACTTTCTTCTTCAATTTGCACAAAGTTAAATATTTCCTGCAAGGCAGCTTGTTTCTTATGGACAGGAAAATATTTTTCAGAGAAGTAATATATCATATCCTGGGGACTACGCACACAACCAGGAGCAAGAGAATTAAACCATATCTTAGCATCACCCTTTAATGAGAAAGGAAACAACTTAAGAATATAATAATAGCGAATTTTTTCCTCATGAGTAAATATGGTGGCTATATCATTCAATTTAGTAAGATGTGCCACAACAGTTTCAGATTCATAACCATGGAAAGGATCAGATTCAACCAAAGTAATTAACTCAGGATCGACAGAGAATTCATAATCCTTATCAGTAAAAAAGATAGGTGAAGTAGCAAACTTAGGATCATATTGCATTCTAGCATTCAAAGATTTTTCTTTCCACTTGCAAAGCAATTTCTCAAGATCATCTCTATCCTTACAAGCAAGAATGTCCCTAGCTACCTCTCCTTCCATAACATAACCTTCAGGGATATCAGTCAATTCATATCTAGGAGAGCTAGGTCTAGCAGGTGTATCATAGTGTTCAGTTTCAATAATATCATCAGATTCAGAGATATCATCAGTTTCAGCATTCACTCTAGCAATTTGTTCATCAAGAAATTCACCCAGTGGCACCGTATTATCAAGCAAAGTATCATCATAAGCATCATGCATAGCAGAAGTAGCATCATCAATTACTTGCGACATATCAGAATTACTAGCAGGTGGTGGTGTCGCAAATTTACTCATAACAGAAGGTGAATCAAGTGTAGAGCTAGATGGCAGTTCCTTACCTGTCCTCGTAGTTGAGGGGTAGATCTTAGTTTTAGCATCTTTCAGATTCTTCATAGTGATCAACAGATATATATCCCAAGTGACTCAGAGAATAGAGCTATGCTCCCCGGTAACGGCGCCAGAAAAAGGTCTTGATAACCCACAAGTATAGGGGATCGCAACAGTTTTCGAGGGTAGAGTATTCAACCCAAATTTATTGATTCGACACAATGGGAGCCAAAGAATATTCTCGAGTATTAGCAGCTGAGTTGTCAATTCAACCACACCCGAAAGACTTAATATCTGCAGCAAAGTATTTAGTAGCAAAGTAGTATGGAAGTAACAGTAACGATGGCAAAAGCGACAGTAGCAGTGTTGTGGTGATTGTAACAGTAGCAACGGAAAAGTAACTTAGCAAAGATCAATATATGAAAAGCTCGTAGGCAATGGATCAGTGATGGATAATTATGTCGGATGGCATTCATCATGCAACGGTTATAACATAGGGTGACACAGAACTAGCTCCAATTCATCAATGTAATGTAGGCATGTATTCCATATATAGTCATACGTGCTTATGGAAAAGAACTTGCATGACATCTTTTGTCCTACCCTCCCGTGGCAGCAGGGTCCTAATGGAAACTAAGGGATATTAAGGCCTCCTTTTAATAGAGAACCGGACCAAAGCATTAGCACTTAGTGAATACATGAACTCCTCAAACTACGGTAATCACCGGAAAGAATCCCAGTTATTGTCACCCTGGGGGATGCGGATCATAACTCGTAATAGGTGTCTACAACTTGCAAGATAGGATCAAGAACACACATATATTCATGAAAACATAATAGGTTCAGATCTGAAATCATGGCACTCGGGCCCTAGTGACAAGCATTAAGCATAACAAAGTCATAGCAACATCAATCTCAGAACATAGTGGATACTAGGGATCAAACCCTAACAAAACTAACTCGATTACATGGTAAATCTCATCCAACCCATCACCGTCCAGCAAGCCCATGATGGAATTACTCACGAACGGCGGAGAGCATCATGAAATTGGTGATGAAGGATGGTTGGTGATGACGACGGCGTCGATTTCCCCTCTCTGGAGCCCAAATCAGGCTCCAGATCTGCCCTCCCGAGGAAGAACAGGAGGTGGCAGCGGTTCCGTATCGTAAAACGCGACGAACTCTTCTCTCCAATTTTTCCTCCGTAAATAGGAATATATAGGAGTGGAAACGAGGTCGGAGGAGCAACAGGGGGCCCACAAGCCACAGGGGCGCGCCCTAGGGGGGTGGGCGCCCCCCTGGCTTGTGGCCAGGTGGTGGCCCCCCTGCAGTTGATTCTTTCGCCAGTATTTTTTATTAATTCCTAAAATATTCTCCATAAATTTTCAGGTCAATCCGAGAACTTTTATTTCTGCACAAAAATAACACCAAGGCAATTCTGCTGAAAACAGCGTCAGTCCGGGTTAGTTCCATTCAAATCATGCAAATTAGAGTCCAAAACAAGGGCAAAAGAGTTTGGAAAAGTAGATACGTTGGAGACGTATCAGGCTCCTGCCGTTTGAACCTTTACTTTGAACAATATGCAGTTTATTTGCTTCGTTTCCATTTGGATTTTTGAATGTCTTCCACTCGAGCCTTGAATGGGTTAGGCTGAGTCCCCAAGTGCGGGTGAGACCTTACTCGGGGTATCCAATGATTTAGACGACCGCTGGGCCACGGCTAAGTGTTCGAGTGCGAGTCATGCACGCATCCGGAGCGGTAAGGACTTGAGCGAATTCAGGTTCGCGGCAAAGTCCCCGAGGGAGGAAGTCTTCCTCGCTCGGTACATTCTAGCTTAGACAACTGCGAGGTCGCGGTTAAGCCCCCGAGTGTGGAAATATTCCACACTCACAATTTTTATTACTTAGACGAAGTCAGGTTCGCGGCTAAGGTTCCCTAGTGAAGAAATCTTCTTACACTCGAAACGTTTAAAGCTTAGGCAAAATCAGGTTCGCAGCGGAGCCCCCGAGTGAGGAAGTTTTCCTCGCTCAGTACGTTCTAGCTTAGATGACTGATGGGTCATGGTTAAGCCCCCGAGTGTGGAAATATTCCACACTTAGGATTTTTATCACTTAGACGAAGTCAGGTTCGCGGCTAAGGTTCCCGAGTGAAGAAATCTTCTTACACTCGGAACGTTTAAAGCTCAGGCGATATCAGGTTCGCAGCGGAGCCCCCGAGTGAGGAATTCTTCCTCGCTTGGAACGTTCTAGCTTATATGACTGCTAGGCCGCAGCTAAGCCCCCGAGTGTGGAAATCTTCCACACTCGGTATTTTTATCACTTAGATGGAGTCAGGTTCGCAGCTAAGGTTCCCGAGTGACGAAATCTTCTTACACTCAGAACGTTTAAAGCTCAGGCGAAATTAGGTTCGCAGCGAAGCCTCCGAGTGTGGAATTCTTCCTCGCTCGAAATGTTTTTAGCTTAGACGACTGCTAGGCTGCACCTAAGCCCCCGAGTGTGGAAATCTTCCACACTCATGATTTTTATCACTTAGGCAAAGTCGGGTTCATAGCTATGGTTCTCGAGTGAAGAAATCTTCTTACACCCCGAACATTTATAGGTCAGACGAAATCAGGTTCGCAGTGGGGCCCCCAAGTGAGGAATTCTTCCTCGCTCGGAACGATTTAGCTTAGATGACTACTAGGCCGCAGCTAAGCCCCCGAGTGTGGAAATCTTCCACCCTCAGGATTTCCGAACTTAGGCAAAATCAGGTTCGCGGCTAAGTCGTTTCACCCACAGGGGGCAATGGGAATCATGTTATGGAAATCACCGGAGTGGAAAAAATGATTTTTTTACAATTTTTTGACAAAGTACAACTAAAGTAGACTTTTTATTCATCAAAATCACTCTGAAATTCATTACAGAAATGAAATTTTTTATGATTGTTCTAAGTGAAGAACTTGCGGAGCAGGTCCACGTTCCAAGCTCGGGGTCTTCCGTTTACTTCTCGAAGTTGTACATTGTTGAGGACTTTGTAGATTGCGAAAGGCCCTTGCCATGGAGGTGCAAGCTTGTGAGGCTTTTGTTGATCTAGTTAGAGGACGAGATCACCTTCCTGAAAGGCGCGCCCTCTGACCTATCTGCCGTGGAAATGCCTCAAATCCTGTTGGTAGAGTGTTGACCGGATGAGGGCTAGCTCCCTTTCCTCATCCAGAAGATTAAGGTCGTCCTACCGTGCTTCTTTCGCTTCAGCTTCAGAGTAAAGTTCCACTCGGGGGGGGGGGGGATTGTGCAGTAAGTCACTCGGCAAGACGGCTTCGAACCCATACACCATGAAGAAAGGGGTCTGATTAGTGGACCGATTCGGGGTCGTTGGCGGATCCCACAGTACTGACAGCAGTTCCTCGACCCATGCTTCTGCAGCATGCTTCATATCTCTAGGGAGGCGTGGCTTTAGCCCTTGCAGGATCATGCCATTCGCTCGCTGTGCTTGACCATTCGACTCTGGGTGAGCCACGGAGTCGTAATCGACCCGAGTGCCCCGGGTGTAACAAAATTCGGGGAATTCATCTGAGTCAAAGTTAGACCCATTATCCGTGATGATGGTGTGGGGAACCCCGAACCTGAAGATGATCTGTCTGATGAAGCTGATGGCAGCCTCTGAATTTGGTCTTTTATCGGCTACGCTTTTATCCACTTGGTGAACTTGTCCACTTCTACCAACAAATGGGTGAAACCACTCGACCCGGTTCTTAGGGGTCCGATCATGCCGAGTCCCCACACTGCGAAAGGCCAGGTAAGTGGAATCGTCTTCAGTGCTGATGCATGCTTGTGTGACTGGTTCTTATAGAAATGGTATCTGACACACTGATCCACGAGGTCTCTCGCTGCCTCATTGGTGCGGGGTGATACGTCTCCAACGTATCTATAATTTTTGATTGTTCCATGTTGTTATATTATCATTCCTGGATGTTTTACAATCGTTTTATAGCAACTTTATATCATTTTTTGGGACTAACCTATTGACATAGTGCCAAGTGCCAGTTGCTATTTTTTGCTTGTTTTTTACTTCGCAGAATATCAGTACCAAACGGAGTCCAATCACGATGAAACTTTTTGAAGATTTTTTTTGACCAGAAGGAAGCCAGTGGGCCAAAGAAGTAACCAGAGGCCCCAGGCGCATCCTGGTGGGTTGTGGCCGCCTCGGGAACCCCCTCTACCGCCTCTGAGCTCTATAAATACCCAAATATTCCAGAAACCCTAGAGGAGTCGACGAAAAATACTTCCAGCCGCCACAAGTTCCAGAACCGCGAGATCCAATCTTACACCATCACGGAGGGGTTCATCATCCTCATTGGTGCCTCTCCGATGATGCGTGAGTAGTTCACCATAGACCTACGGGTCCGTAGGCAGTATCTATGGCTTTCTCTCTCTCTTTTGATTCTCAATACAATGGCCTCTTGGAGATCTATTTGATGTAATGACTTTTTGCGGTGTGTTTGTTGGGATCCGATGAATTTTGAGTTCATGATCAGTTTCTATCCATGAATATTATTTGAGTCTTCTTTGATATCTTATATGCATGATTACTTATAGCCTCGTATTTCTTCTTCGAATCTTTGGTTTAGTTAGGCCAACTAGATCGATTTTTCTTGCCATGGGAAGATGTGCTTTGTGATGGGTTCGATCTTGCGGTGTCCTCTCCCAGTGACAGAAGGGGCAGCAAGGCACGCATGTATCGTTGCTATTAAGGATAACAAGATGGGGTCTATTCCTACATGAATAGATCTTGTCTACATCATGTCACAGTTCTTATTGCATTACTCCGTTTTTCCATGAACTTAATACACTAGATGCATGCTGGATAGCGGTCGATGTGTGGAGTAATAGTAGTAGATACAGAATCATTTCGGTCTACTAATCTTGGACGTGATGCCTATATAAAGATCATTGCTTTGGATATCGTCATGATTATTTGATCTTCTATCAATTGCCCAACAGTAATTTGTTTACCCACCGTGTGTTATACTCATGAGAGAAGCCACAAGTGAAACCTACGGCCCCCGGGTCTACTTTTTCAACATATTGCTTTCCGATCTATCTTTTGTCGCTTTTGTTTTCAGATCTATTATTCCAAAAACCCAAAAATACTTTGCTACACTTTTTATTTGCCTCTTTTATTTTGTGTTCTTGTGCGATCTATCTATCCAATCTATTACAACCTAATCTATCCTTTTACCGTGGAGAGATTGACAACCTCTCTTTCGTGTCGGGTTGCAAGTATTTGTTCTTTGTGTGCAGGTACCGTTTACATAGTGTTGCGTGGTTCTCCTACTAGTTCGATAACCTTGGTTTCATAACTCGGGGAAATACTTACTGTCGTTGTGCTGCATCATCCCTTCCTCTTTGGGGAAATACCGACACAGTCTCAAGCCACGTCAAAGGAATTTCTGGCGCCGATGCCGGGGAGACATCATCAACATCTATCAGGTTCCTAATCACAAATATCATCTCCTTGTGATTATATTATTTGCCATTTGCCTCTCGTTTTGCTCTCACCCACTTCACAAATTTGCCATTTTATTCGCCCTCTTTTTCGTTTGCCATTTTCTCGTCAGATCTCTTGTTTGCTTGCAATCTTGTTTGCGTAGTCATGATGCCTCAACGAAAGTATTATGATGTTCCTTACCCCAATATTTTGCTTGATATTGATAAAAGTACCAAGGAATATATGACTACACAATTTGAGCATAATAAGTATTTTACCGATGAGCTTAAAGAACACTCTACCGTACTAGATGCCATAACAAAACAACTTGATGATATTAGTAGAGAAGTGATACGTCTCCGTCGTATCTACTTTTCCTCACGCTTTTGCTCTTGTTTTGAACTCTAATTTGCATGATTTGAATGAAACTAACCCGGACCGACGTTGTTTTCGGCAGAATTACCATGGTGTTGTTTTTGTGCAGAAATAAAAGTTCTCGGAACGGGACGAAACTTTTTGGAGATTTATTTTACAATAAATAAAAAATACTGGAGCCAAGAACCACCGGAGGGGGAGCCCTGGTTGAGCACGATACACCAGGGTGCGCCACCCCCTCCAGGCACGCCTTGGTGGGTTGTGCCCACCTCGGGGCCTCACTGACCCTAATTCCAACGCTATAAAATCCTATTTTCGGAGAAAAAAATTAGAGAGAAAGTTTCATCGCGTTTTACGATACGGAGATGCCGCCACCTCCTGTTCTTCCTCGGGAGGCCGGATCTGGAGCCCGTTTGGGGCTCCGGAGAGGGGAATCTTGGTCTTCGTCATCATCAACCCTTCTCCATCGCCATATCCATGATGCTCCCCATCGGGAGTGAGTAATTCCTTCGTAGGCTTGCTGGTCGGTGAGGAGTTGGATGAGATTCATCATGTAATCAAGTTAGTTTTGTTAGGGCTTGATCCCTAGTATCCATTATGTTCTGAGAATGATGTTGCTATGACTTTGCCATGCTTAATGCTTGTCGCTAGGGCCCGAGTGCCATGATTTCAAATCTGAACTATTTATGTTATCACCATTATATCTATGTTCTTGATCCGATCTTGCTAGTCATATGCACCTGCTACGTGTTATGATCCATAAACCCCGGAGTGACAATAGTCGGGATACTTTCCGGTGATGACCGTAGTTTGAGGAGTTCATGTATTCACTATGTGTTAATGCTTTGTTCCGGTTCTCTATTAAAAGGAGGCTTTAATATCCCTTAGTTTCCTTATGGACCCCGCTGCCACGGGAGGGTAGGACAAAAGATGTCATGCAAGTTCTTTTCCATAAGCACGTATGACTATTTACGGAATACATGCCTACGTTACATTTATGAACTGGAGCTAGTTCTATGTCGCTGTGACACCCTGGTTTCATGCTACAGTGATGATTGTAATTAAGCTACAGTAATGGCCAAGTGATTAAGCTAATCTTTTGCTAAACAAGGGCTTGATCAAGTTTGGATTCAAATTCCAATTCAAATTTCATTTCAAATGCCCTAGGAATTTATGTGATGAAATTAAATCCTCAAACAGCAAGGGAAAAATGTTGCATACTTATGGAATATTCTAAAACAAATATTGTTGAGGAAAACAACATCACCATCAACTATTGTGGGCTAAAGCATTTAAAACAGTGCCAAAAGAAGCATTTTAATTGCCTTTTTCAATTATGGAAATTCCAAATAGAGTCAAATAAATCCCAAACTTATTGTGGTAGTGCACCACTGACCCTAGTATTTGTCTTCAGCCAGTGGCACATTTTTGCTATTAAGGAAATTGGCTAAAGGAATTAAAACAGAAAGATTTAAAAAGAAAACAGAAAAGAAATAAAAGAAAAAGGCGAGAGGCCACTTACCTGGACCTACCTGGCGATGGGCCGAGCCCAGCCGGCCCAACTCCTGTGTCTCCTACCTGCCTCCTTCCCCGTGTCGACGCCACCGTACACAGCGCCGCGCCGCGCCGTCGCCGCTCGCCACGCCGACGGGAGCAGGTGGCCGAGGGGATAAGGGAGACCCCTGTCCACTCCCTCATCGCCCCTATCCATTCCTCCCCTCCTCTCGCTCTCTCTCGCTCGCTTGCGAGCTCCACCGAACGATGCCGTCGCCATGGCCGGCGGATAGCCACGGCCACCGGCCACCTCTCGCCCCCGTAGCCTGTCCAGAAGCTTCGCGCCGACGAGCCCTTCCTCCCCGTGCCCTGGAACGAGCTCCGGAGCCTCTACATCGCCTCCACGCCGTCGTCTTCCTCCTCTGGATCCACCGCTCGCCGTCGCCGATTGCGTCGCCGTCAAGCCCTCCCCGAGCCCGCTTTGAACGGCTACGCCTCACTGTGAGCCTCTCCTTCCTCCCCTGCCCCTCCTCGTGCTCGCTAGCTCGCCGTAGCCGACGTGCCGTTGCTGCACGAACGGAACTCCGCCGCCGTTGGCCTTGCCATCGTTGTGGCCGCTGTCGAGCTCGCCTGAGCTCGCGGTCATGCTCGCCGTCGCCGTAGGAGTCGAATGCGCCCTTTGCCGCTGCTTGCCGTGCCCCGTAGCGCCGTTTTCATCAATACTCCCGTACGGCCGCCGCCTCGGCTCATTGCCGGCGACGTTGCCGACCACCCCCGCCTCGGCCACCACCGCAGATCGACATGGGTCGTTCCCCGCGTTCGATTCCGACCAGCCGCGCGCCTAATGGCCCACCATGGCCGATTTCGGACGCGGCCAGTGCGTCGCCGCCGCGATTTTGGGTCGCCGGTGGCCGCTGACCTGGCTGGCCTGGGACCACCCCCAGTGCCACTGCCAGTGGGTCCAGCGGGCTCGGTTGACCGGTCAACGGTCGCCGCTGACCGCTGACTGGGCAGCCCTGCCACTGACTTGTGGGGTCCTTCCCCCTGTGCCACTGACTTGTGGGCCACCACTGTCAGTTGGTTAATTAGGTGTTTAGATTAGTGAAATAATTAACATAAACTAAATCTGTCACTGACATGTGGACCCACCTGGTAATTAACCCTGTTTAAATTAATCTAAAACTCTGGGATAAGCCTGAGTCTATGACAGGTGGGGCCCACTGGTCAGGTTTGACCTGGTCAGCCCCACTGTTGACTGCTGATGCAATGATGACCTCATGCTGACATCATCATACACTGTTCTGGATAATGTTGGATTTAATAAATAGAATTAATTCCAGAAATTGATTAAAACTTTGGAAAATCATATCTTTTAAACCGTAAGTCAGATGAAAATAATTTATATATGAAAGTTGATCAGAAAAATCCCACGAATCCAAATATGCCATCCATTCATCTGTCACATGCTCCTAGCATAGCAAACATGGAACTTTTCTCCTCCGGATTGTCTGTCCGATAAATCCAAAGACCCGGGAAATATCGTCAGATATTCTCCCGCTTCGTCTGCAACGCGTAGTACTGCGTTAGTGCATGCCTAGCCCTGCATATTGCCATGTCTTGCATCGTGATGCATTTGTTTGCTTGTATTTATTGTTTCTTCCCCCTCTTCTTACCGGTAGAGCCCGAGACTGACGGTGCTGCCGAGTATGACTACACCGTCGACGTTCAGCCTTTTGCCACAGAGCAGCAAGTCAAGCAAAACCCCCTTGAGCATTCCGATATCGCCTATTCCTTTCCCTCTTATTGTTGCATTAGATTTTTGCTACTGTATTAGTTAGCTCCTATTCTGATGCATAGCCTGTTTTTGATGAACTGTTACTATACTTGCAATCATACCAACTGCTTAGTATAGGTTGATCAGTGAATCCCCAGTGACCCCTTAGCCCCAGTCGCCCCTGCTTGTCATCGACGACTCGACGACTCGACGACTTGAAGATTCGAAGACTCGGTCAACCGACCGACAAGCCAGGCCCCTCACAGCACCGCACACCCCTTAGTTGTACGACTCTGCAGCGCTACTATCAAGTACCGAGGGTGACACCTCGTGAAGTACTCATGATGTTAGCTTTGTAGTGCAGCTAGTCGGTCGTGGTTATCGAGGGTGATTCCTCCTTCACCACTCCCGACGAAGACTCTGTCGTGCAACCCCTCAAGTGTGGGACCCTCGAGGGTGATTCCTCTAGGCCCCCCTTGACGGTTTCATCGAGCGGGACCCCATGAGGGTGATTCCTCAGGTTCCGTCTTGGTGTTTTATACACACAGTTACTATGACCTGGTTACAGAAACATGTTGAAGACGGGTCGGACCCAAGGGTACCCGCGAGAGTGATATTGGTGGGGTGCGCCGGTAAGGCACCCGAGTGTTATTGGCGGGGCGACGGACTGCACTTTATGGTTCGCGCTTGCCCCGCACTAATAAATTGCTAATGGGTTGGGTACTTGATCTAAGTTAGGTCGTTGGCCTTAATACGCACTAACCTTCACGTGGGGAAGATATGGGCACTCAGCGTCGTTGTATCAGCCGAAGCTCTTCGGACGTCAGCAATGGAGCGGCGCGCGACGGATTGGACTGGACGGTGCAGCTCTTGGACTGGAGTGTACTAGGTCTGCTTCCGGCCGCGTTCGCATCGTGCAGGAGTGCAAGGGAAAGTGGGCCCACGAACCTGCGCGCTTAGGATTTAGACCGGCGGGCTGGCCTCTTCGTTGAGCCTAGGTGGGGCGACGACGTGCTGATATCCTGAGGCCGGGCATGACCCAGGAAAGTGTGTCCGGCCGGAGGTGACTCAGGCGTGTTGGGGAATATGTGGTGCACCCCTGCAGGGATGATTAATCTATTCGAATAGCCGTGTCCACGGTAACAGGATGACTTGGAGTTGTACCTTGACCTTATACAACTATAATTGTAATTTAATTTGAATTGAATTGTGGCTCCGGGATTGCTTCCTCGCAGGGAGTCGAGGAAGGATCTCTGGGCGTGGTTACTTAATAAAATTGCTACAACAATATGACTATATGTGAGATACCAATCTGCACTCTTCTAATGCTGCAAGATGTTGAAGATGCTAGTCTTCGATAGGACTAGGCTTTCTCCCTATTCTTGCTTTCTCCAGTCAGTCCAGATATAACCCCACCCCTTGATTATGATGCATACTTAGCATAGTTCTGAAGTCAGTCTTGCGAGTACTTTGGATGAGTACTCACCGCTGCTTTGCTTCCTCTTTCCCCCTCGATACGATGCCGCATTCAGACGACGGAGCCAGGAGATGGAGTACGTCGGAGACGACTACTACACCACCGCTGGAGCATACTACTACGTGGAGGCTGCCCCCGACGCTCAGGACTAGTTAGGAGGTTCCCGGGCAGGAGGCCTCGCCTCTTTCGATCCGCTACTTATGTTTGTGCTAGCTTTCTTAAGGCAAAACTTGTCTAACTTATGTCTGTACTCAGATATATTTGGTTTCGCTGACTCTTGTTTATGTCGAGCTTTGTATTCGAGCCCTCGAGGCCCCTGGCTTGTAATATGGAGCTGTATGACTTTAATTTGTGTCTAGTGTTGTGTTGTGATATCAATCAGTGAGTCCCTAATCTTGATCGTATGCATTGTGTGTATGATTGGCGTACGGTCGAGAATGGGGGCGTCACAGTCGCCCTAGGTTATGACTGTTATATGATGAATATCATCCAATGAGTTCACCAATCCAATGCCTACGAGTTTTCCACATATTGTACTTGCTGAGTTACTATTGCTACTGCTAGTGTTACACTTGCTACAAAACTATTGCTATCACTGCCACCGTTACTGTTACTGTTGCTACTGCTATCAAAACTATCATACTACTGTGCTACTGATCACTCTGATGCAGATATTTAATCTCCAGGTGTGGTTGAATTGACAACTCAACTGCTACTACTCTCAAATATTCTTTGGCTCCCCTTGTGCCGAATCTATAAATTTGGGATGAATACTCTACCCTTGAAAACTGTTGCGATCCCCTATACTTGTGGGTTATCAAGAAGTTTCTAATCTCCAATCTAAGTATGCTCATGCTGAAAATCTGCTAGGTAAAATATCCGACGCACATGCTACTTTAGTAAATCAAATGATCGCTAAACCAGTCTCTCTAGAGGATAAAAATGATGAAGATCTTAAAGTGATTGGTGTTTCTTCTATTGATTCCTTGTTTAGTAATATTAAAATTGATGATAAAGGGACTGAAGTAGAGTCAACTTTAGCTAGAAGGCGTCCCAATAATTTGGAGGGTGAAAATCTTGATGAAAAAATTGATGAAAGTGGGTTTGAAGAGGTGAAATCGTTAACTAGTGATGTGCCCACTATTTTGGATTGCAAAGATTTTAATTATGATAGTTGCTCTTTGATTTCATGTATTTCTTTGCTGCAATCCATGTTAAATTCACCCCATGCTTATGAATAAAATAAAGCTTTTACTAAACATATTGTTGATGCCAAGATGAAATCTTTTGAAGAAAAGTTGGAGTTAGAGATTTCAATTCCTAGAAAATTACATGATGAGTGGGAACCTACCATTAAGGTCAATATTAAAAATTATGAGTGCTTTGCTTTATGTGATTTTGGTGCTAGTGTTTCCACAATTCCGAAATCTCTATGTGATGTGCTTGTTCTTACCAATATGGAAGAATGTTCTCTTAATTTGCACTTGGCGGATTCTACTATTAAAAAGACTTTGGGAAGAATTAATGATGTTCTTATTCTTGCAAATAGGAACTATGTTCCCATAGAATTTATTGTTCTTGATATTGATTGCAATCCGTCTTGTCCCATTATACTTGGTAGACCGTTTTTACGAACTATAGGTGTCGTGATTGATATGAAAGAAGGAAATATTAAATTTCAATTTCCACTAAGAAAAGGTATGGAAAATTTCCCTAGAACAAGAATTAAGCCACCATACGAATCAATCATGAGAGCATCCTATGGAGCAAAAACTAAAGATGACAATACTTGAATCTATGCTTTGTGCCTAGCTACTGGCGTAAAACGATAGCGCTTGTTGGGAGGCAACCCAATGAATAAATTTATTTTCATCTTTTTCTTTCTTTTTTTGAGTGTTGAAACAATTATTCTACTGTTATGATTGTGTTTTTATGTTTTAATTAGTGTTTGTGCCAAGTAAAGCCTTTAGGATGATTCACAAGATGAGTAGAAACAATGCTGAATCTGAAACAGAAACTTTGACTCCAGTGCGTGAATTTTAAGTTTTTACTGGAGTGTGATAATGAGCTGAAATTTTAACACAGTATTACTATACAAATTCTTTATGTTTTCCAAAATTTTCAGAATTTTTAGAGTTACATAAGTATGGTTAGAGTACAGATTACTACAGACTATTCTGTTTTTGACAGATTCTTTTTTCGTTGCATTGTGTGCTTATTTTGACGAATCTATGGTTTGTATTGAAGGGTATAGGCCATGGTAAAGTTAGAATACAGTATATATAATACAATAATAAAATATGAATGGGTTTTCAATAGTACTTAGAGTGGTGATTTGCTTTATTATACTAACGGATCTCACGAAGGTTTTGTTGTGTTTTGTGTGATTGAAGTTTTCAAGTTTTGGTTGAGATCACGATGGATGAAGGAATAAGAAGTGAAAAGAGCCTAAGCTTGGGGATGCTACAGCACCCCCAAGATAATATCCTAGGAGAAACAAGCAACTAAGCTTTGGGATGCCCCGAGTGGCATCCCCTCTTTCTTCTAACGACCATAGGTATTTGACTTGGAGCTATATTTTTATTCGTCACATATCATGAGTTTTGCTTGGAGCGTCTTGTATTATTTGAGTCTTTTCTTGTTTTGCTTTTTAGTTTGTCACAAGTATCCTTGATGGACACGCCTATTTGAGAGAGCCAAAATTATTCTATGATTTGTTAGAATTGGTCTATATGCTTCACTTAAATTTTTTGAGCTATGGAATTGCTCTAGTGCTTCACTTATATCTCTTTGAGCACGGTGTGCTTTAAATTTTTTGAATAAATACTCTTATGCTTCACTTAGATTAACTTGATAGTTAATAAAATTTGAAGAAATTCTCTCATGCTTCACTTATACTATTTTGAGAGATGAAATTTTTATGCTCATGTTCTTCACTTAAACTTATTTGAGCTTGTCAAAAGCAATGGTAATATATGAAACTAGTCCCAAAGTGATAGATATTCAAGAGGGATATAATAAAAAAATTCATGAAGATCATTGGACAAATTAAACTTGATTCCTTGTAATAGTTTTGAGACATAACGATAGTAATATGTGAGTCATGTTGGTGAGTAATTATGCTTTAGTAAGAATATTGGTGTTAAGGTTTGTGATTCCCTATGCAAGCACGAAAGTCAATAGTTATGCAATGAAATTACATCCTACTTGTAGTGCATTATTCGGTGTTAGTTATGCTTAATGCCCGTTTATGTGATTTTTCGTTTCTTGGTTGGTTGCTTCTCAATCTATTTTCTAGCCTCCACTTGTACTAAGTAGAAATACTACTTGTGCATCCAAAGTCCTTAAACCTAGTTTTGCCATATGAGTCCACCATACCTACCTATATGCGGTATTTCCTTGCCTTTCTAAGCAAATTTGTATGTGACTTCTCTAATTTTCAAAATGAATTTCTTTTTTGTGTGCTCGTACCGCTCATGAAACGGTAGGGGGTGTTCAATATTTTTCCATGCTAGATGTGTTATTCTCAAGATGAGTGTTTATTCACTTGTCATTGCACGAGAGTACATCGATAATAGGGATGCCCAGTCCCGAAATGAAAAAGAAATTTACTTTATGTTGTAAAATAATAAATCCCTTGGAAAGTGTTGGTATGGAAGGCAACCGTGGATACGGCTAGCCATGGATTGTGAAAGGATGGTGGAAAAAGGAATAAACTTTACTTTATGTTTGGGAACCGCCTATGATGTATCTAGCATGGAAAGTATTGAGAACTACTTTGTCGTTTTCGTTGACAGGAAAGACATGCCACCCAAAATAAATTTTCTCTCTCAATTTAAAGCTTTGAGCTCTGGCACCTCTACAAATCCCCACTTCCCTCTGCGAAGGGCTTATCTATTTACTTTATGCAATTTTTATTTTTAATTTGAGTCTCCATCCTCTCTTATAAAGCACCAACTAGGGGGCACTATGATCAGTTTCTTTCCATGAATATTATTTGAGTCTTCTTTGATCTCTTATATGCATGATTACTTATAGCCTCGTATTTCTTCTTCGAATCTTTGTTTTAGTTAGTCCAACTAGATCGTTTTTTCTTGCCATGGGAAGATGTGCTTTGTGATGGGTTCGATCTTGCGGTGTCCTCTACCAGTGACAGAAGGGGCAGCGAGACACGCATGTATCGTTGCTATTAAGGATAACAAGATGGGGTCTATTCCTACATGAATAGATCTTGTCTATATCATGTCACTGTTCTTATTGCATTACTCCGTTTTTTCATGAACTTAATACACTAGATGCATGATGGATAGCGGTCGATGTGTCGAGTAATAGTAGTAGATGCATAATCATTTCGGTCTACTAATCTTGGACGTGATGCCTATATAATGATCATCGCCTTGGATATCGTCACGATTATTTGATCTTCTATCAATTGCCCAATAGTAATTTGTTTACCCACCGTGTGCTATACTCATGAGAGAAGCCACTAGTGAAACCTACGGCCCCCGGATCTACTTTTCCAACATATTGCTTTCCGATCTATCTTTTGCCGCTTTTGTTTTCAGATCTATTATTCCAAAAGCCCAAAAATACTTTGCTACACTTTTTATTTGCCTATTCTATTTTGTGTTCTTGTGCGATCTATCTATCCAATCTATTACAACCTAATCTATTTTTTTTACCGTGGAGAGATTGACAACCTCTCTTTCGCGTTGGGTTGCAAGTATTTGTTCTTTGTGTTCAGGTACTGTTTACATAGTGTTGCGTGGTTCTCCTACTGGTTCGATAACCTTGGTTTCATAACTGAGGGAAATACTTACCGTCGCTATGGTGCATCATCCCTTCCTCTTTGGGGAAATACTGACGCAGTCTCAAGCCACGTCACGGGGACAATAGAAGCCTGCTCGGAAAGCCTTGGCGGCTAATGTTCGAGAGGACGCGTGGTGGCTGCAGGTTCCCGAGTGGACTTCGTGCAGAATTTGTAAACCTTCCTCTGGGGAGATGCAACGTTGAGTGAGTCCTGTGATGCTCTTTGTGTATAAGTGGTCTCCCATAACTGTGAAAGCTTTGGATCGTCGGACGATCTGGCGGGCTTCCACTTCGTCTTCGGCGAGTTCTTGCCAGAACAAGTATACTATGTAGGGTTGAGTCCACTCGGGAATGATCACCAGTACTTCATGGACTAGGTTGACCACTTCTGGGATGTCAACCTAAGTCAAATCTGATGGGCCGACTGCTTGTGGGGACTCCTCCATGAAAGGATCTTCTTTGATGGTTGGGGCGTGCATGTGCTCTAGGAACACATCTTTGGGTACGGCTCATCATGTGTAACCGATCTTGGCAGAAACGTCGGTTGCCTGATTTTTGATTCGGGGTATGTGATGCAACTCCAAACCCTCGAAGTTCTTTTCTAGCTTTTCGACGGCACTGCAGTAACCTGTCATTGCTAGGCTCCGAATGTCCCACTCCTTCATCACCTGGTTCACCACGAGGTCTGACTCGCCATAGACCATCAAACGGCGTATACCGAGTGAGATAGCCATGCACGGCAAGGGCAGGAGGGCTTCGTACTCGGACTCATTGTTGGATGAATCGAAGTGAATCTAGAGCACATAGCTCAGTCGGTCTCCCCTCGGGGAAACTAGGACCACTCCAGCCCCCGAGCCATGGAGCATCTTAGATCCGTCAAAGAACGTTGTCCAGTGCTCGGGGAGGCTCGGGGCTGGCTGTTCTTGTTCGATCCATTCGGCCAGGAAATCCACTAGGGCTTGGGATTTGATTGCTTTTTTGGCTTCAAACTTGATCTCCAAGGGAAGGAGCTCAATCGCCCATTTTGCCACTCGTCCAGTGGCGTCTCTGTTGTTCAGGATCTCAGATAGGGGAGCATCGCTGATCACCGTGAGCGAGTGATCTTGGAAGTAGTGAACCACCTTCTTCACAGTCAGATAAATGTCGTAAACCAGCTTCTGGTAATGTGGGTTGAACCTTGAACGCCTTTCCTTGTTCTTCGCGTTCCACAGTGAGGACGGTGCTGACCACTTGATTTGTGGTTGCAATATACAAGAGCAAAGGCTCTCAGCTGCCCGGAGCAGCTAACACCGGCTGGGTGGAAAGCAAAGCTTTAAGTTCCCGGAACGCAGCTTGCGCCTCACACGTCCACTCGAACTTGTCAGACTTTTTCATCAATCGGTAAAGAGGCAATGCCTTTTCACCGAGTCTTGAAATGAATCTACTCAGGGCCGTAAGGCAACCCGTGATCTTTTGTACGTCATGTAGACGCTCGGGTTGTTTCATTTGGACGATAGCACCGATCTTGTCGGGGTTGGCATCGATCCCGTGTTTGGAAACAAGTAAATCGAGTAACTTGCTGGCAGGGACCCCGAAAGTGCACTTTGCTGGATTGAGCTTAATTCCAAATCGCCGTAGGTTCGTGAAGGTTTCGACGAGGTCAATCAGGAGGTCAGAACCTTGCATGGACTTGACCACGATGTCATCCATATACGCCTCCATGTTCCGACTGATTTGTTTTTGCAAACATATCTGGATCATGCGCTGGAAAGTAGCTCTGGCGTAGTGATGTAGCAGAAACACACGAATGGGGTGATGAAGGCCATTTTTATTTCATCTGGGCAATACAATCGGATCTGGTGGTACCCGGAGTACGCATCCAGGAACGACAAGCGTTTGCATCCGGTAGTTGAATCTACTATTTGATCTATTCGAGGTAAAAGAAAATGATCTTTCGGGAAGGCCCGATTGATGTGCTTGAAGTCGATGCACATGCGGAGTGACTTGTCCTTCTTTGGTACCAGAACGGCATTGGCGAGCCACTCGGAGTGGTACAGCTTACAAATAAATGCAGCGGCCAGGAGCCAAGCGTTCTCTACGCCAAACGCCTTGCGCTTCTCCATGGAGGAACGATGCAAGTGCTCTTTGACGGGCTTGATCTTCGGACCAACATGGAGTCGATGCTCTGCCAGCTCCCCGGGAACACCCGGCATGTCAGACGGCTTCCATGCGAAGATGTCCCAGTTCTCACGGAGGAACTGGATGAGCTTGCCTTCCTATTTCTCGCTGAGTGTCTTGGATATGTTGGTCGCCGCTGCACACGGATCCGACGGATGGATGTGGACTTGCTTCGTCTCACCGGCCGACTGAAAAGCAAACTTTGTGGCTGGTTTCTTTGATGCGAGCAGCTCTGCGGCATCCATCGTCTTCTTGAGTTCATCGAGCTCCGCGAATGCCATCTGCTTGTCGGCGATCTTGGAGCCCTTCTAGAGGCACTCCTCGGCGATCTTCTAATTGCCCGTGATTTTGATCACGCCTTTCGAGCCTGGCATCTTAAGCTTAAGATACACGTAGAATGGTCGTGCCATGAAACATGCGTAGGCGGGCCTACCCAGGATGGCATGGTACGCACTCCGGAAGTCCACCACCTCGAAGGTCAGATGTTCTTGCCTGTAGTTCTTCTCACTGCCGAAAATGACATTGAGGGCGATCTGCCCGAGTGATTTCGCTTTCTTTCTGGGGATGACCCCGTGAAAGTGCATGTTGCATTTGCTCAGTCGGGACAAGGGGATGTCCATCGCATTCAACGTGTAGGCGTAGATGATGTTGAGCCCGCTGCCCTCATCCATGAGGACTTTCCTAGTCAGACCCCATTAACAGCTGGATCCACCACCAGCGCCTGCCACCCACGGGTCGGTATGTGAGCCGGGTGATCGTACTGATCGAATGTAATGGGCGTCTTGGACCAATCCAAATACTTGGTGATAGTCGGAACTGCCATGTTGACCTCTCGGTTGATGACCTTCAGTCGGCTTTTGCTTCCGACGTCAGCGAAGATCATGAGGACCTTCTCGACGTTGGGGTATCCAGAGGCATCTACCTCCTGTGCATCTTCGTCGTCCTTCTCCTCGGAGGACTCTCTTCGCATCTCCTGCTTGAGTAGACGACACTCCCGAGTGGCAGGCTTCGGCAGAATGAGGTTGCCATCTTCATCCCTCTTGGTGTGAATCTGGCAGGGCTGATCCAAGATGTCGCCTTGGGCTCACCTTTCTTCTTGGCTGCCCAATCCTTCTTCTGCTTCTGCTTTCCCTCATTTTTGCTTTGGCCGGGCACAACTGCGGATTCTCCTTTGTCGGTTGGCTCGGCTTTTCATTTCTGCTTCTTGTCTGAACTGCCTCCCGACTGGGGGACCTCGGACGCGCGGCCTTTGCCGCTCCTGAGGCGGTCTTCTTCCTCTCCATTGGCATACTGATTGGCGATTTCCATGGCCCGGCTGAGGGACAAAACATCACACCAGCCGAACTTCAGGATGAGCTCGCGGTACCGGAGGTCTGCCTTGAAGGCACAGATGGCCCTATGCTCCGTCACATTTTCCACGGTGTTGTGCAACATGGTCCAATGCTGTATATACTCGCGAAGAGTCTCGTTATTCCTATGCACGCAGTGCTGCAACTCAGTCAATTCGCCCGGGTGCTTGTAAGTGCCCTCGAACGTCTTGACAAACACTCGGGCCAGGTCTTCCCAGCTGTAAATAGTGCCAAGGGGCAACTGATTCAACCATGCTCTCACTAATCCCTCCAGCATGAGGGGAAAATGCTTCATCGCGACGAAATCATTGCCGCCGCCAATGTGGAGGGCCACTCGGTAATCCTCAAGCCAAGTCTCCGGCTTTGACTCGCCGTTGAACTTGTCGACGCCCGTTGCCAACCTGTAGTTGGAGGGAATCTCAGCTTACCAAATGTATCTGCTGAAGCACTCCAGGCCGGAAGCGCCCCGACCACTCGGCCGCTCTCTGCTGGCCCTAGCTCTGTCGACCATGCCCTGAGCGATGATGGACCTAGCATTGAGTGGGGGCGCTCTGAATTCTTCATCTTCGTAGTCCCTCCTCCAAATGGGACTACGCCTCCAGTCGTCATCGTAATTCCGCCTGTCGCTGTGGGACTGATGTCCGTACGAAGCACCCCTCGGAGGGGGCGTCTGACTACGATGATGATCTTCGGGTTCTTTGGTCTCCGTATTGGTCTCTCGGAGGAGGGGAACGCCGGTGCCTCCCCGGCGCGAGCGGGCTATGAGCCGACTACACCGTGTCTGCTCGGACAGACCTGCTGTGAATGCGGTTGTGTGACTGGGACACCGCGGAGTTCTTCTCCAAGGCAGTCTTCTAGAGAGTCTGTATCTGTCGAATGCCTTCCCTCGTCGCCAAATCAGACGACTGAATGGAGTCAGCGATCCGAGTCGCCGCGGCCAGATTTTGCAGCGGGGTGCGCATCACGTTGTAGTTACGGGGACGGTAGTTCGGGAACAACCGCTTGTGATGTGTGCTAGATCTAGGTTGCTCCCTAGCCGCGCGATCGTCGAGTGACTTCTCGAGCCGCTTAACCCCTTCACTCTCAGCCAGAGTGGCCTAGCACGTGGCCTCCAGGGCGATCGCCTCTGGGGTCGTCCCAACGATGGGAGTGAGCAGAGCATGCTCATTCCTCTGCCTGAGCTCCTCCTGCTGCTCCCGAGAGAGAGGTTGGGGGACATAGGGTCATCGGTGTTGTCATCGTGGCCATTCCCGCTACGCCCGCGAGAGGTTCCATCGCCGAACCCGGGAGGGCCTCTGTCAGGACCCGCCATCAGAATCTCCGCAGCAGGCTCGCTGATCTTGCACTCGGACTCGTCGGAGGAGTCACCATGCAAGGAGGAAAATAAGTCGAGGGTGGGCTCTTCGGAGTCGAGCGTAGCCACCTCCTCGGCTATGGATTGAAGAGCCACAACATGCTTGATCCACCGCTGAAGCCATGAGCGTCCGGACCGCTTGCGATGGAGTCCAGGCGAAAGAAGCGGTGTCGCGCGGTATGGGACCAGTGGCTGACGGAGAAGGACCCCGAATGAATATGCATGAAAATGCGCCACACCATGGGCGGGCAGGGCATCCGTGTCCAGCAGAGCTTCATACAGCCACGCCGAGTCGTCAGTGACGAAGCTGAGGGAGCCGAACAAGATCTCTCTGCCGAGAGTCATCATGATGACTCATAAATCTCCACCTGCGTCATAAAAAATTGCTAGACGCTCTGCCCCATGTTGGGCGCCAACTGTCGAGGGAACGAGCCTGAAAATAGTACTGGGAGTACGAATGAGGACAAAGCCTAACTACGGCACAGGTGTATCACTCGGATTTAGCGAGTTCGGGCCCCTCTCGGAGAGGTAAAGACCCTACGTCTCGTGCCCAGGGGCTTGTGTTTTCTCTAGGGGTGTATGATTACAATGGATGCTGAACCCTTGTCCTGGAGCTCAAGGGCATCTTATATAGAGTACGCCTGGGTTCGTTGAGCATCATTACAAGGGCAATTAATGCAAGTAACTACAGGAGTTACTAGAAACGACACCCTAACTACAACGTTACAGGTAACGGTAGCCATGACTGCACTTCATGTGTGGTGTTAAGTCCTTCAGGTGTTTTAGCTCCCACGTGGTCCACGCGTCTTCTCTGTCCGAGTGTCGATGTCTGGCCGACTAGCTGGAAGACGTCCGAGTGGCTCCATTTATCCGAGTGGACTCGGTGTATGCATCCAAATGCATCTGTAGTCCTGCGACTTTAATGACCGTGTGGGGCCCTAGGTGGGCCCTGGATGTCTGGACCATGACCCTACCACTAATAGGTGACCCCATCAGTGTCGACTTTTGTGTATCTCAAATACTGCATCCCAAATCCTTGCACTCCATTCAACTTGAATACCAACCTAAGCAGCAAACGGACATAGATCAATGAAACTGCATACGGGCATAACATCCCTGTTCAGCGGACTAAAATATACTGTTCATCGCCGGACGAACACATATCTACTAAAATGAATTTAATATAACTTAAATAAACAAAGAAGGTTGGAGAAAACCACCATTTTCTCACCGTCCCCATCGCCTTGTGGTTCTTAGTGTAGTTGTACCCCTTCGTGTAGACGTTGACAACCGAAGGGGCGTTGGCGTCCGAACTAGAGCCGTGGGAGGCATCGGTCATGTCAAAGTGGTTGATACGTCTCCAACGTATCTATAATTTTTTATTGTTCCATGCTAATATATTATCATTCTAGGATACTTTTTGGGTCTTTATTTACCAATTTATAATATGTTTGAGCACTAACCTATTGACCCAGTGCCCAGTGCCAGTTGTTGTTTTCTGCATGTTTTTTACTTTTCAGGTTTACATTACCAAATGAAGTCCAATTGCCACGAAACTTTTTGACAATTTTTTCTGGACCAAAAGAAGACCTAGAAGCTTTGGAAGGAGGCCGGTAGGTGCACGAGGGCCCCACCACACATCAGGGCGCAACCCTGGGGGGCGCCCTGATATGTGGTGGCCCCCTCGTGGCTTTCCCGACGGCCCTCTCTGGCCTATAAATTCTCTAATATCACAAAACCCCCAGAAGTAGTCCCGAAACCCTTTTTCCGCCGCCTCAAGTCTCTGTTCCGTCGCGAGGCCATCTGGAGCTCCGTTTCGGCACCCTGTCGGAGGGGGGATCGATCACGGAGGGCCTCTACATCAACCTTGTTGCCCTCATGATGATGTGTGATTAGTTCACCACAGACCTACGGGTCCATAGCTAGTACCTAGATGGCAATCTCTCTATCTCTTGATCTTCAATGCCATGGTCATCGCATCTTCGCTTTGATCTATCCGATGTAATCCTATTGTGCGGTGTGTTTGTTGGGATCCGATGAATTGTGGGTTTATGTTCAGATTATTCATGAAATGTATTTGAGATACCTCTGATATATATTGTCTCTTAATTGCATGATCATTATAGCTTTGTAATGCTCTCCGATTTATTGATGTGCTCTGGCCAAGTAGATTGATATTTCATCGGTGGGAGTGGTGCGTTGGGGTAGGTTCAACCTGGCGAGTTTCTATATCCAGTGACAAAGTAGGGGACAAGATGCGTCTTTGTGTTGTTGCTACTAAGGATAACACGATGGGGTTTATTAATATTGCTTGAGTTTACTTTGTCTACATCATGTCATCGTTCTGCATGCATTACTCTGTTTTACTTAATACTCTAGATGCATGCTGGATAGCGGTCGATGAGTGGAGTAATAGTAATAGGTGCAGGCAAGAGTCAACCTATTTGTTTATGGACGTGATGCCTATATACACATGATCATTGCCGTGAAAATCACATAACTATTCACTTTTCTATCAATTGCCCAATAGTAATTTGTTACCCATCGTATGCTGCCTACATGAGAGATGCCGCTAGGGAAAACTATGCCCCCCAGGTCTATTCACTTATATATTTACAAACTCTACTATTACCTTGCTGACTTTATTTAATTTTTATTTTATTTAGCAATTTATATTTATCAACAATTATCTACACAATTCATTTGCTTGCAAATAACGAGATCAAGGGGATTGACAACCCTCTTGCCTGCGTTGGGTGCAAGTTGTTTGTTCATTTGTGTGCAGCCACTGAAGACAGTTGAGGATTGATATTCCTATTGGTTTGATAAACCTTGGTTTCATAACTGAGGGAAATACTTACCCACTTTGTGCTGCAATTACCCGTTCCTCTTCACGGAAAACCCAACGCAGATCACAAGTATCCGGAAGGATTTCTGGCGCCGTTGCCGGGGAATATCATCATCAACTACCAAGTAACTTCACACAAGTTTTCATTCACTTGTTCTTCTTTTTATTTGCTGTTATATTTAGCTTGTCTCATAAAAACCAAAAATACAAAAATATTTACCTTTGCTAGTTACTGGTTTTCTTGTTTAAAGTCATGGCTAGTTTTCTTCCGCTCGCTTTACTCCCAATGATGATGTAGTAAATTTTAAACAAAGGGGAGGAGAAAGTTTAAAAGATGCATGGTATAGGATTTGCTTTGCTCAAAATAAAGCAACCAAAAAGTTATCCACCACTACCTTGCTTCACAACTTCTATGTTGGTGTGACCACTTGGTATAGGTTTGTACTTGACACTATCACCAGTGGGAACTTCTTAATGTGTCACACCTTGGATGCCTACACTGCAATTGAAAATCTTGTAGGGGCACCACCCGTTGTTGTTAATGAAACAAGTTTGACCTTGGAACATGTTATGCAAAGGCTTGATGCTATTGAAAATAATATGATCACAAATAAACCAATTGAGGAGTTGTATAAAAAACTTCACAATCGTATCACTCAACTTGGGTCACGGGTAGGAATGACTTTGAAAACTTTAAAGGAAAAAGGCACTATTATTGATGAGAGGATAGAACAAGGTTTGAATAGAATTGATAAAATGGAAGAAGTCATTGACAAAGTAGGTTCCGCTTTCACACCTTCTAAAGCTAATGCTAGCACATGTCATAATAAAAATCCCAAGTTCATATATATTCCTAAGAGCATTAATACACCTCCTACCAAAAGGAACGAGGATCTAAAGATGATTAGTGTTCATCCCAACCTTATAAATTTGATAAAAGATCCTATTGCCAAGCCTCCTAGTGCCTCTACTATCCATGGTTGTGTTATTGAGGAGCTTGGTGTCAAAGATGACAATACTTGAAACAGTTCATTATGCCTAGCTAGGGGCATAAAACAATAGCGTTTGTTGGGAGGAAACCCAATAGTTATCTTTAAATTTTTGCTTTAAAATTTCTGTTTATTTTTTATAACATTATTATTGCCTATGTAATGATTATGTTTTTGTGTTTAAATTAGTGTTTGTGCCAAGTAAAGCCTTTGGGATGACTCACAAGATGAGTAGAATCGATGCTGAAACAAAGCAGAAACTTTTGACTCCAGTACTGGAATTTTCATTTTTTTAGTGGAGCGTGACAATGATCTTAAATTTTTACACAGTGTTTTACAAATTTTTGAGGTTTTCCTAATTTTTCAGAATTTTTAGAGTTACAGAAGTACATGTTCTTTACATATTGCTACAGACTGTTCTGTTTTAGACAGATTATGTTTTTGCTTGCATAGTTGCTTGTTTTGATTATGCTATGGATTGTATCGGGGGGTATAAGCCATGGAGAAGTTAGAATACAGTACCTATTATGAATTTATGATATTTGAATCAATTTATAACAGTACATAAAGTATGCAATATGTTTCTTGTACTAACGAATCTCACGAAGTTTTGTTGAGTTTTGTGTGATTGAAGTTTTCAAGTTTTGGGTGTTATTATGATGGACCATTGAATAAGGAGCAGCAAGAGCCTAACCTTGGGGATGCCCAAGGCACCCCAAGGTAATATTTTAAAGGAGACTCAAATGTCTAAGCTTGGGGATGCCCCGGAAGGCATCCCCTCTTTCGTCTCAATCCATCGGTATGTCACTTGAAGCTATATTTTTATTCGTCACATGATATGAGTTTTGCTTGGAGCGTCGTTTGTTTTTGTTTGCTTTTACTTTCAGTTTCCACAATCATTGTTTGCTGTACACACCTATTTAAGATAGACACACGTTCATCATAATTTGTTAGAATACTCTATGTGCTTCACTTATATCTTTTGAGCTTACCAGTTCTCTAGCACTTCACTTATATCTTGTTGAGCACGGTGGCGTGTAGATTTTATAGAAATGATTTCACTCTCATTCTTCACTTATATTTGTCTGAGAGTTAATAAATAGTGATGGTAATTTGCATGGGTCATAAAGACTAGTCCAAAAATATTAGGTATTCAATGAGTGTTAATCAAAACCATCATGTAGCACATATAGAGAAATTGTGGGTCAATGATATTGATGTGGTAATACGAAATAGGTGTGAGTTCATAATTGTTAAACCATAGAACTGTCGATATTAAGAAAGATTGACCTTTTTGTTCATCTAGGAAATTAAAGAGGCATGGTGATGATGTGTGAGCATTTCTATTCCTCGTTGAAATCCTAGTGTTGTTTCGGGTCGGAAGCACGCGATGGTTAACTCCTCCCAACCTCTTCCCTCGGGGCATGCGAGTAGTACTTTGATCTATGATAAACTAATAAAACTTTGCAATAAGTATATGAGTTCTTTTTGACTAATGTGAAACCATGGACATACGCAATCTCACCTTCTCATATTTGCTAGCCTCTTCGGTACCGTGCTTTGCCCATTCTCACTTCGAGGATCGGTGCAACTTTCGCCGATACATGCAAACCCCGTGAGATGATACGCTCTGTTGCACATAAGCCTTATTATATCTTCCTCAAAACAGCCACCATACCTACCTATCATGGCATTTCCATAGCCATTCCGAGATATATTGCCATGCAAATTTCATCGTCACTCCACATGACTAGTTTGTTCATCATCATATTGCTTTGCATGATCATATAGAGCTGACATAGTATTTGTGGAAAAGCCACCATTCATCATATTTTTGACACATGTCACGCTAGATCATTGCACATCCTGGTACACTGCCAGAGGCATTCATACAAAGTCATATCTTCATATCAGTTCTCCATATCAAGTTGTAAGTAAATAAAAGTGTGGTGATCATCATTATTAGAACATTGTCCTAGTGAGTAAAGAATGATGGAGACTATGATTCTTCCACAAATCGATATGAGCCTCCGGATGAAAAATAAAGATAGGGAGGCCAAATGAGCCCACCATTTGAAAAAAAATGAGAGAAGGGACTTTGCTACTATCTTTTACCACACTTGTGCCTCAAAGTGGCACCATGTTCTTCATATAGAGAGTCTCATGATATATCACTTTCATATGCTAGTGGGAATTACCTATTCATTATTACAAACTTGGCTTGTATATTCCTATGACGGGCTTCCTCAAATGCCTGAGGTATTCATGAGCAAGCAAGTTGGATGCACACCCAACTTAGCTTCATTTGAGCTTTCATACACTTATAGCTCTAGTGCATCATTTGCATGGCAATCCCTACTCCTCGCATTTACATCTATCGATGGGCATCTCCATAGCCCGTTGGTACGCCTAGTTGATGTGAGACTATCTTCTCCACTTTTTACCCCTTTGATATCTACCACCATACTCTATTCCACCTAAATGCTATGTCCAATGGCTCACGCTCATGCCATTGAGATAAGGGAAGAGGACCCAAGCCGCTATAAGTAGAGGCTAGGCAGCTCGGTAGAAGGGGAGAGCGACCATCCCGCAAACACACCGCTGTACTTGTTCATCCACAAACCTCCTCGCGAGGCAATCCACCAAAAGGCAGGAGTAGGGTTTTACGCTTCGCAGCGGCCCGAACCTGGGTAAACTCTCGTGTATCATCGTCTTCCTTGCCATCGAGCGGGGTATTGTGTTGAGAGCTTGGAGGGGGCGAAGCTGTTGGGGAATCTTCACACACGCCCCTGGGTTCGAATTCCTTAGGGTTTTGCGGAGCCCGAAATCCGACATTTGGCGCGCCAGGTAGGGGGCGTGTCAGAGCCTTCAGCAAGCTTCGTTCCTCCTTCACCCCGACACGTCGATGGCCGCCGCCCGGCAAGCTCCTTTGGGTCTAGGCGGTTCTGCCTCCAGCAACCTCGCCACTGCCGTCCAAGACCCACGCCACAATGGTGCGGTGCAGGGTGGCCATTACCAGGCCACTAGTGTCATCTCCACCACAGCCGCCGCTCGTGCCGGCCAGGCGCGGGGCGGACGAGCGGTGCCCACGGGATCGGCGACGCATCGTACCAACATGGAGGGCCTCAACGCATATGATTCGCTCCTGATGGCGAGCGAGATGCTTCGCCACCGCCCGACGCACGGGGGTTTCGACGCCTGGGCCGACCACGTCGCCGAGTTGGTCAACATCGTGAGGAGGGCATGGCTTCCCCGCCCCTCTTCGCGACCACCGGCACTGGGCGCCCGGGGCTCACTCACCGTGCCTGTCGCCCCGCCTGTGGGCGGCGCGCCCGCTCCACCCGCGGGCAAACCTGAGCAGGGCCCGCCGCACGCCGTGCTCCTTCTCCTCCAGATCCCGGTGACAGGCTTCGGAGCACCACCCGACCATGTTGGCGGCACCCTTGAGGAAGGCGACGAGACGCTCCACGCGCACCCCGACGCACGCATCCACGCCCGACTGGATCATCAACAGCTTGGCCTGACCCGACGGGAGCGCGCCAACCGGCGCAGGGAGCAGGCAGCTCAGGCTTCCGGTCAGGCAGGTAACCGTAATGGAGGCGCAACGGAAGATCAGGGAGGCAACTCACGGCAAGAAATGCGCGGCCCACCCAACGGCGGCGGCAGAGTCAGGCAACTACGGGCAGAGGCCCGTCGCAGGAGGGTCTGTGGCCTGCGCGCCCAGGAGGAGGTCGTCCCGCCGCCTGGGGAAACTGCCCTGGGAGCACACAGGGACGACTCAGGAGGGGGCCAGAGCCTCTATACGGAGTCCTACGTTCCGAGCTACGTCATACCAGCGGAAGGCGCGGAGGGTCAGGCGCCCTCTACGGACGCCGGCACCCTCCCGGGATAAGGAGGTGCCCCGGGCGCTCTCCCCCAAGCCGGGCATGGGGCTTCCACGGAGGGGGCACCAGGCCAGGTTTACATGAGCGAGCAAGAGGGGGGAGCGTCCCGGGAAGCGCGGGGGCGCGGCGCAGCCACCGCCCCCACGAGCAAGGAGCGTATAGTCGAGCCCAGGGCCTCGGGAGCGGTCGCCTAGGGAATCGGCAGGGTACAAGCGACGCGGGCCATCCGCGGCAACGGAGGCGCCGGAGTGGCCCTCGGGAGGCGGGTCCTCATGAGGCCCGCGGGCCGGGGTCCGGCCGGTGCCGCGACACTTCACGAGGTGGCTTCACCGACACAACACCTCTGCAGCTGCGCTGGGTGTATTGCACTCATGTTTGGGCCGCGGGAGCGCAATCCCGCGGCTACGCGGGGAGCAATGCACGCAGGTTTGGGCTGCAGAGGCGTGCAACCGCGCAGTAATGCGTGGGATGGCTTTGAACCGAGTTGGGAGCACCTAGGCCGTGCGCCTGGGGGCTTGCCCAGCTATCTTCGGCCGTGACACTCTCACGTAATAATGAGTGGGCTGTATACGCCCGGAGCCCCCCAAGGACGCGGAGGGATTCCATCCCACGCCCAAGTGGAAGCCCCATGCTCCGCGTTGGCGGACAACACTGCCCTCCAATGGCTATGCCCATGCAACGTGGATGCCCTACGCTTCGCGTTGGGGGAAGACGAAGGCGAAGACCAGCCTAGGTGCCGGACGCGGCTGTTGCTTGCTTCTTTTTTGTGTTCGTATTGCCACTTTTTGAAATGAAATTGAAGATTTTGCAAATCTATTTAAAAAGGGGGCGGGAACTTTTCTCTCTTCGCGATTCCTCCTTCTGGTCTTGAAGTCTTTTTCCTTTTGGATTGACACCATGTCAAGCACGGCTCGCGCCCTTTGGCCTCTCCTCGTGGCCTCTCAGAGCAGGCCGGCAAGGGCCGTCACCTCGGGGGCACTCATCGCTTAAACGGCCAACCCCCACTCAGGGGCTCCAACCACGGCCCATCATGACATCACGGAACCTCGGGAGGCTCAGACGCCTCCTGAGGCGGCAGCCCGCGGAAAGGTAAGGAAATCGCTTGAGCGTCAAGGGCGACTCCTGAGCAATGCACCTCAGGAGCCTCACCGATCGCGTAGCTCCGCGCCCCTTGGTCTCGTCCTGGTGATCCGGACGCCCCAATTGCGGCCGAGGCCTCACTTCCTTTGGTCTCGTCCGGTGATTCGGATGCCCCAACAGCGGTCGAGGTCTGCTCGGGACCGGGCCCTGCCGACGCAGAGCGCCACTTGAGCGTTAGAGGGGGGTTCCCAGGCTCTACGTCTCGGGAACCTCACCGATCGTGCAGCTCCGCGCCCCTTGGTCTCGACCTGGTGATCTGGACGCTCCAATTGCGGCCGAGGCGTCGCCCCCTTGGTCTCGTCCTGGTGATCCGGACATCCCAACGGTGGCCGAGGTCTGCTCAGGATCGGGCCCCGTCGACGAAGAGTGTAGAAAGGGCTCCCGAACCACCCCGAAAGCAAGAAGAAGCTCTCCCTGGCGGGATCCTCGACCTCCCTGGATGCTCTGTCTACGCTTCGATACACTCGGGCTCGCCGCGACCCAAAGAGGTAAGTACACTCGCCTAACAAGGGCAAAACCTTCTAGTCAATTAATGGCCCCAATGCCGGGCAGGAGGCGTGAGCGCTAACGTGAAAATGCAGGCCCTACGTCCGTTACGTGACCCCATCAGGACTCTGGTGGTTCCAGGAGCAAGGGAGAGCAGCACGAGGGAAGGAGCCCTGCCACTCTAGGCGATGGGGCAGAGGGCCTGTCCATGGGGGCGCCACACTCCCCCTCAGGAGGGCCCGACCGGACGCCGTCGCCGGTCTTAGCGCAATACCCTCGCGGGCTTCCCAAGGGGCGCCGCGGCGCGTCGGCGATGACGCAAGGCCCCGCAGGAGAAGCAGGGACGTGCCACGCGAAACAAACAATCAACAGCTCAAAAAGGAGGAGGAACACGAAGGTAAAAACGCAAAAGTTAACGCCCCCAGGGGCCAGGTGCTGTTTGACATGACAGGAGCCGGGAAAACAAAACAGAGGAGGACTAGGCGGAGGAGCCGCTGTCGCCGCCCGAGCCGTCGCCCGCCGCGGCGCCGGAGTCGTCGTCCTCGTCAAGGAGGGGCTCCTGGACGAACCGCACCACCAAGGACTCCACGTGCGGGCGCGTCTCGTCCCTGAGGAGCCTCGGGAGCTCCTCGGGCACCGGCTCCATGACGCGGAGGAGGTTGAGCTCGGGGGCGAAGCGGCGAAGGTTGGAGAAGACGCGCGTCAGCGCGAGGTCCAGGAGGTCCCGGGCCCTGGACACGTTGTCCTCGTAACCCGGGAGACGCCGGTCTCCAGCGTCTCCACCACCTTGTCGAAGAAATTGAGGTAGCCCCCGTCGTCGTTCGCGCACGGTAGCGCGAGGGCCTCCCCGACGAACCGGCTCAACGCGCCGACCGTGCGGATGGCGACGTCCCGATACTACACGGCGCGCTGCGCCTCCAGCATCTTCGCGTGGGCCGCCTCGTCCTAGGCGGCCTGCACGGCGTCGACGGCCCCCTGGACCTGGGTCTGGAACGACGCCAACTCCGCCCGAGCTTCCGCCTCGCCCCTGAGCACGGCTTGGAGGGCGGCCTCGGCGTCCGCAAGCTGGACCCTTATCGCATCGGCCTCGTCCTAGAGTTCCTCAAGCCTGCGCCTCTTGGGCGCGGGCGCCCTGGGAGTAGGGAACGATCAAGACCGGCGCGGCCGTCGCGATTACAATAGAAGAAAGCGGGAGGCAAGGAGCTTACTCATCAAGGATGGCCCAGCGCCGACGGACTTAGGCTGGCCTTGAGGGCCCCCCACCGCTGCCTCCGGGGGCCGCCGGTGAAGCCGGGGGCTCTGGACGCTTCTTGGCACCTGCCGCGCTTCCGCTGGACGCCATGAGTGAGCAAAGGAAAGGAGGAAGACAAGGAAGATAACTCGGAAGGGAAAGAAGCGAGAGGGCGCGACAAGATGGCAAGGCCCTCCGAGCGGCGCGAGTTTATAGGCGCAACCGCTGCACGCGGGGCGACGTGGGAAGTGGAGTCGCCAGGCACCTCGAGCGGCGCGTGCCGGGCTCGACTGGCGTGCTCTCCTGCCTCACGTCGTTTCCCCTTCCCCCGTCGGGTCACATCCGCATAGCCCGAGGCGGGAGAAGACGCAAGGGGTCAAACAGCAATCAATGGGAGGATAATGATGCCCAGGGAGGCATGCAGGCCAGGCGTCGGCCCAACCCGAGATGGTTCCCGACTCCCTCAGGGAGCCGAGACGCCCACGTCTCGTGGTGCGCCATGCGTCAAGTCGGACCCGCAGGCGATTGGGGCCCATGGCGCTCCGGCGCATCCACCGTGGCTTCGTCCCGAAGCTAACTCGAGTGCGCCTCGGGCCCGGGGGCTACTGTCGGCGTTCTGGATACCAGGGTACCCAGACTTGCCTGCCTGCGGTCCCGGGCGTGGCCCACCTCAACGACCAATTACGGCCCGGCGTGGCCTCTCTCGACAGAGGGCCCTCACGAGACCCCGTTCTCGAGAGGGGAGCAGCACCAAGACCCGCGGGGATGTAGGCCTCCCCAGGCCCCCTCCCGAGTGGCGGAGACTCCTATGCAACACACAACCTCAGGAGGCCGAGGGTGACGCCAACCAAGCCAGGCGGGCGCCAGCACGGCAGAGGGGACAATTTCCCCTTTGGTGCAAAGGAGGCAGGGACGCACGCAGGTTCCCAAAGCGCCCCCCAAAGGTTTCCACTTCGGTGCAACAAGACCAAGACCCCAAGCCCCGCAGGACGGACGTCATCACCGAGCCCACCACTGCATCATCGTCGTCTACTTTGTAGGCGAAGACCACCTTTCGTCAGGATAGGGTGTACCTCCTGTCTCCCTTCGAAATTGGCCGTTGTGGGATCCCTTCCCGCCATTGAGATAAGGGAAGAGGACCCAAGCCGCTATAAGTAGAGGCTAGGCAGCTCAGTAGAAGGGGAGAGCAATCATCCCGCAAACACACCGCTGTACTTGTTCATCCACAAACCTCCTCGCGAGGCAATCCACCAAAAGGCAGGAGTAGGGTTTTACGCTTCGCAGCGGCCCGAACCTGGGTAAACTCTCGTGTATCATCGTCTTCCTTGCCATCGAGCGGGGTATCGTGTTGAGAGCTTGGAGGGGGCGAAGCTGTTGGGGAATCTTTGCACACGCCCCTGGGTTCGAATTCCTTAGGGTTTTGCGGAGCCCGAAATCCGACATTTGGCGCGCCAGGTAGGGGGCGTGTCAGAGCCTTCAGCAAGCTTCGTTCCTCCTTCACCCCGACGCGTCGATGGCCGACACCCGGCAAGCTCCTTTGGGTCTAGGCTGTTCTGCCTCCACCAACCTCGCCACTGCCGTCCAAGACCCACGCCACAATGGTGCGGTGCAGGGTGGCCATTGCCAGGCCACCAGTGTCGTCTCCACCACAGCCGCCGCTCGTGCCGGCCAGGCGCGGGGCGGACGAGCGGTGCCCATGGGATCGGCGACGCATCGTACCAACATGGAGGGCCTCAACGCATATGATTCGCTCCTGATGGCGAGCGAGATGCTTCGCCACCGCCCGACGCACGGGGGCTTCGATGCCTGGGCCGACCACATCGCCGAGTTGGTCAACGTCGTGATGAGGGCATGGCTTCCCCACCCCTCTTCGCGACCACCGGCACTGGGCGCCCGGGGCTCACTCACCGTGCCCGTCGCCCCGCCTGTGGGCGGCACGCCCGCTCCACCCTCGGGCGAACCTGAGCAGGGCCCGCCACACGCCGTGCTCCTTCTCCTTCGGATCCCGGTGACAGGCTTCGGAGCACCACCCGGTCACGTTGGCGGCACCCTTGAGGAAGGCGACGGGACGCTCCACGCGCACCCCGATGCACGCGTCCATGCCCGACTGGATCATCAACAGCCTGGCCTGACCCGACGGGAGCGCGCCAACCGGCGCAGGGAGCAGGCAGCTCAGGCTTCCGGTCAGGCAGGTAACCATAATGCAGGCGCAACGGAATATCAGTCAGGCAACTCACGGCAAGAAATGCGCGGCCCACCCAACGGCGGCGGTAGAGCCAAGCTACTACGGGCAGAAGCCCGTCGCAGGAGGGTCTGTGGCCTGCGCGCCCAGGAGGAGGTCGTCCCGTCGCCCGGGGAAACTGCCCTGGGAGCACGCAGGGACGACTCAGGAGGGGGCCAGAGCGTCTATACGGAGTCCTACGTTCCAAGCTACGTCATACCAGCGGAAGGCGCGGAGGGTCAGGCGCCCTCTACGGACGCCGGCACCCTCCCGGGATAAGGAGGTGTCCCGGGCGCTCTCCCCAAGCCGGGCATGGGGCTTCCACGGAGGGGGCACCAGGCCAGGTTTACGTGAGCGAGCAAGAGGGGGGAGCGTCCCGGGAAGCGCGGGGGCGCGGCACAGCCACCGCCCCCACGAGCAAGGAGCGTACAGTCGAGCCCAGGGCCTCGGGAGTGTCCGCCTGGGGAATCGGCAGGGTACAAGCGACGCGGGCCATCCGCGGCAACGGAGGCGCCGGAGCGGCCCTCCGGAGGCGGGTCCTCATGAGGCCCGCAGGCCGGGGTCCGGCCGACGCCGCAACACTTCACGAGGTGGCTTCACCGACACAACACCTCTGCAGCTGCGCTGGGTGTATTGCACTCATGTTTGGGCCGCGGGAGCGCAATCCCGCGGCTACGCGGGGAGCAATGCACGCAGGTTTGGGCTGCAGAGGCGCGCAACCACGCAGTAATGCGTGGGATGGCTCTGAACCGAGTTGGGAGCACCTAGGCCGTGCGCCTGGGGGCTTGCCCAGCTATCTTCGGCCGTGACACTCTCACGTAATAATGAGTGGGCTGTATACGCCCGGAGCCCCCCAAGGACGTGGAGGGGTTCCATCCCACGCCCAAGTGGAAGCCCCATGCTCCGCGTTGGTGGACAACACTGCCCTCCAATGGCTATGCCCATGCAACGTGGATGCCCTACGCTTCGCGCTGGGGGAAGACGAAGGCGAAGACCAGCCTAGGTGCCGGACGCGGCTGTTGCTTACTTCTTTTTTGTGTTCGTATTGCCACTTTTTGAAATGAAGTTGAAGATTTCGCAAATCTATTTAAAAAGGGGGCGGGAACTTTTCTCTCTTCGCGATTCCTCCTTCTGGTCTTGAAGTCTTTTTCCTTTTGGATTGACACCATGTCAAGCACGGCTCGCGCCCTTTGGCCTCTCCTCGTGGCCTCTCAGAGCAGGCCGGCAAGGGCCGTCACCTCGGGGGCACTCATCGCTTAAACGGCCAACCCCCGCTCAGGGGCTCCAACCACGGCCCAGCATGACATCACAGAACCTCGGGAGGCTCAGACGCCTCCTGAGGCGGTAGCCCGCGGAAAGGTAAGGAAATCGCTTGAGCGTCAAGGGGGACTCCTGAGCAATGCGCCTCAGGAGCCTCACCGATCGCGTAGGTCCACGCCCCTTGGTCTCGTCCTGGTGATCCGGACGCCCCTATTGCGGCCGAGGCCTCTCTCCCTTTGGTCTCGTCCGGTGATTCGGATGCCCCAACAGCGGTCGAGGTCTGCTCGGGACCGGGCCTTGCCGATGCAGAGCGCCACTTGAGTGTTATAGAGGGGTTCCCAGGCTCTGCGTCTCGGGAACCTCACCGATCGTGCAGCTCCGCGCCCCTTGGTCTCGACCTGGTGATCCGGACGCTCCAATTGCGGCCGAGGCCTCGCCCCCTAGGTCTCGTCCTGGTGATCCGTACGTCCCAACGGTGGTCGAGGTCTGCTCAGGATCGGGCCCCGTCGACGAAGAGTGCAGAAAGGGCTCCCGAACCACCCCGAATGCAAGAAGAAGCTCTCCCTGGCGGGATCCTCGACCTCCTTGGACGCTCCGTCTACGCTTCGATACACTCGGGCTCGCCGCGACCCAAAGAGCTAAGTACACTCGCCTAACAAGGGCAAAACCTTCTAGTCAATTAATGGCCCCAATGCCGGGCAGGAGGCGTGAGCGCTAACGTGAAAATGCAGGCGCTACGTCCGTTACGTGACCCCATCAGGACTCTGGTGGTTCCAGGAGCAAGGGAGAGCAGCACGAGGGAAGGAGCCCTGCCACTCTAGGCGATGGGGCAGAGGGCCTGTCCTTGGGGGCGGCACACTCCCCCTCAGGAGGGCCCGACCGGACACCGTCGCCGGTCTTAGCGCAATACCCTCGCGGGCTTCCCAGGGGGCGCCGCGGCACGTCGGCGATGACGCAAGGCCCCGCAGGAGAAGCAGGGACGTGCCACGCGAAACAAACAATCAACAGCTCAAAAAGGAGGAGGAACACGAAGGTAAAAACGCAAAAGTTAACGCCCCCAGGGGCCAGGTGCTGTTTGACATGACAGGAGCTGGGAAGACAAAACAGAGGAGGACTAGGTGGAGGAGCCGCTGTCGCCGCCCGAGCCGTCGCCCGCCGCGGCGCCGGATTCGTCGTCCTCGTCAGGGAGGGGCTCCTGGACGAACAGCTCCACCAAGGACTCCACGTGCGGGCGCGTCTTGTCCCTGAGGGGCCTCGGGAGCTCCTCGGGCACCGGCTCCATGACGCGGAGGAGGTCGAGCTCGGGGGCGAAGCGGCGAAGGTTGGAGAAGACGCGCGTCAGCGCGAGATCCAGGAGGTCCCGCGCCCTGGACACGTTGTCCTCGTAACCCGGGAGACGCCGGTCTCCAGCGTCTCCACCACCTTGTCGAAGAAATTGAGGTAGCCCCCGTCGTCGTGCGTGCACGGCAGCGCGAGGGCCTCCCCGACGAACCGGCTCAACGCGCCGACCGTGCGGATGGCGATGTCCCGATACTGCACGGCGCGCTGCGCCTCCAGCATCTTCGCGTGGGCCGCCTCGTCCTAGGCGGCCTGCACGGCGTCGACGGCCCCCTGGACCTGGGTCTGGAGCGACGCCAACTCCGCCCGAGCTTCCTCCTCGCCCCTGAGCACGGCTTGGAGGGCGGCCTCAGCGTCCGCAAGCTGGACCCTCCGCGCATCGGCCTCCTCCTGGAGTTCCTCAAGCCTGCACCTCTTGGGCGCGGGCGCCTTGGGAGTAGGGAACGATCAAGACCGGCGCGGCCGTCGCGATTACAAGAGAAGAAAGCGGGAGGCAAGGAGCTTACTCATCAAGGATGGCCCAGCGCCGGCGGACTAGGGATGGCCTTGAGGGCCCCCCACCGCTGCCTCCGGGGGCCGCCGGTGAAGCCGGGGGCTCTGGACGCTTCCCGGCACCTGCCGCGCTTCCGCTGGACGCCATGAGTGAGCAAAGGAAAGGAGGAAGACAAGGAAGATAACTCGGAAGGGAAAGAAGCGAGAGGGCGCAACAAGATGGCAAGGCCCTCCGAGCGGGGCGAGTTTATAGGTGCAACCGCTGCGCGCGGGGCGACGTGGGAAGTGGAGTCGCCAGGCACCTCGAGCGGCACGTGCCGGGCTCGACTGGCGTGCTCTCCTGCCTCACGTCGTTTCCCCTGCCCCCGTAGGGTCACATCCGCATAGCCCGAGGCGGGAGAAGACGCAAGGGGTCAAACAACATTCAATGGGAGGATAATGATGGCCAGGGAGGCGTGCAGGCCAGGCGTCGGCCCGACCCGAGACGGTTCCCGACGCCCTCAGGGAGCCGAGACGCCCACGTCTCATGGTGCACCACGCGTCAAGTCGGACCCGCAGGCGATTGGGGCCCATGGCGCTCCGGCCCATCCACCGTGGCTTCGCCCCGAAGCTAACTCAAGCGCGCCTCGGGCCCAGGGGCTACGGTCGGCGTTCTGGATACCAGGGTACCCAGACTTGCCTGCCTGCGGTCCCGGGCGTGGCCCACCTCAACGACCAATTACGGCCCGGCGTGGCCTCTCTCGACACAGGGCCCTCGCGAGACCCCGTTCTCGCGAGGGAAGCAGCACCAAGACCCGCGGGGATGTAGGCCTCCCCAGGCCCCCTCCCGAGTGGCGGAGACTCCTATGCAACACACAACCTTAGGAGGCCGAGGGTGACGCCAGCCAAGCCAGGCGGGCGCCAGCACGGCAGAGGGGTAGTTTCCCCTTTGGTGCAAAGGAGGTAGGGACGCACGCAGGTTCCCAAAGCGCCCCCCAAAGGTTTCCACTTCGGTGCAACAAGACCAAGACCCCAAGCCCCGCAGGATGGACGTCATCACCGAGCCCACCACTGCATCATCGTCGTCTACTTTGCAGGCGAAGACCACCTTTCGTCAGGATAGGGTGTACCTCCTATCCCCCTTCGAAATTGGCCATTGTGGGATCCCTTCCCGCCATTGAGATAAGGGAAGAGGACCCAAGCCGCTATAAGTAGAGGCTAGGCAGCTCGGTAGAAGGGGAGAGCGACCATCCCGCAAACACACCGCTGTACTTGTTCATCCACAAACCTCCTCGCGAGGCAATCCACCAAAAGGCAGGAGTAGGGTTTTACGCTGTGCAGCGGCCCGAACCTGGGTAAACTCTTGTGTATCATCGTCTTCCTTGCCATCGAGCGGGGTATTGTGTTGAGAGCTTGGAGGGGGCGAAGCTGTTGGGGAATCTTCGCACACGCCCCTGGGATCGAATTCCTTATGGTTTTGCAGAGCCCGAAATCCGACAATGCTAGATAGCGGTCAATGAGTGGAGTAATAGTAATAGGTGCAGGCAGGAGTCGGCCTATTTGTTTATGGACGTGATGCCTATATACACATGATCATTGCCACAAAATCGCATAACTATCCGCTTTTCTATCAATTGCCCAACAGTAATTTGTTACCCACCGTATGCTGCCTACATGAGAGATGCCGCTAGGGAAAACTATGGCCCCGGGGTCTATTCACTTATATATTTGCAAATGCTACTATTACCTTGCTGCCTTTATTTACTTTTTATTTTATTTAGCAATTTATATTTATTAACAATTATCTACACAATTCATTTGCTTGCAAATAACGAGATCAAGGGGATTGACAACCCTCTTTGCCCGCGTTGGGTGCAGGTTGTTTGTTCATTTGTGTGGAGCCACTGAAGACGGTTGAGGATTGATATTCCTATTGGTTCGATAAACCTTGGTTTCATAACTGAGGGAAATACTTACCCACTTTGTGCTGCAATTACCCGTTCCTCTTCACGGAAAACCCAATGCAGATCATAAGTATCAGTGGTCGCCGGAGCTGATGATGCCATCCATCCTCCACTGCGTGCACTCTTGTGCCTTGACAGTTGGGCGGCCTTTTCCTTGGTCGCCACATCCGTCGTAGCCTCGCACTCGGACTGCTCGATTTTATGACCCGGTACTAACCGAGACGTCCGCCCGCTGAGTTTGGGGAGCCTGACGCATCTATAATTGAGCGGCCTTTGCCTTGGTCGCCGTATTTGCCATAGCCTCACGCTCCGACTATACGATTTTGTGACCGTGTACTAACTGAGGTCGTCCGCTCTGATAGTTTGGGGAGCTTGGCGCATCACCCCGCCAGTGTCCGATTAGAACCCAGCTGACCTCCCCAACCGGTCCTTTACGTCTGAGCTCACCGACATCTTCAAACCCTGTCCATATCTGGTACCGGTATGGGGATGCCCGAACGCGTCCGCCACGTCGTACCGGCCCATGTTGCCCACCCAGGCCCCATATATATGCCCACGCGGATGGGCCCTATGCCCCAGTCAAATCACACTGCCCATTCTGTTCTCCACTCTCCAACTCTTCTTCTCCCCGTCCCCTCCTGTTTCGATCCCATGTCGAGCTTTGGCAAATCTACGTCCGACGGTGGATCCTGTGGCAACGACCCCGTCGATTGAGAATCGTTGTTGCGCGGGGCAGAGGCAGAAGATGATGAGGATAGCGTCGTACGGATCACGTTGTGCCGCTTCGACAACAACTCCGGTCCTCTTGTCACCGACGCCTATACAGAGGGATGCAGTTGCTGCAGCGACCGCAAGGGGACGGGGCCGACGAGGAAATAGTGATTTCCTCTGCGTTTCTCCATCTCTTTTTATCTTTAGCATTTTTATTATGAATATAGTCACGTTCATCTAGTTTTATCTAGCGATGAGATATCTTTTGGTTGTATGAATTATGTTTGTTTGCTAGTATGAACTTTGTCTGTTTGTTGCTAAGTGCGTTGATGTACGTAGTAGCTGGTACATTGCATCAATGGCATGGTTTGGGAAGATATGAGGGGAACGGGTGCAAAGGAAACAAAATGAGGAGCAATCGGATACTGTCCGCAGACGCGTCGGCGGCCGAATTAGCTATGTAATGGTGCTCTGATGCAAGGGCAGCTAATAATAGTATCCGATCTACATCTACTTCCTTTCAGTGCATCGATGGTGAATAGATCTTTTTCAGTTCCTCGTTCTGATATACAGATAAGAGCATTTTCATCCATAAGGCTAGAGTGTCGGCCAACATGATCCTTAAGTACTCCTTTGTGGACGTTCTTTGTCTTCGGCGTCTTTGATCATGTCATCAATGTTACCCCTTAGGTCTTGGTGTGGTGGTATATTCATACTCAGCCTTAGGTCGATCCGGCGCCTTCCTTTCTGGTCCTGGTCTTGAATGGTTTGGTCTCCCTTGTCATGACTTCTCCTGCCTCCTTTGAGACGTTTGAAGTTGTTCTGGATGCTTCGAGAAGGTACCGATGTTAGTCTGTTTAGGTAAGAACTTTACTACACCTACGAATAGACTTGCCAAATTATAGTTGAACATTAGGGAGGAGGTGCGGTCCAGTAGTGAAAATATGGGGGGGGGGTTGATCAGAGCGCGGTAGGTAAGCAACAAGCAGTATAGGATTCTATATGTGTAGCATTTTTTCAAATTAAAAAATCACAATCACCCCGTATTTCCATCTCTTCTATAGTGGAGCATTAGGACCGGCCTTAGAGCATCTACAACCGGACTTGGAAAATTCACCCTCCTAAAAGTCCGCAGACACTCCCGGGTGCAACCGCGAACAGTGTTGGACGACCCCTCATATGGTGTGCTAGACAAACACACTCCTCAAATATAAACTCGCAAAGTCCATGCATGTGGATCATATAGCACAAATTCATCACAATTCAATGGTCAACAATACAACAAAGCAAATAAATCATAGTTCAACAATCCGTACATGCAAAAATGAAATTCAAGTTCGAAGCACGGCTACCCAATGTGATGGATCACTCACGAGATGTCATCTGTGTCGCGTGCTCTACCGCAATCCGTTTTGCTTCCGTTGGTGCAATCGCTGTCTCGCCGCCTCGTACTCCCTACATTTGTTGATATCCTTTTTCTTCCCCATAAGCCACTTCTTTGCTTGCTCATTGAAGAGGCTTGTGTCTGTCAACATTATCCTCAAATCGTCCATGTCTCGAGAAAGTTGCAACCTCTCCTTCTTAATATCTATCCAAAAGTATGGGCCTTATCAAGCTACCATTTGAGACACACCTCCCTCTTCCCCAACTCTATCTTCTCCCTCTCAACTGCCAACTTGTCATTCACCCTCTCTCGGTCCCAATCCATCCTTTCTTTCGGTGCATCCAACATGGGTGTGTACCTCTCATATTTCGTATTCCTCCTTCTGGAAAAAAGTGCCCATCCATGTGGTGGACATTTTTGTCGCCGTGGCGTCACAAGCGGCCCTCCCCTCCTCCCACTTGTTTCCATCACTTTCCGGTTATTCGTTGGCACGACGGCGTTTCCATTCTCCCCTATGACTTCTTCCTCTTCATAATCTAACCAATTTATGTTGGGGAACGTCGCATGGGAAACAAAAAATTTCCTACGCACACGCAAGATCTATCCATGGTGATGAGCATCTACGAGAGGGAGAGTGAATCTACATACCCTTGTAGATCGCTAAGCGGAAGCGTTAAGAAACGCGGTTGATGTAGTCGAACGTTTCCGCGATCCAAATCGCAAGTCGTCCCTCGATCCGATCACGAACTAGTGCCGAACGGATGGCACCTCCGCGTTCAACACACGTACGGCTTGATGACGCCTTCACCTCCTCGATCCAGCGAGCGATGATGAAGTAGTAGATGAGTTCCGGCAGCACGACGGCGTGGTGATGGTGGTGAGGACCAATCTCTGCAGGGCTTCGCCAAGCACTATGGAGATTATGACGGGAGGAACTAGAGGGTTAGGGTTGCCGGCACACGGCTTGGGAAATCTTGATGTGTCCCGTGTGCTAGCCCTTCCCCTCTATTTATATGTTGAGCCTTGGGGTCTAAACTTGGAGTAAAAGCCTCCTCCAGGTCGGTTTTGCCCGCACAAGGTCGGTTTGGCCCGCAGGGAAAGAGTCCAACTCGGATCCCAGCAGTCCCGCGTACAAGCGGTAGTACCGCTCACGAGCGGTAGTACCGCTTCACAGCGGTAGTACCACTTACGCGGTAGTACTGCCTTACCAGCGGTAGTACCGCTTAAGGCAGCAGCAAAACTTCCTTTTGCACTTTCCAATACCTCGTGGGCTTTACCCCTTTGGCCTATATAAAGTGTTGCTGCACCCGAACACTTCGGTAAACATCCGGAACCCCTTCCGGTGAATTCCGGAACCCTTCCGGAGATCAAAACACTATTATCATATATATCAATCTTTACCTCCGGACTCTTCCGGAGACCCTCGTCATGTCCGGGATCTTATTCGGGACTCCGAACAACCTTCGGTCACGAAGACAATAACTCAACTATACTAACCGTCACCAAACGTTAAGTGTGTAGACCCTGCGGGTTCGAGAACTATGTAGACATGACCGAGACACCTCTACGATCAATAACCAATAGCGGGACCTGGATGCCCATATTGGCTCCTACATATTCTACAAAGATCTTTATCGGTCGAACCTTTATGTCAAGGATTCAGTTAATCCCGTATGCTGTTCCCTTTGTTCTTCGGTATGTTACTTGCCCGAGATTCGATCGTCGGTATCTCTATCCCTAGTTCAATCCCGTTACCGGCAAGTCTCTTTACTCGTTCCGTAATACAAGATCTCGTGGCTAACACTTTAGTCACATTGCTTGCAAGGCTCATTGTGATGTTGTATTACTGAGTGGGCCCTGAGATACCTCTCCGTCATACGGAGTAACAAATCCCAGTCTTGATCCATGCCAACCCAAGAGACACACTCGGAGATACCTGTAGAGCATCTTTATAGTCACCCAGTTACGTTGCGACGTTTGATACACACAAGGTATTCCTCCGGTGTCAGTGAGTTGCATGATCTCATGGTCATAGGAACATATACTTGACATGCAGAAAACAATAGCAATAAACTGACACGATCATATGCTACGTTTATAGTTTGGGTCTTGTCCATCACATCATTCTCCTAATGAGGTGATCCCGTTATCAAATGACATCTCATGTCCATGGCTAGGAAACCTTCACCATCTTTTGATCAACGAGCTAGTTTAACTAGAGGCTTACTAGGGACACAGTGTTGTCTATGTACCCACACATGTATTTAAGTTTCCAATTAATACAATTATAGCATGGATAATAAACGATTATCATGAACAAGGAAATATAATAATAACCAATTTATTATTGCCTCTAGGGCATATTTCCAACAGTCTCCCACTTGCACTAGAGTCAATAATCTAGTTCACATCACTATGTGATTTACATTGTAATGAATCAAACACCCATGCAGTTCTGGTGTTGTTCATGTTTAGCCCTTGGAAGAGGTTTAATCATCGGATCTGCAACATTCAGATCCGTGTGTACTTTGCAAATATTTATGTCGTCCTCCTTGATGTAATCGCGGATGGAATTGAAACGTCGCTTTATGTGCCTGGTCCTCTTGTGAAATCTTGGTTCCTTGTCTAGAGCAATGGCACCAGTATTATCACAAAACAGAGTCATTGGGTTAAGCGCACTAGGCACTACTCCAAGATCTGTCATGAACTCCTTCACCGCCTCCGAGGCAGCGATGTACTCCGCTTCGCATGTAGAATCAGCTACCACGCTTTGCTTGGAACTGCACCAGCTAACCGCACCCCCGTTAAGAATAAATACGTATCTGGTTTGTGACTTAGAGTCATCCGGATCAGTGTCAAAGCTTGCATCGACGTAACCCATTACGACGAGCTCTTGATCACCTCCATAAACGAGAAACATGTCCTTAGTCCTTTTCAGGTACTTCAGGATATTCTTGACCGCCGCCCAGTGTTCCACTCCTGGATCACTTTGAAACCTTCCGGCCATACTTATGGCAAGGCTGACATCGGGTCTTGTGCACAGCATTGCATACATGATAGAGCCTATGGCTGAAGCATAGGGGATGACACTCATCTTTTCTCTATCTTCTGCAGTCACTGGGCATTGAGTCTTACTCAACTTCACACCTTGGAAAACAGGCAAGAACCCCTTCTTGGACTGATCCATTTTGAACTTCTTCAAAACTTTGTCAAGGTATGTGCTTTGTGAAAGTCCTATTAAGCGTCTTGATCTATCTCTATAGATCTTGATGCCTAATATGAAAGCAGCTTCTCCTAGGTCCTTCATTGAAAAACTCTTGTTAAATATTCCTTCATGCTTTCCAACATTTCTATATTGTTTCCAATCAGTAATATGTCATCCACATATAATATTAGAAACGCTATAGAGCTCCCACTCACTTTCTTGTAAATACAAGCTTCTCCGTAAACTTGTACAAACTCGAACGCTTTGATCACCTCATCAAAGCGAAGATTCCAACTCCGAGATGCTTGCACCAGTCCATAAATGGATCGCTGGAGTTTGCAAACTTTGTCAGCATTCTCTGGATCGACAAAACCTTCTGGTTGCATCATATACAACTCTTCCTTAAGGAAACCGTTAAGGAACGCTGTTTTGACATCCATCTGCCAACTTTCATAATCGAAAAAGGCAGCTATTGGTAACATGATTCTGACGGACTTAAGCATCGCTACGGGTGAGAAGGTCTCATCGTAGTCAACTCCTTGAACTTGTGAAAAACCCTTTGCCACAAGTCGAGCTTTATAGACGGTGACATTACCATCCGCGTCCGTCTTCCTCTTAAAGATCCATTTGTTCTGAATGGCCTTACGCCCTTCAGGTAATACTTCCAAAGTCCACACTTTGTTTTCATACATGGATCCCATCTCGGATTTCATGGCCTCTAACCACTTCTCGGAATCCGGGCTCATCATCGCTTCCCCATAGCTCATAGGTTCATCGTTGTCCAACAACATGACCTCTAAGACAGGGTTGCCGTACCACTCAGGAGCAGTACGCATCCTTGTCGACCTACGAGGTTCGATAGCAACTTGATCCAAAGCTTCATGATCATCATCATTAACTTCCTCTTCAGCTGATGTAGGCTCTACAGAAACATCTTTCTGCGCTGCGCTACTTTCAAGTTGAAGTAAAGGTTCAACAACCTCATCAAGTTCTATCTTCCCCCCACTCAATTCTTTCGAGAGAAACTCTTTCTCAAGAAATGTTCCGTTTTTAGCGACAAACACTTTGCCTTTGGATCTGAGGTAGAAGGTATACCCAACTGTCTCTTTTGGGTATCCTATGAAGACGCATTTCTCCGCTTTGGGTTCCAGCTTTTCAGGCTGAAGCTTTTTGACATAAGCATCACATCCCCAAACTTTAAGAAACGACAGTTTTGGCTTCTTGCCAAACCAAAGTTCATATGGCGTTGTCTCAACGGATTTCGATGGTGCCCTATTTAAAGTGAATGCAGCTGTCTCTAATGCATAACCCCAAAATGATAGTGGCAAATCGGCAAGAGACATCATAGATCGCACCATATCCAATAAGGTTCGATTACGACGTTCGGACACACCATTACGCTGTGGTGTTCCAGGCGGTGTCAGTTGTGAAACAATTCCACATTGTCTTAAGTGACTGCCAAACTCATAACTCAGATATTCTCCTCCTCGATCAGATCGTAGGAATTTAATCTTCTTGTTACGATGATTCTCAACTTCACTCTGAAATTGTTTGAACTTTTCAAATGTTTCAGACTTGTGTTTTATTAAGTAAATATACCCATATCTACTTAAGTCATCAGTGAAGGTGAGAAAGTAACGATAACCACCGCGCGCCTCAATGCTCATCAGACCGCACACATCAGTATGTATGATTTCCAACAAGTCACTTGCCCGTTCCATTGTTCCAGAGAACGGCGTTTTAGTCATCTTGCCCATGAGGCATGGCTCACATGTGTCAAGTGATTCAAAATCAAGTGACTCCAAAAGTCCATCAGTATGGAGCTTCCTCATGCGTTTTACGCCAATATGACCTAAACGGCAGTGCCACAAGAGAGTGGTATTATCATTATCAATTCTACATCTTTTGGCATCAATGTTATGAACATGTGTATCATTACTATCGAGATTCAATAAGAATAAACCCCTCACATCGGGTGCATGACCATAAAAGATATTACTCATATAAATAGAACAACCATTATTCTCTGATTTAAATGAGTAACCGTCTCGCAATAAACAAGATCCAGATATAATGTTCATGCTTAACGCAGGCACCAAATAACATTTATTTAGGTTCATCACTAATCCCGATGGTAATCGAAGAGCGAGCGTGCCGACGGCGATCACATCAACCTTGGAAGCATTTCCCACGCGCGTCGTCACTTCGTCCTTTGCCAGCTTCCGTCTATTCCGCAGTTTCTGTTTAGAGTTGCAAATGTGAGCAACCGCACCGGTATCAAATACCCAGGCACTACAACGAGAGTTGGTAAGGTACACATCAATAACATGTATATCATATATACCTTGTTTGTTGTTGGCCGCCTTCTTGTCAGCCAAATACTTGGGGCAGTTCCGCTTCCAGTGTCCAGTTCCCTTGCAATGAAAGCACACAGTTTCTGGTTTGGGTCCAGCCTTGGGTTTCTTCACGGGAGGAGCAAGTGCTTTGCCACTCTTCTTGGAGTTACCCTTCTTACCGTTGCCATTTTTCTTGAAACTAGTGGTTTTATTGACCATCAACACTTGATGCTCCTTCTGAATTTCAGACTCAGCGGCTTTCAGCATCGCAAACAGCTCAGCAACTGACTTGTTCATCCCGTGCATGTTATAGTTCAACACGAAGCTCTTGTAGCTAGGTGGCAATGATTGAAGAACTCTGTCAGTGATAGCCTCTGGCGGAAGGGGCATCCCCAATTCAGCCAGACGGGTGGAGTACCCAGACATTCTGAGTACGTGATCACTGATAGACCCGTTCTCCTCCATCTTGCAAGCATAGAACTTATCGGAGATCTCATACCTCTCGATCCGGGCATTCTTCTGAAAGATAAACTTCAACTCCTGGAACATCTCATATTCTCCATGACGTTCAAAACGTCTTTGAAGTCCCGGTTCTAAGCCATACAATATTGCACATTGAACTATTGAGTAATCTTCAGAACGAGCCTGCCAGGCGTTCACAACGTCTAGAGACTCAACTGGAGCGGGTGGATCACCAAGCGGTGCATCAAGGACATAAGCCTTCTGGGAAGCCGTAAGGATAATCCTTAGATTACGGGCCCAGTCCACAAAGTAACTTCCATCATCTTTCAACTTAGCTTTTTCTAGGAACGCATTAAAATTCAGGGGTGCTACTGCGCGAGCCATGATCTAGAACATAAATATAGCAAAGACAACTTAGACTATTGTTCAAGATAATGAGTTTAGTTAATCATATTACTTAAAACTCCCACTCAGATTGACATCCCTCCGGTCATTCGAGTGTAACATGATCCAAATCCACCAACTCAAGTCCGATCATCACGTGAGTTGAGGTGGTTTCAATGGTGAACATCTTCATGTTGATCATATCTACTATATGACTCATGTTCGACCTTTCGGTCTCTTGTGTTCCGAGGCCATGTCTGTACATGCTAGGCTCGTCAAGTTTAACCCGAGTGTTCCGCATGTGCAACAATGGCTTGCACGCGTTGTATGTGAACGTAGAGTCTATCACACCCGATCATCACGTGGTGTCTCAAAACGACGAACTTTCGCAACGGTGCACACTCGGGGAGAACACAATTTATCTTGAAATTTAAGTGAGGGATCACCTTATAATGCTACCGTCGTCCTAAGCAAAATAAGATGCATAAAAGGATTAACATCACATGCAAATCATAAGTGACATGATATGGCCATAAACTTGTGCTTTTGATCTCCATCTCCAAAGCACCGGCATGATCTCCATCGTCACCGGCATGACACCATGATCTTCATCATCTTGATCTCCATCAACGTGTCGCCATAAGGTTGTCGCGCCGACTGTTGCTTCCACGACTATTGCTAACTCATAGCGATAAAGTAAAGCAAAACGGCAAAAATAATTAAAGACAACTCTATGGCTCCTGCCAGTTGCCGTACTCATCGACATGCAAGTCGTGATATTCTATACAACACATGATCATCTCATACATCACATATATCTCATCATGTAATTGGCCATATCACATCACAACATACCCTGCAAAAACAAGTTAGACGTCCTCTAATTGTTGTTGCAAGTTTTACGTGGCTGCTATGGGTTTGCAAGAACCGTTCTTACCTACGCAAAACCACAACGTGGTGTAGTGATTGCTTTTTGATCTTCTAAAAGAACCCTCTTCATTGAAATCGATTCAACTTAAGTGAGAGAGACAGACACCCGCTAGCCATCTTTATGCAACGAAGTTACATGTCAGTTGAAGGAACCGGTCTCTCGTAAGCGTACGAGTAATGTTGGTCCGGGCCGCTTCATCTCACAATACCGCCGAATCAAGTATCAACTAGTAACGGCAAGCAATATGTATACACCCACGCCCACAACTCGTTTGTGTTCTACTCGAGATCTCATCTACGCATAGACCTAGCTCTGATGCCACTGTTGGGGAACGTCGCATGGGAAACAAAAAATATCCTACGCACACGCAAGATCTATCCATGGTGATGAGCATCTACGAGAGGGAGAGTGAATCTACATACCCTTGTAGATCGCTAAGCGGAAGCGTTAAGAAACGCGGTAGATGTAGTCGAACGTTTCCGCGATCCAAATCGCAAGTCGTCCCTCGATCCGATCACGAACTAGTGCCGAACGGACGGCACCTCCGCGTTCAACACACGTACGGCTTGATGACGCCTTCACCTCCTCGATCCAGCGAGCGATGATGAAGTAGTAGATGAGTTCCGGCAGCACGACGGCGTGGTGATGGTGGTGAGGACCAATCTCTGCAGGGCTTCGCCAAGCACTACGGAGATTATGACGGGAGGAACTAGAGGGTTAGGGTTGCCGGCACAGGGCTTGGGAAATCTTGATGTGTCCCGTGTGCTAGCCCTTCCCCTCTATTTATATGTTGAGCCTTGGGGTCTAAACTTGGAGTAAAAGCCTCCTCCAGGTCGGTTTTGCCCGCACAAGGTCGGTTTGGCCCGCAGGGAAAGAGTCCAACTCGGATCCCAGCAGTCCCGCGTACAAGCGGTAGTACCGCTCACGAAAGGTAGTACCGCTTACGCGGTAGTACCGCTTACGCGGTAGTACTGCCTTACCAGCGGTAGTACCGCTTAAGGCAGCAGCAAAACTTCCTTTTGCACTTTCCAATACCTCGTGGGCTTTACCCCTTTGGCCTATATAAAGTGTTGCTGCACCCGAACACTTCGGTAAACATCCGGAACCCCTTCCGGTGAATTTCGGAACCCTTCCGGAGATCAAAACACTATTATCATATATATCAATCTTTACCTCCGGACTCTTCCGGAGACCCTCGTCATGTCCGGGATCTTATCCGGGACTCCGAACAACCTTCGGTCACCAACACAATAACTCAACTATACTAACCGTCACCAAACGTTAAGTGTGTAGACCCCGCGGGTTCGAGAACTATGTAGACATGACCGAGACACCTCTACGATCAATAACCAATAGCGGGACCTGGATGCCCATATTGGCTCCTACATATTCTAGGAAGATCTTTATCGGTCGAACCTCTATGTCAAGGATTCAGTTAATCCCGTATGCTGTTCCCTTTGTTCTTCGGTATGTTACTTGCCCGAGATTCGATCGTCGGTATCTCTATACCTAGTTCAATCCCGTTACCGGCAAGTCTCTTTACTCGTTCCGTAATACAAGATCTCGTAGCTAACACTTTAGTCACATTGCTTGCAAGGCTCATTGTGATGTTGTATTACCGAGTGGGCCCTGAGATACCTCTCCGTCATACGGAGTAACAAATCCCAGTCTTGATCCATGCCAACCCAACAGACACCCTCGGAGATACCTGTAGAGCATCTTTATAGTCACCCAGTTACGTTGCGACGTTTGATACACACAAGGTATTCCTCCGGTGTCAGTGAGTTGCATGATCTCATGGTCATAGGAACAGATACTTGACATGCAGAAAACAATAGCAATAAACTGACACGATCATATGCTACGTTTATAGTTTGGGTCTTGTCCATCACATCATTCTCCTAATGATGTGATCCCGTTATCAAATGACATCTCATGTCCATGGCTAGGAAACCTTCACCATCTTTTGATCAACGAGCTAGTTTAACTAGAGGCTTACTAGGGACACAGTGTTGTCTATGTACCCACACATGTATTTAAGTTTCCAATTAATACAATTATAGCATGGATAATAAACGATTATCATGAACAAGGAAATATAATAATAACCAATTTATTATTGCCTCTAGGGCATATTTCCAACAATTTATTAGTGGGAGCTTGAGACATCATTCTTTCTCTTGTCGGCCTTGAGATCTTTCACAAGTATCCACTTTGGTTTGCCATCCAGTTGCACCCAACAATGTCCAAAACTGAATGGCTTCTTCTCCGTGTGTTGGCAGATAGTGGCCACCACCACGGTCTAGCAAACAATAAGTATAGTAATGAGAATGCAACAAAACAAACAAGCAATTCAAAAGATGACAAAATGAAGTAATTAACCTTACGTGAGTTGACACTCCCATCCCCTTTTGATTGCGGCCAATCACTTGTGCATAGTAGCCGACATTCTTGTTTACTTCCCCTTAAATGATGGACCATAGATGTTGAAGAGAGGCCACATTGCGGGTGGTATTGATAGGATGAAAATCTGCATATTCCTTGTGTTCATGATAAAGCTTGCAAATCTTCTCTCAATACTTGCTTACCATTTGCTCCGTGCCACTTATAGGATCCATGCTTGTGGCCAAGCAAGATTTAACCAACAAGATATCCTTCAAATGTTGTGAATGCCGGACATCTTGCGTTGGTTATCTTTGCCTTTCTTTTCTTGTTGGAGTTTGATGTTCCGCCAACTTCAAACGTGGGAGAATTTTGATCCCTCAAGTCATAGTCAATTTGGGTAGGTTTTCGATTCCCATTAATCATGCCCGACATGATATTGTCCTAAAATTATCATGATTGCAAATAAACTAACGGTATATGCAACTAATTGATTCAATGGCATATGACATGATGCAGATTCAATGGCATATGACATGATGCAATGACATATGCAGCTAATTGATTCAATGTCATATGCAAGGTATTGATTGGAAAGGAGCAAAAGATGTACCGTGTCCCTACATGCCGTGGGAAGACTGGGCGGCGGCGCTGCCCATGCTTGTCCGCATCTGTTGGAGCTGCGGCGAGTCACACATGTTGTCCTGGACGGGGTTGTGGGGAGGGGGCAGTGGAGGGGACACATCCTCCTCGAGGTCTACAACATCGTTGGGCGGAAAGAAATCCTTGCGCCGCCGCTTACCTCTCGTGCTGCTTCCTTCACTACTCCCTCCAGGCGATGTTCTCCTGCTTGCAGCTCGGCGCCATGGACGGGAGCCCCATGGACGACGTCGAGGCAACATTCGTGCTGGCGGTGGAGGACCGGCTACCCGGTGACGACATCTAGGGCAGGGAATGGGGGCCGGCGGTGCGGATGGGAGAGGAAGGGTGGAGAGGGCTCAGATGCAGGAAATGGTGGGCGGACGCGGGAGGAGGACGGTGGATTTGGTGGACTTGATCATATCGATGCAATTTGACATGTGTCTGGCATGTTTGGTCTGACCTGGTGAATGCGTCCGAGCCTCCCCATATCCACTCCAGATATGAGTTGGACATGAAGGGTGCCTGTCAGTCCAGACGTTTAGGACCGATATGAGGAGTCCGTCTGGGTCCGGTTTTTTATCGGTCGGTGACTAGGCCGTCCACTCGGTTATACATGGGGTGGGTTGGAGAGCCCGGACGTTTAGGGCCGATATGAGGAGTCCGTCTGGTCCTGTTTTTTATCGATCGGTGACTGGGCCGTCCACTCGGTTATACAGGGGGTGGGTTGGAGAGCCCGCGTGTAGATGCTCTTACCTCTCACAACATGTGTGTTCATCTTTTCACGGCGAGGCAGGATCGCTGGAGTACACTTACATTGGTAAGTGTTTCTCAAGTAAGATCAACTTCACTAAATCAGCACTAGTGTACAGTACAACATGCGACTCCAGCTTCATCTATCTACGTAGCAACACATTCATGATCCTGACCATCGTTGTTACTGACCGCCCAACAAAGGAGTAGGATGAACAACCGAACAAGAGAACAAACGGCAGTGGTTCCGGTGCACGCAGCGCACGTATGTTGTTTTCCTTTTTTACAGCGTGTCCTCGGAGTGCAAAGAGAAATCCGGCTCGTCGGGCTTGGCCAGCTTGGGGAACTTGATGGTGGACACGTCGTCGATCCTCTGCTGCGCCACGCCCTTCTGGTGCGCGCCCTTCTTGGTGTTCTTGGCGAACTTGGACGCCAGGAACGTGACGCCGAGGTGCGTGCCGCCGCCGTCGCCGCCCTCCGCCGACGACGACGCCGCGCCGGAGCCGTCCTTGTACTCGCCGAGCAGCGGCGTGCTGGCGTCGGCGCCGGAGATGGCGCCGGCCCCGCCCTGCCCGTCGTCGTCGCCGGCGTCGCCCTGGCCGTCGTAGAGGAGCCCCTCCTGCTTCATCAGCTCCCTGGCGAGCTTCCTCTTCTTGTACCGCCTCCATGCGCCCTGCACGAAGCAGGCGCCCCAGCTCCGCCACTGGTGGGAGTAGTACCGGAACGCGTGCTGCAGCCGCTTGCTGTGGAGGCGCTTGAACTGGTTGGCCACGTACTTGAGGTCCTCGGCGCGGAGCGCGAACGCCTCCACCTCCGTCACCGACCGCACCGTGCGCGTGGACTGCGGGAAGTTGAGGCTCGGGTTCGGCATCAGCGCCCACGTCAGGAGCTCCTCGCCGCAGAAGTCCCCCGGCCGGAGCGTGATGGAGCTGAAGAAGTTGGTCCGCCCGCCGTCCGTCGTCGAGCTCTCCAGCTCGCCGCGGATGATGAAGAGCATCTCGCTCACGGGGTCGCCCTCCCGCACAATGTACGCGTCCTTGGTGCTCAGCGACGACACCAGCCGCTCGCAGATGGCGTCCAGCAGCTGCTCGTCCATCTGCGAGAAGAAGGGCACCTGCAAGCAACACCACAGTTAATGCCGACGTTCAGCGTCGGAGTCACCGTACCGTACCGGCGGCGGAAAGAAAATGGCATACGCACCCGCCGGACGAGGGCGAGACAGAGGTGGCGCTGGATCTCGCGGCGGAGGTCGAGGGGCAGCGACTGGAGGATGGATTCCTCGTCGACGCCTCTGGTGGCCAGCCACTTGTACTGGAAGAACCTCCGGACACGCTCCTGGAGCTCCAGGGGAAGCTGCCGGTGACGCATCCACTCCTCGATGTCGCGCCGCTTCACCCGCCACTCCTCCAGCCTCACCGTCATCGACTGCAAGTACGTCTGCGAAGCAAAAAATAATAATAACAATGTATGTAAACATAATGGTGCAAACAGTTTCTGGTGATAGCAATTCTTGCACATGAAAGCATTAGCTTGAGAATTTTCTGCACTAATCTTGATTTAGGCAATATCTGAATATTTTTCCAAACATGAAAAAAATGAGCACCCAAATACCTGCATGTTTCCAATGAGATGTGAGAAGAAAACAAGCCCCATGATGCATATCAGGATGCAGAATATAGTCTCCCCTGCGTAGGTGCTGTTCTGCAAGTTCTGTCCATAAGAACTGGCAATAACAATTTGCAGAGAACAAACACAGAGTCAGTTATCCTTGCATCATCATGTATTTATAACGATCGCATACTAAGTTCAGACATCAAAAGAACTGCATCTTCATATGTATATATATACCTCAAGTTCCGGAAACCCCACCAGAGGCAGTAGAGATACTTCTCGAAGAAGGACGCATCGACGATATCGAGCTTGAGAGCATCCTCGAACAATCCGTACTCAAATTTCGCCCCGGGGAGTCCGCACTGCTTGGTGATGTTGCTAGCGGCGTGCCACTTCATCCGAAGAGGATCCTCGAGCGATTTGCAGTCCAGATAGCTCATGGAACACATGGGCACCCTGGGGTCAGTGCCATTATCGCTTGTGCATTGGTCCACCCAGCAGGTGTACTGCCTCTCTATGGACAGCAGGTACCACAGGGCTCCCAGAACCTGCATATAGCACAGACCCACCATGTGAATTCAGGCCTCTGTTTGAGATGGAACGAGGAAACACATGCATACATGGCTGGCCAGTGTGTAGAGAAGCAGGTTGTAGGCAGCCCCTGCCCAGGCAGTTCTCGTGACCACTCCACTGGACTTGACGATCTTGGAGTTGAGTGATATGATGAGGAACACTCTCGGTATGTACTGGATCAGCACGATCATCGAGAGCGTGTTGTTGGTGTGATTTGCTGAGGTGGTGCTCACAGCTGGTATGATAAACCAGATAATGATCTGCAACAACAGACCTGCTCAGCTTTTCACATATTCAGGATGTGACCATTACTGAACGCATCAAATTAGCTATTGTGTTTGATTTTCTGAAACAATCCTCCTTATACATTTGAGCTGAATTAGTATATATGTGTATAACTAACACGATATTTGATCAGGGAAGCTGTGTCAAGATCTGAATACACTGTCGTTCCATGCACCTTAATCATGTCGTTCGCAAGGAACATAGGATTAACTGCATCACGTCAAAATTCATCACACTGAAATGACATTTCTGAAATTTAACACGGGTATGCGACGAGCAACATAGGTACAAATATTGACAGGTTTGAAAAAGAAATGCGTCGTTGTGGATATGTACATTGGCGATGGAGAGATGGAGAGAAGGAGGGACGGACGGAGGCATGCCTGGGGAATGGGGAGCATGGCGGCGAGATCGATGATGAAGTCGTTCTTGAGGTATCGGATGGCGATCTGGTCGGGGTCCCTGACGAGCTCGCCGCGTCCGAAGACGCGCGAGCTGGGCGCGACGAATGCGGTGCGGAACTTGAGGATCATGTGGGCGAGGTAGAAGAGGTCGGCGACGGTGCGCACGGCAGTGACGGCGACGCCGATGCCCATGTTCATCTTGACGCACGACTGCCCCTTGGCGTAGAGGAGGTAGAAGTACATGGGGTCGACGAAGAGGCCGACCATGCAGGTGACGAGGAAGAGGCGGTTCCAGTTAAGGACGACGTCGTCGCCGGGGTCGAGGATGCGGCTGGGCGTCCATGGCCGGCGGCGCTGGGGCTGGTTGGAGGAGGATGCGGCGCCGGCGCCGTGGTGGAAGAAGGGGAGCGGCGGGCGGCGGAAGGGCGGGAGAACGTGGCGCTGGAGGAAGCCGGCCATGGGCGGTGGTCGTGGCGGTGGGCGTCGGGGCGTCGATCGTCATGCATTGCGCGTGCGCGGGTGGGGTGGGTGGTGCGGCTTCGGGGCCACGAGGTGGTGCGGCGGCCGCGCGTAGCGGGTGCTTTGCTTCGCCGCGCGAGCGATCGAGAAATCGGCATACGGCATTTCGGGTGGGCGCTCGGCTCTCTCAAACAAATTTCTGATGTGGAGACAGCTCCAATTCGCAACATCAGGTACTATGTTGTACAGACACACTAGAATGTTTTTTTAATGCGAACCAACCTGTGGTTGAGATGGTTACAGGGACTGTGGTATCCCCAGCCCATCAGGGTTCAAATCCTGGTGCTCGCATTATTCCTGAAATTATTTCAGGATTTCCGGCGATGCGCATTCAGTGGGAGGAGACGTTCCGTCGACGACGAGGTGCCTACGGTAACTTCGTAAATTTCAAGCTGATATGCCGGCTCAATCTCTCGGAGGTGTTCATAGGGGTAGGGTGTGCGTGTGTGCGTTCATAGGGGTGAGTGTATGCGCGTGTATATGAGCGCTTGCGTTTGTACTGTGTTAAAAAAAAGAATGTTTTTTAATATAAAAAACAGACATTATCTGTAGGTTGAGCAAGCCTAAATTAACTCTTTCGAATCCGTTTATCTATTACTCCCTTCCTCCGTCCAGGTTTACTGAGCCCCTCCTATTTTGAATTACAAATTAACCTATAAATTTAACTAACAAAATGTAGCCTCTCAAAAAATACTAACAAAATATACTATAAGACTAATCCTCCTAGAATTGAAGAGTCCACAATCAATTGAGGTTTTCAATTGACATTGGGCCACCCGATTTTGACCGGGTCAACAATTTCTCAAAGCTTCCTTATTCATTTTTTGTACTATATCTATAAATACACTATGCCCATTATTTTTAAGTTCTCACAATCAATTAAAGTCTTCAATTTACACTTGGGTCACCCGATTTTGACCGGGTCAACAATTTCTCAAGAAGCTATATACTATAAGACTAATCCTCCTAATTGGAGAGCCCACATTCAATTGATGTCTCCAATTGACATTGGGCCACTCGATTTTGACCGGGTCAACAATTTTTCAAAGCTCCCTTATTCAAGTTTTATACTATATCTATAAATACACTATGCCCATTATTTTTAAGGCCTCACAATCAATTAAAGTCTTCAATTATACTTGGGTCACCCGATTTTGACCGGGTCAACAATTTGTCAAGGAGCTATATACTATAAGACTAATCCTCCTTGAATTGGAGAGCCCACATTCAATTGAGGTCTCCAATTGACATTGGGCCACCCGATTTTGACCGGGTCAACAATTTCTCAAAGCTCCCTTATTCAATTTTTATACTATATCTATAAATACATTATGCCCATTATTTTTAAGGCCTCACAATCAATTAAAGTCTTCAATTTATACTTGGATCACCCGATTTTGACCGGGTCAACAATTTCTCAAGGAGCTATATACTATAAGACTAATCCTCCTAGAATTGGAGAGCCCACATTTTCAATTGACATTGGGCCACCCGATTTTGACCGGGTCAACAATTTCTCAAAGCTCCCTTATTCAATTTTTATACTATATCTATAAATACACTATGCCCATTATTTTTAAGGCCTCACAATCAATTAATGTCTTCAATTTATACTTGGATCACCCGATTTTGATCGGGTCAACAATTTCTCAAGGAGCTATATACTATAAGACTAATCCTCCTAGAATTGGAGAGCCCACATTCAATTGAGGTCTCCAATTGACATTGGACCACCCGATTTTGACCGGGTCAATAATTTCTCAAAGCTCCCTTATTCAATTTTTATACTATATCTATAAATACACTATGCCCATTATTTTTAAGGCCTCACAATCAATTAAAGTCTTCAATTTGTACTTGGGTCACCCGATTTTGACCGGGTCAACAATTTCTCAAGGAGCTATCTTATTTAATTCTTTTAATTTGTATCTCTTAGTAAATTCATTTAATTCAACTCTCTTATTATATTCTTTTATTCCATATGCTCTTTAATTTTGAAGCTTTTCATTCAATCGAGGTATTCAATTTTGGGTTTGGTTCACGATTTGGCCGGTCCAACCATTTTCAAAATCAATCGACAGGAATCGATCTATAAAAATATATCAATCACGCACACCCTCTCACCACCTAAAAAAAGAAGTGCCAACATGTAATATTGTAGCACAAATATATAATATACAGCCACCGACGAAATTGTCACACAAAAGTATTGATTGATTAGCAAATAACATTGAATCACATTGTTGAAGGCCCACCAAACACGCTGCATTATAAATGAAAAGAAAACACATTTCATCGTCTTCCCCTCTCGCCAAACCAAATACTCACTCAGTTTCAACATACAAGGTGTATTAAATTTTTGAAAAGTATAATATCTTTAACTTTAACCAAGTTCAGAGCCAAAAATATTGGAATCCACAATACTAACTAAATAAAAATGTGTTTATAAGAGTTCACATGAGAACATAGATAGGAGTCCCTAGAGATTCGGTTTATAAGAGTTCACAGGAGAACATAGATAGGAGTCCCTAGAGATTTGGTTTAACCATCAAAGACGGCCCCTAAAAATGTTCGAAGACATTGATGATGGCCGAAGCCATTGGTGGTACGGGAAGATAATCGCATAAAGACAATGAAACGCAAAGACGAAGTCTTTTGGTAGTTGTGTTTCTTCTTTCCTGAGTTATAGGAACCACCGTACTGTTAAGTGGGGTCGATGTGATCGAAGTCAGACGCTACGTGATGCTTAACCCATACCTATGTCTTCGATTCAAGACAATGAGAGGAAATCTCTTCCAGAGTTGGTTGAGTCAGCATTACTTGTAGCCCAAGTAATGTTGCCGCGTATGTTTGAAATTTGACTGTTGGGACACGTGCCGGTTGGCCATTGACCCAGGGTCATTTCGGTCATCTCAGGTCGGGTTGCCTATTGGCTATAAACATCCCACCCCCTCCACCATAAGTAGGTGGCTGCTCAGAGAGAGAGAGAGAGAGAGAGAGAGAGAGGACTGTTGTCGTTTTGGAGCAACCCGCCTCGAAGACTGATGACCCACAAGTATAGGGGATCAATCATAGTCCTTTCGATAAGTAAGAGTGTCGAACCCAACGAGGGGCAGAAGGAAATGACAAGCGGTTTTCAACAAGGTATTCTCTGCAAGCACTGAAATTGTAGGTAACAGATAGTTTGATAGCAAGGTAGTTTGTAACGAGCAAGTAACGGTAACAGTAAACAAGGTGTAGCAAGGTAGCCCAATCCTTTTGAGGCAAAGGACAGGCAAGAACAATCACTAGTAATAGGCAAAGTGTTCTTGAGGGTACACGGGAATTTCGTCTAGTCACTTTTATCATGTTGGTTTGATTCGTGTTCGCTACTTTGATAATTTGATATGTGGGTGGACCGGTGCTAAGGTGCTGTTCTTACTTGAACTAACAACCTACTTATGATTAATCCCCTCGCAAGCATCCGCAACTATGAGAAAAGTATTAAGACAAAGTCTAACCATAGCATTAAACATGTGGATCCAAATCAGCCCCTTACGAAGTAGCGCATAAACTAGGGTTAAAGCTTCTGTCACTCTAGTAACCCATCATCTAATAACTACTCCACAATGCATTCCCTTAGGCCCATGAATGGTGAAGTGTCATGTAGTCGACGTTCACATGACACCACTAAGGGAATCACAACATACATATCATCAAAATATCGAACACATATCAAATTCACAAGATTACTCGCAACGTGACTTCTCCCATGACCTCAAGAACAAGGGTAACTACTCACAAATATTAAGCATGCTCAAGATAAGAGGAGTAATGAATAGCATAATGGATCTAAACATATGATCTTCCACCAAAAAAACCATATAGTAATCAACTATGCAAGGTAATCAACACTACTAGTCACCCACACGTACCAATCTGAGGTTCCGGTACAAAGATTGAACACAAGAGATGAACTAGGGTTTGAGAGGAGATGGTGCTGTTGAAGATGTTGATGAAGATTGGCCTCCCAAAGATGAGAGGGGTGTTGGTGATGACGATAGCTTCGATTTCCCCTCCGGGAGGGAAGTTCCCCTGGCGGAATCGCTCCGCCGGAGGGCAAAAGTGCTCCTGCTCAAGTTCCGCCTCGAGGCAGCGGCGCTTCGTCCCGAAAGTCCTCCTCTTATTTTTTCTAGGTCAAAAGGGAATATATACCAGAAGATGGGCTCCGGAGGTGGGCCAGGGTGAGCACCACCCACCAGGCCGTGCCAGGGGGTGCCTGGCGCACCTTGGTGGGTGCTCCTCACCAGGTGGCCCCCTCCGGTAGATTTTCGCTGCAGTATTTTTTATTAATTCCAAAAATAATCTCCGTAAAGTTTCAGCTTCATTGGAGTTGTGTAGAATAGGTATCTCTGACGTGCTTTTCTTGGGTCCAGAATTCCAGCTGCTGGTATTCTCCCTCTTTGTGTAAACCTTGCATATTATGAGAGAAAAGGCATTAGAATCACTCCCCAAAGCATTATTATTCAACAAAACAAAGTAAATAACAGTAGGAAATCATGATGCAAAATGGACGTATCAACTCCCCCAAGCTTAGACCTCGCTTGTCCTCAAGCGAAAGTCGATATTGAAAAGCATGTCCACATGGTTTGAGAGAGAGGTGTCGATAAAAACAAAATACGGACATAGAAGCATCATGCTTATTAACATAAAAGCAACAAACTCTAACATAAGAACTTATTTCAATATATTTTTATCATAAAGCTTCTCATGAACAAGTAACAATTCATCACAACATAGAAGTATGAAGCATAAACCTTATTGGAAACCAACAAATTGTGTTCTCAGTCAACTTTGCAACTACAATTCATCATATTTTCAGGAAGGGTCTCATGTCGGAGCCTTTTGGCAAGTCCACATACTCAACCATCATTTAGTCTTCTATGATTGCTAACGCTCACGGCATACCCATGAACAAAAAGTTTCAACCGGACACATAGGAAGATAGGGGCTTATAGTTTTGCCTCCCAACGTATTCACCTCAAGGGTGAGGTCAACAATAATAACTCATGCCCACCCATATCCAACTGGATATATATGCCTAGATCTTTCCTCACCACATGATGCTTGCAAAGGAAAAAGTAAAAAGGAATAGAGAAGAATACTTTGACTCTTGCATAAAAGTAAGTGCATAAAAATAAAAGATAGGCCCTTCGCAGAGGGAAGCAGAGGTTGTCATGCGCTTATTGGTTTGTATGCCCAATCCCTTGATGTAAAAGAACGTCACGCTATATTGCCCCCTATGATAGCAACCTTTATTATGCAGTCCGTCGCTTTTATTACTTTTCCATCATAAGTTCGTATAACTCTCAATTTTCTCTTACACTAATTGATCAAAACACTTTTAGAAGCAATTTTTATTGCCTTATTGCACCGATGACAACTTACTTGAAGGATCTTTCTCGATCCATATGTAGGTATGGTGGACACTCAAGGAAAGAGTTTGGGTTTGGGTTTTTGGATGCACAAGTAGTATCTCTACTTAGTGCGAAATTTTTGGCTAGCAAAGATATTGAGCAAGCACCACATGTTGAAGGATCTATGACAATATAACTTCTATGTGGATATGAACAAACATAAATCATTACGTTGTCTTCCTTGTCCAACGTCAACAATTTTGACATATAATATTTGATGGGGGCTCACAATCATAAAAGATGTCCAAGATAGTGTATTTGCATGTGAATCTTCTCTTCCCTAATTAATTCTTGCATGAATTGCATCATTGACCAATGCTATGTTTGTCAATCTCCAATAAATTTTACTACTTATACTTTTCCTTATGTGATGTCATTACTCACCATAAGATTCGCATATGATTCTTTTCATTTATTTGTCTTTCTTTTATTTGATTGCAACAAGAAAGTAGAGAAGCAAAAACTCAAACTAAACTTTATTATATAACTTTCACTCGATTACATAGATAGGTAGACCACAAAACTAACACACGAAAATAGATCACGCTAAACTTTTATTCAACTAAGGCAAAGGGAAACTAAAGATAGAACCAAAATAGGTAAAGGTGAATAAAAGTGATGGTGATACGATACCGGGGCACCTCCCCCAAGCTTGGCTCAAGCCAAGGGGAGTGCCCATACCCATGTACTCAAGTCTCCTTCGGTGGTGGTGATGAAAAAGGTGGAGGTGTTGATGTAGGTGGTGGTGATGCGGAAGCCTTCTTCTTCAATTTATATTTAAGCATAAAGTTTTCCTCCCTCAGATTATCATTCTCCAACTCAAGCTTTAATATCCTTTTGCATAAGGCATCCTTGCTCTCCTGCAGGAAACGAGTTGGGATAAATTGGACCTTAGGTATATATCTTCTCGGGAGGCTCGACTTCTTAAACTCCACATGCATGTCTCCGGGTTGAGGCAATGGATCATCCTCTTCCTCAGAGCTGTCATCTTTTGTTTCCTGCATGGTGGAATCTTCTTCCTCCTCCGAGGTCCATAGATAGGGGTAAATCTCCCTAAAGATCTTCGGGTCTGGAACATTGGGATAAACATGGCTCTCCCCATCTGAATCTTGAGACGACATATTTTCAGATCTGTCAGGAAAACAGCACGAAACAAGAACAGGGAATTTTTCTGCGATACGGTAGTCAACACAGTCGGGGGTATATATAGAGAATTTTTATTCTTGGGAAACAAGTATTCGGAAAGAAAATGGAGTGGGGAAGGCATCCGAGGTGGGCAGCACCCACCAGGGCGCGCCTTGGTGTATCGTGCTCACCTCGATCACCTTCCGGTTTATTTTTTCATTCCTAAAATTTCAAAATATTCCAAAACTGAAAGAAAATATTTTTGCGGATTTTTCGGAGTCCGTTTACTTACCGTATCACGTACCTCCTATTTTTAAGTATTCTGGAGTGTTCCGGAAGGTTTGTTTTATGTGTTCCTCCGGTGTCATGGTTTGGATAACATTGCTTTCAACGTTAATAGGCATACCTGAGATATAATGCTTAATTCTTTGGCTATTGACCACCTTCGGGTTAGTACCTTTGGCGTTATTAATCTTGATAGCTCCAGAACGATAAACCTCTTCAATAATATATGGTCCTTCCCATTTGGAGAGAAGCTTTCCTGCAAAGAATCTTAAACGAGAGTTGAATAAAAGAACATAATCTCCTATTTTGAATTCCCGCTTTTGGATTCTTTTGTCATGCCATCTTTTTACTTTTTCTTTGAATAGCTTGGCATTTTCATACGCTTGGGTTCTCCATTCATCTAGTGAGCTAATATCAAATAGCCTCTTCTCACCGGCAAGTTTGAAATCATAATTGAGTTCTTTAATTGCCCAAAATGCTTTGTGTTCTAGTTCTAGAGGCAAATGACAAGCCTTTCCATATACCATTTTATATGGAGACATACCCATATGATTTTTATAAGGTGTTCTATAGGCCCAAAGTGCATCATCTAATTTCTTAGACCAATTCTTACGAGACCTATTGACAGTTTTTTGTAATATTAATTTTATTTCTCTATTGCTAAGTTCTACTTGACCACTAGATTGAGGATGATAGGGTGATGCGATTCTATGGTTAACATCATATTTAGCAAGCATCTTACGGAAAGCACCATGAATAAAGTGTGAACCACCATCAGTCATTAAATATCTAGGGACTCCAAACCTCGGAAAGATAACCTCTTTAAGCATTTTAATGGAAGTGTGGTGATCAGCACTACTAGTTGGAATAGCTTCTACCCACTTAGTGACATAATCAACCGCAACTAAAATATGAGTGTACCCGTTAGAGGAAGGAAAAGGCCCCATGTAATCAAAACCCCACACGTCAAATGGTTCAACAACAAGTGAATAATTCATAGGCATTTCTTGACGCTTACCGATATTACCAATTCTTTGACATTCATCACAAGACAAGACAAACTTACGAGCATCTTTGAAAAGAGTAGGCCAATAAAATCCGGATTGCAATACCTTATGAGCAGTTCTATCTCCCGCATGATGTCCTCCATAAGCTTCAGAATGACATTTCCGTAGAATCTGTTCCTGTTCATGCTCAGGTAAACAACGCCTAATAATACCATCTACTCCTTCTTTATAAAGATATGGGTCATCCCAAAAGTAATGTCTCAAGCCATAGAAGAATTTTTTCTTTTGTTGGTATGTGAAACTAGGTGCTATATATTTAGCAACAATGTAATTAGCATAGTCAGCATACCAAGGTGTCTTGTGTGAGACACTTATTGCAGCTAGATGTTCGTCAGGGAAACTATCATCAATAGGTAGTGGGTCATCAAGGATATTTTCTAACCTAGACAAGTTATCAGCTACGGGGTTCTCAGCTCCTTTCCTATCAACGATATGTCAGTCAAATTCTTGAAGCAAGAGAACCCACCTAATGAGTCTAGGTTTAGCATCTTTCTTTTCCATAAGATATTTTATAGCAGCATGATCGGTGTGAACAATAACTTTTGAGTCAACAATATAGGATCTAAATTTATCACAAGCAAACACAACTGCTAAAAATTCTTTTTCAGTAGTAGCATAGTTTCGTTGGGCACTGTCTAGAGTTTTACTAGCATAATGGATAACATTCAATTTCTTATCAACTCTTTGTCCTAGGACAGCACCAACAACATAATCACTAGCATCACACATAATTTCAAAAGGCAAGTTCCAATCAGGTGGTTGAACGATAGGTGCAGAGGTTAAGGCTTTCTTGAGTGTTTCAAAGGCTTCCACACAATCGTCATAAAAACAAAAGGAATATCCTTTTGCAGAAGATTAGTAAGAGGCCTAGAAATTTTAGAGAAGTCTTTAATGAACCTCCTATAAAAACCAGCATGACGAGAAAACTTCGAATACCTTTAATACCTTTAGGACACGGCATTTTCTCAATTGCATCATCCTTAGCTTTATCCACTTCAATACCTCGCTCAGATATTTTATGCCCCAAGACAATACCTTCGTTAACCATAAAGTGGCACTTCTCCCAATTCAAGACAAGATTAGTTTGTTCACATATCTGCAAAACTCGATGAAGGTTGCTTAAGCAATCATCAAAACAAGTTCCGTAAACGGAAAAATCATCCATGAAAACCTCCATAATCTTTTCACAAAAATCAGAGAATATTGCAGTCATACATCTTTGAAAGGTAGCAGGTGCATTGCAGAAACCAAAATGCATACGTCTATAAGCATAGGTTCCAAAAGGGCAAGTAAAGGTGGTTTTCTCTTGATCGGATTGTGACACATGTATTTGAGAGAAACCTGAATATCCATCTAGGAAACAAAAGTGTGTGTGCTTAGATAGTCTCTCTAGCATTTGATCAATGAAAGGCAAAGGGTAATGATCTTTTCTAGTAGCTTTATTTAATTTTCTAAAATCAATTACCATTCTATAGCCAGTGACAATTCTTTGTGGAATGAGCTCATTCTTGTCATTAGGAACAACGGTAATACCTCCTTCCTTAGGGACACAATGAACGGGACTTACCCATCTACTATCAGCTATGGGATAGATTATACCCACTTCTAGAAGCTTTAATATTTTAGTTCTTACCACTTCTTTCATCTTAGGATTCAATCGCCGTTGGTGATCAACAACGGGTTTAGCGTCTGGTTCCATATTGATCTTGTGCTGACATAGAGTGGGACTAATGCCCTTAAGATCATCAAGAGTATATCCAATAGCAGCCCGGTGCTTCCTTAGAACTTTCAATAATCTTTCTTCTTCATGTTCTGAAAGGTTAGCACTAATAATAACATGATATATCTTTTTCTCATCAAGATAAGCATACTTCAAAGTGTCAGGCAATTGTTTCAACTCAAACACGGGATCACCTTTAGGGGGAGGAGGACCTCCAAGAATTTCAATAGGCAAATTGTGTTTCAAGAGAGGTTGTTTTTCGAAGAAAATTTGATCTATTTCATTTCTTTCACGCACGTGCATATCATTTTCATGGTCGAGCAAATATTGCTCTAAGGGATCAGTAGGAGGCACAGCAATAGAAGCAAGACCAATTATTTCATCTTCACTAGGAAACGCTTTATCACGAGGTTGTCTACTAAACTTGGAAAAATTAAACTCATGAGACACATTACGAAAACTGACACCGACAGTTTGTTTTTCACAATCTATCTTAGCATTGACGGTGCTCAAGAAAGGTCTACCAAAGATAATGGGACAAAAGTCATCTTGTGGGGAACCAAGAACTAGAAAATCAGTAGGGTATTTTAATTTCCCACACAAGACTTCAACATCTCTAACAATCCCAAGTGGTGTGATAGTATCTCTATTAGCAAGTTTAATAGTAACATCAATATCTTCCATTTCAGCAGGTGCTATTTCATTCATAATTACTTGGTATAAGGTAAAAGGGATAGCACTCACACTAGCACCTAAATCACATAAACCATGATAGCAATGATCTCCTATTTTAACTAAGACAACGGGCAAGCCTTCTACAGGTCTATGTTTATCTTTCTTATCAGGTTTAGCAATTCTAGCAGCTTCATCACAAAGGTAGATGACATGCCCATCAATATTTTCTTCCAAGAGATCTTTAACCATAGCAACACTAGGTTCTACTTTAATTTGCTCAGGGGGTTTAGGTGCTCTTATATTACTCTTACGAACCACGGTTGATATCTTAGCATGTTCCTTTATCCTAACAGGGAAAGGTGGCTTTTCAATATAAACAGTAGGCACAACTGGATCAACATTGTAAAGGATGGTTTCTTCTTTAGCTATGACCGGTTCTTTAATTTCCTCTTTAATAGGGGGGTGATATTTAAACCACTTCTCCTTAGGGAGGTCAACGTGAGTAGCAAATGCTTCACAGAAAGAGGCTACTATCTCAGAGTCAAGTCCATATTTAGTGCTAAACTTGTGAAAAGTATCGGTATTCATAAAAGATTTAACACAATCAAATTCAAGCTTTATACCTGACTCATTACCTTCGTCGAGTTCCCAATCTTCAGAGTTGCGTTTAATTCTTTCCAAGAGGTCCCACTTGAAATCAATAGTCTTCTTCATATAAGAACCAGCACAAGAAGTATCGAGCATGGATTGACCATTATGAGAAAGCCGAGCATAAAAATTCTGAATGATAACTTCCCTCGGAATGTCATGATTGGGGCATGAATATAACATTGACTTAGGCCTCCCCCAAGCTAGAGCGATACTTTCTCCTTCACGAAGCCAAAAATTATATATATAATTCCGATCACGATGAACTAGATGCATAGGATAAAACTTTTGATGGAATTCCAATTGCAAACGATTCCAGTTCCATGATCTAAGGTCATCACATAGCCTATACCATGTCAATGCTTTTCCCTCCAAAGATAAAGGGAAAACCTTCTTCTTAACTTCATCTCCGGTTAAACCTGCAAGCTTAAATAATCCACATATTTCGTTCACATATAAGAGGTGCATATCAGGATGTTCAGTTCCATTTCCTGCATAAGGTTTAGCAAGCAAGTGTTCTAGCATACCCGAAGGAATTTCATAAATAACATTTTCAGTAGGTGCTGTAGGTTGAGGGGTAACTAATTGTGGTTCCGGTCGAGGTGAAGATACCCCGAACAAACCCCTCAAAGGATTGTTCTCCATAGTAGCAAGTAGCAATAAATTTAAGCACGTAGTATAAGTTTTTCCTTACCGATTTCCACATACCAAGAGCGCTTTACTCCCCGGCAACGGTGCCAGAAAAGAGTCTTGATGACCCACAAGTATAGGGGATCAATCGTAGTCCTTTCGATAAGTAAGAGTGTCGAACCCAACGAGGAGCAGAAGGAAATGACAAGCGATTTTCAGCAAGGTATTCTCTGCAAGCACTGAAATTGTAGGTAACAGATAGTTTGATAGCAAGGTAGTTTGTAACGAGCAAGTAACGGTAACGGTAAACAAGGTGCAGCAAGGTAGCCCAATCCTTTTGAGGCAAAGGACAGGCCAGAACAATCACTAGTAATAGGCAAAGTGTTCTTGAGGGTACACGGGAATTTCGTCTAGTCACTTTTATCATGTTGGTTTGATTCGTGTTCGCTACTTTGATAATTTGATATGTGGGTGGACCGGTGCTAAGGTGATGTTCTTACTTGAACTAACAACCTACTTATGATTAATCCCCTCGCAAGCATCCGCAACTACGAGAAAAGTATTAAGACAAAGTCTAACCATAGCATTAAACATGTGGATCCAAATCAGCCCCTTACGAAGTAGCGCATAAACTATGGTTTAAGCTTCTGTCACTCTAGCAACCCATCATCTAATAACTACTCCACAATGCATTCCCTTAGGCCCATGAATGGTGAAGTGTCATGTAGTCGACGTTCACATGACACCACTAAGGGAATCACAACATACATATCATCAAAATATCGAACACATATCAAATTCACAAGATTACTTGCAACATGACTTCTCCCATGACCTCAAGAACAAGGGTAACTACTCACAAATAATAAGCATGCTCAAGATCAGAGGAGTAATGAATAGCATAATGGATCTAAACATATGATCTTCCACCAACAAAACCATATAGTAATCAACTACGCAAGGTAATCAACACTACTAGTCACCCACACGTACCAATCTGAGGTTCCGGTACAAAGATTGAACACAAGAGATGAACTAGGGTTTGAGAGGAGATGGTGATGTTGAAGATGTTGATGAAGATTGGCCTCCCAAAGATGAGAGGGGTGTTGGTGATGATGATAGCTTCGATTTCCCCCTCCGGGAGGGAAGTACCCCTGGCGGAATCGCTCCGCCGGAGGGCAAACGTGCTCCTGCTCAAGTTCTGCCTCGAGGCAGCGGCGCTTCGTCCCGAAAGTCCTCCTCTTATTTTTTCTAGGTCAAAAGGGAATATATACCAGAAGATGGGCTCCGGAGGTGGGCCAGGGTGAGCACCACCCACCAGGCCGCGCCAGGGGGTGCCTGGCGCACCCTGGTGGGTGCTCCTCACCAGGTGGCCCCCCTCCGGTAGATTTTCGCTCCAGTATTTTTTATTAATTCCAAAAATAATCTCTGTAAAGTTTCAGCTTCATTGGAGTTGTGCAGAATAGGTATCTCTGACGTGCTTTTCTTGGGTCTAGAATTCCAGCTGCCGGTATTCTCCCTCTTTTTGTAAACCTTGCATATTATGAGAGAAAAGGCATTAGAATCACTCCCCAAAGCATTATTATTCAACAAAACAAAGTAAATAACAGTAGAAAATCATGATGCAAAATGGACGTATCAAAGACATTGAGAGAGAACTATCCTATGAGGATAAACCCAAACACCTAGAGCTAGAGTGTTTGAGCATCACTGAAGTCGTTCTGTTGTGAGAGAACTGAAGACTTATTACACTTGAAGACTCTGATCTTCCAGATGGTTAGGCGTCTAGGTCTAGAGCATCCAAGAGTCATTGTGGATTGCCGGGTGACCAAGTTTGTACAGGTTTCGGAAGTCTCCCCTGAAGACTTACCTAAGTGATTTGGCGTTGTCTAACTGACTTCGGCTCAAGGGGAACAAGGTGAAGACGAGGTCTTCTGAGTTGAATCTCAGCCTCCCTAACCAGACGTATAGTTGTCCCAGCAACTGGAACTGGTCCAACAAATCACGAGTCTTTGTCAAGCTAGTGGTTCTATCCTCCACTGTCTTTCATATTGTATTGTACTGTGAAGACATTGCTTGATCACTTCTGCTTGAAGTCATACCTCGAAGACATTCATATCTGTTGTTTATCTTCATACTGTCTAAGTCTATCCTCGACTCATCTTAGTGTGTATGATGATTATGCTCAACATGCATGTATGTCTTCATTGTATTCCATGCTTTGCTTAGATCCTTGATTGTTATCCCTACTTGATCCTGTTTTGCTTCCGCATACTTCGAATACATCTATTGTTTCGAAGACTTTCATAAAAAATGCCTATTCACCCCCCTCTAGTCAATAACTAGCACTTTCAATTGGTATCAGAGAAAGGTACTCCCTTGTTCTGTGTTTCGGTTTAACCACCTGGAGTTTTAGCTATGTCGACTGCAGGGATTATCAAGGTCTCCGTTGCATGCCCTGTCTTCGATGGCTACCCGTACTGGAAGAACAAGATGCGCATGCATCGCGAAGCCATTGACAATGACCTATGGTATGTTGTCATGGCAAGCATTCCCGAGGTTGGTGAAGGTATCAATGTAGCTGATGTGAAGAGGTTCGCACAACTGGACTCCACTGCCAAAACATCATCTGTGGTCACCTGACCAAAGGATAGTATGGCCATGTGAGTGCGCTGCACACTGCAAAGGAAATCTGGGAATGGCTATCCAAAGTGAATGAAGGTGTCTCATCTCAGAGAGACTCTCGTGTTGATGTGCTTCGCAACCTGGTCAACCGCTTCAAGCGACTCGACAACGAAAATGTCCAGCTCACTTTCGATCGACTCACCGACATCTCAAATGAGCTGAATGCACTCAGTGCCACTGATATCACTAAACATGAAGTTGTGAAGAAGCTACTCAGATCACTTGACATCTCCTTTGACACTCACTCTCATGATCCAAGAACGCACTGACTTCAAGGTTTTGGATCCCGCTGATCTCCTCGAGAGGTTGAACACACATGAATTCCAACAAGCTGAGAAGAGAGAAATCTATGGTTCCATTTACGGTCGCTCTCGTGCCCTGAAGTCTAAGGTTGTGTCCTCGTCTGAAGATGGCTCTGAATGCAGTTCTGATGGTTCTGAAGACTTTGGAAAAGAACTTGCCTTGCTTGTGAGGAAGTTTCGGAAGTTTGCGAAGTCAAAACGCTATGCAAAGTCTTCAAAGCGTGATTCTAAGAAATCTGGTGAAATGTCTTCATGTGACAGCAAGAAACAAACCTGTCACAAGTCCAAGAAAGTTGGCCACTTCATTGCTGATTGTCCTCGATGGGAGAAGGAATCCAAGAAGAATAGCAAGGACTATGACTCAGATGACAAGAAGAAGAAGAAGTATGTCAAGTCTTCATCACATAAGAAGAGTTCATCTCGCAAAGCTCATGCTTTTATTGGAAAGGAGATGGATTCACAGTCTGAATCTGGTTTTAAGGTTGAGGGAGAATCTGAGGAGCAAGTTGCTAGTCTGGCCATGGCTTCGGCATTTGTCTCTTCGTTTGTCTTCGAACCCAAAGACAATAGCTCCTACATCACCACCGAAGCCAGTGACGATGAAGCTACTCCAGCATACTGCTTCATGGCTAAAGCCTCTATGGTATCCTCAAAATCTTCACGTCCTGACTTTGAATTTGAAGATGAATCTGATAATGACATGAAACCTAGATATGCTAAACTTGTCAAAATTGCCACTAAGCAACAAAGTGCCATGGAGAAACTGCAAACTACTTTAGAGAAAAGCGATGGCCTGTTATGCAACGAGATGAGTCTGAACGAAACTATGGATGAAGAAATGCAAAGTCTTCGTTCAAGGTTTGAGGATCTCCAAGGTCGTCATGACATTCTCATAACTAATCATGAGAAACTTTCTCTTGAATATCTTCAAAGAAAGCTAGATCTAGAAAAGTTGCGAGAAGCTCATGAAGACCATTGGAAGGAAAACGACTCCCTCCTACCTGAACAAATCAGCACCGCTCAGGCTGAATTTAATGCTCCATGCTTAAAATATCTTATCATGAAGCTAATGATTCAAATGCTGAAAGTCCGAATGCTTCTGAGAACACTTAATCTTCAACTGTATCTGTTGTTACTAACCCCTCATCTGAGGAAACCACTGCTATCATTGATGACAATGACAGGTTGAAGACTTTGCTTGAGACTGGCATGTACCAAAGTCTTAAAGGACATCAAATTCTGTGTGATGTCCTCAAGAAGACTATCATGAACAAAAACCCTAGGAAAGAGGGTCTTGGTTTTGAAAGAAACATCAATGTTGATGGATCTTATTCGAAGCCTGAGCAGTACCCCAAAACCACATGGGTTGTTGTAAAAGGTCCCACAGTTGATCCATCCACATTATCTGGCTATAACGGTGCTAACCCTATCATCATTGATGAGTCATTTGACTCCAATTATATACTTTTCAAAAATCAGAATGGTGAAGTGTTTGCTAGATACATTGGAACTAACTGCAGGAATGGTTCACCTATGAAGAGGATCTGGGTTCGTAAACGTCTTCTTGAGAAGCTTCCAGTTAAAGTCTGATACGTCTCCAACGTATCTATAATTTTTGATTGTTCCATGCTATTATATTATCTGTTTTGGATGTTTTATATGCATTAATATGCTATTTTATATTATTTTTGGGACTAACCTATTAACCTCGTGCCTAGTGCTAGTTTCTGTTTTTTCCTTGTTTTTGAGTATTGCAGATAAGGAATATTAAACGGAGTCCAAACGGAATAAAATCTTCGGAATGATTTTTCTTGGACCAGAAGAAACTTGCCAGACTTGGAGATGAAGGCAGAAGACCTGCCGTGTGGCGACAAGCCACCAGGGCACGCCCTGGGGGGGGGGGGTGGCGCCCCCCTGGCTTGTGGCCCCACGGCAGACCTCCTAACCCTATTCTTCGGCCTATAAATTCCCAAATATTGCCCCAATACCAAAAAGAGCCACGAAAATACTTTTCCGCCGCCGGAACCCTCTGTTCCCGTGAGATCCCATCTTGGAGCCTTTTCCGGTAATCTGCCGGAGGGGGATTCGATCACGGAGGGCATCTACATCAACTCCATTGCCTTCCGATGATGCGTGAGTAGTCCACCACAGACCTTCGGGTCCATAGCTAGTAGCTAGATGGCTTCTTCTCTCTCTTTGTTCTTCAATACCATGTTCTTCATGATCTTCATGGAGATCTATCCGATGTAATACTCTTTTGCGGTGTGTTTGTCGAGATCCGATGAATTGTGGGTTTATGATCAGATTATCTATGAATATTATTTGAATCTTCTCTGAATTCTTATATGCATGATTTCATATCCTTGCAAGTCTCTTCGAGTTATTGGTTTGGTTTGGCCAACTAGATTGGTAATTCTTGCAATGGGAGAAGTGCTTGGTTTTGGGTTCAATCTTGCGGTGTCCTCACCCAGTGACAAAGTAGGGGTAGCGAGGCACGTATTTGTATTGTTGCCATCGAGGATAAAAAGATGGGGTTTTCATCATATTGCTTGAGTTTATCCCTCTACATCATGTCATCTTACTTAAAGCGTTACTCTGTTCTTCATGAACTTAATACTCTAGATGCAGGCAGGAGTCGGTTGATGTGTGGAGTAATAGTAGTAGATGCAGAATCGTTTCGGTCTACTTGACACGGACGTGATGCCTATATGCATAATCATTGCCTTGGATATCGTCATAACTATGCACTTTTCTATCAATTGCTCGACAGTAATTTGTTCACCCACCGTATTATTTTCCTTCAAGAGAGAAGCCTCTAGTGAAACCTATGGCCCCCGGGTCTATTTTCCATATTATATTTTCAGATCTATAAACCAAAAATACCAAAAATACTTTGCTGCAATCTTTTTAGTTTTGTTTTACTTTCCGTTTTAGTAATCTTCTATATCTATCTCTATCAGATCTCATCCTTGCAAGTAACCGTGAAGGGATTGACAACCCCTTTATAGCGTTGGGTGCAAGTGTTTGATTATTTGTGTAGGTACATCTATTGGGGACTTGCTTGTATCTCCTACTGGATTGAAACCTTGGTTCTCAACAACTGAGGGAAATACTTATCTACTTTGCTGCATCACCCTTTCCTCTTCAAGGGAAAACCAACGCAAGCTCAAGAAGTAGCAAGAAGGATTTCTGGCGCCGTTGCCGGGGAGATCTACATCAAGCCTACCAAGTACCCATCACAAACTCATCTCTTGCATTTACATTATTTCCCATTTGCCTCTCGTTTTCCTCTCCCCCACTTCTAAAACGATTTTCCAAAAAGATTTGCCTTTTTATTCGCCCTTCTTCCGTTCGTCTTTTCGTTTGCTTTTTGTTTGCTCGTGTGTTAGAACGCTTAAACTCATGGCTAGCCTTACTACTATCGCTAGTATCCCCAAAAGTGAAGTCCTTAATTTTAAGCAAAGGGAGGGAGAAAACTTAAAAGATGCTTGGTATAGAATTTGCAATGCTCAAAATAGATCTACTCGTAAGCAATCTACTACCGTTTTCCTTCACAATTTTTATGTTGGTGTTTCTCCTTGGAATAGATATGTTTTGGATACCATTACAGGAGGAAATTTCTTGGGAAGCCATACCTTTGATTCTTATAATGCTATGACAAATTTGGTAGGTTCACCCCCACTCGTGGGTAATGAAACAATCTTAACTTTGGAACATGTGATGCGAAGGCTTGATGTTATTGAAAATAAAGTTGCTACTATAGAGCTCATTGAAAATTTGGATAAAAAGATTCATAATCATATTACTCAATATGGATCTAAGGTAGGAGTTACTTTAAAAAACCTAAGGGAAAAAGAACCCATAGTTAATGAAAAATTGGATCAAGATTCCTCTAGAATTGGAAAGCTAGAGGACATTATTACCAACTTGGGTTCCGCTTTTGCCGCTGTTCAAACCACTCCAAAATTTCCTCCTTCTAAAACTGCCAAGTTTGTTTATGTTCCTAAAAATAAGGGTGAATCCTCCTGTAAAGAGGATGAAGATCTTAAGATGATAAGAGTTCACCCCAGCTTTATCAATATTGTTAAGGAACCTATTACCACAAGTGAATCCCTTTACTTCTTGCCTAGGAGCATTATTATTGATAAGAGAAAATAACCTCCTAGGGTTCATAAGTGTGCAATTGAGGAGTTGCATACCAAAGATGACAATACCTAGATCTATTGCGTTATGCCTAGCTAGGGGTGTTAAACAATAGCGCTTGTTGGGAGGCAACCCAATTTTATTTTATGTTTCTGTTTTTTTGTTTCTGTTCTTGAGTGTTTTGCACATTATTACCTCTTTAGTAATTGTGTTTTATTGTTTTAATTAGTGTTTGTGCCAAGTAAGACCTTTGGGATGGTTTACGGTGATTGTTGATTTGGTTTTGCTGAAAAACAGAAACTTTTGCGCTCAGTCCAGGAATTTTATAAATTCACCAGAGCGTCAATTGGATCTGAATTTTTTACACAAGATTGATATACAAATTTCCCTGATTTTCCTAAGTTTTCAGAATTTTTATAGTTACAGAAGTATTCGAAGTCTACAGATTGCTACAGACTGTTCCGTTTTTTACAGATTCTGTTTTCTTTGTGTTGTTTGCTTATTTTGATGTATCTATGGGTTGTATCGGGGGGGTATGAACCATGGAGAAGTTAGAATACAGTATATATTACACCAATATAAATAAAGAATGAGTTCACAACAGTACCTAAAGTGGTGATTTATTTTTCTTATACTAACGGATCTCATGAGTTTTCTGTTGAGTTTTGTGTTGTGAAGTTTTCAAGTTTTGGGTAAAGATTTGATGGACTATGGAATAAGGAGTGGCAAGAGCCTAAGCTTGGGGATGCCCATGGCACCCCAATCCATATTCAAGGATACCAAAGAGCCTAAGCTTGGGGATGCCCCGGAAGGCATCCCCTCTTTCGTCTTCAATCCATCGGTAAATTTACTTGAGGCTATATTTTTATTCACCACATGATATGTGTTTTGCTTGGAGCGTCTTGTATGATATGAGTCTTTGCTTTTTAGTTTGCCACAATCATCCTTGCTGCACACATATTTTGAGAAGGACACACACTAATCGTGAATTTATTAGAATACTCTATGTGCTTCACTTATATCTTTTGAGCTAGGCAATGTTGCTCTAGTGCTTCACTTATATCTTTTTAGAGCACGGCGGTGTTTTATTTTATAGAAATAATTGAACTGTCGTACTTCACTTATATTATTTTGAGAGTCTTTAAACAGCATGGTAATTGGTTTAGGTTGTGAATTTAGTCCTAATATAATGGGCATCCAAGAGGGATATAATAAAAACTTTCATATAAAGTGCATTGAGTACTATGAGAAGTTGGATTCCTTGCATATAGTTTTGAGATATAAAGATGGTGATGTTAGAGTCATGCTAGTGAGTAATTGTGGAATGGTAAAAATACATGTGTTAAAGTTTGTGACTCCCGTAGCATGCACGTATGGTGAACCGTTATGTAACGAAGTCGGAGCATGATTTGTTTAATGATTGTCATCCTTTGTGTGAGGGTCGGGAGCGCGCGATGGTTTACTCCTACCAACCTCTCCCCTAGGAGCATGCGTCTAACACTTTGCTTCGATAACTAATAGATTTTTGCAATAAGTATGTGAGTTCTTTATGACTAATGTGAGTCCATGGATTATACGCACTCTCTCCCTTCCACCTTTGCTAGCCTCTCTAGTACCGCGCAACTTTCGCCGGTGCATTAAACCCACCTTCCTCAAAACAGACACCATATACCTTCCTCAAAACAGCCACCATACCTTCCTATTATGGCATTTCCATAGCCATTCCGAGAAAAATTGCCATGCAACTTCCACCGTTCCGTTTTTTATGACACGCACCATCATTGTCATATTGCATTACATGATCGTAAGACAGCTAGCATGATGTTTTTATGGCTTGTCCGTTTTTTGATGTCATTTGCTATGCTAGATCATTGCACATCCCGGTCCTCCACCGGAAGCATTCATATAGAGTCATATCTTGTTATAGGTATTGAGTTGTAAGTAAATATAAGTGTGATGATCTTCATTATTAGAGCATTGTCCCATGTGAGGAAAGGATGATGGAAGCTATGATTCCCTCACAAGAAGGGATGAGTCTCTGGACTTTACAAATAATAAAAGAGGCCAATGAAGCCCAAATAAAAAAAAGAGGCCAAAGATGCCCACCAAAAAAAATGAGAGAAAAGAGAGAAGGGACAATGTTACTATCTTTTTCGACACTTGTGCTTCAAAGTAGCACCTTGATCTTCATGATAGAGAGTCTCCTATTTTGTCACTTTCATATACTAGTGGGAATTTTTCATTATATAACTTGGCTTGTATATTCCAATGATGGGCCTCCTCAAACTGCCCTAGGTCTTCATGAGCAAGCAAGTTGGATGCACACCCACTTAGTTTCTTTTTGAGCTTTCATACACTTATAGCTCTAGTGCATCCGTTGCATGGCAATCCCTACTCACTCACATTGATATCTATTGATGGGCATCTCCATAGCCCGTTGATACGCCTAGTTGATGTGAGACTATCTTCTCCTTTTTCCACACAACCTCCACCATATTCTATTCCACCCATAGTGCTATATCCATGGCTCACGCTCATGTATTGCGTGAAAGTTGAAAAGGTTTGAGAACATAAAAGGGGTGAAACAATTGCTTGACTTGTCATCGGGGGTGTGCATGATTTAGATACTTTGTGTGGTGAAGATGGAGCATAGCCAGACTATATGATATTGTAGGGATAACTTTCTAAGGCCATGTTATTTTGAAAGGACACAATTGTTTGTTAGTATGCTTGAAGTATTACTGTTTTTATGTCAATATTGAGCTTTTGTTTTGAATCTTATGGATCTGAATATTCATGCCACAATAAAGAATATTACATGGATAAATATGTTAGGTAGCATTCCACATCAAAAATTCTGTTTTTATCATTTACCTACTCGAGGACGAGCAGGAATTAAGCTTGGGGATGCTTGATACGTCTCCAACGTATCTATAATTTTTGATTGTTCCATGCTATTATATTATCTGTTTTGGATGTTTTATATGCATTAATATGCTATTTTATATTATTTTTGGGACTAACCTATTAACCTAGTGCCTAGTGCCAGTTTCTGTTTTTTCCTTGTTTTTGAGTATTGCAGATAAGGAATATTAAACAGAGTCCAAACGGAACAAAATCTTCGGAATGATTTTTCTTGGACCAGAAGAAACCTGCCAGACTTGGAGATGAAGGCAGAAGACCTGCTGTGTGGCGACAAGCCACCAGGGCACGCCCTGGGGGGGGGGGTGGCGCCCCCCTGGCTTGTGGCCCCACGGCAGACCTCCTAACCCTATTCTTCGGCCTATAAATTCCCAAATATTGCCCCAATACCAAAAAGAGCCACGAAAATACTTTTCCGCCGCCGGAACCCTCTGTTCCCGTGAGATCCCATCTTGGAGCCTTTTCCGGTAATCTGCCGGAGGGGGATTCGATCACGGAGGGCATCTACATCAACTCCATTGCCTTCCGATGATGCGTGAGTAGTCCACCACAGACCTTCGGGTCCATAGCTAGTAGCTAGATGGCTTCTTCTCTCTCTTTGTTCTTCAATACCATGTTCTTCATGATCTTCATGGAGATCTATCCGATGTAATACTCTTTTGCGGTGTGTTTGTCGAGATCCGATGAATTCTAGGTTTATGATCAGATTATCTATGAATATTATTTGAATCTTCTCTGAATTCTTATATGCATGATTTCATATCCTTGCAAGTCTCTTCGAGTTATTGGTTTGGTTTGGCCAACTAGATTGGTAATTCTTGCAATGGGAGAAGTGCTTGGTTTTGGGTTCAATCTTGCGGTGTCCTCACCCAGTGACAAAGTAGGGGTAGCGAGGCACGTATTTGTATTGTTGCCATCGAGGATAAAAATATGGGGTTTTCATCATATTGCTTGAGTTTATCCCTCTACATCATGTCATCTTACTTAAAGCGTTACTCTGTTCTTCATGAACTTAATACTCTAGATGCAGGCAGGAGTCGGTCGATGTGTGGAGTAATAGTAGTAGATGCAGAATCGTTTCGGTCTACTTGACACGGACGTGATGCCTATATGCATAATCATTGCCTTGGATATCGTCATAACTATGCACTTTTCTATCAATTGCTCGACAGTAATTTGTTCACCCACCGTATTATTTTCCTTCAAGAGAGAAGCCTCTAGTGAAACCTATGGCCCCCGGGTCTATTTTCCATATTATATTTTCAGATCTATAAACCAAAAATACCAAAAATACTTTGCTGCAATCTTTTTTACTTTTGTTTTACTTTCCGTTTTAGTAATCTTCTATATCTATCTCTATCAGATCTCATCCTTGCAAGTAACCGTGAAGGGATTGACAACCCCTTTATAGCGTTGGGTGCAAGTGTTTGATTATTTGTGTAGGTACATCTATTGGGGACTTGCTTGTATCTCCTACTGGATTGATACCTTGGTTCTCAATAACTGAGGGAAATACATATCTACTTTGCTGCATCACCCTTTCCTCTTCAAGGGAAAACCAACGCAAGCTCAAGAAGTAGCAATGTCATCATGACACCACCCAGGAAGAAGACAAACCCCAGACCAAAGTCTTCACATGGACCAATGTCTTCATATGGACCAAAATATTCATATGATCATGCTAATGCCTATGTATCGCATGGAAGAGCTGAACGGACTCATGAATATGAGCACTATGGCATGAACCATTATGTTCATCAAACTAAGAATTTCTCTGCATATTCATTTGAGTACTCTAACCCTCCTGTGAAACGTGTAATTAGGGCATCCTTGCCAAAATTCTCTGATGCTGCCTTACGTCTTATTGCTTCTAAGCCACCCCTACGCATGTGGGTGGTTAAGAAGAACTAATATCTTCATGCAACATCGGGTCTCCAGGTGGGAGAAAGCCCATCTCGAAGATTATTTCTGGAGACCCAAAAACATTCTTGTCTGGACGCAAGAAAAATAATGAAAATGGTGTTACCATTTATTTCGTCCAATTTACTTACAACTGTATACTGCAAATATCTTCATAAATGCATGATACAACTGCATGCCTTGGTGAACTAGACTAATTCTCAATGCAGGAAGACAAATTCAAAGCCACTGAATGGATTATGGACAGTGGATGCACTAGTCAAATGACTGGTGACCGAAGCCTATTGATGGAGCAAAGTCTTCGACCTCCAACAAAAGCCCACATTGTTTTGGCTGACAAAGCAGCATCAAAGCACTGGGACTAGGTAGAGTTGCTATCACAAGGGATCGACACATGGAAAATTTGATGCTAGTCGAATCCCTTGGTTACAACTTAATGTCCGTCTCAATGCTCTGTGACTTACATATGCTAGTTATTTGGCAAATTTTGATGTGTTGTGCTAGTGGCCTCTGACAAAACCAAAGTCTTCGAAGGTTTTCGAAGAGGTGATCTATTTATGGTAGATTTCTCTACAGGACCATAGGTAACCACATGTCTTCTAGCAAAGGCTTCAGAATGCTGGCTATGGCATCGAAGGCTAGGACATGATGGGATGAGGAACTTACGCACACTAGCCAAGAACAAGCTTATCATTGGCATCGAGGGTGTCAAGTTCAAGAAGGATCACCTATGTGGTGCCTGTGAAGCCGGGAAGATGACTAGGGCCAAACATCCCTCGAAGACAATCATGACGACCTCTCGCCCCTTCGAGCCATTACACATGGACTTAGTTGGCCCTACTCACTATTTCACTTTCTCTACCACTACAAATCTATATGGCTTCGTAATTGTTGATGATTATTCTCGATTCACTTGGGTGCACATCTTACTCTACAAGACTGAAGTGCAAGATGTCTTCAGACGGTTTGCAAATAGGTGTATGACCAACTATGACATCAAGTTCAAGCACATCAAGAGTGACAATGGCAATGAGTTCAAACACACTATATTGGACACTTATCTTGGTACTCTGGGTATCACTCATGAGTTGTCAACACCATACACACCTCAGCAAAATGGCGTTGTGGAGCGCAAGAACATGACGCTCATTTAGATGGCTCGCACTATGCTTGATGAATACAAGACACCTCGAAGACTATGGCCTGAAGCCATTGACATTGCATGTCACATCATCAACAGAGTATATCTTCACAAGTTCTTCAAGAACTCATCATATGAGCTACTCACCGTCAAGAAACCCAACGTAAGTTATTTCAAAGTCTTCGGGGCAAGATGCTGGATAAGGGATCCGCACCACACTTCAAAATTTGCACCGAAAGCACATGAGGGTGTCAAGCTTGGTTATGGAAAGGATTCGCACACCTACAGAGTCTTCAACACTTTCCACAATAAAGTGTTGAAACTGTAGATGTGTGGTTCGATGAAACTAATGGCTCGCAAAGAGAGCACCTGCCTCCTGCGCTAGATGAACTTCCACCTGAAGAAGCTATTAGGTTGATGGGCACTGGAGAAATAATTCTAGAAGAACCTGAGGTAGAAGAAGTCATCATTCCACTATCTACTCAACATGAAGACAATGCTGATCCGGAAGACAATGCTGCTGACAAAGACAGTGTTCAGCAGCCAGAACAAAGTCTTCGCCCTGCTCATCCATGGGTGGCTAATGAAGTTCAAATCGAGAAGATGCTCGATAGCATCAATGCACCAGGTCCACTCACTCGCTCAAGAGCTAACTAATTAGCTAACTTTTGTGGGCACTTTGCTTGTGTATCTATCTTAGAGCCCACTAGAGTAGATGAAGCCTTCAAGGAATCAGAATTGATTCAAGCTATGCAAGAAGAGCTTCATCAGTTTGAGCTCAACAACACATGAGAACTTGTCAAGCGCCGTGATCCAAGGAAGCACAACATCATTGGCACGAAGTGGATCTTTTGCAACAAGGAAGATGAGTCAGGACAAGTCGTTAGAAACAAGGCTCTACTTGTGGCTTAAGGCTACACACAGGTTGAGGGTATTGATTTCGATGAAACATTTGCACCTGCTGGTAGTCTTGAAGCCATACGTATGCTGCTTGCATATGCTAACCATCATAATATATGCCTATATCAAATGGATGTCAAAAGTGCATTCCTCAATGGTAAGATTGAGGGAGAAGTATATGTTGCTCAACCACCAGGGTTTGAAGATCCAAAACATCCAGACAAAGTTTACAGGTTGAACAAGGCATTGTATGGCCTCAAGCAAGCACCAAGGGCTTGGTATGATACACTCAAGGAATTTCTCAAGGAGGAAGGCTTCAAACCTGGTTCACTCGATTCCACTCTCTTTACTAAATCCTATGATGGTGAACTGTTTATATGTCACATCTATGTGGATGACATTATCTTCGGTTGTACTAACAATCGATATAGTGATGAGTTTGGCTTCATGATGCAAGAGCAATATCAGATGTCGATGATGGGAGAGCTGAAGTTCTTCCTAGGGCTTCAGATTTGACAATAACCAAACGGCATCTTCATATATTAGTAGAAGTATCTTAAGGACTGCCTCAAGAAGTTTGGCATGAATGAAGCCAAAGGCTACAAAACACCAATGCCAACAAATGGCCACCTCTGCACTGACGAAAATGGTAATGATTTCGATCAGAAGGTATATCGCTCCATGATTGGCTCTTTATTTTACCTATGTGCATCTAGGACAGATATAATGCTTAGCGTTTGCATGTGCACCTGATTTCAAGCAGCACCAAAGGAATTGCATCACTTAGCTGTGCAGTGAATACTTAGATATCTGGCTCACAACCCAACGCTAGGATTATGGTATCCAAAGGGCTCAGAGTTTGATCTCATTGGCTACTCAGATTTTGATTTCGCATGCAACAGAGTTGATCGCAAATCTACATCAGGCACATGTCACTTCTAGGACGATCTCTTGTATGTTGGTCTTCGAAGAAGCAGAACTATGTATCACTCTCCACTACCGAAGCCGAATACATTGCTGCTGACACATGCTGCACACAGCTTCTCTAGATGAAGCAGACCCTCAAGGACTATGGCATCAACATGACGCATGTTCCTCTCTACTGCGACAATGAGAGTGCAATCAAGATCTCCCATAACCCAGTACAACACTCGAAGACGAAGCATATTCATATACAACATCATTTTCTTCAGGATCATGTGTTGAAGGGCGATATCATTATCAAGCATGCACACACTAAAGATCAGTTGGCGGATATCTTCACAAAGCCTTTGGATGAGAAGAGATTTTGCATGTTGCGGTGTGAGCTAAATATCTTAGAATCCTCAAATGTCCTTTGAATGGGAATACATCCTAACGCTTATGCATGCTGATGACTTTGATGCACAACACACGAAGTAACGCATGTCTTCAAACTCATGAAGACTTACACTCTAAGTGTGAAAATATTAACGAAGAATATGACTACAGAACGCCATGATAATTGTGTGTCGTGTCTGGGTCAAACATTCTTATACGGTGGGTAATGCCACCACCCAACCCGAATACATTGTTTTTATCTTCAGTTTTGTCTATGTCTTCAGGAAATAGAGTTTGTCTTCGAGTAGAATGTTAACTGTCGAATTGGAATATACTCTAGTTGAATATACTTTGAATTTTGTATGGAGTTTTGTCGTCTACAACATTGTGCCTATAGCTATGTCTTCGAATTTTATCTAGGCCAATGTGATCGGTGTAGGATCTAAAGTATGTCTAGAGGGCGGTGATTAGACTACTTGACCAAATTAAAATCCTAGCCTTTTCCCAATTTTAGTGTTAGCAGATTTTAGCAATTGTAGCAAGTCAAGTACACCATACACATGCATGTCTAAGAGTATAACAACGGAAAATAAAGACAAGCACATGAATGTAAAGGTAGAGAGAAGAAGATCAAACGCAATTGGAGACACGAAGATTTTTCCCGTGGTTCCGATAGGTGGTGCTATCGTACGTCCACGTTTATGGAGACTTCAACCCACGGTGGGTAACGGCTGCGTGAGTCCACGGAGGGCTCCACCCACGAAGGGTCCACGAAGAAGCAACCTTGTCTATTCCATGATGGCCTACGTCCACGGAGGACTAGTCTTACTCGGGGTTGATCTTCACGAAGTAGGCGATCTCCTTGCCCTTACAAACTTCTTGGTTCAAATCCACAACACGAAGTAGGAGGCTTCCAAGCGACACCTAACCAATCTAAGAGGCACCACCCTCCAAAAGGTAATAGATGTGGTAAGTATGATGAACTCCTTGCTCTTGTGCTTCAAATGCTAGACTCCTCAACATTCAATCACTCTCTCACAGACTTGGCTTGGGTAGAAGAGATTGATTGGGTGGAAAGCAACTTGGGGAGGCTAGAAATCAAGATTCATATGGTTGGAGTGGAATGTCTTGATGTCAACACATGAGTAGGTGGCTCTCTCTCAGAAAATTGTATGGGACAAGTGTAAGTGTGTTCTGAGTACTTCCTCTACGAGTCAGAGGTGGTGGAGGGGTATAAATAGGCATCTCCAAAAAATCCAACCGTTACAACATTATTGCCCAACTCGATGAAACCGGAGTAAAAACTCGGTCGTACCGACTAGTGCAAAATGTGGCAACTTTAGGCTTTTCGGTGAAACCGATATACAAATCTCGGTGGTACCGATATGGGTCACCTAGACAGTTTCCACTTCTCTGTGGCACCGATTTTCAAAAATCGGAAATTCCGATTCTTGAAAATAAGATACCAGCAAGGTGGTCACCGTTTTCGGTGGTACCGAATGTGAAACTTGGTAGTACCGAGATGGGTGTTTGGCTTAGGATCAGTCTAGGGTTTGAACTCGGTGTGACTGAATAGAAATTGTTGGTGGCACCAATTTTAGGTATTTTGTTCTGGACAGAGTGTTTGTGGGGAAAAGTGGTGAGTGCTTTTGGTGGCTAACACTTGAGCATTTTGAGCAAATCATTCACCAACATTACTTCACCCCCATTTAATAGTATTGGCCTTCCTATGGACTCAAAGTGATTTCTCAAAAAAGATAAAATGTAGAGTCTTCAAGCTAGTAGTCTTGCCAATCCTATTCCTTGCATTTGAGGTTTCCTCACAATCCTTTAGCCAATCCATTCATTGAACTTTCCTGAAATATACTTAGTGGAAACATTAGTCCAATGAAATATATGTTGTTATTAATTACCAAAACCACCTAGGGAGAAGTTGTGTTTTCATCTCCCCCTTTTCGGTAATTGATGACAACATATAGATCAAAGCTTCGACAAAACATATAATCAACGAATAGCATTGTTGCTTTCAGAAGTATGTGATAAGCAATAGCTCCCCCTAAATTTGTGCATTATTTAAATTTGCGTTTGAATGCAAGTGCACAATCAATTAGGAACATGAGCAACTCTTCCATGTCACATACAACTTGGTGGTGTGCAAAATGATATGAATGGATTACAATGCATATAGCACTAAACAAGTGAGTGATCATCCCATCGATATATCACAAGGATAGGAAATAGTAGCATCAACAAGCAAGCATATGATGATCAAACACAAACGAGTTTACAACAACCAAGCGATAAAACACTGTTTTTAAAATACATGAAGCAACCAAAAGACAGAATACTCCCTCTCGAAGCCCTATTCCCCCTTTGGCAACAAGTTACCAAAAATTTCAAAGCATCTAGAACTAATCGTCTCTCTGGGCCTCTCCTTCGGTGGCAGTTGAAGGGGTCGAAAGAACAACATCTGCAAAAAAAATGTTAAAGTTCTCCAGGGTGGTGGAGTAGTTGTTAAAGAAGCTGAAGGAACTGATAGAGCTGTGGCTGGTGCTGATGAAGATGGCCTCAACTCTTGGGCAGGCACTGCAGCAAATCTGACTTGAGTCTTGAATTGAGTGCTGGTACGGAGAGGAGATCCATCATCATCACTGGAGTGAGGACTAGGCACAACATCCACTTCTTACTTCAGAGTATTAACTTTTAGAGTTAGCTCATCCACCTGGTTGTCTAGAGCATGAAATTTTGTTTCAGCAGTCCTCTCAAGACTCTTCTGGTTCTTGAGGAGATCGGCAACATTCTTCTCTATCCCTTGGACAACATTGAAGATATAAGATAGTTGGTCACTCTTGGTCATGGGAGGTGGAGCACTAGTGGCTCTAGCTGCTTCTGCCTCTGCCTGTGCAGTAGATGAAGTGGGATGACTGGGTCCATCACCACAACATTGTCCTCAAAATCTGGCTGGAGGGGCAGATGTGGACGATCAAGTGCATAGAGTCTCTCTTTCCAATCTTGGAGTTGATGAGCATCTGAATATATGGAGCATATCCACATGATCTCTTCTGGTCAGCAACAATCCTCTTGATAGTCTCTACTATCAAATCCATTACCCTGAATCTGGTATGGAGATCCACATGGTGCAGCGTGTTGATGGAATACCCTCTAATCATCTTGTCATCTCCAGACTTGGGCAACAAACTGTGCCTCATGATGGTGTTAGTAGTGGGTAGACCTGCTTGCAGAAAGTATACTGAACCAAACTTGTGGGTCTTCACATAGGCAGTAGGAATTGGGTTATACATATTTGCCATAGTGGTGTGGTTCATCTTGGATTCTGAGTAGACATCAAGATCTCCCTCTTGTACCTATGGGGCTCCTAAGATGGTAGCCCATTCATCAACAGTTGATTGGTACCTTGTACCTTCAGTCATCCAAACTATCCTGCCATCTGGATAGAAATGTGATGTGGAATAGAATTGCATGATCATCTCATGGTTCCATGTAGTGAACTCTCTGCCAACAAAAGCATCTATGTCAATGGCCTTGAAGTTCGCTAGCACATGAGGAAAGTAATCAGCATTGTCCTCAATGAATTTCCAGTCCACATATCTCATGTCACTGAATGTAGGACTCTTGTCAAACAGAACAGTTTCATAGAAATCTTGCGGCTCCTTGGTGTGGAAACGAATATCAACAGTAGTCCTCCTCCTCTGAGCATAGGGATCATTTGCTCTCCACTTCCTCAGACCTGAGTCCTTCCTCTTCTTCATATCTTCAGCAACTGGATGTGTTTCGTTATGATCAGGCAAATGAGGTCTCAGCTTCCTCAAAACAGTAACATCCTCCTCTTCATTCATAGTGGAAGATCTCTTGTTCTTCTGAGAAAGAGGAATGTCGCTGGTTGTCTTCTTTGACTTTGGTGCAACAGTTGGCTTGGGGGCATTGGGATTGGCTCTGGATGCAGTCTGACTTGTCATTGCATCAGTCATAAGCTTCTTCTTCTTGGCAGGAGGAGCTTTGGCAGCAGGCTCTTCCTCCTCTTCCTCTTCCTCTTCATCATCTGGATATTCAGGAGTAGAAGGATGAACAATAGAACGGACATATCTTTTCCTGGCTTTCTATCCTGCCTTCTTGGGCATGGACTTTGAGGCCTTGGGAGACCCAAGGGAGAGAGTCATAGTCCTCCTAGCACTCTTTGGTGCTCTCCTAGCTTCAGAGCTAGCATACTCTTTCCTAACTGTCCTTTTTGCATAAGTGCCCTCATTAGCAGACTTCTTGGTAGCTTTGTCATTCTTCTCCTGCAACCTCTTAGCTTTAACTTCCTCAGGCACAAAATCAGAATCCTCCTCATCTGAATTCAGTCTCTTTCTGGACATAGTTGCAACCTTGGGCAATCCATGTGAACTGGGAGTGACTGGGTCCTCACAAGATGAGGAACTAGCATCTGGGCTAGTGCCAGCATCCAAATCCACACTAGTCTCTCTGAACTGGTGCTGACTGACATCTGATCCTGACATACTGACCCTGTGAATGGATATAGATGAGCAGAGGGGATAAGCATCACAAAATTCAGAAAGTTTTTCAAAAATTTGAACTCAAAGTTTTAAGTTTAACTTTCTGCAAAGTGAATTTTGGTTCCATTGAGTCAAAAAATTCGGAGCTACCGAGACAAACATTCTCAATACCAGAAACTTGGTAACCCTTTCGGTTGCACTGAAAGGAGCAACTCGGTTTCACTGAGAATGTTCTCTGCAGCCCAAAAATACAAATCGGTAGGACCGATTATTCAGACTCGGTGACACCAAGATTCACTTGGCAGACGACTAAACCTAAAAAAATCGTTCTCTAATCTATTTGGAGAATCTAGTGGATGGAACTTGTTCAATCAATGGGAAGATGAAGAAATCGTCCTATTACACAAGAATCGAACGAGGAGTGCAAAGGAAATTGAGGCTTTACCCTAATGCGGTGACGGACTCCTACGACGATGACGGCGAAGGTGATTGTCGTCGACGGCGGGAACTCCTGTGGTGTAGACGCACGGGAGCTGAGGAAGAAGTCCGAAGATGCACGAGCGGGCAGCTAGGGTTTGCGGAGAGGTCGATTTGAAGAAGTGATTTCAAAATCGGTTCCGCCGATATATATATCCCATAGCTGTCGGTGACACCGGTTCGGAAATATCGGCACCACCGAGTTTCTCTAATGTCAGAAGACAGCGAAACTCGGTGAGGCCGAGATTATAGAATCGATGGTACCGAGGTTCTTAAAACCAGATCGACCCAGTGTTTCGGTGAGACCGAGTTTGTGGAGTTGGTGACACCGAGTTACGCGAGGAGGTTTTGGAGGTCAGCTCTTGTCAAAACGGAACTCCGAGTGCTCCTCACACAGAGGGTCTGAGAAGTGCTTGTTCAAATTTTGTGATGAAGCAAGAATAGAATTTGAGACGAGAAAACATAGATAGCTAGAGAGGGGTCTTAGGCATTCTTGTACATCTAATTGGCTAAAGAAAAAGTGAAAGCCAAATAACAACAATTGTATGTCATCGAATGAGTAAAGATATGCATACCAACATGCTCACACAATAAGATGTCAAATGAAATCATGGCAAACATGCAAAACCACTCTAGCATCTAACAAGCACTTGGGCGATGACAGAGTCATCTATATATGAGTATATTAACTTAGGAGCCAAGTAAGAATACTTGATCATAGGTCATACTCATCGTTTAAGCACAAGTGGGGTTACCACTTTTACATAAAGAATTTTAATGTTATCACATCTTACGAGATGCTTTAACTCAAGTCTTAGAGTAAAGCTCCCCCTTGATGTGACATCCCCCCTTTAAGAGGGATAAACTAACCTTGGGTTTTGTCGTGGTTTTGTCACGACAGACGATGTCCTCGTGAAAGGACTTAGGTGTGAGGCCATCACAACTAGGTGGTAGCTTGAACGGGTTTGGTCGGAATCGAGAGACGCGAGTTTTACCCAGGTTCGGCCCCTCCGATGGAGGTAAAAGCCTACGTCCTGCTTTGTGTGTATTGATGATGATGATCTCTATTACAAGGGTGCTCTTTCGCTACCTTTAGTCTTGAGGGTTTCTAATCTGTCTATCTCTAATGACTTGACCTCTCTTAACTTGTCCCTCTTGGGGCGCCTTGCCCCTCCTTATATAAGTTGAAGGGGCAGGCTGATGCGGCTGAGATGCGTTGGTATTTCCCCAAAGAGGAAGGGATGATGCAGCACAGCTACGGTAGGTATTTCCCTCAATGATGAGACCAAGGTTATCGAACCAGTAGGAGAACCACGCAACACTATGTAAACGGTACCTACACACAAAGAACAAATACTTGCAACCCAACGCGTAAGAGAGGTTGTCAATCTCTCCACGGTAAAAAGATAGAGTAGGTAATGATAGATCGCTCACGAACACAAAATAAAAGAGGCAAATAAAAAGTGCAGCAAGGTATTTTTGGGTTTTTGGATTAATAGAACTGAAAACAAAAGCGGCAAAAAGATAGATAGGAAAGCAATATGTTGGAAAAGTAGACCCGGGGGGCGTAGGTTTCACTAGTGGCTTCTCTCATGAGTATAGCACATGGTGGGTAAACAAATTACTGTTGGGCAATTGATACAAGATCAAATAGTCATGATGATATCTAAGGCAATGATCATTATATAGGCATCACGTCCAAGATTAGTAGACCGACTCCTGCCTGCATCTACTACTATTGCTCCACACATCGACCGCTATCCAGCATGCATCTAGTGTATTAAGTTCCATGTAGAATTGGAGTAATGCAATAAGAACGATGACATGATGTAGACAAGATCTATTCATGTAGGAATATACCCGATCTTGTTATCCTTAATAGAAACGATACATGCGTGCCTCGCTGCCCCTTCTGTCACTGGGAGAGGACACCGCAAGATTGAACCCATCACAAAGCACCTCTTCACATGGGAAGAAAAATCGATCTAGTTGGCCTAACTAAACCAAAGATTCGAAGAAGAAATACGAGGCTATAAGTAATCATGCATATAAGAGATCAAAGAAGACTCAAATAATATTCATGGATAAAAACTGATCATGAACTCAAAATTCATCGGATCCCAACAAACACACCGCAAAAGTCATTACATCAAATAGATCTCCAAGAGACCATTGTATTGAGAATCAAAAAGAGAGAAGAAGCCATCAAGCTACTGCCTATGGACCCGTAGGTCTATTGTGGACTACTCACGCATCATCGTAGAGGCACCAATGAGGATGATGAACCCCTCCGTGATGGTGTTAGATTGTATCTCGAGGTTCTGGAACTTGCGGTGGCTGGATGTGTTTTTCGTCGACTCCTCTAGGGTTTTTGGAATATTGGGGTATTTATAGAGCTGAGAGGCGGTGGAGAGGTGTCCCGAGGAGGGCACAACCCACCAAGCCGTCCCAGGTGCCTCTGGCTCGCCCTGGTGTAGCGTGGCCTCCTCGGCCCTCCTTCCAGATGCGTCTTTGGTCCCCCGGGTGTCTTCTAGCCCAAAAAAAATCTCTAAAAAGTTTCGCGATGTTTGGGCTTCGTTTGGTACTGAAATTCTGTGAAGTAAAAAACAAGCAAAAAACAGCAACTGGCACTTGGCACCATGTCAATAGGTTAGTCCCAAAAAATGATATAAAGTTGCTATAAAATGATTGTAAAACATCCAAGATTGATAATATAACTGCATGGAACAAGCAAAAATTATAGATACGATGGAGACGTATCAGCATCCCCAAGCTTAATTCCTACTCGTCCTCGAGTAGGTAACTGATAAAAACATAATTTTTGATGTTGAATTCTGCCTAACATGTTCATCACATATTCTTTTCTTTGTAGCATGGACATTTGGACTTATAGATGGTTCAAAGCAATAGTCTAGTTTTGACATGAAGACTTCAATATTCAAGCATTCTAACAAGCAACCATGTCATTCAAAATATCAATACTAAAGAAAGTTATCCCTAGCCCATCATGCTCAATCATTGATCCATTCATGAAACACACTCAAATATTAACTACACCCAATGCTCAAGTACGATCATAGTGCCCCCTAGTTGGTGCTTTATAAGAGATGATGGAGACTCAAATTGAAAATAAAAATTGCATAAAGTAAATAGATAGGCCCTTCGCAGAGGGAAGTAGGGATTTGTAGAGGTGCCAGAGCTCAAAGTTTAAATTGAGAGAGAAAAATATTTTGGGTGGCATGCCTTTCCTGTCAACGAAAACCACAAAGAATTTCGCAATACTTTCCGTGCTAGATACATCATAGGCGGTTCCCAAACAGAAAATAAAGTTTATTTCTTTTTCCACCATTCTTTCACAATCCATGGCTAGCCGTATCCACGGGTACCTTCCATATCAACACTTTCCAAGGAATTTATTATTTAACAACATAAATTAAAAAAAATCATTTCAGGACTGGGCATCCCTATTACCGCCGTACTCTCGTGCAATGACAAGTGAATAAACACTCATCTTGAGAATAACACATCTAGCATGGAAAAATATTGGATACCCCCGACCGTTTCATGAGCGGTACGAGCACACAAAAGTGAAATTTATTTTGAAAATTAGAGATGGCACATACAAATTTGCTTAGAACGGCAAGGAAATACCGGATATAGGTAGGTGTGATGGACTCATATGGCAAAACTGGGTTTAAGGATTTTGGATGCACAAGTAGTATTTCTACTTAGTACAAGTCGAGGCTAGCAAATAGATTGAGAAGCAACCAACCAAGAAATGAAAATTCACATAAGCGAGCATTGAGCATAACTAACACCGAATAATGCACCATAAGTAGGATGTAATTTCATTGCATAACTATTGACTTTCGTACTTGCATAGGGAATCACCAACCTTAACACCAATATTCTTACTAAAGCACAATTACTCACTAACATGACTCACATATTACTATCAACATGTCTCAAAACTATTACAAAGAATCAAGTTTAATTTGTCCAATGATCTTCATGGAAGTTTTTATTATATCCCTCTTGAATATCTATCACTTTGGGACTAGTTTCATATATTGCCATTGCTTTTGACAAGCTCAAATAAATTTAAGTATAGAACATGAGCATAAAGATTTCATCTCTAAAAATAGTATAAGTGAAGCATGAGAGAATTTCTTCAAAATTTACTAACTCTCAAATTAATCTAAGTGAAGCATGAGAGTATTTATTCAAAATTTTAAAGCACACCGTGCTCAAAAAGATATAAGTGAAGCACTAGAGCAATTCCATGGCTCAAAAAGTTTAAGTGAAGCACATAGAGCAATTCTAACAAATCATAGCATAATTTGGCTCTCTCAAAATAGGTGTGTTCAGCAAAGATACTTGTGACAAACTAGAAAGCAAAACAAGCAAAGACTCAAATGATACAAGACGCTCCAAGCAAAACTCATGATATGTGACGAATAAAAATATAGTTCCAAGTAAAATACCGATGGTTGTTAGAAGAAAGAGGGGATGCCACTCGGGGCATCCCCAAGCTTAGTTGCTTGTTTATCTTTGGATAATATCTTGGGGTGCCATGGGCATCCCCAAGCTTAGTATCTTTTCACTCCTTATTCCTTCATCCATCGTGATCTCACCCAAAACTTGAAAACTTCAATCACACAAAACTCAACAAAATATTCATGAGATCCGTTAGTATAATAAAGAAAATCACTACTGTATTCTAACTTTACCATAGCTTATACCCCCCAATACAAGCCATAGATTCATCAAAACAAGCACACAATGCAACGAAAACAGAATCTGTCAAGAACAGAACAGTCTGTAGTAATCTGTACTCTAACCGTACCTCTGGAACTTTAAAAATTCTAAAAAAATAGGACAACGTAAAGAATTTGTATAAAAATATTGTATTAAAATTTCATCTCATTATCACGCTCCAGTAAAAAATGAAAATTCACGCACCAGAGTCAAAGTTTCCGTGTCAGATTCAGCATTGTTTCTACTCATGCTATGAATCATCCTAAAGGCTTTACTTGGCACAAACACTAATTAAAACATAAAAAAACAATCATAACAGAGGCATAATTGTGTCAACACTCAAAAACAGAAAGGAACAGATAAAATATTTGTTATTCATTGGGTTGCCTCCCAACAAGCGCTATCGTTTTACGCCCCTAGCTAGGCATAAAGCATAGATTCAAGTATTGTCAACTTTAGTTTTGGCCACTTTTATGAGGGCTTTCTCAAACCTGGGAGGGTCTTTGTGCTTTCCCGAATTTTCAGATGAAGAGACCATATTGAGATCTAAAATATCCAAACTCTTATTGCAAAGAGTAATCAAAGTATTCATGCGATTGAGGTTTCCACTAATATGTTTAAGAGGTTCATGATATTTTTGCAATTCAACCAAATGTTTATGTAAGTCACCCAATTTGTCTAAAATTTGAACCCCTTCTTGCGTAGGACTAGACCCCTTATTTAATGGAGGTGCCCCTAATATCCCTTCCAGAATTTCATAAGTTGTATTGGTATCAAGCTCAATAAAATTCCCTTTAGCGGAAAAATCCAAGAGTTGTCTATGATGCAAAGCTAAACCGATATAAAAATTTCGAAGCAAAATCTTTGCATCTCCTTTGAGGTTGCAAATACGGTAGGATTCCATCAACCTATACCAGGCATCTTTCAGGTTTTCCCCTTGTTTTTGTTTGAAGTATACAACTTCAAAATCTGGTGACAAAGTGGGAGTAGTGATGCTAGTCATAGCAACAAGATAGGAAAACAAGAGATCTAGCGAGAAAAAGGGCAAACGAAAAGGAGGGCGAATAAAATGGCAAATTTGTGAAGTGGGGGAGAGGAAAACGAGAGGCAAATGGCAAATAATGTAATTGCAAGGAGATGAGATTTGTGATTAGGAACCTGATAGATGTTGATGATGTCTCCCCGACAACCGCGCCAGAAATTCCTTTTGATGGGGCTGAGATGCGTCGGTATTTCCCCAAAGAGGAAGGGATGATGCATCACAGCTATGGTAGGTATTTCCCTTAGGGATGAGACCAAGGTTATCGAACCAGTAGGAGAACCACGCAACACTATGTAAATGGTACCTGCACACAAAGAACAAATACTTGCAACCTGATGCGTAAGAGAGGTTGTCAATCTCTCCACGGTAAAAAGTTAGATTAGGTAATGATAGATTGGATTGATAGATCGCTCACGAACACAAAATAAATGAGGCAAATAAAAAGTGCTGCAAGGTATTTTTGGGTTTTTGGATTAATAGAACTGAAAACAAAAGCGGCAAAAAGATAGATCGGAAAGCAATATGTTGGAAAAGTAGACCCGGGGGGCGTAGGTTTCACTAGTGGCTTCTCTCATGAGTATAGCACACGGTGGGTGAACAAATTACTATTGGGCAATTGATAGAAGATCAAATAGTCATGACGATATCCAAGGCAATGATCATTATATAGGCATCACGTCCAAGATTAGTAGACCGACTCCTGCCTGCATCTACTACTATTACTCCACACATCGACCGCTATCCAGCATGTATCTAGTGTATTAAGTTCCATAAAGAAACAGAGTAATGCAATAAGAATGATGACATGATGTAGACAAGATCTATTCATGTAGGAATAGACCCCATCTTGTTATCCTTAATAGCAACGATACATGCGTGCCTCGATGCCCCTTCTGTCAGTGGGAGAGGACACCGCAAGATTGAACCCATCACAAAGCACCTCTTCCCATGGCAAGAAAAATCGATCTAGTTGGCCTAACTAAACCAAAGATTCGAAGAAGAAATACGAGGCTATAAGTAATCATGCATATAAGAGATCAAAGAAGACTCAAATAATATTCATGGATAGAAACTGACCATTAACTCAAAATTCATCGGATCCCAACAAACACACCGCAAAAGTCATTACATCAAATTGATCTCCAAGAGACCATTGTATTGAGAATCAAAAAGAGAGAAGAAGCCATCTAGCTACTTCCTACGGACCCGTAGGTCTATGGTGGACTACTCACGCATCATCGGCGAGGCACCAATGAGGATGATGAACCCCTCCGTGATGGTGTTATATTGGATCTCGAGGTTCTGGAACTTGCGGCGGCTAGATGTGTGTTTCGTCGACTCCTTTAGGGTTTTTGGATATTGGGGTATTTATAGAGCTGAGAGACGGTGGAGAGGTGTCCCGAGGAGGGCACAACCAACCAGGCCGCGCCAGGGGCTTCTGGCGCGCCCTGGTGTATCGTGGCCTCCTCGACCCTCCTTCCCGATGCTTCTTTGGTCCCCCGGGTGTCTTCTGGCCCAAAACAAATCTCAAAAAAGTTTCACGATGTTTGGGCTTCGTTTGGTACTGAAATTTTGTGAAGTAAAAAACATCAACTGGCACTTGGCAATATGTCAATAGGTTAGTTCCAAAAAATGATAAAAAGTTGCTATAAAATGATTGTAAAACATCCAAGATTGATAATATAACAGCATGGAAGAAGCAAAAATTATAGATACATTGGAGACGTATCACAGGCTTACATATAGAGTCCTAGTAGGACTAGACTAGTCTCTCTTGAATCCTAATCCGGGTCTTGCTTCTCTTCTGAAGGAATCTTTCCTCTTCTTGGTCCTTCTCTGTGAGCCGGCCCTCCAGGCCTCTCCATGAGCCGCCTTCCGGCGGGGTGCCCACTGGGCCTTAGGCCTTGTTATCCAGATTGACCTGGTAAACACGGTGACCCATTGAGCCGCCAAATGATGGGCCGGGTCATACTCCTGGCTGGGTCAAACCGTGGGGAATATTCCCGACATTAGCCCCCAGGTTAGCTTGAATTTATTCATGGTAAGCTCACCCATTTGTCTTTGAGTTGGCCTCCAATGCTTTTGGCTTGATGAAAATATTGGAGATAAGAAAACCATATGAAGTTGAGCCGGCTTTCATTGCTTCGGCTTGATGAAAATATTGGGAATAGAAATTCATCCGTTGTTAAACCACTTCATGGGACGCGGGGATCTTGCCGGGTCATCATACGTATTGGAAGCCAACTTAGGATAAGAATATTGTTGATTTATGGATGTGGAACTTGCCAACTTGTGAAACTGGGTTGCCAATATAGACTCTGCCGGGTCATGAACATTGATGATGTCGGGTCGTGACCGTTGGTGCTGTCGGGTTAAACAACTGGACTCTAGTCAACTTGGAAAGATTATTGAGAAATAAAGAAATCCATGCGATGTTGAGCCGGTACCTGGGCCTTTTTATGAATAACTTGGAGAAAATGATCTTTGCAAACCTCCACCAAGACATGAGACCTGGCTCACTCAAAATTGATAGCTTGAAAATGTTCTTCCTTTCTCTTTTTTATCTCCATATTACATGTAGCCCCCAAGCTCCGAGTTTATCAGTTCATGATGACTTGGTGCTTTGCAATAATATCTTTGACTGTGTAGCCCCCAAGTGCCGGGTTGTCTTGCCTGCAGCGGCCTGGGACTTGTAATTGTCTTATACTTATAAAACTTCAGCCAGTGTAGCCCCCAAGGGCCGGGTTGTTTTGCCTGCAACAACCTGGGACTTTGAACTTGGTTTTGAATGTTGTAGATAGATAGCTTTGGAGAAATCCGGGTTGTCATCTGAGTCGCCAGATATAGATTGAATCTCTTGCATTTCACATGTATAGTCCCCAAGGGCCGGCTCATCAGTATGTGTTGGGCCGGGTCTTCAATTTGGACCTTATAATCTATTTAAACAGTTGAATACTGTAGCCCCCAAGTGTCAGGTCACATGCCTGTAGTGACTTGGGACTTTAGAAAATTTGATCTGAGCAGTGTAGCCCCCCAAGTGTCGGGTCGTTTGCCTGCAGCGACTCGGGACTTATATGCACTTCTCCTTTGAAAATAAAAAACTGTTGGAAATATGCCCTCGAGGCAATAATAAAATGGTTATTATTATATTTCCTTGTTCATGATAAATGTTTATTATCCATACTAGAATTCTATTGATTGGAAACTCAAATACATGTGTGGGTACATAGACAACAATGTGTCCCTACTAAGCCTCTACAGGACTAGCTCATTGATCAAAGATGACTATGGTTTCCTGGTCATAGACATGAGTTGTCATTTGATAACGGGATCACATCATTAGGAGAATGATATGATGGACAAGACCCAAACTATGAACATAGCATATGATCGTGTCAAGTTTATTGCTATTGTTTTTTGCATGTCAAGTATCTGTGCCTATGACCATGAGATCATGTAACTCACTGACACTAGTGGAGTACCTTGTGTGTATCAAACGTCGCAATGTAACTGGGTGACTATAAAGATGTTCTACAGGTATCTCCGAGGGTGTCTGTTGAGTTGGCATGGATCAGGACTGGGATTTGTTACTCCGTGTGACGGAGAGGTATCTCAGGGCCCACTCGGTAATACAACATCACAATGAGCTTGCAAGCAAAGTGACTTAAGAGTTAGCCACGAGATCTTGTATTACGGAACGAGTAAAGAGACTTGCCGGTAACGAGATTGAACTAGGTATGGAGATACAGACGATCGAATCTCGCGCAAGTAACATACCAATGAACAAAGGGAACAGCGTACGAGATTAACTGAATCCTTGACATAGAGGTTCAACCGATAAAGATCTTTGTAGAATATGTAGGAACCAATATGGGCATCCAGGTCCCGCTATTGGTTATTGACAGTAGAGGTGTCTCGGTCATGTCTACATAGTTCTCGAACCTGCTCAGGGTCTGCACACTTAACGTTCGGTGACGATTCGGTATTGTTGAGTTATATATGTTGGTGACCGAAGGTTGTTCGGAGTCCCGGATGAGATCCCGGACGTCACGAGGAGCTCCGGAATGGACCGGAGGTAAATATTGATATATAGGGAGTTCCGTGTTGGTCACCGAAAAAAGTTCGGGCGTCACCGGTAACGTACCGGGGGTGCCGGAAGGTTTCCGGGGGTCCATCGAAAGGGGCCCACCCATCCCGAGGGGCCACATGGGCTGAAGAGGTGGCGCACCAGCCCCTGGTGGGCTGGGCGGCCATCCCCTAGAAGCCCATGCGCATGGGGGGTAGGTGGGAGGTGGGCTAAGGAGGAGGGACTCCTCCCTTGGGCCTCCACCTCCCTTGTGGGAGGTGGACTCCACCCCTCTTGGCCGATCGGCCAGCCCTAGGGTTTCCCCTAAGGCTGCCACCCCTCCTCCCTCCCTCCTATATATAGTGGAGGTTTTGAGGGCAGCCACCACCTGAAAAACCCACATGCTGCCCTCTCTCCCTCTAGACATCTTTCTCCACTAGATTGGTTCGGTAGAGCTCGGCGAAGCCCTGCCGGATCAGTTCACCACCACCGCCACCACACCGTTGTGCTGCCGGAGAACTCATCTACCTCTCCGCCCTCGCTTGCTAGATCAAGGAGGCGGAGATCGTCATCGAGCTGTACGTGTGCTGAACGCAGAGGTGCCGTCCGTTCGGCGCTAGATCGTGATTGGATCGCGGGACGGCTTGCGATTTGGATCGCGAAGACGTTCGACTACATCAACCGCATTTCTTAACGCTTCCCGCTTAGCGATCTACAAGGGTATGTGGATCCGATTTCTCCTCTCGTAGATGCTCATCTCCTAGATTGATCTTGGTGAAGCGTAGGAATTTTTTTGTTTCCCATGCAACGTTCCCCAACAGTGGTATCAGAGCTAGGTCTTTGCGTAGATGGGATCACGAGTAGAACACAAAGGAGTTTGTGGGCGTTGATATTCAGATTGCTTCCCTCCTTAGTCTTTTCTTGATTCAGCGGTATTTTGGGATGAAGCGGCTCGGACCAACCTTACTCGTCCACGTACGAGAGACCGGTTCCATCGACTGACATGTAACTTTGTTTCATAAGATGGCTGGCGGGTGTCTGTCTCTCCCACTTTAGTTGAATCGGATTCGACAAAGGCGGTCCTTGTAGAAGGTGAAATAGCAACTTGTATATCACCGTTGTGGTTTTGCGTAGGTAAGAATCGTTCTTGCTAGATACCCATAGCAGCCACGTAAAACATGCAACAACAAATTAGAGGACGTCTAACTTGTTTTTGCAGGGTATGTTGTGATATGATATGGCCAAAGACATGATGATATATATTTAATGTATGAGATGATCATGTTTTGTAATAGTTTATATCGACTTGCATGTCGATGCATACGGCAACCGGCAGGAGCCATAGGGTTGTCTTTAATTATTGTATGACCTGCATGTCAATCATTAAAGTGCTATGTAATGCTTTACTTTATCGCTAAGCGGTAGCAATAGTAGTAGAAGCATGGTTGGTGCGACAACCCCGATGGCAACACAATGATGGAGATCATGCTGTCATGCCGGTGACAATGGAGATCATGCCGGTGCTTTGGAGATGGAGATTAAAAGCACAAGTTCATGGCCATATCATGTCACTTATGATTTGCAAGTGATGTTAATCCTTTTAAGCACCTTGTTTTGCTTAGGACGACGGTAGCATTATAAGGTGATCCCTCACTAAAATTTCAAGATAAATTTGTGTTCTCCCCAAGTGTGCACCGTTGTGAAAGTTCATCGTTTCGAAGCACCACGTGATGATCGGGTGTGATAGACTCTACATTCGCATACAACGGGTGCAAGCCAGTTTTGCACATGCGGAACTCTCGGGTTAAACTTGACGAACCTAGCATGTACAGACATGGCCTCGGAACACAATAGACCGAAAGGTCGAACATGAGTCATATAGTAGATATGATCAACATGGAGATGTTCACCATTGAAACCACCTCATCTCACGTGATGATCGGACTTGGGTTGGTGAATTTGGATCATGTAGCACTCGGATGACCGGAGGGATGTCAATTTGAGTGGGAGTTTTTTAAGTAATATGATTAACTAAACTCATTAACTTGAACAATAGTCTAAGTTTTCTTTGCAAATTTATGTTGTAGATCAATGACTCGCATAGTAGTTCCCCTGAATTTCAATGCGTTCCTAGAGAAAGCCAAGCTGAAAGATGATGGAAGTAACTTTGTAGACTGGGCCCATAATCTAAGGATTATCCTCACGGCTTCCCAAAAGTCTTATGTCCTTGATGCATCGCTCGGTGAGGCACCCGCTCTAGTGTCGTCTGCAGACGTTGTGAATGCCTGGCAGTCGTGTTCGGATGATTACTCAATAGTTCAGTGTGCTATGTTGTATGGCTTAGAACCGGGACTTCAAAGGCATTTTGAACGTCATGGAGCATATGAGATGTTCCAGGAGTTGAAGTTTATTTTTGAAAAGAATGCCCGGATCGAGAGGTGCGAGACCTCCGATAAGTTCTATGCTTGCAAGATAGAGGAGAACGGGTCTGTCAGTGAACACATACTCAGAATGTCTGGGTATTCCAACCATCTGGCTGAATTGGGAATGCCCCTCCCGGCAGAGGCGATCGCTGACAGAGTTCTTCAATCACTGCCACCTAGCCACAAAAGCTTCGTGTTGACATGTAAGGGATGGACAAGTCAGTCGCCGAGCTGTTTGCAATGTTGACAGTTGCTGAGTCTGAAGTCCAGAAGGAGCATCAAGTGTTGATAGTCAATAAAACCACTAGTTTCAAGAAAAATGGCAAGGGCAAGAAGGGTAACTCCAAGCAGAGTGGCAAGGCAGTTGCCCCTCCCGTGAAGAAACCCAAGGCTGGACCCAAGCCAGAAACTGAGTGCTTTCATTGTAAGGGAACATGCCACTGGAAGCGGAATTGCCCCAAGTATCTGGCCGACAAGAAGGCGGCCAACACCAAACAAGGTATATATGATATACACATTATTGATGTGTACCTTACCAACTCTCGTTGTAGTGCCTGGGTATTTGTTACTGGTTCGGTTGCTCATATTTGCAACTCAAAGCAGGAACTACGGAATAGACAGAGGCTGGCAAAGGACGAAGTGACGATGCGCGTGGGAAATGGTTCCAAGGTTGATGTGGTCGCCGTCGGCACGCTCGCTCTTCGACTACCATCGGGATTAGTGATGAACCCGAATAATTGTTATTTAGTGTCTGCGTTAAGCATGAACATTATATCATTGCCAGACGACTACTCATTTAAATCAGAGAATAATGGTTGTTCTATTTATATGAGTAATATCTTTTATGATCATGCACCTAATGTGAGGGGTTTATTCTTATTGAATCTCAATAGTGATGATACACATGTTCATAACATTGAAGCCAAAAGATGTAGAGCTGATAATGATGGTACCATTTTCTTGTGGCACTGCCGCTTAGGTCATATTGGTGTAAAACGCATGAGGAAGCTCCATGCTGATGGACTTTTGGAGTCACTTGATTTTGAATCACTTGACACATGTGAACCATGCCTCATGGGCAAGATGACTAAGACCCCGTTCTCTGGAACAATGAAACGGGCAAGTGACTTGTTGGAAATCATACATACTGATGTGTGCGGTCCGATGAGCATTGAGGAGCGTGATGGATATTGTTATTTTCTCACCTTCACCGATGACTTAAGTAGATATGGGTATATTTACTTAATGAAACATAAGTCTGAAACGTTTGAAAAGTTCAAGCAATTTCAGAGTGAAGTTGAAATCATCATAACAAGAAGATTAAATTCCTACGATCTGATTGAGGAGGAGAATATCTGAGTTATGAGTTTGGCAATCACTTAAGACAATGTGGAATTGTTTCATAGTTTACGCCACCTGGAACACCATAGCGTAATGGTGTGTCCGAACGTCGTAATCGAACCATATTGGATATGGTGCGGTCTATGATGTCTCTTGCCGATTTGCCACTATCGTTTTGGGGTTATGCGTTAGAGACGGCTGCATTCACTTTAAATAGGGCACCATCTAAATCCGTTGAGACGACGCCGTATGAACTATGGTTTGGCAAGAAACTAAAGTTGTCATTTCTTAAAGTTTGGGAATGCGATGCTTATGTCAAAAAGCTTCAGCCTGAAAAGCTGGAACCCAAAGTGGAGAAATGTGTCTTCATAGGATACCCAAAATAGACGATTGGGTACACCTTCTACCTCAGATCCGAAGGCAAAGTGTTTCTCGCTAAGAACGGGTCATTTCTCGAGAAAGAGTTTCTCTCGAAAGAATTGAGTGGGAGGAAGATAGAACTTGACGAGGTTGTTAAGCCTTTGCTTCAATCGGAGAGTAGCGCAGCGCAGAAAGATATTTCTGTGGAGCCTGCACCAGTTGAAGAAGAAGCTAATGATGATGATCATGAAGTTTTGGATCAAGTTACTATCGAACCTCATAGGTCGACAAGGGCACGTACTGCTCCTGAGTGGTACGGTAACCCTGTCTTAGAGGTCATGTTGTTGGACAACGATGAACCTACGAGCTATGGAGAAGCGATGGTGGGCCCGGATTCCGACAAATGGTTAGAGGCCATGAAATCCAAGATAGGATCCATGTATATAAACATAGTGTGGACTTTGGAAGTATTACCTGAAGGGCGAAAGGCCATTCAGAATAAATGGATCTTTAAGAAGAAGACCGACGCGGACAGTAATGTCACCGTCTATAAAGCTCGACTTGTGACAAAGGGTTTTTCACAAGTTCCAGGAATTGACTACGATGAGACTTTCTCTCCCGTAGTGATGCTTAAGTCCGTCAGAATCATGTTAGCAATAGCTGCATTTTTCGATTATGAAATTTGGCAGATGGATGTCAAAACAGTGTTCCTCAACGGTTTCCTTGAGGAAGAGTTGTATATGATCCAACCAGAAGGTTTTGTCGATCCAGGGAAAGCTGACAAAGTTTGCAAGCTCCAGCGATCCATTTATGGACTGATGCAGGCATCCTGGAGTTGGAATAAGTACTTTGATGAGGTGATCAAAGCGTTTGGGTTTATACAAGTTTATGGAGAAGCTTGTATTTACAAGAAAGTGAGTGGGAGCTCTATAGTGTTTCTAATATTATATGTGGATGACATATTGCTGATTGGAAACAATATAGAATTTTTGGAAAGGGTGAAGGAATATTTGAACAAGAGTTTTTCAATGAAGGAACAAGGAGAAGCTGCTTTCATATTAGGCATCAAGATCTATAGAGATAGATCGAGACGCTTAATAGGACTTTCACAGAGCACATACCTTGATAAAGTTTTGAAGAAGTTCAAAATGGATCAGTCCAAGAAGTGGTTCTTGCCTGTGTTGCAAGGTCTGAAGTTGAGTAAGACTCAATGCCCAGTGACTGCAGAGGATAGAGAAAAGATGAGTGTCATCCCCTATGCTTCTGCCATAGGCTCTATCATGTATGCAATGTTGTGCACAAGACCAAATGTCAGCCTTGCCATAAGTATGGCCGGAAGGTTTCAAAGTAATCCAGGAGTGGATCACTGGACAGCGGTCAAGAATATCCTTAAGTACTTGAAAAGGACTAAGAAATTTTTTCTCGTTTATGGAGGTGATCAAGACCTCGTCGTAAAGGGTTACGTTGATGCAAGCTTTGACACTGATCTGGATGACTCTAAGTCTCAAACCGGATACGTATATATTCTCAATGGGGGAGCGGTAAGCTGGTGCAGTTCCAAGCAGAGCGTGGTAGCTGATTCTACATGCGAAGCGGAGTACATAGTTGCCTCGGAGGCGGCGAAGGAAGGTGTCTGGGTGAAGAAGTTCATGACAGATCTTGGAGTTGTGCCCAGTGCACTGGACCCAATGTCTCTGTTCTGTGACAACACTGGTGCCATTGCTCTAGCCAAGGAACCAAGGTTTCACAAGAGGACCAAACATATAAAGCAACGATTCAATTCCATCCGCGATTACATCGAGGAGGGTGACATAAATATTTGCAAAGTACACACGGATCTGAATGTTGCAGATCCATTGACTAAGCCTCTTCCACGAGTAAAACATGATCAACACCAGTACTATATGGGTGTTAGATTCATTAGAATGTAAATCACATAGTGATGTGAGCTAGATTATTGACTCTATTGCAAGTGGGAGGCTGTTGGAAATATGCCCTAGAGGCAATAATAAAATGGTTATTATTATATTTCCTTGTTCATGAGAAATGTTTATTATCCATACTAGAATTGTATTGATTGGAACCTCAAATACATGTGTGGGTACATAGACAACAATATGTCCCTAGTAAGCCACTACAGGACTAGCTCGTTGATCAAAGATGACTATGGTTTCCTGGTCATAGACATGAGTTGTCATTTGATAACGAGATCACATCATTAGGAGAATGATGTGATGGACAAGACCCAAACTATGAACGTAGCATATGATCGCATCAAGTTTATTGCTATTGTTTTCTGCATGTCAGGTATATGTTCCTATGACCATGAGATCATGTAACTCACTGACACCGGAGGAGTACCTTGTGTGTATCAAACATCGCAACGTAACTGGGTGACTATGAAGATGCTCTATAGGTATCTCCGATGGTGTCTGTTGAGTTGGCATGGATCAAGACTGGGATTTGTTACACCGTGTGACAGAGAGGTATCTCAGGGCCCACTCGGTAATACAACATCACAATGAGCTTGCAAGCAAAGTGACTAAAGAGTTAGCCACGGGATCTTGTATTACGGAACGAGTAAAGAGACTTGCCGGTAATGAGATTGAATTAGGTATGGAGATACCGACGATCGAATCTCGGGAAAGTAACATACCGATGAACAAAGGGTACATCGTACAGGATTAACTGAATCCTTGACATAGAGGTTCAACCGATAAAGATCTTCGTAGAATATGTAGGAACCAATACGGGCATCCATGTCCCGCTATTGTTTATTGACTGTAGAGGTGTCTCGGTCATGTCTACATAGTTCTTGAACCCGCAGGGTCTGCACACTTAACGTTCGGTGACGATTCGGTACTGTTGAGTTATATATGTTGGTGACCGAAGGTTGTTCGGAGTCCCCGATGAGACCCCGGACGTCACGAGGAGCTCCGGAATGGTCCGGAGGTAAAGATTGATATATAGGAAGTGATACATCTCCGTCGTATCCATAATTTTTGATTGTTTCATGCCAAGATTATACCACTTTCACATATTTTAGGCAACATTTTATATGATTTATTGGACTAACCTATTGATCCAGTGCCTAGTGCTAGTTCCTGTTTGTTGCATGTTTTTTGTTTCGCAGAATTACCATATCAAACGAAGTCCAAACGCGATAAAAATTTACGGAGATTTTTTTTGGAATATTTGTGAATTTTGAGAACTGGAATCAACGCAAACGGAGGCCCACAGCCCCCACGATACATCAGGGCGCGGCCAGGGGGCTCAACCGCGGCCTGGTGGGTGCTGCCCACCTCGTACGTCGGTTGGAGCTCTCCTTCGGGCGCAAGGAAGCTAATTTTTGGATAAAAATCCCCTCAATATTTCAGCCTAATCGGAGTTACGGATCTCCGGGAATATAAGAAACGGTTTTCGGCTAGAAAACAGGAGAGAACAGAGAGGGAGATCCAATCTAGGAGGGGCTCTTGCCCCTCCGCCACAATGGAGGCCATGGACCAGAGGGGGAACTCTCCTCCCATCTAGGGGGGAGGCCAAGGAAGAAGAAGAAGGAGGGGGGCTCTCTCCCCCTCTCTCCCGGCGGCGTCGGAACGCCGCTGGGGCAAGCATCGCGACGGCGATCTACATCAACAATCTTGCCACCGTCAACACCAACTCTCTCCCCCTCTATGCAGCGGTGTAACACCTCTCTTCCCCACTGTAATCTCTACTTAAACATGGTGCTCAACTCCATATATTATTTCCCAATGATATTTGGCTATCCTATGATGTTTGAGTAGATCTCTTTTGTCCTATGGGTTAATTGTGGTATGATGTTATGGATGTGAATTGTATGTTGATATGGTGCTGGCCTACGGTGCCCTCCGTCTCGCGCAAACGTGAGGGATCCACGCTTTAGGGTGTTGCAATATGTTCATGATTTGCCTTTGGTGGGTTGCTTGAGTGACAGAAGCATAAACCCGAGTAGGTGGGTTGTTGCGAATGGGAGTAAAGGGGACTTGATACTTAATGCTATGGTTGGGTTTTACCTTAATGATCTTTAGTAGTTGCGGATGCTTGTTAGAGTTCCAATCATAAGTGCATATGATCCAAGTAGAGAAAGTATGTTAGCTCATGCCTCTCCCTCATTGCATATAACAAGTATCTATCGTATCATATTAAATTGCCTAGGGATAATCTTTCTGTTGCGTTACACAAAAAGCTTGCTACAAAACTATTTACTTTTATTGTTCTTTTATTAAAACAACACCTAACTTTTATTTCCACGTTGTTTATTTTCTAGCAAAGTACTTCTAGTTTTATTACCGCAAAGTAGTTTCATACTTGTTCTAGGTAAAGCAAGCATTAGCGTGCGTAGAGTTGTATCGGTGGTCGATAGAACTTGAGGGAATATTTGTTCTACCTTTAGCTCCTCGTTGGGTTCGACACTCTTACTTATCGAAAAAGGCTACAAACGATCCCCTACACTTGTGGTTATCAAGACCTTTTTCTGGCGCCGTTGCCGGGGAGCAATAGCGTGGGGTGAATATTCTGGTATGTGCTTGTTTGCTTTATCACTAAGTAATATTTATTTTCTTTTATTAGTTGTTTTATATCTTTAGTTATGGATATGGAACACAAAACACCAAAAAAAATAGTGGTACTTGCTACTCATGGAGATGGGGAACCTCCTAAAACCCTCGATGCTAGTTATGTGAAACACGTTAATTACTCCTTCGATAATCCCGAGAAATCCTCAAGGAACTTTATAATGGGATACACATTGGATCAACGTGAGTACTTTAGGGATTATCGCTTATCTCAAAAAGGGAAACACTTATGGGATCAAATTAGAATACTGGAATGGTTTGCTTGGGATGCATGCTCGAGATGTGACTTTTCTTGTTGCTCTAATATAGAACCTGGACACCTTCCCTTTCAATGCAAATTTAATGATAATGAAACCTTAGCTTCTTATGCTAAAGGTATTTATGATTACTATGATGTGGAACGAATAGAAGAATTTGTTGCTTTTAAAGGTGCTTATGAAATTGCTTCTTTGCTTGAAAAGTATGATGATGATGTTCCTTACGAATCTGAAATTTTATCCATACTTAAATATTGCTATGAGAATTATGATTGCAATGCTGATATTATTGAATTTATTGAAAGAATGACCGCTGCCTTGGAAGAGACTAATAATTTGCAGGAATCTATGGAAGAAGAAATTGCTGAAATTGTGAGCTCATTAGATGAAAAAGATGAGGAAGAGAGCGAAGAACAAAAGGAGGAAGAGTGGATTAGCTACCCGTGCCCACCTTCTAATGAGAGTAACTCTCCAACTCATACATTGTTTAATTACCCTTCGCACATACCGAAGGATGAATGCTATGATGATTGCTATGATCCCTTGGATTCATTTGAAATATCCCTTTTTGATGAAATTGATGCTTGCTATGCTTGTGGCCATGATGCCAATATGAATTATGCTTATGAAGATGAACTTGCTATAGTTCCTTATGTTAAGCATGAAATTGTTGCTATTGCACCCACACATGATAGTCCTATTATCTTTTTGAATTCTCCCAACTACACTATATCGGAGAAGTTTGCTCTTATTAAGGATTATATAGATGGGTTGCGTTTAGCTACTACACATGATGATTTTGATGAATATAATATGCATGTGCTTGCTGCTCCTACTTGCAATTATTATGAGAGAGGAACTACATCTTCACCTCTCTATGTTTCCAATACTATAAAATTGCAAGAAACTGTTTATACTATGCATTGGCCTTTACTTAATGCGCATGAATTGTTCTTTTATGACATGCCAATGCATAGGCAGAGGGTTAGACTTCATTGTTACATGATATATATCACTTTGTGCTCACTACTAAATTACAAATCATTGCTAATTAAAATTGGCTTTGATATACCTTGGGATCCGGGTGGATCCATTACTTGAGCACTTTATGACTAGCTTAATGGCTTTAAAGAAAGCGCTGCCAGGGAGACAACCCGGAAGTTTTAGACAGTAATTTATTTATGTTGTGTGCTTTTATAAAGTTTACAAAAAAATATAGAGGGGAACTTAAAACTTCACAAAAGGAAAGGTGAAAGTGAGAAGAGATGATGAGCATTGTTGAAGCGGGAGACGTCCTTGAACTTTTGTTCATGCCCATGGAAACTTTGTGAATCTTAAATCACGGAAACTTTTCCAACAAAAATAATTATCCCCTTGTACAAATCCATTGTATTATAAAAATAATGTGCCAAGATTTGCCTTTAGGATGATTAGATTACTTGATGGTATGTGCGGTGTAAAAACAGAAACTTTGGCTGTAGTGAGTGAATTTTAATTTTTTACTGGAACGCTAAAAGTTTCTGAAATTTTTACACAGTATTTCTATACAAATTTTTTATTTCTTCCTAAGTTTTCAGAATTTTTAGAGTTACATAAGTATGGTAAAAGTTCAGATTACTACAGACTGTCCTGTTTAAGACAGATTCTGTTTTTGATGCATTGTTTTGCTTGTTTTGATGAAACTATCGATTTTATCGGTGGTATAAGCCATAGAAAAGTTATAATATAGCAGGGATAATTCAAATATAAAATATTAATGGGTTTTCAACAGTACTTAAAGTAGGAATTCGCTTTATTATACTAACGGACCTCACCAGAAGTTAAGTTTTGTGTGGATGAAGTGTTCGAAGATCGAGGAGGTATCGATATGAGGAGAAGAAGGAGAGGCAAGAGTTCAAGCTTGGGGATGCCCAAGGCACCCCAAGTAAATATCCAAGGAGACTCAAGCGTCTAAGCTTGGGGATGCCCCGGAAGGCATCCCATCTTTCTTCAACAAGTATCGGTATGTTTTCGGATTCGTTTCATTCATGTGATATGTGCAAATCTTGGAGCGTCTTTTGTATCTTCCCTTTTCTTTTATGCACCATGCTGGTATGAGATAGTCCATGGTTGATTTATAGAATGCCCATTGCACTTCACTTATATCTTTTGAGTATGGCTTTATAGAATGCTTCATGTTCTTTATTTATATCGTTTGAAGTTTGGATTGCCTGTTTCTCTTCACATAGAAAACCATTATTTGAAGAATGCTCTTTTGCTTCACTTATATTTATTAGAACATGGTCTTCTGTAGAAAGAATTAAACTCTCTTTCTTCACTTATATCTATTTAGAGAGTCAACAGGAATTGGTCATTTGCATGGTTAGTCACAAAATCCTACATAAAACTTAGGGATCACTGAATATGATACGTTTGATTCCTTGCAATAGTTTTGCGATATAGAGATGATAATATGTGGGAGGTACTAGTGGATGATCGTGTTTAGTAAGATATTGGTGTTAAGGTTTCTGATTACCGAAGCATGCACGTATAGTTTCCAGTTATGCTAGGAAGTTGGAGCACAATTTATTCTTGATTGTCTATCTTTGTGTGAAGGTCGGGGGCGCGCGATGGTTAACTCCTACCAACCTCCCCCCCTAGGAGCATGCGTAGTAATACTTTTCTTTGAGAGAGTTAATAAAACTTTTGCAATAAGTATGTGAGTTCTTTATGACTAATGTGAGTCCATGGATTATACACACTCTTACCTTTCCGCAATTTGCTAGCCTCTACGGTACCGTGCATTGCCCTTTCTCACCTCGAGAGTCGGTGCAAACTTTGCCGGTGCATCCAAACCCCATGATATGATACGCTCTATCACACATAAGCCTTATTATATCTTCCTCAAAACAGCCACCATACCTACCTATTATGTCATTTCCATAGCCATTCCGAGATATATTGCCATGCAACTTCCACCGCCTCCGTTTTGATGACTTGAGCATTCATTGTTATATTGCATTACATGATCATAAGATAGCTAGCATGATGTTTTCATGGCTTGTCAGTTTTTTGATATCTTTGCTACGCTAGATCATTGCATTCATAAAGGGTCATACTTTGTTCTACTATCATTGTAGTATTGAGTTGTAAGTAAATAGAAGTGTGATGATCATCATTAGAGCATGCCCCAGTGATGAAAGGATGATGGAAACTATGATTCCCCCACAAGTCGGGATGAGGCTCCGGACAAAGAAAAACAAAGAAAAAAAAAGAAAAAAAAGAAAAAGAAAAAGAAAAAAAATGAAAGAAGAAGGAATAGGGGCATGCTAATTCCACACTTGTGTTTCAAAGTAGCACCATGTTTTTCATATAGAGAGTCTCATGTGTTGTCACTTTCATATACTAGTGGGAATTTTTCATATAGAGTTTGATGCATACCCACTTAGTTTCCATATTGAGCTTTCATACACTTGCAGCTCTTAGTGCATCGTTGCATGGCAATCCCTACTCCTCGCATTGATATCTATTGATGGGCATCTCCATAGCCCGTTGATACGCTGATTTGATGCGAGACTTTCTTCTCCACTTTTACCCCTTTGAAACCTACCACCATATTCTATTCCACCCATAGTGCTATATCCATGGCTTGCGCTCATGTATTACGTGAGAGTTGAAAATGCTGAAGCGCGTTAAAAAGTATGAACCAATTGCTTGGCTGACACCGGGGTAATACATGATTTATACTTTGTGTTAAGAAGACAGAGCATGACAAGGCTATATGATTTTGTAGGGATAGCGTTCTTTAGCCTTGATATTCTGAAAGACATTATTGTTTGTTGGGATGCCTGAGTATTAATGTCTTTATGTCAAAACTAGACTATTGCTTTGAATCACTTGTGTCTTAATATTCATGCCATGATTAGATATATGATCAAGATTATGCTAGGTAGCATTCCACATTAAAAATTATCTTTTTTATCATTTACCTACATGAGCACGAGCAGGAATTAAGCTTGGGGATGCTGATACATCTCCGTCCTATCTATAATTTTTGATTGTTTCATGCCAATATTATACCACTTTCACAAATTTTAGGCAACATTTTATATGATTTATTGGACTAACCTATTGATCCAGTGCCCAGTGCCAGTTCCTATTTGTTGCATGTGTTTTGTTTCACAGAATTACCATATCAAACGAAGTCCAAACGCGATAAAAATTTACGGAGATTTTTTTTGGAATATTTGTGAATTTTGAGAAGTGGAATCAACGCAAACGGATGTCCACAGCCCCCACGATACATCAGGGCGCGGCCAGGGGGCCCAACCGCGGCCTGGTGGGTGCTGCCCACCTCGTACGTCGGTTGGAGCTCTCCTTCGGGCGCAAGGAAGCTAATTTTTGGATAAAAATCCCCACAAAATTTCAGCCCGATCGGAGTTACGAATCTCCGGGAATATAAGAAACGGTTTTCGGCCAGAAAACAGGAACGCGAAACAGAAGAGATCAGAGAGGGAGATCCAATCTAGGAGGGGTTCCTGCCCCTCCACCGCCATGGAGGCCATGGACCAGAGGGGGAACTCTCCTCCAATCTAGGGGGGAGGCCAAGGAAGAAGAAGGAGGGGGGCTCTCTCCCCCTCTCTCCCAGCGGCGCCGGAACGCCGCCGGGGCAAGCATCGTGACGGCGATCTACATCAACAATCTTGCCTCCGTCAACACCAACTCTCTCCGCCTCTATACAGCGGTGTAACACCTCTCTTCCCCGCTGTAATCTCTACTTAAACATGGTGCTCAACTCCATATATTATTTCCCAATGATATTTGGCTATCCGATGATGTTTGAGTAGATCTCTTTTGTCCTATGGGTTAATTGTGGTATGATGTTATGGATGTGAATTGTATGTTGATATGGTGTTGTCCTACGGTGCCCTCCGTCTCGCGCAAACGTGAGGGATCCATGCTGTAGGGTGTTGCAATATGTTCATGATTTGCCTATGGTGGGTTGCTTGAGTGACATAAGCATAAACCCGAGTAGGTGGGTTGTTGCGTATGGGAGTAAAGGGGACTTGATACTTAATGCTATGGTTGGGTTTTACCTTAATGATCTTTAGTAGTTGCGGATGCTTGCTAGAGTTCCAATCATAAGTGCATATGATCCAAGTAGAGAAAATATGTTAGCTCATGCCTCTCCCTCATTGCATATAAAAAGTATCTATCGTATCATATTCAATTGCCTAGGGATAATCTTTCTCTTGCGTTACACAAAAAGCTTGCTACAAAACAATTTACTTTTATTGTTCTTTTATTAAAACAACACCTAACTTTTATTTCCATGTTTTTTATTTTCTTGCAAAGTACTTCTAGCTTTATTACCGCAAAGTAGTTTCATACTTGTTCTAGGTAAAGCAAGCATTAGCGTGCGTAGAGTTGTATCGGTGGTCGATAGAACTTGAGGGAATATTTGTTCTACCTTTAGCTCCTCGTTGGGTTCGACACTCTTACTTATCGAAAAAGGCTACAAACGATCCCCTACACTTGTGGGTTATCAGGAAGTTCCGTGTTGGTCACCGGAAAAAGTTCGGGCATCACCGATAACGTATCGGGGGTGCCGGAAGGGTTCCGGGGGTCCAGCAGAATGGGCCCACCCACCCTGCCATAGGGGCTGAAGAGGTGGCGCACCAGCCCCTAGTGGGCTGGCCAGCCAGCCCCTAGAAGCCCATGTTGGGGAACGTTGCATGGGAAACAAAAATTTTCCTACGCACACGCAAGATCTATCCATGGTGATGAGCATCTACGAGAGGGAGAGTGGATCCACATACCCTTGTAGATCACTAAGCGGGAAGCGTTAAGAAACGCGGTTGATGTAGTCGAACGTCTTCCCGATCCAAATCGCCGAGCGTCCCGCGATCCAATCACGATCTAGTGCCGAACGGACGGCACCTCCGTGTTCAGCACACGTACAGCTCGATGACGATCTCCGTCTTCTTGATCCATTAAGAAGGAGCGGAGAGGTAGATGAGTTCTCCGGCAGCGCGACGACACGACGACGGTGGTGGTGGAGCTATTCCAGCAGGGCTTCGCCTAAGCACTGCTGAAAAACTAGAGGACTTTGATCTATCGAGGAGAGAGGGCTGCACCGTGGCTTAGGGTTTTCTGGTGTGGCTGCCCTCTCTCCCCTCAAGTATATATAGGAGGAAGGGGAGGGAGGCCAGCGCCCCTAGGGCTGCCCCTAGGTGCGGCCGAAGTGGGAGAGGTGGAGGAGTCCTACTCCAATCCTACTCCAAGTAGGATTCCACTTCCACTTGTTTTTCCTTATCTCCACTTGGACTTTCCCACCCCTAGCCGCATGTGCCTTGTTGGGGAGGTTCGGCCAGCCCACTAGGGGCTGGTTCACCTCCTCCCACAGCCCATGAGGCCCTTTGGGGCGAGAGGCCTGATGTCTACTACGCAACCTTCTTCTTATAGACTCGTGTTGGGCCTCCAAACGCAGAGTTTTGTAGGACAGTAGCAAATTTCCCTCAAGTGGATGACCTAAGGTTTATCAATCCGTGGGAGGCATAGGATGAAGATGGTCTCTCTCAAACAACCCTACAACCAAATAACAAAGAGTCTCTTGTGTCCCCAACACACCCAATACAATGGTAAATTGTATAGGTGCACTAGTTCGGCGAAGAGATGGTGATACAAGTGTAATATGGATGGTAGATATAGGTTTTTGTAATCTGAAAATATAAAAACAGCAAGGTAGCAAGTAACAAAAGTGAGCAAAAACGGTATTGCAATGCTTGAAAACAAGGCCTAGGGTTCATACATTCACTAGTGCAAGTTCTCTCAACAATACTAACATAGTTGAATCATATGTAAATCCCTCACGTGCGACAAAGAGTTCACTCCAAAGTCACAAATAGCGGAGAACAAATGAAGAAATTATTGTAGGGTACGAAACCACCTCAAAGTTATCTTTTCCGATCAATCTTATGAGCTATCCCTATAAGTGTCACGAACAGCCCTAGAGTTCGTACTAAAATAAGACCTTAAGATACACATCAACCAAAACCCTAATGTCACCTAGATACTCCAATGTCACCACGAGTACCCATGGGCTTGATTATACGATATGCATCACACAATTTCAGATTCATCATGTTCAATCCAACACAAAGAACTTCAAAGAGTGCCCCTAAGTTTCTACCGGAAAGTCAAGACGAAAACATGTGCCAACCCCTATGCATAGATTCCCAAGGTCACGGAACCCGCAAGTTGATCACCAAAACATACATCAAGTGGATCAATAGAACATCCCATTGTCACCACGGATATCCGATCACAAGACATACATCTAGTGTTCTCAAATCCTTAAAAGACTCAATCCGATAAGAAAACTTCAAAGGGAAAACTCAATTCATCACAAGAAGATAGAGAGGGGAAAACTCCATATGATTCATCTATATTAATAAAGCTCGCGATACATCAAGATCGTGTCATCTCAAGAACACGATAGAGAGAGATCAAACACATAGCTACTGGTACATACCTTTAGCCCCGAGGGTGAACTACTCCCTCTTCGTCATGGAGACCGCCGGGATGATGAAGATGGCCTCCGGTGATGGTTTCCCCCTCTGGAAGGGTGCCGGAATGGGCTCCCGATTGGTTTTTTGTGGCTACAGAGGCTTGCGGCAGTGGAACTCCTGATCTATGTTTGTTTCTGGGGGTTTCTGTAGTTATAAGATTTTTTGGCGTCGGAAACAAGTCAAGGTGGGCCACGAGGTGACGACAAGCCAGGGGGCACGCCCTAGGGGGGGCGCCCCCAGGCTTGTGGTGGCCTCATGGCTCTTCTGGCCCAACTCCAACCCTCCCTGGGCTTCTTCTCGTCCATAAAAAATGACCGTAGATTTTTATTCCGTTTGGGCTCCGTTTGATATTCCTTTTCTGTAAAACTCAAAAACACGGAAAAAACAGAAACTGGCACTGGGCTCTAGGTTAATAGGTTAGTCCCAAAAATAATATAAAATTGTAGTAAATGATTGTATAACATCCAAGAATGATAATATAACAGCATGGAACAAGCAAAAATTATAGATACGTTGGAGACGTATCAGCATCCCCTAGCTTAATTCCTACTCGTCCTCGAGTAGGTAAATGATAAAAACAGAATTTTTGATGTCGAATGCTGCCTAACATGTTCATCATATTCTTTTCTTCTTTGTATAGCATGGACATTTGGACTTGTCAATGATTCAAAGCAATAGTCTAGTTTTAACATAATGACTTCACTACTCAAGCATGTCAACAAGCAACCATGTCTTTCAAAATATCAACACTAAAGAAAGTTTTCCCTAGCCCATCATGCTCAATCATTGATCCATTCATGAAACACACTCAAATATTAGCTCTGCCCAATGCTCAAGTACGATCATAGTGCCCCCTAGTTGGTGCTTATAAGAGAAGATGGAGACTCAAAGCAAAAATAAAAATTGCATAAAGTAAATAGATATGCCCTTCGCAGAGGGAAGTAGGGATTTGCAGACGTGCCAGAGCTCAAAGTTTTAAATTGAGAGAGAAAAAATATTTTGGGTGGCATGCTTTTCCTGTCAACGAAAACGACAAAGTAGTTCACAATACTTTCCATGCCAGATAAATCATAGGCGGTTCCCAAACAGAAAATAAAGTTTTTACTCCCCCTCCACCAATCAATCACACTCCACGGCGAGCCGAATCCACGGGTACCGTCCATACAAACAACAATCCCGGGGGAGTTTTGTTTCATTATATTTTGATTTGATTTTTGACCATGGAACTGGGCATCCCGAATACCAGCCACTTTCTCGTGAATGATAGTGAATCAACACATATCGTGAGAATAACCCACCTAGCATGGAAAAATATTGGACACTCCCCATCGTTTCATGAGCGGTACGGGCACACAAAAGAGAAAATTTATTTTGAAAATTTAGAGATGGCACATACAAATTTGCTTGGAATGGCATGGAAATACCGCATATAGGTAGGTATGGTGGACTCATAAGGCAAAACTTGGTTTAAGGATTTTGGATGCACAAGTAGTATTTCTACTTAGTACAAATGGAGGCTAGAAAATAGATTGGGAAGCAACCAAACCAAGAAACGCAAATTCACATAAGTGAGCATTGAACATAACTAACACCGAATAATGCACAACAAGTAGGATATAACTTCATTGCATAACTATTAACTTTCGTACTTGCATAGGGAATCACAAACCTTAACACCAATATTCCTACTAAAGCATAATTACTCACTAACATAACTCACATATTACTATCATCATGTTTCAAAACTATTACAAAGAATCAAGTTTAATTTGTCCCATGATCTTCATGAAAGTTTTTATTATATCCTCCTTGGATATCTATCACTATGGGACTAGTTTCATATATTGCCATTGCTTTTTCGACAAGCTCACACAAATTTAAATGAAGCACATGAGCATAAAGATTTCATCCCTCAAAAAGGTATAAGTGAAGCATGAGAGGAAATGACAAGCTACTCACAAAAGATATAAGTGAAGATCAATGAGTAGTCAAACAATTAAGGAGCTATGTGAGGACTCTCTCTCCGATAATTGTTGATGAAGAGAGGTGGGATGCGTAGCATCCCCAAGCTTAGATGCTTGAGACTTCTTGAAATATTTACTTGGGTGCCTTGGGCATCCCCAAGCTTGAGATTTTGTATCTCTTTCAATCCTCTCATATCATGTTTTCACCTATTCTCAAAAACTCCGTCCACACAAAACTCGAAAAGAACTCGTGAGATAGGTTAGTACACATAATAATAAAACAACTCTTTATGTACTGCCAAGACAAGTTGAAAAATAAATTTTCAAACATTAGGTACTGTATATTATCATTTCCACAATTTATATCTACCAATATACGCTATGGAAACTAGAGGATAAGTAGATAACAAAACTATGACAGCAATCTGTCCAAACAGAACAGTCTGTAGCAATCTATTAAACCAGTGTACTTATGTAACTCAAAAAATTATGAAAATATAGTAAAAGCTAACTAATTTATATGAAAACACTTTTTCAAAATTTCAGAAACTTTCCACGTTCCAGTAAAATATGAAAATTCAAACACTACAGAAAACGTTTCTGTTTTTACACAGCACACATCAAAACATGAAATGCAAGCATCCTAAGGCAATTCTTGGAAATTTTTATTGAAAAGCAAGATTATAAATGACACCTAACAGAGAACAAAAAAATAAAATGACGCTCCAAGAAAAACTCATATTATGTGACGAATAAAAATATAGCTCCAAGTAAGATATACCGATAGTGTTGAAGATGAAAGAGGGGATGCTTTCCGGGGCATCCCCAAGCTTAGGCGCTTGAGTCTTCCTTGGATATTACCTTGGGGGTGCCTTGGGAATCCCCAATCTTAGGTTCTTGTCACTCCTTGTTCTCCTCATATCGGTGTCTCACCCAAAACTTGAAAACTTCAATCACACAAACTGAACGGAACTTCGTGAGAAGGGTTAGTGTAATAAAGATAAATCATTCACTTAGGTACTGTCAAGACAAGATTCATAATTGTTCCCACATGATACCTACTGTATTATATCATTCCCATAATTTATGTCACTGAATATAAGCTATGGGAACACTAAAACAAGCAAACTATGCATGCAAAACAGAATCTGTCAAAAACAGAACAGTCTATGGAGCTCTGTAGCGTAGCCATACTTACCTGTCTCTAAAAATTCTGAAAAATTATAAAAATCTAGGAAATTTGTATATCAATCATGTGTAAAAAATTCAGATCAAAATCACGTTCCAGTGAATTTACAAAATTCCTTTACTGAGAGAAAAAGTTTCTGTTTTTGCACAGAATCAAGTCAACTATCATCCACACTATCCCAAAGGCTTTACTTGGCACTTTATTGAAACAAAACCTATAAAACATGATTATACAGTAGCTTAATCATGTGGACACACAAAAACAGAAAGTAAAAGTGTTGGGTTGTCTCCCAACAAGCGCTTTTCTTTAATGCCTTTTAGCTAGGCATGATGATTTCAATGATGCTCACATAGGAATAATAATTGAAACATGCAAAAGAGCATCATGAATCTCATGACAAGCACATTTAAGTCTAACCCACTTCCTATGCATAGGTATTTTGTGAGCAAACAATTTATGGGAGCAAGAATCAACTAGCATAGGAAGGCAAAACAAGCATAACTTCAAAACTTTGAACACATAGAGAGGAAACTTGATATTATTGCAATTCCTACAAGCATATACTCCTCCCTCATAATAATTTTCAGTAGCGTCATGAAGGAATTTCACAATATAACTATCACATAAAGCATTCTCTTCATGATCCACAAGCATAGAAAATTTGTCACTCTCCACATAAGCAATTTTCTTCTCATTCATAATAGTGGGAGTATCATATGAAGCTCGAATACTAAAAATTGTTTCCACATTAAAAGAGTAATGTTCAGTAAAAGGATATTCAAAATTATGACAATAATTAGCACTACTCTTTATAACATAAGTATCATTACAATAATCATCATAAGTAGCAACTTTGTTCTCATCATAGTCAATTGAAACCTCTTCCAAAATAGTGGAATCATTAATAAATAAAGTCATGACCTCTCCAAATCCACTTTTATAAATATTGCAATCATCATAAATAGGGGGTATGCTATCATCATAATAAATTTGCACATCAAAACTTGGGGGACTAAAAACATCATCTTCATTAAACATAGCATCCCCAAGCTTGGGACAAACATTAATTGCAGCAAATAAATTCTCAAACATGTCATTCTCATCAAACATAGCATCCCCAAGCTTGTGGCTTTGCAAAACATAAGCATAACCACTCTCATCATTAATAGTATGAATAGCACCAATCATATAACAATTGTTATCATCACAATTTTCTAAGTTGGTGCCAAAAAGATTTTCAAGATTATAAGGGGTGTCATTATTTGGGAGAGATACCTCTTTACCTTTACTTTTCCTTCTTTTGTTCTTCTTCACCACATTATGTGTGGGTTTATTTAATTCCTCCAAGCTTCTTTTTGAAGAGATTGGTTGAATAAAAAGCTCCTCCTCGTTACCTGATTCATCATAAGAAAAAATAGGAGGATATTGGGAAACCTCTTCCCCTTCATTAGTATTCTCTTCATCTTCTATTTGTTTTCTTGTCTTTAAGTAATTGGAAATATAAGGATTCTCAATGCAATGTACCACACAATACATATAGATTTCATTTAGATCAAAATCAATCTTTTTCATGAGAACCCATGCTGGAACATCCTTAGTTTTATGTTTCATTTCTTCATACCCCCAAAATAGACTAAGTTCATTATGATGCTCAAGGGTAATGAGGTTATCACAATTTTTGGACACAATTCGATCATGAAATAATTCACATTGGAAATTCAAATGACCACTTTCATTGCAAAGTTCACAAGGACGGCGAGAAATATTAAGTCTTTCAGCACAAACATATAGCCTCTCTTGCAACCATTTAGTTTCGAAATACTTATGCCTCTTACAAAATCTATCTTCCCTTTTAGGCATGTCTTCACAAACTCTATGCACTCCACAAAAATTGACATGCTTATAAGAAATCTTTTTATCATGACTAGTGCAATCATCATTAGTACTATGGATATTCAAAGAATTCATACTAACAACATTGCAATCAAGCTCATCACTCAAAGATTTAGTGCCAAACATTTTAATAACTTCTTCTTCTAACACTTGAGCACAATTTTCCTTTCCATCATTTTCACGAAAGACATTAAAAAGATGAAGCATATGAGGCAACCTCAATTCCATATTTTTTTGTTTTCTTTTATAGACTAAACTAGTGATAAAACAAGAAACTAAAAGATTCAATTGCAAGATCTAAAGATATACCTTCAAGCACTCACCTCCCCGGCAACGGCGCCAGAAAAGAGCTTGATGTCTACTACGCAACCTTCTTCTTGTAGACTCGTGTTGGGCCTCCAAGCGCAGAGTTTTGTAGGACAATAGCAAATTTCCCTCAAGTGGGTGACCTAAGGTTTATCAATCCGTGGGAGGCGTAGGATGAAGATGGTCTCTCTCAAACAACCCTGCAACCAAATAACCAAGAGTCTCTTGTGTCCCCAACACACCCAATACAATGGTAAATTGTATAGGTGCACTAGTTCGGCGAAGACATGATGATACAAGTGTAATATGGATGGTAGATATAGGTTTTTGTAATCTGAAAATATAAAAACAGCAAGGTAGCAAGTAACAAAAGTGAGCAAAAACGGTATTGCAATGGTTGAAAACAAGGCCTAGGGTTCATACTTTCACTAGTGCAAGTTCTCTCAACAATACTAACATAGTTGAATCATATGTAAATCCCTCACGTGCGACAAAGAGTTCACTCCAAAGTCACAAATAGCGGAGAACAAACGAAGAAATTATTGTAGGGTACGAAACCACCTCAAAGTTATCTTTTCCGATCAATCTTATGAGCTATCCCTATAAGTGTCACGAACAGCCCTAGAGTTCGTACTAAAATAACACCTTAAGATACACATCAACCAAAACACTAATGTCACCTAGATACTCCAATGTCACCACGAGTACCCATGGGATTGATTATACGATATGCATCACACAATTTCAGATTCATCATGTTCAATCCAACACAAAGAACTTCAAAGAGTGCCCCAAAGTTTCTACCGGAAAGTCAAGACGAAAACATGTGCCAACCCCTATGCATAGATTCCCAAGGTCAAGGAACCCGCAAGTTGATCACCAAAACATACATCAAGTGGATCAATAGAACATCACATTGTCACCACGGATATCCTATCGCAAGACATACATCAAGTGTTCTCAAATCCTTAAAAGACTCAATCCGATAAGAAAACTTCAAAGGGAAAACTCAATTCATCACAAGATGATAGAGAGGGGAAAACTCCATATGATTCATCTATATTAATAAAGCTCGCGGTACATCAAGATCATGTCATCTCAAGAACACGAGAGAGAGAGATCAAACACATAGCTACTGGTACATACCCTCAGCCCCGAGGGTGAACTACTCCCTCCTCGTCATGGAGACCGCCGGGATGATGAAGATGGCCTCCGGTGATGGTTTCCCCCTCCGGCAGGGTGCCGGAACGGTCTCCCGATTGGTTTTTCATGGCTACAGAGGCTTGCGGCGGGGAACTCCCGATCTAGGTTTGTTTCTGGGGGTTTCTGTATTTATAAGAATTTTTGGCATCGGAAACAAGTCAAGGTGGGCCACGAGGTGACGACAAGCCAGGGGGGCGCGCCCTAGGGGGGGCGCCCCCCAGGCTTGTGGTGGCCTCGTAGCTCTTCTGGCCCAACTCCAACGCTCCCTGGGCTTCTTCTGGTCCATAAAAAATCACCGTAGATTTTTATTCCGTTTGGGCTCCGTTTGATATTCCTTTTCTGTAAAACTAAAAAACACGGAAAAAAAAACAGAAACTGGCACTGGGCTCTAGGTTAATAGGTTAGTCCCAAAAATAATATAAAATTGTAGTAAAATGATTGTAAAACATCCAAGAATGATAATATAATAGCATGGAACAAGCAAAAATTATAGATACGTTGGAGAAGTATCAAGGCCCCTCCCGATGGTCCCCCGGTACCCTCCAGGCACTCCCGGTACACTACCGAAATACCCAAAACTTATCCGGTGTCCAAAACTGACTTCCTATATATCGATCTTTACCTCCGAACCATTCCGGAGCTCCTCGTGACGTCCGGGATATCATCCGGGACTCCAAACAACCTTAGGTCACCACCATACATAACTCTATACTACCGAAATGTCACCGAACCTTAAGTGTGCAGACCCTGCGGGTTCGAGAACTATGTAGACATGACCGAGACACCTCTACGGTCAATAACCAATAGTGGGACCTGGATGCCCATATTGGTTCCAACATATTCTACAAAGATCTTTATCGGTTGAACCTCTATGTCAAGGATTCAGCTAATCCCGTATGCTGATCCCTTTGTTCTTCGGTATGTTACTTGCCCGAGATTCGATCGTCGGTATCTCTATACCTAGTTCAATCTCGTTACTGGCAAGTCTCTTTACTCGTTCCGTAATACAAGATCCCGTGGCTAACACTTTAGTAACATTTCTTGCAAGGCTTGTTGTGATGTTGTATTACCGAGTGGGCCCTGAGATACCTCTCCGTCACACGGAGTAACAAATCCCAGTCTTGATCCATGCCCACTCAACAGACACCCTCGGAGATACCTATAGAGCATCTTTATAGTCACCCAGTTACGTTGTGACGTTTGATACACACAAGGTATTCCTCTGGTGTGAGTGAGTTGCATGATCTCATGGTCATAGGAACAGATACTTGACATGCAGAAAACAATAGCAATAAACTGACACGATCATATGCTACGTTCATAGTTTGGGTCTTGTCCATCACATCATTCTCCTAATGATGTGATCCCGTTATCAAATAACATCTCATGTCTATGGCTAGGAAACCTTGACCATCTTTGATCAATGAGCTAGTCCACTAGAGGCATACTAGGGACACAGTGTTGTCTATGTATCCACACATGCAATTGAGTTTCCAATCAATACAATTATAGCATGGACAATAAACGATTATCATGAACAAGGAAATATAATAATAACTACTTTTATTATTGCCTCTAGGGCATATTTCCAACAGTCTCCCACTTGCACTAGAGTCAATAATCTAGCTCACATCACTATGTGATTTACATTGTAATGAATCAAACACCCATACAGTTCTGGTGTTGATCATGTTTAGCCCTTGGAAGAGGTTTAGTCATCGGATCTGCAACATTCAGATCCGTGTGCACTTTGCAAATATTTATGTCGTCCTCCTTGATGTAATCGCGGATTGAATTGAAACGTCGCTTTATGTGTCTGGTCCTCTTGTGAAACCTTGGTTCCTTGGCTAGAGCAATGGCACCAATGTTGTCACAGAACATAGTCATTGGGTTTAGTGCACTAGGCACTACTCCAAGATCTGTCATGAACTCCTTCATCCAGACACCTTCCTTCGCCGCCTCCGAGGCAGCGATGTACTCCGCTTCGCATGTAGAATTAGCTACCACGCTTTGCTTGGAATTGCACCAGCTTATCGCACCCCCATTGAGAATAAATACGTATCCGGTTTGCGACTTAGAGTCATCCAGATCAGTGTCAAAGCTTGCATCGATGTAACCCTTTACGACGAGCTCTTGATCACCTCCATAAACGAGAAACATGTCCTTAGTCCTTTTCATGTACTTCAGGATATTCTTGACCGTCGTCCAGTGTTCCATTCCTGGATCACTTTGAAACCTTCCGGCCATACTTATGGCAAGGCTGACATCGGGTCTTGTGCACATCATTGCATACATGATAGAGCCTATGGCTGAAGCATACAGGACGACACTCATCTTTTCTCTATCTTCTGCAGTCACTGGGCATTGAGTCTTACTCAACTTCACACCTTGCAATACAGGCAAGAACCCCTTCTTGGACTGATCCATTTTGAACTTCTTCAAAACTTTGTCAAGGTATGTGCTCTGTGAAAGTCCTTTTAAGCGTCTCGATCTATCTCTATAGATCTTGATGCCTAATATGAAATCAGCTTCTCCTAGGTCCTTCATTGAAAAACTCTTGTTCAAATATTCCTTCATGCTTTCCAACATTTCTATATTGTTTCCAATCAGCAATATGTCATCCACATATAATATTGGAAACGCTATAGAGCTCCCACTCACTTTCTTGAAAATACAAGCTTCTCCGTAAACTTGTATAAACATGAGCGCTTTGATCACCTCATCAAAGCGAAGATTCCAACTCCGAGATGCTTGCACCAGTAAATAAATGGATCGCTGGAGTTTGCAAACTTTGTCAGCATTCTCTGGATTGACAAAACCTTATGGTTGCATCATATACCACTCTTCCTTAAGGAAACCGTTAAGGAACGCTGTTTTGACATCCATCTGCCAAATTTCATAATCGATAAAGGCAGCTATTGCTAACATGATTCTGACGGACTTAAGCATCGCTACGGGTGAGAAGGTCTCATCGTAGTCAACTCCTTGAACTTGTGAAAAACCCTTTGCCACAAGTCGAGCTTTATAGACGGTGACAATACCGTCCGCGTCAGTCTTCCACTTAAAGATCCATTTGTTCTGAATGGCCTTACGCCCTTCAGGTAATACTTCCAAAGCCCATACTTTGTTTTCATACATGGATCCCATCTCGGATTTCATGGCCTCTAACCATTTCTCGGAATCCAGGCCCGTCATCGCTTCTCCATAGCTCGTAGGTTCATCGTTGTCCAACAACATGACCTCTAAGACAGGATTGCCGTACCACTCTGGAGCAGTACGCGTCCTTGTCGACCTACGAGGTTCGATAGCAACTTGATCTGAAGCTTCATGATCATCATCATTAACTTCCTCTTTAACCGATGTAGGCTCCACAGAAACATCCTTCAGCGCTGCGCTACTCTCAGGTTGAAGTAAAGGTTCAACAACCTCATCAAGTTCTATTTTCCTCCCACTCAATTCTTTCGAGAGAAACTCTTTCTCAAGGAATGTTCCATTTTTAGCGACAAACACTTTGCCTTCGGATCTGAGATAGAAGGTATACCCAACTGTCTCTTTTGGGTATCCTATGAAGACACATCTCTCTGCTTTGGGTTCTAGCTTTTCAGGCTGAAGCTTTTTGACATAAGCATCACATCCCCAAACTTTAAGAAACGACAACTTTGGCTTCATGCCAAACCATAGTTCATATGGCGTCGTCTCAACGGATTTCGATGGTGCCCTATTTAAAGTGAATGCAGCTGTCTCTAATGCATGACCCCAAAACGATAGTGGCAAATCAGCAAGAGACATCATAGAACGCACCATATCCAATAAGGTTCGATTACGACGTTCGGACACACCATTACGCTGTGGTGTTCCAGGCGGTGTCAATTGTGAAACAATTCCACACTGTCTTAAGTGACTGCCAAACTCATAACTCAGATATTCTCCTCCTCGATCAGATCGTAGGAATTTAATCTTCTTGTTACGATGATTCTCAACTTCACTCTGAAATTGCTTGAACTTTTCAAACGTTTTAGACTTGTGTTTCATTAAGTAAATATACCCATATCTACTTAAGTCATCAGTGAAGGTGAGAAAATAACGATATCCACCGCGCGCCTCAATGCTCATCGGACCGCACACATCAGTATGTATGATTTCCTACAAGTCACTTGCCCGTTCCATTATTCCATAGAACGGGGTCTTAGTCATCTTGCCCATGAGGCATGGCTCACATGTGTCAAGTGATTCAAAATCAAGTGACTCCAAAAGTCCATCAGCATGGAGCTTCTTCATGCGTTTCACACCAATATGACCTAACCGGCAGTGCCACAAGAAAGTGGTACTTTCATTATCAATTCTACATCTTTTGGCATCAATATTATGAACATGTGTATCATCACTATCGAGATTCAATAAGAATAAACCCCTCACATTGGATGCATGACCATAAAAGATATTACTCATATAAATAGAACAACCATTATTCTCTGATTTAAATGAGTAACCGTCTCGCAATAAACAAGATCCAGATATAATGTTCATGCTTAACGCAGGCACTAAATAACAATTATTCAGGTTCATCCCTGATCCCGATGGTAATCGAAGAGCGAGCGTGCCGACGGCGATCACATCAACCTTGGAACCATTTCCCACGCGCATCGTCACTTCGTCCTTTGCCAGCCTCCGTCTATTCCGCAGTTCCTGTTTTGAGTTGCAAATGTGAGTAACCGCATCGGTATCAAATACCCAGGCACTACAACGAGAGTTGGTAAGGTACACATCAATAACATGTATATCATATATACCTTGTTTGTTGTTGGCCGCCTTCTTGTCAGCCAAATACTTGGGGCAGTTCCGCTTCTTGTGACCAGTTCCCTTGCAATGAAAGCACTCAGTTTCCGGCTTGGGTCCAGCCTTGGGTTTCTTCACGGGAGGGGCAACTGCTTTGCCACTCTTCTTGGAGTTACCCTTCTTACCCTTGCCATTCTTCTTGAAACTAGTGGTTTTATTGACCATCAACACTTGATGCTCCTTCTGAATCTCAGACTCAGCGACTTTCAACATCGCAAACAGCTCGGCGACTGACTTGTTCATCCCGTGAATGTTATAGTTCAACACGAATCTCTTGTAGCTAGGTGGCAATGATTGAAGAACTCTGTCAGTGGTCGCCTCTGGCGGAAGGGGCATACCCAATTCAGCCAGATGAGTGGAGTACCCAGACATTCTGAGTATGTGTTCACTGACAGACACGTTCTTCTCCATCATGCAAGCATAGAACTTATCGGAAGTCTCATACCTCTCGATCCGGGCATTCTTCTGAAAGATAAACTTCAACTCTAGGAACATATCATATGCTCCATGACGTTCAAAACGTCTTTGAAGTCCCGGTTCTAAGCCATGCAACATTGCACATTGAACCATTGAGTAATCATCAGAACGTGCCTGCCAGGCGTTGACAACGTCTGGAGACTCTACTGGAGCGGGTGGATCACCAAGCGGTGCATCAAGGACATAAGCCTTTTGGGAAGCCATAAGGATAATCCTTAGATTACGGGCCCAGTCCACAAAGTTACTTCCATCATCTTTCAACTTAGCTTTCTCTAGGAACGCATTAAAATTCAGGGGTGCTACTGCGCGAGCCATCATCTACAACATAAATTTTGCAAAAACAACTTAGACTATTGTTCAAGATAATGAGTTTAGTTAATCATATTACTTAAAAACTCCCACTCAAATTGACATCCCTCTGGTTATTCGAGTGTCACATGATCCAAATTCACCAACTCAAGTCCGATCATCACGTGAGTTGAGGTGGTTTCAATGGTGAACATCTTCATGTTGATCATATCTACTATATGACTCATGTTCGACCTTTCGGTCTCTTGTGTTCCGAGGCCATGTCTGTACATGCTAGGCTCGTCAAGTTTAACCCGACTGTTCCACACGTGCAACACTGGCTTGCACCCGTTGTATGCGAACGTAGAGTCTATCACACCCAATCGTCACGTGGTGTCCCGAAACGACGAACTTTCGCAACGGTGCACACTCGGGGAGAACACAATTTTATCTTGAAATTTAAGTGAGGGATCACCTTATAATGCTACCGTCGTCCTAAGCAAAATAAGATGCATAAAAGTATTAACATCACATGCAAATAATAAGTGACATGATATGGCCATGAACTTGTGCTTTTGATCTCCATCTCCAAAGCACCGGCATGATCTCCATCGTCACCGGCAGGACACCATGATCTCCATCAGCGTGTCACCATGAGGTTGTCGCGCCGACTGTTGCTTCCACGACTATTGCTAACTCATAGCAATAAAGTAAAGCAAAACGGCGAAAATAATTAATGACAACCCTATGGCTCCTGCCGGTTGCCGTACTCATCGACATGCAAGTCGTGATATTCTATACAATACATGATCATCTCATACATCACATATATCTAATCATGTAATTGGCCATATCACATCACAATATACCCTGCAAAAACAAGTTAGACGTCCTCTAATTGTTGTTGCATGTTTTACGTGGCTCCTACGGGTATCTAGCAAGAACTATTCTTACCTACGCAAAAACCACAACGGTGATACAAAAATTGCTATTCAACCTTCTCAAGGACCGCCTTTGTCAAATCCGATCCGACTAAAGTAGGAGAGACAGACACCCGCCAGCCATCTTTATGCAATGAAGTTACATGTCAGTTGATGGAACCGGTCTCTCGTAAGCGTACGAGTAAGGTTGGTCCGGGCCGCTTCATCCCACAATACCGCCGAATCAAGAAAAGACCAAGGGATGAAGCAATCTGAATATCAACGCCCACAAACTCCTTTGTGTTCTACTCGTGATCTCATCTACACATAGACCTAGCTCAGATGCCACTGTTGGGGAACGTTGCATGGGAAACAAAAAAATTCCTACGCACACGCAAGATCTATCCATGGTGATGAGCATCTACGAGAGGGAGAGTTGATCTACATACCCTTGTAGATCGCTAAGCGGGAAGCGTTAAGAAATGCGGTTGATGTAGTCGAACATCTTCGTGATCCAAATCGACGAGCGTCCCGCGATCCAATCACGATCTAGTGCCGAACGGATGGCACCTCCGCGTTCAGCACACGTACAGCTCGATGACGATCTCCGCCTTCTTGATCCAGCAAGAGGGAGCGGATAGGTAGATGAGTTCTCCGGCAGCGCGAGAGCGCGGCGACGGTGGTGGTGGAACTATTCCAGCAGGGCTTCGCCTAAGCACTGCTGAAAAACTAGAGGGCTTTGATCTATCGGGGAGAGAGGGCTGCACCGTAGCTTAGGGTTTTCTGTTGCGCCTGCCCTCTCTCCCCTCCAGTATATATAGGAGGAAGGGGAGGGAGGCCGGCGCCCCTAGGGCTGCCCCTAGGTGCGGTCGAAGTGGGAGAGGTGGAGGAGTCCTACTCCAATCCTACTCGAAGTAGGATTCCACTTCCACTTGTTTTTCCTTATCTCCACTTGGACTTTCCCACCCCTAGCCGCATGGGCCTTGTTGGGGAAGTTCGGCCAGCCCACTAGGGGCTGGTTCACCTCCTCCCACAGCCCATGAGGCCCTTCCCGATGGTCCCCCGGTACCCTCCCGGCACTCCCGGTACACTACCGAAATATCCAAAACTTATCTGGTGACCAAAACGGGACTTCCTATATATCAATCTTTACCTCCGGACCATTCCGGAGCTCCTCGTGACGTCCGGGATCTCATCTGGGACTCCGAACAACCTTCGGTCACCACCATACATAACTCTATACTACCGAAACGTCACCGAACCTTAAGTGTGCAGACCCTGCGGGTTTGAGAACTATCTAAACACGACCGAGACACCTCTACGGTCAATAACCAATAGCGGGACCTGGATGCCCATATTGGTTCCTACATATTCTACAAAGATCTTTATCGGTTGAACCTCTATGTCAAGGATTCAGTTAATCCCGTATGCTGTTCCCTTTGTTCTTCGGTATGTTACTTGCCCGAGTTTCGATCGTCGGTATCTCTATACCTAGTTCAATCTCGTTACCGGCAAGTCTCTTTACTCGTTCCGTAATACAAGATCCCGTGGATAACACTTTAGTCACATTGCTTGCAAGGCTTGTTGTGATGTTGTATTACCGAGTGGGCCCTGAGATACCTCTCCGTCACACGGAGTAACAAATCCCAGTCTTGATCCATGCCCACTCAACAGACACCCTCGGAGATACCTGTAGAGCATCTTTATAGTCACCCAGTTACGTTATGACGTTTGATACACACAAAGTATGTTGGGGAACGTTGCATGGGAAACAAAAAATTTCCTACGCACACGCAAGATCTATCCATGGTGATGAGCATCTACGAGAGGGAGAGTTGATCTACATACCCTTGTAGATCGCTAAGCGGGAAGCGTTAAGAAACACGGTTGATGTAGTCGAACGTCTTCGCGATCCAAATCGCCGAGCGTCCCGCGATCCAATCACGATCTAGTACCGAACGGACGGCACCTCCGCGTTCAGCACACGTACAGCTCGAGGACGATCTCCGCCTTCTTGATCCAGCAAGAGGGAGCGGAGATGTAGATGAGTTCTCCGGCAGCGCGACGGCGCGGCGGCGGTGGTGGTGGAACTGTTCCACCAGGGCTTCGCCTAAGTGCTGCTGAAAACTAGAGGATTTGATCTATCGGGGAGAGAGGGCTGCACTATGGCTAAACTTTCTTGTGTTGCTGCCCTCTGTCCCCTCTAGTATATAAAGGAGGGAGGGGAGGGGCTGGCCGGCCTAGGGCTCCTCCTAGGAGTCGGACGCAAGGAGGATGAGGTGGAGGAGTCAACCTCCAATCCTACTCCTAGTAGGATTCCTTCCCTTCCCCCACTTGGACTATCCCTTTCCCACAAGTCCTGTCGCATAGGCCTTCTTGGGCCGGCCGCCCAGCCCACCAGGGGCTGGTGCACCACCCTCAGGCCCATGTGACCCACTTGGGGTGTGGTGGGCCCACTTGGTGGACCCCCGGAACCCATTCGTCACTCCCGGTACACTGCCGGAAATGCCCGAAACTTTCCCGGAGTTCAAACACCACTTTCCTATATATCAATCTTTACCTCCGAACCATTCCGGAGCTCCTCGTGACGTCCGGGATCTCATCCGGGAATCCGAACAACCTTCGGTCACCAACATACATAACTCAACTATACCGAAACGTCACCGAACCTTAAGTGTGCAGACCCTGCGGGTTCGAGAACTATGTAGACATGACCGAGACACCTCTACGGTTAATAACCAATAGCGGGACCTGGATTCCCATATTGGTTCCTACATATTCTACGAAGATCTTTATCGGTTGAACCTCTATGTCAAGGATTCAGTTAATCCCGTACGCTGTTCCCTTTGTTCTTCGGTATGTTACTTGCCCGAGATTCGATCGTCGGTATCTCTATACCTAGTTCAATCTCGTTACCGGCAAGTCTCTTTACTCATTCCGTAATACAAGATCCCGTGGCTAACACTTTAGTCACATTGCTTGCAAGGCTTGCTGTGATGTTGTATTACCGAGTGGGCCCTGAGATACCTCTCCGTCACACGGAGTAACAAATCCCAGTCTTGATCCATGCCTACTCAATAGACACCCTCGGAGATACCTGTAGAGCATATTTGTAGTCACCCAGTTACGTTGTGACGTTTGATACACACAAGGTATTCCTCCGGTGTCAGTGAGTTGCATGATCTCATGGTCATAGGAACAGATACTTGACATGCAGAAAACAATAGCAATAAGCTGACACGAACATATGCTACGTTCAAAGTTTGGGTCTTGTCCATCACATCATTCTCCTAATGATGTGATTCCATTATCAAATGACATCTCATGTCTATGGCTAGGAAACCTTGACCACCTTTGATCAACGAACTAGTCCACTAGAGGCATACTAGGGACATAGTGTTGTCTATGTATCCACACATGCAAATGAGTTTCCAGTCAATACAATTATAGCATGGACAATAAATGATTATCATGAACAATGAAATATAATAATAACTACTTTTATTATTCACTCTAGGGCATATTTCCAACAGTCTCCCACTTGCACTAGAGTCAATAATCTAGCTCACATCACTATGTGATTTACATTGTAATGAATCTAACACCCATACAGTTCTGGTGTTGATCATGTTTAGCCCTTGGAAGAGGTTTAGTCATCGGATCTGCAACATTCAGATCCATGTGCACTTTTTTCAAATATTTATGTCATCCTCCTTGATGTAATCGCGGATGGAATTGAAACGTCGCTTTATGTGTCTGGTCCTCTTGTGAAACCTTGGTTCCTTGGCTATAGCAATGGCACCAGTGTTGTGACAGAACAGAGTCATTGGGTTTAGTGCACTAGGCACTACTCCAAGATCTGACATGAACTCCTTCATCCAGACACCTTCCTTCGCCGTCTCCGAGGCAGCGATGTACTCCGCTTCGCATGTAGAATTAGCTACCATGCTTTGCTTGGAACTGCACCAGCTTACCGCACCCCCATTGATAATAAATACGTATCCGGTTTGTGGCTTAGAGTCATCCGGATCAGTGTCAAAGCTTGCATCGATGTAACCCTTTACGACGAGCTCTTGATCACCTCCATAAACGAGAAACATGTCCTTAGTCCTTTTCAGGTACTTCAGGATATTCTTGACCGCCGTCCAGTGTTCCATTCCTGGATCACTTTGAAACCTTCCGGCCATACTTATGGCAAGGCGAACATCAGGTCTTGTGCACAGCATTGTATACATGATAGAGCCTATGGCTGAAGCATACAGGACGACACTCATCTTTTCTCTATCTTCTGCAGTCACTGGGAATTGAGTCTTACTCAACTTCACACCTTGCAATACAGGCAAGAACCCCTTCTTGGACTGATCCATTTTGAACTTTTTCAAAACTTTGTCAATGTATGTGCTCTGTGAAAGTCCTATTAAGCGTCTTGATCTATCTCTATAGATCTTGATGCCTAATAAGAAAGCAACTTCTCCTAGGTCCTTCGTTGAAAAACTCTTGTTCAAATATTCCTTCACGCTTTCCAACATTTCTATATTGTTTCCAATCAGCAATATGTCATCCACATATAATATTAGAAAAGCTATAGAGCTCCCACTCACTTTCTTGTAAATACAAGCTTCTCCGTAAACTTGTATAAACCCGAACGCTTTGATCACCTCATCAAAGCGAAGATTCCAACTCCGAGATGCTTGCACCAGTCCATAAATGGATCGCTGGAGTTTGCAAACTTTGTCAGCATTCTCTGGATCAACAAAACCTTCTGGTTGCATCATATACAACTCTTCCTTAAGGAAACCGTTAAGGAACGCTGTTTTGACATCCATCTGCCAAATTTCATAATCGATAAAGGCAGCTATTGCTAACATGATTCTGACGGACTTAAGCATCGCTACGGGTGAGAAGGTCTCATCGTAGTCAACTCCTTGAACTTGTGAAAAACCCTTTGCCACCAGTCGGGCTTTATAGACGGTGACATTACCGTCCGCGTCCGTCTTCCTCTTAAAGATCCATTTGTTCTGAATGGCCTTACGCCCTTCAGGTAATACTTCCAAAGCCCATACTTTGTTTTCATACATGGATCCCATCTCGGATTTCATGGCCTCTAACCATTTCTCGGAATCCGGGCACATCATCGCTTCTCCATAGCTCGTCGGTTCATCGTTGTCCAATAACATGACCTCTAAGACAGGGTTGCCGTACCACTCAGGCGCAGTACGCGTCCTTGTTATACGAGGTTCGATAGCAACTTGATCCGAAGCTTCATGATCATCTTCATTAACTTCCTCTTCAACCGATGTAGGCTCCACAGAAACATCTTTCTGCGCTGCGCTACTCTCAGGTTGAAGTAAAGGTTCAACAACCTCATCAAGTTCTATTTTCCACCCGCTCAATTCTTTCGAGAGAAACTCTTTCTCAAGAAATGTTCCGTTTTTAGCGACAAACACTTTGCCTTCGGATCTGAGATAGAAGGTATACCCAACTGTCTCTTTTGGGCATCCTATGAAGACACATTTCTCCGCTTTGGGTTCCAGCTTTTCAGGCTGAAGCTTTTTGACATAAGCATCACATCCCAAAACTTCAAGAAACGACAACTTTGGCTTCTTGCCAAACCATAGTTCATATGGCGTCGTCTCAACGGATTTCGATGGTGCCCTATTTAAAGTGAATGAAGATGTCTCTAATGCATGACCCCAAAACGATAGAGGCAAATCGGCAAGAGACATCATAGATCGCACCATATCCAATAAGGTTCGATTATGACGTTAGGACACACCATTACGCCATGGTGTTCCAGGCGGTGTTAATTGTGAAACAATTCCACGCTGTCTTAAGTGATTGCCAAACTCATAACTCAGATATTCTCCTCCTCGATGAGATCGTAGGAATTTAATCTTCTTGTTACGATGATTCTCAACTTCACTCTGAAATTGCTTGAACTTTTCAAACGTTTCAGACTAGTGTTTCATTAAGTAAATATACCCATATCTACTTAAGTCATCAGTGAAGGTGAGAAAATAACGATATCCACCGCGCGTCTCAATGCTCATCGGACCGCACATATCAGTATGTATGATTTCCAACAAGTCACTTGCCCGTTCCATTGTTCCAGAAAATGGGGTCTTAGTCATCTTGCCCATGAGGCATGGCTCACATGTGTCAAGTGATTCAAAATCAAGTGACTCCAAAAGTCCATCAGCATGGAGCTTCTTCATGCGTTTTACACCAATATGACCTAAATGGCAGTGCCACAAGAAAGTGGTACTATCATTATCAATTCTACATCTTTTGGCATCAATGTTATGAACATGTGTATCATCACTATCGAGATTCAATAAGAATAAACCCCTCACATTGGGTGCATGACCTTAAAAGATATTACTCATATAAATAGAACAACCATTATTCTCTGATTTAAATGAGTAACCGTCTTGCAATAAACAAGATCCAGATATAATGTTCATGCTTAACGCAGGCACTAAATAACAATTATTCAGGTTCATCACTAATCCCGATGGTAATCGAAGAGCGAGCGTGCCGACGGCGATCACATCAACCTTGGAACCATTTCCCACGTGCATCGTCCCTTTGTCCATTGCCAGCCTCCGTCTATTCCGCAGTTCCTGTTTTGAGTTGCAAATGTGAGCAACCGCACCGGTATCAAATACCCAGGCACTACAACGAGAGTTGGTAAGGTACACATCAATAACATGTATATCATATATACCTTGTTTGTTGTTGGCCGCCTTCTTGTCAGCCAAATACTTGGGGAAGTTCTGCTTCCAGTGACCAGTTCCCTTGCAATGAAAGCACTCAGTTTCTGGCTTGGGTCCAGCCTTGGGTTTCTTCACGGGAGGGGCAACTGCTTTGCCACTCTTCTTGGAGTTACCCTTCTTACCCTTGCCATTCTTCTTGAAACTAGCGGTTTTATTGACCATCAACACTTGATGCTCCTTCTGAATCTCAGACTCAGCGACTTTCAACATCGCAAACAGCTCGGCGACTGACTTGTTCATCCCGTGCATGTTAAAGTTCAGCACGAAGCTCTTGTAGCTAGGTGGCAATGATTGAAGAACTCTGTCAGTGATCGCCTCTGCTGGAAGGGGCATTCCCAATTTAGCTAGAAGGGTGGAATACCCAGACATTTTGAGTATGTGTTCACTGACAGTCTGAGGAATCATGCAAACGTTAACCATCTCTGTGTTATAAACCATTTAACTAGTGACGAATGTATCTCATAGCATAACATCAATTCGAGTCGATTCAACACAAATGTTCTTCTAACATTGTGCCCTCAAAATTGCCGGCATAGCCATCCCCATGATCAGGAAAATAGGATCATCATGCTATACTTGAGCCAGTCTTAGAGGCCAGACTAGGAATACATTTTACCGTTTATTATTCCACACGTGCATATGAGTCTTCCTTCGAGCCTCGTGGTTATTGCAGACTCGAGAACCATAGTAGTTATAGCATGGAACATAAACCTAATTATGAACAGGGAGATAATCAATAACATTTATTATTGCCTCTAGGGCATATCTCCTACAGGCGGATCCCTGCGATCCCCCGCCGGTGACCTCGTCAGAAGCGGAGGGACGAGCGAGAGCAGTGGAGCAGCGCGAGCTTGAAACGCAGAGCGGCGAGAGGGAGAAGACAGCGGGAAGAGGAGAGTGCTAACTACCTCCTCCCCTCCCCCTCCCCTTATAAATAAGGGGGCGAAGGCCAGGGGACGTGGGGATTAACTGCGCCCACTCCCCCGGGTAAGGGGGCGAAGGCTAGGGGACGTGGGGATTAACTGCGCCCACTCCCCCGGAGAACCCACGGGGCGTGTACACGACGGGCCGTGATCGCCGGGGCCCAGCCGCAAAGGATCCGCGCCCACGGCCCGATGCCTACCAGGCTAGGCCTGCGGCGACGTCCCATCATGTCCCCAGGGGCGGGGCACATGGCGCCATGCGTGGCGTACCGCAGCCCGAAGCACGCCCCGAAGCATCGCGACGGGACACGAGGCGTCGGGCGTGGCTGCCGGCATGCCTGGCTGGTCGGGCTGTCCCCCCGGGGCATGGGTGTTAGATGAAGCCGCCGACTCCCCTTCGTCGGGAGGACTCGGGCCCCCGCCGGCTTTGGGGACTACTGACGGGGTTATTACCCCTAGGTATGCCAAAGCGGGGGAGTTCAAGCTTTTTTGAAGATTACATGGCCTACGGTCCACGGCCGGCTGGCATAAGGCCGACTGCTCAGGGGCCAGCCAGCCTCCGGCTGGCGGTCCCGCGGCCGGTCCATCCGCTGACAAATGAGCGGGCAGGCATCTGTCTCCTCCCGCCGTACCCGCGTGTGGCGACAAGACACGGCCTCCCTTGACAGGTCCCGCATGGCTACAGCGGCCGCTGATGGAGGGGCGCGTGTGGCTACAGTCTGGGCGGTCGTACCGCTGACTGCGGCCGATCGTGACCGGGCGGGGCGACCGTGCGGCCACGCCCCCGTCCACTCCATTACCTGCCCCGGCGTGGCTACAGCGCAACCGGCCGTACCGGAGACCGCGGCCGGCTGCCGCAAGACGACACCGCGAGATGCAGCCCATGTCGCGGCAGGTGGGCGAGGGCTAATAGCAGCGGTCGGCTGGCTGGCCCCAGTCCTCGACGGGACCGCGCAGCCGACGGGCCCTACAGGCGACGAGACGACTCCGCTGGTGGGACCCCTGGCCGGCTAGAGAGGCTGTCAGCCCCCCCCTCCAGTACCATTTATGTATATTGTAAGCCAGGGGGCTGGCCTATAAAACCCCCCGAGGCCCCTCATGCACGGGGCAAGCATTCTCAGCACCTTGCACTCACCCCCATACGTAGAGAGGCAGGAGGAGCCAGCTGGCCCCTTCTTCCTCCTGTAGCCAACAGCTCAAGGAGCACCATTGTAGTTCCCTGAGTCTATCAACTAGGCAGGCAGCACTAGGGGTGTTACCTCCCATAGAGGGCCCCGAACCTGGGTACATCGCGTGTCCCCCACCGCTTCTGCTCAATCCCGCTCCCGGAGTCCAACGGCGTCCTTCGGCCCCAACCACTCTCGATAAGCCACCCATTGCTTCTGTTGTGAGAAAATGACAACATGTCTTACATATTCTGGATAATAAAAAATACCACATGCGGCAACTCCCCAAAGACACAGGGGCAAAAGAAGAAGGAGGACACAAACAATGATCTGGGCCGCTGCTATCTAATTCTTGATGGATTGCTGGGCGCGGAGTTCCTCAATCTCCTTCTTCATCACCTTCATGACCTCCATCTCCTGTTGCCTCTCCTCCACCATCTTCCGCATTGCAGCCATGGCGCATGATTTTTGCTGGAGAGGGTTGATGCTCTCCCTCCCATACGCATGAAGTTCCTTGACACGCGCCACATATTCCTTCACCAGCCCCTCGCGCTCGATGTGGAGCTTCGCCAATTCTTCCAAAATTTCGTTGGCGAGGTCTTTCAGCCTCCCCTCCGAGGCACTTTTCTTCTCGAGCAGCTTCTTCCAGGTGACGGTCTGCTCCGTTTGCTCGTCGCGCTCGTTGCGGAGCTTCGCCTTCTCGCCCGTAAGTTTCATGATGAAGCCGATCGCCTTGTTAAGAGAGGCGTTGCTCTTATCCAATAGCTTCACCAAGGCGTCGATCACCTCCTCCTTCTTATCGAGCTCAGAGCACATGTCGTCGATGGCTGAGGAATCTAACACTGCTAGCTCGTCCAGTTCGCCTCTGAGGCGAATGCGCTTGTGATTGTGAGAGCCCTCGCCTCTCCACGAAAGATCCTCCTAGGCCTCCGCGGCACCGCGGTACACCTCTACTGTGGCAAACGCGGTGTGGCTGGAGCTCTCTGGTGCTTACCTGGTGCGGTGGCGGGACCTCTATGTTGCTTATGCAGCCTTGGTCTTTCTTCCCTGGTTATATCTCGATCTAGAACCCCCCCTCCTATCGGCCATGGAAGACGGAAGGAACGACTAACCATAAAGGCATGTTTTTTTTATGATGAGGAGAGGGATGTGCGTTAATTTCCGAGTAGGTGTTTTTATAGCCTACTAGTAAACAGCTGCTAAGTGGGAACACATTTAGGTTTGGTAAGTTTGAACTGATTTGCAATAAATTAAAGCATGGTAATTTGGAATGTGATGGGAAACAAGCTCAAAATTTATGGATGGTTTTGTTTCCAAAGCCCGAAACACTTTATGTTTTTTAGAAACCGTATGGGATGGCGTACGTGGGCCTGCGTTCTTGGATGTGTGTACGTGTCTGCCCACTATCACACATGGTCCACACATCCTCATCGTGCCGGATGGATGGTCCGGCGCGCCTCCCATGGGTGCCATACGACGGTTGACAAGAAGTGGCACCCTTCCCAGTGATCCACGTTGTACATGTGCTAAGCATGCCACATAAGTAAAAAAAATGACATGGCACAACAATTAAGGAGGAGAGAGCGTGCCTTGGGCACCGACATAGCATGGATTTGCATTTAATTAACCTAATTAATCAATTCCTACCAAAAGGTTGATATGCAACATTTCCATACAATTATAATAAAACAGGCTAAAAAGGAAGCGTTGGCGGCCTTTCGACGACGGTCTGTGATACGTCCATTTTGCATCATGCTTTTATATTGATATTTATTGCATTATGGGCTGTTATTACACATTATGGTACAATACTTATGCCTTTTCTCTCTTATTTTACAAGGTTTACATGAAGAGGGAGAATGCCGGCAGCTGGAACTCTGGACTGGAAAAGGAGCAAATATGAGAGACCTATTCTGCACAACTCCAAAAGTCCTGAAAAGTTACGGAGAATTATTTTGGAATATATAAAAAATATTGGGTGAAAGAAATACCAGAGGGGACCCACCAGGTGGTCACAAGCCAGGGGGGCACGCCCTACCCCCCTGGGCGCGCCCCTGTGGCTTGTAGGCCCCCTGGCAGGCCTCCGGTGCCCATATTCTGCTATATTGAGGGTTTTGACCTGGAAAAAATCATAAGAGAGATTTCGGGACGAAGTGCCGCCGTCTCGAGGCGGAACCTGGGCAGAAGCAATCTAGGGCTCCGGCGGAGCTGTTCTGCCGGGGAAACTTCCCTCCCGGAGGGGGAACTCGAAGCCATCGTCATCACCAACGATCCTCTCATCGAGAGGGGGTCAATCTCCATCAACATCTTCACCAGCACCATCTCCTCTCCAAACCCTAGTTCATCTCTTGTATCCAATCTCTATCTCAAAACCTCAGATTGGTACCTGTGGGTTGCTAGTAGTGTTGATTACTCCTTGTAGTTGATGCTAGTTGGTTTACTTGGTGGAAGATCATATGTTCAGATCCTTAATGACAATTAATACTCCTCTGATTATGAACATGAATATGCTTTGTGAGTAGTTACGTTTGTTCCTGAGGACATGGGATAAGTCTTGTTATAAGTAATCATGTGAATTTGGTATTCGTTCGATATTTTGATGAGATGTATGTTGTCTCTCCTCTAGTGGTGTTATGTGAACGTCGACTACATGACACTTCACCATTATTTGGGCCTAGGTGAAGGCATTGGGAAGTAACAAGTAGATGATGGGTTGCTAGAGTGACCGAAGCTTAAAACCTAGTTTATGCGTTGCTTCGTAAGGGGCTGATTTGGATCCATATGTTTCATGCTATGGTTAGATTTATCTTAATTCTTCTTTCGTAGTTGCGGATGCTTGCGAGAGAGGTTAATCATAAGTGGGAGGCTTGTCCAAGTAAGGGCAGCACCCAAGCACGGGTCCACCCATATATCAAATTATCAAAGTAACGAACGCGAATCATATGAGCATGATGAAAACTAGCTTGACGGGAATTCCCATGTGTCCTCGGGAGCGCTTTGCTTTATATAAGAGTTTTTCCAGGCTTGTCCTTTGCTACAAAAAGGATTGGGCCACCTTGCTTCACCTTTGCTACACTTGTTACTTGCTATCTGTTACGAATTATCTTATCATACAACTATCTGTTATCGATAATTTCAGTGCTTGCAGAGAATACCTTGCTGAAAACCGCTTGTCATTTCCTTCTGCTCCTCGTTCGGTTCGACACTCTTACTTATCGAAAGGACTACAATAGATCCCCTATACTTGTGGGTCATCAAGACTCTTTTCTGGCGCCGTTGCCGGGGAGTGAAGCGCCTTTGGTGAGTGGAATTTGGTAAGGAAAAATTTATATAGTGTGCTGAAATTTTCTGTCACTTGTTACTATGGAAAATAATCCTTTGAGGGGCTTGTTTGGGGTATCTTCACCTCGACCGGAAGCACAAAGAGTAGCTCCTCAACCTACTGAACCTACTGAAAATATTTATTATGAAATTCCTTCGGGTATGATAGAGAAACTGCTAGCTAATCCTTATGCAGGAGATGGAACACTACATCCTGATTTGCATCTAATCTATGTGGATGAAGTTTGTGGATTATTTAAGCTTGCAGGTTTGCCCGAGGATGATGTCAAGAAGAAGGTCTTTCCTTTATCTTTGAAGGAGAAGGCATTGACATTGTATAGGCTATGTGATGATATTGGATCATGGAACTACAACCGATTGAAATTGGAATTTCATCAGAAGTTTTATCCTATGCATCTGGTTCATCGTGATCGGAATTATATTTATAATTTTTGGCCTCGTGAAGGAGAAAGTATCGCTCAAGCTTGGGGGAGGCTTAAGTCAATGTTATATTCATGCCCCAATCATGAGCTCCCAAGAGAAATTATTATTCAGAATTTTTATGCTCGGCTTTCTCGTAATGATCAATCCATGCTCGATACTTCTTGTACTGGTTCCTTTATGAAGAAGGATATTGAATTCAAATGGGACTTATTGGAAAGAATTAAACGCAACTCTGAAGATTAGGAACTCGACGAAGGTAAGGAGTCAGGTATAAACCTTAAGTTTGATTGTGTTAAATCCTTTATAGACACCGATGCTTTTCGTGAATTTAGCACTAAATATGGACTTGACTCTGAGATAGTAGCTTCTTTCTGTGAATCTTTTGCTGCTCATGTTGACCTCCCTAAGGAGAAGTGGTTTAAATATCATCCTCCCGTTGAAGTGAAAGTAGTTGAACCTATTAAAGTTGAAGAGGAAACTATTATTTATAATGTCGATCCTGTTATTCCTGCTACTTATATTGAGAAACCACCTTTTCCTGTTAGAATAAAGGAACATTCTAAAGCTTCAACTGTGGTTCGTAAGAGCTATGTTAGAACACCTACACCCCTGAACAAATTAAAGTTGAACATAGTATTGCTATGGTTAAAGATCTCTTGGTTGATAATATTGATGGGCATGCTATTCATTTCTGTGATGAAGCTGCTAGAATTGCTAGACCGGATACTAAAGATAAACATAGACCTATTGTTGGCATGCCTGTTGTTTCTGTTAAAATAGGAGATCATTGTTATCATGGCTTATGTGATGTGGGTGCTAGTGTGAGTGCAATTCCCTACACCTTATATCAGGAAATTATGAATGATATTGCACCAGCTGAATTAGAGGAAATTGATGTCTCCATTAAGCTGGCTAATAGAGATACTATAGAACCTATTGGGATTGTTAGAGATGTTGAAGTCTTGTGTGGGAAAATTAAATATCCTACTGATTTTCTTGTTCTTGGTTCCCCGCAAGATGATTTTTGTCCTATTATATTTGGTAGACCTTTCTTGAATACTGTTAATGCTAAGATAGATTGTGAGAAAGAAACTATTACTGTAAGTTTTGGGGATGTGTCTCATGAGTTTAATTTCTCTAAATTTCGTAGACAACCCGATGACAAAGAATGGCCTAGTAAGAATGAAATTATTGGTCTTGCTTCTATTGTCGTGCCTCCTACTGATCCTTTAGAACAATATTTGCTAGATCATGAAAACGATATGCATCTGAATGAAAGGAATGAAATAGATAAGATTTTCTTTGATCCTCCACCCAAGGGTGATCCCGTGTTTGAGCTTAAGCAATTACCGAATACTTTGAAATACGCTTATCTTGATGAAAAGGAGATATATCCTGTTATTATTAGTGCTAACCTTTCAGAGCATGAAGAAAAGAGATTATTGAAAACTCTGAGGAAGCACCGTGCTGCTATTAGATATACTCTTGATGATCTTAAGGGCATTAGTCCCACTCTATGCCAGCATAAAATTAATATGGAGCCTGATGCTAAACCAGTTGTTGATCACCAACGACGGTTAAATCCTAAAATGAAAGAAGTGGTAAGAAATGAAATATTAAAGCTTCTGGAGGCAGGTATAATTTATCCTATTACTGATAGTAGATGGGTTAGTCCCGTTCATTGTGTCCCTAAGAAGGGAGGTATGACTGTTGTTCCCAATGATAAGAATGAATTGATCCCGCAAAGAATTGTTACAGGATATAGAATGGTAATTGATTTCAGGAAATTAAATAAAGCTACTAGGAAAGATCATTACCCTCTACCTTTTATTGATCAAATGCTAGAAAGACTATCCAAACACACACACTTCTGCTTTCTAGATGGTTATTCTGGTTTCTCTCAAATACCTGTGTCGAAAGAGGATCAAGAAAAGACCACTTTTACTTGTCCTTTCGATACCTTTGCTTATAGACATATGCCTTTTGGTTTATGCAATGCACCTGCTACCTTTCAAAGATGTATGATGGCTATATTCTCTGACTTTTGTGAAAAGATTGTTGAGGTTTTCATGGATGATTTCTCCGTTTATGGAACTTCTTTCGATGATTGCTTGAGCAACCTTGATCGAGTTTTGCAGAGACGTGAAGAAACTAATCTTGTCTTGAATTGGGAGAAGTGCCACTTTATGGTTAATGAGGGCATTGTCTTGGGACCCAAAATCTCCAAAAGAGGTATTGAAGTTGATAAAGCTAAAGTTGATGCTATTGAAAAAATGCCGTGCCCTACGGATATCAAAGGTATAAGAAGTTTCCTTGGTCATGCTGGTTTCTATAGGAGGTTTATTAAAGACTTCTCTAAGATTTCTAGGCCTCTCACTAATCTTTTGCAAAAAGATGTTCGATTCGTTTTTGATGATGATTGTGTAGAAGCATTTGAAATTCTTAAAAGAGCCTTGATTACTGCACCTGTTGTTCAACCACCTGATTGGAACCTACCCTTTGAAATTATGTGTGATGCTAGTGATTATGCTGTTGGTGCTGTTCTAGGACAAAGAGTTGATAAGAAATTAAATGTTATCCATTATGCTAGTAAAACTCTAGACAGTGCTCAAAGAAACTATGCTACCACTGAAAAGGAATTTTTAGCAGTTGTGTTTGCTTGTGATAAGTTCAGACCTTATATTGTTGATTCCAAAGTAACTGTTCACACTGATCATGCTGCTATTAAATATCTTATGGAAAAGAAAGATGCTAAACCCAGACTTATTAGATGGGACATGCGTAATCGCGCGCATGACACGCCCATGGAACATCTCCATCTCTCTGCCTTACCACTGGTAGCGAATTCCACGCACGATCTTCCCCCACAAGATATCACGGTGGCGTTGCTCTACTTCGTCGGGACGTCATCTCCGCCGACGAGGCGCTTGAGCCTCTGCACATAATAGTCGGGATCGTCGATGGAATGGCCGCAGGCGAGCTTGATGAAGCTGCCCATATACCCGCTCATCAATGAATTGCATATGGATTTTGCCCATTCTTGGCGGGGCATCAGGCTGTGAAGGGCACCGGTGACGGTGACTCTTCAGGTGGGTCGTCGATCATGCCGACAAGCAGCTCTGGATATTGTGCGCGGTGGATGGCAAGCAACTCTTCATACTTCCCCTGCAATAAGACCACTACGTGCCCAAGGAACGGCACAGAGAGATCGGTGCCGATGGGTCACGGTGCCACTGGCTCCATCTCCTCGTCGAAGATGTAATCCAAGAAGGGTTGGGGGTCGCTGTCGGCCGTCCAGCTTTGGTTTCCTGGCAAGGTGCCGACGTCGACCTCCGAGCTTTGGTTGCCTGGCAAGGGGCCGACGTCGAGCTTTGGTTGCCTAGCAAGGGGCCGCTGTCGTCCTCTGAGCTTTTGTTGCCTGGCAAGGGACCGATGTCGACCTCCGAGCTTTGGTTGCCTGGCATACTTGGAATAATTAATGTAAGATAGGTGTGGACTAGATCTGTGCACAGTGTCGCTGCGTTGCCGGAAGGGTCATATGGAGCTAGCCACTCGCTCGTGGAGGGAAACTGACGAAGGAAGAGGCGTGAAGCGTTGGCGTCGATTGTGGGACACGCGTATAACACCATTAATTTCTGCACTGGAGCGTCTCTGTTCGTAGGTACCAGCTCGTGCACGCCATCACTGGTTGTGCAGGGGCCGGTTTCGGGGTTTCTCCTAGTTTATTATGCATGTAAATAGTTTATTGAGGTAGCCGGTTATGTAATTGCATTTTTAATTTGGTTATGCATCTTGTATTGTTTTTTCGCAAATACGCGAAGCTTGCATACCATTGCATTCGTTATGCATCTTGTATTTGTAAGCAAATCACATAGCGATTGATTAAACCAACAAACAGGAGAGTGATGATTTGAACAATCATAGACAAGTGTTCACCAGCAATCGTTTGCCCACACCACACACAGCTTATTAGCAGAAATCGTGTGTACTATTATCGGTCTTCACACACAATTCAGATAACTGACCTGTTGGCCCGCTATCACACACATCTTGTTACGCCAAATTGTTTATGTTATTTTGGCTCATCGCACACAGTTCATCCGAATGACCTGTACGTTGTATATAGCTTGCACTACTGCAGGATGGTCCAAAGACGACGCATCCATTAGAGACCCTTCGACGAAACTGTGTAAGATGCATGAATCGCAAATGGTATAGTTATAGCTCCGTCCCCAATAACAGAAACTGTGTGCGATGGCGGATCCATCAAATACGATTCAAAAAAAAGTTGCATCCGCAATCTGTGAGTGTCATGCTCTGTCAATATCTGTTGCAGGAGTTGTCATTCTCTGTTACTAGAGTTGTCAATCTCAGATGCAGGAGTTGTCAGTTGCAGCCATTCTCGCTGTGTCAAGCTTGTGACTTGCGTTGTATCAGGTTGGTAACAGCTTGTATCTCGATAGGACTGAATGTAGCCAGGAGTTGTCTTAGGTTAGTCTAATGTGCCAAAACGTTAGTCAAACCACCTAGGTTGTGTTTGTTCTGGAGAGTTCAGCTAGTCCGAGTGATCTGGGTTATCCTACATTTAATCCCTGTTTCGATCTTTTTATCGACTATAGGGGTTTTGTAGCAGCCCAGAGTTTGATAGGTGAGATATTTATTTAAAGACGGAGGTACGTTCTATTTCTTTTCCTTTGTTTTATTCTGGCTGGATGGTGTACTAGCTTGGTTTGGCTGGCACTATTGGGTATCGTGGGCGTCTCATCCCTTGGAGGTTAGGGTATTGAAAACACATTGAATAGAGATCCGAATCGAATACAGCAAACAGTTCACCAAGATAAACTGTTTGCGATGGGACAAAATAACGCAAACGGTTAACAAAATACAAGTGTGTGCGATGTACGACATACATTTAACCATGATAAACTGTTTGCGCTGATCCAGCAGAACACAAACGATTGGCCAGATGATTATGTGTGTGATAGACGGCGTACAGGTCAGCCGGATGAACTGTTTGCGATGACATAAAATAACACAAACTATTACCTAGATCAAGATGTGTGAGATAGACGGCAAACACGTTGCTCGTATGAATTGTTTCCAATGAGACAATAGTACAAACGGTTGCTCAGATCAAGATGTGTGTGATGTACAGCGTACAGGTCACTCTCGGATGTGTTGTGGGCAAACGATTGCTGGTAAAGAACTGCCAGTGATTGATGAAATCATCACCGACAGATTCGGTAGTTTAATCCATATGCGGTGTGATTTTCTCAATCTGCGCACTAACATCTATGCTTTGTGTAGAAGAACATGATTGCATAACCAAATTAAACATGCGAATGCATAAGTGACTACACACATAACATTGGCACACCTAATAAACAATTACACACATAACAACATGATTGCATAACCTAATTAAGCATCCAACTAGTTAAGTGACTACACACATAACATTGGCACACACCTCAATAAACTATTACATGCATAATAAACTTAGCCTACTAAAACTATAACTATTTCGGCACAGAGTGAGTATGGGAAACGATCATCAAATCATCTACTTCCTGTGATGATTGCCACCACTACTCTACTTGTGGTTCGATCCCTCGACGTCTTCAGGTATGAGGCACTTCCTCATGTCAACGATCTGCCTGAACATCTCGTAGCATGTGTACGCTTCCTGATATGTCCATTTTGCATCATGATTTCCTACTGTTATTTATTATGTTTTGTTGAATAATAATGTTTTAGGGAGTGATTCTAATGCCTTTTCTCTCATAACATGCAAGGTTTACACAAAGAGGGAGAATACCGGCAGCTGGAATTCTGGACCTGAAAAAGCACATCAGAGATACTTATTCTGCACATCTCCAATGAAGCTGAAACTTTACGGAGAATATATTTAGAATTAATGAAAAATACTGGAGCAAAGAACTACCGGAGGGCCCCACCCTGGTGGGCACAAGATACCAGGGCGCGCCAGGCCCCCCAGGCACGCCCTGGTGGGTTGTGCCCTCCTCGGCCCACCTCCGGCACCCATCTTCTGGTATATAGGGTCTTTTGACCTAGAAAAAATAAGGAGAGGACGTTCGGGACAGAACACCGCCGTCTCGAGGCGGAACTTGGGCCGGAGCACTTTTGCCCTCCGGCGGAGCGATTCTGCCGGGGGAACTTCCCTCCCGGAGGGGGAAATCGAAGCCATCATCATCACCAACACTCCTCTCATCTTTGGGAGGCCAATCTTCATCAAGATCTTCAACAGCACCATCTCCTCTCAAACCCTAGTTCATCTCTTGTGTTCAATCTTTGTACCGGAACCTCAGATTGGTACTTGTGGGTGACTAGTAGTGTTGATTACATAGTGTAGTTGATTACTATATGGTCTATTTGGTGGAAGATTATATGTTCAGATCCATTATGCTATTCAATACCCCTCTGATCTTGAGCATGAATATTATTTGTGAGTAGTTACCTTTGTTCTTGAGGTCACGGGAGAAGTCATGTTGCAAGTAATCATGTGAATTTGATATGTGTTCGATATTTTGATGATATGTATGTTGTGATTCCCTTAGTGGTGTCATGTGAACTTCGACTACATGACACTTCACCATCCTTGGGCCTAAGGGAATGCATTGTGGAATAGTTATTAGATGATGGGTTGCTAGAGTGACAGAAGCTTAAACCCTAGTTTATGCGCTACTTCGTAAGGGGCTGATTTGGATCCAAACGTTTAATGTTATGGTTAGATTTTATCTTAATACTTTACTCGTAGTTGCGGATGCTTGCGAGGGGGTTAATCATAAGTGGGAGGTTGTTCAAGTAAGAACAGCACCCAAGCACCGGTCCACCCACATATCAAATTATCAAAGTAGCGAACACGAATCAAACCAACATGATAAAAGTGACTAGATGAAATTCCGTGTACCCTCAAGAACACTTTGCTTATTACTAGAGACTGTTCTGGCCTGTCCTTTGCCACAAAAGGATTGGGCTACCTTGCTGCGCCTTATTTATCATTACCGTTACTTGCTCGCTACCAATTATCTTGCTATCAAACTATCTATTACCTACAATTTCAGTGCTTGCAGAAATTACCTTGCTTTAAACCGCTTTTCATTTCCTTCTGCTCCTCGTTGGGTTCGACACTCTTACTTATCGAAAGAACTACGATTGATCCCCTATACTTGTGGATCATCACTTCCGTGGCCACGGTCTAGAGGTGATGTTCATCCAGTCTCTTCACCCAGGCCTTGTGCCAGGCATGCTTGTTCTTGTCGCACTCAGCCTTCATGCCTTCGTAGTTGGGGTTGATGATGGCCTCGGCCAGGTCAACGTGGGAGTCCAAGTCCTTCTTATTTCCCCAGACCTTGTAGTGGCCACGGATGTCGACAAGCTTCTCGCAGGCTAAGCCCAAAGTCTTGAGCACCTTTGGATCGTTGGTGGTGTCACTGTTGTAGCGACGTGCTATACAAACGGTTTTAACCGATTTCTGTGACGTAGTTGTAAACCATGACCTTGCATGTGTGGGCGATAGGGGGGTCCATCCCACACGACAAGGAAAACCCGTCGGCGATGGTGACCAACGAACGCAAATGATCTAGAAAACATAATCGTGTGCGGTGCATGATATCATCGCACACGTTTCCCGAAAAATTTACACGTGGGATCGTCTTTGGATCGGACACGGTTTCCTGTTGGCTCACCTGTGAGATAAGGTGCTATCCCAAAAGTTTGAGGAGCTCCTACGCACATGTACAAGTGATGCAAATCATTTACGATTTCTTATGTATCACCAGCGTTTTAGTTTATTTCTCGTGTGTTTTTCCTATAGATCACAGGCGGTTGCGCTATGAGTTGCATGTGCTTTTACTGTTCGTCACAGGCGGTTGCGCTATGAGTTACGTGTGCTTTTCCTATGGATCACAGGCGGTTGCGCTATGAGTTGCATGTGCTTTTTTTCTTTGAATCGCAGATGCTTAGTTGCTTGAACCGTGTGCGCTGAAAAGGCACGCTTATTGTAATATATCGCAGTTGAATCACCCTGCAAATAGCAAATTTGCCACAATATGCTATCGACAAATAGTGTCCACATGAAGTACATTCATCATAATTCGGCACAATATGCAATTGAACGAATAGTGTCCACAGGAAGAACATTCATCATAATTCGCGACAATATGCAATTGAGCAAATGCTAGCACTAGTGCAGGCGCCTGCTATACAAACGGTTTTTAACCCCTTTCCGTGACGTAGTTTCAAACCGTCGCCTTGCATGTGTGGGCGATAGGGGGGGGTCTATCGCACACGACATGAAAAACCCGTTGGCGATGCTTGTTCCCGGTCACACACGATAGACAAAATTATGTCGTGTGCGATTGGAAGGACTATCACAAACAGGTATTTAGGAGAAATCGTGTGAGATGTGCATACCATCCCACACAGTGAATCCCAAACATACGTTTCCGTTCGTATTGTACATCACACACAATTTTCTGCTTAACATCGTTTGTGTTAGGGTGGCCAAAACGCACGGTGCCTAGAAGAAACATAGGGCTGTCCATCACACACACGTTTTCTGTGAAAACATTTTCGAATGGGTTTTCTAACACACAGTTTGCGCCCGGAAATCGTGTGTGATTGTTCACTGATCCAACACGCCAATTTTCCAGCAAGCATGTGGGTTTGTTGAGGTCATCGCTGACGGTGTTCTATGACAAACCGTCTGCAATATGAAACCCCAATAATCAGGCTAATTGCTCTATTATTTATAATCCAGCTAGTGAACAAATTGATACTTCAGATCAAGCACATAATATATTTTATTTCGTATTATGACAACCAAGATTTCATAATTGAAATACATCAGAGTACAACATCATATAGGCATATACTACCTACCTACCCAATTACATGACAGGAGCGAGTTTCACATGCAACATCTAAAACCTTTGGAAAATAGCATCATATACAGTAAATAGATAGATGAATCTTGTCTAGAAAATTGTTGAAGCGGAAGGCAAATATTGAGCCTTCACTGATGTCGAAGGTTCTTGCAACTTTATGCCAGTTCCTGTGGATGGTTGCCCGCCCATCCTTCATCCTCTTGAGGAAGATTTCAAGATTATACCGTGGGTGCTGTATGAATACCTTCCGCGCCTCTTGACCATACAGGTGGTTTGAGACGTACTCATCGATGAACTGCTTTGGAAAGGACTGGAAACAAAGATATGCGTAAATTTCATTTCTAAAAATTGAAATGTCACTAAGGGACCTGGTGCCTAATTTCATGGTATCTTTCTTGGAAAAAGACAAGGTAAAAGAGATAGTACCATCCTATAGTTCACTGACGTCTTCTTCATTGTGCAGACAAACAGCTTGTTGTTTTTCGTCGCAAGTTTCTTTATCTTAACAATCTTTTTGAGTTTCTTGATTTGACTGATATTCATGAACACATCATTTCCCCACATACAAAATGGGTCGAACAGTGGGTCCAAACCTCTTAGGGCAGCACCTACATGTGCAATACCAAATTATTGTTAGAAACCTAAATATTAGAATGGTTCCTGCAATGGCACAATAATGTGCTATTAGCCAAAGGATCATGAAAGTGCAAACCTCGATGGTAAACCTTAGTGTCTCCCATTGTTCCCCAAGTAATGTGTTTAAGAATAGATATTGATCAGTAAAATCTGTTAATGAAAGATAAACGCATTGCATATCCAACATATGAATTCAAGCCACATGGAAAAGACAAGCGTGCTAAGAACTATGAAATATAGCAATTGTAGGTTTCACGTGCATAACAAAACAAAATTGTACCAACAATAATTGAACATGACATTGCAGATGATCACAAAAACAACTGAACCAAACAGTTAACTGAGCATTACATTGCACAATACAACATAGTAGTAGAAGGTCAGATTGCATAGTAGCATTACATTGCATATTTCACTATAGTTTCTTAAGGAAAGGCAGGAGCAGCACATGCAGTAGGTAAAACAAACATGCGTAACAGGCGTAGCTAGCTGAACACAGGTCATTAGTAATTAAGCTTAAAAAATAAGATATTCCTCATCGTTGGAGATATCGATAACGATGGGCTTGGAAGAGGGCGAGGCCTCCACATCGTGGGTGCCCTCCTCGTAGTGGTGAGTTGCCTCAGCCTGTCCGGGCACCAAACTGCCCGCTATGGAGTTGAGGAAAGCATGGGCACGCTGAGAAAACAACACGGAGTCGTCATCGAAGGCAATAGCGGAGCCCTGGAGAAAACACAATGATCTGTTGTTCAAAGCAGCCAACCGCGTGGCGGCATCCGCGCGAGGCGTCGATGGTGGCCTCGACGTCTAGATGCTTCTCCAAGATCTGGAGGTCAGCACGCATGGCAGCCATCGGGGAATCATCTGCGCGTGCGGTCGCGATTTGCTTCTCCGCTGCCAGGTGCTCCTTGAGATCCTGGCTATACTGCGTGCACCATGTCTTTCGGCGGCGATTATGTGGGGGGTGGGCCGTTGATTTTGGTGGAATGTGTCACACCGGCGGTCGGGCCATGTGGAATGGAGGAGGGGGGAGGGGGTATGGGGAAGGTTTGGATTACCTGACTATGAGTAGATGGATTAGATTGAGCATGAGGAAGGAGCATCGCCGGCGAGGAGGCGGCGCTACAAGCAAGTAGTGAAGGTTTGAACTTAGGAAATTAAGGGGGGAGCAGGGGGAATGGGAAATGTGGCTTTTGGTTGGTACGAGGGGCGGGGGAGGTAGATATTTGCACGGCAGCCCAAAATTTCGTTCGGTGCGGCGAAAAAGTAGCGCGCACAGTCACATCGGACACAATACCTTTACCATAACTGTGTGCAATATTCAACAACACAAACGTATGCTATAGTTTATCCCATGTGTGATGAGACTGAACGTGGAAATTTTGGTCTCCAAGCTTCCGGCGTAAGATATCGGATAGTACATTGCACACGGTACTTGCATTTCATGTTCATTTGGAAGAAAAAATGGGGATACAGCGGCAAATTTTGAGCCGAATTTCCTTCGTTACATTGGTCATTGCTTAGTTTAACAACACTTGCAAATTTGAGTAGTACTAGACAAAAGAGCCTACAACAGTGCCCGCACTTACTTAATCGAGCAACTAATAAACATTAGTTAATTGCCTTAAACATTACTCTAACAAAACACCATCGCTCTAGATAGAGACAAATATTTCGCCTGGCATTCGTCGATCTCCGCCGCCTCCTCGATGACCTGCTCCCGCTCGACGAACTCCAGGGAAAGGAGATCCATCACCACATACTCCAGAATCTCGCAGTCTTCGTCCACCATCTCTTTGGATAAGGCCGCCATGAGCCGGGCGTGGGCGGCCTTGCTCTGGGCATGGACGGCCACAATCTTGGCTAGGGAGGTCGCCGACGAACGAACGCCTGCTTGAGCACACTCAGCGATTACCAACTCAATGGAGGTGGGTTGTCGACCAGTGTCGGAGAAGGCAGATGTGATTTGTGCAGCGACCGACACGAGATGGGCATGGGCGGCCTCGGGATGGGACTGGGCGTCCGCCATTAGGGCTACGGTGACCGCCGAGGAACTGGCAGCTGATGTGCCGTTCTCGCCATTTGCTATCCCCGTCGCGGTTGTTGCTGCTGCCCTCTTAGCTGCAGCAGCTGCCCTTTCAGTTGATGCAGCCGCTCTGTCGGAGGTAGTGGCCGCGTTCAAGCATGTTGAGAGCACGCTCATGGCTGATGCGGCCGCGCTCGGGCCGGAGTCGGTTGCTGAAGTTTCCCTCACGACGGGGATCCACGTCCCCATCTTTCACCGATGACGATTGAAAAGTAAAATGGTCTGAGGAGTCAGTGCGGTAAACTGGCCGGCGGTGTACTGCAGCCGACAAAGCTTCCGGCCTAAGACATGCATTATGAGGATTGGCCTAAGATATTTTGTACTGCATCACACACGATTCATGAACGTCAACTGTTTGTGAAAGACTTAATTTTCAAAATGTTTTTAAAACAAAAAATGAGGTTAATTCGACAAAGGGCGGTGTTTGGATTGCAATAAGATTTATGTGAAGTGAACACTGAGCAATAGCTGTGTCGTGCTAAAATATGGAATTATTCAGGGTCTGTTTGTCATTTTTATAAATTAATTGAGTTTTCTAGACATTTAATGTGTATAATTCAAATTTGAACTATCGTCCCAATATCCGTGCATCAAAATGGGATGAAAAATCATATTAGCGTCCATGGATTCATCTTTAGGTCACGGGCAATAAATGGGAATGAACTTCAAACATCTCGGCATCTTGGCTCGGCCACAAACGTTGAGAAACTTGGTTTTTAAATTACTGTAAATCCAAAACACGTCAGAAATTCTAAAAACTTGGCATGTTGTCATGACATGGCACATATGTGCCATGGTAGAAAAATTGTACAACATGGGACAATTTTAGTCACAAGTCCCTTACAAAGCAGAGCTTCTCACTTCAATATTTGAGGTCCCGATAAGGAAAACATCACCTTACGTAGGCAAAACGACATCCGCTCATCTTCTCGCCATGAACTTTTGTTAGAGGCAACTCGCACCAGTAAGAGTGTCTTGCTAAAATATGGAATTATTCAGGGTTCTTTTCTCATTTTCATACGTTAATTGAGTTCTCTAGGCATACAATGTGCATAATTAAAATTTGAACCAAAATCACAAGGTCCGGTGCATCAGAATGGGTTGAAAAATCATATAAGTGTCCATGGCTACTTTGGGCCCCATGCAAGATATGGGAATGGATTTCAAACATCTTGGGGTCTTGGCTCGGCCACATACATTGAGAAACTTGGTTTTACATTCATGTATAAATCAAAAACTCGTCAGAAATTTAGGGAACTTGGCATGGTGTCATGGCATGGCTCATATGTGTCCTGATGATAAATTGTCCAATTTGGGACAAGTTTTGGCATAAGCCCTTACAAACCTCAACTACTCTTGGGAAGCTAGGTTTTGTGATTTCGATAAGGAACGCGTCACCTTATGTGGTCGAATCGACATCCGCTGCCTCTTCTCGTCTTGAACTATATATTTCTAGAGGCAACATATACCAAAATGAGTGTCGTTCCAAAATATGAAAGTATACATGATTCGTTTGGGCTTTTTATACATTAATTGACTTTTATATGCATTATTTAATGTGCATAATTCAAATTTGAACTACATTCACAAGGTTTGGTGCATCAAAATGGGTTGAAAACCGTATAGGTGTACATGCATCTTTAGGATCCCATGCAATATATGGGAATGAATTTCAAACATCTCGCGGTCTTGGCTCGGCCATACAAACATTGAGAAACACGGGTTTTAAATCATGTGTAAATCAAAAACTAGTCAGAAAATTCAAAAAACTTGGCATGGTTTCATAACATGCATGGGTCATATGTGCCCTGGTAAAATAATGTCCAATTTGGGACAAGTTTTGGCACAAGCCCCGCACAAACCAAAGATTAATTATCACGTGAAGCTTTGTTGTTTTGATATGGAATGTGTCACCTTATGTGGGTGAATCGACATCCGCTGCCTCTTCTCGTCTTGAACTATTTCTATAGGCAACATATACCAAAATGAGAATGTCGTGCCAAAATATGAAATTATACATGGTTCGTATGGCCTTTTTATACATTATTTGACTTTTATATGTATTATTTAACGTGCATAATTCAAATCCGAACTACAATCAGAAGGTCCGGTGCATCAAAATGGGTTGAAAACCATATTAGTGTGCATGCATCTTTAGGTCCCATGCAAGACATGTGAATGAATTTCAAACATCTCGGGGTCTTGGCTCGGCCACAGAAACATTGAGAAACTATAGGGTTTTAAATCATGTAAATCAAAAACTCATCAGGAGATCATGAAACTTGGCACGGTTTCATGAACATGGCACATAAAGGCGTCACAACATTTTGTTTTCCTATCTAAGACTCATTTTTTAATATATATTTTCTTTTAGAGCCAACATTGAGAATATTAGTTAAATTATAGTAAATCTAGAACTCACACAAAATTCAAGAAATTTGGCATGGCGTCATTATATAGCACAAATATGTTGTGGTATTTTTCGTGTTATTAATAGCAAACAAAAGCTTTTTGGAACAAAGAACTGTCACGTTTCCACACAAACGGCTGCATTATTTTCAAACCGTTGGCGTTCTACTGCCCTTTACGTGCTGCCAAGCGTTGCACTCTTTTATTGGCTAGGGCTTAGGAGTTGCCGTGTGAGCAGCTGCTCGAGTTGACAGGAGGCGTGCGAGATGGCATTCGCCGCGCATGCTCACCGGGAGGCGTGCGGGCAGTACGCCGAAGACTCACCGAGAATCGAGCCCTTTGACCTCCGTATCCGCCCTCCTCGCTTCCAACCTATCCATCAATGGCTCCCGAGCCGCTGTTTAATAGGCGACTTTATTGCCCACTCACTCACAATCCTCCATATATCTTCGCCTAACATTCCCCTCCATCTTCAGACCTCCACGGCGACCTACGCCATGCTGCAGAAGGATCATATGCCACTAGTCTTCCGGTTTGGTGAAGTTGACACCGAGCCGGAAGAGATAGAACATGAAGATGAATGGGACGCCATGGACATGGCCCTGGAAGAGCTGCATGCCGCAGCGGATGCTACCACGACGCACTCGCCATCAACCATCACCGCGCCCGCGCCGGCAACCATCCCCTTGGCATTGACGGGCTGGTCGCCCAGCATCATCGCAGCGCTGGAAACCGCGGGCGTTAGGGAGGTCCCCGCCGACCCGCGTGAGCTCGTGTACGTGCAAGCGCCACCGCCTCCTCCTGCCCCCGTGCTCATGCGCGCCCTTGCACACGCCACGCCGGTCCCAGTGCGCGTGCCCGCACCGACGACGCCCGACCCCTTGCGCGCGCCTGCACCCACCGCGCCCGTGCCCGTGCGCGCGCCTGCACCCGTCACGGCCCTCTCAACGGATTGGGCCGCTGCCGTTGACAGCTTTCCCGCAGTGCCGCTAGTCGCCGCCCCCCGGCCCCGTGCCCGTCGATCGCGCGACGACCGGCTCTTTGATTGTGAAGTCCATAACATTCTGGTCTCGGTTGAAGAACTGTACAACTTCGCCCCGGAGCACGAGAATGCCGCCGCAGGAGGCCGCCGCCGCCGCCGCAACTAGTTTTCTTTATATTGTATCTCGATTGTATGAATGTAAAGTGAAAGCTTGACTGAATGAAATCTATGGTTTGATAAACTAAGTATTTATCTCTAATTCACGTAGCAAATAAAAAACTATCATAGTTTTATCTGAATGAACACACATCACAAACGGTTTAGGTTGAATACCCGTTTGAAGATCGACAACTATCTTTCCTTCGCCCGTAAGCCAAGTCAAAATATTGGCGCGAAGGATTGGTCCAATGCGTCATCACAAACGTTTCTCGAATATGATCCGTGTGCCTAGTACAGACAATCCGGGAAGATTTGCATCTATCATACTGGGTAAATTGCCATGTGTCAAATCGGAAACATTGGCATCTGTCGATCTAGTAACACTGGCATTTGTCAACATTTTAGCACTGGCATTTGGCAAGTATTGCAGAAACAAAATCACAATTAGGGTGTAATTTTGCAACTGAAATTCACTTTAAGCATGGATTTCATCCATACATTAAGCACTGGTCTTTGTACAATACAGGTCAACTCGACAGCTGAATCGAACAAACTTTTCCCCAATTGTTGCCAACCACGTACTGAATTAGCTAGTTCAACTATATACTAGCTAATTAAAGTATGTGGTACAGTTCAACCATATCTATATTTAGATGATCTAAACAAAATAACCCCTAAATACTAGTACTACGGAGGGGCTTTGTACTACTTCCAGCAGAATCGAGTGCGCTCAGTAAGCGCAAGTGGAGGAGGAGCCTGCCGAAGAGTTGGCGGAGACGTGTCCGTTGCCTGCCAGTGCTGCCCTCCGACGCTCAAAACGCCCCTCCTCGAAGCGACGGGACTCTACGTAGATCTCCGCATTCCGCACCGTCGCTGCGGCTTCTCCACCGGCCATGGCATCGGTGAGCTTCTTCGCGTGCGTGACCTGGCGCTCCACCTCCTTCTCTAGGAAGTAGATGTAGCGCGCAAGGTTTGCGACGCAGAAGCCCGGTGGCGGGCCTTTGGCAGACTCCACCTCCCGCATTCGGGCCTTGGTGGCGGCGCGGGTTATGACCCCGCAGCCTGACGGCGGGGTTGTGGCAAAGACAGACGACGGTGGGGTGGCGGCCACAGCGGCCACCGGCAGCAGCTGCCTTCGGGCAGCGGTGGTGGAGCGTGTAGTTGGTGGTGTGCGCACACCCACCAGGGATGCCACATGCACTACACGCTTCAGAGGACTGCCGCGCCGACGCGGTGAAGCCTCCTAGCTTGAGCTGTCCTCTGGCGGTGTGACTGGGCGACGACGAACGACCGGTGCCATTGGCGATTGGGGGAGAAGCAAACTAGACAAGCTACGGGGAGGGGGGATGAAGGCAATATGGTGTCGCCGGCCGTGACTGTTTATATAGCAGGCCGGCAAGCATTGGGGATTTCACCGAGCATGGTGGGAAGCTAGAGCCGTAGGACGGTTTTGCGCGCGGGAACCTGCACGGTTCTGAGCGGGAACGGGATTATCGAGCGGGCGCATGGCCAAAACCCAAAAGCGGTGCCGAAGCGTGCACTGGAATACTCGAGCGGCAACGCGGTGACAAGACGTGAGAGAGGAGGACGGACTGATGCGGAGGCACACGCGTCAAAATAATAAAACGTCTGCGATATGAATACAGGCAAACGACACTTCCGAACATAGCGTTTGTAATGATCTCATCCATCGCTGACAATTACTTGGCAGCAAACGTCTGCCCACAACACACACAACTTGTCAGTATGAATCGTCTGTGTTATTTCTGGTGTTCGCACACGATTCTCATTACTCACCTGTTTGCTGTATATCGCACACATCGTGTTATGCCGAGTCGTTTGTGTTCTGCTGTATCAGCGCACACAGTTTATCCGAGTGAACTGTATGTCGTACTTCGCACACATATGTAGTTTTGGTAACCGTTTATGTTATCTTATCTAATCACATATGGTTCATAAGAACAAACTGTCTGCCGTAGATCACACACGCAACTACTTTCTGAATCGTATTTGATGGATCCACCTTCGCACACAGTTCATACTATTAGCGACGGAGCTTGCACTATACCGTTTGCGATTCATGCATCGCACACAATTTCGTCGAAGGGTCTCTGATTAATGTGTCGTATTTGGACCATTCTATAGTAGTGTAGCTAAATTCCACATATGTAAGGCAGACATATGCAGTACATAATCATAGTGTACGAAATACGAAGACATGATTGAGGGAGTCCTGGATTAAGGGGTCCTCGGGAGGATTGAAGATCTCGCCGAACTGTATGAGCCTATGTCTTATGGGCCGAACTGTATGAGCCACTTGCCGAATACTGGGAGGATTGAAGATCTCGCCTCCAAGAAGGAAGCTTCGAGAATCGTGGCTTGCTCTTCACGTTTAAAGTAGTGAATAGGCACGTTTATCCCTTCGACATGTAACCGACCATGTGTAACCCTAGATACCCTCGGCGTCTATATAAGCCGGAGGGTTTTAGGGTGTAGGACAACAGAACTCATCTAGGGTTTTAGTCATACGATCTCGTGTTAGATCAACTCTGTAATCCCCATACAATCAATATAATCAAGCAGGACGTAGGGTATTATCTCCATAGGAGGGCCCGAACCTGGGTAAAACCTTGCCCCCTTTGTCTCCTGTTACCATCGATCCAAGTATCACAGTTCGGGACCCCCTACCCGAGATCCGCTGGTTTTGACACGGACAATGATCACATGGAAAACAATGCCTCCATGAGTATATGTTTAGCTGATAACACTATATGAATGCGTATTTAATATCGGGGGATACTAATCCTGAAATCTTCAACGTCTTTAGAGGGCTTGATACAGTGTTTCACAAAGATGATGATGATAAATTTCCTAACAGAAAACAATTCATCTGCGGCGAGCGATTCAGAGGTCAACTGTCCGAAGATCAACTACAGGACTTTTAGATCAGAATGTGACATACGTGTGGAGTAGAAGATAGTAATTAAGAAACAGACTTACTGGTTCTATTTTGTTAGCATCGGCACCACATTCAACATGTCTGCATAGGTTCATCATGTGAGCGCAAACGTAGTATCCACATAGGTTGGCCCCTTGTTGTTGTTGAGGACACTGCAATTTATTGTACAGTATTAGTCATGTATTTGCCCTGTTAGGAACAACCTAACCGGTGTAAGTTGTTTCTTTTTTTCTGGAGAGAAATAGAAAGAGGTTTACTTAGAAACTTGAACTATGACTAGCATTTTCTGAAATAACAGATTTTGTTGTCTTACCGGAGAAATGATCACGTGCTGCAGATGTAATTGGGCGTCGAACCGTCTCCCTCCTAAAGTTATGGTCTTACACAATACACTGCGAATGAAGATGAATTTTCACATACTCCATTCTTGAACCAGATATGAACACAACATATTAACATCAAGGAATTCAATACCTATCCATGAAATTCTGAAGATGACTCAGATCTTGAGGCGCATTTGACTCTCTGAGAGAATCCAGGTAGTAAACTGTGTTGCATTTTGGAACAACGACCACCAAGATCCAGTGATCTCTACAGTTTAAGAAAACCTTGAACTTACGAACTATGTTGAAAACTGAAACACGATCAATGTATGCGTGGTTGTATATTTAACTTACCCTTCATGATAAGGCCACATGAAGAATTCTCCTATCTGTAACTCCCACAAGATCGTGCCGACATGCGAGATGGAAGCCTCGCGTGTGTCATTTCTACTTAACAAAATGCCGTTTGCTAAATCAGGATCTATGAAATGCGCATGCACCCTTATCGATCTCTGCACCGTCAATCCCTTGAGAGGAATACAATACAGTTAGCTTTTTTTCATTTACAACCTTGTATGGAGATGCTGATCAGAGTTTGTGAAGTACTTACAACATCAAGCATTTGACAAGAGTGGCAACAAGCTTATCGAAGTTGAAGAAGAGATGAAAGTCCTCGAATTCCACACTGATGGGAGAAATGCCTACGGTCGTAGTGCAATTCCACAATGTTATGATCTTCTCCTTTTGACATTATGTACATGCAATATTTATGTAACTTGCGACAACCGGAACTGCACTCCTCAAAGTATTCGCCAACAAGAAATGGCTGGCCATGCTTGTACTTGTGTGCTTCAAATGGGTCTACTTTCTGACTAGAAAGTAGCTTTTCAACTTCTGCCTCAGACATTTTGTCAGAACCGGGATTACATGGGTCTTTATCGGCCATGCCATGGTTCTGCTTGAAGAGTCTTTGTAGTAGGATGCTCTGGTACTCATCCCTCCTCTGTTTCTGTCATGTGTAAAAACAAATTGCAATTTTACGAGGAAGCTAAATATAAATGCAACAGTCTTTGTAGTACAGGATGCACATCGGCAGTGTTTGAATTAAATCAAATTAATAGTGACAGGTATGTACATTCTGCTGTCAAACTTTCCAATCCGTTAAAAACTACTATCTTGCACCCTGTTTTTTCACTAAGTCTGAGAATCTGTTTATTTCAGAATGCCATGTTGTGTTTATGCTAGCCATGTTTCTGTGCATAATTAGACCTTGCTCGTGCTAAATGAAATGAAGTGCATCATGTGTACTACCTTGCTGTAAATTTTCATGCAATGATAACTCATGTAGCATATAGTTTTGTTGCTGTCAATATGCCTTCAGGTTAAAACTATGATAGTGTCTTAATCACATCCAGAATCAAATAGCACACGGGAAGTGTCTGAATCACACCTAATATAACAAATGATTTCTAACAATGAGAGTTAGGTTTACCTTCTTTGCATGTCCCATAAACTTCCTCCCACTGTACCCAGATTCAAAAGCTCGTAACTTCACGGATGGAAATTGATGTTGACCATGAAGAGGCAGGTCTTTAGCTACCCCTCTCCATTCCTTGGAAGTGATTGTCCTAGGGAGCTACAAGAGAAAGATATGGCGCAAATCGGCCTGCTGCTTTAAAATCCCCAATTCCAAAACAAAACCCTAAGCCTAGTTGAGCCAGAGAGAAGAGAGACGATTACCTGGCTGTTGAGACATTCGTCGTCGTCGGAGATACCGCTTGAGGGGTCACTCGAGGAGACCATGGCGTGTCTGCGGCGGTCGGATGCTGGAGGGAGAGATGTGGGCGGCGACGCGCGTGCGCGGGGGGGGGGGTGTTGCAGGGGAAATGTGGCCCTTGGGGGGAGGCAGATATTTTGGCAGTCGACGAAATTTTTCGCTCATTGCAGGGAAACTTGGCGCGCAAAGAATAATCAGACACGGTGTTTCTCCTTTTATCATGTGCTATGATACAGAACATACAAATTTCGACCCTCCCCACGTATTCCCTGGTTATAGTGCACATCCACGTCATTGCATAATTTAACATCAACTGCTAACTTGGGTATACAAATTAGCGGACACACATAGCTCACAATTACTAAACTGAGCAAGTTCACTAAATAATCAAGCTGCTTGAACTAAACATAGCTCTTACAAAAGACCAGATCTCTGAACAAAGGCTATTAGTAATACGCATAATTTTAACAAAGGCGCCGACGAGCCGCCACTCTATGCCTCGACGCTGTTCGATGAGATGTCGAAGACTTGTCCGGGCGACATTCCGCCGGTGCTGGACTCTGCGTCCCCCAGGCTGACTTCGACCGCGGCGACGTGCTCATCCTCGGCGTTTCCCTCGTCATCAGCGTCGCCCTCATCTTTGTAGTACTCATAGTATTGGCGCCACCATAGCTCGTGTTGGTACTCCACCGCCAATTCCTTGATGGACAAGCGCTTCTCGACCTCCTCCTGAGCCACGCGCAACTCCTCCCGGGACTCGGCGCTACCGGACGTCTCCCGCATCTCCATCTCTCGCTCGGAAATCTCGTACAGAAGGGGCGCCATGGCCTCCGCCACCGCATCGTCGGCACGCATCTTGGCATCCGCAACAGCCGCCTATTCGGACGTGTGGTGCATGCTGGATTCCGGCGAAGCCTGGAGTATCTTGGCGTGGGCGTTCTCGATGATATAGGCCTGGATGGCCTCGAACCGGTCCAGGGTGGCCTCCGCGGCATGGCACGCTGCTCGAGCGCTCTTGGCGTTTGCAGCCGCCGTCACAGCAGCTGCAGCTGCCGTCTCCGCGGCTACAGACGCCCTTTCGGCCGCCACAGAGGCCCCGTCGGCCGCCGCAGAGGCCCTTTCGGCGGATGCGGCCGCGCTTAAGGTGGATGCGGCTGTGCTCTCGGCCGAGGCGGCCGCGTTCTTGGCAGAGGCGGGAGCGCTCGGGGCCGAGGGGGCGGTCGTACGCACCCTTACGAAGCATTCCCATGACGTCATTCTTTGCAGAAAGGGTTTGTTGGGGAATCGGGATCGAGGGTGAACGCAATCCGAGCTAGACAAAGCCGACGAAGCTTCCCTCGTAAGACATATATAGGCCCGTGAATTTTTTATCGCAAACGGTTCCTATATGGAACCGTGTGTATGCAGTTCACTTTTTGTATTGAATTGTAAAACTATTTTGGGGTACAGCGGTAATGGATATTGTTTTATTTGTAAGAAAAAGATCCCTACCATCAAAATCCACTAACGGCATCCTAAAATTAGGAAATATTCAGGGTTCAATTGGCATTTTTATACATTAAGTTAGTTTCTACAAATTTTATGGCCATAATTCAAAACTGTAACACACGAACATGCAAGATGAAGGAAAAACTGCTGGAAAAATCATATTTATGTACTACTTGCTTCCCTATATATGTCGCTTGCAATAAATTTGAAGGAGTTCCAAACATCATGGGTAACGGTTTGGACACATGTGCATGCATTGGGAATCTAGGTTTTAAAATTTAAAAATGAAAAAATGCTCTGAAGTACATGATAATAATCTGCATGATTTCCCGACATGGGGCCAAGATGTCGTGGTCAAAGTAACAGCTTGTTCGAGACAAGCTTTGACACATGCCTCTGATACGTCTCCAGCGTATCTATAATTTTTGATTGTTCCATGCTGATATATTACCATTCTAGGATACTTTTTGGATATTTATTTACCAATTTATAATATTTTTGAGCACTAACCTATTGACCCAGTGCCCGATGCCAGTTCCTGCTTTGTGCATGTTTTTACCTTTTCAGAGTTACAATACCAAATGGTGTCCAATTGCCATGAACCTTTTTGGTGATTTTTTTGGACCAATAGAAGACCTAGAAGCTTCAGAGGAGGGCCAGGAGATGCACCAGAGGCCCACCACATATCCAGCCATGCCCGCTAGGGGGAGGGCACGGCCACATATCCAGCCACCTCTCTCTCTCTCTCTCGATCTTCAATACAATGTTCATCGCATCCTTGCCTTGATCTATACGATGTAATCCCTTTGTATGGTGTGTTTGTTGGGATCCGATGAATTGTGAGTTTATGTTCAGATTATTCATGAAAAGTATTTGAGTCAAACCTGATTACTATGATTCTTATTTGCATGATCATCATAGCTTCGTAATGCTCTCCGATCTATTGAGATAGTTTGGCCAACTAGATTGATATTTCTTCGGTGGGAGTGGTGCGTTGTAGTAGGTTTAGCCTGACGAGTTTCTATATCCCAGTGATAGAAGGGGACAAGTTGCATCTTTGTGTTGTTGCTACTAAGGATAACACGATGGGGTTTATTCATATTAGTTGAGTTTACTTTGTCTACCTCATGTCATCGTTCTCCAAGCATTACTCCGTTTGTCATGAACTTAATACGTACAGAGGCAAGCATAGAAGCGTGAAGTGGAGTAATAGTAGTAGGTGCAGGCAGGAGGCGGCCTATTTGCTTATGGACGTGATGCCTATATACACATGATCATTGCCGTGAACATCACATAATTATTCGCTTTTCTATTAATTGCCCAACAGTAATTTGTTTACCCACCGTATGCTTTGCTTATGAGAGATGCCACTAGAGAACTCTACGTCCCCCGAGTCTATTCACTTATAAATTCACAAACGCTATCATTACCTTGCTGTTATTTATTACCTTTTGTTTTATTTTGCACTTTACTATTATCTACAATTATCTACACAAATCACTTGCTTACAAATAACGAGATCAAGGGGATTGACAACACTCTTGCCGACATTGGGTGCAAGTTGTTTGTTCTTTTGTGTGCAGCCGCTGAAGACGGTTGAGGATTGGTATTCCTATTGGTTCGATAAACCTTAGGTTCATAACTGAGGGAAATACTTACCCACTTTGTGCTGCGATTACCCGTTCCTCTTCACGGAAAACCCAACGCAGATCACGAGTATCAGCCTCTCACAAAACGGAGCATCACACGAAGGGTCGTGTGGTTCCAAGAGGGAACATGAGCCTTGTTTGATGACGAACCGCTAGTAGTTGTCTCATTTGGCATAGCTTTTTTTCATCGTTACAATGCACGAATACGTCCGACATCCTGAAATTTGGGGTTCAATGAGCATTTTTATACATGAAGTTTGTTTCTAGATATCTAATGGCCATAATTCAAAACTAAAACACATGGACATGCGCAAGTGAAGCAAAAACTGCAGGAAAAATCATATTTATGTACTAGTGCTTCCGTTTATATGCCACGTGCAATAAATTTGAAGGAGTTCCAAACATCTTGAGTAACGGTTTGGACACAAGCATTGAGAATCTAGGTTTTTAAATTAAAAAAAAATGCTCTGAAGTACATGAAAATTTGCATGATTTCCCTCCATGGGGCCAAGATGTCGTGGTCAAAGTAACGGTTTGTTCGAGATAAGCTTTGACACATGCCTCTCACAAACCGGAGCATCACACGCAGGCTCATATAGTTTCGAGAGGGAACGTGGGGAGTTGTGTGATGACGAACCGCCAATCGATGCCTCATTTGACCTAGTTTTTTTTCATCGTTACAATGTACGAATATGACGGTCATCCTAAAATTTGAAAAATTTCGGCGTTCAATTGGCATTTTTATACATTAAGTTAGTTTACAGAAATTTAATGGCCATATAGTACAAAACTGAAACACATGAACAAGCAAGATGAAGCAAAAAACCGCTGGAAAATCATATTTATGTACTACTTGCTTCCGTATATATATATGCCACGTGTAATAAATTTGAAGGAGTTCCAAACATCTTGAGTGACAGTTTGGACACAAAAGCATTGAGAATCTAGGTTTTTAAATGAAAAATGAAAATATGCATGATTTCCCTACATGGGGCCAAGATGTCGTGATCAAAGTAACGACTTGCTCGAGATAAGCTTTGACACATGTCAAGCTGACAATGGTTAACTGATACCCGCGTCCCCATGGGTAATTACTCTATTAGGGCATGGGTGCCGGCTTGAATGCCCATCGGGAAGTTGGTGGGTCAAATACCTTACCGAGCATGCAGGATGGGGATGGGGATGGGATAGCATTACCCGCCTTACCCATGAATTGAAGTACTTACATGTGAGCTCTGAAATTAGTAGTCCCCACGTAATTTCTGGCCTCGGTCACCCAAATTTACACACATCCCACCCCTTTGGCCCAAAATTCCCTAAGAAATCCCAAACCTAGCCACAACATATTGTTTATTGCGTTGAAATACTATTTTTTCTACAGAAATACGCGAAGGTTTGTTCTTAAATGCATGTGTGGGTTTCCGCATGGTGATAAAGAACCCGGTGGGGAAGTGGATGGGAAACTTTTTATCCCCGCGCACGGGTACGTAGACGGGGACGGGAATGGGAGGGTGGTGATGGGGACGGAGATGGGACTCCAATACCCGCCTGAGTAATCCCCAGCTTGAGACACATGCCTCTCACAAACCTGAGCATCACACGAAGGCGCGTGGTTCCGAGAGGGAACGTGGGGCCATGTGTGATGACGAACCGCCAATCGCTGTCTCATTCGACCTAGTTTTTTTTTTCATCGTTACAATGCACGAATACGACCGACTTCCTAAATTTTAAAAAAAATTGGCGTTCTATTGGCATTTTTATACATTAAGTTAGTTTCTAGAAATTTAATGGCCATAGTTCAAAACTGAAACATATGAACAAGCCAGATGAAGCAAAAAAAGCTGGAAAATCATATTTATGTACTACTTGCTTACGTATATATGCCACGTGCAATAAATTTGAAGGAGTTCCAAACATATTTATGAAAAAATGCTCTGAAGTACATGAAAATCTGCATGATTTCCCGCCATGGGGCCAAGATGTCGTGGTTACTGCTCTCAGATTTGCTTCCGTAACAAAAATGGCACGCATGCATTACATGTGGATAGAAAATGTAAATATTTAGCAATACAAACGGGTGCCACATGATTGGCACTCTGTTTTGCGTTTCGAGTTTTGGAAGCCAATTTTCGCGGGCTATTAATCACACGCAGTCATGCATTGGGAATCGTTGGTGATGTTAAGTCACACACGGCTGTTGAGTAGGAAATCGTGTGCAATTGAATTCTGGCGACCGGCGCGTCCGTTACAGTCTCCCCTCCCCCGTTTTTCTGCTGGCGCCGATCAAGATTCTAGCCGCCTATAAATGCTGCCCCTCGAGAGGTCATCCCGCCTACATTCTCTTGTCTCTCTATCCCACCCCTTGCACAAAACTCTGCCATGGCGCGGCCGGTCTGTGCACAAGCAGAGGAGGAGGCAGGACCTCGCGAGGACAGGGCGAAATGCAGCGACGAGGAAGACCCCTTCGCGCCCCCAGACGAGGTCGCGCCAGACCCCCTAACTGAAGATTGGTTTTGGGGCCATTACAATCTGTGGAAGGTGCTGCCGCCGACTGAGAGAACCAGGCAGGTGGAGTTCAAGAAGGAGCAGGCTTAGGAGCGCGCCGGAAACCTCGCGGCCTGGAATGCCCTTAGTGCCCGATGTTTACTACGCAACTTTATTCTTGTAGACCTTGGTGGGCCTCCAAGCGTAGAGTTTTGTAGGACAGTAGCAATTTTCCCTCAAGTGGATGACCTTAGTTTATCAATCTGTGGGAGGTGTAGGATGAAGATGGTCTCTCTCAAACAACCCTGCAATCAAATACAAGAAATCTCTTGTGTCCCCAACACACCAAATACAATGGCAAATTGTATAGGTGCACTAGTTCGGCGAAGAGATGGTGATACAAGTGCAATATGGATGGTAGATATAGGTTTTTGTAATCTGAAAAATATAAAAACAACAAGGTAGCAAGTAAGAAAAGTGAGCACAAACGGTATTGCAACGCTTGAAAACAAGGCCTAGGGTCCGTACTTTCGCTAGTGCAATCTCTCAAAAATGCTAATATAATTGGATCACATAACCATCCCTCAACGTGCAACGAAGAATCACTCCAAAGTTCTTATCTAGCGGAGAACATAAGAAGAAATTGTTTGTAGGGTACGGAACCACCTTAAAGTTATTCTTTCCGATCGATCTATTCAAGAGTTCGTACTAAGATAACATCAAGTTATCCTTTCCGTTCGATCTATCTAAGAGTTCGTACTAGAATAACACCATATGATACGCATCAACCAACTCTAATGTCACCTAGATACTCCAATGTCACCAGAAGTATTCATGAGTTAATTATACGATACGCATCAAACAATTTCAGATTCATAATACTCAATCCACACAAAGAACCTCAAAGAGTGCCCCAAGATTTCTATCGGAGAAAGTAGGACAAGAACGTGTATCAACCCCTATGCATAGATTACCCCAATGTCACCGCGGGAATCCGCAAGTTGAGTACCAAAACATATATCAAGTGAATCAATAGATCACCCCATTGTCACCACGGGTATCCGCAGGCAAGGCATATATCAAGTGTTCTCAAATCCATAAAAGTCTTCAATCCGGTAATGAAATCTCAAAGGGAAAACTCAATTCATCACAACAAGATAGAGGGGGGATAGCATCATGTGATCCGACTATATTAACAAAGCCGGTGATACATCAAGATCATGACATCTCAAGAACACGAGAGAGAGAGATTGAACACATAGCTACTAGTACATACCCTCAGCCCCGAGGGTGGACTACTCCCTCCTCATCATGGCCTCCGCCGGGATGATTAAGATGGCCACCGGAGATGGATTCCCCTCTCCGGCAGGGTACTGGAACGTCTCCAGATTGGTTTTTCGTCGATACAGAGAGTTGCGGCGGCGGAGCGGAGAGTCTAGGGTTATTTTCTGATGGTTTCTAGATTTATAGGATTTTTTGGCTTTGGTTTCACGCGTGGGTGGGCCACGAGGTGGGCACGATACACCAGGGCGCGTCGGGGGGGCCTGGCGCGCCCTGGTGGGTTGTGCCCACCTCGTGGCTCTTTTGGCCCTCCCACGAAGCGTCTAGTACCTCTTTTGTTCCAAAAAAATCATCAAAAAGTTTCGGACGATTCCGAGAACTTTCATTTTCTGCACAAAAACAACACCACGGTAGTTCTGCTGAAAAAAGCATCAGTCCGGGTTAGTTCTAAAAAAATCATATAAAGTGCATAGAAACCATATAAAAGTATTGTAAACATAGGTGAATTTGGCATGAATACTTCATAAATTATCGATACGTTGAAGACGTATCAGCATCCCCAAGCTTAATTCCTACTCGTCCTCGAGTAGGTAAATGATAAAAGAACTAATTTATGAAGTGTGAATGCTAGAATAATATATAAGTTTGATCATTGATAATTTCAGTCATTTTTCTAGCATCATAACCAGCAACTTTTTCTCATAAAAATCATCATGATAGAGAAATCAATTCACATGTCATGGTTCAAATAATGAGTTCTCTTGAAACTTAACAACCTATGTTCTTAGTCACCAAACAATTGCAATTCAACTTATTCTCAACAAAGTCTAAGTAAGAGCTCCACATACTCAATCATCGTATGGTCTTCTATGATTGCTCGTACTCAAAGCATATTTTTAGAACAAATGGCATCCATCGAACACAGAGAAAGATATGGGCTTAATGTTTCGCCTCCCAACTCATTTATCACAGAGATAATTGTCAACAATAATAAGTCATGATCAAATATATTTGACTGGCCATATGTGCCTAGATCTTTCCCCACCACATGATGCCTGCCAAATAGAGAATAATTGAGTTTGAAATGAGAATGCATACTATTGACTCTTGCATAAAAGTAAATACTGAAAGGTAAAAGATAGGCCCTTCGCAGAGGGAAGCAGGGATTTGTAGAGGTGCCAGAGCTCAAAGCTTAAATCAGAGATAAATATAATTTTGGGAGGTGCAACCTTCCTGTCAACGTTACGACCAAGAGTTATCAATATCTTCCATGTTAAACACATTAGCGGCGGTTCCCAAGCGGTAAAAGTAAAGGTTTACTCCCCCTCCACCAACAAACACACTCCACGGCTAGCCGAATCCACGGGTACCGTCCATACCAACAACATTCCCGGGGGAGTTTTGTTTAATTATTTGCATTTTTTTGGGACTGGGAATCCCTATTACCGCCCCTCTCGTGCAAGGACGAGTGAATAAACACTCATCATGAGAATAACCCGCTTAACATGGAAGATACTAACCGCCCCCCGTCGCTCCATGAGCGGTCCAAGCACACAAAACAGATGTTTATTTGAATGTTTAGAGGTGGCACATGCAAATTTACTTGGAATGGCAGTGAAATACCATATATAGGTAGGTATGGTGGACTCTTATGGAAGAAACTTGGCTCAAGGATTTGGATGCACAAGTAGTATCTCTACTTAGTACGAAGTGCTGGCTAGCAAAAGGTTCTAAACAAGCACCACATGTTGGAGGATCCATAACAATATAACTTCTATGCAAATATACACAACCATAACTCATTACGTTGTCTTCCTTGTCCAACTTCAACTAATTTGATCATGTTTGAAAATAATTAATGGGTATTCACAATCATAGAAGATGTCCAAGATAATATATTTGTATGTGAAAGGTCTCTTCCTTATACTAATCATTCACGAATTGCTTGTATGACCAATATTGTGATTGTTAAACTTTAATAGATTTTACTTTCTAAACCAAATGTAAACTTGCTACTCATAATATAGCATATTGATAATTTCAGATTTATGATATTTCATTCATTCACAATTTACTCATAGGATATAAGTGAAGCTCAAGAGTAAACATCAAACTACTCTCCAAAAGATATAAGTGAAGATCAATGAGTAGTCAAACAATTAAGTAGCTATGTGAGGACTCTCTTTCAATAAAGATTTTCAGATCTAAGCATTTTATTCAAATAGAAAACTAAATAAAAATTCATTCCAAGAATAGCACATATCGTGTGGACAAATAAAAATTTAGGCTCAACATAGGCTAACCGATATTTGTTTGATGAAGAGAGGTGGGATGCGTAGCATCCCCAAGCTTAGATGCTTGAGACTTCTTGAAATATTTACTTGGGGTGCCTTGGGCATCCCCAAGCTTGTGCTTTTGTATCTCGTTCAATCCTCTCATATCATGGTTTCACCTATTCTCAAAAACTTCATCCACACAAAACTCAAAAAGAACTCGTGAGATAGGTTAGTATACATAAGAACAAATCAACACTTCATGTACTGCCAAGACAAGTTGCACAATAATTTTCAAACATCATCTACTGTTTTCTATAGTTTCCACAATTTATATCCACCAATATAGGCTATGGAAACTATAGGATAAGTAGATAACAAAACTATGACAGCAATCTGTCCAAACAAAATAGTCTGTAGCAATCTATTAAACCAGTGTCCTTCTGTAACTCAAAAAATTATGAAATTTGGGACAGGCTAAATAATTTATATGAAAATACTGTGTACAAATTTCAGAAACTTTCCACGTTCCAGTAAAATATGAAAATTCAAACACTACAACAAAAGTTTCTGTTTTTACACAACACACATCAAACATGCAATTCAAGCATCCTCAAAGCAATTCTTGGAACTTTTTATTGAAAAACAAGATTATAAATAACACCTAACACAGAACAAAAAAATAAAATGACGCTCCAAGCAAAACTCATATTATGTCATGAATAAAAATATAGCTCTAAGTAAGATATACTGATAATGTTGAAGACGAAAGAGGGGATGCCTTCCGGGGCATCCCCAAGCTTAGGCGCTTGAGTCTTCCTTGGATATTACCTTGGGGGTGCCTTGGGCATCCCCAAGCTTAGGTTCTTGTCACTCCTTATTCTCCTCATATCGGTGTCTCACCCAAAACTTGAAAACTTCAATCACACAAAACTTAACGGAACTTCGTGAGATGGGTTAGTATAATAAATAAAGATCATTCACTTAGGTACTGTCAATACATGATTCATAATTGTTCTCACATAATACCTACTGTATTCTATCATTCCCATAATTTATATCACTGAATATAAGCTATGGGAACACTAAAACAAGCAAACTATGCATGCAAAACAGAATCTGTCAAAAACAGAACAGTCTGTGAAGATCTGTAGTATAGCCATACTTTCCTGTATTCAAATATTCTGAAACAATAGTCCAACCTGAATAATTTGTATATCAAGACTTTGTAAAAATTTCAGATCATTATCACGCTCCAGTAAAAAACTTAAATTCCTGTACTGGAGTCAAAAGTTTCTGTTTTGGTTCAGCATCAATTCTACACATCTTGTGAGTCATCCCAAAGGCTTTACTTGGCACTTTATTGAAATAAAAGACACAAAACATGATTAGTACAGTATCTTAATCATGTTAACACACAAAAACAGAAAGGAAAAGTGTTGGGTTGTCTCCCAACAAGCGATTTTCTTTAACGCCTTTTAGCTAGGCATGATGATTTCAATGATGCTCGCATGAAAGTAAAGAATTGAAACATAAAGAGAGCATCATGAATCTCATGACAAGCACATTTAAGTCTAACCCACTTCCTATGCTTAGGGATTTTTTGAGAAAACAATTTATGGGGACAAGAATCGACTAGCATAGGAAGGCAAAACAAGCATAACTTCAAAACTTTGAACACATAGGGAGGAAACTTGATATTATTGCAATTCCTACAAGCATATGTTCCTCTCTCATAATAGTTTTCAATAGAATCATGAAGGAATTCAACAATTTAAATATCACATAAAGCATCCTTTTCATGATGTACAAGCATATAAAATTTATTACTCTCCACATAAGCATATTTCTTCTCATTCATAAAAGTGGGAGCATCAAACGAAACTCTAATACTATAAATTGTTTCCACATTAAAAGAGTAATGTTCAGTAAAAGGATATTCAAAATTATGAAAATAATTATCACTACTTTTTATAACATAAGTATCATCACAATAATCATCATAAGTAGCAACTTTGTTCTCATCATAGTCAAGTGAAACCTCTTCCGAAATAGTGGAATCATTACTAAATAAAGTCATGACCTCTCCAAATCCACTTTTATCATTATAATAAAATTCAACACCCTCCAAAATAGTGGGATAATAATTATCTAAAGTTGACACTCTTCCAAACCCACTTTCATAAATATCAAAATCATCATAAATAGGAGGCATGCAATCATCATAAAAAAATTGATCATTCAAAGTAGGGGAACTAAAAAGATCATCTTCATTAATCATAACATCCCCAAGCTTGGGACAAACATTAATTGCAGCAAATAAATTCTCAAACATGTCATTCTCATCAAACATAGCATCCCCAAGCTTGTGGCTTGGCATATAATAAGCATAATCACTCTCATCATTAATAGTATGAATAGCACCAATAGCATAACAATTATTATCATCATAATTTACCAAGTTGGTGCCAAAAAGATTTTCAAGATTATAAGAAGTATCATTATCTTCCCAATCATAGTCATCACAACAAGCAATAGGCATAACAAAATCATCATCAAGTGTACCATCTTCCACAATTATTTTGATTCATCCTCGTGAGGCACAACAATAATAGGAGCAACATCATTTGGGAGAGATACCTTTTTACCTCTACTCTTTCTTCTTTTCTTCTTCTTATCACATCATGTATGGGTTTAATTAATTTTTTCGAGCTTCTTTTTTATGAGATTAGTTGAATAGGGAGCTCCTCCTCGTCACCTATTTCATCATGAGAGACAATAGGAGGGAAAGTGGAACTCTTTACCCTTTCATTAGTATTCCTTTTATATTCTATTGGTTTTCCCATCTTTCTATATTTGGCAATATAAGCATTCTAATTGCAATTTACCATGCAAAACATATAGATATTTTTTAGATTACTTTCAATGTCGTCCGTGAGAATGAATACTTCAAACCAACTATTTTTGTCTGTCAATTCTTCACTCCCCAAAGATAGAGAAAGCTCATTATAAAGTTCAAGGGTGATCAAGTCATTACAATATTTTGTCATGATTCGTTCGTGAAAAAGTTTGCCTTGGAAATTAATATGACCAACCTTATTGCAAAGTTCACAAGTAATAGGACAAAGAGAACACAATTTTGTAGCAAATTCATCTATCACTTTTAGCAAAAAATTGGTTCTATCATATTTATGCTTCTTACAAAATCTATCATCCCTATAAGGCACGTCTTCACAAACTTTATGCACTCCACAAAAATTGACATGCTTATAGGAAACATTTTTATCATGACTAGTGCAACCATCATTAATATTTTGGATATTCATAGAATTCATACTAACAACATTGCAATCATGCTCATCATTCAAGGAATTCTCATTAAGTATGTTCATAATTTCTTCCTCTACCAATTGAGCACAATTTTCTGACTCCTTATTTTCACGAAAAACATTATAAAGACGATAAAAATGATGCAACCTAAGCTCCATTTTTTGTAGTTTTCTTTTATAAAACCAAACGAGTGAAAAACAAGAAACTAAAAGATACAATTGCAAGATCTAAAGATATACCTTCAAGCACTCACCTCCCCGGCAACGTCGCCAGTAAAGAGCTTAATGTCTACTACGCAACTTTATTCTTGTAGACTTTGTTGGGCCTCCAAGTGCAGAGTTTTGTAGGACAGTAGCAATTTTCCCTCAAGTGGATGACCTAAGGTTTATCAATCTGTGGGAGGTGTAGGATGAAGATGGTCTCTCTCAAACAACCCGGCAATCAAATACAAGAAATCTCTTGTCTCCCCAACACACCCAATACAATGGCAAATTGTATAGGTGCACTAGTTCGGCGAAGAGATGGTGATACAAATGCAATATGGATGGTAGATATAGGTTTTTGTAATCTGAAAATATAAAAACAGCAAGGTAGCAAGTAACAAAAGTGAGCACAAATGGTATTGCAATGCTTGAAAACAAGGCCTAGGGTCCATACTTTCGCTAGTGCAATCTCTCAAAAATGCTAATATAATTGGATCACATAACGATCCCTCAACGTGCAACGAAGAATCACTCCAAAGTTCTTATCTAGCGGAGAACATAAGAAGAAATTGTTTGTAGGGTACGGAACCACCTTAAAGTTATTCTTTCCGATCGATCTATTCAAGAGTTCGTACTAAGATAACATCAGGTTTTCCTTTCCGTTTGATCTATCTAAGAGTTCGTACTAGAATAACACCATATGATACGCATCAACCAACTCTAATGTCACCTAGATACTCCAATGTCACCAAAATTATCCATGAGTTAATTATACAATACGCATCAAACAATTTTAGATTCATAATACTCAATCCACACAAAGAACCTCAGAGAGTGCCCCAAGATTTCTATCGGAGAAAGTAGGACAAGAACGTGTATCAACCCCTATGCATAGATTACCCCAATGTCACCGCGGGAATCCGCAAGTTGAGTACCAAAACATATATCAAGTGAATCAATAGAACACCCCATTGTCACCACGGGTATCCGCATGCAAGGCATATATCAAGTGTTCTCAAATCCATAAAAGTATTCAATCCGGTAACGAAATCTCAAAGGGAAAACTCAATTCATCACAACAAGATAGAGGGGGGATAGCATCATGTGATCCGACTATATTAACAAAGCCCGTGATACATCAAGATCGTGACATCTCAAGAACACGAGAGAGAGAGAGAGAGAGAGAGAGAGAGAGAGAGAGAGAGATTGAACACATAGCTACTGGTACATACCCTCAGCCCCGAGGGTGGACTTCTCCCTCCTCAGCATGGCCTCCGCCGGGATGATGAAGATGGCCACCGGAGATGGATTCCCCTCTCCGACAGGGTACTGGAACGTCTCCAGATTGGTTTTTCGTCAATACAGAGATTTGCAGTGGTGAAGCGAAGAGTCTAGGGTTATTTCTGATGGTTTCTATATTTATAGGATTTTTTGGCGTTGGTTTCATGCGAAGGTGGGCCACGAGGTGGGCACGATACACCAGGGTGCGTCGGGGGGCCTGGCGTGCCCTGGTGGGTTTTGCCCACCTCGTGGCTCTTCCGGCCCTCCCACGAAGCGTCTAGTACCTCTTTTGTTCCAAAAAAATCATCAAAAAGTTTTGGGCGATTCCGAGAACTTTCATTTTCTGCATAAAAACAACACCACGGTAGTTCTGCTGAAAAAAGCGTCAGTCCGGGTTAGTTATAAAAAATTCATACAAAGTGCATAGAAACCATATAAAAGTATTGTAAACATAGGTGAATATGGCATGAATACTTCATAAATTATCGATACGTTGAAGACGTATCAGCACCCCCAAGCTTAATTCCTACTCGTCCTCGAGTAGGTAAATGATAAAAGAACTAATTTATGAAGTGTGAATGCTAGAATAATATATAAGTTTGATCATTGATAATTTCAGTCATTTTTCTAGCATCATAACCAGCAACTTTTTCTCATAAAAATCATCATGATAGAGAAATCAATTCACATGTCATGGTTCAAATAATGAGTTCTCTTGAAACTTAACAACCTATGTTCTTAGTCACCAAACAATTGCAATTCAACTTATTCTCAACAAAGTCTAAGTAAGAGCTCCACATACTCAATCATCGTATAGTCTTCTATGATTGCTAGTACTCAAAGCATATTTTTAGAACAAATGGCATCCATCGAACACAGAGAAAGATAGGGGCTTAATGGCCCTCCCACAAAGCGTCTAGTACCTCTTTTTTTCCAAAAAAAATCGTCAAAAAGTTTCGGGCGATTCCAAGAACTTTCATTTTCTGCACAAAAACAACACCACAGTAGTTCTGCTGAAAACAGTGTCAGTCCGGGTTAGTTCTAAATAAATCATATAAAGTGCATCAAAACCATATAAAAGTATTGTAAACATAGGTGAATATGGCATGAATACTTCATAAATTATCGATACGTTGGAGACGTATCAGTGCCGCATCAGAAAAGGAGGAGCTGAAGCTTTGGCGGCGGGTGAGGGAGTCCGTGACTAAGGGGTCCTCGGGCCGTCGGTTAATCTCTCATGGGCCGACCTGTTGGGCTGTTCTGACGAAGGTCGAACTATGAATGATCTCGTGTCCAGGAAGGAAAGCTCTGGAGAATGGCGTGGCCTCCAAGTTATGAAGATAGAATTTGTGTATCTATTCCTTGTACGGGGTCGGTTGTGTGTAACCCTAGGGACCCCCGGTGTCTATATAAACCGGAGGGTCCTCATTCATAGAGGACAGGTGAACTCATCTATGGTTTAGCTTAGACGATCGCGAGGTAGATCAACTCTGTAATCTCCATACACATCAATACAATCAAGCAGGACGTAGGGTTTTACCTCCTCACGAGGGCCCGAACCTGGGTAAATATTGTCTCCTTCGTCCCTCGTTACCCATCGATCTAAGGTCCACAGTTCGGGACCCCCTACCCGAGATCTGCCGGTTTTGACACCGACATTGGTGCTTTCATTGTGAGTTCCGCTGTGAGATTGCTACAAAGGTCGATGGGGGCATCTAGTCATCGGCAAAAAAGTCTGCAGCGGGGGCATCCAACTCCCCGCGTAGATTATCGCACTCAATGGCATCGACCACCACACCAACCCGACCGGTCTCCTCGGTTGGGTCGAAGTATTCACCCCTGGCCAGGAGTTCAGGTTCGGGAGCCTCGAGTTCACGGCCGACACTCGGGGAAACCTAGCGCCCGCGAAACCCCTGGCTCTTTTTGCAGAGTCTACAGGTCCTAATGTCCCTGATGCGGGGCTTACAAGCCCCGATACCAGGATGGGCATCATCCCCGGTCCGGCCCTCAAGCCTGGCCCGTCCAGCATACCTCGATCTGCCACGACCGAACTTAACTTGGAGGTGCCCTCGGGGAACCCCAGGGGAGTTGTATGTCGGAATAACTCCGAGTATTGGAACAACGAAGATCATGTCGGGATTCCGCTCTTACGTGGGCTGCTCGGCCAGATCCAAGCCATGAGCATGCCCAAAGACCAGGCTACGATCTATGATCGGGTCGGACCTAGATCCGATGTCCGGGAAATCGGTACCCCGCCCATCACACATCTGGTCGCCACCGTCGAGTGCCCGGCTGGGGGCTATCCGCCCCATCCGCCGGATCTAAGAACGGTTTACACCCCAGTCGCCAATCACTCGTGCCCTCCTGGGAGCCCAGAAGCTGAAGCTGGCCTCGATATTCAATCGACACACACATCGGAACCATTGCTACCAAGTCCTATGGAGGCCTTGGATACCGAGCCGGTCGCATTAAACCCCACTAGGACACGGTGCACAACCACCGAAATCGTGGATCTACATCCAGGAGAAATACGAAATTCTAGCCCGCCCACCACCCAACTGAAGCGCCCTTCGATAGACGCTGGAAAGCCAGGCTCAATGGGCCCGCAAGAGGTCAAACATCGGCTGGGGGAATCAGTCCATCACTTCTAGGCCAGATTCCTTCTCAAGAAAAACGCGGCAAGAGACTGCAGCGAACAGGACACGATCAACACCTTCCAACCCAACTGTCGCGATGAGGGAATCCTTAACGCCCTAGCCCAGCGCCGAATTAATACTTTCACCGAGCTATGTGACATGGTGCACAAATAGTGCGCCATGGAGAGCACTTGGCAACTACAGCGATTGAGCACGGAGTCATTCCGGTCCGAACAACATGAAGGAATCCGATCAAGCTGCAACCGCATTCATCACCCCTATGGGCCATTCTGTTTCAACAAAATGCCTTTCGGGTTAAAGAATGCGGGTGCAACATACCAGCGCATGATTTAAACATGCCTGGCAAAGCAAATTGGAAAAACAGTGGACACCTACGTGGACGACGTGGTCATCAAGACCAAACACGCCGGCCAATTGGTCGATGACCTCAGACAAACATATACCAGTCTACGAGAATACGACATACGACTTAATCCGGACAAGTGTGTTTTTGGAGTCCCCGCTGGGAAACTGCTCGAATTTATCGTCTCACATAGGGGAGCAGTGGCCAACCCCGCTAAAATCCGAGCTCTATCCCAACTCGTTGTTCCAATAGAGCTAAAGCATGTCCAAAGACTAGCAGGATGCGTCCCGGCCTTGAGCCGCTTCATCTCCCGACTTGGAGAAAAGGCCCTGCCCCTCTATAGGCTGCTCAAACGGACCAAGAACTTCGAATGGTCCGACGAAGCAGCAAATGCCCTGGAGGAAATCAAAACGCTACTCACCAGCAACCCCACCCTAGTAGCACCTGGCGCCGGGGAACCGATGTTATTATACATCTCGGCCACCAACCAGGTGGTTAGCGCGGTCCTCGTCATAGAACAGGAAGCCGAGGGTCACAAACTACGAGTACAAAAGCCGGTCTACTACGTATCCGAGGTGCTCACTCCATGCAAATGCAGATACCCGCACTATCAGGAGATAGCATACACGGTATTTATGGCATCACGCAAGCTCCGCCACTATTTTCAAGAGTGTGCGGTCACTGTGACATCCGAGGTACCCCTCAATGACATAATCAACAACAGAGACGCCACGGGCCGCTTAGCAAAATGGGCCATCGAACTCCTTCCATTCGAAATCACCTACAAGCCACGCCGACCTATTAAATCCCAGGTGTTGGCCGACTTCCTCGCCGAGTGGACAGAAGCCGAACTCCCACGAGAGAACATCACTTACGCCCACTGGACAATGTACTTTGACGGATCTAAAACCCTCGTCGGACTAGGGGCTGGAATTATCCTCACATCCCCCACCGGAGATAACGTCTGATACGTGCTTCAAATAATGTACGCAGACTCAAACAACGCGACGGAATACGAAGCACTGCTGCATGGATTAAGATGGTAGCCCACTCCTCAACAGTGGATTCATATCTTGCTCCTTCAGTCATCCATACAATTCTACCATCTCCATAGAAATGAGCAGTGGAGTAGAATTGCATGATCATTTCATCATTCCAAGCAGTAAACTCCTTACCAACAAACTTATCCAGACCAATGCAGTGGAAGTTGTCTTGCACACTTGGGAAGTAGTCCTCATTCTCCTTGATGTACTTCCAGTCCACATACCTCATATCACTCACAGCAGGGCTCTTATCAAGCAAGATTGTTTCATAGAAATCTTGTTGCTCCTTTGTATAGAAGCTGTAGTCCACATCAGTCTTCCTTTTCTGTGAATATGGATCAACAACTCTCCATTCTCTCAAACCAGAGTCCTTCCTTTTCTTCATATCCTCAGCAAGCAAGTGGCTGGCATTGTTCTCTGGAAGGTGTGGTCTTAGCTTCATCAAAGCTGACATAGCATAATCCTCAGCTTCCCTAAAGGTAGAAGTCCTGTTCTTGGAAGCAGCTGGTATGTCTCTGGAGAACCTCTTGGGTTTGTCTGCAGCAGCCTTCTTGGGGCAGTCTTGGTGCCTTTGGATGAGGTAGCCTTCGGCATAGCATCAGCCATGAGCTTCTTCTTCTTCTTAGGAGAAGCCTTTGCAGCTGGCTCTTCCACCTCCTCCTCAGCAGCAGCCTCTGCTGGGTCCTCATACATTGAGGTAGGCCTGCCCATGACATGAATGATCCTTTTTCTGCTCTTCTTCATCTCTCCTACCTTCTTAGGCATAGATTTCTTTGAGGGCTCAATAGTCATTGTTGCCCTAGAGCTCTCTGGTGCTCTTACTGTCCCTGAGCTAGCATACTCTTTCCTTATTGCCTTCTTCTTCTTGGATGAAGAGGCAGCAGCAGTGCTCTTGGCAGCATCATCCTTCTTGGACAGCTCCTTAGGTATGAAATCTTCATCCTCCTCATCTGAGTTGAGCTTCCTTCTTGCCCTAGTTGCAGCCTTGGGCCGATCGGGTGAGCTAGGAACATTATCATAACTCCCTTCAGGACTAATGTATGAGCTCATGTCAACACTTTGCTCTCTGAAATTGTTCTCACTGTCATCTGAGCCTGACATCTCTGACCCTGTGAAATAGAGTATAGAAGAGTGGAATGGTTGAGTCATCACAAAATGCAAAGATTTTTCAAAGGTTTGAACAAAGAAATTCTTAGATATAGCTTTCAGCAAAAAGGGATTTCGGTGTCACCGAGTCAAAAGTTTTGGTACCACCGAGACGCACAGAACTCTTTACAGAAACTTGGCAGCAATTTCGGTCGTACCGAAAATTGCCACTCGGTTTCACCGAGACTGTCCTCAGTAGTCCAAAAAAAATCGGTAGAGCCGATTTTTCTGACTCGGTATCACCGAGATTCGGTTTTGCGGATGGCTAGACCTAAAAATCTTTCGTTCGCTAAGCTAATGAGATTTCTAGAGGATTGAGAGGATTGCAATCAGTGGATTATCGATAAAGGTTACTCTAATGCGCGTGAATCGGAAGGGGAGCGCAAAGAGGGCCCGATCCATACCCTAACTCGGTGAAGGATCCGCTAAGGCGACGACGGCGGTGAAGATTCCGTCAGCGGCGGCGATTCCCAACGGCTGAGGCGCACGGGGAGGCAAGGGCGACGACCAAGGGGTCTGGAGCAGCAGCTTAGGGTTGGAGGAAACAGACTTTTGCGGTTGAATTTCAAAAATCATGTCCGCCAGGTAATATACCCTTTGCTGTCGGTGACACCAGTTTGAAATTGTCGGTGCCACCGAGTTTCTCAACTGTCAGTTGAGAGGGAAACTCGGTGTAACCGAGAATAAGGAATCGGTGTTACCGAGATGGAAAACCAGATAAACCCTAGGCATTCGGTGAGACCGAGTTTTTGGTATTGGTTCCACTGAGATGCACTTGGGAGGTTTTAATGGTCAGTCCTTAGTCGATACGGAACTCCGAGTGCTCCTCACACAGAGAGATCAAAAAGTCCTTGTTCAAATTTTGTGATGCAGCAAGAATGGAATATGAGACGAGAAAGCATAGATAGCTAGAGAGTGGTCCTAGGCATTCTTGTCCATCCAATTGGCAAAAGAAAAATCAAAATCCAAATAGCAACAATTAGATGTCCTCGAATGGATAAATAAATGCAGACCAACATGCTCACACAATAAGATGTCAAATGAAATCATGGCAAACATGCACATACATACTAGCATCTATCAAGCATTTTGGCGATGACGGAGTCATCTATATATGAGTATATTAACTTAGGAGCCAAGTAAGAATACTTGATCATAGGTCATACTCAACGTTTAAGCACAAGTGGGGTTACCACTTTTACATAAAGCATTTAATGTTGTCACATACTATGAGATGCTTTAACTCAAGTCTTAGAGTAAAGCACCCCCTTGATGTGACATTCCCCCATAGGAGGGATAAACTAACCTTGGGTTTTGTCGATGAAGACTTCATGTGGGTGATGTAGTGGTGGATGCTCAAGGTTGATGAAGATCACCAAGAGTTGGGAGCATCCTTGTTGTTTCCTTACTCTTCTCACCTACATGGGTTAGTCCCAACACACAAGAGACAAATACAAGGATATCTATGGACATGGAGTGCAAAGCATACATGATGATGTCCACGGATTTGTTGATTACCTTGTCCCTTGCTTACATTTGAGGGAATGTGTGATGTTGACGTGGATTGCAACTAGTTCTTGCCAATAATGAATGTGAGTGAATTTCATTGGCGGAGTCACCCCTCAAGAACTTCTCTAGTTCTTCTTCTTGGGGACCCACATCAACTTGATGGGGATCCTTGGTGTTGAAGTGGCACTTGTAGAAGTTGAGCTTGAAGTAGCTTTGGGAACCCACTCCACCAAATCTTGGGATTCATCTTCATATGAGTCAATGTCCTCTCGAAGCTTGTCCTTGCCCTTGAGCTTGTGGTTTTGTGGTGGAAGGTCATCTTGAGTGTTTGTTCCCTTGGGAAGAGTATGTTCATACTTCTCCCTTTGAGGAACAAACTTGGGCATGGGGTATTGACCTTCTTCCCATTCAACTCCATTAGCGTTGAAGTAGCCAATGCCATGGTTCTTCCGGTATCCTCCGTGCTTGCGTACAATCTCCTCAAATTGCTTACATCCGGCAAGACTCTTGTAGATACCTTTCTCTATAATTCCTTTCAATAAATCGTTTTCTTGCTCAAGTGTAACTTGGCTAAGAGAATCATCATTAGTGGAATCAATAGAACTACTAGAAGCAACATCATTAGATTTAGCATTTTTTTGTTGCTACTAGATGAAGAACTTTTCTTGCCTTTGTTAGTAGTTTGTCTAGGTTTAACTTGTGGCATGAATGTAGACAAGAGTAATCGTTTGGCTAGATAAGATGAAGTCTTCTTTCGGAGATCGTCATTGATAGCTTTAAGAAACTCATGTTCTTTCTCCAAGGTGAGCTTCTCGAAGCGTAGCTTCTCATGAGTCCTTACAAGCTCTCTATGATATTCTAGAGTAGATTCATGGGCTAACTTAAGAGTGTTTAATTCTTTAGTTAGTTGTTCTATTTTCATCTTATCATCATCAACTGATTTATCTTGACTAGCATGAAAATTATCAAGTTCATTTTGACTAACATCACTAGTTTTATCAAAGAGCAAGTCATCATCACCAAGTAAATCTTCTTCGTCACTATTGAAATCAAGATACTCGGGGTGTGATACCTTGGGGCCTTTAGCCATGAAGCAACTTCCACTCCCTTCATTTGGTGAATCAAATAGATCATAGGAGTTGGTAGTCACTAGTGGAAGTCCGGCAACACCTTCATCTTGACTATAGTCGGAGTTGGAGTGATAGCTTCTCTCGGAGTTGTTGTCGGATTCGAAGCCGGAAACCCATTCACCAACATGAGCTTGATGTCTTATTCTTGTGTAGCTCTTGGTGTACTTGTCCTTCTTCTCCGAGTCCCTACTTCTCCTTCAGGGTCTTCGTTCATAACGATCATCTCTACTCCTTCTTTCTCTTTGAGGTGATTCATTCCTTGAGCTTCGTCTTCTAGGTGACTCTTCTCTTCGTTTGTAGGGAGCCGTGCACTCATTTGAGTAGTGTCCGGGCTTCCCACAATTGTAGTAGTTTCGGTCACGATTTGACGAACGCTTCTCTTCATATCTTGAGTTGGAGCTTCGTTCTTTGCCTCTATTCTTGTAGAACTTGTTGAATTTCTTGACCATGAGGCTTATCTCTTCATTGGTGACAAGGTTGTCGCTTGAAGTTGCGGGAGCATCACTTGTGGCTTTGTAAGCACCGCTAGATTTGTTGTGAAGCTCTTCTTTGTCTTTGAGTGTCATCTCATGAGCAACAATCCTTCCAATGACTTCCGTAGGCTTGAGATCTTTGTAGTTGGGCATCATTTGGATCAATGTGCACATGGTGTCGTATGTTTCATCCAAAGCTCTAAGTATCTTCTTGATGATGAATTTGTCAGTCATTTCTTCGCTTCCTAAGCCGGCAATCTCATTTGTGATGAGAGCTAGCCTAGAGCACATCTCTGCGACTCCTTCACCATCCTTCATCTTGAACTTGTCAAGATGACTTTGAAGAACATCCAACTTGGATTCTCTCATGGATTCGGTACCTTCATGCATATCAACCAAAGTATCCCAAATCTCTTTTGCATTCTCAAGACGGCTGATTTTGTTGAATTCTTCGGGGCATAGGCAGTTGAAGAGAATGTCACATGCTTGAGCGTTGTATTGCAACATCTTCAATTCATCTGCGGTCGCTTCACGATCCGGTTCCTTTCCATCACCAAAGAATTCACCTTGCAAGCCAACACGAACAACAGCCCAAACGGGAGGGTTATGACCAAGAATATGCATTTTCATTTTGTGCTTCCAACTAGCAAAATTTGTGCCATCAAAGTACGGACCTCTATGGTGATAATTTCCTTCACTAGACGCCATACTCTCCTAGGTTGTGAGACCAATGCAATGGAGACCAAAGCTGTGATACCACTTGTAGGATCAAAAGTATGTCTAGAGGGGGGGTGATTAGACTACTTGACCAAACAAAAGTTCTACATTTTCCCAATTTTAAGTGTTGGCAGATTTTAGCAATGATAGCAAGTCAAGCACACCCTACACATGCATGTCTAAGAGTATAGTAGCGGAAAGTAACAACAAGCATATGTAGTAGAGGGTAGGAAGGAAGATCAAACGCAATTTGTAGACACGAAGATTTTTCCCGTGGTTCCGATAGGTGGTGCTATCGTACGTCCACGTTTATGGAGTCTTCAACCCACGGAGGGTAACGGTCGCGAGAGTCCACGGAGGGCTCCACCCATAAGGGTCCACGAAGTAGCAACCTTGACTATTCCATAACGGCTTCCGTCCACGAAGGACTAGCCTCACTATGGGTAGATCTTCACGAAGTAGGCAATCTCCTTGCCCGTACAAACTTCTTGGTTCAACTCCACAACACGAAGTAGGAGGCTCCCAAGCGACACCTAACCAATCTAGGAGGCACCACCCTTAAAAAGGTAATAGGCTCGGTAATGTCGATGAACTCCTTGCTCTTCTGCTTCAATATGATAGACTCCTCAACACACAATCACTCTCTCACAGATTTGGCTATGGTGGAAGAGATTGAATTGGTGGAAAGCAACTTGGGGAGGCTAGAGATCAAGATTCATATCGTAGGAATGGAATAGCTTGATCTCAACACATGAGTAGGTGGCTCTCTCTAAGAAAATAGGACGGGGCAAGTATGGAATAGTTCTGAGTGCTTCTATTTCGAGTGGGTGGTGGTGAAGGGGTATATATAGGCATCCCCAAAAATCCAACCGTTACACCTAAAGTGACCAATTCGGTGACACCGAAGTGTAAAACTCGGTGGTACCGAAGTGACCAAAAGGCAGTAACTTTTGAATCTCGGTGAGACCGATCCATAACTCTCGGTGGTACCGATTAGGTGACCAACGGTCAGATTGCACAACTCGGTGACGCCGATCCAAAAAACTCGGTAAGACCGATTTTATGAAACGAGGTAACAGAAAGTTGGCAAGCTGAACTCAGTGGCACCGATGCAGAATCGGTTGCACCGAATGGCTAGGGTTTGGCATGGGTCTGTCTGAGTTTGGGAATCGGTGGGACCGAGTGGGAATTGTTGGTAGCACCAATTTTCATGATAGGCTTGGACAGACTTTTGTGGAAGAGTTTGTGGGTGTTTTTGGTGACTATCACTTGTGCACGTGGAGCATCTTGTTAACCAACAGTACCTTACCCCCTTTTAATAGTATTGGCTTTCCTATGGACTCAAAGTGATTTCTCACAAAGTAAAATGTAGAGTCCTCTTGCTTGAAGCTTTGCCAATCCATTTCCTTGCATCTTAGGGTTTCTCCACAATCCTTTGGCAAACCCATCACTGAACTTTTCCTGAAATATACTTAGTGTAAACATTAGTTCAATGACATATATGTTGTTATTAATTACCAAAACCACCAAGGGAGCAAATGTGCTTTCACTGGAGCTAAGAACAGTTTACACCCCAGTCGCCGATCACTCGTGCCCTCCTGGGAGCCCAGAAGATGAAGCTGGCCCCGATATTCAATCGACACACACATCGGAACCATCGCTACCAAGTCCTATGGAGGCCTTGGATACCGAGCCGACCACATTAAACCCCACTAGGACACGGTGCGCAACCACCGAAATCGTGGATCTACATCCAGGAGGAATACGAAATTCTAGCCCGCCCACCACCCAACTCAAGCGCCATTCGATAGACGCTGGAAAGCCCGGCTCAATGCGCCCACAAGAGGTCAAACAGCGGCCGGGGGAATCAGTCCATCACTTCTAGGCCCGATTCCTTCTCAAGAAAAACGCGGCAAGAGACTGCAGTGAATAGGACACGATCAACACCTTCCAACACAAATGTCGCGATGAGGGAATCCTTAACGCCCTAGCCCGGCGCCGAATTCATACTTTTGCCGAGCTATGTGACATGGTGCAGAAATAGTGCGCCATGGAGAGCACTTGGCAACTACAGCGATTGAGCACGGAGTCATTCCGGTCCGAACAACATGAAGGAATCCGATCAAGCTGCAACCGCATTCATCACCCCCTATGGGCCATTCTGTTTCAACACAATGCCTTTCCAGTTAAAGAATGCAGGCGCAACATACTAGCGCATGATTTAAACATGCCTGGCAAAGCAAATTGGAAAAATAGTGGACACCTACGTGGACGACGTGGTCATCAAGACCAAACACGCCGGTCAATTGGTCGATGACCTCAGACAAACATTTACCAGTCTACGGGAATACGACATACGACTTAATCCGGACAAGTGTGTTTTTGGAGTCCCGGCTGGGAAACTACTCGAATTTATCGTCTCACATAGGGGAATAGTGGCCAACCCCGCTAAAATCCGAGCCTTATCCCAACTCGTTGTTCCAACAGAGCTAAAGTATGTCCAAAGACTAGAAGGATGCGTCCCGGCCTTGAGCCACTTCATCTCCCGACTTGGAGAAAAGGCCCTACCCCTCTATAGGCTGCTCAAACGGACCAAGAACATCGAATGGTCCGACGAAGCAGCAAATGCCCTGGAGGAAATCAAAACGCTGCTCGCCAGCAACCCCACCCTAGCAGCACCTGGTGCCGGGGAACCGATGTTATTATACATCTCGGCCACCAACCAGGTGGTTAGCGCGGTCCTCGTCGTAGAACAGGAAGCCGAGGGTCACAAACTACGAGTACAAAAGCCGGTCTACTACGTATCCGAGGTGCTCACTCCATGCAAATGCAGATACCCGCACTATCAGGAGATAGCATACACGATATTTCTGGCATCACACAAGCTCCGCCACTATTTTCAAGAGTGTGCGGTCACTGTGACATCCGAGGTACCCCTCAATGACATAATCAACAACAGAGACGCCACGGGCCGCATAGCAAAATGGGCCATCGAACTCCTTCCATTCGAAATCACCTACAAGCCACGCTGACCTATTAAATCCCAGGTGTTGGCCGACTTCCTCGCCGAGTGGACAGAAGCCGATCTCCCTCGAGAGAATAGCACTTACGCCCACTGGACAATGTACTTCGACGGATCTAAAACCCTCGCCAGACTAGGGGCTGGAATTATCCTCACATCCCCCACCGGAGATAACGTCCGATACGTGCTTCAAATAATGTATGCAGACTCAAACAATGCGGCGGAATACGAAGCACTGCTGCATGGATTACGTATGGTGGCATCAATGGGGATGTAGGGTAACGCAACAAAAAACAAAAATTTCCGACCTACGCACCAGCCCAGGAGCACTATGGAGACTGCATACAAGGTTTGATCTTTTTCGTTACCGACTCGTAGCACAGCGGAAGTAGAGTCGATGACGATCGGCGGTGCAGATCCCCGCAGCTAGGATTTACAACCTCCCAACCGCGAGGATGTATACCCTCTTCCGCCCCTCGGACAGCCCTCCGGGAGGCGGTCGGACAGTCCCCCGGACGGTGTCACGGACAGCCTTCGGGAGGACCATCGAAACTCGGACAGTCACTCGGACAGCCCTTCGGGAGGACCCTCGAAACTCGGACAGTCACTCGGACAGCCCTTCGGGAGGACCCTCGAACTAAGACCGAAACTACGATCTCTCTACAGAGTTGCACACATACGGTGTCATCTATCCGGCAGGGCTTCGCCGTCCAGAACTAGTTCCCACCGGAACCCAGACAGCCTTTCGGCTCTACGAAACTATTTCGCTGGGAGGGAGAGAGAAAGCCAGATCATGCATGGCACTTGTATGTGAGAAAGACTGAGAGTGGAGAGTGCATCTCCACCTCTATTTATAGGAAAACCCAAGGGGTAGGGTGACACTTGAAATACCCAAAATGCCCTTCACAAGGGCACAAAGGTAAAAGCAAGTGGGCAGCCCTTATCCTTCCATGTCATCCCTAGAGATATTTGTGAGTAAAGCCCCAAAAGGTGGCTTTCCATAAAGTAATCGAAAAAGCACTTTCACTATTCACGACGACATATTTCAGCGTCCGTTCGAACTGAAAATATTTATGTGGGCTTAGAACATTTCCAGTACCCACTAAAATAATTTTCAACGCGTTCCGAAACAATTCCGGTTTAGTGATTTTCATCTGCGAAAAGCATCTGAAGCGGTTCCGGCAGTTCCGGAACATTTCCGGTTTTCATCCCGGAAAATTCCAGAAGGTTTCCAGAACGATTCTGGCACCCTCCAAGATTTATCAGGCATGTGCCGAAACCAATTTGATTTTATGGTGTACTCCGAAACAACTTTTCGGTTTAGTGATTTTCATCTGTGAAAAGCAACTAAAGCGGTTCCGGCAGTCCGGAACATTTCCGGTTTTTGTCTCTGAAAAATCTCAGAAGTTACCGGAACAATTCTGGTACCTTCCAATAATTTCCAGGCATGTGCCGAAACCAATTTGACTTAATGGTACACTCCGAAACAACTTTTCGGTTTTACCGAAACTCTTCCGGTGTTCTCTCTCTCCGGAACTTTTCCGCTGTCTCCGAAAACTTTTTCCGGAAACTTTCTCTCCGACTCCCTGTCTAGTATTCAGCAGATAGATGACCCTTAAGCGTGTGACCCTATAGGTTCGGTGAAGCATAGACATGACCCAGAACCCCTTCCTTTCAATGATCAACATCGGAGCCGTGGACACCCATATTGACCCCTATACCCACACGAATGAATATTCAAGTGAACCTCCAGTTGCCGTGTGCTATTCCTGTTGCTTCGCGATATGTTACAAATACCTGAGGTGAGACATGTTGCCATCCCCGTGGATCAACAACTTGTCCACTATGCCAGTTACCTCGTTACCGGTATTGTGCTCTTTTCTCGTTCCCGTGTTCCGGTATCCCCGTGATCAAATCACAAAGTGTCTGGCCAGATGATGATGGATACCGTAACACCGAGAGGGCCCAGAGATATCTCTCCATCATCGGAGGAGCAAATCCCAATCTTGAGCTATCAAGTTACTTGACATACCTTTGCATGAACCCGTAAGCCGCCGTAATAGCCACCCATTTACGGATGACGTTTAACAAACCCCAAAGTTCATGAAGCAAGCATGAAGAATCTCGATACTCTCATGGTCTAAGGAATCATGCAAACATAAACCATCTCTGTGTTATTAACCATTAACTTGTGACGAATGTATCTCATAGCATAACATCAATTCGGGTCGATTCAACACAAGTGTTCTACCAACATTGCGCCTTCAAAATTGCCGGCATAGCCATGCCCATGATCAGGAAAACAGGATCATCATGCAATACTTTAGCCAGTCTTAGAGGCAAGACTAGGAATACATTTTACCGTTTATTATTCCACACGTGCATATGAGTCTTCCTCCGAGCCTCGTGGTTATTGCAGACTCGAGAACCATAGCAGTTATAGCATGGAACATAAACATAATTATGAACTTGGAGATAAATAATATCATTTATTATTGCCTCTAGGGCATATCTCCTACAGACTCCCACTTGCACTAGAGTCAATAATCTAGTCAATGCTAATGCACTTTACACCTATGGCATACTGGTGTAAAATATGCTTCGCTTGTGGTATAGCCTGATGTCCAACGGATCTGACAACTTCAGCTCCGTGTGTAACTTTGCATATCTTCGCGTTTTCACGCTTTCACAAAATTCATATTTTGTGTGGACTTGGCTTTGCATATGTGTAAATCTTTGGTCGAAACCTGATTCCTCAGACTAAGCTATGGAGCAACTATCTTCAATAGTGTCCCATAGACCAAAGCCATCTTGGAACCATACTAAGTTCATGAATGAACTATATGATTCAACAACTTCTTCGTCGCTTCTAAAGCGTCAATATACTTAGCCTTTGTTATAGAATTCGCCACAGTATCTTGTTTGGAACAATTACCAACTTACCGTGCCACCATATTGTGTATTACACAAAACCCTTAACTTAAATCGAAAATCGCATGGAGCATTGATGAAGACTGTATCGACGTAATTACTTACAACGAGCACTTCATAATCTCTCCTAGCGAGAAAACATGTCATCAGTACTACTCTGGTACTCAATGACATCTTTCACTGTCGTCCCATGATCAGTGCTTTTGATCACTTTGGTATCTATACTCGCAACAACTTTGGAGTATTGGACATATCTGGTTGTTTTTACATATCATGGAATGCATGATTAATCCAAACACAAGAGTGTGTGGAATCTCCATCATGTATTTTACTCATCAGTGTTTTGGGACACCGAGTCTTGTAAAAACTCTTTCCATGTGACTTCGGCAAGAATCACTCCTTGGCGTTTTAAATGCTAAAAAGTTTTAGCATGTTGTCAATATGTATTCATTGCTTAGCCCCATTAGGTAAATCTATCTCCATAGATCATCATGCCTAATATTAAGGCTATTTAGCCCAAGCACTTCATCGAAAAAACCCTTTTCAAATGAAGTCCTAATTCGTGTCAAGAAATTTATTTCCAATTAACAATGTGTCAAGTACACAACGTTTTTAGAAATATTATTATGCTCCCACTTACTTTCTTGAATCACAAGCATCTTCGATACCAATTTGATGAATTCTGTGACACCCTGGGTTTAAGCTACAGTGATCATTGTAATTAAGCTACAGTGATGATCATGAACAGTGCCTAATCATTTTGCTAAGTGGGGCTTGATCAAGTTTGCATTCAAATTTCATTTCAAAATGCCCTAGGAATTATTGTGATAAGAATGATTCTGCAAACAACAAAAGTAAAATGTTCCAAAATTGTGGAATATTCTAAAACAAATAATGTTGAGGAAAACAACATCACCTAGCTCATGGTGTGGCCCCCACCATTGAAAACAGAAACCAAATGCATTTTAAAAGCAATTTAAAATCAATTTGAAAATGCAAACATGTTCCAAAAATGCCCAAACCTTCTGTGAACCCTCGGAATATTGCAAGGTAATGTTTGGGCCAGGTCTCTTATTTTTGTGGTAGAGGAAAAATGCCAAAAGAAATTAAAACAGAAAATGAAAAAGGAAAACAGAAAACAAAAAGAAAAGGGCCCGTGCCACTGGGCCAAAGTGGCCACAGTGCGGCCCAGCCCACTCCCACCTGCTCCCCCCCTCGCTGTCGCCCCCGCCATGGCCGAGCGCGCCTCGCTCCGGCCACTGGCCGCCACAGCGCCGGAGCAGGTGGGCGGGAGGATAAGGGAGAGGCCGTCCCTCCCCCCTGGACGCCACCCTCGTCATCCCCCCCTTAGTCTGGCTCTCCTCCCTCTCTCCCCTCCAAATTTCGCTCGCGCCCGCGCCGCCGTCGCCATGGCCGCCGGCTAGGCACGGCCACCGTGCTCCCCTCGCCTCGCCGTCGCGTCCACGAGCTCCGCCTCGCCCTCCTCGTCCTCCTCGACCCCAAGCCCAACCTCCTGCGCCTCTGCATCGCCGTCGGTGCTCGTCTTCCTCCTCGGATCGCCGACGCTCGCCGTCGTCGATTCCGTCGCCGTCACGCCCTCCTCGAGCCCATTTTGAACGGCAACACCCCGCGGTGAGCTCCTGCTACCTCCCCCTGTCCTCCTCGCGACGAGCCGATGCTCCTAGCGCTAGTTCCCACCGGTGCCCGAACACGCCGCCGCCGGACCTTGTCGCCGGCGCCTCTCCGGTGACCATTTGGTTCACCCACCGCCACCGTTCGACTCCGCGCGTCGCGTAGGACCCCGTAGTGCCCGTAGTTAGCTCGAAAACGCCCCCGTTCGCAGTTTGCCATCGCCGGCCGAAGCTTCGCTCCGCCGCCGTTGATGTGCTGCTCGCCTCCGTCCACCTTAGCTCGTCCCGATGCCCGGAACGGATCGGCGGCTCCCCCAGCTTTCGAACGCCGCCGGCCGCGCTCGAAATGGTGCCCCGTGCGCCATTTCCGAACCTCTCCGGCGATTCGGGTGCTCGCCGGAGCAGCTCCGATGGCCGGCCGGCGCCGCCGCTGACCTGGCTGGCCTGGGGCCACCCCCAGTGCCACTGCCAGTGGGCCAGGCTGACCCTGGTTGACCAGTTGACTGGTCAACTGGCTGACTGGGCTCAGCCCAGTCACTGACTGTGGGGCCCCACACACCCTGTGTCTATGACATATGGGCCCCATTTGTCAGGTGTTTAAATTAGTAAATAGACTAATTAAAATTAATTAAATTGCCTAATCAGTCACTGACATATGGGCCCCACTTGTTAATTAAACTCTTTTAATTAAATTAAAACCCTGGAAACTGAATGTGACAATGACATGTGGACCCCACATGGCAGGTTCAAACAGTAACAACCACTGTTGACTGCTGACGCAATGATTGTGTCATGCTGATGTCATCAAACACTGTTCTGGATAATGTTGGATTTAAATAATTGAAATAATTCCAGAAAATCAATAAAACTTTGAAAAATCATAGAAAATAATCTGTAGCTCAGATGAAAATAATTTATACATGAAAGTTGATCAGAAAAATTCCACGAATCTGATTATGCAGTCCATTCATCTGTCACATGCCTCTAGCTATCTGAACATGCAACTTTTTGCCTGTTTCGGATAGGTGAATAGTGCATGACATTGTTAAAATGATTTCAAATAAATTCCTAAATTAACTATCGCACTTGGATAGGCCGTAAACACCCCTAGCCCTGCGTATTGCCATGTCATGCATCATGTTGCATATGTATGCTTTATATTTATTGTTTCTTCCCCCTCTTCTCTCCGGTAAAGCCCGAGACTGACGGTGCTGCCGGATACGACTACACCGTGGACGACCAGCCTTTTGCCACAGAGCAGCAAGGCAAGCAAAACCCCCTTGAGCATTCCGATATCGCCTATTCTTCTCCCTCTTGTTCTTGCAGTAGATTTTGCTACTGTATTAGTTAGCTCTTATTCTGATGCATAGCCTGTTTTTGATGAACGGCTACTATACCTGTTTTTATATCAACTACCTAGAATAGGTTGGTCAGTGTACCCCTGAGACCCCCTTAGTCCCGGTTGCTTGGTTTTCATCGACGACACTGAGGACTTGAAGACAGAAGACTCAGTCGTCATGACTGACAAGCCAGGCCCCTCACATCACCGCACTCCCCTTAGTTGTACGACTCTGCAGCGCTACTATCGAGTACCGAGGGTGACACCTCGTGAAGTACTCATGATGCTAGTTCTGTAGTGTAGCTAGTTGGTCGTGGTTATCGAGGGTGATTCCTCTTTCACCACTCCCGACGATGACTCTGTCATGCAACCCCTCAAGTGTGGGACCCTCGAGGGTGATTCCTCTAGGTCCCCCTTGACGGTTTCATCGAGCGGGACCCCATGAGGGTGATTCCTCAGGTTCCGTCTTGATGTTTTATACACACAGTTATTGTGGCCTGGTTACAGAAACATGTTGAAGACGGGTCGGCCCCAAGGGTACCCGTGAGAGTGATATTGGTGGCGTGCGCCGGTAAGGCACCCGAGTGTTATTGGCGGGGCTACGGACTGCAGTTCATGGTTCGAGCTTGCCCCGCACTAATAAAATGCTAGTGGGTTGGGTACTTGATCTGAGTTGGTCGATACGACCTTTAAAGCACCAAACCTTCACGTGGGGAAGTTATGGGCACTCAGCGTTGTTGTATCAGCCGAAGCTCTTCGGACGTCAGCAATGGAGCGGCGCGCGCCGGATTGGGCTGGAACGTACAGCTCTTGGACTGGAGTGTACTAGGTCTGTTTTCGGCCGTGTTCGCATCGTGCAGGAGTGCAAGGGCAAGTGGACCCACGAACCTGCGCGCTTAGGATTTAGACCGGCGGGCTGGCCTCTTCGTTGAGTCTAGGTGGGGCGACGACGTGCTGTATCCCGAGGCCGGGCATTACCCCGGAAAGTGTGTCCGGCCGGAGGTGACCAGGCGTGTTGGAAATGAGGTGCACCCCTACAGGGAAGAACAAACTATTCGAATAGCCGTGTCCACGGTAACAGGACGACTTGGAATTGTACTTTGGCCTACTACAACTATAATCATAAACTAATTAAAATTGAATTGTGGCTCCGGGATTGCTTCCTCGCAGGGAGTCGAGGAAGGATCTCTGGGCGTGTTTACTTAATAAAATTGTTACAACAATATGACTATATATGAGCTGCAGGTCTACTCTCTTCTAATGCTGCAAGATGCTGAAGATGCTAGTCTTCGATAGGACTAGGCCTTCTCACTATTCTTGCTTTCTGCAGTCAGTCCAGACATAACCCCTTCCCTTGATAAGGATGCATATTTAGCATAGTTCTGATGTCAGTCTTGCGAGTACTTTGGATGAGTACTCACTGCTGCTTTGCATTTTATTTTCCCCCTCGATTCGATTGCCCCGTTCAGACGATGGAGCCCAGGAGATGGAGTACGCCAGAGACGACTGCTACACCGCCGCTGGAGCCTACTACTACGTGGAGGCTAGCCCCGACGTTCAGGAGTAGTTAGGAGGTTCCCAGGCAGGAGGCCTCGCCTCTTTCGATCCGCTGCTTATGTTTGTGCTGGCCTTCTTAAGGCAAAACTTGTTTAACTTATGTCTGTACTCAGATATTACTTGCTTTCGCTGACTCATGTTTTGTCGAGCTTTGTATTCGAGCCCTCGAGGCCCCTGGCTTGTAATATGAAGCTGTATGACTTTAATTTTTGTCTAGTGTTGTGTTGTGATATCAATCAGTGTGTCCCTAATCTTGGCCGTACGCATTGTGTGCATGATTAGCGTACGGACGAGAATGGGGGCGTCACAAAGTCAAACCCCTTTGACCATTCCATCAAAAACGAAGATTCCAACTCCACTTTGCTCTCTTATGTCCATCGCTGGAACTCTAAAGTTTGCATACTTACTAGCATCCTATGGATCGACAAATTACTTTGGACTGTATCACATACAAGTCCTAGGTTTCATTTCCATCAGATGGAAATCCCTTTGTCATCCATGTTTCATATCTCATGATTGAAATATGTATTAATTGCTAGTTCAACCCGAACCGACTTTAAGCATCGCTACGGTGAGACAATCTCATCGTAGTCAACTCCTTGAACTTGTTATTGCAACAAGTCGAGCTTTATGTATAAAACATTTTATCCGTATCAGTTTTTAGTTCCATAAATATTCGTTAGACTCTAAGTCTTCCGAAAGGAGTATCAAGATTTTAATCTTGAATCACTTATATGGAAACTATCTCGGATTGTATTGGCATTTAGCCAATTCCGGAGTTAGGGCCCATCAACGCTTCCTTGTGTATTGTAGGTATACTATTGTCTAACAACAATATCTCGTTTGCGCACCTGATAGGTTTGCACGAGCTTTGCCTACGTGGTTCAGCTGCAAGTTCGACCGAAGTCCATACATTTACTGTAGAGACTTCCGTATCAGTCGCAGTAGGAAACCCTGAATCACTTCCAAGGTTCCTTTCCTTTGATCCGATGACGAAGATACTGGTTATCTCGTCGAGTTGCACTGTCCTCCCACTCACCTTTTGTAAGAACTATTCTCTTTAAAAGCATACCGTTTTGTGGCAAAAACCCTTTGCCTTGGTATAGTGGTGGGGGAATACTCTATGACTTGGGATAACCTACAAAATAGCACTTGTCTGATTTGGAATAGGTTTGTAACCTTTTACACAAGCCCCATATTCCAAATGTTAAGAAAAGATATAACATGGTTGGGCGTACCATACCATGGCGTCATTTCAACAGACCCGATGGAGCTCTTTTCAGTGTAAAAGCTGCAGTCTCTAAAGCATCACTCTTTAAAAAGGGATAATGGCAAATTTATTTATGTCATCCTTGATCTTACCATGTCATAAATGGTTCGATTACATCTTCACGGACTTTCCACTTGCAGTGGTGTTCCGGGAGGTGCAAGTTATGAAACCCCTTTCATAACTCATCAGACATTCGCTAAACTTGTAACTCAAATATTCCTTTCTGCAATCGAATTGTAGAAACATAATTTTCTTGTTACAATAACTTGTACTTCATTTTTGAAAACCTTATGAATGAATTCAAAAGATCCAGACTTACGTCTCAACAAGTAAATATCCATATATCTACTTGAGTCATTTCTGAAGATAGATAAATCCACTACTTGCAACAACATTTATTGGACTACACACATCATAATGTATGATCACCAATATGTTCTTTGCTCGCTCCTTATGGCCTGTGAACGGTATTTCAGTCACTTCACTTTTCAGAGGAAAGTTGCAAGTGTCATATGATTCAAAATCAAACGACTTCAAAATCCATCATAATGGAATTTTCCATGCGGGTTTCTCCAATATGACCAAATGCAATGCCACACTTGTGTGGTATTCTTTTAGTCTTGCGACATTTAGCGTCAGTGTTATGGATGTATCATATTTCCATCAATATTCATAACATACATCCCATCTAGGATGGAAGCATGGCCCTTCATGTTATTCATAATACTGAACAACAATTGTTGTTTTTATAAACAACTCTTTTTCAACAAACATTGTGCAATGGGCTAGAGTGTATGAAACTCTAAAATGAATTATGAAAGTAAACACAGAGGTAATATATTATTATCAACATTCATAACATACATCCCATTCATAATGAAAATATGGCCCTTATGTTATTCATAACACCGAACATTAAAAGTTATCTTATGAACAACCTTCTTGCAAGATACCTTATGCAATGGGCGAGAGTGTGTAAAAACTCTAAATGAATTATGAAAATAAATACAGACGGTAACACACCGATGGAAGGTATAGTAACATTTACTATGTTCCCTGTGTATACCTAAACCTCATTCCTGGCTAGTCTTTCAGGCCATAGTAGTTCTTACATCGAGTTGCAACAGAATGCAATCGAGCGGGTATCTTTGTGATTAACTCACAATACCCAAGAATTAGTGATTAACATGTTTAACCATAATTCCCAAGAACTATATCTTTGACCAGCCTTCTATACATCAAAAACTTGTATGACATTCATACATGAGCTGGATATTCCATTCTTCTTTCCTTTTGCCTTTATACTTCTAACAGTTTAACTTTCAGTATTTCTCCAACTCTCAGAAGAAGCACCCAACTTAAGAGTGGCGTTAGCCCCAGACTTCCTAGGCGTGAAAGTTTCACTAACACCCTTCGGACACTTCCTTTCTCTTTAAGTTGTTGTTTTATTCACCATCATCATATGACAGGCGTTCTTCTGGATCCCTCTCTTATCAGTCAAATGCATAGTAAACACTTTACTAATGTTTTGCAAACAAACATTGCTTTGGATATTTCATATCTTTTAGCCTTTGTCTGTCTCTGAAAATGATTTTCAGATTCCATGAATATCACATAATTATCCAAACTTTAGAAGTTCGGGTCTCATGGAAGCAAACATATTTCACTTGACCGTAACGGAATTTTAGCTTTTGGATCGAAGGACGAGAGTCATATCATCCATAGCATTAGCGGGAGAATACCGAAAGTATGCGATAGGACAAAGTCCTTCTCTACACTCTTGAGGACAATCCTCACATTACGTTACCAACCGTAAAGTTTTAACCAGATATTTAACAGCTATTCAATTTTAACAGGGAAGGTGGAAATGCGAGACATTATTCTACAACTATTTTGCAAATCACACTTAGACAGTGTTCAAAATTAATTGCACTGAGAATTAAAAGAAGTTAATTCAATAGTGCACTCCCACTCAAATCAATATCTCTCATAATTGATTGTGAGTGATACAAGATCTGCATTTCAATTCGACGCCATTGACGGGTTCATCACTGATGACGTGAATTTCAATCGGTAGGCCAACTTGCCAATCACATCCCTATGTGACTCTTGTTCATCTTTCGATGCATGTGTTCCGAGCTCAGGACTGTCCTGCCTGAACGTCAAGACAACCAAGTGATATCGCTGCGAGGTCTGACCTCACTCGCCTCACACATCCCTAATCGTTCGTACTCATGTGTACATGTCGTACCCTGAAAAGTTAGGTGCCGTGATGGTGCTACACTTGGGAGAACACTAACTACTTGATATTTTTGTGAGTGATCACCCTAATAAAAGGCGACTACCGCGCAATCAAGAAGGGTGCATCATAAGGGATAAACATCTCAGGCAATTCATAATTAGCATGACATGGTATAGCCCTTTCTGACGGAGAAGTCTTTCATTTCTTCGTCTTCGGCATTCGCGTTGGTGTTCACCTTCGCGAAGATTGCCACCACCTTGTCGATGCACCAGATAATATTGCTATCTCTATAGCTAATAAAATAGGTGCATTACTTAAGGTTGACACGCAGGTCATTAAAGTGACAATCATATGGCTCCAGCCATCATGCCGAATCATGACACGCAGGTCATGTTAATATTACATCATATAGACATCTCATACATAATCAAATTAATATGAGCACTGCTATACCACATCATATGCACATGCAAACCATCCTGCAAAACCAAGTTAGACGCCTCTAATCGGTTCATGCAAAAACTTGTTTTACGTGGCTTCTAAGGTTTTGAAACAAACCGAAGCTACCAACGTCCATCATCAAGCATGATAATCCAAGTCGCTAGATTAACATTGCGGGGTGTATGAAACACGAGATAATAAAATCTCGAGCCCCATACTGAACTTCGTCATACGTGTGACCCCCGTGCAAATCATATCTGCATTGCCCTTTCGTCTGCAAAATTTCATCTTTCTTTTTAACTACGGTGGAATTCAATGAACTGTTAGCACTTCGTTGATCAATCAGGATCGCGGATTGCCAGAACATTGAAACTCCACCATACTGTTATCAAGATCAGAAATATGCAAATTCCAGGGAAGCAACAAGAACATCGGGTAACAGATTTTATCTGCTACCCGCACAAATAATTTTCTGTAATAGAACTCATCTACTACCTAATTATACTGTGCAACACCCATACATCTCTATGTATTCTAGATCGCAACCTGCATCTACGCATAGCACGGCTCTGATACCACTGTAGGGTAACGCAGCAGAAAACAAAAATTTCCGACCTACGCACCAGCCCAGGGCCACTATGGAGACTGCATACAAGGTTTGATCTTTTTCGTTACCGACTCGTAGCGCAGCGGAAGTAGAGTCGATGACGATCGGCGGTGCAGATCCCCGCAGCTAGGATTTACAACCTCCCAACCGCGAGGATGTATACCCTCATCCTCCCCTCGGACAGCCCTCTGGGAGGCGGTCGGACAGTCCCCCGGACGGTGTCACGGACAGCCCTTCGGGAGGACCATCGAAACTCGGACAGTCACTCGGACAGCCCTTCGGGAGGACCCTCGAAACTCGGACAGCCCTTCGGGAGGACCCTCGAACTAAGACCGAAACTACGATCTCTCTACAGAGTTGCACACATGCGGTGTCATCTATCCGGCAGGGCTTCACCGTCCAGAACTAGTTCCCACCGGAACCCAGACAGCCTTTCGGCTCTACGAAACTATTTCACTGGGAGGGAGAGAGAAAGCCAGATCATGCATGGCACTTGTATGTGAGAAAGAGTGAGAGTGGAGAGTGCATCTCCACCTCTATTTATAGGAAAACCCAAGGGGTAGGGTGACACTTGAAATACCCAAAATGCCCTTCACAAGGGCACAAAGGTAAAAGCAAGTGGGCAGCCCTTATCCTTCCATGTCATCCCTAGAGATATTTGTGAGTAAAGCCCCAAAAGGTGGCTTTCCATAAAGTAATCCAAAAAGCACTTTCACTATTCACGACGACATATTTCAGCGTCCGTTCGAACTGAAAATATTTATGTGGGCTTAGAACATTTCCAGTACCTACTAAAATAATTTTCAACGCATTCCGAAACAATTCCGGTTTAGTGATTTTCATCTGCGAAAAGCATCTGAAGCGGTTCCGGCAGCTCCGGAACATTTCCGGTTTTCATCCCGGAAAATTCCAGAAGGTTTCCAGAACGATTCTGGCACCCTCCAAGAATTATCAGGCATGTGTCGAAACCAATTTGACTTTATGGTGTACTCTGAAACAACTTTTCGGTTTAGTGATTTTCATCTGTGAAAAGCAACTAAAGCGGTTCCGGCAGTCCGGAACATTTCCGGTTTTTGTCTCTGAAAAATCTCAGAAGTTACCAGAACAATTCTGGTACCTTCCAATAATTTCCAGCCATGTGCCGAAACCAATTTGACTTAATGGTACACTCCGAAACAACTTTTCGGTTTTACCGAAACTCTTCCGGTGTTCTCTCTCTCCGGAACTTTTTCGCTGTCTCCGAAAACTTTTTCCGGAAACTTTCTCTCTGACTCCCTGTCTAGTATTCAGTAGATAGATGATCCTTAAGCGTGTGACCCTATAGGTTCGGTGAAGCATAGACATGACCCGGAACCCCTTCCGATCAATGACACTTGATAAACAATAATGCAGATGAGAGCCACTCAACAATTTCATTGTGGTCTTCTCCTTGGTATGACTCAAATAAAAGAAAAAAGAATTTCAGAGAAACACACTGATTGTTTTTTGGAGTTTTTGGTTTTTTTTTAAGAAAGCAAATTAAAGAGAAAAAACAAAAACGAGAAAAACTGTTTACACGGGAAAGCTCCCAACAAGTAAAAGAAGAAGCGAGAAATCTTTTTGGGTTTTCTTTTCATGCTTCAATTTAACTAAGCTAGAAAGAAAAACAAAAAAGAAGTAAGAAATATTTTGGATTTTCTCAAAGTTTTTCAAACACACAAGAAGAAAGCGAGAAAACGAATCTAGCATGGATATTACAATGAAAACGTATGAACACCGACAATTGGATCGTTATGTGTGAACATGAATGTAATGTCGGTGGAAATACGTACTCCCCCAAGCTTAGGCTTTTGGCCTAACTTGGTAATCAACATCCGTAGTAGCCGTCCGGTCCCAAGTTGTAGTAAGGTGGAGGCGGCACCTGGGCATCCCACCCCTGGGGCTCCTCCTCGGCAGCAGCTAAGTTGTTCCGGTAGGCTGTAATGTCATCTGGCATGATCCTGTATCCGTTCCTAGAAATAGAATCAAACAAAGCAGGTGCAGGCAACGGAATAACATCACGTGTTTCCTTGCTGAATACTAGGTTGTAATGGATGTCACAGGGAGAATCAGTTACATCAAGGAATTGGTGGTCCTGTAGTGACTTGTGATCAAGGTAAACTTGGGATAAGAGATAATCATGTGGGCGAAACTAAACTCTAAAGTGTCTCGCTAAACGAGTAGCATAAATACCACCATCTATCTTTCCCTTAGTTTTGTTAAGATGTAAGCGTCGAGAAATAATAGCCCCCATACTAAAGGTGTGATCATCATAAAGTGCATGACGTAAAATAGCAAGGTCAGGGGCACTGAGTGCGCCGACCTTCTCCCTAGCGGTTAAACACCTAGCGATGACCAAAGCGAAATAATGTACTGAGGAAAACTGCAAGCTGGTAGAAGTGGCGCTCGACACGCCTCTATCCTCACCCACGGTTAAAGTGAGGAGAAAATCCTCAAACTCAGATGGCCTAGGTTCTCTCAAGTCCCCATCAGAAGGGATCAAGCATATGTTGCAGAAGTCAGTTAGCGGCATTTTGTAAGTTTCACCATAAAGATTAAACTGCACTTCAGGAGGATTGTTTCTCCCTAGATAATAAAAGCCTTGCACAAAGGAATTTGTAAGGATGTGATATTGGTCACACTTAGCTGCGAGGAACTCGGTCAACCCAGCATTGGCAACAAACTGAGCGAACTCTTGATGGAACCCGACCTCCTCCATGAAGACATCATGCGGCCATTCACACGGCTGCACCTCCACCTTTCTTGGGGTGTGAAGGTCATTGTCTGATGATTCCCCAATGACTCCCTTGGCATTTTATTTTATTTGACTAACTAAAACAGAAAAATAAAAGGTGGGAACCGAGAATGGTGCTTACTAGATTCATCGACTTCATACCTCTCAAAAATGATTCATTAATAAGGTTGATCAAGTCTTATTAACAACCACTTCCGATTAGCATGAAACCGAAGAACTTCCATAAAACACTAAGTTACCTCAATGGGGATGTGCATATCCCCAACAACAAGTATATCATATTTCTTTTTGGCAGTAGGAAGAGGTAATTGAAAATTTCCAATAGTGATGGTCGGAGATTCTTCAATAGCATTTATACCATTCACTTGGAATTGTATCTTCGGAAAGTGCACTGTATGCTCATTACCATTGATATGAAAAGTGACTTTGCTTTTATTGCAATCAATAACAGCCCCTGCAGTATTCAGAAAGGGTCTACCAAGGATAATCGACATGTTGTCCTCGGGCATCTCAAGAATAACAAAGTCCGTTAAGATAGTAACATTTGCAACAACAACGGGCACATCTTCACAAATACCGATAGGTATGGCAGTTGATTTGTCAGCCATTTGCAATGATATCTCGGTAGGTGTGAGTTTATTCAAATCAAGTCTTTTATATAAGGAGAAAGGCATAACACTAACACCGGCTCCCAAATCACACAAGGCAGTTTTGACATAGTTTCTTTTAATGGATCAAGGTATAGTTGGTATTCTAGGATCTCCAAGTTTTTTAGGTACTCCATCCTTAAAAGAATAATTAGCAAGCATGGTGGAGATTTCAGCTTCAGGTATCTTTCTTTTATTTGTGATGATGTCTTCCATATACTTTGCATAAGGGGCCATTTTCAAAATATCAATTAAGCGGGTATGCAAAAAGACTGGCCTAATCATCTCAGCAAAGCGCTCAAATTCTTCATCATCCTTTTTCTTAGATGGCTTAGGGGGAAATGGCATGGGTTTTTGAACCCATGGCTCTCTTTCTTTACCATGTTTCCTAGCCACAAAGTCTCTTTTATCATACCGTTTATTTTTAGGTTGTGGGTTATCAAGATCAGGAGCAGGCTCTATTTCAACATCATTATCTGGTTCTTTATCATTACTAGGTTGAGCATCATCGTGAACATCATCATTATCATTTTCATTATCACTAGGTGAATGTTCACTACCAGATTGAGTTTCAGCATCGGAAATAGAGACATCATTATTATCAGGAGATTTTTGTGTCTCAGGTTCACTAGAGGTATGCAAAGTCCTATCATTTTTCTTTTTCTTTTTCTTCTTAGAAGGACTAGATGCATCAGGATTAATTCTCTGAGAGTCTTGTTCAATTCTTTTAGGATGACCCTCAGGATAAAGTGGTTCTTGGGTCATCCTACCTCCTCTAGTTACTGCTCTAGTAGCAAAATCATGCATATTATTATTAATTTCATAAAGCAATTCTTTTTGAGATTTAGCAACTTGTTCTAACTGAGTTTGAACCATAGAGGCATGCTTTCCTACACCTCTAACATCATTACTGATTCTAAATAGCAAGTCACTCAGGCGAGCAATCATATCAGAATTATATTTCAATTGTTTCAGAACATGAGCATTGAAATGATCTTGCTTCATAATATAGTTGTCAAACTCATATAAGCATTGGCTAGGATGTTTATTGTGAGGAATGTCACTTTCATTAAACTTTAATAAAGAATTTACCTCTACCACGTGTGGAGGTGGTGGTGTGTCAAGGCCATGTATTTCTTCAATAGGTGGCAAATTCTTAACATCCTCAGCTTTAATACCTTTTTCCTTCATAGATTTCTTTGCATCTTGCATATCTTCAGGACTGAGAAATAAGATACCCCTCTTCTTCGGAGTGGGTTTAGGCGGTGGTTAAGAAAAAAACCAATCATCACAATTTTTCGATATATTATTCAATAGTTCCTTTGCTTGTTCAACAGTTCGTTCCCTGAAAACACAACCAGCACAACTATCTAGGAAGTCCCTAGAAGTATCGGTTAGTCCATTATAAAAGATACCAAGTATTTCATTTTTCTTAAGAGGGTGATCAGGAAAAGCATTAAGCAACTGGAGAAGCCTCCCCCAAGCTTGTGGGAGACTCTCTTCTTCAATTTGCACAAAGTTAAATATTTCCTATAAGGCAGCTTGTTTCTTATGAGCAGGAAAATATTTTTCAGAGAAGTAGTAGATCATATCCTGGGGACTACGCACACAACCAGGAGTAAGAGTATTGTACCATGTCTTAGCATCACCCTTTAATGAGAACGGAAATAACTTAAGGATATAATAGTAGCGAATCTTCTCATCATGAGCAAAGAGGGTGGCTATATCATTCAGCTTAGTAAGGTGTGCCACTACTGTTTTAGTTTCATAGCCATGGAAAGGAACATATTCAACCAAAGTGATTAACTCTGGGTCGACAGAGAATTCATAATCCTTATCGGTAATAAAGATAGGTGAAGTAGCAAACTTAGGATCACATTTCATTCTAGCATTCAAAGTCTTTTCCTTATACTTGCGTAGCAAATTCTTAAGATCATTTCTATCCTTGCAAGAAAGAATTTCTCTAGTTATCTCTTCGTCCATAACATAACCTTCAGGAATCTTAGGCATTTCAAACTTAGGAGAGCTAGGACTAATAGGAGTTTCATAGTCATCATTAGTTTCAGCAATCTCATCAATTTCAGTAGTTTCATTGTCTTTAGCTCTAGCAATTTGTTCATCAAGAAATTCTCCTAGTGGCACATTATCATCAAGCATCATTCATAGCAGAGGTAGCATAATCAATAACTTGCGACATATTAGGATTACTAGCATGTGGTGGTGTTGCAAGCTTACTCATAACAGAAGGTGAATCAAGTGCAGAGCTAGATGGCAGTCCTTACCTCCCCTCATCTTAGAGGGAAAAATCTTAGTCTTTGGATCCTTCAGATTCTTCATAGTGATCAATTGATATAAATACCAAGTGACTCAACAAATATAGCTATGCTCCCCAGCAACGGCGCCAGAAAAAGGTCTTGATTACCCACAAGTATAGGGGATCGCAACAGTTTTCGAGGGTAGAGTATTCAACCCAAATTTATAGATTCAACACAAGGGGAGCCAAAGAATACTTGAGAGTATTAGCAGTTGAGTTGTCAATTCAACCACACCTGGAGATTAAATCTCTGCAGCAGAGTGATTAGTAGCACAGTAGTATGATATTTTGATAGCAGTAGTGACAATAACAGTAGCGGTAATAGTAGTAGCAATAGTTTTGTAGCAGTTGGAACAGCAACAGCAGCAATAGTAACTTAGCAAGGACAATAAGTGGAAAGATCGTAGGCACTGGATCGGTGAACTCGTTGGATGATATTCATCATATAACAGTCATAACCTAGGGCGATACAGAACTAGCTCCACTTCATCAATGTAATGTAGGCATGTATTCCGTAAATAGTCATACGTCCTTATGCAAAAGAACTTGCATGACATCTTTTGTCCTACCCTCTCGTGGCAGCGGGGTCCGTAAGGAAACTAAGGGATATTAAGGCCTCCTTTTAATTGAGAACCGGAACAAAGCATTAACACATGGTGAATACATGAACTCCTCAAACTACGGTCATCATCGCGAAGTATCCCAAATATTGTCGCTATGGGGTTGACGCATCATAACACGTAATAGGTGCACATGACTAGGCAAGATCGGATCAAGAACATGGATATAGAGATGATAACCTAAATGGTTCAGATCTGAAATCATGGCACTCGGGCCCTACTGACAAGCATTAGGCATAGCAAAGTCCTAGCAACATCAATCTCAGAACATAATGGATAATAGGGATCAAGCCCTAACAAAACTAACTCGATTACATGATGAATCTCATCCAACTCCTCACCGACCAGCAAGCCTACGAAGGAATTACTCACTCCCGGTGGGGAGCATCATGGAATTGGCGATGGAGAAGGGTTGATGATGACGAAGACCGAAGATTCCTGATACGTCTCCAACGTATCTATAATTTTTGCTTGTTCCATGCTGTTATATTATCATTCTTGGATGTTTTACAATCATTTTATAACAACTTTATATCATTTTTTGAGACTAACCTATTGACATAGTGCCAAAGGGCCAGTTGTTGTTTTTGCTTGTTTTTTACTTCGTAGAAAATCAATACCAAACGGATTCCAATAGCGACGAACCTTTTTGGAGATTTTTTCTGGACTAGAAGACACCCAGTGGGCCAAAGAAGAGCCTGGAAGGTGGGCTGTGGGGAGCACAACCCACCAGGGCACGCCAGGGGGCCCTGGGCATGCCCTGATGGGTTGTGCCCTCCACGGGGCCCCTCCACACCGCCTCTGATGCCTATAAATTCCCAAATATTTGGAAAACCCTAGGGGAGTCGACGAAACAGAATTCCAGCGGCCGCAAGTTCCAGAACTGCGAGATCCAATCTAAACACCATCACGGAGGGGTTCATCTTCCTCATAGGTGCCTCTCCGATGATGCGTGAGTAGTCCACCATAGACCTACGGGTCCGTAGGCAGTAGCTAGATGGCTTATTCTCTCTCTCTTATGATTCTCAATACAATGGTCTCTTGGAGATCTATTTGATGTAAACTTTCGCGGTGTGTTTGTTGGGATCCGATGAATTTTGAGTTCATGATCAGTTTCTATTCAAGAATATTATTTGAGTCTTCTTTGATCTATTATATGCATGATTGCTTATAGCATCATATTTCTTCTTCGAATCTTTGGTTTAGTTAGGCCGACTAGATCGATTTTTCATGCCATGGGAAGAGGTGCTTTGTGATGGGTTCGATCTTGCGGTGTTCTTTCCCAGTGACAGAAGGGGCAGCAAGACACGCATGTATCGTTGCTATTAAGGATAACAAGATGGGGTCTATTCCTACATGAATAGATCTTGTCTACATCATGTCATCGTTCTTATTGCATTACTCCATTTTTCCATGAACTTAATACACTAGATGCATGCTGGATAGCGGTTGATGTGTGGAGTAATAGAGGTAGATGCAGGCAGGAGTCGGTCTATCTATCTTGGACGTGATGCCTATATAATGATCATCGCCTTGGATATCATCATGACTATTCGATTTTCTATCAATTGCCCAACAGAAATTTGTTCACCCATAGTGCGCTATACTGATGAGAGAAGCCACTAGTGAAACCTACGGCCCCCGGGTCTACTTTTCCATCATATTGCTTTCCGATCTACGTTTTTGCAATCTTTGTTTTCAGATCTACAAAACCAAAAACCCAAAAATATATTGCTGCATATTTACTCTTTTTATTTGTGTTCTTGAGAGAACTATCTCTCCTATCTATCACTACCTCATCTATCTTATTACCGTAGAGAGATTGACAACCTCTCTTTCACGTCGGGTTGCAAGTATTTGTTGTTTGTGTGCAGGTGCTGCTTATTGGGTGGTGGTGATCCTCCTACTGGTTCGATAACCTTGGTTTCATAACTGAGGGAAATACTTACCGTCGTTGTGATGCATCATCCCATCCTCTTTGGGGAAATACCGACGCAGTCTCAAGCCACGTCAAAGGAATTTCTGGCACCGTTGCCGGGGAGGAAGCGGTCTCTTCTACGTGTCTATCGTAGGCGCCGAGGGGACTCCACCATCATCTACCAGGTTCCTAATCACAAATCTCATCTCCTTGCAATTACATTATTTGCCATTTGCCTCTCGTTTTCCTCTCCCCCACTTCACCAATTTGCCGTTTTATTCGCCCTCTTTTTCATTTGCCCTTTTTCTTGCTGGATCTCTTCCTTGCTTGCAATCTTGTTTGCGTAGTCACGATGACTCAAGAGAACACCAAGTTGTGTGATTTTTCCAATACTAATAACAATGATTTTATTAGTACGCCTATTGCTCCTCCCGCCACTAGTGCGGAGTCTTGTGATATTAATGCCGCTTTGTTGAATCTTGTCATGAAAGATCAATTTGCCGGTAATCTTAATGAGGATGCCGCGTCCCATCTAAACACGTTCGTAGAATTGTGTGATATGCAAAAGAAAAAAGATGTGGACAATGATATTGTGAAGTTGAAATTATTTCCTTTTTCCTTGCGGGATCGTGCAAAAATTTGGTTTTCCTCTTTGCCTCGCAATAGTATCTATTCTTGGAATAAGTGCAAGGATGCTTTTATCACTAAGTATTTTGCGCCCGCAAAAATTATTTCCCTTAGGATGCAAATCATGAATTTTAAGCAACTTCGGCATGAGCATGTTGCACAATCTTGGGAAAGAATGAAGTTGATGCTAATAAATTGTCCTACTCATGGTTTAAATCTTTGGATGAACATACAAAAAATTTATGCGGGATTGAATTTTGTCTCTAGAAATCTTTAAGATTCCGCCACGGGTGGTACTTTTATGGAGATTACTTTGGGTGAAGCTACTAAATTGCTAGATAATATCATGGCTAATTATTCTCAATGGCATACCGAAAGAGAACCTACTAGTAAAAAAGTTAATTCGGTAGAGGAAATTAGCACTTTGAGTGATACAGTTGATGCTTTGATGGAATTGGTTGCTATTAAGAATGCTCCTATTGATCTTAATGATGTGCCTTTGTCTACCTCGATTGAGAAAAATAGTGATTCCGTAGATGTGAACTTTGTCTCGCGAAACAATTTCAATAACAATGCTTATAGTGGTAATTTTAATCCTAGGTCTTTTCCTAGAAATTCCTCTAATAATTATGGTAATTCCTATGGTAATTCTTCTTACAATAATAATAGGAACACCTCTGATCTTGAGAGTAATATTAAAGAATTTATCAATGCGCAAAAAGCTTTTAATACTACGATAGAAGAAAAGTTGAATAAGATTGATGATATGTCTAGAAGCATTGATAGAATTTCTCATGATGTTGAAAATCTCAAGTTGAAAGCTTTTGTGCCTAAGATTGATGAATCTATTAAAGCCTTATATGTCTCTATGGATGAAATTAAGAAAAGAACCGCTATGCTTAGAGCTAAAAGAGAAATCTTAGAAAAATCGTTTTCTAGTGATTGCCTTCATAAGAAAGATGTAGATCTTCAAGTGATTGGTGTTTCTTCTATTGACTCCTTGTTTAGTAATATTAAAATTGATAATGAAGGGACTGAAGTAGAGTCAACTTTAGCTAGAAGGCGTCCCAATAATTTGGAGGGTGAAAATCTTGATGAAAATTTTGCTAAAAGTGGGTTTGAAGAGGTCAAAACTTTAACTAGTGATGTGCCCACTATCTTGGATTGCAAATACTTTAATTATGATAGTTTCTCTTTGATTTAATGTATTTCTTTGCTGCAATCCATGTTGAATTCACCCCATGCTTATGAGCAAAATAAAGCTTTTACTAAACATATCGTTGATGCCATGATGAAATCTTTTGAAGAAAAGTTGGAGTTGGAGATTTCTATTCCTAGAAAATTACATGATGAGTGGGAACCTACCATTAAGGTGAATATTAAAAATTATGAATGCTTTGCTTTGTGTGATTTGGGTGCTAGTGTTTCCACGATTCCGAAATCTCTATGTGATGTGCTTGGTCTTACCAATATTGAAGAATGTTCTCTTAATTTGCACTTGGCGGATTCTACTATTAAAAAACCATTGGGAAGAATTAATGATGTTATTATTCTTGCAAATAGTAATTATGTGCCCATTGATTTTATTGTTCTTGATATTGATTGCAATCCGTCTTGTCCCATTATACTTGGTAGACCGTTTTTACGCACTATAGATGTCGTGATTGATATGAAAGAAGGCAATATTTGTTTTCAATTTCCCTTGAGAAAGGGTATGGAACACTTCCCTAGAACAATAATTAAGCCACCATATGAATCAATCATCAGGTCATCCTATGGATCCAAAACCAAGGATCACAATACTTGAATCTATCCATTATGCCTAGCTAGGGGCGTAAAACGATAGCGCTTGTTGGGAGGCAACCCAATGAATAAATAAATTTTTGCTTTTTCCTTTCTGTTATTGAGTGTTGAAACAATTATTCCTCTGTTATGATAGTGTTTTTATGGTTTATTTAGTGTTTGTGCCAAGTAAAGCCTTTAGGATGATTCATAGGACGAGTAGAAGTGATGCTGAATCTGAAACAGAAACTTTGCGTCCAGTATATGAATTTTTATTTTTTTGCTGGAACGTGATATTTAGCTGAAATTTTAACAAAGTGTTGATATACAAATTCCTTACGCTGTCCTAATTTTTCAGAATGTTTAGAGTTACATAAGTATGGGTAGAGTATAGATTACTACAGACTGTTCTGTTTAAGACAGATTCTGTTTTCGTCGCATTGTGTGCTTGTTTTGATGAATCTATGGTTTGTATTGGGTGGTATAAGCCATGGTAAAGTTAAAATACAGTAGGTATAATGCAATAATAAAATATGAATGGGTTTTCAACAGTACCTAAAGTAGTGATTTGCTTTATTATACTAACGGATCTCACGAAGATTTTGTTGAGTTTTGTGTGATTGAAGTTTTCAAGTTTTGGGTGAGATCATGATGGATGAAGGAATAAGGAGTTATAGAAGCATAAGCTTGGGGATGCGACCGCACCCCCAAGATATATCCAAAGAGAAACAAGCAGCAAAGCTTGGGGATGCCCCAGAGTGGCATCCCCTCTTTCTTCTAACGACCATCGGTATTTTACTTGGAGCTATATTTTTATTCGTCACATATCATGAGTTTTGCTTGGAACGTCTTGTATCTTTTCTTTCTTTGTTTGTTAGTTTTTCCTTTGTATCCTTGATGGACACACCTATTTGAGAAATGCAAAATCATGCTATGATTTGTTAGAATTGCTCTATGTGCTTCACTTAAACTTTTTGAGCTATAGAATTGCTCTAGTGCTTCACTTATATCTTTTTGAGCACGGTGTGCTTGGAAATTTTTGTAGAAATACTCTCATGCTTCACTTAGATTAATTTGAGAGTAGGTAAATTTTGAAGCAATCCTCTCATGCTTCACTTATACCTTTTTGGGAGATGAAATCTTTATGCTCATGTGCTTCACTTAAATTTGTTTGAGCTTGCCAAAAAGCAATGGCAATATATGAAACTAGTCCCAAAGTGATAGATATCCAAGGAGGATATAATAAAAACTTTCATGAAGATCATTGGACAAATTAAACTTGATTCTTTGTAATAGTTTTGAAACATGATGATAGTAATATGTGAGTCATGTTAGTGAGTAATTATGCTTAGTAGGAATATTGGTGTTAAGGTTTGTGATTCCCTATGCATGCACGAAAGTCAATAGTTATGCAATGAAGTTACATCCTACTTGTGGTGCATTATTCGGTGTTAGTTATGTTCAATGCTCACTTATATGAATTTTCGTTTCTTGGTTTGGTTGCTTCTCAATCTTTTTGCTAGCCTCCATTTGTACTAAGTAGAAATACTACTTGTGCATCCAAAATCCTTAAACCAATTTTTGCCTTACGAGTCCACTATACCTACCTATATGCGGTATTTCCATGCCGTTCCAAGCAAATTTGTATGTGCCATCTCTAAATTTTCAAAATAAATTTTATCTTTTGTGTGCCCGTACCGCTCATGAAATGGTGGGGAGTGTCCAATATTTTTCCATGCTAGATGTGTTATTGTAGGACCGAAAGTATGTCTAGAGGGGGGAGGGTGATTAGACTACTTGACCAAATAAAAGTTTTGCCTTTTCCCAAATTTTAGAGTTGGCAATTTTAGCATTTCATGGCAAGTCAAGTACACCCTACACATGCATGTCTAAGAGTATAGCAGCGGAAAGTAACAACAAGCATGTATAGAAAGGATAGGGTAGGAGGATCAAACGCAATTGTAGACACGATGATTTTTCCCGTGGTTCCGATAGGTGGTGCTATCGTACATCCACGTTTATGGAGTCTTCAACCCACGGAGGGTAACGGTCGCGAGAGTCCACGGAGGGCTCCACCCATAAGGGTCCACGAAGTAGCAACCTTGACTATTCCATAACGGCTTCCGTCCACGAAGGGCTAGCCTCACTATGGGTAGATCTTCACGAAGTAGGCGATCTCCTTGCCCTTACAAACTTCTTGGTTCACTCCACAACACGAAGTAGGAGGCTCCCAAGCGACACCTAACCAATCTAGAAGGCACCACCCTCCAAAAGGTAATAGGCTCGGTAATGACGATGAACTCCTTGCTCTTGTGCTTCAAGATGATAGACTCCTCAACACACAATCACTCTCTCACAGATTTGGCTTGGTGGAAGAGATGGGATTGGTGGAAAGCAACTTGGGGAGGCTAGAAATCAATATCCATATGGTTGGAGTGGAAGATCTTGACCTCAACACAAGACTAGGTGGTTCTCTCTCAGAAAACTGGATGGGGCAAGTATGGAATAGTTCTGAGTGCTTCTCTTTCGAGTAGGTGGTGGTGATGGGGTATATATAGGCATCCCCAAAAATCCAACCGTTACACACAAAATGACCAACTCGGTCACACCGATGTGTTAATCTCGGTGGTACCGAAGTGACCAAAAGGTGGCAACTTTTGAATCTCGGTGAGACCGATATAGGAAACTCGGTTGCACCGATAAGGTGACCAACGGTCAGATTGACAATCTCGGTGACGCCGATCCAACAATCTCGGTTGCACCGATATTGTGAATTTGCATAACAGAGAGTTGGCAACCTAAACTCGGTGTCACCGGTATGGAATCGGTTGCACCAAAGTGGCTAGGGTTTGGCTGGGTCTGTCTGAGGTGAGAATCGGTGGCACCGGAATGGAAAAGTTGGTTGCACCGATTTTGAGTATTTGGCTACGACAGACTTTGGTGGGAGAGCTTGTGGCTGTTTTTGGTGACTATCACTTGTGCACGTATGAGCATTTTGTTCACCAACAAAACCTTACCCCCTTTTAATAGTATTGGCTTTCCTGTGGACTCAAAGTGATTTCTCACAAATGTAAAATGTAGAGTCCTCTTGCTTGAAGCTTTGCCAACCTATTTCCTTGCATCTTGGGGTATTCCACAATCTCCTCAATCCTTTTGCCATCCCTATCATTGAACATTTCCTGAAATATACTTGGTAGAAACATTAGTTCAATGACTTATATGTTGTTATGAATTACCAAAACCACCAAGGGAGCAAATGTGCTTTCAATCTCCCCCTTTTTGGTAATTGATGACAACATATAGATCAAAGGTTCGACATATGATATAATCAATGAATATAATCGTCGCTTTGAGAAGTATGTGATAAGCAAGAGTTCCCCCTAAATTTGTGCATTATTTTGAATTTGCGTTTGAATGCAAATGCACAATCGATTAGGTACATGGGGCACTTCTTCCATGTCACATACAACTTAGTGGTGTTCGATAATAATAAGAGTGAACATCATAGCACAACACAATCAAGCAAAAGTGAATGATCATTTCATAAGCATTAAGATGATAGGAAATAGTAGCATCACACATAAAGCGTATGATCAAACACCACAAACATGTATCACAAGCAACCAAAAGATCAAATGTTTTGAAACAGCGAATAAAGACTAAAACCAAACGCTCTCTCACTCGAAGCCTAAAGATCTATATACACTTCTCCCCCTTTGGCAACAAGTTACCAAAAAGTTCAAAGGCATATAGCTAAGCGTTCTTGGGCTGATCTCCTCCCATTGTTGATGAAGGAGTCGAGAGAATGGCGTCGGCGAAGATCTCTGCAGATGTCGTGGATGGAGTTGGAGTGGCAACTGGAGGAACTGGAGCTGATGGAGCAGGAGTTGAGGTGACAGTAGCTGGAGCTGATGAAGAGGGCCTCAAGTCTGGAGCTGGCACAGTGGCTGATCTGGCCTGAGTGGTAAACTGTGTGCCTGGCCTGAGAGGTGATCCATCCTCATCGTCATCATCATCAGAAGAAGTCTGAGGAAGAGGCACAGAGTCAAGTTCCTTCTTGAGCTCATTAACTGTTCTAGTCAGCCCATCCACCTTATCATTAAGGGTCTTGATCCTGTTCTCGAAGATCCTCACAAGACTGTTCTGGTTGTCCAGAATCCCCTTAATGTCCTTCTTCATGTCCTGAACTGATGAGATCAAAAGATCCATTTGCTCGTTCCTGGATCTGGGGACTTGAGCACTAGTGGCTCTAGCTGCCTCTGCTTCTGCCTGAGCTGCAGCAGATGTGGGATGTTCAGCATCCATCACCACAACATTGTCCTCGAGATCTAGCTGTAGGGGCAAATGGGGACGATCTAGAGCAAAAATGTGCTTCTCCAACTTTGAGTTGATGAGCATCTGGATATAGGGTGCATAGCAGCAAGAGCGCTTTTGATCAGCAGCAACCCTCTTGACTGTCTCAACAATCAAGTCCATGACTCTGATCCTGGTGTGTCTGTCAAGGTGGATCAACATATTGATGGAGTAGCCTCGGATCATCTTGTCGTCTCCTGACTTGGGCATCAAGGTATGCCTCAGAATGGTGTTCATGGTGCGGAGGCCTGCCTGAAGAAAGTAGATAGATCCTAGCCTGTGAGACTTCACGTTAGCAGCAGGGATCTCCTTATACATATTGGCCATAGCATTGTGGCTCTCCTTGGATTCTGAGTAGACATCCAAATCACCATCTTGTGCTTCTGGGACTCCTAAGATGGCAGCCCACTCCTCAATAGAAGACTCATACCTTGCACCTTCAGTCATCCATACAATTCTACCACCTCCATAGAAATGTGCAGTGGAGTAGAATTGCATGATCATCTCATCATTCCAAGCGGTGAACTCTCTGCCAACGAACTCATCCAAACCAATGCAGTGGAAATTTTCTTGGACACTTGGAAAGTAGTCCACATTCTCCTTGATGAATTTCCAATCAACATACCGCATATCGCTCATAGCTGGACTCTTGTCAAAAAGCACAGTCTCATAGAAATCCTGTTGCTCTTTGGTGTAAAATATGTAGTCCACAGCTGTCTTCTTCCTTTGGGCATATGGATCAGCAGCTCTCCATGCCCTCAAGCCAGAGTCCTTCCTCTTCTTCATATGCTCAGCAAGTGGATAACTGGTATTATGTACTGGAAGGTGTGGCCTAAGCTTCATTAGGGCAGACATAGCATCCTCATCCTCAACTCGGGAGGTGGTTCCTTTGTTCTTCTCAGATGCTGGAATTTGCCTGGACAATCTCTTGGGCTTCTCAGCAGCAGGTTTCTTTGCGGCAGTCTTAGTTCTCTTGGAAGTGCCAGTCTTTGGCATAGCATCAGACATAAGCTTCTTTTGCTTCTTCTTGGGAGGGGCTTTCTCAACATGTTCTTCCTCCTCCTCAGCATCAGCAGCAGCCTCCTCAGGGTCCTCAAACATGGAGGTCTACCTGCTAATAGCATAAACAATCCTCTTCCTGGCACCCTTCTTCTCACCTGCCTTCTTAGGCAAAGACTTCTTTGGGGTGACTCAAGGTGAAGAGCCATCCTAGTCCTAGTACCTTCAGGTGCTCTCACAGCTTCAGAGCTAGCATAGACTTTACCAACAACTCTCCTGGAAGAAGTAGCTTCAGTAGCAGACTTCTTGGCAACCTTCTCTTGCTTCTTAGCAAGAACCTCTTCTGGAACGAAGTCTGAATCCTCCTCATCTGAATTCAACTTCTTCCTAGCCCTTGTAGCAGCCTTGGGCAATCCATGGGAACTGGGAGTGCCTGGATCTGAAGATGAACTAGACTCAAGACTAGTGCCAGAATCCATCTCAACACTCTGTTCTCTGAAGTTGTTCTCACTGTCCTCAGCACTTGACATACTGACCCTGTGAATAGAGTATAGAGGAGCAGAAAAGGATAAGTCATCACAAAATGTGGCTGGTTTTGAAAGTTTGAACAAAAGATTTTCAAGATTTTGCATTCTGTCACATGAAAATCGGTACAGCCGAAGTAAAATTATCGGTGCCACCGAGACTGACTGTCTCATTAACAGAAACTTGGCACTCCTTTTGGTGAGACCGAAAGGAAGTACTCGGTTTCACCGAGACAGTTCTCAGCAACACAGACATACAAATCGGTGAGACCGATTTGTTCACTTCGGTTCTACCGAGTTTCATCGGGCGGAAGGCAAACCCTAGAAAATCGATGGTTCGCTAATCTACGGAGATTTCTCGTGGATAGAAAGTTGTGCAAACTGTGGCTTATAGAGAAAAACAACTTTATTGCGCAAGAATCAGACGGGAGCGCAAGAAAGATCGAATCCGTACCCTAGCTCGGTGACGGATCCGCTACGGCGGCGACGGCGGCGAAGATGCCCGTCGACGGCGAGGATTCCCAGTGGCGGAAAGGCTTAGGAAGGCAAGGCGATGACCAGGGGGTCCTTCTGCGGCAGCTTAGGGTTTGGGGCGCGACGATTTGAAGATTGAATTTTCGAACCGTCGGGACCACAGACTATATACCCTTCACTGTCGGTGACACCGATTTTAAATTTTCGGTGTCACCGAGTTCCACAACTGTCAGCTGACAGGGAAACTCGGTGTAACCAAGAATATGAAATCGGTAGTACCGAGATAAAAAACCAGATCAACCCTAGGCATTCGGTGAGACCGAGATTTTGGGGTTGGTTCCACCGAAATGCACTTGGGAGGTTTTAATGGTCAGTCCTTGTCGATACGGAACCCCGAGTGCTCCACACATGGAGGGATCGAGAAGTACTTGTTCAAATTTTGTGATGCAGCATGAATAGAATATGAGGTGAGAAAGCATAGATAGCTAAAGAGTGGTCCTAGGCATTCTTGTCCATCCAATTGGCAAAAGATAAAACAAAAGCCAAATAACAACAATTGGATGTCCTCGAATGAGAAAATAAATGCAGACCAACATGCTCACACAATAAGATGTCAAAAGGAATCATGACAAACATGCACAAACACACTAGAATCTAACAAGCACTAGGGCGATGACGAAGTCATCTATATATGAGTATATTGACTTAGGAGCCAAGTAAGAATACTTGATCATAGGTCATACTCATCGTTTAAGCACAAGTGGGGTTACCACTTTTACATAAAGCATTTAATGTTGTCACATACTAAGAGATGCTTTGACTCAAGTCTTAGAGTAAAGCTCCCCCTTGATGTGACACCCCCCATAAGAGGGATAAACTAACCTTGGGTTTTGTCGATGAAGACTTCATGTTGGTGAGGTAGTGGTGGATGCTCAAGGTTGATGAAGATCACCAAGAGTTGGGAGCATCCTTGTTGTTTCCTTACTCTTCTCACCTACATGGGTTAGACCCAACACACAAGAGACAAATACAAGGATATCTATGGACATGGAGTGCAAAACATGTGTTATGATGTCCATTGATTTGTTGATTACCTTGTCCCTTGCTTACCTTTGATGGAATGTGTGACTCCTTGAATTATTGCATAGAGTTGATGTTGATTGCAAATAATTCTTGCCAATTATGAATGTGAGTGAATTTCATTGGCGGAGTCACCCCTCAAGAACTTACTAGTTCTTCTTCTTGGGGACCCACATCAAGTTGATGGGAATCCTTGGTGTTGTAGTAGCTTTTGTAGAAGTTGAGCTTGACGTAGCCTTGGGAACCCACTCCACCATAGCTAGGGATTCATCTTCATATGAGTCAATGTCCTCTTGAAGCTTGTTCTTGCCCTTGAGCTTGTGGTCTTGTGGTGAAAGGTCATCTTGAGTGCTTGTTCTCTTCGGAAGAGTATTTTCATACTTCTCCTTTTGAGGAACAAACCTTGGCTCGGGATATTGACCTTCTTCCCATTCAACTCCATTTGCGTTGAAGTAGCCAACACCACGATTCTTCCGGTATCCTCCGTGCTTGCGTACAATTTCCTCAAATTGCTTACACCCGGCAAGGCTCTTGTAGATACCTTTCTCTATAATTCCTTTCAATAAAGCATTTTCTTGCTCAAGTGTAACTTGGCTAAGAGAATCATCATTAGTGGATTCAATAGAACTACTAGGAGCAACATCATTAGGTTTAGCATTTTTATTGTTGCTACTAGATGAAGAACCTTTCTTGCCTTTGTTACTAGTTTGTTTAGATTTAACTTGAGGCATGAATGTAGACAAGAGTAGTCGTTTGGCTAGATAAGATGAAGTCTTCTTTCGGAGTCGTCATTGATAGCTTTAAGAAACTCATGCTCTTGCTCCAAATTGAGCTTCTCGAAGCGTAGCTTCTCATGAGTTCTCACAAGCTCTCTATGATCTTCAAGAGTAGATTCATGAGCTAACTTAAGAGTGTTTAGTTCCTTAGTTAGTTCTTCTATTTTCATCTTATCATCATCAATTGACTTATCTTGACTAGCATGAGAATTATCAAGTTCATTTTGATCAACATCACTAGTTTTATCAAATAGCAAGTCATCATCACAAAGCAAGTCATCTTCATCACTATTGAAATCAAGATACTTGGGGTGTGATACCTTGGGGCCTTTAGCCATGAAGCAACTTCCACTCCCTTCGTTTGGTGAATCAAATAGATCGTAGGAGTTGGTAGTCACTAGAGCAATTCCGGCAACACCATCATCTTGACTATAGTCGGAGTCGGAGTGATAGCTTCTCTCGGAGTTGTCGTCGGAGTCGGAGCCGGAAACCCATTCACCAACATGAGCTTGATGTTTCCTTCTTGTGTAGCTCTTGGTGTACTTGTCCTTCTTCTCCGAATCTCTACTTCTCCTTGAGTGTCTTCGTTCATAACGATCATCTCTACTCCTTCTCTCTCGTTGAGGTGATTCATTCCTTGAGCTTCGTCTTCTTGGTGACTCTTCTCTTCGTTTGTAGGGAGCCGTGCACTCATTGGAGTAGTGTCCGGGCTTCCCACAATTGTAGCAATTGCGGTCACGACTTGACGAACGCTTCTCATCATATCTTGAGTTGGAGTTTCTTTCTTTGCCTCTATTCTTGTAGAACTTGTTGAATTTCTTGACCATGAGGCTTATCTCTTCATTTGTGACAAGGTTGTTGCTTGAAGTTGCGGGAGCATCACTTGTGGCTTTGTAAGCACCGCTAGACTTGTGATGAAGCTCTTCCTTGTCTTTGAGTGTCATCTCATGAGCAACGATCCTTCCAATGACTTCCGTAGGCTTGAGATCTTTGTAGTTGGGCATCATTTGGATCAATGTGCACACGGTGTCGTATCTCTCATCCAAAGCTCTAAGTATCTTCTTGATGATGAATTTGTCGGTCATTTCTTCGCTTCCTAAGCCGGCAATCTCATTGGTGATGAGAGCTAGCCTAGAGTACATCTCCGCGACTCCTTCACCATCCTTCATCTTGAACTTGTCAAGCTGACCTTGAAGAACATCTAACTTGGATTCCCTCACGGACTTGGTTCCTTCGTGCATATCAACCAAAGTATCCCAAATCTCTTTTGCTTTCTCAAGATGGCTGATTTTGTTGAATTCTTCGGGGCATAGGCAGTTGAATAGAATGTCGCATGCTTGAGCGTTGTATTGCAACATCTTCAATTCTTCCGCGGTCGCATCACGATCCGGTTCCTTTCCATCACCAAAGAATTCACCTTGCAAGCCAACACGAACAACAGCCCAAACGGCGGGGTTATGACCAAGAATATGCGTTTTCATTTTGTGCTTCCAACTAGCAAAATTAGTGCCATCAAAGTACGGACCTCTACGGTGATAATTACCCTCACTAGACACCATACTCTCCTAGGTTGTGAGACCAATGCAATGGAGACCAAAGCTCTGATACCACTTGTAGGACCGAAAGTATGTCTAGAGGGTGGGTGATTAGACTACTTGACCAAATAAAAGTTTTGCCTTTTCCCAAATTTTAGAGTTGGCAATTTTAGCATTTCATGGCAAGTCAAGTACACCCTACACATGCATGTCTAAGAGTATAGCAGCGGAAAGTAACAACAAGCATGTATAGAAAGGATAGGGTAGGAGGATCAAACGCAATTGTAGACATGATGATTTTTCCCGTGGTTCCGATAGGTGGTGCTATCGTACATCCACGTTTATGGAGTCTTCAACCCACGGAGGGTAACGGTCGCGAGAGTCCACGGAGGGCTCCACCCATAAGGGTCCACGAAGTAGCAACCTTGACTATTCCATAACTGCTTCCGTCCACGAAGGACTAGCCTCACTATGGGTAGATCTTCACGAAGTAGGCGATCTCCTTGCCCTTACAAACTTCTTGGTTCACTCCACAACACGAAGTAGGAGGCTCCCAAGCGACACCTAACCAATCTAGAAGGTACCACCCTCCAAAAGCTAATAGGCTCGGTAATGACGATGAACTCCTTGCTCTTGTGCTTCAAGATGATAGACTCCTCAACACACAATCACTCTCTCACAGATTTGGCTTGGTGGAAGAGATGGGATTGGTGGAAAGCAACTTGGGGAGGCTAGAAATCAAGATCCATATGGTTGGAGTGGAAGATCTTGACCTCAACACAAGACTAGGTGGTTCTCTCTCAGAAAACTGGATGGGGCAAGTATGGAATAGTTCTGAGTGCTTCTCTTTCGAGTAGGTGGTGGTGAAGGGGTATATATAGGCATCCCCAAAAATCCAACCATTACACACAAAATGACCAACTCGGTGACACCGATGTGTTAATCTCAGTGGTACCGAAGTGACCAAAAGGTGGCAACTTTTGAATCTCGGTGAGACCGATATAGGAAACTCGGTTGCACCGATAAGGTGACCAACGGTCAGATTGACAATCTCGGTGACGCCGATCCAACAATCTCGGTTGCACCGATATTGTGAATTTGCATAACAGAGAGTTGGCAACCTAAACTCGGTGGCACCGGTATGGAATCGGTTGCACTGAAGTGGCTAGGGTTTGGCTGGGTCTGTCTGAGGTGAGAATCGGTGGCACCGGAATGGAAAAGTTGGTTGCACCGATTTTGAGTATTTGGCTATGACAGACTTTGGTGGGAGAGCTTGTGGCTGTTTTTGGTGACTATCACTTGTGCACGTATGAGCATTTTGTTCACCAACAAAACCTTACCCCCTTTTAATAGTATTGGCTTTCCTATGGACTCAAAGTGATTTCTCACAAATGTAAAATGTAGAGTCCGCTTGCTTGAAGCTTTGCCAACCTATTTCCTTGCATCTTGGGGTATTCCACAATCTCCTCAATCCTTTTGCCATCCCTATCATTGAACATTTCCTGAAATATACTTGGTAGAAACATTAGTTCAATGACTTATATGTTGTTATGAATTACCAAAACCACCAAGGGAGCAAATGTGCTTTCAGTTATTCTCAAGATGAGTGTTTATTCACTTGTCATTGCAGGAGAGTGCGGCGGTAATAGGGATGCTCATTCCCAAAATGAAAAAAAAATATTTACTTTTTGTTGTCAAATAAAAAATTCCTTGGGAAGTGTTGGCATGGAAGGCAACCGTGGATACGGCCTGCCATGGAAACTGAAAGTTTGGTGGAAAAAGGAATAAACTTTATTTTTTGTTTGGGAACCGCCTATGATATATCTAGCATGGAAAGTATTGTGAGCTACTTTGTCGTTTTCGTTGACAGGAAAAGCATGCCACCCAAAATATTTTCTCTCTCTCAATTTAACTCTTGATCTCTCGCACCTCTACAAATCCCTGCTTCCCTCTGCGAAGGGCCTATCTTTTACTTTATGCAATTTTTATTTTTTCTTTGAGTCTCCATCTTCTCTTATAAGCACCATCTAGGGGGCACTATGATCATACTTGAGCATTGAGCGTAGCTAATATTTGAGTGTGTTTCATGAATGGATCAATGATTGAGCATGATGGGCTAGGGATAACTTTCTTTAGTGTTGATATTTTGAAAGACATGGTTGCTTGTTGACATGCTTGAGTATTGAAGTCATTATGTTAAAATTAGACTATTGCTTTGAATCATTATAAGTCCAAATGTCCATGCTATACAAAATAAAAGAATGTGATGAACATGTTAGGCAGCATTCCACATCAAAAATTCTGTTTTTATCATTTACCTACTCGAGGACGAGTAGGAATTAAGCTTGGGGATGCTGATACGTCTCCAACGTATCTATAATAATGGCTTGTTTCATGTTGTTATATTATCATTCTTGGATGCTTTACAATCATTTTATAACAACTTTATATCATTTTTTGGGACTAACCTATTGACATAGTGCCAAAGTGCCAGTTGCTGTTTTTGCTTGTTTTTTACTTCGTAGAAAATCAATACCAAACGTTGTCCAATCGCGACGAAACTTTTTGGAGATTTTTATGGACCAGAAGACACCCAGTGAGCCAAAGAAGGGCCTGGAAGGTGGGCTGTGGGGAGCAAAACCCACCAGGGCACGCTAGGGGGCCCCCGGCACGCCCTGATGGGTTGTGCCCTCCACGGGGCCCCTCCGCACCGCCTCTGATGCGTATAAATTCCCAAATATTCGGAAAACCCTAGGGGAGTCGACGAAACACAATTCCAGCGGCTGCAAGTTCCAGAACTGTGAGATCCAATCTAAACACCATCACGGAGGGGTTCATCTTCCTCATAGGTGTCTCTCCGATGATGCGTGAGTAGTCCACCATAGACCTACGGGTCCGTAGGCAGTAGCTAGATGGCTTCTTCTCTCTCTCTTATGATTCTCAATACAATGGTCTCTTGGAGATCTATTTGATGTAAACTTTTGCGGTGTGTTTATTGGGATCCGATGAATTTTGAGTTCATGATCAGTTTCTATCCATGAATATTATTTGAGTCTTCTTTGATCTATTATATGCATGATTGCTTATAGCATCGTATTTCTTGTTCGAATCTTTGGTTTAGTTAGGCCGACTAGATCGATTTTTCTTGCCATGGGAAGAGGTGCTTTGTGATGGGTTCGATCTTGCGGTGTTCTTTCCCAGTGACAGGAGGGGCAGCAAGACACGCATGTATTGTTGCTATTAAGGATAACAAGATGGGGTCTATTCCTACATGAATAGATCTTGTCTACATCATGTCATCGTTCTTATTGCATTACTCCGTTTTTCAATGAACTTAATACACTAGATGCATGCTGGATAGCGGTCGATGTGTGGAGTAATAGAGGTAGATGTAGGCAGGAGTCGGTCTATCTATCTTGGACGTGATGCCTATATAATGATCACCGCCTTGGATATCGTCATGACTATTCGATTTTCTATCAATTGCCTAACAGTAATTTGTTCACCGACCGTGCGCTATACTCAAGAGAGAAGTCACTTGTGAACCCTACGGCCCTCGGGTCTACTTTTCCATCATATTGCTTTCCGATCTACGTTTTTGCAATCTTTGTTTTTAGATCTACAAAACAAAAAAAACCAAAAATATATTGCTGCATATTTACTCTTTTTATTTGTGTTCTTGAGAGATCTAACTCTCCTATCTATCACTACCTAATCTATCTTATTACCGTAGAGAGATTGACAACCTCTCTTTCACGTCGGGTTGTAAGTATTTGTTGTTTGTGTGCAGGTGCTGCTTATTGGCTGGTGGTGATCCTCCTACTGGTTCGATAACCTTGGTTTCATAACTGAGGGAAATACTTACCGTCGCTATGCTGCATCATCCCTTCCTCTTTGGGGAAATACCGACGCAGTCTCAAGCCACGTCAATTCCCCTCTCTGGAGCCCCAAACGGGCTCCAGATCTGGCCTCCCGATGAAGAACAGGAGGTGGCAGTAGCTCTGTATCGTAAAATGCGATGAAACTTTCTCTCCTATTTTTTTCTCCAAAAATAGGAATTTATAGTGGAGGAATTAGGGTCAGTGGGGCCACGAGGTGGGCACAACCCACCAGGGCGCGCCCAGGGGGCCTGGCGCGCCCTGGTGGGTGATGCTCACCCTGGCCCGCCTCTTCGGTGGATTTTGGCTCGAATAATTCTCATATATGCTGAAATAATTCTCCAAAAAGTTTCGTTCCATTCCGAGAACTTGTATTTCTGCACAAAAACAACACCATGGTAGTTCTGCTGAAAGCAGCATTAGTCTGGGTTAGTTCCATTCAAATCATGCAAATTAGAGTCCAAAACAAGGGCAAAAGAGTGAGGAAAAGTAGATACGTTGGAGACGTATCAGAGCCTGCCGCTTTATTGGTCCCCGCTCAAGGAGGGGTTATTATTAGTTTAGTTTTTATTCATTGTACATATTAGTTAAGTACTATCATCACGTATATGTATGTATCATGTCTGCAATGAGCTATTGAACAATTAATATATATTATTAGTTTCACATTTCTATATGTTTTCGTACTGATTTTCTGTCTCTAGACTCTAGTTGTTACACATATTGAAACATAACAATAGAACGTAAATCATTCACACATCGAAACATATCAATATTACGATTGTTGTCTAGACATTGGGATCGACGTCGAAAGGATTCAACAAAATAAAACGCGTCTATGACTACCACACTAACCTACAGAAGCTCTTGGCTCTGCCTGAACTCGGTCAGGCATTCGTCCATGCGGTTTACACACTCGCGGTACAGCTGGAGCGCGATCTCGAGCTCCAAGCTGGCTATTTCGTCAGAGATAACCATCTCGAGTATGCGACGGCCATTTTCTTCTACTGCTCGCCGCTGGACACCTGGGCCAAGGAGTCACTGGAGCCTACCGACCAGCATGTCGACAGCGAGGGGGCCGCAGACAAGGCGAATGACGCGACCCATGCGAACGGCGCGGAGGGCATCCGGTGCAAGTACGGTGCGGCCGGGCTCTGGTGCAAATACCGAGCAGACGAACACTGCCCATTCTTGGCGAGAAATTGGGATACTGATGTGCTGTGGACACAGTTGCAATGTCCTCATGTTGGGTGGGACAGCAGGCAAGCGGGGATGGAACCGCTCTTGCTCTGCCGCGCGCCGCGCCTCTCGCTCTGCGTCCCTCCACCGGTCTTGCTGTGATGCGCGCCTTGCCCTCTCGACGCAGAGGCACATGTTTTGCTCTACAAAGCACCACCAATGATCTTCTTGTGCGGCGCACTGTAGCCTATCGGCGGTGAGGTGGCTATATTGCTCAGTGGCGCTGCCGCGCCCCGTGCCAAGGGTCTGCTCAACCCTTGCGATGACGCGCTGATACTCGTGATCTGCGTTGGGTTTTCCGTGAAGAGGAACGGGTAATCGCAGCACAAAGTGGGTAAGTATTTCCCTCAGTTATGAAACCAAGGTTTATCGAACCAATAGGAATACCAATCCTCAACCGTCTTCAGCGGCTGCACAGAAAAGAACAAACAACTTGCACCCAACGCCGGCAAGAGGGTTGTCAATCCCCTTGATCTCGTTATTTGCAAGCAAGTTAGTTGTGTAGACAATTGTAGATAATAGTAAAATGCAAAATAAAATAAAAGGTAATAAATAACATCAAGGTAATGATAGCATTTGTGAATTTATAAGTGAATAGACCCGAGGGCCGTAGAGTTCTCTAGTGGCATCTCTCATAAGCAAAGCATACAGTGGGTAAACAAATTACTGTTGGGCAATTGATAGAAAAGTGAATAATTATGTGATGTTCACGGCAATGATCATGTGTACATAGGCATCACGTCCATAAGCAAATAGGTCGACTCCTGCCTGCACCTACTACTATTACTCCACTTCAAGAGCGCTTCTATGTTTGCCTCTCTACGTATTAAGTTCATGACAAACGGAGTAATGCTTGGAGAAGGATGACATGATTTAGACAAAGTAAAATCAACTAATATGAATAAACCCCATCGTTTTATCCTTAGTAGCAACAACACCAAGACACAACTTGTCCCCATCTGTAACTAGGATATAGAAACTCGTCAGGTTGAACCTACTACAACGCACCACTCCCACCGAAGAAATATCAATCTAGTTAGCCAAACTATATCAATAGATCGGAGAGCATTACGAAGCTATGATGATCATGCAAATAAGAATCATAGTAATCAGGCTTGACTCAAATACTTTTCGTGAATAATCTGAACATAAACTCACAATTCATCGGATCCCAACAAACACACCATACAAAGGGATTACATCGGATAGATCAAGGCAAAGATGCGATGAACATTGTATTGAAGATCGAGAGAGAGAGATTGCCATCTAGGTATTACCTGCGGACCCGTAGGTCCGCGGTGAACTACTCACACATCATGGTGAGGGCAGCAAGGTTGATGAAGAGGCCCTTTGTGATCGATCTCCCTCTGGCAGGGTGCCGGAACAGAGGTGTAGATGGCCTCCCGTCGGAATAGAGACTTGCGGCGGCGGAAAAAGTATTTCGGGAGCGCTTCTGATGTTTTTAGGGTAGATCTGAATTTATAGGCCAGAGAACGACGTCGGGGGATGCTCCAGGGGGCCACCACATATCTGGCCACGCCCCCCCTAGGGGTCGCGGCTAGATATATGGTGGGTCCCTAGTGCATCGCCTAGCCCTCCTCCGAAGCTTCTTGGTCTTGTATTGGTCCAAAAAGTCACGAAAAAGTTTCGTGGCAATTGGACTCCGTTTGGTATTGTAACTTTGAAAAGGCAAAAACACGTAGAAAACAGGAATTGGCACTAGGCACTGGGTTAATAGGTTAGTGCTAAAAAATATTATAAATTGGTAAATAAATACCCAAAAAGTATCCTAGAATGATAATATATCAGCATGGAACAATAAAAAATTATAGATACGTTGGAGACATATCAACATCCCCAAGCTTAATTCCTGCTCGTCCTCGAGTAGGTAAATGATAAAAACAGAATTTTTGATTTGACATGCTATCCATTATGTAATCTTTGGTATGTATGCTCATTGAGAAATGATTGATGTCTACTACGTAACCTTCTTCTTGTAGACTCGTGTTGGGCCTCCAAGCGCAGAGTTTTGTAGGACAGTAGCAAATTTCCCTCAAGTGGATGACCTAAGGTTTATCAATCCATGGGAGGCGTAGGATGAAGATGGTCTCTCTCAAACAACCCTGCAACCAAATAACAAAGAGTCTCTTGTGTCTCCAACACACCCAATACAATGGTAAATTGTATAGGTGCACTAGTTCGGCGAAGAGATGGTGATACAAGTGTAATATGGATGGTAGATATAGGTTTTTGTAATCTGAAAATATAAAAACAGCAAGCTAGCAAGTAACAAAAGTGAGCAAAAACGGTATTGCAATGCTTGGAAACAAGGCCTAGGGTTCATACTTTCACTAGTGCAAGTTCTCTCAACAATACTAACATAGTTGAATCATATGTAAATCCCTCACGTGCGACAAAGAGTTCACTCCAAAGTCACAAATAGCGGAGAACAAACAAAGAAATTATTGTAGGGTACGAAACCACCTCAAAGTTATCTTTTCCGATCAATCTTATGAGCTATCCCTATAAGTGTCACGAACAGCCCTAGAGTTCATACTAAAATAACACCTTAAGATACACATCAACCAAAACCCTAATGTCACCTAGATACTCCAATGTCACCACGAGTACCCATGGGCTTGATTATACGATATGCATCACACGATTTCAGATTCATCATGTTCAATCCAACACAAAGAACTTCAAAGAGTGCCCCAAAGTTTCTACCGGAAAGTCAAGACGAAAACGTGTGCCAACCCCTATGCATAGATTCCCAAGGTCACGGAACCCGCAAATTGATCACCAAAACATACATCAAGTGGATCAATAGAACATCCCATTGTCACCACAGATATCCCATCGCAAGACATACATCAAGTGTTCTCAAATCCTTAAAGACTCAATCCGATAAGAAAACTTCAAAGGGAAAACTCAATTCATCACAAGAAGATAGAGAGGGGAAAACTCCATATGATTCATCTATATTAATAAAGGTCGCGGTACATCAAGATCGTGTCATCTCAAGAACACGAGAGAGAGAGAGAGATCAAACACATAGCTACTGGTACATACCCTCAGCCCCAAGGGTGAACTACTCCCTCCTCGTCATGGAGACCGCCGGGATGATGAAGATGGCCTCCGGTGATGGTTTCCCCCTCCGGCAGGGTGCCGGAACGGGCTCCCGATTGGTTTTTCGTGGCTACAGAGGCTTGGGGCGGCGGAACTCCCGATCTAGGTTTGTTTCTGGGGGTTTCTGTATTTATAAGAATTTTTGGCGTCGAAAACAAGTCAAGGTGGGCCACGAGGTGACGACAAGCCAGGGGGGCGCGCACCCCAGGCTTGTGGTGGCCTCGTGGCTCTTTTGGCCCAACTCCAACCCTCCCTGGGCTTCTTCTGGTCCATAAAAAATCACCGTAGATTTTTATTCCGTTTGGGCTCCGTTTGATATTCCTTTTTTGTAAAACTCAAAAACACGGAAAAAAAACAGAAACTGGCACTGGGCTCTAGGTTAATAGGTTAGTCCCAAAAATAATATAAAATTGTAGTAAAATGATAGTAAAACATCCAAGAATGATAATATAACAGCATGGAACAAGCAAAAATTATTGATACATTGGAGACGTATCAGCATCCCCAAGCTTAATTCCTACTCGTCCTCGAGTAGGTAAATGATAAAAACAGATTTTTTTGATGTGGAATGCTGCCTAACATGTTCATCATATTCATTTCTTCTTTGTATAGCATGGACATTTGGATTTTGTCAATGATTCAAAGCAATAGTCTAGTTTTAACATAATGACTTCAATACTCAAGCATGCCAACAAGCAACCATGTCTTTCAAAATATCAACAGTAAAGAAAGTTATCCCTAGCCCATCATGCTCAATCATTGATCCATTCATGAAACACACTCAAATATTAGCTATGCCCAATGCTCAAGTACGATCATAGTGCCCCCTAGTTGGTGCTTATAAGAGAAGATGGAGACTCAAAGCAAAAATAAAAATTGCATAAAGTAAATAGATAGGCCCTTCGCAGAGGGAAGTAGGGATTTGCAGAGGTGCCAGAGCTCAAAGTTTTAAATTGAGAGAGAAAAAATATTTTGGGTGGCATGCTTTTCCTGTCAACGAAAACAACAAAGTAGTTCACAATACTTTCCATGCTAGATAAATCATAGGCGGTTCCCAAACAGAAAATAAAGTTTTTACTCCCCCTCCACCAATCAATTACACTCCACGGCGAGCCGAATCCACCGGTACCGTCCATACAAACAACAATCCTGGGGGAGTTTTGTTTCATTATATTTTGATTTGATTTTTGAGCATGGAACTGGGCATCCCGAATACCAGCCATTTTCTCGTGAATGATAGTGAATCAACACATATCGTGAGAATAACCCACCTAGCATGGAAAAATATTGGACACTCCCCACCGTTTCATGAGCGCTACGGGCACACAAAAGAGAAAATTAATTTTGAAAATTTAGAGATGGCACATACAAATTTGCTTGGAACGGCATGGAAATACCGCATATAGGTAGGTATGGTGGACTCATAAGGCAAAACTTGGTTTAAGGATTTTGGATGCACAAGTAGTATTTCTACTTAGTACAAATGGAGGCTAGAAAATAGATTGGGAAGCAACCAAACCAAGAAAAGCAAATTCACATAAGTGAGCATTGAACATAACTAACACCAAATAATGCACCACAAGTAGGATATAACTTCATTGCATAACTATTGACTTTCGTACTTGCATAGGGAATCACAAACCTTAATGCCAATATTCCTACTAAAGCATAATTACTCACTAACATGACTCACATATTACTATCATCATGTTTCAAAACTATTACAAAGAATCAAATTTAATTTGACCCATGATCTTCATGAAAGTTTTTATTATATCCTCCTTGGATATCTATCACTATGGGACTAGTTTCATATATTGCCATTGCTTTTTCGACAAGCTCAAACAAATTTAAATGAAGCACATGAGCATAAAGATTTCATCCCTCAAAAAGGTATAAGTGAAGCATGAGAGGAAATGACAAGCTACTCACAAAAGATATAAGTGAAGATCAATGAGTAGTCAAACAATTAAGGAGCTATGTGAGGACTCTCTCTCCGATAATTGTTGATGAAGAGAGGTGGGATGAGTAGCATACCAAGCTTAGATGCTTGAGACTTCTTGAAATATTTACTTGGGTGCCTTGGGCATCCCCAAGCTTGAGATTTTGTATCTCTTTCAATCCTCTCATATCATCTTTTCACCTATTCTCAAAAACTCCGTCCACACAAAACTCGAAAAGAACTCGTGAGATAGGTTAGTACACATAATAATAAATCAACTCTTTATGTACTGCCAAGACAAGTTGCAAAATAAATTTTCAAACATTAGGTACTGTATATTATCATTTCCACAATTTATATCTACCAATATACGCTATGGAAACTAGAGGATAAGTAGATAACAAAACTATGACAGCAATCTGTCCAAACAGAACAGTCTGTAGCAATCTATTAAACCAGTGTACTTATGTAACTCAAAAAATTATGAAAATATAGTACAAGATAACTAATTTATATGACAACACTTTTTCAAAATTTCAGAAACTTTCCACGTTCCAGTAAAATATGAAAATTCAAACACTACAGAAAACGTTTCTGTTTTTACACAGCACACATCAAAACATGAAATGCAAGCATCCTAAGGCAATTCTTGGAAATTTTTATTGAAAAACAAGATTATAAATGACACCTAACAGAGAACAACAAAATAAAATGACGCTCCAAGAAAAACACATATTACGTGACGAATAAAAATATAGCTCCAAGTAAGATATACCGATAGTGTTGAAGATGAAAGAGGGGATGCTTTCCGGGGCATCCCCAAGCTTAGGCGCTTGAGTCTTCCTTGGATATTACCTTGGGGGTGCCTTGGCCATCCCCAATCTTAGGTTCTTGTCACTCCTTTTTCTCCTCATATCGGTGTCTCACCCAAAACTTGAAAACTTCAATCACACAAAACTTAACGGAACTTCGTGAGAAGGGTTAGTGTAATAAAGATAAATCATTCACTTAGGTACTGTCAAGACAAGATTCATAATTGTTCCCACATGATACCTACTGTATTATATCATTCCCATAATTTATATCACTGAATATAAGCTATGGGAACACTAAAACAAGCAAACTATGCATGCAAAACAGAATCTGTCAAAAACAGAATAGTCTGTGGAGCTCTGTAGCGTAGCCATACTTCCCTGTCTCTAAAAATTCTGAAAAATTAGGAAAATCTACTAAATTTGTATGTAAATCATGTGTAAAAAATTCAGATCAAAATCACGTTCCAGTGAATTTACAAAATTCTTGGACTGAGAGAAAAAGTTTCTGTTTTTGCACAGAATCAAGTCAACTATCATCCACACTATCCCAAAGGCTTTACTTGGCACTTTATTGAAACAAAAGCTATAAAACATGATTATACTGTAGCTTAATCATGTGTACACACAAAAACAGAAAGTAAAAGTGTTGGGTTGTCTCCCAACAAGCGCTTTTCTTTAATGCCTTTTAGCTAGGCCTGATGATTTCAATGACGCTCACATAGGAATAATAATTGAAACATGCAAAAGAGCATCATGAATCTCATGACAAGCACATTTAAGTCTAACCCACTTCCTATGCATAGGGATTTTGTGAGAAAACAATTTATGGGAGCAAGAATCAACTAGCATAGGAAGGCAAATCAAGCATAACTTCAAAACTTTGAACACATAGAGAGGAAACTTGATATTATTGCAATTCCTACAAGCATATACTCCTCCCTCATAATAATTTTCAGTAGCATCATGAAGGAATTTCACAATATAACTATCACATAAAGCATTCTCTTCATGATCCACAAGCATAGAAAATTTGTCACTCTCCACATAAGCAATTTTGTTCTCATTCATAATAGTGGGAGTATCATATGAAGCTCGAATACTAAAAAATGTTTCCACATTAAAAGAGTAATGTTCAGTAAAAGGATATTCAAAATTATGACAATAATTATCACTACTCTTTATAACATAAGTATCATCACAATAATCATCATAAGTAGCAACTTTGTTCTCATCATAGTCAATTCAAACCTCTTCCGAAATAGTGGAATCATTAATAAATAAATTCGTGACCTCTCCAAATCCACTTTTATAAATATTGCAATCATCATAAATAGGGGGTCTACTATCATCATAATAAATTTGCACATCAAAACTTGGGGGACTAAAAACATCATCTTCATTAAACATAGCATCCCCAAGCTTGGGACAAACATTAATTGCAGCAAATAAATTCTCAAACATGTCATTCTCATAAAACATAGCATCCCCAAGCTTGTGGCTTTGCAAAACATAAGCATAATCACTCTCATCATTAATAGTATGAATAGCACCAATCGTATAACAATTGTTATCATCACAATTTTCTAAGTTGGTGCCAAAAAGATTTTCAAGATTATAAGGGGTGTCATTATTTGGGAGAGATTCCTCTTTACCTTTACTTTTCCTTCTTTTATTCTTCTTCACCACATTATGTGTGGGTTTATTTAATTCCTCCAAGCTTCTTTTTGCAGAGATTGGTTGAATAAAAAGCTCCTCCTCGTTACCTGATTCATCATAAGAAAAAAATAGGAGGATATTGGGAAACCTCTTCCCCTTCATTAGTATTCTCTTCATCTTCTATTTGTTTTCTTGTCTTTAAGTAATTGGCAATATAAGGATTCTCAATGCAATTTACCACGCAATACATATAGATTTCATTTAGATCAAAATCAATCATTTTCATGAGAACCCATGCTGGAACATCCTTAGTTTTATGTTTCATTTCTTCATACCCCAAAAATAGACTAAGTTCATTATGATGCTCAAGGGTAATGAGGTTATCACAATTTTTGGACACAATTCGATCATGAAATAATTCACATTGGAAATTAAAATGACCACTTTCATTGCAAAGTTCACAAGGACGACGAGAAATATTAAGTCTTTCAGCACAAACATATAGCCTCTCTTGCAACCATTTAGTTTCTAAATACTTATGCCTCTTACAAAATCTATCTTCCCTTTTAGGCATGTCTTCACAAACTCTATGCACTCCACAAAAATTGACATGCTTATAAGAAATCTTTTTATCATGACTAGTGCAATCATCATTAGTACTATGGATATTCAAAGAATTTATACTAACAACATTGCAATCATGCTCATCACTCAAAGATTTAGTGCCAAACATTTTAATAACTTCTTCTTCTAACACTTGAGCACAATTTTCCTTTCCATCATTTTCACGAAAGACATTAAAAAGATGAAGCATATGAGGCAACCTCAATTCCATATTTTTTTTGCTTTCTTTTATAGACTAAACTAGTGATAAAACAAGAAACTAAAAGATTCAATTGCAAGATCTAAAGATAAACCTTCAAGCACTCACCTCCCCGGCAACGGCGCCAGAAAAGAGCTTGATGTCTACTACGCAACCTTCTTCTTGTAGACTCGTGTTGGGCCTCCAAGCGCAGAGTTTTGTAGGACAGTAGCAAATTTCCCTCAAGTGGATGACCAAAGTTTTATCAATCCGTGGGAGGCATAGGATGAAGATGGTCTCTCTCAAACAACCCTGCAACCAAATAACAAAGAGTCTCTTGTGTCCCCAACACACCCAATACAATGGTAAATTGTATAGGTGCACTAGCTCGGCGAAGAGATGGTGATACAAGTGTAATATGGATGGTAGATATAGGTTTTTGTAATCTGAAAATATAAAAACAGCAAGGTAACAAGTAACAAAAGTGAGCAAAAACGGTATTGCAATGCTTGGAAACAAGGCCTAGGGTTCATACTTTCACTAGTGCAAGTTCTCTCAACAATACTAACATAGTTGAATCATATGTAAATCCCTCACGTGCGACAAAGAGTTCACTCCAAAGTCACAAATAGCGGAGAACAAACAAAGAAATTATTGTAGGGTACGAAACCACCTCAAAGTTATCTTTTCCGATCAATCTTATGAGCTATCCCTATAAGTGTCACGAACAGCCCTAGAGTTCGTAGTAAAATAACACCTTAAGATACACATCAACCAAAACCCTAATGTCACCTAGATACTCCAATGTCACCACGAGTACCCATGGGCTTGATTATACGATATGCATCACACAATTTCAGATTCATCATGTTCAATCCAACACAAAGAACTTCAAAGAGTGCCCCAAAGTTTCTACCGGAAAGTCAAGACGAAAACGTGTGCCAACCCCTATGCATAGATTCCCAAGGTCACGGAACCCGCAAGTTGATCACCAAAACATACATCAAGTGGATCAATAGAACATCCCATTGTCACCACGGATATCCCATCGCAAGACATACATCAAGTGTTCTCAAATCCTTAAAGAATCAATCCGATAAGAAAACTTCAAAGGGAAAACTCAATTCATCACAAGAAGATAGAGAGGGGAAAACTCCATATGATTCATCTATATTAATAAAGCTCGCGGTACATCAAGATCATGTCATCTCAAGAACACGGGAGAGAGAGATCAAACACATAGCTACTGGTACATACCCTCAGGCCCGAGGGTTAACTACTCCCTCCTCGTCATGGAGACCGCCGGGATGATGAAGATGGCCTCCGGTGATGGTTTCCCCCTCCGGCAGGGTGCCGGAATGGGCTCCCGATTGGTTTTTCGTGGCTACAGAGGCTTGCAGCGGCAGAACTCCCGATCTAGGTTTGTTTCTGGGGGTTTCTGTATTTATAAGAATTTTTGGCGTCGCAAACAAGTCAAGGTGGGCCACGAGGTGACGACAAGCCAGGGGGCGCGCCCTAGGGGGGGCCGCGCCCCCCAGGCTTGTGGTGGCCTCGTGGCTCTTCTGGCCCAACTCCAACGCTCCCTGGGCTTCTTCTGGTCCATAAAAAATCACCGTAGATTTTTATTCCGTTTGGGCTCCGTTTGATATTCCTTTTCTGTAAAACTGAAAAACATGGAAAAACAGAAACTGGCACTGCGCTCTAGGTTAATAGGTTAGTCCCAAAAATAATATAAAATTGTAGTAAAAAGATTGTAAAACATCCAAGAATGATAATATAACAGCATGGAACAAGCAAAAATTATAGATACGTTGGAGATGTATCAATGATGAATTAACAAACAACAACATAGTAATATTTACAAGTATAAGAAACAAAATCATTAATTTTTCAAAGTGTACGGTCCTAAAAGAATGTTTTACCCCTATTCATCTTATTATATTAGAAGGCATGACTCTGTATTCACCACATAGATACAAATGTTAAGCACCACGGTGTCCAAGTCAGGCAATTGGATCGTACTTTTTCAATATGCATCAACTTTTTATTCTTCACGCAATACGTGAGCATGAACCATTGGACATAGCATATAGGTGGAATAGAATATGGTGGTAGGTATCAAAGGGGTAAAAAGTGGAGAAGATAGTCTCGCATCAGCTAGGCGTACCAACGAGTTATGGAGATGCTCATCGATAGATATCAATGCGAGGAGTTGGGATTGCCATGCAAATGATGCACTAGAGCTATAAGTGTATGAAAGCTCAACTGAAGCTAAGTTTGGTGTGCATCAAACTTGCTTGCTCATGAAGACCTCGGGCATTTGAGGAAGCCCGTCATAGGAATATACAAGCCAAGTTTTTTTAGATGAAAAGGTAATTCCCACTAGCATATGGAAGTGTCAACATAGGAGACTCTCTATATGAAAACATGGTGCCATTCTGAGGCACAAGTGTGGTAAAGGATAGTAGCAAAGTCCCTTCTCTCTTTTCTCTCATTTTTTTATGGTGGGCTTTTCTTTTTTTTTTGCCTTCCCCATTTTCCCTTTTTTCTTATATGGTGGGCTCATTTGGCCTCCCCCATTTTTATTTCATTTTTCGTCCGGAGTCTCATCCCGACTTGTGGAGGAATCATAGTCTCCATCATCCTTTCCTCACTGGGACAATGCTCTAATAATGATGATCATCACACTTTTATTTACTTACAACTCAACATGAAGAACTGATAGGAAGTATGACTCTGTATGAATGCCTCTGGCAGTGTACCAGGATGTGCAATGATCTAGCGTGACATGTATCAAAAATACGAAGAACGGTGGCTTTGCCACAAATATTATGTCAGCTCTATACGATCATGCAAAGCATTATGATGATGAACGAACTAGTCATGTGAAGTGACGATGGAATTTAAATGGCAATATATCTCGGAATGGCTATGGAAATGCCATAATAGGTAGGTATGGTCGCTGTTTTGAGGAAGATATAATGAAGCTTATGTGCAAAAGAGCGTATCATGTCACGGGGTTTGGATGCACCGGCGAATATTTTCACCGATCCTCGAGGTGAGAATGGGCTATGCACGGTATCGAAGAGGCTAGCAAATATGAGAAGGTGAAGATGCGTATGTCCATGGTGTCACATTAGTCATAAAGAACTCACATACTTATTGCAAAGTTTATTACTTTTATCACAAATCAACGTACTCCTCGCATGCCCCGAGGGAGGAGGTTGGTAGGACTTAACCATCGCGCGCCCCCGACTCAGAACAACACTAGGATTTCAACAAGGAATATAAATGCTCACACATCATCACCATGCCTCTTTTGTTTTTAGATGAATAACAAGTTAACACCTCGTAATCTCGACACTTCTATGAATCAACAATTTTGGACTCACACCTTTTTCATATTACCACATCAATGTCATTAACCCACAACTTCTCTATATGTGCTACACGATGGTTTTGATTATCATTCATTGAATACCTAATATTCTTGGACTAGTCTTATGACCCATGCAAATTACCGTCACTATTACTCATCTCTCAAACAAATATAAGTGAAGAACAAGAGCATATTATTTCTATAAAATCTACACGCCACCGTGCTCAAAAAGATATAAGTGAAGTACTAGAGCAACTGCCTAGCTCAAAAGATATAAGTGAAGCACATAGAGTATTCTAGCAAATTATCATGAAGGTGTGTCTCTCTCAAATAGGTGTGTCCAGCAAATGATGATTGTGACAAACTGAAAGTAAAAGCAAACAAAATCAAACGACGCTCCAAGCAAAACACATATCATGTGATGAATAAAAATATAGCTCCAAGTGACATACCGATGGATTGAGACGAAAGAGGGGATGCCTTTCGGGGCATCCCCAAGCTTAGACGCTTGAGTCTCCTTAGAATTATACTTGGGGTGCCTTGGGCATCCCCAAGCTTGGGCTCTTGCTACTCCTTATTTCGTAGTCCATCATGATCACACCCAAAACATGAAAACTTCAATCACACAAAACTCAACAAAACTTCGTGAGATCCGTTAGTATAAGAAACATATTGCATACTTGAGGTACTGTGATAAATTGATTCAAATTCATTTTTTCATAATAGGTACTGTATTCTAACTTCCCCATGGCATACACCCCCCTGATATAGTCCATGGCATAATCAAAACAAGCAAACTATGCAAGCAAAACTGAATCTGTTTAAAACAGAACAGTCCGTAGCAATCTGTATAGAGACCAACCTTATGTAACTCTAAAAATTCTGAAACATTATGACAACGTAAGGAATTTCTATAGAAATACTGTGATAAAATTTCAGATCATTATCACCCTCTAGTAAAAAATGAAAATTCCTGCACTGGAGTCAAAGTTTCTGTTTCAGATTCAGCATTGTTTCTACTCATCTTGTGAGTCATCCCAAAGGTTTTACTTGGCACAAACACTATCTAAAACATAAAAACACAATCCTTACAGAGGCAACAATCATGTTATCACACAAAAACAGAAAATAAAAACAAAAATAAAGATACATATTGGGTTGCCTCCCAACAAGCGCTATTGTTTTATGCCCCTACCTAGGCATAATGCATAGTTTCAAGTGTTGGACCCATTCATGTCCATCAAAATTAGCTCTTCCAAAATCTTACTAAATGAGTCACCCTTCTCAAAGCTAGTGGAAAAGTCCAAGTGTTCACAGGAATTTATAAAATCATCACTAACATCATTTTCATCATAAGGATCCTCATAAAGAGCATGGACTTCATCACTAATAGGTTCTCTAATGATATTTTCATGCCAATCATTACTAAATCCTTCATTAATTCCCTTAGCAATCCATTCAAATTTATCACAAGTGTGGAGAAATAGGGATTGTGTCAATTCTTCGGGAAGGACATTTCTTCTCATATTCTCATCAAATCTTTGATAATCATTAGATTCCATCCTACGTGATGCATCTCTATTATGAAGGATTACTTCTATAGGAGGATATTCAGATTTTATTCCATAGAAAGCAAAAATATCCTTAGCTTCGCGCACAATATAATCAAATTCATGCATAAGGATCTTGGTGGAAATTTTCTTAATCTTAGGATTGTCTATGCTACGAAGTCCCAAAAATATCTTTTGTAGCATAGGATGGAGGTGCACAAACTTTCTTTCCAATTTCAATATAAGCATAGTAATAGCATCTTCATAACAATTAGTTTCATCAAGTATAGATCCTTTAATAAGCGGGGAAACTATTGAATGCTCAAAAAGTTCTTGAAAGCATGTTTCCCAATGATGTTCCCACTACCCACATGATAAATTTTAGAATTTAGTACAGTGTGAGTGTTGGTAATGGGGACTTGACTTTTAGGAGGATCATGAGTAGAATCAATAAAATTTTGTCTTTCTTCATCCAAGTCACTAGCACTTTGAATGATAACTTTCTCGAATTCAGACATGATAGCAAGACAAGCAAACTAGCAAGTAAATCAAACTAGAAGCGAACAAGTAACTAGCAAAGATAAATATTTTGTATTTTTGATTTTTATGAGACAAACTAAGGTTTATCGAACCAATAGGAATATCAATCCTCAACCGTCTTCAACGGCTGCACACAAAAGAACAAACAACTTGCACCCAACGTCGGCAAGAGGGTTGTCAATCCCCTTGATCTCGTTATTTGCAAGCAAGTCAGTTGTGTAGATAATTGTAGATAATAGTAAAGTGCAAAATAAAATAAAAGGTAATAAATAACAGCAAGGTAATGATAGTGTTTGTGAATTTATAAGTGAATAGACCCGGGGGGCGTAGAGTTATCTAGTGGCATCTCTCATAAGCAAAGCATACAGTGGTTAAACAAATTACTGTTGGGCAATTGATAGAAAAGCGAATAATTATGCGATGTTCACGGCAATGATCATGTGTATATAGGCATCACGTCCATAAGAAAATAGGCCGACTCCTGCCTGCACCTACTACCATTACTCCACTTCAAGAGCGCTTCTATGCTTGCCTCTCTACGTATTAAGTTCATGACAAACGGAGTAATACTTGGAGAACGATGACATAATGTAGACAAAGTAAGCTCAACTAATATGAATAAACCCCATCGTTTTATCCTTAGTATTAGCAACACAAATACGCAACTTGTCCCCTTCTGTCACTGGGATATAGAAACTCATCAGGTTGAACCTACTACAACGCACCACTCCCATCGAAGAAATATCAATCTAGTTGGCCAAACTATCTCAATAGATCGGAGAGCATTACGAAGCTATGATGATCATGCAAATAAGAATCATAGTAATCTGGTTTGACTCAAATACTTTTCATGAAAAATCTGAACATAAACTCACAATTCATCGGATCCCAACAAACACACCATACAAAGGGATTACATCGGATAGATCAAGGCAAAGATGGGATGAACATTGTATTGAAGATCGAGAGAGAGAGAGAGAGAGGTTGCCATCTAGGTACTACCTATGGACCCGTAGGTCTACGATGAACTACTCATACATCATGGTGAGGGCAGCAACGTTGATGAAGATGCCCTCCGTGATCGATCTCCCCTCCGACAGGGTGCCGGAATGGAGGTGTAGATGGCCTCCCATCGGAACAGAGGCTTGCGGCAGCGGAAAAGTGTTTCGGGAGCGCTTCTAATGTTTTTAGGGTAGATGTTAATTTATAGGCCAAAGACCGACGTCAGGGAACACTCCAGGGGATCACCGCATATCTGGCCGCCCCCCCTAGGGGCCGCGGCTGGATATGTGGTGGGCCTCTGGTGCATCGTCTGGCCCTCCTCCGAAGCTTCTAGGTCTTGCATTGGTCCCAAAAAAATCACCAAAAAGTTTCGTGGCAATTGGACTCCGTTTGGTATTGTAACTCTGAAAAGGCAAAAACACGCAGAAAACAGGAACTGGCACTGGGCACGTGGTCAATAGGTTAGTGCTCAAAAATATTATAAATTGGTAAATAAATACCCAAAAAGTATCCTAGAATGATAATATATCAGCATGGAACAATCAAAAGTTATAGATACGTTGGAGACATATCACGCGTAGCACATCGTTGTCCGGCGCGTGGCCGGGCATGCCATCGGCCTCGACAGGGCGTTCCTCCTGTACCGGATCGTTTTCGTCGTCACGGAGGTTGATGGCAGAGGCGGCGCTTGGTCGGGTTGGCATGCTTGGTAGACGAGCTAGGCTGCACTAGGTGTTCATCCGCATGTGTCGCGCGCCAGATTTTATGCTCATTCGCTTCTGGAGGGAAACCGATGTGGAATCTTGCGCAGGAATATGCGAGGTTGCGCGCGGGAATGTGGCCAAAAGGAACGCATGTGCGGTGCCAAAGCGTGCAGTACTGGAATCCTCGGGTGAAAACGCGATGACAAGACGTGAGAGAGGAAGAAGGGGTGATGCGCTGGCAGACGGGTAATAATAATAAAACGTCTGCGATATTAATACGGGAAAACGACACTTCCCTACGTAGCGTCGGTAATGATTTCATCAATCGCTGACAATTAAAATACACTAACCGTCTGCCAACAACACACACGCCTTCTTATGCTAAGCCGTTTGTGTTGTGCTGGATCAGCGCAAACAGTTTATCTGAGTGAACTGTATGTCGTACTTCGCACATGTATGTAGTTTTGATAACCATTTCTTTTATCTTCGCTAATCACAAACTGTTCATAAGAAAAAACTGTCTGTCGTAGCTCGCACACATTACTATTTTCTGAATCGTATTTGATGGATCCACCATTGCACATAGTTCGTGTCATTAGCGACGGAGCTTGAACTATACCGTTTGTGATTCGTGCATCGCACACAGTTTCGTCGAAGGGTCTCTGATTGTTGTGTCGTCTTTGGACCATCCTACGGTAGTGTGTCCACCATAGTGAACCTGTAGTCGGGACTATTGACAAACCTGGTGAAACGCTCGCAAGGCACTGTGGCCAGGTAGTAGTGGTAGAGGAGGACGTGATGGTGCATGCACAACTGGGTGACAGCAACCTTCTGATCATGCCCGGCACGACCGCCGGTGTAAGCAAGGTCAAAGCTGACCACTTTGTACTTGTCATCCGCAGCAAGCAACCGCTCCATAGTGTTGATGGAGTCCTCCACCATGACCAGGTCATTGGTGTACACCACCGTGAGGTCCGTCTTCCTCATGTGGGTCTCCACATGATGCACGATGAACTCCATTGGAGCGCCACTGGATATCCTCTTTGTATGCGTTGTCGAGGATGTGCTTATTGTGTTGTGGGGCGCGATCGAAAGCATGAAGAGATTATGGTTAATGGCCGTGGGTATAAATGGGGGCCGGACGTCCTGGAAAACCGGCACGTCCGGATGGCAGTTTTTGCAGCGCGTGATTCAGTCATGGAGCACGTAACTGCATGGGGTGACGCGCGTCGCGCAACCACATGCATATGGCGCCCCGAACATGATCGTGGACTGGCCCCAACCACTGGCAGAGCACGCGGGGGGGGGGGGGGGAGCAGAGCACGCGGAGGGACGCGAGAGCAGAGCGCCCGAAGGAACGCGAGGTCGAACCCGACCACTTTGTATTTGTCGGCGTCAAGGAACATGTCCATAATGTTGATGGAGTTCTCCACCCGTATCGGATGGTTGGTGTACACTACCGAGAGCTCCGTGAACCTCCACTACGGCATGCATGGTGAACTGGCGCTCGTCATCGGCAGCCACTGGGAGCGCCACTGGAGCCGCGCAGGATACCCTCGGTCGTGGTTGTGCTTCTTAAGGTCTAGATATTAATCGTCAATTGCATATTAAGGTCCGGATATTAATCGCCCATTGCATATTGAGGAAAAAATAGTACTACCAAAATATGAGTCTCATACGATGACATTTGAATGATTGTATCACAAATGACAAAGATAGTACAAAGGTTCAAATTCCAGCATTACAAGGCTCAAATTCGAAGATTACAAGGTTCGAACCGATATTAGAAATGAAATTCAGCTGATGCAAAAAGTTGTCATGCAACTCTAGACGCCCGCACTAATCAGCTGAACATGAACATATGAGAGGTTCATACTAATATTACAACTAGTTTTGCATCTTCAATATTTCTGCAAAGAGATCCGCCACTGACATGTGATGTATGGGCTTGACATAAGGACTTCCGAATAGTATGTCAACTGAAGTTACAAAATGAAATTGAGCTTCTGTAGAGCCTTTTCTATTCTTCCCTAGTCGTCGGAGCTGATCAGCAAACCATCTTTTTTGCGCAATAAATGTAAGGAAAATCTCATTATCTTTAGCACACTTGCTCTCACAACAATGAACCTGGCAAATATAGTCTCCGGTAAGATCCCTCGGTAGGAGTTCAAAGTAATTTCTGAGAGATGGAGATCAAGGCATTCGATGGGATTGTTATATTGTATCACATTATCCACTACCCGGCCTAACCGTATCCGCCAAAGAAGAGAATGTATTAGTGCTTGGACACACAAGGGACCTCTTTTGATTTGTAGGGTTTCAAATATTGAACTCCCTTGTGGTTAACAATTAACATGAAAGGAGCATCACCTCGATATGTAGCTTCTCCAGGCATGGAAAAAATCTCAGCAATCTGACAACTTGGTGCAAGTCGGAGCCAATGGATTATAGTGCCAAGACCTTAACTATGCGCATATATGGGGTCGAGCTTGTCGGAATCATTTTTTGGATGACATACGAACTTATATCTTGAATACAGAAAAATGTTAATTTCAAGAAGGAGAAGAAGGCGACTGTTGTACCTGGACGGTTATGGATCCAATAAGAAGTTCAGAGAAGTTGACGGGCGAGTAGCCAAACACTGTCAATTTCGATGCATAAATGACACTAATTCTTGTTGGACCTTGTTGATCAACTACAAGTAATCTCTCAAGTAAAGGCATGTCCTCAATGACCATTTGGTGATTCACCTTGTGTGATCTCCTATTGCAGCACCAGCAATACAGACAAATTGTCCGGAGACTCATGGAGGCGATGTTGTGGCTACTCAACCCATTGATCGCCTGAAGATGAAGGTACTCGAGCGCAGTACCGCCGCGGAGCACGCGCTTCATGTCGTCATTGGGGGTGCAGACGGCGACAAGCTCGAGGTGCTTCAGTCGAGGTAGCAAAAGAGCGGGATCGGCGTTAATCTCGGGGAAATGGCAGTTCATGAACCTGGTGATGCGCAGCGTTGGCGCGAAGCGCAGCGCGTAGGGTGGCAGTGAGCGCATATGTCCATCATTAAAAGTGATCTCCTCGACCTGATCTAGGGCGGTCAATAAGAACCACTCGTCAAGCTTGGCTCGGTCCTTGCATTGGAACAGAACTTGCCCATAGTAAGGCCTCTGATTGGACCACAATGTGTGTCGAGGATCCGGGACAATGCATCCAAGCATTTGCAATAGCCATTGTAGAGCACGTGCTCGTTGATGAGGCCGAGAGGGGCGAAGCGCCATAGGGGGCGCCACCACCGGGAGTGTACGTTTGTCCGCATGGCATCTTCGATTGGGAGAAGGGAGATGATGACTGTCAACATATCATTAGGGAGGCTGCTGATGAAGTCTAGGCTGTCGGAGGCACTTGCAGTTCTAGCTTGGCTCGCCTCCGTGTGTTGGCAACCTCGTCCTCCACCTTCGGAGTATCTGCGGTGGCGACACTTTCTGACATTAGTAGAGAAGTGTGAGGATAGTGATTATGTGGTTAGATCAAGGCAGAAGAGTAGTGCATTGGTAATTAGAATTTACTAGGTAGGAACATATTTAACAGATTCAAAAAATGAAATCCCAATTGATTGCTGAAATACTACAAAATTACTTTGATATTGATACGCAAGTCAACATGCAGATACCAGAAAGAACACTTACTTCCAACAAAGTCTGGACGGATGATGTCGTCGGGGAAGTTAGCATTTATCATATGACCAGGCTCTTTTAGGTGCAGTGTAATTTTAGTGCTAGCTTTGAATACATAAAACTTAGAAATTTCTTCCCAAAGGCCCGCTTCAAAATAGGAGTGACAGTCTTCATCAAGATCTACAGTAACAACGATTGTAAATCCATGGTTTATGCTCAATATGATAGCCCTGGAGTCTTCAGTTATGTAAAGGCCATTATTTAGGACTACAATTGTTGTTGAAAAGCAAGGGATGTGCTACATGAATTGATAAGATTGTTAAAGAATAGGTTAACATGCTAATATGGGAGTAGTTAAAAGGATAGCACATCAGTTGATATGAAAAAAAATAGATAATGTAACCATGATGTCATGCAAATATATATATGAGAGTAAATGAAAGAACAATAGAACATTAATTTGCCTAATATACAAGAAGAAGAAGAAGAAGAAGAAGAAGAAGAAGAAGATCACCATTGACGTATATGCTGCATGTGGCACGTTTTATCCAAATGTAGCAACATATAGTATAGATTCAGAAAAAGTATAGGCCAAGCCAACCCAGGTAGTGTGAGATTGAACATACTGTGCGCTTCATGAAGTCGTGTGGTACGGTGAGATGGAACTCCTCGGCTGTCAAGACGAGACCGCATAGCCCTGATGTGTCCTTGCATTGTACACTCTATGAATGAAAACCCTCGAATCAGCTAGAAGGAACATTTTTTTGAAAAGGAGGATAACCCCTAGATCTAGAAGGAACATGAATCCACGACGATTTCGGCCGGGTTATTAAAAGGGGCAGATGGACTGGGATAAGAGATGAGCAGAAATATTTAAGTAGATTAGTTACCTGGTTCTCCATGGGGGAAAAACCAGTACCGAAGATTCCCCAATCGGGCGAGATGGGTCGACGGCGAGCAGCATCGAGAAACTCAGTGCCGATAGGCCGAGACAAGCGGCTGTGATGAAATGCGGTGGCATTTGGCGGCGTCCGGCGGTGGCGACAGGCGTCCAGCTAAGTCGTTGCCGCAGGGATAGGCCGTGACATGCAGAGGCCCGGAGGAGTACTGTAGGTGCTACTGGGGACGGGGAGGGGGGCCGGGGGAGGGACGGGTAAGGGTTTTGTGACGTGTGGGTGCTGAGGGTTTTCTGACCTAGAATAATGTGTTGCCAAGGCAACGGTTTGTACACCTAACCATGTGCGATAAAGCGTAAATATCACCCCAGATAATGTGCTTAGGTTTACTAGACCTAACAGTGTGTGCAAATCAAAAATATCACTCTTGAAAAAACTAGCACTGCGGTGTTTCATGAATGGATCAATGATTGAGCATGATGGGCTAGGGATAACTTTCTTTAGTGTTGATATTCTGAAAGACATGGTTAAATATTGACATGCTTGAGTATTGAAGTCATTATGTTAAAACTAGACTATTGCTTTGAATCATTTACAAGTCTAAATGTCCATGCTATACAAAAGAAAAGAATATGATGAACATGTTAGGCAGCATTCCACATCAAAAATTCTGTTTTTATCATTTACCTACTCGAGGACGACTAGGAATTAAGCTTGGGAATGCTGATACGTCTCCAACGTATCTATAATTTTTGCTTGTTCCATCCTGTTATATTATCATTCTTGGATGTTTTACAATCATTTTATAACAACTTTATATCATTTTTTGGGACCAACCTATTGACATAGTGCCAAAGTGCTAGTTGCTATTTTTGCTTGTTTTTTACTTCGCAGAAAATCAATACCAAACGGAGTCCAATCGCGACGAAACTTTTTGGAGATTTTTTCTGGACCAGAAGACACCAGTGGGCCAAAGAAGTACCGGAGAAGTAGGCCGGGGAGACCACAACCCACCAGGGCGCGCCAGGGGGGCCCCGGCGCACCCTGATGGGTTGTGCCCTCCTCGGGGCCCCTCTCCACCGCCTCTGATGCCTATAAATTCCCAAATATTCCAAAAACCCTAGGGGAGTCGACGAAAACACAATTCCAGCCGCCGCAAGTTCCAGAACCTCGAGATCCAATCTAAACACCATCACGAAGGGGTTCATCTTCCTCCTAGGTGCCTCTCCGAGGATGTGTGAGTAGTCCACCATAGACCTACGGGTCCGTAGGCAGTAGCAAGATGGCTTCCTCTCTCTATCTCTTATGATTCTCAATACAATGGTCTCTTGGAGATCTATTTGATGTAAACTTTTGCGGTGTGTTTGTTGGGATCCAATGAATTTTGAGTTCATGATCAGATTCTATCCATGAATATTATTTGAGTCTTCTTTGATCTCTTATATGCATGATTACTTATACCCTCATATTTCTTCTTCGAATCTTTGGTTTAGTTAGGCCAACTAGATCGATTTTTCTTGCCATGGGAAGAGGTGCTTTGTGATGGGTTCGATCTTGCGGTGTTCTTTCCCAGTGACAGAAGGGGCAGCAAGACACGCATGTATCGTTTCTATTAAGGATAACAAGATGGGGTCTATTCCTATATGAATAGATCTTGTCTACATCATGTCATCGTTCTTATTGCATTACTCCGTTTTTCCATGAACTTAATACACTAGATGCATGCTGGATAGCGGTCGATGTGTGGAGTAATAGTGGTAGATGCAGGCAGGAGTCGGTCTACTTATCTTGGACGTGATGCCTATATAATGATCATCGCCTTGGATATCGTCATGACTATTTGATTTTCTCTCAATTGCCCAACAGTAATTTGTTCACCCACCGTGCGCTATACTCATGAGAGAAGCCACTAGTGAAGCCTACGGCCCCCGGGTCTACTTTTCCAACATATTGCTTTCAGATCTATCTTTTTGCATCTTTCTTTTCAGATCTACAAAACCAAAAACCCAAAAACATATTGCTGCATATTTTATTTACTCATTTTATTTTGTGTTCTTGAGAGATCTATCTCTCCTATCCATCACTACCTAATCTATCTTTTTCCCGTAGAGAGATTGAAAACCTCTCTTTCACGTCGGGCTGCAAGTATTTGTTGTTTGTGTGCAGGTGCTGCTTATTGGGTGCTGTTGATCCTCCTACTGGTTCGATAACCTTGGTTTCATAACTGAGGGAAATACTTACCGTCGCTGTGCTGCATCATCCCTTCCTCTTTGGGGAAATACCGACGCAGTCTCAAGCCACGTCAGTGATGCGGCACAATGATCGCACACGTTCCAATCTGGGGGGAAATTACCAACGATGAACATTCACCCCACTATGTGATAACCCACAAGTATAGGGGATCACAACAGTCTTCGCGGGTAGTATTTCACCCTAATTTATTAATTCGACACAGGGGGGGCAAAGAATATTTATCGGCCTTGACAGTTGAGTTGTCAATTCAAACACACCTGGGATATCTCTCTGCAGCAAAGATTTAGTAGCACAACAAATAGTAGTAGCAAAAGTAACAGTAGTAGTGACGGCAGTAATTTTGTAACAGTTGTGATAGTAGTGGCAGTAATAGTAACTTAGCAAGATTCAATATATGTAAAGCGTAGGCCATGGTGCAGTGATGGAAATATATGGATGGCATCAATCATGTAACAGTTACACACTAGGGTGACACAAAACTAGCTTCAATTCATCAATATAATGTAGGCATGTATTTCGTATATAGTCATGCGTGCTTGCGATAAGAACTTGCATGACATCTTTTGTCCTACCCTCCCGTGGCAGCGGGGTCCGATTGGAAACCAAGGGATATTAAGGCCTCCTTTTAATAGAGAACCGGAACAAAGCATTTGCACATGGTGAATACATGAACTCCTCAGACTACGACAATCACCAAAAAGAATCCCAATTATTGTCACCTTGGGGTATGCGGATCAAAACACGTAACAGGTGCGTACAACTTGCAAGATAGGATCCAAATCACTCTTATATTCATGAAAACATAATAGGTTCATATCTGAAATCATGGCACTTGGGCCCTAGTGACAAGCATTAAGCATAGCAAAGTTATAGCAACATCAATCTCAGAACATAGTGGATACTAGGGATCAAGCCCTATCAAACTTAACTCGATTACCTGATCAATTCCATCCACACCCCTCACCGACCAGCAAGCCTACAAAGGAATTACTCACTCCCGGTGGTGAGCATTATGGAATAGTTGATGGAGAACGGTTGGTGATGACGACGGCGACGCATCCCCCTCTCCGAAGCCCCAAACAGACTCCAGATCAGCCCTCCCGAGGAAGAACAGGAGGTGGCGGCGGCTCCATCTCGTAAAACGCGATGAAATCTTCTCTCTGATTTTTTTCTCCGAAGATGTGAATTTATAGGAGTGGAATTAGGGTCGGGGGAGCCACGTTGGCCCCACAAGCTTTCAGGGCGCGCCCAGGGGGGTGGGCGCCCCTGTTGGCTTGTGGCCCACAGGCAGCCCCCCTCCGGTGGATCTTCGCTCCATAATTAATTATTTATTCCAAAAATAATTCACAAAAAGTTTTGTCCAAATCTAGGAACTTTTATTTCTGCACAAAAATAACACCAAGGTAGTTCTGCTGAAAACAGCGCCAGTCCAGGTTAGTTCCATTCAAATCATGCAAATTAGAGTCCAAAACCAGAGGAAAAGTGTTTGGAAAAGTAGATACGTTGAAGACGTATCAACTCCCCCAAGCGTAACTCATTACTTGTCCTCAAGCAATTCAGTTGATAAACTTAAAGTGATAAAAAACTTTTACAAACTCTCTTGTTCTCATCATTATACACATGCTTAGTTAGTGTTCAAGTTTTCAGCATAAATCATAAATAACCACATCCCTGATAACAATTAAATATCACATTCACTCATGGCAATACATAACCACCTATCAAGCAATAATAAGATATGTCACATGCCAACAGTTTGTCAAAACAATCATGATATAATATGGTGACATGGTATTTTGCTAGCCCCTTCTGAGACCGCAAAACATAAATGCAGAGCACCTCTGAGATTCAAGTAGCGACTAAACATTATAATTCAGGGTAGAAAAGATCTAGTCATGCTCACATCCAGCATTAACTAGACTCAATGCATAAAGATGACAATAGTGCTCTCCGGTCTGGTGCTTTTAGTAAGAGGGTGATGACTCAACATAAAAGTAAATAGATATGCCCTTCACAGAGGGAAGAATTGATTTGCAGAGGTGCCAGAGCTCAAGGTTTAAAACAGGATTGAAAATATAGTTTTTTGGGTGGTGCACTTTTCTTGTCGACGTTACGACAAATGTTTTCAATATCTTCCATGCTAAACTCATTATTGGCGGTTCCCAAATAGAATTGTAAAGTTTACTCCTATCCACCATCGATACACAAACCATGGCTGACCGAATCCACGGGTGCATGCCAACATATCAACTGTCCCGAGGAGTTTTGTTTAATTAATTTTGATTTTGCAGGACTGGGCATCATTTTTACCAGCCTCTCTCATGCAATGACGACAAATAAACGACCGTCCTGAGAATAACTCACTTAGCATGGAAGATACCGACCGCCTCGTCGCTCCATGAGCGGTAGGAGTGCACAAAATAGATGTTTATATGAATATTAGTGGTGGCACTTGCAAATTTACTTGGAACGGCAGGGTAATACCGTATGTAGGTAGGTATGGTGGACTCATGTGGAATAACTTGGTTTAAGGATTTTGGATGGACAATCAGCATTCCCGCTTAGGACAGGTGAAGGGTAGCAATAGATTGAGAAGCGACCAGCTAGAGAGCGAAAACGGTCATAAGTATGCATTGTGAATAATTAACATTGGACATAGCATGAGTAGGATATGAACACTCTGAATTTAAACATCATGAAGGCTGCATTGGTTTTGAATCAACTACATGTTTGCACATGGGCCAAGTCAAGCCGCTCAAATTACTCAAAGGGAAATACCATACTACCATACCACATCATAACCGTTTTAATGCATGTTGACACATAAGATAAATCATTATACACTCCTAGCTATTTAAGCATGGCATGAGAAACTATAATCTCTAATTTTCATCAGAAACATGTTCACTCATGATATACTGAATCAAGATCGAACGAGCTAAACAAATTTACAAAAACGGAAAACAAGAAGAGTTCATACCAGCTTCCTTTGCCATGATCACTTCATCAAATATCGTCATTATTGCCTTTCACTTGCATGACCGAATGATGTGATAATAATAATAGTGCAAGAATGCCGTGGACTAAGCTAGAATCTGCAGGAAATTTTATACAAAGGAGAAGACGAGGTAATATTGGCTCTTTGTTAGATCAACAATAAAGCATATAGGAGCCACTCAACATTTTCATCGTGGTCTTTTCCTTTTGACGACTCAACATAAGGAAAAGAAGTTCAGAGAAACACACTGAAATATTTTTGGAGTTTTTTTTCTCAAGAAAGCAAATAAACAAGGGAAAACAAGAACAAGAAAAATTATTTACATAGGAAAGCTCCCAACTTGCAAAGGAAATATTTTTGGGTTTTCTTTTAGTAGTACAACTAATTAAATGGGAAAGAAAAACCGAAAAGAAGCGAGAAATATTTTTGGATTTTCAAAGTTTTTCAAACACATAAGAAGAAGGCGGAAAAATAAAGCTAACATGGATATACAATGAAAGAGGGTGAACACCGACAATTTTATATGAAGTGTGTGAACATTAATGTAATGTCGGTGAGAAATACGTACTCCCCCAAGCTTAGGCGTTTGCCTAGCTTGGTGATCACCATTGCTGGTCTGGGTAATACTTGAAATGGTAACTCGTGGAGGTGTTCTGTGCCTCCTCTGCTAAGCGAGCGGCCTCCACTGCAGCTTTATACTCACGCACCTCGTCCTCAAGAACATAGTATCTCTGTCGATCCTGAAAATCAAAGAGAGCAGGCGCAGGCAAAGTAATAGAAACATGCTTATATTTATTAAACGCTAGGTTGTACTCATAACCCCTAGCACTGTCCATGATAAAGTCATGACGACGCATGGCTTCAAAGTCTAAATACCTCTCAGGCAAAATAGGGTAATGATGTTGCGGCGACACTCTCAATTTTGCAGCTATGCGGGAAGCATAAATTCCTCCATACAAATCACCGCTACCTGCTTAACCTGCAACCTGCGGGCAACAATTGCACCAAGGTTATAGTGTCTTTCACCGATCACCGCAGTGTGAATAAGGCTCAAGTCCGGAGCACACAATGCACTGCAATCTTGTTTACCTACTATACATTTCCCATTAAACAGTGCAAAGTAACGAATAGAGGGGAAATGAATAATTTTTATTCTAGCTTGTGTCACTCCTCTATCCTCTCCAACGCTAAGACTTTCAAGGAACAGATTATAATCAGTTGGTTTTGTTTTTTCTAGAGAGCCCCAAATTGGAAGTTTGCATGCATCGAAGAATTCTTCTAGAGTCATACTAAAAGATTTATCATAAAGATTAAATAGCACCATAGAAGTATGGGGATGATATCAAATCCATGCGTGAATGAACGGGTAAGGTTATAGTCTTGGACACACTTATCTGCGAGGAAGTCGGTGAGGTCGGTATTATAAATGTAATGATCAAATTCCTCCTTGATACTTGCACCTCTCATAAATTCATCGCTTGGCCAGCAGCATGATTTGGCGTCAGCCATGACTATCTGGTCGGTCCGGGGCTCAACATAAGCTTGTCGTACCGAGCCCTCGCTCGACGACTCACCCGAAGTATGCCTTCTTGAGGAGCTCCTCCTAAGCACAAATTTCTGAAATTTTTGAGCCACAAATTTATGTCAATAAAACTTTGCAAGATTGATAGCAACTACTCATACAGGTACCTAGAGGTCATATCATGCATTCATACAACTTAGAACTCAAATAATTCAACATGCAAGGACATTTTCTATAGTACCAAGTGCAAAAAATATGCAAAATATAAACCACTAAAGCAAGAACTAATTGGAGCAATGGGAGAGTCACATACCAAGGAGCAATTCCTCAAAACAGTTTCGAAAACGGAGTTCCGAGCAAAGAGATCAAAAATTTCAGTTTCTAGAGGAAGAATATGGGAGAGAGAGCAAGAGATTTTTTTTTGGAGGTAGAGGATGAAGTGAGACGAAGGGATAAGGTAGGGTGGTTTCTGGGCCCCACAAGCCATCTGGGCGCGCCCAGGGGGTGTGGGCGCGCCCTGTTGGCTTGTGGCCCACTGGTGCACCTCCCTGCTGTAATTTTTATGCCAAAAATTCTTAAATAATCCAGAAAAATTCATGCTAAAATTTTGTGGCATTCTGAGACTTTTTATTTTTGGGTCATTTTTTTATTGAACGGGAAAATCAAAGTAATTTATTTTTCTTAACCAAAAATAACAGAAAATAGACTTGTGATACAGAGAGTTGTGAATACTAGATTCATCAATCACATGTCTTTCAAAAAGGATTCATTAATAAGGTTGATGAAGTCTTATTAACAACCGTTTCTGATTGACATGAAACCGAAGAATTTTCGTATATCACTAAGTTACCTCAATGGGGATTTGCATCTCCCCAACAATAAGATTATAATATTTCTTCTTGACAGTAGGTAGAGGGATTTTAAAATCTCCAATGACAACCGTGGCACTAGGCTTAATAACATTAATATTATTAACCAAAGTTTGCTTCTTCGGAAAATGCACGGTATGTTGCTTGCCATTGACATGAAAAGTAACCTTGCTTTTGTTGCAATCAATAACAACCCCTGCAGTATTTAAAAAGGGTCTACCAAGGATGATCAAAATATTGTCGTCCTCGGGCATATCAAGAAAAACAAAGTTTGTTAAGATAGTAACATTTGCAACCACAACAGGAACGTCCTCACAAATTCCAATTGGTAAAGCAGTGGATTTATCAGCCATTTGCAAAGATATCTTAGTAGGTGTAAGCTTATTCAAATCAAGTCTTTTATATAGAGAGAAAGGCATAACACTAACACCGGATCCTAAATCACATACAACAGTTTTACATAACTTCTTTTAATAGAGCAAGGTATCGTGGGTATAAACGGGTCTCCCAACTTCTTAGGTACTCCACCATCAAAATAATAATTAGCAAGCATGGTAGCAATTTCAGTTTCAGCTATTTTTCTTTTGTTGGTAATAATATCCTTCATATACTTAGCATATGGGGCATTTTCAATATATCAGTCAAGCGAGTGTGTAAAAAGACAGGTCTAATCATTTCTGCAAAGCGTTCAAAATCTTCATCATCCTTACTTTTAAAAGCCTTGGGAGGGAATGGCATGGGTTCTAGCAACAAAGTCTCTTTTATCATAGTGTTTATTTTTAGGATGTGGGTTATCAAGATTTTCAACGGGTTCTATTTCCACATCACTGTCATGTTCTTTATTATCATTAGGTTGATAGTCTACCTGAACATCATCATTATTATCATTTTCATTATCACTTGGTGTATGTTCACTACCAGATTATGTCTCAGCATCAGAAATAGAAACATCATTATATTTCTCATCAGGTTTTTCTATAACAGGTTCACTAGAAGCATGCAAGTGCCTATCATATTTCTTTTTCTTTTTCTTCTTTTATGAACTAGGTGCACCTTCTAATTCTCTGAGAATATTTTTCAATTATTTTAGGGTGTCCCTCAGGATTAAGAGGTTCCTGAGTCATTCTACCTCCTATAATCATTACTCTAACAACATGATCATTCATATTATTATTTATTTCAGCAAGCAAATCATTTTGTGACTTCACAACTTGGTCTAGTTGGTTGTGAACCACAGACGCATGTTTACCTAGACCCTTTACATCATTAGCAATTCTAAACATCAAGTCACTCAAGCGATCTATCATCATCGCATTACGTCTTAATTAATCCTTAACATAATTATTGAAGTGCTCCTGCTTAGCAACATAATTACCAAATTCATCCATGCATTGACTAGGAGTCTTAGTATAAGGTATATCACTTTCATTAAAGGCACGGAGAGATTTTACCTCTACTACCTGTGTCGGGGTGTCCAGACCATGCATTTCTTTGATAGGTGGTAATTTCTTGACATCTTCAGTTTTAATACCCTTCTCTTTCATAGATCTTTTTTGCTTCTTGCATATCTTCAGGACTGAGGAATAGAATACATCTCTTCTTTTGAATAGGTTTCGAAGGTGGTTCAGGAAGTGTCCTATCGTCGACATTTTGCAATATATTATTCAATAGTTCTTCAGCTTGTCCAATAGTTCTTTCCCTAAAAACACAACCAGCATAACTATCTAGGAAGTCCCTAGAAGCATCGGTTAGTCCATTATAGAAAATATCAAGTATTTCATTTTTCTTAAGAGGATGATTAGGTAAATCTCTAAGTAACTCGAGAAGCCTCCCCCAAGCTTGAGGGAGATTCTCTTCTTCAATTTGCACAAAGTTAAATATTTCCTATAAGGCACCTTGTTTCTTATGAGCAGGAAAATATTTTTTAGAGAAGTAATAAATCACATCCTGGGGGCTATGCACATAACTAGGAGCAAGAGAAAGAAACCATTCTTTAACCTCGCCATTTAGCGAGAAAGGAAAAAGCATAAGGATAAAGTAGTAGCGCATCTTTTCCTCATTAGTAAACAAAGCAGCAATATCATTCAGCTTCATGAGATGTTCGACAACAGTTTCATTTTCATAACCATGGAAAGGATCAGACTCTACTATAGGAATCAATCCAGGGTCTATAGAGAATTCATAATCCTTATTAGTGACTAATATAGGAGAAGTAGCAAATTTAGGATCATGTTTCATTTTCTCCATCATAGATTTTTCTTTTAGTTTGCATAGTAGTTTCTTCAAATCATCTCTATTCTCACAAGAAAGAAAGTACCTAGCTACCTCACCATCCATAACATAACCTTCAGGTACATAAGGTAGTTCATATCTATTAGGAGAGCGAGGTGTAACAGGCGATTCAAAGTCTTCATCAGTTTCAACATTTTTATGTTCCCTAGCTTTAGTAATACGAGCATCAAGTAATTCACTCAGTGGCACAGTTTTAGTTTCATCATGTGTAGCAATAGTATCATCATTAATTTCAGAAGTAGCACCATCAAGTTCATGTGACATATCAGGACGATCAACAGGTGGCGGTGTATCAAGCTGATTCAAAATAGTAGGTGAATCAAAAGCAGAGCTAGATGGCAGTTCCTTACCTGCTCTCGTACGAGAGGGGACGATCTTAGTTCGGTTATCTTTTAGATTTTTCATAGTGGCAATTGGATATCCTCAATTTAACACAATAAATAGATCTATGCTCCCCGGCAACGGCGCCAGAAAAAGGTCTTGATAACTCACAAGTATAGGGGATCGCAACAGTCTTCGCGAGTAGTATTTCACCCTAATTTAATGATTCGACACAAGGGGAGCCAAAGAATATTTATCGGCCTTGACAGTTCAGTTGTCGATTCAACCGCACCTGGGAAATCTCTCTGCAGCAAAGATTTAGTAGCACGACAAATAGTAGTAGCAAAAGTAACAGTAGTAGTGACGGTGGTAATTTTGTAGCAGTTGTGACAGTAGCAGCAGCAATAGTAACTTAGCAAGATTCAGTATATGTAAAGCGTAGGCCATGGTGCAGTGATGGAAATATATGGATGGCATCAATCATGTAACATTTACACACTAGGGCGACACAAAACTAGCTCCAATTCATCAATATAATGTAGGCATGTATTCTGTATATAGTCATGCATGCTTGCGATAAGAACTTGCATGACATCTTTTGTCCTAGCCTCCCGTGGCAGTGGGGTCCTATTGGAAACTAAGGGATATTAAGGCCTCCTTTTAATAGAGAACCAGAACAAAACATTAGCACATGGTGAATACATGAACTCCTCAAAATACGGCAATCACTGGAAAGAATCCCAATTATTGCCACCTTGGGGGTATGCGGATCAAGACACGTAATAGGTGTGTACAACTTGCAAGATAGGATCCAAATCAATCTTATACTCATGAAAACATAATAGGTTCAGATCTGAAATCATGGCACTCGGGCCCTAGTGACAAGCATTAAGCACATAGCAACATCAATCTCACAACATAGTGGATACTAGGGATCAAGCCCTATCAAACTTAACTCGATTACATGATCAATTCCATCCACACCCCTCACCGACCAGCAAGCCTACAAAGTAATTACTGACTCCCGATGGTGAGCATCATGGAATAGTTGATGGAGAAGGGTTGGTGATGACGACGGCGACGAATCCCCCTCTCCGGAGCCTCAAACGGACTCCACATCAGCCCTCCCGAAGAAGAACAGGAGGTGGCAGCGGCTCCGTCTCGTAAAACACGATGAAATATTCTCTGTGATTTTTTCTCCGAAGATGCGAATTTATAGGACTGGAATTAGGGTCGGGGGAGCCACGTGGTCCCCACAAGCCATCAAGGCGCGCCCGGGGGGTGGGCGCACCCTGTTGGCCTGTGGCTCACAGGCTGCCCCCCTCCGGTGGATCTTCGCTCCATAATTCATTATTTATTCCAAAAATAATTCACAAAAAGTTTTGTCCAATTCCAGGAAGTTTTATTTCTGCACAAAAATAACACTAAGGTAGTTCTGCTGAAAACAACGTTAGTCCGGGTTAGTTCCATTCAAATCATGCAATTTAGAGTCCAAAACTAGATAAAAAGTGTTTGGAAAAGTAGATTAGTTGGAGACGTATCACTATGCACCGTACGTGTTCAATTTTTTTACCAACTTCAACCCGAAGTTGTGCGTGTTGTGAGCAAATGGTTTCTATTATATAACTGTGTGGAAAGACTGAAAGTAACACAGACGACTCACGCTAATAAGTTGTGTGCGCTGTGGTCAATCATAGGTTGGTCTAAGAGACGCATAAAATCAAATAAACCAGACTGATTGCAGCTTACGACTGCGATTATATTGCACTATTAGTTAATTACACATAGTCTCACCAACATGTAGTTCTACTGATAAACATATATAGTCAAGCATAGATATATATAATACACACAAACTATATAGATTCGATCCAACATCTCATCATCATGCTTGATCGTTAAGATTCTCTAGGAACTCGGCGTGCGCCATCTTGTGAGAATACTTCTGCCCGAAGGAGCCAACGGCTCGTCCTCTTGCATGCGCTAGAACACTAGAATGCACGTTGTTAATCCTATGGTTGCAGAACGGGCATCCATAGCCCCCATTCTTCCAGACACGCCGTTTATGCTTTCCAGCATTAAGCTCCCTGAGGGTTTGCCTCTTGAACCTCTCCTGGACGTCTTCATCCTGGTTGTCGACTCGTCAGATAGCACCTATACATATAGTAAAAAATGTGACGTCAATATATTCTATAATGTGAATTCAGCAAGGCAGAGTTTATGAAACATAATATATCATGTGACAACGTGAACCCTAAATCCTTAAGTGATACTGATGAAAGAAATGCATAAATTGAGATCTGGCTACGAATGCATTGTAAGATCTGGCTACACGAATGGATTGCAAATACTAGTACATGTCCAAAAATGGCAGTCATCTATGTAGGACATTCAAATGGATTGTAAGATCTAGATACAAATTATTAGCACGATCACTTACCCTAGTCGATCGGATTATTAGCAAAATCATTTTTACAGAAAATTTGTAACCAGAGAAAACCTAGCTATGTTGTATTTACCAAAAATGGGTATAGATGACCAACCGGTTCTACGTCAGAGTTGTTATCATCGCCGGAGTGGTCGTCGGAGTCGTTGTGGACCACCGGCTCCGGCTGGGGAAGCACGACGGCGGCGACGACGTCAAGGCTGCACTGTTGTCCGCACGACACATCATCTGCCGCGACGGTAGTCTCTGTGCCCCGCTTCACGTTGTGCTCGGGTGCTTCGCCGGCCCCGACATGGTCACTCCCTCCCATGGTGCACTTAGGGGAGGCTGCTGATGACGACTGAGAACAGCGGGGAGGATGCAGGGGGGAGAGGATTGTGTGTGTATAGCGAGAATGTGGAGTGCAGCCGCCTGTTAAAACCAGTGGCTAGGGCGCCGTCAATAGAGCAGTTAGGAGGGAGGCGAACGGCGGTTTAAAGGGGCGACTTGCCTCCCAGTGAGCCTGCGGAGCGGACTGCTGGCATGCATACATTGTGATTCTCTTTTGGTCTTGGCACCAATCGTCACACTTTTTTGCGCTCGAAGTTGTTGATTTCATCATGCATGGCTTCAAGACAATCCTCGTCTTCGAGTGCATCTTGTACCTTGAGGGGTTCAAAGCAAGAAACAAACGCGTGATGTGCACAAAAGTTTGTTAATTGACGACGAGTAGTTACCCCTCTTTTCAAGCTTCCGTAGACGTTCTCTAGGAGGTGTTGCCTCTTGTGAAGCTTGGAAGCAATCTTGGCAGCTTGTCTTTCAAGAATTTCCTCCATGGAAAGTTGAGGCTTGGTAACTTGACGAGCTTCGGTACTAGTACCGGCTTGCTCATGATCTTGAGCATGATCTTGATCTTTAGCTTGACCTTGATCTTGAAGTTGATCTTGGTCCTGAGCTTCATCTTGATCTTGAGCTTGCACTGGGGTGTGAACAAGATCTTGAGCATCATGTGAAGTAGAGACATCACTAGCAAGTTGATCTTGCCCTTGATCTTGATCACGAGGTTGAGGGCCTTCACTTTGTTCTTCGGAAGCGTGTGGGTCGTGCGTCGGTGATGGTTCCACTTGAGTGGAACATTGTCCTTCTCCTTCAGCCACAAGGGGTTCCTCAACGGGTAGGAAGTATCCCACACCCATTCTTCTTATCGCTTGGGGAGGAATTTTATCACCTATATCACAAAGACCACTTTGCTCCACTTGGGAGCCATTATTTTCATCAAACTCTACGTTACTTGTCTCCTCAATGAGTCCGGTGGACTTGTTGAGGACACGGTAAGCATGAGAGTTTGCAGCATAACCAACAAATATGCCCTCATGGGCTCTAGAATCAAATTTAGACAAACGAACACCTTTCTTGAGAATGAAACACTTACAACCGAACACCCGGAAGTATTTGAGGTTGGGCTTGTTCCCGGTAAGAATCTCATAAGGAGTCTTGTTCAAGCCTTTGCGGAGATAGAGCCGATTTGATGCATGGCACGCTGTGTTGATGGCTTCGGCCCAAAAGTTGTATGGAGATTTAAACTCTGCCATCATGGTTCTTGCCGCATCCATCAACGTCCGGTTCTTCCTCTCCGCAACACCGTTTTGTTGAGGGGTGTAAGGTGTGGAATATTGGTGCTTTATCCCCTCATCACTGAGAAACTCATCTAGGGTGTAGTTCTTGAACTCAGTGCCGTTGTCACTTCTAATCATCAAAATCTTTGCTTCATGTTGACGTTGGACTTCATTTGCAAAGTTGATGACGGTCTGTTGGGTCTCACTCTTCCTCTTGAAGAAATATACCCATGTGTATCTCGAGTAATCATCCACAATCACCAAGCAATATCTTCTTCCTCCAAGGCTATCAAAAGATGGAGGCCCGAAGAGATCCCTGTGAAGGATCTCTAAGGTCCTCTTTGAGTAGATTGTAGTAGTTGGACGATGAGCCTTTTGATGTAGCTTTCCTTGGATACAGGCACTGCAAGCACGATCTTTGGCAAAACTCACATTTGTTAGTCCAAGAATGTGATCCCCTTTGAGGAGACTTTGCAATGATCTCATATTGACATGGGCTAGTCAGCGATGCCAAAGCCATCCCACATCAACTTTAGCCATTAGACATGTCGCGGTCTTAGTGGGTCGCTCCGAGAAGTTAATCACATAGATTCCGTTTTCGACATGCCCAACAAAGGCTACTTTAAGAGTCTTGCTCCACAAAAGCGTCACGGTATCAATGCCAAAGAAAGTACTAAAACCCATGAGTGCAAGTTGACGAACGGAAAGTAAATTGTATGCAAGGGTCTCAACAAGCATGACTCTCTCAATGGTTAAGGTCGGAGAGATAACCACCTTGCCAAGACCCAATACCTTTGAGATTGCATCATCGCCAAATGAGACTTGGGTGGCCACGGATGCATCGGGTCGAACATCCACCACCAAGTCCTTGCTTCCGGTCATATGATTTGTTGCTCCGCTATCGAGCAACCACGAGACTCCCCCAGAAGCAAAGTCCTACAATAGATCAATGCTTGGATTTAGGTACCCATTCTTGAATGGGTCCTTTCATGTTAGTGACAAGGGTCTTAGGAACCCAAATAGACCACTCAATATACTCATAAGAAGAACCAACATATTTGGCATAAACATGCCCATCACTAGCACGGCACAAAACATAGGAGGGGTTAAAATCGCCGGCCTTGTTGGAGGGAGTGATCTTGCCCTTCTTGGCACTATCACTCACAACCTTGTCTTTCTTCTTCTCATGAGTAATATATGTTCCCTGCTTTGACAAATGTTTCCTTGAGCGGAGGAACCTGCGTGGTCTTCTTCTTCTTCTTCTTCTTGGATTTGGGTGCAAACCCAACTCCTTCCTTTGCAATCACTTCCTTTTGATTGCTCAAAAGGTCATTGAGATTCTTCTCACCTTGTATACATGTCACAAGGCCTTTCTCAAGCTGCTCTTTTAGCTTAGCATTCTCCTCCACAAGATGTGCATGCTCACAACACGGATTAGAAGTAGATGCATTATCAATTAAGACAAAGGGAGGACACGTGGCAATTTCTTTAGTTAGTTTTACTTGGAGTTGATCATGCGACTCTTTAAGAGAAGCGTGAACGCTCTTCAATGCCTTGTGAGCATTGTCAAGAGAGACAAACTCATCCTTGAGTCAAGCATGGTCAACCCCAAGTGCAACCTTTTCAGATTTAAGAACACGGTTAAGAACAATAGCATGATCATAATCTTTACGTAACTTAGCAAAGTCGTCATTTTGTGACTCCTTAAGAGTCAAATGAAGACCTCACTCTTCCTCTAGAGGAATAGAAAGATCTGCTACCTCGTCAGCATAATCACGACTATGGCCTCTCATCTCCATAAGAAATTCTTCTTGAGACTCAATCGTGTCATTGGCCTCACCAAGTTGTTCCAAGAGAGCAACGAAGTGCTTCTTGGACTCTCCCTTGAGTTTACACAAGAACTTGTCAAACTCATTCTCACCCTCTACTGCCTCCTCAAGTTCATCCACACAATCTAACAAAGACGCAGTGGAAGAAACAGAAGTCTTAATGTTTGAGGTTTTGGCGTTGGAGGTTACCTTGGTGATACCTTTTGCGATGAGGCACCTAGCGATGTGGTTCTCATTGGGGGCGTCGAAGAGTGACACCTTTGTTGGGGTAGAGGATGCAATTGCCACAGATGTCATTGCCATTCCTTCACCACTTCTGTCTTCATCATCACCATCATCATCTGATGCATACTCTTCTTGAGCCACCAACACTTTGTGAGAGGACTTCTTGGTGAAGTTGGTCTTGTTGGGGAAAGACTTGGCCTTATCTTTGCGGATGAGCTTGCCACCATTGTCTTCCCTCTTCTCGTATGGACAATCCACCACAAAGTGACTCACATTACCACAGTTGTAGCAGGTCCTCACACGTTGCTTGCCCTTTGACCCGTTTCAGTTGTTCTTGGAGAAGTTGGGCCTTGTGTTTCTCTTGTTGCCCCAAAATTGCCTGGACGCAAGAGCCATATGCTCATGATAAGCATATTTGGTGTCCTCGGGGCAACCCTCTTCTTCTTCTTCTTATTCTTCCTCTTGACTGACCTTGACCTTCAAAGCAAGGTTGGGAGATGATTTCTTTGACCGTTGCACGTGAGCGAGAGCATTGCCAGCTGTCGTGTTCAAGATGTTCATTGCAATAAATTCATCCAACACATCACCAGAAGACAAGGTGTGAAAGTCCGGTCTTTGACGGATGACAGCGGAGATGGCCTTGTGGTAGGGCATGATGGCCTTCAGAAACTTACGCTTGACCCAAGTATCATCCACATCCTTGCTGTCATGATCTTTGAGGGCAACGGCGAGAGCAGTCACCCTTCTATAGAGCTCACGCGGTTCCTCATCTTCTACCATTACAAACTCATCTGACTGATCAAGGATAACTTCATAGTTTGACCGTTGAATGCTTGAGCTGCCCTTGTACATGGAGACAATGTGTTCCCAACACTCTTTAGCAACAGTGAAGGGACGCATGTGAGGTAGGTCTTCAGTAGGAACAGCAGCTTGGAGTATGAACAAGGCGGAGGAATTTAGCTGTTTATCCGCTTCTTCTCTTGGAGTGAGGTTGCGTGGATCACGAGGGTAGTATCCTTCTTCAATCACTCGCATGAGTTGAATTGAGCTATGATCCAAATGAGACTTGATACAGAAAACCCAATTAGCAAAATCGTTTTTAACAAGTTTAGGAGGAGGATCGTGATTAACTATATGAGGTGGGTGCACCGGTCCTCCATAGACCAAGGGAGGGGGAACTGAGGCAAAAGTCCCCGACCCATTAATTCCTTGAGAACGATTATCCTTATCAGCACTAGCCCCCTCCTTACTAGAGTTGACATCCAATGTCAAGTTAGTGGGATTAGCCACTTGCACCGCATCGGTGGAAAGTTTAAGAGTATCAAGGAAATCCTTAAACATGGATTTGACCTCGGTCGTCATGGAGGATTTAAGCAAGGACATAGCCTCATTCAAATCCTCTCCAGAGACCGTGTTCACTCCCATGGCCTCGGGAAGTTCTCCCAACTGCTCCTCTTCGCCATCCATACACTTCGGGTGGTGAAACCCTTAATAAAGAGACGAGGCTCTGATACCAATTGAAAGGATAGATATGGTTGACTAGAGGGGGTGAATAGGCAACTAACAATTTCTAACTTTTCTTTAACTATTTAGGCTTAGCAACAAATAGGTTGGCTAGATATGTAACTAGGTGAGCAACCTATATGATGCTAATCACAACAACAACAAGCTAAGCAAGCAAGATATAACAATATAAGTAGCTTGCACAAAGTAAAGGTAAGAAGTAACCACAAGAGGAACCGATGGAGACGAGGATGTGTTACTGAAGTTCCTTCCTGGTAAGGGGAAGTACGTCTCCGTTGGAGCGGTGTGGAGGCACAATGCTCCCCAAGAAGCCACTAGGGCCACCGTATTCTCCTCACGCCCTCACACAATGCGAGGTGCCGTGATTCCACTAGTGGTTCCCTTGAAGGCGGCAACCGGACCTTTACAAACAAGGTTGGGGCAATCTCCACAACTTAATTGGAGGCTCCCAACGACACCACAAAGCTTCACCACAATGGACTATGGCTTCGAAGTGACCTCTTCCGTCTAGGGTGCTCAAACACCCAAGAGTAACAAGATCCGCAAGGGATTGATGGGGGGAATCAACTTTCTCTCGGTGGAAGTGTAGATCGAGGCCCTCTCCTCCAAACCCTAGAGCATCAACAAGATTTGATGGCTAGGGAGGGAGAAGGAGCAAGAATAAGCTTAGGAGCAACAATGGAGCTTTATGTGGGAAGAGGTGAGTCTCAATGGGGAAGAAGACTCACTTATATAGGTGGGCAGAAAAGTGGCCGTTTTTCTGCCCAGATACGAGCATAAGCGGTAGTACCGTCCTAGGGGGCGATACTTCCGCTTATACACGTACTGGAACAACTGAGCGGTAGTACCGCTCTAGAGAGAGCGGTACTTCCGCTTGGGGCGGTAGTACTGCTCTGAAGAGAGCGGTACTTCCGCTCAGAAGTTCCAGAAGTCCGGAAGAAAAAGGATGCGAAAGAGGCTCCAAAGTTCCTCAGGGCGGTAGTACCGCTAGGAACTTCCGCTTACAAAATATAAGCGGTAGTTCAGGGCGGTAGTACCGCTCGGAACTTCCGCTTAAAAAACATAAGCGGTAGTTCGGGGCGGTAGTACCGCTCGGAACTTCCGCTATAAGAGGTAGTTCAGGGCGGTAGTACCGCTCGGAACTTCCGCTTAAGAAGTAAGCGGTCGTTCGAGCGATCCTTCAGGGCAGTAGTACCGCTGGAACGGTACTACCGCTCTGAAGAGCGGTACTTCCGCTTAAGAGAAACTATGGAGGCTTTGGGGGCAGAGAAAGCTCCATCGTGCCGGGAAAGGACGGGGGTGCAAAGTGTACGTGATGATTCCTCCCAACCTTTCCGGATGCGGATCCCCTCTTAATAGTACGGATTTTCCTACGACTCAGGTCCACCAACCTAACCTCGAAAGGAAAAGACTCTGTCTTCTGATATACTACTTGAGGGGAAGATAACCGTCTCGTGCCACCTGATTACCTCTGAAAGCTTAATGCACACAGTTAGTCCGCAAACACACTGTCATCAACCACCAAAACTACTTAGGGAAAATTATGCTCTTACACCCCCTTTAACAAGCATCCGCAACTACAAAAGAAGAATTAAGATAAATCTAACCAAAGCATGAAACGTGTGGATCCGAATCAGCCCCTTATGAAGTAACGCATGAACTGGGGTTTAAGCTTCTGTCACTCTTGCAACCCATCATCTACTTGTTACTCCACAATGCCTTCCCTTAGGCCCATAACACAGTGAAGTGTCATGTAGTCAACGTTCATACGACACCACTAAGAGAAGCAACAACATACACATCATCAAAATATCAAACGAATACCAACTTCACGTGATTACTTATAACAAGACATATCCCATGTCCTCAGGAACAAAAGTAACTACTCACACATCATCAACATGTTCAAGATCAGAGGTGTAATAATGAAGATAAAGGATCTGAACATAATATCTTTCACCAAGTAAACCAACAAGCGTCAACTACAAGATGTAATCAACACTACTAGTAACCCACAAGTACCAATCTGAGGTTTTGAGACAAAGATTGAATACAAGAGATGAACTAGGGTTTGAGATGAGATGGTGTTGGTGAAGATGTTGATGAAGATTGGTCCTCCCACGAAGGAGGAAGCGTTGGTGATGACGATGGCTTCGATCTCCCCCTCCCGGAGGGAAGTTTCCCCGGTAGAATTTCTCTGCCGAAGATCAAAAGGGCCTCTGCCCAGGTTTCCACCTCGAGACGGTGGCGCTTCATCCCGAAAGTATCCTTATGATTTTTTCAAGGGTAAAACACACCATATAGGAGAAGGGGGGTCGGGAGACCTACTGGAGCCCCATAAGGCAACAGGGCGTGCCCGGGGGGGTGGGCGCGCCCTGTTGGCTTCTGGCCAGCAGGTGGCCCCCTCTGGTATATTTTTGGCCCAAAAATTCTTATATATTCCATAAAAAATCTCCGTGAAGTTTTAGGTCATTTGGAGTCCAATGAATTTTCAGCCATTTTCTTGGTTTTCAGGTCCAGAATTGTGGTTTCCCGTGATTTCCCTCTTTGTGATGTACCTTGCATATTCAGAGAGAAAAGGCATAAGAATTGTAGCATAATTAGTAATAATGGACAATAATAGCATAAATATCAATAAGAATTCATGATGCAAAATGAACGTATCAACTCCCCCAAGCTTAGACCTCTCTTGCTCTCAAGCGAAAGCCGAACTCGATAATAATGGCCACATAATTTGAGAGAGAGGTGTCGATAAAAACAGAATATGAACATGAGAGCATCATGAATGTTATCATAGCAGCAAATTTTTCATCATATAACTTCTCAAAAACAAGTAATAATATCCATCCACAACCATTGAGGTATGAAGCATAAACTTTATTGACAATTAACAGGCTATGTTCTTAGTCATTGAGACAATCATAATTCATCATATTCTAGAGAAGAGTCTACTTAAGAGATTTTATTCTAGCAAGTTCACATACTCAACTATCATTTAGTCTTATATGATTGCTGACACTCATTGCATATTTTTGGAGCTAATGTTTCCATCGAACACATAGGATGATGGGGGCTTCATAGTATTTGCCACCCAACTCATTTACCTCAAGGATAATGTCAACAATAATGAATCACGATCACCTATTTCCAATTGGATATACATACCTGGATCTTTCCTCAACACATAATGCTTGCCAACTATATAGTTAATAGGCGGGAAAAGGAATAAACATCATTGACTCTTGTGTAGAAGTAAATACATGAAAGTAAAAGATATGCCCTTCGCAGAGGGAAGCAGAGGTTGTCATGCGCTTTTTAGTTTTGGATGTGCAAACTCATAATGGAAAGGAACGTCACTTTATACTGCCCCTTATGGTAGCAAACTTTATTATGCAATCTATCGCTTTTATTTCTTTGCCATTACAAGATCGTACAAAGTTTATTTCCCCTTACAATAAAAGATCATACATATTTAAGAGCAATTTTTATTGCTTTGTGCACCGATGACAACTTACTTGAGGGATCTTGTTCAATCCATAGGTAGGTATGGTGGACTCTCATGGAATGAAACTGGGTTTAAGGGGTTATGGACTCACAAGTAGTATCTCTACTTAGTGCGGAAAAGTTTTGGCTAGCGAAAGATCTAAAGCAAGCACCACATGTTAAAGGATCCATGACAATATAACTTCGATGTGGATGTAAACAAACATAATCATTACGTTGTCTTCCATGTCCAACATCAACACTTGATCATTATATAATATTTGGTGGGGGCTCACAATCACAAAAGATGTCCAAGATGGTGTATTTGTATGTGAATCTCCTCTCCTCTATCATAGTCTTGCATAGATTTTATCAATGACTAATGATATCTTTGTTTATTCCCAACAACTCTTATCTAGCATACTTCTTTTATGTGAAGTCATTACTCCCCATGGGATGAGCATATGATTTTTCTATTTCTTTTATTTCATTGCTATGATTGATGCATGAGAGTAAAGCAAACAAACTCAAACTAATATTTATTATATAACTCTCATACTTGATTACAAGGATAGATAAAACTCAAAGCAAAAACTATAAGCAAAGCAAAACTAAAATTTCATTTCTCTAAAACACGACATAACTAAGGATCGAACTAAAATAGATGATAATGACAAAAGTTATGGTGATACGATACTGGGGCACCTCCCCCAAGCGTGGAACAAGCTAAGGGTGGTGCCCATACCCATGTACTCGAACGTCCTTCTTTGATGATGGTGGTGTCGACGGTGTAGGTTGGTCCTCCGTCTACCAAGGCATAGGCTCCCCGTCATAGAAAGAGGATCGTGTCTCTGGGATCCTAAAATCTATAGCTATGCTCATCCTTTTAAACCTGGATTCATACTCACAGTTTTGGTTTTGCAGGTCAAAGATTTGAGCTTGGAGATGATCAATCTGATCTTGAAGCTTGGAGAGAGCCTCTCCAACGCTCCTAGTGTCCATCTTGTTCTCCCGGATGAATTCTGTGATCATAGAGTGATTAGCACTCAAACCACGTTCAACCATCCGTTGGCACTTGAAAATTTCCTGCTCCACCACTGCAAGCCTGGCCTCCTTGCTCCCCTCCTTCTTTGGGCCTTGAACATCCCGAATGTAGAGCACCCCATCATGCATCTCAATGGCTTGAGGGTGCTTCATCACCTCCGGTAGGTAGGGGCTGATGACCTTCTCGAAGAACTTGTCCTTGGAGGAGCTTGAAGGCGTCATGGCGATCTAGATATGTCAGAAAAACAACCCAAAACAAGAACAGAGGAGAAACTTGCGATGCGATGGTCAAAACATATGGGAGTATATATAATGATTTTTCTAGGTCAAAATACGTGTCTAGGAAGAAAACGGAGTCCGGGAGGCACACGAGGGCCCCAAAAGCTATCAGGGCGCGCCCAGAGGGGGTCTCTGGGCGCGCCATATTGCCTTGTGGCTCCCTCGTGGGTCCCCTGACTCGTTTTTATTTTTGGAATTTTTCTAAAATACCAAAACCAACAGAACATATTTTTTGGAATCTTTGGAGTTGGTTTACTTACCGTATCACATACCTACCCCTTTTCAGCTTTCTGGAGTGTTGTGGAAGGTCTCTCTTATGTGTTCTTCCAGAGTCATAACTTGAATAATATTAGTTTCAAAATTGATGGGCGTACCTGAGATATAGTTTTTAATTCTTTGCCCATTTACCACTCTCAAATTTTTTCCTTCGAAGTTGTTAATCTTGATAGCATCGGAGTGATAGACCTCCTCGACAACACAAGGGCCTTCCCATTTGGACATAAGTTTTCCTGCAAAAAATCTGAAATGAGAATTGTACAAAAGAACTAGGTCTCCTACATTAAATTCATGATTCTCTTGTCATGCCATCTTTTAATCTTTTATTTAAACAATTTGGCCTTTTCATAAGCTTGTGTCCATCATTCATCTAACGAGCCAATATCAAATAGCCTCTTTTCACCGGCAAGCTTGAAATCATAGTTGAGTTCTTTAATTGCCCAATAAGCTTTATGTTCTAATTCAAGAGGTAAATGATATGCTTTTCCATAGAACATTTCATATGGAGACATTCCCATAGGGTTTTTATAAGCAGTTCTATAAGCCCATAAAGAATCATCGAGTTTTTTAGACCAATTCTTTCTAGATCTATTAACAGCCTTTTGCAAGATCAAATTAATTTCTCGATTGCTTAACTCAACTTCACCGCTAGACTGAGGATGATACGGTGATGTAATTCTATGGTTAACATCGTATTTAGCTAGAAGTTTACGGAAAGCACCATGAATAAAATGTGAGCCACCATCAGTCATTAAATATCTAGGGACTCCAAACCTCGGGACAATAACATCTTTAAGCATTTTAATAGAAGTGTTATGATCAGCACTACTAGTTGGAATAGCTTCTACCCACTTAGTAACGTAATCAACAGCAACTAGAATATGAGTATGCCCATTAGAGGAAGGAAAAGGTCGCATATAATCAAAGCCCCAGACATCAAATGGTTCAATAGCAAGTGAATAATTCATAGGCACTTCCTGACGTCTACTAATGTTACCAATTCTTTCACGTTCATCACAAGAAAGGACATACCTACGAGCGTCTTTGAAAAGAGTAGGCCAATAGAAACCGGATTGTAATACCTTGTGTGTAGTTCTGTCACCAGCATGGTGCCCTCCATAGGCCTCTGAGTGACACTTCCGTAGGATCTGTCCATGTTCATGCTCAGGTACACAATGTCTAATAACACCATCTACTCGTTCTCTATAAAGATATGGGTCATCCCAAAAGTAATGTCTCAAATCATAGAAACACATTTTCTTTTGTTGGTAAGTGAAACTAGGTGGTATATATTTAGCAACAATGTAATTAGCATAATATGCATACCAATGAGTACTATGGGAAGCATTTATAACATCAAGTTGCTCATCAGGAAAATTATCATCAATAGACAGTGGGTCATCAAGAAGATTTTCCATCTTAGAAAAATTATCTGCTACTCGGTTTTGAGCTCCTTCCTATCAACAATTGTGGAGATCAAATTCTTGAAGTAAAAGCACCCACCTAATCAGTCTAGGCTTAGCATCTTTCTTTTCCATGAGGTATTTAATAGCAGCATGATCAGTGTGAATGGTAACTTTGGAATTAACAATATAATGTCTAAACTTATCATATGCAAAGACAGCTGCTAAAAATTCCTTCTCACTAGTAGCATAATTCTTTTGAGCATTGTCTAGGGTCTTACTAGCATAATGAATAACATTCAATTTCTTGTCTACTCTTTGCCCTAGAACAACACCAACAACATAATCACTAGCATCACACATAATTTCAAATGGTAAGTTCCAGTCAGGTGGTTGAACAATAGGTGCAGAAATCAAGGCTTTCTTAAGTATTTCAAAGGCTTCTACAAAATCATCATCAAAAACAAAAGGAATATCTTTTTGAAGAAGATTAGTTAGTGGCCTGGAAATCTTTGAGAAATCTTTAATAAAACGCCTATAAAAACCAGCATGGCCAAGAAAACTTCTTATACCTTTAATATCTTTAGGACATGGCATTTTCTCTATTGCATCAACTTTAGCTTTGTCTACCTCAATGCCTCGTTCAGATATTTTATGCCCAAGTACTATACCTTCATTCACCATAATGTGGCATTTCTCCCAATTCAATACAAGATTTGTTTCTTCACATCTCTACAAAATTCGATCAAGGTTGCTCAAGCAATCCTCAAAAGAAGTCCCATAAACGAAAAAATCATCCATGAAAACCTCAACAACCTTTTCATGAAAATCATACATCTTTGAAAGGTAGCAAGTGCATTGCGTAAACCGAAACGCATACATCTTCTTCTGACACAGGTAATTGAGAGAAACTAGGATATCCTTCAAGAAAACAAAAGTGTGTGTTCTTAGATAACCTTTCTGACATTTGATCAATAAAAGGCAAGGGGTAATGATCTTTTCTGGTAGCTTTGTTTAATTTTCTGAAATCAATTACCATCCTATAACCCGTTATGATTCTTTGTGGGATAAGTTCATTTTTATCATTAGGAACAACAGTTATACCTCCGTTCATAGGAACACAATGAACATGACTTACCCATCTACTATCAGCAATAGGATAAATTATAACTGCCTCCAGAAGCTTTAGTATTTCAGTTCTTACCACTTCCTTCATCTTAGGATTTAAGCAGCGTTGATGATCAATGACAGGTTTAGCATCCGGTTCCATATTAATCTTGTGCTGACATAGAGTGGGACTAATGCCCTTAAGATCATCAAGAGTATATCCAATAGCAGCCTTGTGCTTCTTTAGAGTTTATAGTAATCTCTTCTCTTCATGCTTTGAAAGGTTAGCGCTAATAATAACAGGATATATCTTCTTTTCATCAAGATAAGCATATTTCAAAGTATTAGGTAAAGTCTTTAAATCAAACACGGGATCTCCCTAGGGTGGAGGAGGATCGCCTAACATATCAACAGGCAAGTTATGTTTAAGAATAGGTGTTTGTCTAAAAATATATCATCTATCTCATTTCTTTCATTCATATGCATATCATTCTCATGTTCTAGCAAATATTGTTCTAGTGGATCAGTAGGAGGCACGGCAATAGAAGCAAGACCAATTATCTCATCCTTAATTACTAGGTAGTTCTTTTTCATATTGTTTTCTAGCGAACTTAGAGAAATTAAATTCATGAGACTCATCACCAAAGCTTACCTTGACCTTCTTAGTAACAAAATTAACTTCAACATTAACAGTGTTCAAGAAAGGTCTACCAAATATAATGGGGCAAAAACTATCTTGTTGTGAGCCAAGTACTAGGAAATCCGTAGGGTACTTTACTTTCCACAAAATACCTCAACATATCTAACAATCCCAAGTGGTGAAATGGTGTCTCTATTTGCAAGTTTAATAGTGACATCAATATCTTTGATCTCAGAGGGTGCTATGTCTTTCATAATTTCTTGGTATAAGTTAAAAGGTATAGCACTAACACTAGCACCGATGTCACATAAGCCATGATAACAATGATCTCCAATCTTAACAAAAACAACGTGCATGCTAGTAATAGGTTTGTTTTTATCTAACTCGTCCCGATTGTTTCTAATAGGTTTTGCAATTCTGGTAGCTTCATCACAGAAATAGATAACCTGACCATCAACATTATCAGCTAGGAGATCTTTAACCATAGCAATATTAGGCTCAACATTTATTTGTTCAGAGGGTTTAGGTGTTCTAATATAACTTTTATTAACCACAGTTGTAGCTTTAGCATGTTCCTTAATCCTAACGCGAAAAGGGGTTTCTCAATGTAAGCGGTAGGCACAACTGGATCAACATGATAAACATTTTTTTCCTATTTAACTTTAACAGGTTCCGCTAATGGTTTTTCAATAGGTGGATGATATTTAAACCACTTCTCCTTAGGGAGATCAACATGAGTAGAAAATGATTCACAGAAAAAAGCTACTATCTCGGAGTCAAGCCCATATTTATTGCTAAACTCGTGGAAAGTATCAGTTTCCATAAAAGATTTAACACAATCAAACTTAAGCTTTATACCTGACTCTTTACCTTTGTCGAATTACCAATCTTTAGAGTTGTGTTTCATTCTTTCCAGAAGATCCCATTTGAATTCAATAGTCCACTTCATGTAGGAACCAATAGAAGGCGAATTGAGTAGTAATTGATCATCATGCGAAAGCCGAGCATAATTTTTTTGTATAATCATTTCCCTTAAGAGCTCATGGTTGGGCAAAGTGTGCATCATAGATTTAAGCCTCCCCCAAGCTTGATCGATGATTTCTCCTTCACGAGGCCATCAATTATATATAAAGTTCCGATCACGATGGACAAGGTGCATAGCATAAAACTTCTGATGAAATTCTAGCTTCAAGCGATTCCAGTCCCATGATCCAATATGATCCAATAGCATGTACGACATCAATGCTTTTCCCTCCAAATATAAAGGGAAAACCTTCTCCTTAACTTTGTCTCCAGATAAACCTGCGAGCTTAAACAATCCACAAATCTCATCTACATATATCAAGTGGTAATCAGGATGAGTTGTACCGTCATAAGGATTAGCCAGCAGTTTCTCTACCATACCTGAAGGAATCTCATAATAAATATTTTCAGTAGGTTGAGAGGCAAACTATTCCACTTCCGTTCGAGGCGAAGATGCCCCGAACAAGCCACTCAAAGGGTGATCGTCCATAGTAACAAGCAACAGTAAATTTCAGCACATATCGAAAATGATTCCTTACCAAGTTCCACTTACCAGAGGCACTTCACTCCCCGCCAACGGCGCCAGAAAAGAGTCTTGATGACCCACAATTATAGGGGATCAATCATAGTCCTTTCGATAAGTAAGAGTGTCGAACCCAACAAGGAGTAGAAGGAAATGATAAGCAGTTTTCAGTAAGGTATTCTCTGCAAGTGTTGCAAGTAACAGTGATAGATAGTTTTGTAGCAAGGTAATTCGTAACAAGTGACAAGTAGAAATAGTAACAAAGGTGCGGAAAGGTAGCCCAATACTTTTTATAGCAAAGGATATGCCTGAAAGTACTCTTATATTAAGAAAGCGCTCTCGAGGACACATAGGAATTTCTGTCTAGTCATGTTCATCATGTTGAGTTGATTCGCGTTCGTTACTTTGATAATTTGATATGTGGGTGGACCGGTGCTAAGGTGTTGTTCTTACTTGAACAAACAACCTAGTTATGATTACCCCTTCTTGCAAGCATCCGCAACTACGAAAGAAGAATTAAGATAAATCTAACCATAGCATGAAACGTGCGGATAAAAATCAGCCCCTTATGAAGTAACGCATAAACTGGGGTTTAAGCTTCTGTCACTCTCGCAACCCATCATCTACTTGTTACTCCACAATGCCTTCCCTTAGGACCATAACATGGTGAAGTGTCATGTAGTCGACGTTCACACGACACCACTAAGAGAAGCAACAACATACACATCATCAAGTTATCGAACGAATACCAACTTCACATGATTACTTATACCAAGACTTCTCCCATGTCCTCAGGAACAAAAGTAACTACTCACACATCATCAACATGTTCAAGATCAGAGGTGTAATAATGAAGATCAATGATATGAACATAATATCTTTCACCAAGTAAACCAACAAGCATCAACTACAAGATGTAATCAACACTACTAGTAACCCACAGGTACCAATCTGAGATTTTGAGAGAAAGATTGAATACAAGATATGAACTAGGGTTTGAGATGAGATGGTGCTAGTGAAGATGTTGATGAAGATTGGTCCCCCCACGAAGGAGGAAGCGTTGGTGATGACGATGGCTTCGATCTCCCCCTCCCGGAGGAAAGTGTCCCCGGCAGAATCTCTGTGCCGGAGATCAAAAGGGCCTCTGCCCAGGTTTCCGCCTCGAGACGGCGGCGCTTCATCCTGAATGTATCCTTATGATTTTTTTTCTAGGGTAAAACACACCATATAGGAGAAAAGGGGGTCGGGAGACCTGCTGGGGCCCCACAAGGCAACAAGGTGCGCCCAGGGGGTGGGCGTGCTCTGTTGGCTTGTGGCCAGCAGGTGGCCCCCCTCTGGTATATTTTTGGCCCAAAAATTCTTATATATTCAATTAAAATTCTCCGTGAACTTTTAGGTCATTTGGAGTCCAATGAATTTTTAGCCATTTTCTTGGTTTTCATGTCGAGAATTCCAGTTTCCGGTGGTTTCCCTCTTTGTGATGTGCCTTGCATATTCGGAGAGAAAAGGCATAAGAATTGTAGCATAATGATTAATAATGGACAAGAATAGCATAAATATCAATAAGAATTCATGATGCAAAATGGACGTATCAGAGTGCACGGCTACATACTTGTGAATCGTTCCCATCGACGCTCGACAGACTAGCTATACGCGCCATGAACCCTCGCTCTTGGGGGGGGGGGGGGGCTTTCGGTTCCAAAAGCATGTGCCACATCAAAGTTGCATATCAGGTATATTAATTAATTCAAATGCAACACAACACTTCCGTACATATGTTTGTGCCACATGTAGGTAATGGTTGTCTACGGACACTCCACCGCGTGGTTATCGGCGTCACGCCCATTCATGACCCTCGGTGGACGTCCATCACTTCGACCGACGGCCAGAGAGGTTTGACCAAGGTTGATTCTTTGGTTTGTGTTAGAGTACGTCTTGGTGAGATGCCCTCCAACCAACTCGAAGTGTGTGTGTGTACGTGTGTGTGTGTGTGTGTGTGTTAGGGGGGACTATAATGCATACGCCATGAACCTTGATACGTCTCCAACGTATCTATAATTTTTTCTTGTTCCATGCTTTTATATTATCATTCTTGGATATTTTACAATCATTTATAACAACTTTATATTATTTTTGGGACTAACCTATTGACATAGTGCCAAAGTGCCAGTTGCTGTTTTTGCTTGTTTTTTACTTCGTAGAAAATCAATACCAAACGGAGCCCAATCGCGACGAAACTTTTTGGAGATTTTTTCTGGACCAGAAGACACCCAGTGAGCCAAAGAAGTGCCAGGGGAGTGTGCCGAGGAGACCACAACCCACCAGGGTGTGCCAGGGGGGCCCCGGCGCGCCCTGATGGGTTGTGCCCTCCTCGGGGCCCCTCTCCACCGCCTCTGATGCCTATAAATTCCCAAATATTCCAAAAACCCTAGGGGAGTCGACGAAACACAATTCCATCCGCCGCAAGTTCCAAAACCGCAAGATCCAATCTAAACACCATCACGGAGGGGTTCATCTTCCTTATAGGTGCCTCTCCGATGATGCGTGAGTAGTCCACCATAGACCTACGGGTCCGTAGGCAGTAGCTAGATGGCTTCCTCTCTCTCTCTCTCTTATGATTCTCAATACAATGGTCTCTTGGAGATCTATTTGATGTAAACTTTTGCGATGTGTTTGTTGGGATCCGATGAATTTTGAGTTCATGATCAGTTTCTGTCCATGAATATTATTTTAGTCTTCTTTGATCTCTTATATGCATGATTACTTATAGCCTCGTATTTCTTCTCTGAATCTAAGGTTTAGTTAGGCTGACTAGATCGATTTTTCTTGCCATGGGAAGAGGTGCTTTGTGATGGGTTCGATCTTGCAGTGTTCTTTCCCAATGACAGAAGGGGCAGCAAAACACGCATGTATCGTTGCTATTAAGGATAACAAGATGGGGTCTATTCCTACATGAATAGATCTTGTCTACATCATGTCATTGTTCTTATTGCATTACTCCGTTTTTCCATGAACTTAATACACTAGATGCATGCTGGATAGCGGTCGATGTGTGGAGTAATAGAGGTGGATGCAGGCAGGAGTCGGTCTACCTATCTTGGACGTGATGCCTATATAATGATCATCGCCTTGGATATCGTCATGACTATTCGATTTTCTATCAATTTCCCAACAGTAATTTGTTCACCCACCGTGCGCTATACTCTTGAGAGAAGCCACTAGTGAACCCTACGGCCCCCGGGTCTACTTTTCCAACATATTGCTTTCAGATCTACGTTTTTGCAATCTTTGTTTTCATATCTACAAAACCAAAAACCCAAAAACATATTCCTGCATATTTTATTTGCTCTTTCTATTTTGTGTTCTTGAGAGATCTATCTCTCCTATCTATCACTACCTATTCTATCTTTTTACCGTAGAGAGATTGACAACCTCTCTTTCGCGTCGGGTTGCAAGTATTTGTTGTTTGTGTGCAGGTGCTGCTTATTGGGTGGTGGTGATCCTCCTACTGGTTCGAGAACCTTGGTTTCATGACTGAGGGAAATACTTACCGTCGCTGTGCTGCATCATCCCTTCCTCTTTGGGGAAATACCGACGCAGTCTCAAGACACGTCAAAGGAATTTCTGGCGCCGTTGCCGGGGAGGAAGCGGTCTCTTCTACGTGCCTATCGTAGGCGCCGAGGGGACTCCATCATCATCTACCAGGTTCCTAATCACAAATCTCATCCCCTTGCAATTACATTATTTGCCATTTGCCTCTCGTTTTCCTCTCCCCCTTTTCACCAATTTGCCGTTTTATTCGCCCTCTTTTTTGTTTGCCTTTTTCTCGTCAGATCTCTTGCCGTGTCACTATAGCTAGTTCTTCCTTTATCGCGTGTACTCCCGATAATGAGGTTCTTAATTTTAAGAAAAGGGGAGGGGAGAACCTAAAAGATGCTTGATATAGGATTTGCAATGCTCATAATAGATCTATCCATAAGCAATCTACCATTGTTATTCTTCGTAGGTTTTATGTGGGCATCACCTCTTGGTATAGATTCATCCTTGATACGATTACCAGTGGGAATTTCTTGATGTGTCCATCTTTGGATGCTTTTAATGCTTTGGGAAGTTTAGTGGGATCACCACCTATCATGATCAATGAAACAACTTTAACTCTCGAACACGTTATGGAGAGATTAGATGCTATTGAAAAGAAGATGATTACTAAAGAACATCTTGAGGATTTGGATAAGAAATTGCATAATATTGCTAATAAAATTTTGGCTAAGGCAGCATATGCCATTAAATTATTAAAGGCAAAAGAAACAGTAGTTAACGAAAGGGTAGAAGAAAGTCCTTACCATATTGATAAGTTGGAAGAGATTTTTAGTAATTTGGGTTCTGCTTTTTCTTCCATCAAAACTATTGAAAAACTCCCGTAAAAATTGGCAAGACCACGCAAGTCACTAAGAACAAAGTTGCTACACCTAGTGGCCACAAGGGAGATCTTAAAATGATTAGTATTCATCCCGACTTGTTGAAATCATAAGAGATCCTATTTACAAGAATGAATTTTTTTTGTTTTCTTCCTAGGAGTGTTATCGTTAAGAATATTCATGCTAAATCTTTGAAGAAATCTAGTTGTGTGATTGAAGAGTTAAAAACCAAAGATGACAATACTTGAATCTATGCGTTATGCCTAGCTAGGGGCGTAAAACGATAGCGCTTGTTCGGAGGCAACCCAATGAATAAATAAATTTTTACTTTTTCCTTTCAGTTTTTAAGTGTTGACACAATTACGCCTTTGTTATTATTGTGTTTTTATGGTTTATTTAGTGTTTGTGCCAAGTAAAGCCTTTAGGATGATTCATAGGATGAGTAGAAGCGATGCTGAATCTGAAACAGAAACTTTGCGTCCAGTATATGAATTTTAATTTTTTGCTGGACCATGATCTTGAGCTAAAATTTTAACACAGTGTTGCGATACAAATTACTTACGTTGTCCTAATTTTTCAGAATTTTTAGAGTTACATAAGGATGGTTAGAGTAGAGATTACTACAGACTGTTCTGTTTAAGACAGATTCTGTTTTCGTTGCATTGTGGGCTTGTTTTGATGAATCTATGGGTTATATTGAAGGGTATGAGACATGGTAAAGTTAAAATACAGTAGATATAATGCAGTAATAAAATATTAATAGGTTTGCAACAGCACCTAAAGTAGTGATTTGCTTTATCATACTAACGGATCTCACGAAGATTTTATTGAGTTTTGTGTGATTGAAGTTTTCAAGTTTTGAGTGAGATCGCGATGGATGAAGGAATAAGGAGTGATAAAAGCCTAAGCTTGGGGATGCTACCGCACCCCCAAGATATATCCAAAGAGTAACAAGCAACTAAGCTTGGGGATGCCGCCGAGTGGCATCCCCTCTTTCTTCTAACGACCATCGGTATTTTACTTGGAGCTATATTTTTATACGTCACATATCATGAGTTTTGCTTGGAGCGTCTTGTATCTTTGCTTGCTTTTTTTGTTAGTTTTCCCTTTGTATCCTTGCTACACACACCTATTTGAGAGAGCCAAAATCATGCTATCATTTGTTAGAATTGCTTTATGTGCTTCACTTAAATTTTTTGAGCTATAGAATTGCTCTAGTGCTTCACTTATATCTTTTTGAGCACGGTGTGCTTGGATTTTTTTGTAGAAATACTCTCATGCTTCACTTAGATTAATTTGAGAGTAGGTAAATTTTGAAGAAATCCTCTCATGCTTCACTTATACCTTTTTGAGAGATGAAATCTTTATGCTCATGTGCTTCAGTTAAATTTGTTTGATCTTGCCAAAAGGCAATGACAATATATGAAACTAGTCCCAAAGTGATAGATATCCAAGGAGGATATAATAAAAACTTTCATGAAGATCATTGGGTAAATTAAACTTGATTCCTTGTAATAGTTTTGAAACATGATGATAGTAATATGTGAGTCATGTTAGTGAGTAATTATGCTTGAGTAGGAATATTGGTGTTAAGGTTTGTGATTCCCTATGCAAGTACGAAAGTCAATAGTTATGCAATGAAATTACATCCTACTTGTGGTGCATTATTCGGTGTTAGTTATGCTCAATGCTTGCTTATGTGAATTTTTGTTTCTTGGTTTGGTTGCTTCTCAATCTATTTGCTAGCCTCCATTTGTACTAAGTAGAAATACTACTTGTGCATCCAAAATCCTTAAACCAAGTTTTTCCTTATGAGTCCACTATACCTACCTATATGCGGTATTTCCATGCCGTTCCAAGCAAATTTGTATGTGCCTTCTCTAAATTTTCAAAATAAATTTTCTCTTTTGTGTGCTCATACCGCTCATGAAACGGTGGGGAGTGTCCAATATTTTTCCATGCTAGATGTGTTATTCTCAAGATGAGTGTTTATTCACTTGTCATTGCACGAGATTGCGGCGGTAATAGGGATCCCCATTCCCGAAATGAAAAAGAAAAAATATTTACTTTATGTTGTCAAATAATAAATTCCTTGGAAAGTGTTGGTATGGAAGCCAACCGTGGATACGGCCCGCCATGGAAAGTGAAAGTTTGGTGGGAAAAAGGAATAAACTTTATTTTCTATTTGGGAACCGCCTATGATATATCTAGCATGGAAAGTATTGTGAGCTACTTTGTCGTTTTTGTTGAGAGGAAAAGCATGCCACCCAAAATATTTTTCTCTCTCAATTTAAACCTTGATCTCTGGCACCTCTACAAATCCCTACTTCCCTCTGCGAAGGGCCTATCTTTTACTTTATGCAATTTTTATTTTTGCTTTGAGTCTCCATCTTCTCTTATAAGCACCAACTAGGGGGAACTATGATTGTACTTGAGCATTGGGCATAGCTAATATTTGAGTGTGTTTCATGAATGGATCAACGATTGAGCATGATGGGCTAGGGATATCTTTCTTTAGTGTTGATATTCTGAAAGACATGGTTGCTTGTTGACATGCTTGAGTATTGAAGTCATTATGTTAAAACTAGACTATTGCTTTGAATCATTTACAAGTCCAAATGTCCCTGCTATACAAAAGAAAAGAATATGATGAACATGTTAGGCAGCATTCCACATCAAAAATTCTGTTTTTATCATTTACCTACTCGAGGACGAGTAGGAATTAAGCTTGGGGATGCTGATATGTCTCCAACGTATCTATAATTTTTGCTTGTTCCATGTTGTTATATTATCATTCAGGGATGTTTTACAATCATTTTATAACAACTTTATATCATTTTTTGGGACTAACCTATTGACATAGTGCCAAAGTGCCAGTTGCTGTTTTTGCTTGTTTTTTACTTCGCAGAAAATCAATACCAAACAGAGTCCAATCGCGACGAAACTTTTTGGAGATTTTTTCTGGACCAGAAGACACCCAGTGGGCCAAGGAAGTGCCAGGGGAGTGGGCCGAGGAGACCACAACCACCAGGGCGCGCCAGGGGGGCCCCGGCGCGCCCTGATGGGTTGTGCCCTCCTCGTGGCGCCTCTCCACCGCCTCTGATGCCTATAAATTCCCAAATATTCCAAAAACCCTAGGGGAGTCGACGACACACAATTCCATCCGCCGCAAGTTCCAAAACCGCAAGATCCAATCTAAACACCATCACGGAGGGGTTCATCTTCCTTATAGGTGCCTCTCCGATGATGCGTGAGTAGTCCACCATAGACCTACGGGTCCGTAGGCAGTAGCTAGATGGCTTCCTCTCTCTGTCTCTCTTATGATTCTCAATACAATGGTCTCTTGGAGATCTATTTGATGTAAACTTTTGCGGTGTGTTTGTTGGGATCCGATGAATTTTGAGTTTATGATCAGTTTCTATCCATGAATATTATTTGAGTCTTCTTTGATCTCTTATATGCATGATTACTTATAGCCTCGTATTTCTTCTCCGAATATTTGGTTTAGTTAGGCCGACTAGATCGATTTTTCTTGCCATGGGAAGAGGTGCTTTGTGATGGGTTCGATCTTACGGTGTTCTTTCCAAGTGACAGAAGGGGCAGCAAGACACGCATGTATCATTGCTATTAAGGATAACAAGCTGGGGTCTATTCCTACATGAATAGATCTTGTCTATAACATGTCATCGTTCTTATTGCATTACTCCATTTTTCCATGAACTTAATACACTAGATGCATGCTGGATAGCGGTCGATGTGTGGAGTAATAGAGGTAGATGCAGGCAGGAGTCGGTCTACCTATCTTGGACATGATGCCTATATAATGATCATCGCCTTGGATATCTTCATGACTATTCGATTTTCTATCAATTGCCCAACAGTAATTTGTTCACCCACCGTGCGCTATACTCATGAGAGAAGCTACTAGTGAAACCTACAGCCCCCGGGTCTACTTTTCCAACATATTGCTTTCAGATCTACGTTTTTGCAATCTTTTTTTTCCAGATCTACAAAACCAAAAACCCAAAAACATATTGCTGCATATTTTATTTGCTCTTTCTATTTTGTGTTCTTGAGAGATCTATCTCTCCTATCCATCACTACCTAATGTATCTTTTTACCGTAGAGAGATTGGCAACCTCTCTTTCGCGTTGGGTTGCAAGTATTTGTTGTTTGTGTACATGTGCTGCTTATTGGGTGGTGGTGATCCTCCTACTGGTTCGATAACCTTGGTTTCATAACTGAGGAAAATACTTACCGTCGCTGTGCTGCATCATCCCTTCCTCTTTGGGGAAATACCGACGCAGTCTCAAGCCACGTCAAACCTCGATGGGGTCGGGGATGTCCGTATTGCGAGGAGCATAATCCACCATCCACCTTAGACTAGAAGCGAGACGGGGATGGTTTGACCATGTTGTATTCATGTAGGTTTCATTTTCAAGTTATGACAGGGTGAGATGCGAGACCTGGTTGGGGGCACCTATTCGTAGCTAGGATTCCCTCCCGCCGACCCGAAGTGGCAGCAGACGAGACATGTGCCACATCAAAGTTGCGCACTGGGTATTTGAACATATCAAACCACCCTTTGCATACATATTTTTGTTCCACATGCAGGTGTGTTTGTGTTCAGACTCATTTCCCGCCTTTTTTTGGAAAAATGCTCATATATATTATTATTATAGGAGTAAGTAGCAGATGATTCGAACGAAACAACCGTTTGCGATTGTACACTCAACAGACACCATTCCCTTCGACTACCCATGTGCCACGGCCGTGCCCTGTCACATTAGCACGGTCACACAATTGGGCTCCATGATACCTCCCTCGCAATCTCAAAAATATCTACCGCCTTGAGTGATTTGAAAAATGGCGGTTCCGCGACTTTTTCCTATTTGATAGCACACACTTATTATGTTTGGGTAGTGTGCGATGTTTGTTGCTCCCGCGCATGCCGCGCCGCTTCAATCCCGTAATCTAAATTTTTAGTAGCCCCGACATCCCGGCATTATACTCCCGCCTAGTAAAATTTTCAGTTGCCGCGGCATTTCCTCAAACACCACCTGCCCCCTCCCCCCCCGCACCACAAAACCTTTGCTCAGATTACGTCAAAAAAAGAAGAACAGGAAAACCTTCGCTCACACACACACCACTCCTCCCTCGCTCGAACCCTAGCTAGCTCGCCGCCTCCGACTCTACCATCAACCTCGACCAAATTACAATGACTATTTGTAAGTCCTCATGAAGATCCATCACAAGGGGTTGAACTAGAGTCATGCGTGCATTCGACGGTAGTGATCCTCCATGTCGAATGCACGGACGACTCGAGTCCTTGTGCCGGCGTGCGAAACACCCCCTTTCCCATAGACCCCCGTCCCCATTCCTACTCCCACTCCAGTGCATTGCAGCCGGTTACGACAGCGACGGCTTGACGCGGCCTATGCCACAGGTTAAGTGGCGCACCCCCACCCCTCGGGTTCAACCCCCGCGGATCTCCTCCATGGCCCCGCCACTGATCTACTCTACGTCGTTGTAAATAATTTTCCTTCATTACCATCGAGACCCTTTTGTCATTTTTAAAGGTCCCGTTCTGTTGGGGATATTCCCCACGACCAAGACCCGGTTCATAAGGATAAGCCGCCCTAAGGCTTAAGTCATTTCTGGGTTTAAGTTTCCCTGGCGTTAAGTCATCTTTGGACTTAAGCATCCCTGTTGAGACCCAGCGGGTGAGACCCGGCAGGTGAGACCCGGCAGACAGTTATGACCCGGCAGACAGTTATGACCCGGCAGACAGTTATGACCCGGCAGATAGTTATGACCCGACAGACACTTAGCCATGAAAATGAGCCGCCTGGAGGTAAGAAGCCCAGGCATTAAGAAGCCCACGAAGAGAAGCCCAGGGTTAAGAAGCCCGTGATGGGAAGTCATAATAGGTTAATTCTTAATCCAACTTCGACTCTACATGTAAACCGCCCCTTCAACTTATATAAGGAGGGGCAGGTCACCCCAAGAGGGTCAAGTTTTTAGACGTCTCAATAGACAGGTCTTAGACAGACAAGTTCAAGTCATTAGAGATAGACATATTAGAGGGTCTTGAGACTAAAGGTAGCGATTCCGCACCCTTGTAATCGAGATCATCATCACCATCAATACTCACAAAGTAGGACGTAGGCTTTTACCTCCATCGGAGGGGCCAAACCTGGGTAAACTCGCGTCTCTCGATTCCGACTAACCCCTCTCAAGCCGCCACCTAGTTGCGATGGCCTCACACCTAAGTTCTCTCATGAGGACATCTTGCAGTGACAAAACCACGACAGTTGGCGCCCACCGTGGGGCGGCCGCACGGTGGTGTTGAATTCTTGGAGGGATCTCTCCCAGGGGTCGAGAGCTTCGCAATTTTCCGGATGAAGAAGAGCCAGCTCGGAAGGATCTGCGTCAGCTTCAAGTTCATCAGTCCAAATTTACAATCTGTGGGATTTAAGTACGAAAATAATAATAATTAAGGTTGTGGTTTCTTGTCCGCCGCCGTTCTGCGATTTGCTCGATTGTTTTCAAGTCGGTAAAGACCAACAGCCGTACTGCGATTATACGTCTCAATGAGACCTCCTGTTACTGTATACATTGACCGGATCAAAAAAAGGAAAAAAGCAGAAGCTTAAAGGCAGTTGTTCCCGTGGGTCAAAAAAATTCCAGCGTGGCTGGACTGCTTCGTTAACACCGGCGAAAAACTTGCAAGCAGAGGACGATTTGGACTCAGCGACTCAGGAGCCTAAAGCAGAAACAACTATCATCACACAACGAAATCATCGCAATTTTCCTCAAATGAAGCCAAGCATACTACCAGCTGCTGATAGTTACCATACACATAAAGAAACCAGGCCAAGTCGGACAGCTGAGAAGGGCGTGGACGTGGGCTGAGTCGCCGAGCCCCTTCTGCGCCATGGTTGGCCTCGCGCTCGCTCCGCTTCCGCCGGTCTCCGCCGAGCCGATTCTGAGCCGCTTCCGCTGTCGCGCCTTGGCGAGTTGCCTCTCCACCGCTACAGCCGCCTCAGGCCAGCTTTGCATCAAACCACCCGCGCTACGGCCTCATCAATCTGGTCATGACCCAGAGGCGGACGTGGATATAGACTACGACTTCCGCCCCGCTCACCTCAGCTTCTGTTGGTCACATCCGCCAAGTCGCTGGTTTTCCGCTTTGGCCTTTCTGCAAGCCGCCGCCGTAGCTCGCATATACGAGTCGAGCCGCCTCCACAGTTGCCACAACAGCCATGGCCTCGCCTTCGGGCCACCAGATTCCTCCGCTGCACTGGCCGCGGCCTCGCCCCCGAGCCGCCCGAACCAGGCCAATTTTGCCTGGCCTTCGAGCCGCTTTTACAGTCGCAGCTTCCGCCGGATTCCTTCTCCGTTGGCCTGCCATGGCCTCGAGTCGCCGCCTCCGGGCCATCTCGACCCTAAGTCGCCTCCTTCTAGCCACTCACCTCCGCCTCGCCCCCGACTTCCATCCTCACCGCGCTCCATCCGCCGCGGCCTCCTCCAGCCGCCGCGGCCACGAGCCTCCCCGGCTCGGCCTCGCCGCGCCGCTGCGCCGTGGCCGCCCCCTCGCCTCAGCTTCGCCCCGCTGCTGCGCCGTGGCCGCCCCATCCACCTCCGGCTGCCGCTTCGCCCGCTGGTTAGCCTGCCGACCTTTGCGGTTCTACCGAACGGACCTGCACGTGCACGACGTCCTGGGCTGCTACCATCACCCGCGGTGCCGGAGCATGCGACAGGAGACTCTCTGTGCCTGCTGGAGCTCCATGGCCACCTCCCGTGAAACAGCCCCGGGACCCGGACGGCTCCACCTCGCATCGCTCCGTAGCCGCCCCGCGCCACACCCCGGCCGGCTTCACTCTGCGTTGCCGCCTCACCTCGCCTCACCACCGCGTTGCGCCGCTGTGGCCCCGTTCCGGGCACTCATCCTCCTCGCACATGGGTGCCTCAGCCTCACCCCGCTCGCCCAGCCTGGCTTGCTCACCGAGTCAGCCGCCGATGTGGCTCCGCTCGTCCCTGCCTCTGCCACCGGCCTCCTCGGTGTCCACTGCTGTTGCGCAGCCGCTGACGCCCAGTGATTGACGCCGCCGCAAACTGCCCGTGCCAGACCTCGCATCCGTGAGCCGCCCTGACCTGGCTCCACTTCTACCATAGCTAGCCTTGCTACATTGAGCCGTCGTCAAACTCCTACGCGAGTGGCCGTGATTCCGCCACCACGAGCCGCCGGCCTGCGAGCCGTAGGCGATTTTCCCCCGCAGTCGCCCGACCTCGTTCCGGTTTCACCGGGCCGCCACGCTTTCGAGTCGCCGCGGCCACGGGCCAACTCGCCGGCTCATCCCCGCTATGACCCCGCCACGCGCCTGTAGTCTACCTCGGAGCCGCCGCCATGGCTTGCTCCGCCTGCCTCATTCCACGTCACCACAGGTTTCCCCCGCTGCAACTACGGCCCGTGCCTGTGACCTAGCCCCTATTGCGGCTCCGCCTTGCCAGCCAACTCCGCAGCGCCGGCCCGGCTACGTGTCCGTGTACCCGTCGCGGTAGCCGCCCCTGCCCGAGGGCCTCCCGCGCCTCACTGTCAAGCCGCCTCTGAGCGGCCCGCCTCCAAGCTTCCCTGACCTCACCTCTGTCGCGAGTAGGCAAGCCGCTCTGCCAGTCCCCGCCTTTTCCGAGCCGCCAGTGCGAGCCGCCCCGCCACCGATGCCGCAAGCTCCCCCCCCCCCCGCTATTTGTTGCATCCCATGCACACCTGCTGGTTGTCCAAGGGGTAAGATAAAAAGGCCCGGCTGGATAGAGAAAGAAAGGGACAGATGTAAAAAAAGGGGGGCAAGCTGGCAGGTTTGGAGGACTCGGTCGATTTCGATGTTGCCGCGTAAAATTTGGACTCGACACGACCGCCACATCTTCGGCTTCACCAACATCGCCCCGCGGAGATCATACGAGCATCAGCGGCGCGCCGGCTTGCCCAATGGACATACAAGCAGTCTGTCAGCCAACGTTTTGGCAACTTCAAAATATGGGTCAATCCATAAGTACCAGGGCGAGTCTTAACAATTGGACATCCCGATGAAAGTTGCACAGGGATCATCTGTCGTCCAAATAAATTAGGTGATATCCATCCGTGCTGTTCTATTAATACATAGTATTACTTTCCGTGAGAACAATTACTCTGTTTGCAATATTTTTAAATTGCAGGACAATGGTTCACTACAAAGGTGATATAATATTGTGGATATGGAGCTTGCATAAACATTATCATGCACCAGCATCCATCTATGCCGCACTATTCGACGGACAGGTGTGCTAGCCGCTGCCCCCATTGGTCCAGGCTACATCAACACATCGGGACCGTATACACCAGTACGAGCCACCCAATGGATGCGCCTGAGCCGCCATCCTCGTGATCCGGTCAACATCAACACGCTGGTGTCACGCTTGCGCGCTCGAGCCACCCAACGGACGCTCAGGAGCCACCGCCCCTGCGGTCTGATTTATAATGACACGCCGGTGCCGTACCTGCTCACTCAAGCCGCCCAATGGACGCTTGTAAGCCGCCGCCCCCGTGGTCCGGTCTCCTTCACCAACATTGGAGCAAAGGGAAAAGTGACATCTGAAATCATGTCTTACGCAAGGTTGCAAAAACAAGCGCTAGCCTCAACTCACACCAAGTTGTTCAATGGATAGACGCATTGGCCCATTATCCCAGCGATACTATCTACTTCAACATATCAAAAGAAACAGGAGAGCTTGCCATGAAGGAAACATCCCTGGAGAAGCCACCATTTGAGCCGGCCACTATTAAGCCAACGATTCAAAAATCAGCGGCAAAGAAAATGGCCCTGGAGGAGCCAGGAGAGCCGGACTACATGAGAATAACAAAGCATGGCTCGAAAGGCATATGCACTCAATTTGGTCATGATATTTCGCAAAGACATACGATGAGCATCACGAGAATCATCAACTCGCCGCATCGTCTCCAGTTTGGATAAATCCATCGTTCAGCCGTCAACTTTATGCCAGCTTAAGCCACAGCCAAGGATTGAAGACTCTTAAGCTGCCTCCTCGAGTCGACTTAAGACTCGGGGGCTACACGGACATGACTTGGCAGATTCAATCGGGCTCAAATATTCTGGAATCCTGGGTCATTGCAGGGAAGATAACCCGGTCCCGGGGGTTGTTGCTTTATTGGCGAAAGATTTAAAGTCGCCCAAGACGACGAGCCACCATGATGCGACCATTCAAACATGGGTGCCCTGCTTCACTAGCGAAAAAATGAAAGTTGCCCAAGAGGACGAGCCGCCATGATGCGCCATTCAAACATGGGTGCCCTGATTTATCGGAACATTATATTATGATCAATGGAATAAAGCGGGCTTATCTGGACCCCGGATGTTTTGCAGTAGTAGCATTGTCTCCTATATATTCTATGGCCGAGCTTTTCCATGATCATTGGTCACTTGGGGGCTTCCAACTCAATGAGTTTAGCTTTCATACCCTCTTGACCGGCTTCCATGCCATATATGGGTTAAACCTGCCTGTTTGCAACTTGCTACTCCGCCAGGTGACCCGCCGTACTCTTGACAGTCAATCTTTCAATAAGACCATGAACTTGTCAAAGTTAAAACGGCGGCTTAGGTCACGAGAGAGCCGGCTTACAGAGAGCTAGGATAAACTCACATGTCTGCTGTAGTCTCTCCGCTATGTGGCCCGTTTGTACTCTTAACAGTCAATCTTTTTAAATAAGACCCTGAACTAGTTAAGGTTAAAACAACGGATTTATGTCACGTGAGAGCCGGCTTACGGGATTAAAGGCATTCATGCCAAGCTTCTTTGAAGCAAAAAACCTTGAGTTTTTTCAAAATAAAGAACAAGGGTTGATCTCTTTTGGTTGTGCCTTCAAGGCCGACTTACAAATATTTTAGATATACATGTATATATTATCTGTTAGTTGTTTTTATCATCATGCATTGCATCATACATTGCATCGTCATTGCATCATCTTGACATGCATCATATATGCATGGATATCCTGGTTTATATTGCAGGAACCGGTTTTCAAACCGGGTTACATATTCCAATCCTTAATAGCCAACATGGCTGGATTTTCATTATGGTTGTTATAACCAGTATTGAATAATTGAGGTTTTCAAACCGAGTTATATTATTCAAATCTTAAATAGCCAACATGGCTGGATTTTCATTATGGTTGTTATAACCAGTATTGAATAATTGAGGTTTTCAAACCGAGTTATATTATTCAAATCTTAAATAGCCAACATGGCTGGATTTTCATTATGGTTGTCATAACAAGTATTGGATGATTAAGGTTTTCAAAGCTCCTTCAGAGTAATGGCTATTATTCCTTCATCCAAAAAATACCAGCTTACAGCAAGGAGCATGGTTCAACATTGATATGCAAGGCTTTCAGCAACATCATATAGACAATGGATAGGATTTTATTCTGCAATGGAAGGAATAGTCCCGAATCGTTGCAGGCATACGACCGGCACTTCGGGGCTACATTATTCAAGTCCAATTTATATCAAGTATGCAAGTCCCATGTCGCTGCAAGCATGCACCACGGCATGTGGGGGCTAATGCAAGTTGTTTTTCAAATCATTACATTGTCAACAGACCCTGTTATCTCAAGGAGATGAGCCGGCCTTTTCTGTCTTTTTCTAAGTTCCAACCCAGTATTGTCTTACTGAGCCGGCCCTTGGGGGCTACACATTGCTCCTCAAGTCTATATGATCAGATCTACAAAAAGTCCCTGCTCATTATTGCATAATGACCCGGCACTTGGGAGCTACACTGGCTGAAGTTTTGTGAGCATAAGACATTTACAAGTCCCAGGTTGCTGCATGCAAGACAACTCGGTACTTAGGGGCTACATATGTGGAACATTCAACTTATGACTGGTGACTCAGATGAACAATCTGGATTTCTCTAGGGTTGCAATATTTATATTGAAGCAAGTCTTAAAGCTATCACTATGTTCCCCTCTTAAGACTTGGGGGCTACAGGTAATATGGATATAAGGAAGGTATGCCTTCAAATTCTCAGTTATGAGTAAAATAGGTCTCATATTTTTTGGAGAAGTTTTCAAAGGTTATCTCCTCCGGGCTATCCAGACAACTTAATATCATACGGATTTTTTCATCAAAGTCTGGAGTATTGAAAGTTGACACAACATCAAATGAATTTTATCAAGCCAAGGCAAATGAAGATAAGAAGGGTTATTTTTTCTAAGGAGCCAGCGTTAGTTTATTGATATAACAGAGATTCAGAATTTTCAGGAGCTGGTTAACTGGTATCTTTGAGTGAACTGGTTCCTTTACATATTCTTATTTCAAGAGTTTAGCATGAATAAATTCAAAGCTAAACTGGGGGCGAATGTTGGGGATATTCCCCACGACCAAGACTCGGTTCATAAGGATAAGCCGCCCTAAGGCTTAAGTCATTTCTGGGTTTAAGTTGCCCTGACATTAAGTCATCTTTGGACTTAAGCATCCCTGTTGAGACCCGGCGGGTGAGACCCGGCAGGTGAGACCCGGCAGACAATTATGACCCGGTAGACAGTTATGACCTGGCAGACAGTTATGACCCGGCAGACAGTTATGACCCGGCAGACAGTTATGACCCGGCAGACAGTTATGACCCGGCAGACAGTTATGACCTGGCAGCTAGTTATGACCTGACAGACACTTAGCCATGAAAATGAGCCGCCTGGAGGTAGGAAGCCCAGGCGTTAAGAAGCCCACGAAGAGAAGCCCGGGATTAAGAAGCCCGCGATGGGAAGTCATAATAGGTTAAGTCTTAATCCGACTTGGACTCTACATGTAAACCGCCCCTTCAACTTATATAAGGAGGGGCAGGTCACCCCAAGAGGGTCAAGTTTTTAGACGTCTCAATAGACAGGTCTTAGACAGACAAGTTCAAGTCATTAGAGATAGACATATTAGAGGGTCTCGAGACTAAAGGTAGCGATTCCGCACCCTTGTAATCGAGATCATCATTACCATCAATACTCACAAAGCAGGACGTAGGCTTTTACCTCCATCGGAGGGGCAGAACCTGGGTAAACTCGCGTCTCTCGATTCCGACTAACTCCTCTCAAGCTGCCACCTAGTTGCGATGGCCTCACACCTAAGTTCTCTCACGAGGACATCTTGTCGTGACAAAACCACGACACATTCCATGGCAGTGTCTTGGCATCGTCAGCTGCCAAGTCAGGCCTCATTGACGACTACAACGATGACAAGGGCGTCCTATTCGTCTCTTCCAATGGGAAATAGCCCATCCACGACATCAGGGAGGGCACCCTGCAAGCCATGCTCTTCCAAAGGGAAGAAACCAAGCCATGTTCAGTTCAATTTCACGAATGTCATGTTCAATTCAATTTCACGAATGCCTATGTTTGGTTATCTGTAGTGAGCATATACATTGTTTAGTTGTTTTTGGTTGTTTGTAGTGAACATATGTCCAGTTTCAATTGCTAGATTTGGTTGTTCAATCATACAGTTGGTTCGTGTTAAAGCTGGTGTAGTTAACACGCCCCTGTTTATTTTAGTTTTCTCACAATGTGACGTTCAACCATACAATTTGATGTTTAAGCACATGGTACGTTCTATGCAGTTTCAACAATACCGATATGAATGACTATTTGGTTGTTGTTAAGTCTGTTGTAGTGAGCATATGCCTCCTTTAAAGGTTTTTGGTTGTTTATGGTAAGCATTTGTCCAGTTTCAATTGCTATATTTGGTTGTTTGTAGTATGCCTTGTTTATTTAGTTATTCACAATGTTCAGTACAATTTGATCAATACCAGTTCAATAGCCATATTTGTTTCCTGTTAAGCCTGGTGTAGGTAATACACCCCCTGTTTTTTTTTCACTCTGTGATGTTCAATTATACAATTTGATGTTTAACTATAAGCTTTGTTCTATGCAATTTCAACCATACCATTATGAATGACTATATTTCATTGTTGTTAAGCCTGTTGTAGTGAGCAAATGCCTATTTTAATGGATTTTGGTTCCCATGGCTATATTTGTTTCCCATGTTATACTCCCTCCGCCCCATAATATAAGATATTAATGCATCCAATATGTTAGTATATTGGATGTAATTAGATCTTATATAGTGGGACGAAGAGAATATTGTAGTAAATAATTGTGCAATTGCAGTTTAGCTTCTAATATTACTTGTTGCTTGTAGGTACACATTTCACTAGTAAAGATCCGCGCTTAGACCCTTTTTGCATATGGGGCAATGAGATATTCATGAACCAACATCGTGTGAGGTAACTGATAAGGATTGTTAGTACAATGGGTTTAAATGTGGCAATTAAACTATTTATTTACAGTTCTTCTAAGACAACAGTGATCTGCACTTCTGCAGTATATTAACTCAGAACTGTGTAGCCTTTTTACTGCACATAATGAGTTGTTGCATGACAATCTGTAGGACCGAAAGTATGTCTAGAGGGGGGGTCATTAGCCTACTTGACCAAATAAAAGTTTTGCCTTTTCCCAAATTTTAGAGTTGGCAGTTTTTAGCATTTCATGGCAAGTCAAGTACACCCTACACATGCATGTCTAAGAGTATAGCAGCGGAAAGTAACAACAAGCATGAGTAGAAAGGATGGGGTAGGAAGATCAAACGCAATTGTAGACACAATGATTTTTCCCGTGGTTCCGATAGGTGGTGCTATCGTACATCCACGTTTATGGAGTCTTCAACCCACGGAGGGTAACGGTCGCGAGAGTCCACGGAGGGCTCCACCCATAAGGGTCCACGAAGTAGCAACCTTGACTATTCCATAACAGCTTCCGTCCACGAAGGACTAGCCTCACTATGGGTAGATCTTCACGAAGTAGGCGATCTCCTTGTCCTTACAAACTTCTTGGTTCAACTCCACAACACGAAGTAGGAGGCTACCAAGCGACACCTAACCAATCTAGGAGGCACCACCCTCCAAAAGGTAATAGGCTCGGTAATGACGATGAACTCCTTGCTCTTGTGCTTCAAGATGATAGACTCCTCAACACACAATCACTCTCTCACTGATTTGGCTTGGTGGAAGAGATGGGATTGGTGGAAAGCAACTTGGGGAGGCTAGATATCAAGATCCATATGGTTGGAGTGGAAGATCTTGACCTCAACACGAGGGTAGGTGGCTCTCTCTCAGAAAACTGGATGGGGCAAGTATGGAATAGTTCTGAGTGCTTCTCTTTCGAGTAGGTGGTGGTGAAGGGGTATATATAGGCATCCCCAAAAATCCAACCGTTACACACAAAATGACCAACTCGGTGACACCGATGTGTTAATCTCGGTGGTACCGAAGTGACCAAAAGGTGGCAACTTTTGAATCTCGGTGAGACCGATATAGGAAACTCGGTTGCACCGATAAGGTGACCAACGGTCAGATCGACATTCTCGGTGACGCCGATCCAACAATCTCGGTGGTACCGATATTGTGAATTTGCGTAACAGAAAGTTGGCAACCTAAACTCGGTGGCACCGGAATGGAATCGGTTGCACCGAAGTGGCTAGGGTTTGGCTGAGTCTGTCTATGGTTGAGAATCGGTGACACCGGGATGGAAATGTTGGTTGCACCGATTTTGAATATTTGGCTATGGACAGACTTTGTGGAAGAGCTTGTGGGTGTTTTTGGTGACTATCACTTGTGCACGTATGAGCATTTTGTTCACCAACAAAACCTTACCCCCTTTTAATAGTATTGGCTTTCCTATGGACTCAAAGTGATTTCTCACAAATGTTAAATGTAGAGTCCTCTTTCTTGAAGCTTTGCCAACCTATTTCCTTGCATCTTGGGGTATTTCACAATCTCCACAATCCTTTTGCCATCCCTATCATTGAGCATTTCCTGAAGTATACTTGATGGAAAACATTAGTTCAATGACCTATATGTTGTTATAAATTACCAAAACCACCAAGGGAGCAAATGTTGGTGAAGACTTCATGTTGGTGAGGTAGTGGTGGATGCTCAAGGTTGATGAAGATCTCCAAGAGTTGGGAGCATCCTTGTTGTTTCCTTACTCTTCTCACCTACAAGGGTTAGACCCAACACACAAGAGACAAATACAAGGATATCTATGGACATGGAGTGCAAAGCATGTGTTATGATGTCCATCGATTTGTTGATTACCTTGTCCCTTGCTTACCTTTGAGGGAATGCGTAACTCCTTGAACTATTGCATAGAGTTGATGTTGATTGCAAATAATTCTTGCCAATAATGAATGTGAGTGAATTTCATTGGCGGAGTCACCCCTCAAGAACTCTCTAGTTCTTCTTCTTGGGAACCCACATCAAGTTGATGGGGATCCTTGGTGTTGTAGTAGCATTTGTAGAAGTTGAGCTTGACGTAGCCTTCGGAACCCACTCCACCATAGCTAGGGATTCATCTTCATATGAGTCAATGTCCTCTTGAAGCTTGTTCTTGCCCTTGAGCTTGTGGTCTTGTGGTGGAAGGTCATCTTGAGTGCTTGTTCTCTTGGGAAGAGTATTTTCATACTTCTCCTTTTGAGGAACAAACTTGGGCTCAGGATGTTGACCTTCTTCCCATTCAACTCCATTTGCGTTGAAATAGCCAACACCACGATTCTTCCAGTATCCTCCATGCTTGCGTACAATTTCCTCAAATTGCTTACACCCGGCAAGACTCTTGTAGATACCTTTCTCTATAATTCCTTTCAATAAAGCATTTTCTTGCTCAAGTGTAACTTGGCTAAGAGAATCATCATTAGTGGAATCAATAGAACTACTAGGAGCAACATCATTAGGTTTAGCATTTTTATTGTTGCTACTAGATGAAGAACCTTTCTTTCCTTTGTTACTAGATTGCTTAGTTTTAACTTGAGGCATGAATGTAGACAAGAGTAGTCGTTTGGCTAGATAAGATGAAGTCTTCTTTCGGAGATCGTCATTGATAGCTTTAAGAAACTCATGCTCTTGCTCCAAGTTGAGCTTCTCGAAGCGTAGCTTCTCATGAGTTCTCGCAAGCTCTCTATGATCTTCAAGAGTAGATTCATGAGCTAACTTAAGAGTGTTTAGTTCTTTAGTTAGTTCTTCTATTTTCATCTTGTCATCATCAATTGACTTATCTTGACTAGCATGAGAATTATCAAGTTCATTTTGACTAACATCACTAGTTTTATCAAATAGCAAGTCATCATCACAAAGCAAGTCATCTTCATCACTATTGAAATCAAGATACTCGGGGTATGATACCTTGGGGCCTTTAGCCATGAAGCAACTTCCACTCCCTTCGTTTGGCGAATCAAATAGATCATAGGAGTTGGTAGTTACTAGAGCAATTCCGGCAACACCATCATCTTGGCTATAGTCGGAGTCGGAGTGATAGCTTCTCTCGGAGTTGTTGTCGGAGTCGGAGCCGGAAACCCATTCACCAACATGAGCTTGATGTTTTCTTCTTGTATAGCTCTTGGTGTACTTGTCCTTCTTCTCCGAATCTCTACTTCTCCTTGAGGGTCTTCGTTCATAACGATCATCTCTACTCCTTCTCTCTCTTTGAGGTGATTCATTCCTTGAGCTTCGTCTTCGAGGTGACTCTTCTCTTCGTTTTTAGGGAGCCGTGCACTCATTGGAGTAGTGTCCGGGCTTCCCACAATTGTAGCAATTGCGGTCACGACTTGACGAACGCTTCTCATCATGTCTTGAGTTGGAGCTTCTTTCTTTGCCTCTATTCTTGTAGAACTTGTTGAATTTCTTGACCATGAGGCTTATCTCTTCATTGGTGACAAGGTTGTTGCTTGAAGTTGCGGGAGCATCACTTGTGGCTTTGTAAGCACCGCAAGACTTGTGGTGAAGCTCTTCTTTGTCTTTGAGTGTCATTTCATGAGCAACAATTATTCCAATGACTTCCGTAGGCATGAGATCTTTGTAGTTGGACATCATTTGGATCAATGTGCACACGGTGTCGTATCTCTCATCCAAAGCTCTAAGTATCTTCTTGATGATGAATTTGTCAGTCATTTCTTCGCTTCCTAAGCCGGCAATCTCATTGGTGATGAGAGCTAGCCTAGAGTACATCTCAGCGACTCCTTCACCATCCTTCATCTTGAACTTGTCAAGCTGACCTTGAAGAACATCCAACTTGGATTCTCTCACGGACTCGGTTCCTTCGTGCATATCAACCAAAGTATCCCAAATCTCTTTTGCATTCTCAAGACGGCTGATTTTGTTGAATTCTTCTGGGCATAGGCAGTTGAATAGAATGTCGCATGCTTGAGCGTTGTATTGCAACATCTTCAATTCATCCGCGGTCGCTTCACGATCCGGTTCCTTTCCATCACCAATGAATTCACCTTGCAAGCCAACACGAACAACAGCCCAAACGGCGGGGTTATGACCAAGAATATGCATTTTTCATTTTGTGCTTCCAACTAGCAAAATTAGTGCCATCAAAGTACGGACCTCTACGGTGATAATTACCCTCACTAGACGCCATACTCTCCTAGGTTGTGAGACCAATGCAATGGAGACCAAAGCTCTGATGCCACTTGTAGGACCGAAAGTATGTCTAGAGGGGGGTGATTAGACTACTTGACCAAATAAAAGTTTTGCCTTTTCCCAAATTTTAGAGTTGGCAGTTTTTAGCATTTCATGGCAAGTCAAGTACACCCTACACATGCATGTCTAAGAGTATAGCAGCGGAAAGTAACAACAAGCATGAGTAGAAAGGATGGGGTAGGAAGATCAAACGCAATTGTAGACACGATGATTTTTCCCGTGGTTCCGATAGGTGGTGCTATCGTACATCCACGTTTATGGAGTCTTCAACCCACGGAGGGTAACAGTCGCGAGAGTCCACGGAGGGCTCCACCCATAAGGGTCCACGAAGTAGCAACCTTGACTATTCCATAACGGCTTCCGTTCACGAAGGACTAGCCTCACTATGGGTAGATCTTCACGAAGTAGGTGATCTCCTTGCCCTTACAAACTTCTTGGTTCAACTCCACAACATGAAGTAGGAGGCTTCCAAGCGACACCTAACCAATCTAGGAGGCACCACCCTCCAAAAGGTAATAGGCTCGGTAATGACGATGAACAACTTGCTCTTGTGCTTCAAGATGATAGACTCCTCAACACACAATCACTCTCTCACAGATTTGGCTTGGTGGAAGAGATGGGATTGGTGGAAAGCAACTTGGGGAGGCTAGAAATCAAGATCCAAATGGTTGGAGTGGAAGATCTTGACCTCAACACAAGGGTAGGTGGCTCTCTCTCAGAAAACTAGATGGGGCAAGTATGGAATAGTTCTGAGTGCTTCTCTTTCGAGTAGGTGGTGGTGAAGGGGTATATATAAGCATCCCCAAAAATCCAACCGTTACACACAAAATGACCAGCTCGGTGACACCGATGTGTTAATCTCAGTGGTACCGAAGTGACCAAAAGGTGGCAACTTTTGAATCTCGGTGAGACCGATATAGGAAACTCGGTTGCACCGATAAGGTGACCAACGGTCAGATCGACATTCTCGGTGACGCCGATCCAACAATCTCGGTGGTACCGATATTGTGAATTTGCGTAACAGAAAGTTGGCAACCTAAACTCGGTGGCACCGGAATGGAATCGGTTGCACCGAAGTGGCTAGGGTTTGGCTGAGTCTGTCTATGGTTGAGAATCGGTGGCACCGGGATGGAAATGTTGGTTGCACCGATTTTGAATATTTGGCTATGGACAGACTTTGTGGAAGAGCTTGTGGGTGTTTTTGGTGACTATCACTTGTGCACGTATGAGCATTTTGTTCACCAACAAAACCTTACCCCCTTTTAATAGTATTGGCTTTCCTATGGACTCAAAGTGATTTCTCACAAATGTAAAATGTAGAGTCCTCTTGCTTGAAGCTTTGCCAACCTATTTCCTTGCATCTTGGGGTATTTCACAATCTCCACAATCCTTTTGCCATCCCTATCATTGAGCATTTCCTGAAGTATACTTGATGGAAAACATTAGTTCAATGACTTATATGTTGTTATAAATTACCAAAACCACCAAGGGAGCAAATGTGCTTTCACAATCTCTGTATCTTTTTCCTTTGTAGTGGTTCCCAATGCAGTTTACTCAAGATCACCTCTCAAACTACATGATTGTTGGACATGCAAATGTACATGTATTTCTACCGGACTACAATGACTATCTTGACTATCTGGAAGTCCTCATGAAGATATTGAAGGATGGGCGGTCGACCATCATAGGGGTTGGACTAGAGTCGTGTGTGCATTCAACAGTAGTGCTCCTCCATGTAGAATGCACACACGACTCTAGTCCAACCCCTTGTGTCGGCCTGCGAAACACCCCCTTTCCCACAGATCCCGATCCCCATCCCCACCCCCACTCCAGAGCGTTGCAGCCTAAGCTCGACTATGCTTCCCAGGGAGCTCAAGGAGCGAATGGCAAAAAAAGAGGTATATCGAGGCATGTCCGCTAGATGACGGAGAGAGTATTGTACTACATCATTGTGCAATTGCAGTTTAGCTTCTAATATTACTTATTGCTTGTAGGTACATATTTCACTGGTAAAAATCCGCGCTTAGACCCTTTTTGCGTATGGGGCAATGGGATATTCATGAACCAGCATCGTGCGAGGTAAGTTATAAAGATTGTTAGTACAATGGGTCAAAATATTGCAATTAAACTATTTATTTACAGTTTGTCCAAGACAACAGTGATCTGTAGTATATGAACTCAGAACTCTGTAGCCTTTTTAATGCCCACAATGAGTTGTTAGATGAGAATGTTTGTATCTTTTTACTTTGTAGTGGTTCCCAATGCAGTTTACTCAAGCTCACCTCTCAAACTACATGATTGTTGGACATGCAAATGTACATGTATTTCGACCAGATTACAATGACTATCTAGAAGTCCTCATGAAGATATTGAAGGATGGGCGGTCGGCCATCACAAGGGGTTGGACTAGAGTCGTGTGTGCATTCGACATGGAGGGCACACTAAGGGCATTCTGCTTCACCTTTTACAGCAACCAGGATATCTTTTGCCTCTTTCTTTACCATCTTTAATACAAGTATTCGATCGTCATTCATCATTCTTTATTTGGTGCTTATGTAATTCTTTTGTTGACGTAATTCTTGAACGTACGTACATGTGAATCAAATAATGCATTGGTTGTTGAACCTATCTATCTATGTATATGATGGATATGTAAAAAGCTATTCCCTACTTTCAAATTCAAATTATGCACAATTTTAATTTGTAGCGATTAAAATAGAAAAAAGATGCTCTATGGGTCACTACGCCGCACACGGTTTATAAATCTCAACGTTTGTGAAGTACCTCATGATCCGACATGTTTCACAAATAGAAAACGTGTGCGACCACGCACACAATTAACGTTTCCAAACCGTGTGTGATGTCAGACAATATCGCAAACGGTGATACTGAATTCAGCGTTGGTGATAGAATCTCTGTCGCACAGAGTTCCAAATGAGAAACTGTTTGTGATGTAGTACGCATCGTAAACGTTGCACCACAGAATTGCGCGTGCGATAGTTATCCTTTCCGGCACGAGTACGACATTCAGACGTTTCTTAAACTTATCCAACACTTGTACGACAATTAAATTATCTTCTTAGTTACAAATCGCAAACGGGTCGGAAAATTTATGTGTTTGTGATATACTCCTTATTGTACACGATTTACAATCATGAACTATTTGTGATGTAGCGCGCATCGTAAATGTAACAACACATAATAGTGCATGCGATGCTAATGTGATCTCACACGAGTAGCAAAGATGGGTCATCTATGAAGTTTGACATATCTCAAACGGTTGACCGATGACTCTCATTTGTGATAGATGTGGACATTCCATACGCTTAGTTTTGTCAAACGTTTGCCTTCGTTTATCACCATCGCCGACGTTCTTTCCGTGTCATGTGGAATGGACCCTCCTATTGCCCACACAGGCAAGGCGACGGTTTAAACATAAGTCGCATAAAGGGTTAAAAATCATTTGTGTAGCACGTCGCTGCACCAGTGTTGATCTGAGTGATACGTCTCTGTCGTATCTACTTTTTCTCACACTTTTGTCCTTGTTTTGGACTCTAATTTGCACGATTTGAATGAAACTAACCCGGACTGACGCTATTTTCAGCAGAACTATCATGGTGTTGTTTTTGTGTAGAAATAAAAGTTCTCGGAACTGGACGAAACTTTTTGGAGATTTATTTTACAATAAATAAAAAATACTGGAGCCAAGAACCACCGGAGGGGGGCCCCTGGCTGGGCCCGATACACCAGGGCGCGCCAGCCCCCCCAGGCATGCCCTGGTGGGTTGTAACCACCTCGTGGCCTGATACGTCTCCAATGTATCTATAATTTTTTCTTGTTCCATGCTGTTATATTATCATTCTTGGGTGTTTTACAATCATTTTATAGCAAATTTATATCATTTTTTGGGACTAACCTATTGACATATTGCCAAAGTGCCAGTTGCTGTTTTTGCTTGTTTTTTACTTCGCAGAATATCAGTACCAAACGGAGTCCAATCGCGATGAAACTTTTTGGAGATTTTTTCTGGACCAGAAGACACCCAGTGGGCCAAAGAAGTGCCAGGAAGGTGGGCTGTGGAGAGCACAACACACCAGGGTGCGCCAGGGGCCCCCCGGCGTGCCCTGATGGGTTGTGCCCTCCACGGGGCCCCTCTCCACCACCTCTGATGCCTATAAATTCCCAAATATTCAGAAAATCCTAAGGGAGTCGACGAAACACAATTCCAGCTGCCGCAAGTTCCAGAACCTCGAGATCCAATCTAAACACCATCACGGAGGGGTTCATCTTCTTCATAGGTGCCTCTCCGATGATGCGTGAGTAGTCCACCATAGACCTACGGGTCCGTAGGCAGTAGCTAGATGGCTTCCTCTCTCTCTCTCTCTCTTATGATTCTCAATACAATGGTCTCTTGGAGATCTATTTGATGTAAACTTTTGCGGTGTGTTTGTTGGAATCTGATGAATTTTGAGTTCATGATCAGTTTCTATCCATGAATATTATTTGAGTCTTCTTTGATTTCTTATATGCATGATTACTTATAGCCTCGTATTTCTTCTTCGAATCTTTGGTTTAGTTAAGCCGACTAGATTGATTTTTCTTGCCATGGGAAGAGGTGCTTTGTGATGGGTTCGATCTTGCGGTGTCCTTTCCCAGTGACAGAAGGGGCAGCAAGGCACGCATGTATTGTTGCCATTAAGGATAACAAGATGGGTCTACTCCTACATGAATAGATCTTGTCTGCATCATGTCATCGTTCTTATTCCATTACTCCGTTTTTCCATGAAATTAATACACTAGATGCATGCTGGATAGCGGTCGATGTGTGCAATAATCGAGGTAGATGCAGGAAGGAGTCGGTCTACCTATCTTGCACTGGATGCCTATATAATCATCATCGCCCTGGATATCATCATGATTATTTGATCTTCTATCAATTGCCCAACAATAATTTGTTCACCCACCGTGCGCTATACTCATGAGAGAAGCCACTAGTGAATCCTACGGCCCCCGGGTCTACTTTTCCAACATATTGCTTTCCGATCTATCTTTTTGCCTCTTTGTTTTCAGATCTACAAAACCAAAAAACCAAAAATATATTGCTGCACTTTTATTTGCCCTTTCTATTTTGTGTTCTTGAGAGATCTATCTCTCCTATCTATCACTACCTAATCTATCTTTTTACCGTAGAGAGATTGACAACCTCTCTTTCGCGTCGGGTTGCAAGTATTTGTTATTTGTGTGCAGGTGCTGCTTATTGGGTGGTGGTGATCCTCCTACTGGTTCGATAACGTTGGTTTCATAACTGAGGGAAATACTTACCGTCGTTGTGCTGCATCATCCCTTCCTCTTTGGGGAAATACCGACGCAGTCTCAAGCCACGTCAAAGGAATTTCTGGCGCCGTTGCCGGGGAGGAAGCGGTCTCTTCTACGTGCCAATCTCAGGCACCGAGGAGACTCCATCATCATCTACCAGATTCCTAATCACAAATCTCATCGCGTTGCAATTACATTATTTGCCATTTGCCTCTCGTTTTGCTCTCCCCCACTTCACCAATTTGCCGTTTTATTCGCCCTCTTTTTCGTTTGCCTTTTTCTCGCCGGATCTCTTGCTTTATTGCAATCTTGTTTGTGTAGTCACGATGACTCAAGAAAACACCAAGTTGTGTGATTTTTCCAGTACTAATAACAATGATTTTATTAGTACTCCGATTGCTCCTCCCGCCACTAGTGCGGAGTCTTGTGATATTAGTGCCGCCTTGTTGAATCTTGTCATGAAAGATCAATTTGCCGGTAATCCTAATGAGGATGCCGCGTCCCATCTAAACACGTTCGTAGAATTGTGTGATATGCAAAAGAAAAAATATGTGGACAATGATATAGTGAAGTTGAAATTATTTCCCTTTTCCTTGCGGGATCGTGCAAAAATTTGGTTTTCTTCTTTGCCTCGCAATAGTATCGATTCTGGGAATAAGTGCAAGGATGCTTTTATCATTAAGTATTTTCCGCCCGTGAAAATTATTTCCCTTAGGACTCAAATCACGAATTTTAAGCAACTTGAGCATGAACATGTTGCACAACCTTGGGAAAGAATGAAGTTGATGCTAAGAAATTGTCCTACTCATGGTTTAAATCTTTGGATGATCATACAAAAAAATTATGCGGGGTTGAATTTTGTCTCTAGAAATCTTTTAGATTCCGCCGTGGGTGGTACTTTTATGGAGATTACTTTGGGTGAAGCTACTAAATTGCTAGATAATAGCATGGCAAATTATTCACAATGGCATACCGAAAGAGCACCTACTAGTAAAAAAGTTAATTCGGTTGAAGAAATTAGTACTTTGAGTGATAAGGATGATGCTTTGATGAAATTGGTTGCTAGTAAAAATGCTCCTATTGATCTGAATGATGTGCCTTTGTCTACCTTGATTGAGCAAAATAGTGATTCCGTAGATGTGAACTTTGTCTCCCGAAACAATTTCAATAAGAATGCTTATATAGGTAATTTTAATCCTAGGCCCTTTCCTGGAAATTCCCCTAATAATTATGGTAATTGCTATGGTAATTCTTCTTACAATAATAATAGGAACACCTCTGATCTTGAGAGTAATATTAAAGAATTTATCAATGCGCAAAAGGCTTTCAAAACTACGGTAGAAGAAAAGTTGAATAAGATTGATGATATGTCTAGAAGCATTGATAGAATTTCTCATGATGTTGAAAATCTCAAGTTGAAAGCTTTTGTGCATAAGATTGATGAATCAATTAAAGCTTTATATGTCTCCATGGATGAAAGTAAGAAAAGAACCGCTATGCTTAGAGCTAAAAGAGAAATCTTAGAAAAGTCATTTTTTAGTGATTGCCTTCATAAAAAAGATGAAGATCTTAAAGTGATTGGTGTTTCTACTATTGATTCCTTGTTTAGTAATATTAAGATTGATGAAAAAGGGACTGAAGTAGAGTCAACTTTAGCTAGAAGGCGTCCCAATAATTTGGAGGGTGAAAATTTTGATAAAAGTGGGTTTGAAGAGGTCAAAACTTTAACTAGTGATGTGCCCACTATTTTGGATTGCAAAGACTTTAATTATGATAGTTGTTCTTTGATTTAATGTATTTATTTGCTGCAATCCATGTTGAATTCACCCCATGCTTATGAGCAAAATAAATCTTTTACCAAACATATCGTTGATGCCATGATGAAATCTTTTGAAGAAAAGTTGGAGTTGGAGATTTCTATTCCTAGAAAATTACATGATGAGTGGGAACCTACCATTAAGGTCAAGATCAAAAATTATGAGTACTTTAATTTATGTGATTTGGGTGCTAGTGGTTCCACGTTCCGAAATCTCTATGTGATGTGCTTGGTCTTACCAATATTGAAGAATGTTCTCTTAATTTGCACTTGGCGGATTCTACTATTAAAAAGACTTTGGGAAGAATTAATGATGTTATTATTCTTGAAAATAGGAACTATGTACCCATAGATTTTATTGTGCTTGATATTGATTGCAATCCGTCTTGTCCTATTATACTTGGTAGACCGTTTTTACGCACTATAGGGGCCGTGATTGATATGAAAGAAGGCAATATTCATTTTCAATTTCCATTAATAAAGGGTATGGAACACTTCCCTAGAACAAGAATTAAGCCACCATATGAATCAATAATGAGGGAATCCTATGGATCCAAAACCAAAGATGACAATACTTGAAACTATGCGTTATGCCTAGCTAGGGGCGTAAAACGATAGCGCTTGTTGGGAGGCAACCCAATGAATAAATATTTTTTTGCTTTTTCCTTTCTGTTTTTGAGTGTTGACACAATTATGCCTCTATTATTATTGTGTTTTTATGGTTTATTTAGTTCTTGTGCCAAGTAGAGCCTTTAGGATGATTCATAAGATGAGTAGAAGTGATGCTGAATCTGAAACAGAAACTTTGCATCCAGTCTATGAATTTTCAGTTTTTACTGGAACGTGATCTTGAGCTGAAATTTTAACACAGTGTTTCTACAGAAATTATTTACGTTTTTCTAATTTTTCAGAATTTTTAGAGTTACATAAGTACGGTTAGAGTACAGATTACTACAGACTGTTCTGTTTAAGACATATTCTGTTTTCGTTGCATTGTGTGCTTGTTTTGATGGATCTATGGGTTATACTGAAGGGTATGAGCCATGGTAAAGTTAAAATACAGTAAGTATAATGCAATGATAAAATATTAATTGGGTTTGCAACAGCACCTAAAGTAGTGATTTGTTTTATTATACCAACGGATCTCACGAAGATTTTGTTGAGTTTTGTGTGATTGAAGTTTTCAAGTTTTGCGTGAGATCACGATGGATGAAGGAATAAGGAATGAAAAGAGCCTAAGCTTGGGGATGCTACAGCACCCCAAGATATTTCCAAAGAGAAACAAGCAACTAATCTTGGGGATGCCCCCGAGTGGCATCCCCTCTTTCTTATAACAACCATCAGTATTTTACTTGGAGCTATATTTTTATTCGTCACATATCATGAGTTTTGCTTGGAGCATCTTGTATCTTTGCTTGATTTGCTTGTTAGTTTGTAACTTGTATCCTTGCTGGACACACCTATTTGGGAGAGCCAAAATTATGCTATGATTTGTTAGAATTGCTCTATGTGCTTCACTTAAATTTTTTGAGCTATAGAATTGCTCTAGTGCTTCACTTATATCTTTTTGAGCACGGTGTGCTTGGAATTTTTTTTTGTAGAAATACTCTCATGCTTCACTTAGATTAATTTGAGAGTTAGTAAATTTTGAAGAAATCCTCTCATGCTTCACTTATACTATTTTGAGAGATGAAAACTCTATGCTCATGTGCTTCACTTAAATTTGTTTGAGCTTGTCAAAAGCAATGGCAATATATGAAACTAGTCCCAAAGTGATAGAAATCCAAGGAGGATATAATAAAAACTTTCATGAAGATCATTGGACAAACTAAACTTGATTTCTTGTAATAGTTTTGAAACATGATGATAGTAATATGTGAGTCATGTTAGTGAGTAATTATGCTTTAGTAGGAATATTGGTGTTAAGGTTTGTGATCCCCTATGCATGCACGAAAGTCAATAGTTATGCAATGAAGTTACATCCTACTTATGGTGCATTATTCGGTGTTAGTTATGCTCAATGCTCGCTTATGTGAATTTTCGTTTCTTGGTTTGGTTGATTCTCAATCTATTTGCTAGCCTCCATTTGTACTAAGTAGAAATACTACTTGTGCATCCAAAATCCTTAAACCAAGTTTTGCCTTATGAGTCCACCATACCTACCTATATGCGGTATTTCCATGCCGTTCCAAGCAAATTTGTATGTGCCATCTCTAAATTTTCAAAATAAATTTTCTTTTTTGTGTGCTCGTACAGCTCATGAAACGGTGGGGAGTGTCCAATATTTTTCCATGCTAGATGTGTTATTCTCAAGATGAGTGTTTATTCACCTGTCATTGCACGAGAGTGCGGCGGTAATAGGGATGCCCATTCCCGGAATGAAAAAGAAAAAATATTTACTTTATGTTGTCAAATAATAAATTCCTTGGAAAGTGTTAGTATGGAAGGCAACCGTGGATACGACCCGCCATGGAAAGTGAAAGTTTGGTGGAAAAAGGAATAAACTTTATTTTCTTTTTGGGAACCACCTATGATATATCTAGCATGGAAAGTATTGTGAGCTACTTTGTCGTTTTCGTTGACAGGAAAGGCATGCCACCGAAAATATATTTTTCTCTCTCAATTTAAACTTTGAGCTCTGGCACCTCTACAAATCCCTACTTCCCTCTGCGAAGGGCCTATCTATTTACTTTATGCAATTTTTATTTTTACTTTGAGTCTCCATCTTCTCTTATAAAGCACCAACTAGGGGGTACTATGATCAGGAGGCCAGATCTGGAGCCCATTTGGTGCTCCGAAGAGGGGAATCTTCGGTCTTCGTCATCATCAACCCCTCTCCATCACCAATTCCATGATGCTCCCCACCAGGAGTGAGTAATTCCTTCGTAGGCTTGCTGGTCGGTGAGGAGTTGGATGAGATTCATCATGTAATCGAGTTATTTTTGTTAGGGCTTGATCCCTAGTATCCACTATGTTCTGAGATTGATGTTGCTATGACTTTGCCATGCTTAATGCTTGTCACTAGGGCCCGAGTGTCATGATTTCAGATCTGAACCGTTTATGTTATCACCATTATATCTATGTTCTTGATCCGATCTTGCTAGTCATATGTACCTATTACGTGTTCTGATCCGCAAACCCCGGAGTGATAGTAGTCGGGATACTTTCCGGTGATGACCGTAGTTTGAGGAGTTCATGTATTCACCGTGTGTTAATGCTTTGTTCCGGTTCTCTATTAAAAGGAGGCCTTAATATCCCTTAGTTTCCTTATGGACCCCGCTGCCACAGGAGGGTAGGACAAAAGATGTCATGCAAGTTCTTTTCCATAAGCACGTATGACTATTTACGGAATACATGCCTACATTACATTTATGAACTGGAGCTAGTTCTGTGTCACCCTAGGTTATGACTATTATATGATGAATATCATCCAATGAGTTCACCAATCCAGTGCCTACGAGTTTTCCACATATTGGTCTTGCTAAGTTACTATTGCTACTGCTACTGTTCCAACTGCTACAAAACTACTGCTATCACTGTTACCGTTACCGTTACTGCTGCTACTGCTATCAAAACTATCATACTACTGTGCTACTGATCACTCTGCTGCAGATATTTAATCTCCAGGTGTGGTTGAATTGACAACTCAGCTGCTAATACTCGCAAACATTCTTTGGCTCCCCTTGTGTCGAATCTATAAATTTGGGTTAAATACTCTACCCTCGAAAACTACTGCGATCCCCTATACTTGTGGGTTATCAAGACCTTTTTCTGGTGCCGTTGCCGGGGAGCATAGCTATATTTATTGAGTCACTTGGGATTTATATCAATTGATCACTATGAAGAATCTGAAGTATCCAAAGACCAAGATTTTTCCCTCTAAGACAAGGGTGGTAAGGAACTGCCATCTAGCTCTGCACTTGATTCACCTTTTGTTATGAGCAAGTTTGCAACACCACCACATGCTAGTAATCCTGATATGTCGCAAGTTATTGATGATGCTACTTCTGCTATGAATGATGCTTATGATGATGCTAGTACCATGCTTGATGATAATGTGCCACTAGGTGAATTACTTGATGAATAAATTGCTAGAGCTAAAGAGAATGAAATTACTGAAACTGATGAGATTGCTAAAACTGATGTAGCCTAAGAAACTGATGACTATGAAACACCTATTAGTCCTAGCTCTCCTAGATTTGAAATGCCTAAGATACCTGAAGGTTATGTTATGGATGAGGAGGTAACTAGAGAAATTCTTTCTTGCAAGGATAGAAACGATCTTAAGAAATTGCTACGCAAGTATAAGGAAAAGACTTTGAATGCTAGAATGAAATGTGATCCTAAGTTTGCTACTTCACCTATCTTTGTTACTGATAAGGATTATGAATTCTCTGTCGACCCAGAGTTAATTGCTTTGGTTAAATCTGATCCTTTCCATGGCTATGAAACTGAAACTGTAATGGCACACCTTACTAAGTTGAATGATATAGCCACCCTCTTTGCTCATGATGAGAAGATTCGCTACTATTATATTCTCAAGTTATTTCCGTTCTCATTAAAGGGTGATGCTAAGACATGGTACAATACTCTTGCTCCTGGTTGTGTGTGTAGTCCCTAGGATATGATTTACTATTTCTCTAAAAAATATTTTCCTACTCATAAGAAACAAGCTGCCTTACAGGAAATATTTAACTTTGTGCAAATTGAAGAAGAGAGTCTCCACAAGCTTGGGGGAGGCTTCTCCAATTGCTTAATGCTTTGTCTGATCACCCTCTCAAGAAAAATGAAATACTTGATAGCTTCTATAATGGACTAACTGATGCTTCTAGGGACTTCCTAGATAGTTGTGCTGGTTGTGTTTTCTGGGAACGAACTGTTGAACAAGCTGAAGAATTATTGAATAACATATTGAAGAATTATGATGATTGGACTCTCCCTGAACCACCGCTTAACCCCACTCTGAAGAAGAGGGGTATCTTATTTCTCAGTCCTGAAGATATGCAAGAGGCAAAGAAATCTATGAAAGAAAAAGGTATTAAAGCTGAGGATGTTAAGAATTTACCACCTATTGAAGAAATACATGGCCTTGACACACCACCACCTCCATAGGTGGTAGAGGTAAATTCTTTATTAAAGTTTGATGAAAGTGATATCCCTTACAATAAACATCCTAGTCAGTGACAACTATATTATGAAGCAAGATCATTTCAATGCACATGTCCTGAAACAATTGAAATATAACTCTGATATGATTGCTCGCTTGAGTGACTTGCTATTTAGAATTAGTAATGATGTTAGAGGTGTAGGAAAGCATGCCTCTATGGTTCAAACTCAGTTAGAACAAGTTGCTAAGTCTCAAAAATAATTGCTTGATGAAATGAATAATAATATGAATGATTTTACTGCTAGAGTAGTAACTAGAGGAGGTAGAATGACCCAAGAATCGCTTTATCCTAAAGGTCATCCTAAAAGAATTGAAAAAGACTCTCAGAGAATTAATACTGATTCACCTAGTCCTTCTAGAAAGAAAAAGAAAAAGAAAAACGATAGGACTTTGCATACCTCTAGTGAACCCGAGATACAAAAACCTCCTGATAATAATGATGTCTCTGTTTCCGATGCTGAAACTCAGTCTGGTAATGAACATTCACCTAGTGATAATGAAAATGATAATGATGATGTTCACGAAGATGCTCAACCTAATAATGATAAAGAACCAGATAATGATGTTGAAATAGAGCCTGTTGCTGATCTTGATAACCCACAACCTAAAAATAAACGTTATGATAAAAGAGACTTTGTGGCTAGAAAACATGGTAAAGAAAGAGAACCATGGGTTCAAAAACCCATGCCCTTTCCTCCTAAACCATCTAAGAAAAAGGATGATGAAGAATTTGAAGGCTTTGCTGAAATGATTAGGCCAGTCTTTTTGCGTACCTGAAGATGGCCCCTTATGCAAAATACATGAAAGACATCATCACTAATAAAAGAAAGATACCTGAAGCTGAAATCTCCACCATGCTTGCTAATTATTCTTTTAAGGATGGAGTGCCTAAAAAACTTGGAGATCCAGGAATACCAACTATACCTTGCTCCATTAAAAGAAACTATGTCAAAACTGCTTTGTGTGACTTGGGAGCCGGTGTTAGTGTTATGCCTTTCTCCTTATATAAGAGACTTGATTTCAATAAACTCACACCTACTGGAATATCATTGCAAATGGTTGACAAATCAACTGCCATACCTATCGGTATTTGTGAGGATGTGCCCGTTGTTGCAAATGTTACTATCTTAACGGACTTTGTTATTCTTGAGATGCCCGAGGACGACAACATGTCGATTATCCTCGGTAGACCCTTTTTGAATACTGCAGGGGCTGTTATTGATTGGAATAAAACCAAAGTCACTTTTCATATCAATGGTAATGAGCATATGGTGCACTTTCCGAAGAAACAATTCCAAGTGAATGGTATAAATGTTATTGAAGAATCTTTGACCATCACTATTGGAAGTTTTCAATTACCTCTACCTACTGCCAAAAAGAAATATGATATACTTATTGTTGGGGATATGCACATCCCCATTGAGGTAACTTAGTGTTTTACGAAAGTTCTTCGGTTTCATGCTAATAGGAAGTGGTTGTTAATAAGACTTGATCAACCTTATTAATGGATCATTTTTGAGAGGAATGAAGTTGATGAATCTAGTATCTCTGCTCCCACAATTTATTATCTGTTTTAGTTAGTCAAATAAAATAAAATGACATGATTATCCTGTTTTCTGTTTTCTCCGTGCAATAAAAAATGACCCAAAAATGAAAGTCCTCGGAATATTTTGAAAAATTGATATGATTTTTTCCGAATATTTTTGAATTTCTGGTGCAAATAATACCAGAGGGGGGTGCACCTGGTGCCCACAAGACACCAAGGCGCGCTAGCCCCCCCCCCCCAGGCGCACCCTGGTGGGTTGTGGCCCCCACGTGGGCCCCCTCACTTATTCCTTTAGCCCACATCATCCCCTACCTCTAGAAAAAAAATCACCATAGACACCATTCCCATGTTCTTGCTCTCAAACCCACGGATTTCGATCTCTTTGCTCGAAGCTCCGTTTCCAAAACTGTTTGGAGGGATTGCTACTTGGTATGTGACTCCTCCATTGCTCCAATTAGTTTTTGATATAGTGAGTTATTTTTAGAGTAATTAGCTACTCTTGGTGGTGCTGTAGATGAGCTTGCATGTTAAATTCTTAGAGTTCTAAGTAGTTTGATTGCTTAATATGGCCTCTGTGCATGCTTAGGAGTAGTTGCTATCAATCTTACAAAGTTTTGTTGACAAAAAAAATTGTGTCTCAAAATTATTTCAGAATTTTGTTCGCAAATAAAAATGCAATTCTTTAGGAGTTCTTCGAGGAGGAGATCCTCGGAGGCCTCATCAAGTGGAAGCTTGGTTCGACAATCTTATGTTGAGCCAAGCAAAAGCTCGATGTGAGATGCCGCCACCAAATCATGCTTGTGGCCGTGCGACGAGTTCATGGAAGGTGCAGGTATTAAGGGGGGATTTGAACAATTTATCCACAATACAGAGCTTGCTCCCTTCATCGTAGATAAGTTCCCTCAACATCTCGAACTCACGAAAACATTCACAAAGAAATTTAAATATTTTCCTCGTGAGTCTAGAGTTTCATTCAACCTTTATGACCGTTCCTTCACCATGCCTTTAGAATTGTACAGTGAAACATGCAAACTTCCATATTGGGGTTCCCTTGATGAACCAACAAAATCTGAGTACGAGTCATTTTTGGTTAATCTTTGCTATGGTGAAGATAGGGGAGTAACACAAGGAAGAATTAAAACTATCCATTTCCCATCAATACACTATTTCGCACTCTTCAATGGCAAATGTATCATAGGCAAACAAGAATGTAGCACACTGTGTACTCCTGATTTGAGTCTCATACACACTGCCATAACAGGAAATAAATGTTATAATCTCGAAGCAATTGTTGCACGGAGATTGCAGCACAATGCTGCTAGTGGTAATTTTTATGGAGGAATTTATGCCTCCCGTGTAGCAGAGAGACTAAACGTATCACCTTGACCTAATGAACCCATCTTACCTATTCAGTATTTAGACTTTGAGGCCATGAAGCGTCATAAGTTCCTTACACGCATGGCTACTAACTACACCTATAACTTGAGGTTTAATAAAAAAACTCGTTGTGCCTGTCACTTTGCCTGCCCCTGCTCTCTTTGATTTTCACAGTAGGGGAAGATACTATGTTCTTGAGAGCGAGGCCCATGCGTACAATGCGGAGGTTGAAGCTACCAAGAGGGCCGAGGAGTTTGCACCAAGGGCCTCGGTGAGCTATCGCTCAGACTATTATCCACGCGGATGGTGATTACCAAGCTAGGCCAAAAGCCTAAGCTTGGGGGAGTACGTATTTCCACCGACATTACATTCATGTTCACACATTACATTCCAGTTGTCGGTGTTCATACTTTTTCATTGTAATATCCATGCTAGATTTTTTTTCTCGCTTTCTTCTTGTGTGTTTGAAAAACTTTGAGAAAATCCAAAAATATTTCCTACTTCTTTTCGGTTTTTCTTTCTAGCTTAGTTTAATTGTAGTATCAAAAGAAAACCCAAAAAGATTTCTCGTTTCTTCTTTTACTTGTTGGGAGCTCTCCCGTGTAAATAGTTTTTCTCGTTTTTCTTTTTTCCCTCTTTAATTTGCTTTCTTCAAGAAAAACAAAAACTCCAAAAATATTTTCAGTGTGTTTCTCTGAAATTCTTTTCCTTTTTTTTGAGTCGTACCAAGGGGAAGATCACGATGAAAATGTTGAGTGGCTCTCAAATGCACTATTGTAATCTAACAAAGAGCCCATGTTACTTTGTCTTCTCCTCTTGAATAAAATGTTTGCAGATTCCAGCTTAGTCCACGACACTCTTGCACTATTATTATTTTCATATCATTCGGTCGAGCAAGTGAAAGGCAATAATGACGATATTTGATGAAGTGGCTGTGGCAGAGAAAAGCGGGTATGAACTCAACTTGTTTTTTGTTTTTCTAAATATGTTTAACCTAGTATCCTTGATTCAGCATATTATGATCAAACATGTTTGCAATGACCATTAGAGATTATAGTTGTTCATGCCATGCTTAAGTAGCTAGGAGTGGATAATGATTTATCTTGGATGGCAACATGCATTAAAATGGTTGTGATGTGGTATGATGATATGGTATCCTCCTCTGAATGTTTCAAGTGGCTTAACTTGGCACATGTTCACGCATGTAGTTGAATCAACACCAAAATAGCCTTCATGATATTTATGTTCATGGTGTCCATATCCTACTCATGCTAGTAGTCAATGTTTATTATATGTAATGCATGTTCATGACCGTTTTCGCTCTCTAGCTGGCCGCTTCTCAATCTATTTGCTAGCCTTCGCCTGTACTAAGCAGGAATACTGCTTGTGCATCAAAATCCTTAAACCAAAGTTATTCCAGATGAGTCCACTATATCTACCTATATGCGGTATCACCCTACCGTTCCAAAGTAAATTTGCATGTGCCATCTCTAAAAATTCAAATGAACATCTATTTTGTGTGCCTGGACCGCTCATGGAGCGACAGGGGGCGGTCAGTATCTTCCATGCTAAGTGGGTTATTCTCATGACGAGTGTTTATTCACTCGTCCTTACACGAGAGGGGCGGTAATAGGGATTCCCAGTCCCGAAATCAAAAATTACAAATAATTAAACAAAACTCCCCCAAGAATGTTGATGGTTTGGACGGTACCCATGGAAGCGGCTAGCCGTGGAGTGTGATTGTTGGTAGAGAGGGGGTAAACCTTAACTTTTACCGCTTGGGAACCGCCGCTAATTTGTTTAGCATGGAAGATATTGATAACTTTTGGTCGTAACGTTGACAGGAAGGGTGTACCTCCCAAAATTATAAATATATATCTCTGTTTTAAGCTTTGAGCTCTGGCACCTCTGCAAATCCATGCTTCCCTCTACGAAGGGACTATATATTTACTTTTATGTTGAGTCATCACCTTCTCAAATAAGCGCCAGACCTGAGAGCACTATTGCCATCCTCATGCATTGTGTATAGTTGATGTTGGGTGCAGCATGACTGGATCATTTCTACCATGAATTACAATGTTTAGTCGCTGCTTGAACTTTGGAGGTGCTCTGCATTTATGTTTTGCGGTCTCAGAAAGGGCTAGCGAGATACCATTGTTGTCATACTATATCATGATTGTTTTGACAAAGTGTTGGCGCTTGAGATATTTTATTATTGCTTGCTAGTTGCTTATGTCATTGATATGAGTTAATATAATTTCTAAGAGTTATTGTTGTCATGGTTAGTCATAATCTTTGCTGAAAACCCGGGTGCTACTTAAGCATATATATGTAAACAAGAACAAAAGAGTTCATAAAAGTTTTTCTTTATCACTTTCAGTTTGTCAACTGAATTGCTTGAGGACAAGCAATGGGTTAAGCTTGGGGGAGTTGATACGTCTCTGTCGTATCTACTTTTCCTCACACTTTTGCCCTTGTTTTCGATTCAAATTTGCATGATTTGAATGAAACTAACCCGGACTGACGCTGTTTTCAGCAGAACTACCATGGTGTTGTTTTTGTGCAGAAATAAAAGTTCTCAAAACTGGACGAAACTTTTTGGATATTTATTTTAGACTAAATAAAAAGTACTGGAGCCAAGAACCACCAGAGGGGGGCTGCTGGATGAGTACGATACACCAGGGCGCGCCAGCCCCCCAGGCGCGCCCTGGTGGGTTGTGCCCACCTCGTGGCCCCACTGACCCTAATTCCGACGCTATAAATCCTATTTTTGGAGAAAAAAACAGGGAGAAAGTTTCATCGCATTTTACGATACGGAGCCACCGCCACCTCCGGTTCTTCATCGGGAGGCCAGATCTGGAGCCCGCTTGGGGCTCTGGAGAGGGGAATCTTCGGTCTTCGTCATCATCAACCCTTCTACATCGCCAATTCCATGATGCTCCCCACCGGGAGTGAGTAATTCCTTCGTAGGCTTGCTGGTCGGTGAGGAGTTGGATGAGATTCATCATGTAATCCAGTTAGTTTTGTTAGGACTTGATCCCTAGTATCCACTATGTTCTGAGATTGATGTTGCTATGACTTTGCCATGCTTAATGCTTGTCACTAGGGCCCGAGTGTCATGATTTCAGATCTGAACCATTTATGTTATCACCATTATATCTATGTTCTTGATCCAATCTTGCTAGTCATATGCACCTATTACGTGTTCTGATCCGCAAACCGCGGAGTGACAGTAGTCGGGATACTTTCCGGTGATGACCGTAGTTTGAGGAGTTCATGTATTCACCGTGTGTTAATGCTTTGTTCTAGTTCTCTATTAAAAGGAGGCCTTAATATCCCTTAGTTTCCTTATGGACCCCACTGCCATAGGAGGGTAGGACAAAAGATGTCATGCAAGTGCTTTTCCATAAGCATGTATGACTATTTACGGAATACATGCCTACATTACATTTATGAACTGGAGCTAGTTCTGTGTCACCCTAGGTTATGACTGTTATATGATGAATATCATCCAACGAGTTCACCGATCCAGTGCCTAAGAGTTTTCCACATATTGTTCTTGCTAAGTTACTATTGCTACTGCTACTGTTCCAACTGCTACAAAACTACTGCTATCACTGTTACCGTTACCGTTACTGCTGCTACTGCTATCAAAACTATCATACTACTGTGCTACTGATCACTCTGCTGCTGATATTTAATCTCCAGGTGTGGTTGAATTGACAACTCAGCTGCTAATACTCGCAAATATTCTTTGGCCCCCCTTGTGTCGAATCTATAAGTTTGGGTTGAATACTCTACCCTCGAAAACTGTTGCGATCCCCTATACTTGTGGGTTATCAAGACCTTTTTCTGGCGCCGTTGCTGGGGACCATAGCTATATTTGTTGAGTCACTTGGGATTTATATCAATTGATCACTGTGAAGAATCTTAAGGATCCAAAGACCAAGATTTTTCCCTCTAAGACGAGGGGAGGTAAGGAACTGCCATCTAGCTCTGCACTTGATTCATCTTCTATTATGAGTAAGTTTAAAACACCACCACATGCTAGTAATCCTGATATGTCGCAAGTTATTGATGATGCTACTTCTGCTATGAATGCTGCTTATGATGATGCTAGTACCATGCTTGATGATATTATGCCACTAGGTGAATTTCTTGATGAACAAATTGCTAGAGCTAAAGAGAATGAAATTACTGAAACTGATGAGATTGCTGAAACTGATGAAGCCTATGAAACTGATGACTATGAAACTTGGCTTGAGACTGCGTCGGTGTTTCCCCAAAGAGGAAGGGATGATGCAGCACAGCGACGGTAAGTATTTCCAACAGTTATGAAACCAAGGTATTGAACTAGTAGGAGGATCACGCAACACTACGTAAATAGTACCTGCACACAAAGAACAAATACTTGCAACACGACGCAAAAGAAAGGTTGTCAATCTCTCCACGGTAAAAAGATAGATTAGATTGTAGATTGGATAAATAGATCTCACAAGAACACAAAATAAAAGAGACAAATAAAAAGTGCAGCAAGGTATTTTTGGTTTTTTGCAATAGTAGATCTGAAACAAAAGCTCGAAAAATATAGATCAGAAAGCAATATGTTGGAAAAGTAGACCCGAGGGCCCTAGGTTTCAATAGTGGCTTCTCTCATGAGTATAGCACACGGTGGGCGAACAAATTACTGTTGGGCAATTGATAAAAGATCAAATAATCATGACGATATCCAAGGCGATGATCATTATATAGGCATCACGTCCAAGATTAGTAGACCGAAACGATTCTGCATCTACTACTATTACTCCACACATCGACTGCTATCCAGCATGCATCTAGTGTATTAAGTTCATGGAAAAATGGAGTAATGCAATAAGAACGGTGACATGATGTAGACGAGATCTATTCATGTAGGAATAGACCCCATCTTGTTATCCTTAATAGCAACGATACATGCGTGCCTCGCTGCCCCTTCTGTCACTGGAGAGGACACCGCAAGATTGAACCCATCACAAAGCACCTCTTCCCGTGGCAAGAAAAATCGATCTAGTTGGCCTAACTGAACCAAAGATTCGAAGAAGAAATATGAGGCTATAAGTAATCATGCATATAAGAGATCAAAGAAGACTCAAATAATATTCATGGATAGAAACTGATCATGAAATCAAAATTCATCGGATCCCACAAACACACCGCAAAAGTCATTACATCAAATAGATCTCCAAGAGACCATTGTATTGAGAATCAAAAGAGAGAGATAAAGCCATCTAGCTACTTCCTACGGACCTGTAGGTCTATGGTGGACTACTCACGCATCATCGGAGAGGCACCAATGAGGATGATGAACCCCTCCGTGATGGTGTTAGATTGGATCTCGCGGTTCTGGAACTTGCGGCGGCTGGAAGTATTTTTCGTCAACTCCTTTAGGGTTTCCGGAATATTTGGGTATTTATAGAGCCCCGAGGCGGCCACAACCCACCAGGGCGCGCCCGGGGCCCCTAACGCACCCTGGTGTCTTGTGGGCGGCCTGGGCTCCCTCCTGGTTACCTTCTTTGGCCCACTGGCCTCCTTCTGGTCCAAAAAACTCCAAAAAGTTTCATCGCGATTGGACTCCGTTTGGTACTGATATTCTGCGAAGTAAAAAACAAGCAAAAAACAGCAACTGGCACTTGGCACTATGTCAATAGTTTAGTCCAAAAAAATGACATAAAGTTGCTATAAAATGATTGTAAAACATCCAAGAATGATAATATAACAGCATGGAACAAGACGCTCCAAGAAAAACTCATGATATGTGACGAATAAAAATATAGCTCCAAGTAAAATACCGATGGTCGTTAGAAGAAAGAGGGGATGCCACTCGGGGGCATCCCCAAGCTTAGTTGCTTGTTACTCTTTGGATATATCTTGGGGGTGCGGTAGCATCCCCAAGCTTAGGCTTTTATCACTCCTTATTCCTTCATCCATCGTGATCTCACCCAAAACTTGAAAACTTAAATCACACAAAACTCAACAAAATCTTCGTGAGATCCGTTAGTATAAGAAAGCAAATCACTACTTTAGGTACTGTTGCAAACCAATTCATATTTTTTATTGCATTATACCTACTGTATTTTAACTTTACCATGGCTTATACCCCCCAATACAAACCATAGATTCATCAAAACAAGCACACAATGCAACGAAAACAGAATTTGTCTTAAACAGAACAGTCTGTAGTAATCTGTACTCTACCCATACTTATGTAACTCTAAAAATTCTGAAATATTAGGACAACATAAGGAATTTGTATAGAAACACTGTGTTAAAATTTCAGCTCAAGATAACGTTCCAGAAACAAATAAAACTTCATATACTTGACACAAAGTTTCTGTTTCAGATTCAGCATCACTTCTACTCATCCTATGAATCATCCTAAAGGCTTTACTTGGCACAAACACTAAATAAACCATAAAAACACAATCATATCAGAGGCATAATTGTGTCAACACACAAAAACAGCAAGGAAAAAGCAAAAATTTATTTATTCATTGGGTTGCCTCCCAACAAGCGCTATCGTTTTACGCCCCTAGCTAGGCATAACGCATAGATTCAAGTATTGTCATCTTTGGTTTTGGATCCATAGGATGCCCTCATGATTGATTCATATGGTGGATTAATTCTTTTTCTAGGGAAGTGTTCCATACCCTTTCTCAAGGGAAATTGAAAACGAATATTGCCTTCTTTCATATCAATCACGGCACCTATAGTGCGTAAAAACGGTATACCGAGTATAATGGGACAAGACGGATTGCAATCAATATCAAGCACAATAAAATCAATAGGAACATAGTTCCTATTTGCAAGAATAAGAACATCATTAATTCTTCCCAAAGGCCTTTTAATGGTAGAATCCGCCAAGTGCAAATTAAGAGAACATTCTTCAATATTGGTAAGACCAAGCACATCACATAGAGATTTCGGAATCGTGGAAACACTAGCACCCAAATCACACAAAGCAAAGCACTCATAATTTCTAATCTTGACCATAATGGTAGGTTCCCACTCATCATGTAATTTTCTAGGAATAGAAATCTCCAACTCCAACTTTTCTTAAAAAGATTTCATCATGGCATCAACGATATGTTTAGTAAAAGCTTTATTTTGCTCATAAGCATGGGGTGAATTCAACATAGATTGCAACAAAGAAATACATTCAATCAAAAAGCAACTATCATAGTTAAAATCTTTGCAATACAAGATAGTGGGCACATCACTACTTAAAGTTTTGACCTCTTCAAACCCCTTTTAGCAAAATTTTCATCAATATTTTCACCCTCCAAATTATTGGGACGCCTTCTAGCTAAAGTTGGCTCTACTTCAGTCCCTTCATTATCAATTTTAACATTACTAAACAAGATCTTCATCTTTTTTATGAAGGCAATCACTAGAAAACGATTTTTCTAAGATTTCTCTTTTAGCTCTAAGCATAGCGGTTCTTTTCTTATTTTCATCCATAGAGACATATAAAGCTTTAATAGATTCATCAATCTTAGTCACAAAAGCTTTCAACTTGAGATTTTCAACATCATGAGAAATTCTATCAATACTTCTAGACATATCATCAATCTTTTTCAACTTTTTTCTATCGTAGTATTGAAAGCCTTTTGCGCATTGATAAATTCTTTAATATTACTCTTAATATCAGAGGTGTTCCTATTATTATTGTAAGAAGAATTACCATAGTAATTACCATAATAATTAGAGGAATTTCCAGGAAACGGCCTAGGATTAAAATTACCTCTATAAGCATTGTTATTGAAATTGTTTCGCGAGACAAAGTTGACATCTACGGAAATCACTATTTTTCTCAATCAAGGTAGACAAAGGCACATCATTAAGATCAATATGAGCATTTTTACTAGCAACCAATTTCATCAAAGCATCAACTTTATCACTCAAAGTGCTAATTTCCTCTACCGAATTAACTTTTTTACTAGTAGGTGCTCTTTCGATATGCCATTGAGAATAATTAGCCATAATATTATCTAGCAATTTATTAGCTTCACCCAAAGTAATCTCCTTAAAAGTACCACCCGCGGGGGAATCTAAAAGATTTCTAGAGACAAAATTCAATCCCGCATAAAAAATTTGTATGATCATCCAAAGATTCAAACCATGTGTAGGACAATTTCTTAGCATCAACTTCATTCTTTCCCAAGATTGTGCAACATGTTCATGCTCAAGTTGCTTAAAATTCATGATTTGCGTCCTAAGGGAAATAATTTTTGCGGGCAGAAAATATTTAGTGATAAAAGCATACATGCACTTATTCCAAGAATCGATACTATTGCGAGGCAAAGAGGAAAACCAAATTTTTGCACGATCCCGCAAGGAAAAAGGAAATAGTTTCAACTTGACAATATCATTGTCCACATCTTTTTTCTTTTGCATATCACACAATTCTACGAACGTGTTTAGATGGGACGCGGCATCCTCATTAGGATTACCGGCAAATTGATCTTTCATGACAAGATTCAACAAAGCGGCATTAATATCACAAGACTCCGCACTAGTGGCGGGAGGAGCAATAGGCGTACTAATAAAATCATTGTTATTAGTATTGAAAAAATCACACAACTTGGTGTTCTCTTGAGTCATCATGACTACACAAACAAGATTGCAAGCAAGGAAGAGATCCGGCAAGAAAAAGGGCAAACGAAAAAGAGGGCGAATAAAATGGCAAATTGGTGAAGTGGGGGAGAGGAAAACGAGAGGCAAATGGCAAATAATGTAATTGCAAGGAGATGAGATTTGTGATTAGGAACCTGGTAGATGATGATGGAGTCCCCTCGGCGCCTACGATACGCACGTAGAAGAGACCGCTTCCTCCCCGACAACGGCGCCAGAAATTCCTTTGACGTGCTTGGACTGCGTCGGTATTTCCCCAAAGAGGAAGGGATGATGCAGCACAGCGATGGTAAGTATTTCCCTCAATTATGAAACCAAGGTTATCGAACCAGTAGGAGGATCACCACCACCCAATAAGCAGCACCTGCACACAAACAACAAATACTTGCAACCCGACGCGAAAGAGAGGTTGTCAATCTCTCTACGGTAATAAGATAGATTAGGTAATGATAGATAGGAGAGATAGATCTCTCAAGAACACAAATAAAAAGAATAAATATGCAGCAATATGTTTTGGGGTTTTTGGTTTTGTAGATCTGTAAACAAAGATTGCAAAAAAACGTAGATCGGAAAGCAATATGATGGAAAAGTAGACCCGGGGGCCGTAGGGTTCACTAGTGGCTTCTCTCATGAGTATAGCGCACGGTGGGTGAACAAATTACTGTTGGGCAATTGATAGAAAATCGGATAGTCATGACGATATCCAAGGCGATGATCATTATATAGGCATCACATCCAAGATAGGTAGACCGACTCCTGCCTGCATCTACCTCTATTACTCCACACATCGACCGCTATCCAGCATGCATCTAGTGTATTAAGTTCATGGAAAAAGGAGTAATGCAATAAGAACGATGACATGATGTAGACAAGATCTATTCATGTAGGAATAGACCCCATCTTGTTATCCTTAATAGCAACGATACATGCGTGTCTTGCTGCCCCATCTGTCACTGGGAAAGAACACCGCAAGATCGAACCCATCACAAAGCACCTCTTCCCATGGCAAGAAAAAATCGATCTAGTCGGCCTAACTAAACCAAAGATTCGAAGAAGAAATATGATGCTATAAGCAATCATGCATATAAGAGATCAAAGAAGACTCAAATAATATTCATGGATAGAAACTGATCATGAACTCAAAATTCATCGGATCCCAACAAACACACTGCAAAAGTTTACATCAAATAGATCTCAAAGAGACCATTGTATTGAGAATCATAAGAGAGAGAAGAAACCATCTAGCTACTGCCTAAGGACCCGTAGGTCTATGGTGGACTACTCACGCATCATCGGAGAGGCACCTATGAGGAAGATGAACCCCTCCGTGATGGTGTTTAGATTGGATCTCGTGGTTCTGGAACTTGCGGCAGCTGGAATTGTGTTTTGTCGACTCCCCTAGGGTTTTTGGAATATTTGGGAATTTATAGGCATCAGAGGCGGTGGAGAGGGGTCCCGAGGAGGGCACAACCCATCAGGGCGCGCCGGGGCCCCCCTGGCGCACCCTGGTGGGTTGTGGTCTCCTCGGCCCACTCCCCCAGCACTTCTTTGGCCCACTGGGTGTCTTCTGGTCCAGAAAAAATCTCCAAAAAGTTTCGTCGCGATTGGACTCCGTTTGGTATTGATTTTCTGCGAAGTAAAAAACAAGCAAAAATAGCAACTGGCACTTTGGCACTATGTCAATAGGTTAGTCCCAAAAAATGATATAAAGTTGTTATAAAATGATTGTAAAACATCCAAGAATGATAATATAACAGCATGGAACAAGCAAAAATTATAGATACGTTGGAGACGTATCAGGAACCTAGGCTTAAAATATATGAATTTGGGGTAGAATAATCCAGAGAATCCAATGGTGGTGTTGGTTTTGTCATTTGAGCTAGTTTGTGAAAATGTGATTTTGTGATAATGTCTCATTTTTATCTTTTTCTCATGATTTAATGCTTGCACTATATGATAAACTTGTTAACATGAAATATGCTCATTTGTGAATGTGCTAGCCCCTGGTATTTTTGAATGCCATGATAGTTCATGCTATGAGCGGGAAACTTGATGTCAACATGCCACTAAAATTCTGTTTTCACATGCCCAAATATTTCTAAGTGTTGAAACATGTTATTTTGTTGCCATGTTACCTAGATGATTCCCATGTATATGTTGCTCCTTTGGAGTTGGCACAATGGTATGCATTGTTGTGCTTGTCATCCTCTGTAGATGTGTGCAAAGATTTTGTGCATTAGACTATTGCATCTTATATAAAACTTGATGTCAACATGCTATTCTGTTAACAAGTTCCATGTTTGCCTCTTGTAAATTTCACCAAGTCTGTGAATCTGGTATATTCAATATGTCATCTTGTGCGGATGGCAGCCATTGAGATATGCATATTTGGATGTTGCCATAATGTAATTAATTGAAGAACATGTTGCCCTCTACAACCCTGTTAATTTTCATGCCATGAAAGTTCATGTAGCATATATAAAAGTTGCTGTCAAGATGCTATCATGTTAACTCAGATTCTGTAAAACTGGAATTTTCACTAAGTCCCTGAAAACTGTTTTGACATGCCATCTTGTGAGCTTCATTGCCATTGATCTATGCTTCCTTTCATGTTTATGTAGATAGATAAATTGTTGTCCATGATGTATACTTCATGTCCATGCCTTGGTTGTAATTTGAAACTTTCTGTAGCTCTGGATATGTGCGTTACAAGATGACATGTTGCTGTTTATGGAGAGATTGTGTGTAGAATTGTTTTGTGACTTGTGGTAGCTATACTCCATTGTTTTGCATGATCTTTAGCTCTATTTTAGCTAGATTTTCTTTTCCAATCCAGTGGAATCCTTGGAATACTAAGGAATAGCCCATGGCCTCCCTCATCTTTGTTGTTGTCTCCGTTAACGTTCGTACCTTGCCGGGAGTGTACCATGAGCTACGTTACTCCGTTTGCAACGTTCTACATATGCATTTGCATCGTTTTTACGTGAAGCATTCATATTTGCCATGATCATGCATGTTGAGATAACTAATATTGAGGTTCTGTCCAGAATACTAAAGAACTTAATAAATGCATGAGAAACATGACTAGCTTAGGGTTGCCATGTTAAATACTTCAATTGGTCATGCATCATCTTTGGTTGCGCATTGCACTTCGTTTGTATGTTTATTTGGTGTTGTTTCTCTTTGGGTAGATGCGAGTGTCGAGCCTGAGTACGAGGATCCAGGAGAGTACAACTACGAGGACCCAGCTCTTTGTCCCTCTGAAGACCCAACATGCAAGATGATCATACCCTGATCCCGACACTATTTTTGCTATGCTAGATGTCTCGCTTCTACCGTTATGTTTCGTTGCCTACCACTTAAACTGTCAGCCTCCTAATTTGCCAAGAAAGCCTCTAACCCGTCCACTTCCTAGCAAAACATTGATTGGCTACGTTACCGCTGCTCAGCCCTTATCTTATAGCGTTGCTAGTTGCAGGTGCAAGCTTTTCCATGTGCCAACATGGATATTTGGAGATATCATCTTATTTACTGTTATTTAAATTAATGCACATATATATCTGGCAACGATGGAAGGCTTGGCCTTTTGCCCGGTGTTTTGTTCCACTTTTGCCGCACTAGTTTCGAGTACCGGTGTTATGTTCCATATTTTGTGCTCCTAACATGCTCGGGGTTGTTATGGGGGCCCCCTTGACCATTCATTTTAGATTAAAACTTGTTTGGCAGGACCCAACTTTGGTACTACATTTGCTAAACAACTTAATAAAATTGCATAGGGCATAGCTACCCCGTGGATAATTAACCAACCCCCGGGTCAGTGCTCCTCATGAGTGTTGGTCCAACCTGTCAACCGCCGGTGGCCGCCAGGGGCAACTCTGTGATTGGCCTACCGGAAGTTTGGACAATCCGTCGTGTCCTGAGAACGAGATACGCGGCTCCTATCGGGTTCGTCGACACGTCGGGCGGTCTTGCTGGACTTGTTTTACCTTTCTCGAATGTCTTGCGCGAGGAATTTCGAGGATACTTCGGGCTATCTCGAGGTTGAGGTTTTCCAACGGAATTGCCTAGGAGATCACGGGATTCATGGTCGAGGTTATTCCCGCGGCGTGTGGTTAGTTTGTGATGGATGAGTTGGAGCACCCCTGCAGGGTTAAATATTTCGGAAAGCCGTGCCCGCGGTTACGTGGCAACTTGGAAATTTGTTTAACACCCGGTTATTGTTAACTTGAAGTAAACTCCAATAAAATACACCAACCTTGTGCGTAACCGTGACTGTCTCTGCTCGTGAACATGAACCGAGAGAGAACACGGTGGGGTTATGTTTGACGTAAGTAGGTGTTCTGGATCACTTAGTGATCATGCTAGTTCACGAACGTCATACGTAGGCCACCATATTTACACTCATGTTCTCGTAAGTTACCCACCAAATACATGCTTAGTGCTTGCTGCAGCCTCACCACTGAACCATTCCTCACCTATTGGCTTACATAGTTTCGGTACCCGGGTTATGAGATTGTTGAGTCCCTGTGGCTCACAGATTACAATACAGGTACAGGTGATGACGAGTACGTGCCAGATGATGTGTCGCAGCTCGAGTGGGAGTATGATTAGGAACGTAGGTGTATGTACGTTACGTATCCTGATGAGTAGGGAGCTTCGTGGTGGTGTTCCTGGGATAGCAAGACAGTTTTCATTGCTTCTTTTATCGTTTGATTTCGTCCATAGCCGGACCCTGTCTTCTGGATGGATGTATAAATAATTGTGTGGACTTGTAAGATAGCTTGTGGCGAGTGTAAGCCAACTCATATACTCATCTCTTCCTACATGTATGCAATGATTACTTGTACTTGCGAAACGACTAGATGCGCTTCTATCACCGTCGAGGGCCTCGTGCCTTAATAGGGATAGGACCGCATCTATGGGCGTTACATTTGCGCTTCCCCAAATTTTCAGGAGAAGAGACCATCTTGAGATCTAAAATATCCAAACGCTTATTGCAAAGAGTAATCAAAGTATTCATGTGATTCAGGTTTCCACTAATATGTTTGATATGTCTCCAACGTATCTATAATTTTTGCTTGTTCCATGTTGTTATATTATCATTCTTGGATGTTTTACAATCATTTTACTACAATTTTATATTATTTTTGGGACTAACCTATTAACCTAGAGCCCAGTGCCAGTTTCTGTTTTTTCCGTGTTTTTGAGTTTTACAGAAAAGGAATCTCAAACGGAGCCCAAACGAAATAAAAATCTACGGTGATTTTTTATGGACCAGAAGAAGCCCAGGGAGCGTTAGAGTTGGGCCAGAAGAGCGACGAGGCCACCACAAGCCTGGGGGGCGCCCCCCCTAGGGCGCGCCCCCCTGGCTTGTCGTTACCTCGTGGCCCACCTTGACTTGTTTCCGACAGCAAAATTTCTTATAAATACAGAAACCCCCAGAAACAAACCTAGATCGGGAGTTCCGCCACCGCAAGCCTCTGTAGCCATGAAAAACCAATCGGGAGCCCGTTCCGGCACCCTGCCGGAGGGGGAAACCATCACCGGAGGCCATCTTCATCATCCCAGCGGTTCCCATGACGAGGAGGGAGTAGTTCACCCTCGGGGCTGAGGGTATGTACCAGTAGCTATGTGTTTGATCTCTCTCTCTCGTGTTCTTGAGATGACACGATCTTGATGTACCGCGAGCTTTATTAATATAGATGAATCATATGGAGTTTTCCCCTCTCTATCTTCTTGTGATGAATTGAGTTTTCCCTTTGAAGTTTTCTTATCGGATTGAGTCTTTTAAGGATTTGAGAACACTTGATGTATGTCTTGCGATGGGATATCCGTGGTGACAATGGGATGTTCTATTGATCCACTTGATGTATGTTTTGGTGATCAACTTGCGGGTTCCGTGACCTTGGGAATCTATGCATAGGGGTTGGCACATGTTTTCGTCTTGACTTTCTGGTAGAAACTTTGGGGCACTCTTTGAAGTTCTTTGTGTTGGATTGAACATGATGAATCTGAAATTGTGTGATGCATATCGTATAATCAAGCCCATGGGTACTCGTGGTGACATTGGAGTATCTAGGTGACATTAGGGTTTTGGTTGATGTGTATCTTAAGGTGTTATTTTAGTACGAACTCTAGGGCTGTTCGTGACACTTATAGGGATAGCTCATAAGATTGATCGGAAAAGGTAACTTTGAGGTGGTTTCGTACCCTACAATAATTTCTTCGTTTGTTCTCCGCTATTTGTGACTTTGGAGTGAACTCTTTGTCGCACGTGAGGGATTTACATATGATTCAACTATGTTAGTATTGTTGAGAGAACTTGCACTAGTGAAAGTATGAACCCTAGGCCTTGTTTCCAAGCATTGCAATACCGTTTTTGCTCACTTTTGTTACTTGCTACCTTGCTGTTTTTATATTTTCAGATTACAAAAACCTATATCTACCATCCATATTACACTTGTATCACCATCTCTTCGCCGAACTAGTGCACCTATACAATTTACCATTGTATTGGGTGTGTTGGGGACACAAGAGACTCTTTGTTATTTAGTTGCAGGGTTGTCTGAGAGAGACCATCTTCATCCTACGCCTCCCACGGATTGATAAACCTTAGGTCATCCACTTGAGGGAAATTTGTTACTGTCCTACAAAACTCTGCGCTTGGAGGCCCAACACGAGTCTACAAGAAGAAGGTTGCGTAGTAGACATCAATGTTTAAGAGGTTCATTATATTTTTGCAACTCGACCAAATGTTTATGTAAATCACCCAATTTGTCTAAAATTTGAACCCCCTCTTGTGTAAAGAAAAACCCCTTCTTTGGTGGAGGAACCCCCAATATCCCTTCCAAAATTTCGTAAGCGGTGTTGGGATCAAGCTCAATAAATTTCCCTTTAGCGGCAAAATCCAAGAGTTGTCTATGACGCAAACCTAATCCTATGTAAAAAAATCGAAGCAAAATCTTTGCATCTCCTTTTAGATTGCAAATGTGATAGGATTCCATTAGCCTATACCAGGCATCTTTCATATTTTCCCCTTGTTTTTGTTTGAAGTATAGGACTTCAAAATCTAGTGACAAAGGGGGAGTAGTCACGCTAGTCATAGCAACCAGGTAGGCAAATAAGAGATCTGACGAGAAAAAGGCAAACGAAAAAGAGGGCGAATAAAATGGCAAATTTGGTGAAGTGGGGGAGAGGAAAACGAGAGGCAAATGGCAAATAATGTAATTGCAAAGAGATGAGATTTGTGATTAGGAACTTGATAGATGTTGATGATGTCTCCTCGGCGCCAGAGATTCGCACGTTGAAGAGACTGCTTCCTCCCCGGCAACAGCGCCAGAAATTCCTTTGACGTGGCTTGAGACTGCATCGGTGTTTCCCCAAAGAGGAAGGGATGATGCAGCACAACGACGGTAAGTATTTCCCTTTGTTATCAAACCAAGGTATCGAACCAGTAGGAGGATCACGCAACACTACGTAAACAGTACCTGCACACAAAGAACAAATACTTGCAACCCGACGCGAAAGAGAGGTTGTCAATCTCTCCACAGTAAAAAGATAGATTAGATTGTAGATTGGATAAATAGATCTCGCAAGAACACAAAATAAAAGAGACAAATAAAAAGTGCAGCAAGGTATTTTCGGGTTTTTGGAATAGTAGATCTGAAAACAAAAGCGGCAAAAAGATAGATCAGAAAGCAATATGTTGGAAAAGTAGACCCGGGGGCCGTAGGTTTCACTGGTGGCTTCTGATACGTCTCCAACGTATCTATAATTTTTTATTGTTCCATGCTATTATATTATCTATTTTGGATGTTTTATATGCATTAATGTGCTATTTTATATTATTTTTGGGACTAACCTATTAATCTAGTGCCTAGTGCCAATTTATGTTTTTTCCTTGTTTTTGAGTATTGCAGATAAGGAATATTAAACGGAGTCCAAACGGAATAAAATATTCGGAATGATTTTTCTTGGACCAGAAGAAACCTGCCAGACTTGGAGATGAAGGCAGAAGACCTGCCGTGTGGCGACAAGCCACCAGGGCGTGCCCTGGGGGGGCGCCCCCTGGCTTGTGGCCCCACGGCAGACCTCCTAACCCTATTCTTCGGCCTATAAATTCCCAAATATTCCCCCAATACCAGAAAGAGCCACGAAAATACTTTTCCGCCGCCGGAACCCTCTGTTCCCGTGAGATCCCATCTTGGAGCCTTTTCCGGTAATCTGCCGGAGGGGGATTCAATCACGGAGGGCATCTACATCAACTCCATTGCCCTTCCGATGATGCGTGAGTAGTCCACCACAGACCTTCGGGTCCATAGCTAGTAGCTAGATGGCTTCTTCTCTCTCTTTGTTCTTCAATACCATGTTCTTCATGATCTTCATGGAGATCTATCCGATGTAATACTCTTTTGCGGTGTGTTTGTCGAGATCCGATGAATTGTGGGTTTATGATCAGATTATCTATGAATATTATTTGAATCTTCTCTGAATTCTTATATGCATGATTTCATATCTTTGCAAGTGTCTTCGAGTTATTGGTTTGGTTTGGCCAACTAGATTGGTAATTCTTGCAATGGGAGAAGTGCTTGGTTTTGGGTTCAATCTTGCGGTGTCCTCACCCAGTGACAAAGTAGGGGTAGCGAGGCACGTATTTGTATTGTTGCCATCGAGGATAAAAAGATGGGGTTTTCATCATATTGCTTGAGTTTATCCCTCTACATCATGTCATCTTACTTAATGCGTTACTCTGTTCTTCATGAACTTAATACTCTAGATGCAGGCAGGAGTCGGTCGATGTGTGGAGTAATAGTAGTAGATGCAGAATCGTTTCGGTCTACTTGACACGGACGTGATGCCTATATGCATAATCATTGCCTTGGATATCGTCATAACTATGCACTTTTCTATCAATTGCTCGACAGTAATTTGTTCACCCACCGTATTATTTTCCTTCAAGAGAGAAGCCTCTAGTGAAACCTATGGCCCCCGGGTCTATTTTCCATATTATATTTTCAGATCTATAAACCAAAAATACCAAAAATACTTTGCTGCAATCTTTTTACTTTTGTTTTACTTTCCGTTTTAGTAATCTTCTATATCTATCTCTATCAGATCTCATCCTTGCAAGTAACCGTGAAGGGATTGACAACCCCTTTATAGCGTTGGGTGCAAGTGTTTGATTATTTGTGTAGGTACATCTATTGGGGACTTGCTTGTATCTCCTACTGGATTGATACCTTGGTTCTCAACAACTGAGGGAAATACTTATCTACATTGCTGCATCACCCTTTCCTCTTCAAGGGAAAACCAACGCAAGCTCAAGAAGTAGCAGCTTCTCTCATGAGTATAGCACACGGTGGGCGAACAAATTACAGTGGGGCAATTGATAGAAGATCAAATAATCATGACGATATCCAAGGCGATTATCATTATATATGCATCACGTCCAAGATTAGTAGACCGAAATTATTCTGCATCTACTACTATTACTCCACACATCGACCGCTATCCAGCATGCATCTAGTGTATTAAGTTCATGGAAAAACGGAGTAATGCAATAAGAACGGTGACATGATGTAGACAAGATCTATTCATGTAGGAATAGACCCCATCTTATTATCCTTAATAGCAACGATACATGCGTGCCTCGCTGCCCCTTCTGTCACTGGGAGAGGACACCGCAAGATTGAACCCATCACAAAGCACCTCTTCCCATGGCAAGAAAAATCGATCTAGTTGGCCTAACTAAACCAAAGATTCAAAGAAGAAATACGAGGCTATAAGTAATCATGCATATAAGAGATCAAAGAAGACTCAAATAATATTCATGGATAGAAACTGATCATGAGCTCAAAATTCATCGGATCCCAACAAACACACCACAAAAGTCATTACATCAAATACATCTCCAAGAGACCATTGTATTGAGAATCAAAATAGAGAGATAAAGCCATCTAGCTACTGCCTACGGACCCGTAGGTCTATGGTGGACTACTCACGCATCATCGAAGAAGCACCAATGAGGATGATGAACCCCTCCGTGATGGTGTTAGATTGGATCTCGCGGTTCTGGAACTTGCAGCGGCTGGATGTATTTTTCGTCGACTCCTTTAGGGTCTCTGGACTATTTGGGTATTTATAGAGCTCAGAGGCGGTGGAGAAGGTTCCCGAGGCGGCCACAACCCACCAGGGCGCGCCTGGGCCCCCTGGCGCGCCCTGGTGTCTTGTGGGCGGCCTGGGCTCCCTCCTGGTTACCTTCTTTGGCCCACTGGCCTCCTTCTGGTCCAAAAAATCTCCAAAAAGTTTCTTCGCGATTGGACTCCGTTTGGTACTGATATTCTGTGAAGTAAAAAACAAGCAAAAAACAACAACTGGCACTTGGCACTATGTCAATAGGTTAGTCCCAAAAAATGACATAAATTTGCTATAAAATGATTGTAAAACATCCAAGAATGATAACATAACAGGATGGAACAAGCAAAAATTATACATACGTTGGAGACGTATCAATCCGCCATCGCGCATAGTTCGGGTAATTGTCGACGGACCTTGAACTATACCGTTTGCGATTCATGCATCGCACACAGTTTTGTCAAAGGTACTATGATTTATCTGTAGTCTTTGGAACTTCCTGCAGTAGTGGAGCTTTGGAGTCCCTAGATATTTAATGACTGATGGTGGTTCACCTTATCATCCTCAATCTAGTGGTCAAGTTGAATTGAGCAATAGAGAAATACATTAATTTTGCAAAAGATCGTTAATAGATCAAGGAAGAATTGGTCTAAGAAATTGGATAATGCATTGTGGGCATATAGAGCTGCTTATAAAAACCCTATGGGTATGTCCCCATAAAAATTGGTTTATGGAAAAGCATGTCACTTACCTCTTGAGCTAGAACGTAAGGCTTATTGGGCAATTAAAGAACTTAATTATGATTTTAAACTTGCCGGTGAGAAGAGGCTTTTTGACATTAGCTCCTTAGATGAATGGAGAACACATGCCTGTGAGAATGCCAAGTTGTTTGAAGAAAAAATTAAAATATGGCATGACAAAAGAATTCAAAAACGAGAATTTAAAATCGGGGATAAAGTTCTATTGTACAATTCTCATTTAAGATTTTTAGCAGGAAAACTTCTCTCCAAATGGGAAGGACCCTATATTGTCGAAGAGGCTTATCATTCTGGAGCTATCAAAATCAACAACACCGAGGGCAATAATCTAAAGACAGTTAATGGGTAAAGAATTAAACATTATATTGCAGGTACACCCATTAATGTTGAAACCAATATTATTCAAACAATTACACTGGTGGAATACCCAGAAGCGACCTTCGGGAATGCTCCAGAACCCTGAAAAGGAAGACATATGTGATACACTCGTCCGAGGACAAGTTCTATGAGAAGTTCATCAACCCCTATCTCCCGGAAGTGATGAAGCACCCTCAAACCATTGAGATGCGTGAGAGGGTGCTTCACATCCGGGACATGCAAGGACCGAGGAAGGATGGAAGCGAGAAGGTCAGGCTTCAAGCGGTGGAGCAGGAAATCTTCAAGTGCCAAGGGATTGTGGAATGAGGACTCAGTGCTAACCACTCTATGATCATGTATTTTATTCAAGAGCATAAGTTGGATAGCAAGGATATTGGAGAAGCTATCTTCAAGCTTCATGAACGGATCGATCATCTCCAAGCACAAATTTATGACATGCAAAATAAAAAATGTGAGTATGAATCCAGAATTAAAAGGATGAGCCTAGCTACAGATTTAAGGATTCTATAGACCCGCTCTTCTTTCTTCTATGGGGAGCCAATGCCTTGGAAGACGGAGTACAAATCTACTTCTTCATCATCACCATCGTTACTAAAGAAAGAAACTTGAGTACATGGATATGGGCACCACCCTTAGCTTGTTCCAAGCTTGGGGGAGGTGCCCGGGTATCGTATCACCATCACTTTCACTATTATTATCTATATTAGTTTGATCTTGAGTTATTTCGTGATAAGAAGAATAAAGTTTTAGTATGGTTTAGTTTTGACTATTTGCTTTGTGATCTATCTATCTATGTAAGCGTGTGTGAGAGTTATATAATAAAGATTAGTCTAAGTTTTGATGATTTATCTTCTTGTTTTAATAGTAGCAATGAAAAGAAAAATGAATATGAAAAATATATATGCTAATCCCAGGAAGAGTAATGACTTCACATATAGAAAGTATAGTTGATAAAATTTGTTGAAAGTCAGCAAACATAGCATTGGTCATTGATTGCAATTCATGAAAAAATTAATGAAGGAAGAGAGGCCTCACATATAAATACACTATCTTCGACGTCTTTTATGATTGTGAGCCCTCATTAAATATTTTAATCAAATAAGTTGATGTTGGACAAGGAAGATAACGTGATGAGTTATGTTTTCTTATATTCACATAGAAGTTATATTGTCATGGATCCTCTAATATGTGGTGCTTGCCCCTGATCGTTTGCTAGCCAAAATTCTACACTAAGTAGAGATACTACTTGGGCATCCAAAACCCTTAAACCCAGTTTCTTGTCATGAGAGAATACGATCCTTCAAGTAAGTTGTTATCGATGCAAAAAAAGCAATAAAAATTGCTCCTAAATAATGTATGATCTATTATTGCAAGGGAAATAAACTTTGCTCGATCTTGTGATGGTGAAGGAATAAAAGAGATAGACTGCATAATAAAGGTAGCTATCACAAGGGGAAATGTAAAGTGATGTTTCTTTGCATTAAGAGTTTGCACATCCAAAAACAAAAAGCGCATGACAACCTCTTTTTCCCTCTACGAAGGGCCTATACTGTAATGTTTCATTATGTTTAATTTTTATGCACTTGTCATTAGTGTTATCTTTCATTTCTTAATTACTCTCTAACTAGCAAGCATCATGTGGTGGGGAAAGATCCAAGCACATATATCCAGTTGAATGTAGGTGATCATGAATTATTATTGTTGACAATTATCTCTGAGATAAGTAAGTTGGGAGGTGAAAACAGTAAACCCCTATCTTCCTCTATGTTTGATAGAAACATTTGCTCTAAGAATATGCCATGAGTGTCAGCAATCATAGAAGACTATATGATTGTTGAGTATGTGGAACTTTCTATAACAAAAGCTCTTACATAGTCTCTTCCTGAAAGTGTGATGAATTGTAATTGCTTCAATGACTAAGAACATAGTTTGTTTTTTTCAAGAAAATTTATGATTTATACTTCAACAACATGAATGAATTATTACTTGATTATGTGAAGCTATATGACAAATACTTGTTGTTATGGTAAGAATCATGATGCTTTCATGTCCGTATTTTGTTTTTATTGACACCTCGCTCTCTCTAAGAATGTGGTCATGATTATCAAGTTCGGCTTTCGCTTGAGGACAAGCGAGGTCTAAGCTTGGGGGAGTTGATACGTCCATTTTGCATCACTAGTCATCAACCCGTGCAACTGCACGGGCTAGGATTTAAAAATATATTTAAATGACAACCATTCCACATGAATCTTTTATAATTCAAAATATAGCAAAACATAAAAAATCATTTTAAAAGACTATTATTAAATCTTTGCAGTAGTATTTGTAATATGGAAAGGAAAGATTTATTCCTTGGATTTAATACATAGTTTGGTGGGCCTTGTTAGTTTAGATAACATCAAGTATCGATCGAATTAATCGGCTATCTCAAAGAGCTAATATTAGGTATTAAATTCCTACAGAGCGACAAAGAATATTTGAAGTGATTTTAGAGGGGATCCATCATTTTAAGATAGTATAGGTTTAGGTGTTAATCTAAATATGTTTACAATGCTGATAAAAGGTGAAATCATCATGAACTAATCAAAAAGATTAAAATTATCTATTTGACACTATAAACCAATGACTAAAGAACGTCAAAGAAGAAAAAACACATGGATGGTGGTCTCAATACATTCGGTTGGACCTATAAATTTGGCAACCACATCCTTTCGTGCAATAAACATGTCCCATAGTTCTAATATATACACATTTGAGGTACTAAACTGTATGGATCTGCATTAAAAAAATTAGAAGAACAACGACGATGGTAACATTCTTCCATCCAATCCCAAGAAGACAATTAGTATGATAAGAGTGTAGTTTAGTCCAACCTATGTATCACCGGAAAATTTATAGTGATGAAACAAAACAGCTCCCATGTGACTCCAAACATAAACTTGTCATCCATTCATCACTAAATCCAGTTGGCAATAGAATCTATCAAATAGAGATAGAATATCCAACTAACAATTAGTAGCAAAAAATGCATCGACAACTTTTTTAGTGGAGTGTGTAGCACCACGGGTTAGCATACGTATACACCAGAAAAAAAAATCTTTCTCCAGGAATAAATATGTAATATTCCAACGCTGACAGGTCCAGAAAAAATAGAGTCGACCATTATACTCACACAAAAAACCAATGTCATTGGAGTTACTGTTTTGTAGAAATGGATGTGGAACCTCCCAGATACCTCCCAACACATGCAAATCTGTTGCTCTTCTAATACCTAGTAGCATGGTATTAGCAAAATAAAAAAATATCACAACTTCAAATAATAAACATATATGAGACCCTCCAGTACATAATTTCTGAATCTGGCTAGTGTGCCATTAGCATACACGACATGACATTATTTGTGAACCATTTGCATCCTTCAAAACATAGTGCTTCAGTAATGAATCAAAATATTACATCCAAATTGCTTGGTATTATCATCTAAAATGTGAGTAACTGCCGACTCTTGTTAATTCAACAGAAAAACAGAACTCGCAAACACTACTACGGGGTTTATGTGCTGCCACTGGAGGAGATGCAGATTACCCCTTCTGGTTCTCCTCCACTTCCTATAGTGTATGAACTGGGCATGAGCGGTGTGCTGAATTGTTCATAGATGGACATTTGTTAATCCAGTTTATTGGGGGTTTGTAGAAAACTGAATGGTTTGTAGAATGGTTTGTAGAATAGAGTAGGCACTACAGGAATCAGGTTCTTTGCCGTCTGCCATGGCGGACGGAAAAGGCACAACAACGGACGGCAAAGAACTATGCTGTCCGCCAGCGGACGGCTAAATTTTGGGCCGAATAAACTCCGGCAAAGAGGTCCTTTGCCGTCTGCCTATGCACAGCGGACGGCAAAGATTATTTTGTTGGGGAACGTTGCATGGGCAACAAAAAATTTCCTACGCACACACAAGATCTATCCATGGTGATGAGCATCTACGAGAGGGAGAGTTAATCTACATACCCTTGTAGATCCCTAAGCGGAAGCATTAAGAAACGCGGTTGATGTAGTCGAACGTCTCCGCGATCCAAATCGCAAGTCGTCCCTCGATCCGATCATGAACTAGTGCCGAACGGACGGCACCTCCGCGTTCAACACACGTACGGCTTGATGACGCCTTCACCTCCTCGATCCAGCGAGCGATGATGAAGTAGTAGACGAGTTCCGGCAGCATGACGGCGTGGTGATGGTGGTGAGGAACAATCTCTGCAGGGCTTCGCCAAGCACTACGGAGATTATGACAGGAGGAACTAGAGGGTTAGGGTTGCCGGCACACGGCTTGGGAAATCTTGATGTGTCCCGTGTGTTAGCTCTGCCCCTCTATTTATATGTTGAGCCCTGGGGTCTAAACTTGGAGAGAAAGCCTCCACAAGGTTGGTTTTGCCCGCACAAGGTCGGTTTGGCCCGCACGGAAAGAGTCCAACGCGGATTCCAGCAGTATCGCGTACAAGCGGTAGTACCGCTCACGAGAGGTAGTACCGCTTGAGCGGTAGTATCACTTCACACAAGCGGTAGTACCGCTTACGCGGTAGTACTGCCTTACCAGCGGTAGTACCGCTTAAGGCAGCAGCAAAACTTCCTTTTGCACTTTCCAATACCTCGTGGTCTTTACCCCTTTGGCTCATATAAAGTGTTGCTGCACCCGAACACTTCGGTAAACATCCGGAACCCCTTCCGGTGAATTCCGGAACCCTTCCGGAGATCAAAACACTATTATCACATATATCAATCTTTACCTCCGGACTCTTCCGGAGATCCTCGTCATGTCCGGGATCTTATCCGGGACTCCGAACAACCTTCGATCACCAACAAAATAACTCAACTATACTAATCATCACCAAACGTTAAGTGTGTAGACCCTGCGGGTTCGAGAACTATGTAGACATGACCGAGACACCTCTATGATCAATAACCAATAGCGGGACCTGGATGCCCATATTGGCTCCTACATATTCTACGAAGATCTTTATCGGTCGAACCTCTATGTCAAGGATTCAGTTAATCCCGTATGCTGTTCCCTTTGTTCTTCGGTATGTTACTTGCCCGAGATTCGATCGTTGGTATCTCTATACCTAGTTCAATCTCATTACTGGCAAGTCTCTTTACTCGTTCCGTAATACAAGATCTTGTGGCTAACACTTTAGTCACATTGCTTGCAAGGCTCATTGTGATGTTGTATTACCGAGTGGGCCCTGAGATACCTCTCCGTCACACGGAGTAACAAATCCCAGTCTTGATCCATGCCAACCCAACAGACACCCTCGGAGATACCTGTAGAGCATCTTTATAGTCACCCAGTTACGTTGCGACGTTTGATACACACAAGGTATTCCTCCGGTGTCAGTGAGTTGCACGATCTCATGGTCATAGGAACAGATACTTGACATGCAGAAAACAATAGCAATAAACTGACATGATCATATGCTACGTTTATAGTTTGGGTCTTGTCCATCACATCATTCTCCTAATGATGTGATCCCATTATCAAATGACATCTTATGTCCATGGCCAGGAAACCTTCACCATCTTTTGATCAACGAGCTAGTCAACTAGAGGCTTACTAGGGACACAGTGTTGTTTATGTACCCACACATGTATTTCAGTTTCTAATCAATACAATTATAGCATGGATAATAAACGATTATCATGAACAAGGAAATATAATAATAACTAATTTATTATTGCCTCTAGGGCATATTTCCAACAGTCTCCCACTTGCACTAGAGTCAATAATCTAGTTCACAACACTATGTGATTTACATTGTAATGAATCGAACACCCATGCAGTTCTGGTGTTGTTCATGTTTAGCCCTTGGAAGAGGTTTAGTCATCGGATCTGCAACATTCAGATCTGTGTGTACTTTGCAAATATTTATGTCGTCCTCCTTGATGTAATCGCGGATGGAATTGAAACGTCGCTTTATGTGTCTGGTCCTCTTGTGAAATCTTGGTTCCTTGGCTAGAGCAATGGCACCAGTATTATCACAAAACAGAGTCATTGGGTTAAGCCCACTAGGCACTACTCCAAGATCTGTCATGAACTCCTTCATCCAGACACCTTCCTTCGCCGCCTCCGAGGCAGCGATGTACTCCGCTTCGCATGTAGAATCAGCTACCACGCTTTGCTTGGAACTGCACCAGCTAACCGCACCCCCATTAAAAATAAATACGTATCCGGTTTGCGACTTAGAGTCATCCGGATCAGTGTCAAAGCTTGCATCGACGTAACCCTTTACGACGAGCTCTTGATCACCTCCATAAACGAGAAACATGTCCTTAGTCCTTTTCAGGTATTTCAGGATATTCTTGACCGCCGTCCAGTGTTCCACTCCTGGATCACTTTGAAACCTTCCGGCCATACTTATGGCAAGGCTGACATCGGGTCTTGTGCACAGCATTGCATACATGATAGAGCCTATGGCTGAGGCATAGGGGACGGCACTCATCTTTTCTCTATCTTCTGCAGTCACTGGGCATTGAGTCTTACTCAACTTCACACCTTGCAATACAGGCAAGAACCCCTTCTTGGACTGATCCATTTTGAACTTCTTCAAAACTTTGTCAAGGTATGTGCTTTGTGAAAGTCCTATTAAGCGTCTCGATCTATCTCTATAGATCTTGATGCCTAATATGAAAGCAGCTTCTCCTAGGTCCTTCATTGAAAAACTCTTGTTCAAATATTCCTTCACGCTTTCCAACATTTCTATATTGTTTCCAATCAGTAATATGTCATCCACATATAATATTAGAAACGCTATAGAGCTCCCACTCACTTTCTTGTAAATACAAGCTTCTCCGTAAACTTGTATAAACTCGAACGCTTTGATCACCTCATCAAAGCGAAGATTCCAACTCCGAGATGCTTGCACCAGTCCATAAATGGATCGCTAGAGTTTGCAAACTTTGTCAGCATTCTCTGGATCGACAAAACCTTCTGGTTGCATCATATACAACTCTTCCTTAAGGAAACTGTTAAGGAATGTTATTTTGACATCCATCTGCCAAATTTCATAATCGAAAAAGGCAGCTATTGCTAACATGATTCTGACGGACTTAAGCATCGCTACGGGTGAGAAGGTCTCATCGTAGTCAACTCCTTGAACTTGTGAAAAACCCTTTGCCACAAGTCGAGCTTTATAGACGGTGCATTACCGTCCGCGTCCGTCTTCCTCTTAAAGATCCATTTGTTCTGAATGGCCTTACGCCCTTCAGGTAATACTTCCAAAGTCCACACTTTGTTTTCATACATGGATCCCATCTCGGATTTCATGGCCTCTAACCACTTCTCGGAATCTGGGCCCATCATCGCTTCTCCATAGCTCGTAGGTTCATCGTTGTCCAACAACATGACCTCTAAGACAGGGTTGCCGTACCACTCAGTAGCAGTACGTGTCCTTGTCGACCTACGAGGTTCGATAGCAACTTGATCCAAAGCTTCATGATCATCATCATTAACTTCTTCTGCAGCTGATGTAGGCTCTACAGAAACATCTTTCTGCGCTGCGCTACTTTCAGGTTGAAGTAAAGGTTCAACAACCTCATCAAGTTCTATCTTCCTCCCACTCAATTCTTTCGAGAGAAACTCTTTCTCAAGAAACGTCCCATTTTTAGCGACAAACATTTTGCCTTCGGATCTGAGGTAGAAGGCATACCCAACTGTCTCTTTTGGGTATCCTATGAAGACGCATTTCTCCGCTTTGGGTTCCAGCTTTAAGAAACGACAGCTTTGGCTTCTTGCCAAACCAAAGTTCATATGGCGTCGTCTCAACGGATTTCAATGGTGCCCTATTTAAAGTGAATGCAGCTGTCTCTAATGCATAACCCCAAAACGATAGTGGCAAATCGGCAAGAGACATCATAGATCGCACCATATCCAATAAGGTTCGATTATGACGTTCGGACACACCATTATGCTGTGGTGTTCCAGGCGGTGTCAGTTGTGAAACAATTCCACATTGTCTTAAGTGACTGCCAAACTCATAACTCAGCTATTCTCCTCCTCGATCAGATCGTAGGAATTTAATCTTCTTGTTACGATGATTCTCAACTTCACTCTGAAATTGTTTGAACTTTTCAAATGTTTCAGACTTGTGTTTCATTAAGTAAATATACCCATATCTACTTAAGTCATCAGTGAAGGTGAGAAAGTAACAATAACCACCGCGCGCCTCAATGCTCATCGGACCGCACACATCAGTATGTATGATTTCCAATAAGTCACTTGCCCGTTCCATTGTTCCAGAGAACGGCGTTTTAGTCATATTGCCCATGAGGCATGGCTCGCATGTGTCAAGTGATTCAAAATCAAGTGACTCCAAAAGTCCATCAGCATGGAGCTTCCTCATGCGTTTTATGCCAATATGACCTAAACGGCAGTGCCACAGGAAAGTGATATTATCATTATCAATTCTACATCTTTTGGCATCAATGTTATGAACATGTGTATCATTACTATCGAGATTCAATAAGAATAAACCCCTCACTTCGGGTGCATGACCATAAAAGATATTACTCATATAAATAGAACAACCATTATTCTCTGATTTAAATGAGTAACCGTCTCGCAATAAACAAGATCCAGATATAATGTTCATGCTTAACGCAGGCACCAAATAACATTTATTCAGGTTCATCACTAATCCCGATGGTAATCGAAGAGCGAGCGTGCCGACGGCGATCACATCAACCTTGGAACCATTTCCCACGCGCATCGTCACTTCATCCTTTGCCAGCCTCCGTCTATTCTGCAGTTCCTGTTTAGAGTTGCAAATGTGAGCAACCGCACCGGTATCAAATACCCAGGCACTACAACGAGAGTTGGTAAGGTACACATCAATAACATGTATATCATATATACCTTGTTTTTTGTTGGCCGCCTTCTTGTCAGCCAAATACTTGGGGCAGTTCCGCTTCCAGTGTCCAGTTCCCTTGCAATGAAAGCACACAGTTTCTGGTTTGGGTCCAGCCTTGGGTTTCTTCACGGGAGGAGCAACTGCTTTGCCACTCTTCTTGGAGTTACCCTTCTTACCCTTGCCATTTTTCTTGAAACTAGTGGTTTTATTGACCATCAACACTTGATGCTTCTTCTGAATTTCAGACTCAGCGACTTTCAGCATCGCAAACAGCTCGGCGACTGACTTGTTCATCCCGTGCATGTTATAGTTCAACACGAAGCTCTTGTAGCTAGGTGGCAATGATTGAAGAACTCTGTCAGTGATAGCCTCTGGCGGAAGGGGCATCCCCAATTCAGCCAGACGGGTGGAGTACCCAGACATTCTGAGTATGTGATCACTGATAGACCCGTTCTCCTCCATCTTGCAAGCATAGAACTTATCGGAGATCTCATACCTCTCGATCTGGGCATTCTTCTGAAAGATAAACTTCAACTCCTGGAACATCTCATATGCTCCATGACGTTCAAAACGTCTTTGAAGTCCCGGTTCTAAGCCATACAATATTGCACATTGAACTATTGAGTAATCTTCAGAACGAGCCTGCCAGGCGTTCACAACGTCTAGAGACTCAACTGGAGCGGGTGGATCACCAAGCGGTGCATCAAGGACATAAGCTTTCTGGGAAGCCGTAAGGATAATCCTTAGATTACGGGCCCAGTCCACAAAGTTACTTCCATCATCTTTCAACTTAGCTTTCTCTAGGAACGCATTAAAATTCAGGGGTGCTACTGCGCGAGCCATGATCTACAACATAAATATAGCAAAGACAACTTAGACTATTGTTCAAGATAATGAGTTTAGTTAATCATATTACTTAAAAACTCCCACTCAAATTGACATCCCTCCGGTCATTCGAGTGTAACATGATCCAAATCCACCAACTCAAGTCCGATCATCACGTGAGTTAAGGTGGTTTCAATGGTGAACATCTTCATGTTGATCATATCTACTATATGACTCATGTTCGACCTTTCGGTCTCTTGTGTTCCGAGGCCATGTCTGTACATGCTAGGCTCGTCAAGTTTAACCCGAGTGTTCCGCACGTGCAACACTGGCTTGCACCCGTTGTATGCGAACGTAGAGTCTATCACACCCGATCATCACGTGGTGTCTCGAAACGACGAACTTTCGCAACGGTGCACACTCGGGGAGAACACAATTTTATCTTGAAATTTAAGTGACGGATCACCTTATAATGCTACCGTCGTCCTAAGCAAAATAAGATGCATAAAAGGATTAACATCACATGCAAATCATAAGTGACATGATATGGCCATGAACTTGTGCTTTTGATCTCCATCTTCAAAGCACCGGCATGATCTCCATCGTCACCGGCATGACACCATGATCTCCATCATCTTGATCTCCATCAACGTGTCGCCATGAGGTTGTCGCGCCGACTATTGCTTCCATGACTATAGCTAACTCATAGCGATAAAGTAAAGCAAAAACGGAGAAAATAATTAAAGACAACTCTATGGCTCCTGTCAGTTGCCGTACTCATCGACATGCAAGTCGGGATATTCTATACAACACATGATCATCTCATACATCACATATATCTCATCATGAAATTGGCCATATCACATCACAACATACCCTGCAAAAACAAGTTAGACGTCATCTAATTGTTGTTGCAAGTTTTACGTGGCTGCTACGGGTATCTAGCAAGAACGATTCTTACCTACGCAAAAACCACAACGATGATATAAAAATTGCTTTTCAACCTTCTCAAGGACCGCCTTTGTCAAATCCGATCCGACTAAAGTGGGAGAAATAGACACCCGCTAGCCATCTTTATGCAACGAAGTTACATGTCAGTTGAAGGAACCGGTCTCTCGTAAGCGTACGAGTAATGTTGGTCCGAGCCGCTTCATCCCACAATACCGCCGAAACAAGAAAAGACCAAGGGAGGAAGCAATCTGAATATCAACGCCCACAAAACCCTTTTGTTTTCTACTCGAGATCTCATCTACACATAGACCTAGCTCAGATGCCACTGTTGAGGAACGTTGCATGGGAAACAAAAAATTTCCTACGCACACACAAGATCTATCCATGGTGATGAGCATCTACGAGAGGGAGAGTGACTCTACATACCCTTGTAGATCGCTAAGCGGAAGCGTTAAGAAACGCGGTTGATGTAGTCGAACGTCTCCGCGATCCAAATCGCAAGTCGTCCCTCGATCCGATCACGAACTAGTGCCGAACGGACGGCACCTCCGCGTTCAACAAACGTACGGCTTGATGACGCCTTCACCTCCTCGATCCAGCGAGCGATGATGAAGTAGTAGATGAGTTCCGGCAGCACGACGGCGTGGTGATGGTGGTGAGGAACAATCTCTGCAGGGCTTCGCCAAGCACTACGGAGATTATGACGGGAGGAACTAGAGGGTTAGGGTTGCCGGCACACGGCTTGGGAAATCTTGATGTGTCCCGTGTGTTAGCCCTGCCCCTCTATTTATATGTTGAGCCCTGGGGTCTAAACTTGGAGAGAAAGCCTCCACAAGGTCGGTTTTGCCCGCACAAGGTCGGTTTGGCCCGCACGGAAAGAGTCCAACTCGGATTCCAGCAGTATCGCGTACAAGCGGTAGTACCGCTCACGAGCGGTAGTACCGCTTGAGCGGTAGTACCGCTTCACACAAGCGGTAGTACCGCTTACGCGGTAGTACTGCCTTACCAGCGGTAGTACCGCTTAAGGCAGCAGCAAAACTTCCTTTTGCACTTTCCAATACCTCGTGGTCTTTACCCCTTTGGCTCATATAAAGTGTTGCTGCACCCGAACACTTCGGTAAACATCCCGAACCCCTTCCGGTGAATTCCGGAACCCTTCCGGAGATCAAAACACTATTATCACATATATCAATCTTTACCTCCGGACTCTTCCGAAGATCCTCGTCATGTCCGGGATCTTATCCGGGACTCCGAACAACCTTCGGTCACCAACAAAATAACTCAACTATACTAATCGTCACCAAACGTTAAGTGTGTAGACCCTGCGGGTTCGAGAACTATGTAGACATGACCGAGACACCTCTACGATCAATAACCAATAGCGGTATCTGGATGCCCATATTGGCTCCTACATATTCTACGAAGATCTTTATCGGTCGAACCTCTATGTCAAGGATTCAGTTAATCCCGTATGCTGTTCCCTTTGTTCTTCGGTATGTTACTTGCCCGAGATTCGATCGTCGGTATCTCTATACCTAGTTCAATCTTGTTACTGGCAAGTCTCTTTACTCGTTCCGTAATACAAGATCTCGTGGCTAACACTTTAGTCACATTGCTTGCAAGGCTCATTGTGATGTTGTATTACCGAGTGGGCCCTGAGATACCTCTCCGTCACACGGAGTAACAAATCCCAGTCTTGATCCATGCCAACCCAACAAACACCCTCGGAGATACCTGTAGAGCATCTTTATAGTCACCCAGTTACGTTGCGACGTTTGATACACACAAGGTATTCCTCCGGTGTCAGTGAGTTGCACGATCTCATGGTCATAGGAACAGATACTTGACATGCAGAAAACAATAGCAATAAACTGACACGATCATATGCTACGTTTATAGTTTGGGTCTTGTCCATCACATCATTCTCCTAATGATGTGATCCCGTTATCAAATGACATCTTATGTCCATGGCCAGGAAACCTTCACCATCTTTTGATCAACGAGCTAGTCAACTAGAGGCTTACTAGGGACACAGTGTTGTTTATGTACCCACACATGTATTTGAGTTTCCAATCAATACAATTATAGCATGAATAATAAACGATTATCATGAACAAGGAAATATAATAATAACTAATTTATTATTGCCTCTAGGGCATATTTCCAACATATTTGCCGTCAGTCTACAGATGGCAACGACCCCGGACGGCGTAGTGTTCACGTTAGCACCGTTAAGTGGCTAACGGCCCCCACCAAAGTCTTTGCCGTTAGCCCCCGGGCAGTAAACACTCAGTCCTTTGCCGTCTGCTATGGCCGGCCCCCACCAAAGCCTTTGCCGTCTGCCCCGGACGGCCCCACACAAACCCTTTGTCGTCCGTCCCCCGCTATGCCGACGGCCACCATCGGCAAAGAAGCCGCCCTTTGCCGTCCGCCACCCGCTATGCCGACGGCCACCGTCGGCAAAGAAGCCACCCTTTGCCGTCCGCCCCCGGACGACAAAGAAGCCAAATGGCCCCCGGCCTGGCGCTCCCAGGTTTAGCAGGTGGCTGCCACGTGTCCTCTTTGCCGACGGCGGCCATCGGCATAGCGGTCTTTGCCGTCCGGGGCAGACGGCAAAGAGGCTGTATTGCCTCTTTTTTTGTTTGTTTTTGTTATATTCAACAATCTTCACAAGCAAATATATGATATGTATATATATATTTCACAGCAACAATATCCCTGTCATATGGATATGATCAACCAACAATTATACCAAATTAAAAGTATCAAATGTCATATTGTTCACCATATTACATTAGTTTCATCCATACATACATAGTATCATACATAGGTAGAAAGTTTCATGTAAGTTCATCGATACAAAATGAAAACAGAAAGTAAACACTAGCACTACATCAAAGCAAGCTGTCGTGAACTCAATTAAATCTGCAAAATTGGAAATAAGAAAGTTAGAATAAGAATACTAGAAGAAGTAGAAGATCTAGAAGAAGAAGATGATGATGAAGCATTTTTCTTCTCTCTCTTTCTCCTCTTGTTTTTCTTCTTCTTATTGCTTATTTGTGTCATTTTAGAGCTAACCTAGGTAATTATCACATTTTTGACCTAACTACGCTTATTGTGTCATTTTGCAAGAAAATAAGCTAAGTCCATGGCATCTATGAGGTTACCAAGTCTATTATGTCATTTTTGAGTTAACTAAGCTTATTATGTCATTGTGGAGGAAACAATGCTAAGTATAGGTCATTTTAGAGCTAACTTAGGTACAATATGTCATTTTGGAGGTAAGTAAGCTTACTATGTGTTTTTAGAGGAAACAAAGCTAACTTAGGTAAAATATGACATTTGTCTAAGTGCTAAGTTTGTCTTTGTGCTAAGTTTGTCTAAGTGCTAAGTTTGTCTTTGTTTGAGAAAATGAGCCAAGTAAGTGGCATATTACGGCTTACCGTCCTCGTCATCACGCAGGTGAAGCACCGGGGTTGCTCGGGCCGGTGTCAGCTGGAGCACTACTTGGCCCTGGAGAAGGATCGTGCGATGCGGCTCGGGAGTTATGTTGTACCAAAGATCATTTGCGTTAGCACGATGACGCTGAAACGTTAAGACTAGTAACTAATGAACATTGAAATGAAACTCACCGTTCCAGCCGTGGTAATGACTGGCATCGGCGGAGGGGTCTGGCCGGTCTTCTCGCACAAAGTCTGCACATTTGGTTTTGACAAGTCAATCATATTGGTTATTAATGAAAAGAACATGTAGTGCATGATTTGGCTAATATGAAGAAGAAACTTACCATGATGAGCTCGTACATGGCCCGGTTAGACGCATCGTTCCGTGCCCTCTCCTCCTCCAACAACCTAGCCATCCTCTCCTCCAAATCCCTCTTCTCCTCCGCCGCCTGCCGGGTCTGTTCCGCCAGAAGCGCCTGGGTTGTCTCTCTCTCTTTCTGCAGAGCAGCCTGCAACACAACTCCTCGTTAGCATTGTAATCATCTTTGTTCGCACACACAATGTAATGGAGGAAAGCTATCTGAGTCCGTATGACTAACCTCGATGGCGAGCTGGACTGGCCGTGGACGAGGCGTCATCTCAGGACAGGAGCTCGTTTGGCGCGCCTTGATCTGCCGGAGAGTGCGCGAAGACCGTATAAGTCCATCTCCAATGGCTATCGAGCCATGGGGCCTCCCGTCGCCAGCTATCATCACCAGGTCTGGATCAATAGGATGCTAGCTCGGGTTGAAGTCCTCCCCATTCACCGCCTTCCCCACATCTCTGTACCTCACGAGCTTGTTGTGGGAGGAGATGTTGGTGAAGTTCTGGGGATTATCGGGGTCAGACTCAGAGAATGCCTTGGCCTTCTTGTACGAGACAGTATGGGCCATGGCATAGAGGTCGTACACATGTGGCACCTCCGTCTTATTGTAATGCGCCTACAAGAGAGGAACAAAGTATTAATAAAGGGGTCAAGCTAGCATCAAAAAATGAATTGCAGGAATCATGAAGCAAACTACGTACCCAGTTCCGCCCGAACTGAAATAAGTTGGCGCTGCCTTGATGGTGTGGCACACCTTTCATTTGGGCACGCCGTTCCTTGGCATCGTCGTGGACGGCTCGCCATTCGTCAGAGCACCACTCATTCACCAACGCCTCCCAACAATCCATCTTATCCGCACACCATCTCGGGGGCACCTAAGTTAGTAAAGAGAAATTTGAGAGCTACGCCTACGAATCAAAGCAAGGAAACTAAGTACAAGGCCTTAAGAATAGATAATTACCTTCATGTACTACTCCTTGTCCAGAAACTTTCGGCGGGACAACGACTTGTCCTTCTTAATACACCGCGAGGCGTAGTAGTCTCGAACAGCCTATACCCGAGCCTCGTGCCGTAAGTTCTGTAGTAGGCGCCTGCACTCGTAATCGATAAGCTTTGCCGCGGCCTCCTCGTATCCCTCCTCACACCTGTAGAAGGTCTGCAATCAAACGAGACAACACTGATTAGTACAATAAATAGCTATTATTGATTTTTAATTGTGTAAAGGAGAAATTACCCAGAACTTTCTGATCACCATGTCGGCCCTCGTGTGGCACAACACATCGTCGATCATCTCCTCCGGCGGGGCCGGGGCAGCCAAGTAGTGCTCCCATTTCAATCCTAACTCTGGAAGCTGACCCTCGCCGGGCAACGTGACAAACCCCGGGAAGTTATGCCGTAAAAGCACACCAAGGATGGAGTTGGGCCTGCGGACATCCTTGGCGTGAATCCAACCCCTGCAGTATGACAACGCATTAGATATGTGAAGAAACATGAAGGCAAAAGGTTTAAAAAGAGTAAATGCACTTACTTCAGCGACTCAGGCCTAATCGGCCACCTCTGCTCGCGGGTCGCCGGCACGGGCGGGAGCCATGTACACCCACGCTGGTAGACGATGGCCCCCTCAGCCACCTCGTCCCCGCTATCAGAAAGCTGATCCCCGCCACCATCAGCATGGCCACTCGGCTTCGGCTGATGCAGATCCGGCCAGGTATCCCATCCGGTCGAAGCATGTGGAGTCTCGTAGGACGAAGCGTCTGGCATAGGAGTCTCGCGGGACGAAGCGTCTGGCACAGGAGTCTCACGGGTGGCCGCGTCTGAGACAGAAGGATCGTCGACCCGAGGCTCGTGGACAGGAGTCCTTGTAGCCTCCACCTCAGACGGGTCCACCGTAGCAGTCCTGTGCTCGGGTGAATCAGCTGGGGGTGGCGGCGAGGAAGGCGTAGCAGCCTTCCTACCTCTCCCGCGGCCACCACGTGTAACTTTAGGAGCCTTCCTACCTCTCCCCCGACCTCCTCTCCCGGTCGGCAACTTCGCCGACGAAGAAGCGCCTTCGGGTGTCCCAATACTGTCGTACAACGCTCTCCGGAGAGTTTGGGGTGGAATGGAAGTACCCCTCCCACCAGGCGCCGACGAAGGAGCCTCGGATCGCTCTTGACCCGCGTCCACCATCTTTCAACACCTGCCATGACAAAGAGTAAACGAAATTAGTACAACATAAAAAAATTGAATACCGACATGAATAATAATATGTATATATATAATTTGAGTGTATCATCATCATGTATATAATAAAAATTGAATAATACCTGACATGAACTAATAATAATCTTCATCGTCTATATATGCTCCGGGATCAATAAATGCATCGTCATCATCACTATCATCAATAAATGCATCATCATCATCACTATCGGGAACAACATGTGGAAGGCCTCCTTTATGTAATCGGTCAAGCATTGAGAGGTCATCCACAGCAGTAACCTCTTCTTCTTTCGTCTCTTCTTGTTCGGGCTCAGGGGTGAAGTCGGATTCACTGTCGCTGTCTACTTCAATGTTCTGGGGTGAAGTAGAGCGGTTCTTGAAACGTTTTTTGGAAAGACGTGTTTCTTGGAAGAATTCTCCTTCATATGTGTCTGGGTTAATGTGAGGTTCATAATCATCTTCATTGAGGGGAGGTGGTCTAAAACGTGGTGGCACATCATAAATGACATCCCAACCATTCAGATTTGGATCAGTTTGGCAGGCCCACGGTAGATAAAAAACTTGGGTCGCCTGTTGAGCCGTAATATAGACATCAGGAACATCTAAATGGGTGCTTTGTTTGATTTCGACTAGCCCTATATGTTCATGAGTCCTTCTAGTCTCCTTCGGCTGGAACCAATAACATTTGAAGACTACGACGTTTGGTGGGTTTTCACCAAAGAATATAAGTTCATAAATTGCTTCAACTCTTCCATAATACTCGACACCTCCTTCGCCGATAGCAGAGACACAACAATTTCTAGACTTTCGGTCGGCCATAGATAGCTCTTTGCCAAAAGTACGAAAGCGATACCCGTTGATGTCGTATTTGTCAAATGAACGGACCTTATAGTCAAAACCATTAGCGACTTGTCTCAATTCGGAGTCCATAGACTCTGAATTAGCCTACAAGTTTAATACGAAAGGATTGTTGCATTAGCCACAAACTAGACGAAGAAATGAAATGGTCTAATGGAAATTACCGTTTGTTTGAACCAAGAGATGAAACCGGGATAGCCGCCTCCATGCTTTGCCAGAAGCTCATACTCTTCGATGGAATCCTTTTGGATCACCGCTCCATCCGAGAATTTGGCGACGTATCGACTGTATCACATATCCGGGAATAAGAGCATTTCAAAGGAATTAGAAGTTGCGAAACAATGTACCGAGAACTTACTCGATGTACAGCCGCACTTCTGTTAGGTTGTTGAAGATATATAACGAAATGGTCCGCCATTCTTCGACATCCAACGCTATTGCTTTCGAAGCACCGGCTGGTGCGAGCTTCCCTTTGAATAGGCTGAGGTTGGATCGACCTTTTTCACGGCCGCCATCATTGTACCAAGGCTTCGGATTATGCAAATGATGATTCTTGGCTTCGTAGTGTGCTGTCACGAAGTTTGCCGCCCCCTCAGTAATGAATGCCTCGGCCATCGATGCTTCAATTCTACGTTTATTTTTACATTTTGCTCGAAGCGTCTTCTGCATCCTCTCAGTTGCGAAGCACCAACGATTTTGCACGGGCCCCCCCAATCTTGCCTCGGTCGGGAGATGCAAAATCAAATGCTGCATTGGATTAAAGAAGCCCGGTGGAAAGATCTTTTCTAACTTGTAGATCAACTCCGGCGCCAACTCTTCCAGTTCATCTAGCACGTCAGGCGATAGTTCTTTCGCACAAAGAGCACGGAAGAAATAGCTCAGCTCTGCCAGTACTAGCCATTCATCCTCAGGGATAAAGCCACGCAACATCACCGGCATTACCCGCTCAAGCCATATGTGCCAATCATGACTCTTGAGACCAAATATTTTCAATTTGTCAAGACTCGCTCCCTCTTTAGATTCGCTGCATACCCATCGGGGAACATCAACTGCATTTTCACCCACAAGATCATTTCCCTCATAGCTGGCCTTCCAAGATTGAACCATGCCTTTGGCTTCCTCCAGTTCTTCTTTCCTTTCGGTTGTCGCATGTTTTGTAACGGTCTATCACATAGAGCCTCCTGATCGACTCTAGCCTTAGGATTATCCTTTGACTTTCCCTCTATGCCGAACAATGTACCAAAAAGGGCCTTGGTGATATTCTTTTCAGTGTGCATCACGTCGATGTTGTGTGGGCAAAGGAGGTCTTTAAAGTAAGGCAGATCCCACAAGCATATCTTGTGAGTCCAGGTGTGTTCTGAATTATACCCTTTGAAATATCTTGGACGCTCTGGATCAGGCTCGAGAGCGTTTAACTGATCCAGGGTCTGTTGGCCTGTCAATGCAGGTGGTGCAGAGTTTTTGACAACTCTACCTTTGATGAAATTCTTCTTGTCTTTTCTGAACTTATGGCCAGGATCCAGGAACTGTCTATGCAAGTCGAAGCAAGAATACTTGCGACCCGCGTGCAGCCAACGGAACTGAAGAGCTGCCTTGCATGTGGGGCACGGGAACCTTCCATGCACACACCAGCCAACGAATAGCGCATACGCCGGCAAGTCATGCGTCGAGTACATGTACCACACATGCATTTTGAAGTTTTGTTTTGTAGCGGCGTCATATGTCTTGATCCCATTATCCCAAGCTTCTTGCAATTCATCCTTAAGCGGCTGCATGTACACATTCATATTCTTCCCCGGATAGTTGGGCCCTGGAATTATCAACGTCAAGAAAATGTTCTTTCTTTTCATAATCTCTCCGGGGGGGAGATTGAGTGGAATGACAAATACAGGCCAACAACTGTATTGGGTTGCCGTCATACCAAACACATTGAACCCATCCGTGCTGATGGCGACTCGAGGATGCCTTGGATCTGCCGCTTTATCCTTATGTAATGCATCGAAGTGCTTACATGCAAAAGCGTCTGAAGTGTGTCCCAACATCGGATTCCCATCTGCATCTAGTTCGGTTCTTTTGCCCAATTTGTGCCACGTCATCTGTCTGGCCGTCTCTTCGACCATGAAAAGACGTTGAAGTCTTGGTATGATTGGCATATACCGAAGAACATTAACTGGGATTTTGGTCTGACTCTTCTCACCCATACCGTTGTCTACCACAACATACCTGGAAGACTTGCAAATGGGACAATAGTTCAAGCCCGCATACTCAAGCCTAAATAAGGCACATCCATTCTCACAGGCATCTATCTTCTCATAGGGCATCTTAAGCGCGCGTAGGATTTTGTCCGACTGGTACAGGTTTGCAGGCAATACATGGCCTTTGGGTAGAAAGCGTCCAAATATCGTCATCATCGCGTCGTAGCATTCTCTGCCCAGGTTGAACTGAGCCTTCAGAGCCATTACTTGCGCGATGGCATCCAGCTGACAAAGCTCAGTGTGCTCGTGGAGAGGACGTTTTGAAGGCTCCAACATTTCATAGAAGGCCTTTGCAGATTCCTCCATCTCATCGTCCGAATCCCGAGCATCATCAAAGTCTTGCACCATGTCTTCGATCCCGGTACCATGCTCGTCGGTGCGACGACGAACCACCTCAGCTCTGGCACGTTGGGCAGACTCGCCATGAAATCTCCACACTGTATAATCAGGCGTAAAACCCCACTTCTGCAAGTGTTTACCCATTTCATCCCGTGTCCACTTTTTATGGTTGTCGCACCAGACACAGGGGCACCAGGTTATTTCCTGGCCATTTGCAAATGCGGCGCTCATAAACCCCTTGGTTTTTTGTTAACCATTCAATGGTCATGTCTTTCTGACTAGGGTGACCGGTGTACATCCACGCACGATCATTCATCTTGCCTACCTACTAAACACACAAGAAATATATATATGATTCATCATCTATATTCATCAGTTAATCAAGTTTGTTAGTTTTATTACGTCCATGCAACCTACACGCTAATAGGTAAAGATAGGTCCTAATCCCACCCGAGTATGTGTAGATTGGGTTCGTTTTCCCATGCTCTGTTCCGGATCCGACGCAGAATTTCGGCAGCACCTCCCCGCTGTTCTCCTGATACACGTCTCGGCAATAAGCAGAGAGGATGTGTACCCGGAGAACAACAGGTGGTCACTGACGAAATTCCGCATCGGATCCGGAGCAGAGCATAAGGGAAAACGAACCCAATCTACACATACTCGGGCTGTCCATGGATAACGTTGGAGTTCGAAAGGATGGCGGTTATGAATATGCAAAGACATGCATATTTATAGATGCCGCCCTTTCGAACGGGAGACGCATACTGGTCACGCATACTGATGTTTGAAGACACATATAGCTAGCAAGTTTCATCGGCACGAAGACCGAAATAGAGCAAATTAAGGGGGGGAGATGTCATTTGTGCTCACCCACGAACTCGTCGGGGAGCTCGTCAAACGCACGGGAAGGTCGTCGAACAGCAGACCCTCGCAGCGACGAAACAACTGCACATTGAAATCCACCCGATCAACACAAATATGATGTTTTTCATACCAAAATTAGAATATATATATGACCTAACTCATAATTTACAAAACTATGACCCCGTCGGCCTCTGGAAGGCTGAAGAGCACCTCTTCGGTCAACAGGAGGCCGAAGAGGTGCCGGGGTCAGGGGTCGGGGGGTCAGTGACGTCGGGGGCGGCGTATTAACAATTGCTCGGAGTGTCGTGCCGGGGTGTCGGGGTGTCATGTCTGGGTGTCGGGGTGTCGTGTCGGGGCGTCGTGTCGGGGTGTCGGGGCGTCGTGTATGGGCGTAGTGTCTGGGTGTCGGGATGTCGTGTCGGAGTGTCGCGGTTCTTGGCGGGGCGTCGTGTCGGGTGTCGTTTTCTTCTTCTTCTCTTCTTCTTCTTCTTCTTCTCTTCTTTTTCTTCTTCTTTTCCTTTTTCCTCTTCTCCTTCTCCTCCTCCTCCTCTCCTCTTTCTTCTTCTTCTTCTTCTCTTCTTTTTCTTCTTCTTTTCCTTTTTCCTATTCTCCTTCTCCTCCTCTCCTCTTTCTTCTTTTTTTTTTCTTCTAGTTTTTTTCTTTTCTTCTAAGTTTTTTCTTTTCTATCTAAGTTTTTCCTACCTAATAAACTAACTATCTCATTTAACAGAAAATAAAACCGAAAATAAACTAACTATCTAATTTAACTAACTAACTAACTAAAAAACAGGGGAAAACAAAAAAAATGTGAGGGGGGGCGGCGGCCGGGCACTCACCGGAGTTGGTTGGGGGCGGCCGGGGCGGCGGGGGGAGGGGGGAGCCGCGGGGAGGGGGGGCCGCCGGGAGGGGGCGGCTTCGGGAGCCGGCTCGGGGAGGGGGCGGCGTGGGGGCGCCGCCGAGGGGAGGGGGGCGGCGCAGGGAGGGGCTCGTTGCGGTGGTGGGTGCGGCGCACGGAGGGCGGCGGCGCGGTGGTGGGGCCGGCGCAGGGAGGGGGCCGGCGAGGGGAGGGGCGGCTCGGGGAGGGGGCGGAGCGGGGGAGCCGCCAAGGTGATGGGGGCGGCGCGGGGAGGGGTGGTTGTGGTGGGGGGCGACGCAGGGAGGGTGGCAGCGCGGTGGTGGGGGGCGGTGCAGGGAGGGGGCCGGTGGGGGGGGGGCTGGCGGCGCAGGGAGGGGCGGGGCGGGATCGATAGAGATGCGGGAGAGTGAGGGGGTGGAGGAGGGATCCGGCCGTTATAGGGGCGTCCTCTTTGCCGTCTGCTAGCAGACGACAAAGAGGGGGGGTGCGCGGGGTGGGGCCCCGCCGTGACCGTTATGGGAGGCATCCTCTTTGCCGTCCGCTAGCGGACGGCAAAGAGAGGGGAGGCAGATGGCAAAGATGTACCCGACGGCAACGAGGCTGTCCTCTGAACCCACGGTGCGGTGGGGCCCGCCCGTGACCGTTGCCGTCTGCCTGCCCCATCTGTGCCGTCTGCTAGCCGACGGCAAAGGGTAGGCTGACGGCAAAAAGACCCTTTGTCGGCTGCCATGCCTTTGCCGTCTGTTTTCGGCACGCTGATGGCAAAGGCCTTCTTTGCCGTCTGCCAGCAGACGGCAAAGACCTGGCAGACGGCAAATGTTCTGATTCGAGTAGTGAGGGATTTTTGGATATATGGTGTGTTAGTTGCATGCATCGTCAGTATTGCCTGGAAAATGAAAATAAGGAAAACATGAGCATAGGCCTGGCAAGTAACTTTTTCCATCACTAAAAGGAAAATCTATAATAAAGTAGTGATTGTTAAGATATCAACAGAAAACATAAACCACGTTAAAGAAAATTTGATGGGAAAATTAGGACATGAAGTAAATAGAATCTGGAAGGCATGTACAGATGCTCCCTTCAATCGATGGGATAGCTGCTTGTGACCTCGTTGATGTTGCTAGCACTGTAGCACCTCGGCAAGCATTCCGTATAACCTGGCAATCCACGTATTGTTTAATATAAGCGATATCTAAGAGTAGCTGTGAGAGGAGGCTGTAGTTGCCCGGGAAAAAGAAGGTTTCCTTGGGCGGTCTTATATTTAGGAGCATGAGATAGAAGAGTTTTAGCGATGATCAATTAGTTAGAGTTGTAACTCACTACCAGTATCGGTGGAATATTCGGGCTGATCGAGAGGAGCCTCCAGATTGACGGCTGAGCGACGTGCTGGTCGATCATGGCAGCATACGGAGAGACGACTCCTAGGTATTGGATGAATGAACCATCAGATTGACGGCAGCAAGTGCTGATAGGACGCCTAGATGGCAATCTTGGGACTACTTTTTCCTAAGAAAAAAAACGTGAGACCAGGGGTGGTACACATTATAGGGAGATGATAAATCAATATCCAGACGTGAATTTTCTTTTCCTTAGAACTTGCACGTGGGAGGAGTTTGTGTTTTTTTTGTGCAAGGTTTGACGTGGGTGTTGATGACTCCTTTTTTATGTACATGATGGATGCAGTTTTACTTTTTTAAAGAAATTGCACGTAGGTGTTGAGGACTCTTTTTCTTTGCAATTGTATGGTATATTTCTTTTATGTACAATGGTATTTTTGGATGGTTTGATCGTGGGTGTTAAAGACTCCCTTTTTGCACGTCAAGTAGTTTTGGCTTTTGAAGGAACATGCACGTGGTGTTGAGAAATCATTTTTACGTGTAGGTATATTCCTTTTAATGTACGTGGTGCTTTTCTTTTAAAAAAAGAAGGAAGAAGATCATAACCATTAATTCTAAAATCTAACGGCTAAACTAATCTTGCTTATGTGGATTAATGTGGGAGCTCGTATGGTGCATCCAATTAGTAAATATAAAGATGTTTTCCTATTGTTATTTATAATATTTTTGGTCATTATTTCACTTTATTATACAATTCTAATGCCTTTTCTTTCTTAATTTGCAAGATTTACATGGAGAAGGAAATTACGGGCAACTGGAATTCTGGACCTAAAAGAGCTACAACAGAGATAACTATTCTACGGAGCTCCAAATGACCTGAAATTTCACGGAGATTTTTTATTGAATATATAAAAAAATACTGGAACGAAGAACCACCGGAGGGGCCCCACATGTTGTCCACAAGACAATAGGGTGCTACCCCCAGGACGCATGCTCTTGCCTTGTGGGGCCCACAGCAGGCCTTCGGTGCCCCACTTGGCTATATGAGGTCTTCTGACCAAGAAAAAAAAATAAGGAGAGGACTTTCGGGATGAAGCGCCGCCATCTCTAGGCGGAACCTGGGCAGGAGCACTTTTGCTCTGTGACAGAGAGATTTCGCCAGGGATACTTCCCTCTGGAAGGGGGAAGTCGAAGCCTTCGTCATCACCAACACTTCCTCCATCATGGGAGGATCAATCTTCATCAACATCTTCACCAACACCATCTCATATCAAACCCTAGTTCATCTCTTATATTAATCTTTGTCTCAAAACCTCAGATTGGTACCTGTGGGTTACTAGTAGTGTTGATTACGTCTTGTAGTTGATGCTAGTTGATTTATTTGGTGGAAAATTATATGTTAAGATCCTTAAACATATTCATTACACCTCTGATCTTGAACATGAACATGATTTGTGAATAGTTACTTTTGTTCTTGAGGACATGAGAGAAGTCCTATTAAAGTAAATCATGTGAAGTTGGTATTCGTTCAATATTTTGGTGATATGTATGTTGTTATTACTCTAGTGGTGTCGTGTACGTGAACGTCGACTACATGACACTTCACCATCTTTGGGCCTAGGGGAAAGCATTGAGGAGTAATAAGTAGATGATGGGTTGCGAGAGTGACAGAAGTTTAAATCCTAGTTTATGCGTTATTCCGTAAGGGGTTGATTTGGATCCTTATGTTTCATGATATGGTTAGATTTATCTTAATTCTTGTTTCGTAGTTATGGACTTGCGAGAGGGGGTAATCATAAGAGGGTTGTTTGTTCAAGTAAGAACAACACCCTAGCATCGGTCCACCCACATATCAAATTATCAAAGTAATGAACGCGAATCAACTAAACTTGATGAACTTGACTGGACGACAATTCCCATGTATCCTCGCGAACGCTTTGCTCACTATAAGAAGTACTTTTGGCTTGTCCTTTGCTATAAAAAGGATTGGCCCACCTTGTTGCACTCTTGTTACAATTGTTACTTGTTACTTGATACGAATTATCATGCTACAAAACTATCTATTGCCACTACTTACAACGCTTGCAGAGAATACCTTGCTGAAAACCACTTGTCATTTCCCTTTTTTCTTTGTTGGGTTAGACACTCTTACTTATCGAAAGGACTACGATTGATCCCCTATACTTGTGGTCATCACTGAGTTCTGATTCTTTTTAGAACGAAGGCTCGCGTAGAGCCCGACTTTGAATTAATGTAGCCATCAACCGGACAGGAATTACAAGATACAAGGATGCTGATAGCAATCTTACATCACGACGCACACGCAAAAGCAGAATTTTTTTGGAGATAAACGAGTAGCTTGAGCATGAAATCGCCCTCCAAACTCGAGCACCTAAGACGAAGACCGGAGCAACCTCAAGAAGTAGACCATTCCTCAGTAGGCAACACACGTCGCCGACATTAGCCAGAGATACTAAGCCCACTGCCCTGTGTGTCATTCGCCGAAGAGAGACCCTTCCCCCTCGACCAGGCTCGAGGACGCCGTATCGTCGGACGGAAGGACACACTCACCCTAGAGCGATGTCGGTATGGGACTACAGCAAAATCAGCACTAGTCGGCCGCACATACTGGCCTATTCAGGCTGGGCACACCTTGAGAGCGGCTTAGGTCATGCCCACCATAGATCAAGCCAAGAGGGGGTAACCTGCATGAAGAGGAACACGAAGCAGAAGTAGCAGACAAGGTCAGGGAGCGTCGAATCACAAGAGAGGCCTACCGACGTTATTGGAGCATAGACACTTAGCGCACCGCTGCGAGTTAGCTGCTGCCGCGACTGGATTTTGATTTCATGACAACAAGTAGTGGCGCTGCAAATATGCAACTGCGGGGGGGGGGGGGATTTAAGGCTGCCTAACAAATTTTGCATCACCTTTAAATGCACATCACCTGTTCGAGCAACGTTTTTGGACCAAAATTTTACATCAAGCCGGCGTTTTCTAAGAGCATCTCCAACAAGCGCGCGATATTTGCGACGCACGGCAAAAACGATCGTTTTGGCGCGCGAGAGGCCGCGCGGCGCTCCAGCGGGCGCGTGAAAAAAGTTGGCGCGAGCGGGGAAAAGCGGCAACGCGCGTGGCAGTTTTGGCGCGCGACGCCCAGCACACGTTATAAAAGCCGCGAGCCTCGGCGTCCGCCAACTGCCAGAACTCCCTCCCACCGCGCCTTCTCCCTCGCCTCTTCCAGCGCCCCGCCGTCGCCGCGCCTTCTTCGCCCGCCTCTTCCAGTGCCCCCCCGTCGCCGTGCCTTCCCCTTGTCGGTTCCAGCGCCGCCGCGCCCCCGAAGCAGCTCGGGCTACCGAGGCGCCTGCCTCTGCCCCTCCGGCATGTATTACGCGGATATCCACTCCAGTGATACACGCCTCGGGTTCGGAACCTTCGACACCGCCCACGAGGCTGCCCGCGCGTACGACGCGGCGGCGTGGCGCCTCATTCGGCCTCGGTCGCAGATGAACTTCTTTGACATGTAGACGCGCCAGCAGGCGCAGGATCTCGCGCCTCCCCCGCGTCTAATCACGGACGAGGATCGCCGCCTCCAGCGGAAGCGGGAGCGCCGCCTCCTCATCGCCAAGGTGGACGAGAACGCCATGACGGTGTGGCGCGAGCGCTTTCCACGGGATGTGGCCGCCGAGAACGAGTTCTGGGTGCAGAGGAGGGCCGAGCGAGCCGCGCGTCGGGCGGACAATCGTGCACGGGAGGAATTGGCAGAAGCCGAGATGGACAACCCGACGTCGACCTGGGACGATGAAGATCATCGGTGGCTCGACGCGTTTATGTCGTCGGACTACACCACCGAGGAGGACCAGAAGTAGTCTAGCATCGTTTTATTTATTTTTATTTAGCGTCGTATGAACTTGCTTGTGGTTCCGTTGTGAATTTGAATTTGAATTTGAATGTTTGCGTTGCGTTATTTATATTTTTTTCATGCGGCGGCTGAGCGCGCGAGTTGGATTTTACTGCACCTGGTGAAGCGCTACAGCGGCGCGCTAAATTTTACAACACCTAAAAGCAACTACCTTACTCCACGCGCTAAAACGTTATTTCGGTGCTGCAATTCTTTTTTAGCGCGGCGTGTGTTGGAGATGCTCTAATTATCTGCTGTTGAAGTGCTCTGAAGACGCGCCGGCCCATCTGTGACGACAGTAAAATCTTTTATTCTCCATCCACTGCTTGGCATGCCACTGCCAGCTAACGATCTGTACCGTCAAAAATCGTCGCCTCCATGGCTAGACTTTTCCCCTTCTTCCGTTATCCTTTCTTCCTCCTCCGTCCGACCCAATACTCTTAACTAAAATCTCTTGTGTACCACCGCTGTGCCCTAGGGCCGCCGCCGTCCGACCCCGCCCCCCCGACCTCGGCCGTTCTTCCAGTTCTACCTCACCGCCCCCCCACCCCCACCCCCCGGGTGTCTCCGCCCCGCCCGCGGTCTTGGACATTGGTTTTTCAAGGTACGAGCTTTGTAGTCATCCAGTGCTTGCTTAATCCCGAACCAACCTCCACAAATTTAGGTCGCACATCCGGCACAACGTCTAGATCCACCCCTTATTTTCGATGGCTCATACGATTAGGTTTTCCCTTTTCTTCGGCGCGCGAGATCGATCTCAGTTCACGACGTAGGACTTGCAGGCCAGCGTGCAGATTCAGTTTTCCTCCCAAAAATGGGGGTTGGGGAGGGTTGGTGTGCCGCTGGATGGGCTCTTTCTCGCGTTAGTGAATTATTACATGCTTGTGCTGATATTGTTACTTCTTGTATGTACCACTGGAATGGCTCTTTCTCGCGTTAATAGCCATGTGCTTGTGCTCATGTTTGCAGGGCAGTGCTTCTGGAGGTGTAGAGCAAAATCTCATCAGTCTCTATCGAGTTATCTGATGTTCTTATCAGTCAGAATAAAGTAATTTTATCCGGCCTGTAGAGCTGCTCAATTATGGAGGTCAGCCAGGTCTTAGTTCAGGCGGGAGACAGCCAAGCTTTAGTTCAGGCAGAAGACATGCAGGCGATGGTTCAGGCGGAAGACAGGCAGGCTTTAGTTCAGGCCGAGGACACCCAGGTTTTAGTTCAGGCCGAGGACACCCAGGTTTTAGTTCAGGCCGAGGGCAATCAGGTTTTAGTTCAGGCGGAGGATGGCCAGGTTCTCGTTGACGGGGAAGAAGACCAGAGTTTCGTCGAGCCAGAGAAGGACCTTGTACCACGTGAGCAATTCCTTTTCATTGGCCAAGAGTTTACCAATGTTGACACTTGCCGGAGCGTAATCAAGGATATGGCCGTTGCTCTGCATTTCCAGCTGCGCGTTGTGAAATCGGACCGTAGCCGGTTCATTGCCAAATGCAACACAGAAGGATGCCCGTGGCGTGTGCATGTGGCCAAGTGCCACGGTGTTCCAACTTTCACGGTCCGGACGTTGCAAGGAGAGCACACATGTGAGGGTGTTCAGGACCTACATCATCAGCAGGCCACTGTTAACTGGGTGGCTAGGTCTGTTGAGGCAAGGCTAAGAGATAATCCGCAGATTAAGCCAAAAGAGATATTGCAGGATATTCGGGACCAGCATGGGGTTGCTGTGTCTTATATGCAGGCATGGCGCGGAAAGGAGAGAAGCATGGCTGCTGTTCATGGTACCCTTGAGGATGGCTATCGCCTTCTTCCTGCATACTGTGAGCAGATTGGAAAGACAAATCCTGGTAGCGTTGCACTATACAAAGGGACTGGGCCGGAGAATTCCTTCCAACGGCTCTTTGTTTCATTTCAGGCATCTATTTATGGTTTCTTAAATGCGTGTAGACCCCTTTTGGAAATCGACAAGGCTGATCTAAAGGGTAAGTATCTTGGGACGTTGCTATGTGCTTCAGCTGTTGATGCTGATCACATGATGTTCCCTGTAGCATTTGGTGTTGTTGATTCCGAAAGTGATGAGAACTGGATGTGGTTTATCTCAGAACTGAGGAAGATGCTTGGTGTTAACACAGATAAGATGCCTGTCTTAACAATCATCTCTGAGAGACAGCCACAAGTGGTTGAAGCTGTCGAGGTCAACTTCCCCACTGCTTTTCATGGATTTTGCTTGAGATACGTGAGTGAGAATTTCCGTGAGGAGTTCAAGAGTCCTAAACTTCTGAACCTTTTCTGGAGTGCCGTCTATGCTCTCACAACAGCAGAATTTGATTCAAAGGTAAAAGATATGATGCAAGTTCAAGATGTCATGCCATGGTTCCAGAATTTTCCACCAAACCTGTGGGCAGTTGCTTACTTTGAGGGTATCAGATATGGCCATTTTAGTCTTGCGATAACTGAGATATTATATAACTGGGCCCTGGAGTGTCATGAGCTTCCCATTGTGCAAACTGTTGAGTACATCAGGCACCAACTAACCTGCTGGTTTACTGAACGTCATAACTTGGCACTATCCCTCAACTCAGTTCTTGTTCCATCCGCTGAGAAACTTATTTCTGAATCCATTTCTGATTCACGATGTTATCAAGTACTCCGAGCAAACAAGGTGGAGTTTGAGATCGTATCATCTGAGCGAACAAACATTGTGGATACTCAAACCAGGTTCTGCTCATGCCGTCGGTGGCAAATTTATGGTCTTCCATGCGCACATGCTGCTGCTGCACTACTTTCATGTGGTGAAGATCCTCGCCTGTATGCACACGACTGCTTCAGTGTAATGAAGTATAGGGAAACTTACTCTCAGCAGATCTATCCAATTCCAGACAGGATCCACTGGAGCAATTCGTCCTCTGGGCCACGAGGCCTATACAAATCAGACATGATACTTCGCCCACCAAAGATCCGAAGGCCTCCTGGCCGTCCCAAAATGAAGATTCTCAAGATGGAAAGCTTGAAACGGCCAAAACGGATCGTTCAGTGTGGCCGATGTCATCTTCTTGGGCATTCTCAGAAAAAATGTTCGTTATGAAGCTGACACACAAATTTCTATCCATCTCTCTTTTCTCTTGTCTGTCCAATAGTATTAGTTTTCAGCAGTCCCCTTGTTGGCATTTGGCAAGGTAGGCAAATTTCTTCCTGTTTCTTGAGATTAGAAGTACTATCTTGTATCCGGCGATGACCATAGGTCTTTCTTTTTTTGCACATATTTTCATGAACACGGTGCAAGCTATCCTCCCGGTGACAGCTTCTCGTTAGTTGTTATTCAAGTAGATAGAAGAAATTGTGCTGGTCAATTGTTAGTGTTGAGAGGTTGTAAGCGAGAACTGACCTCTTAGAAACATGAACTGACTGCTAGCGGTAGTGCATATGTATGGATTTATGCTCAGAAAATCGTGAGGACCCTTCCCTGCTTCTTCCTATACATGCCTGCTTGTTATGACTGCAAAGTTGCATGGATACTCTCTGAGACATGAAAACAGTTAAAATAATTATTATATGTGTTTGCTTGTACCGTGTTTAGCATAACAAATTGTGCTGCAGGTGCCCTTCTTTTTAGAAGTGACCATATTTTCGGAGAAGGCCGAACATGATGTTTTCCTTTGCAGGTATTTTGTGCAGTGCGCATGCAGTTGTACCAAAGAAATTGACCCAGCTTATACTCCCTCAGTTCCTAAATATTTGTCTTTGTAGAGATTTCACTACGAACTACATACAGATGTATATAGACATAATTTAGAGTGTAGATTCATCCATTTTGCTCCGTATATAGTTCGTAGTTGAATCTTTAAAAAGACAAATATTTAGGAACGGAGGGAGTATTATTCAATAATGATTGTTTTGTGGATGCAAGTGTCATCTGCTCAATATATAGGACACTTGCGTCCACAAACCAACCATTATTAGGGTTAAGCTACAGCGTTGGGATCTTCGGTCCTATATGCTTGTTTGACAGTTTGAGAATACCACGTCTGGCTGCTGCACCAATTCACGTCTGAGCCCGGACTTATCTACATCTGACAAACAGTAAATTCAAAACAAATAGTATTTTTTTTAAATGCTGATTTTTTCTGGCATTGAAGATACTGAGTGCGGAAGGAGCGTGCAAATTTTTGTGGTGTTCGTGCATTTGAGAGAAAATTACATATTTCGTCTTCTAACTCCAGCGCGTACAGTTTGATACCCAACTCAAGAAACAATGCAATATAGTCCTTAAACATAAAAATACATTACATGTATGGTTCAATATACGGTTACCTTGACGGTCGATCACTCTGGTGCTGCTATGTGGCGCAAATCGTTTACGAAAAATCCCCTTGCTTTTTTTGGATATCAACCCGTGCTCCACCCTGGCCCCACGCACTAGGGTCGTCGTCTTGGGCCCACATGCCGGCCTCTGGCGCCAGGTAGTCAAATCGCGTCTGCCTTAATAGGCGAGCCGCCTCCACTCCACCACTCCTCTCTCTCCCCGTCCTCCCCGTCTCTCTCTCTCTCTGACCTTAATCTTCGTCTTTGGGTTTAGTATTCCTGAAGTGAATAACATCAAAAGGAATGAATGGCGTCAGCTGAGAGAGTGCAAAGGACCTCCATCCTTGTGGAACAAAATGAGGATTACTTGCCCTATCTCAAACTCATTTGCAAGTGCAAAACTCTTCCCATCCAGACCTGAACCCGATCTTGCCATCAGAACATGTGAAGCATTTTGCTTCTTTTGTCCCCGTACGTGTTCGTCCATCACCGATAGTGTTTCCGGTAGCGATGACATCCACCTCGCCTGCTCTTGATTTTGCAATGCGCTGGAGTTTGAAAATAAAATCAAAACACCACACATGGGGCCTCCCATGAGCAGCCCCGGGAAAAATAACACAAAACAGACTGGAGATTAGATACTACTCCCTTTGTCGTGTAGTGCCAAAAACGCTTTTATATTATGGGACAGATGGAGTAGATATGTTGACCGGCTGTCTTAGGAGCTGAGAGTAAAACAAAGCAAATCAATGCCTGACTATTGTAGATGTATCAGAAAATTGAGTGAATTGCAGAAAACATCGACATTGAAGGCTAGGGTTGCAAGAACCACAATTCTACAGTTTTGTGTCAAAAACCATTAATTTCGAGGCTATTTTTTTTTTGCAAAAAACACTAGTTGCCGTCTTTGGTCGTTTTGATGATGATTATGACATATGGGTCCCGCTTTTGCGGACGTGCCATAATGATTAGCAGGTGACACCGTTAGACAAAGAATTTTACACCGACACCCTTCTTCAAAAATCTAAAAAGCAATCAAGCCCTCCCTCCTCGTCTCGACTGGAGCAGCAACTGCCACGGTTAGCCATGGGTACTGGAGGGCCGGCTTCCCCACCTGAGCAACATCTACTGCGGGTGTCGGAGGAGCAGCCGGTGCCGGAGGGCCGGTGCGGCCAAGCTACCGCGGGAGCCGGACACGGACGCGACGGGCAGGAGCGGCGGCGGCGCCGGACGCGACGGGCGGGAGCGACGGTAGCGTCGGACGCGACGGGTGGGAGCAGCGGCCTCGACGGGTGCGAGCAGCCGCCACGCCGGCTCTGTGGTGCAGAGATGGAGCGGAGCCCGCGCGCACGCTGGCCGGCCGGCGTGCACGTCGCCCTGTTTGATTGCAGGTGAAGTGATCTTCGCGGAGTTCGCGGCGGACGCGGAGTGGCTGGTGACGCGGCCGTCGGAGTTGGCGTTCGACTATGTGGAGGGATTCGCGTTCGTGCGTAGTGACTGCCCGGTCAACGGCTGGCCGTCGGTGCCCATCCTCGCCGGCGCGGACTTCGACCCGTCTCTGCTCCCCGCCGGCGAGTCCGGCTCGCTGCTCTACTGCCTAGAGGTGGACCTACCAGCACCAGCACCACCAGCACCAGAACCCCGACGACGTGGACGAGGTAGGCCGCGGACGCGCACTGTACATCCGTGCGGGGATGTCGCCCTGGACCTCGCGGAATTTGAATGCGTCATGGCGGTCAAGCATGACGTCGAGGGTGGCGACTCCAGCCGCCGACGCTGGCCACGGGCACGCGTCGCCGGCACTCTCCGTGGAGGACAGACGAGAGGCAGGCGACGGGTGGGAGGCTGATTGCTTTTTTCATTTTTGAAGGAGGGTGTCTTTGTGAAATTACAGGTACTATTTTGTAAATATGTATAAATCCCCAATCTAACACCGTCGAATGTCAACCGTTATGCCACGTCAGCTTCGCGGGACCCATATGCCATAAAAAATTAGCCACGAAATTAGTGATTTTTGGCACAAAATTGTAGAATTGTGGTTTCTGCAACCCTAGCCTTCAATGTCGATGTTTTCTGCACTTCACTCTAGAAAATGTGAGACAATGGACAAGCGTAGGTCCAAGACCCAATCCAAGAGAGAGCACACCTTTTTTCATTCGAGCTATTTCGGAGGTTGTTCAACTCCATCCTATTGGTGAACCCCAGCCCACCAGGGTTCAAGTCCTGGTGCTCACATTTATTCCTGGATTTATTTCAGGATTTCCGGCGATGCGCATTCAGTGGGAGGAGACGTTCCGTCGACGACGAGGCGCCTACGGTGACTTCGTAAATCTCAAGATGATATGCCGGCTCAGTCTCTCGGAGGTGCTCATAGGGGTAGGGTGTGCGTGTGTGCGTTCATAGGGATGAGTGTATGCGCGTGTATGTGAGCGCTTGCGTCTGTACTGTGTTCAAAAAAAAAAACTCCATCCTATTGGTGAACACGATGACAGTTGCCACATCCTCGATGCCATTAGCACTTGGCAGAAAACAAAAATATAGTGCAAAATACTTTTCTCACAAGAACATGCAAAAAAGGTCTCATCACGATGAAATCGGGCAAAATATACTCCCTCCGTCCGGAGTTACTTGTCACAGAAATGCATAAAAATGGATGTATCTAGACTGGATGTATCTAGAACTAAAATACGTCTAGATACATCCATTTCTTCAACAAGTATTTTCAAACGGAAGGAGTACCTTGGACATGTGGCTTAGCCAGGCCATGTGTGTTGTTTGCTTGATTGTTTCTGGGAAGAACAACACAATAAGAGCATCTCCAGCTGTTCGGCGCCCCCAAGGGCAGAAATAGCGCTGCCTGGGGTCAACCGGTGGAAAAAACGGCGTGGGGGCAGTCTGGTTCCAGTCGCGCCCCCAAGCTGGCCACCCGATGGCGGTTTTTGAACACAAAAAAGTCAAATTTGGGCCAAAACGGGGCATGTTTGGGAAAAGTTCAGGCGATTCATTTGATATTTGTACAAAAAGTAAAATAAAAACATAAAACATACTAAAAAACTAAACTACGCCCCCGCCGCCGCCGCCGTCGTCGCCGCCGTCTACATGCCGAGGAGGTTGTAGAAGGCGGTGTAGTCGCCATCGTCGTCGTCGTCGTCGTCCTGCACGCCGCCGCCGTCCCTGCTGCAACCCTGTCCTGGGTCGCCGAGGCGATGCAACTCGGGGTTGGATGGCCCGGGCGCATCCTCGTCGCTGTCGTCGAGGATGACGACGCCGCCCTCCTCGCGTCCACGGCAGCGAGCGGCGATCTCCTCGAGGGCGCGGCGCTGACGCTCCATCTCCTCGCGGACGTAGTCGTCCCGAGCCCATTTGAGGGCGGTCTCGTCGTCGGTGGCCAAGTCGAGGTGCTCCTGCTTGACGGCGACCGGCGTCGCCACCGCGTCCGGCTCCGTCTTCGGCCTGACAAGGCGGAGGTGGCCGCGGGAAGGGGGGGAAGGCTGGCGGCGGCCGTTGCGCCGGAGCGGCGTCTCGCCGGGCTCGGTTTTCACGATGACGAGGGGCGTCCATGCACCGGAGGAGGTGGACTGGGAGCCGGACGACGACGACGATGCCCCGGCTATGCGCCTTGGCTGCCACGAGGAGTCGCTCCGGCACGAGAAGGTCTGTGCCGGGTAGCCCAGCCGCGGCGAGTTGCCGCCCTCGATGTGCTCGAGGACGGCTTCGAGGGTGCGCCCGGGGACGCCCCACCACCGCCGCCGCCCCTCGGAGTTGTGGCGCCCGCGGCTGGGCGGAGCGCCATTCGTGGCCGCGAGCTGCTCCTCGTGGCGGCGCTCGAAGTATGCCGTCCACAGGTTGTGGCTATTCGGAGCGTACCTCGGCTGTTGCCTCGTCGTCTCTGACAACGAGGACCGGATCCTGGCGATCTCGGCACGGCGCTCTACACCGGTGGGTAGCGGAGGCACCGGGACCCCGCCGGCGCTGAGACTCCAAGAGCCCGGCACCCGCATGTCGGGCGGCGCCGGGTAATTCGCCTCGTACAAGAGGCGGGCTTCGTCCTCGCGCAGGTGGCGGCGACCGAAGCCGTTGGCCACGACGCCGTCGCCTGGAAAGCGCTCAGCCATGGCGAGGGGAGAGGTCGCCGGGGAAGAGGGAGAGAAGGGCGTCGGCGACGAGATTGGGAGAGAGTTGTGGCGAGAAGTGCCCAGCCACCGGCGAGGAGGGCGGCTTTTATAGCGGCGAGCGGGCGACACCGTGCGGCCCCGTGGCGGGAGAGGGCAGGACGCGCGTCAGCGCGCGTTCACTGCGCCGCCCGTGAGAAATCAATGGTAGGCTGACCAGCGGCAGCCTTCGTATTGATTTCCGCGGGAACCGAGGCGATGAAGACGACGAAGCGCCTGGTCGCTGACTCAGCGGACCCACCCGTTTTCGCGCCAAGAAAGTTTCCCCCGGCGCCCCCAGGTGCCCCCAGTGCGCCGGGTTCGGTTGGGTCCGCCGGCGCCAATTTCGGCCTTAACCGGCAAAAATTGGGCTCCTGGGGCGTGACTGGGCCGATTTCCCCCAGCCAGCGATAAAAAAGTGGCCTGGGGGCCTGTTTGGGGGGGGGGGGGGGGGGGGCGAGTGGGGATGCTCTAATGGACAATGCAAGAAGAACAAACTAGTAGAAAGAGGGCGAGCAAATTGAAGCGAATCAAGAGAGCGGAAATCCCTTTTGGAGCTCGGCCTCCAGTGAGGCCTCCAAATTCAAATTTGAAATTTCATCGAAATTCATATTTTTACATTTCAAAAAATTCTGAAAAAAATACAGATATACATGAAGACATAACACACATGTGTGTAAATTTTCAGTTCAAAATACATTGAAATGAGGGCTATGCAAAAAAGACAAATCTGGGGCTGTTTAACACATGATACTATTCATCCTCCCAGGCCATGAATTTGTCTTTTTTGTACAGGTCGCAACTCAAGGTATTTCATCATGAATTTTTACACACATATGGGTTACATCCTTACATACACGCATATTTTTTTTCAGAATTTTTTGAATCATAAAAATTTGAATTTGAAATTTTCAAAAATAAAGGCCTCCATGGAGCTCGGCCTCCAAAACGCCTCTCTCGAGAGCGGAAATCCCTTTTGGAGAGACTAAAAGAAACAAAACTGGGAAAATAAAGACTGAAAGAACAAATGGAGAGATTAATAAGAAAAACCGATGATATACTGAATAAGATTATGCAAACTGGAGAGACTAAAACTAAGAAAGAGATTACGGAAAAAGACCGAAGTACCGATATGATAAATTAATAAACTGAGGTAGAAATTATAGAAACTGAGAAATTGATGAAGAAATTAATCATAGAGCAGATTAATATAATGATTACCAGAGGACCTGATAAACTGATAGCTCAAGAGTGACAAGTTTACTGAAGCAAAAAAATACTGAAAATAAATGAAGACTAAAAACCGGGAGTGTACAGATATCTAGAATAACTCCAAATCTTCCTTAGGGTACTAAGGACTAAAAACTGAAAACTGAGACTATGAAGAATCTCAAAACAAGAAACACTAACGAAATGAACAAAAGTGACGGAATCCCCCAAATGATGGAAGTCTAAAAGAAAAGGAAGAGAAAACTGATGCTATTGAGCATAACAACATGACTGAGCATAACAACATGACTGAATGACAGATAACTACAAGACTGATAACTGAAACCTGATATCAAATTAAGATACCCAAAAATAGAAATATAAAAATGCTAAATTACCCATGATGAACAGGACTCAAGGTATGCAAATAATTCCATTCCCATGTTTAAAGACTAAAACATCATTGATTACTGATAAATAGAGATACTAAGAACTACTAAGGCTAAAAATAGAGAAAATAAGAAATGAAACATGGAGGCTGAGGACTGATGACTGATACAAAAAACTAAACAAAGACTGAAAGAATTCCTTGGGTACGACCTCAAAAGATTCCACAAATAATATGAACTCACATGCAGAAGTAAAATAGTAAGTTTCAGCTAACACTTACTCAAATGACACAACTCTGAATCATAAACAGCAAATGTCATATTATTCAGCTAACACCTGTCGGTTCTGGTTACAATTAAGAAGTACCAACAGTGATACCCTCACATTCTTTTTCACTAAATAACGCGGAGCAAATAAACTTCATACAATTTCCTCTGACGGGATAGCTCCACCGACCTCCTCTCCGTACCACCCTCTCTTCTTCCTTTCGCTGCTCCCCAACAACTAGCCTTCCTCTTCCCGTAGTTGCTTGCCGGCAGTTGGCCGCATTCCATGGGATAGATGTGTGGCCGCAACTCTCCGACGAGGAGCACCTTCCTCCATCGCCTCCGCCGCTCCCCTCCTCCAGTGGTCGGCCAACATACCAGGTGGGCCTCCCATAAAAACCCAACCCAAAGTCAGACCCTCCACGCTCACACACATGCGAAAAAGAGAGTAACGAGGACAGGACCTGCGCTAAGATTCGTACATGATCCGAGTGCATAGAAAACGGCATGAACCCAAATTAAAATCACACAACTGAAATTTAGTAAAAGTGTATTTTTAAGTATTGATTCGGCCTCGGTGCAGGCCGCTCCTAGTCTCCGACCCTCCTACGAGTTGCAGTGTGGGCTGCGGGGCTTGGCTTCCGTCGATGGCGTAGCCCATGACTGTACGGCGACGCCGTTGGGGGTCGGCGCAGAGCTGATCTGCGTGGTCCTAGCTAATGGTCTTCACGTGAGGTCACCATTATATTTATGATCAGTCATCTATGATCTGGCCATCGGTGACTTCCGGACTTCTTCTTCGAAGGAAACCAAGAACTGGCGTATATGGCGCCAGTGGCGGAGGACGCACAAAAATTGAGGTAGGGCGGGCTGCCTGCACTCGGCCACCGGCAACGCCGCTGCGCGGCTGCGCCGCCTTGCGCCCTGCCTGCACCGGCCAAATCAAGGTAGGGCGGGCGCCCTGCCTCGCCCTACTGGGTCCTCCGCCGCTGTATGGCGCTCTTTGGACGCCTTCTTTGGACTGGGGTCGGTCGTGTGCGTCGGCAATATCAGCATAACCAGCTTCACCGGGTATTGCGAAGCTCTGTTTTTGTTGACACCTTGAGACATGTCTGCACCAAGATTTTCAAGGGATCAACACATGCGGAGAATATCATGGCGTGATTGAAGGACCTGCAAGTGGCGATGTCGGGTCTTGGACAGTGGCGGATCCAAAAATTGAACTTACCCGGGACGAAATAATAAAGGCCTAAATTGTTTAATGTATGAATGCAAGTCCGCCCAACTAAACTCATAAAATTCAAATGCAAAGCTATATGCACTAAAGAATTAACAAAACCAATGGTTCAAAATTTTGCCCTTGCAAACTACATCTTTTCATTTGCGCGAGCACGATGACGTGTCGCTGCTGCCACCCACTCAGGCCACACCAGCCATTGTGTCGGGCACTACCTCTTCTTGTTCTGTGATTGGCTAGGTGACCCGCAGTCGATGAGGCGAAGCTTTGTGTCTGATAGACGACGGCGGCAGAAATGGACGTGGACGATAGGTTAGGACTACTTGAACCTGGTCGAGTGGTCGTGACCATTTTCCACTTCAGCCGCACCCCGAAGGCCGTGCTGACTGTCTAGCACCCCATCGCCGGGGAGGCGGCGCAACCCCTTCGATGACACGTCTTCCTCGCAACATCGAGCCTTGATTCAGAGGTAAACGGCGGCATGCATCATGACTCGTCCGGTGTTATGGAGTAAGCCCTCTCTGAGAGGCAGAGGACGCGGAAGGCAACTGCAACCCTCGCGGCCAAGACCACGGAGGCAGAGTCGCACGCCATCATGGAGCAGCAATGGGTCACCGAGATCCCCCGGCGCCGCATCCGCTGGGATCATGGGAGACAGCCGGCGGTGCCTCTTGTCCCGTGTGGGCCAGTCCGTGTCCCATGTCATACTCTTCCTTGCCGGCGACCGGATCTTCACTTCACGGTCTTACGGCCGCTGGACATGGGCATGAAAGGGAACCACCAAGGACGGGCGCTAGTGAAGACTAGACTAGGTTTTACATTGCATGTAATTATATGAATTTGAGAAATTTGCTAATAAAATATCCGGTTGTGAAAGAGGACATTTGAGGAGTAATTGATCACTATTCACGGACACGTCTGGACACATCCACATACATTTGGAGGGACGAATTTGCTAAATCCGGCTGTAGATACTCTCACGAGGAAATAGTTTGGTGCACTCATCCATCTCATTTGGTGGAGAGATACGCTATCTAATTTGAGCTGCAACTAGACCACTTAAGTGCTAGCTCACGTTCTAAGAAAATTGTTTCATGTTCATTCCTTATCTCACGTTGTTCCTCAACTCCAAAACTAATCGCTACTGCCTACCGACAAGGATAAATAAGCACGTATTTCAGGCGTACATTACAGCTACCTGGGCGGCCGCCAATACCTGCCCCCACGGTTGCATCACCCGTGGTCTTGGAGACGATGAAGACTTTGTTTCACAGGCAGTTGTTCTGACTTGACTTGCGGTATATGTTTTCGTTTAAACCGGACATGAGTTACCGTGAGCTCGGTGGTATGTGCTTTTTATAGTAGTAGCTTTGCAAGTGTGGACGGCAACATTGGAGGACTTCTTTGTTGGTGGTACTCCTTTAGTATCGAGTCGTGATTTTCAGGCTGAAAACCCAAGGTCTGACCTTTACAGGTTGTGTCAGACAATGGCTTTGTTGAAGGTATTTTTTTCTTTTCTTTTTGGTTGTGTGCATCCTGAATGTTTTTAAACATATTATTGGTGCAGAGTCTAGACGCAATAAATATCTATTAATATTAATATATTCTTTTTTTCGAAAAGAAAGCACTTTTTTTCAAACAACCCAAGGTCCGACCTAGTACCCTTGCGCCGTTTGACGCAACGAAAAAAAGAAGACGACAGGGCTCCCGTCCCAGCCGCCACCGACTGCCCCCTCGACGGCTCCCTCCCCTTCCCCTCCCACCATCCACTGCTCGCTCGCTCGCAAGATCCGGCCTCCTAGTTGGGACTGAGAGACGTCGATGAATCGGCGGTTTGTGAATCTGGTGACGCGGAATTGGGAGGATGGGATCTATGCACTGCGACGCCTCAATGCCGACGTGCACCTCTTCCACCAGTCAAGAAACGACGCAGAAGAAGTAGCGGAGATCAACACGATGGATTCTGCAGCCTCAGCAGCAGATGCGAACAACAAAACCAAGAGATCCGGTCCAAGGATGCGAAGCCTGCGGCGGCTGCCTAAACCAGTCGCCAGATTCGATCCGTCGCCGGCGGGCCTGTGGATCAACGACGGCCTCGAGTGCTTCGAGCTCCTCGGCCCCGGCCGCAGCGAGAGCAGGGTCGTCAGCGCCAACGTGGCCGGCGACACCTTGCTGTACGACGCCGACGAGGGCGTCATCGTCAACCTGCCTTCTCTCCACGAGCCCAAGGGGACCAGCCCCGTCTGCCTCTCCATCACCCACCCCGGCGCTGAGGAAGACGCCCTCTACGTCATGGACCGCTATCCCGGCCGGGTCCTTCCGCGGCGTAGCACTTACGGTCCTGCCATGCGCTCATGCTTCGAGGTGCTCGAGTGCAGGCCCAGCTCCAGAGATCTGGACGACAGCATGACGGGATGGGGTTGGCGGCCTCTCCCGGCGCCGCCCTTCATCTACGACCACGGGTATGAGCCGACCAGGATCATGTCCTACACGGTTTTTGGCGATGGAACTACCTTGTGCATCTCGTCAGATAGGAACGGCATCGGGACCTACTGCTTTGACACAGTCCGCCATGATGATACCCACCGTTTAGGGTGGGATTACCGGGATGAATGGAGGCACGTTGGGAATTGGGCGCTGCCCTTCCACGACAAAGCAGAGTATGTCCCTGAATTCGAGCTATGGTTTGGCTTTAGTCCGCCCAGGCCAAATCACCTGTGCGCCGTCGACCTGTTCACCATGGACTATGGCCAACCGCCCATTGTGCAGCATGTCTGGGAAGATCTTCATCAGCATGAGGAAGAGGACTGGATACCAACGCATTTCAGGATACTGAACCTTGGCTCTGGCAGGTTTTGCATTGCTAAAATCATTAGCGCAGAGGCAACTGGCATGAAATTTACTGTGCTCACTGGCATCGAGATGGAGCGCAGCAAAGATGATCAGAGCCTCCGGTTGTTCAAGCACAAGAGTACACGCTACATGTTCACCACGCCAGATGCAATCCACTGGGTTATCCGAATAATCTTGCATGGTGTGCCACATGTTCACTGCCCTATGGACGGTGTGTGGCAATGCTGGCATGAACCTGCGAGTGTAATGACAGAAAAGACTACATTTGAATGGAACTGACAAAATTATCGTGGCGGCAGGCTGACAAGCGACATGCGCCACCTGTCACCATAGCCGTATAATGAACATTTTTGACATTTGGTGTCGCTCCGTTGGGTGTGGACGCTGTCTCCTGGACACACTCGAGTCCCCTTGTTAGCATTTTGGCATAGTCATAGGCCTCATCATAGGTGTCATACAACCTATTGAAAATTTTCTCCTTGGCTGCTGGCTCACGGGGAAACCAATCTGATATTCGTCAGGGAACCGGCTCCTCTACGTGCTGTTGAGCACGGCACCCTGCCGTGCCTCCTTATATGACGCTAGCGGACACACGTATATGGGCCTTGCCAAAAACAAATATAGTTACCCAGCTCATCCGTTCGATGCATCACACACCTGAATAGATTAATGAATTAACTAGAATTAATGCAGTACATGACTAACGAAAATAAACTTTTATTTTTGTTTTCGCGTGCTTTAATTTTTACCACGCTTGCCGACCACACATAATTATAGTTGACTACCAACCGACCGTGCGACTGCATGCACGTGCACCGGCATGCATCTACAATTGCATGCCCATCCGTCGATGATGTCTTCATGCCTAGGCGACAGCGTGAGGGAGAGAACAAGTGTCGCGCCCTGGGCGCCCTAGTCGTTGCGTCTCACGATCTTCGACAAATATATTCATGTATTAAAAAACATAAATCTAAAAACAAAGGACAAAAGTAAAGTGTGCTATTTAAAACCATATTTTTAATACATTTGTATATTTGTTTTTTTACGGGTAATATATTTGTTGAAGCTTGTGAGCGAGGCGGCTATGCAGCGAGCAGGAAAACTCTAGACGCAACCCAGTGACGACCAAAGGGATACACCACAACGATCCTTAACTATAGTTAAATGCGATTGATGGACATGCAATCGTAGTTTCACTGATGCACGGATGTGTGATTGCAGTTGCACATGATCGGTTGGCAACTTGGCATGCAATTGTAGTTGTGCGTGGTCGATGAACGTGGTGAACATTTTTTTTCTGAAATGGGTCATTTTTGTTTCACGGTATTATTTAAAAGTACACAGAAATAAAAATTAAAATACCAATCAAACCGATTAAAATAATAAACAGAAAATAGGAAATGACACATTCCGCTCCATGTAAAATAAGACTCAGATTTAGTAAAACTGTTTTTCTGAAACGAATTCATTTCTGTTAGTCATGTATTGTATTAATTATATTTAATTCATTAATCTGTTCAAGTGTGGGGTGCATCTAATGGCTGGGCTAGGTAATAGATTTGTTTTTGACAAGGCTCATATACGTGTGTCCGCTAGCGCCATAAGGAGGCACGGCAGGGTGTCAGGGTGTCGTGCTAAACAGCACAGTACAGGATCTGGTTCCCTTCGTCAGAGCCTTCATATAATGTTAATATTTTTCTTCCATCGTTGCGGACATTTAGCGTAACACATATCTGACGGTGATATTGCGGTGTGATGAAAGAGTCCATGTTTGCTCACAACTATGGGATTCTATTTTATGTCATATGCCAGGGATAACATACCACAGGGCTCTGGTGAGCGATAACTCTTCCCTTGCAACCCTTAGCAAAATGGATGTATATGACCGCACTCTATGTTGGCCAAAAATGGTCAATACATACTTTTTTATTGCATGGCCAGTGGAGGCCTTGTCTCGGAAAATCTGCGCAAAACAGAGCGAATTCATTGGTGATGGTTGGGCCATATCGGGCCCAGAAGGACCATTGCCTATGATGTTCCCATACTACCAGTTTTCCATCGTACCTACCAAACAACCATAGTTACATTGCAAAAAATCAGTAACAAAGTAATTTCATATCATCAGTTAAAACTTTCTAAATAGTAATACCATAATAAGATTCTAATATCATAGCTCATTGTTTTTCAACTAGCATTAACAAACTATAAAGTAACTCACCAAAAACTAACAACAACACTAACATCATTCATAACAGTACATGATTATTAATTAGAAGATAATAACATTCATATGACAAATATTCACAAATACTACACGCCGTCATTTATACCTCAACTAGAATATGGATGTCATGCCAAAAATAAATTACGCGTCACAATATTTTCATAATAATAGCTGCCGGTATCGACATATCACCATTACTATGTCAAGAGAGTCCATCTATTGTCATATGAACATACATGTTAGCCACATAAATTATTTCTGCTAACAAATTTATAAACATAACTTGCATGTATGAATTTGTCACCTCTAAATGGAGAGGAAAGATAGACACACAATATCTTCAACTATGTCATCTCCTCCTTGTTTGCTACTAAAATGATCCAAAATGCCTAATTACATACATCATTAAGAATTAGAAGTTAATTCAAATGTGTAAAACTTAGATGCGAGCTGAAAAATTACTACCTAATGTTTCCCTACCTCTACTACCTAAATAAAAGTACTGTATTTTCCTTAATACCTAAGTACCACCTAAGGTTTCCTAACATCACACGAAATACAAGTGCGTGTAATCATACAAACACCAATTACATTATTATTATTTTTCTTAATTACAGTATTAAGAACATCTTGCATGCCCAAATAAAATTCTGCATTCAAAGGATCTAGCGAGATCTACAATATCTAAAAATATTTGCTGTGAAAATTCCTTGTCTAAATCGTTATAAACTTTAAATAAATTTACAGACTTCATGAAAACACTAACAACATCGTGCATGTAAAATAATACAATAGTTGGACAGAGCAAATATTGATCTACAACAACCTCAACTACAAGTCTACAACTTAACGAAATTTCTACTACAAGTGAATGTTTCATCGGGTGACATTTTTAAAATTTCAGAGCTGTAAGAAGTCGCATCGCTAATTACGAACTCAAGAACTAACTAATTTCGATCGTGTAGGTACACAAAAGTGGATGTACTGCATACCTTGTACCTTGATGTTCAACTTCTTAGTTCACTTCTCACGACAAATCCTACTCCAAATGCTACAAATGACTCCCCAAAATGATCAACAAATGCCTAAACATCAGAGGATGCATAATTAGGAGCTAATCAAACATAAAAAATAGTTGCATGCAAACGAAAAACATAAAATGAATAGATATTACCTTGATCTACCTTTTCTTCAACTACAACATCTTCTGAATCGGCCTTCAAAACTATCAAAATCACAGTCCAAGTGTCTATTTTCTTCACTTGCACATATGCTAACATAGAAAGGAAGCAAAGCTAAGGGTGGGCAAACAATAAAGACAAACGAAATGAGTGAGTGTGATGCTACTAGCTGGGAAGCGAGCCATTTAAAATAAGGGAGCCATGGGCGTTGTCGACACAACCAGACAAACCTTACCAACTGACCGCCGCATGCGCTGTCGCGTCTCGTGTAGCAGGAAAAGAGGAAAAGACCACGTGACGCACATGTTCGACAGTTTCCTACGATACAGAGGGTGCCACCACTAGCTGAGGCAACATGTGCATGGTGTTGGCAGCCGAGCCCACTGCCATGGTAGTTTTGCTAGTTTCATCCGCGGGTTATCTATTCTGGCATTACACTCATGCTTGTGGTCTAAAATGCCAAAATTTTCCTCGAATTCCTTATGATGTGCAATTGAAACAAGTTCTTGCTAGTGGAAAAAGGGAGGGTTGAATGTAGGTGTTGTTCTTATTTTCCCCGAGGGATTCGAATTAGGGCTGCCCAGTTAGAATCCAACCTCTTCCAGAGTGATACCTCGTTGATGGCTCGCCGCCCCCCTCGGAAGGGGGCCTTCTCCGCTTTCCACCTAATTTGCACAGGGAAGGCCCAAAATCAATCCCAGGGATTATCATAATGCAGGCTCTACCCTTGGATTTACAAGATATCCCATTTTCCTCTCCATGAGATTACATCCCGAGTTATTGTGGAAATCAAGATTTCCTTTTTTGCTAGGCCAACACTAAAAAACCTATTTTTTACGATTGAGGTTTATCCGGAGAGGAAATTGCATCCTATAACCTCAACATCTCTTCCTTTTTTTTACTGCATGCTCTGCAACATTTCGAAATCAAGAAACTGCGACAAGAGTCGATGCTATTAAAGAATGCATCACCCACTAGGTGCATTGAACAATCTTGTGCTCTATCTGTTACTCCCTCTAGTCCTTTTTACTCTCCATATAAGATTTGTCTGAAGTCAAACTTCGTCAACTTTGACAAAATTTATATGAAAAAATATCAACATCTATAATATTGAAGTTATACAATATAAAAATCAAATTCATGAAGCATCTAATGATATTGATTTTGTATTGCGAACGTTGATATTTTTTTCTATAAGTTGGTCAGACTTCAGACAAATCTTATATGAAGAGTAAAAATGTCCGGAGGGAGTACTACTTTGATTATGCATCCCGTTTTATAATGCATGCTATTTCTAGTCTATTTCATGTTTGTAAGACATTATTTGGTTGAAAAATAAATGGCATTAGCTCTGCTTGTTTATGCTAAGTGGAGGGGGGGGGGTTGGATATATTACGATGAAAATTTTAGTTCTTAGAAAGGTTTAAATTATTTTACTTTCAATAGCATATTGAGGAAGAATATACATTATGGCGACTTGTATCCAAAGACTAATCTAAGTTGCATCCAAAATAAAAATTGGATTATGAATAGTGAAGCATAATTTGCATTGGATTAAGAATTTGAATTTTTAAAATATGAGTAAAGGAACAAACTTTCGGCCATACCATAGGAAAGCATCCACAATTCAGGTGGTAGACATAGAATCCAATTCTTCCTACAACATCCTTCTTCAAGATGAAGAAGTCATTTTTGGTCCGGACACCATTCTAGAGACCATGAAACACACTTTTCCGCATCCAAAAGCACCGGCGAAAATTGTCCGCGAATAGGGCATCGGGGTCTAAGTAATCCTCCATTAGCGTCAAATTTCTCTGTGCCCTGTTTTTATTCATCAGTTGATGACTCTTGATCGATCCCTTGAAATTGAGAACATGTTCTTCTGCACGCTCTGCGTTTGCAAGGACCGCTTGCATCATCGTCGTTTCATTTGCACAATCTTCCTCGTCGGATGACTCAACGTAGTGCTCATAGATGTACTCCATGTCCGCAACCATTGTTTTAAATAAGGGACACCAATTGGCAAAATATTAGCACACCCCCACAGACGGCATACGAAGGGAAGAATTGTACATACACGACCAAAGGACGAGGTGAGTGGAACGATAATGCACTGGTGCAGCGAACCCCTTTCCGCGATGTAGTTGTAAACCGTCGCCTTGCATGTGTGGGCGATAGGGGGGGGTCTATCCCACACGACACGACAAACCCTTCGGCGATGGTGGCCAACGAACGCAAACGTTTGGTAAAACTAAGCATATGAGATGTCTGCATCTATCACAAACGAGGGTCACCAGGCAATCGTTTGAGATATGGTGTATTTCCCATACGGTTCATCCTTGCAACTCGTGTGAGATCATGCTAACATCGCACGCGCTATTCTGTGGCGCGCCATTTACGATGTGCACCGAATCGCAAACAGTTGACAATTATAAAGTGTGTATGATAAGGGGGCTATCACACGCATTTAGTTCTACTATGACTGTCTGTGATATGATATAAGAGTGCATACGTTTATCATTATAAAACCGTATGCGAAGGTTGAATATATCCCACACGCGATGTTTTTGATAAATGTTTGTGATTTACAAAACGTCCCAAACGTGTGATCCATACTTCCCAAACGTGTCATCCAGACTAACTGTGTCGGATGAAGGCCTATCGCACGCGTTCTTCTTTGACCAACGTTTACGATGGGCACGATATCATACACAGTTCAAAATACCAAATCGTGTGTGATAACGAGACTAGCACAAACGCTGGTGTTGTTAATCTCACACGTTCTTTCTCGTCTGACCGTGTGCGAAGACGAGATTCATCGCACACGCCGCGAATGGAGAAACGTGTGTGACGTTGAAGTTGATCGCAGACGTTTTGGTTTCTCAAACTGTGTGCATTGTAATGGCTTGCAGAGCATGATTTCCCCCTAATTAAATACCTTTGTTCATAATTCACATAATTTAAATTTGAAAGTAGGAATTCATTTATTTCATATCGAATCATGTTTAAATGTAGGTTTAAGAACGAATGCATAATTCGATTCACATGTACATATACTCAAGAACTACATAATCATCAATTCTCAAAAAAAAAGAAAAACTACAGAAGGGACAAATAAAGAATGATGGAACCATGGTTGTATTAAAGACGGTAAAGAGAGAGCCGGAAGACATTCTGGTTGCTAGAGAAGGTGAAGCGGAATGCCCATATTGTGCCCTCCTCCATGCCTAACGCACGAACGACTCTAGGCCAGCCCCTAGTGATGGCCGCCCGCCCATCCTTCACTGTCTTGATTACGACTTCTTGACGCTCATTGTAGTCTCGATGATATATTTTAACCTTCATTGCATGTCCAGCAATCATGTACTTTGCGAGGTAATCTTGAGTAGACTGCTTTGGGAACCACTACAAAAGAAAAATATCCAGACATTGTTGTGTGACAACTCATTATAGGCAGTACTAATATAAGCCTATAGAGTTCGTAGTTACCATCATACAACTCACTGTTGTGTTGGATAGAGCGTAAATAAACAGTCTAATTGGCATTGTTCGTCTCTTTTCCCTAACAATCATTTTCAGTTTCCTCACTTGATGCTGGTTCATGAATATTTCATTGCCCCACACGCAAAATGGATCCAGGAATGGATCTTTACCTAAGACATATGTACCTACAAGCAAGAAGCCGATATTAGAAGCTAAAATGCAGTTGAAGAATGGTGTCATATATTACTCCATCAGTTCCACAATGTGTTGCCTATAAACATTTTGAGAAGTCAACATTTACTTACTTTGACCAAGTTTGTAGAGAAAAACATTTACATCTAGAATTGCAATTCCATTTCATTAGATACATCACAAAATTTCATATTGTATACATTTTAGATGGTATATGTAGATACATCACAAAAATCTATATGCACTACATGATGGTACGGAGGGAGTATAAGCGGAGGGATGAAAAGAACCTCGGTGGAAAACGTTGGCCACTCCCATTGTTGTCCTGTGCAAGTACATGTAAAGTCATGATAAGTACAACAGGCTTAACATCAACCAAGTATACAAGGTATCTTCTTGAAATAAACAAGGCATATATGCTCACTATAACAACCAAATATAGCCATTTGATACTGGACAAATGCTCAATGGAACCAACATAACAACCAGATAACGAAAAGCAAGGCGTCTGCTTGAAAACTAGACAAATGCTCACTGCAGTCAACCTAACAACCAGATATAGATAAGCAAGGCATGTGCTTGAAAACTAGACAAATGCTCACTGCAACCAACCTGGCAACCAAATTCAGAGAAACAAGGCATAAATGTTTAAAGCGGGAGTTAAGGGCACAGGTTAACAACACCAGGCATAACAGGTGGTATTGATGAAATTGAACTGCACAGTTCATACTTGCACATAATGAACATCACATTGTGAATAACTGAAAGAAACAAGGCATTCATGCTCACTGTAACAACCAACTATAGCCATTGAAAACTGGACAAATACTCAATGCAACCAACCTAACAACCAGATACAGAAAAGCAAGGCATCTGCTAGACAACTGGACAAATGCTCAATTAAACACTGCATGATTATCGCATGTCGGATGGGATCCTTCCACTTGGGATATGAGGTGCCCAGGGTGCACTCCCTGATGTCGCAGATGGGACGTTTCCCCTTGTAACAGCCGTAGTGTGTGCCATTATCTTGGTGGAAGAGATCTGACTTTGGAGCTAAGGATCCCAAGCCACCGCCGTAGAACGTTTCCTTCAGAAATGACAATAGGGGCTCGATGGCGTAGAAGGATCGCAAATCCATGGCCGCGAGGCGGAGGAGATCAGCGGTGGGGCCTTTGAAGAGATTGACGGCGGTTGAACCAGAGGCGTTGCCGGTGGACCACTTAACTTGTGACATGGCCCGAGTGAAGCCGGTGATGTTGACGAGCTTGATGCCATAGCCGGCTCTCCTGAGATACAGGAATACGCCAACCCGCCGACTTGAAGCCTTCGGCATGGCAGCATAGGCATCGTCCTCACCGGCTCCCGCGACGAGGTGTTCGTCCGGGATCGAAGGGTCGGCGCGGACGGCGCCCACCTCGCCAGCGTACGGCGGAGAGGCCATGATAGATCTCCTTTTGCTCGTACACTCCTAGAGCTCCACGGGAGATGTGGTCGGGCTGATTAGGCTGCGACTCTCTGGAGTACGTGATGGGGATCTAGGGGAAAGGGACACCGCCGGCCTCATCTAAAAACTCAGGGCGGCGATGGTGTATGTGGATTGATGGGGACCCTGAACTTGTTGATCTAAGAGGCACGGGCAGACCGGCTGAGGTTGGTGGTGGAAGGTGGCGGCGGGGGCGAGCTAGGGTTCAAGCAGGGGAGGAAGGGGGAGGGGGGGTGTTGTGTGTAAAGGAACTGGGCGGGAGCAACCATGATCGCACACGGTCCTAACATAATAAAGTGTGTACGCTGTAACGAAATGCCATGCCGCGAAACCACGAATTTTTGCATCGCTCAAGGCGGGTAGCTCTTTCTGAGATTTCTCAAGGCGGGTTCATCTCACACGGTTCATCCTCAATTTCAGGCACAAACATGAAATTCATCCTAAATTTCCACATGCCCACAAACAGATGACACAAACATTTGGCAAAATTTCACCACAAAATGCCTTATTTTGCAGCGGATTAGTTGACATTAGTTCATATGCTCAGTAATTTACAAACAGTTCGTCAATTTACATGAAGATGAACTGCACAAAATATTCACTACGCCATGGATGCTTACAAACGCCGCGCCTCCACCGTCGTCATGACCTTCCTCGGCTCAAAACGAGTATTCAGAGGAGCTCGTCAAGTCGATGAGCTCCACTGCTTCCACGACAGAGACCAGCGGGGCTACCTCAGCCGGAGTGACCGCGACGCCTCTCACCAGGTCTGCCGCTGTCGACGAAGATGTCGTGGCATCCACGTGGGCCATCGGGATACAGACGGGCGCCACTCTCGCTAGAGCCGCATCCTTGGTCACCGTGGCCGCTGTTGCCAGGGCTGCCGCCGTAGCTGCAAGGCCTGCACTGGCCTACAACGCGGCTGAGAGGCATGCGGCAGCCTGCTCCGCTGCCTTCTGGTCCTGCTCCCGCCTCTTGTTGCCCTCTGCATCTGAGTTCCGCTTCCTCTTCGCACACTCCCGCCGTTTCTGCCGCTTCAGATCCCTAGCTGCGTTGCGGATGGCATCCGCAGATGCAATAGATCATTCCACACCAACACTGAGACGGCGATCGTCCTCGTCACGCAAGAACGCATCGAGGCCCGATTCCTGGACGGACAGAGCGATGGCCATATGCATCCGACGCTGAAACTCGGAGTCGTCGTCGGCGGCGGTGGCGGCCGCGGCGGATGACAGTTGACTGTTAACCGACATGGAGGACAGCGCGTCGGAATCCTCTATCCCGTCGTCGTCGGCCGTGATAGCCGGCTGTTTGCCGTTGCCCGCTGAAAGCACAACATGCCCCCTTGGTGGTTTTGATAATTCATAACAACATACATTGTATCTTGGACTAATACTTTTACCTAGTGTATTTAAGATAAAGTCCACAGAGAGGGTTGGCAAAAGGATTGTGGAGATACCCCAAGATGCAAGGAAATGGATTGGCAAAGCTTCAAGCAAGAGGACTCTACATTTTACTTTGTGAGAAATCACTTTGAGTCCATAGGAAAGCCAATACTATTATAAGGGGGTAAGGTACTGTTGGTGAACAAGATGCTCCACGTGCACAAGAGATAGTCACCAAAAACACCCACAAGCTCTTCCACAAAAGTCTGTCCAAAGCCAAACATCCAAAATCGGTGCAACCAACAATTCCCACTCGGTGCCACCGATTCCCAAACTCAGACAGACTCATGCCAAACTCTAGCCCTTCGGTGCAACCGATTCTGCATCGGTGCCACCGAGTTCAGTTGCCAACTTTCTGTTTAGCTATTTTCAAGCTTCGGTACCACCAAGTTTTGCCAGTCGGTCTCACCGAGATTTGGACCAACTTCCTAGTTAGCCATTCACAAGAATCGGTACCACCGAGAATTGTGAATCGGTCTCACCGAGTTTTTGGACCAACTCTCTGGTTAGCCATGGTCAAGAATCGATACCACCGAGAATTGAGAATCGGCGTCACCAAGTTGAGCAATCTGACCGTTGGTCACCTAATCGGTACCACCGAGAGTTATGTATCGGTCTCATCGAGATTCAAAAGTTACTGCCTTTTGGTCACTTCAGTACCACCGAGATTGACACATCGGTGTCACCGAGTTGGTCACTTTAGGTGTAACGGTTGGATTTTTGGGGATGCCTATATATACCCCTTCACCACCACCCACTCGATAGAGAAGCACTCAGAACTATTCCATACTTGCCCCATCCTATTTTCTGAGAGAGAGCCACCTACTCATGTGTTGAGATCAAGCCATTCCACTCCATCCATATGAATCTTGATCTCTAGCCTCCCCAAGTTGCTTTCCACCAATCCAATCTTTTATACCAAGCCTAATTTGTGAGAGAGTGATTGTGTGTTGAGGAGTCTATCATCTTGAAGCACAAGAGGAAGGAATTCATCGACATTACCGAGCCTATTATCTTTTGGAGGGTGGTGCCTCCTAGATTGGTTAGTTGTCGCTTGGGAGCCTCCTAATTCATGTTGTGGAGTTGAACCAAGAAGTTTGTACGGGCTAGTCCTTCGTGGACGGAAGCCGTTATGGAATAGTCAAGGTTGCTACTTCGTGGACCCTTATGGGTGGAGCCCTCCGTGGACTCTTGCGACCATTACCCTCCATGGGTTGAAGACTCCATAAACGTGGACGTACGATAGCACCACCTATCGGAACCACGGGAAAAATCTTCGTGTCCCTCATGCGTTTGATCTCCCTATCTCAACTCCTTACTTCCATGTGCAATGTCTTTATTTTTCCGCTGCCATACTTGTAAACTTGTATGTGTAGGGTGTGCTAGACTTGCTATAATTGTTAAAATCTGCCAACCAATTAACTTGGGAAAAGGTTAGGTTTTAAATTCCTGCTAGTAGGCTATTCACCCCCCCTCTAGACATACTTCTAGTGATCCCTCAATTGGTATCAGAGCATTGGTCTCCATTGCATCGGTTTAATCACCGTGGAGGAAGATGGATGTGTCTAGTGTGGAAAGTTTGAGTTGTAGAGTGCCTATTCTTGATGGGGAGTACTATAGTTAATGGAAATTTAAGATGCTTGAGCTATTCAATGAATTTCATTTGAGCAAGTATATTAAGAACCCCTATGTACCTCCCATTGATCCTTTACATCCCACACACGAAGAGGAAATTGATATGCTATGCAATCTTAGAACTGTTAATCTTATCGTTAGAGGATTGCCTAGGATTGTGCTTAATCAAATGAAGAATTTTGAATGCGCTTATACTTTGTGGAATGACTTGGAGAAACGATATCCAAGTTATTCATTGAGTAATCTTGATGAAATTCTTCATAAGACTATTGTCTTTCACAAAATGATGCCTAGTGATCCCAAGTTTGATGACTATCTATTTGAGCTTAGAGACCTCATGCGTGCTAAAGGAGATGTCATAACTATCAACAACATCATTGTAGAAGCCATTCTAATTCACAAGTTTGAACATTGTAATGATCACAACCCTAACGAATCTCTTGTTCTTTGTGACGAGGATTTCCCACTTGATGATGACAATGTGGAACATGGCTACTATGATGAAGATGAGTTGTTCGACATCGAGCATGAGAAGATCATGAAGAATCTAAGTCTCATTGAAAACTTCAAGGATTACATGTCCGGAGGAAAATAGTGGATTCTCGATAGTGGATGCACCGATCATATGACCGGAGATAGAGAGATGTTTGAAGAGATCACACCAAACCATGGACCGCGAAGGTACGTAATGTTCAGAGACAACTCCAAGGGTAAGGTACTTGTTCTTGGTAAGGTGGCCATATCCCATGATAGCTCTATTCAAAATGTCATGCTTGTTGAATCCCTTGGCTACAATCTTCTTTCCGTATCTAGACTTGCCGACTTTGGTTTTAATGTGCTATTCATGAAAGTAGATTGCCAAGTGTTTCGTCAAGATAATCATAACATGGTCTATACCGGTTTCCGTAGAGGTGATCTATACATTGTCGATTTCACTAAGAGATCCAAACCTCGTACTTGTCTTATTGCAAAATCTTCTAAAGGTTGGCTTTGGCATAGAAGACTAGGACATGTTGGCATGCGTAATCTAGACAAGCTTATTAAAGGTGATCACATACTTGGTGTTAAAGATGTTATCTTTGACAAAGATAGACTTTGTAGTGCTTGTCAAGCTGGAAAGCAAGTAGGTGGAAGTCATTCCGTTAAGAATATCATGACTACTAGGAGACCACTCGAGTTACTTCATATGGATCTTTTTGGTCCCAATGCTTACAAGAGTCTCGGTGGAAATTCCTATGGTCTAGTTATAGTTGATGATTTTTACAGATTTACGTGGGTATTCTTTCTTGATGATAACTCGCAGGTACAAAAGATCTTCAAGAACTTTGCTCGCAAAGCGCAAAATCAGTTTGAAGTGAAGATCAAGAAGGTTCGGAGCGATAACGAATCGGAGTTCAAGAACACCCATGTAGATACCTTTCTTGACGAAGAAGGTGTTTCACATGAGTTCTCGGCTATGTACACACCTCAACAAAATGGAGTTGTTGAGAGGAAGAACCGGACTCTTATTGAGATGGCAAGAACGATGCTTGACGAATACAAAACGCCAAGCCACTTTTGGGCAGAAGCCGTGGAAACAGCATGTCATGCCACTAACCGACTCTATCTTCACAAGCTTCTCGGTAAAACGGCATACGAGCTACTCACCGGTAACAAACCCCAAGTTGGATACTTTCGGGTATTCGGCTCAAATTGCTACATTCTTGACAAGCATCGCCGTACTAAATTTGCTCCTAAATCTCATGAAGGATTCCTACTTGGTTATGGATCGAACTCTCACACTTACCGTGTCTACAACAACTTCACTCGAAAAGTTGAAGAGACGATAAATGTGAAGTTTGATGAATCTAATGGTTCGCAAGTCGAACAACTGCCAAATGATGTAGGAGATAAGGATCCTTCGGAAGCTATCCAAGACTTATCCATCGGCAAGATTCGTCCCATGGAGGTGAAGGAAAGTACTTCGTCAACTCAAGTGGAAGCCCCTACTTCACGTCAAGGTGATCCTCAACAAGACATGGAGGCATCCACAAGCGGTACGCGACAAGATGAAGAGGAGGAAGTACATCATGAAGATCCACCACAACCTTCTTCACCACCACCTCAAGGAAACGACACCTTCAACAACAACGAAGACGAAGGAGATGATGATGATGATGAATGTCCACCATCCAACAAGCAAAAGCTACCCCGAGTTCAAGCAAGAGTGACCAAGAACCATCCTCTAAACCAAATCTTTGGTGACATACAAACCGGGAGAATCACTCGCTCTAAAACTCGCTTAGCTAATTTTTGTGAGCATTATTCTTTCATCTCTAGCATTGAACCCTTGAAGGTAGAACAAGCTCTTGAAGACCCGGATTGGGTGAACGCAATGCATGAAGAGCTTCACAACTTCGAGAGGAACGAAGTGTGGACACTCGTGGAGAAGCCCAAGAACGAGCACAACATCATCGGAACCAAATGGGTGTTTCGGAACAAGCAAGATGAAGACGGTCAATTTGTACGCAACAAGGCGCGTCTCGTAGCCCAAGGATATACGCAAGTCGAAGGTATGGACTACGGTGAGACCTATGCACCCGTTGCTAGACTTGAAGCTATTCGCATTCTTCTTGCTTATGCTAATCACCATGATATCACACTTTATCAAATGGACATTAAAAGTGCCTTTTTAAATGGTGAGATTGAAGAAGAGGTCTATGTTAAGCAACCACCTGGTTTTGTGAATCCTAAGAAACCTAATCATGTTTACAAGCTTCGTAAAGCCCTTTATGGTCTTAAACAAGCCCCTCGTGCTTGGTATAAATGCTTAAGGAAGTTTCTCATTGAAAAGGGTTTTGAAATTGGTAAAATTGACGCAACCTTATTCACTAAGAGAGTTAATGGTGAATTATTTGTGTGCCAAATCTATGTGGATGATATTATCTTTGGATCTACTAACCCACAATTTAGTGAAAGATTTGGAAGGTTGATGTCTGAGAAGTATGAGATGTCCATGACGTGTGAGCTGAAATTCTTTCTTGGTTTGCAAATCAAGCAAACGAGAGAAGGAACTTTCATCTCTCAAACCAAGTATACTAAGGACTTGATCAAGAAGTTCAACATGCAAGAGTGTAAAGGTATGAAAACTCCTATGCCTACTAGTGGACATGTTAATCTTACCAAGGAGGACGAACCGGTTGATCAAAAAGTTTATCGATCTATGATTGGTTCATTGCTATATTTATGTGCCTCCCATCCCGATATTATGCTTAGTGTTTGCATGTGTGCTAGATATCAAGCAACACCTAAAGAGTGTCATCTTTTGGCCGTAAAATGTATTGTGAGATATTTGATACAAACACCAAACTTTGGCATTTGGTATCCAAAAGGATCTTCCTTTAACCTTGTTGGCTATTCCGATTCGGACTATGACGGTGACAAGGTTGATAGAAAATCCACCTCGGGTACTTGTCAATTTCTTGGTAGATCTCTTGTGTCTTGGTCCTCCAAGAAACAAAACTCGGTATCTCTATCTACTGCCGAAGCTGAGTATATTGCCGCCGGATCGTGTTGTGCACAATTACTATGGATGACACAAACGCTTAAGGATTATGGAATCCGTGTGAAAAATGTTCCATTACTTTGTGACAATGAAAGTGCTATTAAAATTGGTCATAATCCTATGCAACATTCTCAAACTAAGCATATTCAAGTTCGACATCATTTCATTCGTGACCATGTTGCCAAAGGAGATATTGATCTTAAGCATGTTCGTACCAACAAGCAATTGGCCGACATCTTTACTAAGCCACTTGATGAGAATGTGTTTTGTTATTTGAGGAGTGAGTTGAACATCATTGATGCTTCAAACTTGAGTTAAGCTCACTCGGTTGCATGCAAGGGCATGAGCTTACATGACACTTCCATGATTCACTTGACATGTTATCATATATCTTGGAATTCTATGCTCCCTTGCATTGCATCTAACCTTTTATAGGTACTTGGAAGAACTTCATTCCAGAAGATTGCCATCAACTCAAATCATAAGCAATCTTGTCATGACCAAGTATCCACAACCTCTCTTGTTGATGGAAGGAAGAAGACAACTCAACCATATCCTTGAAATATATTTGATATGATCATATTTGCAAATTCTCAATTTATATCATGTCAAATGGATATATATATCTTGTTCTTCCTTGCTTGACTAACATATGTAGGTGACAAGTGTACTGAAATGAGAAGGATTGCTCCCAACTCAAGATGAACTTCATCAACCTCGAGCATCCTCAACAAGTTCACCTACAAGCCACGTCATCAACATCACTCGAAGGTATGGACTCATATCCTTGAAAAGGCTTTACTCCAAGTCATGAGATGAAGCAACTCAAGTGATATGAAGACATTAAAATGCTTAATCGAAAAATGGTAACCCCATTTTGAGCTTAACGATGAGTATGACCTATGATCAAGTATTCTTGCTTGGCTCCTAAGTCAATATACTCTAATATAGGTGACCTAGTCACCGACCATCATCTAGTTAAGTATCTTGTTTGGTTCATTCTCTATTTGCAAGATTTCTTGGAACCACTCAAATCTTCTCTAGTTGATATCTCTTTGTAAAATCTTTTGCATTTCCTTTGAAAATCCTTATGACACTTTGTTACAAAATTTTCAAAATTAATTTGCAAGTTTCTCAAACATTGCCAAGTTTCTGTTTAAACCTCGGAGCCTCCGATACAAATAACTCGGTTCTACCGATTTAGCAGATGAGCTGCATAACAACAAATCGGTTCCACCGACTTGTTTGTCTCGGAGCCACCGATTTGATATCTTCTCCAATCTGTGTTCATGTCAGTAAATCTTTGTTTCCTTAGTGATCCTATAGTGATATTTTCATTTCTTCGATGATCCCTTCTAAATAAAAAAACAAAAATAAAGGGGGAGAAATTTCATTCTAGGATCCCTAACTCAAAGGAGGAGAAGTCTTACAAGCTCTCAGATCAGCCAAAGAGGAGAAATTATTTTCCATGATTCCCTCAGTTTTTAATGCTCTCCATGATCCCTACATTCTATGACCCTTGTACTCAAGGATCCCTTCCTACTCCATGATCCCTGTGTCTAACCCTGTGTATGGACCTTTTTGGAAATTAATGCCAAAGGGGGAGAAATAGCAAAACTTCAAAGCTAAAGGGGGAGATACATGCTTCAATGCAAAGGGGGAGATACAATCAAAGGGGAGAATATCAAAGCTTATACTTATATATACAAGGGGAGAATACCAAAGTAGGGGGAGAAAAATATGATTGGGAGAAAAATATGTTTATTTCATTTGACTACTCATGTTAGACTTTTCTCACCCTATCCAATCCCAATATCTACATGCTAAGATTCAGGGGGGGAGAGGATGATCTACTATTTTCATATCTAAGGGGAGAAAGCTCTAAATGATCTTGGAGACATATCAATCTTAAGGAATACTATCTTCTACATGGTCTCCCTATCTTGGTACTATTGAGCTCTATTGCGTTTTGATTCGTAGAATACTCTTGTGTTTCCTAACATTGTTTTCTCAAGTGTATTTCTATAACAAGAATGCTCAAGAACTCAAGGTAAGTATATGCATCATATCCTTGATCAAGATGATCTCTTGCTTCTTGCCCATATTGTTTGCAATAGTGAAGTCTTGAACAAGGATACACCTCACTCATATATATATATTTGATGCATATAGCCAAGATACACATGACTCATTATATCCCTTCTACTATATGTGTGTCTATGCATTCCAAAGCAACTATCCTTTAAAGGGATTGCACACATTTAGGGGGAGCAAGTCTAAGTCATGTGTCTCTCAAAGTCTTCATTATATCCATGCATATCTTTATTTGAAGCTTTGATTGTATGTTGTCATCAATTACCAAAAAGGGGGAGATTGAAAGCACAACATGCTCCCTTGGTGGTTTTGATAATTCATAACAACATACATTGTCTCTTGGACTAATACTTTTACCTAGTGTATTTTAGATAAAGTCCACAGAGAGGGTTGGCAAAAGGATTGTGGAGATACCCCAAGATGCAAGGAAATGGATTGGCAAAGCTTCAAGCAAGAGGACTCTACATTTTACTTTGTGAGAAATCACTTAGAGTCCATGATGACCCACAAGTATAGGGGATCTATCGTAGTCCTTTCAATAAGTAAGAGTGTCAAACCCAACGAGGAGCAGAAGGAAATGACAAGCGGTTTTCAGCAAGGTATTCTCTGCAAGCACTGAAATTATCGGTAACAGATAGTTGTATGATAAGATAATTCGTAACAGATAGCAAGTAACAAGTGTAGCAAAGGTGCAGCAAGGTGGCCCAATCCTTTTTGTAGCAAAGGACAAGCCCGGACAAACTCTTATATAAAGCAAAGCGCTCCCGAGGACACATGGGAATTCCTGTCAAGCTAGTTTTCATCATGCTCATATGATTCGCGTTCGTTACTTTGATAATTTGATATGTGGGTGGACCGGTGCTTGGGTGCTGCCCTTACTTGGACAAGCCTCCCACTTATGATTAACCTCTCTCAAGCAAAGCGCTCCCGAGGACACATGGGAATTCCTGTCAAGCTAGTTTTCATCATGCTCATATGATTCACGTTCGTTACTTTGATAATTTGATATGTGGGTGGACCGGTGCTTGGGTGCTACCCTTACTTGGACAAGCCTCCCACTTATGATTAACCTCTCTCGCAAGCATCTGCAACTACGAAAGAAGAATTAAGATAAATCTAACCATAGCATAAAACATATGGATCCAAATCAGCCCCTTACGAAGCAACGCATAAACTAGGGTTTAAGCTTCTGTCACTCTAGCAACCCATCATCTACTTATTACTTCCCAATGCCTTCCCCTAGGCCCAAATAATGGTGAAGTGTCATGTAGTCGATGTTCACATAACACCACTAGAGGAGAGACAACATACATCTCATCAAAATATCGAACGAATACCAAATTCACATGATTACTTATAACAAGACTTATCCCATGTCCTCAGGAACAAACGTAACTACTCACAAAGCATATTCATGTTCATAATCAGAGGAGTATTAATTGTCATTAAGGATCTGAACATATGATCTTCCACCAAGTAAACTAACTAGCATCAACTACAAGGAGTAATCAACACTACTAGCAACCCACAGGTACCAATCTAAGGTTTTGAGACAAAGATCGGATACAAGACATGAACTAGGGTTTGGAGAGGAGATGGTGCTGGTGAATATGTTGATGGAGATTGACCCCCTCTCGATGAGAGGATCGTTGGTGATGACGATGGCTTCGATTTCCCCCTCCGGGAGGGAAGTTTCCCCGACAGAACAGCTCCGCCGGAGCCCTAGATTGCTTCTGCCCAGGTTCCGCCTCGAGACGGCGGCGCTTCGTCCCGAAAGCTCTCTTATGATTTTTTCCAGGTCAAAACCTTCCATATAGCAGAACATGGGCACCGGAGGCCTGCTAGGGGGCCCATAAGCCACAGGGGCGCGCCCAGGGGGGTAGGACGCGTCCCCCTGGCTTGTGACTACCTGGTGGGTCCCCTCTGGTATTTCTTTCGCCCAATATTTTTTATATATTCCAAAATAATTCTCCGTAACTTTTCAGGACTTTTGGAGTTGTGCAGAATAGGTCTCTCATATTTGCTCCTTTTCCAGTCCAGAGTTCCAGCTGCCGGCATTCTCCCTCTTCATGTAAACCTTGTAAAATAAGAGAGAAAAGGCATAAGTATTGTACCATAATGTGTAATAACAGCCCATAATGCAATAAATATCAATATGAAAGCATGATGCAAAATGGACGTATCAACTCCCCCAAGCTTAGACCTCGCTTGTCCTCAAGCGAAAACCGAGATCGAAAAATATGTCCACATGTTTAGAGATAGAGGTGTCGATAAAATAAAATACGGACATGGGAGCATCATGATCATATTTATAACAGCAATACTTATTGATATATAATTTCTTATGCTGGAGTAACAATTCATTCACAATGTAAAATATGAATCAAGAACTCTATTGAGAACCAACAAACTATGATCTTAGTCATTGAAGCAATTGCAATTTATCATAACATCGAAAAGAGTCAATATAAGAGCTTGTAAAGAAAATCCACATACTCAATCATCTTTTAGTCTTTCATAATTGCTAACACTCATGCGGTACTTATGAGGTCAAAGCTTTAATTGGACACAGAGAAAGATAGGGGCTTATAGTTTTGCCTCCCAACTCTTTGCCTCAAGGGTAATGTCAACAGAAATAACTCATGATCACCTACATCCGAGTGGATATATGTGTCTAGATCATTCCCCAACACATGACGCTTGCCAAGAGAGAAAGGCGAAATATAGGAATTGGTGAAGATCACCATGACTCTTGCATAAAGGTAAGTACTAGAAAGTAAAAGTAACAGATAGGCCCTTAGTAGAGGGAAGCAGAGGTTGTCATGCGCTTTTTATAGTTGGATGCGCAATCTCTTAATGCAAAAGAACGTCACTTTATATTGCCTCTTCTGATAAAGAACTTTATTATGCAGTCTGTCGCTTTTATTTCTTCCATATCACAAGGTCGTATAAATTTTATTTTCCTCACACTAATAGATCATACATATTTAGAGAGCAATTTTTATTGCTTGCACCGATGACAACTTACTTGAAGGATCTTACTCAATCTATAGGTAGGTATGGTGGACTCTCATGGCAAAACTGGGTTAAGGGTGTTTGGATGCACAAGTAGTATCTCTACTTGGTGCGGAAGTTTTAGCTAGTATGAGGTGGAAGCAAGCGTCACATGTTAGAGGATCCATGACAATATAACTTCTATTCGGAAATAAGCAAAGATAACCCATTATGTTGTCTTCCTTGTCCAACATCAACTTTTTAGCATATAATATTTTAATGAGTGCTCACAATCATAAAAGATGTCCAAGATAATATATTTATATGTGAACCTCTCTTTCTTTATTACTTCCTTTTTAATTGCAACAATGACCAATCGCTATGTTTGTCAACTCACAACAAATTTCAATCGACATACTTCTTATATGTGAAGTCATCACTCCCCATAAGATCATTATATATACTCTTTGCTTTTGTTCTATACTTCTTTCTATTTCTTTTTCCCAAGATCATAGCAAGCAAACAAAGCCCTCAACTCAAAACTACTTTTTATAATATAACTCTCGGACTCGCTTACATAGGGGGAACATAAAGCAAAACTTGAAACTAGATCACACTAAAAAAACTTTATTCTACTAGATCAAGATGTAACCAAAAAGATTGAACTAAGAAAAACGATAAAAATAAAAGATGTGATGGTGATACGATACCGGGGCACCTCCCCCAAGCTTGGCACAAGCCAAGGGGAGTGCCCATACCCATGTGTTTAGTTGTCTTCCTTCGGAGGTGGTGATGTTGGAGTTGATGGTGGGGTTGGAAGCTTGTTCAGTTTCCACTTAAGCATAAAATTTTGTTCCCTCAGATCGTCAACTTCCTGCTTGAGCTTCAATATCCTTTGACTTAATTCTTGCTTGCTCTCCTGCAGAAAACGACAAGGGATAAATAGAACCTTGGGTTTTCTCCTTGTGTTTGGGAGGCTAGACTTCCTGAACTCCACGTGCATATCTCCTGGTTGAGGCAAGGGGATCTCTTCTTCATCCGTGCTTTCTTCCTCATACTTGCCTTCTTGTTCCTCCTCCGAGAACAATCCATAAGGATCTAAATCCCCATAGAGCTTTGGATTGGCAAGATAATGCGATACATTTCTCTCCCCATCGGAATCTTGGGACGACATATTGCTCTAAATCTGCTGCAGAAACAGCTCAAAACGAAAACAGGAGGTATTGTCGTGATACGAAGGTCAAAACCTTCGGGAGATTATATAATGAATTTTTACCGACCTAAAGGAGTATACCACAAGAAAACGGAGTCCGGAGGGTACACGGGGTGGCCACAAGCCACAGGGGCGCGCCCAGGGGGGGTAGGGCGTGCCCCCCTGGCTTGTCGCCTCCTCGTGCACTTTTCGGACTACTTTAAATTTTCCTAATTTTTTAAATATTCCAAAACAGAGAAAAATTGCTATTGAAAAAGTTTTGGAGTCGGTTTGCTTACTGTCGTGGTTTTGTCACGGCAGATGTCCAAAGACTTAGGTTTGAGGCCATCGCTGAGGCGGTGGACTCAAAGGGGTTGGTCGAGATGAGGGACACGAGTTTACCCAGGTTCAGCCCCTCAAGAAGAGGTAAAAGCTTACGTCCTGCTTGTGTTGTATTGATTGGTGTCTCGATTACAAGGGAGCGGATTCGCTTGACCTAGTTCTCGATTTGTTGGTCTCTCTCCTAAGCCGCCCCAGGGTCTCACCTTTATATAGGAGGTCGAGGCCCTGGGTTACACGAGTCCCAAACCGACTCATACAACGTAATCAACCCTGCCTCTAAGCCGCCTTGCTACCTTGGGTAAGCCGTCTCCGGGCGGCTTAACCGCCCGGGTCTCATACCATCTTCTGTCTCTGGGCCTTCGTCTTGGCCCGTCTGGTAAGCCGCCATGCGGCCTGGCCTTCATCTTCCGGCTCACCTTATGGGTCTTGAGCGATGAGCCGCCAGGTATGACCCGGCCCATTTTGGGCAAGTCTTACCATGGGGTTATATCCCCAACATTAGGCCCCAGATTGATTTGAGCTTGCTCATGTCAATCTTCAAACTCACTTGGCGGCGAGTCTTACATTTTTATCACCTGAAAAAGAAAAACTCATAACCCGCCGTGACATCACGTCCGCAGCAGATCTTCTCATTAAACGGTCGGCCCGAAAATCGAGGCGTCCCCTCCGGTCAATCATCACTGCACCTCTTCGATTTTCACGCGCACTGTTGCCATCCCATCTAATAAATAGGGACACGAGGGGCCCCCTTTCCTTTCTTTGCCGCCACATCTTCTTCTTCCTCCTTCCCGGCCGCTGCATCAACCTGATTTGGTCCAGAGTTTCGCCAGCCCGTCCGCATCCGTGAGGTACCATTCTCAATCTTTGTTGAATCCGCAGTCATCTCGATTAGGATCTCCCCGAGTTCATCGGGTTTCTTTTAGTGTTCTTCGCTGTTCGTCAGATTGTTCTTCGTAATGTAGACTGCCAAGTATCCCCTTGAATCTCATGTTGCTGTTTATCCATCGCGGCCGTCCACTCGATGTCAATATCCGCTTACCATAGATCTGTACCTCACTCTTCTCTGCGCCCTGACCACCTGTTCTTCCACTGCCATTCTAAGTCATGAATATATTTCATTTTATCTTCGCCTGTAGATCTTACAACCATGGTTGCAATATGTGAAACCTGTTTGTCCATACTTAACAATATCTTTAGTATCGCCTTGTCCACTTAACCCGCCATTGCATTACCGGCTCTCTGATAAAATATGTCGGCGGCTTAACGCCTCACCATCATGCTGACCATAGCTGCTTTAATTATTTGACGTTTTCTAACCCGCCATATTCTGCATCTTCTCACAGTTTAACCCGCCACCATGTCAAGAGCACCCGCGTCTTGCGATTGGGTTGGCTCCGGAGTCACCGAGCAGCTTCTGCTTGACTTCGTAGAATCGGGTATCTTGCCTGCTCAGAATGTTATACATTGGCGGGTTCCAGGGCCAGAGATAAGACCTACTCCTCAGGAAGGAGAGGTTGTCGTTTTCACTGATCACCTTCTCCGTGGTTTTAGCCCGCCCGGGTCGAAATTTTTCTGGGACATTCTTCACTCCTTCAAGCTTCACCCTCAAGATATAGGTCCAAACTCCGTCACCAATATGTGTCAGTTTCAAGTCCTATGCGAAGTTTACCTGCAAGAAGAGCCGTCGGTTGACCTCTTCCGTGATTACTTTTATGTCAACCGCCAAACTGAAGTGGCGGCTGGACCAAGTTTGGAGCTTGGCGGCGTTTCTATCCAGAGGCGGAGAGATTTGCCCTATCCAGCAGCCGTCTTACCAAGTCACCCCAAAGATTGGAACAAGACCTGGTTTTACTGCAAGGACAATTCTCCCAAGGAAGAAAATCCGCTGCCGGGTTACCGTCCTACCCGGCTTTGCACCTCCGGAGAACTCCCAGACCGGATGTCCGCCGCAGAGCGAGCGAAATATGCTCCAGCCTTCGCGAAGATCAGGGCTTTAATGGCGAACGGCTTGATTGGCGTCGACTTAACCCGTTGCTGGGTTACCTGGAAGATCTTGCCACTGAGCCGGCGTGACCGACTCATGTACGAATTTACGGGTGAACCAAATGACTCTCTCTGTTTCAACGCCACCCCCTTGACAGAACAAGATATCAACTCTTCCGTCAAATCACTTCTTGGTGAAAACCAAGAGACTTGCAACAAAATTGGGCTAAAACCTTTTTGCGTCAAGAACCCGGCTCCAGCTGTAAGAAACCTTTTTCAATAAAACTGCTCGTTCTTGTCTTGACCTTCTGCCTTGCTCCTTTTAACCTTTTTTGGCGGCTTATACACAGGCCGGTTCTACTTTCTGGAAGAAGAAATATACTCCTCGTGTGAGGAAACCTAAGGTGGTTAAAACCTGCGGCCGTAAGAAGAAAACTGCTGCTCAGGAACCGCCTGAGCTTGACGACTCGGAGGTAGAACTTGACTCCCTTGGCCATCTCTTTATGCAACTTATTGACGATAATTATTCACAGGAGGAAACAGAGACAAGCCATGCAGACGCCCCTGAGGTAACTTACATTTCCTTTGACTCAGAAAACTTTCCACCAGAGAGAATACGGCGGGTCATCCGGAAAGTCCCATTTTCTCATCCTCTTGCTTATTTAGACCCCAACTTTCTTTGGAAAAAGCAACAGCACAACTCCAGACGCCAGACCCGGAGCACCGGCTCTGAAGAGCTTTTGGCCGGCTTACCAAACTCTCCGGCTCCGCAGAAACGGCCTGCTGAGGTATTCTTTTAACTAAGTCCAATTTTTAACAGTCTTGCATTGTAACCTTACTCTGTTTTTTATCGTCTTAACTTTTTTAGGAGTCGCCCCCTTCGTCTGGTGATTCCACTGCATCCAAGCTGCCTCCTCTGAAAATCAACCCAGAGTGCGTACCTTTTACTTGCACCATATCTTCTACCACCTTTGTCCTCTATGTAACAATCTTTTTGCTTCCAGGGCTCAAGCAAAACGAAGAAAGACAGGCGGGTCTACCGCTGCTCCTGCTGCCCAAGAGCCGGAGACTGCTAAGCCGGACTCCCCTACAACTTATGTTGAGCCTACTAAGGCTAGAAAAGACGCGCTTGAAGACGCTCCTCAACCCTCTGAGCCGACTGATGATAACATGGCTACTCTTGAGAGTCCTCCCAAGGCGGATCCTAAACCGCCCAGTCCTTCAACAGCCGCCGAAGACACAGCTCATCCAGAAGTTGTTGTCACTGGGACGGGCTATCAACTTCCTGATCCTCATGTGTTAACAAAACACACCAGCAAGACTGAAACATGCTCACCAGAAAAACTTGATTTTGAATTCCCTGTGTTAGAAAAACTGACTGCAGACGAATTACATGCTGGTTATCTGAACCGCCTCTCTACAAGCCGTAATATGGAATTGAAGCTTGTTGGACTGATGAAGAAAAAATATGAGGTACTCCTCTTCTCTTGCTTTTCCCTTATACCCTTATGTAGCCCCCAAGAGCTGGTTTAATATTGCAAATAGTAGACCGGGTCTTCCAATTTTTGTCATACTCCAAATAGCTTAGCTTGTAGCCCCCAAGCATCGGGTTAATATAGATAATAAGCGTGTGCTTACTTAAACTTTAGATCCGAGTGTAGCCCCCAAGTCCGGGTCATTATAGTAATGATGAGCTAGATCTTTACTGGTAACAAACTCATGAATCATAACCCCCAGGCTCCGGCTTAACTTTTATAAAAATGAGCCGGAGAAGACTCCATTGTCTAGAAGCGCCGTGTGTAGCCCCCAAGTGCCGGCTTAACTTTACGAAGATGAGCCGGAACTTGTTTGTAATTTATGAGAGAAAACACAGACATTAGCCCCCAAGTGTCAAGTATATTGCTTGCAATCTGCTTGAGACTTGTATCATAACAGCTTCATCATTCTTGTCTACTAATATCTCATCCTGGCGACTTAAACCTCCTGAATTTTTTGTTTTTGTATGACACAGGAAGCTTTGGATGCGGCCGAGTCTGATCTGTCCGGCCTAAAGGACAACCTTGCTTCGCAACAAGCCGCTCGGTCCGAGGCCGAAGAAAAATGGCGGGTTGCCGTTAAAGAGCTTGAGAAGGTCCAAACTGACTTTGCTGCCTTCAAAGAGACTGCTGAATCTAAACAAGCCGCCCTGACAGAACGCGCAGACGATGCTGACAAGCGGCTCAAGCTTGTGTCAGAAGAACTGCAAACCCTCAAGCGTCATATATCCAGGATGACTTCTGCTATCTTTGGTAAGTACTGAAAATTAAGGAAACTTCCTTTCCCTTGTTAAAAAAACTGTGCGGGCGGCTTATAACGCCTAAATTTCCTTGCAAGTCAAAGAAGCCGCCAACTATCTTCTGACAGCTTGTTGAAGTTGAAAGCAGTATATACCTTGACAGAACAGCTATACTGTGGGACCCTTTGCACCATCAAAGCAATGTTGAGTGAAAAAGACGTCCCCAAACTCATGAAGGGAGTTATAGAGGTCTTGTCTACTCTGCCCAAGCAAATTGATGAACTCAAACGATCAGCCGCCAGAAAGGGAGCAATGGCCGCGCTAAGCCGGTCTTTGGCCTTTGCCCCTGAATTGACCTCAGAAGAGATGATGGACGGCTTTCCATCCAAGAAAGATGACGGCTCAGACTTTACCAAAGCTGACTATGCCAAATGTATGAAGGCCTCCCGAGTACTGGCATCAACACTTGTCAATGAAATTGATCTGACTTCATACCAGGCGGCTTATGGCGAAGACAGCAAACGAGTGCGCTGCCCAACTTTTGAAGCCAGGGACTTAACTCCTGCACGTCGTAAGCCACTCTTTGCTCTTGAAATTGACCCATCTCCCCTCTTTGACGAGGCCCAGTTTAAAGCTTTAACAAACTGCAACTGGGATGTGGACAATCTTCAGAACGAAGAGGTCGAAGACCCGACGCAGGATGACCCGCCGTCAAGCTGAACATGTTGCTCCTGATTAAAGATAACCCGGCTTTCTGAGCCGCCGAAACTAGAAGTGTATAAAAAACTTTAAGTCCGTTGCATTTTGGGTTCTCTGGAGAGCTTTGTAATAGGCGTAGAAAAACTTGATTGCCTGAGCCGTGCCATCGTGCACGTATGGAATTTTGCACAACTTGATGCACTTTTATTTGCCTTGTAGTCTGCCCAAGATACCTTTCGTCTCACCTTAACGGCGGCTCGTCTTAGGAGACAAACCCTGCAAAGAATAAACAAGACAGAGTATGTTCTGTATTGTTGTGAGGGCGGCTTGAAAAGCACAACCCGGAGATGTTAAATCTTTTATGACCTTGCTTGTTAAATCTTTCGAAAACTCATATGCCGGCTCTTATGGCATGAATTTGTTGTTTGAACTCTTAGCAGTACATGGTCTCTAGTGAGAGTGACCGTCACCTCCTTTGAACGGCTCAGGGTCTCTAGGCGAGATTAACTGGTAAGAGCAACAACAAACCATAAAGAGGCGCAGCAGGGCATGAGTACCCCCAGGGCCCATAAGCTACTCACGTGACATAAATCCGTCGTTTGAACCTTAAACAGTGCAGGGTCTTTAAAAGAGTAACTGTTTAAGAGTACGAACGGGCCACATAGCGGAGAGTATGCAGCAGATGGGTGAGTTTATCCTCGCTTTCCGTAAGCCGGCCCTCTCGTGACAAGAGCCGCCGGTTTAACCTTGACCATTACAGGGTCTCTAGTGAGAGTGACTGTCAAATACTTTGAACAACTCAGGGTCTCTAGTCGAGATTAACTGGTAAGAGTTCGGCAGGTCACCTAGCGGAGCAGCAGCAGCATACAGGCAGGTTTAACTCGAACTTGCGGTGGCTGAAGAGCCGATCAAGAGGGTGTGTAAGCTAAACCTGGCGGGTTGGAAGCCCCCAAATGACCTTGTTGACGGAGTCAACTTTTTGGGTATATAACCCGGCCTTACGGTGGCTGAAGAGCCGATCAAGAGGGTGTGTAAGCTAAACCCTGGCGGGTTGGAAGCCCCCAAATGACCTTGTGGTTATGTCCACCTTTGCACAATCTGAACTGTATAAAAGGTAGAGGCCCCGACATGCAGGGATGCCAACTTTATTATATATATATAAGAAAGATATGTACAATGATGGACGTACAATGATGGGAGTCGATGACTCAAGTATAATAAGGTCGCAGATGAGCAATATTCCACGGTCGGTGGGTCTCCTGCCCAGAAGTGCGTGACTCGTCTCGTACGTCAATGAGATAATATGACCCATTGTTGAGATTTCTGCTGACCACAAAAGGCCCTTCCCATGGGGGAGATAGCTTGTGCGCATCCGTCTGATCTTGAATCAAACGTAACACCAAGTCGCCTTCCTGAAACGTCCGGGTCTTAACTCTGCGGCTATGATAGCGACGCAGGTCTTGTTGATAAATCGCCGATCGAGCTGCTGCAAGATCACGCTCTTCATCCAAAGCATCTAACGCGTCCTGACGCGCTGTCTCATTATCTGTTTCAACGTAAGCCGCCACCCGCGGCGAGTCATGACGTATATCACTTGGTAACACGGCTTCCGCACCATAAACCATAAAGAAAGGCGTATAGCCCGTTGACCTGTTGGGGGTAGTTCTGATGCTCCAGAGAACTGACGGTAACTCCTCTACCCAACAACCCGGCGTTCGCTGTAGAGGAACCATAAGCCGGGGCTTGATGCCTCTCAAGATCTCCTGGTTAGCACGCTCTGCCTGACCATTGGATTGTGGATGGGCAACAGCAGAGACGTCAAGCCGGATGTGCTCACTTTCACAGAATGCCTTCATAGCCCCCTTGGATAGGTTTGTGCCATTGTCCGTGATGATACTATGAGGGTAACCAAAATGGTAGATCAGTTTTTTGACAAACTGAACCGCCATAACCGCGTCACATTTGCTAACCAGCTCAGCCTCCACCCACTTGGTAAACTTATCCACCGCCACCAAAAGGTGGGTCTTCTTGTCTTTAGATCTCTTGAAGGGCCCGACCATATCAAGCCCCCAGACCGCAAACGGCCAGGTAATTGGAATCATCCGCAATTCCTGAGCCGGCACGTGAGCACGTCGCCCGAACTTCTGACATCCATCACACTTGGTGACCAGGTCTTCTGCATCCTTATGAGCCGTCAGCCAGAAGAAACCATGCCGGAAAGCCTTGGCCACCAAAGATTTTGAGCCGGCGTGATGACCGCAATCGCCAGTGTGAATTTCATGTAATATCTCCTTACCCTCTCCAGGAGAAACGCAACACTGAAAAATGCCAGTGACGCTGCGCTTATGTAACTCGCCATTGATGATAGTCATGGACTTAGATCGCCGTACGATTTGTCTCGCCAAGTTCTCGTCTTCGGGCAACTCGCCACGAGTCAGGTACACGAGGTAAGGCAACGTCCAATCAGGGGTAGCATGCAGAGCCGCCACCAGCTGCCCCTCCGGGTCAGGTATAGCCAGATCCTCCTCTGAAGGTAGCTTAACAGACGGGTGATATAACACATCCAAGAAAACATTAGGCGGTACCGGCTTATGCTGAGAACCCAGCCTTGACAGCGCTTCAGCCGCCTCGTTCTTGCGACGGTTTATATGATCCACCTGATACCCCTTGAAGTGACCAGCAATGATGTCCACCGCCTGACGATAGGCCGCCATCCGTGGGTCTTTGGAATCCCACGTGCCTGAAACTTGCTGAGCCACAAGGTCTGAGTCGCCGAGGCATCTAACCCGGCTCAGGTTCATTTCCTTAGCCACACGGAGGCCATGAAGTAAAGCCTCATACTCAGCTGCATTGTTGGTACAAGGAAACATCAGCCTTAGCACATAACAGAACTTGTCACCTCTAGTGGAAGTCAAGACAACTCCAGCCCCTAACCCTTCCAATTGCCTGGATCCATCAAAATGAATTGTCCAATACGTGTTATCCGGCTTCTCCTCGGGCGACTGACACTCTGTCCAGTTGTTTATAAAGTCCACCAGGGCTTGAGACTTGACAGCCGTGCGAGGCACATATTTCAGATTAAGAGGCCCAAGCTCCAGTGCCCACTTAGCAATCCTGCCAGTGGCTTCTCTGTTTTGAATTATGTCTCCCAACGGGGCAGAACTAACCACGGTGATCTGGTGTCCCAGGAAGTAATGCTTCAGCTTACGATTTGCCATGAACACCCCATATATCAGTTTCTGCCAATGTGGGTACCGTTGCTTGGATTCTATCAGGACTTCACTGGCGTAGTAAACCGGCCTCTGAACCGGGTATTCTTTCCCTGTTTCCTTACGCTCCACAACAATCGCGGCACTGACTGCCCTGTTCCAAGTTATGTCATACTCAGACCACTTCAGATATTGCGGGAGAGCCGGCATGACTGCATTAACCGCCCGCTTGCGCACCTTCCGGTCTCGCTTGTCAAGGCTGGTTGTAAAAACATGATACTGACCCCCGCTGAGCTGCTTCGGGTTACTCTGGTACCCCGATTGGTTATTCTGCTGCTGGCCTCCACCGCCAGACTGTTGATTATGACCTCCATGGTTGCCCTGACCCTGGTAACCGGATCCTGAGCCGCCGGCGCCAAAGCCGGCTCCTGAACCGTCCGGCCCTGAGCCGCCGGACGGACCATTACCGCTATTACGATGCTGTTGAAGGCTATAATCCCGAAACTGCCGCATAATACTGCAATCCCTCCATGTATGGCCTGCCGGCTTATCTGGCCGGCTGTGCTTTATACAAGGTTTGTTGAGCATCTCTTCCAGGTTGAAAGGAGTTTTACCCTTATTAAAGGGCGGCCTGAAATCCCCATTACCCTTAGCATGATTGTTCCCAGCGCTGGTGTTCGCCACCAATTCCGACCCGCCGTCTGGGTTCTTCCGCTTACCCGGGTTGCCGCTTCCAGCCGCGTTTTGCTGTTGACCCTTGCCATTGTTATTTTTCTTACCCTGAACCGATCTCTCATCATCGGAGCCAGGGTCCTTCGTGTTATCGGAGTCTGCATACTTGGTGAGAGCCGCCATGAGCTCTCCCATATCTTGGCACGAGCGCTTGAGCCGGCCAAGCTTCTGCTTCAAGGGCGTAAAGTGGCAGTTCTTCTCTAGAATCAGGACCGCTTGAGCCGCCGTAATGTGTTCGGAAGAGTGGATAATTGTTGAGACCCGCCGGACCCAGTGATGAGCCGACTCATCCTCACGCTGCACACAATGGTCCAAATCCACAATCGTCATGGGCTGCTTGCACGTTCCTTGAATTTTTTTGATGAACTTCGCCTTTAATTCAGCCCAGGAATTGATGGTGTTGGGTGGCAATACCTTCAACCACGTGCGAGCCGGCCCTTCCAGCATCATGATGAAGTACTTGGCACATACTGCATCGCTGACGTCTAACATCTCCATGGCCAGCTCATAGCTTTCAATCCAAGCCTCCAGAGGCAGGTCAGCTGTATAATTGGGCACCTTGTGGGGACCTTTAAAATCCTTCGGCAAGCGCTCATTCCGCAAAGCCGGCACTCCAACAGCCCTGGAGGTTACTCCGGCTCCTAGTGAAACGGAAGGTGCAACTATGGGTTCCTGATGAGCTGCCGCAACCGCCAGAGCCGCCGCCTCTCGCTGTGCTCTTGCCCGATCCACCAGCGCCTGAGCATACAAAGCCGCCCGATCAACTCGTGGCGGGTTTCGATGTCGGTCACTACTGGAAACCGCCGGCGACTCATAACGCCGGCTGTAGCTGCGGCTGGGGATGGGGGTTGAATGCACGTGGCTCCGGCTGTAAGTATATTTCTCCTGCTGGACCACCACCGTCTGCAGGTATCCAATAGCATTCCGCACCTCCTCTGCAAAGGGCGCCTCATCGGGGATGGTAATTGTACCAAGCCTGGTCGCCGCTGCCACCATGTTCTCCACCGGGTTAGAATAATGACCCGGTGGCATCGGAAAAGACTGTGGTGGGATCTGGTTCCGGTGGGGCGGGTCTGGCTGCTGATGCTGAACCACTGCCCGGCTTCCAGGTACTTCCGCCGTCCGGGTTACGTCAAAGGCACATTCCGTCCCGTCCCTGGCGTGTTAAAAAGATTTCTGGCTTCATACTGATCCGGCAGGCGGGATTGATGCCTCATCCGATGAACCGCCGCTGCAGACTGCTGTTCTAGCTCAAGGCGGAAAGCATCCGCCCTAAGGCGCTCCGCCTCAGCATCCATCTGAGCCTTCAGCGCGTTGATTTCCTGTTGGACTCCGGCCATCTGGTTCTTCAACCTCGTGATTTCCATGTTGCGGGCCGCTTGGTTTTCAGCAGTGACCTTGGTTTCCATCAGGGTTGTGAGCTCGTTCATCAGATCCAAAAGAACCTGAGCCGGCGGCCTGCCAGCTCCAGACCCGGTTGCACCGGCGGCTGTGCTACCGGGGGCCGGCGCTGAACCCGCCATGAAGACGACAGCGTGGTTCGGCGGCTCATATTCCTCCGGCTCATGATATTCTGACTCGGGGTAATGCTCGATGTAGCCCCCCGAGCCCACCATTGTGAAGCTGATAGATTGATTCCGTCTCTCCGCTCGAGGATCCATCCTCTGAGCAGATGAGGGTTTCTTCCCACGATATAGAACCTTCAAGCTCCATGCCCTGGGTGAAGCCGACGAAGACATGCTTCCTGCCCGGGTTAACACGGGCGGGTTGCATGCGCCGGGCCGGCTCGACAAGGTCGGTGCAGATGTCTGACCCGGGTTTAGATCCGCCGATCTTGCCGATGAAGACATGAATTCCGCCGAAGGGGACCCGGTACCCGTACTCGATTGAGTCGGCCTCGGGGCCCCAGCCGGCGTCGTCGATGTAGAGCTTGCCGCGGCGACTCTTGGTCATCCTGCCAACGGCGTATCCCTCAATCCCTGGGAGAGAACCCTTCGAGAACTCCACACCACCGAGCGCTAGCCCCACGGTGGGCGCCAACTGTCGTGGTTTTGTCACGGAAGATGTCCGAAGACTTAGGTTCGAGGCCATCGCTGAGGCGGTGGACTCAAAGGGGTTGGTCGAGATGAGGGACACGAGTTTACCCAGGTTCAGCCCCTCAAGAAGAGGTAAAAGCTTACGTCCTGCTTGTGTTGTATTGATTGGTGTCTCGATTACAAGGGAGCGGATTCGCTTGACCTAGTTCTCGATTTGTTGGTCTCTCTCCTAAGCCGCCCCAGGGTCTCACCTTTATATAGGAGGTCGAGGCCCTGGGTTACACGAGTCCCAAACCGACTCATACAACGTAATCAACCCCGCCTCTAAGCCGCCTTGCTACCTTGGGCAAGCCGTCTCCAGGCGGCTTAACCGCCCGGGTCTCATACCATCTTCTGTCTCTGGGACTTCGTCTTGGCCCGTCTGGTAAGCCGCCATGCGGCCTGGCCTTCATCTTCCGGCTCACCTTATGGGTCTTGAGCGATGAGCCGCCAGGTATAACCCGGCCCATCCTGGGCGAGTCCTACCACGGGGTTATATCCCCAACACTTACCGTACCACATACCTATTCCTTTTCGGAGTCTGAAACGTTCTGGTAGGTTTCCCTAATGTACTCCTCCGGAGTTATGGTATTGATAATATTGGTTTCAACATTTATGGGAGTACCTGAGATATAATGTTTGATTCTTTGCCCGTTTACCACCTTCGGATTTGTGCCTTCGGCATTGTTGATCTTGATGGCACCGGAACGGTACACCTCCTCGATAATGTAAGGCCCTTCCCATTTAGAGAGAAGTTTTCCTGCAAAAAATCTTAAACGTGAATTGTATAGCAAGACATGGTCACCTACATTGAATTCACGCTTTTGTATCCTTTTATCATGCCATCTCTTAACTATTTCTTTAAAGAACTTGGCATTCTCATATGCCTGGGTTCTCCATTTATCAAGTGAGCTAATGTCAAATAACCTCTTCTCACCAGCAAGTTTGAAATCATAGTTGAGCTCTTTGATTGCCCAATAAGCTTTATGTTCTAGTTCTAGAGGTAAGTGACATGCTTTACCATAAACCATTTTATAAGGAGACATACCCATAGGGTTTTTGTAAGCAGTTCTATAAGCCCATAATGCATCATCAAGTTTCTTAGACCAATTCTTTCTAGATCTATTAACAGTCTTTTGCAAGATCAATTTAATTTCTCTATTGCTTAATTCTACTTGACCACTAGACTGAGGATGATAAGGAGATGCAACTCCATGATTAACATCATACTTAGCAAGCAATTTACGGAAAGCACCATGAATAAAGTGTGAACCACCATCAGTCATTAAATATCTAGGGACTCCAAATCTAGGGAAAATAACTTCTTTAAGCATTTTAATAGAAGTGTTATGATCAGCGCTACTAGTTGGAATAGCTTCTACCCACTTAGTAACATAATCAACAGCAACTAGAATATGAGTATACCCGTTAGACTTTGGAAAAGGTCCCATATAATCAAAACCCCAAACATAAAATGGTTCAATAACAAGAGAGTAATTCATAGGCATTTCCTGACGTCTACTAATATTACCAATTCTTTGACATTCATCACAAGACAAGACAAACTTACAAGCATCCTTGAAGAGAGTAGGCCAATAAAAACCAGATTGTAATACCTTGTGTGCAGTTCTATCTCCAGCGTGGTGTCCTCCGTAGGCCTCGGAATGACACTTGTGTAGGATCTGTTCCTGTTCATGCTCAGGCACACAACATCTAATAACACCATCTACTCCTTCTTTATAAAGGTGTGGATCATCCCAAAAGTAATGTCTTAAATTATAGAAGAACTTTTTCTTTTGTTGGTATGTGAAACTAGGCGGTATAAATTTAGCAACAATGTAATTAGCATAATCAGCATACCATGGAGCATTACGTAAAGCATTTATGACAGACAATTGTTCATCAGGAAAGCTATCATCAATAGGTAGTGGGTCATCAAGAACATTCTCTAACCTAGACAAGTTTTCTGCTACGGGGTTCTCAGCACTCTTTCTATCAATAATATGCAAATCAAATTCTTGTAGCAGAAGAACCCATCTAATAAGTCTAGGTTTAGCATCTTTCTTTTCCATAAGATATTTAATAGCAGCATGATCAGTGTGAACAGTTACTTTGGAATCAACAATATAAGGTCTGAATTTATCACAAGCAAACACAACTGCTAAAAATTCCTTTTCAGTGGTAGCATAGTTTCTTTGAGCACTGTGTAGAGTTTTACTAGCATAATGGATAACATTTAATTTCTTATCAACTCTTTGTCCTAGAATAGCACCAACAGCATAATCACTAGCATCACACATAATTTCAAAGGGTAGGTTCCAATCAGGTGGTTGAACAACAGGTGCAGTGATCAAGGCTCTCTTAAGAATTTCAAATGCTTCTACACAATCATCATCAAAAACGAATGGAACATCTTTTTGCAAAAGATTAGTGAGAGGCCTAGAAATCTTAGAGAAGTCTTTAATAAACCTCCTATAGAAACCAGCATGACCAAGGAAACTTCTTATACCTTTGATATCCGTAGGACACGACATTTTTTCAATAGCATCAACTTTAGCTTTATCAACTTCAATACCTCTTTCGGAGATTTTGTGTCCCAAGACAATGTCCTCATTAACCATAAAGTGGCACTTCTCCCAATTCAAGACAAGATTAGTTTCTTCACATCTCTGCAAAACTCGATCAAGGTTGCTCAAGCAATCATCAAAAGAAGTTCCATAAACGGAGAAATCATCCATGAAAACCTCAACAATCTTTTCACAAAAGTCAGAGAATATAGCCATCATACATCTTTGAAAGGTAGCAGGTGCATTGCATAAACAAAAAGGCATACGTCTATAAGCAAAGGTACCGAAAGGACATGTAAAAGTGGTCTTTTCTTGATCCTCTTTTGACACAGGTATTTGAGAGAAACCAGAATAACCATCTAGAAAGCAGAAGTGTGTGTGTTTGGATAGTCTTTCTAGCATTTGATCAATAAAAGGTAGAGGGTAATGATCTTTCCTAGTAGCTTTATTTAATTTCCTGAAATCAATTACCATTCTATATCATGTAACAATTCTTTGTGGGATCAATTCATTCTTATCATTAGGAACAAAAGTAATACCTCCCTTCTTAGGGACACAATGAACGGGACTAACCCATCTACTATCAGCAATAGGATAAATTATACCTGCCTCCAGAAGCTTTATTATTTCATTTCTTACCACTTCTTTCATTTTAGGATTTAACCGTCATTGGTGATCAACAACTGGTTTAGCATCAGGCTCCATATTAATTTTATGCTGGCATAGAGTGGGACTGATGCCTTTAAGATCGTCAAGAGTATATCCAATAGCAGCACGGTGCTTCCTCAGAGTTTTCAATAATCTCTTTTCTTCATGCTCTGAAAGGTTAGCGCTAATAATAACAGGATATATCTCTTTTTCATCGAGATAAGCATATTTCAAAGTATCCGGTAATTGTTTAAGCTCAAACACGGGATCACCCTTGGGTGGAGGAGGATCCCCAAGTATTTCAACAGGCAAGTTGTGTTTCAAAATAGGGTGCTGATCAAAGAAAATCTTATCTATTTCATTCCTTTCATTCATATGCATATTGTTTTCATGATATAGCAAATATTGTTCTAAAGGATCAGTAGGAGGCACAACAATAGAAGCAAGACCAATAATTTCATCATTACTAGGCAATTCTTTATCATGGGGTCGTCTATGAAATTTAGAGAAATTAAACTCATGAGACACACCCCCAAAACTTAAAGTAACATTTTCTTTCTCACAATCTATCTTAGCATTAACAATATTCAAGAAAGGCCTACCAAATATAATGGGACAAAAATCATCTTGCGGGGAACCAAGAACAAGAAAATCAGTAGGATATTTTATTTTCCCACACAAGACTTCAACATCTCTAACAATCCCAACTGGTGCTATAGTATCTCTATTAGCAAGCTTAATGGTAACATCAATTTCTTCTAATTCAGCGGGTGCAACATCATTCATAATTTCCTGATATAAGGTATAGGGAATTGCACTCACACTAGCACCCACATCACATAAGCCATGATAACAATGATCTCCTATTTTAACAGAAACAACAGGCATGCCAACAATAGGTCTATGTTTATCTTTAGTATCCGGTCTAGCAATTCTAGCAGCTTCATCACAGAAATGAATAACATGCCCATCAATATTATCAACCAAGAGATCTTTAACCATAGAAATACTAGGTTCAACTTTAATTTGTTTAGGGGGTGTAGGTGTTCTAACATAGCTCTTACGAACCACAGTTGAAGCTTTAGCATGATCCTTTATTCTAACAGGAAAAGGTGGTTTCTCAATATAAGCAACATGAATAACAGGATCGACATTATAAATAATAGTTTCCTCTTCAACTTTAATAGGTTCAACTACTTTCACTTCAATGGGAGGATGATATTTAAACCACTTCTCCTTAGGGAGATCAACATGAGCAGCAAAAGATTCACAGAAAGAAGCTACTATCTCAGAGTCAAGTCCATATTTAGTGCTAAATTCGCGAAAAGCATCGGTCTCTATAAAGGATTTAACACAATCAAACTTACCTTCGTCGAGTTCCCAATCTTCAGAGTTGCGTTTAATTCTTTCCAATAAGTCCCATTTGAATTCAATATCTTTCTTCATAAAGGAACCAGTACAAGAAGTATCGAGCATGGATTGATCATTACGAGAAAGCCGAGCATAAAAATTCTGAATAATAATTTCTCTTGGGAGCTCATGATTGGGGCATGAATATAACATTGACTTCAGCCTCCCCCAAGCTTGAGCGATACTTTCTCCTTCACGAGGCCAGAAATTATAAATATAATTCCGATCACAATGAACCAGATGCATAGGATAAAACTTCTGATAAAATTCCAATTTCAATCGGTTGTAGTTCCATGATCCAATATCATCACATAGCCTATACCATGTCAATGCCTTCTCCTTCAAAGACAAAGGAAAGACCTTCTTATTGACATCATCCTCGGGCAAACCTGCAAGCTTAAATAATCCACAAACTTCATCCACATAGATTAGATGCAAATCAGGATGTAGTGTTCCATCTCCTGCATAAGGATTAGCTAGCAGTTTCTCTATCATACCCGAAGGAATTTCATAATAAATATTTTAAGTAGGTTCAGTAGGTTGAGGAGCAACTCTTTGTGCTTCCGGTCGAGGTGAAGATACCCCGAACAAGCCCCTCAAAGGATTATTTTCCATAGTAACAAGTGACAGTAAATTTCAGCACACTATATAAATTTTTCCTTACCAAATTCCTCTCACCAAAGGCGCTTCACTCCCCGGCAACGGTGCCAGAAAAGAGTCTTGATGACCCACAAGTATAGGGGATCTATCGTAGTCCTTTCGATAAGTAAGAGTGTTGAACCCAACGAGGAGCAGAAGGAAATGACAAGCGGTTTTCAGCAAGGTATTCTCTGCAAGCACTGAAATTATCGGTAACAGATAGTTGTATGATAAGATAATTCGTAACAGATAGCATGTAACAAGTGTAGCAAAGGTGCAGCAAGGTGGCCCAATCCTTTTGGTAGCAAAGGACAATCCTGGACAAACTCTTATATAAAGGAAAGCGCTCCCGAGGACACATGGGAATTCCTGTCAAGTTAGTTTTCATCATGCTCATATGATTCGCGTTCGTTACTTTGATAATTTGATATGCGGGTGGACCGGTGCTTGGGTGCTGCCCTTACTTGGACAAGCCTCCCACTTATGATTAACCTCTCTCGCAAGCATCCGCAACTACGAAAGAAGAATTAAGATAAATCTAACCATAGCATGAAACATATGGATCCAAATCAGCCCCTTACGAAGCAACGCATAAACTAGGGTTTAAGCTTCTGTCACTCTAGCAACCCATCATCTACTTATTACTTCCCAATGACTTCCCCTAGGCCCAAATAATGGTGAAGTGTCATGTAGTCGACGTTCACATAACACCACTAGAGGAGAGACAACATACATCTCATCAAAATATCGAACGAATACCAAATTCACATGATTACTTATAACAAGACTTATCCCATGTCCTCAGGAACAAACATAACTACTCACAAAGCATATTCATGTTCATAATCAGAGGAGTATTAATTGTCATTAAGGATCTGAACATATGATCTTCCACCAAGTAAACCAACTAGCATCAACTATAAGGAGTAATCAACACTACAAGCAACCCATAGGTACCAATCTGAGGTTTTGAGACAAAGATCGGATACAAGACATGAACTAGGGTTTGGAGAGGAGATGGTGCTGGTGAATATGTTGATGGAGATTGACCCCCTCTCGATGAGAGGATCGTTGGTGATGACGATGGCTTCGATTTCCCCCTCCGTGAGGGAAGTTTCCCCGGCAGAACAGCTCCGCCGGAGCCCTAGATTGCTTCTGCCCAGGTTCCGCCTCGAGACGGTGGCGCTTCGTCCCGAAAGCTCTCTTATGATTTTTTCTAGGTCAAAACCCTCCATATAGCAGAAGATGGGCACCGGAGGCCTGCCAGGGGGCCCACAAGCCACAGGGGCGCGCCCAGGGGGGTAGGGCGCGCCCCCTGGCTTGTGACCACCTGGTGGGTCCCCTCTGGTATTTCTTTCGCCCAATATTTTTTATATATTCCAAAATAATTCTCCGTAACTTTTCAGGACTTTTGGAGTTGTGCAGAATAGGTCTCTCATATTTTCTCCTTTTCCAGTCCAGAGTTCCAGCTGCCGGCATTCTCCCTCTTCATGTAAACCTTGTAAAATAAGAGAGAAAAGGCATAAGTATTGTACCATAATGTGTAATAACAGCCCATAATGCAATAAATATCAATATAAAAGCATGATGCAAAATGGATGTATCAGTCCATAGGAAAGCCAATACTATTAAAAGGGGGCAAGGTACTGTTGGTGAACAAGATGCTCCACGTGCACAAGAGATAGTCACCAAAAACACCCACAAGCTCTTCCACAAAAGTCTGTCCAAAGCCAAACATCCAAAATCGGTGCAACCAACAATTGCACTCGGTGCCACCGATTCCCAAACTCATACAGACTCATGCCAAACCCTAGCCCTTCGGTGCAACCGATTCTGCATCGGTGCCACCGAGTTCAGTGCCAACTTTCTGTTTAGCCATTTTCAAGCTTCGGTACCACCGAGTTTTGCCAGTCGGTCTCACCGAGATTTGGAACAACTTCCTGGTTAGCCATTCACAAGAATCGGTACCATCGAGAATTGTGAATCGGTATCACTGAGTTTTTGGACCAACTCTCTAGTTAGCCATGGTCAAGAATCGGTACCACCGAGAATTGAGAATCGGCATCACCGAGTTGAGGAATCTGACTGTTGGTCACCTAATCGGTACCACCGAGAGTTATGTATCGGTCTCACCGAGATTCAAAAGTTACCGCCTTTTGGTCACTTCGGTACCACCAAGATTCACACATCAGTGTCACCGAGTTGGTCACTTTAGGTGTAACGGTTGGATTTTTGGGGATTCCTATATATACCCCTTCACCACCACCCACTCGATAGAGAAGCACTCAGAACTATTCCATACTTGCCCCATCCTATTTTCTGAGAGAGAGCCACCTACTCATGTGTTGAGATCAAGCCATTCCACTCCATCCATATGAATCTTGATCTCTAGCCTCCCCAAGTTGCTTTCCACCAATCCAATCTCTTCTACCAAGCCAAATCTGTGAGAGAGTGATTGTGTGTTGACGAGTCTATCATCTTGAAGCACAAGAGCAAGGAGTTCATCGACATTACCGAGCCTATTACCTTTTGGAGGGTGGTGCCTCCTAGATTGGTTAGGTGTCGCTTGGGAGCCTCCTAATTCGTGTTGTGGAGTTGAACCAAGAAGTTTGTACGGGCAAGGAGATCGCCTACTTCGTGAAGATCTACCTATAGTGATGCTAGTCCTTCGTGGACGGAAGCCGTTATGGAATAGTCAAGGTTGCTACTTCGTGGACCCTTATGGGTGGAGCCCTCCGTGGACTCTCGCGACCGTTATCCTCCGTGGGTTGAAGACTCCATAAACGTGGACGTACGATAGCACCACTTGTCGGAACCACGGGAAAAATCTTCGTGTCCCTCATGTGTTTGATCTCCCTATCTCAACTCCTTACTTCCATGTGCAATGTCTTTATTTTTCCGCTACCATACTTGTTAAATTGCGTGTGTAGGGTGTGCTAGACTTGCTATAATTGTTAAAATCTGCCAACCAATTAACTTGGGAAAAGGTTAGGTTTTAAATTCATGCTAGTAGTCTATTCACCCCCCCTCTAGACACACTTCTAGTGATTCCTCACCCGCCATGGCGGCCAATGCGTCGGAATCCTCTATCACGTTGTCGTCCAACACTATCAGGACGGCGTCATGCACATCCCCATGGTTCAGCACCAGTTCCATTTGGTGTGTGTGGTGGTGGTGGCGAGCTATTGGCGGAAAAATTAGCTGCTAGCCGCCGCCGGCGAGATCTTTTATAGGTCGCTGTCGGGTTTGGGTTTTTACTATGCACATTACCCCTTTGCACTGGCTGACGCTTGCGGTTTCCACCACTAGGCAAGGCCGATTTTGTTGTGTACGGGCATCGCACACGGTTAGAGTAGCACACTCGTGCCCGTTGGGGATACAATCGCATACGGTTGTTTCGTCTGTTTCGTTTGCTATTTTACATAATACTAGCATCTTTGGGATAAACGACAAAAAAAAACGCAAGAGAGGGTCAAAACACAACCACGCCCGCTAGTGGCCCAAATATATACTCCCTACGTTCCTAAATATAAGTCTTTTTAGAGTTTTCAAAAAAAGTCTTTTTAGAGATTCCAGTACTTACTATATATATATGGAGTAAAATAATTGAATCTACAAACATGGTGTTGTCATGTTTAAATTAGCAATGAGTAACTTTAATGTGTGGCACATGCTATATATGTGCATGCCTAAAAGTGTCCAATGTGACAGAAAAGGGTTTCATGACAAACGTAGGGTGTTGCCCCCTACACTATGTGCCGGAGGATGGGGTCCTATGAACACATGACCTGGTTCAAAATTCGTCACACATTTATCCTATCCATGTCTGACTTTTTGTAAGACAACCAAGAGAATTTATACCTTAATTTGGCCAAACCATCACATATTGTTGTCGGGCAAGAGGGATATATAGATCGTGTGGTCCCACGAGTTGGCGCGTCGTCGTAGATCAGTTGAGCGGGGCTAGAAGAACACCATCCCCCTGCATATGGCCTAATGTATATGCAAAAATGGTGTGGTCCGGTGTTTCAATTAATACACAATGCACAACACTAGCTATGATGTGGCATGCACCTAGCTAAGATAACTGGACATATATACCCCCCTTAAGATTGGTTATATATATACTACCTAGCTAGGTCGTTATGGACGAATATATATATATATATATATATATATATATATATATATATATATATATATATATATATATATATATCGTTCCCCTCCCCCCACCCCCACCCCCACACACACATGACACGTAGCAGGGTGACGTTCCAGCGTTGTTAGTCAAATGGATGATATATAGCGGCCCATCGATATATAAACGTGTCGTCGAAAACCGCACAATGGAGGCATGCATGGTCCACACACACACACACACACACACACACACACACACACACACACACACACACACACACACACACACACACCGTCACCCATCCTTGGCCTTCCTGTGTTGTCAGTAAAAGGCATGATAGACCCTAAGGGCCCACCGATAGGTTTGTCGTCGGAAACCGCACAATGTAGGCACATGGTCCACACACAGGCATGGGTTCACACACACACACACACACACGCACGCACATACACACACACACACACGTGCACACACACACACACGTCCGGGCACACACACACACACACGCGCGCGCGCGCACGCGCGTCATCGATCCTTGATATTTTCAAAACAGCAAAAGAAAATCATGGATATTTTCAGAACAAGGATCTCAAGATTTATTTAGCCGGAATGACATACTACTACATGCATTAAGGCATCTCAAGATTTGAAAATGTCAAGGATGCATGGTGCACACACGCGCGCGCGCCACACACACACACACACACACGTCATCGATCCTTGACATTTTCAAAACAGCAAAAGAAAATCATGGATATTTTCGAAACAAGGATCTCAAGATTTATTTAGCCGGAATGACATATCACTATAGGCATTAAGGCATAATGCCTGTAGTGATCGTATCACACCGCCTAAATGAACCTTGAAATCTAGCAACTTCCCAACCGGTCACCCATCCTTGACTACTTCACCGAAAGCACGCTTAACTTCCGAGTTCCATTAGACAGAGTTACGGGCTGGCAAGCTGCGTCTTGCTGGTAAGAGTTGCCTCCTATCATTTACAAGGCGTGCCCCGATGGGCACCTGGTGGGACTAGATATGTATCGCAGACGTTTCTGGTAGTACTAGAAACCGTGTGCGATGGTGACATGGGGGCTGATGATGACGTCTCGCTCATGCTCGATGGCGCGATGCCGCTTTTGCCTTTTCTCCGGCCTGCTCCTTCTCGTCCTACTTGTCCAGGAGGTTGATGACGGGGCTGGCGCTTCGGCGGGAAACCGATTCTGGGAGTGGCGGGAGAAGCGTGTTTGGATAGAACATCATTTTAATACAAATTGGATAACTTATGAAAGAAGGAAGCTTGAGCTAGCATGACACGCGCACACCGTGCTTACACACACACGAGCTTCAGACGGTCGTATAGTACCGCTTCAAATTATTCATGGTTCGTTTAGTTTTTTGTATACTACACTAATTAAGTTTCTAGACATTTAATGTGCATAATTCTAATTTGAACTACAAGAACATGCTTTGTGTCACCAAAATGGGTTGAAATAAGATATTTGTGTCCTTGGGTTCCTTGTTTAACTCCCATGCAATGAACGTGAATGGATTACAAACATCTCGGAGTCATGATGAGGCCACAAACATTGAGAAACTTGGCTTTTCAATCATCATAAATCCAAAACTCGTCTGAAATTCTTGAAACTTACCCTGGTGTCATGACACGACACTTATACGACATGATAATTTTTTGTCCAATTTGGGACAAGTCTCTTGCACACCAAAACTTCTCTCAAGAACCATCATGGTTTCGATACGGAACATGTCACCTCCGTGGAGGGAACGGCATTCGATGTCTCTTCTTGCGTTGATATTGTTTCTACATGCAACATAGACTAATACAAGTGCATTGCTAAAATGTGGACTTATTCACGGCTCGTTTGGGGCCCTTTATACATTAATTGAGCTTTTCTATATCCATTTATTGTGCATAATTCAAATTTGAACTACAAGCACATGCCCCAGGGCACCAAAATGGGTTACAAAATCATTTATATGTCCTTGGATCCCTGTTTAGGTCCCTTGTAATGATTAAAAACATCTCGGCATCGTGACTAGGATCCAAACGTTGAGAAACATGGCTTTTAAATCCTCATAAATTCGGAACTCGTCTGAAATTATTGAAACTGGGGTGTCGACACGACACTTATAGGACATGGTATTTTTTTGACCAGTCCGGGACAAGTTTTGGGACAAATCTCTTACAAATTGGAGCTTCCCACGAGAAGCATGGTGGTTTCGATAGGGAACATGTCGCCTTTGTGGTCGAAACGACATTTGAGTTTTCTAGGCATGCACTTAATGTGAAGAACTCAAGTTTGAATTACAAGCATGGGCTCCAGGGCACCAAAATGGATTAAAAACCATTTTGTGTCCTTGGGTCCATGTTTAGATCCCTTGCACTCATGGTCACTGAATTACAAACATCTTGGTGTCGTGACAAGGCCGCAAACACTGATAATCTTGGTTTCAAAGTCCGAGAACCCAAAGTTCGCCAGGAATTCATGAAACTTACACAGTGTCATGCCACGACACATATATGGTGTGCATTTTTTTTGATGAATTTGGGACAAATATTGGGACATGCATCTTACAAGCCAAAGCTTATTCAAGAAGCCTTGTGATTTCGATAGGGAACATGTCACCTTTGTTGGTGAAACTACATTCAATGTGTCGTCTAGTGCACCAATTCGGCCCCTTTTATACATTAATTGAGTTTTCTAGGAATTTAATATGCGTAGTTCAAATTTTGAACTAGAAGCACATGATCTAACCTCGTGGTTTCAATAGGGAACATGTCACCTTTGGTGGCGAAACTACATTCAATGTGTCCTCTAGTGCACAAATTCGGCCCTTTGTATACATTAATTGAGTTTTCTAGGGCCCTTTTCATACGAATGTGAATGAATTAGAAACATTTAGGCATGATAGCTCGGCCTCAATCATTGATAATATTGGTTTATTGAATTCCCATAAATACAAAACTTGCATGATAACCATTTGGTGCCACGCGTCCAATTTATTTTACTCCCTCCGTTTCTTTTTTACTTCGCATATAAGATTTGGTCAAAGTCAAGCTAAACATAGTTTGACGAAATTTATACAAAAAACATATCAACATCTACAATGCTAAGGTTATATAGTATGAAAGTTAATTTGATGATGCATCTAATAATATTAATTTTAAATTATAAATATTTATATATTTTTCCTATAAAGCTAGTCAAACTTTACAAATTCTGAATTTGACCAAAATTTATATGCTAAATAAAAAGAAACTGAGGGAGTACTTGATATGGGGGTGTCGTGCGTGGAGCTGCAGGTTGATGACTTGACGCCTGCGAGCTTTACGCCGCTCAGGCTTGACGGGACGCCTGCGAGCTGTCCGCCGTGCAGGCTTGATAGGATGCGTGAGAGCTGTCCGTCGTGCATGCTCGACGGGACGCATGAGAGTGTCTACTGCGCATGCTCATCGGGAAGCGATACTTTGACCTCCACCCCGCTGTTTATCATGTGGTTAATGCGCCTGGACGGAGGGACTAGTTTGCTTGTGATCACTGTTTTGTTCGTGCCTCGCCGAGAACTTTGACGTTTCGTCAGTTTTCGACTCGTATACATGTACAAACGAATGAAATAATATAACAACAAATTCGCACCGGCAAAGGATAATAATTCTCTTACATATGCACGATAATAAAAAATGCCACATGCGGCAACTCCCCAAAGACACAGGGGCAAAAGAAGAAGGAAGAGGTTGAAGAAGGAAGACAAAGAAAATGATCTGGCCCGCTGCTATCTAATTCTTCATGGATTGCTAGGCGCGGAGTTCCTCAATCTCCTTCTTCATCGCCTCCACGACCTCCATCACCTCTCGCCTCTCATCAAACATCTTCCGCATTGCGGTCATGTCGCGGGCTCTTTGCTCGAGAGCGTCGATGGTCTGCATCGCGTACGCATGAAGTTCCTTCACACGCTCCACGGATTCCTTCACCAGCCCTCGCACTCGATGTAGAGCTTCGCCAAGTCTTCCAAAAGTTCATTCGCGAGTTCGTTCAGCCTCCCCTCCGAGGCCCATTTCTTCTCGAGCAGTTTCTTCCAGGCGTCGTTCTCCTACATAAGTTTCTCCACGGGGCCGGTCGCCCTGTCAACTGAGGCGTCGCCCTTCTCCAGCAGCTTCACCAAGTCATCGATCATCGCGTCCTTCCTATCGAGCTCAGCACGCATGTCGTCGCTGGCTGAGGAATCCAAGACTGCCAACTCGTCCAGTTCGCCTCCGAGGTGAATGCGCTTGTGATTGTGAGAGTTGTCGCCTCTACGCGAAGGATCCTCTCGGGCGTCCGCGACGCCACCGGACATCTCTACTGCGGCCAAAGCGGTGTGGCTGGAGCTCTCTGGCGATTCCGCAGCGCGGCGGCGGGACCTCTCGGTTGCTTCTGCAGCCTTGGTCTTTCTCCCCTGGTTATATCTCGACCCAGAACACCCCCCTACCGGCCATGGCAGATGGAATGAAGGACTAACAAAGAAAGGCCTGTTTTTTGGTGGCGGGGGTGAGGACTGTGCGGTAATTTTCGAGTATGTGTTTGTGCTTTTATAGCCTACTCCAGTAAACAGCTGCTAAGTGGGAACATGTTTAGGTTTGGTAGGTGTGAACTGATTTGCGAAAAAAATTAGCGCATCGTAATTTGGAATGTGAAAGGAAACAAGCTCAATATTTATTGATGGTTTTAGTTCCCAAGCATGGAATGCTTTATGGTTTTTAGAAACCATTTGGGATGGCGTACGTGGGCCTGCATTCTCAGATGTGTGTACGTGGCGGGCTAGACGGCTACTCGTGGGGTGGCGGCCAAGGCAGCCACGGCGGCCACCGGTAGTAGCTGCTTTCGGGCAGCCATGGCGGAGCAAAGTGGGTAGCGCGCTTTTGTGCGCGGTTGAGCAGACGCGTGGCCCTGCCTGTCAGGGAAATGTGAAAATTAATGTAAAACTAAGTTTTTTTATAAATCTTTAAAAGGTTTGTAAATTGTAATCTCAATAACAAACATAGCGTGCTGTGGGTGCAGGTTTGATTAGACAGGACGCGTGCGAGGAGTCCGCCGCGCAGGCTCAAAGGGATGTGTGCGAGCAGTCCGCCGCATAGGCGCACCTTGCTCACCAGGAATCAAGCCCTTTGACCTCGGACCTCCACCCACACAGCCCTATTCTCTCCCAAGTTCTCCATTAATGCCACACCTTCTCCTCAGGTCGATCTTATCTATAAGGTCCCCCGCCGAAGATCGCCTCCTTTTTCGATGGATGACGAGGCGGCCAACAAGTGGGGGCGGGTCGAGGCTGAACCACATGAGCCTCCGGCGAGCGTGGACTTCATCAGCAGCATCCCCGACGAGATGTTGGTAACCATCATGTCCCTCCTCCCCATCAATTTTGACGTGCGGACCACCATCCTCTCCAGGCGGTGGAGCCCCCTATGGCACTCCACCCCCCTTGACCTCCTCGACAACGACGAGCTCTGCAGTGGGGATCACAAACACTTGGACGCATTGTCCCACATCCTCGAAACGCACACTGCGCCAGTCAGACGCCTTGCCATCGGCACTTTCCGTTCAAACTGCAAGGCCGAACCCAAGTTTCACGAGTGGTTCTTATCCCCCGCCCTAGATTAGCTCGAGGAGCTCAAATTTGATGCTGGACATGGGCGCTCGCTGTCTCCATCCGTACTCCGCCTTGCGCCCGCGCTGCGCCGCGCTACGTTCATGCGGTGCCTTTTCCCCAAGAGTAATGCCGCGCACACTCTTCATCTCCCTAAACTGAAGCACATCGAGCTCATTGGCGTCAGCATCTCGAAGTCGGATTTGGAGCGCCTGCTCGGCGGCTGTACAACGCTCGAGTACCTTCGTCTTCAGATGATGTTTGGGTTTAGTAGCCTCCACATCGCTACGACGAATATCCGTACGATTTATGTGCATGGCTGGTGCCACAACACGCTGTCAGTTGGGGAGTTGCATGATATGGTCATTGAGAATGCGCCTTTCCTAGAGAGATTGTTTGTACTTGATAAAGAAGGTCGAACAAGAATCAGGGTCATTGACGCATCGAAATTGACAGTGTTGGGCTATTCGTGTGCTGAATTCTCCGAACTTGTTACAGCTGGATCCATACCCGTTCAGGTACAACAATCTTCTTCTCATTCTTATTATTGTACTTCACATTTTATCTAGTTTTTGTTGATCGATGTTTGGCTGTCATCTAGAAAATGATTCCCACAAGCCTCGCATTGTCTTTGCGCACAGTGAAGATCTTGGCACTACAATCTATCGGCCCCAATCTAGATGAAGTTGTTAAGTTCCTTATATGCTTTCCGTGCAAGGAGAAGCTATACGTCGAGGTGATGTTCCTTTCCTGTTAATTGTTAACCACAATGGAGTTCAATTTGTTGGTACTTTTACCCATGATTACAATGACATATGTACTATACATTTTTTTGAGATGTTAATCATGAACGATCGAAGATGGCATGTCAATCTATTAGTGTATTTTATAAATCATGCAAATCAAAGAGTACCATCGAATGATCAAAGGTGGCGCAATATAACAATGCCATCGAATGCCTTGAATTCCATCTCACGGAAATTACTTTGAACGAGTAACGAGGCACCAATCGAGAGATTCAATTTGCCAGTTTCTTTGTTTAGAAAGCAAGGGTGTTCAAGGTAATGAGGTTTGCACTATATTTAGTGCGCCACAATGGATGGTTTACTGACCAGCGGAGGCGTCTACAGCGGAATGGAAATGGCTTTGCAGAAGCTGATTTTCACTTTGGAAGTGCATATGACAGATTATTCGGAAGCGATTCTATCGAGGCGATATATGACTTCTCGGTGGATCATCCCTTCGTAGAAATATTTCATCCCATGGATCCTAAAGATTGGATTTGATTTCTAATGTCAGTTTGTACCATGTAATCTTTGAATTTGCGCCTTGTTCTGCTAGAATTTGAACCTTGTAATATTGCTGGTATTTGTGTTACAGTATTTGAAATTGCATTGTGTTCTTTTTTGTTTATGCAATCATGTTCTTATAAGTACATATGTTGTTGTTCTGTAGGCACAACATTGATGTTGTGCAGACCGAGCAAATCACAGTACACACGGACTAAACTGTGAAACCCGTCGGTGATGATTTCATCAATCGCTGACAGTTGTATACCAGCAAACGTTTTCCAACAACACACACATGTTATTAGCACCAATCGTCTGTGTTATTTCTGGTGTTCGCACACGATTCAAATTACTTACCTGTTTGCAGTATATTGCACACATCTTGTTATGCCGAATCGTTTGTGTTCTGCTGTATCAGCGCACACAGTTCATCCGAGTGAACTGTATGTCGTACTTTGCACACGTATGTAGTTTTGCTAAGCGTTTCTGTTATCTTCGGTAATCACAAATGGTTCAGAAGAACACACTATCTGCCGTAGATCGCACACGCAACTAATTTCTGAATCGTATTTGATGGATCCACCTTCGCACATAGTTCGTGCCATTAGCGACGTAGCTTGAACTATACCAGTTACGATTCATGCATCGCACTCAGTTTCGTCGAAGGGTCTCTGATTGATGTGTCGTCTTTGGACCATTATGTAGTAGTGATGTAGGCAAAGCCGCGTGGTGACCGGATGGAGCGGCGGAGGTCCAACAACGGGTTGGCGGGCAACTACATTCCCTGACCACCTCGATCCGCTGTCCACCCCATGAGCGCTACCATCTCCCACCACAGCACCACCGACGGAGGCGACAAGGGGCAACCTGCCGTAGCAGCATTGCCCTCCTTGCACCAATCTCTCCACACTGGAAAGGACTGGGCTGAGGTAAATCTTGCCGGTACAGAACAGAGATGGCAAACAAAAATCGACAAAGAACCCCCTTGCTTCCGACCATCACAACCCCCCCCCCCCAACATGAAAGCACGTCGTCGAGCTTGTTTGGATATCACTTCACACCAACCTGCCTCCAAAAATTGCCCAGCGACCAGCCCGCCGCCAGCGCATTGCAAACTTTCCCGGTCTCCCCTGGACCAGATCTAGTTCACTCTCGTCCTCAGATCCATCATCGTCTGAGGAGATAGCCAAAAAGTGGCCGCCCAAGGTGACCCGCGCTTGAGGACGCATCGTCGAGCTCAACCCCCCTAGAAGACGGAAGAGTTGGAGCCGCCGGATTTGTAGTTGCCCCGAAGAGCGACGTGCATGTCGCCTTTACGTGAGAGGAGAGCCACATACCCCTTCGTCATCTCCCAAATCACATGCGAATAGTTCATCAAAAAGGTATCACATCCAAGGTTGTCAGAATCATGATTCTGTTATACGATTCTACGACTTTATGATCCAAACTAACCCCTCTGATTCTACGATTTTAGTTCATAGAATCTACGTTTCTAAGATCCTGATAGTGAAGATTCTACAATTTGCGATCGTACCATCAGAGTTCCGATCCGATTCAAAATCACGATTCTGACAACCTTGATCACATCAATTAAGTTTGATGCAAAATGAGGACGCAGCAATTTGGCTCCGAGGCTCATATGAGCCCGGGCATGAACAGTACCTCGTTTTGAGGTACAAAAAATGTTAAAAGAAAATCAAAATTTTTATGGTGTAAGATGCTCCTATGTGTGAACTTCCTGCAAATTTCTGTGTAGTTTGGACATTCGAGGAGCTCGCGGCAAAAAAGACAAATTTCGGATGTGTGAGAAACTTTTGAAAATCACACTATTCATGCCTAATTTTGTCTTTTTCGCCGCGAGCTCCTCGAATGTTCAAACTTCACAAAATTTTGCAGGGAGTTCACACATAAGAGCATCTTGCACCACGAATTTTTTTGGATTTTTTTGAACATTTTTTGTAGTCCAAAATGCGGTACTGTTCATCGGGTTCATATGAGCCCAGGCTCAGAGATGAATTACCGGCAAAATGACCACAACATAACATGTTGTATGTCGTGGATTGATCCCATCCAAAGGCATGCACGAACTCAAACACCATCCTAGCCAATGAAATCACCGTCATCATCATCACCAACATTCCACCATCTCACGGCCACCCCCATCCACACTGCCACCACCATGACCACCAACATCACCACGACCATCAACTTCACCACTGTCACTGCCATCACCACCACAACCACCACCACCACCCGCCCATCCACACGTCCACCACCATCACCACCACCACCACAACCATTCCAAAGATAGACCTCCTTTTGGATCATGATCTCCCCATGACTGATCTCCCAAAACTTTTTTTGCGGTATTATCCATTATGGTTGGGTTCATGAACATGATAGCATATTCTTCCTCCTTCTTTGCATTCTGAAGCCTCTCCTCCTCGAGTGCAAACCTATGCTGCTTGGCCTTCAAATTCCTCTCTTCCGCCGCTAACTTTGATCTCCATTTCTCATCTTCCAACAACTTGAGCTCATTCCATTTAGTCGCTGTCTCTTTTTTCATTCGGCCGCCAGAACTTCTTTGGTCTCAATCATGCCCACAAGCTCTTCTTTGTATGTGCCACCAAATGCTCCTTTTATCTTCCTCTATTTTACAATCTTGTTTCCATCCAGTCTTTTGTTGGCATCTTCATCGTCCTTGTAATCATCCTCAACGAGTATGCTTACCATTGATCTCTTTCGTGTGGTCTCAGAGTTTCTCCTAATCCACTTCTCATTGATGAAAAGTTCTTTGTAGCAATGATACCATGTGAAGGGCTTGTGGTTGTACTTCTTGTTGCGGGTCTTGAAAAGGTCTTGAATGATAGGCACATACTCCGACACTTGCACACCACTCAGTGGTGCATGGTTGACTTGATCAATACAACCGGACCATTGGTGGCATTGGTCTTGGATGGTATCCCAACGATGCCCAAGAGAGCCTTGGGTGCGGCTTGATGTCACATCCACATAGTTGTTAGTACTTGACAATTCTTCCCCAAATTAGGTCCTGAAAGTGCTAGTTATCGACTAAAGGGGGGGGGTGAATAGGCGATTTTTATGAAAGGCTTCGAAACAATAGATGTATTCGAAGTATGCAGAAGCGAAACAGGATCAAGTAGGGATAACAATCAATGATCTAAGCAAAGCATGGAATACAATGAAGACATACAGGCATGTTGAGCATAATCATCATACACACTAAGATGGGTCGAGGACAGACTTAGATAGTATGAAGATAAACATCAGATATGAATGTCTTCGAGGTAAGACTTCAAGCAGAAGTGATCAACCAATGGCTTCACAGTACAATACATATGAAAGAGAGTGAAGGATAGAACCAGTAGCTTCACAAAGACACATGATTTGTTGGACCAGTTCCAGTTGCTGTGACAACTGTAAGTCTGGTTAGGGAGGCTGAGATTCAACTCAGAAGACCTCGTCTTCACCTTGTTCCCCTTGAGCCGAAGTCACTTAGACAGCGCCCAATCACTCAGGTAAGTCTTCAGGGGAGACTTCTGAAACCCATACAAACTTGGTCACCCGGCAATCTACAATGAATCTTGGATGCTCTAGACACAGACGCCTAACCGTCTAGAAGATCACAGTATTCAAGTGTAATAAGTCTTCAGTTCTCTCAAAACAGAATGACTTCGGTGATGCTCAAACACTTTAGCTGTAGGTGTTTGGGTTTATCCTCGCAGGATAGTTCTCTCTCAATGTCTTCGAGGTGGGTTGCTCCAAAATGACAACAACTTTATCTCTCTCTCTCTGAGAAACCACCTACTTATGGTGGAGGGGGTGGGCTATTTACAGCCAACAGGCAACCTGACTTGAGATGACAGAAATGGCCCTGGGTCAATGGCCAACCGACACGTGTCCCAATGGTCGGATTTCAAACATACGCAGCAACATTACTTGGGCTACACTCGAAGACATAGGTATGGGTTGAGCATCACATCACCATCTGACTTCGATCACATCGACCCCACTTAACAGTGGGGTGGTTCCTATGACTCTGGAAAGAAGAAACAAAACTACCAAAAGACTTTGTGTTCACATTTCATTGTCCTCATGCGGTTATCTTCGTGTACCACCAATGGCTTCGGCCATCATCAATGTCTTCAGACATTTTTAGGGGTCATCTTCGACGGTTAAACCGAATCTCCAGGGATTTCTATCTGTGTTCTCCTGTGAACTCTTACAAACACATTAGTCCCTCAACCACGTTTGTCTTCAATACTCCAAACTAATAAGGGTGGCACTAGATGCACTTACAATCTCCCCTTTTTGGTGATTGATGACAAACGGGTTGAATTTTTCAATGGGAATAAAATATATGAAGATAAAGACTTGGAGATCATGATTGCAAGATATAGAGAACCCCCCCTGAAGATGTGTTTATGAAGATTTTGCCTTTGAATGCAAAAAAGCACATGGCGGGATTTAGTTTGTGGAGATCTCCCCCTATATCTTGGAATCCAATCACTATGCATGTTTCAAAGATAATGAAATGCATAATGGAAAATGGATGTCTGCAGTATGGCTTCGGGCGCATATGATGGAATGTGAAGTTGCGCCAAAAGTAAGGTAAACATAAAGTGTGCATACGTCCATCAGGACATAAGTTTTACAACCCAAATAGAAAATGTTCATAACGAGATTTGTAAACTTAACAAAATAGCAACACCCGGCCCATATAGACCCGTTTGAAGCCTATCATCCCAATGCTTTTCCCCCTTTGTCATTGAATGACCAAAAAGGATGAAGACATTGAGCACTACGCGTCCCCAACATGAGTTAGTTGGTGCAGAGGAGCTTGGTGCACTGCCGTGTCGTTGAGTTGGTGCAGGCAGAGATGTGGCATCATCATCTTTATCTGCAAGCCTGACATTGATGGAAGGAGCAGAAGAGGAGTAATCACTGTCTTTGATAGAGGGGGTCTTGCGCCATTTCTCCGTTCGAGGAGGAGGAGCACAAAATCGGAAGTATTTGTTGAATCCATCCTCACGAAGATCGTCCTCAGGTGCCATCATAGTCAATGTCTTCCGGGAGCGACGACTGGTTTCATGCGCCACAAAGGCATTCTTGGTGGTGAGGTTGCGAATACGATTGACATCTTGCACCATAGAGTGCATTTGTCTTCGCATCCACTCGTGGTGCCGGTCCTGCTTCTGAATGAGTGAGACGAGAAGCTCTCGATCAGTCAAGGCACATTCCCTTCTGAGCAGACCCTGACGTGGCAGAGTGCTAGCAGTGGCTTCAGTAGCAGTATCACTTGGATGAGGTTGGCGAATGGAGCCGATCAGCCTTGCTTTTCTCGGATCAGAAGTAAGGTGAAGTCCTTCATCTTCAGTGGTGCCACTCGTGCCTTCCACGATGGGTTTCTTGCCTTTGGATGGGTAAAGATCTGCATGAAAGACTTCGAGATCTGGACGATAAAGACCATGGTTGCGAGCAGAAGGAAAAAATCTGGTGTTGGTTCTGTACTTGATAAACCGCATGATCCATGGTGCATAGATCTTCCGTTCAAACCGATTGATGCCATTTGCTGCCAGGTTGCGCAGGAATAGATCTTGAAGATTAAACTTGATGCCATACACTGTGTTGTAGACCAATGTCTTCAGAGCCCCTTCTAGCTTGTGTGATGAATTGTACCCTTTGATTTGCCAAATAGTATGCCGAAGAATGTGATATATGGTCTTCGGCAGATATTGAAGATCATCAACAAAGAATGATATGCGCAAATCTGCATCTGGAGCCAATGGGTTCATCAGTGTTAGCATGGCACTCATGTTTGGCTCTGGCATTTGAAAAATACTTCGAGTGGCAATAACATAGGCTTCAGACTTCTGATATAAGCCTTCTCCTGAGACAGCAAGTGGTGTAGCAGGGAAGAATTCCATGGCAGAGGCAGTGATGTGTTCATCATGAATCATGAAGTCCATCTTCCATGTATTCAGATCTCTTCCGAAGCCAGATATGTGGAGGGTTGCATAGAAGTGAAGAATGAGTTCTTCATTCCAGTCTTCGTGATCAGTGACAAACGACAACAATCCAACATCCCGAAGGCAATCGAGTGCCTGATCAAAACAATGAAGATCCTTCATAGCTTCAAAGCTGAGGTGTTTGTGAGGGAAAATCCTGTTTTCCCCGTAAAGTACACACATGTAACACTGACGTTGGGGTGCACTCCAAAATCTGTTCGATTGTATCTTCGGACGGTTGTATGGATTCGTGTCTGAGTCAAGGAAGGTGTTGTTCAATCTGAAGCTCTTCACATTGAAGACAAGAGGTCTTGCTGGTCCTGACTGTCGAAGACTTGGAAGTCTGGGCATAGGATTCAGGACTCTAGGGCGGCGATTAATGTTAAATTCATACTGAAGGCTCATCCTTGGTGGTGGAACTAGCCTGGGCCATCTTGTAGGCACCATCCCTCCTTCCCTATTTTGAGCCATGAAAATATTATCAGCATTGTCATCAGTTGATGGCGTAGTAGGAACAGGAGGACCATCAGGGGATGGGGCATTGACTTTGCCCACAGTAATATTTGCAGCAATGTCTACGACTGCCTTGGCTTCAATCTCAGGTTGATCACGAGGAACATCTTCAATCCTGAGCACTTCATCGACAGTTGCAGTCGGAGTAACATGCACTTCATCTTCAGGGATCAAATACATAACTGGCCTTGGTGCTCGACGAAGCCGTTTGAGTGGTGACACACTAGCAGTGGTGTCAATCTCCCTGGCTTCGAATGGGGATTCAGGTGATCAGGGTACAGGTGTTGAGAATGAAGTTGGAGGGGTGCGGGGTTTAACTTCAGGCACGTCAGGCCTCAGTGGAGTACCAATGTCCACATACTCTTTCATCTTGTGGAGGCGATGATACCAAAGGTGCATCAGCTTGACGCACGTGGTCATGCACTACATTGTCTTTAGAAGCAATGTCTTCAGCTGCATTGGTGTCAACAGCTGGAATCTCTTTGGTGGTCGGAGCCTCTGTGGCAGCAGACTCATGAAGAATTACTCGCTTCTCAGAATTTTCAGAGGTAGGAGGAGCCATGGATATAGGCATGACACGGAGGGGCTCCTCATGAGCAGGTGGTGTGATAGAGGGGGACTTGGGCACTTGAGCAGAGCGCGAAGACTTAACCTTCTTTGTCTTCGGCTGCAGTGAGGTTGGGCTTCAACGGGCTGAGTCCTCTTGTGCTTCTTGGCTTGAGCTTCACCTTGCTTGGTCTTCTTGTTGGATGTAGCAGTTGAAGGAGGACATGCCCTTGAGCCTGAGAAGCCAATAGGGAAGACAATGCCTCGAGATTCTGGCCTTGAAGGATCGGGCTGGCTTGAAGACATTGAAGCTTGCCTTGACCTTTCAATGATTCTAGGGTCAAGGGTAGGTTGGGCAAGTGCATGTCTCTTCAGTATGTCATTGTAGGCTTGAACCATTGTGGTAGCCTTCTTCTTGAGACGCGCTAGGGCGCCTTTGATAGCTTCACACTTTTTCTCAAACTCAGCCTTGAGGTCTTTCATCTTCAGCTGATATCCTTGGATCTGATCAGCATTGAGTCTATGAATGTTGGCCTTGAAGAGTGTCTTCTCATGATGAATCTTTGCACGTTGTTGTGCAGCCTTTTGAGCAACAAGAAGCTCTTCATTTAACAATCCCTGAAAGGTGACACTGAGTCCAATGGGAGCTGGAGAGCATCGATGGTGAGGGAGGGATCAGCAGACCATTCATCAATGAAATGATCGAGAATTTTTGCGTCAAAGAGAGGCAGATCCTCAAGACGTTTGGCTTCCTCTTCCTTTTGCTGGATAAGCTTCGCCGGCGCTTCATCATCATATTCATCATCAGATAGCTCAATCGTGTTGGCAGCATCCATCAAGGAGACGTAAGGCTTTGTTACATGGGCAGCAGCAGCTTTCCTCTTCATTCGCCTGGTTGTGCGAGATTCATCCAGAGTCTCCGTTGGTTCAGTTGGTCGTGAGCGTGAAGCTTGAGGTGTTGTGGCAACTGGCTTTGAAGCCTTAGTCATTGAAGCCTTTGATTTCTCCAATGGATTCGGATCAGTGACAAGGGGTTGTTCTCCATCCTCTTCCCCAGACTCATCTGGTTCAGGGCGTCCAAGAATGCTGGATGGATCTGGATTATCTGGCATTGGAGGCCTAACCATGCAAGGGAAGGAACCAATTTTCATGGCTTCGGCATTTGTCTTCCGATGAAGATTCTTGTATATGATGTCAGTCCAAGGAGCTTTCCTAGCATTCTTTTGTGCGTATTCATCTGTGACGAACTCATAGTGGAACCATCTTTCTGCCTAATATCTTTGGATCCATTGAATCCGATACTTGCGCCGGGTATAGGACTCCTCTTCATCAGATTTGTACTTCCCATAACGTTCTGGAGGTAGATCCTTGGCAGTGTTCAGTCGCCTTTGCCTACTGCCTTTCTTGGCCATTGGCTTCGACTTGGGCAAAGACTTTGTCGGCAGGTAGAGGTGAGAACTTGCACCAGGAGAGTCCAAATGAATCTGCAAATAGTCTGCAAATGAATTCAGACTATGAGATCCTAGCGATTCTGCTGTGGACATGTACCTGTGAAAGAATTAGAGACGCGAGGGAATAGGAGAAGTCATATGCAATCTCGGAAGATTTTGAAGATAAAACAAGGTTTGAAGACATTGACCTCTTTCACCGAAGACATTCACTTTTGTAAGGAATAAGGTGGTTTCATATTTGTACAAGTCCAAGAATTTGTACAAGTGAGAAATCAAACCAATTTTGGTCAAAAAGTGAAAGCATTAGGTAGATTGAGTTTGATTGGTGAGTGTTGTTGAAAGGAAGGTGGAAAAACAACAATAAAAAATTTGAGGTAACTTTTCAGATCAAAAGGGCGATAAAAATAGCAATTTATTTACCACAGTGAAGAACACGATGAACTGCTCGACGAGGCGGAGAGGCCGATAAGTTCAACCTGCCACACCCTAACTTGGTATTGGCACACAGCTACGGCGGCCGCGAGCGAAGATGGTCGCGGCCGGCATGAGTTCATCGTCAGAGAAGGTGCAGCAGTTAAGCGGTTCATCTCCGGCGGGGATAATTTCCAGCGACGGCGCTAGGGTTTGAGAGCTCGAGAGTGGAGGTGGTGAGGTAAGAGTAATAAATGTGCCGGGGAAGGTGTATTTATAGGGGACCGGAACATCTGAAATTTTTGGACGGATATGCCCCTGACAATTCGGTTTAGTGGGAGACGTGGCGAGCGTGCAACACGTCTGACAACCCATGACTTCAAACTGAAGCGACGACGCGGGAATTGTTGTGATAAGTGCAGTAAGAAAATGAAATTTTAAACGTTTGGTTGGAATTATTGTAGCAGCTCCATCAAGCCCCGCTCGAGCGGCCCCGAGGTATGAGTCCATGGAACTAAGGGCATTAAACTCCTGATCGGAAAATATGGGGAGACGCAGTGCCTCCCTCCGTCGTCGGTGATTCATCGCGCTTTCAACCTCGGAATTGGTAGCCGAGACATCCCCTTGGTCCTCGGGATGTTGGCCCGCGGTTGGAGCTCCCGCATTCACTTCGGCGTGCGTCGAAGACCTCGCTGGGGGATTGCCCGACGCTTTCTTAGCGTCTTCGGACGGAGGTGGTTTTACGCGCCTCCTAAGCACATGAGTTAAAAAAGCACGAATACTCGGAGTAAACAGAAGCATAGGCCAAACTACGGGGTTGAATACCTTTTGGTAGGGGGAGCGGTCGGTAAGACTCCCCCCGCGGTTTCCGGCTCGGGAGTCCGGCCGTCATTAGGCGCGGGCCCAGATGGAGCAGTTCCCAGGGGTGACCGACGTGTAGACCAGCGGCCCCTGGGGACAGAGGCCGATGAGATCGGCATTGCGGGAGATGAGCGTCTCTTCCGAGAAGGAGCTTTCTTCCTGCTAGAAGAAGGGGGTGGTCCAGGGTGGTCGGCCTGGAGGGCCACTTTAGACCCGTCAACACTCCTCTGATAGAAGGTCCTGTCCTCGAACTCAATTGAAATCTCCGGATCATCATGAAATCCAGGGTCGTCACTACGGGAGTAATCCTTCGGTTGTGGGGAAGGACATTGAGCGGTCTCGACCTGATGCCTCCATTGCTGTTTAGAGAAAAAACTCACCGCCGGTCAGAGAGATCAAGAATTGATGACCTAAAGTAGGGGAGTACGGAGGAACTTACCCATTCAATAGGGTTATGAGTCGAGTAACCTTCTCTGATCGTCAGGCGAACGAAGTCTTCCTTCTCTCCTTTAAAGAGGTCGGCTAGCATGACTGCCAAGGCCACTTGATTTGCTTGCCCTTGTCTTCGGCTACGGGTCGTGTCACTTGTCCCATTATAGCACCATAGGGGGTGGATCCTTTGTTGCAAGGGTTGAACGCAGCGGGTGATGACGGTGGCCATCACGTCGATAATAGTCAGTTTGTTGTGCCCCAGCAGCTTCACTTTGGTGGACAAGCACTTTACTTCGGCACTCTCTTCTTGGGAAGCGCTCCTTGGGCGTCAGTTGAGTCGCTTCTTCAACGGGGCCTCGGAGTACTCAGACAGGCCCCTTCGAGTGGGGTCGAACAGGGGGACGTCTTCAATATAGAACCACTCTGAAGTCCATTCATCGGATTCTTTCTTCAGAGTACCTATGAGGTACCCTGTCCCGGCTATACGACACACCTCGGCTCCGCCCACTTCCCAGATTGTCCCTCCCCGAGTTCGGGGAACAAAGCAGAAGTATTTTCGCCATAGATCGAAGTGGGGTTCGCAGCCAAGGAACATCTCGCAAAGGGCGACTAAGCCCGAGATATGCAGGATGGATCCAGGGGTAAGATTGTGGAGTTGAATCCCATAGAACTCCAAAAGGCCCCTCAAGAAGGGGTGAATAGGAAAGCCTAGGCCTCGCAGAAGGAACGAAGTGAAGCATACCCTTTCGTCTTGTTGGGGGGTCGGAAAGTTCTCCGCAAAGAGCACGCCGTTCACAGAGGTCAGCTCCGCACGGGTGGGTGCCAGATCCGAAGCAGGAAGATATCCCTGCGTCTCGAGGCTACGCAGCCGGTGCAAAGAAATAGAGCAGCTGGCCTAGTCGCCGGGAAGGGGGCCGTGAGGGCGTGAGGAAGAGCCTGGGGCGCTCTCCATACCTTCAAGGTGTATTGACGCTCGAGCTTTGTGAAGACGAAAGGAGGGGAGGTGTTGCCTACAACAAGTTCGACTTGTTATAAATAAGCGCTTATCCCTCGACCTATTGATGATGATTCTGTAAAAAGATTGTTGGGATGCCAGCCTTCTATTGGGGCGCAGGAATCGAGGAGTTTTATTAGACCCCGGTTTCGGAAATCGATGTTGTGGGCCCGTGTTTTTTTTCTAAATAATCGAGGATTTGTAACATGGTGAGGTTATCATCTAATGAATCGGAGCCGAATTGGAGAGGGATAGAACTCGCCTCGCAAGCCGAAGACCCTTGATGAACGAAGCTGCCGGACACGAAGAGCCTCGACGTTGGAGGCCAGTTCGGGGGCTACCGAGGGAGTCCGGGATTAAGGGGTCCTCGGGCTGTTGGCTTACCTCGCATGGGCCGGACACGAAGAGCCTCGACGTTGGAGGCCAGTTCGGGGGCTACATATAGAGTCCGGGATTAAGGCGGCTCATGGAGAGGCCTGGAGGGCCGGCTCACAGAGAAGGCCCAAGAAGAGGAAAGATTCCTTCACAAGGGAAGCAAGACCCGGATTAGGATTCAAGAGAGACTAGTCCTAGTCCTAGTAAGACTCTATATGTAAGCCTGTCCCTTCAACTTATATAAGGAGGGGCAAGGCGCCCCCAAGAGGGACAAGTTAAGAGAGGTCAAGTCATTAGAGATAGACAGATTAGAAACCCTCAAGACTAGAGGTAGCGCAAGAGCACCCTTGTAATCGAGATCATCATCATCCTCAATACACACAAAGCAGGACGTAGGCCTTTACCTCCATCGGAGGGGCCGGACCTGGGTAAAACTCGCGTCTCTCGATTCCGAACAACCCCGTTCAAGCTACCACCTAGTTGCGATGGCCTCACACCTAAGTCCTTTCACGAGGACATCTGTCGTGACAAAACCATGACAATTGGCGCCCACCATGGGGCCTTTCGCACGGTGGTATTGTGTTCTTGGAGGGATCCCTTCCAGGCATCGAGAAGCTCACGGTCGACTGGATCAGAAAAAGCCACGAAAACCCGGATCATGGGAGGATGCTACTGTGTTCGTCTAATAGTTCGATTCTACAGTGACCTTCAATTCACAACAGAGTTCGTCGGATTCAATTGGATGTTACTATATTTGGAAGTGACCAACAATTTCCGCGTATTCCTTAATTAGCGCGGAGGAACCATCACCAGGAAAAGTAACTTTCCTGCAGCCGCCGAAGAGAGCAGTCCGGTTGCCGATGGAACCGGCCAAAATTGATGCACTATTGTCTGCACGTACCCGGGACAAACATGGATCCCAACACAGATTGTTTCCACCTAAGGGAGAATCTCTACAGGATTGTGTCAAAGATTGAATCATCTGAAGCCTCGGGCCGGACGTTTCCAAAAAGTAAGTTTCTCGGTTGGTGCGCGACGTACACAAGGAAATTATTCAGTGGATTTCACAAAAAGGCAGGTGCATACTTGTTCAGAAAAGTGCTACAGAATGACTCAGGTAGTACACCTAGTACTGCCCCCTCACGAGACGATACAACGATAAAAAGATAAAAAGACAGGGATCAAGTCCCAGGCTTGACCGACCGCTGGTGTTTGACCTGGCGTTTGCAGTCCGAGGGGCACCCAGCACCTTCCCGTCTCGCCCGACGCCGCGTCCATGTCCGAGCCGGCTTCGCCAAGCCTCGCCACCCATCACTGTGCCTGCGACCCGGCCTCCCGCCGGCTCGCTTCACCTCCGGCAATCCTTCCCCGCCTCGAGCCGGCTCCGCTGCGCTAACCCGCCTTCGCGCCATGGCACCCGCCCGCGGCACTCACCTCTTCTACCGTCTCGCTACGCTGGCCCGCCGCCATGACCTCACCTCGCCGCGCTCGCGTCGAGTCGCCTCCATGCGCTGCATCTCCGGGCGGCTTTGCTTCCGCACGCCGGCCCGCTAGCTCCGCTGCGCTCACCTCTGCTGCTGCCTCACTGCGCTGGCCCCGCCGCCACGACCTCATCTTGCCGCACTCGCCTCGAGCCGCCTCCTAGCTGCGCATTGGCTTCAAGGTAGCAGGCTGCATTCTTCTTTCAATACAAGAGATGCAACAGTTGAAGACCTTGGGTTGCTCCTTGATTGGGAGTCATATGTGTGTGCATCAGCAGCACATGGATGCACAGATCACCAAGGGAATAAGTGGTAGCACATGCGCCTCTAAAAGTATTCTGGTAATAGACGTAACGTGTGCACTCCAAATTCCAAAAGTCCATCGAGAGAACCGAATAAAGCATACGTACAGCCAACCTCAACTCCATCCAGATCGCTCAAGGGCTATGAATACAAGACAAAGGCTAGAGATGACGCGCAGCGTTTGCAAGTTAAAATTGATCAACCTTAGCAAACGGCGGCTGTTTTCTTCGATTGCTTTGCGAGCTGCCGTCAGATTGCTGCATATCGCGGGTTCTGGTGGTTTACTGCCGCACTATTTCATGGAATCCCTCAACCGCTACAAGTCACGCCTAGCATACAGATCATCAGTAACAAGGCAGGGAGATCAACAACGAGTTTGTACATCAAAGAACAAGATCAGTGGAGCGCATCATACATCAGCCATCTTGATCATTGGACGACTGCGTCCACTTCAGAATACGAAATCATCAGGTCATCGCTCATTGGATACATCCGCCCATGCCATGCTACTGGTGGATGTGCGTAGCCTGCCGCTCGTCATTTTGGTCAATATCAAACACATCAGAGGCCGTTCGCCTTCTTGCACACTAGTAGAAAACGGGCATTTAATCCCAATTTGTAAGGCCCTTTAGTGCCGGTTCTACAACCGGCACTAAAGGGGGGACTAAAGCCCCCCCCCCCCTAGTCCCGGTTCGTCACGGCCCGGCACTAAAGGCCCACCACGTGGCGCCTGCCGGGGCCGTTCGCTGGGGGACCTTTAGTCCCGGTTGGTGTTACCAACCGGGACTAAATTTATTTTTCCTTTTAATTTTGTGTTTTCCATTTAATTATTTTTCATTTCAAACATATATTACGCTACTACATACTGTACACGTTGTGCATATATATATAAATCGAATTTCTCGTACGACGACCATTCACATACATATATATATACAATTTGGTATATACAATTTCTCCTACAATTTGCGGATCATTACATATGCAGGGCATTACTGCTTGATCTTGTAATGGTATTCTCCTTTGGGATCTATGACCTGGTCGACCAGAAATCCAGCTATTTCCTCTTGAATTGCTCGTACGCGAGCCGTTGGTAGGAGCTGGCCCCGCATCTCTATCATCTATAATCAGGAGATCAAGATGAATATATTAGTTTTGTGTATATATATTAGCTAGATCATGATAAAAAAATTATGGATAGTGTTCTGGCAAACGTACCCAAAGAGTTTTTTCATCTATGCTCCTTTCAGACGTGATCATGCGAATATTCTCGCAAACGTAGTATGCGCATAAACTATTCCCCTTCTCCTGCCTCATGCACTTTACGAGAATAAAATTCAATCAGGTAATAATTAATCAAGCATGATAATTGTATTGAAACTAGAATTAAAGAGATACACAGACGTAGCTAGCTAGTACTACTTAATTACCTTGGGTCGCATCCATTTCAGCTGTTGTTTCCATTGGTCGGGGACCTCTTCGATGAACTTTTTCCAAGCCCTGCCCGTCGGCAAAGAAAATGAATAAAGGAGTTATTAACTAGTTGTGATACATGCTCAGGTACTTTCTCCTTGGGCGGCGCGGGCGGTTTCGGTGCAAAATGGGCCTTCAATTGGGCATCACATGCGTCGTCGAGTTCCTCCTGAGTCAGGTGGTAAGACAACTTCGGAAGAGGCTTGAGGTCTGGACCATATTTGAATTTCTTGCTTGTTGTACCGCTAGCCATCGTAGCTACGGCCTCTCTCTTCCGCTGTTGCTTAGGCGGAGCACGCTGAGTCGGCTGACTTGGAGGAGGAGGAGTTGGCTGACGCCGTGCCGGACTTGGAGGAGGAGTCGGCTGACGCGGTGCCAGACTTGGAGGAGGAGGAGTCGACTGAAGCGGCGGAGGACTTGGAGGAGGAGGAGTTGGCTGACGCCGTGCCGGACTTGGAGGAGGAGTCGGTTGACGCGGTGCCGGACTTGGAGGAGGAGGAGTCGACTGACGCGGCGGCGGACTTGGAGGAGGAGTCGGCTGACGCGGTGCCGGACTTGGAGGAGGAGGAGTCGACTGACGCGGCGGCGGACTTGGAGGAGGAGGAGTCGGTGGCCTTGGAAAGACGATGCAATCCTTTTTCCATAGAATGATACGATGTATGGCCTCTTCCAGTGTTCTCTCCTCGTCACCTCCAAGAATGTCAAGTTGTAGCTCGTGATATGCTGACATCACTTCATCAACCCCGACACGAGCATAGCCAGCTGGAATGGGATTGCAATGGAAGGTTGCTTCAGGGGGATTTGCTAAAGCATAGCCGTCCGCCACCTTCATGGATAAGTTCTTCACTTTCATGTGTAGCTCACAGTTAGTCCTGTCTTTGATATCATCCACAGGGTAGCTAGCTAGCAGTGCATTATCGATATCGGCCGGGGCGGAACCCACGCTGCTTCTCGGCATAGATGGGACGGTGCTATCCAATGCTGGATCGATCTGCTCATGCTGCCGCTGAGACGCCCTTTCCTGGCTGAGTGAGTCGATCTGCTCCTGCTGCCACCTGACAAATCGTTCCAACTCCAGGTGCGAGGATATTAGGCCTTCAAGGCGGAGTGCTTCCTCCTTCTTCTTCTGCTCCTCATGCTTCTTCTTTCTCGCACGGCTTCTATAGTCGTCGTTCCAATCCGCAAACCCCTCATACCACGGAACAACGCCTTTGCCTCGTGTTCTTCCCGGGTGTTCAGGATTCTTCAGGGCGCGCGTAAGCTCGTCGTTATCTCTGTTGGGCGTGAACACCCCCGATCGAGCTTCTTCTATTGCAATAAGTATTTCGTCTGTCGCTTCTTTAAGACTTGCCTTCACCATAACCAGCCCTGTCTCTGGGTCCAACTTCCCCCCATGCGCATAAAACCATGTCCTGCACCTGGGGGGCCATGTCAATGTAACTGGACTGACCCGTTTACTAATCATCTCTTGCTCAGATTGATGCCACTTAGGCAGGGCCACCTGGTAGCCACCTGGCCCCAGACGATGGTGCCACTTCTTTTTCGCAGCATTAATCTTGTTTTTCCTCGACAGTTCCTTAGCTTCTTCCGATTCCTTGAACTTCACGAAAGCGTCCCAGTGATCTTTTGCCTTCACCAGTGCTCCCGTGAATTCTGGAGTCTTCTTTTTTGATTTGACGTACTTAGCCCATGCATTTTTCTTGAAGGTGTTGAATGCGATCGCCATCTTTTTAAGAGCATAGTTTCTGACTTTCTTCAGATCTACATCTGTCAAATTATCTGGTAGGGTGAAATGTTCCATGAGCGTAGTCCAAAGCACATCTTTTGCTCTTTCATCGACAAAAGTAACTCCTGCTCGATCTCCCTTTGCTGGCTTTCTCCATTCTTGAATGGAGATCGGGATTTGGTCCCTGACAATAACTCCGCATTGATTCTTGAACGTGGTCGCATTTTTCTTAGGTTCAAGCGGTTCGCTAGTTGATGTTTTGATGGAATCGATGTTGAACTTTACGCCTTTGTCCAACTTTTTGGCTGGGCCTCGAACTACCCTGTCGCTTGTACAAGATTTGCTCGATCCGGAGGCCTAAAAGAAGAAAGATCGATTCGTTAATACATACAAATCAATTAAGACATGTAATGATCATCGGATGGCTTATATATTAAATATACCTCGCCGGTCATTGTTATTTGAAGAAAATTTTCTTCGTCAACATCGTTGTCGTCACCTTCATCTATTCGTTCGTCTTCATCAAACATCATACCCTCACCCGAAGGGTTCAGATATTGCGAGCCGTCATCATGATCATCTGGGCTCGTGGAGCGTATGATGTCGAACACAGCCTCTTCTCCTTCTCTGCCGGTATTGTCCATAGCTTTTATTTAACTAATCCAGAAGAAAGATAAAACAATTTAGTATTCAGAGATCCGAAAGGTAGATGCATGAGATCAGAAAGAAATTGGATCAACTTGTGCACATCCATAATGGGGGCATTCCTGATAATTAATCCCTTAAAGGACTAAGAAAATCTATTGCAAATATAACTAAAAGTATAAAAAACTAAAAAACATTCATCTAACATTTCTATAACTAAAAGTATAAAAAATTAAAAAACAGAAAAAGAAACACTAATTAAGCATACTTCTATACATCCATTAAAAAACAGAAAAAGAAACATTATATAAAAAAAATCTAAACAGAAAAAGAAACATTATATAAAACATCTAAATAGAAAATGTGTGTGTGTGTGTGTGTGTGTGTGTGTGTGTGTGTTCATGCATGTCAGCATGTGTGTGTGTGGGGGGGGGCTCGGGGCCGGACGGGCGGCCATGGCGCGCGGCTGGGGGCGAGGGAGGGGGGGGAGAGGGAGGAACTGAGCTCACAGCGGGGAGACGGCGAGGCGAGGCGAATCGGGGGCAGCGACGGCGTCGGGGCAGGCGGCGCAGCGAGGAGCGGGCGCGCGCGCGCGGGCCGGCGGCGCCGTCGGGGATCGGCGAGGAAGGGCGCGTCCGGAGTAGGGGTCGACGAGGAGGGACGGGCGGCCGGCGTCGGGGGTGGCGACGGCGTCGATCGGGGCAGGCGGCGGCGCGCATCAGCCTGGCGGCGTCGTCTGTGTTTGGCGTCGAGAGAATGGAGAGGATCGTAAGTGGAGTTATATATATGAGAGCCTTTAGTCGCGGTTGGTGGCTCCAACCGCGACTAAAGGCCACCTTTAGTCGCGGTTGGAGCCACCAACCGCGACTAAAGGTCTCGCTTCCCGCCGCTTGGACTGGATGAAATTCACCTTTAGTCGCGGTTGGTGGCTCCAACCGTGACTAAAGGCCCCCCTTTAGTCGCGGTTGGTGGCTCCAACCGCGACTAAAGGCCTGTTCCTGGCACGGCGCGGTGTGGTGGATGTTTAGTCCCACCTCGCCCAGCGAAGGGCTCTCGTACTGGTTTATAAACCCCGGCGCGGTAGCTCATTCGAGCTCCTCTCCAAAGCAGGCCTACAAGGCCTACCGTTCTTTCCTGCCCTGTGGGCCATTCTGGGCCTTGCGGGTCTGCATCCTGGCCCAACTAGTGGGTGTCTAGTCGAATGCAGGCCGTGGCGGCCCAGTAGGCGGGCTTTTTTTTTGCTTTTCGTTTTTTTTTGTTTTCTTCTATATTTATTTTCTTTTGTTTCTTGGTTGTTTTTTGCTTTATTTAGAGTTTCTTAGTGAATCTTTTTTGCTTTAGGTCAAAAAAATTATAAACTTTCTGTTAGTGCCAGTAGTTTTCAAATTTGAATTATTTGAAATTTGTGTGAATCACTAGTTTGTGAATAACTTAATTTTAAAAAAAGATTTTTCAGTGATTCTTTTTTCTGCTGTTTAATATTAGTGTGTTTTATCATTATATTCAATTTGGTAATTCTTAGGTTATTTAAAAAAAATGAAATGCCTTTGTAACAGACGAGTTTTCGTCCGAAAGCGTGATACTTCGAAAGAGATTGTCCATTTTGTACACGAAGTGCATCTAGTTTTTGCCGTAACCCTCTCAACTTTTTAGCACATGCTATGTGGGTGAAATGATGATACCATGCCAACTTTCAACCTTTTCTGATTGTGATTTGTAGTGCTTTTCAATTTCAGGGTCATTTAGCTCAAAAAAATCAGTAAATGCATGAAAAATAGCAAATGAAGTCAGAAAGGGTTGAAAATTGATGACGTGGCTTTGGACATAATATTTCTTCGCGTTTCAAATGCCAAAACACATAAGTCGGAGTTCTATTACAAAGATTCCCTCCGGTTTGTCCGAAGTGGGACTTTCCAGATATATAAGTCCGGAAACTAACTAGAGAAGCCGGTCACATCCCAGAGTGGGATCTTTGGATATAAAACTTTTTCTTCGCGTGTGTCCCTTTGTGCCGTAACCATGGACAATCTTCATCGTTTAACTTGATGCTCGGGTCAACATTCACTGTGAAGGGAGCAATTTCATGAAACTTTTCATAATCTTCTGACATGTCTGTCTTGTCCTCCACTCCCACGATGTTTCTTTTCCCTGAAAGAACTATGTGGCGCTTTGGCTCATCGTATGATGTATTCGCTTCCTTATCTTTTCTTTTTCTCGGCTTGGTAGACATGTCCTTCACATAGAAAACCTGCGCCACATCATTGGCTAGGACGAATGGTTCGTCTGCGTACCCAAGATTGTTGAGATCCACTGTTGTCATTCCATACTGCGGGTCTTCCTTTACCCCGCCTCCTCTCAGATTGACCCATTTGCACCGAAACAAAGGGACCTTCAAACCAAGTCCATAGTCAAGTTCCCATATCTCCTCTATGTAACCATAATATGTGTCCTTTGGCCTATTGGTGTTTGCTGCATCAAAGCGGACACCACTGTTTTGGTTGGCGCTCTTTTTATCTTGGGCGATCGTGTAAAATGTATTCCCATTTATCTCGTACCCTTTGAAAGTCAATATAGTCGAAGATGGTAACTTGGACAGCAAGTACAGGTCATCTGCAACAGTGTCGTCATGCATGAGACGTGTCTGCAACCAACCGGCGAAAGTCACAGTTTGTTCATGTGTAATCCAGTTGTCAGACTGCTCCAGGTGTTTGGAGCGTAGAATATTCTTGTGTTGCTCGATATACGGAGCCACCAAGGCGGAACTTTGTAGAACTGTGTAGTGTGCTTGCGCCAAAGAATGCCCGTCCCGGCATATTACTGAATTCTTTCCTAGCGTGCCTTTTCCACCTAGTCTGCCCTCATGCTGCGATTCAGGAACACCAATCGGCTTAATGTCAGGAATAAAGTCAACACAAAACTCAATGACCTCCTCTGTTTCATGGCCCTTGGAGATGCTTCCTTCTGGCCTAGCACGATTACGAACATATTTCTTTAAGACTCCCATGAACCTCTCAAAGGGGAACATATTGTGTAGAAATACAGGACCCAGAATGGCAATCTCCTCGACTAGGTGAACTAGGACGTGCGTCATGATATTGAAGAAGGATGGTGGGAACACCAACTCGAAACTAACAAGACATTGCACCAAATCATTCTCTAACGTTGGTAAGATTTCTGGATCGATTACCTTCTGAGAGATTGCATTGAGGAATGCACATAGCTTCACAATGGCTAATCGAACGTTTTCCGGTAGAAGTCCCCTCAATGCAACCGGAAGCAGTTGCGTCATAATCACGTGGCAGTCATGAGACTTTAGGTTCTGGAACTTTTTCTCTGCCATATTTATTATTCCCTTTATATTCGACGAGAAGCCAGACGGGACCTTCATACTGAGCAGGCATTCGAAGAAGATTTCCTTCTCTTCTTTGGTAAGAGCGTAGCTGGCATGACCCTGAAACTGCTTTGGATCCATGTCGTCTTCTCCGTGCATACATTGCTGGTCCTCCCGTGCCTCCGGTGTATCTTTTGTCTTCCCATACACGCCCAAGAAGCTTAGCAGGTTCACGCAAAGATTCTTCGTCACGTGCATCACATCGATTGCAGAGCGGACCTCTAGGTCTTTCCAATAGGGTAGGTCCCAAAATATAGATTTCTTCTTCCACATGGGTGCGCGTCCGTCAGTGTCATTCGGAACAGATTGTCCGCCAGGACCCTTTCCAAAGATTACTTTTAAATCCTTGACCATATCAAGTATATCATCACCAGTACGGTGGCGAGGCTTCTTCTGGTGATCTGCCTCACCTTTGAAATGCTTGCCTTTCTTTCTTACGGGATGCCTGCTCTGAAGAAATCGACGATGCCCCAGGTACACATTCTTCTTACATTTATCCAAATATATACTGTCGGTATCATCTAAACAGTGCGTGCATGCGTGGTATCCCTTGTTTGTCTGTCCTGAAAGGTTACTGAGAGCAGGCCAATCATTGATGGTTACAAACAGCAACGCTCGCAGGTCAAATTCCTGTTGTTTGTGCTCATCCCACACACATACACCTTTTCCATTCCACAGCTCTAAAAGTTCTTCAACTAATGGCCTTAGTTACACATCAATGTCGTTGCCGGGTTGCTTGGGGCCTTGGATGAGCACTGGCATCATAATGAACTTCCGCTTCATGCACAACCAAGGAGGAAGGTTATAGATACATAGAGTCACAGGCCAGGTGCTATGATTGCTGCTCTGCTCCCCAAAAGGATTGATGCCATCTGCACTTAAACCAAACCATACGTTCCTTCCGTCATCTGCAAAGTCCTTCCACTTTCTCTCGATTTTTCTCCACTGTGATCCGTCAGCGGGTACTCTCAACTTCCCGTCTTTCTTACGGTCATCTTTGTGCCATCGCATCAACTTGGCATGCTCTTTGTTTTGGAACAAACGTTTCAACCGTGGTATTATAGGAGCATACCACATCACCTTGGCAGGAATCTTCTTCCTGGGGCGCTCACCCGCAACATCACCAGGGTCATCGTGGCCGATCTTATAGCGCAATGCACAGCATACCGGGCATGCATTCAAATCCTCGTACTCACCGCGGTAGAGGATGCAGTCATTAGGGCATGCATGTATCTTCTGCACCTCTAATCCTAGAGGGCAGACGGCCTTCTTTGCTTCGTACGTACTGTCGGGCAATTCGTTGTCCTTTGGTAGCTTATTCTTCATTATTTTCAGCAACTTTTCAAACGCCTTGTCAGGTACACCATTCTCTGCCTTCCATTGCAGCAATTCCAGTGTGGTACCCAGCTTTTTCTTGTCATCTTCGCAATTTGGGTACAACAATTTCTTGTGATCCTCTAACATGCGCTGCAACTTCAGCTTCTCCTTTTCACTTGCACAGTTTCTATTTGCATCGACAATGGCCCGACCAAGATCATCAGCGGGCTCATCTGATGCCTCTTCTTCAGCTCCTTCCTGCATTGCCGGCTCAACTTCTTCCCCCATTGTTGTACCATCGTATTCATGGAACCCATGGCCAGGATAGCTGTCGTCATCCTCTTCTTCTTCATTCTCTTCCATTAGGACCCCTCTTTCTCCGTGCTTGGTCCAACAGTTATAGCCGGACATGAAACCGGACTCAAACAGGTGGACGTGAATGGTTCTTGAGTTAGAGTAATTTCGATCATTCTTACAGCCAACACATGGACAATACATAAAACCATCCGCCCGCTTGTTTGCCTCAGCCGCAACCAGAAAAGTATGCACGCCATTAATGAACTGGGGAGAGCATCGGTCATCGTACATCCATTGCCGGCTCATCTTCATTACACAACACCGAAAAGACCAAATTAATACAAGTTCATACATAAAGTTCATACACACTTGTTCTCATAAAGCAACATACAAACTCTCTAGCTAAAGCATTTAAATGCAACAACAAATGCGATCAAGATCGCAACTAAGGTAACAATTGATCCAACAGCATAGTGATACCAAGCCTCACTATCAATGGCATATTTTTTAAATTTTCTAATCTTCAAGCGCATTGCATCCATCTTGATCTTGTGATCATCGACGACATCGGCAACATACAACTCCAGTTTCATCTTCTCTTCTTCAACTCTTTTCAATTTTTCTTTCAAATACTCGTTTTCATTTTCAACTAAATTTAACTTCTTGACAAGAATATCTATGTCGGTTGCAATTTCCGGTTCACATACCTCCTAGATAAAAATATCTATGTCAACTTGATGGGCATAATTGTCATAAACGCGAAATGCAACAAATAGTTATAAAAGAGAATATATATACCACATCCGAATCATAAACCGGACGAGGGCCGACGGGGACGGATATCAAAGTCATGGCACTATGTATAACAAACAATCATACATGTAAGAAAATTATACAATTAACTATCTAAATCATACAAATAAGATTTTTTTTATAAAAAGGATAAGAACGAACAAGAGGCTCACCAAGGTGTGGTGACGGCGACGGGACGGTGCGGGCGATCGACGGTGGTTAGGACGGGGACGAGAAGGCACTAAGTAAACCACACCTACACATGCAAAGTAAGAAGTTAATTTGAGCTCAAATTGCATATAAATCAAATGAACTACTACCACATATAAATACTCCCAAACTAAAACCCAAAAATCACTATACTTATAGAGCATTGCAAGAGCTAATCTAGCAATGAGAGATGAAAGGACAAAGTTGCTAACCTTTGTGAACACTTGGATGGATGGGGTGCCTCCAAATCTTGACAAATTTTGGCAAAAATGGAGGATGAGCTCGAGGAAGAGGGAAGAACAAAGGAGGGGAAGAAGGGGGAAAAAGGGAGGAGTACTGTGATCGGGCTGGCCTAATTCATATAGGGGATCTTTAGTCCCGGTTGGTATCTCCAACCGGGACTAAAGGGGGGGGCCTTTAGTCCCGGTTGGTGATACCAACCGGGACTAAAGGGGCTCGTGGGGGCCCCAGCTGACACCAGCCTGCCACCACCCTTTAGTCCCGGTTCGTGTTACGAACCGGGACTAAAGGGGGGCCCTGTAGTCCCGGTTGGTGATACCAACCGGGACTAAAGGGGCTCGTGGGGGCCCCAGCTGACACCAGCCTGCCACCACCACATTAGTCCCGGTTCGTGTTACGAACCGGGACTAAAGGTCCGGAACGAACCGCGACTAATGATGCCCATCCTGAACCGGGACTAATGGTCACATTAGTGCCGGTTCAAAACCCGACCGGGACTAAAGCTGCGGACAAAAGGTCCGTTTTCTACTAGTGGCATGAGAAAATATCAGGTGTTATTATCCCTATCTATTTTTTCAGTACGTATTAATTCATCCGAGAACAATTTCTCTTGCCTATAATATTTTTACGCAGGATGATTATTCATTATAAAAGTGGCGTTATTTGCACGCACGGAGCCCGATCAACATCAACAACACCACGGCCGACTCACCGTCCGCACCGGTTTACAAATGCCGCGGCTGACTCACCGTCCGCGCTGGTTTACAATGCCACGGCCGACTCGCCGTTCACGCCGGCTTATGATGTCTACTACGCAACCTTCTTCTTGTAGACTCGTGTTGGGCCTCCAAGCGCAGAGTTTTGTAGGACAGTAGCAAATTTCCCTCAAGTGGATGACCTAAGGTTTATCAATCCGTGGGAGGCATAGGATGAAGATGGTCTCTCTCGAACAACCCTACAACCAAATAACAAAGAGTCTCTTGTGTCCCCAACACACCCAATACAATGGCAAATTGTATAGGTGCACTAGTTCGGCGAAGAGATGGTGATACAAGTGCAATATGGATGGAAGATAAAGGTTTTTGTAATCTAAAAATATAAAAACAGCAAGGTAACTAATGATAAAAGTGAGCACAAACGGTATTGCAATGCTTAGAAACAAGGCCTAGGGTTCATACTTTCACTAGTGCAAGTTCTCTCAACAATACTGACATAGATGAATCATATGTAAATCCCTCACGTGCAACAAAGAGTTCACTCCAAAGTCACAAATAGCGGAGAACAAACGAAGAAATTATTGTAGGGTACGAAACCACCTCAAAGTTATCTTTTCCGATCAATCTTATGAGCTATCCCTATAAGTGTCACGAACAGCCCTAGAGTTCGTACTAAAATAACACCTTAAGATACACATCAACCAAAACCCTAATGTCACCTAGATACTCCAATGTCACCACGAGTACCCATGGGCTTGATTATACGATATGCATTACACAATTTCAGAATCATCATGATCAATCCAACACAAAGAACTTCAAAGAGTGCCCCAAAGTTTCTACCGGAGAGTCAAGACGAAAACATGTGCCAACCCCTATGCATAGATTCCCAAGGTCACGGAACCCGCAAGTTGATCACCAAAACATACATCAAGTGGATCAATAGAACATCCCATTGTCACCACGGATATCCCAACTCAAGACATACATCAAGTGTTCTCAAATCCTTAAAGACTCAATCCGATAAGAAAACTTCAAAGGGAAAACTCAATTCATTAGAAGAAGATAGAGAGGGGAAAACTCCATATGATTCATCTATATCAATAAAACTCGTGGTACATCAAGATCGTGCCATCTCAAGAACACGAGAGAGAGAGATCAAACACATAGCTACTGGTACATACCCTCAGCCCCGAGGGTGAACTACTCCCTCCTCGTCATGGAGACCGCCGGGATGATGAAGATGGCCTCCGGTGATGGTTTCCCCCTCCAGCAGGGTGCCGGAACGGGCTCCCGATTGGTTTTTCGTGGCTACAGAGGCTCGCGGCGGCGGAACTCCCGATATAGGTTTCTTTTCGGGGGTTTATGTATTTATAAGAATATTTGGCATTGGAATCACGTCAGGGGGGGTGCTCGAGGAGTCCACAAGCCAGGGGGGCGCGCCCTAGGGGGGGCGCGCCCCCAGGCTTGTGACCTCCTCGGTCACTTCCTGGCCCAGCTCCGGTGCTTCGGGGGTCTCTTTTGGTCCATAAAAAATCACCGTAAATTTTCAGCCCATTCCGAGAACTTTTATTTCTGCACAAAAAACGACACCATGGTAGTTCTGCTGAAAACAACGTCAGTCCGGATTAGTTCTAATAAAATCATACCAAAATCATATAAAATTATTGTAAACATGGCATGAATACTTCATAAATTATAGATACATTGGAGACGTATCAGCATCCCCAAGCTTAATTCCTGCTCGTCCTCAAGTAGGTAAATGATAAAAGAAATAATTTATGAAGTGTGAATGCTAGCAAGCGCACAAGTTTGATCAATGATAATTCCAACCACTTTTTCTAGCATCAATATAAACCATAAACAATAAGTCATCTCATAAAACTTCTCATGATCAAGTAACAAGCTATTCACATGTTAAAGTATAGACCAAAAAGTTTCTTGAAAACTAACAAACCATATTCCTAGTCATCGAACAATTGCAATTCATCTTATTTTCAGGAAGGGTCTATGTAAGAGCTTTTATTTAGCAAATTCCACATACTCAACTATCATATAGTCTTCCATGATTATTGACACTCGAAGCATATTTTTAGAACAAATAGCATCCATCGAACACAGAGGAAGATAGGGGCTTAATGTTTCGCCTCCCAACTTATTTATCATATAGATAATTGTCAACAATAATAATTCATGATCAAATATATTTGTGTGGATATATATGTCTAGATCATTCCCCAACACATGACGCTTGCCAAGAGAAAAAGGCGAAATATAGGAAGTGGTGAAGATCACCATGACTCTTGCATAAAGGTAAGTACTAGAAAGTAAAAGATAGGCCCTTCGCAGAGGGAAGCATTGATTTGCAAAGGTGCCAGAGCTCGAGCTTTAAAAACAGAGATGAATAATAATTTTGAGCGGTATGCTTTCATTGTCAACATAACAACCGAGAGATCTCGGTATCTTCCATGCTAGATACATTATAGGCGGTTCCCAAACAGAATGGTAAAGTTTTTACTCCCCCTCCACCAATCAATCACACTCCACGGTGAGCCGAATCCACGGGTACCGTCCATACAAACAACAATCTTGGGGGAGTTTTGTTTCATTATATTTTGATTTGATTTTTTAGCATGGAACTGGGCATCCCGAATACCAGCCACTTTCTCGTGAATGATAGTGAATCAACACATAACGTGAGAATAACCCACCTAGCATGGAAGATACTGACAGTCCCTAGTCACTATATGAGCGATTCGGGCATACAAAACAGAATATTATTTGAAGGTTTATAGTTTGGCACATGCAAATTTACTTGGAACGGCAGGTAAATACCGCATATAGGTAGGTATGGTGGAATCATATGGAACAACTTTGGGTTTAAGGGTGTTTGGATGCACAAGTAGTATTTCTACTTGGTGCGGAAGTTTTGGCTAGTATGAGGTGGAAGCAAGCACCACATGTTGGAGGATCCATAACAATATAACTTCTATACAAATATACCCAAACATAACTCATTAAGTTGTCTTCCTTGTCCAATTTTAACTAATTTGCTCGAGTTTGAAAATAATTAATGAGCTCACAATCATAGAAGATGTCCAAGATACTATATTTATGTGTGGAATCTCTCTTCCTTCAATATTCTTTCATGAATTGTTCAAGTGACCAATGCGGTGTTTGCTAACTTTCAATAAATTTTACCACCTATACTTATTATGTGTGAAGTCATTACTCCCCATGGGATAAGTATATGAAGCATATTTAATTTCAGATTTATGATATTCAATTCATTCAACCATTTACTCATAGGATATAAGTGAAGCACGAGAGTGAATGACAAACTACTCCAAAAAGATATAAGTGAAGATCAATGAGTAGCCAACAATTAAATAACTATGTGAAGACTCTCTCATCTAAGAATTTCAGATCTTAAGTATTTTATTAAACAGCAAGCAAAATAAAAATAGCACTCCAAGAATAGCACGCATCATGTGAACGAATAAAAATTTAGGCTCAACATAGGCTAACCGATAATTGTTGATGAAGAGAGGTGGGATGCGTAGCATCCCCAAGCTTAGATGCTTGAGACTTCTTGAAATATTTACTTGGGGTGCCTTGGGCATCCCCAAGCTTGAGCTTTTGTATCTCGTTCAATCCTCTCATATCATGGTTTCACCTATTCTCAAAAACTTCATCCACACAAAACTCGAAAAGAACTCGTGAGATAGGTTAGTACACATAAGAACAAATCAACACTTCATGTACTGCCAAAACATGTTGCACAATAATTTTCAAACATAATTTACTGTTTACTATCGTTTCCACAATTTATATCTACCAATATAGGCTATGAAAACCATAGGATAAGTAGATAACAAAACTATGACAGCAATCTGTCCAAACAGAACAGTCTGTAGAAATCTATTAAACCAGTGTACTTATGTAACTCAAAAAATTATGAAAATTTATGACATGCTATAAAATTTATATTACAATACTTTGTAAAAATTTCAGAAACTTTCCACGTTCCAGTAAAATATGAAAATTCAAACACTACAGCAAAAGTTTCTGTTTATACACAGCACACATCAAACATGCAATTCAAGCATCCTAAAAGGCAATTCTTGGAACTTTTTATTGAAAAAAAAGATTATAAATAACACCTAACAGAAAACAAGAAAATAAAATGATGCTCCAAGCAAAACTCATATTATGTGACGAATAAAAATATAGCTTCAAGTAAGATATACCGATAGTGTTGAAGATGAAAGAGGGGATGCCTTCCGGGGCATCCCCAAGCTTAGGCGCTTGAGTCTTCCTTGGATATTACCTTGGGGGTGCATTGGGCATCCCCAAGCTTAGGTTCTCTTCACTCCTTATTCCCCTCATATCGGTGTCTCACCCAAAACTTGAAAACTTCAATCACACAAAACTTAACGGAACTTCGTGAGAAGGGTTAGTGTAGTAAAGATAAATCATTCACTTAGGTACTGTCAAGACAATATTCATAATTGTTCCCACATCATACCTACTGTATTATATCATTCCCATAATTTATATCACTCAATATAAGCTATAGAAACACTAAAACAAGTAAACTATGAATGCAAAACAGAATCTGTCAAAAACAGAACAGTCTGTGAAGATCTGTAGCGTAACCATACTTACCTGTCTCTAAAAATTCTGAAAAATTAGGAAAATCTTGGAAATTTGTATATAAATCATGTGTAAAAATTTCAGATCAAAATCACGTTCCAGTGAATTTACAAAATTCCTGGACAGAGAGCAAAAGTTTCTGTTTTTGCACAGAATCAAGTCAACTATCATCCACACTATCCCAAAGGCTTTACTTGGCACTTTATTGAAACAAAAGCTATAAAACATGATTATACAGTAGCTTAATCATGTGGACACACAAAAACAGTAGGTATAAATACTGGGTTGTCTCCCAACAAGTGCTTTTCTTTAATGCCTTTTTAGCTAGGCATGATGATTTCAATGATGCTCACAAAAAAAGATAAGAATTGAAACACAAAGAGAGCATCATGAATCTCATGACAAGCACATTTAAGTCTAACCCACTTCCTATGCATAGGGATTTTCTGCGCAAACAATTTATGGGAACAAGAATCAACTAGCATAGGAAGGTAAAACAAGCAAAACTTCAAGATTTTCAACACATAGAGAGGAAACTTGATATTATTGCAATTCCTACAAGCATATACTCCCCCCTCATAATAATTTTCAGTAGCATCATGAAGGAATTTCACAACATAACTATCACATAAAGCATTATCTTCATGATCCACAAGCATAGAAATTTTACTACTCCCCACATAAGCAAATTTATTCTCATCAATAGTAGTGGGAGCAAACTCAACAAAATAACTATCATGTGAAGCATAATCCAATTGAAAATTAAAATCATGATGACAAGTTTCATGGTTATCATTATTCTTTATAGCATACATGTCATCACAATAATCATCATAAATAGGAGGCATGCTTTCATCATAATAAATTTGCTCATCAAAACTTGGGGGACTAAACATATCATCTTCATCAAACATAGCATCCCCAAGCTTGTAGCTTTGCATATCATTAGCATCATGAATATTCAAGGAATTCATACTAACAACATTGCAATCATGCTCATCATACAAAGATTTAGTGCCAACCATTTAATTGACTTCTTCTTCTAACACTTTGGCACAATTTTTCTTTCCATCATTTTCTCGAAAGACATTATAAAGATGAAGTATATGAGGCAACCTCAATTCCATTTTTTTGTAGTTTTCTTTTATAGACTAAACTAGTGATAAAACAAGAAACTAAAAGATTCAATTGCAAGATCTAAAGATACACCTTCAAGCACTCACCTCCCCGGCAACGGCGCCAGAAAAGAGCTTGATGTCTACTACACAACCTTCTTCTTGTAGACTCGTGTTGGGTCTCCAAGCGCAGAGTTTTGTAGGAGAGTAGCAAATTTCCCTCAAGTGGATGACCTAAGGTTTATCAATCCGTGGGAGGCGTAGGTTGAAGATGGTCTCTCTCGAACAACCCTGCAACCAAATAACAAAGAGTCTCTTGTGTCCCCAACACACCCAATACAATGGCAAATTGTATAGGTGCACTAGTTTGACGAAGAGATGGTGATATAAGTGCAATATGGATGGTAGATAAAGGTTTTTGTAATCTGAAAATATAAAAACAGCAAGGTAACTAATGATAAAAATGAGCACAAACGGTATTGCAATGCTTAGAAAGAAGGCCTATGGTTCATACTTTCACTAGTGCAAGTTCTCTCAACAATACTGACATAGTTGAATCATATGTAAATCCCTCACGTGCGACAAAGAGTTCACTCCAAAGTCACAAATAGCGGAGAACAAACGAAGAAATTATTGTAGGGTACGAAACCACCTCAAAGTTATCTTTTCCGATCAATCTTATGAGCTATCCCTATAAGTGTCACGAACAGCCCTAGAGTTCGTACTAAAATAACACCTTAAGATACACATCAACCAAAACCCTAATGTCACCTAGATACTCCAATGTCACCACGAGTACCCATGGGCTTGATTATACGATATGCATTACACAATTTCAGATTCATCATGATCAATCCAACACAAAGAACTTCAAAGAGTGCCCCAAAGTTTCTACCGAAGAGTCAAGACGAAAACATGTGCCAACCCCTATGCATAGATTCCCAAGGTCACGGAACCCGCAAGTTGATCACCAAAACATACATCAAGTGGATCAATAGAACATTCCATTGTCACCACGGATATCCCATCGCAAGACATACCTCAAGTGTTCTCAAATCCTTAAAGACTCAATCCGATAAGAAAACTTCAAAGGGAAAACTCAATTCATCACAAGAAGATAGAGAGGGGAAAACTCCATATGATTCATCTATATCAATAAAACTCGTGGTACATCAAGATCGTGCCATCTCAAGAACACGAGAGAGAGAGAGATCAAGCACATAGCTACTGGTACATACCCTCAGCCCCGAGGGTGAGCTACTCCCTCCTCGTCATGGAGACCGCCGGGATGATGAAGATGGCCTCCGGTGATGGTTTCCCCCTCCAGCAGGGTGCCGGAACGGGCTCCCGATTGGTTTTTTGTGGCTACAGAGGCTTGCGGCGGCGGAACTCCCAATCTAGGTTTCTTTTCGGGGGTTTCTGTATTTATAAGAATATTTGGCGTTGGAATCACGTCAGGGGGGGTGCTCGAGGAGTCCACAAGCCAGGGGGCGCGCCCTAGGTGGGGCCGCGCCCCCCAGGATTGTGACCTCCTCGGTCACTTCTTGGCCCAGCTCCGGTGCTTCGGGGGTCACTTTTGGCCCATAAAAAATCACCGTAAATTTTCAGCCCATTCCGAGAACTTTTATTTCTGCACAAAAAACGACACCATGGTAGTTCTGCTGAAAACAACGTCAGTCCGGGTTAGTTCTAATAAAATCATACCAAAATCATATAAAATTATTGTAAACATGGCATGAATACTTCATAAATTATAGATACGTTGGAGACGTATCAGCTTACAATGCCACGGCCGACTCACCGTCCGCACCGGCTTACAAAATGCCATGGCCGACTCACCGTCCGCGCCGGTTTACAACACCATGGCTGACTCGCTGTTCGTGCCGGTCTACAACACCACAGCCGACTCGTCGTTCATGCCGGCCTACAATGCCACAGCCGATTCACCATCCGCGCTTCCACGTCGGCTTACAACGCCACGGCCGACTCCCATTTCCACGCCAAATTACCAGCCAGGTCTCGCGTCTACATCAACACGCCGGGGCCGCGCTTGACCGTATGAGCCACCAAACGGACGCCCGCAAGCCACCGCCCCCGCGGCCCGATCACCTCCAACAACATTGGAGCAAAGGAAATAGTGACAGTTGAAATCATGTCTTACACAAGGATGCCAAAGCCCGCACCAACCCCCATTCGCACCGGGTTACCCAATGGAGAGACGCACTGGCTTGCCATCCCTCGATCCAGTCTGCTTCAGCACATCGAAGAAATAAGAGAATCAGACTGTCGGCATTCCGGGAATGGGGGTACCCAGACCTGCCTGGCTGCGGCCCAGGACATGGCCCACCTCGTCAGCCAAGCACGGCCTGGCGAGACCCCACACAAGGCAAGGCCCCCGCGAGGACCCCAGGCTCGCGAGGGAGAGCGGCGCCAAGACCAGCAAGGAGTGGGCCTCCTCAGGCCCCCTCCGGAGCGGCGGAGATCTCTACGCAGGACCCGGCTTCAGGAGTCAAGGATGACGCAAGGAAGGACAGGCGGGCGAGTTCGCCGTAGTCACCATCGAGTAGCGAGCTAAGTAGGGCAAGGCCGCAGGGAAGCTTCGCACACGCCCCTGTGTTCGAACCTTGAGGGTTTTGCGGAGCCCGAAATCCGACATTTTGCGCGCCAGGTAGGGGGCGTGTCGGAGTCTTCTTCAAGCCTCGCTCTTCCTCCGCTCCACCGCTCCGATGGCCAACACCCAGCAAGCTTCCCCCGGCCGCGGCGGATCAGCTTCCACCGATCCCACAGCTGCCGCAGGAGACCCATGCCCCAGCGGCATAGTGCTGGGCGGTCAATATCAAGCCACCAGTATCGCCTCCGCCGTCGCCGCCCCTCGCACCGCCCGAACTCACGGCGGGCGGGCGGCGCCCTCAGCACCGGCGTCGCGCCACACCTACGTGGGGGACCTCGACGCGCATTATGCGCTGCTGCTGGCAAGCGAGATGCTCCGCCACCGCCCAACGCACGGGGGTTTCGACGCATGGGCCGACCACGTCGTAGAGCTGGTCACCGTCGCGCAGAGGGCCGTGGCTCCTCTCTCTTCTTCAAGCGCTGGGGGCTCGCTCGCAGCGCCTGTCCCCCAGCCCACCGACGGCGTGCCCCCTCCAGCCCTGGGCGAGCCCGAGCGGGGCCCGCCGCACGCCGTGCTCCTTCTCCTTCGAATTCCGGTGACCAGTTTCGGGGCGCAGCCCGGCCATGATGACCGAACGCGGGGAGGAAACAACGGGGCGCCCTACGTGCGCACTAACACACGCCTCCGTGACCCAGTGGACCTTCAACAGCCTAGATTGACCAGGCGGGAGCGCGCCATCCTGCGCAGGGAGCAAGCGGCACAGGCGTCCGGGCAGACAAGCAACAACGGCGAAGGCGCGTTGGATCGCCGAGGGAGCAACCCACGTTAGGAGGCGTGCGGCCCACCCAACGGCGGTGGCAGAGGTAAGCAACTTCGCTCTGAGGCTCGTCGCAGGAGGGTCTGCGGCCTGCGCGCGCAGGGCGGCGCCCCCCGCCGCCCGGAGGGGCCGTTCCCGGTGCCCCGCCGGACGACTCAGGAGGAGAACCATGCCCTTATGTGGAGCCCTATGTACCATGCTACGTCGTACCTCCGGGCGGCGGGGTGGATCAGGTGCCTGCTTCAGGCGCCAACACCCCCCAAGAGTAGGGAGAGCCCTGGGCGTCCTCCCCGAGCCGGGCCTGGGGGCTCCCCCCCGACGGAGCACCGAGCCTGGACCACCGAGCAGGAGAAAGAGGGAGGGCGCCCCCGGGCCCACGGGGCACGGCGTAAGCCGTCGCCCACGCGAGCAAGCAACGCCGAGCCGAGCCCCCGAGCCTCAGGAGTGATGGCCTGGGGGGGGGGCAGCAAGACGCAAGTAGCGCGGGCCACCCGCGACAGCTGGAACACCGGCGCAACCTCAGGAGGCTGGGCCTCACGAGGCCCTCGAGGTAGCTTCATCGACAAAACACCTCTATGACTACGCCGGATGCGTTGTGCTCATGTTTGGGCCGCGGGAGCGCAATCCTGCGGCTACGCGGGGAGCAATGCGTTCGGGTTTGGGTCATAGAGGCGCGCAACCGACCAGAAATGCACGGGATGGCTCTTGACGGAGTTGGGAGCAACCGGGCCGTGCGCCGGGGGCTTGCCCAGCTATCTACGGCAGTGACACTGTCACGTAATAATGAGTGGGCTGTATACGCCCGGAGCCCCCCGAGGACACGGAGGGGTTCCCTCCCACGCAATGTGGAAGCCCCATGCTCCGCGCTGGCGGACAATTCAACACTGCCCTCCAATGGCTATGCCCATGCAACGTGGATGCCCTACGCTCATCGCTGGGGGAAGACGAAGACGAAGACTAGCCTAGGTGCCGGACGCGGCGGTTGCTTGCTTCTTTTTGTGTTCGAATCGCCACTTTTTGCAATGAAGTCCGAGGACTTCAGAACTTTATATGTCTTGAATTCTCTTTTTCTGGATTTGTGTTTCACAAGGGGCCGTGCGCTCCGGCCCACCCCGAGGCACCTCGGAGCTAGATAGCAAGGCCCTGTCGCCTCAGGGACTTGCATCTTTGGGTAGTCGACCCCCACTCGGGGGCTCCGACCGCGGCACGGCACCATGGCATGGAGTCTCAGGAGGCCCTAGTGCCTCCTGAGGCAGAACACGACAGGGCGGAATGGGGGTCGCTCGAGCGTCAAAGGGGGCTCCTGAGCAACGCGCCTCAGGAGCCTTACCGGTCATATAGCCACTCGCCCCTCGATGTCATCCTTGGTGATCCGGTCGGCATCGAGGGTGTCGAGGCCTCGCCTCGTAGTTGCGTCCTGGTGATCCGGTCGTACACTACGGTGGTAGGGAAATGAGCGGGACTGGGACTTGCCGACGTAGAGCTGCTTGAGCGTCAAAGGGGGCTCCTGAACAACGTTCCTCAGGATCCTTCCCGGTCATATAGCCACTCGCCCCTCGATGTCGTCCTTGGTGATCCGGTCGGCATCGAGAGTGTCGAGGCCTCACCCCGTAGTTGCGTCCTGGTGATCCGGTCGTACACTACGGTGGTAGGGAAATGTGCGGGACCGGGGCCTGCAGACACAGAGTGCCGAAAGGGCTCCCCACCTGCCCCACTTGCAAAGAAGAAGCGCCCCGGGCGGAGTCACGGACTAACTGGGCAACCCGGCCGCGCCACGCGGCGCACGAAATCATCACCGGCCGACAAGCTAAGTACAGTACCGAACCAAGCGCGGGCCTCCTGACCCTATGGCGGCCCGAATGCGGAATAGAGGTTGCGCACACTGACGCCAGAATGCAGGTACTACGGTCTACAGTTTGCCACCCTGGAAGCCCGTGCGGTCTCAAGCGCCTGGAGGGACGGCGCGAAGGAAGGAATTCTGCCTCGACGAGCAATGACGCCAAGGACCCGGGGCTCGACGGCCGTGAGCCGCCCCTCAAGAGAGAAGACCTCACGAGGGCCCTGCCAGCCGTCACCACCAAGCCGCGTCGGCAGCAGCGCCGAGTCCTGCGCAAAGAAACCGAGTCACGTCGCGGCAAGCAAGCAATCGGCGAGTTCAAGAGAAGAAAAATAAGAGGGCAAAGGTAACATGCAAAAGATTAACGCCACCCGGGGACGAGTTCTTCTTAAAGTATTACAGGGACCATGAAAGGGAAACAAGAGATGCCTAGGGGGAGGAGTCCCCGTCGCCACCCGCGCCGCCGGCTGCCTCGGAGTCGGAGTCGTCCTCCCCGCTGGAGGCGGGCACCTGGATGAACCGCTCCACCAGGAACTCCACGTGTGGGCGCACCTCGTCCCGAAGGGAGCGCTGGAGCTCGTCAGGCACCCGCTCCACGACACGCCGGAGGTCGAGCAGCGGGGCGTGGCGGCGCAAGTTGGAGAAGACGAAGGTCAGGGCGAGGTCCAGAAGGTCGCGCGCGTCGGACTCGTTGTCCGCGTTCACGCGGGAGACGCCGGCCTCCAGCGCCTCCACCACCCTCCGGAAGAAGTCGAGATAGCCCCCGTCGCCGTGCGCGCACGGCAGCGTGGGGCATCCCCTACGAACCGGCTCACCGCGCTGGTCGCGCGGCGGGCGATGTCATGATACTGCTTAGCGCACTGGGACTCCAGCATCTTGGCGTGCGCCGCCTCGTCCTGGGCGGCCTGCACGGCGTCGGCCGCCTCCTGAACCTGGGCCTGGAGGGACGCCAGCTCCGCCCTGGCCTCCGCTTTGCCCCTGAGGGCGGCTTGGAAGGCGGCCTCGGCGGTCGCGAGCTTGGCCCGCAACGCGTCCGTCTCCTCTTGGAGCTCCCCGAGCCTGCGCTTCTTGGCCGCGGGCACCCTGGGAGAAAGAGAGGATCATGCTCGAAGCGCTGGACAAAACGACTAAGGAGGCTGGCAGCTGAGTACTCACTCGTCGATCATGGCCCAGCGCCGGCGAACTTGCACCGACCCCGAGGGCCCCCGCTGCTGCCTCGGGAGGAGGGCGAGGGAGCCGGCGGTGCCGCGCACTTCCCAGTGCCTGCATCGTTTCCTCCAGACGCCATGGGAGAAGAGAAGCTGGGAAGAGGAGACGCCTTTCTCTGCAAAGCAAAGGAAGCAAGAAGACACCTCGAGACTACAATTCCCTCCCCCCTGCCGGGGGCGAGGCGGATTTATAGGCGTAACTATAGCCGCGGGGCGTCGTGGGAGAGCGGGCGTCGTGTGCCTCTTGGGCGCCGCAGAGCGGTTCGATCAGCGCAGTACCATCCACGTCGCCTCTCCTACCAATTGATGGGTCGCTTCCGCGTGGCCCGAGGAGTAGAGGCCCGAGGCGGCAGCAGCATTCAAGGAAGGTCAATGATGGTTAGCGCTGCACACGGGCGTCGCATCAGTTCGATTTGGGGCGGTCCTTGATGATCTCGGGGAGTGAGGGCGTCGCCGCCCATGCGTTCGACGCGTGTAAGGCCTGGCCCGCAGGCGTTTGGGGCCCGCGGCGCTTCGGGCCATCCTCAAGGCTTCGCCCAGAAGCCAGCTCAAGCGCGCCTTGGGCCCAGGGGCTACTGTCGGCGTTCTGGGAACGGGGGTACCCAGACCTGCCTGCCTGCGGCCCAGGACATGGCCCACCTCGTCAGCCAAGCACGGCCTGGCGAGACCCCACACAAGGCAAGGCCCTCGCGAGGACCCCAGGCTCGCGAGGGAGAGTGGTGCCAAGACCAGCAAGGAGTGGGCCTCCTCAGGCCCCCTCCGGAGCGGCGGATATCTCTACGTACGACCCGGCTTCAGGAGTCAAGGATGACGCAAGGAAGGACAGGCGGGCGTCAGCGCGCCAGGCGGAGCAGTTTCCCCTTTGGTGCAAAGGGAGCAAGGACGTACGCAGGTTCCCAAAGCATCCCCCAAAGGTTTTCATTCTGGTGCAACAAGACCACGACCACGAGCCCCGCAGGACGGATGTCATCGCCGAGCCCACCTCTGCATCACCGACGGCTACTTTGCAGGCGAAGACCACCTTTGGATAGGGCGGGGATGTACTCCTGTCCCCCTTCAAATTTGGCCGTTGTAGGATCCCTTCCTGCCATTGTGATAAGGGAAGAGGACCCGGGCCACTGCTATATATAGAGGCTAGGCCGCACCGTAGAGGGGGGGAGACAAACACAAGACAAGGCAGAGAGCCAAGAACACCACTCGAGCACCCTCGCGAGACTCGAAATCACTGTACTAGTTCATCCACCACACCTCCCCGAGAGGCAATCCACCAAAGCAGGAGTAGGGTATTACGCTTCGCAGCGGCCTGAACCTGGGTAAACCACCGTGTTCATCTTCTTCCTCGTCATCGTGTGAGTTCGCCGTAGTCACCATCGAGTAGCGAGCTAAGTAGGGTGAGGCCACAGGGAAGCTTCGCACACGCCCCTGTGTTCGAACCTTGAGGGTTTTGCGGAGCCCGAAATCCGACATTTGGCGTGCCAGGTAAGGGGCGTGTCGGAGTCTTCTTCAAGCCTAGCTCTTCCTTCGCTCCACCGCTCCGATGGCCAACACCCAGCAAGCTTCCCCCGACCGCGGCGGATCAGCTTCCACCGATCCCACCGCTGCCGCAGGAGACCCATGCCCCAGCGGCATAGTGCTGGGCGGTCAATATCAAGCCGCCAGTATCGCCTCCGCCGTCGCCGCCCCTCGCACCGCCCGAACTCATGAAGGGCGGGCAGCGCCCTCAGCACCGGCGTCGTGCCACACCTACGTGGGGGACCTCGACGCGCATGATGCGCTGCTGCTGGAAAGCGAGATGCTCCGCCACCACCCGACGCATAGGGGCTTCGACGCATGGGCCGACCACGTCGCAGAGCTGGTCACCGTCGCGCGGAGGAACGGTGATGCGGGTGAACTTCTTCACCAGCGCCTCTGATACGTCTCCAACGTATCTATAATTTTTGATTGTTCCATGCTATTATATTATCAGTTTTGGATGTTTTATATGCATTAATATGCTATTTTATATTATTTTTGGGACTAACCTATTAATCTAGAGCCTAGTGCCAGTTTCTGTTTTTTCCTTGTTTTCGAGTGTTGCAGATAAGGAATATTAAACGGAGTCCAAACGGAATAAAATCTTCGGAATGATTTTTCTTGGACCAGAAGAAACCAGCAGACTTGGAGATGAAGGCAGGAGACCTGCCGTGGCGTCACAAGCCACCAGGGCGCCCCCTAGGGGGGGGGCGCCCCCCTGGCTTGTGGCCCCATGGCAGCCCTCCTAACCCTATTCTTCCGCCTATAAATTCCCAAATATTCCCTAGATACCAAAAAGAGCCACGAAAATACTTTTCCGCTGCCGGAAGCCTCTGTTCCCGTGAGATCCAATCTTGGAGCCTTTTCCGGTAATCTGCCGGAGGGGGATTCGATCACGGAGGGCATCTACATCAACTCCATTGCCCCTTCGATGATGCGTGAGTAGTTTACCACAGACCTTCGGGTCCATAGCTAGTAGCTAGATGGCTTCTTCTCTCTCTTTGTTCTTCAATACCATGTTCTTCATGATCTTCATGGAGATCTATCCGATGTAATACTCTTTTGCGGTGTGTTTGTCGAGATCCGATGAATTGTGGGTTTATGACCAGCTTATCTATGAATATTATTTGAATCTTCTCTGCATTCTTATATGCATGATTTCATATGTTTGCAAGTCTCTTCAAGTTATTGGTTTGGTTTGGCCAACTAGATTGGTAATTCTTGCAATGGGAGAAGTGCTTAGTTTTGGGTTCAATCTTGCGGTGTCCTCACCCAGTGACAAAGTAGGGGTAGCGAGGCACGTATTTGTATTGTTGCCATCGAGGATAAAAAGATGGGGTTATCATCATATTGCTTGAGTTTATCCCTCTACATCATGTCATCTTACCTAATGCGTTACTCTGTTCTTCATGAACTTAATACTCTAGATGCAGGCAGGAGTCGGTGATGTGTGGAGTAATAGTAGTAGATGCAGAATCGTTTCGGTCTACTTGACACGGACGTGATGCCTATATGCATAATCATTGCGTTGGATATCATCATAATTATTTGCCTTTCTATCAATTGCTCGACAGTAATTTGTTCACCCACCGTATTATTTTCCTTCATGAGAGAAGCCTCTAGTGAAACCTATGGCCCCCGGGTCTATTTTCCATATTATACTTTCAGATCTATAAACCAAAAATACCAAAAATAACTCGCTGCATTATTTTTTACTTTTGTTTTACTTTACGTTCTAGCTATCTTTTATATCTATCTCTATCAGATCTCATCCTTGCAAGTAACCGTGAAGGGATTGACAACCCCTTTATAGCGTTGGGTGCAAGTGTTTGATTATTTGTGTAGGTACATCTATTGGGGACTTGCTTGTATCTCCTACTGGATTGATACCTTGGTTCTCAACAACTGAGGGAAATACTTATCTACTTTGCTGCATCACCCTTTCCTCTTCAAGGGAAAACCAACGCATGCTCAAGAAGTAGCAAGAAGGATTTCTGGCGCCGTTGCCGGGGAGATCTACATCAAGCCTACCAAGTACCCATCACGAACTCATCTCTTGCATTTACATTATTTGCCATTTGCCTCTCGTTTTCCTCTCCCCCACTTCTAAAACGATTTTCAGAAAAACCAAAAAGATTTGCCTTTTTATTCGCCCTTCTTCCGTTCGTCTTTCCGTTTGCTTTCCGTTTGCTTGTGTGTTAGATTGCTTAAACTCATGGCTAGCCTTGCCACTATCGCTAGTACTCCCGAGAGTGAAGTTCTTAATTTTAAGCAAAGAGAGGGAGAAAACTTAAGGGATGCTTGGTATAGAATTTGCAATGCTCAAAATAGATCTAGTCGTAAGCAATCTACTACCGTTCTCCTTCGCAATTTTTATGTGGGTGTCTCTCCTTGGAATAGATATGTTTTGGATACCATTACGGGAGGAAATTTCTTGGGTAGCCATACCATTGATTCTTGTAATGCTATGACAAATTTGGTAGGTTCACCCCCTCTCATGGTTAATGAAACAATCTTAACTTTGGAACATGTGATGCGAAGGCTTGATATTATTGAAAATAAAGTTGCTACTATTGAGCTTACTGAAAACTTGGATGAAAATATTCATATTCATATTACTCAATATGGATCTAAGGTAGGAGTTACTTTAAAAAACCTAAGGGAAAAAGAACCCATAGTTAATGAAAAATTGGATCAAGATTCCTCTAGAATTGGAAAGCTTGAGGACATTATTACCAACTTGGGTTCCGCTTTTGCCTCTGTTCAAACGACTCCAAAATTTTCTCCTTATAAGACTGCCAAGTTTGTTTATGTTCCTAAAAATAAGGGTGAATCCTCTAGTAAAGGGGATGAAGATCTTAAGATGATAAGTGTTCACCCCAGCTTTATTAATATTGTTAGGGAACCTATTACCACAAGTGAATCTCTTGACTTCTTGCCTAGGAGCATTATTATTGATAAGAGCAAAGAACCTCCTAGGGTTCATAAGTGTGCAATTAAGGGATTGCATACCAAAGATGACAATACCTAGATCTATTGTGTTATGCCTAGCTAGGGGCGTTAAACAATAGCGCTTGTTGGGAGGCAACCCAATTTTATTTTTATGCTTTTGTTTTTTGCTTCTGTTTTTGAGTGTTTGACACATTATTACCTCTGTAGTAATTGTGTTTTCTTGTTTAAATTAGTGTTTGAGCCAAGTAAGACCTTTGGGATGGTCTACGGTGTTTGTGATTTGATTTTGCTGAAAAACAGAAACTTTTTCTCTCAGTCCAGGAATTTTGTAAATTCACTGGAACGTGCTTTTGATCTGAATTTTTTACACAAGATTGATATACAAATTTCCCTGATTTTCCTAATTTTTTAGAATTTTTGGAGGTACATAAGTATTAGAAGTATATAGATTGCTACAGACTGTTCTGTTTTAGACATATTCTGTTTTCTTTGTGTTGTTTGCTTATTTTGATGTATCTATGGGTTGTATCGGGGGGTATGAACCATGGAGAAGTTGGAATACAGTAGATATTACACCAATATAAATAAAGAATGAGTTCACAACAGTACCTAAAGTGGTGATTTATTTTTCTTATACTAACGGATCTCATGAGTTTTCTGTTGAGTTTTGTGTTGTGAAGTTTTCAAGTTTTGGGTAAAGATTTGATGGACTATGGAATAAGGAGTGGCAAGAGCTTAAGCTTGGGGATGCCCAAGGCACCCCAAGCCATATTCAAGGATACCAAAAAGCTTAAGCTTGGGGATGCCCCGGAAGGCATCCCCTCTTTTGTCTTCAATCCATCGGTAAATTTACTTGAGGCTATATTTTTATTCACCACATGATATGTGTTTTGCTTGGAGCGTCTTGTATGATATGAGTCTTTACTTTTTAGTTTGCCACAATCATCCTTGCTGCACACATCTTTTGAGGGGTACACGCATTAATCGTGAATTTATTAGAATACTCTATGTGCTTCACTTATATCTTTTGAGCTAGGCAATGTTGCTCTAGTGCTTCACTTATATCTTTTTAGAGCACGGTGGTGTTTTATTTTATAGAAATTATTGAATTCTTGTACCTCACTTATATTATTTTGAGAGTCTTTAAACAGCATGGTAATTGGTTTAGGTTATGAATTTAGTCCTAATATAATGGGCATCCAAGAGGGATATAATAAAAACTTTCATATTAAGTGCATTGAATACTATGAGAAGTTTGATTCCTTGCATATAGTTTTGAGATATGAAGATGGTAATATGAGAGTCATGCTAGTGAGTAATTGTGAATTGGAAGAAATACTTGTGTTAAAGTTTGTGATTCCCGTAGCATGCACATATGGTGAACCGTTATGTAACGAAGTCGGAGCATGATTTGTTTAATGATTGTCAACCTTTGTGTGAGGGTCGGTAGCGCGCGATGGTTAACTCCTACCAACATCTCCCCTAGGAGCATGCGTCTAATGCTTTGTTTCGATAACTAATAGACTTTTGCAATAAGTATGTGAGTTATTTATGACTAATGTTGAGTCCATGGATTATACGCACTCTCACCCTTCCACCTTTGCTAGCCTCTCTAGTACCGCGCAAATTTCGCCGGTGCATCAAACCTACCTTCCTCAAAATAGCCACCATATACTTTCCTCAAAACAGCCACCATATCTACCTATTATGGCATTTCCATAGCCATTCCGAGATATATTGCCATGCAACTTCCACCGTTCCGTTTTTCATGACACGCACCATCACTTTCATATTGCATGTAGAGTCATATTTTGTTCTAGGTATCGAGTTGTAATTTTTGAGTTCTAAGTAAATAAAAGTGTGATGATCTTCATTATTAGAGCATTGTCCCGTGAGAGAAAAGGATGATGGAAACTATGACTCCCTCACAAGTTGGGATGAGTCTCCAGACTTTACAAATAATAAAAGAGGCCAGCGAAGCCCAAATAAAAAAAGAGAGGCCAAAGATGCCCACCAAAAAAAATGAGAGAAAGAGTGAAGGGACAATGCTACTATCTTTTTCCACACTTGTGCTTCAAAGTAGCACCATGATCTTCATGATAGAGTCTCCTATTTTGTCACTTTCATATAACTAGTGGAATTTTTCATCTTATGCACAACCACTTAGTTTTCTTTTTGAGCTTTCATACACTTATAGCTCTAGTGCATTCGTTGCATGGCAATCCCTACTCAGTCACATTGATATCTATTGTTGGGCATCTCCATAGCCCGTTGATACGCCTAGTTTATGTGAGACTATCTTCTCCTTTTTCCTTGCAACCTCCACCATATTCTATTCCACCTATAGTTCTATATCCATGGCTCACGCTCATGTATTGCGTGAGAGTTGAAAAGGTTTGAGAACATAAAAAGTGTGAAACAATTGCTTGACTTGTCACCGGGGTTGTACATGATTTAGATACTTTGTGTGGGGAAGATGGAGCATAGCCAGACCATATGATTTTGTAGGGATAACTTTCTAAGGCCATGTTATTTCGAAAGGACGCGATTGCATTGTTAGTATGCTTGAAGTATTACTGTTTTTATGCCAATACTAGACTTTTGTTTTGAATCTTATGGATCTGAATATTCATGCCACAATAAAGAATATTACATGGATAAATATGTTAGGTAGCATTCCACATCAAAAATTCTGTTTTTATCATTTACCTACTCGAGGACGAGCAGGAATTAAGCTTGGGGATGCTTGATACGTCTCCAACGTATCTATAATTTTTGATTGTTCCATGCTATTATATTATCTGTTTTGGATGTTTTATATGCATTAATATGCTATTTTATATTATTTTTGGGACTAACCTATTAATCTAGAGCCTAGTGTCAGTTTCTATTTTTTTCCTTGTTTTTGAGTATTGCAGATAAGGAATATTAAACGGAGTCCAAACGGAATAAAATCTTCAGAATGATTTTTCTTGGACCAGAAGAAACCCAGCAGACTTGGAGATGAAGGCAGGAGACCTGCCGTGGCGTCACAAGCCACCAGGGCACGCCCTAGTGGGGGGGCCCTGGCTTGTGGCCCCATGGCAGCCCTCCTAACCCTATTCTTCGGCCTATAAATTCCCAAATATTCCCTGGATACCAAAAAGAGCCACGAAAATACTTTTCCGCCGCCGGAAGCCTCTGTTCCCGTGAGATCCAATCTTGGAGCCTTTTCCGGTAATCTGCCGGAGGGGGATTCGATCACGGAGGGCATCTACATCAACTCCATTGCCCCTCCGATGATGCGTGAGTAGGTTACCACAGACCTTCGGGTCCATAGCTAGTAGCTAGATGGCTTCTTCTCTCTCTTTGGTCTTCAATACCATGTTCTTCATGATCTTCATGGAGATCTATCCGATGTAATACTCTTTTGCGGTGTGTTTGTCGAGATCCGATGAATTGTGGGTTTATGATCAGCTTATCTATGAATATTATTTGAATCTTCTTTGAATTCTTATATGCATGATTTCATATCTTTGCAAGTCTCTTCGAGTTATTGGTTTGGTTTGGCCGACTAGATTGGTAATTCTTGCAATGGGAGAAGTGCTTAGTTTTGGGTTCAATCTTGCGGTGTCCTCACCCAGTGACAAAGTAGGGGTAGCGAGGCACGTATTTGTATTGTTGCCATCGAGGATAAAAAGATGGGCTTTTCATCATATTGCTTGAGTTTATCCCTCTACATCATGTCATCTTACCTAATGCGTTACTCTGTTCTTCATGAACTTAATACTCTAGATGCAGGCAGGAGTCGGTCGATGTGTCTACTTGACACGGACGTGATGCCTATATGCATAATCATTGCCTTGGATATCGTCATAATTATTCGCCTTTCTATCAATTGCTCGACAGTAATTTGTTCACCCACCGTATTATTTTCCTTCATGAGAGAAGCCTCTAGTGACACCTATGGCCCCCGGGGTCTATTTTCCATATTATACTTTCAGATCTATAAACCAAAAATACCAAAAATACCTCGCTGCATTATTTTTACTTTTGTTTTACTTTACGTTCTAGCAATCTTTTATATCTATCTCTATCAGATCTCATCCTTGCAAGTAACCGTGAAGGGATTGACAACCCCTTTATAGCGTTGGGTGCAAGTGTTTGATTATTTGTGTAGGTACATCTATTGGGGACTTGCTTGTATCTCCTACTGGATTGATACCTTGGTTCTCAACAACTGAGGGAAATACTTATCTACTTTGCTGCAATACCCTTTCCTCTTCAAGGGAAAACCAACGCATGCTCAAGAAGTAGCAGCCTCCACGGCGCCCTTCACTGCCGCCGCAGCACTGCTGCGGACCCCGGGGGCGACCGGGCGGATCACGGAGTCGAAGTCGAACCCTGGCTCGCGAAGGTGAAGGTGGCTGAAGACGTGCGTCGCGGCCTCAGAAAAGAGGTCGTGGCACTCGCTCTCCAAGACTCCCTCCACTTTGGCAACGACGCCCTCCAGCGCCTCGACAAGCTTGGAAGCAAGCTCCGCGAAGCCGCTCTCCGGGGTCACCAGGGGTTCCGTAAACCCTACCCAGCAGAGAGAGTGGAGCGCTTTGCGAAGCCTGAGCTCGGCCGGGGGAAGGGAGCTGAGCTCCGCGGCCTTCTTCTCCTCGGCCTCGGTCAGTGCCTTTTCCGTGGCTTCGAGCCGGGCCTTTTCCAGGGCAACCTCCCTTTCCCACGAGTCCAGGCGCTCTCGCGCCGCGGCACGGTCGGCCGTCGCCTGGGACAGCTCGGAGTCCCGATCGACAAGCTGGGCCTTGCAGGTCTTGAAGGCCTCCCTCTGCTGACGCAGTTGCTCCTCAAGCGTGGACTTCTCTTCCTGAAGAATCTTCAAGCGCGACTCCGCCTCGTCACGACGCCCTACAGCAGACGCCTCGTTGGTCAGCGCCGCCTTGAGGGCTGCCTTGGCTGACGGGGCCTCCTTCCCGCTCTTCGCCACGGCGGCCTCGGCCCGGCCCCAGACCGCCACGACAGAGGCGTCGGCCTGGAGCCACCCGGAAAGGAGCCCCAGGCGCCCACTCGCGATGCGATCGTCGGTACCCGCGAGGGCGTCCCGGACTTGACCCAGTGCGGTGAAGGCCCCATCCAGAACGTCGAGGCCGTGCTACGAAGGCATCAAGGCCTACTCCGGGGGAATTGCCTGCGCGGTCACAGGCAACATCCCCCGAGAAACAGCAGCACGAGGAGCAGGAGGCTCCGGAGGCTGCGCCGCGCCACAGACAAGATGGATGCAGACGGATTGGCGGGCGGTCGGCCCTCTGGGGCAGGCCCTCCGGACGGCGACACCGACGCGCCCTCGAGGGCAGGAGCGACCACGCCAACGGGCAATGGGGGCTCGGGGGGCTCCGTCGCGGTGACCAGGAGGGTTGCCTCGCGAGCCTCCACCCCCTCGCCCACAGGCGCCACGACAGGCGACGGCGGCACGACAGGAGCGAGCGGTGCGTCGGAAGATGCCTTAGGTTTGACGCCCGCCTTCTTCTTCCTCATCTTCAGCGCGACGGCATTCCTGGTCACCAGGCAGAGGAAGAATCATCAGCACACAGGCTACCGGCAGGCGACCAAGGCCGAGCCGGGTTACTTACTCTTCGACGTCGACCCACTTCCTCTTCCCCTCCGCTCCGGCGACGACGGGAGCGCCCTCCCCTTTCTCGGTAAGGGCACCACCACGCCGGGGAACAGGGGCACTGTCCGCAAGGGCAGCCGCTGGAGGGACCGCCGTGGCCCCGGCCTCGCCCATCTGGCCGGTAGGTCATGATTCGGGCGGGGGCGAGGCCGGCACCTGAACCGCCTTGCCGGCAGAGACAGGGCACACCGAAGGAGACTCTGCCCCGCGCTTCCTGGGGGTCACCAGGCAGGCGGACCATGTGGCACGGGGAGCCGGTCCTAGCCCCCTGAGGACCTTGGCGGGACACGCAGAGCCAGCAGCAGAAGCTTCACCAGCATCGTCGTCATCCTCAAGGTCACGCAAGAGCATGCTCTGCGACGGGGGAGACGCCCCTCCCAGATCATCGTCCGCCGTCTTCTCCGAATCCTCCCCGCCCGTGGTGTCGCCGGAGGACACCATCACCGGGGAGCCAAGACCCTCAGCTGGGGAAAGCCCCAGCTCGTCGAAGACAGGCATCTTGGTGACCAAATTGGCTCCGTCGTCGCGGCGGTAAAGCAGGGCGTAGGCTTCGGGGAGATCACCGGGGTCGCCGTTGAGCAGGATTGTCACAACCCTGTTCAATTCCTCGAGGGTTATGCGCGTGGACCGAAGCCTGAGGTTGTCGCCGCTGCCCTGATAATCCCACAGGGGCCTGTAATGAGACTGGAGGAGCGCCAGGCGCTCCGTCAAGAACTCCTTCACTATCATCCCCCCAGTCAGCTTCCTGGCACTGATATCGCGACAAATCTGCTCCAGGACGGGCTTAACCCGAGGGTCGGAAAGCTTCGCGGAGCTCCACGCAGGGGTCTTCTCCGGCAGATCGAAGCGGGGGTTGGAATTCTTGAGATCCATGAAGACCCAGCGGTGCCTGAAGTTCTCCACCTTCTTCCCAGCCTTTAAGAGCATGTTACTGCTCTGGACCACGCCGAAGGAGACGCACGCCGACCGTTGAGCGCCTTCGTGCACACGCAAGCTGAAGAAATGTCAGAAGAGGGCCACCGAAGGCTTCACGCCCACGAAAGCCTCACAGTAGAAGGCAAAGACGGACAAGAGCAGGATGGAGTTGGCCTGGAGATGAAGGGCTTGAATCCCGTAGTGGTCGAGGATGGCGGTGAAGAACGCGGAGAAAGGCGGGTTGAGCCCGGCGAAGACGCTAGGAAGGAAGAAAGGATAGACCGACCTGGACAAGGGCCGCTTCTCCGAGGAGCCACCCCATATCAAGGTCCGCCCACACTCGTTGGTCTCGTCCGCCGTCGACGGGAGCACCGGAACGAGGTCTCCGTCCTTGGCAATGGAGGACTCCGAAAGCGCCGGTGAGATGGAGGCGGAGGCTGAGCTCGGGGCCTCTGGCTTTGGCTTGCCGGCGGGAGCCATTAGGAAGATCGCGGGGCCGACGCGGCAAGGAGGAGGACGGAGCGGCGCCGGATCTGGGTAGGCCTCTGCTAAGGCCGGGAATCTGGGAGTAAGAGTAGGAGCGCAGAAGAGGAAAGCTGTAATGGCTGGGCGCTGGAAGACAGGCTTTTGTCGACTCGGACGGTGGCCAAAGAAACGTTGGACGCCCGACATCAACCGGACGACGCGCGCCATCCTGGCCCGCAGGCGTTTGGGGCCCGCGGCGCTTCGGGCCGGCCTCAAGGCTTCGCCCGGAAGCCAGCTTGAGCGCGCCTTGGGCCCGGGGGCTACTGTCGGCGTTCTGGGCATGGGGGTACCCAGACCTGCCTGCCTGCGGCCCAGGACATGGCCCACCTCGTCAGCCAAGCACGGCCTGGCGAGACCCCACACAAGGCAAGGCCCTCGCGAGGATCCCAAGCTCGCGAGGGAGAACGGCACCAAGACCAGCAGGGGGTAGGCCTCCTCAAGCCCCCTCCGGAGCGGCGGAGATCTCTATGCAGAACCTGGCCTCGGGAGTCAAAGATGACGCAAGGAAGGACGGGCGGGCGCCAGCGTGCCAGGCGGAGCAGTTTCCCCTTTGGTGCAAAGGGAGCAAGGACGTACGCGGGTTCCAAAAGCATCCCCCAAAGGTTTCCATTCTGGTGCAACGAGACCACGACCACGAGCCCCGCAGGACGGATGTCATCGCCGAGCCCACCTCTGCATCATCGAGAGTTACTTTGCAGGCGAAGACCACCTTTGGACAGGGCGGGGATGTACTCCTGTCCCCCTTCAAATTTGGCCATTGTGGGATCCCTTCCCGCCATTGTGGTAAGGGAAGAGGACCCGGGCCACTGCTATATATAGAGGCTAGGCCGCACCGTAGAGGGGGCGGGGGGAGACGAACACAAGACAAGGCAGAGAGCCAAGAACACCACTCGAGCGCCCTCGTGAGGATCGAAATCACTGTACTAGTTCATCCACCACACCTCCCCGAGAGGCAATCCACTAAAGCAGGAGTAGGGTATTACGCTTCGCAGCGGCCTGAACCTGGGTAAACCACCGTGTTCATCTTCTTCCTCGTCATCATGCGAGTTCGCCGTAGTCACCATCGAGTAGCGAGCTAAGTAGGGCAAGGCCGCAGGGAAGCTTCACACACACCCCTGTGTTCGAACCTTGAGGGTTTTGCGGAGCCCGAAATCTGACATTTGGCGCGCCAGGTAGGGGGCGTGTCGGAGTCTTCTTCAAGCCTCGCTCTTCCTCTGCTCCACCGCTCCGATGGCCAGTACCCAGCAAGCTTCCCCCGGCCACGGCGGATCAGCTTCCACCGATCCCACCGCTGCCGCAGGAGACCCATGCCCCAGCGGCATAGTGCTGTGTGGTCAATATCAAGCCGCCAGTATCGCTTCCGCCGTCGCCGCCCCTCACACCACCCGAACTCACGAAGGGCGGGCGGCGCCCTCAGCACCGGCGTCGCGCCACACCTACGTGGGGGACCTCGACATGCACGATGCGCTGCTGCTGGCAAGCGAGATGCTCCTCCACCGCCCGACGCACGGGGGCTTCGACGCATGGGCCGACCACGTCACAGAGCTGGTCACCGTCGCGCGGAGGGCCGTGGCTCCTCACTCTTCTACAAGCGCTGGGGGCTCGCTCGCAGCGCCTGTCCCCCAGCCCACCGACGGCGTGCCCCCTCCAGTCCTGGGCGACCCCGAGCGGGGCCCGCCGCATGCCGTGCTCCTTCTCCTTCGAATTCCGGTGACCGGTTTCGGGGCGCAGCCCGACCATGACGACCGAACCCGCGGAGGAAACAATGGGGCGCCCCACGCGCGCACTAACACGCGCCTCCGTGACCCAGTGGACCTTCAACAGTCTGGATTGATCAGGCGGGAGGGCGCCATCCTGCGTAGGGAGCAAGCTGCGCAGGCGTCCGGGCAGACAAGCAACAACGGCGAAGGCACGTCGGATCGCCGAGGGAACAACCCACGTCAGGAGACGCGCGGCCCACCCAACGGCGGTGGCAGAGGTAAGCAACTTCGCTCTGAGGCTCGTTGCAGGAGGGTCTGCGGCCTACGCGCGTAGGGCGGCGCCCCCCTGCCGCCCGGAGGGGCCGTTCCCGGTGCCCCGCCGGACGGCTCAGGAGGAGAACCATGCCCTTATGTGGAGCCCTATGTACCATGCTACGTCGTTCCTCCGGGCGGCGGGGTGGATCAGGCGCCTGCTTCAGGCGCTAACACACCCCAAGAGTAGGGAGAGCCCTGGACGTCCTCCCCAAGCCGGGCCTGGGGGCTCCCCCCCGACGGAGCACCGAGCCTGGACCACGCGAGCGGGAGAAAGAGGGAGGGCGCCCTCGGGCCTGCGGGGCACGGCGTAAGCCGTCGCCCATGCGAGCAAGCAACGCCGAGCCGAGCCCCCGGACCTTAGGAGTGATGGCCTGGGGGGGCAGCAAGACGCAAGTAGCGCGGGCCACCCGCGGCAGCTGGAACACCGGCGCAGCCTCGGGAGGCTGGGCCTCACGAGGCCCTCGAGGAAGCTTCATCGACAAAACACCTCTATGACTGCGCCGGATGCGTTGTGCTCATGTTTGGGCCGCGGGAGCGCAATCCTGCGGCTACGTGGGAGCAATGCGTTCGGGTTTGGGTCATAGAGGCGCGCAACCGAGCAGAAATGCACGGGATGGCTCTTGACAGAGTTGGGAGCAACCGGGCCGTGCGCCCGGGGGCTTGCCCAGCTATCTACGGCCGTGACACTCTCACGTAATAATGAGTGGGCTGTATACGCCCGGAGCCCCCCGAGGACGCGGAGGGGTTCCCTCCCGCGCAATGTGGAAGCCCCATGCTCCGCACTGCCGGACAATTCAACACTGCCCTCCAATGGCTATGCCCATGCAACGTGGATGCCCAACGCTCAGCGCTGGGGGAATACGAAGACGAAGACTAGCCTAGGTGCCGGACGCAGCAGTTGCTTGCTTCTTTTTGTGTTTGAATCGCCACTTTTGGCAATGAAGTCCGAGGACTTCAGAACTTTATATTTAAAAGAAAAAGGAGCGGAGCCCGAAATGTCGGCGTCCTAGGAACGGGGGTACCCAGACCTGCCTGCCTACGGCCCAGGACATGTCCCACCTCGTCAGCCAAGCACGGCCTGGCGAGACCCCACACAAGGCAAGGCCCTCGCGAGGACCCCAGGCTCGCGAGGGAGAACGACACCATGACCAATAAGGAGTGGGCCTCCTCAGGCCCCCTCCGGAGCGGCGGAGATATCTATGCATAACCCGGCCTCAGGAGTCAAAGATGACACAAGGAAGGACAGGCAGGCGCCAGCGCGCCAGGCGGAGCAGTTTCCCCTTTGGTGCAAAGGGAGTAAGGACGTACGTGGGTTCCCAAAGCATCCCCCAAAGGTTTCCATTCTGGTGCAACGAGACCACGACCACGAGCTCCGCAGGACGGATGTCATCGCCGAGCCCACCTCTGCATCATCGACAGTTACTTTGCAGGCGAAGACCATCTTTGGACAGGGCGGGGATGTACTCCTGTCCCCCTTCAAATTTGGCCGTTGTGGGATCCCTTCCCGCCATTGTGATAAGGGAAGAGGACCCGGGCCACTGCTATATATAGAGGCTAGGCCGCACCCTAGAGGGAGGAGACCAACACAAGACAAGGCAGAGAGCCAAGAACACCACTCGAGCACCCTCGCGAGGCTCGAAATCACCGTACTAGTTCATCCACCACACCTCCCCGAGAGGCAATACACCAAAGCAGGAGTAGGGTATTACGCTTCGCAGCGGCCCGAACCTGGGTAAACCACCGTGTTCATCTTCTTCCTCGTCATCGTGCGAGTTCGCCGTAGTCACCATCGAGTAGCGATCTAAGTAGGGCGAGGTCGCAGGGAAGCTTCGCACACGCCCTTGTGTTCGAACCTTGAGGGTTTTGCGGAGCCCAAAATCTGACATTTGGCGCCCCAGGTAGGGGGCGTCAGGAAGCTTCCCCTCGCGTGGCGACAGTCGAGCCCTGGTTCGGCAACCCCATGGCGAACGAGATCCCTGACGCCGGCTGGCCCTTGGCGCGCGATGCCGCCAGTACGCGCAGGGCCGGCTCAACGGTCGCCTGCATCCTCGGCGGGTCGCAGGCGCCCTCCTCCAACCGCCAGGTCAAGCAGTTCCTCCGCCACGTAGGAGCGGTCCAGCCGCGGCCCGAGCCCATGCCGCCCCGTACGTGGCCGGAGACCGACATCACCTTCGGCCCCGACGACCACCCCAACACGACGACAGCCGTCGGAACCCTCAGCGGCATGGCTGTCTCCAGGACCCTCATAGACGGTGGCGCCGGCCTCAATGTCATCTCCGTGGAGGCCTTCGACGCACTGCAGCTACCTCGAGACCAACTCGCGCCTTCAAGGCCCTTCTCTGGGGTGGTCGGGGGGTCCGTCGTCCCCGTGGGGCGGGTGCGCCTCCCCGTCACCTTCAGCACCCGCTCCAACTTATGCACCGAGCAGGTCGACTTCGACGTCACCCACATCCACCTCCCGTACAACGCGATACTTGGCTACCCCACCCTTGCCCAGTTCAAGGCGGCAACGCACCCGGGCTACAACGTCGTCAAGATGCCCGGGAGCGGTGGTATCCTCACCATCGTGGGTAATGTCAAGGACGCGTCCCACGTGCTCAAGCTCACCTACAAAGCGGCGGCCGCGGCACGCCCCAGTGCCGGGGACGCCGCGCTGGTCATGAAGGACTCCGGGGGTGTCCTCGACGTCGCACCGGTAAAGAAGAGGCAGCTGTTCTCCCAGAGTCGAGCAGAGACGAAGCAGGTACCTGTGGATGATGGAAACCCTGGCCCTACCTTCGCCATCGGCGCCGACCTGCCTCGGGACCAAGAGGAGGCGTTTGTGGCCTTCCTACATGCGAACAAGGACGCGTTCGCATGGAGCGCCTCCGACCTAGTGGGGGTTCCGAGGGACGTGATCGAGCACCACCTCATGGTGTGCCCGAACGCGCGTCCAGTGAAGCAAAAGGCAAGAAGGCAAGCTCAGGAGAAGCAGGCGTTCATCGCTCAGGAGGTCGGCAAGCTGAAGGAGGCCGGGGTCATCCGGGAGGTGCGCTACCCGGAGTGGCTTGCCAACCCGGTGGTCGTCCCGAAGAAGTGCGGGAAGGAGCGTATGTGCGTCGACTTCATGAGCCTCAACAAAGCCTGCCCACAAGACCCAGTCCCGCTGCCGCGCATCGATCAGATCGTGGACTCCACCGCGGAGTGCGACCTCCTATGCTTCCTGGATGCTTTCTCAGGCTACCACCAGATCAAAATGGCAGTGGAGGACGTCGAGAAAACGGCCTTCCTCACTTCGTGCGGGGTGTTTTGCTACACGTGCATGCCCTTCGGGCTACGGAACGCCGGGGCGACCTTCCAGAGGCTGATGCACATCGCCCTGGGGCCGCAGCTCGGGAAGAATGCAGAAGCTTATGTCGATGACATCGTGGTCAAGTCCAGGGCGGCCAAGACCCTAATCGAGGACTTAGAAGAGACATTCGCCAGCCTGAGGGAAGTGAACCTGAAGCTCAACCCCGAGAAGTGCGTCTTCGGGGTCCCCTCGGGCAAGCTGCTCGGTCTCCTGGTGTCGCACCGGGGAATCGAGGCGAACCCGGAGAAGGTCAAGGCCATAAGCAAGATGAGTGCGCCCCAGACCCTCAAGGAAATGCAGAAGTTGGCAGGTTGTGTGACCTCCTTGGGGCGCTTCATCTCCAAACTCGGTGAGTGGGACCTGCCGTTCTTCAAGATCATGAAAAGGAAGGGCCCCTTTGAGTGGACCCCAGAGGCGGACGCAGCCTTCGAGGAGCTCAAGCAATACCTCACGAGCCCACCGGTGATGGTGGCACCTCGCCCTCGGGAGCCCCTGTTGCTATACCTGGCTGCCACCCCCCACTCCGCCAGCGCCGCATTGGTGGCGGTCAGGGAGAAGCAAGCCGACCCACGCGCCACACCGACGGGCGCCGGCGGCCCCCCAAGCATGGAGCAAGGGGGCTCGCGGGATCCCAAGGAGCCCGTTCTCCCCAAGCCGGTGCTCCAGAGGCTCCAGCCGCTCCGCCGGCCCCTGAAGCGCTCAACCCTCATGAGGTCTTAGCCGCCCCGACGGCCCCTGAAGCGCTCAACCCTCATGAGGTCCCAGCCGCCACGGCAGGGGGCACCGCCACGGGGCAGGACACCACAGGAGACCTCACCCTCGTCGAGCACCCGGTGTACTACGTCAGTACAGTGCTACGGGACGCGCGCTCACGCTACCCCATGCAACAGAAGCTCCTCTTGGCACTCCTTATCGCTTCGAGGAAACTGCACCACTACTTCCAGGGACATCCCATCAAGGTCGTCTCTGCATACCCTTTGGAGAAGGTCCTGCGCAACCCCAACGTGGCGGGGAGAGTCGCCGAATGGAACATCGAGCTGCAGGCCTTCAACATAGAGTTCAGCACGACCAGGGTCATCAAAGGGGCAGCCCTAGCAGACTTCGTGGCGGAGTGGACGGACGCCCCTGACCGGGGGCTGGACGGAAGCCGGCCCCTCACCCCTGGCGATGAGGCTCCTGAAGGTTGGGTCATGCATTTCGACGGGGCCTTCACGCGCATGGGAGCAGGGGCTGGGGTCGTGCTCACTTCCCCGGCGGGAGACAAGCTCCGGTACGCTGTGCAGCTCTGTTTCCAGCATGAAGAGAAGGTCTCCAACAACATAGCGGAGTACGAGGGCCTCATTGCCGGCCTCAAGGCAGCGGCAGCCTTGGGGGTTCGATGCCTCATCGTCATGGGCGACTCCCAGCTCCTCGTCAACTTCTCCAACTAAGAGTATACACCCAAGGACGAGCATATGGAGGCATACTTAGAAGAGGTACGAAAGATTGAAAAATGTTTTCAGGGCTTGGAATTGCAGCACATCCCGTGCAGCGCGAACAAGGAGGCCGACGACATCGCCAAGAGGGCATCACGCCGTGAGCCCCAGGAGCCGGGTGTCTTCGAGGAGTGGCTCTTCAAACCTTCTGCGGCGCCACCCACTGAGAACCTGGCGCCCTGAAGCGAGGAGCTCCCCCCAGCGCCGCCCTTGGGGCCTCCGGACTGTGGCCAGGCCTCAAGAGCTTGACTGCTCCTAGCACTAGAGCCTCAGGATGATGACTGGATGCAGGAATTCAGGGCGTACCTACTTCACGGCATGCTACCGGAAAAGGAGGAAGATGCGGAGCGCGTAGCATGGCAGGCCACGGCCTACTGCTTGCAGGACGACGACTTGTACCGCAGGCGCCCGAACGACGTCACGCTGCGGTGCATCTCCAAGGAGCAGGGGTGCGAGCTGCTGGCAGACATCCACGGAGGGGACTGCGGACACCACTCCTCATCGCGCACACTTGCAGGTAAGGCGTTCCGTTCAGGTTTCTACTGGCCCTCAGCGCTAAACGACGCCATCGAGCTGGTCCGGTCTTGCGAGGCCTGCCAGTTCCACGCCAAACAAATTCACCTGCCCGCCCAGGGCTTCCAGACCATCCCGCTCTCCTGGCCCTTTGCGGTCTGGGGGCTGGACATACTGGGGCCCTTTCCACGGGCAGCGGGCGGGTACCGCTACCTCTACGTCGCCATCGACAAGTTCACCAAGTGGGCGGAGGTGGAGCCCGTGCGCACCATCCCAGCTGGATCGGCTGTCAAGTTCATCAATTGCATCATGAGCCGATTCGGCGTCCCGAACCGCATCATCACCGACAACGGTTCGCAGTTCACAAGTAACCTCTTCAAGACCTATTGCGCAAACCTTGGAACGCAGATATGCTACGCCTCGGTAGCCCACCCGGGGACCAACGGCTAGGCGGAGCGCGCCAACGCGGAAGTCCTACGAGGCCTCAAGACAAGGAGCTTCAAGAAGAAGCTGGAGGCTTGCGGCAGGGGATGGGTCGATGAGCTCCAGTCCGTGCTGTGGTCCATCCGCACCACCGTGACTAAGCCCACCGGCGAGACCCCGTTCTTCCTCGTCTACGGAGCCAAAGCCGTCCTCCCCCACGAGGTCAAGCACCGCTCCCCGCGGGTCTTGGCATTCGACGAGGAGCGTCAGAGTGCCGCGCGGGGAACGGACCTAGTGCTCGGGGAGGAGGCACGTTGCCGAGCCTCGCTCCGAGCTGCGAGGTACCAGCAGGCGCTACGGCGCTACCACTGCCGTAACATCCGCTTCAGGACCCTCGAAGTCGGAGACCTCGTCCTAAGGCGGGTTCTCTCCAGGGAGGGCTTGCATAAGCTCTCGCCCATGTGGGAGGGCCCGTTCAAGGTCGCTCATGTCTCCAGGCCTGGCGCCGTGCGCCTGGAGACTCAGGACGGGGTCCCCATCCAGAATGCCTGGAACATCCAGCACCTCCGGAAGTTCTACTCGTGACACTCTCACGTAATAATGAGTGGGCTGTATACGCCCGGAGCCCCCCGAGGACGCGGAGGGGTTCCTTCCCACGCAATGTGGAAGCCACAGCTCCGCGCTGGCGGACAACACTTCCCTCCAATGGCTATGCCCATGCAACATGGATGCCCTACGCTCAGCGCTGGGGGAAGACGAAGACTAGTCTAGGTGCCGGATGCGGCTGTTATTTGCTTTTCTCATGTTTGGATTTGCCAACTTTTCTGGAGCAAAACTCGGGGCTTTTTCAAAATCATGTTTTAAAGAAATGGGTCAGGGATTTGTTTTCATCGTCATTTCCTATCTTGGGTTTTCTCTCTTCAGGTCGAGCACACGCCTGCTCCCCTCCCCCTCGCACCCCGCGAGCGGGGGCTGGGGGGCACGGTGCTCGCACCTAGCCAAGGCCTTGGCGCCCGGATCCTCGCGTGGTACTCCCGGATGAGTTAGCAGGCGCGTGTCGCTTCATACTCGCTCGGGGGCTCCACTCACGGCCCGACACGCCGTCTTGGAGCCTCGGGAGGCCCACCCCTCCCGGGGCTGGAAACAAAAAAATTCTTTGGGGAGCCGCTTGAGCGTCAAAGGGGGCTCCTGAGCAGCACGCCTCAGGAGCCTTACCGGTCATATAGCCACTCGCCCCTCGTTGTCGTCCTTGGTGATCCGGTCGGTGTCGAGGGTGTCGAGGCCTCGCCCCGTAGTTGCGTCCTTGGTGATCCGGTCGTATATTACGGTGGTAGGGAAATGTGCGGGACTGGGACCTACCGACGTAGAGCTGCTTTAGCGTCAAAGGGGGCTCCTGAGTAGCGCGCCTCAGGAGCCTTACCGGTCATATAGCCACTCGCCCCTCGATGTCGTCCTTGGTGATCCGGTCGGCATCGAGGGTGCCGAGGCCTCGCCTCGTAGTTGCATCCTTGGTGATCCGGTCGTACACTACGGTGGTAGGGAAATGTGCGGGACTGGGGCCTGCAGACACAGAGTGCCGAAAGGGCTCCCAACCTGTCTCACCCGTATGAAGAAGAGGTCCACAGGACGTCCGGACTTCCCAAGCGCCATAGCCACACCTCCCCGACCCTGGAGCCTACCACGAGCATGTGAAGCTAAGTACCCTAATCACAACTGGAAGGCGGTCTCAACTAATGAAAACACAAAGGCCAGGGCACGTGACAGAAGTGCTGATAAAAAGAGGCAAGCGCCCAAATTCTTTACACGGGGGCTGCTGCTCCAGGAGCCTCGGCGCATCAGTGCTCAGACGGTGTCCTCCTGTTCCTTCACGGGCCCGTGAAGGCGAGCCGGCATGGACGCCCCTGGAGCGAAGGAGCGATGCCGTGGCGGCTGGCTACCCCCCGAGGTCCGGGCGCGCCGGCGCGGTGGCGCGTCGTAGCTGCTGTCGCTCGGCCTCCTCTCGGAGGGGGTGTCGCTGCTGCTGAAGGCGCGGCGCCCGTCACGAAGGGCAAGCTTGTCCCCAAGATCGCCGCGGCCGACGTCTTCCGGGCAACACCCCAGGCGCTCGCCCTCTCCCCCGAAGATCTTGGAGAAGAGCGTCACCTCCCCGTCGTACTTGAAGTGAAGGGTACGCCTCCCCATCAGGCCATGGGCGCGGGCAAACGTCTACCACCCGCGGTTCAGGTATACGTAACCCCCGGAGGTGACCTCGACCTCCACCCACGATGCCGCGCTGCAGCAGCCGTCGGCCGGTAGCCATAGACCGTCAGGTCACCCGGCCGGCAGCACCCCCGCGAAGAAGCACGGAAGTTGGAACCAGGCGGCCTCCGGCCTCTCTGCCCACACCACGAACTCCTGGGCCGTGTCGGCCGTATGGAACCGCGGGCGTGGCGGCCGGGTTGCCACCGCAGCCCTCCCACCGCGGGTGCCACCTCCTCGACTACTGCGGCCACCCGCGCTGGACGGAGCCCCACCGCGGCCGCCGATGGCAACCCCGGGCCACGCTGGAGCACGACCACGCCCATGAGGAACCACCGCCGGCGTCGCGGCGTGCTTTCGGGAACGACCGCGGCCCCTCCTGGGCGGCGGTGAGGCGGGGCTCTCCCCGGAGGCCTTCCCCTTCTCATCGGCGGAGAACTTCCTCACTGAAGCCATGACTGGGAGAGCGGTGGCTTGGAAGTTGGGAGGCGAAGAAGACGAAGATGAGTTGAGGGCTTTCTCGCCCTTGCCTGCTTATGTACGACCAAGGGCCAATCGGCGCCCCCTCGCATCCCGGGAGGCGTGCAGCCTTCGAAGGGTCACATCCGCGCGGCCCAAGGAGAGAAGGCCGAGGGAACAACAGCATTCAATTAAGGGCAATGATGGCCAGCGCTGCACGCGGGCGTCGCGTCAGTTTGACTTGGGGCGGTTCCTGATGCCTTCGGCGAGCGGGGGCGTCGCCGCCTAGGCGTTCGACGCGTGCAAAGCATGGCCCGCAGGCATTTGGGGCCCGTGGCACTTCGGGCCGTCCTCAAGGCTTCGCCCAGAAGCCAGCTCGAGCACGCCTTGGGCCCAGGGGCTACTGTCGGCGTCCTGGGAACGGGGGTACTCAGACCTACCTGCCTGCGGCCCAGGACATGGCCCACCTCGTCAGCCAAGCACGGCCTGGCGAGACCCCACACAAGGCATGGCCCTCGCGAGGACCCCAGGCTCGCGAGAGAGAACGGCACCAAGACCAGCAAGGAGTGGGCCTCCTCAGGCCCCCTCCGGAGCGGCGGAGATCTCTATGCAGAACCCGGCCTCAGGAGTCAAAGATGACGCAAGGAAGGACAGGCGGGCGCCAGCGCGCCAGGTGGAGCAGTTTCCCCTTTGGTGCAAAGGGAGCAAGGACGTACGCGGGTTCCCCAAGCACCCCCCAAAGGTTTCCATTCTGGTGCAACGAGACCACGACCACGAGCCCCGCAGGACGGATGACATCACCGAGCCCACCTCTGCATCATCGAGAGTTACTTTGCAAGCGAAGACAATCTTTGGACAGGACGAGGATGTACTCCGGTCCCCCTTCAAATTTGGCCGTTGTGGGATCCCTTCCCGCCATTGTGATAAGGGAAGAGGACCCGGGCCACTGCTATATATAGAGGCTAGGCCGCACCCTAGAGGGGGAGACCAACACAAGACAAGGCAGAGAGCCAAGAACACCACTTGAGCGCCCTCGCGAGGCTCGAAATCTGTCAGGACCGGTTTTCCAGGATATTAATTTCCTGATAAATGGCCCTTGTGCTCGCCAGCCCCAGGATTACTGTTAGCTAATGAGACACAATCTTGAGACAGAAATTCCAAGCAAAATACAATATTTGAAGTACACGACCAAAGTGGTCTCTGAGTACAACAAAAATTTCTAGTGGTTGATGGCGGAAGCGGTTTGCGGATCATCAGCATCTATGGGACTCCATTTCCCACAGGAACAACTGACCTGGATAACTCCTATCTTCGTGAGGCTGCTATCATCGTTGCCTAGGTTCCGGGGCTGTCATCATTGCGCTCCTCTCCAAGCAATAAATCTGGCCAAGACAATAGCCAGGGACAAGCCAGTGAGTACTTTGAATGTACTCGCAAACATCATGAAAACATGTATAATATAACCGATGATAATCATGCACTGAAATAATCCTTGATCACTTTGTCAGTCACAAAATAAAATTCATGACGCTCGCGAGCAGGTCATTCATATTAAACATGAATAAGCAATCAGAGAATATAAAAAACCGATTCGGTGCCTCAGTCGGGCGTCTCAGCGACGCCACATACAGGGCTTATAATGGAAATAAATAACAAGCATGCCATAGTCGGGCGTCTGAGCGACACCACATAAAGGGCTTATAAGAAAAAATAAATAATCAGCATGCCACAGTCGGGCGTCTGAGCGACGCCACATAAAGGGCTTGTAAGGAAAAAGAAATAATCAGCATGCCACAGTCGGGCGTCTCAGTGACGCCATATAAAGGGATTATAAACAAAATAAATAACAAATGTGCCACAGTCGGGCGTCTCAGCGACGCCACAGAAAGGGCTTATATGATAAAGCAAACCGCATGCATGCCACACTCGGGCGTCTATGCGACGCCACATAAAGGGCTTATATAAGAATAATTACAATGAGTATCCAGGAGGTAGAACCATCCCAGGGATACTCAATAATTCAAATAATATAAATGGTTAGTCCACAATAATAATAATCATAATCATCATTTGTCACACGTCATGATCAATATTCCGGTTTAGAAGTTTTCCTCCGAAGACCGACACTAAGACCGACACTTGACCCATCCCAGACTGTAGTCCTTAACCGCGGACACGGCTATTCGAATAGATATAAACTCTGCAGAGGGTGTACTCTTTACCCACGAGTAACGGATTCCTTTAGTCGACCGGGACTAATTCCGTTTACGGCCTTTGAATTGAAAACACACCTGACCCGCACACACCAGCTTAACTTACCGGTGCCTGGAATTACCCACGCCACTCGTTAAGCAAAACTCTAAGTGGGGAGGCTCCAACCTCGATTAGCATGGGATCACAAAATTTATATTGCGCGCAAAACAGGGGAGCTACCCCCTCGGACTCACCGGAACACCCATGCCCCCGGACCAAGTGACATGCCTACCAGGGGCCACTGGTATCTTTCACTATGGCCTCTCTGTACGGTGGGTGCTAAGAAAGGGGTTGACAACTTACTGAACCGTACCCTACCTGCAGCAGGGACAAGTGGTAGCACGAAACAAGTATGGGGGTTACTGGCACAAGACTCGATCTACGGTCGACTCAGGAGGTTAAAGTGTTTCCTGCATGATTAGCATAACAATTATATTCCACACCAACAGGCAGAATCACTACTCATCATACCTCACCATGCCTTACTGATCATACTCGTCCCAACGAGATATCAGTATCAAGCTCGTGTCTATCCAAGACAGAGACTTCTCCGGGTTCCTTCCGGTAGGCATGAAAGGTAGACGAGGATGAATACTGTCACAAGCATATTAATTCCAACAGCAAGGAATCTTCATCATGCACTCATGAGCATGATCATATCTTCACATGAAATAATACTTACTTCATGTCAACGTGGAATGAAGTTTTATTTGTCACATCAAACAACACACAACATATATTATACCAAGGTTCAGAATGCTTGCCTTCAATGTGGAGGTAGTTGAGGTGCACTCCAAAACTTTTGAAAGTCTTTATCTTCACTCCAAATTCCTATTTTTGAAAATATTCTAATTAACACACAATTTAAAAACAGTACAAAAATTTGTCTTGGAAAATTTTCAAATAAATATGAAAATAAACTAGGTGAAATTTGAGAGAGGTGGGAAAAAGAATCATGTCAATTGGGTTTTTAGTTTAAAAGTTAGAGCCAGTCAAATATTTGGTCAAAATCTGTTTTTAAAATAAATCAGAGAAGAAAACGTTTCGGGGAAGAATACGCTTTCCATAAACAGAAAACATATGCCAAATAAATACGCTTACTTGCGAAGAAGACGTACTCAGGGGCCAGCGCCACTGGCGGTTGGGTTGAGACACCGACAGGCGGGGCCCACCTGTCGGGTTTGTCTCCCACCTCATGCGCGCTCCTGGCCAGAGGCAGAGGCCGACTCCGGCGACGATTACCGGCGCCAGGAGGCACCGTTCTCGACGCCTGGCATATCCACGTGCTCAGGGAAGACTCCCGCGACGGATGGAGGGGCAAGGAGTGGCTGGAGGTCTTCTGGCTGAGCGCGGCTTCACCCATGGCGGAAAGGAGGTTTCGGGCATTGGGGGATTTCCTCCTACGGTGGCTCCCGATCCACACTGGAAGGTGGAACGGCTTCTGGGGTTCTAGGGAGGGCGGATGGTGGCGACGGGGAAAGCTGGGGTGCTCGGGCTGCGACCAATTTTGCCGAGGGGCGTGGGCGGCCGAAGTCACCGGGGGTGGGGAAGACGATGGCGCCCGGCTAAATTGTAGCAAGGGGAGGCTTCATTCTGCTTCTCTCATGGTGTTGACGAGCTCACGAGGTCCTGGGGGGAGGCTATTTATAGCGCGGCAATGGCGGTTCCGCGGCGACAACGGATAACTCCGGCGACAGTAGCTTGCGGGCGACGTGGCGGCGACGGGCGCTAGCGGACGAGCTCGAGGATGAGATCGTCCTGTGCTAGGGGTAGATGGCGCGCTGGGGTGGCTCGGGCGGCGCCGTCCATGGCAGGCACGGCAGCGGCCGCAGGCTTGCCGCCAAGGACTCGCTGTGGCGAGTCAGGGGACGGTCGGTTGACGCTAGCGGGCAGGGTGAGGCGGTTCTGGTGGTACTGCACGGCTCTTCGAGCGGATAAGGGCAAGGGCACGCGGGGTGGGTGAGACGCGGCGGCTCGAATGCGTTGAATGCAATAGACGCGCTCTGGGCGCGCCAAGTGCACGCCCACCAGATGCTCGGCGAAATGACCAAGCCCTCCAGGTGGCTCCAATGCACATGGGGTTTAGCAGGGTTGGGTTTTAGTCCAAGGCAGAGCTATGTGACATGCTGGTTTGGCCACTGGGGCAAGTCCATAATACAAATAAATTCTCATGCCAATTCTGTTCAGGCACACAAGGTGCTCGACAGAATGCCATTGGCATCAAGGCAACTCTTCTGATGGCTAAAATCTCTAGTTTGGGGTCTCTTTAGGTGTAGGTGATGGTGGCAAGGTTGGTTTGGGCAAAATAAAAACTTCCTAGTGCAAGTTTTGCAAAACTACAGTTCTGGACAGAAAATAAAGGCCATTATTGCATGTGTTTAAAATCTTCTAATGGTTCTGATCTCATGGACTTAAGGGTTTGGTAGGGTGTACTACAAGCAGGAAAAATACCAAGATCACTAGAGCAAAATAAAATAGGGTTGCAGTACAAATCACCAAACTAGACCAGAATGCAAATGTGGATGGTTTGCTCAAATTTTACAAAACACCAAGCTGGGTTTTTGCATAAAAGTGATCGTGGGACATCACATGCCATCTACAAATTTTTGGGGAATTTATGAATGAGGTTATCAAATGGTTGTAGGGCAAATGAAGCTCTTAAAAATATGAAAGGCCATTTTAAAAGAATTTAAAACTTGGCAACATAATATAAAAAGGTTTTCACTGATCATATATAATAAAAATGAAATGTTCTTGAGTAGGCATTCAAGTCCAAAAATATTTTTGAAGAGTTTCTACTTAGAGGGAAAACTCCACAATTCAGAAGAAAGGAGTGATTCTGAAATCAATAGATGATCCAGAAAATAAAAATTTAATTTCCTGGCAAAATTTTAATTAATAAAACATGATTAAATTTTTTTGGGGTGTTACAACACTACCCCCCTTAAGAAAAATCTCGTCCTCGAGATTTTCTAAGGACGGTTTCAAAAAATATTACTCCTACTACCACGCAGTAATAATACGAAAAACAAATATTCTATTCACACAATACAACGTGGTTACAGTGAGAGGGCAAATAATTGGGGTAACTACAGTGGGGTACTGGCGCTGCGTGGAAAAAAATCTACGGTTGGGGAAACCGAGAGATTTCTACTTATGGCTACGGTAAATTTAGAATTAATAAAATTCTAAATTTCCATATTACGCTGGTCGTACCCGAGTGCACAGTGCTCTCTCTGGCTGACAGGTGGACCCGGGGCCCACTGTCGGTCTCTTCTTCTACCTCTGGCTCTCGCCTCTTCCTGTCTCTCGCGCGCTTTCCCGCGCTTTCTCCACCGGCGGCGTCTAGCGCGTAGGGCATCTAGGCCGTACTACGGTAGTGTGTGGCGTGCTAGCTGCCGGCGCAGCATGCACTCACCTCGCGGGCCAGTGCGCTGTCGGCACTGCTCGCGGATTCGCCTCCGAACACCGGCGATCGAGCGACGAGCAGCGTTGGTGGACTTCGCTCACCGTACACCGATCTCGAGCTATAAAATGACCGCGGTGCTTCTCTCTTCTTCCTCACACCTGGCCTCGTTTCTTCTTCTCCTTCCTTCTCCTCCATTTCTGTTTGCAGGAGCTCGAGGCGAGGCTCTAATGGCGGAGGTGATGCCGGATTGGTACACGATCCTGATGTGCGGAGGGTTGGCGGCATTGCTTGGACTATCCGTGCTCCTATGCGAGATGATCCATGATGATTGCCGTGATGCGGCTGCTCGAGTGTTGGCTCTTCGCGGCGGCGGTGATCATGAGGATTAAGTGTTGGTGTCGGGTGCTAACTGCTATCAGTGTGCTGGAGGCAACTTGCACCAGAATAATTACCCACAATTTTCTCTATCAGAAACTGTGGTGTGTTAGTGAGGTGATCTGTTAGGTGCAAAATGTGTACGTGGTTTTGCAATTAGTGCATGTGGTCGAGTGATTGTGGCTGTGAGCCTGTTGTCGTGGTGCTGCGTGAATTTAAATCTATGTCACGGAAGAAAAAAATGTTTGTTGCAATAGCTCGAGGAAAATCCCACCTCGGGATTTACTGAGAGCGAAAACAGTTGATCAAAAATCACAGCATTAAAAATTACTCACATTCAATTGAAACAAAACAATATATTCATAGCACAAACTTAGGATACAACGCATAAGCTGCAACACATAAATAAATGCTAGGCTAACAAACATAGTAGTGGCGTCTACGGCGCAAACGTAAAATATGCTGGGTCCTAAGAAAATGTCTCAGGCACTGGGGCACATTCTTCTTCTTCCGGAGGAAGCAGATTAACTAGTCGAAGAACGCGCCTTTCCTGGTCTGGCCTTAGTGGTCTGCCAATGGCGATCTGAGGATTCAAAACAGCGAGGTTCTGGAGATAATCCATTACTCGCTGGGTCAAATGCTCTTGAGCGATGACGTACTGGGCAAGGTTGGCCAGTACTGGGTCCCTCTCTATTCGTCCACCGGGAAAAGATGCTTCTTCTCCGGGTGCTGCACGACTCGGGAAGTAATAATACCCCCTTTCGCAGGCATAGGGTACTGCAAAGCGAAGACGAGTAATCGCTTCGTACGCAGCAGCTTCTATGGCCGTTTGCGGAGTCGGCATAGATTTCCCCACGAAGGAGACTTCCGTTGGGTCTTGGTTTGGGTTTACAGGAGGGATGTAGTCGAACGTCTTCGCGATCCAAATCGCAAGCCGTCTCGCGATCCAATCCCGATCTAGCGCCGAACGGACGGCACCTCCGCGTTCAGCACACGTACAGCTCGATGACGATCTCCGGCTCCTTGATCCAGCAAGCGGGGGCATAGAGGTAGATGAGTTCTCCGGCAGCACAACGGCGTGGTGGCGGTGGTGGTGAACTGATCCGGCAGGGCTTCACCGAGCTCTATCGAACCAATCTAGTGGAGAAAGATGTCTAGAGGGAGAGAGGGCAGCACATGGCATTTTCAGGTGATGGCTTCCCTCAAAACCTCCAGTATATATAGGAGGGGGGAGGAGGGGTGGCAGCCCTAGGGGCGTGGAGTCCACCTCCCACAAGGGAGGTGGAGGCCCAAGGGAGGAGTCCCTCCCCCTTAGCCCACCTCCCACCTACCCCCCATGCGAATGGGCTGTTGGAAATATGCCCTAGAGGCAATAATAAAAGTAGTTATTGTTATATTTCCTTGTTCATGATAATCGTTTATTGTCCATGCTATAATTGTATTGATTGGAAACTCAATTGCTTGAGTGGATACATAGACAACACTGTGTCCCTAGTATGCCTCTAGTGGACTACCTCGTTGATCAAAGATGGTCAAGGTTTCCTAGCCATAGACATGAGATGTCATTTGATAACGGGATCACATCAATAGGAGAATGATGTGATGGACAAGACCCAAACTATGAATGTAGCATATGATCGTGTCAGTTTATTGCTATTGTTTTCTGCATGTCAAGTATCTGTTCCTATGACCATGAGATCATGCAACTCACTGACACCGGAGGAATACCTTGTTGGAAATATGCCCTAGAGGCAATAATAAAAGTAGTTATTATTATATTTCCTTGTTCATGATAAATGTTTATTATCCATGGTATAATTGTATTAATTGGAAACACTGATACATGTGTGGATACATAGACAACACTGTGTCCCTAGTATGCCTCTAGTAGACTAGCCTGTTGATCAAAGATGGTCAAGGTTTCCTAGCCATAGACATGGGATGTCATTTGATAACAGGATCACATCATTAGGAGAATGATGTGATGGACAAGACCCAAACTATGAACGTAGCATATGATCGTGTCAGTTTATTGCTATTGTTTTCTGCATGTCAAGTATCTATTCCTATGACCATGAGATCATGCAACTCACTGACACCGGAGGAATACCTTGTGTGTATGAAACGTCCCAACTTAACTGGGTGACTACAAAGATGCTCTATAGGTATCTCCGAGGGTGTCTGTTGAGTAGGCATGGATCAAGACTGGGATTTGTTACTCCGTGTGACGGAGATGTATCTCAGGGCCCACTCGGTAATACATCACAACAAGCCTTGCAAGCAATGTGACTAAAGTGTTAGCCACGGGATCTTGTATTACGGAACGAGTAAAGAGACTTGCCTGTAACAAGATTGAACTAGGTATAGAGATACCGACGATCGAATCTCGGGCAAGTAACATACCGAAGAACAAAGGGAACAGCGTACGGGATTAACTGAATCCTTGACATAGAGGTTCAACCGATAAAGATCTTCGTAGAATATGTAGGAACCAATATGGGCATCCAGGTCCCGCTATTGGTTATTGACCGTAGAGGTGTCTCGGTCATGTCTACATAGTTCTCAAACCCGCAGGGTCTGCACACTTAAGGTTTGGTGACGTTTCGGTATAGTTGAGTTATGTATGTTGGTGACCGAAGGTTGTTCGGAGTCCCGGATGAGATCCCGGACGTCACGAGGAGCTCCGGAATGGTCCGGAGGTAAAGATTGATATATAGGAAAGTGGTGTTTGAACTCCGGGAAAGTTTCGGGCATTTCCGGTAGTGTACCGGGAGTGACGAATGGGTTCTGGGGGCCCATCAAGTGGGCCCACCACACCCCAAGTGGGTCACATGGGCCTGAGGGTGGCGCACCAGCCCCTGGTGGGTTGGGCGACCGGCCCAAGAAGGCCTGTGCGGCAGGACTTGTGGGAAAGGGAAAGTCGAAGTGGGGGAAGGGAAGGAATCCTACTAGGAGTAGGATTGGAGGTGGACTCCTCCACATCCTCCTCCTTGCGGACGACTCCTAGGAGGAGCCCTAGGCCGGCCAGCCCCTCCCCTCCCTCCTTTATATACTAGAGGGGAGAGAGGGCAGCAGCACCAGAAACTTTAGCCACGGTGCAGCCCTCTCTCCCCGATATATCAAATCCTCTAGTTTTCAGCAGCACTTAGGCGAAGCCCTGCTGGAACAGTTCCACCACCACCGCCGCCTCGCCATCGCGCTGCTGGAGAACTCATCTACCTCTCCGCTCCCTCTTGCTGGATCAAGAAGGCGGAGATCGTCATCGAGCTGTACGTGTGCTGAACAAGGAGGTGCCGTCCGTTCGATACTAGATCGTGATTGGATCGCGGGACGCTCGGCGATTTGGATCGCGAAGACGTTCGACTACATCAACTGTGTTTCTTAACGTTTCCCCCTTAGCGATCTACAAGGGTATGTAGATCCACTCTCCCTCTCGTAGATGCTCATCACCATGGATAGATCTTGCGTGTGCGTAGGAAAATTTTTGTTTCCCATGCAACGTTCCCCAACAGTGGCATCATGAGCTAGGTCTATGTGTAGATGAGATCACGAGTAGAACACAAAGGAGTTTGTGGGCGTTGATATTCAGATTGCTTCCTCCCTTGGACTTTTCTTGATTCAGCGGTATTGTGGGATGAAGCGGCCCGGACCAACCTTTACTCATACGCTTACGAGAGACCGGTTCCATCAACTGACATGTAACTTCGTTGCATAAAGATGGTAGGCGGGTGTCTATCTCTCCCACTTTAGTCGGATCGGATTTGACAAAGGCGATCCTTGAGAAGGTTGAAAAGCAATTTTTTGTTTCACCGTTGTGGTTTTTGCGTAGGTAAGAATAGTTCTTGCTAGATACCCGTAGCAGCCACGTAAAACTTGCAACAACAATTAGAGGACGTCTAACTTGTTTTTGCAGGGTATGCTGTGATGTGATATGGCCGATTACATGATGAGATATATGTGATGTATGAGATGATCATGTATTGTATAGAATATCACGACTTGCAGGTCGATGAGTACGGCAACCGGCAGGAGCCATAGGGTTGTCTTTAATTATTTTCGCCGTTTTGCTTTACTTTATCGCTATGAGTTAGCAATAGTCATGGAAGAAATAGTCGGCGCGACAACTTCATGGCGACACGTTGATGGAGATCAAGATGATGGAGATCATGGTGTCATGCCGGTGACGATGGAGATCATGCCGGTGCTTTGGAGATGGAGATCAAAAGCACAAGTTCATGGCCATATCATGTCACTTATGATTTGCATGTGATGTTAATCCTTTTATGCATCTTATTTTGCTTAGGACGACGGTAGCATTATAAGGTGATCCCTCACTTAAATTTCAAGATAAAATTTTGTTCTCCCCGACTGTGCACCGTTGCGAAAGTTCGTCGTTTCGGGACACCACGTGATGATCGGGTGTGATAGACTCTACGTTCGCATACAATGGGTGCAAGCCAGTGTTGCACGTGCGGAACACTCGGGTTAACCTTGACGAGCCTAGCATGTACAGACATGGCCTCGGAACACAAGATACTGAAAGGTCGAACATGAGTCATATAGTAGATATGATCAACATGAAGATGTTCACCATTGAAACCACCTAAACTCACGTGATGATCGGACTTGAGTTGGTGGATTTGGATCATGTGACACTCGAATGACCGGAGGGATGTCAATTTGAGTGGGAGTTTTTAAGTAATATGATTAACTAAACTCATTATCTTGAACAATAGTCTAAGTTATTTTTGCAAAATTTATGTTGTAGATCATGGCTCGTGCAGTAACACACCTGAATTTTAATGCGTTCCTAGAGAAAGCTAAGTTGAAAGATGATGGAAGTAACTTTGTGGACTGGGCCCGTAATCTAAGGATTATCCTTACGGCTTCCCAAAAGGGTTATGTCCTTGATGCACCGCTTGGTGATCCAACCGTTCCAGTTGAGTCTCCGGACGTTGTGAACGCCTGGCAGGCTCATTCTGATGATTACTCAATGGTTCAATGTGCAATGTTGTATGGCTTAGAACCGGGACTTCAAAGACGTTCTGAACGTCATGGAGCATATGATATGTTCCTAGAGTTGAAGTTTATCTTTCAGAAGAATCCCCGGATCGAGAGGTATGAGACCTCCGATAACTTCTATGCCTGCAACATGGAGGAGAACGGGTCCATGTGAGTATCGAGTTTCTTCATGCTTGATTCATGAACTTTGGGGTTTGTTAAATGTCATCCGTTACTGGATGGCTATTACAGCGGCTTACGGGTTCATGGGAAAGTTTGTCAAGTAACTTGATAGCTCAAGATTGGGATTTGCTCCTCCGACGATGGAGATATATCTCTGGGCCCTCTCGGTGTTACGGTATCCATCATCATCTGGCCAGACACTTTGTGATTTGATCACGGGGATGCCGGAACACGGGAACGAGAAAAGAGAACAATACCGGTAACGAGGTAACTGGCATAGTGGACAAGTTATCCACGGGTGTTGACACCTGATTTTGGCACGATGCAAAATGCAGTAAAGGTGGACTCAAGCGAAAAGCTTGCCGGTTTTGAGTGCTTGCCGAAGATTCAAACAGAGGCAGGGGACGATCCGGCAAGGAGACAGCCCGGCAAGGAGACGGCCCGGCAAGGAAACGGCCCGGCAAGGAGACGGCCCGGCAAGGAGATGGCCCGGCAAGGGAACGACCCGGCAGGAGGCGATCCGGCAAGGAGACGGCCCGACAAGGAGATGACCCGGCAGGAGGCAATCCGGCAAGGAGATGGTCCGGCAAGGAGGCGATCCGGCAAGGACGATCCGGCAAAGCGACCCGGCAAGATACCCTGATGGTACTCCCGGGAGGGCGGCAGCCCGTTGAAGACCGGGGATCAAGATGGACGTGCCGGCGCATCAAGACAGCTTCTGGAGCGGTACTACCGCCTGTATAAGCGGTACTACCGTTTGGGCGGTACTACCATGTTTTACTACCGCGTCTACTACCGCTTACAAAAATACTTCTGGAATCCCGAGGACCCCAAGCGGAAGTGGCGCGGCACTAAGCCGTACCCAGGGCGGTACTACCGCTTGCCTAGAGCGGTACTACCGCTTGTCGACGCACAGATTCGGGCAGGTTCGGTTTGAATCCAAGTTAGGCTAGAATTAGGACTCTAGGACGTGAATTGATGTAATTCTCTTGCAAGGAAAGCCTAGATGAATCCATAACTTGTACGGGAAGTCCAACCCCCTCTTAAATAGAAGAGGTGATGGCCGATTGGAAGAACACACAATCGAACAAACAAATCTACATCCTTTTACCCTACTTTTATCCCTCTCCCTCGTATCTTCTTCCTCGTTCTTCGTCGTTCTTCGTGTTGGAGAGCTGCGAACTCCGAGGCCCTAGGGGCGAGCGAATCGACCTAGGGAAGCCCATTGCCGCCATGCTCCCTGACGGGGTCCCTCTCGGGTGCGCGGGGTTTCGGGTCTTCAAAAGCGTCCTCTGGTTGTCTTGCGTATCGCGCTGCCGGTAGGACCTCCCTCGACGTGAGCTGCGGTGCATCACCCCCGGTGTCGAGGGTACGCGTGACGCGTTCGTGTGTCAACACACTTTTTGGCGACTCCGCTGGGGAAGAAAGATCAAGAATCATCATCAACCATGTCAAATCTTCCCCAGCCCTCAGAAGTTAGCGCCGATAACATCATTAAGCCCGGTCTTGATGAGCTATCGGAGGAACATCGCCAGGCCTACGAAGCGCTCAAGAAACAGCGTGAAGAGACTTTTGAGGCGCTCAAGAAGAAGCGCGAGGAGGAGGATTTGGAGGTGTTTCTTTCAAGTTTCAAGAAGGACCGCCAAGGCAACATCACTCCGATTGGAGAAATCAGGTTACCTCCTCCCATTGATGAACAAGATGAAATCACTGTGAGCAAAGTTTTTTCTCCTGAGCAACTGGCTGTGATTGAAAGTCTTGTTAGTAAGGGTAATGTGATGGCATACAATTCTTTCGTGGCAAATACCAATGCTTAGAAAAATATGCCGCCATCATCTAGTGGTAATGTTGGTGTATCCATTAGCCCAGAAAAACCTAATCCAACTTTACGTATTTCATCGGCACCTCCCATGCAACAACATTACAATTTGCCGATGAATTTTTATCCTAGCCAAACTAATCAACTTGTGGCCGCACCTGCATACCCTAATCCTATTATGAGTGTGCCCAATTCGGCGTCTACGCCGAATTACTTTGTCACATCACCTATGAATACAAGCATGTTTGGTCTTCCGCCGAATTATGTTTCGGCGCCTACTCCACAAGTTGCATCACTAGCTAGTTCCCAAGTTGCTCCTATGTCATTGCCACAAGCATCTTCATCTACCTCGGATCCAATTTTAGCCAAATTAAGGGAGGATTTGCATAAGATGTTTCAAGAAACTTTCGGAAACGATCCGAAAGTAAAGAGTCGTGTGTATCAAAAGCCTTATCCTGAACACTTCGACGCAGTTTTGTACCCTCCAGGTTATAAGGTTCCTGATTTTGTCAAATTTAGTGGAGAGGGCATAAAAACAACTTGGGAGCATGTGAGTCAGTATCTAGCACAGTTGGGTGAAGCAAGTTCCATAGAAGAATTGAAAGTGCGGTTATTTCCCTTATCTTTAACTGGCACCGCATTTTCATGGTTTGCTGCTTTGCCACCTGGCTCAATTCTCTTATGGTCGCAACTAGAGCAAAAGTTTCATGATCATTTTTATAGTGGCGACAATGAGCTTAAGTTATCACATCTTACATCGGTTAGGCAAAAGCATGATGAATCGGTCACCGATTATGTCAAAAGATTTAGAGATATAAAAAACCGATGCTATAGCTTAGTGATAACCGAAAAAGACTTGGCGGATCTTGTCCTTAATGGTTTGAAAACTCACATTAAGGAGAGGCTAGAAAGTTATGAATTTTTAAATATTAACCAAGTCTTGCAGAAAGCTTTGGCTCAAGAAAGCCGAAGTAAAGAGATCCATAGTTCAACAACCGATCGTCCTAGAATGCATATGCTTGATTATAATGATGAATATTCGGACGATGAGGTTGATGTCTGTACCACTGAATTTGTTTGGTCCTCAAAGGCCAAACCCTATGCATGCAATGCTCTTAAGCCGATTCGTAAGAATCGTGATGAGGAGAAGAAATTTACTTTTGATATATCCAAGTGTGATAGAATATTTGATGCTCTCTTGCAAGAAAAGATGATTAGAATATCACACACCATACCGCCGTTTGAGGAGCTGAAACGGCGTGCTTATTGCAAATATCATAATTCATTTTCTCATGCTACTAATGATTGCAATGTTTTTCGGAGACAGATACAATCGGCCATTAATGACGGACGATTGAGTTTTTCTGAGATGCAAGTTGATAAACAGCCCTTCCCAATGAATACCATGACTTTGGAGGGGAAGAAAATGTTAATTCGGCCTAATATAGCCGAATCAGCTAATAAAAACAATATTGTCATTGGTGAGCCCAGGAAGAACAAAGATGGCGACAAGATCTTGGGGAGGCAAGTCGTGCTTGAGAAGCAATCCGATGGTGGAGAGGTAATCAAGATCACCATAAAAAATCCTGCACTCGGGGGGCAACCGCAAGTACAAAAGGATACTCATGTTGAATTTATCAAGCCCAAGAATTCAGAAGTTGGCAAGCGTAAAAGGAGTGAAGCTAAGCACAAGCGAATCAAGCCAACTTTTGATATGTTGCTATCTAAATATGCAAGTCAAGCGGCCGGTTCTAGCTCCAATCGGCCATCATATTCAAAACGTTCAAGAGCACCTCCGAAGCAAGAGTTTCGACACTATGCAAGGCCATATGGGTCATGGGCACCGGCACCATGGATGTTGCCACCCCCCTATGCGCCATATTACATGGGAGATTTCAATGGAGGATGGGGGCAGCCCCCAATGGCTCCTTATGCTTTTCATATGGGGTGGACAACATCTAGAAGGCCTGCTCACAAAAAGCTTTATTATCCTACACAAGGCCGTTCAAGCCATGGTGCTAATCGGCCAACAAAAAATTCTCCAAGCGAAGCAGAATCTAGGGATCCCAAGTATATTCAACCTAAGTGGTGTCCTCCCGGTCTGTCCAAGACACAAAAAAGGAGATTACAACGTATGAGGAGCCACGAGAAGGCGGCACATGAAGTAGAAGAGCAAAAGGACGAATTGTTCAATAAAATTCGGCCCGTGGCGCCCACAAAACAAGTGTGGAGGCCTAAGCAAAAAGGAAACACAGATGTCTCTACACTAGCTACAACAGCACCTACGCCACCAAAAAAGGATGATGCAGCCCATATTACATCGTCCACGCCACCTGAAACATCCCCTTTTATTGAGGAAATTTTAAATCCAATATACACATTGGAAGATGAAGATGAGATGGAGGATTTTGAATCTACGCCGGTTCGGGATGGTGGCAATCGACTTCAAGATATATACTTATCATCTTAAACACAAACATGGCCGATATATGATTATTGCCCTAAGCACATATAAATGGCCGATGGAGTGTTGACATCGTCCTTAGAGCAAGCTCTATGCGAATTATTTTTCGGCACACAAGTTTTGCCGAAAAATAGGGGGGCATGTGTTGACACCTGATTTTGGCACGATGCAAAATGCAGTAAAGGTGGACTCAAGCGAAAAGCTTGCCGGTTTTGAGTGCTTGCCGAAGATTCAAAGAGAGGCAGGGGACGATCCGGCAAGGAGACAGCCCGGCAAGGAGACGGCCCGGCAAGGAAACGGCCCGGCAAGGAGACGGCCCGGCAAGGAGATGGCCCGGCAAGGGAACGACCCGGCAGGAGGCGATCCGACAAGGAGACGGCCCGGCAAGGAGATGACCTGGCAGGAGGCAATCCGGCAAGGAGATGGTCCGGCAAGGAGGCGATCCGGCAAGGACGATCCGGCAAAGCGACCCGGCAAGATACCCTGATGGTACTCCCGGGAGGGCGGCAGCCCGTCGAAGACCGGGGATCAAGATGGACGTGCCGGCGCATCAAGACAGCTTCTGGAGCGGTACTACCGCCTGTATAAGCGGTACTACTGTTTGGGCGGTACTACCGTGTTTTACTACCGCGTCTACTACCGCTTACGAAAATACTTTTGGAATCCCGAGGACCCCAAGCGGAAGTGGCGCGGCACTAAGCCGTACCCAGGGCGGTACTACCGCTGGAAGCGGTACTACCGCTTGCCTAGAGCGATACTACCGCTTGTCGATGCACAGATTCGGGCAGGTTCAGTTTGAATCCGAGTTAGGCTAGAATTAGGACTCTAGGACGTGAATTGATGTAATTCTCTTGCAAGGAAAGCCTAGATGAATCCATAACTTGTACGGGAAGTCCAACCCCCTCTTAAATAGAAGAGGTGATGGCCGATTGGAAGAACACACAATCGAACAAACAAATCTACATCCTTTTACCCTACTTTTATCCCTCTCCCTCGTATCTTCTTCCTCGTTCTTCGTCGTTCTTCGTGTTGGAGAGCTGCGAACTCCGAGGCCCTAGGGGCGAGCGAATCGACCTAGGGCAGCCCATTGCCGCCGTGCTCCCTGAAGGTGTCCCTCCCGGGTGCGCGGGGTTTCGGGACTTCAAAAGCGTCCTCCGGTTGTCTTGCGTATCGCGCTGCCGGTAGGACCTCCCTCGACGTGAGCTGCGGTGCATCACCCCCGGCGTCGAGGGTACGCATGATGCGTTCGTGTGTCAACAACGGGGATGCCAACATGTCTCACCTCGGGTATTTGTAACATATCGCGAAGCAATAGGAATAGCACACGGCAACTGGAGGTTCACTCGAATATTCATTCGTGTGGGTATAGGGGTCAATATGGGTGTCCACGGCTCCGATGTTGATCATTGATTGGAAGGGGTTCCGGGTCATGTCTATACTTCACCGAACCTATAGGGTCACACGCTTAAGGGTCATCTATCTGCTGAATACTAGACAGGGAGTCTGAGAGAAAATCACCGGAAAAGTTTCGGACACCGGAAAAGTTTCGGACAGCGGAAAAGTTCCGCAGAGAGAACACCGGAACAGTTTCGGTAAAACTGAAAAGTTGTTTCAGGGGATACCATTAAGTCAAATTGGTTTTGGCACATGCCTGATAATTCTTGGAGGGTGCCAGAATCATTCTGGAAACTTCTGGGAATATTCTGGAAGAAAAACCGGAAATGTTCCGGAGCTGCCGGAACCGCTTCGGATGCTTTTCGCAGATGAAAATCACTAATCCGGAATTGTTCCGGAACGCATTGAAAATTATTTTAGTGGGTACTGGAAATGTTCTAAGCCCACATTAATATTTTCAGTTCGAACGGACGCTGAAAAATGTCGTCGTGAATAGTGAAAGTGCTTTTTGGATTACTTTTTGGAAAGCCAATCTTTTAGGCTTTTGCTTGAAAGATCTTGGGATGTGACATGGATGGATAGGACCCCTTTTGAAGGGGCCCTACTAGGGGTGGCCGGCCACATGGGGGCTCCTCCATGGAGCCCCCACTTGTTCCTTGGTTTCACCTTTAGGTCCTTGGGAAGGACTCCTTTTCATGTGGGTTTTGGGTTTTCTTGTAAAACCACCCTACCCCTTGGGTTTCCTATAAAAGGAGGAGAGGGGGCTGCCCAAACCATCATCCCTTGCTCTCATACACATGCCATTTGATGTTATCTGGCTTCTCTCTCCCTCCCAGCGAAATAGTTTCGTAGAGTCGAAAGGCTGTCTGGGTTCCGGTGAGAACTAGTTCTGGACGGCGAAGCCCTGCCGGATAGATGACACCGTATGTGTGCAACTCTGTAGAGAGATCGTAGTTTCGGTCTTAGTTCGAGAGTGCCTCCCGAAGGGCTGCCCGAGTGACTGTCCGAGTTTTGAAGGTCCTCCCGAAGTGCTGTCCGAGTGACTGTCCGAGTTTCGATGGTCCTCCCAAAGGGCTGTCCGTGACACCGTCCGGGGGACTGTCCGACCGCCTCCCGGAGGGCTGTCCGAGGGGCGGATGAGGGTATACATCCTCGCGGTTGGGAGGTTGTAAATCCTAGCTGCGGGGATCTGCACCGCCGATCGTCATCGACTCTACTTCCGCTGCGCTACGAGTCGGTAACGAAAAAGATCAAACCTTGTATGCAGTCTCCATAGTGGTCCTGGGCTGGTGCGTAGGTCAGAAATTTTTTGTTTTCTGCTGCGTTACCCTACAGTGGCATCATGAGCCGTGCTATGCGTAGATGCAGGTTGCGATCTAGAATACATAGAGATGTATGGGTGTTGCACAATATAATTAGGTAGTAGATGAGTTCTATTACTGAAAATTATCTGTGCGGTTAGCAGATGAAATCTGTTACCCGATGTTCTTGTTGCTTCCCTGGAATTTGCATATTTCTAATCTTGATAACAGTATGGTGGAGTTTCAATGTTCTGGCAATCCGCGATCCTTATTGATCAACGAAGTGCTAACAGTTCATTGAATTCCATGTTAGTTAAAAAGAAAGATGAAATTTCGTAGACGAAAGGGCAATGTAGATATGATCTGCACGGGGGTCATGCGTATGACGAAGTTCAGTATGGGGCTCGAGATTTTATTATCTCGTGTTTCATACACCCCGCAATGTTTATCTAGCGACTCGGATTATCATGCTTGATGATGGACGTTGGTAGCTTCGGTTTGTTTCAAAACCATAGAAGCCACGAAAACAAGTTTTTGCATGAACCGATTAGAGGCGTCTAACTTGGTTTTGCAGGATGGTTTGCATGTGCATGTGATGTGGTATAGCAATGCTCATAATAATTTGATTATGTATGAGATGACTATATAATGTAAATTGATTAACATGACCTACGTGTCATGATTCGGCATGATGGCTGGAGCCATATGATTGTCACTTTACATGACCTGTGTGTCAACCTTGTTGTAATGCATTATTTTATTAGCTATAGAGATAGCAATATTATCTGGTGCATCGACAAGGTGGTGGCAATCTTCGCAAAGGTGAACACCGACGCGAATGCCGAAGACGAAGAAATGAAAGACTTCTCCGTCAGAAAGGGCTATACCATATCATGCTATTATGAATTGCCTGAGATTTTTATCCCTTATGATGCACCCTTCTTGATTGCGCGGTAGTCGCTTTTTATTAGGGTGATCTCTCACAAAAATATCAAGTAGTTAGTGTTCTCCCAAGTGTAGCACCGTCACGGCACCTAACTTTTCGGGGTACGACATGTACACATGAGTACGAACGATTAGAGAAGTGTGAGGCGGGTGACGTCAGACCTCACAGCAAGATCACTTGGTTGTCTTGGCGTTCAGGCAGGACAGTCCTGAGCTCGGAACACACGCATCGAAAGATGGACAAGAGTCACATAGAGATGTGATTGGCAAGTTGGCCTACCGATTGAAGTTCGCGTCATCAGTGATGAACCCGTCAATGGCGTCGAATTGAAATGCGGATCGTGAATCACTCACAATAAATTATGAGAGATATTGATTTGAGTGGGAGCACACTGTATAATTAACTTGTTTAATTCTCAGTGCAATTAATTTTGAACACTGTCTAAGTGTGGTTTGCATCATAGTTGTAGAAGAATGGCTCGCGTTTCCACCTTTCCTATTAAAATTGAATAGCTGTTTAATATCTGGTTAAAACTTTACGGTTGGTAAACGTAATGTGAGGATTGTCCTCTAGAGTGCCGAGAAGGACTTTGTCCTATCGCATACTTTCGGTATTCTCCCGCTAATGCTATGGATCATGTGACTCTCGTCCTTCGATCCAAAAGCTCGAATTCCGTTTCAGTCAGGTGCAATACGTTTGCTTCCATGAGACCCAAACTTCGAAAGTTTTGGGATAGTTAAGTGATATTCATGGAACTGAAAATTAATTTTCAGATACAAACAATGGCTGAAAGATATGAAATATCCAAAGCAATGTTTGTTTGCAAACTATTAGTAAAGGTGTTTACTATGCATTAGACTGATAAGAGGGGATCCAGAAGAACGTCTGTCATATGATGATGGTGAATAAAACAACAACTTAAAGAGAAAGGAAGTGTCCGAAGGGTGTTAGTGAAACTTTCACGCCTAGGAAGTCCGGGGCTAACGCCACTCTTAAGTTGGGTGCTTCTTCTGAGAGTAGGAGAAATACTGAAAGTTAAACTGTTAGAAGTATAATGGCAAAAGGAAAGAAGACTGGAATATCCAGCTCATGTATGAATGTCATACAAGTTTTTGATGTATAGAAGGCTGGTCAAAGATATAGTTCTTGGGAATTATGGTTAAGCATGTTAATCACTAATTCTTGGGTATTGTGAGTTGATCACAAAGATACCCGCTCGATTGCATTCTGTTGCGACTCGATGCAAGAACTACTATGGCCTGAAAGACTAGCCAGGTATGAGGTCTTGATACATACTGGGAACATAGTAAAAGTTACTATACCTTCCATCGGTGTATTACCTATGTATTTTCTTTCATAATTCATTTTAGAGCTTTACACACTCTAGCCCTTTGCATAAGGTATCCTGCAAGAAGGTTGTTCATAAGAGAACTTTTGATGTTCGGTGTTATGAATAAACATAAGGGCCATACTTTCATTATGAATGAGATGTATGTTATGAAAAATGATATTAATATATTACCTCTGTGTTTACTTTCATAATTCATTTTAGAGTTTCATACACTCTAACCCAGTGCACAATGTTTGATGCAAAAAGGGTTGTTCATAAAAGAACAATTGTTGTTCAGTATTATGAATAACATGAAGGGCCATGCTTCCATCCAAGATGGGTTGTATGTTATGAATATTGATGGAAATATGATACATCCATAACACTGACGCTAAATGTCGCAAGACTAAAAGAATACCACACAAGTGTGGCACTGCATTTGGTCACATTGGAGAAACCGACATGGAAAATTCCATTATGATGGATTTTGAAGTCGTTTGATTTTAAATCATCTGACACTTGCAACTTTCGTCCGAAAAGTGAAGTCACGAAAATACCGTTCACAGGCCATAAGAAACGTGCAACAAACTTATTGGTGATCATACATTTTGATGTGTGTAGTTCAATAAATGTTGTTGCAAGTAGTGGATTTATCTATCTTCAGAAATGACTCAAGTAGATATATGGATATTTACTTGATGAGACGTAAGTCTGGATCTTTTGAAATCATTCGAAAGGTTTTCAAAAATGAAGTAGAAGTTGTTGTAACAAGAAAATTTTGTTTCTACAATTCGATTGCAGAAAGGAATATTTGAGTTACAAGTTTAGCGAATGTCTGATGAGTTGTGAAAAGAGTTTCATAACTTGCACCTCCCGAAACACCACTGCAAGTGGAGAGTCCGTGAAGATGTAATCGAACCATTTATGACATGGTAAGATCAAAGATGACATAAATAAATTTGGCATTATCCCTTTTAAGGTGATGCTTTAGAGACTGCGGCTTTTACACTGAAAAGAGCTCCATCGGGTCTGTTGAAATGACGTCATGGTATGGTACGCCCAACCATGTTATATCTTTTCGTAACATTTGGAATATGGGGCTTGTGTAAAAGGTTACAAACCTATTCCAAATCACACAAGTGCTACTTTGTAGGTTATCCCAAGTCATTGGGTATTCCCCCACCACTATACCGAGGCAAACGATTTTGCCACAAAACGGTATGCTTTTAAAGAGAATAGTTCTTACAAAAGGTGAGTGGGAGGACAGTGCAACTCGACGAGATAACCAGTATCTTCGTCATCGGGTCAAAGGAAAGGAACCTTGGAAGTGATTCCGGAGTTTCCTACTGCGACTGATACGGAAGCCTCTACATGAGATGTATGGACTTCGGTCGAACTTGCAGCTGAACCACATAGGAAAAACTCGTGCAAACCTCTCAGGTGCGCATACGAGATATTGTTGTTAGACAACAGTATACCTACGATACACAAGGAAGCGTTGATGGGCCCTGACTCCGGAATTGGCTAAATGCCAATACAATCCGAGATAGTTTCCATATAAGTGATTCAAGATTAAAACCTTGATACACCTTTCGGAAGACTTAGAGTCTAACGAATATTTATGAAACTATAAACTGATGTGGATAAAATGTTTTATCCGTAAAGCTCGACTTGTTGAAATAACAAGTTCAAGGAGTTGACTACGATGAGGTTATATCACCGTAGCGATGCTTAAAGTCGGTTCGGGTTGAACTAGCAATTAATACATATTTCAATCATGAGATATGAAACATGGATGACGAAAGGATTTCCATCTGATGGAAATGTAACCAAGGACTTGCATGTGTTACAGTCCAAGGTATTTTGTCAGTCCAGAGGATGCTAGTAAGTATGCAAACTTCAGAGTTCCAGCGATGGACAGAAGAGAGCAAAAATGGAGTTGGAATCTTCGTGTTTTGATGAAATGCTCAAAAGGGTTTTGACTTCATCAATGGGTAACGAAGATGCTTGTGATTCAAGAAAGTAAGTGGGAGCATAATAATATTTCTAAAAACGTTGTGTGCTTGACACATTGTTAATTGGAAATAAATTTCTTGACACAAATTAGGACTTCATTTGAAAAGGGTTTTTTTTCGATGAAGTGCTTGGGCTAAATAGCCTTAATATTAGGCATGATGATCTATGGAGATTGATTTACCTAATGGGGCTGAGCAAAGATACATATTGACAAGATGCTAAAACTTTTTAGCATTTAAAACGCCAAGGAGTGATTCTTGCCGAAGTCACATGGAAAGAGTTTTTGCAAGACTCGGTGTCCCAAAAACACTGATGAGAAAAATACATGATGGAGATTCCACACACCTTCGTGTTTGGATTAATCATGTATTCCATGGTATGTAAAACCAACCAGATATGTCCAATACTCCAAAGTTGTTGCGAGTATAGATACCAAAGTGATCAAAAGTATTGATCATGGGACAACATTGAAAGATGTCATTGAGTACTAGAGCAGTACTGATGACATGTTTTCTCGCAAGCAGAGATTATGAAGTGCTCGTTGAAAGTAATTACATTGATACAGTCTTCATCAATGCTCCATGCGATTTTCGATTTAAGTTAAGGGTTTTGTGTAATACACAACATGGTGGCACGGTAGTTGGAAATTGTTCCAAATAAGATACTTTGGCGAATTCTATAACAAAGGCTAAGTATGTTGACGCTTTAGAAGCGACAAAGAAGTTGTTGAATCATATAGTTCATTCATGAACTTTGTATGGTTCCAAGATGGCTTTGGTCTATGGGACACTATTGCAGATAGTTGCTCCATAACTCAGTCTGAGGAATCAGGTTTCGACCAATGATTCATACATATGCAAAGCCAAGTCCACACAAAATATGAATTTTGTGAAAGCGTGAAAACGCAAGGATATGCAAAGTTACACACGGAGCTGAAGTCGTCAGATCCGTTGGACATCAGGCTATACCACATGCGAAGCATATTTTACAGCAGTGTGCCACAGGTGTAAAGTGCATTAGCATTGACTAGATTATTGACTCTAGTGCAAGTGGGAGTCTGTAGGAGATATTCCCTAAAGGCAATAATAAATGTTATTGATTATCTCCCTGTTCATAATTAGGTTTATGTTCCATGCTATAACTGCTATGGTTCTCGAGTCTGCAATAACCACGAGGCTCGGAGGAAGACTCATATGCACGTGTGGAATAATAAACGGTAAAATGTATTCATAGTCTGGTCTCTAAGACTGGCTCAAGTATTGCATGAGGATCCTATTTTCCTGATCATGGGCATGGCTATGCCGGCAATTTTGAGGGCACAATGTTAGAAGAACATTTGTGTTGAATCGACCCGAATTGATGTTATGCTATGAGATACATTCGTCACTAGTTAAATGGTTTATAACATAGAGATGGTTAACGTTTGCATGATTCCTCAGACCATGAGAGTATCGAGTTTCTTCATGCTTGATTCATGAACTTTGGGGTTTGTCAAACGTCATCCGTTACTGGATGGCTATTACGGCGGCTTACGGGTCATGGGAAAGTATGTCAAGTAACTTGATAGCTTAAGATTGGGATTTGCTCCTCCGACGATGGAGAGATATCTCTGGGCCCTCTCGGTGTTACGGTATCCATCATCGTCTGGCCAGACACTTTGTGATTTGATCACGGGGATGCCGGAACACGGGAACGAGAAAAGAGAACAATACCGGTAACAAGGTAACTGGCATAGTGGAAAAGTTGTTGATCCACGGGGATGCCAACATGTCTCACCTCGGGTATTTGTAACATATCGCGAAGCAACAGGAATAGCACACGGCAACTGGAGGTTCACTCAAATATTCATTCGTGTGGTTATAGGAGTCAATATGGGTGTCCACGGCTCCGATGTTGATCATTGATCGGAAGGGGTTCCAGGTCATGTCTATACTTCACCGAACCTATAGGGTCACACGCTTAAGGGTCATCTATCTGCTGAATACTAGACAGGGAGTCTGAGAGAAAATCACCGGAAAAGTTTCGGACACCGGAAAAGTTTCGGACAGCGGAAAAGTTCCGCAGAGAGAACACCGGAACAGTTTCGGTAAAACTGAAAAGTTGTTTCAGGGGATACCATTAAGTCAAATTGGTTTTGGCACATGCCTGATAATTCTTGGAGGGTGCCAGAATCATTCTGGAAACTTCTGGGAATTTTCCGGAAGAAAAACCGGAAATGTTCCGGAGCTGCCGGAACCGCTTCGGATGCTTTTCGCAGATGAAAATCACTAATCCGGAATTGTTCCGGAACGCATTGAAAATTATTTTAGTGGGTACTGGAAATGTTCTAAGCCCACATTAATATTTTCAGTTCGAACGGACGCTGAAAAATGTCGTCGTGAATAGTGAAAGTGCTTTTTGGATTACTTTTTGGAAAGCCAATCTTTTAGGCTTTTGCTTGAAAGATCTTGGGATGTGACATGGATGGATAGGACCCCTTTTGAAGGGGCCCTACTAGGGGTGGCCGGCCACATGGGGGCTCCTCCATGGAGCCCCCACTTGTTCCTTGGTTTCACCTTTAGGTCCTTGGGAAGGACTCCTTTTCATGTGGGTTTTGGGTTTTCTTGTAAAACCACCCTACCCCTTGGGTTTCCTATAAAAGGAGGAGAGGGGGCTGCCCAAACCATCATCCCTTGCTCTCATACACATGCCATTTGATGTTATCTGGCTTCTCTCTCCCTCCCAGCGAAATAGTTTCGTAGAGTCGAAAGGCTGTCTGGGTTCCGGTGAGAACTAGTTCTGGACGGCGAAGCCCTGCCGGATAGATGACACCGTATGTGTGCAACTCTGTAGAGAGATCGTAGTTTCGGTCTTAGTTCGAGAGTGCCTCCCGAAGGGCTGCCCGAGTGACTGTCCGAGTTTTGAAGGTCCTCCCGAAGTGCTGTCCGAGTGACTGTCCGAGTTTCGATGGTCCTCCCAAAGGGCTGTCCGTGACACCGTCCGGGGGACTGTCCGACCGCCTCCCGGAGGGCTGTCCGAGGGGCGGATGAGGGTATACATCCTCGCGGTTGGGAGGTTGTAAATCCTAGCTGCGGGGATCTGCACCGCCGATCGTCATCGACTCTACTTCCGCTGCGCTACGAGTCGGGAACGAAAAAGATCAAACCTTGTATGCAGTCTCCATAGTGGTCCTGGGCTGGTGCGTAGGTCGGAAATTTTTTGTTTTCTGCTGCGTTACCCTACAGTGGCATCATGAGCCGTGCTATGCGTAGATGCAGGTTGCGATCTAGAATACATAGAGATGTATGGGTGTTGCACAATATAATTAGGTAGTAGATGAGTTCTATTACTGAAAATTATTTGTGCGGGTAGCAGATGAAATCTGTTACCCGATGTTCTTGTTGCTTCCCTGGAATTTGCATATTTCTGATCTTGATAACGGAATGGTGGAGTTTCAATGTTCTAGCAATCCGCGATCCTGATTGATCAACGAAGTGCTAACAGTTCATTGAATTCCACTGTAGTTAAAAAGAAAGATGAAATTTCGCAGACGAAAGGGCAATGCAGATATGATCTGCACGGGGGTCATGCGTATGACGAAGTTCAGTATGGGGCTCGAGATTTTATTATCTCGTGTTTCATACACCCCGCAATGTTAATCTAGCGACTAGGATTATCATGCTTGATGATGGACGTTGGTAGCTTCGGGAGGCATTCTTCTATGTGAGGAATGTCGACCCGGCGCGGGACTACATCCGGCTGCCGCCCTTCGTCAACGTCCCGTCCTCGGGGGCGAACTGGACGAACGACGTGGCGCTCGAGGGGCTCACGGGGATGCTGGGCCGGCTTCAGACCATGAGGAGCGGGGAAGGGCTGGTTGCGGCTGACCTGGTGGCCGCCTTCATCGATCGCCGGGTGCTTCCCCTGCAGCAGAGGCCGCACTGGATATGCGACATGGGGGGCCGGCACGACCCGTGCCGGCTGTCAACCTTTGAGCTGACGCCGGCTCAGGTGGCGGAGTGGGTGAACTCCATCACCGACTTCAAGCTGGCGACGCGCACGTGGCACTTCGGCAAGCTGCCGTACTACCGGTTCGACCCGGTGCCCCTGGTATGCTTCGCTGCGAACATCTTTACTCTTTCCCATTTTTCCTTTCCCGGCCTCCGTGCTCATGCGTCAAGCTGACCGCAGCGATTTGTGCGACAGAACATGCCGGACGGCCCGCACCCCCAAGTATTCGCAGCGGATCGTGCTGAATCCGATCCGGAGCACTTCGAGTTGGGAGAGGCGTTGAGGAAGAGGTCGAGTCCTCTTGGGAGGTCGAGGCGGACGGAACGATAGGCGACCCGAAAGCCAGCAGGTCCAGGGCGGCTGGTGAGTTCAACTCCAAACCCACAATCAGAGATTGGACTGATGATGATGACGATGACGATGACGTGTGGATCTTGGACGCACCTCCCCCACAGCTCGAAGGGAGCCACGGGGAAGGAGCGAGGAGCAGCCAGCCAGAGGCCGGACGAGCGACGCCTCTCGACGGGAGAAGAGGCCTGCTGCGGGGCAGCCATCGGCGCCCCAGCCGGCTCGGAAGAGGGTGCGCGCGACCGTCGTGAAGCCGCCGCCCTGGGCCAAGCGGCCCCTTCCCGTGGTTGCTGGGTAAGTATTTTCCTCGGGCCCTCTAGGTCGTTTTCTTTCTTGTGTCGAGGCGGTCAGCACCTGAGGATTTTTCTCCCTCCAACCGCAGTGAGGCCCTAGAACTCCAGGACACGGGTTCGGCTGCCGATCCGGTGGACGCCGCCAGTCGGCAGGCCCTGGAGCACGCGGCCATGGTGCGGGAGGAGAAGAGGCAGCTCGCCGAAGTGCGGGCCGCGAAGGGGACAACGAGGGGCGCGCATTCGCGCTCGGCGGCGTCGAGCGACGGGGGACGAAGACGGTGTTTGGACCCGGCTCACACCACGGAGTCGGTGGCGGAGTCGGCCCGGGCGTCGAGACCGCCATCAGGCGAGCCGCGGGAGCCGGCGCTGGAGACGGCCCAGCCTTCAGTGGAGGCGGCCCGGCCGGGCGGACGCGGTCCTCGAGCCGGAGGTCGCGGTCCCCGTGCCAGCCAAGGAGGCGGCCCAGCTGACGGAGCCAACCGCAACTCCATCTCTAGTCAAGTCGGTCGTGGTGGAGGGGCTTGTTGCCCCGGCCGTGCCGGAGACGGCGCTTGGAGGAGGGAGCGGGCAGGCCGTTCCAGCCGTCGAGGCGAGCCGGCAGGCGGCGGAGCCGACCGCGCTGGTCACAGGGGAGCTTGGGACTGGTTCCCGCACCCTCGTGGTTGCCGCCAACTCACCGTCAGCCGGCACCGTGGCGGAGGCAGGGTCGAGCGGTGGAGCGGGTCGCACGAGGAGGAGCATGGTGGATGTGCTCAGGGACTGGGGGGCATTGGCCCGTGGACCACCTGCCCCATCTCAGCCGGCTGGCGAGCAGACCCTTGTGCCCGGAGAGCCGGGCCGCATCATGGCTTATTGCCATGAAGGGTTGACCAGGTTTGCCGAGGCCACCGAGAGTATCTTTCGGCGCGTGGAGGAGGCGGTAGAGGTGAGACTCCTTAACTTGCTCTATTTTTTCAGTGGGGGCGCGCGAGCGCACCCACTGAGTGTAGCCCCCGAGATTCGGGCCGGCTGTCCGACCGCGTGGCGGCCGGGTTGAATCTTTTTCTTAAGTGGTTCGATATTCCATCTCTTGGTGCGTGGCAGGCTGAGAACGCCAGGCGGCAGAAGCTCCTTGACGAGGCGGTCGCCATCCACAACAAGGGCAAGGCTGGCTACTACCAGGCCCAGGAGGAGTTGAGGAAGGCGCGAGGTACGAGCGTTCCAGTGGGGGCGCGTGAGCGCACACACTGGGTGTAGCCCCCGAGAATCGGGCCGGCTGCGTGGCAGCCGGCTCGAATCTTCCGTGTCTAGCGAACTCAGGTTGACTCTTCTGCAGAGGAGCTGGCCAGTCTAACCCAGATCCGGCAAAAGCGGGACGAGGTGGCCTCCGAGCGGGACCGGCTGGCGCGGGACCTCCAGGCGGTCACGTAGGAGCGGGACCGGCTGGGCGGTCTGGTGGTTGACGGCCAGTCGGCGCGGGAGCACCTTACTGCGGAGCTGCAGAAGGAAGTGGCGGCCAAGGAGGAGGTCGTCAAGCAGGCGGCCGACGCCAATCAGCGGGCCACAGTCCTCCAGGACGAGGTGGCTCGCCTCAGGGGCGAGCTTGGGAGGCGTGATACTGCCCTCGCCCAGGCGGAGAAGTCGCTGGAGGAGGAGCAAAGCCTGAGCCTCAAGTTCAGGCTTGAACTGGACGGTGCCTTTCAGCGTGAGTGTTTTTGACTTTGAGTCTGCTCTTCTTTGTTGGCTGTCTTGGCTTGTTTCCTGATTTTCTCTTCTTCGATCGATTTCCGGATACCCAGCGCCGTGCCGAGCGGGCCGTGGCAGAGCATCGGGAGTGCTTCGGGCGGCGCGGGCAGGAGATTGACGCGGATGAGGGTTGGAGCCTGCCGGAGATCACGCTGGCCACCGAGAACCGGCTGCTCTTCCTGCAGCGTTGCATAGACCGGCTCCATGCAGCCGGCCTGGGGGTTCTTTCGGCCCTCTGGCCGGACCACAAGATCCCTGATGGCCGCGTGGCGCTGTGCCTTGAGCACGCGGTGGCGCGGCTCGACCCCTGGAAGGCCTCCACGGCCCGCTCTGGGGCGCAGATGTCCCTTCGGTTAGTCATGTCGTGGTATTGCGGCATCGACTTGGACCGGCTGGCCACAATGCGTCAAGTCCCCGAGGAGGAGCGGGTTGCTCGTGAGAGCGCCCTCGTCCGTTGGGCCGGCGTACTTGCCTCTTACGTCGACCCAGACGAGTTCTTGTCGGCGCTTGGTGAGGATGGCGAGCCGATCGTGCAGGATTCTTTCGGCATTCCCGAGGGGCCCGAAGACGGGGAGGTTGCAGGTGAGAGCACCGACTCCAGCGATGGGAGCGACACTGATGGCACCGCGGCCACGGAGGCGGATCCGAAGACGGAGACCACCACCGGGCAGTCTGTCGAGCATGCTGGCAGCGCTCCTAAGGCCTAAGCGGCCCTGTGCTTGTCGTATCTTTTCTCTTGTTGTAAGACTGTTAGGAGGCGTTTCCACCCACTGGTGGTGTATTGTAAAGAATCTTTGGCCTGTGGCCTCAACCCTTATGCTTTTAAATTTGCTTGGAATGGTAAGTGCTAGCGTGCCGGTTAGACCTTTGCTTTTTGCGTTCCGACTCTTATCTTTTGCTGGGTTCCTTCCGGCTTCCGCCCAGCCTGCCAGCCAACTGGGAGTCGGACTGGGACAGGGACGGGGCATTGTCCTTGAAAAAAAACACGCAAACTTTAGAGTCGTCCGGCTCGAGCTGGGGTGAACGGAAAGAGGCCGCAGAACGAATGGTCCGGCTAGACTTAGCCGGCCACTACTCCGCGGGCAAGTTCTTTCCGTCCCAGGGTCCCGCCAGCCGGACAGCCAGGAGCCGGTCTGTGGCTGGGGGGGGGGGGGGGGGGTTAGACGAGTCGGCGATCCCCCGGGTCTGGGGAGTCGGACCCAGGTGCTTTGCTTGAGGAGCGATAGGTCTTGATGAAATTGAAAAGGGTGTGCCCCAAGTGCCGGCCTGGGACACCAATTGCATTCATTAAGCTCCAACAGGAGGGGAAGATACAAACATACACTGGCTCTTTCTAGCAGTAGAACGGACGAAGGAGCGTTGCGTTCCACGAACGCTCCAACTCTTCGCTGGAGGCATCTCTCTTGCGCTTCTGTGACTTCTGCGCGTCTATCAGGTAGTACGCTTTGTTGTGCAGTGCCTTGCTGATGATGAATGGGCCCTCCCATGGGGAGGACAGCTTGTGCTGGCCAGCAGTTCCCTGGATCCGCCTGAGCATCAGGTCTCCCTCGCGGAAGGAGAGGGGCCGGATCCGCTTGTTGTGGTAGTGCCGGAGCTTCTGCTGGTAGATGGCCGTTCGGCTCAGGGCCAGCTCGCGTGCTTCTTCGAGTAGGTTGACACCGTCTTCTCTCGCCTCCTTTGCATCCGCCTCTGTGTACAAGGTGACGCGAGGCGAGTCGAACTCAATGTCCGTGGGGATGACTGCCTCGGACCCGTACACAAGGAAGAAAGGAGTGAAGCCGATCGACCAGTTGTGAGTGGTCCTGAGGCTCCATAGGACGGTCGGTAGCTCTTCGATCCAGTAGCCGGCCGACCGCACGAGTGGTGCCACAAGCCGAGGCTTGCTGGCCAGGATCAGGCCGTTCGCCCTTTCTGCTTGGCCCTTTGATTGTGGGTGAGCAGAAACGCGCCATCGCGCCCGTAGCGAAATTGGTGCCGTTGTCCGTGATGATGTTGTGGGGGACGCCATAGCGGACCGTGATGTCCTTGATGAACCGGACGGCCGTGGGGCCGTCCAGTTTCATGATGGGCCTGGCCTCAATCCACTTGGTGAATTTGCCGACGGCCACCAGCAGATGTGTCATGCCGCCTCATGCGGTCTTGAACGGCCCCACCATGTCCAGCCCCCATACGGCAAAGGGCCACGAAAGCGGGATAGTCTGGAGGGTTGTAGCCGGCAGGTGGCTCTGCATGCTGAAGCGCTGACATCCCTCACACTTGTCAACCAGCTGCTTCGCTTCCTATAAGGCCGTCGGCCAGTAGAAACCGTGGCGGAACGACTTGGCCACGAGGGTCCTTGAGGTGGCGTGATGCCCGCACTCACCCTGGTGGATGTCTTGGAGGATCTCTTGGCCCTTCTCCGGTTCGACGTAGTGCTGGAACACGCCTGTTGCGCTGCGGTGGACCAGCTCGTGGTTGATGATGTTGTAGGCAGGGGACCGGCGCTGGATCTGCCGGGCCTTGTCCTCATCTGGGGGGAGCTCGCCTCGCAGGAGGAAAGCCAAGATAGGCTGGACCCACGAGGAGGCCGAGACGGGGACTAGCGAGCTAGAGGCCAGGAGCAGCCGGAGCCCCCGGGCCTGCCGCCGGAGCCCCCGAGCCCGGCTGGCCAGTCCCCGGGTCCCGCTCGCCAGTCCACGGGACTAAGGTGGCGGAGGGTGCGACGACCGCCATCAGGACGGCCGCGGGGTCAGAGCCGGCTGCCGCGGAGGCGGCAGTGGTTGGAGCCCGCGTGGCGGGTGGAGCCCCCGGGCCTGTCGAGGAACCGGTGGGGTCCGCGGGCACGAAGATTGATTCTGACTCGGCGGAGGGCTTGATCGATGGCTTGGACAGCCGTTCGAGGGAGACGCCGGCTGGGAGAGCCTGGCGGGTTGAGCCGATTTGCGCCAGAGTGTCTGCCGCCTCATTGTCCGCTCGGGGGACATGGTGGAACTCGCAGCCCTCGAAGGAGTCGGTGAGCTGCTGGACGAGGAAGCGGTAGCTGGCCATGTTGGTGTCCCTGGCGTCCCATTCGCCAGAGACTTGCTGCACCACGAGGTCCAAGTCGCCGAAGCAGAGGATGCGTCGGATGCCGATTTCCTTGGCGAGCCGGAGGCCGTGGACGAGTGCCTCGTACTCAGCCACGTTATTGGAGGAGGCGAAGAGGATCTGGAGCGCGTACTTGAGTTGGTCCCTTTTCGGGGACGACAAGACGATGCCGGCTCCCAATCCGGTCCGCATCTTCGAGCCGTCGAAGTGCATGCGCCAGTGCGTGGAGTCCGGAGGCGGCGGCATGAACTGGGTCTCTGCCAAGTCAACGAGGAAGTCGGCCATCGTCTGCGACTTGATGGCAGTGCGTGGCTCGTACTGAATCTCGTAGTCGGCGAGGGCGATGGTGATACGTCTCCAACGTATCTATAATTTTTGATTGTTCCATGCTATTATATTATCTGTTTTGGATGTTTTATATGCATTAATATGCTATTTTATATTATTTTTGGGACTAACCTATTAATCTAGAGCCTAGTGCCGGTTTCTGTTTTTTCCTTGTTTTTGAGTATTGCAGATTAGGAATATTAAACGGAGTCCAAACGGAATAAAATCTTCGGAATGATTTTTCTTGGACCAGAAGAAACCCAGCAAACTTGGAGATGAAGGCAGGAGAGCCGCCGTGTGGCGATAAGCCACAGGGGCACGCCCTAGGGGGGGGCGCCCCCCTGGCTTGTGGCCCCACGGCAGCCCTCCTAACCCTATTCTTCGGCCTATAAATTCCCAAATATTCCCTGGATACAAAAAGAGAGCCACGAAAATACTTTTCCGCCGCCGGAAGCCTCTGTTCCCGTGAGATCCAATCTTGGAGCCTTTTCCGGTAATCTACCGGAGGGGGATTCGATCACGGAGGGCATCTACATCAACTCCATTGCCCCTCCGATGATGCGTGAGTAGTTTACCACAGACCTTCGGGTCCATAGCTAGTAGCTAGATGGCTTCTTCTCTCTCTTTGTTCTTCAATACCATGTTCTTCATGATCTTCATGGAGATCTATCTGATGTAATACTCTTTTGCGGTGTGTTTCTCGAGATCCGATGAATTGTGGGTTTATGTTCAGATTATCTATGGATATTATTTGAATCTTCTCTGAATTCTTATATGCATGATTTCATATCTTTGCAAGTCTCTTTGAGTTATTGGTTTGGTTTGGCCAACTAGATTGGTAATTCTTGCAATGGGAGAAGTGCTTAGTTTTGGGTTCAATCTTGCGGTGTCCTCACCTAGTGACAAAGTAGGGGTAGCGCGGCACGTATTGTATTGTTGCCATCGAGCATAAAAAGATGGGGTTTTCATCATATTGCTTGAGTTTATCCCTCTACATCATGTCATCTTACCTAATGCGTTACTCTGTTCTTCATGAACTTAATACTCTAGATGCAGGCAGGAGTCGGTCGATGTGTGGAGTAATAGTAGTAGATGCAGAATCGTTTCGGTCTACATGACACGGACGTGATGCCTATATGCATAATCATTGCCTTGGATATCTTCATAATTATTCGCTTTTCTATCAATTGTTCGACAGTAATTTGTTCACCCACCGTATTATTTTCCTTCATGAGAGAAGCCTCTAGTGAAACCTATGGCCCCCGGGTCTATTTTCCATATTATACTTTCAGATCTAAAACCAAAAATACCAAAAATATCTCGCTGTCTTATGTTTACTTTTGTTTTACTTTCCGTTCTAGCAATCTATTATATCTATCTCTATCAGATCTCGTCCTTGCAAATAACCGTGAAGGGATTGACAACCCCTTTATTGCGTTGGGTGCAAGTGTTTGATTATTTGTGTAGGTACATCTATTGGGGACTTGCTTGTATCTCCTACTAGATTGATACCTTGGTTCTCAACAACTGAGGGAAATACTTATCTACTTTGCTGCATCACCCTTTCCTCTTCAAGGGAAAACCAACGCATGCTCAAGAAGTAGCAAGAAGGATTTCTGGCGCCGTTGCCGGGGAGATCTACATCAAGCCTACCAAGTACCCATCACAAACTCATCTCTTTCATTTACATTATTTGCCATTTGCCTCTTGTTTTCCACTCCCCTATTCTAAAACGATATTCAGAAAATACCAAAAATATTTGCCTTTTTATTCGCCCTTCTTTCGTTCATCTTTTTGTTTGCTTTTTGTTTGCTTGTGCGCTAGATCTTTTCGTTGCCCTCATGTCTAAATCTGGGGAGGTTTTCATTGAAAAGGATAGTAATAATCTTGAAGGGAATTTTGACAATCGTGCTAATAATGACTCTCATGAGGAACCTACTATCATGCATACAAAAAAATTCAGCATAGGTAGCGGTAGTATTATTGGAAAAGGTGTTATTCAAGATTTCTTTACTTGTGATGGTACGCTACCTACCTTAGGAGGGTCTATTCTCAATAAAACTAATAGTCTTGCGGATGCCATAACACTTCTAATAATTGAACTTGAGAGGCAATTCGTTCATATGCATCCTTGCATACAAAGGATTTTTCTTGAGTTCTCTAATATTCAGTATTCTTCTGTTAAGCGTGCCGCCACTATATTTCTAGCCCACGAGTTTAGATTCATAATGAAAGAGGCTAGTGAAATCTTTGCTCATTATAAAATTAATGGTGGATGTCCCCCCATAGAGGAGATCCTTTTTAATCAAGAAGAAATAATGAGATTGCAATCTCCGGATTATGTTGCCTATAATGAAAATTTGAGAAAAAGGGTCCCTATCGAGGTTTTGATTGATAAGATTTCTGAACTCAATGATAATTTTGCTATACAAAACAACGGATTAGAGTTCATATTAAGAGATAGACTTATGACTTTCCACCAAAGGAAAGCTTACAATGATGAATTGATTATACACTATAGGGGGCCGAAGGAGGAACCTATCCCTCCCGCACTAGATCTCAAGGATCCTTATCCTATTAAATTTAGCCCTTTTGATTATTTTTGCTTGCCACAAAGAAAGCTTGCTGCTGAAAGAAGGGAGTATGAGATGAGCATGGATGATCTCCCTTACTATTATGAAAAGACTTAGATCTATTGCGTTATGCCTAGCTAGGGGCGTTAAACAATAGCGCTTGTTGGGAGGCAACCCAATTTTATTTTTATGATTTTGTTTTTGCTTCTGTTTTTGAGTGTTTCATACATTATTACCTCTGTAGTAATTGTGTTTTCTTGTTTAAATTAGTGTTTGAGCCAAGTAAGACCTTTGGGATGGTCTACGGTGTTTGTGATTTGATTTTGCTGAAAAACAGAAACTTTTGCTCTCAGTCCAGGAATTTTGTAAATTCACTGGAACGTTATTTTGATATGAAATTTTTACACAATATTTATATACAAATTTCCCTGATTTTCCTAATTTTTCAGAATTTTTGGACTTACAGAAGTATTCGAAGTCTATAGATTTCTACAGACTGTTCTGTTTTAGACAGATTCTGTTTTCTTTGTGTTGTTTGCTTATTTTGATGTATCTATGGGTTGTATCAGGCGGTATGAACCATGGAGAAGTTGGAATACAGTAGATATTACACCAATATAAATAAATAATGAGCTCACAACAGTACCTAAAGTGGTGATTTATTTTTCTTATACTAACGGATCTCATGAGTTTTCTGTTGAGTTTTGTGTTGTGAAGTTTTCAAGTTTTGGGTAAAGATTTGATGGACTATGGAATAAGGAGTGGCAAGAGCCTAAGATTGGGGATGCCCAAGGCACCCCAAGCCATATTCAAGGATACCAAAAAGCCTAAGCTTGGGGATGCCCCGGAAGGCATCCCCTCTTTCGTCTTCAATCCATCGGTAAATTTACTTGAGGCTATATTTTTATTCACCACATGATATGTGTTTTGCTTGGAGCGTCTTGTATGATATGAGTCTTTGCTTTTTAGTTTTTAGTTTGCCACAATCATCCTTGCTGCACACATTTTTTGAGAGAGACATGCTGAATCGTGAATTTATTAGAATACTCTATGTGCTTCACTTATATCTTTTGAGCTAGGCAATGTTGCTCTAGTACTTCACTTATATCTTTTTAGAGCACGGTGGTGTTTTATTTTATAGAAATTATTGAACTCGCGTACCTCATTTATATTATTTTGAGAGTCTTTAAACAGCATGGTAATTGGTTTAGGTTATGAATTTAGTCCTAATATAATGGGCATCCAAGAGGGATATAATAAAAACTTTCATATTAAGTGCATTGAATACTATGAGAAGTTTGATTCCTTGCATATAGTTTTGAGATATGAAGATGGTAATATGAGAGTCATGCTAGTGAGTAATTGTGAATTGGAATAAATACTTGTGTTCAAGTTTGTGATTCCCGTAGCATGCACGTATGATGAACCGTTATGTAACGAAGTCGGAGCATGATTTGTTTAATGATTGTCAACCTTTGTGTGAGGGTCGGGAGCGCGCGATGGTTAAGTCCTACCAACCTCTCCCCTAGGAGCATGCGTCTAATGCTTTGTTTCGATAACTAATAGACTTTTGCAATAAGTATGTGAGTTCTTATGACTAATGTTGAGTCCATGGATTATACGCACTCTCACCCTTCCACCTTTGTAGCCTCTCTAGTACCACGCAATTTTCGCCGGTGCATCAAACCCACCTTCCTCAAAACAGCCACCATATATTTTCCTTGAAACAGCCACCATACCTACCTATTATGGAATTTCCATAGCCATTCTGAGATATATTGCCATGCAACTTCCACCGTTCCGTTTTTCATGACACGCACCATCACTTTCATATTGCATATAGAGTCATATTTTGTTCTAGGTATCGAGTTGTAATTTTCTTTTTGAGTTGTAAGTACAAAAAAGTGTGATGATTTTCATTACTAGAGCATTGTCCCATGAGAGAAAAGGATGATGGAATCTATGAATCCCTCACAAGTTGGGATGAGTCTCCGGACTTTACAAATAATAAAAGAGGCCAGCGAGGCCCAAATAAAAAAAAGAGGCCAAAGATGCCCACCAAAATAAAAAAAATGAGAGAAAGAGAGAAGGGACAATGCTACTATCTTTTTCCACACTTGTGCTTCAAAGTAGCACCATGATCTTCATGATAGAGAGTCTCCTATTTTGTCAATTTCATATAACTAGTGGAGTTTTTCATCTTATGCACAACCACTTAGTTTTCTTTTTGAGCTTTCATACACTTATAGCTCTAGTGCATTCGTTGCATGGCAATCCCTACTCACTCACATTGATATCTATTGATGGGCATCTCCATAGCCCGTTGATACGCCTAGTTGATGTGAGACTATCTTCTCCTTTTTCCTTGCAACCTCCACCATATTCCATTCCACCTATAGTGCTATATCCATGGCTCACGCTCATGTATTGCGTGAGAGTTGAAAAGGTTTGAGAACATAAAAAGTGTGAAACAATTGCTTCGCTTGTCATCGGGGTTTTGCATGATTTAGATACTTTGTGTGGGGAAGATGGAGCATAGCCAGACCATATGATTTTGTAGGGATAACTTTCTACGGCCATGTTATTTCGAAAGGACACGATTGCCTTGTTAGTATGCTTGAAGTATTACTGTTTTTATGTCAATATTAGACTTTTGTTTTGAATCTTATGGATCTGAATATTCATGCCACAATAAAGAATATTACATGGATAAATATGTTAGGTAGCATTCCACATCAAAAATTCTGTTTTTATCATTTACCTACTCGAGGACGAGCATGAATTAAGCTTGGGGATGCTTGATACGTCTCCAACGTATCTATAATTTTTGATTGTTCCATGCTATTATATTATCTGTTTTGGATGTTTTATATGCATTAATATGCTATTTTATATTATTTTTGGGACTAACCTATTAATCTAGAGCCTAGTGCAAGTTTCTGTTTTTTCCTTGTTTTTGAGTATTGCAGATTAGGAATATTAAACGGAGTCCAAACGGAATAAAATCTTCGGAATGATTTTTCTTGGACCAGAAGAAACCCAGCAAACTTGGAGATGAAGGCAGGAGAGCCGCCGTGTGGCGATAAGCCACAGGGGTACGCCCTAGGGGCGGGGGGGCGCCCCCCTGGCTTGTGGCCCCACGGCAGCCCTCCTAACCCTATTCTTCGGCCTATAAATTCCCAAATATTCCCTGGATACAAAAAGAGAGCCACGAAAATACTTTTCCGCCGCCGGAAGCCTCTGTTCCCGTGAGATCCAATCTTGGAGCCTTTTCCGGTAATCTGTCGGAGGGGGATTTGATCACGGAGGGCATCTACATCAACTCCATTGCCCCTCCGATGATGCGTGAGTAGTTTACCACAGACCTTCGGGTCCATAGCTAGTAGCTAGATGGCTTCTTCTCTCTCTTTGTTCTTCAATACCATGTTCTTCATGATCTTCATGGAGATCTATCTGATGTAATACTCTTTTGCGGTGTGTTTGTCGAGATCCGATGAATTGTGGGTTTATGTTTAGATTATCTATGGATATTATTTGAATCTTCTCTGAATTCTTATATGCATGATTTCATATCTTTTCAAGTCTCATCGAGTTATTGGTTTGGTTTGACCAACTAGATTGGTAATTCTTGCAATGGGAGAAGTGCTTAGTTTTGGGTTCAATCTTGCGGTGTCCTCACCCAGTGACAAAGTAGGGGTAGCGAGGCACGTATTGTATTGTTGCCATCGAGCATAAAAAGATGGGGTTTTCATCATATTGCTTGAGTTTATCCCTCTACATCATGTCATCTTACCTAATGCGTTACTCTGTTCTTCATGAACTTAATACTCTAGATGCAGGCAGGAGTCGGTCGATGTGTGGAGTAATAGTAGTAGATGCAGAATCGTTTCGGTCTACATGACACGGACGTGATGCCTATATGCATAATCATTGCCTTGGATATCTTCATAATTATTCGCTTTTCTATCAATTGCTCGACAGTAATTTGTTCACCCACCGTATTATTTTCCTTCATGAGAGAAGCCTCTAGTGAAACCTATGGCCCCCGGGTCTATTTTCCATATTATACTTTCAGATCTAAAACCAAAAATACCAAAAATATCTTGCTGCCTTATGTTTACTTTTGTTTTACTTTCCGTTCTAGCAATCTATTATATCTATCTCTATCAGATCTCGTCCTTGCAAATAACCGTGAAGGGATTGACAACCCCTTTATTGCGTTTGGTGCAAGTGTTTGATTATTTGTGTAGGTACATCTATTGGGGACTTGCTTGTATCTCCTACTGGATTGATACCTTGGTTCTCAACAACTGAGGGAAATACTTATCTACTTTGCTGCATCACCCTTTCCTCTTTAAGGGAAAACCAACGCATGCTCAAGAAGTAGCAGATGGCCCACTTGGCAATTCTGTCGGTGGCGTCCCGACCGCTCATGATCTCGCCAATTGGCGTCGTGCTTACCACGGTGATGGTGTGCTCCTGGAAGTACTGCTTGACCTTCTTGGCGGCGAAGTATATGCCGTAGCACATCTTCTGGTAGTGGGGGCAGTTCTGCTTGGAGGCGGAGAGGGCCTCGCTGAGGTAGTAGACGGGGCACTAGACCGGCAGTGCTTTGCCCTCCTCCGGCCGCTCCACTACAAGGGTGACGCTAATCACGCGCGTGGTTGCCACGATGTACGCGAGCAAAGGCTCCTTCTCAGCCGGCGCGGCCAAGACGGGCGCGCTGGAGAGGGAACGTTTGAGGTCGTGGAACGCGTCGTCCGCCTGGTCGGTCCATTCGAACTTGGTGGTTTTCTTCATGAGTTGGTAGAGGGGCAAGGCCTTCTCGCCCAGCCGGCTGACGAATCGGCTGAGCGAGGCCAGGCAGCCGGCAAACTTCTACACGTCGCGGAGTTTGGCCGGCTTGTGCATGCGCTCGATGGCCCTGATCTTCTCCGGGTTGGCTTCGATGCCGCGCGCGGACATGAAGAAACCCAGGAGCTGGCCGGCTGGTATGCCGAAAACGCACTTCTCCGGATTGAGCCGGACCTTGTACTCGCGCAGGTTGGAGAAGGTTTCCCGGAGGTTGTCAAGGAGGTTGAAATGCTTCTTGGTTTTGAAGACGATGTCGTCCACGTAGACGTGGACGTTCCGGCCGATCTGGGGCAGGAGGCACTTCTGCATGCAGTGCTGGAAGGTGGCGCCTACGTTCTTCAAGCCGAAGTACATGGTGATGTAGCGGTAGGCCCCGAAAGGGGTGATGAACGAGGTCTTCAGCCGGTCGGCCGGGTCCAGCTTGATCTGGTGGTAGCCGGAATAGGCGTTCAGGAAAGACTGCAGGTCGCAGCCGATCGTGGAGTCGATCACCTGATCGATCCGGGGCAGGGCAAATGGGTCCTTGGGACACGCCTTGTTCAGGCTGGTGTAGTTGATGCACATGCGCCAAGTTTTGTTCTTCTTCGGCACCAAGACTGGGCTGGCCAACCAGTCCGGGAGGAAAACTTCCATGATGATGCCAGCTGCGAGTAGCCGGGCAATCTCTTCTCCTATAGTACGCCGCTTCTCCTCGGAGAAACGGCGCAGGGGTTGCTTGACCGGCTTAGCATCTGGCCGCACATGAAGTTTATGCTCGGCGTACTTCCTCGGAACACCCGGCATGTCTTTTGGAGACCATGCAAAGATGTCCCGATTCTCACGGAGGAAGTCGACGAGCTCGCCTTCCTATTTGCTGCTGAGGTTGGTGCCAATGGTAACGCACTGCTTGGGGTTGGCCGGGTCGAGCGGCACCTGCTTGGTGTCTTTGGACGGCTGGAACGTCGCCTCACTGGCCGGCTGCTCGGTGGTCTGGGACACGAGCCGGTCGAGCTGCCGCCTCTCCTCCACGATCACCAGAGCCTTGGCCAGCCGGCTATTGTCGCGCACACACTCGGTCGACTTCTTGTAGTCGCCATCGATGGTGATGATGTCCTTGGGACCCGGCAGCTTGAGCTTGAGGTAGGCGTAGTGGAGCACTGCCATGAACTTGACGAGCGCCGGCCGGCCCAGCAGCACGTGGTAGGGACTCTTGAGGTCCACCACCTCGAACCACACCGGTTTGCGGTGGAAATGGCTCTTGTTGCCGAAGAAAACGTCAAGCCGGATCTTACCGATGGGGGAGCAGGACTGCCCCGGCACGATGCCGTGGAAGACCGTCCGGCTCGGCTGCAAGTCTTTCTCCTTGAGCCCAAGCTTGAGTAGCGTGTCGCGATAGAGGATGTTGATGCAGCTGCCCCCGTCGATCAGCACATGCAAGAAGCGGCAAGTGAGCCTCTCGGAGGCGATGGTGGGATCGAGGACAACGGTGTAGCTGCCGGGGTTTGGCATCACCGCCGGGTGGTCCGCCCGGCTCCCGGTAGCCGGCTTCTCGGACCAGTGCATGAACTGGGGGACCGAGGGCACAGTGGCGTTCACCTCATGCCGGCGCTAACGCTGGCTATGCTTGTCGGTTCCCTCGCTGGTGAAGATGACGTAGGCCCCGTCCTGGTCGGGGAACTGGTCATGGAGGCGGCCGTCGTTGGGAGCCTGGGCCGGTGGCGGAGCCGGAGCTGGTGCGGGCACTGGAGCGCGGGGAGCCGAAGGGGGAGGAGCCGGAAGGCCCTCGCCCCGGGCTAGCCGCTGCGAGAAGCTGCACTGCCGAAGCGTGTGTGTGGCCGGCTTCGCTCCGAAATGCATCTTGCACGGGGCGTCGAGCATCTGCTCGAAAGTGAGCTTGGGCAACCAAGTGTTCTTGCCGGTCCGCTGGCGCTGGCTGGAGGCCTGGGCAGCCGGCTGTTCCTCCTCGACGGAGGCGACCTGTTTGCTCCCGTAGCGGGGCTCCAGCTAGTCGACCTTCCGTTTGTTGTTCTGCTGCTGCCGGTTGTCGGCAGTCGGCCGCGGCACGCAGGCGGCGGGATGGCCTTGCCGGTTGCGCTGACCTTGATCCGCATAGCGGAGTCGGCCGTGGCGTACTTGTCCACCTTGGCCATGAGGTCCGCCAAGGTGGCCGGCTCCGAGCACATGAGCTTGTGTTTGAGGAGGGTGCCGTCCCGGCAGCCCTCGGAGAAGTACTGGATGGCCTGCACCTCGTGCACCCCTTCGCAGGAGTTGCGGAGCTCGGTCCACCGCGTGAGGTAGTCGCGAAGGGATTCCTTCGGCCCCTGGACGCACATGGCCAGCTAGCGGGGACGGCCGGGCTGCTTGTAGGTGCCGGTGAAGTTGCAGACGAACGCCTCTTCGAAGTCCGTCCAAGCGTTGATGCTACCGACCGGCAGGCTGTTAAGCCACGTCCGAGCCGATCCGATCAGCATGAGGGGAACGTAGCGCAGCGCGACGCGCTTGTTCCCCCTGGTGATGCCGACTGCGGTGGTGTAGTCGATCAGCCAGTCTTCCGGATTGGCTGTGCCGTTGTACTTCAAAGTATCGCGAGGAAGCGTGAAGCCGGTGGGAAACGGCTCGTCGTGGATCCGGGGGCCGAAGCACATCGGTCCGATCATACCCTCCTCCAGGAGGGCGGATTGCGCCAGTCGGTCGATGCGGGTCCGGGCGTCGTTCTCGCTCCGTGGAACGCACGGGCCGAGCCGGGCGGCGAGCTCGGGGCGAACGGTCAGGGCGGGCAAGTGCGCGCGCTCCCGCCACGGGGGCAGGGTGTGGGTGCGAGTACGCTGGCCGCCTCCAGCCGTGGCGTCGCCACGCCGGCTCGTGACCGCCGGCTGCTCGTTCCGCTGTTGGGAACGTCCGTTGCGAGATCCAGCGCCCCGCCGTCCGGAGCCGCGGGGGGAGGAAGCCTGCTGGGCCGGCTGGTGCTGGCCGGCGGTCGGCGGAGCGTCCCCTTCGGGGAAGGGAATTTCGGAGCCGGCGTTGGCGAGGTCGAGACGAGCCAGCTGGGCGTTGGCGGTGGCGATGAGGTCTTGGACGTGCCGCTCCTGCTGCTTACGCTCTTCGCCCTCCAGGTCGGCTAGGTCGGCGTAGGCCACCTGAGCGGCCCTCATGTTGGCCGCTGGTGTGTCATAGGTGGGGAGCCTGCCACCAAGGATCTCCGCGACCACGCGGCTGTGGTTGCGGACGTCTACGCGCAGGCTAGGCTCGTTGCCGGCGGGGGTAAGGCCATAGGCGGAGTTGTACTCGCTCTGCGCGGACTCCATGCGGCGCTTGGCGGTTGCGAACCCGGTTGCCTCCGCGAGCAGCAGCTGGCGAGGTACCTCCACCTCAGCCGTAGCTGCGGCCGGGTTGGTCGTAGGCGCGATGGGGGTGCTGAGGCCCCGGAGCACGGAGCCGAGGGGGTCGGAGGTGCCGGTGCCGGCGGCTGTGGCGGCCGCCTGCACCTCCGCCCTGGCGCGGCCGGTGCTCGTGGAGGAACCGGTCACCATTACCTCCGCGCAGACGCAAGTCATTAGTGTCGCCTGAGGCGATCGCGCCCACAAGTGAGGGCAGGTCGAGGCAGTCGAGCACCTCGTTAGGGTACTCGTCGGCAGCTGTCTCGTCGGCGAGGCGCAGCCTACCAAAGCGCTCGGTGAGGAGGTCGACGTCGGATGGAGCGTCGCCGCCGCGCGACTCGTCGGAGAGGTTAGTGGCGACGCCCGCAGGGTGAGCGGGAATGAGGTTCCGCGCCGCGGGAGCAAGCCCCACGAGCGTGCGGATCGGCCTGGACGCGGAGCGTCCAGGGGAGTTGGCGAAGGGTCCCGCCCGGAGCGTGACTCCGGCCGGCGTCGCGTACGGCCCCACGGTGGGCGCCAACTATCGTCGTTTTCTCACAACAGATGCCATGGGGTGACTTATCGAGAGTGGTTGGGGCCGAAGGACGCTGGTGGACTCTGGGAGTGGGATTGGGCAGAAGCGGTGGGGGACACGCGATGTACCCAGGTTCGGGGCCCTCTGTGGGAGGTAACACCCCTAGTCCTGCCTGCCTAGTGGATAGACTAAGGGAACTACAATGGTGCTCCTTGAGCTATTGGCTAGAGGAGGAAGAAGGGGCTAGCCGGCTCCTCCTGGCTCTCTACGTATGGGGGTGAGTGCAAGGTGGTGAGAATGCTTGCCCCGTGCATGAGGGGCCTTGGGGGCTTTTATAGGCCAACCCCTCGGCTTACAATATACATAAATAGTACTGCAAGGGGGGCGGCTGACAGCCTCTCTAGTCGGCCAGGGGTCCCACCAGCGGAGTCGTCCCGTCGCCTGTTGGGCCCGCCGGCTGCGTGGTCCCGTCAAGGGCTGGGGCCCGCTAGCCGACCGCTGCTATTGGCCCTTGCCCACCTGCCGCGGCACGGGCTGCATCTCGCGGCGTCGTCTTGCGGCAGCCGGCCGCTGTCTCCGGTACGGCCGGCTGCGCTGTAGCCACGCCGGGGCAGGTAATGGAGTGGACGGGGCCGTGGCCGCACGGTCGTGCCGCCCGGTCACGATTAGCCGCGATTAGCGGTACGACCGCCCGACCTGTAGCCACGCGCGCCCCTCCTTCAGCGGCCGATGTAGCCATGCGGGGTCTGTCAAGGGAGGCCGCGTCTTGTCGCCGCACGCGGGTACGGCGGAAGGAGACAGATGCCTGCCCGCTCGTTTGTCAGCGGATGGACCGGCCGCGGGACCGCCAGCCGGAGGCTGACTGGCCCCTGAGCAGCCGGCCCTGGGTCAGCTTGCCGGTCGTACGCCAGCCGGCCTTATGCCAGCCGGCTATGGACCGTAGGCCATGTAATCTTCAAAAAGGCTCGAACTCCCCCGCTTTGGCATACCTAGGGGTAATAACCCCATGAAGACAATTATTATCCTTTGCCGGTGCAAATTTGTCATTGTATTATTTTGTTCGTAGGTACATGTATACGATTTAAAAACAGGCGAAAAGTCAAGTTCTCAGCGAGGCACGAACAAAACAATGCTTACGTTGAGCGGGGCAATGGAATCACAAGCAAAATAGTTCCTCCGTCCAGGCGCATTAACCGCATGATAAACAGCGGGCCGGACGCCATTAATTTAGAAGTTGGGAGCGAGGCGAGCGGATGGTGGATGTCAAAGTCTTGCTTCCCAATGAGCCTGCACAGCAGATTGCTCTCATGTGTCCCGTCGAGCCTGCGTGGCGGACAACTCTCACGCGCCCTGTCGAGCCTGCGCGGCGGAAAGCTCGCACGCGTCTTGTCATCAAACAGCTGCACGCACGGCACCCCCATATGAAATAAAAAATAGTTGGACGCGTGGCAGCAAATGGTTATCGGAACGCAGACGATTCACGTAATGTAACCATTTGTGATAATAATGTGGCAACTATTTGTTCCAAAATGTCTAATTGCCTGTTATTGTGTGAGCCTTCTCAAATTCGAAAACGTATGGTACCAAGACCTATATGTGACGTGTCATGGCACCGGGATAAGTTTCATGAATTTCATACGAGTTTTGTATTTACAGGAATTCAAAAACCAAGATTCTCAATGATTGCGGCCAAGCTATCATGCCTAAATGTTTCTAGTTAATTCACATTCATTGCATGGGACATAAGCAAGCACCCAATGACACAAAAATGATTTTCCAAAAAAATTTCGTGCACTAGAGCATGTGCTTCTAGTGCAAAATTTGAATTACACATATTAAATCCCTAGAAAACTCAATTAATATATAAAAAGGGTCGAATTGGTGCACTAGAGGACGCATTGAATGTAGTTTCGCCCCCAAAGGTGACATGTTCCCTATCGAAATCACGAGGCTTCTTGCAGAAGCTTTGGCTTGTAAGATGCATGTCCCAATATTTGTCCCAAATTCGTCAAAAAAATAGCACGCGATATATGTGTCATGGCATGACACTAGGTAAGTTTCATGAATTTCAGACGAGCTTTGGATTCTCGAGGATTTAAAAACCAAGATTCTCAATGTTTGCGGCCTAGTCACGACGCCAAGATGTTTGTAATTCATTCACCTTCAGTGCATGTGATCTAAACAGGGACCCAAGGACACAAAAATGGTTTTTAATCCATTTTGGTTCCCTGGAACATGTGCTTGTAGTTCAAATTTTAGTTCTTCACATTAAGTGCCTAGCAAAATCAATGTCGTTTCGACCACAAAGGTGACATGTTCCCTATCAAAACCACGAGGTTTCTCGTGGGAAGCTCCGATTTGTAAGAGGTTTGTCCCAAAACTTGTCCCAAATTGGTCAAAAAAAATTACCATGGTGTATAAGTGTTGTGTCATGACACCGGGGTAAGTTTCAAGAATTTCATATGAGATTTGGATTTATGGGGATTTAAAAGCCAAGTTTCTCAATGTTTGCAGCCTAGTCACGACACCGAGGTGTTTGAATCCATTCACATTCATTGCATGGGGCCTAAACAGGGACCCAAGGACACAAAAAGGATTTTCTAACCCATTTTGGTGCCCTGGAGCACATGCTTGTAGTTCAAATTTCAATTATGCACATTAAATGGCTAGAAAACTCAATTAATGTATAAAGGGGGCCAAACGAGCCCTGAATTATTCCACATTTTAGCACTGTACTTGTATTAGCCTATGTTGCATGTAGAAAAAAATCAAGGCAAGAAGAGGCATTGAATGCCATTCTGCCCACAGAGGTGACATGTTCCTTATCGAAACCACGATGCTTCTTGAGAGAAGTTTCGGTGTGCAAGAGACTTGTCCCAAAACTTGTCCCAAATTGGTCAAAAAAATTACCATGTCGTACAAGTGCCGTGTCATGACACCGGGGTAAGTTTCAAGAATTTCAGACGAGTTTTGGATTTATGGGGATTTAAAAGCCAAGTTTCTCAATGTTTGTGGCGTAGTCACGACGCCGAGATGTTTATAATCCATTCACATTCATTGCATGGGAACTAAACAAGGAACCCAAGGACACAAACATGTTTCTTCAACCCAAAATGGTGACATGGAGCATGTGCTTTTAGTTCAAATTTGAATTATGCACATTAAATGGCTAGAAAACTTAATTAATGTAGTATAAAAAAGGCCAAACGAATCACGAATAACTTAAAGTAGTTCTATACAACCGCCTAGAGCCCGTGCGTGTGTAAGCACTGTGTGCGCACGTGTTGTGCTAGCTCAAGCTTCCTTTTTTCATAAGTTATCCATTTTATATTAAAATGGTGTTCTATCCAAACACGCTTCTTCAGCCAGTCCCCCAATCGGTCTCCCGCCACTCCCCCAATTGGTTTCCTGCCGAAGCACTGACCCCGTCGTCAACCTCCTCGACGAGGAGGACGAGATAGAGCAGGACGAAGAACAAGAGCGGTATCACGCCATCGAGCATGAGTGAGACGTCATCATCACTCCATGCAGGTGTTGGCAGCGCCGACATGCCACCATCGCACATGGTTTCTAGTAACGTCTGCAATACATAGCTGGTCCCACGAGGCCCATCGAGCCACGCCTTATAAATGATAGGAGGCAACCCTTATTAGCAAGTTGCAGGTTCCCAACCCCTAACCGATTCGAATGGAACTCAAAAGTTAAGTGTGTTGTGGGTGGAGTAGTCTAAGGATGAGTGACCGGCTGGGAAGTTGCTAGATCTCAAGGTTCATTTAGGCGGTGTGATATGATCACTATAGGCATTTAGAAGTAAATGCATGTAGTGATATGTCAATCCGGCTAAATAAATCTTGAGATCCTTGTTTTGAAAATATTTAGAGTGATTGTCTTTTGCTGTTTTGAAAATTTGTGTGTGCGTGTGTGTGTCAACCCATGCCTGTGTGTGTGGACCATGCCTCCATTGTGCGGTTTTCAATGACACACCTATCGGTGGGCCCCTAGGGTCTGTCATCCCTTTGACTTACAACGCTGGAATGCCACCCTACGTGCGGTGTGTATGTGTCGCCCATGCCTCCGTCGTGCGGTGTATGTGTGTGTGTGTGTGTGATCTCTCTCTCTCTTTCTCTCTCTGTGTGTATGTGTGTGTGTGTGTACTGTGTGTGTGGGTGTGTGCGTGCATGCGTGTGTGTGTGTGTGTGTGTGCTTGTCGACCATGCCTCCATTGTGCGGTTTTCGATGACACACCTATCGATGGGCCACCCTAGATACGTGTGTCGTGTGTGTGTGGGTGGCTGGGGGGGAGGGGCACCATACAGCCATAACCTAGGTAGTATACATATATATGACCAAGGGGGTATGTCCAGTTTTCTGAGTCAGGTGCATGCCACATCATAGTGTTGTGCATTGTGTATTTAAACACCGGACCACACCCTTGTCCTATATACATTTGGCCACATGCAGGGCGATGGTGTTCTTCTAGCCCTGCTCAACCAATCTTCGACGACGTGCCAACTCGTGGGCCCGCGCGGTCTATATCCCTCTTGACCGACAACAAAATGTGATGGTTTGACCAAATTAAGGTATAAATTCTCTTGGTTGTCTTACGACAAGTCTGGCATGGCTAAATGTGTGACAAAGTTTGAGTCAGGTCATGTGTTCATAGGATTCCCTCCTCCGACACATAGTGTAGGGGCCAACACCCTACTTTTATGTCATGAACCCTTTTCTGTCACAGTAGACACTTTTAGGCATGCACATATGCATCATTTGCCACATCAAAGTTGTGCATTGGGAATTGAACATGACAACACCCTGTTCGTACATATATACTTCATCCATTCCTAAATACATTTTTTTAGAGATTTCACTACGAACTACATACATATGTATATATAGACATACTTTAGAGTGTAGATACAGTTATTTTGCTCCGTATCTAGTCCGTAGTGGAATCAATAAAAAAACTCATATTTAGGAATGGAGGGAGTATATATTTGGGCCACTAGCGGGCGTGGTTGTGTTTTGACCCTCTCTCGCGTTTTTTTTGACGTTCTCCCCCAAAAGGTTCTATTATCTAAAATAGCAAATGAATGTGACGAAACAACCGTTGGCGGTCGTATCCTCAATAGACACGAGAGTGCTACTCTAACCGTGTGCGATGTCCGTACACTGCAAAATCAGCTCCACATAGTGGTGGCAGCCGCAAGCGTTAGCCAGGGCATAGGGGTAATGTGCACAGTAAAATCACAAACCCGACAGTGACCTATAAAAGATCTCGCCGGCGGCGGCTAACAACTAATTTTTTCGCCGATAGCTCGCCACCACCACCACACACACCAAATGGAACCGGTGCTCAACCATGGGGATATGTATGGCGTCGTCCTGATAGTGTTGGACAACGACGTGATAGAGGATTCTGACGCTTTGGCCACCATGGCGGGCAACGGCAAACAACCAGCTGCCACGGCCGACGACAATGAGATAGAGGATTCCAATGCGCTGGCCTTCATGTCGGTCAACGGTCAACCGCCATCTGCCGCGGCCGACGATGACGACGACCCTGCGTTTCAGCGTCGGATGTAGATGGCCATCGCTCTGTCCATCCAGGAATCGGGCTTCGATGCATTTCTATGCGATGGGGACGAGCGTCGTCTTAGTGTCAGTGTGGAACAATTTATCACATCTACGGATGCCATCTGCAACGCGGCTAGGGATCTGAAGTAGCAGAAATGGGCAAGAGAGTACAAAGAGGAACCAGCTGAGGAAGAACTCAAATGCCAATGCAGCGGGCAAAAAGAGGCGTGATCGGGACCAGAAGGTGGCGGAGCAGGCCGGTGCATGCCTCTCAGCCATGTTGGAGGCTAGTGCAGGCCTTGCAGCTGCGGCGGCAGCCCTGGCAATATCGGCCATCTCGGCGGCCATGGCGACCAGGGACGCAACTCTTGCGAGAGCGGCACCCGTCTGTATCTCGATGGCCCACGCGGACGCCATGACAGCTTCGTCGACGATGGTGGCTGCCCTGGCGAATGTCGTCGCGGCGAAGGTAGCTTCATCGACAGCGACAGACCTGGCGAGAGGCGTCATGGTTGCTTCGGCCGAGGTAGCTCCGCCGCTCGCCGCCGTGGAAACAGTGGAGCTCATCGACTTGACGAGCTCATCTGAAAATTCCTTCTGAGCCGAGGAAGGTCATGACGACGGTGGAGGCACGGCGTTTGTATGCATCCATGGCGTAGTGAATATTTTGTGCAGTTCATCTTCATGTAAATTGACGAACTGTTTGTAAATTAGTGAGCGTATGAACTAATGTCAACTAATCCGCTGCATAATAAGGCATTTTGTGGTGAAAATTAGCCAAATGTTTGTGTCATATGTTTGTGTGCATGTGGAAATTTAGGATGAGTTTCACGTCTGTGTCTGAAAATGAGGATGGACCGTGTGAGATGAACCTGCCTTGAGAAATCTCAGAAAAAGCTGTCCGCCTTGAGCAATGCAAAAATTCATGGTTTTGCGGCATTTCGTTACAGCATACACACGTTATTATGTTTGGACCGTGTGGGGTCTTGGTTGCTCCCGCCCCGCTTCGGTTCCTTTACCAAAATTTAAGTGGAAGTGATATTTCAACTGCCGCCCTCCCTCGTCCACCACCGACCCTATAGTAAAATTTCAGCTGCAGAGGCATTTGAACGGTCGCCATCCCTCATCCACCACCATCTCCACCCACACCATTACTAAAATTTTCAGTAGCAGCGGCACATCTGCAAACACCCCCCACCCCCACAGTCCACACAACACCAACCCCCTCCCCTTCCTCCCCCGCTCGAACCCTAGCTCGCCCCCGCCGCCGCCCTCCACCACCAACCTCAGTCGGTCTGCTCGTGCCTCCTAGATAAACAAGTTCAGGTTACCCAACGATCCACATACACCATCACCGCCCTGAGTTTTTAGATGAGGCCGGCGATGTCCCTTCCCCCAGATCCCCATCTCGTACTCCAGAGAGTAGCGGTCTAATTAGCCCAACCAGATATCCCGTGGAGCTCCAGGAGTGTACGGCCAAAAAGAGGTCTATCATGGCCTCTCCGTCATACGCTGGCGAGGTGGGTGCCGTTCGTGCGGACCCGTCGATCCCGGAGGAACACCTCGCCGCCGAACCCGGTGAGGACGTTGACTACGTTGCCATGCCAAAGGCTTCAAGTATGCGGGCTCGCGTATTCCTGTATCCCAGGAGAGACGGCTACGACATCAAGCTCGTGAAAATTGACAGCTTCACTCGGGCCATGTCACAAGTTAAGTGGTCCACCGGCAACGCCTCTGGTTCAACCATCGTCGATCTCTTCAAAGGCCTCACCGTTGATCTCCTCTGCCTCGCGGTCATGGATTTGCGATGCTTGTACGCCATCAAGCCCCCAATAGTCACTCGGATAAATGTCTTACCCTTGAGCCTCTCGCTCATTTCCTTGCCAAACTCCTCGATGTACTGCTCTAGCTCAGTCTTCTTGGCAAAGAGCGCTTCTAGCTTCTTCTCCTCCGCTTCGAGGGCTTCCAATTGAGTCTTGTACTTGCTCTCCCATTCGGCATAGTTCGTCTTCAGCTCGGAAATCTCCACCTTCGACTTCTCGACGGCAATCCACAGCGCCTTGTTCTCTTCCTCGAGTTTCCCAATGGTCTTGAACTTCTCTTCGGCCTCCTTGGTCTTGGACTTGGCCTCCTTCCATGCGGACGCGAGCTCGGTGTCCTTGCTCTCGAGTGTCTGCTTCATGGTTTCTAAAGAAATAGAAGTCTTGAGCCTCTTTAAAAGTTGAAGGTTTTCACTATGAACATCTGATAAGGAAAATGCAGTCGGATCTGAAGGAAAGATAATTGCTGAAACTAGTCAATCGGAGTGCTTACCTCCTAACGTGCGCTTTTCCTGTTCAAGGCGCACAGTCTTGAGCTTCTCGGCCTCCGGATTTGTCTGAAGGTCCAGCACCTTCTTCTCTAGCACGTTGTACTGGGCCCCAAGCTCACAAGCATTTTGCCAAATAGAAAGGATAGAAACAATAAAGTACTGTCAGTCGGATCCAAAGGAATCAATCTCTCGGTCAGCCGAGCGAGAAGCAATATCAAGTGTAAAAAAGAACTCTAAGACTCCCGTCGACTGCTTCAGTCGACGGCAGTCCCAGGGACTACACCCAGTGGGTGCGCTCAGCACGCCCCCACTGGAAGGTAACAGAGGGTCAAGTATCAATGCCACCCTAACTTCTCCGGGAGGTGGGTATGTGCTACTTCCACAAGCTCACTTGACTAGTTCGGCAAGGTGGGTATGCGCTACTTCCACAAGCTCACTCGGCTACTTCGGCAAGGTGGGTATGCAATACTTCCACAAGATCACTCGACTACTTCGGCAAAGTGGGTATGTGCTACTTCCACAAGTTCAGCAAGAAGCATCCCAAGAGTTGTGGTCACTCCAGAGATATCCATTACAGCAAGATACAAAGGTTCTAAGGCTCCCGCCGACTGCGTCGGTCGATGGCAGTCTCGGGGACTACACCCAATGGGTGCGCTCATCGTGCGCCACTGGAATCATCCAACACCCAATGGATGAGCCCCACACAAACCCACTCGGAAACAAAAATCAGAAATCATTACATGTGAAAAGACCAAGAAACTCCAACTAAAATCGGTACTTACGATAGTACTTACTCGGACATTGGTCCTCAAGGCCTCGCTCGTGTCGTACCCCTCCTTCAGACGGTTGTTCATCAGCTCCACCTGGATCAGAGCCTCCTTGCTCGTTCCCACTTGGTCCTCTGGGATCCAATACATCGCAAATAGGTGGGTCACGGTAGGACCTGGTGAAGGGGCAGGAGTTGCAACTTTGAGTGCGGTGCCGGCCCTCGATGCAGCACTCGAACCGTCGCTCTTTGTGAGATTCTTGAAGGGAGAGACCCAAGGTGTTAGGCTGGGCAGAGCATCTTGCATCACGACACCCGTGTCGATCGGAGGATTCGGCGAGGCCACCTTGTCATCCTCCTCAATCTCGATCACCTCAGCCGGACCTACAAACATTCTGGCATGAGGAAATACAGACAAATGAGTCATTCAGAATTAGGACGATACAAGTTCGACAAGTACCTTTTGAAGACGCCGCATCCGCCTCCACTTGGCTCTTCTCCCAGGACCTTCGGTTCAAGGGACGCGATTGAAGTATCAGCGCTGCAGTCAAGAAATCACTCGAACATAAGCCACGAATGAAATTCACGAAGAAAAATAAATTGGTCAGAGCACTTACGTGGACGCCACAGGCACAGTCACCTTGATCCTCGGCAGAGCAGCCTTCTGAGGCTTACCGGCAGAAATCTTGGGCTGCTTGGCTGCCTTCTCCGACGACCCTGCGGACTCAGACCGCCCGCGCTTCGAGCTTCGAGTAATAGGCGGCCGCAGTCGGCTTGGGGCCACTCGGCCCCTTGGTACTCCCCACTCGGGCGCTCGGGTCATGGCGCGTCTTGGAGCAGCTCTCGGTCAGGACGCTCTCCGACGGAGAAGACTCCACCTCATCCCCGTCCTCGGATCATTGTCCTCGTCGTTGTCATCCTCCTCGTTGCTCTCCTTCTCTTCATCCTCGGGGTGTTCGGTGTCACTCGCCACATCCTTAGGCGTACGATCCACCGTCGGCACCTCAAAGGTCATCTCAGTGAAGCTCTATTGAAGGGGATGAAAGCTCAGAGTCAGCAAACAACAAAATAACGGCAAGATCATTCGGACAAGAAAAGTTCGGGAATACCTCAATCGACGGATTCTCCTTATCTAAGGGAGCTATCACCCTTGTGCCCTGGGGGTTGTCCCACTACGAGGTGATAGCCATGAGCTTGGTCTCGAGCGTCTTCTTCGCCAGCTCCTCGGGGTGAACCCGAGTGGGGTCACTCGGACCGTCGTACTTCCACATGGGGTGGGCTCTTGCCTGCAGGAGCTGGATCCTCCGACAGGTCCATCCCGTTGAGCCCCTTCCTAATGATGGTGACGACCACCATCACCAGGATGTCCATGTCCACCTTATCCTCCTTAGACACGACCAGGGACGCATGAGACTTCACCCGCTCTATCGAGTACGGCGGGAGGCCCGACTGACCGCTGGCGAGTGGGACGTCCTTACAATAAAACCAGCTGTCCTGCCACCCCTTCTCCAAGTCAGGGACAGACATGGAAGGGAACTGCTCTTCCCCCTGAGCTGGATTCCTAAGTCGACGCACAGCTGATTAACATTGGTCTTCTCCCCACTCGGAGAGGCCTTCTTCACCGTCATCGAGCGGCAATTGAACAAGTGCTTAAAGAGTCCCCAATGGGGGTGACAACCGATGAAATTTTCGCATAGAGGCACGAAGGCGGGCAGATAGGAAATGGCGTTGGGAGGAAGATGGTGGAGTTGCACCCCGAAGAAATCCAAAAACACATGAAAAAGGGATGCGGGGCAAGGAGAAACCTTTCTCCACATGGGTCAGCAGGAGCACCTGCTCGTCCCCCTGTTGTGATGGCTCTTGCTCGCCTGCGTTCGGCAACCGCCAGCTCCCGAAGCCACCAGACCCTGGCTCTCCAAATCCAACAGGCGCACCCGCGTGCTGCGACGAGGTCCAGTTGCCTTGAAGCCGGCCCGTCGAGGCCCCGACGCGCGACGACGACCCCTGGACACCTTCTTCACTCTCTCGAGCTTTGTCGTCGCCTACTTCACCATCTATCCATAGAATACCAGAGCTGGGGGGTAGATCGAGAGGCGGAGTGCATGACGGAATGCGGTGGAGTGGCGGAGGATAAATCGGAGGAGAAAGGGGATCTGGGGTACCGCGAGCCAAGGGTTTTCTGCATATTTATATCCAGAAGGAAATCAATGAGGTTATCTCCGCTATCGAGTGCAAATCGGACGGAATCCCCTCGCACAAAGAAAATCGCGCACGTGGCGGATTGACGTGGCTTGAGACTGCGTCGGTATTTCCCCAAAGAGGAAGGGATGATGCAGCACAGCGACGGTAAGTACTTCCCTCAGTTATAAAACCAAGGTATCGAACCAGTAGGAGGATCACCACCACCTAATAAGCAGCACCAGTAACAAATACTTGCAAACCGACGCGAAAGAGAGGTTGTCAATATCTCTACGGTAAAAGATAGATTAGGTAATGGTAGATTGGAGAGATAGATCTCTCAAGAACACAAAATAAAAAGAGCAAATAAAAAGTGCAGCAATATATTTTTGGTTTTTTTGGAATAATAGATCTGAAAACAAAAGAGGCAAAAAGATAGATCGGAAAGCAATATGTTGGAAAAGTAGACCCGGGGGCCGTAGGTTTCACTAGTGGATTCTCTCATGAGTATAGCGCATGGTGGGTGAACAAATTACTGTTGGGAAATTGATAGAAGATCAAATAATCATGAGGATATCCAAGGCGATGATCATTATATAGGCATCACGTCCAAGATAAGTAGACCGACTCCTGCCTGCATCTACCACTATTACTCCACACATCGACCACTATCCAACATGCATCTAGTGTATTAAGTTCATGGAAAAACGGAGTAATACAATAAGAACGATGACATGATGTAGACAAGATCAATTCATGTAGGAATAGACCCCATCTTGTTATCCTTAATGGCAACGATACATGTGTGCCTTGTTGTCCCTTCTGTCACTGGGAAAGGACACCGCAAGATCGAACCCATCACAAAGCACCTCTTCCCACTTCAAGAAAAATTGATCTAGTCGGCCTAACTAAACCAAAGATTCGAAGAAGAAATATGAGGCTATAAGTAATCATGCATATAAGAGATCAAAGAAGACTCAAATAATATTCATGGATAGAAACTGATCATGAACTCAAAATTCATCGGATCCCAACAAACACACCGCAAAAGTTTACATCAAATAGATCTCCAAGAGACCATTGTATTGAGAATCAAAAGAGAGAGAGGAAGCCATCTAGCTACTGCCTACGGACCTATAGGTCTATGGTGGACTACTCACGCATCATCGGAGAGGCACCTATGAAGAAGATGAACCCCTCCGTGATGGTGTTAGATTGGATCTCGAGGTTCTGGAACTTGCGGCGACTGGATGAGTTTTTCGTCGACTCCCCTAGGGTTTTATGAATATTTGGGTATTTATAGGCGTCAGAGGCGATGGAGAGGGGCCCCGTGGAGGGCACAACCCATCGGGGCGCGCCGAGGGCCCCCTTGCGCGCCCTGGTGGGTTGTGCTCTCCACAGCCCACCTCTCTGGCCCTTCTTTGGCCCACTGGGTGTCTTCTGGTCCAAAAAAAAATCCACAAAAAGTTTCGTCGCGATTGGACTCCGTTTGGTACTGATATTCTGCGAAGTAAAAAAACAACCAAAAATAGCAAATGGCACTTTGGCACTATGTCAATAGGTTAGTCCCAAAAAATGATATAAAGTTGCTATAAAGTGATTGTAAAACATCCAAGAATGATAATATAACAGCATGGAACAAGCAAAAAATTATAGATACGTTGGAGACGTATCACGGATCCCACGGCAAAAATCGAGGCGTCACGCCCCACTTTCCCCACTACGTCATTGCGCAACCGCGACCGCGCACACGTTCGGCGTTCAAATCCATGGCATTTTTTGCCCCACGTTGCCCCGATTGGTCTACTACGCCTCCTCACTCGAGAAAAACACCACGGTCCAGCTGAGTGCATAGCCAGGACGTCCCCGGACACTCAGGCGAATGAAAACCTCTGATCAAAGTCGCCTTCAAGATCACTGTGGAACGTACCCGATACCCGTCCGCGGGTTGACCTGGCTCTTACCTTAAAGCCGTGGAAAGTGGTTCATGTGTTTGGGCTCTGATCCGACTGAAGCAGGACATCTCCTTGGATCCAGAGAGGACCAGTCCTCAATCCTGCATTGTCGCTCGAGCTCCACGACACGCCTATATTCGAGCCGTCAATCTACCTCTCTCGAGAGACGACCAGATGACACCAAGTTTTTGCCCAGCAAACCGATCACTCGGAAACTCATAGTCCGAAATCCATTGCTTCTTCTATCTAGGATGCAGGGGATAATCTCTTGGGATCGGGCTGTGGGAGCCTCCGTAGCGCCCGAGCTATCCCACGGATTCTGTCCACTCGTCTCCTGAAACCCCAACCGCTTCGGGGGCTAATGATGGGGTCACCTACTAGTGGTAGGTTCATGGGCCTGACATCCAAGGCCCACCTAGGACCCCACACTCTCATTGAGGTCCTAGGACCAAAAATGCAGTCGGATGCATATATAAGAATCCACTCAGATCTACTAAGTCACTCAGGTGTCTCTCTGCAGTCGGCCAGGTTCTGGCACTCGGCCGCAGACAGGACGTGGGCAACGTGGAGCTGCAACGACCAGAGGACTTTGTGAATACATCAAGTGCAGTCATAGCTATTATTACGAGTAACTGATGTAGTTATAGGATGCCGTTACCGAAAACTGTCGTCATAATGGCATTAACTTGCCCTTGTAATGACGCCTGATGGGTCCGGGTGAATTCTATATAAGCCACCCCCGGGCTCCTGAGCAAGGGTTCGGCACTCTACTGTAATCTTACTCCTGTGAGAAAACACAAGCCTCCGGGCACCAGACGTAGGGTTGTTACCTCTCCAAGAGGGGCCCGAACTCGTAAAATCCGAGTGTCACACTTGTGCCGTAGCTAGGCTTTGCCCCTCGTTCATACCCCTAGTACGCATTGTCAGGATCGTTGCCTCGACACATGTAATGTGAAGAAATGGTGGAAGTTGCATGGCGATATATCTCGGAATGGCTATGGTGGCAATATATCTCGGAATAGCTATGGAAATGCAATGATAGCTAGGTATGGTGGCTGTTTTGAGGAAGATATAAGGTGGCCTATGTGCGATGGAGCGAATCATATCACGGGGTTTGGATGCACCGGCGAAGTTTGCGCTGACTCTCGAGGTGAGAAAGGGCAATGCACGGTACCAAAGAGGCAATGCCTTTCCTGTCAACGAAACGACAAAGTAGTTCACAATACTTTCGATGCTAGATACATCATAGGCGGTTCCCAAATAGAAAATAAAGTTTATTCCTTTTTCCACCATTCTTTCACTATCCATGGCTGGCCGTATCCACGCTTGCCTTCCATACCAACACTTTCCAAAGAATTTATTATCTGATAACATAAAGTAAATATTTTTCTTTTTTCATTTCGGGAATGGGCATCCCTATTACAGCCGTACTCTCGTGCAATGACAAGTGAATAAATACTCATCTTGAGAATAACACATCTAGCATGGAAAAATATTGGACACTCCCTACCGTTTCATGAGCGGTACGAGCACACAAAAGAGAAAATTTATTTTGAAATTTAGAGATGGCACATACAAATTTGCTTGGAACGGCATGGAAATACCGCATATAGGTAGGTATGGTGGACTCATAAGGCAAAAACATGGTTTAAGGATTTTGGATGCACAAGTAGTATTTCTATTTAGTACAAATGGAGGCTCGCAAATAGATTGAGAAGCAACCAACTAAGAAACGAAAATTCACATAAGCGAGCATTGAGCATAACTAACACCGAATAATGCACCATAAGTAGGATGTAACTTCATTGCATAACTATTGACTTTCGTGCATGCATAGGGAATCACAAACCTTAACACCAATGTGCCTACTAAAGCATAATTACTCACTAACATGACTCAGATATTACTATCATCATGTGTCAAAACTATTACAAGGAATCAAGTTTAATTTGTCCAATGATCTTCATGAAAGTTTTTATTATATACTCCTTGGATATCTATCACTTTGGGACTAGTTTCATATATTGATATTGCTTTTTGACAAGCTCAAACAAATTTAAGCGAAGCACATGAGCATAAAGATTTCATCTCTCAAAATAGTATAAGTGAAGCATGAGAGGATTTTTTTTCAAAATTTACTAACTCTCAAAATAATCTAAGTGAAGCATGAGAGTATTTCTTCCAAAGTTTCCAAGCACACCGTGCTCAAAAAGATATAAGTGAAGCACTAGAGCAATTCTATAGCTCAAAAAGTTTAAGTGAAGCATATAGAGCGATTCTAACAAATGATAGCATAATTTTGGCTTTCTCAAATAGGTGTGTCCAGCAAGGATACAAATGACAAACTAACAAGCAAAGAAAGCAAAGACTCAAATGATACAAGACGCTCCAAGCAAAACTCATGATATGTGACGAATAAAAATATAGCTCCAAGTAAAATACCGATGGTCGTTAGAAGAAAGAGGGGATGCCACTCGGGGGCATCCCCAAACTTAGTTGCTTGTTTCTCTTTGGATATCTTGGGGGTGCTGTAGCATCCCTAAGCTTAGGCTCTTTTCACTCCTTATTCCTTCATTCATCGTGATCTCACCCAAAACTTGAAAACTTCAATCACACAAAACTCAACAAAATCTTCGTGAGATCCGTTAGTATAATAAAGCAAATCACTACTTTAGGTGCTGTTGAAAACCCATTCATATTTTATTATTGAATTATACCTACTGTATTTTAAGTTTACCATGGCTCATACCCTTCAATACAACACATAGATTCATCAAAACAAGCACACAATGCAACGAAAACAGAATCTGTCTTAAACAGAATAGTTTGTAGTAATCTTTACTCTAACCATACTTCTATAACTCTTAAAATTCTGAAAAATAGGAAAACATAAATAATTTGTATAGCAACACCGTGTTAAAAATTCAGCTCAATATCTCGTTCCAGGAAAAAAACGAAAATTCGAACACTGGAGGCAAAGTTTCTGTTTCAGATTCAGCATCGCTTCTACTCATCTTATGAATCATCCTAAAGGCTCTACTTGGTACAAACACTAAATAAAACATAAAAACACAATCATAACAGAGGCATAATTGTGTCAACACTCAAAAACAGAAAGGAAAAAGCAAAAATAAATTTATTCATTGGGTTGCCTCCCAACAAGCGCTATCGTTTTACGCCCCTAGCTAGGCATAACGCATAGATTCAAGTATTGTCATCTTTGGTTTTGGATCAATAGGATGCCCTCATGATTGATTCATATGGTGGCTTAATTCTTGTTCTAGGGAAGTGTTCCATACCCTTTCTTAGTGGAAACTGAAATCTAATATTGCCCTCTTTCATATCAATCACGGCACCTATAGTGCGTAAGAACGGTCTACCAAGTATAATGGGACAAGACGGATTGCAATCAATATCAAGAACAATAAAATCTATGGGCAGATAGTTCCTATTTGCAAGAATAAGAACATCATTAATTCTTCCCAAAGGCTTTTTAATAGTAGAATCCGTCAAGTGCAAATTAAGGGAACATTCTTCAATATTGGTGAGACGAAGCACATCACATAAATATTTCGGAATCGTGGAAACACTAGCACCCAAATCACATAAAGCAAAGCACTCATAATATTTAATCTTGACCTTAACGGTAGGTTCCCACTTATCATGTAATTTTTTAGGAATAGAAATTTCCAACTCCAACTTTTCTTCAAAAGATTTCATCATGGCATCAACGATATGTTTACTAAAAGCTTTATTTTGCTCATAAGCATGGGGTGAATTCAACATGGATTGCAGCAAAGAAATACATTCAATAAAAGAGCAACTATCATGATTAAAATCTTTGCAATCCAAAATAGTGGGCACATCACTAGTTAAAGTTTTGACCTCTTCAAACCCACTTTCATCAAATTTTTCATCAAGATTTTCACCCTCCAAATTATTGGGACTCCTTCTAGCTAAAGTTGACTCTACTTCAGTCCCTTTATCATCAATCTTAATATTACTAAACAAGGAATCAATAGAAGAAACACCAATCACTTTAAGATCTTCACAATTTTTATGAAGGCAATCACTAGAAAACGATTTTTCTAAGATTTTTCTTTTAGCTCTAAGCATAGCGGTTCTTTTATTACTTTCATCCATAGAGACATATAAAGCTTTAATTGATTCATCAATCTTAGGCACAAAAGCTTTCAACTTGAGATTTTCCACATCATGAGAGATTCTATCAATGCTTCTAGACATATCATCAATCTTATTCAACTTTTCTTCTATCGTAGTATTGAAAGCCTTTTGTGCATTGATAAATTCTTTAATATTACTATCAAGATCAGAGGTGTTCCTATTATTATTGTAAGATGAATTTTCATAGGAATTACCATAATTATTAGATGAATTTCCAGGAAAAGGCCTAGGATTAAAATTACCTCTATAAGCATTGTTATTGAAATTGTTCCGCGAGACAGAGTTCACATATACGGAATCACTATTTTGCTCAATCAAGGTAGACAAAGGCACATAATTAATATCAATAGGAGCATTTTTACTAGCAACCAACTTCATCAAAGCATCAACCTTATCACTCGACGTACTAATTTCTTCAACTGAATTAACTTTTTTACTAGTAGGTGCTCTTTCGGTATGCCATTGTGAATAATTTGCCATAATATTATCTAGCAATTTATTAGCTTCACCCAAAGTAATTTCCATAAAAGTACCACCCGCGGCGGAATCTAAAAGATTTCTAGAGACAAAATTCAATCCCGCATAAAAACTTTGTATGATCATCCAAAGATTTAAACCATGAGTAGGAGAATTTCTTAGCATCAATTTGATTCTTTCCCAAGATTGTGCAACATGTTCATGCTCGAGTTGCTTAAAATTCATGATTTGTGTCCTAAGGGAAATAATTTTCGCGGGCGGAAAATACTTAGTAATAAAAGCATCCTTGCACTTATTCCAAGAATCGATACTATTGCGAGGCAAAGAGGAAAACCAAATTTTTGCATGATCCCGCAAGGAAAAAGGAAATAATTTCAACTTCACTATATTGTTGTCCACATATTTGTTTCTTTTGCATATCACAAAATTCTACGAACGTGTTTAGATGGGACGCGGCATCCTCATTAGGATTACCGGCAAATTGATCTTTCATGACAAGATTCAACAAAGCGACATTAATATCACAAGACTCCGCACAAGTGGCGGGAGGAGCAATCGGAGTACTAATAAAATCGTTATTATTAGTATTGGAAAAATCACACAACTTTGTGTTTTCTTGAGTCATCGTTACTACGCAAAAAAAATTGCAAGCAAGCAAGAGATCTGACGAGAAAAAGGCAAACGAAAAAGAGGGCGAATAAAACGGCAAATTGGTGAAGTGGGGGAGAGGAAAATGAGAGGCAAATGGAAAATAATATAATTGCAAGGAGATGATATTTGTGATTAGGAACCTGGTAGATGATGATGGTGTCTCCTCGGCGCCAGAGATTGGCACGTAGAAGAGACCGCTTCCTCCCCGGCAACGGCGCCAGAAATTCCTTTGACGTGGCTTGAGACTGCGTCGGTATTTCCCCAAAGAGGAAGAGATGATGCAGCACAGCGACGGTAAGTATTTCCCTCAGTTATGAAACCAAGGTATCGAACCAGTAGGAGGATCACCACATCAGGGCGCGCCGGGGGCCCCCTAGCATGCCCTGGTGGGTTGTGCTCTCCACCGCCCACCTTTCTGGACCTTCTTTGGCCCACTGGGTGTCTTCTGGTCCAAAAAAATCTCCAAAAAGTTTCGTCGCGATTGGACTCCGTTTGGTAGTGATATTTTGCGAAGTAAAAAAAACAAGCAAAAACAGCAACTGGCACTTTGGCACTATGTCAATAGGTTAGTCCCAAAAAATGATATAATGTTGCTATAAAGTGATTGTAAAACATCCAAGAATGATAATATAACAGCATGGAACAAGCAAAAAAATTATAGATACATTGGAGATGTATCAAGGATCCCGCGGCGGAAATCGAGGAGTCACACCCCACTATCCCCACTACGTCGTTGCGCAACCGCGACCGCGCGCACGTTCGGCGTTCAAATCTGCGGCATTTTTGCCCCACGTCACCCCGATTGGTCTACTACGCCTCCTCACTCGAGAAAAACACCTCGGTCGAGCCGAGTGCATAGCCAGGACGTCCCCGGACACTCGGGCGAATGAAAACATCTGATCAAAGTCGCCTTCAATATCAATGTGGAACGTACCCGATACCCGTCCGTGGGTTGACCTGGCTCTTACCTTAAAGCCGTGGAAAGTGGTTCATGTGTTTGGGCTCTGAGCCGACTAAAGCAGAACTTCTCCTGGGATGCAGAGAGGACCTGTCCTCAATCCTGCATTGTCGCTCGAGCTCCACGACATGCCTACATTCGAGACGTCAATCTACCTCTCCCGAGAGACGACCAGATGATGCCAAGTTTTTTCCCAGCAAACCGATCACTCGGAAAATCATAGTCCGAAATCCGTTGCTTCTTCTATCTAGGATGGAGGGGATAATCTCTTGGGATCGGGCTGTGGGAGCCTTCGTAGCGCCCGAACTATCCCACAGATTTCGTCCACTCGTCTCCTGAAACCCCAACCGCTTCGGGGGCTAATGATGGGGTCACCTACTAGTGGTAGGTTCATGGGCCTGGCATCCAAGGCCCACCTAGGACCCCACACTCTCATTGAGGTCCCAGGACCATAGATGCAGTCGGATGTATATATCAGAATCCACTCAGATCTACTAAGTCACTCAGGCGTCTCCCTACAGTCGGCCAGGTTCTGGCACTCGGACGCAGACATGACGTGGGCAACGTGGAGCTGCAACGACCAGAGGACTTAGTGAATACATCAAGTGTAGTCATAGCTACTATTACGAGTAACTGATGTAGTTATAGGATGCCGTTACCGAAAACTGTCATCATAATGGCATTAACTTGCCCTTGTAATGACGCCCGATGGGTCCGGGTGAACTCTATATAAGCCACCCCCGAGCTCCTGAGCAAGGGTTCAACACTCTACTGTAATCTTACCCCTCTGAGAAAACACAAGCCTCTGGGCACGAGACATAGGGTTGTTACCTGTCCAAGAGGGGCCCGAACTCGTAAAATCCGAGTGTCAGACTTGCGCCGTAGCTAGGCTTCGCCCCTCGTTCGTACCCCTAGCACTCATTGTCAGTATCATTGCCTCGACACATGTCATGTGAAGGAACGGTGGAAGTTGCATCGCAATATATCTCGGAATGGCTATGGTGGCAATATATCTCGGAATGGCTATGGAAATGCCATGATTGCTAGGTATGGTGGCTGTTTTGAGGAAGATATAAGGTGGCTTATGTGCGATAGAGCGAATCATATCACGGGGTTTGGATGCACCGGCGAAGTTTGCACTGACTCTCGAGGTGAGAAAGGGCAATGCACGGTACCGAAGAGGCTAGAAAATTACGGAAAGGTGAGAGTGCGTATATCCATGGACTCACATTAGTCATAAAGAACTCATATACTTATTGTGAAGCCTTATTAGCTCTCTCGAAGCAAAGCACTACCGCATGCCCCTTGGGAGGAGGTTGCGAGGAGTTAACCATCGCGCGCCCCCGATCCAAACAACACGATAGGATTTCATTTCAGACATAAAAATGCTCACACCTCATCACCATGCCTGACAAATACTTAGATGAGAATTAAGTAACAAAATTTAATATCGATATTCCTACCAACCAATGATCACGAACCTATATCATTTCATATTACTACATCAATATAATTAGCCCATGTTTCATCTTTGGTGAGCTACATGATTATTTTATTATACCCCCCTTGAATACCTATCCTTTTTGAGCTAGTCTTATAACACGTGCAAATTACCAATCCTATTGCCCTATACTCTCAAAAAAAGATTTAAGTGAAGCATGAGAGTTGAACCATTTCTATAAAATACGACCGCAGCCATGCTCTAACAACATATAAGTGAAGCACTAGAGCAACTGCCTAGCTCAAAAGATATAAGTGAAGCACATAGAGTATTCTGAGAAATTATGATAAAGCTTGTCTCTCTCAAAAAGCATTTCCAGCAAACGATCATTATCGCAAACTAAAAGCAAAATAAACTATAATACATGATGCTCCAAGCAAAAATCATATCATGTGATGAACAAAAATATAGCTCCAAGTGACATACTGATAGATTGGAGACGAAAGAGGGGATGCCTTCCGGGGAATACCCAAGCTTAGATGCTTGGGTCTTCCTTGAATATTACCTTGGGGTTCCTTGGGCATCCCCAATCTTAGGGTATTGCCACTCCTTATTCCTTTGTCCATCGTTGTCTCACCCAAAACTTGAAAACTTCAGCACACAAAACTCAACGAAACCTCGTGAGATCCCTTAGTATAATAGACATATCAAATACTTTAGGTACTGTTATAAATTGATTCATATTTTATTATGGCATAATAGGTACTGTATTCCAACTTCTCCATGGCTTATACCCCCCGATACAATCCATAGCATCATAAAAACAAACAAACTATGCATGCAAAAACAGAATCTGTCTAAAACAGAACAGTCTGTAGTGATCTGTACTAAAACCATACTTTTGTATCTCCGAAAGTTCTAAAAAATTAGGACTAGCTGGGAAATTTGTATATCAATACTGTGTAAAATATTCATATAAAAAAGACGCTCCGGTAAAATCATATAAATTCCGCACTGGGTGTAAAAGTTTCTGTTTTTGCACAACATCAATTCTACTATCTTCCAAATCATCCCAAAGGCTTTACTTGGCCCAGACACTAATTTAAACATAAAAACACAAACATTGCAGTAGTAAAAATTGAGTGAACTCAAAATAATAGGAAGTAGAAGCAAAAATTAAAGATAACTATTCGGTTGCGTCCCAACAAGCGCTATTGTTTTATGCCCCTACCTAGGCATAATGCATTGTTTCAAGTATTCTCATAATCATAGGGAATGTCATTCATATTCATCTCATACTCCCTTATTTCAGCAGAAAGTTGCCTAATGGGTAGGAAAAAGTAATTAAAAGGACTATACTTAATAGGGCAAGGATCCAAAAGATCAAGTTTAATAGGAGGACGCTTTTCTTTTGGCCCTTTGTAACTGATAACTATGTCTTCATTATAAATGTTCATGTAAATATATTCTCTCATCTTATTCTTAAGCACGCATCCTAGCCCATTATTTTCTATAGAAAAACCATCATTATTTTCGGATAACTTATCAATCAAGATAGAAGGAGGAACCTTTTTTCTAAGGTTCTCAACATACTCATTAGGATCAATCGATTTCAACTTCCTTATCTCATCATTATCATATAAAATTCTTTATATTGGTGGGCATTCAATTTTTATATTATAGTAGGCAAAACTCTCTCCAGCTTCTTTCATGATATATCTGAACTCACTTACTAGAAATATTGTAACCAAATGTTTGACTTAAGGATCATGAATATTGGGAAATTCTAGCATCATTCTTTGTACAGCGGGATGCATGTGCACGAATTGTCTTTCAAATTCAACCACAAGTAATGTAATAGCATTTTCATAAATATTGGTTCGAGCAAGAATGGAATGCCCTAACATTGATAGTGTTCCCGCACAAGTAAACAAATCTTGTATAACACTTCTTCCAATAATATCACCTCTACCTACTCGAAGTCTTTTTCTATGCATGGTAGTAGTGTCTTCTTCATTTGTCAAATTTTCATCTATTTTCTTAGGCAATTCATCACTAAAAATTTCTTCCAAGTTACTTTTAATATTTCATCCCCCATATTTCTAGGTGATGACTCCACACTAGTGGCCGGAGAAGTATCTTGAGACATAGCGACAAAGCAAGCAAACTAACAAGCAAACAAGTAAACTAGTAGACTAAGCAAACAACCAAATAGATATATTTTGGGTTTTTTATTTTTTCTAAAAGAAAAAATATATACAAATAAAAAGACAAGAAAAATTTAGAATAAGTGATTGATATTTTGTGTGAAGGGACCTCGTGTGAAGTTGGTGATGTCTCCCCGGCAACGGCGCCATAAATTCTTTCTGCTACTTGTGAGCTGCGTTGGGTTTTTCCCCGAAGAGAAAGGGTGAAGAAATATAGAGCGATAAGTATTTACCTCAATAAGAACCAAGGTTATCTAACCAGTAGGAGAAGCAGGACAACTTGACTTCAACAACACCTGCACACACAAAACCAAACACTTGCACCCAACGCGGGCAAGAGGGTTGTCAAGCCCCTTGAACTCGTTACTTGCAAGGATTACTTCCGATAGTGATAGATAGATAAATAAAAAATAAAAATAAAAATAACATACATAAATTGCAGCAAGGTATTTTTAGGTTTTTCGCAAATATGATTAAGTAGACCCGGGGGCCATAGTGTTCACTAGAGGCTTCTCTCTCGAACGCAAAGCATGCAGTGGGTAGACAAATTACTGTTGGGCAATTGGTAGAAAAGCGCATAGTTATGATTATATATTCATGGCAATGATCATGTATATAGGCATCATGTCCGTCACAAGAAGACCGAAACTATTCTGCATCTACTACTATTAGTCCACCAATCGACGGCTATCCAGCATGCATCTATGGTATGCTTTAAGCAAGATGACATGATGTAGACAAAGTAAGTACAAGCAATATGTTCAAAACCCATCGATTTACCCTTAGTAGCAACAATACAATATGTGTCTTGCCCCCTTCTGTCACTTAGATATAGAGCACCGCAAGATTGAACCCACTACAATGCACTCCTCCCGCTGAAGATAAATCAATCTAGTTGGCCAAACCAAACCGATAGATCGAAGAGACTTGCAAAGCTATAACAATCATGCATAATAGAATTCAGAGAAGACTCAATTACTTTTATGAATAATCTGATCATATACCCACAATTCATCGGATCCCAACATACGCACCGCAAAATAAGAATACATCGAATAGATCATCGTGAGAATCGCGAAGAACTTTGTATTGAAGATCAAAGAAAGAGAAGAATCCATCTAGCTACTAACTAAGGACATGTAGGTCTATGGTGAACTACTCACACATCATCAGGGAGGCAGCAAGCATGATGTAGACGGCCTCCGGGATGGATTCCCCCTCCGGCAGAGTGTCGGAAAAGGCCTCCATATGGAATCGCGAAAGAACAGAGACTTGCGGCGGCTGAAAAATTGTTTCAGGTGGCTCTCTGATGTTTTCGGGGTAATTGAGAATATATAGAGGTGGAATTAGGTCAGGAGGTGCCACGGGGGGCCCACGAGCTAGGGGCGCGCCCTATCCCCCAGGGCACGCCGGCCTAGCTCATTGACACCTCGTGGGTCTTTTGGCCACCTCTCGAAGCTTCCTAGGTCTTTTCTGGTCCTAAAATAACTCCCGTAAATTTTTATCCAATTTGGACTTCGTTTGGTATTGTTTTTCTGAAAAGTCCAAAAACAGGCAAAAAACAGAAACTGACACTGGGCACTGAATTAATAGGTTAGTCCCAAAAATGATATAAAATAGCATATAAAGTATTCAAGATTGATAATATAATAGCATGACACAATGAAATATTATTGATACGTTAGAGACGTATCACGTCACGTTCGGCCATTTATCGACTATTTTTCACCGACAAAACTCTAGAAAATGCAAAACTTCTCGAAAAACCAAAAACCTTAACATGATGCCTTTAATTGTTCATACAAGGCCATCAATAAAATTGGAGCCATTTCAAGGATGTAGAGAAACAACATGCTCTCACACGAAGCCTTCTCGCCACCCGGACACCCTCCCTTGAACATGGTCTAGTTTTAGACATTCTGAAATTGACTCCAACTTTTGCAAGCATGTGGGAATGAATCGTCCATGTACTTCCCGTCCCATTTCTCCTGCACTTTTCGTTCGATGTGTGCACCGCTTCCTGTGCTGCATTCGTGCCGGCCCAGAGCATGCAAAGGCCGAGATTGATACCGAACAACGTGACCAAACAGACGCGACTTCTCGGGTATCGCCGTTTCAATGCGGAAGTGTAACACTCCCAAATATTAGTCATGTAATTATACAAATTAATGTGCCATGTCATCATGATTATCATAATTAGTTTTCAATTCTAAAGTAATCCAACTTTCAAATTTGAATTCAAAATAAAAAGTCAAAATATTATTCCTTCAAATAGTGAAACAAAAATGTTGGTAATGTCCTAATTCCTAAATAACCCCCAAGTATTTTTTATGAAGAAACCAACCATGCTTGAATTCCCAAAATGCCCCTAAAATTATTTGAGTGGACCGGCAGCATTTAAATTGGCTATCTTAAATAAAACAAATGTTTATATTTTTTCAAACCACATGTAAAATTGTGGGACTCTTCAATATTTTGCCTAATATTTATGTGCCAAGTTTCATATTTAAAAAAATCATTTGATGGCTACAATAAATGAAAAATGGTAAAGAGAATAAAAAAAGATAAAGGTAGAACTTTCTAGTTGGACCGGGCGGCAAGTGCACAGTGCTGGCCCAGCACACTCCCCGGGTCATCTTCCTCCCCTATTCACTCATGGCGTCGTGGACGCAGAGCGCGCGTCCATGGCCATGGATGGCCACGAGGCAGCCATCCAATGCTCCCTAGTGTCCTACAAGTCCCTCTCGATGCCCCCGACAACCCTAGTTCCCATTCTCCCCCCTCCTGCCACTCTCCTAACTCAATGTCGTCGCCCGAAGCTACCGTCGCTGGGTCGCCATTGTTGTCGTGGACCTGAGCTTCCCCGACTCGCAAATGGATGTCCAGGAGCTATGCCTCGACATCCTCTTCAGATACGTGGAGCGCCATGACCCAGGACATTGTCAAGCCGTCGGCTTCATCGGGATTCCCCGACTGCATCTGCTGCACCTCGCTGCTCGATCCGCTCGTCCCCAACTACCCCCGGCTCCCCTAAGCTCCCCATTGACCTCACTATGAGCATCTGGTCGTCCCTAACGTTCTCTTTCTCCTCCTCATGCCCCATAGGCTTGAGTTAGCCAAGTGACAGGGCCTTGTACTAGGGTGGCTAATATAAGGGAGCTTGGCCTCGTCATCTATAAGGGGCCCGCTTGTTAGTGCTAAAACTGGCAGATCTCGGGTAGGGGGTCCCGAGCTGGTGGTCTAGGAACAATGGTAATATGAGACATGGGGGACAATGTTTTACCTAGATTCGGACCCTCTCGAAGAGATAAAACCCTACGTCATGTTTTGATTGTATTGATTGAGGGGGTACAAAGTACAAGATGATCTGCCTCGATATCGGATGATTGTATTCTAAACCCTAAGACTGGTATTCGTGTCCCTAAAGAGTAAACCCCTCGGTTATATATGCACCGGGGGTACCTAGGTTACACGTATGGTCGGTTTCCATCTAGGGATAAACATGCCAACTATTGAAACACTCCTTGATGTGCACGCCAAGTCTTCGGAAGTTTCCATCTCGCCTACGCCGAGGATCCTAGCTTTGTTAGTCCTTCCTTCTAGTGGATTACGGGTCATCAGCCCGGCCCATGGATGATGGGCCATCAGGTTTTATACCCCTTAGTCCAAGACACCGTTAGTAGCCCCTGAACTAGTCTTCAAAGCCGAGGACTATATCTCCTTCCTTAGAATGGCTTCTTCTTCAGTGTCTTCGACTTGACAGGCGAGTTCCTTCTTCGCCAGCTTGTATCCGGAATCTGCCAAATGCAAGTCAAGGGAACATTCATCCATATCGGTGAAACCTAGGATGTCACATAAAGATTTTGGTATAGTAGCACTAGTGCAGAAAAGCCTACCTATGGCATGGCAAAAATGGCCATGCTGGCGAGGACACTCGACGCCACCAATAAGGTGCCACAGTTAAAAAATAGTACTGGCGTTGGGTACGACTCCAACACTATTTCATGCGTTTATGGTGTGCCACGTGGCCAACGCCAGCAGTAATATACATCAGTAGTGGCATTGGATGTTAGTGCGACGCCATCAATGTAATTTCCAGATTTAAACCAAATCTGTCCAGCTGAGTGATACAGCAAAAATGACAGCATAATCAAAGTTTTAGAACAGTAATTAAACAGTACATTGCAAATACCAGTATCTAAGTTCAAGAGTAATTATTTATTGACATTATTCAAAAAAGTATCAAAAAGAGGCAAATAACACAAGTACACATAAGTTCGGCTAAATTAACAGGAGGTGGTAACACAACATAAGATATGCCATGCATGCCTACTAGCTAGCTAACTTGACATTTCGACGAGCGGAGTCAGGATCATAGTCTGGAGTAAGTGGACCATCATCATCGCTACCAGCAGGCCTGTAGTAGACCATGATCTCGTCACGATCGTAGTCAAGGTAGACCGTGGGTCTCTCCCCAACTTCCATCTGGTAAGAAGTTGCAAGAGCTGTCCAACTAGGTCAACCAAAATAGGTGCGGTCTGACTAGTTGGTGACAAGACAATTGAAGCGTTCGACCGTCAGCATCTTCATGAGGGTGCATTGGAACGTGATGGTTGCATCAAGCAGAACTCGAAACTTCTCTAAGAAGTCACGCCTTGCCCCGCAAGGGATGACCTGAGCAAAATTGGAAAAAATAACTAGTTAGAGAATTTCGGACACAACCGTACCATATGAAACTCAATCAGAACATGTTGAACTAAATCATATATATATACCGTCTTAGCAATGAAGTCTTTCGGAAGATCGATGAAGAACTTCCTATCTTTCTGGCATCTCAAAGCACCACAAATCTTACACGGGGCATCCATTTACTGCTGTCAATGTCGTTGACCAAAGTAAGCATAGATCATTAAATTAAATAACTAACAAATCAAAATTGAACGTATATGTACTAGTAATTAAGCAATTCTACAAACGATGCATGGTTCAAACATATAATGACATGCTTAAAGTTAAACGGTCATTCATATACGAAATAGCTAATGCTACGTCCATCTCTAGCAAGCTACCGGCCAGAGGGGCCGGACTCGTGGTCGTCCCTGGTGTACCTACGACGACGCTGTAGCGACTGAACCTCCTCCTCCATCTCCTGCTCATTCTCCTCCTCGAGCTTATCCCAATCTATGGGATCCTCCTCTATGCTCTTCTTCGCTGCATACTGAAGGAGCATTATCTTGTTGGTCTCTAAGAGTTTGTCATCTCTAGCAAGCTCCATCACTAATGGATCGAACAATTGTTGCTCGGCCTGGAGGTTCTCCGTATCCTCAGCCCTAGTGCATATCCTTGTGTTCTCCGGCGCGGGGAACTGCGCGTACTCACGACAATCAGTGAAGTTTAGAATCGCTTTCTCCATATGATACTCAACCGTCTTCGCATCGTTGGTGCGCGCCGCTAACTCTGGGGTGTCCTAATGGCCAAGCTGGTGGACGACAATGTCCTTCGTGATGGTTGCATGGTACTTAGTACCCTTCTGTCGCACACCACGAAACTTCAGAGCCATCTAACTGTTCCTGCAACACCTCTATATATATACAATCTATAGACAATGTAATTAAACTACAAAACTACACTAAAACCTGAAACTACACAACTACACTAAAATCTGAAACTACAATTATACCACGAATCTGCACTACACAAATCTGAAACTACAATTACAGCACAAATCTGCACTACACAACTACACTAAAATTTGAAACTACAATTACAGCACAAATCTGCACTACACAACTACACTAAAAATTTGAAACTACAGTTACCCTAAAAATCTACACTACACAACATAACTACACTAAAATATAAAACTACAATTACAGCACAAATATGCACTACAGAACTACACTAAAAATCTGAAACTACACTTTCCCTAAAAATCTGCACTACACAACACAACTATACTAAAATCTGAAACTACAATTACACTAAAAATCTGCACTACACAACTACAGTACAATTTTACACTACATTTATACTAACAAATTCTACAGTACAATTCCTCACCCGCGATGGAGACGACGGGGCTGGTGGGTCCTTGACGGCGGTGGTGGAGGCGGAGATCATGGCGAGGGGGCCGCGGTGGACGCGGAGACCACGGCGAGGGGACGGCGGCGGAGGCGACGGGGCTGGCGGGTCCTTAACGCGACTGCGGTGGAGGAGCGGAGACAGCGACGACAGAGGTGGAGATGGAGAGGGAGATGGCAGCAATGTGGAGTCGGAGATGGCGACGGCGGCCGGGGGGCTTGGTCATTGGCGGCGATGGCGGCGTCGAGTTGGGATTGTTTTAGGGGCGTTGGTGTGGGGATTAGATCCGGGTGTGTACATATGAGTGGTTGGATTTGACGGGCGGTGGTGTGTTTGCTAGCGAGGGCCCACGTGGCCAACGCCATTTCAATTTATTATTTATTACGTTACTTATTTTAATAATTGTGATTTTTTTCATTTTCATTTTTTGTGAATATATCAGTTTAGTAATATTACGTTATTTATTTTAATAATTATGACATGTCGAGAATTAATATTACGTTATTTATTTAATAATTTATACAAAATTAATATATCAGTTTAAAATGTAATACATATAGATGGGAACAACATAGATTTCATTAATTAATTTGGCTTGCTTACATACATTACACAAGGATAATAAACAATAACAATTATAATTTACTACTACTAGATCTAGACTAAGAACATCATCAATGTGATGATGGCCACGAGATGAAATGGTGTTATCGATCCAGCTGGGAGAAATAGGCCAAGCATGCAACCGGCTAAAAGAGCATATCAAAGCATCTTGAATTTTTTGATTTGGCCTCGCATCACATCGTTCTTGAGTTGCATCTCGTCTATCTGTCGTCTCAAAGGTCCAATGGAGTAGTCGAGCAACTCGCTTACGTACTTCTGGACGAGATCAACCCATATCCATGTGAAGCAATATTTCCCTCATGTTTTATGTGGATCACAATATATATACAAATATTGATGTGAGCGACACTAGAGGAGCTGAATTGTGCAAAATAGCTAAAAATAGATCAAGATGTATTTTTTGTCATATACGTACCTTTCCACGGTTGGCGCAGATGTAGAACTCTTGCTCTAGATTCCATTCCGTGTGCGACATATGCTTATCAACAGGGCGTCGACAGCCACAAAGCAGCACAGGGCCGGTATCTTCGACGCTAGTGGCGTAGCTGCCGGATTGAATGGAAGTCTCACTGCTACGGTGGGATGATTCGCCGGACAAGGCCGACTGCATTGGCCGTGGCGAGCTCATGGCGTAGCCAACAGGACCAGGCGGGAGCTCGGCCAGGGCGGCAGATTCCCAAACTTTCGACACGCTCCACCGACGTGGGTCCATAACTAAGAGAAGCTAACTAGTTAGTGAGAAGAATTGGAAGTGAATGTATTTTGAGAAACAAAAGGGCTTCCAACACTAGTTTATATAGGCAAAACTTAATACTGGCGTTCACGAACAGTGAACGCCAGCACTACATAATATAGCTATGGCGTGTTAGGACATCTGACGCCAGCAATATATTCCGACTGGTCAGCTCAATAGGGCCCATATTTTGGTGGCGTTCCACTTTAAATCCATGCCAGTACTAATTGCACAAAGCTGGCGTAGCAATTCGTCCAACGCCATCGCTATTTGAAAAAAATAGTGTTGGCGTTGCGCCAAATTGTGCGCCACCAACATAAGTTGTGGCTAGCCATTTCTCTAGTAGTGTAGAGACGCTAGCACCTAGATCACAGAAAGCATTACATTCATAATTCTTAATCTTGACCATAATAGTAGGTTCCCACTCTTCATGTAATTTTCTTGGTATATATACTTCCAGTTCTAGCTTTTCTTCATGAGCTTTAATCACCCTCTACAATATGTTTAGTAAAAGCTCTATTTTGTTCGTAAGCATTGGGTGAATTCATCATGGATTGTAACAAGCAAAAACATTCAGTCAAAGAGTAATTATCATAATTAAAGTCCTTGTAATCCAAAATACTGGGTACATCACTATCTAAAGTCTTGACCTTTGCAAACCCACTTTTATTGGTTTTAACATTAAGATCATCACCCTCTGCACAATTGGGACGCCTTCTAGCTAAAGTTGACTCATCTCCAGTCCCTTTTTTATCAAGATTTATTTCACTAAACAAAGATTCAATAGGTGACACACTAATCATTTTAATATCTTCATCATTACTATGGTAAAAATCAGGTGTGAGAGTTCTTCTAGCAATTCATGCGTAGCTCTAAGCCTATCGATTCTGTTTTTACTCTCATCCATGGCGATTTGGATAGATTTTAAGGACTCATTAATATCATGTTTAGGTGGCAACATTTAAATTTTAAGAGTTTTCACATCATGAGCAATCATATCCATGTTTCTCGACATGTCATCCACTTTGTTTAGCTTTTCTTCTACCATAGCATTAAAAACCTTTTGATAATTAATAAATTATTTAATGTCGTTCTCAAGTTCAGTAGGCACCCTTATTACTATAATAATAAGAAGAAGAAGAATAAGAATTTCCATATGAATTATCATAAATATTAGAGGGATTACTGGGATACGGTCTAGGATTGAAATTCCCTTTATAAGCATTGTTGTTGAAATTATTTCTAGCAACAAATTTCACATCAATAGCATCACTATTTTACTCAATCATAGTAAATACTGGAGCATCATTAGGATCAACATGAGCATTTTTCTAGCAAGCATATTCATAAGAGCATCCATTTTATCACTCAGAGTAGCAACTTCTTCAACATAGTTTACCTTCTTACCAGTTGGAGCTCATTCGGTTTGCCATTGAGAATAATTTGCCGTCATATTATCGAGAAGCTTCATGGCTTCTCCCAATGTAATTCCCATGAATGTACCACTTGCAGCTGAATCAAGAAGATTTCCTGAAACAAAGATTAGTCCAGTATATAGGTTTTCTACAATCATCCACAAGTTTAATCCATCAGTGGGACAATTCTTAATCATTAATTTCATCTTTTCCCAAGATTGTGCAACATGTTCTTGATCATGTTGTTTAAATTTCATGATTTGTGTTCTAAGAGATATTATCTTGGCAGGAGGAAAGTATTTAGTAATAAAAACATCCTTACACTTATCCCATGAATTAATACTATTACGAGGTAAGGATGAAAACCAAGCTTTAGTTTTATCTCTTATGGAGAAAGGAAATAATTTCAACTTGAAAATATCATTATCCACATGTTTTTCCTTTTGCATATCACATAATTCAATCAAGGTATTTAGATGGGATGCAACATCTTCATTAGGATTTCCAGCAAATTGTTCTTTCATAATAAGATTTAGCAATGCAACATTAATATCATATAACTCCACACTAGTGGCGGGTGGTATTGGAGTACTAATAAAACCATTTTTATTAATATTTTGAGAAGTCACACAACTTGGTATTTTCTTGAGACATAATGATAAACAAGTAATAAAGCAAACAAGCAAGATAAATATTTATTTTTTATTTTATATAACTGAAAATAAAAGCTAATAAAAACTAGAGAAAGTAATTGATAATTTGTGTGAAGGGACCTTTGCGGTTGTTTGATGATACTCCCCGGCAACGGCGCCGGAAATTCTTCTGCTACTTGAGATGCGCTAGGATTTTCCCCGAAGAGGAAGGGTGATGTAGTAAAGTAGCGAAAGTATTTTCCTTAGTTAAGAACCAAGGTTTATCAAACCAGTAGGAGTTCAACCAACAACCCTAATAGTGGTACCTACACACAAAAGAGCAAATACTTGCACCCAACACAGGCAAGAGGGTTGTCAATCCCTTGTACTTGTTGAATATCAAGGATTAAATCTGATAATGGTATCTAGATAATTGCAAAATAAAATAAAAGTAAAATCATAGCAAGGTATTTTTGTTTTTATTTATAATATGACAAAGGTAGACCCAGGGGCCATAGTTTTCACTAGAGGATTCTCTCTTTTAGCATGACATATGGTGGGTAGACAAATTACTGTTGGGCAATTGATAGAAAAGCAAATAATAATGACGATATTCATGACATGATCATATATATAGGCATTACGTCCGTGAAAAGTAGACCGACTCCTTCCTGCATCTACTACTATTCTCCACCAATCGACCGCTATCCAGCATGCATCTATGATATTAAGTTCATGACAAACGGAGTAACGCTTTAAGCAAGATGACATAATGTAGACAAAGAAAGACATGAAATATGTTCAGAACCCGTTGTTTTATCTTTAATGGAAACAATACAAATACGTGCCTCGCTACCCCTTCTGTCATGAGGTGAGGACACCGCAAGATTGAACCCACTACTAATGCACCACTTCCACTGAAGATCGATAGATCAACTTGGCCAAAGAAAACCCGTAGATCTGAAAGCATTACATAGCTATATAAATCACCCATAATAGAATTCAGATATGACTCGGTTACTTTTAATGAATAATCTGATCATAAACTCATAATTCATGGGATCCCAAGAAACATACCGCACAAAAGGATTACATCAATAGATCTCCCAAGATAACATGATATTGAAGATCAAAGAGAGAGAAAAGAAACCATCTAGCTAATCACTATGGACCCATAGGTCCATGGTAGACTACACATACATTATCAGAGAGGTAGCAAGGTTGATCTAGAAGCCCTCCGTGATCGATTCCCCCTTCGAGAGGACACCGGAAAAGGCTTCAGAAGAGATCGCGGCAGAATAGAGACTTGCACCGGCAGGAAAATTGTTTCGAGTGGCTCTCTTGGGGTTTTGGAATATTTGAGAATTTATAGAAGTGGAATTATGTCAGACGGAGCCACGAGGGGCCCACAAAGCATCAGGGCACGCCTTCCCCCTGGGTGCGCCATGTTGCTTTGTCGTGTGGTCTCACCCCGAAGCTTCTAGGGCGTATTCTGGTCCAGGAAAAATCGTCAAAATATTTCGTAGCGTTTGGGAGTCCATTTGATATTGATTTTCTATAAAACCAAAAACAAGCAGAAAACATCAACTCGCACTAGGCACTAGCTTAATAGGTTAGTTCCCAAAAATAATATAAAATTGCATAAAAAGTATCTAAGATTGAATAATAGTGTGAAAAAATAAAAAATTATAGATACATTGGAGACGTATCAGTCCGCAGGGCGGTCCAGACGCACTTTCTCCTGCAAAACGTAGACAAACATGGGGGTGGGGGAGGGAGGCTTTGCGGGCGTCCGGACAGCACTAACCTTCGCTTCTCACCACCCTGGCCCAGCCAAACCCCCTCCTCCCTCGCCCACATGCGTTCCCAGCCAGCGCGAGTTGCCCGCATTCATGTCGTTGTAGAGCGCGCCACTTCCACATTGAAGCCGATTCTTAGCGGACACGACCTCTCGCTGCCTCCATCATTGAAGTGACGTGCCGGCCGAGGGCGCCATCCGTTGCATGCCCGGCTTAACACGCCTCCTCACCACAGTCAAACGACTCCATTACCCACACGGAAGCCGAGAAACCTACTCCGACCAAACGTCTGTTCATGAGCGGGCGACATTAAATACAACGACGAACAAGCTCCTCCCGTCCGCTTGCTATTTAAATGACGGGTGACGCCGGGCAAAAACCGCACCACTCCATTGCTCCCCATATACTCCTTCCACCATTTTCTCCACCCTTTCGATGGCATCCAACAAGCAAGAAGAGCATGACGGCACGGGCATCGTCCCTGCCGTGGACGACACCGCATCGTACCACGCCTCCTATGCCTGCGATTGCGCTATTCGCCATCAACGCACGCGTAACTGGGCCCTGTCAGCAGAGAAAGAAGCCGACTGCACGGAGATCAACGAGTGGGTGGCCAGCGCATCCGTAGCTGCCGCCAACATCGAGGAAAAGTAGAATACGGGAGGCCGTTGTAGCTTGTGTCCCATGTGGCCACCGCCGCCGTGTCACCGGCTTGTACAGCTGGTGACCTGCCGAGTTCTTTATCTCAGACCATCATTGGTCCCCGTCTGGGCTCCACGGAAGCGGAGGACCCCCCCCCCTTCCCCTCCGGTTGAAGCACCCTCTTCGCCACTCCGATGAGCTAGCCGATATATAGAAGATACGGGGGAAGAATATACCTCCAGGGCTCCGGACGGTGTTGCCGGACATGGAGAAGACAAAGGGATCCGCGGCGGCCAGCCATAGACTAGCGTTTTACCTTTTTTATTAAAATAGGTCCAAAATGTAAATGTTTTTGTCCGGTTTGTATGAAATTCGTCTTGTTTGCACGAATTTTGTCCGATTGATTAATTTTTTTGCTGAAATGTATGTAGATAGCGTTGGATGACGGCCTTCCGCATCCGTGTCCACAAATTGATTCCCTGTCCACAGACGGATGCGGGAGAAAATTTACGAGTCGTCGTTGGAGATGCTGTAAGGCTACAAAACATGTAGTGCTTCTGTAGCCAGAAGTCACTTCTCAACTGCATGTGATTTCAGCATCTGACAGCTAGCTTGCTGCACTAATCCAACTTCACTCATTGTCTGTGAGAGCCAAGTGATTGAGCTTTCGTTCTCCAAGAGTGCCGATCAATTAATCGCAAGCTTTGAGCACTGAACATGATTTCACGACAGCGACGGAGAAGCTGCCCCGCCCAGGCCAACCCAATGAAGATCCAGTATGCATCTCGTCGGTAACACGCATTACGAGTAGCAGTGTAGTCACTAGTAGAAAAAGGGCCATTTGTCCCGGTTCGTAAGGGCCTTTAGTCCCGGTTCTGGGGTCGGGACTAATACCCAAAACCTTTAGTCCCGGTTTGCTTATGAACCGGGACCAAAGGCCCTCCACGTGGCGCTGCCTGGGGCGGGGGAGGGAGGACCTTTAGTCCCGGTTGGTGTTACCAACCGGGACTAAAGGCTCCACCTTTGGTCCCGGTTGGTAACACCAACCGGGACTAAAGGCTCCACCTTTGGTCCCGGTTGGTAACACCAACCGGGACCAAAAGGCGGCCACGCGTCAGCAGCTCGCAGTCGCTAGGGGTTTTGTTTTTTTTTGGAAGGGGGGGTTTTGGGGTTTTGGAGGGTTAATTTAGGGGTTTCATATTGTGTTAGCGAGCTAATAGAGAGAAGTGACCTCTCTTTTTCCGTGCTTGGTCGACGCTAGCTACTACACATATCGAGAGAACTCGACGCTAGCTAGTAAGCAAATAAAGGAAACCATTAATTACACAAGATCGTCATGAACATATATAGAGAGAAGTGACATCTCTTTCTTCGTGCTTGGTCGAACAACAAGTTTTCGTATATCTATCCGACGCTGCTACATATGTACAATATATAACATCCCTTACAACAATTTCAATTTCACATGGTATTCTCCTTGTTCAGGTATGACGTGGTCAAGAAAGAATCCCGCCAATTCCTCTTGAATTGCTCATATGCGATCATGTGGTAGGAGTTCATCCTGCATCTGCCAGATCTAATTTAAAGAAGGGGTCAATACATATATATGAATGAAACTCAACACAATTGATGGTAATATATAAAATAAAATTGTGAATATTGTTTACGTACTTCAAATTGTTTCTCAGAGGAGGCCCGTTCAGAGGTATAGTAGCGAATGAACTCGCATACGTAGTATCCACATAAATGAGTGTTGGGTGCCTGCAACAAGCACTTTACGAGAATAGAGTTCAATCAAACTGATAAGCAAGCATGATAATGGTATTGATGAAACTAGAATCAATGAGAGATGCGCGGAACTAGCTAGTACTACTTACATTGGGGTGTGTAAATCGCAGCTCCTTCTTCAGACCCGGAACCTTAGCGGTGAACGTTTTCCAAACCCTGGCAGGCAAAGAAAATGATTACTTGATATCAGGAAATGAACGAAAGTTGCCGATATGGTCCCGGTATTGATTGAACTTACTTCTGGAGCATTGCAGTCATGTCCGCATAATACTTGGGATCTTTACGGAGCGAGTCTAAGACAGTTACTAATGCCCCGTCAAGGTTAATGGATAGCAGAATATAGTGGAAGCTGCGCACGCATAACTCATCAATTACATTACTTAACCACGAGTAAGCGGAACCGAATATGCAGAAGACAGTAACACTCACTTGAAGTTGTAAGGAAAGAGTATTTCCCTTTTGTTTTGATGTGTAAGGAATGTTTGTAGTAAGTTGTTCTCGGTATCTTCAGCCGCCTTTCGTACCGACCATTCATTTACGGTATTTGGGCTAATGAACCCAACGTCGAAGATTCCTATTTTTTGGCATTCGACCATCTTCAATCTGCATAATATAGTGAGGATAATTATATATACATGCAATGAACGAGCTGAGCTAGAGACTTAATTATAGAAGTAATACTTACAGACAGTAGCAAGTCATGAGTTGTTTGTCGAGGGCCTTTTGATTGTATAATTGAAATAACTCGACTCCAGGGAAGTCATCCTCTTTTTTAATTCCGACTAACAAACTGTCTTTCCCAGACTTCCTGCAGCTTTCCATGTACCAGTCATGCAATTTTTGCATCATCGTTGTTAGATGAGGATGATCAGGTTTGATGAGAGGCTTCCCGTGCTCGTATCTAAAGACGTCTACTACCTCAGCCGTTTCAAACTGTACATCATCGGGCAGGTAATCATCAAGAGTGGTACCGGGCAGTAGCACCGGATGATTAGCGATATCGCTAGACACCTTGAGCGGGGGGCACGATTGCTTCTCCTGTTCGCCGAGCTGGGGAATTGTTTTCCCACTTCTTCGTTTTTTCGCTCTTGCAGCACTGGAAGTACTTCCCGACTGCTGCGCTTTAGCATGTGTCTTAGTAATTATGCGGTCATAGTTGGAATCCGGCGGAGGCGGTGGTGGTCGCTTCAGGGCATTGATAGTGCGCCTCACTTTCACCGGATCTACCTTCTCCTTCGGAGGTGGAGTTTTCTTTGCAAAATGGTCCCTCAGTTGGGCACGACATATGTCCTCGTTTTCCTGCTCGGTCCTCTCATATGGTAACTTTTCCAGAGGCTTGAGAGATGGACCGTATCTGAATTGGCTCCCGCCTCTGCTTGTACTGCTAGCCGCCGGAGCGGCGGCGTCTCTCTTCCGTCGTTGCTGATGAGGCGGAGAAATCTGACGTGCCGGAGGAGCCGGAGCGGCAGCGTTTGTCTTTCACCATTGCCGACGAGGCTGAGGAGGAGGCGGACTGCTCCGACGCGCCGGAGTAGGTGAAGGAGGAGGTGGAGTGCCCTCACGCGTCGGAGGAGCCGGAGAAGGAGGCGGAGTGCCCTGATCACTCGCCGGAGGAGGAGGAGGAGGAGGCGGAGGCGTCCAGTTTGGAAGCTTGATGTACTCCTTCTGCCATAGACATGTACTCCTCAGAGCATGAACCAGCCGATTCTCCCCTTCACCTGTAGAGTGGTCAAGCTCGAGCTCCTCAAATCCCTCCATTACTTCATCCACCATCACAACAGCATAGTCATGTGGAATCGGACGGCAGTGAAAATTTCCGTTGGGTTGAGGAGGTGCAACAGAGCCGACAGCCGCCTTGAAAGTGAGGTTCCGGCATTTCGTCATAAGCTCGCAATGTTGAGCCTCCGTGATAGTATCCACGGGGTAGCTAGGAGACGTGAAGTCAGGCTGAACGGGCTCCGTGGAAGCCACGCTGCTTCTCCGCTGAGATGGCGGGGTAGCTTCTGGGGTAGCTTCGTGCCGCTGAGATGGCTGGTCGGCAGCTCGCTGGCTCTCAGCTTCCTCTAGCTTTTGTAGTCTTGCATTGAGCTTCTGCATGTCGCTCAGCTCCTTCTTCCTCTTTCTCTCCCGGCTTTTGTAACCGCCTGCGTCGGGAAACCCAAACTTCCACGGAACGGAGCCTGGTGTGCCTCGTGTTCGTCCAGGGTGCTCAGCATTCCCTAGGGCCTCAGTCAGCTCGTCCTTCTCTCTGTCGGGAATGAACGTCCCTTCCTGCGCTGCGGTGATATACTTCTGAAGCTTCGTGACGGGTATTGCAAGTTGCTCGTCCGTCCAACGGCACTTCCCTGTTTCAGGGTCCAAAGTTCCCCCAACCCCAAAGAACCAAGTCCTTGAACGGTCTGGCCAGTTCAATGTCTGTGGTTCGACCCCTTTAGCAATCAGGTCATTCTCAGCTTTGTCCCACAACGGCCGGGCTTTGAGGTAGCCACCTGACCCCGTGTGATGGTGATACTGCTTCTTTGCAGCGTTGTTCTTGTTTGTCTCTGACATTTTCTTACTCTTGTCCGATGTCTTGTAGGCCACAAATGCGGGCCAGTGATCTCTTATCTTCTCAAATCGGCCGGTGAATTCTGGAGTCTTCCCTTTGTCAACAAACTTTGATTTCAACTCCTTCTTCCACCTCCTGAATAGATCTGCCATCTTCTTAAGAGCACACTCCTTAACCAGTGGCTCTATAACTGGCTTATTCGGATCCTCCTCTGGCGGTAGGGTGAAATTTGCCTTCAGCGTGGTCCAAAGATCATCTTTCTGTCTATCGGTGACATAATCACCTTCAGGGGCATAGTCCTTAGGCTTATTCCATTGCTTGATGCTAATCGGGATGTTGTCCCTAACAATAACTCCGCACTGAGCAGAAAATGCGTCCTTGGTCCGCTTGGGTTCAATCGGATGGCCATCGTCCGCGAGTGCTGTGATCGTGAACCTTTCATCCTTGCGCAACCTCTTCTTCGGGCCTCGTCTCGTTACCGAAGTTTGGCTCGATCCGGAGGGCTATAAAAGAAGAAAGAAGAGTTAATATATGTACATACCAAAACAATTAATGCATCAATTAGCTAGTCAGCACAGGCTTAATTAATATATATACCTCGCCGGACTTTGCAACAGCTCCCTCCTCCGTTCGGTCACCGGAGCCGTCATCATGGTCTCCTTCTTCCTCCGGCATTCGGTCACCGGAGCCATCATGATCATGTCCTTCCTCCTCCATTGTTCGATCACCGGAGCCGTCATCCTCTCCTTCCAGACCATCGGTATCGTTGAGAAACGACAAGACATCACGTCCACCGAGGATTATCTCCCCCAACAACTGTTCTTGTTCCAAGTCTCTTTGAGCCATAGTTTCTGCAAATATTACAACATGGCAATTAATATACAAACATGAGTGTCCGACGTCCGGACCGCCTCTCTCATGAATGTCCGATGTCCGGACCGCCTCTCTCATGAATGTCAAACAAGGGATTCTCTTAACCTTTAAGGGATTTAATTAACAAATGATACATAGACTTGTTCGGGCGAGAGGGGGTTGATCGACGTCCCCCCTCATGTCGAAGTTACCGGAGTTTTCTTCTAGTGGTTTGGGTGGCCTCGAGAGATTGTCAGGTAGGGGCGGGAGGGGGTAGGAGATCGACAACGCTTTTTTTCTAGGTTTTGGGTGGCCTCGAGAGTTGGTCGCCCGGTATATCGAGAGGGGGGTGAACATTTTACCTTAGTAACTTAGAAAAAAAATGTTATCGGGGAGGGGGTATATCGACAACGCTTTTTTTCTAGGGTTTGGGTGGCCTCGAGAGTTGGTCGCCCGGTATATCGAGAGGGGGGTGAACATTTTACCTTAGTAACTTAGAAAAAAATGTTATCGGGGAGGGGGTATATCGACCCCCCCCCTCATGTCGAAGTTATCGGGGAGGGGGTATATCAACAACGACATACATTCCGGATCCGTTGGAAAGCTCTCGGGGAGCCGATGCCAACGTGATGATAGGGGGCCGGGGTGCTCCCGTGGCCTTGTTGATAGATAGAGCCGATGCCAACGTGATGATAGAGCCGATGCCAACATTTTCATTTAACAAAAAAACTACCTTCAAAAAAAGACTTGCTTCGCCGCGGGTGCTCGGTGCGACGTGGACTCGGTGGAAAAACTTTATGAAAATGCGGTGGTGGCCGGGCCGGGCGGTTTTCTTTTCCTTCTTCATTTTTTCCTTTGTTTTTTCTTATATGTTTGTTTTCGTTTTCACTCTACATTTTCGTACATATGAAAAACAACGAAGACTTTTTACATGAACATATACACACATATACATGAACATATATACATATACATGAAAAAAACATATACATGAACATATACACATATACATGCCCGCAAAAAAAACCCTAAATGATGACGGGGCGGCACACCATGGGAAAGGGGGGGCTCACTGGGGGGGCGGCGATGGCTGGAGGCCGGCGACGGGGACGAGGACGGCGGCGACGGGGATGAGGACGGTGGCTTGGGGACGAGGACGGCGGCTCGGGGAGGCGACGGGGACGAGGACGGCGGCTCGGGGAGGCGACGGGGACGAGGACGGCGGCGACGGGGACGAGGACGGCGGCGACGGGGACGAGGACGGCGGCTCGGGGAGGCGACGGGGACGGGGACGAGGACGGCGGCTCGGGGAGGCGACGGGAAGGCAACGGGGACGAGGACGGCGGCGACGGGGACGAGGACGGCGGCTCGGGGAAGCGACGGGGACGAGGACGGCGGCGACGGGGACGAGGACGGCGGCTCGGGGAGGCGACGGGGCCGGCGACGGCGTCGGGGCAGCCTGGCGGCGTCGAGGAGGTCGGCGTCGTCGGGGGGAACTGCGAGATGAAAATGAAAATTTTCACAAGTGCTGCTTATATACACACAGCATTGGTCTCGGTTGGTGGCACCAACCGGGACTAATGCACCCCTTTAGTCCCGGTTGGTGCCACCAACCGGGACCAAAGGTCTCTTTTCAGCAGCCCAAAGGGCGGGAAGCAGAGACCTTTGGTCCCGGTTGGTGCCACCAACCGGGACCAATGGCCTTGCACAGCGGCGTGGTGGGAGTTTAGTCCCACCTCGCTACTTGAGAGAGTGCCGCACCTGTTTATAAGGCGCGGTGCGCCAGAGGCTTCGAGCTCCTCTCTAAAGCAGGCTTACTGGCCTAACCACTCTGTATCTGCCTGTGGGCCTACTGGGCCTTCTGCGGGCCTGAATCCTGGCCCAACTGGCTGGCTGGGTTTCTAGTCGTATTCAGGCCGTGGTGGCCCAGTAGGCGGCATTTTTTTAATATTTTTGCAGTTTTTTTGTTTTGTTTTTTGCATTATTTATTTCTTTTCTTTTTTGCTTTATTTTTTTTAATTCTTTTTGCTGTTAGGTCACAAAAATTATAAACTTTCTGTTAGTGCTATTAAAGTTTCTAACAAAAAAATTCTTTATGAAAATTCTTTTTGCTATTAATGTTTTGAACAAAAAATACTTTGATAATTTTAGTTGCATAAATTTATATAATTTTAGTTTCAAAAATATTTTAATTGATTATTTTTAGTTCATTCTTTTTGCTATTATTTTTGATTATTTTATATAATTATCGAAAACTGGATGCACTTCGTGTACAAAATGGAAAACTTGCGCCACATCATTGGCTAGGACGAATGGTTCGTCTGTGTACCCAAGATTGTTCAGATCCACTGTTGTCATTCCGTACTGTGGGTCTTCCTGTACCCCGCCTCCTGACAGATTGACCCATTTGCACTGAAACAAAGGGACATTGAAATCATGTCCATAGTCAAGTTCCCATATGTCCACTATGTAACCATAATATGTGTCCTTTCCCCTATTGGTTGCTGCATCAAAGCGAACACCGCTGTTTTGGTTGGTGCTCTTTTGATCTTGGGCGATCGTGTAAAATGTATTCCCATTTATCGCGTACCCTTTGTAAGTCAATACAGTCGAAGATGGTCCCCTGTCCAACGAGTACAACTCATCAGAAACAGTGTTGTCACCCATGAGACGTGTTTGCAACCAACTGCTGAAAGTCCTGATGTGTTCATATGTAATCCAGTCGTCACACTGCTCTGGGTGTTTGGAGCGCAGAATATTCTTGTGTTCATCGACATACGGGGTCACCAAGGTAGAATTCTGTAGAACTGTGTAGTGTGCTTGAGACCAAGAATGCCCGTCCCTACATATTATTGAGTCCGCTCCTAGCGTGCCTTTTCCAGTCAGTCTCCCCTCATACCGCGATTGAGGGAGACCAATCTTCTTAAGGTCAGGAATGAAGTCAACACAAAACCCAATGACATCCTCTGTTTGATGGCCCATGGAGATGCTTCCTTCTGGCCTAGCGCGGTTACGAACATATTTCTTTAAGACTCCCATGAACCTCTCAAAGGGGAACATATTGTGTAGAAATACAGGGCCCAGAACGACAATCTCGTCGACTAGATGAACTAGGACGTGCGTCATGATATTGAAGAAGGACGGTGGGAACACCAACTCGAGACTAACAAGACATTGCACCAAATCACTCCTTAACCTTAGCAGGATTTCTGGATCGATCACCTTCTGAGAGATTGCATTGAGGAATGCACATAGCTTCACAATGGCTAATCGAACGTTTTCCGGTAGAAGCCCCCTCAATGCAACCGGAAGCAGTTGCGTCATAATCACGTGGCAGTCATGAGACTTTAGGTTCTGGAACTTTTTCTCTGCCATATTTATTATTCCCTTTATATTCGACGAGAAGCCAGATGGGACCTTCATACTGAGCAGGCATTCAAAGAAGATTTCCTTCTCTTCTTTGGTAAGAGCGTAGCTGGCAGGACCTTCATACTGCTTTGGATGCATGCCGTCTTTTTCATGCACACGTTGCTGTTCCTCCCGTGCCTCCGGTGTATCTTTTGTCTTCCCATACACTCCCAAGAAGCCTAGCAGGTTCACGCAAAGATTCTTCGTCACGTGCATCACGTCGATTGCAGAGCGGACCTCTAGGTCTTTCCAATAGGGTAGGTCCCAAAATATAGATTTCTTCTTCCACATGGGTGCGCGTCCCGCATCGTCAGTCGGAACAGATAGTCCGCCAGGACCCTTTCCAAAGATTACTTGTAAATCATTGACCATATCAAGTATGTGATCACCAGTACGGAGGGCAGGCTTCTTCCGGTGATCTGCCTCACCTTTGAAATGCTTTCCTTTCTTTCGACATTGATGGTTGGTCGGAAGAAATCGACGATGCCCCAGGTACACATTCTTCCTGCATTTGTCCAAATATATACTGTCGGTGTCATCTAAACAGTGTGTGCATGTGTGGTATCCCTTGTTTGTCTGTCCTGAAAGGTTACTGAGAGCAGGCCAATCGTTGATGGTTACAAACAGCAACGCATGTAGGTCAAATTCCTCCTGTTCGTTCTCATCCCACACACGTACACCTCTTCCATTCCATAGCTGTAAAAGTTCATCAACTAATGGCCTTAGGTACACATCAATGTCATTGCCGGGTTGCTTAGGGCCTTGGATGAGCACTGGCATCATAATGAACTTCCGCTTCATGCACAACCAAGGAGGAAGGTTATACATACATAGAGTCACAGGCCATGTGCTATGCTTGCTGCTCTGATCCCCAAAAGGATTAACGCCATCTGCAGTTAAACCAAACCATACATTCCTTGGGTCATCTGTAAAGTTGCTCCACTTTCTCTCGATCTTTCTCCACTGCGACCCGTCAGCGGGTGCTCTCAACTTCCCGTCTTTCTTACGGTCTTTTTTGTGCCATTGCATCAACTCGGCATGCTTTTTGTTTCTGAACAGACGTTTCAACCATGGTATTATAGGAGCATACCACATCACCTTGGCAGGAACCCTCTTCCTGGTGCTCTGGCCCTCAACATCACCAGGGTCATCTCTTCTAATCTTATACCGCAATGCACCGCATACCGGGCATGCGTTCAAATCCTCGTACGCACCGCGGTAGAGGATGCAGTCATTAGGGCATGCATGTATCTTCTGCACCTCCAATCCTAGAGGGCATAGAACCTTCTTTGCTTCGTACGTACTGCCGGGCAATTCGTTATCCTTTGGAAGCTTCTTCTTCATTATTTTAAGTAGCGAACTAAATCCCTTGTCAGATACACCATTGTCTGCCTTCCATTGCAGCAATTCCAGTCTGGTACCGAGCTTTCTGTTGTCATCTTCGCAATTTGGGTACAACCCTTTTTTGTGATCCTCTAACATGCGATCGAACTTCAACTTCTCCCTTTCACTTTCGCATTCTCTCTGTGCATCAACAATGACCCGGCGAAGATCATCATCGGGCACATCGTCTGGTTCCTCTTGATCTTCAGCTTCCCCCATTGCAGCATCACCGTATTCAGGGGGCGGGTAGTTGTCATCATCCTCTTCTTCTTCGTTGTCTTCCATCATAACCCCTCTTTCTCCGTGCTTGGTCCAAACATTATAGCGTGGCATAAAACCCTTCTCAAGCAGGTGGAAGTGAAGGGTTTTAGAGTTGGAGAAAGCCTTCGTATTCTCACAGACAGTACATGGACAATGCATAAAACCATTCTGCTTGTTTGCCTCAGCCGCTTCGAGAAAATTATGCAGGCCCTTAATATACTCGGAGGTGCGTCGGTCACCGTACATCCAGTGCCGGTTCATCTGCGTGCGTTATATAGTTCTCATTATTGAACAACATATAACTCTCTAGAGCATCTAATTAAATCATACAAGTAATAACTATCTAGAACAACATATAACCAAAACCATCGCACTATATAATAACAAACAATAATAAAAGTAAGAAAGTTACACAAGTATCTATCTAAATCATACAAGTAAGAACTTTTTTGTTTTAGAAAGAAGATAAGAAGAAGAGGCTAACCACGGTGGTGCCGACGCCGAGATGGGCGCGGGCGATCGACGGCGGTGAGGACGGGGACGGGACAGGACGGACCGCCAACCTAGACAAATCTTGAGGAAAATGGAGCTTGGACAAGGAGCTTCCAGAGGAGAAAGCTTAAGTATGGCTCGGGCATTTCATCGAACACCTCATGTGCATAGGAGGTGAGCTAGAGCACCACAAAGCTCTGCCCTCGCTGGCCAGAAAAATAGAGTAGTGTGGAGTGCTCTGCTCGCTGGCGAGGGGGGTATATATAGGCATCTCACTGGTCCCGGTTCGTGGCTGGAACCGGGACTAAAGGACCCCCTTTGGTCCCGGTTCCAGCCACGAACCGGGACCAATGGTTGTGGGCCATGAGCGAGGCACATTGGTCCCGGTTCGTGTCTGGAACCGGGACTAAAGGGTCCAGACGAACCGGGACCAATGCCCCACGAGGCCCGGCCGCCCCCCTGGCCTCACGAACCGGGACCGTTGCCCCCATTGGTCCCGGTTCGTGACTGAACCGGGACTAATGGGCTGGCCCGGCCTGGACCAAAGCCCTGTTTTCTACTAGTGAGTACTAGTGGTACATGACTGTCAACAAAAACGATTCGTCTCTGTGGTGAGAAGATATGCAGAGGTTGACACTGCGTGATGCATGACTGTCACCACTCACCACCTTCTTCCTTGACTACTGTCTCGTGCGGATGAACGATCTCGATCTAGTTATTCGTCGTCTGGCAAGGGTTAAATTCTTAGTTGTAGCAGTTGATTTTGTTAACAAAAATATTACTAGTAGTTAGTTACATAGAATTTAAATACTAATATCAGTTAATCCACAGACACTACAGTTTATAATGTTTTGATTTAGGACTCGGGTCGAAATCAGCAGTGGTTAACATGAAACCGAAATATGTGCGTGCTTCGTCAGCCCTAGAGGCTACATCAGATTCACATCAACTCGACGTATTTATGCATGCAACAGTTTATCAGAAAATGAGAGCCTACCAAACTCACAGCATCTACAAAACGACCTCGCAAATCTGGCCCAAACGCTTGGAGGAGTGACTGATAACCTCATACCCGATTCATATCAGAGGCGGCGGGGCCGGCCCTGGTGTATGGCCGAAGAGGCGATGGCCTAGGGCCCATGGCTGAGGAGGGCCCATGATCTGGTATACATCTACTACTCCTATAAAAGCACAAACTGCGGAAATCGAAAACTTAGGGCCGCGATAACCATCACACGTGTGGTAAGAGCAAGAACATACCACACGCCCAATGACCACAGATTGCGTCACGTCACCACATGCATGCACAAGTGACGAGATTGATGATGTCAACAGGAATCTTTTGTCTTTTTAGTTTTAAAATTTTTTTATCTCTTAAATAAAAAATCCGATTGAAAAACCGTTTTCACCATTAAATCCGCCGCGATTACATCTTCGAAACAAGATCCCATATCGATATGTTTCGACGACTTTTTTTCGTTAAAAGTTGTCATGTCTATTGCACATAAATTGTCATCATGATTACACTGAAGTTGCCATGATATATTTTAACTACTTTTTTCTCTACGTTTGTAGTAAATTTTGACATGTTATAAAAGGGAAATTAAGAAGTTAAACTTGCCATGATGTATTACTAAAATCTGACATGATCCATGAAATAATTTTGACATGGTTCATAAATAAAAAGAAATATGTCGTCAGTTACTTCAAAATGCATGGTCAATGGCTCAAATTTGCCATGAATCATAAACTAAAATTGTCATGGTGAATTACTTAATTTTCCATGATACATGCATTAAAATTTGCCATGATTCATACAATAAATATTTTGCATGTTCAAAATACTAGAATTGCCATGATCTATAAACTAAATCTGCCATCATCTATGAACTAAATTTGCCATGATGAATTCTAAAAATTGCCATGATTGATGAATTAAATTTGTCGTGGTTATTTTTTTTAAATTGCCATGGTTAATTAATAAAAATTGCCATGAAAAATAGTTAAAAATGCAACGGTAGCTTTAAATTTAGAAGAAAAAATAAATAAAACATATCATGGCAACTTTACTGTAAACTCTATCGCAACTATAGTGTAAACATCATGGCAACTTTTGGCGCAAAAAAAAGTTCGTCGAAACGTATCAATATGTAGTCTAGTTTTGAAGATCTCGTCGAGACGGATTTATTGGTGAAAACAATTTTTTAATCGGATTCTTTATTTAAGAGATAAAACATTTTTAAGTTTGAAAAACAAAAAAGATTCCGTTGATGTCATCTGTTTGATGTGACAAAATAGTTGATAATGGATGCGTTTGGGCCATGTTGCTTCGTGCCACACGTGTGGGCGTTATCATTTAGGAAAGCTTAATCCTATCCATCTAATCACATGCATACGGTTTAGATTAGTCACTAAAACACGTTTGGTCTAAAACAGGTGTTTAGCCATTCCATGTTCGGTTTTGCTAGATCACATCTAGATGTGACATAAGTATTGCACATCTAAGTTCTATGCCATTGATTTCATACGGAGATTCGTGTGACTATTTTTTTAATTTTAGTTTTTTTCTTTTTATGCTTGATGGAATCACTTAGATGTGCAATAACTATGTCACATCTAGATGTGTCCTAGACACACCCCCATGTTTACCCCCTCTCTCTCTATAAACAAAACTTCTACCTGCAGCCTGTCCTGAGCAGACGTTGTTCCTCATGGCCGCCCCCACGACTCCCTCCCCGTCCTCGCTCGTCCTCATCACCTCCCTCCCTGCCCTTATCGCTGAATCTCCCCGCTGCCGCTACGACGTGGGGTTTGGTAGATCGAGATTGCGAGAAAACGGGTGACCCAAGAGAGAGCAGTCGGGCGACGACGGCTTGGAGCACAGTCAGGCGCCGTTGGCGCCTCGGGAGGACGAGCGCGAGGGCGGCTAGAGGAAGCTCGTGTCTTTGTACGCCACCCCTTCCCCTACCCGCACCCGCACGCCTATCCCCTCGCTCTGGGAGGTCGAGGACGGCCTCCTCCGGCAAGCACGTGGCGTTGATGGTCTCTTTCGCCCATGCATGGTCGTATTTGCTCATTGGCACTGCAGGAAGGCAAGGATCCGGCCGTGGTCCACGACCACCACAACCAAGGCAGGGAGCGCTGCTCCGACCTCCTCTCCTATGGCTCCAAGACTGACGACGCCCATGACCAGGCGTGCTCCCGTCCAAGGTATAAGGAACATTGTATACAGATTGCTTCAACAATTTTTGTGACAGAATTGTAGAACTTAGTAGTATATATGTGTTTGCAAATTATGTACTTTGTGGTAATATCAATGTCGTGGTCAGTTCCCCTCACCGGCTACCATCTGTCTCGGATTTTGATTTCGATTTTTTCTGGAGATTTCAGGATAGAAAGGCAGCTTTGGAGAGGGGTTACAAAGATCAAGGCTATTGTGTCAAAGTACTGTGCTCAAAACGTCCATCGAGTGCATCCATCTCGCCCCCGTTCATCACCGACCACCATGCAATATACATCCACTGCGATCATGGATGACCCTGTGAGACATCGTTGCCATCCTATTCTTCCAGATACAATGGGTCGGTCAATAAGGTATTTTGATATGCTAATAACGCTTCCGTTTCACTAAATTCCCAGAACAATACTACTTACTTTCTACCAATAGTGTTCTGTCAACTGAAAAAATCAGAATTATTGCAACATTTTCATGATCTATATTCCAGCTTTTAGTATATGGTTTGTTTCAGAAGTGGGTAAGTGGTCAAGGGTCGTATATAAGAATACTTGTTATGCATGTCTATCTACACTCTTCTCCACCTGGAAATTATTATGTGCTTGCTGACTTGCTTTGCTCACATTGCCGTCGAAACTTTGAGCGGTCCTTGCATGTCTTGTGTATTCATTGAAAGCGTCTAAAATATGGAGTTGCAGCATGGCTGCTAGCTGCTACTTTCATGTTATCACAACAAGGCCAAAGCTCTCATTTTCAAGATATGTCGAGTTTAAATATGAAGGATCTATCCCCCAATTTCAGTGTGCATGATTAGGGTTCTCATGTATAAATTTCTAATTTAATTTTTCACAAGTACATATTCATTCATCCTAAATTTCTGCGTCCTATTCGTGTGTTGGGTTCCAATGTATAAATTTCTAAACATGGTCTTAGGACTTAGGGGCACATGTCATCGAGTTTTCCCTAGGGCCTTCCGAAACATAGGGTCGGCCGGTGACAAGGATATGTGGACGCCCGGACGCGTCCGGACATGTCCGCTACGTCGGCTCCGACAAGCCGGGCTCAAACCAAATCCTCTCATAATGACTTCTCCACCTTCTCTTCATCTGAAACCCTCCCGTCAACGTCCTTCATTTCTAGCCTTCATGCAGCCGTCCACCTTCTCCCTTGCTTGCCGTCCTCGTCTGCAGTCACCAATGTCGTCGCCAACAACCCTGCCACCGCCATGGCCATGGATGATGCCTCGGCGAAATCGGTTGGGCTCCCCGACCTGGCTCTTCCTTGCAAGGCGGAGAACCTTTCCCGGAAGGAGTGCCGCCGGAGGCAACACGAGGCGGTGGCGAAGGCAGCTGCGGAGGCGGACGGTCCTGAGATGTCGTTCATGCCCGATGTTGAGGACATGGACTTTGTCGCGATAGCCACCAATCCGGAGGTCGTGGCCGTGGGGACAAACAACTTATCTGCAGAGCCTGACTTCGTTCCGCCCTCAAAGTGGACGGGCATCCCAGAAATGAGCTTCTCACAAGCCGTCCCCGATGCATCCACGATAGCCGACTCACCGTAACTTCAAATACAGCGGGCGACGTCAGGCAATGACATCTCTGGGCATGTCCACACACTGTTCGACAGAATGCCCGACCAAGACTCGGTACAATCTTTGCCCCTTTCCTACTTACATTCATTAATTCTTTTGTTGCACATACCATCAGATCAAATTGTAAGACGATATTTAAATTGCGATGCATATTGTAAGAAAAAATATTGCATGACATGATAAATGATGATCAAGAGTCTTTGCAATATACCATGGAGGATAACGGTTCCTCGGTGTTTGAATTTGGGCAAACATCATGCACTAAAGTGAAGAAGAAAGTTGGTCCAAAAGTAGTGAAGCCTAGAGGTCCGACATTCACACAGCTTGAAGATGTTTTGTTGTGTGAAAGTTGGTGTAACACGAGCATGGACCCAATATGTGAAATCGAGCAAAAAGGCGGGAAATATTGAAAAAAATTCACAAACTTTACCATGAGCAAAAACACTATGTGAAGCCACACTCAGTCATTACCAACCGTGTCACCCTCTCTCCAACATAGATGGTCACTCATCCAAGAGGCCATGAGCAAATTTGTTGGTTATCTTAAACAAGTTGTTGGCTACAACAAAAACGACATATGAGTTCAAACACATGCAACTTTGGTGGCGGCATTATACCATGAAGTGGAGAAGAAGGCATTCACTTTTTCACATTGTTGGATGAAATTGAATGGAAAACTGAAGTGGCGGACCATCCTCAAGAATATTGGAAAGACCACGAAGAATATGAAGAAAAATGATGGGTCTAGCTCCGCTCAATCCTTTGGATTGGATGAGAAAGAAGAAGTAAATGATGGGGCAGACATGCAAGCAACCATGCCGATGAGAAACCGATAGGTGATGGGAAACAAGTGCGAGAAAGACAGGGTAACGCGTGAAGGCGTGGCAAACAAAATGTCCGCTACTTGGACAGAAGAAGGAGGAAAGGTACAAGATGTTCATCGATGTGCAAACGAGAAGATGAAGTTCGACCGGGAGAGGTTGATCTTGGAGAAGGACAAAATTGAATTGAGAGGCAAGAGAAGATTGCAAAATGGGAGCTTGAACAAACGATGGCAATGCAAGGTCTTGAGCTCGAGAGAGAAAAGTTAAGACTTGCGATAGAGGCGGAGGAGTCGAGGATCATGTTGCAAAACATTAAACTCTTGGATGATGAAGGGAAAAAGTGGTTGATCCACATGTAAAAAAGGATCAATGACCGCGAGGACTAAAGTCATTGATTCATTCGTGTATCTCTTATATGTATGAACTATTGAATTTTATTTTGGCATGTAATGAATTTATTCGGGCTACATTATCTCTATATGGTTGAATCTATGATGAATTTACACTGCATAATCATCGCACATGAATTTGCATGAATTTGAAAAATATGGTTATGGACGGCGCTGTCCGCGGACGTGAATTCCAAAGAAGTACAAGTCATATGATTAGAATAATTTACAGTTCATGTGAGTGCACATGAGCTCAGGTGCAGAACGCAATTTCCGCCGAACTCACAGCTTACTCGACTTGATTAAAAGAGGGTCAAGACAAGGCATGTTGACTGCGAGGTCTGAGTTGCAGCCGAGATCTTTTTATTCGTTTACAAATAAACACGTCAAGCTGAAGCTGTGTGCGTACCTAGGTCTAGGAGTTGTCATATTCTGTTCACTTGTTCAGGTAGCTGGTAACAGTTCGTCGTCCTGTTGTGTATGTAAATAACCAAACATGGTTGGTCAGATGACTGTGCCAGTTGAAAGATGTGGTAACCATTTTTTGTACGAGAATCTTGTCACTACTCCTTTGTTTGGTTTGTACTACGAGTTTAGCCAACACAAGGAACCATGCTGATGGCAACGACCTGTACATCTCACTTGTGTACATCTAACAGAAAATTACGCACGGGGAAATATCAGATGCCGAAATGGGATCAAGTCTACATTTTGTAGCCTGCTTTGCTCGCTTAGTGTGCTGTTGGTCTGACATATTAAACCCTGGAAGTGTCACATTCCCTGAATGCGCAAATCGAATGGGTGGGATGGGTGAAGAACATAGTTTCTCCGTGAAAACTGGGAAAGAGAGAGAGCGAGATCATGGCCAGATTGACCACAAACACATGGCAAACTGTCCTGTTCAGAGTTCAGAGGGATGATGGACCGACAGGACAGCGCCCGGTTCGTGTGTCTTCCCGGAGAAAGCATTTTCTTTGTGAGATGTCGTACCGAACGGTACACCTGATACGGCCGCCCAGGGAACACCTAAACGGATCATCTCAATCGTAAGGCATGACGTCGCCGTTATGGAAAGCACACCAGTTTTCGCCACGGCAATTATTATGTAAATACGTACGCACTTTACACGCCTCTCAAAGTCGACCGTGGACATGCATACGAAACGGGGAGAGGCAGGGAAAGGGCGAAAAGGCATGTGAAATGCAGCAGGCAAAGGTCCTTTACACACCTCGAAATCGACCGTGGACATGCATACGAAACCTTAGGAATAAGACTTCAGTTAAAAAAAAGACCTAGGAGGAAGAAGACTGGAAACCAAAGACACGCACGCTCCTCAATCCCCAGTCCTATCTACCACCACCCAGGCAGGCACGCGTAGTAGAGCCAGCCAGCCACCAACCGCGGCAAAATCAGATCAGTACAACGCCTAACCACCTTTCCCGCCCCTCCTCTCCAGTAGTCCAGTCGTCCACTAGTAGTACCCACGCACGAACACTGCACTAGGACGCCATTTGGACCCCCTCCTCAAGCCAAGTGATCAGCACTATTATGCCTTATTATACAGACAATGCTCAGCACTATTCGCAGCAAAATAATAAGGCACGGTTGATTGATTATTAGGTGATGAGTACGTACGGTGCTCATGTGTAGGAGGAATCATTATGTTGCGCGTACACACATTGAATGGGCGAGTTTAGTTTAGCGGCCGGGCATCAAATACATTCCTTTTGTTCAGGGGACATTTTTTTTCGTTCAAGTGTTTATGGGACCTTTCATCCACTACCACCACTAATTGGAGGTTGATCTTTTTTCTTTGAAACAATTGTTCTACGATAATTTTCATTAATTTATATTCGAGGTTGATCTCCGATCCAGCAATGCACAATGAACAGTACAGTGAATTCTAACTCCCGTTTCCCCGCAAATATTTACGGCGTCGTTAAGATAAGAAACAAGTACTGTAATTTGTTTTCTTTCCATGCAAACATTTCCGAGTGACGGTTGATCTACGTTGCTTCCGATCTCCTCCACCTCCAAGCATAAATGACACGAGAAGCAGCGGCAAGCGGAAGATTCAGGTACAAAGCCCCCCCTGAATGCAGTACGTACATTATACAGTACGGTTCGTAGATTTCTCGAAGCCGGATTCCGTATGTACGTATATGGCAAGAAAGAAGGCAACCAGCTAGCTGGCCTTGCATCTCATTCGACCTCCCTTCTACGGATAACCATCACACATACGTGTACCCGTGTACGTGCCACATGTCACGCACTGCGTACGGCCCAAACCGTACGTCACATACGTATATGTTATATGGTGCAATACGATCTTACATGAGCCCACCACAGCACATCAGTGCTGTGCAATTGAAGCAAACATTGTTAATAATCTCTCTCTTTAGCTGAAAACAGAGTTAAGCTATGTACTAGCAAGTGTACATATATAGTTATTAATTACTCCTAACTAACATTGTTAACTTGTCCATTAGCTCGAAATGGACGCTAAGTCATCTTATATATGTTTAACATATATGGCAGGACTACACCTACTAATCAGATTGGGTACAGAGATGGCGAAATTAAACTACTTCTGTGCTAGAGAAATTAAAGGCCCGCGTGCAGGATTTGGGAAATTTAGGAAATAGATAGTGCTTGAGAAGGCAAGTCGGAAACCAGCAAGGTGTCTTTGTTTGGTCCTAACTAGTGCGACTAACCATAAAATACATCTGCAATTTAATTTGTGTGCATGAACCTCATTTAGTTTTTATAGTTCCTAAATACTTGTTGTTGGGGAGAACTAGACTACAACAAATATTGTGGTACAGAGGGAGTAGAAAGGAAGCTGCATGGATCCCATCCGGGCCTGCTTTACTTAGTTTTATATAATTCATTTTTTGTACGAAGAATTCACATTTTCGGGCCTGCTTTAAGTTAAAAATTGTGCTGCCATGCCTACTCTAAAGAAATATTGTTTTCAAGTTGGGAATCAGAGGCACTATCCGAAGCAATTCAACGACTTCTAAGCAGCCATTGGTTGATAATTTTCTAACAACGAATCAACTTTGCAAATAAAAAGTAAAATGGAGAACCCAATACCTTAGCAGCCAGAAAAGAGAGAAATGGAAAAAAGAAAAGGAGATGTATAAATAAAAAAGGACAGACGAATAAGGCAGTACATGTAATTTTTGCAAACATGAGGGGCTCAAATGCTAATAGCTCCACCATGGTACTTAATGTACGTATTTATCTGCCCCTTGTGTTGTGTCCCCGCCTTGCCCACACTCGGCTACCATCCAGCTAGCTACCAGCCTCCTCTCTCGTTCCCATGACGACCCGGACGCAACCACCACTGCCGACGCGGCCGGCTCAGGCTCACCGGCGCCAGCGCGCGGCCTCCTACTCGTCGTCGTCCTCCTCCTCGTCGTCGTTCTCCACGGCCTCCTCCGCAGCCTCCTCGCCGTCGCCTTCCCCGCGCACCACCTCCATCCCCTTCTCCTGGGAGCACCACCCGGGCATCCCCAAGAACCACTCCTTCCTCCGCGGCGCCGTGAACCCTACTGCCTCCCCGTCCGCGCCGCTCCCGCTCCCGCCGCCGATCCGTGCGCCGCCCTCCCGACGCCGCGCCAACCGATCGGCGCCGGGCGCTGCCGGCGCCACCGACCCCTTTGCCGCTGCGCTGGCAGAGTGCACCAGGGAGCGCACCAGCGCCATCGACATCGACGCGCTGTTTCCTCCTAAGCCGGCGTCCGCCGTCCGCGCCGGGCCGCGGCGGTGGTCCATCGCCACTGGCGGGGTGGTAGGGTTACTCGACCTGTACGGCTGCAAGAACGCCATGGGCGTCGCCGAGGGCGCCTTCGTCGTACGCCGGCCGGTGGTGGCCGTCGGACGGGCGGGCCAGGGCCGTGCTGGCCGGCCCGGCAAGAGATAAGGGCCCTTCCGACTTCTGAGATCCATCAAGTGTGTGTGGGCTCAACCAGGTACATAAATAATGGATGTGCGCAGCGAGTGGTGGGAAAATATCGAAAAGAAATCTCACCTTTTCTTTTTTTTTTCTTTTCTTTCTTTTCTTTTGCGTGTACTTTGATGGTAATCTCAGCTACTCAGTGGATGTGATTCATGCCTACATTTGAGAAAAAGTGATATAGCAACCGAGATATCTTATATGGCTCTTTGTGTATACTATATGTCAATAATGTGTTTTACTGCCATTTTTAAGTAGTCAAGCTTTTGCAAAATTTTAGGTGTTTTTAGCCCTAAGTTTTTTTTTTGCAAGTGCGTAGGGAGTTTTTTTTCATAGTTTCAAGGTCACAATCCTCTATTACAAGTTGCTCGATACATAAGTTTTTGGGGGCAATGAGCAACCCTGTTCTGCGAACGAGAAAGTTTCTGGAAACAAACTCCCTAGCGGTAAACTTTGAATCTCTAAGGGCTCCTTTGATTCAAAGGATTTTATTAGTAATTCCGGAGGATTATAATCCTTAGGAATTTTTCTTATATTGTTTATGGTTATTTGATTCACAAGATTGGATCCCATAGAATTTTTCTAAGGATTTCTTTGTATTACTTCCCATAGGATTTCTAGCATTCTCTCAAACTCTTTGAAAAAATGCTTTGTTTTTCCTGTGATGTAATCAAACAAATCAAAAAAACGTAGGATTGAAATGAGCATGACACTCCGATCCTATGTTTTCCCTATTCCCTTGTTTTCATAACCCTGCAAATCAAAGAGGATCCCAGACTAGATGACCATAAGTTGACTTAGCTATGACGTAGCAAGCTAAAGCGACTATAGAGTTTGACCGAAGAAGGACCGATAAATCGGATCATTGCTCTTGGATTCTTAGATTATTCAGATACTACCAGTTTTGGTGAATTAGAAGTATAGTATTGGAACAGATCCACATATAGACAACTTTTTCAGAAAACCAAACTATAGACAAACATGATGCTTTTGAGTAATACCCATTTTTGGTATATTTACGGTAATATATGATTATATAAACCTTCTCAAAATGTTAGGTTCCTTTGGCGAGAGTTCAAAAAATGCATCGGCTAGAACTAGGCGTCAACAATTTGAATACAACTAGTTTTCAGATGAATTAAAAAATAACCAATAGATTGTTGTTACCACTTTATGCATGCACAATGCGTTTACAATAATTGTTTTGATGGTTAGGAGGATTATTGTGCCCTATCACATCGTGGATCAACCTCGAGGTTTGAGCCATGTGTGTTCTATAAAGACGAATATTTCTTCGTGGGAGGAGACGAGGTCATTTCTTCTTTTTCACGAAAAAGTCTTCTAACCCATTACACTGCAAAGTGCTTCAAAAGTAAAATAAATTACAACTACGTCTATGGAGCACCTAGCGGCAACTACAAGCATTGAAGGGGGCCAAAGGCGTGTGGCCGTCATTGCCCCTCCCTCAATGAAGTCGGTAAAATCTTATTGTAGTAGATAACCAAGAAGTTGCTATGCTAAGACTCCAAAGGAGCAGCAAATCAGAACAAAAATCGTCACCGATGATGTGAAGCATACAACGAAAGGGCCATACCTTCAAACACACCAATGAAAATGAGGGTCAGAGGAACTAGTCTAAACAGATCCGTAAAAAAAAAAACAATGACTGGATCTAAGAAGATCCACCAAAGACCAGAGGCGACCAAATTCAAGAAGATTCGTCAGAGACACACCTCCACACGTCATCTGTTGGCGCTAGACGCATCACTATAACGGGGATATAATGGGGAGGAGATTATTCTAACATTGGTAGCGGAAGTTAGAATGGGGAGGTGATTTCTTCAACCTTGAAATTTTCAAAACTCTGCTTTTCAATAGACGTTGTGTGAGTGTGTGCGTACTGTGGTGGTGGTGCTGGTATATGTCGTACTTGGGATTTGTCACAAACAAGCTAAGACCAATTATTGGTCACATGCCGCATAATAGTTATTTCTCATATAATGGTCATAGTCGTCGATCAACATTTTCTTATTCTTTTCGAATGGCTGGAACCCACATTCTCGAGTTAGGAATAGTTATTTTCGGTGGTCTGAAAAATATTAAAAATTATTATTGCTAGTATGAGCTTCTAGTACTATAACTTTAGGGTGAAAACCGTACGTCTGACCTTTAATGGTTGCGTCTGTCGATGGCAGTCTATACGCACAGTATCCTTGGTGAAGGTGTTGCTTTCAATATTGAGAGAAGTGCATATTTCAACCCTCAACTCTTGCCCTAGTCTAATATACACCCCTCAACTTCAAAACCGTCTAATCTACAACCCCCAACTCTCAAAACCGTCTAAGATTCAACCCTGAGACCGGTTTTAAACCCGTTGACCGTCCAGTCAGCGCGCCACGTAGTGGTACTGTTCATAACACTGTTCATAAATTCATTTTCTGCAAAAAAAGTTCCAAAAACTCTGAAAAATTCATTTTCTGGGGAAAAAAAATCCCGCGTGAACAGTAAATTCTGAAAAATTCAAAAACTGTTTTTAGAGCTTTTCCTGAATTCACTGTTCACGCGGTGAAAAAAATCATTTAGAAAAAAATATACTGTTCAAATGGCGAAAAAACCGAAATTTTAAGCTTTTCCTCAATTTACTGTTCACGCGGTGAAAAAAATCTTTTAGAAAAAAGTTTGAAAATTTCCTTTTTCGCCGCGTGAACAGTAATTCGGGAAAAGTTCGAAGTTCCCATTTTTTTCACCGCGCGAACAGTGCATCCAGGAATTTTCGTTTTCCGAACTTACTGTTCACGGGTGAAAACTGGGGTTTTCCGAAAATCCGTACTCTTTTTTTGAACTTTTTTGAGTACTGTTCACTTGGTGAAAAAATGTTTTTTCCCGAAAAATTGCTAGTTCTTTTAAAAAAAAGTTGAGTTTACTGTTCACGCGGGATTTTTTCCACAGAAAATGAATTTTCCAGTTTTTTGGATTTTTTTGCAGAAAATGAATTTTGTGAACAGTGTTTTGTGAACAGTGCGCTGCGTGGCGCGCTGACTGGGCGGTCAACGGGTTCAAAACTGGTCAACAGGGTCAAAACCGGTCTCAGGGTTGAATCTTAGACGGTTTTGAGAGTTGGGGGTTGTAGTTTAGACGGTTTTGAAGTTGAGGGATGTATATTAGACTAGGGCAAGAGTTGGGGGTTGAAATATGCACTTCTCTCTTCAATATTGCACATGCATGCTTTTCAGGATGAAAACCAATGATCGACCTTTTATGGTTAGATATGTCGACGTTGGCGCTTATGCATCGTTTATTTCAGGAAGGTGTTGCTTTCGGAAATATTTCTTGTAATTTGTGTATTGTATAAGACAGTGGATAGTGTTTTTTTATAACTTACCACACTTGTTTGCTGCGTGTGGTTAGCCGCATCAGATTTCTTTGTTCCTTTCTCTCTTTTTTATCTTTTTTGTTGTATGCATGCTCAATATTTTTTTTTTTTGCGAGGTGCATGCTCAATATTTTGATTAGGTGTTTTAAAAAAAAAAATTGACCACGTGTGAATATTCTGTTGTTGCATAGGTCGAGTGTAATTGATATCATCTTGGTATTAATATTTTACGCTTTGAGGAAAAAATGGAATAAAAAGATGTGGAAAAAACATATAGCACGTCGAAAAAATGTGGCATTATTGGCCGTCCTGCCTACCGGAGAACAGAATCGCTTGGATCTATCCCAGTGGCTGAAGCGGTTCCGAAACGTTTGTTAAATGTTCGTGGGGACGTACGACTGCCCGTGGCCGAGCATTATTTGTCGAGTAGCTGTGCTCTATTCACTAAATTTCGAAATCTCTGAGGCGATGCGGGTGAGAGTGGGCAGACAAGCCTATAAGTTAGCAATAAAACTTCATCGGGATCGCCGCAGGCCGGCGTATAGTAATGGCTGGCAACACAAAAGCAGACGGATGTCACGTCCCTACTTGCTAATTTGAGTTCAAATGCGTATGATTGATCAAGTCGGCACGTTGCTGTCTGATGGTGAACTTTGAGCTATTCTAAATGGAGGAGAGATTCGTTGAAAAAATGGTTTGGATTTTACAATGAATAAACAAATTGCACCCCAAATAGGATTTGGCATGTCTCCGGGCTCTCTTGTTGCTGAGCTCCTTCCGTCTTCTATTTCTTCCGTTTCAAATTACCTGAAGTTTTTAGTGTTGTCCTAAAAGCTAAATCTTTACTGAAGTTTGACCAAATATTAAAACAAAATACTGCTGATGCATATTGAATGAAAATATATCATATAGGGCATCTAATTGAACTAATTCGGTATAGTAGATGATAATACATATCCTTTTTGCAAGGATTTTTCCGAAAAGAAGGATGACCCCCCAGCCTCTGCATATGGGCAATGCATGCAGCCATTTCATTAATTACTCATCAAGACTTTACGAAGTAATACATCAATTAGTCTGAAGCCACCATGAGAGCGCGGCCATCGTCCGATCCGGGATACTTGGATCTGGGGTTTCCCTAGGAGCAACGCTAGTCGGTAGAAGATGGTTGCAATGGCGATGCCTTCAACAAGGTAATGGCACTTAGATGCCGCCATCGCCTGCCATGACTGTAGTGGGAGCTCGGTTTTCACTAGCAGCAACACCTCTCAGCTCGCCGACGGGACTAGATGTGGGATCAAGAGATCCTCCACAACCAGTCGGCCGACCAACTCTGGCGGAGGAGTAGGCCGCCACCGCCAAGCCCGGGTCGTTGCCCGAGGCTTCCCCATGCTGCGGGACTAGCCCAGAAGCACCTCCGCGTAACCGCCGTCGGAGCCATCGAGATGCGGAGGGACAGTCATGTGTAGGACGCGGCCCGCCGAGACACATCTGGGCCCAGATCTGGCCCGCCTGCACCACGCCGCGGCCACCCGATGCTGTCTATGCCGCTTGCCGCCGCAAGCACGCTGAGCTGCTCTGGTCGTCGCCACCCTGCAGCACTACCATCAAAGAGGTCAGGACGGGCGCCGCCGCCGCGGTCCAGATCGTTAACCGAGGAGATCCGTCGCCGCCGCGTCACACGGGCTTTGCCCGATGACAACCCCGACGACGGTGAAAGGAGAGGCAGCGCAGGGGAGGACTGTTGGCGGCCGGCGTCGAGAGCCCTGATGCGGCCTGGCGCGGCCGCACGGGGAGCTCTCAGTATCTTTTTTGCGGGGATGCTAATATATATCTCTATACAAGTAGTTTGACCTAGGACAAAATTAGAACTTTAAGTAAGTTAGAATAGAGGGAGTGTATTGTGAATATTGGGAGTTGATTTATAATCAATTCAACTTACTAGCTTAGATATAATCACTTTTCAAATTGCAAGTGGCACTTACGCTATGTTGTCGAACTGCCACTATCTTTTGCAGTTCTTTACTGCTTTAAAGTATCTACAACCGGACTTTATAAATCTGGCCCCACAAACGCCCGTGGACGCGATCGGATGCGTCCGCGAACACTGACCGTTTATGTCTTAAATTTGCTCCTCTGCATCTGAGTCTCTCATATTTCATTCCCTAGATCCATATAAACCATGCAAAATAAACCTACATACTATGACATGCTAGCTACTATTCGCCATAGGAGATGTCCACGACGTCAGTGCCGGGCGCCGGGTAGATGGGCGCGGAGGAAGGCTGTGACTGCTCCTCCTCATCCATGTACGCAAGCATCTCGTTGACTTCCACGGCGTGCGCTGCCTCCATCTCCTGCCGACGACGGCGTCTGGATGCGGACTCCGAGTGGAAGGAATCGAGGATGACTTGCTGTTCCGCCTGGAGATCCGCGTCCCCAGCGTCCCCCACATCCTCCTCTAACTCCTCCTCCTCTTCCTCAACCTCCTCCTCCTCCTCCTCCAAGTCCTCCTGCTCCTCCTGCTCCTCCTCCTCCAAGTCCTCCTCTGGATCCACCACATCCGGAGGTAGCCCCATGACGATCCGGGCTTCGCGCCTTGCCCGGATCTACTCAAGCAGCTCTAGTCGGCGCTCCGGCGTTAGATATGCCCGGCGGTGCGGGGGCATGGCTACTACTAGTGGCGGACAACGAGTGGAAAGTGGTGGCGACGGCGAACGGGAGGGAGGAAATGTGCACGGTTAGGGTTTCGGTGCCGGCCGTCGGCTTAAATAGCCGGGCTAGGCACTACGCGGCCCGCTGGAGCAGCGCCACGCAGCGCCATTGGTCTGACGGACGAGACGAATTTCGGACCGCCGTGTTTCAGAGTGTTTTCCTGTGGGATCCCAGCGTCAGTCCAACGTGGCAGACGCGCCCGTGCGCCCCCATATCCGTCCCATATTTGGGCTAGATATGAGGGGTGCCGGTCAGCCCGGGCGTTTGAGGCCCGTTTGAGGCACCCGTCTGGTCGCATTTTCGTGACCGGTCAGTGACCGGGCCGTTTGCCCGGGTGTTTGAGACAGGTTTGGGGCATCCGGCTGTATATGCTCTTAAGCATCCGGTTCGGGAGGAAGATGATAATCACTTGTCAGCACAATTTGCAACAATAGTTGATCAAATTAAAAGAAATTTGTTCTAGGAAAAAGTTGAAACTTTAAGTAATTTAGAACCGAGGGAGGATTTGGTGAATATTCACAAGTAATTTATAATTAAATTCAACCTAACTAACTTACCTATCATCAGTTTTGGAATTGCAAATCGAACTTATCCTATGGATGCCCAGCTGCCACTCGATAATTCTTCACATTTTTTTGGCAACCAGGTCGGGAAGAAGAAGATTTTTTTTTTTTGAGGGAAGAAGAAGATAGTTACTTCTGCGCACAATTGCAACAATAGTTTGGAGTTTTTTTTTTGAATACAATATAGACGCAAGCGCTCATATACACGCGCATACACTCATCCCTATGAACGCACACACGCACACCCTACCCTATGAGCACCTCCGAGAGACTGAGCCGGCATATCATCTTGAGATTTACGAAGTCACCGTAGGCGCCTCGTCGTCGACGGGAACGTCTCCTCCAACTGAATGCGCATCGCCGGAAATTCTGAAATAAATCTAGGAATAATGCAAGCACCAGGATTTGAACCCTGATGGGCTGGGGATACCACTGTCCATCTAACCATCGAACCACAGGTTGGTTTGCACAATAGTTTGGAGTTAAATGATTACGCCCATCCATCACCGAGGCTGGCTACTACCTTTTCTAAAGAAAACTTTAGTAATCTATTTATTTTTGTACACCTTTTTTTTTTTTGCAAAACCATATAGTTGGACCGAATTTGGCAACAGTACTTGTCCTTTTTTTTTTAAGGAAGAGTACTTGCTATAAATGCATGGTTTCCCCACGGTAGGTCAAAGCCTTTAGCTGTGAAGAAAACACAATACAAAGATAGCGTGTGATTGCACCTGAGTGCAACAATCTACTCTCTCTCTCTTAATATAATATCAACCCTAATATCAAAAACACTCTTATATTATGGATCAGAGGGAGTACTTTAAAATAGTTTCACAGTTCAATATGTAGTTGCCGAACTGGTTAACATTACCTCCTCTAACCGTATTTACATGGCATTCTCATTTTTTGTGATAACATTTTGATCATTATTTTAGTAATAATAGCCTTACAATTACTAAGCTCTAGGAATACAGGTCTAGAAGAGCTCCAATGTTTTTCCTCGAAATGGACCCCACCTGTAAGGGTCTGATTGGATCATGATTTCCGCAGGACACTACGTAATCGACAAGGTTGCGATCCATGTAGTGCTATGTGCATATTACATTGTTGATTTTTTTTTCTCGATTGGTTTATCAATTGGCTTGTTTTCATTTTGGTCGTTTTTCAATTAAAATACCTCCAACTTATTTAAAAAATATTATGATTTTGAGCAAATACGCAGGTCCCGCCAATGTAGCGTTATGCGCGTATTGCATTGACAATTTTTTGCCTTTAGTTTTTCAGCATATTTTTCTATTTCATCACGTATTTCAACTACACTTCTGAATTTTTCTAAATATATTCAGGAATATTTTTTGTGAGCCTCTACATTTTTACAAATATGAAGAAATGTTTGCGAATTTAAACATTATTCCCCAAAACAGAAGGATCACTCTACATGATCGGCTCAATAGCGCCCTTGTGAGTCCATGTTTGCTAGACCACCTCCGTTGTATGCGCAAAATATGAATTGCTATAATAAACATTGGGGAAGGGGGGGGGGGGGGGTAGAATTGATTCTACAACTAAGGAATGGTGCGAAAAAACGCGCATTACCTCTAGTAGTAGTTATATGTCGTAAAATTATACTCCATAAGTTTCAAAATAATTGCCGTTGTTATAGTTCAAACGGAGTGAGTATCATAAGACTATTGAATCTTAAACGGTATAACATATATCCTATATACCTAAATAGTTGATCCCTACTAATTAACTCCAATTCTCTCAACATGCAACTATGCCACCTCACCATGCCACCATGCATGATATAAATAATTGATCCATATTGAGTCTAATTCCTTTAACATGCAAATATGTCATCTCATTATGCCACCATGCATGAGAAAAGACTCACATTAAAATGCACTATGCATACTACTCATATGTAACAAATATTATACAATTATATGTTAGTTTCAATTTAGTATAAATACTACTGTTTTATACTAACAAATCTCACTGAAATAATTTCAACAAATTCCTGTAGCAATGCGCGGGGCATCATCTCTAGTTCTATTTGTTAACGTGTGTGCTATGTAAATATGGGCAGGGAGAGTACTTGTTACTAAGGTAGAAAAGAGAGTACTCACCAGCAGCAAAACACTCTATGCTCTTCAAATCAACGTCGAAAAATCTGGCCTGCAAAACAAATGTTGGTTTTAGTAGCATGACTTACGTATGTCTACATATAATAAATGTAATAAAACAACACATGCACATTTTCCTCTCTTTTTTTAAACAAGATGCATACCTTCCTTTTGTACCCCTAGCATACGTCGGAGGACAGTGATATTTCCTACTCAGTAGAGTTCAAATCTCAGACTTACATTGGTGCCCGCATTTTTCTGAATTTATTCCAGGCCTTCCGGCGATGTGCTTTCAATGGAGGAGACGTTCTCATCAACTACGAAGGCGTCTGTGACGATTTCTTCAATATCAACATGGTGTATCGGCTAAGTCTTTCGGAGGTACTCCCTCCGTCCGGGTTCATAGGGATATGGTGTACGTGCATGCATTCATAGAAGTGGGTATATGCTCGTGTATATGAACAACTTCGATTATAATGTGTTTAAAATAAAGAAAAAAATAAATTATAATAGTGCATCCATTGAGTAAGGCTACTCATAGTGGGAAGTATCATATACTAGTATCATGCATATGATACTAATGTATGATACTATCTTCATAGTGCAAAGTATCATAGAGTAGTATCATATATGATCTTATTTATTGCCATGCCTGACACAAAGTAGTATATCATTTAACATGATACGGTATCTACATATGTTACTCTAACCATCTCTCTCATCTTTAATTCTCTGCCACGTCAACATGTTTACTATTCCCGAGTGCATGATACGCTATGATACCACCACTATGGCCAGCCTAACACATCCTACATACCCAAGAGTTCATGCGTGGGAAAATGAATGCAATCATTGCGTGCAACAACTTCCTTAAATTGGTCTCCCTTTGCTTTATGTTGGGACCGAATATGTAAAATAAAGCGGGAAAACGCTTACAGTGCACTACACTCCTGTGCACCATCCAAACGGATTTTTATCTTTTGAAACGTACACACGGAACTTCTGTGTATATATGGGGAAGACTAGTATAGGATCTCACATTTGATGAGATCAATAAGACTAACCACAAAAGTTTAGAGAAAGGTATATTTTTCGTTCCTTAACTCTTAGCGAAGTCTAAATTTGATCCCTCAACTTTAAATTCGGACAATTTAGATCCTCAATTCTTGAAACCGGACAAGTTTTGTCCCCCAACCCAGCCGACTCGGTTACGATGCTGACTCACTCTGGTTTTGACCAGTCGTCGCGCCCACATGGCAAGATTTATCTTTCCTTCCATCTACTCTGGTATGGACATTTTGATAAACATTTGGCGTGCAATGTCTGCTGCTGCCAACGACCTGCCCCCGCCACACCACGTTCATCACCACCATCACCACGAGTCCACCACCGGCAGAAACTCGCGCGGCGTGCGTCGGGCGTGTTGGTGCCCGCGTCGGACTTGCTCGGCTCAGTGCACGGCTTGCCCTTTGCGTTCAAGTCCTGCGAAGTGGACGGGTCGCCGGGCTCGTCGGGGGAGCGGGAGCAGCTAGGCGCAGCTCGACGTAGTCTCAACTGCTGCCTTCCTCGTTGGGAGAGTGCTTGCTGTGGCAACCTGACGATAGTGCAGTGTTTAGCCATGTCATCCCCTTGGCCGCGGTGCCTCTATGCACCGCGGCTCTACGCGTAGGCGCTTTGCGTCAGGGATGCCTTGCACTGAGCCGAGCGAGGGCGGCGAGTCCGGGTTCAGATGCGCGTGTGCTAGAAGACACGGATGATGTACAACAGGAGGAAGTGTTCGTGTCTTAGCGAGCTGCATGTTTATTTTCCTTGTGCATGTGCAAGCCATTGGCATGATACATAGCTGCACGCGTGTGTGTACAGGTCCGGGTCGTGCGCTAGGCCACCGGACACACAAGGTCCACCACCACCTGACTATCGCCGCGCACCTGCTCCTGTCTGGCCTCCGCTCATAGGTCCTTCTCGCCGTCCTCGTGCTCACCGTTTGCTTCTGTTGCTGCCAACAACGACACTGTTGATGCCCCTATGTCGCCCCGAGCCTACACCACTGAGGCATCATCCCCCGCTCCACGAGCCCGTGTAGGCAGAGGAACTTTGGCTGAGCACGCGCATCGCCACGCTCAGCCTAGAGCCCTAGACGTGCACCGTCTGTGCTCGGCGAGCATGGTGCGGGTTTCAACGCGCTTCGACGCCGGCGACCTGCAACGTTGTGTCACCTCGTCCTCTGGCTCCAGTACTACGAGCACCGTGAGGACAAGTTTGATCGCCGCCGCTGCTCCATGCTGGACAACCTCGCTCCTCGAATGTGCCCGCTCCGTGGTCTCCCCCATGAAGTCCTCCGGCGATGAATCTAGTACGGCAGTGAAGGTGTCACTTGTCAACGTGGCCATGGACGACAGCATCGGCTCGCTCGTGGTCATGTTCCTCCAAGAGCTCACCATCGTCAGCAGCTCCAGACCTTGCACGCCAAGTGCTTGATAGAATGTCCACACTAGAGATAAATCAAAGGGGAGCAATAGATTGCTACATGGACTAGAACCAGTCAAAACCGCGCCTAGTCAGCACAAACACAATTTTGGTTGGATTGAGGGACATTCTGAAAAATAGTGAAATTATTTGACAACATATCTACGACGTGTGTATAAACTCCAAAGAAAACTCGATTTACATGTGGTGATTCAAAAAAAGGAAACTTTGAATGTGAATAGTGGCAGCTGGTGAATAGTATTTTGACACTATTCACATCCAATTTTGTCTTTTTGTTTTTATTTGTATAGGTCGAAATAGGAGCTGAAACTTTTTTAAGATTGTACATCAAACATTGATGGTTTACAATTTTTTTGAGATGTTTGAAAATGTTTCTTATTTTCAAAAAAAAAAATATCTCATTGATCTCACGTAAATGGAGATCCTATACTAGTCACCCTGTGTATATATCGGGAAAATGATGATTTTTTAAAGTGATTTTTTAAATCCTGAATAATTCAAAAACATGATTTTTTTAAAAAAAATCTGTAAGAAGCAAAACAAATCGTCATATCATCCAAAATCGTCATATTATCGGATATTATAAAGATCGGACCAGTACGACGACTTTTCTAGAGTTGTCGTTAGCAAATACCTACGCTTAAAGCGTGAAATAGCATATTTTCATGTGAGTGACGCCCAATTAAAATAGGCATGCAAGTGCCCACATCGCTAACAAATGGGCTGGTCCGATTCATGGGAGTTCGCTCGCTTTGTACTGCTCCGGCCCATTGGCGTGCAACGGTATGATGTAAAAGATTAAAAAAATAGATGCCCACGCGTGCAGTCGAACTAGAGACCACTTATATTGCTGAAGGTGTGATGTCATCCAGTGGATCTAACTATTATAAGTCAACAAAGAGTAGCGCCGAAGTTTAAGAACTAATGGAAGCGACAGATTAGAACACTCTATTTTTTTTTAAAGATTCTTACAAATTGTGAACAATTTGTTAAACACAAATAATGTTTTCTAAAAAAGATGAACAACTCCAACAAATATTGAAGTTTCAAACTTTTTTGAAAGCATGAACATTGTTTTGAAAAAGACAAAAAAAATAACGATATTTTATTGAAATTCCAAAGAATATTTTAAAAATAAATTTCAAACATTTTTGAAAAACGTGAATGTGAAAATTTGAAATTCGAAAGAATATTTGTAATTTTTTAATATTTGAATGTTTTCAAAGAGAATTTTAAAAGTTCTGAATAATTTTATAAACACGATTTTCTAAACATTTCTGTAAGTAGCAAATAAAATCGAATATTTGGCCATTTTTTAAAAAAGTGAACACTTTTTAAAATTCCGTTTTTTAACAAACATTGAGGTTTATAAAATTTGTAAACAAAATTTGGGGATTTGTTAACAAAATTTGTAAATCTCGAGCTTTATTTGAAAATTCAGGTTTGTGAAAAAAAGGATAAAATAGGAAAGGAGAAAAGAGAAAATAAAAATATAAAACCGAACGAAACAATAAAAACCAGCGATAAAAAAAAAAAACCAGTTCATGAACCTTCCTGAGGTTTCCAAAACCGGAACAAGACATCCATGCGGACTGTTGGTATGGGCTGATCCAATTGCTTGATACGTCGACAGTGACTGTGCGAATTGACGATACTTTGACACAGAGAGCATCAAAATAGGGGTTTTCGTTTCCCTAAAAAAATTTAGGGTTTTTCGCGCTCACGTACCAGGTTTTAAGTATATTTTTGCTGTCATGTTTCTAGTTTTCCTTTTTATTTTATTATTTATTTCTTATTTTCCCATTTCATTTTTTCCAAATTTTAATTTTACTATTTTATCTTATAGTTCATTAGTAAAACACATTTTCATGTTATACTTGAACGTTGTTTTGAAAAATACATTGTGAACAATATTCTACTTAACAATGAATATTACATGTTGAACATGTTCAAATGCACTAGGAACAATTTTTTATTTCTCGGCGTACATTGTTTTACATGATGGCCATTTTTAAAGTGTTCAAAGCATTTCTAGAAAAAGTTTACTTATTTAGAAAGACGTTCACAAACTTTTAGAAAATGTTTACTCATTTATAAAAAAATCAAGTCGATATTTGTTGTTTGTTTTCTTGAGAAATGAATCAAGCATTTTACAGGGAACAAAAAAAACCTTATGAAACTGAAGCAAACCCAAAAAGGCAAACAAAAAATAAGGAAAAAACGGATGAAAGTTGTACTGGGCCGGGGCAAATGCTGGCACGTTTGCGTTGCCTCAACTATTTGACGCCTTCCGTAGCAGCTCAAAGTGTCTTATTAAGATAAATAACAAGTGCCAGTTCTTTTGGCAGCTTAGAAAATAAGCCTCCTTCCCCCTGCTTTTCCCATAAGCTGCCTTCCACCTGCTTTTTTCATATGCTGCCTCTTTTATTTATTATGCCTTCTAAACTAGTTATGAGATAACTAATTTAGATGTGTTGACAAATCTAGGAGACGCCTTATTGTTTAAGATGAGCTGGGAAGAGGCAACTTATTTTTTAAGCCGCCCAAAAATATTGGCCCTAAATAACAGTGCAAAAGTGGGCTCTTAAGGAAAGCAATTCAAGGTGCATTCTACATATTGCAATAGTGCCATGGTTGAGGATTCTACCCTAAATCAAAAGTTCGAGGATGCTCGCTTTAAGCATGAAAGTGAACCTCAAATGGAGATAGCTTCTAGGCGAAAGTGGTAACGGGATTGTCAATATACCATTGATGATCCATAAATGAATATGCTTTCTCTATAAAGAAAGGGGTTGTTCATACGTCTCCAACGTATCTATAATTTTTGATTGTTCCATGCTATTATATTATCATTCTTGGATGTTTTATAATCATTTTATAGCAACTTTATATCATTTTTTAGGACTAACCTATTGACATAGTGCCCAGTGCCAGTTGCTGTTTTTTGCTTGTTTTTTACTTCGCAGAATATCAGTACCAAACGGAGTCCAAATGCCACGAAGCATTTTCGAGATTTTTTTTAGATCAGAAGACAACTTGGGAGCCAAGGAAGCACCTGGGAGGAGGCCCGTGGGGCCCAGAAGACACCAGGGCGCGCCCTTGTGGGTTGTGGTGCCCTCGGGGGTCTCCTCCACCGCCTGTGAGCTCTATAAATACCCAAATATTCCAGAAACCCTAGAAGAGTCAACGAAAAATACTTCCAGCCGCCACAAGTTCCAGAACCGCGAGATCCAATCTAACACGATCACGGAGGGGTTCATCATCCTCATTGGTGCCTCTTCGATGATGCGTGAGTAGTCCACCATAGACCTACGGGTCCATAGGTAGTAGCTAGATGGCTTTCTCTCTCTCTTTTGATTCTCAATACAATGGTCTCTTGGAGATCTATTTGATGTAATGACTTTTTGCGGTGTGTTTGTTGGGATCCAATGAATTTTGAGTTCATGATCAGTTTCTACGCATCAATATTATTTGAGTCTTCTTTGATCTCTTATATGCATGATTACTTATAGCCTCGTATTTCTTCTTCGAATATTTGGTTTAGTTAGGCCAACTAGATCGATTTTTCTTGCCATGGGAAGAGGTGCTTTGTGATGGGTTCGATCTTGCGGTGTCCTCTCCCAGTGACAGAAGAGGCAGCGAGGCACGCATGTATCGTTGCTATTAAGGATAACAAGATGGGGTCTATTCCAACATGAATAGATCTTGTCTACATCATGTCATCGTTCTTATTGCATTACCCCGTTTCTCCATGAACTTAATACACTAGATGCATATTGGATAGCGGTCGATGTGTGGAGTAATAGTAGTAGATACATAATCGTTTCGGTCTACTAATTTTGGACGGGATGCCTATATATTGATCATTGCCTTGTATATCGTCATGATTATTTGATCTTTTATCAATTACCCAACAGTAATTTGTTTACCCACCGTGTGCTATTTTCTTGAGAGAAGCCACTAGTGAAATCTACGGGCCCCGAGTCTATTCTTTTAATATATTGCTTTCCGATTTATCTTTTCCCGCATTTGTTTTCAGATCTATTATTCAAAAACCCAAAAATACCTTGCTGCACTTTTCATTTGCCTCTTTTATTTTGTGTTCTTGTGCGATCTATTAATCCAATCTAATACAAACCAATCTATCTTTTTTACCGTGGAGAGATTGACAACCTCTCTTACGCGTCGGGTTGCAAGTATTTGTTCTTTGTGTGCAGGTACCGTTTACATAGTGTTGCGTGGTTCTCCTACTGGTTTGATAACCTTGGTTTCATAACTGAGGGAAATACTTACCGTAGTTGTGCTACATCATCCCTTCCTCTTTGGGGAAATACCGACGCAGTCTCAAGCCACGTCAGTAGTGCATGGTAGAGAAGTGTACATTTTCTTTCCAGTATTGTACGCACTGTCAAGAGTATACAATGCGAATGCGCATTATTATTATTTTGTATAACTGTGTTGGATCGTTTCCACTGAGGGATCCAAACGGGGCTCAGATTTAGCAGCACATTAATTTGGACCGATCTGCACTATGTCTGAATGGAAGCAATTTGCATTTTCATAACATTCATCGATTATAATCGATCTGATTAGAGAGAAGAATAACATTACACCGGGTTAAGCGTAATTGGCTTGCCAAAAGTGACTTCTTGTTCCAACAAGAAACAAAACCAACCAACAGAAAGGGGGCAACAGATATCAGGAGTAGTAGAAGAAGAAAAAGCCCAAGTTACCAATAACTACAACCCCGCGTCAGTCCAACACCCCGTGGAAGTTGAACCATCTTCCCCAACGCCGGTGTCGGACGTCACACACGGTCAGTTCAATTAAGTTGTTGTGCGTGTGTTCGTGTTCACCGAAGTCCATTACTTATGCCTGGAAAGAATGGTTAGTTGGTCGACACCCGCTAGAGGCTAGAGCTACGGTTGTGCTTGGCCGTGGAGGGGGTGTCGATCACATCCTGACCCGGCGCGGGGTGAAGTAGGCCTACAACCGGCAAGCGAAGAACATGACGACGAGAGCCGCCACGCAGGTCCACGTGCTGGCCTCGTCACGCTAGAAACGGGGGAGGAGATAATGAGCGAGAGAAATCTTCCTTGACATTCTTTCCGTAGAAAACACAAGGTCTTCAAATAAATCAAAATTTGACTTGGAAAATTTTAGGCTGACTTTCAAACACGTCCTACTAGAAATCATAAAAAATGGCGTATGGCGGTCGGTGCTTCCATTGCCGAGGCGAGTGTGATGGCCCCATCATGACTGCCGGTGTTTGTGTCATAAGAGCATCTCTAGCAGACCCCTTATATCGCACCGACCCGTAAAATAACCATCAGTTTACGGTTTTGCCCGCAAAGAGTGGCCCGAACAAACACCGTATCAGATCGCGGCCTGTAAAAAAAATTGCGGGGCGCGGCAAATATTCGCCCTTAACCTTTAGATACACGGGGTGGGAGGCCGACCCGAGCTTGACCCCTATCTGCAGCGATATTTGATGGGAGGGACATTTCCGCGCGGTCGTTCCCGCTTCCCCTTCCCTCTGCCGTCATTGATCTACCTCCGCCCGCTCCGGACCACCTTCAACGACTTTGTATCGCCGCCATGGAAGCTTCCCAGCCGTCGTCTGTCACCGTGGATGTCATCCACGCGGCAACCCCTTCGGCAGATCTCGTCGCCGGCCATTTTGCGCCCGTCGTCGTTCAAGGCTCCACCGCGCAACCCCGCAAAGCGGCATGGCAACATTTTTGTCCAGGGGCGGCGCTCCCATAGCCCACGCCGGGAAGGCACGCACGATCGCCACCACCGCCGTTGCGAATCCGGTCCTGCCCGTGCAGGTGAAGAAAGGCAAGGTTTCAGGTGTGAAACGCAAGAAGGCCACCGCGGGAAGAGCTACCCCGCCAATAGCTCCCCCAATTGCCTCGGCAAGAGCTACCCCGACGATGTCATCGACGACGCTGCTGCCTCCGGCCCCACGGTGTTTGACAAAATGGGCGCAAGGTATGATACTTTGATTTCTTTTAGTTGTTCCACTTCTTGCCATTGCGCTTGTTCGTGACTTGTTGAGGGAAATTGTAGCGCCGGTAAGCATGGTGCGATTGCCGAATTTGTGCACTTGTTGGACGACAACATCGTCAACATCGATCAAGCCCCGATCAGTGATTAGGGTTACAATGAGATGGATGGTGGCATGCACGGTCATGGTGAGGAAGAAGATGAGGTGGAGGAGGTTGAGGAGGGGGTGTTCGACCAAGCGCAAGCAAAAGTGCGCGCAAGATCGAAGAATTACACATAATTCGAAGATCAAATCTTGATCAAGGCTTGGGAATCAGTGTCTCTTGATGTGTGCACTGACACTGATCAAACCGCCAAGCGATATTGGCAAAGGATAGAGGATTAGTTCTTTCGCATGATGGCAAAGTATCCCAACCAGACGTCAGGCATCTTTCGGTCATTCCAAGGTCGTTGGGACATTATCAAGCCGATTTGTAGCCGTTGGGCTGCATGCGTTGAGCAAGTCCATAATGCACCTCCAAGTGGTACCATTGAATCCAATTATGTGAGTTTGTTTTCCCGTCCCGAGTAGTGCAAATGATTTGTAGATGTTGGAGTGGTTGCATGTGACATACTTTCGCATTGTTTTCATTTTGTAGGACAAAATTGCACAAGAAAGGTACAAGGACATGGAAGCTTCCAATGGCAAGCCATTTACACTAGAGCATTGTTGGAAATTGCTTCAAAAGAGCCCTTGCCGGGGAGAACAAGGCCTTGGCCAAGCTTCTTGTCGAGGAGAACAAGATCATGACTATGAACCGCAATGACATGGACGACCTCGCCAAAGAATGGCATGATATGGCAAGGAGAGAGATCTTGAAGAGAAGGATGCTAGCAGCGAGGGGTGATGGCTTCGGTGCTGGTGGGGGAATCGGTGGCGGTGGTGGAGAGTGATGATGTTGATGATGATGGTTGATACGTCTCCAACGTATCTATAATTTTTGATTGTTCCATGCTGTTATATTATCATTCTTGGATGTTTTACAATCATTTTATAGCAACTTTATATCATTTTTGGGACTAACCTATTGACATAGTGTCAAGTGCCAGTTGCAGTTTTTTGCTTGTTATTTATTTCGCAGAATATCAGTACCAAACGGAGTCCAATCGCGATGAAACTTTTTGGAGATTTGTTTTGGACCAAAAGACAACTTGGGAGCCAAGGAAAAACCTGGGAGGAGGCCTGTGGGTCCCAGAAGACACCAGGGCGCGCCAAATGCCCCTGGCGCGCCCTGGTGGGTTGTGGTGCCCTGGTGGGTCTCCTCCACCGCCTCTGAGCTCTATAAATACCCAAATATTCCAGAAACCCTAGAAGAGTCGACGAAAAATACTTCCATCCGCTGCAAGTTCCAGAACCGCGAGATCCAATCTAACACCATCACGGAGGGGTTCATCATCCTCATTGGTGCCTCTCCGATGAGGCGTGAGTAGTCCACCATAGACCTACGGGTCTGTAGGTAGTAGCTAGATGGCTTTCTCTCTCTCTTTTGATTCTCAATACAATGGTCTCTTGGAGATCTATTTGATGCAATGACTTTTTGTGGTGTGTTTGTTGGGATCCGACGAATTTTGAGTTCATGATCAGTTTCTATGCATCAATATTATTTGAGTCTTCTTTGATCTCTTATATGCATGATTACTTATAGCCTCGTATTTCTTCTTCGAATATTTGGTTTAGTTAGTCCAACTAGATCAATTTTTCTTGCCATGGGAAGAGTGTTGGGGAACGTTGCATGGGAAACAAAAACTTTCCTACGCACACACAAGATCTATCCATGGTGATGAGCATCTACGAGAGGGAGAGTGAATCTACATACCCTTGTAGATCGCTAAGCGGAAGCGTTAAGAAACGCGGTTGATGTAGTCGAACGTCTCCGCGATCCAAATCGCAAGTCGTCCCTCTAACCGATCACGAACTAGTGCCGAACGGACGGCACCTCCGCGTTCAACACACGTATGGCTTGATGACGCCTTCACCTCCTCGATCCAGCGAGCAATGGTGAAGTAGTAGATGAGTTCCGGCAGCACGACGGCGTGGTGATGGTGGTGAGGAACAATCTCTGCAGGGCTTCGCCAAGCGCTACGGAGATTATGACGTAGGAACTAGAGGGTTAGGGTTGCCGCACACGGCTTGGGGAAATCTTGATGTATTCCGGGTGCTAGCCCTGCCCCTCTATTTATATGTTGATCCCTAGGGTCGAAACTTGGAGAAAGAGCCTCCTCAAAGTCGGTTTGGCCCGCAAGGCAAGAGTCCTGCTCGGACTCCAGGACCAGACGCCAGGGTCCTCGGCGTCTGGCCCCAGACGCCAGGGTCCCTGGCGTCTGGCCCCTGGCCTCCGCAAAACTTCCTTTTGCACCTTCCTAAAGCCTCGTGGGCTTTACCCCTTGGCCCAAATAAAGTGTTCTCGTACCCGAACATTTCGGGAAACATCCGGAACCCCTTCCGGTGAATTCCGGAACCCTTCCGGAGACCAAACACTATTATCCCATATATCAATCTTTACCTCCGGACTATTCCAGAGCTCCTTGTCATGTTCGGGATCTCATCCAGGACTCCGAACAACTTTCGGTCACCAACATAACAACTCAACTATACTTATATCGTCACCAAACGTTAAGTGTGTAGACCCTGCGGGTTCGAGAACTATGTAGACATGACCGAGACACCTCTACGGTCAATAACCAATAGCGGGACCTGGATGCCCATATTGGCTCCTACATATTCTACGAAGATCTTTATCGGTCGAACCTCTATGTCAAGGATTCAGTTAATCCCGTATGATGTTCCCTTTGTTCTTCGGTATGTTACTTGCCCGAGATTCGATCGTCGGTATCTCTATACCTAGTTCAATCTCGTTACCGGCAAGTCTCTTTACTCGTTCCGTAATACAAGATCTCGTGGCTAACACATTAGTCACATTGCTTGCAAGGCTCATTGTGATGTTGTATTACCGAGTGGGCCCTGAGATACCTCTCCGTCACACGGAGTAACAAATCCCAGTCTTGATCCATGCCAACCCAACAGACATCCTCGGAGATACCTGTAGAGCACCTTTATAGTCACCCAGTTACGTTGCGATGTTTGATACACACAAGGTACTCCTCCGATGTCAGGGAGTTGCATGCTCTCATGGTCATAGGAACAGATACTTGACATGCAGAAAACAATAGCAATAAACTGACACGATCATATGCTATGTTTACAGTTTGGGTCTTGTCCATCACATCATTCTCCTAATGATGTGATCCCGTTATCAAATGACATCTCATGTCCATGGCTAGGAAACCTTCACCATCTTTTGATCAACGAGCTAGTTAACTAGAGGCATACTAGGGACACAGTGTTGTCTATGTACCCACACATGTATTTGAGTTTCCAATCAATACAATTATAGCATGGATAATAAACGATTATCACGAACAAGGAAATATGATAATAACTAAATTATTATTGCCTCTAGGGCATATTTCCAACAGTATCCCACTTGCACTAGAGTCAATAATCTAGTTCACATCACCATGTGATTTACATTGTTCTAACACCCAATGAGTTCTGGGGTTCGATCATGCTTTGCATGTGAGAGAGGTCTTTAGTCAACGGGTCTGTGACATTCAGATCCGTGTGTACTTTGCAAATCTCTATGTCATACTGTAGACACTTCTACCACACTCCACTTGGAGCTATTCCAAATGGCTGCTCCACTATATGTATCCTGACTGCTACTCAGAGTCGTCCGGATAGGTGTCAAAGCTTGCATCGACGTAACCCTTTACGACGAACTCTTCATCACCTCCATAATTGAGAAATATTTCCTTAGTCCTCTAGTTACTAAGGATAATCTTGACCGCTGTCCAGTGATCCACTCCTGGATCACTCTTGTACCCCTTGACAGAATCATGGCAAGGCACACATCAGGTGCGGTACACAGCATGGCATACTATACAGAGCCTATGGATAAGGCATAGGGGATGACCTTCGTCCTTTCTCTTTTTTCTGCCGTGGTCGAGCTTTGAGTCTCACTCAACTCCACACCTTACAAATCAGGCAAGAACTCTTTCTTTGACTGATCCATTTTGAACTCTTTCAAAATCTTGTCAAGGTATGTACTCATTGAAAGTCTTATCAGACGTCTTGATCTATCTCTATAGATCTTGATGCCCAATATTTAAGTAGCTTCATTCCAGGTCTTCCTTTGAAAAACTCCTTTCAAACGACCCTTTATGCTTTCCAGAAATTCTACATTATTTCCGATCAACAATATGTCAACCACATATACTTATCAGAAATTCTATAGTGCTCCCACTCACTCTATTGTAAATACAAGTTTCTCATAAACTTTGTATAGACATAAAAACTTTGATCACCTCATCAAAGTGTATATTCCAACTCCGAGATGCTTGCTCCAGTCCATAGAAGGATCGCTGGAGTTTGCATACATTTTAGCATCCTTAGGACTGACAAAACCTTCCGGTTGTATCACATACAACCTTTCCTTACGGATACCGTTAAGGAAACGATGTTTTGACATCCATCTGCCAGATTTCAAAATTGAAAAATGCAGCAACTGCTAACATGATTCCAACAGACTTTAGCATCGCTACGGGTGAGAAAGTCTCATCGTAGTCAACTCCTTGAACTTGTGAAAAACCCTTTGCCACAAGTCGAGCTTTATAGACGGTGACATTACCGTCCACGTCTGTCTTCCTCTTAAAAAATTCATTTGTTCTGAATGGCCTTACGCCCTTCAGGTAATACTTCCAAAGCCCATACTTTGTTTTCTTACATGGATCCCATCCCGGATTTCATGGCCTCTAACCATTTCTCGGAATCCGGGCCCATCATCGCTTCTCCATAGCTCGTAGGTTCATCGTTGTTCAACAACATGACCTCTAAGACAGGGTTGCCGTACCACTCAGGAGCAGTACGCGTCCTTGTCGACCCACGAGGTTCGATAGTAACTTGATCCGAAGTTTCATGATCATCATCATTAACTTCCTCTTCAACTAACGTAGGCTCCACAGAAACAACTTTCTGCGTTGCGCTACTCTTTGGTTGAAACAAAGGTTCAACAACCTCATCAAGTTCTATCTTCCTCCCACTCAATCTTTCGAAAGAAACTTTTTCTCGAGAAAGGACCAGTTTTAGCAACAAACACTTTGTGCTTGGATCTGAGATAGAAGGTTCACCCAACTGTTACGTTAGGGTATTCTATGAAGATGCATTTGTCCGCTTTGGGTTCGAGCTCATTAGGTGAAAACCCTTTTTCACATAAGTGTCGCAGCCCCAAACATTAAAAAATGACAGCTTAGGTTTCCGCCAAACCAAAATTCATACGGTGTCATCTCAACGGACGTATGGTGCCCCTTTTAAAGTGAATGTGGTTGTCTCTAATGCATAACCCTAAAACGATAGTGGTAAATCGATAAGAGACATCATAGTTCGCACCATATCTAATAGAGCACAACTACGACGTTCGGACACACCATCACACTATGGTGTTCCAGGTGGCGTGAGTTGTGAAACAACTTCCACATTGTCTTATGTTATATACCAAACTCGTAACTCAGATATTTACCTCCACGATCATATCGTAGACATTTTAGCTTCTTGTCACGATGATCTCAAACTTCACTCTGAACTTTTCAAACGATTCAGACTTGTGTTTCATTAAGTAAATATACACTATATCTACTCAAATCATCAGTGAAGGTAAGAAAATAACGATATCCACCGCCCACTACAAAACTCACTGGACCGCATACATCAACATGTATCATTTCCAATAAGTCAATTGCCCGCTCCATCATACCGGAAAACGGGGTTTTAGTCATCTTGCCCATGAGGCATGGTCCGCATGTCTCAACCGATTCGAAATCGAATGAGTCCAAAGATCCATCAGCATGGAGTTTCTTCATGCGTTTTACACCAATATGACATTTAGCGGCAGTGCCACAAGTATGTGGTACTATCATTATTAACTTTGTATCTTTTGGCATCAATATTATGAACATGTGTATCACTACGATCAAGATTCAATAAACCACTCTTATTGGGTGCATGACCATTCAAGGTATTATTCATGTAAATAGAATAACCATTATTCTCTAACTGCAATGAATAACCGTATTGCAATAAACTTGATCTAATCACGTTCATGCTTAACGCAAACACCAAATAACATTTATTTAGGTTCATCACTAATCCCAAAGGTAGAGAGAGCGCGCGATGGTGATCACATCAACCTTGGAAACACTTCCAACACTCATCGTCACCTCACCCTTAGCCTCCGTTTATTCCGTAGCTTTTATTTCGAGTTACCAACACTTAGCAACCGAACCGGTATCTAATACCCAGGTGCTACTAGGAGTACTAGTAAGGTACACATCAATAACACGTATATCAAATATACTTCTGTCGACGTTGCCAACCTTCTTATCTACCAAGCATCTAGGTTTGTTCCACTTCAGCAACCGTTCTCCTCATAATAGAAGCACTCAGTCTCGGGTTTGGGTTCAACCTTGGGTTTCTTTACTGGAGCAGCAACTGGCTTGCCATCCATGAAGTATCCCTCCTTGCCCTTGCCCTTCTTGAAACTAGTAGTTTTACTAACCATCAACACTTGATGCTCCTTCTTGATTTCTACCTTCGCGGGGTCAAACATCGCGAATAGCTCAGGGATCATTATTTCCATCTCTGGCCTTTTATAGTTCATCACGAAGCTCTAGTAGCTTAGTGACAGTGACTTGGAGAACTATACCAATCACTATCTTATCTGGAAGATCAACTTCCACTCGATTCAAGCAATTGCAGTACCCAGACAATCTGAGCACATGCTCAACGATTGAGCTATTCTCCATCATCTTGCAGGCAAAGAATCTTGTTGGAGGTCTCATACCTCTCAACACGGGCACGAGCCTGAGATCCCAATTTCAGCTCTTAGAACATCTCATATGTTCCGTGACGTTAAAAATGTTTTGGAGTCTCAATTCTAAGCCGTAATGCATGACACACTGAACTATTAAGTAGTCATCGGAACGTGCCTGTCAGATGTTCACAACATCTACAGACGACGCTAGAGGGGGTGGCACACCGAGCGGTGCATTAAGGACATAAGCCTTCTGTGCAGCATTGAGGACAATCCTCAGATCATGGACCCAGTCCGCATTATTGCTACCATCATCTTTCAAATCTATTTCTCTAGGAACATATAAAAATTCAAGGGAGCTACAGCGCGAGCTAGTAATCTACAACATAATTTGCAAAGACATTTTGACTATGTTCATGATAATGAGTTTAGTTAATCATATTACTTAAAAACTCCCACTCAAATTGACATCCCTCCGGTCATTCGAGTGTCACATGATCCAAATCCACCAACTCAAGTCCGATCATCACGTGAGTTGAGGTGGTTTCAATGGTGAACATCTTCATGTTGATCATATCTACTATATGACTCATGTTCGACCTTTCGGTCTCTTGTGTTCCGAGGCCATGTCTGTACATGCTAGGCTCGTCAAGTTTAACCCGAGTGTTCCGCACGTGCAACATGGCTTACACCCGTTGTATGTGAACGTAGAGTCTATCACACCCGATCATCACGGCGTGTCTCGAAACGACGAACTTTCGCAACGGTGCACACTCGGGGAGAACACAATTTATCTTGAAATTTAAGTGAGGGATCACCTTATAATGCTACCGTCGTCCTAGGCAAAATAAGATGCATAAAAGGATTAACATCACATGCAAATCATAAGTGACATGATATGGCCATGAACTCGTGCTTTTGATCTCCATCTCCAAAGCACCGGCATGATCTCCATCGTCACCGGCATGACACCATGATCTCCATCATCTTGATCTCCATCAACGTGTCGCCATGAGGTTGTCGCGCCGACTGTTGCTTCCACGACTATTGCTAACGTTTAGCGATAAAGTAAAGCATTACATAGCGCTTAATGATTGACACGCAGGTCATACAATAATTAAAGACAACTCTATGGCTCCTGCCAGTTGCCGTACTCATCGACATGCAAGTCATGATATTCTATACAACACATGATCATCTCATACATCACATATATCTCATCATGTAATTGGCCATATCACATCACAACATACCCTGCAAAAACAAGTTAGACGTCCTCTAATTGTTGTTGCAAATTTTACGTGGCTGCTACGGGTTTGCAAGAACCGTTCTTACCTACGCAAAACCACAACGTGGTGTAGTGATTGCTTTTTGATCTTCTAAAAGAACCCTCTTCATTGAAATTGATTCAACTAAAGTGAGAGAGACAGACACCCGCTAGCCATCTTTATGCAATGAAGTTACATGTCAGTTGAAGGAACCTGTCTCGCGTAAGCGTACGCGTAATGTCGGTCCGGGCCGCTTCATCTCACAATACCGCCGAATCAAGTATCAACTAGTAACGGCAAGCAATATGTATACACCCACGCCCACAACTCGTTTGTGTTCTACTCGAGATCTCATCTACGCATAGACCTAGCTCATGATGCCACTGTTGGGGAACGTTGCATGGGAAACAAAAATTTTCCTACGCACACACAAGATCTATCCATGGTGATGAGCATCTACGAGAGGGAGAGTGAATCTACATACCCTTGTAGATCGCTAAGCGGAAGCGTTAAGAAACGCGGTTGATGTAGTCGAACGTCTCCGCGATCCAAATCGCAAGTCGTCCCTCGAACCGATCACGAACTAGTGCCGAACGGACGGCACCTCCGCGTTCAACACACGTACGGCTTGATGACGCCTTCACCTCCTCGATCCAGCGAGCGATGGTGAAGTAGTAGATGAGTTCCGGCAGCACGACGGCGTGGTGATGGTGGTGAGGAACAATCTCTGCAGGGCTTCGCCAAGCGCTACGGAGATTATGACGTAGGAACTAGAGGGTTAGGGTTGCCGCACACGGCTTGGGGAAATCTTGATGTATTCCGGGTGCTAGCCCTGCCCCTCTATTTATATGTTGAGCCCTAGGGTCGAAACTTGGAGAAAGAGCCTCCTCAAAGTCGGTTTGGCCCGCAAGGCAAGAGTCCTGCTCGGACTCCAGGACCAGACGCCAGGGTCCTCGGCGTCTGGCCCCAGACGCCAGGGTCCCTGGCGTCTGGCCCCTGGCCTCCGCAAAACTTCCTTTTGCACCTTCCTAAAGCCTCGTGGGCTTTACCCCTTGGCCCAAATAAAGTGTTCTCGTACCCGAACATTTTGGGAAACATCCGGAACCCCTTCCGGTGAATTCCGGAACCCTTCCGGAGACCAAACACTATTATCCCATATATCAATCTTTACCTCCGGACTATTCCAGAGCTCCTCGTCATGTCCGGGATCTCATCCGGGACTCCGAACAACTTTCGGTCACCAACATAACAACTCAACTATACTTATATCGTCACCAAACGTTAAGTGTGTAGACCCTGCGGGTTCGAGAACTATGTAGACATGACCGAGACACCTCTATGGTCAATAACCAATAGCGGGACCTGGATGCCCATATTGGCTCCTACATATTCTACGAAGATCTTTATCGGTCGAACCTCTATGTCAAGGATTCAGTTAATCCCGTATGCTGTTCCCTTTGTTCTTCGGTATGTTACTTGCCCGAGATTCGATCGTCGGTATCTCTATACCTAGTTCAATCTCGTTACTGGCAAGTCTCTTTACTCTTTCCGTAATACAAGATCTCGTGGCTAACACTTTAGTCACATTGCTTGCAAGGCTCATTGTGATGTTGTATTACCGAGTGGGCCCTGAGATACCTCTCCGTCACACGGAGTAACAAATCCCAGTCTTGATCCATGCCAACCCAACAGACATCCTCGGAGATACCTGTAGAGCACCTTTATAGTCACCCAGTTACGTTGCGATGTTTGATACACACAAGGTACTCCTCCGATGTCAGGGAGTTGCATGCTCTCATGGTCATAGGAACAGATACTTGACATGCAGAAAACAATAGCAATAAACTGACACGATCATATGCTATGTTTACAGTTTGGGTCTTGTCCATCACATCATTCTCCTAATGATGTGATCCCGTTATCAAATGACATCTCATGTCCATGGCTAGGAAACCTTCACCATCTTTTGATCAACGAGCTAGTTAACTAGAGGCATACTAGGGACACAGTGTTGTCTATGTACCCACACATGTATTTGAGTTTCCAATCAATACAATTATAGCATGGATAATAAACGATTATCATGAACAAGGAAATATGATAATAACTAAATTATTATTGCCTCTAGGGCATATTTCCAACAAAGAGGTGCTTTGTGATGGTTCGATCTTGCGCAGTCCTCTCCCAGTGACAGAAGGGGCAGCGATGCACGCATGTATCGTTGCTATTAAGGATAACAAGATGGGGTCTATTCCTACGTGAATAGATCTTGTCTACATCATGTCATCGTTCTTATTGCATTACTCCGTTTCTCCATGAACTTAATACACTAGATGCATGCTGGATAGCGGTCGATGTGTGGAGTAATAGTAGTAGATGCAGAATCGTTTCGGTCTACTAATCTTGGACGTGATGCCTATATATTGATCATTGCCTTGTATATCGTCATGATTATTTGATCTTCTATCAATTACCCAACAGTAATTTGTTTACCCACCGTGTGCTATTTTCTTGAGAGAAGCCACTAGTGAAATCTACGGCCCCCGGGTCTATTCTTTTAATATATTGCTTTCCGATCTATCTTTTTCCGCATTTGTTTTCAGATCTATTATTCCAAAAACCCAAAAATACCTTCCTGCACTTTTTATTTGCATATTTTATTTTGTGTTCTTGTGTGATATATTTATCCAATCTAATACAAACCAATCTATCTTTTTACCGTGGAGAGATTACCAACCTCTCTTATGCGACGGGTTTCAAGTATTTCTTCTTTGTGTGCCGGTACCGTTTACATAGTGTTGCATGGTTCTCCTACTGGTTCGATAACCTTGGTTTCATAACTGAGGGAAATACTTACCGTAGTTGTGCTGCATCATCCCTTCCTCTTTGGGGAAATACCGACGCAGTCTCAAGCCACGTCAAAGGAATTTCTGGCGCCGTTGCCGGGAGACATCATCAACATCTATCAGGTTCCTAATCACAAATCTCATCTCCTTGCGATTTACATTATTTGCCTTTTGCCTCTTGTTTTCATCTCCCCCACTTCACAAAAAATTGCCGTTTTATTCGCCTTCTTTTTCGTTCGCCTTTTTCTCGCCGGATCTCTTTTTCTTTGCTTGTGTTGCCACGTGCCTTCTATTTGCTTGCATCTTCGCTTGCTAAAAATCTATTGATATGGATCCTCATCCACTTGCTAATATTTTCAAAAGACCAAATTATGATGAACCAATTGCTAGTGAGTTGAGTGCACTTGATTATCTCTATGAAGTTTTGTTTGAAAATCATGAATCTGAAAATTTTGATGAAGTGTTGAAAGAAGAAATTTATAAGGTGATTCATGATAGCTCCTTGATTGAAAAGCTTGATTGCAATGATGTTACTATAAATTCTATTAATGTCAATTATGTTAATGATATGCAAAACTACAAGCTTGGGGATGATAATTTTGTCATGTCCACTTCTTATTGCAGTGATCATGATTGGGGTGATAATGCTTCTTATGATCTTCAAAATCTATTTAAGCCTCATGTTGAATATGTTATTGATAATAATGTTTGCAATAGTATCGAAAGTGGGTTTGGGAGAGCGTCAACTTTAGGTAAAAAGAATCCCACATATTTGGAGAGTGTTCAATCTTATGAATTTTTTGATAAAAGTGGGTTTGGAGAGGTCATAACTTTAGTTGATGATAATCCCACTATTTTGGAAGATGATAAAAACTTTATGCATGTTGATCATAACGAGAGTATTGTTTATGATAGCTATATTGTAGAATTTGATTATGATCCTACATTTAATTATTATGAGAGAGGAAATTATGGTTGTAGAAATTTTCATGATACTAAATTACCTCTCTTCATGTTGAGATTGCTATTTTCTCTTTCTTCGTCCTTCCATATGCTAGTTTTTGCTTGCCTTGATAATTTGTTTGCTTATAAAATGCCTATGCATAGGAAGTATGTTAGACTTAAGTGCGTTTTCCATATGCTTCATGATGCTCTCTTTGTGTTGCTATTTTTATCTTTCATAAGGGCATCATTGAAATCTCAAGCCTATCTTAATGGCTATAAAGAAAGAGCTTGTTGGGAGGCAACCCAATGAATAAAATTTATTTTTATCTTTTTCTTTCTATTATTGAGTGTTGACACAATTATTCTACTGTTATGATTGTGTTTTTATGTTTTAATTAGTGTTTGTGCCAAGTAAAGCCTTTAGGATGATTCACAAGATGAGTAGAAACAATGCTGAATCTGAAACAGAAACTTTGACTCTAGTGCAGGAATTTTCATTTTTTCCTGGAGCGTGATAATGATCTGAAATTTTAACACAGTATTTCTATACAAATTCTTTACGTTTTCCTAATTTTTTGTAAATTTTTAGAGTTACAGAAGTATGGTTAGAGTACAGATTACTACACACTGTTCTGTTTTTGACAGATTCTGTTTTCGTTGCATTGTGTGCTTGTTTTGATGAATCTATGGTTTGTATTGGAGGGTATAAGCCATGGTAAAGTTAGAATACAGTAGAAATAATGCAATAATAAAATATGAATGGGTTTGCAACAATACTTAGAGTGGTGATTTGCTTTACTATACTAACGGATCTCACGAAGGTTTTGTTTAGTTTTGTGTGATTGAAGTTTTAAAGTTTTGGGTGAGATCACGATGGATGAAGGAATACGGAGTGAAAATAGCCTAAGCTTGGGGATGCTACAGCACCCCCAAGATAATATCCAAGGAGAAACAAGCAACTAAGCTTGGGGATGCCCCGAGTGGCATCCCCTCTTTCTTCTAACGACCATCGGTATTTTACTTGGAGCTATATTTTTATTCGTCACATATCATGAGTTTTGCTTGGAGCGTCTTGTATTAAATGAGTCTTTGATTGATTTTCTTTTTAGTTTGTCACACGTATCCTTGGTGGACACACCTATTTGAGAGAGCCAAAATTATTCTATGATTTGTTAGAATTGCTCTATATGCTTCACTTAAATTTTTTTAGCTATGGAATTGCTCTAGTGCTTCACTTATATCTGTTTGAGCATGGTGTGCTTTAATTTTTTTGAAGAAATACTCTCATGCTTAACTTAGATTAATTTGAGAGTTAGTAAATTTTTAAGAAACACTCTCATGCTTCACTTAGATTAATTTGAGAGTTAGTAAATTTTGAAGAAATTCTCTCATGCTTCACTTATACTATTTTGAGAGATGAAATTTTTATGCTCATGTTCTTCACTTAAATTTATTTGAGCTTGTCAAAAGCAAGGGCAATATATGCAACTAGTCCCAAAGTGATTGATATTCAAGAGGGATATAATAAAAACTTTCATGAAGATCATCAGACAAATTAAACTTGATTCCTTGTAATAGTTTTCAGACATGATGATAGTAATATGTGAGTCATGTTGGTGAGTAATTATGCTTTTGTAAGAATATTGGTGTTAAGGTTTGGGATTCCCTATGCAAGCACGAAAGTCAATAGTTGTGCAATGAAATTACATCCTACTTATGGTGCATTATTCGGTGTTAGTTATGCTTAATGCCCATTTATGTGAATTTTCGTTTCTTGGTTGGTTGCTTCTCAATCTATTTGCTAGCTGACGTGGCTTGAAACTGCGTCGGTATTTCCCCAAAGAGGAAGGGATGATGCAGCACAACGACGGTAAGTATTTCCCTCAGTTATGAAACCAAGGTTATCGAACCAGTAGGAGGATCACCACCACCCAATAAGAAGCACCTGCACACAAATAACAAATACTTGCAACCCGACGCGTAAGAGAGGTTGTCAATCTCTCTACGGTAAAAAGATAGATTAGGTAGTGATAGATAGGAGAGATAGATCTCTCAAGAACGCAAAATAAAAAGAGCAAATAAAATATGCAGCAATATGTTTTTGGGTTTTTGGTTTTGTAGATCTGAAAACAAAGATGCAAAAAGATAGATCTGAAAGTAATATGTTGGAAAAGTAGACCCGGGGGCCGTAGGGTTCACTAGTGGCTTCTCTCATGAGTATAGCGCACGGTGGGTGAACAAATTTCTGTTGGGTAATTGATAGAAAATCGAATAGTCATGATGATATCCAAGGCGATGATCATTATATAGGCATCACGTCCAAGATAGGTAAACCGACTCCTGCCTACATCTACCTCTATTACTCCACACATCGACCGCTATCCAGCATGCATCTAGTGTATTAAGTTCATGGAAAAACGGAGTAATGCAATAAGAATGATGGCATGATGTAGACAAGATCTATTCATGTAGGAATAGACCCCATCTTGTTATCCTTAATGGCAACGATACATGTGTGTCTTGCTGCCCCTTCTGTCACTGGGAAAGAACATCGCAAGATCGAACCCATCACAAAGCACCTCTTACCAAGGCAAGAAAAATCGATCTAGTCGGCCTAACTAAACCAAAGATCCGGAGAAGAAATACGAGGCTATAAGTAATCATGCATATAAGAGATCAAAGAAGACTCAAATAATATTCATGGATAGAAACTGATCATGAACTCAAAATTCATCAGATCCCAACAAACACACCGCAAAAGTTTACATCAAATAGATCTCCAAGAGACCATTGTATTGAGAATCATAAGAGAGAGAGAGAGGAAGCCATCTAGCTACTGCCTACGGACCCGTAGGTCTATGGTGGACTACTCATGCATCATCGGAGAGGCACCTATGAGGAAGATGAACCCCTCCGTGATGGTGTTTAGATTGGATCTCGAGGTTCTGGAACTTGCGGCGGCTGGAATTGTGTTTCGTCAACTCCCCTAGGGTTTTTGGAATATTTGGGAATTTATAGGCATCAGAGGCGGTGGAGAGGGGCCCTGAGGAGGGCACAACCCATCAGGGCGCGCCGGGCCCCCCTGGCGCGCCCTGGAGGGTTGTGGTCTCCTCGGCCCACTTCTCCGTTACTTCTTTGGCCCACTGGGTGTCTTCTGGTCCAGAAAAAATCTCCAAAAAGTTTCGTCGCGATTGGACTCCGTTTGGTTTTGATTTTTCTGCAAAGTAAAAAACAAGCAAAAACAGCAATTGGCACTTTGGCACTATGTCAATAGGTTAGTCCCAAAATGATATAAAGTTGTTATAAAATGATTGTAAAACATCCAAGAATGATAATATAACAGCATGGAACAAGCAAAAATTATAGATATGTTGGAGACGTATCAGCATCCCCAAGCTTAATTCCTACTCGTCCTCGAGTAGGTAAATGATAAAAACAGATTTTTTGATGTGGAATGCTGCCTAACATGTTCATCATATTCTTTTCTTTTGTATAGCATGGACATTTGGACTTGTAATGATTCAAAGCAACAGTCTAGTTTTAACATAATGAGTTCAATACTCAAGCATGTCAACAAGCAACCATGTCTTTCAAAATATCAACACTAAAGAAAGTTATCCCTAGCCCATCATGCTCAATCATTGATCCATTCATGATACACACTCAAATATTAGCTATACCCAATGCTCAAGTACGATCATAGTGCCCCCTAGTTGGTGCTTATAAGAGAAGATGGAGACTCAAAGTAAAAATAAAAATTGCATAAAGTAAATAGATAGGCCCTTCGTAGAGGGAAGTAGGGATTTGTAGAGGTGCCAGAGCTCAAAGTTTTAAATTGAGAGAGAAAAACTATTTTAGGCGGCATGCTTTTCCTGTCAACGAAAACAAAGAAGTAGCTCACAATACTTTCCATGCTAGATATATCATAGAAAATAAATTTTATTCCTTTTTCCACCAAACTTTCACTTTCCATGGCGAGCCGTATCCACGGTTGCCTTCCATACGAACACTTTCCAAGGAATTTATTATTTGACAACATAAAGTAAATATTTTTTCTTTTTCATTTCGGGAATGGGCATCCCTATTACCGCCGCACTCTCGTGCAATGACAAGTGAATAAACACTCATCTTGTGAATAACACATCTAGCATGGAAAAATATTGGACACTCCCCACCGTTTCATGAGCGGTACGAGCACACAAAAGAGAAAATTTATTTTGAAAATTTAGAGATGGCACATACAAATTTGCTTGGAACGGCATGGAAATACCGCATATAGGTAGGTATGGTGGACTCATAAGGCAAAACTTGGTTTAAGGATTTTGTATGCACAAGTAGTATTTCTACTTAGTACAAATGGAGGCTGGCAAAAAGATTGGGAAGCAACCAAACCAAGAAACGAAAATTCACATAAGCGAGCATTGAGCATAACTAACACCAAATAATGCACCATAAGTAGGATGTAATTTCATTGCATAACTATTGACTTTCGTGCATGCATAGGGAATCACAAACCTTAACACCAATATTCCTACTAAAGCACAATTACTCACTAACATGACTCACATATTACTATCATCATGTTTCAAAACTATTACAAAGAATCAAGTTTAATTTGCCCAATGATCTTCATGAAATTTTTTATTATATCCTCCTTGGATATCTATCACTTTGGGACTAGTTTCATATATTGCCATTGCTTTTTGGCAAGCTCAAACAAATTTAAGTGAAGCACATGAGCATAAAGATTTCATCTCTCAAAAAGGTATAAGTGAAGCATGAGAGGATTTCTTCAAAATTTACTAACTCTCAAATTAATCTAAATGAAGCATGAGAGTATTTCTACAAAAATTTCCAAGCACACCGTGCTCAACAAGATATAAGTGAAGCACTAGAGCAATTCTATAGCTCAAAAAGTTTAAGTGAAGCACATAGAGCAATTCTAACAAATCATAGCATAATTTTGGCTCTCCCAAATAGGTGTGTACAGCAAGGATACAAATAAAAATCAAACAAGCTAAGCAAGCAAAGATACAAGACGCTCCAAGCAAAACTCATGATATGTGATGAATAAAAATATAGCTCCAAGTAAAATACCGATGGTCGTTAGAAGAAAGAGGGGATGCCACTCGGGGGCATCCCCAAGCTTAGTTGCTTGTTACTCTTTGGATATATCTTGGGGGTGCGGTAGCATCCCCAAGCTTAGGCTGTTATCACTCCTTATTCCTTCATCCATCATGCTCTCACCAAAAACTTGAAAACTTCAATCACACAAAACTCAACAAAATCTTCGTGAGATCCGTTAGTATAATAAAGCAAATCACTACTTTAGGTGCTGTTGCAAACCCATTCATATTTTATTATTGCATTATACCTACTGTATTTCAACTTTACCATGGCTTATACCCCCCGATACAAACCATAGATTCATCAAAACAAGCACACAATGCAACGAAAACAGAATCTGTCTTAAACGGAACAGTTAGTAGCAATCTGTACTCTAACCATACTTCTGTAACTCTAAAAATTCTGAAAACTTAGGACAATGTAAGGAATTTGTATAGAAACACTGTGTTAAAATTTCAGCTCAAGAACACGTTCCAGAAGAAAAATGAAAATTCATATACTGGACGCAAAATTTCTGCTTCAGATCCAGGTGGCGTCAACTGTGGAACAATTCCACATTGTCTTAAGTGATTGCCAAACTCATAACTCAGATATTCTCCTCCTCGATCAGATCATAGGAATTTAATCTTCTTGTTACGATGATTCTCAACTTCATTCTGAAATTGTTTGAACTTTTCAATCGTTTCAGACTTATGTTTCATTAAGTAAATATACCCATATCTACTTAAGTCATTGGTGAAGGTGAGGAAATAACGATATCCACCGTGCGCCTCAATGCTCATCGGACCGCACACATCAGTATGTATGATTTCCAACAAGTCACTTGCCCGTTCCATTGTTCCAGAGAACGGGGTCTTAGTCATCTTGCCCATGAGGCATGTTTCACATGTGTCAAGTGATTCAAAATCAAGTGACTCCAAAAGTCCATCAGCATGGAGTTTCTTCATGCGTTTTACACCAATATGACCTAAGCGGCAGTGCCACAAGAAAGTGGTACTGTCATTATCAACTCTACATCTTTTGGCATCAATGTTATGAACATGTGTATCATCACTATCGAGATTCAATAAGAATAAACCCCTCACAATGGGTGCATGACCATAAAAGATATTACTCATATAAATAGAACAACTATTATTCTCTGACTTAAATGAGTAACCGTCTCGCAATTAACAAGATCCAGATATAATGTTCATGCTTAACGCAGGCACTAAATAACAATTATTCAGGTTCATCACTAATCCCGATGGTAATAGAAGAGCGAGCGTGCCGACGGCGATCACATCAACCTTGGAACCATTTCCCACGCGCATCGTCACTTTGTCCTTTGCCAGCATCCGTCTATTCCGCAGTTCCTGTTTTGAGTTGCAAATGTGAGCAACTGAACCGGTATCAAATACCCAGGCACTACAACGAGAGTTGGTAAGGTACACATCAATAACATGTATTTCATATATACCTTGTTTGGTGTTGGCCGCCTTCTTCTCGGCCAGATACTTGGGGCAGTTCCGCATCCAGTGGCCAGTACCCTTGCAATGAAAGCACTCAGTTTCTGGCTTGGGTCCAGCCTTGGGTTTCTTCACGGGAGGGGCAACTGCTTTGCCACTCTTCTTGGAGTTACCCTTCTTGCCCTTGCCATTTTTCTTGAAACTAGTGGTTTTATTGACCATCAACACTTGATGCTCCTTCTGGATTTCAGACTCAGCGACTTTCAGCATCGCAAACAGCTCGGTGACTGACTTGTTCATCCCTTGCATGTTATAGTTCAACACAAAGCTCTTGTAGCTAGGTGGCAGTGATTGAAGAACTCTGTCAGTGATCGCCTCCGGCGGGAGGGCAATTGCCAACTCAGCCAGACGGTTGGAATACCCAGACATTTTGAGTATGTGCTCACTAACAGACCCGTTCTCCTCCATCTTGCAAGCATAGAACTAATCAGAGGTCTCATACCTCTCGATCCGGTCATTCTTTTCAAAGATAAACTTCAACTCCTGGAACATCTCATATGCTCCATGACGTACAAAACGCCTTTGAAGTCCCGGCTCTAAGCCATACAACATAGCACACTGAACTATTGAGTAATCATCCGAACGTGGCTGCCAGGTGTTCGCAACGTCTGGAGACGACACTAGAGCGGGTGGCTCACCGAGCGGTGCATTAAGGACATAAGCCTTTTGGGAAGCCATGAGGATAATCCTCAGATTACGGGCCCAGTCTACAAAGTTACTTCCATCATCTTTCAGCTTAGCTTTCTCTAGGAACGCATTGAAATTCAGGGGAACTACTGCGCGAGCCATTGATCTATAACATAAAATTTGCAAAGACAACTTAGACTATTGTTCAAGATAATGAGTTTAGTTAATCATATTACTTAAAAAACTCCCACTCAAATTGACTTCCCTCCGGTCATCCGAGTGCCACATGATCCAAATTTACCAACCCAAGTCTGATCATCACGTGAGATGAGGTGGTTTCAATGGTGAACATCTCCATGTTGATCATATCTACTATATGACTCATGTTCGACCTTTCGGTCTCTTGTGTTCCGAGGCCATGTCTGTACATGCTAGGCTCATCAAGTTTAACCCAAGTGTTCCGCATGTGCAACACTGGCTTGCACCCGTTGTATGTGAACGTAGAGTCTATCACACCCGATCATCACGTGGTGTCTCGAAACGACGAACTTTGGCAACGGTGCACACTCGGGAAGAACACAATTTTATCTTGAAATTTTAGTGAGGGATCACCTTATAATGCTACCGTCCTAAGCAAAACAAGGTGCATAAAAGGATTAACATCACATGCAAATCATAAGTGACATGATATGGCCATGATCTTGTGCTTTTGATCTCCATCTTGAAAGCACCGGCATGATCTCCATCGTCACCGGCATAACACCATGATCTCCATCATCTTGATCTCCATCAACGTGTCGCCATGAGGTTGTCGCGCCAACTATTGCTTCTACAACTATTGCTAACTCATAGCGATAAATAAAGCAAAAAGGCAAAAATAAATTAAAGACAACCCTATGGCTCCTGCCGGTTGCCGTACTCATCGACATGCAAGTCGTGATAATCTATACAAAACATGATCATCTCATACATCACATATATCTCATCATGTTTCTGGCCATATCATATCACATCATACCCTGCAAAAACAAGTTAGACGTCCTTTAATTTGTTGTTGCTTGTTTTACGTGGCTGCTATGGGTATCTAGCAAGAACGAGTCTTACCTATGCAAAACCACAATGGTGATATACAAGTTGCTATTTCACCTTCCACAAGGACCGCCTCTGTCGAATCCGATTCAACTAAAGTGGGAGAGACAGACACCCGCCAGCTATCTTATGCAACAAAGTTACATGTCAGTCGATGGAACCGGTCTCTCGTACGTGGACGAGTAAGGTTGGTCCGGGCCGCTTCATCCCACAATACCGTTGAATCAAGAAAAGACTAAGGAGGGAAGCAATCTGAATATCAACGCCCACAAACTCCTTTGTGTTCTACTCGTGATCTCATCTACGCATAGACCTAGCTCATGATGCCACAGTTGGGGAACGTCGCATGGGAAACAAAAAAAATTCCTACGCACATACAAGATCTATCCATGGAGATGAGCATCTACGAGAGGGGAGATCGGATCCACATACCCTTGTAGATCGCTAAGCGGGAAGCGTTAAGAAACGTGGTTGATGTAGTCGAACGTCTTCGCGATCCAAATCGCAAGCCGTCCCGCGATCCAATCGCGATCTAGCGCCGAACGGACGGCACCTCCGCGTTTAGCACACGTACAGCTCGATGACGATCTCCGTCTCCTTGATCCAGGAAGGGAGGGCAGAGAGGTAGATGAGTTCTCCGGCAGCACGAGGCATGGTGACGGTGGTGGTGAACTCATCCGGCAGGGCTTCGCCGAGCTCTACCGAACTAATCTAGAGGAGGAAGACAATCTAGAGGGGAGAGGGCAGCATGTGGCTTTTCAGGTGTTGGGCTACCCTCAAACCTCCACTATATGTAGGAGGAAGGGGAGGGGGAGGCAGCTCTAGCCCCTCCTCCAAGGAGGGGTTCGGCCGAAACAGAGGGGGAGAGTCCTCCCCCCACAAGGACTCCTCCTCCCACAAGGAAGGTGGAATCTTGGGAGGACTCTTTCCCCACTTGGCCTCCTCCCACCTCCTGCCGATGTGCCCTTAGGGGCTGGTTGCCTAGCCCACCAGGGGCTGGTGCGCCACCTCCTAGGCCCATGTGGCCCCTGGGGTGGGTGGGCCCCTCTCGGTGGACCCCCGGAACCCTCCCGGCACTCCCGGTACACTACCGGAAATACCCGAAACTTTTCCGGTGACCAAAACGGGACTTCCTATATATCAATCTTTACCTCCGGACCATTCTGGAGCTCCTCGTGACGTCCGGGATCTCATCCGGGACTCTGAACAACCTTCGGTCACCAACATACATAACTTAATAATACCGAAACATCACCGAACGTTAAGTGTGCAGACCCTGCGGGTTCGAGAACTATGTAGACATGACCGAGACACCTCTATGGTCAATAACCAATAGCGGGACCTGGATGCCCATATTGGTTCCTACATATTCTACGAAGATCTTTATCGGTTGAACCTCTATGCCAAGGATTCAGTTAATCCCGTACGCTGTTCCCTTTGTTTATCGGTATGTTACTTGCCCGAGATTCGATTGTCGGTATCTACATACCTAGTTCAATCTCGTTGCCGGCAAGTCTCTTTACTCGTTCCATAATACAAGATCCCGTGGCTAACACTTTAGTCACTTTGCTTGCAAGGCTCATTGTGATGTTGTATTACCGAGTGGGCCCTGAGATACATCTCCGTCACACGGAGTAACAAATCCCAGTCTTGATCCATGTCAACTCAACAGACACCCTCGGAGATACCTGCAGAGCATCTTTATAGTCACTCAGCTACGTTGTGACGTTTGATACACACAAGGTACTCCTCCGGTGTCAGTGAGTTACATGATCTCATGGTCATAGGAACACATACTTGACATGCAGAAAACAATAGCAATAAACTGACACAATCATATGCTACGTTCATAGTTTGGGTCTTGTCCATCACATCATTCTCCTAATGACGTGATCCCGTTATCAAATGACAACTCATGTCTATGACTAGGAAACCATAGCCATCTTTGATCAACGAGCTAGTCCATCAGAGGCTTATTAGGGACACATTGTTGTCTATGTACCCACACATGTATTTGAGTTTCCAATCAATACAATTTAGCATGGATAATAAACATTTATCATGAACAAGGAAATACAATAATAACCATTTTATTATTGCCTCTAGGGCATATTTCCAACAAAACTGGGTGAGTGCCTTGCTACTGCTGGGCTCGGGCCATTGGCCTAGGCTCACGTACACATTATATTGGACAAAAGGAGTGTCTACCAGGAGCTCCCATACCCGTAAAGAATATCCCCTCTCGTAAGGGTTTTTATGTCGTCGCGGGTGCGCCTTGGCGACGTAGTCAAGATCTAACCTCCCCCCATCTCCCGGCGGCGAGGTTGCTAGGGCTTCTCAGGAGTGATCTTCGAGTTGTTCCCCTACCTCTGGCGAACCTTTGGTCCTGCGAGGGGTTTGTTGGCGTTCTTCCGCCCGGCGACAAAAGGTTTCTTCGGGCTAGGGTTTTAATGGCGGAAAAGGCTTCAAGCTCCGGGGCGAACCCGGATCCAGTCGAGGAGATGATGGCTGCTCTAGGCCTCACTAAAGAGGACCTTGATGATGTGGTCATCAAGGAAGAGGAAGAGATTCCGGCAACGGTCATGCGGTGGATGGCGATCGGACGAGTTCACACTGAGAAATCATATAGCACATACTGGTTCTATCGCACCATGCGGGTTGCTTGGGATCTAGCAAAGGAGGTCAAAATTAGGCCTCTGTTAGAAAACCTATACACCTTCCAGTTCGCCTGCCTAGGCGATTGGGAGCGCGTCATGCAAGAGGGCCCGTGGGAGTACAAAGGCAATGCGGTTATGCTTGAGCCCTATGATGGTTTCACAAAACCGTCACACTATGCTCTGGATACATTGGAGATGTGGGCACAAATCCATGATCTGCCGGATGGCTACTTCCCATTGATCAAATCGCTTGCCAGAAAGATTGGTGCGTTTGTTTTTGCTGAACCAAAGTCACAGGACTTTGAAGGGAACTTTTATAGTGTGCGTGTTCGGATCAATGTTCACAAGCCCCTGAAGAATAAAGTTTCGATCATTAAGGGGAAGGAAAGAGATATCTTCATTGTCAAATATGAACGACTCCCGGACTGGTGTGCAGTTTGTGGCCACTCGGGTCATAAATTTAAGGAGTGTGGTGATGGAGTCCACCCTCCAAAATCTCTGGTTTTTAAGGATCTTAAGGCCACTTGGTTCCGTGGTGCTGGCCTAGGACCGGGGGAAGGACGTGGAAGAGGAAGAGGAAAAGGTCGTGGAGGCGGCCGAGTAGGACGCGGATTGGGTAGGGGAAACGCACATGATCAATTTCAAGAGCAACACTTTGATGTTCAATCTGAGCAGGATAAGGAAGTTGAGGAGTTAGATGCCACGATGACTGAAGCAGACCCCTTACGCAAGCGCGAAGCTGAGACCGGGAAGGTGGATGCTCTACCAGAAATTGGTCACGGATTGAATGGAGCTCCTCCAGCAATTCCTATCACGGGCAATGAATTAGCGCTGCCCCTGCAAGCTGTGTCTGCAACTCCATCTTCCAAGCAAGATCAGAAACGCCTCAGAATGGCAGCAGATAAAAGTTTGGTTCCTTCTACTTCAGCCCTTGGCAAGGGTAATGAACCAAAATTGGCGGCCTCCCAGGTGGAGCGCCGCCGAGGCCAATGAGTGTGCTAAGCTGGAACCGTCGCGGTGCGGGCAAGCGGGCGACAGTTCGTGAGCTTCGTTACCTCGCGAAGCAATTTGCCCCCACCGTGTTGTGTGTGGTCGAAACTCAAATTTCAGCAACACGGGTAGAAGGACTAGCTAGCACGCTTGGTTTTGATCATGCTTTTGCGGTCAACAGTAGTGGAAGAAGTGGTGGACTAGGGATTTTTTGGAATAGTGAGACCAAGCTGGATGTGCTTGCTGACTCTGAATATCACATCGATGCAAAGATTACAATGGACAATGCAGCCGACTAGAGATTGACGTGCATCTATGGCGAAGCACAAGTATCTGAACGACAAAGGACGTGGGACCTCCTCAAAAATCTGTCGACAACCAGCTCGCTCCCGTGGGTCTATATTGGCGACTACAATTAGGTTCTTCACATGGATGAACACATTGGATCAGGGCAACGAAGAGCAGCTCAGATTGCCAGTTTTTGGGATGCAGTTGATGTGGCTGGCCTAGTGGATATTGGCTACCAAGGACGCATGTGGACCTTCGACCGGAAGGTTTCGGGTGGCAATTTCTGTAGAGTCCGGCTAGATAGGGCACTAGCGAATGTGGACTGGACGTCCCTCTTCCAGCATGCAACACTTACCCACCTCACGTCGGCCTCATCTGATCATGGCCCATCCTTCTGCAGATGTTCACACCAGAAGCGAGAGGGAGACGGGGCAAGAAGGTGTTCAGATATGAGTTATTTTGGGAGAAACATGAAGATTTCAGAGAAGCATTGGGGGACCAATGGAGTGGCATTAATACGGCAATGACTGCAGCGTAGCTATACGATAAGATGAAACATTTGTCGGGTAGCCTCACTTCCTGGACTGGGAGAAACATAGGCAATGTCAGAGCTGAGATTAAAAACTGAAAAAGGAGCTGGAAGTTTTTCGGAATGCCCTCGGCAGAAATCAGCCGTCGCATGCAGAGACGAAAGTTTGTGACCGCCTAGTTGAATTGTATCATATGGAAGAAATTATGACGAGGCAAAGGTCTAGAATCGACTGGTTATCCGAAGGTGATAAAAATACAAAGTTTTTTCAGCAACGGGCAAGTATGAGGAGGCGCAAGAATAAAATCAAATCAGTCTCTCGGGATGATGGATCTACCACATCAGATGGGGTGGAGATTGAAAACTTAGTCCACACCTTCTATGAGAATCTTTATACGTCGGAGGGAACGGCTGGCATGGAGGGAGTGCTCAATACAGTTCCCGCCCGAGTGAATGATGCAATGAACCAGCAGCTTTTGGCACTGTACACTGGTGATGAGATCAAAAAATCCCTCTTCCAGATGTTTCCAACCAAAGCCTCGGGCCCCCGACGGTTACCCGGCGCACTTCTTCCAGCGGCATTGGAGTTAGTTGGAGAGGAGGTCACGGGCATAGTTTTAAGAATTCTGAAGGGAGAAGAAAGTGCGGAGGTTCTCAATGAAACTGTCCTTGTTCTTATCCCTAAGGTCAACAATCCAACCTCTCTAACCCAATTCCGATCGATCAGCTTATGTAACGTCCTATATAAAATTGGCTCTAAGGTGGTCTCAAACCGCATTAAGTTGATACTACCAGAGATAATTTCTGAGGAGCAGTCAACCTTTGTTCCTGGGACGATGATAACAGATAATATTATTTCAGCCCATGAGTGCTTGCATTTCATGAAGAGAAACAAGGCAAAGAAAAACCGTTTTTGTGCGTTAAAACTAGATATGATGAAGGCTTATGACCGGGTGGAGTGGACTTATCCGAAGGCAAACATGGAAAAGTTGGGTTTTGCGTGAGCTTGGATAAGTATGATCATGGGTATGGTAAGCTCTGTTAGCTTCTCAGTTCCGTTTAATGGCAAAAAGTTGTCCAGTTTCAAACCTACCCGTGCGATCCATTAGGGGGGCCTTATTTCTCCTTACCTGTTTTTGTTGGCAGCAGAGAGCCTTTCGTGCCTCTTAAAAAGTAATCAGTCATCGCACCTCAGTGGCATTCAAGTGGCTCAGACAACTCCGTCTGTCAGCCATTTGCTTTTTGCAGATGACAGTCTGTTGTTCTTCAAAGCTAATGGTGAAGGAGCAAATGAGTTGTCCTCTTGTCTGGACAGATATTGTATGGCTTCTGGCCACATGATTAATTTGTCAAAGTCATCTATCTTCTTCAGCAAGGGATGCCCAGTCTCTTTGAGGAATGAGATAAAACATATCCTGGAGGTTCATAATGAGTCTCTCTCAGAAATGTACTTGGGCTTGCCTAGTGATGTAGGCATGTACGAAAATGGAGCGTTTAAATATCTAAAAGATAGGGTATGGAATAAGGTGAAAGGTTGGATGGAGAAGCTACTTTCAGGTGGGGGAGGTCCTTATCAAGTCTGTCGCCCAAGCTGTGCCTATTTTCTCTATGTCGTGCTTCAAACTTCCTAGGAGCCTTTGTCTCCATATCAACTCACTCATACGACAATTTTGGTGGGGAAGCAAGGAAGGAAAACGAAAGGTTGCATGTGTAGCGTGGGATGTAATGACACAACCAAAGCACTTGGGAGGCCTGGGTTTCGAAGAGATTGAACTTTTTAACTTTGCCATGCTCGCCCGTCAAGCATGGAGAATCTTGATGGACCCAAATTCCCTCAGTGCAAGGATTCTGAAGGCCAAGTATTTCCCTCAAACTGATTTTTTACAAGCAGAAGTTGGAAGCGCTCCATCCCAGGTATGGCGGGCTATTATTGAAGGGAAGGATATTCTTACCCAAGGACTTGTTAGAAGGATAGGTAATGGTGAAACCACACATATCTGGCACGACAACTGGCTGCCATGGGAGAGGAATATGATACCAATTACAAGCCTTCAGCAGAACCCACCACAACTAGTAAGCGAACTCATATCGCATGCTACAGGAGACTGGGATGGAGAACCGATAAATCCGACTTTTATCAAGTTCGACGCAGATGCTATACTCTCAATCCCAATATGCAACCGGCCAGTCCATGACTTTTGGGCATGGAGCTTTGATAACAAAGGAGTTTTCTCTGTGAGATCCGCATACGGGATGCTGGTGACAACCAAGCTGAGCCGCAAGGCTTGGCTGGAGGGAAGAGGGGATTCCTCGAATATGAACGGTGAACAAAATGCATGGTGTAGTTTGTGGAAAATTCCAGTCCCTGCCAAACTGAAGGTCTTTTTATGGCACTTGGCCCGGCGATCAATCCCTACAGCAAACGTCCTGCATCGCAGAAACATGATGGCCTCAAAATCTTGTGTGCTATGCGGAGTAGAGGACTCCTGGAAATATGCACTGATGGAATGCACCATGGCTAGATGTGTATGGACTATGGAGTCCGCTGCAGTTGTTAATGTCGTAAGCTCTTCGACAAAAACAGATGCCAAGAGGTGGATATTACAATCAGGGAAGCGGTCCCACATGATGTTTTTGTCCGTGTGCTCGTAATCCTATGGGCCATCTGGCACGCTCGGCGAAAGGCCATACATGAGCAGGATTTCCAGAGCCCCGCTAGCACGCATGCGTTCGTGGACAGATTCATTGCAGACATATCTATGTGCAAACCAACGCAGACACAGTTGAATCATATGCCCCAAGTGACTGAACACCGTTGGGTGGCGCCGCCGGTGGGGTTTGCAAAGTCGAAAGTAGTTGGAGCCGTCTCTAGTGGGGGTAGACGTGGCTCAGTGGGGGTCATATGTAGAGACAACGATGGTGTTTACCTGGGCGCTTCTGCCAGAATTTTTCCAGGAATAGTTGATCCAACTATGCTTGAGTCTCTTGCTTGTCGCGAGGCTTTGGCCCTAGCTACAGATCTCGGTCTGGAGCGAATGATCATCGGATCCGACTGCAAGGAGGTAGTATCGAATATCAGAGATGGTAATGGTGGAAAACATGGTCATATTATTCGTGAGATAAAGAGGATTGCTGCGGAGGTCCAAGACTACTCCTTCATCTCCGAAGGGAGATCCTCCAACATCGAGGCACATAGCCTTGCGAGACATGCGCTTAGTCTTTCGGTAGGACGCCATTTGTGGCTCTTACATCGTCCTAATATCAATTGTATTCCTCGGATTTTCAGTTGATGAATAAAGGGTGTGTTAAGCCTAAAAAAACCCAGGAGCTCCCATAAACACATTTTTGTTTTTGAAAAGTTTATATAAGAAGGAAACAAAATTTGAAAATCTTAGATTGTTTTAAATAGCGACACTATTCAGAATTGCATGATATTTTGAAAATCTTACAATGTTTTTTATTATTGTAATTAGTAATTACACGCAAAAAGGAATGACTATTGTAATTACATGAACATCCAAAAAATAATTTATTTTTGCAAAACTTTTTAAGAAGCACTTGGACATATATTAAAAATGTGTGGACACTTTTTAAAAGCGCATGGACATATTTTGCAAAACTTATAAAAAATTTCATATGGGTTTAGGAAACATACTTGAACAATCTGTCTGGCCGGCCGATTTAGGTAACATAGCGTAGTATTTTCTATCTTTCTACCAGTTTTTAGAATCAACTAGAATGTTCCTGAATCAGTTTTTTTATGTCTCTTTTGCGTTATTAATATTTTTTAAAAAGTTGAAGAAACTTGCAAAATATGAACATTTTTTTTTGAAGTGTGAACAAAAAATTGAAATTCCAATTTATTACTGCAATTTTTCAAGATTTTAGCTTTCTTGAGAAAAAATGAACAATTTGAATTACACAAAAAAACTTTTGAATATTATGTAAGAAGCAAACCAAATGTTGAAGATTTGACCATTTTTCAAAACAAGTGAACAATTTTGAAAATTCTGTTTTTGAAAAACATTTTTTTTTGTTTTGAACAAAATTGTAATTGCTAAAATTCAATCTTTTTTCAAGATTTGATCATATTTAAAAAATTGTGAATTTGTGGAAAAGGGGGAAAAAGAGAAAAAAAACTGTCAAAAGAAAAGAAACATGTTCAGGAAACTTCTAGAAAATTTCCAAAACCAAACAAAAAATCACAGAAAACCAGATGAAGGCTGTACTGGGCGGGCGCACATGCTGGCAGTTTGCGTTTGCCTCAACTATTTGACGCCTTTCGTAGCAGCCCAAAGCATCAGGCTCAGATTCAGCAGCACATTAATTTGGACCGATCTGCTCCATGTCTCAATGAAAGCAATTTGCATTGTCATACACATTCATCGATTATAATCGTAATGAATCGATCTGATTAGAGAGAGGAATAACATTGGCTACACCGAGTTAATCGTAGTAATTCGCTTGCCAGCAAGAAATGAAACCAACTAACAGAAAGGGGCCGGGGAACAAATGGCAAGAGAAGAAAAAGAAGAAGAAGAAGAAGCCCTGGCTGCCAACAACTACAACCCTTCGTCAGTCGAGCACCCCATGGATGGAGTCATCTTCCCCGACGCCGGCGTCGAGCGTCACGCACGGATCAGTTCAATTCAGTTGCCGTGCGTGCACGCGCGTTCGCCGAAGTCCGTCACTTATGCTTGGCCGGAATGGTTAATTGGTCGACACCTGACCTGCTAGCTAGAGAGGCTAGAGCTACGGCTGCGCTTGGCCGTCGACGATCACGTCCTGACCCGGCGCAGGGCGAAGTAGGCGAGCAGGCGGTAGCCGAAGAACATGACGACGAGGGCCGCGACGCAGGTCCACGTGCTGGCCTCGCCGTGCGTGGAGTCGAGCGGGAGCAGCTGGGCGAGGTGTCCGCTGTACTGCACGGCGATGAGCAGGCGGTAGCAGTAGTAGGTGAAGGAGGAGTACTTGGCCCAGATCATGAATACGGGCACGTTGTGCACGTAGAAGCCGCCGGTGAGGAGGTAGGCGAGCATGATGACGGTGGCGAGCGTGGAGGCGCGCTTGGCGTCCATCATGAGGGCGCCGATGGCGAGCCCGAGCCCCTCGGCGACGAGCACGTAGGAGAGGATGACGAGGAGGGTGAGCGCGAAGGCCGCGGGCGCCGGGTTGAGGCCGGCCATGAGGTAGACGATGACGGTGAAGGCGGTGGGCAGCGCGAGCTCCATGGGCAGGTCGCCGGCCATCCTGGACATGAAGTAGGAGGAGAGGGAGTACATGCCGGAGGCGCGCTCGCGGGCGAGTACGGGCCGCTCCTGCGGGAAGGCGAAGACGGCGTTGAAGGAGGCGAAGACGCCCCAGAAGATGGAGACGAAGAAGAGGAGGCCCATCCGGTCCTGCACCTCCAGCGGCGTGGAGCGCCACCACATGGCCCCCGCCACGAGCGCCGGCGCGATGATCTGGAAGAGGCGGAGCGAGGTGAAGGTCTCGTGGCGGCGCTCCTTGAGGCTGCGGCGGAGCAGGATGGCGAACTGGTTCGTCCAGCTGGTGCACCCGCTGCAGCTCTCCAGCGGCTGCTCGACCGCGTGGCCGTTGGTGTCCGCGTGCGCGCCGGCGCCGGCCGTGATGGCGGCCTTGACCTTGGGGGCGAGCACCCTGCCGTAGGAGGCGATGAGCGACTGCTTGACGCTGCCTCCCTCCGCCGCGCGGTCGCTGTACTCCGCTTGCGCAAAGCCTGCACACACACACGTCCAACAGTCATCAGAAAAGCAAAAACCTTTCACGTGCTCTACTACAAAAGAAAAAAAAAGTTGGCGATAATGGGCATCGTGATCATCAAACAGCGACAAGGACGGGCGCGTGAACGTTCAGTTTGCGCTTACTGCGGAATCTAGCAGCGAACGGATCGCAACGAGTTTCGTGCTCGCCGTGATCTGCTGTGCTGGTGCACTCAACAGGACCGTGCCGTGCCAAGCAGCTCAAGAGAAAAGGAAAGGACTCTTCCATCTCTCTCGAAACGATTCCTCCTGTCTAAAGTAGTGACACGGGCGCCCGGAACAATATCGACGGTGGTTGTCCCCGGGATCCGCTTCTCCTTCTCGTCTCGTCTCGTCTCGTCTCATCTCAGGTGAGGTGGCGCCACGGGAAACACGACGCTAGCTGCCACAGTCGGAAACGGATCCAACTGAAAGCTGCCACAGGTGTCGGACCGATCTACCTACGTATGATCAACTAGGAGCATTTGTTTCTTCACTTGTCTGAAAGTACGTACGTACAGCGCTGAAAACATATGCAGTTGTAGCAAGCCTCCAGTCTGTGTTGTAAAGTGAGGTCAGGAGGAGCATGATGGGATCTTGATCCGCGCAAATGGTTAGAGATGTGCTTGGGATTTTCTTTAACTTGTTCAGAAAACTTGGTACTCCGTAAGAGACAAGCGCGTAGGTCAAATCACCCGTGAAACGGTAAGCCCGGTCGCCGAAAATGCGGGCAGGTTGGCGATGAGAGCTGTTTCCTTCTTGACCAGACTGTGGTTACACACACTGGAGAAGTAGAGTAGAGGGAAGGAACGCATTGGATGGAGCGTGTAGCTATCGACATCGGTCCAATGCTATGATGTGCAGCCCCACTAGCAGCGTCCCACCGATGGGAACCTCCGTGACATGTGTCCGGTGGGTGCGATTATTCAGCCATAATTAAAGTGCTTTGCGCAAAAGCTAGTACCAGTGAGAGAACACACCACCACTACTGCTGCTAGTAGTAGGACTAGCTAGCTATCTAGGGCACTCGCACCGCTCTTTTTTTTTGTTTGCGCACCTTCTCTCTCCCGATCTTTTTAGTTGGGTGCACTCCACACTCGCCTACCGGATTTGTTTTGCTTGTCTCCAATGTCATCATCACTCATCCAAAAATCTAGTCACCCGCGATGCTAAAAGGGGAACATAAACATGTACTACAGTGCTATTCCTGCTGCCTTAGATTGTCATCTGGATTTCTATTCGTGCTCATCTTGGAAGCTTCTCTTATAGTAACTCTTATTATGGAAGCTAGTTTCATGGAAAGAAGAGGTTAATTACGGGTGTAAGTGAAGTGCTCACCATTAGCGAGGTCGAGCATGAAGTCGGCAGGGTTGACGTGGAAGCCTGGCGCGAAGCCCACGGAGGCGAAGTAGTCCATGGCGTCGCGGCCGGGCCCGTAGTACATGCAGCTGCCCTCGGAGAGCAGCAGCACGGAGTCGAAGGCCCGGTACACGCGGCTGGACGGCTGGTGCACGGACAGCACCACCGTGCGCCCCTTGCGCGCCAACGCCGACAGCGTGGCCACCAGCCGGGACGCGGCGGTGGAGTCGAGGCCGGAGGTGGGCTCGTCGAGGACCAGCAGGCTCGGGTTCACCAGCAGCTCGTGCCCGATGCTCACGCGCTTCCGCTCGCCGCCGGACACGCCGCGCACGAACGCGTTGCCCACGATCGTGTCGGCGCAGGCGCCGAGGCCCAGCTCCGCGATCACGGCGTCCGCGGCCGCGAGCTTGGCGGAGGTCGGGGCGGACGTGGGGAGCCGCAGCATGGCGCAGAAGGCCAGGGTCTCGCGCACGGTGAGGTGCGGGTGGAGGATGTCGTCCTGGGCGACGAACCCCGTGCGGCGCTGCACGGCGCGGCACGGGGCGCGGCCGCCGGTCAGGACCGTGCCGGAGTAGCGCCCGGCGAGGCGGCCACCGAGGATGGACAGGAGCGTCGACTTGCCGCTGCCGGACGGGCCTAGCACGGCCAGGACCTCCCCGGGCCGCGCCTCGCCGGTGATCCCCTTGAGTATCGTCCTCTCCTCGACGGCCGCCGACACGCCGCCACCACCGGAGTGCGATATCCTTCCCGGCGGCTCCTTCGCCGGCGCTGCCGTCCTCTCCACCTTGACGCGGTACGCGACGTCGATGAACTGCAACACACCATCAAGCGCACGCCCGCCCGAGGTCATAAGCAAACCCGCGATTCAAAGTTCAAACCGGCCGTGCGCGCGCATGCAGCGGCACGCACGCACGATCGGCCATGCATGTCGTAGCTCCGCGCGTACGTACCTGGAGATTCAGCGGCGTGCAGACGGACGTCAAGAAGCAGTCCATCTTGGACGACGGCGCCGGCGCCGGCGCGGCCGTGGTGGGCGAGACTAGGCCGCCCCCGCCATGCACGCTCTGTCCGTTGGGAGGCATCGCGGTCGCGGCTCGAACTTAATTCTGCTCGATGCTCCGATACGCTCGCCGCACGATCGATACGGCCAGCAGAGACGCGAGCTGACGACGAAGAGCGAGTGGAAATCTGACGGCGAGGCGAGCGAGAGTGTTGGTGATGGTGGTGGTTGGCGCGAGCTCGATCGAGCGGGATGGTGGTGGTGGTGATGGATGGAGTATGAGAAGATCGAAGGGGGTGTGGGAGGTTGGAGGGGTATATAAAGGGGGAGGAGGCCATGGCACATGGACAAGGAGGTGGTGAGGGCCACGTCACCGGCGCAGGGGGCGCGGCACGTGGCGGGAGGGGCGCGGCGAGTGGAGCGGCGGGCCCACCGGCGGTGGTGTGCTGCTTTTGGCGCGCGGCACCCCATGCCCCCCGCCTTTCTGGTTGGACCGGCGCCGCCCGCTGGGGTCGCCGTGGAAGGGAAGAGAGGAGAGCGAGCAGAGCACACGTCGCTGCTGGCCGTGCGGTGCTTGGTTGGGTTCGGTTTGGGGAATCGAAGCAAGGGAGAAAAGAAAAGCGCGCGAGAGGATGGTGGTGGTGGTGCGCGAGGTGGTGCGGTGGCATCAGCAGAGCGCACCTGTGTGCGCGCCCCACCACAGGCATCGCAGCCCTTCCTGCCCGGACCTCCCACTGTGCCGGGGCGGTTAATATTAACTAACCCGCGGTCGCTGATTTTACAAAGTGACTACTGACTTTTCCCTATATCTTCGCTTGTCCAAATTGCTGTTTTCCAGATGGACATCATCAAGCATAAATTTTCATAAATCATTGTGCACAATTAGGTCTAGAAATGTAATGCTTGGTAATTGCATATTTTGTTGTAGAAGGCCGGGGTTATCCTCCTTTGGGGAAGAAAAGTTGCATATTTAGCGTGTAAGGTTGCACGTAATTTCTAAGCGTGCAGCTACCTAGTACACGATCAAATTAGAAATCATCGATTTAAAGGTAAAAGTTTATTGGTCAACTGATTATTTTCTCAAAAATGTTGATTTTATGCATATTTTGATTCAAGGGAAGTGGTGTTATAAAAAAACAGCATAAATAAACTAAAAATGCTGAAAAAACAAAAAAAAACTTATACTTTTCAAAACACTAACTTTTTAAGTAAATAGGCTCGAGAGAAAGAAAAAGACACCCGAAATTTGGAATTCTAGAGAAAGAAAAGGTCATTAGCATTCCACACTTTTTACAAATTCATGAAATTGAAACATAATCTAGAAACAAAACTAAAATCAAGAAATGGTGATAAAACAATATTAAAAACTTATAAATTATTTGCACTTTTTTGGAGTTCAAACTTCTTCTTTTTTTCATTCTAATATTCCAACTGTTTTAAAATATTTGTGGAATACTACTTTCGGTGAATGCCATTTTTTAGATTCTTATTCACGTTATCTAATACTTTGGACTCCTCTCTTTTTTCACGGTTATCCTATTTTTCATCCTCCCTGTCCCCACACGCTCATCCCTTCCCCTCCCTTCCTGCCTTCTCACTGCCATCCTCTTCTGGCCCTCCCCAGTGTCGATCTAACTGCTTCTGGTCCCTTGTCGTTGACAACGACTCTGATTCAAAGGATGACAAGCTCTAGGGACAGCTCGTGGTCGGTGTTGTAGATCATAATATGTCCCGTGCAGGCGGTTGTTGTCCTCCTCCGGTGGTGCTGGCTTGGATCGGGGTCCGAGCAAGCGCTCTGTTTTTGCACCAAGTGGCCGAAGTTTCGTCTTCTCCAACATTGTGGGCTCAGGCGACCTTGCATGTCGGGTGGATTGTCTAGATTTGGCAAAAAATCGGCTTTCCTTTGCTCTGTGGCGGCCCAACCAGACCTTCTGGGGAAGTGCTCATCATCGGTGCTCCCTCCCCCTCGACGCTCGGGAGTGTGGAGGTGACCTTCCTCCGCTACCTGTCGCCGGTCTCCATGGGGGTGGTGGTGGTGTGCTCTCCTGGTATTGGAAACCCTAGTTGATGCCTGAGTTGATGCAACGTTCGTGGGCCTTGGGGTTCCTATGGGTGGCGGGCCTCTAGTTGTGGCCGGGCCCACTGTCTTATCTATAGACCTTCCTAGGCATTCCTCCATGTCTTTTGACCCCTCGCCCTCTCCGCGAGGCCATTGTGGGCATGGCCCATGTGCCTTCTCCTGTGACTACCCCTCCTCGGCCTGCTATGGCCCGCCCGTCAGGATAAATATGGCCCCCGAGGGTTCTTTTGATCTTTTGTTAGGGTTTTCGGCCTCTCTTGCGGAGATTCGCTGCTTCCATCCTTTTGTCCATCCCGTCTCTCTGTCCTCTGATACACATCCATTCTGTCGCACATTCGGTGCTATGATGGCAATGTCGCACGAGCCCTCGACTGACTGCAACACCAACAACACACATCCCTTGGAGGGCAATGCCGATAGGGGTGTGGGGCTGCAATACGAGCCAGGGCTTGGCTAGAAGATGCAACACGACGAAGAGGTATGTGACTTCCGGGAGTAAGGGTTCCTCGGGCCGCCGGTCTATCTCTCATAGACCGGATTGGTGGGCCGCTCTGTTTCCCTTATCGGAAGACCGAGCTATGAGATAACTCTGTGTTCAAGAAGGAAATCTCTGGTGCCTTGGGGTGCCATCCAACTCAAGATAGTAGATTCGGCATATTCGTTCCCTAATGGTAACCGACCATGTGTAACCCTAGGTACCCCTGCTGTCTATATAAACCAGAGGGTTTTAGTTCGTAGAGGACATAATCATCATACTCATCTAGGGTTTAGTCCAAATCTTTGCGTTTTCGTCCCTGTGCAAATCTTTGCGTTTGGCTGCATCGTGTTGCACGCCGATCCAACCGACCACCTTGGCTAGATCGGAAGTTTCTCCCCCGATCAGGAGATCAGGTTCGGGAACCTAGAGTTCTCCGCCAACTCCCGAGGGGATCTAATCCTTACCGAGCTCACGGCCTCGCCCGATGAGCCTGGGAATTCCGAAGCTTTAACTTCGGACCCCCAGCTCGGCACCGTCCCCGGGTCGACCCTCACGTCGGATCCAGCTTTGAGCTCAGACCCGATCATAGCGTCCGAAGACCAGGGGTCATCCTTGGTCGAGCATGCTTCTCGCGTCGACACGCCAGAGCCTAATTCCGAAGAACTTTGGAGGACTAATCCGACCGACCTCTCGTTATTGGACGAGACGTTGGCCCGGATCGAGACAATGAACATTGCGTACGACCCGTCCTCAACCCATGATCGGATCGGTTTTGAGGCAGGCAATGGGGAATTTTACAACCCACCCACCACCCACTTAGTAGCCACTATCGAGGATTTAACCGACATGCTGGACTACGCCTCCGAGGAGGCCGATGACATAGGTGAAGACGTCGATAGCACTACCGCTTCCACCACCGGGCAGTGGACAGCCACCTCCACCTACGATGTCTATATGGTGGACACCCCCGGCAATAAGGGCGACGGCTCCCCCAGAGAGTATGGTGCAAGCCTAGCAAGGAGCCGTCCAAACGCCGATGCTAGCGCAAGCGATCCAAGGCATGCAAGGGTAAGGAAAGCAACACGGGCACTCGAGAAAACGATACCCCGGAAAATATGGAAGACCTCGGCGATCCAGTTTCCCCCGAAAAGCACCTCGAGTACTCGGAGGGACACGAGGATCGGCACAAACCCGAGGACCCCAATGACTCCGAGGACAACAATTACCTTCCTCCCTCTGACGAGAAGGTTAGTCTCGGCATTGAGGATTTTATTATTCCAGAGGACCCATTGGATCAAGAACGATTCAAGCGGCAACTCATGGCCACTGCCCGAAGCCTGAAGAAGAAGCGGCAGCAGATAAAAGACGAACAAGATATCCTCAATGACAGATGGATGAAAGTCCTAGCAGCTGAAGAAGGGTACAACAAGGAACAGCCGGATCAAATCAAAAGCTACCCGCACCGACGTTTGCTACCATAATTCGACGACGAGGCTCTTGAGCCCGCACCCCCCAGACATACTCAAGGCAACTAGCCAGACCGCCCCCCTCGAGGAAGAGACAGGGCGACTGGAGAAGCCGAAGATCCGTCTGCGCTCCCCTGCGGGAGAGGAAAGGAGAGAGCACGGCCTAAAGACCCATATGACCTACGACACGACCTGGACGCTAGAACGGGCCATACAAGATCCATTGATGGATCTAGAGGGTACACTCCCGCTAGACGGGACGGATACCAAGCCTGGCTTGACCGAAACGATATAGTTCGGGAACAACACCGGGCCCGGATGAGAGACGACCTGCGGCATGATGTAGCTCGGGTCAGGGACGCCGCTCACCCAATGTGCTTCACATCTGAGGTGATGCAACATCAATTCCCCAAAGGGTTTAAACCCGTAAACATCAAACAATACAACGGGACGACATACCCGACCATGTGGATTGAAGATTTCCTTCTCCACATTCATATGGCTTGAGGACATGACCTCCACGCCAAAAAGTACTTGCCTTTAAAGCTTAAAGGACCAGCGTGGCACTGGCTAAACAGTCTCCCCGAAAAATCCATTGGGAGCTGGGAAGAGCGTGAGGATGCTTTCCGAGCTAACTTTCAAGGCACCTATGTCCGGCCTCCGGACTCCGACGATTTGAGCCATGTTGTTCAAAAGTCCGGAGAGTCAGCCCGACAATTCTGGAATCGGTTCTTGACCAAGAAGAACCAGATCGTCGACTGTACGGATGCCGAGGCAATAGCCTCTTTCAGACACAACATCCGGGACGAATGGCTAGCCCGTCAGCTTGGCCAAGAAAGGCCAAGAACAATGTCAGCCCTCACCTCACTCATGACCCGCTTTTGCGTGGGTGAGTACATTTGGCTATCCCGTCGGAACCATAATCCCGAAGACCCTGGCACCTCTGAAGTTCGGGATGGAAACGGAAAACCACGATGCAACAAGAACAAGCGCCGACATAGTAACGGCGAGGCCGAGGACACGGCAGTAAATGCTGGATTCAACAACTCGAAATCTGGACCAAGGAAGAAGCCCTCTAAAGGGAGCCGGGATGGACCCACTGCTCTGGACAAAATTCTAGATAGGCCCTATCAAATCCACGGCAACCAAGACAAGCCAGCCAACCACTCCAACCGTAAATGTTGGGTGATCAAACAGGCTAGCAAACTCACAGCCAAGGAGCAGGGCAAGGGCCCCTGCAGCGAGGACGATGACGAGCCTCACGGGCCGAACAATGGCGGCCAGAAGCAATTCCCTCCTGAGGTAAAAACTGTGAACATGATCTACGCCATGCATATACCAAAGAAGGAGAGGAAACATGCGCTTCGGGAAGTCTATGCCGTAGAACCACCCATGGTCGGCATGCCCGATCACCTTCGATCGTAGGGACCACGCAACCAGTATCCGTCATGGAGGATTGGTGGCCCTGGTACTTGACCCCATCATCGATGGGTACCACCTCACTAGAGTCCTCATGGACGGAGGCAGCAGCCTCAATTTGATTTACTCAGATACAGTGAGAAAAATGGCTATTGATCCGTCAAGGATCACACCCAGCAACACCACCTTTAAAGGAGCAATCCCAGGCGTCGAAGCCCGCTACCCGGGTACCGTGCCTCTGGAGGTAGTGTTCGGCTCGCCCAGCAACTTCCGCAGCGAGACTTGATCTTCGACATCGCCCCTTTCCGCAGCGGCTATCACGCACTTCTCGGCCGAACAGTGTTCGCTCACTTTAACGACGTCCCCCATTACGCATATCTGAAGCTCAAGATACCCGGACCCAAGGGTGTCATCACGGTTAGTGGCAATACGGAGCACTCACTCCGAACAGAGGAACACACAACAGCTCTGGCAGTCGAAGTTCAGGTCGGCAATATGACGCCAAAGCCCCTGTCCGCCATCAAGGCACGAGAGGCTAGCAAACGAGCATGGGCCATACCTCCGCTCCCGGAGTCCGCCCGTGCTTCGCATAAATAGGAATACGCTCCTCACAGCATAACCCCGACAGTCGCAAAGTATGTACCACGGAGTCACAACTTCCCTCTCAAAATACCATGGGCAGCTATGGGGACCTACTATCCAAAGACCAAGTGTTCGGCTCGACAGAGCCATGGTCAAACACGTCTTCGGACAAAAAGTAGGTACCGTATAGAACCTATAGAGCATCAAGCTAACACACTACGACAGCCTCTCAAGACTCTCTCTCCAAGGTCCGTCCGCCGGTCACCATCTACTCCAAAGGAGCAAATCACTCCAGAGCGAAGGCGCAGACGTGTAGCAGGGCACAATAGGGATGTCAAACCACTCATAAAAGGCGTTGTGTAAACCTTTCCTCTGTAAAAGTCTATTTCTAAATAAAAGTATCTGTAATAGTTGCTTCGTCAGTACAGATTGTATGGTTAGACATCATGAACTTATCGGAAATAAAGGCCATTTTTACCGTCCCATTGCAGTCATTTATATTGCATATCCCTCTTTTCGCTCTCCGATGCCGAAACAAACTAGTTCAGTATATGTTTTCTTAGATGCGACCGGCTAATAGACCGGGGGCTCGACTATAAGACTAGCCCTAAGCATCATACCGATACTATCCTATGTGCTCGGCGTCGCGGATATTGCCCTATATGAATCGGTTCTGAATTATGTCTTGGGTCAATAGTAGGGTGACGTGGCTTGAGACTGCATCGGTATTTCCCCAAAGAGGAAGGGATGATGCAGCATAGCGACGGTAAGTATTTCCCTCAGTTATGAAACCAAGGTTATCGAACCAGTAGGAGGATCACCACCACCCAATAAGCAGCACCTGCACACAAACAACAAATACTTGCAACCCGACGCGAACGAGAGGTTGTCAATCTTTCTACGGTAAAAAGATAGATTAGGTAGTGATAGATAAGAGAGATAGATCTCTCAAGAACACAAAATAAAAAGAGCAAATAAAATATGCAGCAATGTGTTTTTGGTTTTTTGGTTTTGTAGATTTGAAAACAAAGAGGCAAAAAGATAGATCGGAAAGCAATATGTTGGAAAAGTAGACCCGGGGGCCATAGGGTTCACTAGTGGCTTCTCTCATGAGTATAGCGCACGGTGGGTGAACAAATTACTGTTGAGCAATTGATAGAAAATCGAATAGTCATGACGATATCCAAGGCGATGATCATTATATAGGCATCACATCCAAGATAAGTAGACCGACTCCTGCCTACATCTACCACTATTACTCCACACATCGACCACTATCCAGCATGCATCTAGTTTATTAAGTTCATGGAAAAACGGAGTAATGCAATAAGAACGATGTCATGATGTAGACAAGATCTATTCATGTAGGAATAGACCCCATCTTGTTATCCTTAATGTCAACGATACATGAGTGCCTTGCTGCCCCTTCTGTCACTGGGAAAGGACACCGCAAGATCGAACCCATCACAAAGCACCTCTTCCCATGGCCAGAAAAATCAATCTAGTTGGCCTAACTAAACCAAAGATTCGAAGAAGAAATACGAGGCTATAAGTAATCATGCATATAAGAGATCAAAGAAGACTCAAATAATATTCATGGATAGAAACTGATCATGAACTCAAAATTCATCGGATCCCAACAAACACACCGCAAAAGTTTACATCAAATACATCTCCAAGAGACCATTGTATTGAGAATCATAAGAGAGAGAGAGAGAGATAGATAGAGAGAGAGAGAGAGAGAGAGGAAGCCATCTAGCTACTGCCTACGGACCCGTAGGTCTATGGTGGACTACACACGCATCATCGGAGAGGCACCTATGAAGAAGATGAACCCCTTCGTTATGGTGGTTAGATTGGATCTCGAGGTTCTGGAACTTGCGTCTGCTGGAATTGTGTTTCGTCGACTCCCCTAGGGTTTTTGGAATATTTGGGAATTTATAGGCATCAGAGGCGGTGGAGAGGGGACCCGAGGAGGGCACAACCCATCAGGGCACGCCATGGCCCCCCTGGCGTGCCCTGGTGGGTTGTGGTCTCCACGGCCCACCTCTCCGGCACTTCTTTGGCCCACTAGGTGTCTTCTGGTCCAGAAAAAATCTCCAAAAAGTTTTGTCGCGATTGGACTCCGTTTGATATTGATATTCTGCGAAGTAAAAAACAAGCAAAAACAGCAACTGGCACTTTGGCACTATGTCAATAGGTTAGTCCCAAAAAATGATATAAAGTTGTTATAAAATGATTGTAAAACATCCAAGAATGATAATATAACAACATGGAATAAGCAAAAATTATAGATACGTTGGAGACGTATCAGCATCCCCAAGCTTAATTCCTACTCGTCCTCGAGTAGGTAAATGATAAAAACAGAATTTTTGATGTGGAATGCTGCCTAACATGTTCATCTCATATTCTTTTCTTTTGTATAGCATGGACATTTGGACTTGTAAATGATTCAAAGCAATAGTCTAGTTCTAACATAATGACTTCAATACTCAAGCATGTCAACAAGCAACCATGTCTTTCAAAATATCAACACTAAATAAAGTTATCCCTATCCCATCCTGCTCAATCATTGATCCATTCATAAAACACACTCAAATATTAGCTATGCCCAATGCTCAAGTACGATCATAGTGATGGGGAACGTTGCATGGGAAACAAAAAATTTCCTACGCACATACAAGATCTATCCATGGTGATGAGCATCTACGAGAGGAGAGATATGATCCACATACCCTTGTAGATCGCCAAGCGGGAAGCGTTAAGAAACGCGGTTGATGTAGTCGAACGTCTTTGCTATCCAAATCGCAAGCCGTCCCGCGATCCAATCACGATCTAGCGCCGAACGGACGGCACCTCCGCGTTCAGCACACGTACAGCTCGATGACGATCTCCGCCTCCTGGATCCAGCAAGCGAGGGTGGAGAGGTAGGTGGATTCTCCGGCAGTGCGACGGCGTGGTGGCGGTGGTGGTGGAGTTGATCCGGCAGAGCTTCGCTAAGCAACGCGGAGTTAATCTACCAGAGGAGAATCAATCTAGGGGAGGGGAGGGCTGCGCCGTGGCTAATTGTGTGGCAACCCTCCCTCCCCTCTCATATATATAGGGGGAGAGGGAGAGGGTGTTGGCCCCCTAGGGTTCCCACCCCTAGGGGCGGCGGCCGAGAGAGAGAGAGGGAGGGGGCGGCGGCCAAGGGGTGCCTTGGCCCCCAAGGCAAGGTGGCCGGCCCCCTCTAGGGTTTCCCCCCTTCACCCTTTGTCCACATGGGCCTTGTGGGAGGGGCAGCCAGCCCACCAGGGGCTGGTGCGCCCCCTCTCACAGCCCATGTGGCCCTGCGAGACAGGTGGACCCACCCGGTGGTCCTCCGGAACCCTTCCGGCACTCCCGACGAAATCCGGACATATCCCGAAACTATTCCGGTGCCCGAACATCAATTCCTATATATCAATATTTACCTCCGGACCATTCCGGAGCGCCTCGTGACGTCTGGGATCTCATCCGGGACTCCGAACAACCTTCGGTCACCAACATACATAATCCAATAATACCAAAACATCACCGAACGTTAAGTGTGCAGACCCTGCGGGTTCGAGAACTATGTAGACATGACCGAGACACCTCTACGATCAATAACCAATAGCGGGACCTAGATTCCCATATTGGTTCCTACATATTCTACGAAGATCTTTATCGGTTGAACCTCTATGTCAAGGATTCAGTTAATCCCGTACGCTGTTCCCTTTGTTTATCGGTATGTTACTTGCCCGAGATTCGATCGTCGGTATCTCCATACCTAGTTCAATCTCGTTACCGACAAGTCTCTTTACTCGTTCCGTAATACAAGATCCTGTGGCTAACACTTTAGTCACTTTGCTTGCAAGGCTCATTGTGATGTTGTATTACCGAGTGGGCCCTGAGATACCTCTCCGTCACATGGAGTAACAAATCCCAGTCTTGATCCATGTCAACTCAACAGACACCCTCGGAGATACCTGTAGAGCATCTTTATAGTCACCCAGTTACATTGTGACGTTTGATACACACAAGGTACTCCTCCGGAGTCAGTGAGTTACATGATCTCATGGTCATAGGAACACATACTTGACATGAAGAAAACAATAGCAATAAACTGACACGATCATATGCTACGTTCATAGTTTGGGTCTTGTCCATCACATCATTCTCCTAATGATATGATCCCATTATCAAATGACAACTCTTGTCCATGGCTAGGAAACCACAACCATCTTTGATCAACGAGCTAGTCCATTAGAGGCTTACTAGGGACACATTGTTGTCTATGTACCCACACATGTATTTGCATTTCCAGTCAATACAATTATAGCATGGATAATAAAAATTTATCATGAACAAGGAAATATAATAATAACCATTTTATTATTGCCTCTAGGGCATATTTCCAACAGTCTCCCACTTGCACTAGAGTCAATAATCTAGCTCACATCACTATGTGATTTACATTGTAATGAATCTAACACCCATACAGTTCTGGTGTTGATCATGTTTCCCTCGTGGAAGAGGCTTAGTCAGCGGATCTGCAACATTCTGATCCGTGTGTACTTTGCAAATACTTATGTCTCCTCCCTCGATGTAATCGCGGATGGAGTTGAAGCGTCGCTTTATGTGTCTGGTCCTCTTGTGAAACCTTGGTTCCTTGGCTAGAGCAATGGTACCAGTGTTGTCACAGAACAGAGTCATTGGGTCCAGTGCACTGGGCACAACTCCAAGATCCGTCATGAACTGCTTCATCCAGACACCTTCCTTCGCCGCCTCTGAGGCAGCTATGTACTCCGCTTCGCATGTAGAATCAGCTACCAAGCTTTGCTTGGAACTGCACCAGCTTACCGCTCCTCCATTGAGAACAAATACGTATCCAGTTTGAGACTTAGAGTCCTTCGGATCAGTGTCAAAGCTTGCATCGACGTAACCCTTTACGACGAGCTCTTGATCACCTCCATAAACGAGAAACATCTCCTTAGTCCTTTTCAGGTACTTTAGGATATTCTTGACCGCCGTCCAGTGATCCACTCCTGGATTACTTTGAAACCTTCTGGCCATACTTATGGCGAGGCTGACGTCTGGTCTTGTGCACAGCATTGCATACATGATAGAGCCTATCGCAGAAGCATAGGGGATGACACTCATCTTTTCTCTATCCTCTGCAGTCACTGGGCATTGAGTCTTACTCAACTTTACACCTTGTAACACAGGCAAGAACCCTTTCTTGGACTGATCCATTTTGAACTTCTTCAAAACTTTATCAAGGTATGTGCTCTGTGAAAGTCCTATCAAGCGTCTTGATCTATCTCTATAGATCTTGATGCCTAATATGAAAGCAGCTTCTCCTAGGTCCTTCATTGAAAAACTCTGGTTCAAATATTCCTTCACGCTTTCCAAAAATTCTATATTGTTTCCAATCAGCAATATGTCATCCACATATAATATTAGAAACACTATAGAGCTCCCACTCACTTTCTTGTAAATACAAGCTTCTCCGTAAACTTGTATAAACCCAAACGCTTTGATCACCTCATCAAAGCGCTTATTCCAACTCCGAGATGCCCGCACCAGTCCATAAATGGATCGCTGGAGCTTGCATACTTTGTCAGCATTCTCTGGATCGACAAAACCTTCTGGTTGCATCATATACAACTCTTCCTCAAGGAAACCGTTGAGGAACGCTGTTTTGACATCCATCTGCCAAATTTCATAATCGAAAAATGCAGCAATTGCTAACATGATTCTGACGGACTTAAGCATCACTACGGGAGAGAAAGTCTCATCGTAGTCAATTCCTTGAACTTGTGAAAAACCCTTTGCCACAAGTCGAGCTTTATAGACGGTGACATTACCGTCCGCGTCCGTCTTCCTCTTAAAGATCCATTTATTCTGAATGGCCTTTCGCCCTTCAGGCAATACTTCCAAAGTCCACACTTTGTTTTCATACATGGATCCTATCTCGGATTTCATGACCTCTAACCATTTGTTGGAATCTGGGCCTACCATCGCTTCTCCATAGCTCGTAGGTTCATCGTTGTCCAACAACATGACCTCCAAGACAGGGTTACCGTACCACTCAGGAGGAGTACGTGCCCTTGTCGACCTACGAGGTTCGATAGTAACTTGATCCGAAGCTTCATGATCACTATCATTAGCTTCCTCTCCAACTGATGTAGGCTCCACAGAAACATGTTTCTGCGTTGCGCTAGTCCCTGGTTGAAGTGAAGGTTCAACAACCTCATCAAGTTCTATCTTCCTCCCACTCAATTCTTTAGAGAGAAACTCATTCTCAAGAAATGACCCGTTCTTAGCGACAAACACTTTGCCTTCGGATCTGAGATAGAAGGTGTACCCAACCGTCTCTTTTGGGTATCCTATGAAGATGCATTTCTCCGCTTTGGGTTCCAACTTTTCAGGCTGAAGCTTTTTGACATAAGCATCGCATCCCCAAACTTTAAGAAATGACAACTTTGGTTTCTTGCCAAACCACAGTTCATACGGCGTCGTCTCAACGGATTTAGATGGTGCCCTATTTAAAGTGAATGCAGCTGTCTCTAACGCATAACCCCAAAACGATAGTGGCAAATCGGCAATAGACATCATAGAACGCACCATATCCAATAAGGTACGATTACGACGTTCGGACACACCATTACGCTGTGGTGTTCCAGGTGGCGTCAACTGTGAAACAATTCCACATTGTCTTAAGTGATTGCCAAACTCATGACTCAGATATTCTCCTCCTCGATCTGATCGTAGGAATTTAATCTTCTTGTTACGAAGATTCTCAACTTCACTCTGAAATTGCTTGAACTTTTCAAGCGTTTCAGACTTATGTTTCATCAAGTAAATATACCCATATCTAATTAAGTCATCGGTGAAGGTGAGAAAATAACGATATCCACCGCGCGCCTCAATGCTCATCGGACCGCACACATGAGTATGTATGATTTCCAACAAGTCACTTGCCCGTTCCATTGTTCCAGAGAACGAGGTCTTAGTTATCTTGCCCATGAGGCATGGTTCACATGTGTCAAGTGATTCAAAATCAAGTGACTCCAAAAGTCCATCAGCATGGAGTCTCTTCATGCGTTTTACACCAATATGACCTAAGCAACAGTGCCACAAGAAAGTGGTACTATCATTATCAACTCTACATCTTTTGGCATCAATGTTATGAACATGTGTATCATCACTATCGAGATTCAATAAGAATAAACCCCTCACATTGGGTGCATGACCATAAAAGATATTACTCATATAAATAGAACAACCATTATTTTCTGATTTAAATGAGTAACCGTATCGCAATAAACAAGATCCAGATATAATGTTCATGCTTAACGCAGGCACTAAATAACAATTATTCAGGTTCATCACTAATCCCGATGGTAGTCGAAGAGCGAGCGTGCCGACGGCGATCACATCAACCTTGGAACCATTTCCCACGTGCATCGTCACTTCATCCTTTGCCAACCTCCGTCTATTCCGCAGTTCCTGTTTTGAGTTGCAAATGTGAGCAACCAAACCGGTATCAAATACCCAGGCACTACAACTAGAGTTGGTAAGGTACACATCAATAACATGTATATCATATATACCTTGTTTGGTGTTGGCCGCCTTCTTGTCAGCCAGATACTTGGGGCAGTTCCGCTTCCAGTGGCCAGTACCCTTGCAATGAAAGCACTCAGTTTCTGGCTTGGTCCAGACTTGGGTTTCTTCACGGGAGGGGCAACTGCTTTGCCACTCTTCTTGGAGTTACCCTTCTTGCCCTTGCCATTTTTCTTGAAACTAGTGGTTTTATTGACCATCAACACTTGATGCTCCTTCTGGATTTCAGACTCAGTGACTTTCAGCATCGCAAACAGCTCGGCGACTGACTTGTTCAACCCTTGCTTGTTATAGTTCAACACAAAGCTCTTGTAGCTAGGTGGTAGTGATTGAAGAACTCTGTCAGTGATCGCCTTCGGCGGGAGGGCAATTCCCAACTCAGCCAGACGGTTGGAATACCCAGTGTAACACCCCAAAATTTTAATTTGGATTTTTCCAGCAAATTCTTTATTTGATCTTTTTGAGGAGGTTATTTGAATTTTTCATTTTCTCAAAAGAAGATTCTTCTGAAAACTGTTGTTGAAAATTATTTTGAGATCTTCCTCAGATAAGGTTCTGGTCTTAAGGATATTCTATTTCTTGGGATTTTTGTCATCAACATTTCTCTGGAGTATTTTTAATATTTTTAAAGAATTCTTTTATTGGTATTATTCTTTTCCCTTCTAAAAAGAGGATTCTTATCTCTCTTATTATAAACCATTTTAAAAAAAAAATCTTCCCAAAAACCCCTCTCCTACTTTGGATCTAGTCAATAATCAAATTCCAGTAGGTTTCAACCTCTTATATATTTTCTTTCTTTTTATTTCTCCCAAAAATCTTTTTCTGTCATTTTCCGGCACTCCTTTGGTTTACAAAGGAAGTACCAGTTTTATTTAAGATCTGACCCCAAGAAAATTATCCTAGCTTGTCTTTAGTACCCTCAACCAAGATCTCCAAAAACATCCAGATCCATAGTTCAAAATTTTCAAAATTGGGCCACTGCAAGTTTGGACCAAATTTACTGTTTTGAGTGAAATTCATGTTTATTCTTCTCCAAAAATTCTGAGATAATTCAGGTAGCCTCTAGATGCATCAAGACTTCACCCCTCCAATTTTCAGCCCAAGAAAACTTTCCTGCAATCGTGCAGCATTTCATCGAGCACGTGGTGAACACTCTGGTTCAGACAAATTCAGAGAACTGAAACTGTCAGTGTCGTTTTCTTCAGTCGATCGTCGTCAATCTCGCCAGTTCTTCGCTTGGCCTCTTGCTCACTGCTCCTCCTCCTTATCCTTGCGCCGCACGGTCATTTGGCTGGACGTGGGTGTCGGTGCTGAGCCGTCCCATCGTCTCCGGCGAGTGCAGCAACGACAGAGCCTCCCGCCTCGGCCGTCAGTCGAGCTCAGCGAAGATCACCGAAATCCAGCACCGCCCAAGCCTCCTCAAGCTTCCGCGTGGCCATCTTATCCTCAGAGCGCGCTAAGGGACACTCGCCGTGGCCTGAGACGCGCAGAGCACGCTCCCTGCCGCCGACGAGCCCGTGAGGCCATTCCGTCGCGTTTCCGAGCTCCCGGCCAAATTAGACCAAGTTTATGCTTTGAATGGAACCTGGGGTCGAATCCGAAGCTGCCGACATCTGCTAATCGCCTGCTAAGCCACTGCTTCGCCGTAATTGCTCGCCGGACTTATCCCGTTCTCGGGTACCTCTTCGATTCCGGCTATAAATAGAGCCCCAGCCCCTCCTCTCACTCCAGCACATCTCCTCCCACTCCCATAGCTCCGCCAATCACACCAGAGGGACGCGGGGAAGCCTTCTTCTCCAACTCCGGCCGCCCCGATCCGCCTCGGGCTTCTGGTCGATTCACTCTGGTCCGAGCCTCCCCACCTCCCAAATCTTGTCAGTACCCCACTTCTCCACCACCCGTTCTGACCCCCACTTCAATTCGGTGTTAGGTGAGCTCCTCGGGGAGATCCATCCTCACCCGACGCCGCCGTCCACCGGAGAGGAGCTGGTCGTCGCCGTGAAGCTCTCCGTCGACTGCTTCCTCCACTCATCGACGCGGCCCACTCTCCTGAACACGACGGTACTCTCCTTTTCCCCTATCTCGCCGTGGTTCGTCGCCGGCGATCACCGGAAGCTCTCTGGCGCCGGCGACCTGTTTTCAAACCTGACAAGGGGCTCCGCCTGTCAGCCTCTCTGTTATTATTTCGAATCGTTTTCTGTTGGCGTATTCGGGCCGAATGCGTCTTCCCTTCGGGCTGGCGTAAAGCGCCCGAAACGTTTTCTGTTTTCTCAGTCTAGCCCCTGGAAAGATTCCTATTCATTACAGATGGGTCCCTAGACACATTTTCTTTATAACTTTTAAACTATAAATGATTTTTAGTTGATTCCTTTTCTGTCACCTTTATTTTTCTGTCTAGTTTTTTATAGTATTTATTTGAAAAATATTTGGGACAACTTTCTGTCACGCGCGGTATTTACGTTAGAATTCGTACTTGTGAATTTCGTAGATACCGAGGAGGGAGCCGGTGCCGTCAACTTCACCGAGTTAGACTCCGACTATTCCGAACCAGGCAAGCATGTTTGAACCTTTGATATGACGAGTGTTTTGCATGTTTGCTTGCATGATGTTTTGCATTGCATGTTTATGGAAGCATATGAAGTATGTTATATTTCATGCATGATGGGTTGCAAGTGAGCCACAAAAACTTGATGAGATTGAGACAACCTAGTCATGTTGTGGCATGATAGGTTGCACTCCGGTATTGTTGGAGCATGCCGGTATTAACAAGAAACTGTTTTAACTCCAGTATTGAACTAGATCGAGTCTTGTCCCCGTTCACCTTCTTTTCGTGCTGCCACATGTTTTCTGCAAAGAATACGGTTTAGTAAGTTGCAAACCTCTTTCCATGTACACACCAAGTAGAGGGGCCGTGATGAAGGTACCATGGCCCTGGATAAAGCCAGTCATCCGGTCATGGGGCATGGGTGTTTCCGGTCCGGGACCGAGAGGGGGGCACCCCTTAGAGCGCGCGAATATAAATTTGATCCCATGCTAATCGAGGTTGGAGCCTCCCCGTCTTAAGGTTTTTCCTGAACGTTGCCTAGGGTGATTCCTGGCAACAGGAGGTTAAAATGGGTGTGTACTGGTCAGATGTGTTTTCTTCTAAAATACCGTAGACGGAACTAGTCCTTTGTGACTACTGAAATCCGTCGGCTGTGGGTAAAGAGTACAACCTCTGCAGAGTCAAAACTATTCGAGTAGCCGTGTCCACGGTCAAGGACGTTGGTTGACAGGTCAAGTGTCGGTCTCAGTGTCAGTCTCTGGAGAACTAATATGTTAAACAACAGAAGTAAATTGGCTGAATATTATTTCTGTGGATGGACTAACCTGTTTATTTTGCCGGGTGTTCCTTGTGATGGTGCTACCTCCTGGATTACTCGTATTTCTGAATGTTACTAATATAAGCCCTCGCTGTGATGTCGCGCAGACGTCCGCCTGTGGCATTGCTGTTATTTACTTTTCATATAAGCCCTCGCTGTGATGTCGCGCAGACGTCCGCCTGTGGCATTGCTGTTATTTACTTTTCATATAAGCCCTTTATGTGATGTCGCTCAGACGTCCGACTGTGGCATGCTTGTCATTTACTTTTCAATATAAGCCCTTTATGTGATGTCGCTCAGACGTCCGACTGTGGCATGCTTGTCATTTACTTTTCAATATAAGCCCTTTATGTGATGTCGCTCAGACGTCCGACTGTGGCATGCCTGTCATTTACCTTTTATTATAAGCCCTTTATGTGATGTCGCGCAGACGTCCGACTGTGGCATTCTTGTTACTTTATATTTTGACAAAGGCCCTTTATGAGGTGTCGCATCGACGCCCGACTGAGGCATGTCTTTTATTTCTTACCCTTCGAGGCGTCGCTTCAGACACCCGATCGGTCTTCTCCTTATTTTATTGGGACTTCGGGAGGACTACCGCCCGACTTCCTTTTTATTTTCCTGCAGTGCATATTTAATGTTTGTGTGTGCTTTACTAACCTGCTCATGTGCATCATGTTTACATTTGTTATATCTTATGTCCAAACTGTTTGCGAGTACATCCAAAGTACTCACGGGCTTTGCCCCTGGCTATTGTTTTGGCCAGATGTTGACGAAGGCGATCTTATGGATGAAGAGTGCGATAGCGAGTCCGACGCCTAGAGGAGTTCCAGTCAGTCTCTTGTGATCCTGGAGTTTTGTCATGCGCTTTATATACGCTTCCGCTACCCCAAATAAATCATCGAGCCTCACTCTGACGCTTGATGAGCTGTAAGATATTCAGAGCTATGTCACTACTCCACTGTGACATATCCACCACTCTTTTATTTCGCGAGTCAGTAGTATGCCACCACCCCCTTTATGTCATATCCGCCCTTATGTGTAATAGGGGCGCGCTTGTAATATATTGTTGAGCAACCTCAGCTCAACCTTGTAATTTATTCAGTACTACTGGACTGTTGTATCAAGGAATTGTCTACCAGTAAGAAGGATTTTCTGTACTGGCCGGACTTTCAGGACGGTTTCTCAATAAATGTTTTTGTTGGAAAACCGGCCCTGACAACCTTGGTATCAGAGCCAGGCTGACTGTAGAAAGCCACTAGGTGCGATCGCTAATCGGTTATTAGCGTAGTTTAATTTAGCATTGTGCACCTGCCATCCTAGCCACCGCACGCCGTCTGCCTACCACTGAGGAGTTTGACCAAGTCATTGCTCCTACCCCGGTTAGTGCTACACCACCTGCTACGCCCGCACCAACTCCGCAGCCCAGCACTCCGCGCCTAGAGCCTATTCTTGAGGAGGAGGTTGAGTCTCCAGCACCTCTGGGACTTACCCTCGGCAGGTCGAGGGAGATTTTCACCATCTCCGACTGAGTGCGCCAAGCAGTGTTGTGTTGTGTAGCAGTTTGTCTGATATGTTTATATGTACATAGGCTTGGAGAGAAGTAGTTTGTTTGCGCATCATGTAGGATGTGGAGAAGTGCACTAGCCTAAATAACATGTCAGGACTGTGTACGCGCATCCTGAGTGATATGATGTATAATTATGCTTGCTTGTAAGATATGTACTGAGCGGTCCTTCTCCGTGCGCAATCGACTATTTTCTTGAAAAATCTTGAGTATTTGAATTTTTGCCTCTGCAAAATTATTTATTTTGCCATTCGGATTTTTCTTATGGGTTTTGCAAAATAATACCCTAGAGTGGAAATGCCTCGTCCCTGGACTCGTTCTATGCCAAGTCCGCCAGAACAAAATTATGGTACCCAGTCAGGCAACAATTTTGCACAGGGTCAGTCTAGTCAGCAAAACAGTGAAGCAGCATTTTCTCAAGTCTGTCGTCTGTATGAGCAAAGCCAGCAGCAGCATCAGGAAATGATGAATCATATTATCAATATGGGAAATCACCGCGAACCATACCAGCAGCATTCCAAATTATCTGAGCTACAAAAGACACGTCCCCCAACTTTCTCTCACACTGATAAACCTCTTGAGGCCGATGATTGGCTTCGAGACATTGAGAGGAAACTAATTATTGCTCAATGTTCGAACCGTGAGAAGGTACTTTATGCACCTCACTACCTTACTGGAGCAGCTGCATCATGGTGGGAAAATTTCCTACACATGCACCCCAATGAAAACAACATCACCTGGGAGGAATTTAAGGAAAATTTTCGTGGGGCGCATATTCCTAAAAGTGTTATGAAGATCAAGAAAAGGGAGTTTGATGACCTCAGACAGAGAACCATGACAGTGACTGAGTACAACAGCCAGTTTACACAATTATCTCGCTATGCCAATGAAGAACATATGACTGAGGATAAAAAGATGGAAAAATTTCTGGACGGTCTGACACCGGCACTAAAATGCCAACTGGTCGTTCACACCTTCCCAGATTTCAAGACACTTGTGGACAAGGCCATTACACTGGAAAATGAGCGTCGCAGCTTGGATGATTTTCGCAAGCGCAAAAGGGACAAGACTGCTCATTCTCGCAACATCAAGAACAAGAATGATCTCCAGAAAAATGGGGCAAACAAATCTTCAACCAATGTTCCTCGCCCAAATAAAAATTCCCATGCAAGGGACAAGGAATTTACGTATCGCCCAGGCGTTACCTGTTTCGCCTGTGGAGAAGAAGGACATTATGCCAGGCAGTGTCCAAAGCCAAGAAACTCAGCTCCCAAGCCAAACAACAATGGAAATAATTCAGCTCCCAAGCGCAACAATTTCAACCCCAACAACAACCACAGGAAGGGTCACGTGAACCATGTGACCAAGGAAGGAGCACAGAATGCCCCAGATATCGTACTCGGTACGTTTCCTGTCAACACAATACCTGCCACGGTTTTGTTTGATTCTGGAGCTTCTCATTCGTTCATTTCCAAGGAATTTGCCTTGCAACATGGTTTTCCGATTCTTCCTTTGAAAAATTCTATGACTATCAAGTCCCCCGGGATTAAGCAAATCACTCAAAGTTACTGCCAAGGTGTGGTTATTGAAATCGAAGGATTGAAATTTTGGGCAAATCTCATTGTATTGGAAAATAAAGGATTGGATGTTATTCTTGGAATGGATTGGTTAGCAACAAATAAAGGTTTTATTGACTGCTTCAATCGGACAGTGACTCTCACTCATCATCACGGGAAGACCATAAGAATTGCAGCTCAAGAAAGACCAATATCACTTCAACCAAGATTGAACAAGATAGATATTTCTGAACTAAGTAAAGTTCCGGTGGTCTGTGAATTTCCAGATGTATTTCCAGGAGAGCTACCAGGTATGCCACCAGACCGTGAAATAGAGTTCATCATTGAACTAGCACCTGGCACCGAACCTATCTACAAGAAACCATACAGAATGGCACCATCTGAGTTGGTAGAATTAAAGAAGCAAATAAAAGAATTACTGGACAAAGGTTATATCAGGCCCAGCTCCTCACCTTGGGGATCACCAGTATTATTTGCCAAGAAAAGAGATGGAACTCTGAGACTATGTGTGGACTATCGAGCCCTGAACATGGTCACCATCAAAAATAAATATCCACTGCCGCGAATAAATGATTTATTTGACCAGCTCGTACAAGCCAAGGTTTTCTCAAAAATTGATTTGAGGTCAGGATATCATCAATTAAAAATACGGACAGAAGATATTCCAAAGACAGCGTTCACTTCCCGATACGGTTTATATGAATTTACAGTGATGCCGTTCGGACTGACAAATGCTCCTGCATATTTTGTGCATCTCATGAACAAGGTATTTATGAGATATATGGACAAATTTGTTGTGGTGTTCATTGATGATATTTTGGTATATTCCAAGACACCGGAAGAACATGCTGAACATGTCAGAATTGTACTGGAAGAACTAAGGAAACATCAATTGTACGCCAAATTCAGCAAATGTGAATTTTGGTTAAAACAAGTTGGTTTTCTAGGCCACATACTAAACCAAGAAGGTGTTGCCGTGGACCCAGAAAAGGTCAAGGCCGTACTTGAGTGGAAACAACCAGCCAACGTAACAGACGTTCGAAGTTTTCTGGGAATGGCTGGATATTACAGAAGATTTATTGAGGGATTTTCCACTATAGCAAAACCTATGACCCAACTACTCAAGAAGGATAAGAAATTTGAATGGACTGAAGCCTGCGAGAAAAGTTTTCAAGAGTTGAAGAAGAAATTAACAACAGCACCAGTATTGGTCATTCCAGACATACACAAAATTTTTGAAGTATATTGCGATGCGTCCAGGAAAGGTCTTGGATGTGTACTGATGCAAGATGGTAAAGTGGTCGCTTATGCTTCAAGACAACTCCGACGACACGAAGAAAATTATCCTACCCATGACTTGGAGTTAGCAGCAGTAATACACGCACTCAAGGAGTGGCGACATTTTCTGCTTGGAAACCGTTGTGAAATATATACGGACCATAAAAGTCTCAAATATATCTTCACACAGCCAGAACTAAATTTACGACAACGACGCTGGTTGGAATTAGTGAAAGATTATGATGTTGGGATTCACTACCATCCAGGCAAGGCCAACGTCGTAGCAGATGCTCTCAGTAGGAACCCAAGCTCAAGCACCGGCAGTATACAGAATTTGAGGCCTGAATTTCAGCAGGAATTTGCAAGACTCAACATGGTTTTGGTCACCGAAGGCACTGTGGCAAATTTGGAAATTCAGCCCATCCTGATGGAACAGATTAAAGAAGCTCAACACGGACACCCCAGCATTGAAGGCATAAAAAGAAAAGTGGATGTGGGCAAGGCCTCAGAATTTGTCATAGACGACAAGGGAATATTACGATACGGAAATAGACTATGCGTACCAGATATAAAGGACCTCAAACAACAAATTTTAGCTGAAGCCCACACCGCTCCATATTCAATCCACCCAGGAGGAACCAAAATGTACAAGGACATACAGGAAAAAAATTGGTGGCACGGTATGAAAAGGGATATAGCCACGTTCATTGCATGTTGTGATTCATGCCAACGCATTAAAGCCGAGCACCAAAAACCAGCAGGTTTATTACAGCCAAATAAAATACCCGAATGGAAGTGGGATGATATTGGAATGGATTTTATTGTCGGGCTACCCCGGTCACGACGCGGAAACGATGCCATATGGGTCATCACCGACAGGTTAACCAAAGTGGCACATTTTATTCCAGTAAAGACAACCCACACCACACAGAAGCTTGCCAGACTTTATCTCAACCGTATTGTCTGTTTACATGGTGTTCCAAAGACTATAATATCCGACAGAGGAACACAATTCGTCTCCAGATTTTGGGATCATTTACAACAAGCTCTGGGAACTCAACTATTATTCAGTACCGCATATCACCCCCAGACTGGAGGACAGACTGAACGTGTGAACCAAATTCTAGAGGACATGCTAAGGGCATGTGTTCTCACTTATGGAACCAGTTGGGAAGAAAGCTTGCCATACGCTGAGTTCGCGTATAATAACAGTTACCAAGCCAGTCTACAGATGGCACCTTTTGAAGCCTTATATGGGCGAAGATGCCGTACACCATTAAATTGGTCAGAGACAGGAGACAGCCGTATCTTCGGTCCAGATATGCTCAAGGAGGCAGAGGAAAAAGTTAAACAAATCAGGGATCGACTCAAGACAGCACAGAGCCGACAGAAGAGTTATTACGATCCGAAGCATCGAGAAATCAGTTTTGAACCCGGTGATTACGTATACCTACGAGTATCCCCGATGAGGGGCCTGCAGAGATTCAAAGTTAAAGGAAAGCTGGCACCACGATTTATTGGACCTTTCCGTATACTCGCACGAAGAGGCACAGTGGCCTACCAGCTAGACCTACCCGAAGAACTGTCCGACGTCCATGACGTATTTCACATCTCACAATTAAGGAAGTGTGTGAGCAACCCAGAGAAGCGCGTGTCTCACGAGAGTATTGATGTTCAACCAGACCTCACATACCGGGAACGTCCAATAAAAATATAGGGAGAGTCTGAAAGAAGAACCCGTCAGAATACAATCAAATTTTTCAAGGTTCAATGGAGCAATCACACTGAGGAAGAAGCAACGTGGGAAAGAGAGGATTTTCTTCGGGCAGGGCACCCACACCTATTTGAGGATCAGCTGAAATCTCGGGGACGAGATTTTTCCTAAGGGGGTAGGTGTTGTAACACCCCAAAATTTTAATTTGGATTTTTCCAGCAAATTCTTTATTTGATCTTTTTGAGGAGGTTATTTGAATTTTTCATTTTCTCAAAAGAAGATTCTTCTGAAAACTGTTGTTGAAAATTATTTTGAGATCTTCCTCAGATAAGGTTCTGGTCTTAAGGATATTCTATTTCTTGGGATTTTTGTCATCAACATTTCTCTGGAGTATTTTTAATATTTTTAAAGAATTCTTTTATTGGTATTATTCTTTTCCCTTCTAAAAAGAGGATTCTTATCTCTCTTATTATAAACCATTTTTTTTTAAAAAATTCTTCCCAAAAACCCCTCTCCTACTTTGGATCTAGACAATAATCAAATTCCAGTAGGTTTCAACCTCTTATATATTTTCTTTCTATTTATTTCTCCCAAAAATCTTTTTCTGTCATTTTCCGGCACTCCTTTGGTTTACAAAGGAAGTACCAGTTTTATTTAAGATCTGACCCCAAGAAAATTATCCTAGCTTGTCTTTAGTACCCTCAACCAAGATCTCCAAAAACATCCAGATCCATAGTTCAAAATTTTCAAAATTGGGCCACTGCAAGTTTGGACCAAATTTACTGTTTTGAGTGAAATTCATGTTTATTCTTCTCCAAAAATTCTGAGATAATTCAGGTAGCCTCTAGATGCATCAAGACTTCACCCCTCCAATTTTCAGCCCAAGAAAACTTTCCTGCAATCGTGCAACATTTCATCGAGCACGTGGTGAACACTCTGGTTCAGACAAATTCAGAGAACTGAAACTGTCAGTGTCGTTTTCTTCAGTCGATCGTCGTCAATCTCGCCAGTTCTTCGCTTGGCCTCTTGCTCACTGCTCCTCCTCCTTATCCTTGCGCCGCACGGTCGTTTGGCTGGACGTGGGTGTCGGTGCTGAGCCGTCCCATCGTCTCCGGCGAGTGCAGCAACGACAGAGCCTCCTGCCTCGGCCGTCAAACGAGCTCAGCGAAGATCACCGAAATCCAGCACCGCCCAAGCCTCCTCAAGCTTCCGCGTGGCCATCTTATCCTCAGAGCGCCCTAAGGGACACTCGCCGTGTCCTGAGACGCGCAGAGCACGCTCCCTGCCGCCGACGAGCCCGTGAGGCCATTCCGTCGCGTTTCCGAGCTCCCGGCCAAATTAGACCAAGTTTATGCTTTGAATGGAACCTGGGGTCGAATCCGAAGCTGCCGACATCTGCTAATCGCCTGCTAAGCCACTGCCTCGCCGTAATTGCTCGCCGGACTTATCCCGTTCTCGGGTACCTCTTCGATTCCGGCTATAAATAGAGCCCCAGCCCCTCCTCTCACTCCAGCACATCTCCTCCCACTCCCATAGCTCCGCCAATCACACCAGAGGGACGCGGGGAAGCCTTCTTCTCCAACTCCGGCCGCCCGATCCGCCTCGGGCTTCTGGTCGATTCACTCTGGTCCGAGCCTCCCCACCTCCCAAATCTTGTCAGTACCCCACTTCTCCACCACCCGTTCTGACCCCCACTTCAATTCGGTGTTAGGTGAGCTCCTCGGGGAGATCCATCCTCACCCGACGCCGCCGTCCGCCGGAGAGGAGCTGGTCGTCGCCGTGAAGCTCTCCGTCGACTGCTTCCTCCACTCATCGACGCGGCCCACTCTCCTGAACACGACGGTACTCTCCTTTTCCCCTATCTCGCCGTGGTTCGTCGCCGGCGATCACCGGAAGCTCTCTGGCGCCGGCGACCTGTTTTCAAACCTGACAAGGGGCTCCGCCTGTCAGCCTCTCTGTTATTATTTCGAATCGTTTTCTGTTGGCGTATTCGGGCCGAATGCGTCTTCCCTTCGGGCTGGCGTAAAGCGCCCGAAACGTTTTCTGTTTTCTCAGTCTAGCCCCTGGAAAGATTCCTATTCATTACAGATGGGTCCCTAGACACATTTTCTTTATAACTTTTAAACTAAAAATGATTTTTAGTTGATTCCTTTTCTGTCACCTTTATTTTTCTGTCTAGTTTTTTATAGTATTTATTTGAAAAATATTTGGGACAACTTTCTGTCACGCGCGGTATTTACGTTAGAATTCGTACTTGTGAATTTCGTAGATACCGAGGAGGGAGCCGGTGCCGTCAACTTCACCGAGTTAGACTCCGACTATTCCGAACCAGGCAAGCATGTTTGAACCTTTGATATGACGAGTGTTTTGCATGTTTGCTTGCATGATGTTTTGCATTGCATGTTTATGGAAGCATATGAAGTATGTTATATTTCATGCATGATGGGTTGCAAGTGAGCCACAAAAACTTGATGAGATTGAGACAACCTAGTCATGTTGTGGCATGATAGGTTGCACTCCGGTATTGTTGGAGCATGCCGGTATTAACAAGAAACTGTTTTAACTCCAGTATTGACCTAGATCGAGTCTTGTCCCCGTTCACCTTCTTTTCGTGCTGCCACATGTTTTCTGCAAAGAATACAGTTTAGTAGGTTGCAAACCTCTTTCCATGTACACACCAAGTAGAGGGGCCGTGATGAAGGTACCATGGCCCTGGATAAAGCCAGTCATCCGGTCAGGGGGCATGGGTGTTTCCGGTCCGGGACCGAGAGGGGGCACCCCTTAGAGCGCGCGAATATAAATTTGATCCCATGCTAATCGAGGTTGGAGCCTCCCCGTCTTAAGGTTTTTCCTGAACGTTGCCTAGGGTGATTCCTGGCAACAGGAGGTTAAAATGGGTGTGTACTGGTCAGATGTGTTTTCTTCTAAAATACCGTAGACGGAACTAGTCCTTTGTGACTACTGAAATCCGTCGGCTGTGGGTAAAGAGTACAACCTCTGCAGAGTCAAAACTATTCGAGTAGCCGTGTCCACGGTCAAGGACGTTGGTTGACAGGTCAAGTGTCGGTCTCAGTGTCAGTCTCTGGAGAACTAATATGTTAAACAACAGAAGTAAATTGGCTGAATATTATTTCTGTGGATGGACTAACCTGTTTATTTTGCCGGGTATTCCTTGGGATGGTGCTACCTCCTGGATTACTTGTATTTCTGAATGTTACTAATATAAGCCCTCGCTGTGATGTCGCGCAGACGTCCGCCTGTGGCATTGCTGTTATTTACTTTTCATATAAGCCCTCGCTGTGATGTCGCGCAGACGTCCGCCTGTGGCATTGCTGTTATTTACTTTTCATATAAGCCCTTTATGTGATGTCGCTCAGACGTCCGACTGTGGCATGCTTGTCATTTACTTTTCAATATAAGCCCTTTATGTGATGTCGCTCAGACGTCCGACTGTGGCATGCTTGTCATTTACTTTTCAATATAAGCCCTTTACGTGATGTCGCTCAGACGTCCGACTGTGGCATGCCTGTCATTTACCTTTTATTATAAGCCCTTTATGTGATGTCGCGCAGACGTCCGACTGTGGCATTCTTGTTACTTTATATTTTGACAAAGGCCCTTTATGAGGTGTCGCATCGACGCCCGATTGAGGCATGTCTTTTATTTCTTACCCTTCGAGGCGTCGCTTCAGACACCCGATCGGTCTTCTCCTTATTTTATTGGGACTTCGGGAGGACTACCGTCCGACTTCCTTTTTATTTTCCTGCAGTGCATATTTAATGTTTGTGTGTGCTTTACTAACCTGCTCATGTGCATCATGTTTACATTTGTTATATCTTATGTCCAAACTGTTTGCGAGTACATTCAAAGTACTCACGGGCTTTGCCCCTGGCTATTGTTTTGGCCAGATGTTGACGAAGGCGATCTTATGGATGAAGAGTGCGATAGCGAGTCCGACGCCTAGAGGAGTTCCAGTCAGTCTCTTGTGATCCTGGAGTTTTGTCATGCGCTTTATATACGCTTCCGCTACCCCAAATAAATCATCGAGCCTCACTCTGGCGCTTGATGAGCTGTAAGATATTCAGAGCTATGTCACTACTCCACTGTGACATATCCACCACTCTTTTATTTCGCGAGTCAGTAGTATGCCACCACCCCCTTTATGTCATATCCGCCCTTATGTGTAATAGGGGCGCGCTTGTAATATATTGTTGAGCAACCTCAGCTCAACCTTGTAATTTATTCAGTACTACTGGACTGTTGTATCAAGGAATTGTCTACCAGTAAGAAGGATTTTCTGTACTGGCCGGACTTTCAGGACGGTTTCTCAATAAATGTTTTTGTTGGAAAACCGGCCCTGACACCCAGACATTCTGAGTATGTGCTCACTAATAGACCCGTTCTCCTCCATTTTGCAAGCATAGAATTTATCGGAGGTCTCATACCTCTCGATCCGGGCATTCTTCTCAAAGATAAACTTCAACTCCTGGAACATCTCATATGCTCCATGACGTTCAAAACGCCTTTGAAGTCCCGGCTCTAAGCCATACAGCATCGCACACTGAACTATTGAGTAATCATCCGAACGCGACTGCCAGGTGTTCGCAACATCTGGAGACGACACTGGCGCGGGTGGCTCACCGAGCGGTGCATCAAGGACATAAGCCTTTTGGGAAGCCGTGAGGATAATCCTTAGATTACGGGCCCAGTCTACAAAGTTACTTCCATCATCTTTCAGCTTAGCTTTCTCTAGGAACGCATTGAAATTCAGGGGAACTACTGCGCGAGCCATTGATCTACAACATAAAATTTGCAAAGACAACTTAGACTATTGTTCAAGATAATGAGTTTAGTTAATCATATTACTTAAAAACTCCCACTCAAATTGACATCCCTTCGGTCATCCGAGTGATACATGATCCAAATTCACCAACCCAAGTCCGATCATCACGTGAGATGAGGTGGTTTCAATGGTGAACATCTCCATGTTGATCATATCTACTATATGACTCATGTTCGACCTTTCGGTCTCTTGTGTTCCGAGGCCATGTCTGTACATGCTAGGCTCGTCAAGTTTAACCCGAGTGTTCCGCATGTGCAACACCGGCTTGCACCCGTTGTATGTGAACGTAGAGTCTATCACACCCGATCATCACGTGGTGTCTCGAAACGACGAACTTTCGCAATGGTGCACACTCGGGGAGAACACAATTTTATCTTGAAATTTTAGTGAGGGATCACCTTATAATGCTACCATCGTCCTAAGCAAAACAAGGTGCATAAAAGGATTAACAACACATGCAAATCATGAGTGACATGATATGGCCATGATCTTGTGCTTTTGATCTCCATCTCCAAAGCACCGGCATGATCTCTATCGTCACCGGCATGACACCATGATCTCCATCATCTTGATCTCCATCAACGTGTCACCATCGGGGTTGTCGCGCCAACCATGCTACTACTATTGCTACCGCTTAGCGATAAAGTAAAGCATTACATAGCGCTTAATGAGTGACACGCATGCCACATAATTAATTAAAGACAACCCTATGGCTCCCGCCGGTTGCCGTACTCAACGACATGCAAGTCGTGATAATCTATACAAAACATGATCATCTCATACATCACATATATCTCATCATGTTTCTGGCCATATCATATCACATCATACCCTGCAAAAACAAGTTAGACGTCCTCTAATTTGTTGTTGCATGTTTTACGTGGCTGCTATGGGTATCTAGCAAGAACGATTCTTACCTACGCAAAACCACAACGGTGATATACAAGTTGCTATTTAACCTTCTACAAGGACCGCCTTTGTCGAATCCAATTCAACTAAAGTGGGAGAGACAGACACCCGCCAGCCATCTTATGCAACAAAGTTACATGTCAGTCGATGGAACCGGTCTCTCGTACGTGAACGAGTAAGGTTGGTCCGAGCCGCTTCATCCCACAATACCGCTGAATCAAGAAAAGACTAAGGAGGGAAGCAATCTGAATATCAACGCCCACAAACTCCTTTGTGTTCTACTCAAGATCTCATCTACGCATAGACCTAGCTCATGATGCCACTGATGGGGAGCGTTGCATGGGAAACAAAAAATTTCCTACGCACATACAAGATCTATCCATGGTGACGAGCATCTACGAGAGGAGAGATCTGATCCACATACCCTTGTAGATCGCTAAGCGGGAAGCGTTAAGAAACACGGTTGATGTAGTCGAACGTCTTCGCGATCCAAATCGCAAGCCGTCCCGCGATCCAATCACGATCTAGCGCCGAACGGACGGCACCTTCGCGTTCAGCACACGTACAGCTCGATGAAGATCTCCGCCTCCTTGATCCAGCAAGCGAGGGCGGAGAGGTAAATGGATTCTTCAGCAGCGCGACGGTGTGGCGGCGGTGGTGGTGGAGTTGATCCGGCAGAGCTTCGCTAAGCAACACGGAGTCAATCTACTAGAGGAGAATCAATCTAGGGGAGGGGTGGGCTGCGCCGTGGCTAATTGTGTGGCAGCCCTCCCTCCCCTCTCATATATATAGGGGGAGAGGGAGAGGGGGTCGGCCCCCTAGGGTTCCCACCCCTAGGGGTGGCGGCCGAGAGAGAGAGAGGGAGGGGGCGGCGGCCAAGGGGTGCCTTGGCCCCCAAGGCAAGGTGGCCGACCCCCTCTAGGGTTTCCCCCCTTCACCCTTCGGCCGGATGGGCCTTGTGGGAGGGGCGGCCAGCCAACCAGGGGCTGGTGTGCCCCCTCTCAAAGACCATGTGGCCCTCCGAGACAGGTGGACCCACTCGGTGGTCCTCCGGAACCCTTCCGGCACTCCCGACGAAATTCGGACATATCCCGAAACTATTCCGGTGCCCGAACATCAACTTCCTATATATCAATCTTTACCTCCGGACCATTCCGAAGCTCCTCGTGACGTCCGGGATCTCATCCGGGACTCCGAACAACCTTCAGTCACCAACATACATAATCCAATAATACCAAAACATCACCGAACGTTAAATGTGCAGACCCTGCGGGTTCGAGAACTATGTAGACATGACCGAGACACCTCTACGATCAATAACCAATAGCGGGACCTGGATGCCCATATTGGTTCCTACATATTCTACAAAGATCTTTATCGACTGAACCTCTATGTCAAGGATTCAGTTAATCCCGTACGTTGTTCCCTTTGTTTATCGGTATGTTACTTGCCCGAGATTCGATCGTCGGTATCTCCATACCTAGTTCAATCTCGTTACCGGCAAGTCTCTTTACTCGTTCCATAATACAAGATCCCGTGGCTAACACATTAGTCACTTTGCTTGCAAGGCTCATTGTGATGTTGTATTACCGAGTGGGCCCTGAGATACCTCTCCGTCACACGGAGTAACAAATCCCAGTCTTGATCCATGTCAACTCAACAGACACCCTCAGAGATACCTGTAGAGCATCTTTATAGTCACCCAGTTACGTTGTGACATTTGATACACACAAGGTACTCCTCCGGAGTCAGTGAGTTACATGATCTCATGGTCATAGGAACACATACTTGACATGCAGAAAACAATAGCAATAAACTGACAGGATCATATGCTACGTTCATAGTTTGAGTCTTGTCCATCACATCATTCTCCTAATGATATGATCCTGTTATCAAATGACAACTCTTGTCCATGGCTAGGAAACCACAGCCATCTTTGATCAACGAGCTAGTCCATTAGAGGCTTACTAGGGACACATTGTTGTCTATGTACTCACACATGTATTTGCGTTTCCAGTCAATACAATTATAGCATGGATAATAAACATTTATCATGAACAAGGAAATATAATAATAACCATTTTATTATTGCCTCTACGGCATATTTCCAACACATAGTGCCCCCTAGTTGGTGCTTTATAAGAGAAGATGGAGACTCAAAGTAAAAAAATTGTATAAAGTAAATAGATAGGCCCTTCGCAGAGGGAAGTAGGGATTTGTAGAGGTGCCAGAGCTCAAGGTTTAAATTGAGAGAGAAAAATATTTGGGGTGGCATGCCTTTCCTGTCAACGAAAACGGCAAAGTAGCTCACAATACTTTCCATGCTAGATATATCATAGGCGGTTCCCAAACAGAAAATAAAGTTTATTCCTTTTTCCACCAAACTTTCACTTTCCATGTCGGGTCGTATCCACGGGTGCCTTCCATACCAACACTTTCCAAGGAATTTATTATTTGACAACAAAAAGTAAATATTTTTTCTTTTTCATTTCGGGAATGGGCATCCCTATTACTGCCGCACTCTCGTGCAATGACAAGTGAATAAACACTCATCTTGAGAATAACACATCTAGCATGGAAAAGTATTGGACATTCCCCACCGTTTCATGAGCGGTACGAGCACACAAAAGAGAAAATTTATTTTGAAAATTTAGAGATGGCACATACAAATTTTCTTGGAACGGCATGGAAATACCGCATATAGGTAGGTATGGTGGACTCATAAGGCAAAACTTGGTTTAAGGATTTTAGATGCACAAGTATTATTTCTACTTAGTACAAATGGAGGCTAGCAAATAGATTGAGAAGCAACCAAACCAAGAAACGAAAATTCACATGAGTGAGCATTGAGCATAACTAACACCGAATAATGCACCATAAGTAGGATGTAACTTCATTGCATAACTATTGACTTTCATGCATGCATTGGGAATCACAAACCTTAACACCAATATTCCTACTAAGCATAATTACTCACTAGCATAACTCACATATTACTATCATCATGTTTCAAAACTGTTACAAAGAATCAAGTTTAATTTGCCCAATGATCTTCATGAAAGTTTTGATTATATCCTCCTTGGATATCTATCACTTTGGGACTAGTTTCATATATTGCCATTGCTTTTTTGACAAGCTCAAACAAATTTAAGTGAAGCACATGAGCATAAAGATTTCATCTCTCAAAATGGTATAAGTGAAGCATGAGAGGATTTCTACAAAAATTTCCAAGCACACCGTGCTCAAAAAGATATAAGTGAAGCACTAGAGCAATTCTATAGCTCAAAAAGTTTAAGTGAAGCATAGAGAGCAATTCTAACGAATCATAGCATCATTTTGGCTCTCCCAAATAGGTGTGCCCATCAAGGATACAAATGACAAACTAACAAGCAAAGCAAGCAAAGATACAAGACGCTCCAAGCAAAACTCCTAATATGTGACGAATAAAAATATAGCTCCAAGTAAAATACCGATGGTCGTTGGAAGAAAGAGGGGATGCCACTCGGGGGCATCCCCAAGCTTAGTTGCTTGTTTCTCTTTGGATATATCTTGGAGGTGCGGTAGCATCCCCAAGCTTAGGCTCTTTTCACTCCTTATTCCTTCATCCATCGTGATCTCACCCAAAACTTGAAAACTTCAATCACACAAAACTCAGCAAAATCTTCGTGAGATCCGTTAGTATAATAAAGCAAATCACTACTTTAGGTGCTGATGCAAACCCATTCATATTTCATTATTGCATTATACCTACTGTATTTTAACTTTACCATGGCTCATACCCTTCAATATAACCCATAGATTCATCAAAACAAGCACAGAATGCAACGAAAACAGAATCTGTCTAAAACAGAATAGTCCGTAGTAATCTGTACTCTAACCATACTTATGTAACTCTAAAAATTCTGAAAAATTAGGAAAACATAAGGAATTTGTATAGCAACACTGTGTTAAAATTTCAGCTCAAGATCGCGTTCCAGCAGAAAAAGAAAATTCATATACTGGATGCAAAGTTTCTGTTTCAGATTTCAGCATCACTTCTACTCATCCTATGAATCATCCTAAAGGATTTACATGGCACAAACACTAAATAAACCATAAAAACACAATCATAACAGAGGCATAATTGTTTCAACACTCAAAAACAGAAAGTAAAAAGCAAAAATAAATTTATTCATTGGGTTGCCTCCCAACAAGCGCTATCGTTTTACGCCCCTAGCTAGGCATAACACATAGATTCAAGTATTGTCATCCTTGGTTTTGGATCCATAGGATGCCCTCATGATTGATTCATATGGTGTCTTAATTCTTGTTCTAGGTAAGTGTTCCATACCCTTTCTCAAGGGAAATTGGAAACGAATATTGCCTTCTTTCATATCAATCACGGCACCTATAGTGCGTAAAAACGGTCTACCAAGTATAATGGGACAAGACGGATTGCAACCAACATCAAGCACAATAAAATCTATGTGCACATAGTTACTATTTGCAAGAATAAGAACATCATTAATTCTTCCCAAAGGCTTTTTAATAGTGGAATCCGCCAAGTGCAAATTAAGGGAACATTCTTCAATATTGGTGAGACCAAGCACATCACATAGAGATTTCGGAATCGTGGAAACACTAGCACCCAAATCACATAAAGCAAAGCACTCATAATTTTTAATCTTGACCTTAATGGTAGGTTCCCACTCATGATGTAATTTTCTAGGAATAGAAATCTCCAACTCCAACTTTTCTTCAAAAGATTTCATCATGGCATCAATGATATGTTTATTAAAAGCTTTATTTTGCTCATAAGCATGGGGTGAATTCAAAATGGATTGCAACAAAGAAATACATTCAATCAAAGAGCAACTATCATAATTAAAGTCTTTGCAATCCAAAATAGTGGGCACATCACTAGTTAAAGTTTTGACCTCTTCAAACCCACTTTTATCAAAAATTTCATCAAGATTTTCACCCTCCAAATTATTGGGATGCCTTCTAGCTAAAGTTGAATCTACTTCAGTCCCTTTATCATCAATTTTAACATTACTAAACAAGGAATCAATAGAAGAAACACCAATCACTTTAAGAACTTCATCTTTTTTATGAAGGCAATCACTAGAAACTGATTTTTCTAAGATTTCTCTCTTAGCTCTAAGCATAGCGGTTCTTTTCTTACTTTCAATCATAGAGACATATAAAGCCTTAATTGATTCATCAATCTTAGGCATAAAAGCTTTCAACTTGAGATTTTCAACATCATGAGAAATTCTATCAATGCTTCTAGACATATCATCAATCTTATTCAACTTTTCTTCTATCGTAGTATTGAAAGCCTTTTGCTATTGATAAATTCTTTAATATTACTCTCAAGATCAGAGGTGTTCCTATTATTATTGTAAGAGGAATTACCATAGGAATTACCATAATTATTAGAGGAATTTCCAGGAAAAGACCCAGGATTAAAATTACCTCTATAAGCATTGTTATTGAAATTGTTTCGCGAGACAAAGTTCACATCTACGGAATCACTATTTTGCTCAATCAAGGTTGACAAAGGCACATCATTAAGATCAATAGGAGCATTCTTACTAGCAACCAATTTCATCAAAGCATCAACCTTATCACTCAAAGTACTAATTTCTTCAACCGAATTAACTTTTTTACTAGTAGGTGCTCTTTCGGTATGCCATTGTGAATAATTTGCCATGATATTATCTAGCAATTTAGTAGCTTCACCCAAAGTAATCTCCATAAAAGTACCACCCGCGGCGGAATCTAAAAGATTTCTAGAGACAAAATTCAACCCCGCATAAAATTTTTGTATGATCATCCAAAGATTTAAACCATGAGTAGGACAATTTCTTAGCATCAACTTCATTCTTTCCCAAGATTGTGCAACATGTTCATGCTCAAGTTTCTTAAAATTCATGATTTGTGACCTAAGGGAAATAATTTTTGTGGGCGGAAAATACTTAGTGATAAAAGCATCCTTGCACTTATTCCAAGAATCGATACTATTGCGAGGCAAAGAAGAAAACCAAATTTTTGCACGATCCCGCAAGGAGAAAGGAAATAATTTCAACTTCACTATATCATTGTTCACGTCTTTTTTATTTTGCATATCACACAATTCTACGAACGTGTTTAGATGGGACGCGGCATCCTCATTAGGATTACTGGCAAATTGATCTTTCATGACAAGATTCAACAAAGCGGCATTAATATCACAAGATTCCGCACTAGTGGCGGGAGAAGCAATAGGCGTACTAATAAAATCATTGTTATTAGTATTGGAAACATCACATAACTTGGTGTTCTCTTGAGTCATCGTGACTACGCAAACAAGATTGCAAGCAAGGAAGAGATCCGGCAAGAAAAAGGCAAACGAAAAAGAGGGCGAATAAAATGGCAAATTGGTGAAGTGGGGGAGAGGAAAATGAGAGGCAAATGGCAAATAATGTAATTGCAAGGAGATGAGATTTGTGATTAGGAACCTGGTAGATGATGATGGAGTCCCCTCGGTGCCTGAGATTGGCACGTAGAAGAGACCGCTTCCTCCCCGGTAATGGCGCCAGAAATTCCTTTTGACGTCGCTTGAGACTGCGTCGGTATTTCCCCAAAGAGGAAGGGATGATGCAGCACAGCGACGGTAAGTATTTCCCTCAGTTATGAAACCAAGGTTATCGAACCAGTAGGAGGATCACCACCACCCAGTAAGCAGCACCTCCACACAAACAACAAATACTTGCAACCCGACGCGAAAGAGAGGTTGTCAATCTTTCTATGGTAAAAAGATAGATTAGGTAGTGATAGATAGGAGAGATAGATCTCTCAAGAACACAAAATAAAAAGAGCAAATAAAATATGCAGCAATATGTTTTTCGGTTTTTGGTTTTGTAGATCTAAAAACAAAGAGGCAAAAAGATAGATCGGAAAGCAATATGTTGGAAAAGTAGACCCGGTGGCCGTAGGGTTCACTAGTGGCTTCTCTCATGAGTATAGTGCACGGTGGGTGAACAAATTACTGTTGGGCAATTGATAGAAAATCGAATAGTCATGACGATATCCAAGGCGATGATCATTATATAGGCATCACGTCCAAGATAAGTAGACCGACGCCTGCCTGCATCTACCACTATTACTCCACACATCGACCGCTATCCAGCATGCATCTAGTGTATTAAGTTCATGGAAAAATGGAGTAATGCAATAATAACGATGACATGATGTAGACAAGATCTATTCATGTAGGAATAGACCCCATCTTGTTATCCTTAATGGCAACGATACATGCGTGTCTTGCTGCCCCTTCTGTCACTGGGAAAGGACACCGCAAGATCGAACCCATCACAAAGCACCTCTTCCCATGGCAAGAAAAATCGATCTAGTTGGCCTAACTAAACCAAAGATTCGAAGAAGAAATACGAGGCTATAAGTAATCATGCATATAAGAGATCATAGAAGACTCAAATAATATTCATGGATAGAAACTGATCATGAACTCAAAATTCATCGGATCCCAACAAACACACCGCAAAAGTTTACATCAAATAGATCTCCAAGAGACCATTGTATTGAGAATCATAAGAGAGAGAGAGAGGAAGCCATCTAGATATTGCCTACGGACCCGTAGGTCTCTTGTGGACTACTCACGCATCATCGGAGAGGCACCTATGAAGAAGATGAACCCCTCCGTGATGGTGTTTAGATTGGATCTCGAGGTTCTGGAACTTGCGGCGACTGGAATTGTGTTTCGTCGACTCCCCTAGGTTTTTTGGAATATTTGGGAATTTATAGGCATCAGAAGCGGTGCAGAGGGACCCCGAGGAGGGCACAACCCATCAGGGCGCGTCGGGGCCCCCCTGTCGCGCCCTGGTGGGTTGTGGTCTCCACGGCCCACCTCTCCGGCACTTCTTTGGCCCACTAGGTGTCTTCTGGTCCAGAAAAAATCTCCAAAAAGTTTCGTCGCGATTGGATTCCATTTGATATTGATATTCTGCGAAGTAAAAAACAAGCAAAAACAGCAACTTGCACTTTGGCACTATGTCAATAGGTCAGTCCCAAAAAATGATATAAAGTTGTTATAAAATGATTGTAAAACATCCAAGAATGATAATATAACAGCATGGAACAAGCAAAAATTATAGATACGTTGGAGACGTATCATTGGGTTGCCCGGCTCCTGTGTTTACCCTCTTACGTTCCACATGTTCGGCTAGGAGGATAAAGGGAGCACCAGTGTGATTGTACTTCCAGCTAGTCTGGTTAAGTACCTCAGTGGAGAAAGCCGAAAGCTGACTGTCATAATGAGCGCAAACTGGTCGACGATCCGATGACAAGTGTTAAACTAAAATCGATGGAGGTTAGACCGTGTTATACGAAGGGTCTGTATTCGCACAGACCACGTGATAATGGTTTCAACCTCGGCATACCCGAACATCACAAGATACTGGGGCTAGTCACTAGTCCCCGCAGTCAAGCTCCCAAGGCTACGTGAAAGCAATAAAGCCACATAATCCGATTGCCTCTTTTCCCTTACACACTACTGCCTCCGGGCACCGAGACGTCGGCTAAGGGTCACAGTGCAGAGGTCAAAACATCCCTCGTAGCATCTACAAGGGGGTTGAAGCCGACGACTGGCAACTTTCAGATTGGAACGACCACACAGGAGTCAAAATAAAACAAATGCATGATAAACCATGCAAAGCAAATGGCACAATATATCACAAATGATTAACTGTCATCCGATACATGATAGTACACTCATTCATAAATTACATCCTTTGAGCACTTGGCCTCTATTCCCGAGCACCATCCATCGCGATGGGAATGTATTGCTCGGGGCGCCTATGCTCCTTCCCAGGAGGCGGGGGTCCGGTTGCCATCTCGGTCGGCTTGATCTTCAGCCAGTGCACCATGGTCTTCGCGAAGGACATCCGAGCTCCCTCGATGCAAATAGAGCGCTTCAGGACGTCAATCTGGGGCGCGGCATCGCACAGTTTCTGCACCAAACCAGAGTAACTGTGCGGCAGCAGCTTCGAAGGCCATAGCTAGATGCAGAGGTCCTTCATGGCCGGCTCCACCATCCGATGCAACTCTATCGGTTGCTTCATCTGGTGAGTGAGGACGAGAGGGTGCTCGGGGGCTTGAAACTGCGCCAAAAACAGCCTTTGCTCGACGTTCCAATCTCGGGACGCAAAGTTCCTCAGTGAGTTCTTTCAGCCTCCCCTCCGAGGCACTTTTCTTCTCGAGCAGTTTCTTCCAGGCGGCATTCTGCTCCATAAGTTTCACCACCAGGCCGGTCACCTTGTCAACCGAGGCGTCACTCTTCTCCAGTAGCTTCACCAAGGCATCGATCACCGCCTCCTTCTTATTGAGCTCAGTGCGCATGTCATCACTGGCTGAGTAATCCAACATTGCCTGCTTGTCCAGTTCGTCTCCGAGGCGAATGCGCTTCTGATTGTGAGTGTCTTCGCCTCTCCATGAAAGATCCTCCCGGGCGTCCAAGGCGTCGCTGGACATCTCTGCTGCGGCAAACACGGCATGGCTGGAGCTCTCTAGCGCTTCCCTGACGCTGCGGCGGGACCTCTCGGTTGCTTCTGCGGCCTTGGTCTTCCTTCCCTGGTTGTATCTCGACCCAGAACCCCCCCTCCTACCGGCCATGGCAGACGAAAGGAACGACTAACAAAGAAAGTCCTGTTTTTTTGGTGATGGGGAGAGGAATGTGCGGTAATTTTCGAGTAGGTGTTTTTATAGCCTACTAGTAAACAACTGCTAAGTGGGAACACATTCAGGTTAGGTCGGTTTGAACTCATTTGAAATAAGTTAAAGCGTGGTAATTTGGAATTTGACGGGAAACAAGCTCAAGATTTATTGATGGTTTTGGTTCCAAGCCCGGAACGCTTTATGGTTTTTAAAAACCGTGTGGGATGGCTCAAAGGGACGCGTGCGAGCAGTCCACCGAGCAGGCGCAACTGGCTCACCGGAAATCGAGCCCTTTGACTTCCACCCATAGCCCCGCCTCGCTCCCAAGTTCTCCATTAATAATGCTCCACGTTCTCCTCCATTCTTATTTATAAGGGCCGCCGTCGAGGATCACCTCCTTTTCCGATGGAGGACGAGGCAGCCAACAAGCGGGGGCGGGTCGAGGCTGAACCACAAGAGCCTCCGGCGAGCGAGGACTTCATCAGCAGCATCCCCGACGAGATGTTGGTAACCATCATGTCCCTCCGCCCCATTAAATCTGCCATGGAGACCACCATCCTCTCCAGGCGGTGGCGCCCCATATGGTACTTCGCCCCCCTTGACGTCCTCGACAACGACAAGCTCTGCAACGGGGATCGCAAATGCTTGGACGCATTGTCCCACATCCTCGCCACGCACTCTGCGCCAGTGAGACACCTTGCCATCGACAAGTTTCGTTCCAACTACAAGCCCGAATCCAAGTTTCAAGAGTGGTTCTTATCCCCCGCCCTAGATCAGCTCGAGGAGCTCAGTTTTGCAGCTGGACATGTGCGCTCGTTGCCTCCATCCGCGCTCTGCCTCGCGCCCACGCTGCGCCGCGCTACATTCAGTGAGTGCCTTTTCCCCCGGATTAACGCCGCACACGCTCTTCATCTCCCTAAACTGAAGGACCTCTAGATCATTGCCTTCAACATCTCGAAGGAGGATTTGGAACTCCTACTCCGTGGCTGTACTGCGCTCAAGTACCTTCGTCCTAAGGTGATGTTTGGGTTCAGTAGCCTTCACATCGCTACGACGAATCTCCGTATGATTTATGTTCATGACTGGTGCCGCAACATCCTGTCAGCTGAGGTGTTTCACAATATCGTCATTCAGAATGCACCTTTCCTTGAGAGATTGTTTGTACTTGATAAAGAAGGTCCAACAAGAATCAGGGTCATTGGCGCATCGAAATTGAAAGTGTTGGGCTATTCGTGTGCTGAACTCTCCGAACTTGTTACGGCTGGATCCATACCAGTTCAGGTACAACATTCTTCTTCTCCTTCTTATTATTGTGCATCACATTTTATCTCATTTTTGTTAACCTATGTTTGGCTGTCATGCAGAAATTGACTCCCACAGGTTTGACCCTATCTATGCGCACAGTGAAGATCCTGGCACTACAATCTATCGGCCCCAATCTGGATGAAATTGTTAGATTCCTTATATGCTTTCCGTGCACGGAGAAGCTATACATCGAGGTGATGCTCCTTTCCTGTTAATTGTTAACCACAATGGAGTTCAATTTTTTTTGGTACTTTACCCATCATTACAATGTCAAATGTACAATGAGTTCTAATGAAAATTTGTAGGATTCCAATACATATTTTTGAGATGTTAATCATAAACAATGGAGGATCACATCTCAATGTATTAGTGTATTTTAGAAATCCTGCAAATCAAAGATGCACATAGTGTACAAAACTACATCTAGGCACTAATATGTTGTCTTCATTTGCAGATACAAGCAGGCCCGGTAGTGGAAAATGGGCGCAATATAACAATCCCATCAAATACCTTGATTTCCATCTCAAAAAAATTCTTTCAACCAGTACCGAGGCACCAAACCAGAGATTCAATTCGCTAGGTTCTTTGTTCAGAAAGCAAGGCTGCTCAAGGTAATTAGGTTTGCCCTATAGTTAGTGCGCCGAAATGAATGATTTGCTGAGCAGCGAAGGCGTCTACAGCTGAATGGAAAAGCCTCTCCAGAAGTTGAAATTCAGTTTGGAACTTCAAATGACAGATTATTCGCAAGTCACTATATCAAGCCGATATATGACTTCTCGTTGGCGGATCCCTTCGCAGAAATAGTGCATGACTCGGATTCTGAAGAAGATGAATTTGATTTTTAATATCAGTTTGAACCTTGCAATCTTGGAATTTGGGCCTTGTAAACATGGAATTTGAATCTTGTAATATTCTGGTATTTGCGATACAATATTTGAAATGGCATTGTGTTCTTTTTTGGTTGTGCAATCATGTTCTTACAAGTACATATGTTGTTGTTCCATACACACAACATATATATGTTGTGCAAACAGAGCAAACCATATCTCATACGATTAAATTAAGGAACACGTCGACAATGATTTCAACAATCGCTGAAAATTGTTTACCAGCCATCGTCTGCTCACAACACACACAGTTTGTCAGTATGACTCGTATGTGCTATTATCTGTCTTCCCACACGACTCTAATTGTTGACCTGTTTGCCGCATATCACACACACCTAGTTACGCTAAATCGTGTGTGCTCTGTTGTATCATCGCACCCAATTTTTCATAGTGAACTATGTGCCCTCTATCGCACACATCTGGATCTTTATAACCGTTTGTGTTATCTTGGCTAATCGCAAACAGTTCATAAGAACAAACTGTCTGCCGTAGATCGCACACGCAACTATTTTCTGAATCGTATTTGATGGATCCGCCATCGCACATAGTTTGTGTCATTGGCGATGGAGCTTGAACTATACCGTTTGCGATTCATGCATCGCACACAGTTTCGTCGAAAGGTCTCCAATTGATGTGCCATCTTTGGACCATCCTGCAGTAGTGAAAGATTGCATAACTATGCGCTTTTCTATCAATTTCCCAACAATAATTTGTTTACCCACCGTATGCCTACTACATGAGAGAAGCCACTAGAGAACACTACGCCCCCCGGGTCTATTCGCTTATAAATTTACAAAAGCCTTCATTACCTTGCTGCCATTTATTTGTTTTTATTTTATTTTGCAATTTACAATATTCATTTATCATCCATATACTTCACTAGCTTGCAAATAACGAGTCCAAGGGGATTGACAACCCTCTTGCCCGTGTTGGGTGCAAGTGTTTGCTTCTTTGTGTGCAGTTGCTGAAGACGGGGGTTGCGTGTTAGTCCTATTGGTTCGATAAACCTTATTTCTTAACTGAGGGGAATACTTATCTGTATTGTGTTGCATCACCCGTTCCTCTTCACGGAAAACCCAATGCAGATCACAAGTATCAGTTACCAAAAAGTTTGAAAGTATAGAGCTAAACGCCACAATGGGCATGGTCTCCTCCATGGGGTGATGAAGCTGCTCCGGTAGTCGTGGAAGGAGTCGATAAGACAGTGTCCTTGAATGCTTCTGCAAAAGTCCTATGGGCTGGTGGAGTTGACACTGGAGGTGCTGAAGGAGGCACGAAAGAAGTTGCAGCCGGTGCAGACATTGAAGGTCTCACATCCTGAGCAGGCACATCAGCAGATCGAGCCTGAGTCCTGAACTGAGTCTAGACTGGCAGTGTAGGTCTCTCATCATCATCATCTGAGCTGGGCAATGGAACTGCATCTACCTCTTGTTTCAATTGATTGACCGTGGTGGTCAGCTCAGTCACCTTATTGTCAAGGTCATGGAACTTAGTCTCCACAATCCTCTCTAGACTCTTCTGGTTCTGTAGCAGCTCATTGATGTTCTTCTCCATTCCCTGTATGGTGCTTACTAGATAGGCCATTTGATCACTTTTCGTCTTCAGGACTGGAGCACTAGTGGCTCTCGCTGCCTCTGCCTGGGTCTCTGCCTCAATATCTGCCTATGCAATTGATGAAGTGGGATGAGATGGATCCATCACCACAACATTATCCTCGAAGTCTGGCTGGAGGGGCAGGTGTGGTCGATCAAGTAGATATTGGCTCTTTCCAACTTTGGAGTTGATCAACATATGAATATATGGAGCATATCCACAAGATCTCTTCTGATCAGCAGCTGTCCTCTTGATGGTCTCAACGATAAGATCCATCACTCTAATCCTGGTGTGGCTATCCACATGATGCATCGTGTTGATGGAGTATCCACGGATCATCTTCTCATCTCCAAATTTGGGCATCAGAGTGTGCCTCAATATGATGTTGGAGGCAGTGAGTCCTGCTTGCAGAAAGTAGACTGATCCAAGCTTGTGGGTCTTGACGTATGCCTTTGGAATTGGTGTGTACATGTTGGCCATGGAGTTGTGATTCATATTTGATTCAGAGTACACATCCAAATCACCTTCTTGCACCTTTGGGGCTCCTAAGATGGTAGCCCACTCATCAACAGTTATCTGGTACCTAGTGTTGGGACCTCGTCTTCCTCTTCATCATTCTCTTCAGGGCCGTCATACATGGCGGTTGGTCTCCCAACCACATGGATGGTTCTCTTCCTTATCTTCTTCTGCCCTGGCTTCTTTGCCTTTGACTTTGTTGGGGACTCAACAGTAAGTGTCATTCCACCTTTAGCGGACTCAGGAGCCTTTCTGGCTCCAGTGCTTGCATACTTCTTTCTGATAGGTTTCCTCTTTGATGTAGCCTCATCTGGAACGAAGTTAGCATCCTCCTCATCTGAATTTCTCTTCTTCCTAGCCCCGGTGTCTGCCTTGGGCAAGCCATGAGAACTCAGAGTTCCAGGGCCTGAAAAACTTGCCTCGGGACTAGTGCCTGCATCAAGATCCACACTTTGCTCTCTAAGGTTATTCTGGTTGTCATCTGATCCTCACATGATTGATCACTAACCCTGTAAATTAGATATAGAGGAGCAGTATGGATGAGCATCACAAAATTCAGATGCTTTTGCAATTTGAACTCAAAAAGTTAGTATTAGGTATTCACAGTATGAAGTTTCGGTTCCACCGAGTTTCGAGTTTCGGAGCTTCCGAGGCAACAAACAACGTTAACAGAAACTTGGTCACACAGTTCGGTTGCACCGACATGTGATTCGGTCCACCGAAGTTGTGCTCAGAAACCCTAAAACTCCATTTCAATGACACTGATAGGAAATTTCGGTTTCACCGAGAAGTCCTTTGTGCTGTGGGTGAACCCACATCGGTGACGCCGACATGTTTCGACTCGGTGGCTCCGAAACTGCATACGGCAGAGACCTAACCCAAAATTTTCTCGTTCGACCTCATCTAAGGGATTTTCTCGTGGATAGAATCATTGAAAAAATGTGGCAAGAGATGAAAAATAGCCTAATGCGCATGAATCAGATATGGAGCATACTAGAGATCGAGGATTACCCTAACTTGGCACATCCTCTCTACGGCGGCAACGGTGGGTACGATTCTGTTGACGGCGACGGATTCTAGCCGCGAGGTGATACGTCTCCAACGTATCTATAATTTTTATTGTTCCATGCTATTATATTATCTGTTTTGGATGTTTTATATGCATTAATATGCTATTTTATATTATTTTTGCGACTAACCTATTAACCTAGTGCCCAGTGCCAGTTTCTGTTTTTTCCTTATTTTTGAGTATTGCAGAAAAGGAATATCAAACGGAGTCCAAACGGATAAAATTCTACGCTGATTTTTCTTGGACCAGAAGGAACCCAGGAGGCTTCGAGAAGAGGCCAGAAGACCTACGGGTGGGCCACAAGCCACCAGGGTGCGCCCCCTGGGGGGGGCGCCCCCTGGCCTGTGGGCCCCCCGTAGCTCCTCCAACCCTAACTCTTCACCTACAAATTTAGAAATATTCCCCCAATACCAAAGAGAGCCACAAAAATACTTTTCCACCGCCGCAAGCCTCTGTTCCCGTGAGATCCCATCTTGGGGCCTTTTCCGGCGATCTGCCGGAGGGGGATTCGATCACGGAGGGCCTCTACATCAACACCATTGCCCTTCCGATGATGAGTGAGTAGTTTACCTCAGACCTTTGGGTCCATAGCTAGTAGCTAGATGGCTTCTTCTCTCTCTATGTTCTTCAATACCATGTTCTCCATGATCTTCATGGAGATCTATCCGATGTAATACTCTTTTGCGGTGTGTTTGTCGAGATCCGATGAATTGTGGGTTTATGATCAGATTATCTATGAATATTATTTGAATCTTCTCTGAATTCTTATATGCATGATTTCATATCTTTGTAAGTCTCTTCGAGTTATTGGTTTGGTTTGGCCAACTAGATTGGTAATTCTTGCAATGGGAGAAGTGCTTAGTTTTGGGTTCAATCTTGCAGTGTCCTCACCCAGTGACAAAGTAGGGGTAGTGAGGCACGTATTTGTATTGTTGCCATCAAGGATAAAAAGATGGGGGTTTCATCATATTGCTTGAGTTTATCCCTCTACATCATGTCATCTTACTTAATGCGTTACTCTGTTCTTCATGAACTTAATACTCTAGATGCCCGCAGGAGTTGGTCGATGTGTGGAGTAATAGTAGTAGATGCAGAATCGTTTTGGTCTACTTGATACGGACGTGATGTCTATATGCATAATCATTGCCTTGGATATCGTCATAACTATGCGCTTTTCTATCAATTGCTCGACAGTAATTTGTTCACCCACCATATTATTTTCCTTCAAGAGAGAAGCCTCTAGTGAAACCTATGCCCCCCGGGTCTATTTTCCATATTATATTTTCAGATCTATAAACTAAAAAACACAAAAATACGTTGCTGCAATTTATTTACTTTTATTTTAATTATCGTTTTAGTAATCTTTTATATCTATCTCTATCGGATCTCATCCTTGCAAGTGACCGTGAAGGGATTGACAACCCCTTTATAGCGTTGGGTGCAAGTGTTTGATTGTTTGTGCAGGTGCAAAGATTGGGGCCTTGCTTGTACCTCCTACTGGATTGATACCTTGGTTCTCAAAACTGAGGGAAATACTTATCTACTTTGCTGCATCACCCTTTCCTCTTCAAGGGAAACCAACGCAAGCTCAAGAAGTAGCAAGAAGGATTTCTGGCGCCGTTGCCGGGGAGGATACATAGCAAGTCAAGACAAGAACTCTCCCGTCAACTTGCCAATTTCTGGCATGGTTGCCAGAGAGGTCTACATCAAGCCTACCAAGTACCCATCACAAACTCATCTCTTGCATTTACATTATTTGCCATTTGCCTCTCGTTTTCCTCTCCCCCACTTCTAAAACGAATTTTCAGAAAAAACCAAAAAGATTTGCCTTTTTTCGCCCTTCTTCCGTTCGTCTTTTCGTTTGCTTTTGGTTCGCTTGTGTGTTAGATCGCTTAAACTCATGGCTAGCCTTACTACTATCGCTAGTGCTCCCGAGAGTGAAGTTCTTAATTTTAAGCAAAGGGAGGGAGAAAACTTAAAAGATGCTTGGTATAGAATTTGCAATGCTCAAAATAGATCTACTCGTAAGCAATGTACTACCGTTCTCCTTCACAATTTTTATGTGGGTGTTTCTACTTGGAATAGATATGCCCTGGATACCTTTACGGGAGGAAATTTCTTGGGAAGCCATACCGTTGATTCTTATAGTGCTATGATAAATTTGGTATGTTCACCCCCACTCATGGTTAATGGAACAATCTTAACTTTGGAACATGTGATGCGAATGCTTGATATTATTGAAAATAAAGTTGCTACTGTAGAGCTCATTGAAAACTTGGATAAAAAGATTCATAATCAAATTACTCAATATGGATCTAAGGTAGGAGTTACTTTAAAAAATCTAAGGGAGAAAGAACCCATAGTTAATGAAAAGATAGACCAGGATTCCATTAGAATTGGCAAGCTAGAAGATATTATTACCAACTTGGGTTCCGCTTTTGCCTCTGTTAAAACCACTCCAAATTTTCCTCCTACTAAGACTGCCAAGTTTATTTATGTTCCTAAAAATAAGGGTGAATCCTCTAGTAAAGGAGATGAAGATCTTAAGATGATAAGTGCTCACCCTAACTTTATTAATATTGTCCGGGAACCAATTGCTACAAGTGAATTTCTTGATTTCTTGCCTAGGAGTATGATTATTGATAAAACCAAAGAATCTCCTAGGGTTTATAAGTGTGCAATTGAGGAGTTGCATACCAAAGATGATAATACCAAGATCTATTGCGTTATGCCTAGCTAGGGGCGTTAAACAATAGCGCTTGTTGGGAGGCAACCCAATTTTATTTTTATGTTCTTGATTTAGTTTCTGTTCTTGAATAAATTACACATTATTACCTCTGTAGTAATTGTGTTTTAGTGTTTTAATTAGTGTTTGAGCCAAGTAAGACCTTTGGGATGGTTTACGGTGATTGTTGATTTGATCTTGCTGAAAAACAGAAACTTTTGCGCTCAGTCCAGGAATTTTATAAATTCACCAGAGCGTCGAATGAGTCTGAAATTTTTAAACAAGATTTATATACAAATTTCCCAGATTGTCCTAATTTTTCAGAATTTTTGGAGTTACAGAAGTATTCGAAGTTTCCAGATTGCTACAGACTGTTCTGTTTTTGACAGATTCTGTTTTCTTTGTGTTGTTTGCTTATTTTGATGTATCTATGGGTTGTATCGGGGGGTATGAACCATGGAGAAGTTGGAATACAGTAGATATTACACCAATATAAATAAATAATGAGTTCACAAAAGTACCTAAAGTGGTGATTTATTTTTCTTATACTAACGGATCTCACGAGTTTTCTGTTGAGTTTTGTGTTGTGAAGTTTTCAAGTTTTGGGTAAAGATTTGATGGTCTATGGAATAAGGAGTGGCAAGAGCCTAAGCTTGGGGATGCCCAAGGCACCCCAAGGAATATTCAAGGATACCAAAAATCCTAAGCTTGGGGATGCCCCGGAAGGCATCACCTCTTTCGTCTTCAATCCATCGGTAAATTTACTTGAGACTATATTTTTATTCACCACATGATATGTGTTTTGCTTGGAGCGTCTTGTATGATATGAGTCTTTGCTTTTTAGTTTGCCACAATCATCCTTGCTGCACACATATTTTGAGAGAGACACACATGAATCATGAATTTATTAGAATACTCTATGTGCTTCACTTATATCTTTTGAGCTAAGCAATTTTGCTCTAGTGCTTCACTTATATCTTTTTAGAGCACGGTGGTGTTTTATTTTATAGAAATAATTGAACTCTCGTACCTCACTTATATTATTTTGAGAGTCTTTAAACAGCATGGTAATTGGTTTAGGTTATGAATTTAGTCCAAATATAATGGGCATCCAAGAGGGATATAATAAAAACTTTCATATAAAGTGCATTGAATACTATGAGAAGTTTGATTCCTTATGATTGTTTTGAGATATAAAGATGGTAATATTAGAGACATGCTAGTGAGTAATTTTGGATTGGTAGAAATACTTGTGTTAAAAGTTTGTGATTCCCATAACATGCACGTATGGTGAACCGTTATGTAACGAAGTCGGAGCATGATTTGTTTATTGATTGTCATCCTTTGTGTGAGGGTCGGGAGCGCGCGATGGTTAACTCCTACCAACCTCTCCCCTAGGAGCATGCGTCTAATACTTTGCTTCGATAACTAATAGACTTTTGCAATAAGTATGTGAGTTCTTTATGACTAATGTGAGTCCATGGATTACACGCACTTTCACCCTTCCACTTTTGCTAGCCTCTCTAGTACCGCGCAACTTTTGCCGGTGCATCAAACCCACCATATACCCTTCCTCAAAACAGCCACCATACCTACCTATTATGGCATTTCCATAGCCATTCCGAGATATATTGCCATGCAACTTCCACCGTTCCGTTTATCATGACACGCACCATCATTGTCATATTGCTTTGCATGATCATAAGACAGCTAGCGTGATTTTTTCATTAATGTCATTTGCTATGCTAGATCGTTGCACATCCCGGTACACCGCCGGAGGCATTCATATAGAGTCATGTTTTGTTCTAAGTATCGAGTTGTAATTCTTGAGTTGTAAGTAAATAAAAGTGTGATGATCATCATTATTAGAGCATTGTCCCATGTGAGGACAGGACGGAAGCTATGATTCCCTCACAAGTTGGGATGAGACTACGGACTTTAAAAAAAAGAGGCCAAAGATGCCCACCCAAAAAAATGAGAGAAAAGAGAGAAGGGACAATGCTACTATCTTTTTTCCACACTTGTGCTTCAAAGTAGCACCATGATCTTCATGATAGAGAGTCTCCTATTTTGTCTCTTTCATATACTAGTGGGAATTTTTCATTATATAACTTGGCTTGTATATTCCAATGATGGGCTTCCTCAAATTGCCCTAGGTCTTCGTGAGCAAGCGAGTTGGATGCACACCCACTTAGTTTCTTTTTGAGCTTTCATACACTTATAGCTCTAGTGCTTCCGTTGCATGGTAATCCCTACTCACTCACATTGATATCTATTGATGGGCATCTCCATAGCCCGTTGATACGCCTAGTTGATGTGAGACTATCTTCCCCTTTTCCTCACAACCTCCATCATATTCTATTCCACCTATAGTGCTATATCCATGGCTCACGCTCATGTATTGCGTGAAAGTTGAAAAAGTTTGAGAACATAAAAAGTGTGAAACAATTGCTTGACTTGTCATCGGGGTTGTGCATGATTTAAATACTTTGTGTGGGGAAGATGGAGCATAGCCAGACCTTATGATTTTGTAGGGATAACTTTCTTTGGCCATGTTATTTTGAAAAGACACGATTGCTTTGTTAGTATGCTTGAAGTATTATTGTTTTTATGTCAACATTAAACTTTTGTTTTGAATCTTATGGATCTGAACATTCATGCCACAATAAAGAATATTACATGGATAAATATGTTAGGAAGCATTCCACATCAAAAATTCTGTTTTCATTTACCTACTCGAGGACGAGCAGGAATTAAGCTTGGGGATGCTGATACGTCTCCAACGTATCTATAATTTTTGATTGTTCCATGCTATTATATTATCTGTTTTGGATGTTTTAAATGCATTAATATGCTATTTTATATTATTTTTGGGACTAACCTATTAACCTAGTGCCCAGTGCCAGTTTCTGTTTTTTCCTTGTTTTTGAGTATTGCAGAAAAGGAATATCAAACGGAGTCCAAACGGATAAAATTATACGCTGATTTTTCTTGGACCAGAAGGAACCCAGGAGGCTTCGAGAAGAGGCCAGAAGACCTACGGGTGGGCCACAAGCCACCAGGGTGCGCCCCCTGGGGGGGCGCCCCCTGGCTTGTGGGCCCCCCGTAGCTCCTCCAACCCTAACTCTTCACCTACAAATTTAGAAATATTCCCCCAATACAAAAGAGAGCCACAAAAATACTTTTCCACCGCCGCAGGCCTCTGTTCCCGTGAGATCCCATCTTGGGGCCTTTTCCGGCGATCTGCCGGAGGGGGATTCGATCATGGAGGGCCTCTACATCAACACCATTGCCCTTCCGATGATGCGTGAGTAGTTTACCTCAGACCTTCGGGTCCATAGCTAGTATCTAGATGGCTTCTTCTCTCTCTATGTTCTTCAATTCCATGTTCTCCATGATCTTCATGGAGATCTATCCGATGTAATACTCTTTTGTGGTGTGTTTGTCGAGATCCGATGAATTGTGGGTTTATGATCAGATTATCTATGAATATTATTTGAATCTTCTCTGAATTCTTATATGCATGATTTCATATCTTTGTAAGTCTCTTCGAGTTATTGGTAATTCTTGGAATGGGAGAAATGCTTAGTTTTGGGTTCAATCTTGCGGTGTCCTCACCCAGTGACAAAGTAGGGGTAGCGAGGCACATATTTGTATTGTTGCCATCAAGGATAAAAAGATGGGGTTTTCATCATATTGCTTGAGTTTATCCCTCTACATCATGTCATCTTACTTAATGCGTTACTCTGTTCTTCATGAACTTAATACTCTAGATGGAGGCAGGAGTCGGTCGATGTGTGGAGTAATAGTAGTAGATGCAGAATCGTTTCGTTCTACTTGATACGGACGTGATGCCTATATGCATAATCATTGCCTTGGATATCGTCATAACTATGTGCTTTTCTATCAATTGCTCGACAGTAATTTGTTCACCCACCGTATTATTTTCCTTCAAGAGAGAAGCCTCTAGTGAAACCTATGGCCCCCGGGTGTATTTTCCATATTATATTTTCAGATCTATAAACTAAAAAACACAAAAATACTTTGCTGCAATTTATTTACTTTTATTTTAATTATCGTTTTAGTAATCTTTTATATCTATATCTATCGGATCTCATCCTTGCAAGTGACCGTAAAGGGATTGACAACCCCTTTATAGCGTTGGGTGCAAGTGTTTGATTGTTTGTGCAGGTGCATAGATTGGGGACTTGCTTGTACCTCCTACTGGATTGATACCTTGGTTCTCAAAACTGAGGGAAATACTTATCTACTTTGCTACATCACCCTTTCCTCTTCAAGGGAAAACCAACGCAAGCTCAAGAAGTAGCACGAGGGCGCACGGGAAACAATGGAGATCGTTCGGAGACGCAGGCGGCAGCAGTGGGGTGTGGGGGTTTTCCTTTGAAGTTATTTTCAATTACGGACCCGCGGATATATATACCCATATGCTATCGGTGACACCGAGCGAAAAATATTAGTTCCGCCGAGATGTGTAACTGCCTGTTGACAGAACAACTCGGTGACACCGAGATTTATAGACCGGTGGTACTGACGTGGCTTGAGACTGCGTCGGTATTTCCCCAAAGAGGAAGGGATGATGTAGCACATTGACGGTAAGTATTTTTCTCAGTTATGAAACCAAGGTTATCGAACCAGTAGGAGAACCACGCAACACTATGTAAACGGTACCTGCACACAAAGAACAAATACTTGCAACCCGACGCGAAAGAGAGGTTGTCAATCTCTCCACGGTAAAAAGATAGATTAGATTGTAATAGATTGGATAGATAGATCACTCAAGAACACAAAATAAAAGAGGCAAATAAAAAGTGCAGCAAGGTATTTTTGGGTTTTTGGAATAATTGATCTGAAAACAAAAAGCGGAAAAGATAGATCAGAAAGCAATATGTTGGAAAAGTAGACCCGGGGGCCGTAGGTTTCACTAGTGGCTTCTCTCATGAGTATATCACACGGTGGGTAAACAAATTACTGTTGGGCAATTGATAGAAGATCAAATAATCATGATGATATCTAAGGCGATGATCATTATAGAGGCATCACGTCCAAGATTAGTAGACCGAAACGATTCTGCATCTACTAATATTACTCCACACATCGACCGCTATCCAACATGCATCTAGTGTATTAAGTTCATGGAAAAATGGAGTAATGCAATAAGAACGGTGACATGATGTAGAAGAGATCTATTCATGTAAGAATAGACCCCATCTTGTTATCCTTAATAGCAACGATACATGCGTGCCTCACTGCCCCTTCTGTCACTGGGAGAGGACACCGCAAGATTGAACCCATCACAAAGCACCTCTTCCCATGGCAAGAAAAATTGATCTAGTTGGCCTAACTAAACCAAATATTCGAAGAAGAAATATGAGGCTATAAGTAATCATGCATATAAGAGATCAAAGAAGAGTCAAATAATATTCATGGATAGAAACTGACCATGAACTCGAAATTCATCGGATCCCAACAAACACACCTCAAAAAGTCATTACATCAAATAGATCTCCAAGAGACCATTGTATTGAGAATTAAAATAGAGAGAGAAAGCCATCTAGCTACTGCCTACGGACCAATATGTCTATGGTGGACTACTCACGCATCATCGGAGAGGCACCAATGAGGATGATGAACCCCTCCGTGATGGTGTTAGATTGGATCTCGCGGTTCTAGAACTTGCGGCGGCTGGAAGTATTTTTCGTTGACTCCTCTAGGATTTCTGGAATATTTGGGTATTTATAGATCTCAGAGGCGGTGGAGGGGGTTCCCAAGGCGGCCACAACCCACCAGGGCACGCCCGGGGCCTCTGGAGCGCCCTGGTGTCTTGTGGTCCGCCTGAGCTCCCTCCTGGTTACTTCTTTGGCCCACTGGCTTCCTTCTGGTCCAAAAAAATCTCCAAAAAGTTTCGTCGCGATTGGACTCCGTTTGGTACTGATATTCTGTGAAGTAAAAAAGAAGCAAAAAACAGCAACTGGCACTTGGCACTATGTCAATAGATTAGTCCCAAAAAATGATATAAAGTTGCTACAAAATGATTGTAAAACATCCAAGAATGATAATATAACAGCATGGAACAATAAACAATTATAGATACGTTGGAGACGTATCAGCATCCCCAAGCTTAATTCCTATTCGTCCTCGAGTAGGTAAATGATAAAAACAGAATTTTTGTTGTGGAATGCTGTCTAACATGTTCATCACATATTGTTTTCTTTTGTAGCATGGACATTTGGACTTTCAGATGGTTCAAAGCAATAGTCTAGTTTTGACATAAAGACTTTAATACTCAAGCATGCCAACAAGCAACCATGTCTTTCAAAATATCAACACTAAAGAAAGTTATCCCTAGCCCATCATGCTCAATCATTGATCCATTCATGAAACACACTCAAATATTAACTACACCCAATGCACAAGTATGATCATAGTGCCCCCTAGTTGGTGCTTTATAAGAGAAGATGGAGACTCAAATAAAAGTAAAAATTGCATAAAGTAAATAGATAGGCCCTTCGTAGAGGGAAGTAGGGATTTGTAGATGTGCCAGAGCTCAAAGCTTAAATTGAGAGAGAAAAATATTTTGGGTGGCATGCCTTTCCCGTCAACGAAAACGACAAAGTGGTTCTCAATACTTTCCATGCTAGATACATCATAGGCGGTTCCCAAACATAAAGTAAAGTTTATTCCTTTTTCCACCATTCTTTCACAATCCATGGCTAGCCGTATCCACGGTTGCCTTCCATACCAACACTTTCCAAGGAATTTATTATTTGACAACATAAAGTAAATTTATTTTTCATTTCGGGACTGGGCATCCCTATTACCGCCATACTCTCGTGCAATGACAAGTGAATAAACACTCATCTTGAGAATAACACATCTAGCATGGAAAAATATTTGACACCCCCTACCGTTTCATGAGCGGTACGAGCACAAAAAAAGGAAATTTATTTTGAAAATTAGAGATGGCACATACAAATTTACTTAGAATGGCATGGAAATACATCATATAGGTAGGTATGGTGGACTCATAAGGCAAAACTGGGTTTAAGGATTTTGGATGCACAAGAAGTATTTCTACTTAGTACAAGTGGAGGCTGGCAAATAGATTGAGAAGCAACCAACCAAGAAACGAAAATTCACATAAACGGGCACTGAGCATAACTAACACCGAATAATGCACCATAAGTAGGATGTAATTTCATTGCATAACTATTGACTTTCGTGCTTGCATAGGGAATCACAAATCTTAACACCAATATTCTTACTAAAGCATAATTACTCACCAACATGACTCACATATCACTATCCTTATGTCTCAAAAACTATTACAAGGAATCAAGTTTAATTTATCCAATGATCTTCATGAAAGTTTTTATTATATCCCTCTTGAATATCTATCACTTTGGGACTAGTTTCACATATTGCCATTGCTTTTAACAAGCTCAACTAAATTTAAGTGAAGAACATGAGCATAAAAATTTCATATCTCGAAATAATATAAGTGAAGCATGAGGGAATTTCTTCAAAAGTTACTAACTCTCAAATTAGTCTAAGTGAAGCATGAGAGTATTTCTTCAAAAATTTAAAGCACACCGTGCTCAAAAAGATATAAGTGAAGTACTAGAGCAATTCCATAGCTCAAAAAATCTAAGTGAAGCATAAAGAGCAATTCTAACAAATCATAGCATAATTTTGGCTCTCTCAAATAGGTGTGTCCATCAAGGATACTTGTGACAAACTAAAAAGTAAATCAACCAAGACTCAAATAATACAAGACGCTCCAAGCAAAGCTCATGATATGTGACGAATAACAATAGAGCTCCAAGTAAAATACCGATGGTCGTTAGAAGAAAGAGGGGATGCCACGCGGGGCATCCCCAAGCTTAGTTGCTTGTTTCTCCTTGGATATTATCTTGGGGGTGCTGTAGCATCCCAAAGCTTAGGCTCTTTTCACTCCTTATTCCTTCATTCATCGTGATCTCACCCAAAACTTGAAAACTTCAATCACACAAAACTCAACAAAACCTTCGTGAGATCCGTTAGTATAATAAAGCAAATCACCACTCTAAGTACTGTTGCAAACCCATTCATATTTTATTATTGCATTATACCTACTGTATTGTAACTTTACCATGGCTTATACCTTTCAATACAAACCATAGATTCGTCAAAACAAGCACACAGTACAACGAAAACAGAATCTGTCTTAAACAGAACAGTCTGTAGTAATCTGTACTCTAACCATACTTCTGTAACTCTAAAAATTCTGAAACATTAGGACAACGTAAATAATTTGTATAGAAGCACTTTGTCAAAATTTCAGCTCATTATCACGTTCCAGTAAAAAATGAAAATTCACGCACTGGAGTCAAAGTTTCTGTTTCAGATTCAGCATTGTTTCTACTCATCTTATGAATCATCCTAAAGGCTTTAGTTGGCACAAACACTAAATAAAACATAAAAAAACACAATCATAAGAGTATCATAATTGTGTCAACACTCAAGAACAGAAAGAAAAAGGTGAAAATAAATTTATTCATTGGGTTGCCTCCCAACAAGCGCTATCGTTATACGCCCCTAGCTAGGCATAACGCATAAATTCAAGTATTGTCATCTTTAGTTTTTAATCCATAGGATGGTCTCATGATTGATTCATATGGTGGCTTAATTCTTGTTCTAGGGAAGTGTTCCATACCCTTTCTTAATGGAAATTGAAATTTAATATTGCCTTCTTTCATATCAATCACGGCACCTATAGTGCGTAAAAACGGTCTACCAAGTATAATGGGACAAGACGGATTGCAATCAATATCAAGAACAATAAAATCAATGGGCACATAGTTCCTATTTGCAAGAATAAGAACATCATTAATTCTTCCCAAAGTCTTTTTAATGGTAGAATCCGCCAAGTGCAAATTAAGAGAACATTCTTCAATATTGGTAAGACCAAGCACATCACAAAGAGACTTCGGAATTGTGGAAACACTAGCAGCCAAATCACATAAAGCAAAGCACTCATAATTTTTAATCTTGACTTTAATGGTAGGTTCCCACTCATCATGTAATTTTTTAGGAATTGAAATCTCTAACTCCAACTTTTCTGCAAAAGATTTCATCATGGCATCAACAATATGTTTAGTAAAAGCTTTATTTTGTTCATAAGCATGGGGTGAATTTAACATGGATTACACCAAGGAAATACATTCAATCAAAGAGCAACTATCATAATTAAAATCTTTGCAATCCAAAATAGTGGGCACATCACTAGTTAAAGTTTTGACCTCTTCAAACCCACTTTCATCAATTTTTTCATAAAAATTCTCAACCTCCAAATCATTGGGACGCCTTCTAGCTAAAGTTGACTCTACTTCAGTCCCTTTATCATCAATTTTAATATTACTAAACAAGGAATCAATAGAAGAAACACCAATCACTTTAAGATCTTCATCATTTTTATCCTCTAAAGAGACTGGTTTAGCGGCCATTTGATTTACTATAGTAGCTTGTGCGTCTGATATTTTACCTAGCAGATTTTCAGCATGAGCATACTTAGTTTGGAGATTAGAGACATCTCTACTAATATCATCAAGTTGTTTTGTTATGGCATCTAGTACGGTAGAGTGTTCTTTAAGCTCCTCGGTAAAATATTTATTATGCTAAAATTGTGTAGTAATATATTCCTTGGTACTTTTCTAAATCTCAAGCAAAATATTGGGGTAAGTAACATCATAATACTTTCATTGAGGCATCATGACTACGCAAAGAACATTGCAAGCAAGCAAGAGATCTGATGGGCAAACGAAAAAGAGGGCGAATAAAACGGCAAATTTATGAAGTGGGGGAGAGGAAAACGAGAGGCAAATGGCAAATAATGTAATTGCAAGGAGATGGGATTTGTGATTAGGAACCTGATAGATGTTGATGATGACGTGGCTTGAGACTGCATCGGTATTTCCTCAAAGAGGAAGGGATGATGCAGCACAGCGACGGTAAGTATTTCCTTCAGTTATGAAACCAAGGTTATCGAACCAGTAGGAGAACCACGCAACACTATGTAAATGGTACCTGCACACAAAGAACAAATACTTGCAACCCGACGCGAAAGAGAGGTTGTCAATCTCTCCACGGTAAAAAGATAGATTAGATTGTAATAGATTGGATAGATAGATCGCTCAAGAACACAAAATAAAAGAGGCAAATAAAAAATGCAGCAAGGTAATTTTGGGTTTTTGGAATAATAGATCTGAAAACAAAAAGCGGCAAAAGATAGATCGGAAAGCAATATGTTGGAAAAGTAGACCTGGGGGCCGTAGGTTTCACTAGTGGCTTCTCTCATGAGTATAGCACACGGTGGGTAAACAAATTACTGTTGGGAAATTGATAGAAGATCAAATAATCATGATGATATCCAAGGCGATGATCATTATATAGGCATCACGTCCAAGATTAGTAGACCGAAACCATTCTGCATCTACTACTATTACTCCACACATCGACCGCTATCCAGCATGCATCTAGTGTATTAAGTTCATGAAAAAACGGAGTAATGCAATAAGAACGGTGACATGATGTAGAAGAGATCTATTCATGTAGGAATAGACCCCATCTTGTTATCCTTAATAGCAACAATACATGCGTGCCTTGCTGCCCCTTCTGTCACTGGGAGAGGACACCGCAAGATTGAAGCCATCACAAAGCACCTCTTCGCATGGCAAGAAAAATCGATCTAGTTGGCCTAACTAAACCAAAGATTCGAAGAAGAAATACGAGGCTATAAGTAATCATGCATATAAGAGATCAAAGAAGACTCAAATAATATTCATGGATAGAAACTGATCATGAACTAAAAATTCATCGGATCCCAACAAACACACCACAAAAAGTCATTACATCAAACAGATCTCCAAGGGACCATTGTATTGAGAATCAAAAGAGAGAGAAAAAGCCATCTAGCTACTGCCTACGGACCTGTAGGTCTATGGTGGACTACTCACGCATCAGCGGAGAGGCACCAATGAGGATGATGAACCCCTCTGTGATGGTGTTAGATTGGATCTCGCGGTTCTAGAACTTGCAGCGGCTGGAAGTATTTTTCGTTGACTCCTCTAGGGTTTCTGGAATATTTCGGTATTTATAGAGCTCAGAGGCAGTGGTGGGGGTTCCCGAGGCGGCCACAACCCACCAGGGCGCGCCCGGGGCCTTTGGCATGCCCTGGTGTCTTGTGGGCTGCCTGAGCTCCCTCCTGGTTACTTCTTTGGCCCACTGGTTCCTTCTGGTCCAAAAAGATTCGTCGCGATTGAACTCCGTTTGGTACTGATATTCCGCGAAGTAAAAAACAAGCAAAAAACAGCAACTGGCACTTGGCACTATGTCAATAGGTTAGTCCCAAAAAATGATATAAAGTTGCTATAAAATGATTATAAAACATCCAAGAATGATAATATAACAGCATGGAATAATAAAAAATTATAGATACATTGGAGACGTATCAGGTACCAAGGTAGAAAACTAGATCAACCCTAGTGCTTTGGTGGAACTGAGTTTGAAGTATTGGTCACACCAAAAAACACTTGGGAGGTTTTGGAAGTCAGCCCTTGTCGAATCGGTGACTCCGAGTGCTCCTCACCCAGAGGGTCCGAAAAGTGCTTGCTCAAATTTTGTGATGAAGCATGAATAAAATTTGAGACGAGAAAGCATAGATAGCTAGAGGAGGGTACTTAGGCATTCTTGTACATCCAATTGACTGGAAAAGTAAACCTCAAAAATAACAACCATTGGATGTCCTCGAATGAAGAAAAATATGCATACCAACATGCTCACACAATAAGATGTCAAATAAAATATGTCAAACATGCTTAACCACTCTAGTATCTACCAAGCACTTAGGCGATGATGGAGTCATCTATATATGAGTATATTGACTTAGGAGCCAAGAACGAATACTTGATCATAGGTCATACTCATCGTTTAAGCACAAGTGGAGTTGCCACTTTTACATAAAGCTTTTAATGTTTTCATATCTTGTGAGATGCTTTGACTCAAGTCTTAGAGTAAAGCTCCCCCTTGATGTGATATCCCCCTTAATAGGGACAAACTAACCTTGGGTTTTCTCGTAGAAGACTTCATGTTGGTGTTGTAGTAGTGGATGCTCATTGTTGATGAAGATCATCTTGAGTTGGAAGCTATCCTTGTTGTTTTGTACTCTTCTCACCTACATGGGTTAGTCCCACACAAGGAACAAATACAATGATATCTATGGACATAGATTGAAGCACATGTGTGATGATGTCCATTGATTCATTAATTACCTTGTCCATTGCTTACCAACGAGGGAATTTGTGACTCCTTGAACTATTGCATAAGGTTGGAGTTGATTGCACTAGTTCTTGCCAAAAATGAGTGTGCGTGAATTTTGTTGGCGGAGTCACCCCTCAAGATCTTCTCTAGTTCTTCTTCTTGGGGACCCACATCAAATTGCTTTGAATCCTTGGAGTTGAAGTAGCACTTGATGAAGTAGAGCTTGTAGTAGCCTTGGGAACCCACTTGACCATGGCTTGTGATTCCTCTTCCAATGAGTCAATCTCCTCTTGAAGCTTGTCTTTGCCCTTGAGCTCGTGGTCTTGTGGTGGAAGATCATCTTGAGATTTTGTTCCCTTAGTGAGAGTAGGATCATACTTCTTCTTTTGGGGAACAAACTTCGTCTTGGGGTATTGATCTTATTCCCATTCAACTCCATTGGCATTGTACTTTCGTTCAAAACCAATACCTTGGTTCTTCCGGTGTCATCCTTGCTTGCGCACAATTTCCTCAAATTGCTTACTTCCGGCAAGACTCTTGTAGATACCTTTCTTTATAATTCCTTTCAATAAATTGTTTTCTTGCTCAAGTGTAACTTGGCTAAGAGATTCATTAGTGGAATCAATAGATCTACTAGAAGCAACATCATTTGATTTAGCATTTTTATTGTTGCTACTAGATGAAGAACCTTTCTTGTCTTTGTTACTAGTTTGGTTAGATTTAAATTGTGGCATAAATGTAGACAAGAGTAGTCGTTTGGCAAGATAAGAAGAACTCTTCTTTCGAAGATCGTCATTGATAGCTTTAAGAAACTCATGATCTTTCTCTAAATTTAGCTTCTCGAAGCGTAGCTTCCCATGAGTTCTTAAAATCTCTCTTTGATCTACTTGAGTAGATTCATTAGCTAACTTAAGAGTGTTTAGTTCTTTAGTTAGATGCTCAATCTCCTTCTTATCATCATCACACGACTTATCTTGACTAGCATGATTATTATCAAGTTCATTTTGACTAACATCACTAGTTTTATCAAAGAGCAAGTCATCATCTCCTAGTAAGTCATCCTCATCACTATTAAAGTCAATGTATTTGGGGTGTGATACCTTGGGGCCTTTAGCCATGAAGCAACTTCCAATCCCTTCATTTGGTGAATCAAATAAATCATAGGAGTTGGAGGAAACAAGTGCTAGTTTGGCAACACCTTCATCTCGGATTGGCTGTCGGATTTGGAGCTGGATACCCATTCACCAACATGAGCTTGATGTCTTCTTCTTGTGTAGCTCTTGGTGTACTTGTCCTTCTTCACCGAGTCCTTGCTTCTCTGGGAGGGTCTTCGTTCACAGCGATCTTCTCTACTCCTTCTATCTCTTCTAGGTGACTCATCTCTTGAGCTTCTTCTTCTAGGTGACTCTTCTCTTCTCTTCTCTTGGAGGGGGCCGGGCACTCATTGGAAAAGTGTCCGGGTCTTCCACAGTTGTAACAATTTTGGTCACGACTAGATGAACGCATCTCTTCATATCTTGAGTTGGAGCTTCTCTCTTTGCCTCTATTCTTGTAGAACTTGTTGAATTTCTTGACCATGAGGCTTATCTCTTCATTGGTAACAAGGTTGTCACCTGAAGTAGCGGGAGTGTCACTTGATACTTTGTATGCACCGCTTGACTTGTTGTGGAGCTCTTCTTTGTCTTTGAGTGACATTTCATGAGAAACAATCCTTCCAATGACTTTCGTAGGCTTGAGATCTTTGTAGTTTGGCATCATTTGGATCTTTCGGTGTTATATTTTCCATCCAAGGATCTAAGGATCTTCTTGATGATAAATTAGTCAGTATCTCTTCACTTCCTAAGCCGGCAATCTCATTTGTGATCAGAGCAAGCCTAGAGTACATTTTTGTGACTCCTTCACCATCCTTCATCTTGAACTTGTCAAGTTGACTTTGTAACACATCCAACTTATATTCCCTGACGTATTCGGTTCCTTCGTGCATATGAACTAAAGTATCCCAAATTTCCTTTGCATTCTCAAGACGACTTATCTTGTTGAACTCTTCGGGGCATAGGTAATTGAATAGAATGTCGCATGCTTGAGCGTTGTATTGCAACACCTTCAATTATTCCACGGTCACTTCACGATCTGGTTCCTTTCCATCATCAAAGAATTCACCTTGCAATCCAACACGAACAACAGCCCAAACGATGGGGTTACGACCAAGAATATGCATTTTCATTTTATACTTCCAACTAGCAAAGTTTGTACCACCAAAGTATGGACCTCTACGGTGGTAATTTCCCTCACTAGACGCCATACTCTCCTAGGTTGTGAAACCAATTCAATGGAGACCAAAGCTCTTATACCACTTGTAGGATCCAAAGTATGTCTAGAGGCGGGGTGATTAGACTACTTGACCAATTAAAAATCAAGCCTTTTCCCAATTTTAAAGGTTGGCAAGTTTTAGCAATTCTTTCAAGTCTAGCGCACCCTACACACTAAAATCTAAGAGTAGAGCAGCGGAAAGTAAAGACATGCAAGTGTAAGTAGAGGGTAGGGATAGGAAGATCAAACACAATGGGGACTCAAATATTTTTCCCGTGGTTCCGATAGGTGGTGCTATCATACGTCCACGTTGATGGAGACTTCAACCAACGAAGGGTAGCGGTTGCGCGAGTCCATGGAGATCTCCACCCACGAAGGGTCCACGAAGTAGCAACCTCGTCTATTCCATCATGGCTTACGTCCATGAAGGACTAGCCTCACTCGGGGTAGATCTTCATGAAGTAGGTGATCTCCTTGCCCTTACAAACTTCTTGGTTTAACTCCACACACGAAGACGGAGGCTCCCAAGCGACACCTAACCAATCTAGGAGACACCACTCTCCAAAAGAGAATACATGTGGTAAGAATGATGAACTCCTTGCTCTTGTGATTCAAAAGATAGTCTCCTCAACTCACAATCACTCTCGCACAGATTTGGCTTGGTAGAAGAGGTTGATTGGGTGGAAAGAAACTTGGGGAGACTAGAAATCGAGATTCATATAGTTGGAGTGGAAGATCTTGATCTCAACACATGAGTAGGTGGTTCTCTCTCAGAAAATGGATGGGGCAAGTGTTGGTTTGTTCTGAGTGCTTCCTCTACGAATGAGAGGTAGGTGGAGGGGTATATATAGGCATCTCCAAAAATCCAAACTTTACAACATTATTTCCCAAGTCGGTGAAACCGAAGCAAAAACTCGGTTGCACCGACTAGTGCAAAATGTGGCAACTTTTGGCGTTTCGGTGAAACCGTTATATAATTCTTGGTGGATCCGATTTTGGCTGGCCTAGTCAATTTCTAGTTTCGGTGTCACCGATTCCTAAAACTCGTAAATTCCGATTCTTAGAAATTTAATACCCGAAATTTGGTCACTGATTTCGGTTTCACCGAAATCAAACTTGGTGCCACCGTGAAGCTAGGGTTTGGCTATGTATCTATCAAGGGTGAAACTTGGTAGGGCCGATTAGGAGATATTGGTGGCACCGAATTTGAGTGTTAGGGTTTAGACAGAGAATTTTTGTGGGAGAATTCATGAGTATATTTTATGGCTAACTCTAAGCACTTGAGCAACCAGATCATCATGGATACCTCATCCCCTTTTAATAATATTGGCTTTCCTATGGACTCAAATGTGATTTCTCATAAAATGCAAAATGTAGAGTCTTGAAGCTTGTTGCCAATTGATGATCCTTGCATCTAGGGGATCTCCACACAATCCTTTGCCAATCCATTCGTTGAACTTTTCCTGAAATATGCTTGATAAGATCATTAGTCCAATGAAATATATGTTGTTATTAATTACCAAAACCACCTTGGGAGAAGTTGTGCTTTCTGTAGGATCGAAAGTATGTCTAGAGGGGGGGGGGGTGATTAGACTACTTGACCAAATAAAAGTCTAACATTTTCCCAATTTTAGTTGTTTGCAGATTTTAGCAATTGAAGCAAGTCAAGTTCACCCTACACATGCAAGTCTAAGAGTATAGCGGCGGAAAGTAAAGACATGCAAATGTAAGAGGTTAGGGATTGGAAGATCAAATGCAATTTGGAGATGCGGAGATTTTTTCCCGTGGTTCCGATAGGTGGTGCTATCCTACGTCCACGTTTATGGAGACTTCAACCCACAGACACTACAAGAAATATGTCAACTTGTGACCTTCTGGCAGTGACCCTGGAAGAAATGGTCGTAAAACTACGACCATTTGAGACCAATTGGTCGTAAGCTGTTTGGGGGGCTCCAAACACTAAACCATAACGACCATTTTTGTGAGAAAGGTCGTAATTTCCTTACACGAAATGGTCGTAAAGCAGACAACACTGGTATGTTGCTTTATTTCTAGCTGATCACGACCAATATATATGGTCATAGCCTTGTAAATTGTGGTGCATTGCTATGACTAGGCGCCACCTCATCAGTTTTGCATATGTGTCATGTCCATGTGTAAATTGTTGCCCTAGGTTGTGAAGGAGCCTACATTTCTGTCATTCCCAAAATTCCTAAAAGATTCTCATAAATTCTTTAGATCATATCTTCTGCAAATATGTGAAAACCCTTCCTTGCCTAGTTCAAAAATAATTCTGGAATATTCATTTTCCTATTCTGTTCAGAACAACACTTTGTGAAGGAAGGGATATTTTTATTTTTTGGATTGCCATCAAAATTTTAGGGAACCCTTTTATATCCAAATAATTGCCTCATGACAAAATTCAGCTCCATTTTCCTATTAAATCTTCCTCAGCAAATTTCCAAAGTTTCTGTTCAGCTAGAAGCTTTGTGAAGTAAGTACTAGCTAGGAATCTCCTAATGAGCTGATTTTTTTCACATATTGTACATTCCCATATAATAGCTCTCCACAAAATTTGATTCCAATCTAATAATCCATGTGAGCTCACCATCCAATCTTTGTTTCTGGTAATATTTTCAATTTGTGAAGCAACTATATTTTATATTCCTTTATATTGCTGAAAAATTACCAGGACATGACCCTACCAATAGAACCTCCCTACACCAAATTTTATCAGATTTTAATGTAGCCAATTTTCCTCAATATTTTTCCTAATGTTTTGTTCAGTGGAGAGCATTGTGAAGGAAGTACCATTTGTATTTATCCAAATGGTATGAAATTTGTACAGTTCCTTCATATGCCCATATTACCATCCTCCTCCAAATTGCAGCTCAATCCATTCATCTATGTGGGCCCAGCATCAATTTCTATTTTCTGTCCAGAGAAGAGCATTGTGAAGTACCACTTTGTCATGTACAAATGGTATAAATTTTTTACAGTGCCTTCCTATGCCCAAATTACTATCCTCCACCAAATTGCAGCTCAATCCATTTATTCATTTGAGCCCAGCATCAACATTCATATTTCTGTCTAGTGTGGTATTTTGTAAAGCAAGTGTCACTTAGGCTCCTCCATTTGAGCTGAAAATTTGCCAAGACAGTCTCCTTAGTAGATGACCATCCTCAGCCAAAACCCAGGACCATTGGCCATGTTCATTTCCCTCACCGCTAATCAAACACTTGGCTGCTAATTCATGTTTGAGCTTGGTTTAGTCTCCTCATGAGATTCTTCTATTGTATTCTTATTCCTAGCACCTACTGGGGGAGTGCCCAACCCATCAGACATGCCTAGGCCGCCCAGAACGCGTGGCAACGCTAAGGTCACGTGGTGACCACGTGGCTGGCATGCCAGTTTGCGCGCTCTGGAGTTAGGGCCATCGTCTACCGTCCAAACCTCGATGTCTCGCCACCAAACCATGTATCTCTGATTAAATAGATGCTAATGTACCTAGAAATTATTTTTGGAAAAAATCATGAGCAAACTATAAGGCAGCTGCAGTTCAAATTTGACCGGCTTCCTGCTAAATGGGGGGAAATTTGTCTTTTTCACGAGAGGTGGTTCAAAGCTTTTGACACCAAACCATTTAGTCAATTGTACATTAAATATAACCTAATATTTTATAAAAATGATTTGGTCAAATTTTCCAACAAATATATGGTAGGTCCTTCACAAAAAACTCATTTTGGGCACTCAAAAAATGGAAAATGAATTTTCCATCCAAAGAAAATGAAAACTTCCTTAGACAACATTGTTTGTCATTCCAATATGCACCCTTGTGCACAATATGAGATCATTTGAGCAAACTATGCCATGAATTTGGCCATAAGATTCATCATTTGGCTTGAAAGCCATGAATCTTCACACATGATAGCTCATTTTTTAGAACACTTTTTAAAAATAATTGGCGTATTACAAGTTTATTATTTTTCCTGGTAACTTGGTCACATAAAATGACACAATGCGAAGGTTTTACAGTTTTTTGAATTTTTTTGAATTTTGCATGCCCATTTCAAAATGCGGTCAAAACGACGGGCATGCCCGTTCCTAGCTAGTGGTTGAATCTTGGAAAACTTTTGGTGTCTCTGTGATTAAATAGATACTTTTGTACCTAGAAATGATTTTTGAAAAAAATAAAAAGCAATCTATGAGGCAGTTGCAATTCAAATTTGACTCGGTTTCTACTGAATCGGGGGAAATTTGTCTTTTTCACGAGAGGTGGCTGAAAGCTTTTGACACCCAACCATTTAGTCAATTGTACATTAAATATGAGCTAATAGTTTAGAAAAATGATTCGGTCCAATTTTACAACAAATATATGGTAGGTCCTTCACAAAAAAATCATTTTGGGCACTCGAAAAATGGAAAATGAGTTTTCCGTCCAAAGAAAATGAAAACTTCCTTAGACAACATTGTTGGTCATCCAATATGCACCATTTTGCACAATATGTGATCAGTTGAGAAAACTATGCCATGAATGTGGCCATAAAATTGATCATTTGGCTTGAAAGCCATGAATCTTCACATATGATAGCTCATTTTTTAGAACACTTTTTAAAAATAATTGCCGTATTACAAGTTTATTATTTTTCCTGGTAACTTGGTAACATATAATGACACAATGCGAAGGTTTTACAATGTTTTGTTTTTTTTTGAATTTTGCACGGGCATGCCCGTTCCTAGCTAGTGGTTGAATCTTGGAAAACTTTTGGTGTTTCTGTGATGAAATAGATACTTTTGTACCGAGAAATGATTTTTGCAAAAAATTAAAAGCAATCTATGAGGCAGTTGCAGTTCAAATTTGACCCGGTTCCTGCTGAATCGGGGGAAATTTGTCTTTTTCACGAGAGGTGGCTCAAAGCTTTTGACACCCAACCATTTAGTCAATTGTACATTAAATATGACCTAGTATTTTAGAAAAATGATTCGGTCCAATTTTGCAACAAATATATGGTAGGTCCTTCACAAAAAACCTCATTTTTGGCACTCGAAAAATGGAAAATGAGTTTTCCGTCCAAAGAAAATGAAAACTTCCTTCGAAAACATTGTTTGTCATTCCAATATGCACCCTTGTGCACAATATGAGATCATTTGAGAAAACTATGCCATGAATGTGGCCATAAGATTGATCATTTGGCTTGAAAGCCATGAATCTTCACACATGATAGCTCATTTTTTAGAACGCTTTTTTAAAATAATTGTAGTATTACAAGTTTATTATTTTTCCTGGTAACTTGGTCACATATAATGACACAATGCGAAGGTTTTACAATTTTTTGATTTTTTTTTTAATTTTGCATGCCCATTTCAAAATGCGGTCAAAATGATATGGCATTCATACACAAATTCCTCCAAATTAGTTATTTTCTGTTTTAGAAGATCATACATAGATATGATATTCATCTGAGTTGAGCACATACAAATTAGCAACTTGTCTGCTTCTCCTGTTAACTCTTGCTATTGCATCGAGAAAGAACAATTCCTAGCCTCCTGTTAGTAAAATTCTAATCCTGTAGTGGTGCACTGCTCAACTATGTGGTAACACATTGATTGACCATGGATCAATCCAGACATAGAAACTTCAGTAGTTAGCGGTTGTAGAAGTCGAAAGATTTTTTATGTACAAATATAAATGGTATGATCAGGAGAAGTTACAGATTTCGTATGTAACACATAAAAATGATATGATCAGCCACGAACTGGTAGAAAATTATATCGATAACAAATTAGGCATTGTTAGTTCTTTGCAATAATGAACAAAGCACACTTATTAGAGGTCTCTAATGATTCTACCACAGATTAGAGGTCTCTAATGATTCCGAGGAGGAGAACTTACCGATCCATGTGAAAAAAAGTGCCACCAGAAATCACACTATAAATGTCAACTGGCATGACCGCTAGCCGCGTACGCTCAACGAATAACGACATCAATCTGTACTACAAGAAGGGAGAGGAAAAAATGAAGTGGTGATGGAGATGAATAGATCAGGGTGTTGAAATGACTTTGCACTTTATTTTTAGTCGATTACGACCAATTTTAAATGGTCATAACGTCGTACACACGTACTGCATTTTGATTGGGTCATAGCCATTTCACACGGATCATGCATCAAATACCGTTGGATGCTCCCGGATCCAACGGCTGCCCTCACCCCGTTCTGATCCATCCTTATCCCCTCTCGCCGAAAACCTCGAAAACCCTAGCCTGCGCCCTCTCCCCGATCCATCCCTCCCCTCGTCCTCCCATCGCGCCGACACCCACCCCGTCGCCTCCCATCCCACCCGCGACTCATTCCTCTCCTCGACGGACTCCCTCAGACCTCGCCCCACCCACATCGCCACCGCCGACCTCTCTCCCTCCCTCGCCTCGGACCACGCCGCCGGCGTCCCCCACCGCCTCCCCTCCCCTTCCCTCTCCCCGTCAGAGGAGAAGAGAAGAGAAGAGAAGAGGTGGATCGAGAACGGTGACGGCGGCGACCATGGCGCTCCCTCCCTCCCAGATCCGCGAGCGCCTCCATCAAGGTCAAGGGGTTCTTCGACCTGGGCCTCCACAGGGGACACGCTCGAGTGCTTCTGCTCGGCCGACGTCGTGGCCGTGTGTGAGGAGACGGCGGCCAGATCGAGCAGGAGGGCACGGTCGCGGGGAGATGGCCGTCTGCTTCTGCTCGGCCGTGCCCACGCCATGGAGGAGGACGAGGGGGAGGGCGAGGTTGAGATCCGCGACTGGGCGGGGATGCCGTCGGACGCGCTCTTCGCGGTGTTCGGGAAGCTGGACGTGGACGACATCCTGACGGGGGACGGGCGGGCATGCCGCGCGTGGCGGCGCTGGTCAGGCTCAAGGGGCGGCGGGGCGGATCAGGCGCCAGATCACGCCCGAGAGGCACTGGGCCTTCGCCTACGACATGCTGCAGCGGGTCTCCCGTAGCTTCGCGCTCGTCATCCAGCAGCTCGGACCCGAGCTCCGCAATGCCGTAAGCACGGACCTCCCCCTGCCCCCCTTCTCCGGAGCCCCTCCGATCCGAATCCCTGAATTCTCTAAGACACTCATGTTGCTCTGGTTGTGACTCTACAATTGTGCGTGTTCTACCTCGTGCTCCGGGCCCTGGACACCGTCGGTCAGTACCCTTGCTCCTGCTGCTCACTTCGCTTGTTTGAATTCGTTTTGGTAGAATCGGGATAGCTTTTGAGTTGTTCGGCTTTCTTTGGTTGGGGTCAAGTTATCACCGCTTTCCTTTTTAGTACGTAGTACCTACCACCATTTGCTCACTGTGTTTAGCCTGACTGCAGAGGACGACAACGAGCATCCCTAACGTTTGGTCACTTCTTCATAGCCTACTTCATAAAATGGTACCCAACCGTGAATTGCTTGGAAGTTGGAATATATCACATGAGTCTTGAGTGGTAGTCTTTGTGTGACTCGAACTTGATGTACCTTGCTAAATTCTGTCTACTCCGTAGCTTGGGACGTAAAGTATGTGGAGCAACCCACAAAAATGTGTATAGAGCAGCACACTGAAGGTTTGTTTTCCCAGAGGGAATTGGCCTGTTCCCACTAATCTCAAGTAAGATCGGGATTTCTGAGACTGGTCAGGAGGGCGGTATCATTGTGCTATTTTGATAGAATATAGGGACCGGTCGCTAAAACATACAAGGATAGGCGAGGCTCAGCATCGAGACTTTACATTAGAAAAGGCCATCTCGATTTTGTTCTTGGTTTCCAGCAAATTACTTGCTGTAAAGGTCCATAGAAAACCAAACAGTCACTATGACGGTTGAGTGCCATTTTTTCTGATAAAGATGTAGGTTAGCTCTGTCCCGATTGAGTGACTTCTATGTGTTCTTTTCTGTTGGTTTCTTCTCGTAAAGGTAGGCAGTTTCACTGCAAGATTGATGCATGATGGAATTTGGCATTTCTGACAATCCTGCCTTCGGTAGCTGCAGACTTCTCTGTTAATCTTGCAGTAACTGTTTTTGGTTCATGCATCTTCCAGTACCTTTCACTTGTACACAGTTCTCTCCTGCAATTAGATTGTCCAGAAACTTGCAACCTTGGAAACTTTCACAGTTTTATCCAACAATCCATCAGAATCTTTCCGAAATAACTCATGTACTTCAGAATGAACGTTTTAGTGTGCCTGCACTCTTCATGTAGTTAACTGCCATATTGAGTGGGCCCACCACCTGGGTTCAAATCAGGTTTTAGAGGAGCCCCTTGCTCGGTTTGGCCTATTTACCGCTGATATGGTGCTCTGCTCATGGGCACATCCAGCGAGGATCCAGATGTGGATTTGTTATGTGGATCCTTCGAATGTATTGTAGGAGATAGAGACATGTTTCATAGTAAATACAAATAATCTTAAAATGGAGTCACCTGCTGTCTGTTTCCTTCTTGACTGCTGTGTTGCAAACTGCCATATAGTTTTGTCGGTGTGAGTTGCAGATTGTCGGTGATTTGTTTCCCTGATGGATGCACTCCCTAACTCGCGCAGGTGCAGGTGCAGCTGCAGCTTCTAGACAGAGCCACCGTTTCGTCTTCTTCTTCCACTTCGATGCCTCCGGTCCTCTCTTCTTCCGCTCCGGCATGGCTGGTAAGCGACCGCTGCTCTCTCACGCCCATGATCTGCCATACTTGTTGAGCATGCCTGGTACAGTTTGCCGGCATGGCTGCTAAACCATGTGCTTGCCATACTTGTTGATTTCTAGTGTTCATGATGGATGGATGGTCTGTGGTGCCATGTATGTTGAGCTCCTCCATGTAGGATCAGAGCCCACTACTACTGGCAGCTAGATTTGTAGTTTTGTGATGCCAAGTGTTGCGCGGATGAAATCCGATTTACATGCAGCAGGGACAATAGAGCTCTTTTCACATAATATGCGTAGACAGAGGTACCTTTTAATGCTTTTTATATGACAAAATGTATTACCTCGACTTGTAAATACTCAAGTGAAGAAACCGCTCAAGACAGAACAATTGTCTATTGGCTCCTTTCATGATTGTGTATTGGATGTGCTTCCTTTCCAAAATGAGAGGAGAATCACTTCCTCTTGCTAGGAATTTTAGCTCGTTTCAGCACTTGGTAAGGTGATTTTTTCCAAAATGAGAGGAATTTTAGTTCAAGGTGTCCTCTGTACAGCTGAACAAGTTGTCCTGGTTCTAAGTTCTTTCTTTGTAGCACACTGTTCTGTGTCCTTATTGATGTTTGCTTCAGTTTTTTAGCATGCTTTAATCCAATTGTTTTGGAATCAAGATTAAATATCTATTAAGTGATTTCCGATTTACAGTCATGCTTCTATAGATTTACAATTTTATTTTTTCTATAAATTTACACTCATGCTTATATAGATTTACAGTTGTGTCTATGTAGTTAGTTTTCAGAGGTAGTGATATACTCCCTCTGTACCATAATATTTGTTGTTGGGGAGAACTAGACTAGTTCTCCCCAACAACAAATATTATCGTACAGAGGGAGTACATTTTTCTTCAACTTACATTAAGAAATGGATTTGCTTCATTGTCCAACAAGTAATTGATATGTATTGCACCTAACTTGAGTGAAAAATCTTATACAAGAAACATATTTTTGTCAAATTTATAATTGTTTCAGTTCATGTTTTTCAAAACACAAGTCCATTATTTTCCCTTGTAGGCCCATGTGCCACTGATATCGAATCAAACTCTTAGAAATAAGACTAACGTTTCATTTCATACAGAAATTTCTTCATGCATGTGTTTGAACTTTTGGACATTCTTGCCAATCTAATATTTTAACCACCTACAGGTCAACTTGATCAATCTTGACACCAACATCAGGAATCATCCGGGCGGCAGTGTCACCAGCGATTCGTCACTTCGAGATTATACATTGTGTTCACTCTTTTACAGTAGCTCGAGGCGTACTAAATAGAATGTAAAGATTGTAATATTGTAATAGTAGGCTTATTTAGCATTCTTGTTCTGTTTGAAATATTGATTATATGATTTGGAAACATGTGAAATGGAAACCTGGCTCATGGGACCCACTTATGAAAATAATCTGAGCAGTTTTGAAATTTCCATCATGTGGGCCCAATGTGTGAGACTATGACAAGTGGGACCTATCTTTTTTTGAGTAACACAAGTGGGACCTATCTAATTGGTGGGACCATCTCGAAAATATAACGGCCCAAACAATTTTAAATGCCCACAGCCCATAAATAAATAAAAGGATGAAATGTTGGGCTTGGCCCAAGTAGCTGACCAAAATTGGCAGGGAAAAATATATTATAAATGGGCTGAATTATTGGGCTCGGCCCATACAAACGGACGAACTGGACCGGGCTGATTTTAATCTACGACCAATTCATTTGGTCGCAATTTTGCCACGTCAGCTTGCCACGTTGGATCCGATGTGGCCTGGGCAGACAACCAGCGACCAAAATAATTGGTCATAGGACCAATGACCTTTTATTTTGGTCGTAACCTTCTACGACCATATCACAAAGAAGGTCGTTAAGTTTCATTAAAGACGGTCAGCTTTTGACCAACTGTTTTTGGTCACAAAAAGGTCGCAAATGAAAAACAATGACCATTCAGTGACCAATATTGATGGTCGCAAGTTAGCATATTTCTTGTAGTGAGAGGGTAACGGTCGCGAGAGTCCACGGAGGGCTCCACCCACGAAGGGTCCACGAAGTAGCAACCTCGTCTATTCCATGATGGCCTACGTCCACGGAGGACTAGCCTTACTCGGGGTAGATCTTCACGAAGTAGGCGATCTCCTTGCCCTTACAAACTCTTGGTTCTACTCCACAATCACGAAGATGGAGGCTCCCAAGCGACACCTAACCAATCTAGGAGGCACCACCCCCCAAAAGGTAATAGATGTGGTAGTATGATGAACTCCTTGCTCTTGTGCTTCAAAAGATAGTCTCCTCAACACTCAATCACTCTCTCATAGGTTTGACATGGGTAGAAGAGATTGATTGGATGCAAAGCAACTTAGGGAGGCTAGAAATCAAGATTCCATATGGTTGGAGTGAATGATCTTGACCTCAACACAAGGGTAGGTGGCTCTCTCTCAGAAAATTGGATATGACAAGTGGTTGTATGTTCTGAGTGCTTCTCTTGCGAGTGAGTGGTGGCGGAGGGGTATATATAGGCTTTTCCAAAAATCCAACCGTTACAACATTATTGACCAACTCGGTGAAACTGAAGTGAAACTCGGTGGCACCGACTTGTTCAAAATGTGGCAACTTTGGCGTTTTCAGTGAGACCGACATATGAATCTCGGTGGTACCGATATGGGTGACCTAGGCAGTTACCAATTCTCCGTGAGACCGATTCCTCAAACTCGGTGGGACCGATTTAGAGAAATGGGCTAACAGAAAGTTGGTCCAACTTCTCGGTGGTACCAATTCTCAAAACTCGGTGGGACCGAATTTAGAAAATGGCTAACCAAGAAGTTGGTCACTGTTTGGGATGTTGGTAGTACCGAGATGCTAGGGTTTGGTTTGGCTTCTGTCTTGGATAAACTCGGTGGATCCGAATGGGAATATTGGTGGTACCGAATTTTCACTTTAGGCTTTGGACAGAGGATATGTGTGGGAAAGTGGGTGAGTATTTTTGGTGGCTACCTCTAAGCACTTGAGCAACCAGATCATCATATTTAGCTCATCCCCTTTTAATAGTATTGGCTTTCCTATGGACTCAAAGTGATTTCTCACAAAATGTAAAATGTAGAGTCCTTGATCTTGAAGCATAGCCAATCCTATTACTTCCTTTCCTTGGTGAGGTTCTCCACACAATGTTTTAGCCAATCCATAATTGAACTTTTTTCCTGAGATACACTTAGTGGAAACATTAGTCCAATGAAATGTATGTTGTTATTAATTACCAAAACCACCTAGGGAGAAGTTGTGCTTTCACTTTCACATTGCTTCCCCACCAGAGGCACTGCGGTCCGTTTGACGTCCAAACACGGTGGCAGATGCGCAACCACTCCGTTGGCGCTCCGAGCAGCGGGACACACCATGGGGGTCGTCCGACAAAAACATGACGCGGCGTCCCCGTTGTGCGAGGCAGCGGGCGCGGGAGGTGGCGGAAGCCCTCGCGGCCGCGGTGGAGGTTGGCGAGGCGGAGTCGCACTCTCCGACACCCCGTATGGTGAACCACCGAGGGCGCCGCAACCGCGTCGTGATGGATGTCGGCTCCTCCCAGGAGGGATCCAACATCGATCTCACGTCCACCGGCACTGTCCGGGTTGCGGCCTCCGACGAGGAAGAGTAGGGCATGGGAGACGGCGGGAGCTCGACTCCTGTGAGCCGACTAGTGTCCCATGTCCTACTCCACCTCACCGGTGGCCGGACCAACACTACCGTAGAGTGTAGCGGCCGCCGTTCATAGGCACGGCGGAGGCAGACGGGCTCCACTTTATTATCGTCTTACGTTGCATGTAATAATATGGTTTGAAGTTTTAATTTAACGTATCCGATTACAGAATGCATTATTTAAGACGTGACCGATCACTGTCTACAGACACGGCCGGGCGCGTCCGTCCGTGGGTCTTTGAGGCGTTAGAGACCGCGGGTGTAGATGCTCTTAGTGCTATTTCTGCTGCTATTCTAGACGGCCACCATGTTTGGTCTGTACTTGGCCGGAGGCTGGTTTATCTTGTTGCTACACTAACTCTGTTTGTTGGATGAGCTTTATTTATAAAGTCAGATATACGTCTTTTCTCTAAAAAGCCAAAATTGACTGAAACTGATTTCTTGTTGGGTTGCTTGATTTATAGGCGGTCCTTTCTTTTCGTATTTCAACAACGTTTCTCTAAACTATTTGTTTTTTGATGTGGCTAGGTCTATGTCAACTAAAATTTAATCAAGTCTCAGTCAAATGACATAGTGTATAAGTACAAAATAAAAAAATTGAAAGAAAAAATTTGTAGGATCACAATGCAAGATCAAAGGCATATACCATCGACTGAGAGTCTAAGTCGATTTAGACTTAGCAAAACTGTGTGTTTTTACGGGTTTGCTAAAGAACAGTACCGGACAGGTCAAACGGACGTTCCCCACGCGCCGAGACGATGGATCAATCAAAGACGCGCGGAATGTGGGTACGTCACTCCAGCTGTAGAGCCCTGAGCCGGTGAAGTGCACCGAGGAAGCCGTTTTTACGTACGCGGGGCTCCGGCAGCGGCTATAGCAGCAGGCTCCCCCTTTCTGTTGCAGTTGGTAACGCGTGGTGCCGCTGGTGGCGGCAGCGGCAGATGGATAGGCACGCCTACGCCTACGCCGACGTACGTACGTTGCAGACTCGAAAGGATCCAAGCTAGTTTCTACTAGCGCTGCATGCTAATCTATACGTATACTCATCTAGCCATACATAGGGTCGCAACGGCAGGCAGGCCAGCTGGTGTGCAGCAGTGCAGCACCCTTGTTTTCCTCCGCCATGACACAAGCGTTTGCATACCCGCTTGAATGCGGGCGTTGATTTCCTGGATCCCTTCCTCGGTTACCATGCCCCGGCGGGAAACCGGCGACCCTTGCCTTGGACTCGCGCGCGACGTGGACACCGGCTTACGTGCATGCAAACAAAGGGTACCACATCACGAAGCTAGCTATCTGCAATCTAGCAAGTGCACTTGCTTGCGGTGAACGTGTGTTGCTTTTGCATGGTATATATAGCTGGCAAGCTGGCTAAGTATCTACTCATCCGGCTATAAAACGCACGTACCAGTGACATAAAGTATTCGGAGTTTTGTCAATGACAGCTGCCAGATGATACAAAATAAAAAAAAACTCAAATCATTGAATGGATAGCATTAACCACTCCTCTCTATACATGGACATAAATCACCTACTTCAACCGTTCTGTGACACGCCGTCATCTCTCTCTATATAAGGATATAAATCTCTACTCAGCCGATGGATCTACATAAGACTGCTGCACCTACTAAATTTCCAATTTCTGAGCATAAGGAGCCGCCTACCTCTGCATTTTCAGGCAACTGACTCTCAAAATGTGGGAAACAGTACCAAGTGAAATTTATCATATTGAAAATTAGCGAAAACCGTTTGCAATGCAAAATGGGCAAATTGTCAATTGAATAAAATGTAGTACTCTCTCCGTCCCATAATATAAGAGCGTTTTGACACTACACTGGTGTAAAAAAAAGCTCTTATATTATTAAACGGAGGGAGTACGTTATAAAATGATTCTTCGAACAACAGAAGGCATGAAGTTTCCCACCAGCCATTTTGTTTTAACCAAATTATTCTCTTTTGTGGTACTCCCTCCATTCCATAATACAATGCGTATAGTGTTTTTCCAAAAATCAACATTATACACTTCGACCATGTTTATAGACAAAAGTATGAGAATTTAAAGTACAAATGCATATCATTGGATACATTGTCAGTTATATTTTCATGTTGTATATTTGTGAAATTGTATATATAAATAGTTCTCTTTGTAAACTCACTCAAAGTTTGTTTAGTTTGACTTTTAAGAAAATATATACGCATTACATTACGAAACTGAGGGAGCAGTACAAAGAACCAAATTATGCGGGGAAGTTTTAGATGTCGCAAATGTCAGGGGATGGTATACGTACACTCCAACATTCTGTACCACTTACACGCATGTGCAAGTGTAATTAGCATGCTTACAATATATATGTTTAAGAAACTTGCACTCACGGCGTGGACCTGCTAAATATATAACCGCCGTATTGTGTCACGAAAAGTTAATTAACTGACGCATGTTTTTCTCCTTCTCTTCGACTAAACGTGGGAGATTCAAGGTAGCCTCTTGTGAGCTTATCGATGGTACTGACAGTTATACCTGCACCGGACAAGCACGATGGATGCGTGCACGTAAGTGATGAGCTGAAAAGTTAGAGTGGTGATCACGATCATAATGATCAGTCTATCTGATATAGTGATATACATGAATGTAGTACTACTTTTAATTAATTCGAGATAATGACTTGTAGATTCATTCCAGTGTATGTCTGCCCAGATCTCTACCGTACGACAAGGAAAGGTGATCAGCTAAATAACAAGGGACATGTGAGGCATCTGGGGAGGCCGGTGCACGTAATTTACAGTTAGTGATGTACTGCAAGGAAAAGGAATGTCAGAGAGAACGATGCAAAGCAAAGACAAAAATTCAAAGGCGCAGCCACGAGAACATTCTCCCGGGAGAAAAGATTCTAGTGTTTTAGACGTTAACAATTTTACACATGTGCATTTGGTTTACCTGTTATGCCTACAGCAATGGACTAGTTTCTGAATTCTCAGGTCCATGCCTTTAGTTTGCCTGTCATGTTTACCTGTGAGATGCACGCTTGCGCGTATTAGAAAAAATATATATAAACATTTGTTGTGGTCGATTTGGAGTACAAGGAAGAAAGCTTACTTTGGATATACCTCATGATCCGGTTGTTGTCAAATTGATTAGTCATTGGCTTCATATTTGGTCTATGCTGTTGGCACGGGGGGAAAAGTAAAATCTACTTTTGTGAGGAGCAGAGCTGTTTGAACAAGTGGCAAAGGAGGTTTTACACACAGCAAGGGATGTCGACCATGCAAGATTAATCTGTTGATACTGCTAAGCGAATTTAAGAAGATATTAGCCTTCCTAGTTGCCAATGGAGGTGATCGTATATGCTTTATGTCTGCAAGTGGTTTTCTCTTTTGTTCCTTTGCAGTATGTGGTGAGTGGAATTAGATGTTGTAGCTTTTGAGTGTTTGTTTTTGTGCACTTGATTCAACCTGCATTGTTGTTTTACATATAGAGTTTCCTGCAATCCATATCGTTCACTATATGGCCCGTAAGAAAAAGTGTAGTGAACTGTTGGTTTCTTATAACAGAAATCAGAGAAAATCCTCTTAAAATTTTAATTTTATTCATTTATATGACTTTTTTTGTTGATGCATGTATTTTAAATGTAAAAACAGGTTTTCTGCCTTCTGTGAGCAATAACAAGTTTAGTGCCTATTAAATATTTTGTAAGAAAGAGACAAAAGCTTTTCCTTTTAGTTCATTAACAAAATTCCTCAAAAAATAATTAACAAAGGGAAGACTTTACATGGACCTTATACACTCCAACGACCAATAGAAAGAACAACTCGATGAGGACAACAACAGTGCAAAAAAAAATGATTACTCCCTTAGCAGATCATGCTACTCAAGTGTTATACACCCGCCCGTCCTCAAAAAATTATTTCGTCCTTGATCTCAAGGCAATGGAGAAAGGTGGGATCCCAATTTGGTAGAAGACCCGATCATTTCTTTTATTCCACAAATTGCACGAGATGAGCCCGGCAATGGTCCCAAGGAACTGACAACACACAGTGGAGGGGCTGACCAGATTCGCCAACCGGTGGTTTACAGAGACTCCGGGTGTATAACATGAAGGCCAAGCTAAGAATTGGTCGCAAAATTCTGATGGTGAATCTACACTTGAAGAGTAGGTGTGATGCGCACTCTTGCTTGCACGTACATAGTTGGCAAGGACGATAGCAAGCAAACCGTGTTGTCGTAGCTGAATCACGATCCAAAGGCTGTCCTAGAGGGCTAGCCATATGAAGCACTTATGCCGAAGCAGGCAAAGTAGGAACTATCCATGGTGAGCTTCCAACGAAAGAAATTCACTGAGCCGTGTTGCATGTGGACCACACTTACCTCTTCCATAGTGAAGAGAATTCTTGAACACGCTCCACGATGAGAGTATGGCTTATCTCGATCGAATTGGCCCACTTGTTGCTCTCCAAAGCCTCTCTGACAATTGCTTTCTTCTTTCAGGACAATTCATAAATTTTTGGGGCCACATCCATTGGCCTCAGACCCTCGAACAAAGGCAATAACAGAAACTGGGGCTCCTCTATCACCCTCATTGCATGGTTGTCCAAATCAATCCACGTCCTAGAAGCATCGGTCCAGTCTAAACATAGACATGGTCTCCTAAGAGGTGGAGGCAAACTTGACTAAGTTCAGGATTCCAAGATCGTCAATCACTAGTAGAAAACAGGGCTTTGGTCCAGGCCAGAATATTGCATTAGTCCCAGTCGTGTTACGAACCGGGACTAATGGGTGCATCAGTCCCGGTTCGTAAGGCCAGGACGCCGGCCGGGCCTCGGCGGGCACCAGTCCCGGTTCGTCTGACCCCTTTAGTCCCGGTTCCAGACACGAACCGGGACTAAAGGTCCTCGCTCCTGGCGCAACCCCTTTAGTCCCGGTTGGTAGCTGGAACCGGGACGAAAGATATGTCTATATATATGCTTGCCCCTGCCCGCTCACTACTCTGTTTTTTGGCCGGCCGGCGTGTGGGAGGTGTGTGCTGCTCTGCTCTCACCTCCTATGCACACGAGGTGTTCGATGAAATGCCCGAGCCACGCTTAAGCTTTCTCCTCTCCAAGCTCGACCTCCAAGCTCCATTTTCCCCAAGATTTGTCTAGGTTTGGCGGTCCGTCACGTCCCGTCCCCGTCCTCATCGTCGTCGATCGCCTGCGCCGATCTCGTCGCCGGCACCACCGTGGTGAGCCTGTTGTTCTTATCTTCTATTTGAAAGAAAAAATACTTACTTGTATGATTTACATAGATACTTGTATAATTTTCTTACTTTTATTATTGTTTGTTATTATATAGTGCCATGGTCATGGCATCCGCCCACGTCGGCCCTCGTCCGGTCTATGATTCGGATGTGGTATATTATCTTTTATAACTATTTGTTTCATTTAGTGTTTATGACAATTGTGCCGACCAACGTGACATAGATGTGTTTATCTAGGAGGTATGTAAACCGGAAATTCCAACCGACCCTCTTGTCGAGAGGTTAAATTTAGTTGAAAAAGAAAACGAGGATTTGAAAGAAAAATTGAAAAGAATTGAGGAGGAGAAGATGAAATTGGAGTTGCATGTTGCCGATGTCGTCGATGACCACAAGATCAAGATGGATGCAATGCACTTGAAGATTAGAAAGATAAGAAAATATGCCATTGTTAATGAGGCTTGGTATCATTATGCTGTTGGATCAATTGTTACCTTAGTTGCGATTATGATCGCATTTGTTGTTGTATTTAAATGTTTTACATAGTTGTACGTTAGTTTCAATATATGTTTTAATTAGATGCTCTAGAGAGCTATATGTTGTTCTATGAGAACTATGTATGAACTTTATGTATATATTTTTTCAGTAATAACATTTGATCACTACTGTATTTTGGTTTTAATGTGATGATGAACTTGTATTAATTTGGTCACTTCTCTATTCATGATGTTCTGTAATGGTTTCGTCCGAAACCCTGAAATCCATGAAAAATAACAAATGAATTCAGAAAAGGATTGAAAAGTGATGATGTGGCTTTGAATGGTGCATATTGAATGCAGAAAAAGTCTTGAGTTAAAATATGTTTAAAAAAATGAAATCCCTTTGTAATAGACGAGTTTTCGTCCGAAACCCTGATACTTCGAAGGAAATTGTCCAGTTTGTACACGAAGTGCATCCAGTTTTTCCCGTAACCCTCTCAACTATTTAGCACATTGTATGTGGGTGAAATTATGATACCATGCCAACTTTCAACCATTTCATAGTTCATTTGCAGTGCTTTTCAATTTCAGGGTCATTTTAGCTCAAAATAAATCATGAAATGCATGAAAAATAGCAAATGAAGTCAGAAAATGGTTGAAAAGTGATGATGTGGCTTTGAATGGTTCATATTGAATGCAGAAAAAGTCTTGAGTTAAAATATGTTTAAAAAAATGAAATCCCTTTGTAATAGACGAGTTTTCGTCCGAAACCATCATTCTTCGAAGGAGATTGTCTAGTTTGTACACGAAGTACTTCCAGTTTTTCCCGTAACTCACTCAACTTTTTAGCACATGCTATGTGGGTGAAATTATGAAACCATGCCAACTTTCAACCATTTCAGAGTTCATTTGCAGTGCTTTTCAATTTCAGGGTCATTTTAGCTCAAAATAAATCATGAAATGCATGAAAAATAGCAAATGAAGTCAAAAAAGGGTTGAAAAGTGATGATGTGGCTTTGAATGGTGCATATTGAATGGAGAAAAAGTCTTGAGTTAAAATATGTTTAAAAAAATGAAATCCCTTTGTAATAGATGAGTTTTCATCCGAAACCCTGATACTTCGAAGGAGATTGTCCAGTTTGTACACGAAGTGCATCCAATTTTTCCCGTAACCCTCTCAACTTTTTAGCACATCCTATGTGGGTGAAATAATTATACCATGCCAACTTTCAACCATTTCAGAGTTCATTTGCAGTGCTTTTCAATTTCAGGGTCATTTTAGCTCAAAATAAATCATGAAATGCATGAAAAATAGCAAATGAAGTCAGAAAAGGGTTGAAAAGTGATGATGTGGCTTTGAATGGTGCATATTGAATGGAGAAAAAGTCTTGAGTTAAAATATGTTTAAAAAAATGAAATCCCTTTGTAATAGATGAGTTTTCGTCCGAAACCCTCATACTTCGAAGGAGATTGTCCAGTTTGTACACGAAGTGCATCCAGTTTTTCCAGTAACCCTCTCAACTTTTTAGCACATGCTATGTGGGTGAAATTATGATACCATACCAACCTTCAACCATTTCAGAGTTCATTTGCAGTGCTTTTCAATTTCAGGGTCATTTTAGCTCAAAATAAATCATGAAATGCATGAAAAATAGCAAATGAAGTCAGAAATGGTTAAAAAGTGACGATGTGGCTTTGAATGGTGCATATTGAATGCAGAAAAAGTCTTGAGTTAAAATATGTTTAAAAAATGAAATCCCTTTGTAATAGACGAGTTTTCGTCCGAAACCATCATACTTCGAAGGAGATTGTCCAGTTTGTACACGAAGAAGTACTTCCAGTTTTTCCCGTAACCCTATCAACTTTTTAGCACATGCTATGTGGGTGAAATTATGATACCATGCCAACTTTCAACCATTTCAGAGTTCATTTGCAGTGCTTTTCAATTTCAGGGTCATTTTAGCTCAAAATAAATCATGAAATGCATGAAAAATAGCAAATTTTTGTCAGAAAAGGGTTGAAAAGTGATGATGTGGCTTTGAATGGTGCATATTGAATGGAGAAAAAGTCTTGAGTTAAAATATGTTTAAAAAAATGAAATCCCTTTGTAATAGACGAGTTTTCGTCCGAAACCCTCATACTTCGAAGGAGATAGTCCAGTTTGTACACGAAGTGCATCAAGTTTTTCCCGTAACCCTCTCAACTTTTTAGCACATGCTATGTGGGTGAAATTATGACAGCATGCCAACCTTCAACCATTTCAGAGTTCATTTGCAGTGCTTTTCAATTTGAGGGTCATTTTAGCTCAAAATAAATCATGAAATGCATGAAAAATAGCAAACGAAGTCAGAAAAGGGTTGAAAAGTGATGATGTGGCTTTGAATGGTGCATATTGAATGCAGAAAAATTCTTGAGTTAAAATATGTTTAAAAAAATGAAATCCCTTTGTAATAACCGAGTTTTCGTCCGAAACAATCATACTTCGAAGGAGATTGTCCAGTTTGTACACGAAGTACTTCCAGTTTTTCCCGTAACCCTCTCAACTTTTTAGCACATGCTATGTGGGTGAAATTATGATACCATGCCAACTTTCAACCATTTCAGAGTTCATTTGCAGTGCTTTTCAATTTCAGGGTCATTTTAGCTCAAAATAAATCATGAAATGCATGAAAAATAGCAAATAAAGTCACAAAAGGGTTGAAAAGTGATGATGTGGCTTTGAATGGTGCATATTGAATGTAGAAAAAGTCTTGAGTTAAAATATGTTTAAAAAAATGAAATCCCTTTGTAATAGACGAGTTTTCTTCCGAAACCCTGATACTTCGAAGGAGATTGTCTAGTTTGTACACGAAGTGCATCCATTTTTTCCCGTAACCCTCTCAACTTTTTAGCACATGCTATGTGGGTGAAATTATGATACCATGCCAACTTTCAACCATTTCAGAGTTCATTTGCAGTGCTTTTCAACTTCAGGGTCATTTTAGCTCAAAATAAATCATGAAATGCATGAAAAATAGCGATTTTCGTCAGAAAAGGGTTGAAAAGTGATGATGTGGCTTTGAATGGTGCATATTGAATACATAAAAAGTCTTGAGATAAAATATGTTTAAAAAATGAAATCCCTTTGTAATAGACGAGTTTTCGTCCGAAACCATCATACTTCGAAGGAGATTGTCCAGTTTGTACACGAAGAAGTACTTCCAGTTTTTCCCGTAACCCTCTCAACTTTTTAGCACATGCTATGTGGGTGAAATTATGATACCATGCCAACTTTCAACCATTTCAGAGTTCATTTGCAGTGCTTTTCAATTTCAGGGTCATTTTAGCTCAAAATAAATCATGAAATGCATGAAAAATAGCAAATTTTCGTCAGAAAAGGGTTGAAAAGTGATGATGTGGCTTTCAATGGTGCATATTGAATGGAGAAAAAGTCTTGAGTTAAAATATGTTTAAAAAAATGAAATCCCTTTGTAATAGACGAGTTTTCGTCCGAAACCCTCATACTTCGAAGGAGATTGTCCAGTTTGTACACGAAGTGCATCAAGTTTTTCCCGTAACCCTCTCAACTTTTTAGCACATGCTATATGGGTGAAATTATGACAGCATGCCAACCTTCAACCATTTCAGAGTTCATTTGCAGTGCTTTTCAATTTGAGGGTCATTTTAGCTCAAAATAAATCATGAAATGCATGAAAAATAGCAAACGAAGTCAGAAAAGGGTTGAAAAGTGATGATGTGGCTTTGAATGGTGCATATTGAATGCAGAAAAAGTCTTGAGTTAAAATATGTTTAAAAAAATGAAATCCCTTTGTAATAGACGAGTTTTCGTCCGAAACCATCATACTTCGAAGGAGATTGTCCAGTTTGTACACGAAGTACTTCCAGTTTTTCCCGTAACCCTCTCAACTTTTTAGCACATGCTATGTGGGTGAAATTATGATACCATGCCAACTTTCAACCATTTCAGAGTTCATTTGCAGTGCTTTTTAATTTCAGGGTCATTTTAGCTCAAAATAAATCATGAAATGCATGAAAAATAGCAAATGAAGTCACAAAAGGGTTGAAAAGTGATGATGTGGCTTTGAATGGTGCATATTGAATGCAGAAAAAGTCTTGAGTTAAAATATGTTTAAAAAAATGAAATCCCTTTGTAATAGAATAGTTTTCATCCGAAACCCTGATACTTCGAAGGAGATTGTCCAGTTTGTACACGAAGTGCATCCATTTTTTCCCGTAATCCTCTCAACTTTTTAGCACATGCTATGTGGGTGAAATTATGATACCATGCCAACTTTCAACCATTTCAGAGTTCATTTGTAGTGCTTTTCAATTTCAGGGTCATTTTAGCTCAAAATAAATCATGAAATGCATGAAAAATAGCAAATTTTCGTTAGAAAAGGGTTGAAAAGTGATGATGTGGCTTTGAATGGTGCATATTGAATACATAAAAAGTCTTGAGTTAAAATATGTTTAAAAAAATGAAATCTCTTTGTAATAGACGAGTTTTCGTCCGAAACCCTCATACTTCGAAGGAGATTGTCTAGTTTGTACACGAAGTACTTCCAGTTTTTCCCGTAACCCTCTCAACTTTTTAGCACATGCTATGTGGGTGAAATTATGATACCATGCCAACTTTCAACCATTTCAGAGTTCATTTGCAGTGCTTTTCAATTTCAGGGTCATTTTAGCTCAAAATAAATCATGAAATGCATGAAAAATAGCAAATGAAGTCAGAAAAGGGTTGAAAAGTGATGATGTGGCTTTGAATGGTGCATATTGAATGCAGAAAAAGTCTTGAGTTAAAATATGTTTAAAAAATGAAATAATGGTGCATATTAACTCAAAAGTCTTAAAAAATGGTGCATATTAACTAAAATTATCAAAGTATTTATTTGTTTAAAAATTTAATAGTAAAATGAATTTTCATAAAGTATATTTTGTTACAAGCTTTAATAGAAACTAAAAAGCTTTTATAAAACTCTAATAGTAAAAGGAATCAACTAAAAAGAATCAATAAAAAATAAAACTTATGCAACTAAAATTATATAAAATTTATGCAACTAAAATTATATAACTAAAAATAACATATGCAAAAAATAACATTAAAATTTTAAAAACATAATATATGCAAAAAAAGACCCGCCTACTAGGCACCACGGCCTGCATACGACTAGAAACCCTACAAATGGGCCAAGATGCAGGCCCGCAGTGCTAGCAGGCCCAACAGGGCGTGAGATAGGCATGTACTGCCCGCATTAGAGAGGAGCTAGAGAGGGCAACGGCAGCAGGGCTTATAAACCACTCCGAGCCCCTCTCGACTAGCGAGGTGGGACTAAACTTTTGGCTGCGGGAAGCACAACCCTTTAGTCCCGGTTGGTGGCTCCAACCGGGACTAATGCCCCCCTTCAGTCCCGGTTGGAGCCACCAACCAGGACTAAAGTGTTGGGGAACGGAGCATGAATTTCAAAAATTTCCTACGCTCACGCAAGATCTATCCATGGAGATGCATCGCTACGAGAGGGGAGAGTGTGTCTACGTACCCTCGTAGACCGTTTAGCGGAAGCGTCTCACAACGCGGTTGATGTAGTCGAACAATCCTTCGAGCTCCACCGATCGAGTACCGAACGTACGGCACCTCCGAGTTCTACACACGTGCAGCTCGGTGACGATCCTCGCCTTCTTGATCCAGCAAGACGTCGAGGAAGTAGATGAGTTCCGTCAGCACGACGGCGTGGCGACGGTGACGGTGAAGTGATTCCGGCAGGGCTTCGCCTAAGCTCTCCGAAAATATGACCGAGGTGGAAAACGGAGATCGGGGCACCGCACACGGCTATGGGACAATTGTGTGTTTTGGGGTGCCCCCTTGCCCCCGTATATAAAGGATGAGAGGGAGGAGGCCGGCCCCCTAGGGGTGCACCAAGTGTGGGGAGTCCTACTAGGACTCCTTAGTCCTAGTAGGATTCCACCTCCCATACGGAGTAGGAAAGGGGGAAGGGAGAGGGAAAGGAAAGAGGGGGCTGCGCCCCCTCCCCTAGTCCAATTCGGTTTGGGCAAGGGGGGGCACGCGCCTCCTCACGTGGCCTGCCTCTCCTTTTCCCGTATGGCCCAATAAGGCCCATTACTTCTCCCGGTGAATTCCCGTAACTCCCCGGTACTCCGAAAAATACTCGAATCACTCGGAACCTTTCCGACGTCCGAATATAGCCTTCCAATATATGAATATTTACCTCTCGGACATTCCGAGACTCCTCGTCATGTCCGTGATCTCATCCGGGACTCCGAACAACATTCGGTCACCAATGACATAACTCATATAATACTATATCGTCATCGAACCTTAAGTGTGTGGACCCTACGGGTTCGGGAATGATGTAGACATGACCGAGATGACTCTCTGGTCAATAACCAACAGCGGAACCTGGATCCTCATATTAGTTCCTACATATTCCACGAAGATCTTTATCGGTGAACCTCATATGTCAACATACGTTGTTCCCTTTGTCCGGCGGTATGTTACTTGCCCGAGATTCGATTGTCGGTATCTAATACCTAGTTCAATCTCGTTACCGGCAAGTCTCTTTACTCGTTCCGTAATACATCATCTTGCAACTAACTCTTTAGTCACGGTGCTTGCAAGGCTTCTGTGATGCTGTATTACCGAGAGGGCCCAGAGATACCTCTCCGATAGTCGGAGTGACAAATCCCAATCTCGATCCATGCCAACTCAACAAACACTTTCGGAGATACCTGTAGTGCACCTTTATAATCACCCAGTAACGTTGTGACGTTTGATACACCCAAAGTATTCCTACGGTATCCGGGAGTTGCATGATCTCATGGTCAGAGGAACGTGTATTTGACATAGTGAAAGCAATAGCAATAAACTGAACGATCATTTGCTATGCTAACGGTTGGGTCATGTCCATCACATCATTCTCCTAATGATGTGATCCCGTTATCAAATGACAACTCATGTCCATGGTCAGGAAACCTTGACCATCTTTTGATCAACGAGCTAGTCTAGTAGAGGCATACGAGGGACATAGTATTTGTCTATTATCCACACATGTATTTAGTTTCCGGTCAATACAATTCTAGCATGAATAATAAACTATTATCATGAACGGGGAAATATGATAATAACTAATTTATTATTGCCTCTAGGGCATATTTCCAACATAAAGGTCTCTGCTTCCCGCCCTTTGGGCTGCTGAAATTTACCTATAGTCCCGGTTGGTGTCTCCAACCGGGACTAAAGGGGGGGCATTAGTCCCGGTTGTAGCCACCAACCGGGACTAAAGGGGGGCTATATAAGCGGGACTTAGCAATTTTTCCAATCCATCTGCAGTTTCTTCTCTCCTCTCCCCCGACGGCGCCGACGACGACATCGACGCCGCCAGGCTGCCGGACTTGGCGTCGCCCTCGCCGACGCCCTGCCGTCCCCGAGCCCGCTGACCGTCGCAGGCGCCGGACCTCCTCGCGCGCTCTCCGCCCCGTCGCCGCGTGCCCCCGAGCCGGCCCTCGTCGACGTCGCCGGCCTCCAGCTCCATCGCCGCGCCCCTAGTGAGCTACCCCCTTTCCCAAGGCCTCCGCTGCCGCCGCCGCCGCCGCCCTGCGCTGCCGCCGCCATTGGCACTATATTTGTGTATGGCACTATATTTTTTTAATGTATGTATGTATGTTCATGTATGTATGTATGTATATGTTCTGTATATGTATGGCACTATTTGTTTTTTCATGTTTGTATGTATGTATATGTTCATGTATATGTATATGTATGGCACTATATGTGTATGAAGATGGCAATGGGCCCCGAAACCCGGGTCCCACGTGGGTTTTTACCCTATTAGGGGACGGGGATGGGCGCCTTTTTAACCTCGTGGGGCTGTCGTTGGGTAAAGTATAAAACCCGACACGTTTCGCGGGTTCAAACCCGTTTCAGTAATACCCGAACCCGAAACCCGCCATCCCCGTCAAAATACTACGCCCGATCTCGCCTTCACTAAACCTAGCAATCCCATTGCCGACGCCTGATCTCGCCTCCCGCAGCCTTCATCTCGCGATTTTGTGTTGCTACAATGTTTGTTTCAATGTGATGGTTTCCCCGTGGGTTCCCCGGATGTTATCCCCCTTCACCTATATAGTGTAGTGCCACGTTAGAACACCCCTAACTCTATCGGGAATTCAACATATCCCCAATAACTTCGACATGAGGGGGGGGGGTCCGCAAGTTTCTATATGGAGGGAATGATTTTTGAAAACAGAGAACTATTTTTTAAATAGAGGAAACTCTGTCAAGTGTTGTATTTTGGTGACAAATATACTTCTTTTTTGGTTTATGTGATAGCTAGTTTGAAGTGTCAATGCTTTATGTGCAGAAGCTATGGATCACAGAGACTTAGAAAAAGAAGACTTGTTGGGGGATATAATCCGCGACGGAGGTGATGATAATATCTTGTCGTGGCTCAACGACAACGATGGTGATAGAAGAGAGGATGACGGCTCCGGTGATCCAATGGAGGAGGAAGGAGATCATGACGGCTCCGATGATGGAATGGAGGAGGAAGGAGATCATGACGGCTCCGGTGATCGAATGGAGAAGGGAGCCTTAACTTTTCAAAGTCCGGTGAGCTATTAATTAAGCCTCTGTTGACTAGATGCATTAATTGTTTTGTATGTACATATATTAACGCTTCTTTCTTCTTTTAGCCCTCTGGATCGAGCCAAACTTCGGTAAGGAGACGAGGCCCGAAGAAAAAGTTGGACCCGGATGAAAGGTTCACGATCGAAGAAGTCTCTCCAGAAGGCCAACCGATTGCTCCCAAGCGGACCAAGGACAAATTTATACATCAGTGCGGAGTTGTTGTTAGGGACAGCGTCCCGATCAGCATCCAAGAATGGAATAAGAAGAAGGACCTTGAAGCTCCTTATGTCAACGATAGACTGAAAGATGATCTTTGGAACTCGATGTTGAGAAATTTCAGCCTACCGCCAGAGGAGGATCCGAATAACCCAGTTATACAGCGAAAGGTCAAGGCATTTGCTCTTAAGAAAATGCAGAACTATTCAAGAACTGGAAGAAACTATTGAACAAAAAGTTTGTCGAGAAAGACGAGACTCCAGAGTTCAAAGGTCAATACTTCAAGATAAAAGATCACTGGCCCGCATTTGTGGCCTACAAGAAATCGGAGAAGGCCAAGCAGAGGTCACTTATAAATAAGAAAAATGCTGCAAAGAAGCAGTATCACCATGTTACGGGGTCAGGTGGCTACAGCAAAGCCCGACCTACGTGGGACAAAGCTGAGCCAGACCTGCTTGCTAAAAATGTCCAACTAGCGACTTTGCACTGGCCAGATCGTGCAAGGACTTGGTTCTTCGAGGTTGGGGGAACTTTGGACCCAGTCACAGGGAAGTGTGTCTGGACGAAAGCTCAACTTCAAACACCCGTCACAAAGCTTGAGGAAGTAATCAAGGAAGCGCTGGAAGGGAGGTTCGTTCCCGACAGAGAGAAGGACGAGCTGTCAGCGGCCCTCGGGAATCCTGAACACCCTGGACGAACACGAGGCACATCAGGCTCCGTTCCGTGGAAGGTTGGGTTTCCCGACAGCACTGGTTACAGAAGCCGACAGAGAAAGAAAAAAGAGGAAGCAAGCAAAATGCAGAAGATCAATGAAAGATTAGCGAAACTAGAGGCACTTGAGAGCCAGCGAGCTACCGGCCAACCATCTCAGCGGCACGAAGATCCTTCATTGGAGACTACCCACGATGCTACCCCACCATCTCAGCGGAGAAGCGGCGTGGCTTCCACGCAACTCGTTCATCCTGATAGCACGGCTCCTCGCTACCCCGTGGATGGTATCACGGATAATGAACATTGTGTGCTAATGCCGAAATGCCATAACCTGACCTTGAAGGCGGCGGTCGGCTATGTCTTACCTCCTCGACCTGATGCAACTTTCCATTGCACTCCGGTTCCAGCTGGCTTTGCTATTGTCGGGGTGGATGAAATAATGGACGGATTTGATGGGCTGGAGCTTAAGTATGCTACAGGTGAAGGGGAGATTCTTCTTCGATATGCCTTAAGGACTACCTGTCTATGGAGAAAGGAACACATCGTGCTTCCATACTGGACGCCGCCTCAGCAGACTCAGCCGGAGGTGGCCCCGGTGCCTGAGTCGTCTCCGGTGCATCAACCATCTCCAGTGCGTCAACCGTCTCCGGTGCGTCAGTCGTCTCCGCTGCCTGAGTCGTCTCCGGCGCGTCAGCCGTCTCCGCCGCCTCAGCGGACTCCGACGGAGAAGGCCCCTCAGCAGAATCCTCCTCCGCCTCAGTTGTCTCCGCCGCGTCATCGGACTCTGCCTCCTCCGCCGCCTCAACAACATCGGAAGAGACCCGCCGCCGCTCCGGCGGCTAGCAGCAGTACGAAAACGAGGAGATTCAGAGCAGGCCCAAGCCTTAAGGTTCCTCCCAAGTTACCATACGAGTTGACTGAGGAGGAAAACAACAAGATCGTGGATGCCAAAGTGAAACGTCAGCTTGCACCGAAACGCCCACCTCCAGAGGAGAAAATAGATCCGGTGAAAGCGAAGCGAACTCTGGCTGCCCTTAGGCGACCACCACCGCCATCAAACTATGACCGTTGTATTCAAAAGACATAGGATCAAGCGAGGCGGTCGGGAAGCTTAAGTAGAAGTGGCGCAAGAAGTGGGAAAACAATTCCCCAGCTCGGCGAACAAGAACTGCAATCGTGCCCTCCGCTCAAGGTGGTTACCGATATCGCTAATGATCCAGAGAAAGCGGCCGGTGGTCTTGCTATCACTACTGGTGATTACTTACCCGATTCAGTACAGTTTGAAAAGGCTGAGGTAGTACCATCCTTAAGATTCGAGCACGGGAAGCCTCTCGTCACACGTGAGGAGCTCAAGGGTCTACCAACGAGGATGCGACATTTGCATGAATGGTACTTGAAAGCCTGCAAGGACGGGACCAACAATATCTTGGTGGGAATAAAAAATGAGCACTTCTTCAATGGAGACCAGGTGTTGTTCGTTGAATTTGAAGAAATTTTTCAGTTATACAACCAAAAGGAGCTCGACAAAACTATCGTCAGTTCCTATTGTCTGTAAGTATTTTTTCTGTAATTAAGTCTCTAGCTCAGCTCGTTCATTGCATGTATTAATTATCCTCACACTATATTATGCAGAATGAAGATCCTCGAATGCAAACAACTACAAATCTATGACATTGGGTTCATTGACCCAAATTTCATAAATGAACATACGTTAAAAAAAATCCCGATGATACAGAGAAAAATTTGCTAGATGCGTTACTTGGACAACAAACCAGAAGGGAAATACTATTTCCTTACAACTTCAAGTGAGTGTTACTATTTTGTGCACATTCTGTTTCGCTTACTCGAGGTTTAGTGCAATTAATGAGTTATGCATGCACAGTTTCCACTTTATTCTGCTAGACATTCAGCTTGAAGAGGGAAAAGTAACTGTCTTGGACTCGAGACGTAAAGACCCTAAGGAGTGGACGAACATGAGTCAAATGCTTCAGAAGTAAGTTCAATCATTATCGCACCATATCGGCAACTTTCGTTCATTTCCTGATATCAAGTAATCATTTTCTTTGTTGGGCAGGGTTTGGAAAAAGTTCACCAAACAGGTTAAGGGTGCCAGCTGGAAAAAAGAGCTGCAATTTTTACACCCCAAAGTAAGTACTACTCTAGTACCGCGCATCTCTCATGCATTGATTCAAGTTTCAATACCATTATCATGCTTGATTATCATTTTGATTGAACTCTATTCTCGTAAAGTGCTTGTGGCAGGCACTCGGGACTAATTTATGTGCATACTACGTTTGCGAGTTCATTCGCCACTCGACCTCTGAGCGGGGCCGGGGCATATCTTTAGAACAATTTGAAGTACGTAAACAATATTCACATTTTTATTTTATTACCATCAATTGTGTTGAGTTTTATTGACCCCCTTCTTTAAATTAGATCTGGCAGAAGCGGGACGAACTCCTACCAACTGATCGCGTACGAGCAATTCAAGAGGAATTGGCGGGATTCTTTGTTGAGCATGTCATACCTAAAGACGGAGAATGCCATAAGGATTTCGAATGCGATGTTGGTAATTGACATTAGGATCGTAAGAGATGTTATATTGTATATATGCATGAACGTGTACTATATGTAATAGCGTCGAATAGATTTACGAAAACTTGTTGCATATTGTTCGACCAAGCACGGAGAAAGAGAGGTCACTTCTCTCTATATATTGATCATGACGATGTTGTGTAATGGTTCCTTCATTGCTATATGTAGTAGCTAGCGTCGAGTTGAATGAAAAGCGTAAAATAAAAATGGTAAACACAAAAATAAAAGGGGGAAACACAATAGGAAAACCCCTAAACCCCTCCTTTCAAAAAAAAAAACCCAGCGCCTGGCAGCTGCTGACGCGTGGCTGCCTTTTAGTCCCGGTCGGTGTTACCAACCGGGACTAAAGGTCCTCCTGCCTGGGCGCCCCAGGGCGGCCACGTGGAGCTCCTTTAGTCCCGGTTCGTAAGCCAACCGGGACTAAAAATGATGGGCATTAGTCCCGATCGTTTTGTCCCGGTTGCAGAACCGGGACTAAAGGCCCTCTGGAACCGGGACTGATACCCTGTTTTCTACTAGTGAATCTCCATGGGCCAGCATACCATGTCCCGGTTAACCTTGCATCTGTTGTCTGAAATCTTGTAGGACGTGGCCCAAAGATAAGCATGTAGAAGCTTGTTCATCGGAGCATCCAAGGGCGTAAGGTAGTAAATGGCTAGGGTGGAGAGCACCAACTTGATGAACACCTCCTTCCAACCACGGTGAGGTGCCTACCGCTCCAAGGCTTCAAGTTATTGGCCTCTTTCTTCCCCAGTGCGCTTAAAGTAATGGAGTCTTAGGCGGGTTGTGAAAAGCGGGAGGCCAAGATAGTTCATCATTATGGTTTTTGAAATATTTTCTCACAAGGCAATGCATATATATTTTTTGTGCCATGAAATAAATAAGAAGCATATATAAAGTTCAAATGTTTACGTGGTGATTATTCTTGGATTTTCTTGCTAGTTATATATATTTTATAAAAAAAATATACTTTTCATTTAGTAGAATGTCCATGTACTTGGGAGGCATCTTGGCTCTCTCTTACTAGTTGAGCTATTTCGTCTTGGGAAGCAAAATGTTTCAAAAGCCTTTGTCCCCTGATTTACATGCTCATTTGGTTTTATTCATGTCCAGTGGGCAATTAATATATTATGTTTTAGTAAAGCATCTTGTGGCGCAACTTAGGGCATGTATGATGGGCTTACCTTAACAATGCCACATAGGATAAATGCTAATGTGAAGCAGAGAGAAATCATAAAAAATGTTTTCCTTCTCTTAACTAAGAGATGTTTTCTTGGCATGATATCTCTCATCACATATTTAGATATTTGCACCACCTCTTTTCCCCTAAAAAATAATGCTCATCTGCACTATCTCTAATTTCGAAGGTGGAACTATGGAAGCAATGAACAGTAACAAGTAATGCAACATATTACTAATGATGTGGCCCGGATCAAACCTTATGGGATATACTGCTGGATCCATAGTTGGAACTTTTGATCTTTCTAACAAAATTAATAGATGAAACCTAAACGATTTGGTGCGGTAATGCATGATGCTTAGACTGTTGACCATAAGGGTTAGCTGGAAGCTTATAGCTCAAGAGTGTATGATGCTTGTGCTATTAACTAATTAGCAGAGTATCATTTGTTTAGCGAATTAGCTGCCTTTTACCACTTTATCTATATCAGCTAAAGAGCAAAGAATAAAAAGGCTGATCGAGTGGTGCCCAATAACAAGTACACGTTTGATTGGATTTTTAAGCAATCTCTATTTTATACTATCATATTTTAAGGTGAGAAGAGAATATATAAATGATAACTAATTCTTTTTCAATATGGACCGTGTAACAGACATATTCTGCTTCCTAAAAAATGTGACAGTTCCTCAAATATGAATTTTAAAACCATAGTGTAAGTATTTGATACATAAAGAAGTGAAAGCAAGAAAGAACTATAAAATTATAACGTGCATGCACTTTTCGGGTGTTAATTACCACTTTGTTCTCTTCTTGTTTGTTTGCTTTAGGAGGGAACAATCATTAATAAAGTAGCTTTCTTCTTTGGCCATACCTCAAGATTAGCATTTAATTATGATAATTAAGAACCAAAATGTTACTTGCTGGAACTAAAATAGACTTTCAGCACCACCTCACATGATCTCCACTTGAGGGAATTAATGTTGGAACAGAACATGATATACCTATTTATTTGGGTTTGTTAGAGACACATGTACGGGTAGATCAGCAATTTGATTAACCAAATACAAGTTACCTGCCAAAAATACGTATGATTATGTTTTTTTCCAAAAATGAAAATGAAATACTTTTTTAGTTCTATAATACGTAATTTTAGTTAGCTAAACCGGTGATCCAAATCCTACCAAAACAAAACTGATGATCTACAAATGCATGCGTACCCTATAAACTAAAAGTACGATGGTACCTTACATAACTTGAGATCCGCACGACTCCATTATGCATATGCCTCAATATTCCCTCAATAAATGACACGTTCTACCAAAATGGTAGCATTGGACAAAACACTTTTAAGTGCAAGTTTGTTTCATTGGGTAAGCGACCGATATTTTCCATCGACATGTTACAAAGGTTAGATACTATTTGCCAACGAGTTGTAAAACTTATCAAATAGTTTGTAGCGTTCATCTCTCCAATCTGACGAGATATCATAGGTAAGTTTCAGTGCAAGTTTGTTGGCCTTTTCTTTCCACCACAAGTGTAGTTTTTATTGTCGTCGTCACCACATCACCGTATCAATCGAGTTTCATTTTCTAGCTTTAAATGTTTCACACTTTCCACAGGTTTTACTCCATTTAAGAGAAATTCCTCCATTTTACTCCATTTAATCAACTCTTCCCCACTTTTTACTCCTTTTCATTTTATGTCGACTTGACAAATCGAGCCAACATATTAGTGCTTAGTTTTGGGTGCCACATAGATGGGTTTGTTCATTGTTGGTCCACAGCTTATTGCTGGGAGCGTTGTCGTCCTCCTTGGAGGCGTCCCCGTCCTTGTCGATCACATGTCGCGGTCGCCTCTGTCAATGACAATGCAAGTCAAGTCACGGGTGTGTCCTCCCTGGAATTGTTCCCTGATGACACGCTCATTGTAAGATTGCTCATCGATGCCATCATCCACCCATTGCTGAGGCAGATCTCCCCCGAAGAGAATGATTAGGGTCGTCTTGCAGGATGGCAAGGTCCACCAGGGTTCAGCGCGGTGGACATGAAACAACAACTTCTGGTACCAATCTCAATCAAACTTCGACATCTTCCCTTTACTCTTCCTGGTAGTGTGTACTGTGGCGTGAATCCAGCTAACATCCGTATGCATGATCTAAAACGTCTGATATTGTTTACGAAAGGAGTACATTTTTGCTCTCTTTTATGAATAATCGCAGATATCTACCGGAATCTGCAGCACAACGACATAAGCACTCAGCTAGCCAAGTGCAAATCAAGCACAACAACAGAAGCACTCAGCTACAGGCCTCTTTAATTTTGTTTTGATTATGGGTACCCATCCGCAAAAAGATGTGGACCTCAAGTTTGGTTTTGCTTTCTTTCGTACAACTATCTATATAACACGCGAGATAAGCATTGATACATGGGTCCGCGTTGTTAAAACTACAAAACGAACTAGGGGTAGAAACTAGCAAATATACTATAACACTAATCTCCCTAAAATTGGAGAGCCCACATTCAATTGAGGTCTCCAATTGACATTGTGGCACCCGATTTTGACCTGGTCAACAATTTCTCAAAGCTCTCTTATTTAATTATTTTATTTATACCTCTATAACATTATACCCCTTAGTTTTAAAGAGTCAACATTCAATTGAGGTCTCCAAGACTTCAATTAAAATTGGGTCACCCGATTTTGACTGGGTCAACAATTTCTCAACACTCACTCGTTCAATTCTTTAGACAAATATAATATGCTTCCTAATGGGTTTGGTTTACGATTTTGAACGAACCAACAGTTTTTCAAATCAATCAATAGCAACCGACCTATAAAAACACATCAATCACGCCCATGCCGTCGACGTAGAAATTTTCCCACATATATAAGGTTGGTTAGCATATAATATAGAATCACACCACGAAAGGCCCATCAAATTACCGAATTATAAGTAAAAATAAAACACTATGTCATCTCCCCCACACATCAAACGGAATATTTCATTAGTTTCAAAATATACGGGGTATTAGTTTTTTGAAAAGTCAAATTCTTCGACTTTGACCAAGTTGAGATAAAAAATATCGGCATCCACAATATTAAATAAAAAATACGAAAATTCATTTAACGATGAATCTAATCACAACAATTTGATATTATGAATTTATATATATTTGTTTACAAATTTAATCAAATTTAAAAGGTTTGAAATTTTAAAAAAGTAATACACATTGTGTTTTGAAACAATGTGATTAGTTTTTTTTTAATCTAACAGCGCAACAAAGCGCGCCCAGTCCTTCTAGTGATTGGTTAAATGGAGTAAAATGAAGGATTTTCTCTTAAATGGGGTAAGTGTTGTAAACATGTGAAACTTAGGGGGTAAAGAAAATAAAATTACCTCTAACATTTATTAGTCACCTCCCCATCCATCCTTGGTTACACTTGGTCCTTTAACCACGGCCACTGCAAAGATGATGTCCTAGAGGACGTGCAACCAAACATGTGTAATTAACTTCAAATTCATCTTTATAAAAAACTACACATCTTGGAGATTGCAATCACATATAAAATCCTATGTATTTAAAAAATGAAGTGGGCAAATATATTCCTTGTACTATATATAAAACCAATACAAGATACTTATAAACTTCCATCATGTACGCCTCTTCTCATAAAGGCAGGCAACCAAAGGAGGTCCTATTTGATTAGCTATTGCCAAATGATGCAAAGAGAGAACAAGGGCACAAACAATGACGTACTGGGTGTACATGGATTATCGTGATGATTACATATAGAAAAAAAATCAAGCTTTGCGTGTTTGGGTCCATTCTCAAGCAAGAACATGATTCTAAGACGATCGATTGGAAACGAAGATCTATCAATGGGTACTGCTTGTTCTCATGGCCATCCATCCAGCCACGTAGGCATGCATTAATTTGGCAGCTTCAATTGATTTTCTAGGCTAAGTTGCTGGCAGCCTCTCCTTGATTTTTCAATCATCATCTACATATAGTTTACTGCTGATAGTTTAGGCATCCACTAAGCTGCTGGTACATTCACAAAGGCACTAAGATATTTTTTAATATGGAGTGTCTTGCCCGAAAGAATGATATCTATGCCAGGGTGTTATTATATGCAATATGAGCATCAGAAATATCCTCTTAGGTATTATGTTTAGTGGTGTTTTGCCAAGATCCTGTTTTCTGTAGAAGTTGTGTCTGCCCGACAACTGATCGGTGGCCATCCAAACTGGTGGCACCCCATCGCCGGCGGGGTGGAGCATAGGCCGCACCAGAACGTCCCACTCCTTAAAAAAAATCCACTAGTCCGTTTACGTTCAGCCAGCAACTTAGGGCATCTAGCTGAATGCACTTACGTGCATCTGGCACTGGCCACCACCTACGTACACACACTCGCAACCATCTTTTCAGTCACCCGATACCGTTATCGATCCTGTCGACCGTGACGTGGTAATCGACTGCGATCAACTTTAATCGGCTGGCTGTCGACCCTTTGACGAAAGGGTTGGTTGTAGTACCGATCACCCGATGCCATTAGCAGGCCGATCAGCGCATCAAATCGGGATTCCACACATGCAATTATGCATGCATGGCGAGTTACCGGCCCTGTGACGGACACGTAGCTCCAGGTCGTCCCGTGGACGACGCGGATCGCCCAGATGGACGTAAAGGAAGAGGCAGCGAGCGGTAGATTGAACCGCTGGTCATCCACACATGTACACATAGATGCAGTGGAGGACCTGGAACTGGGCCAGGGCCCAGGCAGCCTTCGTATACTGTAGCACCGAGCTACAGTAAATGCTACAGTATACGAAGGGATTGGGCCGCACGCCCCCAGGCCGCCGCCTGGGCTGCCTGGGCCCAAATCCGCCCATGCATAGATGGATAGGCTTTCTGTCCAAAGCGGCAAAGCAGAGCAGGTGGTATATATGGCGCGATCGCGCTGCACTGGAGCCGGGCAGAACAGGTGTGCGGCTGCTGGCCCGTCGGCGAAAAAGATGACGACGCATGCATCGCCCATGCATGTGGGAGCGAGCTGGCCGCCAGCCGGCCGTCGATCGATCGGTCGATCCGCGCTTGGTCAGCAGCACGCTGAAATTTCCGCTTTCTGTCGCTGGCGCTGTATGTACGTGAGCACCCATTGACCTGACCATGTGTTTAGTGCATGACAAACACTGGGAAAATATGGATCATGCATGTGATTGCCCACCGTGGATGGAGATCGATCCATGGTATGGTAGGGACGCTTGGCTTGGGGTGGGCCCTACAATCATCTACGCCGTCAAAAAGTAACTGTTTGTGGCCCCAACCTGTCAGTGTAGCTGCTTTCTTTCTAGCAGGCCAACCGCCGAACGGATGGTGGACTGGGCCCCGGCGGCGGCACGTGTCCGCTCGTGGCTCTCGCGTGGATGCGCCGGGGCTGCCGTAGTTGGGCCGGAGACATGGTGCGGGTCCACACATTAGCGTAGTGGTAGTGCAGCGCTGCTTTTTGGTGCAGTAATCTTCTTCTCTTTTTAATAAAAAATAATAATATTCTCTCTTCTTGCAACAAAAAAAGCTGAGCCCGTAATTAATGGTATGGAACATGGAAGGAAGCTTAGGAATCTTCCTTTCGTTTATTTTGCAAGTGTTGCAATTCTGATTCAACATCATTGTCTAAAAGGAACTCCGGTCCAAGTAAGTGTTTAATAACCGCACGGTATGTGTCGTAAGCAACTTCATTTTTTCTTGAAAAAGGCCTAAGGTAATATATTAATTATCACAAGTTCTTACGAACACATCCATACAAAAATAAAATTATATTGAAATTATTCTGTGATGCTTTAGGTCGTTAGATAAAAAACAAAATCTAAGAAAAGTAAAGGTTTAATCACTAGTATTTTCCAACTGTATGTATCTTCTGCTCAAAATTAGCTCTAGACCACTATATGATATGATGCTTAATTAATGGGGAATGTTAAAACACTAACGCTAGTTTTTAAGCATGGCAAAACACACGGTAATTTATGTTGTTGTGAGGTTGTAATTTTCTTTTTAGGACAAATCCTAACAAAAAAATGAACATGGCGAATTTGTCATGCTTGTTAGTGGAAATAGCCACCCCCAGAACAACATAGTAATTTGTTATTAAAAACATTCGTTTTGCCATGCTTGAAAATTTAATATTTGCTGGTTATAAGTCCTACTTAAATAATTAAATATACGGCAATCGATCTTAGCTTACATTGGACGCTAACCCAAGTCCCAAAGGTTTTGGAGCATTGCAATATCTGGCATATCAACCCTTACAATGCACTCTACACCCCATAATCTATGGCACGATCATAACGCGCGAAAACAAGTTCCAAAACACAGGTCAACCAATAGCAGTGCATAGATCGATACGCATCTTTTCAAGTATAGAGATAATATATCTTACGTACGTGCCTAGCTTAGCTTAGCCCCTGCACACACACACAATTGACTTGCATTGTTAATCTTCAGCCGCATGCAGAGGCACACGTACGTACGTCGATCGACACGACGTCCCGTCCGCTCCTTTCCCTTGCGTGCTCGCTCTTTTGCTAAAGCCATTAAAGGGCGCCAAATTAAAGATGTGGCGCCAGCACAAAGGATACCCGATCTCGCCGAATCTTCCTTCCTACAGCTCAAAGGGGTTTATCTTGTGTTATCTCTAGATAGATCTGTCGCCGGATCAAGCCCGGCCGGTGACTCTTTTTCGCAGAAAATAAACCGATTCCTGTCAAGTAGTTTTTGCGTCTCAAACATGGTAGCGTGGGATGATAGATAAAGTGATAATGTGTATATGTGTCGCGCAACAATAACAGTTAATGTAGGGAGCCCATAAGAAGTTCTGCATAAATTGTACTCCCTCCATTTCAAATTGTAAGATGTTCTGGATATTTCAATATGGATTACATATACGAACCGAAGTGAACAAATGCACTAAAACACACCTATAAAATCACTGTGAAATTTCTGGTTGCAAACATGCCACCGTGTGCTGCGCATGCCTTGATGTTTTACTAGGATTTGAAAGAAAAATACGAATGAACTCTCCTTATTTAGACGTCTCGCTAGTTATAGCTAGTACTCTATAAGATTAGTCGTAGTGGGATATTACAATTTCAGTAGTTTGACTACGTACTAAAGGCGAGCTAACTAGCTAGCTAGCTATATGTAAAAGTAGGTGACTGACCTCGTCGGTTACGTGGTCCATTTGATAGTGAAGCACGCTTGCTTCCTACAGGTAAGTCAGCTAATCAGCTAAGCATATGAAGAATCTAGGTGCACAAAATGGTCATGATCATATCTGCAAGTTCAGTGTATATTTGGGTCCTCCATATTGCATGATGTGGGACAAGTAATTCAATGATGAGTCGCATTCCATGCATGGTCATCGTCACCAACACATAAGATACTCCATAATGCTATAGCTTAAGGCAAGGTAGCTAGCTCTAGGCAGCTACCTACATATATAGTACTATATGTGCATGCACTTGTCAAAATTTGAGCGATATAGACAATCTATTGACAACGATATGCATATGCTTATATAACATGTGCTCCCTCTTTCTATATTACTTGAAGTTCTGGTTTGTCCTACTCTTTAAGCTCGACTATTTATTGAAAAAAACATGTAGGTACAACACAAAATTAGACTCATTAGATTCATCTAAAATATAATTACATATTACATTACCATATTTCTTGGATATTCCAGACACTAGCAATTTTTTCTATAGACTTGATCCAAATATTTTTTTTTTGACTGAGAACGAAGCTGCAACTTCAAATATTTGAAACGAAGGAAGTATGCATTTAGCTGCATGTCAGGCAGTCGCATATCGTGCATTCATGCATGCATGAAATTAATTGCTGGAATAACGTTAGGCCAAAGGCATTTGCATAGTTGAAGAGTCCAAAATACCAGCACACAACCACTTACTTTCAATGGAACAAGATTTATGCAGTCCTGGCTAAATCATTATATTTTCTCACAATTTTAAACTGTATTTTCTTAGTCCATTAGTACTGGTATATTCATTTTTTCCACATATCCAAAACGTGAAGAAAAACTAACTACGCTCGCTAGCTCTAAGATCCGAATAAAAAGCAAAACTACCGTGTTCCACTAGATGGTGGCCAGCTAGCAACGATATATACGGTTTGAGAATATTAAGGACATTTGGGTGGACGCCTGAGAATATATTTTGGAACAATGATCGAACCTGCAGGACGGATAAACAGTTGCTGTCCAGGTGACGAAAATTGAACAGGAGTTGAAGAAAAAGAAAGGCCGGCACAATTCATCTTACGCGTCAGGAATGATGCTATCGCCGGGGAATCCCAGCCCTGGCTAGACAGCTTACATGTCATGCTTACACGCTAAGTGCTCCTCCTGATTGTGATGTTGTTCTTGATGGCCATATCATTGGTGGATCGATATATATGCGTTGATCCTGACACGGATAGATGCTATACCTTACACGTTGCATGTAGGAGGTTCGTCTTTCTTTTCAAGCCGCTTATTATTGACTCACGACATGTAGCCATCCTCCAAAAAGCTGCTTTCTTTTTCTCCCAGCCTGGCTGGCTGGCTACCTCTATCACATTTCTCCCTCTTCGTTGTGTGCTTCCTCTGTCTACACACTAGCTAGCTAGTGTAGCGACACATGCAAATGCGAGATATGATCGAACTGTAGTTAGATCTCTCATGGATCCACATAATTGGCTGCCGGTTTTTGGACAAGATGTCTCTCATAATTGGGGGTGGCGCACTATTTGGGAGATCTTTAGTACTGTTACCGTACCAGAAATTTAATCGCATGCTGTATACATTCAGGTAGGCAAGCATCAGAGTTGGATGTGCGCACCCTATTGATGCCGAAGCCAAGAGAGAAACAGAATAAATCACACTACGGGATACTAGCATGCTTGCTAGTACTAAATTGACGACAATTAATATAAATTGAAGGGAGTAACATTTTCTGATGCCACTCTTAAAGCGAGAGCCCCTTTCCAGCGATGAAAATCAGGTATCGAGATCAAAAATCAGGTCCAACAGATTCCTAATTACAAAAATTTACTGATGAGCTCCAATAAAGCAGCCCAACTTTGACATTATTTAGCAGAAAATGACTTCTCCACAATACGAGCCCCAATCATATTATGTCAACCTCGCCCGCCAATACCCACTGCACCTCCCGGCTGATGACCACCGCACCGCCATCGCCGTTGTCTTCCGTCCACCCCCCGCCGCCTCAACAGGCGATCACTGTGCCGCAGCCGCCAACCACCACATTGCCACCGTTGACCAGCGCGCCGTCGCCGCGCGCCCCGTGCCGGTGCAATTAGCTGCAATGTACTACCTTGTAAAATCAATCTTTTTTATTTTGATTGTTTGAAAACGAAAAAAATCAATCTATCATATGAGTGAAAAGCATGCATGTTCTGTGAGCCAACAGGGCTGGCCCGCGTTGCCGAAACTGATCAGGTGCATGCTGCATGTGTGTGTTTGCCTTTTTCGCTTTGGATGTGTGACCCTTGCGTTCGCAACACCTGGCGCACCAGCTTTTCCCGTGTAGCCCGGTTGCTGCTGCACGTGGAAGGCCTAAGTGCTATCACTACAGTGGCTTAGGCAACTCCAACGCTCGGGCGTTTGTTTGTTCGTTTTTGTTCTTTTTGGGTCGGTTGAAGGTGCGATGTCTGGTCGTGTCCTCTAAAATCTGACTGGTGCGTCCAACTGACCAATGCATTTTTTTCGTCCTAAATGGGCAAGCGTGGTCGTAGTTTATGCCAGTGGCCATAGCTCATATCGGTGTACGTGCCAACGCCCGGCATACATACCAGCCTACAAAAGAACGCTATAGATCAAGTCGTCACGCTTGTCAGCAGACAAAAAGAGGGGCATAGTTTCGTCCACGCCATGCATCTGGGCCGTGGTTCATGCCAACACACATGCCAGCATACAAAAAAGATGACACCCTCGGTCATATATCAACCATCAAGCTCGAGCATCTCCTTTTTGCCTCTTTTTGAATCAAACCCTTCTCCTCGGGGACACCTTCTCAAGTCGACTGGCATGATCTTCACCTCTTTCGCATGAAAGCGACGTCACCTCTTTTGCTTTGGTCTTCGCATTGGTCGCCGCAATCTCAAGCTTCTTCGTTTGGGCATTACGTTCTCCTCGATCATGTGCTTCTTCTTTTGTATCTCGGCGTAGGCCTTCATTTGCTCCTCCTTCACTTGGCGCTTCTCTTCTCCCTTGCTTCCTTTTGGGCCAGGATGTCTTGCAATGTTTCTTGAATTGCGAATGTCGCCGCATCACGCTTCTCATCCAACTCGGAGCTTGTCCTCTCCCTCGACCGCTTCTCTTCTTCACCATGCTCAGCAACGGCCTCTGGCCTCCATTCTTCTTTAGGGCAGCATAATGGTGCTTGATCTTTGGGGCAATCAAAAATGATCGTCCAACAATGGGTGACGGTGAATGGTTTCTCCCCATGTTGGGCCTTGAATACTTCCAAAGCTTGATACGCCTACAAATAAAAATGAAGGCAACAATGTACATTCATATGCAATGGACGTGCAATGCAAGCATCAATCAATGGACGTGAAAATGAAGGAGAAGGAATTGTATACCATGTCTTTGATGCCTAGGCCACTCATGGGACGGCCTTCGATGTTCTCAAGGGTGGCACAAAACTTGTTGCACTTTTGTTGGATGAACCCCCACCTCTTTGAGTTGGACACCTAACCACGCTTGCTCTCAAACTTGTAGGGTGGGAACATCCTATGTTCATGGAAGTATGTATGAACTCTCCCCTAAAATCTTGATCCTTTTTTCTCGGCGTCAACCTTGGGATCTTATCCAATTTCCTACCAACCTTCGCAAATTAACTTGTTCTCCACCTTTGTGTATGCCTTGGTCCATATGCTTCACCGTCTCTTGTTTTGTGCATTGGCTTGTTGAGTGAGCTCATCGGAAAACAAAGGCTCCTCCTCGATGTCCACGTCATATTTGCCCTCTCCACCGTAACCGTAGTCGACTTGCCATTGGCCGTCGGTGTCATCTTGGTTGAAGTGGTTAGCCATGCCCTCTTGGTCTTGCGTGAAGTGGCCTAGGTCGTCTTGGCTTTGGGTCTCGTCGACATCGTAGTCCTGGTGCCCAACCTCGAAGATGATGTTCTCCATGATGAAATCATTGTTTGGGTCATCATGTTCTGCTGGCGGGTCCAGCATATTGTTGAACAGGTTGCGGGTGTTGGGAAGGTTGCCCGCAGGGATCTACCGAGGCCACATCCTTTGTGTCCCGATGGATGACCCGCCAGCTACATGTGTGGCGACGTGGCGTTAAGGTTGATGGCCGCGTGCGCTGGGGTGGCCGACGCGATCACACTCCCTTCTGGCAATATGTTTCCGGGTGATGTAGAGAAGCGGTACACGGCCGAGTGGTAATGGGGAGGGAAGTTGTGCATCTGTGGTGTGGTGGAGGTGCGCGACGACTCCGACCTTGGCAGACAGGAAAACGCCGAGCCCGTGCTGGGCACAGCCATGGCGACGGCAGCAAGAATGGTTGGCTCGCCGCGAGGGAAGCTCAGCATGGCGAGGGGCCGTTGTGTGGCCTTGCCGATGAGGGTCACATTCTCCTTAATGGTGGCCTCATGTTTAGTGGCGACGGCCAAGGCGGCCGCGGTGGCCTTCTCTCTTTTCTCGGCCTCGACCTTGCTCTGCTAGCCCTCTTCGCCGACTGGATGGCCTCCTGCTTCGATGTCCGCACCTCTTGGGGTTGCTTCTTGCGCATGGTCTGAAAGGCCGCGTCGTCTACCGTGCCTGCAGGGACAGCGGCGACATCAGGGTTTGGCGTGTCAGGCAGGGCGAGTGGGCGGGAGGATGGGAGGGCTTTGGGAGATAGGCAGTGATGGTCTCCTAGACTAGGGGGTACTCACCATGTTGTCTCCCGGACAGGAGGGCCAGGCTGAGGACCCATGTGCCGGTTAATACCGAGACTCTTCGGGTAGCCCATGACATACATAAGGAAGATTTCACAAGACTTGGCGCACAAGATGAGGACTCTTCTAAAATCCTAGGCCTCCGTTACATTATATAAACCGGGGGTAAGCTAGTCAATAGATTATCTCAGATTCAATAAGTTCAGTTATATTCATACATACAGTCTGGAGGTAGATCATCCTGTACTTTGTACTCCAACACAATCACTACAACAGAAGCATGACGTAGGGTTTTACCTCCTCGAGAGTGTTCGAACCTGGGTAAACATCGTGTCTCGTTCGTTTTGTTACCATCAAGCTAAGATCACCAACTCAGGACCCCCTACCCAAGAGATCCGCTGGATTTAGCCCCGTTGGGGGGGGGGGGGGGGTTGTGGGATGTGATGGATGTGGCACCGATGAGCGGGCTAGGGGGAGGACAAGGACATGCGTCGCACACATCTGTGTCATTGCTCCTACTCACCTGGAATGTGAACAATTTGAAAACTCAGCGCACTACCGAGTCTAGGACGAGCAAGAAAACCGAAGGATGCTCTTGCTGGATTCAATGGAGAAGTTCAACGTGAGCAAGATGAAGGTCATCATTTTGCATTGGTTTATTGTTGCACCACCATCGAAGTCCGATATCGCACCATTCTCTTGTTGTATGCTCTATCTTGCGCCCGACAAAGAGAATCGTGCCACGTGGCCCATTCAAAGCCAACACAAGGACGAGTAGAAACTCCTAAGATTAGCACAATCAAGATGACTTCCACCGGTCGATGACCGACATAGTTGCCTCCTTTGAAGGAGAGTGTCGTCGGAGCGGTTCTGCTTTACTTGTCAACGTTGAGAGGTTTCATGTCTCATTTTCCTCGTGTGATAAAGTGGGTGTTGAAGTCTCGATGTTGAGATTTTCCTGCTGACAGTGCTAAACTTACAGACGGAAAATTGCAGATTAAAACTTACAGAGCGACGTGGCAACACATGGTTAGAAATTGCGACGGGGAAGGGGCACACAGTGATTGTTTTGATCCAAGAATCGTGGAATATTCGTTCTACTATATTTCATGTATCAAATCAAAATATGTAGCTTATATCTTGGTATAGTTTTGTTTTCGAAAGCTTTGTAGATTTCTATGATATACACCTCCCCTACTTGATACATAGTACAACAAAATGGTGAATACTACTCCTGTTAAGTCACTTTCCACATTTTGTCTGACACGTGAGCCTCTGTTGTCATAATGTGCCACCTCAGTACATCACTAACCAGCCTTGTTAGTTGTTACGCAGAATAATTAACTAAACTCACCTGGCAGTGACGGTGCATTCAACCAACGATCGTTGTGGGCCTGGGCCTGACGTTCGGGCAACACAATACCAACAAAATAAATAAATTATACTACTACTGTATCATGCATGCATGAAAGGCATCACTAAAGAACCTTTGGGGGGCCGGCCCTGACGTTTGGGCAACACAATACCAACAAAAAGATTAAAATGATATCATGCATGCTTGGAAGGCATTAGTAAAAAGATCAATTTTGATCGTGGAGGCTAGGATGTCATCAAGGTAAATGACATGCGCAATGATGTCATTTTCTTGGCCCTTCAACCCGGAGAAGATTCCACGAAGCGAAATAATATAGTTAATCAATTAATAATGGGGAACAAAGCACAGATAAAGGCAAAGTGCGTTCTTTTCAGCCTTTACATTTCCAGCTTACGTAGCCCCGCTGGCCTACACGGCAACAAATAGCCCAACAACACTACTCATGTATATTCATCTGATGAATTAAGAGGAAGAGATGTACTCCGTAGTATTGTTTATTTAATTATCTAGCAACCCTTTTATCTCACTCGAGAAAGGCCCTAAAAGCAGCAGCCGGACCTAGCAAATCTGACCCCTTAAATGTCCGCGACCGGGCGTGTCTGTTTTGAGCCCCTATAATTTCGTCCGCGCAGCCACACTTCTTATTTTTCTTCTCATATGTCCGACCACTTGCACGTGATTGGTGGAGAAGAAGAAAGAGAAAAAATAATGAATAAGAAAAGAGAAAAGGTGGTCCGGAGTGGGGTCGCGTCCTACGTGGCGGACTGACCCGGTGTGCCCGGGCCCGTCCGCGATCCCTCATATCGTCCTCATATTTGAGATGAATATGAGGGGTGCCGGTCTGTCCGGGCGTTTGAGACGGATATGAAGGGTCCGGTTGAATCGCATTTTTGTGGCCGGTTAATGACCGGAAGGGCGTTTCGGACGTTTGAGGAGCATATAGGGGGTCCGGATGTAGATGCTCTAAGTGACAAGCTAGGTGTATGTCTCATTTGCAGGTTGCCGCCAGGTGAGCACACAAACCATCAGTCCAAGTATTAACTTTTATAGGTTGACGGACACTATCATTTTTTTAGCTTGGTTGACGTATCACTTTCACCTCCTTGACACGGTGACGGGTGCTCTTCCGCTTGATCATGAATTAAAATAATAAAATATGAGTTATATGCTTCAAAAAGTATATAACTAGATTTGTATTTGAAACATTTTTTAATAATAAAAAATGTGGGACATCTAATTCATATTTCGATAGTGCAACTGTCCGTTAAACTTTAGCTTAAAATATGAGAGCATATAACAAAAAAGAAGGGACTGATCCAATAACTGTGAAGCAATACTTGGTACCCCGCGACCTCCCCCAGACCCCCGCTCCCGACCCCTCTAGGGTTCCTCCCCGCCGCCGGCCTCCCCACCGTTGCCGCCGTCGGCCGCCAGCCAAACCCTCCGGATCCCCGCCCCCGACCCCCCCAGCCTCCTCCCGATCCCGCCCTAGCGCCGCCTCCTCCTCCCTTGTCGTCGGCCCCCTCCTCCCCCCTTCCCCCCGCTGCCGCCGGCGGGCGCCCCCGAGCCTAGGCCGGGTGGGGTCGGCGGCGGCAGGACCTCCTCTACCCGCGTGCTTGTCTCCCCTTCCCAGGGCAGGGGGCGGCGGCGGTGATCCTCGGCTTGGCGACCCGGCGGCGGTGGCCGGCGGCGAACGAGGTGGCGGCGTGGCTACTTGGCCGCGGGACGGCGTGGTGGCGCGGGGTGGCCGGCGGCGCGCCCTCGGCCCAGATATGGGCCTTGCGCGCCCATCTGGGTCCTAGCGGGCCGGTCCCCGGTGTGGCTTCGTTGTCTTCTGTGTGGTGAGGAGGAGGAGCAGCTCGGACGGGGGCGGCGACGTCGTTGGTGTGCCTGCTGCAGCACAATGGCGGGAGCTTTACGGGCGTTGAGGGCCCGGCCGGGCCTGTGGGCCCACGGGCCTGGTATGCTCCTGTTATTGTGTCCGGTCGGCTACCGTCGTTGACGGTGGAGGTTGAGCCCTCCCGCGTGCCGACGGTGCTGCTGCCCCTAGTCCCGGCTCCTATTCGTCGCGGTGCAGGCCTCTCTTTGCGGTGCCTTGGTGAGACGGCGTGGAGGCTTCAAGACCGTGTAGGCGCAGGGTGGTGGTCGGTTTGGTGGCAGACTCCGGAGTGTCCGAGGTGAAGGTCGGGATCGGGGGAAACCCTTGTCGGCCTGGTCGACACCGACGCGGTGGCGCCTGTGGGTGCCGCCGGATCTTCCTGGAGGGCGTCGGGGGCTACCCTTCCTCTCGCCTCGTCGCATACCGGGGGAAACCCTTGGCAGCAGCGTCATCATCGTCGTAGTCCTTCTTGGAGGTGTTGATTGGTACCGGTACTTCGGAGTCTTGGAGCTTGGTGGGAGATCTCCGGTGAGCGCAGTGGTCGGGAGGCTTCTTCGTTTTTGTCGATCCGTCGTTGTCGGCATTTGTTTCTTTTGCTTTTTCTCTCTCGTTTCTTTTGGGTGTGACTGTGCTGCTTCCGCCCCAGCACCTATCGTTGGATGTACCCTTTCTCAGGATCCAATAACTGTTACTTAAACTTTAACTTAAAATATGACAGCATATAACCAACATGTTAAATCTCATCGCAAGAGCTTGACTCGCGGCACTAAAAGGCCAGGTATTATATATAATGTTGATTTAGTGCCAAGGGGTGACCTTACCCAGCACTCAAAGAATTGACATTGTGAGTGTATGTTTGTCGGGAACGGTTTCGCCATACTGACATACGTTCTGTATTTTAGATCGTATTTACCTATATCTATCTCTATGTCGTATTGAAGGTCCATTTCTGGACGACCGACTGAGGGAGTCTTGGATTAGGGGGTCCCAGCCGAGCTGGTCCAGTCTATGGCCGGGCTGCAGGCCCATCCTGGAGGAAGGGCTTCGGAGGCCCCATGATGGACTGTGAGCATATCGGATTCTACAAAAGACTTGGCATGTGCTCCAAGAAGAAGATGGTTTGTTTGACATGTAATCCTTAGATGGTAACCGACATTCATGTAACCCTGGATACCCTCGGTGCCTATATAAACCGTAGGGTTTAGCCCGTAGAGGATACCCATACACAACATCATCACCCCTAGGGTTTAGACCATAAATTTACGATCTCGAGGTAGATCAACTCTGTACTCGCTACACCATCTATATAACAAGAGCGGGACATAGGGTTTTACCTCCATCGATCCGATCTCACAGCTCGGGCCCCCCTACCCAAGGTCTATCGGTTTGGATACTGACACTGGTATTTTCATTGAGAGCTCGTTGTGTGATCATCAGGATTGATGGCTCGTCTGCAGTTCCACAGCAGCATTGGCTGCAGTGACATCTTCGTCCCCAGCCAGCTCTTCGCTTTCGGTAGTGTGGTACTACACGCCGATCCCGCCGGCCATCTAGGCCGCGTTGATACATTCGCTCCGAACCAGTTCATCATGTTCGGAAGTATGGAGTACGTCACTGACCCCCGAGGCGATCTAGTTCTATCGGAACAGATCGCAATCCAATCCGAGGAACCTACAAGCACAGATGCTCCAGATTAGGCTTCCGATCTGATCCTCGGATCCGACTGTTGGGGAACGTTGCATGGGAAACAAAAAATTTCCTACGCACACACAAGATCTATCCATGGTGATGAGCATCTACGAGAGGGAGAGTGAATCTACATACCCTTGTAGATCGCTAAGCGGAAGCGTTAAGAAACACGGTTGATGTAGTCGAACGTCTCCGCGATCCAAATCGCAAGTCGTCCCTCGATCCGATCACGAACTAGTGCCGAACGGACGGCACCTTCGCGTTCAACACACGTACGGCTTGATGACGCCTTCACCTCCTCGATCCAGCGAGCGATGGTGAAGTAGTAGATGAGTTCCGGCAGCACGACGTCGTGGTGATGGTGGTGAGGAACAATCTCTGCAGGGCTTCGCCAAGCACTACGGAGATTATGACGGGAGAACTAGAGGGTTAGGGTTGCCGACACATGGCTTGGGAAATCTTAATGTCCCGTGTGCTTGCCCTGCCTCTCTATTTATATGTTGAGCCTTGGGGTCTAAACTTGGAGTAAAAGCCTCCTCCAGGTCGGTTTTGCCCGCACAAGGTCGGTTTGGCCCGCAGGGAAAGAGTCCAACTCGGATCCCTGCAGTACCGTGCACAAGCGGTAGTACCGCTTACGAGCGGCAGTACCGCTTGAGTGGTAGTACCGCTTCACACAAGCGGTAGTACCGCTTATGCGGTAGTACCGCTTCACACAAGCGGTAGTACCGCTTACGCGGTAGTACTGCCTTACCAGCGGTAGTACCGCTTAAGGCAGCAGCAAAACTTCCTTTTGCACTTTCCAATACCTCGTGGGCTTTACCCCTTTGGCTCATCTAAAGTGTTGCTGCACCCGAACACTTCGGTAAACATCCGGAACCCCTTCCGGTGAATTCCGGAACCCTTCCGGAGATCAAAACACTATTATCACATATATCAATCTTTACCTCCGGACTCTTCCGGAGATCCTCGTCATGTCCGGGATCTTATCCGGGACTCCGAACAACCTTCGGTCACCAACAAAATAACTCAACTATACTAATCGTTACCAAACGTTAAGTGTGTAGACCCTGCGGGTTCGAGAACTATGTAGACATGACCGAGACACCTCTACGATCAATAACCAATAGCGGGACCTGGATGCCCATATTGGCTCCTACATATTCTACGAAGATCTTTATCGGTCGAACCTCTATGTCAAGGATTCAGTTAATCCCGTATACTGTTCCCTTTGTTCTTCGGTATGTTACTTGCCCGAGATTCGATCGTCGGTATCTCTATACCTAGTTCAATCTCGTTACCGGCAAGTCTCTTTACTCGTTCCGTAATACAAGATCTCGTGGCTAACGTTTTAGTCACATTGCTTGCAAGGCTCATTGTGATGTTGTATTACCGAGTGGGCCCTGAGATACCTCTCCGTCACACGGAGTAACAAATCCCAGTCTTGATCCATGCCAACCCAACAGACACCCTCGGAGATACCCGTAGAGCACCTTTATAGTCACCCAGTTACGTTGTGACGTTTGATACACACAAGGTACTCCTCCGATGTGAGGGAGTTGCATGATCTCATGGTCATAGGAACAGATACTTGACATGCAGAAAACAATAGCAATAAACTGACACGATCATATGCTACGTTCGTAGTTTGGGTCTTGTCCATCACATCATTCTCCTAATGATGTGATCCCGTTATCAAATGACATCTCATGTCAATGGCTAGGAAACCTTAACCATCTTTGATCAACGAGCTAGTCAACTAGAGGCTTACTAGGGACACAGTGTTGTCTATGTACCCACACATGTATTTGAGTTTCCAATCAATACAATTATAGCATGGATAATAAACGATTATCATGAAAAAGGAAATATAATAATAACCAATTTATTATTGCCTCTAGGGCATATTTCCAACAGTCTCCCACTTGCACTAGAGTCAATAATCTAGTTCACATCACTATGTGATTTACATTGTAATGAATCGAACACCCATGCAGTTCTGGTGTTGTTCATGTTTAGCCCTTGGAAGAGGTTTAGTCATCGGATCTGCAACATTTAGATCCGTGTGTACTTTGCAAATATTTATGTCGTCCTCCTTGATGTAATCGCGGATGGAATTGAAACGTCGCTTTATGTGTCTGGTCCTCTTGTGAAATCTTGGTTCCTTGGCTAGAGCAATGGCACCAGTATTATCACAAAACAGAGTCATTGGGTTAAGCGCACTAGGCAGTACTCCAAGATCTGTCATGAACTCCTTCATCCAGACACCTTCCTTCGCCGCCTCCGAGGCAGCGATGTACTCCGCTTCGCATGTAGAATCAGCTACCACGCTTTGCTTGGAACTGCACCAGCTAACCGCACCCCCATTAAGAATAAACATGTATCCGGTTTGCGACTTAGAGTCATCCGGATCAGTATCAAAGCTTGCATCGACATAACCCTTTACGACGAGCTCTTGATCACCTCCATAAACGAGAAACATGTCCTTAGTCCTTTTCAGGTACTTTAGGATATTCTTGACCGCCGTCCAGTGTTCCATCCCTGGATCACTTTGAAACCTTCCGACCATACTTATGGCAAGGCTGACATCGGGTCTTGTGCACAGCATTGCATACATGATAGAGCCTATGGCTGAAGCATAGGGGATGACACTCATCTTTTCTCTATCTTCTGCAGTCACTGGGCATTGAGTCTTACTCAACTTCACACCTTGCAAAACAGGCAAGAACCCCTTCTTGGACTGATCCATTTTGAACTTCTTCAAAATCTTATCAAGGTATGTGCTTTGTGAAAGTCCTATTAAGCGTCTTGATCTATCTCTATAGATCTTGATGCCTAATATGAAAGCAGCTTCTCCTAGGTCCTTCATTGAAAAACTCTTGTTCAAATATTCCTTCACGCTTTCCAACATTTCTATATTGTTTCCAATCAGTAATATGTCATCCACATATAATATTAGAAATGCTATAGAGCTCCCACTCACTTTCTTGTAAATACAAGCTTCTTCATAAACTTGTATAAACTCGAACGCTTTGATCACCTCATCAAAGCGAAGATTCCAACTCCGAGATGCTTGCACCAGTCCATAAATGGATCGCTGGAGTTTGCAAACTTTGTCAGCATTCTCTGGATCGACAAAACCTTCTGGTTGCATCATATACAACTCTTCCTTAAGGAAACCGTTAAGGAACGCTGTTTTGACATCCATCTGCCAAATTTCATAATCGAAAAAGGCAGCTATTGCTAACATGATTCTGACGGACTTAAGCATCGCTACGGGTGAGAAGGTCTCATCGTAGTCAACTCCTTGAACTTGTGAAAAACCCTTTGCCACAAGTCGAGCTTTATAGACGGTGACATCACCGTCCGCGTCCGTCTTCCTCTTAAAGATCCATTTGTTCTGAATGGCCTTACGCCCTTCAGGTAATACTTCCAAAGTCCATACTTTGTTTTCATACATGGATCCCATCTCGGATTTCATGGCCTCTAACCACTTCTCGGAATCCGGGCCCATCATTGCTTCTCCATAGCTCGTAGGTTCATCGTTGTCTAACAACATGACCCCTAAGACAGGGTTGCCGTACCACTCAGGAGCAGTACGCGTCCTTGTCGACCTACGAGGTTCGATAGCAACTTGATCCAAAGCTTCATGATCATCATCATTAACTTCCTCTTCAGTTGATGTAGGCTCTACAGAAACATCTTTCTGCGCTGCGCTACTTTCAGGTTGAAGTAAAGGTTCAACAACCTCATCAAGTTCTATCTTCCTCCCACTCAATTCTTTCGAGAGAAACTCTTTCTCAAGAAATGTTCCGTTTTTAGCGACAAACACTTTGCCTTCGGATCTGAGGTAGAAGGTATACCCAACTGTCTCTTTTGGGTATCCTATGAAGACACATTTTTCCGCTTTGGGTTCCAGCTTTTCAGGCTGAAGCTTTTTGACATAAGCATCACATCCCCAAACTTTAAGAAACGACAGCTTCGGCTTCTTGCCAAACCAAAGTTCATATGGCGTCGTCTCAACGGATTTCGATGGTGCCCTATTTAAAGTGAATGCAGCTGTCTCTAATGCATAACACCAAAACGATAGTGGCAAATCGGCAAGAGACATCATAGATCGCACCATATCCAATAAGGTTCGATTACGACGTTCGGACACACCATTATGCTGTGGTGTTCCAGGCGGTGTCAGTTGTGAAACAATTCCACATTGTCTTAAGTGACTGACAAACTCATAACTCAGATATTCTCCTCCTCGATCAGATCGTAGGAATTTAATCTTCTTGTTACGATGATTCTCAACTTCACTCTGAAATTGTTTGAACTTTTCAAATGTTTCAGACTTGTGTTTCATTAAGTAAATATACCCATATCTACTTAAGTCATCAGTGAAGGTGAGAAAGTAACGATAACCACCGCGCGCCTCAATACTCATCGGACCGCACACATCAGTATGTATGATTTCCAACAAGTCACTTGCCCGTTCCATTGTTCCAGAGAACGGCGTTTTAGTCATCTTGCCCATGAGGCATGGCTCACATGTGTCAAGTGATTCAAAATCAAGTGACTCCAAAAGTCCATCAGCATGGAGCTTCCTCATGCGTTTTACGCCAATATGACCTAAACGGCAGTGCCACAAGAAAGTGGTATTATCATTATCAATTCTACATCTTTTGGCATCAATGTTATGAACATGTGTATCATTACTATCGAGATTCAATAAGAATAAACCCCTCACATTGGGTGCATGACCATAAAAGATATTACTCATATAAATAGAACAACCATTATTCTCTGATTTAAATGAGTAACCGTCTCGCAATAAACAAGATCCAGATATAATGTTCATGCTTAACGCAGGCACTAAATAACAATTATTCAGGTTCATCACTAATCCCGATGGTAATCGAAGAGCGAGCGTGCCGACGGCGATCACATCAACCTTGGAACCATTTCCCACGTGCATCAACACTTCGTCCTTTGCCAGCCTCCGTCTATTCCGCAGTCCCTGTTTTGAGTTGCAAATATGAGCAACCGCACCGGTATCAAATACCCAGGCACTACAACGAGAGTTGGTAAGGTACACATCAATAACATGTATATCATATATACCTTGTTTGTTGTTGGCCGCCTTCTTGTCAGCCAAATACTTGGGGCAGTTCCGCTTCCAGTGTCCAATTCCCTTGCAATGAAAGCACACAGTTTCTGGTTTGGGTCCAGCCTTGGGTTTCTTCACGAGAGGAGCAACTGCTTTGCCACTCTTCTTGGAGTTACCCTTCTTACCCTTGCCATTTTTCTTGAAACCAGTGGTTTTATTGACCATCAACACTTGATGCTCCTTCTGAATTTCAGACTCAGCGGCTTTCAGCATCGCAAACAGCTCGGCGACTGACTTGTTCATCCCGTGCATGTTATAGTTCAACACGAAGCTCTTGTAGCTAGGTGGCAATGATTGAAGAACTCTATCAGTGATAGCCTCTGGCGGAAGGGGCATCCCCAATTCAGCCAGACGGGTGGAGTACCCAGACATTCTGAGTACATGATCACTGATAGACCCGTTCTCCTCCATCTTGCAAGCATAGAACTTATCGGAGATCTCATATCTCTCGATCCGGGCATTCTTCTGAAAGATAAACTTCAACTCCTGGAACATCTCATATGCTCCATGACGTTCAAAACGTCTTTGAAGTCCCGGTTCTAAGCCATACAATATTGCACATTGAACTATTGAGTAATCTTCAGAACGAGCCTGCCAGGCATTCACAACGTCTAGAGACTCAACTGGAGCGGGTGGATCACCAAGCGGTGCATCAAGGACATAAGCCTTCTGGGAAGCCGTAAGGATAATCCTTAGATTACGGGCCCAGTCCACAAAGTTACTTCCATCATCTTTCAACTTAGCTTTCTCTAGGAACGCATTAAAATTCAGGGGTGCTACTGCGCGAGCCATGATCTACAACATAAATATAGCAAAGACAACTTAGACTATTGTTCTAGATAATGAGTTTAGTTAATCATATTACTTAAAAAACTCCCACTCAAATTGACATCCCTCCGGTCATTCGAGTGTAACATGATCCAAATCCACCAACTCAAGTCCGATCATCATGTGAGTTGAGGTGGTTTCAATGGTGAACATCTTCATGTTGATCATATCTACTATATGACTCATGTTCGACCTTTCGGTCTCTTGTGTTCCGAGGCCATGTCTGTACATGCTAGGCTCGTCAAGTTTAACCCGAGTGTTCCGCACGTGCAACATGGCTTACACCCGTTGTATGCGAACGTAGAGTCTATCACACCCGATCATCACGGCGTGTCTCGAAACGACGAACTTTCGCAACGGTGCACACTCGGGGAGAACACAATTTTATCTTGAAATTTAAGTGAGGGATCACCTTATAATGCTACCGTCGTCCTAAGCAAAATAAGATGCATAAAAGGATTAACATCACATGCAAATCATAAGTGACATGATATGGCCATGAACTTGTGCTTTTGATCTCCATCTTCAAAGCACCGGCATGATCTCCATCGTCACCGGCATGACACCATGATCTCCATCATCTTGATCTCCATCAACGTGTCGCCATGAGGTTGTCGCGTCGACTGTTGCTTCCACGACTATTGCTAACTCATAGCGATAAAGTAAAGCAAAACGGCGAAAATAATTAAAGACAACTCTATGGCTCCTGCCAGTTGCCGTACTCATCGACATGCAAGTCGTGATATTCTATACAACACATGATCATCTCATACATCACATATATCTCATCATGTTATTGGCCATATCACATCACAACATACCCTGCAAAAACAAGTTAGACGTCCTCTAATTGTTGTTGCAAGTTTTACGTGGCTGCTACGGGTTTGCAAGAACCGTTCTTACCTACGCAAAACCACAACGTGGTGTAGTGATTGCTTTTTGATCTTCTAAAAGAACCATCTTCATTGAAATCGATTCAACTAAAGTGAGAGAGACAGACACCCGCTAGCCATCTTTATGCAACGAAGTTACATGTCAGTTGCAGGAACCTGTCTCGCGTAAGCGTACGCGTAATGTCGGTCCGGGCCGCTTCATCTCACAATACCGCCGAATCAAGTATCAACTAGTAACGGCAAGTAATATGTATACACCCACGCCCACAACTCGTTTGTGTTCTACTCGAGATCTCATCTACGCATAGACCTAGCTCTGATACCACTGTTGGGGAACGTTGCATGGGAAACAAAAATTTTCCTACGCACACACAAGATCTATCCATGGTGATGAGCATCTACGAGAGGGAGAGTGAATCTACATACCCTTGTAGATCGCTAAGCGGAAGCGTTAAGAAACGCGGTTGATGTAGTCGAAGGTCTCCGCGATCCAAATCGCAAGTCGTCCCTCGATCCGATCACGAACTAGTGCCGAACGGATGGCACCGCTGCATTCAACACACGTACGGCTTGATGACGCCTTCACCTCCTCGATCCAGCGAGCGATGGTGAAGTAGTAGATGAGTTCCGGCAGCACGACGGCGTGGTGATGGTGGTGAGGAACAATCTCTTCAGGGCTTCGCCAAGCACTATGGAGATTATGACGGGAGAACTAGAGGGTTAGGATTGCCGACACACGGCTTGGGAAATCTTAATGTCCCGTGTGCTAGCCCTGCCCCTCTATTTATATGTTGAGCCTTGGGGTCTAAACTTGGAGTAAAAGCCTCCTCCAGGTCGGTTTTGCCCGCACAAGGTCGGTTTGGCCCGCAGGGAAAGAGTCCAACTCGGATCCCTGCAGTACCGTGCACAAGCGGTAGTACCGCTTACGAGCGGTAGTACCGCTTCACACAAGCGGTAGTACCGCTTATGCGGTAGTACCGCTTCACACAAGCGGTAGTACCGCTTCACACAAGCGGTAGTACCGCTTGAGCGGTAGTACCGCTTCACACAAGCGGTAGTACCGCTTACGCGGTAGTACTGCCTTACCAGCGGTAGTACCGCTTAAGGCAGCAGCAAAACTTCCTTTTGCACTTTCCAATACCTCGTGGGCTTTACCCCTTTGGCTCATATAAAGTGTTGCAGCACCCGAACACTTCGGTAAACATCCGGAACCCCTTCCGGTGAATTCCGGAACCCTTCCGGAGATCAAAACACTATTATCACATATATCAATCTTTACCTCCAGACTCTTCCGGAGATCCTCGTCATGTCCGGGATCTTATCCGGGACTCCGAACAACCTTCGGTCACCAACAAAATAACTCAACTATACTAATCGTTACCAAACGTTAAGTGTGTAGACCCTGCGGGTTCGAGAACTATGTAGACATGACCGAGACACCTCTACGATCAATAACCAATAGCGGGACCTGGATGCCCATATTGGCTCCTACATATTCTACGAAGATCTTTATCTGTCGAACCTCTATGTCAAGGATTCAGTTAATCCTGTATACTGTTCCCTTTGTTCTTCGGTATGTTACTTGCCCGAGATTCGATCGTCGGTATCTCTATACCTAGTTCAGTCTCGTTACCGGCAAGTCTCTTTACTCGTTCCGTAATACATGATCTCGTGGCTAACATTTTAGTCACATTGCTTGCAAGGCTCATTGTGATGTTGTATTACCGAGTGGGCCCTGAGATACCTCTCCGTCACACGGAGTAACAAATCCCAGTCTTGATCCATGCCAACCCAACAGACACCCTCGGAGATACCTGTAGAGCACCTTTATAGTCACCCAGTTACGTTGTGACGTTTGATACACACAAGGTACTCCTCCGATGTCAGGGAGTTGCATGATCTCATGGTCATAGGAACAGATACTTGACATGCAGAAAACAATAGCAATAAACTGACACGATCATATGCTACGTTCGTAGTTTGGGTCTTGTCCATCACATCATTCTTCTAATGATGTGATCCCGTTATCAAATGACATCTCATGTCAATGGCTAGGAAACCTTAACCATCTTTGATCAACGAGCTAGTCAACTAGAGGCTTACTAGGGACACAGTGTTGTCTATGTACCCACACATGTATTTGAGTTTCCAATCAATACAATTATAGCATGGATAATAAACGATTATCATGAACAAGGAAATATAATAATAACCAATTTATTATTGCCTCTAGGGCATATTTCCAACACCGATCCCCCGATCGAAGCAACCCCAGAGATGGATCTTGGGGCAGTCACGCCCGACCTAACTCATGTCACCTCGGGTGACAGCCTGAAGCCAAATTCATCTTCGGATCTAGCAGCGGTCCCAGAGGATGCCGCTCCGGTCCTCGAACTGGAGCCGCCCCAGAGGGGCCTAGAAGAGGACCTGCCATAGGCGGTCCAAGCAACCCCTTTCATATCAGCCCGACTTTTCGCCAGGCCCTTGACGCAGAAGTGCTCTCGGAGGTAAACGAGGTGCTGGATCGGATCTAGAACCTAGCGATTTTATCTGCAGTTTACGACCAGATCGGATGTAAATCTAATGATCGGGAGATTTTCATCCCACCCACCACCCACCTAGTGTTCGGACGCCATGGTCGAAGATTTGACTGATGCACTAGATTATGGATCAGATGAGGCCATCGACATGGACGATGACCACGACAATTCTGGATCAAGTTCACCCTGTGGCCGTTCCCCGAACTAGAAAGTGGGCCGCAACGTTAAGTTATGACGTCTACGTGGTAGATACCCCTAAGGAAGATCCTGAGGAGACACCAAAGGGGAGTTCCAAGCACCGTCGGCCCAAGAGAAAACCAATGGGCAGCAGCGGAAAGAAAAATGAAGCCACTCCCGTGGATAACACGGCTATCCCCGTCGCGGACGAGAACGGACCGTCCGAGCCCGCACAACAAAACGGGCCCATGAGCATGATACGTCTCCATTGTATCTATAATTTTTGATTGTTTCATGCCAATATTCTACAACTTTTATATACTTTTGGCAACATTTTATATTATTTTTGGGACTAACTTACTTATCCAGTGCCGAGTGCCAGTTCCTTTTTTTGTGTGTGTTTTGTTTCGCAGAAATTCCATGTCAAACAAAGTCCAAACGCGATAAATATATTATGGATATTTTTTTGGAATATATGTGAAATTTTGGGAAGAATAATCAACGCAACACGGTGCCCGAGGGAGGCACAAGCCAACAGTGTGCGGCCAGGGGGTGGCCGCGCCCTGATAGCTTGTGCATCCCCCTTAAGTCGGTTGGGGCTCTACTTTTGCCGCAAGAAATATATTTTCGCGATAAAGATCCCTTCAAAATTTCAGCCCGATCGGAGTTATGAATCTCCGGATATTAAAGAAACGGTGAAGGGGTCAGAAAACAGTCCGAAAATAGGAGAGAAACAGAGAGATAGATCCAATCTCGGAGGGGCTCCTGCAGTCCGGGAGCCATGGTGGCCATGGACCACAAGGTAAACTCTCCTCCCATCTAGGGGGGAGACCGATAAAGAATAAGAAGGAGGGGCATCTCTTCCCCTCTCTCCCGGTGGCGCCAGAGCGCCGCCGGGGCAACCATCGTGACGGCGATCTACACCAACAACTTCGCCACCGTCTCCACCAACTCTCCCCACTTTATGCAGCGGTGTCAAACCTCTCTTCCCCGCTGTAATCTCTACTTAAACATGGTGCTTAATAGTATATATTATTATCCAATGATGTGTGGCTATCCTATGATGGTTGAGTAGATTTGTTTTGTCCTATGGGTTAATTGTGGTATGATGTTATTGATATGAGTTGTATGTTGATATGGTGTTGTCCTAAGGTCCCACAGTGCCACGCACACATGAGGGAATATAGTTTGAGGGTTTGCAATATGTTCATGATTCGCTTATAGTGGGTGGCTAGAGTGACAGAAGCTTACACCCGAGTACGGGATTGTTTGCGTATGGGAGTAAAGAGGACTTGATGTTTAATGCTATGGTTGGGTTTATCTTAATGATTTCTAGTAGTTGCGAATGCTTGCTAGAGGTCCAATCATAAGTGCATATGATCGAAGTACAGAAAGTGTGATAGCGTATGCCTCTCCCTTATTGCATGTGACAAGTATCTATCATGTTATATTCAATTGCCTATGGACAATCTTTCTCTTGCGCTACAAAAAGCTTTCTAATAAACAACTAACTTAATTAATATTTACTAAAACAACACCTATCTTTTATTTCCATGTTCTTTATTACCTTGCAAAACTATCTCTACACCTACTAAGTACTTCTAGTTTTATTCCTGCAAAGTAGTTTCATACTTGTTCTAGGTAAAGTAAGCGTTAGCGTGCGTAGAGTTGTATCGGTGGTCGATAGAACTTGAGAGAATATTAATTCTACCTTTAGCTCCTCACTGGGTTCGACACTCTTACTTATCGAAAAAGGCTACAAACGATCCCCTACACTTGTGGGTTATCAAGACCTTTTTTCTGGCGTCGTTGTCGGGGAGCAATAGCGTAGCAGTTGATATTCACGTGTGTGCTTGTTTGCTTGATCACTAAGTTGTTTTATATCTTAGTTATGGATATGGAACACGAAACACCAAAATAATTAGTTGTACTTGCTACTCATGGAGATGGGGAACCACCTAAAACCCTCGATCCTGGTTACGTGAAAAATATAAATACTACTTTGATAATCTTATGAAATGCCCATTCAACTTGATAATGGGAGACACGTTGGATCAACATGAGTTCTTTAGGGATTATCGCTTGTCTCAAAAGGGGAAACACTTATGGGATCAAATTAAAATGTTGCGTTGGTATGCTTGGAATTTATGCTTGAGATGTGATTATACTTGTTGCTCTCAGATTAAGGGTCTACACCTTCCCTTTCAATGTGAATTTAATGATAATGAAACCTTGGCTTCTTATCCTAAGGGCATGTATGATTACTATGATGTGGAACAAATAGAAGAATTTGTTGCTTTTAAGGGTGCTTATGAAATTGAATCGTTCTTTGAAAAGCATGATAACTATGATGATGCTGTTTACAGATCTAAAAATTTGGCCATACTTAAATATTGCTATGATAATTATGAATACAATGCCGATATTAATGAATTTATTGAGAGAATGTTTGTTGCCTTGGAAGAGACTAATATTTTGCAGGAATCTATTGAAGAAGAAGTTGCTAAAATTGTGAGCTCATTAGATGAAAAAGACGAGGACGGGAGCAAAGAACAAAAGGAGGAAGAGTGGATTAGCTACCCATGCCCACCTTCTAATGAGAGTAACTCTTCAAGTCATACATTGTTTAATTTCTGTTCTCACATACCGAAGGATGAATGCTATGATGATTGCTATGATCCCTTGGATTCGTTTGAAATATCAATTTTTGATGAACTTGATGCTTGCTATGCTTGTGGCCATGATGCCAATATGGATTATGCTTATGGAGGTGAACTTGCTATAGTTCCTTATGTTAAGCATGAACTTGTTTCTATTGCACCCACACATGATAGTCCTATTATCTTTTTGAATCCTCCCAACTACACCATATCGGAGAAGTTTGAACTTATTAAGGATTATATTGATGGGTTGCGTTTTACCACTACACATGATGATTTTGATGAATATAATATGCATGTGCTTCCTGATCCTACTTGCAATTATTATGAGAGAGGAACCAACTCTTCACCTCTCTATGTTTCCAATATGATAAAATTGCAAGAAACTATTTATATTATGCATTGGCCTTTACTTTGTGTGAATGAATTGTTCTTTTATGACATGCCAATGCATAGGAAGAGAGTTAGACTTCATTGTTACATGATATATATTACTTTGTGCTCACTACTTAATTACAAATCATTTTAATTAAAATTGGCTTTGATATACCTTGGGATCCGGGTGGATCAATTACTTGAGCACTATATGCCTAGCTTAATGGCTTTAAAGAAAGCGCTGCCAGGGAGACAACCCGGAAGTTTTAGAGAGTCATTTTATTATGTCGTGTGCTTTTGAAATAATTAAAAAGACAAAAGATAAAGTGGGGAACATAAAACTATTTCAAAAAGAAGAGTGAAAGTGAGAAGGACGAGCACCGTTGAAGTGGGGGCTAGCCTTGAACTTTGTTCATGCTCATGGAAACTTTGTGAATCTTGATTACCGAAACTTTTCAACAAAAATAATTATCCCCTTGTATAAATCCATTTTATTATAAAAATAATGTGCCAAGAGTTACCTTTAGGATGTTTAAATTGCTTGTTTGATATGTGCTGAGTAAAAACAGAAACTTTTGCTGTAGTGTTTGAATTTTCATATTTTACTAGAGCATGAAAAAAATCTGAAATTTTTACACAGTACTTTTATGCAAATGTTTTATCACTTACTAATTTTTCAGAAATTTTTGAGTTACGGAAGTATAGGTTGCATCTGCATCTTTACAGACTGTCCTGTTTTTCACAGATTGCTGTTGTAGTTGCTTTGTCTGCTTGTATTTGAGTTCTTGTTGAGACCTATTGACTTGGGAGCCATAGAATTGTGATAGAATACAATAGGTAATGTTGGATTATAATTATACAATAATGTGATGGCAATACATGATGAGATTTGGTGTTATATGTACTAACCTTTCTAATAAAAGTTCCGTTTAGTTTTGTGTGGATGAAGTGTTCGAAGATCGAGGAGGTATCGATATGAGAAGAATAAGGAGAGGCAAGAGTTCAAGCTTGGGGATGCCCAAGGCACCCCAAGTAAATATTCAAGGAGACTCAAGCATCTAAGCTTGGGGATGCCCCGGAAGGCATCCCATCTTTCTTCTTCAACAATTATCGGTATGTCTCGTTTTTTGTTTTGTTCACATGATATGCGTAAATTCTTGGAGCGTCGTGTGCCTTCTATTTTCCTTTTAGTAATGACCCATGCTGGTATGTGAAGGTCCATGGTTTATTTATAGAATGCTCTTTGCACTTCACTTATATCTTTTGAGTATGGCTTTATAGAATGCTTCATGTGCTTCACTTATATCATTTGAAGTTGGATGCCTGTTTCTCTACATATAGAAAACCGTTATTTGTAGAATTCTCTTTTGCTTCACTTATATTTAGTAGAGCGTGGTCTTTTGTAGAAAGAATTAAACTCTCATGTTTCACTTATACCTATTTAGAGAGTCAACAGAAATTGGTCATTTACATGGTTAGTCATAAAATCCTACATAAAACTTGTAGATCACTGAATATGATATGTTTGATTCCCTGCAATAGTTTTGCGATATTAAGATGGTAATATGTGGAAGTACTATTGAATGATTGTGTTCTAGTAAGAATATTGGTGTTCAGGTTTGTGATTCCCGAAGCATGCATGTATGGTCTCTAGTTTTGCGATGCAGTTGGAGCATAATTTATCCTTGATTGAAATCCTTTGTGCTGTTATAATCGGGGGCGCGCGATGGTTAACTCCTCCCAACCCCCTCCCTAGGAGCATGCGCGTAGTACTTTGCTTCGAGAGAGCTAATAAAACCTTGCAATAAGTATGTGAGTTCTTTATGACTAATGTGAATCCATGGATGTACGCACACTCACCTTTCCACATATTTGCTAGCCTCTTCGGTACCATGCATTGCCCACTCTCACCTTGAGGATTGGTGCAGCCTTCGCCGGTGCATCCAAACCCCACAACATGATACGTTCTGTTGCACATAAGCCTCATTATATCTTCCTCAAAACAGCCACCATACCTACCTATCATGGCATTTCCATAGCCATCCCGAGATATATTGCCATGCAACTTCCACCGTCACATCATATGACTAGTACATTCATTGTCATATTGCTTTGCATGATGGTAAGATAGCTAGCATGATATTTCCATGGCTTGTCCATTTATTGATATCCTCACTACGCTAGATCATTGCACATCCTGGTACCCTGCCAGAGGCATTCATATAGAGTCATCTTATATCGTCATTGAGTTGTTATATCGAGTTGTAAGTAAATAAAAGTGTGATGATCATCATTATTAGAGTATTGTCCCACGGAGGAAAGGATGATGGAGACTATGATTCCCCCACAAGTCAGGGTGAGACTCCGGACGAAAAATGAAAAACGGGGGAGGCCAAGTGAGCCCACCACAAAAAGAAATGGGGGAGGCAAAAAAAAGAAGAAAAAAGCCCATGAGAAAATGAGAGAAATAGAGGGAAGGGACTTTGCTACTATCCTTTACCACACTTGTGCCTCAAAGTGGCACCATGTTCTTCATATAGAGAGTCTTCTGAGTTGTCATTTTCATATGCTAGTGTGAAATTTTCATTATAGAGTTTGGCTTGTATATTCCGATGACGGGCGTCCTCAAATACCCGAGGTCTTCATGAGTAAGCAAGTTGGATGCACACCCACTTAGCTTCAGTTGAGCTTTCATACACTAATAGCTGTAGTGCATCCGTTGCGTGTCAATCCCTACTCCTCGCATTGATATCTATTGATGGGCATCTCCATAGCCCGTTGATACGCCGAGTTGATGCGAGACTTTCTTCTCCATTTTTTACCCCTTTGATACCTACCACCATATTCTATTTCACCCATATGCTATATCCATGGTTCACGCTCATGTATTGCGTGAGTAATAAAAAGCTGAAGCGTGTTAAAAAGTCTGATCCAATTGCTTGGTTTGACACCGGGGTGCTCATTATTTATACTTTATGCTAGGAAGACCAAGCATGACAGGCTATTTTTTTGTAGGGATAGCGTTCTTTAGCATTGTTATTTTGAAAGGACATGATTGTTTGCTAGTAAACCTGAGTATTGATGTCTTTATATCAAATGATAGACTATTGCTTTCAATCAGTTGTATCTTAATATTCATGCCATAATTAGACAAATGAGTTATATGCTTCAAAAAGTCTATAACTAGATTTGTATTTGAAACATTTTTTAATAATAATAAATGTGGGACATCTAATTCATATTTCGATGGTGCAACTATCCGTTAAACTTTAGCTTAAAATGTGAGAGCATGTAACCAAAAAGAAGGGATGTATCCAATAACAGTTAGTTAAACTTTAACTTAAAATATGACATCATATAACCAACATGTTAAATCTCATCGCAAGAGCTTGACTCGCTGCACTAAAAGGCCAGGTATTATATATAATGTTGATTTAGTGCCAAGTGGTGACCTTACCCAACACTCAAAGAATTGACATTGTGAGTGTATGTTTGTCGGGAACGGTTTCTCCATCCTGACATACGTTCTGTATTTTAGATCGTATTTACCTATATCTATTTCTATGTGGTATTGAAGGTCCATTTCTGGACGACCGACCGAGGAAGTCTTGGATTAGGGGGTCCCAGGCGAGCTGGTCCAGTCTATGGTCTGGTTGCAGGCCCATCCTGGAGGAAGGGCTTCGGAGGCCCCATGATGGACCGTGAGCATATCGGATTCTACCGAAGACTTGGCCTGTGCTCCAAGAAGAAGATGGTTTGTTTGGCATGTAATCCTTAGATGGTAACTGACATTCATGTAACCCTAGATACCCTCGTTGCCTATATAAACCGTAGGGTTTAGCCCATAGAGGATACCCATACACAACATCATCAACCCTAGGGTTTAGACCACAAACTTACGATCCTGAGGTAGATCAACTCTGTACTCGCTACACCAGCAATATAACAAGAGCTGGATGAAGGGTTTTACCTCCATCAAGAGGGCCCGAACCTGGGTAAAACCCTCGTGTTCTTTGTCTCCTGTTACCATCGATCTGATCTCACAGACCGGGCCCCCCTACCCGAGGTCTATCTATTTGGACACCGACACTGGTGTTTTCACTGAGAGCTCGTTGTGTGATCATCAGGATTGATGGCTCGTTTGGAGTTCGACAACAGCATTGGCTGCGGCAACATCTTCGTCCCCGACCAACTCTTCGCTTTTGGTACTGTGGTACTACACGCCGACCCACCGGTCATCTAGGCCACATTGATACCTTCGCTCTGAACCAGGTCATCATGTTCAGAAGTTTGGAGTATGTCACTGACCCCCGAGGCAACCTAGTTCTATCGGAACAGATCGCAATCCAATTTGAGGAACCTACAGGCACAGACGCTCCAGATTAGGCTTCCGATCTGATCCTCGGATCTGACCCCCCGACGGAAGCAACCCCAGAGATGGATCTAGGGGCAGTCACGTCCGACCTAACTCATGTCACCTCCGGTGACATCCCAAAGTCAAATTCATCTCCGGATCTAGCAGCGGTCCTAGAGGATGCCGCTCCGGTCCTCTAACTGGAGCCGGCCCAGAGGGGCCTTGAAAGCGGACCTGCCTCAGGTGGTCTAAGCAACCCCTTTCATATTAGCACGACTTTTCGCCAGGCCCTTGATGCAGAAGAGCTCTCGGAGATAAACGCGGTGCTGGATCAGGTCTAGAACCTAGCAATATTATCTGTAGTTTACGACCAGATTGAATGTAAATCTAATGATCGGGAGATTTTCATCCCACCAACCACCCACCTAGTCGCCATGGTCGAAGATTTGACCGATGCACTAGACTATGGATCAGATGAGGCCATCGACATGGATGATGACCACGACAATTCCAGATCAAATTCACCCGCGGCCATTCCCCGAACTAGAAAGTGGGCCGCATCGTCAACTTATGATGTCTACGTGGTAGATACCCCTAAGGAAGATCCTGAGGAGACACCTAAGGGGAGTTCCAAGCACCGCCACCCCAAGAGAAAACCAATGGGCAGCAGATGAAAGAAAAATGAAGCCACTCCCGCGGATAACACGGCTAGCCCCGTCACGGACGAGAACGGACAGGCCGAGCCCGCACAGCAAAACGGGCCCATGATCATGATACGTCTCCGTCGTATCAATAATTTTTGATTGTTTCCTGCCAATATTCTACAACTTTCATATACTTTTGGCAACATTTTATATTATTTTTGGGACTAACTTACTTATCCAGTGCCTAGTGTCAGTTCCTTTTTTTGTGTGTTTTTTGTTTCGCCGAAATTCCATATCAAACAAAGTCCAAACGCGATAAAAAAATTATGGAGATTTTTTTGGAATATATGTGAAATTTTGGGAAGAAGAATCAACGCAACACGGTGCCCGAGGGAGGCACAAGCCAACAGGGTGCGGCCACGGGGGTGACCGCGCTCGGATAGCTTGTGCCTCCCCCTTAAGTCGGTTGAGGCCCTACTTTCGCCACAAGAAAGATATTTTCGCGATAAAAATCCCCTGAAATTTTAGCCCGATCGGAGTTACGAATCTCCGGATATTTTAGAAACGGTGAAGGGGTCAGAAAACAGACGCGGAAATAGGAGAGAAACAGAGAGGTAGATCCAACCTCGGAGGGGCTCCTGCCCTCCGAGAGGCATGGCGGCCATGGACCAGAGGGGAAACTCTCCTCCCATCTAGGGGTGAGACCAAGGAAGAAGAAGAAGGAGGGGGCTCTCTCCCCCCTCTCTCCCGGTGGCGCCGGAGCGCCACCGGGGCAACCATCATGAGAGCGATCTACACCAACAACTTCGCCGCCGTCTCCACCAACTCTCTCCCCCTCTATGTAGCGGTGTAAAACCTCTCTTCCCCGCTGTAATCACTACTTAAACATGGTGCTTAATGCTATATATTATTATCCAATGATGTGTGGCTATCCTATGATGTTTGAGTAGATTTATTTTGCCCTATGGGTTAATTGTGGTATGATGTTATATATATGAGTTGTATGTTCATATGGTGCAGTCCTAAGGTGCCCTCTGTGCCGTGCACACGTGAGGGAATCCCGCTGGAGGGTTTGCAATATGTTCATGATTCGCTTATAGTGGGTGGCTAGAGTGACAGAAGTTTACACCCGAGTAAGGGGATTGTTTGCGTATGGGAGTAAAGAGGACTTGATGTTTAATGCTATGGTTGGGTTTACCTTATTGATTTGTAGTAGTTGTGGATGCTTGCTAGAGGTCCAATCATAAGTGCATATGATCCAAGTGTAGAAATTGTGTTAGCGTATGCCTCTCCCTCATTGCATATGACAAGTATCTATCATGTTATATTTAATTGCCTATGGACAATCTTTCTCTTGCACTACAAAAAGCTTTCTACTAAACAACTAAGTTAATTAATATTTATTAAAACATCACATAACTTTTATTTCCACGTTCTTTATTACCTTGCAAAACTATCTCTACACCTACTAAGTACTTCTAGTTTTATTCCCGCAAAGTAGTTTCGTACTTGTTCTAGGTAAAGTAAGAGTTAGGGTGCGTAGAGTTGTATTGGTGGTCGATAGAACTTGAGAGAATATTAATTCTACCTTTAGCTCCTCGTTGGGTTCGACACTCTTACTTATCGAAAAAGGCTACAAACGATCCCCTACACTTGTGGGTTATCAGAGCACACCTGCCGAAGAGGATCCCGAGGAGAAGGAAAGCTCCAAAAGCGGGACCGACGAGGACTACATGCCGGAATCCAAGGACAATAATAGCCTCAGACCCTTTGACTTCGAGGTGCATGAGAGCCCATCCGCACAGATACGCTTTGATACGTCTCCAATGTATCTATATTTTTTTATTGTTCCATGCTGACATATTATCATTCTAGGATACTTTTTGAGTAATAATTTACCAATTTATATTATTTTTGAGCACTAACCTATTGACCCAGTGCCCAGTGCCAGTTCCTGTTTTCTGCGTGTTTTTTTACTTTTCAGGTTTATAGCACCAAACGAAGTCCAATTGCCCCGAAACTTTTTTATGATTTTTTCTGGACCAAAATAAGACATGGAAGCTTCGGAAGAAGACCGAAGGCCGCACGAGGGAGGCACAAGCCAACAGGGCGCGCCCAGGGGGGTGGTCGCGCCCTGATTGCTTGTCCCTCCCTGGTGGACCTCCTGACCCCGTTCTCTGGCCTATAAATTCACATATATTCCAAAAACCCTAGAGGGTATCCCGAAACTATTTTTCCGCCGCCGCAAGTCCCTGTTCCGACGGGATCCCATCTGGAGCTCCGTCCCGGCACCCTGTCGAAGGGGGGATCGATCATGGAGGGCTTCTTCATCAACCTTGCTGCCCTCATGATGATGTGTGAGTAGTTCACCACATACCTACGGGTCGGTAGTTAGCACTTAGATGTCTCTCTCTCTCTCTCTCTCTTTTCATCTTCAATACAATGATCATCGCATCTTCACTTTGATCTACCCGATGTAATTCTTTTGTACGGTGCGTTTGTTGGGATCCGATGAATTGTGGGTTTATGTTCAGATTATTCATGAAATGTATTTGAGTATCCTCTGATATATATTATGATTCTTAAGTGCATGATCATTATAGCTTCATAACTCCCTCTCATCTATTGAAATAGTTTGTCCAACTAGATTGACATTTCTTCAGTGAGAGTAGTGCATTGTAGTGGGCTCAATCTGGCGGTGCTCTATATCCCAGTGACAGAAGGGGACAAGACACGTCTTTGTATTGTTGACACTAAGGATAAAATGATGGGGTTAGTTCATATTAATTGAATTCTCTTTGTCTACATCATGTCAATGTTCTCCAAGCATTACTCTGTTTTACTTAATACTCTAGATGCATGCTGGATAGCTGTCGATGGGTGGAGTAATAGTAATAGGTGCAGGCAGGAGTCGCCCTATTTGCTTATGGACATGATGCCTATATACACATGATCATTGCCGTGAATATCACATAACTATGTGCTTTTCTATCAATTGCCCAACAGTAATTTGTTTACCCACTGTATGCTTACTTTCATGAGAGATGTCGCTAGGGAAAACTATGCCTCCCGGGTCTATTCACCTATATATTTATAAATGCTACAATACCTTGCTGCCATTTATTTGTTTTTATTTTATTTTGCAATTTACAATTATCTACTATTACCTACACACTTCACTTGCTTGCAAATAACGAGATCAAGGGGATTGACAACCCTCTTGCCCGCGTTGGGTGCAAGTTGTTTGCTCTTTTGTGTGCAGCCACTGAAGACGGTTGTGGATTTATATTCCTATTGGTTCGATAAACCTTGGTTTCATAACTGATGGAAATACTTACCCGTATTGTGTTGCAATTACCCGTTCCTCTTCACGGGAAACCCAACGCAGATCACAAGTATTAGGAAGGATTTCTGGCGCCGTTGCCGAGGAATATCATCACCAACTAGCAAGTAACTTCACACAAATTATCATTCACTTGTTCTTATTTTTATTTGCTGTTATATTTAGTTTGCTTCATAAAAATCAAATATACAAAAATATTTATTTTTGCTAGTTGCTAGTTTACTTGTTGCTTGTTACTATGGCTAGTTCCCCTCCGGACATGCCTCACTCTCCCTATTTGGGAGAGGGTTCCCCAATCTTGGATTTTAGGCAAGTAGGTGATGAATCCCTTGAAGAAGCATGGGATAGATTACTAGTAATACAAGAGTCATATTAAATTGCTCCTTATAAGTTTTTATGTAGGTCTATCTCTCTCTAATAGACGTGTCTTGGATTCTATGTTCGAAAAAGATTTCCTAGGAAACAATGCTTTTGACACCTATGATAAGATGAAAAATATATTTGGGGAACCCAAAATAGAAACGACTTAACCATCCATATTGGTGTGTTTCCGTCAAACTAAGTTAATAAAAGAAACTAAGGCCATCATGGAAACCAATTTTAAGGGGTTATACAACATGTCTACTAAAATCAATGGGAACATAGTGATGTGACGTGGCTTGAGACTGCGTCGGTATTTCCCCAAAGAGGAAGGGATGATGCAGCACAGCGACGGTAAGTATTTCCCTCAGTTATGAAACCAAGGTTATCGAACCAGTAGGAGGATCACCACCACCCAATAAGCAGCACCTGCACACAAATAACAAATACTTGCAACCCGATGCGAAAGAGAGGTTGTCAATATCTCTACGGTAAAAAGATAGATTAGTTAATGATAGATAGGAGAGATAGATCTCTCAAGAACACAAAATAAAAAGGGCAAATAAAAAGTGCAGCAATATATTTTGGGTTTTTGGTATAGTAGATCTGAAAACAAAGAGGCAAAAAGATAGATCGGAAAGCAATGTGTTGGAAAAGTAGACCCGGGGGCCGTAGGATTCACTAGTGGCTTCTCTCATGAGTATAGCACACGGTGGGTGAACAAATTACTGTTGGGCAATTGATAGAAGATCAAATAATCTTGACGATATCCAAGGCGATGATCATTATATAGGCATCACGTCCAAGATAAGTAGACCGACTCCTGCCTGCATCTACCACTATTACTCCACACATCGACCGCTATCCAGCATGCATCTAGTGTATTAAGTTCATGGAAAAACGGAGTAATGCAATAAGAACGATGACAGGATGTAGACAAGATCTATTCATGTAGGAATAGACCTCATCTTGTTATCCTTAATGGCAATGATACACGCGTGCCTTGCTGCCCCTTCTGTCACTGGGAAAGGACACCGCAAGATCGAACCCATCACAAAGCACCTCTTCCCATGGCAAGAAAAATCGATCTAGTCGGCCTAACTAAACCAAAGATTCGAAGAAGAAATACGAGGCTATAAGTAATCATGCATATAAGAGATCAAAGAATACTCAAATAATATTCATGGATAGAAACTGATCATGAACTCAAAATTCATCGGAACCCAACAAACACACCGCAAAAGTTTACATCAAATAGATCTCCAAGAGATCATTATATTGAGAATCAAATGAGAGAGAGAGGAAGCCATCTAGCTACTGCCTACGGACCCATAGGTCTATGGTGGACTACTCACGAAACATCGGAGAGGCACCTATGAAGAAGATAAACCACACCGTGATGGTGTTTAGATTGGATCTCGAGGTTCTGGAACTTGCAGCGGCTGGAATTGTGGACCCAGTAGTTCCCCTGAATTTCAATGCATTCCTAGAGAAAGCTAAGCTGAAAGATGATGGAAGTAACTTTATAGACTCGGCCCGTAATCTGAGGATTATCCTCATGGCTTCCCAAAAGGCTTATGTCCTTGATGCACCGCTGGGTGACCCACCCGCTCCAGTGTCGTCTCCAGACATTGCGAACACCTGGTAGTCGCGTTCGGATGATTACTTAATAGTTCAATGTGCTATGTTGTATGGCTTAGAACCGGGACTTCAAAGGTGTTTTGAACGTCATGGAGCATATGATGTGTTCCAGGAGTTGAAGTTTATCTTTGAGAAGAATGCCCGGATCGAGAGGTATGAGACCTCCGATAAGTTCTATGCTTGCAAGATGCAGGAGAACGGGTCTGTTAGTGAGCACATACTCAGAATGTCTGGGTATTCCAACCGTCTGGCTGAGTTGGGAATTGCCCTCCCGCTGGAGGCGATCACTGACAGAGTTCTTCAATCACTGCCATCTAGCTACAAAAGCTTTGTGTTGAACTATAACATGCAAGGGATGAACAAGTCAGCCGTCGAGCTGTTTGCGATGCTGAAAGTCGCTGAGTCTGAAATCCAGAAGGAGCATCAAGTGTTGATGGTCAATAAAACCACTAGTTTCAAGAAAAATGGCAAGGGCAAGAAGGGTAACTCCAAGAAGAGTGGCAAAGCAGTTGCCCCTCCCGTGAAGAAACCCAAGGCTGGACCCAAGCCAGAAACTGAGTGATTTCATTGCATGGGTACTGGCCACTGGAAGCGGAACTGCCCCAAGAATCTGGCCGACAAGAAGGCGGCCAACACCAAACAAGGTATATATGATATACATGTTACTGATGTGTACCTTACCAACTCTCGTTGTAGTGCCTGGGTATTTGATACCGGTTCGGTTGCTCACACTTGCAACTCAAAACAGGAACTGCGGAATAGACGGAGGCTGGCAAAGGATGAAGTGACGATGCGCGTGGGAAATTAATGGTTCCAAGGTTGATGTGATCGCCGTCGGCATGCTCGCTCTTCGATTACCATCGGGATTAGTGATGAACCTGAATAATTGTTATTTAGTGCCTGCGTTAAGCATGAACATTATATCTGGATCTTTTTTATTGCGAGACGGTTACTCATTTAAATCAGAGAATAATGGTTGTTCTATTTACATGAGTAATATCTTTTATAGTCATGCACCCATTGTGAGGGGTTTATTCTTATTGAATCTCGACAGTGATGATACACATGTTCATAACATTGATGCCAAAAGATGTAGAGTTGATAATGATAGCACCACTTGTGGCACTGCCGCTTAGGTCATATTGGTGTAAAACGCATGAAGAAACTCCATGCTGATGGACTTTTGGAGTCACTTGATTTGGAATCACTTGACACATGTGAACCATGCCTCATGGGCAAGATGACCAAGACCCCGTTCTCTGGAACAATGGAACGGGCAAGTGACTTGTTGAAAATCATACATACTGATGTGTGCGGTCCGATGAGGATTGAGGCTCACAGTGGATATTGTTATTTTCACACCTTCACCGATGATTTAAGTAGATATGGGTATATTTACTTACTGAAACATAAGTCTGAAACCTTTGAAAAGTTCAAACAATTTCAGAGTGAAGTTGAGAATCATCGTAACAAGAAGATTAAATTCCTACGATCTGATCGAGGAGGAGAATATCTGAGTTATGAGTTTGGCAATCACTTAAGACAATGTGGAATTGTTTCACAGTTGACGCCACCTGGAACACCACAGCGTAATGGTGTGTCCGAACGTCGTAATCGAACCTTATTGGATATGGTGCGGTCTATGATGTCTCTTGCCGATTTGCCACTATCGTTTTGGGGTTATGCGTTAGAGATAGCTGCATTCACTTTAAATAGGGCACCATCTAAATCCGTTGAGACGACGCCATATGAGCTATGGTTTGGCAAGAAGCCGAAGTTGTCGTTTCTTAAAGTTTGGGGATGCGATGCTTATGTCAAAAAGCTTCAGCCTGAAAAGATGAAACCCAAAGCGGAGAAATGCGTCTTCATAGGATACCCAAAAGAGACGGTTGGGTACACCTTCTATCTCAGATCCGAAGGCAAAGTGTTTGTCGCTAAGAATGGGTCATTTCTCGAGGAAGAGTTTCTCTTGAAAGAATTGAGTGGGAGGAAGGTAGAACTTGATGAGGTTGTTGAACCTTCACTTCAGCCAGAGAGTAGCGCAACGCAGAAAGATGTTTCTATGGAGCCTACATCAGTTGAAGAGGAAGCTAATGATAGTGATCATGAAGCTTCGGATCAAGTTACTATCGAACCTCGTAGGTCGACAAGGGCACGTACTGCTCCTGAGTGGTACGGTAACCCTGTCTTGGAGGTCATGTTGTTGGACAACGATGAACCTACGAGCTATGGAGAAGCAATGGTAGGCCCGTATTCTGACAAATGGTTAGAGGCCATGAAATCCGAGATAGGATCCATGTATGAAAACAAAGTGTGGACTTTGGAAGTATTACCTGAAGGGCGAAAGGCCAATCAGAATAAATGGATCTTTAAGAGGAAGACGGACGCGGACGGTAATGTCACCATCTATAAAGCTCGACTTGTGGCAAAGGGTTGTTGACAAGTTCAAGGAATTGACTACGATGAGACTTTCTCTCCCGTAGTGATGCTTAAGTTCGTCGGAATCATGTTAGCAATAGCTGTATTTTTCGATTATGAAATTTGGCAGATGGATGTCAAAACAGCGTTCCTTAACGGTTTCCTTGAGGAAGAGTTGTATATGATACAACCAGAAGGTTTTGTCGATCCAGAGAATGCTGACAAAGTTTGGAAGCTCCAGCGATCCATTTATGGACTGGTGCAGGCATCTCGGAGTTGGAATAAGCACTTTGATGAGGTGATCAAAGCGTTTGGGTTTATACAAATTTAGGGAGAAGCTTGTATTTACAAGAAAGTGAGTGGGAGTTCTATAGTGTTTCTAATATTATATGTGGATGACATATTGCTGATTGGAAACAATATAGAATTTTTGGAAAGCGTGAAGGAATATTTGAATAAGAGTTTTTCAATGAAGGACCTAGGAGAAGATGCTTTCATATTAGGCATCAAGATGTATAGAGATAGATCAAGACGCTTAATAGGACTTTCACAGAGCACATACCTTGATAAAGTTTTGAAGAAGTTCAAAATGGATCAGTCCAAGAAAGGGTTCTTGCCTGTGTTACAAGGTGTAAAGTTGAGTAAGACTCAATGCCCAGTGACTGTAGAGGATAGAGAAAAGATGAGTGTCATCCCCTATGCTTCTACGATAGGCTCTATCATGTATGCAATGCTGTGCACGAGACCAGACGTCAGCCTTGCCATAAGTATGGCCAGAAGGTTTCAAAGTAAACCAGGAGTGGATCACTGGACGGCGGTCAAGAATATCCTAAAGTACCTGAAAAGGACTAAGGAAATGTTTCTCGTTTATGGAGGTGATCAAGAGCTCGCCGTAAAGGGTTACGTCGATGCAAGCTTTGACACTGATCCAGATGACTCTAAGTCTCAAACCGGATACGTATTTATTCTCAATTGAGGAGCGGTAAGCTGGTGCAGTTCCAAGCAAAGCGTCGTAGCTGATTCTACATGCGAAGCGGAGTACATAGTTGCCTCGAAGGTGGCGAAGGAAGGTGTCTGGATGAAGCAGTTCATGACGGATCTTGGAGTTGTGCCCAGTGCACTGGACCCAATGACTCTGTTCTGTGACAACACTGGTGCCATTGCTCTAGCCAAGGAACCAAGGTTTCACAAGAGGACCAGACACATAAAGCGACGCTTCAACTCCATCCGCGATTTCATCGAGGGAGGAGACATAAATATTTGCAAAGTACACACGGATCAGAATGTTGTAGATCCGTTGACTAAGCCTCTTCCACGAGGGAAACATGATCAACACCAGAACTTTATGGGTGTTAGATTCATTACAATGTAAATCACATAGTGATGTGAGCTAGATTATTGACTCTAGTGCAAGTGGGAGACTGTTGGAAATATGCCCTAGAGGCAATAATAAAATGGTTATTATTATATTTCCTTGTTCATGATAAATGTTTATTATCCATGCTATAATTGTATTGACTGGAAATGCAAATACATGTGTGGGTACATAGACAACAATGTGTCCCTAGTAAGCCTCTAGTGGACTAGCTCGTTAATCAAAGATGGATGTGGTTTCCCAGCCATGGACAAAGAGTTGTCATTTGATAACGGGATCACATCATTAGGAGAATGATGTGATGGACAAGACCCAAACTATGAATGTAGCATATGATCGTGTCAGTTTATTGCTATTGTTTTCTGCATGTCAAAGTATGTGTTCCTATGACCATGAGATCATGTAACTCACTGACACCGGAGGAGTGCCTTGTGTGTATCAAACGTCACAACGTAACTGGGTGACTATAAAGATGCTCTACAGGTATCTCCGAGGGTGTCTGTTGAGTTGGCATGGATCAAGACTGGGATTTGTTACTCCGTGTGATGGAGAGGTATCTCAGGGCCCACTCGGTAATACAACATCACAATGAGCCTTGCAAGCAAAGTGACTAAAGTGTTAGCCACGGGATCTTGTATTACGGAACGAGTAAAGAGACTTGTCGGTAACAAGATTGAACTAGGTATGGAGATACCGACGATCGAATCTCGGGCAAGTAGCATACCGATAAACAAAGGGAACAGCATATGAGATTAACTGAATCCTTGACATAGAGGTTCAACCGATAAAGATCTTCATAGAATATGTAGGAACCAATATGGGCATCCAGGTCCCGCTATTGGTTATTGACTGTAGAGGTGTCTCGATCATGTCTACATAGTTCTCGAACCCGCAGGGGCTGCCACACCTTGAGCCACGGCGCAGCCCTCCCTCTCCCCTAGATCGTTTCTCCTCTAGTATAGATTGATTCGGTGTTGCTTGGCGAAGCTCTGCCGGATCAGCTCCACCACCGCCGCAGCCACACCGTCGTGTTGCCGGAGAACTCATCTACCTCTCCGCTCTCCCTTGCTGGATCAAGGAGGTGGAGATCGTCATCGAGTTGTACGTGTGCTGAACGCGGATGTGCCGTCCGTTCGGCGCTAGATCATGATTGGATCGCGGGACGGCTTGCGATTTGGATCGCGAAGACGTTCGACTACATCAACCGCGTTTCTTAATGCTTCCTGCTTAGCGATCTACAAGGGTATGTGGATCCGATCTCCCCTCTCGTAGATGCTCATCTCCATGGATAGATCTTGTGTGTGCGTAGGAAATTTTTTGTTTCCCATGCAATGTTCCCCAACACCCTGGTGGGTTGTGCTCTCCACAGCCCACCTTCCTGGCACTTCTTTGGCCCACTGGGTGTCTTCTGGTCCAGAAAAAATCTCTAAAAAGTTTCGTCGCGATTGGACTCCGTTTGTTATTCTGCGAAGTAAAAAAACAAGCAAAAACAACAACTGGCACTTTGGCACTATGTCAATAGGTTAGTCCCAAAAAATTATATAAATTTGTTATAAAATGATTGTAAAACATCCAAGAATGATAATATAACAGCATGGAACAAGGAAAAATTATAGATACGTTGGAGACGTATCATGATGCAAAATAAGAGATTTGACATTATGGACCAAATGATTGATTCTCTTAGTATTTTGAAGGATGAAATTAAATCTCTCAATAACAAGTTTGAACAACTTGTTCTGAATGTCAAAGATGACAATACTTGAAACTATGCAGTATGCCTAGCTAGGCGCATAAAACGATAGCGCTTGTTGGGAGGCAACCCAATAGTTATATTTATTTTTGCTTTTTACATTCTGTTAGTGTGTCATGACATGATTATTGACTCTGTAATGATTGTGTTTTTATGTTTTAATTAGTGTTTATGCCAAGTAAACCCTTTGGGATGACTCACAAGATGAGTAGAATTGATACGATGCAAAAACAGAAACGTTAACGTCCAGTGCAGAATTTCTCTGATTTCAATGGAACTTCTTTTTGATCTGAATTGTTTAAAAAGTATTTATATACAAATTATTGAGGTTTTCCTATTTTTTCAGAATTTGTAGAGTTACAAAAGTATAGGTTCTTTATAGATATTTACAGACTGTTCTTTAGATAGATTATGTTTTTGCTTGCATAGTTTGCTTGTTTTGATGATGCTATGTATTGTATCGGGGGGTATAAGCCATGGAGAAGTCAGAATACAGTACCTATTATGCAATAATGAAATATAAATCAATTTATAACAGTACCTAAAGTATTTGATATGTTGCTTATACTAACGGATCTCACGAAGTTTTGTTGAGTTTTGTGTGATTGAAGTTTTCAAGTTTTGGGTGTTATCATGATGGACAAAGGAATAAGGAGTGGCAAGAGCCTAAGCTTGGGGATTCCCAAGGCACCCCAAGGTAATATTCTAGGAATATTCAAGCGTCTAAGCTTGGGGATGCCCCGGAAGGCATCCCCTCTTTCGTCTCAATCCATCGGTATGTCACTTGGAGCTATATTTTTATTCGTCACATGATATGAGTTTTGCTAGGAGCGGCGTTTGCTTTTGTTTGCTTTTATTTTTAGTTTGTTACAATCATCATTTGCTGGAAACAACTATTTGAGAGATACACACCTTCATCATAATTTATTAGAATACTCTATGTGCTTCACTTATATCTTTTGAGCTTAGCAGTTGCTCTAGTACTTCACTTATATCTTTTTGAGCACGGTGGCGTATAGATTTTATAGAAATAATTGCACTCTCGTTCTTCACTTATATTTGTTTGAGAGTTAATAAATAGTGATGGCAATTTGCATGGGTCATACGACTAGTCCAAAAATAATAGGTATTCAATGAGTGATAATCAAAACCATCATGTAGCACATATAAGAGAAATTGTGGGTTAATGATATGGGTTTTCTATTCTTGTGCCCCTAGTTCCTTAGTTGTACTCATTCATCCCCACGTTGTTAACTTTTGCCCACTTTTCCCCACTCCCTTGTTTGAACCCCTCAGAAATGGTCACAACGTAGGATGCCGTCGGGTCAATGCTTTGACCGTTAACTATTGACGAGTGGGGCCTTGCTGGACTGTGTCGCCCGTTGGACCTGCCAAGTGGGGCCGCGTTGGACGGTGGCGCTGGTTGTACCATTGGGCCGTGGTTTCATTGGACTGTTGGGCCGGTGCATGAAACGCCGGCATGCATGCGCTGATGCACGCCGCCACGATACAGAAGCTTGCTATGCATGCACGGCATGATCCAGCTAGCCTGCCTGCATGAGCCGATGCGCGCCGCCACGATGCCCAACTGGCGTAGCCTTCCTGCATGTGAGCCGCCACGGACGCAGCGACGGTCGCTGCCATTGGTTCATCTCTTCTTGCACGCGTTTCCTCGATCGATTCATACTAGTTCACATCGTTTCAGCCTTTGACCTCCGCAACATCAATTCAGCGTGGCAATTAAAGTCTAGGGCATACCGATCGACGCGCATCGTTTGAATGTAGCAACATGTGGCCGATGCCCTTATTTAAACCACTCACCCCTCCACCTATTCTCCAAACATCCATTTGTGCAGACCCCTTCTCTTCTTCACCCAAATCCAGAGCACTCTCGAAGCTAGGCGAAGATGGAGTACTATGACCCCACCCAGCTGCCATCGACCGTGCCGGAGAGGCGGTACCCCGCCGGAGTCGTCGTGGAGAAAATGCTCCGCATGTGGACGATCTCACGCTGGAGGAGTGCTAGGGATTTGGCCGAGTGGTTCCTCCGTGCGGGCTTCGCCCACCTCCCGGTGGGCTCGCCGGTGATGTTCCGACTGGAGGTACTGCGTCCAAACTCCAGCTCTCCGCCGACAGGGCTCATCGCCAACTTCAGCAACAGATTTGATGCGTACCACCTGCTCGGCAAGGTGTTTTGGTGTGGGTGCAAGTTCATCACATTCACAACCTACAACATCTTCACGGATATCGATAGAATCTTCTCCACCCGTAACGTCATCCACAGCCTCCCCTACTACCTCGGTGAGAACGACATGGAGGAGGAGGAGCAGTGAAGAGGAGGCACAGTGAAGATGGCGGTGAAGGCTATGCCCTATCTCGTGAAGCTTGTCTTGCCCTAGTATGTTAGGGCTTTTTAAATATTTCTATGTTATGTCGTTGGTTGTACCGTGAACTTTTTATCTATGTCGTGTTATATCGTGTTTTATGTAAGAACTATGTTATGCTTGCTACTTTTACCCTTACCCTATTTATATATCTATGTTATGCTTGCTACTTTTATTTGTTACTTTGTAGCCCATTCGGCTTGTTATATTCATGTTGTGTGATACTTGTATTTTGGCCCTATATTTTATGGGTTCCAAAGTTTTGGCACGCGCGGCTAATGGACTAGTTGAGGTGTCAAAAAGGAAAGGGTACTGATACGTCCATTTTGCATCATGATTTCTTATTCATATTTATGATATTCTTGTCCATTATTCCCTATTATCATACAATTCTTATGCCTTTTCTCTCTGAATATGCAAGGTACATCACAAAAAGGGAATTATCTGGAAACTGGAATTCTGGACCGAAAAACCGAGTAAAAGGCAGAAAAATCACCAGACTCCAAATGACCTGAAACTTCACGAGGAATTTTTATTGAATATATATGGATCTATGGGCCACAAATATACCAGAGGGGGGCCACCAGCCAGACACAAGCCAACAGGGCGCCCCCAGGCCGCGCCCTGATGGCTTGTGGGGCCCTGACTGGCCTCCTGACGCCCATCTTCTCCTATTTGGTGTGTTTTACCCTAGAAAAAATCATAAGAAACCTTCCGGGACGAAGTGCCGCCATCTCGAGGCGAAAACCTGGGCAGAGGCCCTTTTGCACTCCGACAGTTAGATTATGCCGGGGAAATTCCTCTCCGAGAGGGGGAGATCGAAGCCATCGCCATCACCAAAGCTTCCTCCTTCGTGGGAGGACCAATCCTCATCAACATTTTCACCAGCACCCTCTCATCTCCAACCCTAGTTCATTTCTTGTATTCAATCTTTGTCTCAAAACCTCAGATTGGTACCTGTGGGTTACTAGTTGTGTTGATTACATCTTGTAGTTGATGCTTGTTGGATTACTTGGTGGAAGATATTATGTTCAGATCCTTAATTATTATTATTGCACCTCTGATCTTGAACATGTTAATGAGGTGTGAGTAGTTACTATTGTTCCTGAGGACATGGGAGAAGTCTTGTTATAAGTAATCATGTGAATTTGGTATTTGTTCGATATTTTGATGATATGTATGTTGTTACTTCTCTTAGTGGTGTCATGTGAACATCGACTACATGACAATTCACCATGCTATGGGCCTAAGGGAAGTCATTGTGGAGTAACAAGTAGATGATGGGTTGCTAGAGTGACAGAAGCTTAAACCCCAGTTTATGCGTTGCTTCATAAGGGGTTGATTTGGATCCACATGTTTCATGCTATGGTTAGATTTATCTTAATTCTTCTTTCGTAGTTGCGAATTCTTGTGAGAGGGGGTAATTATAAGTAGGTTGTTAGTTCAAGTAAGAACAACACCTTGGCACCGGTCCACCCACATATCAAATTATCAAAGTAGCGAACGCGAATCAACTCAACATCATGAACGTGACTAGACATAATTCCCATGTGTCCTCGGGAGCACTTGCTTAATATAAGTGTACTTTCAGGCTTGTCCTTTCACTACTGGAATCTGGCATTTTGCCGTCTGCCAGCTCTTTTCCGTCTTCCAGCTCATGGCAAAGAGGCTCTTTGCCGTCTGCTTGGGGAAAGCAGACGGCAAAGAACCAACTGATGGCAAAGAGGCTCTTTGCCATCAGCTGGTTCTTTGCCGTCTGCCAGCTGACGGCAAAAAGGTCAAAGGCAGACGGCAAAGAGCCAGGTGGGCCCCACGGGGCACGGCGTGGCTAGGTCAACTTCTTTGCCGTCTGCTGGCAGACGGCAAAGAGGGGACAGATGGCAATGTCCCTCCTTTGCCATCTGCTAGCAGACGGCAAAGAAGTGACGTGGGCGAGCCCAAATGGTCACCCTCTTTGCCGTCTGCTAGCAGACGGCAAAGAGGGGCCACTTAACGGGCGGCCGTCTCCCCCCTCTCTCCCTCCCGCGCCCTCTCCTCCTTTTGTCACCGCCGCCAGTCGCCGCCGCCGGCCAGCCCCGCCCCCGGAGCCAGCGCCGCCGTCGGCCAGCCCGCCCGTCCCGCCCACCGGACCCACGCCGCGGCGGCCACCCCGCCGCGCCCCATCGTCGGAGGTCACTGCGCCGCCCCGCCCCGCCGCCGGAACCCTCCCCGCGGCCCCTGCGCCGCCCCGCCCCGCCGCCGGAGCCCTCGGCCTTCCTCCAGCGGCCCCCTCCCCGCGGCCAGCCTCCACCGGCCGACCTCGCCGGAGCAAGGTGAGCTCCATTTTTTCTGTTTTTTCTGTTATTTCCTGTTTAGTTCTAGGTTTAGTGCTAGGTTTAGGTTTAGTTTTAGGTTTAATGCTAGGTTTAGGTTTAGGTTTAGATAAATAGAAGAGGAAGAAGAAAGATGAAAAAAAAAGTAGAAGAAGAGGGAGAAACGAAAAGAAGAAGAAGGAGAAGGAGAAGAAGAAGAGGAAAAAGGAAAAGAAGGAAGAAGAAGAAGAAGAGGAGGAGAAGAAAAGAAGAAGAAGAAGAAGAAAAAGGAAAAGAAGAGGAGGAGAAGAAAAAAGAAGAAGAAGAAGAAGAAGAAGAAAGAGGAGAGGAGGAGGAGAAGAAGAAGAAGAAGAAGAAGAAGAAGAGGAAGAAAAGGAAGAAGAGGAAGAAGAGGAAGAAGAAGAAAAGGAAAAAAGAGGAAAAGAAGAAGAAGAGGAAGAAGAAGAAAACGACACCCCGACCCGACACCCCAACCCCGACCCGACACCCCGACCCCGACACGACACCCCGACCCCGACACGACACCACGACACCCCGACACCCCGACACCACGACACCTCGACACCACGACACCCAGACACGACACCCCCGACACCCCCTACCCCCGACACCTCGTCGGCCTCCTGTTGACCGAAAAGGTGCTCTTCGGCCTTCCAGAGGCCGACGGGGTCATATATTTGTGAATTATGAGTTAGGTCATATATTTTCCGATTTTGTTATGAAAAACATCATATATATTTGTGTTGATCAGGTGGATTTAAATGTGCAGTTGTTTCGTCGCTGCGAGGGTCTGGTGTTCGACGACCTCCCCGTCCGTTCGACGAGCTCCGCCCCTGCATTCGTGGGTGAGCACAAATGACATCTCCTCCTCCCCCTTAATTTGCTCTGTTCCGGTCTTCGTGCCGATGAAACTTGCTAGCTATAGGTGTCTTCAATCATCAGTATGCGTGACCAGTATGCGTCTCCCGTTCGAAAGGGCGGCATCTATAAATATGCATGTCTTTGCATATTTATAACCGCCATCCTTTCGAATTGTCCAACGTTATCCATGGATAGCCCGAGTATGTGTAGATTGGGTTCGTTTTCCCTTATGCTCTGCTCCGGATCCGATGCGGAATTTCGTCAGTGCCTCCCTGTTGTTCTCAGGGTACACATCCTCTCTGCTTATTGCCGAGACGTGTATCAGGAGAACAACGGGGGGGGGGGGTGCTGCCGAAATTCTGCGTCGGATCCGGAGCAGAGCATGGGAAAACGAACCCAATCTACACATACTCGGGTGGGATTAGGACCTATCTCTACCTATTAGCGTGTAGGTTGCATGGACGTAATAAAACCGACAAACTTGATTAACGGATGAATATAGATGATGAATTATATATATATTTTTTTGTGTGTTTAGTAGGTAGGCAAGATGAGTGATCGTGCATGGATGTACACCGGTCACCCCAGTCAGAAAGAAATGACCATTGAATGGTTAACAAAAACCAAGGGGTTTCTGAGCGCCACATTTGCAAATGGGCAGGAAATAACCTGGTGCCCCTGTGTCCGGTGCGACAACCATAAAAAGTGGACACGGTATGAAATGGGTAAACACTTGCAGAAGTGGGGTTTTACGCCTGATTATACGGTGTGGAGATTTCATGGTGAGTCTGCCCAACGTGTCAGAGCTGAGGTCGTTCGTCATCGCACCAACGAGCATGGTACCGGGATCGAAGACATGGTGCAAGACTTTGATGATGCTCGGGATTCGGACGATGAGATGGAGGAATCTGCAAAGGCCTTCTATGAAATGTTGGAGTCTTCAAAACGTCCTCTCCACGAGCACACTGAGCTTTGTCAGCTGGATGCCATCGCGCAAGTAATGGCTCTGAAGGCTCAGTTCAACCTAGGCAGAGAATGCTACGACGCGATGATGACGATATTTGGACGCTTTCTACCCAAAGGCCATGTATTGCCAGCAAACTTGTACCAGTCGGACAAAATCCTATGTTTATGATGTGCCGCCACATTTTAGACCACCTCCCCTCAATGAAGATGATTATGAACCTCACATTAACGCAGACACATATGAAGGAGAATTCTTCCAAGAAACACATGTTTCCAAAAAACGTTTCAAGAACCGCTCTACTTCACCCCAGAACATTGAGGTAGACAGCGACAGTGAATCCGACTTCACCCCTGAGCCGGAACAAGAAGAGACGGAAGAAGAAGAGGTTACTGCTGCGGATGACCTGTCAATGCTTGACCGATTACATAAAGGAGGCCTTCCACATGTTGATGCATTTATTGATGATGCTGATGAGCACGTCATTAATGATAGTGATGATGATTATGCATTTATTGATCCCGGAGCATATATAGACGATGAAGATTAATATTAGTAATGTCAGGTATTCAATTATTATTATGTACATATATAATATTAATTAGTTCATGTTATTAGGTATTCAATTTTTTTATGTTGTACTAATTTCGTTTACTCTTTGTCATTGCAGGTGTTGACAGATGGTGGGCGCGGGTCGAGAGCGCTCCGAGCCTCCTTCCTCGGCGCGTGCTAGGAGGGGTGCTATTATTCCACCCGAGCACCTCCGGATAGCGCTGGTACACAGTATGCAGACACCGGCGGGCACTTCTTCTTCGGCCGGGAGAGGTCGGGGGAAGACGAAGAGGGGTGCTTGAGGTGGACGTGGCGGCGGGAGAGGTAGGAAGTCTGCTGCGTCTGCCGCAACCCCGACCGGTCCTTCTCCGTCTCACACTGGCGCAAGCCCGACCGGTCCTTCACCTCCGTGATGATGGTAAGTTTTCCCAAGTGTTTTGCTTAACAAATACATACTTAGCTTAAGAAATGACCTACTTAGCTCCAAAATGACCTATACTTTGCTTATTTTCCTCGAAAATGACATAATAACCTTACTTAGCTCGAAAATGACATATTTTACCTAGGATAGCTATAAAATGACCTATACTTAGCATTTTTTCCTCCAAAATGACTTGATATGCTTAGTTAGCTAAAAATGGCATAACTACCTAGGATAGCTCAATAATGATCTATACTTAGCTTAGCTAGTTCATTTATGACATAATTAGCTCACTTAGGTAAAAAATGGCATAATAACCTTGGTTTAGCTCCAAAATGACCTATACTTAGCTTATTTTCCTCGAAAATGACATAATAACCTTACTTAGCTCCAAACTGGCATACTTTACCTAGGATAGCTATAAATATGCTTAGCTAGCTCAAAAATGGCATAACTACCTAGGTTAGCTCAAAAATGGCATAACTACCTAGCTTAGCTCTAAAATGACCTACACTTAGCATTTTTACCTAGCTTAGCTAAAAAATGGCATTTTTACCTACCTTAGTTAGAAGAAGAAGAAGATAAAGAAGAGGAGAGGAGAAAAAGAAAGAGAAGAAAAATTCTTCTTCTTCTTCTTATTCTTCTTCTTCTTCTTTTTCTTCTTCTTCTTCTAGCTAGTCTTCTTCTTCTTCTTCTTCTTCTAACTTTCTTCTTTCCCAATTTGCAGATTTGCTTTAGATGAGGAAGCTTGCGTTGATGGAGTCTACTCTTCTCCTTGTGCTTCCTTTTTGTTTTGATTTTGTACGATGAACTTTGTTGTTGGAAACTTGTTGTTGGATATGTTGTTGGAAACTTGTTGTTGGATATGTTGTTGGAAACTTGTTGGTGGATATGTTGTTGGAAACTTGTTGTTGGATATGTGTTGGTATGCTTGTTGAAAGTATTTTCAAATGTGTATATATATATATCTATGAAATTCTGTGAAATTGAATGAATTTAAGAAAAAACAGAAAAAACAGGGGCTATACAGGTTCTTTGCCGTCTGCTGGCAGACGGCAAAGAGCTTTGCCATCAGCCAGCAGACGGCAAAGCTGCCACGTGGCAGCTACCTGTGCAACCTGGGGGGCACTGGGCTGGCCTATGTGGTTGCGTTGCCATCTGCTGGCAGACGGCAAAGAACTTTGCATCTTTGCCGTCTGCCAGCAGACGGCATAGCGAGCCACGTGGCAGCTACCTGGGGGAACCTGGGCTGGCCTATTTGGCCACTTTGCCGTCTGCTAGCAGACGGCAAAGCACGCCGTTAACCCCTTAACGGACCTAAGCTGCCACGTGTGCCGTCCATGCCCTTTGCCGTATGCTGGCAGACGACAAAGACCTTTGCATCTTTGCCGTCTGCCAGCAGACGGCAAAGTGCCCTTTACCGTGGCTTGTTCAGCCGGATGTGGTGCCGTCAGCTGGCTGACGGCAAAGACCTTTGCCGTCCGCAATGCATGCTTTTGCCGTCAGCCATGGCAGACGGCAAAGATCCTGATTCCAGTAGTGTTTGCTAATAAAAAGGATTGGGCTACCTTGCTGCACCATTTCTACTATTGTTGCTTGTCACTTGTTACGAATAATCTTGCTACAAAACTATCTACTATCGTTACTTACAGCACTTGCAGAGAATACCTTGCTGAAAACCGCTTGTCATTTCCTTCTGCTCCTCGTTGGGTTCGACACTCTTACTTATCGAAAGGACTACGATTGATCCCCTACACTTGTGGGTCATCAGGTACCCAAAAGGAAACTAAAGCTAGAAAAATGAGCCATGTTGATGTTGAAAAGAAGAAGAAAAAGAAGCTAATTTTTTTGAATTGTTGGTGGCCATATATATTTTATGAATAGAAAGAAGCTAATTTTTGAATAGGTTGTGTTCAATTTGCATGATAAAACTAATTTTTGAAGGGTAGCCCATTTTTACTTGTTGGTGGCCATATTGCATGAAACAAAAAGCTAATTATTGACTTGTTGATGGCAATATCAATTTTTGTGTAATTTCAAACGATGTAACCTATTTTTTAATCAACGTGCACTCAATCTCTGTAGCTGCAATCCAATCAATAAGCAAAAAAAACAGAATCAACGTGCACTCAATCAGTGTATAGGTGCAATCAAATCAATAAGCAAAAAAAACAGAACCAGCGCGTGCACTATTTTCTAGGCCTCTTTTATCTTTTTGGGCCTTCGACAGTCAACGCCATGCGATGGCCCAACCAGAGCTTGGTTTCATCTTGGGCCAAGAACTATAGTTTTTTTCTCTTGCGCTCGATGTTGTCTGATGAAACCGAAGAAACTGAAAGTGTCAAAAACTAACACCTACAGAGATTCAGAGATGGAGATAGAGATTAAGCAACCCAGAGAGCACATGATCCACAAATTAAGCTTACACCACACTAATAACATCTCTAACGAGTGATGACCAGCAAGTAAGCAAATCCTAGAGCAACTATGCAAAAATAAAATCCTAAAGCTATCAGATTCGCCTCCTTGTTCAATTGAATCATCTGCCTCAAGTTCTTGTTCATCTTCTTTAATTCTCCCTTCAGATCCGCATCCCCAATTGTCGGAGCAGTAGTTTCAGAGACTAAATTCCGCACGGCTGACGGCAGATTGACCTCCCAGGTTGCGGCCCCATTGAATTGAATCAGGCTCTCCCCTTGAAGCCTTAGAATGTAGTCATCCAGCCATTCAAAATGTGTGTAGTTCTTCACGATCTGAAACGAAATCATGAGCCCCAAATCCCAGATCCAACGAAAAAGAACTAAAAGTAAAGAGAAAAAGAAATAAAAGAAAAATCATGAGACCTAACCTGCCCCTCTGGCCTGCTCTCGCATTTCACGAACTCGCGCCCAAGGTTGTCGTTCTTGTCCTCCTTAGAAGTCAACCGTTTCAGTGGTGCGATGCGTGGACAGTCAGGACATGGTTGCATCGGTAGTGGACCATACTGGGTCCACGAGGGGCGGGAGGCTGGGGTGGAGCTCGACATATCTCATTGCCGGAGAAGATGAAGCAGACGAGTGGCTCCTCTCTTCACCGCAGAAGAAGAAGCAGAGGAAAGGGGAGGCAATGCTGCAATGGCAGGCGAGCAGAACCAACCTCTCGCCGTCTCGCGGATCGCCCAACGATCCAACGATGCGGAGTCGTCCATGTGATCTAACGGTGTGCAGCCTGCCCTCGAAATTCCTTCTAGAAGACCATATCTGAGGGCTATCGCTTAGCGCTAGGGTATGATCGGACGGCTGCAGTTCGACGCTAGGGTTTGGAGAGATGCTGTGGGGTTTTGAGCCGGTCAGCGGTGTTATCTTAGGTTTGTCCAACTTTCAAATGACCTTAACTAATTCAAAAACAAATCAAAAAAATAGGAAAACTTCGCAGTTCGTTGTTTTATAAGACATAGTTACCATAAAAAATATAAACTTGGTTAAGGGACATTTTTATGAAAAATCATTTTTTGAGGTGAGCTACCATTTCCAAGTTCAAATGAGCAGAATTAATTCAAAAAAATCAAAAAAATGGAAGACCTGCGCACAATGCCGTTGTATGTGACATGGTTATGACAAAAAAAAATCTTGGTTTATGGACATTTCCATGAAAACTCCTTCACATAAATGAGCTATCACGTACGAGGTTGTATAGAGTTCGAGAAGAGAGTGATAGTGGGTTTAGGTTTACGAAAAATAAAAAAATAAAAATCACCAAAGCTTCATTTTAGTGTGAATAAGAAGGATCTGAAATTATTTTTTCATTTTCAAATTTTCCATTTGTAATAATTCAAATTTTGCCATGTGTAATAATTCAAAATTTTGCTTATGTACGTGATAGCTCATTTGTGTGAAGGAGTTTTCATGGAAATTTCCATAAACCAAGATTAAAAAACTCAAAAAAATCACCAAAGCTTCATTTTAGTGTGAATAAGAAGGATCTGAAATTATTTTTTCATTTTTCAAATTTTCCATTTGTAATAATTCAAATTTGCCATGTGTAATAATTCAAAATTTTGCTTATAGATCGGATTGATCATCTAACATGTGTAATAAGTCAAAATCATTGCAACATCACATCACAGAGAAATGGACTTCAAATGTTGCTTATAATTCAAAGGTTAGTTCAAATTCAAATTTTGCCACCAATTTTGAATTTGACCTTAGTACAAATCCTTAAAGTTCAAAGTTTACAACTTGCATTCAACGTTCAAAGTTCACATCTTTGCCTTGCTCCTTGTGTTCCTAGACGGCTTAATAGACTTGCTCCTGGTTTCCCTAGCTGGGATATCCACCTTTTTCTTCTTCCTTTTGATCTTCGCTTCGGTTGGTGGCTGTCGAGGTGCTGGCGATGAACTTCCACTGGCCAGTTCACAGGGTTCAATAGCTTCAAAACCTTCATAAGCCATGGCTTCAAATTCTGCATCGGATGATGGCTGGACCGAAGTTTCTTTCTCTCTTGGCCTTTTCTCTCCTTTTCCTCTAATTTCCCTAGAGCTAGGCCAAACATAAAAAAGATTATAAGCCATCGATAAAAAAGAGAAGAAATGCACACATACCAAGCTGCCGACAGTGCTAATTCAGTTGCTTCATTCTCCTGTGCACTAGCTGCAATCTCCTTTGCTGCTTCATTCTCCTCTGCATTAGCTGTAATCTGCTCTAATGCTGCATTCTCCTCTGCATTTGTTGCTGCCCATTGTTCCTCTTATCCAAATGAAGCATCCACTGGATTGGTACATAACCTAGCAATGCGGCCTAGGGTTGCACATTTTTTGCACTTACGTTGTCTTTTTACACGACCCTCTTCACCTCTTCTGTACCTGTTCTTCCTTGGTCTTCCTGGTGGTCTAGTCAGTATAGGAGAATGTAGTTTGAACCCTGGATCTACTATTTTCCATTGGTCTTTTCCCAAGAGTGCAGGCACATTGGAAGCATAAGAAGCTCTGAATTTGGCAACAAAAAATCAGAGATGTATTGATCAACTTCACCATCTTCACCACCGATAACAGTCATCAGATATAGGGCATGTATGCATGGCTTCCCACGGAGCTGCCATTGCATACAACTGCATCCCCTAGTTGGTAGGTTAACTGGATATCTTCATTCCCTGTTTTTACTGCCAGTATATGTTACCTCAGCCTCGTGTGTCACCACTCGAATGCATTTCATTCTATTCAGTCCTCTTGCCTTGGCATGGAATGCCTAAATAAGAGATGGGAGCATAAGATGGCAAACATATTCTCTTTCTACAATTCTTTTGCGAAGAGCCAACTTTATCATGATCATCTGCCGAATCTTATCAAATATTTGCCATATCAGAATCCCTTTCAATGACTTGATCTTTGCATTGAAACACTCTGCAAGGTTACTGGTCACATAGTCTACTTTGCATATTTCAAATTTGCTTCTTGACCACAACTTTCCATGATGTGCATCTAGGTACTCCTTCACCAGAGGATTGTGAGCATACAACACTCTAAAATGATGCTCATGCTTCCTCTCACTGCATGTGTATGATGCTGGCCATAAGCTCCTCATCATAAACTTTACCTTTGAATTTGTTTCTAAAATTCTGCGCTAGGTGTCGCATACATTCCCTATGCCACACTCTAGGGAATACAATTTCCACTGAACTCTTCAAACCCTTGCAAGCATTTGTGTGTATAGCTAAACCTGGGGTGTACCTATAAGGTTGCGCAACTGCTACAGAAACCAGACCCAACTTTCCTCGGACTCTGCCTCCACCACACCAAATGCAACTCAAAATAGCCAGTTGTGTCCATCAACTGCAGAAGCTGCCACCAGTTGTCCTCTCCACCTTCCATTCAAAGCAGTTGCATCAACAACCAAATAGGGCCTGCAACCATCCAAAAAACCCTGCCAACAAGCCTTGAAACAAACAAAAGCCCTCCTGAAGCACTCCTTCTCAAATGACTTCCCTTTTATTTTGTATGGAACTGTATGCTTCTCAATCTCTACAACACTCCCTAGACTAGCAGCTTCCACTTCAGCTTTAAATGTGTAGAGCAACTGAAAGCTCTCATTCCAAGGAACATTAATCATGTCAACAGCTATTTCCTTAGCATAAAAAATCCTCATGTAAGGTATATCAATATTGTACTTCTCAAATAGATTCCCATGTAGTGTTGTTGGACCAAGTATTGGTTTTTCTCTCAACCAATCCAAAATTGCATTTGCCACCCACCTAGTCTTTCCTAGCTTTGTTTTAGCCTCCCCCCTTCCCCTCCAGGTGGACAAGTGTGCTGGTGTGGGTTCTTTTTTATTTGAAACAAAATATAAAAGGAAGTACAGTTAAGAAAACATTACACAATGATCTAAAATAGAATGAATTAGTATAAACTGAAATACCCGAACCTGAATGAACTTGCTCCTTAACATATGTGATGCATGCAACCTCCATCTACACCTATCATATGTGCAATGAACAGTGAACCTTGATGGCTCACTCCTATCAATCACATATGTATTTTGAGTGAGAATGCAGTATGTAGTCACTTCATTACGACAGTACACCATCGATTGGAATATGGTACTGATAGCAAGCTGAGGATCTTCCTTGTTCCACTCAATTGTTGGCATGTCCTCACCATCATATTCATCTAAAACTAAGTTGTCGATATTCTCCTCCCTCTCTTCATCGTTAGTGTCATCAAATCTAGAACGGCTGATAGGTTGCTCCTGAAATTCATCTTCCATTGCTTGTTTACTAACAATATCTAAAATAGCAGGGAACATATTCTCATCCTCGTCATCATGTCGAGACACCTCTTCGTCTGGCTCTGCATCTTGTTCTACATCAGCTGCAGCAGCGACAGGATAAGCGGCACAAGAAGCGGCAGCAAACATATTGTGACTTTCAAAACCACTAGCTCTGCTTGGTTTCGATCTACTAGGAGTGCCAGGGCGCTCTCTATTAGCAGAGACAGAAGATTTCTGAACACCCTTCCCCATGTCACGTTCATTGCGTGGCTGAAGCACCTCGATATGCATTTTACCGAAGTGGCTTTCATCATTCTAAGTAAAGAGCAATCCCATATGCTCATCGCAAGTTAGTGGTATAAATTTTTGCTCGGTACTGCTGAAAAATATCAGTTCAACAACATCGGCAGGGCTCCACCCATATGAAGAATTTCGGAGCGCCGCGAGCAAATCTTTGAACGACATACTGGTTTCTACCACGTTGACGTGGCTTGAGACTGCGTCAGTATTTCCCCAAAGAGGAAGGGATGATGCAGCACCGCGATGGTAAGTATCTCCCTCAGTTATGAAACCAAGGTATCGAACCAGTAGGAGGATCACGCAACACTATGTAAACATCACCTGCACACAAAGAATAAATACTTGCAACCCGACGCGAAAGAGAGGTTGTCAATCTCTCCATGGTAAATAGATAGATTAGGTTGTAATAGATTGGATAGATAGATCTCGCAAGAACACAAAATAAAAGAGGCAAATAAAAAGTGCAGCAAGGTATGTTTGGGTTTTTTGAATAATAGATCTGAAAACAAAAGCGGCAAAAAGATAGATTGGAAAGCAATATGTTGGAAAAGTAGACCCGGGGGCCGTAGGTTTCACTAGTGGCTTCTCTCGTGAGTATAGCACACGGTGGGTGAACAAATTACTGTTGGTCAATTGATAGAAGATCAAATAATCATGACGATATCGAAGGCGATGATCATTATATAGGCATCACGTCCAAGATTAGTAGACCGAAACGATTCTGCATCTACTACTATTACTCCACACATCGACCGCTATCCAGCATGCATCTAGTGTATTAAGTTCATGGAAAAACGGAGTAGTGCAATAAGAACGGTGACATGATCTAGACAAGATCTATTCATGTAGGAATAGACCCCATCTTGTTATCCTTAATAGCAACGATACATGTGTGCCTTGCTGCCCCTTCTGTCACTGGGAGATGACACTGCAAGATCGAACCCATCACAAAGCACCTCTTCCCATGGCAAGAAAAATTGACCTAGTTGGCCTAACTAAACCAAAGATTCGAAGAAGAAATACGAGGCTATAAGTAATCATGCATATAAGAGATCAAAGAAGACTCAAAAAATATTCATGTATAGAAACTGATCATGAACTCAAAATTCATCGGATCCCAACAAACACACCGCAAAAAGTCATTACATCAAATAGATCTCCAAGAGACCATTGTATTGAGAATCAAAACAGAGAGAGGAAGCCATCTAGCTACTGCCTACGGACCCGTAGGTCTATGGTGGACTACTCACGCATCATCGGAGAGGCACCAATGAGGATGATGAACCCCTCCATGATGGTGTTAGATTGGATCTCGCGGTTATGGAACTTGCGGCGGCTGGATGTATTTTTTGTCGACTCCTCTAGAGTTTCTGGAATATTTATTGAGCTCAGAGGCGGTGGAGAAGGTTCCTGAGGTGGCCACAACCCACCAGGGTGCGCCCGGGGCCCTTTGCGCGCCCTGGTGTCTTGTGGGCGGCCTGGGCTCCCTCCTGGTTACTTCTTTGGCCCACTGGCCTTCTTCTGGTCCAAAAGAATTCTCCAAAAAGTTTTGTCGCGATTGGACTCCGTTTGGTACTGATATTCTGCGAAATAAAAAACAAGCAAGAACATCAACTGGCACTTGGCACTATGTCAATAGGTTAGTCCCAAAAAAATGATATAAAGTTGCTATAAAATGATTGTAAAACATCCAAGAATGATAATATAACAGCACGGAACAAGCAAAAATTATAGATACGTTGGAGATGTATCAGCATCCCCAAGCTTAATTCCTACTCGTCCTCGAGTAGGTAAATGATAAAGACAGAATTTTTGTTGTGAATGCTGCCTAACATGTTCATCACATATTCTTTTCTTTTGTAGCATGGACATTTGGACTGTTAGATGGTTCAAAGCAATATTCTAGTTTTGACATAAGGACTTCAATACTCAAGCATGCCAACAAGAAACCATGTCTATCAAAATATCAACACTAAAGAAAGTTATCCCTAGCCCATCATGCTCAATCATTGATCCATTCATGAAACACATTCAAATATTAACTACACCCAATACACAAGTATGCTCATAGTGCCCCCTAGTTTGTGCTTTATAAGAGAAGATGGAGACTCAAATTAAAAATAAAAATTGCATAAAGTAAATAGATAGGCCCTTCGCAGAGGGAAGTAGGGATTTGTAGAGGTGCCAGAGCTCAAAGTTTAAATTGATAGAGAAAAATTATTTTGGGTGGCATGCCTTTCCTGTCAACGAAAACGACAAAGTAGTTCTGAATACTTTCCATGCTAGATACATCATAGGCGGTTCCCAAACATAAAGTAAAGTTTATTCCTTTTTCCACCATTCTTTCACAATCCATGGCTAGCCGTATCCACAGTTGCCTTCCATACTAACACTTTCCAAGGAATTTATTATTTGACAACATAAAGTAAATTTCTTTTTCATTTCGGGACTGGGCATCCCTATTACCGTCGTACTCTCGTGCAATGACAAGTGAATAAACACTCATCTTGAGAATAACACATCTAGCATGGAAAAACATTGGACACCCCCTACCGTTTCATGAGCGGTACGAGCACACAAAAGGGAAATTCATTTTGAAAATTAGAGATGGCACATACAAATTTGCTTAGAACGGTATGGAAATACCGCATATAGGTAGGTATGGTGGACTCATAAGGCAAAACTGGGTTTAAGGGTTTTTTATGCACAAGTAGTATTTCTTCTTAGTACAAGTGGAGGCTCGCAAATAGATTGAGAAGCAACCAACCAAGAAATGAAAATTCACATAAACGGGCATCGGGCATAACTAACACCGAATAATGCACCATAAGTAGGATGTGATTTCATTGCATAACTATTGACTTTCGTGCTTGCATTGGGAATCACAAACCTTAACACCAATATTCTTACTAAAGCATAATTACTCACCAACATGACTCACATATCACTGTCATCATGTCTCAAAACTATTACAAGGAATCAAGTTTAATTTGTCCAATGATCTTCATGAAAGTTTTTATTATATCCCTCTTGAATATCTATCACTTTGGGACTAGTTTCATATATTGCCATTGCTTTTGACAAGCTCAAACAAATCTAAGTGAAGAACATGAGCATAAAGATTTCATCTCTCAAAATAGTATAAGTGAAGCATGAGAGAATTTCTTCAAAAGTTACTAACTCTCAAATTAATCTAAGTGAAGCATGAGAGTATTTCTTCAAAATTTCAAGGCACACCGTGCTCAAAAAGATATAAGTGAAGCACTAGAGCAATTCCATAGCTCAAAGAAATTTAAGTGAAGCACATAGAGCAATTCTAACAAATCATAGCATAATTTTGGCTCTCTCAAATAGGTGTGTCCAGCAAGGATACTAGTGACAAACTAAAAAGCAAAGCAAGCAAAGACTCAAATAATACAAGACGCTCCAAGCAAAACTCATGATATGTGACGAATAAAAATATAGCTCTAAGTAAAATACCGATGGTCGTTAGAAGAAAGAGGGGATGCTAGTCGGGGCATCCCCAAGCTTAATTGCTTGTTTCTCCTTGGATATTATCTTGGGGGTGCTGTAGCATCCCCAAGCTTAGGCTCTTTTCACTCCTTATTCCTTCATCCATCGTGATCTCACCCAAAACTTGAAAACTTCAATCACACAAAACTCAACAAAACCTTCGTGAGATCCGTTAGTATAATAAAGCAAATCACCACTTTAAGTACTATTGCAAACCCATTCAAATTTAATTAGTGCATTATACCTACGGTATTTTAACTTTACCACGGCTTATACCCTTTAATACAAACCATAGATTCATGAAAACAAGCCCACAATGCAACGAAAACAGAATATGTCTTAAACAGAATAGTCTGTAGTAATCTGTACTCTAACCATACTTAAAAATTAGGACAACATAAAGAATTTGTATATCAACACTTTGTTAAAATTTCAGCTCATTATCACGCTCTAGTAAAAAATGAAAATTCACGCACTGGAGTCAAAGTTTCTGTTTCAGATTCAGCATTGTTTCTACTCATCTTATGGATCATCCTAAGGGCTTTACTTGGCACAAACACTAAATAAAACATAAAAACACAATCATAACAGAGGCATAATTGTGTCAACACTCAAAAACAGAAAGAAAAAGATGAAAATAAATTTGTTCATTGGGTTGCCTCCCAACAAGCGCTATCGTTTTACGCCCCTAGCTAGGCATAATGCAAAGATTCAAGTATTGTCATCTTTGGTTTTCAACTCCTCAATCACACAACTAGATTTCTTCAAGAATTTAGCATGCACACTTTCAATGATAATACTTCTAGGAATAAGACCAAAAAATCCATTCTTGTAAGTAGGGTCTTTTACTATTTCAACAAAATTGGGGTGAATACTTATCATTTTAAGATCTCCCTTGTGGCTACTAGATGTAGCACCTTTGTTCTTAGTGACTTGTGTGGCTTTGCAATTTTTTACGGGAGTTTTTTCAATAGTTTTAACAGAAGAAAAGGCTGAACTCAAGTTACTAAAAATTTCTTCCAACTTATCAATCCGGTAAGGACTTTCTTCTATTCTTTAGTTAACTACGGTTTCCTTTTCTTTCAACAATTTAAAGGCATCTCCCTATTTTGACCCAATTTTATTAGCAATATTATGCATTTTCTTATCCAAATTTTCAAGATGTTCTTTGGTAATCATCTTCTTTTCAATAGCATCTAGCCTTTCCATAACATGTTCGAGAGTTAAGGTTGTTTCATTAATCATGAGAGATGGTGAACCCACTAAACATCCCATAGCATTAAAAGCGTCCAAAGATGGACACATCAAGAAATTCCCACCGGTAATCGTATCAAGGACAAATCTATACCAAGTGGTGATGCCCACATAAAAATTGCGAAGAAGAACAACGGTAGATTGCTTATGAATAGATCTATTATGAGCATTGCAAATCCTATACCAAGCATCTTTTAGGTTCTCCCCTCCCCTTTGCTTAAAATTAAGAACTTCATTCTTGGGAGTACATGCAATAGAGGAAGAACTAGCAATAACGACAAGGTAGGCAAACAAGAGATCTGACGAGAAAAAGTCAACCGAAAAAGAGGGCGAATAAAACGGCAAATTTGGTGAAGCGGGGGAGAGAAAAACGAGAGGCAAATGGCAAATAATGTAATTGCAAGGAGATGAGATTTGTGATTAGGAACCTTATAGATGTTGATGATGTCTCCTCGGCACCAGAGATTGGCACGTTGAAGAGACTGCTTCCTCCCCGGCAACGGCGCCAGAAATTCCTTCGACGTGGCTTGAGACTGCGTCGGTATTTCCCCAAAGAGGAAGGGATGATGCAGCACAGCGACGGTAAGTATTTCCCTCAGTTATGAAACCAACGTATAGAACCAGTAGGAGGATCACGCAACACTATGTAAACATCACCTGCACACAAAGAACAAATACTTGCAACCCGACGCGAAAGAGAGGTTGTCAATCCCTCCACGGTAAAAAGATAGATTAGGTTGTAATAGATTGGATAGATAGATCTCGCAAGAACACAAAATAAAAGAGGCAAATAAAAAGTGCAACAAGGTATTTTTGGGTTTTTGGAATAATAGATATGAAAACAAAAGAGGCAAAAATATAGATCGGAAAGAAATATGTTGGAAAAGTAGACCTGGGGGCCGTAGGTTTCACTAGTGGCTTCTCTCATGAGTATAGCACACGGTGGGGGAACAAATTACTGTTGGGCAATTGATAGAAGATCAAATAATCATGACGATATCCAAGGCGATGATCATTATATAGGCATCACATCCAAGATTAGTAGACCGAAACGATTCTGCATCTACTACTATTACTCCACACATCGACTGCTATCCAGCATGCATCTATTGTATTAAATTCATGGAAAATAGAGTAATGCAATAAGAACGGTGACATGATGTAGACAAGATCTATTCATGTAGGAATAGACCCCATCTTGTTATCCTTAATAGCAACGATACATGCGTGCCTCGCTGCCCCTTCTGTCACTGGGAGAGGACACCACAAGATCGAACCCATCACAAAGCACATCTTCCCATGGCAAGAAAAATCGATCTAGTTGGCCTAACTAAACCAAAGATTCGAAGAACAAATACGAGGATATAAGTAATCATGCATATAAGAGATCAAAGAAGACTCAAATAATATTCATGGATAGAAACTGATCATGAACTCAAAATTCATTACATTAAATAGATCTCCAAGGGACCATTGTATTGAGAATCAAAAGAGAGAGAGGAAGCCATCTAGCTACTGCCTACGGACCCGTAGTCTATGGTGGACTACTCACGCATCATCGGAGAGGCACCAATGAGGATGATGACCCCCCCCCCACCCCCGTGATGGTGTTAGATTGGATCTCGCGGTTCTGGAACTTGCGGCGGCTGGATGTATTTTTCGTCGACTCCTCTAGGGTTTCTTGAATATTTGGATATTTATAGAGCTCAAAGGCGGTGGAGAAGGTTCCCGAGGCGGCCACAACCCACCAGGGCGCGCCCGGGGCCCCTGGCGCGTCCTGGTGTCTTGTGGGCGGCCTGGGCTCCCTCCTGGTTACTTCTTTTGCCCACTGGCCTTCTTCTGGTCCAAAATAATTCTCCAAAAAGTTTCGTCGCAATTGGACTCCGTTTGGTACTGATATTCTGCGAAGTAAAAAATAAGCAAAAACAGCAACTGACACTTGGCACTATGTCGATAGGTTAGTCCCAAAAAAATGATATAAAGTTGCTATAAAATGATTGTAAAACATCCAAGAATGATAATATAACAGCATGGAACAAGCAAAAATTATAGATACGTTGGAGACGTATCACACCTTCGGATAGAAAAATCCAGTAATCACATGCAGTTTTCTACCGCCCATCACACTAACTTCCATCCTAACTGACAGCTGGAAAGCAAGCGCAGGATCAATCCTATTCGATTCAAATAAGGGTTGTTGTTAGGCCGGGAACAATTCAGCAAAATTTGAACGATTCAAGCGACTAGCGGTCAAATAGGGCCGAATTTACGAATCAGCAAATCAGTTAGAGGGGAAAACGATGCTTACCTAGGTGTAATCCATGAATTATCCGCCGCCGATTCGGCCCAATCCTCTCCACGGTCGATGGGCTTGAGAGCCTGCTCCCCCGACATTGCTGCTTAATCCAGATGGGGATGTGGGGGTATATCTGGCGGAGGGCATGACGGCGGCGGAGGAGGAACGGGGTTAGAGGTTGGACGGAACGACGGCGGCAAAGGGGGCGGCGCGGTGCGGTGTTGTAGTGGCTCAAGCTCGAGGTTCGGACAAGCCCATCTGACGTGTCTCAATGCGGCCCCAAACGTCGGAACGGTCAAAGGAGGACCTGTTCCGACGCGGCCCCACTCGTCAGAGTCAATGGTCAAACCATTGACCCAACGGCATCCTCCGTTGTGACCATTTCTGAGGGTTTCAGACAAGGGAGTGGGGAAAAGTGAGCAAAAGTTAAGAGCGTGGGGATGAATGAGTACAACTAAGGAACCAGGGGCACAGATGTAAAAAACCCTAATGATATTGATGTGGTAATGTGAAAAATGTGTGAGTGTATCATTGTTGATTCGTATAAGTATCGGTATTAAGCGGTGTTAATTTCCCGTTTGTCTAAATATTAAAAAGGCACGGTGAGGATGTGTGAGCATTTCTATTCCTCATTGAAATCCTAGTGTTGTTTCGGGCCGGAGGACATACGCAATCTCGCCACCCCATATTTTGCTAGCCTCTTCGGTACCGTGCATTGCCCGTTCTCACCTCAAGGACCGGTGCAAACTTCGTCGGTGCATCCAATCCCCGTGACATGATACGCTCTATCACACATAAGCCTCATTATATCTTCCTCAAAACAGCCATCATACCTACCTATTATGGCATTTCCATAGCCATTCCGATATATATTACCATGCAAATTCCACCATGACATCATATGACTAGTTCGTTCATCATCATATTGCTTTGCATGATCATATAGAGCTGACATAGTATTTCTGGCAAAGCCACCGTTCATCATATTTTTGATACATGTCATGCTAGATCATTGCATATCCTGGTACACTGTCCGAGGCATTCATATTGAGTCATATTGTTTCATAGTTCTCCATATCAAGTTTTCATATTGAGTTGTAAGTAAATAAAAGTGTGATGATCATCATTATTAGAGCATTGTCCCAGTGAGGAAATAAAAATGGGGGAGGCCAAATGAGCCCACCATAAATAAATAAAATGATGAGAGAAAAAGAGAGAAGGGACTTTGCTACTATCTTTTACCACACTTGTGCCTCAAAGTGGCACCTTGTTCTTCATATAGAGAGTCTCATGTTTTGTCATTTTCATATGCTAGCGGGAATCACTTTTTCATTATTATAAACTTGGCTTGCATATTCCGATGATGGGCTTTCTCAAATACCTGAGGTCTTCATGAGCAAGCAAGTTGGATGCACACCCCACTTAGCTTCATTTGAGCTTTCATACACTTATAACTCTAGTGCATCATTTGCATGGAAATCCTTAGTCCTTGCATTGACATCTATCGATGGGCATCTCAATAGCCCGTTGATACGCCTAGTTGATGTGACATTATCTTCTCCACTTTTACCCCTTTGATATCTACCACCATACTCTATACCACCCTTATGCTATGTTCAATGGTTCACGCTCATGTATTGCGTGAAGAATAAAAAGTTGATGCACCTTCAAAAAGGGTGATCCAATTGCCTGACTTGGACACCGTGGTGCTTGACAATTGTATTAATGAGGTGAAGACGGAGTCATGCCTTGCTAATACTATAAGATGAATGGGGGTAAACATTCTTTTAGGATTGTATACTTTGAAAGATTGATGATTTTGTTGCTTGTGCCTATAAATATTACTATGTTGATGTTTGTTAATTCATCGTTTCTCAATCAGCATACATGCAAAAGATTACATATTGGGTAGCATGTCACATCAAAAATTCTGTTTTTACCATTCACCTACTCGAGGACGAGCAGGAATTAAGCTTGGGGATGCTGATACGTCTCCAACGTATCTATAATTTTTTATTGTTCCATGCTGACATATTATCATTCTAGGATACTTTTTGAGTATTAATTTGCCAATTTATATTATTTTTGAGCACAAACCTATTGACCCAGTGCCAGTTCCTGTTTTTACATGCTTTTTACTTTTCAGGTTTATAGTACCAAACGAAGTCCAATTGCCCCGAAACTTTTTTATGATTTTTTCTGGACCAAAAGAAGACCTGGAAGCTTTGGGAGAAGACCAAAGGCCGCACGAGGGAGGCACAAGCCAACAGGGCATGCCCAGGGGGGCGATCGCGCCCTGATGCCTTGTCCCTCCCTGGTGGACCTCCTGACCCCATTCTCTGGCCTATAAATTCACATATATTCCAAAAACCCCGGCGGGCATCCCAAAACTTTTTTTCCACCGCCGCAAGTCTCTGTTCCGCCACGATCCCATCTGGAGCTCCGTTCCGGCACCCTGCCAGAGGGGGGTCGATCATGGAGGGCCTCTTCATCAACCTTGCTGCCCTCATGATGATGTGTGAGTAGTTCACCATAGACCTACGAGTCCATAGTTAGTACCTAGATGGCTATCTCTCTCTCTTTGATCTTCAATACAATGATCATCGCATCTTCACTTTGATCTATCCGATGTAATTCTTTTGTACGGTGCGTTTGTTGGGATCCGATGAATTGTGGGTTTACGTTCCGATTATTCATGAAAAGTATTTGAGTCACCTCTGATATATATTATGATTCTTAAGTGCATGATCATTATAGCTTCGTAATTCTCTCTGATCTATTGAAATAGTTTGGCCAACTAGATTATTTCTTCAGTGAGAGGGGTGTGTTGTAGTGGGTTCAATCTGGCGGTGATCTATATCCCACTGACAGAAGGGGACAAGACACGTATTTGTATTGTTGCCACTAAGGATAAAACAATGGGGTTAGTTCATATTAATTGAATTCTCTTTGTCTACATCATGTCAATGTTCTCCAAGCATTACTCTGTTGTACTTAATACTCTAGATGCATGCTGGATAGCGGTCGATGAGTGGAGTAATAGTAATAGGTGCAGGCAGGTGTCGGCCTATTTGCTTATGGATGTGATGCCTATATACACATGATCATTGCCGTGAATATCGCATAACAATGTGCTTTTCTATCAATTGCCCAACAGTAATTTGTTTACCCACCGTATGCTTGCTTTCGTGAGAGATGCCGCTAGGGAAAACTATGCCCCCCGGGTCTATTCACCTATATATTTATAAACACTACAATACCGTGCTGCCATTTATTTGTTTTTATTTTATTTTCCAATTTACAATTATCTACTATTATCTACACACTTCACTTTCTTGCAAATAACGAGATCAAGGGGATTGACAACCCTCTTGCCCGCGTTGGGTGCAAGTTGTTTGCTCTTTTGTGTGCAACCGCTGAAGACGATTGTGGATTGATATTCCTATTGGTTTGATAAACCTTTGTTTCGTAACTGAGGGAAATACTTACCCGTATTGTGCCGCAATTACCCGTTCCTCTTCACGGAAAACCCAACGCAAATCACAAGTATCACACACCTGCACAGTCTTCAACACTTTTCACCATAAAATTGTTGAGATTGTAGATGTGCGGTTCGATGAAACTAATGGCTCGCAAAGAGAGCACCTGCCACCTATGCTAGATGAACTTCCTCCTGAAGAAGCTATCAAGTCAATGGGCACTGGTGAGATCATGCCTAAGGAACCTGAGGTTGAAGAAGTAATCATTCCTCCATTAACTCATCGCGAAGACAATGTTGCCCCTGAAGATAATGCTACTGACAAAGACAATGCTAAGCAGCAGGAACAAAGTCTTCACCCTGCTCATCCACGCGTGGCTAATGAAGTTCAAATCGAGAAGATGCTCGACAGCATCAACGCACCAGGTCCTCTCACACGCTCAAGGGCTAACCAATTGGCTAACTTTTGTGGGCACATTGCTTTCATGTCTATCTCAGAGCCCACCAAAGTAGATGAAGCTTTCATGGAACCTGAATGGATTCAAGCTATGCAAGAAGAACTTCATCAATTCAAGCTCAACAACGTATGGGAACTCGTCAAGCGACCAGATCCGCGCAAGCATAACATCATAGGCACAAAATGGATCTACCGCAACAAACAAGATGAAACTGGCCAAGTTGTCAGAAACAAGGCTTGACTTGTAGCTCAAGGCTACACACAGGTTGAGGGTATCGATTTCGATGAAACATTTGCACTTGTTGCTAGACTTGAAGCCATACGTATACTACTTGCTTATGCTAACCACTATGATATATGCCTATATCAAATGGATGTCAAAAGTGCATTCCTCAATGGTAAGATTGAGGAAGAAGTGTATGTTGCTCAACATCCAGGGTTTGATGATCCAAAGCATCCTGACATGGTCTACTCGCTCAACAAGGTAATGTATGGCCTCAAGCAAGCACCAAGGGCTTGGTATGACACACTCAAGGAATTTCTCAAGGAGAAAAGCTTCAAACTTGGTTTACTCGATCCTACTCTCTTCACTAGATCATATGATGGTGAACTATTTATATCTCAAATCTATGTGGATGACATTATCTTCGGCTGTACTAACAATCGATATAGTGATGAGTTTAGCTTCATGATGCAAGAGCAATATCGATGTCGATGATGGGAGAGCTGAAGTTCTTTCTAGGGCTTCAGGTTTGACAACAACCAAATGGCATCTTCATATCTCAGGGGAAGTACCTTAAGGACTACCTCAAGAAGTTTGGCATGAATGAAGCCAAAGGCTACAAGACGCCAATGCCAACAAATGGCCACCTCTGCACTGACGAAAATGGTAAAGATTTCGATCAGAAGGTATATCGCTCCATGAGTGTCTCCTTGTTGTACATATGTGCATCTAAGCCAGATATAATGCTTAGCGTTTGCATGTGTGCCCGATTTCAAGCGACGCCAAAGGAATCGCATCACCTCGCAGTGAAGCGAATACTTTGATAATTGGCTCACACCCCAACGCTAGGTTTATGGTATCCAAAGGGCTCGAAGTTTGATCTCATTAGCTATTCAAACTCAGATTTTGTTGGTGACAGAGTTGATCGCAAGTCTACATCAGGCACTTCTCACTTTCTTGGCCGATCATTGGTATGCTGGTCTTTGAAGAAGAAGAATTGTGTATCACTCTCCACTGCTGAAGTCGAATACATTGCTGCTGGCGCATGTTGCACTCAACTTCTCTAGATGAAGCAGACACTCAAGGACTACATCATCAACAAGAAGAAAGTACCTCTCTACTGCGACAATGAGAGTGCTATCAAGATCGCCCAGAACTCAGTACAGCACTCGAAGACAAAGTACATTCAGGTACCACATCATTTCCTTCATGATCACGTATTGAAGGGAGACATTGTCATCAAGCATGTGAAGACAAAAGAGCAGCATGCCGATATTTTCATTAAGCCTTTGGATGAGAGGAGGTTTTGCAAGTTGCGATGTGAGCTAAATATCTTAGAATCCTCAAATGTCCTTTGAATGGACATACATCCTAACGCTTATGCTTATTGATGACTTTCATGCACAACACACGAAGTAACGTATGTATTCAACTCTGAAGACTTACACTCTAAGTGTGAATACATTAACGAAGAATAAGACTTCAGAGCGCCACGATAATTGTGCGCCATTTCTGGGTCAAACATTCTTATACGGTGGGTAACGCCACCACCCCACTTGAAGACATTGCTTTTATCTTCGCAGTTTGTCTACGTCTTCAAGAAACAGAGTTTATCTTCGAGTTGAATGTTTACTATCGAATTTGCACAGTTTACACATGAATATACTTTGCATTTTTTATGGAGTTTTTTCCTCAACAACATTTGGCCTATAGCTATATCTTTGAATTTTAACTAGGCAAATGTGATCGGACTCGCAATCCCCATCTATTCTTATCTCTCATAACACTATTCAACTCCAGTCATATGCATTCTATTTGACACGTGTTGATTGTCTTCACTGCATCCTTGTCAGTCGAAGATAAATCCAACCAAACGTTTAAAATTTCAATTTTATCTTTACCGCTCTTATCACAACAATTCCCGCGCCCGTCGCTACAGATCGAAGGTAGTGGGCTGTCAGACATGTGCATGTGCACCACGCATCCCACTAAGCCAAAGAGTCTGCGGCATATCCGTCCAAAATTGTCAGATGTTCTAGTTCCAATCCTCCTTATAAATACTTGCCCCTGGCTACATTATTACTCTTACCTCGCTGTCTCCGCTCTCGAGCTCGAAACCCTAGCGCCGCCGCTGGAATCCATCGCCACCGAAGAAGAATCGCTTAGCCGGCGTGCCTTCTCCGTTGAGTACTCACGCCGGGGGCAAACATCTTCCTCTGTCGCCGCCGTAGCCGTCTGCCACCACCGAGATAGGGTGTGGTAGATTGAACTACTCGGCCTCTCCGCCTTGTCGAGCTGTTCTTCGTGTTCTTCACCGCGGTAAATAAATCTTTGATTTTTACCGACTTTTTGATCTGAAAAGTTAGCACAAATTTTCGATTGTTGTTTTTTCACCTTCCTTTCAACAACACTCAATCATTGATCTCAATCTACCTAATTCCTTCACTTTTTGACGAAAAAATTGGCTCGATTTCTCACTTGTGCAAATTTTCGGACTTGAACAAATCTAAAACCCCCATATCTTGTGCAAAAGTGAATGTCTTCGGTGAATGAGGTCATTATCTTCGGACCATGTTTTAATCCTTAATATCTTTTGAGAATGCATATGACCTCTTCTATTCCCCTCGCATCTCTAATTCTTTCACAGGTACATGTCCGCAGCAGAATCGCTAGGATCTCATAGTCTGAATTCATTTGCAGACTACTTGCGAATTCATTTGGACTCACCTGGAGCCAGTTCTCACTTGCACTCACCTATGAAGCCTTTGTCAAAGTCGAAGCCAATGGCCAAAGATAAAGCACCCAAGAAGGGCGATAGGCAAAGACGTCTGAACACTGCTAAGGATCTTCCTCCAGATCTATATGAAAAGTACAAGTCTGATCCTGAAGAGAATTACACACAACGCAAGAACCGGATTCAATGGATCCGAAGATATTGGGCAGAAAAATGGTTCAATTATCAGTTTGTCACTGGTGAATATGATGAAAAGAATGCAGAAAAGGCTCCATGGACTGATATCATATACAAGAATCTTCATCTGAAGACAAAGGCCGAAGCCATGAAAATTGGTTTCTTCCCTTGCATGGTCAGGCCTCCAATGCCAAGAAATCCAGATCCATCCAGCATTCTTGGATGCCCAGAACCTGATGAAACTGATGAAGAGGATGTTGAACAACCTGCTATTGCTGATCTGAAGCCAATGGGGGAAACCAAAGGCTTGAAAGCCAAAGGCTCCAAAGCCTACCTCTATAACCCCACAGGCTTCTTGTTCCAGGCATGTCGAGGATGCTCATGAAAACTTGCAGATCGAGGAAGGGTCTCGCACTTTCAGGAGGATGAAAAGAAAACACACTGCCAGTCGTGGACCGAAGCCATCCGTCAACTTGATGGATGGAGACACCATAATTGAGCTGTCTGATGATGAGTTTGATGATGAAGCCCTTGCTAGGCTTATTCAAGAAAAGGAAGAAGAAGCCAAACGGCTAGAGGATTTGCCGCTCTTTGATGCAGATATTCTTGATTATATCATTAATGAATGGTTTCATGATCCCTCAATCACCAATGATGCACTTGAGCTTCCTCTTGGCTTAAGTGTAACCTTTCAGGGATTGGTAAATGAAGAGCTCGCTATTGCAAAGCGTCTCATGGAGCAACACAAGAAGATTAGCCATGAAAAGCCCTCTTCAAGAAGCACAAGGACAAACTTGGGGTCAAGGAAATCCAAGGCTATCAGCAAATGATGTTTGATCTTAAGGCCCAATTTGTCAAGCGACAAGATGATTTTCGTGGTGCACTTGCTCGTCTGAAAAGAAAAGCAAGACTGATGGTAGATGCCCACAATGATATGCTGAAGAGAAAGGCTCTTGGGCAACCTGCTCTTGACCCCAGAATCATTGCAAAGTCAAAGCAGGCTTCACAGTCTTCGAGCCAAGCTGCCCCCACCAGAACACCCCCCACTTCATCTGCCACATCAAGCAAGAAGACCAGAACTATTGTGGCAGAAGCCAGGAAGCGCAAGCTCAAGAAGGCTGCTGAAGCTCATCCCAAGGAGCCTAAGACAAAGAAAGCAAAGTCTTCGTGCTCGGCCCAAGTGCCCCCAGAAGCCCCACCTGCTCGAGAGGAGCCCCTGCTGGTGAAGCCAATCTCTATGGCTCCTCCAACATCTGAAAATGTTGAGAGAAGAGTTGTTCTACATGAGTCTTCTACCACAAAGAATCAAACAACTGAAGAGATTCCCGCTGCTGAACCCACGGCAGCTGAAGATATTCCGGCTATTGACTTTACCACAGCTGAAGACATTGCTGCAGATGCGGCTGAAGACATTGCTCCTGAAACTGTTGTACAAAAGGACAATGTCGAAGAGAAATCTAAACCCATGCCTCAACTGGAAGTACCCCTGGTATCATCGCCACTGCCAGAGGTCTGTGAGAATGTGGATATTGGGTCCCCTGCTACACTACTTGTGCAAGATGGGTTTTGGGACCAATCATCCAAACACCCCTATGCACAAAGTCATTCCTCGCACTCCACATGCTCCTGTTTCAACTCCTGTGCTGCAATTGCCGGAGTCTCCTTTTCAAGACATGGAGGTTGAAACAACAGATCATGCATTGTCCTTCAAAAGGCTTTGCAGAGGACCAAGGCCAACTATATCTTCAATGACAAGCATCCCTGAAGATGAAGTTCAAACTGAACTGACTGCATCAGTCAAAGGACCTGCCAGAATTGAAGATGTTGCTCCTGAGCTACCTGAGCTCGAAGCCAATGTAGGTGAAGACAATGCTACTGACACTGCTGAGATTCCCCAAGAACCAGAACTTCCCGCAACTCCTGTGCGTGAAGCCAACGCTCCATCCCCAGACGGTACTCCTGTCCCTGCCACGCCATCAACCGAAGACAATCCTGACAATATTGTCATGGCTCGCAATACGGAATGAGAAATGGTGCCTACAAGATGGCCCAGGATGATTGCTCCACCAAGGATGGGCCCGCAATATGAATTCAATATTCATCGTCGCCCCAAAGGTATGAACCCCATGCCAAGGCTTCCGTGTCTTCGTCAACAAGGTCCAGCCCATCTACTTGTCTTCAGCGTCAAGGACTTTCAACTCAACAACACCTTCTTTGACTCTGGCCGGAATCCTTATGATCATCAAAAGGTTCATTTTGATAGGTTCTGGAGTGCTCAACAACACCACTATTATACATGTATCCTCTATGGCCAGAACATGATCTTCCCCCACAAGTGCATCAGCTTTGAAGCCATGAGTGGACTTCCTTGTTTTGAGCCGGCCTTGATTGTCTTCGAGATGTTGGACTACTGCCCTTTGTCACTGATCAAGAAGACTAGAATGAAGATCTCATTCTTCAGTTCTATGCAACTCTCCACATCTCAGGCTTTAGCACAGATCTGAAGACATGGGCCATGGACTTCATGATTCGAGATAAGCACATCAAGGCTCCTGCCATGGAATTCTTTGCCACGACTCCACTTGCAGCATCCGGCGAAGACCTTCATCCACGATCTGAAGCCTATCTTGAAGCCACAAGAAGCATTTTCCAAGCACTAGAACCCAATATGACACAAATGCTTACAATGATGAAGCCAATGGCACCAGATGCTCCCTTGCCCACTTCTTTCTTTGTTAATGATCTTCAGTACCTACCAAAGACAATCTATCATATTGTTCGTCACACAATATGGCCAGTCAAGGGGTATCCATCTTCGATCAAGATTGACGGTGCCATGAAGACATTGATCTACAATATTGTCTATGGCATCAGGTTTAATCTTCAAGACTTATTCATTCGCAACCTTGCTGCATCTGGTATGGACCTTTTTGAGCCCAAGATATTTGTGTCATGGATCATGCGTTTCATAAAGTGCAGAACAAATACAAGGTATCTGCCTTCAGCTCGCAACCATGTTGTGTTCCATCTGGAGGTGCAAATCATTCATGAAGACATTTACCCCTCCAAAGGCAAGAACCCAATAGTGGAAGGCACTAGTGACACAACTAATAATGAAGGGCTTCATCTTCTAGCTGATTCTGCCAGGGCTCGACTGATTGGCTCCATACGCCGTCCTCAGCCAAGTGCAACTGCCACTGAAGCCACTGTCAGCAATATGCCTCCACAACCTCAACCCAGAAGGGAACGTGCCATGACTGACAGAGAACTTCTCATTTCTCTTCATCAAAAGCATGATAGGCATCATGAATGGACAAGGCACCAAATTCAATCTGTTATGGTGGACATCAGTCGCATTTGCAACCTTGCCACCAAGAACACTTCTGTGGCCCATGAAACATGCAGGCGTTCCTAGAAGACACTGAATATGATGGCTATAGAGGAAGATCTTTGGGAAGATGGCTTCGACAAGTACTTCAGATTCTGTGCTCCAGAGGAAGACTTATTACACTTGAAGACTGTGATCTTCTAGACGGTTAGGCGTCTGGGTCTAGAGCATCCAAGAGTCATTGTGGATTGCCGGGTGACCAAGTTTGTACGTGTTTCGAAAGTCTACCCTGACAACTTACCTGTGTGATTGGGCTTTGTCTAAGTGACTTCGGCTCAAGGGTAACAAAGTGAAGACGAGGTCTTCTGAGTTCAATCTCAGCCTCCCCAACCAGGCGTATAGTTGTCACAGCAACTGGAACTGGTCCAACAAATCTTGTGTCTTCGTTGAGCAACTAGTTCTATCATTCACTCTCCTACTTTCTGTACTTTATTGTGAAGCCATTGCTTGACCACTTGTGTTCGAAGACATAACCTGAAGACATTCCTTAAACTGCCATTTATCTTCATACTACCTAAGTTTATCTTCGATACATCTTAGTGTGCATGATGACTATGTTATACCTGCCTGAATGTCTTTGTAGTATTCCATGCGTTGCTTAGATCCTTGACTATTATCCCTACTTGCTCCTATATCGCTTTCGCATGCTTTGAATACATTTACTGTTTCAAAGCTTTTCATAAAAAATTGCCTATTCACCCCCCTCTAGTCGATAACTAGCACTTTCACGAATGCTTGGAAATATGCCCATGTATTGTGTTGGACCTAAACCCATCGGAAAACAAAGAAAAAGTGAAGTTTTGAAAGAAACACACCAAAAGACAGCCTTTCGGGCGACCGAGACCGTCGTTTGGGTGGTCGCTTGACTTCATGGCGGTTCCAGCATAAAACATCCAAAGGTAACAGGTCGAACGACAACATTACATACATGCACAAGCGCTCGCATGGGTTGTCTTTTAACATTTTCGAAGAAACCAGCAAAGATTCCAGATCGTTTGACGATGTTCCATACCGACGCACCCGCCCGTTTGAGCGGTCGTATAACATCTTTGACCAGAAGAACAGAAAGATCATAATGAATGATGGCGTTCTAAACGGATGATGTCAGTCATTTCAGCGGTCGTATGAGGTATGCATAGACGTATGTAAGCACTCAGATTGAATGACAACCTTTCATACGGGCGCTTCCGGTCGTATGGATGGTCGTATGACACCTTGGCGGCCACAAAGAGCCCGAAGAAGGAGGGTAAATTCCCCCGTCTCTTTGTTTTGTTCTTCTTCCTCCTCTAAACCTCTCCAAACCCTAGCAAAACTTCACCCGATCTCCCTACTCATTCGATTTCATTCCAAATCCTTATGTTCTTCCTTCGATCCCCAATTTATTTTTCGCGAATCCATGCTCTACATGCCAAGCACTGCCATGACTAGGAAATGCATATTTTGATCCAATTATGAGTTTGGCTTGGATTTCTTTTTGTTTTTAGAGGAGTATGATGTTATGACTACCACAGGATCAATATTGTTTAATTGTATTGGTGTGAAAATTTGTTTTGTAGATGTTTACGAGGAGGTCCACTCTTGTACGCGATGCTTCGAGTTCGTCCACCGCACAACCCCAACAAATTCTTACTCAGGGGATCGTCTTCACCGACTGTGAAGCAAAGAAGAAGTTTTGGAAACTTAGTACAAGGAAGATTAAAGCAACCAAGTGGGCTTGCCATGTTGGAAATATGCCCTAGAGGCAATAATAAATTAGTTATTATTATATTTCCTTGTTCATGATAATCGTTTATTATCCATGCTATAATTGTATTGATTGGAAACTCAAATACATGTGTGGGTAAATAGACAACACTGTGTCCCTAGTAAGCCTCTAGTTAACTAGCTCGTTGATCAAAGATGGTTAAGGTTTCCTAGCCATAGACATGAGATGTCATTTGATAACGGGATCACATCATTAGGAGAATGATGTGATGGACAAGACCTAAACTATAAACGTAGCATATGATCGTGTCAGTTTATTGCTATTGTTTTCTGCATGTCAAGTATCTGTTCCTATGACCATGAGATCATGCAACTCCCTAACATCGGAGGAGTACCTTGTGTGTATCAAACGTCGCAACGTAACTGGGTGACTATAAAGGTGCTCTACAGGTATCTCCGAGGGTGTCTATTGGGTTGGCATGGATCAAGACTGGGATTTGTTACTCCGTGTGACGGAGAGGTATCTCAGGGCCCACTCGGTAATACAACATCACAATGAGCCTTGCAAGCAATGTGACTAAAGTGTTAGCCACAAGATCTTGTATTACGGAAACGAGTAAAGAGACTTGCCAGTAACGAGATTGAACTAGGTATAGAGATACCGACGATCGAATCTCGGGCAAGTAACATACCGAAGAACAAAGGGAACAGCATACGGGATTAACTGAATCCTTGACATAGAGGTTCGACCGATAAAGATCTTCGTAGAATATATAGGAGCCAATATGGGCATCCAGGTTCCGCTATTGGTTATTGGCCGTAGAGGTGTCTCGGTCATGTCTACATAGTTCTCGAACCCGCAGGGTCTACACACTTAACGTTTGGTGACGATTAGTATAGTTGAGTTATTTTGGTGGTAACCGAAGGTTGTTCGGAGTCCCGGATATGACGAGGGTCTCCGGAAGAGTCCGGAGGTAAAGATTAATATATGTGATAATAGTGTTGTGATCTTCGGAAGGGTTCCGGAATTCACCGGAAGAGGTTCCGGATGTTTACCGAAGTGTTCGGGTGCAGCAACACTTTATATGGGCCAAAGGGGTAAAACCCACGAGGTATTGGAAAGTGTAAAAGGAAGTTTTGCTGCTGCCTTAAGCGGTACTACCGCTGGTAAGGCAGTACTACCGCGTAAGCGGTACTACCGCTTGTGTGAAGCGGTACTACCGCTCAAGCGGTACTACCGCTCGTGAGCGGTACTACTGCTTGTGCGCGGTACTGCAGGGATCCGAGTTGGACTCTTTCCTTGCGGGCCAAACCGACCTTGTGCGGGCAAAACCGACCTGGAGGAGGCTTTTACTCCAAGTTTAGACCCCAAGGCTCAACATATAAATAGAGGGGCAGGGCTAGCACACGGGATACATCAAGATTTCCCAAGCCGTGCATCGGTAACCCTAACCCTCTAGTTCTCCCGTCATAATCTCCGTAGTGCATGGGCGAAGCCCTGCAGAGATTGTTCCTCACCATCATCACCACGCAGTCGTGCTGCCGGAACTCATCTACTACTTCACCATCGCTCGCTGGATCGAGGAGGTGAAGGCGTCATCAAGCCGTACGTGTGTTGAACGCGGAGGTGCCGTCCGTTCGGCACTAGTTCGTGATCGGATCGAGGGACGACTTGCGATTTGGATCGCGGAGACGTTCGACTACATCAACCGCATTTCTTAACGCTTCCGCTTAGCGATCTACAAGGGTATGTAGATTCACTCTCCCTCTCGTAGATGCTCATCACCATGGATAGATCTTGTGTGTGCGTAGGAAAATTTTTGTTTCCCATGCAACGTTCCCCAACAGTGGTATCAGAGCTAGGTCTATGCGTAGATGAGATCTCGAGTAGAACACAAACGAGTTGTGGGCGTGGGTGTATACATATTGCTTGCCGTTACTAGTTGATACTTGATTCGGCGGTATTGTGAGATGAAGCGGCCCGGACCGACATTACGCGTACGCTTACGCGAGACAGGTTCCTTCAACTGACATGTAACTTCGTTGCATAAAGATGGCTAGCGGGTGTCTGTCTCTCTCACTTTAGTTGAATCGATTTCAATGAAGAGGTTTCTTTTAGAAGATCAAAAAGCAATCACTACACCACGTTGTGGTTTTGCGTAGGTAAGAACGGTTCTTGCAAACCCGTAGCAGCCACGTAAAATTTGCAACAACAATTAGAGGACGTCTAACTTGTTTTTGCAGGGTATGTTGTGATGTGATATGGCCAATTACATGATGAGATATATGTGATGTATGAGATGATCATGTGTTGTATAGAATATCACGACTTGCATGTCGATGAGTACGGCAACTGGCAGGAGCCATAGAGTTGTCTTTAATTATTTTCGCCGTTTTGCTTTACTTTATCGCTATGAGTTAGCAATAGTCATGGAAGCAACAGTCGGCGCGACAACCTCATGGCGACACGTTGATGGAGATCAAGATGATGGAGATCATGGTGTCATGCCGGTGACGATGGAGATCATGCCGGTGCTTTGGAGATGGAGATCAAAAGCACGAGTTCATGGCCATATCATGTCACTTATGATTTGCATGTGATGTTAATCCTTTTATGCATCTTATTTTGCTTAGGACGATGGTAGCATTATAAGGTGATCCCTCACTTAAATTTCAAGATAAATTGTGTTCTCCCCGAGTGTGCACCGTTGCGAAAGTTCGTCGTTTCGAGACACGCCATGATGATCGGGTGTGATAGACTCTACGTTCACATACAACGGGTGTAAGCCATGTTGCACGTGCGGAACACTCGGGTTAAACTTGACGAGCCTAGCATGTACAGACATGGCCTCGGAACACAAGAGACCGAAAGGTCGAACATGAGTCATATAGTAGATATGATCAACATGAAGATGTTCACCATTGAAACCACCTCAACTCACGTGATGATCGGACTTGAGTTGGTGGATTTGGATCATGTTACACTCGAATGACCAGAGGGATGTCAATTTGAGTGGGAGTTTTTAAGTAATATGATTAACTAAACTCATTATCTAGAACAATAGTCTAAGTTGTCTTTGCTATATTTATGTTGTAGATCATGGCTCGCGCAGTAGCACCCCTGAATTTTAATGCGTTCCTAGAGAAAGCTAAGTTGAAAGATGATGGAAGTAACTTTGTGGACTGGGCCCGTAATCTAAGGATTATCCTTACGGCTTCCCAGAAGGCTTATGTCCTTGATGCACCGCTTGATGATCCACCCGCTCCAGTTGAGTCTCTAGACGTTGTGAACGCCTGGCAGGCTCGTTCTGAAGATTACTCAATAGTTCAATGTGCAATATTGTATGGCTTAGAACCGGGACTTCAAAGAAGTTTTGAACGTCATGGAGCATATGAGATGTTCCAGGAGTTGAAGTTTATCTTTCAGAAGAATGCCCGGATCGAGAGATATGAGATCTCCGATAAGTTCTATGCTTGCAAGATGGAGGAGAACGGGTCTATCAGTGATCACGTACTCAGAATGTCTGGGTACTCCACCCGTCTGGCTGAATTGGGGATGCCCCTTCCGCCAGAGGCTATCACTGACAGAGTTCTTCAATCATTGCCACCTAGCTACAAGAGCTTCGTGTTGAACTATAACATGCACGGGATGAACAAGTCAGTCGCCGAGCTGTTTGCGATGCTGAAAGCCGCTGAGTCTGAAATTCAGAAGGAGCATCAAGTGTTGATGGTCAATAAAACCACTAGTTTCAAGAAAAATGGCAAGGGTAAGAAGGGTAACTCCAAGAAGAGTGGCAAAGCAGTTGCTCCTCTCGTAAAGAAACCCAAGGCTGGACCAAAACCAGAAACTGTGTGTTTTCATTGCAAGGGAACTGGACACTGGAAGCGGAACTGCCCCAAGTATTTGGCTGACAAGAAGGCGGCCAACAACAAACAAGGTATATATGATATACATGTTATTGATGTGTACCTTACCAACTCTCGTTGTAGTGCCTGGGTATTTGATACCGGTGCGGTTGCTCATATTTGCAACTCAAAACAGGAACTGCGGAATAGACGGAGGCTGGCAAAGGACGAAGTGACGATGCGCGTGGGAAATGGTTCCAAGGTTGATGTGATCGCCGTCGGCACGCTCGCTCTTCGATTACCATCAGGATTAGTGATGAACCTGAATAAATGTTATTTGGTGCCTGCGTTAAGCATGAACATTATATCTGGATCTTGTTTATTGCGAGACGGTTACTCATTTAAATCAGAGAATAATGGTTGCTCTATTTATATGAGTAATATCTTTTATGGTCATGCACCCAATGTGAGGGGTTTATTCTTATTGAATCTCGATAGTAATGATACACATGTTCATAACATTGATGCCAAAAGAAGTAGAATTGATAATGATAATACCACTTTCTTGTGGCACTGCCGTTTAGGTCATATTGGCGTAAAACGCATGAGGAAGCTCCATGCTGATGGACTTTTGGAGTCACTTGATTTGAAATCACTTGACACATGCGAGCCATGCCTCATGGGCAAGATGACTAAAACGCCGTTCTCTGGAATAATGGAACGGGCAAGTGACTTATTGGAAATCATACATACTGATGTGTGCGGTCCGATGAGCATTGAGGCGCGCGGTGGTTATCATTACTTTCTCACCTTCACTGATGACTTAAGTAGATATGGGTATATTTACTTAATGAAACACAAGTCTGAAACATTTGAAAAGTTCAAACAATTTCAGAGTGAAGTTGAGAATCATCGTAACAAGAAGATTAAATTCCTACGATCTGATCGAGGAGGAGAATATCTGAGTTATGAGTTTGGCAGTCACTTAAGACAGTGTGGAATTATTTCACAATTGACACCGCCTGGAACACCACAGCGTAATGGTGTGTCCGAACATCGTAATCGAACCTTATTGGATATGGTGCGATCTATGATGTCTCTTGCCGATTTGCCACTATCGTTTTGGGGTTATGCATTAGAGACAGCTGCATTCACTTTAAATAGGGCACCATCGAAATCCGTTGAGACGACGCCATATGAACTTTGGTTTGGCAAGAAGCCGAAGCTGTCGTTTCTTAAAGTTTGGGGATGTGATGCTTATGTCAAAAAGCTTCAGCCTGAAAAGCTGGAACCCAAAGCGGAGAAATGCGTCTTCATAGGATACCCAAAAGAGACAGTTGGGTATACCTTCTACCTCAAATCCGAAGGCAAAGTGTTTGTCGCTAAAAACGGAACATTTCTTGAGAAAGAGTTTCTCTCGAAAGAATTGAGTGGGAGGAAGATAGAACTTGATGAGGTTGTTGAACCTTTACTTCAACCTGAAAGTAGCGCAGCGCAGAAAGATGTTTCTGTAGAGCCTACATCAGCTGAAGAGGAAGTTAATGATGATGATCATGAAGCTTTGGATCAAGTTGCTATCGAACCTCGTAGGTCGACAAGGACGCGTACTGCTCCTGAGTGGTACGGCAACCCTGTCTTAGAGGTCATGTTGTTAGACAACGATGAACCTACGAGCTATGGAGAAGCGATGATGGGCCCGGATTCCGAGAAGTGGTTAGAGGCCATGAAATCCGAGATGGGATCCATGTATGAAAACAAAGTGTGGACTTTGGAAGTATTACCTGAAGGGCGTAAGGCCATTCAGAACAAATGGATCTTTAAGAGGAAGACGGACGCAGACGGTAATGTCACCGTCTATAAAGCTCGACTTGTGGCAAAGGGTTTTTCACAAGTTCAAGGAGTTGACTACGATGAGACCTTCTCACCCGTAGCGATGCTTAAGTCCGTCAGAATCATGTTAGCAATAGCTGCCTTTTTCGATTATGAAATTTGGCAGATGGATGTCAAAACAGCGTTCCTTAAGGAAGAGTTGTATATGATGCAACCAGAAGGTTTTGTCGATCCAGAGAATGCTGACAAAGTTTGCAAACTCCAGCGATCCATTTATGGACTGGTGCAAGTGTCTCGGAGTTGGAATCTTCGCTTTGATGAGGTGATCAAAGCGTTCGAGTTTATACAAGTTTACGGAGAAGCTTGTATTTACAAGAAAGTGAGTGGGAGCTCTATAGCGTTTCTAATATTATATGTGGATGACATATTGCTGATTGGAAACAATATAGAAATGTTGGAAGGCGTGAAGGAATATTTGAACAAGAGTTTTTCAATGAAGGACCTAGGAGAAGCTGCTTTCATATTAGGCATCAAGATCTATAGAGATAGATCGAGACGCTTAATAGGACTTTCACAAAGCACATACCTTGACAAAGTTTTGAAGAAGTTCAAAATGGATCAGTCCAAGAAGGGGTTCTTGCCTGTATTGCAAGGTGTGAAGTTGAGTAAGACTCAATGCCCAGTGACTGCAGAAGATAAAGAAAAGATGAGTGTCATCCCCTATGCTTCAGCCATAGGCTCTATCATGTATGCAATGCTGTGCACAAGACTCGATGTCAGCCTTGCCATAAGTATGGTCGGAAGGTTTCAAAGTGATCCAGGAATGGAACACTGGACGGCGGTCAAGAATATCCTGAAGTACCTGAAAAGGACTAAGGACATGTTTCTCGTTTATGGAGGTGATCAAGAGCTCGTCGTAAAGGGTTACGTCGATGCAAGCTTTGACACTGATCCGGATGACTCTAAGTCACAAACCGGATACGTATTTATTCTTAATGGGGGTGCGGTTAGCTGGTGCAGTTCCAAGCAAAGCGTGGTAGCTGATTCTACATGCGAAGCGGAGTACATCGCTGCCTCGTAGGCGGCGAAGGAAGGTGTCTGGATGAAGGAGTTCATGACAGATCTTGGAGTAGTGCCTAGTGCGCTTAACCCAATGACTCTGTTTTGTGATAATACTAGTGCCATTGCTCTAGCCAAGGAACCAAGATTTCACAAGAGGACCAGACACATAAAGCGACGTTTCAATTCCATCCGCGATTACATCAAGGAGGACGACATAAATATTTGCAAAGTACACACGGATCTAAATGTTGCAGATCCGATGACTAAACCTCTTCCAAGGGCTAAACATGAACAACACCAGAACTGCATGGGTGTTCGATTCATTACAATGTAAATCACATAGTGATGTGAACTAGATTATTGACTCTAGTGCAAGTGGGAGACTATTGGAAATATGCCCTAGAGGCAATAATAAATTAATTATTATTATATTTCCTTGTTCATGATAATCGTTTATTATCCATGCTATAATTGTATTGATTGGAAACTCAAATACATGTGTGGGTAAATAGACAACACTGTGTCCCTAGTAAGCCTCTAGTTAACTAGCTCGTTGATCAAAGATGGTTAAGGTTTCCTAGCCATAGACATGAGATGTCATTTGATAACGGGATCACATCATTAGGAGAATGATGTGATGGACAAGACCTAAACTATAAACGTAGCATATGATCGTGTCAGTTTATTGCTATTGTTTTCTGCATGTCAAGTATCTGTTCCTATGACCATGAGATCATGCAACTCCCTAACATCGGAGGAGTACCTTGTGTGTATCAAACGTCGCAACGTAACTGGGTGACTATAAAGGTGCTCTACAGGTATCTCCGAGGGTGTCTATTAGGTTGGCATGGATCAAGACTGGGATTTGTTACTCCGTGTGACGGAGAGGTATCTCAGGGCCCACTCGGTAATACAACATCACAATGAGCCTTGCAAGCAATGTGACTAAAGTGTTAGCCACAAGATCTTGTATTACAGAAACGAGTAAAGAGACTTGCCAGTAACGAGATTGAACTAGGTATAGAGATACCGACGATCGAATCTCGGGCAAGTAACATACCGAAGAACAAAGGGAACAGCATACGGGATTAACTGAATCCTTGACATAGAGGTTCGACCGATAAAGATCTTCGTAGAATATATAGGAGCCAATATGGGCATCCAGGTTCCGCTATTGGTTATTGGCCGTAGAGGTGTCTCGGTCATGTCTACATAGTTCTCGAACCCGCAGGGTCTACACACTTAACGTTTGGTGACGATTAGTATAGTTGAGTTATTTTGTTGGTGACCGAAGGTTGTTCGGAGTCCCGGATAAGATCCCAGATATGACGAGGGTCTCCGGAAGAGTCCGGAGGTAAAGATTAATATATGTGATAATAGTGTTGTGATCTTCGGAAGGGTTCCGGAATTCACCGGAAGAGGTTCCGGATGTTTACCGAAGTGTTCGGGTGCAGCAACACTTTATATGGGCCAAAGGGGTAAAACCCACGAGGTATTGGAAAGTGCAAAAGGAAGTTTTGCTGCTGCCTTAAGCGGTACTACCGCTGGTAAGGCAGTACTACCGCGTAAGCGGTACTACCGCTTGTGTGAAGCGGTACTACCGCATAAGCGGTACTACCGCTTGTGTGAAGCGGTACTACCGCTCAAGCGGTACTACCGCTCGTGAGCGGTACTACCGCTTGTGCGCGGTACTGCAGGGATCCGAGTTGGACTCTTTCCCTGCGGGCCAAACCGACCTTGTGCGGGCAAAACCGACCTGGAGGAGGCTTTTACTCCAAGTTTAGACCCCAAGGCTCAACATATAAATAGAGGGGCAGGGCTAGCACACGGGATACATCAAGATTTCCCAAGCCGTGTGTCGGTAACCCTAACCCTCTAGTTCTCCCGTCATAATCTCCGTAGTGCTTGGCGAAGCCCTGCAGAGATTGTTCCTCACCATCATCACCACGGCGTCGTGCTGCCGGAACTCATCTACTACTTCACCATCGCTCGCTGGATCGAGGAGGTGAAGGCGTCATCAAGCCGTACGTGTGTTGAACGCGGAGGTGCCGTCCGTTCGGCACTAGTTCGTGATCGGATCGAGGGACGACTTGCGATTTGGATCGCGGAGACGTTCGACTACATCAACCGCGTTTCTTAACGCTTCCGCTTAGCGATCTACAAGGGTATGTAGATTCACTCTCCCTCTCGTAGATGCTCATCACCATGGATAGATCTTGTGTGTGCGTAGGAAAATTTTTGTTTCCCATGCAACGTTCCCCAACATGCCAGTCAACACTCACAAAGCTAGGTATTACTCATGATTTCAATTTGCTTTGTTATAATGATGGGTTGCATCATTTTGTTTATCAGGGATGTGAGACATATGATTGCATGACGCTTGAGTTTCTTAGCACTCTCTCACATAATGTTGGGCTTGTGTCAAATATTTATGAGGAGGAACGGATCACTTTCCGTCTTTTTGACCAAGACTTCAACATCTCTCTTGCTGAGTGGTGTAATCACTTTGGCTTCCCCAACAACAATGAGGATCTTCGATATGTCTATGATTTCACTAACCTGCACCCGAGGCAATCCTTCTACGAGATGAGCGTTAATGGCTATAAGAAAAAAGCGAGTTGCATAGAATGTCCTACCATATGCTATTTCTATTATGTTATCACTAACTCGTTGCAAGCACGAGGAGAAGTTTCTACGGTGAATGATAAGAACATGCTAGTTCTCGGGAAAGCAACAAACCTTGACGTCGGTTATCCTCCCAACTTAGGGGCAATACTTTTGCTAAACATTGCGCATCAAGAAACTCATGCACAAGGAGATATCGTGTGTGGAGGAGTGATCACCATGTTGGACAACTCCCTTGGTCTCAACTATAATCACCTTCGCCCCATTGTCGGTAATAACCTTGTTAATATTCGTGTTCTTACTAGCGCTGGAATGGTAATAGTTAGCCGTGATCGTCATTGCATCAAAAGCCCTGGAGTGGCACACTTGTTGCCTACTCCTATGCCTAACCATTTCTTCACAGAACATGGGGATGTAGTTTTTGACCAAGAAAGCCCGAAACCTGAACAAGTAGATGAAGAGGAACTCGCCATCAACGAAGAAGAGGAGCAGCCCCAAGAACAACCACATCAAGAAGGCTACACCACCTACGTGGACCTCTACACTCTCCAGGTCTCTATCAATGATATGAGAAACCTCTTTGAGTCCCTGCGAGACACGTTCGCCTACATGAGTTTGAGCTTCTCCAACCGGAGCCAAGGATGGGCTCCTGACCAACTGCCAAAAATGATCCCGCCTGTTTGGGCTTGCAAAATCTTAAGCTTTGGGGAGGTCACTACCATGTCTCCATCAAAATGTGGCGGTATTTCATTTAATTGTAATGAGGTTGTAATTAAGCTCGTGGAGCTTCAAAACACTCGTGTTGGTTTGTTCCAACACTTGGTTTTTTATTTTCTTTCGTTTTTCTTTTTGCCTTTGCGATTTTTGTTTGCAAGTTAGTTTTCAAAAACAAAAAAGTAGAATAATCCTTGCCTTGTTCTTATTATTTTTGCCCCTTGGACTTCGTTTGCATTTTATTTTCACAGGAGTTGATCTACGCCGGACAATGAGGAATGCAAGAATAAGGAAGAGAAGTGTGCAAATTCACAGCCGTGAAGGTATGTCCTACAAATCCCATCTTTTGTACTTGAAATATTTAGAGTAAATGTAGTAGTAGTATGTGTGATGTGTGCAAGAGGGAGTAAGTCTTGATAATTAAAACAAAGGTTTTGTTCTAGTAGCTGAAATAATTTTGTAGCCTTTGCTTTGTTAAATTTAGATAACCAAGAATTGTCGTGGGACTATTTTTAAATGAAATTATCTTAACTAAGAATAACCGTGCACAAGAGAAAGTCTCCAAAGACTTGGGTGTTGAGATCATTGTAGAGAACATGATCTTTGAAATACTCAACCCCATTTTGTTAATTTTAATAGACTTGATAGCACTTGTGGATTAAATTGTCTAGAGGAACTTAGTTGAAGGGTCAATGAGATTATGCCAAACATTTGTGTTGTATCTCTTACATGGTGCTCTAGCTTCTCACTGGTGTCATGTCCCTTGCTACTATATACACGTGTACATGTGTAAATCTGGCTTCGTCAACTTTCTTTATGCTATGCCGAGGACCCCGCTAGCCGATGAACGATCCACCAAAGCAACAACTCAGATTCCGACTACGAGTTTGTTACCGTACGTAGTGGCAACACGACAAACGAATATTATTCGGCTTTCTCTTGAATAGGTCTGTATGTGTAAATGACTGGAACTGGTCATAAAGCTCGAAAGAGATAATTATCAGAGATCCATAGTTCCTAAAATTAAGCCACATCGAAACTCTATACTTGATCATTTATTTGGCATAATCCCCATCACGTGATAACCAAAGTTCCAGCAAACAATGATTGAAATAAAGTGCTTGAAAGCCTTGAGGAGGAGATAATTGTGGGTATGTTTATGAGCACTAGCACATCATGTTTTTGTACATGCCTTTCACTTCCTAACTTCTGTTTTTATGGCTCTATCAAAGAAGACACCTCCATGCATTCTCGGCAACAAAGTGTTGTCTAGAATAAATAGAATGGAGTGTTGCAAAGTTGTTTTTATCTAGTAGATCAAAAACTTTGTGTTGATTATCTTTTATTCACTAACACTTGAATAACAAACCATGCCACCGCTATAGCTACACTAAGTTTCTAGGTCAAGAAGTGGAGGGCTATCTAGATGTACCGATCGTAAGTGAACCAAAACCTTCTCATTATTTCGGTTTAAACAACCGAGTTCCTTATGATTTGGATTTCTCTTGATGTTGCTCGGGGACGATCAAGTTTAAGCTTAGGGGAATTGACCAGTGATATTTACACTCGTTTCACCTTTGTTTAAACCGAGATATTTTCGTAAAACAAAGATATTCACTCTGATATTGGTACTAATGAATAATGAATGCAAAGGATTCCGCAAATCCTCTCTTTAATGTGTATCTACAGGAAATGGAATACAAATGGTGAAATCAAGTCAAAGCAAGGAAATAAGTAAAAGAGGAAATCAACATGAGGCGAACTAGAAGAGACATACCAAAAGACGGTGTTTCATATGACCGTGACCGCTCATATGTGCGGTCATATGGGGTTGATTCTAAGGCATCTCATCCACCTGAACAACTTTTATAAAGGGGACCGCGCCAAAATGTTACCAGAACATTGAGGAAGTCATCTACAAAAGAGCCATTTTCATCCCCTTCATCAACCCTAGCCGCCGCCATCTCATCTTCATAGCCACCATCACCACCATAGTTCATACTTGTAATCGTGCATTGCACAAGGCAACCATTGTAAGACATATTACCAATCAATCAATCTTCAAGATGTGTTCTTCAATGTTTTTTCATGCAATTTGATCTCCATGTGTGAGTAGTTCGGTAAGGTATGGGTTGAGGCATAGGCCTTGCAACCCTCTGTATTTTTTGTGGGGATCAATGGACGAGCTTTGAATTAGCGTCCCGTATGTGTGAAATAAAATTGTTTCGTAGATGTGTCTCTTGTCTTGTCTGTGTTCTTCATCCCTGCCGGTACCCAGGATCATGGAGAGCGAGTAATGGTAAGGCTAAGCACAGGGAGAACGTTAAGTGTTATTCTGAACACCAGTGACAGAAAGGTTTAGTACGGTAACACGGATCCAATCCTTGGGGATTCATGAGGTGTAGTCATTAAAAACCCAAATCTCTTGTCTGATTATTGTAATCTTAATTATTGAGGTGACCCCACGCGACGGATAGGGTCTGCGGTGGGACAACTGATTCTTGTTGTAGGACTCGTACCGGCCAAGATGTTTTTTGGACACATCCCCACTTCGGTTCGTAACAAGCACATCTCGATGGGTGACTTCCAGCACACAAATGAAGATCTTATCTAGTCCCTACGCAAATACATGGTTGTAAGCATTAAGACCTCATACCCATACCTCTATTTATTATAAGTGTTACATCACTATTAGATTGATATCCGGTCAAAAGCTAGAATTATTCCTTTAACAATGGCTTGCTAGAGACCATTACTTCAAGGGAACCATCCTCTCGCGGGTTCGATAACCCAAGGTCACCTCTTTCGGGAAGTAGGTGTGGGGTACTTTCTTTTCTGTTACCGGATCACACAAAAAGGAAGTATCAGGTCCCCTGGCATATCTTTGCTCCATAATCCATTATATACTCCATAATAATTCTCTAAAAATCCACGCTTCATTTTGGGCTCCGGAGAATCGCTATATCTTTTGTTGTTATTTTAGGTCTAGAATTCCACGTGCCGGCAATCCCTCTCTCATTGTATAACTTACATTTTAAGAGAGAAAATACATTAGAATCGCACCATAAGGTGAATATAACATTGAAATAAGATAAAATACATTAGGAAATAATGATGCAAAATGGACATATATCAGCTCCCCCAAGCTTAGACTCCGCTTGTCCCCAAGCGAATACTGAGCTCGGTAAACATGACCATGTCGTTTGTAGAGAGGTGTTTATAATAAATAATACAAACATGGCAGCATCTAATAAGCATCCTTATATATAAAAATGGCAACTTTCATTCAAAAAACTTCTCATGATCAAGTAAAAATCAATTCACATGTTTTAAACTCTCTTGAAATCCAATAAACTATGTTTTCAGTCAACAAACAATTACAATTCATCTTAATTTTTAGAAGAGTCTATGTAAGAGCTTTTGTTTAGCAAACTTCACATAGTCAAGTATTATATAGTCTTCTAATGATTTTTGGCCCTCAACACCATATTTTTAGAACAAATTGTTTCAATCAGACACAAAGGAAGACGGGGGTTAGTGTTTCACCTTCCAACTTATTCACCATGTGGATAATTGTCAACAATCATAACTCATGATCATATATATTTCTAGATCTTTCCTCACCACATGTTGTTTGCCAAGTGGAGAATAGTTGAGGTTGAAATGAGGAGAATTTGACTTAGCATGAAAGTAAAGTTGCACGTAAAGTGAATGATAGCCCCTTCGCAGAGGGAAGCAAAGATTTTCATGTGCTTTTTGAATTTAGATTTTGAGTTTTTAATAAAAAGTAGCATCACTTTAATATTGCCCCTTAAGAGAGTGACCTTTCTTGAGAAGTTTGTCGCTTTTATTACTCCACAACCACAAGTTCATACAAAGCTTATTTCCCTTCCAATAAAGCATACATATTTAATGGCACTTTTTATTGCATGCACCGATGAAAACTTACTTGAAAGGTCTTGCTCAATGCATAGGTGGTTATAATGGATTCTCATAGAAGAAACAGGGTTTAGTGTTTTTGGATGCACATGTAGTATCTCTACTTAGTGCAGAAGTATTTGGCTAGCCAAGGTTACAAACAAACACCGCATGTTATAGGATCCATGACAATATAACTTCTATGCAAATATACACAAACAAAACTCATTACGTTATCTTCCTTGTCCAACGTCAACTCTTTGATCAAGTGTGAAAATATTTGATGTGGGTTCACAATCATAAAAGATGTCCAAGATAGTGTATTTTCATGTGAAAGCCCTCTTGTTTATGCTAATCTTTCATGAATTATTCAAATGACAAATTCTATGTTTGTTAAACTTCAACAGATTTTACTTCCTACACCCAATGTGAAGCCACTACTCCCCATGAGATAATCATATGAAATAGAATTACAATGGTAAGATAAACTATAATGCAAAAGCAAGCACAAAACTCAAATTGTTCTTATTATAGATACTCTCACCAACGGATACAACGAAAACACGAAGGAACGATAACACACATTGCAAACTATTTCATATTATAACTTTTCCTAAATCACGATATAGCAAAGGATACAACTAAGATAGATAGTGAATTAGTGATGATAAAAGTGATAGTGATAGTGATACAATAACGGGGCACTTCCCCCCAATCTTGGAACAAGCCAAGGGTGGTGCCCATACCCAAGTACTCAAGTTCCCTTCTTTGGTGATGGAGGTGGTGAAGGAGCATGCTTGCTCTCTTTCATGAAATCCAACAGGATCTCCTTTAGGTCTTGGATCTTGTGGAGCATGCACTGTATCATGATAGCATTGGTTTTCACTTCACGCATAATCTCCTTGTTTTTCGCACACCGTGGATTTTTCTCTCCTACATCACTTTCACTTGGACGGGAGATGTCCCGATTAGAGGGTATGTGCAAACAAGAGGTATTCTCAACTCCATAACTATGGACCAAATTATGAAAAGTGTTCTTTCGTAAACTGGGCGAGGGTTGCTTCAAGACAGAACCCTCTAACTCCTTGAAACCTGAGTGAATTCTTGCCATCTTCAAAGTCCTAGATGAGGCGGGAGTAGTGGACATGTTAGCTACAGTCTCTCGATCAGACTCTGTTGCTTGAGATTCCACGAAGTTCCTCGATCCTTCCTCCATTGTAACGCCCTCTCATCAGCTCCCTCTCAATCTCCTCCTTCAACTTATGAGAATTGTCTTCAACGTTGTTGGAGGAGGAAGAAGACATGATGGACTTAAACTCAAAACCCTGGCAGAATAACACCTCGAAACGAGAACATGAGCAAAACTTGTGGTACAGAGGTCGGATCGTCCTGGGGATTTTAGAGGAATTATTACCGTGCAGGACAAGCATACGGGAGGAAAAATGAGTCGGGAAACTACAAGAGACCTTCACAAGGATGGGTTGCGCGGCCAATGGGGTAGGTCCTCGGGCATTCTCTCAGTTGTTTCGGTTTCCCAAAAACTCTAATTTATTCCAAACATGGTGAAAATATTTTTTATGGAATTTTTAGAGTCGGTTTACTTACCGGATCACATGCCTATTCCTTTTTCTTGCTTTTGGAGTCTTCCGGAAGACTTATTCTATGTATTCTTCCAGTGTAATTGCTTGAAAAACATGTGAATCATGTTAATGGGGTTACGTTCAATAGATGTTTGAAGTCTTTTCCCATTAAGTACCTTCGGTTTATTGCCTTCGGCATTATTTATTTTGATACTTCTAGAACGGTAAACTTCTTCGATGACATATGGATATTCCCATTTGGAGAGAAGTTTGCCTGCAAAATGTCTGAAACAAGACTTGTACACAAAAACTTTATCAGCAATATTAAATTCTCGTTTCTATCTTCTGTCATGCCATCTTTTAACCTTTTCTTTAAACAACTTAACACTTTCATAAGGTTTAGTTCTCCATTCATCTAGAGAACTCATGTCAAACAAACTCTTTTCACCAGCAAGCTTGAAATCATAATTAAATTCTTTAATTGAAGAAGCCTTATGTTCCAACTCAAGAGGTAAATGACAAGTTGTTCCATAAACCATTTTATAAGGGGATATACTCATAGGATTTTTATAAGCAGTTCTATATGCCCAAAGTGCATCACTCAGTTTCTTAGACCAATTCTTTCTAAATTTATTAACAGTCTTTTGCAAGATCAATTTAATTTCTCTATTAGTCAGTTAAACTTGTCCACTATATTGAGGATGATAAGGTGATGCTACACTATGATTTACATCATATTTGGCTAAAAGTTTCCTGAAAGCACCATGAATGAAATGTGAACCACCATGATTCATTAGATATCTAGGGACTCTAAGCATTTTAATAGAAGTCTTATGATCAACACTATTAGTTGGAATAGCTTTTACACACTTAGTAACATAATCAACAACAAGTAGCATATGAGCTTTACTGTGCGAAGAAGGAAAGTGTCCCATATAGTCAAAACCCCAAACATCAAATGGTTCAATAACAAGTGAATAATTCATAGGCATTTCCTGATGTCTATTAATATTCCCAACGGTTTGACATCTATCACAAGAAAGGATAAACTTACGTGCATCCTTGAAAAGAGTAGTTAAATAAAAACTAGATTGTAATACCTTGTGTGGCACTTCCTCAAGATTTGTTCATGTTCATGCTCAGGTATACAACGTCTAATCATACCATCTAATCCCTTATATTGATGTGGGTCATCCAAAAAGTAGTATCTCAAGTCAAATTAGATTTTTTTTGCTGGTATGTGAAACTAGGTGGCGATGGTAGAGGCTAATTATATGACCCTTGGTATGAGCGCTTGCACTCGTACAAAAGGCAGTGAGGCGCTCTTCTTGCCCTGCACAGCCTCCAACTTCTCCCAATTACTTTTTTATGGTAATCATTTATCGCGTTGATTGAGGTGATTTCATCACCCTTTCTTGATGTTATTTCCATGAAACCCCAAATGCCTCTGAAACAACATCCAAGAAAAAATAGACAAGAATAAGTGTGCGAACGCGATAAAACCAAACAAAACCTACCGTGCAGGCACAAAATGTAGGGCAAAAACATCACATTATTTGGACTCATAAAATCTCCCAAGCTTGTAAGAACAAGGTCATCTAGCTTTATGAGGCACAGATACACATAGAAGTACGAGTCCATCACAAGTTTATCGAAACTCACATAAGATAAATGATCATGATTTTTGTTAGCGCATTACCACTATTGCGACGATTATGAAGGCTTCCACACCTTTCTACTTAATTCATTAGTGTAGGAATCACAACTTCATGAATTAAACCATTCTTTATTTCAACTGAACAAATAATAAGGGGTCATTTGCTCTTATCAAGATATTTTAACATCAATTTTCTGCTCTCTACTCGAAAACATGTCTATTCATGCATCTCACCCTTACTTTCATGTGACATATTGGCTAAACATATTCCTGTTTAGAGACAATATTAATGAAACCTTTGTGAATTTTCAAGGTTTCCTTTCACTTGCTACTTGCTCTAATTTACTCATTCGATTGGACTTATGTCTCAATATTTAAATCAAAGCTCTTTTATTAAGATTAAAAGTGCTAACATATGAAGTTGTTTTTCTTGTCTAACCAATTAACACCAAGGGTGTGGAAGACTTATAATCATCGCACAAGTGATAGCCCTACTACGCATATTAAATCATCATCTCGTTTATTCCAATTCATGTAATGATACTAAACTTCATGGTGTTCATAATTCACAAGACGAGATTCTTCCCTTATTCAAAATGGACTTAGCGAATTCAAATTTATTCAACAAGGACGGGCAAGCTAATCTCGACTTGCCGAGAATAAAAATAGGTAATTAAAGATACAAGTCACTCTAGGTTCCCCCGAGATGACGGGGTCCCTATACCTATTTTTGTGCTTCCTCATTGACATCCTCCTTATCTTTCTTGTATGCTCCCCAAGCACATGCGATGGAGATGCACATGAAGCATGCCCCTATCCCCAGAAGCATCTTTTGTTGCGTGTTAACTACCTTATTGAGAAATTTAATTTGGACATAGTTTTGGTGGATAGTGTCAATCATAAGAGCAATCTTATGGAAGAGACACTCGATCTTGGCTTAAGGATCTTTGCTCATCCACCAATAAGAATCAATTACTTCACTGGTAGTTTCAAGGCATGCTTTAGGAACTTTCTCAAGATCCTTGATCTTTTTCTTTATCTCCTCGGGGGTCGGTGGTTCCTTTCCCCACTTGCGTGGTTTTGGCCTGAGAGGACATAGAGGAATAGATCCCTAGATGTTAAAATTGTAGGGATTCGTAGGATACTCATCTGACACAAACCTCTTCTTCGTCCTTCTCCTATTCCTTTTCTTCCTCAGTGATCTTCTCCTTGTTGGCCTTCACCTCAGGCGGTGTCTCCACCTTGAGGCTCATCTTCTTGAGATCCTGCCAACCGATCGGGACTATCTCCTCCAAACACGGGAAGGGGATGATCTTGATGGAGGTTGAGGAAGACCCGTTGCTCATGGCAATGGCCGTACAAACTAACTTAACGAAACAATAACTAAAAGTGTATAAGTGAAAACTAAAGTCACATGGTACAAACATCATTACGGTTGGAAGACAAAATCTGATAAGGAAAGTTCATAAGGAACCCATCAAACGGTTTCCACAAATTGAGATTTGGTCGTACAAAAATTGAATTGGCTAATCGAAAGATTGATATTTGAGAGACGACATCATGTACCGTAGGAAAATAAAAAATAGGCAAAACAAGCGTAGAAAATATTCATGGGAAAAAAGATGGGATGAAGTTGCAAAGTGGCAAACAACAAGAACTGATGAATTTAAATTAGGTAAAGTAAATAAATTCAGCACAAGGAAAACGGATAAAGAAAGAAGACGATTAGAGGATTGAAAGGAAGAACGTGGATGATGTGGAAGAGAACAGTACGAAGACCTTGGAGTGGAACAAGCAGGGCAAGGGTGAAGAACATGAACAACGGGAATAGACGGTTAGAACAAAACGGGAAGATGGACCGTACTCTTTTTTCGGAAAAGGAGGAAGACCCGCGGCCGCTGCATCTGGATGATGCATGCAGCCATTTAATTAATTATTCACAAAGACCTTACAAAGAAATACAACAGTAAGTCTGAAGCCACCTTCTTGGCAACCTTTTTCGCTACTCCTATCCACTTGATGAAGGGGTGTCGATTGTCCGAGCCGAATACCAAACAAACATCGCACCAAGGCCTAACATCTAAAGCCGGAGACCCTAACAGAGTTCTTTCCCGGTCTGGGGCACACACCGGTCCGGCGCACTCTCAAAGGCCGCCACCGTTGTCTTCTACCGATCCATATTTAGAGTAGGTATTGACCCATCGACATTGCCAGGCCTGCCATCGATGCCGCTATGGCGCCAGAAAACACCACCTCCCTACGTGCGTCCATCATCATACATCCGTTGCTGAAACCCTGCAGCACCATGCCACCAAGACTCCACATCATCGATGCATGACATAAGACACTGCTCCACTGATAAAACTGTCCACTAGTCCCTCGAGCCAATGCACACCTCCAAGAATGATGCCCCCAAGGAGGGAATGACACAAGAGCACCGCCATCATTCGATCAACTGATCAAGGGTTTTCCCCGGAGGTAGCGGGAGGAGATGGGAGCTTCACCTCGATAATACCTTCATGAAGGGAACGACGCCAAGGGTGTTACCATCCCCGGCTCTAGCCACCGGCCAAAGACCAGGATTTCACCCGGATCTGTCCCAAGAACATCCAACCGACAACTTGTGCATCGACCATACCACCTTTAAAGCCCCAGATATAGCTGCCCATATCCGACGACCATCCACAGCCGCACTGCCACCGTAGGAGCCCTGACACACTGGTCACTGCTTGTGTGTGCCACCACTGGAGCCTGGGAGGAGGGCAGCCACCCCACCTCAGCAAACCGAGAGGAATCCCGCATGCTCGTCACTGTCTCTGATCTGAACCAATCCGGAGCCATAGCCACCAGATTGCCGGCGCAGACCCGCCTTGGATAGGGACATCACCACACCATGCCACTGCGGGAAGTCTCAGCTTCCAGGGCCGCTGCCCCGGGATCCAGGCCGGACGTCACAGCCGCCACCGGCCACGTCCCACTGTCGCTGAGCCGCTGGCCACCACAGCCATAGCTATCGTGACTGAGCGAACACGCAGAGCGGACAGCACCACCCGATCTTCCACGTCACCCTGCAGCACTGCCACCTCTGCCCATCACCATGCCGCCGCGATCCAGATCCGAGAGAAGCGCATCGGCGCCGTTGGGTGACCCGCCTCACCCGATCCCGACGAGGGAGGGAAGAGGGCCTCCGCCACTGACGTCAGTCGCCCGGGGCTTCGCCTAGCGGCTTCCTCCAGCAGCGAAGGAGGGGAGTACATATGGACCGTACTCTCAGGAACAGGGGTGTAGAAGTACAGTTGATGACGTATTTATACAAGATAAACATGTATTTTGTGTCGTATTAAGAGGCTTCCTAATTTGCACCCATTTTTCAACAAATTTTCTTGACAACAATGTTCTGATCATGACATAATCAACAATTGCAGAAGGATCCAGAGGGGTATGCCCCTGCAAATTTTTGTGCAGAGTGGCCTAGCATCGTGAAGATCTGCAACTGACTTCCCACAAAAACAAAAAATCTGCAGCTGACTATTCAAAGCACAAAGGCTTCTGCTTTCTGACGCCATATGGCTTAGCTTCCGGGACGCACGTATTTGCTGATCGATGCATTCCAAGAATCAAAGATGGATGATATTGATCAATTTATCGTGTCTTCACTAGGTGGTCTGCGTCATGGGAACTTCACCCATCGCTCTGCTTCTGGTACCCGCTGAGGGATCCTAATCCTCTGGGATGATGATGTTGTTAAGCTTGCGAACATTCATTTTGGCCAATTCACCTTGTCTGCCGATGTTCAACTTGCTAATTCGAAAGTTGTGTTCAAGTTAACTACAGTCTACGGCCCAATCAAAAATAACCTCAAGGATGTTTTCTTTCAGGAGCTCATTAGCGAGAAGCCTAGCGCTGGGTGTATGTGGCTGGTTCTTGGGGACTTCAATCAAATTTATCGTGCTAGAGATAAAAAACGTGCAAATGCTAACCGTAGCCGCATTGTTCGCTTTCGCAACACCCTCAATGCTTGCGAACTTAGGGAGATCCATCTGCAAAACAGAAAGTTCACTTGGAGCAATGAGCAAAGCGACCCAACTTTGAGTAAACTTGATTCTTTGTTCTACAATGAGGAATGGGACGTTGAATTTGGGCATCACATTCTCCATGCTCTTGCTTCATCCCTCTCTGATCATTGCCCGTTGCTTCTTGCCAATGACAAAGGGCCTCGTAGAACTAAATCCTTCCGCTTTGAGAACTTTTGGATCAACATGTCGGGTTTCATGGCCACTGTCCAGCAAGCATGGAATGAAGAGACGACCCATGTTGAACCGTATCATCTCCTCTTCCACAAGCTAAAGAAAACTAGCCAAATGCTGCGTGCTTGGAGTAAAACCCTTTTCTCTCATGCCAGGGTGCAACTCCATATGGCATTGGAGATTATCCTACGTTTGGATATTGCCCAAGAAAATAGAACTCTCAGCCAGGACGAGAGAGAGAGAGCTTAGAAAGAGGCTTAAAAGACAGGTCGTAAGCTTGGTCGTGCTTGAGAAGGCTCGCAAAAGACAAAGTTCTAGGATTACCAATCTCAAAGAGGGAGACGCTAACACGAGATATTTTCACCTCCGCATTAATCACCGTCGAAGAAAGAACTTCATCCACCGCCTCAAGCATAACAATGTTTGGGTCACTGACCATGACAACAAGAAAGTTATCATCCAGGACCATTTCACCAAGGCCACACGAAGGGGAGTGCCTAGAGATAAGGACTTCAATTGGAATAATATTCCCATTCCGAATGCCGATCTCACCAACCTTGGGGACAATTTCACGGAGGAAGAGGTCAAGTGTGCGATCATGGATTTACCCTCTGACAAACTCCCGGTCCGGATGGCTTCACGGGTGCATTTTTCAAGACATGTTGGGAAGTTATTAAACCGGAGATTATGCTTGTTGTGAATAACTTCTCCAACCTACATTTGAACAACTTTCATTGGCTCAACGCAGCAAACATCGTGCTCATTCCGAAAAAAGATGGGCGGAGGACATCTCAGATTTTAGGCCCATAAGTCTCATCCATGCCATTGCCAAGATCATTGCCAAAATGATGGCCACCCGCCTTGCCCCGCACATGTCAAACCTTGTCTCCAACGCCCAAAGCGCTTTTATCAAGAAACAAAGCATCCACGACAACTTCATGTACGTGCGCAACTTGGCGAGGCTCTTCAATCGGAATAAGTCTCCAATGCTACTTTTCAAGCTTGATATCAAGGAGGCTTTCGACTCGGTGCGATGGGATTTTTTAATGGATCTTTTGAGACACCATGGCTTTCCGAGCCGCTTTCGAGGCTGGGTGTCGGCCCTCCTATCCTCGGCATCATCGAGAGTGTTGATCAATGGCATCATCGGGGATCCTATCAAGCATGGGCGGGGCCTAAGACAGGGAGACCCCCTCTCACTGCTTCTCTTCGTCCTTGCCATCGACCCGCTTCACCACATCCTTGCTAAAGCAACGACTCAAGGCCAGCTGCACCCTATTCTAGCCAGGACCGAGACCCTTCACGTGTCTCTCTTTGGGGATGATGCTGCCATCTTCGTGAAGCCAATAAAAGAAGACATTCAATTCTTAGCATCCACCCTTGCTAATTTTGGTGAGGTCACCGGTCTAGTCACTAACTGCACCAAGAGCCATGTGGCGCCCATTCGCTGCGATGATGTTGCCCTCAATGATATCCTCATGTCCTTCCCTGCCATCCAAACTACCTTCCCTATTGGATACCTTGGGCTGCCCCTATCGGTCAAGAGACTTCGAAGAATACACTTTCAACATTTGGAAGACAAGGTGGCTGGCAAACTCACCCCTTGGCTTGGCAGACACGTTGCATCGCCAGGTCGCATTGTTCTTGTCAAGGCGGTCCTCACTGCTATAGCAATCTACCACCTCACTCCTCTGGATCTGCCAGTCGAGGTCATCAAATCAATTGACAGTATCGGACGCGCTTACCTGTGGGCAGGATGTGAAAAGGTCGCTGGTGGGAAATTCAAAATTAATTGGGAGACAGTGTGCAAGCCCAAGTTATATGGTGGATTGGACGTCCTCAACCTACAAAAGTTTGCTACCGCTCTCCGCTTGCGATGGCTTTGGTTTGAGTGGGTTGACCCCACTAAACCTTGGATTGTCATGGGTGATACGTCTCCATCGTATATATAATTTTTGATTGTTTAATGCCAATATTATACAACTTTCAAATATTTTTGGCAACATTTTATATGATTTATTGGACTAACATATTGATCCAGTGCCCAGTGTCAGTTCCTGTTTGTTACATGTTTTTTATTTCGCAGAATATCCATATCAAACAAAGTCCAAACGCGATAAAAAAGTACGGAGATTTTTTTTGGAATATTTGTGAATTTTGAGAAGTGGAATCAACGCAAACGGAGGCCCACAACCCCCAAGATACAACACGGCGCGCCCAGGGGGCCCAAACGCGTGGTGGTGGGTTGTTCCCACCTCGTACATCGGTTGGAGCTCTCCTTCGGGCGCAAGGAAGCTAATTTTTGGATAAAAATCCCCTCAAAATTTCAGCCCGATCAGAGTTACGGATCTCCGGGAATATAAGAAACGGTTTCCAGCCAGAAAACAGGAACGTGAAACAGAAGAGAACAGAGAGGGAGATCCAATCTAGGAGGGGCTCCTGCCCCTCTGCCGCCATGGAGGCCATGGACCAGAGGGGGAACTCTCCTCCCATCTAGGGGGGAGGCCAAGGAAGAAGAAGAAGAAGGAGGGGGGCTCTCTCCCGGTGGTGCCGGAACGCCGCCGGGGCAATCATCGTGATGGTGATCTACACCAACAACTTCGTCGCCGTCAACACCAACTCTCTCCCCCTCTATGCAGCGGTGTAACACCTCTCTTCCCCGCTGTAATCTCTACTTAAACATGGTGCTCAACTCCATATATTATTTCCCAATGATATTTGGCTATCCTATGATGTTTGAGTAGATCTCTTTTGTCCTATGGGTTAATTGTGGTATGATATTATGGATGTGAGTTGTATGTTGATATGGTGCTGTCCTATGGTGCCCTTCGTGTCGCGCAAACGTGAGGGATTCCCGCTATAGGGTGTTGCAATATGTTCATGATTTGCCTATGGTGGGTTGCTTGAGTGACAGAAGCATAAACCCGAGTAGGTGGGTTGTTGCGTATGGGAGTAAAGAGGACTTGATACTTAATGCTATGGTTGGGTTTTATCTTAATGAACTTTGGTAGTTGCGGATGCTTGCTAGAGTTCCAATCATAAGTGCATATGATCCAAGTACGGAAAGTGTGTTAGCGTATGCCTCTCCCTCATTGCATATGACAAGTATCTGTCATATTATATTCAATTGCCTAGGGACAATCCTTCTCTTGCGTTACACAAAAAGTTTTCTAATAAGTTATTTACTTTTATTGTTCTTTTATTAAAACAGCACCTAACTTTTATTTCCACGTTCTTTATTATCAAAGTACTTCTAGTTTTATTCCCGCAAAGTAGTTTCATACTTGTTCTAGGTAAAGCAAGCATTAGCGTGCGTAGAGTTGTATCGGTGGTCGATAGAACTTGAGGGAATATTTGTTCTACCTTTAGCTCCTCGTTGGGTTCGACACTCTTACTTATCGAAAAAGGATACAAACGACCCCCTGCACTTGTGGGCGATCAATGGGCACGCCGTGCACTGACGATGATAGAAATCTCTTTGCGGCTATCACTCGTGTTACCATCGGCGATGGTCATTGGGCCACTTTCTGGGATTCACCTTGGGTGGACGGTATTCGCCCCAAGGATATTACTCCAAAGATCTTTGATCATTCGAGGAAGAAAAGAAGCTCCATCCGGTTGGCTCTTACCGACAACGCTTGGGTCCGCAACATTGATGCCTCTCAGGGCCTCGCTTTTGAGCATATTGAGCAGTTCACTACCCTCTCGGAGAAGCTCTCCAATGTCATTCTCACCCCTCGAGTCGACGATGCAATTATTTGGAAGTTCACTAATGATGGGGTCTACTCCGCGTCTTCTGCATACAATGCTCAGTTTGAGGGTCACACCGCCTCTACCATGATCACAACTGTTTGGAAAGCTTCCCCCCCCCCCCAAAGTGCAAATTTTTCGCTTGGTTGATTATTGAGGATAGGGTGTGGACCGCTGATAGATTGCAGCGTCGGGGATGGCCGAACTGCAATCTTTGCCCTCTTTGCAAGCAGGTTCAAGATACGGCGGCTCACCTCCTCTTCCAGTGCCGGTTCACAGTGAGAGTGTGGACGGAGATCAAGACTTGGCTTAGCCTCCACGACATCAATCCGTCGGATTGGAGACTTGTACCCTCTGTGAAAATTTGGTGGGACGAGATTGCTCACCAAAGGGGCCACTCACGCAAGGTTTGTAGCACTTTAATGATGCTTGTTGCGTGGCAAATTTGGAACGAACGCAACGCAAGGGTCTTCCGCAACACCGCCGCCCCTACTACCGTTGTCATTGCCAAGATTAAAGATGAGGTCTCTCATTGGGCTCGTGCGGGTGCAAAGTATTTGTGTAATGTTATGCCGGGAGAGTGATCTGTACTCTCCCACTTGGCGGAACTATGTCTAATCTTCTTCTTAATTAATGAAAATGGCAAATCTTTTGTCTTATTTCAAAAAAAAAAGATCGATGCATGGCATGCTAGTAATAACAATCTAAAGTTCCGTTGACGAAATCATCCCAATACAAATCTTTCTATCAATGGTATAAATTGACATGCGTATCAGATTCATTCCCCGATAGACAAGGAGGCACTTACTCTGGCTATAATAGTCACATGTATACAAAGCTAATCCATCGATCTGATCATCAGATACACCCCTCTCTTTCTCCATCCATATCCATGTATAACATGATACCCCATGATACACCGGATCTAGAGTGGCAGATAAAGCTCGGCTACTTTAATTTCGCAGGTTTGACTCAGCGGATTAGCTGTAATAAAGATGAAATATAAGTAAAATTAACAAACTGGACACAACCCCAGGCTGTAAGAGTGTGATGCCGACTGGGCAAGCACCAGTTTGGTATAGTATATGTCAGTTGTGTCCACGTACACGTACGTACTACTACGTACAGTGAGCTGGGTGTAGGCCATAAATATCTCCATCGCTTTTCACTGTCGGATTACTACCCTATAAAAGCGATCGAGTTAATTAACTAGCCAGATAAGAAGTAAACGGTCAGCTTTCTCCCTCGATTTTTCCTTTGAGGTGCCTTGCATTTTGTTATCAGAAAAATAAATATCGTGATCACGATGCAAGGTGGACTACTGTACTCTAAATGGCAAGCTATCTGTGCTGTGCTCACTGAAGTATGAACATGCCATGGATTATCCATTATTGTTAATCGTTGCTAACGCGGGGTTCAACTGAAAGCTCGCCCTGGATAGTCCATGCAGAAGCAGCGCTAGCTGTGCACACCCCTCGTGGGAGCCGATCTATGTTAGTAAATTAGGCAGATTTCTTTTAAGCTTAATTTGGATTAGGATCATCATGAGATTACTGACATGATAAAAAATTCGCGAATATGCAAAGTTTGTGTATTATTTCATTGATAGAAGGAGAAGAATGAGTATAGCATGGGATACAAAAGATGACACGAACGCAGATAGCGCGTGAACATGATGCACAGAACGAAGAGATAAGGGATGCTCAGCCCGAACAGAGGATGCATCACAGCTAATCCTACCAAGCCCGAACCAAAAGTGGCAATGCCGAACCAACATGATAAATCATATATGACAGAGTAGGAACGGCTAGCATATAAGCATATGGATCGATGGGCGATAGCACATGTCAAGAGAGAGTGACAGAACATACGAGTGCACTATAAATTCCGGTGCAACAGCATCTTCGGTCATGATGGCGAAGACAAGAAAATCGTCTGCCATAGAGGAAGTAGTCGAAGTAGATGGAAGGACGTTGAGAATGTAGCCCAACTTGAACGAGCAATCGCGTCAAAAGACACTCCCCAAAAACCTTATCGTCCCTCACCCGGTGCAGGTTTTCAAGGGACGTGACTTTAGAGGCCTGCTCTCCCAGATGGATGTGCACGCATTCGTCGGAGAAGTTGCTCAACACTAGAGGAACTCGGTCAGAATGTGTGTTCGATTTTCTACTATGTTCTTCACTCCATATATCCTCTGCATAGAGGGGACGTACACCCGCAGCTAGATAGTGCACTTTCATGCACAATTTTAGTTCTTCTCAAGGGACGCGTGCACGCGCTGTGAAGTAAGTGAGTGAGTGAGCGCGTACATTGATGCTATATTTTTCTTATATATATGATGCTATGTTTTCTTCCGTTATAAGGAGTAGTAGAACAACTCATCTTTTATATTCATGTTTTTTTTATTTAACTAGCGATATCGTACTAAACTTTACTTACACACTTGCAATGCAACTCAAATGTGCATTTGCCATTTTTTAAATTATAAATTGGCTAAGACCCAAGATTTAGTGGGCCCATAATATTCAATTATTAATAATATATGTTAACAAGGGTTGTCCGAAAAAAATGTTAACAAGGTGTGTCAAGTACTTTTTTGTGTGTGTCGAGTACTTGTAGTAGGGAGCTCCTATTCCCCGACCCACGCGATGGGAAGCCAGGTAACGTACACCCACGCTCGCTTCAGCCGCGACTTTGGGGCCGCCCATGTGGGGGCAGGATGCCCCTTGTTATTTTTCCTTTTTTCTGTTTTCTTGCTTCATTAAAAATGTTTCAGTATTTCGACTAAAATCGAATTTGAAACTCTTCATGAATTAAATAAAGGTATCATGAATTCATAATATGTTCATGAGTTCAAATAAATGTTCCCGAATTTGAAAAATGTTCGCAAATCAGAAAATGTTCCCGAATTTGGAAAGGATGTTCATGAAATTCAAAAATTGTTCATGGGATTTAAAAAAAATGTTCGTGGATTCAAAAAAGTTCAAAATTTCAAAATTTTAATTGTATGAACAAGTTTTGAATTAGACGAACTTTTTTTGAAATTCATGGACATCTTTTAAGAAATGATGAACATTTTTGTTTTTATGGACATCTTTATATCTCATGAATAAATTTTGAATTCGATGAACACATGTTGAATTAGATGAACATTTTTTGAATTTGAGAAACAAAAATATTCATAATTTTTAAATAAAAATGTTTGTGGAATGAGAAAGAAAAAAGAAAGAATATAAAAGAAAAGGAAAAACAAACGTAAAAGATGAAAAGAAAAAGAAAAGGAAAAAGGAAAAAAGAAAAGAGAAAACGAAAAATATACGTTTTGACAAGGTTCTAGTACATTCTCAAAAGCCGAAATGTGATCCCACTAGTTGGGCCGGCCAAAAGCACGTAGCATGTCGGGGGAGGGGGGGGAGAGGGCGTTTGTTGGAGATTTGTCTTTTCTTTACACGGTACCAACACAAACAATTATACATATGCACATACATTCGTCCCTATGAACGCATGCACGCACACTCTTTCATGAGCATCTTCGAAAGATTGAGCTAACACATTATCTTGAGATTGACGAAGTTATCACATACGCCCTCGTAGTCGACGGAACACTTTCATCGCAGAGATGACTAAAATAAATTCAGAACAATGAGACCACCAATATCAAAGTCTTGGACTTTGAAAACTGATGGATTGGTTATCCGAGCTACGCGCGGTACGACACTTGTCGACCTAGGGAGGGAATAGGACCCGCGCTTGTAGTTATCGATCGAGTTTGTAGTCTGGACCGTCGTCCGATGAACAGAACGTTCTTGTTTGTCCACGAGACCACGATGTAGCTGCAAGTTGTTGTCAGAGCCGACTCAACAAACGTACCAAATGACACGATCAAGAGTGAGACGGATGCAAGAACGTGCTATGTTTATATGGACCACACGCACTTGCGCGGAAACGGCCTACCCCGGGGCGGACACGTCGAAAAAGCGAGGGCGCTGCACGACGTGCGTGAGAGTGGGCGGGGGACAAATGGCGGGACGGAGATGCAGCGGCGCGCGTGGCCCTCTTTTCCGGGGTTTCGGCCGGGATGGTGATACGACATGGCGACTGTGGTCGGGGCAGATATTTACGTGCAGCAATAGGAGGCCTGCTCGTTGTGTGGTGCATGTACGCACGCAGAGTTGCGTGGCTACGTACACCATGTTTTGGTGGGTTTCGCTTTACAAGTTTCTCCTCGTGGGTTTGGCCAGGGTTCCATCACTCGGTTCGGGCTGTCCCCCAGCAACTCCGGCCGTCAGGGCCTCCGGGACGGCCGCTGTCTCGTCGTCAACGCAGAGCTAGGAGAGATAGCGTGGCACAACTTATTATTACATGCACTGTCTACTCTGTTTACGATGATACTCAACCCATCCCTTAATTCGTCACCAATCATCCGAGAAGCGATCGTGTCGCCTGTCATGCCCATGACAAACATAGAGTCCGTCCTTTTAACACTTCTCAGCAGTCACGTACATTGGTCACCGTCACCGTAATTGGTTGAATGGCTGACCTGGGCTCCATGTTAAATCAACAGTCACACTCTTAGCCAAACGTCACACAGACACGATAGGTCAAGTTTAGGGGAGCCTTGACGACCATGCAACCATGCATATTGTGTCGCGCAAACTTTCTCTCGCTTGCTTAATTACCAGCCAGATTTGACCTGATGTTCTTGTGTTCATTCCCTGACTGAGACATGGTGCGTTCGCGTGTCAGCTAGGCAGCAAGATGCGTGCAACCCAGCAATCGATCAAGATCATAATGCTAGTCTCAGTGGTCATCTCGTATTGAACACATGGTATAACATGGCAGTATATATGAAAGTTTTCTTTGAAACTGATTTTTTTAACTGAGTATATATGAAAGTGGCACTACTATATCATTGTTCTTGCACATTGGGGATTAGTGTAAATTCTATGCAATTTATGTGTGAATATTCTGTCATTGTTTTTTATTTTATTTTTTCATTTTCTGTCTTCTTTTGGAGTTGTTGATTGTTTTTGATATAGCTAGCGGCTTATTCCAAGTGGTTTCATTTTCTTTAAGATACCAATGCCTTAGTTCATTCTTTCTCAGGATAAATTTGTTTTTTTTGTTTACCTAAACAAATAGCACAAGAGAGACAGCTACACTACTGTATGCCTATTTTTGCAAATTATGGAACGGTGCAAGTTCTATGAAATTTGTATGCAAAATTTTGTCTTCATTTTGTTTCTTTTATTTTCTTCAATTTCTTTCTTCTTCTAGGTAACTACAATGACCTATATTCATTTTACCATAATTTTTTTTATTAGGTCTTAGTTGATGTTCAGTCTGTTTTTTTTGCTGCTAGATTTTCTTATATATTTCTGCAAGCGATGGCATGTTTAATGTTTGCAATCTTGTGACGCTGCTCCATTCTGCATGAGGAACTTAAAATGAAACTCAGTTTTTATCTACTTAAATCATAATAATTACTGAAGTAGCACTAGTTTACATTTAATCTTGCACGACAAGTAATGGTGCATGTTTTGTCTGATTTGTGTGAAACTTTTACCTATTCTAATTCCTACACAAAAGAAAAGAGTTTGACATATGTATTCATGATTGTCCATGTTAGGATTAGTTGTACAATATTATTTTATTTTCTTTTTAAACATTTTTATTTGGGGTCCAACAACTCCTATTTCATTCTTCCATGGAAAATATTTATTCTTATTTAATTTTGTCTTTGACCATTCTTCCATTAAGTAAGATCACATCTACAATTCTTTCTTTCTTGAATTATTTCCTCCTTGCATAAAGTTTGTTATTATTTATTTCTATATTTTGCATTTCTTCTTTTAGGTTACACCACGCTCACGGTTATTCCTTCCTAATATTGAAAATTAATTTTCTTTTTCTGTGTTCTATTCATTCCTAGATTGAAATTTATTTATGTTTAATTTTTTTCTTTGTTCGTTTCTTGATTGTTTCTTCACTAGTTTGAACTTTTCCGTTGTAAAAATTTCTATGATGTTTTAATTTGCATGCAATTCTTTTCTTTATAACGAATTTGTTTAACCTGGTCATTGTGTTGATGTTACCTCCATATATTTTAAGCCCGTAGTGTAAGAATAATAATTCGGTATGACCGAAATAATTTATCATGTGATTTTTGAAGATTTAGCATGGAAATTTCTAAATGTATTAGGCTAGCATTCTTTCCTTCTTATATCCCTATATAATCTGTATAATTACTACTAGGTAAATGCCCGTGTGTTGCAATGGACACCTACGTATTTGATAGTTCAATATTAGTCGTGTTTGAGTAGCGCAATCAACAACACATTGTTATAATTTATGCCCCACAAGCATGTTGTCATTATTGTTGTTGGTGGTGGCAGCGAGATCTAGCGCTTAGACTTGTGCCAGACCTTCTTGGCATGGTAAGATGTTCGACCAAAAAGCTCGGCATGCAGCTCAACACAGCTGTCAGGCTGGCATGGCCAAGAGCGAGAGCAACTAATTGAGGGGTAACCATTGCGTGAGCCCCTCAAGGGTCACATTTGGCGGACAGATAGTGTGTCATTTGGCGCGTTCTCAAACGCCGCCGCGTGTCGTGCACTGGGTACTCCCTTGGATTTTTTTTTCTGTATGTGTTTTTGGGTTTTAGATGGTTTTTTGCCAAATTTTCCATAGGTTTTGGACAAAAAACAAATTCAAAAAAATGTGTAAAAAACACATTTCTTTCTTCCGCGAGAGGCACATATTTGTTTCTCGTAGAGGCACAGGTTGTTTTCGTGAGAGGTCCTCTTGAAAAAGGAAAAAAGTAGTTTTTTTATTTCGTTAGAGACGCAGATTTGCTTCTCGTGGCGACACGGGTTGCTTCGCGAGAAACATAGTTATGCCTCTCGAAAAAGAGAAAAAATGCATCTTTTTTCTTCCGCGAGATGCACATATTTGCTTGTGCCTCTTGAAAAGGAAATAAATGATTTTTTTCGCGAGAGGCACATATTTGGTTCTCGTGGAGGCACATGTTTGCTTTCGCAAGAAGCACAACTGTGCCTCACGGAAAGGAAAAACAACGTGCTTTTTTCTTCCGCAATAGGCATAAATTTGCTTCGCATGGAGACACAGATTTGCTTCCGCGAGAGGCATAGATTTGCCTCTAGGAAAAGGAAAAAAAAATGGGAGAAAATAGTGTGTCCGGCTCGGTTTTTCTTTTCTTTCGGTTTTTTCCGTTAGGAAAAAGTTCGTCGAAACCTATTAGCATTGGATCTAGTTTCAAAGATCTTGCCGCGAGAAATCCAATAATGAAACGCTTGGAGTTTTAGACGCACGGTTTAAAAGATAAAACGTTTTCAATAAAAGAATCTTAGAAAAAAGAAAAACTCCCAAGTTGTGACAAGTTGCGCACTAATTGTTGCAATATAGAAAGGTGGGAGTGATTTTTACAAGTGTTATCCCTTAATTAGTAAAAAAAAATCGAGAGCGTCTATTCAGCGTGTTAAGCGTCAGTTTGATGTTGCAGCGCCTAGGGGCACACAGACATGGGCCCACCCATGACTTGCCACGCCCGTCGCTCACTCGCATGACTCCCTTTCTTACAATTCTAAAAAAAACACGCTCCAGGGTTTGGTCCAGATGCCTTTTCCGCTCGCTCTGTCGAAATTGTTTGGTCCAGGGTGAAAAAACTAGAACGGTTTTTTCAGTATTTAAAATTTTTGTAAACAGAAAAATGTTTGTAGGTTTGAAAAAAGTTCACGAATTAGTAAAAAGTTGAAAATTTAGAAATTTCATGAATTAGAAAAAATTCACGAATCTGCAAAAGTTTGTGAATACGAAATAAGTTCACGAATTCGAACATGTGTTCGCGTATATGAAAAGTGTTCACAAAATTAAAAACAAAAAACATGAAACTGAAAAAAATGTAATTTATGAAAAAGTTTCCGCATTTGAAATTCATGAATTTAAATAAGTTAATCCATTTGGAAAAGTTCACAAATTTGAATAAAATACATGCGTTTAGAAAAATTTCACACATCTGCTCAAGCATTTGAAAATTTTCACTAATTTGAAAATTGTCCTTAGATTTGAAAAACATTCATGGATTTAAAAAATTATTCACCAATTGAAGAAAGTTCGCGAATTTGAAACGCACTTCAAAGAATTTGAGAAAAAAATTCAAAATCAGAAAAAAAATCTTGCATTTGAAGGGGACAAGTAATTAAAAATAAAAGGTAAAAATAAAAACAAGGAAATGCAATAAAATAAATAAAAAATGAGAGCAAAAAGAAATAAAATAAAACATAAAAAGAAATAGAAAAGGAAAAGGAAAAAATAAAAACAAATAACAAATAACCAGGAAAAAAAACCGGTTGAAAAGCTTCTAGAAGCTTTCCAAAACCTGTTGGGAAGCTTCTAGAAGCTCCCAATACCCAGCCAACAGGTAACGTTGTTCACGATTATGGGTCGGCCCAGTTGCTCGGAGGGGGTGTGCGCTGCGTACAAGTGTTGAAGGAACCAGGGAGCAATTTACTGGAGGTTACCTCTTGCAGGGACCTCAGGGGTCACTTTTGATGGCCTAGGAGTATGCCAAGTGGTGCGTCCAGCTGCTGCCACCTGTCATGTGTTGGACGCTTCCGCTGGATTACTTTAAAAAAAATTGTATGCAGTTTCGGGTTTTAGTTGTTTTTTTTTTTTTTTTTTTTTACTTTTGGGTTTTTGCATGGTTTTCCCATTGTTTTGTTGGAATAAAAAATTACACAAATTTAATTTTTTTTTCCACGAAAAAATATTGTGCTTCCGCGATAAGCACATAGTTGCTTCTCATGGAACTACAGATTTGTTTATGCAAGAAGCATACTTCTCGGAAAGAGAAAAAAATTGTGAAAATCCATGAAAATCACATATTTGTGTGCTCTGTAGGGAAAAATACGTACTTTCACGTGAAAGCATATATTTCTTCCAAGTAAAGCACAGTTGTCCTTCTAAAAATAAGAAAATCAGCGGTTCCACGAAAAATAGATATTTGCTTCTCATGGATGCAAAGATTTGCTTTCGCAAGAAGCATATATGTGCTTCTAAGAAAGAGGAAAACTTGTGCTTTCATGAGAAGTAGGGATGTGCTCTTCGAAAAGGAAAAACAACAATTGTGCTTCTGCCCTTCAGTTTCTTGTTTCATTTTCTCTGTCATTCTTTTTTTTGGTTGCCGGGTTTTTGCTGTTTTTTGTTTTTTATCGGATTTTTGTTGTATCCTATTTTTTGGGTTTTTTTTGTGAAAAATGTTTGTCAGAATCTATTAACACGGGATCTAATTTCAAAAATATCGACGCGAGAAACCAATGATGAAAATGGTTCAGGTTTTAGACACACAAATTAAGAGATAAATCATTTTAAATCAATTAATCAACGAAAAAAAATTCACATGTTGCGACGAGTGCCCACATGTAGTGCGCTACTTGCCAACGCCTAAGAAAATGAGAGTGATCTTTACAAAGTGTAACCCTTAACTATGATTTTCAAAAACCAGCACCTAAAGCGTCAAATAGGATCTCGGAACATGACCCGAGTTTTGCCTTAAGCGCGCGTTACAGCCGTTTTGGAAATGGGCGCACACCTTCTCGCGCTAGGCCGGCCCATCTTCCTTTTTTTGTTTTAACGCCCAAAAAACTGCACGATCTGCGCTAACCAGCCCACCACCCTCACGTGATGTGTTTTCTTAAGTTAACCGCATGTATCATTAATCATAAATAAGGTGAATACAAGCACACACACGTGGAACCGGTCAGATTGGGTCAAAATACAACACGTGTTCACAGAGCATTGCGGAAGAAACTCAGGTAATCCGCCAAATGCCATCATCGACGCTAACTGTCCTCGGACTCGGTGGAAAGGCATAGCCCAGAAAAGCGTCGTGAGTCGCTGAAGAAGCTCGCCGTCGGCAAGGCCTTTGTCGTTGTGGTGCGTCGACCGGGGATCATCCCCACCTCCTCGAGTCCCGAAGCCATCGGCAACCATCGATGTCACCGTCAATCCTCAAGCCTAGATCTAAAACAACCAATCTCTCTCGCCCACCGGTGACGCCGCCTGGGATGACGGCCATCGGCTAAAGACCTAAACCCGCACACTAAAAGGGTCTACAAGAGACTGAGCCCATTGACTCCTTGACGCCGCCATGGACGCTGTCGAGACGAGACTGAAGCCGAGGCATTATTCTTGAATGCGGCGTGTTGTCACCTTCAAAAGAGACACCGCCCCACAAACGAAGCCTATCCTATCTACGGTCGGACCAAAACCCCGGGGTCCCCACCCATTCCAGTCACTGGAGCAAACGATGGAAGAGGCAGGGGCAAGCGGCGTTGCCCGACGGAACGAGGGAGGCAGTTGTGTTAGCCTTCCCTGTCGCCTCTCACGTGACGTGTTTAGTTACATCTTTTGCCTTCTTTTCTCCTTTCTTCTTTTTATTTTTTCCCTTTTTATTTTTCTTGTTATTTTTATTGGAACAGTTTGTTTGGTTTTTTTCCTTTTTCCTTTTGCTAAATTGAATGAACCTTTTTTTAAATCGAACGAACTTTTTTCAAAATCCATGAACTCTCTCTCAAAATCGATGATTTTTTTTCAAATTTTATAAACTTTTTCCTTTTTTTTGTTAACTTTTTTAAAATTCGTCAACTTTATTGAACCCGTGAACTTTTTTGTAAACGAATTTTTATTCCTGATTTTTTGAAAAAATGCTATTTTTTCAAAAAGTCAACGGTCAACTGGTCACTGATTGACCGGTCAACTGCGGGTCTACGGCCATTCAACCACGACCAGAGAACCAGGGAAAACCGTTGCCCTGCATTGAGCGGTTAACTCCACTATGACCGATTAACTCCATCCAACGTTAGCTTCCATAAAGAGACAACCCACGAGGCGTGCGCGTTAGCACCTGTTCTGCTAAGTGGCGGAGCTTCATGGGGCCAACCTGGGCCATGGACCCCAGCTCATATGAAAACATGCATGTATATCTTAATGTTAAGTCTAATTTTTCAGTAAAAATCAAAATCAGTCAAAAGCAAGTACGTCCCCCCCCCCCCCTCAGCCCATGGCCCCCCATGATTTCGTCTCAAGCTCCGCCACTGTTCTGCTCGTCCAATGCCAAGACTTCTAGCTAGGTGCTTAACTAATGCCAGCTAAGTAAGCGCCCATACAAGCATCGCACTCCAACCCAACTAGGTGCTACTCTGACCCAACTAGGCGCTTATTACATCGCACAAATTGCTCACAGCGTCCGGCTCCAGTTCTAGCACCGGGTGCCCGATTTTGACCGATGCTGTCAAAATAGCCGGGATTTTATTCCCTAGCACCTCCCGTTTTTAGGTGTAACCAGGGATTTTATTCAAGACTCAACAAGTTTGGGATACAAACAATATCAGGAACTCTCCCTAGCCACACATGACGACCGACATCAAGAGTTGATGCCGCCTTTGCTAAACTATGAGCTTCACTATTTGACTCCCTAGATTCAAAACGAAAAAATACATCATCAAACTCTTTCCTGATTTGTTCTATTTTCCTCAAAACCAGCGCATAGGTAGTTATCGCACCTCTTGTGATATTCGAGATGACCTCGAGATAATCTAAGTTGATCACCATATGTCGAACATTCAGGTCCTTGGCAAGAGTTAAGGTCTCATTACATGCGTGAGCTTCCAGACTTGCAGGATCCACCAAGCCATCAAAGACGACGGATAACACACCTAGATATCTCCCTTCTTTGTCCCTGCAAATTGCCGGTGCTGCTCCCCTATGACCATGACAGGAGAGCCTCCCATGAACGTTCAACTTCACCGCTTGTCCTTCAGGAGGGATCCATCGGTGTGGTCTTTGGCAGTGAGCCCGAGCTCCTGTAGTACATGCTACTCGAACTGCAACAATCTCGAAGTCCTGTAGATATGTGTGATGAAACTCATTGTGGACAATAGGCTATGGAATTTGTCGTCGTGGATCGCTCTTCTCCTAGTCCCCCAGATCGACCACATTGTAACAAGAACCCGCGCAAAATCATGTTGTGTCATCGTCTCAAATAGCCAGAATAGCTAAAGCCCAGCATCCTCAATTTTGTTTGATATCGTACATTCAAGAATCTCTTCATCCCACAAAGCCCACACACACCGAGCCTTTACGGCACTCAAACAGGGAGTGTCTCCATGTGTCTTCAGCTGCATGGCAAATCGAACAAACTGGCGAGTTGGCCATATTCCTCAAGTACCTAGTCATTCCTTTCGGTGAAGATATATAAGCCAGCCGCAAAACAAAAGCACAAACTTTTGACGATACTTTCACTTTCCATAGATTAGTCTAGTCCCTCTTTGACGCAGCTTGATTTGAGTTACTAATCCGGTGCTCGAGCAAGTCTTCTTGTTGGGCCTTGATTCCAGAAATCAACATGTAAGCAGAATGAACTGAAAAAACGCCTCACTTATCATAGTACTAGGCCCAAAAGTCACTCTGAAAATCACCAGCTCAAAGGGATGTTCACAATAATATCAATATCCGGGGCAATAAAATCCTAGCGTCCCCATTGTACATGCTCTACGGCGCCCAATAGGAGCTCCTATTTTCATGGGCGCCCCTATATCTCGCCCTCAACAAGTCCAGCTTCCGACTCAATGAAGGGAGCGGTATGGGCCGGCCCACACGCGCGGCAGGGCATGGCCTCATTTTTTTCTATTTTCTGTTCTATTTTTTGCTTTATTTTTGTACTTTTATATATACTTTAAAATATTCTACATATATATTACAAAAAAAACTCTACACAATATATTTGAAAAATGTTGAATAAGTATTTGAAAAATATTGAACAATTATTTGAAAAATGTTGAACAAGTATTTAAAAAATACTGAACAAGCATTCCAGAAAATGTTGAATGTTTGTTGATCATGTATTAAAAAATGATGATTTTTTACCCTGTATAGAAAAAATTTAATCAAGCATTTTGAAACAAAATGTTGAATAAGTATTTAAAAATATTAATAAAGCATTTTGGAAATGTTAAATGTGTATAGGAAAAATGTTGGTCATGCATTAAAAAATGATGAATTTTTTGATCATGTATATAAAAATGTTAATCAAGCATTTAAAAAAATGAAAAGTATTTGAAAAATATTAATCAAGCATTAGTAAAATGTTAAATGTGTATAGAAAAAATGTTGACCATGTAAGAAAAATGATGAATAAATTGGATCCTGTATATAAAAATGTTAATCAAGCATTTAATAAAATGTTGAGAAACTGTTTGAAAAATGTTAAATGTATAAAAAAAGTTGACCAGGTATTAAAAAATGAAAATATATTTATTTGAAAACTTTTAAACGACCATTTATGAAATATTAAAAATGTTTAGAAATTTTGTTGACCATGTATTCAAACAGTGTTCATATTGTATTTGAAAAAATGTGTATAGAAGAATGTTGAGCATGTACTACAAAAAATGTTTAATTTGTATTGGAAAAATGTTAGACGTGTATTAGAAAACTGTTGTTGGCATGTGCAAAAATGTAAAATAATAACCAAAAGAACAAAGAAAACTGAGAAAGGAAGTAAAGTAAACAAAAGAAACATGAAAATGAAAAGAAAACAAAGAAACAAAATGCAAGAAAGAATGGAAAAAATGAAGAAGGAACAATAAAAGAAACAAAACAAAACAAAAATAAGCAAAAAAAAAAACCCGGCTCGAATAGTCTCAAGTAGGACGCGCCCCTACAACTTACCACGAGAAGGACCTAGGGATCGATCCCTGCTTCTCCCAATTCCTCTCTTACTTTGAATCGGTACACACGCGCGAGTGGACCGGCCCAACACGACGCAGGAGGAGGGAAACCTTCAGCGAGAATTTCGTCTCGTCTCGTTTAATGCGAGATATAGACGCTTCGTCTTTCCATGTCAGGCCAGGCCAGATAAGTGAGGAAAAGGGCGGCATGGCCCAACAAGGGATGACGGGCTTGCACGGACACGGCCCGACCTATTGTACCTGAGAACATTTGGTGACATAAATTTGTCTCAAAAAATAAAATTGGTGACATAAATAAAGCTTGGTGAATTTTGTCTAATAAAAAATATTAGAGTGCCTGACCGGGTCGGCCGATTTAGACCGTTTCCGGATATGATTCTGAACTATTGTGGGATTCTATCCGAGCACGCTGGCCATGATCACCGTAATGCAGGGATATCTTGCACGTACATCAACTTAGAAAGCAGTTTGAGCTCAGACACACCTAAACGCGTCAACTGTACGTACTCCTACCGTGGTTCGCTGTGGTCCCCTGTCGGACTCGGCTGCGAACTCGGCTTTGCGCGCCGGTTCGCAACACTCATACCTCTCTATATAGTATCTTGTACGTACATCACCAGCTGAGTAAATCGCAATTGTAAGGAAATCACGTAGCGAGCAACGACTCGTCGTCGTTTTAGACATCGATCGAGTACGAAGGACCGCGCGCTGTGTACGAGGCATGCATGGCAGCTCTCGACACGATCCACGAGCACAATGAGCGTGACCTCGAGGCAGGACACGCTACGGCTACGCCGCCGTCATCGCTCGTCACGGGCAAGGGACGCCATCACCGGCGCCACAGCTGCCGCCGGTCCGCCTGCGTCGCCCTTCTCGTCGTGGCAGCCGTCGCCGTCGCGCTCGCGGCCGTCCTCGGGGCTCTTTACCTGGTGCTCGACCCGAAGATGCCCCTCTACACGGTGCACGCGCTCAACGTGACAGCCTTCGACATGGACGACGACATGACCGCGCGTGCGCGGTTCGACGCGGCGGTCCGGTTCGAGAACCCCAACCGCGCCATCGGCATCTCGTACGAGGAGGGGTCCAGCCTCGCGGTGTGGTACGGTGGGTACCGGCTGTCCGAGGGCGCGCTGCCGGCGTTCTACCAGGGGCACCGCGACGCCGCGGTTGTGCACGTCGCCATGAGCGAGGCGCGGCTGCGTGGCACGGGGGTGGTGGAGGCCATGCGGCACGTGAACGGGGCCGGCGGCGAGCTGCCGCTGGTGTTCCGCGGGGAGGTGCCGGTGCGGGTGAAGGCCGGGCCGGTGACGACCGGCAAGGTGACGCCCCGTGTCCGGTGCGACCTGGTGCTGGACAGGCTGAGCACCGAGGGCGGGATCGGCGTCAAGAGTATGAGCTGCAACCTGAAGTTATGGTAATCCGGGGCATTGCAGCTTGATGGTTCAACTCGCAAACGACACACTAGTACGTGCGAAGCGTACAATGAGTTATGTATATAGTAACTTTCTTCTTTCTATGATCAAAATTTTGTTTTTACAAGAATATATATCCTCTGGTTTGTATCGATAGTTCAATCATCAAAACCACATAAATACAGGGACCGCCTATATATCTATCACGGGACTGAAAACGTTTCCTGTGTCAATCGATTCTTCCTCCTTCCTCCCGGACCGACAAATGTTGATCTAATGGTTGCAAAGAGGTGCATTGTTTATTTTCTTCCTCCTGCACGTTCTTTCTTCATCGCAGGACATGGCCCCCTTCTTCCTTCTCCCTCCCGCCTCGCCCAGCACCCGCCCTGCGCTGGCCAAATAGTTGTCTGCTAAGACCCGCAGACGGCGGGCGCTGCTGCCCGCCGCCTCGCCACCCCACCCTGCTTGTGCATGTGCCGTACTCATCCATCCTTTTAAAACCGCGGGAAGAAAGTAGAGGGAGCAGCAGCCTAGCAGCGTTCAGTCTAGATGAGTTCTAGACAGAGACAGAAGGGGACGCAACAAGCAGGGAGTGGGCTCGACCGGGAGAGGGGAGGGGGTGGTTTGTGTATCCTCCTGGTTTGTGCCCCCTCCCATTTATATTTATATAGGTGGAGGGGGGCCGGCCTCGCTAGGGTTGCCTTGCCCCCCAAGCAAGGGGTGCGTGCCTCGCTAGGGTTGCCTTGCCCCCCAAGCATGGGGTGCGTGCCCCCCCCCCCCCCCCAACTGGGCCGCCTTGCCCCAAAGGGGGGACGAGTGAAAGCACAATGTGCTCCCTTGGTGGTTTTGATAATTCATGACAACATGCATTGTCTCTTGGACTAATACTTTTACCTAGCGTATTTCAGATAAAGTCAACAGAGAGGGTTGACAAAAGGATTGTGAGGAGAAGACCCCAAGATGCAAGGAAATGGATTGGCAAAGCTTCAAGCAAGAGGACTCTACATTTTACTTTGTGAGAAATCACTTTGAGTCCATAGGAAAGCCAATACTATTAAAAGGGGGTAAGGTACTGTTGGTGAACAAGATGCTCCACGTGCACAAGTGATAGTCACCAAAAACATCCACAAACTCTTCCACAAAAGTCTGTCCAAGCCTATCTTGAAAATCGGTGCTACCAACAATTCCCACTCGGTCCCACCGATTCCCAAACTCAGACAGACCCATGCCAAACCCTAGCCCTTCGGTGTAACCGATTCTGCATCGGTGCCACCGAGTTCAGTTGCCAACTCTCTCGTTAGCCATTGTCAAGAATTGGTACCACTGAGAATTGACAATCGGTCTCACCGAGTTGTGCATTCTGACCGTTGGTCACCTAATCGGTACCACCGAGAGTTATATATCGGTCTCACCGAGATTCAAAAGTTACTGCCTTTTGGTCACTTCGGTACCACCGAGATTCACACATCGGTGTCACCGAGTTGGTCACTTTAGGTGTAACGGTTGGATTTTTGGGGATGCCTATATATACCCCTCACCACCACCCACTCGAAAGAGAAGCACTCAGAACTATTCCATACTTGTCCCATCCTATTTTCTGAGAGAGCGCCACATACTCATGTGTTGAGATCAAGCTATTCCATTCATACCATATGAATCTTGATCTCTAGCCTCCCCAAGTTGCTTTCCACAAAATCAATCTCGTCCACCATAGCCAAATCTGTGAGAGAGTGATTGTGTGTTGAGGAGTCTATCATCTTGAAGCACAAGAGCAAGGAGTTCATCGACATTGCCGAGCCTATTACCTTTTGGAGGGTGATGCCTCCTAGATTGGTTAGGTGTCGCTTGGGAGCCTCCTACTTCGTGTTGTGGAGTTGAACCAAGAAGTTTGTACGGGCAAGGAGATCGCCTACTTCGTGAAGATCTACCCATAGTGAGGCTAGTCCTTCGTGGACGAAAGCCGTTATGGAATAGTCAAGGTTGCTACTTCGTGAACCCTTATGGGTGGAGCCCTCCGTGGACTCTCGCGGCCGTTACCCTCCGTGGGTTGAAGACTCCATAAACGTGGGCGTACGATAGCACCACCTATCGGAACCACGGGAAAAAATTTCGTGCCCCTCATGCGTTTGATCTCCCTATCTCAACTATTTGCTTCCATGTGCAATGTCTTTATTTTCCGCTACCATACTTGTTGACTTGCATGTGTAGGGTGTGCTAGACTTGCTCTAATTGCTAAAATCTGCCAACCTATTAACTTGGGAAAAGTCTAGGTTTTAATTCTTGCAAGTAGTCTATTCACCCCCCCCCCTCTAGACACACACACTTCTAGTGATCCTTCAATTGGTATCAGAGCTTTGGTCTCCATTGCTTCGGTTTCATCACCGTGGAGGAAGATGGATGTGTCTAGTATAGGAAGTTTGAGTTGTAGAGTGCCTATTCTTGATGGGCGGTACTATAGTCAATGGAAATATAAGATGTTTGAGCTATTCAATGAATTTCATTTGAGCAAGTATGTTAAGAACCCCTATGTACCTCCCATTGATCCTTTATATCCCACACACGAAGAGGAAATTGATATGCTATGCAATCTTAGAACTGTTAATCTTATCATTAGAGGATTGCCTAGGATTGTGCTTAATCAAATGAAGAATTTTGAATGTGCTTATACTTTGTGGAATGGCTTGGAGAAACAATATCCAAGTTATTCATTGAGTAATCTTGATGAAATTCTTCATAAAACTATTGTCTTTCACAAAATGATGCCTAGTGATCCCAAGTTTGATGACTATCTATTTGAGCTTAGAGACCTTATGCGTGCTAAAGGAGATGTCATAACTATCAACAACATCATTGTAGAAGCCATTCGAGTTCATAAATTTGAACATTGTCATGATCACAACCTTAACGAATCTCTTGTTCTTTGTGACGAGGATTTCCCACTTGATGATGACAATGCGGAACATGGCTACTATGATGAAGATGAGTTGTTCGACATCGAGAATGGGAAGATCATGAAGAATCTAAGTCTCATGACAAACTTCAAGGATTACATGTCCGGAGGAAAATTGTGGATTCTCGATAGTGGATGCACCGATCATATGACCAGAGATAGAGAGATGTTTGAAGAGATCACACCAAACCATGGACCACGAAGGTACGTAACGTTTGGAGACAACTCCAAGGGTAAGGTACTTGGTCTTGGTAAGGTGGCCATATGTGGCCATATCCCATGATAGCTCTATTCAAAACGTCATGCTTGTTGAATCCCTTGGCTACAATCTTCTTTCCGTATCTAGACTTGCCGACTTCGGTTTTAATGTGCTATTCACGAAAGTAGATTGACAAGTGTTTCGACAAGATAATCATAACATGGTCTTTACCGGTTTCCGTAGAGGTGATCTATACATTGTCGATTTCACTAAGAGATCCAAACCTCGTACTTGTCTTATTGCAAAATCTTCTAAAGGTTGGCTTTGGCATAGAAGGCTAGGATATGTTGGCATGCGTAATCTAGACAAGCTTATCAAAGGTGATTACATACTTGGTGTTAAATATGTTATCTTTGACAAAGATAGACTTTGTAGTGCTTGTCAAGCTGGAAAGCAAGTAGGTGGAAGTCATCCCGTAAAGAATATCATGACTACTAGGAGACTACTCGAGTTACTTCACATGAATCTTTTTGGTCCCAATGCTTACAAGAGCCTCGGTGAAAATTCCTATGGTCTAGTTATAGTTGATGATTTTTCCAAATTTACGTGGGTATTCTTTCTTGATGATAAGTCGCAGGTACAAAAGATCTTCAAGAACTTCGTTCGCAAAGCGCAAAATCAGTTTGAAGTGGAGATCAAGAAGGTTCGGAGCGACAACGGATCGGAGTTCAAGAACACCCATGTAGATACCTTTCTTGATGAAGAAGGTGTTTCACATGAGTTCTCGGCTACATACACGCCTCAACAAAATGGAGTTGTTGAGAGGAAAAACCGGACTCTTATTGAGATGGCAAGAACGATGCTTGACGAATACAAGACGCCAAGACACTTTTGGGCGAAAGCCATGGAAACCGCGTGTCATGCCACAAACCGACTCTACTTGCACAAGCTTCTCGGTAAAACGGCATACGAGCTGCTCACCGGTAACAAACCCCAAGTTGGATACTTTCGGATATTCGGCTCAAAGTGCTACATTCTTGATAAGCATCGTCGTACTAAATTTGCTCCTAAATCCCATGAAGGATTCCTGCTTGGTTACGGATCGAACTCTCACAATTACCGTGTCTACAACAACTTCACTCGAAAAGTTGAAGAGACGGTAGATGTGAAGTTTGATGAATCTAATGGTTCGCAAGTCAAACAATTGCCAAATGATGTAGGAGATAAGGATCCTTCGGAAGCTATCCAAGACTTGTCCATTGGCAAGATTCGTCCCATGGAGGTGAAGGAAAGTACTTCGTCAACTCAAGTGGAAGCCCCTACTTCACGTAAAGGTGAACCTCAACACGACATGGAGGCATCCACAAGCGGTACACGACAAGATGAAGAGGAGGAAGTACATCATGAAGATCCACCACAACCTCCTTCACCACCACCTCAAGGAAACGACACCTGCAACAACAACGAAGACGAAGGAGATGATGATGAAGAAGAAGCTCCACCATCCAACAAGCAAAAGCTACCCCGAGTTCGAGCAAGAGTGACCAAGAACCATCCTCTAAACCAAATCTTTGGTGACATACAAACCGGGAGAATCACTCGCTCTAAAACTCGCTTAGCTAACTTTTGTGAGCATTATTCTTTCATCTCTAGCATTGAACCCTTGAAGGCAGAACAAGCTCTTGAAGACCCGGATTGGGTGAACGCCATGCATGAAGAGCTTCAGAACTTCGAGAGGAACGAAGTGTGGACACTCGTGGAGAAGCCCAAGGACGAGCACAACATCATCGGAACCAAATGGGTGTTTCGGAACAAGCAAGATGAAGACGGTCAAGTCGTACGCAACAAGGCGTGTCTCGTAGCCTAAGGATATACGCAAGTCGAAGGTATGGACTACGGTGAGACCTATGCACCCGTTGCTAGACTTGAAGCTATTCGCATTCTTGTTGCCTATGCTAATCACCATGATATCACGCTTTATCAAATGGACATTAAAAGTGTATTCTTAAATGGTGAGATTGAAGAAGAGGTCTATGTTAAACAACCCCCCGGTTTTGTGAATCCTAAGAAACCTAATCATGTCTACAAGCTTCGTAAAGCACTTTATGGTCTTAAACAAGCTCCACGTGCTTGGTACAAATGCTTAACGAAGTTTCTCATTGAAAAAGGTTTTGAAATTGGTAAAATTGACGCAACCTTATTCACTAAAAGAGTTAATGGTGAATTATTTGTGTGCCAAATCTATGTGGATGATATTATCTTTGGATCTACTAACCCGCAATTTAGTGAAAGATTTGGAAGGTTGATGTCCGAGAAGTATGAGATGTCCATGATGTGTGAGCTGAAACTCTTTCTTGGTTTGCAAATCAAGCAAACAAGAGAAGGAACTTTCATCTCTCAAACCAAGTATACCAAGGACTTGATCAAGAAGTTCAACATGCAAGAGTGTAAAGGTATGAAAACTCCTATGCCTACTAATGGACACGTTGATCTTACCAAGGAGGACGAACCGGTTGATCAAAAAGTTTATCGATCTATGATTGGTTCATTGCTATATCTATGTGCCTCCCGTCCCGATATTATGCTTAGTGTTTGCATGTGTTCTAGATATCAAGCTGCACCTAAAGAGTGTCATCTCTTGGCCGTAAAACGTATTGTGAGATATTTCATACAAACACCAAACTTTGGCATTTGGTATCCCAAAGGATCTTCCTTTAACCTTGTTGGCTATTCCGATTCGGACTATGCCGGTGACAAGGTTGATAGAAAATCCACCTCGGGTACTTGTCAATTTCTTGGTAGATCTCTTGTGTCTTGGTCCTCCAAGAAACAAAACTCGGTATCTCTATCTACTGCCGAAGCTGAGTATATTGTTGCCGGATCATGTTGTGCACAATTACTATGGATGACACAAACGCTTAAGGATTATGGAATCCATGTGAAAAATGTTCCATTGCTTTGTGACAATGAAAGTGCTATTAAGATTGGTCATAATCCCATGCAACATTCTCGAACTAAGCATATTCAAGTTCGACATCATTTCATTCGTGATCATGTTGCCAAAGGAGATATTGATCTCAAGCATGTTTGTACCAACAAACAATTGGCCGATATCTTTACTAAGCCACTTGATAAGAAAGTGTTTTGTCACTTGAGGAGTGAGTTGAACATCATTGATGCTTCAAACTTGAGCTGAGCTCACTCATTTGCATGCAAGGGGATGAGCTTACTTGACCATTCCATGCCATCATTATCATGAACTTCATATATCTTGGAATTCTATGCTCCCTTGTATTGCATCTAACCTTTTGTAAGTACTTGGAAGAACTTCATTCTACAAGATTGCCATCAACTCAAATCATAAGCAATCTTGTCATGACCAAGTATCCACAACCCCTCTTGATGATGGAAGGAAGAAGACTACTCAAACATATCCTTGCCACATATTTGAATTTCACAATTGGTATCGTGTCATATCATGTTCTTCCTTGCTTGACTAACCTATGTAGGTGATAAGAGTACCAAAACAAGAAGGATTGCTCCCAACTCAAGATGAACCTCATCAACCACGAGCATCCTCAACAAGATCACCTACAAGCTACGTCATCAACATCACTCGAAGGTATGTACTCATATCCTTGAAAAGGCTCTACTCCAAGTCATGAGCTAAAGCAACTCAAGTGATATGAAAACATTAAAATGTTTAATCGAAAAATGGTAACCCCATTTTGAGCTTAACGATGAGTATGACCTATGATCAAGTATTCTTGCTTGGCTCCTAAGTCAATATACTCTAATATAGGTGACCTAGTCACCGCCCATCATCTAGTTAAGTATCTTGTTTGGTTCATTCTCTATTTGCAAGATTTCTTGGAACCACTCAAATCTTCTCTAGTTGATATCTCTTTGTAAAGTCTTTTGCTTTTTCTTTGAACACTCTTTTTGACATTTTATTACAAGTTTTCCAAAATTTACAAGTTTCTCAAACATTGCCAAGTTTCTGTTTAACCCCTCGGAGCCTCCGACTCAAACCTCTCGGTTCTACCGATTTAGCAGATGAGCTGCATAACAACTACTCGGTTCTACCGACCCGTTTGACTCAGAGCCACCGATTGGATTTCTTCTCTGGTTTGTGTTCATATTAGCAAATCTTTGTCTTTTTAGTGATCCTTCAATTGGTATCCTACAAGTGATATCTTTGTTTCTTCCGTGATCCCTTTATTAAAAAAAAGGGGGAGAAACTCTATTCTAGGATCCCTAACTCAAAGGAGGAGAAGTCTTACAAGATCTATAATTTTCATTTCTGTGAACCCTACATTCTGTGACCCTTGTTCTCAAGGATCCCTTCTTAATCAATGATCCCTGTATCTGACCACTGTGTATGACCTTTTTGGAAATTAATGCCAAAGGGGGAGAAATACCAAAGCTTCAAAGCTAAAGGGGAAGATACATGCTTCAATGCAAAGGGGGAGATACAATCAAGGGGGAGAATATCAAAGCTTATACTTATATAGACAAGGGGAGAATACCAAAGTAGGGGGAGAAAAATATGATTGGGAGAAAATATGTTTATTTCATTTGACTACTCATGTTAGACTTTTCTCACCCTATCCAATCCCAATATCTACATACTAAGATTTAGGGGGAGAGGATGATCTACTATTTTCATATCTAAGGGGAGAAAGTTCTAAATGATCTTGGAGACATATCAATCTTAAAGAATACTATCTTCTATATGTTCTCCATATCTTGGTACTATTGAGCACTATTGCCGTTTGATTGGTAGAATACTCTTGTGTTTCCTAATATTCACTTGTACTCCCTCCGTCCGAAAATACTTGTCATAGGAATGGATGTACCTAGATGTATTTTAGTTCTAGGTACATTCATTTCTATCCATTTGTGCGACAAGTAATTCCGGACGGAGGGAGTAGAAAACAGGGTATCAGTCCCGGTTCCAGAGGGCCTTTAGTCCCGGTTCTGCAACCGGGACAAAACAATCGGGACTAAAGGCCCCCGCTTTTAGTCCCGGTTGGATTACGAACCGGGACTAAAGGGGCTCCGCGTGACAGCTTTCTGGAGCGGGGGCTGGAGGACCTTTAGTCCCGGTTGGTGTTACCAACCGGGACTAAAGGAATTTTTTTGATTTTTTTTTATTTTTTTCAAAAAAGAAATTATATTTTTTTTCGACATTTTTTTTGATTTGTTTTAATTTTTTTCTTTTGGTTTTCAAATCTTTGAATTATTTGATAATTTAATTTCTAATCACCCCTCCTCACTGCTCCAACGTGGAGCATTCATTCCAAATCGTCTAACTTCCCGGCCGGTCACCCATCCTCTCACTGCTCCAACCCCAGCACGCTTAACTTCCCAGTCGGTCACCCATCCTCTCACTGCTCCAACCCCAGCACGCTTAACTTCCCGGCCGGTCACCCATCCTCTCACTGCTCCAACCCCAACACGCTTAACTTTCGAGTTCTATCTCCCCTAGTTTCCAAGACTGCACTTGTTGTTTTCTTGACAATAGTAAGCTATCAATCCTATTAACCCTTAGGTCTTGCTGTCACATGATTTAATTTTTTGAATTCCAAACAATTATTAAAATAAACAACAATGATTAACAAACAACAATGATTAATTTAAAAACTCCAAAAAAACTTCAAACAAAGGCAAAAATTTCAAAAAAAATCAAAAATTCTCAAAAAACAAAAAATCCAAAATATTAAAAGTTTAAAATAAAATAAGTAATAATAATATTGAATTTCAATGAAAATAAAATAAGTAATAATATTATTTTATTCATTTTTTCCCATTTATTCATTTAATATGGCATAATTAATATCTTTAAATCTGTAAATCGAAATTCGACAAATAATATATCTATTATTATCAGAAAAATGTGAGGAATCCAAATATGACATCATTTTTTTTAATTAATTTTTGAAATCTGAATTTTTATTCTTTTCGAATTTCAAAAATCTAAAAGAATTACAAACGTTTAAAAAAATAAACTACTTATTCAATTAATTTATGTTATATGTATCATATCAATCCTATTAAGCCCTTGAGCATGATGTCACATGTTTCACCATTTGAGTTTGAAACTATTATTCTAAAAAACAATAATTATTGAGTAATACTAATATTTATTGAATAAGTAGTTTGACCAAAATTCAAAAAAACTTAAATTTGAGGATAACTTTTTTTCCTTTCGGAATTTGAGGATTCTAAAAATTTACAAAGCAGCCTACGGCGGTTACCAACCAAACCGGTTTCTCGTGCTGAACATTTTGATATATTAAACTTTTTTTCGACATCGTATGCAAAAGTTATAGTCGTTTTACTTTTTCATAACACTTTTTTTAAACTTATTTCAAAGCCACATCATCAATTTTCAACCCTTTCCCACTTCATTCGCTATTTTCATGCATTTATTGATTTTTTTGAGCTAAATGACCCCGGAATTGAAAAGCACTACAAATGAACTCTGAAAAGGTTGAAACTTGGCATGGTATGATTATTTCACCCACATAGCATGTGCTAAAAAGTTGAGAGGGTTACGGAAAAAATTGGATGCACTTCATGTACAAACTAGAGAATCCCTTTCGAAGTATTAGGGTTTCAGACAAAAACTCGTCTGTTACAAAGGCATTTCATTTTTTTTAAACTTATTTCAACTCCAGACTTTTTGTGCATTCAACATGCACCATTAAAAGCCACATCATCAGTTTTCAACCCTTTCCCACTTCATTCGCTATTTTTCATGCATTTATTGATTTTTTTTAGCTAAATGACCCCGAAATTGAAAAACACTACAAATAAACTCTGAAAAGGTTGAAACTTGGCATGGTATCATCATTTCACCCACATAGCATATGCTAAAAAGTTGAGAGGGTTACGGAAAAAACTGGATGCACTTCGTGTACAAACTGGACAATCCCTTTCGAAGTATCAGGGTTTCGGACGAAAACTCATCTGTTACAAAGGCATTTCATTTTTTTTAAACTTATTTCAACTCCAGACTTTTTGTGCATTCAACATGCACCATTAAAAGCCACATCATCAATTTTCAACCCTTTCCCACTTCATTCGCTATTTTTCATGCATTTATTGATTTTTTTTGAGCTAAATGGCCCCGAAATTGAAAAGCACTACAAATGAACTCTGAAAAGGTTAAAACTTGGCATGGTATCATCATTTCACCCACATAGCATGTGCTAAAAAGTTGAGATGGTTACGGCAAAAACTGGATGCACTTTGTGTACAAACTGGACAATCTCTTTCGAAGTATCTGGGTTTCGGACAAAAACTCATTTGTTACAAAAGGCATTTCATTTTTTTAAACTTATTTCAACTCCAGACTTTTTGTACGTTCAACATGCACCATTAAAAGCCACATTATCAATTTTCAACCCTTTCCCACTTCATTCGCTATTTTTCATGCATTTATAGATTTTTTGAGCTATAAAACTAAAAGAGCTAAACAGAATCTGTTTTTGATTAAAACACCTATTTAAAATAACCTAAAAATTATCAAATTGAATATAATGATAAAACACACTAATATTAAACAGCAGGAAAAAGAATCACTCAAAAATCTATTTTCAAAGTAAAGTTATTCACAAACTAGTGATTCACACAAATTTCGCTCAAAAACTCTAAATATTTCGCTGTAAGTACAAACAAAAGAAAATAAATAAAGCAAAAAACAAAAAAAAACTGGAAAAGGACCTTTAGTAATTAAACCAGTTTCTCGTGCTGAACATTTTGATATATTAAAGTTTTTTTTTCGACATCGTATGCAAAAGTTATAGCCGTTTTACTTTTTCATAACACTTTAGTCCCGGTTGGAGACACCAACCGGGACTAAAGGGGGTGATACCCTTTAGTCCCGATTGGTGTCTCCAACCGGGACTAAAGATAGACCTTTAGTCCCGGTTGGACACACCAACCGGGACTAAAGGGGTGATACCCCCTTTAGTCCCGGTTGGTGTCTCCAACCGGGACTAAAGGTCCCATTCGAACCGGGACTGATGCCTGCCGAGCCCCGTCCGACGTCCTAGCCGCTCGAACCGGGAATAATGCTTACATTAGTCCCGGTTCGTAACGCGACCGGGACTATTGCTCCGATCCGGCTAGGACGAAAGCCCTGTTTTCTACTAGTGATTGTTTTCTCAAGTGTGCTTCTACTACCAGAATGCTCAAGAACTCAAGGTAAGTATATGCATCATATCCTTGATCAAGATGATCTCTTGCTTCTTGCACATATTGTTTGCAAGAGTGAAGTCTTGAACAAGGATGTAACTCATTCACATATATTTGATGCATATAGCCAAGATACACATGACTCATTATATCCCTTCTACTACATGTGTGTCCATGCATTCCAAGGCAACTATCCTTTAAAGGGATTGCACACATTTAGGGGGAGCAAATCTAAGTCATATGTCTCTCAAAGTCTTCATTGTATCCATGCATATCTTTATTTGAAGCTTTGATTGTATGTTGTCATCAATTACCAAAAAGGGGGAGATTGAAAGCACAATGTGCTCCCTTGGTGGTTTTGATAATTCATGACAACATGCATTGTCTCTTGGACTAATACTTTTACCTAGTGTATTTCAGATAAAGTCCACAGAGAGGGTTGGCACAAGGATTGTGAGGAGAAGACCCCAAGATGCAAGGAAATGGATTGGCAAAGCTTCAAGCAAGAGGACTCTACATTTTACTTTGTGAGAAATCACTTTGAGTCCATAGGAAAGCCAATACTATTAAGGGTTTTTATCACTTTTGCCACTAGTTGTGCCACACTACTCACTTTTGCCACTAAAAGTTTTCACTACTCAAAACTGCCACTGTTCCGTTAGAGACACACTCAGAAATGCCATTTTCTCACGTTACCGTCAGTCAAAGGCTCGTTGACCGCGCTATATGACCGAAATACCCCTGGTTCCATTACATGTGGGCTCATTTATAGCGAGCAGGAAAAGAAAAAACCGCATGTAGGGGTGGGGGATCGAAGCTGGTACCTTCAATCAGGGCAGCTAATACACGCGCGTGCACTAACCATATGAGACGATGCATTTATTTGTCAATTCTAGAGATCTGATACAACTTATAGTATAATTCGTTTGGCTTGACTAAGCTGACCGACTACACCTAATCCTATCCTTAAACTACTCGTACCTTTCCTATCCACTAGCAGCCACAACCACAAACCGCCGCCGCCGCCCGCCGAATTCCTCCATTCAGGTACGGCCGGTCGCCGGTGTTGGGGAACGTTGCATGGGAAACAAAAATTTTCCTACGCACACGCAAGATCTATCCATGGTGATGAGCATCTACGAGAGGGAGAGTGGATCTACATACCCTTGTAGATCGCTAAGCGGGAAGCGTTAAGAAACGCGGTTGATGTAGTCGAACGTCTTCGCGATTCAAATCGCCGAGCGTCCCGCGATCCCATCACGATCCATCTCGCGATCCAATCTCGATCCGTCCCGCGATCCCATCACGATCCATCCCGCGATCAAATCACGAATCGTCTCGCGATCCTGATCACGGTCCTTCCGATCTAGCGCCGAACGGACGGCACCTCCGCGTTCAGCACACGTACAGCTCGATGACGATCTCCGCCTTCTTGATCCAGCAAGGGGGAGCGGAGAGGTAGAAGAGTTCTCCGGCGACGCGACGGCGCGGCGGCGATGGTGGTGGAACAATTCCGGCAGGGCTTCGCCTAAGCACCGCTGAAACTAGACTAGAGGAGAAACCGATCTAGATGAAGTAGAGGGAGCACGTGGCAATTAGGGTTAGCTCTTCCCTCTAAATCCTCAAGTATATATAGGAGGGAGGGAGGGGAGGAGGCAGCCTCAAACCCTCAAGGTTTGGCCGAAATTGGAGGTGGAGGAGTCCTACTCCAATCCTATTAGGAGTAGGATTCCTCCTCTCCACTTGGAAACCCTTTCCACCTTTCCTCCTTTGGATTTTTTCCACCCAAAGCCACATGGGCCTTAGTGGGGGGGGGGGGGTTAGGCCAGCCCACTAGGGGCTGGTTTGACTCCTCCCACATCCCATGAGGTCCTTTGGGTCGAGACACCCCTCCCGATGGTCCCCGGTACCCCTCCCGGCACTCCCGGTACACTACCGAAATACCCGAAACTTTTCCGGTGACCAAAACAGGACTTCCTATATATCAATCTTTACCTCCGGACCATTCCGGAGCTCCTCGTGACGTCCAGGATCTCATCCGGGACTCTGAACAACCTTCGGTCACCACCATACATAACTCTACTATACCGAAACGTCACCGAACCTTAAGTGTGCAGACCCTGCGGGTTCGAGAACTATGTAGACATGACCAAGACACCTCTACGGTCAATAACCAATAGCGGGACCTGGATGCCCATATTGGTTCCTACATATTCTACGAAGATCTTTATCGGTTGAACCTCTATGTCAAGGATTCAGTTAATCCCGTACGCTGTTCCCTTTGTTCTTCGGCATGTTACTTGCCCGAGATTCGATCGTCGGTATCTCTATACCTAGTTCAATCTCGTTACCGACAAGTCTCTTTACTCGTTCTGTAATACAAAATCCCGTGGCTAACACTTAGTCACATTGCTTTCAAGGCTTATTGTGATGTTGTATTACCGAGTGGGCCCTGAGATACCTCTCCGTCACACGGAGTAACAAATCCCAGTCTTGATCCATGCCCACTCAACAGACACCCTCGGAGATACCTGTAGAGCATCTTTATAGTCACCCAGTTACGTTGTGACATTTGATACACACAAGGTATTCCTCCGGTGTCAGTGAGTTGCATGATCTCATGGTCATAGGAACATATACTTGACATGCAGAAAACTATAGCAATAAACTGACACGATCATATGCTATGTTTATAGTTTGGGTCTTGTCCATCAATCATTCTCCTAATGATGTGATCCCGTTATCAAATGACATCTCATGTCTATGGCCAGGAAACCTTGACCATCTTTGATCAACGAACTAGTTAACTAGAGGCATACTAGGGACACAGTGTTGTCTATGTACCCACACATGTATTTGAGTTTCCAATCAATACAATTATAGCATGGATAATAAACGATTATCACGAACAAGGAAATATAATAATAACCAATTTATTATTGCCTCTAGGGCATATTTCCAACAGCCGGGGCGGCCTGCGCAGCTCCGGCGCGCCTTCACTCGCCGCAGCTCCGACGCCTCCCATCCCGCACCTCCCTCCCCGCAGCTCCGATGCCTCCCGTCTCGAACTTACCGCCCCGCAGCTCCGACTCCTCCTGCTCCGCGGACCTCCACTCGCCGCAGCTCCGACTCCTCCTGCTCCGCGCACCTCACTCGTCGCAGCTCCGGCTTCCCTCCCAACCAGCATCGCCACGTGACTCCCATCTGACTCCTTAGTTCTGCCTCCGCCCGTGATTTTTTGAAGAGAGGTTGTTCCACGGCAATGGCGACGAACAGCAGGGCCGAATCAGAGGCTTGCCTCGGCCACGAGATGGCGGTAATTCTACAGGTCGCAACCTCTGATATTCCAGCAGGGTGAGTATGCTAATTATTAGGATGATGCGTGTGTGTTCATAGTAGCATGTAGCGGCCGAATTTGTTGTGTATAATTCATAGTAACTAGCTGCACGCAATTTGGTTGTGTGTTCATGATGGTTTAGGATGGATGAGAAAACTACTTGCATGCTGACTGTTAGGATGGAAACAAGTCGTCTTAGTAGCAATGGCCGCAAGCGATATGTTGGCGGCTTTGATTGTCCTCTGTTTGTTGAATCCAGTATCACACACAAAACATTGTTATGCAAGTTGCGTGATACCTATCCCTGGGGGTGCCATGATTCTGTGGAGTTGAAGTACTACGACAGGGAACAAAATATATGGGTCGATGTTGCATGTGATGATGATGCAGCTTTGATGTTTGGAAAGCATCAAGATTCGAAGAAAATATCTATGCTAATTGAGGTTCTTCAGAAATCCCCAACTCCCAGCACACCTAACCACAGTCCACCTACACAGCGTTGTTATAGTGAGAGCCAACATACAGGGAGTCAGGCGTTGTTATAGTGGATAGGAAAGGTACGAGTAGTTTAAGGATAGGATTAGGTGTAGTCGGTCAGCTTAGTCAAGCCAAACGAATTATACTATAAGTTGTACCAGATCTCTAGAATTGACAAATAAATGCATCGTCTCATATGGTTAGTGCACGCGCGTGTATTAGCTGCCCTGATTGAAGGTACCAGGTTCGATCCCCCACCCCTACATGCGGTTTTTTCTTTTCCTGCTCGCTATAAATGAGCCCACATGTAATGGAACCAGGGGTATTTCGGTCATATAGCGCGGTCAACGAGCCTTTGACTGACGGTAACGTGAGAAAATGGCATTTCTGAGTGTGTCTCTAACGGAACAGTGGCAGTTTTGAGTAGTGAAAACTTTTAGTGGCAAAAGTGAGTAGTGTGGCACAACTAGTGGCAAAAGTGATAAAAACCCTACTATTAAAAGGGGGTAAGGTACTGTTGGTGAACAAGATGCTCCACGTGCACAAGTGATAGTCACCAAAAACATCCACAAACTCTTCCACAAAAGTCTGTCCAAGCCTATCTTGAAAATCGGTGCTACCAACAATTCCCACTCGGTCCCACCGATTCCCAAACTCAGACAGACCCATGCCAAACCCTAGCCCTTCGGTGCAACCGATTCTGCATCGGTGCCACCGAGTTCAGTTGCCAACTCTCTGGTTAGCCATTGTCAAGAATTGGTACCACCGAGAATTGAGAATCGGTCTCACCGAGTTGTGCATTCTGAACGTTGGTCACCTAATCGGTACCACCGAGAGTTATATATCGGTCTCACTAAGATTCAAAAGTTACTGCCTTTTGGTCACTTCGGTACCACCGAGATTCACACATCGGTGTCACCGAGTTGGTCACTTTAGGTGTAACGGTTGGATTTTTGGGGATGCCTATATATACCCCTTCACCACCACCCACTCGAAAGAGAAGCACTCAGAACTATTCCATACTTGCCCCATCCTATTTTCTGAGAGAGAGCCACCTACTCATGTGTTGAGATCAAGCTATTCCATTCCTACCATATGAATCTTGATCTCTAGCCTCCCCAAGTTGCTTTCCACAAAATCAATCTCTTCCACCATAGCCAAATCTGTGAGAGAGTGATTGTGTGTTGAGGAGTCTATCATCTTGAAGCACAAGAGCAAGGAGTTCATCGACATTGCCGAGTCTATTACCTTTTGGAGGGTGGTGCCTCCTAGATTGGTTAGGTGTCGCTTGGGAGCCTCCTACTTCGTGTTGTGGAGTTGAACCAAGAAGTTTGTACGGGCAAGGAGATCACCTACTTCGTGAAGATCTACCCATAGTGAGGCTAGTCCTTCGTGGACGGAAGCCGTTATGGAATAGTCAAGGTTGCTACTTCGTGGACCCTTATGGGTGGAGCCCTCCGTGGACTCTCGCGACCGTTACCCTCCGTTGGTTGAAGACTCCATAAACGTGGACGTACGATAGCACCACCTAACGGAACCACGGGAAAAATCTTTGTGTCCCTCATGCGTTTGATCTCCCTATCTCAACTATTTACTTCCATGTGCAATGTCTTTATTTTCCGCTGCCATACTTGTTGACTTGCATGTGTAGGGTGTGCTAGACTTGCTCTAATTGCTAAAATCTGCCAACCTATTAACTTGGGAAAAGGTTAGGTTTTAATTCTTGCGAGTAGTCTATTCACCCCCCCCCTCTAGACACACACACTTCTAGTGATCCCTCAACGAGGAGGAGGCGCCCATCCCGACCATTACCACCATGCTCGGAAGAATCCACCACTACGTTGGACGTGGCAATGGCGCCTCGTCCTCGCGCACCGTGAAGGCGACAACCGAGCAGGTGCGCCGGGCTGAGTTCTATACGCCCGACGTCATGCAGGGTTGGATCCTACGCAACCAAGACCTCGTGTTGGTCTAAGTCGATGACTGGCCCAGGACCACTACACAGACGGTCGCCATACACTGGTGCCGGATCAGCGACAAACTGTACAAGATCGGGTTGCCCGAGTTTGAGCGCGCTGCCCATGCCCTTGCCGGCAAGGGCAATGGCAAAAGCGCGTCTACGACTCATCGTCGACTCTAGGCGGACACGACCAAGCGTCTGCTAGAGGTGCGCAACAACGACAATTAGGGTTGTCGCAACCCATGGGAGACCTTTTGCCACTAGAAGGACGATGATAGCAACGACGAAGGTGCCAGTAGCCTCAGAGGCCATGCCTACGAGGTCACCGTCTGGTAGCTCACTTATTTATTAGTTAGTGTTTTCAGTTGAACTTGTTAAATAGCACACGGTTTTGCGTGTAATATATGAAACTTCCTTAAATTTTATTAAGTTTACATGAATCTTGTCTGCCTGTAAAATATCCATTTGAAATATGCACGGACATTTGGTGCATCGAGTTGAATGGCCGGCTTCATTTCACTGTCCGCGGACCCATCCGAACATGTTCACAAACATTTAATGTGTGTGATTTGAGCTACAATCATGGAGTTGCCCTAACTGATAGAACGTGTTCGTAGTACATTTGGGACCCATCCGAACATGTTCACCATTTTTTCCCATTTGCATGCTTGACCCAGTTGGGCCTGACTGAGCATATGCAGGCAAAAAACCAACATCTACATGTTGATTGGTTGCCTGTATTGCATGAAGGCCCAGCTAGGTGCATGTTGTTTGGTTGCCTGTGTTTTTGCTTCGGGTGTGAGAAGATGCAAAGCACAACTGTTTGGTTGTGTGCAAGTACTTGATCTACTCACCTCTTTCAAACGTGGTGGGCTTACCACCCATTTGTCAACACACAACACACATAGATCATCAACAACGAGAATAAAACAAGAACACAGCAAGAACAAACCAAGAACAAAGCAAGAACATGTAGTAAGTACTACTAGGCATACATTTTAAAACAGCAGGGCATCCCATGCCCCTGCTGGACCCAGGGTGTTCGTCCCTAGGCAAAATATAAACAAGTTCACAGCAAAAGAGACGGTTGGGCTTCAACTCAAACCTACACTACTTCAGTTCATACTACGAGGAGCAAACTATACAGCATGAGCGATGTCGCCGATGCAGCTGTGCCTGGAGCACCAGACCCTGCAGATGTTGGAGCTGTTGGCGTTGAAGATCTGCACCTTCAGCCCCAGACCGGAGAGCCTGAAGACTACAAGGTCGCCGGGGAGGATCTTGTGCCGATGGCAGAAGTAATCCCAACCGCGCCCCAGCACCCTGTGCCCCTTGAACATCTGCACCTAGACCCAGAACTCGCACCACTTGTTGGCGGAGAGGCTGACGATGCGAGGAGGGCCGGTGACCAGCCATTGCTTCATCACCGGCCTGAAGGCAGGCGGGATGGTGAGCATGGCGATGTCCTCCTGGTCATGGATCTGCACGTAGAACCTGATAGGTTCCCGTGCACCATTCTCGTGGCTGGTCCTCGGCCTCCTGCTAGCGCCCAGCGACATGCTCATGTACTCTTTCGTGTCAGGAAGCACCACCCTCTTCAGCCACCGTTTTTTGAGGATGAGGTCCTTCGCAGCCTCTGCGCCGACGACGACCTGCGCTCCACCGCCGGCTCTCTCCCAGTCTGACTTCATTATCTTGTCAACAAGTTGGACATGAGTTAGCAAATATGACACATGGTCAGAGCTAACAAGTTGGACATCATATGATCATTGATCAAAGCTAACAGTGATCAGTGCTATCAGTGATCAGTGCTAACACTGATTAGAGCTAGCAATGATCAATGATAGCACCGATGAGAGCTAGCAATGATCAATGATAGCACTGATCAGAGCTAGCAATGATCAAATGAAACCACCACTCACATGTCCTACTTTGATCATGCATGTCCTACTTGCATCTACTTTTTTTGGCATTCGGTTATGTTCTCCTTGCATGCCACATGCAATGCCCTATATGTTGATCATGCACTCACATAGATTAACATAGCAACAAGAGCAACAATGTGGCACTAAGAACTAACAACAACATCAAGAACTAACAACAACAAGAAGAACTAACAAGGACACTAGTAACAACATGCAAACTAACAATGTGGCAGTAAGAACCAACAATATGGCAGTAACACCTAACAATGTGACACCAAGAACTAACAATGTGACACTAACAGCGTGCAAGCTAACACTGCAATGTCAACAATCTAGCATGCAAACTAACACTACACTCTGGCTCATCCCCAAATCAGTGGATCCGGATCAAATCCAGTCGAATCCAGTCGAATCGGATCGAATCCACTGTCCACAATCTAATCTGACCCTATAAGAACTACCCTACGAACCCTAAGTACGAAGCAAAGGGGAGATTAGATAGCTTATAGTGGGGGTTGCTGGTGTAGACGCCGGCCGTGGAGAAAATCCCGACGGGAAGAGGGGTGCTGGCGCCGCCGACGAAGAGGACCCGGCCATTCCGAGGCCGCGGCCGTGGACCTCGTCCTGCGCCGACTCGAAGACGAGGTTGGCGTCCTGGAGCCCCCTCCCCTTGCACCGGACGCAGGGGAGAAAACCCTCTCATGGGGGTAAAAATACCCCCATAAGTGGGGCCGGCAAAGGACGGCGTCTGCGGGTATTGGATCCCCGCCAGGTTTGAGCCGATGGTGAAGACCACTGGCTCCTGTGGCGGAGCAGGAGCGACCGGCGTCGGCGCTGCATTAGCCCGGGGCGGCGGCATGCTGCAGAAAGGGATGGAACACGGATTGCCGCCGCAAGATCTCGTCCGCCCGAGGAGAGGCCGCCGCCGACGGGACTGCTGTCGGTGATGACCGGAGTGGATGGCGCATGGCAAGAGGGTGGCTTGCCATCGGAGAAACCCAACAGGCGGTGAGGGGAAAGAGAGGGAGTGCATGTGAATTGACGAGGGAGGTGACGGCAGAGGGTGTGGGGTGTTATGAGGCGTCGCGTCGTCTCGCACTTTCCCAAGCGTGCAGGCGCTAGCCACGCATGGTTCCAATGAGTCTAGCTCGCAAAAAATGGTCGATTCAGCCTTCCTCTAGAGCTAGGCCCAAGCCTACTTATTCATACGGATCGCGAAACGCATGCGAGCGAGACAACAAAACGGACCAAATTTTACCCGTACGGGCCTGGCCCGACCTGATGCAAAGACGTCTGGTGTGTGTGAGTTGAAGTACAGCCGCGTCTGGTTTGTGTGATTTAAAGTACAACCCTTTTTGAACACAGTACAGACGCAAACGCTCATATACACGTGCATCCATTCACCCCTATGAATGCACACATGCACACCCTACCCCTATGAGCACCTCTGAAAGACTGAGCCGGCATATCATCTTGAAATTTACGAAGTTACCGTAGGCACCTCGTCGTCGACGGAAACGTCTCCTCCCACTGAATGCGCATCGCCGGGAATCCTGAAATAAATTCAGGAATTAATGCGAGCACCGGGGCTTGAATCCTGAAATAAATTCAGGAATTAATGCGAGCACCGGGGATACCACAGTCCCTCTAACCATCCAACCACAGGTTGGTTCGCTTTTAAAGTACAGCCTTGGAGTTTCCTGACCGAACGGGAACAAAGTGAAAAATGAAAGGTACGGTGGCCCCTGGAATAAAAAAAGAGGTAATATCACCGAAAGTCATAAAACTTGTGTCGCATGTTCAGTTTAGTGCTAGAACTTCGAAAATACGGTTTTGTGGTTACCTAACTTGACTTAAGCATGCAAATACGGTCACAATACGGGTATGCAAGCTTATCCATGTGTATGGCCCCACTTGTAAGTGTCTGATGGCTCTGGCGCGGCGTATTTTTTACACAGAACACTCTCAGAAAAAATTATTTGAGGAAAGAGTCAACCACAAAGACACATTTATGCACAACAGTCCCTCACAATTTTTTATTCACAGAAAAAACAGGACTAAAGTAGTGTGTATATACGCGAAAATTAACCGCAAAAAAGATAGCAACATGAATCAAACTCGCGGCCAATTGTTCAAACACGAGACCGTCTAGCCACTTGGAACCTCTGCTGGGGTTGCCTGTTGTGGATAACAAACTATATTTTTTTTAGCAGTAACAAAACTATATGTACCGATTGAAACATGTGTGGAGCTTAATTGGGCTATGGATACTGCGGCTTATTTTACACGTGTCAGTGCACTAAGAACCAGGGTACCTATTACCCTGACTTGTGCGCGGGCGACCGCGGCAGGATTCCTGGGGCCGGCAAGACCTTTCCGGGTGCATGCCAGCCCCCGGCAAGCCTCTTTGCTTCTAAGCTTGGAGGAAGGACCGAATTCCCCGACAAGGCCCTTTGCCGGGGTAAGGAGGCATCCAGGACAAGGCAATAATCAGAAGATAGAAGACTGGAGGCTGGAGCCCCGGCAAGATCTTGCCGGGATGGCTTGCAGCCCCAGCAAGGCTTGCCCCCGGCAAGCCCTCGCTGCCCTGTCACCGCTCCAGTGCGGTCACCAGCTTGTCTTTTAGCTGTTGTCCTCCTGGTAACGTGTCAGGTGCTAGCGGTGGATGGGCTTAAGCGGTGCGATGGGACGGCCCCTTTTTCCAGCCCCAAGACGCTAAGGACACCTCAACGGAGCATTTAATACACTTGTCCTAAACCGTCAGTGTTAGGCATGATAACACTGTAGCTACTTTTACACCTCATGTATTCACTGTGCGCCACTGTTGGTGACCCCTTCGAACGTATAAAAGGAGGCCCAAGGCGTAGCTATAGGGGGGGACCTTGGAAGCCAGAGAGCAGGCATAGCGCTCCTGGATCGGATCATATTCAGCCCTTTCTGCATGTGTAGCTGCTGAGTACTGTAGCGCTCCCAGAACTTGAGCTAGAACACACCTAATACGACCAAGCAGGAGTAGGGTTTTACGCATCTTTGCGGCCCGAACCTGGGTAAAATTCCCGCGTGTTGATCATCAGGTCTGCTCTCTGTACAAACCCTTCCCCTTGCCGAATCGTTAAGGGATCCTTGCGATCCCATAGGTGTCGTTTCTCCGACATCTTTGGCGCACCAGGTAGGGGGAAGAGAGGTTGTGCGGACCTGATCTGGTGATTAGCGTGCCAGTTCCTCTGAGGCATGGAAGGCGAGCTCGGGGGCTGGCAGCGCCCTAGAGAATAATCGTCTTGAGAGCCGCCGGCCGCCGCCACGAGCGCAGCCTCGTCATGCGAGATGAACGGCAGAAAAGATAAGTTTCGAAGACTTGTGGCAATCATGCTTCTTTTGTTGTCTTCATTTGCTCCTTGCACCAACACGCGAAGGAGCCTTCCCAGAGCCAATAGCGCCCCGAGTTGTCTCGAGTCCGCTCGACAACCTGGACGGCTGCGCAAGCTTCAGGAGGGTTAACCTTTCCGGGAGGCGGCGTCCCCGGCAAGCTGCTAAGGACCCGTTCCTCGAGCGCTGCCGGCTGGGGCGTGCGCACCGGAAAGTCATCCGGCAAGCGTGGGTTGTTTTGATTGATTCTTCCGTCCTTGTACATCAATCTACACGCGGAGGAACTTTGCCGTGGTTAGCCCGCGCTCTAGTTTCGCCTCGAGTCCGCTCGACAAACTTAGCAGCTGCGTTTTGGCCCGGCAAGGCGCCTTGCCGGTGGCAGCATTTCCAGCAGGCTGCTAAGGACCCGTTCCTCAAAGCGCTCGCGGCAAGTGTGCGCGCCGGCAAGGTTTCCAAATAGCGTAGGATATAAGATGTATACGAGGACGGGCTTAATCAAGAGGAGAGCAAACATTCATCTAGCATAAAGAAGCGTGTGTTGCGTACATAAAAGTTGGTCTGACTAAGCTAAATTACTTTCTTATGTGTGCCATTGCAGCAACATGTATGCGGAAAAGTACTTCCCTTCCGGCAGCTGGGAAAGCCAGGAACGCCGTGCTGGAGGTCGACAAGATGGCGGTGAGGCATCCGCAGTAGATGGCAGTGACGGCGAAGATGGGTGTATGGATCGAGCATCACACCCGCGGTATCCTTTACGGGGAATCCCGGGGGCTGGCTCTTCATCGCACGGCGCGGCGCTTCCTTTAGAGCCCGCGATTCTTGTCATCATCCTGCTCTGTCTACCCACACTGCCGGCAAGCCCAAGGCCCGGCAAGACCTCTCGCACACACTCCGGCAAGCACACCTCTTCGGAGTGCTGCGCTCCCGTTGAGGGCATGCCAGAGAGCTCCCCGGCAAGCCACGGCCTCCAGGCGGGAGGAGTAGCCGGGAACAGGCCTGCGCGCCCCGGCAAGTCCAAGACCCGGCAAGGCCTCTAGCACACACTCCGGCAAGCGCGCCTCTTCGGAGCGCTGCGTTTCTGTTGAGGATGTGCCAGAGAGCCCCACCGGCAAGATGCTTGTCGGTGGACAGCGGCAAACACAAATGCACGCAAGAGCCAAGGAGTTTTTAAAGATTGATACCCAGTGCGTACTGCGCAGCAGGAGAAGATGGAGGATTGCGGATGAGCGGCGTTCTCCTTCTTCCCTCACCTCCCTTTTATAGGGCTGAGTGCTAGAGGAGGAGGGGGGCCGACTCTTCATAATCCTAAACAGCGCGCGTCACCCAAGGCGCGATTAAGTCAGGAGTGGAAGCCGAGGCGTTGATGGTGAAGGCGAACGAGCGCCGCACTGTTCATCGTTTCTCCTCCCGAGGAAGAAGGTGGACCGCCTCGCTCCACTACTCCCAAGACCTGCAGTTACCATGCATCGACACGGGCACGCGTGGCAGAAGCAATCAACCGTCATCATTACAAAAACTGCAGCCGCGTGTGCCCGCGCACTGTTTTGGGCCTAGCCCAACAAGCGCCGCGCGCGCATGTGTGGCCCAGGCCCGGGGGCTCCTGTCAGTGCACTAAGAACCAGGGTACCTATTACCCTGACTTGTGCGCGGGCGACCGCGGCAGGATTCCTGGGGCCGGCAAGACCTTGCCGGGTGCATGCCAGCCCCCGGCAAGCCTCTTTGCTTCTAAGCTTGGAGGAAGGACCGAATTCCCCGGCAAGGCCCTTTGCCGGGGTAATGAGGCATCCAGGACAAGGCAATAATCAGAAGATAGAAGACTGGAGGCTGGAGCCCTGGCAAGATCTTGCCGGGATGGCTTGCAGCCCCGGCAAGCCCTCGCTGCCCTGTCACCGCTCCAGTGCGGTCACCAGCTTGTCTTTTAGCTGTTGTCCTCCTGGTAACGTGTCAGGTGCTAGCGGTGGATGGGCTTAAGAGGTGCGATGGGACGGCCCCTTTTTCCAGCCCCAAGACGCTAAGGGACACCTCAACGGAGCATTTAATGCACTTGTCCTAAACCGTCAGTGTTAGGTATGATAACACTGTAGCTACTTTTACACCTCATGTATGCACTGTGCGCCACTGTTGGTGACCCCTTCGAACGTATAAAAGGAGGCCCAAGGCGTAGCTACAGGGGGGGACCTTGGAAGCCAGAGAGCAGGCATAGCGCTCCTGGATCGGATCCTTTTCAGCCCTTTCTGCATGTGTAGCTGCTGAGTACTGTAGCGCTCCCAGAACTTGAGCTAGAACACACCTAATACGACCAAGCAGGAGTAGGGTTTTACGCATCTTTGCGGCCCGAATCTGGGTAAAATTCCCGCGTGTTGATCATCAGATCTGCTCTCTGTACAAACCCTTCCCCTTGCCGAATCGTTAAGGGATCCTTGCGATCCCATAGGTGTCGTTTCTCCGACAACACGCAATCCTTTCAAAGATATTTATAAAATGTAAATATAAAGTTATGTTTTATAAATATTTGCGTGTTAAAAGATATTATACATACAGAAACCTATAACACACATGTAAAATAATTAGTAAAACGTAAGTGATGAAAACATTTAAGATATTTGTAAAACATAAGTAATAAAATTTCAAATATTTTTGTGTTAAAAATATTATACATAATTTTAAACCTATGTATTATATAGAAAAAACAAACATATGTAGATTATATAAAATAATGTACTATTAATAAATAAATAAAATTCAATATAAACCTCTGTATTGTATAGAAATATTTAGTCAATACATACATTGAAAATGTTTATTAAATAAATATGTTTAATGAATGCAAAAATATGTACACTTGCGGCTTATATTTGAATTATAAAAGATTAGGAATACAAACATTTACTAATTAATTATGAATATTCACTTGTGTATAATTTTTTACCCATGACTTATATTAGCCACAAAAGGATATTAATATCAATAGTTTTAATTTTAAATTATGATTTTTTTATTTATACATAAATTGAACTATACAAATGTGCTTATAATTATTTAAATGTTTCTATAAATATAAAAATATTTTTAAATTGTAATTTGAAAACCAAATATGTAATACACACATTTATATAACACATTTTTTATATGATACTCGGGTTTATAAAATATGTTACTATATAATTTTTATATAATACAAAGGTTTATATTAAAATGTTTTTACTTACTAATGATCGTCTATATGTATAATAATTTTTAGACACAAATATTTGAACATAAGTTTGTTACTTACATTTCACAAATATCTTTTAAAAAAATGGCACGTGCAAAATGGACGGCCATATCCGCAGCCCATTTAAACTCCATATGCGTCCCGGTTTCATATATGTTCGTTATCTAGATTTGACGTGCAGGCTGCAGGCTGCAGCGGCTGTAGTCGCTAGACCGTTTCGTGTTAAGCTAGTTGGTTTTGTGTTCGAGTCCTATATGGCTTATTTTGTGTGTTAATGTTTGCATATATGTATATGTGGTCCGGTTTTACTGTAAATAAAAAAAATGTGAGGCTACTTTTGGAAAAATGCACGGTGGTCGACTCTTTCCGCAAATAAAAAAATTACCAGGGTGTTTTGTGCAGAAAATACTTCTCGCACAACGCAATCGCTCACTAACGGTGGGGCCATACGCATGGATACACCCGCATATGCATACTGTGAACGTATCTGCACGCTTGGGTCAAGTTAGCTGACCACAAAGCCGTATTTTTAAAATTGTAGCATCAAACTGAACATGTGACACAAGTTTTGTGACTCCTCGTGATATTACCTCATAAAAAAACTATCGGGAGAGGGGTGGCCGGTGGGTTCTACGCTTCTACTCCACGCAACGGTCACACGTTCTATGTTCTGGTTCTGCGGACCGACCCTGTTTCCTGCATAATCTTTTTTTTTTTTGAAATCTCCCTGCATAATCTTTTTTTTTTTTTGAAACTCTTCCTGCATAATGTTTGATTGATTGATTTCAGCAACCACAAATTTTACATAAAAATCGACGCAAATTATATGAAGCGATTAGCAAAGCCACCAACCACAGACACGAAAGAGCACTCAAATCCGTAAATGCCCATCATCCATCACGATAACAAACGCAACAGATCTGCAAAAGTCCATTTATTCCAAGAAAATTCACAATATTTTCCGTCCGGCGGCCACCGCTACGCCGCAGCCGACTTGACGTAGACAGTGTACTCGACGACGGTCTCGCCGGACTTGGCGCCGGAGTCCACGGTGCTCGCCTGGACGTAGCCGCGGGCCATGCGGAACTTGCCCGTGCCGCCGACGATGCTCATCTCCCTCACCGCCGACAGCACCTCGTTGCTGCCGTAGATGGTCAGGCTGCTGCCCTTGTAGTCCCCAGCGGTGAACACGAAGTTCATGTTCATGAGGAGCCCGAAGGTGGCCTGGTCGGCGAACGTGTAGCTCCCCTGCGCGCGGCCCACCTCGTCCTTGGATTTGGCGGAGCCCGTGACGGCGGGGCCGGTGGTGAGAGGGTCGTCGATGGCCACCACCGCGCCGAAGAAGGTGGAGGAGCTGTTGGTGGATGCCGCCTGCGCAATCCGGATCGCCGTCGGGCTCTTCCCCGCCAGGACTGTCAGATTTTTAGGCCAGGATCATGCACACAATAGCTGGACTAAACACTCGAATAATCGACGGTGGAAGAGATGAACACACAGAGGTTTTTTCGACGCCTTAACTACGTCTTTTCTGCACTTCTTTCTTTTATTCAGAAGATGGAGCAATCCCCAACAGACTGCCCGGTAAGACCGCCCACGATCCTTCTATCACGCGCCATCCCACGCAATCAGATCGTGGCCGATCACTAAACTAACTGATCCGCTAATCTTGCCGCAACGTAAACAAAGTACGTTTCTGGCACTACAACAGAAAAACGACTCGGCCTGAAGCTACTACTTTCTGAACCAAGTGTACAACTGCATTATTCAGAGCTAGCTATAACTGAAGGAAACTGAAAATACTTGCAGCACGGGACTTGACTTCAACATTCACCTCCTCAAGTCTTGTTGCTGCTTTATCACTAACACGGTTGCACCCCAACTCTCTCACGCATCTCCACAAATTTCTGTTTGGCGAGAGGCTTTGTAAGAATATCAGCGAGCTGGTTGTTCGTCCTCACAGGCTCTACTGAAACAAGCCCTTTTTCCACACAGTCACGGATGTAATGAAACCGCACATCTATGTGTTTACTCCTCTCATGGTGAACTGGGTTTTTGCACAATTGTACTGCTTACTGATTGTCAATTTTCAGTGATACTGGATCCACCTCCTTCTTCATCAAATCAGCGAGTAATCTCCCCAGCCACACTCCCTGACATGCGCCCGCTGCACCGGCAATATACTCTGCCTCACATGAGGAAGTAGCCACAACCTTCTGTTTCTGAGACAACCAAGTAATCAAGTTTGAACCCAGATAGAAAACAATTCCAGTGGTACTCTTTCTATCATCCACATCCCCGGCATGGTCACTGTCAGAGTAGCCGCGCAACTGCAGTCCCATTTCACTGAACTTATAAACAAGTCCATAATCCAGAGTACCTTTAACATACCTCAAGATCTGTTTGACAGCAGCCATATGCTCTGTTGTGGGTGACTCCATGAATCGACTCACAATGCCAACTGCGTATGCTATGTCAGGGCGAGAGTGAACTAGATAGCGCAAGCTACCAACAATGCTACGATACATTGTAGCATCAACAGGTGGATTCTTACTATGCTTGCTTAATTTCTGCCTTGGCTCCATAGGAACTTTGGTTGAAAAACAATCTGTCATACCACACTTCTGCAGAATCCGAGCTGCGTAAGATGACTGGCTAATGGTGATAGCAGATTCAGTTTGTTTTACCTCGATCCCAAGATAATAGCTTAGCAAGCCCAAATCGCTCATGCAGAATTTCTTCTTCATCTGCTCTTTAATCTCAGTGATCTCCTTGCTGCTACCTCCTGTAATTATGAGGTCGTCCACATACACACCAACTAGCAGAGTAGAATTCCCACTGAACTTCTTGTAGACTGCATGTTCAAATGGGCATTTTTCAAAACCCATTGAAACTAGTGTCTGATCGAGTTTTGAGTTCCAGGCACGCGGTGCTTGTCGCAGCCCATAGAGGGCCTTGCTCAGCTTCAGCACCTTATCCTCCTCACCTTTCTTCTCATACCCAGGTGGCTGGGTGACATACACCTCCTCGGATAGATCACCGTTTAAAAATGCAGACTTGACATCCATGTGATGAAGCTCCCACTTCTCTTGCGCTGCTAGTGCTATCAGCAAACGCACTGTCTCAAGTCTTGCAACTGGCGCAAAAACTTCCTCAAAATCAATCCCTGGACGTTGCACATATCCCTTCGCTACTAGGCGTGCTTTGTACTTAACAACCCTTCCAGCTGAGTCCTTCTTCAGTTTATAAACCCATTTCAGGCCTATAGGTTTCTGTCCGGGTGGAAGTGTGGTGAGCTGCCAAGTCTTGTTACTCCTGATCGACTCAAGCTCCTCTTCCATAGCACACCGCCACTTGTGCTCTTTGCTGGCCTCTTTATGATCAGAGGGTTCCTCTGACCCCATGAGACAGAGTTCTGAAATGGCTTCCACTTCCATTGTTTCCTCAAACAGATCATCAAGCAGTCTGTATCTCCTCTGCCCCTCGGTTGGAGTTGGAACTGATGCACCAGTCGGTGGCGAAACAAAATTGGGGGAACAAGGTGAAGGAGTGCTCTCGGTTGATGTTGATGTTTCCGGAGTTGCAGGTGTGCCAATGGTGGAGTCAGGCTTCACATCCCCTGTTCCTGGTGTCCTAATTGCTTCAGGTTCAGAAACAGGGACAGTGTACTGTACTGAAAATGTGCCCATAGATGTTGTTAAATTTTCCATGGTCTCTGAATCCCACTTCCACTGCTCATCTTCTGCAAACACAACATCTCGAGAGACACACAACTTTTTCTTCTCTGGATCATACATCCGGTAAGCTTTGGACTTTGGCTCATATCCTATGAAGACCATCGCAGTACTCCGATCAGCCAGCTTGGGGAGATGACCACCCACCTTTTTCACATAACCGACACACCCAAAAGTTCTCAGGTGTTCAACACTTGGTTTCTTCCCATACATTGCTTCGTACGGAGTCATACCAATTAGACTTTTGGTCGGCGCTCGATTCAAAAGATAAACAGCAGCTACAACTGCTTCTCCCCAAAATGCTCCAGGCAGCCCCTTACTTTTCATCATGCTTCTAGCCATGTTTATCACAGTCTGGTTCCTGCGCTCGACCACGCCATTTTGTTGTGGCGAATACGGCGCAGTGAGGTAGTGAGCGATGCCAAGCTCTTCACAGTACTTCTTAAATTCTCTTGAAGTAAATTCACCACCTCTATCTGTCCTGAGTGCTCTGAGCTTCACATTTTTCTGGAGCTCTGCTGCAGCTTTTACTTTCTTCAGAGCAGCAAATGCCTCATCTTTGCTTCGGATCAGCTCCACCCACATAAAACGTGAGTTGTCATCAACCAACAAAAGGAAATATTGCTTTGCAGTAAATGTTGGTGGAGATACTGGACCACAGAGGTCACCATGCACTAGCTCTAGCGGTTTTTCTGCTCGGTAGTTGGCTTTTGCAGGGAAGGGTGCGCGCCGTTGCTTTCCTAGCATGCAACCATCACAGACTCTGTCAACCTGATCCACATAAGGCATTCCACGCACCATTCCTTTCGACGAGAGGGCCCTTAGTGCATGAAAATTCATATGGCCATAGCGGGCATGCCATAACCAGGACTCATCCTTGGTCTTTGTCAAGAGACATACAGGGTGTGCAAGATTGACACTCAAGATATACAGACGATTGCGGGACCTCTTCACTCTAGCCAGTAGCTTCCGCTCTGTATCAAGTACAGTCATCACTCCAGACTCAATTTCAGTCTTGCAACCAATCTCATCAAGCTGCCCTACACTGATTATATTGCTCTTGAGCCTTGGAATGAAATATACCTCTGTCAGCAACTTGTGCTCTCCAGACTGACATTCAAGTAGAACTGACCCACGGCCACAAATGTCCACTGTTGACCCATCGCCAAATTTAACTGTCCCCTTCACGGCACTGTCGAGCTCAGCAAACCTCCCCACATCGCCTGTCATGTGGTTGCTAGCACCAGTGTCAAGGTACCATGACATGTTTTGTGTGCCTGTCAACTTCGGCACAAGCCTATCCTCATGTAGCATGACATACTCAGTCGGGGTGTGCACAGATTCAGTGAGCTCACACGCAACAGACAACAGAAGACCCGGTTCATCATCACCTTCTTTCTCGGCAAGGTTTGCCTTTTCCCTCTTAGGCTCGGGGCAATCTGACTGGAAGTGTCCCATATCATTACAGTTGAAGCACCTTACTTTGCTTATGTCAAACTTTCTGTGTTTCTTGACCTTCTCCTTGCCCTTTCCTTTGCCGCTGGACTGGACACGATCACCGCGCCCCTTTTCATGCCCAGCACCCTTCTTGCCGCCTGAGCTAGACCCGCTGCCGCTGTCGAAGATCTTCTTCCCTTTCATCAGCGTCTCCAGCGCACGGGTGACAAGCATCAGTTGCTCGTCCTTGTCGCCACGGCTCTGCCGCCGCCCACGTTGATTCTCTTCGAATGCCGTGAGCCGCCCGACGGCTTCCTGCACCGTCATGGTCGTGACGTCGCCCCACTGCTCGATGGTATTGACGATGTCGGCGAACCGATCTGGCACCGCGTTGAACAGCCGCTCCACCACGGCTTCCTCGTTGAGGGTGACGCCGAGGGAGCGGATTTCGCTCACCAATGTGGTGAGCTTCCTGGCAAACTCCGGGATGGTCTCCCCATCACTCATGTCGAGGCGATCAAATTGCCTCTTGAGCTGGCGCGCACGAGCCTTCTTCACGCGATCCTCGCCGACGCGCGCACTCCGGATCAGCTCCCACGCCTCCAGTGCGGTGTCGCAGTATGCAACCTGCATCATAACATGATCTGGAACAGATTGAGAGAGAGCAGCGAACGCCCCCTCGTCGGCGGCCTGATCGAACTCGCCGGAGCCCTCGATCGCCGACCAGACGCGCAGCGCTTTCATCAACACCTTCATCTTCACAGCCCACAAGGAGTAGTTTGTGTCCGTCAGCATCGGATACTGAACGGGCACGTTCGTGGCTCTCGACGGGGTAGCGAGCACCACAGCTCCGCCGTCCGCGTCGCTGGCGCCGGCCTTCCTGGCCGCTGGCGGCGTGTACTTTCCGCCGCTCAAGCTCTTGCTCCCATCGCCTTTCGTCGGAGATGTGTCTCCCATCGCCGCCGCCAATCACCTCCCGCTGCCGCCGCCGCCAAACACCACAAGAACCCTAAAGAACCTAAGGCTATGATGCCAATTGTCAGATTTTTAGGCCAGGATCATGCACACAATAGCTGGACTAAACACTCGAATAATCGACGGTGGAAGAGATGAACACACAGAGGTTTTTTCGACGCCTTAACTACGTCTTTTCTGCACTTCTTTCTTTTATTCAGAAGATGGAGCAATCCCCAACAGACTGCCCGGTAAGACCGCCCACGATCCTTCTATCACGCGCCATCCCACGCAATCAGATCGTGGCCAATCACTAAACTAACTGATCCGCTAATCTTGCCGCAACGTAAACAAAGTACGTTTCTGGCACTACAACAGAAAAACGACTCGGCCTGAAGCTACTACTTTCTGAACCAAGTGTACAACTGCATTATTCAGAGCTAGCTATAACTGAAGGAAACTGAAAATACTTGCAGCACGGGACTTGACTTCAACAAGGACGTCGTGGAAGTACACCTTGAACTTGGTCAGGTCGTCCGCCGCGGAAGCCGGGCTCAGCATCGCAGCCGCAGCCGCCGCGCACAGGACGAGGAGCAATGTCTCGCTGCCGGCCATGGTGGATGGAACTAGCTACCTGCGAGGTCTGGGTAATGGCGAAAGAGGGGAGCGGGATAGTGTGGTGTATTTGAGGAGAGGACCCGCGAGGAGGAGTGGCCGACCATGGGAGTGGTTGGCGCAGTGCTCGATCTCTCTTCTTTTTTTCGAGAATGATGCTCTATCTCTCTTTCTCAGTGTCCACTCGATTTGGTGCGCATACGGTGCACGCATGATGATTTCTCGAGTGTGATGCAAACAAACTGATGTCGGAAAGCATGGACTCTTGTCTCGTTAGGTGAGGCCATGCATACTCTTGAAGTCAGCTAATTACGAACACGTAACTCTCTGGTTTCTTGGTTGGGATGGTAAGATTTACTAGCAAAAGAGCCTAGTAAAAAAGCCCGTTTGTTGCAACGAAAGAAAATAATACCACACGTCTTTAACACAGTAACCACGACTCAAGATCCTAATAAATTCATGTCCTTTATTTTAACATGGCATCTTATCAGTTTTGTCGTTTATCCTTCTTCCCACTCTCGCCGACCAACATGCATGGTTATAGATGATTTCTTTCGTCTTCAATTTGTTTGTGTTGAGGCATTCATTTTAAATTTGAATCGGCACGAGTACAAAAGAAAGACAGGTCGTGCACTACCGATTAACGTTGCATCCTAAACAACATTTTAAATATTATTAACATGTGAAACTATATTCAGATTCTACATATTTTTCTAATCAATTTGCATATATAACATGTTAAAATTGGAGTTAGGGTTTAAGAGATATGAATATTTATTAAAGCATTTGAATCTGTCCCTAAACAAAATTTAAAAATGGCTAACGGGTAAAATAACATCATATTCATATTCTACATATTTTTCTAATCAATTTTCATATATATAGAGTTACGGTTTAAAAGATATGAATATAAAAAAAATTGAATCTATTAAAAAAGGTTATTTTCTAGACGAACGGCGGGTTAATTAACCTAAATCCCCGGGGGGTTTCTGCAAAAACGCGAAACGTTTTCTATTCTCACTTAAAAAGAGGACCGCAGGTTGATTAACCGAAATCTCAGGTGGTTTTCTGCAAAAAGCGAAACGTTTTTCCGTTCCCACTTAAATCAGGACCGTGGGTTGATTTTACAAAAGTGCGGGGACTTTTCTACGAAATGTGCAATGACGGACGGCCAGAAGCACTATTTGCTTTATTATTAGGTAAAGATTCCCCCCTAACCAAAATATAAGATGTTTTTTGCAGTTTAGAAACATTTTATATTTTGATACAGACTGTGATGGGGCGTGAACTAAATCCAAGGGAGGGCCAAGAGAGCTATGAAGATTAGAGAGGCCGGATAATTAACAGGAAGTTTAGGGTAAAGGAGGAGCTTATACTGCAAATTTATAGAGGAGGGGGGACCCTGTTGGTCCTGGCGATGCTTCGCCAGTGGATACAAAGATAGTGCATGGTAAATGAGAGTATTATTTATGGGCACTGCTAGGCGTCGGTTGACAGCCTGAGATCTTGATTGGTGGGGTTCTGTGCCATTCGATTTGTCTAGCTTTGGCCGTCGGGTCCACGTGATCTTCGTTCCACATCCCGTTCTCGCCATCCGCACCCGGACTCGGGCACAACCATGGGCGACGGCCTCCCAGCCATCGCCCCCGTCGACTGAATATCCTCCTCTGGCCACTGACCTCACTGCCCTCCTCAACAGTAGTAGTTGGCCGCCCTCGTCGCGATCGCACCTCTCCCCTCCTCCTCCCTCCGGTGGCGTCGTGGTGGGGGGGCATGGCATTGCAAAATTGCTAATGAAGTTGTTAGCACCCGCAGGAGAACCGCCCCCGCCCCCATAGAACCACTGAGACGGTTGCAACTCTATTTTGCATGTTCGCAAAACCACCTGCAACTCCATCACCCATGGCCGGGGGCGGCTGCACATTTGTCGGCAATGGTTCCAGCATCCTAGATCGCCGATTGGAACTATGGTAGTAGTCAGTCCCAGCAAAATTGTTTGCGGTTGCAGGTTCGCTGGTGACGGTTCCAGCATACCTCATCACTGGTTGTAGCTCCGGTAGTACTCGGTCCCGGCAAAACCATCTATCAGCCCCAAAACCATTGCTTTCAGTCGCATCTCTGGTAGTCGCCAATCCTAGAAAAATCGTTCGCCGGTCCCAGCACCATGGCTTGCCGGTTTCAACCCTCATAGTGGTCGGTCCCGACAAAAGATGGTTTCACCCCGTTGCTGCTTCGGTCTCGCCTGTCCTAAAAATGGATTGTCGGTCGCAACAGTTGCCAACACATGGTCGCCTACCCCTCCTTAGTACCAGCCCCAAAGGTTGCAGCACTGGTGGCCACTGCTCGTAGCACGGCGTCGCTAGCCCCTTCCAATCTGAATCCCCCCACCGATTGCAGGTGTGGGTAGTTGTTGCTCATCATCACCGAAACTCCCCACTGTAGCTCATAGTATGGCCGTCAAAACTTCTCATTGTGTCTCCAATGACGTTGAAGTGGAGCGCAAAAAAAGTGCTTGCTCGCGTCTTGTCGGAGTGGGAGGGGAGTATGATACGACGACTCCTTGCTTGATGACTGTACATGGGAGTGAGGAGCTGAGAAACCTGTGCGTATGATAACCCCCAAGTGGGGTGAAGTACCTATCAATAAGTATTTCCTCGATTTGATAATCAAGGTTTATCGAACTAGAAGGACTCTTCCAGCAAACAAAGTCACAAGTACCTGCAAACAAAACACAAGACACTCTTGCCCCCGACATTTCAAGAAGATAATCAAGCTTCTTGTCCTCCTAGTTACAAGGTAAATTGCACGTATGGTAGTAATTGATAGATAGATAAAATAAATAAAACGGTACAACTAAGTAAAGTATTTTTGTTGATGTTTTCAGTAATGAAATATAGACCCACGGGGCCATAGGTTCACTCGTGGCATCTCTCCAAGCAGATAAGTGTGGTGTGATGAACAAATTACAGTTGGTGAGCGATTAAATTGCAATATTTGAATTTATGACTATAATCATTCATGGCATAATCTTACAACGACATTATGTCTAAGATATGGAGATCATTATCCAACCACCGATTACATCATATTGATCCCGATCATGTGAGGCAGCTCACGAGAACTTTGTATTGAATCACAAGGGAGAGGATGTCATCTAGATGCTAGTATGGACCCTAAGGTCTTAAGGAAACTACTCACGCATGGTCATGGCGGCAACAAGGTTGATGAAGATGGCTCCGATGATGGATTACCCCTCCGACGAGGTGGCGGAACAGGCCTCCATATTTGGTCTCCCTGGAACAGGAACTTGCGACGGCAAAAAGAGTCGCAAAAATCCATACGTAGGGTTTCGGGATATATAGGATTTATCAACAAAAGCATCAATGTGAGGCGGTGCCAGGGGTCCTCACACGGCCACCCCATGCGGTTAGGCCTCTGGCCACCTAGCTTGGCCACGTGGAAGCCAGGGGTGGCCCCTGGCCCCTCCCGACACTTCCTGAAATCTTCATACTTAGGAAAAAATTATCACAAATCCCCATGGTATTTTGAGCTCCATAAATATTGATTTTCTGAAAAGTCAAAAACATGCAAAAAACAACAACAGGTTCTAAGTACTGAATTAATAGGTTAGTCCGAAATTTTTTGCTATAAAAAGTATTCAAAAGTGATATTATAATAGCATGAAACAATTAAAAAATAGATACGTTTGAGACGTATCATCATCCGCAAGCTTAATCTCTACTTGTCTTCGAGTAGGTAGATGATAAAACAAAGATAATTTTTGATGTGGAATGCTACCTAGCATGTTCTTGATGTAATGATTTAAGTATTGTGAACTCGGAATAAAAGTGATTCAAGGCAATAGTCTATAACTGATAACAAGCAAGTGTCATCAAAATGTGTAAATAAATTAACTCTTGCTTTTCATGGTTCATTGTCTTAATGTAATACCTTCAATACCCGTATGTATCACATCATCATTCCAAATTCTCAAGTAACTGAATCCCTGACTCTCCCTTTTCAACTACTCAACACTTCGCTCAGTCAACACACAAGCATTGATTTTTCACACTTAAATGGCAAATAGAATAATGATAGAGTTTTTTAAAGAATTCAAAAGCTAAGAAAGTCTCACACAAATCCAGCTGACTGTTAGGCAATGGAGATGCTTTACAATGGATATTGGTGCGAGGAGTAGGGATTGCCGTGCAACAAATACTCTAGAGATATTCATGTAAGAAAGCTCTCCAAATGAACTAGTGTGTGTGCATCCAACTTAGTTTTTCAAGACCTAGGGCATTTGAGGAAGCTCATTATGGGAATATTCATGTCAAGTTCTATAATGTAAAGATCCCATTAGTATGCTCATGGAACATATGAAAACTGTCTATATGTAATGGCATGGTGCTGTGAAGCACGAGTGTGTATAAAGGATAGTATTGTCTCCCCTTATCTTTTATTTCATTTTTTCTGTTTCTTTTCTTCTCCTTTTTTTCTTCTCCTTTTTTTCTTATCCTTTTTTCTTTTCCATTTTTGGCTCTTTTTTCTTTCCTCATAGATAGAGGCACACTATAGAAAACATCACAATTTTATGTACTCATAACTAAGAAACTATAATGACTATAAAGGAATGCTTCTGGCAGTATACCAAGATATGCGATTATCTAGCATAACATGTAAAACAATGATGAACAGTGGCCTGCGACATCTATCCTGTCAGCTCTATATGATCATGCAAAGCAAAATGACAATTAAAAACATAAGACATGTAAAGTAACAATAGAAGTTGCATGGCAATATATCTCGGAATGGTCATCCATAATAGATAGGTATGGCGGACGTTTTGACGAGATAGGTGTTTTATGTGTAGGAGAACAAGAGAAAGTCCTCCCACGGAGTTTGGATGTACCAGCGAAGTATGCACCAAGTCTCTACGTGAGAGTGGGCAATGCACAGTATCATAGAGGCTAGCAAATATGGATTTGTGGAAGTGCATATAAGACCATAAATCATAACTCAAACACTTTATTAATACTTCGTAGTCTACACCGGGCTAACCATGAAATGATTACTCCAAGGGGTGAGTTTAACGAACCAAAGCTCGATAGGCTTCCCGACCCGTTCTACAAGGGTGGTTACTTATGATATCTTTAAAGTTAGACCACTTGCAACCAATTCCACTTCAATGACGACAAGTATTGGCGTGCATGATCTTACAACACCTCTCCAGTACTCTAATCAAGTTCTTTTATAGACACGTCCATTAAATACTTTCTCAAAACTATTGCCAAGAATCCAGTTATCAAGTCCAATGATCTACAAGTTCATGCAAGTTTTTATCTATACCACCAATGAGTACCTATGATTTTTAGGACCAATGTATAACTCATGCAAAATACCAATTGCTATTTGATATGTCCATTTTGCATCATATTCTCCTATTGATATTTATTATGTTATGGGTCATTATTTCACTTTATGATGCAATCCTAATGCCTTTTCTCTCTTATATTGCAAGTTTCACATAAGGAGGGAGATTGCCGGCAGTTGGAATTCTGGACCAGAAAAGGCTACAGAAGAGTTGGATATTCTCTTCAACTCCAAATGACCTGAAATTTTACAGAGAATTATTTGAGAATATATTAAAAAAACTTGGAGAAGGAATTACCAGAAGGGGACCCACCAGGGAGTCATGAGCCTGGTGGGCGCGCCATACCCCCAGGGCACGCCCACTAAGCTCGTGGCTCCACCTGCGGGACTCCGGGGCCCATCTTCCCCTATATGATGTTATTTTCCCTAGAGAAAATCAAGAGAACACTTTCGGGGCGAAGCGCCGCCATCTTGAGGCGGAACCTGAGCAGGAGCACTTTTGCTCTCCGGCGGAGCGATTCTGCCGGTGAAACTTTCCTTCGGGAGGTGGAAATCGAAGCCATCCTCATCACCAACGCTTCCTCCATCGTGGCAGGATCAGTCTTCATCAACATCTTCACCAGCACCATCCCATCTCAAACCCTAGTTCATCTCTTGTATTCAATCTTTTTCTCCAAACCTCAGATTGGTGCTTGTGGGTTGCTAATAGTGTTGATTACATCTTGTAGTTGATGCTAGTTGGTTTATTTGGTGGAAGATTATATGTTCAGATCCTTAAGCATATTCAATACACCTATGTTCTTGAACATGAATATGATTTGTGAGTAGTTACTTTTGTTCTTGAGTACATGGGAGAAGTCTTGTTATAAGTAATCACGTGATGTTGGTATTCGTTCGATATTTTGATGGTGTGTATGTTGCTATTACTTTAGTGTTGTCATGTGAACGTCGACTACATGACACTTCATCATACTTGTGCCTAAGGGAAAGCACCGGGGAGTAATAAGTAGATGATGGGTTGCGAGAGTGACACAAGCTTAAACCCTAGTTTATGCGTTGTTCCGTAAGGGACTTATTTGGATCCATATGTTTCATGCTATGGTTAGATTTATCTTAATTCTTCTTTCATAGTTGCGGATGCTTATGAGAGAGAGTAATCATAAGAGGGTTGTTTGTACAAGTAAGAACACCATCCTAGCATCGATCCACCCACATATCAAATTATCAAAGTAACGAACACAAATCAACTAAACATGATGAAACGTGACTAGACAAAATTCCCATGTGTCCTCAAGAACGCTTTGCTTGCTATAAGAGAACTTTCCGTCTTCTACTTTTCTATAAAAAGGATTGGGCTACCTTACTGTGCCTTTGTTACTATTGTTACTCGTTACTTGTTACGAATTGCCTTGTTACAAAACTATCTGTTACCGCTACTTGCAGTGCCTGCAGAGAATACCTTCTTGAATATCACTTGTCATATCCTTCTGCTCTTCGTTGGGTTCGACACTCTTACTTATGATTGATCCCCTATACTTGTGGGTCACCAAGACTCTTTTATGGGACCGTCGCTAGGGAGTGAAGCGCCTTCGGTAAGTGGAATTTCGTAAGGTAACATTTTTGTTATGTGCTGAAATTTACTGTAACTTGTTACTATGGAGAATAACCCTTTGAGGGGCTTGTTTGGGGTATCTTCACCTCGAGCGGAAGTGGTAAGAGCCACTCCTAAACCTACCGAAAACATTTATTATGAAATTCCTTAGGTATGTTAGAGAAAGTGCTAGCTAATCCTTATACATGAGATGAAATAATGCAACCTGATATGCACTTGATCTATATAGATGTAATTTGTAGATTGTTTAAGCTTGCAGGTTTATCCGAGGATGGAGTTAAGAAGAAAGTATTCCCTTTATCTTTGGATGGAAAAGCATTGATATGGTAGAGGCTATTGAATGGTGCCAGAACATGGGATCGGAACCGATTGAAGCTGGAATTCCACCGGAAATTTTATCCTATGCATTTGGTTCATCGTGATTGGAACTATATATATAATTTATGGCCTCGTGAAGGAAAAAGTATCACTCAAGCTTGGGGAAGCTTGAATCTATGATTCTTACATGCCCCAATCATGAGCTCTCAAGAGAAATGATTATGCAAAACTTTTATGCTTGGCTTTCTCATGAAGATCAATTAATGCTCGATACTTCTTCTACTGGTTCCTTTATGAAGAGAACTATTGAATTCAAATGGGATCTTCTGGAAAGAATTAAACGCAACTCTGAATATTGGGAAATCCACAAAGTTAAGACTCAGGTATAAATCTTGAGTTCGATTGTGTTAAATCTTTTATGAAAATTGATGCTTTTCATAAATTTAGTGCAAACCATGGACTTGACTTTGAGATAGTAGCTACTTTCTGTGAATCATTTGCTACTCATGTTGATCTTCCTAAGGAGAAGTGGTTTAAATATCATCCACCTATTGAAGATATTTATGAGGAATCTGTTATAGCTAAAGAGGAAACAAGCATTTATAATGTTGATCCAGTTGTTCCTACTGCTTATATTGAGAAACCTCCTTTTCCTGTTAGGATTAGGGAACATGCTAAAGTTGCAACTATGTTAATAAGAGTAATATCAAAACACATGGACCCTCTGAACAAATAAAAGTAGAACCTAAGGTTGCAATGATTAAAGATCTATTGGTTGACAATGTTGATGGTCATGTCATATATTTCTGCGATGAAGCAACTCGGATTGCTAAGCAGGATCCTAAAGGCAAACATAGACCTGTTGTTGGCGTGCTCGTTGTTTCTGTTAAGATTGGAGATCATTGTTACCATGGTTTATGTGATATGGGTGTTAGTGTAAGTGCCATTCCATTTACTATTTATCATGAAATTATGCATGATATTGCACCTGTTGAGTTAGAAGATATTGATGTTACTATTAAGTTTGCAAGCAGAGATACTATTTCACCACTTGGGATTGTTAGATATGTTGAAGTCTTGTGTGGGAAGATCAAATATCCTACTGATTTTCTAATTCTTGGATCACTACAAGATGATTTTTGTCCCATTATATTTGGTAGACTGATACGTGTCCAACGTATCTATAATTTTTGATTGTTTCATGTTATTATATTATCAATCTTTGATACTATATACGCAATTATATGCTATTTTATATCGTTTTTTGGACTAACCTATTAACCCAGTGCTCAGTGCTGGTTCATGTTTTTTGCCTGTTTTTGAATTTTTCAGAAAATCAATACCAAACGAAGTCCAAACGCGATGAAACTTTACGGGGGTTATTTTTGGACATAAAGAGGGCCTAGAAGCTTTGGGAGGAGGCCAGGAGGGCTACGAGGGAGCGACGAGCTCGCAGGGCGCGCCCTGGGGGGTAGGGTCCGCCCCTGAGCTCGTGGGCCCCTCGCAACTCCGTGTGACCCAATTCCACTTTTATATATTCACATGTACCCCAAAACTAACAGATAGACACCAGAAGCACTTTTTCTGCCACCGCAAGCCTCTGATCTTCCGCGATCCCATATGGGGACCTTTTTCGGCACCCTGTCGGAGGGGGAAATCATCACCGGAGGTCATCATCATCATCTCGGGAGTTTCCATGGCGAGGAGGGAGTAGTTCACCCTCGGGCTGTGGGTATGTACCAGTAACTATGTGTTTGATCTCTCTCTCTCTCTCTCTCTCTCTCTCTCTCTCTTGTGTTCTTTATTTGACATGATCTTGATGTATCACAAGCTTTATTAATATAGTTGGATCATATGGTGTTATTCCCACTCTATCTTGTTGTGATGAATTGAGTCTTTCCCTTTGAGGTTTTGTTATTACCGGATTGAATATTTTGGATTTGAGAACACTTGATGTATGTCTTCCATGTGGATAACTGTGGTGAAAATTGGGTATTCTATTGAGTCACTTGATGTATGTTTTGGTAATCAACTTGCGGATTCCTGAGGTCATAATGGGGCAATTTAGGCACATAGGTTGATACACGTTTTCACCCTACTTTCTCCGATGTAAACTTTAGGGTACTCTTTGAAGTTCTTTTTGTTGGATTAAATATTATGAATATAAAATTATTTGGTGTTATTTTAGTACAAACTCTAGGGTTGTTTGTGACACTTATAGGGATGGCTCATAGATTGATCAGAAAGGATAACTTTGAGGTGGTTTGCTACCTACAACAATTCCATCTCATGTTCTTTGCTATTGATAAGAACTTTGGAGTGATTCTTTGTCGCATGTTAAGGGATGGTTATATGATTCAATTATGTTAGCACTGTTGAGAGATTGCACTAGTGAAAGTATGAACCCTAGGCCTTCTTTCTAAGCATTGAATACCGTTTGTGATCACTTTTGTCACTTGCTACCTTCTTGTTTTTATTTATTCAGATTGTATTGGGTGTGTTGGGGACACAAGAGATTGCTTGTATTTGATTGCAGTGTTGTTTGAGAGAGACCACCTTCATTGTACACCACACGTGGATTGATAAACCTTAGGTCATCCAGTTGAGGGAAATTTCCTACTCCTACAAAACTCTGCGCTTGGATGCACAACAGAGTTTACAAGAATAAAGTTGTGTAGTAGACATCAAGTTCTTTTCTGGCGCCGTTGCCGGGAAGGTGAGTGCTTGAAGGTATATCTTTAGATCTTGCAATTGAATATTTTTGTTTCTTGTTTTATCAGTAGTTTGGTTTTATAAAAGAAAACTAAAAAAATGGAAATGAGGTTGCCTCAAATTCTTCATCTTTATGATGTCTTTCTTGCAAATATGGATTCCGATAATTTTGCTCAATTGTTAGAAGAAGAATTCAATAAAATGTATGGCATAAAATCCATGAATGATAAGCATGACTACAATGTTGCTAGTATAAATTATTTGAATATCCATGATGCTAATGATATGCAAAGCCATAAGCTTGGGGATGCTATGTTTGATGATGATGATCTTTTTAGTCCCCTACTTGTGATGATAATATACTATGATGATAGCATGCCTCCTATTTATGTTGATTACAATGATGGAAGTGGGTTTGGAAGAGTGTCAACTTTAGGTAAAAAGAATCCCACATATTCACAGAGTGTTCAATCATATGATTTTATTGATAAAAGTGGGTTTGGAGAGGTCATGACTTTAGTTGATGTTAATCCCACTATCTTGGAAGATTATAAAACTTTTATGCATGCGGATCATGAAGGGAATATTTTATATGATAGCTATATTGTTGATTTTGATTATGATCCTACATGGAACTATTAGGAGAGAGGCAAAAATGGTCATAGTAATTTTCATATTCAATTAAATCTCTTGATGTTCAAATTGTTAATGCTTCATTCTTCCTATTTGCATATGCTAGATATTACTTGTCTTAATAATTTGTTTTCCTATAAAATGCCTATGCATAGGAAGAGGGGTATACTTAAATGTGTTAATCACATGCTATATGATGCTCTCTTTGTGCCCATTCTTGTCTTTTATATGAGCAACATTGATATCCCAAGCCTACCTTAATGGCTATAAAGAAAGAGCTTGTTGGAAGACAACCCAATACTTACTGTTTTGGTGTGATGACATGATTACTTATACTGTAATGATTGTGTTTTTATGTTTTGAATAGTGTTTGTGAGTAAATCATTTGGGATGATTTGGATGATAGTTGAATCGATTCTGCGAAAAAACAGAAATTTTTGCGCCGAGTATTTAATTTCTTTGATTTCACTGGAGTGCCTTTTTGATATTAATTTTTTACACAGTATTTATGTACAAATTTCCCAGGTTTCCCTGCTTTTTCAGAATGTTTTTAGTTCCAGAAGTATGGTTTTAGTGTATATCATTACAGACTGTTCTATTTTAGACATATTCTGTTTTTGCTTGCATAGTTTGCTTGTTTTAATGATGCTATGGATTATATCGGGGGGTATAAGTCATGGAGAAGTTATAATGCAGTACCTATTATGCAATAATTAAATATGAACCTATTTACAATAGTACCTAAAGTTTATGATATGTCTATTATACTAACGGATCTCACGAGGTTTCTGTTGAGTTTTGTCTGCTGAAGTTTTCAAGTTTTGGGTGAGACAACGATTGATGAAGGAATAAGGAGCGGCAAGACCCTAAGCTTGGGGATGCACAAGGAACCCCAAGGTAATATTCAAGGAAGAGCCAAGCGTCTAAGCTTGGGGATACCCCGGATGGCATCCCCTCTTTCGTCTACAATCTATCGGTATGTCACTTGGAGCTATATTTTTATTCATCACATGATATGAGTTTTGCTTGGAGCATTGTGTATTATAGTTTGTTTTCCTTTTATTTTTCCACAATTATAGTTTACTGGACACACCTTTTGAGAGAGACACATTATCATCATAATTTGTTAGAATACTCTATGTGCTTCACTTATATCTTTTGAGCTAGACAATTCCTCTAGTGCTTCACTTATATCTTTTAGAGCACGATGGTGGTTATATTTTATAGAAATAGTTGCACTCTCATGCTTCACTTCTATCTTTTTGTGAGTCTAAGAAATAGGAATGGCAATTTGCACGTGTTATAAGACTTGTCCAAAAAGGATTGGTATTCAAGGAGGATATAATAAAAAAAATCACGTAGCTCACTAAATAAGAGATGTATGGATTGATTATATTGATGTAGTAATATGAAAGGATATAGGTTCATGATCATTAGTTAGTAGAAATATTGGTATTAAAGCTTGTTATTAACTTCTCATCTAAATATTTGTGATGAGGTTTGAGCATTTTTATGTCTGAAATAAAATCATATCGTGTTGTTTGAATCGGGGGCACGCGATGGTAAACTCCTCCCAACCTCCTCCCTAGGGGCATGCGGTAGTACTTTGCTTCGAGAGAGCTAATAGGCTTTACAATAAGTATGTGAGTTCTTTATGACTAATGTGAGTCCATGCATGGATTATACGCACTCTCACCTTTTCGCAATTTGCTAGCCTCTTCGGTACCGTGCATTGCCCTTTCTCACCTCGAGAGTTGGTGCAAACTTGGTCGGTGCATCCAAACCCCGTGATATGATACGTCCTATCAAACATAAGCCTCCTTATATCTTCCTCAAAACAGCCACCATACCTACCTATCATGGCATTTAAATAGCCATTCCGAGATAAATTCCCATGCAACTTCCACCGTTCCGTCACATGACTTGTGTGTTCATCATCATATTGCTTTGCATGATCATATAGAGCTAACATAGTATTTTTGAAAAAGCCATTGTTCATCATTATTTTACATGTTACGCTAGATCATTGCATATCCTGGTACATTGCCAGAGGCATTCATATAGAGTCATCTTGTATAGTTTTTATCGACTTGTAATATTGAGTTGTAAGTAAATAAAGGTGTGATGATCATCATTATTAGAGCATTGTCCTAGTGACGAAATGATGATGTGACCCCCCCCCCCACACACACACACACACAAGCCGGGATGATACACGGGACGAGAAAAAGAGAAAAATGGGGGAGGCCAAATGAGCCCACCACAAAAAAGAAAAAAAGAAAAAATGAGAGAAAAAGAGAGAAGGGGCAATGTTACTATCCTTTTTCCACACTTGTGCTTCAAAGTAGCACCATGTTCTTCACATAGAGAGTCTCCTGATTTTTCATTTTCATATACTAGTGGGAATTTTTTCATTATAGAACTTGGCTTGTATATTCTGATGATAGGGTTCCTCAAATGCCCGAGGTCTTCATGAGAAAGCAAATGGATGCACGCCCACTTCGTTTTCGTTGAGCTTTCATACACTTATAGCTCTTAGTGCATCTGTTGCATGGCAATCCCCACTCCTCGCATTAATATCGATTGATGGGCATCTCCATAGCCCATTGATTCGCCTAGTTGATGCGAGACTTTCTTCCTTTTTGACTTCCTTTGGTGTCTACCACCTCACTCTATTCCACCTATATGATATATCCATGGCTCACGCTTATGTATTGGATCAAGTTAAAAACGTTGAAGCGCATTAGAGGTACGATCCAATTGTCTGCTTTGACACCGGGGTGCCTATGATTTATACTTATGCGGTGAAGACGGGTGATGCCATGCTAATATGATAAAATGAATAGGGATAACATTCTTTAAGGATCGTATATTTTAAAAAGTAATGATTATGCTTCTTATGTTCATGGATATTATTATTTTGATATCAATTACTTCATCGTTTCTAAATAATTATACCTGAAAGAGATTACATGTTGGGTAGCATTCAACATCAAATATTCTGTTTTCATCATTTACCTACTCGAGGACGAGCATGAATTAAGTTTGGGGATGTTGATACGTCTCCAACGTGTCTATGATTTTTGATTGTTTCATGCTATTATATTATCAATCTTGGATACTTTATATGCAATTATATGCTATTTTATATCATTTTTTGGGACTAACCTATTAACCCAGTGCCCAGTGCTAGTTCCTGTTTTTTGCCTGTTTTTGACTTTTTCAGAAAATCAATACCAAATGAAGTCCAAACGCGATGATACTTTACGGCGGTTATTTTTGGACATAAAAAGGCCCTAGAAGTTTTGGGAGGAGGCCGGGAGGGCTACGAGCGAGCGACGAGCTTGCAGGGTGTGCCCCCTGAGCTCGTGGGCCCCTCGCAAGTCCATCTGACATAATTCCACTTTGATATACTCACATATACCCCCAAACCAACAAAGAGACACCTGAAACACTTTTTTCGCCTCTGCAAGCCTCCATTCTTCCGCGATCCCATCTGCAGACCTTTTTCGGTACTCTATCGGAGGGGGAATCGATCACAGAGGTTGTCTACATCAACCTTGCTGCCTCCACGATGATGTGTGAGTAGTTCACCACAGACCTACGGGTCCATAGCTAGTAGTTAGATGGATTCTTCTCTCTCTTTGATCTTCAATACCATGTTCTTCGCGATTCTCGCCGAGATCTATCCGATGTAATCTTCTTTTGCGGTGTGTTTGTTGGGATCCGATGAATTGTGGGTTTATGATCAAATTATTCATTGAAAGTAATTGAGTCTTTTCTGAACTTTATTATGCATGATTGTTATAGCTTTGTATTTCTCTCTGATCCATATGTTTGGTTTGGCCAACTAGATTGATCTATCTTCAGTGGGAGGGGTGCATTGTAGTTGGTTCAATCTTGTGGTGCTCTATATCCCAGTGACAAGATAGATATTGTATTGTTGCCAATAAGGATAAAAGGATGGGGTGTGAACATATTGCTTGTCTTACTTTGTCTACATGATGTCATCTTGCTTAATCCGTTACTTTGTTTGTCATGAACTTAATACCATAGATGGAGACATGAGTCGGTCGATTGGTGGAGTAATAGTAGTAGATGTAGGATCGTTTTGGTTTACTTTTCACAGATATGATGCCTATATACATGATCATTGCCAAGAATAACATCATAACTATGCGCTTTTCTATCAATTGCCCAACAGTAATTTGTCTACCCACCGTATGCTATGTGTTTGAGAGAGAAGCCTCTAGTGAAAACTATGGTCCTTGGGTCTATTTAATCATATTGCTAAAAAATACCTTGATGCAATTATTTACTTTATTTTTACTTTTACTTTCTATATAACTATCACTATCAGAATTAATCCTTTCAAGTAACGATTCCAAGGGGATTGAAAACCCTCTTGCCGGTGTTGAGTGCAAGTGTTTGGTTTTGTGTGTGTAGGTGCTGATGACGAGAGTTTGCCTTGATTCTCCTACTGGTTCAATAACCTTGGTTCTCACTGAGGGAAATAATTATCGCTATGATATTGCTTCACCCTTCCTCTTCGGGGAAAAACCCAACGCGACTCACAAGTAGCATAGACCTTTCCTGAATACTATTAATGCTAAAATTGATTGTAATAAGTAAATAGTCAGTGTTAATTTTGGTGATGTATCTCATGAATTCAAGTTCTCTAAGTTTAGTAGACAACCACATGATAAAGTATTGCCTAGTAAAGATGAAATTATTGGTCTTTCTTCTATTGTCTTGCCTCCTACTAATCCATTAGGACAATATTTCTTAGACCATGAAAATGATATGCCTATGAAAGAAAGGAGTGAAATAGATGGTATATTCTTTAATCAAGCACCTACCTTTAACATAATTTGCCCGTTGAAACTTTGGGAGACCCTCTCCCTCCTAAGAATGATCATGTGTTTGAATTAAAGAAGTTACCTGATACACTGAAATATGCTTATCTTGATGAAAAGAATATATATCTTGTTATTATTAGTGCTAACCTTTCACAGCATGAAGAAAAGAGATTACTTAAAATTCCGAGGAAGCATCGTGCTACCATTGGATATACTCTTGATGATATTAAGGGCATTAGCCCCACCTTATGCCAGCACAAGATTAATATGGAACCAGATGCTAAACCAGTCGTTGACCATCAACGTCGTCTGAATCCCAAAATGAAGGATGTGGTAAGAACTGAAATACTAAAGCTTCTGGAGGCCGGTATAATTTATCCTATAGCTGATAGTAGATGGGTAAGTCATGTTCATTGTGTTCCTAACAAAGGAGGCACAAGTGTTGTTCCTAATGATGAACATGAACTTATCCCTCAAAGAATTGTAACTGGTTATAGGATGGTAACTGATTTCAGAAAATTAAATAAAGCTACTAGAAAATATCATTACCCCTTGCCTTTTTTGATCAAATGTTAGAACGATTATCTAAGCATACACATTTTTGGTTTCCTAGATGGATATTATGTTTTTTCTCAAATACTTGTAGCAAAAGAAGATCAACACAAACGCACATTTACTTGTCCTTTTAGAACATATGCTTATAGATGTATGGCTTTTTTTTATGCAATGCACCTGCTACCTTTCAATGATGTATGACTGATATATTCTCTGACTTTTCTAAAAAGATTGTTGAAGTATTCATGGATGATTTTTTCGTTTGTGGTACCTCTTTTGATGGTTGATTAAACAACCTTGATCGATTTATGCATAGATGTGAGGAAACTAATCTTGTCTTGAATTGGGAGAAGTGACATTTTATGGTGAATCAAGGTATAGTCCTTGGGCATAAAATCTCCGAAAGAGGTATTGAGGTAGATAAAACTAAAGTTGATGCAATTGAGAAAATGCCATGTTCTAAAGATATCAAAGGTATGAGAAGTTTCCTTGGTCATGTTGGTTTCTATAGAAGGTTCAGAAAATAATTCTCTAAAATTTCTAGGCCTCTTACCAATATTTTGCAAAAAAATGTTCCATTTGTTTTTTATGATGATTGTGTAGAAGCCTTTGAAATACTTAAGGAAGCCTTAATTTCTGCACCTATTGTTCAACCACCTGACTGGAACCTACCCTTTCAAATAATGTGTGATGCTAGTTTTTGTGATTTTTTTTATGAAACAAAAGAGACCCCCCCCCCCCGAAGCTTCGTGGGAGGATTAGAAGATCCACGAGGAGGTGACAAGGCAACTCGGCGCGCCCGGGGGGTGGCCGCGCCGGGATGCCTTGTGGGCCCCTTGTAACTCCGTTTCCCGTGATTCAAATGCCGAAAATTCCTATAAATCCCCAAAACCCCAGAAATAAATCTAGAACTTCCGCTTCGCCGCCGCAAGCCTCTGTTCTGAAGCGATCTCATCCGGAGCTCTTTTCCCTTCGAGATCTTGTTATGTTGGATTGAATACTCTGGATTTGAGAACACTTGATATATGTCTTGCATATGGATACCCGTGGTGACAATGGGGTGTTCTATTGAGTCACTTGATATATATTTTGGTTATCGACTTGCGAATCCCAGAGTGACATTTGGGTGATCTATGCACATAGGTTGATGCACGTTTTCGTCCTACTTTCTCTGATAGAAATCTTGGGGTACTCTTTGATGTTCTTTGTGTTGGATTGAATATGATAAATCTGAAATTGTTTGATGCATGTCAAATAATTAACTCATGGATACTTGTGGTGACATTGGAGTATCTATGGGACTTTAGAGTTGATTGATGCGTATCATAGGAGTTATTCTAGTAGGAAATCTAGGGCTATTTGTGACACTTATAGGGATGGCTCAATAGATTGATCGGAAAGGATAATTTTGAGGTGGTTTTGCTACCTACAACAATTTCATCTTATGTTCTCCGCTAGATAGGAACTTTGAAGTGATTCTTTGTCACACGTTGAGGGATGGTTATATGATTCAATTATGTTAGCACCATTGAGAGATTGTACTAGTGAAAGTATGAACCCTAGGCCTTGTTTCCAATCATTGCAATACCGTTTGTGCTCACTTTTATCACTTGTTACGTTGTTGTTATTATTTATTTAGATTACAAAAACATATTTCTACTATCCATACTATACTTGTATCACCATCTCTTCGCCGAACTAGTGCATCTATACAATTTACCATTGTATTGCGTGTGTTGGGGACACAAGAGATTTCTTGTATTTGATTGGAAGGTTGTTTGAGAGAGACCATCTTCATCCTACACCTCCCACGGATTGATAAACCTTAGGTCATTCACTTGAGGAAAAATTGCTACTGTCCTACAAAACTTCGCGCTTGGAGGCCCAACACGCGTCTACAAGAATAAAATTTTGTAGTAGACATCAACCTCTTTTTGCGTCACACCAATGTTCCATGGCCTGCCGAACCCACCCTGAGGGGAGGCCTGTCATGACCAGATTTAGGCCTACAAAATCGAGATTTGGGCTCCATCATTGCAAAGACAACCACCTCATCAAAATTATGCACTGTCACTCTCCTGAAGCCAACCCCAACGCACGACCCCAAATCGTCCGCGGACATCCGTTTGGGTGCAAACAGACAGATGCAACGACCCAACGTGCGGGAGCATACCCATTTTCTGTCATGTCCGTGTCCATTTTGCTCCATTTTAGACCAAAGTTGCTCTAGATTGGGGTCCAAAGCGGACAGAAAACGAATAGCATGTGTTGTCCTCGTCCGCTCGTGTCCGCCTGGGTCCATATGTCAACCTCCCTGTGCCCCACCTACCCCGTCTCTCCCTCCTCTCTGTCGCGCCCCCGGCCCAGCCTCCGCCACCTCCCCATCATCCCGACGACGCAGCAGCAACAACATGCCGCAGCAGCAGGAGCGCCGCCGACTCCCATAGCACTAAAAGGAGGCCAAATCCTTCGCCGTGTGGCCAACCGGGGAAGCGCCGGAGCAGCGGCTCTGCGCTGGTGGAGCTTTGCGGTGGATGACCGCACACTTGCGCACGCCACGACGGTGGCGCTTGGCGTGGCGCGACAGCGGATGGAGCTGCGGCGAGGCGAGGCGGGGCGATGCTCGTCGGGGGCGAGCGTTGCGCGGCACGGCACGGCGGGCGTGGTCGAAGCAGGCGAGCGCCGCGCGGCACGACACGGCGAGCGCGGTCGAAGCAGGCGAGTGCAGCGCGGCAAGCGCGCGGCGCACGGTGCGTGGGATCGAAGCAGACGGGGCCACGCGAGAGGCAGGGCCGCGGGCAGGCGAGCGTGGGGCCGTGCGGTCGAGCGCGTAGGCGGGCAAGTGGTTCCCGTGCGGGCGGCGACGCGGGGCGCTCGGTTCCCATGCGGGGTGACACAAGGCGCCTGGCCGCTGCTGGCGTGCGTTTTGGCCGATGCCGCCCGCGGAGCTCGCCGCCGGCTACGACTATTTCTTGTATTGAACGCACTGCCGCCATGGCTACGTGCTTGGCGAGCTCGACGTTGCTGGCGAGCGCGGGGCGCGGGGGCACGCGCGGCAAAGCGGTGTGCAGCCGGGGGCACCAGCTCCGGCGCCAGCACCAGCTCCGTTGTCTCCGCCTACCTCCAGAACATGAGCGCGCGGGCGAGTGCGGCGAAGCCGACAAATGCCTATGCTCGTCATCGACGCCGGCGATGGCCGTCCGTGCAGTGTTCGATGAAATGTCTAAGTCGGACAAAGTCGGATACATTTTAAGATGAGTCGGCTGCGTTGGACGCACCAACGGCCGGACGACGGCACGCGAAACGTACGTTTGGGGTGAACTATTGGATTTGGCATGAGATGTGAGCTCCGCGGCCCAGTGACCACTGACCACGAGAGGGACCGGATGACACAACGCCACGAGTGTCAAAGCCCTGCCGACGCCGTCAGCCCCATATGCTTCACTTAACGGTGTCCTCGACGACGGCGTGGAAAGGAAGGGAGGAGGCGGTTGGCGGCACCTAGGGTTTGGACGGCCGCTTGTGTCGCCCATTAAAGGGACCATTTTTCTCACACAATGTGTGGTTGATTGACTTCAGCAACCACAAAATTAACATAAAATCGACATAAATTATCCTCCCAAAGGTTTCCACGGCAGTTAGCAAAACCACAAATCACACACAGCCAGCACTCAAATCTGCAAACACCCTTCATCAATCACGATAACAAATGCAGCAAATCTGCAAAATCCATTTATTACAAGCAAAACCATCCTTTCCGTTAGTCATGGACTGGACACCATTAGCAAATCAAGCTCTGGTAGCTGGCGCTACGCCGCCGCCGCCTTGACGTAGACGGTGTACTCGACGACGGTCTCGCCGGACTTGGCGCCGGAGTCCATGGTGCGCGCCTCGACGTAGCCGCGCGCCATGCGGAACTTGCCGGTGCCCCCGACGATGCTCATCTCCCTCACCGCCGACAGCACCTCGTTGCGGCCGTAGATGGTGAGGCCGCTGCCCTTGTAGTCCCCGGCGGTGAAGACGAAGTTCATGTTCATGAGGAGCCCGAAGGTGGCCTGGTCGGCGAACGTGTAGGTCCCCTGCGCGCGGCCGATCTCGTCCTTGGATTTGGCGGAGCCCGTGACGGCGGGGCCGGTGGTGAGCGGGTCGTCGATGGCCACCACCGCGCCGAAGAAGGTGGAGGAGCTGTTGGTGGACGCCGCCTGCGCAATCCGGATCGCGGTCGGGCTCGTCCCCGCCAGCACGTCGTGCCAGTACAGCTTGAACTTGGTCAGGCCGTCGTCAGCCGCGGAGGCCGGGGCCAGCAGCACCGCCGCCGCCGCCGCGCACAGGAGGAGGAGGAGCACTGCCTTGCTGCCGGCCATGGCTGGTGGATCTGGCTAGCTGTGAGCCCTGGGTAATGGCGAAAAGGGGGAGCGGGCTAGTGCGGCTTATTTGAGGAGAGAACAGGGGTGAGTGGCCGGACATGGGAGTGGGTGGCGCAGTGTCCACTACTCCACTCTATCTCCCTCGGTGGCCACTCGATTCGGTGCGCAGCGCATGTGGGGCAGGTACCTACACTGGTCGGGCCGGTTGGCCGGACATGGGACGGGAGTAACCTTTTCCTTCTTTTTCTTTGAGTTGCACGCGCGCTCTCTCTCCTCCTTTCTCTTTGGGTTTTAGTTAAAAGAAAGAATGGCGATTCTTCAGTGCGGTGCGAGCGAGATGATGACGGAAAGCGTGGACTCGTCGTTCGGTAGGTGAGGTGAGACCATGCATACTCCTCGAGTTACCTACAGTAGTTTGCAAACACAAACACGAAGTAATTCTCTTGTTTCCATACTGGGATCGCAAGATTTACATGGAAAATGACACTGGTGACAGAGATTGTGTAATAGTAACTGATAAACTAAACGAGACCGACTTGGGTTGACTGTGACAGGACAGGCAACAAGAGAAAATGATGAAATGTAGCCATGTTGGTAGTAGGTGAGATCAGATAAGCTGTTGTCTCGTTCAATTTTGGGTTGGGACTAGGAGACACGATTGCAGGGCATTTGCAAGGGTCGGTAACCTGCTGTCCAGTACTACTATGCAAGTAACCAACCACACCTGCCGCGGCAGTACCGCCCCTTCCTTTGTTCTAGAGCAACCCCAACGGCCCCACCTAATCCAGCCCAGCTCATAAATGCATGATGGTAGTACCGAGTTAATAGTTCGTCCGTGTGCTATCACGAGGACAATTCATGTTTGTAGATGAATTTTGTGAAAGGGAAATCTAATCTTGGCACATTCCTATATTAGGGCTTCTATGTGGTGTATTTAATAGGGCTGGTCCGGGGACAGGGTGTGCAAGCGAGCAGTGAATATGCCACCTCGTATTAGCATTATCAAAACTAGCAAACATGAATGTGCGTTACAACGGATGTTCAAACAATAACACACATTAGAGTGGTAAGCATTCTCATGACCCTTCACAGCTGCACGACCTCTATTTTAACATGACAACCAATGGTCATTTGGCATGAATGATGAGCTTCAAAAGCAATGGACAACATGTTGAACAATGGGTCCATTGAGGGTATTTTCAGGATGCCAATTTGAAACATGAAATGTGGTACCGAGTCAACTTAGTTCGGCTTATTAGTTTATTCTAAAAATTTGAAATAAAATTTGAAGAAATAAGATTATTAATAAATTAGACATGATGTCATGAGCTAAATTTAAAAGTAAAAAAAAGAAATAATGTTATTAACAAATTTAAAAGTAACAATAACAACAAGTAGATTATTATGGAGTAACAATGGCAGCAAGCAAAACATGCTTGTTCGTGTTAGGCAAGATCAGGATTGATATATGGCCGAGACGTCATCACCTTCCAATCGCCGCCTGATGTCGCGAATCGTGCAAACTCCGGGTACATATAGCACTAAGCTAGCAAGTAGTATTACTTTAGAAAATAATAAAAGCTAGCTAGTATATTTTTTCTCTAAAAAGAACAAAAAGTAGCTAGTAATTCCTTTCATGTTTGTATGTCTTTTCTCCCGACCAATCTGGATTACAACTAGGTACTTTTCTTTCATTTTTCACGAACGGTTCTGCTACCTGGACCCTATCCGGAGCTTGCAACGGCCCTTCAGTTATGAAAGTGCATGCACATCTAATCGGCCTTCCATGTTTGTATGTCTTTGTCTCCTAATGAATTTGAATTCCAGCTAAGATAGTTTTCTGCTTCCTAGACTCCAGCCGGAGCTTGCGACCCTCCTTCAGTTCTAAAAGTGCATGCACGGTCTAATGGGTTCTCATATTGAATGCCAAAGTGCGTTAGGCTGAAAATAGCTAAGTACATTTCGGTACTCAATGGTAGTATGCGCATAAAATCATATTTTTATATGTTTTTGCAACTGTAATCCGAGTCAAGACTTAATAAGATTGCAAACATATTACACATCTTCACCGAAAACAATTAGTCTGTAAAGACATACATAACGAATGTTCAAGGTTGCATATCATGATATCAATATCGATATTCTTAAAAAAAATATCTTTATGCCTTTGTTTCCTATCTGAATTTAAGCTAAGATAGCTCACTGCTTCCTAGACTCCTGCTGGAGCTTGCGATGCTCCTACAATTCTGAAAGTGCATGCACAGCCTAATGGGTTCTCATATCTAATCCAAAGTGCTTAGGCTGAAAATATCAAAGTGAATTTTAGTACTCAATGATAGCATGTGCATAAGAGCATTTCTTATCTTTCCTACTTATAAAGGTTGGAGTTGGTGGTGAATTCACTTGTTGGACCAACAATCTTCATCATCAATAAAAAAATACACCCTTACCCATATGTGGGACTAACAACCTTCCAAGAGACATATAAATAAACAAATGCACTTTACTCACATGTGGGATCTAAAACTAATTAACAAGTACACTACTACTTTCACACTTGAAGAATGCACAAATAACAAAATGCAAAAATGTGACTCCAACTCAAAATTATGCTCTTAAACCGTGACCTTACTCATATTTTAGTTTCGTAGCAACGCACGGGCATCGTGCCAGTATATATGTTTTTGCAGTTGTGATCCAAGTCAAGACTTAATATGGTTGCAAACATATTACACATCTCTGTAAAAAACAATCAATCCATAAGCACATGCATAATGAATGTTCAAGGTTGCATACCAACATTTATTCTCTTAAAAAAACCTTATGGGCAAAATTTCAAACAATATGAAAATCAGCGTTAAGCCATTGGTTTACATAAAGCTCGTATCAGCAGTTAGTGTATATCATCGTATATGGGTTGGTCATTGCGCACTAGGCAAAATAGCGATGATTATTATGTGCATGTTGTAACCGTTAACATATGATAACTGGTAGAAATGAACATCCCCTATGTGCCAATAGATTTTGTGAAAGCATTAAACTATCCTATTTAGTCAATTTAAATGGGTACGATACATGTATAATAGACATTTCCAAAATACCCCATATAAATAAAAGTATTAATTAAGGGTGCATCCGAAACATAATTTTAGAAATGATTAACATATTTAGAATCTACGCATTTTTGAGCATTTTTCCACATATAACATGTTCAATTTGGTGTTAAGGTTTGAAAGATATGAATATTTAAAAAATACTTGAATCTGTCAAAAAGGGAGAAAATTTTAACATAGAGTAGTTGGCCCCAATTGCAACACTGTGCAGACCATCTGCTAAACGACGCTTGGGCGAGGCAGCTCTATCTTACGCCAGAAACTCAAAGATAAAAGGCAGAAAAAAAGGAGAAGGGGGAATCAAACTCGGGTCTCCCCATTAGCTGACTGAGGCTCTATCTAGTCGAGCACTTGCTCGCTTGTGATGCATAATGGGATGTCTAAACATGAACAAATGCGATGGCCAACGACTTAAAGGAAAATCAAATCGTTGCACCGTGGTGAGGTTGGTTGGTGTTCGCTGGCAGGTGGATCTTGCTGGATCTAGATTCGGCGTTCCAATCAATAGGGCTGCTCTCTGGCCAGGCTATGGAGGCGGAGAAGTGGAGGTAGGAGGATGTGGGGAGATGTGGTCGCCAGTGGTAGTTTTGGGATTTGTTCTAGTTGGCGTCTATGAGGAGTGCAGATCTAGGCTGCTATAGCCTCCGAAGGTGCTTTCCACTATGTGGTGTCGATGGCGTAGGGCCCACGGGCTTGTGCAGGTGAAGGTCATTGGCAGTTGTGGTCATGGTGGTGGTGGGTGCGACATCTTGGATTTCATTTGATGCGCCCAGATCTCGCTCCCTCTGGGTAGTGGCCCGCTTAAACAATGACCTCCGTGGCGGGCGCTGGGGGTCAGCTTGTGGTGGTGTTGGGGTGTTGTGTCCGGTGATGAGGGAATGGGTGCGGATGGGTAGCCGAAACCGACCATACTCCGTTTTGTGCAGGTGCTCGATGTGAGCAACTGTGTCATCACTTGCCTCTTATTGTATCTTGCGGGGACGCTTGCCGCTGACTGGAAGGAGGGTGGGGAGGTCTTGCGCTACCGGAATCGGTGATCGACGTATGCAGGGATGACCGGGATGGGATGCTTTAGGCGAAATCCTAGTGCCGACCTCGATGACAACGATGATGACACTACCTTTGGGTGTCACTTCCCTTCATGAAGCCGTCATTGGGAGCTATTGTTCCACTTCTTCATGTGCTCTAACAAAAGCCTCTCGGGTCCTTCGCTAGATCGGACTACGCATCTTCGATGTCATTTCCCCCTCTTGGGGCATTGTTTTGGACCCAAAGATCTGTAGTTGGTTGCCTAATGTCTGGGTTAGCGCGGTTGTTGTGTTGTTGGAGTGTTTGGTGGTGGCATGGAAAATGATATGTGACGGTGAGTAGTTGATACGCTCCAACATATCTATATTTTTTTATTATTAAATGCTACTCCCTCCATCCCAAAATAAGTGTCTCAACTTTGTACTAACTTTAGTACAAAGTTGCACCAAGGTTGAGACACTTATTTTGGAACGGAGGGGGTATTATATTATCACCTTTTTATGCTTTTTATATTATTTTTCTAGACTAACCTATTAATTTAGTGCCCACTGTCGGTTCGTGTTTTTGGATGTTTTTAGTTTCGCAAAAAAACCATATCTAGGAAGGTCTGAACACGATGAGATTTCATGATGATTTTTTATGGAAAATAAAAGACCCGAGAAGCTTCGGGAGGAGACCATAAGATGAGCCAGGAACCTACAAGCTCACGGGGCGCGACCTACCCCCTGGTCGTGCCATGCAGGCTTGTGAGGGTCATGCTGCTCCGTTTGACCTAATTCATGGCCTATGAATACCCCAATATCCCGTAACCCTCACGAGCGAACCTGAAAGAATTTTATCGCTGCCGCAAGCCTCTATTTTGAAGCGATCCCACCTAAAGCCCTGTTTTGATGCCCTGCCGAAGGGGAAGCCACCACGGGAGTCCTCTGATAACCCACAAGTATAGGGGATCGCAACCGTTTTCGAGGGTAGAGTATTCAACCCAAATTTATATATTCGACACAAGGGGAGCCAAAGAATATTTGAGAGTATTAGCAGCTGAGTTGTCAATTCAACCACACCTGTAGATTAAATATCTGCAGCAGAGTGATCAATAGCACAGTAGTATGATAGTTTGGATAGCAGTAGTAGCAGTAACAGTAACAGTAGCAGTGATAGCAATAGTTTTGTAGCAAGTGTAACAGTAGCATTAGCAATAGTAACTTAGCAAGAACAATATGTGGAAAACTCGTAGGCACTGGATCGGTGAACTCGTTGGATGATATTCATCATATAACAGTCATAAACTAGGGCGATACAGAACTAGCTCCAGTTCATAAATGTAATGTAGGCATGTATTCCGTAAATAGTCATACGTGCTTATGGAAAAGAACTTGCATGACATCTTTTGTCCTACCCTTCCGTGGCAGCGGGTTCCATAAGGAAACTAAGGGATATTAAGGTCTTCTTTTAATAGAGAACCGGAACAAAGCATTAACACACGGTGAATACATGAACTCCTCAAACTACGGTCATCACCGGAAAGTATCCCAACTATTGTCACTCCGGGGTTTACGGATCATAACACGTAATAGGTGTGTATGACTAGCAAGATCGGATCAAGAGCATAGATATAATGGTGATAACATAAATGGTTCAGATCTGAAATCATGGCACTCGGGCCCTAGTGACAAGCATTAAGCATGGCAAAGTCATAGCAACATCAATCTCAGAACATAGTGGATACTAGGGAGCAAGCCCTAACAAAACTAACTCGATTACATGATGAATCTCATCCAACTCCTCACCAACCAGCAAGCCTACGAAGGAATTACTCTGTAGGACCGAAAGTATGTCTAGAGGGGGGGGGGGTGATTAGACTACTTGACCAAATAAAAATCTACTTTTTCCCAATTTTAAGTGTTGGCAGATTTTAGCATTCATAGCAAGTCAAGCACACCCTACACATGCATGTCTAAGAGTATACCAGCGGAAAGTAAACAACAAGCATGAGTAGTAAAGGAAGGGTAGGAAGATCAAACGCAATATGGAGACACGATGATTTTTCCCGTGGTTCCGATAGGTGGTGCTATCGTACGTCCACGTTTATGGAGTCTTCAACCCACGGAGGGTAACGGTCGCGAGAGTCCACGAAGGGCTCCACCCATAAGGGTCCACGAAGTAGCAACCTTGACTATTCCATAACGGCTTCCGTCCACGAAGGACTAGCCTCACTATGGGTAGATCTTCACGAAGTAGGCGATCTCCTTGCCCTTACAAACTTCTTGGTTCAACTCCACAACACAAAGTAGGAGGATCCCAAGCGACACCTAACCAATCTAGGAGGCACCACCCTCCAAAAGGTAATAGGCTCGGCAATGACGATGAACTCCTTGCTCTTGTGCTTCAAGATGATAGACTCCTCAACACACAATCACTCTCTCACAGATTTGGCTATGCTGGAAGAGATTGATTTGGTGGAAAGCAACTTGGGGAGGCTAGAGATCAAGATTCATATGGATGGAGTGGAATAGCTTGATCTCAACACATGAGTAGGTGGCTCTCTCTCAGAAAATATGATGGGGCAAGTATGGAATAGTTCTGAGTGCTTCTCTTGCGAGTGGGTGGTGGTGAAGGGGTATATATAGGCATCTCCAAAAATCCAACCGTTACACCTTAAGTGACCAACTTGGTGACACCGATGTGTGAATCTCGGTGGTACCGAAGTGACCAAAAGGTGACAACTTTTGAATCTCGGTGAGACCGATATATAAAACTCGGTTGCACCGATTAGGTGACCAACAGTCAGATTGCGCAACTCGGTGACGCCGATCCAACAAACTCGGTGGTACCGATTTTGTGAATCGAGGTAACAGAAAGTTGGCAACCCAAACTCGGTGGCACCGAAGTGGAATCGGTTGCACCGATGTGCTAGGGTTTGGCATGGGTCTGTCTGAGTTTGGGACTCGGTGGCACCGAGTGGGAATTGTTGGTTGCACCGATTTTGGATATTTGGCTTTGGGCAGACTTTTGTGGAAGAGCTTGTGGGTGTTTTTGGTGACTATCACTTGTGCACGTATGAGCATTTTGTTCACCAACAGTACCTTACCCCCTTTTAATAGTATTGGCTTTCCTATGGACTCAAAGTGATTTCTCACAAAGTAAAATGTAGAGTCCTCTTGCTTGAAGCTTTGCCAATCTATTTCCTTGCATCTTGGGGTTATCCACAATCCTTTTGCCATCCCTATCATTGAACTTTTCCTGAAATAGGCTTAGTAGAAACATTAGTTCAATGACATATATGTTGTTATTAATTACCAAAACCACCAAGGGAGCAAATGTGCTTTCATACTCACTCTCGGTGGGGAGCATCATGGAATTGGCGATGGAGAAGGGTTGATGATGACGAAGACCGAATATTCCCCTCTCCGGAGCCCCAAACGGGCTCCAGATCTGGCCTCCCGATGAAGAACAGGAGGTGGCGGCGGCTCCGTATCGTAAAACGCGATGAAACTTTCTCTCTGATTTTTCTCTCCAAAAATAGGATTTTATAGCGTCGGAATTAGGGTCAGTGGGGCCTCGAGGTGGGCACAACCCACCAGGGCGCGCCTAGGGGGGCTGGCGCGCCCTGGTGTATCGTCCCCAGCCAGGGCTCCCCCTTCGGTGGTTCTTGGCTCCAGTATTTTTTATTTATTGTAAAATAAATCTCCAAAAAGTTTCATCCAGTTCCGAGAACTTTTATTTATGCACAAAAAACAACACCATGGTAGTTCTGCTGAAAACAGCGTCAGTCCGGGTTAGTTTCATTCAAATCATGCAAATTAGAGTCCAAAACAAGGGCAAAAGTGTGAGGAAAAGTAGATATGATGGAGACGTATCAACTCCCCCAAGCTTAACCCATTGCTTGTCCTCAAGCAATTCAGTTGACAAACTGAAAGTGATAACGAAAAACTTTTACGAACTCTTTTGTTCTTGTTTACATATATATGCTTAAGTAGCACCCAGGTTTTCAGCAAAGATTATGACTAACCATGCCAGCAATAACTCTTAGGAATTATATTAACTCATATCAATGACATAAGCAACTAGCGAGCAATAAAAATATCTCAAGCGCCAACACTTTGTCAAAACAATCATGATATAATATGACAACAGTGGTATCTCGCTAGCCCTTTCTGAGACTGCAAAACATAAATGCAGAGCACCTCCAAAGTTCAAGCAACGACTAAACATTGTAATTCATTGTAGAAAAGATCCAGTCATGCTGCACCCAACATTAACTATACACAATGCATGAGGATGACGATAGTGCTCTCAGGTCTGGCGCTTATTTGAGAAGGTGATGACTCAACGTAAAAGTAAATAGATAGTCCCTTCGCAGAGGGAAGCAGGGATTTGCAGAGGTGCCAAAGCTCAAAGCTTAAAATAGAGATAGATATAATTTTGGGAGGTACACCCTTCCTGTCAACGTTACGACCAAGAGTTATCAATATCTTCCGTGCTAAACACATTAGCGATGGTTCCCAAGCGGTAAAAGTAAAGGTTTACTCCCCCTCCACCAATAATCACACTCCACGGCTAGCCGAATCCACGGGTACCATCCATACCAACAACATTCCTAGGGGAGTTTTGTTTAATTATTTGTAATTTTTGATTTCGGGACTGGGAATCCCTATTGCTGCCCTTCTCGTGTAAGGACGAGTGAATAAACACTCATCATGAGATTAACCCACTTAACATGGAAGATACTGACCGCCCCATGTCACTCCATGAGCGGTCCAGGCACACAAACAAATGTTCATTTGAATTTTTAGAGGTGGCACATGCAAATTTACTTGGAACGGCAGGGTAATACCGCATATAGGTAGATATAGTGGACTCATCTGGAATAACTTTGGTTTAAGGATTTTGATGCACAAGCAGCAGTATTCCCACTTAGTACAGGCGAAGGCTAGCAAATAGATTGAGAAGCGGCCAGCTAGAGAGCGAAAACGGTCATGAACATGCATTACGCATAACAAACATTGACTACTAGCATGAGTAGGATATGGTCACCATGAACATAAATATCATGAAGGCTATGTTGGTTTTGATTCAACTACATGCGTGAACATGTGCCAAGTCAAGCCACTTGAAACATTCAGAGGAGGATACCATATCATCATACCACATCACAATCATTTTTATGCATGTTGACATCCAAGATAAATCATTATCCACTCCTAGCTACTTAAGCATGGCATGAGCAACTATAATCTCTAATTGTCATTGCAAACATGTTTGATCATAATATGCTGAATCAAGGATACTAGGTTAAACATATTTACAAAAACAAAAACAAGTTGAGTTCATACCCGCTTTTCTCTGCCACGGTCAATTCATCAAATTTCGACATTACTTCCTTTCACTTGCACGACCGAAAGATATGAAAATAATAATAGTGCAAGAGTGTCGTGGACTAAGCTGGAATCTGCAAACATTTTATTCAAGAGGAGAAGACAGAGTAACATGGGCTCTTTGTTAGATTGGCAATACTGCATATGAGAGCCACTCAACATTTTCATCGTGGTCTTCTCATCGGTACGACTCAAATAAAAGGAAAAGAATTTCAGAGAAATACACTGAAATATTTTTGGAGTTTTTGGCTTTTCTTGAAGAAAGCAAATTAAAGAGGGAAAAATGAGAAAAACTATTTACACGGGAAAGCTCCCAACAAGTAAAAGAAGAAGCGAGAAATCTTTTTGGGTTTTCTTTTGATACTACAATTAAATTAAGCTAGAAAGAAAAGCTGAAAAGAGGTAGGAAATATTTTTGGATTTTCTCAAAGTTTTTCAAACACGCAAGAAAAAAGCGAGAAAATAAATCTAGCACGGATAATACAATGAAAAAGTATGAACACCGACAACTGGAATGAAATGTGTGAACATGAATGTAATGTCGGTGGAAATACGTACTCCCCCAAGCTTAGGCTTTTGTCCTAGCTTGCTAATCACCATCCGTAGCGTGGATAATAGTCGGAGTGATAGCCTACCGAGGCCCTTGGTGCAGACTCCTCGGCCCTCATGGCAGCTTCAACCTCCGCATTGTGCGCACGGGCCTCGCTCTCAAGAACATAATATCTTCCCCTACTGTGAAAATCAAAGAGACCAGGAGCAGGCAAAGTAACCGGCACAAGGTTTTTTTTATTAAATCTCAAGTTATAGGTATAATTAGTGGTTGTGCCCTTAAGGAACCTATGACACTTCATGGCCTCAAAGTCTAAGTACTGAATAGGTAAAATGGGGTCATTAGGCCAAGGTGATACATTTATCTTCTCTGCTACACAGGAGGCATAAATTCCTCCATAAAAATTACCACTAGCAGCATTGTGCTGCAATCTCCGTGCAACAATTGCTCCAAGATTATAACATTTATTTCCTGTTATAGCAGTGTGTATGAGACTCAAATCAGGAGCACACAGTGTGTTGCAATCTTGTTTGCCTACGATACATTTGCCATTAAAGAGTGCGAAATAGTGTATTGATGGGAAATGGATGCTTTTAATTCTTCCTTGTGTCACTCCCCTATCTTCACCATAGCAAAGATTAATGAAAAATGACTCATACTCAGATTTTGGTGGTTCATCAAGGGAACCCCAATATGGAATTTTGCATGCTACACTGAACAATTCTAAAGGCATGGTGAAGGGACGGTCATAAAGGTTGAATGAAACTCTAGCCTCATGAGGAAAATATTTAAATTTCTTTGTGAATGATTTCGTGAGTTCGAGATGTTGAGGGCACTTATCTGCGATGAAGGGAGCGAGTTCTGCATTGTGGATAAATTGTTCGAATTCCTCCTTGACACCTGCACCTTCCATGAATTCGTCACACGACCACAAACATGATTTGGTAGCGGCATCTCCCATCGAGCTTTCACTTGGCTCAACATAAGATTGTCGGACCGAGCTTCCACTTGATGAAGCCTCCGAGGACCTCCTTCTCGAAGAACTCCTAAAGAATTGCATTTTTATCTGTGAACAAATTTCTGAAATATTTTTGAGACACAAAATTTTGTTAACAAAACTTCGCGAAATTGATAGCAACTACTCCTAAGGATGCATAGAGGCCATATTAAGCATTCAAACTACTTAGAACTCTAAGAATTTAACATGCAAGCTCATCTACAGCAGCACCAAGAGTAGCTAATTCCTCTAAAAATAACCCACTAAATAAAAAACTAATTGGAGCAATGGAGGAGTCACATACCAAGTAGCAATCCCTCCAAACAGTTTCGGAAACGGAGCTTCGAGCAAAGAGATCGAAATCCGCAGGTTTGACAGCAAGAACACGGGAATGGGAGCTATGGTGATTTTTTCTGGATGTAGGGGATGACATGGGCTAAAGGGATAAGTGAGGGGGCCCACATGGGGACCACAACCCACCAGGGCGCGCCTGGGGTTGCTGGCGCGCCCTGGTGTCTTGTGGGCACCAGGTGCACCCCCCCTCTGATGTTATTTGCACTAGAAATTCAGAAATATTTAGAAAAAAATCGTATCAAATTTTCAGAACATTCTGAGGACTTTTATTTTTGGGTCATTTTTATTGCACGGGGAAAGCAGAAAACAGAATAAACATGGCATTTTATTTTATTTGACTAAGTAAAACAGAAATAAAAGGTGGGAGCAGAAGATTGTGCTTACTAGATTCATCAACTTCATACCTCTAAAAAATGATCCATTAATAAGGTTGATCAAGTCTTATTAACAACCACTTCCGATTAGCATGAAACCGAAGAACTTTCGTAAAACACTAAGTTACCTCAATGGGGATATGCATATCCCCAACAGTAAGTATATCATATTTCTTCTTGGCAGTAGGTAGAGGTAGTTGAAAACTTCCAATAGTGATTGTCGGAGATTCTTCAATAACATTTATACCATTCACTTGGAATTGTTTCTTCGGAAAGTGCACCGTATGCTCATTACCATTAATATGAAAAGTGACCTTGCTTTTATTGCAATCAATAACAGCCCCTGCAGTATTCAAAAAGGGTCTACCAAGGATAATCAACATGTTGTTGTCGTCGGGCATCTCAAGAATAACAAAGTCCGTTAAGATAGTAACATTTGCAACAACAACGGGCACATCCTAACAAATACCGATAGGTATGGCAGTCGATTTGTCAGCCATTTGCAATGATATTTCAGTAGGTGTGAGTTTGTTCAAACCAAGTCTTTTATATAGGGAGAAAGGCATAACACTAACACCAGCTCCCAAATCACACAAAACAGTCTTGACATGATTTCTTTTAATAGAGCAAGGTATAGTTGGTATTCCCGGATCTCCAAGTTTTTTGGGTACTCCATCCTTAAAAGAATAATTAGCAAGTGCTACTTCTTGAGCTTGCGTTGGTTTTCCCTTGAAGAGGAAAGGGTGATGCAGCAAAGTAGATAAGTATTTCCCTCAGTTGTTGAGAACCAAGGTATCAATCCAGTAGGAGGTACAAGCAAGGCCCCAATCTTTGCACCTACACAAACAATCAAACACTTGCACCCAACGCTATAAAGGGGTTGTCAATCCCTTCACGGTTACTTGCAAGGATGAGATCTGATAGAGATAGATATAAAAGATTACTAAAACGAAAAGTAAAACAAAAGTAAAAAGATTGCAGCAAAGTATTTTTGGTATTTTTGGTTTATAGATGTGAAAATATAATATGGAAAATAGACCCGGGGGCCATAGGTTTCACTAGAGGCTTCTCTCTTGAAGGAAAATAATACGGTGGGTGAACAAATTACTGTCGAGCAATTGATAGAAAAACGCATAGTTATGACGATATCCAAGGCAATGATTATGCATATAGGCATCACGTCCGTGTCAAGTAGACCAAAACCATTCTGCATCTACTACTATTACTCCACACATCGACCGACTCCTGCCTGCATCTAGAGTATTAAGTTCATGAAGAACAGAGTAACGCCTTAAGCAAGATGACATGATGTAGAGGGATAAACTCAAGCAATATGATGAAAACCCCATCTTTTTACCCTTGATGGCAACAATACAAATACGTGCCTCGCTACCCCTACTTTGTCACTGGGTGAGGACACCGCAAGATTGAACCCAAAACTAAGCACTTCTCCCATCGCAAGAATTACCAATCTAGTTGGCCAAACCAAACCAATAACTCGAAGAGACTTGTAAAGATATGAAATCATGCATATAAGAATTCAGAGAAGATTCAAATAATATTCATAGATAATCTGATCATAAACCCACAATTCATTGGATCTCGACAAACACACCGCAAAAGAGTATTACATCAGATAGATCTCCATGAAGATCATGAAGAACATGGTATTGAAGAACATAGAGAGAGAAGAAGCCATCTAGCTACTAGCTATGGACCCGAAGGTTTGAGGTGAACTACTCACGCATCATCAGAGGGGCAATGGAGTTGATGTAGATGCCCTCCGTGATCGAATCCCCCTCCGGCAGATTACCGGAAAAGGCTCCAAGATGGGATCTCACGGGAACAGAGGCTTCCGGCGGCGGAAAAGTATTATCGTGGCTCTCTTTGGTATTGGGGGGATATTTGGGAATTTATAGGACGAAGATTAGGGTTAGGAGGCCTGCAGGGGGGCAACAAGCCAGGGGGCGCCCCCCTAGGGCGCGCCCTGCAGGCTTGTCGTCTCTCGGCAGGTCTTCTGCCCCCCTCTCCAAGTCTGGTAGGTTTCTTCTGGTCCAAGAAAAATCATCACGAAGATTTTATTCCATTTGGACTCCGTTTGATATTCCTTATCTGCAATACTCAAAAACAAGGAAAAAACAGAAACTGGCACTAGGCACTAGATTAATAGGTTAGTCCCAAAAATAATATAAAATAGCATATTAATGCATATAAAACATCCAAAACAGATAATATAATAGCATGGAACAATAAAAAATTATAGATACGTTGGAGACGTATCAATCCCCAAGCTTAATTCCTGCTCGTCCTCGAGTAGGTAAATGATAAAAACAGAATTTTTGATGTGGAATGCTACCTAACATATTTATCCATGTAATATTCTTTATTGTGGCATGAATCTTCAGATCCGTAAGATTCAAAACAAAAGCTTAATATTGACATAAAAACAGTAATACTTCAAGCATACTAACAAAGCAATTGTGTCCTATCAAAATAACATGTCCAAAGAAAGTTATCCCTACAAAATCATATGGTCTGGCTATGCTCCATCTTCCCCACACAAAGTATTTAAATCATGCACAACCCCGATGACAAGTCAAGCAATTGTTTCACACCTTTTATGTTCTCAAACCTTTTCAACTTTCACGCAATACATGAGCGTGAGCCATGGATATAGCACTTTAGGTGGAATAGAATATGGTGGAGGTTGTGAGGAAAAGGAGAAGATAGTCTCACATCAACTAGGCGTATCAACGGGCTATGGAGATGCCCATCAATAGATATCAATGTGAGTGAGTAGGGATTGCCATGCAACGGATGCACTAGAGCTATAAGTGTATGAAAGCTCAAAGAGAAACTAAGTGGGTGTGCATCCAACTCGCTTGCTCACGAAGACCTAGGGCAATTTGAGGAAGCCCATCATTGGAATATACAAGCCAAGTTATATAACAAAAAATTCCCACTAGTATGTGAAAGTGAAAAAATAGGAGACTCTCTATCATGAAGACCATGGTGCTACTTTGAAGCACAAGTGTGGAAAAAAGGATAGTAACATTGTCCCTTCTCTCTTTTCTCTCATTTTTTTGGTGGGCATCTTTGGCCTCTTTTTTTTATTTGGGCTTCATTGGCCTCTTTTATTATTTGTAAAGTCCGGAGGCTCATCCCAACTTGTGAGGGAATCGTAGCTTCCATCATCCTTTCCTCTCATGGGACAATGCTCTAATGATGATCATCACACTTTTATTTACTTACAACTCAAGAATTACTAGAACAAAATATGACTCTATATGAATGCTTCCGGTGGTGTACCGGGATGTGCAACGATCTAGCATAGCAAATGACATCAAAAAATGGACAAGCCATGAAAACATCATGCTAGCTATCTTACGATCATGCAAAGCAATATGAAAATGATGGTGCGTGTCATAATAAACGGAACGGTGGAAGTTGCATGGCAATATATCTCGGAATGGATATGGAAATGCCATAATAGGTAGGTATGATGGCTGTTTTGAGGAAGGTATATGGTGGCTGTTTTGAGGAAGGTGGGTTTAATGCACCGGCGAAGGCTGCGCGGTACTAGAGAAGCTAGCAAAGGTGGAAGGATAAGAGTGTGTATAATCCATGGACTCACATTAGTCATAAAGAACTCACATACTTATTGCAAAAGTCTATTAGTTATCGAAGCAAAGTATTAGACGCATGCTCCTAGGGGAGAGGTTGGTAGGAGTTAACCATCGCGCGCTCCCGACCCTCACACAAAGGATGACAATCATTAAACAAATCATGCTCCGACTTCGTTACATAACGGTTCACCATACGTGCATGCTACGGGAATCACAAACCTTAACACAAGTATTTCTACCAATCCACAATTACTCACTAGCATGACTCTAATATCACCATCTTTATATCTCAAAACTATATGCAAGGAATCAAACTTCTCATAGTATTCAATGCACTTTATATGAAAGTTTTTATTATATCCCTCTTGGATGCCCATTATATTAGGACTAAATTCATAACCTAAACCAATTACCATGCTGTTTAAAGACTCTCAAAATAATATAAGTGAGGTACGATAGTTCAATAATTTCTATAAAATATAACGCCACCGTGCTCTAAAAAGATATAAGTGAAGCACTAGAGCAAAATTGCCTAGCTCAAAAGATATAAGTGAAGCACATAGAGTATTCTAATAAATTCACGATTAATGCGCGTCCCTCTCAAAATATGTGTGCATCAAGGATGATTGTGGCAAACTAAAAAGCAAAGACTCATATCATACAAGACGCTCCAAGCAAAACACATATCATGTGGTGAATAAAAATATAGCCTCAAGTAAATTTACCGATGGATTGAAGACGAAAGAGGTGATGCCTTCCGGGGCATCCCCAAGGTTAGGCTCTTTGGTATCCTTGAATAATTCTTGGGGTTCCTTGGGCATCCCCAAGCTTAGGCTCTTGCCACTCCTTATTCCATAGTCCATCAAAGCTTTACCCAAAACTTGAAAACTTCACAACACAAAACTCAACAGAAAACTCGTGAGATCCGTTAGTATAAGAAAAATAAATCACCACTTTAGGTACTGTTGTGAACTCATTATTTATTTATATTGGTGTAATATCTACTGTATTCCAACTTCTCCATGGTTCATACCCCCCGATACAACCCATAGATACATCAAAATAAGCAAGCAACACAAAGAAAACAGAATCTGTCAAAAACAGAACAGTCTGTAGCAATCTGTAAACTTCGAATACTTATGTAACTCCAAAACTTCTGAAAAATTAGGAAAACCTGGGAAATTTGTATATCAATCTTGTTTAAAAATTTCAGACTCATTCGTCGCTCTGGTGAATTTATAAAATTCCTAGACTGAGCGCAAAAGTTTCTGTTTTTCAGCAAAATCAAATCAACAATCACCGTAGACCATCGCAAAGGTCTTACTTGGCTCAAACACTAATTAAAACAATAAAACACAATTAATACAGAGGTAATAATGTGTAAAGCACTCAAAAACAGGAACAAAAACAAACTAAAAACAGAAAATAAAATTGGGTGCCTCCCAACAAGCGCTATTGTTTAATGCCCCTAGCTAGGCATAACGCAATAGATCTAGGTATTGTCATCTTTGGTATGCAATCCATAAGTAGCCCTCATAATAGATTCATAAGGTAATTTAATTCTCTTTCTAGGAAAGTGTTCCATGCCTTTCCTTAACGGAAATTGGAATCTAATGTTTCCTTCTTTCATATCAATAATTGCACCGATCGTTCTAAGGAAAGGTCTACCAAGAATAATAGGACATGTAGGATTGCAATCTATATCAAGACCAATGAAATATACGGGCACATAGTTCCTATTTGCAACAATAAGAACATCATCAACCCTTCCCATAGGTTTCTTAATAGTGGAATCCGCTAGATGCAAATTTAAAGAGCAATCATCAAGTTCATGGAAACCTAGCACATCACATAAAGTTTTCGGAATCGTGGAAACGCTAGCACCCAAATCACACAAAGCATGGCACTCATAATCTTTAATTTTAATCTTAATAGTAGGTTCCCACTCATCATAAAGCTTTCTAGGTATAGAAACTTCCAACTCAAGTTTTTCTTCAAAAGATTTCATCATAGCATCAACGATATGTTTAGTAAAAGCTTTATTTTGATCATAAGCATGCGGAGAATTCAACATGGATTGCAACAAGGAAATACAATCAATCAAAGAACAACTATCATAATTAAAGTCCTTGAAATCCAAAAGAGTGGGTTCATTGCTATTTAAAGTTTTGACCTCTTCAATCCCACTTTTATCAATTTTAGCATTAAGATCTATAAACTCCGAATCATTGGGACAACTTTTAACTAAAGTTGACTTATCTCCATTCCCATATTTATTAAGATTTGTATTATAAAACAAATATTAAATAGGAGTCACATCAATCACTTTAAGATCTTCATCATTATTATCACGAGAACACACTTTTTCAAGCCATTCACGCTTAGCGCGCATTCTAGCGGTTCTTTCCTTACACTCATCAATAGAAGTTCTCATAGCTTTTAAAGACTCATTAATATCACGCTTGGGTGGAGTAGATCTAATTTTCAAAGAATCAATCTCAAGCGAAATTCTATCCACGTTCCTAGCCAAATCATCAATCTTGAGCAACTTTTCTTCAATCGTAGCATTGAAAACTTTTTGCGAACTAATAAATTCTTTAATATTATTCTCAAGATCAGAGGGTATCTTATTATAATTTCCATAAGGATTGTTGTAGGAATTACCATAATTATTAGAGGAATTACTAGGAAACGGCCTAGGGTTGAAATTACCTCTATACGCGTTATTACCAAAATTGTTCCTACCAACAAAATTCACATCCATAGATTCATTGTTATTTCCAATCAAAGAAGACAAAGGCATATCATTAGGATCAATAGGAGCACTCTTACTAGCAAACAATTTCATTAATTCATCCATCTTTTCACTCAAAGTATTTATTTCTTCAATAGCATGCACTTTTTTACTAGTAGGAGATCTTTCGGTATGCCATTGAGAGTAATTTGCCATAATATTATCTAGGAGTTTAGTAGCTTCTCCTAATGTGATTTCCATAAAAGTACCACCCGCAGCGGAATCTAAAAGATTTCTAGAAGCAAAATTCAATCCCGCATAAAAAAATTGTATAATCATCCATAAACTCAAACCATGTGCGGGGCAATTTCTAATCATTAGTTTCATCCTCTCCCAAGATTGTGCAACATGCTCATGATCAAGTTGCTTAAAATTCATTATATCGTTCCTAAGGGAGATGATCTTAGCGGACGGAAAATACTTGGAAATAAAAGCATCTGTACACTTATTCCATGAATCAATACTATTTTTAGGCAATGATGAAAACCAAGTTTTAGCACGATCTCGTAGTGAGAACGGAAATAGCTTCAATTTAACAATATCATTATCCACATCTTTCTTCTTTTGCATATCACACAACTCAACGAAAGTATTTAGATGGGATGCGGCATCTTCACTAGGAAGGCCAGAAAATTGTTCTTTCATACCAAGATTAAGCAAAGCGGCATTAATTTCATAAGATTCTGCACTAGTGGCGGGAGCAATCGGAGTACTAATAAAATCATTATTATTAGTATTGGAGAAATCACACAATTTGGTATTCTCAGACATGTGACAAAGCAAGCAATCTAGCACACAAGCAAACAAAAAGCAAACGAAAAGACGAACGGAAGAAGGGCGAATAAAAAGGCAAATCTTTTTGGTTTTTTCTGAAAATCGTTTTAGAAGTGGGGGAGAGGAAAACAAGAGGCGAATGGCAAATAATGTAAATGCAAGAGATGAGTTTGTGATGGGTACTTGGTAGGCTTGATGTAGATCTTGACTTGCTATGTATCCTCCCCAGCAACGGCGCAGAAATCCTTCTTGCTACTTCTTGAGCTTGCGTTGGTTTTCCCTTGAAGAGGAAAGGGTGATGCAGCAAAGTAGATAAGTATTTCCCTTAGTTGTTGAGAACCAAGGTATCAATCCAGCAGGAGGTACAAGCAAGGCCCCAATCTTTGCACCTACACAAACAATCAAACACTTGCACCCAACGCTATAAAGGGGTTGTCAATCCCTTCACGGTTACTTGCAAGGATGAGATCTGATAGAGATAGATATAAAAGATTACTAAAACGAAAAGTAAAAAGATTACAGCAAAGTATTTTTGGTATTTTTGGTTTATAGATCTGAAAATATAATATGGAAAATAGACCCGGGGGCCATAGGTTTCACTAGAGGCTTCTCTCTTGAAGGAAAATAATACGGTGGGTGAACAAATTACCGTCGAGCAATTGATAGAAAAGCGCATAGTTATGACGATATCCAAGGCAATGATTATGCATATAGGCATCACGTCCGTGTCAAGTAGACCGAAGCGATTCTGCATCTACTACTATTACTCCACACATCGACCGACTCCTGCCTGCATCTAGAGTATTAAGTTCATGAAGAATAGAGTAACGCCTTAAGCAAGATGACATGATGTAGAGGGATAAACTCAAGCAATATGATGAAAACCCCATCTTTTTACCCTTGATGGCAACAATACAAATACGTGCCTCGCTACCCCTACTTTCTCACTGGGTGAGGACACCGCAAGATTGAACCCAAAACTAAGCACTTCTCCCATTGCAAGAATTACCAATCTAGTTGGCCAAACCAAACCAATAACTCGAAGAGACTTGCAAAGATATGAAATCATGCATATAAGAATTCAGAGAAGATTCAAATAATATTCATAGATAATCTGATCATAAACCCACAATTCATCGGATCTCGACAAACACACCGCAAAAGAGTATTACATCGAATAGATCTCCATGAAGATCATGAAGAACATGGTATTGAAGAACATAGAGAGAGAAGAAGCCATCTAGCTACTAGCTATGGACCCGAAGGTCTGAGGTGAACTACTCACGCATCATCGGAGGGGCAATGGAGTTGATGTAGATGCCCTCCGTGATCGAATCCCCCTCTGGCAGATTACCGGAAAAGGCTCCAAGATGGGATCTCACGGGAACAGAGGCTTCCGGCGGTGGAAAAGTATTATCGTGGCTCTCTTTGGTATTGGGGGAATATTTGGGAATTTATAGGACGAAGATTAGGGTTAGGAGGCCTGCAGGGGGGGCACAAGCCAGGGGGGCGCCCTGCAGGCTTGTCGTCTCCCGGCAGGTCTTCTGCCCCCCTCTCCATGTCTGGTAGGTTTCTTCTGGTCCAAGAAAAATCATCGCGAAGATTTTATTCCGTTTGGACTCCGTTTTATATTCCTTATCTGCAATACTCAAAAACAAGGAAAAAACAGAAACTGGCACTAGGCACTAGATTAATAGGTTAGTCCCAAAAATAATATAAAATAGCATATTAATGCATATAAAACATCCAAAACAGATAATATAATAGCATGGAACAATCAAAAATTATAGATACGTTGGAGACGTATCAGTAAGCATGGTGGAGATTTTAGCTTCAAGTATCTTTCTTTTATTAGTGATGATGTCTTTCATGTATTTTGCATAAGGGGCCATCTTTAAGATATCAGTTAAACGGGTACGCAAAAAGACTGGCCTAATCATTTCAGCAAAGCGTTCAAATTCTTTATCATCCTTTTTCTTAGAAGGTTTAGGTGGAAAGGGCATGAGTTTCTGAACCCATGGCTCTCTTTCTTTACCATGTTTTCTAGCCACAAAGTCTCTTTTATCATATCATTTATTTTTAGCTTGTGGGTTATCAAGATCAACAACAGGCTCTATTTCAACATCATTATCTGGTTCTTTATCATTGTTCAGTTGAGTATCTTCATGAACATCATCATTATTATTTTCATTATCACTAGGTGAATGTTCCTTACCAGACTGAGCTTCAGCATCAGAAATAGAGACATTATTATTATCCGGAGGTTTTTGTATCTCAGGTTCACTAGAGGTATGCAAAGTCCTATCATTTGTCTTTTTCTTTTTCTTTTTAGAAGGACTAGGTGTATCGGTATTAATCCTCTGAGAGTCTTGTTCAATTCTTTTAGGATGACCTTCAGGATAAAGTGGTTCTTGGGTCATTCTACCTCCTCTAGTTACTACTCTAGCAGCAAAATCATTCATATTATTATTCATTTCGTCAAGCAATTCTTTTTGAGACTTAGCAACTTGTTCTAACTGACTTTGAACCATAGAGGCATGCTTTCCTACCCCTCTAACATCATTACTGATTCTAAATAACAAGTCACTCAAGCGAGCAATCATATCAAAATTATATTTCAATTGTTTCAGAACATGTGCATTGAAATGATCTTGCTTTATAATGTAGTTATCAAACTCATATAAGCATTGACTAGGATGTTTATTGTAAGGGATATCACCTTCATCAAACTTTAATAAAGAATTTACCTCTACCACCTGTGGAGGTGGTGGTGCGTCAAGGCCATGTATTTCTTCAATAGGTGGTAAATTCTTAACATCCTCAGCTTTAATACATTTTTCTTTCATAGATTTCTTTGCCTCTTGCATATCTTTGGGACTGAGAAATAAGATACCCCTCTTCTTCAGAGTGGGTTTAGGCGGTGGTTCAGGAAGAGTCCAATCATCATAATTCTTCAATATATTATTCAATAATTCCTCAGCTTGTTCAAAAGTTCGTTCCCTAAAAACACAACCAACACAACTATCTAGGAAGTCCCTAGATGCATCAGTTAGTCCATTATAGAAGATATCTAGTATTTCATTTTTCTTTAGAGGGTGATCAGGCAAAGCATTAAGAAATTGGAGAAGCCTCCCCCAGGCTTGTGGGAGACTCTCTTATTCAATTTGCACAAAGTTAAATATTTCCTATAAGGCAGCTTATTTCTTATGAGTAGGAAAATATTTTTCAGAGAAGTAGTAAATCATATCCTGGGGACTACGCACACAACCAGGAGCAAGAGTATTGTACCATGTCTTAGCATCACCCTTTAATGAGAACGGAAATAATTTGAGAATATAGTAGTAGCGAATCTTCTCATCATGAGCAAAGAGGGTGGTTATATCATTCGGCTTAGTAAGATGTGCCACTACAGTTTCCGTTTCATAGCCATGGAAAGGATCAGATTCAACCAAAGTAATTAACTCTGGGTCGACAAAGAATTCGTAATCCTTATCGGTAACAAAGATAGGTAAAGTAGAAAACTTAGGATCACATTTCATTCTAGCATTCAAAGTCTTTTCCTTATACTTGCGTAGCAATTTCTTAAGATCGTTTCTATCCTTACAAGAAAGGATTTCCCTAGTCGTCTCCTCATCCATAACATAACCTTCAGGTATCTTAGGCATTTCAAATCTAGGAGAGCCAGGTCTAATAGGTGTTTCATAATCATTAGTTTCAAGAGCTTCATCAGTTTCAGCAATCTCATCAGTTTCAGTAATTTCATTCTCCTTAGTTCTAGCAATTTGTTCATCAAGAAATTCACCTAGCGGCACATTATCATCAAGCATGGTACTAGCATCATCATAAGCATCATTCATAGAAGAAGTAGCATCATCAATAACTTGCGACATATCAGGATTACTAGCATGTGGTGGTGGTGTTGCAAACTTACTCATAACAGAAGGTGAATCAAGTGCAGAGCTAGATGGCAGTTCCTTACCTCCCCTCGTCTTAGAGGGAAAAATCTTGGTTTTTTGGACCCTTCAGATTCTTCATAGTGATCAACTGATATAAATCCCAAGTGACTCAACAAATATAGCTATGCTCCCCGGCAACGGCGCCAGAAAAAGATCTTGATAACCCACAAGTATAGGGGATCGCAATAGTTTTCGAGGGTAGAGTATTCAACCCAAATTTATAGATTCGACACAAGGGGAGCTAAAGAATATTTGAGAGTATTAGCAGCTGAGTTGTCAATTCAACTACACCTGGAGATTAAATATCTGCAGCAGAGTGATCAATAGCACAGTAGTATGATAGTTTGGATAGCAGTAGTAGTAGTAACGGTAACAGTAGCAGTGATAGCAATAGTTTTGTAGCAAGTGTAACATAGCAATAGCAATAGTAACTTAGCAAGAACAATATGTGGAAAACTCGTAGGCACTGGATCGGTGAACTCGTTGGATGATATTCATCATATAACAGTCATAACCTAGGGCGACACAGAACTAGCTCCAGTTCATAAATGTAATGTAAGCATGTATCTATTGTATACTAAAAGGAAAATACGGATCAAAAATAGACTTTTTTGCTAGAAAATCCCACGTTAATCAGTAAATACCGGCCCTTCATCTGGTGGACCATGATATATTAAGGTACTGTAGCCGTTTGATCTTTGTAACATGTAAACTCAAAGCAAATTACCCACCTTTGCCATCAAGCGTCAAACACATCTTCCCTGAAACATCTAGCCATTGATTTCGTGGAATTCAATCTGATTAGCGTACTAGAACTAGGTTAGAGAAACAAGGACTACGCTCGTTCCATAAATAGTCATACGTGCTTATGGAAAAGAACTTGCATGACATCTTTTGTCCTACCCACCCGTGGCAGCGGGGTTCATAAGGAAACTAAGGGATATTAAGGTCTCCTTTTAATTGAGAACCGGAACAAAGCATTAACACACGGTGAATACATGAACTCCTCAAACTACGGTCATCACCGAAAAGTATCCCAACTATTGTCACTCCGGGGTTTATGGATCATAACACGTAATAGGTGCGTATGACTAGCAAGATCGGATCAAGAACATAGATATAATGGTGATAACATAAACGGTTCAGTTCTGAAATCATGGCACTCGGGCCCTAGTAACAAGCATTAAGCATGTCAAAGTCATAGCAACATCAATCTCAGAACATAGTGGATACTAGGGATCAAGCCCTAACAAAACTAACTCGATTACATGATGAATCTCATCCAACTCCTCACCGACCAGCAAGCCTACGAAGGAATTACTCACTCCCGGTGGGGAGCATCATGGAATTGGCGATGTATAAGGGTTGATGATGACGAAGACCGAAGATTCCCCTCTCCGGAGCCCCAAACGGGCTCCAGATCTGGCCTCCCGATGAAGAACAGGAGGTGGCGGCGGCTCCGTATCGTAAAACGCGATGAAACTTTCTCTCTGATTTTTCTCTCCAAAAATAGGATTTTATAGCGTCGTAATTAGGGTCAGTGGGGCCTCGAGGTGGGCACAACCCACCAGGGCGCGCCCTGGTGTATCGTGCCCAGCCAGGGCTCCCCCTTTGGTGGTTCTTGGCTCCAGTATTTTTTTATTTACTGTAAAATAAATCTCCAAAAAGTTTTGTCCAGTTCCGAGAACTTTTATTTCTGCACAAAAAACAACACAATGGTAGTTCTGCTGAAAACAGCATCAGTCCGGGTTAGTTTCATTCAAATCATGCAAATTAGAGTCCAAAACAAGGGCAAAAGTGTGAGGAAAAGTAGATACGACGGAGACGTATCAGCCTCTTCATCAATCTTGCTGCCTCGATGATGATTTCTAAGTAGTTCCATTAGGACCTATGGGTCCATAATAGTATCTAGATGGATTTCTCTCTCTCTCCCTCTCTCTCTCTCTCTCTCTCTCTCTCTCTCTCTCTCTCTCTCTCTTTGATCCTCAATACAATGATCTCCTCTGAGATCAATCTGATGTAATTCTTGTGGTGTGTTTGTTGGGGTTCGATGAATTGTGGATTTATGATCAGATTATTCATTGAATTTATTTGAATCTCTTGAAGTTTCTTTGCTGTATAACTTTATAGCTATGTATGCTTTCTGATCTATGAGTTGCTTCTGGCCAAGATAGATGATTATTTCTTCAGAGGGAGTCGTGCATAGTAGTGGGTTCAATTTTGCGGTGATCTTGTCCAGTGAACAAAAGGACGAAGCACATATTGTATTGTTGCTACTAAGGATAAAATGATGGGGATTAATCTTATTGCTAGGTTTCTTTCTGTCTATATTATTTCATCTTGCTTACTACGTTACTCTGTTTCTTGCAAACTTAACTTTGAGATGCATGCTGAATAATGGTCTTGGGGTGGAATAATAGTAGTAGACGTCACTAAGTTTTATGGTCGACTTATCATGGATGTAATGCATGTATGAGATTATGCCATGAATGATCAAAGATATGAATTGCCGCTCTTTTGTCAATTGCTCAACATTAATTTGTTTGCTCAATAGTAATTTGTTACCATGCCACTACTTGCTTTCGAAAGAGATGGCACTAGTGAACCTATGACCCCTGAGTTTATTATCCATTAATACAAAAGCTCATACAATTTTCTCTTTTACTTTCTTGTCGTTTGCCCTATCACTATACATTTTCTTTTAATCTTGTAACTAACAAGAATAATGGGATTGACAACCTCCTTACCGCTGTTGGGTGCAAGCAATATTATTTATTTGTGTGCATGTACTGTTAACATTGTTAGCTTGGTGCCTCCGACTGGTTTGATAAACCTTGGTTCTTAAATGAGGGAAATACTTTCTGCTGTTGTGCTACATTACCTTTCCTCTTTGGGGAATGCAACAACTCCTACGGGGGTAGCGACTATGCTTTGGTCATATTGGTGCCGATGGTTGACCTATATCTTGAGGGCTCGTGGCGATGGTGAGGTCTTGGTGTCTGGTGCCCTTCGACGGCTCCTGAGGTTCCTTTGCCTTGCATAGTGCCCGGGTTCCCTCTATTTGTGATGCTGGACATGGTGTGGCCTAAAGGAGGTGCATGGGTTGTCTCGGCGGAACAATTACCCTTCAACATGGTTTGTGGCTCTCTTCATCGTGATGTTCCTAGGTAGTGGGATGCCCATCAATGGTGCTTGTGCCTTCCTAGCTCTTCAAGGTGTAGAGTGATCGTAGAGCAGCTGGCAACTTTCATTCTATGTCTTATCGGTGGCGAATCTCACTACTACAGAAATGCCTAGCAGTGGCGGGTGCAAAATGGGCATTAGTGGCGGGCTAGGGGCTCAGGCAAGCCCGCCACTAACCTACCGCCACTTCTAAAAGGCCATCAGTGGCGGACAGGTTGCCCGTCACTGCTAACCAATTAGCAGTGGCGGGCATGAAGTAGCACCCGCCACTACTAAATGGGTGCACCATCGCAAGGATGCACCATAGCAGATGCACCACTGGCGAGCACAGTGCTCTACCCGCCACTTCTAGCAATTTTCAAATTTTAAAAAAATGCATGTACTGTACCGTTATGCACACATTATAGTTCATGTAATATATATTGTTCACATCACATAAAGATAGCATATAGGCTGCCATCCAGCGCACAAATTTACATACATCATCATTGATGTACAAATTTACATAGGTTCACACAGATCATCGATGTTCTAAATTGACAAGAAAGAAAATAGGAAGAATGAAATGGCTGAATAGGGTAGACGTTGCTCCTCCCAGTAGCCTTCTACTCAACCATTGTTTCTTGATTGGATCTCACTCGCAAAAGAAAAAGAATAAGAAGCCATGAAGCCACTAAAGACCATGAAAACTAACTAATTAGGATCATTTTAAGGCAAGAAAAGGACATGGTACTTATATATAGCTATTAATTACCCAAATCATTGACACATACACATTCAATTATGGACTTGCCTATACTAGAATAGCAACAGCATACGTGTATTGCAAGAAGATGCTTGCAAATGGTTCAATTTTAAGGCGGATCGAAGCATGACCAAGGTGAGGTGGTTGTGGTTCATCTCTCTATGGCCTTGGCAGTGAGCTCCCTTGTCCTTGTTATGATCCTTCTCCTTCCTCACCTCCTTCTTTTTCTGGACACAGGGGAAGCAACAAAAATTTAAGATGAGAAATTGCTCAGGGAAAAAAGAAGAAATAGAGAAGGGGAGGAAGGACCCTTAAAATGTTGTGCAACAACATTCCAGCAAGTAGCAAACACAAAGTCTATGGGGAGTCCAATATGCATACATACACATTAGTTAGGAAAGGAAATTATAGGAACATCTATTAGGAATTGCAGAAAAAGACCAAGTTTCCTAATCAATATTTCAGTTAGGTAATCCTATGATACATTAGAATATGATGCGACAATAAGGTAGTGTAATCCATAACTATGACACATCAGAATATGCAGTAGCCCCCCAGGTCTTTAGTTTGGTACAAGATGAAGGCCAGGGGTAGAAATCAAAACTTAAAGGGCATGGCATCAAATTCCATCCTCAAGAAACAACGTGATGATTAAGTGCGTATGTTCCAGAAAAGCTACTCAACATGACATATTTATAAACAAAGAAGGTGGAAATTAGTTGAAGTGATGGTATTTGCCCGAAAGAAGGACTCGATCCAATGCATCAGCTCACAGCACGACTGCCTTACATATAAACTGTCCCAAGCCATCATCAACAAATCCATAACCTTGTAGTCTTTGGAATTCCGTTGATACGATGTCATTCGTCATCGCGTCTGTCGTAGCAAGTAAACAAACAAGCAACAAATGAGTGTGTATACCAGTGTGTATATTTGATCTAGAAGTGCTCTGAGAACTAACATATGTACTATAATTCTAAGATTGGTTAGTGCAACATAGAAAAAAATAGTATGTACAACATAGGGTAGCCACATATTTGAACCCCTTTCCTCATGATCTGAAATAAAATAAAAGTGCAACACCTTCAGAGCGAATGATTGTTAGTTATTGTCTGAACTTGGAATCAACTCATGTGCAATTGTGATAAGAGGCCGTACAAGCATGTAGTACAGTTAAAAACAAAGGAGTTTGTCTCAAATAAGCTAAGTATTTGGACTGCAAGACAAAGGTGCATACAACATCCAATTCTGGTAAAGAGAAATCTGAAAGAAGCATACACATGTTTAGTTGGCACTCATGCTCTGATCAAACTACTATCATTCAAATTCCGTCTTTCATTATTTATCTTATGAATTTTGCAAAATAGCTAGTCCGTGCAGTAGCACGGGTCGATGACTAGTGCTTACCTAAACAGAATCAATCACAAGGTTTTTGTTGTTATTGCTAGCACTGCTAGGCTACTAGCTATATGTGCTCATCCATCCGTCCATCCATCCATGGACCTAACGTTGTTGTATCTAAATACTAGAGTGCAACGACACAAGTGGAAGACCTCAAACTGCAGGGCACATGTATATATACACTCATCCATGGCAATATTGCAGTGCAACCGAGAGAAGAGGCAGATATGGGGAGGGGACGAGCTCACCATGCCATGGCAGAGAGCCCTTGGTTGCCTTGGAAGAAGAGGGAGGTGCACCCCTCCTGCTCCTCCTCCTTGAGTCGGCGCCTGATACTTGTGATCTGCGTTGGGTTTTCCATGAAGAGGAATGGGTTATTGCAGCACAAAGTGGGTAAGTATTTCCCTCAGTTATGAAACCAAGGTTTATCAAACCAATAGGAATATCAATCCTCAACCGTCTTCAGCGGCTGCACACAAATGAACAAACAACTTGCACCCAACGCGGGCAAGAGGGTTGTCAATCCCCTTGATCTCGTTATTTGCAAGCAAATGAGTTGTGCGGATAATTGTTGATAAATATAAATTGCAAAATAAAATAAAAAGTAAATAAAGGCAACAAGGTAATAGTAGTGTTTGTAAATATGTAAGTGAATAGACCCGGGTGGCCATAGTTTTCCCTAGCGGCATATCTCATGTAGGCAGCATACAGTGGGTAACAAATTACTGTTGGGCAATTGATAGAAAAGCGGATAGTTATGCGATTTTCACGGCAATGATCATGTGTATATAGGCATCACGTCCATAAACAAATAGACTAACTCCTGCATGCACCTATTACTATTACTCCACACATCGACCGCTATCCAGCATGCATCTAGAGTATTAAGTAAAACCGAGTAATGCATGGAGAACGATGACATCATGTAGACAAAGTAAACTCAAGCAATATGAATGAACCCCGTCGTGTTATCCTTAGTAGCAACAACACAAAGACGCATCTTGTCCTCTACTTTGTCACTGGGATATAGAAACTCGTCAGGTTGAACCTACCACAATGCACCACTCACACCGATGAAATATCAATCTACTTGGCCAAAGCACATCAATAGATCGGAGAGCATTACGAAGCTATAATGATCATGCAATTAAGAGAAAAAATATATCAGAGGTATCTCAAATACTTTTCATGAATAATCTGAACATAAACCCACAATTCATCGGATCCCAACAAACACACCGCACAATAGGATTACATCGGATAGATCAAAGCGAAGATGCGATGACCATTGTATTGAAGATCAAGAGATAGAGAGACTGCCATCTAGGTACTAGCTATGGACCCGTAGGTCTATTGTGAACTACTCACACATCATCATGAGGGCAGCAAGGTTGATGTAGAGGCCCTCCGTGATCGATCCTCCCTCCGGCAGGGTGCCGGAACGGAGCTCCAGATGACCTCGCGACGGAACAGAGACTTGCGGGGCTGAAAAAGGGTTTCGGGACTGCCTCTATTTTTTTTCAAATATTAGAGAATTTATAGGCCAGAGAGGGGTGTCGGGAGGCAGCCGAGGGGGCCACCACATATCAGGGCGCGACCCCCCCTAGGGCGCACCCTGATGTGTGGTGGGGCCCTCGTGCGCCTCCCGTCCTCCTTCTGAAGCTTCCCGGTGTTCTTTTGGTCTAGAAAAAATCATCAAAAATTTTCGTGGCAATTGGACTTCGTTTGGTAATGTAAACCTGAAAAGTCAAAAAAATTGCAAAAAACAGCAACTTGCACTGGGCACTTGGTCAATAGGTTAGTGCTCAAAAATATTATAAATTGGTAAATAAAGACCCAAAAAGTATCCTAGAATGATAATATATCAGCATGGAACAATAAAAAATTATAGATAAGTTGGAGACGTATCAAGCATCCCCAAGCTTAATTCCTGCTCGTCCTTGAGTAGGTAAATGATAAAAATAGAATTTTTGATGTGACATGCTATCCATTATGTAATCTTATGCATGTATGCTCATTGAGAAAAGATGAATCAACAAATATTAACATATCAATATTTAAAGTGTAAGAAACAAAATCATCAATCCTTAAAAGTATACGATCCTTAAGAAATGTTTACCCCCCATTCATCTTATTATATTAGCAAGACATGACTCCATCTTCACCACATTAATACAAATGTTAAGCACCATAGTGTCCAAGTCAGGCAATTGGATCGTACTTTTTCAATATGCATCAACTTTTTATTCTTCACGCAATACATGAGCGTGAGCCATTGGACATAGTATTTAGGTGGAATAGAGTATGGTGATAGATATCAAAGGGGTAAAAAGCGGAGAAGATAGTCTCACATCAACTAGGCGTACCAATGGGCTATGGAGATGCCCATCAATAGATGTCAATGCAAGGAGTAGGGATTGCCATGCAAATGATGCACTAGAGCTATAAGTGTATGAAAGCTCAAATGAAGCTAAGTGGGGTGTGCATCCAACTTGCTTGCTCGTGAAGACCTCGGGCATTTGAGGAAGCCCGTCATAGGAATATACAAGCCAAGTTTGTAATAATGAATAGGTAATTACCACTAGCATATGAAAGTGACATATCATGAGACTCTCTACATGAAGAGCATAGTGCCACTTTGAGGCACAAGTGTGGTAAAAGATAGTAGCAAAGTCCCTTCTCTCATTTTCTCTTTTTTTTTGAATGGTGGACTCATTTGGCCTCCCCCATCTTTATTTTTTGTTCGGGGTCTCATCTTGACTTGTGGGAGAATCATAGTCTCCATCATTCTTTCCTCATTGGGACAATGCTCTAATGATGATGATCATCACACTTTTATTTACTTACAACTCGATACGGAGAACTGATATGAAGATATGACTCTGTATGAATGCCTCTGGCAGTGTACCAGGATGTGCAATGATCTAGCGTGACATGTATTAAAAAATATGATGAACGGTGGCTTTGCCACAAATACTATGTCAGCTCTATATGATCATGCAAAGCAATATGATGATGAAGAAACTAGTCATGTGAAGTGACGATGAAATTTGCATGGCAATATATCTTGAAATGGCTATGGAAATGCCATGATAGTTAGGTATGGTGGCTGTTTTGAGGAAGATATAATAATGCTTATGTGCAACGGAGCATATCATGTCACGGGGTTTGGATGTACCGGCGAAAGCTGCACCGATCCTCGAGGTGAGAATGGGCAATGCACGGTACCGAAGAGGCTAGCAAATATGAGAAGGTGAGATTGCGTATGTCCATGGTTTCACATTAGTCATAAGGAACTCATATATTTATTTCAAAGTTTATTAGTTTTATCATAAATCAAAGTACTACTCGCATGCCCCTAGGGAAGAGGTTGGTAGGAGTGAACCATCACGCGCTTCCGACCCGAAACAACACTAGGATTTCAATGAGGAATGGAAATCCTCACACATCATCAACATGCCTCTTTAATTTTTAGATGAACAAAAAGGTCAACCTCTCTTAATAACGACACTTCTACGGATCAACAATTATGAACTCACACCTATTTCATATTACCACATCAATATCACCGACCCACAATTTCTCTATATGTGCTACATGATGGTTTTGATTATCACTCATTGAATACCTAATATTTTTGGACTAGTTTTATGACCCATGCAAATTACCATCACTATTTATTAATTCTCAAACAAATATAAGTGAAGAACGAGAGTGAAATCATTTCTATAAAATCTACACTCCATCGTGCTCAAAAAGATATAAGTGAAGTACTAGAGCAACTGCTAAGCTCAAAAGATATAAGTGAAGCACATAGAGTATTCTAACAAATTATGTTGAAGGTGTGTCTCTCTTAAATAGGTGTGTCCAGCAAGCAATGATTGTGGCAAACTTAAAGTAAATGCAAACAAAACTAAACGGCGCTCCAAGCAAAACTCATATCATGTGACGAATAAAAATATAGCTTCAAGTGACATACCGATGGATTGAGACGAAAGAGGGGATGCCTTCCGGGGCATCCCCAAGATTAGACGCTTGAGTATTCCTTAGAATATTACCTTGGGGTGACTTGGGCATCCCCAAGCTTAGGCTCTTGCTACTCCTTATTCCTTTGTCCATCATGATAACACCCAAAACTTGAAAACTTCAATCACACAAAACTCAACAAAACTTCATGAGATCCGTTAGTATAAGAAACATATTGCATACTTTAGGTACTGTTATAAATTGATTCTTGTTTCATACATGCATAATAGGTACTGTATTCTAACTTCTCCATGGCTTATACCACCCGATACAATCCATAGCATAATCAAAATAAGCAACTATGCAAGCAAAAACATAATATGTCTCAAACAGAACAGTCTGTAGTAATCTGTAGAGAACCTATACTTATGTAACTCTAAAAATTCCGAAAAATTAGGAAAACCTCGAAAATTTGTATAGAAACACTTTTTAAAAATTTCAGATAATTATCATGATCCAGTAAAAAACTAAAATTCCTGTACTGGAGTTAAAAGTTTCTGTTTTGTTTCAGCATCAATTCTACTCATCTTGTGAGTCATCCCAAAGGCTTTACTTGGCACAAACACTAATTTAAACACAAAAAACATAATAATTACAGAGGAAATAATCATTTTATATAAAATAAACAGAAATTTTAAAGCAAAAATTTAAAGATAACTATTGGGTTGCCACCCAACAAGCGCTATTGTTTTATGCCCCTAGCTAGGCATAATGCATTGTTTCAAGTATTGTAGTAGCCGCGGAAACGATCCGTCATGCTATACTCATATTCCCTTCTTTCAGCAGCAAGCTTTCTAATAGGTAGTAAAAAATAATTAAATGGACTAAACTTCACAACACAAGGGTCCGAGAGATCTATTTCAGGAGGAATAGGAGGCTCTGTTTAGGTTTCTCATAGGTGATCACTATTTCCTCATTGTAAAAATTTCGATGAAGGTATTTTCTTAATTCTCGCTCAAGCTCATAACCCAATCCAAGTTTTGGTATAGAAAATTTATCATTATGTTCAGAAATTTTATCAACTAGGACATTAGGTGGAACCTTGTTTCTAAGGTTTTCATCATAAGCAACATGGTCCGTGGATCTTAGTTTTCTTATACCTTCCAACTCATAAAGAATTCCTTCTATTGGTGGGCACTCACAATTAACCCTATAGTAAGCAAATATATCACTAGCCTCTTGCATTATATTGCCAAATTCTTGAACAAGAAATATAATGGCTAGGCACTTAGAGGGAGCTTCCTGAATATTAGAGAATTCTAGAAACAACCAATGTATGAAAGGATTCATATGGACAAATTGTCTTTCCAATTGTGCTATAAGCATAGATATAGCATCCGCATAACTTGTAGTTCTAATAACAATGGAACCAGCCATCAATGGTAATGATCCCGCACAAGTGAAAAAAATCTTGAATCACACTCTTGCCAATAATATTTTCACTACCTATACGAACTTTCTTTGTTTGCATAGTGGGTTCACTTTTAGAAGGATCGTCATCCGCAAGATTATCAAGTTTTTCCTTAGCAACTTCATCAAAATTTCTTTTAGCATTATTAGCACAAGGTGAAGTTGGATGTTCAAGGACTTCCTCACCAGCGGCGGAAACACCACTAATTTCAAAATCAGACATGGTAGCAACTTCAAGCAAGCAAAGGAGTAAACTAGTAACAACCAGAGATAAATATTTTTGTAATTTTGTTTTTTATGAGACAAGCTAAATATAACATCAAATAAAAATAATAACAAGTGAATGAAAATTTGTGTGAAGTTACTCGATAGTTGATGATAATATTCCCCGACAATGGCACCAGAAATCCTTCCTGATACTTGTGATCTGCGTTCGGTTTTCCGTGAAGAGGAACGGGTTATTGCAGCACAAAGTGGGTAAGTATTTCCCTCAGTTATGAAACCAAGGTTTATCGAACCAATAGGAATATCAATCCTCAACCGTCTTCAGCGGTTGCACACAAATGAACAAACAACTTGCACTCAACGCGGGCAAGAGGGTTGTCAATCCCCTTGATCTCGTTATTTGCAAGCAAATGAGTTGTGTAGATAATTGTTGATAAATATAAATTGCAAAATAAAATAAAAAGTAAATAAAGGCAGCAAGGTAATAGTAGCGTTTGTAAATATATAAGTAAATAGACCCGGGGGCCATAGTTTTCCCTAGCGGCACCTCTCATGTAGGCAGCATACGGTGGGTAACAAATTACTGTTGGGCAATTGATAGAAAAGCGGATAGTTATGCGATTTTCATGACAATGATCATGTGTATATAGGCATCACGTCCATAAACAAATAGGCCGACTCCTGCCTGCACATATTACTATTACTCCACTCATCGACCGCTATCCAGCATGCATCTAGAGTATTAAGTAAAACAGAGTAATGCATGGAGAACGACATGATGTAGACAAAGTAAACTCAAGCAATATGAATGAATCCCGTCGTGTTATCCTTAGTAGCAACAACACAAAGACGCATCTTGTCCCCTACTTTGTCACTGGGATATAGAAACTCGTCAAGTTGAACCTACCACAACGCATCACTCCCACCGATGAAATATCAATGTACTTGGCCAAAGCACATCAATAGATCGGAGAGCATTACGAAGCTATAATGATCATGCAATTAAGAGACAATATATATATCAAAGGTATCTCAAATACTTTTCATGAATAATCTGAACATAAACCCACAATTCATCGGATCCCAACAAACACACCGCACAATAGGATTACATCGGATAGATCAAAGCGAAGATGCGATGACCATTGTATTGAAGATCAAGAGATAGAGAGATTGCCATCTAGGTACTAGCTATGGACCCATAGGTCTGTGGTGAAGTACTCACACATCATCATGAGGGCAGCAAGGTTGATGTAGAGGCCCTCCGTGATCGATCCCCCTTCGGCAGGGTGCCGAAACGGAGCCCAGATGGCCTCGCGACGGAACGGAGACTTGCGGTGGCGGAAAAAGGGTTTCGGGACTGCCTCTAGGGTTTTTTCAATATTAGAGAATTTATAGGCCCGAGAGGAGCGTCGGGAGGCAGCCAAGGGGGCCACCACATATCAGGGCGCGACCCCCCTAGGGCACGCCCTGATGTGTGGTGGGGCCCTCGTGTGCCTCCCGGCCTCCTTCCGAAGCTTCCAGGTCTTCTTTTGGTCAAAAAAATCATCAAAAAGTTTCATGGCAATTGGACTTCGTTTGGTAATGTGAACCTGAAAAGTAAAAAAAATCAAAAAACAACAACTGGCACTGGGCACTGGGTCAATAGGTTAGTGCTCAAAAATATTATAAATTGGTAAATAAAGACCCAAAAAGTATCCTAGAATGATAATATATCAGCATGGAACAATCAAAAATTATAGATACGTTGGAGACGTATGAGCGCCCTCCTGCCATCGTCGTCGTCAACATGCCATTGTGACCTGCAACAAAGGGTAGTAAAAGAGGAGAAGGTGAGGTGAGGCGGGGAAGCTGGATCCCGGCGAGAAAGGAGGGGAAAACCTACCAGTGCCATGCCAGTGGCGGATCCGGCGAAATCTGGCCTGGCATTCGCCGGTTGCGGCGGATTCCGGCGAACAGCATGGGGAGGCGAAACCCTAGCCATGGGGCAGGGTGCAGACTGCGAGAGAGATGTGGATCTAGCCGGAAGGGCGGGAAGAGCGGACTGTGGGGAGCTCGGTGGAGTGCTACGCGCGACCGGAGCTTGCCAGAACCGGCCGTCGTGAGTGGTGGGTGGTGGTGGCGGCGAGGACAGTCACGGGAGAGAGAGAGAGAGAGAGAGAGGAGGTGACGAGAGGTTTGGGTGGGAGCTATGTCTCACTTTTTATTTTATTTTCTTTTGATGGATACATGGGCGTGAGCCATGTCATCAATCCATGGCACAATTGTTTGTGGCGGGTGATTCCTAATGCCCGCCACTACTAGTTGAGTAACCAGTGGCGGGTACATATTGCCGCCTGCTGATACGTCCATTTTGCATCATGATTTCCTACTGTTATTTATAATGTTTTTATGCATAATAATGCTTTAGGGAGTGATTCTAATGCCTTTTCTCTCATAATATGCAAGGTTTACACAAAGAGGGAGAATACCGGCAGCTGGAATTCTGGACCTGAAAAAGCACATCAGAGATACCTATTCTGCACATCTCCAAATAAGCTGAAACTTCACGGAGAATTATTTTGGAATAAAAAAAATACTTGAGCAAATAACTACCGGAGGGGGGCCACCTGGTGAGCACAAGACACCAGGGCGCGCCAGGCCCCCCAGGCACGCCTGATACGTCTCCAACGTATCTACTTTTCCAAACTCTTTTGCCCTTGTTTTGGACTCTAATTTGCATGATTTGAATGGAACTAACCCGGACTGACGCTGTTTTCAACAGAATTGCCTTGGTGTTATTTTTGTGTAGAAATAAAAGTTCTCGGATTGACCTAAAAATTTACGGAGAATATTTTTGGAATTAATAAAAAATACTGGCGAAAGAATCAACCGGAGAAGGTCCACCACCTGGCCACAAGCCAGCCCCCCCCCCTAGGGCGCGCCGCCCTGTCTTGTGGGCCCCCAAGAGCTCCTCCGACCTCGTTTCCAACTCTATATATTCCTATTCGTGGAGAAAAAAATCAGGGAGAAGTGTTCATCGCGTTTTACGATACGGAGCCGCCGCCACCTCCTGTTCTTCCTCGGGAGGGCAGATCTGGAGTCTGATTTGAGCTCCGGAGAGGGGAAATCGACGCCGTCGTCATCACCAACCATCCTTCATCACCAATTTCATGATGCTCTCCGCTGTTCGTGAGTAATTCCATCGTAGGCTTGCTGGACGGTGATGGGTTGGATGAGATTTACCATGTAATCGAGTTAGTTTTGTTAGGGTTTGATCCCTAGTATCCACTATGTTCTGAGATTGATGTTGCTATGACTTTGCTATGCTTAATGCTTGTCACTAGGGCCCGAGTGCCATGATTTCAGATATGAACCTATTATGTTTTCATGAATATATATGTGTTCTTGATCCTATCTTGCAAGTTATAGACACCTATTACGAGTTATGATCCGCATCCCCCAGGGTGACAATAACTGGGATTCTTTCCGGTGATTACCGTAGTTTGAGGAGTTCATGTATTCACTGAGTGCTAATGCTTTGGTCCGGTTCTCTATTAAAAGGAGGCCTTAATATCCCTTAGTTTCCATTAGGACCCCGCTGCCATGGGAGAGTAGGACAAAAGATGTCATGCAAGTTCTTTTCCATAAGCACGTATGACTATATATGGAATACATGCCTACATTACATTGATGAATTGGAGCTAGTTCTGTGTCACCCTAGGTTATAACCGTTGCATGATGAATGCCATCCGACATAATTATCCATCACCGATCCATTGCCTACGAGCTTTTCACATATTGATCTTCGCTAAGTTACTTTTCCGTTGCTACTGTTACAATCACTACAACACTGCTACTGTCGCTTTGCCATTGTTACCGCTACTTCCATACTACTTTGCTACTGAATACTTTGCTGCAGATACTAAGTCTTTCAGGTGTGGTTGAATTGACAACTCAGCTGCTAATACTCAAGAATATTCTTTGGCTCCCCTTGTGTCGAATCAATAAATTTGGGTTGAATACTCTACCCTCGAAAACTGTTGCGATCCCCTATACTTGTGGGTTATCAAGACCTTTTTCTGGCGCCGTTGCCGGGGAACATAGCTCTATTCTCTGAGTCACTTGGGATTTATATCTGTTGATCACTATGAAGAATTTGAAAGATGCGAAAACTAAGATCTACCCCTCAACTACGAGGACAGGTAAGGAACTGCCATCTAGCTCTGCACTTGAATCACCTTCTGTTATGAGTAAATTTGCGACACCACCACCTGCTATTGAATCTGATATGTCGCAAGTAATTGATGATGCTACCTCTGCTATGCATGATGCTTCTGATGATACTTTGGTTGATACTACTGTGCCACTGGGTGAATTTCTTGATGAACAAATTGCTAGAGTCAATGCTGCCACTGATGATATTTCTGAAACTGATGAAATTATTGAAACTGGACACTATGAGACACCTGCTAGACCCAGCTCTCCTGGATATGAATTGCCTAATATACCTAAGGGTTATGTTATGGAAGGAGAGGTAGCTATGGACTTTCTTGCTTGTAAGGATAGAGATGATCTTAAGAAATTGCTATGCAAGTGGAAAGAAAAATCTTTGAATGCTAGAATGCAATATGATCCCAAGTTTGCTACTTCACCTATCTTTGTTACTGATAAGGATTATGAATTCTTTGTCGATCCTGAGTTAATTACTTTGGTGAAATCTGATCCTTTCCATGGTTATGAATCTGAAACTGTTGTGGCACATCTTACTAAATTGAATGATATAGCCACCCTATTTACCCATGAGGAAAAAAATCGTTATTACTATATTCTTAAGTTGTTTCCTTTCTCATTAAAGGGTGATGCTAAGATATGGTTTAATTCTCTTGCTCCTGGCTGTGTGCGTAGTCCCCAGGATATGATATATTACTTCTCTGAAAAATATTTTCCTGCCCATAAGAAACAAGCTTCCTTGCAGGAAATATTTAACTTTGTGCAAATTGAAGAAGAGAGTCTCCCACAAGCTTGGGGGAGGCTTCTCCAGTTACTTAATGCTTTGCCTGATCACCCTCTCAAGAAAAATGAAATACTTGATATCTTTTATAATGGACTAACCGATGTTTCTAGGGACCACCTAGATAGTTGTGCTGGTTGTGTTTTCAGGGAACGAACTGTTGAACAAGCTGAACTACTATTGAATAATATATTGAGCAATGATAATGATTGACTATTCCCGAACCACCTCCAAAGCCAACTCCGAAGAAAAGAGGTATTCTATTTCTCAGTCCTGAAGATATGCAAGAGGCAAAGAAATCTATGAAAGAAAAAGGTATTAAAGCTGAAGATGTTAAGAATCTACCACCTATTGAAGAAATACATGGTCTTGATAACCCGACATAGGTAGTAGAGGTAAATTCTCTCCGTAGATTTGATGAAGGTGATACTCCTTATAATAAGTCTGCTAGCCAATGCTTGGATGAGTTTGATAACTTTATTGTTAAGCAAGAAAATTTCAATGCTTATGTTAGTAGACAATTGAAACATAATGCTTACATGCTTGATCGCTTGGGTGATTACATGAGTAGAACTGTCAATGATCTTAAGCATATTAGTAAACATGCTTCCATGGTAACTACTCAAGTAGAACAAGTACTTAAGGCGCAGAATGATTTGCTTAATGAGATGATTAGTAAGAACAATGATCATTCTGTTAGAGTTGTGACTAGAGGTGGTAGAATGACTCAGGAACCTTTGTATCCTGAGGGCCATCCTAAGAGAATTGAGCAAGATTCTCAGAGAGTTAATACCGATGCACCTGGTCATTCTAATAGAAGGAAAAAGAATGACGATAGGACTTTGCATGATGCTAGTGAGCCTGTTATAGATTCACATGAAAACCCAAATGATATTTCTATTTCTGATGCTGAGACACAATCTGGTAATGAACATGAGCCTAGTGATAATATTAATGATGATGTTCATGCTGATGCTCAACCTAGTAATGATAATGATGTGGAGATTGAACCTGTTGTTGATCTTGATAACCCACATCCTAAGAATAAAAGATATGATAAAAGAGACTTTGTTGCTAGGAAGCATGGTAGAGAAAGAGAACCTTGTGTTCAGAAACCCATGCCTTTTCCTCCTAAGACATCCAAGAAAAAGGATGATGAGGATTTTGAGCGCTTTGTTGAAATGCTTAGACCTGTCTTTTTGCGTATGCGCTTGACTGATATTCTGAAAATGTCTCCTTATGCCAAGTATATGAAAGATATTGTGACAAATAAAAGAAAGATACCAGAAGCTGAGATTTCCACCATGCTTGCTAATTATACTTTTATGGGTGGAATACCAAAGAAACTAGGAGATCCCGGGGTACCTACTATACCATGCTCTATTAAAGGAAATTATGTTAAAACTGCTTTATGTGACCTTGGAGCTGGTGTTAGTGTTATGCCTTTCTCTTTATATCGTAGACTTGATTTGAATAAGTTGACACCTACTGAAATCTCCTTGCAAATGGCTGATAAATCAACTGCTTTACCCATTGGTATTTGTGAGGATGTGCCTGTCATAGTTGCAAACGTTACTATCTTAACGGACTTTGTTATTCTTGATATTCCCGAGGACGACAGTATGTCGATCATCCTTGGTAGACCCTTTTTGAACACTGCAGGGGCTGTTATTGATTGCAACAAGGGCAATGTCACTTTTCATGTAAATGGTAATGAGCATACGGTACACTTTCCGAAGAAACAATCTCAAGTTCATAGTATCAACTCCATTGAGAAAATTTCAACGATTATTATTGGAGACTTTGAATTCCCTCTTCCTACTACCAAAAAGAAATATGATATACTTATTGTTGGGGACATGCATATCCCCATTGAGGTAACCTAGTGTTATTCGAAAATTCTCTGGTTCCGTGTCATTCGAAAAAAGTTTGTCAATAAGACTTGATCAACCTTATTGAGGGATTCTTTTTGATGAGCATGAGATGGATGAATTTAGAAAGCACAACCTTCTGCACCCAACTTTTACTTTATGTTATTTAGATTTAATAAAGTAAAAATGCTATTATTTTTCTGTTTTCTGTTTTATCCGTGCAATAGAAAAATGACCTGAAAATAAAAGTTCTCAGAATGCCCTGAAAATTTAGTATGATTTTTTCTGGAATATTTAAGAATTTTTGGCACTAAGAACACATCAGGGGCTGCACCAGTGGGCCACAAGCCTGCAGGGCGCGCCCACCCCCCCTGGGCACGCCCCTTGGCTTGTGGGTCCCACGTGGGCCCCCCTCACTTATTCTAGCACCCATCCACTTCGTCTTCCTCCAGAAAAAATCCCACCATTGCTCAAACCCGTGTTCTAGCTCATCTTGCTGCCATTTTCGATCTCCTTGCTCAAAGCTCCGTTTGCAAAACTGTTTTAGGGGATTGTTCATCGGTATGTGACTCCTCCAATGGTCCAATTAGTTTTTGTTCTAGTGCTTTATATATTGCAAATTTTTGCTGCTGTGGTGACCTTGTTCTTGAGCTTGCATGTCAAATTTGTATGGTCCCAAGTAGTGTTGATACATGATATAGCCTCTAGACACTTGTGGGAGTAGTTGCTATGAGTTTTGTTGAGTTTTGTTCACTTTTATTTGGAGTCACTAAAAATTTCAGAAATTTTTCAGAGAAAGAAAAATGTTAAGGAGAATGTACCAAGGTGGTTCCTCGAGCAAGAAGACCCCGAGACTCGCAATACGCGAGCCTGACTTTGAACCACCGAGGGAAGCTCAAGTGCGGCCTTGTGAATGGCCGTCGGATCCATTCATGGTCCATGCTGGATTCAAGGAAGAATTTTACGCGTACATACGCAATGCTGGCCTTGAAGATTTTGTTTCAGACCAATGCAAGCAATATTATCAACTCACTGATTCTTTCGTGCGGAGGTTTGAATTTTCATCCAGGCGTAATACGCATTCTGTTCTATTTAATCTTTATGATGAATCATATACCATGGACCTGGAAGATTTTAATGATGCTTGCAAAATTCCACAATGGGGCAGCCATAGTGATCCTCACAAAACTGAATATAATGATTTTCTTACCAGTATCACTGTGGGAGAAACTAGAAACATTACACAGGCTACCTTGGGGAGTATTCACTTTCCTGCTATACATTATTTTGCTCTCTTCATAGGTAGATGTATTAATGGTAAACATGATCATAGCCACCTTTGTGTACCTGATCTTAGTATTCTTAAGAGTGCGGTAATGGGAGATAGATGATATAACTTGGGGGCTATTATTGCTAGAAGGCTACATAAAAATGCTAAGGAAGGAGATTTCTATGGCGGAATTTATGCCACTCGGGTAGCTAATTATCTTGGGGTACCCATAAGGGGGAATGATATTGAGTTACCACCTGCTTTTCTTGATTATGAGGCTATGGTGCGCTACCAGTTTCTTGAGAGAAACGAACAACTCCTCATGTACCGACTAATTTTTGACAAACAGCGTGCTGTCCATATTACCCTTCCTGCTCCTGCCTTCTTTAACTTTCAGGAAAAACGGAGATACTTTATAACCAGAGAGGAGGCAAACGAGTACGAGAGAGAGGCGGAAGCCGTCCGCCTCCGTGCTGCAGCCGCTCAGGCAGTAGCTACCGCGGCCCAGTTTAACCCCAACTATGACTTTGGATACTATTCGGGCCAGCCGTGGCCCTAGACCAACTTAGGCCAAAAGCCTAAGCTTGGGGGAGTACGTATTTCTCACCGACATTACATTCATGTTCACACACTCATTCCAGTTGTCGGTGCTCATACTTTTTCATTGTACCATCCATGGTAGTTTATTTCTTCTTTTTTGCTTTCTTCTTGTGTGTTTAATTAACCTTGAGAAAATCCAAAAAAAATTAGTTCTAGCTTTACCTTCTAGTTTGTTTAGTTGTAGTATTAAAAGAAAACCCAAAAAGATTTCTCGTTCTTCTTTTGCTTGTTGGGAGCTTTCCCGTGTAAATAGTTTTCCTTTCTTCTTTGGGTCGTAAGGAGAAGACCACGATGACATGTTGAGTGGCTCTCATTTGCATTATTGTTTATCTTACATAGAGCCCATATTACCTTGTCTTCTCCTTTGAGTTATTGCTTGCAGATTCCAGCTTAGTCCAATGCACGTGCACTCTTATTATTATTCACATCGTTCGGTCGTGCAAGTGAAAGGCAATAATGACGACATATGATGAAGTGACTGAGATGGAGAAAAGCTGGTATGAACTCGGCCTATTTTGTTTTTGTAAATATGATTAGCTCATCGTTCTGGATTCAGCTCGTTATGGATTGAACATGTTTGCAATGACAATTAGAGATTATAGTTACTCATGCCATGCTTAATTAACTAAGAGTGTATAATGGTTTGTCTTGAGTGCCAACATGCATTTTAAAATGGTTGTGATGTAGTATGATAGAATGGTATCCTCCTCTGAATGATTCGAGTGGCTTGACTTGGCGCATGTTCACGCATGTAGTTGAAACAAAACCAACATAGCCTCCACGATGTTTATGTTCATGGTGATTTATATCCTACTCATGCTTGCATTCATTGTTGGTTAATCTCAAAGCATGTTTATGACTGTTGTCGCTCTCTAGTTGGTCACTTCCCAGTCTTTTGCTAGCCTTCGCTTGTACTAAGCGGGAACACTGCTTGTGCATCCATTTCCATAAACCCAAAGTTGTTCCATATGAGTCCACCATACCTACCTATATGCGGTATTTACCTGCTGTTCCAAGTAAATTTGCATGTGCCATACTCTAAACCTTCAAATAAATATCCCGTTTTGTATGCCCGAATCGCTCATGTAGTGACTAGGGGCTGTCAGTATCTTCCATGCTAGGTGGGTTATTCTCACGATATGTGTTGATTCACTATCATTCACGAGAAAGTGGCTGGTATTCGGGATGCCCAGTTCCATGCTCAAAAATCAAATCAAACATAATGAAACAAAACTCCCCCAGGATTGTTGTTTGTATGGACGGTACCCGTGGATTCGGCCCGCCGTGGAGTGTGATCGATTGGTGGAGGGGGAGTAAAAACTTTACTATTCTGTTTGGGAACCGCCTATAATGTATCTAGCATGGAAGATATCGAGATCTCTTAGTTGTTATGTTGACAATGAAAGCATACCACCCAAAATCATGATTCATCCCTGTTTTTAAAAGCTCGAGCTCTGGCACCTCTGTAAATCAATGCTTCCCTCTGCGAAGGGCCTATCTATTTTATTTACTGTTGAGTCATCCTTCTCTTATAAAGAGCACCAGTTAGAGAGCACCTCCGTCATTTGTATGCTTTGTTATTAATTGATATTGAGTATGAGTGTGACTGGATCTCTTTTACCACGAATTACAATGTCTAGTCAGTCCTTGTTCTTTAGAGGTGCTCTGCATTTATGTTTTGCGGTCTCAGAAAGGGCTAGCGAGATACCATTATATCATATTGTATCATGATTGTTTTGATAAAATTGTTGTCATCCGAGACATATTATTATTGCTCGCTAGTTGATTATGTCATTGATATCAGTAAATGTGAGACCTAAATGTTATTGTGAATATGGTTAGTCTATAATCTTTGCTGAAAACCTGAACATCAGTTAGACATATTTACAACAGCAAGATCAAACAGAGTTTGTAAAAGTTTTTCTTTATCACTTTCAGTTTATCAACTGAATTGCTTGAGGACAAGCAAAGGTTTAAGCTTGGGGGAGTTGATACGTCTCCAACATATCTACTTTTCCAAACTCTTTTGCCCTTGTTTTGGACTCTAATTTGCATGATTTGAATGGAACTAACCCGGACTGACGCTGTTTTCAGCAGAATTGCCTTGGTGTTATTTTTGTGCAGAAATAAAAGTTCTCGGATTGACCTGAAAATTTATGGAGAATATTTTTGGAATTAATAAAAAATACTAGCGAAAGAATCAACCGGAGAAGGTCCACCACCTGGCCACAAGCCAGGGGGGCACGCCCCCCCTAGGGCGCGCCCCCCTGTCTTGTGGGCCCCCAGGAGCTCCTCCGACCTCGTTTCCAACTCTATATATTCCTATTCGTGGAGAAAAAAATCAGGGAGAACAGTTCATCGCGTTTTACGATACGGAGCCGCCGCCACCTCCTGTTCTTCCTCGGGAGGGCAGATCGGGAGTCTGATTTGGGCTCTGGAGAGGGGAAATCGACGCCGTCGTCATCACCAACCATCCTTCAACACCAATTTCATGATGCTCTCCGCCATTCATCGGTAATTCCATCGTAGGTTTGCTGGACGGTGATGGGTTGGATGAGATTTACCATGTAATCGAGTTAGTTTTGTTAGGGTTTGATCCCTAGTATCCACTATGTTCTGAGATTGATGTTGCTATGACTTTGCTATGCTTAATGCTTGTCACTAGGGCCCGAGTGCCATGATTTCAGATCTGAACCTATTATGTTTTCATGAATATATATGTGTTCTTGATCCTATCTTGCAAGTTATAGACACCTATTACGAGTTATGATCCGCATCCCCCAGGATGACAATAACTGGGATTCTTTCCGGTGATTACCGTAGTTTGAGGAGTTCATGTATTCACTGAGTGCTAATGCTTTGGTCCGGTTCTCTATTAAAAGGAGGCCTTAATATCCCTTAGTTTCCATTAGGACCCCGCTGCCACGGGAGGGTAGGACAAAAGATGTCATGCAAGTTCTTTTCCATAAGCATGTATGACTATATATGGAATACATGCCTACATTACATTGATGAATTGGAGCTAGTTCTGTGTCACCCTAGGTTATAACCGTTGCATGATGAATGCCATCTGACATAATTATCCATCACTGATCCATTGCCTACGAGCTTTTCACATATTGATCTTCGCTAAGTTACTTTTCCGTTGCTACTGTTATAATCACTACAACACTGCTACTGTCACTTTGCCATTGTTACCGCTACTTCCATACTACTTCGCTACTGAATACTTTGCTGCAGATACTAAGTCTTTCAGGTGTGGTTGAATTGACAACTCAGCTGCTAATACTCAAGAATATTCTTTGGCTCCCCTTGTGTCGAATCAATAAATTTGGGTTGAATACTCTACCCTCGAAAACTGTTGCGATCCCCTATACTTGTGGGTTATCAGCGCCCTGGTGGGTTGTGCTCAGCACGGCCCACCTTCAGTGCCCATCTTCTGGTATTTAAGGTCTTTTTACCTAGAAAAAAATTGGGGAGGACTTTTGGGATGGAGCGCCGCCATCTCGAGGCGGAACTTGGGCAGAAGCACTTTTGCCCTCCGGCGGAGCGATTCCGCCGAGGGAACTTCCGTCCCGGAGGGGGAAATCGAAGCCATCGTCATCACCAACACCCCTCTCATCTTTGGGAGGCCAATCTTCATCGACATCTTCAACAGAACCATCTCCTCTCAAACCCTAGTTCATCTCTTGCGTTCAATATTTGTGCCGGAACCTCATATTGGTACATCGGGGTGACTAGTAGTGTTGATTACTATCTGTTTTATTTGGTGGAAGATTATATGTTCAGATCCATTATGCTATTCAACACCCCTCTGATCTTGAGCGTGAATATTATTTGTGAGTAGTTACCTTTGTTCTTGAGGTCACGGGAGAAGTTATGTTGCAAGTAATCATGTGAATTTGATATGTGTTCGATATTTTGATGATATGTATGTTGTGATTCCCTTAGTGGTGTCATGTGAACGTCGACTACATGACACTTCACCATCCTTGGGCCTAAGGGAATGCATTGTGGAGTAGTTATTAGATGATGGGTTGCTAGAGTGACAGAAGCTTAAACCCTAGTTTATGCGCTACTTCGTAAGGGGCTGATTTGGATCCAAACGTTTAATGCTATGGTTAGATTTTATCTTAATACTTTTCTCATAGTTGCGGATGCTTGCGAGGGGGTTAATCATAAGTGGGAGGTTTGTTCAAGTAAGAACAGCACCCAAGCACCGGTCCACCCACATATCAAATTATCAAAGTAGCGAACGCGAATCAAACCAACATGATAAAAGTGACTAGATGAAATTCCCGTGTACCCTCAAGAACACTTTGCCTATTAGTAGAGACTGTTCTGGCCTGTCCTTTGCCACAAAAGGATTGGGCTACGTTACTGCACTTTATTTAATGTTACCGTTACTTGCTTGTTACCAATTATCTTGCTATCAAACTATCCGTCACCTACAATTTCAGTGCTTGCAGAAATTACCTTGCTGAAAACTGCTTGTCATTTCCTTCTGCTCCTCGTTGGGTTCGACACTCTTACTTATCGAAAGGACTACGATTGACCCCCTATACTTGTGGGTCATCAAGACTCTTTTCTGGTGCCATTGCCGGGGAGTGAAGCGCTCTTGGTAAGTGGAAATCGGTAAGGAAAAACCTATACTACGTGCTGAAATTTATTGTCACTTGCTACTATGGAAAACAATCCTTCGAGGGGTTTGTTCGGGGTATCTTCACCTCGACCGGAACCACAATTAGTTGCCCCTCAACCTACTGCACCTACTGAAAATATTGGTTATGAAATTCCTGCGGGTATGGTAGAACAACTGCTAGCTAATCCATATTCAGAGACAGAACTGAGCATCCTGATATGCATCTAATACATGTGAATGAAGTTTGTGGATTATTTAAGCTTGCAGGTTTATCCAGAGATGAAGCTAAGAAGAAGGTTTTCCCTTTATCTTTGAAGGGAAAAGCATTGACATGGTGTAGGCTATGTGATGATATTGGATCATGGAACTGGAATCAATTGCAATTAGAATACCACCAAAAGTTTTATCCTATGCATCTAGTTCATCGTGATCGGACTTATATATACAATTTTTGGCCTCGTGAAGGAGAAATCATCGCTCTAGCTTGGGGGAGGCTTAAGTCAATGTTATATTCATGCCCCAATCATCATATCCCGAGAGAAATTATTATTCAAAAATTTTATGCTTGGCTTTCTCATAATGATCAATCCATGCTCGATACTTCTTGCACTGGTTCTTTTATGAAGAAGAATATTGAATTCAAGTGGGATCTCTTAGAAAGAATTAAACGGAACTTTGAAGATTGGGAACTCGACGAAGTTAATGAGTCAGGTATAAAGCTTAAGTTTGATTGTGTTAAATCTTTTATGAATACCGATGCTTTTCACAAGTTTAGCACTAAATATGGACTTGACTTTGAGCTAGTAGCCTCTTTCTGTGAATCATTTGCTACTCATGTTGATCTCCCTAAGGAGAAGTGATTTAAATATCACCCCCCTATTAAAGAAGAAATTAAAGAACCGGTAAAAGCTAAGGATGAAACCATCATTTACAATGTTGATCCAGTTGTGCCTACTGCTTATATTGAAAAACCACCTTTCCCTGTTAGGATAAAGGAACATCCTAAGGTATCAACTGTGGTTCGCAAAAGTAATATTAAAGCACCTAAGCTCTCTGAACAAATTAAAGTAGAACCTAGTGTTGCTATGGTTAAAGATCACTTGGTAGAAAATATTGATGGGCATGTTATTTACTTCTGTGATGAAGCTGCTAGAATTGCCAAACCCGATGAAAAAGATAAACATAGACCGGCAGTTGGCATGCATGTTGTCTCAGTTAAAATAGGAGATCATTGCTATCATGGTTTATGTGATTTGGCTGCTAGCGTGAGTGCTATACCTTTTACCTTATACCAAGAAATTATGAATGAAATAGCACCTGCTGAAATAGAAGACATTGATGTTACTATTAAACTTGCTAATAGAGACACCATCACACCACTTGGGATTGTTAGAGATGTTGAAGTCTTGTGTGGGAAAGTAAAATATCCTACTGATTTTCTAGTTCTTGGTGTTGGGGAACGTTGCATGGGAAACAAAAAAATTTCCTACGCACACGCAAGATCTATCCATGGTGATGAGCATCTACGAGAGGGAGAGTGGATCTACATACCCTTGTAGATCGCTAAGCGGGAAGCGTTAAGAAACGCGGTTGATGTAGTCGAACGTCTTCGCGATCCAAATCGCCGAGCGTCCCGCGATCCCATCACGATCCATCTCGCGATCCAATCTCGATCCGTCCCGCGATCCCATCACGATCCGTCTTGCGATCCAATCTCGATCCGTCCCGCGATCCCATCACGATCCGTCCCGCGATCAAATCATGAATCGTCTCGCGATCCTGATCACGGTCCTTCCGATCTAGCGCCGAATGGACGGCACCTCCGCGTTCAGCACACGTACAGCTCGATGACGATCTCCGCCTTCTTGATCCAGCAAGAGGGAGCAGAGACGTAGAAGAGTTCTCCAGCGGCGCGACGACGCGACGGCGATGGTGGTGGAACAATTCCGGCAGGGCTTCGCCTAAGCACCGCTGAAACTAGACTAGAGGAGAAACCGATCTAGATGAAGTAGAGGGAGCACGTGGCAATTAGGGTTAGCTCTTCCCTCTAAATCCTCTAGTATATATAGGAGGGAGGGAGGGAGGGGAGGAGGCAGCCTCAAACCCTCAAGGTTTGGCCGAAATTGGAGGTGGATGAGTCCTACTCCAATCCTATTAGGTAGGAAAATATCCCCATATCTACTCAAATCATCAGTGAAGGTAGGAAAATAATGATATCCACCGCACGCTACAACACTCATTGGACCGAATACATCAACATGTATCATTTCCAATAAGTCACTTGCCCACTCCATCATACCGAAAAACGGGGTCTTAGTCATCTTGCCCATGAGGCATGGTCCGCATGTCTCAACCGATTCGAAATCGAATGAGTCCAAAGATCCATCAGCATGGAGTTTCTTCATGCGTTTTACACCAATATGACATTTAGCGACAGTGCCACAAGTATGTGGTACTATCATTATTAACTTTGTATCTTTTGGCATCAATATTATGAACATGTGTATCACTACGATCAAGATTCAATAAACCATTCTCATTGGGTGCATGACCATTGAAGGTATTATTCATGTAAACAGAATAACCATTATTCTCTAACTTGAATGAATAACCATATTGCAATAAACATGATCTAATCACGTTCATGCTCAACGCAAACACCAAATAACATTTATTTAGGTTCATCACTAATCCTGAAGGTAGATAGAGCGTGCGATGGTGATCACATCAACCTTGGAAACACATCCAACACTCATCGTCACCTCACCCTTAGCTAGCCTCCGTTTATTCCGTAGATTTTATTTCGAGTTACTAACATTTAGCAACCGAACCGTTATCCAATACCCTAGTGCTACTAGGAGTACTAGCAAGGTACACACGTATATCAAATATACTTCTATCGACGTTGCCAGCCTTCTTATCTACCAAGTATCTAGGGTTGTTCCGCTTCAGCGACCGTTCTCCTCATAATAGAAGCACTTAGTCTCGGGTTTGGGTTCAACCTTGGGTTTCTTCACTGGAGCAGCAACTGACTTGCCATCCATGAAGTTTCCCTCCTAGCCCTTGCCCTTCTCGAAACTAGTGGTTTCACTAACCATCAACACTTGATGCTCCTTCTTGATTTCTACCTTCGCGGTGTCAAACATCGCGAATAGCTCAGGGATCATTATTTCTATCCCTGGCATTTTATAGTTTATCACGAGGCTCTAGTAGCTTAGTGACAGTGACTTGGAGAACTATATCAATCACTATCTTATCTGGAAGATCAACTCCCACTCGATTCAAGCGATTGTAGCACCCAGACAATCTGAGCACATGCTCACCGATTGAGCTATTCTCCTTCATCTTGCAGGCAAAGAATCTTGTTGGAGGTCTCATACCTCTCAACACGGGCACGAGCCTGAGATCCCAATTTCAGCTCTTAGAACATCTCATATGTTCCGTGACGCTCAAAACGTTTTGAAGCCTCAATTCTAAGCCGTAATGCATGACGCACTGAACTATCAAGTAGTCATCAGAACGTGCCTGTCAGATGTTCACAACATCTACAGACGACGCTTGAGGGGGTGGCGCACCGAGCGGTGCATTAAGGACATAAGCCTTCTGTGCAGCAATGAGGACAATCCTCAGATCACGGACCCAGTCCGCATTATTGCTACCATCATCTTTCAACTCTATTTCTCTAGGAACATATAAAAATTCAAGGGAGCTACAGCGCGAGCTAGTAATCTACAACATAATTTGCAAAGACATTTTGACTATGTTCATGATAATGAGTTTAGTTAATCATATTACTTAAAAACTCCCACTCAAATTGACATCCCTCCGGTCATTCGAGTGACACATGATCCAAATCCACCAACTCAAGTCCGATCATCACGTGAGTTGAGGTGGTTTCAATGGTGAACATCTTCATGTTGATCATATCTACTATATGACTCATGTTCGACCTTTCGGTCTCTTGTGTTCCGAGGCCATGTCTGTACATGCTAGGCTCGTCAAGTTTAACCCGAGTGTTCCGCACGTGCAACACTGGTTTGCACCCGTTGTATGTGAACGTAGAGTCTATCACACCCGATCATCACGTGGTGTCTCAAAACGACGAACTTTCGCAACGGTGCACACTCGGGGAGAACACAATTTTATCTTGAAATTTTAGTGAGGGATCACCTTATAATGCTACCGTCGTCCTAAGCAAAATAAGATGCATAAAAGGATTAACATCACATGCAAATCATAAGTGACATGATATGGCCATGAACTTGTGCTTTTGATCTCCATCTTCAAAGCACCGGCATGATCTCCATCGTCACCGGCATAACACCATGATCTCCATCATCTTGATCTCCATCAATGTGTCGCCATGAAGTTGTCGCGCCGACTGTTGCTTACACGACTATTGCTAACTCATAGCGATAAAGTAAATCAAAAACGGCGAAAATAATTAAAGACAACCCTATGGCTCCTGCCGGTTGCCGTACTCATCGACATGCAAGTCGTGATATTCTATACAATACATGATCATCTCATACATCACATATATCTCATCATGTAATTGGCCATATCACATCACAACATACCCTGCAAAAACAAGTTAGACGTCCTCTAATTGTTGTTGCAAGTTTTACGTGGCTGCTACGGGTATCTAGCAAGAACAATTCTTGCCTACGCAAAAACCACAACGGTGATTCAAAAATTGCTATTCAACCTTCTCAAGGACCGCCTTTGTCAAATCCGATCCGACTAAAGTGGGAGAAACAGACACCCGCCAGCCATCTTTATGCAACGAAGTTACATGTCAGTTGATGGAACCGGTCTCTCGTAAGCGTACGAGTAATGTTGGTCCGGGCCGCTTCATCCCACAATACCGCCGAATCAAGAAAAGACCAAGGGAGGAAGCAATCTGAATATCAACGCCCACAAACTCCTTTGTGTTCTACTCGAGATCTCATCTACACATAAACCTGGCTCTGATACCACTGTTGGGGAACGTTGCATGGGAAACAAAAAAATTTCCTACGCACACGCAAGATCTATCCATGGTGATGAGCATCTACGAGAGGGAGAGTGGATCTACATACCCTTGTAGATCGCTAAGCGGGAAGCGTTAAGAAACGCGGTTGATGTAGTCGAACGTCTTCGCGATCCAAATCGCCGAGCGTCCCGCGATCCCATCACGATCCATCTCGCGATCCAATCTCGATCCGTCCCGCGATCCCATCACGATCCGTCTCGCGATCCAATCTCGATCCATCCCGCGATCCCATCACGATCCGTCCCGCGATCAAATCACGAATCGTCTCGCGATCCTGATCACAGTCCTTCCGATCTAGCGCCGAACGGACGGCACCTCCGCGTTCAGCACACGTACAGCTCGATGACGATCTCCGCCTTCTTGATCCAGCAAGAGGGAGCAGAGAGGTAGAAGAGTTCTCCGGTGGTGCGACGGCGATGGTGGTGGAACAATTCCGGCAGGGCTTCGCCTAAGCACCGCTGAAACTAGACTAGAGGAGAAACCGATCTAGATGAAGTAGAGGGAGCACGTGGCAATTAGGGTTAGCTCTTCCCTCTAAATCCTCTAGTATATATAGGAGGGAGGGAGGGGAGGAGGCAGCCTCAAACACTCAAGGTTTGGCCGAAATTGGAGGTGGAGGAGTCCTACTCCAATCCTATTAGGAGTAGGATTCCTCCTCTCCACTTGGAAACCCTTTCCACCTTTCCTCCTTTGGATTTTTTCCACCCAAAGCCACATGGGCCTTAGTGGGGGAGTTAGGCCAGCCCACTAGGGGCTTGTTTGACTCCTCCCACAGCCCATGAGGTCCTTTGGGTCGAGACACCCCTCCCGATGGTCCCCGGTACCCCTCCCGGCACTCCCGGTACACTACCGAAATACCCGAAACTTTTCCGGTGACCAAAACCGGACTTCCTATATATCAATCTTTACCTCCGGACCATTCCGGAGCTCCTCGTGACGTCCAGGATCTCATCCGGGACTCCGAACAACCTTCGGTCACCACCATACATAACTCTACTATACCGAAACGACACCGAACCTTAAGTGTGCAGACCCTGCGGGTTCGAGAACTATGTAGACATGACCGAGACACCTCTACGGTCAATAACCAATAGCGGGACCTGGATGCCCATATTGGTTCCTACATATTCTACGAAGATCTTTATCGGTTGAACCTCTATGTCAAGGATTCAGTTAATCCCGTATGCTGTTCCCTTTGTTCTTCGGTATGTTACTTTGCCCGAGATTCGATCGTCGGTATCTCTATACCTAGTTCAATCTCGTTACCGACAAGTCTCTTTACTCGTTCTGTAATACAAGATCCCGTGGCTAACACTTAGTCACATTGCTTGCAAGGCTTATTGTGATGTTGTATTATCGAGTGGGCCCTGAGATACCTCTCCGTCACACGGAGTAACAAATCCCAGTCTTGATCTATGCCCACTCAACAAACACCCTCGGAGATACCTGTAGAGCATCTTTATAGTCACCCAGTTACATTGTGACGTTTGATACACACAAGGTATTCCTCCGGTGTCAGTGAGTTGCATGATCTCATGGTCATAGGAACATATACTTGACATGCAGAAAACTATAGCAATAAACTGACACGATCATATGCTATGTTTATAGTTTGGGTCTTGTCCACCACATCATTCTCCTAATGATGTGATCCCATTACCAAATGACATCTCATGTCTATGGCCAGGAAACCTTGACCATCTTTGATCAATGAACTAGTTAACTAGAGGAATACTAGGGACACAGTGTTGTCTATGTACCCACACATGTATTTGAGTTTCCAATCAATACAATTATAGCATGGATAATAAACGATTATCATGAACAAGGAAATATGATAATAACTAAATTATTATTGCCTCTAGGGCATATTTCCAACACTTGGTTCCCCACAAGATGACTTTTGTCCCATTATCTTTGGTAGACCTTTCTTGAACACCGTTAATGCTATGATAGACTGTCAGAAACAAACTATCGGTGTTAGTTTTGGTGATGTGTCTCATGAGTTTAATTTTTCCAAGTTTAGTAGACAACCATGTGATAAAGAATTATCTAGTAAGGATGAAATAATTGGTCTTGCTTCTATTGCCGTACCTCCTACCGATCCACTAGAACAATATTTGCTAGACCATGAAAATGATATGCACTTGCATGGAAGAAATGAAATAGATAAAATTTTCTTTGAACAACAACCTCTCCTAAAACACAGTTTGCATATTGAAACTCTAGGAGGTCCTCCTCCACCTAAAGTTGATCCTGTGTTTGAATTAAAGCAATTGCCTGACACTTTGAAGTATGCTTATCTTGATGAGAAAAAGATATATCCTGTTATTATTAGTGCTAACCTTTCAGAACATGAAGAAGAAAGATTATTAAAAATTCTGAGGAAGCACCAGGCTGCTATTGGATATACTCTTGATGATCTTAAGGGCATTAGTCCCACTCTATGTCAGCACAAGATTAATATGGAACCTGATGCCAATCCCGTTGTTGATCACCAACGGCGATTGAATCCTAAGATGAAAGAAGTGGTAAGAACTGAAATATTAAAGCTTCTTAAAGCAGGTATAATCTATCCCATAGTTGATAGTAGATGGGTAAGTCCCGTTCATTGTGTCCCTAAGAAAGGAGGTATTACTGTTGTTTCTAATGATAAAAATGAATTTATCCCGCAAAGAATTGTCACTGGCTATAGAATGGTAATTGATTTTAGAAAATTAAATAAAGCTACTAGAAAAGATCATTACCCTCTGCCTTTCATTGATCAGATGCTAGAAAGATTATCTAAGCACACACACTTTTGTTTTCTGGATGGATATTCTGGTTTCTCTCAAATACCTGTATCACAATCTGACCAAGAGAAAACCACCTTTACTTGTCCTTTTGGAACCTATGCTTATAGACGTATGCCTTTTGGTTTATGCAATGCACCTGCTACCTTTCAAAGATGTATGACTGCTATATTCTCTGATTTTTGTGAAAAGATTGTGGAGGTTTTCATGGATGATTGTTCCGTTTACGGAACTTCTTTTGATGATTGCTTAAGCAACCTTGATCGAGTTTTGCAGAGATGTGAATAAACTAATCTCATCTTGAATTGGGAGAAGTGCCACTTTATGGTTAATGAAGGTATTGTCTTGGGGCACAAGATATCTGAACGAGGTATTGAGGTGGATAAAGCTAAAGTTGATGCAATTGAGAAAATGCCATGTCCTAAAGATATTAAAGGTATTCGGAGTTTCCTTGGTCATGCTGGTTTCTATAGGAGGTTCATTAAAGACTTCTCTAAAATTTCTAGGCCTCTTACTAATCTTTTTACAAAAGGATATTCCATTTGTTTTTGATGATGATTGTGTAGAAGCCTTTGAAACACTCAAGAAAGCCTTAACTTCTGCACCTATCGTTCAACCACCTGATTAGAACTTGCCTTTTGAAATCATGTGTGATGCTAGTGATTATGCTATTGGTGATGTTCTAGGACAAAGAGTTGATAAGAAGTTAAATGTTATCCATTATGCTAGCAAAACTCTAGACAGTGCCCAAAGAAACTATGCTACTACTGAAAAAGAATTTTTAGCAGTTGTGTTTGCTTGTGATAAATTTAGATCCTACATTGTTGATTCCAAAGTTATTGTTCACACTGATCATGCTGCTATAAAATATCTTATGGAAAAGAAAGATGCTAAACCTAGACTCATTAGGTGGGTTCTCTTGCTTCAAGAATTTGATTTACATATCATTGATAGGAAGGGAGGTGAGAACCCCGTAGCTGATAACTTGTCTAGGTTAGAAAATATTCTTGATGACCCACTACCTATTGATGATAGTTTTCCCGATGAACATTTAGCTGCAATAAATGTTTCTCAAAACACTCCTTGGTATGCTGATTATGCTAACTACATTGTCGCTAAATATATACCACCTAGTTTCACATACCAACAAAAGAAAATATTCTTCTATGATTTAAGACATTACTTCTGGGATGACCCACATCTTTATAAAGAAGGAGTAGATGGTATTATTAGACGTTGTGTACCTGAGCATGAACAGGAACAAAACCTATGGAAATGTCATTCAGAAGATTATGGAGGACATCATGCGGGAGATAGAACTGCTCACAAGGTATTGCAATCTGGTTTTTATTGGCCTACTCTCTTCAAGGACGCCCGTAAGTTTGTCTTGTCTTGTGATGAAAGTCAAAGAATTGGTAATATCGATAAGCGTCAGGAAATGCCTATGAACTATTCACTTGTTGTTGAACCATTTGATGTTTGGGGTTTTGATTATATGGGACCTTTTCCTTCCTCTAATGGGTACACTCATATTTTGGTTGCTGTTGATTATGTTACTAAGTGGGTAGAAGCTATTCCAACTAGTAGTGCTGATCATAACACCTCCATTAAAATGCTTAAAGAAGTTATCTTCCCAAGGTTTGGAGTCCCTAGATATTTAATGACTGATGGCGGTTCACACTTCATTCATGGTGCTTTCCGTAAGATGCTTTCTAAATATGATGTTAACCATAGAATTGCATCACCCTATCATCCTCAATCTAGTGGTCAAGTTGAACTTAGCAATAGAGAAATAAAATTAATATTACAAAAAACTGTCAATAGGTCTCGAAAGAATTGGTCTAAGAAACTAGATGATGCACTTTGGGCCTATAGAATAGCTTATAAAAATCCTATGGGTATGTCTCCATACAAAATGGTATACGGAAAAGCTTGTCATTTGCCTCTAGAGTTAGAACATAAAGCATTTTGGGCAATTAAAGAACTCAATTATGATTTCAAACTTGCCGGTGAGAAGAGGTTATTTGATATTAGCTCACTAGATGAATGGAGAACCCAAGCTTTGCCAAACTGTTCATAGAAAAAGAAAAAAGATGGCATGACAAAAGAATCCAAAAGCGGGAATTCAAAGTTGGAGAATATGTTCTTTTGTACAACTCTCGTTTGAGATTTTTTGCAGGCAAGCTTCTTTCCAAATGGGAAGGACCATATGTTATCAAAGAGGTTTATCGTTCTGGAGCTATCAAGATTAATAATGTCGAAGGTACTAACTCGAAGGTGGTCAATGGACAAAGGATTAAACACTATATCTCTGGTACGCCTATTAATGTTGAAAGCAATGTTATCCAAACCATGCCACCGGAGGAACACATAAAAGAAACCTTCCGGAACACTCTAGAATTCTGAAAAAAGGAGGTACGTGATACGGTAAGTAAACGGACTCCGAAAAATCCGCAAAAATATTTTCTGTCAGTTTTGGAATATTAAAAAAAATAGGAAAATTAGAAATAAACAGGAAAGCAACCGAGGTGAGCACGATACACCAAGGCGCGTCCTGGTGGGTTGTGCCCACCTCAAACACCTTCCCGACTCCGTTTTCCTACCATATTCTTGCTTCCCAAGATAAAAAATTCTTTATATATACCCCCGATTGTTTTGACCACTGCATCGCAGAAAAATTCTCTATTCTTGTTTCGTGCTGTTTTCTCGTCAGATTTAGATCTCCATGGCTCCACCAAGCTCCTCCAAGGACAAGTTCTTTGAGAAGGTCATCAACCCGTACTTGCCGGAGGTGATGATGCACCCTCAAACCATTAAGATGCATGAGGGGGTGCTCTACATCCGCGATGTTCAGGGACCCAAGAGGACGGGAAGCATGGATTCTAGGCTCGAGGCGGTGGAACAAGACATCTTCAAGTGCCAAAAGATGGTGGAGCGTGGACTTAGTGCCAATCACTCCATGATCACGGAATTCACCCGTGATCAGATGGTGGATAGCCGGTCTATGAAGGACATCGTCTTCACTTTCAACGAGCAAATCAATTTTCTGCAAAGTCAAATCTATGATCTTCAAAACCAAGTTTTTGAGTATGAAGCAAGATTTAAAAGTATGAGTTTAGCTGCCAGTTGCAGGACTCAGGGGACTCGTGCGTCAACTTTTGAAGGTGAGCCCTTGCCCTGGAAGCTGGATGACAAACCTACCACTTCATCACCGTCACATTCATCATCTTCACCACCAAAGGAGACTTGAGTACACGGGTATGAGCACTCCCCTTGGCTTGAGCCAAGCTTGGGGGAGGTGCCCCGGTATCGTATCACTATCACTTTTATTTACCTTTACCTATTTTCGTTTGATCCTTAGCTCTTTCGTGATTTAGTAGAATAAAAGTTTAGTATGATCTATTTTCGAGTGTTATTTTCGTTATCTATCTATCTTTGTAATCGAGTGAGAGTTATATAATAAAGTTTAGTTTGAGCTTTTGCTTCTTTACTTTCTTGTTCCAATCAAAATAGAAAGGAAATAAATGAAAAGAATCATATGCTAATCTTATGGTAAGTAATGACATCACATAAGGAAAAGTATAAGTGGTAAAATTTATTGGAGATTGACAAACATAGCATTGGTCAATGATGCAATTCATGACAGAATTAATAAGGGAAGGGAAGATTCACTTGCAACTACACTATCTTGGACATCTTTTATGATTGTGAGCTCCCATTAAACATTATATGTCAGAATTGTTGACGTTGGACAAGGAAGACATCGTAATAATTTATGTTTGTTCATATTCACATAGAAGTTATATTGTCACAGATCCTTCAACATGTGGTGCTTGCTCAATATCTTTGCTAGCCAAAAATTCCGCACTAAGTAGAGATACTACTTGTGCATCCAAAAACCCTAAACCCAAACTCATGTTTTGAGAGTCCACCTGTAACAGCCCAAGAGCACCCCTTGCCTTATTTGTAATATTAGTCTTGTATGAACCTTCCAAGTTTGCCCTCATGTGGTTGAGTAGAAATAATTTGTGCTTCATGACTTTCATCATTCATCATGGCATCATGGCATCATCACATAAATTATGTTGCATCATATGCTTGTGCTTGTTGTGAGTGTGTGTTTTGTGGTGTGGTGTGTGAGAGGTACATGTGTTGTCTTGGTAGAAAAACCCCTCCACAATTTCTATAGAAACTATGCCCAACTCTCTCTCTTTTCAATTTTGCAACATGTGGAATTTTTTTGCTTGCTATTTAAATTCTTTAAAAATGTTGAACTTCTTTTAAATATCCTGTTAAGATTTGTTAGTCTACTCTCAATCATGTTTTATGCATTGTCTTTTTCAAATCTGTGCAAACCGGTTCCAATAATAATTGTTTGTGATTTAAATTGTTTGCTCTAAAAATACCAAAACTATTTTTATTAAATAGAGCACATTTTTGTGAGTTTAACTGTACTTTTATTTCATGCCCCAACATCTCTCTATTTTCTCTGTGAAATTTGCAAGATGTAGGTTTTATTAAAAAGAAAAGGCCTCTTTTCGGGAGAGAGAGAGGTTTCAGCCTCTCCTGGACCTCCTTCCTCCCCCTGGCCCAGCAGCAGCCCAGCCGAGCCCCTCCACGCGAGCATCTTCGTTCTCCTGTACGGCTTCCATCCAGAGAGCCACCTCGACCACCTCCGCGATTTGACGGCCGGAGCTCGTCCGAGCGTCCTATAAAAGGTATCCCAGCCCTAGACCAGACCTCTCTTGACCAATTTCTCCCCTCTCCTCTGCCCGCCGCCGCTCAGGCAAGTCTCCTCGCGCCACGCCGTCGTCGCGCCCACCATGCTCCGGCTGAGCACGAGCTCGAGCTCGGGGTGACCTCCACGTTGCGTGTCCGACGCTCTGGTGCCGCGGGAAGGGAGTCCCCGCTGCACCTCTTCTTCCTCGACGCCCAAGGGAGCGCCAAGGACCAGATCGACGCCGTTCTCAACCTCCTCTTCTTCATTCTTCTCGGACCAGTGCAGCTCCAGGTTTTCGCCGACCCTCACGACGTCTCCATCGCGTATCCGGCCACCCCTTCATGTCCTAGGTATACTAGGTATACCCCTCTCCCTTTATACCAAATCCCTCGCACTCTAATGCCCCGTACGCGTAGCCATCTTCATGACAAGATCGTGTCCTCCGTGCTCCGGCAATAGTTGCAGTGTATGCGTACAAGTTTTGCACTTGTGTTCTTGCTCCCCGCGCGCGCCCGTGCACGCATAGCTGGCTCCCTTGCGCCATGGGCACCTAATCCTAATTCCTCAGGCCCGCCGCTACACCATGGCCTCGGGCATCGCTGTGTTTGCTCGCTGGAAAACGGCATGGTAGAGCATGCCCGTGCGCCATGAAGAAGAAAGGCTCAGCCTTTTGGTTCAAAATTAGCCAGCGCCTTTCTTTGCACAACCACAAAGCTAGCTGAGTTGGTTAAACCACCTCGCCCACATCCAAGAGGTCCTGTGTTCAAATCCCACTCACCATCCTTTTTGGTTTATTTTTATTTCGAGCACAATCAAGGCCCGGCCTTTGATTCATTTCAAATAAGTTGCGCCTTGTATTTTTGCAAGCCAATGGTAGTAGTGCAGTGCTTGCACCACACACCCATATCCAGGAGTACCTTGGTTCGAAACCTAGTGGCCACCAATTTTGTTTGTTTTGATTTGATGTTTTCCTGTGTTTTGCACACACATATCAGAGAGGCCCTCCTTTTGTTCAACATACAACAGCAGCAGCGTAATGGTCATCACTTTGTGCTCAGACTAGGAGGTCTTGGGTTCGATCCCAAGCCCCTCCTCTTTTCTGCTTCTTTGCCAAATCTGGCATATGACTAGGTTTACTATGTGAGCAGTTTTGCACTTTGTGTGTTTGTGGTCTTTTCTTAATAGAGATACATGAATTTGGGGTAGAAAAATCCAACTAATTCATTAGTGACATTGGTTTTATCATTTGAGCAAGTTTGCAAAAAGGTTATTTTGTGATAATGTGGTTTTTTGTCTTTTTCACATGATTTAATTCGTGCATCATATGATAAACTTGTCAACATAAAATATGTTCATTTGGGTGTGCACTAGGCCCTGGTATTTTTCCTTGCCATGATCAACTTGTGGTTTAGTGGGTTTCTAGCTGTAAACATGCTAAGAAAATATTACTGTTTTCATTGCTCAAATATTTCTAAGTGTTAGAACTGTTATTTTCTTCCCATGTTGTGTTGATGATTCCCATGGATATAGTGTTCCTTTGGAGTTGGTCCAATGCCATGAATTGTTGTGCTTGTCAACCTCTGTCTTTGGTGCCTTCACCTTGCCAAAGAGATTTTGCTTCTTAGAGTTATTTGCTGTCAAAGGTGCTATGGTGTTATAAACTGCTGCTATTCTCTTAGTGAAATTTGACCAAGTCTGAGAATCTGTAGTTATTTTCATGCCATGTTTAGGGGATGCTACCAAGTGATCTGTGATGTTTTAGCTCATGCTCAGTGCTAGTGTTTTGTAGTAGTTGTTGCCCTCTACTACCCTGTTAATTTTCATGCCATGAAAGTTGTTGTAGCATATATAACAGTTGCTGTCAAGATGCTATCATGTTAACTCAGATTCTGTAAAACTGGAATTTTCACTAAGTCCCTAAAAACTGATTCAACATGCCATCTTGTGAGCATATTTTCCATTGATCTACGCTTCCTTTCATGTTGCTGTAGATAGATGAATGGTTAAGCTGTATACTTCATGCCCATGCCTTGGTTGTGTTTTGAAACTTGATGTAGCTCTGGCTATGTGTGTTACAAGATGACATGTTGCTGTTTGTGGACAGATTGTGTGTAGAATTGTTTTGTGACTTGTGGGAGCTATACTCCATTGTTTTGCTTGATCTTTAGCTCTATTCTTGCTAGATTTTCATTTCCTATCTAGTGGCATCCTTGGATTACCAAGGAATAGCCCATGGCCTTCCTCATCTTGTGTTTTGTCTTCATTAACGTTCGTACCTTGTCGGGAGTGTACCGTGAGCTACGTTACTCCGTTTGCAACGTTCTACATATGCATTTGCATCGATTTTGCATGAAGCATTCATATTTTCCATGATCATGCATGTTCAAATAACTAAACACCAGGTTCTGTCCAGAATACTAAAGAACTTAATAAATGCATGAGAAACATGACTAGTTTAGGGTTGCCATGTTAAATACTTCAAATGGATCATGCATCATCTTGTTTGTGCATTGCACCTTGTTTGTATGTTTATTTGGTGCTGTTTCTCTTTGGGTAGACGCGAGTGTTGAGCCTGAGTACGAGGATCCAGGGGAGTACAACTAGGAGGACCCAGCTCTTTGTCCCTCTGAAGACCCAACATGCAAGATGATCATACCTGGATCCCGACACTATTTTTGCCTTGCTAGTTGTCTCGCTTTTGCCGTTATGTTTTCCGTTACCTACCACTTAAACTGTCAGCCTCGTAAATTGCCATGAAAGCCTCTAACCCCTCCACTACCTAGCAAACATTGATTGGCTATGTTACCGCTGCTCAGCCCTTATCTTATAGCATTGCTAGTTGCAGGTGCAAGCTTTCCATGTGTCAACATGGATATTTTGGTTATATCACTCTATTTACTGTTATTTAAATTAATGCACATATATATCTGGCAACGGCGGAAGGCTTGGCCTTTTGCTTGGTGATTTGTTCCGCTTTTGCCGCATTAGTTCCGAGTACCGATGTTATATTCCATATTTTGCGCTCCTAACATGCTCGGGGTTGTTATGGGGACCCCCTTGACCATTCGTCTTAGATTAAAGCTTGTCTGGCAAGACCCAACTTTGGTACTATATTTGCTAAACAACCTAATAAAATTGCATAGGGCTTAGCTACCCCGTGGATTAATCAACAACCCGGGCCAGTGCTCCTCATGAGTGTTGGTCCAAAATGGCAGTAGCCGGGGCCACCAACGGGTGTGCCAGCCGGAAACTTAGCAAATCCGTCGTGTCCTGAGAACGAGATACGCGGCTCCTATTGGGTTCGTCGACACGTCGGGCGGTCTTGCTGGACTTGTTTTACCTTTCTCGAATGTCTTGCGCGAGGAATTCCGATTTTCTTCGGGCTATCTCGAGGTTGCGGTTTTCCAGTGGAATTGCCTAGGAAATCACGGGATTCGTGGTCGAGGTTATTCCCGCGGCGTGTGGTTAGTTTGTGATGGATGAGTTGGAGCACCCCTGCAGGGTTAAATCTTTCGAAAAGCCGTGCCCGCGGTTACGTGGCAACTTGGAAATTTGTTTAACACCCGGTAATAGTTAACTTGAAGTAAACTCAAATAAAATACACCAACTATGTGCGTAACCGTGACTGTCTCTGCTCGTGAACATGAACCGAGAGAGAACACGGTGGGGTTATGATTGACGTAAGTAGGTGTTCAGGATCACTTAGTGATCATGCTAGTTCACGACCGTCATACGTAGGCCACCAGATTTACATTCATGTTCCCGTAAGTTAGCCACCAAATACATGCTTAGGTGCTTGCTGCAGCCTCACCACTTAACCATTTCCTCACCTATTGGCTTACATAGTTTCGATACCCGGGTTATGAGATTGCTGAGTCCCTGTGGCTAACAGATTACAACAATATAGGTACAGGTGTTGACGAGTACGTGTCAGATGACGTGTCGCAGCTCCAGTGGGAGTATGATGAAGAACGTGGTCGGATGTATGTTACGTATCTAGACGAGTAGGGAGCTTCGTGGTGGTGATCCTGGGATAGCAAGACAGTTTATCATTGCTTCTTTTATCGTTTGATTTCGTTCGTAGCCGGACCCTGTCTTCTGGATGACGTGTGAATAATTTGTGTGAACTTGTAAGATAGCTTGTGGCGAGTGTAAGCCAACTCATATACTCATCTCTTCCTACATGTATGCAATGTTTACTGTACTTGCGAAACGACTAGATGCGCTTCTATCCCCGTCGAGGCCCTCGTGCCTTAATAGGGATAGGACCGCATCTTGGACGTTACACCACCACACCTACCTATGGATCGAGTAAGATCCTTCAAGTAAGTTGTCATCGGTGCAATAAGGCAATAAAAATTGCTTCCAAATGTGTTTGATCAATTAGTGTAAGAGAAAATTGAGCGTTGTACGAACTTATGATGGCAAAGTAATAAAAGCGACGGATTGCATAATAAAGGTTGCTATCATAGGGGGCAATATAGCGTGACGTTCTCTTACATTAAGGGATTTGGCATACAAACCAAAAAGCGCATGACAACCTCTGCTTCCCTCTGCGAAGGGCCTATCTTTCACTTTTATGTATTTACTTTTATGCAAGAGTCAAAGTATTCTTTCCTATTCCTTTTTTCTTTTTCTTTTTGCAAGCATCATGTGACGAGGAAAGATCTAGGCACATATATCCAGTTGGATGTGAGTGAGCATGAGTTATTATTGTTGACATCACCCTTGAGGTGAGTACTTTGGGAGGCGAAACTATAAGCCCCTATCTTTCTATGTGTCCGGTTGAAACTTTTTGCTCATGGGTATGTTGTGAGTGTTAGCAATCATAGAAGACTAAATGATGGTTGAGTATGTGGACTTGCCAAAAGGCTCCAACACGAGACCCTTCCTGGAAATATGATGAATTGTAGTTGCAAAGTTGACTGAGAACATAGTTTGTTGGTTTTCAATAAGGTTCATGCTTTATACTTCTATGTTGTGATGAATTGTTACTTGTTCATGAGAAGTTATATGATGAAGTTAGATAATAAAAGTTATATGGATAAGTTCTATGATAAAGTTTGTTTCTGCTATGATAATAAGCGTGATGCTACTATGTCCGTATTTTGTTTTTATTGACACCTCTCTGTCAAACCATGTGGACATGCTTTTCAATATCGGCTTTTGCTTGAGGACAAGCGAGGTCTAAGCTTGGGGGAGTTGATACGTCCATTTTGCATCATGATTTCCTACTGTTATTTATAATGTTTTTATGCATAATAATGCTTTAGGGAGTTATTCTAATGCATTTTCTCTCATAATATGCAAGGTTTACACAAAGAGGGAGAATACCGGCAGCTGGAATTCTGGACCTGAAAAAGCACATCAGAGATACCTATTCTGCACATCTCCAAATAAGCTGAAACTTCACGGAGAATTATTTTGGAATATATAAAAAATACTGGAGCAAATAACTACCGGAGGGGGGCCACCTGGTGAGCACAAGACACCAGGGCGCGCCAGGCCCCCCAGGCGCGCCCTGGTGGGTTGTGCTCAGCACGGCCCACCTCCGGTGCCCATCTTCTGGTATTTAAGGTCTTTTGACCTAGAAAAAAATTGGGGAGGACTTTCGGGATGGAGCGCCGCCCTCTCGAGGCGGAACTTGGGCAGGAGCACTTTTGCCCTCCGACAGAGCGATTCCACCGGGGGAACTTCCCTCCCAGAGGGGGAAATCAAAGCCATTGTCATCACCAACACCCCTCTCATCTTTGGGAGGCCAATCTTCATCACCATCTCCAACATCACCATCTCCTCTCAAACCCTAGTTCATCTCTCGCGTTCAATCTTTGTACCAGAACCTCAGATTGGTACCTGGGGATGACTAGTAGTGTTGATTACATCTTGTAGTTGATCACTATATGGTTTATTTGGTGGAATATTATATGTTCAGATCCATTATGCTATTCAACACCCCTCTGATCTTGAGCATGAATATTATTTGTGAGTAGTTACCTTTGTTCTTGAGGTCACGGGAGAAGTCATGTTGCAAGTAATCATGTGAATTTGATATGTGTTCGATATTTTGATGATATGTATGTTGTGATTCCCTTAGTAGTGTCATGTGAACGTCGACTACATGACACTTCACCATCCTTGGGCCTAAGGGAATGCATTGTGGAGTAGTTATTAGATGATGGGTTGCTAGAGTGACAGAAGCTTAAACCCTAGTTTATGCGCTACTTCGTAAGGGGCTGATTTGGATCCAAACGTTTAATGCTATGGTTAGATTTTATCTTAATACTTTTCTCGTAGTTGCGGATGCTTGCGAGGGGGTTAATCATGAGTGGGAGGTTTGTTCAAGTAAGAACAGCACCCAAGCACCGGTCCACCCATATATCAAATTATCAAAGTAGCGAACGCGAATCAAACCAACATGATAAAAGTGACTAGATGAAATTCCCGTGTACCCTCAAGAACACTTTGCCTATTAGTAGAGACTGTTTTGGCCTGTCCTTTTTTCACAAATAGATTGGGCTACCTTGCCGCACTTTATTTACCGTTACCGTTACTTGCTTGTTACCAATTATCTTGCTATCAAACTATCTGTCACCTACAATTTCAGTGCTTGCAGAAATTACCTTGCTGAAAACCGCTTGTCATTTCCTTCTGCTCCTTGTTGGGTTTGACACTCTTACTTATCGAAAGGACTACGATTGACCCCCTATACTTGTGGGTCATCACCCGCCACTGTTATTTTTTGATAAATTTTGTCGCAGGGCTACAATATATAGTGGCGGGCACGAATTGCTGCCTGCCAGGTAACATATATCCCATGGCCAATCTGGACAACTGTTACCAGTGACGGGTGCAAACTAACGCCCGCCACTGGTAAGCCAATAACAGTGGTGGGCAGATTTTGGAGCCCGCCACTGCTAACAACAGTGATGGGTGCTAGACTGCGCCCGCCACTGATTTGAGGTCACCTATAAGCCCTTTTCCAGTAGTGTCTCGTTTTGATTGAACAAACAAAGTTAGCGCCTACTCTTCTCGGTCTTTCTAGTGGTGCTCGGTGTTATGTTCTTTGTGTTGGTTGCTTGGTCGTAGATCACTTCTGGTCTTATTTTGTTGTTTCTTGTTCCTTCTTGTGTTCTTCTGTTGTTTCTTGTTTCTTATTCTGTCAGGTCCCACATGTTGTACCCGATATATTGTATCTCACCCTAATTTATAATGAAAAAATCGTAGGCCGGCGAAAGCCCTCCGTAGCACCATAAAAGGGTGACTAGTCAGAAGTTCTTTTAAGGATATAAAATCAGTGGTTAGGGCATCTCTCGCCAAACTCCTGAAAGCCCTTAACTACTCAAAAGATTCTCTTTTGAGGAGTTAAGCCTCACCTAGCCAAACTGTTATTCGGCTTAGCTGCTCAAATGTTTTAGGAGAGGCCTCCGCTGGCTCTCATTTTTGTGTGGCCGAAGGGAGTTCTTGACAAAAGATTCCCTTCGAGTTGCTGCTCTCTCTCGCTCAATGACCTCCACCACGGGGTCACCTCCACTGCTTTCCTCCCCCCCGGCTACCGTGCACAATTGTCGACACCCCGTAACCTTGGCGACCTCTCGAGTCTTGATCCAAGGTAGATTTGCTCGCCGCCAATCGACGTTGTTACTGAAGTCGTCGCATTTCTTCCCCATCGATGATGTAATTTTGTGAACAAATATAAACACTGCTGAACTTTGTTTCGTCACAAATAAAACCGTCGGATGATACGTCCATTTTACATCACGCAACGGTGAAGGAGGGGCACAAGGCGACCTCCAGGGGCGGATCTGACCCGCGGGCACCAGGGCCCCGGGGCGTTGAAAATTTCCGTACCTTTTTTTTTTAGGATTCTCCGTAGCTAGTATATGTATAGAGTTTTTATAATGGGCCCGGGGTTCAGCCCAGTCAAAGCCTAAAGGTAACCCAAAGCCTGGATGGGCTGGCTCAGCAGCCACCAGCCACCAGCCACCCACGGCTCCACGCACCTGCACGAACTCACCCTCGCGCCGCCGCCTCTCTTCTCAGCCGCCGACCAGGCTGGAGGCTGCGGCCGTCTACCTGTCGCGGGGCGCCGCCGTGGAGCCTTCCACCGACCCACCGCAGTTCCCTCACTTTCACAGCCCCCAGGCAGCGGCAGGCCCCTGGCTGCTCCCCTGGTCCCGGTCTGCGCCACTGTTCCCGTGTGCGGTGCGTCGTTCCCTACTTCCCTGCCTTACCAGTGAGTAGTGACCTTGATATTTTTCTTTGATTATTTTCATTTGTACTCAAGGACCAGCCGACCAGGCACTGTCAGGGACTGCTTGTACTGTGTTCTAAATTTGTGTGTGTGTGTGTGTGTGTGTGTGTGTGTGTGTGTGTGTGTGTGTGTGTGCAGGCCCCTGGCTGCTCCCCTGGTCCCGGTCTGCGCCACTGTTCCCGTGTGCGGTGCGTCGTTCCCTACTTCCCTGCCTTACCAGTGAGTAGTGACCTTGATATTTTTCTTTGATTATTTTCATTTGTACTCAAGGACCAGCCGACCAGGCACTGTCAGGGACTGCTTGTACTGTGTTCTAAATTTGTGTGTGTGTGTGTGATGTATTCAGTCATATATGCACGATATTGTTGAATTCAAATTGATGTATTTGCCTATTTCATTTCATGTTGTAGAAATAGAAGTTGAGGAATAAGATGAGAGATGATTGGCTGAATTACAGGATGGTTTGCTATATTGAGGGAGATGTATTTGAAAGTACTGATGATGATGCTATTATATACTGCTTTCAATCAGATAGGTCTCGCAAAGGGCTTTTACCTCGTCGAAGTGGTAAGTTCTTAGATATGTATCAATGATAATTGTTTCACTTGATATTTATGCCATTGTTTTTACAATCAGATAGGTCTCGCAAAGGGCTTTTACCTCGTCGAAGTGGTAAGTTCTTAGATATGTATCAATGATAATTGTTTCACTTGATATTTATGCCATTGTTTTTAAGGCGGTAAGGCAAGGCAAGGCGCTGGGGGGGGGGGGGGGGGGGGGGGGGCTCACTGCCTAAGCGCTAAGGCATAAGGCAAGGTGACGCCTTAGAGAGTTTTAAGAAGTAGAATAGAGCAGAATTTGGTAGGCAACTAGACATACATACCTTGCAAAGTTGCAATTGCTGCTGTTTGTAGAGCCTGCAGGAGAGGAGGGGGAGGAGGAACTGCAGGAGAGGAGGGGGAGAAGGATCTGCAGGAGAGGAGGGGGAGAAGAATCTGCTGGAGAGGAGGGGGAGAAGCTGCCGGAGAGGAGGGGGAGAAGCTGCTGGGGAGGAGGGGGAGAAGCTCAGATCCAGCCGCCATAGGTGGGGGTGGGGGGAAACTGAAACTGCATAGAGCTCTCTCTCTCCCTGCTAGTAACTGTTGGCACCCAAACTCTGTTTCCCGCCCCTTTCTTCCCTCCCAGAGCTCTGTTTCCCGCCTAAACTCCCAGCCCTGTCTAAGGCGTCCTCAGTTGACTAAGGCGGGTTGAAGCGATGCCTTGGATGCCTTATGGACTAAGGCGGATGCCTTAGGCACGCATGTAAGGCAAGGCCGACGCCTTGCGACCCGGGGGCGCCCTGACGCCTAGGCGACGCCTTAGGGACGCCTTAAAAACAATGGTTTATGCCTTTTCTTATGAAATTATACTTTTATAATGCATTGAAGGTGTGGGTTCATCTACCGTTGATCAAGTTATGGGAGGCACCGATGAATGAAGTAATCAATTGATTTGGTATTTTTGTATTATGTTATTATTATTTGTACTTCTGTCATGTTTTATAGATTTTGTTGGATCGGTGTGCATTGAGTTTTAATTATAGTTTTGTTGAGCAATTGAACTTTATTTTATATGTTTTCATCTGAGGTATTTTGTTAGAAATGTTACGAGGTATTTTTGGGGTTGTTATAAGGTCCAAAGTTTTTCTTTGTTGTCGGAAAATAATTTGGCCCAGGGTTTTGGCTTCATTCCTGGCTCCACCACTGGTGACCTCTGCGAGGAGGATCTAGCCTGGTGGAGGAGGGCGTGGGGAGGGGGCAGACAACCACGGACTGCTCGTCGGTGACAAGGAGGGAAGTCATGGACTGCTTGATACTGACGGGGTAGTGAATCGAGCAATAATGCTCACAGTTTCTTGTGTCGGGCATCTAAATCGAGAGATGGCGTTCGCAGTTTCTCGCACAAGGCTTCTGAGTCGGAGCTCGCGGAGGAGAGATGAGGCGGTCAGAGTTCTTCATCCTCAGCTCCGACAACTTGTGGCTGAGTGAGTTGGTGTGGAAAAGGTAGAGGAGGTGGCAAGAAGGTAGGGGCTGCTGTGAGGGCGAGCATGGCCGCCGTCGGCTTCCGGGAGGCTGAAGAGGGATGTGGTGTGGGTGCTTGGAGGGCGAGTGCGCTTACAAAGGTTTGGGTAGTGAGCGGCCGCCAGCAGTGAAGTCCATTGACTTACTATCGTCTGACGTGGGATCACTAACCTATGTGCCAGATTGCTAGCGGGCCCACATGTCAGCCACCCACATCAGGGGGACAGTATTGCAGAGAAGCCTCGTCCGTGGTGAAGGGAGGAGGAGCGGCATTACGGGTTGGGTTGTTTGCGCAATCGAAGAAAGACATTACCAGTGGGTCTTACATGTATGTGAGAGAAAAAAAGGAAAGAGGGTGATGGGCTAGATGGTTTGAGGTCAAAAGGATGACCAGTGGGTCTCACACGTCAAGGTCCTTCCACGTGTCATTTAAAACCGTTATGTGGAATTTTTTTGATGGAAGTGTTATATTTAGAATGAAATTTAGACCGGGAAGAAAAAGTTTTTAGTGTCAAAAAGGGAATCCAATATTTTAGTTGTGTCAAATAAGGAATTGTGTCAGGAAAGATACCACACTCCCCTTTCCCCCGTGCCTTCCTACTTCATCTAGGTCTTGGTGCCGCCGGGATGGCGAGTCGCCGCTGCAACGCGCGCCTCCTTTCTCAGATCCACGGCATTGAAGAGGGCGACGGATTGGCCCACCCATGCGGCACGCCCCTCCGTCCGCAGATCCACCCAAGTGAGGAGGTTGTTGGAATGGCCAGCCATCACCGCAGGGCGCGCCTCCTTTCCGAGATCCATGACATTGAGGAGGGTGACGGACTTGCCCACCCACATGGCATGTGCGTTCGTCCCCAGATCCAGGCCGGTGAGGAGGTTGGTGCCGTCGGAATGACCAGCCGCCGCTACAACACACACCTCCTTTCTCAGATCCACCCCATTGAGAAGGGCAACGGATTGGCCCACCCACGCGGCACGCCCCTCCGTCCCCAGATCCACCCAAGTGAGGAGGTTGCTGGACTGACCAGCCATCGCCGCAACGCACACCTCCTTGCCCAGATCCACGCCATGGAGGCGTGTGACGAACTTGCCCATCCACGTGGCATGTGCGTCCGTCCCCAGATCCAGGCTGGTGAGGAGGTTATTGGAACAACCCGCCGTAGACGTCGATGCCACCACGACATCTCGTCGGAGGCACCCTCCTCCCTGCCTGAGAACGACGATATACTCAGGGAGATCTTTCTCCGCCTCCCCTCGGACCTGTACTCATTCCCCCGAGCGTCTGCCATCTGCAAGCGCTGGCGAGGCCTCCTCATCGACCACAAGTTCCTCTGTCAGTTCTACGCACACCACCGCAAGCCGCCCCTCCTCGGCATCTTTGAGAACTGCAGCAAGGAAGGTATGGTGTTCACCCCCATTCCGGCCCTAGTTGCTGACTGCATTCCTCTGGAGCGCTTCTCCCTTGGGCGCCCCCGATTTACCTATGTGCTCGACTGCCGCCATGGTCGCGTACTCATCGAAGATCTGGAGCAGAAATACCTCATTGTGTGTGACCCCATCACAAGTGAGAAGTGTCGCGTGGCTCTTCCATGCAAGTTCAAGTGGAGCTTCGTTGGAGCGGTGCTCTGCACAACCGGCTACAAGGGGCACTCCAGCCCCTTCAAGGTGGTATTGCTGTCTTGGGATGGGGTGGATAATCAACTCCTTGCCTACGTTTACTCCTCGATGACCGACACATGGGGCAATCTCATATCAGTTGAGGCTCAAGATAATACTTATTTTCATGGTTGTCGTAGCACTCTTGTTGGCAATGTCCTTTACTGGCCATTTATGAATGGGAGAGGTACCATAGTTGAGTTTGATTTGTACAGCCAGAACCTTACCATGATCAAGGGGCCTCCTGGTATGAATGATTCTGGCAACTTTCAGATCATCCAGGCAGAGGATGGCACTGTTGGTCTTGCCATGTTGTCTTGCCATAACCTTCAAATGTGGCAGAGGAAGGTCAATTGTCAAGGTGTTTCTGTATGGTTGTTGCAGAAAACGGTTTCATTGCACAAGCTTCTTAAGATCCCTCCTCAGGACAAGAAAATGATGAAATGGCAGGACAAATTTCTGGGCTATGAAGAGGACAACGATGTAATCTTTTTATATAGGTACAACAGTGTCTATATGGTTCAGCTCAAGTCAATGCAATCCAGGAAATTTAATGGAACCCGTTCCAGGGAGTATAGGGAGTGTTGTTATCCTTTCACGGGTTTCTTCCCTCCAGGTGGTTGCTCATCCTCGGCCTTTATTATATCTTAGGAAGGAACCCAATCTTGTGATGTTTTCTACATGATTGCTCGCATAGTGTTATTGTGATTCTTAAATGTTACACTTGCAACTTGAACTTAGTTAGCAATTGCACCTTTTCTAGATGGACTAATTTATAGCTGTATTATTTTAGTATATGTATTGTTTGAATATGCTTACCTTCTGTATTTGAACTTTGAAGATGCTAAATCAAATGTTATCTTTTTTGAGATAATTTTGATTTTCTCATTTGTTCATCACCCCTTCTGTAGGTGATTGTTATAGTTGTAGCACATAGAAATAAATTTTGTTTTTGTTTTAAACTTGTATCACATAAATTTTCAGTTACAACTTCCATTGAATCCATGCTTTCCTGAAACAGTTGTGATTTTGTCACTTGCTAATGACCCCTCCCCCTGGTGACTAGTATATTTGTATCTCCCAAAAACAAACTGAATTTCTTGTCTCTTGAGCTCCTTTATTTAAAACAGAATACTGAATCTCACTTTGTTTCTACAGTTTGTTGTTTTGGCATAATTTTTCACTTTGTTTCTACAGTTTCTAATTGTCTCATGTTGCCTTCTTGTATCCATTTATCTTTATTGTGGAACTGTTGTTGATTGCCTGAGTTCTTATGCTTCTAGGCACAACCATTACTAGTGGATGTAAAAAAGCTGAAATGTTAGGATGACTGCCTGGTTCGATATGCTAATGTGCTGAAACGGTTCAACAGGTAAGAATATCTTCTAATATAGTTCATAATTTTTTATTATTACAAAAACTAGTCACATTGTTCAACTCCCCCACCCGACATTTTTATGTAAAAAGGCTGAATGATCTATTTGTTGTCATCGGTATTCCTAGGACATATATCAAGTAATGTGATACAGCTCTTTTTTGAGCCGATGTGATATATGCCTTCTTTATGTTGATGAGCTCATCATCAGTTTGTACACACTTGTTGTTCATACACTGTGTTACATAGGTGACACTATTATATTTTATCTTTGTCTGTGTCAGTTTACTAAAAGATTAATGATTTCATTTTCTCTAGGTGAAGAAAGGGCTGCTGCAGTAGTTAGTTGTCACTTTGTCACATCGCATCAATGGGGTCAGCGCTGTTTATATGTTATCTGAAAAAATTTACCGTGCCTTTTAGTCTAGCCAAGCTCCTAATGTAGCAAGATGCCTTTAGCTGATCCAGGGAGTTTGAGCTTCCCAAGTCAGATTTCAAGACTTTTTTACTGCAGGGTTGTGCTTGGCAGCTCTTCTCTCGAGCCAAAAGAGTTTTGTGTAGCGTTGAGAGTTTTTGAGACATCGTTTAAATGACTGATGCTGAAGGAACTAGAACCCTGAAACTGAGATTGTTGATGTTGGCTGCTGCCACTTGCTAAAACAGTGGTGGTGTTCTTAGTTTCCTGTGATGGCCCGTCGTTTCTGTGATTGTTCGTTTTTGCTAGGTTTGTTTTAGTTTCGTTTCCATGTTTGTATGCTGACTCTAACTAAATATAGCTGAAACCAGGAATGTCGTGACATAGGGTATAAAACGATGCTGCCACTGTCTATAATACTCTAGTTTAGTGGTTCTGGTTCTGGCTGAAAATTCCCACTAATTCTCTAGTTGGATTCTCAGCTGAAGCACCAAGTCAGCTCAATGCTGAAACAGCGTCAGCTGAAACACCAAGTCAACTCAATGCTGAAACAGCGTCAGCTGAAACACCAACCTTTTGGTTTCTTGCAGTTATTTCTCTGCTGCAAGTCTTAGTGTAACAGAAAACACATACGGAGTAGTAATACCAGCAGTAGCTAGAGAGAGAAAAAAGGTTACTGACATAAGTATTTCTGAGACAGCATCAGTATATTACATATTCTCTATGAACTTTGGTATCCGTGCATTCCACAAGAGTTTTCACAGTAAGTGCAGATATCACTATAGCTTCGCCAAGCTAGTCTTATAACTCACCTAGCTAATAATATATGTCTTCCAGGAAGTTGCTTGCAAGCTGTGCCACTTTATATTGCACTAACAATTTTACATGTGAATGCACGTATGTACCTGGGATTGGGGGCATAGCAAAACCGTATTTCGTACTAAGATTCAGCAACACAAAATGAAAGGAGACCGAATAAGGAACTGCTATCTTCACCGACGCAGACGAGGAGGCGGCGGCGACAGATCTCGAAGGCAACAAGATTCCTCGGGAGGTCATCGCCATCGCCATCGCTGGAGAAAGGGCCATCACTGTTTTGATCTTTTGGTCTAACTTTAGCACAAAATAAACCCAGTTTGAAATAATAGGGAGAATGTCTCGAAAAAAGCTCTAATGTGTTATCTCTCTAAAAAAAAGCTCTAATGTGTTGTTCCCTAAAGAAAACCACAATTTTTTGATCTGGTTTTCTAAGAGAGTTTATAAAAAAACTAAATTCGAGATTTTGAACTTCAAAATAGTACTACGTAGTAGTTTTATAAAACACCAAGTATGAAATAACTGTTGGTTTTCTCTGAATAATTGTTGGTTTCTCCGAACTCTGCTAAGATCTTATTGTTTATTTATGTTTGAGATCGGAAAATGAAACACTCTTGCATTGCATGCACAAGATACAACCAAGGGAAGGTCAATCAAACATGTACTTCAAAGTTCAAATATGACATGAGTGCTAAGTCTAGCGGGAGTACTATATATAATTCAAAGCCAAATGATCTAGGAGTAGATGATTGGGAGTTCCCATTCCAATTCAAATCAGCAAGCTAAAGCAGCTAGTCGGACCGTTCATTCAGTAAGAAAGTGATCCTGCAACTCAATTACAGAAATGCACGGTTGACGACAGGCCGCGATTTGTTTCAATCACGAGAAAAAACATTTGAAGGATATAAGTAGAATAAATTCTTTCAACCAGAGGCAACAACAACTTTGTGTACGTAAAATTGAATTAAGGAGTCCAACAAATCCGGGTGTGCAATTGTAGGCCATCAGTCGGTAGAAGCACACGGCAATGGCATGTAGTACTATGAGACACCAAAAAAAAATGTCGGTTTGGAATACAGGTGCCAGTAGGCATTTTATTTTGTATCCCATCCAAGATGTTATTGCTTCGACTAATTCACTCTGGATTGGCGGTCGCATCGCCGGCGTCGCACTGTTGACGATTGAAGTAGACGTTGTTGTCGCCGAACAAGATGTTGTAGGCCTCCTCGTCGCTCAGCTCACAATTGAAGTCGTCGTCGCTCTGCTCAAAATCGAAGTCGCCGTCGTGGTCGCAGAACAATACGCCGTCGATCTCGTCCCCGCCATCACAGAGTGAAATAGTTGAGTCGGCGCTCTCAGTTCGCATGACACTGCCGTTATCGCTGTGGCCACGGAGCGCACCTGCTTGCTGCTCGCCGCCGAAGCACATCATGGCGGCATCTTCAGCGTGGCCAGAGAGAGCACCGGCTTGTTGCTCGACGCTGAATCCCTCGCCGTGGGAGCGCATCACGGCGGCATCTTCAGCGTGGCCACAGAGAGCACCGGCTTGTTGCTCGACGCTGAACCCCTCGCCGTGGGAACGCATCACGGCGGCATCTCCAGCCATGTACTGGCTGTGGTTGTGGCTCTGGCCCAGCTGATAAGACCATGGGGCAACCTCTTGGTACTGGCCACAATCGTTGTTGTACGCGCCGCTAGCAACCGGGACGAACGGTGAAGGACCATAGTAGGCGCCGTCCGTCTCCACCATGCCGCCGCCAGAGAAAGCATCAGCTTGAGCGCCGGTGAATCCTTGGCCGTCACTCGTCATCGCCGCTGCGGCATTGTAATTGCAACTCGCACCAGGCTGATCTGTGACCGGGAGGCAGTGGTCCTCGTAGTTGTACTCGCGCTCCGGGAACACACACTTGAGAGGAGTATAGTAGCAGCCGGTATCTGCCATGTCACCGCCGTTGCCGCCATAGAGAGCACCAGCTTGCGCATCACTGAATCCATTGCTGTTGCTCGCCATCTCTGGGGCATCGTACTCGTAACTCGTGCCCGGCTGCTCGCCGGCCGCGGCCTCGACCGGTTCCTTTCCCTTCTTCGAGTTCTTGTTGATCTTGACGCGGGTGAGCACCGTGCCGGGGAGCGGCGGCGATATGATCTCGTACTCGTGCATGATGTACCCCGTGCTGGCCCCGCGCTTGGTGCGGCAGAAGGTGAGGTTGTACCGCTTGAACCTGATGTCCAACTCGCCGCCGCCGGGGTGGAGCAGGGTGACGGTGCCCTCGGACCCCTTCTGCCCCTGCCACACGCCAACGCCCTTGATGGTGCGGTTCTTGCGGCCGCCGTTCCGGGCCGCGTCCTTGGGGGGCCCGAAGAAGAAGGCGTGATCGAGCTTGCCGTGGCCGTGCTTCTGGAGGAGCTCCCATGGCGGGACGCTCCCGGGGTCGTCCTCGATGATGGCGTGCGCGTGCGGGTTGGGGAGGCCGAGCGCGCGCGGGAGGAGGTAGCAGGCGACGAGGTCGGCGTCGGTGGGGTCGAACTTGAACGCCGGCGGCGTGTTGGGCCCGAAGCCGAACTTTGATGCCTCCATGGATCCCCTGTTCTGCTTTCTTGGTTTCGATCTACTGCTTTGTTCCTCTCCGCGTTTAGGTTCTTGGTTTCGATCCTCTGCTCCGCGTTTGGTGTCTTGGTTTCGATCCTCTGCTCCGCGTTTGGTGTCTTGGTTTCGATGGATGGATCGATGGAGGAGTCCGCTGGGTTTGGTGTCTTGGCCCCTTGGATCAATCGATGGATGGAGTAGTAGGTCGAGCTCCGGCGTGGATTGGCGATTTGGCATTGCTACTACTAATATAGACGACGGAGGGCGATGCTGATCTACGAAACTTGCCCCTCCAGAACTCGAACTCGGACTGAAAAACGCGGGAACGAGCCTGCCCTTTCCCGCTCGGGCCACCGTTCCCGCACCCTTCCTCCCCCTTGTCCCTCACCGCCCCTACGGGCCTCTCGCCATGCCAACTTGGTGAGGAACAAAAAAGAAAAAAATAGTGTGGCACTAGCATTGTCTGAATGCTAAGGTTCACTCGGGAAAATACCATGTAATGGGTAAGTCTTGGGCGTCCTGGCGGTGGTTCCTGGGCGAGATCGTGACGCCACCGCCCTCGAACTCCGGGGACGTCGTCCTCATCAGCGGGCGGCTCCTTGACGAAGGCGAAGATCGTCATCTCCTCCGACAACGAGGAGGACCAGCCGGCGCAGCAGCAACAGTCCGCGGGCCAGGTGTACACTGCCACCGACACGGAGTACGAGGAGCAGACGGAGATGATGCTCCGTGGCTCCGTGCTCCACCTCAACGGCCCGGCTCCATCACTGGGGACGCTTCTCCCCGTGAAGCCGGGGCCGACATCTCCTCCGCGCTCTTCGCCGGGCAACTGCAACGTCCAAATCGGACGCCACATGAAGGAAGAGCGCATCTCTTCGTCCCCAATGCGCGCGAAGGAGGAGCGGCTCTCGCCACCGCCCGAGGCGTGAAGTAAGAGCGGTTCTCTTTGCCTCCCCGGCGCGTAAGGAGGAGCGTTTCTTGCTGTCCCGGCGCGTCGTCAATGAGGAGTGCCGCGCGCCACCGCCCCTGGCCAATGCGATCACGGCGAAGGCGCGCGGTCGCATTCTCCACTACCTCGGCAACGGCGGGGACGGCGACACTTATTCGTCGTCCCGGAGCGCCCTGCCGGCGCAGGAGTACGTCGACAGGATAGGCGCAACGCTGCACGTTGGTCCAAGTTCGCGAACTCCGACGTTCCGCGTCCACACATTGCGGCGAACGAGGACCTGGCGTACGCGTGCGCACTGAACCGATCTGTGGCGGTGTCAGAGACAACCAAGCGCCGTCTCCACCACCTCGACGAGGAGATGGCCAAGTACGGTGAGGAATGATCTCTCAGCGAGATCATCGCCGCCAACGCTGCCTCCTCCAAGGACCGCCGCATTGTCCCCTAACCTACGTCCTCTGTGGCCACGGCCGCACTATGTAAGAGGAAGCAGAGAGGATGATCCGCGAGCGTCAGGTGGCTGTCGGGAAGCCCTGCCGTGACGAAGCCACCTTCCATCGCCCGAAGCCCGATGACTCCGACTCTGACGCGGGATCGGGCTGCGATGACGGATGACGAGCCGCCCGCCAGCCCGGCATGGCCTACGGGGTCACGGTCAAGTATAGGGTAGTTTAAGATTTTTAGTTCATCGGACGAAAATATCGTCCGGTTTTATTTATAAATTATCCTAGTTTAAACAAAATCCGTCGTGTTTATATCAAAACTCATCATGTTTACACGAATTTCGTTCGATTGGTTCGAACTGTTGTCAAAATGTATGTGGCTACGGTTAGATGACGGCCTCCGTATTCGTTTTCTCGGATTGGTCCTGTACGCGGACGGATGCAGAAGAAAATTTACGGCTTGCTATTGGAGATGCCCTAACAAGCTCAATGTTCGTTGCTTAATGATAATAGCAGCTTTGTGAATAACAAGCTGGTGTGGTAACAGGCTCTTCTTTGTTTAATGATAATACTGTAGCAGCTTTGTAAATAACAAGCTCCTGGTGTTCGGACTTGGTGATAATAGCAGTCAACGTTGTTCTCTTGGACCGTGAGAATCAATAGACCGAATTGAGTAGATTTTGGAGTAGCATAAATGCCTGTGCGTTGTAACGTGAGGGAAATTGATGTGTGCATTAAAAAGTGATTAGAGCAGGAAAAAAAACGCATGACGAGGCTTAGTGATTGGAGGGAATGAAAGAACATACAACCATCGCCGGTCAACCAACATTTAATCACGTCTTTTTTTATGTCGGGGTTTTCACAACCCATTTCTATAAATCAGGGTCTTTCTCTCAATCCCATTTCATTAGAGCGTCCATGTCCTTAATTTTTATGCAGCCCTCACATAATCCAATTTAATTAATGAAATTCAATTCCTTCCTGTGCACATCAGGCATGCCTACACAATCTCCTTTTAAGTTGGAGAATTTTTTAATGATGAAGTTTTTCATTCGAGTTTGCTTAGAAGCATTGCAACTCCATACAAAATAGGTTCAACTGAACAACAATATGTGGGAGAAACAAGAAAAAGGGGACACAACCGAAAAACACACACACCCACATGCAAATACACATGAAGACACATAGACACAAACACGAGACACGAGACACATGACACCACTCTAAGAGCATCTCGAACAGCCGCACAAAAGTTTCACGCCCAATAAAAGTTTTAGCGCGCCACTGTAGCACTTTTATTGCACGCGGACCAACATTGGTTTACCAGATGCCCAGAAACGCACGCCCAAAAACACGCAGTGCAAATTGTGAAGCGCGCGCAATCCGATGCCCAAAATGTGCTGCACGCGATAGCGTTTTTGAGCGCGTGCCCAAAACTCTTCAGCGTGCGCACTATTTTACAGCTTCTGTTGGAGCTGACCGGCGCCCAAAAAACGAATATTTTAGCGCGTGGAGCCGTTTTTGGACGCCTGTTGGAGATGCTCTAAGCAAGAACAGAGGCAAATTTTGGCACCGTCGCAATTGCTGAGGCAACACATAGCCCAAAGCGCACGAGAAGCATCAACCTCACCACACAACTAATGAACCACCGCAAAGACCGAGACAAAACCAACAAAGGCACCTTTTGCACGAGAAGCATCATCACGATGGACGAGGAACACCAATCAGCCGAGACTAAACCATGGCACCTCAAGGCCATTGGCGCAGTCGAAGGGCAGCATGCGGCCGAGTCTACGTCACCCGTGTACACGAAGAGCCACATGCTACCGAGGCTACAACACAACAACGATGTCGCCGGCAATATTGAAGGGCATCACGGAGCCGAGTAAACACCCAGATAGCTTCGCGGGCACACATACCGTTGTGTGAAGATCTACAAGAGCAGTCGAAGCGCACCGCATAACCGAGGTTGTACCGTCCACGGGCACCACTGAAGGGCAAAGCTAGCCGAGGCCACACCGGGAGACCACACCATGCGCTTCCAGAAATCCAAAAAAGGGGATATCACTAGCGATGACAACATACAAGACGGGACGAAGCAGGCACCTCCCCAGCCACGACACTCCACGATGGGATAATGTCGCATCCGTAACCGCCATCTGCAAAGTCACGAAGCACGTCGACCCGGCAGAACGATGTCCATAGCTGCCAAAAGCAAGACAAGGGGAGGATACCGACGACCCATGGCCACCTCCACGTAGGGAGCGAGCCACCTTCCAAGGCTGCAGCCTGCAGGACGAGGAGCAACCAACCGCTATGGAGGCATGCGTAGTGATACATCCATTTTACATCATCATTTCCTATTGTTATTCATATTGTTTTTTTGTCATTATTCCACTTGATGATACAATTATAATGCCTTTTCTCTCTTAATTTGCAAGATTTACACAAAGAGGGAAATTGCCAGAAACTGAAATTCTGGACCTGAAGGCTATGGAAAAACCTGAAAATTTTCTGGACTCCAAATGACCTGAAACTTCTCGGAGAATTTTTACGGAATATATAAGAATTATTGGGGCAAAGAACCACCGGAGGGGGCCCACCTGTTGCCCAGAAGGCAACAGGGCGCGCCCACCCCCTAGGGCGCGCCATGATGCCTTGTGGGTCCCACAGGCGTCCTCCGGTGCCCATCTTTTGCTATATAAAGGGTTTTGACCTAGAAAAAATCAAGAGGATACTTTTGGGATGAAGCGCCGCCGTCTCGAGGCGGAAACCTGGACAGGAGCCCTTTTGCTCTCCGATAGAGTGATTTTGCCGGGAAAACTTCCCTCCAGGAGGGGGAAATCGAAGCCATCATCATCATCAACGCTTCCTCCTTCGTGGGAGGACCAATCTTCATCAACATCTTCACCAGCACCATCTCATCTCAAACCCTAGTTCATCTCTTGTATTCGATCTTTGTCTGAAAACCTTAGATTGGTACATGTGGGTTGCTAGTAGTCTTAATTACATCTTGTAGTTGAAGCTAGTTGGTTTATTTGGTGGAAGATAATATGTTCAGATCCTTAATCATATTTATCATACCTTTGATATTGAACATAGTGATGATTTGTGAGTGGTTACTTTTGTTCTCGAGGACATGGGAGAAATCTTGTTATAATTAATCATGTGAAGTTGGTATTCATTCGATATTTTGATGATATCTATGTTGTTGCTTCCTTTAATGAAGTCATGTGAAGTCGACTACATGATACTTCACCATACTTGGGCCTAACGGAAGGTCGTATGCATGTTCAAAAGAGATTCTCCCTCCCCTGTCTTCTAAAGAACACATGCACTTTAATATTGTTTTTATATTTTAGACCATTCATATATTCCACACCAAAATTGGGTTTTTGAAATTTTGCATATATATGAATTCCTGAAGAAAAAAAGACCTTCCAAACAAGACCAATCTTTGATACATTTCAAAGTAGTTTAAATTTTACTATCTCAATCCACTAGTGGAAAAATGGGATTTAGTCCCGGTTTAAAATGACCTTTAGTGCCGGTTCAGGAACCGGCACTAAAGGGTGGGGACTAAAGGCCCCCCCCTTTAGTCCCGGTTCAACACGGCCCGGCACTAAAGGCCCTCCACGTGGCGCTGTCTGGGGCGGGGGATGCAGGACCTTTAGTCCCGGTTGGTGTTACCAACCGGGACTAAAGGTGGCGCCTCCCGGTTGGTAACACCAACCGGGACTAAAGGAATTTTTTTTGATATTTTTTTTTGAATTTTTTTTCTGATTTTCGAATCTTTGAATTATTTGACAATTTAATCTCTAATCACCCCTCCTCATCACTGCTCCACACTCATTTCAAATCGTCTAACTTCCCGGCCGGTCACCCATCCTCTCACTACTCCAGCCCCAGCACGTTTAACTTTTAGGTTCTATCTCCCCTAGTTTCCAAGTCTGCACTTGTTGTTTTCCTGACAATAGTAAGCTATCAATCCTATTAACCCTTAGGTCTTGATGTCACATGATTTAATTTTTTGCACTCTAAACAATTATTAAAATAAACAACAATGATTAATAAACAACAATGATTAATTTTAAAATTCAAAAAAAAGATTTTTTTTTCAAAAAAATCAAAAATTATCAAAAAACAAAAAAAATCAAAAAATCCAAAATAATACAAAATGGTCAAAATAAAATAAGTAATAATAATATTGAATTTCAATGAAAATAAAATAAGTAATATTATTATTATTATTATTATTATTATTTTGCCATTTATTCATTTAAAATGGCATAATTAATATCTTTAAATCTGTAAATCAAAATTCGACAAATAATATATCCATTATTATCAGAAAAATATGAGCATGATGTCACACGCTTCACCGTTTGAGTTTGAAACTATTATTCTAAAAAACAATAATTATTTAGTAACACTAATATTTATTGAATAAGTAGTATGACCACAGTTTGACCACTGTTTGACCACATTTCATTTTTTTAAACTTATATTAACTGAAGAATTTTTGTGTGTTCAATATGAACCATTCAAAGCCACATCCTCAAATTTCAACCCTTTCTGACTTCATTTGCTATTTTTCATGTATTTGATGATTTTTTGAGCTAAATTAGGCCGAAATTGAAAAGCACTACAAATGAACTCTGAAAAGGTTGAAACTTGGCATGGTATCATCATTTCACCCAAATAGCTTGTGCTAAAAAGTTGAGAGGGTTATGGCTAAAACTGGATGCACTTTGTCTACAAACTGGACCATCTCTTTCGAAGTAACATGGTTTCAGACGAAAACTCAGCTGTTATAAAGACATTTCATTTTTTTAATCTTATTTCAACTCCAGAATTTTTGTGTGTTCAATATGAACCGTTCAAAGCCACATCCTTAAATTTCAACCCTTTTTGACTTCATTTGCTATTTTTTCATGGATTTAATGATTTTTTGAGCTAAATTAGCCTGAAATTGAAAAACACTAAACCCGGGACTTAAAACGTCCGAAAACCCTAAACCCGGGACTTAAAACGTCCGAAACTCTATTATAAACAGTAAAATTAAAGGTTCAAACCCTAAAACCTAACCCTAAACTTAGAAATCTAAACCCTAGCCCCTAAACCCTAAAACGTCCAAAAACTCTATTTTCCCTTTGGAATTTGGTGATTTTAAAAAATTGTCGAAACGGAAAACTTGTATTTGATCGGAGCATATGATTCTGAATTCTGATACACTGTATCAGAATCAGAGCATCTGATTCTGATACACCAATTGGGAAGTCTTAATTCCTTTTGGTTGTTTAAGCATCGAATTGTTTGGATGTTCTATAATCTGATGCCTTGCATTCTTTCTCCCTCTGATTGAGTACCGATACTCACATCAGGTCCTTTGTGGACCGCCAGACCCATTGTTGGGTTATTATCTGATAGCATCCTTCACATTCAAAATTATTGTGATGTTCTTCCCCTGATACATGATGCCATTGGTAAATTGTGACCTCTCCCTCTGGTAAGTTGTATCCTATGCTTTTGTCAGCCATGCTCTTTTGTCAAGCATGTGTTAATTACTCTTCAAGCTTGTGGTATATGTTCCTAAGATGCCCCGATGGGTTGAACCTATGCCTTCCTTAATTCGTGTGAACTCAAGAGTTTTCACGAGTCCTACTCTTCTGGTGTTTTGCCGGATAATTTTTCAAAGCTACAACCTGATTTGATACCTTACAACCGTGGTTCCGACCATGAATGTTCTTCTTTGATCCCATTTTTAGACCAGTTGAGCACTTGTCTTCTGCGGATCAATATATCGGTCCAAGCTTTAATTCTGATCTACATCCGAGTATTATCCCTGGTATCTTGATAAATATCATGGAGCTTTATAACTTCTTATGAGCTCCTCATCAACTATGTTTTCCTTCACTGATTCCAGTTTCCTCGTGTTCTGAGTTGTTGGACACTCAAGGACACCGATACTTGAATCGAGTCCGCATTGCGATTCAACAACTCTTAGTAATTTTCTTTGCTTATGAGTTTGTGCTCGATCATGTCTTTCCAAGCTGTTTGGCTACATCATCATCGTCATCCTAAGGCTTGACCATGCTATTTATATCCTTCCTCCCCGGAACACAATTCCAACAGTGCTCTAAGCTTACATCGAGTTTGCAACGTCATGTTGGTTGTCTTGAAGGCAATTTTGACTCTGAGCTAGCACTCTAAACTGTGGTTCCGACCACCCTTCGCTTCATCATTTCTTTGCTTGATGTCGTCGCTGATCGATTACATCTTCAAGAGACTTCTCGGCAAGTGTGTCGTGATCCTCATCGGCATTCTGGGCTCTTCCAGGATATCAATTAAATTCATGATGAGGGTAGCATCCTTGTCCGTGGTAATTGGTGTTGTCGTTGGCGACATCCTTGCCATCACCTTTCATTTCTTTGTTCCCGTGTTGTTTCTAACCGGAATACTGACAAATGGAATGTGATGTGTAAATTCAATACTTATGGCATACCAACTCTATCACCTTGGAGTTAATGAACAATAAGTCCATTCTTAGTGTATTGGCTGTTGAGTCAGCACTCTAACATTGGTCGTGCTACTTAGTCTGTATTTCGGGTGCACCTATCGATTAATGTTTAATTGTGGATGTTTCCTTCGGACATACCTCAATATATCATCCGGTTTTGTTCACTCAATCATGGAGATCCTTCTTTGTGGGAATCTCGACGAATTGTTGCTGAGCCCATCAGCCACATCCTCTTCTCCCTCATGGTTCATGATGAACATTTAAGCTAGTGTTGGAAACCATGAAAGCATTATCTTTGTGCCTAGTTCATGAAGAATATGTTTGATAAAAGAAGTGTTTTTCTATAAGTTCACGTGCATTTTTGACACCGTGCTTATGGGAAAATTTTGTCTCGCTTCCTCTGGAATCGTTCCAAATCATTCAGGCATGTGCGAAGTATTCTATGGTTCGATAGATTTGCTACCTTCACTCCATATGTATTTCCTAGCACGCCAGGCCACTAATTGATTTGATTTGTCCTAGTCCAGACTTACATATAGAACTTTGATATCCTCTATGATGGTCCCCAATCAGAACTTGATTGCCCTCCATTCTAGAAACTTTCATGTGGGCAAGAATGTCTTGACCTTGTGTTCAGATGTCTTGTAGTCTGGCTAATAATTCAAGTCTTGCTTCTGTCATTCATTCCGAGATTCTTGCAACATCATCTCGTAGGTCTGTGTTGCATCCTTTTCTCCTCAGGCCTTCTTTGTCTGAAGTATCCTGACACCAACCAGATCTGAATCTCGGACAGATATGATAGTTGGAACTTTTCCAAGAATTATGACATTGGTCCTTATGTAACCCGTTAAGATGAATTCTTGCATAGCACACTTGGCCGGAAGACCTATTGTTATATTATCTTGTTCAACAAAGATTAGCCTTTTCTCCCATGAGGAAATTGTAAGGCTGATGTTATAAGTTGTTCCTGATGGATCCTTTGTGTCCCCAACGTCTGATCTTCCCTGATGACCATGTCGATGCTTCCCCGAAGCATGGCTGTGATACTCCAATCTTCAACAAGAACATAGGAACCGCAATGCTAAATGTTTCTTGATCAATTATCCAAACGCCGTTGTATGGGAATATCATGAATTTCCTCGCCCCTTTACCTAAATGGTTATCTACTTGCTATCCTGTCATATCATGCTCTGTTTTTCCTTGGGAAAGATATACTCCTAAAACTTGAGTATAACCACATTTTCCTTTCCATTGGTCTGTTTAATGTGATGGACACATTTTCCTTTCCATTGGTCTGTTTAATGTGATGAACACATTTTCCTTTCCATTGGTCTGTTTAATGTGATGAACACATTTTCCTTTCCATTGGTCTGTTTAACCTTTCTTAGTCTAATTTATCTGAGCAATGGTAATCCCCTGCTTAGGTAAACACCTCGGTGGTCAACTCTGTCAGTAAGGCCCTGTTACTATTGTTGATAACATTCCGGTAACCGCCGGTGGATGAGAACCTTGCCTATTGGTCCGCCAGGAAAATGGTTCTATTAGTCTCCCGCCATTGGTACCGACGTTGTTGCCAACATAACTGACAAGCTATCCTCTGACTTGTCATGCTACATGACCGTGTAAGATGTCACCGCTCTTCCTGCTCTTAACCACATGGTCGGCTCATAACCCTCAGTTCCACAGGATCGAAACCTGACTCTCCTGTACATCTTTGCTTCCAAAGCATCCTTTGCACTTGGCTTCATTTGTAATTCCCGAGCCACCGTCCAAGGGATGATCTATCCTAATATCAGACGCAATAATTATTTTCGTTGCTCTGAATCCCTTTCACCTTCTGATCAGGCATCGAATGACTGCCTACCCGTTGAAACCTTTGTACCATCGCATATTGCTCTCAACGAATTCCCTGAGTTACAAATCGATACTTAATTCATGCCTTCTTCCCTGAGTTCACCATCAGGTGACCAACCCTGTGTAGCTACGTCCTTCCAGAGTTTTCCCTCATATCGCATTCGTAGGATGATGAAGTTCCCGAAGAAAGGATGACGATTTCATCAAGAGGACCTGAATTAGTGAATTGAAGACATCGACCAAAGGGATCAACTTCTTCGAGAAGAGCCACCAAGAACGAGAAGATCCGTCAGGATTTCGTAACCAAACTTTTCCCCATACCTCTACCGCTTAATTCTCGGGACGAAAATTCTTTTTAGTAGGGGAGAATTGTGACGCCCGGATATTTAAGCTATAGTAATACCCTGCTAATGATGACACGTCACCGCGATTACTGTTGATAAACTCGAGTTGGTTCATATCCAATTCAAATTCAAACTTGTAATAAGTCAAACGGTAAAAGTTTTCAAACTTCAAAACTAAAATGTTCCAATTGTGTCAAATATTACATAGGTAAATGGGTTTAATAAATCAACATTATTGGAGGCATTTAGATTCACTAAAATAAAATAATACTAAAACAGAAAAGAAATAAATAAAAGAAAAGCCCCCTGGCCACCTGGGCCAAACGGCCCAGCCGGCCAGCCCACTGGCCCCAACCAGGCCGGCCCAAAGCCCACCCCGGGCCACCTTAACCCCCCTGGAGCCCCAAACCCTAGCCACCCCGATCCCCCACACCACTCCCCCCCGCTCCCCCACGTCCCTCTCCCCTCCCCGCCCCCGAACTGGATCGGGGCCATCGGGCGCCCGACACCGGCCCTCCCCACTGCCGCCGGCCCTTGCCTCGCCCCTCCTCGCCTTCCTCCCCGCCGGCCCCCTCGACCGCCGCCGCCGGACCGCGCCGCCTCCTCCTCAAGCCCGCTGCCCTCCCCTACCCGCTGATGTGAGCCGCCGCCGCTCTCTGCCCTCCCTCGCCGCGCCTTGCTCCCCGCCGCCGCTGGCCGCGCCTCGCCGCGGCCCCACACGCGCTCCGGCGCCCCATCCCGCGCCTGCATGCCCCGCGGCCACCACGCCCCGTTCGCCCCCCCGCTCGCCGTTGCAGCGCCACCGCGTGCCCCTGGCCGCGCCCCCGCGCCGCCCCGCGCTAGCCACCACCGCCGCCGGCCACCACTGCGGCCACGGCCGCCGGCTGGCCGCCGGCGAGGCCCCTGGCCCCTCCCCTTGCCGGCTCTGTTAGTGGGGGATTTGGCCCCCCCACTAACCCCACTTCCACGTGGGCCCGAACACCCCCCCCTGAGTGGATGACAATGGGGGCCCACGCCCCCTAAAACGTTTTAATAAAAATATAAAAAAATAAAAATAAATAATAAAAATAAATAATAATAATATTAATTAATTAATAATTCTGTTAATTAATTAGTTAACTTAATTAAGGCTAATTTTTTTTATTTAATTAATCTGTTACTTAATTAACTTAAACAGTATGACATGTGGGTCCCACCCCCCTAATTAAACCTGTTTAAGATTAATTAAACTTAATTAATCTATGTGTATGACATGTGGGACCCACTGGTCAGGTTTGACCAGTCAACAGGACTGTTGACTGCTGATGTCAGCATGACATCATGCTGATGTCATAATTGAATTATTGAATTAAAATAATCTATTTTAATTTCTGAATATTAATAAAACTTTAAAAATTAATATAAAATAAACCGTAAGTCAGATGAAAAGGTTTTGAACATGAAAGTTGTTCAGAAAAATCCCACGAACCCGAATACGATGTCCGTTAGTCTGTCACGTGCTCCTATCATAGCAAACGTGGAACATTTCCCTCGTTTTCATCTGTTCGGTAAAAGCCAGAGACCCGAAAAATATCGTCAGATATTCTTCCGAACCGTCTGCGACGTGTAATACTGCGTTAGTGCATGCCTAGCCCTGCATATTGCCATGTCTTGCATCGTGTTGAATCTGTGCTTTATATTTATTGTTTCTTCCCCCCTCTTCTCTCCGGTAGACCCCGAGATTGACGGTGCTGCCGGGTACGACTACACCGTTGACGATCAGTCCTTTGCCGCAGAGCAGCAAGGCAAGCAACCCCCCCTTGAGCATTCCGATATCGCCAATTCCTTTCCCTCTTATTCTTGCATTAGATTTTGCTACTGTATTAGTTAGCTCCTATTCTGATGCATAGCCTGTTTTGATAAACTGTTACTATACCTGCAATCATACCAACTGCTTAGTATAGGTTGATCAGTGAATCCCCAGTGACCCCTTAGTTCCAGTTGGCCCTGCTTCTTCATCGACGACTCGACGACTCGAAGACCCGAAGACTCGGTCAACCGACCGACGAGCCAGGCCCCCCCTCACATCGTCGCACACCCCTTAAGTATGTCACTGCAGAGCTACTATCGAGTGCCGAGGGTGATACCTCACTTAGCACTCCCGGTGTTAATTCTGTAGCGTAGCTAATCGGTCATGGGTATCAAGGGTGATTCCTCCTTCCCATTTATCGATAGCGACTCTTGCCATACACATACCTCGAGTGGGATCCATCGAGGGTGATTCCTCGGATATCCACTTGGTGTATAAACACACAGTTACTTTAACTTGACATTGTTTACTTGTGAAAGACGGGACTGGAGGGACAGGCGGTACCACCCTGGTTGAGGTGGACCTGAGTTCCCGACAGTCTTGAGACGGGTCGGCCCCAAGGGTACCCGTGTGTGAGATGTGGTGGGATGCGCCGGTAAGGCATCCAAAGGGTTATTATGAGGCGTGGACGGGCAGGAGAGGCCCTTGCGACACATCCTCGAGTTGGGGCGACGGGACCGCACTTTATGGGTCGCGCTTGCCCCACATTAATAAAATGCTAATGGGTTGGGTATTTGATCTGAGTTGGGTCGTTGGCCTTTTTACGCACCAAACCATCGCGTGGGAGAAGTTATGGGTACTCAGCGTCGTTGTATCAGCCGAAGCTCTTCAGACGTCAGCAATGGAGCGGCGCGCGCCGGATTGGACTGGACGATACAGCTCTTGGACTGGAGTGTGCTAGGTCTGCTTCCGGCCGCGTTCACATCGTGCAGGAGCGCGTAGGGCAGGTGGGCCCACGACCCCTTTGTGCTTAGGATTTAGACCGGCGGGCTGGCCTCTTCGTTGAGCCTAGGTGGGGCGACGACGTGCTGCTACCCCGAGGCCGGGCATGACCCAGGAAAGTGTGTCTGGCCGGAGGTGATCAGGCGTGTTGGAAATGCGGTGCACCCCTGCAGGGATGAATAATCTATTCGAATAGCCGTGTCCACGGTAACATGACGACTTGGAGTTGTACCTTGACCTACTACAACTATAATTGTGATTTAATTTGAAATGAATGTTGGCTTCGAGATTGCTTCCTCGCAGGGAGTCGAGGAAGAATCTCTGGGCGTGGTTACTTAATAAAATTGCTTCAATAATATGACTATATGTGAGATACCAATCTGCACTCTTCTAATGCTGCAAGATGTTGAAGATGCTAGTCTTCGATAGGACTAGGCCTTCTCCCTATTCTTGCTTTCTGCAGTCAGTCCAGATATAACCCCTCCCCTTGATAATGATGCATATTTAGCATAGTTCTGATGTCAGTCTTGCGAGTACTTTGGATGAGTACTCACCGCTGCTTTGCTTTCTCTTCCCCCCTCGATACGATTCTGCGTTCAGACGATGGAGCCCAGGAGATGGAGTACGCCGGAGACGACTACTACACCACCGCTGGAGCCTACTACTACGTGGAGAGTGCCGACGCTCAGGAGTAGTTAGGTTGGCTCCCAGGCAGGAGGCCTCGCCTCTTTCGATCCGCTGCCTATGTTTGTGCTAGCCTTCTTAAGGCAAAACTTGTTTAACTTATGTCTGTACTCAGATATTAATTGCTTCCGCTGACTCGTGCTTTGTTGAGCTTTGTATTCGAGCCCTCGAGGCCCCTGGCTTGTAATATGAAGCTGTATGACTTTAATTTGTGTCTAGTGTTGTGTTGTGATATCAATCAGTGAGTCCGTAATCTTGGTCGTACGCATTTGCGTGTATGATTAGCGTACGGTCAAATTGGGGGCATCACAAAATAGCGGCTTCCGATGAGGCCGGGCATCCGGGTGCGTCAGTGCGCGGTGCCGGAGTGGGTTTCCAGGCCGGCGATCCTGCTTAATGGGGCATACAGACGGAATATCCATACCGTCCCATCTAGTAACGCGTCGGTGGAATTGAAGTGCGCGGACACAGGGGACGTGTCGCGGGAGGCGCCCTCGACTGGCGCGCCGCTTCAATGGCGGAGCCAGTGAAAGGTCGTATCCGCTCTGGGCCGACTTCAATGTGGAGTGGTGCGCTCTACAGCGGCATGAATGTGGGCAGCTGGCGCCGGGCGGGAATGCACACGGGCAAGGGTGGAGGGGTTTTGGTGGTCCAGGGCGGTTAGACGTGGGTTTGGTTGCTGTCTGGACGCCCGCAAAGCCCCCACCCCGCATGTTTGTCTTCGGTCTGTGGGAGAAAGTGTGTCCGAACGGACCGATACATGCCCCCGCTGGATGGCTTCCGCTATCCGGACAGCACGGTCCGAATGTATGCAGGCAGTTTGCGAGTCACCATTGGAGATGCCCTCAGCCGGGCTCCTCAAATGCACCTTATACGCCTGGGTGGACGGCCCGGTTAGTGATCGGTCAGAAAAACGTGACCTAGCCGGGCTCCTCAAAACGATCATATACGCCCGAGCTGACCGACACCCCATTATCCAACGCATATCTTGGATGGATATGAGGAGGCCTGGTTGCACTCAAACTTGTCCGCTACGTCGGGCTGACGGGCGGAACCCACACCGACACACGTTGAAACACATCGATCCGGCGAGGATGCCACGTCGGCACGCCGCCCGAGGGTTAAAGTCCGGTTATTTAAGCCACATGGCGAGGCTAAACCCTAACCACTCTTATTTCCACCCTCTCCCTCCCATCCATGCCATCACTCCCAATTCGCTCTGAGCTCGTCCTCGACTCCCAATCCGATCCGAGCCCGCCGTTCTTCGATAGCCATGGTTTGCTAGCGGATCACCACCTACAAGATGTTCACTCCACAACGCTGGTCAGAGCTCCTAGCAGAGATACATGCACGACCCGTCGTTCACATTGTAGCCGACTTACCTCCGGATTCTCCGGAGCGGGACGAGCAGGAGGCGCCAGAGCTGGAGGAAGTCTTCGCGGACCTAGACGCCGACTAGGAGACGAAGCTGTGGGTCACGTTCAAAGACCAGGAGGCCGGTCCGTCCGACACTGTCGGCACGGAAGTCGTCGACGTCTTGGACGATGAGTAGTGCTAGGGTAGTTTTACCTGTGTATTACGTAGTACATAGCTTATTTTAGGTTCATGGGGTGGTATGAATATACGGTGTAAGATTTGAGGTTTGTGGTTGCAACGGACGAAAATTAAGGGGTGACCGGTCCTGTCCGCAGACTCGTCTGCAGACATATGAGAGGTCACTTTTGAGGAGCCCGGATGTAGATGCTCTTACTCCTTGTGTTCGGAGACTTTACTTTATGGCCTAAGGGCATCTCCAACGCTGACCCTCAAAACGGTCTCGTTATCCGTCGATGAACCAGTCCGAACGTGGTCTGTGGACATGATGCGGGAGGAAGCCACCCAAACCTATTCACTAAATAATCTCTATTTGTCCGGTCTGGAGGAGAGAGAGAAGGGGGGCATGCATGTGGTTGCTATTGTGTGTGTGGTGTGTGGTTGGGAGAGAGGGCAGAGAGAAAAAAGAGGAGTACCACGTCGGGGCTTTTTGTTGGTTAAGTACATGTTCGCACTCCGTCATAGCTCTTCAGGTTGGTTCCGGTTTGCGGGGAACAGACGTCCGGACCGTTCCGCGGCCCGATAGGGATCCCCGTTGGATGATAAAAGTTAACAAAAATGCTCCGGGCAATATAATCCAAACATATACCAGATTTTTGATGCCCTAAAATGTCAGCAAGTCCACCATGCACACTGCTCATAATGATCCACGTCTGATGTTAAAATGCTAACCTAATAATGTGCGCCATGATTATTATTTATTTTTGTCGTAGCCATCGATGTAGTCAGTGGAATCTCAATTGTCGTCGATCGATCTAATCGGCGGGATCTACTTAACCCCACTATCACTATGGACGAATACCATCCTGTGCTTCATCTTGCCACTTGCATATATTCATCCTCCATATGCATGGGCTGTGAGCCTTTGACGATTTGATTTCCACCCGAGGGACAAATAATTCCCCGTACTTGACTCGCCACCGACAGCTGAAATCTGTTGATACACCAAAACCACAATCCACAAGTAACAGCATGACCATTGCTCCTGTGCATTGTGCTCCCCAGCTGCATATCACCATTAGCACTGGTGTCCAGTTTACCCTACTACCACTCCAGTTTATGGAGCAGCCTTCTGAATCCCAATTGCTCCACACCACGTGTCGCTTGTGTTCCTTTTACGCTCCTTCCATCCACTATAAATAGCTGGTGACCTACACATGAAAGACCACAAGTCACAGACACACGTAGCATCTGCGGAGTAGCACACATTACTTACATAGCTCGAGAGATGGCCAAGGGAGCGGTGATGCTTCTTGTGCTCTTCACGGTGCTGTCAGCCGTGAGCGAGGCCCATAGGCCAGGTAACAGGGCCCTGACCCATGGGCGTCACCCAGGGGCTGACCCAGCGGCACCGACACACCTCCACTTCTACTTCCACAACAGCTCGAGAGGCACGCCCCCCACGTCGGTGCGGGTGGCAGGTCCGGCGAACCCGTCGTTGCAGACCTTTTTCGGGGCGGTGTACGTGATGGACGACCCACTGACGGAGAAGCCGGAGCTCGGGTCAGCGGCCGTGGGACGGGCCCAGGGCGTCTACATAGGGGCGGACCAGACAGCAATGGGGTTCCTGCAGATCATGAACCTCGTGCTCACCTCCGGCCCCTACAACGGCAGCTCGCTCACGGTGCTCGGCCGCAATTTCCCGCTCGCCAAAGTCCGCGAGATGCCCATCGTCGGCGGCACCGGCGCCTTCCGCTTCGCTCGCGGGTACGCGCAGGCCCGCACCTACTCGATGAACACCAAGACCGGCGACGCCAACGTCGAGTACGACGTCTACGTCATGCATTAGCATGCAAATATTTAAGGGCTTACTGATTGTAATGCTTCAGAGTCTTTTCATTTCATTTTTATTGCTTACTTCAGGTTGGACGTGCTTTGAGATTTGGACTTTTCCTTTTCCTAAATATTGGTGTGCCTTTGCTTGGGTTAATCGTCTAGCAAGTGGGCAAGAAATAAGTGACCCTAGGTGAAATGTGGTGTGCTCTTTTTTTAATCAATGGAAACTTATTTATCGCATTTAAATTTGTGTTCCCTTCTTGCACTTCTCATTAGTAGAAAACAGGTCTTTGGACCGAAGTATTAGTCCCGGTCAGGTTTTAGACCGGGACTAATGTGTTCACTACTCCCGGTTCATATGAGGCTAGGCATTAGTCCCGGTTCATGAGGAACCTCTAGTCCCGGTTGGTGATACCAACCGGGACTAAAGGGGTGGTGGCAGGGTTGCGTCAGGCTGGCCCCTGCGATGCCCTTTAGTCCCGGTTGCGGGACTAGAGATGGACCTTTAGTCCCGGTTTGTATCACCAACCGGGACTAAAGGTATCACTATAAATAGTGCTTCGTCCAGCCCAAGCCCAAGCTCTCTGTTTTCTCCTTTTTCTCCTCTGTTCTCTTCCCTTGCTCGAGCTCATCCTCCATTTTTGCCAAGATTTGTCAAGATTTGAGACACCCCATCCATCCAAATGTTCACAAAGGTTAGCAACTTTGTCCTTTCATCTCTCATTGCTAGATTAGCTCGTGCAATGCTCTATAATTATAGTGATTTGTGGGTTTTAGTTTGGGAGTAATTATGTGGGAGTTTATTTGATTTATATGCAATTTGAGCTCAAATTAACTTCTTAGTTTGCATATGTGTAGGTGTGGTTTACTTAGTGCCTTTGAAAGGATCGATATGGTTGACTAGAGGGGGAGGGGGGTGAATAGGCAACTACCAGTTTTTAATTTTTCTTTAACAATTTAGGCTTAGCAACAAATAGGTTGGCTAGATATGCAACTAGGTGAGCAACCTATATGATGCTAAACACAACAACAACACAAGCAAGCAAGATAAACAATATGCGTAGCTTGCACAAAGTAAAGGTAAGAAGTAACCACAAGAGGAACCGATGGAGACGAAGATGTGTTACCGAAGTTCCTTCCCGGTAGAGGGAAGTACGTCTTCGTTGGAGCGGTGTGGAGGCACAATGCTCCCCAAGAAGCCACTAGGGCCACCGTATTCTCCTCACGCCCTCACACAATGCGAGGTGCCGTGATTCCACTAGTGGTGCACTTGAAGGCGGCAGCCGGACCTTTGCAAACAAGGTTGGGGCAATCTCCACAACTGAATTGGAGGCTCCCAACGACACCACGAAGCTTCACCACAATGGACTATGGCTTCGAGGTGACCTCTTCCGTCTAGGGTGCTCAAACACCCAAGAGTAACAAGATCCGCAAGGGATTAATGGGGGGAATCAAATTTCTCTTGGTAGAAGTGTAGATCGGGGCCTTCTCAACCAAACCCTAGAGTATCAACAAGTTTTGTTGGCTAGGGAGAGAGATCGGGCTAAAATAAGCTTTGGGCAACAATGGAGGTTTGGGAAGGATAAGAGGTGAGGCTTCTTGGGGAAGAAGACCCCTTATATAGTGGGTGGGGGAATCTGCCCGTTACCTCTGTACCAGCCACGGGCAAGCGGTAGTACCGCTGGTAGGGGCGGTACTACCGCCCATCTGTGAACAAGAGCACCAGTAGAAGGGCCGGCGGTAGTACCGCTTGGTACTACCGCCCCTACTACCGCTGCGGCTGGGTGCTGGCGCGGGGCACCAGACACTCCCAGATACATGTCTGATGGCTCGCGTGAGGTGCCCAGCCCTTCCCTCTTTCCCTCAGCAGTACTACCGCCGGCTGGGGCGGAAGTACCGGCTGCGCGCGGTACTACCGCTTCCCAGAGCGGTACTATCGCTGAGAGAAAGAAAGAGAGAGCAGGGCAAGGACAGAGACTCCATGTTGCCGGGAAACGAATGGGGGTGCGAGTGTGTACGTGATGATTCCTCCCAACCTTTCCCACTGCGGACCCCCTCTTGATAGTATGGATTTTCCTACGACTTAAGTCCACCGACACTAAATCGTCGAAAAGACACCGTCTTGTTTTTAGCTTCCTGAGGGGAAAGATAATCATCTCGTGCCACCTGATATTCTCTGAAAGCTTAATGCACACGATTAGTCCGCAAATGTATTGTCATCAATCACGAAAACCATTAGGGTATAAATATGCCCTTACAGCCTTCCCGTCCCCGTCCTAACCATCGTCGATCGCCCGCACCGTCCCGTCACCGGCACCACCTTGGTGAGCCTCTTGTTCTTATCCTTTTTATAAAAAAATCTTATTTGTATGATTTAGATAGTTATTTGTATAATTTTCTTACTTGTATGATTGTTTGTTATACATAGTGCCATGGTTTTGGTATCCATGCCCGTCGGCCCTCGTCCGGTTTATGATTTGGATGTGGTATATTATATTTTGTAACTATTTGTTGCATTTCGTGTTAATGACAATTATGACCATCAAGTTGACATAAATATTTTTATCTAGGAGGTATGTGAACCGGAAATTCCAACCGACCCTATTGTCAAGAAGTTAAATTTAGTTGAAAAAGAAAACGATTATTTGAAAGAAAAACTAAAAAGAGTTGAAGAAGAGAAGATGAAATTGGAGTTGTACGTTACCGATGTCGTCGATGATCACAAGATCAAGATGGATGCAATGCGCTTGATGATTAGAAAGTTTAGAAAATATGACATTAATAAAGAGGCTTGGTATCATTATGCTGTTGGATCAATTGTTACCTTAGTTGCGATTTTGATCGCATTTGTTGTTGCATTTAAATGCTTTAGCTAGATAGTTGTATGTTGTTTTATGAGAATAAGTGTGTATGAACTTTATGTATGAACTTGTATTAATTTGGTCACTTTGATGTTATGTAATGAAGATGAGTCGGCAATGGATGTACGAAGACCGACGCTCTCCCTAGTTCATTAATGGCGTGCATAGTTTTCTGCATGCGGCTGAGGCAAACAAGTGGAATGGTTTTATGTGTTGTCCATGTGCTATCTGTAAGAATGATAAGAATTACTCTAGCTCAAAAGACATTCATGTCCACCTATTTACGTCCGGTTTCATGTCCGGCTATAACTGTTGGACCAAGCACGGAGAAAGAGGGGTTCTAATGGAAGAGAATGAAGAAGAAGAGGATGATGAAAACTATCCTGGGTTCCCTGAATACGATGGTACTACAATGGGGGAAGAGAATGAAGAAGAAGAAGAAGCTGAAGAAGAGGCATCAGATGGGCCCGCTGATGATCTTGGTCGGGCCATTGCTGATGCAAAGAGAAACTGCGAAAGTGAAAAGGAGAAGTTGAAGTTGCAGCGCATGTTAGAGGATCACAAAAATTTGTTGTACCCAAATTGCGAAGATGACAAGAAAAAGACGGGTACCACACTGGAATTGCTGCAATGGAAGGCAGAGAATGGTGTATCTGACAAGGGATTTGAAAAGTTGCTGAAAATAATGAAGAATAAGCTTCCAAAGGACAACGAATTGCCCAACAGTACGTACGAAGCAAAGAAGGCTGTCTGCCCTCTAGGATTAGAGGTGCAGAAGATACATGCATGCCCTAATGACTGCATCCTCTACCGCGGTGAGGAGTACAAGAATTTAAATGCATGCTCGGTATGCGGTGCATTGCGTCATAAGATTAGGGGCGATGACCCTGTTGATGATGTTGAGGGCGAGCGCCCCAGGAAGAGGATTCCTGCCAAGGTGATGTGGTATGCTCCTATAATACCACGGTTGAAATGTTTGTTCCAAAACAAAGAGCATGCCAAGTTGTTGCGATGGCACAAAGATGATCGTAAGAAAGACGGGAAGTTGAGAGTACCCGCTGATGGGTCGCAGTGGAGAAAAATCGAGAGAAAGTGGCCGGACTTTGCAGATGACGCAAGGAACTTATGGTTTGGTTTAAGTGCAGATGGCATCAATCCTTTTGGAGAGCAGAGCAGCAATCATAGCACCTAGCCTGTGACTCTATGTATCTATAACCTTCCTCCTTGGTTGTGCATGAAGCGGAAGTTCATCATGATGCCAGTGCTCATCCAAGGCCCTAAGCAACCCGGAAACGACATTGATGTGTACCTAAGGCCATTAGTTGATGAACTTTTATAGTTGTGGGATTTAAAAGGTGTACGTGTATGGGATGAGCACGAACAGGAGGAATTTGACCTACGAGCGTTGCTGTTTGTAACCATCAATGATTGGCCTGCTCTTAGTAACCTTTCAGGACAAACAAACAAGGGATACAATGCATGCCCGGACTGTTTAGACGAGAGTGAAGGTATATATTTGGATAAATATAAGAAGGTTGTGTACTTGGGACATCGTCGGTTTCTTCCGATCAAGTATGCCTTAAGAAAGAAAGGGAAGCATTTCAAAGGTGAGGCGGATAACCGGAAGAAGCCTCGCCACCGTACTGGTGATGATATACTTGATATGGTCAAGGATTTAAAATTAATCTTTGGAAAGGGTCCTGGCGGTCAATCTGTTCCGAATGACGCTGACGGGCACACACCCATGTGGAAGAAGAAATCTATATTTTGGAGCTAGAGTATTGGAAAGTCCTAGAGGTCCATGACGTGGCTTGAGACTGCGTCGGTATTTCCCCAAAGAGGAAGGGATGATGCATCACAACGACGGTAAGTATTTCCCTTAGTTATGAAACCAAGGTTATCGAACCAGTAAGAGGATCACCACCACCCAATAAGCAGCACTTGCACACAAACAACAAATACTTGCAACTCGACGCGAAAGAGAGGTTGTCAATCTCTCTACGGTAAAAAGATAGATTAGGTAGTGATAGATAGGAGAGATATATCTCTCAAGAACACAAAATAAAAAGGGCAAATAAAATATGCATCAATATGTTTTTGGGTTTTTGGTTTTGTAGATCTGAAAACAAAGATGCAAAAAGATAGATCTGAAAGCAATATGTTGGAAAAGTAGACCCGGGGGGCGTAGGGTTCACTAGTGGCTTCTCTCATGAGTATAGCGCACGGTGGGTGAACAAATTACTGTTGGGCAATTGACAGAAAATCGAATAGTCATGATGATATCCAAGGCGATGATAATTATATAGGCATCACGTCCAAGATAGGTAGACCAACTCCTGCCTGCATCTACCTCTATTACTCCACACATCGAACGCTATCCAGCATGCATCTAGTGTATTAAGTTCATGGAAAAACGGAGTAATGCCATAAGAACGATGACATGATGTAGACAAGATCTATTCATGTAGGAATAGATCCCATCTTGTTATCCTTAATAGCAACGATACATCCGTGTCTTGCTGCCCCTTCTGTCACAGGGAAAGAACACCGCAAGATCGAACCCATCACAAAGCACCTCTTCCCATGGCAAGAAAAATCGATCTAGTCGGCCAAACCAAACCAAAGATTCGAAGAAGAAATACGATGCTGTAAGCAATCATGCATATAAGAGATCAAATAAGACTCAAATAATATTCATGGATAGAAACTGATCATGAACTCAAAATTCATCGGATCCCAACAAACACACCGCAAAAGTTTACATCAAATAGATCTCCAAGAGACCATTGTATTGAGAATCATAAGAGAGAGAGATGAAGCCATCTAGCTACTGCCTACGGACCCGTAGGTCTATGGTGGACTACTCACGCATCATCGGAGAGGCACCTATGAGGAAGATGAACCCCTCCGTGATGGTGTTTAGATTGGATCTCGCGGTTCTGGAACTTGCGGCGGCTGGACTTGTGTTTTGTCGACTCCCCTAGGGTTTTTGGAATATTTGGGAATTTATAGGCATCGAAGGCAGTGGAGAGGGGCCCCGAGGAGGGTACAACCCATCAGGGCATGCCGGGCCCCCCTGGCGCGCCCTGGTGGGTTGTGGTCTCCTCGGCCCACTCCCCCGGCACTTCTTTGGCCCACTGGGTGTCTTCTGGTCTAGAAAAAATCTCCAAAAAGTTTCGTCACGATTGGACTCCGTTTGGTATTGATTCTCTCCGAGTAAAAAATAAGCAAAAATAGCAACTGGCACTTTGGCACTATGTCAATAGGTTAGTCCCAAAAAATGATATAAAGTTGTTATAAAATGATTGTAAAACATCCAAGAATGATAATATAACATCATGGAACAAGCAAAAATTATAGATACATTGGAGACGTATCAGCATCCCCAAGCTTAATTCCTACTCGTCCTCGAGTAGGTAAATGATAAAAACAGAATTTTTGATGTGGAATGCTGCCTAACATGTTCATCATATTCTTTTCCTTTGTATAGCATGGACATTTGGACTTGTAAATGATTCAAAGCCATAGTCTAGTTTTAACATAATGACTTCAATACTCAAGCATGTCAACAAGCAACCATGTCTTTCAAAATATCAACACTAAAGAAAGTTATCCCTAGCCCATCATGCTCAATCATTGATCCATTCATCAAACACACTCAAATATTAACTATGCCCAATGCTCAAGTACGATCATAGTGCCCCCTAGTTGGTGCTTATAAGAGAAGATGGAGACTCAAAGCAAAAATAAAAAAAGCATAAAGTAAATAGATAGGCCCTTCGCAGAGGGAAGTACGGATTTGTAGAGGTGCCAGAGTTCAAAGTTTTAAATTGAGAGAGAAAAATATTTTGGGTGGCATGCTTTTCCTGTCAACGAAAACGATAAAGTAGCTCACAATACTTTCCATGCTAGATATATCATAGGCGGTTCCCAAACAGAAAATAAAGTTTATTCCTTTTTCCACCAAACTTTCACTTTCCATGGCGGGCCGTATCCACGGTTGCCTTCCATACCAACCATTTCCAAGGAATTTATTATTTGACAACATAAAGTAAATATTTTTTTCTTTTTCAGTTCGGGAATGGGCATCCCTATTACCGCCGCACTCTCGTGCAATGACAAGTGAATAAACACTCTGATACGTCTCCAACGTATCTATAATTTATGAAGTATCCATGCCATGTTTACAATAATTTTATATGATTTTGGTATGATTTGATTAGAACTAACCCGGACTGACGCTGTTTTCAGCAGAGCTACCGTGGTGTTGTTTTTGTGCAGAAATAAAAGTTCTCGGAATAGGCTGAAAATTTACGGAGAATATTTTTGGAAAATATAAAAAATACCGGAGCAAAAAGATACCAAAGAGGAGTCCCGAGGAGGCCACAAGCCTAGGGGGCGCGCCCCCCTAGGGCGCGCCCCCTGGCTTGTGGGTCTCTCGAGCACCCCCCTGACTTGATTCCAATGCCAAGTACTCCTATAAATCGAGAAACCCCCAGAAAGAAACCTAGATCGGGAGTTCCACCGCCGTAAGCCTCTGTAGCCACGAAAAACCAATCGGGAGCCCGTTCCGGCACCCTGACGGAGGGGGAAACCATCACCGGAGGCCATCTTCATCATCCCGGCGGTCTCCATGACGAGGAAGGAGTAGTTCATCCTCGGGGCTGAGGGTATGTACCAGTAGCTATGTGTTTGATCTCTCTCTCTCTCTCTCTCGTGTTCTTGAGATGACACGATCTTGATGTACCGCGAGCTTTATTAATATAGATGAATCATATGGAGTTTTCCCCTCTCTATCTTCTTGTGATGAATTGAGTTTTCCCTTTGAAGTTTTCTTATCGGATTGAGTCTTTAAAGGATTTGAGAACACTTGATGTATGTCTTGCGATGGGATATCCGTGGTGACAATGGGATGTTCTATTGATCCACTTGATGTATGTTTTGGTGATCAACTTGCAGGTTCCGTGACCTTGGGAATCTATGCATAGGGGTTGGCACACGTTTTCGTCTTGACTCTCCGGTAGAAACTTTGGGGCACTCTTTGAAGTTCTTTGTGTTGGATTGAACATGATGAATCTGAAATTGTGTGATGCATATTGTATAATCAAGCCCATGGGTACTCGTGGTGACATTGGAGTATCTAGGTGACATTAGGGTTTTGGTTGATGTGTATCTTAAGGTGTTATTTTAGTACGAACTCTAGGGCTGTTCGTGACACTTATAGGGATAACTCATACGATTGATCGGAAAAGATAACTTTGAGGTGGTTTCGTACCCTACAATAATTTCTTCGTTTGATCTCCGCCATTTGTGACTTTGGAGTGAACTCTTTGTCGCACGTGAGGGATTTACATATGATTCAACTATGTTAGTATTGTTGAGAGAACTTGCACTAGTGAAAGTATGAACCCTGGGCCTTGTGAGAGGGAACTCTCAACAATACTAACATAGTTGAATCATATGTAAATCCCTCACGTGCGACAAAGAGTTCACTCCAAAGTCACAAATAGCGGAGAACAAACGAAGAAATTATTGTAGGGTACGAAACCACCTCAAAGTTATCTTTTCCGATCAATCGTATGAGCTATCCCTATAAGTGTCACGAACAGCCCTAGAGTTCGTACTAAAATAACACCTTAAGATACACATCAACCAAAACCCTAATGTCACCTAGATACTCCAATGTCACCACGAGTACCCATGGGCTTGCTTCTACGATATGCATCACATAATTTCAGATTCATCATGTTCAATCCAACACAAAGAACTTCAAAGAGTGCCCCAAAGTTTCTACCGGAGAGTCAAGACGAAAACGTGTGCCAACCCCTATGCATAGATTCCCAAGGTCACGAAACCCGCAAGTTGATCACCAAAACATACATCAAGTGGATCAATAGAACATCCCATTGTCACCACGGATATCCCATCGCAAGACATACATCAAGTGTTCTCAAATCCTTTAAAGACTCAATCCGATAAGAAAACTTCAAAGGGAAAACTCAATTCATCACAAGAAGATAGAGAGGGGGAAACTCCATATGATTGTGACGCCCCCAATTTCGACCGTACGCTAATCATACACGCAAAGCGTACGACCAAGATTAGGGACTCACTGATCGATATCACAACACAATACTAGACACAAATTAAAGTCATACAGCTTCATATTACAAGCCAGGGGCCTCGAGGGCTCGAATACAAAGCTCGACAAGCACGAGTCAGCGGAAGCAAATAATATCTGAGTACAGACATAAGTTAGACAAGTTTTGCCTTAAGAAGGCTAGCACAAACATAAGCAGCGGATCGAAAGAGGCGAGGCCTCCTGCCTGAGAACCTCCTAACTACTCCTGAGCGTCGGCACTCTCCACGTAGTAGTAGGCTCCAGCGGTGGTGTAGTAGTCGTCTCTGGCGTACTCCATCTCCTGGGCTCCGTCGTCTGAACGCAGTATCGCAACGAGGGGGAAAGAGAAAGCAAAGCAGCGGTGAGTACTCATCCAAAGTACTCGCAAGACTGACATCAGAACTATGCTAAGTATGGATCATTATCAAGGAAGGGGGGTTATATCTGGGCTGACTGCAGAAAGCAAGAATAGGGAGAAGGCCTAGTCCTATCGAAGACTAGCATCTTCAACATCTTGCAGCATTAGAAGAGAGTAGACTGGTATCACATATATAGTCATATTATTGTAGCAATTTTATTAAGTAACCACGCCCAGAGATTCTTCCTCGACTCCCTGCGAGGAAGCAATCTCGGAGCCACATTCATTTCAATTTAAAGTCACAATTATAGTTGTATAAGGTCAAGGCACAACTCCAAGTCGTCCTGTTACCGTGGACACGGCTATTCGAATAGATAATTCATCCCTGCAGGGGGGCACCGCATTTCCAACACGCCTGATCACCTCCGGCCGGACACACTTTCCTGGGTCATGCCCGGCCTCAGGATAGCAGCACGTCGTCGCCCCACCTAGGCTCAACGAAGAGGCCAGCCCGCCGGTCTAAATCCTAAGCGCGCAGGGGTCATGGGCCAATCGCCCTTTGCACTCCTGCACGATGCGAATGCGGCCGAGGTCAGTCCTAGCACCCCTTATAACAAGCGCGGTGCCGTTGCGGACCACTCGGGCGCGCGCCACTCCATTGCTGACGTCCGAAGAGCTTCGGCTGATACAACGACGCTGAGTACCCATAACTTCTCCCACGCGATGGTTTGGTGCGTAAAAAGGCTAACGACCCAACTCAGATCAAATACCCAACCCATTAGCATTTTATTAATGCGGGGCAAGCGCGACCCATGAAGTGCGGTCCCGTCACCCCGTCTCGAGGATGTGTGGCAAGGGCCTCTCCTGCCCGTCCACGCCTCATCATCATCAAACCGTGGGTACCCCTCAGGGCCGACCCATCACCAACATGTTTCTGTAACCAGGTCATAGTAACTGTGTGTATAAAACATCAAGACGGAACCTGAGGAATCACCCTCAAAGGGTCCCGCTCGATGAAATCACCCTCAAAGGGTCCCGCTCGATGAAACCGCCAAGGTGGATGATGAGAGTTGTAACACCCCTGGATTTCAACTACAGTAACCTAGGTGATCAGGCTACATTGATCACAATGTTAAGCTAATCCAATTTTGCTAAACAATGCATGATCAATATGGATTTCATATCTCATTTCAAATTCCACTACTAAATGCCCTAGGAATTTATAGTGATAAAATAAATCCCCAAACAGCATAAGAAAAATGTTGCACAATTGATAAAAATCACAAAACAAATGCCGTTAAGGAAAACAACATCACCAAAACTGTGGTATGGACCCCACCTTCAATAACAGCACCAAATTTCATTTTTTTGTGTTATTAAATTCAAATGGATATTTCAAACAGATTCCATAAATCCTCAAACTTGGTGTGGCCCTGTGGAATATTACAAGATATTATTTGGAGCAAGTCACACATTTTTGCTGTGGAGAAATGTGGCTAAAAATAAATGGAACAGAAGCTGCAAAATGATCAGAAAAAGAAAAGGGAAGAAAATGAGAAAGGCTCCTGTGCACTTGAAGCCTGGTGCTACAGTGCGGCCCAGCCCATCCCCTCACCGTCCCTAACCTCTCGCCCCCCTCTCTCTCTCTCTCTCGCGTGCTGTCGAGCCAGCAGAGAGCGCGCTCGCTCGCCCGGCCCCCCCTCTCGCACAAAGATCTTTTGCAGCTGGCGTGGACCGATAAGGTCGAGCCCCCGCACCCCTCTGGACGCCTCTGCCACCCTTCTCTCCCTCTCCCTCGCTCGCCCCCATCTCTCCCGAGCGCAGCCGCCGCCATGGCCGTCGGCTAGCCGCGGCCACAGCCACTCCCCCGCCACCGTAGCCTGTCCAGAGACTCCGCACCGTCGCCCTCTTCCTCCTCGTACGCCGGATCGAAGCTGAGGAGCACCCACGCCGTCGACTGCGAGCTGCTTCCTCCTCGGACCCGAGCACGCGCCGCCGTCGATTCGTCCCCCTCCGAGCTCCTCCGGCATCCCCGAGCCTTCCTGACAACGCTGTGAGCTCCCCCGCATAGTCCTTCCTCTCTCCGCGCTCTCGTAGGCCCTACGGTTAGCTGCCACCGTGACCAAGCACCGCCGCTCGCCATTGCCGACGTGCCCAAGCAGTGCGTGCCCTCGGGCACCCACGCATGCAACCGGCGTGCTCCAGAGCATCCCCTGCACCGATTCCAGCCCGTAGTTAGCTCGCCCGCGTGCTGCAACTGCTGCTTCGCCGTTCGTCCGAACCTGCCTCCGCCACGGCTCGTCGCCGGCGCCCCTACCGAACCCCACCGGCGCTGCAGACGACACACGTCGATGCGGACGAGCGCCAGGGTCACGTAGATGGTTTCAGCACGCAAAATGACGCCGGAGTTGCATTTCCGACCCCCTCCGCCGTCCCCGGAGCTCGCCGGAGCTGCTCCGGCACCGGTCGCCGGCCTCGCCGACGTGGCCGACCTGGGGATACCCCCCTGGGTCACTGACCCATGGGCCCCAGGGGCACGGCTGACTTGTTGACTTCGGTCAACGCTGACTGGGCGGCCCCGTGTCTATGACATGTGGGTCCCGCCAAAATTTAATTGATTTTATTAAATAAATAAAATGTTAATTATCTGTTAAACCTAAATTAACCTAATTAAGTTAATTAATTAGTTAATCTGACACTGACTAGTGGGGCCCATCCTTAAATAATCCTAGTTAATTTAAATAAACCCTAATCAACCTGCTGTGAGACTGACATGTGGGTCCCACTGGACCCACATGTCAGGTTTGACCTGGTCAGCTGGGTTTGACCTGCTGACACCATGGTGATGTCATGATGATGTCATCATTAACTATTCTGGATAAATTCGAATTTAAATAAATAAATAATTCCAGAAATTCTTTAAAAACTTTGAAAATTCATATAAAATAAATCGTAACTCGGATGAAAATAATTTATATATGAAAAACGATCAGAAAAATGAGACGAATCCAAATACGCTACCCACATACCTGTCAGATGCCTCTAGCTATCTGAACATGGAACTTTCCCCCTCCGGATCGTTTGTCCGATAAGCCCAAAGACCCGGAAAATATGGTCAGATATTCTTCCGACCCGTCTGCGACATGTAGTACTGCGTTAGTGCATGCCTAGCTCTGCATATTGCCATGTCATGCATCGTGTTGCATCTGTGCTTTATATTTATTGCTTCTCCCCCCTCTTCTTACCGGTAGACCCCGAGACTGACGGTGCTGCCGGGTACGACTACACCGCTGATGATCAGGCCTTTGCCGCAGAGCAGCAAGGCAAGCAACCCCTCTTGAGCATTCCGATATTGCCCATTTCTTTCCCTCCTATTCTTGCATTAGATTTTGCTACTGTATTAGTTTGCTCCTATTCTGATGCATAGCCTGCTTTTGATAAACTGCTACTATACCTGCAACAATATCAACTGCTTAGTATAGGTTGATCAATGAATCCCCTGTGACCCCCTAGTCCCAGTTGCCCCTGCTTCTTCATCGACGACTCGATGACTCAAAGACTCGGTCAACCGACCGACGAGCCAGGCCCCTCACATCACCGCAACCCCTTAGTTGTACGACTCTGCAGAGTTACTATCGAGTACCGACGGAGACACCTCGTGAAGTACTCATGATGCTAGCTCTGTGGTGCAGCTAGTCGGTCGTGGTTATCGAGGGTGATTCCTCCTTCACCACTCCCGACGATGTCTCTGTAGTGCAACCCCTCAAGCGTGGGACCCTCGAGAGTGATTCCTCTAAGTCCACCTTGGCGGTTTCATCGAGCGGGACCCTTTGAGGGTGATTCCTCAGGTTTCGTCTTGATGTTTTATACACACAGTTACTATGACCTGGTTACAGAAACATGTTGGTGATGGGTCGGCCCTGAGGGGTACCCACGGTTGGATGATGATGAGGCGTGGACGGGCAGGAGAGGCCCTTGCCACACATAATCGAGACGGGGCGACGGGACCGCACTTCATGGTTCGCGTTTGCCCCGCATTAATAAAATGCTAATGGGTTGGGTATTTGATCTGAGTTGGGTCGTTGGCCTTTTTACGCACCAAACCATCGCGTGGGAGAAGTTATGGGTACTCAGCATCCTTGTATCAGCCGAAGCTCTTCGGACGTCAGCAATGGAGTGGCGCGCGCCCGAGTGGTCCGCAACGGCACCGCGCTTGTTATAAGGGGTGCTAGGACTGACCTCGGCCGCGTTCGCATCATGCAGGAGTGCAAAGGGCGATTGGCCCATGACCCCTGCGCGCTTAGGATTTAGACCGGCGGGCTGGCCTCTTCGTTGAGCCTAGGTGGGGCGACGACGTGCTGCTATCCCGAGGCCGGGCATGACCCAGGAAAGTGTGTCCGGCCGAAGGTGATCAGGCGTGTTGGAAATGCGGTGCACCCCTGCAGGGATGAATTATCTATTCGAATAGCCGTGTCCACGGTAACAGGACGACTTGGAGTTGTGCCTTGACCTTATACAACTATAATTGTGACTTTAAATTGAAATGAATGTGGCTCCGAGATTGCTTCCTTGTAGGGAGTCGAGGAAGAATCTCTGGGCATGGTTACTTAATAAAATTGCTACAATAATATGACTATATATGTGATACCAGTCTACTCTCTTCTAATGCTGCAAGATGTTGAAGATGCTAGTCTTCGATAGGACTAGGCCTTCTCCCAATTCTTGCTTTCTACAGTCAGCCCAGATATAACCCCCCTTCCTTGATAATGATGCATACTTAGCATAGTTCTGATGTCAGTCTTGCGAGTACTTTGGATGAGTAGTCACCGCTGATTTGCTTTCTCTTTCCCCCTCGTTGCGATAATGCGTTCAGACGACGTAGCCCAGGAGATGGAGTATGCCAGAGACGACTACTACACCACCGCTGGAGCCTACTACTATGTGGAGAGTGCCGACGCTCAGGAGTAGTTAGGAGGTTCCCAGGCAGGAGGCCTCGCCTCTTTCGATCCGCTGCTTATGTTTGTGCTAGCCTTCTTAAGGCAAAACTTGTCTAACTTATGTTTGTACTAAGATATTATTTGCTTCCGCTGACTCATGCTTGTCGAGATTTGTATTCGAGCCCTCGAGGCCCCTGGCTTGTAATATGAAGCTGTATGACTTTAATTTGTGTCTAGTATTGTGTTGTGATATCGATCAGTGAGTCCCTAATCTTGGTCGTACGCCTTGCGTGTATGATTAGCGTACGGTCGAAATTGGGGGCGTCACAAGTTGGTATCAGAGCCGACTGCCTGTAGGTAGCCCCCTTTCCAACTCCTTGGCCGAAGTTGAGTCTAGTCATTGAAAAACTTATACTAACATAGTTGTGTGGCTTACGGGCCCACATCTCAATCGGGTGGTATTCGGATCTTTTATTCCTCGTCTATACTCTGGGTTCTGATCTCTCTTCTCTTTCAGGTTAAAGATTTTGCTAACTCTAACTTTAGGTTCTCGTATCTACTCCTCCCGGAGAGCCCCTCATTTCAGACGATGGCTCGATTCATCAGAAGACTTCGAAGATACTCTCCGATGTTCTCCCGAGAACTTGTGCTCGTCGATTTTGCGATTTCCTTCCATCGCCAACCCCCGTGGATAACTCCTCATCTTTATCGAGGATTCGTTCGTCCCCAGTTGTTCTTGTCTTTCACAAAATTCTTCGAAACGCTATCCGGTCTTCCGAAATCATGAGCAGCCTATTGCTCTTGACCTTTCTCACCTGCTTACATGGTGGTTAATTCCATATGTCAAGCAGTATCCATTAAAACCCTCTATGGTTTTCATTTGATTTTATTGATTCAACCTGTGTGTAGACGCACGCAGTCATCAGTTGTTTATCATAAATTATGTGTCCGCCTCAGACGTCCTTTTAAACATGAGTTGGCTCTCGACAAATCAACTTTGATTGATTGTCCATCTAAGTCCATTCATCTTACTTGTATTAGATCGGAGCATCTGTTTTTGATATACCAATTTGGAAATCTTAAATTCCTTTGGTTGTTTAAGCATCGGATTATTTGGATGTTCTAGGATCTGATGCCTTGCATTCTTTCTCCCTTTGATTGAGTACCGATACTCACATCAAGTCCTTTGTGGACCGCCAGAACCAGTGTTGGGTTATTATCCGGTAGCATCCTTCACATTCAAAATTCTTGTGATGTTCTTCCCCCGATACATGATGCCATTGGTAAACTGTGTCTTCTCCCTCTGATAAGTTGTATCCTATGATGTTGCCAACCATGCTCTGTTGTCGAGCATGTATTAAATACTCTTGAAGCTTGTGGTATATGTTCCTAAGATGCCCTGATGGGTTGAACCTATGCCTTCCTTAATTCGTGTGAACGCAAGAGTTTTCACGAGTCCTACTCTTCTGGTGTTTTGCCGGATAATCTTTCAAAGCTACAACCTGATTTGATACTTTACAACCGTGGTTCCGACCATGACTGTTCTTCTTTGATCCCATTTTGAGACCAGTTTAAGCACTTGTCTTCTGCTGATCAATACATCGGTCCAAGCTTTAATTCTGATCTACATCCGAGTATTACCCCTGGTATCTCGAGAAAATCATGGAGCTACAAAGCTTCTTATAAGCTCCTCATCAGCTATGTTTTCCTTCACTGATTCTAGTTTCCTCGTTTTCTGAGTTGTTGAGCACTCAAGGACACCGATATTTGAATCGAGTCCGCATTGCGATTCAACAATTCTTAGTAATCTTCTTTGCTTAAGAGTTTGTACTCGATCATGCCATTCCATGTTGTTAGGCTACATCATCATCGTCATGCTAAGGCTTGACCATGCTATTTATATCCTTCATCCCCGGAACACAATTCCAACAGTGCTCTAAGCTTACATCGAGTTTGCAACGTCATGTTGGTTGTCTTGAAGGCAATTTCGACTCTGAGCTAGCACTCTAAACTATGGTTCCGACCACCATTCGCTTCATCATTTATTTGCTTGATGTCGTCGCTGATCGATTACATCTTCAAGAGACTTCTCGGCAAATGTGTCGTGATCCTCATCAGCATTCTGGGCTCTTCCAGGATATCAATTAAATTCATGATGAGGGTAGCATCCTTGTCCGTGGTAATTGGTGTTGTCGTTGGCGACATCCTTGCCATCACCTTTCATTTCTTTGTTCCCGTGTTGTTTCTAACCAGAATACTGACAAATGGAATGTGATGTGTAAATTCAATACTTATGGCATACCAACTCTATCACCTTGGAGTTAATGAACAATAAGTCCATTCTTAGTGTATTGGCTGTTGAGTCAGCACTCTAACATTGGTCGTCCTACTTAGTCTATATTTCGGTTTCATCGAGCGGGACCCTTTGAGGGTGATTCCTCAGGTTCCGTCTTGATGTTTTATACACATAGTTACTATGACCTGGTTACAGAAACATGTTGGTGATGGGTCGCCCCTGAGGGGTACCCACGGTTTGATGATGATGAGGCGTGGACGGGCAGGAGAGGCCCTTGCCACACATCCTCGAGACGGGGTGACGGGACCGCACTTCATGGGTCGCGCTTGCCCCGCATTAATAAAATGCTAATGGGTTGGGTATTTGATCTGAGTTGGGTCGTTGGCCTTTTTACGCACCAAACCATCGCGTGGGAGAAGTTATGGGTACTCAGCGTTGTTGTATCAGCCGAAGCTCTTCGGACGTCAGCAATGGAGTGGCGCGCGCCCGAGTGGTCCGCAACGGCACCGCGCTTGTTATAAGGGGTGCTAGGACTGACCTCGTCCGTGTTCGCATCATGCAGGAGTGCAAAGGGCGATTGGCCCATGACCCCTGCGCGCTTAGGATTAAGACCGGTGGGCTGGCCTCTTCGTTGAGCCTAGGTGGGGCGACGACGTGCTGCTATCCCGAGGCCGGGCATGACCCAGGAAAGTGTGTCTGGCCGGAGGTGATCAGGCGTGTTGGAAATGCGGTGCACCCCTGCAGGGATGAATTATCTATTCGAATAGCCGTGTCCACGGTAACAGGACGACTTGGAGTTGTGCCTTGACCTTATACAACTATAATTGTGACTTTAAATTGAAATGAATGTGGCTCCGAGATTGCTTCCTCGCAGGGAGTCGAGGAAGAATCTCTGGGCGTGGTTACTTAATAAAATTGCTACAATAATATGACTATATATGTGATACCAGTCTACTCTCTTCTAATGCTGCAAGATGTTGAAGATGCTAGTCTTCGATAGGACTAGGCCTTCTCCCTATTCTTGCTTTCTGCAGTCAGCCCAGATATAACCCCCCTTCCTTGATAATGATCCATACTTAGCATAGTTCTGATGTCAGTCTTGCGAGTACTTTGGATGAGTACTCACCGCTGCTTTTCTTTCTCTTTCCCCCTCGTTGCGATACTGCGTTCAGACGACGGGGCCCAGGAGATGGAGTACGCCAGAGACGACTACTACACCACCGCTGGAGCCTACTACTACGTGGAGAGTGCCGACGCTCAGGAGTAGTTAGGAGGTTCCCAGGCAGGAGGCCTCGCCTCTTTCCATCCGCTGCTTATGTTTGTGCTAGCCTTCTTAAGGCAAAACTTGTCTAACTTATGTCTGTACTCAGATATTATTTGCTTCCGCTGACTCGTGCTTGTCGAGCTTTGTATTCGAGCCCGCGAGGCCCCTCGCTTGTAATATGAAGCTGTATGACTTTAATTTGTGTCTAGTATTGTGTTGTGATATCGATCAGTGAGTCCCTAATCTTGGTCGTACGCTTTGCGTGTATGATTAGCGTACGGTCGAAATTGGGGGCGTCACAATCATATGGAATTTTCCCCTCTCTATCTTCTTGTGATGAATTGAGTTTTCCCTTTGAAGTTTTCTTATAGGATTGAGTCTTTAAAGGATTTGAGAACACTTGATGTATGTCTTGCGATGGGATATCCGTGGTGACAATGGGATGTTCTATTGATCCACTTGATGTATGTTTTGGTGATCAACTTGCGGGTTTCGTGACCTTGGGAATCTATGCATAGGGGTTGGCACACGTTTTCGTCTTGACTCTCCGGTAGAAACTTTGGGGCACTCTTTGAAGTTCTTTGTGTTGGATTGAACATGATGAATCTGAAATTCTGTGATGCATATCGTAGAAGCAAGCCCATGGGTACTCGTGGTGACATTGGAGTATCTAGGTGACATTAGGGTTTTGGTTGATGTGTATCTTAAGGTGTTATTTTAGTACGAACTCTAGGGCTGTTCGTGACACTTATAGGGATAGCTCATACGATTGATCGGAAAAGATAACTTTGAGGTGGTTTCGTACCCTACAATAATTTCTTCGTTTGTTCTCCGCTATTTGTGACTTTGGAGTGAACTCTTTGTCGCACGTGAGGGATTTACATATGATTCAACTATGTTAGTATTGTTGAGAGAACTTGCACTAGTGAAAGTATGAACACTAGGCCTTGTTTCTAGCATTGCAATACCGTTTGTGCCCACTTTTATCATTAGTTACCTTGCTGTTTTTATATTTTCAGATTACAAAAACCTATATCTACCATCCATATTGCACTTGTATCACCATCTCTTCGCCGAACTAGTGCACCTATACAATTTACCATTGTATTGGGTATGTTGGGGACACAAGAGACTCTTTGTTATTTGGCTGCAGGGTTGTTTGAGAGAGACCATCTTCATCCTACGCCTCCCACAGATTGATAAACCTTAGGTTATCCACTTGAGGGAAATTTGCTACTGTCCTACAAAACTCTGCGCTGGGAGGCCCAACACGAGTCTACAAGAAGAAGGTTGCGTAGTAGACATCACACTCATCTTGAGAATAACACATCTAGCATGGAAAAATATTGGACACTCCCCACCGTTTCATGAGCGGTACGAGCACAGAAAAGAGAAAATTTATTTTGAAAATTTAGAGATGGCACATACAAATTTGCTTGGAACGGCATGAAAATACCGCATATAGGTAGGTATGGTGGACTCATAAGCTAAAATTTGGTTTAAGGATTTTGGATGCACAAGTAGTATTTCTACTTAGTACAATTGGAGGCTAGCAAATAGATTTAGAAGCAACCAAACCAAGAAACGAAAATTCACATAAGTAAGCATTGAGCATAACTAACACCGAATAATGCACCACAAGTAGGATGTAACTTCATTGCATAACTATTGACTTTCGTGCATGCATAGGGAATCACAAACCTTAACACCAATATTCCTACTAAGCATAATTACTCACTAACATGACTCACATATTACTATCATCATGTTTCAAAACTATTACAAGGAATCAAGTTTAATTTGTCCAATGATCTTCATGAAAGTTTTTATTATATCCTCCTTGGATATCTATCACTTTGGGACTAGTTTCATATATTGCCATTGCTTTTTGGCAAGCTCAAACAAATTTAAGTGAAGCACATGAGCATAAAGATTTCATCTCTCAAAAAGGTATAAGTGAAGCATGAGAGGATTTCTTCTAAATTTACATACTCTCAAATTAATCTAAGTGAAGCATGAGAGTATTTCTACAAAAATTTCCAAGAACACCATGCTCAAAAAGATATAAGTGAAGAACTAGAGCAATTCTATAGCTCAAAAAGTTTAAGTTAAGCACATAGAGCAATTCTAACAAATCATAGCATGATTATGGCTCTCTCAAATAGGTGTGTCCAGCAAGGATACAAAGGAAAAACAAACAAGCAAAGAAAGCAAAGATACAATATTCTCCAAGCAAAACTCATGATATGTGACGAATAAAAATATAGCTCCAAGTAAAATACCGATGGTCGTTAGAAGAAAGAGGGGATGCCACTCGGGGGCATCCCCAAGCTTAGTTGCTTGTTACTCTTTGGATATATCTTGGGGGTGCAGTAACACCCCCAAGCTTAGGCTTTTATCACTCCTTATTCCTTCATATACCGTGATCTCACCCAAAACTTGAAAACTTCAATCACCCAAAACTCAACAAAATCTTCGTGAGATCCGTTAGTATAATAAAGCAAATCACTACTTCAGGTTCTGTTGCAAACCCATTCATATTTTATTATTGCATTATACCTACTGTATTTTAACTTTACCATGGCTTATACCCCCCGATACAAACCATAGATTCATCAAAACAAGCACACAATGCAACGAAAACAGAATCTGTCTTAAACAGAACAGTCTGTAGTAATCTGTACTTTACCCATACTTCTGTAACTCTAAAAATTCTGAAAAACTAGGAAAACGAAAGGAATTTACATAGCAACACTTTTTTAAAATTTCAAATCAAGACCACGTTCCAGGAAAAAATTAAAATTCAAATACTGGACGCAAAGTTTCTGTTTAAGATTCAGCATCGCTTCTACTCATCCTATGAATCATCCTAAAGGCTTTACTTGGGACAAAAACTAAATAAACCATAAAAACATAATCATAACAGAGTAATAATTTTGTCAACACTCAAAAAACATAAAGGAAAAAGCAAAAAATTATTTATTCATTGGGTTGCCTCCCAACAAGCGCTATCGTTTTACGCCCCTAGCTAGGCATAACTCATAGATTCAAGTATTGTCATCTTTGGTTTTGGATCCATAGGATGCCCTCATGATTGATTCATATAGTGGATTAATTCTTGTTCTAGGGAAGTGTTCCATACCCTTTCTCAAGGGAAATTGAAAATGAATGGTGCCTTCTTTCATATCAATCACGACACCTATAGTGCGTAAAAACGGTCTACCAAGTATAATGGGACAAGACGGATTGCAATCAATATCAAGCACAATAAAATCAATGGGCACATAGTTCCTATTTGCAAGAATAAGAACATCATTAATTCTTCCCAAAGGTTTTTTAATAGTAGAATCCGTCAAGTGCAAATTAAGAGAACATTCTTCAATATTGGTAAGACCAAGCACATCACATAGAGATTTCGGAATCGTGGAAACACTAGCACCCAAATCACACAAAGAAAAGCACTCATAATTTTTAATCTTGACCTTAATGGTAGGTTCCCACTCATCATGCAATTTTCTAGGAATAGAAATCTCCAACTCCAACTTTTCTTCAAGAGATTTCATCATGGCATCAACGATATGTTTAGTAAAAGCTTCATTTTGCTCATAAGCATGGGGTGAATTCAACATAGATTGCAGCAAAGAAATACATTCAATCAAAGAGAAACTATCATAATTAAAGTCTTTGCAATCCAAGATAGTGGACACATCACTAGTTAAAGTTTTGACCTCTTCAAACCCACTTTTAGCAAAATTTTCATCAAGATTTTCACCCTCCAAATTAGTGGGACGCCTTCTAGCTAAAGTTGACTCTACTTCAGTCCCTTCATTATCAATTTTAACATTACTAAACAAGGAATCAATTGAAGAAACACCAATCACTTTAAGATCTTCATGTTTCTTATGGAGGCAATCGCTAGAAAATGATCTTTCTAAGATTTCTCTTTTAGCTCTAAGCATAGCGGTTCTTTTATTACTTTCATCCATAGAGACATATAAAGCTTTAATAGATTCATCAATCTTAGGCAGAAAAGCTTTCAACTTGAGATTTTCAACATCATGAGAAATTCTATCAATGCTTCTAGACATATCATTAATCTTATTCAACTTTTCTTCTATCGTAGTATTGAAAGCCTTTTGCGCATTGATAAATTCTTTAATATTATTCTCAAGATCAGAGGTGTTCCTATTATTATTGTAAGAAGAATTACCATAGGAATTATCATAATTATTAGAGGAATTTCCAGGACAAGGCCTAGGATTAAAATTACCTCTATAAGCATTGTTATTGAAATTGTTTCGCGAGACAAAGTTCACATCTACGGAATCACTATTTTTCTCAATCAAGGTAGACAAAGGCACATCATTAAGATCAATAGGATCATTTTTACTAGCAACCAATTTCATCAAAGCATCAACTTTATCACTCAAAGTACTAATTTCCTCTACCGAATTAACTTTTTTACTAGTAGGTGCTCTTTCGGTATGCCATTGAGAATAATTAGCCATGATATTATCTAGCAATTTAGTAGCTTCACCCAAAGTAATCTCCATAAAAGTACCACCCGCGGCGGAATCTAAAAGATTTCTAGAGACAAAATTCAATCCCGCATAAAAAAATTGTCTGATCATCCAAAGATTTAAACCATGAGTAGGACAATTTCTTAGCATCAACTTCATTCTTTCCCAAGATTGTGCAACATGTTCATCCTCAAGTTGCTTAAAATTCATGATTTGCGTCCTAAGGGAAATAATTTTCACGGGCGGAAAATACTTAGTGATAAAGGCATCCTTGCACTTTTTCCAAGAATCGATACTATTGCGAGGCAAAGAGGAAAACCAAATTTTTTCACGATCCCGCAAGGAAGAAGGAAATAGTTTCAACTTGACAATATCATTGTCCACATCTTTTTTCTTTTGCATATCACACAATTCTACGAACGTGTTTAGATGGGACGTGGCATCCTCATTAGGAGTACCGGCAAATTGATCTTTCATGACAAGATTCAACAAAGCGGCATTAATATCACAAGACTCCGCACTAGTGGCGGGAGGAGCAATCGGAGTACTATTAAAATCATTGTTATTAGTATTGGAAAAATCACACAACTTGGTGTTCTCTTGAGTCATCGTGACTACGCAAACAAGATTGCAAGCAAGGAAGAGATCCGGCAAGAAAAAGGGCAAACGAAAAAGAGGGCGAATAAAACGGCAAATTGGTGAAGTGGGGGAGAGGAAAACGAGAGGCAAATGGCAAACAATGTAATTGCAAGGAGATGAGATTTGTGATTAGGAACCTGGTAGATGACGATGGAGTCCCCTTGGCACCTACGATAGGCACGTAGAAGAGACCGCTTCCTCCCCGGCAATGGCGCCAGAAATTCCTTTGATGTGGCTTGAGACTGCGTCGGTATTTCCCCAAAGAGGAAGGGATGATGCAGCACATCGATGGTAAGTATTTCCCTCAGTTATGAAACCAAGGTTATCGAACCAGTAGGAGGATCACCACCACCCAATAAGCAGCACCTGCACACAAACAACAAATACATGCAACCCGACGCGAAAGAGAGGTTGTCAATCTCTCTACGGTAAAAAGATAGATTAGGTAGTGATAGATAGGAGAGATAGATCTCTCAAGAACACAAAATAAAAAGGGCAAATAAAATATGCAGCAATATGTTTTTGGGTTTTTGGTTTTGTAGATCTGAAAACAAAGATGCAAAAAGATAGATCTGAAAGCAATATGTTGGAAAAGTAGACCCGGGGGCCGTAGGGTTCACTAGTGGCTTCTCTCATGAGTATAGCGCACGGTGGGTGAACAAATTACTATTGGGCAATTGATAGAAAATTGAATAGTCATGACGATATCCAAGGCGATGATCATTATATAGGCATCACGTCCAAGATAGGTAGACCGACTCCTGCCTGCATCTACCTTTATTACTCCACACATCGAACGCTATCCAGCATGCATCTAGTGTATTAAGTTCATGGAAAAACGGAGTAATGCAATAAGAACGATGACATGATGTAGACATGATCTATTCATGTAGGAATAGACCCCATCTTGTTATCCTTAATAGCAACGATACATGCGTGTCTTGCTGCCCCTTCTGTCACTGGGAAAGAACACCGCAAGATCGAACCCATCACAAAGCACCTCTTCCCATGGCAAGAAAAATCGATCTAGTCGGCCTAACTAAACCAAAGATTCGAACAAGAAATACGATGCTATAAGCAATCATGCATATAAAAGATCAAAGAAGACTCAAATAATATTCATGGATAGAAACTGATCATGAACTCAAAATTCATCGGATCCCAACAAACAAACCGCAAAGTTTACATCAAATAGATCTCCAAGAGACCATTGTATTGAGAATCATAAGAGAGAGAGAGGAAGCCATCTAGCTACTGCCTACGGACCCGTAGGTCTATGGTGGACTACTCACGCATCATCAGAGAGGCACCTATGAGGAAGCTGAACCCCTCCGTGATGGTGTTTAGATTGGATCTCGCGGTTCTGGAACTTGCGGCGGCTGGAATTGTGTTTCGTCGACTCCCCTAGGGTTTTTGGAATATTTGGGAATTTATAGGCATCAGAGGCGGTGGAGAGGGGCCCCGAGGAGGGCACAACCCATCAGGGCGCGCCGGGGCCCCCCTGGCGCACCCTGGTGGGTTGTGGTCTCCTCAGCCCACTCCCCTGGCACTTCTTTGGCCCACTGGGTGTCTTCTGGTCCAGAAAAAATCTCCAAAAAGTTTCGTCGCGATTGGACTCCGTTTGGTATTGATTCTCTGCGAAGTAAAAAACAAGCAAAAACAACAACTGGCACTTTGGCACTATGTCAATAGGTTAGTCCCAAAAAATGATATAAAGTTGTTATAAAATGATTGTAAAACATCCAAGAATGATAATATAACAGCATGGAACAAGCAAAAATTATAGATACGTTGGAGACGTATCAGTCCGCTCTGCAATCGACGTGATGCACGTGTCAAAGAATCTTTGCGTGAACCTGACTGGCTTCCTGGGCGTGTATGGGAAGACAAAAGATACACCGGAGGCACGGAAGGACCAGCAACGTATGCACGAAAAAGATGGCATGCATCCAAAGCAGTATGAAGGTCCTGCCAGCTACACTCTTACCAAACAAGAGAAGAAAATCTTTTTTGAATGCCTGCTCAGTATGAAGGTCCCGTCTGGCTTCTCGTCGAATATAAAGGGAATAATAAATATGGCAGAGAAAAAATTTCAAAACCTAAAGTCTCATGACTGCCACGTGATTATGACGCAGTTACTTCCGGTTGCATTGAGGGGGCTTCTACCGGAAAATGTTCGATTAGCCATTGTGAAGCTATGTGCATTCCTCAATGCAATTTCTCAGAAGGTAATCGATCCAGAAATCCTACCAAGGTTACAGAATGATTTGGTGCAATGTCTTGTCAGTTTTGAGTTGGTGTTTCCACCATCCTTCTTCAATATCATGACGCATGTCCTAGTTCACCTAGTCGAAGAGATTGCCATTCTGGGTCCTGTATTTCTACACAATATGTTCCCCTTTGATAGGTTCATGGGAGTCTTAAAGAAATATGTTCATAACCGTGCTAGGCCAGAATGAAGCATCTCCAAGGGCCATGAAACAGAGGAGGTTATTGAGTTTTGTGTTGACTTTATTCCTGACCTTAAGCCGATTGGTGTTCCTGAATCGCGGCATGAGGGGAGACTGAGTGGAAAAGGCATGCTAGGAAAGGCATCAGTAATATGTAGGGACGGGCATTCTTGGGCCCAAGCACACTACACAGTTCTCCAAAATTACACCTTGGTGGCCCTGTATATCAATGAACACAAGAATATTCTACGCTCCAAACACCCGGAGCAGTCTGACGACTGGATTACATGTGAACACATGGGGACTTTCGACGGTTGGTTGCAAACACATCTCATGAATGACGACAGTGTTGGAGATGAGCTGTACTTGTTGTCCGAATCACCATCTTCGACTATATTGACTTTCAAAGGGTACGAGATTAATGGGAATACATTTTACACGATCGCCCAAGATAAAAAGAGCACCAACCAAAACAGTGGTGTCCGCTTTGATGCAACAAACAACAATAGGGAAAAGGACACATATTATGGTTACATAGAGGAGATATGGGAACTTGACCATGGACCTGAATTACAGATACCTTTGTTTCGGTGCAAATGGGTCAATCTGACAGGGGTTAAGGTAGATCCTAAGTACGGAATGACACCAGTGGATCTCAACAATCTTGGGTACATAGAGGAACCAGTCGTCCTAGCCAATGATGTGGCGCATGTTTTCTATGTGAAGGACATGTCTACCAAATCGAGAAAAAGGAAAGATAAGGAAGCGAATACATCATACGGTGAGCCAAAGCGCTACATAGTTCTTTCAGGGAAAAGAAACATCGTGGGAGTGGAGGACAAGACAGACATGTCAGAAGATTATGAAAAGTTTCATGAAATTCCTCCCTTCATAGAGACTGACCCAAGCGTCTTGTTAAATGATGAAGATTGTCCATGGTTACGGCGCAAAGGGACACACGCGAAGAAAAAGAGATAGGCCAGTTTGTACACGAAGTGCATCCATTTTTTGTCGGAACCTCTCAACTTTTTAGCACATTCTATGTGTGTGAAATGATGATACCATTCCAAGTTTCAACCTTTTCAGAGTTCATTTGTACTGCTTTTCAATTTCAGGGTCTTTCAGCGCAAAAAAAATCTATAAATGCATGAAAAATAGCAAATGAAGTTAGAAATGGTTGAAATTTGAGGATGTGGCTTTGAATGGTTCATATTGAATGCACAAAAAGTCTGGAGTTGAAATACGTTTAAAAAAATGAAATGCCTTTTGTAACAGATGAGTTTTCGTCCGAAACCCTCATACTTCGAAGGAGATGGTCCAGTTTGTACACGAAGTGCATCCAGTTTTTGCCGTAACTCTCTCAACTTTTTAGCACATGCTATGTGTGTGAAATGATGATACCATGCCAAGTTTCAACCTTTTCAGAGTTCATTTGTACTGCTTTCCAATTTCAGGGTCATTCAGCTCAAAAAAATCATTAAATGCATGAAAAATAGCAAATGAAGTTAGAAATGGTTGAAATTTGAGGATGTGGCTTTGAACGGTGCATATTGAGTACACAAAAATTCTGGAGTTGAAAAAGTTTAAAAAAATGAAATGCCTTTGTAAGAGATGAGTTTTCGTCCGAAACCCTCATACTTCGAAGGAGATGGTCCAGTTTGTACACGAAGTGCATCCAGTTTTTGCCGTAACCCTCTCAACTTTTTAGCACATGCTATGTGGGTGAAATGATGATACCATGCCAAGTTTCAACCTTTTCAGAGTTCATTTGTACTGCTTTTCAATTTCAGGGTCATTCAGCTCAAAAAAATCATTAAATGCATGAAAAATAGCAAATGAAGTTAGAAATGGTTGAAATTTGAGGATGTGGCTTTGAATGGTGCATATTGAATGCACAAAAAGTCTGGAGTTGAAATAAGTTAAAAAAAATGAAATGCCTTTGTAACATATGAGTTTTCGTCCGAAACCCTTATACTTCGAAGGAGATGGTCCAGTTTGTACACGAAGTGCATCCAATTTTTGCCGTAACCCTCTCAACTTTTTAGCACATGCTATGTGGGTGCAATGATGATACCATGCCAAGTTTCAACCTTTTCAGAGTTCATTTGTACTGCTTTTCATTAAAACAAATGAAGGTATAAAACTAAAAGAGTTAAACAGAATCTGGTTTTGATTAAAACACCTATTTAAAATATCCTAAAAATTCCCAAATTGAACATAATGATAAAACATACTAATATCAAACAATGGGAAAAACAATCACTCAAAAATCTATTTTTAAACTAAAGTTATTCACAAACTAGTGATTCACACAAAATTCAAAAGAATTCAAATTTAAACAATTTAAATTTGAAAACTACTGGCACTAACAGAAAGTATATAATTTTTTTGACCTAAAGCAAAATGATTCATGAGTTAATCCAAATCTAAGAACAGAAACTGTCCTGTTTAGAAAAACAAAACAAAACCAAAAAGAGAAAATAGACCTTTAGTCCCGGTTGGAGCCACCAACTGGGACTAAAGGCCCGGCGGTATTTAACCGCGCCTTCTCCTTCCTCCCCCAATCTTCCTCATTTTCTGCCCCGACGCCGCCAGGCCGCCCCGACGCTGAACCGCTCGTCGCCGCTCCTCGTCACTGCTCCTCGTCGCCGCCCTCGTCTCGGACTGCCGACGCCGCCAGGCCGCCCCGACGCCGAACCGATCATCGCCGCTCCTCGTCGCTGCTCCTCGTCGCCGCCCTCGTCTCCGACTGCCGACGCCGAACCTGCTCCACGCCGCCCGCCCCATCGCCGCCCTCGTCTCGTCTCCGGCCTTGAGGTGACCCACCAGCCCCTCCTCCTTCCCCGACTTCCCCCCCCTCTCCTGCCCGCGTTCCCTCCGTGCGCGCGCGCGTCGCCGTCGCCATGGAACCGCTGTTGCCAGCCGCCGTGTGCCAGCCGTCGTCGCCATGGAGCGATTTTCATTCTCTTGTGATTAGAAATTTTACCTACGCCTACAACAAACATAATGCTAATTTAAATAATGCATGGAGTATTTGCACCAATTATATGTTAGCGAAGTATTTTGGCACTTATATGTTAGGAAAGATAAACTATTTGCACCAATTGATGTTCTTTGCTGTGATTACCGCAGACGAGTATAAACCACCCAATTTTTAATGATATGAAGATATGCATGAGTTTGGCTTGCTACAATTTTTTTTATTGTAGTTAGTTTCATGTTGGTTGTTTCGGCATAGGTTATTATGAATGAAATGTAGCATTTTTATATTCTAGAAGGGCCTAATATAAGGGTGTTGTTAGTAAGTAAGGAGTTGGCGCAATATTTGTTCTTGTTGATACATATATATGATTGAAATTAGTTATTGATGTTTTAGTTTGAGTAGGAATTTGTTTATAAATATGAGTAGCATAATAAAATGATAATCCCATGTTTATAAGTTCTCGACGTCGACGATGCCCGGTCCACATCCTCGTCGTCGACTTGGCGACGACAACCTGCTTGAGAGGCGCCATGTCCGGGACTGGGCTCCGCCGGGCTAGCACTGACCTGTGCTACCTTCCGGGACGCGCAACTTGGTGAGGAATCAGGCTCCCGTCGTCGACCCGGAGGTTCTTTGGTGGCGGTCGCGTGGACCACTATCAGTGTAGAGGGAGCCGGCCCCCACGGAGGAGGTACATCGCCATGTCAGGGAGGAGGACGAGCACGTCCGACGCTACATGGCTGCGTTGCACGCCAGGTTCTCCAATACCTGGCAGGTTCTTCAGGGATCTCACCCGAGCTATTATCCCGTAATAGTTCCTTCTCTTTGGGTGTTGATACGTCTCCAACGATAATTTTTGCTTGTTCCATGCTGTTATTTTATCATTCTTGGATGTTTTACAATCATTTTATAACAACTTTATATCATTTTTTGGGACTAACCTATTGACATAGTGCCAAAGTGCCAGTTGCTATTTTTGCTTGTTTTTTACTTCGCAGAATATCAGTACCAAACGGAGTCCAATCGCGACGAAACTTTTTTGAGATTTTCTCTGGACCAGAAGACACCCAGTGGGCCAAAAAAGAGCCAGGAAGGTGGGCTGTGGAGAGCACAACCCACCAGGGCGCGCCAGGGGGCCCCCGGCACGCCCTGATGGGTTGTGCCCTCCACGGGGCCCCTCTCCACCGCCTCTGATGCCTATAAATTACCAAATATTTGGAAAACCCTAGGGGAGTGGACGAAACACAATTCCAACCACCGCAAGTTCCAGAGCCTCAAGATCCAATCTAACACCATCACGGAGGGGTTCATCTTCTTCATAGGTGCCTCTCCGATGATGCGTGATTAGTCCACCATAGACCTACGGGTCCGTAGGCAGTATCTAGATGGCTTCCTATCTCTCTTTTAATTCTCAATACAATGGTCTCTTGGAGATCTATTTGATGTAAACTTTTGCGGTGTGTTTGTTGGGATCCGATGAATTTTGAGTTCATGATCAGTTTCTATCCATGAATATTATTTGAGTCTTCTTTGATCTCTTATATGCATGATTACTTATAGCCTCGTATTTCTTCTTCGAATCTTTGGTTTAGTTAGGCCAACTAAATCGATTTTTCTTGCCATGGAAAGAGGTACTTTGTGATGGGTTCGATCTTGCGGTGTCCTTTCCCAGTGACAGAAGGGGCAGCAAGGCACGCATGTATTGTTGCCATTAAGGGTAACAAGATGGGGTCTATTACTACATGAATAGATCTTGTCTACATCATGTCATCGTTCTTATTGCATTACTCCATTTTTCCATGAACTTAATATACTAGATGCATGCTGGATAGCGGTCGATGTGTGGAGTAATAGTGGTAGATGCAGGCAGGAGTCAGTCTACTTATCTTGGACGTGATGCCTATATAATGATCATCGCCTTGGATATCGTCATGATTATTTGATCTTCTATGAATTGCCCAACAGTAATTTGTTCACCCACCGTGTGCTATACTCATGAGAGAAGCCACTAGTGAAACCTACGGCCCCCGGGTCTACTTTTCCAACATATTGCTTTCCGATCTATCTTTTTTTGCTTCTTTGTTTTTAGATCTACTATACCAAAAATCCAAAAACATATTGCTGCACTTTTTATTTGCTCTTCTTATTTTGTGTTCTTGAGAGATCTATCTCTCGTATCTATCACTACCTAATCTATCTTTTTACCATAGAGAGATTGACAACCTCTCTTTCGCGTCGGGTTGCAAGTATTTGTTATTTGTGTGAAGGTGCTGCTTATTGGGTGGTGGTGATCCTCCTACTGGTTCGATAACCTTGGTTTCATAACTGAGGGAAATACTTACCGTCGCTGTGCTGCATCATCGCTTCCTCTTTGGGGAAATACCGACGCAGTCTCAAGCCACGTCAAAGGAATTTCTGGTGCCGTTGCCGGGGAGGAAGCGGTCTCTTCTACGTGCCAATCTCAGGCGTCGAGGAGACTCCATCATCATCTACCAGGTTCCTAATCACAAATCTCATCTCCTTACAATTACATTATTTGCCATTTTCCTCTCGTTTTCCTCTCCCCCACTTCACCAATTTGCCGTTTTATTCGCCCTCTTTTTCGTTTGCCTTTTTCTCGCCGGATCTCTTACTTGCTTGTCACCATGAGTGATTTTGGTATGGCAGAAACAGATGATGGTAGGACTCCTAAAATTGGACGTTCTGGTAATCTGGATGCTAAAACTTTTGTTTTGGGGCAAGGGAACGTTATAGGAAAAGAAACTATCCAAGAATTTTTCAATTGCGTTGGAAATTTGCCTCTTGATGACACCCCTATACTGAAAAGAACTAAAACTTATGCGGAAGCTATTTCAGCGCTAGTCTTGAAACTTTAAAATAGGTTTATCCTTACCCATCCTACCTTGCAAAGATTGTTTTATGAGCTACCCGTCATTAAGAATCCCAAGGCTAAGAAGTTAGCTACCCTTATTCTCATGCATGAATTTGATCACATAGTACGGGAAGCTAGGGAGATTTTTGATTTCTTTGGTATGAGCCGTGAAAAACCGGTAATAGGAGAGATCCTCTACAATAGTGATTATATGATGAGATATTTGCTTGGGAATAATCAAATTTTTGATGAGAATGTCAAAAAGGAAGTCCCCGATTTAGACATGATCCAACAAGTTTTCAATGATGTAAACCATCAATATTCTTGGATTGTGACCGGGAATCAAAGGGGATACGTAGAGGGACAACTTGATAATGCTAAGGTTATTATGGATGATGTGTTCCAAGTTTTATTTGCAAAACCTCTTGACAAAAACACCTCTACCAAAACCAAAGATGACGATACTTGAATCTATGCGTTATGCCTAGCTAGGGGCGTAAAACGATAGCACTTGTTGGGAGGCAACCCAATGAATAAATTTATTTTCACTTTTTTACTTTCTGTTTTTGAGTGTTGACACAATTATGTCTCTGTTATAATTGTGTTTTTATGGTTTATTTAGTGTTTGTGCCAAGTAGAACCTTTAGGATGATTCATAAGATGAGTAGAAGCGATGCTGAATCTGAAACAAAAACTTTGCGTCCAGTATTTGAATTTTCATTTTTTTTCTGGAACGTGATCTTGAGCTCAAATCTTAACACAGTGTTGCTATACAAATTATTTACGTTTTCCTAATGTTTCAGAATTTTTAGAGTTACAGAAGTATGGTTAGAGTACAGATTACTACACACTGTTCTGTTTAAGACAGCTTCTGTTTTCGTTGCATTGTGTGCTTGTTTTGATGAATCTATTGGTTATATTGAAGGGTATGAGCCATGGTAAAGTTAAAATACAGTAGGTATAATTCAATGACAAAATATGAATGGGTTTGCAACAGCACCTAAAGTAGTGATTTGCTTTATTATACTAACGGATCTCACGAAGATTTTGTGTAGTTTTGTGTGATTGAAGTTTTCAAGTTTTGGGTGAGATCATGATGGATGAAGGAATAAGGAGTGATAAGAGCCTAAGCTTGGGGATGCTACCGCACCCCCAAGATATATCCAAAGAGGAACAAGCAACTAAGCTTGGGGATGCCCCCGAGTGGCATCCCCTCTTTCTTCTAACAACCATCGGTATTTTACTTGGAGCTATATTTTTATTCATCACATATCATGAGTTTTGCTTGGAGCGTCTTGTATCTTTGTGCTTTGCTTGTAATGATCTGCAAATTGTAGGAGAAATTGTATATACCAAATTGTATATATACTAGAAGGGCAGTGCGCGCTTTGCCGCGCCGCTTATATTCTTGGAGTTGTACATGTTTTATGTAAAAAAAATTGAAGTTGTGAAAGATATTTACGTATTAGTTGGTTTGGCATGCGTGGATACAATGAAGTGTATTTTTTTTATCAGATATGCTACTCATACAGACAGACTTTACGAATTCATGCTTACAGACGAATGTGTCAATTTATGGTCAGAGATTAGGGAAAAAGTGGGTCAACGTTGCAAATCGGGGAAGTGATTGATGGAAAATGTTTGGTATGACCAATCTGTAGCGAATCGTTTGTGTGTTTATTATCATTTTTCTTTTTTTATTATGGTGTTTGGGTGGATTTTTTTGACCGTGTGATTGGAGGACGTCTTTTAATTAGTACAAAAACATGAGAAAGTTACTTACGTTGTTGGACACGTGTGTTAAGCTGGTGCTAAACGTGTCATGGGCGACACTTTCGTATTGTCACCCATTCATCGAGAGATCCCACCACGAAGCCAGGGTGAACGACCCAGTCAATTGTATATCCAATCCAAATTGAAGAGTTGAATGATGGGCTTTAAAACGGGATAGCTTAACGAAGTTAGAGATTTGATTGCCACAACAAAGGATTGATGGAGTCAAAATCAAGGATTCACGGGAGAAGCTTTCAAATTAGGGAGTATAGTGTATTAAAAATGAATGAGGGAGCTCATTGTGACATTGCTGAGTTGAATGAGAGGCTTTAAAACGGGATAAGTTAACGAAGTTAGAGATTTCATTACCACGACAAAGGATTGACGGAGTCAAAATCAAGGATTGATGGGAGAAGCTTTAAAATTAGGGAGCATAGTGTATTAAAAAAATGAATGAGAGAGCTCATTATGAAATTGTTGACTCGGTCAAAATTGAATGACCCAACTCCAAATTGAGACTTCAAGTGACTATGAGGCATTAAAAAATAGGGATCTTAGTTTTATAGAGGATTAAAATAATTGAGTGAAAAATTATTGACCCGGTCAAAATCGGTGACCCAATTCCAAATTGGTAACCTCAATTGAATGAGAGGCCTGCAATTCTAGTAGGATTAGTGATATAGTATATATGTGTACGTATGCATGGTCGTACGAGAAATTCTATGATATATGATTGGTTCTACGAGAAATTCTATTGTATATGCATAACGTGTACAGTATGTAGTAGCGTAAAATATGTTTGAAATGAAAAAAAATTAAATGGAAAACAAAAAATGAAAATGAAAAATAAATAATAAAGCCTAAACCCCTAAACCCCTAAACCTTTAGTCCCGATTGGTGTCACCAACCGGGACTAAAGGTCCCCAGCCCCCGACGCATGCTGCCGATCACGTGGCAGGGATTTAGTCCCAGTTTGTGGCCAACCGGGACTAGGGGGGCTTTTAGTCCATATTTATTAGTCTCGGTTGGGGAACCGGGACTAAAGGCCCTTCCCAACCGGGACTAAAGGCCGGTTCTGTACTAGTGTCTGAATTTGATTGCTTTATGACTTTATCCTTGCTAGTTCAGAAACTAGAATTCCTTAAATATTCTGAAGAGATTAACTTCTTGGCATCATCGATGTAGATTCTTAACTCGGTTATAAGCTGGGTTTCACTCAGTGTGCTATAACAGACTAGAATTCCTCCAAATGTTTAATACTCACATGGGTCTTAGTGTGGTGCCCATATGTCAGTCATTTTTTTTTTAGTTTTAACCACTGAAAAAATAGCGCACTATACCGTCGCTAATAGCACGCTATAGCGTATAGAGAATTGTCTCGCTAAATTGACCACTGTATAATGTTTCTCTAGCACACTATAGCGTAGAGAGAATTGTCTCGCTAAATTGATCAGTGTATAATGTTTCGCTAGCACGCTATAGCGCGCTATAGCACACTAATAGCATATTTTCAGAGGCGATGCTATTGTGTATAGCGCGTTATTTTTTCCTTGATTTTAACCCCTCAAATCATGTGAGAGAAGATAGAAATGATTTATATTCCTTATGACTGGATCTTAGCACTACGAGGGCACGTCCAATGCGGGCACTAACACTGAGGCGCCAGGAATAATTTCCTACTCGATTGGTGGTTGGGCCATCGAATCCTGGGCCTGGTCACACGCCGCCACAAAAGAAGGAGTCGGATGCTTAGACCAGTTGTTCTGGATTGTTGCCTTTTTTAAAAATCTAAGCGACTATTTAAGCAGTTGTGCGTTGAAAACCCCGATTTTTGTAAGGGCAAGGCTGTGCGGCGGTGCGCCGGCACAATTTTTCGGCCGGTCAGCCCGGATCCGTCCGATTTGCATGTGCGCAGCCGCCAGATCTCCCCCTCCTCCCCGCATCCCATCTTCAACCTCCCGCACGGAAGAAAGGGAGAGGAAGGAGGGGGCCGGCCCCGCACACGCCGCACCCCACGCCTCGCCTCCTCATCTTCTCTCACTGCCGGTCGTCCCTGGTCGCCGCCCCTCGCCGGCGATCGCCGGCGTGCTCCATGCCTGCAGCACAATTCATCTCGCTGCCGACGCAGGTCGCGACTCCTTTATGATGGATGTAGCACAATCTCTCGCCGGTAGTAGCAAAAAGGAACGACGGTTGCAACAATTCATCTTGTCGCCATCACCAGTCCCAGCTCCGCCATAATGCATGCAGCAAAATCCCTCACCGGTTGTAGCAAATCCGAGGGACGGTTGCATTAAAAAAAAAGGCATCGCCGTAGTAGGCCGCAGCTCCGCCGTGACAGTTATAGCAAAATCCGTCGCCGGTAATAACAAAATTAGACGACGGTTGCAGCTTTTCGATCAACTGGTTGCAGCTTTCAGGATGGAGGTTCGCCTCGTCGGAGTGAAGTTAAATGGATGGACGGAGTGCCTGGTTGAAGCTTTCTGTATTGCCGGTTGAAACTTTTTTCATATACCGTTGAAGCCTTTTTTGTCAACGGTTGCAGCAAACGCGAGCGTGGTTCCCCAGCTCGCCATGGTGATTGTTGAAGCTCTCCGCCGTGCGAGATATAGTCAAATGGAAAATTAAAGAGAAAATATATTTTACTTGTCCCTCAAGTTTACGCAAAGTATATACTATTTGGTATTTTATCCTTTCTCATCCACATTTCCTTCCTCACATTTCTAAACCGGACACAACTCGTTCAAACAGTGGTTTGGTGCCGATGTGGACCCGGTATTGAGAATTGAGTTTGCCATATTAGCGCCACGTCACACAATATGGGTCCAAAAATCTCTCTCGATTCACGTCGCTAGCCGGCGACGAAGGCGGGTTGTCGGAGCAGCCAGGCCCCAAGCTACTAGGGCCATGGCCTGGGTCGTGGCCGTAGAATCCTTTGTTCACTGTATCTTTTTTTCCACTGTAACTATTAAATGTAATGTAGCTGTGAGGAATGGCCCGGGGCGTAGCCCAGCCTTAGACTATCCACAGTGAGTAACATAGGTAGTAACATAGGTGCCACCTAAACGAAAAATATGATGTGGCAGCTAATTAATGAGAAGAGACAGAAATTGAGTAACATACCTAGTTACTCATACTATGAGTAACATAAGAGCATCTCTAGCACACCCCGTAAAAGGGCCGAACCCGGATAATTCCGGCGAGTATATGGGTTCGGCCCGTTTTGCTAGCCAGAACAGGCCCCGTATTGCGCATCCGACCCGTAATTTTTTTACCGTGGCCCAAAAAAAGAACCCTCCAACCGCTATATATGCCGTTTCACCGCTCGGATACGGGTCAAACCCTATCCTCCGCCGCGATTCATCTCCCACTCCGCCCTAATTTCTCGCCGTCGCCGAGCCAAAATAACCCATAGCGGGCCGTCCCGACCATGGAAGGCCACGGAAATGGAGGGGATGACGCCGAGCGCCGCCGCCGCCGCACGCAAGCGGGGATCACGGAAGTGGCTGAAGTACTGCCGCCGGCCGCCGGCGGCTTTCGAACGCCGCGAGCTCGAGGAGTACGAGCGCGAGCTCGCGGCCCGACGCCGCGGCTCCTCCGGCTCCTCTGCCACTGGGAGCTCGTCCGCGGGCGCCTCGTCCTCGCGGACCATCACTCCGGTCAAGAGAAAACCGAAGGAGCTCGGGCCGCTCGCCGTCAAGCTCGAGGACGACGCCGGCCCGCCGCGTGGAGGGATCATCAGCCCCGAAGACTACTTCCCCCCGGGGCAGGAGGATCACCTCATGCGCGCCATCATGGAGCGCTCGGTGAGGGAGGAGGAGAAGGTCGCCGCGCGCAACCGCCACGAACTCGAGATCGAGCAGATCTTCCTCGAGCAAGGCGTTGCAGGCGAGCGCGTCCAAGGAGGCGGACTTGCGCGTCATGAAGGCCGAGCAGGCCAAGGTCTGGATCGACCTCGACACCGACTCCGACGAGGACTGAGCTCCTCCGGCTCCTCCGCCGCGTCGTCGCCGCCGCACCCATCGTTTTTGGTAGCCTAGGCTCGGGTATGCTGCACGGCCTGCAGCCCCCCTTACCTAGTAGTATGAAGAACTGATGTAGTTTGCTAATGAAGAATGATGTAGTTTGATGAAGAACCATGATGTAGTTTCATGCATGTCTTTGCAAGTTTCTCCCGCGAACGTTTTTTTTTTTCAAATTTTACAGTTTCATATACGGGGTCTGATCTTTGACGCACGAATTCGCCCTGCAAAATTGATCCGCAGCGAACTGTAAACGCATTTTGCGGGTCGCCCTTTTACGGGTCTGCTAGAGATGGTCTAACACATACCAAAACAAGATGAGTCTATAAGCTAATAAATGAAAGGTTCAATGTTACTACCCACCGTGGAGGTAGTAACTTAGACTAGTAACATATGCATGTTACTATTCTACGTTACTTCCCATTGTGGGTAGTCTTAGCTACGCCACTGGAAGCAGCATTGCATAGAGATGCGGGGCACAATAGCGAAGGTGGCCGAGCCTATTAGATCATCTCTAGCAGACCCCGTAAAAGTCGACCCTTAAAAACACGTATAAGGGGCACTGTAAACCGTTTTTACGGTGCGAAATTGTCCCAGATAGAACAGACCCCGTGAATAAAACTCTATCCCACTATAGCCCATTTTTTCTTTTTTTTCCTCCCGTCCTGGCGAGTCCGTCTCCGGCCACGGCGTGCCTTGCCCTGACGCCACCCGCCTCGCCCCCGCCTCGTCCCGGCGCCGCCCGTTCCGGGCCACGCATGCAGTGGAAGAGCCCTGCGCTGCCCGCCCCGACCGTGCGCTCCCTGGCGCGCCCGTCCGTCCCCGATTTGATCCCAGCAATGCCCGCCGCCACGCGAGCTTCCCCACCCCTGCCCCGCTCTTCTCCGGTGCCGCCACGCCCTGATTCGGGACGCCGGTGGCCTGCTCTGCCCTGCCCGTGGACGGCCTCGCCTCGGCAGTGGAGGTCGAACCGGTCGCAATTCGGACCGGCGGCGACAAATTTCGGCGTGCATCGGCTTCTTCCGACGTGCGGCGACGGATTCCGGTGAGTTCCAGGTACATTCCGGCCAGTTCCGCGGCGGCGCGTCTGCTCTGACGAGGTTTGACCGGTTTACGGGTTGAACTGTAAATTACCTTCGAAACTGCACATATAAAGTTTTCGCGGATGAGTTTACCGTGCCCTTAAAAAGTTTAAGGGTCGAACAAGTTTTACGGGGTCTGCTCGGCACCGTTTTTCCAACCGAAACTGTAAACACCTCGTTTATTTACGGGTTTGACTAGTTTACCGGGTCTGTTAGAGATGCTCTTAGGCGGAAGGATGTTGCGTTGTTCGTGGCGGAGGAGCCGGGTAGCTGTACTCTGGCGTTGGGGGTGATCCTCCCTACTCTCTCGCTCAATAGTTGTGGCGTCCTTGTCGCGGAGCTTAAGGCGGCTGACACAGGGGCTAGCTCCTGCGTTTTAGATTCTCGAGGGCAAAGGGATGTCGGTACTCAAGGTGCATAACAAATATCCAGTGACGTCCTCATCTTACCGAGGCTACTAATGGATTTCTGTATCGTCAACCATGACCAACCGTGGAATTTGATCCAAAAGAAATTAAGCTCGCAGAGACGCAGACCATCTGTTGCATCTTATGGCAAAAAAATGTCAGCAATTCCAACATGCAGTATCGCTTACTCAAGTAAAATGGTAGAAATGTCAGCAATTCCAACATGCAGTATCGCTAACCCAACATGCAGTATCACAACATTCCTCCAAAACCACAATCCAAAATTTACAAGCAACATCATAACCGTTGATCCTCTGTACTAGGCTCCCCGGGTCGGGGGACAAGCACGTTTTGCTCTGGGGTGTATATATATCCTATATGGAAAAAATAGTAATTACAAAAATATTTAGAAAAGTTCTATTTTTTAAATAATCTTTTTCGACCTTCTGTTGTACTCGTTTAGAAACTTTGGCCACTAAATAACTTTCATGATACTCTTGGTGAAAAAAAACAAAATCAACACTGTATACAAGCTACTATTCACACATTTTGTCCTGGAATTTTTTTTCTGAAGTTGGCAGGAGTTTTTTCTTCGCGGGGCATTTTTATAGAGTACAAAGTAAAGTCGAGTTTATTTCAAAAGAAGTTTTGGATTCTTTTTATTTTTATTTTGTAATTACTATTTTTTCCATATCCAGTGTATATACACCCGAGAGCCAAAAGATATTTCCCCTGAGTCTGAGTGAGGTGCATATCACCATTGGCCAAGCAAACTATTATTGTCCACTTTGCCCTTCACTGCCCACTCAATCCATAGTGCAGTTCCTCAAAAAAAGAAAATCCATAGTGCACCCTTCTAGATCGCCAATTAGAGTCCTACAAGTGTCACTTATGTCCTCCTACACTCCCTGCATGACTCCATCCCACTATAAATAGGTGGTGAGCTATCCTTGAAAGATCGCACAAGTCACATGTTCGCACACGAACACGTCACCGTGTACCTCCAACGTCGAGGGTGATGCACCGCAGCTCACGTCGAAGGAGACCCGTCCGGAAGCGCGGTACGCAAGCAATCCGGCGGGCGCTTTTGTAGACCCGAAACCCCACACGCCCGGGAGGGACCCCGTCAGGGCGCGCGGCGGCTATGGGCTGCCCTAGGTCGACCTGATCGCCCCTAGGGCCTCGTGGATCGCTGGCCTTCAAGAGAAGAACGAACGAAGAACGAGAAAAAAGATACAAGGGTAGGAGATAGATGAACACGAAAAAGTAGTAGATGTGTTTGTTCGATTGTGTGTTGTTTCAATCGGCCGTCACCTCCACTATATATAAGAGGCGGCTGGACTTCCCGTACAAGCAAAGGATTCATCTAGGCTTTCCTTACAAGAAAAATACATCAATTCACGTCCTAGAGTCCTAGCTCTAGTCTAACTCGGATTCAGCCTGAATCTGGCCCAGCTGCGGGGAAAAGTTTGCTTTCCGCAGATGACGTTTCCAGATTCGGTGAAGGGGTGGCAGGAAAACTGGTTTTACTGCCAGGACATTCCAGTCGGTGAAGGTCAGTCGGGACTTCCGCCGTATACATCTGACCGCATTCGGCCAGTCCCCAGACTGACTGTGACCAAGGAGGAGAAGACTGAAGTGGATATCCTGGTGATAGCTATGGTAGCCTTGGTGCAGAAAGGTGTCAACGGCCTCGACTTGCTGGAGGTTTTTCTTCAGAGGAGGATTCAACCGCTGCAAGCCAGGGCTCACCCCATGTGGGAGTATACTGGACCGAGTGACTCCACTCGAACACACCCGGAGGAACTCAATGCAGACATGGTGGAAGCCAAGATCAAGGCGATCACTCCAGCATGCGACAACCCCAGAGGGAGCAGGCTGGTGGCTCCACTCTCATCAGAGAATCTGCCGAATGAGGTAAACTTCGAAGGTCCATTATCCGAGTGATATTTGTGTATTTATTGTAATCGATCCGACTGATCTTGTTCTTCATTCGGCAGGCCTTCATGCAGATGAGCAGCGAGGTGTCAATCGTGGACAGGGGCCCGGTTGATGTTGCAAGTGATACCGATCATCCAGAAGATTCGGCAGAAGCAGGGGAGTACGAAAAAGACGAAGACGATGAAGACGATGAAGAAGAGGAAGAAGAAGGCTCGAAGGGCAGCGACGAGGTGGAGTCATCGCGCTCGGATGACCGAGTGCCTGAAGTTCGTTCCAAGGCGCGCCAGGAACCGGGAGTCCGCGGTGGCGGTCCCAATGGACCAAAAACTGTCAAGCCAACTGGGTCTGCCCTTCTGACTCGCAGCTCGAAGCGTGGACGTGGAGAACTTGTATCATCACCCGAGAAGGTGGCGAAACAGGCCAAAGTCACCACGGCCAAACCTCGGAAGGCAGTCCCCATCCCAAAGATCAAGATGACCATTCCCGTGGCCTCAGCGTAAGTATCTCCACTTCAACAATTGTTGTCTAAATTTATCCGAGTGATGTAATAATCCGAGTGTTTACTTTTGCAGTGCTGACACTTCAACTGCTTCACCTGATCCCCACACTCTGGAGAAAGAGCGGGCTGACGCTGATGTTGCATCTTCAAAAGGTAAGCTTCGGATTCACTCGGTGCCTTAGAACATCTCCGAGTGTTTACTTTTCACTCATCTCCGAGTGCCTTTGAACACTTGCAGCTCCGCGTGAAGTGATCGACATTGATGCGGACGACAAGGTTGACCTGCCAAACTCTTCTGCCGACGCGGACGTCGTGATGCAGGAGTCATCGCCTGCCGATGCCTTGGTGCCAGCACGAGGGGCTAGCTCGGGGGCTGGAGCTGCATTCGGAACTGGTACATCATCCTCCCTATTGACTCCCTCCGCAACCAAAATCTTTGCGCTACACTATGCCCCGGAGGATCAAGTAGGAGCGAGCAAAGAGGCGTTAATCCAGCTGGAGGTGATGAGTGAATGATGTCTACTACGCAACCTTATTCTTGTAGACTCGTGTTGGGCCTCCAAGCGCAGAGTTTTGTAGGACAGTAGCAAATTTCCCTCAAGTGGATGACCTAAGGTTTATCAATCCGTGGGAGGCGTAGGATGAAGATGGTCTCTCTCAAACAACCCTGCAACCAAATAACAAAGAGTCTCTTGTGTCCCCAACACACCCAATACAATGGTAAATTGTATAGGTGCACTAGTTCGGCGAAGAGATGGTGATGCAAGTGTAATATGGATGGTAGATATAGGTTTTTGTAATCTGAAAATATAAAAACAGCAAGGTAGCAAGTAACCAAAGTAAGCAAAAACGGTATTGCAATGCTTTGAAACAAGGCCTAGGGTTCATACTTTCACTAGTGCAAGTTCTCTCAACAATACTGACATAGTTGAATCATATGTAAATCCCTCACGTGCGACAAAGAGTTCACTCCAAAGTCACAAATAGCGGAGAACAAACGAAGAAATTATTGTAGGGTACGAAACAACCTCAAAGTTATCTTTTCCGATCAATCTTATGAGCTATCCCTATAAGTGTCACGAACAGCCCTAGAGTTCGTACTAAAACAACACCTTAAGATACACATCAACCAATACCCTAATGTCACCTAGATACTCCAATGTCACCACAAGTACCCATGGGCTTGATTATACGACATGCATCACACAATTTCAGATTCATCATGTTCAATCCAACACAAAGAACTTCAAAGAGTGCCCCAAAGTTTCTACCGGAGAGTCAAGACGAAAACATGTGCCAACCCCTATGCATAGATTCCCAAGGTCACGGAACCCGCAAGTTGATCACCAAAACATACATCAAGTGGATCAATAGAACATCCCATTGTCACCACGGATATCCCATCGCAAGACATACATCAAGTGCTCTCAAATCCTTAAAGATTCAATCCGATAAGAAAACTTCAAAGGGAAAACTTAATTCATCACAAGAAGATAGAGAGGGGAAAACTCCATATGATTCATCTATATCAATAAAGCTCGCGATACATCAAGATCGTGTCATCTCAAGAACACGAGAGAGAGAGATCAATCACATAGCTACTGGTACATACCCTCAGCCCCGAGGGTGAACTACTCCCACCTCGTCATGGAGACCGCCGGGATGATGAAGATGGCCTCCGGTGATGGTTTCCCCCTCCGGCAGGGTGCCGAAACGGGCTCCCGATTTGTTTTTCGTGGCTCTGGAGGCTTGCGGCGGCGGAACTCCCGATCTAGGTTTGTTTCTGGGGGTTTCTGTATTTATAAGAATTTTTGGCGGCGGAAACAAGTCCAGGGGGGCCACGAGGTGACGACAAGCCAGGAGGGCGCACCCTAGGGGGGGGGCGCCCCCAGGCTTGTGGTGGCCTCGTGGCTCTTCTGGCCCAACTCCAATGCTGCCTAGGCTTCTTCTGGTGCCTAAAAAATCACCGTAGATTTTTATTCCGTTTGGGCTCCGTTTGATATTCCTTTTCTATAAAACTCAAAAACATGGAAAAAACAGAAACTGGCATGGGCTCGAGGTTAATAGGTTAGTCCCAAAAATAGTATAAAATTGTAGTAAAATGATTGTAAAACATCCAAGAATGATAATATAACAACATGGAACAAGCAAAAAATTATAGATACGTTGGAGACGTATCAGCATCCCCAAGCTTAATTCCTGCTCGTCCTCGAGTAGGTAAATGATAAAAACAGAATTTTTGATGTGGAATGCTGCCTAACATGTTCATCATATTCTTATCTTCTTTGTATAGCATGGACATTTGGACTTGTAAATGATTCAAAGCAATAGTCTAGTTTTAACATAATGACTTCAATACTCAAGCATGTCAACAAGCAACGATGTCTTTCAAAATATCAACACTAAAGAAAGTTATCCCTAGCCCATCATGCTCAATCATTGATCCATTCATGAAACACACTCAAATATTAGCTATGCCCAATGCTCAAGTACGATCATAGTGCCCCCTAGTTGGTGCTTATAAGAGAAGATGGAGACTCAAAGCAAAAATAAAAAATGCATAAAGTAAATAGATAGGCCCTTCGCAGAGGGAAGTAGGGATTTGTAGAGGTGCCAGAGCTCAAGGTTTAAATTGAGAGAGAAAAATATTTTGAGTGGCATGCTTTTCCTGTCAACGAAAACGACAAAGTAGCTCACAATACTTTCCATGCTAGATACATTATAGGCGGTTCCCAAACAGAATAGTAAAGTTTTTACTCCCCCTCCACCAATCAATCACACTCCACGGCGAGCCGAATCCACGGGTACCGTCCATACAAACAACAATCCTGGGGGAGTTTTGTTTCATTATTTTTTTGATTTGAATTTTGAGCATGGGACTGGGCATCCCGAATACCAGCCACTTTCTCGTGAATGATAGTGAATCAACACATATCGTGAGAATAACATACCTAGCATGGAAAAATATTGGATACTCCCCACCGTTTCATGAGCGGTACGGGCACACAAAAGAGAAAATTTATTTTGAAAATTTAGAGATGGCACATACAAATTTGCTTGGAACGACATGGAAATACCGTATATAGGTAGGTATGGTGGACTCATAAGGCAAAACTTGGTTTAAGGATTTTGGATTCACAAGTAGTATTTCTACTTAGTACAAATGAAGGCTAGCAAATAGATTGGGAAGCAACCAAACCAAGGAACGAAAAATCACATAAGTGAGCATTGAGTCATAACTAACACCGAATAATGCACCACAAGTAGGATGTAACTTCATTGCATAACTATTGACTTTCGTGCATGCATAGGGTATCACAAACCTTAACACCAATATTCCTAGTAAGCATAATTACTCACTAACATGACTCACATATTACTATCATCATGTTTCAAAACTATTACAGGGAATCAAGTTTAATTTGTCCAATGATCTTCATGAAAGTTTTTATTATATCTTCCTTGGATATCCATCACTTTGGGACTAGTTTCATATGTTGCTATTGCTTTTTGGCAAGCTCAAACAAATTTAAGTGAAGTACAAGAGCATAAAAATTTCATCTCTCAAAAAGGTATAAGTGAAGCATGAGAGGAAATGACAAGCTACTCTCAAAAGATATAAGTGAAGATCAATGAGTGGTCAAACAATTAAGGAGCTATGTGAGGACTCTCTCTCCCTCAATAAATACTTTCATATCTGTGTATTTTATTCAACAGCAAGCAAAAGAAAAATAGCACTCCAAGAATAGCACGCATCATGTGAACGAATAAAAATTTAGGCTCAAAATAGGCTAACCGATAATTGTTGATGAAGAGAGGGGGGATGAGTAGCATCCCCAAGCTTAGATGCTTGAGACTTCTTGAAATATTTACTTGGGGTGCCTTGGGCATCCCCAAGCTTGAGCTTTTGTATCTCGTTCAATCGTCTCATATCATGGTTTCACCTATTCTCAAAAACTTCATCCACACAAAACTCGAAAAGAACTCGTGAGATAGGTTAGTACACATACGAACAAATCAACGCTTTATGTACTTCCAAGACATGTTGCACGATAATTTTCAAACATCATCTACTGTTTACTATCGTTTCCACAATTTATATCTACCAATATAGGCTATGGAAACTATAGGATAAGCGGATAACAAAACTATGACAGCAATCTGTCCAAACAGAACAGTCTGTTGTATTTTATGTAAACAGTGTACTTCTGTAACTCAAAAAATTATGAAAATTTAGGAAATGCTAAATAATTTATATGAAAACACTGTGTAAAAATTTCAGAAACGTTCCACGTTCCAGTAAAATATGAAAATTCAAACACTACAGCAAAAGTTTCTGTTTTTACACAGCACACATCAAAACATGCAATGCAAGCATCCTAGGGAAATTCTTGGAACTTTTTATTGAAAAACAAGATTATAAATAGCACCTAACAGAGAAAAACAAAATAAAATGACGCTCCAAGCAAAACTCATATTATGTGACGAATAAAAATATAGCTCCAAGTAAGATATACTGATAGTGTTGAAGATGAAAGAGGGGATGCCTTCCGGGGCATCCCCAAGCTTAGGCGCTTGTGTATTCCTTGGATATTACCTTGGGGGTGCCTTGGGCATCCCCAAGCTTAGGTTCTTTTCACTCCTTATTCTCCTCATATCGGTGTCTCACCCAAAACTTGAAAACTTCAATCACACAAAACTTAACGGAACTTCGTGAGATGGGTTAGTATAATAAACAAAGATCATTCACTTAGGTACTGTCAATACAAGATTCATAATTGTTTCCACATTATAACTACTGTATTATATCATTCTCATAATTTATACCGCTAAATATAAGCTATGGAAACACTAAAACAAGCAAACTATGCATGCAAAACAGAATCTGTCAAAAACAGAACAGTCTGTGAAGATCTGTAGTGTAACCATACTTCCCTGTCTCTAAAAATTCTGAAAAATTAGGAAAATCTAGGAAATTTGTATATCAATCATGTGTAAAAAATTCATATCAAAAGCACGTTCCAGTGAATTTACACAATACCTGTACTGAGAGCAAAAGTTTCTGTTTTTGCACAGAATCAAGTCAACTATCATCCACACTATCCCAAAGGCTTTACTTGGCACTTTATTAAAATAAAAGGCACAAAACATGATTACTACAGTAGATTAATCATGTTAACACACCAAAACAGTAAGGATAAATATTGGGTTGTCTCCCAACAAGCGCTTTTCTTTAATGCCTTTTAGCTAGGCATGATGATTTCAATGATGCTCACAAAAAAAGATAAGAATTGAAACACAAAGAGAGCATCATGAAGCATATGACTAGCACATTTAAGCCTAACCCACTTCCTATGCATAGGGATTTTGTGAGCAAACAATTTATGGGAGAAATAATCAACTAGCATAGAAAGGCAAAACAAGCATAACTTCAAAACTTTGAACACATAGGGAGGAAACTTTATATTATTGCAATTCCTACAAGCATATGTTCCTCCATCATAATAATTTTCAGTAGCATCATGAAGGAATTTCACAACATAACCAGCACATAAAGCATTCTTTTCATGATCTACAAGCATAGAAATTTTACTACTCTCCACACAAGAAAATTTCTTCTCATGACTAATAGTGGGAGTATACTCAACAAAATAACTATCATGAGATACTTGATTGACATAACCACTTTGAATATTAAAATCATGATGACAAGTTTCATAGTTACTATCACTCTTTATAGCACACATGTCATCATCATAATCATCATAGATAGGAGGCATGTCATTATCATAACAAATTTGCTCATCAAAACTTGGGGGACTAAAAATATCATCTTCATCAAACATAGCATCCCCAAGCTTGTGGCTTTGCATATCATTAGCATCATGGAAATTCAGAGAATTCATACTAAAAACATTGCAATCATGCTCATCACTCAAAGATTTAGTGCCAAACATTTTAATAACTTCTTCTAACACTTGAGCACACTTTTCCTTTCCATCATTTTCACGAAAGACATTAAAAAGATGAAGCATATGAGGCAACCTCAATTCCATATTTTTTGTACTTTTCTTTTACAAAACCAAACTAGTGAAAAACAAGAAACTAAAAGATTCAATTGCAACATCTAAAGATATACCTTCAAGCACTCACCTCCCCGGCAACGGCGCCAGAAAAGAGCTTGATGTCTACTACGCAACCTTCTTCTTGTAGACTCGTGTTGGGCCTCCAAGCGCAGAGTTTTGTAGGACAGTAGCAAATTTCCCTCAAGTGGATGACCTAAGGTTTATCAATCCGTGGGAGGCGTAGGATGAAGATGGTCTATCTCAAACAACCCTACAACCAAATAACAAAGAGTCTCTTGTGTCCCCAACACACCCAATACAATGGTAAATTGTATAGGTGCACTAGTTCGGCGAAGAGATGGTGATACAAGTGTAATATGGATGGTAGATATAGGTTTTTGTAATCTGAAAATATAAAAACAGCAAGGTAGCAAGTAACAAAAGTGAGCAAAAATGGTATTGCAATGCTTGGAAACAAGGCCTAGGGTTCATACTTTCACTAGTGCAAGTTCTCTCAACAATACTGACATAGTTGAATCATATGTAAATCCCTCACGCGCGACAAAGAGTTCACTCCAAAGTCACAAATAGCGGAGAACAAACGAAGAAATTATTGTAGGGTACGAAACCACCTCAAAGTTATCTTTTCCGATCAATCTTATGAGCTATCCCTATAAGTGTCACGAACAGCCCTAGAGTTCGTACTAAAACAACACCTTAAGATACACATCAACCAATACCCTAATGTCACCTAGATACTCCAATGTCACCACAAGTACCCATGGGCTTGATTATACGACATGCATCACACAATTTCAGATTCATCATGTTCAATCCAACACAAAGAACTTCAAAGAGTGCCCCAAAGTTTCTACCGGAGAGTCAAGACGAAAACATGTGCCAACCCCTATGCATAGATTCCCAAGGTCACGGAACCCACAAGTTGATCACCAAAACATACATCAAGTGGATCAATAGAACATCCCATTGTCACCACGGATATCCCATCGCAAGACATACATCAAGTGCTCTCAAATCCTTAAAGATTCAATCCGATAAGAAAACTTCAAAGGGAAAACTTAATTCATCACAAGAAGATAGAGAGGGGAAAACTCCATATGATTCATCTATATCAATAAAGCTCGCGATACATCAAGATCGTGTCATCTCAAGAACACGAGAGAGAGAGATCAATCACATAGCTACTGGTACATACCCTCAGCCCCGAGGGTGAACTACTCCCACCTCGTCATGGAGACCGCCGGGATGATGAAGATGGCCTCCGGTGATGGTTTCCCCCTCCGGCAGGGTGCCGGAACGGGCTCCCGATTGGTTTTTCATGGCTCTGGAGGCTTGCGGCGGCGGAACTCCCGATCTAGGTTTGTTTCTGGGGGTTTCTGTATTTATAGGAATTTTTGGCGGCGGAAACAAGTCCAGGGGGGCCACGAAGTGACGACAAGCCAGGGGGGCGCGTCCTAGGGGGGCGCCCTAGGGGGGGCGCCCCCCAGGCTTGTGGTGGCCTCGTGGCTCTTCTGGCCCAACTCCAATGCTGCCTGGGCTTCTTCTGGTCCGTAAAAAATCACCATAGATTTTTATTCCGTTTGGGCTCCGTTTGATATTCCTTTTCTGTAAAACTCAAAAACATGGAAAAACAGAAACTGGCACTGGGCTCTAGTTTAATAGGTTAGTCCCAAAAATAGTATAAAATTGTAGTAAAAAGATTGTAAAACATCCAAGAATGATAATATAACAGCATGGAACAAGCAAAAATTATAGATACATTGGAGACGTATCAGTGAACGACTGAAGACGGCGTATGATGCGAGTGAGGTGTTGAAGAAGAATGTCCGAGTAAGTACTCTCGTAAGTACCTTCCTTAGTCGGGATTTTTTATTTCTGTCTCGTGTGGATTTGCATCCGAGCACACCTGCTGGGTTTCTTTGGGTTCCAGTGGGGGCGCGCTGAGCGCACCCACTGGGTGTAGTCCCCGAGGCTGCCGTCGACTGAAGCAGTCGGCGGGAGTCTAAGAGTCCTAATGAATTTGATGTTAGATCCATTTGTATTTTATTTTTTCCAGTGGGGACGTGCTGAGCGCACCCACTGGGTGTAGTCCCCGAGACTGCCGTCGACTGAAGCAGTCGGCGGGAGTCTTAGAGTCCGAGTAAAAATTTGACTAACATTTTTCCTTTAATTCCTGTTTGCAGGCTGTTTGTGAGCTCGGAAGCCACTACAAAGCTTTGGAGAAGGAGGTGCAGGACCTGCGCATCAACCTTGAAGCCGAAAAAACCAACAACGCCCGACTGGAGTAGGAGAAAAAGGCAATCGAAGGTACGTTCATCTTGCCCGACTGCTGCAATAACTACCTTCCCTCCCTGTCCGACTGAGTCTATTTCATCAGATCTTCGTGGCGAAAATCGTAAACTTGTCGAGAGGCTAAAGAATTCTATTTCTTTAGAAACTGTGAAGACGGCCCTCGAGAAGAAAGACACAGATCTGGCAGCTGCCCAGAACGAGGCCAACCGTAAGACCAAGGAGGCCGAAGAGAAGCTGAAGGCAGTCGGGAAGCTGGAGGAAGAGAAGAAAACTCTGGAGGTCGCTGCGAAGAAGTCCAAGGAGGAGCTCGCCGAGCTGAAGAGGTCATATGCCGAGTGGGAGACCAAACTTAAGCATATCACCGTGAAGAAGAATGAGCTAGAGCAGTTTGTCAAAGAATACGGCGACTCCGTGAGCGAAAAACTCAAATGTAACATTCCCGGGTGACTCTTGAGCAACCTTGTCCGGCCGAATGAATTCTGTTCACTTCTGACTCTTTTCTTCATTCAACGAAAACCCAGATTTCTGCGATGATGTCGCCGAGGAGACTGACAAGATCAAGAAGGAGCTGGACCCGTCCCGAGAGCTGCTCAAGGACAGTGCTTCTATGGCCATTCTTCTCTTGGAAGAACGCGTCGATCAAGTGACTTCGTATATGAAGAGGCTCAGCACTGCCGTCTCGGAAATTTACCGAGACGTCTTCTCCGATGAAGAGCCCTCAAAGGATCTGGAATCAGCTCTCACCCGAGTGAGGGACGTACCGAGCCGAGTGAAAGCTTGGAAAAAATCCGCGGCCCAAGCCGGAGCTGACATCGCCCTCTCACTCGTCCGTGTCCACTGCAAGGGAGTGGACGAGAAGAAGCTGAGTCCCTGGAGGTCACTAACAGGAAGCATGCCGAGGTCGAAGACTTCATGGAGATGTTCATGGAAGCTGCCACTCGGATCGCAGACAGCATCGACCTGGACACCTTCGTCGAAGCAGTGGCCCCGCCTCACCCCGAGTGATCGTCGGGTTTAAAACTCTTTTAAGCTTTTGCCTCGGAATGCCGAGTGGTAGTTGTAACCGTAAGACTTTGAGTAAGCCTGAGGCTCCTGTCGTCAGAACCTTTATCCGTACTCTCGTTTCAAGTGACACAATTTTTATTTGCCATGGATTTATTCGATCTTGGATTTCTGAATGTTTATACTTAGGCGATGAGGTACTGCAACTAAGTCCCCGAGTGTGGGCGAGGACTGCACTCAGAATTGTTCGTGAGAACAATGATGGTCCTGTCCATCTTAGTAATGATGGTCCTGTCCATCTTAGTGTCCGAGTGTGGAGGATGTCCCACTCGAAGCGGTTTTTAACTTAGGCGACGCGGGGTCACAGCTAAGCCCCCGAGTGTGGGCGAGACCCACACTCGGAGTTGTTCGTGAGAACAATGATTGTCCTGTCCATCTTAGCAATGATGGTCCTGTCCATCTTAGTGTCCGAGTGTGGAGGATGTCCCACTCGAAAAGGTTTATAACTTAGGCGACGCGGGGTCGCAACTAAGCCCCCGAGTGTGGGCGTGACCCGCACTCGGAGTTGCTCGTGAGAACAATGATGGTCCTGTCCATCTTAGTGTCCGACTGTGGAGGATGTCCCACTCAAAGCGGTTTATAACTTAGGTGACGCGGGGTCGCAACTAAGCCCCGAGTGTGGGCGAGACCCACACTCGGAGTTGTTCGTGAGAACAATGATGGTCCTGTCCATCTTAGCAATGATGGTCCTGTCCATCTTAGTGTCCGAGAGTGGAGGATGTCTCACTCGAAACGGTTTATAACTTAGGCGACGCGGGGTCGCAACTAAGCCCCGGAGTGTGGGCGTGACCCACACTCTGAGTTGCTCGTGAGAACAATGATGGTCATGTCCATCTTAGTAATGATGGTCCTGTCCATCTTAGTGTCCGAGTGTGGAGGATGTCCCACTCGAAGCGGTTTATAACTTAGGCGACGCGGGGTCGCAGCTAAGCCCCCGAGTGTGTGCGAGACCCGCACTCGGAGTTGTTCGTGAGAACAATGATGGTCCTGTCCATCTTAGAAATGATGGTCCTGTCCATGTTAGTGTCCGAGAGTGGAGGATGTCTCACTCGAAACGGTTTATAACTTAGGCGATGCGGGGTCGCAGCTAAGCCCCCGAGTGTGGGCGAGACCTGCACTCGGAGTTGTTTGTGAGGACAATGATGGTCCTGTCCATCTTAGTAATGATGGTCATGTCCATCTTAGTGTCCGAGTGTGGAGGATGTCCCACTTGAAGCGGTTTATAACTTAGGCGATGCGGGGTCGCAGCTAAGCCCCCGAGTGTGGGCGAGACCCGCACTCGGAGTTGTTCGTGAGAACAATGATGGTCCTGTCCATCTTAGTAATGATGGTCCTGTCCATCTTAGTAATGATGGTTCTGTCCATCTTAGTGTCCGAGTGTGGAGGATGTCCCACTCGAAGCAGTTTATAACTTAGGCGACGCGGGGTCGCAGCTAAGCCCCCGAGTGTGGGCGAGACCCGCACTCGGAGTTGTTCGCGAGAACAATGATGGTCCTGTCCATCTTAGTAATGATGGTCCTGTCCATCTTAGTGTCCGAGTGTGGAGGATGTCCCACTCGAAACGGTTTATAACTTAGGCGACGCGGGGTCGCAACTAAGCATTTTACACCCACTGGGGATGATAAAGGAGATTGATTCACCGGAGTGAAAAGAGTTAAATTCCGACAAAACATAAAGAAACGAAACTTTATTCATCGAGATCACTCGGATTCATTATTGGAATGGTAAACTAAAGTAGTCGTGTTCTACGTGTAGAACTTGTGAAGTAGATCCGCGTTCCAAGTTCGGGGCTCTTCTACGCCGTCTTTGATGTTGTAGAGCCGGTAGGCTCCATTGTGCAAGACTTTGGAGATTGCATACGGCCCCTGCCATGGAGGCGCCAGCTTGTGGGGTCTTTGTTGATCCAGTCGAAGAACAAGATCTCCTTCCTGAAAAGCTCGGCCCTTGACCTGTCTGTCATGGTAACGCCTCAGATCCTGCTGATAGAGCGTCGATCTGATGAGGGCCAGCTCTCTCTCTTCCTCCAAGAGATCAAGACCATCTTGCCATGCTGCTTCAGCTTCAGCTTCATCATATTGTTCCACTCGGGGGGAATTGTGTTGAAGATCACTCGGCAGCACGGCTTCTGATCCGTACACCATGAAGAAAGGAGTGCGTTTTGTAGAGCGGTTCGGGGTTGTTCGAATCCCCCATAAGATGGATGGCAGCTCTTCAACCTAGCCCCCCGCAGCATACTTCAGGTCTCTCATCAATCGAGGTTTCAGACCTTGGAGAATCATTCCGTTTGCTCGTTCTGCCTGTCCATTCGACTGCGGGTGAGCCACTGAGGCATAGTTAACCCGAGTGCCTTGAGAGAAACAAAACTCACGGAACTCGTCCGAGTCGAAGTTCTTCCCATTATCTGTGATAATGTCATGCGGCATGCCAAATCTGAAGATGATCTGCCGAATGAAACTGACGGCAGTACCCGCATCCAAACTCTTGATGGGCTTCGCTTCAACCCACTTGGTGAACTTTTCAACCGCCACAAGCAGGTGGGTGAATCCGCTTGTCCCAGTCCGCAGGGGACCAACCATATCGAGGCCCCATACTGCAAATGGCCAGGTGAGCGGGATCGTCTTTAGCGCGGATGCAGGCTTCTGAGACTTATTTTTATAGAACTGACACCCGACGCACAGGTCGACCAAATCTATTGCTGCTTCATTGGCTCGGGGCCAATAAAAACCCGCTCGGAAAGCCTTAGCGACCAAAGTCCGAGAGGACGCGTGATGGCCGCAAGTTCCCGAGTGGATTTCGTGTAAGATTTGCAGCCCTTCCTCTGGGGAAATGCATTTCTAAGTGACTCCTGTAGTGCTTTTCTTGTATAACTGGTTCCCCAGAACTTCGAATGACTTGGATCGACGGACGATTCGGCGAGCTTCTTCTTCATCTTTGGGGAGTTCTTGCCGGAGCAAGTATGCCAAATAGGTTTGAGTCCACTCGGGAGTGATTACCAGCATTTCATGGACTAGATCAACTACGGCCGGGGCGTCAACCTCAGTCGGATTCGATGGACCGACTGCTTGTGGGGGATCCTCTGTGAAAGGATCTTCTGCAATTGTTGGGGCACGCAGATGTTCAAGGAATATGTCCTTAGGTACTGCTCGCCGAGTGGACCCAATCTTTGCCAGGTCGTCTGCTGCCTGATTCTTTGCGCGAGGAATGTGATGTAGCTCCAAGCCTTCAAAATTCTTCTCCAGCTTTCTGACCGCGTTGCAGTAACCGGTCATTGCTGGGCTCCGAATGTCCCACTCTTTCATCACTTGGTTGACAACGAGGTTCGAATCGCCGTAGACCATCAAACGACGAATGCCGAGTGATATGGCCATGCGGAGCCCGTACAGGAGGGCTTCATACTCGGCCTCATTGTTTGATAAATCGAAATGGATTTGGAGGACATAGTTCAGCCGGTCTCCTTTGGGAGAAACAAGAACCACGCCAGCCCCCGAGCCATTGAGCATCTTGGATCCATCAAAGTACATAGTCCAGTGTTCGGGAACACTCGGAATTGGCTGCTCTTGCTCGATCCACTCGGCCATAAAATCAACCAATGCCTGGGACTTGATTGCTTTCTTGTCTTCAAACTTGATCTCCAATGGAAGGAGCTCAATTGCCCACTTTGCCACTCGGCTAGCAGCGTCTCTGTTATGCAAGATCTTCGACAGGGGAGCGTTGCTAATGACCGTGACCGAGTGATCTTGGAAGTAGTGAACCACCTTTTTAGCAGTCAGGTAAATACCATAGACCAGCTTTTGGTAGTGCGGGTACCTTTGCTTGGAAGGAGTCAACACTTCTGAAATGTAATATATGGGTCTTTGGACCTTGAATGTTTTTCCCGACTCCTCGCGCTCTACAGCAAGGACTGTGCTCACCACTTGGCTGGTCGCCGCGATGTACATGAGTAAAGGTTCCAGGCTGCCCGGAGCACCTAACACCGGCTGGGTGGAAAGCAATGCCTTGAGTTCTTCAAACGCGGCTTGCGCTTCAGGAGTCCACTCGAACTTGTCGGACTTTTTCATCAATCAGTAAAGAGGGAGTGCCTTCTCACCGAGCCTTGAGATAAATCGGCTCAGGGCCGCAAGGCAACCTGTCAGCTTTTGTACGTCGTGCAAGCGCTCCAGTTGCTTCATTCGGACTATGGCGCCGATTTTATCCGGATTGGTGTCGATCCCTCGTTCGGAAATGAGAAAACCGAGTAACTTTCCGGCATGCACTCCGAATGTGCACTTAGCTGGATTCAGCTTTATTCCGAAGCGTCGTAGGTTCGCAAAGGTATCAGCAAGGTCAGTCAGGAGGTCGGAACCTTTCCTAGACTTGACCACGATATCGTCCATATAAGCCTCCACGTTCCGACTGATCTGCTTTTGCAAGCATTTCTGGATCATGCGCTGGAAAGTAGCCCCAACATTCTTCAGGCCGAATGGCATTGTGACATAGCAAAAGCACCCGAATGGGGTGATGAAGGTTGTCTTTATTTCATCGGGACCGTACATTCGGATCTGGTGGTACCTGGAGTACGCATCCAGGAACGACAGACGTTCGCATCCGGCAGTAGAGTCCACTATTTGATCTATACGGGGTAAAGGGAAATGATCCTTCGGGTAGGCCCGATTGAGGTGTTTGAAGTCAATACATGTACAGAGTGATTTGTCCTTCTTCGGCACCAGAACGACATTCGCGAGCCACTCGGAGTGGTAAACCTCACGAATGAACTCGGCGGCAAGGAGTTGAGCTATCTCTTGACCAATCGCCTTGCGCTTCTCGACGGAAGATCGACGCAAGTACTCTTTGACTGGCTTGGCCTTGGGATCAGTTCGGAGTCGGTGCTCAGCCAGTTCCCTGGGAACACCAGGCATGTCAGACGGCTTCCATGCGAAGATGTCCCAGTTCTCACGGAGGAACTGGATGAGCTCGGCTTCATATTTCTCTCCGAGTGACGTGGAGATGTTTGTCGGAGCAGCACTTGGGTCACTCAGATGAACATGGACATGCTTGGTCTTGCCGGCCGACTGGAAAGCTGATTCTGAAGCCGGCCGCTTTGATCTGAGCAGATCGGCCGTATCCACTTCTTTCTTATACCCTTCGAGCTCGACTGCGAGCACCTGTTCATTGGCGATCTTGGAGCCCTGCTGGAGGCACTCTTCGGCAATCTTCCGGTCGCCAGTCACCGTGATCATGCCTCTAGGCCCTGGCATCTTGAGTTTGAGATACACGTAACATGGTCTGGCCATGAAACGCGCGTAGGCAGGCCTTCCCAGGATGGCGTGATAAGCGCTGCGGAAGTCTACCACCTCGAAGGTTAACCTTTCCTTTCGGAAATTCTTTTCGCTCCCGAATACGACGTCCAGAGCGATCTCGCCGAGTGACTCTGCCTTCTTACCAGGGACAATCCCGTGGAAATGCATGTTGCTCTTGCTCAATTGAGACATCGGGATGCCCATTGCCTTGAGCGTATCAGCATAAATGATATTGAGTCCGCTGCCTCCATCCATCAGGACCTTACGCAGTCGGACGCCACCCACTGTCGGGTCAACGACCAACGCCTGTCTCCCAGGGGTGGCTATGTGAGGCGGATGGTCGGACTGGTCAAAAGTAACAGGTGTCTTCATCCAGTTGAGGTACTTGGTGGCAGTCGGAACTGCCATGTTGACCTCCCGATTGACAACCTTCAACTGCCTCTTGCTTTCAACGTCAGCAAAGTTCACAAGGACCTTATCAACTTGTGGGTACTCGGAAGTACCTTCATCATCTCCGACATCAACTTTTTCACTCGAGGGCTCTGCGCCCATCTCTTGCTTGAGCAGGCGACATTCCCGAGTGGTGTGTTTCGGGAGCACAATGTTGCCTTCTTCATCCGTCTTGGTATGAATTTGGCACGGCTGGTCAAGAATGTCGGATTTAGAGTCGGACTTCTTCTTGGGAATACACTCTTTCTTCTTTTTCTTCGACTTTGGTTTGCCTTGGCCTTGCCCTTGGACGCTGCCACCTCTGCCTTGCCGGAGGCGTCAGCCTTCCGTTTCTGATTCTTCCCGGCATTGCCTCCCGATTGAGGGGCGTTGCCCACTCGTCCTTTGCTGCTATGGAGGCGGTCTTCTTCCTCGCCATTGGCGTACTTGTTCGCGATCTTCATGGCTCGGCGGAGGGACAGATCTCCAGCTCGGTCAAACTTCAAGATCAATTCCCGATACCGAGTGCCTGCCTTAAAGGCGCACACGGCCTGATGTTCAGTTACATTTTCCACGGTGTTGTGCAATGTGGTCCAGCGCTGAATGTACTCACGGAGAGTCTCGTTGCTCTTCTCGACGCAATGATGTAGTTCTGTCAATCCACCCGGGGGCTTGTACGTGCCCTCGAATGTCTTGACGAACACTCGGGCCAAATCTTCCCAACAATAAATGCAATTGGTGGGCAACTGATTCAGCTACGGACGCGCAGACCCTTCTAGCATGAGCGGAAGGTGCTTCATCGCAACGAAATCATTGCCGCCGCCAATCTGGACGGCCACTCCATAATCCTCGAGCCAAGTCTTTGGCTTGGATTCTCCATTGAACTTCCCAATTCCGGTCGCCAACCGATAATTGGGGGGTATCTCAGCCTCTCGGATGTATCTGCTGAAACACCCTAGACCGGTAACTCCCCTGCCGCTCGCTCGGTCTCTCTCATGTCTGTTCCGATCAACCACTCGCTGAGTGATGTCGGATCGGGCGTCGTAGCCTCTGTGCCGAGCAGGGCTCCGCTCACGAACCCTCCCGAGTGGATAGCCTCCGTCATATGGACGTTGACCACGCATGTCGCCTCTCGGAGGGTGGCGTCCGACTGAAGTCGTGGTCATCGCGCCCGCGTCCTCCGTGCAGACCTCTCGGAAGAGGAGGAGTTCGCGGGTCTTTCCTTGGCGCTAAAGGATTGTGAGCAGACTGGACGGTGTCTGCCCGAGTGGACTCATTGCGAATGCATTGGTGCGACTGCGACAGCTCTGAATTTTGCTGCAGGGCAGTTTTCAACAAGGCCTGGATTTGCCGAATGCCCTCACCAGCAGCCGAGTCAGACGGCTGGATTGAATCCGCGATCCGAGTGGCCGCGGCCAAATTCAACAAAGGAGTGCGCATCACCGGGATGGTGTATGGCCGATCCTTTGTGAACAGCTGACGGTGACTACGGCTGGAGCTGGGTAGCTCTCTTGCCGCGCGCTCGTCGAGTGATCATTGGAGCCGCTCGAGTCGCTCGCGCTCAGCCAAGGTCGCCTGGCGTGCAGCCTCCAGGGCTATCTCGTCTGGGGTAGTTCCCGCGATGGGAGTGAGAAGAACCTGATCGTTCCTGCACCTGATTTCCTCCCGCTGCTCCCGAGTGAGGGGTCGGGGAACATAGCCGCCGGAGCTAGCATTGTTACGGTCGCCGTCTCGATCTTGAGTATCCCCCGCAGAATGCCCGGGAGGAGCAGCACCTCGGGCCGGGCCAGCCATCAGGACCTCCGCTACATCTCTACTGCTCTCGCGCTCGACCGCACCAGAAGACTCATCATCTTATGACGGAAAAAGGCAGTGGACGGACTCGTCGACGTCGAGTGCGGTCGCTTGCTGGACCACGGCTTGGGCCACCACGGCGTGTTTGATCCAGCGCTGCAGCCGTGAGCGCCCGGAGCGCCTGCGACAAGCCGCGACGCGAGTCGGAGAAGTCGGTCGGTACGGCGTAGATGGTTGTCGGAGGAGAACTCCGAACGTCGTCGTGCTGAAATGCACCGCGCCTCGGGTGGGCAGTGCCTCAGCATCCAGCGGCACTTCCTGTAGCCACGCCGAATCATCGACGGTGAAGCTGAGGGAACCGAAGAGGATCTCGCCGCCGAATATGATCATGATGATCGGAAAAGTGGAAATTCCACCTGCGCCGGATTTCGCTAGAGGCGCAGCCCCACGGTGGGCGCCAACTATCGTGGGAATGAACCTGACAATATTACTAGGGGTACGAAAGGAGGGGCGAAGTCTAGCTACGGCGCAAGTGTGCACTCGGACGTGTACGAGTTCAGGCCTCACTCGGAAGTGATAAAAGCCCTACGTCTCGAGCCCGGAGGCTTTGGTGTTTGCTTATGGGTGGTAGAAGATTACACAGGGTCGGAACCCTTGCACTGGCGCCCGGAGTGGCTTATATAGAGTGCACCACCACCGGCCGAGCGCCATCATTAGGGTAATAAATGCTAATGAAGGCTGCGTTAAAGGGAACGGCTGATTAACCAGGCGTTACTGGTAACGGGGAATTAACTTCATAGCGAGTGACTATTCGACTACCACCAACGCTATGTCTTCTAGGTCGCCTGAGCCCCTATCTGACCGAGTGGCGCCATGGTAGTCCGAGTGGCTTGAATAATCCGAGTGAATAGCCATATGCATCCGAATGTGCCTTTAGCCCAGGGGCTTTATTGACATTGTGGGACCACAGGTGGGCCCTAGATGTCAGGCCTGTGACCCTACCCATAGTAGGCATTCTCATCAGATCCTATCTTGAATTTCATGCCTCCTAGCCATTTGTTGGAATCCAGGCCTACCATCGCTTCTTCATAGCTCGTAGGTTCACTGTTGTCTAACAACATGACCTCCAAGACAGCATTGTCATACCAGTCAGGGGCGGTACGAGTTCTTGTCGACCTACGAGGGTCGGTAGTAACTTGATCCGAAGTTTCATGATCACTATCATTAGCTTCCTCTTCAATTGGTGTACGCATCACATGAACACTTTTTTGCGTTGCGCTACTTTCCAATTCAAGTGAAGGTTCGATAACCTTGTCAAGTTCTACCTTCCTCCCACTCACTTCTTTCGAGAGAACCTCCTTCTATGAAAAGGATCCATTCTTGGCAACAAAGACCTTGCCTTCGGATCTGAGATAGAAGGTGTACCCAATTATTTCCTTAGGGTATCCTATGAAGACGCACTTCTCCGCTTGGGGTTTGAGCTTATCAGGCTGAAGCCTTTTCACATAAGCGTCGCAACCCCAAACCTTAAGAAACGACAGCTTAGGTTTCTTGCCAAACCATAATTCATACGGTGTCGTCTCAACGGATTTAGATGGTACCCTATTTAAAGTGAATGTACTTGTCTCTAATGCATAACCCCAAAACGATAGTGGCAAAACGATAAGAGACATCATAGAACGCACCATATCCAATAGAGTACGGTTACGATGTTCGGACACACCATCACATTGTGGTGTTCCAGGTGGCGTGAGCTGTGAAGCAATTCCACATTGTCTTAAAATGCATACCAAACTCGTAACTCGGATATTCATCTCCACGATCACATCGCAGACATTTTATCCTCTTGTCACGATGATTGATAACCCACAAGTGTAGGGGATCGTTTGTAGCCTTTTTCGATAAGTAAGAGTGTCAAACCCAACGAGGAGCTAAAGGTAGAACAAATATTCCCTCAAGTTCTATCGACCACCGATACAACTCTACGCACACTAATGCTTGCTTTACCTAGAACAAGTACGAAACTACTTTGCGGGAATAAAACTAGAAGTACTTTGCAAGATAATAAAGAACGTGGAAATAAAAGTTAGGTGCTGTTTTAATAAAAGAACAAAAAGAGTAAATAACTTAGTAGAAAGCCTTTTGTGTAACGCAAGAGAAAGATTGTCCCTATGCAATTGAATATGATACGGTAGATACTTGTTATATGCAATGAGGGAGAGGCATACGCTAACACACTTTCCGTACTTAGATCATATGCACTTATGATTGGAACTCTAGCAAGCATCCGCAACTACTAAAGTTCATTAAGGTAAAACCCAACCATAGCATTCAGTATCAAGTCCCCTTTACTCCCATACGCAACAACCCACCTACTCGGGTTTATGTTTCTGTCACTCAAGCAACCCACCATAGGCAAATCATGAACATATTGCAACACCCTACAGCGAGGATCCCTCACGTTTGCGTGACACGGAGGGCACCATAGGACAACACCATATCAACATACAACTCAGATCCATAACATCATACCACAATTAACCCATAGGACAAAAGAGATCTACTCAAACATCATAGGATAGCCAAATATCATTGGGAAATAATATAAGGAGTTGAGCACCATGTTTAAGTAGAGATTACAGCGGGGAAGAGAGGTGTTGCACCGCTGCATAGAGGGGGAGAGAGTTGGTGTTGACGGCGGCGAAGTTGTTGGTGTAGATCGCCGTCATGATGATTTCCCCGGCGGCGTTCCGGCGCCACCGGGAGAGAGGGGGAGAGAGCCCCCTCCTTATTCTTCTTCCTTGAACTCCCCCCTAGATGGGTGGAGAGTTCCCCCTCTGGTCCATGGCCTCCATGGCGGCGGAGGGGCAGGAGCCCCTCCTAGATTAGATCTCCCTCTCTGTTCTCTTCTATTTCGCGTTCCTGTTTTCTGGCCAAAAACCGTTTCTTATATTCCCGGAGATCTGTAACTCTGATCGAGCAGAAATTTTGAGGGGATTTTTATCCAAAAATTAGCTTCCTTGCGCCAGAAGGAGAGCTCCAACCGACGTACGAGGTGGGCACAACCCACCACGCCACACATGGGCCTTCTGGGTGCGCCCTGGTGTCTCTTGGGGGTTGTGGGCCTCCGTTTGGGTTGATTCCACTTCTCAAAATTCAAAAATATTCCAAAAAAAATCTCCATAAATTTTTATCTCGTTTGTACTTCGTTTGATATGGATATTCTGCGAAACAAAAAAAACATGCAACAAACAGGAACTGGCACTGGGCACTGGATCAATATGTTAGTCCAATAAATCATATAAAATGTTGCCAAAAATATGTGAAAGTTGTATAATATTGACATGAAACAATCAAAAATTATAGATACGACGGAGACGTATCATCATCCCCAAGCTTAATTCCTGCTCGTCCTTGAGTAGGTAAATGATAAAAAAGATAATTTTTGATGTGGAATGCTACCTAGCATAATCTTGATCATATATCTAGTCATGGCATGAATATTAAGACACAAGTGATTCAAAGCAATTGTCTAGTTTTGACATAAAGACATTAATACTCAGGCATCCCAAAAAACAATCATGTCTTTCAAAGTATCAAGGCTAAAGAATGCTATCCCTACAAAATCATATAGCCTTGTCATGCTCTGTCTTCTTAACAAAAAGTATAAATCATGTACTACCCCGGTGTCAGCCAAGCAATTGGTCATACTTTTTAACGCGCTTCAGCATTTTCAACTCTCACGCAATACATGAGCGCAAGCCATGGATATAGCACTATGGGTGGAATAGAATATGGTGGTAGGTTTCAAAGGGGTAAAAGTGGAGAAGAAAGTCTCGCATCAACTCACCGTATCAACGGGCTATGGAGATGCCCATCAATAGATATCAATGCGAGGAGTAGGGATTGCCATGCAACGGATGCACTAAGAGCTATACGTGTATGAAAGCTCAATATGAAAACTAAGTGGGTATGCATCTAACTCTATAATGAAAAATTCCCAGTAGTATATGAAAGTGACAACACAGGAGACTCTCTATATGAAAAACATGGTGCTACTTTGAAGCACAAGTGTGGAATTAGAATGCCCCTATTCCTTCTTCTTTCATTTTTTTTTCTTTCTTTCCTTTTCTTTTTTTTCTTTTTTTTTCTTTGTCCGGAGCCTCATCCCGACTTGTGGGGGAATCATAGTTTCCATCATCCTTTCATCACTGGGGCATGCTCTAATAATGAATAATGATGATCATCACACTTCTATTTACTTACAACTCAATATTACAACGATAGTAGAACAAAGTATGACTCTATATGAATGCAATGATCTAGCGTAGCAAAGATATCAAAAAACGGACAAGCCATGAAAACATCATGCTAGCTATCTTACGATCATGTAATGCAATATGACAATGAAAGCTCAAGTCATCAAAACGGAGGCAGTGGAAGTTGCATGGCAATATATCTCGGAATGGCTATGGAAATGCCATAATAGGTAGGTATGGTGGCTGTTTTGAGGAAGATATAATAAGGCTTATCTGTGATAGAGCGTATCATATCACGGGGTTTGGATGCACCGGCGAAGTTTGCACCGACTCTCGAGGTGAGAAAGGGCAATGCACGGTACTGTAGAGGCTAGCAAATTGCGGAAAGTTAAGAGTGCTAATAATCCATGGACTCACATTAGTCATAAAGAACTCACATACTTATTGCAAAAGTTTATTAGCCCTCGAAGCAAAGTATTACTATGCATGCTCCTAGGGGGGAGGTTGGTAGGAGTTAACCATCACGCGCCCCCGACCTTCACACAAAGATAGACAATCAAGAATAAATTGTGCTCCAACTTCCTAGCATAACGGGAGACTATACGTGCATGCTTCAGGAATCACAAACCTTAACACCAATATCTTACTAAACACGATCTTCCATTAGTACCTCCCACATATTATCATCTCTATATCGCAAAACTATTGCAAGGAATCAAACATATCATATTCAGTGATCCCTAAGTTTTATGTAGGATTTTATGACTAGCCATGTGAAAGACCAATTCCTGTTGACTCTCTAAATAGATATAAGTGAAGAAAGAGAGTTTAATTCTTTCTACAAAAGACCAAGCTATAATAAATATAAGTGAAGCAAAAGAGCATTCTACAAATAACGGTTTTCTATGTGAAGAGAAACAGGCAATCCAAACTTCAAATGATATAAGTGAAGCACATGAAGCATTCTAGAAAGCCATACTCAAAAGATATAAGTGAAGTGCAATGAGAATTCTATAAATCAACCATGGACTATCTCATACCAGCATGGTGTATAAAAATAAAAGTGAGAACTAAACACAAAAGACGCTCCAAAATTTACACATATCACATGAACGAAACGAGAACGAAAACATACTGATACTTGTTGAAGAAAGATGGGATGCCTTCTGGGGCATCCCCAAGCTTAGACGCTTGAGTCTCCTTGGATATTTACTTGGGGTGCCTTGGGAATCCCCAAGCTTGAACTCTTGCCTCTCCTCCTTCTCCTCATATCGAGACCTCCTCGATGTTCGAACACTTCATCCACACAAAACTTAACAGAAGACTGGTGAGATCCGTTAGTATAATAAAGCAAATTTCTACTTTAAGTACTGTTGCAAACCCATTCATATTTTATATTTGCATTATCCCTGCTGTATTATAACTTTTACATGGCTTATACCACCGATAAAATCGATAGTTTCATCAAAACAAGCAAAACAATGCATCAAAAACAGAATCTGTCTTAAACAGGACAGTCTGTAGTAATTTGAACTTTGACCATACTTATGTAACTCCAAAAATTCTGAAACATTAGGAAGAAATAAAATTTCGTATATCAATAGTGTGTAAAAATTTCAGAAACTTTTGACGTTCCAGTAAAAAAAATGAAAATTCACGCACTAAAGCCAAAGTTTCTGTTTTTACACCGCACATACCAACAAGCAATCTAATCATCCTAAAGGCAAATCTTGGCACATTATTTTTATAATACAATGGATTTTTACAAGGGGGTAATTATTTTTGTTGGAAAAGTTTCCGTGATTCAAGATTCACAAAGTTTCCATGGGCATGAACAAAGTTCAAGGATATCCCCCACTTCAACGATGCTCATCATCTCACTCACTTTCACCTTTCCTTTTGTGAAGTTTTAGGTTCCCCTCTATATATTTTTTTGTTTTTAAACTTTATAAAAGTACACAACAGAAATAAATGACTCTCTAAAACTTCCGGGTTGTCTCCCTGTCAGCGCTTTCTTTAAAGTCATTAAGCTAGGCATAAAGTGCTCAAGTAATGGATCCACCTGGATCCCAAGGTATATTAAAGCCAATTTTAATTGACAATGATTTGTAATTTAGTAGTGAGCAAAAAGTGATATATATCATGTGACAACGAAGTCTAACCCTCTTCCTATGCATCGACATGTCATACAAGAACAATTCATGCACATTATGTAAAGGCCAATGCATAGTATAAACAGTTTCTTGCAATTTTATAGTATTGGAAACATAGAGAGGTGAAGATTTGGTTCCTATCTCATAATAATTGCAAGTAGGAGCAGCAAGCACATGCATATTATATTCATCAAAATCATCATGTGTAGTGGTAAAACGCAACCCATCAATGTAATCCTTAATAAGAGCAAACTTCTCCGATATAGTGTAGTTGGGAGAATTCAAAAAGATAATAGGACTATCATGTGTGGGTGCAATAGCAACAATTTCATGCTTAACATAAGGAACTATAGCAAGTTCATCTTTATAAGCATAATTCATATTGGCATCATGGCCACAAGCATAGCAAGCATCAAGTTCATCAAAAAGGGATATTTCAAATGAATCCACGGGATCATAGCAATCATCATAGCATTCATCCTTCGGTATGTGCGAAGGGAAATTAAACAATGTATGAGTTGAAGAGTTAATATCATTAGAAGGTGGGCACGGGTGATCAATCCGCTCTTCCTCCTTTTGTTCTTCGCTCTCCTCCTCATCTTTTTCATCTAATGAGCTCACAATTTCAGCAACTTCTTCTTCCATAGGTCCCTGCAAAATATTAGTCTCTTCCAAGGAAGCGGACATTCTCTCAATAAATTCAATAATATCAGCATTGTAATCATAATTATCATAGCAATATTTAAGTCTGGCAAAAATTTCAGATTCGTAAGGAACATCATCATCATACTTTTCAAGCAAAGAAGCAATTTCATAGGCAGATTTAAAAGCAACAAATTCTTCTATTCGTTCCACATCATAGTAATCATAAGTACCTTCAGCATATGAAGCCAAGGTTTCATTATCGTTGAATTTACGTTGAAATCGAAGGTGTCGAGCTTCTACCTTAGAGCAACAAGTAAAGTCACATCTCGAGCATGCATCCCAAGCAAACCATTGCAATATTCTAATTTGATCCCATAAGTGTTTCCCTTTTTGAGACAAGCGATAATCCCTAAATTACTCACGTTGATGCAACGTGTCTCCCATTATAAAGTTCGATGAGGATTTCTCAGGATTATCAAAGGAGTAATTAACGTGTTTCACATAACTAGCATCGAGGGTTTTAGGAGGTTCCACATCTCCATGAGTAGCAAGTACCACTAATTTTTTTGGTGTTTAGTGTTCCATATCCATAACTAAAGATATAAAACAACTAATAACAGAAAATAAAAATTACTTAGTGATAAAGCAAACAAGCACACACGAGAATATTCACCCCATGCTATTGCTCCCTGGCTACGGCGCCAGAAAAAGGTCTTGATAACCCACAAGTGTAGGGGATCGTTTGTAGCCTTTTTCGATAAGTAAGAGTGTCGAACCCAACGAGGAGCTAAAGGTAGAACAAATATTCCCTCAAGTTCTATCGACCACAGATAGAACTCTACGCACGCTAATGCTTGCTTTACCTAGAACAAGTATGAAACTACTTTGCGGGAATAAAACTAGAAGTACTTTGCAATATAATAAAGAACGTGGAAATAAAATTTAGGTGCTGTTTTAATAAAAGAACAAAAAGAGTAAATAACTTAGTAGAAAGCTTTTTGTGTAACGCAAGAGAAAGATTGTCCCTAGGCAATTGAATATGATACGGTAGATACTTGTTATATGCAATGAGGGAGAGGCATACGCTAACACACTTTCCCTACTTGGATCATATGCACTTATGATTGGAACTCTAGCAAGCATCCGCAACTACTAAAGTTCATTAAGGTAAAACCCAACCATAGCATTAAGTATCAAGTCCCCTTTACTCCCATACGCAACAACCCACCTACTCGGGTTTATGTTTCTGTCACTCAAGCAACCCACCATAGGCAAATCATGAACATATTGCAACACCCTACAGCGAGGATCCCTCACATTTGCGCGACATGGAGGGCACCATAGGACAGCACCATATCAACATACAACTCAGATCCATAACATCATACCACAATTAACCCATAGGACAAAAGAGATCTACTCAAACATCATAGGATAGCCAAATATCATTGGGAAATCATATATGGAGTTGAGCACCATGTTTAAGTAGAGATTACAGCGGGGAAGAGAGGTGTTACACCGCTGCATAGAGGGGGAGAGAGTTGGTGTTGACGGCGGTGAAGTTATTGGTGTAGATCGCTGATACGTCTCCAACGTATCGATAATTTATGAAGTATTCATGTCATATTTGCCTATGTTTTTACTATTGTTTTATGATTTATTGGGACTAACCTATTAATGGTTGCAAAATTTCACAAGTTCTTGTTTCACACTTTGATGTGTAGAAATTAATTGGAAATTGTCGAAAAAACGCAAAAGGAGCCTTGTTGGGGGAGGACTCTGACTTTCCTGAAATCTGTCCACGAACAGTTTTAGAGATCGTCAGTTTGACCCCCGAAGATGGCATCAAATGGAAAAAATTTAAAACTAGGAAAGTGTGGGGAATTTTATGGCAATGATTCTGGACTACAAATTTGTCCAAAACGGAGTTCGGATGCGATCTGGAGACCCGTTTTACTGAAGGAAAATATCTGATTACGGGATTACGAGAATTGATGACGTGATTGAGTCCAACTCTTACCATATCTGATATATTCGGCCAAGCCACGACTTTGGGGACTCATGATGGCTGTGAGGAGCCCCTAGGAAGGTTCTATAGGTGCCCAAGAGCCATTGGATCAAGGGTCCATCCATCGGAGGGCCATAGAGCACCACAAAGGCACATATAAGGAGAGGAAAACCCTAATTTCAGGAGAACCACCAAAAGCCACGAATTTGCCTCTCCCTTGGCAGCCGCCAAGAAGGGGAGAGGCTCCTCCATTGCAGCACCAAGACCAAGGAAGAAGGGGGGCAAGGGGCCGCCGCCCGTCGCCGGCGCCGTGGCCTCCATCTCTATGGGGTTGCACCTCTCCATCAACAACTCTCTCTTTCTCACCATGATAATGTGTGAGTAATCCACCTTGGGGCTGAGGGTATGTACCAGTAGCTATGTGTTCAATCTCTCTCTCATGTTCTTGAGATGTCACGATCTTGATGTATCACGAGCTAGGTTAATATAGTCGGATCATATGATGTGTTTCCCTCTCTATCTAGTTGTGATGAATTGAGTTTTCCCTTTGAGATTTCGTTACCGGATTGAATACTTTATGAATTTGAGAACACTTGATATATGTCTTGCATGCGGATACCCGTGGTGACAATGGGGTGTTCTATTGATTCACTTAATATATGTTTTCGTACTCAACTTGCGGATTCCCGCGGTGACATTGGGGTAATCTATGCATACGGGTTGATACACGTTCTTGTCCTACTTTCTCTGATAGAAATCTTGGGGCACTCTTTGAGGTTCTTTGTGTGGATTGAGTATTATGAATCTGAAATTGTTTGATGCGTATCGTATAATTAACTCATGGATACTTGTGGTGACATTGGAGTATCTAGGTGACATTAGAGTTGGTTGATGCGTATCATATGGTGTTATTCTAGTACGAACTCTTAGATAGATCGAACGGAAAGGATAACTTGATGCTATCTTAGTACGAACTCTTGAATAGATCGATCGGAAAGGATAACTTTAAGGTGGTTTCGTACCCTACAAACAATTTCTTCTTATGTTCTCCGCTAGATAAGAACTTTGGAGTGATTCTTCGTTGCACGTTGAGGGGTGGTTATGTGATCCAATTATATTAGCATTGTTGAGAGATTACACTAGCGAAAGTACGGACCCTAGGCCTTGTTTTCAAGCATTGCAATACCATTTGTGATCACTTTTGTTACTTGCTACCTTGCTGTTTTTATATTTTCAGATTACAAAAACCTATATCTACCATCCATATTGCACTTGTATCACCGTCTCTTCGCCGAACTAGTGCACCTATACAATTTGCCATTGTATTGGGTGTGTTGGGGACACAAGAGATTTCTTGTATTTGATTGCAGGGTTGTTTGAGAGAGACCATCTTCATCCTACACCTCCCACAGATTGATAAACCTTAGGTCATCCACTTGAGGGAAAATTGCTACTGTCCTACAAGACTCTGCGCTTGGAGGCCCAACATAGTCTACAAGAATAAAGTTGCGTAGTAGACATCAAGCTCTTTTCTGGCGCCGTTGCCGGGGAGGTGAGTGCTTGAAGGTATATCTTTAGTTCTTGCAATTAAATCTTTTAGTTTTTTGTTTTTCACTAGTTTGGTTTTATAAACAAAAACTACAAAAAAATGGAGTTTAGGTTGCATCAATTGGTTCGTCTTTTTAATGTCTTTCGTGAAAATGATGGTTTAGAAAATTGTGCTCAATTGGTGGAGGAAGAATTTATGAAAATACTTAATGAGAATTCCTTGAATGATGAGGATGATTGTAATTTTGCTAGTATGAATTCTCAAAATATCCATGATGCCAATGATATGCAAAGCCACAAGCTTGGTGATGCTATGTTTGATGAAGATGATATTTTTAGTCCCCCAAGTTTTGATGAGCAAATTTGTTATGATAATGACATGCCTACTATATATGATGATTATGATGATGACATGTATGCTATAAAGAGTGATAGTAACCATGAAACTTGTCATCATGATTTTAATATTCAAAGTGGTTATGTCAATCAAGTATCTCATGATAGTTATTTTGCTGAGTTTGCTCCCACTATTATGAATGAGAAGAAAAATACTTATGTGGAGAGTGACAAATTTTCTATGCTTGTGGATAATGAAGATAATGCTTTATGTGATAGATATGTTGTGAAATTCCTTCATGATGCTACTGAAAATTATTATGAGGGAGGAACATATGCTTGTAGGAATTACAATAATATCAAGTTTCCTCTCTATGTGTTCAAAGTTTTGAAGTTATGCTTGTTTTGCCTTCCTATGCTAGTTGATTATTGCTCCCATAAATTGTTTGCTCACAAAATCCCTATGCATAGGAAGTGGGTTAGACTTAAATGTGCTTGTCATGAGATTCATGATGCTCTTTTGCATGTTTCAATTATTATTCCTATGTGAGCATCATTGAAATCATCATGCCTAGCTAAAAGGCATTCAAGAAAAGCGCTTGTTGGGAGACAACCCAACACTTTTACTTTCTGTTTTTGTGTGTTCACATGATTAAGCTACTGTATTAATCATGTTTTGCGCCTTTTATTTCAATAAAGTGCCAAGTAAAGCCTTTGGGATGACTCACAAGATGAGTAGAATTGATGCTGAACCAAAACAGATACTTTTGACTCCAGTACAGGAATTTTCATTTTTTACTAGAGAGTGATAATGATCTGAAATTTTTACACAGTCTTGATATACAAATTCTTCAGGTTGTCCTAAGTTTTCAGAATTTTTAGAGACAGAGAATTATGGTTACACTACAGATCTTCACACACTGTTCTGTTTTTGACAGATTCTGTTTTGCATGCATAGTTTGCTTGTTTTAGTGTTTCCATAGCTTATATTTGGTGGTATAAATTATGGAAATGGTAGAATACAGTAGGTATCATGTGGGAACAATTATTTTTGAAAGTTAATGTGGGAACAATTCTGAATCTTGTCTTGACAGTACCGAAGTGAATGATCTATCTTTATTATACTAACCCATCTCACGAAGTTCCGTTAAGTTTTGTGTGATTGAAGTTTTCAAGTTTTGGGTGAGACACCGATATGAGGAGAATAAGGAGTGACAAGAATCTAAGCTTGGGGATGCCCAAGGCACCCCAAGGTAATATCCAAGGAATACTCAAGCGCCTAAGCTTGGGGATGCCCCGGAAGGCATCCCCTCTTTCGTCTTCAACACTATCGGTATATCTTACTTGGAGCTATATTTTTATTCGTCACATAATATGAGTTTTGCTTGGAGCATCATTTTATTTCGTTTTTCTCTGTTAGGTGTTATTTATAATCTTGTTTTTCAATAAAAAGTTCCATGAATTGCCTTAGGATACTTGCATTGCATGTTTGATGTGTGCTGTGTAAAAACAGAAACTTTTGTTGTAGTGTTTGAATTTTTATATTTTACTGGAACGTGTAAAGTTTCTGAAAATTTTACACAGTATTGTCATATAAATTATTTAGCATGTCCTAAATTTTCATAATTTTTTAGAAGTACACTGGTTTAATAGATTTCTACAGACTGTTCTGTTTGGACAGATTGCTGTCATAGTTTTGTTATTTGCTTATCCTATAGTTTCCATAGCCTATATTGGTAGATATAAATTGTGGAAACGATAGTAAACAGTAGATGATGTTTGAAAATTATTGTGCAACTTGTCTTGGCAGTACATAAAGAGATGATTTATGATTATGTGCACTAACCTATCTCACGAGTTCTTTTCATGTTTTGTGTGGATGAAGTTTTTGAGAATAGGTGAAACCGGGATATGAGAGGATTGAACGAGATACAAAAGCTCAAGCTTGGGGATGCCCAAGGCACCCCAAGTAAATATTTCAAGAAGTATCAAGCATCTAAGCTTGGGGATGCTACGCATCCCACCTCTCTTCCTCAACTATCGGTTAGCCTATGTTGAGCCTAAATTTTTATTCGTTCACATGATGCGTGCTATTCTTGGAGTTCTATTTTTGTTTAGTTTGATGTTTGAATAAAATACTCAGATCTGAAAATCTTTATTGAGAGAGAGAGAGTCCTCACATGGCTACTTGATTGTTTACCTACTCTTTGATCTTCACTTATATCTTTTGAGAGTAGTTTGATGTTTACTCTTGTGCTTCACTTATATCCTCTGAGTATATTGTGAATGAATTGAATATCATAAATATGAAATTATCAATGTGCTTTATGCTTAGTAGTAGCTTCACATATGGTTTAGAAAGTAAAATCTATTGATGTTTGACAATCACAATATTGGACATACAAGCAATTCGTGAATGATTAGTATAAGGAAGAGAACTTTCACATACAAATATATTATCTTGGGCATCTTCTATGATTGTGAATACCCATTAATTATTTTCAAACTTGAGCAAATTAGTTGAAGTTGGACAAGGAAGACAACGTAATGAGTTATTGTTGTGTATATTTGCATAGAAGTTATATTGTTATGGATCCTCCAACATGTGGTGCTTGTTTAGAACCTTTTGCTAGCCAAAACTTCGTACTAAGTAGAGATACTACTTGTGCATCCAAACCCTTGAGCCAAGTTTCTTCCATGAGAGTCCATCATACCTACCCATATATGGTATTTCACTGCCATTTCAAGTAAATTTGCATGTGCCACCTCTAAAATTTCAAATGAACACCTGTTCTGTGTGCCTGGACCGCTCATGGAGCGACAGGGGGCGGTCAGTATCTTTCATGTTAAGCGGGTTATTCTCATGATGAGTGTTTATTCACTCGTCCTTGCACGAGAGGGACGGTAATAGGGATTCCCAGTCCCGAAATCAAAAAAAAATTGCAAATAATTAAACAACACTCCCCCAAGAATGTTGTTTGTATGGACGGTACCTGTGGATTCGGCTAGCCGTGGAGTGTGTCTGTTGGTGGAGGGGGAGTAAACCTTTACTTTTACCGCTTGGGAACCGCCGCTAATGTGTTTAGCATGGAATATATTGATAACTCTTGGTCGTAACGTTGACAGGAAGGGTGTGCCTCCCAAAATTATATTCATCTCTGTTTTAAACAATGAGCTCTGGCACATATGCAAATCCCTGCTTCCCTCTGTGAAGGGCCAATCTATTTACTTTCATGTTATTTACTATTCATGTTGAGTCAACTTATTCCAACCTCAATCTATTAGTTGGCAAGCATCATGTGGTGGGGAAAGATCCAAACATATATATCCAGTCGAATATATTTGATCATGATTCATTATTGTTGACAATTATCTTTATGATAAGTATGTTGGGAGGCGAAACTTTAAGCCCCTATCTTTCTCTGTGTTCGATGGATGTTGTTTGTTCTAAAAATATGCTTTGAGTACTAGCAATCATAGAAGACTATATGATGATTGAGTATGTGGAGCTCTTACTTAGACTTTGTTGAGAATAAGTTAAATTGCAATTGTTTGATGACTAAGAACATAGGTCGTTAAGTTTCAAGAGAATTCATTGTTTGAACCATGACATGTGAATTGATTGCTACTCTATCATGATGATTTTTATAAGAAAAAGTTGCTGCTATGATACTAGAAAAATTGATTGGAATTATCATTGATCAAACTTATATACTATGATAGCATTCACACTTCATAAATTATTTTTTTATCATTAACCTACTCGAGGACGAGTAGGAATTAAGCTTGGGGATGCTGATACGTCTCCAACGCATCGATAATTTATGAAGTATTCATGTCATATTTGCCTATGTTTTACTATTGTTTTATGATTTATTGGGACTAACCTTTTAATGGTTGCAAAATTGCACAAGTTCTTTCTTCACGCTTTGATGTGTAGGAATTAATTGGAAATTGTCGAAGAAACGCAAAAGGAGCCTTGTTGGAGGAGGACTCTGACTTTTCTGAAATCTGTCCACAAACAGTTTTTAGAGATCGTCAGTTTGACACCCTAAGATGGCGTCAAATGGAAAAAAATTTAAAACTAGGAAAGTGTGGGGAATTTTATGGCAATGATTCTGGACTACAAATTCGTCCAAAATGGAGTTCGGATGCGATCTGGAGACCCGTTTTACTGAAGGAAAATATCTGATTACGGGATTACGAGAATTGATGACGTGATTGAGTCCAACTCTTACCATATCTGATATATTCGGCCAAGCCACGACTTTGGGGACTCATGATGTCTGTGAGGAGCCCCTAGGAAGGTTCTATAGGTGCCCAAGAGCCATTGGATCAAGGGTCCATCCATCGGAGGGCCATAGAGCACCACAAAGGCACATATAAGGAGAGGAAAACCCTAATTTCAGGAGAACCACCAAAAGCCACGAATTTGCCTCTCCCTTGGTAGCCGCCAAGAAGGGGAGAGGCTCCTACATTGCAGCACCAAGACCAAGGAAGAAGGGGTGGCAAGGGGCCGCCGCCCGTCGCCGACGCCGTGGCCGCCATCGCCTCCATCTCTTTGGGGCTGCACCTCTCCATCAACAACTCTCTCTTTCTCACCATGATAATGTGTGAGTAATCCACCTTGGGGCTGAGGGTATGTACCAGTAGCTATGTGTTCAATCCCTCTCTCGTGTTCTGGAGATGTCACGATCTTGATGTATCACGGGCTTTGTTAATATAGTCGGATCATATGATGTGTTTCCCTCTCTATCTAGTTGTGATGAATTGAGTTTTCCCTTTGAGATTTCGTTACCGGAATGAATACTTTTATGGATTTGAGAACAGTTGATATATGTCTTGCATGCGGATACCCGTGGTGACAATGGAGTGTTCTATTGATTCACTTGATATATGTTTTGGTACTCAACTTGCGGATTCCCGCGGTGACATTGGGGTAATCTATGCATACTGGTTGATACACGTTCTTGTCCTACTTTCTCCGATAGAAATCTTGGGGCACTCTTTGAGGTTCTTTGTGTGGATTGAGTATTATGAATCTGAAATTGTTTGATGCGTATCGTATAATTAACTCATGGATACTTGTGGTGACATTGGAGTATCTAGGTGACATTAGAGTTGGTTGATGCGTATCATATGGTGTTATTCTAGTACGAACTCTTAGATAGATCGAACGGAAAGGATAACTTGATGTTATCTTAGTACGAACTCTTGAATAGATCGATCGGAAAGGATAACTTTAAGGTTGTTTCGTACCCTACAAACAATTTCTTCTTATGTTCTCCGCTAGATAAGAACTTTGGAGTGATTCTTCGTTGCACGTTGAGGGATGGTTATGTGATCCAATTATATTAGCATTGTTGAGAGATTGCACTAGCGAAAGTACGGACCCTAGGCCTTGTTTTCAAGCATTGCAATACCGTTTGTGCTCACTTTTGTTACTTGCTACCTTTCTTGTTTTTATATTTTCAGATTACAAGTTTGTGCTCAAAACCTATATCTACCATCCATATTGCACTTGTATCACCATCTCTTCGCCGAACTAGTGCACCTATACAATTCGCCATTGTATTGGGTGTGTTGGGGACACAAGAGATTTCTTGTATTTGATTGCAGGGTTGTTTGAGAGAGACCATCTTCATCCTACACCTCCCACGGATTGATAACCTTAGGTCATCCACTTGAGGGAAAATTGCTACTGTCCTACAAAACTCTGCGCTTGGAGGCCCAACATAGTCTACAAGAATAAAGTTGCGTAGTAGACATCAATCGCCGTCACGATGATTGCCCCGGCGGCGTTCCGGCGCCACCGGGAGAGAGGGGGAGAGAGCCCCCTCCTTCTTCTTCTTCCTTGGCCTCCCCCCTAGATGGGAGGAGAGTTCCCCCTCTGGTCCATGGCCTCCATGGCGGCGGAGGGGCAGGAGCCCCTCCTAGATTGGATCTCCCTCTCTGTTCTCTTCTGTTTCGCGTTCCCGTTTTCTGGCCGAAAACCGTTTCTTATATTCCCGGAGATCCGTAACTCCAACCGGGCTGAAATTTTGAAGGCATTTTTATCCAAAAATTAGCTTCCTTGCGCCCGAAGGAGAGCTCCAACCGACGTACGAGGTGGGCACAACCCACCACGCCGCGGCTGGGCCTTCTGGGCGCGCCCTAGTGTCTCTTGGGGGCTGTGGACCTCCGTTTGCGTTGATTCCACTTCTCAAAATTCACAAATATTCCAAAAAAATCACCGTAAATTTTTATCGCGTTTGGACTTCGTTTGATATGGATATTCTGCGAAACAAAAAAACATGTAACAAACAGGAACTGGCACTGGGCACTGGATCAATATGTTAGTCCAATAAATCAGATAAAATGTTGCCAAAAATATGTGAAAGTTTTATAATATTGGCGTGAAACAATCAAAAATTATAGATACGACGGAGATGTATCAATGATCTTCAACTTCACTTTTAAATTTTCTTTGAACTATTCTAAAGTTTTAGACTTGTATTTCATTAAGTAAATATCCCAATATCTACTCAAGTCATCCGTGAAGGTAAGAAAATAACAATATCCACCACGCGTTTCAACACTCATCGGACCGCACACATCAGTATGTATGATTTCCAACAAGTCACTTGCCCGCTCCATTGTTTTGGAAAACGGGGTCTTAGTCATCTTGCTCATGAGGCATGGTCCGCTTGTCTCATGCGATTCGAAATCGAGTGAGTCCAAAGATCCATCAGCATGGAGTTTCTTCATGCGCTTTGCACCAATATGACCTTACGGCAGTGCCACAAGGAAGTCATACTATCATTATTAACTTTGCATATTTTGGCATCAATGCTATGAACATGTGTATCACTATGATCGATATTCAATAAACCATTCACATTAGGTTCATGACCATATAAGGTATTATTCATGTAAACAGAAGAATCATTATTCTCTGACTTGAATGAATAATTGTATTGCAATAAACACGATCTAATCATGTTCATGCTCAACGCAAACACCAAATAACATTTATTTAGGTTCAACATTAATCCCGAAGGTAGAGGGAGCGTGCTATGGTGATCACATCAACCTTGGAAACACTTCCAACACACATCGTCACCTCGCCCTTAGCTAGTCTCCATTTATTCCGTAGCTTTTGTTTCGAGTTACCAATATTAGCAACTGAACCGGTATCTAATACCAAGGCACTACTACGAGAGCTAGTAAGGTACACATCAATAACATGTATATCAAATGTACCTTTGTTGATGTTGCCAGCCTTCTTATTTACCAAATATTTGGGGCAATTCCGCTTCAGTGACCGTTCCCCTCATAATAGAAGCACTTAGTCTCGGGTTTGGGTTCAACCTTGGGTTTCTTCACTGGAGCGGCATCTGGTTTGCCATTCTTGAAGTTTCCCTTCTTGCCCTTGACCTTCTTGAAACTAGTGGTCTTACCATCAACACTTGATGCTCCTTCTTGATTTCTACCTTCGCGGCGTAAAATATCGCGAATAGCTCAGGGATCATCTTCTCTATCCCTTGCATGTTATAGTTCATCATGAAGCTCTAGTAGCTTGGTGGCAGTGACTTGGAGAACTCTGTCAATCACTATCTTATGTAGGAAGATTAACTCCCACTTGATTCAAGTGATTGTAGAACCCAGACATTCTGAGCACATGCTCACCGATTGAGCTATTCTCCTCCATCTTGCAGGCAAAGAACTTGTCGGAGGTCTCATACCTCTCAACACGGGCATGAGCCTGAAATTCCAATTTTAGCTCTTGGAACATCTCATATGCTCCATGGCGTTCAAAACATCTTCGGAGCCCCGATTCTAAGCCGTAAAGCATGGCGCACTAAACTATTGAGTAGTCATCAGAACGTGTCTGTCAGCTGTTCACAACATCCACAGACGACGCTTGAGGGGGTGGCGCACCGAGCGGTGCATCAAGGACATAAGCCTTCTGTGCAGCAATGAGAACAATCCTCAGATCATGGACCTAGTCCGCATAATTGCTACCATCATCTTTCAACTTAGTTTTCTCTAGGAACGTATCAAAATACAGGGGAGCTACAGCGCGATCTATTGATCTACAACATAATTTTGCAAAGACAACTTTAGACTATGTTCATGATAATGAGTTCAATTAATCATATTACTAAAGAACTCCCACTCAAATCAACATCCCCCAGGTTGTCTAAGTGTGACATGATCCAAATCCACCAACCCAAGTCCGATCATCACATGAGATGGGGTGGTTTCAATGGTGAACATCTCCATGTTGATCATATCTACTATAAGACTCATGTTCGACATTTCGGTCTCCTATGTTCTGAGGCCATGTCTGTACATGCTAGGCTCGTCAAGTTTAACCAAAGTATTCTGCGTGTGTAAATCTAGCTTACACCCGTTGTATGCAAACGTAGAGTCTATCACACCTGATCATCACGAGGTGCTTCGAAACGACGATCCTTCGCAACGGTGCATACTCAGGGAGAACACAATTTATCTTGAAATTTTAGTGGGGAATCATCTTATAATGCTACCGTCGTCCTAAGCTAAATAAGATGCATAAAATGATAAACATCACATGCAAATCATATAAGTGACATGATATGGCCATCATCATCTTGTGCTTTTGATCTCCATCTCCAAAGCACCGGCATGATCTCCATCATCATCGGCATGACACCATGATCTCCATCATCGTGTCGTCATGTGGTTGTCGCGCCAACCTATGGCTCCTGCTGGTTGCCGTACTCATCGACATGCAAGTCGTGATAACTACACAAAACATGATCATCCCATACATCACATATATCATATCATGTCTTGGCCATATCACATCACAACATGCCCTGCAAAAACAAGTTAGACGTCCTCTATTTTGTTGTTGCAAGTTTTACGTGGCTGTTATGGGCAACTAGTAAGAACCGTTCTTACCTACGCAAAGCCACAATGGTGATAATCAAATTGCCTTTCAACCTTCTACAAGGACCGCCTCTTTCGAATCCGATTCAACTAAAGTGGGAGAGACAGACACCCGCGAGCCACCTTTATGCAACTAAGTTACATGTCAGTCGGTGGAACCGGTCTCTTGTACGTGGACAAGTAAGGTTGGTCCGGGCTGATTCATCCCACAATACCGCCAAATAATACTAAGACTAAGTAGGTAAGCAATCTGAACATCAACACCCACAAACTCTTTGTGTTCTACTCGTGCATATCATCTACGCATAGACCTAACTCATGATGCCACTGTTGGGGAACATTGCATGGGAAACAAAAAAAATTCTACGCACACACAAGATCTATCCATGGAGATGCATAGCTATGAGAAGGGGAGTGTATATACATACCCTTGTAGACCGCTAAGCGGAAGCGTATATAACGCGGTTGATGTAGTCATACGTCTTCACGATCCAATCGTGATTCGTCCCGATCTAGCGCCGAAAGGACGACACCTCCGCGTTAAGCACACGTGCGGCTCGACGACGTCTCCGCCTCCTCGATCCAGCGAGCGAGGGCGGAGTAGTAGATGGGTTCTCAACAAACACAACGGCGTGGTGGGGATGGTGGTGGAGCAATCCCGGCAGGGCTACGCCGAGCGCTACCGAAACCGCGAAAGGAGGAGAAAACGATCTACGGACAGAGAGGTGCGCCAAGGGCTTGGTGTGTACTCTTGTGGCGCCCCCTCCCCTCTATATATAGGTGGAGGGGCGTGGGGGACAGCCCCTCCAAGCCCTAGGGTGCAGCCAAGGGGGAGGAGTTGGACTTCTAGTCCAATTCCCTCCCTTTCCACACACAGGTGGACTTTCCAACTCTCCCAAGCCACATTGGCCTTGAGGGACTTGTGTGCCTGGCCCAATAAGGCCAGGGAACCTCCCCTCAGCCCATGAAAACCCTTGGGACGTTGTGTAACCCTTGGTGGACTTCCGGACTCCTCCGGAAGTTTTCGGAACCTTCTAGAAGCTTCCCAGTACAATACCGGAAAAACCCAAAACTTTTTCGGTAGCCAAAATTTGACTTCCCATATATAAATCTTTACCTCTGGACCATTTCGGAGCTCCTCGTGACGTCCGGGAACTCATTCGGGACTCCGAACAACATTCATTCACCAACATACATAACCCAATAATACTATATCGTCACCGAACGTTAAGCGTGCGGACCCTACGGGTTCGAGAATCATGTGGACATGACCAAGACACCTCTCCGGTCAGTAACCAATAGCGGGACCTGGATGCCCATATTGGTTCCTGTTGGGGAACGTTGCATGGGAAACAAAAATTTTCCTACGCACACACAAGATCTATCCATGGTGATGAGCATCTACGAGAGGGAGAGTAAATCTACATACCCTTGTAGATCGCTAAGCGGAAGCGTTTAAGAAACGTGGTTGATGTAGTCGAACGTCTCCGCGATCCAAATCGCAAGTCGTCCCTCGATCCGATCACGAACTAGCGCCGAACGGACGGCACCTCCGCGTTCAACACACGTACGGCTTGATGACGCCTTCACCTCCTCGATCCAGCGAGCGATGGTGAAGTAGTGGTTGAGTTCCAGCAGCACGACGGCGTGGTGATGGTGGTGAGGAACAATCTCTGCAGGGCTTCGCCAAGCGCTACGGAGATTATGACGGAGGAACTAGAGGGTTAGGGTTGCCGCACACGGCTTGGGGAAATCTTGATGTGTCCCGTGTGCTAGCCCTGCCCCTCTATTTATATGTTGAGACTTGGGGTCTAAACTTGGAGTAAAAGCCTCCTCCAGGTCGGTTTTGCCCGCACAAGGTCGGTTTGGCCCGCAGGGAAAGAGTCCAACTCGGATCCCTGCAGTACCGCGCACAAGCGGTAGTACCGCTTAACACAAGCGGTAGTACCGCTTGGGCGGTAGTACCGCTTCATACAAGCGGTAGTACCGCTTGGGCGGTAGTACCGCTTCACACAACGGTAGTACCGCTTATGCGGCAGCAAAACTACTTTTTGCACTTTCCAATACCTCGTGGGCTTAATCCCTTTGGCCCATATAAAGTGTTGCTGCACCCGAACACTTCGGTAAACATCCGGAACCCATTCCGGTGAACTCCGGAACTCTTCCGGAGATCAAAACACTATTATCACATATATCAATCTTTACCTCCGGACTATTCCGGAGATCCTCGTCATGTCCGGGATCTTATCCGGGACTCCGAACAACTTTCGGTCACCAACAAAATAACTCAACTATACTAATCGTCACCAAACGTTTAAGTGTGTAGACCCTGCGGGTTCGAGAACTATGTAGACATGACCGAGACACCTCTACGGCCAATAACCAATAGCGGGACCTGGATGTCCATATTGGCTCCTACATATTCTACGAAGATCTTTTATCGGTCGAACCTCTATGTCAAGGATTCAGTTAATCCCGTATGCTATTCCCTTTGTTCTTCGGTATGTTACTTGCCCGAGATTCGATCGTCGGTATCTCTATACCTAGTTCAATCTCGTTACCGGCAAGTCTCTTTACTCGTTCCGTAATACAAGATCTCGTGGCTAACACTTTAGTCACATTGCTTGCAAGGCTCATTGTGATGTTGTATTACCGAGTGGGCCCTGAGATACCTCTCCGTCACACAGAGTAACAAATCCCAGTCTTGATCCATGCCAACCCAACAGACACCCTCGGAGATACCTGTAGAGCACCTTTATAGTCACCCAGTTACGTTGCGACGTTTGATATACACAAGGTACTCCTCCGATGTCAGGGAGTTGCATGATCTCATGGTCATAGGAACAGATACTTGACATGCAGAAAACAATAGCAATAAACTGACACGATCAAATGCTACGTTCTTAGTTTGGGTCTTGTCCATCACATCATTCTCCTAATGATGTGATCCCGTTATCAAATGACATCTCATGTCAATGGCTAGGAAACCTTAACCATCTTTGATCAACGAGCTAGTCAACTAGAGGCTTACTAGGGACACAGTGTTGTCTATGTACCCACACATGTATTTGAGTTTCCAATCAATACAATTATAGCATGGATAATAAACGATTATCATGAACAAGGAAATATAATAATAACCAATTTATTATTGCCTCTAGGGCATATTTCCAACAGTCTCCCACTTGCACTAGAGTCAATAATCTAGTTCACATCACTATGTGATTTACATTGTAATGAATCGAACACCCATGCAGTTCTGGTGTTGTTCATGTTTAGCCTTTGGAAGAGGTTTAGTCATCGGATCTGCAACATTTAGATCCGTGTGTACTTTGCAAATATTTATGTCGTCCTCCTTGATGTAATCGCGGATGGAATTGAAACGTCGCTTTATGTGTCTGGTCCTCTTGTGAAATCTTGGTTCCTTGGCTAGAGCAATGGCACCAGTATTATCACAAAACAGAGTCATTGGGTTAAGCGCACTAGGCACTACTCCAAGATCTGTCATGAACTCCTTCATCCAGACACCTTCCTTCGCCGCCTCCGAGGCAGCGATGTACTCCGCTTCGCATGTAGAATCTGCTACCACGCTTTGCTTGGAACTGCACCAGCTAACCGCACCCCCATTAAGAATAAATACGTATCCGGTTTGCGACTTAGAGTCATCCGGATCAGTGTCAAAGCTTGCATCGACGTAACCCTTTACGACGAGCTCTTGATCACCTCCATAAACGAGAAACATGTCCTTAGTCCTTTTCAGGTACTTCAGGATATTCTTGACCGCCGTCCAGTGTTCCATTCCTGGATCACTTTGAAACCTTCCGACCATACTTATGGCAAGGCTGACATCAGGTCTTGTGCACAGCATTGCATACATGATAGAGCCTATGGCCGAAGCATAGGGGATGACACTCATCTTTTCTCTATCTTCTGCAGTCACTGGGCATTGAGTCTTACTCAACTTTACACCTTGCAAAACAGGCAAGAACCCCTTCTTGGACTGATCCATTTTGAACTTCTTCAAAACTTTGTCAAGGTATGTGCTTTGTGAAAGTCCTATCAAACGTCTCGATCTATCTCTATAGATCTTGATGCCTAATATGAAAGCAGCTTCTCCTAGGTCCTTCATTGAAAAACTCTTGTTCAAATATTCCTTTATGCTTTCCAGCATTTCTATATTGTTTCCAATCAGTAATATGTCATCCACATATAATATTAGAAACGCTATAGAGCTCCCACTCACTTTCTTGTAAATACAAGCTTCTCCGTAAACTTGTATAAACTCGAACGCTTTGATCACCTCATCAAAACAAAGATTCCAACTCCGAGATGCTTGCACCAGTCCATAAATGGATCGCTGGAGTTTGCAAACTTTGTCAGCATTCTCTCGATCGACAAAACCTTCTGGTTGCATCATATACAACTCTTCCTTAAGGTAACCGTTAAGGAACGCTGTTTTGACATCCATCTGCCAAATTTCATAATCGAAAAAGGCAGCTATTGCTAACATGATTCTGACGGACTTAAGCATCGCTACGGGTGAGAAGGTCTCATCGTAGTCAACTCCTTGAACTTGTGAAAAACCCTTTGCCACAAGTCGAGCTTTATAGACGGTGACATTACCGTCCGCGTCCGTCTTCCTCTTAAAGATCCACTTGTTCTGAATGGCCTTACGCCCTTCAGGTAATACTTCCAAAGTCCATACTTTGTTTTCATACATGGATCCCATCTCGGATTTCATGGCCTCTAACCACTTCTCGGAATCCGGGCCCATCATCGCTTCTCCATAGCTCGTAGGTTCATCGTTGTCTAACAACATGACCTCTAAGACAGGGTTGCCATACCACTCGGGAGCAGTACGCGTCCTTGTCGACCTACGAGGTTCGATAGCAACTTGATCCAAAGCTTCATGATCATCATCATTAACTTCCTCTTCAGCTAATGTAGGCTCCACAGAAACAACTTTCTGCACTGCGCTACTCTCAGGTTGAAGTAAAGGTTCAACAACCTCATCAAGTTCTATCTTCCTCCCACTCAATTCTTTCGAGAGAAACTCTTTCTCAAGAAATGTTCCGTTTTTAGCGACAAACACTTTGCCTTCGGATCTGAGATAGAAGGTATACCCAACTGTCTCTTTTGGGTATCCTATGAAAACGCATTTCTCCGCTTTGGGTTCCAGCTTTTCAGGCTGAAGCTTTTTGACATAAGCATCACATCCCCAAATTTTAAGAAACGACAGCTTTGGCTTCTTGCCAAACCAAAGTTCATATGGCGTTGTCTCAACGGATTTCGATGGTGCCCTATTTAAAGTGAATGCAGCTGTCTCTAATGCATAACCCCAAAACGATAGTGGCAAATCGGCAAGAGACATCATAGATCGCACCATATCCAATAAAGTTCGATTACGACGTTCGGACACACCATTACGCTGTGGTGTTCCAGGCGGTGTCAGTTGTGAAACAATTCCACATTGTCTTAAGTGACTGCCATACTCATAACTCAGATATTCTCCTCCTCGATCAGATCGTAGGAATTTAATCTTCTTGTTACGATGATTCTCAACTTCACTCTGAAATTGTTTGAACTTTTCAAATGTTTCAGACTTGTGTTTCATTAAGTAAATATACCCATATCTACTTAAGTCATCAGTGAAGGTGAGAAAGTAACGATAACCACCGCGCGCTTCAATACTCATCGGACCGCACACATCAGTATGTATGATTTCCAATAAGTCACTTGCCCGTTCCATTGTTCCAGAGAACGGCGTTTTAGTCATCTTGCCCAAGAGGCATGGCTCACATGTGTCAAGTGATTCAAAATCAAGTGACTCCAAAAGTCCATCAGCATGGAGCTTCCTCATGCGTTTTACGCCAATATGACCTAAACGGCAGTGCCACAAGAAAGTGGTATTATCATTATCAATCCTACATCTTTTGGCATCAATGTTATGAACATGTGTATTATTACTATCGAGATTCAATAAGAATAAACCGCTTATATTGGGTGCATGACCATAAAAGATATTACCCATATAAATAGAACAACCATTATTCTCTGATTTAAATGAGTAACCGTCTCGCAATAAACAAGATCCAGATATAATGTTCATGCTTAACGCAGGCACCAAATAACACTTATTTAGGTTCATCACTAATCCCGACGGTAATCGAAGAGCGAGCGTGCCGACGGCGATCACATCAACCTTGGAACCATTTCCCACGCGCATCATCACTTCGTCCTTCGCCAGCCTCCGTCTATTCCGCAGTTCCTGTTTAGAGTTGCAAATATGAGCAACCGCACCGGTATCAAATACCCAGGCACTACAACGAGGGTTGGTAAGGAACATATCAATAACATGTATATCATATATACCTTGTTTGTTGTTGGCCGCCTTCTTGTCAGCCAAATACTTGGGGCAGTTCCGCTTCCAGTGTCCAGTTCCCTTGCAATGAAAGCACTCAGTTTCTGGTTTGGGTCCAGCCTTGGGTTTCTTCACAGGAGCAGCAACTGCTTTGCCACCCTTCTTAGATTTACCCTTCTTACCCTTGCCATTTTTCTTGAAACTAGTGGTTTTATTGACCATCAACACTTGATGCTCCTTCTGAATTTCAGACTCAGCGGCTTTCAGCATCGCAAACGGCTCGGCGACTGACTTGTTCATCCCGTGCATGTTATAGTTCAACACGAAGCTCTTGTAACTAGTTGGCAATGATTGAAGAACTCTGTCAGTGATAGCCTCTGGCGGAAGGGGCATCCCCAATTCAGCCAGACGGGTGGAGTACCCAGACATTCTGAGCACGTGATCACTGATAGACCCGTTCTCCTCCATCTTGCAAGTATAGAACTTATCGGAGATCTCATATCTCTCGATCCGGGCATTCTTCTGAAAGATAAACTTCAACTCCTGGAACATCTCATATGCTCCATGACGTTCAAAACGTCTTTGAAGTCCCGGTTCTAAGCCATACAACATTGCACATTGAACTATTGAGTAATCATCAGAACGAGCCTACCAGGCGTTCACAACGTATAGAGACTCAACTGGAGCGGGTGGATCACCAAGCGGTGCATCAAGGACATAAGCCTTCTGGGAAGCCGTAAGGATAATCCTTAGATTACGGGCCCAGTCCACAAAGTTACTTCCATCATCTTTCAACTTAGCTTTCTCTAGGAACGCATTAAAATTCAGGGGTGCTACTGCGCGAGCCATGATCTACAACATAAATATAGCAAAGACAACTTAGACTATTGTTCAAGATAATGAGTTTAATTAATCATATTACTTAAAAACTCCCACTCAAATTGGCATCCCTCCGGTCATTCGAGTGTAACATGATCCAAATCCACCAACTCAAGTCCGATCATCACGTGAGTCGAGGTGGTTTCAATGGTGAACATCTTCATGTTGATCATATCTACTATATGACTCATGTTCGACCTTTCGGTCTCTTGTGTTCCGAGGCCATGTCTGTACATGCTAGGCTCGTCAAGTTTAACCCGAGTGTTCCGCGTGTGCAACATGGCTTGCACCCGTTGTATGTGAACGTGGAGTCTATCACACCCGATCATCACGGCGTGTCTCGAAACGACAAACTTTCGCAACGGTGCACACTCGGGGAGAACACAATTTATCTTGAAATTTAAGTGAGGGATCACCTTATAATGCTACCGTCGTCCTAAGCAAAATAAGATGCATAAAAGGATTAACATCACATGCAAATCATAAGTGACATGATATGGCCATGAACTTGTGCTTTTGATCTCCATCTCCAAAGCACCGGCATGATCTCCATCGTCACCGGCATGACACCATGATCTCCATCATCTTGATCTCCATCAACGTGTCGCCATAAGGTTGTCGCGCCGACTGTTGCTCCCACGACTATTGCTAACGTTTAGCGATAAAGTAAAGCATTACATAGCGCTTAATGATTGACACGCAGGTCATACAATAATTTAAAGACAACTCTATGGCTCCTGCCAGTTGCCGTACTCATCGACATGCAAGTCGTGATATTCTATACAACACATGATCATCTCATACATCACATATATCTCATCATGTAATTGGCCATATCATATCACATCATACCCTGCAAAAACAAGTTAGACGTCCTCTAATTGTTGTTGCAAATTTTACGTGGCTGCTACGGGTTTGCAAGAACCGTTCTTACCTACGCAAAACCACAACGTGGTGTAGTGATTGCTTTTTGATCTTCTAAAAGAACCCTCTTCATTGAAATCGATTCAACTAAAGTGAGAGAGACAGACACCCGCTAGCCATCTTTATGCAACGAAGTTACATGTCAGTTGAAGGACACTGTCTCGCGTAAGTGTACGCGTAATGTCGGTCCGGGCCGCTTCATCTCACAGTACCGCCGAATCAAATATCAACTAGTAACGGCAAGCAATATGTATACACCCACGCCCACAACTCGTTTGTGTTCTACTCGAGATCTCATCTACGCATAGACCTGGCTCATGATGCCACTGTTGGGGAACGTTGCATGGGAAACAAAAAATTTCCTACGCACACACAAGATCTATCCATGGTGATGAGCATCTACGAGAGGGAGAGTAAATCTACATACCCTTGTAGATCGCTAAGCGGAAGCGTTTAAGAAACGCGGTTGATGTAGTCGAACGTCTCCGCGATCCAAATCGCAAGTCGTCCCTCGATCCGATCACGAACTAGCGCCGAACGGACGGCACCTCCGCGTTCAACACACGTACGGCTTGATGACGCCTTCACCTCCTCGATCCAGCGAGCGATGGTGAAGTAGTGGTTGAGTTCCAGCAGCACGACGGCGTGGTGATGGTGGTGAGGAACAATCTCTGCAGGGCTTCGCCAAGCGCTACGGAGATTATGACGGAGGAACTAGAGGGTTAGGGTTGCCGCACACGGCTTGGGGAAATCTTGATGTGTCCCGTGTGCTAGCCCTGCCCCTCTATTTATATGTTGAGCCTTGGGGTCTAAACTTGGAGTAAAAGCCTCCTCCAGGTCGGTTTTGCCCGCACAAGGTCGGTTTGGCCCGCAGGGAAAGAGTCCAACTCGGATCCCTGCAGTACCGCGCACAAGCGGTAGTACCGCTTAACACAAGCGGTAGTACCGCTTCATACAAGCGGTAGTACCGCTTGGGCGGTAGTACCGCTTCACACAACGGTAGTACCGCTTATGCGGCAGCAAAACTACTTTTTGCACTTTCCAATACCTCGTGGGCTTAATCCCTTTGGCCCATATAAAGTGTTGCTGCACCTGAACACTTCGGTAAACATCCGGAACCCATTCCGGTGAACTCCGGAACTCTTCCGGAGATCAAAACACTATTATCACATATATCAATCTTTACCTCCGGACTATTCCGGAGATCCTCGTCATGTCCGGGATCTTATCCGGGACTCCGAACAACTTTCGGTCACCAACAAAATAACTCAACTATACTAATCGTCACCAAACGTTTAAGTGTGTAGACCCTGCGGGTTCGAGAACTATGTAGACATGACCGAGACACCTCTACGGCCAATAACCAATAGCGGGACCTGGATGTCCATATTGGCTCCTACATATTCTACGAAGATCTTTTACCGGTCGAACCTCTATGTCAAGGATTCAGTTAATCCCGTATGCTATTCCCTTTGTTCTTCGGTATGTTACTTGCCCGAGATTCGATCGTCGGTATCTCTATACCTAGTTCAATCTCGTTACCGGCAAGTCTCTTTACTCGTTCCGTAATACAAGATCTCGTGGCTAACACTTTAGTCACATTGCTTGCAAGGCTCATTGTGATGTTGTATTACCGAGTGGGCCCTGAGATACCTCTCCGTCACACAGAGTAACAAATCCCAGTCTTGATCCATGCCAACCCAACAGACACCCTCGGAGATACCTGTAGAGCACCTTTATAGTCACCCAGTTACGTTGCGACGTTTGATATACACAAGGTACTCCTCCGATGTCAGGGAGTTGCATGATCTCATGGTCATAGGAACAGATACTTGACATGCAGAAAACAATAGCAATAAACTGACACGATCAAATGCTACGTTCTTAGTTTGGGTCTTGTCCATCACATCATTCTCCTAATGATGTGATCCCGTTATCAAATGACATCTCATGTCAATGGCTAGGAAACCTTAACCATCTTTGATCAACGAGCTAGTCAACTAGAGGCTTACTAGGGACACAGTGTTGTCTATGTACCCACACATGTATTTGAGTTTCCAATCAATACAATTATAGCATGGATAATAAACGATTATCATGAACAAGGAAATATAATAATAACCAATTTATTATTGCCTCTAGGGCATATTTCCAACAGTTCCCACATATTCCAACGAAGATCTTTATCGGTTGAACCACGATGCCAAGGATTCAATCAATCCCGTATGCAGTTCCCTTTGTCCAGCGGTATGTTACTTGTCCGAGATTCGATCGTCGGTATCTCCATACCTAGTTCAATCTCGTTACCGGCAAATCTGTTTACTCGTTCCGTAATACAAGATCCCATGACTAACTCCTTAGTCACATTGCTTGCAAGCTTCTTGTGATGTTGTATTACCGAGAGGGCCCAGAGATACCTCTCCGTCATACGGAGTGACAAATCCCAGTCTCGATCCATGCCAACCCAACAGTCACCCTTGGAGATACCTGTAGAGTAACTTTATGATCACCCAGTTATGAAGTGACGTTTGACACACACAAGGCATTCCTCTGATGCTAGGGAGTTGCATGATCTCATGGTCTTAGGGACATATACTTGACATGAAGAAAGCACTAGCAATAAACTAATACGATCAAATGCTATGCTTACGGTTGGGTCTTGTCCATACATCACTCTCCTAATGATGTGACCCCGTTATCAAATGACAACTCATGTCTATGGTTAGGAAACCTTAACCATCGTTGATCAACGAGCTAGTCTAGTAGAGGCTCACTAGGGACACGGTGTTGTCTATGTATCCACACATGTATCTGAGTTTCCGATCAATACAATTCTAGCATGGATAATAGACGTTTATCATGAACAGGGAAATATGATAATAACCAATTTATTATTGCCTCTAGGGCATATTTCCAACAGTTAATACTGATGCAGCTAGGTAGGAGAAATTCTTGGAGGGCCTGAATGATGAATTGGGTGTTCAGTTGACAGTGTCCACATTTGGTAATTGCCAGGAGCTTATTGATAAGGCTATTGTGCTTGAGGGAAAGCATCAGGCCATAGAGAACCGCAAGAGGAAGCACAACAACAATAACAGGTATATTTCAGGACCACAACAGAAGCCACGCACTTCATATCATGGTAATGGAGGTAATGGGCATAATCATCTTGGAGGCAATGGACATAATCATCATGGAGGCAATGGACATAATCATAATGGAGGGAATGGCCACAACCATAATGGCCACCATCATCACAATGGGCACAAGAGTAACAATGGCAATGGCAATGGCAATGGCAATGGTAATGGTATCGTAATGGAGGTAATAATAATCAGAACCGCCAGAGTGTGCCCGTGCAGAGGGACCTTAGTCAGGTTCAGTGCTACAAGTGCAGGAAGATTGGCCACTACTCCAATGCATGTCCAGAGAGCAATAATGGTAATGGGAATTCAGGAGTCAACAAGCCAAACCCCTTTCAGAAGGGTCATGGCAACCATATTAATGTGGAGGAGGTCTATAATGAACCTGATGTAGTGATTGGTAAGTTTTTGATCAATTCAGTACCCACGCTTGTTCTTTTTTATACTGGTGCATCGCATTCATTTATTTCGAGGGTATTTGTTGATAAACATGGATTGCCAACCAAAAACCTTAGTATGCCTATTAGAGTGAGTTCCCCCGGAGCTGAGATGATAGCAGGTGTTGGTTGTCGTTAGTTGACCTTGTCCATTGGGAAGTATGAGTTTCCTACAGATTTGATTATATTGAAGTCACAAGGTCTGGATATTATTTTGGGTACTGGTTACATTTATATGAAGGTGTTATTGATTGTGCCAGTCGATCTATTTTTCTCAGTGCACTAAGAGGAAGAGAATCAAATATGTATGTAAGTATCGGCATAGGCGGATGCAGGTGAACTTTCTTAAGGGGGGTAGCCTGGAAGAGGTGCGAGTTGTGAAGGATTATCCAGATGTGTTTCCAGAGGAGTTGCCAAGTATGCCACCAGATAGAGATATTGAGTTTCTTATTGATTTAATACCAGGCACTGGACCTATTGCAAAGAGAATGTATAGAATGCCTCCTCAAAGGTTTGGAGGAATTAAAGAAGCAGTTAAGAGAATTACAGGCACAAGGATTTATTCGCCCAAGTTCATCGCCTTGGGGAGCTCCTGTTTTGTTTGTGGAGAAGAAGGATGGAACTTTGAGAATGTATGTTGATTATCGTTCTTTGAATGAGGTAACATTAAGAATAAGTATCCTTTGCCTATGATAAATGATTTGTTTGACCAGTTGGAGGGAGCTATTGTGTTTTCTAAGATTGATCTGCATTCTGGTTATCATCAATTAAAGATTCGTGAGCAAGATATTCCAAAGACTGCTTTCACTACGAGGTATGAGTTGTATGAGTATATTGTTATGTCATTTGGATTGACTAATGCCCCTGCATACTTCATGAATATGATGAACAAGGTGTTTATGGAGTTCTTGGATAAGTTTGTGGTTGTTTCCATCGATGATATATTGGTCTTTTCCAAGAATAAGCAAGAGCATGAAGTGCATCTGCGTTTGGTAATGGAGAAATTGAGGGAGCACCAACTGTATGCCAAGTTCAGCAAATGTGAGTTTTAGATGGATGAGGTAGCATTCCTTGGACATGTTATATCAGGTAATGGAGTCACAGCTCATCCATCCAAGGTTGCTGTAGTTACAGAGTGGGAGTCACCCACGTCAGTTGGAGAGATTTGCAGCTTTTTGGGCCTTGCAGGTTATTACAAGAGGTTTATTGAAAAAATTCCAAGATTGCAAAGCCTATGATTGAATTGTTGAAGAAAGAGAAGAAATTTGTTTGTGCCGATGAATGTGAAGCCAGCTTTCAGGAGTTGAAGCAGCGTTTGGTTACAGCACCGGTGTTAATTTTGCCACACATCCATAAAGACTTCCAGGTATATTGTGATGCTTCTCGTCAAGTACTTGGGAGTGTTTTGATGCAGGAAGGTAAAGTTGTTTCTTATGCTTCACGCCAGCTTAGGAATCATGAGCATAATTATCCTACACATGATTTGGAGTTAGCCTCAGTTGTGCATGCATTGAAAACCTGGAGGCATTATCTTGTTGGTAATCATTGTGATATATTTATTGATCATAAGGACTCGATCAGGTTATGATTTTATTTGGGTAGTTGTTGACCGTTTGACTAAAGTTGCTCACTTCATCCCAGTAAAGACTACCTATACGAGTACTAAGCTAGCAAAGATTTATATGTCCAGAATCATTTATCTGCATGCGGTTCCGAGGAAGGTAGTGTCTGATAGAGGTACACAGTTCACTTCCAAGTTTTGGTGTCAGCTGCATGAATCCTTGGGCACCAGGCTGGAGTTCAGCACAACTTTTCATCCACGGACAGATGGGCAGACAGAGAGAGTAAATCAGATTTTGGAGGATATGTTGAGAGCTTGTGCTTTGGACTACGGGTCCAGTTGGGATGATAATTTACCATATGCAGAGTTCTCATATAATAACAGTTATCAGGCTAGTCTGAAGATGGCACCTTTTGAGTTCTTGTATGGCAGAAAGTGCAGAACACCATTGATGTGGGATGAGGTTGGGGAGCGTTAGTTCTTTGGGCCAGACTTGATCAGAGATGCTGAGGAGATAGTCAAGTTGGTTCGTGACAGACTAAAGATAGCATAGTCCAGACAGAAGAGTTATGCAGATGCAAAGCGCAAGGAGGTGACTTATGAGGTAGGAGACCGTGCATATCTTAGAGTTTCACCACTTCGTGAAATTAAGAGGTTTGGAATCAAAGGTAAGTTAGCACCACGCTTTGTGGGGCCTTACAAGATCTTGGAGCGTAGAGGAGAGGTAGCTTATCAGCTGGAGTTGCCAGAAGCCTTGTCAGGAGTTCATAATGTGTTTCATGTATCCCAGTTGAAGAAGTGCCATGAAGAGATGACGGATGTTCCTTGAGGCAATTCAGTTGGAGATTGATTTGACATATGAGGAGAAGCCTGTTAAGATTCTAGAGACAACAGAGAGAGTTACTCGCACCAAGACAATTAAGTTATGCAAAGTTTAGTGGGATCATCATACAGAGGAGGAGGCTACTTGGGAACGAGAGGAGGACCTCAAGCAGGATCACCCACACCTATTTGCTAGCCAACCCGAATCTCGAGGGCGAGATTCACCTTAAGGGGGGTAGGTTTGTAACATCCCAATTTTCTTAAACTAGGATGTTAATAGATCATTCATATGCATCTCATATTTTCTATGCATTATGTGTTTTTCTGAAAACTTTTATTCATTATGAAACTCATGACAATTTATTGGAGTGGAGATAATATGACTTCTCCCCTGTCAAATAAAAACTTCATAATGTCCAGAATAATATATGGAGTTCATCTGATGTATTTTTAGCAATGTTATAAACTCCAAATGCTTTTAAAATTATTTTAGAATGCCCATTGTGTGGCTTATTGCATAAAGTTATTTTCAAAAGATTGCATTAGGTTGGGGACTAGTGTTCCTGTAGTATATATTAGTTGCATATATTTTACTGCGTGTTATATTATTTTTTAGGATATTTATTTGGTACTTTCTTTTGGCCAGAATATAATTTTGTAGAAGTTTTCTCAAAAAAGAAACGAAGACGCACTGTGCAGTCGGGCTGCACAGTGGCCCAGCCGCAGGCCCAGCATCCCCGCGCGTGCAGCGTACCAGTAGCTGGCAGGCCGGCCCGCGTACACACCCCTCCCCTTGTTTTTTTTTCCTTCGCCGCTCTACCGCTGACGGGTGGAACCCGCACCCTTTCTTCCACCTCCGACCGGACTGGAGCGCACCGCGACGCGCGCGAACCCGAGTCGAATCCATCGCGCTTAAGCCACCCAGTGCATCCCTAGGACTCCCTAGACGCGTAAGGGTTCTCCCCGCACAATGGAACCCCTTCTCCCGATTATTTCCTCGTCCTCACGCTTCTTCCGGGCAAATTGGATCTCGCCGAAAATCTCCGCAAACCGCCGCCGTTCGCCGGACGCTCTCGTCGCTGTAAGAGCACCTCGAGCCGCACCGCTTGCTTCCCTAGATCCCCCTCTTCACCTCGCGTCCTTTTGAGACCTTGGGGTGAACCGCGGAGCACCGGAGAGACCACCTGACGCCGCCGGAGCACGCGGACCTTCGCCGGAGTTCACTTTGCTGCCGTCGCCCGCAGAGGAGACCCCCGTCACCCGTAGAACCACAGTCGCTACCACCGTCGAACGTCGCATCCTCCCGTCACCTCACCTTCACCAGACGACCGCCGGAGAAGCGTCGCCGCCGTCATCTGTTTCGCTCGTGGTGAGCACGCACGCACAATACCACTTCAGCCAATCCTGGCGCAACACGTGGCGGTATGCTATAGAGTCGTAGCAGCTCCAGATTTGGTTTTGTCTATTTTGGACAGATTTTCACCCAAATTTCAAATTGCTCTAACTATTAATCTGTATACCCAAATTAGATAACTCTTTTTCCTGTGAACTCACAATGACTAGTAGAATATTGCAGAACCAAAATTTTGCATGTTTACAATGTTTAAATTTAAATTTGATCAAATTTAGTTTGAACCTTCCGGAGGCCATAACTTTCAAACCGTTAGTCCAAATTGACCATTTCTTTTTGTGTTGTGTTCCTAGTGGTTTGTGGATATTGTGTACCTATGGTTATGCTACTGTTTTGAGGTTTTTAAAATGATTTCTTGTTGTTGATTTTATTTGGTGTTATTTGAGTGTGGTGATTTATTTGTTGTCTTATTTGAAACGTGTAGATTGTCCGGAGTGCGACGCAAACTATTGTCAGGAGTGTGATCTTTTGAACCAGAACCAAGGCAAGTTCCATGTTGATCATCCTTTACCTATTATTTTTCTTTGCATATAGTCTATATCACACTATGAATTCATGCATGTATAGGAATATTATTGTATTATGCTGTGCTATTGAGTTACCTCCTCGTCAAAGAAGATCGTGGTAGTTGTAGGGTTGCTATGCTATGTAGACGGGGTTGGTTCTTGTATTCATTGAGATTATGTGAGGATTATAAAATAAATTGAGTAGTAACTAAGGATATAATTCACCTCTGGGCGGAATTGATTTTGTTGGGTGGTTTCAAGAACATCATGGTTTCGACCCTCTAAAGGTAAGTGGAATGCCGCCCAGGTTCAAAAAGATCGGACAAACTTAGTGACTAGTAGCTTCCATCTGCGGCCACTGGCTATATGGGCTCTGGCTTAGTTGATCAGTTGTGGAAACCTTACCCGAATGTGCCAGCAGATGTAGTTATGATAGTTGGGACGGGCCTCCTGTGGGACTAGGTGACTGCTTCTGAAAGACTTCGTCTCAATCTTCGGGTTGGGTCCAGTGGGTAAAGCATACTAAACTCTGCCGAGTATTGAAAATAATCATGATTATCCGTGTCCCCGGTTATGGACAAATTTGAGGAGCTAGGCCATTACAGTTGTTGGATGATCTTGACAGATGTTACCATTAATAAAACTTGGTGGGAAACTTAATAATGGTAATAGGTTGGAGTTGGAGATGCCAATTCAACCATATGTATTTAACTGTAACAAATAGATTAAAAGTTGACTATTATGTAGTTATGAGGACAAAATTAGCTTTTCTGCAAAATAACCATCAAGCCTTCCTTTGTTATACTATGCATGTACAAGTAGGTCCGCTTTATTTTATTTTTGTGTAACTTGCCAATACATTCAATGTATTGACCTATACGGCTGCAATGTCTCATGTTGCAGGATATTCAGACAAAGAGTTAGGTACCGTTAGGGTCGCGAGTCTTCACTCAGCATCGCCAGTGGGCTATGATGGGACTCATCATTATTTTTCTGCTACTTTTCCATTGTTTGATTGAATAAAGCTAGCTAAGTGCTATGCAGATTGTTATACTTTATAAATTCTAGATCATACGTTGTAATAAATGATGCACTTGTTATTCGGGTATTCATCTATACTGTGTGTGCTAGCGAATCGATCCAGGGACTAGCACAGTAAGCACAGAGACTCAAATCCTTCGAGGTTTGGTCGTTACATATTTAAAAGTGTATCCAAAGTACATTATAATAGTTCGAAGGGAATTTTATCGGAGATTATTTCGCATGAGCAATCAACGTTTGTACCTGGGAGATTAATCACTCATAATATCATAGCAGCATATGAGTGTTTGCATTTTATGAAAAGCTCAAGCAGTAAGAAGAATTTGCATTGTGATTTGGAACTGGATAGGACGAAGGCATACGAATATTTAGAGGCAGTCATGCCGAAACTTGGCTTTCGACACGCTTGGGTTTCGTAAATTATGAAAACTTGGTTTGACTATTTCGTTTTTGGTTCTTGTCAATGGAAGTAGAATGGAGGAGTCCAAACCTTCCATTGGTATTAGACAAGGAGACCCAATTTCTCTTATTTGTTTCTCTTAGCTGTAGAGGACTTATCATGTTTGCTGAAGTCAAAGAGTAGTAATAAGAACATCAAGGGTGTAAGGATTGCACCTACGACACCGCCTGTAAACCATCTCTTATTTGCTGATGATTGGTTGCTTGTGTTTAATTAGAGCCGATGAAGAAGGGGCTACCATTATCAGAAGGGCCTCGGGACAGTGTTTAAATTTGGTGAAATCCGGTATATTATTTTTGAAGAGCCGGAGATAATAAGCCTGTTCCTAGTAGTAATGCTCACAATCCATTCTATCAACCAAGGAAGAGGGGTGGGGACTGAATCACCACATATGGGTTTGTTGACCTAGGACCACGTGGTGTAATGAAGAAATGGGATCCCATGTGTCATACTCATCGTTAAGCTCGAAAGGGGTTACCTTTCTCGATTAAGTATCATTGTGATATTTTTAGAATTGTATTAGCACAATACTTTGATTAAGAATCCCGCTCAATGTGATATTCCAACACAAGAGGGATGGATTTATATTAGGGGTGGTTATTGATGAATTCGTGTAGTTGAACTTCTTGTGGATGGTCATTTATTAATGATGACTTGTGGATATCATCAAGAGTTTGGAGAAATCCTTTTTCGTTGAAGCACTTATCATACCTACACAAGTTAGTGACAGAGGGGAAGAACAAGGATATCCAAAAGATATTGTAACATCCCAAATTTTCAAATTTGGAATATAAATAGGATAATTCCTTTGCATCATGATTTCTATGCATATTTAAAGTTTTGGAGTTTTTGAAATATTCTAATGAGAGGGAATAAAAGGACTTTCCCAAATATTCATTTGACTCTTATTTTGATATATTTTCTAATATTCGGATCATTTTCACTCAAGAAAGAAATTTATGAGAGAAGATAAAAATGGCTTCTTCAATATAGAAGTGAGTTAGACAAGTATTTGAATACCATTTGGAATTTTAAATTTATAGGAAAATTATTCACAATGCTCAAACTGGTTTTATTTGCAAAAATGTTATTTTCAAAAATTTGCATTTTAGGCTAGGAAAAAGTTCACATGAGTCCAGGTAATCTTAAGAAATTATGTGACTTTTTCTGGTATTTTTCAGAGCTATCTTTGGATTTCTTTTAGCCCTAAAGCATCCCTTGTTTTATTTGAAAAGGAAAGGAGTTTCTTTTCTAAACAGTGTCAGCAGCGCACCAGCCGGCCCAGCTTCAGTTTTGGCCCGAGGCCTATTTATTTATTTTGAACCGGTACGGGACAAAGAGAGTTGTCTGATTTAACGACATCTAACAGCCATGTTTGTTTTTCTTTTATCTCTCTCCACTTTAACCGAAGCATGGATCCCACGCGTTATCTTCTTCCTCCCCACGCAAGCAAGAGTCTTCCATGGACACGAAGCCGTCGGCCGTTTTTCAAACTCGCCCGATATATATCATCTATGACCCCTTCCACACGCAGAGCCACCTATAAATACCCTCCTTCCCCCCTCGTTCGTTTGCCCAAACCACCACACCTGAAACCCTATCCACGTCTCGCACCATCGTGCCGGAGTATCTCGTGAGTGCCGGAGTGCCGCCACTTCATCCCGCTCTGTCTCGACACCTCTGACAAGCACCGTCACCACAATCAAGCTCGCAACATCGAGATGCACCTCCCCGTGCCCTCGCCGGAGTCGGAGGACCGTTGGAGCCGTCGCCCCCTTTGAGTCCGAGTCATTGCGGTAGTCTTTCTTGACCGTTGTAAGCCGTCGGCCTCCAGCCTCCATCCGATCTATTTTCAAATACCTAGATTAGATCTTTAGTTTATTTTTATTATATTGAAATGGTACGGTTAATCATCGGTTTAATTTTTAACCAACTTACCGGTTCTTTTGCTTTTAACCACCGCGAACCGGTTTCTTTTAATTATCGGCCTTCCACCCTTTAAGCCTCGCGACAGACACCCTCCAGCCAACCACAGTGCGCAACGTAACCGGGGACCCAAATTCAGTTTTTTCTTCACATATTGGTCCCTGATCTTTAAAACTGTATAACTTTTTATCCGTAACTCCGATTTAAGTGAATCTTTTTTGCAAAATACTCCTTGTGAGACGACCTTCCCTATTTTGAAAGTTAAGCAAGTCAAATTTATTCAGATTGAAATCTTATTTTGATCAGAACCTTTAAACTGTAGATCTGTTTGAGTTGATTCTTTTTGCATGTTAAAACCCTAGTCATAATATATCACCTTGAGCCTTCAACACACTTTTTCACACAATTAAGCTCAAATCTGGCAAAGTAGTTAGATTTGATTTTTTTGGAGTTTCTTTTGCAATCTTTCTTTGCCTCTTCTTTGGATCTTTGGTTGATTGTTTATGTACCATGTTTGTTTACGATAAATTGTCCGGAGTGCGAAGAGTAGAATTGTCATAATTTTGTGTGTAAATGACTGCATCAAACATAACATGCAAGTTGCACTTTTTATCGTAATAATCCTATGTTCTTACTATGCATGTAGTGGCTTCTATCAAGAGAGTAGTATGCATGTGTAGGAGTACTATGCTATGCTGAAACCCAGATAATATAGCCATATGTTTAGTCTGATCCTGATAATACTTGTCACCGTATTGGGTATCGTTATATTGTAGTTATTGCTTATCCTTGCTATAGTAGACGTGGATTGGGTATCCTGTGATTCATGAAAATTGTGAGAGAATTTAAGCAACAACTACATTAACAACTTGCATGTATTGTATTCCCCGGAGGCTCTGCAATACTAATGCTTAATTAATGAATCATCTAGGCAGAATGGTTTGTCGGGACCAATCTACAAGTGTGCATCTTCCGGGAGGCTCTGTGGTACTCGGGAAAAGTGGGGAATGCCACCCTTGTTCAAGAAGGTTGGACAAGTTCCGAAATCTATAAGCTTACATGTGCACCCAAAAGCTACAGTGTGCTTTGGCTTGGTTGATCAGCTGTATTGACTTCTACAAGGTGTGCTATGAGAGATAGTGGGTTATAGTTGGGATGGACACTACCAGGGTTAAGAGAAGCTCTGTAAAATACCTTGTCTCGGTCTTCCAGTTCACATACTCCGAGTGTGATGAGCTATAAAAGAGATGATTGAGTCTTGTGGAGAAAAGTGCGGGAAACTCTGCGGAGTGTAAAACTAATCGATTAGTCGTGTCTCTCGTAATGGACAATTTTGAGCAACTAGACTTGGGACCTCTGGAAGATCTTATCATCTCAAATTACTAATATGAAGTGGATTTAATAAAACCATGGTCCCCCAGGGCTCTCATGGCACTAAGTGGGAACCTATGATCCTCTGAGGCTCTCATAGGCAGGTTAAATTTGGAGGCGGTACAATTTAACAATAGGTTAACTAAAGTGTAATAAAACCTCACTAAAAAGTAGAAGTAAGACAAATTTGGCTTTTTAGAAAATAAAATTGAGATCTTTCCACTTGGTATATCCTTGCATATGGATGATAGGTCTCTTTTAATATCTCGGGTGTGACTTGCCAATACATTCAATGTATTGACCTATATGGCTACAAAGTTACATGTTCCAGATTCTTCCTACGAAGTGTAAAGGTATGATAGGTCGTTGTTCTACACTCAGTTTTTTCTAGTGGAGTTGGATGGACTCACTGGTCTTCTAAGCTTCCGTAGTAATTGTTTTAGATGTAGTTTGGCCATATTTATCTAATAAATACTCAATCTAAGGATTATCGATGTAATAAAGTATTTGATTGAACTCTATTAACTCATAGAGTATTGTGTGTGCTATCAAAATGATCCATGGACTTGATGGCTCCATATTTTACGCATCTTTTAACTTGTCTTGCTTGTTACTTTGCTTGCTCGGTCACCATGTCTCACGATACTACTAAGTTGTGTGATTTCTCAAATACTTATAATAATGATTTTATTAGTACTCCTATACGACCCGCCACTAGTGCGGAGGCTTTTGATATTAATGCTGCATTGCTAAATCTTGTCATGAAAGATCATTTTTGGGAAGTCCTAATGAGGATCCCGCGTCACATCTTAATACCTTTGTTGAATTATGTGACATGCAAAAGAAAACTGATATGGATAACAATATTGTGAAATTAATATTATTTCCTTTTTCACTAAGAGATAAAGCTAAAGCTTGGTGAGGGAGTCCTTGACTAAGGGGTCCTCGGGCCGCTGGCCTATCTCCTGATAGGCCGGCTTGGTGGGCCGCTCTCTGGCTATCGCAGGAAGGGCCGGATATGCCGCGACCCCGTGTTCCAGAAGGAAGCCTCGAAGGTGCGTCGTGCACTCCAAGTAAAGACAAAGAGATCGGCATTTCCATCCCCGGCAGGAGACCCATCATGTGTAAACCCTAGTACCCCCCGGTGTCTATATAAACCGGGGAGGTTTTAGATTGTAGGACAGAGAAACTCATCTAGGGTTTTAGCTATTCGATCTCATGGTAGATCAACTCTGTAACCTTCATACCATCAATATAATCGAGCAGGACGTAGGGTTTTACCTCCATAGGAGGGCCTGAACCTTGGTAAAACACCGTCTCCTTCGTCCCCTGTTACCATCGATCCTAGACTCACAGCTCGGGACCCCCTACCCGAGATCCGCCGGTTTCGACACCGACATTGGTGCTTTCATTGAGAGTTCCGCTGTGATCGCCAAAGGAATCAATGGCACGCTTAGTCATCAGCGAGGAAGTCCGTAAGATGGACTCCTTTGTCCCTGGACAGATCTTCGCTTTTGGCAGCGTCGTGCTGCACGCCGACCCGACCGGCCGTCTTGGCCGGGTCGAGACTTTCGCCCCTGATCAAGAGGTCAGATTCGGGAACCTAGAGTTCCCCGTAGACTCTCGGGGCGATCTTCTGCTCACCGGGCTTGCAATTTCATCGGATGCGCCCGAGGACTCCGAGGCCTTGACCTCGGATTTCGCTCTCCACCCCGCCCACGGGATCAACCCCGACGAAGATCTGGCTTCTAGTCCGGATCCGATCATAGCACCGAATGGTCGAGGGTCAGCCCCTGCCGAACACACTCCTTGTTCGGACGCATCGGAGGTTAACTCCGAAAACTCTGGGCAGATTGACCCGACCGAGCTCTTGGCACTCAGCGAGGCTCTAGATCGGATCTTATCGATGAAAATCACTGACGACCCAAACCCGATCCACGCTTAGATTGGTCTGAAAGCGGGTCAAGGGGAATTTTTTATCCCACCCACCACCCACTTAGTAGCCACTATCGAAGACTTAACCGATATGTTGGACTACGCCTCCGAGATGGCAGAAGACATGGATGAAGAGGATTGCGCTCACGCCCCCCTCAACACCGGGCGATGGGCTGCCACCTCCACCTACGACGTCTACATGGTGGATACTCCAGCCGATAAGGGCGATCACACACCCAAAAACAATGGCGATAAATCTGGCGAGGAGCCGTCAAGGTGCCGCAAATAGCGCAAACGGTCAAAGGCAAAAAAGGGAAGGGAAGCCTTTGCTGACACCGGGGAGATCGACACCCCGGAGGACCTCGGCGATCCCGATATCCCCGAGCATCCGCTAGAGGACCAGGAGAGGCCGGAAGATCAGCGCAACCTCGAGGATCGATACGATTCCGAGGATGACAACTACCTCCCACCCGTCGAGGAGGAGGACAGCCGGGAAGCCAAAGACATCACCGTCCCTGAAAGCCTTGAGGATCAGGAACGGTTTAGGCAACAGCTTATAGCCACTGCCCAAAGCCTGAAGGCAAAAGAACGGCAGCTTAAGGCCGAACAGGACGCCCTCAATGAAAGATGGACAAGGGTCCTATCAGCCGAAGAAGGATACGGTACCGGTCTATCGGACCAACCCAAGAGCTACCCACGCCGACGCCTGCTGCCGCAGTTCGACATCGAGGTCTCTGACACACCGTCGCCCAAATTCATGTCATAAGACCAGTCGGACCGCCCTCCCCGAGGACGAGATAGGACGGCTGTCCATGCCGGTTATAGGCCGGCGATACCCCGCAGAAGGGGAAAAGAACCAATAGAGCCCGAGGACAGGTACGACCTGCGACACGACCTGGATTATAGAACAGGCCGCACGAGATCCATCTACGAATCCAGAAGGTACTCCCCCGACAGACGGGACAGGTACCAGCCTCGGCTCGACCACAACAGCAGAGGTCGGGAACCAAACCGGGCCAGATCAGACGCCGACTACCGGCGTGACATAGCCCAGGTCAGAGGCGCTGCCCACCCACTATGCTTCACCGACGAGGTGATGCAACATCAGTTCCCGGAAGGGTTTAAACCCGTGAACATAGAGCAATCCGACGGGACAACGGACCCAGCAGTATGGATCGAGGATTTCCTCCTCCACATTCAAATGGCACGGGGAGATGATCTCCACGCCATCAAATATCTGCCCCTAAAACTCAAAGGGCCAGCTCGGCACTGGTTAAACAGCCTCCCCCTAAATTCTATCGGGAGTTGGGAGGATCTCGAGGACGCTTTCCGATCTAACTTCCAGGGGACCTATGTCCGGCCTCCGGACTCCTCCGACCTAAGCAATGTTGTCCAGAAGGCAGGCGAATCAGCTCGAAAATTCTGGAATAGTTTCTTGACCAAGAAGAACCAGATTGTCGATTGCCCAGACGCCAAGGCAATAGCCTCCTTACGGCATAACATTCGGGACGAATGGCTGGCTCGTCAGCTCGGTCAGGACAAGCCCAGGACCATGTCCGCCCTTACATCACTCATGACCCACTTTTGCGCGGGCGAGGATAACTGGCTAGCTAGACGAAGCGACAACCCCGAAGACCCCGGTACCTCTGAAGTCCGGGATGGCAACGGCAAACCTCGGCGTAACAAAAGTAAACGCCGGCACAACAATGGTGATGCCGAGGACACGACTGTTAATGCCGGTTTCCGTAACCCCCGATCCAGGCAGCGGAAGAAGCCTTCTAAAGGCAATCGCGACAGACCTACCCCGCTGGACAAGATCATGGATAGGCCCTACCACATCCATGTCACTCAAGACAAGCCCGCCACCCACACCAACCGTAATTGTTGGGTGTTCAAACAAGCTGGCAAACTTGCAGCCGAAGAGCAAGGCAAGGGCCCACGCAGCGAGGACGATGAGGAGCCCCGCGGTCCGAACAATAGAGGACAAAAGCCTTTCCCTCCTGAGGTAAAGACTGTGAACATGATATACACCACTCATATACCTAAAAAGGAGAGGAAGCGCGCCCTTCGAGAGGTCTACGCCGTAGAGCCTATAGCCCCGAAGTTTAACCCATGGTCGGCCTACCCGATCACCTTCGATCGACGAGACCATCCGACCAGTATCCGTCATGGGGGTTCGGCGGCCCTTGTCCTAGACCCCATTATCGATGGGTATCACCTCACTAAAGTCCTAATGGACGGAGGAAGTAGCCTCAATCTGATTTATTCACACACGGTGAAAAAGATGGGTATAGATCCATCAAGGATCAAGCCTAGCAATACTACCTTTAAAGGAGTGATCCCAGGCGTCGAAGCCCGATGCACAGGCTCTGTTAGCCTGGAAGTAGTGTTCGGTTCACCCGACAACTTCCGCAGCGAGGACTTGATCTTCGACATTGTCCCCTTCCGTAGTGGCTACCACGCCCTACTGGGCTGCACAGCGTTCGCTCGCTTTAATGCCGTCCCACACTACGCGTACCTCAAGCTCAAGATGCCCGGGCCCAAGGGGGTCATTACTGTCAACGGCAACACAGAGCGTTCCCTCCGAACTGAGGAACATGCATTGGCCCTGGCGGCCGAATTCCATTACAATAACGATCGGCAAATACCACAATCTGCCATAAAGGCACGTAAGGCTGACAAACGAGCTCGGCCTCAATCCGAACTCCCGGAATCTTATCCCCCCCCCCAGAAATAGGGACACGTTCCTCACTGCACGGCCCAGTGCCCGTCCTATATGTGCCAAGACGGCACAACTTTGCACTCAAGATTCCATGGGAAGCAGTGAGGAACAACTATCAAAGGAAAAGTGTTCGGCTGGACCGAACTACTGCTAGTACATGTCCTCGGACATACCACATGTACCATCAAGGATCCGCTGAAGCGTAAAGCTCATCCATACTTCGGCGACTTCTCAAGATCTTCTTCCCAAGGTCCTCTCGCCGACATCATCACCCTTAAAGGAATGCAACTCCCTAGGAGACGCAAGAGCGGTCATGCGGCTGGGCACATCGAGGTCGTCAAGCCACCCATCGAAGACCCCTGGTACAACCTCTCCTCTGTAAACTTTATATTTCCTTGTCAAATACCTGTAAACAGTGGCTTTGGCAATTTGAGATTATAAGAATTAAGGAGTAAATAAATAAACCATTGTACATGGCTTCCTTGCTGTTTTTTATGCTACATACTCTGTTCTTCCCTCATCAACGCTTCTTGCGGAACTGTTCAGTATATATTACGATGCAACCGGCTAATAAACCGGGGGATTGAATTCAAAATATCACCCTAAGCATCACCCCGACACAAATTAATCGTGTGTCCGGCGTCTTGGATTTTGCTTTACATGCATCGGATCCGAACTATGTCTTGGGTCAATAGTTGGGTTGCCCGGCTCCTGTGTTTGCCCTTTTACGTTCCGCACGTTCGGCTAAAGGGGCAAAGGGAGAACCACTGCGATTGTGCTTCCAGCTCGCCTGGTCAAGCACCTCAGGGGAGAAAGCCGAAAACTGACTGTCATAGTAAGTGAGAACCGGTCTGCAAATCCGAGCATAAGTGTCATACTAACAAACCGATAGAGGTTATTCCGTGTCATACGATGGGTTTCGCACTTGTACGAACCACGTGATGCTGGCCTAAGCCTCGGTATATCCGAACATCACAAAACACTGGGGGCTAGTCATCAACCCCCGCATTTTTCTTTCCTACGGCTAAGTGAAAGCAATAAATCATTATAGTCCGATTGCCTTGTTCCCCTCGCACTACCACCTTCGGGCACCGATACCTCGGCTAAGGGTCACAGTGCGGAGGTAGAAATACCTCGCGTAGTTTCTACGTGGGGGCTGAAGCCGACGACTCACAACTTTCAGATAAAACGGCCACATACGAGTCACAATAAATACAAAACTTAAAAAGACATGATAAACCATGCAGCCTCGTTATAAAGCGTTAACAGTCTTCGGACATATTACCACGCGCTCATTCATAAAAAACGTCTTTAGAGCATTGGGCCTCTATCGCCCGAGCACCCTCCATCACGGCGGAGAAATATAGCTCGGGGCGCCTATGCTCCTTTCCAGGGGGTGGAGGTGCGGTGGCCATCTCAGTTGGCTTGAGCTTCGGCCAGTGCACCATGGTGTTTGCAAAGGCCATCCGAGCTCCCTCGATGCATGTAGAACGCTTCAGCGCGTCAATCCGAGGCGCAGCATTGCACAGTTTCCGCACCAAGCCGAAGTAGCTGCGCGGCAACGGCTCTTCGGGCCATAGCCGGATGCAGAGATCCTTCATGGCTGGCTCCACCATCCTGTGCAGCTCCATCAGCTGCTTCATCTGCTCGCCCAGAAAAGGAGAGCGCTCGGGGGACTTAAACTGCGCCCAGAATTGCCAAGCCTCACCATCCTCCTCCCGCGAAGCATAGAACTTGTTCGCGTCCGCTGAACTCTTCTGGAGATCCGCACAGACGCCTGAGGAATGCCACACCTGGGTGAGCAAAGCAAACCTGCTACCACCAAAGGCGCATTGTAGTGAATACGGCTTACCATCTATGACAGCCTTGACTTGGCGAACCTCTTCTTCAAAAGACCGCCTGTCCACCCGCTCCTTTTGGAGCTCGGATTTCAGTGCGGATAGCTCGGTGGCTTGCTCTTTGCCCTTCTGCCCAAGGGCCTCGCACTTTGTGCTGGCATCCTTGAGCTCTTGCTGCACCTCCTCCACTCGGGCCTCATGCTTATCGCTCACAGTTTTTAATGCGGATAGCGCGGCCGCTGCTTGTTCGGCCGCCGCCTTCTCGTCCGCGGCCGCTTGCTTCATCTTTTTTAGCTCGGCCTTGAGTATCTCGACCTCCGCAGCCGAAGCTGTGTAAACGATAAGTGAGTCATTACATTGGGTTAAGATTCCGGATTAATAATGATAGATAAGCCCGGAAATTTTAATTCGGCTTACCTTGCGCTTCGTCGAACCTCTTGTTCAGGCGATCGAGCTCCTCATCGGATCTCTTGAGCTTCCGATTTAGCTCGGCAATCTCCGCAGCGTTGCCAGCCGCCGCCGCCGACGAGGCCTGCACAAAATATAAATTGTACAATATCAAGTTATGTCGGTTCACACCCCCGAGCTGTTAATAATATGACCCTGTGCTCGGTCCTTTTAAGGCCTTATGCACCGTTGGTCACTGCGGGGATATTTGACCCCCGGGTGGGTTTTTGCAAACCCACCCAGGGCTCGGGGGCTACTGCCTATATAAAGATAGTGCAAACTTAATAAAATTAAGATTGTTCGGGAAAAGGGTATTACGTGACTCACCTTGAAGCCCGTCAAGAGACCATTAAAGGCCTCTTTCAGTCCGCTATCGACGGACTGAATGCCTTGCAAAACCACACCCATAAGAGTGCGGTGATCCTCGGAGATGGGGGCACTTGCTAAAGCCTCCTCCATGACCAGCCACCCAGTCATCGGCGGCACCGGTGGTGACCGGCCAGCCCGATCTCTGATCGGGGACTGAGTCGGTAGCTCTGGAGGCGCATCATGCTCCAGAGATGTCCTCGGAGGGGACTGGGCATCCCTCCGCCCTTCCTCCTCAGCGGCCAGGGGAGTTTTCTCCTCCTGGTCTTCAGCGGATGAGGCAGTGGGACTGCGTCACACCCCACACCTCCCGGGGTCGCGAAGGATGCCGCGGAGGTGTCATCCCGCCAGGCTCCTTTGGAGCCGAACACAGGCGGTGGGATCGACCTCGGCCATGGCATGGTCACCCCCACCGCCTGTGTTCGGCTCCAAAGGAGCCTGGCGGGATGACACCTCCGCGGCATCCTTCGCGACCCCGGGAGGTGTGGGGTGTGACGCAGTCCCACTCTCCGCCAGCTCGGCTGGAGGAGACTCCCCATCCGAGATTTGGTCTGTAGGGAGAACGCGCGGTGGGCTGCAAATTAAAGGACGTTCTTACATTTGAAACATTAAAAACTTTGCATAAATGACCCAGGGAGTCTTTGGATTCATACCTTTGAGCTGGGGGCTTGACCCTTAGGTTCCTTCGGGGAACCTTCTCAAAGTCATCGGACTCTGCATCAGAGTCCGAGCTGTCATCGGCCAGGATCAACCTCGGCCGACACGCCCTCTTCAGGGCGGGAGGAGGTACATCCTCCGCGGCGTCCGGCGATGCCGCCCTCTTTCTTGTGAGGGGGGAAACGCCTTCCCCCCCGTCTTCATGCTCTTCCTCATGGCTAGAGGAGGCATGGGTTTCCTCGGACATGGCGTCCGGCTGGTCCTTTATGCGGAGACCTTCTTTGGTCTTCTTCTTCTTCTTCTCCTTCTTCTCGAACGCCGAGTACGGCGCCATGACGAGCATCGCCGTCAACAACTCCGACCTGGGGTCTTTGGGTTGTGGTGCGGGACAGTTAACTCTCACGGTTTTACTCAACCATTTCTGCGAAAATGAAGGGGAAGGCGTTCGGTCTTTTTGTCAAAGAAACAGAGTCAATGGATTAAAATTACACCGTACCTGGGTGGGTGGGTTATCGGCGCTTAGGCCCGAATCCTCCTCCTTGGCCGGTCAGCTTTTCCGAGGCTTGAATAATGCATTCCACAACTTCTCGGAGGTTGTGCGGAAGAGCTGGCGCACGGTAGGCTCGTCCTCAAGCCGGTAAGCCCACATTGGGGAGGCCCGGCGTTGACAGGGGAGAATTCGGTGGCGAAGCATGACCTGGACCACATTGACCAATTCAACCTTGGCCTTGATCACCGAGGTAATGCGCTTCTGCAGCAATTTCACCTCTGCATCCGACCCCCAGTCAAGTCCCTTCCTAAGCGACGAGGTCAATCTCGTAGGGGGTCCGGATTTGAACTCGGCGGGCGCCGCCCAACTCTCATCTCTTGGTTCGGTGATGTAGAACCACTCTTTCTGCCAGATCTTGATTGTGTCGATAAAGGTGCCAGTTGGCCACTCAACGCGGGGGAGTTTGCTGATTACCGCCCCTCCGCAGTCTGCGTGCTCGCCCGCGACAGTCTTCGGCTTGACGTTGAAAACCTTGAGCCACAGGTCGAAGTGCGGTTCGACCCGCAGGAAGGCTTCGCAAAGAATGATGAAAGCCGAGATATGCATAAAGGAGTTTGGGGGTAGATCATGGAAGTCCAACCCGTAGAAGAACATGATGCCCCTGACGAAGGGGTGGAGCGGGAAGCTCAGTCCCCGGATGAAATGGGGAACGAATACCACCCTTTCGCCTAGCTTAGGGGTGGGGACGACTTGGTTCGCCTCTGGAGCGTGGTGGAAGACGTTGGCGGGGAGGTAGCCGGCGAGCTTTAGCTCCCGGATATCCTTGTCGGTGACCGTGGAGGCCTCCCACTTGCCCATAGAGCCCGAACTCGCCATGGCTAGGCTCGGAAGGGAAGTTGAGGAAGAACTGGATCTGGGCTCTTGGAGCTTGGGGAAATTGGGAAAGCAGAGGATGCGAATGGGAAGCGTGAATAAGCCTTGGGGTTTTACCCTTTTTATGGGGCGTGACACCGATTAACCTCCCTTTACTGCGCCGCAAATCTCTCCGCTTCCCAAGATGTGTGTACCGTTACGCACGCACAGAAGGAACTTGGGATGCTAATCATATCCCGTGTGAAACGGAGCACGATCTATACATTGATGAGTTGTGCTAATGTAAAAACGGCCTCGAACTGCGAATCGAGTTGCATCACTGGTTCAGCGGTCGTGGTAGGCCACGACCCTTCATCAGAAGGGTTGTCAGAAACTCATAGTGTTCGGGCTATCGTATGACCGGAAGCCGGACAAGTATCAGCCGATCTTTAAGGGGAAGAAGAACTCACCCCGCAAGCCGAAGACTCCGATCGCGTGGAACTGCAGGCGCTATGACCCTTGGCATTGGGGGCTAGTTCGGGGGCTATTGAGGGAGTCCTGGACTAAGGGGTCCTCGGGCCGCTGGCCTATCTCCTGATAGGCCGGCTTGGTGGGCCGCTCTCTGGCTATCGCAGGAAGGGCCGGATATGCCGCGACCCTGTGTTCCAGAAGGAAGCCTCGAAGGTGCGTCGTGCACTCCAAGTAAAGACGAAGAGATCGGCATTTCCATCCCCGGCAGGAGACCCATCATGTGTAAACCCTAGTACCCCCCGGTGTCTATATAAATCGGGGAGGTTTTAGATTGTAGGACAGAGAAACTCATCTAGGGTTTTAGCTATTCGATCTCGTGGTAGATCAACTCTGTAACCTTCATACCATCAATATAATCGAGCAGGACGTAGGGTTTTACCTCCGTAGGAGGGCCCGAACCTGGGTAAAACACCGTCTCCTTCGTCCCCTGTTACCATCGATCCTAGACTTACAGCTCGGGACCCCCTACCCGAGATCCGCCGGTTTCGACACCGACACTTGGTTTTCATCTTTACCTCGTAATAGTACTGGAACATGGGATAAGTGTAAAGATGCTTTTATTGCCAAGTATTTTCCTCCTGCTAAGATCATCTCCCTTAGAAATCAAATAATCAGTTTTAAATAGAAAGATCAAGAGCATGTTGCACAAGCTTGGGAGAGAGTGAAATTGATGATAAGAAATTGTCCAACACATGGTTTAAACTTGTGGATGATTATCCAAAACTTCTATGCTGGACTAAACTTTGTGTCTAGAAATCATCTAGATTTTGCTGCAGGTGGTACCTTTATGGATGTGACCTTAGGAGAGGCCACAAAACGTCAGGACAACATTATGACAAATTATTCTCAATGGCATACCGAAAGGGCTCCAACCAGTAAGAAGGTAAATTATGTTGAAGAAATCGCTACTTTGAGTGAAAAAGTGGATGCTCTTATGAATATGGTTGCTAGTAAAAATGCTCATGTTGATCCCAATGATATGTCCTTGTCTACTTTTATTGACAAAATAATTATGCTATTGATGTGAACTTTGTCTTGCGAAATAATTTCAACAATAACGCTTATAGAGGAAACTTCAATTCTAGACCGTATCCCGGTAATTCTGCTAACAACTACGGAAATTCTTCTACAAATTATAATAGGATACCCTATGATCTTGAGAACACAATTAAGGAATTTATTAATTCTCAAAAGGTTTTCAACACTATGGTAGAAGAAAAATGGCATGTAGTTGATACTTTGGCTAAAAACATGGATAGAATTGCTCTTGATGTGGAAACTCTTAAAGGCAAAGCTTTGCCACCCAAGCATGATTTTAATGATGCTATTAAATCTATCCAAATATCTATTATTGAAAGTAAGGAGAGGACCGCTAAGTTGAGAGCTAAGTGGGAATTCTTAGAAAAACTCTTCCACCCGGTTTTTGCCGGAATCATGAAGAAGATCTTAAAATGATTGGTATTTATCCTATTGAATCTTTATTTACCTCTCTGAATATAAATGATAAAGGGACTGGAGATGAGTCAACTCTAGTTGAGAAGCGTCCCGTTTGCTTGGAGGGTGGTGATTTTGATGCTAAAACTGAAAAACGTGGGTTTGGAGAGGTCAAAACTTTAACTAGTGATGTGCCCACTATTTTGGATTACAAGGACTTTAATTATGATAATTGCTCTTTAGTAGAACGTATTTCCTTGTTGCAATCCATTATTAGCTCACCCAATGCTTATGAACAAAATAAAGCTTTTACCGAACATATAGTAGAAGCTATGATAAAATTGTATGATGAAAAACTTGAGCTTGAAGTTTCTATTCCTAGAAAATTGCATGATGAGTGGGAACCTACTATCAAGATTAAGATAAATAAATATGAATGCAATGCTTTGTGTGACCTTGGTGCTAGTGTTTCAACTATTCCTAAAACTCTTTGTGATGTGCTTGGTCTCACTAATATTGAAGATTGTTCCCTTAACTTGCATCTTGCGGATTCTACCATTAAGAAACCTCTAGGTAGAATTAATAATGTGCTTATTATTGCAAATAAAAATTATGTGCCTATAGATTTCATTGTGCTTGATACTGATTGCAATCCTACTTGTCCCATAATACTTGGTAGACCTTTCCAACGAACTATAGGTGCAATTATTGACATGAAAGAAGGAAACATAAGGTTCCAATTCCCATTGAAGAAAGGGATGGAACACTTCCCTGGAAAGAGAATTAAACCACCTTATAAATCAATCATGAGAGCTACTTATGGGTGGAGTGTCAAAGATGACAATACTTCAAACAATGCATTATGCCTAGCTAGGGGCATAAAACAATATCGCTTGTTGGGAGGCAACCCAAGAGTTATCTTTAAATTTTTGCGTTAAAATTTCTCTTTATTTTTGATAACATGATTATTGCCTCTATATTTATTATGTTTTTGTGTTTAAATTAGTGTTTGTGCCAAGTAAAGCCTTTGGCATGACTCACGAGATGAGTAGAATCGATGCTGAAACATAACATAAACTTTTGACTCCAGTACAGAAATTTTCGATTTTTTTGGAGCGTGATAATGATCTAAAAAATTTACACAGTGTTTCTATACAAATTTTAGAGGTTGTCCTAATTTTTCAGAATTTTTAGAGTTAGAAAAGTATAGGTTCTCTACAGATTTCTACAGACTGTTCTGTTTTAGACAGATTCTGTTTTTGCTTGCATAGTTGCTTGTTTTGATTATGCTATGGATTGTATCGGGGGGTATAAGCCATGAAGAAGTTAGAATACAGTACCTATTATGCAATTATGAAATAATAATAAATTTATAACAGTACATAAAGTATGCAATATGTTTCTTATACTAACGGATCTCACGAAGTTTTGTTGAGTTTTGTGTGATTGAAGTTTTCAAGTTTTGGGTGTTATTATGATGGACCACAGAATAAGGAGTAGCAAGAGCCTAAGCTTGGGGATGCCCAAGGCACCCCAAGGTAATATTTTAAAGGGGACTCAAGCATCTAAGCTTGGGTATTCCGCGGAAGGCATAATATTAGGTATTCAATGAGTGATAATCAAAACCATCAAGTAGCACACATAGAGAAATTGTGGGTCAATGATATTGATGTGGTAATATGAAAAAGGCGTGAGTCCATAATTGTTGATCTGTAGAAGTGTCAATATTAAGAAAGGTTGACCTTTTTGTTCATCTGAAAATTAAAGAGGCATTGTGATGATGTGTGAGCATTTCTATTCCTCGTTGAAATCCTAGTGTTGTTTCGGGTCGGAAGCGCGCGATGGTTCACTCCTACCAACCTCTTCCCTCGGGGCATGTGAGTACTACTTTGATCTATGATAAAACTAATAAAACTTTGCAATAAGTATATGAGATCTTTATGACTAATGTGAAACCATGGACATACGCAATCTGACCTTCTCATATTTGCTAGCCTCTTCGGTACCGTGCATTGCCCATTCTCACCTCGAGGATCGGTGCAACTTTCGCCGGTGCATCCAAACCCCGTGACATGATACGCTCTGTTGCACATAAGCCTTATTATATATTCCTCAAAACAGCCACCATACCTACCTATCATTGTATTTCCATAGCCATTCCGAGATATATTGCCATGCAAATTTCATCGTCACTTCACATGACTAGTTTGTTCATCATAATATTGCTTTGCATGATCATATAGAGCTGACATAGTATTTGTGGCAAAGCCACCGTTCATCATATTTTCGATACATGTCACGCTAGATCATTGCACATCCTGGTACACTGCCAAACGCATTCATACAGAGTCATGTCTTCATATCAGTTCTCCATATCGAGTTGTAAGTAAATAAAAGTGTGATGATCATCATTATTAGAGCATTGTCCCAGTGAGGAAAGGATGATGGAGACTATGATTCTCCCACAAGTCAAGATGAAATTCCGGACGAAAAATAAAGATGGGGGATGCCAAATGAGCCCACCATTCGAAAAAAATGAGAGAAAATGAGAGAATGGACTTTGCTACTATCTTTTACCACACTTGTGCCTCAAAATGGCACTATGCTCTTCATGTAGAGAGTGTCATGATATGTCACTTTCATATGCTAGTGGGAATTACCTATTCATTATTACAAACTTGGCTTGTATATTCCTATGACGGGCTTCCTCAAATGCCCGAGGTCTTCATGAGCAAGCAAGTTGGATGCACACCCCACTTAGCTTCATTTGAGCTTTCATACACTTATAGCTCTAGTGCATCATTTGCATGGAAATCCCTACTCCTCGCATTGACATCTATCGATGGGCATCTCCATAGCAAGTTGGTATGCCTAGTTGATGTGAGACTATCTTCTCCACTCTTTACCCCTTTGATATCTATCACCATACTCTATTCCACATAAATGCTATGTCCAATGGCTCACGCTCATGTATTGCGTGAACAATAAGAAGTTGATGCATATTGAAAAAGTACGATCCAATTGCCTGACTTGGACACCCTGGTGCTTAACATTTGTATTAATGTGGTGAAGATGGAGCCATGCCTTGCTAATATAATAAGATGAATGGGGGGTAAACATTTCTTAAGGATCGTATACTTTTAAGGATTGATGATTCTATTTCTTACAGTTTAAATATTGTAATGTTAATATTTGTTGAGTCATCCTTTCTCAATGAGCATACATGCATAAGATTACCTAATGGATAGCATGTCACATCAGAAATTCTGTTTTTATCATTTACCTACTCGAGGACGAGTAGGAATTAAGCTTGGGGATGCTTGATACGTCTCCAACGTATCTATAATTTTTCATTGTTCCATGCTGATATATTATCATTCTAGGATACTTTTTGGGTCTTTATTTACCAATTTATAACATTTTTGAGCACTAACCTATTGATTCAGTGCAAAGTGTCAGTTGTTGTTTTCTGCATGTTTGTTACTTTTCAGGTTTACATTACCAAACGAAGTCCAATTGCCACGAAACTTTTTGATGATTTTTTCTGGACCAAAAGAAGACCGGGAAGCTTCGGAAGGAGGTCGGGAGGTGCACGAGGGCCCCACCACACATCAGGGCGCGCCCTAGGGGGGGTCGCGCCCTGATATGTGGTGACCCCCTCGTGGCTCTCCCGACACCCCTCCCTGGCCTATAAATTCTCTAATATTGCAAAAAAAAACATAAGCGGTTCTGAAACATTTTTCCGCCTCCGCAAGTCTCTGTTCCGTCGTGAGGCCATCTGGAGCTCCGTTCCGGCATCCTGCCGGAGGGGGGATTAATCACGGAGGGCCTCTACATCAACCTTGCTGCCCTCATGATGATGTGTGAGTAGTTCACCACAGACCTACGGGTCCATAGCTAGTACCTAGATGGCCATCTCTCTATCTCTTGATCTTCAATACAATGGTCATCGCATCTTCACTTTGATCTATCCGATGTAATCCTATTATGCGGTGTGTTTGTTGGGATCCGGTGAATTGTGGTATGTTCAGATTATTCATGAAAAGTATTTGAGATACCTCTGATATATATTGTCTCTTAATTGCATGATCATTATAGCTCCATAATGCTCTCCGATTTATTGATGTGCTTTGGCCAAGTAGATTGATATTTCATCGGTGGGAGTGGTGCGTTGTGGTAGGTTCAACCTGACGAGTTTCTATATCCCAGTGATAAAGTAGGGGACAAGATGCGTCTTTGTGTTGTTTCTACTAAGGATAACACAACGGGGTTCATTCATATTGCTTGAGTTTACTTTGTCTACATCATGTCATCGTTCTCCATGCATTACTCTGTTTTACTTAATACTTTAGATGCATGTTGGATAGCGGTCGATGAGTGGAGTAATAGTAATAGGTGCAGGCAGGAGTCGGCCTATTTGTTTATGGACGTGATGCCTATATACACATGATCATTGCCGTCAAAATCGCATAACTATCCGCTTTTCTATCAATTGCCCAACAGTAATTTGTTACCCACCGTATGCTGCCTACATGAGAGATGCCGCTACGAAAAACTATGGCCCCTGGGTCTATTCTCTTATATATTTACAAACACTATTATTACCTTGCTGCCTTTATTTACTTTTTATTTTATTTTTCAATTTACAATTATCAACAATTATCTACACAACTCATTTGCTTGCAAATAACGAGATCAAGGGGATTGACAACCCTCTGGCCCGCGTTGGGTGCAAGTTGTTTGTTCATTTGTGTGCAGCCGCTGAAGACGGTTGAGGATTGATATTCCTATTGGTTTGATAAACCTTGGTTTCAGAACTGAGGGAAATACTTACCCACTTTGTGCTGCAATTGTTGGAAATATGCCCTAGAGGCAATAATAAAATGTTTATTATTATATTTCCTTGTTCATGATAAATGTTTATTATCCATGCTATAATTGTATTGATTGGAAACTCAAATACATGTGTGGGCACGTAGACAACAATGTGTCCCTAGTAAGCCTCTAATGGACTAGCTCGTTGATCAAAGAGGGATGTGGTTTCCTGGCCATGGACAAGAGTTGTCATTTGATGATGGGATCACATCATTAGGAGAATAATGTGATGGACAAGACCCAAACTATGAACGTAGCATATGATCATGTCAGTTTATTGCTATTGCTTTATGCATGTCAAGTATGTGTTCCTATGACCATGAGATCGTGTAACTCACTGACATCGGAGGCATACCTTGTGTGTATCAAACGTCACAACGTAACTGGGTGACTATAAAGATGCTATACAGGTATCTCCGAAGGTGTCTGTTGAGTTGGCATGGATCAAGACTGGGATTTGTTACTCCGTGTGACAGAGAGGTATCTCAGGGCCCACTCGGTAATACAACATCACAATTAGCTTGCAAGCAAAGTGACTAAAGAGTTAGCCATGGGATCTTGTATTACGGAATGAGTAAAGAGACTTGCCGGTAACGAGATTGAACTAGGTATGGAGATACCGACGATCAAATCTCGGCCAAGTAACATACCGATGAACAAAGGGAACAGCGTACGGGATTAACTGAATCCTTGACATAGAGGTTCAACCGATAAAGATCTTCGTAGAATATGTAGGAACCAATATGGGCATCCAGGTCCCGCTATTGGTTATTGACCGGAGAGGTGTCTCGGTCATGTCTACATAGTTGTCGAACCCGCAGGGTCTGCACACTTAATGTTCGGTGATGATTTGGTATTATTGAGTTATATATGTTGGTGACCAAAGGTTGTTCGGAGTCCCGGATGAGATCCCGGATGTCACGAGGAGTTCCGGAATGGTCCGGAGGTAAAGATTTATATATAGGAAAGTGGTATTCGGGTTCCGGAAAGGTTTCGGGTGTTTTCGGTATTGTACCGGGAGTGCCGAAAGGGTTCCGGGGGTCCACCGGGAGGGGCCCACCCATCCCGGAGGGCCACATGGGCCTAGGAGGTGGCGCACCAGCCCCTAGTAGGCTGGGCAGTCGACCCCATGAGGGCCCATGCGCCCAAGAGGGAAAAGGTAGAGGGTGGGAGGAGTCCTTGTTGGAGTAGGACTCCTTCCCCGCGCCCCACCTCCTTGTTGGAGGTGGATTCCACCTCTTGGCCGGCGGCCAAGGCCCTAGGGGAAACTCTAGGGCGCCTCCTCCCACCCCTTCCTCATATATATAGTGGAGGTTTGAGGGCAGCCCAATACCTGAAAAGCCACGTGCTGCCCTCTCCCCTCTAGATCGTCTTTCTCCTCTAGATTAGTTCGGTAGAGCTCGGCGAAGCCCTGCCAGATTAGTTCACCACCACCGCCACCACGTCGTTGTGCTGCCGGAGAACTCATCTACCTCTCCGCCCTCGCTTGCTGGATCAAGGAGGCGGAGATCGTCCTCGAGCTGTACGTGTGCTGAACACGGAGGTGCCGCCCGTTCGGCGCTAGATCGTGATTGGATCGCGGGACGGCTTGCGATTTGGATCGCGAAGACGTTCGACTACATCAACCGCGTTTCTTAACGCTTCCCACTTAGCGATCTACAAGGGTATGTGGATCCGATCTCTCCTCTCGTAGATGCTCATCTCCTAGATTGATCTTGGTGAAGCGTAGGAAACTTTTTGTTTCCCATGCAACGTTCCCCAACAGTGGCATCATGAGCTAGGTCTATGCGTAGATGAGATCATGAGTAGAACACAAAGGAGTTTGTGGGCGTTGATATTCAGATTGCTTCCTTCCTTAGTCTTTTCTTGATTCAACGGTATTGTGGGATGAAGCGGCCCGGACCAACTTTACATGTCCTCGTACATGAGACCGGTTCCATCGACTGACATGTAACTTTGTTGCATAAGATGGCTGGCGGGTGTCTGTCTCTCCTACCTTAGTTGAATCAGATTCAACAAAGGCGGTTGAGGGAGTCCTGGTTTAAGGGGTCCTCGGGAGGTCGACCTATTAAATATGGGCCGGACTATATGGGCCACTTGCCGAATATTGGAAGGATTGAAGATCTCGTCTCCAAGGAGGAAGCTTCGAGAATCGTGGCTTGCCTTCCACGTTTGGAGTAGTGAATAGGCATGTTTATCCCTTCGACGTGTAACCGACCATGTGTAAACCCTAGGGACCCCTGGCGTCTATATAAGCCGGAGGGTTTTAGGTGGTAGAACAAGAGAACTCATCTAGGGTTTAGTTACTTGATCTCGAGGTAGATCAGCTCTGTAATCCCCATACAATCAATATAATCAAGCAGGACGTAGGGTATTACCTCCATAGGAGGGCCTGAACCTGGGTAAAACCTTGCCCCCTTTGTCTCCTGTTACCATCGATCCAAGTCTCACAGTTCAGGACCCCCTACCCGAGATCTGCCAGTTTTGACACCGACATTGGTGCTTTCATTGAGAGTTCCGCTGTGATCGTCAGAAGGAATCGATGGCTCGCCTAGTCATCAACGAAGAGGTCCGCAATATGGACACTTTTGTCCCTGGACAGATCTTCGCTTTTGGCAGCATAGTGCTGCATGCCGGCCCGACCGGCCATCTAGGCCACGTCGGAAGTTTCGCCCCTGATCAAGAGGTCAGATTCGGGAACTTAGAGTTCTCCGCAGACTCTCGAGGTGATCTATCACTAACCGGGCTCGCAGTCTCGCCTGCCATGCTCGAAGACTCTGAGGCCTCAACCCCAGACCCATCTTTCGGCTCCGCCCATGGGATCTACCCCGGTGAGGGCCCGACCTTCAGTCCGGATCAGGTCATAGTACCCGACGTCCGGACATCGGTTCTTGCCGAACACACTCCCTGCACGGACGCATCGGAGGTTCACTCCGGAAACTCTGGGCAGACCGGTCCGATCGAGCTCTCGATACTCGACGAGGCTCTAGATCGGATCTCGTCGATGAAGATCAACGACGACCCAACCCCGATCTATTCTCAGATCGGGCCTCAGACAGCTCAGGACAAATTTTTCGTCCCACCCACCACCCACTTGATAGCCACTGTCGAGGATTTAACCGACATGCTAGACTACGCTTCCGAGGAAGCAGAGTACATGGATGAGGAAGATCACTCCCTCACCCCCGCTAAGACCGGGCAGTGGACTGCCACCTCTACATACGACGTCTACATGGTGGACACTCCGAAATACAACGGTGATAAATCGGATGAAGCGCCATCAAGACGCCGAAAGCCGCATAAACGGTCAAAAGGAAAAAAAGGGGCGAAAGTCTATCGATGGCACTGGGGACAGAGACACCCCGGAAGACATCGGCGGTCCCGAAATCCCTGAACACCCGTTGGAGGGTCAGGAGAGACCCGAAGACCGTCACAACCCCGATGATCCAGATGATCCTGAGAACGACGACTACCTCCGCTCTATCGGGGGGGGGGGAGGATAATGCGGCTGCCGATGACTTCGCCATCCCCGACAATCCTGAAGATCAGGAACTGTTCAGGCAACAGCTCATATCCACGGCTTGCAGCCTGAAAGCAAAAGAGCGGCAACTCAAAGCCGAACAAGACGACCTCAACGACCGATGGACGAGAGTCCTCTCAGCTGAGGAAGGATACGACACCGGTCTATCGGACCAACCTAAGAGCTACCCACGTAGAAGGTTGCTGCCACAATTCGACGACGAGCTCACTGATACGCCGTCTCCCAAGCATACCCCATACGACAAGCCAGACCGCCCTCCTCGAGGATGCGACAGGACGGCTGACGATACCGGCTATAGGCCAACGATACCCCGTAGACGGGGAAAGGAGCCACTAGAGCCTGATGGCAGGTTTGACCTGCGACACGACCTGGACCATAGAGCAGGTCGTACGCGATCCATCTACGGATCCAGAGGATACTCACCCGATAGACGGGAAGGGTACCGGCCTTGGTTCGACCGCGACAATGAAGATCGGGAACGAACCCGAGCTAGGACAGACACCGATCACCGGCGCGCCATAGCTCGGGTCAGAGGCGCCGCCCACCCACTGTGCTTCACGGACGAGGTAATGCGGCATCAGTTCCCGGAAGGGTTTAAACCCGTAAACATAGAGCAATACGATGGGACAACTGACCCAACCGTATGGATCGAGGATTTCCTCCTCCACATCCACATGGCGCGAGGAGATGACCTCCACGCCATCAAGTACTTACCCCTGAAGCTCAAGGGGCCAGCTCGGCACTGGTTAAATAGCCTCCCCGAAAACTCTATTGGGTGTTGGGAGGACCTAGAAGAGGCATTCCGATCTAACTTCCAGGGCACTTATGTTCGGCCCCCGGACTCCTCCGATCTAAGCAACGTCATACAGAAGCCAGGAGAGTCCGCGCGGCTATTCTGGAATCGTTTCCTGACCAAGAAGAACCAGATCGTAGACTGCCCGGACACCGAAGCTATAGCCTCCTTCAGGCATAATATTCGGGATGAATGGTTGGCTCGACAGCTCGGCCAGGACAAACCAAGGACAATGTCCGCCCTCACATCACTCATGACCCGATTTTGCGCGAGCGAGGATAACTGGCTAGCTAGACGTAGCCATAACCCCGAAGACCCCGGATCCTCTGAAGTTCGGGATGGCAACGGGAAACCGAAGCGCAACAAGAACAAGCGCCGGCACAATAATAGTGACGCCGATGACACGGCTGTTAATGCCGGCTTCCGCAATTCCCGGCCTGGGCAGCGGAAGAAGCCTCCTAAAGACAAACACGATGCACCAACCCCGCTGGACAAGATCCTAGAGAGGCCTTGCCAGATCCACGGCACTCAAGAGAAGCCTGCCAATCACACCAACCGTAACTGTTGGGTCTTCAAACAGGCCGGCAAGCTCGCATCCGAGGACCAAGGCAAGGGCCCACGCAGCGAGGACGAGGATGAGCCTGGTGGTCCGATCGGTGGCGATCAAAAGAAATTCCCTCCAGAGGTAAAGACAGTAAACATGATCTACGCCACTCATATACCCAAAAAGGAGAGGAAGTGCGCCCTTCGAGATGTCTACGCCATAGAGCCTGTAGCCCCGAAGTATAACCCATGGTCGGCATATCTGATCATTTTCGATCGACGCGACCATCCGACCAGTATCCGTCACGGGGGTTCGGCCGCACTCGTCCTAGACCCGATCATAGATGGGTACCACCTCACTAAAGTCCTCATGGACGGTGGAAGTAGCCTCAATCTGATTTACTCAGATACGGTAAAAAAGATGGGCATAGATCGGTCAAGGATCAAGCCCAGCAACACTACCTTCAAAGGAGTGATACCAGGCGTTGAAGCCCGGTGCACAGGCTCCGTAAGCCTGGAGGTTGTGTTCGGCTCGCCCGATAACTTCCGAAGCGAGGACTTGATCTTCGACATCGTACCTTTCCGCAGCGGCTATCACGCCCTGCTCGGCCATACAGTGTTCGCTCGCTTTAACGCCATCCCGCACTACGCATACCTCAAGCTCAAGATGCCCGGCCCTAGGGGGGTCATTACTGTTAACGGCAACACGGAGCGCTCCCTCCGAACTGAGGAACATGCGTTGGCCCTGGCGGCCGAATTCCATTACACCGATGATTGGCAAGCGCCGACATCTGCCGTAAAGGCACCCAAAGCTGGGAAGCGAGGTCGGTCTCGATCCGAAGTACCAGAACCTTCCTCTCCCCATAAATAGGGACTCGCCCCCCATCGCACGGCCCTAGCACCAGCAAAGTACATGCCTAGGAGGCACAACTTCACGCTCAAAATTCCATGGGCAGCGGTGGGGAACAACTATTAGAGGGTAGGTGTTCGGCTGGACCGAACTATTACCGTCAACACGTCTTCGGACATACTACAGGTACCATAAAGTGCCTGCTAAAGGCGTCAAGCTCATCCATACTTCGGCGACTTCTCAAGACTCTTTCTCCAAAGGTCCGTCCGCCGAACAAGCAAAGCCCATAAAGGCATACACCTCCTCGGGAGATGCAGGAGCGGATAAGCGACAGGGCACATCAAGGACGTCAGGTCATTCATCGAAGGCCCTCGGTACAACCCCTCCTGTAAAGTTTATATTTCATTTATCAAATACCTGTAAACAGTCGCATCGGCAATTTGAATAACAAGAGTTGTTGAGTAAAATACAGATATATCATTTTCTCTTTGCTGTCCCTTTTCGGAACACTTTCTGTTTTCTCCCTCTCCTTACGAACCTGTTTGGTATACTGTATGATGCAACCGGCTAATAGACCGGGGCCTCGACCTTAAAAATCGCCCTAATCACAATTTCTTTAAGTGTTTGGCGTCTTGGAATTCCGCTTTTATATGCATTGGTTCCGAACTATGTCTTGGGTCAATAGTTGGGTTGCCCGGCTCCTATGCTTGCCCCTTTATGTTCCGCTAGTTCGGCTAAAAGGGCAAAGGGAGCACCGCTGCGATTGCGCTTCCGGCTAGTCTGGTTAAGCGCCTCAGTGGAGAAAGTCGAAAACTGACTGTCATGGTATGCGAGAACCGGTCTGCGAATCCGAGCTTAACTAAATCTCGTCAGAGGTTATTCCGTGTCATACGATGGGTTTGGTGTTAGTACAAACCAGGTGATATAGGCTTTGGCCGCGGTTTATCCGAACATCACAAACACCTGGGGGCTAGTCATCAGCCCCCGCACTCCTTTCTCGCACCCCTATGGCTAAGTGAAAGCAATAAAGCATTATGGTCCGATTGCCTTGTCCGCCCCACACTACCGCCTTCGGGTACCGATAGTTCGGCTAAGGGTCACAGTGCGTTGGTAGAGACACCCCACGTAGTATCTACATGGGGGCTGAAGCCGACGACTCGCCGCTTTCAGTTTTAACGGCCACACAGGAGTTATAAAGGATGCAAAGCATATAAGACATGATAAACCATGCGTCTTAAATATAAACACGTTAAAGAGTCTTCAGACACATTACAACGCCTTTACTCATACACATCCTCTCTCGAACATTGCGCCTCTATTGCCCGAGCACCCTCCATTACGCCGGAGAAGTATAGCTCGGGGCGCCTATGCTCTTTTCCGGTAGGCGGAGGAGCGGTGGTTGTCTTCATTGGATCCAGCCCCGGCCAGTGCACCTTGGCCTTCCCAAAGGTCATCCGAGCTCCCTCGATGCAGGAAGATCGCCTTAGCGCGTCGATCCGGGACGAGGCGTCGCTCAGCTTCCGCACCAGGCCGAAGTAGCTGCCCGGCAACGGCTCATTGGGCCATAGCCGGATGCAGAGATCCTTCATTGCCGGCTCCGCCATACGGTGTAGCTCCATCAGCTGCTTCAGCTGCTCAAGAAGGAGAGGAGAGCGCGCGGGGGCTTCAAACTGCGCCCAGAACAGCCGAGCTTCATCTCCTTCTCCCTGCGAACCATAGAACTGGTTCGCGTCGACCGCGCTCTTCTGAAGGTCCAAGCAGGCGCCTGAGGAACGCCATACTTGGGTGAGCAATTCGAACTTGCTATCCCCGTAGACACACTGCAATAAATATGGCTTACCATCCATGATAGCCTTGGCCTGGCTGATCTCCTCTTCATAGGACCGTCTATCCACCCGCTCCTTTTGGAGATCGGTTTTCAGGGTGGATAGTTCGGCGGCCTGCTCCTTGCTTTTCCACTCAAGGTCCTCGCATTTTTTGCTTGCGTCTTTGAGCTCCTGCTGGATTTCCTCCACCCGAGCCTCGTGCTTGGCACTGGTGGCTCTTAGGGCGGACAACGCGGTAGCTGCTTCTTTGGCAGCCGCCTTCTCCACCGCAGCCTCCTGCTTGGCCTTCTCAAGCTCGGCCTTGAGCTTCTCAATCTCCTTCGCCGAGGCTGCGCATGCATTAAGCATATCAAACAACACTGCATTGACAGTACGGTAACGAAGACTTTTTTACTCTAATTCGACTTACCTTGCGCCTCGTCGAATCTCTTGTTTAGAGCGTCAAGCTCGTCTTCGGAGCTCTTGAGCTTCCGATTTAGCTCTTCTAGCTCGGCAGCGTTATTGGCCGCTGCCTTCGACGAAGCCTGTAACAAACAACATCATATAAATGTTACAAGAGTTTACAACCTCCGAACTGTCACTAAAATGATCATGTGTACGGTCCTCTTAAGGGCTGACAGAACGATCCGAACATATATTGTCCTATACATAGTTCGGATAAGGATCTATGATTTGACCCCCAGGTAAGTTTTTTCCAAACTCACCTAGGGCTCGGGGGCTGCCATGCATATAATCATAACTCACAGAAACCAATATTTCACAAAGTAGAGCATTACATGACTCACCTGAAAGCTCGTCAGGAGACCGTTGAAGGCCTCCTTCAGTCCGGTATCCACAGACTGAATGCTCTGTAGTACCGTACTCATAAGGGTGCGGTGCTCTTCGGAGATGGGGGCGCTTGACAGAGCCTCCCCCATAGCCAGCCACCCAGTGGTCGGCGGTGCCGGTGGTGGTCGGTTGACCCGATCTTCGACCGGGGATTGAACATGTGCCTCCGGAGGCGTGGTGCGCTCCGGAGACAACCTTGGAGGTGACTGGACATCTCCTTGCCCGGTCTCCTCAGTATCCGGGAGGGGTTTCTCTCCCGGGTCTTCGGCGGCCGAGGTGTTAGCCTCGACCATGACGTCGTCGCCCCCGCCTCCAGTGTCCGGCTCCAAAGGAGCCTGCTGGGATGACACCTCCGTGGTGTCCTTCGTCGTGCCCGGAGGAGTGGGGTGCGACACGGTTCCGCTCTCCGCTAGCTCGGCGGGCGGGGTCTCCCCGTTCGAAACTTGATCGGTGGGGAGAACGCGCGGTGGGCTGCAAGCCGGAAGGCACTCACACGTCAGTAACATTAAAAAACTTAGCGCTAATAGCTCGCGAGGTCTTCGGATCCTTACCTTCGAGGTGGGGGCTTAACCCTGAGGTTCCTTCGCGGAACCCTCTCGAAATCCTCGGACTCAGAATCCGAGTCCGTACTATCACCGGACAGGGCTACCTGTGTCCGGCGCATCTTCTTCTGGGCAGGAGGATCTACGTCCTCCGGAGCGTCCGATGACGCCGCCCTTTTTCCGGCAAGGGGGGAATTGCCTCCCTCCTCACCCTCATGCTCCTCCTCTTGATTCGAGGAGGCGTGGGTCTCTTCGGACACAGCTTCTGGCTGGTCCCTGTTGCGCAGGCCTGTTCGGCCTGACTTCTTCTTCTCCTTCTTCTCTGGCGCCTTGTAAGGCGCCACGACGAGCATCTCCAACAGTAGCGGAGACTTGGGATCTTCGGGCTGTGGAGCCGGACACTTGATGCCCGTGGCTTTGCTCAACCATTCCTGTGAAAGGTGATCGGAAAATGCTTAGACTATCTTTAGGAAGATAGAACCGGTGAAATGAAACTATGCTATACCTCGGGTGGGGGCTTGATGGCGCTCAAGCCCTTGTCCTCCTTCTTGCCCGGCCAGTTCTCCTGCGCCTTGAACAGCGCCTTCCATAGCTTTTCCCGCGTGGTGCGGAAGAGTTGACGAACTGTAGGATCGTTGTTAGTCCGGTAATCCCACATAGGAGAACTCCGGCGCTGGCAGGGGAGGATGCGCCGCCGAAGCATAACCTGGACCACATTGGTCAGGCCGACTCCCTCCCTGATTAGGGAGGCGATGCCCCTCTGCAGGTCCTCCACCTCTGTGTCCGACCCCCAGTCAAGGCTCTTTCGGACCCATGAGGTCAATCTGGTCGGAGGGCCTGATCTGAATTCGGCAGGAACAGTTCCGCCCTCCTCCCTTGGCTCGGTGATGTAAAACCACTCTTTTTGCCAGGTCTTGATGGTGTCGATGAAGGTGCCGGATGGCCACATTGCACGCGGAAGCTTGCCGATGACTGCCCCGCCGCAATCCGCATGTGCACCGGCGACACACTTCGGCTTGATGTTAAAGATCTTGAGCCACAATTCGAAGTGTGGCTCGACTCGCAGGAACGCCTCGCAGACGATGATGAAGGCCGATATATGCATAAAAGAGTTCGGCGGGAGGTCGTGGAAGTCAAGGCCATAGAAGAACATGAGGCCCCTCACGAAGGGGTGAAGCGGGAAGCTTAACCCTCTGATGAAGTGAGGGATGAAGACCACCCTCTCACCTGGTTTGGGGGTGGGGATCACCTGACCCTCCTCTGCGGCGCGGTGGAAGACGTTAGCGGGGAGGTATCCGGCCTCCTTGAGGTCTCGGATGTCCTGGTCGGTGACTGAGGAAGCCTCCCACTTGCCGCTAGAACCTGAGCCGGCCATGGTTGTGCTCAGAGGAGGAGTGGATTGGGAAACCTAGATCTGGGCTCTGGAAGCTCGGGGGAAGGGGGAAGCGGGGATGCGAATGCGAGATGCGGATAAGCCTTGGGGTTTTCTTCCCCTTTTATTAAAGCTTGCTGCCGGTTAGCCTCCCTTCACGGCGCCGTGAATCTCTCTGCTTCCCAAGGCATGCGTGCCGTTACACGCGCGTGATCAAACATATCCCGTGTAAAATGGGGCACGATATGTGCATTGATGGATCGTGCTAGTGGAAACGGCCTCGAACCACGAAGCAGGTCTTTTCGACTGGTTCAATGGTCGTGGTGGGCCGTGGCTTTTCATCTGAAAAGTTGTCAGAGAACACTATTGGCTCTCTGACGTTTGGCCTTCAAAGGCCGAGCTACTCATGGTATACGGACGATCTATGATCGGAAAGATTACACGTCGACGGAGGCCGAGCTATATCCCGACCGATTACTGTTTGGAGAAAGGAACTCACCTCGCAAGCCGAAGACTCTGATCACTCAAAGCAGCTGGAGCTTGGACCCTTGGCGTTGGAGGCTAGTTCGGGGGCTACTGAGGGAGTCCTGGTTTAAGGGGTCCTCGGGAGGTCGACCTATTACATATGGGCCGGACTATATGGGCCACTTGCCGAATATTGGAAGGATTGAAGATCTCGTCTCCAAGGAGGAAGCTTCGAGAATCGTGGCTTGCCTTCCATGTTTGGAGTAGTGAATAGGCATGTTTATCCCTTCGACGTGTAACCGACCATGTGTAAACCCTAGGGACCCCTGGCGTCTATATAAGCCGGAGGGTTTTAGGTGGTAGAACAAGAGAACTCATCTAGGGTTTAGTTACTTGATCTCGAGGTAGATCAGCTCTGTAATCCCCATACAATCAATATAATCAAGCAGGGCGTAGGGTATTACCTCCATAGGAGGGCCCGAACCTGGGTAAAACCTTGCCCCCTTTGTCTCCTGTTACCATCGATCCAAGTCTCACAGTTCGGGACCCCCTACCCGAGATCTGCCGGTTTTGACACCGACAGCGGTCCTTGTAGAAGGTTAAATAGCAACTTGTATATCACCTTTGTGGTTTTGCATAGGTAAGAATCGTTCTTGCTAGATACCCATAGCAGCCATGTAAAACATGCAACAACAAATTAGAGGACGCCTAACTTGTTTTGCAGGGTATATTGTGATATGATATGGCCAAAGACATGATCATATATATTTGATGTATGAGATGATCATGTTTTGTAATAGTTTATATCAACTTGCATGTTGATACGGCAACCGGCAGGAGCCATAGGGTTGTCTTTAATTATTATGTGGCATGCGTGTCACTCATTAAGCGCTATGTAATGTATTACTTTATCGCTAAGCGGTAGCAATAGTAGTAGAAGCATGGTTGGCGCGACAACCCCGATGGCAACACGTTGATGGAGATCAAGATGATGGAGATCTTGGTGTCATGCCGGTGACGGTGGAGATCATGCCGGTGCTTTGGAGATGGAGATCAAAAGCACAAGTTCATGGCCTATCATGTCACTTAAGATTTGCATGTGATGTTAATCTTTTTATGCATCTTATTATCCTTAGGACGACAGTAGCATTATAAGGTGATCCCTCACTAAAATTTCAAGATAAAATTGTGTTCTCCCCGAGTGTGCACCATTGCAAAAGTTCGTCGTTTTGAGACACCACGTGATCGGGTGTGATAGACTCTACGTTCGCATACAACGGGTGCAAGCCAGTGTTGCACATGCGGAACACTCGAGTTAAACTTGACGAGCCTAGAATGTACAGACATGGCCTCGGAACACAAGAGACCGAAAGGTCGAACATGAGTCATATAGTAGATATGATCAACATGAAGATGTTCACCATTGAAACCACCTCATCTCACGTGATGATCGGACTTGGGTTGGTGAATTTGGATCATGTAGCACTCGGATGACCGGAGGGATGTCAATTTGAGTGGGAGTTTTTAAGTAATATGATTAACTAAACTCATAATCTTGAACAATAGTCTAAGTTGTCTTTGCAAATTTTATGTTGTAGATCAATGGCTCGCGCAGTAGTTCCCCTGAATTTCAATGCGTTCCTATAGAAAGCTAAGCTGAAAGATGATGGAAGTAACTTTGTAGACTGGGCCCGTAATCTGAGGATTATCCTCACGGCTTCCCAAAAGGCTTATGTCCTTGATGCACCGCTCGGTGAACCACCCGCTCCAGTGTCGTCTGCACACGTTGTGAACGCCTGGCAGTCGCGTTCGGATGATTACTCAATAGTTCAGTGTGCTATGTTGTATGGCTTAGAGCCGGGACTTCAAAGGCGTTTTGAACGTCATGGAGCATATGAGATGTTCCAGGAGTTAAAGTTTATCTTTGAAAAGAATGCCCGGATTGAGAGGTATGAGACCTCCAATAAGTTCTATTCTTGCAAGATGGAGGAGAACGGGTCTGTCAATGAACACATACTCAGAATGTCTGGGTATTCCAACCGTCTGACTGAGTTGGAAATTGCTCTCCCACCAGAGGCGATCACTGACAGAGTTCTTCAATCACTTCCACCTAGCTACAAGAGCTTTGTGTTGAACTATAACATGCAAGGGATGAACAAGTCAGTCGCCGAGCTGTTTGCGATGCTGAAAGTCGCTGAGTCTAAAATCCAGAAGGAGCATCAAGTGTTGATGGTCAATAAAACCACTAGTTTCAAGAAGAATGGCAAGGGCAAGAAGGGTAACTCCAAGAAGAGTGACAAGGCAGTTGCCCCTACCGTGAAGAAACCCAAGGCTGGACCCAAGCCAGAAACTGAGTGCTTTCATTGCAAGGGTACTGGCCACTGGAAGCGGAATTGCCCCAAGTATCTGGCCGACAAGAAGGCGGCCAACACCAAACAAGGTATATATGATATACATGTTATTGATCTGTACCTTACCAACTCTCGTTGTAGTGCCTGGGTATTTGATACCGGTTCGGTTGCTCACATTTGCAACTCAAAACAGGAACTGCAGAATAGACGGAGGCTGGCAAAGGACGAAGTGACGATGCGCGTGGGAAATGGTTCCAAGGTTGATGTGATCGCCGTCGACACGCTCGCTCTTCGATTACCATCGGGATTAGTGATGAACCTGAATAATTGTTATTTAGTGCATGTGTTAAGCTTGAACATTATATCTGGATCTTGTTTATTGCGAGATGGATACTCATTTAAATCAGAGAATAATGGTTGTTCTATTTATATGAGTAATATATTTTATGGTCATGCACCCATTGTGAGGGGTTTGTTCTTGTGGCACTGCCGCTTAGGTCATATTGGTGTAAAACGCATGAAGAAACTCCATGCTGATGGACTTTTGGAGTCAGTTGATTTTGAATCACTTGACACATGTGAACCATGCCTCATGGGCAAGATGACTAAGACCCCGTTCTCTGGAACAATGGAACGGGCAAGTGACTTGTTGGAAATCATACATACTGATGTGTGCGGTCCGATGAGCATTGAGGCACGCGGTGGATATCGTTATTTTCTCACCTTCACCGATGACTTAAGTAGATATGGGTATATTTACTTAATGAAGCATAAGTCTGAAACGTTTGAAAAGTTCAAGCAATTTCAGAGTGAAGTTGAGAATCATCGTAACAAGAAGATTAAATTCCTACGATCTGATCGAGGAGGAGAATATCTGAGTTATGAGTTTGGCAATCACTTAAGACAATGTGGAATTGTTTCATAGTTGACGCCACCTGGAACACCACAGCGTAATGGTGTGTCCGAACGTCGTAATCGAACCTTATTGGATATGGTGCGGTCTATGATGTCTCTTGCCGATTTGCCACTATCGTTTTGGGGTTATGCATTAGAGACAGCTGCATTCACTTTCAATAGGGCACCATCTAAATCCGTTGAGACGACGCCGTATGAACTGTGGTTTGGCAAGAAACCAAAGTTGTCGTTTCTTAAAGTGTGGGGATGCGATGCTGATGTCAAAAAGCTTCAGCCTGAAAAGCTGGAACCCAAAGCGGAGAAATGCGTCTTCATAGGATACCCAAAAGAGACGGTTGGGTACACCTTCTATCTCAGATCCGAAGGCAAAGTGTTTGTCGCTAAGAACGGGTCATTTCTCGAGAAAGTGTTTCTCTCGAAAGAATTGAGTAGGAGGAAGATAGAACTTGATGAGGTTGTTGAACCTTCACTTCAACCAGAGAGTAGCGCAACACAGAAAGATGTTTCTGTGAAGCCTACATTAATTGAAGAGGAAGCTAATGATAGTGATCATGAAGCTTCGGATCAAGTTACTGTCAAACCTCGTAGGTCGACAAGGGCACGTACTGCTCCTGAATGGTACGGTAACCCTGTCTTAGAGGTCATGTTGTTGGACAACGATGAACCTACGAGCTATGGAGAAGCGATGGTGGACCCGGATTCCAACAAATGGTTAGAGGCCATGAAATCCGAGATAGGATCCATGTATGAAAACAAAGTGTGGACTTTAGAAGTATTACCTGAAGGGCGAAAGGCCATTCAGAATAAATGGATCTTTAAGAGGAAGACGGACGCGGACGGTAATGTCACCGTCTATAAAGCTCAACTTCTGGCAAAGAGTTTTTCACAAGTTCAAGGAATTGACTACGATGAGACTTTCTCTCCCGTAGTGATGCTTAAGTCCGTCAGAATCATGTTAGCAATAGCTGCATTTTTCGATTATGAAATTTGGTAGATGGATGTCAAAACAGTGTTCCTCAACGGTTTCCTTGAGGAAGAGTTGTATATGATGCAACCAGAAGGTTTTGTCGATCCAGAGAATGCTGACAAAGTTTGCAAGCTCCAGCGATCCATTTATGGACTCGTGCAGGCATCTCGGAGTTGTAATAAGCGCTTTGATGAGGTGATCAAAGCATTTGGGTTTATACAAGTTTACGAAGAAGCTTGTATTTACAAGAAAGTGAGTGGGAGCTCTATAGTGTTTCTAATATTATATGTGGATGACATATTGCTGATTGGAAACAATATAGAATTTTTGGAAAGCGTAAAGGAATATTTGAACAAGAGTTTTTCAATGAAGGACCTAGGAGAAGCTGCTTTCATATTAGGCATAAAGATCTATAGAGATAGATCAAGACGCTTAATAGGACTTTCACAGAGCACATACCTTGATGAAGTTTTGAAGAAGTTCAAAATGGATCAGTCCAAGAAAGGGTTCTTGCTTGTGTTACAAGGTGTGAAGTTGAGTAAGACTCAATGCCCAGTGACTGTAGAGGATAGAGAAAAGATGAGTGTCATCCCCTATGCTTCTGCAATAGGCTCTATCATGTATGCAATGTTGTGCACAAGACCAGACGTCAGCCTTGCCATAAGTATGGCCGGAAGGTTTCAAAGTAATCCAAGAGTGGATCAATGGACGGCGGTCAAGAATATCTTAAAGTACCTGAAAAGGACTAAGGAAATGTTTCTTGTTTATGGAGGTGATCAAGAGCTCGTCGTAAAGGGTTACGTCGATGCAAGCTTTGACACTGATCCGGATGACTCTAAGTCTCAAACCGGATACGTATTTCTTCTCAATGGAGGAGCGGTAAGCTGGTGCAGTTCCAAGCAAAGCGTGGTAGCTGATTCTACATGCGAGGCGGAGTACATAGATGCCTCGGAGGCGGCGAAGGAAGATGTCTGGATGAAGCACTTCATGACGGATCTTGGAGTTGTGCCCAGTGCACTGAACCCAGACTCTGTTCTGTGACAACACTGGTGCCATTGCTCTAGCCAAGGAACCAAGGTTTCACAAGAGGACCAGACACATAAAGTGATGCTTCAATTCCATCCGCGATTACATCGATGGAGGAGACATAAGTATTTGCAAAGTACACATGGATCTGAATATTGAAGATCCGTTGACTAAGCCTCTTCCACGAGGGAAACATGATCAACACCAGAACTGTATGCGTGTTAGATTCATTACAATGTAAAATCACATAATGATGTGAGCTAGATTATTGACTCTAGTGCAAGTGGGAGACTGTTGGAAATATACCCTAGAGGCAATAATAAAATGGTTATTATTATATTTCCTTGTTCATGATAAATGTTTATTATCCATGCTATAATTGTATTGATTGGAAACTCAAATACATGTGTGGGTACGTAGACAACAATGTGTCCCTAGTAAGCCTCTAATGGACTAGCTCGTTGACCAAAGATGGTTGTGGTTTCCTGGCCATGGACAAGAGTTGTCATTTGATGATGGGATCACATCATTAGGAGAATGATGTGATGGACAAGACCCAAACTATGAACGTAGCATATGATCGTGTCAGTTTATTGCTATTGTTTTCTGCATGTCAAGTATGTGTTCCTATGACCATGAGATCGTGTAACTCACTGACATCGGAGGAATACCTTGTGTGTATCAAATGTCGAGTTAAATACACTCACGGTACCTGTACTCTCCGTATAAACTCACTTTGGTCACTGTATTCCGTCAACCGCAAATTACGGTCATTATGTTAACGTTCGCTGCTCATCATACGGTCACTCGCGTCAAACACGGCCGTATTTGGACAGCTGGCATACGCTGACCGCTTTGGCCGGACATGTGCGACGTGATTTTTGCATTTAGGTCCCTCTATCTACCAGCACATCGGCCGCATTGCTTCGTTCCACTTTTTCTTCACGGAGAGAAAAGAGAAAAGGGTATCTACCAGCACATCGGCCGCGTCGCTTCGTTCCACTTCTTCTGCACGGAGAGAAAAGAGAAAAGGGGGAGCGGAGAGAGCGGAGGCGATCGCGGTCGCGTTGCTTGTCCGCTAGGGTTTCCCGTCGCGACGGCTACCATGACCGGCGGAGGTGGTCCGTCGGCCAGAGCGAAAGACGCCGCCGACTCGCTGGATGCTGGAGGAAGCAGCAGCGAGCAGAAGCCCTTCCTCCGTCGACCCGATCATGCGCGGACGCCGGCATACGGTGAGCAATCTCGAATCTTTCGTACTGTTCATCACTTCGCAACTCTTTGCCGTGATTTGTAGGAGTCTCAATTTGTAGTGCGTCGAATCTGTCGATTTTGCTCTGTTAGGGAATAAAGAGAGATTTTGCTCTGTTGCTCTGAAATAAAAGAGGGTTTTTGCTCTGTTTTTTGATTTTGCAGAGGAATACAACTATGATTACCCATGCAGTCTTGGTATAAATCATGGTGGTTTTTTCGTTGGTCAAGGTAGCTACAGGAGTTACTGCAATGGAAAGACTGCTTGGTATGATTATGTGCCGTCTGCGAAATTGAACATGTCTGAATTGGAAAGAATAGTTGAAGATTTAGGCTATGAGATGGCAGGCAGATTGGATGTGTATTGGTGTTTGCCAGGGTTGCAAATTAGCACTGGTGGTCTTAGGAAAATGAACTCTCAGGATGCTTGTGACAATATCAGTGCTTGTGTGGTTTTTGGACACAAGGAAATTCAGTTATACCTTGACCATGATCAGAGTTACAGGAGCATTGATTGGGATGATGTTGTGGTCTTTTCTGTTAATGATTTACCTCCTGTGATCAGTCCTAGGAAAGTAAAAGAGGAGAAATTTGTAGAGAGAATGGCTGAGCAGAATATGACAGAGGAGCAAGGTGATGATAATGCAGAGGAGGCTGGGAACATGGAAGATGGGCAAGGTGATGAGCAGCAATTCAACGAGGAAGAAATGGAACAGTATATGGCAGATGCTGAGGAAGATGATGTGGAAGCTGATGTTGAAGAGGAAGAGGAGGAAGATGTTGATGAAGAGGATGAGGAAGCTATTGTGCAAGAGGAGGAACAAGAGGAAGATGCCCAGTCAGCTGTAGATGATGGGAGTATTTCTCATGCTGCAAGAGGAGGTAGTGATTCAGACAATGAGGATGGCTTTGTGGACAGTGATTATGCTATATCTGATGGAGATGTAGATCTTGTGGAAGATCAAATTGAAGAAGTGGTAGTAGATATGAAAGGAAAGAAAGTTGCTGACACTGAACTTTCTTCTGATGAGGAAAATCTTCAGATGCCAGATTCAGATGAAGATGAGTTGAAACACAACTTCAAGACATTCAGGCCAGAGGATATGCATAACCCTGTGTTCAAAGTTGGACAGCTCTTCCAGTCACCAGAGATGTTAAGGAAAGCAATTAGAGAATACAGCTACAAGAACAGAGTTGATATCTCAATGCCAATAAATGATAGGAAAAGAATTTCTGCCAGGTGTCAGGAAGGATGTACATGGTACTTATGGGCATCTCATGACAGCAGGACCAAGTGCATGATGATCAAGAGGATGACCAATGAGCACACTTGCTGCAAGAAGTGGAAAGTCAAAGCTTTTACCTCAAGGTTTCTATCAGAGAAGTATGTTGAGCACTTCAGGGCTGATGATCACATGAATATGAGGAACTTCAGCAGGATTGTCCAAAAATATTGGAACATGACACCCAGCAGAAGCAAATTGCAGAGAGCCAGGAGATTAGCAATGAATGTTATACATGGAGATGAAGAAGAGCAATATAATCTGCTATGGGACTATGCCAATGAAGTTAGGAGAAGTAATCCTGGTAGCACTTTCTATGTCTCACTTGACAATGAAGAGAGATTTAAAAGGTGTTATTTCAGCCTTGATGCCTGCAAAAGAGGCTTTTTGGAGGGGTGTAGACCTGTCATTTGTCTTGATGGCTGCCATATCAAGACCAGGTATGGTGGTGTACTGCTAAGTGCCATTGGCATGGACCCTAATGATTGTATTTTTCCTTTGGCATTTGCTTATGTTGAAGTGGAAGATACCCACACCTGGACTTGGTTTCTTAGAGCTGTCAAGCAGGATCTTGCAATTTTAAACACTGAGCCCTGGACAATTATGTCAGATAGACAGAAGGTAAATCCTGTTACTATTCAGTTTCAGTATATTTTCAAGTACTATTCGTTTACTATGCAATGCACTTTCAATTAGTATGCAATGCAGTTTCAGTTAATGTTTACTTCAAATCTGCCTGCAGGGACTGATCAATGCTATGGAAGCCTTGTTTCCTCTCTCAAACCATAGGTTTTGTGTGAGGCACTTGTGGCAGAATTTCACAAGAGCTGGTCATAGAGGTGATGTGTTAAAAAATCAGTTGTGGAAATGTGCCATAAGCACAACTGTCACTGCTTGGGAAGAGAGCATGCAGGAGATGAAGGCTCTCAGCAAAAGAGCATATGATTGGCTATATGATCTAGATCCCAACACTTGGGTGAGAGCTTTTCAACCAGACTTTGTCAAATGTGACATTCTACTGAATAACAACTGTGAGGTCTTTAATAAGTAAGTGAGCAATACCAAAATTTACATTTCAAACAGATGCACAACTCATGTTTGTTACTGAGCTCACTGTGTATATTTATGCATGCAGGTACATTCTAGAAGCAAGAGAGTTGCCAGGCCTCTCTATGATTGACAGGATTAAGGGACAACTAACCAGCAGGATGGTCACAAAGAGTGAAGAGATGCTGAGTTGGACTGCTCCAATCTGCCCAAAGATTAAGAAAAGGTTGGACAAGAACACAGAATTAGCTAACACATGCTATGCTGAATTAGCTGGAGATGGCATATATTCTGTAGAGGACAGAGGATACACTTACATTGTGGAGATAAATGCTTGGAGCTGTAGTTGTAGAAGATGGAATTTAACTGGAATTCCATGTCCTCACTCAATAGCATGCTGCAGGAGAGAAAGAATATCACCAATTGAGCTGGTTCACAAGTGTTATTCCATTGAATTTTACCATAGGGCATACTCCCATTTTATTGTGCCTTGCAGAGATAGAAGAGAGTGGACAAAAATGAATGGATGTCCTATTGCACCACCTCTTTATGTCAAAAAAGTTGGAAACCCAGGCCATAATAGGAGGAGGGCTACTGAAGAAGTTGCAGATGGGAGAGGTGGAACTAGAATGACAAGGCATGGTGTAGTTATTCACTGTGGCCACTGCAAACTACCTTATGTCTTCATGTTCTGATCTTAAAGCTGGCATACCATCTTATGTTCCTCCCCCAAAGAAGCAAGTTAGGAGAAGGAGAAGGACATCACCAACTGCTGAGGAAGAACAAGATGCAGCAGCAAATGCTGAAGAGCAGCCAGAGTCAGCAGCTAATGCTGAAGAGGAGCAACAAGCAGAACAGACACAGGATGAGCCAGTCATAACACAGGTTTTCAAGCTCACCAGCTGCTTGTTGTTGTCATTTATTAGATGTGGTTCACCAGCTGCTTAACTTGTTTGTGCTTATGTTTGTAGGATTTTACTGACCAAGTTCCTCTCTCTGCTGTGTACAATCATGATATGCTCAATGAAATGATGTTGCAGGTACATTCCTGTTTTGTTCACTTCAACTACCTATGACAAATACTACTGCTCCTAGACATCTACTGCTCCTATACACTACTACTGTACATATTTTGCATCTACATTTCTGTTGCTAAATGACATTGTACACTTATGCAGAGACCTATGCCAAAAACATCTACTTCTACTCCTACACCATTGCCAGATAGCTCTTTTATTACTGCTGCTAGAGCTGCACTAGGTACAGGTAGAGTAAGCACCTCAACAGCAGCAGGGGACCTTGCTATGAAAGCTGCAGCTATGAGAATTGCAAAAGAAAAGCTTTTTGCAGCCCAAAGAGAGGCAACACTAGAGCAAAGGTATCAGTCCCATGAGATGCAAGCTGCTGCTGTGCTTGCCAAGAGAGAAGCAGAGAAGGCAAGGAAGGAAGCAGAGAAGACAAAGAAGAGAGAAGAAGCACTGGCAAAGAAAGAAGAAGAGAAGGCAAAGAAGAGAGCAGAAGCAGTAGGACAGAAAGAAGAAGAGAAGGCAAGGAAGAGAGCAGAAGCCCTGGCAAAGAAAGAAGAAGAGAAGGCAAGAAAAGCACAACAAATGGTAGCAGAGATAGAAGAAAGGAGGAAGGCTGCAATTGCTAGGAGAGAAGCTCATGAACAAGCAAAGCAGAGGGAGGCAGAGGAGAAGTTGGCGGCTGCACAAGCAAAAAAGCAGCAAGCAGCAGCAAAGAGGGCTGCTTCTACACGGGCAAGAAAGCAGGAGGCAGCAGCCAAGAAGCCCAAGAGGGTCAACATGTTTGATGAATTGAGATGAATGTTCATTGTCTACTTTAGTTTCTTAAGTATGGTGATCTGTAAAACTATGATCTTCATTTTGTTGCTGAACAAACTACTGATGATCTTCATTTTGATGCTCTGATGGAGCATGTAGTTGAGCTTCATTCTACTCTTACCAAATGTAGTATGAATCTCAACTTTGTAATGCTTCTGACCAAATGTAGTATGAATCTCAACTTGTGAATTTTGCAGTGTATATTTGTTGGTGTCCACTCTTGTGATAATAATGATGTGCAATTTGCAGTGTTATCTCTTGTTTTCGACTCTTGTGATAAAAAAGATTTTTTATCAGCCAAGAATACAATCTGCTGTGTCTAATGTTGCTTGTTTGTTTGTTGAATAAAATGATAAACAGAGGCATGGCGTTGTTAGGGTCCTGGAGGCATGCTGGTACATGATCCTTTTGCCAAATATGACTGCACTTTAGGATCCAGAAGATTACACCTCACCATTACATTGAGAAAAACAACTTTACTTCTTTAGGTCTACAAATTGTATTACTTTCAGATAAATAAAATTGACCATCCTAATGATGCCGATGGTACAATAATGAATATCTTTTGGACTGATGGACAAACTATCGTGGATTATTCTGTCTTGTGCCTGTACTTGTAGGTTGTTAAATCAACATATAGGCATGCATGCTTGTAGGTTGTATTCTCCACTGATGAAGAATCTTTTTTATCACAAGAGTCGAGAAAAACAGAATCACACTACAAACTGCACATCATTGTTATCACAAGAGTGGACAACAACAACTATACGCTGCAAAATTCACAAGGAGCTTCAAATATCAGGAGCTTTTTATTCACAGTGTACACCAAATTCAGTTATACAATAAAAAAGCTCCACAATGTGCTTCAACTATCCTATCTTGAGAAAATTCAGAAGAAAAATAAGAAAAGCATCAACTATCCTAAGCTACATGACTTGAGTTCCTGATTGTTTGGTAGGTCTAGTTGTGTGAAACAAATCTCACGGACATTTCTACAAGGCACTGAATCTTCATCGACAGAGGCATGCATAGCAACAGATTTTTGGTTCTTCTGTCTTCCTTTTGCCATCATGCTGATCATCTTCCTTTTGGTTCTTGTATGCTCTGTCAATGAATAAGAGAATAAGTTCAGCACAAGCATATTCAGCAGAATAAAGGATGCAGATGGACAGAGCACATAGTTATGTGTTGTGTTGCAACTAGCAGATGAGCCGTCATGCTCTGAACTTGAAGTTATTTGTCAAGATGCAGCTAGCAGGTCAATCTACAGCAGGCCACATCCGGTGGAGCCAAGCTGAGGAGGGTGGCCATGGAAGGAGAGTAACAAACTGGCGCGGGAGAAGCTTAGTCGTAGCCAAAGGGCGCGTGCAGCCTGCGTACTGTGCCGGCGGTGCCACGGGTGGAGGTGCCCAGGAGCAGCGCCGCTTGTACCGGACGAGCTCGCGCTGGACATTGCCTTCGTGGAGGAACTCGCGACGGAGGACGGGACAGAAAACGGCGGGGGAGGACGGGACAGAAAGCGGCGACGGAGGAGATATCCCGCGTGCCGGCGGCGATGCAGAGCGACGAGCAGGTCCACGGCGATGCGGGGGAGGACGGGACAGCTCGGGCACGACGAGCAGGTCCACGGCGACGACGGCGAGGCCGAGACGGCGGGAGCGGAGCGATTTGGCTAGGGATTTGGAGTGGGGGGATGGGGAACGAAAATTAGGGATTTGAAGGAGGGATTATGAAAGCTAGGGACCTAACTGCAAAAAGAAGCGCCAGCTATCCAAATACGGCCGTGTTTGACGCGAGTGACCGTATGATGAGCAGCGAACGTTAACATAATGACCGTAATTTGCGGTTGACGGAATACAGTGACCAAAGTGAGTTTATACGGAGAGTACAGGTACCGTGAGTGTATTTAACTCTCAAATGTCACAACGTAACTGGGTGACTATAAAGATGCTCTACATGTATCTCCGAAGGTGTCTGTTGAGTTGGCATGGATCAAGACTGGGATTTGTTACTCCGTGTGACGGAGAGGTATCTCAGGGCCCACTCGGTAATACAACATCACAATGAGCTTGCAAGCAAAGTGACTAAAGAGTTAGCCACGAGATGTTGTATTACGGAACGAGTAAATAGACTTGTCGGTAATGAGATTGAACTAGGTATGGAGATACTGATGATCGAATCTCGGGCAAGTAACATACCGATGAACAAAGGGAATAGCGTACGGGATTAACTGAATCCTTGACATAGAGGTTCAACCGATAAAGATCTTCGTAGAATATGTAGGAACCAATATGGGCATCCAGGTCCCGCTATTGGTTAATGACCGTAGAGGTGTCTCGGTCATGTCTACATAGTTCTCGAACCCGCAGGGTCTGCACACTTAACGTTCGGTGATGATTTGGTATTATTGAGTTATATATGTTGGTGACCAAAGGTTGTTTGGAGTCCCGGATGAGATCCCGGACGTCACGAGGAGTTCCAGAATGGTCCCGAGGTGAAGATTTATATACAGGAAAGTGGTATTCGTGTTCCGGAAAGGTTTCGGGTGTTTTCGGTATTGTACCGGGAGTGCCGAAAGGGTTCCGGGGGTCCACCGGGAGGGGCCCACCCATCCCGGAGGGCCACATGGGCCTAGGATGTGGCGCACCAACCCCTGGTGGGCTGGGCAGCCGAGCCAATGAGGGCCCATGCGCCCAAGAGGAAAAAGGTGGAGGGTGGGAAGAGTCCTTGTTGGAGTAGGACTCCTTCCCCGCGCCCCACCTCCGTGTTGGAGGTGGATTCCACCTCTTGGCCGGCGGCCAAGGCCCTAGGGGAAACCCTAGGGCGCCTCCTCCCACCCCTTCCTCCTATATATAGTGGAGGTTTGAGGGCAGCCCAATACCTGAAAAGCCACGTGCTGCCCTCTCCCCTCTAGATCGTCTTTCTCCCCTAGATTAGTTCGGTGGAGTTCGGCGAAGCCCTGCCGGATTAGTTCACCACCACCGCCACCATGCCGTTGTGCTGCCGGAGAACTCATCTACCTCTCCGCCCTCGTTTGCTGGATCAAGGAGGCACAGATCGTCATCGAGTTGTACGTGTGCTGAACGCGGAGGTGCCGTCCGTTCGGCGCTAGATCGTGATTGGATCGCGGGACGGCTTGCGATTTGGATCGCGAAGACGTTCGACTACATCAACTGCGTTTTATTAACGCTTCCCGCTTAGCGATCTACAAGGGTATGTGGATCCGATCTCTCCTCTCATAGATGCTCATCTCCTAGATTGATCTTGGTGAAGCGTAGTAAAATTTTTGTTTCCCATGAACCGTTCCCCAACAGCAATTACCCGTTCCTCTTCACGGAAAACCCAACGCAGATCACAAGTATCAGAGGCCGACGGATTGAAGAAGTTTTCAATTTCGGATCCGCAGATATAGATATATAAACACTATTCTGATCACGGGTTGAACTTCCTGAGTTACACAAACCTGAACTTCCCTCTGTAGGAACCCGACCTTCGGGCTATCTTCGCAACCGTGTCTTCCCGCGCGAATTTTTCTGGTCAGTCGTATTCTATGTGATGTAAGTGTAATCTGGGAACGGTTTTTAGCAACTAAATGCCCATTTTAAATAGGAATCTCGCTCGTTGGCGGATTTGCTCTCGGGGATGTGATGAACTTGCTTCTGCTGCAATTTTACTGCCTGAGTTGTTCGACCTGAACTTCCCCGAGTGCTAGGTTGAACTTCCGGCAAAGTACCCAAATGGGTCTAGCAATATACCGTTTGAAAGCTATGGACACCAGTATACCAGCCTTGGTTGAATTTTTAGCAAAATGTACACGGTTTAAGAGCAGTTTTGAAAACCGTTTTTCTTCATAAAAAAACGTGAATCGTATTTTCGATGCTATTTCTAAACCGTTCATCGGAATGAGTCAAATGAGATGGCATTGGATAGCTGCTGCAAATCCGCTCATTTCACATGTTGAACATTTTTCCAAATTCCCTACGGTTAAAGAGGATTTTAAAAAATGGCGGAATTTCTGAAACCGAACAGTCGGGTTCGTATTTCGGGGTTAGTTTCAAAACGGCTAGTCCTATCGACGCATATGATATGGCGTTGGAAAGCTTATGAAAATGTGCATCTTTCCATATAAAAATTTTGTTCTAACTATGAACAGTTCAAAAGTAATTTAGAAAATGGCTGAATCTGTACCGAGTGCGTATTTTCACGTTATTTTCTCAACGGTTCGTCGGAATGAGGCAAATGATATGGCGTTGGAAATCTTGAAGAAATACGAAACTTGTATATGTAGATTGTTTTTTCCAATTCTTTACGGTTTTAAGTCAATTTCGAAAATGGCTGAAAACGTATTTTGGCCGTAATTTCTAAAACAATTATCGGAATGGGGCAAATAATATACCGTTGAAAAGCTACGAAAAATGCGCAACTTTTTCATGTAGATGGGTTTCTCTAATTCCTAAACTTTTTCACGCAATTTCGAAAACGGCGAGATGATGCGTTCTGCCTTTTATCGCGAAACAGGGTCTTCGAAAATGCACCGCGTGAAGAACTTGAACTTCATCAGCACGTCTACCTGAACTTCACTCTGTTTCTTCACGCATTGTTTTTTGCTCGTAGCTCTCCATCCACTCACCGGAATTGAGGAAGTGATATACCGATGGAAAGCTGCTGTAAACACGCAACTTTTCCGTCTTGATCATTTTTTTCATACTCGCGACGGTTTAAAAGATTTCCATCTGAAATTCATTTAGCGTAGTAGTTGAACTTCCTGCTGGTTCCACGTTGAACTTCTGTCGCGTATTTTTGTTTGTAATTTCTCACCCATTTGTCTTTTAGCATACTCGCACTAGAGATCTCGAACTGCACCGGGAGGAGCACGTGAACTTCTTGCAACAAATCTTTTAGGCTTTTAGTTTTTTATTCATTTTATTCTCATCTGAAACGCATTCCGTGTAATAGTTGAACTTCCTGCTGTTTTCAGTTTGAACTTCTGTCACGTATTTGTGTTCGTAATTTCTCACCCGTTCATCGGAGTTGCGCAAATGATATACCGTGTTGATTACCTCTCTCACAAGAACTTTTGAACTTTCCTGTGTCGAGCACCTGAACTTCTAGCAACGAATTTTTTTATACTTTAACTTTTTATTCTATTTTCTCATATGAAAATACACACATTTTGGAGTACTTGAACTTCTGGTAGTTATGAATTTGAACTTCTCTCTGTTTCGTTTTAGTAACGAAAAAAATCTGAGCTAAAATTTTGAACCGTGCACGGAGGTGCACATGAACTTCTTGCAACAAATCTGAGTTTTTTATATACTTCGAACTTCTCTGTTTTTTTAACTTGAACTTCACTGTACGAGAAAAAAATCTTCTAACTATAACACTTTTTCTATTTATTCTGTTATTACGTGAACTATCCCCTCGCATGTTTTTTTTTTCATTTTTTTAATGAAATTCCCCTTTGTCTTTTTATTGCTCGACTTCATGTTTTATTTTTTTTGGGGGGGGAGGGGGGCAATTTGATGCTCTCAAGAAGATATCCCTTTCGTTTTTTATTTACCAACATAAAACCACGGACAAAAATGTTATGCTATCGTAGGCATTACAATGAACACCTGAAGAGCGTGTACATCTAAAGGGCACACATGCAGTAGCCCGTGATAGTGAGTAGCAGTAGTCCACTAGTAGTACTAGTAGCAGTAATTTGTACTGGAAAATACATCCAATCAAACACAAAATTGATCAAAGTAGCACCAGAAATCATGAAATTTTAAGAGAATAATTGAACAGAGCAGTTCAAGACAGCAAGAAACAATGGTTAGTGGCGGCTTTAAATACAACAAGAACCACATAGGCGGATGAATATACATGAGATATCTTCTTAACATGTTCAGTACATGGAGATCACAACATACATATATCTTTTAAGGCAAATAGCAGTTGGCGACATGTGGATGCATGCATGCCACGTTGGTAGCTACATACAGAGTCCAGTTGAAGCTGAAGTAGCTAACAAATTAGAACTTCAAACTAAAAAATGTTAGGAGAGAATTGCTGTCACAATAAGTCTCTCTTTAACGGATTCAATGGAAGTTGAACTGGATGGTGGGCAGCATGATCCGGGGTGCTGTGTTGGTGAACGGCAAGCGGCTGCGTCATTGAACGGCCGGTGGCTGCGTTGTTGAACTCACTGGCTACTCGCGGATGTGGAAGAGCTGGAGTTGGGCGTTGTGGAGGATGGCGCGGGTCCGCTCGTTGGCGGCATCGCGGACACACACGTCTTGGACTGTAAAATCAAAATAGATCAGAGGATGAAACAAGACAAGATTTTGTTCAGAGACAATTGAACACATAAAAACTAAATACTTAGAAATGGAAATCAAAGTTTCTGTAGGGAGTGTTCAACTTGAACTGCTCATCCAGCCAAACTGTTGCATCCTTTCTTCAGACAATTCCACATGGATGCATATACCAGCCCTACCTACGTAAATACATTTCATCCTTTTTTACTGAAGAAGAATATAAATGGACTGATGGAATTTAGTCCTTCTCAAAGAAATTGTCTTACTGAAGAAAAGGGAACATCATGTTCGGACTTAGAGAATGTATTTCCTGAAGAGATGTGGAAATGTCTTACACTAGATGTACCTAGCAACACCCAGACTTAATGTTCACCATGCATTCTAGCCGTCGGCCGCCATGGTGTCGTTGCCATTTTTTAATCGAACTTCTAGGAGAAGTCGACTCGACCTGCCATGTACCATCTACAACCACAGCAACATCAGCGACTACAAATGGAGGTGGGAACGAGAGAGACGAAGCTTAAGCTATCGTCGGCGCGCCGTGCTCGAGGACGAAGGAACTCACCAGAACAGCATCGCCTCCCATGCGTGAGCATCCGCTGGATCCAGTGGCCGGCGCTGAGATCCGTGGCCACTGACGGCGACTCGATGCAGTTGGTGGCCGGGGGAGAAGACGTGGGATCTGGTACCCATTTTTGCAGGCGGCTGTGAACGATGGAGCGAGGGGGCTGGGGATGCGGGCGTCACGGTGTTCGCCTCGGCCGTTCGAAGCTGGCGACGGGCCACGACGGCACACTGATGGTTGTGCCGTCGATGGTTGCGGGTGGCCGCAACTGCTGGAGAGAAGGCGATGTCGGGAGGCGCACCGGGGCTAGGGTGCGGCGGTGGGAGGCGCGCCGGAGCCAGTGGTGGTGGGAGGCGCGTCGGAGCCAGGGGCGGCGACGGAAGGCAGTCCGGTGGCACGCCGGACGTTGGGGCAACGGCGCCTGGAGGTAGGGGAAGCGGGGGGGGGGGGGGGGGGGGGTGGGGGGTGGGGCGGAGGTGCACTGGTGGCGGAGAGGCGAGGTCGGTCGTGGCGGCGGAGGTGCGCAGACGCCGGCGCGGGGAGGTCGGTCGCGGTGGCTGTGGTGCGCAGGCGGCGTCGCGGGGAGGTGGGTCGTGGCGCCGGTGGTTACAGAGAAATCTGGGGCGTGGGGAGATAAGGTTGTGGGTGCTTTCGGGGTGGATTTTTCTGTTTATATTTTTAGAGTTCAGGAGCATCCCGTCGGCGCCTATACAGGGCTGACTGTGATCCAAATAACTATTTTAATCCTGGGATTAGAATAGTGCTACTATATATATATAAACACTATTCTTGTATATGTATATATGTGTATATATGTTGACTTAGGAGCCAACAAAAAATTGCACGCACCTTGTGCAGCCAAGCATCTTGGACACCAAAAAAATTCAGACTTTTTTGAATTTTCTTGCTATTTTTTTCAAATTTATTGTTCACATGCGTACAGTTTTAATTTTTTCCTTTGGTACGAGCTCCTACAATGTCCAAATAGCACGAAAATTTGCACACACCTTACGCACCCGAATATCTTCGATCCCACAAAATTTCAGATTTTTTTTAGTTTGTTTGCTATTTTTTCGAATTTACTGTTCACCGGATTACTGTTCACCAGACGGTCAAAGCCCGTTGACCGGACGGAAATGGCACGGAAGGGTAATTCTATAAGTGTACTTGACGACAGAGGGGCAAATTTGAGCAGGCTTCGAATTAGGGGAAATCTGAGTAGTGGGCTCAAGTTAGGGACACAGATGTAAAAGACCCTATATATATACCGTGCTGTTATCGGTGACACCAATGCCAAAACTTTGGTGCCACCGAGTTTCTTAACTGCCAGAAGACAGAGAAACTCGGTAAAGCCGAGATTTTGATCTCGGTTGTACCGAGGTTCAAAAACCAGATCAACCCTTGTGCTTCGGTGAAACCGAGTTTGTGGAGTTGGTTACACCGAGTGGCACATGAGAGGTTTTGGAATATAGCTCTTGTCGAAACGGAACTCTGAGTGCTCCTCACACAGAGGGTCCGAAAAGTGCTTGCTCAAATTTTGTGATGAAGCATGAATAGAATTTGAGGTGAGAAAGCATAGATAGCTAGAGGAAGGTACTTAGGCATTCTTGTATATCCAATTGGTCAAAGAAAAGGTAAAGCCAAATAACAACAATTGGATATCCTCGAATGAGCAAAAATATGCATACCAACATGCTCACACAATAAGATGTCAAATGAAATATGGCAAACATGCAAAACCACTCTAGTATCTACCAAGCACTTTGGCGATGACGGAGCCATCTATATATGAGTATATTGACTTAGGAGCCAAGTAAGAATACTTGATCATAGGTCATACTCATCGTTTAAGGACAAGTGGGGTTACCACTTTCACATAAAGCTTTTAATGTGTTCAGATCTTAAGAGGTGCTTTGACTCAAGTCTTAGAGTAAAGCTCCCCCTTGATGTGACATCCCCCTAAGAGGGATAAACTAACCTTGGGTTTTGTCGTTGAAGACTTCATGTTGGTCTTGTAGTAGTGGATGCTCATAGTTGATGAAGATCATCTTGAGTTGGGAGCAATCCTTGTTGTTTTGTACTTTTCTCACATGCATGGGTTAGTCCCACACAAGGAACAAATACAAGGATATCTATGGACATGGAGTGAAACACATTTAGATGATGCCCATTGATTCTTTAATTACCTTGTCCCTTGCTTACCTACGAGGGATTTGTCACTCCTTGAACTATTGCATAAGGTTGGAGTTGATTGCATTAGTTCTTGCCAATGATGAATGTGAGTAAATTTTGTTGGCGGAGTCACCCCTTAAGAACTTCTCTAGTTCTTCTTCTTTGGGACCCACATCAATTTGATGGGGATCCTTGGAGTTGAAGTAGCACGTGTTGAAGTAGAGCTTGTAGTAGCCTTGGGAACCCACTTGACCATGGCTTGGGATTCGTCTTCAAATGTGTCAATCTCCTCTTGATGCTTGTCCTTGCCCTTGAGCTTGTGGTCTCGTGGTGGAAGGTTGATACGTCTCCGTCGTATCTACTTTTCCTAACGCTTTTGCTCTTGTTTTGGACTCTAATTTGCATGATTTGATTGAAACTAACCCAGACTGACGCTGTTTTCAGCAGAACTACCCTGGTGTTATTTTTGTGTAGAAATAAAAGTTCTCAGAACTGGACGAAACTTTTTGGAGATTTATTTTACAATAAATAAAAAATACTGGAGCCAAGAACCACCGGAGGGGGTGCCCTGGTTGGGCACGATACACCAGGGCGCGCCACCCCCTCCAGGCGCGCCCTGGTGGGTTGTGCCCACCTCGGGGCCCCACTGACCCTAATTCCAGCGCTATAAAATCCTATTTTCGGAGAAAAAATTAGAGAGAAAGTTTCATCGCGTTTTACGATACGGAGCCGCCGCCACCTCCTGTTCTTCATCGGGAGGCCAGATCCGGAGCCCGTTTGGGGCTCCGAAGAAGGGAATCTTCGGTCTTCGTCATCATCAACCCTTCTCCATCGCCAATTCCATGATGCTCCCCACCGGGAGTGAGTAGTTCCTTCATAGGCTTGCTGGTCGGTGAGGAGTTGGATGAGATTCATCATGTAATCGAGTTAGTTTTGTTAGGGCTTGATCCCTAGTATCCACTATGTTCTGAGATTGATGTTGCTATGACTTTGCCATGCTTAATGCTTGTCACTAGGGCCCGAGTGCCATGATTTCATATCTGAACCGTTTATGTTATCACCATTATATCTATGTTCTTGATCCGATCTTGCTAGTCATATGCACCTATTACGTGTTATGATCTGTAAACCCCGGAGTGACAATGGTCGGGATACTTTCCGATGATGACCGTAGTTTGAGGAGTCCATGTATTCACTATGTGTTAATGATTTGTTCTGGTTCTCTATTAAAAGGAGGCCTTAATATCCCTTAGTTTCCTTATGGACCCCGCTGCCACGGGAGGGTAGGACAAAAGATGTCATGCAAGCTCTTTTCCATAAGCACGTATGACTATTTACGGAATACATGCCTACATTACATTTATGAACTGGAGCTAATTCTGTGTCGCCCTAGGTTATGACTGTTACATGATGAATATTATCCAACGAGTTCACCGATCCAGTGCCTACGAGTTTCCCACATATTGTTCTTGCTGAGTTACTATTGCTACTGCTACTGTTACACTTGCTACGAAACTATTGCTATCACTGCTACGGTTACTGTTATTGTTGCTACTGCTATCAAAACTATCATACTACTGTGCTACTGATCACTCGGCTGTAGATATTTAATATCCGGGTGTGGTTGAATTGACAACACAACTGCTAATACTCGCAAATATTCTTTGGCTCCCCTTGTGTCGAATCTATAAATTTGGGTTGAATACTCTAACCTCGAAAACTGTTGCGATCCCCTATACTTGTGGGTTATCAAGACCTTTTTCTGGCACCGTTGCCGGCGAGCATAGCTATATTTGTTGAGTCACTTGGTATTTATATCAATTGATCACTATGAAGAATCTGAAGGATCCAAGAACCAAGATTTTTCCCTCTAAGACGAGGGGAGGTAAGGAATTGTCATCTAGCTCTGCACTTGATTCACCTTCGGTTGTGAGTAGACTTACAACACCACCACATGCTATTAATCCTGATATGTCGCAATTTATTGATGATGCTACTTCTGCTATGAATGATGCTTATGATGATGATGCTAGTACCATGCTTGATGATAATGTGCCATTAGGTGAATTTCTTGATGAACAAATTGCTAGAGCTAAAGAGAATGAAATTATTGAGACTGATGAGATTACTGAAACTGATGAAGTCTTTGAAACTGAGAACTATGAAACACCTATTAGACCTAGCTCTCCTAGATTTGAAATGCCTAAGATATCTGATGGTTATGTTCTGGATGAAGAAATAGCTAGAGAAATCCTTTCTTGTAAGTATAGAGATGATCTTAAGAAATTATTATGCAAGTATAAGGAAAAGACTTTGAATGCTAGAATGAAATGTGATCCTAAGTTTGCTACTTCACCTATCTTTGTTACCGATAAGGTTTATGAATTCTCTGCCGACCTAGAGTTAATTACTTTGGTTAAATCTGATCCTTTCCATGGCTATGAAACTAAAACTGTAGTGGCACATCTTACTAAGTTGAATGATATAGCCACCCTCTTTGCTCATGATGAGAAGATTCGCTACTACTATATTCTCATTAAAGGGTGATGCTAAGATATGGTACAATACTCTTGCTCCTGGTTGTGTGCGTAGTCCCCAGGATATGATTTACTACTTCTCTGAAAAATATTTTCCTGCTCATAAGAAACAAGCTGCCTTACAGGAAATATTTAACTTTGTGCAAATTGAAGAAGAGAGTCTCCCACAAGCTTGGGGGAGGCTTCTCCAATTGCTTAATGCTTTGCCTGATCACCCTCTTAAGAAAAATGAAATACTTGATATCTTCTATAATGGGCTAACTGGTGCTTCTAGGGACTTCCTAGATAGTTGTGCTGGTTGTGTTTTCAGGGAACGAACTATTTAACAAGCTGAGGAACTATTGAATAATATATTGAAGAATTATGATGATTGGACTCTCCCTGAACCACCACTTAAACCCACTCCGAAGAAGAGGGGTATCTTATTTCTCAGTCCCGAAGATATGCAAGAGGCAAAGAAATGTATGAAGGAAAAAGGTATTAAAGCCGAGGATGTTGAGAATTTACCACCTATTGAAGAAATACATGGCCTTGACGCACCACCACCTCCATAGGTGGTAGAGGTAAGTTATTTATTAAAGCTTGATGAAGGTGATATCCCTTACAATAAACATCCTAGTCAATGCTTATATGAGTTTGATAACTACATTATGAAACAAGATCACTTCAGTGCAAATGTTCTGAAACAATTGAAATATAATTCTGATATGATTGCTTGCTTGAGCGACTTATTATTTAGAATCAGTAATGATGTTAGAGGTGTAGGAAAACATGCCTCTATGGTTCAAATCCAGCTAGAACAAGTTGCTAAATCTCAAAAAGAATTGCTTGATGAAATGAATAGTAATATGAATGATTTTGCTGCTAGAGTAGTGACGTGGCTTGAGACTGCGTCAGTATTTCCCCAAAGAGGAAGGGATGATGCAGCACGGCGATGGTAAGTATATCCCTCAGTTATGAAACCAAGGTATCGAACCAGTAGGAGGATCACCACCACTACGTAAACAGCACCTGCACACAAAGAACAAATACTTGCAACCCGACGCGAAAGAGAGGTTGTCAATCTCTCTACGGTAAAAAGATAGATTAGGTAGTGATAGATTGGAGAGATAGATCTCTCAAGAACACAAAATAAAAAGGGCAAATAAAAAGTGCAGCAAGGTATTTTTGGGTTTTTGGAATAATAGATCTGAAAACAAAAGCGGCAAAAAGATAGATCGGAAAGCAATATGTTGGAAAAGTAGACCTGGGGGCCGTAGGTTTCACTAGTGGCTTCTCTCATGAGTATAGCACATGGTGGGTGAACAAATTACTGTTGGGCAATTGATAGAAGATCAAATAATCATGACGATATCCAAGGCGATGATCATTATATAGGCATCACGCCCAAGATAAGTAGACCGACTCCTGCCTGCATCTACTACTATTACTCCACACATCGACCGCTATCCAGCAGCATCTAGTGTATTAAGTTCATGGAAAAACAGAGTGATGCAATAAGAACAATGACATGATGTAGACAAGATCTATTCATGTAGGACTAGACCCCATCTTGTTATCCTTAATAGCAACGATACATGCGTGCCTCGCTGCCCCTTCTGTCACTGGGAGAGGACACCACAAGATCGAACCCATCACAAAGCACCTCTTCCCATGGCAAGAAAAATCGACCTAGTTGGCCTAACTAAACCAAAGATTGGAAGAAGAAATATGAGGCTATAAGTAATCATGCATATAAAAAGAAGACTCAAATAATATTCATGGATAGAAATTGATCATGAACTCAAAATTCATCGGATCCCAACAAACACACCGCAAAAGTTTACATCAAATAGATCTCCAAGAGACCATTGTATTGAGAATCAAAAGAGAGAGAGGAAGCCATCTAGCTACTGCCTACGGACCCGTAGGTCTATGGTGGACTACTCACGCATCATCGGAGAGGCACCAATGAGGATGATGAACCCCTCCGTATGGTGTTAGATTGGATCTCGCGGTTCTGGAACTTGCGGCAGCTGGATGTGTTTTTCGTCGACTCCTCTAGGGTTTCTGGAATAGTTGGGAATTTATAGGCGTCAGAGGCAGTGGAGAGGGGTCCCGAGGAGGGCACAACCCATCAGGGTCCGCCCTGGGCCCCTGGCATGCCCTGGTGGGTTGTGGTCTCCTCGACCCTCCCCTCTCGCACTTCTTTGGCCCACTGGATGTCTTCTGGCCCAAAAAATCTCCAAAAAGTTTCGTCGCGATTGGACTCCGTTTGGTACTGATATTCTGTGAAGTAAAAAACAAGCAAAAATAGCAACTGGCACTTTGGCACTATGTCAATAGTTTAGTCCCAAAAAATGATATAAAGTTGCTATAAAATTATTTTAAAACATCCAAGAATGATAATATAACAGCATGGAACAAGAAAAAATTATAGATACGTTGGAGACGTATCAAGTAGTTACTAGAGGAGGTATAATGACCCAAGAACCTCTTTATCCTAAAGGTCATCCTAAAAAAATTGAACAAGACTCTCAAAGAATTAATGTTGATGCACCTAGTCCTTCTAAAAAGAAAAAGAAAAAGAAAAATGATAGGACTTTGCATACCTCTAGTGAACCTGAGATACAAAAACCTCCTAAAGATAATGATGTCTCTATTTCTGATGCTGAAACTCAATCTGGTAATGAACATTCACCTAGTGATAATGAAAATGATAATGATGATGTTCATGAAGATGCTCAACCAAACAATGATAAAGAACTAGATAATTGTTGAAATAGAGCATGTTGTTGATCTTGATAACCCACAACCTAAAAATAAACGATATGATAAAGGAGACTTTGTGGCTAGAAAACATGGTAAAGAAAGAGAGCCATGGGTTCAGAAACACATGCCCTTTCCACCTAAACCATCTAAGAAAAAGGATGATGAAGAATTTGAACGCTTTGCTGAAATGATTAGGCTAGTCTTTTTGCGTACCCGCTTAACTGATATCTTAAAGATGGCCCCTTATGCAAAATACATGAAAGACATCATCACTAATAAAAGAAAGATGCCTAAAGCTGAAATCTCCACCATGCTTGCTAATTATTCTTTTAAGGATGGAGTACCTAGAAAACTTGGAGATCCGGGAATACCAACTATACCTTGCTCCATTAAAAGAAATTATGTCAAAACTGCTTTGTGTGATTTAGGAGCCGGTGTTAGTGTTATGCCTTTCTCCTTATATAAAAGACTTGATTTGAATAAACTCACACCTACTGAAATATCATTGCAAATGGCTGACAAATCAATTGCCATACCTATCGGTATTTGTGAGGATGTGCCCGTTGTTGTTGTTGCAAATGTTACTATCTTAACAAACTTTGTTATTCTTGAGATGCCCGAGGACGACAACATATCGATTATCCTTGGTAGACCCTTTTTGAACACTGCAGGGGCTGTTATTGATTGCAATAAAAGCAAAGTCACTTTTCATATCGATGGTAATGAGCATACGGTGCACTTTCCGAAGAAACAATTCCAAGTGAATGGTATAAATGTTATTGAAGAATCTCCGACACTCACTATTGGAAGTTTCCAATTACCTCTACCTACTACCAAAAAGAAATATGACATACTTATTGTTGGGGATATGCATATCCGCATTGAGGTAACTTAGTGTTTTACGAAAGTTCTTCGGTTTCATGCTAATCGGAAGTGGTTCTTAATAAGACTTGATCAACCTTATTAATGGATCATTTTTTAGAGGTATGAAGTTGATGAATCTAGTAGGCACAACCTTCTGCTCCCACCTTTTGTTTTCTATTTTTCTTAGTCAAATAAAATAAAATGCCATGTTTATCCTGTTTTCTGTTGTCTCCGTGCAATAAAAAAATGACCCAAAAATAAAAGTTCTCAGAATATCCTGAAAATTTGATACGGTTTTTTTCTGAATATTTCTGAATTTCTGGTGCAAATAACATCAGAGGGGGGTGCACCTGGTGACCACAAGACACCAGGGCGCGCCAGCAACCCGAGGCGCGCCCTGGTGGGTTGTGGCCCCCACGTGGGCCCCCTCACCTATCCCTTTAGCCCATGTCATCTCCTACCTCTGGAAAAAAATCGCCATAGCTCTCATTCCCGTGTTCTTGCTCTCAAACCCGCGGATTTCGATCTCTTTGCTCGTAGCTCCGTTTCCGAAACTGTTTTGGGGGATTGCTACTTGGTATGTGACTCCTCCATTGCTCCAATTAGTTTTTGATTTCGTGGGTTATTCTTAAAATAATTAGCTACTCTTGGTGCTGTGGTAGATGAGCTTGCATGTTGAATTCTTAGAGTTCTAAGTAGTTTGAATGCTTAATATGGCCTCTATGCATCCTTGGGAGTATTTGCTATCAATCTTACAAAGTTTTGTTGACAAAAATTTTGTAGCCTAAATTTTTTAGAATTTTAAATATAGGAATAAGATGGATTTCTTTAGGAAGTTTTCCTCCAAGAAGAATGCTAAAGGAGTCATTGGGGAATCATCGGACAATGACCTCCACACTCCGAGAAAGGCAGAGGTACGACCGTGTGAATGGCCGCATGATGCCTTCATGGAGGAGGCCGGGTTCCATCAAGAGTTTGCCCAATTCGTTGCAAATGTTGGGCTGACCGATTTCCTTGCAGCTAAGTGTGACCAACACCACATCCTTACAAATTCCTTTGTGCAAAGTTTTCATTTTCTGAGTAAGAATAACCCTCCTGAGGTGCAGTTTAAGTTGTATGCTGAAACTCACAAGATACCGCTCACTGACTTTTGTGACATATGCTTGATCCCTTCTGATGGGGAATTAAGAGAGCTTAGACCAGCGGAGTTTGAGGACTTTCTCCTCACTTTAACAGTGGGTGAAGATAGAGGCGTGTCAAAAGCCACTGCTACCAGTTTTTGCGGTTTCCTTCTGTGCATTACTTTGCTTTATTCATCGCGAAGTGTTTAACCGCTAGGGAGAAGGTTGGTGCACTCAGTGCCCCCGACTTTGCCATTTTATGCCGTGCACTGCACAATGATCACACCTTTAGCATGGGGGCTATTATTGCACGTCGCTTACACCTTAACAGGACTAAGGGCAAGATACATGGTGGTATTTATGCTACTCGTTTAGCGAGACACTTTAATGTTCAGATTCATCCACATGATTATCCCTTGTCCCAAGTTTATCTGGATCACAAGGCATTGCAGGATCACCAATTTATTGATGCAGCTGATTCTTTTCATAACATTTGCTACAACTTAGTATTCAGCGTTGAAACCTGTGATGTTATCTCGTTGCCTGCACCTGCTCTGTTTAATTCTATTGCCAGGAACGGATACAGGATCATGCTAGAGGACATTACAGCCTACCAGAACAACCTAGCAGCTGCTGAGGAGGAGCCCCAGGAGTGGGACGCTCAGGTGTCGTCTCCACCGCACTTCGACTTAGGACCAGATGGTTATTATGGATGTTGATTACCAAGCTAGGTCAAAAGCCTAAGCTTGGGGAAGTACGTATATTCACCGACATTATATTCATGTTTACACATTTCATTCCAGTTGTCGGTGTCCATACTTTTTCATTATACTATCCATGCTAGATTTATTTTCTTGCTTTCTTCTTGCGTGTTTTGAAAAACTTTGATAAAACCCAAAAATATTTCCTACTTCTTTTTTGTTTTCTTTCTAGGTTAATTTAATTGTAGTATCAAAAGAAAACCCAAAAAGGATTTCTCGTTTCTTATTTTACTTGTTGGGAGCTCACCCGTGTAAATTGTTTTTCTCGCTTTTGTTTTTCCCTCTTTAATTTGCTTTCTTCAAGAAAAACCAAAAACTCCAAAAATATTTCAGTGTGTTTCTCTGAAATTCTTTTCCTTTTATTTGAGTCGTACCAAGGAGAAGACCACGATGAAAATATTGAGTGGCTCTCATATGCATTATTGTTAATCTAACAAAGAGCCCATGTTACTTTGTGTTCTCCTCTTGAATAAAATGTTTGCAGATTCCAACTTAGTCCACGACACTCTTGCACTATTATTATTTTCATATCATTCGGTCGTGCAAGTGAAAGGCAATAATGACAATATTTGACAAAGTGACTGTGGCAGAGAGAAGCGGGTATGAACTCAACTTGTTTTTGTTTTTGTAAATATGTTTAACCTAGTATCCATGATTTAGCATATTATGATCAAACATGTTTGCAATGACAATTAGAGATTATAGTTGCTCATGCCAGGCTTAAGTAGCTAGGAGTGGATAATGACTTATCTTGGATGTCAACATACATTAAAATGATTGTGATGTGGTATGATGACATGGTATCCTCCTCTGAATGTTTCAAGTGGCTTGACTTGGCACATGTTCACGCGTGTAGTTGAATCAAAACCAACATAGCCTTCACGATATTTATATTCATGCTGTCCATATCCTACTCATGCTAGTATTCAATGTATATTATTCATAATGCATGTTCATGACCGTTTTCGCTCTCTAGCTGGCCGCTTCTCAACCTATTTACTAGCCTTCACCTGTACTAAGCGGGAATACTGTGTGTGCATGAAAACCCTTAAACCAAAGTTATTCCAGATGAGTCCACTATATCTACCTATATGCGGTATTACCCTGCCGTCCCAAGTAAATTTGCATGTGCCACCTCTAGAAATTCAAATGAACATCTGTTTTGTGTGCCTGGACTGCTCATGGAGCGACTGGGGGCGGTCAGTATCTTCCATGTTAAGCGGGTTATTCTCATGATGAGTGTTTATTCAGTCGTCCTTGCATGAGAGGGCGGTAATAGGGATTCCCAGTCCCGAAATCAAAAAAGAATTGCAAATAATTAAACAAAACTCCCCCAGGAATGTTGTTGGTATGGACGGTACACGTGGATTCGACTAGCCGTGGAATATGTTTGTTGGTGGAGGGGGAGTAAACCTTTTTTCCGCTTGGGAACCGCCGCTAATGTGTTTAGCATGGAAGATATTGATAACTCTTGGTCGTAACGTTGACAGGAAGGGTGTACCTCCCAAAATTATATTTATCTCTGATTTAAGCTTTGAGCTCTGGCACCTCTGGAAATCCCTGCTTCCCTCTGCGAAGGGACTATCTATTTACTTTTATGTTGAGTCATCATCTTCTCAAATAAGCGCCAGATCTGAGAGCACTATTGTCATCCTCATGCATTGTGTATAGTTAATGTTGGGTGCAGCATGACTAGATCTTTTCTACCATGAATTACAATGTTTAGTCGTTGCTTGAACTTTGGAGGTGCTCTACATTTATGTTTTGCGGTCTCAGAAAGGGCTAGCGAGATACCACTGTTGTCATATTATATCATGATTGTCTTGACAAAGTGTTTGCATTTGAGATATTTTATTATTGCTCGCTAGTTGCTTATGTCATCGATATGAGTTAATATAATTTTTAAGAGTTATTGCTAACATGGTTAGTCATAATCTTTGCTGAAAACCTGGGTGCTACTTAAGCATATGTATGTAAACAAGAACAAAAGAGTTCGTAAAAGTTTTTCTTTATCACTTTTAGTTTGTCAACTGAATTGCCTGAGGACAAGCAATGGGTTAAGCTTGGGGGAGTTGATACGTCTCCGTCGTATCTACTTTTCCTAACGCTTTTGCTCTTGTTTTGGACTCTAATTTGCATGATTTGAATGAAACTAACTCGGACTGACGTTGTTTTCAGCAGAACTACCATGGTGTTGTTTTTGTGCAGACATAAAAGTTCTAGGAATTGGATGAAACTTTTTGGAGAATTATTTTACAATAAATAAAAAATAATGGAGCCAAGAACCACCACAGGGGGTGCCCTGGCTGGGCACGATACACCAGGGCGCGCCACCCCCTCCAGGCGCGCCTTGGTGGGTTGTGCCCACCTCGGGGCCCCACTGACCCTAATTCCAGCGCTATAAAATCCTATTTTCGGAGAAAAAAATCAGAGAGAAAGTTTCATCGCGTTTTATGATACGGAGCCACCGCCACCTCCTGTTCTTCATCGGGAGGCCAGATCCGGAGCCCGTTTGGGGCTCCGGAGAAGGGAATCTTCGGTCTTCATCATCATCAACCCTTCTCCATCGCCAATTTCATGACGCTCCCCACCGGGAGTGAGTAATTCCTTCGTAGGCTTGCTGGTTGGTGCGGAGTTGGATGAGATTCATCATGTAATCGAGTTAGTTTTGTTAGGGCTTGACCCCTAGTATCCACTATGTTCTGAGATTGATGTTGCTATGACTTTGCCATGCTTAATGCTTGTCACTAGGGCCCGAGTGCCATGATTTCAGATCTGAACCATTTATGTTATCACCATTATATATATGTTCTTGATCTGATCTTGCTAGTCATATGCACCTATTACGTGTTATGATCCGTAAACCCCGGAGTGACAGTAGTCGGGATACTTTCCGGTGATGACCGTAGTTTGAGGAGTCCATGTATTCACTATGTGTTAATGCTTTGTTTCGGTTCTCTATTAAAAGGAGGCCTTAATATCCCTTAGTTTCCTTATGGACCCCGCTGCCACGGGAGGGTAGGACAAAATATGTCATGCAAGTTCTTTTCCATAAGCACGTATGACTATTTACGGAATACATGCCTACATTACATTTATGAACTGGAGATAGTTCTGTGTCGCCCTAGGTTATGACTGTTACATGATGAATATTATCCAACGAGTTCACCGATCCAGTGCCTACGAGTTTTCCACATATTGTTCTTGCTGAGTTACTATTGCTACTGCTACTGTTACACTTGCTACAAAACTATTGTTATCACTGCTACCGTTACTGTTACTGTTGCTACTGCTATCAAAACTATCATACTACTGTGCTACTGATCACTCTGCTGCAGATATTTAATCTCCAGGTGTGGTTGAATTGACAACTCAACTGCTAATACTCGCAAATATTCTTTGGCTCCCCTTGTGTCGAATCTATAAATTTGGGTTGAATACTCTACCCTCGAAAACTGTTGTGATCCCCTATACTTGTGGGTTATCAAAGGTCATCTTGGTCTTTTCTTCCCTTGGGAAGAGTAGGATCATACTTCTCCCTTTGAGGAACGAACTTCGGCTTGGGGTATTGACCTTCTTCCCATTCAACTCCGTTGACGTTGAAGTAGCCAATGCCTTGGTTCTTCCGGTATCCTCCATGCTTGCGTACAATCTGCTCAAATTGCTTACTTCCGGCAAGACTCTTGTAGACACCTTTCTCTATAATCCCTTCCAATAAATCGTTTTCTTGCTCAAGTGTAACTTGGCTAAGAGAATCATTAGTGGAATTAATAGAGCTACTAGAGGCAACATCATTAGATTTGGCATTAGTGTTGTTACCACTAGATGAAGAACCTTTCTTGCCTTTGTTAGTAATTTGCTTAGATTTAACTTGTGGAACAAATGTAGACAATAGTAGTCATTTGGCAAGATAAGAAGAACTCTTCTTTCGAAGATCGTCATTGATAGCTTTAAGAAACTCATGTTCTTGCTCTAAATTTAGCTTCTCGAAGTGTAGCTTCTCATGAGTTCTTAGAAGCTCTCTATGATCTTCATGAGTAGATTCATGAACTAACTTAAGAGTATTTAGTTCTTTAGTTAGACACTCAATCTCCTTCTTATCATCACGTGACTTATCTTGACTATCATGATTATTATCAAGTTCATTTTGACTAATATCAATAGTTTTATCAAAGAGCAAGTCATCATCTCCTAGTAAATCATCCTCGTCACTATTGAAGTCAATGTATTCGGGGTGTGATACCTTGGGTCCTTTAGCATTAAGCAACTTCCACTTCCTTCATTTGGTGAATCAAATATGTCATAGGAGTTGGAGGTTACGAGAGCTAATCCGGCAACACCTGCATCTTGACTATAGTCAGAGTTGGAGTGATAGCGTCTCTCGGATTGGTTGTCAGAATCGGAGTCGGAAACCCATTCACCAACATGAGCTTGATGTCTTCTTCTTGTGTAGCTCTTGGCGTACTTGTCCTTCTTCTCTGAGTCCTTGCTTCTCCAGGAGGGTCTTCGTTCATAGCAATCTTCTCTACTCCTTCTCTCTTTACGAGGTGATTCATCTCTTGAGCTTCTCCTTCTAGGTGACTCTTCTTTTCTTTTGTGGGGGGTCGTGCACTCATTGGAGTAGTGTCCGGACCTTACACAATTGTAACAATTCCAGTCACGACTAGAGGAACACTGCTCTTCATATCTTGAGTTGGAGCTTCTCTCTTTGCCTCTACTCTTGTAGAACTTGTTGAATTTCTTGACCATGAGGCTTATCTCTTCATTTGTAACAAGGTTGTCACTTGAAATAGCGGGAGTGTCACTTGTAGCTTTGTATGCACCGCTTGACTTGGTGTGAAGTTCTTCTTTGTCCTCGAGTGACATTTCATGAGCAACAGTCCTTCTAATGACTTCCTTAGGCTTGAGATCTTTGTAGTTTGGCATCATTTGGTTTAGTGTGCACACAGTGTCGTACTTTCCATCCAAGGCTCTAAGGATCTTCTTGATGACGAATTTGTCGGTCATCTCTTCACTTCCTAAGCCGTTAATCTCATTAGTGATGAGAGCAAGCCTAGAGTACATTTCCGCGACTCCTTCACCATCCCTCATCTTGAACTTGTCAAGTTGACTTTGTAGCACATCCAACTTAGATTCTCTGATGGATTCACTACCTTCGTGCATATCAACCAAAGTATCCCAAATTTCCTTTGCATTCTCAAGACGGCTTATCTTGTTGAACTCTTCGGGGCATAAGCAGTTGAATAGAATGACGCATGCTTGAGTGTTGTATTGCAACATCTTCAATTCTTCCGCGGTCGCTTCACGATCCGGTTCCTTTCCATCACCAAAGAATTCACCTTGTAATCCAACACGAACAACAGCTCATGCAGCGGGGTTATGACAAAGAATATGCATTTTCATTTTATGCTTCCAACTAGCAAAGTTTGTACCATCAAAATATGGACCTCTACAATGATAATTTCCCTCACTAGACGCCATACTCTCCTAGGTTGTGAAACCAATGCAATGGAGACCAAAGCTCTGATACCACTTGTTGGATCCGAAGTATGTCTAGAGGGGGGTGATTATACTACTTGATCAAATAAAAATCTAGCATTTTCCCAATTTTAGATGTTGAAAAGTTTTAGCAATTGTAGTAAGTCAAGCCCACCCTACACATGCAAGTCTAAGAGTATAGCAGCGGAAAGTAAAGACATGCACATGAAAGTAGAGGGTAGGGATAGGAGAATCAAACGCAATTGATGTCACAAAGATTTTTCTCGTGGTTTCGATAGGTGGTGCTATCGTACGTCCACGCTCATGGAGACTTCAACCCACGGAGGGTAGCGGTCGCGAGAGTCCATGGAGGGCTCCACCCGTAAGGGTCCACAAAGTAGCAACCTCGTCTATTCCATCACGGCTTCCGTCCACGAAGGACTGGCCTCACTATGGGTAGATCTTCACGAAGTAGGCGATTTCCTTGCCCGTATAAACTTCTTGGTTCAACTCCACACACGAAGAAGGAGGCTCCCAAGCGACACCTAACCAATCTAGGAGACACCACTCTCCGAAAGGTAATAGATGTGGTAACAATGATGAACTCCTTGCTCTTGTGCTTCAAAAGATAGTCTCCTCAACACACAATCACTCTCTCATGGATTTGGCTTGGTAGAAAGGTTGATTGGGTGGAAAGCAACTTGGGGAGGCTAGAAATCAAGATTCATATGGTTGGAGTGGAGGATCTTGATCTCAACACATGAGTAGGTGTCTCTCTCTCAGAAAAATGGATGGGGAAAGTGTAGGTATGTTCTGAGTGCTTCCTTTACGAGTGAGAGGAGGTGGAGGGGTATATATAGGCATCTCCAAAAATCCAACTGTTACAACATTATTGCCCAACTCGGTGAAACCGAAGTAAAAACTCGGTTGCACCGACTAGTGCAAAATGTGGCAACTTTCGGCTTCTCAGTGAGACCGATATATAATTCTCGATGGTACCGATATGGGTGACCTAAGCAGTTTCCAAATCTCGGTGAGACCAATTTTCAAAACTCGGAAATTCCGATTCTTAAAAATAGGATACCAAAGAGTTGGTCACTGATTTTGGTTGCACCGAATGGAATGTTGGTGTCACCGAGACCTTAGGGTTTTCACTTAGGATCTGTCTAGGATAAAACTCGGTAGGGCCGAATCTGAAAACTTGGTGGCACCGGTTTTAGTGGTAGGGTTTAGACAGAGAGTTTGTGGGAGAATTTCAGGTGTATTTTTGGTGGCTAATCTCTAAGCACTTGAGCAACCAGATCATCATAGAAACCTCATCCCCTTTTAATAGTATTGGCTTTCCTATGGACTCAAAAGTGATTTCTCGCAAAATGTAAAATGTTGAGTCTTCAAGCTTGTTGCCAATAGATGTTCCTTGGATCTAGGGGATCTCCTCACAATCCTTTTGCCAATCCATTCATTGAACTTTCCTGAAATGTACTTGGTGAAAACATTAGTCCAATGAAATATATGTTGTTATTAATTACCAAAACCACCTAGGGAGAAGTTGTGCTTTCACACGTCCATAAGAAAATAGGTCAACTCCTGCCTGCACCTATTACTATTACTCCACCCATCGACCGCTATCCAGCATGCATCTAGAGTATTAAGTAAAACAGAGTAATGCTTGGAGAACAATGACATGATGTAGACAAAGAGAATTCAATCAATATGAATTAACCCAGTCGTTTTATCCTTAGTGTCAACAATACAAAGACGTATCTTGTCCCCTTCTGTCACTGGGATATAGAAACCCGTCAAATTGAACACACTACAACGCACCCCTCTCACTAAAGAAATATCAATCTAGTTGGCCAAACTATTTCAATAGATCAGAGATATTTACGAAGCTATAATAATCATGCAAATAAGAATCATAATAGAAATCAGAGAAGACTCAAATCTTTTTCATGAATAATCTAAACATAAACCCACAATTCATCGGATCCCAACAAACGTACCGCACAAAGTGATTACATCGAATAGATCACCGCGAAGATGCGGTGAACTTTGTATTGAAGATCAAGAGAGAGATAGATAGACATCTAGGTACTAACTACGGATCCGTAGGTCTGTAGGGAACTACTCACACATCACCATGGGAGCAGCAAGGTTGATGTAGAGGCCCTCCGTGATCGATCCCCCCTCCGGCAGGGCTCCAGATGGGCACACGGCGGAACAGAGACTTGTGGTGGCGGAAAAGGTGTTTTGGGAGGCTCTCTAGGGTTTTTGGGATTTACAAAGGCCAGAGAGGGGTGCCGGGAGACGCCCGAGGGGGCCACCACATAACAGGGCACGGCCACCCCCCCTGGGCGTGCCCTGTTGTGTGGTGGCTCTCTCGTGGAGCCTCTGGCCTCCTCCCGAAGCTTCCAGGTCTTCTTTTGGTCCAGAAAAAATCATAAAAAAGTTTTGGGGCAATCGGACTTCATTTGGTACTGTAAACCTAAAAAGTCAAAAACATGCAGAAAACAGCAACTGGCACTGGGCACTTGGTTAATAGGTTTGTTCTCAAAAATAATATGAATTGGTAAATAATCACCCAAAAATCATTCTAGAATGATAATATTATAGCATGGAACAATCAAAAATTATAGATACGTTGGAGACGTATCAGCATGCCCAAGCTTAATTCAAGCTCATCCTTGAGTAGGTAAATGACAAAAACAGAATTTTTGATGTGACATGCTACCCAACATGTAATCTATTGCAGGTATGATCACTGAGAAATGATGAATTAACAAACATCTACATAGTAATACTTATAAACATAAGCAACATAATCATCAAGTTTCAAAATATACGATCCTTAAAGAATGTGCACCCCCTATTCATTTTATCATATTAGAATAGCATGGCTCCTTCTTCACCACATAAATACAAATGTCAAGCACCATGGTGTCAAGTCAGGCAATTGTATCGTACTTATTAACACGCTTCAGTTTTTTATTACGTATGCAATATATGAGCGTGAACCATGGATATAGCATAAAGGTGGAATAGAATATGGTGGTAGGTTTCAAAGGGGTAAAAGTGGAGAAGAAGGTCTCGCATCAACTAGGCGTATCAACGGGCTATGGAGATGCCCATCAATAGATATAAATGCAAGAAGTAGGGATTGCCCTGCAACGAATGCACTAGAGCTATAAGTGTATGAAAGCTCAAATGAAGCTAAGTGGGTGTGCATCCAACTTGCTTGCTCATGAAGACCTCGGGCATTTGAGGGAGCCCGTCATCGGTATATACAAGCCAAGTTATATAATGAAAAATTCCCACAAGCATATGAAAGTGACAAAACAAGAGACTCTCTATATGAAGAACATGGTGCCACTTTGAGGCACAAGTGTGGAAAAGGAAGTAGTAGCACTGTCCCTGCTCTCTTTTCTCTCATTTTTTCCTTTTTCTTTTTATTTTTCTCTTTTTTTCCTTTTCTTTCTTTCTTTCTCTTTTTTTCTTTTTTTTATTTCTTTCCTTTTCTTTTAGTTTTCATCCGGAGTCTCATCCCGACTTGTGGGGGAGTCATTGTCTCCATCATCCTTTCCTCACTGAGACAGTGCCCTGATAATGATGATCATCACACTTTTATTTGCTTACAACTCAACATGAAAAATATAGTATGACTCTATATGAATGCCTCTGGCAGTGTACCAGGATGTGCAATGATCTAGCGTAGCAAAGGATATCAAAACGGACAAGCCATGGAAATATCATGCTAGCTATCTTACGATCATGCAAAGCAATATGACAATGAGTGTACTAGTCATATGATGTAACGGTGGAAGTTGCGTGGCAATATATCTCGGAATGGCTATAGAAATGCCATAATAGGTAGGTATGGTGGCTGTTTTGAGGAAGATATAATAAGGCTTATGTGCAACGGGGCGTATCATGTCATGGGGTTTGGATGCACCGGCGAAGGTTGCACCGATCCTCGAGGTGAGAATGGGAATGCACGGTACCGAAGAGGCTAGCAAATATGAGGTGGTGAGAGTGCGTACATCCATGGATTCAAATTAGTCATAAAGAACTCACATACTTATTGCAAGATTTTATTAGCTCTCTCGAAGCAAAGTACTACCCGCATGCCCCTAGGGAGGAGGTTGGGAGGAGTTAACCATCGTGCGCCTCCGACTTAAACAGCACTAGGATTTCAACAAGGAATAAGTATGCTCACGCATCATCGCCATTCTATAAAAAATATTTAGATGAACAACAAGTTAACACCCTCTAATTCACAATATTCTTACTAACCAATGATCATGCACTCATGTCCTTTCATATTACCACATCAATATCATTAACCCACAATTTCTCTTTTATGTGCTACATGTGGTTTTGATTATGCACTCATTGGATACCTATTATTTTTAGACTAGTCTTATAACCCATGCAAATTACCGTCACCGTTTGTTAACTCTCAAACAAATATAAGTGAAGAACGAGAGTGTAATTATTTCTATAAAATCTATACGCCACCGTGCTCTAAAAGATATAAGTGAAGTACTAGAGCAACTGCTAAGCTCAAAAGATATAAGTGAAGCACAAAGAGTATTCTAATAAATCATGGTGATCTTGTGTCTCTCTCAAGTGGGTGTGTCCAGAAAACAATGATTGTGGAAAAGCAAAAAACAAACAGCAAACTAAAGCAAACAACGCTCCAAGCAAAACTCATATCATATGATGAATAAAAATATAGCTGGAACTGACATACCGATGGATTGAGACAAAATAGGGGATGCCTTCCGGGGCATCCCCAAGCTTAGACGCTTGAGTCTTCCTTGAATATTACCTTGGGGTGCCTTGAGCATCCCCAAGCTTAGGCTCTTGCCGCTCCTTATTCCTTCATCCATCGTGATAGCACCCAAAACTTGAAAACTTCAGCCCACAAAACTCAACAAAACCTTCGTGAGATCCGTTTGTATAGAAAACATATCAAATACTTTAGGTACTGTTATAAATTGATTCTTATTTTATTATTGCATAAGGTATTGTATTATAACTTCTCCATGGCTTATACCGTGATACGTCTCCAACGTATCTATAATTTATGAAGTATCCATGTCATATTTACAACAATTTTATATGGTTTTGGTATGATTTGCATGGAACTAACCCGGACTGACGTTGTTTTCAGCAGAACTACCGTGGTGTTGTTTTTTATGCAGAAATAAAAGTTCTCCAAATGCAACGAAACTTTTTGACGATTTTTTTGGAACAAAAGAGGCACAAGAAGCTTCGTGGGAGGCCAGAAGAGCCACGAGGTGGCCACAACCCACCAGGGCGCGCCAGCCCCCACTGGCGTGCCCTGGTGTCTTGTGGGCCCCTCGTGGCCCATCTTCGCGTGAAACCGACGCCCAAAAATCCTCTATATTCAGAAACCCCCAGAAATAACCCTAGATCAGATGTTTCGCCGCCGCAAGCCTCTGTAGCCACGAAAAACCAATCTAGACCCCATTTCGGCACCCTGCCGGAGGGGGAAATCATCACCGGAGGCCATCTTCATCATCCCTATGGTCTCCATGATGAGGAGGGAGTAGTCCACCCTCGGGGCTGAGGGTTTGTATCAGTAGCTATGTGTTTAATCTCTCTCTCTCTCATGTTCTTGATTTGGCACGAACTTGATGTATCGCGGGCTTTGTTAATATAGTTGGATCATATGGTGTTTTTCCCTCTCTATCTTGTTGTGATGAATTGAGTTTTCCCTTTGAGATTTCGTTATTACCGGATTGAATACTTTTATAGATTTGAGAGCACGTGATCTATGTCTTGGCACTCAACTCGCGGATTCCCGAGGTGACATTGGGGTAATCTATGCATAGGGGTTGATGCATGTTTTCGTCCTACTTTCTCCGGTAGAAATCTTGGGGCACTCTTTGAGGTTCTTTGTGTTGGATTGAGTATTATGAATCTGAGATTGTTTGATGCGTATCGTATAATTAACTCATGGATACTTGTGGTGACATTGGAGTATCTAGGTGACATTAGAGTTGGTTGATGCGTATCATATGGTGTTATTTTAGTACGAACTCTTAGATAGATCGATCGGAAAGGATAACTTTAAGGTGGTTTCGTACCCTACAAACAATTTCTTCTTATGTTCTCCCCTAGATAAGAACCTTGGAGTGATTCTTCGTTGCACGTTGAGGGATGGTTATGTGATACAATTATATTAGCATTGTTGAGAGATTGCACTAGCGAAAGTACGGACCCTAGGCCTTGTTTTCAAGCATTGCAATACCATTTCTGCTCACTTTTGTTACTTGCTACCTTGCTGTTTTTTATTGTTACTATTACAAAAATCAATACCTACTATCATTACTACACTTGTATCACCATCTCTTCGCCGAACTAGTGCACCTATACAATTTACCATTATATTTGGTGTGTTGGGGACACAAGAGACTTTTTATTATTTGGTTGCAAGGTTGTTTGAGAGTGACCATCTTCATCCTACGCCTCCCACGGATTGATAAACCTTAGGTCATCCACTTGAGGGAAATTTGCTAATGTCCTACAAAACTCTGCGCTTGCAGGCGCAACACGAGTCTACAAGAACAAGTTGTGTAGTAGACATCATACCCCCCGATACAATCCATAGCATCATCAAACAAGCAAACTATGCAAGCAAAAACAGAATCTGTCTAAAACAAAACAGTCTGTAAAGATATATAGAGAACCTATACTTCGGTAACTCTAAAAATTCGGAAAAATTAGGACAACTGACTAATTTGTATAGAAATATTGTGTAAAATATTCATAGCAAAACGACGTTCTAGTAAAATCAGAGAAATTCTACACTTGACGCGAAAGTTTCTATTTTTTCACCGTATCAATTCTACTTATCTTGCAAGTCATCCCAAAGGCTTTACTTGGCACAAACACTAATTTAGACATAAAACACAATCCTTACAGAGGCAATAATCATGTTATCAGAAACAAACAGAAAGTAAAAAAGCAAAATTAATAATAACTATTGGGTTGCCTGCCAACTAGCGCTATTGTTTTACGCCCCTAGTTAGGCATATTGCATAGTTTCAAGTGTTGTCATCCTTAGTATTCTCTTGGGGAGGAGGTTTCTCAAAGACAATAGGAAACACATCATCAAGTAATATCTTGGCATTCTCAATGGTACTTTCCTTAAAACCTTCCATATTCTCTCTTACTATCCAAGAATATTGTTTGTTGATGGCATTGAAAACTTGTTGGATAATATGAATAGGAGGAACTTCTGTAATTGTGTTTTCATAAAAAGTGTGGTTATCTCGAACACATATCTCATCATATAGTCCTCATTATATAAAATTTCATCTATCACAGGATGTTCACAACTCATATTATAGTGTTCAAAGATATCCCGAGCATCTCGTATTATATAGTCAAATTCATGCATGAGGATAAGAGTGGCCATTTTCTTAGCTCTAGGGTCCTTTATGACCGGCAACTCATAGAAAAGCCTTTGCAAAGTAGGGTGAGTACGCATAAATCTTCTTTCAAGTTTAAGAACAAGAGCGGAAATAGCATCGGCGTAACTTTTGGTTCTTTTAAGGATTGGTTTATCCTTGCAAGCTAAAGCACCCGTACATTAAATAATTCTTGGATAATGCTTTTCCCTATGATATTCCCCTTTCCCGCAACAAAAACGTTTATGTCTCGTTGTGGGGTAGTTTCCTCTTTGGGTGTTTTACCTCCATCTTCTTTCTCGATGATAAAATCAGACATGATAGCAACTTCAAGCAAGCGAAACAAGCAAACATGAAAACTAGCAAGAAAAGAAGTAAACTAGTAACTAGCAAAGATAAATATTTTTGTATTTTTGATTTTTATGAAGAAAAAAATATAACAACAAATAAAAAGTAGGACAAGTGAATGATAATGTGTGCGAAGTTACTTGATAGTAGGTTGGTGATACTCCCGGCAACGGCGCTAGAAATCCTTCCTAATACTTGTGATTTGTGTTGGGTTTTCCGTGAAGAGGAACGGGTGATGCAGCACAATATAGATAAGTATTTCCCTCAGTAGAGAACCAAGGTTTATCGAACCAATAAGAGTAGCACGCAACCCATGTCTTCAGCGACTGCACACAAAGAAGCAAACACTTGCACCCAACACGGGCAAGAGGGTTGTCAATCCCCTTGGACTCATTATTTGCAAGCTAGTGAAGTATGTAGATGAAAGTTGAATATTGTAAATTGCAAAATAAAATAAAAACAAATGAATGGCAGCAAGGTATTGAAAGCTTTTGTAAATATATAAGTGAATAGACACGGGGGCCGTAGTGTTCTCTAGTGGCATCTCTCATGAAGTAGGCATACGGTGGGTAAACAAATTATTGTTGGGCAATTGATAGAAAAGCGCATAGTTATGTGATATTCACGGCAATAATCATGTATATATAGGCATCATGTCCATAATCAAATAGGCCGACTCCTGCTTGCACCTATTACTATTACTCCACCCATCGACCGCTATCCAGCATGCATCTAGAGTATTAAATAAAACAGAGTAATGCTTGGAGAACAATGGCATGATGTAGACAAAGAGAATTCAATCAATATGAATTAACACCATCATTTTATCCTTAGTGTCAACAATACAAAGATGTATCTTGTCCCCTTCTGTCACTGGGATATAGAAACCCGTCAGATTGAACCCACTACAACGCACCCCTCTCACTGAAGAAATATCAATCTAGTTGGCCAAACTATTTCAATAGATCGGAGAGATTTACAAAGCTATAATAATCATGCAAATAAGAATCATAATAGAAATCAGAGAAGACTCAAATATTTTCATGAATAATCTGAACATAAACACACAATTCATCGGATCCCAACAAACGCACCACACAAAGTGATTACATCGAATAGATCACCGCGAAGATGCGGTGAACTTTGTATTGAAGGTCAAGAGAGAGAAAGATAGCCATCTAGGTACTAACTACGGACCCGTAGGTCCGTAGGGAACTACTCACACATCACCATGGGAGCAGAAAGGTTGATGTAGAGGCCCTCCGTGATCGATCACCCCTCCGGCAGGGCACTAGAACAGGGCTCCAGATGGGCACACGGCGGAACAGAGACTTGCGGCGGCGGAAAAAGTGTTTAGGGAGGCTCTCTAGGGTTTTGGGGATTTATTGGAATTTATAGGCCAGAGAGGGGTGCCGGGAGACACACGAGGGGGCCACCACATAACAGGGCGCGGACACCCCCCTGTTGTGTGTTGGCTCCCTCGTGGAGCCTCCGGCCTCCTCCCGAAGCTTCCAGGTCTTCTTTTGGTTTAGAAAAAAACATAAAAAAGTTTCGGGGCAATTGGACTTCGTTTGGTACTATAAACCTAAAAAGTCAAAAACATGCAGAAAACAGCAATTGGCACTAGGCACTGGATTAATAGGTTAGTGCTCAAAAATAATATGAATTGGTAAATAATCACCCAAAATACATCCTAAAATGATAATATTATAGCATAAACAATAAAAAATTATAGATACGTTGGAGACGTATCAAGAACATCAAACCCTCACATCCATATTTGATCTAGATCGCAGCCTGTATCTACTCATAGAACCGCTCATGATGTCACTATTGAAAAACATAGTATAAAATAAGAAAATTGCCCTACGATCAACCCGAAACACTATGAAGATACAATAACGGTTGGGATTTGATCGTTACCAACTCCAAGTTGCAGTGGAAGAAGACGAGTTGGTGTAGATCGTTGATGAAGTCCCTCGAACCATAGATGAACGATCCCGCGAACCGCCCACGAACAACCCCTCGAACCAAAGGCCGAAAGCACGGCCTCTCTACTTGGTTGCAAGCATATGGTCTTCACGATCCAGCAGCGCTTCGCCATCCAGAGCTAATCGTCGACGGAGAATTAGAGGGAGGATATTAGAACCACATTGGGCTTCTAATTATGAGTATTAGAGGATCTAGATCTAGCTCTAATTGGCCAACTAGGACATTCTAATAAACAAATAGATATAGTATACCACCTAACGATTTTGTTTCCCTTATGAGGTAACTAGAATAGAACTAGAGGACTAGAGGAGACTTCAAAAGTTGTGTGTCCAAAAGGGTGGAAATTCTCTAGTATATATATAGGTGGGAGAGGGGAGGAGAGGCTACCACCAAGGAGGGAAAGCCCCTCCTTGGTGCGCCGGCCAAGATGGGGAGGAGGAGTCGCCCCCCCACTCCAATTTGGTCTCCCCGCTTGGAAAAGTGGGGAGCCTTCCCTATTGGTTTATGGTGGCCCAATTCCCTTTCCACTACTTGGCCTTTTAAGTCCCGTTGATATTAAATTAAATATAAAAGTCTTCTAATAAATATTATACCCTTTTATATATAATTTAACATACATAGAAACATTTTCCACCTATATATTATTTATCGGTAATACATTGTATTACCCGATACTCTCTGAAACCCTTCTGGTGACCCCAGAACGCTTTCGGATCCTCTCGAAAATATTTCGAACATTAATGAAACAATTTCAAAAATATGTTCTCATTACTCCCGTTCTACTAACATTCAGCAGATCATGATTACTTTAAGCTTGTGACCCCGTAGGTTCGGTAACTCATAGACATGAACGAAACTCCTTCATTCAATGACCGATAGGGGAACCGTGGACGTCCATATCGATCCCTATGAGTACACGAATGATATTCGAGTGAACCATTGGTTATCATGTGACATTACCTTTGCTTCGCGATACTTTACAAAACCCGAGAAGCATCGGTATCCTCTTGAGTCATTCACATGCTCACTATATCGTTATTCTCGTTACCGGTTTTGTTCTTCTTTCTCGCTGATGTGTTCCGGCATCCCAGTGACATAGTCACATGTGTCTGGCCAGACGATGACGGATGTCATCACACCGCGAGGGCCCTAAGAATATATCTCCATCGTCGGAGGAGCAAATCCCACTCTTGAGCTATCTAGTCCCTTGTCAAACTTTCCGATGGACCTCTAAGTTGTCGTTATGATCACCTAGTTACAGATGACGTTTGAGCAACCCCAAAGCACATTGTTCAGTAATAAGTTACTACGATACTCTCATGGTCTAAGGAACATAAAACACATGTTAGCACTCCATGTTATAACAATTGATTTCAGACAATATTATCTCAAAGTATAACAAACAAGTTTTGGGTCGATTCAGTATGATCGTTCTTCCAACGTCATAATCTCAATGTTGTTTTAGGACTATCGTTACACTTAACGAATCCTAAGATCCGGAAAATATGATCACTAACAACACTTGAGCCAGTCTTAGAGGCAAGACTATAAATCTTTATTTTACCGTTTATCATTCCACACATGCATATGAGTTTTCCACTGAATCGCATATTCCAGAATCATAGCAGTTATAGCATAGAATATAAGATCTTAATTATGAATATGGAAATATAATAATACAATATTATTGCCTCGAGGGCATATTTCCAACATGGTGATTGTCGATGGGCTATCCGCAGACTCGCCGACCTCCTCGTCTATTTCTTCGATCAGTGCCAGATTTGACATCGGGGCCATGGGGAGCGGCTTCGGGGTCCGATCTGGGATTGACCCCGAAAGAGGATTCTCACGCTCATCCTAATCCTAATCGTACATCGAGCCCGAGACAAGGGGTTCATGATGCTCCTCGACTTGGCGTGACACCAAGCTCGTGAAGATCAGCTCTCCAACACAAGCGGTGTACTCCATGTTGCCGAACCTAATGGTCTAGCATGGAGCAAAGGACTCAACTTGGCCGAGTTGGCGACGAGGGTGACGCTGCCGAAGGCGAGAATCTGTCCCGGCACAAAGATCACGTAGGAACTGATCTGCTCGTTGATCTTGACTCCCATCAATATGTGAGGATCACCTAGCAGGATTTGCAAGGGACACCACTGACGGAACCTAAACTAGTAGATCTCGAGGTGGGGGTCCTAAGCTAGATGTCTTGGGACGAGGGTAACAGAGACACGGGGATTTTACCCAGGTTTGAGCTCTCCGATGAGATAATATCCTACGACATGCTTGTGTTTATTGCATTGGACTAAGTAGAGAGTACATGTATCTATCAAGAGATTTCTTACTGTTAAGTACGAGTCAGGCCCCTCGGTTTATATACATATCAGGGGGCTTCTATGGTACAAGATCCTAGTCGGCTACGTATGAAGAGGCCGAGTCCTCCACGGATCCAGCCTTGTCGTGTATGCCAAGTCTTCTGGAACCTTCTGATTATACGCCATGGGCTATCCGGTGGGGCCCAGGTCAGAACCTAGAAGGGGTCCTTAGCCCGTCCCACAAGCCGGGAGTCGAAATGGTGAGAGGCCCCTTAGCCGGGATACCGTCAGGAGGCAGACTATCAGATCGACGCCTTGGCTCGATCACCTCAAGCGAACAATTTTTTTTACGAGCAAAGCAACAAATTACTTTAGACCCTCAGTTAGATAAATGGGCTGGCGGAACAGGCCTAGTTTATCACATGGCTCGGTTTTGGCTTCTGGAGCGGCAACCCATTAGGACAGTTGGGTCAATAATTAAAAGGTGTGTCGCCCAGTGTACGCCATCACCGTTGTCACCCCTGAAAGAGAGGTTGAGAAAAGCGGAGTGGGAGACTATCGGATCGACACCTCGACTAGATCCCCACGAGTGAACGATTTTTCTTGCGAGTGCAGCAACAGATCGCTTTGGACCCTCGGTTAGTTAAATGGGCTGGGAGAACAAGCCCAGTTTACCAGAGGGCTCGGTTTGGGCTTCTGGAGCAACATCCCATTAGAATAGCTGGGCTAGTGATTGAAAGGTGCATTGGAGGTCGCTATATACTCCCTCCGGTCCTTTTTAGTCTGCATATAAGTTTTGTCCAAAGTCAAAGTATCTCTACTTTGACCAAATTTATAGAAAAAATTATTAACATTCACAATGTCAAATCAATGTTGTTAGATTCTTTATAAAATGTAGTTTCATAGTATATATACTTGGTATTGTAGATATTGATATTTTTTAATATAAATTTGGTCAAATTTTGCAAAGTTTGACTTGATCGAAATCTAATACGCGGAGTAAAAAGGATCGAAGGGAGTACATTAGATCTGGCGGCCAGAAAAAGGCAAATCGGGGAAATGGACGGCCAAAAATGAGAGGGCGTTGGAGGGCATGAATTAGGTGCGGTCCTAAATATACATCTGAGTTCCTAAAAATAGATAAAAATGAAATAGTAAACAGATGCATTGCACCAACACCAACCTGAAATTGTCTAATCTCTTTCATTTTGTTTTTAAAATTCTCTGATAAGCTATAAGCTAAATTCTCTGATTTCTAGACTACAGATGTTTTTTTTTCTGATTTCCTGTAACATTTCAAAAAGTCTCAGCTAAACCGCCACCAATTTCACTGAACTAATTCATCTGAAAACGGCACCTGCAACTATCAACACCCTCCCTTCACCAGAATTTGCATGAACGCTTGTATAACTCTATAAGGTCACTCTTTTTTGGAAAAAGGAAAAGAAGCTGCTCCCTCAGGCTCTGCATCGATCGGTGCACACACACACGGCCACAACTCTAGTTGGTCATGGTTATCGGCTGACTGATCCACCCTTTATTTTCTGCCCTGAACCTGGAATCTGAACCTAAAGCTGTATACTGTCCTGTACAGTTATCATTGATAAGGGGATCCGGGGACTATCCCTTCCACGGTGAAAAGGGCTGGCCGGTCCACCATGGCTAGTGCTAACTGAATTGCTAGCCTCCTGCGTCGCCGACCGATCAGAAGTATTGTTCAAGAACTTGTCGAGCCTCGCATGGATCGCACATACGAGATGGTGGAGAGCCAGCACCATGTCCAGAATGTAGTATTCGGTCTTCTCCTTGTCAGCATGGTATAGCGTCTGAATCTTGAGCGCCTTCCTGCCATTGGTTCCGTTGGGCTCCCTATCAAGAATTCACGACATCAGTAACACACATTTCAATTTTTGTTGCGCGCCTAGCGCACAGAACGTAGACAAGAGGATCATTGTTATTATACCCTTGGTCCTGCCATTCACCGAGCATTCGACGCCCCACCCTGATGTTAAGAATGGAGAGAATAAAATGACCAGGTCAGCAGATCATTCATTCAGCAATTTTTTGCAGAAATTAGTTGAGATGGTTGGATGAATTTATTGTGTGTGTTCAAAGAATATGCATATTTGCGGTACCTTATTGTGGATTCTGCCATTGGCAAGAGCCATTTCATCGTCTTGTTCATGTCACATGTGAGCTGTTCAACTGTCCTCTGAAGAAAGGACATGCCACAAGGTCAGAAAACGATGAGCATGATAAAACCTATCAAGTTGGTAGAAAAGAGTTGCTACCTTTTCTTTGTACTGATGACATTTCAACTTGGTTTGTATGGATGATCTGACACAAGGAGGCAACGCCTGGTACAATGAATCAACGCCGCTTTTCGGAATGGACGGTACAAATGATGCCTGATAATGAGAAGCCATGATCAGAAACAGATAAGACAAGTTTGACTATCCAATGTGGGCATCAAATTAACTGTAAGTCTGAAAGAGTGGAACTATGTTTTGTAATTGTGTGTTCTTAGCGGACAATTTGCATTATGTAAACTATGGGGAGAACTAATTATGTTGATGATATGTTTATGTCGTTTACGACAACATTTGATCATTATCCTTAATAATGGCTTGATAAGCAGTACTTGACATGATAATACATAGAGAAGGATCATACCAAACTCTTTATCTTGAAAATGATGTTCGCATAATGCAGCGCGAGATCGGCAGACCCTAAAGTTGGCTGAATCGTCCCTTTCACTTCCACTGTTTCATCTTCGTATTTCTTGAAGACATTTTTTATCTCTAACCGCAAGAAATGTACAACGCAAACTAGTTTTTCCACAACCTGCAGTAGAACAGTATGGAATATAAGTTTCTTGATGAAGACACTTATTGAAGTATGGAATATTTGTCATAAATCATTACTAGTAAAAGTGAAATTTAATCACCAGCATGGTATAACATTACATGTTCCATCTTCTTGATCCAAAGTGTTTGCTTCTTCAAGTCCTTGACGAATTTTCTTTCGATCTCCACGGCGTTCGAAAGAGATTGGTGTGAACAGAATTGGTCATCCTTTCCTTTCATGTGCTCTTGATAACTTTTCTTGTACATCTCCTCAGAGATGTCGAGCCGACGCATTCCATGGTACAGTTGCTGCGCAACAGAAAATATAAGACATCGATCGCACCAGAATTCCAGTGGTTCCAGAGGAGGGAAATTTATCAAGGACATAAGCATAATGAACTATGAATGAGTCAACTGACCACTGTCTGCTCCGCAAGCGCCATGAGATACTGCATACTGGATGCTGCTGCTTCTTTAGAGTATTTCTGATGTGTGCGTTCAGACTCCAACCTCGAGAAATGCTGATCCAAGTTGTGCCATTTGGGATCTCTGCACAGGTTTCCGTACCGAGCAACATCTGTAGCAAACTCCTTAAACTCCTCACTGCATATATAAATTAGACCCACAAAAAATGCATATAAGCAAATGTACAATCAGAAAGAAAGAGAAACACTGCTAGTTAAATTAAGTTGCCTGAAAATGGCACTGCTTACCCTTTTTCGGCTCCGACAAGAGCAAGCAATTTGTTGCAATCATCTGAAACCAAGCATCTGACGCCTTGTGACTGAAGCACCGCAGACTTTAGGTTCCTCAAGCTTTGTTCAGAGAGGAATTTCATCAGATTGTAGCCCTTGCCAATTGTGTTGGCAACCTCAAAGGCCATGATCTCTATTGTCCTAGTTTCTTTGGCAGCAATACAGGACCTGATGCGAGAAACTGCGGTTTTTGGGGTACTTGAAGTCCCTGGCGACTTCCCTGATTCTGCTTTGAAGGTTTTGCTGGAAAACATGTCTGTTTGTGATGCCTGTAAGATCAAAGAGACAACATCAGAGGAGGCTTTTCTAATAGGATAGTTTGGTTGATCCACATTACATGATTAAATATTAATCATGTAGATGACTGATAATTTTTCCAGGGAGTCTGTGGTTTTCATGAACAATAGGCAAACAGAAGATATGTTGTGACAAGAAAAATAAACATAATTTCAACCACAAAACAGACAGGATATACATTTTCCACATGATTGCGGCAGAGACACACCTATTAACAAATTCGTCAACTATATTAAAATCCTAGATGAAGAAAACTCTATCTGAAACGCCAATTCTTGTGGGCAAAAATCCATTTGTGTAAAAATCGCCAATTGATCAAACAAGATTGACAAAACCAAGCATCAAGGCAAGTAATAATATGTCGGGATACTTGCCTTTGATTTCCCCTTGTCAGGCAATGTTGTCTCCTTGGCGGCCGGCGGCGGCGGCCTACCATCCTTCCCGCCTTCGCCGGCAATCTCCGGCGTCGTCTTCCTGCTCCGCTTATTTCCCATCCCAGCGGATTGCAACTTGGGCGGCTGCTGCTGCTGCTTCTTCTCCTCCCCCTCCTCCTCGTGGCAAGCAGACGTTTCTTGATCCGAAGACGACAAGGATCCCAGCGCAAGCCTTCCCGAACAGCAGAGCCAACCCATCCTCCTCAATCCGATTAGGAAAGAACTCAAAACTCCACGGTTTCGGTGGCAAGTCGCGGTCTTTAGGGGAGATCCGATACGCCCATTCAAAACGATCGTGCGAGAAGCTCTGATTGCAAGAACCGGGAGAAATCAAATCAGTAATGGGATCCACACAAGAACATCTACCAAGGAGATGGCCAGGAAATGGAGGGGACAATCGACGAACGACGTTAATGTATAGCAGTTTGCACACAAGTGGGGGGAGGAAAGTCTACTCGTTAAGTAAACAAGTGAAGAATCCAGGTTTGATGCGCATTTTTCTCTTACTTTAATGGTTGACTTGTGTATCCAGGTGGGAAGGCGAGATGGTCAAAACCCACAAATCAGATCTATTCTCTCTTCTCCTCTCCTCTTTTTTTACTACTTCAAAAATCGACAAGCCCTAATCAGCAACTCTATATTTTTTTAATAATTTATGTATGGGCATGGTGTTTTTTTTTTAACACAGTACAGACGCAAGCGCTCATATACACGCGCATACACTCATCCAACGCACACACGCACACCCTACCCTTATGAGCACCTCCGAGAGACTGAGCCGGCATATCATCTTGAAATTTACGAAGTCATCGTAGGCACCTCGTCATCGACGGGAACGTCTCCTCCCACTGAATGCGCATCGCCGGAAATTCTGAAATAATTCCAGGAATAAATGCGAGCACCAGGATTTGAACCCTGGTGGGCTGGGGATACCACAGTCCCTCTAACCATCCAACCACAGGTTGGTTCGCTATGGGCATGGTGTTTTAATCCATGCTCCGCCATATCTATGAAGTTCTTTTTTATTGAGAAGCCTTCTACGTATGCAAATTGCCATATGAAAATGAGAACCGCTACACGTACGGCGCAAAGCAGTATGACTTTAATATGATGCATCACACCGTCGTTTGATCACATAGCTTCGGTTTGGTACCAAATTTGCGCCTCATTGTGTGTCCGTCGTGGCGTTTCCTATGAAAAAATAGTATTGTCTGCACGTAATGGCTTTAATATGATACGTGACACATCAGCGTTTGATAGTGACTTGCATGGAATCAGGCAAGAGGAGGTTGCCGTATGAAATGATCGTACGTACCAAAATTGTTACCCCATTTCGTCGTACGAAGTACTCCCGTTCAAGCCTCTAAAACGTCCTGTATTAGTTTAGAGAGGGAGTACATACGATTTCGTTACAACAGTACTACAGTATATCACATCAATATTTGATCACTTAACTCGCATGACGTCAGAGGAGTGGCTGACTCGACTGAACCTGAGCATAACACAACATTTAATTATTTTGAGAGAAACGTACTCCTAATACATACAACATTTTGAACATGACAAATCATGTTGTTACTCTTAGATACTCTAGTATGAATTAGTAGTATCAAATTACGCCGAGAAAAACAAAACCGGTCTCAAGGGTTTATTCCTTGATTCCGAAGCATGGAACCCTACGACTTCTGCGTATTTATATTTGCAAGTAACATGCACACCATGCAACTTCTGTCATGTATGGGCGATCCTGTTATCTAATTAGAGAGCACCTGTGCTAGCTTAGATATGATTAACTATATATGGAGGAAGTAGACTATGTGGGGTATCCAAAGGGGATTATTCCCATGTCCATAGTCTTTGAGCTATTGTTAATTGGTATGACTGACACATCTGTGATGTCCATTTACAAGGGTTTAAATGACTAATTCTGAAATTTCTGTTCCCTGGACCGCGTGACAGACGCCTCATAACATGGGCCAAAGTCAAATATTACAATAGTTTTCCCTTTTGCACATTAAGCGTTGTGTAATTTTTTCTACTCGTAGTACTCTAGTTTTGCTTCTTGTCAACCATTATTATTTAAGCCAAGCTTCTTCTCAGCCGTTGGAGCAACGGACAGTGGGTATATTTAGATTACAATTTTGTTTGTTTCCTTGGCTTGGATCAGTACTAACTAAATCTTCAACCTGCTTGATGACGCTTGGGCTTAGGTGACTGCCAAGTTTAAAATTGCCATGCTAGATTTGGGTCACCATGCAGCTTTTGGTTCTCGCTGAACCATGTTCTCATGCCTTGTTGCTCTTGCTCCTAGCAAAAGCCGCCTCTACGTCTACGACGGTGGCGGACCTAGAGTTTGAGTTAGGGGTGCCCCCCTTATCTATTACCATAAAAAACGTCAATTTAGAATCTTAATCATTAATCTCTACTCCTAAATGCTTAGTTGGTCGAATAGCTTCCGCGGTTTTTTTTCGTCACACCTTTTTCGTCTGGTTTATTTTCGTCTCCATACCACCCACCACCCACCGCTCTATCTATTGCACGCACCCAAAAAACCAGACGCAAAAAAAAATAACAGAATCTCATCCATCCCCGCACGCTTCGATCAACACAGAGATCTTGCTACTCCCTTCGCCGCGACCCCTTCACGCCGCCAACCCAGATCTTGCTACCGCGATCTGCCTCTGTCTCAAGGCCGACGCACGGATCGCCGCGACCCCGTCGTCACGCCGCCAACGCAAGGATCATCGCGGGCTAATCGCCACGCCCGCCATCTTCACGCCGCCTCGAGGCCGACGCACGGATCGCCGCGACCCCGTCGTCTTCACACCGCCAACCCAGAGATCTTGCTACCGCAATCTGCCGCAGTCTCGAGGCCGTCGCACGAATCGCCGCGACCCCGTCTTCTCGCGGCACCCGCCGTCTTCACGGATCGCCATCGTTGATCTTGCTGCCGCGACCAGCTGCGGTCTCGAGGCCGCCGCGGCAAGGCCGTTTCAACCCCAAGGCAGGTATGTTGAAGCAGACGGGGAATATCCCATGCATCCAAGCTGACACATAAGAGCTGATAAGTGACGATAATCACATGAACTGTGCCATCTCAAACTCAAGCAACGAAAGGCATAATAGCCGATACCACTATCGTCAACAGAAGCATTTGCGTGCACGGAAGAAAGTGAGCAAACATCCATCATGCAAACTAACAAACAAACAAACAAACAAACATCTTCTAATAATAAGTCTGGGAGAAGCAAACTTTAATAGGTCTGGGAGAACCCATGAGTGTTGAATGCCCAACAACTCTGTAGCTAGCTGAAGGAAAGGGGCAGAATCAGTCCCACAGCTGATTAGGCTTGCAAATTGACTGAAGTTCGTTTGGGAGAATCTGTAGAAGAGCAACCTTCAAATACTGTATTATTTTTAATTAAGCCATGTGTATAATGATTATTATTTATTTATCTAATTGTGTCTACAACTTATATGATTTTTACACCAGCTATTCCTTCTGATCAACACTCATCAGTCTTCAATGTGGGGCAACAAACTTTGTTTGTTTGTTTCTCCCAGACTTTCTATTCCATTGTTTGTTGTCCATTGTGCTGCTAAGTCCTAACAATTCAATTGCCCTCCTCCTTTTACTGTCAGAAGAGAGCACCTTGCTAACACCTATTAAGCCCCACATTGTTGTGCCGTTGCTTAACTTGCTTCTAATTCTGAGTACACTATGAGAAAAAAAATGGTTTGTGCTGTTGATTGATAGGTACATATGGGGAATCCACACAGCAAGGCAACGGAACAAATGCCAGAGTTAGATGTGCCTCCATGTATATGTTCAACTATAAAAATTGTTATACATGTCAATCACCATCCCCTACTCATAATGACATAGTGAGTACTATAGGTGTTGCAGGTCGGATGGAGGGGACAAATCTTGACGACTACCCCCCAGATATTATACCCGTAGCTGACGTTGTTGACGAGATTAACCCCAGTCGTCCAGGTATAAGGCTCTGCAAATAAAGCCAGCCTAATATATTTTTCCTCCATCATATAGTGCCTCCATTTATCTGTTCAGCTGTAATAGCAATTTTACCTTGCATGTCAATCACCATCCCCTACTTATACTGTCATGGTGACTAAGGTGTTGCAGGTTTGATGGAGGGGACAAAAGTTGACGACTATAACCCAGAGATTGTGCCCGTATCTGACGTTGTTGACAATATTTACCCCAGTAGACCAGGTATAAGGCTCTGCAAATAAAGCCAGCCTAATATATTTTTCCTCCATCATATAGTGCCTCCATCTATCTGTTCAGCTATAATAACAAATTTACCTTGCATGTCAATCACCATCCCCTATTATACTGTCATGCTAACTAAGGTGTTACAGGTCTGATGGAGTTGACAAAAGTTGACGACTATAACCCAGAGATTGTGCCCGTATCAGACGTTGTTGACAATATTTACCCCAGTAGACCAGGTATAAGGCTGTGCAAAAAAATCCATCATAATTTTCCTTCATCATATGTTTTTGATGTGATCAAGCGTGTGACTTGTAGGAATGCATAGTACTCCTTCAGAACGGGTGATACTTGAAAAGACCGAACAACCAGTTCTAAATTTGATTACAGGTAACTAATAAACATAATGAATATATTTGTATTAGTTGTGATAGTAGTGAACTTCCGGAAATTCACTTTGGCTCATAGGTGTATATGCACCCATTGTGTAAATACACATTTCAAAATGTTAAAAAAATTCAAGAAAAAATCCCGTGTGTAAATCCGAACATTATATGTGCGTGCACCAAGTTTCGATGAAAAATGACATTTTTTGTGGCTTGTGTAAAAAAGACAATTTTCGATGCTTGATTACAGCTATTCACGAGGCATATTTTTATCTTTTTTATACATGCCACAAAAATTTTCCTTTTTCACCAAAATTTTGTGTGCAAACATAGGATGTCCTTATGTACACGCGGTATTTTTTCTTGAATTTTTTTAACATTTTGAAATGTGTTTTATATATATATTTCATAATAGATGTATATACACCTAGGAGCCAAAACGCCACTCTCGTAAACTTCTTGGTTCTGTCCAATATTTGTTATTTTTATATGATGCAGGCAACCCAGCAATCTCTGCCTTACATAATGAAGCTTCGTTGCCGGCTATCAGTAATCTCACACGAGTTTATGCCACAAACGTAGCGTCTGGTTCAAATGGTACTAGCGCAGACATCCTTCATATGGTTGTGCTTATAGGGAATTGTTTTCATGTATTAACCTAGCTTATTGCTTTTATGTTGTTCCAGTTGCTCTAGATGCTCCTGCTCGTGATGCCTTCAAATCTTTACCAGTGTCTGACGCAACATCCCAGCACATGACAACAGGAGCTGTCATGAATGTCGTCAGAAAAAACATGAAAAAGCCGTTGACAGCCGAAAAAAGGGAGGAGATAAACGCCCGGAGGCGAGCAAATTATCGGAAGAAAAAAGAGGAGGGTACAGTCAAGTTCCAAGATGAAAATCAACCTATCCTTACAGTTTCTGGTATGGCTGTTTAATGTTTAAGCAATACGATGAATGATGAATCACCTATCTTCGTTCAACTCTAACAAAATATACATACAGTATGCTTGAACACTACTGTTCAACCAGCTATACATCGTACTTTTCCTGCTTCACGACTCTCACATCTGATTTCTTTACTGACATAGAACTAGCTACCATTCAATGTAATATGGAGGAAATGAGGGAGCTTATAAACGCACGGAGGCGAGCAGGTTATTGTAAGAAAAGTGATAAGGGTACCACCAAACTACGAGTTGTTGCGCAAAATGTTCCCCAGACCCCTCTCGCTGATATCACTAATGGGTATCAGCAAACCTCTGTGATACTTGACGAAAAAAAGGAGCAGGTAAAGGCTCGGAGGCGAGCGGCTTATCGAAGGAAAAAAGATGAGGCTGTCGTCAAGCAACAGGATGAAAATCTGCCTGCTCTCACGATATCAGGTAAGAGTGATTTATGTTTCATCACTATGAATGTTTTATGTTTCAGCACTACGATGATACTATATTTTCTGCTCTCACGATAAAAAGTTTATGACCGACTTTGATATATTTTTCTAAAAACATGTTCAAACCTGCAGTTGTTTGACTTTTGAAAAAACAAAAATACCTTATGTAAAGGAACCGGTGGGGTTTGTTTAAATTAAACGATAGATTCTACTACCTTCATTCTTGTTAACTAGAAAGTTCTGAATATTTGTTGACACTTTTGTTTAACCAGCCAACCCAACTACGTCCAGCTATACATCATTATCACAGGATGATGGAGCATTGCCTCCTTCAACTATAGTCACTTCGGGTGTCATTAATGATAACGTCCTAGCTAGGAGGCAACGTGATAATGAACGGAAGTACAACTTAACAGACGGGCAGAGAGAACAGACAAACGCGCGGAGGCGATCAAATTATCGGAAGAAAATGGATGAGGGAACGCTCAATGTTCAAAAAAAAATGAACAGCTGCGAGAGTGGCGCACGCAACACCCAACAAGCATGACTCCCGAAGAGCAGGGGGAGTCAAGTGCTCAAAGAAAGGCAAAGTATGCCGCAAGAAAATATACACCTTGTGCTGAATCGATTGCAATGCCACGTCCAGATCTAGCTAGCACAACCTCTCGTGCATCACCCGTCTTTCAGGCCGCCTCATCTGCTTCACCAGATGTCAGCCCTTCCACGAGCATGCCGACTTATACTGTCGGTACCAATGGTAGGAGATGGCTATTCTGACAATCTTCTGCACAATATTCTACGCCTCTTTTGTTTACTATTTCAACTATGTTGCAGGAGACATGGAAGCATTCTTAAGCGACATCATGGGCGATAATCCAATACCGCCCGACATCATGGATGACGAGTATTATGCATTTGGCGGCTATGGTACGTTGAATTGTGAACAAGCACAACGTGTGACTATTTGTTGATTCAAAAAATTAGTGCACAAAGTCCTGACCGAGATGTTATTCATGTAGGATCCGATGTTGATAGCATGGCTGGAGATGAAGACACAAACATCTCTACTGCTAAGTCTATCGACATTGATCCGTTCGACTATGTCTATTCAAACCTCCCAGACAGCACACACATCCTAAAGCACGCCGCGAACTGCGACCACTGCAAAGCCAGAAAGTTTGAGTCTGAGACCGACGGCTTCTGCTGTCGCAATGGGCAGATCGAGCTCAAGGAACCGGATCCCATCCCCGAGCTAATGAGGCTTTGGTCCAGCACGGATGCAGACTCGAGACACTTTCGGGAGAACATACGGTTCTTCAACAGCCACTTTGCGTTCACAACCCTGGGCGTCAGCCTTGATGAAAACTACACAAACATGAAGTCTGGGTTGTACACGTTCCGGGCGCACGGCACCATATACCACAACGTGCATTCCTTCGGGCCAAGCTCCCGCCCAGAACATCTCCAGTTGTACTTCTACGACGTCGACCCTAACCTGACCCATCGTAAGGCTGCCACCAAGCAATTAGACCAGAATGTCGTCAAGCAGTTAGTGGACATACTCCGGGGAAACCCATACTCCCAACAGTTTAGGAGTTTGGGTGCACACAAGGTAACCTCGACGATTACAGGATAGACCTCAACACCGACCAGAGGCTTGACCAATGTAGATATAATAGACCGGTGTCTTCTGAGGTCACTGCAATCTGGGTCTGAGGGGGTCGAGGGCGCTGACCTAGCGAAACGGTTTGATCGTAGGATTACACTTTGCGGAAACGACAACCAGAGGCACAGTATACGTGTGACCGATGGCTCATATGACCCTCTGTCTTATCCCCTCTTCTACCCAATGGGGGAGCTCGGTTGGCATCCGAGGTTGCCGAAACGTAATGTCCTTTGGGAGGTTGTACAACAACCAAGAGAGGGGCGTGATGATGATGAGGATGCAGGTATGTCTTTTTTGTATTTTTTTGTTCTGAAAATAGTATAATTCTCAAATGTAAAATAATTTAAATGTTACACATCCATTTGCATAGGGGAATAGCAGGTTGTGCGTGTCCATGAGAGACTACTAGCAAACATGCCCGTGCGTTGCCACGGGTGAAGAATAAATATGGTATGCACCTAACTCAGTAAGAATGTTACAAGACACCCACGCACACACACAGATTCACGTCCTCTATTTCAATCATCTATTTCATTATAAGACACCCCATATGTGTTGCTACTTATATATCCTAGTCCCCTCAGTGACAAAGGGCACGGGTTTCATCTGATTACAACTTGTTTGAACGTGGCCAATCTCAAAGTGATGAGCTCGGCCACCGCACGACACCTACATTGAACTGCATCAATGTAACTTAAAAACTAATCTCGTCGAGCTGGACATGGGTGCGCTACTCCGTCTAAAATGGTTGGTGTATGCTTAGGCCTCGACTATTTAAAAATTTCTCAGATTTTTACTCGAATCACAAGCAATTTAAGTAAAGATCAAAGTTAATCTGTCCCAACAGCTGCCCAATCGTGAAAGAAGAAAAGCCTACAATTGGTCAATGTGTTTCAAAAGTGCGCAGTCTTTTCTCCTTTCCACAGGAGATTCGTCGATGTTTTTGGGATTGAGACGTCATCGGTAGGATGGTCGGGTTGTAGCGTTCTCTTTTGGTAATGGTGGCGATGGAGTGCATATCCCATGTAAGAGCAACTCCAACCTTTTTCCTATCTCTAAAATAACAGTCATTTACAGAAACTTGGGGCAAAACCTCTCCAATAATTTTCGCAAACTGTCTTTATCTTTATAGAGGATCCGGTAAAAGATGCCACTTCTTCTTGCAGGTTGCCGGGAAGATGTCCTTTCCGTATCTTTTTGGCGGGATTCTAACCATCTGAAACTGTTGCGCGAGGCCCGCCATAACAGTGCCGCCCCGCCGGAACCTCGCAGGAACACTGCCGCCCGTGCTGGAACGCCGCCGCGAGGCCACGCCTCCTCGGACCGCCCCTCTCCGGTGACCACCACACGCCAACCTCACCGCCTGTCGGTGGCCTTCATGTGTGTCATCGACTGACGGTCCTAGGCTACTTAGGTAGTTTCGTTAAGCAAAAAATAAAATAAAATAGATTTAGGGGAAAATGTTTACGGGAACTGAGAAAAGTTGCTCTTGGACAATTTTCCCTCAAAGTTACGTGAAGCCAAAACATTGGTCGGAAGGATTTTTAGCGAAAGTGATGGAGTTGCTTAATATAGGTTAAATACTCTAATACAGTATCGTATAGTTCACAATCCAGTTTAGTAAAAGAATCCACCGCTCTCTATCACGCAGGCAATCTTCTTAATAGGAATTTAAAAATCTGCCGGCACGTACAACCAACCCGTGTACGTGTATTCGTTCTAGCAAAAACCACTTGAAAGCTTATCCATCTGTGTTCTGGAACTCTCCATGGCCTCGTGTCTCTCTCTCATGTCCCCATGTGCTTGTTTCATTCGCCGATGCAAGCTGAGCAGCTGTTGCTTCCGCTGGCTGAGAAAGCGGTGTGAGCCTGCTGCGACCAACCGGGGCCGTCGTTGCGGCTGTGATGGAAGGCATCCATTCTCATGTCAGGTGTAAATTTTCTGTGGTCAGCTGCTCCTTCCCATTCTAATTGTCCAGTGTCAATTTTCTATGAATCTGTTGCTTTTTTTCCCATTCGCTCATTGTCCGGTCTCTCAATTCATGGCCAGTTGCTCCATCGTTCCCTTTCCCTTGCTGGATTAATTTTGTCGCTTCCTTTTCTTGGGTAAGGATCTCTGCCTTTTGAATTTTATTTCTGAGATGACCTGTTGATACTCCAAGCAGCACACGTGCCTATATGAACTGGTAGTATTACACGTCATGAAGCGATGTGGGACAAGAGGGGAAGGTTGTGTTTTCTATGTTTTATAAGTTCACGGGTGGGCTTTCGTTTGGGCTGGACCCTTTTCATCAAAACTCGGATTGGAGGAGGCAGGGAATAACATCCACTACAATACGGAATAGTCCCAGCTCGTACAAAACCAGGCAGGAGACCACGTGACGTACGAAGACGGACGACGGACCGTAGAAACAGGAGACGGACGAAAATTAGGGGGTAAGAAGCGATCCGTGCTTTATTATTAGGTAAAGACTACTGTTACAGGTTGCAGACACGACCTGCGATATTCAATCCCATACTTTGTGGAGCGCGATTGCTCCAACAATGGGGGGTTGACATGTACATCAAGATTGAGAGTTGTAGGTTGAGATGGTACAGGAAGAACCAGACGAAGATCCGTGCCGACCTCTATAAAGGAGTTCGTTGATGCTATCACTTCCGGGGAGACGCGAGCAAGCGTTGTTGGAGTAAGGATAGTGCTCCCTGGAACGTACCCTGGTGGTGACCGTGACATGAAGCGGAGGCAAATGGATGCCATGGCAATTGTCCATACATACGGGAAGCCTGACATCTTCTTGACCATGACCTGCAACCCTAATTAGGAAGAGATATCGAACGAGTTGTTTCCTGGTCAGACGGCACAAGACCGACCTGATCTTGTGGCTCGTGTGTTTCATGGCAAGCTAGAGGCTATGAAAGAGATGTTTAAGAAGCATATCTTGGGTGTTGTTGCGTATGTATACGTAGTCGAGTTCCAGAAGAGAGGCCTCCCCCACGCACACTTTCTGTTGATCATGGATTCGTCATATAAGCTCATCGTTCCTGAGCAGTACGACCGAGTTATTTCCGCCGAGCTCCCAGACAAGCAGAAGTATCCGGAACTATATGCCTTGGTGGTCAAACATATGATGCACGGACCATGCGGTGCTCTCAATCCCAAGAATGTGTGCATGCAACAGAACGAGTGCAAGTGCAGGTACCCACGAGCGTTCAACGAAAACACGGCACAAGGCAAGGACTCATACCCAGTTTATCGGCGTAGAGATGACGGTCAAAGTGCTAAGGTCCGGGGTAAAATGTTGGACAACAGATGGGTTGTGCCTTATAACCCTTACCTTCTGCGGATGTTCAATTGCCACATCAATGTTGAGGTCTGCTCCAGCATAAAGGCCGTCAAATACCTCTACAAGTACATATACAAGGGCCACGATAGGGCTTCTTTCAGCATCGATCAGCCCGACGCCGATGGAAACATTGATGAGATCAAGAGATACATCGACGCGAGGTGGGTTACTCCTCCGGAGGCAATGTGGAGGATTTTTGGCTTCCCCCTATGGGGGAACTCCCCGTCTGTCCTACAGTTGCCGCTTCATCTCCCGAATATGCACAGGGTGGCATTCAATGAGCAAGCTGACTTGACAAATGTCCTCGCCTCTGAGAATGCTTCAAAATCCATGTTGACGGAGTATTTCAAGGCTAACCAGGACCACCCCTGGGCTAGGCATATATTGTACAAGGATTTTCCTGGGAGCTTCACATGGCAGAGAACGAAGTATTGGAAGCCGCGGGTGGAACGTTATCAAATAGGTCGAATCATGTCTGCCAATCCAGCCGAGGGGGAGCGATACCATCTGCGTGTGTTACTAAACCATGTCGCGGGCAAGACATCCTTTGAAGACCTTCTCACCGTGGACGGCGTTCTATGTGGTAGCTTTCGAGAGGCTGCTGAGAGGTTGGGACTCATCGAGGCAGACAACACGCTCGACGATTGTCTTACCGAGGCGGAGCAGTGGGCGATGCCATGTTCACTCAGGAGGCTTTTCGCAACAATCTTGGTGCATTGCGAGCCAAGCGATGTGCGCGGTTTATGGGATAGGCACCTCGAGCCTATGTCTGATGACTATCGTCGATCACACAAGTGTCCGAATGAGGTGGAGCAGATGGTGTTGCTGGACATTAGGGGTATGTTGCAGTCCATGGGGAAAGACATAGTAGATTTCCCTCTTCCGTTGATCGACGATGAGTTCGACCCGACCGGGGGCGAGGCAAGAGAGGTGATTGAGGAATCCAACGTCGAATTTGACGTGAACGACACAAATTTGGCTTCGTCGCTAAACTTGGAGCAGAGGGTTGCATACGACGAGATACTAGCAGCAGTTGACCGCGGTGATGGAGGTGTATTCTTTGTTGATGGCCCAGGAGGTACAGGGAAGACCTTTTTGTACAGGGCGCTACTCGCCAAGGTTCGGAGCGAGGGCAACATCGCTATCGCTACCGCGACGTCTGGCGTCGCCGCTTCTATCATGCCTGGAGGAAGGACTGCCCACTCGAGGTTCAAGATCCCATTGAGTTGCAACGATGGTGCCTCATGCAGCTTCACCAAGCAGAGCGGTACCGCAAAGCTACTAAGGATGGCCTCGTTGATACTGTGGGATGAGGCCACCATGACTAAGCGACAGGCTGTCGAGGCACTGGACAACAGCATGCGCGACATCATGGGAAGACGGGACCGACCCTTTGGAGGAAAGACTTCAGGCAGGTGCTACCTGTCGTCAGGAGGGGGTCCCGGGGTCAGATAATCGATGCAACCCTCCGAAGTTCTCACCTCTGGAAGGGTATGCGCCAGCTAAGGCTCGTCACCAACATGAGGGCTCATAATGACACGTGGTTTGTGGATTACTTGGTTAGGGTAGGCAATGGCACCGAGGAAGTTGACGATCAAGGCAACATACGAATCCCTGAAGATATTTGTGTGCCGTCTACAGGCGAGGTGGACGACCTGGAGAAGCTGATTGACCATGTATTTCCTGGTCTAGATGACAACATGTCCGATCCCAATTACATGACTTCTCGCGCGATCCTCTCCACCATGAACGACAACGTCGACAAGATAAACATACGCATGATAGAGCGTTTTAAGGGAGAAGAAGTAATCTACCATAGCTTTGACAGTGCAGAGGACGACCCATATGGCTACTACGCTCTCGAGTTTCTGAACGGATTGACTCCCAACGGACTGCCTCCGCATGCACTCAAACATAAGCTGAACTGCCCTGTCATACTTCTGAGAAACATTGATCCGGCCAACGGACTGTGTAACGGCACGAGGCTTGTTGTTCGAGGTTTCGAGAGGAACGCCGTTGACGCAGAAATCGTGATTGGACAACATGCAGGTAGGAGGGTCTTCCTTCCTCGGATACCCCTATGCCCATCTGACAACGACATGTTTCCATTCAAGTTCAAGAGGAAGCAATTTCCTTTAAGGCTTAGCTTTGCTATGACGATTAACAAGGCTCAAGGGCAGACCATCCCTATTGTTGGCGTGTACCTCCCTAATCCGGTGTTCTCTCATGGTCAACTCTACGTCGTGTTGTCTCGAGCCACCGCGAAGAGAAACATTAAAATCCTCATTGAGAAGGAGAAGGAGAAGGGCAAGAAGCAAGACATTAAATCAAAGAAGCGAAAAAGACCGTGTGTTGCCTTACAGACGTCGATGAAGAACATCGTCTACAAGGAAGTCCTTACAGGGTGATGTCTGCACTTAAGAAACTGGTGGGATTTGAATATGACAGAGCATTTACTCTTACACTACTCAGAATTTGTTCATCTTCGTTGTTTTTGTACGGATATTTATCTTTGGTTGTTAGCAATTGAGCTTTATGATGTTTATACAAATAGTCAAATGTTCAAATAATATTGCCTCGGATCTGTGACTTTGCATATTGCGAGTTATGACTGTATGTGACAACGTGATACAAGCACTGTGTTAAAAAAATTGATTTAATAGAATTTGTAGTGATTCTTAAGGCAGATTGATAGTATATTGCGTCTTATGCTTGTGCGTTTAATTTCTTGACATCCTTTTTATCCCCTTATTATTCAGATTGGTCATATTTTGTCTACTATGTTATTTTTTCCCTTATGTAGAATAACTTTGGGTGTGTGAAGGTCTTGCTGGTTGTTGTTATTTACCTAGGGTAGGGTGTGTGAGCACGTTATTTAGCCTACGATCTAGCGCTTGCTTGATTGTTGTGGCTAAAGGTCTTGCTGGTTGTTGTTACTGGCTCGACTTTAAGACGAAACTATATATAACACCTATATATATTTATGAGCAATAATTTGTCTTTTGTTTTAACACGAAACAATATATAACACCTATATGTCTTTATTTAAGCAATTGTTCATCATGTGCATTTAGGTGTTGGAACTGAATAAAAAAATAGTTGATTCTTTATAGCATCGTCTAAATATGACACTCATATAAGATTTGTTCCTCCAGTAGCAACGCACGGGCATTAACAAAAACATTATTGTGTTAAAACTTGGTAGGGATTTAAAAGGAAAAGTTCCCATACTGTATTTTAACCAGAGTGAGCAGCTATTTGTATTTAATAAAGATTGAATTCAATCTAACAATCATCCATGCTCGTAATCTGGTAATGGGTAGGGTAACAATCAGATATAATAGCAGTCTTAATATGCTGACCAGATGATAAAAACCGAACCATACCATAGTATAAGCATCATGCGAGAGGATCAGTAAAAGATTACTTAAATGATGAGTAGAGATGTTTTACCTGTAGGATGTAGCCTGTATTTGTACACTCCATATGCTCCGACCCTGGCAAATAGAAGTCCGAATAAAATCTCCCGGATGAAGCTCCAGCCGACTGAGAAGGCATCATGTTTGCCTGCAAGGAGTTTATAAACAGCATTACGCTAGCACTAGAGTATAATATCAAATGAAACTGTGACACAATTTCAGTTGCTAGCTCATAGCATTAGGTTAATAGAATGTCTGTACAACTAGAGTATCCACAAAACTGTTTTTAATGCACATGTATCATGTATTGTTATCATTTGAGTTCAGGCAGCAAACAAAATTGAGTGCAACACCACAGTGGTGCAGATTACGGTAAACACATCCTGCACCTGCTGCTTCACTTGCCAATACTTAAAACTGCAACTCAAGTAATTTCCGTGAATAGAAACTACCATTACAGTACCCAGGAATATAAAGCCTTGGTTATCTGACTAATACCCTTGCTGGAGTACATTGACAACGCTAAAAAAATAACATGTAATAATCCAACATATACAAACATAAAGGAAAATCATTGTGGAGATAATCATCGTTTATTCAGCAACTAACGCATCACCTATCTTTCACAAACTTACAGGTAACTGAGAAACAACCAATCCATAATTTAAACTGAAGTATAATATCAAGCATCAAACAACAATAAAGTATAAGACCAGCCATGACAGTGCTATGTCGTCGTGCCATATCATAGTGCACTGGCAAGGATTACTGTTGTGCATTTATTTCTAACCAAGACAATGAATACTGATGAGAACATTAAGATTGATTTCTGTGAACATACCACATTAGTGAGAAACAGAGCATTGACCAAAGGTTATCATATCAAGTAGTGAACAGAATGCACAAGAGTAACACCAGTTTGAATAGAAAATACAACCTGGACCGAGTTATGAATACCCCAGAGAACCTACCAAATTCTCTGACAACCTCATTCCTTGGATAACCCCCTCTACGTACTCATTTTAAATCACTTGCAAGGGTCTAAGGGAAACCACTAAGAACATCCAATGATCTGAAACTATGATGATCCCAGAAAATCCATCATCATTTAACTGTCTAAACAATACATGTGACTACCCCTTGTCGATTTCAGTAATCAGATATGGAGAGGCAAATGGGTCAAGAAATATATATACATATATGCATATTACCTTCTGCCCATGTGAATTATACATCGGCAAAAAATACGCATCAATCAACCTGCCCACGGAGGTTTCCGTAGAGGTCTTCACAAAGTTGTCTTAGAACCCAATTATACCTGCCACACGGAAACATCAGAGCAACATAAGCCCCTGACTGAGCACTCCAACCCATTGAAAAACATACAAGACTTGTAGCGTGCCGGCGGTCACCTACCTGGATTCACAGGGACGACAAGCACGTGAAGGGACGGCGACGGTGTTGCCGGAATCGATGCGCGGTGATGGCATGGAGGAGCTCGGGACCCTGTTGTTGCCACCGTACTCGGATAAGGTGGCGGCGCCGCGGTGAGCAGCAAGTTGGGTTGCCGTGGTGATCTCCCTCAACACCGCGCATCGACCTGAGATGGCCTCACCATGGAGATCGACGGCGCGGCTCGGCTGATGTAGAAGACCGACCCCGACGACCAGGGCGCCGTCCCTCCAACTTGCCGCGCCACACCGATGTTCCCAGGTCATCTCACCGAGATCCAGACGGGCCAGGTACGTGGCCGGCGCGAACGGATAACGGCAGGCCTTCTGCACTTCCCGGCCGGATCTGACTACTCATCGCGCCAGACGTGCTGCTGACGCCGTGGAGGGGACGGGCGAAATCGCGGTGGAGGGGTTGGGAGGCGGCGTTGAGAGGAGAGTGCTGCCTAAATGCCATCGCGTGGAGGGGGAGCTGCAGGGAGAAGCCATGGCGGCGGCGAGCCGGCGACCCGTGTGGGGAGATGTGAGAGTGAGGGATTGTGGTGAGTCGTGAGATAGTGAGAAGAGTGGAGTGTCATTTTCTTCTTCTTTTTTTTGAAAGTGGAGTGTTATTTTTTTAGGATAAGACGAAACGGAGCGGCTGCCTAGATTTCTTAATGAAAAGCGGATTTATATATAAGGGAAAAGTGGTTGGACGTTTGCTGTGAGATAAATGCAACATATTTTCTTATAATGATTTGGCCCATTGTTATATCATGACGACAAAATGCAACACAGCCTAAATAATAAATTCCCAAGAATAAATATCAGCAAGTGATTTACATGTGAGCTTACAGTTTATTAAAATTAGGATGACACTCACTCTACTCTTTATGATGAATGTATATTTTTTGTATAGCATCATATTTAGATTTTTATTCTAATAATTTTATAATGAAAAACATAACGTACCCTAAACAGTAAATTCTTTCGAAACAAGTTTTCGTCCCGCTTTATATATAAAACAACAACCGAAGAAGTACACGGCCGAAGGATACAAGATGGTGAGGTACTCTTACAAAGCCGATCGTGAGATATCCGACAAACGCAGAATGCACACGACTACGCTACCAGCAACGAACACCGAAAGAACTAAACACCTCCAGGCTACGACCTAGCACATCTAAGCTCCACGACAACGCCCTCAAGAGGGAAAACAGCGCAAGCATGGCCACTGCTGAGTCAACACCGGACACAGGTCTTCACCCGGAGCCCTGACACGGAGAGAAAAATCACAACGACGTCTTCAAGAAGATCGTGGCACCCTCGACAGAGCCCTAAACAGTAAATTCTCGACAATAGTCATCAGGAAGTGATTTATATGTGAACTTACAATTTACTCTTTTTTCTTGCAAGGAACCTACAATTTACTCAAACTAGGATGCCACTCACTCTACTATTTATAACGAATATATATATCATATGACATCGTGACTTCTTATTCTAATGTTTGTTTATGAGTTTCACTTCTGTAGATCTAAGATAAAAACTGATGGATTTGGATGGTGTTTTGAAAATGTAGACTGGTAGACATTGGAACTAATCTAGCGATCATGGACTGGACTGAAAACTCATCGAATTTGAAACAACCAGAAGATCTGCATACAAATAATTGTTCTTCTTTGTGTGTATATTGCACATGATAATACTCCGAAGGTGTATTTCTTTATATGTTTATATTTGTAGAATATGGGAGAGACAGGGATGAATTTTGTTGACATTAGAAAGAATCCATTGACAAGGGCCCCAAGGCGACGTCATTGGAAGGGGACAAAATTCACCAAGTTTTATACAACAAAACGTTGTGCAGATGGTGATAGCCTACAACAAACAAAAAAAGGTAAATATAAATGTTATCCCACAAAGTTTTTATTTTCACCATGACTATCGTTTTTTCCTTTCGTCAAACAGCCTTTTGTATTTAACTGAACTGGCTCATGTTATATCATGTCGACAGATTATGTATGCAAGTCTGTAGACATCATTGAATCAATCATGTCTACCCCCAAAAGACCAACATCGTGTATTTGGAGATGCCATGTTATCAAACAATGAATTGAAATGCCTTATGAAATTCAAGGCCGTGTACATTGGAGATGCCTTGTTATCAAACAACAAATTGAAATGCCTTATAAAAGATTATATGTTCTTGCACGACGGTGCAAGACCAATCACATAACTTTTGTAATTAATACTATAAACTAGAATAACTACATTATATAACACCAGTAAAAAATTCAAATGACCGTGGCAACGCATAGGCATTCTACTTGTAATATATTTTTAGTTGGATTTCAATCATTTGTAATATATTTTCAGTTGGATCATCACTTTATATATATACATTGTCAATTTGCTATTTTGTTATCATACATTAAGTGAAGACTTCAATTATTATGCAATTGTGACAGTGTTATATTGTTTGTACCTGTGAAATTTAATATACATTATCTTTATATAACCTCAGCAAAATATTTCAGAAGCCCGTGGCAACGCACGGGCATTCTACTAGTATAGATAGGATTAGAGTAACTAATACAAGAGAAAAAAAGATTTGCATTTTTAGGGGGGTGCCAGGGCACCCACGGCACCCCCACTGGATCCGCCACTGGTCTACGATGCTTCATCAAACTTCAATTGGTTAAGGTCCTACATCAGCAACTCCTTTCCTAGTTCTTGGAGAACTTAACTACTTGCTCTGGAATTATTGTGACAAAATTGCAAATTGCCCAAGTTCGGAACAGATGTCAACTCAAAGATTATTCTCTTTTACTTAAACATAATCCTTCCAAAGATCTAGCATGAAAATACGAGCTATTATTAGAGCATCTCTAGCAGACCCCTTAAAAGTGGTCAAACCCGTAAAAATCGACGTTTTCAGTTCCATGTTGTCGAAAAACACCTCGAATAGAGCCGGTAAAAGTGCTCAAACCCGTAAAAAAAAATCAGGCCCCTGAGAATCCACCCTCACGACCCCTTTATTTACAGATTTGGAGCCAAACTGAGGGTGCCCTGAAAACCGGTCAACGCTACGCGACAAGGGAATTCCGTCGTGCGCACACGGGCTCCGGTGACCTTCAGCCACGGAACTCGCCGGAAACTCGGCGCTTACAGCAGTTGCGCCGCCAACCTGCGGAGGAGCTCGCAGGAGCCACGGCGGCTTCGTGACACCTGGAGGCTTCATCCGTCGTTGGCTGCCCCTGATGTGATTTTGGCTGTCCCACATCCACCGTGAAGGCTGCGATTGATTAAGAAGTGACGGGAGCTAGCTAGGATCGATTCGGTTGATCCATTCAAGCAGCTACGGCGACGGGAGCTAGCTAGCTCCTGGATCGATTCAATCGATCCATTCAAGCAGCTACGGCGAAGGACGCTGGGGTGCTTCGTGCGAGCTGTCCTGGACGCAGGCGGCTCCGTATTTGACCGCTTCGTGCGCTATTCGCCGGCTTCGTAGGAGCGAGCTAGCTGACCGTGGACACGGACAAGAGGAAGAAGACGTGGGAAAAAATTATAAACGAATATTCGGCTTTACAGTTTAAGTTTGAGGGGTCTGTTCGATCGCAGCTTGAACCGACCCTTAAAACGCATTTTTCGTGCGGTTTAAGGGGTCTACTAGAGACGCTCTTACACATCTCCCCTCCGTATATGTTCTTGTTCCCTTAATGAATTTTCCGATTTTGTATCCTTAGTTTAGCTGCTTTGGTTGGTAGCGCCCACCATCTTGTATCCGGGATACTTGGCTTGCTAGCTAAAATTGCTATCCATTTTGGTGAACGGTAATGTTATCAAGCGGAGGCAGATGGCAAGCGAACGCTTTTTCCTAACAGTTTTAGTTACTTACGAGATCAAACGATGACAGTTTTGAACAAAAAATGCCATCTTCTGAAGAAAGTCATGTTGTTCTGAACAAGTTGCCGTCCCCTCACAACCAAAACTGCCAGCAAACTCGTTCGAAATGTCACCCCCTCCTAAGAGGGTCCTTTGGTGAAACAGGTATAGGCGGCACGTCATTTTTCTCAGGACATACAAATATGGGCAGCAGATGCTTTGATTCTAGCCTGAAGTTTCAAACGCAGCATCAAGAACTGGACAGAAACAAACAGGAGGTGTATCAAGAAACGCTTCTATCTCCATTTCTAGATACGTCCGCATCAAACTTTCCTAGACATCTGAGTTCATACATCTTTCATCAGCCTGCGCAAACTAGGTGGTAATGCACCAGTTGATATATGTCAACCTTTTGGCCTCAGCACATAACAATTCAGCAAGAGAAGCAATACAGGTGAATGCATAGCGAGGTACACGCGTGATTCTGGAGTCTGGACCCAGCGACACGATCAAATTGGTGAAATCCTGAGCAGAAAAGAGGGGGGGGGGGGGGGGAAGCTCAAGGAGCTTCCTACTGAAATCCAAATCCCAGCCCTCATGATGTACAACAATGCTGTCAGCTAAGCTTAACAAATTGAGCAAGTGAGAAGGTAATAGATGGTCAGACACGTCAGGTCGTTGCATAGGACACACCCTTTATCCCTACAGGGAGACAGCAACAAATGAGAAGAAATGTGAGGTTCGTGTATTACTCATGCAAACGAAGTACTTATATGTTTGTAAATTCCTGCGTATACGAGAACATGTACGGTATGAAATTATCACAGTGGTATGTCATACATGTTTCGGAATGAAGCTTACCGCCAAAAATGCTTCAGTGCTTTGAATTCCTAATCAGATCTTTCAGCTCATCCGCAATTGCATGATAGCAGAACTTGTATTGTTCCTGCAAAGCTGAAGATGTTAGTGATACAGAAGAGAGTTTGAGTTGGACGGTTTATCCCATATGCATCCAATTGAGTCGAATCCAGTTTGGTTAGTCACAGAGCCTAGCTAGGCAAACTGGATTGTAACCTTTTCGTTCAAGCAATCAATAAACAAAGTTCTACGCGTCGCAGAAGCCTCTCTTCCACATCAGAGAAGCCCTGTCGCCGGCCTTATCCTGGTCTTCGGACCTTACTCTACCACAATCATCTCGTTGTGGATCAAGATCCATAATCTGAAATAAATAAATAAATAAAACAATTGTACCTCTGTTTGGACCATTCCAGGTCTCTGGTATCTAAACTTCCCAACAGTTTCCACAAGATTTGTAGCAGCTTGATCACCACGTAATATCCTCTCTACTGTATTATGGATTGTGATGTAAGCACCAGTTCTCCCAATGCCTGCACTGCAGAAACCAGAAAAGGAATGCAATATTACTTGAATGTGGGCAAGGGTGAAAAAGCAATCATGCCATTAATTTGAAACAAACCTGCAATGTGCAACAATTGGGTGGTCTTTCCCAACATAATATAATCTTTTTAGAATCTTTCGTACAGTACTGCTGTCATTTGGCACACCATGGTCAGGCCATGTGGAGTGCTGGATGTGGAGAACAGTATGCACTCTATCTGACTGCAAAATAAAGAATTATAAGTTGGAGCAGTACAAACACGAAGAAAAGTAACAAGCCATTCATGGAAGAAATAAGTAAATGTTGCAAACTACAGATGTTCAGCATTTATAGCAATATGATAAATATTCACCAGTGGTGTAAGCTAACATGTATACGATGGTTGTCTTGAGACCTCACTTAGCAATGCTACATCAAGTAGTGCTGAAAAGGGTAATTCATTCATCACACTGCGATCAGGACACTTTGTGATAGCCTGTGATGGATCAATGCCTTGAAAGCTGAACTGAAATCTTCACTGCCACAGTGCCACTAGAGTGTAAGCATGAGCATCCTAAATGAATGAAAAAGTACCCGGCAATATATCTGATGGAATATATGTGAGGGCCTTTACATCACATGTGAATTACTTCAAGCTCCTTCTAATGGAAGTACCATGTGCTGTTAACGAATCCTAAAAAGGTACTAGAACTTAAGTCTATGCATCAGTGATGAACAAGAGCAATGGCATACAACAGTACATAAAAATATGGAACAATAGTCCTTCACTCGTACAGCATATCTTCACGCTTTATGAAGACACAGAAGCAACATTAGCTTTACACATCTTTACCTCCTTATGTTGCACCTTCACGCTGCGCAATATTAATTCCCCATCTTGTCTGGTCTCCACAATTTTTATGTTAAATCTTCCATAGTCTTCTTGGCTCTTTCTCAGTGGAAGATACTCATCGCACTGCCATTATTTCAATGTAAATATATTTTTTATAGGATTTTACCAAAGGAGAGAGTTAAAATTACAAACTGTGTCTAGAAGATTAAGGGTCCCAGAAAACCATCATGGTAACAAAGCCAAAAGTATTCTTCCAGGAGTCATGTATTAACACGTCAATGTATGAACTGAAATATCTAAATCACGGCCTCAAAATGGTAAATGATTGGATAAAAGGAACCGAATCTCTCACTCTCTCTCCATTCATCTCTCTCGCTAGGGGAATCATGGGTGCGTTATACAGGAAGGAGGAAATGACAGAAACCAAATAATCATGTTTTGGACAAAAAAGGCGAACCCCTTGTTTTTTCTATTAAAAAAAGGAAAGAAGGCCAGTTGCATTCCATGTCCTGAATTACATAAGAGACCTATATGTAACACGCTCAAAAATGTAGGTACAGTGTTGCCCTATTTCTCTCTCCTAGCCTGCATGTGTATGCATGTCCAATCATCTCATCAGACCAGCAACAGATTGCGAGAGAAACGCAGCGCTATAAAAGCAATGGCCTAACAAATACGGACAGCGTATGGTGGCCCGCCAGCACGTCATATGACAAGCTGAAAGTGTACATGCAACACAGCCATATAGAGTTGAGCATTTAGCGTCCTTCAGATATACTAAGCAAAAAATTCATTAGACAGGTGCATTATAAATGGAGAAACGAAGTCATTTTTCGACCAAAAACAGCCATTTACATATAGAAAAACACAGTCCTATCCAGCTTCTCTGTTCATTTCCAATACTGATCATGCAAGAACAGCAAGTCAGCACCAATCAGACAGGAAGTACAGTAAGCTAAGAATACTGAAACAAGGTTGTTCTTCTCCTTTCAGAGTGAAGAGAATCTAGTCTTTACTGAGAAATTTGGTTTCAGGAACTTTGCTGATTCGAGTCAAAGAAAAAGCTTTTTCACGAAGAGAAGCAAGCAGCGGACTGAGCAACTAGCGCGTCAATTCAATAAATAGATTCTAGTGACACTTATGCTCCATTCTATTTGAGTGTTCTCATATCCTACTAGCCATCGTTGATAGGATTTAATGATCAATAAAATAACTAAACACTGTAGGTAAACATGTGGAGTGAGGTTCTGCTAAAATCATGGAAGACGAGAATCTGAAAATTGAATATTACCCAACTCAATGGAACATGCAAGACAATTTGTTATTCGTACCTTAACAATGTCAAATTTAGTGAGCATGACAATTACAGGACAGCTGTTCTCAAAAACCATCTGCCAAAAATCTTCGAATGTATTGACTAGCGGACCTTGGGTAGAAATGAACTTTATATGATCTTTGTCATCATACTGCAGATTTTATATCCAACAATGCCAATTAGGATCAGAAAGAAAGAAAAGGGCAGAAAATATGCTATTTCTTACCTTTATAAGGCTTGCATTGATGTAATCATTACTTGAAGTCGGACTGCCTGTTGAGGACTGTAGCTTTATCCTGGTTTCATCAACTAAATAACAAAGGTCAAGTTAGATCAAATAATTTATTCCACATGGTGGAATTGCAGAATACGCATGACTGCCCACACAAGTTAATGATGCTCACATGCCAAGACATCAGTGTAGCGGTTCCTTTCCCTATTAGCAGGACTTCGAGCCACAGTAAACATCTGAGACAACTGGAGCGATGTTCTTATGGCCTAAAATAATTGCAAACAAATAGTTGCATGATTTTCTTAGGAAAAAGATATTCCTTAATTCTTATAACAGCCAATTTCAAAATATTTCTTATATGTACAACAACAACAACAACAACAAAGCCTTTAGACCCAAGCAAGTTGGGGTAAGCTAGAGGTGAAACCCATAAGATCTCGTGATCAACAAAATATTTCTTATATGTACAATAGGATAAAACAATTAGTCCAGGATCAACTGTTCCCAGCCAATACATATATCTGAATTGTTTCTTTCAGTTGCATTGAAATGAATGTGGACAAGCTAGTGTGGTACCACGAGGTTAGAAGTGAATGGGATCGTGATACAATTTCCATACCCATTGGGTTTTTTTTTCTAATGAAAAGTTTAGTAAGATGCTAAGGACAGATAATTCACTTGTTCATAGTTCATATAGCATTTGATACGGCGACGGGCATTTGAGAATACACATTTGATATGGCGACAGTCCCATTAAGAATGCATATTCTTTTAATTTTTATCAATATATCGATCTGTTGTCATAAAAAAGAAGAGGAAACTACGGAGTTAAGATTTCAGCCTGTAACTGATAATCTTTAGAGATTGGACTTGGAAACAAAGAGTAAGCTAATTAGGTTAAAAGTTACTAAAACAGTAGAAAATGGATAACTTGGATATGATTAAGATTCACACAAGCAGTAGAATGGACAAAGTTGTTCCAAACATCATCAGGCAGCTTAAAGTATCACGTAAAATATCCGAAGGCAACCAGCAGAGTGTTACAGATGACAGAACATCATCATGGCGCTTGAAGTTTCGCATAAGATATCCGAAGGCAACCGACACAGCACTAGAGATGACAGATAAATACCATATGAGAAATTAGAAAAGAACGCCAACTCCAGCAATACTGCCTTTTCCTGGTGGCCTAGACGACAAAAAATGTGAGCTATTTTCCTCAAAGAGAATACTCAACTACTCTGTGTGACGTTAAGTCCATCTCAGGTAAGCATGTGAAAACAAATACTACATACTAAGGGTCCGTTCGGATCCTCTCCGGCTCCACGCTTCACCAGATCAGCGCGTGGAGCGGTGCCGAACAGCCTAGCTCCACGAAGCCAGCTTCAGGAAGCCCACCCTCCCGCAGTGCAATTTGCTGGAGCAGCAAAAGTGTAGCTCCTCGAAACAAAGAAGCAGGAGTTGCATGAATTTACATGAGAATGCCACTCCGAAGTGACTTGCGTACCGTTTCGATTAGAAAACACACCCAAGAGCGAACCAGCAACCCCACAATCAGTCTAGTATGTGCCTCTCCTCTCTGCCGCTGTTGCCGAACGCTTCACTGCTCCTGTGCGAAGCTGGCTTGGGCTGGCTGGCTGAGAAGCTGGCCGGTTTGAGAAGCCAGAGAACTTCCGAACGGGGCCTAAGGCCAACGGTAGGTTCGGTCCAAGGAAGAGGCAATGCCATGAGAGGAGATTATAGTTTTATTTGCTGAGTGCTGATGTTGACGCGGCATTCTGGAGCTAGCAGCATAACTCCTCAAGAGTATAATTTTGGCAACCCAGAATGGACTTCAATCCCAGTTGCCCAGAGGATCCACATGTTAAAGTGTAGCTTCAGAAATAATCTTTATTTTCCCTTAATCATAACCAGCACAATTTTATCTGGCTATACAACTATCGTCCACCACGACGCTTCACTTGGAGGCAACGATGTGAAGATCACACGACACTAAGGGTGACCGCTATACATAAAACCACCTCCTGCATCATTCACAACTCACTTGTATGATTGCAAAACTAAAAAGATTCTAGCTAAGGTCACTCTACTTATGTTTGCAAAAAAGAAAAGGAAAAGGAGGGAAAAGATGGTGTTCTTGTCGCAATGTAAAGAAATGTTAGTGACAAATAAGGGGTGACCAGGAAGATTTCCTACCGGAAGGCCTCTAAAGTCCTCGAATATTGCGGCCGGCTTCTTGAGCTTTTTGTCGAGCACCTTGAGCACAGTCTTGCAGTGCTTCACCTGGTCCGGCATCAGCACCCGGGCCGGCGGATCCGCGGTGGGGTCGAGCGGGTCAAACCCTCCCTGCCCTGTAAGCCCAGGCGAAGAGCGGCGCGGGGCGGAGGAGGCCGACGAGCGGCCTCTCCCGCCGCCGCGCAGCGGCGAGTTCCCCGTGGCTCCGGCGTCGGGGTCAGCCTTCCGGCGGCGCTTGGAGCTAGGAGCGGGCGGAGGGGAGGGGAGAGCCGTCGGGGTCGCCGTGGTGGAGCGCGTGGCCGGGTATAAATAAAGTGCGACGGTTTCCGCCCGGGCCGGTGGTTGGATTTGGATTGGTGTTTTTTGAGAAGACTTGACTTGGGGACGAGAGAATGCTGATGCCGCCACGGTGCAAGTGGGGTCTGGTTGTTCGGGGAAAGGGAGGGGACGGGGTTCGGGCGGGGGGAGGAAATGGCGGACGCGGTGGTGCGGGCCGCCGGCGGAGGGGGGTTTCGCAGGGAAGAAGATGGCGAGACGGGTTTTGAAATGCTGAAATTGACTAGTTTAGCGCCCGTGCTTTACCAATTACCAGGGATCAAATTGCTCGTCACCATGTCAGGTCCAGCCGTCCAGGGAATGGGGGACTGCGCAGGTAGGAGGCAAGGAGATTTATTTATTTATTTATCGCGAATACGCGCAGTGGCGCATCATTCCATTAAGGCTACTCATAGTGGGGAGTATCATATACTAGTATCATACATATGATACTACCTTCATAGTGCATAGTATCATATAGTAGTATCATTTATGATCATATTTATTGTCATGCATGACACAAAGTAGTTTAGCATTTAACATGATACGGTATCTACCTATGTTACTCTAACCCCTTCTCTCTTCTTTAATTCTCTGCCACATCAGCATGTTTGCTATTCTCAAGTGCATGATACCACCTAAGTTACCCCCACTATGGCCAGCCTCATAGGGGAAAAGAAAGTACAGTGGTGGACCTCCAAGAGCGTACACTAACAGGCGCTTAGGAGGTCGTTATGAGCAGAAGATGGGATGCTCAGCCCACATGATACAAGAGTAAAGTTACAGGAATGATCGAACTAAGCCCTCGAGCATTGGCACTGGCCCATGTGCGAGCTTCCTCCTTGATGGTGTGAGTTAGGAGGGATGCAGACGGGGTCGCGCCGTCAAAGATGCAAGCGTTGTGATGCCTCCAAATGGTCCAGGCTGATAGCGCGATGAAGGAGGAAAGTCCCTTACGCTGGTATGTGGGCGAGTCGTTGAGGGCCGCGATCCACCAGTCGTAGAAGTCCTTGGATCCGTCCGGTGGGAGAATTGTGAGGCGGCACCAGGAGAATACGTCATACCATGTGGTGCGAGACACAACACATCCGATGAGCAGATGTTGCATGGTTTCTTCCTTCTGATCGCAAAGAGCACACGGAGCCGTGTGTGGGAGGTCGTGGCGAGCGAGTCTCGCCGATGTCCAGCAGCGGTCAAGGTCGGCCAGCCAGAGGAATATCTTGATCCCATCCGGTGCCCAGACTTTCCATGTGAGACTCCATGTAGATGAAGTAGTGGGTCCGTGGAAGAGTGCGGTGTAACAAGATTTGACAGTGTAGGTGCCGCTCTCGGTCCATCTCTAGGGAATTGAGTCTGGTGTGGGCTGTAGAGATATGCCCTGTAAGCATCGCCACACGTCGATATACTGGATAGTGGATACGACCCCAAGGGCCCTGAGACTAGTCTGTGGCTGCGCCTGCGCTTAGGGACGAGGGCGACCAGAGCGGGGGTGATCTCAAAGATGGAGGAACCATCCAGCCATGGGTCGATCCAGAATCTGCACTTGGTTCCATCCCCAAGTTTCCAGGAGGTGGAAGCACGGAAGATCTGTCTCGCCTTGGCATCCGCAGGCAGGTGAAGGTGGCTCCAAGGTTTCATCGGGTCCGTGGCCTGTAGCCAGAGCCAGCGCACGTGTAGGGCGATACCGGCCCGCTGCAGATCGCGAATGCCAAGCCCTCCGAGCTTAAGCGGGCGGCAGACACGTGCCCAGCTAATAGGACAGCTGCCCGATCTCGTGTCCTTCCTGCCATGCCATAGGCAGTCGCGTATAAGGCGGTTGGCTAGCTTCAGAATGGTGGGGCAAAGCGCCATGGCGAGCATGATGTGGACTGGCATTGATGTGAGCACGTGGCGGACCAATGCCAACGTCTCTCCACAGGTGAGGAGGGAGGCGCGCCAAGAGGAGAGCTTCTTCGCGAGGTTGTCCACTAGAGGCATAAGGGTCGTATGGTGAACTTTGCGGGTCGAGAGCGGGAGCCCGAGGTACTTGGCAGGGAAGGAGGACACCTGACAAGTGAGTAGTGCTCCCATCGCGGACGTGGCCTCATCTGAGAATTGAATTGGAGTCACTGAGCATTTGGCATAGTTTGTATGGAGGCCGGAGGCCGCTCCAAACGTGTGGAGGATGGACTGAACGGTGGTGAGCTCGCTCGCATCCGGATGGCAGAACAGGACCACATCATCCACGAAGAGTGAAATACTCGAAGCAATGCGTCTGGTGGTGAGCCGTCGAAGAACTCCAACATTAACCGTTTGTTGCATGAGTGAGTTGAGCGCATCGATGACAAGGACGGATAGCATGGGGGAAACAGGGTCGCCCTGGCGCAGCCCTTGCGCGTGAAGAACCGGTGGTCCTGGCCTCCCATTGACGAGGACGCGTGTTTTGGCGGTGAAAAGGAGGATCGAAATCCACTCACACCATCGGGGTCCGAAGCCAAGGTGTTGCATCGTCTCGAGCAGAAAGGCCCAGGAGACGGAGTCGAAGGCTCTGACAATGTCGAGTGATACGTCTCCAACGTATCTATAATTTTTTATTGTTCCATGCTATTATATTATCATTCTAGGATACTTTTTGAGTAATTATTTACCAATTTATATTATTTTTGAGCACTAACCTATTGACCCAGTGCCGAGTGCCAGTTCTTGCTTTTTGTGTGTTTTTTGTTTCGCAGAAATCCATATCAAAGGAAGTCCAAACGCGATAAAAAATTACGGAGATTTTTTTTGGAATATATGTGAATTTTGGGAGTCGGAATCAACGCAAGATGGTGCTCGAGGGAGGCACAAGCCAACAGGGCGCGGCCTAGGGGGCGCCCTGATGGCTTGTGCCTCCCCCTTAAGTCGGTTGGGGCTCTCCTTCCGCCGCAAGAAAGATATTTTCGCGATAAAAATCCCCTCAAAATTTCAGCCCGATTGGAGTTACGGATCTTCGGATATTTAAGAAATGGTGAAGGGGTCAGAAAACAGTAGCGAAAACAGAAGAGAAACACACACACACACACACACACAGAGAGATAGAGAGAGAGAGAGAGAGAGATCCAATCTCGGAGGGGCTCCTGCCCTCCGGGAGCCATGGCGGCCATGGACCAGAGGGGAAACCCTCCTCCCACCTAGGGAGGAGGCCAAGGAAGAAGAAGAAGGGGGGAGGCTTGATACGTCTCCATCGTATCTACTTTTCCAAACTCTTTTGCCCTTGTTTTGGACTCTAATTTGCATGATTCGAATGGAACTAGCCCGGACTGACGCTGTTTTCAGCAGAATTGCCTTGGTGTTATTTTTGTGCAGAAATAAAAGTTCTCGGATTGACCTGAAAATTTACGGAGAATATTTTTGGAATTAATAAAAAAATATTGGCGAAAGAATCAACCAGAGGGGGCCCACCCATTGGCCACAAGCCAGGGGGCGCCCCCCCCTAGGGCGCGCCCTGGCGGCTTGTGGGCCCCCTGCAACTCCTCCGACCTCAACTCCAACTCCATATAACCCTATTCGGGGAGAAAAAAATCAAGGAGAAGAGTTCATCGCGTTTCACGATACGGAGCCGCCGCCACCTCCTGTTCTTCCTCGGGAGGGCAGATCTGGAGTCTGTTTTGGGCTCCGGAGAGGGGAAATCAACGCCGTCGTCATCACCAACCATCCTTCATCACCAATTTCATGATGCTCTCCGCCGTTCATGAGTAATTCCATCGTAGGCTTGCTGGACGGTGATGGGTTGGATGAGATTTACCATGTAATCGAGTTAGTTTTGTTAGGGTTTGATCCCTAGTATCCACTATGTTCTGAGATTGATGTTGCTATGACTTTGTTATGCTTAATGCTTGTCACTAGGGCCCGAGTGCCATGATTTCAGATCTGAACCTATTATGTTTTCATGAATATATATATGTGTTCTTGATCCTATCTTGCAAGTTGTAGACACCTATTACGAGTTATGATCCGCATCCCCCAGGGTGACAATAACTGGGATTCTTTCCGGTGATTACCGTAGTTTGAGGAGTTCATGTATTCACTAAGTGCTAATGCTTTGGTCCGGTTCTCTATTAAAAGGAGGCCTTAATATCCCTTAGTTTCCATTAGGACCCCGCTGCCACGGGAGGGTAGGACAAAAGATGTCATGCAAGTTCTTTTCCATAAGCACGTATGACTATATATGGAATACATGCCTACATTATATTGATGAATTGGAGCTAGTTCTGTGTCACCCTATGTTATAACCGTTGCATGATGAATGCCATCCGACATAATTATCCATCACTGATCCATTGCCTACGAGCTTCTCATATATTGATCTTTGCTAAGTTACTTTTCCGTTGCCACTGTTACGATTGCTACAAAACCGCTACTGTTACTTTTGCCACCGTTACCGTTACTTCCATACTACTTTGCTACTAAATACTTTGCTGCAGATATTAAGTCTTTCAGGTGTGGTTGAATTGACAACTCAGCTACTAATACTCGAGAATATTCTTTGGCTCCCCTTGTGTCGAATCAATAAATTTGGGTTGAATACTCTACCCTCGAAAACTATTGCGATCCCCTATACTTGTGGGTTATCAAGACCTTTTTCTGGCACCGTTGCCGGGGAGCATAGCTCTATTCTCTGAGTCACTTGGGATTTATATCTGTTGATCACTATGAAGAATCTGAAGACCCAAAAACCAAGATCTATCCCTCTACTACGAGGGGAGGTAAGGAACTGCCATCTAGCTCTGCACTTGATTCACCTTCTGTTATGAGTAAATTTGCGACACCACCACCTGCCAGTAATTCTGATATGTCGCAAGTAATTGATGATGCCACTTCTGCTATGCTTGATAATACTGTGCCTTTGGGTGAATTTCTTGATGAACAACTTGCTAAGGTTAGAGAGAATGAGATCACTGAAACTGATGATATTTCTGAAACTGGTGAAATTATTGAAACTGAACACTTTCAGACACCTGTTAGACCTAGCTCTCCTAGATATGAATTGCCTGTTATACCTGAGGGTTATGTTATGGATGGAGAGGTAGCTAGGGACTTTCTTGCTTGTAAAGATAGAGATGATCTTAAGAAATTACTATGCAAGTGGAAAGAAAAATCTTTGAATGCTAGAATGCAATATGATCCTAAGTTTGCTACTTCACCTATCTTTGTTACTGATAAGGATTATGAATTCTCTGTCGATCCTGAGTTAATTACTTTGGTTGAATCTGATCCTTTCCATGGTTTTGAGTCTGAAACTGTTGTGGCACATCTTACTAAATTGAATGATATAGCCACCCTATTTACTCATGAGGAAAAAAATGTGCTATTACTATATTCTTAAGTTGTTTCCTTTCTCATTAAAGGGTGATGCTAAGATATGGTTTAATTCTCTTGCTCCTGGTTGTGTGCGTATTCCCCAGGATATGATATATTACTTCTCTGAAAATATTTTCCTGCCCATAAGAAACAAGCTGCCTTGCAGGAAATATTTAACTTTGTGCAAATTAAAGAAGAGAGTCTCCCACAAGCTTGGGGGAGGCTTCTCCAATTACTTAATGCTTTGCCTGATCATCCTCTCAAGAAAAACGAAATACTTGATATCTTTTATAATGGACTAACCGATGCTTCTAGGGACAACCTAGATAGTTGTGCTGGTTGTGTTTTCAGGGAACGAACTGTTGAACAAGCTGAACTACTATTGAATAATATATTGAGCAATGATAATGATTGGACTATTCCTGAACCACCTCCAAAGTCCACTCCGAAGAAAAGAGGTATTCTATTTCTCAGTCCTGAAGATATGCAAGAGGCAAAGAAATCTATGAAAGAAAAAGATATTAAAGCTGAAGATGTTAAGAATCTACCACCTATTGAAGAAATACATGGTCTTGATAACCCGACACAGGTAGTAGAGGTAAATTCTCTCCGTAGATTTGATGAAGGTGATATTCCTTATAATAAGTCTGCTAGCCAATGCTTGGATGAGTTTGATAACTTTATTGTTAAGCAAGAAAATTTCAATGCTTATGTTAGTAGACAATTGAAACACAATGCTTACATGCTTGATCGTTTAGGTGAATATATGAGTAGAACTGTTAATGATCTCAAGCTTATCAGTAAACATGCTTCCATGGTAACTACTCAAGTAGAACAAGTACTTAAGGCACAAAATCATTTGCTTAATGAGATGAATGATAATGTTGTTAGAGTAGTGACTAGAGGTGGTAAAATGACTCAGGAACCTTTATATCCTAAGGGCCACCCCAAGAGAATTGATCAAGATTCTCAGAGAATTAATACTGATGCACCTAGCCATTCTAGCAAAAGAAAGAAAAAGAATGATGATAGGACTTTGCATGCCTCTAGTGAACCTGTTATTGCCACACCTGAGAATCCAAATGATATTTCTATTTCTGATGCTGAGACACAATCTGGTAATGAACATGAGCCTAGTGATAATATTAATGATGATGTTAATGTAGATGCTTAACCTAGTAATGATAATGATGTGGAGATTGAACCTGCTGTTGATCTTGATAACCCACAATCTAAGAATAAAAGATATGATAAAAGAGACTTCGTTGCTAGGAAGCATGGTAAAGAAAGAGAACCTTGGGTTCAGAAACCCATGACCTTTCCTCCTAAGCCATCCAAGAAAAAGGATGATGAGGATTTTGAGCGCTTTGTTGAAATGATTAGACCTGTCTTTTTGCGTATGCGTTTGACTGATATTCTGAAAATGTCTCCTTATGCTAAGTATATGAAAGATATTGTGACTAATAAAAGAAAGATACCGGAAGCTGAAATTTTCACCATGCTTGCTAATTATACTTTTAAGGGTGGAGTACCAAAGAAATTAGGAGATCCAGGAATACCAACTATACCATGCTCCATTAAAAGAAACTATGTTAAAACTGCTTTATGTGATTTGGGAGCTGGTGTTAGTGTTATGCCTTTCTCTTTATATCGTAGACTTGATTTGAATAAGTTGACACCTACTGAAATCTCTTTGCAAATGGCTGATAAATCAACCGCTTTACCCATCGGTATTTGCGAGGATGTGCCTGTTGTGGTTGCAAACGTTACTATCTTAACAGACTTTGTTATTCTTGATATTCCCGAGGACGACAGCATGTCGATCATCCTTGGTAGACCCTTTTTGAACACTGCAGGGGCTGTTATTGATTGCAACAAAGGCAATGTCACTTTTCATGTTAATGGTAATGAGCATACGGTGCACTTTTCGAAGAAACAACCTCAAGTTCATAGTATCAACTCTATTGGAGAAATTCCAACAATTGCTATTGGAGGTTTTAAATTCCCTCTCCCTACTGTCAAGAAGAAATATGAAATAATCATGGTAGGGGACATGCCTGTCCCCGTTGAGGTAACTTAGTGTTATTAAAAAATTCCCCGGTTTCATGTTACTCGAAAGAAGTTTGTTAATAAGACTTGATCAACCTTGTTAATGAATTCCTTTTGACGGGCATGAGATGGATGAATTTAGAAAGCACAACCTTCTTTACCCAACTTTTACTTTCTGTTGTTTAGAATAAATAAAGTAAAAATGCTATTATTTTTCTGTCTTCTGAATTATCCGTGAAATAAAAAAAATGACCTGAAAATAAAAGTTCTCCAAATGCCCTGAAAATGTAGTATGATTTTTTCTGGATTATTTAAGAATTTCTGGCACTGAGAATACATCAGGGGCCTGCACCAGTGGGCCTGCATCAGGTGGCAAAGTAATAATCTGACATGTACCCTGACATGTACATCAGGGTATTTATTCTTCTCGCCTTGCTAGACACTTTGAGATACCCTTTAGACTAAATGAAAAGGAAGAAAGGTTGTTACCCACTAAGTATTTAGACTATGATAGTATGGTAGCACATGATTTCATTTCCAAAGACAATGACAAGCGGCTCATCTATAACCTAGTATTCAGCCAGGGTACATGTCAGATTATTACTTTGCCTGCACCTTCTTTGTTCGATATTCATTCAGGCAGGTACATTATTATGCCCGACGATATTTATGCATACTGGGAGCAGACTCGATCCCCAGTTCCTGAGCCAGAACCATCACTTGACCCGTACGAGGAGTCTGTTTATCAGTGGGAGCCACAAGAGCTCGCTAACCACTGGAACCCTCAGGATCCTCCTCAGTACCCAGGAGAGGGCTACTTTGATCCATGGGCATAGACCAACTTAGGCCAAAAGCCTAAGCTTGGGGGAGTACGTATTTCTCACCGACATTACATTCATGTTCACACACTCATTTCAGTTGTCGGTGTTCATACTTTTTCATTGTATTATCCATGTTAGTTTATTTCTTTTTCTCGCTTTCTTCTTGTGTGTCAGAAAAACCTTAAGAAAAAAAAATTAGCTCTAGTTTTACTTTCTAGTATGTTTAGTTGTAGTATTAAAAGAAAACCCAAAAAGATTTCTCTTTCTTCTTTTGCTTGTTGGGAGCTTTCCCGTGTAAATAGTTTTTCTCGTTCTTGTTTTGAAATTCTTTTCTTTGGGTCGAGAGGAGAAGACCACGATGAAAATGTTGAGTGGCTCTCATATGCATTGTTGTTTATCTTACAGAGTGCCCATATTACCTTGTCTTCTTCTTTAAATAATTGTTTGCAGATTCCAGCTTAGTCCAATGCACGTGCACTCTTATTATTATTCACACTGTTCGGTCGTGCAAGTGAAAGGCAATAATGACGATATATGGTGAAATGATTGAGATGGAGAAAAGCTGGTATGAACTCGACCTATTTTGTTTTTGTAAATATGATTAGCTCATCGTTCTGAATTCAAGGCTCTCTCCCCCTCTCTCTCGGTGGCGCCGGAGCACCGTCGGGGCAACCATCGTGACGGCGATCTACACCAACAACTTCGACGCCGTCACCACCAACTCTCTCCCCCTCTATGCAGCGGTGTAAAACCTCTCTTCCCCGCTGTAATCTCTACTTAAACATGGTGCTTAATGCTATATATTATTATCCAATGATGTGTGGCTATCCTATGATGTTTGAGTAGATTCATTTTGTCCTATGGGTTGATTGATGATCGTGATTGGTTTGAGTTGTATGTTCTATTTTGGTGCTGTCCTATGGTGCCCGCCGTGTAGCGCAAGCGTGTGGGATCCCCATTGTAGGGTGTTGCAATATGTTTATGATTCGCTTAGAGCATTTCCAACAGGCGCGCGATATTAGCGCCGCGCTGGAAAATTATCATTTTTTGCGTGCGCGCAGTCGTTCCGGGCGCTACAGCGGACGCGCAAAAAACGCGCGCGCGGCATAAGTGGTTCAGCGCGCGGAGCGAAACGGCATCGCGCGCCGCTTATTTCGTGTGCCCGCTCCCGCGCGCTGAACCACTCGAGCGCCTGCTTTCGCCCCGCCCCGCGTCGCCACCGGCGAATTCGCCCGATGGACGGTCGCGCCGACATCCCCCTCATCCCTTCCTACACCCGCGACCCCTCCGTCGTCGCCGGCGGCGCGAACCCTAGCGCGGGGAGCTTTGGCTTTGCCTCCGCCAGTGCTCCTCCAAGCACCGGGCTCGCGTGCGGGCTTTTCATGGCGCCACGGACGACCTCGGCGTGTGGCGTCGCGCCGGCACCCGCCGTGAAGCCACGTGCACCCCTCTCGAAGCTCCCAAATGCGGCGGTGGCGAAGGCGGGCAAGGTTGGTTGGGTGATTTTGAACTTGGTTGGATGAGATGTAGCATGATTGTTGATGTGCTGTGCACTTGAATTATGCTATGTCTTTTTTTATGTTTGAAATATCACCATATTGTCTTCAAAATGAACATGTTGCAAGCGCCGGATGCGCGCACGCGCTGTAAGTTTAGCGCGTTTGCTGGAGCGGCGCGCGCGCACAAATTTTTGCAGTGGCCGCTGGAGCCAGCGCTCTCCGGCGCGCTAAAATAGGCTATTTCAGCGCTATAAAATGTTTTTAGCGTGCGGGGCGGTTGTGTGCCTGTTGGAGATGCTCTTATAGTGGGCGGCTAGAGTGACAGAAGCTTACACCCGAGTAAGGGGATTGTTTACGTATGGGATAAAGGGGACTTGATGTTTAATGCTATGATTGGGTTTACCTTAACGATTTCTATTAGTTGCGGATGCTTGCTAGGGGTCCAATCATAAGTGCATATGATCCAAGTACGGAAAGTATGTTAGCGTATGCCTCTCCCTCATATAAAACGACAACAATGATACCGGTCTAGTTATCGATTGCCTAGGGACAAATCTTTCTCTTGTGCTACAAAAAGCTTTCTACTAAACAATTAACCTATTTAATATTTATCTAAACAACCCCTAACTTTTATTTACTTGTTATTTATTACCTTGCAAAACTATCTCTACACCTACTAAGTAATTCTAGTTTCTTTCCCGCAAAGTAGTTTCATACTTGTTCTAGGTAAAGTAAGCGTTAGCGTGCGTAGAGTTGTATCGGTGGTCGATAGAACTTGAGAGAATATTAATTCTACCTTTAGCTCCTCGTTGGGTTCGACACTCTTACTTATCGAAAAAGGCTACAAACGATCCCCTACACTTGTGGGTTATCAAGACCTTTTTCTGGCGCCGTTGCCGGGGAGCAATAGCGTAGCGGTTGATATTCTCGTGTGTGCTTGTTTGCTTTATCACTAAGCAATTTTTTTTCCTGTTATGAGTTGTTTTCTATCATTAGATATGGGTAGGAAATGCAAAATACAAAAAATATAGATGTACTTGCTGCTCCAAAAGTTGAGGAACCACTAGTGTTCTGTACTACCGAAGAATATTACTTGGATCATCTTCGATCCCTTTGTGCTCATGCTGAAAACCCAACTAGCTTAGTTGAGGGAAAATCTTTAAATGATCATGCTTATTATGTGTAACACCGCATATCTCAAAAAGGGAAACTCTTGTGGCATCAAATTAATACTTTACGTTGCTACGCTTCAAATTTATGCGAAATATATGATTTCACTTGTTGTTCTGAAGGCACTGAAAACCACCTTCGCTACAAATGTGTGTTTAATGATAATAAAACCTTGGCTTCTTATGCTAATGGTATATATGATTACTATGATGTGAAACAAATAGAAGAATTTGTTGCTTTTAAGGGTGCTTATGAAATTGAATCGTTCTTTGAAAAGTATGATAACTATGATGATGTTGTTTACAGATCTGAAAATTTTTCCATACTTAAATATTGGTATGAGAATTATGAATACAATGCCGATATTAATGAGTTTATTTAAAGAATGACCGCTGCCTTGGAAGAGACTAATATTTTGCAGGAATCTATGGAAGAAGAAATTGCTGAAACTGTGAGCTCATTAGATGAAAAAGATGAGGAGGAGAGCGAAGAACAAAAGGATGAAGAGTGGATTGATCACCCGTGCCCACCTTCTAATGAGAGTAACTCTTCAACTCATACATTATTTAATTTCCCTTCGCATATACAGAAGGATGAATGCTATGATGATTGCTATGATCCCTTGGATTCGTTTGAAATATCCCTTTTTGATGAACTTGATGCTTTCTATGCTTGTGGCCATGATGCCAATATGAATGATGCTTATGGAGATGAACTTTCTATAGTTCCATATGTTAAGCATGAAATTGTTGCTATTGCACCCACACACGATAGTCCTATTATCTTTTTGAATTCTCCCAACTACACTATATCGGAAAAGCTTGCGCTTATTAAGGATTATATTGATGGGTTGCGTTTTATCACTACACATGATGATTTTGATAAATATAATATGCATGTGCTTGCTGCTCCTACTTGCAATTATTATGAGAGAGGAACCGAATCTTCACCCCTCTATGTTTCCAATACGATAAAATTGCAAGAAACTACTTATGCTATGTATTGGCCTTTACTTTGTGTGAATGAATTGTTCTTGTATGACATGCCAATGCATAGGAAGAGAGTTAGACTTTGTTGTCACATGATATATATCACTTTGTGATCATTACTTAATTACAAATCATTGTTAATTAAAACTGGCTTTGATATACCTTGGGATCCGGGTGGATCAATTACTTGAGCACTATATGCCTAGCTTAATGGCTTTAAAGAAAGCGCTGCCAGAGAGACAACCCGGAAGTTTTAGAGAGTCATTTATTTCTGTTGTGTGCTTTTAAAATAATTAAAAACAAAAAAATAAAGTGGGGAACTTAAAACCTTTTCAAAAAGAGAAGTGAAAGTGAGAAAGATGAGCACCGTTAAAGTGGGGGATGTCCTTGAACTTTTGTTCATGCCCATGGAAACATTGTGAATCTTGATTACAACAACTTTTCAACAAAAATAATTATCCCCTTGTACAAATCCATTGTATTATAAAAATAATGTGCCAAGAATTACCTTTAGGATGTTTGAATTGCTTGTTTGATATGTGCTGTGTAAAAATAGAAACTTTTGCTGTAGTGTTTGAATTTTCATATTTTACTGGAGCGTGAAAAAATTCTGAAATTTTTACACAATAATGTTATACAAATTATTTATTACTTCCTAATTTTTCATAATTGTTTGAGTTACAAAAGTATATGTTCCATCTGCATCTCTACAGACTGTCCTGTTTTTCATAGATTGTTGTTATAGTTGCTTTGACTACTTATGTTTGAGTTCTTGTTGAGCCCCATTTACTTGGGAGCCATAGAATTGTGATAGAATACAGTAGGTAATGTTAGATTATAATTATACAATAATTTTATGGCAGGACATGATGAGATTTGATGATTATGTACTAACGTTTCTAATACAAGTTTTGTCAAGTTTTGTGTGGATGAAGTGTTCGAAGATCGAGGAGGTATCGATATGGGAAGAATAAGGAGAGACAAGAGTTTAAGCTTGAGGATGCCCAAGGCACCCCAAGTAAATATTCAAGGAGACTCAAGCGTCTAAGCTTGGGGATGCCCCGGAAGGCATCCCATCTTTCTTCTTTAACAACTATCGGTATGTTTCGGTTTTTGTTTTGTTCACATGATATGCGTAAATTCTTGGAGCGTCATGTGCCTTTTATTTTCCTTTTTGCAATGCACCATGATGGTATGGGAAAGTACATGGTTGATTTATATAATGCTCTTTGCACTTCACTTATATCTTTTGAGTATGGCTTTATAGAATGCTTCATGTGCTTCACTTATATCATTTGAAGTTGGATGCCTATTTCTCTACATATAGAAAACCGTTATTTGTAGAATGCTCTTTTGCTTCACTTATATTTATTATAGAATGTCCAGGTATTTTGTAGAAAGATTTAAACTCATGTTCTTCATTTATATTTGTTCGAGAGTTAATAAACAGTGACGGTAATTTGCATGGGTTATAACACTAGTCCAAAAATAATAGGTATTCAAGGAGTGATAATCAAAACCTTCATGTAGCACATTAAAGAGAAATCGTGGGTTAATGATATTGATGTGGTAATGTGAAAGGGTGTGAGTGCATCATTGTTGATAAGTAGAAGTGTCGGTATTAAGAGGTGTTAACTTCTTGTTTGTCTAAAAATTAAAAAGGCATGGTGAGGATGTGTGAGCATTTCTATTCCTTGTTAAAATCCTAGTGTTGTTTCGGGTCAGAAGCGCGCGATGGTTAACTCCTCCCAACCTCCTCCCTCGGGCATGCGAGTAGTACTTTGATTTGTGATAAAACTAATAAAACTTTGCAATAAGTATATGAGTTCTTTATGACTAATGTGAAACCATGGACATACGCATTCTCACCTATTCACATATTTGCTAGCCTCTTCGGTACCGTGCATTGCCCATTCTCACCTTGAGGATCGGTGCAACTTTCACCGATGCATCCAAACCCCGTGACATGATACACTCCGTTGCACATAAGCCTCATTATATCTTCCTCAAAACAGCCACCATACCTACCTATCATGGCATTTCCATATCCATTCCGAGATATATTGCCATGCAACTTCCACTGTCACTTCATATGACTTGTATTTCCATCGTCATGTTTCTTTGCATGATCGTAAGATAGCTAGCATGATATTTAAATGGCTTGTCCTTTTTTTGATATCTTTCGCTATGCTAGATCATTGAACATCCTGGTACACTGCCAGAGGCATTCATATAGAGTCATTTCTGTCGGTGTCAAAACCAGCGGATCTCGGGTAGGGGGTCCCGAGCTGTGAGTCTAGGATCGATGGTAACAAGGGGACGAAGGAGACGATGTTTACCCAGGTTCGGGCCCTCCTATGGAGGTAAAACCTTACGTCATGCTTGATTATATTGATGGTATGAAGGTTACAGAGTTGATCTACCTCAAGATCAGATAGCTAAAACCCTAGATGAGTTCCTCTGCCCTACATTCTAAAACCCTCTCGGTTTATATAGACACTGGGGGGGTACCTAGGGTTTACACATGATAGGTCTCCTGCCGAGGATGGAGATGTCGATTTCCTCATCTTGACTTGGAGTGCACGACGCGCCTTCGGGGCTTCCTTCTGGAATGTGGGGTCTCCATGTATCCAGCCCTCCCTGCGATAGTTAGAGAGCGGCCCACCGAGCCGTTCTATTGGGAGATAGGCCAGCGGCCCGAGGACCCCTTAGTCTAGGACTCCCTCAGTAGCCCCGAACTAGCCCCCAACGCCAAGGGTCTCAGCTCTGGCAGCTTTTGTGACCAGAGTCTTCGGCTTGCGAGGTGAGTTCTTCTTCCCATAAATGATCGGCTGAGACTAGTCCGGCTTCCGATGACGCGTATTTCATCCGATCATACGATCGTCCGAACACCATGAATCGCTTAGCCCCGAAGGCCAGTCGTCAAAGTGTAAACAGTGTTTTCTGACGACCTTTCCGACGAAGGGTCGTGGCCTACCACGACCGCAAAACCAGTTATGAAAACTCGATTCGCGGTTTGAGGCCGTTTTTACATTGGCACGACTTATCAATGTACAGATCGTGCTCCGTTTCACATGGTATATAATTAACGCCCGAGGTTTATTTTGCGCGTGCATAACGGCTCGCATGCCTTGGGAAGCGGAGAGACTTGAGGCGCAGTAACAGGAGGCTAATCGGCGTGACGCCTCATAAAAGGGAAAAAAACCCAAGGCCTATTCACGCTTTCCATTCGCATCCTCTGCTTCCCCAATCTTTCCAAGCTCCAAGAGCCCAGATCCAGTTTTCCCTCAACTTCTCCTCCGAGCTTAGCCATGGCGGGTTCGGGCTCCATGGGCAAGTGGGAGGCCTCCACAATCACCGACAAGGACATCAGGGACTTAAAGCTCGTTGGCTACCTCCCCGCCAACGTCTTCCACCGCGCTCCAGAGGCGAACCAGGTGGTGCCCACCCCCAAGCCAGGCGAGAGGGTGGTGTTCATCCCCCATTTCATCCGGGGACTGAGCTTCCCGCTCCACCCCTTCGTCAGGGGACTCATGTTCTTCTACGGGTTGGACTTCCATGATCTCCCCCCGAACTCCTTCATGCATATTTCGGCATTCATTATTATCTGCAAAGCCTTCCTGCGGGTCGAACCGCACTTCGGCCTGTGGCTCAAGGTCTTCAACGTCAAGCCGAAGACCGTCGCGGGCGAGCACGCAGACTGCGGAGGGGCGGTAATCAGCAAGCTCCCCCATGTCGAGTGGACAACTGGCACCTTCATCGACACAATCAAGATCTGGCAGAAAGAATGGTTCTACATCACCGAACCAAGGGATGAGAGCTGGGCGACGCCTGCATAGTTCAGATCCGGACCCCCTACGAGATTGACCTCGTGGCTCAGGAAGGGCCTCGACTGGGGGTCGGATGTAGAGGTGAAATTGCTGCAGAAGCGCATTACCTCGGTGGTCAAGGCCAAAATCGAGCTGGTCAATGTGGTCCAGGTCATGCTCCACCGCCGTATTCTTCCCTGCCAGCGTCGGGCCTCCCCAATGTGGGCTTATCAGCTTGAGGATGAGCCTACCATGCGCCAACTCTTTCGCACTACCTCCAAGAAATTGTGGAAGGCATTATTCAAGCCCCGGAAGAGCTGGCCGGCCAAGGAGGAGGATTCGGGCCTGAGCGCCGATAACCCACCCACCCAGGTACGGTATAATTTTAATCCAATGACTCTGTTCCTTTAAGAAAAGGACTTAACGCCTTCCCCCTCATCCTTGCAGAAATGGTTGAGCAAAACTGTGCGAATTAACTGCCCAGCACCACAGCCCGAAGACCCCAGGTCGGAGCTGTTGACGGAGATGCTCGTCGTGGCGCCGTACACGACGCCAGAGAAGAAGGAGAAGAAGAAGAAGGCCAGAGAAGGTCTCCGCATCAGGGACCAGTCGGACGCTATGTCCGAGGAAACCCCTGCTTCCTCTACCCATGAGGAAGAGCAGGAGGACAGGGGGAAGGCGATTCCCCCCTTACAAGAAAAAGGGCGGCGTCGCCGGACGCCGCGGAGGACGTACCTCCTCCTGCCCCGAAGAGGGCGTGTCGGCCGAGGTTGATCCTGGCCGACGACAGCTCGGACTCGGATGCTGAGTCCGAGGACTTTGAGAAGGTTCCCCAATGGAACCTAAGGGTCAAGCCCCCAGCTCGAAGGTATGAATCCGAAGGCTCCCTGGGTTGCTTATGCAAAGTTTGTAATGTTTTTAAATGCATGGACGCCTTTCAATCAGCAGCCCACCACGCGTTCTCCCTACCGATCAGATATCGGACGGGGAGTCTCCACCCGCCGAGCTGGCGGAGAGCGGGACCGCGTCACACCCCACACCTCCAGGGGTCGCGAAGGATGCCGCGGAGGTGTCATCCCGCCAGGCCCCTTTGGAGCCAAACACAGGCGGTGGGGGTGATGATGTCATGGCCAAGGTTAATGCCTCGACCGCCGAAGACCAGGGGGAGGAGCCCTTCCTGGCCGCTGAGGAGGAAGGACAGAGGAATGTCCAATCCCCTCCGAGGTCATCTCCAGAGCGCACTGTGCCTCCGGAGCTACCGGCTCAATCCCCGGTCAGAGATCGGGCTAGCCGGTCATCACCGGCGCCACCGATGACTGGATGGCCGGTCATGGAGGAGGCTCTATCAAGCGCCTCCATCTCTGAGGATCACCGCACTCTTATGGGTGCAGTTTTGCAAGGAATTCAGTCTGTCGATAGCGGACTGAAAGAGGCCTTCAATGGTCTCTTGACGGGCTTCAAGGTGAGTTACGTGATACCCTTTGCCCGAACAATTTTAATTTTATTAGGTTTATGCTATCTTTATATATGTAGTAGCCCCCAAGCCCCGGGTGGGTTTGCAAAAACGCACCCGGGGGTCAAATACCCAGGAGTGACCAACGATGCACAAGGCACCATTAGTCCCGCAATGTTCTAAAAGCCCTTAAGAGGACCGAACATAGGGTCATATCCTTGACAGTTCGAGGGTTGGAACGCACATAACCGGATATATGGTTTTTATTTTTTGTAGGCCTCGTCATCAGCGGCGACCGTTAATGCCGCTGAGCTTACCGAGCTAAATCGGAAGCTCAAGATCTCCGAGGAGGAGCTTGATAGCCTGAACAAGAGGTTCGATGAGGCGCAAGGTAAGCCGAATTGTAACATCCGGGCTGTATATTGTTAATGATCCGCACTGGTGACCCAGTGTAATTATTTATTTATTGCTTCCACAGCTTCAGCTGCGGAGGTTGAAAAACTCAAGGCCGAGCTCAAAAAGATGAAGCAAGAGGCCGCGGATGAGAAGGCGGCCGCTAAACAAGCAGCAGCCGCACTCTCCACTTTGAAAGGTGCGAGTGCTAAGCATGAGGCCCGGGTGGAGGAGGTGCAACAGGAGCTCAAGGATGCCAGCACGAAGTGTGAGGCCCTTGAGCAGAAAGGCAAAGAGCAAGCCACCGAGCTATCCGCACTGAAATCCGAGCTCCAAAAGGAGCGGGTGGACAGGCGGTCCTTTGAAGAAGAAGTTCGCCAAGTCAAGGTTGTCACAGATGGTAAGCCGTATTCACTACAATGCGACTTTGGTGGTAGCAGGTTTGCTTTGCTCACCCAGGTGTGGCGTTCCTTAGGCGTCTATGCGGATCTCCAGAAGAGTGCAGCGGACGCGAACAAGTTCTATGCTTCGTGGGAGGAGAATGATGAGGCTCGGCTATTTTGGGCACAGTTTGAGTCCCCCGAGCGTTCTCCTCTTCTGATCGAGCAGATGAAGCAACTGATGGAGCTACACAAGATGGCGGAGCCGGCCCTGAAGGATCTTTGCATCCGGCTGTGGCCTGAAGAGCCGTTGCCGAGCAGTTACTTCGGCTTGGTGCGAAAACTGTGCGATGCTGCACCTCAGATTGACGCGCTAAAGCGTTCTACATGCATCGAGGGAGCTCGAATGGCCTTTGCAAAGACCATGGTGCACTGGCCGAAGCTCAAGCCGACCGAGATGGCCACCGCACATCCGCCTCCTGGAAAGGAGCATAGGCGCCCCGAGCTATACTTCTCCGCAGTGATGGAGGGTGCTCGGGCGATAGAGGCCCGGTGCTCTAAGGATGTACTTTATGAATGAGCGCGTTGTAATATGTCCGAAGACTTCTTAATGCTTTAGAATTAGTGTTGCATAGTTTATCATGTCTTATAAGTCTTTAGTTTTTATTTTGACTCCCATGTGGCCGTTTTATCTGAAAGTTGCGAGTCGTCGGCTTCAGCCGCCACATAGATACTACGCGAGGTGTCTCTGCCTCCGCACTGTGACCCTTAGCCGAGGTATCGGTGCCCGAAGGCGGTAGTTCGAGGGAGACAAGGCAATCGGACTATGATGCTTTATCGCTTTCACTTAGCCGTAGGAGCGTGAAAAAATGCGGGGGCTGAGTGTTTTGTGATGTTCGGATGTACCGGGGCCAAAGCCAGCATCACATGGTTTGTACAAGTACGAAACCCATCGTATAACACGGAATAACCTCTATCGATTTTTTAGTATGACACTTATGCTCGGATTTGCAGACCGGTTCTCGCTTACTATGACAGTCAGTTTTCGGCTTTCTCCCCTGAGGTGCTTGACCAGGCGAGCTGGAAACACAATCGCAGTGGTTCTCCCTTTGCCCTTTTAGCCGAACGAGCGGAACGTAAGAGGGCAAACACAGGAGCCGGGCAACCCAACTATTGACCCAAGACATAGTTCGGATCCGATGCATGTAAAGCAAAATCCAAGATGCCGAACATGCAATCAGGTGTGTCGGAGTGATGCTTAGGGTGATATTTTAAATTCAATCCCCCGGTCTATTAGCCGGTTGCATCGTAATGTATACCGAACAGTTTTCGCAAGAAGCGTTGATGAGGGAAGAACAGAGTATGTATAAAATACAGCGAAGTGGCCATGTATAATTGTCTTGTATTTGCTCAATAATTCTTATAGCTCAGATTGCCAAAGCAACTGTTTACAGGTATTTGAAGATGAAATATAAAATTTACAGAGGAGAGGTTGTACCAGGGGTCTTTGATTGGTGGCTTGACGTCCTCGATGTGCCCTGTCGCCAATCTGCTCCTGTGCCTCCTAGGGAGTTGTGTTCATTTAAGGGTGATGCTATCGGCGAGCGGACTTTGGGAAGAAGATCTTGAGAAGTCGCCGAAGTGTGGGTGAGCTTTACGCTTTAACAGGTCCTTGATGGTACCTGTGATATGTCCGAGGACGTGTACTGGTAGTAGTTCGGTCCAGCCGAACACTTACCCTTTGATAGTTGTTCCCCATTGCTGCCCATGGAATCTTGAGTGCAAAGTTGTGCCTTCTCGACACGTGTTTGACGGGCATTAGGGTTGTGCAATGGGGAGCGTGTCCCTATTTTTGGGGAGAAGAAGATTCTGGGAGTTCGGACTGAAACCGAGCTCGTTTGTCAACCTTATGTGCCTTTATGGCAGATTTCGGTGTTTGCCGATCGTCCTCGTAATGGAATTCGGCCGCCAGGGCCAATGCATGTTCCTCAGTTCGGATGGAACGCTCTGTGTTGCCGTTGACAGTGATGACCCCCTTGGGCCCGGGCATCTTGAGCTTGAGGTATGCGTAGTGTGGGACGGCGTTAAAGCGAGCGAACGCTGTACGGCCCAGCAGGGCGTGATAACCACTGCGGAAAGGTACGATGTCGAAGATCAAGTCCTCGCTACGGAAGTTATCGGGCGAATCGAACACCACTTCCAGGCTCACAGAGCCCGTGCACCGGGCTTCGACGCCTGGGATCACTCCTTTAAAGGTAGTGTTGCTGGGTTTGATCCTTGATGGATCTATACCCATCTTTTTCACCGTATCTGAGTAAATCAAATTGAGGCTACTTCCTCCGTCCATTAGGACTTTAGTGAGGTGATACCCATCGATAATGGGGTCTAGGACGAGGACAGCTGATCCCCCATGACGGATACTGGTCGGATGATCTCGTCGATCGAAGGTGATCGGGTACGCCGACCATGGGTTACACTTCGGGGCTACGGGCTCTATGGCGTAGACCTCTCAAAGGGCGCACTTCCTCTCCTTTTTGGGTATGTGAGTGGCGTATATCATGTTCACAGTTTTTACCTATGGAGGGAACTGCTTCTGTCCACCATTGATCGGACCGCGGGGCTCATCATCGTCCTCGCTGTGTGGGCCCTTGCCTTAGTACTCGGATGCGAGTTTGCCGGCCAGTTTGAACACCCAACAGTTACGGTTGGTGTGGTTGGCAGGCTTGTCTTGAGTGCCATGGATCTGGCAAGGCCTCTCCATGATTTTGTCCAACGGGGTGGGTCCATCATGATTGCCTTTAGGAGGCTTCTTTCGTTGCCCGGATCGAGGGTTGCGGAAGCCGGCGTTAACAACCGTGTCGTCGGCGTCACTATTGCTGTGCCGGCGTTTATTTTTGTTGCGTCGTGGTTTCCCGTTTCCATCCCGAACTTCGGAGGTGCCGGGGTCTTCGGGGTTGTGGTTTCGTCTCGCTAGCCAGTTATCCTCGCCCGCGCAAAAGCGGGTCATGAGTGATGTAAGGGCGGACATGGTCCTAGGTTTATCCTGACCGAGCTGGCGAGCCAGCCATTCGTCCCGAATATTGTGCCTGAAAGAGGCAATAGCCTCGGCATCTGGGCAATCGACGATCTGGTTTTTCTTGGTCAAGAACCGATTCTAGAATTGTCGAGCGGACTCTCCTGCCTTTTGGATGACGTTGCTTAGGTCGGAGGAGTCCGGAGGCCGTACATAGGTGCCCTGGAAGTTAGATCGGAATGCATCCTTGAGATCCTCCCAGCTCCCGATAGAATTTTCGGGGAGACTGTTTAACCAGTGCTGAGCTGGCCCCTTAAGTTTAAGGGGTAGATACTTGATGGCGTGGAGATCGTCTCCTCGTGCCATGTGAATGTGGAGGAGGAAATCCTCGATCCACACTGATGGGTCAGTTGTTCCGTCGTACTGCTCTATGTTCACGGGTTTGAACCCTTCCGGGAACTGATGCTGCATCACCTTGTCGGTGAAGCACAGTGGGTGGGCAGCGCCTCTAACCCGGGCTATGTCACGCCGGTGGTCGGCGTCTGTTCTGGCCCGGTTTTGTTCCCGACCTCTATTGTTGCGGTCGAGCCAAGGCCGGTACCCGTCCCATCTATCGGGGGAGTACCCTCTGGATCCGTAGATGGATCTCGTGCGGCCTGTTCTATAATCCAGGTCGTGTCGCAGGTCATACCTGTCCTCAGGCTCCATTGGCTCTTTTCCCCTTCTGTGGGGTATCGTCGGCCTATAACCGGTGTCGCCAGCCGTCCTATCTCGTCCTCGGGGAGGGCGGTCCGGCTGGTCGCATGGAGTGTGCTTCGGGGATGGCGTGTTAGGGAGCTCATCATCAAATTGTGGCAGTAGCCGCCGGTGTGGATAGCTCTTGGGTTGGCCAATAGACCGGTACCGTATCCTTCCTCGGCTGATAGGACCCTCGTCCATCTATCATTGAGGGTATCTTGTTCGGCCTTAAGCTGCCATTCCTTTGCCTTTAGGCTTCGGGCAGTGGCTATAAGCTGTTGCCTAAACCGTTCCTGATCCTCAAGGTTTTCGGGGATGATGAAGTCTTTGGCTTCCGGGCTATCCTCCTCCTCTACAGGGGGGAGGTAGTTGTCATCCTCGGAATCGTTTGGATCTTCGGGGTTGCGCTGGTCCTCCGGCCTTTCCTGGTCCTCTAGCGGCTGCTCGGGGATATCGGGATCGCCGAGGTCTTCCGGGGTATCGTTTTCCCCGGTGCCAGCAATAGCTTCCCTTCCCTTTTTTGTCTTTGATCGTTTGCGCGGTTTCCGGCGCCTTGACGGCGCTTCACCCGATTTATCACCATTGTTTGCAAGTGTGCGCTCACCGTTATCGGCTGGAGTATCCACCATGTAGACGTCGTAGGTGGAGGTGGCAGTCCATCGCCCGGTGTTGACGGGGGTGGGAGCGCGATCCTCTTCATCCATGTCTTCTGCCTCCTCGGAGGCGTAGTCCAACATATCGGTTAAGTCTTCGACAGTAGCTACGAAGTGGGTGGTGGGTGGGATGAAAAATTCCTCTTGACCCGCCTTAAGACCGATCTGAAAATGGATCGGGGTTGGGTCGTCAGTAATTTTCATCGATAAGATCCGATCTAGAGCTTCGTTGAGTGTCAAGAGCTCGATCGGGTCAATTTGCTCAGCGCTTTCGGAGTTAACCTCCGATGCGTCCGCACAAGAAGTGTGTTCGGCAGGAGCTGGTACCCGGCCATCTGGCGCTATGGCCAGATCTGGACTAAAAGCCAGATCATCACCGGGGTTGGTCCCGTGGGCGGGATCGAAAGCGAAATCCGAGGTTAAGGCCTCGGAGTCCTCGGGTGCGTCGGATGAGACTGCGAGCCCGGTGAGCGAAAGATCGCCCCGAGAGTCTACGGAGAACTCTAGGTTCCCGAATCTGACCTCTTGATCAGGGGCGAAACTCCCGACCCGGCCAAGACGGCCGGTCGGGTCAGCGTGCAGCACAATGCTGCCGAAAGCGAAGATCTGTCCAGGGACAAAGGAGTCCATGTTCCGGACTTCTTCATTAATGACAACGCGAGCCATCGATTCCTTTGGCGATCACAGCGGAACTCTCAATGAAAGCACCAATGTCGGTGTCAAAACCGGCGGATCTCGGGTAGGGGGTCCCGAGCTGTGAGTCTAGGATCGATGGTAACAAGGGGACGAAGGAGACGATGTTTACCCAGGTTTGGGCCCTCCTATGGAGGTAAAACCCTACGTCCTGCTTGATTATATTGATGGTATGAAGGTTACAGAGTTGATCTACCTCAAGATCAGATAGCTAAAACCCTAGATGAGTTCCTTTGCCCTACATTCTAAAACCCTCTCGGTTTATATAGACACCGGGGGGTACCTAGGGTTTACACATGATAGGTCTCCTGCCGAGGATGGAGATGTCGATTTCCTCATCTTGACTTGGTGTGCACGACGCGCCTTCGGGGCTTCCTTCTGGAACGTGGGGTCTCGATGTATCCGGCCCTCCCTGCGATAGTTAGAGAGCGGCCCACCGAGCCGGCCTATTGGGAGAAAGGCCAGCGACCCGAGGACCCCTTAGTCCAGGACTCCCTCAATATCATCCTATCAGTTTTTCATATCGAGCTGTAAGTAAATAAAAGTGTGATGATCATCATTATTAGAGCATTGTCCCAGTGAGGAAAGGATGATGGAGACTATGATTCCCCCACAAGTCGGGATGAGACTCCGGACGAAAAATGAAAAATGGGGGAGGCCAAATGAGCCCACCACAAAAAAATGGGAGAGGCGGAAAAAAAAAGAGAAAAAAAGCCCACCATGATTTTTTTTTTAAAACCCGATAGAAACTAATAGAAGGGACTTTTCTACTATCCTTTACCACATTTGTGCCTCAAAGTGGCACCATGTTCTTCATATAGAGAGTCTCTTGTTTTGTCAATTCCATACGCCAGTGGGAATTTTTCATTATAGAACTTGGCTTGTATATTCTGATGAGGGGCGTCCTCAAATGCCCGAGGTCTTCATGAGCAAGCAAGTTGGATGCACACCCACTTAGCTTCAGTCGAGCTTTCATACACTTATAGCTCTAGTGCATCCGTTGCATGGCAATCCCTACTCCTCGCATTGATATCTATTGATGGGCATCTCCATAGCCCGTTGATATGCCGAGTTGATGCGAGACTTTCTTCTCCACTTTTACCCCTTTGAAACCTACCACCACATTCTATTCCACCTAGATGCTATGTTCATGGTTCACGCTCATGTATTGCGTGAAGAAAAAAAGTTGATGCATATTGAAAAAGTATGATCCAATTGCCTAACTTGGGCACCGTGGTGCTTGACATTTGTATTAATGTGGTGAAGACGGAGCCATGCCTTGCTAATATAATAAGATGAATGGGGGTAAACACTCTTTGAGGATCGTATACTTTGAAAGATTGATGATTTTGTTGCTTGTGCTTATAAGTATTACTATGTTAATGTTTGCTAATTCATCGTTTCTCAATGAGCATACATGCAAAAGATTACATATTGGGTAGCATGTTGCATCAAAAATTCTGTTTTTATCATTTACCTACTCGAGAACGAGCAGGAATTAAGCTTGGGGATGCTTGATACATCTCCAACGTATCTATAATTTTTTATTGTTCCATGCTATTATATTATCATTCTAGGATACTTTTTGAGTAATTATTTACCAATTTATATTATTTTTGAGCACTAACCTATTGACCCATGATACGTCCATTTTGCATCATGATTTCCTACTGTTATTTATAGTGTTTTGTTAAATAATAATGCTTCAGGGAGTGATCCTAATGCCTTTTCTCTCATAATATGCAAGGTTTACACAAAGAGGGAGAATGCCGACAGCTGGAATTTTGGACCTGACAAAGCACATCAGAGATACCTATTCTGCACTTCTCCAAACAAGCTGAAACTTTACGGAGAATATTTTTGGATTATATTTAAAATACTAGAGCAAACAACTACCGGAGGGGGCCACCCTGGTGGGCACAAGACACCAGGGCGCGCCAGGCCCCCAAGGCGCGCCCTGGTGGGTTGTGCCCTCCTTGGCCCACCTCCGGTGCCCATCTTCTGGTATATAAGGTCTTTTGACCTAGAAAAAATAAGGAGAGGACTTTTGGGACGGAACGCCACTGTCTCGAGGCGGAACTTGGGCAGGAGCATTTTGCCCTCCGGCGGAGCGATTCCGCAGGGGGAACTTCCCTCCCGGAGGGGGAAATCAAAGCCATCGTCATCACCAACACCCCTCTCATCTTTGGGAGGCCAATCTTCATCAACATCTTCAACAACACCATCTCGTCTCAAACCCTAGCTCATCTCTTGTGTTCAATCTTTGTACCAGAACCTCAGATTGGTACCTGTGGGTGACTAGTAGTGTTGATTACATCTTGTAGTTGATTACTATATGGTTTATTTGGTGGAAGATCATATGTTCAGATTCATTATGGTATTCAATACCCCTCTGATCTTGAGCATGAATATTATTTGTGAGTAGTTACCTTTGTTCTTGAGGTCACGGGAGAAGTCATGTCGCAAGTAATCATGTGAATTTGATATGTGTTCGATATTTTGATGATATGTATGTTGTGATTCCCTTAGTGGTGTCATGTGAACGTCGACTACATGACACTTTACCATCCTTGGGCCTAAGGGAATGCATTGTGGAGTAGTTATTAGATGATGGGTTGCTAGAGTGACAGAAGCTTAAACCCTAGTTTATGCGCTATTTCATAAGGGGCTGATTTGGATCCAAACGTTTAATGCGATGGTTAGATTTTATATTAATACTTTTCTCGTAGTTGCGGATGCTTGCGAGGGGGTTAATCATAACTGGGAGGTTGTTCAAGTAAGAACGACACCCAAGCACCGGTCCACCCACATATCAAATTATCAAAGTAGCGAACACGAATCAAACCAACATGATGAAAGTGACTAGATGAAATTCCCGTGTACCCTCAAGAACACTTTGCCTATTACTAGAAACTGTTCTGGCCTGTCCTTTGCCACAAAAGTATTGGGCTATCTTGCTGCAGTTTATTTACCGTTACCGTTACTTGCTCGTTACCAATTATCTTGCTATCAAACTATCTGTTACCTACAATTTCAGTGCTTGCAGAAATTACCTTGCTGAAAACCGCTCGTCATTTCCTTCTGCTCCTCGTTGGGTTCGACACTCTTACTTATCGAAAGGACTACGATTGATCCCCTATACTTGTGGGTCATCAACCCAGTGCTGAGTGCCAGATCCTGTTTTTTGTGTGTTTTTTGTTTCATAGAAATTCCATATCAAACGAAGTCCAAACGCGATAAAAATTTACGGAGATTTTTTTGGAATATATGTGAATTTTGGGAGTCAGAATCAACGCAAGGACGGTGCCCGAGGGAGGCACAAGATAACAGGGCGCGGCCTAGGGGGGCGCGCCCTGATGGCTTCTGCATCCCCCTTAAGTCGGTTAGGGCTCTCCTTCCGCCGCAAGAAAGATATTTTCGCAATAAAATCCCCTCAAAATTTCAGCCCGATCGGAGTTACGGATCTTCGGATATTTAAGAAACGGTGAAGGGGTCAGAAAATAGTCACGAAACAGAAGAGAAACAGAGAGAGAGATATCCAATCTTGGAGGGGCTCCTGCCCTCCGAGAGCCATGACGGCCATGGACCAGAGAGGAAACCCTCCTCCCACCTAGGGAGGAGGCCAAGGAAGAAGAAGAAGGAGGGGGGCTCTCTCCCCCTCTCTCCCGGTGGCGCTGGAACGCCGCCGGGGCAACCATCATGACGGCGATCTACACCAACAACTTCGCCGCCGTCACCACCAACTCTCTCCCCCTCTACGCAGTGGTGTAAAACCTCTCTTCCCCGCTGTAATCTCTACTTAAACATGGTGCTTAATGCTATATATTATTATCCAATGATGTGTGGCTATCCTATGATGTTTGAGTAGATTCCTTTTGTCCTATGGGTTGATTGATGATCGTGATTGGTTTGAGTTGTATGTTCTATTTTGGTGCTGTCCCATGGTGCCCGCCGTGTTGCGCAAGCGTGTGGGATCCCCGCTATAGGGTGTTGCAATATGTTTATGATTCGCTTATAGTGGGCGGCTAGAGTGACAGAAGCTTACACCCGAGTAAGGGGATTGTTTACGTATGGGATAAAGGGGACTTGATGATTAATGCTATGGTTGGGTTTTGTTGGGGTATAACCCCACGATATAACCCACCCTATTGGGCCGGGTCATCCGGATGGTGGCTTATAAGGTAACATACCAAGCGGGCCGCGAAGCTGAGGAACGAGACTGGCAAGACGGCCTACCAAGTAAGCCGGCTGGCGGCCCACTGCTCGAACACGGCGGCTCGAGGCCCAGGAGGTAGACAACCGCCGAGAGTTTCCTTGCTTGGAAGGCAAGGCAAGTTAGGAACATAGCCGGTTACGAGTTACAACGCGACTCAGACTCTTGTAAAGCCCAGGGTCTCTACCTGTATATAAAGGCGAGTCCCTGAGGCCAATAGACTTAAGTTACAATCGATCAATAGTTAGGTTAAGCGAATCCGCTCCCTTGTAATTGATCATCCAACAATACATGATAACCCACAAGTATAGGGGATCGCAACAGTTTTCGAGAGTAGAGTATTCAGCCCAAATTTATTGATTCGACACAAGGGGAGCCAAAGAATATTCTCAAGTATTAGCAGCTGAGTTGTCAATTCAACCACACCTGAAAGACTTAATATCTGTAGCAAAATATTTAGTAGCAAAGTAGTATGGAAGTAACGGTAACGATGGCAAAAGTGACAGTAGCAATTTTGTAGTGATTGTAACAGTAGCAACGGAAAAGTAACTTAGCAAAGATCAATATGTGAAAAGCTCATAGGCAATGGATCAGTGATGGATAATTATGTCGGATGGCATTCATCATGCAACAGTTATAACCTAGGGTGACACAGAACTAGCTCCAATTCATCAATGTAATGTAGGCATGTATTCCGTATATAGTCATACGTGCTTATGGAAAAGAACTTGCATGACATCTTTTGTCCTACCCTCCCATGGCAGAGGGGTCCTAATGGAAACTAAGGGATATTAATGCCTCCTTTTAATAGAGAACCGGACCAAAGCATTAGCACTTAGTGAATATATGAACTCCTCAAACTATGGTAATCACCGGAAAGAATCCCAATTATTGTCACCTTGGGGCATGCGGATCATAACACATAATAGGTGTCTACAACTTGCAAGATAGGATCAAGAACATATATATATATATATATATATATATATATATATATATATTCATGGAAACATAACAGGTTCAGATCTGAAATCATGGCACTCGGGCCCTAGTGACAAGCATTAAGCATAGCAAAGTCATAGCAACATCAATCTCAGAACATAGTGGATACTAGGGATCAAACCCTAACAAAAACTAACTCGATTACATGGTAAATCTCATCCAACCCATCACCGTCTAGCAAGCCTACGATGGAATTACTCACGCACGGCGGTGAGCATCATGAAATTGGTGATAGAGGATGGTTGGTGATGACGACGGCGATGATTTCCCCTCTCCGGAGCCCAAAACGGACTCCAGATCTGCCCTCCCGAGGAAGAACAGGAGGTGGCGGCGGCTCCGTATCGTGAAACGCGATGAACTCTTCTCCTCTATTTTTTTCTCCACGGATGTGAATATATAGAGTTGGAATTAGGGTCGGAGGAGGTCTGTGGGACCCACAAGCCGCCAGGGCGTGCCCTAGGGGGGGCGCCCCCCTGGCTTGTGGCCAATGGGTGGACCCCTTCTGGTTGATTCTTTCGCCAATATTTTTTATTAATACCAAAAATATTCTCCGTAAATTTTCAGGTCAATCCGAGAACTTTAATTTCTGCACAAAAATAACACCAAGGCAATTCTGCTGAAAACAACGTCAGTCCGGGTTAGTTCCATTCAAATCATGCAAATTAGAGTCCAAAACAAGGGCAAAAGAGTTTGGAAAAGTAGATACGATGGAGACGTATCAACTCCCCCAAGCTTAACCCATTGCTTGTCCTCAAGCAATTCAGTTGACAAACTGAAAGTGACAAAGAAAAACTTTTACAAACTCTGTTTGATCTTGTTGTTGCAAATATGTATAGCCAGCATTCAGGATTTCAGCAAAGATTATGAACTAACCATATTCACAATAACATTTAGGTCTCACATTTACTCATATCAATGGCATAATCAACTAGCGAGCAATAATAATAAGTCTCGGATGACAACACTTTTTCAAAACAATCATGATATGATATAACAAAATGGTATCTTGCTAGCCCTTTCTGAGACCGCAAAACATAAATGCAGAGCACCCCTGAGGATCAAGGACTGACTAGACATTGTAATTCATGGTAAAAGAGATCCATTCACAGTCATACTCAATATCAATTAATAACAATGCATACAAATGACGGTGGTGCTCTCTAACTGGTGCTTTGTATAAGAGGATGATGACTCAGCAATAAAGTAAATAGATAGGCCCTTCGCAGAGGGAAGCAGGGATTTGCAGAGGTGCCAGAGCTCGAGCTTTTAAAACAGAGATGAATAAAATTTTGAGTGGTATGCTTTCATTGTCAACATAACAACCAAGAGATCTCGGTATCTTCCATGCTAGATACATTATAGGCGGTTCCCAAACAGAATGATAAAGTTTTTACTCCCCCTCCACCAATCAAACACACTCCACGGCTGGCCAAATCCACGGGTACCGTCTATACAAACAACATTCCTGGGGGAGTTTTGTTTCATTATATTTTGATTTGATTTTTGAGCATGGAACTGGGCATCCCGAATACCAGCCACTTTCTCGTGAATGACAAGTGAATAAACACTCATCGTGAGAATAACCCACCTAGCATGGAAGATACTGACAGCCCCTAGTCACTATATGAGCGATTCGGGCATACAAAACAGAATATTATTTGAAGGTTTAGAGTTTGGCACATGCAGATTTACTTGGAACGGCAGGTAAATACCGCATATAGGTAGGTATGGTGGACTCATATGGAACAACTTTGGGTTTAAGGAAGTGGATGCACAAGCAGTATTCCCGCTTAGTACAAGTGAAGGCTAGCAAGAGACTGGGAAGCGACCAACTAGAGAGCGACAACAGTCATAAACATGCATTGAGATTAACCAACATTGAATGCAAGCATGAGTAGGATATAAATCACCATGAACATAAATATCGTGGAGGCTATGTTGATTTTGTTTCAACTACATGCGTGAACATGTGCCAAGTCAAGCCACTTGAATCATTCAAAGGAGGATACCATCCTATCATACTACATCACAACCATTTTAAAATGCATGTTGGCACTCAAGACAAACCATTATACACTCTTAGCTAATTAAGCATGACATGAGTAACTATAATCTCTAATTGTCATTGCAAACATGTTTCATCCATAATGAGCTAAATCCAGAATGATGAGCTGATCATATTTACAAAAACAAAATATGTCGAGTTCGTACCAGCTTTTCTCCATCTCAATCACTTCATCATATATCGTCATTATTGCCTTTCACTTGCACGACCGAACGGTGTGAATAATAATAAAAGTACCCGTGCATTGGACTAAGCTGGAATCTGCAAACAATTATTTAAAGAAGAAGACAAGGTAATATGGGCTCTCTGTAAGATAAACAACAATGCATATGAGAGCCACTCAACATTTTCATCGTGATCTTCTCCTCTCGACCCAAAGAAAAGAATTTCAAAACAAGAACGAGAAAAACTATTTACACGGGAAAGCTCCCAACAAGCAAAAGAAGAACGAGAAATCTTTTTGGGTTTTCTTTTAATACTACAACTAAACATACTAGAAAGTAAAACTAGAGCTATTTTTTTTGTTTTCTTAAGGTTTTTCTGACACACAAGAAGAAAGCGAGAAAAAGAAAAAAAACTAACATGGATAATACAATGAAAAAGTATGAACACCGACAACTGGAATGAGTGTGTGAACATGAATGTAATGTCGGTGAGAAATACGTACTCCCCCAAGCTTAGGCTTTTGGCCTAAGTTGGTCTATGGCCCCGGCTGGCCTGGTGGATACCCAAAGTTATAGTCGGGTACGTACTGGGACGCGACAGCTACTGCCTGAAGGGCTGCAGCATGGAGGCGAGCGGACTCCACCTCTCTCTCATACTCGTTCGCCTCCTCTCTAGTTATAAAATATCTCCGTTTTACCTGAAAGTTTAAAGAAAGCAGGAGCAGGAAGGGTAATATGGACAGCACGCTGCCTGTCAAAGATTAGTCGATAAAGGAGGGACTGTTCATTCCTCTCAAGAAACTGGTAGCGTACCATAGCATTATAATCAAGAAAAGCAGGTGGTAACTCAATATCATTTCCCCTAATGGGTACCCCAAGATAATTAGCTAACCGGGTGGCATAAATCCCACCAAAGAAATCTCCATCCTTAGCATTAAGATGTAACCTCCTGGCAATAATAGCCCCCAAGTTATATCGTTTATCATCCATTACCGCACACTTGAGGATACTAAGATCTGATGCACAAAGGTGGCAATGATTATGTTTACCGTTAATGCATCTACCTATAAAGAGAGCAAAATAGTGCATGGCAGGAAAATGAATGCTCCCTATGGTAGCTTGTGTGATATTTCTAGTCTCTCCCTCAGTGATGCTAGCAAGAAAATCGTTAAATTCAGTTTTGCGAGGCTCACTATGAATGCCCCATTGTGGGATTTTGCATGCATCATTAAAATCTTCTAGGTCCATGGTATATGATTTATCATAAAGATCAAACAAGACAGAATGAGTATTGCGCTAGGATGTAAATTTAAATCTTCGCACAAATGAATCAGTGAAGTGATAGTACTGCCGACACTTATCTGACACGAAATCCTCAAGGCCAGCATTTTGTACGTATGCATAAAATTCATCCTTGAAACCTGCATGACCCATGAATTGATCCAACGGCCATTCGCAAGGCCGTACTTGAGCTTCTCTTGGTGGTTCAAGGTCCGGCTCACGTATCGCGAGCCTTAGGGCTTGCTTCCTCGAGGAACCACCTTGGTATATCTTCCTAAACATTTCTTCCTCTGAAAAATTTCTAAAATTTTAGTGTCTCAAAATAAAAATGAACAAAACTCAACAAGATTTAAAGCAACTACTCCCATAAGTGCCTAGAGGCTATATCATGCATCAAAACTACTTGGGACCATATAAATTTGACATGCAAGCTCAAGAACAGGGTCACCACAGCAGCAAATTTGCAATATATAAAGCACTAGAACAAAAACTAATTGGACCATTGGAGGAGTCACATACCGAAGAACAATCCCCCAAAACAGTTTTGCAAATGGAGCTTTGCACAGGGAGATCGAAAATGGCAGCAAGATGAGCTAGGACACGGGTTTGAGCAATGGTGGGATTTTTTATGGAGGAGGACGGAGTGGATGGGTGCTAGAATAAGTGAGGGGGGCCACATGGGACCCACAAGCCACCAGGGCGCGCCCCCTGGGCTTGTGGCCCACTGGTGCAGCCCCCTGGTGTGTTCTCAGTGCCAAATATTCTTAAATATTCTATAAAAAAATCATACTAAATTTTCAGGGCATTTGGAGAACTTTTATTTCCAGGTCATTTTTTGTTGTACGGATAATTCAGAAAACAGAAGTATAATAGTATTTTTGCTTTATTTATTTTAAACAACAGAAAGTAAAAGTTGGGTACAGAAGGTTATGCTTTCTAAATTCATCCATCTCATGCCCGTCAAAAGGAATTCATTAACAAGGTTGATCAAGTCTTATTAACAAACTTCTTTCGAGTACCATGAAACCGGAAATTTTTCGAATAACACTAAGTGACCTCAACGGGGACAGGCTTCTCCCCTATCATGATTATTTCATATTTCTTCTTGACAGTAGGGAGAGGGAATTTAAAACCTCCAATAGCAATTGTTGGAATTTCTCCAATAGAGTTGATACTATGAACTTGAGGTTGTTTCTTCGGAAAGTGCATCATATGCTCATTACCATTAACATGAAAAGTGACATTGCCTTTGTTGCAATCAATAACAGCCCCTGCAGTGTTCAAAACGGGTCTACCAAGGATGATCGACATACTGTCGTCCTCAGGAATATCAAGAATAACAAAGTCTGTTAAGATAGTAACGTTTGCAACCACAACAGGCACATCCTCGCAAATACCGATGGGTAAAGCGGTTGATTTATCAGCCATTTGCAAACAGATTTCAGTAGGTGTCAACTTATTCAAATCAAGTCTACGATATAAAGAGAAAGGCATAACACTGACACCGGCTCCCAAATCACATAAAGCAGTTTTAACATAGTTTCTTTTAATGGAGCATGGTATAGTTGGTATTCCTGGATCTCCTAATTTCTTTGGTACTCCACCCTTAAAAGTATAATTAGCAAGCATGGTGGAAATTTCAGCTTCCGGTATCTTTCTTTTATTAGTCACAATATCCTTCATATACTTAGCATAAGGAGACATTTTCAGAATATCAGTCAAGCGCATACGCAAAAAGACAGGTCTAAGCATTTCAACAAAGCGCTCAAAATCCTCATCATCCTTTTTCTTGGATGACTTAGGAGGAAAGGGCATGGGTTTCTGAACCCAAGGTTCTCTTTCTTTACCATGCTTCCTAGCAACGAAGTCTCTTTTATCATATCTTTTATTCTTAGATTGTGGGTTATCAAGATCAACAGCAGGTTCAATCTCCACATCATTATCATTACTAGGTTGAGTATCAACATGAACATCATCATTAACATTATCACCCAGTTCATGTTCATCACCAGGATGTGTTTCAGCATCAGAAATAGAAATATCATTTGGGTTTTCATGTGTATCTATAACAGGTTCACTAGCAGCATGCAAAGTCCTATCATCATTCTTTTTTCCTTTTATTACTGGGACGACTAGGTGCATCAGTATTAATTCTCTGAGAATCTTGCTCAATTCTCTTAGGATGGCCCTCAGGATACAAAGGTTTCTGAGTCATTTTACCACCTCTGGTCACAACTCTAACAGAATGATCATTGTTCTTACCATTCATCTCATTAAGCAAATCATTTTGTGCCTTAAGTACTTGTTCTACTTGAGTAGTTACCATGGAAGCATGTTTACTAATAAGGTTAAGATCATTAAAAGCTCTACTCATATAATCACCTAAGCGATCAAGCATGTAAGCATTATGTTTCAATTGTCTACTAACATAAGCATTGAAATTTTCTTGTTTAACAATAAAGTTATCAAATTCATCCAAGCATTGACTAGCAGACTTATTATAAGGAATATCACCTTCGTCAAATCTATAGAGAGAATTTACCTCCACTACCTGTGTCGAGTTATCAAGACCATGTATTTCTTCAATAGGTGGTAAATTCTTAACATCTTCAGCTTTAATACCTTTTTCTTTCATAGATTTCTTTGCCTCTTGCATATCTTCACGACTGAGATAGAATACCTCTTTTCTTCGGAGTTGGTTTTGGAGGTGGTTCGGGGATGGTCCAATCATTATCATTGCTCAATATATTATTCAATAGTAGTTCAGCTTGTTCAACCGTACGTTCCCTGAAAACACAATCAGCACAACTATCTAGGTGGTCCCTAGAAGCATCGGTTAGTCCATTATAAAAGATATCAAGTATTTCGTTTTTCTTGAGAGGATGATCAGGCAAAGCATTAAGTAATTGGAGAAGCCTCCCCCAAGCTTGTGGGAGACTCTCTTCTTCAATTTGCAGAAAGTTAAATATTTCCTGTAAGGCAGCTTGTTTCTTATGAGCAGGAAAATATTTTTCAGAGAAGTAATATATCATATCCTGGGGACTACGCACACAACCAGGAGCAAGAGATTTAAACCATAGCTTAGCATCACCCTTTAATGAGAAAGGAAACAACTTAAGAATAAAGTAATAGCGAATTTTTTCCTCATGAGCAAATAGGGTGGCTATGTCATTCAATTTAGTAAGATGTGCCACAATAGTTATAGATTCATAACCATGGAAAGGATCAGATTCAACCAAAGTAATTAACTCAGGATCAACAGAGAATTCATAATCCTTATCAATAACAAAGATAGGTGAAGTAGCAAACTTAGGATCATATTGCATTCTAGCATTCAAAATTTTTCTTTCCACTTGCATATTAATTTCTTAAGATCATCTCTATCTTTACAAGCAAGAAAGTCCCTAGCTACCTCTCCATCCATAACATAACCCTCAGGTATAACAGGCAATTCATATCTAGGAGAGCTAGGTCTAACAGGTGTCTGAAAGTGTTCAGTTTCAATAATTTCACCAGTTTCAGAAATATCATCAGTTTCAGTGATCTCATTCTCTCTAACCCTAGCAAGTTGTTTGATACGTCCATTTTGCATCATGCTTTTATATCGATATTTATTACATTATGGGCTGTTAATACACATTATGGTACAATACTTATGCCTTTTCTCTCCTATTTTACAGGGTTTACATGAAGAGGGAGAATGCCGGCAGCTGGAATTCTGGACTGGAAAAGGAGCAAATATGAGATACCTATTCTGCACAACTCCAAAAGTCCTAAAAATCTCCGGAGAATTATTTTGGAATATATAAAAAATATTGGGCGAAAGAAATACCAGAGGGGACCCACCAGGGAGTCACAAGCCAGGGGGGCGCGCCCTACCCCCTGGGCGCGCCCCTGTGGCTTGTGGGCCCCCTGGCAGGCCTCGGGTGCCCATCTTCTGCTATATGGAGGGTTTTGACCTGGAAAAAATCATAAGGGAGCTTTCGGGACGAAGCGCCGCCGTCTCGAGGCGGAACTTGGACAGAACCAATCTAGGGCTCCGGCGGAGCTGTTCTGCCGGGGAAACTTCCCTCCCGGAGGGGGAAATCGAAGCCATCGTCATCACCAGCGATCCTCTCATCGAGAGGGGGTCAATCTCCATCAACATCTTCACCAGCACCATCTCCTCTCCAAACCCTAGTTCATGCTTTGTGAGTAGTTACGTTTGTTCCTGAGGACATGGGATAAGTCTTGTTATAAGTAATCATGTGAATTTGGTATTCGTTCGATATTTTGATGAGATGTATGTTGTCTCTCCTCTAGTGGTGTTATGTGAACGTCGACTACATAAAACTTCACCATTATTTGGGCCTAGAGGAAGGCATTGGGAAGTAATAAGTAGATGATGGGTTGCTAGAGTGACAGAAGCTTAAACCCTAGTTTATGCGTTGCTTCGTAAGGGGCTGATTTGGATCCATATGTTTCATGCTATGGTTAGATTTATCTTAATTCTTCTTTCGTAGTTGCGGATGCTTGCGAGAGGGTTTAATCATAAGTGGGAGGCTTGTCCAAGTAAGGACAGCACCCAAGCACCGGTCCACCCACATATCAAATTATCAAAGTAATGAACGCGAATCATATGAGCATGATGAAAACTAGCTTGACAGAAATTCCCATGTGTCCTCGGGAGCGCTTTGCTTTATATAAGAGTTTGTCCAGGCTTGTCCTTTGCTATAAAAAGGATTGGGCCACCTTGCTGCACCTTTGCTACACTTGTTACTTGCTACCCGTTACAAATTATCTTATCACAGAACTATCTGTTACCGATAATTTCAGTGCTTGCAGAGAATACCTTACTGAAAACCGCTTGTCATTTCCTTTTGCTCCTCGTTGGGTTCGACACTCTTACTTATCAAAAGGACTACGATAGATCCCCTATACTTGTGGGTCATCAAGACTCTTTTCTGGCGCCGTTGCCGGGGAGTGAAGCGCCTTTGGTGAGTGGAATTTGGTAAGGAAAAATTTATATAGTGTGCTGAAATTTACTGTCACATGTTACAATGGAAAATAATCCTTTGAGGGGTTTGTTCGGGGTATCTTCACCTCGACCGGAAGCACAAAGAGATGCTCCTCAACCTACTGCACCTACTGAAAATATTTATTATGAAATTCCTTCGGGTATGATAGAGAAACTGCTAGCTAATCCTTATGCAGGAGATGGAACACTACATCCTGATTTGCATCTAATCTATGTGGATGAAGTTTGTGGATTATTTAAGCTTGCAGGTTTGCCCGAGGATGATGTCAAGAAGAAGGTCTTTCCTTTATCTTTGAAGGAGAAGGCATTGACATGGTATAGGCTATGTGATGATATTGGATCATGGAACTACAACCGATTGAAATTGGAATTTCATCAGAAGTTTTATCCTATGCATCTGGTTCATCGTGATCGGAATTATATTTATAATTTTTGGCCTCTTGAAGGAGAAAGTATCGCTCAAGCTTGGGCGAGGCTTAAGTCAATGTTATATTCATGCCCCAATCATGAGCTCCCGAGAGAAATTATTATTCAGAATTTTTATGCTCGGCTTTCTAATAATGATCGGTCCATGCTCGATACTTCTTGTGCTGGTTCCTTTATGAAGAAAGATATTGAATTCAAATGGGACTTATTGGAAAGAATTAAACGCAACTCTGAAGATTGGGAACTCGACGAAGGTAAGGAGTCAGGTATAAACCTTAAGTTCGATTGTGTTAAATCCTTTAAAGACACCGATGCTTTTCGTGATTTCAGCACTAAATATGGACTTGACTCTGAGATAGTAGCTTCTTTCTGTGAATCTTTTGCTACTCATGTTGATCTCCCCAAGGAGAAGTGGTTTAAATATCATCCTCCCATTGAAGTGAAAGCAGTAGAACCTATTAAAGTTGAGAAAGAAACTATTATTTATAATGCTGATCCTGTTATTCCTACTGCTTATATTGAGAAACCGCCCTTCCCTATTAGAATAAAGGAACATGCTAAAGCTTCGACTGTGGTTCGTAAGAGTTGTACTAGAACACCTATGCCTCCTGAACAAATTAAAGTTGAACCTAGTATTGCTATGGCTAAAGATCTCTTGGTTGATAATATTGATGGGCATGTTATTCATTTCTGTGATGAAGCTGCTAGAATTGCTAGACCTGATACTAAAGGTAAACATAGACCTATTGTTGGCGTGCCTGTTGTTTCTGTTAAAATAGGAGATCATTGTTATCATGGCTTATGTGATGTGGGTGCTAGTGTGAGTGTAATTCCCTTTACCTTATACCAAGAAATTATGAATGATATTGCACCAGCTGAATTAGAGGAAATTGATGTTACCATTAAGCTTGCTAATAGAGATACTATTGCACCAATTGGGATTGTTAGAGATGTTGAAGTCTTGTGTGGGAAAATAAAGTATCCTACTGATTTTCTTGTTCTTGGTTCCCCACAAGATGATTTTTGTCCCATTATATTTGGTAGGCCTTTCTTGAATACTGTTAATGCTAAGATAGATTGTGAGAAAGAAACTGTTACTGTAAGTTTTAGGGATGTGTCTCATGAGTTCAATTTCTCTAAATTTGGTAGACAACCCCATGACAAAGAATTGCCTAGTAAAGATGAAATTATTGGTCTTGCTTCTATTGCTGTGCCTCCTACTGATCCCTTAGAACAATATTTGCTAGACCATGAAAATGATATGCATATGAATGAAAGGAATGAAATAGATAAGATTTTGTTTGATCAGCAGCCTATTTTGAAACACAACCTGCCTATTGAAATACTTGGGGATCCTCCTCCACCCAAGGGTGATCTCGTGTTTGAGCTTAAACAATTACCTGATACTCTGAAATATGCTTATCTTGATGAAAAGGAGATATATCCTGTTATTATTAGTGCTAACCTTTCAGAGCATGAAGAAAAGAGATTATTGAAAACTTTGAGGAAGCACCATGCTGCTATTGGATATACTCTTGATGATCTTAAGGGCATTAGTCCCACTCTATGTCAGCATAAAATTAATATGGAGCCTGATGCTAAACTGGTTGTTGATCACCAACGACGGTTAAATCCTAAAATGAAAGAAGTGGTAAGAAATGAAATACTAAAGCTTCTGGAGGCAGGTATAATTTATCCTATCGCTGATAGTAGATGGGTTAGCCCCGTTCATTGTGTTCCTAAGAAAGGAGGTATTACCGTTGTTCCTAATGATAAAAATGAATTGATCCCGCAAAGAATTGTTACAGGATATAGAATGGTAATTGATTTTAGGAAATTAAATAAAGCTACTAGGAAAGATCATTACCCTCTACCTTTTATTGATCAAATGCTAGAAATACTATCCAAACACACACATTTTTGCTTTCTAGATGGTTATTCTGGTTTCTCTCAAATACATGTGTCAAAAGTGGATCAAGAAAAGACCACTTTTACTTGTCCTTTTGGTACCTTTGCTTATAGACGTATGCCTTTTGGTTTATGCAATGCACCTTCTACCTTTCAAAGATGTATGATGGCTATATTCTCTGACTTTTGTGAAAAGATTGTTGAGGTTTTCATGGATGATTTCTCCGTTTATGGAATTTCTTTTGATGATTGCTTGAGCAACCTTGATCGAGTTTTGCAGAGATGTGAAGAAACTAATCTTGTCTTGAATTGGTAAAAGTGTCACTTTATGGTTAATGAAGGTATTGTCTTGGGGCACAAAATCTCTGAAAGAGGTATTGAAGTTGATAAAGCTAAAGTTGATGCTATTGAAAAAATGCCGTGTCCCACGGATATCAGAGGTATAAGAAGTTTCCTTGGTCATGCTGGTTTCTATAGGAGGTTTATTAAAGACTTCTCTAAGATTTCTAGGCCTCTCACTAATCTTTTGCAAAAAGATGTCCCGTTCGTTTTTGATGATGATTGTGTAGAAGCATTTGAAATTCTTAAGAATGCCTTGATTTCCGCACCTATTGTTCAACCACCTGATTGGAACCTACCCTTTGAAATTATGTGTGATGCTAGTGATTATGCTGTTGGTGTTGTTCTAGGACAAAGAGTTGATAAGAAATTAAATGTTATTCATTATGCTAGTAAAACTCTAGACAGTGCTCAAAGAAACCATGCTACCACTGAAAAGGAATTTTTAGCAGTTGTGTTTGCCTGTGATAAGTTCAGACCTTATATTGTTGATTCCAAAGTAACTGTTCACACTGATCATGCTGCTATCAAATATCTTATGGAAAAGAAAGATGCTAAACCTAGACTTATTAGATGGGTTCTTCTGCTACAAGAATTTGATTTGCATATTATTGATAGAAAGGGTGCTGATGACCCCGTAGCAGATAACTTGTCTAGATTAGAGAATGTTCTTGATGACCCACTACCTATTGATGATAGCTTTCCTGATGAACAATTAGCTGTCATAAATGCTTCGCGTAATGCTCCTTGGTATGCTGATTATGCTAATTACATTGTTGCTAAATTTATACCGCCTAGTTTCACATACCAACAAAAGAAAAAGTTCTTCTATGATTTAAGACATTACTTTTGGGATGATCCACACCTTTATAAAGAAGGAGTAGATGGTGTTATTAGACGTTGTGTGCCTGAGCATGAACAGGAACAGATCCTTCACAAGTGTCATTCCAAGGCCTACGGAGGACACCACGCTGGAGATAGAACTGCACATAAGGTACTACAATCTGGTTTTTATTGGCCTACTCTCTTCAAGGATGCTTGTAAGTTTGTCTTGTCTTGTGATGAATGTCAAAGAATTGGAAATATTAGTAGACGTCAGGAAATGCCTATGAATTACTCTCTTGTTATTGAACCATTTGATGTTTGGGGTTTTGATTATATGGGACCTTTTCCACAATCTAACGGGTATACTCATATTCTAGTTGTTGTTGATTATGTTACTAAGTGGGTAGAAGCTATTCCAACTAGTAGCGCTGATCATAACACTTCTATTAAAATGCTTAAAGAAGTTATTTTCCCTAGATTTGGAGTCCCTAGATATTTAATGACTGATGGTGGTTCACACTTTATTCATGGTGCTTTCCGTAAATTGCTTGCTAAGTATGATGTTAATCATAGAATTGCATCCCCTTATCACCCTCAGTCTAGTGGTCAAGTAGAATTGAGCAATAGAGAAATTAAATTGATCTTGCAGAAGACTGTTAATAGATCCCGAAAGAATTGGTCTAAGAAACTTGATGATGCATTATGGGCTTATAGAACTGCTTATAAAAACCCTATGGGTATGTCTCCGTATAAGATGGTTTATGGTAAAGCGTGTCACTTACCTCTAGAGCTAGAACATAAAGCTTATTGGGCAATTAAAGAGCTCATCTATGATTTCAAACTTGCTGGTGAGAAGAGGTTATTTGACATTAGCTCACTTGATGAATGGAGAACCCAGGCCTATGAGAATGCCAAGTTGTTTAAAGAAAAAGTCAAGAGATGGCATGATAAAAGGATACAAAGGCGTGAATTCAATGTAGGTGACCATGTCTTGCTATACAATTCTCGTTTAAGATTTTTTGCAGGAAAACTTCTCTCTAAATGGGAAGGGCCTTACATTATCGAGGAAGTATATCGTTCCGGTGCCATCAAGATCAACAACGCCGAAGGCACAAATCCGAAGGTGGTAAACAGGCAAAGAATCAAACATTATATCTCAGGTACTCCCATAAATGTTGAAACCGATATTACTAATACCATAACTCCGGAGGAGTACATTAGGGAGACCTACCAGAACGTTTCAGACTCCGAAAAGGAATAGGTATGTGGTACGGTAAGTAAACCGACTCCAAAACTTTTCCAATGGCAATTTTTATCTGTTTTGGAATATTTAATAAATTAGGAAAATTTAAAGTAGTCCGAAGAGTGCACGAGGAGGCGACAAGCCAGGGGGGCGCGCCCTACCCCCCTGGGCGCGCCCCTGTGGCTTGTGGCCACCTCGTGTACCCTCCGGACTCCGTTTTCTTGTGGTATACTCCTTCGGGTCGGTAAAAATTCATTATATAATCTCCCGAAGGTTTTGACCTTCGAATCACGACAATACCTCATGTTTTCATTTTGAGTTGTTTCTGCAGCAGATTTAGAGCAAGATGTCTTCGCAAGAGTCGGTCGGGGAGAGCTGTGCCTCTCACCTGACACCAGGGTCCGGAGCATTCAGCGAAGCCAACCACTTCGGGCAGGCCACGGAGGAAGAGATGGAGGCCGATTTGAAAAGGATAGATGCCATGGAGGAAGACCAAGAAGTTACCTCTCGTCTACAACCTGGAGCCATGTTGGAAGAACTTCAGAGCTCAGCAATTCCGAATTCGGTTATCCCTCCCAATGCTAAATTTCTTACTTATGAAAATATGAAAAAGAGTGTTGCTTCTTCCCCCGCAGCAATGAAACATCCATGGGTTATGGGAGCTCTAACCGTCACTGGAAAACTTCGCAAGGAAATAATGGATCTCAGACTGCAAATAATAAGCTTGAGGAGGAGAATCGCATTCTGAGGGGCATCATCGCCAAGAATATAACATCACCACCTCCGAAGCAAGACAACTAAACACATGGGTATGGGCACTCCCCTTGGCTTGTGCCAAGCTTGGGGGAGGTGCCCCGGTATCGTATCACCATCACATCTTTTACTTTTATCGTTTTTCTTAGTTCGATCCTTTTGGTTATATCTTGATCTAGTACAATAAAGTCTTTAGTGTGATCTAGTTTTGAGTTTTGCTTTATGTTCCCCCCATGTAAGCAAGTCCGAGAGTTATATAATAAAGAGTAGTTTTGAGTTGAGGGCTTTGCTTGTTTGCTATGATCTTGAGAAAAAGAAATAGAAAGAAGTATAGAATAAAAGCAAAGAGTATATATGATGGTCTTATGGGGAGTGATGACTTCACATATAAGAAGTATGTCGATTGAAACTTATTATGAGTTGACAAACAAAGCTATTGGTCATTGTTGCAATTAAAAGGAAGTAATAAAGAAAGAGAGGTTCACATATGGATATATCATCTTGGACATCTTTTATGATTGTGAGCACTCATTAAAATATTATATGTTAAGAAGTTGATGTTGGACAAGGAAGATTACATAATGGGTTATGTTGCTTATTTCCGAATAGAAGTTATATGGTTTTAGATCCTTCAACATGTGTCGCTTGCTTCCACCCCATATCAGCCAAAACTTCTGCACCAAGTAGAGATACTACTTGTGCATCCAAACACCTTTAACCCAGTTTTGCCATGAGAGTCCACCATACCTACCTATGGATTGAGTAAGATCCTTCAAGTAAGTTGTCATCGGTGCAAGCAATAAAAATTGCTCTCTAAATATGTGCGATCTATTAGTGTGAGGAAAATAAACTTTATACGAACTTGTGATATGGAAGAAATAAAAGCGATAGACTGCATAATAAAGTTCTTTATCACAAGGGGCAATATAAAGTGACGTTCTTTTGCATTAAGGGATTGCGCATCCAACTATAAAAGCGGATGACAACCTCTGCTTCCCTCTGCGAAGGTCCTATCTGTTACCTTTACTTTCTAGTACTTACCTTTATGCAAGAGTCGTGGTGATCTTCACCACTTCCCTTATTTCGCCTTTATCTCTTGGCAAGCGTCATGTGTTGGGGAATGATCTAGACACATATATCCACTCGGATGTGGGTGAGCATGAGTTATTTCTGTTGACATTACCCTTGAGGTAAATAGTTGGGAGGCAATACTATAAGCCCCTATCTTTCTCTATGTCCGATTGAAGCTTTGACCTCATAGGTACCGCGTGAGTGTTAGCAATTATGAAAGACTAAAAGATGATTGAGTATGTGGATTTGCTTTATAAGCTCTTATATTGACTCTTTCCTACGTTATGATAAATTGGAATTGCTTCAATGACTGAGATCATAGTTTGTTGGATTCTCAATAGAGTTCTTGATTCATACTTTACCTTGTGAATGAATTGTTACTCTAGCATAAGAAATTATATGTCAATATATGTTGCTGTTCTAAAGATAACCATGATGCCTTCATGTCCGTATTTTATTTTATCGACACCTCTATCTCTAATACACATTATGGTACAATACTTATGCATTTTCTCTCCTATTTTACAGGGTTTACATGAAGAGGGAGAATGCCGGCAGCTGGAATTCTGGACTGGAAAAGGAGCAAATATGAGATACCTATTCTGCACAACTCCAAAAGTCATGAAAATCTACGGAGAATTATTTTGGAATATATAAAAAATATTGGGCGAAAGAAATACTAGAGGGGACCCACCAGGGAGTCACAAGCCAGGGGGGCGCGCCCTACCCCCTAGGCGCGCCCCTGTGGCTTGTGGGCCCCCTGGCAGGCCTCCGGTGCCCATCTTCTGCTATATGGAGGGTTTTGACCTAGAAAAAATCATAAGGGAGCTTTCAGGACGAAGCGCCGCCGTCTCGAGGCGGAACTTGGACAGAACCAATCTAGGGCTCCGGCGGAGCTGTTCTGCCGGGGAAACTTCCCTCCCGGAGGGGGAAATCGAAGCCATCGTCATCACCAGCGATCCTCTCATCGAGAGGGGGTCAATATCCATCAACATATTCACCAGCACCATCTCCTCTCCAAACCCTGGTTCATCTCTTGTATCCGATCTTTGTCTCAAACCTCAGATTGGTACCTGTGGGTTGCTAGTAGTGTTGATTACTCCTTGTAGTTGATGCTAGTTGGTTTACTTGGTGGAAGATCATATGTTCAGATCCTTAATGATAATTAATACTCCTCTGATTATGAACATGAATATGCTTTGTGAGTAGTTACGTTTGTTCCTGAGGACATGGGATAAGTCTTGTTATAAGTAATCATGTGAATTTGGTATTCGTTCGATATTTTGATGAGATGTATGTTGTCTCTCCTCTAGTGGTGTTATGTGAACGTCGACTACATAACACTTCACCATTATTTGGGCCTAGAGGAAGGCATTGGGAAGTAATAAGTAGATGATGGGTTGCTAGAGTGACAGAAGCTTAAACCCTAGTTTATGCGTTGCTTCGTAAGGGGCTGATTTGGATCCATATGTTTCATGCTATGGTTAGATTTATCTTAATTCTTCTTTCGTAGTTGCGGATGCTTGCGAGAGGGGTTAATCATAAGTGGGAGGCTTGTCCAAGTAAGGACAGCACCCAAGCACTGGTCCACCCACATATCAAATTATCAAAGTAACGAACGCGAATCATATGAACATGATGGAAACTAGCTTGACAGAAATTCCCATGTGTCCTCGGGAGCGCTTTGCTTTATATAAGAGTTTGTCCCGGCTTGTCCTTTGCTATAAAAAGGATTGGGCCACCTTGTTGCACCTTTGCTACACTTGTTACTTTCTACCCGTTACAAATTATCTTATCACAAAACTATCTGTTACCGATAATTTCAGTGCTTGCAGAGAATACCTTACTGAAAACCGCTTGTCATTTCCTTCTGCTCCTCGTTGGGTTCGACACTCTTACTTATTGATAGGACTACAGTAGATCCCCTATACTTGTGGGTCATCATTGTTCATCAAGAAATTCACCCAAAGGCACAGTATTATCAAGCATAGCAGAAGTGGCATCATCAATTACTAGCGACATATCAGAATTACTAGCAGGTGGTGGTGTCACAAATTTACTCATAACAGAAGGTGAATCAAGTGCAGAGCTAGATGGCAGTTCCTTACTTGTCCTCGTAGTAGAGGGGAAGATCTTGGTTTTAGCATCTTTCAAATTCTTCATAGTGATCAACAGATATAAATCCCAAGTGACTCAGAGAATAAAGCTTTGCTCCCCGGCAACGGCGCCAGAAAAAGGTCTTGATAACCCACAAGTATAGGGGATCGCAACAGTTTTCGAGGGTAGAGTATTCAGCCCAAATTTATTGATTCGACACAAGGGGAGCCAAAGAATATTCTCAAGTATTAGCAGCTGAGTTGTCAATTCAACCACACCTGAAAGACTTAATATCTATAGCAAAATATTTAGTAGCAAAGTAGTATGGAAGTAACGGTAACGATAGCAAAAGTGACAGTAGCAATTTTGTAGTGATTGTAACAGTAGCAACGGAAAAGTAACTTAGCAAAGATTAATATGTGAAAAGCTCATAGGCAATGGATCAATGATGGATAATTATGTCGGATGGCATTCATCATGCAACAGTTATAACCTAGGGTGACACAGAACTAGCTCCAATTCATCAATGTAATGTAGGCATGTATTCCGTATATAGTCATATGTGCTTATGGAAAAGAACTTGCATGACATCTTTTGTCCTACCCTCCCGTGGCAGCGGGGTCCTAATGGAAACTAAGGGATATTAAGGATTCCTTTTAATAGAGAACCGGACCAAAGCATTAGCACTTAGTGAATACATGAACTCCTCAAACTATGGTAATCACCGGAAAGAATCCCAATTATTGTCACCTTGGGGTGTGCGGATCATAACACATAATAGGTGCTACAACTTGCAAGATAGGATCAAGAACACATATACATTCATGGAAACATAACAGGTTCAGATCTGAAATCATGGCACTCGGGCCCTAGTGACAAGCATTAAGCATAGCAAAGTCATAGCAACATCAATCTCAGAACATAGTGGATACTAGGGATCAAACCCTAACAAAAACTAACTCGATTACATGGTAAATCTCATCCAACCCATCACCGTCCAGCAAGCCTACGATGGAATTACTCACGCACGGTGGTGAGCATCATGAAATTGGTGATGGAGGATGGTTGGTGATGACGACGGCGACGATTTTCCCTCTCCGGAGCCCAAAACGGACTCCAGATCTGCCCTCCCGAGGAAGAACAGGAGGTGGCGGCGGCTCCGTATCATGAAACGCGATGAACTCTTCTCCTCTATTTTTTTCTCCACGGATGTGAATATATAGAGTTGGAATTAGGGTCGGAGGAGGTCTGTGGGACCCACAAGCCGCCAGGGCGCGCCCTAGGGGGGGCGCCCCCTGGCTTGTGGCCAATGGGTGGACCCCCTCTGGTTGATTCTTTCGCCAATATTTTAATTCCAAAAATATTCTCTGTAAATTTTCAGGTCAATCCGAGAACTTTTATTTCTGCACAAAAATAACACCAAGGCAATTGTGCTGAAAACAGCGTCAGTCCGGGTTAGTTCCATTCAAATCATGCAAATTAGAGTCCAAAACAAGGGCAAAAGAGTTTGGAAAAGTAGATACGATGGAGATGCATCAATACACTCAAAGCAGGACGTAGGCTTTACCTTCATCGGAGGGGCCGAACCTGGGTAAACTTGTGTCTCTCGATTCCGATCAACCCCGACAAGCTAATCACCTAGTTGTGATGGCCTCACGTCTAAGTCCTCACACTAGGACATCTGCCATGACAAAACCACGACAGTTGGCGCCCACCGTGGGGCCAGCGCACGGTGGTTTAAAGTTCTTGAAGGGCTCTTTCCCAGGGATCGTGGGATACACCGTCGGCAGGATGACGAAGAGTCGCCGTGGCAAGCTCTACATCGATGATGTCGGCTGGGGTCCCGAGGCTGACTCAATCGAGTACGGGTACCGGGTCCCCTTTGGCAAGATTCATGTCTTCATCGGCAAGATCGGCGGAAGGCCCGAGCCGGACATCTGCACCAACCTCGTCGAGTCGGCTCGGCGCGCGCAACCCGCCCAGATTCAAGCCGGCCAGAAGCATGTCTTTGTTGGTTTTGTACAGGGCGCAGAACTTAACGAAAGCTCCGTGTCTGGGGGAGAGACTCTCATCTATTCAGATGGTGAGTCCTCGACCGGAGAGACAGAGTCAGTTTATCAACTTGAAGATGGCGCGCTTGGGGGCTGGTCTGATGGCAACAGTATTCTGGACCTACACGAGCCGTCGTACCACGCCGCCATATTCATGGTTGGGACGACGCCGGCTCTCCAAACTTCGGCGGCTGGAGTGATAGCGACAATCAACCCTTCAGCGCCGACTCCTGGGGGGTCTGGCTCAGTTAGGCCACCGGCTCAAGTTCTGTCTGAGTTGATGGTTACTTTAACAACCTTACTGGGGACTGAGGTTACTGCGGAAAATCAAGCAGAGCGTAATGCGGAGATTGCGAAGATAAGGGAGCAGATGACCAAGACCCAGGAGGATATTAACGCTGAAAACACATGGACGGCTGCGCTGCAAGCCCAGGTTAATGCAGAAGCAGAATGCCTGAGAGCGGAAGCGTGGCGGATCAGCTTGGATGAAAGCGCATCTAATGCAGTCCTGCGGAGGAGGCACCGAAGCCGTTTACCCTTAATTTATGATCCCAAGCATTTGTTTAACTCGCCCGAAGCAGGCCCAAGTACTCCAGGGGCACCAGTTATACCCCAATTCACTTCGGAGATTCCTGAGGGCAGGGGGTGGCTCAACCTCACCAGCCAGAGCCGGCCCAGAGGGAACTGCCAGGCCAAAACCCGCCCCTCGTTCAGACGATGCCGCAACATTTTATGACGCCACCGGGGCACTTCTCCAACCCAGTGGATAACATGGTGGCAGCGGCAACCTGGCTTACTGTGCTCCCTATTGATGGTGAGTCGCCGATGGCAGTTGAAGCCCGGAACGCCATTGAGTTGTTGCAAACAGCAATTGCCCAGCAGGCCAATTACTCATACAGTCGGCAGCGTGTGCACTCGACTCCCTTACCAAGTCGTAGCTATAGCCGACGCGTAGAGTCGCTAGCAGTCTCCAGCAGTGAGCGGCGCCGTACAGACGCTCGAGCAGTTGTGGATGAAGCAAGGGCCCGTCGAGAAGCAGAGGCAACAGATGATGGGGCTTATCAGCCGCCCCCGGTGATTCCTTCGCCTTCGATCGCCGCCGGTTCAAGTTCTAGAACGATCGGTGTTCCATGCCTTGTGTCGGCCCTGCGTGGTGAGCGTATGCCTAAAGATTTCAAGGGGCCTCGAAAAGTGCCAAATTATACGGCGGATCTTGAACCAACAGCTTGGATTGGAAGTTATGAACTGGCTATGGACATGTTGGACGTCAGTGACGCGGTTTGTGCTAAGTACTTCACTATGATGTTGGAGGGACCGACTCGTACATGGTTAAAGAACCTGCCTCCCAATTCCATCAACACCTGGGCAGAGTTGAAGGAGCGTTTCATCAAGAATTTTCTGGGGACTTGCAAGCACCCCATGATGATTGTGGACCTGGAGCATTGTGTGCAGTGTGAGGATGAGTCGACCCATCACTGGGCTCGCCGGGTCGCCACCATTATTCACTCTTCAGATAATATCGCGGCGGCTCAAGCTGTGTTTATTCTGGAGAAGAACTATCACTTCCAGCCTCTTAAACAAAAGTTAGGGCGACGTAAGCGTAAGTGTCAGGATATGGGTAATCTCATGGATGCATTTACTAGGTATGCCGACTCTAATGGCACGAAAGATCCTAATTCTGACGATGACAAGTCTGGAAAGAGCAAGAAAAACGGTGGCGGTAAGAATCAGCAGCAGAATGCCCCAGTGCATAATAACAACAACCATGGCAATGGTGGAAAACGCAAATTTTCAGATTGCGGGTCAGATTTTGTGGCCAACACCAACGCTGGGTTCAAAAATCAGCGTGGCAACGACAAGCAGCCGTATGCTGGAGGGAAGCCCAGAAACTATGAGGAGGCTCTTAACGGGCCGTGTCCGAAGCATAGTTATCCTAACAAGCCATTTACTCATGCTTGGAAGGATTGTCATATCATGCGAGTTCAGGAACCAGGCGTTTTAGCATCATGGTAACGGCAATGGGCCGCCAGGCGAGCCAGGTTTTGGAGGATTCTAGGGAGCTGGTTTCGGCAATGGCGGCTCAAGTTCTGGCTATCAAGGCCAAGGGAGCAATGGGGGTCATAATCTACAGTCTGATCAAGGTAATCAGCAGCAGCATAACCAATCAGGGTATCAGAGTAATCCTAAGTAGTTGAATGGTGGCCAGTAGCATGTATTCACTATGGGAACTTGCAAGTGTGACCAAAAGGTCAACAAAAGGGCGGTTCACATGGTTGAGCCGGCACTGCTGCAGTATTTGCATTGGTCCGAGCACACAATTACTTGGAGCCGGGCGGATCACCCGCCCCGTGTGGATAACCTGGGTCAGCTGGCCTTAGTGGTGGCCCCTCAAGTGGGCGGTTACAAATTTACTAAGGTACTTATGGATGGTGGCAGCAGCATCAACATATTGTACTATGGCACTTTCCAGCGAATGATCCTGACACAGAAGGATCTTAAGCCGTCCTCTACTGTCTTTCATGGAGTTGTGCCAGGCAAGTCGGCCTATCCTGTAGGAAGGATTGCTTTGGAGGTGGCTTTTGGTGACGAATTTAACTACAGGACAGAGACGCTGTGGTTTGAGGTGGTTAAAATCAAGAGCCCTTACCACACTATCTTCGGTCGGCCGGCTTATGCACGTTTCATGGCCCGACCCTACTATATCTACCTGAAGCTCAAGATGTCGGGTCCAAAGGGCACTATAACGGTGAGTGGCAGCAGGAAAATAGCCCTAGAGTGCAAGGAAGGAGATGCGGCATATGCTGAATCGGCTTGCTGAAAGCACAATATGCTCCCTTGGTGGTTTTGATAATTCATGACAACATACATTGTCTCTTGGACTAATATTTCTACCTAGTGTATTTCCGGTAAAAGTCCATAGAGAGAGATGGGTTGGCAAAAAGGATTGTGAGGAGAAACCCCTAGAAGCAAGGAAATGGATTGGCAAAGCTTCAAGCAAGAGGACTCTACATTTTACTTTGTGAGAAATCACCTTGAGTCCATAGGAAAGCCTATTAAAAGGGGGTAAGGTACTGTTGGTGAACAAGATGCTCCACGTGCACAAGTGATAGCCACCACAAACACCCACAAACTCTTCCACAAAAGTCTGTCCAAGCCTATCATGAAAATCGGTGAAACCAACAATTTCCACTCGGTCCCACCGATTCCCATCTCAGACAGATCCATGCCAAACCCTAGCATCTCGGTACTACCAACATTTCATTCGGTGCCACCGAAATCAGTTGCCAACTTTCGGGTAACCTATTTTCAAGCATCGGTACCACCGAGTTTTGCCAATCGGTCGCACCGAGATTTGGACCAACTTTCTGGTTAGCCATTCTCAAGAATCGGTACCACCGAGTTTTGTGAATTGGTCTCACCGAGTTTTGGACCAACTTTCTGGTTAGCTATTGTCAAGAATTGGTACCACCGAAATTTGAGAATCGGTCTCACCGAGTTGTGCATTCTGACCGTTGGTCATCTAATTTGTACCACCGAAAATTATATATCGGTCTCACTGAGATTCAAAAGTTGCTACCTTTGGAGCAACTCGGTACCACCGAGTTTTACACTTCAGTGTCACTGAGTTGGTCACTTTAGGTGTAACGGTTGGATTTTTGGGGATGCCTATATATACCCCTTCACCACCACCCACTCGAAAGAGAAGCATTCAGAACTATTCCATACTTGCCCCATCCAATTTTCTGAGAGAGAGCCACCTACTCATGTGTTGAGATCATGCCATTCCATTCCTACCATATGAATCTTGATCTATAGCCTCCCCAAGTTGCTTTCCACCAATTCAATCTCTTCCACCAAAGCCAAATCTGTGAGAGAGTGATTGTGTGTTGAGGAGTCTATCATCTTGAAGCACAAGAGCAAGGAGTTCATCGACATTACCGAGCCTATTACCTTTTGGAGGGTGGTGCCTCCTAGATTGGTTAGTTGTCGCTTGGGAGCCTCCTACTTCGTGTTGTGGAGTTGAACCAAGAAGTTTGTACGAGCAAGGAGATCGCCTACTTCGTGAAGATCTACCCATAGTGAGGCTAGTCCTTCATGGACGAAAGCCGTTATGGAATAGTCAAGGTTGCTACTTCGTGGACCCTTATGAGTGGAGCCCTCCGTGGACTCTCGCGACCGTTACCCTTCGTGGGTTGAAGACTCCATAAACGTGGACGTACGATAGCACCACCTATCGGAACCACGGGAAAAATCTTCGTGTCCCTCATGCGTTTTATCTTCCTATCTCAACTCCTTACTTCCATGTGCAATGTCTTTACTTTCCGCTGCTATACTTGTTGACTTGCATGTGTAGGGTGTGCTAGACTTGCTATAATTGCTAAAATCTGCCAACCAATTAACTTGGGAAAATGTTAGGTTTTTAATTCCTCCAAGTAGTCTATTCACCCCCCCTCTAGACATACTCTTCTAGTGATCCTACAAGTGGTATCAGAGCATTGGTCTCCATTGCTTCGGTTTCATCACCGTGGAGGAAGATGGAGGTGTCTAGTTTGGGAAGTTTGAGTTGTAGAGTGCCTATTCTTGATGGGGAGTACTATAGTCAATGGAAATATAAGATGCTTGAGCTATTCAATGAATTCCATTTGAGCAAGTAGTTTAAGAACCCCTATGTACCTCCCATTGATCCTTTACATCCCACACACGAAGAGGAAATTGATATGCTATGCAATCTTAGAACTGTTAATCTTATCATTAGAGGATTGCCTAGGATTGTGCTTAATCAAATGAAGAATTTTGGATGTGCTTATACTTTGTGGAATGACTTGGAGAAACGATATCCAAGTTATTCATTGAGTAATCTTGATGAAATTCTTCATAAAACTATTGTCTTTCACAAAATGATGCCTAGTGATCCCAAGTTTGATGACTATCTATTTGAGCTTAGAGACCTCATGCGTGCTAAAGGAGATGTCATAACTATCAACAACATCATTGTTGAAGCCATTCGCATTCATAATCTTGAACATTGTCATGATCACAACCCTAACGAATCTCTTGTTTCTTATGACGAGGATTTCCCACTTGATGATGACAATGTGGAACACGACTACTATGATGAAGATGAGTTGTTCGACATCGAGCATGAGAAGATCATGAAGAATCTAAGTCTCATGGCAAACTTCAAGGATTACATGTCCGGAGGAAAAGAGTGGATTCTCGATAGTGGATGCACCGATCATATGACCGGAGATAGAGACATGTTTGAAGAGATCACACCAAACCATGGACCGCGGAGGTATGTAACTTTTGGAGACAACTCCAAGGGTAAGGTACTTGGTCTTGGTAAGGTGGCCATATCCCATGATAGCTCTATTCAAAACGTCATGCTAGTTGAATCCCTTGGCCACAATCTTCTTTCCGTATCTAGACTTGCCGACTTTGGTTTTAATGTGCTATTCACGAAAGTAGATTGCCAAGTCTTTCGTCAAGATAATCATAACATGGTCTTTACCGGTTTCCGTAGAGGTGATCTATACATTGTCAATCTCACTAAGAGATCCAAACCTCGTACTTGTATTATTGCAAAATCTTCTAAAGGTTGGCTTTGGCATAGAAGACTAGGACATGTTGGCATGCGTAATCTAGACAAGCTTATCAAAGGTGATCATATACTTGGTGTTAAACATGTTATCTTTGACAAAGATAGACTTCGTAGTGCTTGCCAAGCTGGAAAGCAAGTAGGTGGAAGTCATCCCGTAAAGAATATCATGACTACTAGGAGACTACTCGAATTACTTCACATGGATCTTTTCGGTCCCAAAGCTTACAAGAGTCTCGGTGGAAATTCCTATGTTCTAGTTATAGTTGATGGTTTTTCCAGATTTACGTGGGTATTCTTTCTTGATGATAACTCGCAGGTACAAAAGATCTTCAAAAACTTCGTTCGCAAAGCGCAAAATCAGTTTGAAGTGAAGATCAAGAAGGTTCGGAGCGATAACGGATCGGAGTTCAAGAACACCCATGTAGATACCTTTCTTGACGAAGAAGGTGTTTCACATGAGTTCTTGGCTACGTACACGCCTCAACAAAATGGAGTTGTTGAGAGGAAGAACCGGAATCTTATTGAGATGGCAAGAACGATGCTTGACGAATACAAGACGCCACGACACTTTTGGGCAGAAGACGTGGAAACAGCATGTCATGCCACAAACCGACTCTACTTGCACAAGCTTCTCGGTAAAACGGCATACGAGCTACTCACCGGTAACAAACCCCAAGTTGGATACTTTCGGGTATTCGGATCAAAGTGCTACATTCTTGATAAGCATCGTCATACTAAATTTGCTCCTAAATCTCATGAAGGATTCCTACTTGGTTATGGATCGAACTCTCACACTTACCGTGTCTAAAACAACTTCACTCGAAAAGTTGAAGAGATGGTAGATGTGAAGTTTGATGAATCTAATGGTTCGCAAGTCGAACAATTGCCAAATATTGTAGGAGATAAGGATCCTTCGGAAGCTATCCAAGACTTGTCCATCGGCAAGATTCGTCCCATGGAGGTGAAGAAAAGTACTTCGTCAACTCAGGTGGAAGCCCCTACTTCACGTCAAGGTGACCCTCAACACGACATGGAGGCATCCACAAGTGGTACACGACAAGATGAAGAGGAGGAAGTACATCATGAAGATCCACCACAACCTCCTTCACCACCACCTCAAGGAAACGACACCTTCAACAACAACGAAGATGAAGGAGATGATGATGAAGAAGCTCCACCATCCAACAAGCCGAAGCTACCCCGAGTTCGAGCAAGAGTGGCCAAGAACCATCCTCTAAACCAAATCTTCGGTGACATACAAACCGGGAGAATCACTCGCTCTAAAACTCGCTTAGCTAATTTTTGTGAGCATTATTCTTTCATCTATAGCATTGAACCCTTGAAGGTAGAACAAGCTCTTGAAGACCCGGATTGGGTGAATGCTATGCATGAAGAGCTTCACAACTTCGAGAGGAACGAAGTGTGGACACTCGTGGAGAAGCCCAAGGACGAGCACAACATCATCAGAACCAAATGGGTGTTTCGGAACAAGCAAGATGAAGACGGTCAAGTTGTACGCAACAAGGCGCGTCTCGTAGCCCAAGGATATACGCAAGTCGAAGGTATGGACTACGGTGAGACATATGCCCCCGTCGCTAGACTTGAAGCTATTCGCATTCTTCTTGCTTATGCTAATCACCATGATATCATGCTTTATCAAATGGACATTAAAAGTGCCTTTTTAAATGGTGAGATTGAAGAAGAGGTATATGTTAAACAACCCCCTAGTTTTGTAAATCCTAAGAAACCTAATCATGTTTACAAGCTTCGTAAAGCTCTTTATGGTCTTAAGCAAGCCCCACGTGCTTGGTATAAATGCTTAACGAAGTTTCTCATTGAAAAGGGTTTTGAAATTGGTAAAATTGACGCAACCTTATTCACTAAGAGAGTTAATGGTGAATTATTTGTGTGAAAAATCTATGTGGATGATATTATCTTTGGATCTACTAACCCACAATTTAGTGAAAGATTTGGAAGGTTGATGTCCGAGAAGTATGAGATGTCCATGATGTGTGAGCTGAAATTTTTCCTTGGTTTGCAAATCAAGCAAACGAGAGAAGGAACTTTCATCTCTCAAACCAAGTACACCAAGGACTTGATCAAGAAGTTCAACATGCAAGAGTGTAAAGGTATGAAAACTCCTATGCCTACTAGCGGACATGTTGACCTTACCAAGGAGGATGAACCGGTTGATCAAAAGGTCTATCGATCTATGATTGGTTCATTGCTATATCTATGTGCCTCCCGTCCCGATATTATGCTTAGTGTTTGCATGTGTGCTGGATATCAAGGAGCACCTAAAGAGTGTCATCTTTTGGCCGTGAAACGTATTGTGAGATATTTGATACAAACACCAAACTTTGGCATTTGGTATCCCAAGGGATCTTCTTTTAACCTTGTTGGCTACTCCGATTCGGACTACGCCGGTGACAAGGTTGATAGAAAATCCACCTCGGGTACATGTCAATTTCTTGGGAGATCTCTTGTGTCTTGGTCCTCCAAGAAACAGAACTCGGTATCTCTATCTACAGCCGAAGCTGAGTATATTGTTGCCGGATCATGTTGTGCACAATTGCTATGGATGACACAAATGATTAAGGATTATGGAATCCATGTGAAAAATGTTCCATTACTTTGTGACAATGAAAGTGCCATTAAGATTGGTCATAACCCCGTGCAACATTCTCGAACTAAGCATATTCAAGTTTGACATCATTTCATTCGTGATCATGTTGCCAAAGGAGATATCAATCTAAAGCATGTTCGCACTAACAAGCAATTGGCCGATATCTTTACTAAGCCACTTGATGAGAAAGTGTTTTGTCACTTGAGGAGTGAGTTGAACATCCTTGATGCTTCAAACTTTAGCTAGACTCACTCGATTGCATGCAAGGGCATGAGCTTACATGATACTTTCATGATACACTTGACATGTTATCTTATACCATGGAATTCTATGCTCCCTTATATTGCATCTAACCTTTTGTGGGTACTTGGAAGAACAACACTCCACAAGATTGCCATCAACTCATATCTTAAGCAATCTTGTCTTGGCCAAGTATCCACAACCCCTCTTGATGATGGAAGGAAGAAGACAACTCAACAATATCCTTGACATATATTTGATGTGATCATATTTGCAAATACTCAATTAATATCATGTCAAATGGATATATATTGTTCTTCCTTGCATGACTAACCTATGTAGGTGATAAGTGTACCAAAACAAGAAGGATTGCTCCCAACTCAAGATGAACTTTATCAACCTCGAGCATCCTCAACAAGTTCACCTACAAGCTACGTCATCAACATCACCCAAAGGTATGTACTCATATCCTTGAAAATGCTTTACTCCAAGTCATGAGATAAAGCAACTCAAGTGATATGAAAACATTAAAATGCTTAATCGAAAAATGGTAACCTCATTTCGAGCTTAACGATGAGTATGACCTATGATCAAGTATTCTTGCTTGGCTCCTAAGTCAATATACTCTAATATAGGTGACCTAGTCACCGACCATCATCTAGTTAAGTATCTTGTTTGGTTCATTCTCTATTTGCAAGATTTCTTGGAACCACTCCAATCTTCTCTAGTTGATATTTCCTTGTAAATTCTTTTGTATTTCCTTTGCAAAAGCTTTTAAGATTTTATCACAAGTTTTCTAAAATTATTTTAGGTTTTCTAGAAGTTGCCAAGTTTCTGTTATGCCCTCGGAGCCTCCGATCCAAATGACTTGGTTCTACCGATTATGCATATAGGCTGCAAATACACATCTCGGTTCCACCGACTTATTTGCCTCGGAGCCACCGACCTTGCTATCTTTTCTACCCTTTGTTAAACTTAGCAATTCTCCATTTCTTCGATGATTCCTTATTGTTCTTAAAAAAGGGGGGAGAAACTCTATTCTAGGATCCCTAACTCAAAGGAGGAGAAGTCTTACAAGCTCTCAGATCAGTCAAAGAGGGAGAAATTATTTTCCATGATTCCCTCAGTTCTTAATGCTCTCTATAAGTTTCATTCTTTTCTGTGAACCCTACATTCTATGACCCTTGTTCTCAAGGATCCCTTCTTTCTCTATGATCCATGCGTCTAACCCTGTGTATGGACCTTTTTCGAAATTAATGCCAAAGGGGGAGAAATACCAGAGAAATGCCAAAGCTTCAAAAAGCTAAAGGGGGAGATACATGCTTCAATGCAAAGGGGGAGAAACAATCAAGGGGGAGAATATCAAAGCTTATGCTTACATAAACAAGGGGAGAATACCAAAGTAGGGGGAGAAAAATATGTTTATTTCATTTGACTACTCATGTTAGAATTTTCTCACCCTATCCAATCCCAATATCTACATGCTAAGATTCAGAGGGAGAGGATGACCTACTATTTCACATCTAGGGGAGAAAGTTTCTAAATGTTCTTGGAGACATATCAACCTTAAGAAATACTACATTCTATATGTCCTCCACATCTTGGTACTATTGAGTTCTATTGCTTTTTGATTAGTAGAATACTCTTGTGTTTCTTAACATTGTTTTCTCAAGTGTGTTTCTACTACTAGAATGCTCAAGAACTCAAGGTAAGTATATGCATCATATCCTTGATCAAGATGATCTCTTGCTTCTTGCACATATTGTTTGCAAGAGTGAAGTCTTGAACAAGGATACATCTCATTCATATATATTTGATGCATATAGCCAAGATACACATGACTCATATTATCCCTTCCACTATATGTGTGTCCATCCATTCCAAAGCAACTATCCTTTAAAGGGTTTGCACACATTTAGGGGGAGCAAGTCTAAGTCATGTGTCTCTCAAAGTCTTCATTATATCCATGCATATCTTTATTTGAAGCTTTGATTGTATGTTGTCATCAATTACCAAAAAGGGGGAGATTGAAAGCACAATATGCTCCCTTGGTGGTTTTGATAATTCATGACAACATACATTGTCTCTTGGACTAATATTTCTACCTAGTGTATTTCAGGTAAAAGTCCATAGAGAGAGATGGGTTGGCAAAAAGGATTGTGAGGAGAAACCCCTAGAAGCAAGGAAATGGATTGGCAAAGCTTCAAGCAAGAGGACTCTACATTTTACTTTGTGAGAAATCACCTTGAGTCCATAGGAAAGCCAATACTATTAAAAGGGGGTAAGGTACTGTTGGTGAACAAGATGCTCCACGTGCACAAGTGATAGTCACCACAAACACCCACAAACTCTTCCACAAAAGTCTGTCCAAGCCTATCATGAAAATCGGTGAAACCAACAATTTCCACTCGGTCCCACCGATTCCCACCTCAGACAGATCCATGCCGAACCCTAGCATCTCGGTACTACCAACATTTCATTCGGTGCCACCGAAATCAGTTGCCAACTTTCAGGCAACCTATTTTCAAGCATCGGTACCACCGAGTTTTGCCAATCGGTCTCACCGAGATTTGGACCAACTTTCTGGTTAGCCATTCTCAAGAATCGGTACCACCGAGTTTTGTGAATTGGTCTCACCGAGTTTTGGACCAACTTTCTGGTTAGCTATTGTCAAGAATTGGTACCACCAAAATTTGAGAATCGGTCTCACCGAGTTGTGCATTCTGACCTTTGGTCATCTAATCGGTACCACCGAGAATTATATATCGATCTCACCGAGATTCAAAAGTTGCTACCTTTGGAGCAACTCGGTACCACCGAGTTTTACACTTCGGTGTCACCGAGTTGGTCACTTTAGGTGTAACGGTTGGATTTTTGGGGATGCCTATATATACCCCTTCACCAACACCCACTCGAAAGAGAAGCACTCAAAACTATTCCATACTTGCCCCATCCAATTTTCTGAGAGAGAGCCACCTACTCATGTGTTGAGATCATGCCATTCCATTCCTACCATATGAATCTTGATCTATAGCCTCCCCAAGTTGCTTTCCACCAATTCAATCTCTTCCACCAAAGCCAAATCTGTGAGAGAGTGATTGTGTGTTGAGGAGTCTATCATCTTGAAGCACAAGAGCAAGGAGTTCCTCGACATTACCGAGCCTATTACCTTTTGGAGGGTGGTGCCTCCTAGATTGGTTAGGTGTCGCTTGGGAGCCTCCTACTTCGTGTTGTGGAGTTGAACCAAGAAGTTTGTACGGGCAAGGAGATCGCCTACTTCGTGAAGATCTACCCATAGTGAGGCTAGTCCTTCATGGACAAAAGCCGTTATGGAATAGTCAAGGTTGCTACTTCGTGGACCCTTATGGGTGGAGCCCTCCATGGACTCTCGCGACTGTTACCCTTCGTGGGTTGAAGACTCCATAAACGTGGACGTACGATAGCACCACCTATCGGAACCACGGGAAAAATCTTCGTGTCCCTCATGTGTTTTATCTTCCTATCTCAACTCCTTACTTCCATGTGCAATGTCTTTACTTTCCGCTGCTATACTTGTTGACTTGCATGTGTAGGGTGTGCTAGACTTGCTATAATTGCTAAAATCTGCCAACCAATTAACTTGGGAAAAGGTTAGGTTTTTAATTCCTGCAAGTAGTCTATTCACCCCCCCTCTAGACATACTCTTCTAGTGATCCTACACTTGCGCTTCTGAAGAGCTCAAGTTCTACCAAGACAATGTTGACCCGATTGATATGACCACCCTCAAGAATCCCACCACTGAGAAGGACCCTCCTCTTAAGTTCCAGTCGGCTAGAGATACAAAGCAAGTTGATTTTGTCCCTGGCAACTCTTCTCAGCAGTTCACCATTGGGACAAGAATGGATCCCTAATCGGGAAGCGCGCTCATCGAGTTCATCCATGAGAATCGGGACATCTTTGCATGGAAACCTTCTGACATGCCGAGTGTACCGAGGGAACTTGGTGAGCACCACCTTAATGTGGATCCTAAGATGAAGCCAGTCAAGCAATTCCTCCATCGTTTTAACGAGGAGAGGCGTAAGGCCATTGTAGAAGAAGTGGCCCGGCTCCTAGCTGCCGGGTTCATAGTGGAAGTTTTTCACCCTCGGTGGTTGGCTAACCCAGTGCTTGTGCTTAAGAAGAATGGCACATGGCGTATGTGTGTGGATTACACAGATCTTAATAAACTTGCCCAACTGATCCTTTTGCTCTCCCCTGCATTGACGAGATCATTGATGCAACGGCGGGTTGTGAGCGTATGTGCTTCCTGGATGCTTATTCTGGTTATCATCAGATAAAGATGGCAGTTGCACACCAGGAGAAAACAACTTTTATCATGCCCTTTGGACCTTTCTGTTATGTGTCTATGCCTTTTGGACTCAAAAGTGCTCAGGTGACTTACCAGCGTTGTGTTCAGAATTGCCTTCATGGGCAGATTGGATGCAATGTTCATGCTTATGTTGATGACATTGTAGTCAAATCAAGGAAGAAGGAAACCTTGCTTGACGATTTGAAGGAAACCTTTGACAATCTCCGAGTGTACAAGATGATAATTAACCCGGCCAAGTGTGTTTTTGGGGTACCTGTAGGAAAGCTGCTAGGATTTCTGGTGTCAGAAAGGGGCATTGAAGCTAACCCAGACAAGATTAAGGCCATTACTTCTTTGTCTAAGCTGGCTTGTATCAATGACGTGCAGCGTCTGGCGGGTCGCATTGTGGCCCTGAGCCGGTTCATCAGCCGTCTGGGGGAAAAGGCGATCCCGCTCTACTAGATGATGAAAAAGACTGATAACTTTGTCTGGAGTGATGCTGCTAATGAGGCTTTTGAGGCGCTTAAGAGGCAGCTGGCTGAGCCGCCCATTTTGGCGGCTCCGATCGACAAAGAGCCTATGCTACTGTATGTGGCGGCTAATAAACGGGCTGTCAGTGTAGCAGTTGTCGTGGAACGCCAGGGGCAGGGAAGGAATACCTAGTCCAACGGCCGGTTTATTACATCAGTGAAGTTTTATCAGAATCAAAGCAGAGATATCCACATTCGCAGAAGTTCGTATTTGGAGTGTTCATGGCTAGTCGTAAATTGAAACAGTACTTCATTGGGCACCCAATCACTGCGGTCAGTTCAGCTCCTCTGGGCGATACCATTCAAAACAGAGAAGCTACAGGTCGGGTTGTTAAGTGGGCAATTGAGCTTGGGCCACATCTTTTGAAATATGTGCCCAGGACTGCTATCAAGTCTCAAACTTTGGTCGATTTCATTAATGACTAGATAGAGTTACAACAACCCGAGGAAAAGCCAGATAATACATACTGGACGATACATTTTGACGGATCCAGGCAATTGGAAGGCTCGGGGGCTGGAGTTATTCTATCTTCCCCAAGAGGTGACAAGTTTTGTTATGTCCTACGGCTCATGTTTCCCTGTACTAACAATGCAGCTGAGTATGAGGCTTTGCTTCATGGGCTCCGCATGGCTAAGGAAATGAACTTAAGCCGGGTCAGGGGCTTGGGCGACTCAGATCTCGTTGCACATCAAGTTTCAGGGACGTGGGACTCTAAAGATCCGCTCATGGCGGCTTATTGATAGGCAGTGACTAACATTGCTGGTCACTTTAAAGGATATTGTCAGATTTCGGACTCCGCAAAACCCAAAGAGGTTCGAACCCAGGGGCGTGTGCGAAGATCCCCACCAGCTTCGGCCTCAAGCTCACAACTTCACAGCCTAGCCGGACGGACTCATTCGATCGCGGGAAAGAAGACTAGCACACGAAGATTTACCCAGGTTCGGGCCGCTGCGAAGCGTAAAACCCTACTCCTGCTTTTGGTGGATTGCCTCACGAGGAGGTTTGTGGATGAACTAGTACAATCATGAGCAACCTCGCGAGGGCTCTTGGTTGGTTTCGGATCCCTCCTCCTCTACGGAGCAGCCTAGCCTCTATTTATAGTGGCCCGGGTCCTCTTCCCTTATAGCAATGGCGGGAAGGGATCCCACAACGGCCAAATTCGAAAGGGGACAGGAGGTACATCTTATCCTGACGAAAGGTGGTCTTCGCCTGCAAAGTAGCCGGTGGTGATGCAGAGGTGGGCTCGGCGATGACGTCCGTCCCGCGGGGCTCGTGGTCTTGGTCTCGTTGCGCCGGAATGGAAACCTTTGGGGGTGCCTTGGGAACCTGCGCACGTCTTTGCCTCCTTTGCACCAAAGAGGAAATTGTCTCCTCTGCGCGCGCTGGTACCCGCCTGGCCTGGCTTGCGTCACCCCCGACCTCCCGAGGCTGAGCGCTGCATAGGGATCTCTGCCCCTCGGGAGGCGACCTGGGGAGGCCTCCTCCCTCCGGGGGTCTTGGCGTCGTCCCCCTCGCGAGGGCGGGGCTCTCGCGAGGGCCTTGTCTTGAGTGAGGCCGCGCTGGGCTGTGCTTGGCTATTGAAGTGGGCCACGCCCTGGGCCGCAGGCTAGCAGGTCTGGGTACCCCCATTCCCAGAACACCGACAGCAGCCCCCGGGCCCAAGGCGCGCTTGGGTTGGCTTCGGGGCGAAGCCGAAGAAGCCGACCTGAGCGCCGTGGGCCCCAATCGCCTGCGGGCCCAGCCTAACACGTGGCGCATAAGGAGACGCGGACGCCTCCGCTCCCTGAAGACGTCGGGAACCGCCCCGAGTCAGGCTGACGCGAAGCCTGCGCGCCGCGCCGGCCATCATTGCCCTTCCTTGAATGCGGCTGTCTCCTTGTGTCTCCCCCCCCTTGGTCCGCACGGATGTGACCCGCCGAGGGCAGATGAAGCGACGTGAAGCAGGGCTCCACGCCGACCGAGTCTGGCATGTGGCGCCCGGGGAGCGCATGGCACCTCCACTCCCCACGACGCCCCATGGACAGCGGTTGCGCCTATAAACCCGCCCCGCCCGGGGGGTCATGCCATCCTGACGCGCCCTCTCGCTTCCCATCCTTCCAAAGATATCTTTCTCATCCTCCCCTCCTCCCTTACCTGCCATGGCATCTGGAGGGAGTGCAGCAGGTGCGGGGAAGCGCACGGGATCTCCGGCTCTGCCGCCGGCCTGTGGAGGCAGCGGCGGGGGGCCCTCGAGGCCGGCCCAAGCATGCCGGCGCTAGTCCATCATCGACGAGTAAGTGTTCCGTCGCCCACCCCCTTTCCTTGCAACCATGCCCGCCGCATCGGACCTGATTGCCTCCTTCTCCCAGGGCGCCTGCGCCCAAGAGGCGCAAGCTCGACGAGCTCCAGGAGGAGGCGGACGCGCTGAGGGCCCAGCTGGCGGGCGCCGAGGCCGCCCTCCAGGCCGCGCTCAGAGGCGAGAAGGAGGCCAAGGCGGAGCTGGCGTCCCTTCAGGCCCAGATCAAGGGAGCAGCTGACGCCGTGCAGGCCGCCCAGGACGAGGCGGCGCACGCGAAGACGCTGGAGGCGCAGGGCGCCAAGCAGTACCTGGACATTGCCCACCGCGCGGTTGGTGCGGTTGGTCGGTTCGTCGGGGAAGCCCCGCGCTGCCGTGCGCGCACGGCGACGGGGGTTACCTCAACTTCTTTGGCAAGGTGGTGGAGGCGCTGGAGACCGGCGTCTCCCGGGTGGACGAAGACAACGTGTCCAGCGCGCGCGACCTCCTGGACATCGCGCTGATGCGTGTCTTCTCCAACCTATGTCACCACGTCCCGGAGCTTGATCTCTCTCGCGTCATGGAGCCGGTGCCCGAGGAGCTCCAGAGGCCCCTCGGGGATGAGGTGCGCTAGCGTGTGGAGTCCCTGGTGGAGCGGTTCGTCCAAGAGCCTTCCTCCAACGAGGGCGACGACTCCGGCGCCGAGGCTGGCAGGGGTCTAGATGGTGACAGCGGCTCCTCCGCCTAGGCTTCCCCTGTTTTCTTCCTCTGGTTCTTGTTACATCAAGAAGCACTTGGCCCCTGAGGGCATTAAACTTTTGTGTTTTACCTTCGTCTTCCTCCCTCCTCTTTTAAACCGTCGATTGCTTGTTTTGTGCGACGCGCCCTCGTCTCTTTCGCGGAGTTTTGTGTCATCGTTGGTGCGGCACCGCACACTCCCTCGCACCTTCGCTTGTCCCGCTGTGCCGCTGCTCCGCGCCCGGCGCTCTTCGTGAGGTCCGCAGGGGTGTCGCACGACGCCCGGCGATAGCGGCCTGCCGTGGCCTCACGAGGTGGACCCTCCTGAGGGGGAGCGTGCCGCCCCAAGGCCGGGGTTTTAGCGATGATGCCTAGAGAGGCCGGATTCCTTCCCTTGCGCTGCCCTTCCCTGTACCTGGAGCCACAGGAGGCCTGATGGGGGCACGTAGTAAACCGTAGCGCCTGCATTCTCACGTTAGCGTTCCTGTCTCATACCCAGCATTCGGGCTATCATTGGATCAAAAAATTCCTGCTCTTTACGGTTGGGGTACTTAGCTTGGCGGGCCGTGGCGAGCTCGTGCATTGTGAGGTGCAGCTGGAGCGCCTAGGGAGCTCGAGGATCTCGCCAGGGAGGGCTTCTTCCTTGCGAGCGCAATGGTTTGGGGGCCTTCTTAGTGCTCTGCGTCGGCGGGGGCCAATCCCCGCATACCTCGACCGCCGTTGGGGCGTCCGGATCACCAGGACGTGACCAAGGGGCGAGGGGCTACGTGACCGGTGAGGCTCCTGAGTCACGCTGCTCAAGAGTCCCCCTTAACGCTCAAGCGTCCCCATACCCTTCCTTGCCAGTTCCTGCCCCGGGAGGAGCCTGAGCCTCCCGAGGCTCCGTGATGCCGCGCCGGCCGCGGCCGAAGCCCCCGAGCGAGGATCGGCCGCCAAAAGATGGACGCTTCTGGGGCAACAGGCCCCTGCCGGCTTGCCTGGGAGCGCCGCTCGAGGATCAAGGTGCCAGGGCTTCGGTAAGGTGCGCACACCGAGCCCGTGCCGCCCCCGCTCGCGGGGCGCGTGAGGGGAAGACCGACAGGTGCCGATTGAGAAAACGAGATTTCAAGACCAAAAAAGGATTGCAAAGAGAGAAAATTCCCACCCCTTTTTCAAATAGAGCTGCGAAACTTCGAGTTTCATTTTAAAAAATGGCAATTCGAATACAAAAAGGGGCAAGCAACGGCCGCGTCCGACACCTAGGCTAGTCTTCGTCTTCGTCTTCCCCCCAGCGCGGAGCATAGGGCTTTCACTAGGCGTGGGCATGGTCATTAGAGGACAGTGTTGTCCGCCAGCGCGGAGCATGGGGCTTCCACTTGGGCGTGGGTTGGAACCCCTCCGCGTCCTCGGGGGGCTCCGGGCATATACAGCCCACTCATTATTACGTGAGAGTGTCACGGCCGAAGATAGCTGGGCAAGCCCCCAGGCGCAAGGCCTAGGTGCTCCCAACTCAGTCACGAGCCATCCCGTGCATTTCTGCGTGGTTGCATGCCCCTACAGCCCAAACATGAGTGCATTGTTCCCCGCGTAGCTGCGGGATTGCGCTCCCGCGGCCCAAACATGAGCGCAATGCACCCAGCGCAGCCATAGGGGTGTTGTGTCGGTGAAGCCGCCTCGTGAGGCGTCGGGGCACCGGCCTGGCCACGACCCGAGGGCCTTGCGAGGCCCTGCCTCCTGAGGATCGCGCCGGCGCCCTCGTTGCCGCGCGTGGCCCGCGCTGCTTGTATCCTGTCGATCCCCCTAGGCGGTTGCTCCTGCGGCCCAGAGGGCTCGACTGCGTGCTGCTTGCTTGCGAGGGCGGCGGCTGCCCCGCGCCCCCGCGCATCCCGGGACGCCCCCTCGCTTGCACCAACCTGGCCCGGTGCTCCCTCAGTGGAAGCCCCCAGGCCCGGCTTGGAGAGGGCGTCCGGGACGCCTCCCTACTCCGGGAGGATGCTGGCACCTACGGGGGGGGGGGGGGGGCGCGATCCACGGCGCCGTCCGCAGGTAAGATGCTGCTCGGAACATAGGCCTCTATGTAAAGGCCTTGGCTTCCTCCTGAACCATCTCCGCGCGCCCCATGGTCAGCCTCCCTGGGTGGCAAGACGACGCCGCTTGGGACGCGCGGCCCACAGACCCTCCTGCGCCGAGCGTCCGCCCGAAGCTGCTTACCTCTACCGTCGTCGCGTGGTTGGACGCGCGCGTCCTGACGTGGGTTGCCTCCCTGGTTATCCACCGCGCCTCCGCTATGGTTACCTGCCTGCTCAGAAGCCTGAGCCGCCTGGTCCCGGCGCCGGTTGGCGCGCTCGTGCTGGGACGACCCAGGCTGTTAATGGTCCACCGGGATATGAGTGCGCGCGTTGAGGCGCGCGCGGAGCATCCCGTCATCTTCTTCGAATGCACCACCGGTGGGGCTGGGCGGTGCCCCGAAGCCGGTCACCGGGATCCGGAGGAGGAGGAGCAGGCCGTGTGGCGGGCCTTGCCCGGGCTCGCCCGGGCATGGGCCTAGCACGCTGCCTGCCGATGGGGTGAGCGGTGCGGCGAGTGAGCCCCCGGCACCCAGCGTCGGTGTTCGTGAGGAGTGGTGCGGAACCCAGGCCCTCCTCGCGACGGCGACCAACTCGGCGATGTGGTCGGCCCAGGCGTCGAAGCCCCCGTGCGTCCGGCGATGGCGAAGCAGCTCACTCGCCATCAGCAGCGCGTCATGCGCGTTGAGGTCTCCCACGTGAGTACAGGGTGATGGCGGTCCCGCGGGCGCCGCACGCCCGCCGTGCGCCTAGCCTGCACGAGCAGCGACGACGGTGGAGACGATGCTGGTGGCCTGATAATGACCGCCCAACACCGATCTGCCAGGGCGTGCGTCATGAGTGGTAGCGGCGAGGTTGGTGAAGGTGGATCCGCCGGGGCTGAAAGAAGTTTGACGGGCATCGGCCATCGAAACGACGGAGCAGAGGAGAAGCGAAGCTTGTGGAAGACTCCGACACGCCCCCTACCTAGCGCGCCAAATGTCGGATTTCGGGCTCCGCAAAACCCAAAGAGGTTCGAACTCAGGGGCGTGTGCGAAGATCCCCACCAGCTTCGGCCTCAAGCTCACAGCTTCACAGCCTAGCCGGACGGACTCACTCGATCGCGGGAAAGAAGACAAGCACACGAAGATTTACCCAGGTTCGGGCCGCTGCGAAGCGTAAAACCCTACTCCTGCTTTTGGTGGATTGCCTCACGAGGAGGTTTGTGTATGAACTAGTACAGTCGTGAGCAACCTAGCGAGGGCTCTTGGTTGGTTTCGGATCCCTCCTGCTCTACGGAGCAGCCTAGCCTCTATTTATAGTGGCCCGGGTCCTCTTCCCTTATCGCAATGGCAGGAAGGGATCCCACAACGGCCAAATTCGAAAGGGGACAGGAGGTACATCTTATCCTGACGAAAGGTGGTCTTCGCCTACAAAGTAGCCGGTGGTGATGCAGAGGTGGGCTCGGCGATGACGTCCGTCCTGCGGGGCTCGTGGTCTTGGTCTCGTTGCGCCAGAATGGAAACCTTTGGGGGATGCCTTGGGAACCTGTGCACGTCTTTGCCTCCTTTGCTCCAAAGAGGAAACTGTCTCCTCTGCGCGCGCTGGTGCCCGCCTGGCCTGGCTTGCGTCACCCCCGACCTCCCGAGGCTGAGCGCTGCATAGGGATCCCCGCCCCTCGGGAGGCGACCTGGGGAGGCCTCCTCCCTCCGGGGGTCTTGGCGTCGTCCCCCTCGCTAGGGCGGGGCTCTCACGAGGGCCTTGTCTTGAGTGAGGCCGCACTGGGCCGTGCTTGGCTGTTGAAGTGGGCCACGCCCTGGGCCGCAGGCTGGCAGGTCTGGGTACCCCCGTTCCCAGAACGCCAACAGATATCAAGTGGATCACATAGACCGGCGGCTAAATGAGGCGGCTGATGCTTTATCTCGGCTAGGTTCTGAGCATAAGCCAGTTCCTCCCAATGTGTTCCTAGATGTATTGCATAATCCTTCGGTTAAGTTACCTTCAGAAGAAGATTTGGCTATCCCAGACCCGGAGGGGCAGTTGGTGGCGGCTCTACGAGCAACTCTAGATTGGACAGTACCTTACCTGGATTATTTAACCCGGGGTGAGCTTCCAGCGGAAGAACTTCTGGCCCGGCAGATCGTGAGGCGGTCTAAGTCCATGACTATTGTTAATGGCGAGTTGCATCGATGCAGCGCGACTGGCGTTTTTCAACGATGCATTTCCCCTGACGAGGGCAGGGAGATTCTGCACGAAATTCATGCAGGTGATTGCGGTCATCACGTTGGGTCAAGATCTTTGGTAGCGAAGGCCTTGAGACATGGTTTTTACTGGTTATCTGCTCATGCTGACGCAGAAGACATTATTCACAAGTGTGATGGCTGTCAGAAATTTGGACGCCAAGCTCATGTGCCGGCTCAGGAATTGCGGATGATCCCAATAACCTGGCCATTCGCGGTCTGGAGGCTTGATATGGTCGGGCCGTTCAAGGGGTCCAAGGATAAAAAGACTCACCTTCTGGTGGCGGTTGATAAATTTACCAAGTGGGTTGAAGCAGACCCCGTTAGGAATTGTGAGGCGGCAACCGCGGTTCAGTTTGTGAAGAAGCCGATCTTTCATTTTGGTTATCCTCATAGTATCATCACTGATAATGGAACAAATTTATCTAAAGGAACTATGAGGAAGTTCTGTCAGAAGGAGCATATCCGGCTTGATGTTTCGTCTGTGGCTCATCCACAGTCCAATGGCCAGGCAGAGCGAGCTAACCAGGAAATATTACGAGGGATCAAGCCCCGGCTCATGGTTCCTTTGGAGCGTACTCCGGGTTGTTGGGTTGAAGAGTTTCCTGCAGTTCTTTGGAGCATAAGGACTACCCCCAACACATCAACGGGTTACACGCCGTTCTTTATGGTTTACGGCATAGAGGCGGTTCTTCCGAGTGATATACGTCATGACTCGCCCCGAGTGGCGGCTTACGTTGAGATGGACAATGAGACGGCTCGACAAAACTCTCTGGACGCCTTGGAGAAAGAACGTGATCTTGCGGCGGCTCGATCTGCAATTTATCAACAAGACCCCCATCGGTATCACAGTCGAAGAATTCGCAGCCGCAGTTTCCAGGAGGGCGACTTAGTGCTCCGTTTAATTCAAGATCAGACAGGGATGCATAAGCTTTCACCTCCATGGGAAGGGCCCTTTGTGGTCAGCAAAAATCTCAATAATGGGTCATATTATCTCATTGATGTACGCGAACACAGCAAGTCACGTACTTCTGAGGAGGAGACCAATAGGCCCTGGAATATTGCTCATCTTCGGCCTTATTATACTTAAGCCACTGGCTTCAAGCATTGTACATCCTTACATCATGTATATACTTTTTATGATCAAGCATAATAAAACCGGCATCCCTGCAACTCGGGGCCTCTGTCGTTTCATCTCATATATTGTGCATGAGCTTTTATTAACTAATCATTAGTCACTTGGGGGCTTCCGGCTCATCGAGTCTAGCTTTCTCACCCTCTTGACCCGGCGCAATGCCACACCATATTGGTCACTCGGGGGCTTCCGGCTCATCGAGTCTAGCTTTCTCACCCTCTTGACCCGGCGCAACGCCACACCATATTGGTCACTTGGGGGCTTCCGGCTCATCGAGTCTAGCTTTCTCACCCTCTTGACCTGGTGCAACGCCACACCATATTGGGCACTTGGGGGCTTCCGGATCATCGAGTCTAGCTTTCTCACCCACTTGACCTGGCAACAATGCCACAATACATTGGTTATTTGGGGGCTTCCAACTCACCGAGTTTAGCCTTCTCACCCTTTTAACCTGGCAACAACGCCACAACATATTGGTTAAACTTGCCTGTTCGCAAGATGCTACTCCGCAAAGGTGACCCCGTGTAATCTCGATAAGTCAATCCATATGGACCCTGAACTTATCCAGGTTAAAACACCGGTTTGGATCACGTGAGAGCCGACTGATACGTCTCCAACGTATCGATAATTTATGAAGTATTCATGTCATATTTGCCTATGTTTTTACTATTGTTTTATGATTTATTGGGACTAACCTATTAATGGTTGCAAAATTTCATAATTTCTTGTTTCACACTTTGATGTGTAGGAATTAATTGGAAATTTTCGAAAAAACGCAAAAGGAGCCTTGTTGGAGAAGGACTCTGACTTTCTTGAAATCTGTCCACGAACAGTTTTTAGAGATCGTCAGTTTGACCCCCGAAGATAGCGTCAAATGGAAAAAGTTAAAACTAGGAAAGTGTGGGGAATTTTATGGCAATGATTCTGGACTACAAATTCATCCAAAACGGAGTTCGGATGCAATCTGGAGACCCGTTTTACTGAAGGAAAATATCTGATTACGGGATTACGAGAATTGATGACGTGATTGAGTCCAACTCTTACCATATCTGATATATTCGGCCAAGCCACGACTTTGGGGACTCATGAGGGCTGTGAGGAGCCCCTAGAAAGGTTTTAGAGGTGCCCAAGAGCCATTGGATCAAGGGTCCATCCATCGGAGGGCCATAGAGCACCATAGATGCACATATAAGGAGAGGAAAACCCTAATTTCGGGAGAGCCACCAAAAGCCACCAAGAGCCATGAATTTGCCTCTCCCTTGGCAGCCGCCAAGAAGGGGAGAGGCTCCTCCATTGCAGCACCAATACCAAGGAAGAAGGAGGGGCAAGGGCCGCCGCCCGTCACCGGCGCCGTGGCCGCCATCGCCTCCATCTCATCAGGGTTGCACCTCTCCATCAACAAATCTCTCTTTCTCACCATGATAATGTGTGAGTAATCCTCCTCAGGGCTAAGGGTATGTACTAGTAGCTATGTGTTCAATCTCTCTCTCTCGTGTTCTTAAGATGTCACGATCTTGATGTATCACGGGCTTTGTTAATATAGTCGGATCATATGATGTGTTTCCCTCTCTATCTAGTTGTGATGAATTGAGTTTTCCCTTTGAGATTTCGTTACCGGATTGAATACTTTTATGTATTTGAGAGCACTTGATATATGTCTTGCATGCGGATACCCGTAGTGACATTCGGGTATTCAAGTGATTCACTTGATATATGTTTTGGTACTCAACTTGCGGATTCCCGAGGTGACATTGGGGTAATCTATGCATAGGGGTTGATACACGTTCTTGTCCTAGCTTCTCCGGTAGAAATCTTGGGGCACTCTTTGAGGTTCTTTGTGTTGGATTGAGTATTATGAATCTGAAATTGTTTGATGCGTATCGTATAATTAACTCATGGATACTTGTGGTGACATTAGAGTATCTAGGTGACATTAGAGTTGGTTGATGCGTATCATATGGTGTTATTCTAGTACGAACTCTTAGATAGATAGATCGATCGGAAAGGATAACTTGGTTATATTAGTACGAACTCTTGGATAGATCGATCGGAAAGGATAACTTGGTTATGTTAGTACGAACTCTTGGATAAATCGATCAGAAAGGATAACTTTAAGGTGGTTTCGTACCCTACAAACAATTTCTTCTTATGCTCTCCGCTAGATAAGAACTTTGGAGTGATTCTTCGTTGCACGTTGAGGGATGGTTATGTGATCCCATTATATTAGCATTGTTGAGAGATTGCACTAGCGAAAGTACGGACCCTAGGCCTTGTTTTCAAGCATTGCAATACCGTTTGTGCTCACTTTTATTACTTGCTACCTTGCTGTTTTTATATTTTCAGATTACAAAAACCTATATCTACCATCCATATTGCACTTGTATCACCATCTCTTCGCTGAACTAGTGCACCTATACAATTTGCCATTGTATTGGGTGTGTTGGGGACACAAGAGATTTCTTGTATTTGATTGCAGGGTTGTTTGAGAGAGACTATCTTCATCCTACACCTCCCACGGATTGATAAACCTTAGGTCATCCACTTGAGGGAAAATTGCTATTGTCCTACAAAACTCTGCGCTTGGAGGCCCAACAAAGTCTACAAGAATAAAGTTGCGTAGTAGACATCACCGACTTACAGAAAGCAAGGATAAACCAAGGCTATCATGCTAGCTTCATTGAAGCAAGACTTGAGCCTCGAAACCCAGTCTTTTTTGTCGAGACTCGAAAGCCGACTCATAATTCACTCCATACATGTATGGTGGCTGTTTATTTCTGTTTTTTTAGAATTTTTCTATCTAAAGAATTTCCGGGTTAAAAGCATGCTGGGTTATTCATGTTCATCATTGAGTTTGCATCGACCATGAGTCGCCAGATTATTAATCTATAATTTCTTTTTGATTATAAGTCGTCGGGCGAAGGATCACCGGTTTATTCCATTTCAAATGTTGGTGGAATTTGTTTTGCAGGTATACTTTCTGCAGATTCATGTCATCACAGGCGACTTAACAAATTTGAGGTATAAGCTACTGGTTGTACGGTTTATAATACCAAAGGCAAGTTGACAGACTTGTTAATATACATACCCTTCATCAGCAAAACACCGGATGGGATCAAAAGTTTAAACGTGCGTGAAGGCACAGTACAGGCAATCAACTCTTTGCTTAACTATTACAAGGCTATACTAAGCCCAGAGTATTGAATCAAAGTTTTCAAAGTTATTTTTGCAACCCGGCATCTGCAGCATCCAGGTTAAGCAACATCTGGGTTAGTCCCGAGTTGGTTTTTCGCCTGAGATGTCTCTGGGTTATCCAGCGACGAGTCTTCTGGGTCTTGGATCTGAAGGTTGTCCACATCCCAGTTGCAATTGGTTAAAGCTTGGAATACGGCCTCTTCATGCAAGATGGGGGACGGGTCAACGCTAGGGAAAAAAAATATGCTTACGGCGTTAAGGAGTTAAATCCACAGCTTCAAAGGTCGGCGGCTGAACTCGCGAGTTATCATCGTTATAAGCCGGATGGTTCTTCTTCAAGTCCATCTCAGCGACTAGATGGCTGACCAGCACTTGAGACGCCTTTACGCAGTTAGCATAATCACCAGCAGTGAATTCCGATCCATCGTCTTTATATTGAGGAAATCCCCGGGCCATCTCTACAGGGTCCAGGTCTGATGAATAAGCCAGAGACCGGCTCAAAGACATTCTGGCACCTGCTCAGGCGGCTGATCTTTTTAGCTCATCGAGTTGCTTCGGAAGGGTTGAAAGGCGTCTCAGCACGTCCTTGATGAATTTTACTGGTTCTTTGTCGCCCATGACGACTTTGATAGTGCAGAGGCTTCCAGCATATAGTTGCTCTGCCAAAGAGTATACAACTTTTAGTTGCATCAAGTTGTTGGCTTGAAGATTGCGAGTTCGGGCGCCTGCAAGCAATGCAAGTGTGTGAATCGCCAGGCGAGTTTTATTCATGCATCATAATTTAAGCTCAGAAGGAATACTTACCAAAGACAGCTTGGGTCATGTGATTAATGTGTCGCTTCAAGCTGGCCAACTCTTCAGTCACGGGTTTCAGTTTCCCTTCAGCGGTTTCTGCGCGCTTGATTAAGGAGGCCTTTTCAGAGTCGAAGGGTTCCTTTTCTTCCTTAAAATCCGCCTTGATTTTTTCCATTTCTTCCAAAGAAGTTCGCAATTTCAGCTTAGCCTGAGATCGGCTGGCTTGCTCCATTTCCAGATGCTTTGTCAAGCCGGTTAGCTCCGACTCGGCTACTTTCAAAGATTCCTGCATAATGAGTATTATCACAGTTGAGGATTATCACAGGCAAATCTTTTAAAAAGTCTCAAGCATATTGCAAGCAATATACTTGACACTTGGGGGCTAATGCATATCAGCTTTCTTCTACATGATGCGGATGACCTGGCTCATCCCAAGAAGATGAGTCGGCCCTTGGGGGCAACAGGTCGTTTCTTCTGGCATGTTGAAACAGAAAGACCCGGCTCATCTCAAGAAGATGAGCCGGCCCTTGGGGGCTACCGGTCGTTTCTTCAGAAAGGATATGTTAAGGAAGACCCGACTCATCTTATAAAGATGAGCCGACCCTTGGGGACTACAGATTGATCCTTCAAAGTTTCTACATTTCACAGGACCAGACTCGTCTCATTAAGATGAGTCGACCCTTGGGGGCTATACAAAGATATATAAGATTATAAGATAAAGTTAAGCATACCTCATATTTTCTTTTCATCATGCCAAACAGGTTGATTTCCATATCCCGGCTTGTGGAGAGGCGGCTTAGATAGCCAGCATGCAATTCTTCAGCACTAAAATCTTCATAGCTGGGAAGCTCAAGCTTAGCCTTCCCCTTATCAGGCAAAGGCACCTCGTCTTTGGCGATAACTTTTGCCAACACATTCGGGACCCCTGGAGCAGTATAACCCATCCTAGTAATAATAACATCCTCATTCTTCTCAGGAGGGGTATCTTCAACTCCCTTTTGAAGACTGGCGGGTTAAGGTCAACTGTGAGAGTCGCTGCAGCATCTTCAGCTTCGGTGTTAGTTGGTTTGGAAGGCTGGGGTGGTATGACTTGGTGCTCCCGCTGATCTTGAGGATTTTTGGTATAAGCTTCAGGAGTCGCCAGCATCGGATCTACCGGCTCAGGAGTCTCAGGATTGGTGGATGACTCGCCAACCTTTCTCTTCTAAGCCTTGGCTTAGGCCGTGCAAACAAGGCAGCAGAGTAAAATATATGCAAGATTAAGCATGAATAAGCAATACATGGTATAAAGGAAATTTACCCTTGGTTGATAACCAGGGGCGGCAGCTTAGAGGCGGTTGAGTCACCCGATGAAGGAGATGACTCCTGGTAATTTGAATCAGAAGGATTAAGAGGCTGCCGGAAAAGGCCGGCTTTTGGAAGAGAGGGAGTTGGGCTATGAGGCACCTCATGCTGACATTTGCAGGCGGCTGATTTGTCAGGCAAGCCAGCCACAAGGTCACCGAAGCTGCTCCGAGTGTGGCGCCTTGACTCATGTTGAGTTCTCTTCAAAATAAAATTAGGATCCAAATGAGCATCCAGGTGAGAAAAACTTACTTTCCGAATGACGCGCCTTGTTTTCCTTGGAGACAAGGATTCTGAGCCGGAAGAGAGGGAAATTACCTCAACATCATCAGCCCGGCTTGTTGCAGCGCCACTCTGAGAACAAGAGGCGTCCGCAAATTCAATAGAATACAGCTAAGGGAGACAAACTTCTACCTCTGACTGGACGTCAACCGTTGGTGACTCGCCCCTCGTTGATAGTTCTTCTGAAGCCGCCTTATTCTTCTTCGCGGCGGTTTTAGGCTTACTTGCTAGAGTTTTATTTCTCTTATTCCAGAATGGAGAGTCATCCTACAAGGTTAAAAAATAATACAGAGAGTAAAAGCTGGGAAGTGTAAAAGCATTCTATATAAGCCGGATAAAGAGTTATTAAGGGTTCTTACCGGAGGAACTAGATTAGAAATGCTGAAGGGTTTCAGCCCAACTTTATAGCAATTATCTTGAGTTTCGCCCAACAACTTCTTGACGATCCGGCTTATTTCACCTATTTCCAAAGTTATGTTGCTATATCTTTGAGCATCATTTAAGTCGCTAGAATAGTTGTACATTAAGTTGCCACGGCGGCTTAAGGGTAAGATCCTCCAGGATACCCAACACCGGGTCAAGTCAACTCCAGTCAAACCATTGGCTATCAGGGCCCTCAACTTTGTATATATTGGGGCGTGTTGAGAACGTTCTTCTTGTGGAGCTGATACGTATCCAACGTATCTATAATTTTTGCTTGTTCCATGCTGTTATATTATCATTCTTGGATGTTTTACAATCATTTTATTACAACTTTATATCATTTTTTGGGACTAACCTATTGACATAGTGCCAAAGTGATAGTTGCTGTTTTTGCTTGTTTTTTTACTTCGCAGGAAATCAGTACCATACGGAGATAAAACGCTGCGGGAATTTTTGTGGATTTTTTCCAGACCAGAAGAGACCATATAGGCCAAGGAACACCAGCAGAGGGTGGCTAGCACCCACAAGGGCGCGCCAGAGGCCCCCTGGCGCGCCCTGGTGGGTGCTGGGCCACTCCGACACCCCCTCAACCGACTATTGTGCCTATAAATCCCTAGAAAATCCAAAAACCCTAGAGGAGTCGCCGAAACACAATTGCAGCCGCCGCAAGTTCCAGAACCTCGAGATCCAATCTAAATACCATCACGGAGGGGTTCATCTTCCTCATAGGTGCCTCTCCGATGATGCGTGAGTAGTCCACCATAGACCTTCGGGTCCGTAGGCAGTAGCTAGATGGCTTCCTCTCTCTCTCTCTTATGATTCTCAATACAATGGTCTCTTGGAGATCTATTTGATGTAAACTTTTGCGGTGTGTTTGTTGGCATCTGATGAATTTTGAGTTCATGATCAGTTTCTATCCATGAATATTATTTGAGTCTTCTTTGATCTCTTATATGCATGATTGCTTATAGCATCGTATTTCTTCTTCGAATCTTTGGTTTAGTTAGGCCGACTAGATCGATTTTTCTTGCCATGGGAAGAGGTGCTTTGTGATGGGTTCGACCTTGCGGTGTTCTTTCCCAGTGACATAAGGGGCAGCAAGACACGCATGTATCGTTGCTATTAAAGATAACAAGATGGGGTTTATTCCTACATGAATAGATCTTGTCTACATCATGTCACCGTTCTTACTGCATTACTCCGTTTTTCCATGAACTTAATACACTAGATGCATGCTGGATAGCGGTCGATGTGTGGAGTAATAGAGGTAGATGCAGGGAGGAGTCGGTCTATCTATCTTGGACGTGATGCCTATATAATGATCATCGCCTTGGATATCGTCATGACTATTTGATTTTCTATCAATTGCCCAACAGTAATTTGTTCACCCACCGTGCGCTATACTCATGAGAGAAGCCACTAGTGAACCCTACGGCCCCCGGGTCTACTTTTCCATCATATTGCTTTCCGATCTACGTTTTTTGCAATCTTTGTTTTCAGATCTACAAAACCAAAAACCCAAAAATACCTTCCTGCATATTTACTCTTTTTATTTGTGTTCTTGAGAGATCTATCTCTCCTATCTATCACTACCTAATCTATCTATTTCCCGTAGAGAGATTGACAACCTCTCTTTCGCGTCGGGTTGCAAGTATTTGTTGTTTGTGTGCAGGTGCTGCTTATTGGGTGGTGGTGATCCTCCTACTGGTTCGATAACCTTGGTTTCATAACTGAGGGAAATACTTACCGTCGCTGTGTTGCATCATCCGGGAAATACCGACGCAGTCCAAGCCATGTCAAAGGAATTTATGGCGCCGTTGCCGGGGAGGAAGCAGTCTCTTCTACGTGCCTATCGTAGGCGCCGAGGGGACTCCACCATCATCTACCAGGTTCCTAATCACAAATCTCATCTCCTTGCAAATACATTATTTGCCATTTGCCTTTCGTTTTCCTCTCCCCTACTTCACCAATTTGCCGTTTTATTCGCCCTCTCTTTTTCGTTTGCCCTTTTTCTTGTCGGATCTCTTGCTTGTTGCTATGACTACCGTTACCACTCCCCCTTTGTCACCAGATTTTGAAGTTCTATACTTCAAACAAAAACAAGGGGAAATTTTGAAAGATGTCTGGTATAGGCTAATGGAATCCTATCGTATTTCCAATCTAAAAGGAGACGCAAAAGTTTTGCTTAGAAATTTTTATATTGGATTGGCTTTGCACCATAGAGAGCTTTTGGATTTCGCCTCAAAAGGCAATTTTATTGAACTTGATGCAAATGCCGCTTATGAAGTTTTGGAAGGGATTTTGGGGGTTCCCCCGCCTAAAAAGGGGCTTGCTTTTTCACAAGAGGGAGTTCAAATTCTTGACAAATTAAGTGACCTACATAAGCACTTGGTCGAGTTACAAAAATATCATGAACCCCTCAAACATATTAGTGGGAACCTCAATCGCTTGAACACTTTGATTACCCTTTGCAATAAGCGTTTGGATATTTTGGATCTTAAGATGGTTTCTTCTCCTGAAAATTTGGGGAAGCAGAAAAAGCCCCCCGGATTCGAGAAGGCCCTCGCAAAAGTGACCAAAACCAAAGATGACAATACTTGAATCTATCCAATATGCCTAGCTAGGGGCGTAAAATGATAGCGCTTGTTGGGAGGCTGTAAGAACACATTTATCCATGTGTGGTTTTGGTAATTGATGACAATCCCTATGGACTAATGGTTGCCTTGAGTTATATTCGAAGGATTTGTCCGTAGGTACTTCTTGAAGTCCATCTGTTGGTTTCAAGGAGTGTATATGGTGACCAAGGTGGTATTCAAGGTTATATCCAAAGATTGGTCATGTGAGAGTTGATCTTATCGCAAGCATGTCTTGAAGAATAAGATTGTGTGAGCATTTATGTTTACCTTCAAGACATCATCTTTATGAAGAGAGAAGATAAGATACAAGGTTGATCAAGACTAAGTCAAAGAGTGAATCAAGTTGATCAACATACAAAGCATACAAGATGTACCAAGAGGGATCAAGTGATCCCATGGTATGGTAAGCATTGTCCCTTACGCTGTGTGTACTAACCCATGGTCTACGTGAGAGTTCTATGTGGGGTTAGGTATGTTTCCATGGGCTTGCATCAAGAGGAAGATCTCATACAACCCATGGAGGATGACATCAAGTGGTGATCGTCATCAAGGTTGCGGTGTGCAAGTTCAAGTGAAGCATCACGGAGAGATCATGCTTGAAGCTTGCCGTCCATTGTGGTGACAATGGACTTTTGAAGATGTTCCGAAGAGTGGCTCACCCGTAGTGGAGTATGGGGGAGCAATCTACTACTCTTCATCGAGCTGGCGCAATCAAGAAAGGTGGTCCATCTTGAGAAGGACAAGATCGTCATCATCTAGCTCAAGTGGACTATGCGCAAGGCAAAGGTTTGACCTTGATAGGGTTTTCTATTTTACCAGTCTCATGGTGGTAGTTGGGAGACCGGGTTATAGGATCGATAGCCGTACTATCAAGGGGGGCTCTCAAGTGAGTAGCTTGATCGTATCGTTCGTTGAGAGCTCAAACCATTGCATTCTTGGCATCATCATCTTTCTTGGTTCTTGGTTGGCTTTTCTCTATGTGAGTTTTAGAGCTTATGGTCATCTTCATGACAAGCTCGAGTTCATCGAAAACAGAGTCCATATGCATCTTCTATGATGTTTTCGATGTTGGAGTTTTTGCCGGTTCTTCATTCATAGAGGTGTCACATCTCTGTATCATTGGCATTTGTATACTGCCTCTTCTTCACATCGCTGTTGGAAAGCTCTTGTCGTCCTGAATCCAACAAGCTTGAGTTTGCTCAATTCGGAGCTCATATGTGAAGGTTATGGCAGTTCTGGTTTTACTGTTTCCATCTGGTTGCTTGGGTTCTTTGTTGCTTTCCCGCGGTAGTACCTTTCTGACCAGCACGGTAGTACCGCTTACAGCCGGTACTACCGCCCTGGCCAACGGTAGTATCGCTGGGGGAAGTGGGGTGGCTCGGGGAACTCGCACGAGGCACCAGACAGCTCCAGTCACTTGTCTGGTGTCCCGCGCCAGCCCTCCAGCCGCAGCGGTAGTAGTGGCGGTAGTACTAAGTGGTACTACCGCCGCCCCTTCTACTGCTGCTCAGTTCTGCTGGTGGGCGGTAGTACCGCTCCCAGGGGCGGTACTAGCACTTGTGTGCGGGCTGTGGGGGTAACGGTTGGATATCCCCCCACCTATTTAAGGGGGTCTTCTTCCCCAATGGTTCTTAATCTCTTTAGCTCGAGTTTGCCCCCCATTGTTGACCTTCTTCGAGCATGCTAACTCTCAATCCCTCCAATGATTCTTGCTAGTTCTTGAGGGAAAAGAGAGAGGAGATCTAGATCAACATTTCCACCAATCACTTTGTCCTCTAAGTGAGGGGAATCCCTTGGATCTAGATCTTGGAGTTCTTCATGTTCTTCTTCGTTCTTCCTCTCATTTCCTCCATAACATTTGTTGTTGTGGTGGGATTTGGGAGAGAAGGACTTGGGCACTCCGTGTGCCCTTGCCATTGCATTTGGTGCATAGGTTTGAGTTCTCCACGGTGATACGTGGAAGTGAGAAGTTGAGAAGCTTATTACTCTTGGGTGTTTGAGCACCCTAGAGCTTGTTCCTCTTGGATGCTTTGGCGCCCTAGACGGTTGGTGGTGACTCGGAGCTCAATCATTGTGGTGCAAAGCTCCGGGCAAGCGTCGGGGTCACCAATTAGGTTGTGGAGATTGCCCCGAGCAATTTGTACGGGTACCGGTGACCGCCCCCAAGGGGTTGCCAAAGTGTACGGGTACCGGTGACCACCCCCAAGGGTTGCCATTTATACGGGTTCGGTGACCGCCCTCAAGGGTCCCTTAGTGGAATCACGGCATCTTGCATTGTGCGAGGGCGTGAGGAGATTACGGTGGCCTTAGTGGCATCTTGGGGAGCATTGTGCCTCCACACCGCTCCGAACGGAGATTAGCATCCGCAAGGGTGTGAACTTCGGGATACATCGTCATCTCCGTGTGCCTCGGTTGTCTCTTACCCGAGCCCTTTACTTATGCACGTTACTTTGTGATAGCAATATTGTTTCATGCTTTATATCTTGCTATCACTTAGTTGTTTATCTTGGTTAGCATAAGTTGTTGGTGCGCATAGGTGATCCTAGCTGTTTTAGGTTTTCTGGTTGACATATTAAACGTTAGTTTTATTCCGCATTTGTTCAAGCCTAAACCGTAATTATTTTAAAGCGCCTATTCACCCCCCCCCTCTAGGCGACATCCACATCCTTTCAGAGGCAACCCAATGAATAAATAATTTTTTCTTTTTCCTTTCTGTTTTTGAGTGTTGACACAATTATGCCTCTGTTATGATTGTGTTTTTATGGTTTATTTAGTGTTTGTGCCAAGTAGAACCGTTAGGATGATTCATAGGATGAGTAGAAGTGATGCTGAATCTGAAACAGAAACTTTGCTTTCAGTATATGAATTTTCATTTTTTGCTGGAACGTGATCTTGATCTGAAATTTTAACACAGTGTTTCTATACAAATTCCTTACGTTTTCCTAATTTTTCAGAATTTTTAGAGTTACATAAGTATGGGTATGGTACAGATTACTACAAACTGTTCTGTTTGAGACAGATTCTGTTTTCGTTGCATTGTGTGCTTGTTTTGATGAATCTATGGTTTGTATTTGGAGGTATAAGCCATGGCAAAGTTAAAATACAGTAGGTATAATGCAATTATAAATTTTTAATGGGTTTACAACAGTACCTAAAGTAGTGATTTGCTTTCTTATACTAACGGATCTCACGAAGATTTTGTTGAGTTTTGTGTGATTGAAGTTTTCAAGTTTTTGGTGAGATCACGATGGATGAAGGAATAAGGAGTAGCAAGAACCTAAGCTTCGGGATGCTACCGCACCCACAAGATATATCCAAAGAGTATCAAGCAACTAAGCTTGGGGATGCCCCGAGTGGCATCCCCTCTTTCTTCTAACGACCATCGGTATTTTACTTGGAGCTATATTTTTATTCGTCACATACCATGTGTTTTGCTTGGAGCGTCTTGTATCTTTGCTTGCTTTGTTTGTTAGTTTTTCTTTTGTATCCTTGTTGTAAACACCTATTTGAGAGATCCACAATCATGCTATGATTTGTTAGAATTGGACAAATAAAACTTGATTCCTTGTAATAGTTTTGAAACATGATGATAGTAATATGTGAGTCATGTTGGTGAGTAATTATGCTTAGTAGGAATATTGGTGTTAAGGTTTGTGATTCCCTATGCATGCACGAAAGTCAATAGTTATGCAATGAAGTTACATCCTACTTGTGGTGCATTATTCGGTGTTAGTTATGTTCAATGCTCACTTATGTGATTTTTCGTTTCTTGGTTTGGTTGCTTCCCAATCTATTTGCTAGCATTCATTTGTACTAAGTAGAAATACTACTTGTGCATCCAAAATCCTTAAACCAAGTTTTGCCTTATGAGTCCACCATACCTACCTATATGCGGTATTTCCATGCCGTTCCAAGCAAATTTGTATGTGCCATCTCTAAATTTTCAAAATAAATTTTCTCTTTTGTGTGCCCGTACCGCTCATGAAACGGTGGGGAGTGTCCAATATTTTTCCATGCTAGATGTGTTATTCTCAAGATGAGTATTTATTCACTTGTCATTGCACGAGAGTGCGGCGGTAATAGGGATGCCCATTCCCGAAATGAAAAAGAAAAAATATTTACTTTATGTTGTCAAATAATAAATTCCTTCGAAAGTGTTGGTATGGAAGGCAACCGTGGATACGGCCCGCCATGGAAAGTGAAAGTTTGGTGGAAAAAGGAATAAACTTTATTTTCTGTTTGGGAACCGCCTATGATATATCTAGCATGGAAAGTATTGTGAGCTACTTTGTCGTTTTCGTTGACAGGAAAAGCATGCCACCCAAAATATTTTTTCTCTCTCAATTTAAAACTTTGAGCTCTGGCACCTCTACAAATCCCTACTTCCCTCTGCGAAGGGCCTATCTATTTACTTTATGCAATTTTTATTTTTGCTTTGAGTCTCCATCTTCTCTTATAAGCACCAACTAGGGGGCACTATGATCGTACTTGAGCATTGTGCATAGCTAATATTTGAGTGTGTTTCATGAATGGATCAATGATTGAGCATGATGGGCAAGGGATAACTTTCTTTAGTGTTGATATTTTGAAAGACATGGTTGCTTGTTGACATGCTTGAGTATTGAAGTCATTATGTTAAAACTAGACTATTGCTTTGAATCATTTAAAAGTCCAAATGTCCATGCTATACAAAGAAGAAAAGAATGTGATGAACATGTTAGGAAGCATTCCACATCAACAATTCTGTTTTTATCATTTACCTACTCGAGGACGAGTAGGAATTAAGCTTGGGGATGCTGATACATCTCCAATGTATCTATATTTTTTGCTTGTTCCATGTTGTTATATTATCATTCTTGGATGTTTTACAATCATTTTATTACAACTTTATATCATTTTTTGGGACTAACCTATTGACATAGTGCCAAAGTGCCAGTTGCTGTTTTTGCTTGTTTTTTTACTTCGCAGGAAATCAGTACCATACGGAGATAAAACGCTGCGGGAATTTTTGTGGATTTTTCCAGACCAGAAGAGACCATATGGGCCAAGGAACACCACCAGAGGGGGCCCAGGGTGGCTAGCACCCACAAGGGCGCGCCACAGGCCCCCTGGCGCGCCCTGGTGGGTGTTGGGCCACTCCGGCACCCCTCAACCGACTATCGTGCCTATAAATCCCCAAAAATCCAAAAACCCTAGAGGAGTCGCCGGAACACAATTCCAGTCGCCGCAAGTTCCAGAACCTCGAGATCCAATCTAAACAGCATCACAGAGGGGTTCATCTTCCTCATAGGTGCCTCTCCGATGATGTCTGAGTAGTCCACCATAGACCTTCGGGTCCATAGGCAGTAGCTAGATGCCTTCCTCTCTCTCTCTCTCTCTCTTATGATTCTCAAAACAATGGTCTCTTGGAGATCTATTTGATGTAAACTTTTGCGGTGTGTTTGTTGGGATCCGATGAATTTTGAGTTCATGATCAGTTTCTATCCATGAATATTATTTAAGTCTTCTTTGATCTCTTATATGCATGATTGCTTATAGCATCGTATTTCTTCTTCGAATCTTTGGTTTAGTTAGGCCGACTAGATCGATTTTTCTTGCCATGGGAAGAGGTGCTTTGTGATGGGTTCGATCTTGCGGTGTTCTTTTCCAGTGACAGAAGGGGCAGCAAGACACGCATGTATCGTTGCTATTAAGGATAACAAGATGGGGTCTATTCCTACATGAATAGATCTTATCTACATCATGTCACCGTTCTTATTGCATTACTCCGTTTTTCCATGAACTTAATACACTAGATGCATGCTGGATAGCGGTCGATGTGTGGAGTAATAGAGGTAGATGCCGGCAGGAGTCGGTCTATTTATGTTGGACGTGATGCCTATATAATGATCATTGCCTTGGATATCGTCATGACTATTCAATTTTCTATCAATTGCCCAACCGTAATTTGTTCACCCACCGTGCGCTATACTCATGAGAGAAGCCACCAGTGAACCCTACGGCCCCCGGGTCTACTTTTCCATCATATTGCTTTCCGATCTACGTTTTTTGCAATCTTTGTTTTTAGATCTACAAAACCAAAAACCCAAAAATACCTTCCTGCATATTTACTCTTTTTATTTGTGTTCTTGAGAGATCTATCTCTCCTATCCATCACTACCTAATCTATCTATTTCCCGTAGAGAGATTGACAACCTCTCTTTCGCGTCGGGTTGCAAGTATTTGTTGTTTGTGTGCAGGTGCTGCTTATTGGGTGGTGGTGATCCTCCTACTGGTTCGATAACCTTGGTTTCATAACTGAGGGAAATACTTACCGTCGCTGTGCTGCATTATACCTTCCTCTTTGGGGAAATACCGACGCGGTCCAAGCCACGTCAGGAGCCTAGTCAGGGAGTTCAAGATCCATAGGGAGGCGATCTGGTCTGTAACCCGGCAGCGGATTCTCATCAGCCGGGGCTGTGTTCCGGCAATAGAACCAAGTTGTATTCCATCCTTTGGGTGGCTTGGCAGAATGGCAGCTAGAAAGGAACAGTCTTTTCACCTTTGGATTGAGATCCCGCCAAGTTCTAGACTGGGGCCATTAGCGCACTCAGTTTGGCGATTGAAATAGAAGAACTCCCTAATAAGGGAGACAGTAGGATCTATTTGCAGATACACCTCACAAAGCACTTGGAACTGACAGAGATTGGATATGGAGTTGGGACCCATGTCTTGAGGATGAAGGTTGAAGAAGTTCAAAACATCCCGAAAGAATTTTGACCCGGGCGGAGAGAAGCCACACAGAAGGTGGTCTTGAAACACTACCACTTCTCCTTCGCCGGGTTTCGGAATATCATCTTCAATGGCAACCCGCCAGCCAATTGACTGCTTAGGCGGCATAAAGCCTTGTTCCTCATAATCTTTGACTATCATCTCAGAGACTTGGGAAAGCACCCAGTTGCAGGTGGTGGATTTTGACATGTTGAACCGCCTGAATAAAAGTAAAAGGAACTGCTAAAAATGTAAATGACTAAAGATAAGACGACTTAAGTATTTACAACAGGTGAGTCGCCTCATCTTACATCGGCGGCTAAATGGAGCAGTATATCAGTATGGCGGGTGATAACCCACAAGTATAGGGGATCGCAACAGTTTTCGAGGGTAGAGTATTCAACCCAAATTTATTGATTCGACACAAGGGGAGCCAAAGAATATTTTTGAGTATTAGCGGCTGAGTTGTCAATTCAACCACACCTGAAAGACTTCATATCTGCAGCAAAGTATTTAGTAGCAAAGTAGTATGGAAGTAACGGTAACGATGGCAAAAGTGCAGTAGCAGTTTTGTAGTGATTGTAACAGTGACAACGGACAAGTAACTTAGCAAAGATCAATATGTGAAAAGCTCGTAGGCAATGGATTAGTGATGGATAATTATGTCGGATGGCATTCATCATGCAACGGTTATAACATAGGGTGACACAGAACTAGCTCCAATTCATCAATATAATGTAGGCATGTATTCCATATATAGTCACACGTGCTTATGGAAAAGAACTTGCATGACATCTTTTGTCCTACCCTCCCGTGGCAGCGGGGTCCTAATGGAAACTAAGGGATATTAAGGCCTCCTTTTAATAGAGAACCGGACCAAAGCATTAGCACTTAGTGAATACATGAACTCCTCAAACTACGGTAATCACCGGAAAGAATCCCAATTATTGTCACCTTGGGGTATGCGGATCATAACTCGTAATAGGTGTCTACAACTTGCAAGATAGGATCAAGAATACATATATATTCATGAAAACATAATAGGTTCAGATCTGAAATCATGGCACTCGGGCCCTAGTGACAAGCATTAAGCATAGCAAAGTCATAGCAACATCAATCTCAGAACATAGTGGATACTAGGGATCAAACCCTAACAAAACTAACTCGATTACATGGTAAATCTCATCCAACCCATCACCGTCCAGCAAGCCTACGATGGGATTACTCACGAACGGCGGAGAGCATCATGAAATTGGTGATGAAGGATGGTTGGTGATGACGACGGCGTCGATTTCCCCTCTCTGGAGCCCAAAACGGACCCCAGATCTGCCCTCCCGAGGAAGAACAGGAGGTGGCGGCGGCTCCGTATCGTGAAACGCGATGAACTCTTCTCCTTGATTTTTTTCTCCCCGAATAGGAATATATAGAGTTGGAATTGAGGTCGGAGGAGCTCCAGGGGGCCCACAAGCCTGCAGGGCGCGCCCTAGGGGGGCGCCCCCCTGGCTTGTGGCCAATGGGTGGGCCCCCTCCGGTTGATTCTTTCGCTAGTATTTTTTATTAATTCCAAAAATATTCTCCGTAAATTTTCGGGTCAATCCGAGAACTTTTATTTCTGCACAAAAATAACACCAAGGCAATTCTGCTGAAAACAGCGTCAGTCCGGGTTAGTTCCATTCAAATCATGCAAATTAGAGTCCAAAACAAGGGCAAAAGAGTTTGGAAAAGTAGATATGATGGAGACGTATCAACTCCCCCAAGCTTAACCCATTGGTTGTCCTCAAGCAATTCAGTTGACAAACTGAAAGTGACAAAGAAAAACTTTTACAAACTCTGTTTGATCTTGTTGTTGTAAATATGTCTAACTGATGTTCAGGTTTTCAGCAAAGATTATAGACTAACCATATTCACAATAACATTTAGGTCTCACATTTACTCATATCAATGGCATAATCAACTAGCGAGCAATAATAATAAATCTCGGATGACAACAATTGTATCAAAACAATCATGATACAATATAATATAATGGTATCTCGCTAGCCCTTTCTGAGACCGCAAAACATAAATGCAGAGCACCTTTGAAGAACAAGGACTGACTAGACATTGTAATTCATGGTAAAAGAGATCCAGTCACAATCGTACTCAATATCAATTAATAACAACATACAAATGACGGTGGTGCTCTCTAACTGGTGCTTTTTATAAGAGGAGGATGACTCAACAGTAAAGTAAAATAGATAGGCCCTTCACAGAGGGAAGCATTGATTTGCAGAGGTGCCAGAGCTCGAGCTTTTGAAACAGGGATGAATAATAATTTTGAACGGTATGCTTTCATTGTCAACATAACAACCAAGAGATCTCGGTATCTTCCATGCTAGATACATTATAGGCGGTTTCCAAACAGAATAGTAAAGTTTTTACTCCCCCTCCACCAATCAATCACACTCCACGGCGAGCCGAATCCACGGGTACCGTCCATACAAACAACAATCCTGGGGGAGTTTTGTTTCATTATATTTTGATTTGATTTTTTTAGCATGGAACTGGGCATCCCGAATACCAGCCACTTTCTCATGAATGATAGTGAATCAACACATATCATGAGAATAACCCACCTAGCATGGAAGATACTGACAGCCCCTAGTTACTATATGAGCGATTCGGGCATACAAAACAGAATATTATTTGAAGGTTTAGAGTTTGGCACATGCAAATTTACTTGGAACGGCAGGTAAATACCGCATATAAGTAGGTATGGTGGACTCATATGGAACAACTTTGGGTTTATGGAAATGGATGCACAAGCAGTATTCCCGCTTAGTACAGGTGAAGGCTAGCAAGAGACTGGGAAGCGACCAACTAGAGAGCGACAACAGTCATAAACATGCATTGAGATTAACCAACATTGAATGCTAGCATGAGTAGGATATAAATCACCATGAATATAAACATCGTGGAGGCTATGTTGATTTTGTTTCAACTACATGAGTGAACATGTGCCAAGTCAAGCCACTTGAATCATTCAGAGGAGGATACCATTCTATCATGCTACATCACAACCATTTTAAAATGCATGTTGGCACTCAAGACAAACCATTATACACTCTTAGCTAATTAAGCATGGCATGAGTAACTATAATCTCTAATTGTCATTGCAAACATGTTTCATCCATAATGAGCTGAATCCAGAACGATGAGCTAATCATATTTACAAAAACAAAAATAGGTCGAGTTCATACCAGCTTTTCTCCATCTCAATCACTTCATCATATATCGTCATTATTGCCTTTCACTTGCACGACCTTACGGTGTGAATAATAATAAGAGTGCATGTGCATTGGACTAAGCTGGAATCTGCAAACAATAACTCAAAGGAGAAGGCAAGGTAATATGGGCTCTCTGTACGATAAACAATAATGCATATGAGAGCCACTCAACATTTTCATTGTGGTCTTCTCCTTACGACCCAAAGAAAAGAAAACTATTTAAAAACAAGAACGAGAAAAACTATTTACACGGGAAAGCTCCCAACAAGCAAAAGAAGCACGAAAAATCTTTTTGGGTTTTCTTTTAATGATACAACTAAATAAACTAAAAGGTAAAGCTAGAACTAATTTTCTTTTAGATTTTTCTCAAGGTTAATTAAACACTCAAGAAGAAAGCGAGAAAAAGAAATAAACTACCATGGATGATACAATGAAAAAGTATAAGCACCGACTACTAAGATGAGTGTGTGAACATGAATGTAATGTCGGTGAGAAATACGTACTCCCCCAAGCTTAGGCTTTTGGCCTAAGTTGGTCTAGTGCCATGGCTGAAAATAACCATCTCCTGGATACTCCGGAGGGTCCTGAGGGTTCCACTGGTTGGGGAGCTCCTGTGGCTCCCACTGAAAAACTGGATCCTGATACGGATCAAGGGCTGGTGCCGGCTCAGGTGCTGGGGGTTGCGACAGACCCCAATATCTGTAGATGTCCTCGGGCATAATAGTGTACCTGCCTGAATGGATATCTAACAAAGAAGAAGCAGGCAGAGCAATAATCTCACAAGTACCCTGACTAAATACTAAGTTGTAAAGCAGCCTCCTATCATTATCCTTCCTAATAAAATCATGTGCTACCATACTGTCATAGTCTAAATATCTTGTAGGTAGCAGCATTTCCTCTTCCTCGTCAGGCCTAATGGGTATCTTAAAGTGTTTGGCTAGACGAGTGATACGTCTCCAACGTATCTATAATTTTTTATTGTTCCATGCTATTATATTATCTGTTTTGGATGTTTTATATGCATTAATATGCTATTTTATATTATTTTTGGGACTAACCTATTAACCTAGTGCCTAGTGCCATTTTCTGTTTTTTCCTTGTTTTTGAGTATTGCAGATAAGGAATATCAAACGGAGTCCAAACGGAATAAAATCTTCGCGATGATTTTTCTTGGACCAGAAGAAACCTGCCAGACTTGGAGATGAAGGCAGGAGACCTGCCGGGAGATCACAAGCCTGCAGGGCGCGCCCTAGGGGGGCGCCCCCCTGGCTTGTGGCCCCCCTGCAGGTCCTCCAACCCTAATCTTCGGCCTGTAAATTCCCAAATATTCCCCCAATACCAAAAAGAGCCATGAAAATACTTTTCCACCGCCGGAACCCTCTGTTCCCGTGAGATCCCATCTTGGAGCCTTTTCCAGTAATCTGCCGGAGGGGGATTCGATCACGGAGGGCATCTACATCAACTCCATTGCCCCTCCGATGATGCGTGAGTAGTTCACCTCAGACCTTCGGGTCCATAGCTAGTAGCTAGAGGGCTTCTTCTCTCTCTATGTTCTTCAATACCATGTTCTTCATGATCTTCATGGAGATCTATCCGATGTAATACTCTTTTGCGGTGTGTTTGTCGAGATCCGATGAATTGTGGGTTTATGATCAGATTATCTATGAATATTATTTGAATCTTCTTTGAATTCTTATATGCATGATTTCATATCTTTGCAAGTCTCTTCGAGTTATTGGTTTGGTTTGGCCAACTAGATTGGTAATTCTTGCAATGGGAGAAGTGCTTGGTTTTGGGTTCAATATTGCGGTGTCCTCACCCAGTGACAAAGTAGGGGTAGCGAGGCACGTATTTGTATTGTTGCCATCGAGGATAAAAAGATGGGGTTTTCATCATATTGCTTGAGTTTATCCCTCTACATCATGTCATCTTACCTAATGCGTTACTCTATTCTTCATGAACTTAATACTCTAGATGAAGGCAGGAGTCGGTCGATGTGTGGAGTAATAGTAGTAGATGCAGAATCGTTTCGGTCTACTTGACACGTACGTGATGCCTATATGCATAATCATTGCCTTGGATATCGTCATAACTATGTGCTTTTCAATCAATTGCTCGACAGTAATTTGTTCACCCACCGTATTATTTTCCTTCAAGAAAGAAGCCTCTAGTGAAACCTATGCCCCCCGGGTCTATTTTCCATATTATATTTTCAGATCTATAAACCAAAAATACCAAAAATACTTTGCTGCAATCTTTTTACTTTTGTTTTACTTTTCGTTCTAGTAATATTCTATATCTATCTCTATCAGATCTCATCCTTGAAAGTAACCGTGAAGGGATTGACAACCCCTTTATAGCGTTGGGTGCAAGTGTTTGATTGTTTGTGTAGGTGCAAAGATTGGGGACTTGCTTGTATCTCCTACTGGATTGATACCTTGGTTCTTAACAACTGAGGGAAATACTTATCTACTTTGCTGCATCACCCTTTCCTCTTCAAGGGAAAACCAACACAAGCTCAAGAAATAGCAAGAATGATTTCTGGCGCCGTTGCCGGGGAGATCTACATCAAGCCTACCAAGTACCCATCACAAACTCATCTCTTGCATTTACATTATTTGCCATTTGCCTCTCGTTTTCCTCTCCCCCACTTCTAAAACGATTTTCAGAAAAATACCAAAAAGATTTGCCTTTTTATTCTCCCTTTTTCCGTTCGTCTTTTCGTTTGCCTTTTGTTTGCTCGTGTGTTAGAACGCTTAAACTCATGGCTAGCCTTACTACTATCGCTAGTAATCCCGAAAGTGAAGTTTTTAATTTTAAGCAAAGGGAGGGAGAAAACTTAAAAGATGCTTGGTATAGTATTTGCAATGCTCAAAATAGATCTACTCGTAAGCAATCTACTACCGTTCTCCTTCGCAATTTTTATGTGGGTGTTTCTCCTTGGAATAGATATGTTCTGGATACCATTACGGGAGGAAATTTCTTGGGAAGCCATACCTTTGATTCTTATAATGCTATGACAAATTTGGTAGGTTCACCCCCACTCGTGGTTAATGAAACAATCTTAACTTTGGAACATGTGATGCGAAGGCTTGATATTATTGAAAATAAAGTTGCTACTATAGAGCTCATTGAAAACTTGGATAAAAAGATTCATAATCATATTACTCAATATGGATCTAAGGTAGGAGTTACTTTAAAAAACCTAAGGGAAAAAGAACCCATAGTTAACGAAAAATTGAATCAAGATTCCTCTAGAATTGGAAAGATAGAGGACATTATTACCAACTTGGGTTCCGCTTTTGCCTCTGTTCAAACTACTCCAAAATTTCCTCCTTCTAAGACTGCCAAGTTTGTTTATGTTCCTAAAAATAAGGGTGAATCCTCCAGTAAAGAGGATGAAGATCTTAAGATGATAAGAGTTCACCCCCAGCTTTATCAATATTGTTAGGGAACCTATTACCACAAGTGAATCTCTTTACTTCTTGCCTAGGAGCATTATTATTGATAAGGGCAAAGAACCTCCTAGGGTTTATAAGTGTGCAATTGAGGATTTGCATACCAAAGATGACAATACCTAGATCTATTGCGTTATGCCTAGCTAAGGGCGTTAAACAATAGCGCTTGTTGGGAGGCAACCCAATTTTATTTTATGTTTTTTTTTGCTTCTGTTCTTGAGTGTTTTGCACATTATTACCTCTGTAGTAATTGTTTTTTATTGTTTTAATTAGTGTTTGTGCCAAGTAAGACCTTTGGGATGGTTTACGGTGATCGTTGATTTGGTTTTGCTGAAAAACAGAAACTTTTGCGTTCAGTCCAGGAATTTTATAAATTCACCAGAGCGTCAATTAGATCTGAATTTTTTACAAAAGATTTATATAAAAATTTCCCTTATTTTCCTAATTTTTAAGAATTTTTGGAGTTACATAAGTATTCGAAGTTTACAGATTGCTACAGACTGTTCTGTTTTTGACAGATTCTATTTTTCTTTGTGTTGTTTCCTTATTTTGATGTATCTATGGGATGTATCGGGGGGTATGAACCATGGAGAAGTTAGAATACAGTAGATATTACACCAATATAAATAAAGAATAAGTTCACAACAGTACCTAAAGTGGTGATTTATTTTTCTTATACTAACGGATCTCACGAGTTTTCTGTTGAGTTTTGTGTTGTGAAGTTTTCAAGTTTTGGGTAAAGATTTGATGGACTATGGAATAAGGAGTGGCAAGAGCCTAAGCTTGGGGATGCCCAAGGCACCCCAAGCCATATTCAAGAATACCAAAGAGCCTAAGCTTGGGGATGCCCCGGAAGGCATCCCCTCTTTCGTCTTCAATCCATCGGTAAATTTACTTGAGGCTATATTTTTATTCACCACATGATATGTGTTTTGCTTGGAGCGTCTTGTATGCTATGAGTCTTTGCTTTTTAGTTTGCCACAATCATCCTTTCTGCACACATCTTTTGAGAGGGACACGCATTAATCATGAATTTATTAGAATACTCTATGTGCTTCACTTATATCTTCTGAGCTAGGCAATGTTGCTCTAGTGCTTCACTTATATCTTTTTAGAGCACGGTGGTGTTTTTTATTTTATAGAAATAATTGAACTCTCGTACCTCACTTATATTATTTTGAGAGTCTTTAAACAGCATGGTAATTGGTTTAGGTTATGAATTTAGTCCTAATATAATGGGCATCCAAGAGGGATATAATAAAAACTTTCATATAAAGTGCATTGAATACTATGAGAAGTTGGATTCCTTGCATATAGTTTTGAGGTATAAAGATGGTGATGTTAGAGTCATGCTAGTGAGTAATTGTGGAATGGTAAAAATACTTGTGTTAAAGTTTGTGATTCCCGTAGCATGCACGTATGGTGAACCGTTATGTAACGAAGTCGGAGCATGATTTGTTTAATGATTGTCATCCTTTGTGTGAGGGTCGGGAGCGCGCGATGATTAACTCCTACCAACCTCTCCCCTAGGAGCATGCGTCTAATACTTTGCTTCGATAACTAATAGATTTTTGCAATAAGTATGTGAGTTCTTTATGACTAATGTGAGTCCATGGATTATACGCACTCTCACCCTTCCACCATTGCTAGTCTCTCTAGTACCGCGCAACTTTCGCCGGTGCATTAAACCCACCATATACCCTTCCTCAAAATAGCCACCATACGTACCTATTATGGCATTTCCATAGCCATTCCGAGATATATTGCCATGCAACTTCCACCGTTCCATTTTTTGTGACACGCACCATCATTGTCATATTGCTTTGCATGATCGTAAGACAGCTAGCATGATGTTTTCATGGCTTGTCCATTTTTTGATGCCATTTGCTATGCTAGATCGTTACACATCCCGGTACACCACCGAAAGCATTCATATAGAGTCATATCTTGTTGTAGGTATCGAGTTGTAAGTAAATAAAAGTGTGATGATCATCATTATTAGAGCATTGTCCCATGAGAGGAAAGGATGATGGAAGCTATGATTCCCTCATAAGTAGGGATGAGTCTCCGGACTTTACAAATAATAAAAGAGGCCAATGAAGCCCAAATAAAAAAAAGAGGCCAAAGATGCCCACCAAAATAAAAAAAATGAGAGAAAAGAGAGAAGGGACAATGTTACTACCTTTTTTCCACACTTGTGCTTCAAAGTAGCACCTTGATCTTCATGATAGAGAGTCTCCTATTTTTTGTCACTTTCATATACTAGTGGGAATTTTTCATTATATAACTTGGCTTGTATATTCCAATGATGGGCTTCCTCAAATTACCCTAGGTCTTCGTGAGCAAGCAAGTTGGATGCACACCCACTTAGTTTCTTTTTGAGCTTTCATACACTTATAGCTCTAGTGCATCCGTTGCATGGCAATCCCTACTCACTCACATTGATATCTATTAATGGGCATCTCCATAGCCCGTTGATACGTCTAGTTGATGTGAGACTATCTTCTCCTTTTCCACACAACCTCCACCATATTCTATTCCACCTATAGTGCTATATCCATGGCTCACGCTCATGTATTGCGTGAAAGTTGAAAAGGTTTGAGAACATAAAAGGTGTGAAACAATTGCTTGACTTGTCATCGGGGGTGTGCATGATTTAGATACTTTGTGTGGGGAAGATGGAGCATAGCCAGACCATATGATTTTGTAGGGATAACTTTCTAAGGCCATGTTATTTTGAAAGGACACAATTGCTTGTTAGTATGCTTGAAGTATTACTGTTTTTATGTCAATATTGAGCTTTTGTTTTGAATCTTATGGATCTGAACATTCATGCCACAATAAAGAATATTACATGGATAAATATGTTAGGTAGCATTCCACATCAAAAATTCTGTTTTTATCATTTACCTACTCGAGGACGACCAGGAATTAAGCTTGGGGATGCTTGATACGTCTCCAACGTATCTATAATTTTTTATTGTTCCATGCTATTATATTATCTGTTTTGGATGTTTTATATGCATTAATATGCTATTTTATATTATTTTTGGGACTAACCTATTAACCTAGTGCCTAGTGCCAGTTTCTGTTTTTTCCTTGTTTTTTGAGTATTGCAGATAAGGAATATCAAACGGAGTCCAAACGGAATAAAATCTTCGCGATGATTTTTCTTGGACCAGAAGAAACCTGCCAGACTTGGAGATGAAGACAGGAGACCTGCCGGGAGATCACAAGCCTGCAGGGCGCGCCCTAGGGGGGGGCGCCCCCCTGGCTTGTGGCCCCCCTACAGATCCTCCAACCCTAATCTTCGGCCTATAAATTCCCAAATATTCCCCCAATACCAAAAAGAGCCACGAAAATACTTTTCCGCCGCCGGAACCCTCTGTTCTCGTGAGATCCCATCTTGGAGCCTTTTCCGGTAATCTGCCGGAGGGGGATTCGATCACGGAGGGCATCTACATCAACTCCATTGCCCCTCCGATGATGCGTGAGTAGTTCACCTCAGACCTTCGGGTCCATAGCTAGTAGCTAGATGGCTTCTTCTCTCTCTATGTTCTTCAATACCATGTTCTTCATGGAGATCTATTCGATGTAATACTCTTTTGCAGTGTGTTTGTCGAGATCCGATGAATTGTGGGTTTATGATCAGATTATCTATGAATATTATTTGAATCTTCTCTGAATTCTTATATGCATGATTTCATATCTTTGCAAGTCTCTTCGAGTTATTGGTTTGGTTTGGCCAACTAGATTGGTAATTCTTGCAATGGGAGAAGTGCTTGGTTTTGGGTTCAATCTTGCGGTGTCCTCACGCAGTGACAAAGTAGGGGTAGCGAGGCACGTATTTGTATTGTTGTCATCGAGGATAAAAAGATGGAGTTTTCATCATATTGCTTGAGTTTATCCCTCTACATCATGTCATCTTACCTAATGCGTTACTCTGTTCTTCATGAACTTAATACTCTAGATGCAGGCAGGAGTCGGTCGATGTGTGGAGTAATAGTAGTAGATGCAGAATCGTTTCGGTCTACTTGACATGGACGTGATGCCTATATGCATAATCATTGCCTTGGATATCGTCATAACTATGTGCTTTTCTATCAATTGCTCGACAGTACTTTGTTCACCCACCGTATTATTTTCCTTCAAGAGAGAAGCCTCTAGTGAAACCTATGGCCCCCGGGTCTATTTTCCATATTATATTTTCAGATCTATAAACCAAAAATACCAAAAATACTTTGCTGCAATCTTTTTACTTTTGTTTTACTTTTCGTTCTAGTAATCTTCTATATCTACCTCTATCAGATCTCATCCTTGCAAGTAACCGTGAAGGGATTGACAACCCCTTTATAGCGTTGGGTGCAAGTGTTTGATTGTTTGTGTAGGTGCAAAGATTGGGGACTTGCTTGTATATCCTACTGGATTGATACCTTGGTTCTCAACAACTGAGGGAAATACTTATCTACTTTGCTGCATCACCCTTTCCTCTTCAAGGGAAAACTAACGCAAGCTCAAGAAGTAGCAACGAGATGCATAGATACCTCCGAATATGGGGCCCTTCGAACGGTTTAAGTTCAACCGTTGGGCCACCATAGCGCCCAGACTAAAAGTTCTATCAGCAAGTAAAGCGTGGCGCAGAATGGCGAGGTCGGGAGCACTAAGGCTTCCACTCTCCCCACGACCAACTAAACATCTCCCCCCGAATAATGAATAATAGCGTAGAACAGGAAAATGTAAACTAGCTGCTCTTGCCTTTGACACCCCTCTCTCTTCCCCCACAGTGGTTGCGGCAATGAAGTCCTCCATGTCTCTAGGACGTGGTTCACTGATGCTGCCCTCATAAGGTATTTTGCAAACATTGCAAAAATCGTAAAGTTTCATCTCCTTAGGCACATCATATAAGTAAAACTCTACCATGGGAGGATTCTTCCTAGGATAAAAGTGAAAGTTTTGCACGAAGATATTAGTGAGTAGGAGGTACTGGTCACACTTATCGTTGAGGAAGTCGGTGATGCCTGCATTCTCTGCCAAATAATAGAAATCTTCATAAATTTCGTCCTCCCTCAAGAATGCATCACTTGGCCATTCACATGGCCGAACCTCCGCGACGCGAGGAAGATTGTATTTGGACTTCTTGTTCACCTCATTTTCATCTTCTTTAGATCCCCGGTTTGAAGAGCCTCTTAACAATCTCCTCATCATTTCTTTCTCTGAAAAATTTCTGAAATTTTTAGTGATTCACAATAAAGGTGAACAAAACTCAACAAAACTTATAGCAACTACTCCCACAAGTGCCTAGAGGCTATATCATGCATCAAAACTACTTGGGACCATACAAATTTAACATACAAGCTCAAGAACAAGGTCACCACAGCAGCAAAAAATTGCAATATATAAAGCACTAGAACAAAAACTAATTGGACCATTGGAGGAGTCACATACCGAGGATCAATCTCCCAAAACATTTTTGCAAATGGAGCTTTGCACAAGGAGATCGAAAATGGCAGCAAAATGAGCTAGAACACGGGCTTGAGCAATGGTGGGATTTTTTCTGGAGGAAGACGAAGTGGATGGGTGCTGGAATAAGTGAGGGGGGCCTACGTGGGACCCACAAGCCAGGGGGGCGCGCCCAGGGGGTGGGCGCGCCCTGTAGGCTTGTGGCCCACTGGTGCAGCCCCTTGATGTGTTCTTAGTGCCAGAAATTCTTAAATATTCCAGAAAAAATCATACTACATTTTCAGGGCATTTGGAGAACTTTTATTTTCAGGTCATTTTTTATTGCACGGACAATTCAGAAAACAGAAGTATAACAGTATTTTTGCTTTATTTAATCTAAAAAACAGAAAGTAAAAGTTGGGTACAGAAGGTTGTGCCTCCTAAATTCATCCATCTCATGCTCATAAAAAAGAATCCATCAATAAGGTTGATCAAGTCTTATTGACAAACTTTTTTTCGAATGACACGGAACCGGAGAATTTTCGAATAACACTAGGTTACCTCAATGGGGATATGCATGTCCCCAACAATAAGTATATCATATTTCTTTTTGGCAGTAGGGAGATGGAATTCAAAATCTCCAATAATAATCGTTGAAATTTTCCCAATGGAGTTGATACTATGAACTTGAGGTTGTTTCTTCGGAAAGTGTACCGTATGCTCATTACCATTAACATGAAAAGTGACATTGCCCTTGTTGCAATCAATAACAGCCTCTGCAGTATTCAAAAAAGGTCTACCAAGGATGATCGACATACAGTCGTCCTCGGGAATATCAAGAATAACAAAGTCCGTTAGGATAGTAACATTTGCAACTACGACAGGCACATCCTCACAAATACCGATGGGTAAAGCAGTTGATTTATCAGCCATTTGCAAGGAGATTTCAGTAGGTGTCAACTTATTCAAATCGAGTCTACGATACAAAGAGAAAGGCATAACACTAACACCAGCTGCAAGGTCACATAAAGCAGTTTTAACATAATTTCTTTTAATAGATCATGGTATAGTAGGTACTCCGGGATCTCCTAGTTTCTTTGGTATTCCATCCTTAAAGGTATAATTAGCAAGCATGGTGGAAACCTCAGCTTCCGGTATCTTTCTTTTATTTGTCACAATATCTTTCATATACTTAGCATAAGGAGACATTTTCAGAATATCAGTCAAACGCATATGCAAAAAGACAGGTCTAAGCATTTCAACAAAGCGCTCAAATCCTCATCATCCTTTTTCTTGGATGGCTTAGGAGGAAAGGGCATGGGTTTCTGAACCCAAGGTTCTCTTTCTTTACCATGCTTCCTAGCAACGAAGTCTCTTTTATCATATCTTTTATTCTTAGGTTGTGGGTTATCAAGATCAACAGCAGGCTCAATCTCCACATCATTATCATTACTAGGTTGAGCATCAACATGAACATCATCATTAATATTATCACTCGGCTCATGTTCATTACCAGATTGTGTCTCGGCATTAGAAATAGAAATATCATTTGGGTTTTCATGTGTATCTATAACAGGTTCACTAGCAGCATGCAAAGTCCTATCGTCATTCTTTTTCCTTTTATTACTGGGATGACTCGGTGCATCAGTATTAATTCTCTGAGAATCTTGCTCAATTCTCTTAGGATGGCCCTCAGGATACAAAGGTTCTTGAGTCATTTTACCACCTCTAGTCACAACTCTAACAGAATGATCATTGTTCTTACCATTCATGTCATTAAGCAAATCATTTTGTGCCTTAAGTACTTGTTCTACTTGAGTAGTTACCATGGAAGCATGTTTACTAATAAGCTTAAGATCATTGATAGTTCTACTCATATAATCACCTAAGTGATCAAGCATGTAAGCATTATGTTTCAATTGTCTACTAACATAAGCATTGAAATTTTCTTGCTTAACAATAAAGTTATCCAACTCATCCAAGCATTGGCTAGCTGACTTATTATAAGGAATATCACCTTCATCAAATCTACGGAGAGAATTTACCTCTACTACCTGTGTCGGGTTATCAAGACCATGTATTTCTTCAATAGGTGGTAGATTCTTAACATTTCAGCTTTAATACCTTTTTCTTTCATGGATTTCTTTGCCTCTTGCATATCTTCAGGACTGAGAAATAGAATACCTCTTTTCTTTGGAGTTGGCTTTGGAGGTGGTTCGGGAATAGTCCAATCATTATCATTGCTCGATATATTATTCAATAGTAGTTCAGCTTGTTCAACAGTTCGTTCCCTGAAAACACAACCAGCACAACTATCTAGGTGGTCCCTAGAAGCATCGGTTAGTCCATTATAAAAGATATCAAGTATTTCGTTTTTCTTGAGAGGATGATCAGGCAAAGCATTAAGTAATTGGAGAAGCCTCCCCCAAGCTTGTGGGAGACTCTCTTCTTCAATTTGCACAAAGTTAAATATTTCCTGCAAGGCAGCCTGTTTCTTATGGGCAGGAAAATATTTTTCAGAGAAGTAATATATCATATCCTGGGGACTACGCACACAACCAGGAGCAAGAGAATTAAACCATATCTTAGCATCACCCTTTAATGAGAAAGGAAACAATTTAAGAATATAGTAATAACGAATTTTTTCCTCATGAGTAAATAGGGTGGCTATATCATTCAATTTAGTAAGATGTGCCACAACAGTTTCAGATTCATAACCGTGGAAAGGATCAGATTCAACCAAAGTAATTAACTCAGGATCGACAGAGAATTCATAATCCTTATCAATAACAAAGATAGGTGAAGTAGCAAACTTAGGATCATATTGCATTCTAGCATTCAAAGATTTTTCCTTCCACTTGCATAGTAATTTATGAAGATCATCTCTATTCTTACAAGCAAGAAAGTCCCTAGCTACCTCTCCCTCCATAACATAACCCTTAGGTATATTAGGCAATTCATATCTAGGAGAGCTAGGTCTAGCAGGTGTCTCACAGTGTTCAGTTTCAATAATTTCATCAGTTTCAGAAATATCATCAGTTTCAGCATTGACTCTAGCAATTTGTTCATCAAGAAATTCACCCAGTGGCACAGTATTATCAAGCAAATTATCATCATAAGCATCATGCATAGCAGAAGTGGCATCATCAATTACTTGCGACATATCAGAATCAATAGCAGGTGGTGGTGTCGCAAATTTACTCATAACAGAAGGTGAATCAAGTGCAAAGCTAGATGGCAGTTCCTTACCTCCCCTCGTAGTAGAGGGATAGATCTTGGTTTTTGGATCTTTCAGATTCTTCATAGTGATCAACAGATATAAATCCCAAGTGACTCGGAGAATAGAGCTATGCTCCCCGCAACAGCGCCAGAAAAAGGTCTTGATAACCCACAAGTATAGGGGATCGCAACAGTTTTCGAGGGTAGAGTATTCAACCCAAATTTATTGATTCGACACATGGGGAGCCAAAGAATATTCTCGAGTATTAGCAGCTGAGTTGTCAATTCAACCACACCTGAAAGACTTAATATCTGCAGCAAAGTATTTAGTAGCAAAGCAGTATGGAAGTAACGGTAACGATGGCAAAAGTGCAGTAGCAGTTTTGTAGTGATTGTAACAGTGACAACGGAAAAGTAACTTAGCAAAGATCAATATGTGAAAAGCTCGTAGGCAATGGATCAGTGATGGATAATTATGTCGGATGGCATTCATCATGCAACGGTTATAACATAGGGTGACACAAAACTAGCTCCAATTCATCAATATAATGTAGGCATGTATTCCATATATAGTCACACGTGCTTATGGAAAAGAACTTGCATGACATCTTTTGTCCTACCCTCCCGTGGCAGCGGGGTCCTAATGGAAACTAAGGGATATTAAGGCCTCCTTTTAATAGAGAACCGGACCAAAGCATTAGCACTTAGTGAATACATGAACTCCTCAAACTACGGTAATCATCGGAAAGAATCCCAAATATTGTCACCTTGGGGTATGCGGATCATAACTCGTAATAGGTGTCTACAACTTGCAAGATAGGATCAAGAACACATATCTATTCATGAAAACATAATAGGTTCAGATCTGAAATCATGGCACTCGGGCCCTAGTGACAAGCATTAAGCATAGCAAAGTCATAGCAACATCAATCTCAGAACATAGTGGATACTAGGGATCAAACCCCAACAAAACTAACTCGATTACATGGTAAATCTCATCCAACCCATCACCGTCCAGCAAGCCTACGATGGGATTACTCACGAACGGCGGAGAGCATCATGAAATTGGTGATGAAGGATGGTTGGTGATGACGACGGCGTCGATTTCCCCTCTCCGGAGCCCAAAACGGACCCCAGATCTGCCCTCCCGAGGAAGAACAGGAGGTGGCGGCGGCTCCGTATCGTGAAACGCGATGAACTCTTCTCCTTCATTTTTTTCTCCCCGAATAGGAATATATAGAGTTGGAATTGAGGTCGGAGGAGCTCCAGGGGGCCCACAAGCCTGCAGGGCGCGCCCTAGGGGGGGCGCCCCCCTAGCTTGTGGCCAATGGGTGGGCCCCCTGTGACGCCCGGATAATTAAGCTACAGTAATCCCTTGCTAATGATGCCATGTCACCACTGTTACTGTTGTTAATCTCGCGTTAATCCAAATCCTATTCAAATTCAAATTCAAAATTAAAGTCAAGATTTAATTTTGTCAAACATGAAAACAAAAATGCTCAAAGTGTGGCAAATATTCTCTGGATATTTGTCATGTTGAAACCACATTTTTATAAAGTGGATAAATACCCTAAAACAAATAAAACAGAATCTAAAACAATTAATTAAATGCTTTTAATTAATAAAACAAAAATAAACTAAATTATTGTTGTGCCCAATCTTTTTGTGGCCACACTTAATAATGCAAGGTATTATTTGGACCAAGTTACACATTTTTACCATAGGAAATTATTGCTAAGAATAAATAAAACAGAAAAACTAAAAAAAAAATCAAAGAAACCCCCCCTCCCCTATTGGGCCTTGGCCCAACCGACCGGCCCACCACAGCCCGCACCCCCCTTCTTCCTCCTATAGCGACCAGAGCGATCGCTACAGGGCGCCGACCGGCCGTCGCCGTCCAACCCCGTCGCCGGGGAGGATAAGGCCGCCACCGGGGCACCTCACCTGCCCCCCCGAACCCTAGCCGCCCCACTCCCCCTCTCTCTCGCTCTCTCTCGCCCGCGCTCGAACGCACCCGAGCGCCGCCGAGCTGCGCCGCCGCGCCCGTGCAGCCACCGTCGTCGCCTCGTCCCTCTGTGGTGTCCTGCGTCCTCGCCGTCGTCGACCACGTCGACCACGTCCTCAAGCGGGAGCCGGGGAGCTCCGCATCGAGCAGATCGAGCCGCCGCCTTCCGCCTCGGCCGCCGGCGAGCTCCACCGATTCCGGCGCCGTTGCTGCTACTAAGTTTCCACCAGGCCACCGTGTGCCTCCCCGGTGAGCTCCTCTACCTCCTCCCCCTCTCCGTTCGCCCGCGCGTGCTCGCTAGCTAGCAGCTCCGCTCGGACCCGAACTCGCCGCCGCCTAGCTCATCGCCGGCGAGTCTCCGGTGTCCCCACGGTCCCGGAACCGTGTCCAACGAGATCACCGCATCGCATAGCGCTCGCCTAGCCCCTTAGTTCAAGCCGTAGCGCGCCGTAACGCCAACTTCGCCGACGCCCGAAACCACCCCGCCGCGGACCTCGTCGCCGGCGACGATTCCGGTCGATTCCGGCGATGCCACGGCCACCACTGGACGCGGCGCTGAATGCTCGTTCGAACGAGCCTAACCACGCGCCGAATGGCCGCCTGTGGCCATTTTCCGACGACGTCCGCCGCGCGCCGCCGCGGAATGAGCTCGCCGGCGCGATTCCGGCGAGTCTCCGGTCGTCATCCGACGTGGCCTGATGTGTGGGTCTCCTGTGACGCTGACGGGTGGGCCCAGTTGACTCGTTGACCGGGTCAACACGCTGATGTGGCAGCCACAGTCACTGACAACTGGGCCCCGCGTAATTTAAATGATTTTTCTAAATAATAAAAATGTTAATTAATCTGTTAAATTAAATTATCTACTAATCAGTCGCTGACCAGTAGGGTCCACTCGCTAATTAATCTGAAATTATATTAAATAAATCCTAATTAACCACTGTCTCACTGACCAGTGGGACCCACTGGTCAGGTTTGACTCTAGTCAGCCAGAGTTGACCTGCTGACGTTATGGTGATGTCATGATGACGTCATAATTTACTATTCTGGATAATTCGAATTTAAATAAATAATTAAATTCCAGAAATTCTTTAAAACTTTAAAAATTAATATAAAATAATCCGTAGCTCGGATGAAAATAATTTATACATGAAAGTTGATCAGAAAAATCCCACGAACCCGAATACGTTGTCCATTAGTCTGTCACACGCCTCTAGCATAGCAAACATGGAACTTTTCCATCGATTTCATCTGTCCGGTAATAGCCAGAGACCCGGGAAATATCGTCAGATATTCTTCCGAACCGTCTGTGACGTGTAGTACTGCGTTAGTGCATGCCTAGCCCTGCATATTGCCATGACATGCATTGTGATTGCATCTGTGCTTTATATTTATTATTTCTTCCCCCCTCTTCTCTCCGGTAGACCCCGAGACTGACGGTGCTGCCGGGTACGACTACACCGTTGACGATCAGCCCTTTGCCGCAGAGCAGCAAGGCAAGCAACCCCCCTTGAGCATTCCGATATCGCCTATTCCTTTCCCTCTTATTCTTGCATTAGATTTTGCTACTGTATTAGTTAGCTCCTATTCTGATGCATAGCCTGTTTTTGATAAACTATTACTATACCTGCAATCATATCAACTGCTTAGTATAGGTTGATCAGTGAATCCCCTAAGACCCCCCTTAGTCCCAGTTGCCCCTACTTCTTCATCGACGACTCGAAGACCCGAAGACTCGGTCAACCGACCGACGAGCCAGACCCCTCACATCACCGCACACCCCTTAAGTATGGCACTGCAGAGCTATTATCGAGTGCCGAGGGTGATACCTCACTTAGCACTCCCGATGTTAATTCTGTAGCGTAGCTAATCGGTCGTGGGTATTGAGGGTGATTCCTCCTTCCCATTTATCGATAGCGACTATTGCCATACACATACCTCGAGTGGGATCCATCGAGGGTGATTCCTCGGATATCCACTTGGTGTATAACCACACAGTTACTTTAACTTGACATTGTTACATGTGGAAGACGGGACTGGAGGGACAGGCGGTACCACCCTAGTTGAGGTGGACCTGATTTCCCAACAGTCCTGAGACGGGTCGGCCCCAAGGGTACCCGTGTGTGAGATGTGGTGGGATGCACCGGTAAGGCATCCGGGTTATGTTGAGGCGTGGACGGGCAGGAGAGGCCCTTGCCACACATCCTCGAGACGGGGTGACGGGACCGCACTTTGAGGGTCGCGCTTGCCCCGCATTAATAAAATGCTAACGGGTTGGGTATTTGATCTGAGTTGGGTCGTTGGCCTTTTTACGCACCAAACCATCGCGTGGGAGAAGTTATGGGTACTCAGCGTCGTTGTATCAGCCGAAGCTCTTCGGACGTCAGCAATGGAGCGGCGCGCGCCGGATTGGACTGGACGGTACAGCTCTTGGACTGGAGTGTGCTAGGTCTGCTTTCGGCCGCCCACGCATCGTGCAGGAGTGCAAGGGCAAGTGGGCCCACGAACCTGCGCGCTTAGGATTTAGACCGGCGGGCTGGCCTCTTCGTTGAGCCTAGGTGGGGCGACGACGTGCTGCTATCCCGAGGCCGGGCATGACCCAGGAAAGTGTGTCCAGCCAGAGGTGATCAGGCGTGTTGGAAATGCGGTGCACCCCTACAGAGTTGAATAATCTATTCGAATAGCCGTGTCCACGGTAACAGGACGACTTGGAGTTGTGCCTTGACCTTATACAACTATAATTGTGATTTAATTTGAAATGAATTGTGGCTCCGAGATTGCTTCCTCGCAGGGAGTCGAGGAAGGATCTCTGGGCGTGGTTACTTAATAAAATTTGTTACAATAATATGACTATATATATGAGATACCGGTCTACTCTCTTCTAATGCTGCAAGATGCTAGTCTTCGATAGGACTAGGCCTTCTCCCTATTCTTGCTTTCTGCAGTCAGTCCAGATATACCCCATTCCCTTGATACTGATGCATACTTAGCATAGTTCTGATGTTAGTCTTGCGAGTACTTTGGATGAGTACTCACCGCTGCTTTGCTTTCTCTTTCCCCCTCGATACGATTCTGCGTTCAGACGATGGAGCCCAGGAGATGGAGTACGCCGGAGACGACTACTACACCACTGCTGGAGCCTACTACTACGTGGAGAACGCCGACGCTCAGGAGTAGTTAGGAGGTTCCCAGGCAGGAGGCCTCGCTTCTTTCGATCCGCTGCTTATGTTTGTGCTAGCCTTCTTAAGGCAAAACTTGTCTAACTTATGTCTGTACTCAGATATTATTTGCTTCCGCTGACTCGTGCTTGTCGAGCTTTGTATTCGAGCCCTCGAGGCCCCTGGCTTGTAATATGAAGCTGTATGACTTTAATTTGTGTCTAGTGTTGTGTTGTGATATCGATCAGTGAGTCCCTAATCTTGGTCGTACGCATTGCGTGTTTGATTAGCGTACGGACGAGATTGGGGGCGTCACACCCCCTCCGGTTGATTCTTTCGCCAGTACTTTTTATTAATTCCAAAAATATTCTCCGTAAATTTTCAGGTCAATCCGAGAACTTTTATTTCTGCACAAAAATAACACCAAGGCAATTCTGCTGAAAATAGCGTCAGTCCGGATTGGTTCCATTCAAATCATGCAAATTAGAGTCCAAAACAAGGGCAAAAGAGTTTGGAAAAGTAGATACGATGGAGACGTATCAGCGGGTTACAGACACAGAGATAAGCCGGCGAGTAAAAGGGCGTCTTATGATAAGCAGAGAGTTCTAGTTTTTGCTAAGTGTGGAGCAAACAAGTTTCTACCAAAATAGCTACAATTATGGATCTACAAATGGTGCAAAAAGGAAATAATTGCTAAACCTAGATGAGGAAGCATCGAAGCAGCAGTGACCTCGCTGGCAGATTTCTAAAGGGGATTTAAGTACACTATATACAAAATGGTGTTATTACTTGTGCCGCTTCATTTCTATGGGGAGTTCATTAAAACTAGGTTTGAACTAGTAATGGTAATGGAGGAACTACGAACACCGGCAAACTCCGACGAACTACGACAAGCTCAAACAGATCTAGGAGAAACAGAATGGCCTACCTGATGGTTGCAGAAGGTGGCGGAGATATCCCAACGGATCCTGGCGGAGCAGGAGTAACGCAGCGGTCCAAGGAAAGAGTCGGCCGGTGATGAACGAACGGCGGTGGCAGCAAAGCAAGGACTCAGGCTCGAGGAAGAAGAAGCAGGGGGGCAGATAAAAAGTAAATCTGAAGGCACCCCGCGGGCATTTATAAGGCAAGGGGATAAAGCAAGCGCGAGAAATGTGGAGGCACAGTAAGTTTTCGGAGACAGAGATGCCTCGATTCTCGAGTTAAGTGGCGCCTCGATTTTCGGGCTAAACAGACAAATACAAAGATCCAGTGTGATGTCATCATTACTTTCCTGGATTTCCGGCGAGTGATGTCATCAACTGAAGGACAAGAAAAATTACAAGTCTGGGAAGCATCCTAAGCCGACATTTTATGACCCGAAGAAGATGAAGATATAACCAAGAAGATAAACCGCCAAGTTAAGTGGTGGAGATTGACATGAATGAATTCAAATCAATCTGGGGCCTAATGTTGGGGATATAACCCGCCCTATTGGGCCGGGTCATCCGGATGGCGGCTTATAAGGTAACATACCAAGCGGGCCGCGAAGCTGAGGAACGAGACTGGCAAGACGGCCTACCAAGTAAGCCGGCTGGTGGCCCGGTGCCCGAAGGCGGCGGCTCGAGGCCCAGGAGGTAGACAGCCGTCGAGAGCTTCCTTGCTTGGAAGGCAAGGCGAGTTAGGAACATAGTCGATTACGAGTTACAACGCGACTCGGACTCTTGTAAAGCCCAGGGTCTCGACCTGTATATAAAGGCGAGTCCCTGAGGCCAATAGACTTAAGTTACAATCAATCAATAGCTAGGTTAAGCGAATCCGCTCCCTTGTAATTTATCATCCAGCAATACACTCAAAGCAGGACGTAGGCTTTACCTCCATCGGAGGGGCCGAACCTGGGTAAACTTGTGTCTCTCGATTCCGATCAACCCCGACAAGCTAATCACCTAGTTGCGATGGCCTCACGTCTAAGTCCTCACACTAGGACATCTGCCGTGACAAAACCACGACAGGTTTACCTTAATGATTTCTAGTAGTTGCGGATGCTTGCTAGGGATCCAGTCATAAGTGCATATGATCCAAGTACGGAAAGTATGTTAGCGTATGCCTCTCCCTCATATAAAACTGCAACAATGATACCTGTCTAGTTATCGATTGCCTAGGGACAAATCTTTCTCTTGTTCTACAAAAAGCTTTCTACTAAACAATTAACCTATTTAATATTTATCTAAACAACCCCTAACTTTTATTTACTTGTTCTTTATTACCTTGCAAAACTATCTCTACACCTACTAAGTACTTCTAGTTTCTTTCCCGCAAAGTAGTTTCATACTTGTTCTAGGTAAAGTAAGCGTTAGCGTGCGTAGAGTTGTATCGGTGGTCGATAGAACTTGAGAGAACATTAATTCTACCTTTAGCTCCTCGTTGGGTTCGACACTCTTACTTATCGAAAAAGGCTACAAACGATCCCCTACACTTGTGGGTTATCATCGAGCTTTAGCATAGCTTGCGGGAGGCACAACTGGTGAAGGTAACGCGTCCTCTGCTGCACCAGGAGGAAGTTGTCGTGCATCGAGCGCCTAGCTATAAACACACTCTGGTTTGGAGAGACCACCTCACCAAGCCGAGGTGAGAGGCGGAGCGACAAGACCTTAGCGAAAATCTTGGCAAACAGGTGGATGAGGCCGATCGGCCAGTAGTCAAGGAGCGTGGAAGCGTCGGTCTTCTTGGGAAGCGGGAAAAGCAATGCCTCGTTGATACTTGTGATCTGCGTTGGGTTTTCCGTGAAGAGGAACGGGTAATTGCAGCACAAAGCGGATAAGTATTTCACTCAGTTATGAAACCAAGGTTTATCGAACAAATAGGAATATCAATCCTCAACCGTCTTCAGCGGCTGCACACAATTGAACAAACAACTTGCACCCAACGCGGGCAAGAGGGTTGTCAATCCCCTTGATCTCGTTATTTGCAAGCAAATGAGTTGTGTAGATAATTGTTGATAAATATAAAATAAATAAAAAGTAAATAAAGGCGGCGAGGTAATAATAGCGTTGGCAAATATATAATTGAATAGACCCGGGGGGCATAGTGTTCTCTAGTGGCATCTTTCATGTAGGCAGCATACGGTGGGTAAACAAATTACTGTTGGGCAATTGATAGAAAAGCGGATAGTTATGCGACGTTCACGACAAAGATCATGTATATATAGGCATCACGTCCATAAGAAAATAGGCTGACTCCTGCCTGCACCTATTACTATTACTCCACTCATCGACCGCTATCCAGCATGCATCTAGAGTATTAAGTAAAACAGAGTAATGCTTGGAGAACGATGACATGATGTAGACAAAGTAAACTCAAACAATATGAATTAACCCCATCGTTTTATCCTTAGTAGCAACAACACAAAGACGCATCTTGTCCCCTACTTTGTCACTGGGATACAGAAACTCGCCAGGTTGAACCTACCACAATGCACCACTCCCACCGATGAAATATCAATCTACTTGGCCAAAGCATATCAATAGATTGGAGAGCATTACGAAGCTATAATGATCATGCACTTAAGAGATAATATAATTCAGAGGCATCTCAAATACTTTTCATGAATAATCTGAACATAAACCCACAATTCATCGGATCCCAACAAACACACCGCGCAATAGGATTACATCGGATAGATCAAAGCAAAGATGCGATGACCATTGTATTGAAGATCATAAGAGAGAGAGAGATTGCCATCTAGGTACTAACTATGGACCCGTAGGTCTGTGGTGAACTACTCACACATCATCATGAGGGCAGCAAAGTTGATGAAGAGGCCCTTCGTGATCGATCCCCCTCCGGCAGGGTGCCGGAATGGAGCTCCAGATGGCCTCGCGATGGAACAGAGACTTGCGGCGGTGGAAAAAGGGTTTCGGGACTGCCTCTAGGGTTTTCAGAATATTAGAGAATTTATAGGCCAAAGAGGGACGTCCGGAGGCGCCCAAGGGGGCCACCACATATCAGGGCGCGGCCCCCCTAGGGCGCGCCCTGATGTGTGGTGGGGCCCTCGTGCACCTCCTGGCTTCCTTCCGAAGCTTCTAGGTCTTCATATAGTCCAGAAAAAATCATCAAAAAGTTTTGTGGCAATTGGACTTCGTTTGGTATAGTAAACTTGAAAAGGAAAAAACACGCAGAAAACAGCAACTGGCACTGGGCACTGGGTCAATAGGTTAGTGCTCAAAAATATTATAAATTGGTAAATAATGACCCAAAAAGTATCCTAGAATGATAATATATCAGCATGGAACAATCAAAAATTATAGATACGTTGGAGACGTATCAAGCATCCCCAAGCTTAATTCCTGCTCGTCCTGGAGTAGGTAACTGATAAAAACAGAATTTTTGATGTGACATGCTACCCATTATGTAATCTTTTGCATGTATGTTCATTGAGAAACGATGAATCAACAAATATTAACATAGCAATACTTATAAAAGGGGTAGGAAGTGGAGAAGATAGTCTCACATCAACTAGGCGTACCAACGGGCTATGGAGATGCCCATCGATAGATGTGAATGCAAGGAGTAGGGATTGCCATGCAAATTATGCACTAGAGCTATAAGTGTATGAAAGCTCAAATAAAGCTAAGTGGGGTGTGCATCCAACTTGCTTGTTCATGAAGACCTCGGGCATTTGAGGAAGCCCATCATAGGAATATACAAGCCAAGTTTGTAATAATGAATAGGTAATTCCCACTAGCATATGAAAGTGATATATCATGAGACTCTCTACATGAGGAACATGGTGCCACTTTGAGGGACAAGTGTGGTAAAGGATAGAAGCAAAGTCCCTTCTCTCATTTTCTCTCATATTTTTTTGAATGGATGGTGGGCTCATTTGGCCTCCCCCATCTTTATTTTCGTCCGGAGTCTCATCCTGACTTATGGGAGAATCATCGTCTCCATCATTCTTTCCTCACTGGGACAATGCTCTAATAATGATGATCATCACACTTTTATTTACTTACAACTCAACATGGAGAACTGATGCACCATGATGTGCAATGATCTAGCATGACATGTATCAAAAATATGATGAACGGTGGCTTTGCCACAAATACTATGTCACCTCTATATGATCATGCGAAGCAATATGACGATGAACGAACTAGTCATGTGGAGTGACGATGGAATTTGCATGGCAATATATCTCGGAATGGCTATGGAAATGCCATGATAGGTAGGTATGGTGACTGTTTTGAGGAAGATATAATAAGGCTCATGTGCAACAGAGCGTGTCATGTCACGGGGTTTGGATGCACCGGCGAAAGTTGCACCGATCCTCGAGGTGAGAATGGGCTATGCACGGTACCGAAGAGGCTAGCAAATTATGAAAGAGGTGAGATTGCATATGTCCATGGTTTCACATTAGACATAAAGAACTCATATACTTATTGCAAAGTTTTATTAGTTTATCATAAATCAAAGTACTAATCGCATGCCCCGAGGGAGTTAACCATCGCGTGCTTCCGACCCGAAACAACATTAGGATTTCAACGAGGAAAAGAAATGCTCACACATCAACACCATGCCTCTTTAATTTTTAGATAAACAAAAAGGTCAACCTTTCTTAATATCGACACTTCTATGGTTTAACAATTATGAACTCACACCTATCTCATATTACTACATCAATATCATTGACCCACAATTTCTTTATATGTGCTACATGATGGTTTTGATTATCACTCTTTGAATACCTAATATTTTTGGACTAGTCTTTATGACCCATGCAAATTACCATCACTATTTATTAACTCCCAAACAAATATAAGTGAAGAACGAGAGTGAAATCATTTCTATAAAATCTACACGCCACCGTGCTCAAAAAGATATAAGTGAAGTACTAGAGCAACTGCTAAGCTCAAAAGATATAAGTGAAGCACATAGAGTATTCTAACAAATTATGATGAAGATGTGTCTCTCTTGAATAGGTGTGTCCAGAAAACAATGATTGTGGAAAACTGAAAGTAAAAGCAAACAAAAGCAAAACGACGCTCCAAGCAAAACTCTATTCCACTCAAATGCCATTATGATCGGGAGTTCATACAAATACTTGATGATAGTGATGATTGGGGCCTTGGAGCTGGTATTGAAGCATGTGAAGAACTAGACGAAGGGTCCAAGGAGCTAGTTGGAGCGTGTGCATTGGCTAACTAGTTGCAAGATGTGTTATCCACCCCAGAAAAATGTTCTAATCAAGTAGAAGAAGGATCAGGTAGCAAGTATTATAGTAGCAGTAGCTCTGGAGAGCCTGTCACCCATCAATTTGAGAGAAGAATCATCAAGGCACCACCCTGTATGAGGTCACCTTTCATGGACTACAACGAGAGAAAATCTTTTCAATGCAAACCGGATGTCAACAGGTTGTATGGATCGGTTATTTTGCATGGGAGATTAAATGAAGAAGCTTCACCAGAAGTTGACACCAGGTAAAATGATGTCAAAGCCATTTTTATTGTTTCAGGCAACACATGTAGTGTTATGTAGGCATATCACACACCAGCATCAGGCAATTCCAATAGAAAACAGTATGATAGCAATGAGTTTGATCATAACATACATGATCAACATCATGAGCAACATGTTAACAGCAGGAATTTTTCATTGGTTCTTTTGTTTTTTTTACTGCAGCCCAAAGGTGATTGACTACCGTGGATACTATGTCACTGTGAGGGAGCTTGCTAACTCAATGAAAAAGGAAGGATTCCTACTGTCCCATGTAGTTGAAATTGGTATACAGTCCATCATGATGAACTTACCGCCAGATTCAAAGAAGGTGGTGATGCCCCTAAGATTCTCGGTAAGAAAATGGTAGCCATGTCTGCATTTTTCAAGTCTTCCCTTTCTTGTCTTTGTTATAGCTGTATTTCCCTTTTCTTTGTTTGCCAGTTGATACGTCTCCAACGTATCTATAATTTTTGATTGTTCCATGCTATTATATTATCTGTTTTGGATGTTTTATATGCATTAATATGCTATTTTATATTATTTTTGGGACTAACCTATTAACCTAGAGCCCAGTGCTAGTTTCTGTTTTTTCCTTGTTTTTGAGTATTGCAGATAAGGAATATCAAACGGAGTCCAAACGGAATAAAATCTTCGCGATGATTTTTCTTGGACCAGAAGAAACCTACCAGACTTGGAGAGGAAGGCAGGAGACCTGCCGGGAGGCGACAAGCCTGTAGGGCGCGCCCTAGGGGGGGGCACGCCCCCCTGGCTTGTGGCCCCCCAGCAGGACCTCCAACCCTAATCTTCAGCCTATAAATTCCCAAATATTCCCCCAATACCAAAAAGAGCCACGATAATACTTTTCCGCCGACGGAAGCCTCTGTTCCCGTGAGATCCCATCTTGGAGCCTTTTCCGGTAATCTGCCGGAGGGGGATTCGATCACGGAGGGCATCTACATCAACTCCATTGCCCCTCCGATGATGCGTGAGTAGTTCACCTCAGACCTTCGGGTCCATAGCTAGTAGCTAGATGGCTTCTTCTCTCTTAATGTTCTTCAATACCATGTTCTTCATGATCTTCATGGAGATCTATCCGATGTAATACTCTTTTGCGGTGTGTTTGTCGAGATCCGATGAATTGTGGGTTTATGATCAGATTATCTATGAATATTATTTGAATCTTCTCTGAATTCTTATATGCATGATTTCATATCTTTGCAAGTCTCTTCGAGTTATTGGTTTGGTTTGGCCAACTAGATTGGTAATTCTTGCAATGGGAGAAGTGCTTAGTTTTGGGTTCAATATTGCGGTGTCCTCACCCAGTGACAAAGTAGGGGTAGCGAGGCACGTATTTGTATTGTTGCCATCAAGGGTAAAAAGATGGGGTTTTCATCATATTGCTTGAGTTCATCCCTCTACATCATGTCATCTTACCTAATGTGTTACTCTGTTCTTCATGAACTTAATACTCTAGATGCAGGCAGGAGTCGGTCGATGTGTGGAGTAATAGTAGTAGATGCAGAATCGTTTCGGTCTACTTGACACGGACGTGATGCCTATATGCATAATCATTGCCTTGGATATCGTCATAACTATGTGCTTTTCTATCAATTGCTCGACAGTAATTTGTTCACCCATCGTATTATTTTCCTTCAAGAGAGAAGCCTCTAGTGAAACCTATGGCCCCCGGGTCTATTTTCCATATTATATTTTCAGATCTATAAACCAAAAATACCAAAAATACTTTGCTGCAATCTTTTTACTTTTATTTTACTTTTTGTTTTAGTAACCTTTTATATCTATCTCTATCAGATCTCATCCTTGCAAGTAACCGTGAAGGGATTGACAACCCCTTTATAGCGTTGGGTGCAAGTGTTTGATTGTTTGTGCAGGTGCAAAGATTGGGCCTTGCTTGTACCTCCTACTAGATTGATACCTTGGTTCTCAACAACTGAGGGAAATACTTATCTACTTTGCTGCATCACCCTTTCCTCTTCAAGGGAAAACCAACGCAAGCTCAAGAAGTACCAAGAAGGATTTCTGGCGCCGTTGCCGGGGAGGATACGTAGCAAGACAAGACAAGAACTCTCCCGTCAACTTGCCAATTTTTAGCGCCGTTGCCAGGGAGGATACGTAGCAAGACAAGACAAGAACTCTCCCGTCAACTTGCCAATTTCTAGCGCCGTTGCCAGGGAGGATACATAGCAAGTCAAGACATCAAGCCTACCAAGTACCTATCACAAACTCATCTCTTGCATTTACATTATTTGCCATTTGCCTCTCGTTTTCCTCTCCCCCACTTCTAAAACGATTTTCAGAAAAAACCAAAAAGATTTGCCTTTTTATTCGCCCTTCTTCCGTTCGTCTTTTCGTTTGCTTTTTGTTTGCTTGTGTGCTAGATTGCTTGCTTTGTCACGATGACTCAAGAGAATACTAAGTTGTGTGACTTCTCCTATACTAATAATAATGACTTTATTAGTACTCCGATTGCTCCCGCCACTAGTGCGGAATCTTATGAAATTAATGCCGCTTTGCTTAATCTTGTTATGAAAGAACAATTTTCTGGCCTTCCTAGTGAAGATGCCGCATCCCATCTAAATACTTTCGTTGAGTTGTGTGATATGCAAAAGAAGAAAGATGTGGATAATGATATTGTTAAATTGAAGCTATTTCCGTTCTCACTACGAGATCGTGCTAAAACTTGGTTTTCATCTTTGCCTAAAAATAGTATTGATTCATGGAATAAGTGTAAAGATGCTTTTATTTCCAAGTACTTTTCGCCTGCTAAGATCATCTCCCTTAGGAACGATATAATGAATTTTAAGCAACTTGATCATGAGCATGTTTCACAATCTTGGGAGAGGATGAAATTAATGATTAGAAATTGCCCCGCACATGGTTTGAGTTTATGGATGATTATACAAAAAATTTATGCGGGATTGAATTTTGCTTCTAGAAATCTTTTAGATTCCGCCGCGGGTGGTACTTTTATGGAAATCACATTAGGAGAAGCTACTAAACTCCTAGATAATATTATGGCAAATTACTCCCAATGGCATACCGAAAGATCTCCTACTAGTAAAAAAGTGCATGCTATAGAAGAAATAAATACTTTGAGTGAAAAGATGGATGAATTAATGAAATTGTTTGCTAGTAAGAGTGCTCCTATTGATCCTAATGATATGCCTGTGTCCTCTTTGATTGGGAATAATAATGAATCTATGGATGTGAATTTTGTTGGTAGGAACAACTTTGGTAATAACGCGTACAGAGGTAATTTCAACCCTAGGCCGTTTCCTAGTAATTCCTCTAATAATTATGGTAATTCCTACAACAATCCTTATGGAAATTATAATAAGATGACCTCTGATCTTGAGAATAATATTAAAGAATTTATTAGCTCGCAAAAGGTTTTCAATGCCACGATTGAAGAAAAATTGCTCAAGATTGATGATTTGGCTAGGAACATTGATAGAATTTCGCTTGAGATTGATTCTTTGAAAATTAGATCTACTCCACCCAAGCGTGATATTAATGAGTCTTTAAAAGCTATTAGAACTTCTATTGATGAGTGTAAGGAAAGAACCGCTAGAATGCGTGCTAAGCGTGAATGGCTTGAAAAAGTGTGTTCTCGTGATAATAATGATGAAGATCTTAAAGTGATTTATGTGACTCCTATTGAATCTTTGTTTTCTAATACAAATCTTGATAAAGATGGGGCTGGAGATAAGTCAACTTTAGTTAAAATTCGTCCCAATGATTCGGAGTTTATAGATCTTAATGCTCAAATTGATAAAAGTGGGATTGAAGAGGTCAAAACTTTAAATAGCAATGAACCCACTCTTTTGGATTTCAAGGACTTTAATTATGATAGTTGTTCTTTGATTGATTGTATTTCCTTGTTGCAATCCATGTTGAATTCTCCGCATGCTTATAATCAAAATAAAGCTTTTACTAAACATATCGTTGATGCTATGATGAAATCTTTTGAAGAAAAACTTGAGTTGGAAGTTTCTATACCTAGAAAGCTTTATGATGAGTGTGAACCTACTATTAAGATTAAAATTAAAGATTATGAGTGCCATGCTTTGTGTGATTTGGGTGCTAGCGTTTCCACGATTCCGAAAACTTTATGTGATGTGCTAGGTTTCCATGAATTTGATTATTGCTCTTTAAATTTGCATCTAGCGGATTCCACTATTAAGAAACCTATGGGAAGGATTAATGATGTTCTTATTGTTGCAAATAGGAATTATGTGCCCGTATATTTCATTGTTCTTGATATAGATTGCAATCCTACATGTCCTATTATTCTTGGTAGACCTTTCCTTAGAACGATTGGTGCAATTATTGATATGAAAGAAGGAAACATTAGATTCCAATTTCCGTTAAGGAAAGGCATGGAACACTTTCCTATAAAGAAAATTAAATTACCTTATGAATCTATTATGAGAGCTATTTATGAATTGCATACCAAAGATGACAATACCTAGATTTATTGCGTCATGCCTAGCTAGGGGCGTTAAACAATAGCGCTTGTTGGGAGGCAACCCAATTTTATTTCTGTTTTTGTTTCTGTTTTTTGAGTGCTTTACACATTATTACCTCTGTAGTAATTGTGTTTTAGTGTTTTAATTAGTGTTTGATCCAAGTAAGACCTTTGGGATGGTCTACAGTGATTGTTTATTTGATTCTGCTGAAAAACAGAAACTTTTGCACTCAGTCAAGGAATTTTATAAATTCACCAGAGCGTCGAATGAGTCTGAATTTTTTACACAAGATTTATATACAAATTTCCCATATTTTCCTAATTTTTAAGAATTTTTGGAGTTACAGAAGTATTCAAAGTTTACATATTGCTACAGACTGTTCTGTTTTTGACAGATTCTGTTTTCTTTGTGTTGTTTGCTTATTTTGATGTATCTATGGGTTGTATCGGGGGGTATGAACCATGGAGAAGTTGGAATACAGTATATATTACACCAATATAAATAAAGAATGAGTTCACAACAGTACCTAAAGTGGTGATTTATTTTTCTTATACTAACGGATCTCACGAGTTTTTTTGTTGAGTTTTGTGTTGTGAAGTTTTCAAGTTTTGGGTAAAGATTTGATGGACTATGGAATAAGGAGTGGCAAGAGCCTAAGCTTGGGGATGCCCAAGGGACCCCAAGCCATATTCAAGGATACCAAAGATCCTAAGCTTGGGGATGCCCCGGAAGGCATCCTCTCTTTCGTCTTCAATCCATCGGTAAATTTACTTGAGGCTATATTTTTTATTCACCACATGATATGTGTTTTGCTTGGAGCGTCTTCTATGATATGAGTCTTTGCTTTTTAGTTTGCCACAATCATCCTTGCTGCACACATCTTTTGAGAGGGACACTCATAAATCGTGAATTTATTAGAATACTCTATGTGCTTCACTTATATCTTTTGAGCTAGGCAATTTTGCTCTAGTGCTTCACTTATATCTTTTTAGAGCACGGTGGTGTTTTATTTTATAGAAATAATTGAACTCTCGTACCTCACTTATATTATTTTGAGAGTCTTTAAACATCATGGTAATTGGTTTAGGTTGTGAATTTAGTCCTAATATAATGGGCATCCAAGAGGGATATAATAAAAACTTTCATATAAAGTGCATTGAATACTATGAGAAGTTTGATTCCTTGCATATAGTTTTGAGATATAAAGATGGTGATATTATAGTCATGCTAGTGAGTAATTGTGGATTGGTAGAAATACTTGTGTTAAAAGTTTGTGATTTCCGTAGCATGCACGTATGGTGAACCGTTATGTAACGAAGTCGGAGCATGATTTGTTTATTGATTGTCATCCTTTGTGTGAGGGTCGGGAGCGCGCGATGGTTAACTCCTACCAACCTCTCCCCTAGGAGCATGCGTCTAATACTTTGCTTCGATAACTAATTGACTTTTGCAATAAGCATGTGAGTTCTTTATGACTAATGTGAGTCCATGGATTATACGCACTCTCACCCTTTCACCTTTGCTAGCCTCTCTAGTACCGCGCAACTTTCGCCGGTGCATTAAACCCACCATATACCCTTCCTAAAAACAGCCACCATACCTACCTATTATGGCATTTCCATAGCCATTCCGAGATATATTGCCATGCAACTTCCACCGTTCCGTTTATTATAACACGCACCATCATTTTCATATTGCTTTGCATGATCGTAAGATAGCTAGCATGATGTTTTCATGGTTTGTCCGTTTTTTGATGTCATTTGCTATGCTAGATCGTTGCACATCCCGGTACACCACCGGAAGCATTCATATAGAGTCATGTTTTGTTCTAAGTATCGAGTTGTAATTCTTGAGTTGTAAGTAAATAAAAGTGTGATGATCATCATTATTCGAGCATTGTCCCATGAGAGGAAAGGATGATGGAAGCTATGATTCCCTCACAAGTTGGGATGAGTCTCCGGACTTTACAAATAATAAAAGAGGCCAATGAAGCCCAAACAAAAAAAAGAGGCCAAAGATGCCACCAAAAAAAATGATGAGAGAAAAGAGAGAAGGGACAATGCTACTATCCTTTTTCCATACTTGTGCTTCAAAGTAGCACCATGATCTTCATGATAGAGAGTCTCCTATTTTGTCACTTTCATATACTAGTGGGAATTTTTCATTATATAACTTGGCTTGTATATTCCAATGATGGGCTTCCTCAAATTGCCCTAGGTCTTCGTGAGCAAGCGAGTTGGATGCACACCCACTTAGTTTCTTTTTGAGCTTTCATACACTTATAGCTCTAGTGCATCCGTTGCATGGCAATCCCTACTCACTCACATTGATATCTATTGATGCGCATCTCCATAGCCCGTTAATACGCCTAGTTGATGTGAGACTATCTTCTCCTTTTCCTCACAACCTCCACCATATTCTATTCCACCTATAGTGCTATATCCATGGCTCACGCTCATGTATTGCGTGAAAGTTGAAAAGGTTTGAGAACATAAAAGGTGTGAAACAATTGCTTGACTTGTCATCGGGGTTGTGCATGATTTAAATACTTTGTGTGGGGAAGATGGAGCATAGCCAGACCATATGATTTTGCAGGGATAACTTTCTTTGGCCATGTTATTTTGAAAGGACACAATTGCTTTGTTAGTATGCTTGAAGTATTATTGTTTTTATGTCTATATTAAGCTTTTGTTTTGAATCTTATGGATCTGAACATTCATTCCACAATAAAGAATATTACATGGATAAATATGTGGTAGCATTCCACATCAAAAATTCTGTTTTTATCATTTACCTACTCGAGGACGAGCAGGAATTAAGCTCGGGGATGCTTGATACGTCTCCAATGTATCTATAATTTTTTATTGTTCCATGCTATTATATTATCTGTTTTGGATGTTTTATATGCATTAATATGCTATTTTATATTATTTTTAGGACTAACCTATTAACCTAGAGCCCAGTGCCAGTTTTTGTTTTTTCCTTGTTTTTGAGTATTGCAGATAAGGAATATCAAACGGAGTCCAAACGGAATAAAATCTTCGCGATGATTTTTCTTGGACCAGAAGAAACCTACCAGACTTGGATAGGAAGGCAGGAGACCTGCCGGGAGGCGACAAGCCTGCAGGGCGCGCCCTAGGGGGGGCGCCCCCCTGGCTTGTGGCCCCCCAGCAGGCCCTCCAACCCTAATCTTCGGCCTATAAATTCCCAAATATTCCCCCAATACCAAAAAGAGCCACGATAATACTTTTCCGCCACCGGAAGCCTCTATTCCCGTGAGATCCCATCTTGGAGCCTTTTCCGGTAATCTGCCGGAGGGGGATTCGATCACGGAGGGCATCTACATCAACTCCATTGCCCCTCCGATGATGCGTGAGTAGTTCACCTCAGACCTTTGGGTCCATAGCTAGTAGCTAGATGGCTTCTTCTCTCTTAATGTTCTTCAATACCATGTTCTTCATGATCTTCATGGAGATCTATCCGATGTAATACTCTTTTGCGGTGTGTTTATCGAGATCCGATGAATTGTGGGTTTATGATCAGATTATCTATGAATATTATTTGAATCTTCTCTGAATTCTTATATGCATGATTTCATATCTTTGCAAGTCTCTTCGAGTTATTGGTTTGGTTTGGCCAACTAGATTGGTAATTCTTGCAATGGGAGAAGTGCTTAGTTTTGGGTTCAATCTTGCGGTGTCCTCACCCAGTGACAAAGCAGGGGTAGCGAGGCACGTATTTGTATTGTTGCCATCAAGGGTAAAAAGATGGGCTTTTCATCATATTGCTTGAGTTTATCCCTCTACGTCATGTCAACTTACCTAATGCGTTACTCTGTTCTTCATGAACTTAATACTCTAGATGCAGGCAGGAGTCGGTCGATGTGTGGAGTAATAGTAGTAGATGCAGAATCGTTTCGGTCTACTTGACACGGACGTGATGCCTATATGCATAATCATTGCCTTGGATATCGTCATAACTATGCGCTTTTCTATCAATTGCTCGACAGTAATTTGTTCACCCATCATATTATTTTCCTTCAAGAGAGAAGCCTCTAGTGAAACCTATGGCCCCCGGGTCTATTTTCCATATTATATTTTTAGATCTATAAACCAAAAATACCAAAAATACTTTGCCGCAATCTTTTTACTTTTATTTTACTTTTCGTTTTAGTAATCTTTTATATCTATCTCTATCAGATCTCATCCTTGCAAGTAACCGTGAAGGGATTGACAACCCCTTTATAGCGTTGGGTGCAAGTGTTTGATTGTTTGTGCAGGTGCAAAGATTGGGGCCTTGCTTGTACCTCCTACTGGATTGATACCTTGGTTCTCAACAACTGAGGGAAATACTTATCTACTTTGTTGCATCACCCTTTCCTCTTGAAGGGAAAACCAACGCAAGCTCAAGAAGTAGCACCAGTCATGGTTGCTGCAGATTATATTAGACAAGAAAGAGGTTGTGGCAAGATTCAACAAATCCAACTGGCTTGACCGTAAAGACATGGTCAGTCAATTTGTTACTCACTATTTTTCTTCTCTGATCTTTCTTTTTTGGATCAACAATGACATGCAAAAAGGGAGTACATTTTACAGAGAACATGGAAGAAGTTGCTTACACTAATGCTATTACTTGCATTAGTGGATGACATAAGTTTGCCTACAAAATTTGACACACATCACCCCTCACTCATATATGTGTTTTTCAGGTTGCTTACATACTTGCACAATACTGACATAGAGAAACAACACAAGTTGATTAACCCTCTTTTTTCATTTTTATAAATTGATTGCAATGCATGCACGAACTTTGCATGGTATAGCAGCACAAGTTGCTTACACTCATTTAGGGGGGTGTTGGGTGGATGGAGTTGTTTTGCGGTGTGTTGGATTTAGTTTTTGTACACCCAGATGTTTTGTAGTTGCCTTAGCGTCAAAACAATCAATTGTTATAGAATAGAATACACAAACATGGTTACATAACATTGTTATGAATCTGCCTGAGTATAGTTGTATAAGATGCCTATTACATCTATAGTTATTTAAGAACCCTTTTTCTGTTTGCCTCCTCCTACAGATTATGTTCCTTGTCTTAGAGAACATTGATGAAAGCAAGCCAGTAACAGGAAACCATTACTGGGTTTTCAACGTGAATTTACGGGACCGAAGATTTGAGGTGCTTGATTCGTGGGGGACACTTGAAAACAAGGCCTTGGAACTGCGCAAGGCGTATGGTCGCAAGTGTTTGATCTCTCTGGGAGACGCACTACCCCAAGTCTCACATTTCAATGGATGATTTTAAACTTGTCAACATTGATGTACCACAGCAAAACAATGAGTAAGTTGTATCTCACCGCCCAAAACAATAGTTTTTGCGATTTGCTAGCTTGTTATGACCATTTTTGTTTATTTTTTCCATTTAAGTTGTACTAGACACAAAAAACTAGCCAACTAATAACATATTTTTTATGGGATTTTCTTTTGGTGCACAGGTTCGACTGTGGGGTTTATGCTATTACTTTAACTACTGGTTGGGTGGCAAGGACTATTCCAAGAATCACATCCGATGACATCCCGAACATCAGGAAGCAATTGACAAGTAACTGGGTCAACACCGAATACAACAAGGCCCCTTGGAAAGACATCCTAAAACTGCCATAAGTGATTTTTATCATTAATTGTAGTACAAGGTTTTACAAAAAACAAAAGTTGCTTGATTTTATGATTATAGTTGCAAAAACACTAGCAATTAGTTGCCTGCAATTTTTGTCAATTAGAAAGTTTCTTGCAACTCAAATTCTTGCCTACTTTTTTTTCCATTCAGGGGGTGTGTATGTGTGTTTTCACAATCAGTTATCAGACACTTGTAGTTGCCTGAATCATTATTGCAACTTTCTAGGATTTCCAATATAACGCAATACAGTCCAACCTCAAGACAAAGATAATATCTCCAAAACAAAACAAAAATGTCTGAAAAATAAAACCAAAATTACACAAACTTGTCCATAGGAAGTTTCATGTATTGGAAATCGTAGAACACAAATGAGTCCTAACAAGGAGAAGCATTACGAAAGCACTCCGTCAGTAGGCACCTTCCAACCATCATTTCCACCTTCTTTGCTCTGCAGATTGTCATTTTTACACCAATCTTGCTGGGCAGAGTGCAGAATTGTGGTCAACAGAACCGCAGTAACTGCATTTGTTCTTCTTTTTTGGGTGTAGCTCAAGTGCTGATTCAAACCTCTTTAGTTTTGCCCTTCCTTTGGTTGTTGATTTCGGTGGGTCTCTAGGTATTGGTGGGTCAGTCACTGTAGTAGGATATCCAAGGTCTTGTTCAACTGTACAAGCACCTGTTTGCTTTCCATCACCCTCAATTTGTAGCAGTGGTTGTGCATCTCCACCAGGTGGTGTTGCAGAAGAAGTTGACAGCAGAGCTCCACTCTTTTGTTGTGGTATAGAAGAACTAGGTTGCTGTCCAGACCCATATGGGATTTGCACAAACCCTGATGGCAGTGGCGGGGCAGTCACCCTCGGTGTTGCTACTGGCCACCAGTTAGGCGTTGCAGGCCCCCTTGGTAGTGGTGCTGCACCCCTGGGCAGCTGTGCAGGCCACCAATTTGGTGGTGCAGGCCCTATGGTTGTCGGTGTAGTCCCTCCTTGTGGTGGTGCATGTCCTCTCGTTTGAGCTGCGAAACCTGGTGGGGGTTGTGCACGATCTGGTGTAGTCCCCCTTGGCGGCGGTGCAGGCCATTTTGTTGTCGGTGTAGTCCCTCTTGGAGGCGGTGCAGATTCTCTAGGTTGAGGTGCGAAGCCTGGATGGGGTTGTGGAAGAACTCCAGAAGTATCAGCCATTGGGGCTGCTTTTCTTTTCTGTCGTGCAGTAGTAGTGGAACACTGCGTAGAGGAACCTGTGGGTTGTGCAGGTGCAGTAGTAGGTGGTGGAGGGGCGCAAGTCATTGGAGGAGCATTTGGTCCCGGTTGCCGCACACCAGCACCACTTGATGATGTTGGAGAACCAGGGGGGGCCATTGTTAGCTGCTGTTTGCTTCTTCTTCCTTGACAGATTCAAATGTTTTATTTCTGTGCGAGCTGCACGCATATGTCTCCTCACAATATCCGAAGCAGCATCCGACCCACTAGCAACACGAGCAAGGCTTGCAAAGTCCATTGTCAAGTTTGCATGCCTGAGTTCTTTCTTGGTATGTGCTGGCAACTCATCGGGCTGACCTCCGACAGAAGGGGGTGCACTAGAAATTGCCTTAGGTGTCCAGCTTCGAAGAATGTATTTTACTGGAATTTCATCTATACCAAGTTGGGTCAAAACCTTCAAGATGTGGCAGCAAAGCATGCCGTCTCTGTCCATTTTGCAGCACTCACAAGTGTAGTCTCCAGAAATAGTGTCTGCTGTCACGAAATAACTCCTAGAACCGTACTTAGCAACCCATGTTTGGGTTTGGTTGGGGTAGATCTCATACAAGTGACCTCCATGGGGCCTTACATTGTATCTACTAGTCAGCTTGAACTCGGAGCATAATTTATCATACAAGTCCCTAGTGTATGTATCATAGGCTTGCCTCTCAATGGGGTAAGACGACCACATTTCAGTGTGCAAATGCTCTGTCCGGTAGTCTTTCCCACCCTCTCGGACAAGTATGTGAGTCTGGATTTTTTAATATTGCTTGACAAAGTTGAGAATGGAATTGTGTGGGTTCACATATCGCCTGAGGACAGCGTTGAATCCCTCACCGCGTTGGGTCGATTGCAGGAAGGGAAAGAATTGGTGTTTGAAGTAGCAAGGAACCCATGTTGCTCTGTATTTATATAGGTTCTCAAAGTGCGTGTTAGCCATAACCTCATACTTCAACATCAAAGCAACCCATGATGTCTCAAACTCCTTCGGCGTCAAGCTGAAGTCAACGCAGCTGTTGAAATCTTCTGACAATCCAGGGTTTCGCCCCAACAAGGCGCCAAGCTTCTCTTGAGCTTTTTTCATTATATGCCAATGACAACAGCGGTGTATACTTGTTGGGAACATCCTTTTAATTGATCGTGCCATCGCGATGTCCTGGTCAGTTATGATGTTGGTTGGCGCTAAACCATGCATTGCCTCAAGAAAGGACCCAAATAGCCAATCAAAGCTTGTAGCCAACTCTTGCCTCACAAAACCGCACCCCAACATGAATGATTGCCCATGTCTATTGATTCCAATAAATGGTGCAAAGGGCATGTTATACATGTTTGTCATGTATGTGGTGTCAAATGAGATGCAGTCGTGATACGCCTCTGCATAAGCCTTTCTTGCTGCACCATCAACCCAGAAAATGTTCTCCACCCTGTCCTCCTCATCATACTTTATATTGTAAAAGAAGTCCGGGTCCTCTTTTTGCTGATCTTTAAAGTAGGCAATAGTCTCAATCATATCACCTTCTTTTGTTGCATTCTTGTTTAGTTCTAATTTTAGGTTTGATATGTGCTTGGTGCCATAAGGGACAATCAGCTCAGTCCCATAGAAATCCGCCATGATGTGCATCATTCGACCTGCAGGTAAAGCCATAGAAGCAGGTTATCCTAAACCATTTTTTGCCCAAAAGAACTTGACAAAAATCAGACATTTACAGAGAAGGCAAGCAAAAAAAACTTGTTTTTCAAGCAAACAACGCAGCTTATATAGGCATATCAGTGGTGGGGGTGGGGGTGTACAAAAATGATGAGGAAGACATATAAAGCAAATCAAGGCAAATAGTTTGGCTAGGGTTTGAACAAATCACGCACTAATCAAAGTCAAGTTCAGTAGGAGAAGAGAAATTTCCCCGTGCAATTTATACACAGGTCAGGCAAACTGTTGGCTAGGGCTTGAGCAATTAACACACTAATCAAAGGAAATTGCAAGCTGGTTTGACAAATCTGTAGTTAAATTGCAGTTGTGGATATGTTTGAGAAAGGCCCTTTCTTCAGGAGGGATCCCTTGGTATGATCGCAGGTACTTAATCAAGGATGGCTTGTCGACCAATGGATGATTGTGCTCACGGACAAAGTAAAACACTTCCCAACGGCCATCCAATAATTTCACAACCATCTTGGCTTTGCATCCTGTTTGCACAATTGTATCTCGTTTCCGCTTCTTGCTTTTCTTTTTTTGCTTTCTCTCATCATCAACAAACACAATTTCCTCCTCTTCATCATCATCATGTCCTGGTTCAACAATTTCATCTAAAGCAGGAATAATTTCTAATCCTTCATCATCTTCTTTAGGTTTTCGAAACTTATTGCAAACAAATTGCTGCTTTAACAACCGCTGCTTGTCGTTAGACCTCCTAGAACTGTTCATCTTGATGGAAAAATCCAGCTGCAAAGCATACGCATTGTAGTGTTCTCTAGCGCCTTCCATTGTGTCAAACCTCATACCCAAATAAGGTTCCTTAGGCTATGACCAAGCTTCGTCATCGTTCTCACCTTCCAATCCTGGCAATCCATTTCCAACAGTCCCTCCAGTATCACCAAAAGTTCCCGTGCCATCAAGGGTAGGCACATCTGTATCCACTGTTTCATGGACAGTTGTACCAACTGCGGATACCCCAGCACCAAGGGAGTGACCACCAATTGTTTCTGTCCTTGTTTCTGTCACAGGTCTGACAACTTTTGGCACAAACATAGAATTAGGAGATTCTGCAACAAACTCAACATGCTCAGCACCACCTGGGAGGTTGCTCTGCTGTGTGCAAAATACATGCTCAACAATATTGATGTTGTCAGGAATTTGTAATTCAGGGTTATTTTCTTCTGGCATTTCATTTAGGTCAATCATCTCCAACCTGTTTAAAATTTTCACCCAGAGAATTGAAGCAAGTTAGTTGGATGAGGCAAGCAAGTAACAAACTGTATGTAGGCAAGAAATTTACAACAATGTGGTTTCCTTGTTAACATAGTGTATTCACAGAAATTGCCTACAGTAGAAGATGTTTTAGTAGTGTACGGAATAATTAATGTTTTTTGTTTTTCTAAATGCTTACAAGAGGTAACAGGATTCATGTGTTTCAAGGACTGGTGAAGCAAGCTGCATAGAGAAGGATAAATTTTGAAAATGCTTCCAGCATTGGAAACTCATCAATTCAGTGACATCAAAAGTAGCTTATTTACTGTAGCAGAAAACACTAAATAGCAGCAGTTCAAGTAATGCTGGGTGACGTGGTCACTATGTGTAGTACTCTTTGTACGTATTTTGGTACTAGTAACATCAGAACCACCGTTCGCTCTGGAGCCCTTTTTCATGTTTATCTTCTAACGCATTGGAGCTCCTCATTTTTCATGAAATTTTTTCTGCCTTTTTCCTTGTATTTGTTCTATGTGGATCCTTCTTTTGCAGGAGCAATCTAAAATTTTTCCTAGGGAGGTCAACTTGGTAGGAAGCATTGGTAGCTACTTCTCCAAGGTAATGTTCGTTAAACTTTTTCACAATTAGTCATTGTTGTGTTCTTGTTGTATTTTTACAGTCAGGCAAGTTACACTCAGCCCCAACAATTCTTTGATAACTACCAGGCTGCAGCATTTTTCTATCCTTATTATATTAGTTTTTTTGTGAGACCATCACATTAGTTACTTATACATAATCATAATAGTTGCTTAGAAACCAGGGTTTTATTGTTGTTCACTAGCATATACAGTTGCTAAAAAACACAGTAATTGCATTGAGATCAACAATAATTTCCAACTCCAGATAAGTTGCTTACAATGACAACATTAATTGCTCAGAACAACCAGAATGGTTGCTTAGAATTGTTGTTGTTTTTACTACTATTCTTTTGCCAACACAACAGTTGCTCGAAATAACCACACTAATTGCTAAGAAAAAGTACATAAGTTGCTTTCAACATGTTGGCAAATCTTATCAGTTTTTGTTAACAAAAAAAGGAACAACAGAAGCTTCAGTACAACACATAAAAGAGAAGCATTCTGCACACATGAGTATGGAGTTGTAAGAAACTGAACAAAAAATTACAAATAGTCCAGGGGGTAAAATCCCTTGGTGCAATCTAAATTAGGTCATTCTACCAAATTTAGATGGAAGAGTTTGGCAAACCTGACCTCCCTGTGCGTTTGGTTTTGTCTTCTTTCTGTATTTCTTTGATTCTTATGAACTGACTTGTTCTTATGCCGCCATTGACAGGGAGATAAGCTTTCTAGATCTGTGAAGGGCCTGCCTTGCTGAGGAAGAAGATGGGGACGCAGGGGGGGTGGGGGTCGGGTTTGTTCTGCTCGGTGGAGAGGAATCACGTGAGGGGGGGACCGACCAGGGCGGGCGGAATCGCGGGGGAGAGGAGAGACGCGTGAGTTCGGGAGGGAGACCCAGGTTACCTTTTTTGACAGGGGGGACCAAAACTTGCCTTATATGGCCGGCTGCCAGGGAAAGCTAGGGAGCACCCGGCCGCTCCCTAGCCACGTCCATACGCAATGCTTCCGAAACAAGTTTTTTTTTTGTTGCGAAAAGTTTCTGAAACAAGTGAGCTAGCATGAAAATGCAATATCTGGGCCGGGGTATTGCTCATCCTAGACGGCCCGTTTAACACTTGATCTAGCCCACAATCTGCTTACCATCTCTCTCTCTTCTCTTCCTCTCCGAAATTCATCATTTCCCCGCCCAAACCCACCGCCCCTTTCCCTCCCGAAAAAACCCCAATTCCAATTCCCAACCTTCGCGAACCTTCTCGAAGCGCCAAGCGGAGCTGCCCGATGGCGGCCCTCCCAACGTCCTACCCTTCAGCCGTCGCCGTCGACGAAGAAGACGACGTAAGCGCGCCGCTCCCCCCTTCCTCCCCCTCTTCGCGTGTATGTGCTCACGCCCCCTTTCTCCAAACCCTAACCCCAGGGCTTCGATTGGGATGCGGCCGTGCGGGAGATCGACAGCGCCTGCGCCCTCGCCTCAGCCTCCACGAGCGGCGTGTCGACCTCAAACCCGCTTCCGCCGCCCCAGCCCTCGGCCGCCCCGTCGTCGGGCCTCGCACCCTCGGCCGCGGCGCCCTCCTTCCACGGCCCGTCCACGGGCGTCGCGCGGCAGTCGACGCTCGACCGCTTCGTCGACTCATTCACCAGGAGGCAGGCTGCGAAGGACAGGCCACTCCTTGCGCCGTCGGTTCCTGTGGAGGCAGCAGCGCCGCATGGTGGTGGCGGGGCGCACTTTGTGGTCCGTAGTGACGAGGGGTGCTCGCGGAAGGCGAGCGAGGAGAAGGTCGTGGAGGGGCCCCGCACTGCGGCTCTCGACCGCTTCGTCGACGCGTTCACCAGGAGGCAGGCCGCGAAGGAGAGGCCGGCCCCTGCACCGGCGGTTCCTGTGGCGGCAGCGGTGGACGAGGTCGCGGAGGGGTCCTGCACCGTGGCGCTCGACCACGAGGCCGTGCAGACGTGGATCTATCCAAGTTAGTGCTCAGATTTCTCACTGAATTTTTCACCACTGGCTTATGTTTCGATTTTGCATAGCCAATGTGCATGTCAGCGCTTTTTTGAATTAGATTCTGGACAATATGCTTATCAATGCACCTAAATTTTTCGTTTATATTCCTAAAAACGAAATCGTTTTGGTGACTGTTGAAAGACCATTAGGCTGTATTATCTAATACTTCCCCGTTCCAAATTAGTTGAAGTTCTAGTTTGTCCTAAGTCAAACTTCTTAAAGTGTCAAACTTCTTAAAGTTTGACCAAGTCTGTAGGAAAATATGCTAATATCTATCTACAACATAAAAAATATTTAGTATGAAAATATATTTCGTTAAGTATTTGATTCAACACAAGGAGGATTCCTGTGTGAATTGTATGAAATGAGATGAGTTGTTCCTAGAGTTCATAAGTGAAATACCTTTTGTCTTAAGGTCCAGCTAATCATTTTAACTCAAGAATCCTGTGCATTATGATTATGATATTCGGTGACAGCCCTAGACGCAGGCAAAATCTGAAGCAACACTGGTGTGGTAGTGGTTTTGAGATTGAGAGCCAGATATGCATAAATAAGTGTAGATAGATATATGTTACTCCCTCCGTCCCGTAATATAAGAGCGTTTTTGACACTAGTATAGTGTTAAAAACGCTCTTATATTATGGGACGGAGGGAGTAAAAAATAGAAAAGAAAGTGTATATAGATGTCAAAATCTCTTGGTTGTTTGATTCTGTTGCTTTGCTTATGACAGCTTAAAAATAAGGTGTCTACCTTTTATTTTTGTAATATAGTTCAGTTGCCTGATTCAGTTGCTTTATGCTGCTGGAACATAAAGGGCATACCTTTAATTTCCTCTCAAGAGCAACATTTTTTGTTGTTGTATGTCATAAATTCATAGCATTATTCTAGTATAACCGTTATTAGATATTCATTGTAAAAGGTGTGCTTGAATCGTGAATTGCTGATGTGCAGAATATTTACTTGTCCATCTAGACCTTTGGTTATTTATCCCTAGTCCTTATCGCACATTCTTGGACGTGTAGTAATATCCACCTTAGCTCCATGTGTGAACTCCTGTTAGATATAAAAATAGTGAAATAATTCCATTGAGTAAATCAGAAAATGGCCTTTGAAACCAGTGTTATAAAAATCAGCCTAGTTGCTGGGTGGATGCCTTAAGCTGCGATTTGGGCCTAACTGGTGAGCTGGGTACTGGGCTTCAGAGTTGTTTCCCAATAGGCATTAAGCAGTGAGATCAGCAGACCGCTGCTTGTTGAATTCCCACTGGCCAGAAGCAGTGAGCAATATGCCGTTGGAATCAAGGGGAAAGTAATAGCCACTGGTGGAAGGGTAGTTGGTGTCTGTTTCCACACATCCTTCCTGCTGAGGTGACAAAGGATATTGTTGAAGTGGAGAAGGAAGTGGGAAAGGAGGGGGAGGTGTCGCGGTGGAGGTGATCACTTCCTTGCGCGGATAGCTTATGGTACCCCATCCCCACAAACCAGCACGTCTGGCCACAGTTGGGCCTAACAGTTCGTCTCCAGTCTCCTCTTCCTTTTTCTCTTTCCTCTCTTCCAGTTGGCTGCTCTTCAAGGTCGTGTGTGCTCGGCTGCTGCTCTGGATGTTGGCTGCACTCAAGGCAGCAAGCTACCTTGTCCCTTCCCGAACATTGTCTGATAATCATCTCAAAGAATTCCATTTTATTTTTATAGCTCAGTTCTGCTATGAACATGTATGCTTTGTGATCAGTTATAATACGATCTTTGTGATATATTTGGCTTTTGTTCACATGTTGCAGCTAATGTAGAAGTCCGAGAGTACCAACGATATATTGTCCAAAAGGCTTTGTTTACAAATACACTAGTAGCCCTGCCAACTGGACTCGGCAAAACTTTTATCGCAGCCGTGGTGATGTATAACTATTTTAGATGGTTTCCTGAAGGTAATATTTTGGTACCTAACTGGACACTGCATCTCCTGTGTTGTATTTCGTGAACTTTTGCAGAAGGAACTTTCTGACAAATTGCTGTTACTGATACATTGAATAGCTCAGGTAAAATAGTATTCACAGCCCCTTCGCGTCCTCTTGTCACTCAGCAAATTGAGGCATGTCATAATACAGTGGGTATACCGCAGGTATTAAAGTTTATATTTTTTGATATTCATGCTTGCCTGGTGTCAGAGCAGATAAAGATTTGACACATTTTCTCTGCCAGTGCTGGAGATTAATGAGGTTTACCTGTTTGCAGAAGTGGGCAATTGATATGAAAGGGAATCTAAGCCCTTCAACGAGATCAAGCTTGTGGAAGTCTAAACGAGTGTTCTTTGTCACTCCACAGATTCTTGAGAATGATATACAATCTGGTGATTTTTCTCAATGTTTCTAGTATTGTATATTGGTCTTTTGTAAGTTTTTCCCCATACTTTGTCATTTGTTTATGCAGATTTTCGAATTTTAACCAAATATGGACCTCTGAAAGCAACCACATTTTTCTTTTGTATAACGAGACATAAAAAACACAGTTACTCCCTCCGTAAACTAATATAAGAGCGTTTAGAGCACTACTCTAGTGATCCAAACGCTCTTATATTAATTTACAGAGGGAGTACATTAGATTCTCCATCCAAATGGATTGAGGCACATAGTACACTAGTATTTTCTGTGTAATTATCATATACAAATGTCCACAGAGGGAAGCATCTCATCGCACATATACAGATAATTTTGTTGATTGCCCCTATTTTATGTTTGGACTGACTACCACAGTACTATATTACCTATAGTAGGGTTTTTAGGGATTTGTCAAGTTCATGTTTCATACTTTTTTTGTCCACACTGACTGCTCTGCCGTTATTGCTTCAGTTCTTCGCTGAGCTGACATTATGAAGTTCGCTTTTAACAGGTATATGCATGGTGAAACAACTTGTTTGCTTGGTGATAGATGAAGCTCATAGAGCTTCGGGAAATCATGCTTACTGTGTTGCTGTTCGCCAGGCATGTTTTTATCTCCAAACATTTCGCCATCTTATTTTGTTACCGTCATGCTTTCCTCCACCATCAAGCCCATTTGATCGATGATACCAGTTAACTAGTTTTTTTTTTGGACAGAAATATCAGTCAACTAGTTGTATGAGTGCTTTCTGCTTCTGCTTATTCAATTTTATTTTTTTGCTATGCTGACAGTTGGTGGCAGCTGGTGTGCCGCTAAGAATTTTAGCTTTGACTGCTACACCAGGATGTGAGTCCGTACATCACATATAAGTACTTGTTCAAAGATGAAGAAACTTTCTATTTCTTAAATCTTATCACGGGCTTTTCATTCAGCAAAACTGCCAAATATCCAAGCTGTCATCAACAATTTATGCATCTCAGAGTTGATTCATCGTGATGAAAGTGATCCTGAAGTCAAACGATATGTTAACACACGGACAGTTGAACTCATAAAGGTATGAACTTGGTAAATGGGCGGTATAGCGTTTTTGTGTTCCATGAAATTTACATGCTTCAATGCAGGTTCCTGTTGGCAGTGATACAGCTCAAGTCAATGCTATGATTTTGGATCTTATAAATACACATGTTGTTCAATTGCGTGCTGCTGGGGTGATTGATAATAGGGATGCTGCAAATGTATGTTTATGATTCTCTGTATACATCAGTTATCATGATTATGATTATTTACTGCCCAACACTCATTTATAATTTATTACTCCTATGCATTATTAATTTGTTACCTATTGTTGCCAGTGGAGCCCACATCAGTTGCTTATTTTAAGGACGAAATTTAACGAAGCACCTCCACCAAATATTCCTCTGGAAAAGAAAAAGGAAATTCATAAATCTTTTGCAGCTCTCGTGTCACTTTGTCATGTGAGTAAAATGCTTTGGAGCCATGGAATCAAGCCAGCACATGAGTCAATTAAAGCCAAGTTGAAAGAAGGGTATTGCCTACACACATTCCTGCTACATGATTTGAACTGTATGCAAAGAGTGATTCATAATTATGCTACTAACGAATTTCTTGAGCAATATTCTCTTGGGGATGGAAGAATCAATTATATGTAATAGTTCACATTTATAATTACTCTTGTTTATTGAAGGCACTCTTGGAATTTTGCTTCAAAGAATCAAACCTTTCGGGATGCAATGAATATGATGCAGAAGGTCTCATCTGAAGGTTTACCCAGTCCAAAGGTGCAGAAATTGGCAGCAGTGTTGGTCGATCACTTTCGTAAGCAACTCTTGATTTTTGTAATGGGGTGCATATTTTGTTGAGTTGATTTCGATGATCAGTAGATGAATAATGCAGACTGTCCATTATAAGAATGTTATCCATTCTCTAGTAGCCCAATCTATAATCTTATGCCTGTACTTCCTACGTCCAGGTTTATTTGCCCCCCTCGAAATTCAAGCCTAAATTTTGACCAGAATTTTACTAAAAAAATACTCCCTCCGTCCTAAAATAACTGTCTTAACTTTGTACTAACTTTAGTACAAAGTTGTACTAAGCTTGAGACACTTATTTTGGGATGGAGGGAATAAGACTTATACGCCAAAAAACGTATGTTTGATTCGTATTCCAAAGAAGTTTTCAGTGACATACTTTTGTGGCACTAACTCATAATTTTTTTAGTCAAATTTTGGGTAAAAGTTAGACTAAAATTCGAGGTGACTTATTAACCCGGACGGAGGAAGTACAAGCATTATGCCTATGGAAATGGTGCTGCTATATCTTATTGTAAGCTGTAAGAATGGCAACTCTTTGTAGCATAGGAGAGCTATTTTTGTGAAACTTGGCTTCTCAATTACTGCATGTTATCACTTGACAAACATGTGATAGCAAGTGTGTGACTTGTTTGCTTTGAGTCGGTGCATATGATTGTGTTGTATCACTACTCAGATGTGATGTACTCAAAGAATCTTCTGTTTTAATTGCCTTCAATAGATTACCTTCATTAACTAACCCATAGCAAATTTTACTAAGTTTCCTATGATAACTTTGGAACCGGTTATCCTATGCAGACAAAAATGATTCCAAGGACTCACGGGTGATTATCTTTTCAAATTTCCGGGAAAGTGTCAAGTAAGAACAATACCTCATGATGGTCCTTGTGGCTATTATTATGTAGCCCTCTGCAGATCCTTTGTTCTAGATTGAAAAATTTATCTGTGCACTCTTTTTTTGTGTGCGTGGTGTTATTGTGATTATTTGGTGTGTGCGTGTGCATGTGTGTATTGTGTTTTTTTAAAATACATTTGTCACCATTCTATTTTTCAGATATTTGGGAAAGTGCCATGTAAGAATCAAACCTCACAATACTTACTGTGCCTATTATGCAGAGTAGCATTTTACACAATAATTGTTCCGTGCACAGTTATTTGTTGTTCTTTTTTATGTTTTTTTTTCTGTCTGCTCACATGTGTGTGTTGTAACTAAATCCCACCAAGCTGATATTACAGTAAGCAAGAGGAACTGCAGTTTTTGTTGGATTTATTTGCTACTGTGTTTATTGGCTGGGTATCAGAAACAATTTCTGCACTGGACTTCTGATGTTTTATGATTGTTGATCCGATTATCACGTGGATTGAATGTGTCTTTGATTGCTTCCAAATGCAGTGAGATTCTCGGTTCATTAAGAGATAGGGGTGGCGGACTTTTCAGACCTGCACAGTTTATCGGTCAAAGCTCTACAGGTATGAGTGCATGACAGTGGGCTAAGTAGATATAGTTACTTTATATAATATAAAATGGTGCATTACACTGGATAGATGAATCCATATGGTGGATTTGCATTGTTTATCTTACCATTTTTGAGTTTTGCAGGTGACCGACTGAAGGGCCAGACACAGAAAATGCAACAAGCTATTTTACAGGTATCAGACAATGGCTGGTCATTCAAGATCGACCCACCCCCACCCTCCCACCCACCAAATAATTCATGCCATGGTTGCAGAAATTTCGAGCTGGGGAATACAATATTTTGGTGGCAACATCAATTGGTGAGGAAGGTCTAGATATTATGGAGGTGGATCTTGTGATTTGTTTCGATGCCAATGTCTCTCCATTAAGGATGATCCAACGAATGGGAAGGACTGGGCGGAAGCATGAAGGACGAGTTGATATCCTTTTCTGACGACTAAAATTACCATGTCCAGTAGTTGCATTTTGTAAGAATGTTTTTACCTTAACTGCACAAACTGGTTTTGGCTTGTGAAGGACCAGAGCTGCAAGGGTACACAAAGAAACAAGGAAGTGCTCGGACAATGAGGAACCTTTTGCGTAAAGGGAACGCCTTTGAATACCATTCTAGTCCCAGGATGGTAATTCTGTTCGATCTGTTTGTAGGTAAAACTGTTTCTTCACTCTAGAGGTACTAATTATGTTATCCCTTCTAACAGGTTCCACATGTCTATAGTCCAGAAGTTAAATATGTTAAATTGTCAATAGAGAAGTATGTCCATTGCTCAAAGAAAAGAAAAGTTGATGTGAGTGGCACACCACACATTTTGAACAAACTTTCAGAGGAAGATGGCCTATTGATTGCTCAGTACTTCAGTTCAAGCAAAGAAGATACTTGGAAGGCATCTCTTGTTGCGTTCCCTAGTTTCCAGGCTTCTCCATGTGATATCTATAGAGTGCCTCATTCCTATCGAACTACAGATATGCTAATCGATGCTATGCAACAACTTCAAGATGTTTCTTTCTCTAAAACTAAGGTACATCAAAGATTTGCAGAGATTTTTTCCTTATAAATTATAAATGAAATAGAAGTCCTAATATTGTTTCTGAATACTTATTCAGTGTGGAAGCACTTTACAAGGACCTGCTGATGTAGCAGCTTTTGAGGATCAGGCATTGGAAGGTCATCACTTTTCTTCTGGAGAAGTTTCATCGAGTAAAAGTGCTAGTGTGCCAAGTTCACTGGTCAACAAATATCCTCTCCACTCATTCTTCTGTGGGGAATATGTAGCTGTGGATGTTAGAGGCTACGTTTCAATCACTTTTGTACCTGCCTTACCGAGGATATCTGAGTTCCGTAAGGATACAAGGAATGTAAATTGGGAACATACAATCCAGAACAAGACCACTTCGAAATCGACAGCAGATACCAGCGGGCAAATAACTGATAGTGCTTATTCAAGTAAATTGATCTATGCCGGCAACACATTAAATTCAGCTCCTCATTTCCCTGAATATTTGGGGCAATGTAACCAAGCTGATGGCACACACGTACTTTCCCCCAGTACTCCATCTAAAACGGTTACAAGTCCAATAGAAAAATGGGACACACCATGCAATGCTAAACTAGCAAGCCCAGTTTTGTCAGGTCAGGAAGACATGGAACTTAGTCCTAGGTTAACACATTATATTGAAGAAGGAATTGTTCCTGAGTCTCCAGTCCTTGAAGTAAGCCATGAACAATTAGAAATAGACAGTGCTGCTGATCTTGGTTTTGTTGCAAAGGTTAGTTCTTCAAAGTCACACATTCAGGGAGCTCAACGCGATCGGCCAGAATGTAGTGATGGGCCACTAAGTTTTGTGAGAGAAGGCCAATTTCCTGTTGGTGTCACGGGACATCATGGTTCATCAAGAGAGAATATCCTAGTTCAGACTCAAGCAGAAACAGAAGAGCCAATGTGTTCTTCAAAGGCAAAAATCTACTGCAGTCCTGCTGCTCGTACCCCCACAGCAAATCTACTGTGTGATAGTATGTCTGATGACTGGCAGCCTAAGTCTGTAGGGAATACATCAGGATCAGTACAGCAATTACCGAAGTACAGAAGACTCCGCAAATGCGGTGACAAGATCAAACAAGTATCCTCATTGTCTTTGAAGGAAAGATATAATGGATCTGTAGGAGGACAATGTGATCAGATGGAGCATGATGTTGGTGAGTTGAGCCTCTTTCCTTTGTAACTATGTCTTTAATCTTGTGCCAACTCAATCATTTATCAGTACATACTTACCTCTTGTTCACAGCTCCCAAATCTTAACAAAAAAATCGTACCTTGATGTACTTTTGCATTTATTCTTAATCTAGGAAACAGAAGGAAGACCAAGAGGCGTATGGATATATATATTGACGAGGAAGTCGAGTAAGATCACTGGAACCTTTCGTGGAATGTTCTGATGCCGCCAAATAAACTAATGCTAAATCTATTTGCTAATAATTGCTTGTCAATGTACTCCCTCTGTCCCATAATATAAGACGTTTTTTGACACTAGTGTAGTGTCAAAAAACGTCTTATATTATGGGACGGAGGGAGTATATCGGTTTCTTGGTTTACTGTAATAGTATGCATATTGTTTTTTATATTATAACTTCCTTACATTATTGCTTTAGAGTGTCTGAAGATGCTGATATTTCACCGGATGAGGATGATGATCGGAGCGAAGATAAATATGAAGATAGCTTTATTGACGATCAGACAACTCCAACTGGCCAATTCACTCAGAGTGAACAAGGTGGTGAAAACAGTAACACTAACGACATGATGGCTTTCTACAGGTATTAAAAGATGATCAGACTACTCTTTGCAATGGTGTATAATGTTTCTTGCTTAAATTATTTGTTTTGAGACCATTGTGTTCCTGTCAATCTTTCTGCCACCAACAAGCACAACTGAACATTTGTGATTACAGTTCAACTCACTATGTTGTTTAATGGCTGAAAATGAACATCACAGTTGTAATTTACAGTATTTTTGTAGAACTGTGAGTGGCTATGCAATTAGATATGTGCATCAGATTAGCTTGGTAAAGGTACTTACATAATTTAGATACCTAGAACACTATGTGCACACAATCTACATTCAGGTTTGTACACGGGATATATCATGCAAATCTGAAAACTATTCCGACTCAATAATTCTTCACTGTAAGAAGCTTGTTCGCCATCAATCATGTTGAAAACTGAGAGCCAGATATATTGGCATAAAATACAACTGCCTTCATATTTTTGTTCTTGTGAAAAAGTTGCATATGCAACTGTAGAATTCATATTCCATTTGATGTTCTTGCAGACGATCACTACTTAGTCAGTCAACGGTAGTCCTGCCCTCGAGATACCAAGATGTCTCTGATAATTCTGTTTCCAGAGCTGGAAGTGCAAGCTGTTCATCAGGGAACTTGCACAATCCCATCGAGACTCCACAAGGAATTCCTCAAATATATGGTACCACTGACCCAAGTCCTATAGGTCACCAGCAAATGTCCCTGGAGAGAGTCAGTTTGATAAAGGAACAGGGTGAAGCAAGTGTGGTCAATTGCGAATCAACCACCAAACCAGATAGCAGAAAGAGAAAACTAAGCTTCGAGCAAGCTGCCTCAATCCCTGTCATAAACCTTGAACCGGAACCGGCACCACCTTCCTCAAATGTTGCTAGTGAAGTCGGTAATGACATATACTGGGATGATGCTTTCTTTGAGAACCTTGACTTTGATGCAATTGAAGCACAAGCGACTGAGCAACTTAGACTCCAGAAAGCACAATCAGCACAAAAACCAACGGAAACTAAGCGAGCATCTGATGTCAGCTTCACGCCTCCATCGTTTGATCTTGGGATCTGATAGCCCATGTTGGTGAATAGCCATCCAAAATATGTTTATGTGCTGTCTGCCATGCCACCTTATTCTCTGGGGTCATGGTTCAGAACTGTGCGATGGCAATGTCCTTTGCCTATCAGTCTGTTACCACTGACCATTTTTCGCCGAAGGATTGAACCTTTGCAGTACATGACAGGGGGGAAATATCTGGTGCACCGGAGCTTGTAGTGCTACTGGTGCACCGAACTCTCATTGTGCTTTTAAAATGTTAAAAAAAATCTGAAAAAAAGTTAGCACACTCACACAACATCAATGTAGGTTGTCATAAAATTTGAAGTCAAAATTCAAAACATAACCTGAAAAACAAAAAAGAAAAATTTAATATTGAATAGTACATAACATAACTTGGGCTTTAGATTTGGCCCATTATAACACTGATGTTAAATTTGTCATTTTTGTATCTCAAAAAATATTTCAAATTTTTATATGAAATTTTGTGACATCATACATTGATGGTGCGTTAACGTGCTAGATTTTTTTCAGATTTTTTAAAACATTCTATGGCATCCGGTGCACCGGTAGCACCACAAGTGCGGGTGCACTGGATACATTCCCACAGGACAGGCCAGCTTCAAGGTATCCAGATGGACCCTGGCGTGCTGCTGGCAAGACTGCTTTGTGAGGTATGTATCGGTATAGCCCAAAATACCAGAAGGTGTCGAGAAATGGGTGGCAGCTATTTACCCTTTCGTACATAATTATACGCCTTGTATAGCAGCAGCCCCTATCTGTAAATAGTGTCTGATATAATACAAAGCACTAGTTGGAAATTAGCAGTTTTTTGAACGCTTAATCACGCAATAAAGGTTAGCTTGTGCCAGGGGCGGAGCCAGCAAATTTAGTCATTGGGTTCACTCATTGACTCGGTGTAAGAATTTTGTACGAATTAATTAAGTGTGAAGGCAAATTTTACACCGCCTTGTAACGAAAGTATATAACTCAAAAAGGGTATAACGAACAGAAATGTGATATTACTTATCATGTATTCTGTTATATTAAAACTAAAGAGGGGAGAACATACCAATTGGGTGAAATTGTAAAATCACTTGCTTACATATTATAGATGGAGTAGTACCAAAATAACTTCATAGCTCGAAGTGTAACTTCTCATCTTCGTGAAAATATTGAAAAGAGTGAGAAGTTTTTAAAAAAAAAAATACCTTCAAGGGAAAGAAGCATGTAAAGTCACTTTTGATTTTCATCATATTAAAAAGATCAAACATTGCGTCATTAAACCATGCTGGACTAAATCCTCGTGAAGCATCTCCAATGGCCCTACATGGATAATCAAAATTAGACGGTGGTCTGTAAGTTCTTGGGGCTAAATATCTTCGCCTAATGGCATCTAACTTCTTAGGAATTTTGTGTGCTATGAAATTCTCCCGATTAGCTAGATAAAGGCACCTCGTTTGAATTAATTTCTCCTTAAATAGAAGGCTTTGGAAGACTACTTGCAGCCGCGGCATTTGATGGACATAATTATTTGAATCTGGTGGTCTATTTTCTCTTTAAAAATATCGTTCCGTAGCCTATATTAGTCAAAGTATAAGAAATAAGCAATTGCCAAGGCAAAAATATTGTTGTACTAATATACTCGGCGATAGGACATGCACAAGAGAAATGAGACGTGGCGACGAATTTGCCCTAAAATTGTCGGCCTGCCGCTAGCGTCGGGAAGCGAAGAACCATCGAGAAAGAGAGAGGCGTGCGGCTGCTTTTTATAGATTGTTTAGATTTGCTTTTAAGAAAATGCTTATTAGATTTTTTTTGTGCTGCTTTTTCTAGATTTTTTTAGGGGTTGCTGCTTTTTTTAGATTTTTTTTTGAGACAACTGTTTTTTTTTAGATGATGAAGGCTGGGAAGCCGGCAGCGTACACCTGCGAGAGTATCGAGGAACGAACAGGCCTGGTCATTGAGACCTTTTACGTGTAGTTCTTTTGGGCTTTTATTGGCCTATTCACGATCTCACTTGATGGGTTCAGCATTGTTTTTGTATTGGGTTCATACGAAGCAAAGGCTGTATACGTGTACGTGGATGGAAAAAGTCATTGGGTTCAGTTGAACCCAACGGCAACACGCTGGCTCCGCCCCTGGCTTGTGCTGTACCAAGTGATCTGCATGGATGGAAATTAGGTTGCAAGGCCGTACCAGCACACTGCCCATTTGGTGAGTTGATAGATAGTGTGAGTGGCTGCTCCATTGGTGCCCATTTGCTTTCTCCAAGCAAGGAAATTATTCCAAACCTGTCAATTCATTTGGTCAGTAGACAGTGTGCTCACCTCAGTATGACAGTGTGAACTCGGAGATTCCTGGTGCAGGTATTAATTCTGGGCTCGCATTCTCTGGAATATCTCGCTCTCAAGAGAAAGATGTAGCATAAATTAGTGCAATATATGCACATTGCAATCATTCTTTTTTCTACTCATTGCGTGTAATGTGATCTGATGGTCACCTGGGCATTAAGTGAACTTATAATCTCCGAGAAAAACTGCAAAACTGCGCACAAAATGGGACATCTTTTTAATTTCTCTTTAGCTATCTTTTGTGTAGTACTTTGACTGGTTTTTGAATTATATCATACTACCTTGTTAAAAAGAGAGTTTCAGACATGCGGATATAGTTATTATGCAAGCAGATAGTTATTATGAAGAAATCACAAGATAAAATAACAATATTTTCACAAGTCATTTAGCAAATTTTACATATGTTGGCAGTTTTGACATGCGATCAACATTTGTGTACATATAGACCAATTAAAGCTATTCAAGTCATTGCATCATCAAGATGATTGCAATATCCATCATTGCATTTGTCAGGGCATCCCGCCGTTTAAAAAACACTCACTTATAATGAAGTAATAAAGTAACAAAAGAATACTCCTTCAATCAACAATTAGTCCCCAGCACATACGTAGGCACTAAGAAACACTGGAGATGCGAGAATAACTAACATATACTCGCATATATGAATGTGTAATAATAGAGTTTTCTGGTGATGCAGTATGAACACAAAGATTCTCGGGCACAACACACAGCAAGTGAAGAAAAAGAAGTTTCTTGATGGCGTACTCTGGAGAAAGTTCTTCCCAACCCCAATGTATCGATATTACGTAAATGCAACGTAGTGGCTGCAAGCAACAGACACCGCCGGATATCTTTGTAGTTCGCTTTTTATTTTTATTTTTGAGGTTTGAACAGATCAATGTGCATGCGTTTTCATGTCATAAGGCTAGTAGAGTAAAAATATTTCCTGCAACTTTATTACAGGGCACTTGGGCTCCGTGACATTGGACAAATGGCCATGCTTAGTGAGTAATTACAGTTCCGTGGAAAAATTAAGCCTTGAGATAAGATGAAATCTTAGGGCATCTCCAAGGCTAGCCTCGGAGAGGACGGCCCCATTTGTCCATGAACGTGTCTGCAGACACACTCTCTTTGTTGTACTTTCTATTCTATGTATTAAAATATATGACATTTTTTACATTGTTATAGTCTAAAAATACGTCCTATATTAAATTACCATCTAATTGCATCCTCCATTTTCTCTTCAAAATCCACCCATGCTCGCCTATTTCAGTCTAGACCAGGCAGGAAGGGAAGGGTTCTGACGGAAAACTGGGCGGGCGAGGAAGGCGTCCAACGAAAAAAAGTTTTTTTTTTTCAAAGAATGGGGTCGGACTGTCGAGCTGATGTGACAGACAGTTCGGCCTCACCTATTCCTTCCCATGATCTGAGGTTGGATTGAGGGATTTCAGACTATCTGGACTAGAATGGAAGAGCCCGTTGGAAGGCAAAAACTGTTCGGACTGCCCGACGGACAAATTGTTGGGGGAGGGAGGGAGGTAAGGGGGAATGGACAGGAAGGGGATCGGATCAGATGGGAAACCGTAAGGACGAGGAAGGTGACCAATAGAAAAAAAGGAAAACAAAGAATGTGGCGTCACAGAAAATTCTGACTCACCTATTCCTTCCCATGATTTGAGGTTGGACGGAAGGATTCCAGACTGTTGATAGAGCTTGTTGGAAGGCAAAAACAGCCCGGACAAAATGGGAGCGGAATGGGGGAATCAGTTGCAGGTGCCCTTAGTTTACATATCATTCATTCCAACTTCACCCTTCTATATATCAACAGAACAATTTTCTTGGCACATGCAGATTTAGGAACATCACTAGCTAGTAATTAATCAAGGTGATGCATGCACATACACAAATTAGGTACAAATGAGGTCATCTAGTACCAAGGTTGCCAAAGGGATGATGCCTACAATCTTTGGTCCAACCTACTCTACAATAATCCTGATAGTGGTATCAGTAGTAATGTACTATATGTACGCGTTGGTACCGAAACTTGTCTACCAGCAACAGTCCGCAAGTTAGTGTAGGTGCCAAATAAGATGAGGTAAGGACGTGAGGTGAGGTAGGTAGGCATGCCTTCTAGAAGCCAACAAACCAACAGGACCAGACTAAGAAAAGTGGCAGAGAGAAAAACAAAGGCATCACAAGTTCAATTTGGTAGACTGGATAGTGTGCACTATTAGCCTATTAGGTGAGCCATCGGTGTTAGGCTCCAGGCAATTTGTCCTATAATGTCACATGAAAACTACTCTTCGCGTGTCCATTTCAATTGGAATTGTTGTCATGTGTGTATATATTATATCAACATATGCATGGAACATCTCCCGACGTACGTATGTACATGCGGTTCCATGTGATCTGTATAAGGGCATCTCCAACGGCAAGTCGCAATTTTTTTTTCCGCATCCGTCCGCTGACATCAGTCCACGGACACGGATGCGGGAGGACGACATCTAACCGTAACCGCATACATTTCGACAATGACTCAAACCAACTAAACGAAATTCGTGCAAATACGACCGAATTTCATGCAGACACGAAGAACTTCGTGCAAACACGACGGATTTCATATAAACACGACGGATTTCATTATATTTAGACCAGTTTGGCTCTAGAGGTATAATTAATACATAATCTAAATTGTCGCCGGCGTCTGTTCCCCGTGTCCGGCCATGAACCCCGAGAACTAAAGTTTCGTCTTCTCCACCTCCGCCTCGGTGCTCTCCAACTCCGCCTTCGTAACCTCCTCCTCCGAAGACCCGACAAGCGCAGATGTCCACCTCCACGTCGCTGCCAAGCGATTAATCGACCGACATTGTTCAGCCCACCAAACTTGACATCGACGGGAGGGGAGAAACAGTGGCCTTCCTGGGACCTGAGAGGTGGTAGCCTCCAGTGCACTACTCTTTGTCGTTGTCGGCGGCGCCCGCGGACGCGCCGGCTTCGTTGGACGCGGCCTCGGTGTTGTCCTCCTCCTCCTCGTCGGTGTCGCCAAACAGTGGCACGCCCTCCTCCTCGTAGTCGTCCTTGGCCGCGGCCGCCACTTCTGCCACCCGCTGCCTGTACCGCCAGTGGGCGAGACGAATCTCGGGTGTGGAGCGGTAGGACTCCAGGAGCGTCTCCTGCTCCACCAGGTCCGCGTCGGGCACGACCGCCGTGCCAGCGACAAGCTGCTCCTCCGCCTGCAGGTGATCTTGGAGGAGGTGGTGATTGTAGGCGACGTCGGCCTGTGCCTCCCGGATCCGCTCCTCCCGCACTATGTCCATGTAATGGGCACGAGCCTCGCCGATGGTCACGGTGCGGTGCACCGGCGAGGGAGGCACGATAGAGGAGGAGGGTGGCGCGACGAAGGAGGAAGAGGAGGGTAGCGCCGAGTCGTCGTCGGCCGCGTCCTCCATTGGGACATCGACGTCATCGACCGGGCATGAATGCGGGAGGGAGGATGGGTTTTTGGTGGGCCAGGACGGTCAGAATCGTGCAAAGTAGCGGTCCGGACTCCCGCAAACCTCCCCCACATTTATGTTCGCTTTGCGGGATAAATCACATCCGGACCGCTCCGCTGACCGATACAGGACCGCGTTGGATGGCCTTCGCGGTCCAGACCGCACGATCCGTACGGTTGCGGGAGGTTTGTGGGTCTGCCTTGAAGATGCCCTAAGTACATGTGGTGAATGGCTGTCCGACGAAATGATACGCGGAGGGATACATGTACATGTAGACACCTCGCCTTGAGACGATGTCATTTTGTGCATGTAGATTCTCGGTTTCTTTTGCACATGTGATTATCAACTCTATGTCAACCCAACCTCAAACGTTACTTGACTACACTTGAATCAGCGAGTGTGTAAAACATTATAATTTTTGGTAGTTTCATTTGTATATGGGCATCGATGACAACAATTAATGACAAATTTCTCTTGTTAGAATAAATCCGAGGCGCACAATCGATCATCCGAGGACCAAGCAATCACACTAGCACGACACCGAGATTTGTTAACGAGGTTCACCGATATGGCTACATCTCCGGGGCTTGACTACGGGAGCTCCTCCCCGTGACACCGTCACAATACCGCACCCTGGCGGTCCTTGGCGCCGGCACACGTTGCCGGCCCCCCTGCGTGCCTGTGCTATTATGTTGGCCTAGGTTACATCGTGTGTCTACCCCTGCTATATATGAGAGGCCTAGGATACAAGTGTCCTATTAGGACACGACTTCATATCCTGTCTAAACACAATACTACTCAGAGTCCAACTGTAACCTACCTTGTACACAATATTCGACACAACTCTAACAAACTCCACCTTGGCGAATATTCTCCACCACCTTGAATTTGTCCATGCGTCAAACTTCCATGTACATTGGATTTGAGCTTATCCATGAGCACCGCGGCTACTTCACGACTCCATGTGACTCCACCTGCAACTTGTAGTTCCTTCTTTTCTTGACCACAGTCAACGCTCGAGCAAAATTAAGTTCCACGTTACTCTAGTTTGCGCTCCTGACTTCCAGAGTATCCAACACCATCACACACCGATCGCTGACCTGCGTGAAAGTGAACAACTCACATATTGGGTGTCACACATAAGATTACCTGAACTCAACATCACTGCTCTTCCTTGACCGCCTGTCTGAAACTTGAAGGAATTTCACCATTGCTTGTAGTCACCCCGAGTCAAATTCGCAGTTGTCTCACCACATGTATGACCACCAGAGCCCTGGCCCGTCTCCATGTCCCGTGCATACCACACGCCTCGCCGCTATTACTGCGTCGAGCCTTCGCTGTCCCGGTCGAGTCTCAAGGGTCGCGAACCCACACCACTCAACTCCCACTGCAGAGTACCACCGATCATCACCGACCGATGACGAGTTTCACGCTTCCATCAGACCACTGGGCTCCAGTCCGAACTACGTGTCTCTCGCTTTTCCCGCTGAATAGGCTGCGATCTCCGGATCCTTACACCGTAGCCCTCAATCCATCTTCACCTTCAACATGACTCTATGGTAGATGATCAGTCCACCCCCGCGCCCCGTCGACTTCAAGCTCTCATGTGCACCGTCTTGAATCAACCCCGTGCCATAGTCTTGTCGAAGCCACACAAGCCCTCCGGTCTGTGCCGCGTGTTTCCACGCCCCAAAAGTCGGTCACCATCAGCATCACGCTCCTATGTCGTTGTCGCCGATCCCACCATCGTCTTCTGTATCTCAACTCGCGTGCGCCGCTTAACGCTCGCCGGATCGATTTACCTGATCGACCCCCGCACGTCCTGCCAGTCGCCGCCGTATGTGTTGCTGCAAGTTCCGTCGTCTCTTCTCTGATTTGCCTTCTTCGATCATACCGAGAACCACGCCGCAGCCGGCTGCATCCCAGACTCGATCCTTCCTCTATATCAGCGATCTGCAACCTTCGAATAACCTAGCTCATGATACCACTTGTTAGAATAAATCTGAGGCGCACAGTCGATCATCCGAGGACCAAGCAATCACACGAGCACGACACCGAGATTTGTTAACGAGGTTCACCGATATGGCTACATCCCCGGGGCTTGACTACGGGCGCTCCTCCCCGTGACACCGTCACAATACCGCACCCTGGCCGCCCTGGGCGCCGACACACATTGCCGGTTCCCCCTGCATGCATGTGCTATTATGTTGGCATATGTTACATCATGTGTCTACCCCCGCTATATATGAGAGGCCTAGGATACAAGTGTCCTATTAGGACACGACTTCATATCCTGTCTAAACACAATACTACTCAGAGTCCAACTGTAGCCTACCTTGTACACAATATTCGACACAACTCTAACACCTTTGGCGACATGAAGCTGAGCTCACGGGGAGCGCTTGCAAGGTAAATTGGCAGAAGGTCTGTTCACCGTTGGAGCTTGGGGGATTGGGCATCCCCAACCTGGACAAGTTCAGCAGAGCTTTACGCCTGCGCTGGCTATGGCTGGCGTGGAACAGCCCCGACAGGCCTTGGGTGGGCACGGACCCTCCCTGCGACAGCTCCGACCGCCGGCTATTCGAGGACTGTACTAAGGTGGTGGTTGATGGCAAGCTGGCTAGCTTCTGGCAATCAAATTGGATAGGTGAAATACCCCTGTACAGGCGCTTCCCCGCGCTCTTCAGCCATGCAAGGAGGAAGAACAGAACGGTGGCCGACGCGCTGCACAATGATCGCTGGGTTCATGATCTTAGCCATGGAGCCCCCTTGGAGCTGGTGGTGGACTTTCTTAGGCTATGGCGTATGATCCACGCGGCTACTACAACGCTGCTGTCGGCTATACCCGACTCAATCCGATGGACGACAGACAACTCAGGGAAATACTCCACCGCGTCGGCATACAAGGCACAGTTCGACATGGCAAGCAGACCAGGATATATTGTAGGATCCAAAGTATGTCTAGAGGGGGGGGGTGATTAGACTACTTGACCAAATAAAAGTCTATCCTTTTATCAATTTTAGTTGTGGGCAGATTTTAGCAATTTGCACAAGTCAAGTTCACCCTACACATGCATGTCTAAGAGTATAGCAGCGGAAAGTAAAGACAAACACATGTAAGTAAAGGAGGGAGAGGAGATCAAACGCAATTGGAGACACGAAGATTTTTTCCATGGTTCCGATAGGTGGCGCTATCGTACATCCACGTTTATGAAGACTTCAACCCACGGAGGGTAACGGTCGTGAGAGTCCACGGAGGGCTCTACCCATGAAGGGTCCACGAAGTAGCAACCTTGTCTATTCCATCTGGCCTACGTCCACGGAGGACTAGCCTTACTCGGGGTAGATCTTCACGAAGTAGGCGATCTCCTTGCCCTTACAAACTCCTTGGTTCAACTCCACAATCACGAAGAAGGAGGCTCTCAAGTAATACCTAACCAATCTAGGAGGCACCACCCTCCAAAAGGTAATAGATGTGGTATTATGATGAACTCCTTGCTCTTGTGCTTCAAAAGATAGTCTCCTCAACACTCAATCACTCTCTCATAGATTTGTCTTGGGTAGAAGAGGTTGATTGGATGAAAAGCAACTTGGGGAGGCTAGAAATCAAGATCCATATGGTTGGAGTGGATGATCTTGACCTCAACACAAGGGAAGGTGGTTCTCTCTCAGAAAATTGGATATGACAAGTGTGGAATGGTTCTGAGAGCTTCTCTTTCGAGTGATAGGTGGCGGAGGGGTATATATAGGCATCTCCAAAAATCCAACCGTTACAACATTATTACCCAACTCGGTGGAACCGAAGCAAAAACTTGGTTGCACCGGCTAGTGCAAAATGTGGTACCTTTGGCGTTTTCGGTGAGACCGATATATAAATCTCGGTGGTACCGACAATGGGGGTAACGGCTAACCAGAGACTTGGCCATCAACTCGGTGAGACCGATTTGCAGAACTCGGTGGGACCGATTTTGAAAATCAACCTAACAGAGAGTTGGTCACGACTTCGGTGAGACCGAAAGTGAAAACTTGGTTACACCGAGATGCTAGGGTTTGGCAGGGTTCTGTCTGAGTTGAAAATCGGTAGGGCCCAGTGGAAATAGTTGGTGGCACCGATTTTGCAATTTTGGCTTTGGACAGAAGATTTTGTGTGGAAAATGAGTGAGTATTTTTGGTGGCTAATCTCTAAGCACTTGAGCAACCAGATCATCATATTTCCTCACCCCCTTTTAATAGTATTGGCTTTCCTATGGACTCAAAGTGATTTCTCGCAAAATATAAAATGCAGAGTCTTGTAGCTTGAATCTTGGCCAATCCTATTGCTTCTTCTTCTCTTCATCTCCTTGGGGATTCACCACACACATCAATTTGCCAATCCATCATTGAACTTTTTCCTGAGAAATACTTAGTGGAAACATTAGGCCAATGAAATATATGTTGTTATTAATTACCAAAACCACCTAGGGAGAAGTTGCGCTTTCATATATGCAGCTGTTCTGGAAGGCTTGGGCGCCGGGGAAGTTGAAGATGTTCTCCTGGCTCCTACACCAAAACCGCCTATGGTGCAACGATAGGTTGCAACGAAGGGGCTGGCTGAATAATTATTTCTGCGGTCCGTGCATGAGAAGCCTAGAATCGTTGATGCATCTCTTCTGGGAATGAGCTTTCTCGCGAGAAGTCTAGAGCGAGGCGAGCAGCTGGTCTGGCTGCTCTGCACTAAGGCCGATTCGTTGGGCTCACTGTCATAATACTACAGCGGCGGTGAAGACAATCATTCAAGAAACGGCGAAGGAGGCGTGGCGAGGGGTCAAGTCGTTGATCATGCTAATCACCTGGGAGATCTGGCAAGCACGCAACGAAGCAATTTTCAGAAGCACCTCTCCCTCAAAAACACAGATAATCAGCGCCCCCCGAAGAAATTTCGAGCAATGGCGACTAGCGGAAGCAAAACACCTCCAGAGCCCCTTCGGGGATATTCAGGAAATTGTAACCTAGCGCAATTGCCGCGATCTTATAGCGTGGCGGTTCGTTTTTCCATTTGTTTTCAACCACCCGATACTTGATCAAATTGTTTCCCGCTCTCTTCAACCTAAATCAATGAAAAGCCAGCGGCCTAGCTGAGTCTTTAAAAAAATGACAACAATTAATAACAATATGACAAAACAAAATGGTAAAACACCCATGTACTCCCTTCGTCCCAAAATAAGTAACTCAATTTTATACTAACTTTAGAGTCTCAAAATAAGTGACTCAACTTAGTATAAAGTTGAGTCATTTATTTTGGGACAGAGGGAGTAGTTAATATAGTTGTTGACGCAAAAAAATGGCACGATCACAAAGAATGTCTTGAACCCATAGGAAGATGCGGCCAATTTACAGTTTGGAGTTCACCACTGGATAAACTCTTTCGAGGAAATGGGAATATTATAAAGATGATGCAAAACAGAGCTCGGACGAGAAAGCTATGGCAAATTCAAAGAGGCATGTGTTTAACACCATGTTTTAGATTGCCTAGAATCATCATCAAGATGGCTTCAAATGAAAAAGTGCTCAACATGAAATTCTTGGTATCGTCCACACAAACAATTTTTCGTTTTGGATCATTTTAATCCGATGTCATATGCAACCTTTGGTGCGAAAAGCAGTGGAGTTTGAAGATGACCAGACTGTGTCACAAAATTCGGACAGGACTCGAAAAGAGGCCACACATTCCGAGCCATTGTCCGACTAATTATTGGGTGACAACAAAAGGTTTAAAATCCGTCACATCCCAAAATTTTGAAATTAGGATGTGAAAATAACATTCATATGCATAACATGACTTCATGGCATTCTGCAGATTTTTGGAATTAATTTGGCTATTTCAGAAATTCTAATTAATCTGGGATTTATTTAATAGCCATTTTAAGTACATTTTCATAAAATGATTTTTAAAAGTTACAATAGGACCGGAATATTTTCCCTATGATTCATATGAGCCCTATTATTTGTTTGAATTTTTGGGAGTTCAAAAGATTTGAACCGAAATTAATTTGGGAAAATTTAAAGTCAGTTCAAATATATAGAAAAAGAAAACAAATAAAACATAAATAAAAATAGGAAATAAAAACAACTAGGCCAGACAAGTCGGACTAGCCAACCCCCATAACCCGAGTGCTGCTATGTATTTTTGGAAACAAAGTAGAAAAAAATCGTCCTATGTATAAAACTGCCAATACCACTATGAAGATGCATATGAGATCAGACCGGATCTTTACCAACAAGAGTGCGACGAAAGATGCGTTGATGTAGACCGTTGATGCATATTCCTGCAACTAGAATTTACAACCTTCCAACCATGAGAATTTCTCCCTAGAACAAAGATCGAAAGAACGATCTCTCTACCGGTATCCACACGTACAATCAATGATCCAACAGGGCTTCGCCGTCTAGAATGAAAGCACTGCCGGAGCAGCCTTGTGGCATTGCGGTGGAGTTGCGAGAGAGATAGATAGATGACAGAGAGATAGATAGATAGATAGATAGATAGATAGAGAGAGAGAGAGATGTAAGGGCGTAGCGATGGGTACACGAGGATTCGTTTGGATGCTACCCCTCCCCTCTATTTATAATAGCCAGCGGGATCACCGACTTGAAGAGGGGAGGTCCACATCTTGGGCCAGCAGCCCTCAACCATAGCCGCCACTTTGTGGCTTGTCCCCCAAGCCAGGGGCACACTACCTAATGGGCCTGGTTGCCCAACTTGGGCTGCCTCACTTGTCCCATGCCAAGTGGCAACCCCATGGTGACCTCTAGAATCTTTCACGAGGTTCCAATAAATTCATGAATGTTCCACGGTCTTCAGAGGGTTACTAGGATTACCCGATTTTTTCCGGTCCTCTGGTTTTTCTTGGTTTCCTCCAAAACCTTTATGGTTCTCTCTCTAAAACACTTTATTTTCTCCTAAAACTTTCTCATAAGGTCCTACTATTTCTAGTACTCTACAAATCATTAACCCTTAAGCGTATGACCCCGTTGGTTCGGTAAAGTGAAGACATGACCCGAAACCATTCCGATCAATGATCAATAGCGCTTTGTGGGCATCTATATTGATCCCTACACTTTCATGAATTATTATCGAGTGAACTTGTTGTTCCCGTACCCAATTCCCTTTGCATCACAATATAAATAAAACCCTAGGGGATACTTTTGGTATCCTTGTGAAGCAATAACCTGATCACTATACCAAGTTACCCTCATTACATGTTTTGCTCTTTTCTTGTTTCTGTATTCGGGCATCCTCATGATCACATCACACTGTTTTGCCAGACGAAGTTGAATACCGTAATACCGAGAGGGCCCAAAGAATATCTCTCCATAGTTGGAGGAGCAAATCCCAATCTCAAACTATGAAGTCCCTTGACATACTTTTCCGATGTACCAGAGAGTTATCACTATATCACCCTGTAATGGGTAACGTTTGACGAACCCCAAAGTACACCGTCCAACATGAAGGTACTCGATACTCTCATGGTCTTAGTGAGTATACATTAATGATGGGTTTACATCCCAGGGGTGGCTTACGAAAGGGATCCCGACCTCGTCAGTGCATGGGGTCCGATAGGCCCAAGATTAGAAGAAGGCCTCATAAGGCGGAATCGGTCTTCATGTCCTCCAAGGCGAGAGGGCGGCAGAACCATAGGTCACATCTACCCCCATGTAAACCCTAGACCTCCACTGCCTATATAAAGGGAGGTCTAGGGCTCTCATTTCGATCAAATCACAGATCCAACTCTCGATAACAATCCTGTACTCCATTGTAATCCTCTACACGAGGTATCCCCTCAATATGAATAACAAGAAGAAGTAGAATGTAGGGTATTACTCTTCGGAGGCCCTAACCTGGGTAAATTGTGTGTGCAAAGAACCAAAAGAAGCCGGCGAATTCTCACCAGGCCAAACCTTCACATCCGTCTCTTTCGAGCTGGTCGTCGATGACTCGGGGCGACTCATCGACCTCTCGCCCTCATACCTCATTAATCGCCTCTACTATGAACAAGGGAAGGCCGTAGGGGTTTACCCCGACCCTAGCTACCTCACGCGGGAACGCGAGCGGAACGCCATGTGGGCTCCGCAAGACCGGTGGCCCGCTCACGATACCTCTGTGAATATGATATTCACAACAGCGGACACACGCCAGAATCAAAAGCTCACAGGGCATGCGATCTACATGGCAAAAAGTGCTACCAGCGAGCGCCTTGCGTGGTCCCAGGAGATGATAACCTTCGACGTCGGGGATCACCCGGAAGAAGTCGTACATCTAGGCAAGCACGCCCTGGTACTAGATCCGATCGTGGGGGGCTTCTGCCTCTCACATGTCTTAATGGATGGAGGCAGCGACCTTATCATCATCTTCACCAACACCCTGGAGAAAATGAAGATCTCTCTCTCCAGCCTACGGAGGTCGCATGTGGGCTTCCACGGGGTAGTACCAGGCCGTCCAATCCGCCCCTAGGACGAATCGAGCTCGAGGTCATCTTTAGAGATGAGCACAACTACCAAAGTGAAGCGGTCTAGTTTGAGGTCGCCCCCTTCCAGAGCGGATACCACGCGATCTTGGGCAGACCCGCGTACGTAAAGTTCATGGCAGTCCCATCCTATGCATACTTACAGCTGAAGATGCCCGACCTGAACGGCACAATCACCTAACGAGGGAGCTTGGAAAAATCCTACGAGGCAGAGGTGGCCAACGTGGAGCTCGCAGAGGCCGCTCAGGCCTCCGCAGAACTCGCCAAGATAAGAAGGCGGATAGGACCATCCGAGGCCGAGCTCCCATAGAAGCCAAGGCTAGGGCCTATATTTCATCCAGCGAAACAAACAAACAAATTCCAAGTACATCCGAAGGATCCCAGCAAGATGGTGATGATCGGCGGATACCTCTCGGAGAGCTAGGAGGCGGAGATCCTCACTTTCCTCCGAGTAAACTGAATTTTTTTTGCCTGGAAGTCTGCCGACATGCCGGGAGTACCAGCTGACAAGGCCGGACGCTGCCTACACGTTTGTAAGAATACAAAGTCGGTGAAGCAGGCCTCACGCCACTTTGCTACAGAAAAGAAAATGGCAATAGGGGAGGAAATAACGCGTCTGCTCGTGATACGTCTCCAACGTATCGATAATTTATGAAGTATTCATGCTATATTTACCTATGTTTATAATAGTTTTATATGGTTTTGATGCACTTCATACGATTTAATTGGAACTAACCCGGACAGACACTATTTTCAGCAGAATTACCGTGGTGTTGTTTTTGTGCAAAAAATAAAAGTTCTCGGAATCGACAGAAACTTTTTGATGATTTTTTCTGGAAGGAAAGAGTCCTGGGAGGTTTCGATGGAGTATCAGGGGACCCAAGAGGACGTGAAAAGGCAAGAGGGCACGCCCCGGGGGGGGGGGTGGCCGCGCCCTGTTGCCTTGTGCCCCCCATGGCTCCGTTTCACGTGATTCCAACGCTGAAACATCCTATAAATACAGAAACCTCCGAAAGTTAACCTAGAACTTCCGCTCCGCCGTCGCAAGCCTCTGTTCCGAAGCGATCTCATCCGGAGCTCTGCTCCGGTACCCTGCCGAAGGAGAAATCATCACCGAGGACCATCTTCATCATCTCGGCGGTCTCCATGACAAGGGGGGAGTAGTTCACCCTCGAGGCTGAGGGTATGTACTAGTAGCTATGTGTTTGATTTATCTCTCTCGTGTTCTTGAGATGGCACAATCTTGATGTATCATGAGCTTTGTTAATATAGTTGGATCATATGGTGTTCTTCCCTTGCTATCTTAATGTGATGAATTGAGTCTTTCCCTTTGAGGTTTCGTTATGTTGGATTGAATACTTTGGGTTTGAGAACACTTGATGTATGTCTTGCATGTGGATACCCGTGGTGACAATGGGGTATTCTATTGATTCACTTGATATATGTTATGGCATCAACTTGCGGATTCCAGTGACATTAGGGGATCTATGCACATGGGTTGATGCACATTTTCATCCTACTTTCTCTGATAGAAATCTTGGGGTATTCTATGAAGTTCTTTGTGTTGGATTGAATATGATGAATCTGAAATTGTTTAATGCATGTCGAATAATTAACCCATGGATACTTGTGGTGACATTGGAGTATCTAGGTGACATTAGGGTTGATTGATGCGTATCATATGGTTTTATTTTAGTACGAACTCTAGGGTTGTTTGTGACACTTATAGGAATAGCTCAATAGATTGACCGGAAAGGATAACTTTGGGGTGGTTTTACTACCTACAACAATTTCATCTTATGTTCTCCGCTAGAGAGGAACTTTGGAGTGATTCTTTGTCGCATGTTGCGGGATTGCTATATGATTCAATTATGTTAGCACTGTTGAGAGATTGCACTAGTGAAAGTATGAACCCTAGGCCTTGTTTCCAAGCATTGATATAATGTTTTGTTCGTTGTTTACTATTTATTACCTTGCTGTTTATATATTTTCAGATTACAAAAACCTATTTCAACTATCCATACTACACTTGTATCACCATCTCTTCGCCGAACAAGTGCACCTATACAATTTGCCATTGTATTGGGTGTGTTGGGGACACAAGAGATCTCTTGTATTTGATTGCAGGTTTGTTTGAGAGAGACCATCTTCATCCTACACCTCCCACAGATTGATAAACCTTAGGTCATCCACTTGAGGGAAATTTGCTACTGTCCTACAAAACTTTGTGATTGGAGGCCCAACAGAGTCTATAAGAATAAACTTTCGTATTAGACATGAAGCTCTTTTCTGGCGTCGTTGGTGGGGAGGTGAGTGCTTGAAGTTATATCTTTATATCTTGCAACTGAATCTTTTAGTCTCTTGTTTTTCACTAGTTTGGTTTATAAAAAGAAAACGACAAAAAATGGAGTTTAGGTTACCTCATATGCTTCACCTTTATAATGTCTTTCGTGAAAATGATGGTTCGGAAAATTGTGCGAAAGTGTTGGAAGAAGAATTTAATAAAATGTTTGGCATTAAATCCTTGAATGATGAGCATGATTGCAATGTTATTAGTGTGTCTTCTATGAATATTCATGATACTAATGATGATTGCACTAGTCATGAAAAAAATGTTTCTTATAAGCATGTCAATTTTTATGGAGTGCATAAAATTTGTGAAGACACGCCTTATAGGGATGATAGATTTTGCAAGAAGCATAAACATGATAAAACCAATTGGTGGCTTAGAGTGATAGATGAATTTGCTACAAAATTATGCTCTCTTCATCCCACACTACTGCAGGAAGGTCCTAAGATGACACATCAATCAAAGACCCTTTGACCAAACTGTGTGCAATCCATCAATCACAAACGGTATAGTTCTAGCTCCGTCGCCAACAACGAGAATTGTGTGCGATGACGGATCCATCAAATACGATTTATAAAAGACTTACGTGTGCGATACGTGGCATACACTTGGTTCTTATGAACTGCGATTAGCCAAGATAACACAAACGGTTAACAAAATACATGTGTGTGCGAAGTACGACATATAGTTCACCCGGATAAACTGTTTGCGCTGATCCAGCAGAACACAAACGAGTTAACATAAGAAGGTGTGTGTGATACCCAACAAATAATTGATTCATTAGAATTGTGTGGGAAGACCAATAATAACCCAAACGATTCATCCTGACAAGCTATGTGTGTTGTGGGCAGACGGTTGCTGCTAAACAATTGTATGAGATGTGATTTGCTCTGTTTGCACAACATCTATGATTTGTCTACAGAACACCAACATTATTGCATAACCAACTTGAACATCCAATTACATAAGTGACTACACAACACATGTATATTCCTCAATATAAATTTACAAGAACTAGACGATCATCAAATCATATTGTTCTTCTGACAACGGTTGCCGCCACTGCTTTGCTTGTGGCTATCCCTCGCTGTCTATAGGAAGGAGGCACTTCCTCATGTCAACGATCCTCCTGTACATCTCGTAGCTTGTACGCCTCCTTGGCCGTGTACTTGGCGTGTTCTTCATCCAGTTCATTCACCCAGGCCTTGTGCCAGACAGACTTGTCCTTGTTGCACTCAGCCTTCATGTCTCTATAGTAGGGGTCGATGATGGCCGCGGCGAGGTCAACCAGGGAGTCCTTCTGCTTCTTCTTCTCGCCGCCCCAGACCCTGTACTGACCTTGGATGTTGACAATCTTCTGGCAGGACAAGCCTGAACTCTTGAGCACCTTTAGATCGTTGGTGGTGTCCATCGTTGTGAACCTATAGTCGGGGCTATTGACAAACCTGGCGAAATGCTCGCAAGGCCTTGTGGCCAGGTAGTAGTGGTAGACAAGAACGTGATGGCACACGCACAACTGGGCGACGACAACCTTCTGATCATGCCCGACACGACCGCCGATGTACTTGAGGTCGAAGCCGACCACTTTGTACTTGTCATCCTCAGCAAGCAGCTGCTCCAACGTGTTGATGAAGTTCTCCACCACGACCGGGTCATTGGTGTACACCACCGAGAGGTCCGTCTTCCTGATGTGGATGTCCACTTTGAAAATAATGGAGAACTGCTGCTCGGCGCCAACAGCCGCCATTGGATCCGCACAGGAAGGCTGAAGCAATGAAGAGATGTGCATCTTGTGTGTGTGCTTGTTGTGTTGTGTGGCGCGATCGGAAGGTGGAAGAGATGAAGGTAAATGGTCGCGGGAATAAATGGGTGGGTGCCAGACGAGCTGGAATTTCGGCACGTCCGCATGGCAGTTTTTGCAACGCTTAACTGCATGGTGGCACACATATAACTGCATGGTGGTGCCGGGTGCGACGCAACCGCATGCATATGGCGCCCCAAACATACGTGATCGTTCACGCATGGAGGGACACCGGTAGAGAGCGCGCGCAAGGACGCAAGTAGAGCGCGGCGCGGCCGCCTCAACCACCACATGCGTAGAGCAGTTCGCGACGGTGCGTACATAACATCCGTTTGCTATGTAATAAAATGCAAACGCTTTTTTATTATTAACCGTTTGTGTACTTGTTATTTCTCCCTCCTCTGTCCCTTCTTGTCACTGCGTTGCCACCTGAAGATTCCAGTGCACGCTTCGGGAGCGTGCAGGCGTTTCTTTTGGCCTTCCCGTTCCCGCGCAACCGCGCAGGTTCGTGTGCAAGCTTCCTGCCCGGCTCGTAGAAATCCCCCAATGCTTGGCCACCTGCTTTATAAACCCTCACGGACAACGACTCCACATTGCATTCATCCCCTCTCTGCCCGTAGCTTCTCTAGTTTGCTTCTCCCCCAATCGCCAATGGCACCTGTTCGTCGTCGTTGCTCCGCCACTCCGCCAGAGGACAACTCCAGCTAGAAGAGTGTCGTGCGCGTGGCGTCCTTATTGGGTGTGCGCACGCCACCCACCACATGCTCCGCCACCTTTGCACAAAGGCAGCTGCTACCGACGACCGTGATGGCCGCCACCCCATCGCCGGCCGCCGTTGTCGCCACCCCACCAGCGACCGCCTTGGCCTCCATCACACCATCGTCCGCCTTGGCAGCCACCCCACCGTCAGCCACCGGAGCCATCACCCACTCCGCCACCGCGGCCCGAAGGCGGGATGAGGAGGCCGTTGCCGAAGCCCAGACGCTCGGCTTTTGTGTCAGCGGCCTTGCGCGCTACATCAACTTCCTACATAAGGAGGAGGAGCGCCAGGTCGAGCACGCAAAGAGGCTCACCGCCGCCGTGGCCACAGCAGACGCCGCAGCTATGGCGCGGAATGAGGAGATCTACACTGAGTCCCATGGCTTCGAGGAGGCACGTCAGGAGCGGTGGAGGGCAGCAGCGGCAGGCAATGAATTCGACTCCTCCATCTCGTCGGTAGGCTCCTCCTCCTCTGCCTCTTACTGAACGCGCTCGACAGAGGAGAGGCTGCTAGAAGTAGTACAAAGCCCCTTCGCAGTAGTATTTAGGGGCTATTTTGTTTAGTTCATCTAACTATAGATATGGTTGAACTATACCACGTACTTTAAATTGGCTAGTATATATAGTTGAACTAGTTATTTCAGTACGTGGTTGGCAATAATTAGGGAAAATTTTGTTCGGTTCAGTTGTCGAGTTGAACTGTTTTGTACAAAGACCACTGCTTAATCTATGAATGAAGTCTATGTTTACTGAATTTCAGTTGTAAAATTGCATTGTAATAGTGTTTTTGTTCCTGCAAAACTTGACAAAAGTTAGTGTTACAATGATGTTAAATGTCAATGTTACAAGATCAACAAATGCCAATGTTTCCAATTTGACAAATGGCAATTTATCCAATATGACAGATGCAAATCTAAACTCATCATCTATACTAAGCACACGGGTCATCATACACAAACATTTGCGATGACGCAATGAAAAAAAATCCTTCGCGCTAGATTTTGACTTGGCTTAGCAGCGAAGGAACCATTGCCCTCGGTCTGCATACGGATATTCAATCTGAAACGTTTGCGTTGACGGTCAAAGGACATGCCTCCCCGATGAGCGTGCGGAAGACTGCTCGCACGCCTCCCGTCTATTCAAACACATGTCCGCATGCTACCTCCTAGCCAATACAGAGTGCGATGCGTGGCAACACGTAAATGGTCAGTAGAACGTCCATGATTTATAAACAATACGCCCGTTTGCGATGGTAACGTGACCGTTTTTTGTTCCAAAATGTCTTTGTTGGCTATTAATAATGTTTGCGCCTTCTCTCAAAGTGGACACAAAAAATACCACAACATATTTGTGCTATATGACGAGGCCTTGCCCAACATAGACCTTGTGACTGTAGTTCAAATTTGAATTATGTACATTAAATGCACATAAAACTCAATTAGTGTATAAAAAGCCAGACGAACCCTTAATAATTTCATATTTTTGCGGTACACACCTGTTGGTCTATGTTGTTTCTAGAAAAAAATTAAGGAGAGAAGAGGCATCGAATGTCGTTTCACCCGCAGATGTGACATGCATGTTCCCTATCGGAACCACGTAGCTTATTGTGAGAAGCTCCGGTTTGTAAGAGGCTTGTGCCAAAACATGTCCAAGTTGGTATTTTTTTACCATGGCATATGTGTGCCTTGTCATGACACCATGCCAAGTTTCATGAATTTCTGACGATTTTTGGATTTACGGGAATTTAAAAACCAAGCTTCTCGATGTTTGTGGTCGAGCCAAGATGCTCAGATGTTTGAAATTCATTCCCATTTCTTGCATGGGACCTAACACATGCATCCATGGACACATATAAGATTTTTCAACCATTTTGTTGCACTGGACCTTGCGATTGTAGATCAAATTTGAATTATGCACATTAAATGCACATAAAACTCAATTGATGTATTAAAAAGCCAGATGATCCCTTAATTTATTCATATTTTTGCACTTCACACCTATTTGTTGTATTGTTTGAATTTTTTTATTTTACTGGAACGTGGAAAGTTTCTATTTTTTTTACATAGCATTTTCATACAAATTATTTAGTATATACTAAATTTTCAGATTTTTATGATTTACAGAAGTACACCTTTTGAATCAATTGCAACAGGTTGTCTTGTTTAGAGAGATTGCAGTCATAGTTTTTGTTATCTTCTTCTCCGATAATTTTCATGACTTATATTGTTAGATATAAATTGTGGAAATGATAGTATACAATATATAATGTTTGAAAATTATTATGCAACTTGTCTTGGCAGTACATAAAGTGTTGATTTATTCTTATCTACACTAATCTATCTCATGAGTTCTTGTCAAGTTTTGCGTGGATGAAGTTTTTGAGACTTAGGAGAAACCGGGATATGAGAGGAATTAACAAGACGCAAAAGCTCAAGCTTGGGGATGCCAAGGTTCCCCAAGTCAATATTACAAGAATTCTCAAGCATCTAAGCTTGGGGATGCTACGCATCCCACCTCTCTTTGTCAACAACTATCGGTTAGCCTATGTTGAGCCTAAGTTTTTATTCGTATACATGATATGTGCTATTCTTGGAGTGTATTTTTGTTTTCTTTGCTCTTTGAAATAAGTATCAGATCTGAATGTCTTTATTGAGAGAGAGTCCTCACATAGCTACTTAATTGTTTAACTACTCATTGATCTTCACTTATATCTTTTTGAGAGTAGTTTGATGTTCACTCTTGTGCTTCACATATATCCTAAGAGAAAATGTTGAATGAATTGAATGTCATAAATGTGAAATTATATATGCTTGTCCCATGGGGAGTAATGACTTCACATACAAGAAGTATAAGCGATAAAATTTATTGGAAGTTAGCAAACATAGCATTGGTCAACAATTCAGGAAAGAATATTGAAGGAAGAGAGATTTCACATATAAATGTACTATCTTGGACATCTTCTATGATTGTGAGCCCCCATTAATTATTTTCAAACTATATCAAGTAGTTGATATTGGACAAGGAAGACAACGTAATGGTTATGTTTCTTTATATTCACATAGAAGTTATATTGTCATGGATCCTCTAACATGTGATGCTTGCTTAGGACCTTTTGCTAGCCAAAAATTCATACTAAGTAGAGATACTACTTGTTCATCCAAAACCCTTAAACCCAATTTCTTTTCATAAGAGTCCACCATATCTACCTATGGATTGAATAAGATCCTTCAAGTAAGTTATCATCGGTGCAAAAAGCAATAAAAACTGCTCCTAAATATGTATGATCTTTTATTGGAAGGGAAAATTGCTCCTAAATATAATTTCATATTTATGACATTAAATTCATTCAACATTTTCTCTTAGGATATAAGTGAAGCACAGGAGTGAACATCAAACTACTCTCAAAAAGATATAAGTGAAGATCTATGAGTAGTTAAATAATTAAGTAGCTATGTGAGGACTCTCTCTCAATAAAGACTTTCATATCCGAGATTTATTTCAAACAACAGAGAAAACAAAAATACACTCCAAGAATAGCACCTATCATGTGAACGAATAAAAACTTAGGCTCAACATAAGCTAACCGATAGTTGTTGATGAAGAGAGGTGGGATGCGTAGCATCCCCAAGCTTAGATGCTTGAGACTTCTTGTAATATTGACTTGGGGAGCCTTGGGAATCCCCAAGCTTGAGCTTTTGTGTCTTGTTAATTCCTCTCATACCCCTGTTTCTCCTAAGTCTCAAAAACTTCATCCACACAAAACTTGACAAGAACTCGTGAGATAGGTTAGTGCACATAAGAATAAATCAACACTTTATGTACTGCCAAGACAAGATGCATAATAATTTTCAAACATTACCTACTGTGTACTAGCATTTCCACAATTTATACCTACAATTATAACTCATGAAAACTATAGAATAAGTAGATAACAAGACTATGGCAGCAATCTGTCTAAACAGGACAGTCTGTAGCAACTAATTCAAAAAGTGTACTTATGTATCTCCAAAGATTATAAAAATTTAGGACATGATAAATAATTTGTGTGAACATGCTGTGTTAAAATTTAAGAAACTTTCCACGTTCCAGTAAAATAAAAAAATTCAAACACTACAACAAAAGTTTCTGTTTTTGCACAACACACATCAAACAAGCAATTGAAGCATCCTAAAGGCAATTCTTGGAACTTTTTATTGAAAAACAAGATTATAAATAACAGCAAGCAAATTTTAACAAAAAAATGATGCTAAAAAACACATATTATGTGATGAATGAAAATATAGCTCCAAGTAAGATATACCGATAGTGTTGAAGACGAAAGAGGAGATGCCTTCCGGGGCATCCCAAGCTTAGACGATTGAGCCTTCCTAGAATATTACCTTAGGGGTGCCTTGGGAATCCCCAAGCTTAGGGTCTTACCACTCCTTATTCACCTCATAATTGTATCTTACCCAAAACTTCAAAACTTCAATCGCACAAAACTTAACGGAACTTTGTGAGATGGGTTAGTATAATAAAAATAGATCATTCACTTTGGTACTCTCAAGACAAGATTCATAATTGTTATCACATAATTACTACTGTATTATATCATTCCATAATTTATATCACTGAATATAAGCTATGCAAACACTAAAACAAGCAAACTATGCATGCAAAACAGTATCTGTCAAAAACAGAACAGCCTGTGAAGATATGAACTAAAACCACACTTAATTATCTATAAATATTATTAAAAATTAGGACAACGCAGGGAATTTGCATATCAAAACTGTGTAAAAATTTCAGATTCTTTTGACTCTCCAGTAAAATCTCATAATTCATATACTGGACGCAAAAGTTTCTGTTTTTGCACAGAATCAAATCAACAGGTATCCACACTACGCCAAATGTTTTACTTAGCACATTATTGAAATAAAAGGCACAAAACATGATTACTACAGTAGCTTAATCGCGATAACACACAAAAACAGAAAGGAAAAGTGTTGGGTTGTCTCCCAGCAAGCGCTTTTGTTTAAAGCCTTTTAGCTAGGCATGATGATTTCAATGATGGTCACATAGGAATATGTCGGAATCGGGGCTCCGCAGACCCAAGAAGGTTCAAACTCTGAGGCGTGTGCGAAGATCCCAACCAGCTCAAGCCTCAACCCTGCCGCTCCACAGCTAGGCCCTGCCGAAGATGCACGAGAGCGCAAGAAGACGAACGCAGAGATTTACCCAGGTTCGGGCCACCTTGCGGTGTAAAACCCTACTCCTGCTTCGGGTGGATTGGCCTCTGTAGGACCGAAAGTATGTCTAGAGAGGGGGGGGGGGGTGATTAAACTACTTGACCAAAGAAAAATTCTACCTTTTCCCAATTTTAAGTGTTGGCAGATTTTAGCAATGATAGCAAGTCAAGCACACCCTACACATGCATGTCTAAGAGTATAGCAGCGGAAAGTAACAACAAGCATGTATAGTAGAGGGTAGGAAGGAAGATCAAACGCAATTTGTAGACACGAAGATTTTTCCCGTGGTTCCGATAGGTGGTGCTATCGTACGTCCACGTTTATGGAGTCTTCAACCCACGAAGGGTAACGGTCGCGAGAGTCCACGGAGGGCTCCACCCATAAGGGTCCACGAAGTAGCAACCTTGACTATTCCATAACGGCTTCCGTCTACGAAGGAGTAGCCTCACTATGGGTAGATCTTCACGAAGTAGGCGATCTCCTTGCCCGTATAAACTTCTTGGTTCAACTCCACAACACGAAGTAGGAGGCTCCCAAGCGACACCTAACCAATCTAGGAGGCACCACCCTCCAAAAGGTAATAGGCTCGGCAATGTCGATGAACTCCTTGCTCTTGTGCTTCAAGATGATAGACTCCTCAACACACAATCACTCTCTCACAGATTTGGCTATGGTGGAAGAGATTGATTTGGTGGAAAGCAACTTGGGGAGGCTAGAGATCAAGATTCATATGGATGGAGTGGAATAGCTTGATCTCAACACAAGGGTAGGTGGCTCTCTCTCAGAAATTTGGATGGGGCAAGTATGGAATAGTTCTGAGTGCTTCTCTTTCGAGTGGGTGGTGGTGAAGGGGTATATATAGGCATCCCCAAAAATCCAACCGTTACACCTAAAGTGACCAACTCGGTGACACCGATGTGTGAATCTCGGTGGTACCGAAGTGACCAAAAGGTGACAACTTTTGAATCTCGGTGAGACCGATATATAATTCTCGGTGGTACCGATTAGGTGACCAACGGTCAGATTGCGCAACTCGGTGACGCCGATTTTCATATCTCGGTGGTACCGATTCTTGACCATGGCTTACCAGTGAGTTGGTCCAGAAACTCGGTGGCGCCGATTCACAATTCTCGGTGGTACCGATTCTTGTGAATGGCTATCCAGAGAGTTGGTCCAGAAACTCGGTGAGGCCGACTGGCAAAACTCGGTGGTACCGAAGACTAAAAATGGCTAAACAGAAAGTTGGCAACTGAACTCGGTGGCACCGATGCAGAATCGGTTGCACCGACTGGCTAGGGTTTGGCATGGGTCTGTCTGATTTTGGGAATCGGTGGCACCGAGTGGGAATTGTTGGTTGCACCGATTTTGGATATTTGTCTTTGGACAGACTTTTGTGGAAGAGCTTGTGGGTGTTTTTGGTGACTATCTCTTGTGCACGTGGAGCATCTTTTCCACCAACAATACCTTACCCCCTTTTAATAGTATTGGCTTTCCTATGGACTCAAAGTGATTTCTCACAAAGTAAAATGTAGAGTCCTCTTGCTTGAAGCTTTGCCAATCCATTTCCTTGCATCTTGGGGTATCTCCACAATCCTTTTGCCATCCCTATCATTGAACTTTTCCTGAAATATGCTTAGTGGAAACATTAGTTCAATGACATATATGTTGTTATTAATTACCAAAACCACCAAGGGAGCAAATGTGCTTTCAATCTCCCCCTTTTTGGTAATTGATGACATCATATAGATCAAAGCTTCGACATATGATATAATCAATGAATATAATCGTCGCTTTGAGAAGTATGTGATAAGCAAGAGCTCCCCCTAAATTTGTGCATTATTTTAAATTTGCGTTTGAATGCAAATGCACAATCGATTAGGTACATAGGGCACTCTTTCATGTCACATACAACTTGGTGGTGTGCGAGAATAATTAGAATGAGCATCATAGCACAACACAATCAAGTAAAGGTGAATGACCATCTCATAAGCATCATAATGATAGGAAATAGTAGCAATACACAATCAAGCGTATGATCAAACACCACAAAGTTTAACACAAACAAACCAAAGATCAAATGTTTTTGAAAAATGATAAAAACCAAACGCTCTCTCACTCGAAGCCTAAAGATCTATATACAACTTCTCCCCCTTTGGCAACAAGTTACCAAAAAGTTCAAAGAGATATAGCTAATCGTTCTTTTGGGGCTGATCTCCTCCGGTGGTCGATGAAGGAGTTGAGAGAACTGCGTCGGCGAAGATGTCGGCAGACGTCATGGATGGAGTTGGTGTAGCAACGGGAGGTACTGGAGCTGATGGAGCTGAAGAGGCTATAGCAGGTGCTGATGAAGAAGGCCTCAACTCTGAAGCTGGCACTGTGGCTGATCTGGCCTGGGTAGTGAAGTGAGTGCCTGGCCTGAGAGGAGAGTCATCCTCATCATCTGAAATGTCGGGACTGGGCACGCTATCAACTTCCTTCTTGAGCTCGTTCACTATCTTTGTCAGCCCATCCACCTTGTCATTGAGGGTCTTGATCCTATCCTCCATAATTGTGACGCCCCCGATCTCGACCGTACGCTAATCAAACACGCAATGCGTACGACCAAGATTAGGGACTCACTGATTGATATCACAACACAACACTAGACACAAATTAAAGTCATACAACTTCATATTAAAAGCCAGGGGCCTCGAGGGCTCGAATACAAAGCTCTACAAGCACGAGTCAGCGGAAGCAAATAATATCTGAGTACAGACATAAGTTAAACAAGTTTTGCCTTAAGAAGGCTAGCACAAACATAAGCAGCGGATCGAAAGAGGCGAGGCCTCCTGCCTGGGAACCTCCTAACTACTCCTGAGCGTCGGGGGCAGCCTCCACGTAGTAGTAGGCTCCAACGGTGGTGTAGTAGTCGTCTCCGGCGTACTCCATCTCTTGGGCTCCGTCGTCTGAACGCAGTATCGTATCGAGGGGGAAAGAGAAAGCAAAGCAGCGGTGAGTACTCATCCAAAGTACTCGCAAGACTGACATCAGAACTATGCTAAGTATGCATCAGTATCAAGGAGTGGGGATATATCTGGACTGACTGCAGAAAGCAAGAGTAGGGGGAAGGCCTAGTCCTATCGAAGACTAACATCTTCAACATCTTGCAGCATTAGAAGAGAGTAGACTGGTAACTCATATATAGTCATATTATTGTAGCAATTTTATTAAGTAACCACGCCCAGAGATTCTTCCTCGACTCCCTGCGAGGAAGCAATCTCGGAGCCAACATTCATTTCAATGTAAAACACAATTATAGTTGTATAAGGTCAAGGCACAACTCCAAGTCGTCCTGTTACCGTGGACACGGCTATTCGAATAGTTTATTCATCCCTGCAGGGGTGCACCGCATTTCCAACACGCCTGATCACCTCCGGCCGGACACACTTTCCTGGGTCATGCCCGGCCTTGGGATAGCAGCACGTCGTCGCCCCACCTAGGCTCAACGAAGAGGCCAGCCCGCCGGTCTAAATCCTAAGCGCGCAGGTTCGTGGGCCCACTTGCCCTTGCGCTCCTGCACGATGCGTGGGCGGCCGGAAATAGACCTAGTACACTCCAGTCCAAGAGCTGCACCGTCCAGTCCAATCCGGCACGCGCCGCTCCATTGCTGACGTCCGAAGAGCTTCGGCTGATACAACGACGCTGAGTACCCATAACTTCTCCCACGCGATGGTTTGGTGCGTAAAAAGGCCAACGACCCAACTCAGATCAAATACCCAACCCGTTAGCATTTTATTAATGCGGGGCAAGCGCGACCCTCAAAGTGCGGTCCCGTCACCCCGTCTCGAGGATGTGTGGCAAGGGCCTCTCCTGCCCGTCCACGCCTCATCATCATCAAACCGTGGGTACCCCTCAGGGCCGACCCATCACCAACATTTTTCAGTAACCCGGTCATAGTAACTGTGTGTATAAAACATCAAGGCGGAACCTGAGGAATCACCCTCAAGGGGCCCCGCTCGATGAAACCGTCAAGGTGGACTTAGAGGAATCACCCTCGAGGGTCCCACACTTGAGGGGTTGCACGACAGAGTCATCGTCGGGAGTGGTGAAGGAGGAATCACCCTCGATAACCACGACCGACTAGCTGCACTACAGAGCTAGCATCATGAGTACTTCACGAGGTGTCACCCTCGGTACTCGATAATAGCACTGCAGAGTCGTACAACTAAGGGGAGTGCGGTGATGTGAGGGGCCTGGCTTGTTGGTCGGTTGACCGAGTCTTCGAGTCTTCGGGTCGTCGGGTCGTCGATGAAGAAGCAGGGGCAACTGGGACTAAGGGGTCACTGGGGTTTCACTGATCAACCTATACTAAACAGTTGATATTGTTGCAGGTATAGTAACAGTTTATCAAAAGCAGGCTATGCATCAGAATAGGAGCTAACTAATACAGTAGCAAAATCCTAATGCAAGAATAAGAGGGAAAGGAATATGCGATATCGGAATGCTCAAGGGGGTTGCTTGCCTTGCTGCTCTGCGGCAAAAGGCTGATCGTCAGTCGCGTAGTCGTACCCGGTAGCAGCGTCGGTCTCGGGGTCTACCGGTAAGAAGAGGGGGGAGAAACAGTAAATACTAAGCAGACAAATGCATCACGATGCATGACATGGCAATATGCAGGGCTAGGCATGCAATAACGCAGTATTACACGTCGCAGACGGATCGGAAGCATATCTAACGATATTTTCCGGGTCTCGGGCTACTACCGGAGAGGCGAAATCGATGGAAAAGTTCCATGTTCGCTATGCTAGAGGCATGTGACAGACTAACGGACTGCGTATTCGGATTCGTGGAATTATTCTGAGTAACTTTCATGTTCAAAACTTTTTAATCCGGGCTACGGTTTAATTAATATGATTTAATAAAGATTTAGTAATATTCTAAATTCTTTTAATTAATAAAACCTAATTATCCAAAACAGTAATAATTCTGTTTAATTATTTAATTAATCTAATTAACTAATTATTAATATTATTAAATATATTTATTTATCTATTTTTTTCTATTTCTATTTCCCTTTTTCTTTTTCTTTTTCTTTTTTGCACAATACGTATACGTATGCGTATGCATACGCATACGCACACACAACACACACGCGCACGGGCGCAGGCGCACCGGCCGCCGGCGGGCGTGGTCGGGGGGGGGGGGGGGCTCATAGGGGGGGCGTAGCGCGGCGGCGGCGGTCGGCGGCGGGGTGGCGAGCGGCGGATCCGGCGGCGGGGCCGAGGCGGCGAGGTGGCGGCGGGGCGGCGGGCGCGGGGACGAGATGGAGCGGCGGCGGCGGTGCGTGCGACGGGAGGCGGCGGGGCGCGATCGGCCGGGTCGGGCCGGGGTGCCGTCGGGGGGGGGGATCGGTCGGGGGCTCGGGCGGCCCGACGGGGCGGCGGCGGTGGGGGGGGGAATCGATCGGGGGGCTGGGGGCGCTGGGGCGATTAGGGTTGCCCCCTGGCTCCCCATATAGCCGCCGGCTGGGCCGGCCCTTTCGGCCCGGTAGGATTTTTTTTTAATTAAACAACTTCTGTTTTAAATATTTAGGGGCTCTAAAATACTTCGAAAAATTCCGGTTTCAAGTTTATAAATCCTTAGGGAATATTTACAACCCAGCCAACATTTTTATTTTCAGTTTCGCAAAACTTTTAAAATCCACTTTTCGGACGAATTAAATTTGCAACGGAATTTGAACGGGGTTTGAACCAACGCAAGTTTAGCAATAGTAAACGCGGTGACGTGGCATCATTAGTGCGGGATTACTGTAGCTTAATTACAGAGATTTCTGTAGCACAAAACCAGGGCGTCACAATAATCCTCACAAGACTATGCTGATTCGCCAATATGTCCTTGATGTCCTTCTGCATGCCCTGAACGGTAGTGATCAAGAGATCCATTTGCTCGTTCCTGGATCTATGGACTTGAGCACTAGTGGCTCTAGCTGCCTCTGCCTCTGCCTGTGCTGCAGCTGAGGTGGGATGATCTGGGTTCATCACCACGACATTGTCCTCGAGATCTGGCTGTAGGGGCAAATGGGGCCTGTCAAGAGCAAAGATGTGCTTCTCCAGCTTGGAGTTGATGAGCATTTGAATGTAGGGTGCATAGCAGCATGAGCGCTTATGATCAGCAGCAACCCTCTTCACAGTCTCTACAATCAAGTCCATCACTCTTATCCTGGTGTGTCTATCAAGATGGATCAGCATGTTGATAGAGTAGCCTCGAATCATCTTGTCATCTCCAGACTTAGGCATCAAGGTGTGCCTCAAGATGGTGTTCATGGTACGTAGACCTGCCTGGAGGAAGTAAATGGATCCTAACTTGTGAGATTTCAAGTTTGCAGCAGGGATCATATTGTACATGTTCTTCATAGAATCATGGCTCACCTTGGATTCAGAATAGACATCCAAATCTCCATCTTCCACCTTTGGGACTCCTAAGATGGCAGCCCATTCCTCAACGGTAGATTCATACCTTGCTCCTTCAGTCATCCACACAATCCTACCATCTCCATAGAAGTGAGCAGTGGCGTAGAATTGCATGATCATCTCGTCGTTCCATGCAGTGAATTCTTTGCCAACAAATTCATCTAAGCCAATGCAATGAAATTTGTCTTGAACATTTGGGAAGTAATCTTCATTTGCCTTGATGTACTTCCAATCAACGTATCTCATGTCACTCACAGCTGGACTCTTATCAAGCAAGATTGTCTCATAAAAATCTTGTTGTTCCTTGGTGTAAAATCTGTAGTCCACAACTGTTTTCCTCCTCTGAGAATATGAATCAATTGCTCTCCATTCCCTCAAACCAGAATCCTTCCTCTTCTTCATGTCTTCAGCAAGCAGGTGGCTGGCATTGTGCTCTGGAAGGTGTGGTCTGAGCTTCATCAAAGCGGTCATATCATCATCATCCTCAGCTTCCCTAAAGGTGGAGGTCTTGTTCTTGCTGGAAGCTGGTATCTCTCTGGAGAACCTCTTAGGCTTTTCAGCAGCACTAGCCTTCTTGGGAGCAGACTTGGTGCTCTTGGAAGTGTTAGCCTTAGGCATAGCATCTACCATAAGCTTCTTCTTCTTCTTAGGAGGGGCCTTTGCAGCTGGCTCTTCCTCCTCTTCTTCCTCATCTAGATACTCTGGAGTAGATGGAAGAACTTTAGCTTTGACAAATCTTGTCCTCTCTCTCCTCTTCTTCTCCCCAGCCTTCTTAGGCACAGATTTCTTGGGAGGCTTAATTGTCATAGTTGCTTTGGAGCTCTCTGGTGCTCTCACTGTCTCTGAGCTGGCATACTCCTTCCTTATAGCTTTCTTCTTGGAAGAAGTGGCAGTATCATCTTTCTTAGGCAGGTTCTCAGGGATGAAGTCCTCATCCTCCTCATCAGAATTGAGCTTCCTCCTTGTCCTTGTGCCTTGGGAAAATCAGGAGAGCTAGGGATATCATCATAGCTCCCCTCAGGACTAGTGCCTGAGCTCATGTCCACACTCTGCTCTCCGAGATCATTCTGACTGTCTTCAGCATTTGACATATCTGACCCTGTGAATAGAGTATAGAGGAGTAGAAAGGGATGAGTCATCACAAAATGCAGACATTTTCAAAAGGTTGAACTAAGATTTCTCAAATTTTGCATTCTGCCAAATGTATGTCGGTACAGCCGAGGCAAAATTTTCAGACCCACCGAGACAGACAACCTACTTTCCAGGAACTTGGCACCATTTTTGGTCACACCGAAAATTGGCACTCGGTTCCACCGAGGTGTTCTCAGTTTGCCAGAAAAAACGAATCGGTGCTACCGATTCTTTTGCGTCGGTTCTACCGAGATTCATGTGGCGGACGGCAAAACCTAAAAAATTGTTCGTTCGCTATTCTACTGGAGTTTCTTGTGGACGAATCAATCTCAAACTTTGGCTTATCGATGGAAAAGCCCTAATGTGCAAGAATCGGAGGTTGGAGCGCAAGAGGGGGTGAAATCGTACCCTAGCTTGGTGACGATTTCGCTACGGCAGCGACGGGGGAGAGGATTCCGTTGACGGCGGAGACTTCCAACGGCGGAGGCACTCAGGAAGACGAAGGCGACGACCAGGGGCCTTGGTTCGGCAGCGAGGGTTTCGGAGGGGGCGATAGTTGAAGAATAGATTTCAAAAGTCGGGTCCGCTTCTATATAAACCCATGGCTGTCGGTGACACCGATTCTAACTTTTCGGTGTCACCGAGTTCCTCAATTGTCTGCTGACAGGGAAACTCGGTGTAACCGAGAAGATGGAATCGGTGGTACCGAGATAGAAAACCAGATCAACCCTAGGCATTCGGTGAGACCGATTTTGGGTTGGTTCCACCGAGATGCACTTGGGAGGTTTTAATGGTCAGTCCTTTGTCGATACGGAACTCCGAGTGCTCCTCACACAGAGAGATCGAAAAGTCCTTGTTCAAATTTTGTGATGCAGCAAGAATAGAATATGAGGTAAGAAAGCATAGATAGCTAGAGAGTGCTCCTAGGCATTCTTGTCCATCCAATTGGCAAAAGAGAAATCAAAAACCAAATAACAACAATTGGATATCCTCGAATGGATAAATAAATGCAGACCAACATGCTCACACAATAAGATGTCAAATGAAATCATGGCAAACATTCATATACATACTAGCATCTATCAAGCATTTTGGCGATGACGGAGTCATCTATATATGAGTATATTGACTTAGGAGCCAAGTAAGAATACTTGATCATAGGTCATACTCATCGTTTTAAGCACAAGTGGGGTTACCACTTTTACATAAAGCATTTAATGTTGTCACATACTATGAGATGCTTTAACTCAAGTCTTAGAGTAAAGCTCCCCCTTGATGTGACATCCCCCCATAGGAGGGATAAACTAACCTTGGGTTTTTTCGATGAAGACTTCATGTTGGTGATGTAGTGGTGGATGCTCAAGGTTGATGAAGATTACCAAGAGTTGGGAGCATCCTTGTTGTTTCCTTACTCTTCTCACCTACATGGGTTAGTCCCAACACACAAGAGACAAATACAAGGATATCTATGGACATGGAGTGCAAAGCATACATGATGGTGTCCATTGATTTGTTGATTACCTTGTCCCTTGCTTACCTTTGAGGGAATGTGTGACTCCTTGAACTATTGCATAGAGTTGGAGTTGATCGCAACTAGTTCTTGCCAATAATGAATGTGAGTGAATTTCATTTGCGGAGTCACCCCTCAAGAACTTCTCTAGTTCTTCTTCTTGGGGACCCACATCAACTTGATGGGGATCCTTGGTGTTGAAGTGGCCCTTGTAGAAGTTGAGCTTGAAGTAGCCTTGGGAACCCACTCCACCAAAGCTTGGGATTCATCTTCATATAGTCAATGTCCTCTTGAAGCTTGTTCTTGCCCTTGAGCTTGTGGTCTTGTGGTGGAAGGTCATCTTGAGTGTTTGTTCCCTTGGGAGGAGTATTTTCATACTTCTCCTTTTGAGGAACAAACTTGGGCTTGGGGTATTGACCTTCTTCTCATTCAACTCCATTAGCGTTGAAGTAGCCAATGCCATGGTTCTTCCGGTATCCTCCGTGCTTGCGTACAATTTCCTCAAACTGCTTACACCCGGCAAGACTCTTGTAGATACCTTTCTCTATAATTCCTTTCAATAAAGCGTTTTCTTGCTCAAGTGTAACTTGGCTAAGAGAATCATCATTAGTGGAATCAATAGAACTACTAGAAGCAACATCATTAGGTTTAGCATTTTTATTGTTGCTACTAGATGAAGAACCTTTCTTGCCTTTGTTACTAGTTTGTCTAGATTTAACTTGTGGCATGAATGTAGACAAGAGTAATCGTTTGGCTAGATAAGATGAAGTCTTCTTTCAGAGATCGTCATTGATAGCTTTAAGAAAGTCATGCTCTTGCTCCAAGGTGAGCTTCTCGAAGCGTAGCTTCTCATGAGTCCTTACAAGCTCTCTATGATCTTCGAGAGTAGATTCATGGGCTAACTTAAGAGTGTTTAGTTCTTTAGTTAGTTGTTCTATTTTCATCTTATCATCATCAAATGACTTATCTTGACTAGCATGAGAATTATCAAGTTCATTTTGGCTAACATCACTAGTTTCATCAAAGTGCAATTCATCATCACAAAGTAATTCATCTTCATCACTATCGAAATCAAGATACTCGGGGTGTGATACCTTGGGGCCTTTAGCCATGAAGCAACTTCCACTCCCTTCATTTGGTGAATCAAATAGATCATAGGAGTTGGTAGTCACTAGTGCAAGTCCGGCAACACCTTCATCTTGACTATAGTCGGAGTTGGAGTGATAGCTTCTCTCGGAGTTGTAGTCGGAGTCGGAGCCGGAAACCCATTCATCAACATGAGCTTGATGTCTTCTTCTTGTGTAGCTCTTAGTGTACTTGTCCTTCTTCTCCGAGTCCCTACTTCTCCTTGAGGGTCTTCGTTCGTAACGATCATCTCTAGTCTTTCTCTCTCTTTGAGGTGATTCATTCCTTGAGCTTCGTCTTCTAGGTGACTCTTCTCTTCGTTTGTAGGGAGCCGTGCACTCATTGGAGTAGTGTCCGGGCTTCCCACAATTGTAGCAGTTTCGGTCACGACTTGACGAACGCTTCTCTTCATATCTTGAGTTGGAGCTTCGTTCTTTGCCTCTATTCTTGTAGAACTTGTTGAATTTCTTGACCATGAGGCTTATCTCTTCATTGGTGACAAGGTTGTCGCTTGAAGTTGCGGGAGCATCACTTGTGGCTTTGTAAGCACCGCTAGACTTGTTGTGAAGCTCTTCTTTGTCTTTGAGTGTCATCTCATGAGCAACTATCCTTCCAATGACTTCCGTAGGCTTGAGATCTTTGTAGTTGGGCATCATTTGGATCAATGTGCACACGGTGTCGTATCTCTCATCCAAAGCTCTAAGTATCTTCTTGATGATGAATTTGTCGGTCATTTCTTCGCTTCCTAAGCCGGCAATCTCATTGGTGATGAGAGCTAGCCTAGAGTACATCTTCGCGACTCCTAAACCATCCTTCATCTTGAACTTTCAAGTTGACTTTGAAGAACGTCCAACTTGGATTCTCTCACGGATTCGGTACCTTCATGCATATCAACCAAAGTATCCCAAATCTCTTTTGCATTCTCAAGACGGCTGATTTTGTTGAATTCTTCGGGGCATAGGCAGTTGAAGAGAATGTCACATGTTTGAGCGTTGTATTGCAACATCTTCAATTCATCCGCGGTTGCTTCACAATTCGGTTCCTTTCCATCACCAAATAATTCACCTTGCAAGCCAACACGAACAACAGCCCATACGGCGGGGTTATGACCAAGAATATGCATTTTCATTTTGTGCTTCCAACTAGCAAAATTAGTGCCATCAAAGTACGGAACTCTACGGTGATAATTTCCCTCACTAGACGCCATACTCTCCTAGGTTGTGAGACCAATGCAATGGAGACCAAAGCTCTGATACCACTTGTAGGACCGAAAGTATGTCTAGAGGGGGGGGGGGTGATTAGACTACTTGACCAAATAAAAATTCTACCTTTTCCCAATTTTAAGTGTTGGCAGATTTTAGCAATGATAGCAAGTCAAGCACACCCTACACATGCATGTCTAAGAGTATAGCAGCGGAAAGTAACAACAAGCATGTATAGTAGATGGTAGGAAGGAAGATCAAACGCAATTTGTAGACACGAAGATTTTTCCCGTGGTTCCGATAGGTGGTGCTATCGTACGTCCACGTTTATGGAGTGTTCAACCCACGGAGGGTAACGGTCGCGAGAGTCCACGGAGGGCTCCACCCATAAGGGTCCACGAAGTAGCAACCTTGACTATTCCATAACGGCTTCCGTCCACGAAGGAGTAGCCTCACTATGGGTAGATCTTCACGAAGTAGGCGATCTCCTTGCCCGTACAAACTTCTTGGTTCAACTCCACAACATGAAGTAGGAGGCTCCCAAGCGACACCTAACCAATCTAGGAGGCACCACCCTCCAAAATGTAATAGGCTCGGCAATGTCGATGAACTCCTTGCTCTTGTGCTTCAAGATGATAGACTCCTCAACACACAATCACTCTCTCACAGATTTGGCTATGGTGGAAGAGATTGATTTGGTGGAAAGCAACTTGGGGAGGCTAGAGATCAAGATTCATATGGATGGAGTGGAATAGCTTGATCTCAACACAAGGGTAGGTGGCTCTCTCTCAGAAAATTGAATGGGGCAAGTATGGAATAGTTCTGAGTGCTTCTCTTTCGAGTGGGTGGTGGTGAAGGGGTATATATAGGCATCCCCAAAAATCCAACCGTTACACCTAAAGTGACCAACTTGGTGACACCGATGTGTGAATCTCGGTGGTACCGAAGTGACCAAAAGGTGACAACTTTTGAATCTCGGTGAGACCGATATATAACTCTCGGTGGTACCGATTAGGTGACCAACGGTCAGATTGCGCAACTCGGTGATGCCGATTTTCATATCGCGGCGGTACCGATTCTTGACCATGGCTTACCAGAGAGTTGGTCCAGAAACTCGGTGGCGCCGATTCACAATTCTCGGTGGTACCGTGAATCGGCGCCACCGATTCTTGTGAATGGCTATCCAGAGAGTTGGTCCAGAAACTCAGTGAGACCGACTGGCAAAACTCGGTGGTACCGAAGATTGAAAATGGCTAAACAGAAAGTTGGCAACTGAACTCGGTGGCACCGATGCAGAATCGGTTGCACCGACTGGTTAGGGTTTGGCATGGGTCTGTCTGATTTTGGGAATCGGTGGCACCGAGTGGGAATTGTTGGTTGCACCGATTTTGGATATTTGGATTTGGACATACTTTTGTGGAAGAGCTTGTGGGTGTTTTTGGTGACTATCTCTTGTGCACGTGGAGCATCTTGTTCACCAACAGTACCTTACCCCCTTTTAATAGTATTGGCTTTCCTATGGACTCAAAGTAATTTCTCACAAATTAAAATGTAGAGTCCTCTTGCTTGATGCTTTGCCAATCTATTTTCTTGCATCTTGGGGTATCTCCACAATCCTTTTGCCATCCCTATCATTGAATTTTCCTGAAATATGCTTAGTGGAAACATTAGTTCAATGACATATATGTTGTTATTAATTACCAAAACCACCAAGGGAGCAAATGTGCTTTCAGCCTCACGAGGAGGTTTTGGGATGAACTAGTACAGTGGTGAGCGACCTCGCGAGGGCACTCGGGTGAGGGTGGATCTGGGCCCTCCCTATGGTGGAGTCTAGTCCCCCTTTATAGTGGCCTCGGTCCTCTTCCCTTATCGCACAGGCGGGAAGGGATCCCACACCTGCCAAATTTGAAAGGGGACAAGAGGTACAACTTATCCTGACTAAAGGTGGTCTTCGCCTGCAAAGCTCCTGGCGTGACGCAGAGGTGGGCTTATCAATGACATCCGCCCTGCCGAGCCCGTGGTCTTGGTCTTGTTGCACCGGAATGGAAACCTTTGGGGGGTTCCTTGGGAACCCGCGTTCGTCCTTGCCCCCTTAGCACGAAAGAGGAAACTGTCTCTGCTGCGCCCGCTGGCGTCCGCCTGCCTCGGTCGTCATGGCTCACGTCACCGCAGCCTCCTGAGGCAGGGCACTGCATAGGAATCTCCGCTCCTTGGGAGGCAGCCTGGGGAGACCACTCCCCTGGAGGTCTTGGCGTCGTTCTCCGCGTGAGGCCGGGGCCCTCACGAGGGCCTTGTCTTGTGGAGTTCGCCACCAGGCCATACCGGGCCATCGAGGTGGGCCACGCGCTGGGCCGCAGGCAGGCAGGTTTGGGTACCCCCGTTGCCAGAACGCCGACAGTAGCCCCCGGGCCCAAGGCGCGCTCGGGTCGGCTTCGGGGCGAAGCCAAGGAAGGAAGGCCGAAGCGCCGTAGGCCCCAATCGCCTGCGGGTCAGGCTTGACGCGTGGCGCACGACAGGGCACGGACCCGCACGAGCCGCCCTGCTTCGCGCCTGCGCGAGCGCACCCCTCTCGGACTGCCACGAGCGCTGCGCTGGCCGAGTGGTGGGTGGCTGCCAAGTAGAGCACCAGGGGCTCGCTAGGACGAGGCGCCACCATAATGGGTGGGCTCATGAGATACCGCTTGAGTTCCTTGAAGGCCGCATCGGCCTCCGGAGTCCACTCGAAAGGGCCCTTCCTTTTCATGAGCTTGAAGAAAGGAAGGGCACGCTCGCCTAGCTTGGAGATGAAATGTCCCAAAGAGGTCACGCAACCTGCAAGCTTCTGCATTTCCTTGAGGGTCTGAGGCGGGCTCATTTTCCCGATGGCTTTGACCTTCTCCGGGTTGGCCTCGATTCCTCGGTGCGATACCAAGAAACCGAGTAGCTTGCCGGATGGGACTCCAAAAATGCACTTTTTCGGGTTGAGCTTCAGGTTCACTTGGCGCAGACTGGCGAATGTCTCCTCCAGGTCCTCGATCAGGGTCTTCGCCTCTCGCGACTTGACCATGATGTCATCGACGTATGCCTCCACATTCCTTCCGAGCTGCTGCCCCAGGGAAATGTGCATCAACCGCTGGAAGGTCGCACCGGCGTTCCGTAGCCCGAAGGGCATGCAAACGTAACAGTAGACGCCGCACGGGGAGAGGAAGGCCATCTTCTCGATGTCCTCCACTGCCATCTTGATTTGGTGATATCCTGAGAAGGCGTCCAGAAAGCACAACGGATCGCACTCGGCGGTGGAGTCTACGTTCTGATCAATGCGCGTGAGCGGGAAGGGGTCCTGAGGGCAGGCCTTGTTGAGGCCCGTGAAGTCGACGCACATGCGTTCCTTCCCTCCCTTCTTGGGGACGATCACTGGGTTGGCCAGCCAACTCGGGTGCCATACCTCCCGGACAACACCAGCTTCTCGCAACTTGCCGACCTCTTGAACGATGAACGCTTGCTTCTCTTGTGCTTGTCGCCTTGCCTTTTGCTTCACCGGGCGCGCATCAGGGCGCACCCTTAGGTGGTGCTCGATCACCTCTCTCGGGACGCCGGTTAGGTCACGTGCCTCCCATGCAAACACGACCTTGTTTGCGCGGAGGAAGTCCACCAGTGCCTTCTCCTGCTCCGGGGGAAGGCCGACGCCAATGGTGAAGGTGTGGCCCGGGCTCCCATCGTCAGCGGGCACCTGCTTCGTCTCAGCCCGGTCCTGAGAGAACAACTGCTTCTTCTTCACGGGTGCGGCCTTCAGAGCCTGCGCGATGCTCTCTGGGGACGGGATGCCTCCTTCTTCGTGCACGACCCTCTCGGCGTCTAGGCGCGAAGCCGCTGCGGCCTTGTAAGCGAGCTTGAGGACTCGAACTGCGTCCTTGGTGTCTCCGGTCATGGTGATGATACCGCTGCTGCCAGGCATCTTGATGACGTTGTAGCCTGGGTGCGTTGCCGCCATGAACTTGGTGAGGGCCAGATATCCCAGGATGGCGTTGTACGGGAGGCCGATGTGGGCTACGTCGAAGTCGATCAGCTCGGTGCGGTAGTTGTCGCGGGTGCCGAAGGTGACGGGGAGGCGCACCTGCCCCAGGGGGGTGGCGGAGCCCCTGACCACCCCCGAGAAGGGCCTGGAGGGCGCGAGCTGGTCGTAGGGCATCTGGAGCATGTCGAAGGCCTCCACGGAATGGACGTTGAAGCCGGCGCCACCGTCGATGAGGGTCTTGGTGACCGCAACGTTGCTGATGGTGGGCGTGCACAGCATGGGGAGCGCACTAGCAGCGACCGTCGTCCTGGGATGGTCCTTGGAGTCGATGGTGATGTCGGTCTCCGGCCTCGCCATGCTCCGCGGGGCTTCGAGCTGCGGCCGAGCTGCGCCCGCCTGGCGGAGAAGCTGCTTGACATGGCGACCCGATGCGGGCGCCTGCGACCCGCCGAGGATACAAGCGACCGCAGGCACAGCCAGGCAACCCGTGGTGTCCCCATAGGCCGCGGGCTGCCAAGCCTCGGGAGTTGTGCCCGCCATGGAGGCGATGAGGTGAGGGCGGGGCACGGCTGGTGAAGATGGAACCTCGACACGCCCCTACCTAGCGCGCCAAATTTTGGAATCAGGGCTCCGCAGACCCAACAAGGTTCGAACTCTGGGGCGTGTGCGAAGATCCCAACCAGCTCAAGCCTCAAGCCTACCGCTCCACAGCTAGGCCCTGCTGAAGATGCATGAGAGCGCAAGAAGACGAACGCAGAGATTTACCAAGGTTCGGGCCACCTTGCGGTGTAAAACCCTACTCCTGCTTCGGGTGGATTGGCCTCACGAGGAGGTTTTGGGATGAACTAGTACAGTGGTGAGCGACCTCGCGAGGGCACTCGGGTGAGGGTGGATCCGGTCCCTCCCTATGGTGGAGACTAGTCACCCTTTATAGTGGCCTCGGTCCTCTTCCCTTATCGCACAGGCAGGAAGGGATCCCACAACTGCCAAATTTGAAAGGGGACACGAGGTACAGCTTATCCTTACTAAAGGTGGTCTTCGCCTGCAAAGCTCCTGGTTGACGTAGAGGTGGGCTCGTCGATGACATCCACCCTGCCGAGCCCATGGTCTTGGTCTTCTTGCACCGGAATGGAAACCTTTGGGGGGTTCCTTGGGAACACGCGTTCGTCCTTGCCCCCTTAGCACGAAAGAGGAAACTGTCTCTGCTGCGCCCGCTGGTGCCCGCCTGCCTCGGTCGTCATGGCTCACGTCACCGCAGCCTCCTGAGGCCGGGCACTGCATAGGAATCTCCACTCCTTGGGAGGCAGCTTGGGGAGTCCACACCCTTGGAGGTCTTGGCGTCGTTCTCCTCGCGAGGCCGGGGCCCTCACGAGGGCCTTGTCTTGTGGAGTTTGCCACCAGGCCGTACCGGGCCGTCGAGGTAGGCCACACGCCAGGCCGCAGGCAGGCAGGTCTGGGTACCTCTGTTCCCAGAATGCCGACAGTAGCCCCCAGGCCCAAGGCCCACTCGGGCCGGCTTCGGGGCGAAGCCAAGGAAGGAAGGCCGAAGCGCCGCGGGCCCCAATCACCTGCGGGTCAGGCTTGACGCGTGGCGCACGACGGGGTGCGGACGCCTCCACTTCCCCACGTCGCCTCGGTAACCGCCCTGACTAACAAGGGCTGGCGCGCACTGCGGGGCCATCATTGTCCGGAATGCGGAGGGACGCCGGTTGTCCTCCGATCAACTATAAGTAGGCGAGGGGGGCCGAGCCCCCCTAGCCCGTCTTCATCCTCTCGCCTCTTCACTCCAATCCGCCGCTCCCACAACTATGACACCAGTGAGGAGGTTCTCTGCTGCCGAGAAGGGGAGGGGCCGCCTGGAGGGTCCGGGCTCGCCGCCGCCCAAGAGGGGTCGCGGTCCTCCCCGCAAGAACACCGCGATGCCGGCGGTGTCCCCTCGAGGACGCGGGCACACTCCGGTGCAGGCCGGCGCTGCCTCCGACAGCCGCGGGAAAGCTCCCTCCCGCGTAGGCGGCAACAGTAGTCGTGGCGCTCGCGGCCGAGGGGGGACGCTAGCGGCTGGCCTCCGGCCGCCCCGCTCGCGAACTCACTCGGCTGACACGGTCCAGGAGTTCGTGGCGTGGGAGGAGAGGCCGGCCATCACCTGGCTCTAGCTCCCGCACTTCTTCGCTGGGGCGTTGCCTGCCAGAGGGCCCGCCGGCCTATGGCTGCAGGCCGACGGTTGCTGCAGCGAAGCCTCGTGGGTGGAGGTCGAAGTCACCCCCGCGGGCTACGTGTTCTTGAACCGCGGGTGGTAGACGTTCGCCCGCGCCCGTGGCCTGCAGGGGAGGTGTACCCTCCACTTAAAGTATGACGGGGCGGCGACGCTCTTCGTCAAGATCTTCGGGGAAGACGGTAGGCGCTTGGGGTGCTGCCCGGAGGGTGATGGCGGTGATAGCGACCACTTGTCCGCCGACGATGATCATCGCGGCGGCGGCACCCTCGGCGGTGAACTTGCCCTTGGCGACGGACGTAGCACCTCCAGCAGCAGCGACGCCTCCTCCGGGGGAAGCTCGAGCGACGACGACTACGACGAGCCGCCACGTCGGCGGGCCCGGACCAAGGTGAGCGGCGAGCCGCCGCGACGCCGTGCCCCTGCCCCGGAGGCCGTCGAGTCGCCATGCCGCCATGCCACCGTCAAGGAGGAGGAGGACTCCTACTGAGCGCAGGCAGCGCCGGAGACGGGCCTCAGGAGTGGCGGCCCTCGGGAGGCCATCTTTTGTTGTTTTGTTCTTTTTTACTTCCTGCATCAAGAATCACGGAGGGCTCCGAGGGGGTGTGCAATGAACTATGGCGCTTGCGCCTTTATGTTAGCGTTTTGTTTTTATCGCGTACTTTGGCGTTTATATTGCTGCCAATGGAAAGTTCCTGGTTGTCGTGATTAGGGTAACTTAGCTTGGCATACTCGTAGCGGGCTCCCACGTCGCGAGGTGCAGCCGGGGCGCCGGTACAGCTTGGAGGTCTTGCCGAGGGGGCCTCTTCCTTGCTGATCAGGCACCTTTGCGGCTTCGAGAGGCGCCCGCCGCTCGCGAGGTTCCTGGGGTGGCGAGGAGTCAGGGCCTCCGGAGGTGCATCCTCAGGGTCCCGCTTTTCACAAAGGTGCTGAAAAGTGCTTTATGCAGAGATAGAATTCCTTGATAATGAGCTGAATCATAACTTCCCTTCCTTTGGTCGTCTTCCTCCCAGCGACCATTTTTGGCCGGAGCCCCCGAGCGAGGGTCGATCGTTGCTGGTATGTCAGGCCGCAATGCCTGACAAGGCCAGGAGATGAGCGCTCCTAAGGCCGGGGGCCTGAGGCAACATGCGCCTGCTGGCTCACTCGGGAGCGCCGCGGGAGGATTAGAACGCCAAAGTTTTGGCGAGGTGCACACCGTTTCCAGCCCCCGCTTGCGGGGCGCGAGAGAGAGAAAACTCGTAGGTGCCAAACTTTTAAAGTCAAGACTGCAAAACGAGAGACACTGCAAAGGAGAAAAATTCCCACCCCTTTTTCAAACAAAGATGCGAAAGCTTCAAGTTTCATTCCAAAATACGGCAAATTCGGTTTACAAAAGAGAGCAAAGAACGGCCGCGTCCGACACCTAATAGCTAGTCTTCGTCTTCCCCCAGCGCGGAGCATGGGGATTCCTCTAGGCGTGGGCATAGTCATTGGGGGACCGTGTCATCCGCCAGCGCGAAGCATGGGGCTTCCACTTGGGCGTGGGTGGGGGCCCCTTCGCATCCTCGGGGGACCCCGGGTGTATACAGCCCACTCATTATTACGTGAGAGTGTCACGGGTAGAACTTCCGAAGGTGCTGGATGTTCTGGGCATTCTGGATGGGGACCCTGTCCTGTGTCTCCAGGCGTACGACGCTAGGCCTGGAGACATGGGCGACCCTGAACGGGCCCTCCCACATGGGCGAGAGCTTGTGCAAGCCCTCCATGGAGAGGACCCTCCTCAGGACGAGGTCACCCACCTCGAGGGTCCTGGAGTGGATGCTATGGCAGTGGTAGCATCGCAACGCCTGCTGGTATCTCACTGCAGGGAGCGAGGCTTGGCGGCGGGCTTCCTCCTCGAGCACGAGGTATGTCCCCCGCGAGGCATCCTGACGCTCTTCGTTGAATGCCAAGACCCACGGGGAGCGATGCTTGACCTCGTGCGGGAGGACCGCCTCTGTCCCGTAGACGAGGAAGAATGGGGTCTCGTCGGTGGGCTTAGTCGTGGTGGTGCGGATGGACCACAACACGGACTGAAGCTCACTGAGCCAACCCCTGCCGCAGACCTCAAGCTTCTTCTTGAAGCTCCTTGCCTTGAGGCCCCTCAGGACCTCCGCGTTGGCGCGCTCGGCCTGGCCGTTGCTCCATGGGTGTGCCACGGAGGCGTAGCATATCTGCGTTCCAAGGTTAGCACAATATGTTCTAAAGAGGTTACTTGTGAACTGTGAGGCATTGTCGGTAATAATACGGTTGGGGACGCCGAAGCGGCTCACGAGGCCCTTGATGAACTTGACGGCCGAGCCAGCGGGGATGGTGCGCACGGGCTCTACCTCCGCCCACTTGGTGAACTTGTCGATGACGACGTAAAGGTAGCGGTAACCGCCGGCCGCCCGAGGGAAAGGCCCCAGTATGTTGAGTCGCCAGACCGCGAAGGGCCAGGAGAGCGGGATGGTCTGGAGACCCTGTGCGGGCTGGTGAATCTGCTTGGCGTAAAATTGGCAGGCCTCGCAGGATCGGACTAGCTCAGTGGCGTCTTGGAGCGCCGTGGGCCAGTAGAATCCGCTGCGGAACACCTTCCCCACAAGGGTACAGGATGAGGAATGGTGCCCGCAATCGCCTCCGTGGATGTCGGCCAACAGCTCGCGACCTTACTCCTCGGATATGCACCGCAGCGAAACGTCGTTGGGGCGCTTGCGATACAACTCGCCATCCTGCAAACAATAAGCAGTGGCCCGGCGGACCACGCGCTCCGCGTTCTCCTCCTTCTCCGGCAAGGCGCCGCTGAGCAGGTATGCCTTGAACTCTTCGGTCCAATCACCGGCCTGAGGTTCCAGTGCCAGAAGCAGGCGAGCCCCTAAGGCCGGGCCACAAGCCGGGGCACCTGAGGGCGGGGCCGGTGGCAGCTCCTCCTGAAGCGACGCCGGGCCTGCGACCGGGGGTGCCGCGGACGGCTTGAAGAGCCTCTCCTCGAAGACTCCAGGCTCCTGAGGCTCGCGACGCGATGCCCTCTTGGCGATGTCATCTGCTTCCGTGTTCGCGCCACGCGGGACGTGCTACAACTCCAGGCCCTGGAAACGCTTTTCCATCTTACGTACCTCTTCCAAGTATGCCTCCATGTGCTCGTCCTTCGGCGTGTACTCCTTGTTGGAGAAGTTGACGAGGAGCTGGGAGTCGCCCTTGACGGTGAGGCTCTTGACCCCCGGGGCAGCAGCGGCCCTGAGGCCAGCGATCAAGCCTTCGTATTCCGCGATGTTGTTGGAGACCTTCTCGCCATGTTGGAAGCAAAGCTGGACAGCGTAGTAAAGCTTGTCTTGGGTCGGGGAGATGAGGACTCTAGCCCCCGCGCCCCGGCGTGCGAAGGCTCCGTCGAAGTGCATGACCCAGCCGTCGGGTGCCTCATCACCAGGCGCGAGGGACTGGCCCTCATCCAGCCCCTGGTCGGGAGCGTCTATCCACTCCACCACAAAGTCAGCGAGGGCCGCACCCTTGATGACCCTGGTGGTGCTGAACTCCAGGTGGAAGGCCTGCAACTCGATGTTCCACTCTGCAACTCTTCTAGCAGCGTTGGGGTTGCGCAACACTTTCTCCAGGGGGTATGCGGAGACGACCTTGATGGGGTGACACTACAAATAGTGGCACAGCTTCCTTGAGGCGACAAGGAGTGCAAGCAGAAGCTTTTGCTGCATAGGGTAGCGTGCACGCGCATCCCGTAGCACGGTGCTGATGTAGTACACCGGGTGCTCGATCAGGGACGAGGTATTGGCGTCGCCCCGCTCCTCATGAGGCTCGAGGGACTCAGGTGCCCCGGGGATTGATGAAGCGACGTGGGCCTCAAGAGCGCCGTCCTGAGGCGGCGAGCATTGCGCGGCCCAGCACAAGCCGCCCTGCTTCGCGCCTGCGCCAGTGCACCCCTCTCGGACTGCCACGAGCGCTGCGCTGGCCGAGTGGGGGGTGGCTGCCAAGTAGTGCACCAGGGGCTCGCTAGGACGAGGCGCCACCATAACGGGTGGGCTCGTGAGATACCGCTTGAGTTCCAAGAAAGCCGCATCCACCTCCGGAGTCCTCTCGAAAGGGCCCTTCCTTTTCATGAGCTTGAAGAAAGGAAGGGCACGGTCGCCTAGCTTGGAGATGAAACGTCCCAAAGAGGTCACGCAACCAGCAAGCTTCTGCATTTCCTTGAGGGTCTGAGGCGGGCTCATTTTCCCGATGGCTTTGACCTTCTCCGGGTTGGCCTCGATTCCTCGGTGCAATACCTAGAAACCGGGTAGCTTGCTGGATGGGACTCCAAAAATGCACTTTTCCGGGTTGAGCTCCAGGTTCACTTAGCGTAGGCTGGTGAATGTCTCCTCCAGGTCCTTGATCAGGGTCTTCGCCTCTCGCGACTTGATCACGATGTCATCAACGTATGCCTCCACATTCCTTTCGAGCTGCTACCCCAGGACAATGTGCATCAACCGCTGGAAGGTCACACCGGCGTTCCGCAGCCCGAAGGGCATGCAAACGTAATAGTACACGCCGCACAGGGAGAGGAAGGCCGTCTTCTCGACGTCCTCCACCGCCATCTTGATTTGGTGATAGCCTGAGAAGGCGTCCAGAAAGCACAATGGATCGCACTTGGCGGTGGAGTCTACGATCTGATCGATGCGCGGGAGCAGGAAGGGGTCCTGAGGGCAGGCCTTGTTGAGGCCCGTGAAGTCGACGCACATGCGTTCCTTCCCTCCCTTCTTGGGGACGATCACTGGGTTGGCCAGCCAACTCGGGTGCCGTACCTCCCGGACAACACCAGCTTCCCGCAACTTGCCGACCTCTTGAACGATGAACGCTTGCTTCTCTTGTGCTTGTCGCCTTGCCTTTTGCTTCACCGGGCGCGCATCAGGGCGCACCCTTAGGTGGTACTCGATCACCTCTCTCGGGACGCCGGTTAGGTCGCGTGCCTCCCACGCAAACACGTCCTTGTTCGCGCGGAGGAAGTCCACCAGTGCCTTCTCCTGCTCCGGGGGAAGGCCGGCGCCAATGGTGAAGGTGTGGCCCGGGCTCCCGTCGTCAGCGGGCACCTGCTTCGTCTCAGCCCAGTCCTGAGAGAACAACTGCCTCTTCTTCGCGGGTGCGGCCTCCAAAGCCTGCGCGATGCTCTTCGGGGACGGGATGCCTCCTTCTTTGTGCGCGACGCCGCTGCGGCCTTGTAAGCAAGCTTGAGACTCGAACTACGTCCTTGGTGTCTCTAGCCACGGTGATGATACCACTGCTGCCAAACATCTTGATGATGTTGTAGCCTCGGTGCGTTGCCGCCATGAACTTGGTGAGGGCCGGATATCCTTGGATGGCGTTGTACGGGAGGCCAATGCGGGCTACGTCGAAGTCGATCAGCTCGGTGCGATAGTTGTCGCGGGTGCCGAAGGTGACGGGGAGGCGCACCTGCCCAGGGGGGTGGCGGAGCCCCTGACCACCCCCGAGAAGGGCCTGGAGGGCGCGAGATGGTCGTAGGGCATCTGGGGCATGTCGAAGGCCTCCACGGAAAGGACGTTGAGGCCGGTGCCGCCGTTGATGAGGGTCTTGGTGACCGCAACATTGCTAATGGTGGGCGTGCATAGCATGGGGAGCACACTAGCAGCGACCATCGTCCTGGGATGGTCCCTGGAGTCGATGGTGATGTCGGTCTCCGGCCTCGCCATGCTCCGCGGGGCTTCGAGCTGCGGCCGAGCTACGCCCGCCTGGCGGAGAAGCTGCTTGACATGGCGACCGGATGCGGGCCCCTGCGACTCGCCGAGGATACAAGCGACCACAGGCACGGCTAGGCAACCCACGATGCCCCATAGGCCGCGGGCTGCCAAGCCTCGGGAGCTGTGCCCGCCATGGAGGCGACAAGGCGAGGGCGGGGCACGGCTGGTGAAGATGGACCCTCGACACGCCCCTACCTGGCGCGCCAAATGTCGGAATCGGGGCTCCGCAGACCCAAGAAGGTTCGAACTCTGGGGCGTGTGCGAAGATCCCAACCAGCTCAAGCCTCAAGCCTACCGCTCCACAGCTAGGCCCTGCCGAAGATGCACGAGAGCGCAAGAAGACGAACGTAGAGATTTACCCAGGTTCGGGCCACCTTGCGGTGTAAAACCCTACTCCTGCTTCGGGTGGATTGGCCTCACGAGGAGGTTTTGGGATGAACTAGTACAGTGGTGAGCGACCTCGCGAGGGCACTTGGGTGAGGGTGGATCCGGTCCCTCCCTATGGTGGAGGCTAGGTCCCCTTTATAGTGGCCTCGGTCCTCTTCCCTTATCGCACAGGCGTGAAGGGAACCCACAACTGCCAAATTAGAAAGGGGACAGGAGGTACAACTTATCCTGACTAAAGGTGGTCTTCGCCTGCAAAGCTCCTGGCATGACGCAGAGGTGGGCTCGTCGATGACATCCGCCCTGCCGAGCCCGTGGTCTTGGTCTTGTTGCATCGGAATGGAAACCTTTGGGGGGTTCCTTGGGAACCCACGTTCGTCCTTGCCCCCTTAGCACGAAAGAGGAAACTGTCTCTGCTGCGCCCGCTGGCGCCCGCCTGCCTCGGTCGTCATGGCTCACGTCACCGCAGCCTCCTGAGGCCGGGCACTGCATAGGAATCTCCGCTCCTCGGGAGGAAGCCTGGGGAGACCACTCCCCTGGAGGTCTTGGCGTTGTTCTCCTCGCGAGGCCGGGGCCCTCACGAGAGCCTTGTCATGTGGAGTTTGCCTCCAGGCCGTACCGGGCCATCGAGGTGGGCCACGCGCTGGGCCGCAGGCAGGCAGGTCTGGGTACCCCCGTTCCCAGAACACCGACAGTAGCCCCCGGGCCGAAGGTGCGCTCGGGCCGGCTTCGGGGCGAAGCCAAGGAAGGAAGGCTGAAGCGCCGCGGGCCCCAATCGCCTGCGGGTCAGGCTTGACGCGTGGCGCACGACAGGGCGTGGACGCCTCCACTTCCCCACGTCGCCTCGGTAACCGCCCCGACTGACAAGGGCTGGCACGCGCTGCGGGGCCATCATTGCCCGGAATGCGGAGGGATGCCGATTGTCCTCCGATCAACTATAAGTAGGCGAGGGGGGCCGAGCCCCCCTAGCCCGTCTTCATCCTCTCGCCTCTTTGCTCCAATCCGCCGCTCCCACGACCATGACACCAGTGAGGAGGTTCTATGCTGCCGAGAAGGGGAGGGGCCGCCTGGAGGGTCCGGGCTCGTCGCCGCCCAAGAGGGGTCGCGGTCGTCCCTGCAAGTACACCGCGACACCGGTGGTGGCCCCTCGAGGACACGGGCGCACTCCGGTGCGGGCCGGCGCTGCCTCTGGCAGCCGCGGGAAAGCTCCCTCCCGCGTAGGCGGCAGCGGTAGTCATGGCGCTTGCGGACGAGGGGGGAGGCTCGCGGCTGGCCTCCGGCCGCCCCGCTTGCGATCTCACTTGGCTGACGCGGTCCAGGAGTTCGTGGTGTGGGAGGAGAGGCCGGCCATCACCTGGCTCCAGCTCCCGCGCTTCTTCGTAGCGGCGCTACCTACTGGAGGGCCCGCCGGCCTATGGCTGCAGGCCGACGGTTGCTGAAGCAAAGCCTCGTGGGTGGAGGTCGAAGTCACCCCCGTGGGCTATGTGTTCCTGAACCGCGGGTGGCAGACGTTCGCCCGCGCCCGCGACCTGCAGGGGAGGTGTACCCTCCACTTCAAGTACGACGGGGCGGCGACGCTCTTCGTCAAGATCTTCGGGGAAGACGGTAGGCGCTTGGGGTGCTGCCCGGAGGGCGACGGCGGCGACAGCGACCACTTCTCCGCTGACGATGATCATCGCGGCGGTGGCCCCTCGGCGGTGAACTTGCCCTTGGCGACGAACGTAGCACCTCCAGCAGCAGTGACGCCTCCTCCGGGGGAAGCTCGAGCGACGACGACTACGACGAGCCGCGACGTCGGCTGGCCCGGACCAAGGTGGGCGGCGAGCCGCCGCGGTGCTGTGCCCCTGCCCCGGAGGCCGTCGAGCCGCCATGCTGCTGTGCCACCGTCAAGGAGGAGGAGGACTCCGACTGAGTGTAGGCGGCGCCGGAGCCGGGCCTCAGGAGTGGCGGCCCTCGGGAGGCCATCTTTTGTTGTTTTGTTCTTTTTTACTTCCTGCATCAAGAATCACGGAGGGCCCCGAGGGGGTGTGCAATGAACTATGGCGCTTGCGCCTTTATGTTAGCGTTTTGTTTTTATCGCGTACTTCGGCGTTTATATTGCTGCAAATGGAAAGTTCCTGCTTGTCGCGATTATGGTAACTTAGCTTGGCATACTCGTTGCGGGCTCCCACGTCGCGAGGTGCAGCTAGGGCCGGGACAGCTTGGAGGTCTTGCCGAGGGGGCCTCTTCCTTGCTGACCAGGCAGCTTTGTGGCTTCGAGAGGCGCCCGCCGCTCGCGAGGTTCCTGGGGTGGCGAGGAGTCAGGGCCTCCGGAGGTGCATCCTCAGGGCCCCGCCTTTCACGAAGGTGCTGAAAAGTGCTTTATGCAGAGTTAGAATTCCTTGATAACGAGCTGAATCATAACTTCCCTTCCTTTGATCGTCTTCCTCCCAACGACCATTTTTGGCCGGAGCCCCCAAGCGAGGGTCGATCGTTGCTGGTATGTCAGGCCGCAATGCTTGGCAAGGCCAGGAGATGAGCGCTCCTGAGGCCGGGGGCCTGAGGCAACATGCGCCTGCTGGCTCGCTCGGGAGCGCCGCACGAGGATTAGAACGCCAAAGTTTTGGTGAGGTGCACACCGTGTCCAGCCCCCGCTCGTGGGGCGTGCGAGAGAGAAAACTGGTAGGTGCCAAACTTTTAAAGTCAAGACTGCAAAACGAGAGACACTGCAAAGGATCTGAAGAAAACTAGTGTAAAACAAGAAACTAAAAGTTTTATAGAACCAAACTAGTGTAAAACAAGAAACTAAAAGATTTAGTTGCAAGATCTGAAGATATACCTTCAAGCACTTACCTCCTCGGCAACGGCGCCAGAAAAGAGCTTGATGTCTACTACACAACTTTATTCTTGTAGACTCTGTTGGGCCTCCAAGCGCATTTTGTAGGACAATAGCAATTTTCCCTCAAGTGGATGACCTAAGGATTATCAATCCGTGGGAGGTGTAGGATAAAGATGGTCTCTCTCAAACAACCCTGCAATCAAATACAAGAAATCTCTTGTGTCCCCAACACACCCAATACAATGGTAAATTGTATAGGTGCACTAGTTCGGCGTAGAGATGGTGATACAAGTGCAATATGGATAGTAGATATAGGTTTTTGTAATCTGAAAATATAAAAACAGAAAGGTAGCAAGTAGTAAAAGTGAGCATAAATGGTATTGCAATGCTTAGAAACAAGGCCTAGGGTTCATACTTTCACTAGTGCAATCTCTCAACCGTTCTAACATAATTGAATCATATAACCATCCCTCAACATGCGATAAAGAATCACTCCAAAGTTCCTATCTATCGGAGAACATAAGATAAAATTGTTTTAGGTAGTAAACCACCTCAAAGTTATCCTTTCCAATCAATCTATTGGGCTATTCCTATAAGTGTCACAAACAGCCCTAGAGTTCGTACTAAAATAACACCATATGATATGCATCAATCAGCCCTAATGTCACCTAGATACTCCAATGTCACCACAAGTACCCTGAGTTAATTATTCGACATGCATGAAACAATTTTAGATTCATCATATTTAATCCGACACAAAGAACTTCAAAGAGTACCCCAAGATTTCTATCGGAGAAAGTAGGATGAAAACGTGCATCAACCCATGTGCATAGATCCCTCAATGTCACCGAAATCCACAAGTTGATGCCATAACATACATCAAGGGAATCAATAGAATAGCCCATTGTCACCACATGTATCCACATGCAAGACATACATCAAGTGTTCTCAAACCCAAAGTATTAAATCCAACATAACGAAATCTCAAAGAGAAAGATTCAATTCATCACATCAAGATAGCAAGGGAAGAACACCATATAATCCAACTATATTAACAAAGCTCATGATACATCAAGATCGTGGCAGCTCAAGAACACGAGAGAGAGAGAGAGATCAATCACATAGCTACCGGTACATACCCTCAGCCTCGAGGGTGAACTACTCCCTCCTCTTCATGAAGACCGCCGAGATGACGAAGATGGCCTCCGGTGATGATTTCCCCCTCCGGCAGAGTGCCGGAACAGAGCTTCGGATGAGATTTTTTCGGTACAGAGGATTGCGGCGGCGGAGCGGAAGTTCTAGGTTAACTTTCGGGGGTTTCACTATTTATAGGATTTTCATCATTGGAATCACGCGAGATGGAGCCACATGGTGGTCCCAAGGTAACAGGGCGCACCCTAGGGGGGTGGGCGTGCCCTGTTGCCTTCGGGGCAACTGGTGCCCCTCTCCAGTGGTTCTTCGCTCTAGTATTTCTTATATCTTCCAGAAAAAATCCTCAAAAAGTTTCGGGCGATTCCGAGAACTTTTATTTTCTGCACAAAAACAACACCACGGAAATTCTGCTGAAAACAGTGTCAGTCCGGGTTAGTTCCATTAAATCATATAAAAGTGCATCAAAACCATATAAAAATATTGTAAACATAGATAAATATGGCATCCATACTTCATAAATTATCGATACGTTGCAGACGTATCAACGTATCAACGTCTTGTCCGCGATCTTCATCCCTGCAGGTACTCAGGATCATGGAGATCGATAACCGGTGTGGCTAGGAGCAAGGAGACCATGAAGTGTTATACCGAACACCACTGAAAATAAGGTTCACTAGGGTAACATGGATCATATCCTTAGGGATAAATGAGGTGTAGTCATTAAATGCCTGAAGCTCTTGTCTGATTTCATTATTTTAATTATCAAGGCAACCCCACGCAACAGATAAGGCTTGCAGTACGACAACTGATTCTTGATGCAGGACTCATGCCGGTCAAGATGTTATATGGACACATCCCCCACTTCAATCCGTAACAAGCACATCTCGATGGTTGTCTTCCAGCGCACAAATTAATATCGTATTTGATCCCAACGCAAATAAAAGGTTGTAAGCATTAAGATCTCATAACCATAGCTCTTTTTATTATAAGTGTTTGAATCTCTATTTGCTTGCTGATTCGGTCAAAAGCTGTATTTGACACTTTGACAAAAGCATGCTAGAGACCATTGCTTCAAGGGAATCTTCCTCTCGTGGGTTCGGTAACCCAGGTTCACGTTTAGGGAAATAGGTGTGGGATACTCTTTTCTGTTCCAATACCATATTAATAAAAGGAGGTATCAAGCCCTTTTTTCTGGCGCCGTTGTCGGGGAGGAGTTTAGCATTCCTAGTCTTTGTGTCTATAGTTTTTGTTGAAGTTAATTTTCAGTTTGTGTTTTTAACTTTTCTATTTTTAGTTTAAGTGTTTTTGTTTCATGTCTTGTCAGTTGAAAAACGAAAAGAATACTATGGCTCATAATCTAGGGAGTTTTGCTACTCCGACCAACAACTTCATGCGTGAACCTATATCACAACATAAGGTTGCAACCGATGAGTATGAGGTTAAACCGACCTTAGTTTCCATGGTTCAATAGGAATAATTTGGAGGCTCTGCTTCTGAGGATGTCGGCATGCACTTACACAATTTCACTGAATTGTGCAACATGCCACACATAAAATATTATGATCCTGACGCTCTGAAATTGCGTCTATTTCCTTTCTCTTTGAGAGGAAAAGCTAAGGAATGGCTTCTAGCTCTACCTAGAGGCAGTATTAATTCTTGGGCTGATTGTTGCAGTAAATTTGTATCCAAGTTTTGTTCACCTGCAAAGATTATGCAATTACGTTCTCAGATTACAGGTTTCAAGCAGGAGGAACATGCGCCACTAGCGCTTGCGTGGGATAGAATGAAACAAGCAATAAGGAATTGTCCCAATCATGGAATAGAGGAATGGTTAATCCTTCATATATTTTATAATGTCTTAAATCACATGTTAGAAACTATGCTTGATACAACTGCACAAGGAACAATCATGGGAAATCCCATAAAATATTTCAAGAAACTACTAGATGATATACAAGAGAACCATGCCCAATGGCATGTTGAAAGAACCACCAAGAAGAGGGTGTATGCCATAGAAGAGAGTAACACAGAGTTGACAACCAACCTTGAGGAACTTATCTCCGTGATGAAAGGTAAACAAGAGGTAAACATGAATACCATCACTAATGAAGAAACTACTGATGTAGATTTTATTGCTCGTAATAGCTACAATCCTAATTGAAAAAATAATGGCTATGCTCCTAGACTTCCTTATCCTAGTAATGGAGGAGCACCCAACAATTTTAATGGAGCTAATGGTAGCAATAGAAATACTCTTGAATAAACTCTTAAAGGTTTTATTGCTAGCCAGACTAAGCAAAATGAAAACGTCAAGAATATCTTGAAGAATCATGCTAACTTACTTGGTCAATAGACCAGTAAGGTCGTTGGACTAACAAATGATGTGTAGATACTGATGACCCACAAGTATAGGGGATAATTCGTAGTCCTTTTGAAAGTAAGAGTGTCGAACCCAACGAGGAGCAGAAGGAAATGACAAGCGGTTTTCAGCAAGGTAATTTCTGCAAGCACTGAAATTGTAGGTAACAGATAGTTTGATAGTAAGATAATTGGTAACGAGCAAGTAACGATAACGGTAAATAAGATGCAGCAAGGTAGCCCAATCCTTTTGTGGCAAAGGACAGGCGAGGACAATCTCTAGTAATAGGCAAAGTGTTGTTGAGGGTACACGGGAATTTCATCTAGTCACTTTTATCATGTTGGTTTGGTTCGTGTTCGCTACTTTGATAATTTGATATGTGGGTGGACCGGTGCTTGGGTGCTGTTCTTACTTGAACAACCTCCCACTTATGATTAACCCCCTCGCAAGCATCCGCAACCACGAGAAAAGTATTAAGATAAAATCTTACCATAGCATTAAACGTTTGGATCCAAATCGGCCCCTTACGAAGTAGCGCATAAACTAGGGTTTAAGCTTCTGTCACTCTAGCAACCCATCATCTAATAACTACTCCACAATGCATTCCCTTAGGCCCATGAATGGTGAAGTGTCATGTAGTCGACGTTCACATGACACCACTAAGGGAATCACAACATACATATCATCAAAATATCGAACACATATCAAATTCACATGATTACTTACAACATGACTTCTCCCGTGATCTCAAGAACAAAGGTAACTACTCACAAATAATAATCATGCTCAAGATCAGAGGGGTATTGAATAGCATAATGGATCTGAACATATAATCTTCCACCAAAAAAACCATATAGTAATCAACTACGCAAGGTAATCAACACTACTAGTCACCCACATGTACCAATCTGAGGTTCCGGTACAAAGATTGAACACAAGAGATGAACTAGGGCTTGAGAGGAGATGGTGCTGTTGAAGATGTTGATGAAGATTGGCCTCCCAAAGATGAGAGGGGTGTTGGTGATGATGATGGCTTCGATTTCCCCCTCCGGGAGGGAACTTCCCCTGGCGGAATCGCTCCGCCGGAGGGCAAATGTGCTCCTGCCCAAGTTCCGCCTCGAGACGGCGGCGCTCCGTCCCGAAAGTCCTCTTCTTATTTTTTCTAGGTCAAAAGTGATTATATACCAGAAGATGGGCACCGTAGGTGGGCCGAGGAGGGCACAACCCACCAGGGCGCGCCCAGGGGGGCCTGGCGCGCCCTGGTGTCTTGTGCCCACCAGGGCGGCCCCCTCCGGTAGTTCTTTGCTCCAGTATTTTTTATTAATTCCAAAAATAATCTCCGTAAAGTTTCAGCTCCATTGGAGATGTGCAGAATAGGTATCTCTGATGTGCTTTTTTCAGGTCCAGAATTCCAGCTGCCGGTATTCTCCCTCTTTGTGTAAACCTTGCATATTATGAGAGAAAAGGCATTAGAATCACTCCCTACAGCATTATTATTCAACAAAACATAATAAATAACAGTAGGAAATCATGATGCAAAATGGACGTATCAACTCCCCCAAGCTTAGACCTCGCTTGTCCTCAAGCGAAAAGCCAAAATTGAAAAGCATGTCCACATGGTTTGAGAGAGAGGTGTCGATAAAAACAAAATACAGACAGAGAAGCATCATGCTTATTATCATAACAGCAACAAACTCTACCATAAAACTTATTCATATACTTTCATCATATAACTTCTCATGCACAAGTAACAATTCATCACAACATAGAAGTATAAAGCATAAACCTTATTGAAAACCAACAAACTATGTTCTCAGTCAACTTTGCAACTACAATTCATCATATTTTCAGGAAGTGTCTCATGTCGGAGCCTTTTGGCAAGTCCACATACTCAACCATCATTTAGTCTTCTATGATTGCTAACACTCACAGCATACCCATGAGCAAAAAGTTTCAACTGGACACATAGGAAGATAGGGGCTTATAGTTTTGCCTCCCAACGTATTCACCTCAAGGGTGATGTCAACAATAATAACTCATGCCCACCCATATCCAATTGGATATATGTGCCTAGATCTTTCCTCACCACATGATGCTTGCAAGAGAAAACGTAAAAAGGAATAGGGAAGAATACTTTGTCTCTTGCATAAAGGTAAATACATAAAATTAAAAGATAATCCCTTCGCAGAGGGAAGCAGAGGTTATCATGCGCTTTTTGGTTTGTATGCCTAATCCCTTAATGTAAAAGAATGTCACGCTATATTGCCCCCTATGATAGCAACCTTTATTATGCAGTCCGTCGCTTTTATTACTTTGCCATCATAAGTTCGTATAGCGCTCAATTTTCTCTTACACCAATGGATCAAAACACTTTTAGAACAAATTTTTATTGCCTTATTGCACCGATGACAACTTACTTGAAGGATCTTACTCGATCCGTAGGTAGGTATGGTGGACTCTCAAGGAATAAATTTGGCTTTTGGTTTTTTGATGCACAAGTAGTATCTCTACTTAGTGCGGAATTTTTGGCTAGCAGAGATATTGAGAAAGCACCACATGTTGAAGGATCTATGACAATATAACTTCTATGTGAATATGAACAAACATAAATCATTATGTTGTCTTCCTTGTCCGACGTCAACAATTTTTACATATAATATTTAATGGGGGCTCACAATCATAAAAGATGTCCAAGATAGTGTATTTTCATGTGAATCTTCTCTTCCCTTATTAATTCTTTCATGAATTGCATCATTGACCAATACTATGTTTGTCAATCTCCAATAAATTTTACTACTTATACTTTTCCTTATGTGATGTCATTACTCACCATAAGATTAGCATATGATTCTTTTCACTTATTTCCTTTTCCTTTATTTTGATTGCAACAAGAAAGTAGAGAGGCAAAAACTCAAACTAAACTTTATTATATAACTCTCACTTGATTACATAGATAGATAGGCCACGAAACTAACACACGAAAATAGATCATGCTAAACTTTTATTCAACTAAAGCAAAGGAAAACTAAAGATCGAACTAAAATAGGTAAAGGTGAATAAAAGTGATGGTGATACAATACCGGGGCACCTCCCCCAAGCTTGGCTCAAGCCAAGGGGAGTGCCCATACCCGTGTGCTCAAGTCTCCTTTGGTGGTGGTGATGAAGTAAGTGTGGTGATGATGTAGTAGGCTTGTCCTCCAGCTTCCAGGGTAAGGGATCACCATCAAAAGTTGATGCAAGAGTCCCTGAGTTCTGCAACTGGCAGCTAAACTCATACCTTTAAATCTTGCTTCATATTCAAAAACTTGGTTTTGAAGTTCATAAACTTGGCTTTGTAGAAAATTGAATTGCTCGTTGAGGGTGGAGATGGTGTCCTTCACAGAACGGCCATCCACCATCTGATCACGGGTGAATTCCGTGATCATGGAGTGATTGGCACTAAGTCCACGCTCCACCATCCTTTGGCACTTGAAGATGTCTTGTTCCATCGCCTCGAGCCTAGCCTCCACACTTCCGGTCCTCTTGGGTCCCTGCACATCGCGGATGTGGAGCACCCCCTCACACATCTCAATGGCTTGAGGATGCTTCATCACCTCCGGCAAGTACAGGTTGATGACCCTCTCGAAGAACTTGTCCTTGGAGGAGCTTGGTGGAGCCATGGAGATTTAGATCTGACGAGAAAACAACACGAAACAAGAACAGAGGATTTTTCTGCGATGCGGTCGTCAAAACAGTCGGGGGTATATATAGAGAATTTTTATTCTTGGGAAACAAGCATATGGAAGGAAAACAGAGTCGGGAAGGTGTCCGAGGTGGGCACAACCCACCAGGGCATGCCCAGGGGTGCCTGGCGTGCCCTGGTGTATCGTGCTCACCTCGACCGCCTTCCGGTTTATTTCTTAAATTCCAAAATTTTCTAATAATCCAAAACTGACAAAAAATATTTTTGCGGATTTTTCGGAGTCCGTTTACTTAACGTATCACGTACCTCCTATTTTTCAGAATTCTGGAGTGTTCCGGAAGGTTTCTTTTATGTGTTCCTCCGGTGTCATGGTTTGGATAACATTGCTTTCAACGTTAATAGGCGTACGTGAGATATAGTGCTTAATTCTTTGTCCATTGACCACCTTCGGGTTAGTACCTTCGGCATTATTAATCTTGATAGCTCCAGAACGATAAACCTCTTCGATAATATATGGTCCTTCCCATTTGGAGAGAAGCTTGCCTGCAAAAAATCTTAAACGAGAGTTGAACAAAAGAACATAGTCTCCTATTTTGAATTCCCGCTTTTGGATTCTTTTGTCATGCCATCTTTTTACTTTTTCTTTGAATAGTTTGGCATTTTCATAGGCTTGGGTTCTCCATTCATCTAGTGAGCTAATATCAAATAGCCTCTTCTCACCGGCAAGCTTGAAATCATAGTTGAGTTCTTTAATTGCCAAAAATGCTTTATGTTCTAATTCTAGAGGCAAATGACAAGCTTTTCCATATACCATTTTGTATGGAGACATACCCATAGGATTTTTATAAGATGTTCTATACACTGGTACCGTTACGTGCTATACAAACGGTTTTTAACCCCTTTCCGCGATGTAGTTCCTAAACCGTCGCCTTGCATGTGTGGGCGATAGGGGTGGGGTCATCCCACACGACACCGAAACATCGTCTGCGATGGTGCGAGCGCCTGCTGACGATTCGCCTAACGTAAACGTATGTGAAGTCGTAGCCTATCCCACACGCCACACTTTGATGCTACGTTTGTGGTCAAGCACACATCCAAGACGATGGCACAGATATATTCGTGTGCGATACTTATTCGAATCGCACACGCGAAACGTATGTCAACCGTCTCTTGATCGTCCTACATTACACACACACGCAGGTTCGTAACCGTGTGTGCTATTAATGGCAAGCGCACATAGTTACGGTGTGCAAACGCGTGTGTGACAGTGCGCACATCCCACATGCGCAAAATATGCGACCGTGTGTTGTAAGGCTGATAATCACACACACTATTATTCAAACAATTGTGTGTGACATATGACACCATCACACACGGTTTAATCGTTCTAGTTGTGTGAGCTGTAATTTATTACCTAATAGCTTATTTTTGTTAATTTAATATTAGAATTGGAAATTTCAAATTTTAGTTATGAAATGTGGATTTCACATCCATCAATACATACGCTAATTACAATGGTTCAACAGCCAATGCATAAATCAAAAGCTCAGTACATGTTCCATGGTTACATAGTTCGGTAGAAGATTAAATATGATGAACCACAATATATAGTACTAGAGGCGGTAAAGGTGAAGAGAGCATTGTAAATGCTTTTGGCTGTCGATGGTGTTAAAGAAGCGAATACCCATAATGTGCCCTCCTCCATGCCAAAGGTGCGCAGAACTTTTGTCCAACCCCTTGTGATGATCGCCCGTCCATCCTTCACCGCCTTCAGGAAGACTTCTAGACCGTTATCATGGTAGCATGCATTATATACTATAACCTTCGTTGCCTCCACATCGGTTAGGTAGTTTGCTAGGTAATCTTGAGTAAATTCCTTCGGAAACCACTGAAAAGAGACAAGTTTCAGGTATTCATGTCTAATAGAGTAACTTGTTCTGGGCTGGAAAAGAAGGCAACAGATTACTTACCATCCAAAAGTTCACTGATGTCTTGGATAAAGTATAAATAAAGAGTTTAATTCCAATCAGATGTCTCTTCTGCCTAACAATTTTTCTTAGTTTCCTCACTTGATGCTTGTTCATGTTTATCTCATTGCCCCATATGCAAAGGGGGTCGAAGCGTGAATCAGTACCGCTGATATATGTACCTACAAGCAACAAATAAATGTTAGAACATAAGCTGCAATTGCACAAATGATGTAAAATATTATAACAAAATGGGAGGTGACTAACCTCGATGGTAAACAACAGCATCACACATCATAGCCCTACATAAGCACATAGAAAGGCATGTTAAATACAACAGGGTTAACATCCACGAAAAATAGCAAATGTTAACTAAACGACAATATCTTCGGTTATATTTTCATTGCGAGGAGTAGCATAGTAACAAAGGGACATGTATTGGTGAAATTAAACTGGATGTGTTAACTTCAGAGTTCAGACAACCTAACATAGTCATTAAAACTTGTACCAGTGAAACAAAAATTGTCACAGTTAAACATCACGAGCCAGTTCATACTTGGTAAATCCCGAGGGGTAGTTGCTGGGGTACTTCAACTCGGCCAGAGCCCGCACAAAGTCGGTGCCTAGGTGTTCCTGCTGGTCGCAGCGTGGATCAGTACCGCTAACATATGTACCTACAAGCAACAAGTAAATGTTAGAAGCTAAACTGCAACTGAACAAATGATGTAAAATACTATAAGATATTGGGATGTAACTAACCTCGATGGTAAACAACATCGTCGTGCATTATGAAACTGCGTAAGTACAAGCAAAGGCATGTCAACTCCAACAGGGTTAACATGCACCAAAAATATCTAATGGTAATTGAAGGACATCATCTCCAGTGATATCTTCTTTGCGAAGAGTAGCACAGTACCGAATGGACAGCGTAAATAATGGATATAACTGTTCACTACAGCAGGCTTAACAACAACCTAGCATATGCATTGTAAGTTTGTAACTGGTATTGGTAAAATTGAACTGCACAGTTCATACTTGAACAACACACTGCGCATAACTGAAATGAACAACGGACGTGTTGACTACAGAGTACATACAACCTAACATGGCAATTTAAACGTGTACTGTTGATACTGAAATTGACACGGTTAAACATTGCTATACTGGTATTCGTAAAAATGAACTGGACAGTTCATACTTGGTAAGTCTCGGGGGGTCGTTTCTTGGGGATTTCATCAAGGCCAGAGCCCGCACCAAGTTGGCGGTGTCGGCGACGAGGTGTTCCTCCGGGTCGGCACGCATAGCGTTCACCACGTCATCGACCGCCATGACCAGCTCCTCGACATCCGCATGATATGTGGTTGGGCTTGCGCGGGGATGCTCGGTGATAGGGGGTGGGGATGTGGAGAAGTGAGGGTGGTTCGCATGCTGCATCTGAGCTATTGGGCCGGGGCGGTGATGGAGATCGGATGTTACCTCACTAGATCGACGAGCGAGACTGGTGCAGAACGTAGATTTGGTTGCGGCGGCGGCGGCGGTTTGGGCTGCAGTTAGAGCGGGGGGAGAGGGGGGCGGTGGGGATAGGGGGGAAATGTGATGGATGGGTATGGGGTGGGAGGAATAACTACTGAAATCGCACACCTATTGAAAATTTGGTGGCGAAACTCGAACCTTACGGGGGGAACACGCAACGCAGACGAAGCGCATCAAATACCCGTGTGCGAGAAAAGAGAAAATTGGTGATCCCGCATCGGAAAAAATTCAAGTCTTCTCTCTCTCTCTCGTGCAATCTGACGCTTTGCAAACGGTTTGTTGTAAGAAAACGTTTGCCATTAAAGATGTATTATAAACACAAAAGGCCTAGAAAATACACAAAAGGGACTAAATATGATAAACGAGCCTGAAAATTGTGAAATTTGGACATGGTGCATTGTAGTGGGTATGTTGATCGTAGAAAATAAATCAAGTTGAAAGGACCAAGGAAATATGGGTTCCCCTTGAAAACATGGCGATTTTCGCTCCCCGAACCATGAAACTCCATAGGTGATGGTCCGGTTTATGAAGAGTGTCTATCAAGACATTATCCATACCTCCTCAATTTTTTACCGAATCATATTGAGGTCATGCTCGGGCACCACACGAGATAACATGTTCTTCAAGCATGTTTTCCATTTTTCTAGACTTACAAAATAAATAAACGACACATCTCTGGTTGCCTCTTCCCACACATATGCTTTAAAATTGTATTAGTTTCCTATAAAATACATGAAAACTTATTCAATGACACAATTACGAATTTTCGAGCCCTTTTTGAACGCCTTTTCATGTACATAACGTGCTAACCTGAATTATAAGCACAAAGGACCTAGAAAGTACACAAAAGGGACCAAATACGATAAACGAGCCTGAAAATTGTGAAATCTGGACATGGTGCATTATTCTAGTGGGCATGTTGATCATATAAAATAAATCTAGTTGAAAGGACCAAGGAAAAATATGGGTTCCCCTTGAAAACATGGCGATTTTCGCTCCCCGAACCATGAAACTCCATAGGTGATGGTTCGGTTTATGAAGAGTGTCTATCACGACATTATCGATATATACCTCCTCAAATTTTTACCGAATCGTATTGAGGTCAAGCCCGAGCACCACACGAGATAACATGTTCTTCAAGCATGTTTTCCATTTTTCTAGAGTTAATAAATAAATAAAAGACACATCTCTGGTTGCCTCTTTCCACAAATATATATCCTTTCAAATTGTATTAGTTTCCTATAAAATACATGAAAACTTATTCAACGACACAATTACGAATTTTCAAGTCCTTTTTGAACGCCTTTTCATGTACAGAACGTTCTAACCTGAATTATAAGCACAAAGGACCTAGAAAGTACACAAAAGGGACCAAATACGATAAACGAGCTTGAAAATTATGAAATTTGGACATGGTGCATTATTCTAGTGGGCATGTTGATCATATAAAATAAATCTAGTTGAAAGGACCAAGGAAAAATATGGGTTCCCCTTGAAAACATGGCGATTTTCGCTCCCCGAACCATGAAACTCCATAGGTGATGGTCCGGTTTATGAAGAGTGTCTATCACGACATTATCCATACCTCCTCAATTTTTTACCGGATCATATTGAGGTCATGCCCGGGCACCACACGAGATAAGATGTTCTTCAGGCATGTTTTCCATTTTTCTATAGGTACAAAACAAATAAACGACACATCTCTGGTTGCCTCTTCCCACACATATCCTCTAAAATTGTATTAGTTTCCTATAAAATACATGAAAACTTATTCAACGACACAATTACGAATTTTTGAATCCTTTTTGAACGCCTTTTCATGTACAGAGCGTTCTAACCTGAATTATAAGCACAAAGGACCTGGAAAGTACACAAAAGGGACCAAATACGATAAATGAGCCTGCAAATTGTGAAATTTGGACATGGTGCATTCTAGTGGGTATGTTGATCGTAGAAAATAAATCAAGTTGAAAGGACCAAGGAAATATGGGTTCCCCTTGAAAACATGGCGATTTTCGCTCTCCGAGCCATGAAACTCCATAGGTGATGGTCCGGTATATGAAGAGTGTCTATCACGACATTATCCATATATACGTCCTCAAACTTTTACCGAATCGTATTGAGGTCATGCCTGGGCACCACACGAGATAACATGTTTTGAACACCTTTTCATGAATAAAACGTTCGAACTTGAATTATAAGCAGTAAATGCCTAGAAAAGTGCACAAAAAAGACTAAGTATGGTAAACGAGCATGAAAGAATGTGAATTTTGGACACATTGCATTCTAGTGGGTATGTTGGTAGTAGAAAAATAATAATGGAGAAACGACCAAGGAAATATGGGTTTACCTTGAAACTTTGTGATTTGTTTGGGCAAACAGTTACTTTGCGAATGCCGTGTGCGTTCACCCCATTTTGCGGTGTGTTCTGATTGGCCAGAACACCAGCCACACAGATCACGCATGCGCACCATAGGATGCACCGCGATCGAACGGCAATCCAAACTTCTCCTGTCACACCCGTATACTGTAGTTGGGATTTTAGTTCGTACATGCACTAAAGTAAGGTCCCATCAAAAACTTTAATGGCAGTAATCACACACGGTTCATGTTTACGAACCGTTTCCTACGCGGACCCTCTACCCCGAGTCCCCGACCCTCTCCCCCTTGTTCCTCATTTGCATTGTTGTATACTTGCTCGTTCTCGACCTCGGCCCGACCAAATCTTCAAGCTCGACAACGCCTGTCGCAGCCGGCTGCCGCCGACGAACGCAACCGTTGTGTCCACAGTGCAAGCACAAATCAGGCATTAGCAATTCAATCGAGCATTTACCTGCTCAAATTGGTATAGTGCATAGTTGGCGGAGTAATTTACAAAACACTAGCTCGCTATTAATTTTACATCAATATAATACATATGAACTGCGCGCGCACAAAAGTGCTACTGCCCCTAACGCCGACCCAGCACGCACAGCTGCCATTGTAAATCGATATCGTGTCATTTCTTAGCTCAGGAGGACAGGAGGTCACCAAGTCGATGACCTACACCTTGATCGGCCGAGGAAGGGTCAGCCTTGACGATGGCGGCCGACGAGACCCTGACCATCGCCAATTCTGCAGCAACGGCCGCAAGTCCTCCCCCGGCGCCCGGAGCTGCGTCCTCCTCCATCTGGGACATAAGCTTGCGCCTCGTGCGGCGGCCACTGACGCAGTTGTCCTGGCGGCGTCGCGGTTCCTGCTCCGCCGCCCGCACCATTCGGCGCACTCTGCGCCGAGCCCGCAATATCGCCCGCTGGCGATCGCTAGCTGCTTTCAAGACGACCCTGGCAAACTTCTTGGCTTGCTCATGTCATGATTCCTGCATCCTCTAGCTGTTTTCGGGAGAGGTAGCGGCATGGCCATCGATCCTCAAGCCGACCATCGCACACGCAGCCTCGATTCCGCCGTCGCCCAACTCCATCCTATCGTCGGCCATTGGGGGTTTGATGGTGTGTGTGGCAACTAGCCAGGGGATCATTGACTCGCCGCCACCGGCCATCGCTGTGGTTATTTATAGCTAGCTGCTGCCAAGGGGGTTGGGGATTTTATCATTTTATAATTTACCGTTGTGGCTGGCGCGTGCGCTTGCGCGCGAAGCATTTTCACAGTCTTTGAGTTCTTTTCCGTGCACACATAATCGCACACGGAACACATATAGCAACTGTCGGCAATCGTGTATAGGGTCATAAATAAATATCACCACTCTTCGCTCTCCACCGTCTCTTTCCCCTCTCGCACCCCCAAAATCTGTCCTTCTTCTCCCCATTGTCCTCACCTCCACAAAATCCTCAACATTAGACATGTCATCCGCGCGGAGGACCCCGCTGCGGAGGAGCGCGCGGTTGAGGCAGGTACGCGCTGCTGAGGGTCCAGAGGCCTTGGCGGCGGTACGCGCTGCTGAGGGTCTGGAGGCCTTGGCAGCAATAGCAGAAGAGATGAAGGTTACATCAGATCGGTTGCGGGAAAACGCGGTTCTGTACGCGGAACGCGTGGCTGTGGCCTTCGAAAGGGCATCATCCGCCGACCAGTTCGCCGTTGCCTTGCCGGCTCGCGTGGATTTGGCCTCGATAAGGGCAGCAGCCTCCTTACTGCAGTCTCCCACCGCTCTAGCACAGCGCGCAGCTCTTGACTATGTTGTTTACGACCGCTTTGAATATCTCCGTCGTAAGTGGGCTGTACGCAGGCATTTGGCTATTGACGGGATTTTCCATGAGACCGGAGCTACCGTGATGGGGTATGAGCAGAGGAAAGTCCGAGCCTATGAAGCGTTCAAGAATATGGTCATCGCCGACCCGAAAGCGGATCCGACTTCCATAGAGAGGATGTTGCATGAGTGCAGAAGCTATTTCTACATTGGCGAACCAACAGGCCAGCCGCACAACAACGACGACGAGTAGCTGTTTACATTTTGCTGTTTTTTGAACCTTGCTGATATGTAATGTCGCTATTATGTTCTTTATTTGATTATGTAGGAGTGCGAACGAAAATTTGTGATATCACTTTCTGAATCAGGTGCTTATTACCACGAATCGTCTGTGTTATTATCTGTCTGTGTTATTTTTTGTCTTTCCACACAATTTAGTTTACTGACCTGTTTGCTGGGCATCACACACATCTTGTTGCGCCCAATTGTTTGTGTTATTTTGGCTCGCACATTTCATCCGAGCGCACGGTATGCCGTCTGTCGCACACATCTTGATCTGTGCAACCGTTTGTGTAGGCAGCATAGATGTTGTGCAGACAGAGCAAATCACAGTACACACGGACAAAACTACGAAACCCGTTGGTGATGATTTCATCAATCGCTGACAAATTGTATACCAGCAACCGTTTGCCCACAACACACATAGGTTATTAACACCAATCGTTTGTGTTATTTCTTGTGTTCGCACACGATTGTGATTACTGACCTGTTTGCCCTCTATCGCACACATCTTCTTATGCTGAATCGTTTGTGTTTTGCTATATCATCGCACGCAGTTTATGTAGTGAATTGTGTGCCCTATATCGCACACATCTTGTTATACTGAATCGTTTGTGTTCTGCTATATTATCGCACACAGTTTGTAGTGATGAACTGTGTGCCCACTATCGCATGCATCTGGATCTGTGCAACCGTTTCTCTTATCTTCGCTAATCACAAACGGTTCATAAGAACAAACTGTCTGCCGTAGATCGCACACGCAACAACTTTCTGAATCGTATTTGATGGATCCGCCTTCACACATAGTTCGTGCCATTAGCGACGGAGCTTGAACTATACCGTTTGCGATTCATGCATCGCACACAGTTTCGTCGAAGGGTCTCTGATTGATGTGTCGCGTTAGCATCATCCTACAGTAGTGATAGGCCCAAAGTGCATCATCTAATTTCTTAGACCAATTCTTACGAGACCTATTGACAGTTTTTTGTAATATTAATTTTATTTCTCTATTGCTAAGTTCAACTTGACCACTAGATTGAGGATGATAGGGTGATGCAATTCTATGGTTAACATCATATTTAGCAAGCATCTTACGAAAAGCACCATGAATAAAGTGTGAACCACCATCGGTCATTAAATATCTAGGAACTCCAAACCTCGGGAAGATAACCTCTTTAAGCATTTTAATGGAGGCGTGGTGATCAGCACTACTAGTTGGAATAGCTTCTACCCACTTAGTGACATAATCAACAACAACCTAAATATGAGTGTACCCATTAGAGGAAGGAAAAGGCCCCATATAATCAAAACCCCAAACGTCAAAAGGTTCAACAACAAGTGAATAATTCATAGGCATTTCCCGACGCTTACCGATATTACCAATTCTTTGACATTCATCACAAGACAAGACAAACTTACGGGCATCCTTGAAGAGAGAAGGACAATAAAAACCAGATTGCAATACCTTGTGAGCAGTTCTATCTCCCGCATGATGTCCTCCATAAGCTTCGGAATGTCATTTTCGTAGGATTTGTTCCTGTTCATGCTCAGGTACACAACGTCTAATAATACCATCTACTCTTTCTTTATAAAGATGTGGGTCATCCCAAAAGTAATGTCTTAAGTCATAGAAGAATTTTTGCTTTTGTTGGTATGTGAAGCTAGGTGGTATATATTTAGCAACAATGTAGTTAGCATAATCAGCATACCAAGGGGTGTTTTGAGAAACACTTATTGCAGCTAACTGTTCATTAGGAAAACTATCATCAATAGGTAGTGGGTCATCATGAATATTTTCTGACCTAGACAAGTTATCAGCTACGGGGTTCTCAGCTCCTTTCCTATCAACGATATGTAAGTCAAATTCTTGAAGCAAGAGAACCCACCTAATGAGTCTAGGTTTAGCATCTTTCTTTTCCATAAGGTATTTTATAGCTGCATGATCGGTGTGAACAATAACTTTGAAGTCAATAATATAGGATCTAAATTTATCACAGGCAAACACAACTGCTAAAAATTATTTTACAGTAGTAGCATAATTTCGTTGAGCACTGTCTAGAGTTTTACTAGCATAATGGATAACATTCAATTTCTTATCAACTCTTTGTCCTAGCACATCACCAACAACATAATCACTAGCGTCACACATAATTTCAAAAGGCAAGTTCCAATTAGGTGGTTGAACGATAGGTGCAGAGGTTAAGGCTTTCTTGAGTGTTTCAAAGGCTTCCACACAATCATCATCAAAAACATAAGGAATATCCTTTTGCAAAAGATTAGTAAGAGGCCTAGAAATTTTAGAGAAGTCTTTAATGAACCTCCTATAGAAACTAGCATGACCAAGGAATCTGCGAATACCTTTAGTATCTTTTGGACATGGCATTTTCTCAATTGCATCAACTTTAGATTAATCCACCTCAATACTTCGTTCAGATATTTTATGCCCCAAGACAATACCTTCATTAACCATAAAGTGGCACCTCTCCAAATTCAAGACGAGATTAGTTTGTTCACATCTCTGCAAAACTCGATCAAGGTTGCTTAAGCAATCATCAAAAGAAGTTCCGTAAATGGAAAAATCATCCATGAAAACCTCCACAATCTTTTCACAAAAATTAGAGAATATAGCAGCCATACATCTTTGAAAGGTAGCAGGTGCATTGCATAAACCAAAAGGCATACGTCTATAAGCATAGGTTCCAAAAGGGCAAGTAAAGGTGGTTTTCTCTTGATCGGATTGTGACACAAGTATTTGAGAGAAACAAGAATATCCATCCAGAAAACAAAAGTGTGTGTGCTTAGATAATATTTCAAGCACTTGATCAATGAAAGGCAGAGGATAATGATCTTTTCTAGTAGCTTTATTTAACTTTCTAAAATCAATTACCATTCTATAACCACTGACAATTCTTTGTGGAATGAGTTCGTTTTTATCATTAGGAACAACGGTAATTCCTCCTTTCTTAGGGACACAATGATCGAAACTTACCCATCTACTATCAGCTATGGGATAGATTATACCTGCTTCTAGAAGCTTTAATATTTCAGTTCTTACCACTTCTTTCATCTTAGGATTTAATCGCCGTTGATGATCAACAACGGGTTTAGCATCAGGTTCCATATTAATCTTGTGCTGACATAGAGTGGGAGTAATGCCCTTAAGATCATCAAGATTATATCCAATAGCAGCCCGGTGCTTCCTTAGAACTTTTAATAATCTTCCTTCTTCATGTTCTGAAAGGTTAGCACTAATAATAACAGGATATATCTTTTTCTCATCAAGATAAGCATACTTCAAAGTGTCAGGCAATTGTTTCAATTCAAACACAGGATCACCTTTAGGTGGAGGGGGGCCTCCAAGAGTTTCAATAGGCAAATTGTGTTTCAGGAGAGGTTGTTGTTCAAAGAAAATTTGATCTATTTCATTTCTTTCAAGCAACTGCATATCATTTTCATGGTCAAGCAAATATTGTTCTAATGGATCAGTAGGAGGCACATCAATAGAAGCAAGACCAATTATTTCATCCTTACTGGATAATGCTTTATCACGAGGTTGTCTACTAAACTTAGAAAAATTAAACTCATGAGACACACCACCAAAACTGACACCGACAGTTTGTTTTTCACAATCTATCTTAGCGTTGACGGTGCTCAAGAAAGGTCTACCAAAGATAATGGGACAAAAGTCATCTTGTGGGGAACCAAGAACTAGAAAATCAGTAGGGTATTTTACTTTCCCACACAAGACTTCAACATCTCTAACAATCCCAAGTGGTGTGATGGTGTCTCTATTAGCAAGTTTAATAGTAACATCAATGTCTTCTATTTCAGCAGGTGCTATTTCATCCGTAATTACTTGGTATAAAGTAAAAAGGGATAGCACTCACACTAGCACCCAAATCACATAAACCATAATAGCAATGATCTCCTATTTTAACTGAGACAACATGCATGCCTTCTATGGGTCTATGTTTATCTTTTTCATCGGGTTTAGCAATTCTAGCAACTTCATCACAGAAGTAGATAACATGCCCATCAATATTTTCTACCAAGATATCTTTAACCATAGCAACACTAGGTTCTACTTTAATTTGTTTAAGGGGCTTAGGTGCTCTTATATTACTCTTACGAACCACAGTTGATACCTTAGCATGTTCCTTTATCCTAATAGGGAAAGGTGGTTTTTCAATATAAGCAGTAGGCACAACTGGATCAACATTGTAAATGATGGTTTCATCTTTAGCTATGACCGATTCTTTAATTTCTTCTTTAATAGGGGGATGATATTTAAACCACTTCTCCTTAGGGAGATCAACGTGAGTAGCAAATGCTTCACAGAAAGAGGCTACTATCTCAGAGTCAAGTTCATATTTAGTGCTAAACTTGTGAAAAGTATCGGTATTCCTAAAAGATTTAACACAATCAAACTCAAGCTTTATACCTGACTCATTACCTTCGTCGAGTTCCCAATCTTCAGAGTTGTATTTAATTCTTTCTAAGAGATCCCACTTGAATTCAATAGTTTTCATCATATAAGAACCAGCACATGAAGTATCGAGCATGGATTGATCATTATGAGAAAGCCGAGCATAAAAATTCTGAATGATAATTTCTCTCGGTATGTCATGATTGGAGCATGAATATAACATTGACTTAAGCCTCCCCCCAAGCTAGAGCGATACTTTCTCCTTCACGAGGCCAAAAATTATATATATAATTCCGATCACGATGAACTAGATGCATGGGATAAAACTTTTGGTGGAATTCCAATTGCAAACGATTCCAGTTCCACGATCCAAGATCATCACATAGCCTATACCATGTCAATGCTTTTCCCTTCAAACATAAAGGGAAAACTTTCTTATTAGCTTCATCTCTGGGTAAACCTGCAAGCTTAAATAATCCACAAATTTCCTTCACATATAAAAGGTGCATATCAGGATGTTTAGTTCCATCTCCTGCATAAGGTTTAGCAAGCAGTTTTTCTACCATACCCGAAGGACTTTCATAACCAATATTTTCAGTAAGTGCAGTAGGTTGAGGGGCAACTAATTGTGGTTCCGTTCGAGGTGAAGATACCCCGAACAAACCCCTCAAAGGATTGTTTTCCATAGTAGGAAGTAACAATAAATTTCAGCACGTAGTATAAGTTTTTCCTTACCGATTTCCACTTACCAAGAGCGCTTCACTCCCCGGCAACGACGCCAGAAAAGAGACTTGATGACCCACAAGTATTGGGGATCAATCGTAGTCCTTTCGATAAGTAAGAGTGTCGAACCCAACGAGGAGCAGAAGGAAATGACAAGCGGTTTTCAGCAAGGTAATTTCTGCAAGCACTGAAATTGTAGGTAACAGATAGTTTGATAGCAAGATAATTAGTAATGAGCAAGTAACGGTAATGGTAAATAAGGTGCAGCAAGGTAGCCCAATCCTTTTGTGGCAAAGGACAGGCGAGAACAGTCTCTGGTAATAGGCAAAGTGTTCTTGAGGGTACACGGGAATTTCATCTAGTCACTTTTATCATGTTGGTTTGATTCACGTTCGCTACTTTGATAATTTGATATGTGGGTGGACCGGTTCTTGGGTGCTGTTCTTACTTGAACAACCTCCCACTTATGATTAACCCCCTTGCAAGCATACACAACTATGAGAAAAGTATTAAGATAAAATCTAACCATAGCATTACACGTTTGGATCCAAATCAGCCCCTTACGAAGTAGCACATAAACTAGGGTTTAAGCTTCTGTCACTCTAGCAACCCATCATATAATAACTACTCCACAATGCATTCCCTTAGTCCCATGAATGTGACGTGTCATGTAGTCGACGTTCACATGACACCACTAAGGGAATCACAACATACATATCATCAAAATATCGAACACATATCAAATTCACATTATTACTTGCAACATGACTTCTCCCGTGACCTCAAGAACAAAGGTAACTACTCACAAATAATAATCATGCTCAAGATCAGAGGGGTATTGAATAGCATAATGGATCTGAACATATAATCTTCCACCAAATAAACCATATAGTAATCAACTACGCAAGGTAATCAACACTTCTAGTCACCCACATGTACCAATCTGAGGTTCCGGTATAAAGATTGAACACAAGAGATGAACTAGGGATTGAGAGGAGATGGTGCTGTTGAAGATGTTGATGAAGATTGGCCTCCCAAAGATGAGAGGGGTGTTGGTGATGACGATGGCTTCGATTTCCACCTCCGGGAGGGAAGTTCCCCCGACGGAATCGCTTCGCCGGTGGGCAAAAGTGCTCCTGCCCAAGTTCTGCCTCGAGACGACGGCGCTCCATCCCGAAAGTCCTCTTCTTATTTTTTCTAGGTCAAAACTGATTATATACCAGAAGATGGGCACCGGAGGTGGGCCGAGGAGGGCCCAGGGGGGATCTGGCGCGCCCTGGTGTCTTGTGCCCACCAGGGTGGCCCCCTCCAGTAGTTCTTTGCTCCAGTATTTTTTATTAATTCCAAAAATAATCTCCGTAAAGTTTCAGCTCCATTGGAGATGTGCAGAATAGGTATCTCTGATGTGCTTTTTTCAGGTCCAGAATTCCAGCTGCCGGTATTCTCCCTCTTTGTGTAAACCTTGCATATTATGAGAGAAAAGGCATTAGAATCACTCCCTAAAGCATTATTATTCAACAAAACATAATAAATAATAGTAGGAAATCATGATGCAAAATGGACGTATCAGATACTTGAAGGAAGATCCAAGAATATGGAAGCACAAGTGGCTAAAATAGCAGAGAGCCAAACATTAATATTAGCTAAGTTATCAGGTAAACCGGAGCCTAACCTAGTTGAAGAAGTTAAAATGGTAAGAAGCTAGAAAGAGAAGGAAGAAGACCGAAGTGCTTGATACAAGCCATGTGCCAAAGTACAATAATATCGTTGCAGATTTTGTAGAGATGACATCCATGTAGTATCCACTACCGGAGGTAACTAATGACGAAGCATATAATGTCTTTGTTGAACAAATTGTATCCAAGGTACGTGAACTTGATGATGAAAGGAAAAAGCTCTGTAGTAAGCTACCAACTAAGCAAGAGGATAATTTTGAACCTACGATAGATATTGAGATAGGATTGAATAAATTCAGTGCCTTATGTGATCCAGGGGCAAGTGTTTCCACTATCCCCAAATCTGTTTATGATAGTGTTAATCTCGGTCCTTATGCTAATAGCGAGATTATATTGAATATGGCTAACTCTACTTTTACTCAGGCAGTAGGCATTAAGCATGGATTATAGTTCAAATTAATGACTGCCCTTTCATGATTGATCTTATGATAGTAGATATGCATGAGGACCCAATTGCTCCTATAATTCTCGGTAGACCTTTTCTAAGTACTATCAAATCTGTGATAAATGTGTTTGAGGGGAATGCATGGTTTGATTTACCCGCTAAAGATACATTTGTGATACATTTCCCCAGAAAAAAGAAAATGAAGACCTACACAAGAGAAGGCATCATCATGAATGCCAGAAGCTATGGTCTCGTTGTGTTTGCACCACCTTTATCACCACTATGGTCGAGCTAATCGACCGAAAGCAAGCGCTTCGTGGGAGGCAACCCACGCGAATAAAGTAGACAAGTAAGTTTTTATTTTTGTTTAAATACAAGAGCGATTGAAGTTCCATATGAAGAAGTAAGTTTGGAAGAAGTTGTTCTAATGAAGGCTTTGCTATGTGCAAGATGAATTATATGTTGTATTGATGTTTGGATGCCTGGAAATATGTCTACGTATTGTTTTGGAACTAACCCTGCAGGAGAACAAAGAAAGAGAGAAGTTTTGGTAGAAACAGATCAAAAGACGACCTTTAAAACGACCACAACAGTCGTATGGGCTGTCATATGGCCTGCTGGAGGTTCCAATGCAAAATAACCAGAGACATCAGAGTGATTGACGGCGTTTCAAATGAAGGCAAGGGCTCGTTTCAGCGGTCATTTCATTTCTTTGCGGAAACAAAGATGAGTCCAGAGCATTTGACGGCGTTTCAAACTGGCGCACTCACCCGTCCGAGCGGTCGTTTGACATCTTTGACTAGAAGAAGAAAAATAAGAAAACGGAAGAGGACGTTCAAAACGGACGTTGCCGCCCATTTCAGCGGTGGTTTCATCAATGCACAGACGCAGGTAAGTCAGCAGGGAGAATGACCACGTTCCATACGGACGCTTGCGCTCATATGAGCGTTCGTTTCAAATCCTGGCGGCCCCAATAGGCCCGAGGAAGAAGGTAAATCTCCCTCATCTCTCTCTTTTCTTCTTCTTCTTCTTCCTCCAAACCTCTCCAAACCCTAGAAAAACTTCGCCTGATCTCTCTACTCGCTAGATTTCAGTTCAAATCCTTTCATGTGATCGATCTACGGTACGTTTCTCCTCCAACCCCCAATTTATTTTTCACAAATCCATTTTCTACATGCCTAGCATTGCCATGAGTCGGAGATGCATATTTTTAATCCAAATTTGTGTTTGGCTTGTATTTTTTTGATATTTTTAGAGGAGTATGATGTGGTGACCACCGTAGGATCAGTGTTGTTTAATTGTATTGGACTGAAAATTGTTTGATAGATGTTTACACGAAGGTCTTCTCGCGTACGCGGTGCTTAAAGTTCATCCACCGCACCGTCGCAACAAGTTTTTACTCAGAGGATCGTCTTCACCGACCGTGAAGCAAGGAAGAAATTCTAAAAGCTCAGTACAAGGAAGATCAAAGCAACCAAATGGTCTTGTGCAACCACACTCACCAAGTTAGGTATTACTAATGATTTCAATTTGCCTTGTCATAATGCCGGGTTGCATCATTTTGTTTATCTGGGATGTGAGACATATGAACGCATGACGCTTGAGTTTCTTAGTACTCTCTCGTACAATGTTGGTTCGGTGCTAAATGCATATGAGGAGGAGAGGATCACTTTCCGTATCCTGGACCAAGACTTCAACATCACTCTTGATGAGTGGTGCAATTATTTTGGCTTCACAAACAATGATGATGATCTTAGATATGTTTATGATTTCACTAACCTGCACCCAACACAATCCTTCTACCGTACGAGTCATCATGGCTCGAGGCAAAGAGCCAGTTAAATTGAAAGTCATGTTATATGTTATTTTTATTATGTTATCACTAACTCGTTGCAGGCACGAGGGGAAGTTTCTAAGGTGAACAATGAGAACATGCTAGTTCTCAGGAAAGTAGCAAACCTTGACGACGGTTACTCGCCCAACCTAGGAGCAATGCTTTTGTTACACCTCGCGGATCAAGCAAATCTTGCACAAGGAGATATCATGTGTGGAGGAGTGATCACCATGTTGGCCAATCCCTTGGTCTCAATTACAATCACCTTTGCCCCATCGTCGGTAACACCCTTGTTAATATTCGTGTTCTCATTAGCGCTGGAATGGTAGTAGTTCGTAATGGCCGTCATTGCATTAGAAATCCTGGAGTGGCACACCTGTTGCTTATTCCTATGCCTAACCGTTCTTCATCGAGCATGGACAATTGCATTATGTTGCATAGGAAAGAGATGTAGCCTTTGACCAAGAAGGGCTAGAACCTGAACAAGTAGATGAAGAAGATCTCGCCATCGATGAAGTACAGGAGCAACCCCAAGAGCAGCCACAACAAGGAGACTGCACCACCTATACATACCTCAGCAGCCTCCAGGGCTCTATTGATGATATGAGCAACCTCGCTGCATCCCTTCGAGGGACGTCCGCCTACATGAACATGAACTTCTCTAACTAGCGCCAGGAGTGGGTTCCTTACTAACCACCGCAATGATGCCGCCGGTTTGGGCTTGCAAAAGCCTAAGCTTGGGGGAGGTCATCACCACTTCCACATCAAGATGTGGTGGTGTTTGAATAAAGTTTAATGAGGTTGTACTTAAGCTCGTGGAGCTTCAAAACACTCGTGTTGGTTTGTTCCAACACTTTGCTTTTATTTGCATTTTTTTTCCTTTGTGATTTTTTGGTTCCAAGTTAGTTTTCAAAACCCCCAAAACCAAAAATAATAATAATCTTTGCTTTGCTCTTGTTATTTATTTAGCCCCTTGGAGTTTGTTTGCATTTTGTTTTCAAAGGAGTTGATCTAGGCCGGACAACGAGGAATGCAAGAGTAAGGAAGAGAAGTGTGTGAATTCTCAACCGTGAACGTATGTCCTACCACCCCCGTCTTTTGCACTTGAAATACTTAGAGTAGATGTAGTAGTAGTATGTGTGATATGTACAGATGGGAGTAAGTCTTGATAATTAAGACAAAGGTTTTGTGCTAGTAGCTGAAATAATTTTGTAGCCTTTGATCTGTTTAGTTTAAACAACCAAGACTTGTCATGGGATTGTTTTTAAATGAAATGATATTAACCAAGAATAACTATGCATAAGAGAATGTCATTCGAGACTTCGGAGTTGAGAGAAATTATAAGAAAGTGATGTTTGAAATGCTCAACCCTATGTTGTTAATTCTAATAGACTTAATAGCACTTATGGATTAAATTGTCTAGAGGAACTTAGTTGAAGGGTGAACGAGATTATGCCAAAAAATTGTGTAGCATCTCTTACATGATGCTTTAGCTTCTTGCTGGTGCCATGGCCCCGCTACTCTATGCACGTGTACGTGTGTAAACATGGCTTTATCACCTTTCTTGATGTTATGTTGAGGACTCTGCTAGCCAATGAACGATCCACCAAGATGTTGGGGAACGTTGCATGGGAAACAAAAAATTTCCTACGCACATGCAAGATCTATCCATGGTGATGAGTATCTATGAGAGGGAGAGTGGATATACATACCCTTGTAGATCGCTAAGCGGGAAGCGTTAAGAAACTTGGTTAATGTAGTTGAACGTCTTCGCGATCAAAATCGCTAGCCGTCCCGCGATCCAATCACGATCTAGTGCCGAACGGACGGCACCTCCGCGTTCAGCACATGTACAGCTCGATAACGATCCCCGCCTTCTTGATCTAGCAAGAGGGAGCGAAGAGGTAGATGAGTTCTCCGGCAGCGCAACGGTGCGGCGGCGGCGGTGGAACTATTCCGGCAGGGCTTCGCCTAAGCACCGTCGGAATCTATTTGGTGGAGGAACTAGGGAATAGAGAACTAGCACGTGGACTTGTGTCTTTGGGGGATCTATTCCTCTAGTATATATAGGAGGGAGGGGGAGGAGGCAGCCACCCTAGGGCTTCCCCTAGGGGTCGGCCGAACCAGGAGGAGGTGGAGGAGTCCACCTCCAATCCTACTCTAAGTAGGATTCCAATCCTACTTGGAAAACCTTCCCCCTCTTGGGCTTTTTCCTTTTCCCACCTCCTAGCCGCATGGGCCCTTAGGGGATGGATTGCCCAGCCCACTAAGGGCTGGTGCGCCACCCCTAAGGCCTGTGTGGCCTTCCGGCGTGGGTGGCCCCTCCCGATGGACCCCCGGAACCCTCCCGGCACTCCCGGTACACTACCGGAAATACCCGAAACTTTTCTGGTGACCAAAACAAGACTTCCTATATATCAATCTTTACCTCCGGACCATTCAGGAGCTCCTCGTGACGTCCGGGATCTCATCCGGGACTCCGAACAACCTTCGGTCACCACCATACATAACTCAATACTACCGAAACGTCACCGAACGTTAAGTGTGCAGACCCTGCGGGTTCGAGAACTATGTAGACATGACCAAGACACCTCTACGGTCAATAACCAATAGCGGGACCTGGATGCCCATATTGGTTCCTACATATTCTACGAAGATCTTTATCGGTTGAACCTCTATGTCAAGGATTCAGTTAATCCCGTACGCTATTTCCTTTGTTCTTCGGTATGTTAGTTGCCCGAGATTCGATCGTCGGTATCTCTATACCTAGTTCAATCTCGTTACCGGCAAGTCTCTTTACTCGTTCCGTAATACAAGATCCCGTGGCTAACACTTTAGTCACATTGCTTGCAAGGCTTATTGTGATGTTGTATTACCGAGTGGGCCCTGAGATACCTCTCCGTCATACGGAGTAACAAATCCTAGTCTCGATCCATGCCAGCTCAACAGACACCTTCGGAGATACCTGTAGAGCATCTTTATAGTCACCCAGTTACGTTGTGACGTTTGATACACACAAGGTATTCCTCCGGTGTCAGTGAGTTGCATGATCTCATGGTCATAGGAACAGATACTTGACATGCAGAAAACAATAGCAATAAACTGACACGATCATATGCTACGTTCATAGTTTGGGTCTTGTCCATCACACCATTCTCCTAATGATGTGATCCCGTTATCAAATGACATCTCATGTCTATGGTCAGGAAACCTTGACCATCTTTGATCAACGAGCTAGTCTACTAGAGGCATACTAGGGACACAGTGTTGTCTATGTATCCACACATGCAATTGAGTTTCCAATAAATACAATTATAGCATGGACAATAAACAATTATCATGAACAAGGAAATATAATAATAACTACTTTTATTATTGCCTCTAGGGCATATTTCCAACAGTCTCCCACTTGCACTAGAGTTAATAATCTAGCTCACATCACTATGTGATTTACATTGTAATGAATCTAACACCCATACAGTTCTGGTGTTGATCATGTTTATCCCTTGGAAGAGGTTTAGTCATCGGATCTGCGACATTCTGATCCGTGTGTACTTTGCAAATATTTATGTCCTCCTCCTTGATGTAATCGCGGATGGAATTGAAACGCCGCTTTATGTGTATGGTCCTGTTGTGAAACCTTGGTTCCTTGGCCAGAGCAATGGCACCAGTGTTGTCATAGAACAGAGTCATTGGGTTTAGTGCACTAGGCACTACTCCAAGATCTGTCATGAAGTCCTTCATCCAGACACCTTCCTTCGCCGCCTCCGAGGCAGCGATGTACTCCGCTTCGCATGTAGAATCAGCTACCACGCTCTGCTTGGAACTGCACCAGCTTACCGCACCCCCATTGAGAATAAATACGTATCCGGTTTGAGACTTAGAGTCATCCGGATCAGTGTCAAAGCTTGCATCGACGTAACCCTTTACGACGAGCTCTTGATCACCTCCATAAACGAGAAACATGTCCTTAGCCCTTTTCAGGTACTTAAGGATATTCTTGACCGCCGTCCAGTGTTCCATTCCTGGATCACTTTGAAACCTTCCATCCATACTTATGGCAAGGCTGACATCGGGTCTTGTGCATAGCATTGCATACATGATAGAGCCTATGGCTGAAGCATAGGGGACGACACTCATCTTTTCTCTATCTTCTGCAGTCACTGGGCATTGAGTCTTACTCAACTTCACACCTTGCAATACAGGCAAGAACCCCTTCTTGGACTGATCCATTCTGAACTTCTTCAAAACTTTGTCAAGGTATGTGCTCTGTGAAAGTCCTATTAAGCGTCTCGATCTATCTCTATAGATCTTGATGCCTAATATGAAAGCAGCTTCTCCTAGGTCCTTCATTGAAAAACTCTTGTTCAAATATTCCTTCACGCTTTCCAACATTTCTATATTGTTTCCAATCAGCAATATGTCATCCACATATAATATTAGAAACGCTATAGAGCTCCCACTCACTTTCTTGTAAATACAAGCTTCTCCGTAAACTTGTATAAACCCGAACGCTTTGATCACCTCATCAAAGCGAAGATTCCAACTCCGAGATGCTTGCACCAGTCCATAAATGGATCGCTGGAGTTTGCAAACTTTGTCGGCCTTCTCTGGATCAACAAAACCTTCCGGTTGCATCATATACAACTCTTCCTTAAGGAAACCATTAAGGAACGCTGTTTTGACATCCATCTGCCAAATTTCATAATCGAAAAAGGCAGCTATTGCTAACATGATTCTGACGGATTTAAGCATCGCTACGGGTGAGAAGGTCTCATCGTAGTCAACTCCTTGAACTTGTGAAAAACCCTTTGCCACAAGTCGAGCTTTATAGACGGTGACATTACCGTCCGCGTCCGTCTTCCTCTTAAAGATCCATTTGTTCTGAATGGCCTTTCGCCCTTCAGGTAATACTTCCAAAGCCCATACTTTGTTTTCATACATGGATCTCATCTCGGATTTCATGGCCTCTAACCATTTCTTGGAATCCGGGCCCATCATCGCTTCTCCATAGCTCGTAGGTTCATCGTTGTCCAACAACATGGCCTCTAAGACAGGGTTCCGTACCACTCAGGAGCAGTACGCGTCCTTGTCGACCTACGAGGTTCGATAGCAACTTGATCCGAAGCTTCATGATCTTCATCATTAACTTCCTCTTCAACCGATGTAGGCTCTACAGAAACATCTTTCTGCGCTGCGCTACTCTCTGGTTGAAGTAAAGGTTCAACAACCTCATCAAGTTCTATTTTCCTCCCACTCAATTCTTTCGAGAGAAACTCTTTCTCAAGAAATGTTCTGTTTTTAACGACAAACACTTTGCCTTCGGATATGAGATAGAAGCTATACCCAACAGTCTCTTTTGGGTATCCTATGAAGACGCATTTCTCCACTTTGGGTTCCAGCTTTTCAGGCTGAAGCTTTTTGACATAAGCATCACATCCCCAAACTTTAAGAAACGACAACTTTGGCTTTTTGCCAAACCACAGTTCATATGGCGTCGTCTCAACGAATTTCGATGGTGCCCTATTTAAAGTGAATGCAGCTGTCTCTAATGCATAACCCCAAAACGATAGTGGCAAATCAGCAAGAGATATCATAGATCGCACCATATCCAATAAGGTTCAATTACGACGTTAGGATACACCATTACGCTGTGGTGTTCCAGGCGGTGTCAATTGTGAAACAATTCCACATTGTCTTAAGTGACTGCCAAACTCATAACTCAGATATTCTCCTCCTCGATCAGATCGCAGGAATTTGATCTTCTTGTTACGATGATTCTCAACTTCACTCTGAAATTGCTTGAACTTTTCAAACGTTCAGACTTGTGTTTCATTAAGTAAATATACCCATATCTACTTAATTCATCAGTGAAGGTTAGAAAGTAACGATAACCACCGCGCGCCTCAATGCTCATTGGACCGCACACATCAGTATGTATGATTTCCAACAAGTCACTTGCCCGTTCCATTGTTCCAGAGAACAGGGTCTTAGTCATCTTGCCCATGAGGCATGGTTCACATGTGTCAAGTGATTCAAAATCAAGTGACTCCAAAAGTCCATCAGCATGGAGCTTCTTCATGTGTTTTACACCAATATGACCTAAGCGGCAGTGCCACAAGAAAGTGGTACTATCATTATCAATTCTACATCTTTTGGCATCAATGTTATGAACATGTGTATCATCACTATCGAGATTCAACAAGAATAAACCCCTCACATTGGGTGCATGACCATAAAAGATATTACTCATATAAATAGAACAACCATTATTCTTTGATTTAAATGAGTAACCGTCTCGCAATAAACAAGATCCAGATATAATGTTCATGCTTAACGCATGCACTAAATAACAATTATTCAGGTTCATCACTAAACCCGATGGTAATCGAAGAGCGGAGCGTGCCGACGGCGATCACATCAACTTTGGAACCATTTCCCACGCGCATCGTCACTTCGTCCTTTGCCAGCCTTCGTCTATTCCGCAGTTCCTGTTTTGAGTTGCAAATGTGAGCAACCGAACTGGTATCAAATACCCAGGCACTACAACGAGAGTTGGTAAGGTACACATCAATAACATGTATATCATATATACCTTGTTTGGTGTTGGCCGTCTTGTCAGCCAGATACTTGGGGCAGTTCCGCTTCCAGTGACCAGTTCCCTTGCAATGAAAGCACTCAGTTTCTAGCTTGGGTCCAGCCTTGGGTTTCTTCACGGGAGGGGCAACTGCTTTGCCACTCTTCTTGGAGTTACCCTTCTTACCCTTGCCATTCTTCTTGAAACTAGTGGTTTATTGACCATCAACACTTGATGCTCCTTCTGAATCTCAGACTCAGCGACTTTCAACATCGCAAATAGCTCGGCGACTGACTTGTTCATCCCGTGCATGTTATAGTTCAACACGAAGCTCTTGTAGCTAGGTGGCAGTGATTGAAGAACTCTGTCAGTGATCGCCTCTGGCGGAAGCGGCATACCCAATTCAGCCAGACTGGTGGAATACCCAGACATTTTGAGTATGTGTTGACTGACAGACCCGTTCTCCATCTTGCAGGCATAGAACTTATCGGAGGTCTCATACCTCTCGATCCGGGCATTCTTCTCAAAGATAAACTTCAACTCCAGGAACATATCATGTGCTCCATGACATTCAAAATGTCTTTGAAGTCCCGGTTCTAAGCCATACAACATTGCACATTGAACTATTGAGCAATCACAAGAACATGCCTGCCAGGCATTCGCAACGTCTGCAGACTCTATTGGAGCGGGTGGATCACCAAGCGGTGCATCAAGGACATAAGCCTTTTGGGAAGCCATAAGGATAATCCTTAGATTACGGGCCCAGTCCACAAAGTTACTTCCATCATCTTTCAACTTAGCTTTCTCTAGGAACGCATTAAAATTCAGGGGTGCTACTGCGCGAGCCATTGATCTACAACATAAATTTTGCAAAAAAAACTTAGACTATTGTTCAAGATAATGAGTTTAGTTAATCATATTACTTAAAAACTCCCACTCAAATTGACATCCCTCCGGTCATTCGAGTGTCACATGATCCAAATCCACCAACTCAAGTCCGATCATCACGTGAGATGAGGTGGTTTCAATGGTGAACATCTTCATGTTGATCATATCTACTATATGACTCATGTTCGACCTTTCGGTCTCTTGTGTTCCGAGGCCATGTCTGTACATGCTAGGCTCGTCAAGTTTAACCCGAGTGTTCCGCACGTGCAACACTGGCTTGCACCCGTTGTATGTGAACGTAGAGTCTATCACACCCGATCATCACGTGGTGTCTCGAAACGACGAACTTTCGCAACAGTGCTCACTCAGGGAGAACACAATTTTATCTTGAAATTTTAGTGAGGGATCACCTTATAATGCTACCGTCGTCCTAAGCAAAATAAGATGCATAAAAGGATTAACATCACATGCAAATCATAAGTGACATGATATGGCCATGAACTTGTGCTTTTGATCTCCATCTCCAAAGCACCGGCATGATCTCCATCGTCACCGGCTTGACACCATGATCTCCATTATCTTGATCTCCATCAACGTGTCGCCATGAGGTTGTCGCGCCAACTGTTGCTTCTACGACTATTGCTAACTCATAGCGATAAAGTAAAGCAAAACGGCGAAAATAAATTAAAGACAACCCTATGGTTCTTGCCGGTTGCCGTACTCATCGACATGCAAGTCATGACATTCTATACAAAACATGATCATCTCATACATCACATATATCTCATCATGTAATTGGCCATATCACATCACAACATACCCTGCAAAAACAAGTTAGACGTCCTCTAATTGTTGTTGCATGTTTTACGTGGCTGCTACGGGTATCTAGCAAGAACTATTCTTACCTACGCATAAACCACAACGGTGATAAACAAATTGCTATTCAACCTTCTCAAGGACCGCCTTTGTCGAATCCGATCCAACTAAAGTGGGAGAGACAGACACCCGCCAGCCATCTTTATGCAACAAAGTTACATGTCAGTTGATGGAACCGGTCTCTCGTAAACGTACGAGTAATGTTGGTCCGGGCCGCTTCATCCCACAATACCGCTGAATCAAGAAAAGACCAAGGGAGCAAGCAATCTGAGCATCAACGCCCAAAAACTCCTTTGTGTTCTACCCGTGATCTCATCTACACATAGACCTAGCTCTGATACCACTGCTGGGGAACGGTGCATGGGAAACAAAAAAATTCCTACGCACACGCAAGATCTATCCATGGTGATGAGCATCTACGAGAGGGAGAGTGGATCTACATACCCTTGTAGATCGCTAAGCGGGAAGCGTTAAGAAACGCGGTTGATGTAGTCGAACGTCTTCGCGATCCAAATCGCTAGCCGTCCCGCGATCCAATCACGATCTAGTGCCGAACGGACGGCACCTCCGCGTTCAGCACATGTACAGCTCGATGACGATCTCCGCCTTCGTGATCTAGCAAGAGGGAGAAGATAGGTAGATGAGTTCTCCAGCAGCGCAACGGCGCGGCGGCGGTGGTGGTGGAACTATTTCGGCAGGGCTTCATCTAAGCACCGTCGGAATCTATTTGGTGGAGGAACTAGGGAATAGAGAACTAGCACGTGGACTTGTGTCTTTGGGGGCTCTATTCCTCTAGTATATATAGGAGGGAGGGGGAGGAGGCAGCCGCCCTAGGGCTTCCCCTAGGGGTCGGCCAAACTAGGAGGAGGTGGAGGAGTCCACCTCCAATCCTACTCCAAGTAGGATTCCAATCCTACTTGGAAAACCTTCCCCCCTCTTGGGCTTTTTCCTTTTCCCACCTCCTAGCCGCATGGGCCCTTAGGGGCTGGCTTGCCCAGCCCACTAAGGGCTGGTGTGCCACCCCTAAGGCCTATGTGGCCTTCCGGCATGGGTGGCCCCTCCCGATGGACCCCCGGAACCCTCCCGGCACTCCCGGTACACTACCGAAAATACCCGAAACTTTTCCGGTGACCAAAACGGGACTTCCTATATATCAATCTTTACCTCCGGACCATTCCGGAGCTCCTCGTGACGTCCAGGATCTCATCCGGGACTCCAAACAACCTTCGGTCACCACCATACATAACTCAATACTACCGAAACGTCACCGAACGTTAAGTGTGCAGACCCTGCGGGTTCGAGAACTATGTAGACATGACCGAGACACCTCTACGGTCAATAACCAATAGCAGGACCTGGATGCCCATATTGGTTCCTACATATTCTATGAAGATCTTTATCGGTTGAACCTCTATGTCAAGGATTCAGTTAATCCCGTACGCTGTTCCCTTTGTTCTTCGGTATGTTACTTGCCCGAGATTCGATCGTCGGTATCTCTATACCTAGTTCAATCTCGTTACCGGCAAGTCTCTTTACTCGTTCCGTAATACAAGATCCCGTGGCTAACACTTTAGTCACATTGCTTGCAAGGCTTATTGTGATGTTGTATTACCGAGTGGGCCCTGAGATACCTCTCCGTCATACGGAGTAACAAATCCTAGTCTCGATCCATGCCAGCTCAACAGACACCTTCGGAGATACCTGTAGAGCACCTTTATAGTCACCCAGTTACGTTGTGACGTTTGATACACACAAGGTATTCCTCCGGTGTCATTGAGTTGCATGATCTCATGGTCATAGGAATAGATACTTGGCATGCAGAAAACAATAGCAATAAACTGACACGATCATATGCTACGTTCATAGTTTGGGTCTTGTCCATCACATCATTGTCCTAATGATGTGATCCCGTTATCAAATGACATCTCATGTCTATGGTCAGGAAACCTTGACCATCTTTGATCAACGAGCTAGTCTACTAGAGGCATACTAGGGACACAGTGTTGTCTATGTATCCACACATGCAATTGAGTTTCCAATCAATACAATTAAAACATGGACAATAAACGATTATCATGAACAAGGAAATATAATAATAACTACTTTTATTATTGCCTCTAGGGCATATTTCCAACACAAGAGCGACAGCTCGGATTTCGGCTTTGAATTTATTACCGTACGTAATAGCAACACTACAAATGCATATTATCCAGCTTTCTCTAGAATGGGTGTGTATGTGTTAAATAAAGGGGACTGATCAAAAGAGCTCAAAATAGACATATTGCTAAGGTCCATAGTTCCCAAACATTAGGCCACAACGAAAACCTATGCATGATCACTTAGTTGGCATAATACCTTCACGTGACAATCAAAGTTTCAGCAAACATTATCTCAGATTTTACGCTTTGGGCCTTCAGATTTAAGGACCACGTGAGTGGGGAGGTTGTCGTGTCTTGGTGCATGTACCTATCGTCTCGCTGTAATCTGTAATGTAACCTGCAACTTGCCCTTGGGCATCTTTGAGTAATATATTCAGGTGGGGATCCTCTCCCCCCGGTGATTGTTTAAAAAAAGTTTCAGCAAACAATGATTTAAATGAAGTGCTTGATAGCCTTGAGTAGGAAATAATTGTGGGTGTGTTTATGAGCACTTGAGCATCATATTTTACTTCATGCTTTCTACACCCTAACTTATGTTTTTTTGCTCTATCAAAAGAAAACTCTTCCGTGCATTCCCGGCAAGCAAGTGTTGTCTAGAATAAATAGAATAGAGTGTTGCAAAGTTGTTTTCTCTACTAGACCAAGAACTTTGTGTTGATTATCTTTGCTTCACTAACACTTGCACTATAACCATGCCACCGCTACAACTATGCTAAGTTTTTCCAGGTCAAGAAGCGGAGGGCTATCTAGGCGTACCAATCGTAAGTGAACCAAAACCTTCTCGTTATTTTGGTTTAGACAACTAAGTTCCTTATGATTCAGATTTCTCTTTATGTTGCTCGAGGATGCTTAAGTTTAAGTTTGGGGGAGTTGATGAGTGATGTTCTTACACTCATTGCACCTTTGTTTAAACCGAGATATCTCATTTAAAAATAGATATTCGCTCTGATATTGCTACTAATGACTAATAAATGTGAAGGATTCTAGAAATCTTCTCTTTGGCGTGTTTATGCAGGAAATGGGCTAAAAAGGGAAGAAATCACGTTTGGAAATGGAATGGAAGGAAAATGGAGGAAGAAAGCATCAACAAGAAGCATCTGTGCGAAGACAGAGCAAAATACGGCGCTCCATACGAGTGCACGTGCATGTATGAGCGCCTGTTTGGCGTGGATTTCGAGGCAGATCGTCCACCTGAACAACTTTTATAAAAGGGACCGCATCGAAATGTCAACAGAATGACGAGCACGGAAGCGAGAACCTCTTCATCATCATCTTCATCCACAAACCGTAGCTGTTGCTATTTCCATCTTCATAGCCATCTCCACCACCATAGTGCTCTTGCATCTAGTTCACTTGTAATCATGCATCGCACAAGGCATCCATTGTAAGACATATTGCAATCAATCAATCTGGAGATGTGTTCTTCAATGTTTTGTTCTCACGATCTGATCTCCATGTGTGAGTAGTTCGGTAAGGTATGGGTTAAGGCACAAGCCTTACAACCCAAGGTACTTGTTGAGGGGATCAATGGAATACTTTGACATAACGTCACGCATGTGTGAAATAAAATTGTTCCATGAAGATGTTGATACTTGTGATCCGCGTTGGGTTTTCCATGAAGAGGAACGGGTAATTGTAGCACAATATGGATAAGTATTTCCCACAGTTAAGAAACCAAGGTTTATCGAACCAATAGGAATATCAATCCACAACCGTCTTCAACGGCTGCACACAAAAGAGCAAACAACTTGCACCCAACGAGGCAAGAGGGTTGTCAATCCCCTTGATCTCGTTATTTGCAAGCAAGTGAAGTGTGTAGATAATAGTATATAATTGCAAATTGAAAAATAAAATAAAAATTAAATAATGGCGGCAAGGTAAAGATAGGTTTTGTAAATATATAACTGAATAGATCCGGGGCCATAGTTTTCCCTAGCGGCATCTCTCATGTAGGCAACATACGATGGGTAAACAAATTACTGTTGGTCAATTGATAGAAAAGTGCATAGTTATGTGATATTCACGGCAATGATCATGTATATATAGGCATCACTTCCATAAGAAAATAGGCCGACTCCTGGATGCACATATTACTATTACTCCACCCATCGACCGCTAACCAGCATGCATCTAGAGTATTAAGTAAAACAGAGTAATGCTTGGAGAACAATGACATGATGTAGACAAAGAGAATGCAATTAATATGAACTAACCCCATTGTTTTATCCTTAGTGGCAACAATACAAAGACGTGTCTTATCCCTTTCTGTCACTGGGACATAGAGCACCGCCAGATTGAACCCACTACAACGCACCCCTCTCACTGAAGAAATATAAATCTAGTTGGCCAAACTATTTCAATATATTGGAGAGATTTATGAAGGTATAATGATCATGCAAATAAGAATCATAATTGTCGGTGTACTAAGAAATGGGGTCCTTAGCACCCGGACTTGTGCACCAGACGCCACAGCCTCCAGCCCGGCAAGATCTTGCCAGGCATGAGAATTCCTCCTACTACGACGAGCAAGAGCCAAGTAACCCGGCAAGACGCATTGCCAGGGGCTCAGGGATGCATGCACCCGCCAAGGCCCAGCTCCATGTCGCCAGGCTGGTTGTCTACATCGACCAGGTGGCGAGCGGGAAGGCACGTAGGTGGAACCGGCCGGGGCGCGTGGCAGCATGGAGGGATTTACAACAGCTTTAACGACACCCATCTCATGGCGTGGCAAAAGAATAGAAGGTAGCTGGGCGGACGACACAGAAGGAGATGCAGTCCTTGCCGGGAGACGTCACCAGCTTGACACCTCACGGCGCATTCAATGCGCCTCTCCTAGTCTGTTAGAGTTAGGTATTTCCCACTACCACCTCTGTGACAGTCTAGCAGGAAGCAGTGTCCACTGTTCGCGAGGTGTAAAGACCATTTTGCCACTGTGGTAACCCCTTCTCTATAAATGGAGGCCCATGGCTACCTTTACAAAGGTCAAAAAAGGCTGTTCATTTTACATGCGTAGTTGCACTCCCGAGGCACCTCTTGCCGGGGCTGTTGCGCCTTGTACTGTGAACGCCCATAAACCACAAGAACACAGGACGTTGGGTCTTACGCTCCGGCGGCCCGAACCTGTCTAAACCCCCGCGTACGCAGGAATCAGTTATGCTCTTTGTGCCGGAAACCTACCCACCTGATTACAAAGGGTCCTTGCCGGATCCATAGATCATCGTTTCCCCCGGCATCCTTGGCGCGCCAGGTAGGGGGGAGTTTCTGGCACGAACCTTCACCGGTCTCCGCGCACCTTCACCAGCAGCCTCATCGTCGCCCATGGCTCCCAAGAAGGCCTAGGGTGTGGCGACCCCTGCTGCAACGACATCTGATACGTCCATCTTGCGTCATGATTTCCTACTGTTATTTATTATGTTTTGTTGAATAATAATGCCTTGGGGAGTTATTCTAATGCCTTTTCTCTCATAATATATAAGGTTTACACAAGGAGGGAGAATACCGGCAGCTGGAATTCTGGACCCAAGAAAAGCACATCAGAGATACCTATTCCGCACAACTCCAATGAAGCTGAAATTTTACGGAGATTATTTTTGGATTAAATAAAAAATACTGGAGCAGAAAACTACCGGAGGGGGCCAACCTGGTGGGCACAACCCACAAGGGCGCGCCAGACCCCCCTGGGCACGCCCTGATGGGTTGTGGCCTCCTCGGCCCACCTCCGGTGCCCATATTCTAGTATATAGTCACATTTAACCTAGAAAAAAATCAGAGGAGGAATTTCGGGACGAAGTGCCGCCGCCTCGAGGCGGAACTTGGGCAGGAACACTTTTGCCCTCCGGCGGAGCGATTCCGCCGGGGGAACTTCCCTCCCGGAGGGGGAAATCGAAGCCATCGTCCTCACCAACACACCTCTGATCTTTGGGAGGCCAATCTTCATCAACATCTTCAACATCACCATATCATCTCAAACCCTAGTTCATCTCTTGTGTTCAATCTTTGTACCGGAACCTCAGATTGGTACCTTTGGGTGACTAGTAGTGTTGATTACCTTGCGTAGTTGATTACTATATGGTTTATTTGGTGGAAGATTATATGTTCAGATCCATTATGTCATTCAATACCTCTCTGATCTTGAGCATGATTATTATTTGTGAGTAGTTACCTTTGTTCTTGAGGTCACGGGAGAAGTCATGTTGCAAGTAATCATGTGAATTTGATATGTGTTCGATATTTTGATGATATGTATGTTGTGATTCCCTTAGTGGTGTCATGTGAACGTCGACTACATGACACTTCACCATTCATGGGCCTAAGGGAATGCATTTTGGAGTAGTTATTAGATGATGGGTTGCTAGAGTGACAGAAGCTTAAACCCTAGTTTATGCGCTACTTCGTAAGAGGCTGATTTGGATCCAAACATTTATTGCTATGGTTAGATTTTATCTTAATAATTTTCTCATAGTTATGGATGCTTGCGAGGGGGTTAATCATAAGTGGGAGGTTGTTCAAGTAAGAACAGCACCCAAGCACCGGTCCACCCACATATCAAATTATCAAAGTAGCGAACACGAATCAAACCAACATGATAAAAGTGACTAGATGAAATTCCCGTGTACCCTCAAGAACACTTTGCCTATTACTAGAGATTGTTCTGGCCTGTCCTTTGCCACAAAAAAGATTGGGCTACCTTGCTGCACCTTATTTACCGTTACCGTTACTTGCTCGTTACCAATTACCTTGCTATCAAACTATCTGTTACCTACAATTTCAGTGGTTGCAGAAATTACCTTGCTGAAAACCGCTTGTCATTTCCTTCTGCTCCTCGTTGGGTTCGACACTCTTACTTATCGAAAGGACTACGATTGATCCCCTATTCTTGTGGGTCATCAAGACTCTTTTCTGGTGCTGTTGCCGGGGAGTGAAGCGCTCTTGGTAAGTGGAATCGGTAAGGAAAAACTTATACTACGTGCTGAAATTTATTGCTACTTGTTACTATGGAAAACAATCCTTTGAGGGGTATCTTCACCTCGACCGGAACCACAATTAGTTGCCCCTCAACCTAATGCACCTACTGAAAATATTGGTTATGAAATTCCTTCGGGTATGGTAGAACAACTGCTTGCTAAACCTGATGCAGGAGATGGAACTAAACATCCTGATATGCATCTATTATATGTGAACGAAATATGTGGATTATTTAAGCTTGCAGGTTTACCCGGAGATGAAGTTAAGAAGAAGGTGTTCCATTTATCTTTGGAGGGAAAAGCATTGACATGGTATAGGCTATGTGATGATCTTGGATTGTGGAACTGGAATCGCTTGCAATTGGAATTCCACCAAAAGTTTTATCCCATGCATCTAGTTCATCGTGATCGGAATTATATATATAATTTTTGGCCTCGTGAAGGAGAAAGTATCGCTCTAGCTTGGGGGAGGCTTAAGTCAATGCTATATTCATGCCCCAATCATGACATTCCGAAAGAAGTTATCATTCAGAATTTTTATGCTCAGCTTTCTCATAATGATCAATCCATGCTCGATACTTCTTGTGCTGGTTCTTATATGAAGAAGACTATTGAATTCAAGTGGGATCTCTTAGAAAGAATTAAACGCAACTCTGAAGATTGGGAACTCGACGAAGGTAATGAGTCAGGTATAAAGCTTGAATTTTATTGTGTTAAATCTTTTATGAATACCGATACTTTTCACAAGTTTAGCACTAAATATGGACTTGACTCTGAGATAGTAGCCTCTTTCTGTGAAGCATTTGCTACTCACGTTGATCTCCCTAAGGAGAAGTGGTTTAAATATCATCCCCCTATTAAAGAAGAAATTAAATAACCGGTCATAGCTAAAGAAGAAGCCATCATTTACAATGTTGATCCAGTTGTGCCTACCACTTATATTGAAAAAACACCTTTCCCTGTTAGGATAAAGGAACATACTAAGGTATCAACTGTGGTTCGTAAGATTAACTTGAAAACATCTAAGCCCCCTGAGCAAATTAAAGTAGAACCTAGTGTTGCTATGGTTAAAGATCTCTTGGTAGAAAATATTGATGGGCATGTTATCTACTTCTGTGATGAAGCTGCTAGAATTGCTAAACCCGATGAAAAAGATAAACATAGACCCATAGAAGGCATGCCTGTTATCTCAGTCAAAATAGGAGATCATTGCTATCATGGTTTATGTGATTTGGGTGCTAGTGTGAGTGCTATCCCTTTTACTTTATATCAAGAAATTATGGATGAAATAGCACCTACTGAAATAGAAGATATTGATGTCACTATTAAACTTGCTAATAGAGACACCATCACACCACTTGGGATTGTTAGAGATGTTGAAGTCTTGTGTGGGAAAGTGAAATACCCTACGAATTTTCTAGTTCTTGGTTCCCCACAAGATGACTTTTGTCCCATTATCTTTGGTAGACCTTTCTTGAGCACCGTCAATGCTAAGATAGATTGTGAAAAACAAACTGTCGGTGTCAGTTTTGGTGGTGTGTCTCATGAGTTTAATTTTTCTAAGTTTAGTAGACAACCTCGTGATAAAGCATTATCCAGTAAGGATGAAATAATTGGTCTTGCTTCTATTGATGTGCCTCCTACTGATCCATTAGAACAATATTTGCTTGACCATGAAAATGATATGCAGTTGCTTGAAAGAAATGAAATAGATCAAATTTTCTTTGAACAACAACCTCTCCTGAAACACAATTTGCCTATTGAAACTCTTGGAGGCCCCCCTCCACCTAAAGGTGATCCTGTGTTTGAATTGAAACAATTGCCTGACACTTTGAAGTATGCTTATCTTGATGAGAAAAAGATATATGCTGTTATTATTAGTGCTAATCTTTCAGAACATGAAGAAGAAAGATTATTTAAAGTTCTAAGGAAGCACATGGCTGCTATTGGATATACTCTTGATGATCTTAAGGGCATTAGTCCCACTCTATGTCAGCACAAGATTAATATGGAACCTGGCGCTAAACCCGTTGTTGATCACCAACGACGAGTGAATCCTAAGATGAAGGAAGTGGTAAGAACTGAAATATTAAAACTTCTGGAAGCAGGTATAATCTATCCTATTGCTGATAGTAGATGGGTAAGCCCCGTTCATTGTGTTCCTAAGAAAGGAGGTATATATTACCGTTGTTCCTAATGATAAGAATGAACTCATCCCACAAAGAATTGTTACTGGCTATAGAATGGTAATTGATTTTAGAAAATTAAATAAAGCTACTAGAAAAGATCATTACCCTCTGCCTTTCAGTGATCAAATGCTAGAAAGATTATCTAAGCACACACACTTTTGCTTCTTAGACGGATATTCTGGTTTCTCTCAAATACCTGTGTCACAATCCGATCAAGAGAAAACTACCTTTACTTGCCCTTTTGGAACCTATGCTTATAGACGTATGCCTTTTGGTTTATGCAATGCACCTACTACCTTTCAAAGATGTATGATTGCTATATTCTCTGATTTTTGTGAAAAGATTGTGGAGGTTTTCATGGATGATTTTTCTGTTTACGGAACTTCTTTTGATGATTGCTTAAGCAACCTTGATCGAGTTTTGCAGAGATGTGAACAAACTAATCTCATCTTGAATTGGGAGAAGTGCCACTTTATGGTTAATGAAGGTATTGTCTTGGGGCATAAAATATCTGAGCGAGGTATTGAGGTGGATAGAGCTAAAGTTGATGCAATTGAGAAAATGCCATGTCCTAAAGATATTAAAGGTATTCACAGTTTCCTTGGTCATGTTGGTTTCTATAGGAGGTTCATTAAAGACTTCTCTAAAATTTCTAGGCCTCTTACTAATCTTTTGCAAAAGGATATTCCTTTTGTTTTTGATAATGATTGTGTGGAAGCCTTTGAAACACTCAAGAAAGCCTTAACCTCTGCACCTATCGTTCAACCACCTAATTGGAACTTGCCTTTTGAAATTATGTGTGATGCTAGTGATTATGCTATTGGTGCTGTTCTAGGACAAAGAGTTGATAAGGAATTGAATGTTATCCATTATGCTAGCAAAACTCTAGACAGTGCTCAACGAAATTGTGCTACTACTGAAAAAGATTTTTTAGCGGTTGTGTTTGCCTGTGATAAATTTAGATCCTATATTGTCGACTCAAAAGTTATTGTTCACACCGATCATGCTGCTATGAAATATCTTATGGAAAAGAAAGATGCTAAACCTAGACTCATTAGGTGGGTTCTCTTGCTTCAAGAATTTGACTTGCATATTGTTGATAGGAAAGGAGCTGAGAACCCCGTAGCTGATAACATGTCTAGGTTAGAAAATATTCTTGATGACCCACTACCTATTGATGATAGTTTTCCTAACGAACGGTTAGCTGCCATAAATGTTTCTCAGAACACCCCTTGGTATGCTGATTATGCTAATTACATTGTCGCTAAATATATACCACCTAGCTTCACATACCAATAAAAGAAAAAATTCTTCTATGACTTAAGACATTATTTTTGGGATGACCCACATCTTTATAAAGAAGGAGTAGATGGTATTATTAGACGTTGTGTACCTGAGCATGAACAGGAACAAATCCTACGGAAATGTCATTCCGAAGCTTATGGAGGACATCATGCGGGAGATAGAACTGCTAATAAGGTATTGCAATCTGGTTTTTATTGGCCTACTCTCTTCAAAGATGCCCGTAAGTTTGTCTTGTCTTGTGATGAATGTCAAAGAATTGGTAATATCGGTAAGCGTCAGGAAATGCCTATGAATTATTCACTTGTTGTTGAGCCATTTGATGTTTGAGGTTTTGATTATATGGGACCTTTTCCTTCCACTAACGGGCACACTCATATTTTGGTTGCTGTTGATTATGTCACTAAGTGGGTAGAAGCTATTCCAACTAGTAGTGCTGATCACCACACCTCCATCAAAATGCTTAAAGAGGTTATCTTCCCGAGGTTTGGAGTCCCTAGATATTTAATGACTGATGGTGGTTCACACTTTATTCATGGTGCTTTCCGTAAGATGCTTGCTAAATACGATGTTAACCATAGAATTGCGTCACCCTATCATCCTCAATCAAGTGGTCAAGTTGAACTTAGCAATAGAGACATAAAATTGATATTACAAAGAACTGTTAATAGGTCTCGTAAGAACTGGTCTAAGAAATTAGATGATGCACTTTGGGCCTATAGAACAGCTTATAAAAATCCTATTGGTATGTCTCCATTCAAAATGGTATATGGTAAAGCTTGTCATTTGCCTCTAGAATTATAACACAAAGCATTTTGGGCAATTAAAGAACTTAATTATGATTTCAAACTTGCCTGTGAAAAGTGGCTATTTGATATTAGCTCACTTGATGAATGGAGAACCCAAGCCTATGAAAATGCTAAACTATTTAAAGAAAAAGTAAAAAGATGGCATGAAAAAGAATCCAAAAGCGGGAATTCAAGATAGGAGACTATGTTCTTTTGTTCAACTCTCGTTTAAGATTTTTTGCAGGGAAGCTTCTCTCCAAATGGGAAGGACCATATGTTATCGAAGAGGTTTATCGTTCTGGAGCTATCAAGATTAATAACGCCAAAGGTACTAACCCGAAGGTGGTCAATGGACAAAGAATTAAGCATTATATCTCAGGTACGCCTATTAACATTGAAAGCAATGTTATCCAAACCATGACACGGGAGGAACACATAAAAGAAACCTTCCGGAACACTCCAGAATTCTGAAAAATAGGAGGTACGTGATACGGTAAGTACACGGACTCCGAAAAATCCGCAAAAATATTTTTTGTCAGTTTTGGAATATTAGAAAATTTTGGAAATAAAGAAATAAACCGGAAGGTGATCGAGGTGAGCACGATAGACCAGGGCGCGCCAGGCACCCCAGGGCGCGCCTTGGTGGGTTATGCCCACCTCGGACACCTTCCCGACTCCGTTTTCCTTCCATATGCTTGTTTTCCAAGAATAAAAATTCTCTATATATACCCCCGACTGTTTTGACAACCGCATCGCAGAAAAATCCTCTGTTCTTGTTTCGTGCTGTTTCTCCTGTCACATCTGTCAAGTCAGGCATCATGTCTTCTCCTTCTTCTAATAATGTAGAAGAAGATGCCTGGCTGATGAAGATAGAACTGAAGAGGGAGGAGCCGGAAGAATCCAACAAGGAAGGGAAGGGCAAGGAGGCTATGGTGGATCAGTCCCCTGAAGGTGAGAAATCCATGCCAACAAAGGAGGGAGAAGAAGAATATATCCTTCAAACTTATTACAGTCATCTCACCCCTATTGAAATCGAAGGTTTTAGAGCTTTCAAAGCGGTCCGTGTTCAGAATAAATTTCTCATCCGTGAAAATATTTTGCTAGAGGAGCATATCAATAACCTTCGGAGAGTCATCCGCAAATTGGAGCACCTTTTGAAGTTGAAGTGTGAAACATCTACACCACCACCTTCTTCATCACCACCACGAAGAAATTCCCGTGTACCGTCAAGAACACTTTGCCTATTACTAGAGACTGTTCTGGCCTGTCCTTTGCCACAAAAAGGATTGGGCTACCTTGCTGCACCTTATTTACCATTACTGTTACTTGCTCGTTACCAATTACCTTGCTATCAAACTATCTGTTACCTACAATTTCAGTGCTTGCAGAAATTACCTTGCTGAAAACCGCTTGTCATTTCCTTCTGCTCCTCGTTGGGTTCGACACTCTTACTTATCGAAAGGAATACGATTGATCCCCTATACTTGTGGCTCATCAACATCCAAGCTGCCATCTCAGGCGGTCGTCGACAGCGCCGACAGAGGAGACCACCGCGCTCACCCCGCCGGTGAGCGCAGCCACAACAACACGTTGAGCTCCGCGAGCCATGACCCAGATCCCGCTGTCGTAGAGATGTGGAACGCACCGGCGGCGTCGGGGGCTGAGGCCGAAGCAGCGGCGGCCGCGGCGGCGGCACCAGCAGCAGGGTAGGCGACTGCGTGTCCGCCACGCCCTTCACAAGACGACCGCAACCAACATCCCCGAGGCGGCGAGCCCGGGCGGCACGCGGACGAGACCCCTGAGTGCCCCTCCCAGGACGCGCATGACCAAGCTCAACAACAACCTCCTGGAGCTGATGAGCGGCGCACGACGGCACAGGCGAACGCTCCTCCTGACACTGTAAGGAGTAAGAGTGTCACCCATGCCTTGCGCCGCTCCTTACCCAGGACTACGGAAGAGGCTCTAGTGCAAGCACAACTGTCGCTAAACTTCCTGCCCGCGCTGGAGAAGATGAAGAACTGGAGGGAAACCATACAAAGTCTGCTGAGCTTCATGAACCGCGATAGGCCAGAGGGGGTAGGACCATCGCACGCACGCCGAGAGGCCCTGGGAGGCCCAGCCACCGGGCGCGATGCTGGCGGGGCGCATACGGTCTAGTCGCCTCCGTAGCGGACTTCTTGCCGGACCGACATTCAAGACGAGGTGTCGTACTCCCCGCCGGACCCGTGGCGGGACCAAGACCAGCGCCAAGTCCTAAAGGACAGGTGCAAGGAAGATGTCCGCACGACCATCGAGAGACGACATGAGACTCTTCGTCAATCTGATGGCCGCACGGACCCCTCCGTCGACGAACCCATGCCGGGGGCTCCTGGTAGCCTACCTTACGAGGTGGGATTCCCGGCGTTCACCCGTGAGTTACGGCAGGTTCACTGGCCTTCCAGCAGAGCCTTGAAGCCCGAGCTGCCCGACAAATACGATGGCAAGATCAGCCCCTCGGAGTTCCTCGACATCTACACCATCGCCGTGCAGGCTGCCGGGGGACGGACGAGAAGATACTCGCCAACTACTTTCCGCTGGCGCTCAAGCCCAATTTGAGGAGTTGACTGATGAACTTCGCGGAGGGGTCCATCTCTTCTTGGGCAGATCTGTGCAACCAATTCGTTGGCGCATACCATGAGGGCCACCAGCTCCCAGGGCAGCCCGGCGACTTGCCCGTGCTTCCCCAGAGGGACAGTGAGACCCTCCGCAAGTACATCCAGAGGTTCAGCCGCGTGCAGCACAACATTCCAGACATCCACCCCGCCGTCGTGATTGCCGCGTTCTACACGAACGTACGCAATCACCGGATGTGGGAAGAGATGAGCATTAACAAGGTGCGAGACGTCGCCGAGCTATATGCCCTGGCTGACAAGTGTGCACGCACTGAAGAAGGGAGGAGACTGCCCGGAGAGGATGCTGGCATAGAGGTCGACTCCGACGACGACGATGCGTTAGCCACCAAGAAGAAAGGTCGGAAGCGCAACAAGAAGCACAAGGGAAAGGCAGTGATGGCTGTCTAAGGGGGTGGCAACCCCGACTCCGCCAAGAAGTCCAAGTCCGAGGGGTCCGGCAAGAACGTTGCCGCGTGCTCCGAAGACGACGAGGCCGCGGCGGGGGAGAAGACCAGTGGGCCATACTGCAAGATCCACCGCACCAAGAGCCACTACATCAACAGTTGCCGCCAAGTAGAATAGCTTGCCGAGAAGCAGAGGCAAGAGTACGAAAGGCGCAACAAGGAGAAGAGTCAAGACGGTGCGGGTGGCTCCGGCAAGAAAGGTAGTGGCGACCGTGGTAGCCGCCGCGGCAAGGCCAAGCAGCAGAAGGAGAAGCCTGCTAGAGGCCGAGATAACAAGTCCGATGACGATGGCGACATAGACGAAGAAGAATCTAGAGACCCGGAGTTCCAGAAGGCTGTGGACGCCATGTGCGTTGATGGGAGTGCATCCTTACACTCCTCTCACCGGTAGCTCAGGCAGTGAGCCCGTGAGGTCAACGCGGCAGAACCAGCGGCAGAAGCAAGAAAACCCCTCAAGTGGTCCAACACTCCCATCATTTTTGACGCCGAGGATCACCCCGACCGCATCACTGCTGTCGGGTGTGTGCCATTGTTGGTATCACCAACAATCCGCAACCTCAAGGTCACTAAGATGCTGGTCGATAGTGGGGCCGGGCTGAACCTGATTTCGCCGGATGTGATCAAGCGCCTGCAGATCCCCGACTCGGATCTTAAGCCGACGGGATCTTTCCAAGGGGTCAACCCGGGAAGGTCTCAGCCAAAAGGGAAGATAACTCTGCCGGTCACGTTTGGCAGCGAGCTTAACTTCAGGACGGAGAAGATTGTCTTCGATGTCGCGAAGATGTCGCTGCCGTACAACAGAATCCTGGGACGACCGACGCTGGCAAAATTCATGGAGGCGTCTCACCACGCCTACAACACATTGAAGATGTCGGGGCCGATGAGCGTCATCACCATCAAGGCTGACAACAAGAACGCAGTCCTCTATGTGGACAAGCTCTTCTGGGAGGCAGTGGCAGCGTCTACCGACGAGGCACTCGCTCCCGCCGTCAAAGCTCCTGGGGGGAAGAACAAGGACAAGAGCTCTGGCGAGTCTCGTAAGAACTCCGGGAAGCACACGACAGAGTGCAGCATGCCGGTCGAGGACTTACCAGAGACCTCCGCCGCCAAGAGCAAGAAGGACTGGGCTGTGAAACCCCCGCCGGGTGGAACGAGTCACTAAGTGGTACGAACCGCGGAAGCGACACCCAGAGAGCGCGATTCGCGTACATACTGGGCGCTTCCGCATAAGTTCCACCTGCAGGGTGCGGTGCTCCCCATCCCCTTATTTTCTTTTGTGCAAGTTATGCCAGAAGGGCATGTAATCCTTCGTATGGAGCCAGGCGATGACCATGTGTGTAGGCAGTAGAAGCTAAGTATTCCGCAACCCTCCGTCTAAGTACATATCTATTTTGTGTATCTTTCATGGCACGTTGCGTAAGGGGTCTATTGGACCACCTAGGTCCCTCACCTACTCTATTTTCTCTTCTTTCTTTTTCTCAAAAAGGATAAGGGACCCCGCGCGCAAGTTTTCCCGGGGGGAGTAACGGTGAGGGCATCTACGGAAGCGTTCGACGGCAAGGAATGCAACAGGAAAAAGCTAAGTTGCACAAGCCCTTAAAACAATTTCAGAAAGCCGCCACCTCGAACGGAGTTAATGCTTGTGTGAGAAAACATGCACACGGAGGACCCTTGACAAATTAGTTCGTGCGTTGGGATGTTTCGAGTCCGCTCAACATCCCAAACTATCGCGACAATGACAACAAGGAGGCCTGACGTCAGCGGCACCACCAATAGGCTGCTAAGGATCCGCTCCTTTTAGTCCTTGCGGTATGGGTGCACGCACCGGCATGCATTTCCGGCAAGCGTAGGGATCAACAAAGCACACAAAGTATAAACTATGTTAAGAGGAGGGGGCCTTCCGTCAGGCAATTAAAGTGCATAGCAGTTAAAAAGCAACAAAGTTGTGACGCTAATCCAATGCAACTGGTTCTTGATACATGCGTTGCAGAGAAAAAAAGAAGGGAAGATAGATTAACGCTTCAGGGTCACGGAGCCGGCCTTGTCGGAGAAGGGAGCAACGAGGGTGTCGAGCTCGCTGGTGTCGAAGTCCTTGGGCAGCTTGGCGAAGGCCTTGCTCAGGTCAAGGCCGGGGTTGTGATAGGCAAGCTTCACGAGGACCTTATGGAGGGTGCCGCGGCATAGCTCGCGACATCCCTGCAGGAACGTGTCGGCCTGCCCCACCTCGTACTTCAGCAGTACCTCAACGAGCCTCCCGAAGAAGATGGATAGGCTCTCGCTCGCCGCGCCACGGACATCGTCGGAAAATATGCACTCCCCCAGGCCCATGCCGCTGAGCTGGGCACACAGCTTGCGGGCGATGTTGACGAGCTGCTCCGTCCACAGCTGGACATTCGTCTGGAGCTCGTTGGATGCGCGCGCGGCGGAAGCAAATAGATCCTTTTCTTTGCGAAGCTACTCACGAAGATCGTGCTCTCTGTTCTGGGCGGCCCTGAGACTATCCTCGTGGGTGCTCACCTTCACCTACAGGTCAGCATTGGCGTCTGCGGCGGCCTTCGGCTCGTCTGTTCTATCGCGGAGCTCCAGCTGCAGGTCCATCAGGGTCTTTGCCCCTTTCTGGGCCTCTTCCTTCAACCTCAGGACCTCCATGTTGGATGCGGCAAGGTCTGAATCCAGCTGCTGCACCTTGCCTCCAAGCTCGGCTTGGGTGGAGCGAGCGGCCTCGGCGGCCTGGATGGCCTCCTGGAGCTTACCGGCGTGCTCGGCGGCTTGCCTCTCAACGGTCTCCTTGTGCTTCGCCTCTAGGGCTTGGATTTGCTTCCCCAGCTCAACGCCAAGCTTGCCGGCAAGGTCCTTTTCCCGAGCTGCAAGTTCTTCCTCTTGGGTGTCGAGCTGGATCTTGCGAGAGGTCAGCTCCGCCTCCATGGCGGAAAAGATCTCTTCTGTATCCCTCCAGATCTTCTTCGCTTCGGCCTCCAGGTTGATGAACTCAACCTTGGATTTGGCAAGTTCGATTCGTTGGTTGGTGAGGTCTTGGCGTTGATCGGCGAACCAAGTCCGCTTCTCAGCGAGGGCCTCCCGGAACCGCTCCTCCGCCACCACGAGAAGGACCTCCCGGCGATCTGACCTTTCTGAGCAACGGGCGTAGAGCGCCTGCAGCTGCCGGAAATCCCTGCCGAGGAAGGACAGGATGGCGTGCTCACTGGCCTCATCACCTTCGCCCAAGGGGTCGGCAACTGCGCCTCCACCAGGATCGGCCACCGCCCCGTCGACTGCTTCCTCTTCGGAGAAGGCTTATAAGTTGGCCTCGCCTGGGAGATGAACGAACTGGAAGTCGCCGACCCTTAGGTAACGGCTCGGGGGCGGCTCCGTAGATGAGGACGGACCGGCGGCAAACCCGCCGGCGACCCCCATCGTGAAGAAGGGCTACGCTCCCGGTGCCGCGAAGGACGCACCGCCCTCCGGCACCTCAGGGAACGGGGCGTCACCAGCGTTCGCCCCTGCATCGGAGGATGGCCCGTCAACGACCTGCTTGCCGGTGTCCCTGACACGACGGCGAGCGACCTCCTCCTCCTCAACCGTGACCTGGCTGACATCCTCTTCGACCGCGGTCCGACTGGCCTCCACGGCAGCCTCCCTGGTGATCTCCTCGATGCCAGCGTTGAGGTCGAGGTCCCCTGGCGAGGGCGAGCCTACGGTAGCAAAGGTGGAGGGAGGATTAAGAACATCAAGAGGTTCAAGAAAAAAAAGAAGACGGGAGGAGGGGAAAAAGCCATCCGGCCGCGAGGAGCTTACCTATGAGCTCTTGCTGAGGAGGCACTTCCCCCTCCTGCGGCATCATCCATTTCCACGAAATTGCCGGCCACCTCGTTCGCCGGCGAGTCGTCCTCCACAAGGATCGGCTCGACCACGGAGGCCCTCATCGCGGAGCTCCCCTCCAGGGTTGAGTGTGCGGAGGTCCCCTCCGGGCATTCCGTGCCTATCGGTAAAGGGACAGAAGTGACGACGTTGGCGCCTGCACTCGCCGTTGGAAACGAGAGCAGGACCTCTTGCCGGGGGCTGGCGGAGGCACCAGGCTCGGCTGCCCCATGCTCCTCTAGAGCCCTCTCCGGAGGTACGGCGTGCTCGAGGTTCGCCATCCTGGCCATCCGCTGGGCCAGGGTCTCTTCCTCCCTGCAAAACCGTCAGCACCCAGGAAAAAGAACATCAGAAAAGCTCAAGATGAAAATGAAAACGAGTACGAGGATAGGTGCTTAGTCCTCCTCCTCCACGTACGAACCGAAGGCCGAGAAGTCCCACATTCCTCCCCCGTGAGCGACGGGGGGCGGGGTGGGAGCGCTGGGATGCACCGGGGGCTTGACTTGTCGACCGGCCCCTCCCTTCGCGCCGCCATGACAAGTGGACCTTGTGCAGCAACTTGCCTTGATCGCCGCGGGCGGCCAACGTTGATGGCAGTGTCCTCCTCTTCCTTGCCCTCGGCGATCGGAGGAACCTCAACGCGGCGGACCGGCTCCCCGCTGCTGGCCTTGCGGAGTACGCGCGTCCTCCTGGGGGCGCCACGAGCCAAGGGCTCCTCGAGCCCCGTTCCTGCGGCGGTACCGGCGCCTGCGTTCTCCTCCGGTGGATCCTGCACCCGTAGCTCCTCCTTGCACCTTTCTTCGTGGCTGGCCTCGTCGTCGTCGGACGCGGCGGTCCCCGAGCCGCTGTCGCCCACGCCTAGGCCCGCCTCAATTGCCCGCTACCCGATAAACTCGAGCTCCACTTCAATAGGGGCACGGATCAGCGACCCCTCGTCCCAGATGCGCGCCTCTGACAAGCCGTCAAACCACGCCTGCACCACGTCCTCCGCTGGTGCCTGCCACGTGGGCTCCACCCCGTGTGCATTGCACACCAGCATCATCGCAATGATTGTATCTTTGTGGGAGTTGTTACAGAGCGGGATGACGGACGTCGACAGTATGAACTTGCCGTCGGGGCAGAAGAGCTGGTGGCGGAAGAAGGTGAGCTACATGAAGGTGAGGTCGCCGTCAGGACCAGGACGAACCCGAATGATGTAAGCAGGTCCGGTGTACTCCCAGGCGAAGCGCTTCCGGTCCTGGAGAGGAGCAATCCGCCGGGCAAGGAAATCAGAGCCCACCATTTCTATGGTGAGCCCGGCGGCCCTCAACCGGAGTATGCGGGCAATGGCGATCTCTAGCTTTTCATCATCGTCGGCAAGAGCGCTCCACCCCTCGTATCGAAAGGGTTTGGACGTCCGGACCTCGCAGGAAGACGGGGTCTCCTTGTCGATGATGAGGCACCAATCTACCCACCATTCTTCCCACCTTTTGTGCAAATTGCCGGTGGGGTACACCTCCTTGTGGGAAGCACGAGGAATCCAGGTGATGTTGTCGGAAAGAGCCCCCTCGCCCTCAATCCTCGGATAGAAGAAATGGCGGAAGAGGGAAACGTGGGGACGATCCCCACGAAGTTTTCGCACATATGCACGAAGACGGAAAGGGTCGTCACCGCGTTGGGCGTGAAATCCAATAGACAAAACACGGGGTCAGCATCAGATCTGTGAAGAAGGCGGAATAGGGGGAACCAATCCGCAGTAGAAGTACACCGCGAAGAATGGGTACTTCTGACTGCTGGGTTTGCAGTCCCTCGGAAGCACCACCGGTGCTGGATGCTGATATGTCTCCAACGTATCTACTTTTCCTCGCTCTTTTGCCCTTGTTTTGGACTTTAATTTGCATAATTTGAATGGAACTAACCCGGACTGACGCTGTTTTTAGCAGAATTGCCATGGTATTGTTTTTGTGCAGAAATAAAAGTTCTCAGAATGGAACGAAACTTTTTGGAGATTTATTTTGGAAAATATGAAAAATACTGGAGCCAGAAACCACCGGAGAGGGGACCCAGGGTGCGCAGCACCCACTAGGGCATGCCAGCCCCCTCCCGGCATGCCCTGGTGGGGGCTGCCCACCTCGGGGCCCCACTTGCCCTATCTCCGCCACTATAAATTCCTAAATTTGGAGAAAAAATAGGACAGAAAAGAATTATCGCGTTTCACGAGACGGAGCCGCCGCCACCTCCTGTTCTTCATCGGGAGGCCAGATCTGGAGCCCGTTTGGGGCTCCGGAGAGGGGAATCTTTAGTCTTTGTCATCATCAACCTTTCTCCATCACCAATTCCATGATGCTCCCCACCGAGAGTGAGTAATTCCTTCATAGGCTTGCTGGTCGGTGAGGAGTTGGATAAGATTCATCATGTAATCGAGTTAGTTTTGTTAGGGCTTGATCCCTAGTATCTACTATGTTCTGAGATTGATATTGCTATGACTTTGCTATGCCTAATGCTTGTCACTAGGGCCCGAGTGCCATGATTTCAGATCTGAACCGTTTATGTTATCATCTCTATATCCATGTTCTTGATCCGATCTTGCCTAGTCATATGCACCTATTACGTGTTATGATCCGTCAACCCCATAGTGACAATATTTGGGATACTTCGCGGTGATGACCGTAGTTTGAGGAGTTCATGTATTCACCATGTGTTAATGCTTTGTTCCGGTTCTCTATTAAAAGGAGGTCTTAATATCCCTTAGTTTCCTTATGGACCCCGCTACCACGGGAGGGTAGGACAAAAGATGTCATGCAAGTTCTTTTCCGTAAGCACGTATGAGTATTTACGGAATACATGCCTACATTACATTGATGAACTGGAGCTAGTTCTGTATCGCCCTAGGTTATGACTGTTACATGATGAATATCATCCAACGAGTTACCGATCCAGTGCCTACGACCTTTCCACTTATTGTTCTTGCTAAGTTACTACTGCTATTGCTGTTGTTCCAACTGCTACAAAACTATTGCTACTACTGTTACCGCCACTGTTACTATTGCTACTGCTATCAAAACTATCATATTACTGTGCTACTGATCACTCTGCTGCAGATATTTAATCTCCAGGTGTGGTTGAATTGACAACTCAACTGCTAATACTCTCAAGTATTCTTTGGCTCCCCTTGTGTTGAATCTATAAATTTGGGTTGAATACTCTACCCTCAAAAACTGTTGCGATCCCCTATACTTGTGGGTTATCAAGACCTTTTTCTGGCGCCATTGCCGCGGAGCATAGAAATATTTGTTGAGTCACTTGGGATTTATATCAATCTATCACTATGAAGAATCTGAAGGATCCAAGGACTAAGATTTTCCCCTCTACTACGAGGGGAGGTAAGGAACTGCCATCTAGCTCTGCGCTTGATTCACCTTCTGTTATGAGTAAGTTTGCAACACCACCATATGCTAGTAATCCTGATATGTCGCAAGTTATTGATGATGCTACTTCTGCTATGAATGATGCTTATGATGATGCTAGTACCCTGCTTGATGATAATGTGCCGCTAGGAGAATTTCTTGATGAACAAATTGCTAGAGCTAAAGAAAATGAAATTGCTGAAACTGATGAAGCTTATGAAACTGATTATGATTATGAAACTCCTATTAGTCCTAGTTCTCCGAAGTTTGAAATGCCTAAGATACCTGAAGGTTATGTTATGGACGAGGAGATATCTAGAGAAATTCTTTCTTGCAAGGATAGAGACGATCTTAAGAAACTGCTATGCAAGTATAAGGAAAAAACTTTGAATGCTAGAATGAAATGTGATCCTAAGTTTGCTACTTCGCCTATTTGTGTTACCTATAAGAATTATGAGTTCTCTGTCGGCCCAGAGTTAATTACTTTGGTTGAATCCGATCCTTTCCATGGCTATGAAACTGAAACTGTAGTGGCACACCTTACTAAGCTGAATGATATAGCCACCCTCTTTGCTCGTGATGAGAAGATTCGCTACTATTACATCCTTAAGTTGTTTCCGTTCTCATTAAAGGGTGATGCTAAGACATGGTACAATACTCTTGTTCCTGGTTGTGTGCGTAGTCCACAGGATATGATTTATTACTTCTCTGAAAAATATTTTCCTGCTCATAAGAAACAAGCTGCCTTACAGGAAATATTTAACTTTGTGCAAATTGAAGAAGAGAGTCTCCCACAAGCTTGGGGGAGGCTTCTCCAGTTGCTTAATGCTTTGCCTGATCATCCTCTCAAGAAAAATGAAATACTTGATATCTTTTATAATGGACTAACCGATGCTTCCAGGGACTTCCTAGATAGTTGTGTTGGTTGTGTTTTCAGGGAACGAATTGTTGAACAAGCTGAAGAATTATTGAATAATGTATTGAAGAATTATGATGATTGGACTCTTCTTGAACCACCGCCTAAACCTACTCCGAAGAAGAGGGGTATCTTATTTCTCAGTCCTGAAGATATGCAAGAGGCAAAGAAATCTATGAAGGAAAAAGGTATTAAAGCTGAGGATGTTAAGAATTTTCTACCTATTGAAGAAATACATGGCCTTGACACACCACCACCTCCGCAGGTGGTAGAGGTAAATTCTTTATTAAAGTTTAATGAAAGTGACATCCCTCACAATAAACCTCCTAGTCAATGCTTATATGAGTTTGATAACTATATTATGAAGCAAGATCATTTCAATGTTCATGTTTTGAAACAATTGAAATACAATTGTGATATGATTGCTCGCTTGAGTGACTTGCTCTTTAGAATCAGTAATGATGTTAGAGGTGTAGGGAAGCATGCCTCTATGGTTCAAACCCAATTAGAACAAGTAGCTAAGTCTCAAAAAGAATTGCTTGATGAAATGAATAGTAATATGCATGACTTTGCTGCTAGAGTAGTAACTAGAGGAGGTAGAATGACCCAAGAACCACTCTATCCCGAGGGTCATCCTAAAAGAATTGAACAAGACTCTCAGAGAATTAATCCTGATGCACCTAGTCCTTCTAAGAAGAAAAAGAAAAAAAATGATAGGACTTTGCATACCTCTAGTGAACCTGAGACACAAAAACCTCCTGATAATAATGATGTCTCTATTTTCGATGCTGAAACTCAGTCTGGTAGTGAACATCAACCTAGTGATAATGAAAATGATAATGATGATGTTCACGATGATGCTCAACCTAGTAATGATAGAGAACCAAATAATGATGTTGAAATAGAGCCTGCTCCTGATCTTGATAACCCACAACCTAAAAATAAACGTTATGATAAGAAAGACTTTGTGGCTAGGAAACGTGGTAAAGAAAGAGAGCCATGGGTTCAGAAACCTATGCCATTTCCACCTAAGCCATCTAAGAAAAAGGATGATGAAGAATTTGAGCGCTTTGCTGAAATGATTAGGCCAGTCTTTTTGCGTAGCCGTTTGACTGATATTTTGAAAATGGCCCCTTATGCAAAGTATATGAAAGACATCATCACCAACAAAAGAAAAATACCTGAAGCTGAAATCTCTACCATGCTTGCTAATTATTCTTTTAAGGATGGAGTACCTAAAAAACTTGGAGATCCTACAATACCAACTATACCTTGCTCCATCAAAAGAAACTATGTTAAAACTGCTTTGTGTGATTTGGGAGCCGGTGTTAGTGTTATGCCTTTCTCCTTATATAAAAGACTTGATTTGAATAAACTCACACCTACTGAGATATCATTGCAAATGGTTGACAAATCAACAGCCATACCTATTGGTATTTGTGAGGATGTACCCGTTGTTGTTGCAAATGTTACTATCTTAACGAACTTTGTTATTCTTGAGATGCCCGAGGACTACAACATGTCGATTATCCTTGGTAGACCCTTTTTGAATACTGCAGGGGCTGTTATTGATTGCAATAAAAAGCAAAGTCACTTTTCATATTAATGCTAATGAGCACACGGTGCACTTTCTGAACAAACAATTTCAAGTGAATGGTATAAATGTTATTGAAGAATCTCCGACCATCACTATTGGAAGTTTTCAATTACCTCTACCTACGGCAAAAATAAATATGATATACTTATTGTAGATAACTTAGTGTTTTACGAAAGTTCTTCGGTTTCATGCTAATCAGAAGTGGTTGTTAATAAGACTTGATCAACCTTATTAATGAATCATTTTTGAGAGGTATGACATCGATGAATCTAGTAAGCACAACTCTCTGCTCCCACATTTTATTTTCTGTTTTAGTTAGTCAAATAAAATAAAATGCCATGTTTATCATGTTTTCTGTTTTCTCCGTGCAATAAAAAAATGACCCAAAAAAAAATTCTCAGAATGCCCTGAAAATTTAACACGATTTTTTTCCGAATATTTATGAATTTTTGGTGCAAATAACACCTGAGGGGAGTGCACCTGGTGCCCACGATACACCAGGGCGCGCCAGCACCCCCGAGGCGCGCCCTGGTGGGTGGTGGCCCCCACGTAGGCCCCCTCACTTATCTCTTTAGCCCACATTGTCACCTACCTCCAGCAAAAAATCACTATAGCCACCATTTTCGTGTTCTTGCTCTCAAACCCGCGGATTTCGATCTCTTTGCTCGAAGCTCCGTTTCCGAAACTATTTGGAGGGATTGCTACTTGGTATGTGACTCCTCCATTGCTCCAATTAGTTTTTGTTTTAGTGGGTTATTTTTAGAGTAATTAGCTACTCTTGGTGCTATTGTAGATGAGCTTGCATGTTGAATTCTTAGAGTTCTAAGTAGTTTGAATGCTCAATATGGCCTCTATGAATGCTTGGGAGTAGTTGCTAACAATCTTACAAAGTTTTGTTGACAAATTTTTGTTGACAAATTTTTTTTCAGAATTTTTATAGGAATAAAATGAATATCTTTAGGAAGTTCTCCTCCAAGAAAAATGCCAAGGGATTCATTGGGGAATCATCGGACAATGACCTTCACACTCCAAGAAAGGTGGAGGTGCGGCCGTGCGAATGGCCGCATGATGCCTTCCTGGAGGAGGCCGGGATCCACCAAGAGTTCGCTCAGTTTATCGCAAACGCTGGGTTAACCGAGTTACTCGCAGATAAGTGTGACCAATATCGCATCCTTACAAATTCATTTGCACAAAGTTTTACTTATCTAGGGAGGAACAACCCTCCTGAAGTGCAGTTTAATCTTTATGCTAAACCTTACACATTATCGCTAGCTGACTTCTGTAACATATGCTTGACCCCATCTGATGAGGACTTGAGAGAACCTAGGCCATCTCAGTTTGAGGATTTTCTCCTCGCATTAACCGTGGGTGAGGATAGAGGCGTGTCGAGCGCCACTGCTATCAGCTTACAGTTTCCCTCAGTACATTATTTCGCCTTAGTCATCACTAAGTGTTTAACCGCTAGGGAGAAGGTTAGCTCACTCAGTGCTCCTGACCTCGCTATTTTACGTCATACACTTTATGATGATCACACCTTTAGTATGGGGGCTATTATTGCCTGGCGCTTACGTCTCAATAAAACTAAGGGAAAGATACCTGGTGGTATTTATGATACTCGCTTAGCGAACCACTTTAGAATCCCCTTTCGCACACATGATTACCTCTTACCCCGAGTTTATCTCGATCATAAGTCACCGCAGGCTCACCATTTTCTTGATGTAACTGACTCTCCACGTGATATTCACTATAACTTAGTATTTAGCAAGGAAACACGTGATATTATCCCATTGCCAGCACCTGCTTTTTTTGATCCTATCGCCAGGAACAGATACAGGATTATGCGAGATGACATTACAGCTTACCGGAACAACCTAGCAGCTGCTGAGGAGGAGCACCAGGGGTGGGATGCTCAAGTGCCACCTCAGCCTCACTACGACTTGGGACCGGACGGCTACTACGGATGGTGATTACCAAGCTAGGCCAAAAGCCTAAGCTTGGAGGAGTACGTATTTCCACCGACATTACATTCATGCTCGCACATTTCATTTCAATTGTCGGTGTTCATACTTTTCAATTGTAATATCCATGCTAGATTTGTTTTCTCGCTTTCTTCTGGTGTGTTTGAAAAACTTTGAGAAAACCCAAAAACATTCCCCACCTCTTTTTAGTTTTTCTTTCTAGTTTAGTTTAATTGTTGCGTTAAAAGAAAAACCCAAAAAGATTTCTCGCTTCTTCTTTTGTTTGTTGCGAGCTATCCCGTGTAAATAGTTTTTCTCGTTTTAGTTTTTCCACTTTAATTTGTTTCCTTCAAGAAAAACCAAAAACTCCAAAAATATTTCAGCGTGTTTCTCTGAAATTCTTTTCTTTTTACTCGAGTCATACCTAGGAGAAGACCACGATGAAATTGTTGAGTGGTTCTCTTCTGCATTATCGTTTACCTGACAAAGAACCCATATTACCTTGTCTTCTCTTCTTGAATAAAATGTTTGCAGATTCCAGCTTAGTCCACGACATTCTTGCACTATTATTATTCTCTTATCATTCAGTCGTGCAAGTAAAAGGCAATAATGACAACATTTGATGAATTGACTATGGCAGAGAAAGGCGGGTATGAACTCAACTTGTTTTTGTTTTTGTAAATATGTTTAACCTAGTATCCCTTGATTCAGCTCATTATGATCAAACATGTTTGCAATGACCATTAGAGATTATAGTTGTTCATGCCATGCTTAAGTAGCTAGGAGTGGATAATGATTTATCTTGGGTGTCAACATGCATTAAAATGGTTGTGATGCGGTATGATGATATGGTATCCTTCTCTGAATGTTTCAAGTGGCTTGACTTGGCACATGTTCACGCATGTAGTTGAATCAAAACCAACATAGCCTTCATGATATTTATGTTCATGGTGTCCATATCCTACTCATGCTAGTATTCAATGTTGATTATATGTAATGCATGTTCATGACCGTCTTCGCTCTCTAGCTGGCCACTTCTCAATCTAACTGCTAGCCTTCGCCTGTACTAAGCGGGAATACTGCTTGTGCATCAAAACCTTTAAACCAAGTTATGCTAGATGAGTCCACTATATCTACCTATATGCGGTATTACCCTGCCGTTCCAAAGTAAATTTGCATGTGCCACCTCTAAAATTTCAAATAAACATCTGTTTTGTGTGCCTGGACCGCTCATGGAGCGACAGGGGGCGGTCAGTATCTTCCATGCTAAGCGGGTTATTCTCATGACGAGTGTTTATTCACTTGTCCTTACACGAGAGGGGCGGTAATAGGGATTTCCAGTCCCGAAATAAAAAATCAAAACTAATTAAACAAAACCCCCCCAGGAATGTTGTTGGTTTGGACGGTACCCGTGGATGCGGCTCGCCGTGGAGTGTGATTGTTGGTGGAGGGGGAGTAAACCTTTACTTTTACTGCTTGGGAACCGCCGCTAATTTGTTTAGCATGGAAGATATTGATAACTCTTGGTCGTGACGTTGATAGGAAGGGTGTACCTCCCAAAATTATATCTATCTCTGTTTTAAACTTTGAGCTCTAGCACCGCTGCAAATCCATGCTTCCCGCTGCGAAGGGACTATCTATTTACTTTTATGTTGAGTCATCACCTTCTCAAATAAGCGCCAGATCTGAGAGCACTATTGTCATCCTCATGCATTGTGTATAGTTGATGTTGGGTGCAGCATGATTGGATCTTTTCTACCATGAATTACAATGTTTAGTCGCTGCTTGAACTTTAGAGGTGCTCTGCATTTATGTTTTGCGGTCTCAGAAAGGGCTAGCGAGATACCACTGTTGTCATATTGTATCACGATTGTTTTGACAAAATGTTGGCGCTTGAGATGTATTATTATTGCTCGCTAGTTGCTTATGTTATTGATATGAGTAAATATAATTCCTAAGAGTTATTGTTGACATGGTTAGTCATAATCCTTGCTGAAAACCTGGGTGCTACTTAAGCATATATATGTAAACAAGAACAAAAGAGTTCATAAAAGTTTTTCTTTATCACTTTCAGTTTATCAACTGAATTGCTTGAGGACAAGCAAATGTTTAAGCTTGGGGGAGTTGATACGTCTCCAACGTATCTACTTTTCCTCGCTCTTTTGCCCTTGTTTTGGACTCTAATTTGCATGATTTGAATGGAACTAACCCGGACTGACGCTGTTTTCAGCAGAATTGCCATGGTGTTGTTTTTGTGCAGAAATAAAAGTTCTCGGAATGGAACGGAACTTTTTGGAGATTTATTTTGGAAAATATAAAAAATACTAGAGCCAGAAACCACCGGAGAGGGGGCCCAGGGTGCGCAGCACCCACCAGGGCGCGTCAGCCCCCTCCCGGCGCGCCCTGGTGGGGGCTGCCCACCTCGGGGCCCCACTTGCCCTATCTCCGCCACTATAAATTCCTAAATTTGGAGAAAAAAATAGGAGAGAAAAGAATTATCGCGTTTCACGAGACGAAGCCGCCGCCACCTCCTGTTCTTCATCGGGAGGCCAGATCTGGAGCCCGTTTGGGGCTCCGGAGAGGGGAATCTTCGGTCTTCGTCATCATCAACCTTTCTCCATCGCCAATTCCATGATGCTCCCCACCGGGAGTGAGTAATTCCTTCGTAGGCTTGCTGGTTGGTGAGGAGTTGGATGAGATTCATCATGTAATGGAGTTAGTTTTGTTAGGGCTTGATCCCTAGTATCCACTATGTTCTGAGATTGATGTTGCTATGACTTTGCTATTCCTAATGCTTGTCACTAGGGCCCGAGTGCCATGATTTTAGATCTGAACCGTTTATGTTATCATCTCTATATCCATGTTCTTGATCCGATCTTGCCTAGTCATATGCACCTATTATGTGTTATGATCCGTCAACCCCATAGTGACAATATTTGGGATACTTTGCGGTGATTACCATAGTTTGAGGAGTTCATGCATTCACCATGTGTTAATACTTTGTTCCGGTTCTCTATTAAAAGGAGGCCTTAATATCCCTTAGTTCTTTTCCGTAAGCACGTATGACTATTTACGAAATACATGCCTACATTACATTGATGAACTGGAGCTAGTTCTGTATCACCCTAGGTTATGACTGTTACATGATGAATATCATCCAACGAGTTACCGATCTAGTGCCTACGACCTTTCCACTTATTGTTCTTGCTAAGTTACTACTGCTATTGCTGCTATTCCAACTGCTACAAACCTATCGCTACTACTGTTACCGCTACTGTTACTATTGCTACTGTTATCAAAACTATCATATTACTGTGCTACTGATCACTCTGTTGTAGATATTTAATCTCCAGGTGTGGTTGAATTGACAACTCAACTGCTAATACTCTCAAGTATTCTTTGGCTCCCCTTGTGTCGAATCTATAAATTTGGGTTGAATACTCTACCCTCGAAAACTGTTGCGATCCCCTATACTTGTGGGTTATCAGATGCACCTTGGTCTCCCTCCCCCACATCGGAGCATACCTCGACATGAGGTCGCTCTCCTTCAGCGGAGGGGGGGGGGGAGAAGACGAAACACTTCCTCCGCATTGCCGCCAAGGCATCCTTCGCCTCGGCCTCCGCCGACCTCTTCGCTTTCTTCGCCGGGTCGGAGGCGGAGGAGGAGGCCGCTCCCGTGGGCACCATGACGAGCTTGGGAGAAGGTGGCAACCAGGGGTGGAGAAGGAACTCCGAGCTCTTTCGGTGGCGGAAGGGGAAAGACCAGGAGGAGCGATGCCACTGTAAGGCTGCGACCGGAATGGATGGCACGCTTGCGAAAACCTCTGCTCTTAATAGGGATGGGAGATGCAAGGGCCACCTGTTCCATCCTCGGCACGACGCGGTTGCCCAGGTGCGCCTCCTCGCGGCAGCAACCCCGCTCCACCACTCCCCCGACCCGCTGTTACTGCACGTCATGGGAAAGGTTAATACAAGTCATCATAACTGCAGAAGATTGCGGCCGCGTGCGCTTGTGCACAGTTTTTGGGCCTAGCCCAACAAATGTCGCAGACGCATGTGTGGCCCAGGCCCGAGGGCTCCTGTCGGTGTACTAAGAAATGGGGTCCTTAGTACCCGGACTTGTGCACCAGACGCCGCAGCCTCCAACCCGGGAAGATCTTGCCAGGCATGAGTATTCCTCCTACTACGACAAGCAAGAGCCAAGTAACCCGGCAAGACGCCTTGCCGGGGGCTCAAGGATGCACGCACCCGCCAAGGCCCAGCTCCATGTCGCCAGGCTGGTTGTCTACATCGACCTGGTGGCGAGCGGGCAGGCACGTAGGTGGAACCGGTCGGGGCGCGTGTGACGTGGCTTGAGTCTGTGTCGGTATTTCCCCAAAGAGAAAGGGATGATGCAGCACAACGACGGAAAGTATTTCCCTCAGTTCTGAAACCAAGGCATCGAACCAGTAGGAGGATCACCACCACCTAATAAGCAGCACCTGCACACAAATAACACATACTTGCAACCCGACGCGAAAGAGAGGTTGTCAATCTCTCCACGGTAAAAAGATAGATTAGGTAGTGATAGATTGGAGAGATAGATCTCTCAAGAACACAAAATAAAAAGAGCAAATAAAAAGTGCAGCAAGGTATTTTTGGGTTTTTGGTATAATAGACCTGTAAACAAAAGAGGCAAAAAGATAGATCGGAAAGCAATATGTTGGAAAAGTAGACCCGGGGACCGTAGGTTTCACTAGTGGCTTCTCTCATGAGTATAGCACACGGTGGGTGAACAAATTACTGTTGGGCAATTGATAGAAGATCAAATAATCATGATGATATCCAAGGCGATGATCATTATATAGACATCACGTCCACGATAAGTAGACTGACTCATCCCTGTGTCTACCACTATTACTCCACACATCGACCGCTATCCAGCATGCATCTAGTGTATTAAGTTCATGGAAAAATGGAGTAATGCAATAAGAACGATGACATGATGTCGACAATATCTATTCATGTAGGAATAGACCCCATCTTGTTATCCTTAATAGCAACGATAGATGTGTGACTTGTTGCCCCTTCTGTCACTGGGAAAGGACACTGCAAGATCGAACCCATCACAAAGCACCTCTTGCCATGGCAAGAAAAATCGATCTAGTTGTCCTAACTAAATCAAAGATTCGAAGAAGAAATACGAGGCTATAAGTAATCATGCATATAAGAGATCAAAGAAGACTCAAATAATATTCATGGATAGAAACTGATCATGAACTCAAAATTCATCAGATCCCAACAAACACACCGCAAAAGTTTACATCAAATAGATCTCCAAGAGACCATTGTATTGAGAATCAAAAGAGAGAGAGGAAGCCATCTAGATACTGCCTATGGACCAGTAGGTCTCTGGTGGACTACTCACGCATCATCGGAGAGGCACCTATGAAGAAGATGAACCCCTCCGTGATGGAGTTAGATTGGATCTTGAGGCTCTGGAACTTGCGGCGGCTGGATGTGTTTTTCGTCGACTCCCCTAGGGTTTTCTGAATATTTGGGTATTTATAGGCGTCAGAGGCGGTGGAGGGGGACCCGTGGAGGGCACAACCCATCAGGGCGCGCCAAGGCCCTCCTGGCGCGCCCTGGTGGGTTGTGGCCTCCACAACCCACCTCTCTGGCACTTCTTTGGCCCACTGGGTGTCTTTTGGTCCAAAAAAAAATCTCCAAAAAGTTTCGTGGTGATTAGACTCCATTTGGTACTGATATTCTCGAAGTAAAAAACAAGCAAAAACTGGCACTTTGGTACTATGTCAATAGGTTAGTCCCAAAAAATGATATAAAATTGCTATAAAGTGGTTGTAAAACATCCAAGAATGATAATATAACAGCATGGAACAATCAAAAATGATAGATACGTTGGAGACATATCAGCATCCCCAAGCTTAATTCCTACTCGTCCTCGAGTAGGTAAATGATAAAAACAATTTTTTTGATGTGGAGCTGCCTAACATGTTCTTCTCATATTCTTTTCTTTGTAGCATGGACATTTGGACTTTTAGATGATTCAAAGCAATAGTCTAGTTTTAACATAATGACTTCAATACTCAAGCATGCCAACAAGCAACCATGTCTTTCAAAATATTCACACTAAAGAAAGTTATCCCTAGCCCATCATGCTCAATCATTGATCCATTCATGAAACACACTCAAATATAAGCTACACCCAATGCTCAAGTACGATCATAGTGCCCCCTAGTTGGTGCTTTATAAGAGAAGATGGAGACTCAAAGTAAAAATAAAATTGCATAAAGTAAGTAGATAGGCCCTTCGCAGAGGGAAGTAGGGATTTGTAGAGGTGCCAGTGCTCAAAGTTTTAAATTGAGAGAGAAAAAAATATTTTGGGTGGCATGCCTTTCCTGTCAACGAAAACGACAAAGTAGTTCACAATACTTTCCATGCTAGATATATCATAGGAGGTTCCCAAACAGAAAATGAAGTTTATTCCTTTTTCCACCATTCTTTCACATTCCATGGCGGGCCGTATCCACGGTTGCCTTCCATACTAACACTTTCCAAGGAATTTATTATTTGACAACATAAAGTAAATATTTTTTCTTTTTCATTTCGGGAATGGGACCATCCCTATTACCGCCGCACTCTCGTGCAATGACAAGTGAATAAACACTCATATTCAGAATAACACATCTCGCATGGAAAAATATTGGAAACTCCCCACCATTTCATGAGCGGTACGATCACACAAAAGAGAAGTTTATTTTGAAAATTAGATATGGCACATACAAATTTGCTTGGAACGGCATGGAAATACCACATATAGGTAGGTATGGTGGACTCATAAGGCAAAACTTGGTTTAAGGATTTTGGATGCACAAGTAGTATTTCTACTTAGTACAAATGGAGGCTAGGAAATAGATTGAGAAGCAACCAAACCAAGAAACGAAAATTCACATAAGTGAGCATTGAGCATAACTAACACCGAATAATGCACCATAAGTAGGATGTAATTTCATTGCATAACTATTGACTTTCGTACTTGCATAGGCAATCACAAACCTTAACACCAATATTCCTACTAAAGCATAATTACTCATGAACATGACTCAAATATTACTATCATCATGTTTCAAAACTATTACAAGGAATCAAGTTTAATTTGTCCAATGATCTTCATGAAAGTTTTTATTATATACTCCTTGGATATCTATCACTTTGGGACTAGTTTCATATATTGCCATTGCTTTTTGATAAGCTCAACCAAATTTAAGTGAAGCACATGAGCATAGAGTTTTTATCTCTCAAAAAGGTATAAGTGAAGCATGAGAGGATTTCTTAAAAAATTACTAACTCTCAAATTAATATAAGAGAAGCATGAGAGTATTGCTACAAAAATTTCCAAGCACACCGTGCTCAAAAAGATATAAGTGAAGCACCAGAGCAATTCTATAGCTCAAAAAGTTTAAGTGAAGCATAGAGAGCAATTCTAACAAATCATAGCATAATTTTGGCTCTCCCAAATAGGTGTGTCCAGCAAGGATACAAGTGACAAACTAACAAGCAAAGCAAGCAAAGACTCAAATGATACAAGACGCTCCAAGCAAAACTGATGATATGTGACGAATAAAAATATAGTTCCAAGTAAAATACCGATGGTCGTTAGAAGAAAGAGGGGATGCCACTCGGGGGCATCCCCAAGCTTAGTTGCTTGTTTTTCTTTGGATATATCTTGGGGGTGCTGTAGCATCTCCAAGCTTAGGCTCTTTTCACTCCTTATTCCTTCATCCATCGTGATCTCACCCAAAACTTGAAAACTTCAATCACACAAAACTCAACAAAATCTTCGTGAGATCTGTAAGTATAATAAAGCAAATCACTACTTTAGGTGCTGTTGCAAACCCATTCATATTTTGTTATTGCATTATACCTATTGTATTTTAACTTAACCATGGATCATATCCTTCAACATAACCCATAGATTCATCAGAACAAGCACACAATGCAACGAAAACAAAATCTGTCTTAAACAGAACAGTCTGTAGTAATCAGTACTCTAACCGTACTTCTGTAACTCTAAAAATTGTGAAAAATTAGGACTGCGTAAAGAATTTGTATAGAAACACTGTCGGGAGATGTCGCTAGCTTGACACCTCACGGCGCATTCAATGCGCCTATCCTAGTCCGTCAGAGTTAGGTATTTCCGACTACCACCTCTGCTGACACTCTGGCAGGAAGTAGTGTCCACTGTTCGCCAGGTGTAAAAACCATTTTGCCACTATGGTAACCCCTTGTCTATAAAAGGAGGCCCATGGCTACCTTTACAAAGGTCGAAAAAGGCTGTTCATTTTACACGCGTAGCTGCACTCCCGAGGCACCTCTTGCCGGGGATGTTGCGCCTTGTACTGTGAACGCCCATAAACCACAAGAACACATGACATAGGATCTTACGCTCCGGCGGCCTGAACCTGTCTAAACCCCCGCATACGCAGGAATCAGTGATGCTCTTTGTGCCGGAAACCTACCCACCTGATTACAAAGGGTCCTTGCTGGATCCATAGATCGTCGTTTCCCCCGACAATAATATTTAGAGGTGACTCAAATAATTTTCATGAATAATCTTAAACATAAACCCACAATTCATCGGATCCCAACAAACGCACTGTACAAAAGAATTACATCGGATAGATCAAAGCGAAGATGCGATGATCATTGTATATAAGATCAAAAGAGAGAGAGATAGCCATCTAGGTACTAACTACGGACCCATAGGTCTGTGGTGAACTACTCATACATCATCATGAGGTCAGCAAGGTTCATGAAGAGGCCCTCCGTGATCGATCCCCCTCCGGCAGGGTGCCGAAACGGAGCTCCAGATGAGATCGCGGCAGAACAGAGACTTGCGGCGGCGGAAAAAGTGTTTCAGGATGCCCCCTATGGTTCTTGGAATATATGTGAATTTATAGGCCAGAGAACGGGGGTAGGAGGGCCACCAGGGAGGGACAAGCCGCCAGGGCACGCCGACCCCCCCTCGGCGCGCCCTGTTTGCCTGTGCCTCCCTTGTGCGGCCTTCGGTCTTCTCCCGAAGCTTTCAGGTCTTCTTTTGGTCCAGAAAAAATTATAGAAAAGTTTCGAGGCAATTGGACTTCGTTTGGTACTGTAAACCTGAAAAGTAAAAAAACACACAGAAAAAAGCAACTCGCACTGGGCACTGGGTCAATATGTGATTGCTCAAAAATAATATAAATTGGTAAATTATTACTCAAAAAGTATCCTAGAATGATAATATAACATCATGGAACAATCAAAAATTATAGATATGTTGGAGACGTATCAGATGTCTCTTGTCTTGTCCATGATTTTCATCCCTGCGGGTACTCAGGATCATGGAGATCGAGCACTGGTGAGGCTAGGAGCAAGGAGACCGTGAAGTGTTATACCGAACACAAGTGATAATAAGGTTCAATAGGGTAACATGGATCATATCCTTGGGGATAAATGAGATCTAGTCATTAAATGCCCAAAGCTCTTGTCTGATTTCATTATCTTAATTATCGAGGCAACCCCCCGCAAGAGATAAGGCATGCGGTATGACAATTGATTCTTGATGCAGGACTCGCGCTGGTCAAGATGTTATTTGGACACATCCCCCACTTCGATCTGTAACAAGCACATCTCGATGGCTGACTTCCAGCGCACAAATTAATATGCTATTTGATCCCAACGCAAATACAAGGTTGTAAGCATTAAGACCTCATACCCATATGTCTTTTTATTATAAGTTCTTGTATAACTATTTACTTGTTGATCCTGTCGAAATCTAGATTTGAAACTTTGACAAAAGCTTGCTAGAGACCATCGCTTCAAGGGAATCTTCCTCTCGTGGGTTCGATAACCTTGTGTCACCTCTGGGAAAATAGGCGTGGGATACTCTTTCTGTTCAATACTGCATCAATAAAAGGAGGTATCACGAGCTTGCGAGAGACCACCATCCCCCGCGGCCTCAAGTGGTGCCGTAGAAGAACGGTGAAGCTCCGGATCCTCGGAGCACGAAACAGCACGAGAACATTTTCCTAAAGGAAGTCGAACCATGAGGGACGATAAGGGCCACCGGCTAGCGAGGTACTTTTTAACGCCAACCTTTGGACTTTGAGGAGGAATAACCTTAAGCATAGAGTTCCCATTCTCTGATGCTCTCTCCACAAAACCAACGAGAAGTAGAGGTTTTCTTCTCGCAAGCTCAGGCTGATCGGATGAAGACGCTGGAGGAGCGGACCCTGCAGTACCCACGCCAGGTGCATGTGTCAACGGGTCGAAAGCCGAGCCCATAGATAGTCATGGGACCTTGGCTGCTGATGCGCTCTCCAATAGCTCGCCAGACCTCTTTCCGATCCCCCTTGCTCTAGAGGTGACCGCGGCCAACGACCTCCCGAGGCAGCTTTCAGGTTTCAAATCGCCTGAAACCCCAGTCGTCGCAGGCATGTAACTGGCCTCAGTGATGCGCCCGTGCTGGATGGCACACAACGCCATGACATGCCCCTTGGGTTGAGCAGGATCGGAGATAAAGTCACAGAATGCTTGCAATATGAGCATGTTAAAAAGAATCGGCATAGAGCCTGCACCACACAACGCGTTGACAAAGAATAAAACCAAAAAGGGGTAATTAACTTTGTGCCTTACCTATGAGCGCGGGTTCGCTAGACTAAAAGGATCAAGGGTGACCCCCGTGTGTATGTGTCCGAGAGGAAGGCAGGTTATCAGATGCAAGTGGTCTTCGACCTCGCCATCTGAGAGTTCTTTCCGAAGGAGTCCATATGGGTCATCCAGCCACTTGTAGTCAAACATGAGAGCTACCCTAGATCCAAGAGGAGGAATGTTCCTCCCCACCCAAGTTTTTACAAGCTGGATACCAACTAGCCCTCTGTCGCGCATCTCGAAGATCACTAGAATGAGCAGGCTAGTCTTAGGCTCAAAATCTGGCTTTGAGTCCCACCCCGGCCTTGGTCAGCACGGGATGTCGACAAAAACAGACATGGTAACCTTACTATAACCTCGTACAGAGGAAGAAGAAGAATTGGGTTGGTGGGCTAGCTGGGCTGAAATGAACACGCAAGTGATTGGCCTTCTCTCCATGTCTCACTTCCATTTCCTTTCTCTTTTCTTCAAACACAAATCTTGGGAAGAAAGAAAGGGAGGGTTAGAGGTGGAAAATAATAGGGATATTTCTTTCTGTAACCAGAAAAATACCCTGGATTCTCTAAAAAATGTTTGGGAGAATTTTGAAGCTACAATTTTTCCAAGTTTGAAATAAAATGAACTAGGTTGGAATTTTGAAACCCTCAACAAAAGAGTTCTGATTGGGCTGAAAATATAGGAGGTGGTGAAAGCACAACTTCTCCCTAGGTGGTTTTGGTAATTAAAAACAACATATAGTTCATTGAACTAATGAACCTACCAAGTATATTTCAGGAAAGTTCAATGAATGGATTGGCTAGGAATAGTGAGAAGGATCCCCTAGATGCAAAGAACACCTATTCGCAAAAGCTTCAAGACTCTACATTTTGTTTTTATGTGAGAAATCAAAATTGAGTCCATAGGAAAGCCAATACTATTAAAAGGGGATGAGGTATTGAAAGTGATCTGGTTGCTCAAAGTGCTTAGAGATATGCAACCAAAAGCCTCTACCAAACTCTCACAAAATATTATGTGCAAAAACCTAAACTACCAAATTCAGTGGAACCAAGTTTCCCATTTCGGTCTCACCGAGTTAGCCCTAGATAGAACCCAAGCCAAACCCTAGCACCTCGGTACCACCAAGAACCTGTTTGGTATCACCGAAAAGCAGTGACCAACTTTCTGGAATCGAGATATTAAATTTTGGAGCTTCTGAGTTTTATATCTCGGAGCCATCAAAGTGTGGATCTGCTCAAGGCCAAACAAATCGGCCTCACCGAGATGTTATCATTCGGTCTCTCTGAAGCCAAAAGTTAGGACATTTTGCACTAATCGATACAACCGAGTTTTTTACTTCGGTTCCACCGAGTTGGGCTCTAATGTTGTAACAATTCGATTTTTGGAGATGGCTATATATACCCCCTCCACCCCTCTCACTCATGGAGAGAGCACTCAGAACGAACCAAAACTTTCACCATTCATTTTCTGAGAGAGATCCACCTACTCATGTGTTGAGATCAAGATATTCCATTCCCACCATATGAATCTTGCTTTCTAGCCTCCCCAAGTTGCTATTCACCCAATCATCCTCTTCTACAAAGCCAAATTCTATGAGAGAGTGAGTGTTGAGGAGACTATATTTTGAAGCACTAGAGCAACGAGTTCATCATCCATACACCATCTGTTACCTTTTCGAGAGTGGTTTCTCCTAGATTGGTTAGGTGTCGTTTGGGAGCCTCCAAATATTGTGGAGTTGAACTAAGACGTTTGTAAGGGCAAGGAGAAAGCCTACTTTGTGAAGATCTACCTCGAGTGAGGCTAGTCCTTCGTGGACGTAAGCCATGATGGAATAGACAAGGTTGCTTCTTCGTCGACCCTTCATGGGTGGAGCCCTCCGTGGACTCGCGCAACCGTTACACTCTATGGGCTGAAGTCTCCATCAACAAGGACATATGAGAGCACCACCTATCAGAACCACGCCAAAAATCTTCGTGTCTTCATTGTGTTTGATCTATCTATCCCTCCCTTTACTTACACTTGCAATTTCATTACTTTCCGCAGCTATACTCATACACTTGCATGTGTAGGGTGTCCTAGACTTTGTAAAATTGCTAAAACTTGCCAACAGATAAATTTGGGAAAAGGTTAAGTTTTAATTTGGTCAAGTAGTCTAATCACCCCCCTCTAGACATACTTTCGATCCGACAAGTGGTATCAGAGCTTTGGTCTCCATTGCATTGGTTTCACAACGTAGGAGAGTATGTCGTATAGTGAGGGAAAATACCACCGTAGAGGTCCATATTTTGATGGTATAGACTTTGCTAGTCGGAAGCATAAAATGAAAATGTATATTCTTGGTCATAACCCCGCCATTTGGGATATTGTTAGTATTGGATTGCAAGGTGAATTCTTTGGTGATGGAAAGAAACCGGATCATGAAGCGATCGCAGAAGAATTGAAGATGTTGCAATACAACACTCAAGCATGCAACATTCTAGTCAACTGTCTAGCCCTGAAGAATTCAACAAGATATGTCGTCTTGAGAATGTTAAGGAAATTTGGGATACTTTGGTTGATATGCACAAAGGAACCAAATCCATCATGGAATATAAGTTGGATGTGTTCCAAAGTCAACTTGACAAGTTCAAGATGAGATTGCCGGTTTAGGAGTCGTGGAAATGTACTCTAGGCTTGCTCTCATCACAAATGAGATTGCCGGTTTAGGAAGTGAAGACATGACCGAGAAACTCATCATCAAGAGGATCCTTAGAGCCTTGGATGGAAAGTACGACACCATGTGCATATTGATCCAAATTGATGCCAAACTACAAAGATCTCAAGCCCACGGAAGTCATTGGAAAGATTGTTGCTCATGAAATGTCACTCAAGGAAAAATAAGAGCTCCACAACAAGTCAAGCGGTGCATACAAAGCCACAAGTGATACTCCCACAACTTCAAGTGACAATCTTATTACCAATGAAGAGATAAACCTTATGGTCAAGAAATTCTACAAGTTCTACAAGAATAGAGGCAAGTAAAGGAGCTCCAACCCAAGATATGAAGAAAAACGTTCTTCTAGTCGTGACCGAAATTGTTACAATTGTGGAAGACCCGGACACTTCTCAAATGAGTGCACGTCTCTTTCCAAAAGGAGAGATGAGTCAGCAAGGAGAAGAACCTCAAGATATGACTCACGTCAAAGAGAGAGAAGGAGTAGAGAAGATCGATATGAACGAAGACCCTCCCGGAGAAGCAAGGACTCGGAGAGAAAGGACAAGTACACCAAGAGCTACGCAAGAAGAAGACATCAAGATCATGTTCATGAATTGGTTTCTGGCTCCGACACCGACACCCAATCCGAGAGAAGCTATCACTCCAACTCCGACTATAGTCAAGATGAAGGTGTTCCCGGAGTAGCACTTGTATCCTCCAACTCCTATGATTTATTCGATTCACCAAATGAAGGGATTGGAAGTTGCTTAATGGCTAAGGGCCCAAAGGTATCACACCCCGAATACATTGACTTCAATGGTGATGAGGATGACTTACTAGGTGATGATGATTTGCTCTTTGATAAAACTTGTGATGTTAGTCCAAATGAACTTGATAGTAATCATGCTAGTCAAGATGAAACGTTTGATGATGCTAAGAAGGAGATTGAGCATTTAACTAAAGGACTAAACACTCTTAAGTTAGCTCATGAATCTACTCAAGAAGATCACAGAGAGCTTCTAAGAAGTCATGAGAAGCTATGCTTCGAGAAGCTAATTTAGAGAAAGAGCATGAGTTTCTTAAAACTATCAATGATGATCTTCAAAATAAGAGTTATTCTTATCTTTCCAAATGACTACTCTTGTCGACTTTTGTGCCACAAGTCAAATCTAAGCAAACTATTAACAAGGGCAATAAAGATTCAAATAGCAAGCAAAACGTTATATAAATGCTTGGAAATAAGGCCTAGGGTTCATACTTTCACTAGTGAAATCTCACAACAATGCTAACATAATAGAATCATATGATCATCCCTCAACGTGCGACAAAAAATCACTCCAAAGTTCATAAGTAGCAGAGAACATAAGATGAAATTGTTGTAGGTAGTAGAACAACCTCAAAGTTATCCTTTCCGATTAATCTATTGAGCTATTCCTATAGGTGTCACAACGGCCCTAGAATTCGTACTAGAATAACACCATATGATACACATGAATCAACCCTAATTTCACCTAGACACTCCAATGCCACCACAAGTATCCGTGGGTTAATTATTCGACATGCATCAAACAATTTCAGATTCATTATATTCAATCCAACACAAAGAACTTCAAAGAGCACCCCAAGATTTCTATCGGAGAAAGTAGGATGAGAACGTGCAATCAACCCATGTGCATAGATCCCCCAAGGTCACCGGGATCCACAAGTTGATGCCATAACATATATAAGGTGAACCAATAGAATACCCCATTGTCACCATGGGTATCCACATGCAAGACATACATCAAGTGTTCTCAACCCTAAAGTATTCAATCCAACATAACGAGATCTCAAAGGGAAAGATTCAATTAATCACAACAAGGTAGCAAGGGAATAACATCATATGATCCAACTATATTAACAAAGCCCATGGTACATCAAGATCGTGCCATCTCAATAACACGAGAGAGGGAGAGAGAGATTAAACTTAGCTGCTGGTACATACCCTCAGCCCCGAGGGTGAACTACTCCCTCCTCGTCATGGACACCGCCGGATGATGAAGATGGCCTCCGGTGATGATTGCCCCCTCCGACAGGGTGCCGGAACAGGGCTCCAGATGAGTTTTCTTCGGTACAAAGGCTTGCAGCGGTGGACCGGAAGTTCTAGGTTTATTTCTAAGGGTTTCTGTATATATACGATCGGCGTTGGAATCATGCTAACCGGAGCCACGAGGGGCCCACAAGCTATCAGGGCGCGTCCAGGGGGTGGGCGCGCCTTGTTGGCTTGTGGCCAGTAGGTGGCCCGCTCCAGTGGTTCTTCGCTTCGGTATTTCTCATATTGTCCAGAAAAAATCGTTAAAAAGTTTCAAGCGATTTCGAGAACTTTTATTTTCTGCATAAAAACAACACCATGGTAATTCTGTTGAAAACAGCGACAGTCCGGGTTAGTTCTAACTAAATCATATAAAATGCATCAAAACCATATAAAATTATTGTAAACATAGGTAAATATTGCATGAATACTTCATAAATTATCGATACATTGGATACGTATCAAGAACCAAGGTTATCGATCCAATAGGAGGACCACGCAAACTCCCGTTGTCAGCACCTACACACAAAAGAGCACACACTTGCACCAACGCGGGCAAGAGGGTTGTCAAGCCTCTTGATCTCGTTACTTGCAAGGATTAAATAGTGATATATATATAATATAAATATAAAATAAAATAACAGTAAATAAGTGGCAGCTATATATTTGGAGTTTTTCTAAAATATTTTGTGAAGACCATGGGGCCATAGTTTTCCCTAGAGGCTTCTCTCTCGAAGAAAGGATACGGTGGGTAGACAAATTACTGTTTGGCAATTGATAGAAAAACACATAATTATGAAATATTTATTCACGACAATGATCATGTATATAGGCATCACATCCATAAGCAAGTAGACCGACTCCTGCCTGCATCTACTACTATTACTCCACCCATCGACCGCTATCCATCGTGCATCTAGAGTATTAAGTAAAAACAGAGTAATGCTTGGAGCAACATGACATGATGTAGACAAAGTAAATCCAATCAATATGAATAAACTATATCATTTTCCCCTTAATGCCAGTAATATAATACGTGTCTTGACCCCTTCTGTCACGAGGATAGAGCACTGCAAGATTAAACCCATCACAACGCACCACTCCCGCTGAAGATAAATCAATCTAGTTGGCCAAACCAAACCGATAGATCAGAGAGAAATACGAAGCTATAGCAATCATGCATATAAGAATTCAGTAAACACTCAATATATTTTCATGAATAATCTGATCATAAACCCACAATTCATCGGATCCCACCAAACACACCGCAAAGAAGATTACATCGAATAGATCACCACGGAAATCGCGGTGAACTTTGTATTGAAGATCATATATATATATATAGAGAGAGAGCCATCTAGGTACTAGCTAGGGACCCATAGGTCTATGGTGAACTACTCACACGTCATCATGGGAGTGGCAAGGTTGATGTAGAGGCCTTCATGATTGACCCCCCATCCGGCAGGGCACCAGAAGAGGGCTCTAGATGGGCACACAGCAGAACAGAGACTTGCGGTGGCGGAAAAAATATTTTGGCTGGCTCTCGGGTGTTTTCCTGATTTATTAGAATTTATAGTGGTGGATTAAAGTCAAGAGGCGTCGGGAGGTGGTCCCAAGCCATCAGGGCCACCCCCTGGGCATGCCCTGTTGGCTTGGCGCCACCTCGTGTGGCCTCCGGTCTCCCTCCGAAGCTTCCAGGTCTTATATTTGTCCAGAAAAAAATCATCAAAAAGTTTCGTGGCATTTGGACTTCGTTTGGACAATATTCCTGAAAGGCCAAAAACAAGCAGAAAACAACAACTCACACTGGGCACTATGTTAATAAGTTAGTTCTCAAAAATGATATAAAACAACATATAAATGCATATAAAGTATCCAAGAATGGTAATATAGTAGCATGGAACAATCAAAAATTATATATACGTTGGAGACGTATCAGCATCCCCAAGCTTAATTCCTGCTCGTCCTCGAGTAGGTAAATCATAAAAACACAATTTTTGATGCGACATGCTACCCAACATGTAATCTCTTTTAGGTATGATATTTGCGAAACGATGAACTAATAAAAATGAACATAGTAATATCCATAAACATAAATAAAATAATCATTAACTTTCAAAATATACGATCCTTAAAGAACGTTACTCCCTACTCATTTTATCATATTAGCATGGCATGACTCCGTCTTCACCACATAAGTAGAAATCATGCGCACCACGGTGTCAAGTCAGGAAATTGGATCGTACTTCTAACATGCTTAAGCATTTTCAACCTCACTCAATACATGAGCGTGAACCATGGATATAGAATTTGGGTGGAATATAATATGGTGGTAGATATCAAAAGGAGTCAAAGTGGAAAGAAAGTCTTGCATCACCTTGGCGGACCAACGGGCTATGAAGATGCCCATCAATCGATATCAACGCGAGGAGTAGGGATTGCCATGCAACGAATGCACTAAAGCTATAAGTGTATGAAAGCTCAACGGAAGCTAAGTGGGTGTGCATACAACTTGCTCGCTCATGAAGACCTCGGGCATTTTAGGAAGCCCATCATCGAAATATGCAAGCCAAGTTCTATAATGAAAAATTCCCACTAGCATATGAAAATGACAACTCAGGAGACTCTCTATATGAAGAACATGGTGCCACTTGGAGGCACAAGTGTGGTAAAGGATTGTAGCAAAGTCCCTTCTCTCTTTTTCTCATATTTATTTCCTTTTTCCTTTCCTTTTTCTCTTTTTTGTTTCCTTTTTATTTTTCTCTTTTTTCTTTTTTTCTTGGTGGACTCATTTGGCCTCCCCCATATTTTTTTTCGTCCGGAGCTCATCCCGACTTGTGGGGGGAATCATTACCCCCATCATCCTTTCCTCACTGGGACAATGCTCTAATAATGATGATCATCACACTTTTATTTACTTACAGCTCGATATAACAACTCAATGATGAAAAAGAAATGACTCTATATGAATGTCTCTCGCAGTGTACCAGGATGTGCAATGATCTAGTGCAACATGTAAATAGTGATGAACGGTGGCTTTGCCATAAATACTATGTCAGCTATATGATAGCGCAAAGCAATATAATGTTGAACACACAAGTCATGTGATGTAACAGTGGAAGTTGCTTGGCAATATATCTCAGAATGGCTATGGAAATGCCATAATATGTAGGTTGTTGTAGCACGCGGTACACTACGCTAGCGCCAAATAAATTTTTTCTACCGCGCATCCAAGAACATGCTCTTGGAAATAGATCACGTGATCAGGTTTACCACTATACGCAAAGTCACAGCAGCGGAAGTAGAGTTGGTGATGCGTGTAGTCGATCAGTCGATTTGTCTCCTCCTCCTGTAGCCGATCTCCCACGAGCAGTGATCTCCCACGAACAACTCCTCGTGGATCCCTCTAACGGTTCGTCACGGATCCCTCGAATAGTTCGTCCAAGCACCGCAGATGTGATGACTCCAAGGTATCCACACGTACGGGGGCAGCATCGGGCGGTGGACTTCTAGGTCCGATTGCACGGCATGGTGGCGTGGGGAGTGGCGGTGGCTGTCGACGGGAGAAAAGGATCAACCCTGAAGGGTGCGCCCACTCCCCTTTATATAGACCTCCGAGGTGGGCTCAACACTTGAGGCCCAGGACGAGTCTAGTCCCATTTTCCATTCAGATCCAATCCGAATGGGCTGCAATCCCTTAAGTGTGCGACCCTATAGGTTCACGTACACATGGACACGACCCGAGTCGATAGTCGGTAGCGGCTCCTAGCAGAACGTGCCAACTCCCATGTGTGCGCAAAGTCGTTAGACGAACCTCGACAATGTGTCATATACAACTTTCCTTTTACCTCATGATATAGGTTGTAGAGCTCAAGGCGAGTACTTGTCACCCTTGTGGTAGCTCGACATCTCTTCTCGAAACCGTGATGCAGATTCCCGAACTGGGTTAACACTTAACCCATGTCGCATGGCCATGCTTTCTGAATCTGATCACATGAGAGGGCCCAGAGAATATCTCTCCTCACGGAGGGGCAAATCCCATCTTGGTTAACCATGTCTCGCGGCATGTCTCACGACTCACCCGAAAGCTACCTTTATAACTACCCAGTTACGGAGTAGCGTTTGATAGACCCTAAGTAAGTCGATCCTCATCCCGAGAACATGTGAGGACCTCAGGTCTAGGACATGGCATATACATTGTACTTGAGACTAACAGATGACATTATCTCGCTATGTCTCAAAGTGGGTCTGTCCGACTCGGTGATCTCAATCCCCGAGTCCATACTATTAGTTTAGCATCTCTATGCACATGACTTGTGAAACGTAGTCATCAACTGAATCGTATACTAGTAAAGGATATCTGTCCGCATAACCTTAATAACTAGGGACTATTAGAACAATCATCATACAATATATAGTCTCACAAATAAGTCACATACTTATTGATACATATCACTGATGTTGTTCAAGGACAATACAAAATACTCATGAATACATAGGAAACGAAATCATCACATGATTGCCTCTAGGGCATATCTCCAACAGTCTCCCACTTGCACTAGAGTCAATCATCTAGGCATCGTATGCCCATGGAACTCATGTGCATCTCATGCTTTGACTGCGGGAGAGGCTTCGTTAATGGATCAGCAACATTTGCATCCGTGTGTGCCTTGCATATGTTTACATATCCTCTCTCGACAATGTCGCGAATGAGGTTAAAACGCCTGAGTATGTGTTGGGTTTTATGATGGGTCCGTGGTTCCTTGACTTGTGCGATAGAACCACTATTATCACAATAGAGGTCCAACGGATTGGACAAGTCTTGAACCACTCCAAGATCAGAAATAAAATTCTTCAGCCAAACACCTTCTTTTGCAGCTTCAGAAGCCGGAATGTACTCAGCCTCCGTTGTAGAATCAGCTACCGTATCTTCCTTGGCACTCCTCTAGCTCACTGCTCCTCCGTTCAGAATGAACACAAACCCAGATTGCGATTGACTATCATCCCTATCGGTTTGGAAACTAACATCAGTGTAACTCTTTACAACGAGCTCATCCTCACCTCCATAAACCAGGAACATATCCTTTGTCCTTCTCAAGTATTTAAGGATATTCTTTACCACTGTCCAGTGACTCTCACCTGGATCAGCCTGGTATCTGCCTACTACGCTTAGAGCAAAGCTAACATCAGGACGAGTACATACCATAGCATACATGATGGACCCGACAGCCGAAGCATACGGAATCCCATCCATGCGTCTTCACTCATCAGGAGTCGAGGGACTCTGAGTCTTGCTAAGACTAATGCCATGTGACATGGGCAATAAACCTTTCTTGGCATCTTGCATGTTGAACTGCTTCAACACCTTGTCCATATATGTACTTTGGCTTAATCCAATAAGCCTTCTCGATCTATCTCTATAGATCTTGATTCCCAAAATATAAGCTACTTCTCCCAAGTCTTTCATCGAAAAACTATTTTTCAATGAGTCCTTGACAGGTTCAAGCATTTGAACATCATTTCCAATCAACAATATGTCATCCACATACATTATCAGAAATGCAACTGAGCTCCCACTGACCTTCTTGAATAAACAATGATCATAGTCGTTCTTGATGAAGCCAAACTCTTTGACCGCTTCATTAAAACGAATGTTCCAATTCTGAGATGCTTGCCTCAATCCATAAATGGATCTCTGAAGCTTGCATACCATGCCAGCATTCTTTGGATCGACAAAACCCTCGGGTTGTGTCATATACACATCCTCAGTTAAATTTCCATTAAGGAAAGCCATTTTGACATCCATCTGCCATATCTCAAAGTCAAAATATGCAGCTATAGCAAGAAAGATCCGAATTGATTTAGGCATCGCTACCGGTGAATAAGTCTCACTGTAGTCAACTCCTTGAACTTGTCGATAACCTTCAGAGACAAGTCGAGCCTTATGGACTGTAATATTCCCATCCATATCAGTTTTCTTCTTAAATATCCATTTGCACTCAATGGCTCAAAAACCTGATTGTCATCCATGGACTTTAATTCGGATCTCATGGCCTCAAGCCATAACTCAGAATCAGGGCTCACCATCGCTTCTGCATACGTGGTCGGTTCGTTATTCTCCAAAAACAACACATTGCAGTCGTTCATATTGCGCAACCATTCCGACCTACGTGGAACCGGCGCCGATTCAACTACGGGTTCCCTGACTAACTCCGGCGTGATTGAATCACCTGTCGGAGCGTCTCCGTGTGGCTCTTGAATTTCTTCGAGTCGGACCGACCTCCCACTAGCCTTCCGATTGAGAAACTCTTTCTCAAGGAAAACTCCATGTCGAGCGACAAACACTTTGCCCTCTTCACGGTTGTAGAAGTAATATCCCAAGGTTTCCCTCGGATATCCCACGAATATGCACTTGTCCGACTTGGGTGTGAGCTTGTCCGACTAGAGTCTCTTGACATATGCTTCACAACCCCAAATCTGTAGAAAAGACAAGCTATGACTCTTTGTAGTCCATATCTCATATGGTGTCTTATCTACGGACTTTAATGGTACCCTGTTTAGTGTGAAAGCTGCGGTTTCTAGAGCGTATCCCCAAAATGACAAGGGTAAATCCGACTGACTCATCATCGATCAGACCATGTCTAACAGAGTCCGATTCCTCCGTTCCGACACACCATTCATCTATGGCGTACCTGGAGGAGTGAGTTGTGGAACTATTCCATGGTTCTTCAGATGATCATCAAACTCCTGGCTCATATACTCACCGCCACGATCAGATCGTAGAAGCTTGATTGTCTTGCCAAGTTGATTTTCCAATTCATTATGAAACTCCTTGAACTTTTCAAAAGTTTGTGACTTGTGCCTCATCAAGTAGACATATCCATATCTACTAAAGTTGTCGGTAAAAGTCACGAAGTATTGGAAACCACCTCTAGCTGTCGTGCTTATTGGTCCACATACATCACTATATATAAGTTCCAATAGCTCAGACGCCCTCTAACAACTCTTTGCAATTGGAGTCTTAGTCATGTCGAGTAGGCAGGACTCACATGTCTCAAATGATTCAAAATCAAATGAAGTCAGAGTTCCATCATCATGGAGCTTCTTCATGCGCTTTTGACTAATGTGTCCTAGTCGACAATGCCAGATGTAAGTCGGATTTATCTCGTTAGGCTTATGCCTCTTGACATTTATGTTATAGACCGATTCACCTTCAAGATCTAATATAAATAACCCGTTCACAACAGGCGCAAAGCCATAAAACATTTTATTCAAGTAAATAGAACAACCATTGTCCTTAATACTGAATTCATAACCTTGCCTCATCAAACATGAGGCCGAAATAATGTTTTGACTTAATGTAGGAACATAATAACAATTATCAAGTTCCATTACAAATCCTGAAGGTAAATTAAGTTGCATGGTGCCGACGGCTAATGCAGCAACTCTTGCTTTATTTCCGAAGCTTATGTCAACTTCTCCTCTTGCAACATTCCTAGTCCTTCTTAGCCCCTGCATCGAGTTGCATATGTGAACAACCGATCCAGTATCATATACCCAAGAGCTACTAGAAATATCAGCAAGAAAAATGTCTATAACATATACAACAAGTGTACCTCAAGAAGAAGTCACACTTCCAGTCTTCTTGCCTATCTGGGCAAGCCACTTGCTGCAGTTCCTCTTCCAGCGACCAGTTTCCTTGCGGTGAAAGCAAACGGTCCCCGTGTTTGGTCCGGACTTGGGCACGGAGGTGATAGTAGGAGTTGCCTCCTTGCCCTTTGCCTTAGTCTTTTTCTTGGACCATCTCTTCTTGAACTTTGTCGTGTTCTTCACCATTAACACTTGATGCATGCCTTTCTTGATATGTCGCTCTGCCACTTTTAGCATCCCATGCAATTCAGTGAGCTTCTTTTCCATGCCGTGCATATGGAAGTTCGAGATGAACGCCCCATAGCTAGTCGGAAGAGAAGCCAGAATTGTATCCGTGGACAATTCGTCCCCAAGTGGGAATCCTAACCGATCCAAAGCTTGCATGTATCCGATCATCTTGATCACATACGGGCTCAGTGGATCACCCTCTTTCAGCTTACAATCCATCAAGGATCGCCAGACGTTGAACCTTTTGGTCCTTGCCTGCATCTGAAACATGCTCTTGAGGTTCTCGATCATATCGAAAGCCTCAATGTTTTCGAAATGCTGCTGCAGATCGGGCTCCATAGAAGCCAGCATGAGACAGCTGATCTTGTTTGACTCCTCAACGAGTTTCTGGTGGGCATTCCTGGCCGTGGCATTAGCATTCTCGGCAGGTTCCTCTGGAAGGGGTTCCTCTAGAACATGTTCCATTTTATCATGCCTGAGAACAAAGATTTCTATATCAGGTGGTAAAGTTTGTTCCATTCAGTTTATCCTTTTCTAGGATTGATTTCAACGAAAAACTGGGTTGAGAAAGTGGTGCCATTGATCTACAACAGAAATATGCAAAACACTAAGACATGTATTCATAAAGAGTAATTCAAATTAAACATTTTAATAAGAACATTACTCCCACTAAAATCAACATCCCTCCGTTGATTCTTAGCGATTCAAGATCCAAGATCCAAATGTCAACTAGTGAGCTTTTGCAGCACCGCTACAAGACTAGATCACTCGGTAAGCAACACTTGCTAATCGTATCTCTATAAGACTCTTGTTTGTTGGGGACATCTCATGCCACTCCAACTCTTATGCCTCGAGGCCCAAAACTGTTTTGATAGCCACGAAAAGTTAATCAATGCTTCGCTCGTAAGTGTCCGACACAAAGACACCACGTTAAGGAGAATTAGCAGCACCCTAATTTTATGGGCCCACCACTAAACATACATAACATGTGATGGTGGAGCACTTGGGGAGGCAATTTTACTTGACATTCTTTGAGGGATCACCCTACTTAAAACAACTATCATGCAAAAGAACGACGCATAAAAGGGATAAACTTTCACATGCAGTATATTTATGTGTGATATGGTATAGCCCCTTTCATCAACGCATGGTGATCTCCATCTCCACATGCACTGCATGCCCATGGCGATCTCCATCTCCATGCATGGTTGCCCTTGTGGTGATCTCCATCTCCACACATGATGTCACCCGCCAAGTGTTACATAAGATACTATGCTATTACAAACTAATAGCTATGAGAGTAAATTACATTACAAGGCTTCTCATGTTGACACGCAGGTCATTAATACAATAATGGGACAACCATATGGCTCCAGCCGGTTGCCGCACTCATGACACACAGGTCATGATTTAATAATTTACAAGCAACATTCATGGGCTATACCAAATCACAAGCATTCCCTGCAAAAACAAGTCAGACGTTCTACCGCCGAAAATAAAACCGTCCGAAACTCTATTTTCCAAGAGGATTTTGACCTCGAAAATTTCACCAAAAATGGCAAAGAGATTGATGGTAAGATGCATCTTTTCGTGCTGTTCAGTTTGACAGGTCGTGGAGTGAAAACGGAGTTCGTATGCAAAAGTTATGCCCGTTTTAGTATGACTGCTCCAACAGATTTCAGCACTGCGGAAATCACATTTCCATGGTGTCGATCTTTGCTCCGGTTCAACCAATCTCATTGATCTTCGCATGCTGCATCTAGATTTACGTTCCACTGTCTACCCCGATGGCGAAAATCGACCGGCAAGGGTAATTCGTGTCACGACCTCTGCATCACGATCACGGAAGCAAGATCACGAAACCAACCTTCAGCACTGACGTGCACGGCCGGTATCATCGACCCGCACCTGAACCGATCTACATATCTCATATGCAAATCACCGAATCTATCACCACACAGCAAAGGCAAGATCACGGAAGCAAGATCACGAAACCAACCTTCAGCACTGTTGTAGCATGCGGTACGCTACGCTAGCGCCAAATAAAAATTTTCTACCGCGCACCAATAACATGCTGTTGGAAATAGATCACGGGATCGTGTTTACCACGAGACGCGTAGTCACCGCAGCGGAAGTAGAGTTGGTGATGCGTGTAATCGATCAGCCGATTCGTCTTCTCCTCCTGTAGACGATCTCGCACGAGCAGTGATCTCCCATGAACAACTCCTCGCGGATCCCTCGAACGGTTCGTCACGGATCCCTCGAACGGTTCATCCAAGCACAGCAGATGCGATGCCTCCAAGGTATCCACAAGTACGGGGGCAGCGTCGGGCGGCGGACTGCTAGGTCCGATCACACGGAATGGTGGCGTCGGGAGTGGCGGTGGCTGTCAATGGGAGAAAAGGATCAACAATGAAAGGTGCGCCCACTCCCCTTTATATAGACCTCCAAGGTGGGTTCAACACTTGAGGCCCACGACGAGTCTAGTCCCATTTTCCATTCGGATCCAATCCAAATGGGCTACAATCCCTTAAGTGTGTGACCCTACAGGTTCACGTACACATGAACACGACCCGAGTCGATAGTCGGTAGCGGCTCCTAGCAGAACGTGCCAACTCCCATGTGTGAGCAAAGTCGTTAGACGAACCTCGACAATGTGCCATATACAACATTCCTTTTGCCTCTTGATATAGGTTGTAGAGCTCAAGGCGAGTACTTGTCACCCTTGTGGTAGCTCGACATCTCTTCTCGAAACCGTGATACAGATTCCCGAACAGGGTTAACACTTAACCCATGTCGGATGACCATGCTTTCTAAATCTGATCACACGAGAGGGCCCAGAGAATATCTCTCCTCACGGAGGGACAAATCCCATCTTGGTTAACCATGTCTCGCGGCATGTGTCACGACTCACCCGAAAGCTACCTTTATAACTACCCAGTTACGGAGTAGCGTTTGATAGACCCTAAGTAAGTCGATCCTCATCCCGAGAACATGTGAGGACCTCAGGTCTAGGACATGGCATATATATTGTACTTGAGGCTAACAGATGACATTATCTCGCTGTGTCTCAAAGTGGGTCTGTCCGTCTCAGTGATCTCAATCCCCGAGTCCATACTATCAGTTTAGCATCTCTATGCACATGACTTGTGAAACGTAGTCATCAACTGAATCGTATACTAGTAAAGGATATGTGTCCGCATAACCATAACAACTAGGGACAATTAGAACAATCATCATACAATATATAGTCTCACAAATAAGTCACATACTTATTGATACATATCACTGATGATGTTCAAGGACAATACAAAATACTCACGAATACATAGGAAACGAAATCATCACATGATTGCCTCTAGGGCATATCTCCAACATAGGTATGGTGGCTGTTTTCAGAAAGATAGAAGGAGGCTTATGTGTGATAGAGCATATCATATCATGGGGTTTGGATGCACCGGCGAAAGCTGCACCGATCCTCGAGGTGAGAATGGGCAATGCACGGTACCAAAGAGGCTATCATTATGTGGAAAGGTGATTGTGCATACATCCATGAATTCACATTAGTCATAAAGAACTCATATACTCCTTATGAGCTCTATCGAAGCAAAGTACTACCGCGTGCCCCTAGGGAGGATGTTGGTAGGAGTTAACCATCGCGCGCCTCCGACCCGAACAACACTAGGATTTGAACGAGGAATAAGAATGCTCATACATCATCATCATGGCATAACCAATATTTAGATGAGCAACAAGTAACACACTTTAACTACTGATATTTCTACTAACGAACAATCATGTACTCATGCCCTTCCATATTACTACATCAATATCATTAACCCACAATTTCTCTTATAAGGTGAGCTACATGAAAGTTTTGATTATACACTCCTTGAATACCTATCCTTTTTGGACTAGTCTTATAACTCATGCAAATTACCATTACTATTTATTAGACTCTCAAACAAGTTTAAGTGAAGCACGAGTGTTCAATTATTTCTATAAAATCTACACGCCACCGTGCTCTAAAAGATATAAGTGAAGCACTAGAGCAACTGCTTAGCTCAAAAGATATAAGTGAAGCACATAGAGTATTCTAACAAATCATGATGAACATTTGTCTCTATCAAATATTTGTGTCCAGCAAACAATGATTGTGGCAAACTAAAAATAAAGCAACTATAATACACGATGCTCCAAGCAAAACACATATCATGTGATGAATAAAAAATATTGCTCCTAGTGACATACCGATGGAATGGAGACGAAAGAGGGGATGCCTTCCGGTGCATCCCCAAGCTTAGACGCTTGAGTCTTCCTAGAATTTTACCTTGGGGTGCCTTGGGAATCCCCAAGCTTAGGCTCTTGCCGCTCCTTATTCCTTCATCCATCGTGATTGCACCCAAAACTTGAAAACTTCAGCACACAAAACTCAACAGAAAACTCATGAGATCCGTTAGTATAATAGGTAAATCAAAAACTTCAGGTACTGTTATCAATTGATTCATATTTTATTATTGCATAAGGTACTGTATTATAACTTCTCCATGGCTTATACCCCCTGATATAATCCATAGTATCATCAAAACAAGCAAACTATGCAAGCAAAAACAGAATCTGTCTAAAACAGAACATACTGTAATGATCTGCACAAACACCATATTTCTGTAACTCAGAAAATTCTGAAAATTTAGTAAAACCTGGGAAATTATTATATAAATACTGTGTAAAAATTTCATAGCAAAAATACGTTCCATTAAAATCATAGAAATTCTGCACTGGACGCAAAAGTTTCTGTTTTTGCACCATATCACTTCTACTATCTTTCAAAACAATCCCAAAGGCTTTACTTGGCACAAACACTAATCAAAATATAAAAACACAATCATTACAGTATCAATAATCATGTAAACACACAGAGACAGAAAGTAAAACATAAATTTAAAGATAACTATTGGGCTGCCTCCCAACAAGCACTATCGTCTTATGTCCCTAGCTAGGTATAATGCATAGTATCAAGTGTTGTCATCTTGACACTCACTCCATAGGAGTCCCTCATGATAGATTCATAAGGTTGTTTCATTCTCTTTCTAGGGAAGTGTTTTATCCTTTTCTTTAGTGGGAATTGGAATCTTGTGTTTCCCTCCTTCATATCAATAATAGCATCGATAGTTCGTAGGAAAGGCCTACCGAGTATTATTGGACAAGATGGATTGCAATCAATATCAGCAGAATGAAATCCACGGGCACATAATTTCTATTAGCAAGAATAAGCACAACATTTATTCAACCCAATGGTTTCTTAATAGTGGAATCGGCTCAGTGCAAGTTAAGGGAACATTCATTTATCCACACATTTCCATGGTATAGTACCGGGGAAGAGGGACGAGCCACTTGGCCAGATAACTGGAAGTGATATTTGGCACAGAGGCAAACTTCCATGCTAAGAAGCGCTGCTTTTAGGTGGTGCCATTCGAAGAGGGCTACCATGTAATGTTGGGTCGACCGGCGTTCAACAAGTTTGTGGTCATACCTTGCTACGCCCACATGAAGTTCAACATGCCAAGACCAAATGGCATCATCATGATCTCGAGTGTCCCTAGAACTCCCACAAAGCGGATGTTACCAACATGAAACACGCCAACACCAAGCTGCCCAGTGATGGAGATGACAATGAAGAGGTCGCAACCGACCACACGAAGAAACACCAATCCAATGGCATGGGGTTAGATGTACACATACCCCGCCAGTGGATCCCTCATGCTCAAACTAGCACGAGGGTGGCTCACGGGGCTAGAAGCCAAATGCACTCCCAACACAGACGACAATACAACCACCACACGGCAAAAGGGACAGGCTATATCGTCCCCCCTTATCTTAGTCATTTTATTCCCGTCAGTTTTGTTTTACGAACAAACCTCCAATTAAGCTATAAGTAGTATTTCTATTACCCTAAATCTTGGTAATATAAAGCATTGAAGTGATGGTGCTTAAACAAAACTTAGCACCCTAATTAGTTCAAACTTTTAATTCATGACTTGCGGTAATGAGGAAGACTCCGTACCAAAATCGTCGTGTTAAGGTCCTAAGAAGACTCAAAGAGACCCTTCTATGAGATGGGCTTGAGGGGTGCATCGTTTTTCGTACCTTCCCACAGTCACCTTAGGAGTTGTAACCGCCGACCACTCAATCGTACACAAACACATGAGCTTCCCGAAACATGGCCTCCAGTGTTACCCAAGGATTACGTCCACCTCGTTCCTTACATCTATGTTTATGAAACATAAATCCCAAACAATTGAGAATACTAGCCTAGCCCAAGAGGCTAGCATCAACCATAGGTCGCCATGTGAACTATGATCTCAAGTAGGGGCCTCCTAAAAACGTTAGAGCTCATGACGCCACGGGATCGCACTTCTCATCAGCAAACTTGGATGTCCCTCCAACACAAGCAAGAGACCAAACATAATATAAACATGTATAACAATACATCAATACAACAAACTGTATATGGAAGAGCCCTATGAGTCACTCTCATCTACATGGTACACTTTACAATTGTGTTGAGCTTGCAGGCATCGGTGAAGTACTCCGCCTCCACGTCAACCTCCCAAAAGAAGGACTCTCACGAAGGCTGCTCGGGCGCCCAATGCACGATGGGGTGCAGAGATATCACTGGATGGTGGGCTTTCACGCCAGCCAGCACCCTTCGAGCCCTTTCGTACACAGCAGGATACTGTCAATCCAGCAAGCTCGCGGTAACAGCTGCACAACACTGTTGAGGTCGTCCTGGAGCGCATCATCCCCTATCCACAATGTCCTACAGGCTATGCTGAGGGCGACGTGCATCTGTTCTGCAATCTTGGCGGCCTACTGGAGCCGCACTATGATGACCAACAAGTATAGGGGATCAATCATAGTCCTTTCGATAAGTAAGAGCGTAGAACCCAATGAGGAGCATAAGGAAATGGCAAGTGGTTTTCAGCAAGGTATTTTCTGCAAGTGCTGTAAGTAATAGTGATAGATAGTTTTATAGAAACTTAATTCGTAACAAGTAGCAAGTAACAATAGTAGCAAACATGTAGCAAGATGGCCAAATACTTTATATAGCAAAGGACAAGCTTGAAAGTTCTCTTATATAAAGCAAAGTGCTCTTGAGGACACATGGGAATTGTCGTCTAGTCACGTTCATCATGTTGAGATGATTCGCGTTCGTTACTTTGATAATTTGATATGTGGGTGGACCGGTGCTTGGGTGCAGGTCTTACTTGAACAAGCAACCCACTTATGATTACCCCCTCTCGCAACCATCCGCAACTACGAAAGAAGAATTAAGATAAATCTAACCATAGCATGAAACATGTGGATCCAAATCAGCCCCTTACGGAATAATGCATAAACTAGGGTTTAAGCTTCTGTCACTCTAGCAACCCATCATCTACTTATTACTCCACAATACCTTCCCTTAGGCCCAAGTATGGTGAAGTGTCATATAGTCAACATTCACATGACACCACTCAAGGAAGCAACAACATACATATAATCAAAATATCGAACGAATACCAACTTCAGATGATTACTTATAACAAGACTTCTCCCATGTCCTCGAGAACAAAAGTAACTACTCACAAATCATCACCATGTTCAAGATCAGAGGTGTAATGAATATGATTAAGGATCTAAACATATTATCTTCCACCAAGTAAACCAGCTAGCATCAACTACAAGATGTAATCAACACTACTAGCAGCCCACATGTACCAATCTGAGGTTTTGAGAGAAAGATTGAATACAAGAGATGAACTTGGGTTTGAGATGAGATGGTGCTGGTGAAGATGTTGATGAAGATTGGTCCTCCCATGAAGTAGGAAGCGCTGGTGACTACAATGGCTTCGATTTCCCCCTCCCGGATGGAAGTTTCCCCGACGGAATCTCTCCGCTAGAGAGCAAAAGTGCTCCTGCCTAGGTTTCCGCCTTCAGACGGCGGCGCTTCGTCCCGAAAGTATCCTCTTGATTTTTTCTAGGTCAAAACCCTTCATATAACAGAAGATGGGCATCAGAGGCCGCCTGTGGGACCCACAAGGCATCAGGGCACGCCCTGTTGCTTTGTCGGCAATTGGTGGGCCCCCTCTGGTGGCTCTTTGCTCCAATAATTCTCATATATTCTACAAAAATTCTCCATGAAGTTTCAGGTTATTTGGAGTCCAGAAAATTTCCAGCCTTTTTCATAGCCTTAACGTCCAGAATTTCAGTTTACGGCAATTTCCCTCTTTGTGTAAATCTTGCAAAAGAGAGAAAAGGCCTTATAATTGTATCAATAAGTGGTATAATGACCAAAAATAATATGAATAACAATAGGAAATCATGATGCAAAATGGACGTATCAACTCCCCCAAGCTTAGACCTCGCTTGTCCTCAAGCGAAAGCTGGACTTGATAATAATGACCATATGTGTAGAGAGAGAGAGGTGTAGGTAAAAAAATATGAACATGATGGCATCATGATTGTTAATATAGCAGAAAGTTTTCATCATATAGCTTCTCATAAGCAAGTAACAATCCATCCAGCACTATTAAAGTATGAAGCATAAACTTTATTGGGAACAAACAAACTATGTTATTAGTCATTGAGACAATAACACTTCATCATATTTCCAGGAAGAGTCTATGTAAGATTTTTTATTTTAGCAAGTTCACATACTCAACTATCATTTAGCCTTCTATGATTGCTGACACTCAATGCATATTTTTGGAGCAAACGTTTCCATCAGACATATAGGAAGATTGGGGCTTTATTGTTTTTGCCTCCCAACTTATTTACCTCAAGCATAATGTCAAAAATAATGACTCATGATCACCTACATCCAACTGAATATATACATGCCTGGATCTTTCCCCACCACATGATGCTTGCCAACTAAAGAATTAATAGATTGGAATTGGGATGAACATTATTGACTCTTGCATAAAAGTAAATATAGAAAAGTAAAAGATAGGCCATTCGCAGAGGGAAGCAGAAGTTGTCATGCTCTTTTAATTTGATATGTGCAAACTCTTAATGTAAATGAATGTCACTTTACATTGCCCCTTATGATAGCAACCTTTATTAAACAGTCCATCGCTTTTATTTATTTGCCATCACAAGATCATACAAAGCTTATTTTCCCTTACAATAAAAGTTCATACATATTTAGGAGCATTTTTTATTGCTTTATGCACCGATGACAACTTACTTGAAGGATCTTATTCTATCCATAGGTAGATATGGTGGACTCTCACGGAAAGAAACTGGGTTTAAGGGTTTTGGATGCACAAGTAGTATCTCTACTTAGTGCGAATTTTTGACTAGCAAAAGGGTCCTAGACAAGCACCACATGTTAGAGGATCCATGACAATATAGCTTCTATGTGAATGTAAGCAAACATAACTCATTATGCTATCTTCTTTGTCCAACATCAACTATTTGATCATGTGGAAAATATTTGATGGGGGCTCACAATCATAAAAGATGTCCAAGATAGTATATTTGTATGTGAATCTCCTCTCCCCTCTCATAATTTTGTGTGAATTGTATCAATGACTAACACTATGTTTGTTAATTTCCAACAACTTTTATCAAGCATACTCCTTTTATGTGAAGTCATTACTCCCCATGGGATTAGCGCATGATCTTTTTGTTTTTTGTATTTCATTGCTATGATTGATGCATAAAGGGTGAACCAAACAAACACAAATTAATCTTTATTATATAACTCTCATACTCGCTTACAAGGGTAGATAAATCCCAAAGAAAACACTCTAAGTAAAAAACCATACTAAACTTCTATTCTTCTGAATCATGAAATAGCTAAGGATCGAACTAGGATAGATGATAATGATAAAAGTGATGGTGATACGATATCGGGGCACCTCCCTCAAGCTTGGAACAAGCTAAGGGTGGTGCACATACCCGTGTACTCAAGTGTCCTTCTTGGGTGATGGCGGTGATGAAGTAGTAGGCTTGTTCTTCATTTTCCATGGCATAGGCTCCCTGTCGAGGAAAGAAGAACGTGTCTTTGGAATTCTTAAATCCGCAGCTATGCTCATCCTCTTGAAACGAGATTCGTACTCACAGTTTTGGTTTTCTAGATCGTAGATTTGAGCCTGAATATCTTGAAGCTGAGTGTGGAGCTTAAAGATTGCCTCCGCAATTTCCTCGCTGCCCATCTTATGCTCACGGATGAAATCCATGATCATGGAGTGGTTTGCGCTAAGTCCACGCTCCAGCATCCCCGGGCACTTGAAAATCTCCTATTCCACCGCTGCAAGACTGGCCTTCTCGCTTCCCTCCTTTGGTCCTTGAACATCTCGGATGTGAAGCACCCCCTCATGCATCTCAATGGATTGAGGGTGTTTCCCTCCCTATCATATGATGTTCTCCCACTGGTGCAGCGACGTGCTATACAAACGGCTTTTAACCCCTTTCCGCGACATAGATTTAAACCGTCACCTTGCCTGTGTGGGCGATAGGGGGGTCCATCCCACACAACACAGAAAAATCATCGGTGATGGTGGCCAACCAACGCAAACGTTTGGCAAAACTAAGCGTATGGGATGTCCGCATCTATCACAAACGAGAGTCACCAGTCAACCGTTTGAGATATGGCATCCTTCCCATACAGCTCATACTTGCAACTCATGTGAGATCACACTAACATCGCACACGCTATTCTGTAGAGCACCGTTTACGATGTGTGTCGAATCGCAAACAGTTCATATGTGCAAACTATGTAGGATAAGGAGTATATCATGCACACTTATATTGTCCGAACCATTTGCGATATTTAAACTAAGACGATAATTTAACCGTCGTACAAGTATTAGATAAGTTTAAGAAATGTCTGAATGTCGTACTCGCGTCCGATAGGATAACTATCACACGCGCTATTCTGTGGTCCAACGTTTGCGATGCATACTACATCACAAACAGTTTATCATTTTAAACTGTCTGCGACAGAGATTCTATCACCAACGTTGAATTCGGTTGCACCGTTTGTGATATTGTCTGAAATCACACATGGTTTGCAAACGGCAACTGTGTGCATGTGCGCACACGTTTTCTATCTATGAAACGTGTCGGATCATGAGGTATATCACAAACGTTGAGACTTACAAACCGTGTGCGGCGTAATGACCCGCAAAGCATTTTATTATTATTTTAATCACTACAATTTAAAATTGTACAGAATTTCAATTTGAAAGTAGGGAATAGCTTTTTACATATACATAGATAGGTTCATCAACCAATGCATTATTCCATTCACAGGTACATATGTTCAAGAATTACGTCAATGAAAGAATTACATAAGCACCAAATAAAGAATGATGAACGACGATTGAATACTTGTATTAAAGACGTAAAAGAAAGAGGCAAAAGGTATTCTGGTTGCTGTAAAAGGTGAAACGGAATGCCCGTAGTGTGCCCTCCTCCATGTCGAATGCACACACGACTCTAGCCCAATCCCTTGTGATGGCCGACCGCCCATCCTTCAATATCTTCATGACTTCCAGATAGTCATTCTTGTTTTGTAGAAATACATGTACATTTGCATGTCCAACAATCATGTAGTTTGAGAGGTGATCTTGGGTAGACTGCGTTGTTAACCACTACAAAGGAAAAAAGATACAGAGATTGTCATCTAACAACTCATTATGTGCAGCAAAAAGGGTACAGAGTTCCGAGTTAATATACTGCATATCACTGCTGTCTTGGACAAACTGTAAATAAATAGTTTAATTGCCACATTTTGACCCACTGTACTAACAATCTTTATTAGTTACCTCACATGATGCTCTCTTTGTCCCTATATAAGATCTAATTACATCCAATGTACTAACATATTGGATGTATTAGTGTCTTATATTATGGGGCGGAGGGAGTATAACATGAGAAACAAATATAGCCATGTGAACCAAAAACCATTAAAATAGGCATATGCTCACTACATCAGGCTTAACAACAACCAAATAAAGTCATTCATAATGGTATTGTTGAATTTGCATAAAACAGGGCTTGTACTTAAACATCAAATTGTATAATTGAACATCACAGAGTAAAAAAACAGGGGGTGTATTACCTACACCAGGCTTACAAGAAACAAAGATGGCCATTGAACTGGTATTAATCAAATTCTACTGCACATTGTGAATATCTAAATAAACAAGGCATACTATAGCAACAAAATAGTCATTCATATCGGTACTGTTGAAATTGCATAGAACATACCATGTGCTTAAACATCAAATTCTATGATTGAACATCACATTGTGAGAAAACTGAAATAAACAGGGGCGTGTTAACTACACCAGCTTTAACAGGAACCAATTGTATGATTGAACAACCAAATCTAGCAATTGAAGTTGGACATATGTTCACTACAAACAACCAAAAACAGCTAAACAAGGTATATGCTCACTACAGACAACCAAACATAGGCATTCGTGAAATTCAACTGAATAAGTCATACTCCAGCATAGGGTGCACTTGTCGACGACAAGTTGTCGTCGTCAATGAGGCCTGACTTGGCAGCTGACGATGCCAAAACACCGCCATAGAACACGACTTTCATAAATGACAAAAGGGTCTCGTTGGCGATGAAGGCAAATTCCTGACAGCAAAGCAGAGTAGATCAGAGTCATACTGCAAACAACCAAATATAGGTATATGCTCACTAGAGACAACCAAACATAGGTAGTGAAATTGAACTGAACAATTCATACTCCATCTTATCAAATTGCACTTTTGAACGTTACAATTCATACTCCAGCATAGCAAATTCCTGACAGGAAAGCAGAGTAGATCAGAGGCATACTATAAACAACCAAATATAGCAATTGAAACTGGACAAATGCTAACCACAAACAACCAAAAAACTTTAAAGGAAGCATATGCTCACTACAACAGACTTAACAACAACCAAACAGTCATTCATATCAGTATTGTTGAAATTGCATAGAAGATAGAACGCAACATGTGCTTAAACATCAAATTGTATGATTCAACATCACATTGTGAGAAAACTGAAATAAACATGGGCGTGTTAAATACACCAGCTTTAACGGGAACCAATTGTATGATTGAACAACCAAATCTAGCAATGAAACTGGACATATGTTCACTACAAACAACCACATATCACGCTAAACAAGGTATATGCTCACTACAGACAACCAAACGTATGCACTGAAATTGAACTAAACAATTCATACTCCAGCATATCAAATTGCGCTTTTGAACATTACAATTCATACCCCTTGGAAGAGCCTGGACTGGGGGTGCGCACTGTGCGCTCCCTGTTGTGGCAGCTTAGCTCCTTCCCTTTGGAAGAGCAAGTCTGCAAGGTGACGTCCCTGATGTCATGGATGGGCTATTTCCCCTTCGAAGAGACGGATAGGGCGCCCTTGTCGTCGTTGTCTTCGTCAATGAGGTCTGACTTGGCAGCTGATAATGCCAAGCCACCGCCATATATATAGAACGTGACCTTCAGAAATGACAAAAGGGTCTCGATGGTGATGATGGCAAAATCCTGACAGTGAAGTAGAGTAGATCAGTGGCGGGGGGCATAGAGGAGATCCAAGGAGGTTGAACCCGAAGGGGTAGGGGTGCGTCACTTAAATTGTGGCATGGCCCGTGTCAAGCCATCGCTGTCAACGAGCTCGAGGTCGTAGCCGGCTGTCGGGACCTACAAACATGGACGAGCCCGCTTATTAGAAGTCCCGGGCCAGTCATCGTAGTGAGATTCCCCGAGGGGCCTCGGCGGCTACCTCACCCTCGTCCAGCGGACATGCCTCAATATACCTCTTTTTGGCCATTCGCTCCTCCAGCTCCCCGGGAAGCATAGCCGGGATGAGGCTGTGACGCTCTGGAGTGTGGGTGAGGATGGGGATGGGGATCTGTGGGAAAGAGGGTGCTTCGCAGGCCGACATGGTGGACCACAGTTGTGCGTGCATTCGACATGGAGGAGCACTACTGTTGATTGCACGGACGACTCTAGTCCAACCCCCTTGTGCTAGATCTTCATGATGACTTCGAGATAATCATGGGAAGGCATGCAGAGGATGACGCTGGAGTCGGGGCGGCGGCGGCGGGCTAGCTAGGGTTTGAGCGAGGTAGAGGAGTGGTGCGTGCGGGAGCAAAGGTTTTCCTTTTTTTTTACGTAATCTGAGCAGAGGTTTTGTGGTGAGGAGGGGGGGGCAGGTGGTGTTTGAGGAAATGCCGCGCGGCTACTGAAAATTTTACTAGGCGGGAGTGAAATACCAGGATGTCCGGGCTACTGAAAATTTAGATTACGGGATTGAAGCGGCACGACCAGCGCGGGAGCAACAAACATCACACACAATAGAAACATAATAAGTGTGTGCTATGAAATAGGAAAAACCCGCGGAACCGCCATTTTTCAAATGGCTCAAGGCGGTAGATATTTTTGCGAGGGAAGTCTCGTGGAGCCCAATCGTGTCCGGTTCCCACCAGTGGACCGTGCTGATGTGCCAGCGTCGGAGGGAATGGTGTCTGTTGAGTGTACAATCGCAAACGGTTGTTACATTCGAATCGTTTGCTATTTACTCCTAGAATAATAATATATAGGAGCATTTCACCAAAAAAATGCGGGAAAGGGGTCAGAACACATACATGCCTGCATGTGGAACAAAAATATGTATGCACATGGTGGTTTGATCGCAACTTTGATGTGGCACATGTCTCCTCCGTCGCCACTTCGTGTCGGTGGGAGGGGGAATCCTAGCTACGAATACATGCCCCTAAACAGGTCTCGCGTCTCACCCATGCTGTAACACGAAAATGAAACATATACATGAATCCAGCATGGTCAAACCACCTCATCTCTCTTCCGGTCAAAGGTGGACTATGGTCCGTGCGCCTCGCAACACAGACATCCCGACCAAAGAATCATCATTTTGGTCAAACCTCTCCCGATGTCGGTCGAAAGGATGGACGTCCACCGAGGCCCATGAATGGGCGTGACACCGATAACCACGCGGTAGAGTGTCGAAGACAGCCATCACCTGCAGGTGGCGCAAACATATGTATGGAAATGTTGTGTTGCATTTGAATTCATTAATATATACCTCATGTGCAACTTTGATGTGGCACATGCTTTCGAACCGGAAAGTCCCCCACCCCCGAGCAAGTGTTCATGACACGTACAACTAGTATGCCGAGCATCGATGGGAACGATTCACGCGTACGTACGCGTGCGCTCAGACTTGGGTAAGGAAACTCAAATGACGTATATAATATATACAATAACACAACCAATTGAAGAATCCACCATGGTAACCTCTCTCTCGTTATCAGCCAATGTGATGGACATCCACGCGGGCCCAGGAATGGACTTTCCAACGACAACCACACGAAGGAGTATCCAAAGACAATCACCATCTAAGTGTGGATCAAACATATGTATGGAAGTGTTGTGTGATGTTTACATACCCAGCACACAATCTTTGGCGTGGCACACCTTCCTCGGGAATCTTAAAGTCCGCACAGAAAGCGAGGTTCACGACGCGTGGTATATATATACCCCCCCTCCATTCCAGCTGGTGGGAGAGACATTCATTCGTACACTACACGCACTCAAATACCATGTAATCTCACACCCATGGCCTACCGCAAACATCGACCAAAAAAGAATCCACAATAATTAACCTCTCTCGTTGCGGTACAAAAGCACGCGAGGCCACAGATGGAAGTGACACTGATAATTATGCGGGGGGTGTCCGAGGACAACCACCGCGTCCATGCTGCCCTAACGTATGTACGGAGGTGTTATGTGATGTTTTGAATACCCAATGCACACCTTTGATGTGACACCTTCGCAAACCAAAAAAACCACGGAGGTTCACAACGTGTACAATGAGCAAGCGCGTGCACACATGCGCCCAAACTTTCATCCGGAATCTCACCATGATCTTCGCCGAAACACGGACTAAGATGAATCCAACTTTGATCAAACCCCTCTCGCCGTGCCATCCAATGTGATAAACCGCGCGGGGGCAACGAATGGGTGTGTCGGTGGTAGCCGCATGATTGAGTGTACGAGGACCACCACCGCATGCATGAGACACAAACATATGCATGAAAAAGGTCATGATCGAGATGCTTTAAATATATACCCAATGCACGACTTTTGACGTGGCACATGCCTCACCTGAAGCTGGCAATGATTAAAACCATTACCCGCATCCCCATGGGTAATTACTCTAACAGGACACGGAGAAGTGCCAGCTGGAATTCCCATGGGGAAGATGATGGGTCAAATACCTTACCCAGCATGCAGGACGGGGATGGGGATGGGATATATATAGCATTACCCGCCTTAACCATGAAGTACTTACATGTGGGCTCTGAAATTAGTCGACCCCACGTAATTTGCGCCCTCACACCCAAATTTCCACAGATCCCACTCATCTGGCCCAAAAATCCCTAATCCCAAACTTAGCCACAACATATTGTTTATTGCGTTGAAATACTATTTTTTTACTGAAATACTATCGAATGCTATTCTAAAATGCATGTTGGGTTTCCCCACGTGGATAAAGAAGTGGCGATGGGGATGGGAAACTTTTTATCCCCGTGCACGGGTATGGAGATGGGGACGGGAATGGGAGAGCGGTGATGGGTACGGGGATGGGACTCCAATATACCCGCCTGAGTAATCCCCATTGCCAGCTTGATGCCTAACTAACCGGACAACCCCACGTGGTGGCGCGCATACGACACGTATTTTGTGCCGGACCCCCACACCCCCACTCGTCCCACCACACCACCGCCAGTTCGAGGCATGCATGTCAAACTTTTTCTGTAGTGCACATGTGACAATAGGAGTGCAGTGTTAAAATTTGATTTTTAAAGAACATTAAGACATTTTTATACATTAAATTGATTCCTTAGGTATTTAATTTGTAAATTTCAAATTTGAACTATATGCACACGCGGTTGTGCACCCAAATGGATTAGAAATTCATTTTTTTTTGTCTTGGGTGCATGTTTAGTCCCCACGGAAGGAAAATAAATAAATTTTGAACATCTCGGGGCCGCAAACATTGACTCTTGGCTTTCAAATTCTAGCAAACGCCCAGCTAAGCTAGAATTCATGAAACATTGACATGATTTCATGATAGGGAATGATAACCCACAAGTGTAGGGGATCGTTTGTAGCCTTTTTCGATAAGTAAGAGTGTCGAACCCAACGAGGAGCTAAAGGTAGAACAAATATTCCCTCAAGTTCTATCGACCACCGATACAACTCTACGCACGCTAATGCTTGCTTTACCTAGAACAAGTATGAAAGTACTTTGCGGGAATAAAACTAGAAGTACTTTGCAATATAACAAAGAACGTGGAAATAAAAGTTAGGTGCTGTTTTAATAAAAGAACAATAAAAGTAAATAACTTAGTAGAAAGCTTTTTTTGTAACGCAAGAGAAAGATTGTCCCTAGGCAATTGAATATAATATGGTAGATACTTGTCATATGCAATGGGGTAGAGGCATACGCTAACACACTTTCCATACTTGGATCATATGCACTTATGATTGGAACTCTAGTAAGCATCCGCAACTACCAAAGATCATTAAGGTAAAACGCAACCGTAGCAATAAGTATCAAGTCCTCTTTACTCCCATATGCAACAACCCATCTACTCGGGTTTATACTTCTGTCACTCAAGCAACCCACCATAGGCAAATCATGAACATATTGCAACACCCTACAGCGGAGATCCCTCACGTTTGCGCGACATGGAGGGCACCATAGGACAGCACCATATCAACATACAACTCACATCCATAATATCATACCACAATTAACCCATAGGACAAAAGAGATCTACTCAAACATCATAGGATAGCCAAATATCATTGGGAAATAATATATGGAGTTGAGCACCATGTTTAAGTAGAGATTATAGCGGGGAAAAGAGGAGTTACACCGCTGCAAAGAGGGGGAGAGAGTTAGTGTTGACGGCAGCGAAGTTGTTGGAGTAGATCGTCGTCACGATGATTGCCCCGACGGCGTTCCGGCGCCACCGGGAGAGAGGGGGACAGAGCCCCCCTCCTTCTTCTTCTTCCTTGGCCTCCCCCTAGATGGGAGGAGAGTTACCCCTCTGGTCCATGGCCTCCATGGCAGCGGAGGGGCAGGATCCCCTCCTAGATTGGATCTCCCTCTCTGTTCTCTTCTGTTTCACGTTCCTGTTTTCTGGCCGAAAACCGTTTCTTATATTCCCGGAGATCCGTAACTCCGATCAGGCTGAAATTTTGAGGGGATTTTTATCCAAAAATTAGCTTCATTGCACCCGACGGAGAGCTCCAACCGACGTACGAGTTGGGCACAACCCACGACGCCACGCCTGGGCCTTCTGGGCGCGCCCTGGTGTCTCTTAGGGGCTGTGGGCCTCCGTTTGTGTTGATTCCACTTCTCAAAATTCACAAATATTCCAACAGAAATCTCCGTATATTTTTATCGCGTTTGGACTTCGTTTGTTATGGATATTCTGCAAAATCAAAAACATGCAATAAACAGGAACTGTCACTGGGCACTAGATCAATCGGTTAGTCCAATAAATCATATAAAATGTTGCCAAAAATATGTGAAAGTTATATAATATTGGCATGAAACAATCAAAAAATATAGATACGACGGAGACGTATCATCACCCCCAAGCTTAATTCCTGCTCGTCCTCGAGTAGGTAAATGATAAAAAAGATAATTTTTGATGTGGAATGCTACCTAGCATAATCTTGATCAAATATCTAATCATGGCATGAATATTAAGACACAAGTGATTCAAAGCAATAGTCTAGTTTTGACATAAAGACATTAATACTTAGGCATCCCAACAAACAATCATGTCTTTCAAAGTATCAAGGCTAAAGAACGCTATCCCTACAAAATCATATAGCCTTGTCATGCTCTGTCTTCTTAACACAAAGTATAAATCATGTACTACCCCGGTGTCAGCCAAGCAATTGGTTCATACTTTTTAATGCGCTTCAGCATTTTCAACTCTCATGCAATACATGAGCGCAAGCCATGGATATAGCACTATGGGTGGAATAGAATATGATGGTAGGTTTCAAAGGGGTAAAAGAAGAGAAGAAAGTCTCGCATCAACTCAGTGTACCAACAGGCTATGGAGATGCCCATCAATAGATATCAGTGCGAGGAGTAGGGATTGCCATGCAACGGATGCACTAAGAGCTATAAGTGTATGAAAGCTCAATATAAAAACTAAGTGGGTATGCATCTAACTATAATGAAAAATTCCCACTAGTATATGAAAGTGGCAACACAAGAGACTCTCTATTTGAAAAACATGGTGCTACTTTGAAGCACAAGTGTGGAATTAGCATGCCCCTATTCCTTCTTCTTTCATTTTTTTTCTTTCTTTTCTTTTTTTTCCTTTTTTTTTTCTCTTTTTCTCTTTTTTTATCTTTCTTTTTTTTTCTTTCTTTGTCCGGAGCCTCATCCCGACTTGTGGGGGAATCATAGTTTCCATCATCCTTTCATCACTGGGGCATGCTCTAATAATGAATAATGGTGATCATCACACTTCTATTTACTTACAACTTAATATTACAACGATAGTAGAACAAAGTATGAATCTATATGAATGCAATGATCTAGCATAGGAAAGATATCAAAAAATGGACAAGCCATGGAAACATCATGCTAGCTATCTTACGATCATGTAATGCAATATGACAATGAATGCTCAAGTCATCAAAACGGTGGCGGTGGAAGTTGCATGGCAATATATCTCGGAATGGCTATGGAAATGCCATAATAGGTAGGTATGGTGGCTGTTTTGAGGAAGATATAATAAGGCTTATGTGTGATAGAGCGTATCATATCACGGGGTTTGGATGCACCGGCGAAGTTTGCACCGACTCTCGAGGTGAGAAAGGGCAATGCACGATACCGTAGAGGCTAGCAAATTGCGGAAAGGTAAGAGTGCATATAATCCATGGACTCACATTAGTCATAAAGAACTCACATACTTATTGCAAAAGTTTATTAGCTGTCGAAGCAAAGTATTACTACGCTTGCTCCTAGGGTGGAGCTTGGTAGGAGTTAACCATCGCGCGTCCCTGACCTTCACACAAAGATAGACAATCAAGAATAAATTGTGCTCCAACTTCCTAGCATAACGGGAGACTATACGCGCATGCTTCGGGAATCACAAACCTTAACACCAATATCTTACTAAACACGATCATCCACTAGTACCTCCCAAATATTATCATCTCTATATCGCAAAACTATTGCAAGGAATCAAACGTATCATATTCAGTGATCCCTAAGTTTTATGTAGGATTTTATGACTAACGATGTGAATGACCAATTCATGTTGACTCTATAAATAGATATAAGTGAAGCAAGAGAGTTTAATTCGTTTTACAAAAGACCATGCTCTAAAAATATAAGTGAAGCAAAACAGCATTCTACAAATAACGTTTTCTATGTGAAGAGAAACATGCAATCCAAACTTCAAATGATATAAGTGAAGCACATGAAGCATTCTATAAGGCCATACTCAAAAGATATAAGTGAAGTGCAATGAGAATTCTATAAATCAACCATGGACTATCTCATACCAGCATGGTGCATAAAATAAAAGTGAAAACTAAACACAAAATACGCTCCAAGGTTTACACATATCACATGAACGAAACGAAAACGAAAACATACCCGATACTTGTTGAAGAAAGATGGGATGCCTTCCGGGGCATCTTCAAGCTTAGAAACTTGAGTCTCCTTGGATATTTACCTGGGGTGCCTAGGGCATCCCCAAGCTTGAACTCTTGCCTCTCCTCCTTCTCCTCATATCGAGACCTCCTCGTTGTTCGAACACTTCATCCACACAAAACTTAACAGAAAACGGTGAGATCCGTTAGTATAATAAAGAAAATTCCTACTTTAAGTACTGTTGTAAACCCATTCATATTTTATATTTGCATTATCCCTACTGTATGATAACTTTTCCATGGCTTATACCACCGATAAAATCGATAGTTTCACCAAAACAAGCAAAACAATGCATCAAAAACAGAATCTGTCTTAAACAGGACAATCTGTAGTAATATGAAATTTGACCATACTTATGTAACTCCACAAATTATGAAACATTAGAACGAAATAAACATTTTGTATATCAATACTGTGTAAAAATTTCAGAAACTTTTGACGTTCCAGTAAAAAATGAAAATTCACGCACTACAGCCAAAGTTTCTGTTTTTACACCACACATACCAGCAAGCAATCTAATCATCCTAAAGGCAAATCTTGGCACATTATTTTTATAATACAATTTATTTGTAAAAGGGGATAATTTTTTTTTTTGGAAAAGTTTCCGTGATTCAAGATTCACAAAGTTTCCATGGGCATGAACAAAAGTTCAAGGACGTCCCCCACTTCAACGGTGCTCATCATCTCTCTCACTTTCACCTTTCTTTTTGTGGAGTTTTAGGTTCCCCTCTATATAAATTTTGTTTTTAAACTTTATAAAAGCACACAACAGAAATAAATGACTCTCTAAAACTTCCGGGTTGTCTCCCTGGCAGTGCTTTCTTTAAAGCCATTAAGCAAGGCATAAAATGCTCAAGTAATGGATTCACCCGGATCGGAAGGTATATCAAAGCCAATTTAAATTAACAATGATTTTTAATTTAGTAGTGATCAAAAAGTGATATATATCTTGTGACAACGATGTCTAACTCTCTTCCTATGCATCGGCATGTCATACAAGAACAATTCATGCACATTAAGTAAAGGCCAATACATAGCATAAGTAGTTTCTTGCAATTTCATCGTATTGGAAACATAAAGAGGTGGAGATGTAGTTCCTCTCTCATAATAATTGAAAGTAGGAGCAGCAAGCACATGCATATTATATTCATCAAAATCATCATGTGTAGTAGCAAAACGCAACCCATCAATATAATCCTTTATAAGTGCAAACTTCTCCGATATAGTGTAGTTGGGAGAATTCAAAAAGATAATAGGACTATCATGTGTGGGTGCAATAGCAACAATTTCATGCTTAACATAAGGAACTATAGCAAGTTCATCTTTATAAGCATAATTCATATTGGCATCATGGCCACAAGCATAGCAAGCAAAGTTCATCAAAAAGGGATATTTCAAATGAGTCCAAGGGATCATCGCATTCATCATAGCATTCATCCTTCGGTATGTGCGAAGGGAAATTAAAAAATGTATGAGTTGAAGAGTTACTCTCGTTAGAAGGTGGGCACGGGTAGCTAATCTGCTCTTCCTCCTTTTGTTCTTCGCTCTCCTCCTCATCTTTTTCATCTAATGAGCTCACAATTTCAGCAATTTCTTCTTCCATAGATTCTTGCAAAATATTAGTGTCTTCCAAGCCAGCGGTCATTCTTTCAATAAATTCTTTAACATAAGCACTAGAAGCATAGTTTTCATAGCAATATTTAAGTATGGCAAAATTTTCAGATTCGTAAAGAGTAGCATCATACTTTTCAATCAAAGAAGCAATTTCATAAGCACCTTTAAAAGCAACAAATTCTTCAATTTGTTCAACATCAAAATAACAATAAGCTTCCTTGGCATAAGAAGATAGTATTTAATTATCATTAAACAACATTGGTAGGGAAGGTGTTTTTTAGTTTCTTCAGAACAACAAGTAAAATCAGGTAATTCACATAAATTCCAAGCATAGCAACACAAACTATTAATTTGATGCCACAAGAGTTTCCCTTTATGAGATATGCGGTGTCGCACATAATAAGCATGCTCATTTAATAATTTTCCCTCAACTAAGCTAGTTGGGTTTTCAGCACGAGCACAAATGGACTGAAGATGATCCAAATAATATTCTTCGGTAGTACGGAACACTAGTGGTTCCTCAACTTTTGGAGCAGCAAGTACAACTAATTTTTTTGGTATTTTGTTTTTCCTACCCATATCTAAAGATAGAAAACAATAGCACAAAATAAAAACTACTTAGTGATAAAGCAATCAAGCACACACGAGAATATTCACCCCACGCTATTGCTCCCCGGCAACGGCGCCAGAAAAAGGTCTTGATAACCCACAAGTGTAGGGGGTCGTTTGTAGCCTTTTTCGATAAGTAAGAGTGTCGAACCCAACGAGGAGCTAAAGGTGGAACAAATATTCCCTCAAGTTCTATCGACCACCGATACAACTCTACGCACGCTAATGCTTGTTTTACCTAGAACAAGTATGAAACTACTTTGCGGCAATAAAACTAGAAGTACTTTGCAAGATAATAAAGAATGTGAAAATAAAAGTTGGGTGCTATTTTAATAAAAGAACAATAAAAGTAAATAACTTAGTAGAAAGCTTTTTGTGTAACGCAAGAGAAAGATTGTCCCTAGGCAATTGAATATAATATGATAGTATTACATCTCCGTCATATCTATAATTTTTTATTGTTTCATGCCAATATTATACAACTTTCACATATTTTTGGCAACATTTTATATGATATATTGGAGTAACCTATTGATCCAGTGCTCAGTGTCACTTCCTGTTTGTTGCATGTTTTTTGTTTCGCAGAATATCCATATCAAACGAAGTCCAAACATGATAAAAATTTACGAAGATTTTTTTTGGAATATTTGTGAATTTTGAGAATTGCAATCAACGCAAACGGAGGCCCACGGCCCCCACAAGACACCAGGGCACGGCCCGGGGGCCCAGGCGCGCCCTGGTGGGTTATGCTCACCTCGTAAGTCGGTTGGGGCTCTCCTTCGGGCGCAAGGAAGCTAATTTTTGGATAAACATCCCCTCAAAATTTCAGCCCGATCGGAGTTCCGGATCTCCGGGAATAGAAGAAACGGTTTTCGGCCAGAAAACAGGAACGCGAATAGAAGAAAACCTAGAGGGAGATCCAATCTAGGAGGGGCTCCTGCCCCTCCGCCGCCATGGAGGCCATGGACCAGAGGGGGAACTCTCCTCCCATCTAGGGGGGAGGCCAAGGAAGAAGAAGAAGGAGGGGGCTCTCTCCCCCTCTCTCCCGGTGGTGCCGGAACGCCGCCGGGGCAATCATCGTGACGGCGATCTACACCAACAACTTCGCCGCCGTCAACACCAACTCTCTCCCCCTCTATGCAGCGGTGTAACACCTCTCTTCCCCGCTGTAATCTCTACTTAAACATGGTGCTCAACTCCATATATTATTTCCCAATGATATTTGGCTATCCTATGATGTTTGAGTAGATCTCTTTTGTCCTATGGGTTAATTGTGGTATGATGTTATGGATGTGAGTTGTATGTTGATATGGTGCTGTCCTATGGTGCCCCCCATGTCGCGCAAACGTGAGGTATTCCCGCTGTAGGGTGTTGCAATATGTTCATGATTTGCCTATGGTGGGTTGCTTGAGTGACAGAAACATAAACCCGAGTAGGTGGGTTGTTGCATATGGGAGTAAAGGGGACTTGATACTTAATGCTATGGTTGGGTTTTACCTTAATGAACTTTGGTAGTTGCGGATGCTTGCTAGAGTTCCAATCATAAGTGCATATGATGCAAGTACGGAAAGTGTGTTAGCGTATTGATACGTCCATTTTGCATCATGCTTTTATATTGATATTTATAGCATTATGGGCTGTTATTACACATTATGGTACAATACTTATGCCTTTTCTCTCTTATTTTATAAGGTTTACATGAAGAGGGAGAATGCCGGCAGCTGGAATTCTAGACTGGAAAAGGAGCAAATATGAGACACCTATTCTACACAACTCCAAAAGTCCTGAAAAGTTACGGAGAATTATTTTGGAATATATAAAAAATATTGGGCGAAAGAAATACCAGAGGGGACCCACCAGGTGGTCACAAGCCAGGGGGCGTGCCCTACCCCCTAGGCGCGCCCCTGTGGCTTTTGGGCCCCCTGGCAGGCCTCCGATGCCCATCTTCTGCTATATGGGGGGTTTTGACCTGGAAAAAATCATATGAGAGCTTTCGGGACGAAGCGCCGCCGTCTCGAGGCGGAACCTGGGCAGAAGCAATCTAGGGCTCCGGCGGAGCTGTTCTGCCGGGGAAACTTCCCTCTCGAAGGGGGAAATCGAAGCCATCGTCATCACCAACGATCCTCTCATCGAGAGGGGGTCAATCTCCATCAACATCTTCATCAGCACCATCTCCTCTCCAAACCCAAGTTCATCTCTTGTATCCGATCTTTGTCTCAAAACCTCAGATTTGTACCCGTGGGTTGCTAGTAGTGTTGATTACTCCTTGTAGTTGATGCTAGTTGGTTTACTTGGTGGAAGATCATATGTTCAGATCCTTAATGATAATTAATACTCCTCTGATTATGAACATTAATATTCTTTGTGAGTAGTTACGTTTGTTCCTGAGGACATGGGATAAGTCTTGTTATAAGTAATCATGTGAATCTGGTATTCGTTCGATATTTTGATGAGATGTATGTTGTCTCTCCTCTAGTGGTGTTATGTGAACGTCGACTACATGACACTTCACCATTATTTGGTCCTAGGGGAAGGCATTGGGAAGTAATAAGTAGATGATGGGTTGCTAGAGTGACAGAAGCTTAAACCCTAGTTTATGCGTTGCTTCGTAAGGGGCTGATTTGGATCCATATGTTTCATGTTATGGTTAGATTTATCTTAATTCTTCTTTCGTAGTTGCGGATGCTTGCGAGAGGGGTTAATCATAAGTGGGATGCTTGTCCAAGTAAGGGAAGCACCCAAGCACCGGTCCACCCACATATCAAATTATCAAAGTAACGAACGCGAATCATATGAGCATGATGAAAACTAGCTTGACAGAAATTCCCATGTGTCCTCGGGAGCGCTTTGCTTTATATAAGAGTTAGTCCAGGCTTGTCCTTAGCTACAAAAAGGATTGGGCCACCTTGCTGCGCCTTTGCTACATTTGTTACTTGCTATCCGTTACGAATTATCTTATCACAAAACTATCTGTTACCGATAATTTCAGTGCTTGCAGAGAATACCTTACTGAAAACCGCTTGTCATTTCCTTCTGCTCCTCGTTGGGTTCGACACTCTTACTTATCGAAAGGACTATGATAGATCCCCTATACTTGTGGGTCATCAAGACTCTTTTCTGGCGCCATTGCCGGGGAGTGAAGCGCCTTTGGTGAGTGGAATTTGGTAAGGAAAAATTTATATAGTGTGCTGAAATTTACTGTCACTTGTTACTATGGAAAATAATCCTTTGATGGGCTGTTCGGGGTATCTTCACCTCGACCGGAAGCACAAAGAGTTTCTCCTCAACCTACTGAAAATATTTATTATGAAATTCCTTTGGGTATGATGGAGAAACTGCTAGCTAATCCTTATGCAGGAGATGGAACACTACATCCTGATTTGCATCTAATCTATGTGGATGAAGTTTGTGGATTATTTAAGTTTGCAGGTTTGCCAAAAGGATAATGTCAAGAAGAAGGTCTTTCCTTTATCTTTGAAGGATAAGGCATTGACATGGTATCGGCTATGTGATGATATTGGATCATGGAACTACAACCGATTGAAATTGGAATTTCATCAAAAGTTTTATCCTATGCATCTGGTTCATCATGATCGGAATTATATTTATAATTTTTGGCCTCATGAAGGAGAAAGTATCACTCAAGCTTGGGGGAGGCTTAAGTCAATGTTATATTCATGCCCCAATCATGAGCTTTCAAGAGAAATTATTATTCAGAATTTTTATGCTCGGCTTTCTCATAATGATCGATCCATGCTCGATACTTCTTGTACTGGTTCCTTTATGAAGAAGGATATTGAATTCAAATGGGACTTATTGGAAAGAATTAAACGCAACTCTGAAGATTGGGAACTCGACGAAGGTAAGGAGTTAGGTATAAACCTTAAGTTTGATTGTGTTAAATCCTTTATAGACACCGATGCTTTTCATGAATTTAGCACTAAATATGGACTTGACTCTGAGATAGTAGCTTCTTTCTGTGAATCTTTTGCTGCTCATGTTGATCTCCCTAAGGAGAAGTGGTTTAAATATCATCCTCCCGTTGAAGTGAAAGTAGTTGAACCTATTAAAGTTGAAGAATAAACTATTATTTATAATGTTGATCCTGTTATTACTACTGCTTATATTGAGAAACCACCTTTTCCTGTTAGAATAAAGGAACATGCTAAAGCTTCAACTGTGGTTCGTAAGAGTTATACTAGAACACCTACAAACCCTGAACAAATCAAAGTTGAACCTAGTATTGCTATGGTTAAAGATCTCTTGGTTGATAATATTGATGGGCATGTTATTCATTTCTGTGATGAATCTACTAGAATAGCTAGACCTGATACTAAAGATAAACATAGACCTATTGTTGGCATGCCTGTTGTTTCTGTTAAAATAGGAGATCATTGTTATCATGGCTTATGTGATGTGGGTGCTAGTGTGAGTGCAATTCCCTTTACCTTATATCAAGAAATCATGAATGATATTGCACCGGCTAAATTAGAGGAAATTGATGTCACCATTAAGCTTGCTAATAGAGATACTATAGCACCAGTTGGGATTGTTAGAGATGTTGAAGTCTTGTGTGGGAAAATAAAATATCCTACTGATTTTCTTGTTCTTGGTTCCCCGCAAGATGATTTTTGTCCCATTATATTTGGTAGACCTTTCTTGAATACTGTTAATGCTAGGATAGATTGTGAGAAAGAAACTGTTACTGTAAGTTTTGGGGATGTGTCTCATGAGTTTAATTTCTCTAAATTTCATAGACAACCCCATGATAAAGAATTGCCTAGTAATGATGAAATTATTGGTCTTGCTTCTATTGCTGTGCCCCCTACTGATCCTTTAGAACAATATTTGCTAGATCATGAAAACGATATGCCTATGAATGAAAGGAATGAAATAGATAAGATTTTCTTTGATCAGCATCCTATTTTGAAACACAACCTGCCTGTTGAAATACTTGGGGATCCTCCTCCACCCAAGGGTGATCCCGTGTTTGAGCTTAAACAATTACCGGATACTTTGAAATATGCCTATCTTGATGAAAAGAAGATATATCCTGTTATTATTAGTGCTAACCTTTTAGAGCATGAAGAAAATAGATTATTCAAAACTCTGAGGAAGCACCGTGCTGCTATTGGATATACTCTTGATGATCTTAAGGGCATTAGTCCCACTCTATGTCAGCATAAAATTAATATGGAGCCTGATGCTAAACCAGTTGTTGATCATCAACGACGGTTAAATCCTAAAATGAAAGAAGTGGTAAGAAATGAAATATTAAAGCTTCTGGAGGCAGGTATAATTTATCCTATTGCTGATAGTAGATGGGTTAGTCCCGTTCATTGTGTCCCTAAGAAGGGAGGTATTACCGTTGTTCCTAATGATAAAAATGAATTGATCCCGCAAAGAATTGTTACAGGATATAGAATGGTAATTGATTTTAGAAAATTAAATAAAGCTATTAGAAAAGATCATTACCCTCTACCTTTTATTTATCAAATGCTAGAAAGACTATCCAAACACACACACTTCTGCTTTCTAGATGGTTATTCTGGTTTCTGTCAAATACCTGTGTCAAAAGAGGATCAAGAGAAGACCACTTTTACTTGTCCTTTCGGTACCTTTGCTTATAGACATATGCCTTTTGGTTTATGCAATGCACCTGCTACCTTTCAAAGATGTATGATGGCTATATTCTCTGACTTTTGTGAAAAGATAGTTGAGGTTTTCATGGATGATTTTTCCGTTTACGGAACTTCTTTTGATTATTGCTTGAGCAACCTTGATCGAGTTTTGCAGAGATGTGAAGAAACTAATCTTGTCTTGAATTGGGAGAAGTGCCACTTTATGGTTAATGAGGGCATTGTCTTAGGACATAAAATCTCCAAAAGAGGTATTGAAGTTGATAAAGCTAAAGTTGATGCTATTGAAAAAATGTCGTGCCCTACGGATATCAAAGGTATAAGAAGTTTCCTTGGTCATGCTGGTTTCTATAGGAGGTTTATTAAAGACTTCTCTAAGATTTCTAGGCCTCTCACTAATCTTTTGCAAAAAGATGTTCCATTCGTTTTTGATGATGATTGTGTAGAAGCATTTGAAATTCTTAAGAGAGCCTTGATTACTGCACCTGTTGTTCAACCACCTGATTGGAACCAACCCTTTGAAATTATGTGTGATGCTAGTGATTATGCTGTTGGTGTTGTTCTAGGACAAAGAGTTGATAAGAAATTAAATGTTATCCATTATGCTAGTAAAACTTTAGACAGTGCTCAAACAAACTATGCTACCACTGAAAAGGAATTTTTAATAGTTGTGTTTGCTTGTGATAAGTTCAAACCTTATATTGTTGATTCCAAAGTAACTGTTCACACCGATCATGCTGCTATAAAATATCTTATGGAAAAGAAAGATGCTAAACCTAGACTTATTAGATGGGTTCTTCTGCTACAAGAATTTGATTTGCATATTATTGATAGAAAGGGTGCTGAGAACCCTGTAGCAGACAACTTGTCTAGGTTAGAAAATGTTCTTGATGACCCACTACCTATTGATGATAGCTTGCCTGATGAACAATTAGCTGTCATAAATGCTTCACGTAATGCTCCATGGTATACTGATTATGCTAATTACATTGTTGCTAAATTCATACCACCTAGTTTCACATACCAATAAAAGAAAAAGTTCTTCTATGATTTAAGACATTACTTTTGGGATGATCCACACCTTTATAAAGAAGGAGTAGATGGTGTTATTAGACGTTGTGTACCTGAGCATGAACAGGAACAGATCCTACACAAGTGTCATTCCGAGGCCTACGGAGGACACCACGCTGGAGATAGAACTGCACACAAGGTATTACAATCTGGTTTTTATTGGCCTACTCTCTTCAAGGATGCTCGTAAGTTTGTCTTGTCTTGTGATGAATGTCAAAGAATTGGTAATATTAGTAGATGTCAGGAAATGCCTATGAATTACTCTCTTGTTATTGAACCATTTGATGTTTGGGGTTTTGATTATATGGGACCTTTTCCAAAGTCCAACGGGTATACTCATATTCTAGTTGATGTTGATTATGTTACTAAGTGGGTAGAAGCTATCCCAACTAGTAGTGCTGATCATAACACTTCTATTAAAATGCTTAAAGAAGTTATTTTCCCTAGATTTGGAGTCCCCAGATATTTAATGACTGATGGTGGTTCACACTTTATTCATGGTGCTTTCCGCAAATTGCTTGCTAAGTATGATGTTAATCATAGAATTGCATCTCCTTATCATCCTCAGTCTAGTGGTCAAGTAGAATTAAGCAATAGAGAAATTAAATTGATCTTGCAAAAGACTGTTAATAGATCTAGAAAGAATTGGTCTAAGAAACTTGATGATGCATTATGGGCTTATAGAACTGCTTACAAAAACCCTATGGGTATGTCTCCGTATAAAATGGTTTATGGTAAAGCATGTCACTTACCCCTAGAACTAGAACATAAAGCTTATTGGGCAATCAAAGAGCTCAACTATGATTTCAAACTTGCTGGTGAGAAGAGGTTATTTGACATTAGCTCACTTGATGAATGGAGAACCCAGGCCTATGAGAATGCCAAGTTGTTTAAAGAAAATGTTAAGAGATGGCATGATAAAAGGATACAAAAGCGTGAATTCAATGTAGGTGATCATGTCTTGCTATACAATTCTCGTTTAAGAGTTTTTGCAGGAAAACTTCTCTCTAAATGGGAAGGGCCTTACATTATCGAGGAAGTGTACCGTTCCGGTGCCATCAAGATCAACAACGCCAAAGGCACAAATCCGAAGGTGGTAAACGGGCAAAGAATCAAACATTATATCTCAGGTACTCCCATAAATGTTGAAACCAATATTATCAATACCATAACTCCGGAGGAGTACATTAGGGAGACCTACCAGAACGTTTCAGACTCCGGAAAGGAATAGGTATGTGATACGGTAAGCAAACCGACTCCAAAACTTTTTCAAGAGCAATTTTTCTCCGTTTTGGAATATTTAATAAATTTGGAAAATTTAAAGTAGTCCAAAAAGTGCACGAGGAGGCGACAAGCTAGGGGGCGCGCCCCTATGGCTTGGGGCCACCCCGTGTACCCTCCGGACTCCGTTTTCTTCTGGTACACTCCTTTAGGTCGGTAAAAATTCATTATATAATCTACCGAAGGTTTGGACCTTCGTATCATGACAATACCTCCTGTTTTCGTTTTGAGCTGTTTTTGCAGCAGATTTAGAGCAATATGTCGTCCCAAGATTCCGATGGGGAGAGCTATGTATCGCATTATCTTGCCAATCTCAAGCTCTATGGGGATTTAGATCCTTATGGATTGTTCTCGGAGGAGGAACAAGAAGGCAAGTATGAGGAAGAAAGCACGGATCCTTATGGATCCCCTTGCCTCAACCAGGAGATATGCACGTGGAGTTCAGGAAATCTAGCCTCCCAAACACAAGGAGAAAACCCAAGGTTCTATTTATCCCTTCTCGTTTTCTGCAGGAGAGCAAGCAAGAATTTTGTCAAAGGATATTAAAGCTCGAGCAGGAAGTGGACAATCTGAGGGAACAAAATTTTATGCTTAAGTGGAAATTGAACAAGCTTAAAGATCCAACTCCAACATCACCACCTCCGAAGGAAGACAACTAAACACATGGGTATGGGCACTCCCCTTGGCTTGTGCCAAGCTTGGGGGAGGTGCCCCGGTATCGTATCACCATCACACCTTTTACTTTTATCGTTTTTCTCAGTTCGATCCTTTTGGTTTTATCTTGATCTAGTAGAATAAAGTTTTTAGGGTGATCTAGTTTTGAGTTTTGGTTTATGTTCCCCCTATGTAAGCGAGTCCGAGAGTTATATAATAAAAAGTAGTTTTGAGCTGAGAGCTTTGCTTGCTTGCTATGATCTTGGGAAAAAGAAATAAAAAGAAGTATAGAATAAAAGCAAAGAGTATATATGATGATCTTATGGGGAGTGATGACTTCACATATAAGAAGTATGTCGATTGAAAGTTGTTGTGAGTTGACAAACATAGCGATTGGTCATTGATGCAATTAAAAGGAAGTAATAAAGAAAGAGAGGTTCACATATAAATATATTATCTTGGACATCTTTTATGATTGTGAGCACTCATTAAAATATTATATGCTAAGAAGTTGATGTTGGACAAGGAAGACAACATAATGAGTTATGTTTGCTTATTTCCGAATAGAAGTTATATTGTCATGGATCCTTTAACATGTGACGCTTGCTTCCACCCCATATCAGCCAAAACTTCCGCACCAAGTAGAGATACTACTTGTGCATCCAAACACCCTTAACCCAGTTTTTCCATGAGAGTCCACCATACCTACCTATGGATTGAGTAAGATCCTTCAAGTAAGTTGTCATCGGTGCAAGCAATAAAAACTTGCTCTCTAAATATGTATGATCTATTAGTGTGGGGAAAATAAACTTTATACGAACTTGTGATATGGAAGTAATAAAAGCGACAGACTGCATAATAAAGTTCTTTATCACAAGAGGCAATATAAAGTGACGTTCTTTTGCATTAAGATATTGCGCATCCAACAATAAAAGCGCATGACAACCTCTGCTTCCCTCTGCGAAGGGCCTATCTGTTACTTTTACTTTCTAGTACTTACCTTTATGCAAGAGTCGTGGTGATCCTCACCGCTTCCTTTATTTCGCCTTTTTCTCTTGGCAAGCGTCATGTGTTGGGGAATGATCTAGGCACATATATCCACTCGGATGTGGGTGATCATGAGTTATTTCTGTTGACATTACCCTTGAGGTAAACAGTTGGGAGGCAAAACTATAAGCCCCTATCTTTCTCTGTGTCCAATTGAAGCTTTGACCTCATAAGTACCGCGTGAGTGTTAGCAATTACGAAAGACCAAAAGATGATTGAGTATGTGGATTTGCTTTACAAGCTCTTATATTGACTCTTTCCGATGTTATGATATATTGCAATTGCTTCAATGACTAAGATCATAGTTTATTGGTTCTCAATAGAGTTCTTGATTCATACTTTACCTTGTGAATGAATTGTTACTCTAGTATAAGAAATTATATATCAATAAGTATTGCTGTTCTAAAGATGATCATGATGCTCCCATGTCCGTATTTTATTTTATCGACACCTCTATCTCTAAACATGTGGACATATTTATCGATTTCGTCTTTCGCTTGAGGACAAGCGAGGTCCAAACTTGGGGGAGTTGATACGTCCATTTTGCATCATGCTTTTATATTGATATTTATAGCATTATGGGCTGTTATTACACATTATTGTACAATACTTATGCCTTTTCTCTCTTATTTTATAAGGTTTACATGAAGAGGGAGAATGCCGGGAGCTGGAATTCTGGACTGGAAAAGGAGCAAATATGAGAGACCTATTCTACACAACTCCAAAAGTCCTGAACAGTTACGGAGAATTATTTTGGAATATATAAAAAATATTGGGCGAAAGAAATACCAGAGGGGACCCACCAGGTGGTCACAAGCCAGGGGGCGCGCCCTACCCCCCTGGGCGCACCCCTGTGGCTTGTGGGCCCCCTGGCAGGCCTCCGGTGCCCATCTTCTGCTATATGGAGGGTTTTGACCTGGAAAAAATCATAAGAGAGCTTTCGGGACGAAGCGCCGCCGTCTCGAGGCGGAACCTGGGCAGAACAATCTAGGGCTCCGGTGGAGCTGTTCTGCCGAGGAAACTTCCCTCCCGGAGGGGGAAATCGAAGCCATCGTCATCACCAACGATCCTCTCATCGAGAGGGGTCAATCTCCATCAACATCTTCATCAGCACCATCTCCTCTCCAAACCCTAGTTCATCTCTTGTATCCGATCTTTGTCTCAAAACCTCAGATTGGTACCCGTGGGTTGCTAGTAGTGTTGATTACTCCTTGTAGGTGATGCTAGTTGGTTTACTTGGTGGAAGATCATATGTAACATCCCAAAATTTGGAATGTTATATTAATCACTAGAATGATTGTTTGTTTGATTGAGTGATTGAATTTGAGTGAAATTTGAAACTTTTTGAAACTTTTGAATGAGAGGGAATAAAATGACTTTCCCTTTTGTTTTTTAATTCAATTTCATCCAATCAAAACCACTGAGAGAAGATGACATGACTTCTTCAAAATAAAGGATTTGAAAAAGTGGAATTTAAAACTATTGAAAATTTTCTATTTAATACTTGGTCCATTTTAAGTTTTGAATGAATTCAAATTTCACTTGCCCAAATTCAAAGATTTTGAGAGGAGGAACATGACCCTCCAAACCAGGGGTATTTTTGTAAAATAGTTGAACCATAAAACCAATGGGGTTATATGAAAAATATTTTGCAAAAAGAAACAAAATCAATTTAGGCATTTTCTGAAAAACATTTTTTTAAAGTATTTGTTTGGCCGTGGAAAAATGTTCATATTGTTGTATATATTTTTCTGATATTTTTAGTATATAAAACTTCCATGTTTAGGATTGATTTGATTTTCCAAATCTTGATTTTCTTTCCTGTTATTTATAAAAAGGAAATATCCTGTTAATAGGAAAGGCCGATGAGGCCCACTTACCAAATCTGGCCCGATCGGATCCAGATCGGACCCGAATCCCTTTTGGATCGGCCACCGATCCCTTTCCCTTTCCCCCTCTCCCGCTGACACCCCAGGCCCACCCACCGATCAGATCGCCCCTGCTGGTCACCTTCCACCTCACCCCTCCCCTTTCCTTTCCGCCGCCGGCGCCGCCGTGATCCGTCGATCCCCTTTCGTTTGGAGCCTCCTGACCCCCTGATTATATAAGCCCGAACCTCCTAGACCCGTTCCCCTCGAAAGCCCTCTCCCTCGTGCCCTCTGCCTCGCCAAATCGCTCGCCGGAGTCCGACCGCGCCGCCGCGCCATTGCCGCTCCACCGCTCCACCGAGACGTTCCCGTTGTCGTCTGAGCCCACGTACGAGCTCGCCTCGCTCGCCCGCATCTCCCCGTCCACTTCCTCGATCGCCAGAGCCACCAGATCGCCACCGTCGACAACCACCCGAGCACCACCGCACATCCCGAGCTCGAACTGCTCGCCTCCGACCTCTTCCGCCGTCGCCGTCACCACCAAACGTTGTCGGAGGGCCCCCGAAGTTGCCTGGACCCCTTCATCACAGCCGGGAGCCCCTAGAACCGCCGCCAGCAAGGGACCTGAAGCCCCGCCGCCGTGGAGACCTCGCCGGAGCTCCCCTCCTCCTCTGTAAGTCGCCGGAGCCCTCCTCGCCGTCCGATCTAACATCTACGGCGTAAATTAGATCTAGCGTACCTGTTCGGTTTAGTGTAAGTGAACCAGCCGGTTTTCTGTTTAATTTTATTAGCCGAATCGTTTTCTTTTACGGTGCGGCCGTTTGCTCGTTTAGACACTGCGCGCACACCCCTCAGCCACTCAGAAGCCGCCACGTGGCCACACCGTTCGTTAGATTAGGATTTTTCTTTTCTGTTTTATTTCCTGAAACAGAATTAGTTCTATTTTTGTTTTTGCTATAACTATTAGGATTTTTAGTGTTTTGAGTGTTTCTTTTTGCATTGTGTCACAAATTTATTCTAGTTTCTATAGATATAAAGTTTGACCATGTTTGAAAATTTTAAATTTGAATTCAAACAGATTTGTTTCAAATCTTGTTTTGTGAATAACTTGAGTTTAAAAATAGGTTTTGAGTTGATTCCTTTTGCTACTAGTCACTAGTGACTTTATTTATCAGTAGGTAGAGTTTGAGAAATTTTAGAGTATTTTAACTTAGGGTTTCAAGCAAAACAGATTCTGTTTTAGTTCTTTTAGGTTTATTTCTATTTCTTTTGTTTTAATTGTTTTTATTTATTTTTTCCTTTATATTAGTTGACAAGTTTTACTTTGTTTTTCTGTTAGTTAGTAGTAGTATTTCAACCAAGTTTATTTTTATGTTATTTAATATTTTTATAGCATGAAATCAATTCTAGTTAAATCATAACTTGCAAATTGATTTCATTGCTAGTTTTATTTCCTATTTGAAAATATTTTTCATAAATTGTTTTATAAGTTTTACTTTCTGTTAACTTAGTTGTTGTATATATTTTTTTCTCTTATTTTAGTATTTTAGTATTTTATTGTTGTTAAGTTTATTAGACAAAAACTTATGTTGTTTAGTGTGTTGTTTTCATATTTCTTAGCTGTTCTTCAAAAGTAATTCTTTTTGGTAGTAAAATATTTGCTAAAATACTTTTGTTAGATTTTACTTTGTGTTTTGTTGCATTTGAAAATAAGTTATTTGTAGGGAAAACTACTTTGGTTGTTTTGATGAAGTTTTGTTGTTTTAACTTTTGTCTTAAGTATTTCCTTCATCACAACACATTTGTGTTTGGTTTTTGATTGTTTGTATTGATTGCTAGTATGATTGCTTATATGAGTGCAATGTTTGATTATATAGATTTTCATCGGAGAGTGACGAATAGTTCTATCAAGTTATTTCTGAGAGCGATATTTATCTTCATCAACTGTACAGGCAAGTTCACTTTGATCATCTTACATTACCTATGTTTTACTTGCATTAGAATCAATCTCTCCATCATACATCCAGTAGGATATTGAGCTTGAACTTGTGGTAGTATCATGAGGTAGGAGAAACCCAACATCCTGTTACCATCGCCCGGGAAGGGACGATACTTCACAATTGCTACGCTTTAGTAGACGGGGTTTGGTTGTGAGATTCAGGAGTGTTGTGAGGTTAATTAATTATTTCAAGACCTGCATGATGATCAAGACTTCAAGGACTCAATATACCTCTGGGTGCATTGGACATGCATTTTTGGCAGCCTGATATCTATCATGGTTATGCCCGGGAATCCTGGTATCTACCTGTGATCATCCCGACGGAATGCCACCCAGGCTCAAAGAGATGGATGGATACTTCAAGGCCGGAAAGCTTACGTGTGCAACCACAAGTCAATATGGGTTCTGGCTTGGTTAACCTTAGTGGTGACTCTGGTAGGTCAGATTGCTACGAGAAGTAGAAGAACGGTAGGACTGGATGGGCACTGACTTTCTATCAGAGGATCACTTTGGAAGACCATGTTTCGATCGTCTCGCTCTCAAACATCATGCAGTGTGAGGACACAACGAGAGGGATCGAATCTTGCGGGTAAAGTGTACAAACCTCTGCAGAGTGTCAAACTAATCGATTAGCCGTGTCCCTGGTTACGGACAACATGAGCACCGGAGTGTACAAACCTATGGTGATCTTGCCGGTACATTCAATGTACTGACCTACACGGCTGCAACGTCTTATGTTGCAGATACTTCTCTATGACGAGTAAGAGTACGATTTAGGGTTACGGTCTACACTCAACCTGCCGTTGGTCTTTATTGGGACTCCACTCCCGTTGACTGTTTCCGCTGAGATTTAAGAGGTATATATCAATTTTACGTTATTTACATGTGATTGCACTTTGATATATACATTGATGTACTGTGTGTGCCAGCATACTGATCCAGGGATGGCACTGACACACAGAGGCTTGACTCGTTTTGAGTCGGGACGCTACAATCATATGTTCAGATCCTTAATGATAATTAATACTCCTCTTATTATGAACATTAATATGCTTTGTGAGTAGTTACGTTTGTTCCTGGGGACATGGGATAAGTCTTGTTATAAGTAATCATGTGAATCTGGTATTCGTTCGATATTTTGATGAGATGTATGTTGTCTCTCCTCTAGTGGTGTTATGTGAACGTCGACTACATGACACTTCACCATTATTTGGGCCTAGGGGAAGGCATTGGGAAGTAATAAGTAGATGATGGGTTGCTAGGGTGACAGAAGCTTAAACCCTAGTTTATGCGTTGCTTCGTAAGGGGCTGATTTGGATCCATATGTTTCATGCTATGGTTAGATTTACCTCAATTCTTCTTTCGTAGTTGCGGATGCTTGCGAGAGGGGTTAATCATAAGTGGGAGGCTTGTCCAAGTAAGGGCAGCGCCCAAGCACCGGTCCACCCACATATCAAATTATCAAAATAACGAACGTGAATCATATGAGCATGATGAAAACTAGCTTGACAGAAATTCCCATATGTCCTCGGGAGCGCTTTGCTTTATATAAGAGTTAGTCCAGGCTTGTCCTTTGCTACAAAAAGGATTGGGCCACCTTGCTGCACCTTTGCTACATTTGTTACTTGCTATCCGTTACGAATTATCTTATCACAAAACTATCTGTTACCGATAATTTCAGTGCTTGCAGAGAATACCTTACTGAAAACCGCTAGTCATTTCCTTCTGCTCCTCGTTGGGTTCGACACTCTTACTTATCGAAAGGACTTCGATAGATGCCCTATACTTGTGGGTCATCACGTATGCCTCTCCCTCATTGCATATGACAAGTATCTATCATATTATATACAATTGCCTAGGGACAATCTTTCTCTTGCGTTAAACAAAAAGCTTTCTACTAAGTTATTTACTTTTATTTTTCTTTTATTAAAACAACACCTAACTTTTATTTCCATGTTCTTTATTATCTTGCAAAGTACTTCTAATTTTATTCCCGCAAAGTAGTTTCATACTTGTTCTAGGTAAAGCAAGCATTAGTGTGCATAGAGTTGTATCGGTGGTCGATAGAACTTGAGGGAAAATTTGTTCTACCTTTAGCTCCTCGTTGGGTTCGACACTCTTACTTATCGAAAAAGGCTACAAATGATCCCCTACAGTTGTGGGTTATCAAGACCTTTTTCTAGCGCCGTTGCCAGGGAGCAACAGCGTGGGGTGAATATCCTCATGTGTGCTTGTTTGCTTTATCACTAAGTAATTTTTATTTTCTGTTATTAGTTGTTTTATATCTTTAGTTATCGATATGGAACACTAAACACCAAAAAAAATTAGTGGTACTTGCTACTCATGGAGATGGGGAACCTCCTAAAACCCTCGATGCTAGTTATGTGCAAAGTATTAAATACTACTTTGATAATCCTGAGAAGACCCCATTCAACTTGATAATGGGAGTAATGTTGGATCAACGTGAATACTTTAGAGATTATCGCTTGACTCAAAAAAGGGAAATTCTTATGGGATCAAATTCATATGTTGCATTGGTATGCTCGGGGGCTATGCTTGAGATATGATATTACTTGTTGCTCTAGGATGAACACTCCACACTTTCGGTGTCCTACGAACGGGGGTACCCAGACCTGCCTGCCTGCGGCCCAGGGCGTGGCCCACTTCGACAGCCAAGCACGGCCCGACACGGCCTCACTCAAGACAAGGCCCTCGCGAGAGCCCCGCGCTCGCGAGGGAGACGGCGCCAAGACCCTCAGAGGGAAGAGGCCTCCCCAGGCACCCTCCTGAGTGGCGGAGATCCCTATGCAAAGCTCGGCCTCGGGAGGTCGGGGGTGACACAGGCCAAGCCAGGCGGGCACCTTCGCGCGCAGAAGGGACAGTTTCCTCTTTGGTGCAAAGGAGGCAAGGGCGTACGCAGGTTCCCAAAGCACCCCCCCCCCAAAGGCTTCCATTCCGGTGCAACGAGACCAAGACCACGAGCTCCGTAGGACGGACGGCATCGCCGAGCCCATCTCTGCATCACCACCGGCTACTTTGCAGGCAAAGACCGCCTTTCGTCAGAATAAGGTGTACCCCTTGTCCCCCTTCGAATTTGGCCATTGTGGGATCCCTTCCCGCCATTGCGATAAGGGAAGAGGACCCGGGCCGCTATAAATAGAGGCTAGACCGCTCCGTAGAAGGGGGGAAGAGGGAACACCACCCGAGCGCCCTCGCGAGGCAACTCACCACTGTACTAGTTCATCCACAAACCTCCTCGTGAGGCAATCCACCAAAAGGCAGGAGTAGGGTTTTACGCTTCGTAGCGGCCCGAACCTGGGTAAATCCTCGTGTGCTATCTTCCTCCCCACGATTGAGTGAGTTCTTGGGGTAGGCCGTCGGGGGTGAGCTTGAGGGCGGAGCCGGAGGGGATCTTCGCACACGCCCCTGTGTTCGAACCTCTTTGGGTTTTGCGGAGCCCGAAATCCGACATTTGGCGCGCCAGGTAGGGGGCGTGTCGGAACCCTTACACAAGCTTCACCTCGCCTCCGCTCGCCGTCTCCATGACCAAGGGACTCCGGGCCCGCGCCAAACGATGGGCTACTCGCATCGCTCGTGCGACGCCTGCAGTCCCCGGCATCCCGCGTCCGCGTCGCCTTGCCCCCTCATTGGCGGACGCCATCGCCAGCCCGGCCTTCGGCAAACGCCGGGGGCTGCCACCTTCATCAACCGCGCGACACGCTCTCGTCGCCCCGACCCTCCCCCGCGTCCGCGTCACGGCATCATCCTCCCAAGTCCGCCGCGACCTGGCGCGCGGGCGAGTCGCGCTCCTCTTGGCCCGCGAACTGCAGCGTTTCCACGCCGCTCACGGTCGTTACGACGACTGGGTGCGTCGCGTGGCTAGGCGCGCCATCACAACCGGTGAGGTCCAGGTGTTTCCCTGCGGGACAGACCTAGGGGCTCGCGTCCATTGAGTCACTCAGCCAACCGGCATGGCGCTGAGGACACGCGGATGCCCTTGGGAAGCGCGTTGCGACCCGCACCCGTTCGGGGTGAAGCCCAGTTCTTCGGGCACGCAGGAGTTAACCCCTGGCGCGGACGAAGACCGGTGGGAGATGCTGGCCACGCGGGGTGGTCGCCGCCTCGCGCCTCCCGGCATGCCCGTCGCATCCGGGGCGGACGTCCGGCGACGCGTCTACACCCGCGCCCTGGGGCTCGAGCAACTCCACAACGACTATGTTGACGAGCGCCCGGACAGCGAAGGGAGCAGCACCGGCCACGACGACAACAGGAGGAGCATACGCGACCTCGCGAGTGGCTTTTGTCGGGGCTGGCATGCGCAGCCTTGAGAGGGCGGCTGGCGGGGTCGGTCTCGCGAGGGTGCGTGGCACTGGCAGCCTCGTGAGGCACGCCCGCTGGTGGGAAGCTACCCTGAGCAGGTGCCTGGGTCCGCGGACCGGGTGTCACCTGCCTGGAGACGGAGGGTGGAACACACGCCCATGTCCCCAGGCCAGGTGCCCCCGGCCTGGAGACGGAGGGTGGAACACACGCCCATGTCCCCAAGGAAGGTGCTTCCAACCTGGAGATGGAGGGTGGAACACACGCCCATGTCCCCAGGCTAGGTGCTTCCAACCTGGATACAGAGGGTGGAACACACGCCCATGTCCCCAGGACGGGTGTTGCCTGCCCTGAGACGGAGGGTGGAACACACGCCCATGTCTCCGGGTCCGGCTCGGTCCACCTGGGGACAGGGGATTGGGTACCCGTGCGAGGCTTCCGGGCACCCCAGCGAGGCGCGCTGGGGCAACGCCTTGGGCGTCGGCCTCGCGTGTGATGGAAGGGCCCTGCGCCGAGCCCCGCCCGTAGCACAGGGGGCTGCGGCGCTGCTACAACGACGACATCCGTCCCCGGGCTTTGGAGTGCCCGAGGTCCTGTTCCGAGGCGGGCCTTCCCTGTGGAGAGCGTGGGGGGCACCCCCCGCGCTCGAGGGCCCGTCCGGAGCTGCCCCACTTCGTCGCATCATGCTTGGGGGCTGGAAGAGGGCTCCATGTCCAGGAGGCATGGAGCTCCCAGCACACCCCCAGGCTCAACCCGTGACACTCTCACGTAATAATGAGTGGGCTGTATACGCCCGGAGCCCCCCGAGGACGCGGAGGGGTTCCATCCCACGCCCAAGTGGAAGCCCCATGCTCCGCGCTAGCGGACAACACTGTCCCCCAATGACTATGCCCACGCAAGGTGGAAGCCCTACGCTCCGCGCTGGGGAGAAGACGAAGACGAAGATTAGCCTAGGTGCCAGACGCGGCTGTTCCTTGCCTAATTTGTATTCGAATTTGCCACCTTTTGGAATGAAATTTGGAGTTCTTACGGTTTTCCTCTGGAAGGAGGGATTGTCGTTCTTTTTAGAAGCTATTTCCGTTTTGCATCTCGCTTTCTTTGTGAAGTTCGGCAGTTGCCGGGCCCTTCCTCTCCCGCGTGCGAACCGTAAGCGGAGGCCGGACGCGGTGGACGCGCTGCTGCGCACACCCTGCCAAGGCCTAGACGCTCGGACACTCGCGCGACACGATCATCCGGATAGGCAGGAATTCTTGGCAAAAGGAGTACGGTGCTATGCATCACGCCATACGGGAGTATCCTCGAAGGTCTTTCCAAAAATACATTCAAGTCGCCACTGGGCCACACTCTTAACCCTGACAGGTAAACATGAAGACTACTTTAGGAGACATGCCGCCATCGTCGCCCTAATCATCACTACCATCGCCGGGCTCGCGCTCCCCGGCTTCGGCATGGTCCTCCGGTTCATCAGAAGAAAAGCCCGCTATCAAGTCCTCCACATGGTCCTCCACCCACTCGGCAAGGGCGCCTTGAATCACTTCGGGCACAGGGGCGAGCACCGCCTCGAAGTCGAAGTGCTGGTCGAGACGAAGGAGATGGCTGAAGATGCGCGAGGCCGCCCGCGCAAGGGAGTCACGGCGCTTCTCCTCCACAAGCTCGCGGATCTTCTCCGCACCCCCCTCGAGGCGCTCCACGACCCTGGAAAAGAAGCCCAGGTACCCGGCATCGTCAGGAACGAGAGGGCTCAAGACGCTCTCGCCGCAGATGTTGCTCAAGGCTCGGTGGGCCCTCTTCTCGAGGGATTGGAACATCTTGGAGCGCGTGTACTGAAGGCCGCGGGCACGATCCGCCTCATCTGAAGCCTTCTCCGCGAGGGAAGTAACGCCCTTCACCTGCTTGTAGAGAAAAGACAGCTCGGCCTCGGCAGCAGCCTGGGCATCCATCGCAGCTTTCTGGCGTTGCTCCGCTTGATCTAACCTTCTCCTGAGGTCGTCGGCCTCGCATTTCAGGTTGTCGCGTTGCCTGCGGAAACGGGACTCCTGGAGCTTCAACTTCGCACGATAATCCTGGAGGAGGGTGCGCCGAACCTCCGCCACCTTGTCGCCAATTTCCTCCTGAACCTTCGTCTCGCGGGTGCCGAGGGAGTCCTCGGCGAGGGACACCTGGTGCTCCCTCACCTCCAGCCTCTCGCGTTCAAGGCTCTGCTCCAGCCCCTCCATCGTCAGCACGTCTTCGGGGATTCGGGACCCCGCACCGCCAGTGGGCAACTCGGTCGTCAGGTCGTCAAGTGCGGCCCTGTGCACATGGATTCGCCTTTCAAGGACGGTATTGGAGGCTTCAAGCTCCTCCAAGCGTTTCTCCGAGGCCTTGCGTCGGCTGTCGGTGGCTTGGGCCTCTGCAAGGGCACGATCGCGGGCCTCCCTCACCACGGCAAGGGACCCCTCGGCATCTGCATGGGCGCGCTCGCGTTGCAGACGGCTGAGGTTAAAGGCAACCCCAAGACAGTGCCACTCTCGCGCGAGGCGCTGGCGCTCCGCCTCAAGGCGGGTGTCGGTGTTGGCGAGCTCCGCCCCCAGGCGCCCCAGCGCGTTCGCTGCGGTTTGGAGCAGACCACGCCGTACGGCTCTTCGGTCACATGCGAGCTCGAGGGCCCAACCAGGGTTTCCGCCTTCCCCTGGACCAGTAGGCAAGGCGTGCGAGGGGCTGCGCGACCCCAGCGCGCGCCCGGGGGCTGGGGGCTCCTCCCCTTTCTCCCTAGGTGGAATCCGCGCCCCGCGGGGATCCGCGTCTTCGCTCAAGGAGGGCCCTAGGGCATGGCGCGACTGGTTCCCGGGGAAGACTGTCAGCGGAGGACGATGCCCCTCCCCTGCAAGTTGGAGGCCACGTATGAAGAAGATCGCAGGAAACTCGCGCTCTGGACCTCCCGAGGACCGCACGAGCTCGGGTACGGGTGCCCTCCTGCATGGAATCTCGTGGCCCGCGGAAGACAGGGCCACGATGGACCCGGTGGCCTCAGGAGGCGGCGGTGGCGTCGCGTCTCTCCCTTCGTCGGGGGGGGGCTGCGGAACAGAGATTCAGAAGGTGCACACCAGGGGAAGACTGAGGGGACTCGTACACTTACTTATCCAAGGCGACCCACTTCCTCTTCATCGGCACCCACGGCGTCGGGCAGCAGCTGCCCCCGGGCCCCTTCCTCTTCCGGCGAGCGCGGGGGCCCGGGGACGACATGTCGGCATCTGACGTCAGGCATCCTGCGGCGGAGGCGGCGGCTACCTTCACCGGCGGGGCATCATCCTCGCCCCCGGGCAGGGCCGTGGCAAGAGCCCGGGGAATGGGCGTCGCAGGACGCCCCACCTCGGCCAAAGGGGGAGCCATGGCCTCAGGACCCCCAGGACCAGAGGCCCTCGTGGGGGGATCGCCCCGGGGACCCACTCCCTCCGAAGGAAGAAGCCCCCACTCATCGAAGCGCGGCATCTTCCGGGCAAGGGTTTCCCCGTCCTTGCGGTTGTACAAGGGGAGGCCGTCCCGGGGGAGCTCATCCGGTTCTCCGCCGGTCAGGCGATGGAGCAGCTCGCGCAGCGCGCTGGAAAGAAGAGAAGGGACTTGGAGCCTCATGGGGTCGTGAGGGTCTGCGAAAGCCCACATCGGGCGGGAATGGCGCTGAAGAGGAGCAATTCGCTGGCGGGAGAACTCCCACACCACCATCACCATTGTCACGCCCGCCTTCTTCAGTTTCGCCAGCCTGACCAAAACCTGCGCGAGCCGCGGGTCGACAAGCTCCTCGTGTTCCCACCTTGAACTCGGCTCTGCAGGAACCAACGGGAGTTAGAGCAGGGGGTCGGCCTCAGCGGAATCAACGTACACCCACTACCTCCGGAAGCCCTCTGCGTTCTGGGAAAGCCGGGCGTCGAGGTCCCCGTTGGCTGTCGCATCGACTGCTCTCAGGGACACACATCCCGAATAGTGTCCCCCAGGGTTCAACTGGAGGGAGAAGAAGTGGCGAAGCAGGGCCACAGAAGGGGAAATGCCGATGAAGGCCTCGCACAGAAACGCGAAGGCGGAAAGGAGGACGATGGAGCCGGGGTCGAGATGAAGCGCATGGACCTGATAATGTGCGAGCACGGCGGAAAAGAATTCCGAGAACGGCGGCAACAAGCCTGAGAGGAGGGCGTGGAGATGAAGGGGAAAGCTGGTGGCCTCCAGCTCAGTCTGAGTCCGCGAGCCCAGCCAGATCTTGGTCGCCCCCCACTCGTTGGAGCCGGCGGCGACCGCCAATCGGACCTTCTCCAACCCTTCAAGATTGACCACCAAGGATTGACCTAACACGGGCTCCGGCGTCGACGAAGGTCCCGGCGCCTTCGGAGCCTCGCCTTCTCTCTTCTTGGGGGCCATGGTAGACGGCCAGATCGGGCGGATGCAAGATTTGGTGGAGGAGGCGCGAGCCGCGGGAGAAGGGAGAACAGACGGCAGGATTGGTAGGGAACAGTGACGGTTCGGTGGTGTGCGCCAGGCTGTTTGTCAGCCGGGACAGTTGCCGAGGCAGCACGAAGGAATGGAGGCGTCAGCGTCTCGGAGGGCGCCGCGCGTCAAGCCTGGCCCGCAGGCGGTTGGGGCCCACGGCGCTTCGGGTTGTCCTCTATGGCTTCGCCCAGAAGCCAACTCGGGCGCGCCTTGGGCCCGGGGGCTACTGTCGGCGTCATGGGAACGGGGGTACCCAGACCTACCTGCCTGCGGCCCAGAGCGTGGCCCACTTCGACAACCAAGCACGGCCTGGCGCGGCCTCACTCAAGACAAGGCCCTCGCGAGAGCCCCGCGCTCGCGAGGGAGACGGCGCCAAGACCCTCAGAGGGAAGAGGCCTCCCCAGGCACCCTCCTGAGTGGCGGAGATCCCAATGCAAAGCTTGGCCTCGGGAGGTCGGGGGTGACGCAGGCCAAGCCAGGCGGGCACCGGCGCGCGCAGAAGGGACAGTTTCCTCTTTGGTGCAAAGGAGGCAAGGGCGTACGCAGGTTCCCAAAGCACCCCCCAAAGGCTTCCATTCCGGTGCAACGACACCAAGACCACGAGCTCCACAGGACAGACGTCATCGCCGAGCCCACCTCTGCATCACCACTGGCTACTTTGCAGGCGAAGACCACCTTTCTTCAGAATAAGGCGTACTCCTTGTCCCCCTTCCAATTTGGCCGTTGTGGGATCCCTTCCCGCCATTGCGATAAGGGAAGAGGACCCGGGCCGCTATAAATAGAGGCTAGACCGCTCTGTAGAAGGGGGGAAGAGGGAACACCACCCGAGCGCCCTCGCGAGGCAACTCACCACTGTACTAGTTCATCCACAAACCTCCTCGTGAGGCAATCCACCAAAAGGCAGGAGTAGGGTTTTACGCTTCGCAGCGGCCCGAACCTGGGTAAATCCTCGTGTGCTATCTTCCTCCCCACGAATGAGTGAGTTCGTCGGGCCAGGGCGTCGGGTGTGAGCTTGAGGGCGGAGCCGGAGGGGATCTTCGCACACGCCCCTGTGTTCGAACCTCTTTGGGTTTTGCGGAGCCCGAAATCCGACACACACCTTCCCTTTTCATGCAAATTTAATGATAATGAAACCTTAGCTTCTTATGCTAAAGGTATTTATGATTACTATGATGTGGAACGAATAGAAGAATTTGTTGCTTTTAAAGGTGCTTATGAAGTTGCTTCTTTGATGGAAAAGTATGATGATGTTTCTTACGAATCTGAAAATCTTGCCATACTTAAATATTGCTATGAGAATTATGATTGCAATGCTGATATTATTGTATTTATTGAAAGAATGACCGTTGCCTTGGAATATACTAATATTTTGCAGGAATCTATGGAAGAGGAAGTTGCTGAAATTGTGAGCTCATTAGATGAAAAAGATGAGGAGGAGAGCGAAGAACAAAAGGAGGAAGAGCGGATTAGCTACCCGTGCCCACCTTCTAATGAGAGTAACTCTTCAACTCATACATTGTTTAATTACCCTTCGCACATACCGAAGGATGAATGCCATGATGAATGCTATGATGATTGCTATGATCCCGTGTATTCATTTGAAATATCCCTTTTTGATGAACTTGATGCTTGCTATGCTTGTGGCCAAGATGCCAATATGAATTATGCTTATGAAGATGAACTTACTATAGTTCCTTATGTTAAGCATGAAATTGTTGCTATTACACCCACACATGATAGTCCTATTATCTTTTTGAATTCTCCTAACTACACTATATCGGAGAAGTTTGCTCTTATTAAGGATTACATTGATGGGTTGCGTTTTGCTACTACACATGATGATTTTGATGAATATAATATGCATGTGCTTGCTGCTCCTACTTGCAATTATTATGAGAGAGGAACCAAATCTTCACCTCTCTATGTTTCCAATACTATAAAATTGCAAGAAACTACTTATGCTATGTATTGGCCTTTACTTGATGTGCATGAATTGTTCTTTTATGACATGCCGATGCATAGGAAGAGAGTTAGACTTCGTTGTCACATGATATATATATATATCACTTTGTTCTCACTACTAAATTACAAATCATTGTTAATTAAAATTGGCTTTGATATACCTTGGGACCCGGGTGGATCCATTACTTGAGCACTTTATGCCTAGCTTAATGGCTTTAAAGAAAGCGCTGCCAGGGAGACAACCCGGAAGTTTTAGAGAGTCATTTATTTCTGTTGTGTTCTTTTATAAAGTTAAAAACAAAAAAATATAGAGGGGAACCTAAAACTTCACAAAAGGAAAGGTGAAAGTGAGAAGAGATGATGAGCATCGTTGAAGTGGGGGCTAGCCTTGAACTTTTGTTCATGCCCATGGAAACTTTGTGAATCTTGAATCACGGAAACTTTTCCAACAAAAATAATTACCCCCTTGTACAAATCCATTGTATTATAAAAATAATGTGCCAAGATTTGCCTTTAGGATGTTTGAATTGCTTGTTTGATGTGTGCTGTGCAAAAATAGAAACTTTTGTCGTAGTGTTTGAATTTTCGTATTTTACTGGAGCGTGTAAAAATTCTGAAATTTTTACACAGTACTTTTATGCAAATCATTTCTCACTTCCTAATTTTTCAAAAAAAAATTGAGTTACATAAGTATACGTGTCTACAAATCTTTACAGACTGTCCTGTTTTTCACAGATTGTTGTTATAGCTGCTTTGCGTGCTTATGTTTGAATTCTTGTTGAGCCCCATTGACTTGGGAGCCATAGAATTGTGATAGAATACAGTGGGTAATGTTAGATTATAATTATTCAATAATTCTATGGCAAGACATGATGGGATTTGGTGTTATGTGTACTAACGGATCTCACGAATTTTCTGTTATGTTTTGTGTGATTGAAGTTTTCAAGTTTTGGGTGTTATCACGATGAGAAGGAAGAAGGAGCAGCAAGAGCCTAAGTTAGGGGATGACCAAGGCACCCCAAGGTAATATTCTAGGAAGACTCAAGCGTCTAAGATTGGAGATGCCCCGGGAAAGCATCCCCTCTTTTATTCCAAATCATCGGTATGTCACTTGGAGCTATATTTTTATTCATCACATGATATGCGTAAATCTTGGAGCATCTTTTGTGTTTAGTTTTCACTTTTCTTTTATGCACCATGCTGGTATGAGATATTCCATGGTTGATTTATAGAATGCTCATTGCACTTCACTTATATCTTTTGAGTATGGCTTTATAGAATGCTTCATGTGCTTCACTTATATCATTTGAAGTTTGGATTGCCTGTTTCTCTTTAGAAAACCGTTATTCATAGAATGCTCTTTTGCTTCACTTATATTTATTAGAGCATGATCTTTTGTAGAAATAATTAAACTCTCTTGCTTCACTTATATCTATTTACAGAGTCAACAAGAATTGGTCATTCACATGGTTAGTCATAAAATCCTACATAAAACTTAGGGATAACTGAATATGATATGTTTGATTCCTTGCAATAGTTTTGCGATATAGAGATGATAATATGTGGGAGGTACTAGTGGATGAGCATTTTTAGTAAGATATTGGTGTTAAGGTTTGTGATTCCCGAAGCATGCACATATAGTCTCCCGTTATGCTAGGAAGTTGGAGCACAATTTATTCTTGATTGTCTATCTTTGTGTGAAGGTCGGGGGCGCACGATGGTTAACTCCTACCAACCTCCCCCCTAGGAGCATGCGTAGTAATACTTTGCTTCAAGAGAGCTAATAAAATTTTTGCAATAAGTATGTGAGTTCTTTATGACTAATGTGAATCCATGGATTATACGCACTCTTACCTTTCCGCAATTTGCTAGCCTCTACGGTACTGTGCATTGCCCTTTCTCACCCCGAGAGTCGGTGCAAACTTCACCGGTGCATCCAAACCTCGTGATATGATACGCTCTATCACACATAAGCCTTATTATATCTTTCTCAAAACAGCCACCATACCTACCTATTATGGCATTTCCAGCCATTCCGAGATATATTTCCATGCAACTTCCACCACTTCCGTTTTGATGACTTGAGCATTCATTGTCATATTGCATTACATGATCGTAAGATGGCTAGCATGATGTTTTCATGGCTTGTCCATTTTTTTGATATCTTTGCTATGCTAGGTCATTGCATTCATATAGAGTCATACTAATTCCACACTTGTGCTTCAAAGTAGCACCATGTTTTTCATATAGAGAGTCTCCTGTGTTGTCACTTTCATATACTAGTGGGAATTTTTCATTCTAGAGTTAGATGCATACCCACTTAGTTTTCATATTGAGCTTTCATACACTTATAGCTCTTAGTGCATCTGTTGCATGGCAATCCCTACTCCTCGCATTGATATATATTGATGGGCATCTCCGTAGCCCATTGATACGCTGAGTTGATGCGAGACTTTCTTCTCCACTTTTACCCCTTTGAAACCTACCACCATATTCTATTCCACCCATAGTGCTATATCCATGGCTTGCGCTCATGTATTGCGTGAGAGTTGAAAATGTTGAAGCGCGTTAAAAAGTATGAACCAATTGCTTGGCTGACACTTGGGTAGTACATGATTTATACTTTGTGTTAAGAAGATAGAGCATGACAAGGCTATATGATTTTGTAGGGATAGAGTTCTTTAGCCTTGATATTTTGAAAGACATGATTGTTTGTTGGGATGCCTTAGTATTAATGTCTTTATGTCAAAACTAGACTATTGCTTTGAATCACTTGTGTCTTAATATTCATGCCATGATTAGATATATGATCAACATTATGCTAGGTACCATTCCACATCAAAAATTATCTTTTTTATCATTTACCTACTCGAGGACGAACAGGAATTAAGCTTGGGGATGCTGATATGTCTCCGTCATATCTATAATTTTTGATTGATTCATGCCAATATTATACAACTTTCACTTATTTTTGGCAACATTTTATATGATTTATTGCACTAACCTATTGATCCAGTGCCCAGTTCCAGTTCCTGTTTGTTGCATGTTTTTTGTTTCGCAGAATATCCATATCAAACGAAGTCCAAATGCGATAAAAATTTACGGAGATTTTTTTTGGAATATTTGTGAATTTTGAGAAGTGCAATCAACGCAAATGGAGGCCAACAGCCCCCACTAGACACCAGGGCGTGGCCAGGGGGCCCAGGCGCGCCCTGGTGGGTTGTGCTCACCTCGTAAGTCAGTTGGATCTCTCCTTTGGGCGCAAGGAAGCTAATTTTTGGATAAAAATCCCCTCAAAATTTCAGCCCGGTCGGAGTTACGGATCTTCGGGAATATAAGAAACGGTTTTCGGCCAGAAAACAGGAGCGCGAAATAGAAGAGAACAGAGAGGGAGATCCAATCTAGGAGGGGCTCCTGCCCCTCCGTCACCATGGAGGCCATGGACCAGAGGGGGAACTCTCCTCCCATCTAGGGGGGAGGCCAAGGGAGAATAAGAAGGAGGGGGCTCTCTCCCCCTCTCTCCTGGTGGCGCCGGAACGCCGCCGGGGCAATCATCGTGACGGCGATCTACACCAACAACTTCGGCGCCGTCAACACCAACTCTCTCCCCCTCTATGCATCGGTGTAACACCTCTCTTCCCCGCTGTAATCTGTACTTAAACATGGTGCTCAACTCCATATATTATTTCCCAATGATATTTGGCTATCCTATGATGTTTGAGTAGATCTCTTTTGTCCTATGGGTTAATTGTGGTATGATGTTATGGATGTGAGTTGTATGTTGATATGGTGCTGTCCTATGGTGCCCTCCGTGTCGCGCAAACGTGAGGGATTCCCGCTGTAGGGTGTTGCAATATGTTCATGATTTGCCTATGGTGGGTTGCTTGAGTGACAGAAACATAAACCCAAGTAGGTGGGTTGTTGCATATGGGAGTAAAGGGGACTTGATACTTAATGCTATGGTTGGGTTTTACCTTAATGAACTTTGGTAATTGCGGATGCTTGCTAGAGTATCATAAGTGCATATGATCCAAGTACGGAAAGTGTGTTAGCGTATGCCTCTCCCTCATTGCATATGACAAGTATCTATCATATTATATACAATTGCCTAGGGACAATCTTTCTCTTGCCTTACACAAAAAGCTTTCTACTAAGTTATTTACTTTTATTGTTCTTTTATTAAAACAACACCTAACTTTTATTTCCACGTTCTTTATTATCTTGCAAAGTACTTCTAGTTTTATTCCCGCAAAGTAGTTTCATACTTGTTCTAGGTAAAGCAAGCATTAGCGTGCGTAGAGTTGTATCGGTGGTCGATAGAACTTGTGGGAATATTTGTTCTACCTTTAGCTCCTTGTTGGGTTCGACACTCTTACTTATCAAAAAAGGCTACAAACGATCCCCTACACTTGTGGTTTATCAGATAGATACTTGTCGTATGCAATGGGGGAGAGGCATACGCTAACACACTTTCCGTACTTGGATCATATGCACTTATGATTGGAACTCTAGCAAGCATCCGCAACTACGAAAGATCATTAATGTAAAACCCAACCATAGCATTAAGTGTCAAGTCCTCTTTACTCCCATACGCAACAACCCACCTACTCGGGTTTATGCTTCTGTCACTCAAGCAACCCACCATAGGCAAATCATGAACATATTGCAATACCCTACAGCGGGAATCCCTCACGTTTGCGTGACACGGAGGGCACCATGGGACAGCACCATATCAACATACAACTCACATCCATAACATCATACCACAATTAACCCATAGGACAAAAGAGATCTACTCAAACATCATAGGATAGCCAAATATCATTGGGAAATAATATATGGAGTTGAGCACCATGTTTAAGTAGAGATTACAGTGGGGAAAAGAGGTGTTACATCGCTGCATAGAGGGGGAGAGAGTTGGTGTTGACGGCGGCAAAGTTTTTGGTGTAGATCGCCGTCACGATGATTGCACCGGCGGCGTTCCGGGGCCACCGGGAGAGAGGAGGAGAGAGCCCCCCTCCTTCTTCTTCTTCCTTGGCCTCCCCCCTAGATGGGAGGAGAGTTCCCCCTCTGGTCCATGGCCTCCATGGCGGCGGAGGGGCAGGAGCCCCTCCTAGATTGGATCTCCCTCTCTGTTCTCTTCTGTTTCACGTTCCTATTTTCTGGCGAAAACCGTTTCTTATATTCCCGCAGATCCGTAACTCCGATCGGGCTGAAATTTTGAGGGGATTTTTATCCAAAAATTAGCTTCCTGGCAGCCGAAGGAGAGCTCCAACCGACGTACGACGTGGGCACAACCCACCATGCCACGCCTGGGCCTTATTGGCGTGCCCTCATGAATCTTGGGGGTTGTGGGCCTCCGTTTGTGTTGATTCCACTTCTCAAAATTCACAAATATTCCAAGAAAAATCTCCGTAAATTTTATCGTGTTTGGACTTTGTTTGATATGGATATTCTACGAAACAAAAAACATGCAATAAACAAGAACTGGCACTGGGCACTGGATCAATAGGTTAGTCCAATAAATCATATAAAATGTTGCCAAAAATATGTGAAAGTTGTATAATATTGGCATGAAACAATCAAAAATTATAGATACGACGGAGACGTATCAGGGAACTTATAGGTCGTGGTAAATAAATCGTCCAATTTGAGAGAAGTTTTCATCTAAGCTTCTTGCAAACGGGGGCTTATTAATAGATGCAACACAGAACTGTCACGTTAACATCGCAAATGGTTTATTAATCCAAACTGTTTTTATTTAGTCCGCGTATTAGCGTTGGTTAAAGTCAAGCTTTGTAAACTTTGACCAAATTTATAGACAAAAATTTAATGTTTACAATTAAAAATTAATACCATTAGATTCTTAATTGAATGTACTTTCACATCATATATATTTGTCATGGTAATTATTTATATTTCTTTTTATAAAGTTGGTCAAACTTTATCAAGTTTGGCTTCAGTTAACTCTAATATGTAGACTAAATAAAAACAGAGGGAGTAAGTGTCGTAGCTTCGTAGAAAAACAATACACGCCCCGCGATCCATGCAAGCAGATATGATTTGACAAGACGCATGCTAGCAGGTCACCGTGCAGGCTGACCGGGATGCGTGCGAGTAGGTGTGTGAATTGATGGGAGGCGTGTTCGCTGCGCAGTTTCACAGGGAGACGTGCCGTCATGCGTGTGAATTGACGGTGTGCATGCCAACAGTCCGGCGCGCAGGCGGCTCACCGGGAGGCGAGCCGTCCCTTTAAACCACCGCCCGCCTCCCTGTCAAGTCCCAACTGTCCTTTATTAAGGCGCCCGAGCCGCTGGTTATAACATTCTCGCTACACACAATCCTCTCTCCCCCCTGCATCCTCGCCGCCATTCTCAATCGTCATCAGCGGCCTCCCTGCACCATGGGGGGAGTAACCGTGTCGAGGCCGGCGAAGCACCTGAGCACAGCGTGAAGGTGGGCACAGAGATTGCCGTCGTCGGAGATGACGTATCGTGCGGACAACAACGCGGCCTTGATGTTGTCGCCGCCGTCGTGCTTCCCCAGCTAGAGCCGGTGGTCCACAGCGACTCCAACGACCACTCCAGCGAAGACAACGACTCGGACGGAGAACCAGTTGGTCATCTATACCCAGTTTTGGTAAACACATATAATAGGCTGATTGGTTTGCTACCAACATTTGGCATTGCTGCCAATATTTGGCAAAATCAAAAGTTGTCAACATTTGACAACCTTTTGTGAGATTGATAACGAGAATTGCTATGCAACCAATCTCTAGCCAACATTTGGCAGTTGCTAAAATCAATGTTCAAAAAAGCGGTAAGCGTCAGTGGAGCGGAAGGCCATAGCTTAGAGTAATGGCCGCTTAAGCGTAGCTTAACCGGGATTAAGCTTTTTTTAGAATTGCCCAGAATTTGGCTGTTTTTGGATAATATGCATAAGAAAATAGGAAATATAGCACATAGGTAACTGAAAATATGAAATAACATATAAGGTTGAGGTTCAGTGGTTCACACACCACAACACATAGCCAAATAACACATAAGCATAAGGTTCAGTGGTTCACACAGGAAGCATAAATGCATAATATTGTCTTAGAATGAGCATATATAAGATAAATGGCAGGTGCAGCCAAGCAGTGGCAGCAGCAGCCAAACAGCAGTAGCAGCAGCCAAGCGGTGGCAACAGCAACAGCCAAACTGCAGCCCCAAACTTCATTGTTCATCATCCACATAAGTGCGCCCGGTCACCACTTCATCTTCATCATCCTCGTACTCTATGTCCTCCTGCTCTGAATCTATGTCCTCTACTTCTTCTTCGTCTGACTCAAACTCTTCATCATGAAGATCTCTAACTCTCGCACTTCGACGAAGCTCAAGTTGTTCACTGGTTCCCATAGCATCTCCAATCTCACTCCAATGTATGCCATCTGGTCCCTCATCTTCATGTGGAAACACCATGAAAGCATGATCATCACCTCCCTCAATCAGGAAGCCTTGTGCTTCGGATGCATCAGTACTTAGGAGAACATCAATGTTCTTCCTCTGCTTGATCTTTTTCTTCTTGGATAACAATCTTGGTATGTATCTACAAGTGCACAAGGTGATTGAGATGATCTGTTGTCAGTCGATTTCTCCTCTTGGTATGTATCTGCAAGTGCCAATGCTACTTGTCAGGAACTAGTTAATAGGAACTTGACAAAGCATTGAAACAAATTCATTTTTGGAGACTAACCGACTCAAAACAACTCCAATTTCTCTCACAGCCGGAAGAACTTGAGGTCAAAGAAAGGATCTTCATAGCCATGTCCTTCAGCCCTGGTATCTCACCTCCATACATTCTCCACCAAGCCACTAGGAAGAGGAATTTTTTCATAGTCAGGAACTAAATAATAATATAGGAACCTGAGTACTAGACAAAATATGCAACTAAGTGAATGTTTTGCAAGTAATGACTAACCAGGATTGTAGTCAAAGTTTTGGCAAGTCCTAGCAAGCTTCTTTGCAAAGGATCCATCTCTACTTTGGAACTTGCCAATTTCATAGTTCACAACTTGGTCTTGCATGTTTTCATCACCATGATAGAATGTCTCCCCACAAGAATAAAAGGTTGTATTGATGTCAACATAATCAAATATGTTTTCATCTGCATAGCTATAGTGTGGATTCAGCAAATATGCATTCAACTGCAGTGGGGCATCAAGCCTATCTTTCATCTTATTTTCAACTATAGCTAAAAGATCTTTGTAGCGCGCCTCGACATTAGCAAAGGCCTCTTTGATTTCTTTCTTTGCCTTCACAATCTCTCCATACACCCAGCCCATTGAGGGCCATGCATCATCATCAACCAACCAGAGGACCTTTACCAACGGCTCGAACACCTTGATGCAGAGATTCACACCCTTCCAGAAGGGCTTGTTGAGAATTATGGCTGTATCATCCTTGCCTTTCTTTGAGTGCACATCCTTGATCCTGTCCCACTTAGAGGATACCACCATCTTTCTTAGTGAATCAGCCTTGTCTGCAAGGCTTTGCAAAGAGGGGAATTGGGAAGCAAATCTGGTTACTCCCGACCTTATGATTTCTCTCTTCTTGGTGAAGGATCTCATGCACTCTAAGGTGCGATGGTGCCTGTACACAAATATTGTGAAAGCCTTCGCTTGATCAATTATCTTCTTGAACTTAGCTAAGTTGCCAATCCCTTGGAGCATCAAATTGGCAGTGTGAGTTGCACACGAGGTCCAAAATATCTTCGGCCTCTTCACTTTCAAGAGATCCTTAGCTCCCATGTTGTTCGAAGCATTGTCAGTCACAACTTGCACCACATGTTCAGCACCTAATTCTTCAATTGTCTTATCAACTAGATTGAAGATCATCTCACTTGTATGCGGTGTGTCCTATGTTTCCTTTGACTTGATGAAGCTAACACCTTCCGAGCAATATGTGACCAGATTCATAATGCTTCTCCTCTTCATGTCAGTCCAAGCATCAGTCATGAGAGAGCAACCATGCTTGCCCTTCTCAACCTCTCGGTCCTTAAGTTCACTCTTGGTTCTTGCATACTCAGACTCTAGCAAAGTCTCCCGGAGATCATATTGACTAGGTGGATCTAGATCTTGGCCAAATTGACCAATGGCCTGAACGATCTGCCTAAACTCATCATTGTCAATTGCATTGAATGGGATTGCTGCATTTCATATGAGAGAGACACATCTTAGCATAGGAGGGCAGCAAACAATCTACAATTTAAGGGCAGCAAGCTCTTACCATGGGTATACACCCATCTTGCAATGTACTCATGTGCTCGAAATGATCTCTCCTCCCATGCTACCTTGTTAATCTTCATTTGCTTGAGTCTTGCTTCTCCCGATAACTTGGGGTCAATGGTACGTGTCCACTTAACTATAGGACCTAGCACATGAGGTTGTGAGCTACCAATACAAGTGAGTTCATCATCATCTCGAGCTTGACCTTGAGGAGTGGATGATGCATCAATAACAATGGCATCTCTCACAGCCTTCTCGTGCTCATACTTCTTTTGCTTCTTTTCTGCCTTTTCTTCAAAAGCTTTTAAGCAACTTCTTTAGCTTCTTGTGGGCACCGCAAGTAGATCCTCACCGCATTTGAGTTTGTCGCAATGTGTTGCTTCAGCCGGTAAATACCTCCCGTGAAAATCTGACTGCAGAAATTACACCTCACTCTCTGAAGGTTGTTAGGATCAACCAGCTGACCATAGGCCCAACCCATATCATCGGAATTCCTCTTGAGAATCTTTGCTCTCTCTTCTGTTGATGTTGTTGCTGCACTAGCATCATCTCCTCCTCCTCCTGACTCCATTCTAGAACAGAACTAGAGCACTAAACTGCTACTAAAATTAACCAAGGAGGCAAGGGCCAATTTAATGGAAGAGGAACTGGACAAGTGAACAACTCAACATCAAAGCAATGGCAAAATGGTGCTGGAGTGTTGCATGCCTACCAATGGAAGAGGAAGAACTGCAACAGAGAGTACAGATGAGAGGAGGATCTATGGATAATGGTTCTATGAATGATGGACCAGAGGAGGAGGAGAGGAGAGGAGGAGGATGAGAGGAGAGAACATGAGGAGAGGAGGAGAGGAGGGGGACGAGATCCTCGCCTGAACTTGTTGGGGTGGACGTCCAAGAGGATGAGGAGGAGCTCAGATTCAACCCAGGGATGAGGAGGAAGAATGCATGGAGGTCTCCTCAAATGCCTGAGTAACCCTAGCCGTCAGTGGAGCTCTCCTCTCCCCCTCCCCTTCTAACTGAGTAAACCCTAGCCTAACAAGCCAGTATTGGGCCAGGCCAGTATTGGGCCGGGCAAGTAAACACTTATCCCTTCAGCCTGTGGCCCATCCCTCGCTTTTTGAATGCTTAAGCGCGCTCAGCCATCGCTTAGCCGGCGCTCAGCGCTTAATCGGTCGCTAAATTTCGCTTTTTTCCGCTTAACGCTAAAATCTTCGCTAAGGGCAGAAGCGAAGCGTTTAGCCGGCGCTCAGCGGTTAAGCGCGATTAAGCGTCGATTAAAAACACTTTCTTGAACATTGGCTAAAATATGGCATGCCAACTTTTCGCATCAAACCAATTAGCTTCGATTTAGGGTTCACGTTGTCGCATGATATATTATGTTTCATAAACTCTACCTTGCGAATTCGCATTATAAAATATACGCACGTCACATTTTTTACTATGTATAGGTGCTATCTGACGATGTGGACAGCGAGGATGAAGACGTCCAGGAGAGGTTCAAGAGGCAAATGCTCAGAGAGCTTATGGCTGGAAAGCATAACAAGCATGTGAGGAAGAATGGGGGCTATGGATGCCCGTTCCGCAACCATAAGATTAACAACACGTATTCTAGTGTTCTGGCGCATGCAAGAGGACGAGCCGTTGGCTCCTTCAAGCAGAAGTATTCTCGCAGGATAGCGCACGCCGCGTACGCCCAGTTCCTGGAGAATCATAACGATCAAGCATGAAGATGAGATGTTGGATTGAATCTATCTAGTTTGTGTGTATTATATTTATGCTTGTGTATTATATTTTTTCCGAGATTAAAATTGTGCGACGACTTTCATTGTGCCGCGTCATTTGTGTTCTCGTTGGCCAGAACACATCACCATGGATCGCATGTCTGAACCGCAGGATGTACATAGATCTAACGGTTGTCCGTATCTCCATCACACTGGAGTGCTAGTTTACTTGAGAGTAATATTTATATAGGATTTACCACACATGGTTGGATCTAATAAACCGTTTCCTCCGAAGAACATTATTCTAGGACAGAAAACCCTCAGCACCACTTCAAAAAAAAACTCAGCAGCCACATGTCACAAAACCCTCGCCCGCTCCCCTCCCCCTCCCCCTCCCAGTAGCACCTACACTAACACTACTCCGGGACTCTCCATGCATGTCACCGCCTATCCCCACGGCAACCACTTAGCTCGACGCATGTCGCCACCGCCGACTGCCGCCAAACGCCATCGCATTTCACCACTGCCGCTTGCCGCGGCCTATCGGCACTGACTTTCTCGACACTGCTCGATGTCGACCCAGCTCGCCCAATTGGGGAATCTTCGGTACTATTTTTTCCCCATGAAGAACCAGGTAACTAATATACTGAGATATTTCCGCTCATCTCTTATCCTAGTCCGTCAGCCCCTTTTAATCACCCGCCCGAAATCGCCGTGGATTCATGTTTCTTCTAGCTGATTCGAGGGTTTTCATCCATAGAGTGTACAGTGCAAGGACACATCAGGGCTATGCGGCCTCGGCCAAAAAACCGAGGAGTTTCATCTCACCGTACCAGACGACTTCACGAAGCGCACGGTATGTTCAATCTCACACTACCTAGGTTGACATGCATGGCCTATACTTTTTCCGAACCTATACTATATATTGCTACATTTGGATAAAAGGTGCCACATGCAGCATTTACGTCAAATGTTATTTCTTCTTCTTATTATTCTTTTCCTTCTATATTAGGAAAATTAATGTTGTATTGTTCTTTCGTTTACTCTCATATATATTTGCATGACATCATGGTTACATTATCTGTTTACTTGTAATTTTTTGTCCTTTCATATCAACTCATGTGCTCTTCTTTTAACTACTACTCCCATACTATCATGTTACCCTGTTCTTTAACAATCTTATCAATTCCTGCAGTACATCCCTTGCTTCGCAACGACAACTGTACAGCTAAATCTTGGCCTTTAGATAACTGAAGACTCCAGGGATGTCATATTGAGCACAAACCATGGATTTACAATCGTTGTTTTTGTAAACTTGATGCAGATTGCCACTCCTATTTTGAATAAGGCCTTTGGGCAGAAATTTCTAAGTTTTACGTACTGAAAGCTCGCACTAAAATTACGCTGCACCTAAAAGAGCCTGACCATACGATAAATGCTAACTTCCCTGACGACATCATCCGTCCATACTTTGTTGGAAGTAAGTGTTCTTTCTAGTATCTGCATGTTGACTTGCGTAGCAATATCAAAGTAACTGTGTAGTATTTCAGCAACCAATTGGTATTTCATTTTCTTAATCTGCTAAAACGGTTCCTACCTAGTAACTTGTAATTACCAATGCACTATTCTTCTGCCCTGATCTAGCTACATAATCACTATCCTCCCACTGCTCTACTCTTGAGAGAAAGAGTCGTCGCCGGCCATTCTCCAGAGGTGGAGGACGAGGTTGCCAACAAGCGGAGGCGGGCTGAGCCAGAAACACAAGCACATCTGATAGGCCTAGACTTCATCAGCAGCCTCCGTGACGATATGTTAAGAGTCATCATCTTCCTCCTCCCTATCAAAGATGGCGTGCGCACAACCGTCCTCTCCCGGGGGTGGCGCCCCCTATGACGCTGCGCCCCTCTCGGACTCATCAGCGAGCACATGCTCTGCACTGGCTATTGCAAATGCTTGGGTGCATTGTCCCAGATCCTCAGCACGCACTGTGGCCCAATCAAAGGCCTTACTATGGGCAAGTTCCGTTCCAATGGCAAGGACCGATCCAAGCTTGACGAGTGGTTCTTATCGACCGCCCTAGATCATCTCGAGGAGCTCACTTTTAATGATGGAAATATGCACCCGCTGCCACCCTCCACGCTACGCCTCGCGCCAACGTTGCGCATTGCCAGTTTCATGAACTGTCATTTCCCCCAGATTAATGCCAATCCCGCTCTTTTGCTACCTCGACTGAAGCACCTTGAGCTCGTCGCCGTCTGCATCCCCAAAGATGACATGGAGCGCCTGCTCCATGGCTGTACCGCGCTCGAGTACCTTCATTTTCAGGTCATCAATGGGTGGAGTAGCCTCCACATCACCTCCATGAGTCTCCGGACAATTTGTGCGTATTGTTGGTGCTGCAACAGGAGATCGCACAAGGTGAATCACCAGATGGTCATTGAGGACATGCCTTTACTTGAGAGATTACTTGTTGTTGATCAATAAGGTCCAACAAGAATTAGGGTCATTCATGCGCCGAAATTGACAGTGTTTGGCTACTCGCCCGTCAACTTATCTGAACTTGTTTTTGGATCCATAACCGTCCAGGTACAATAGTCGCCCTCTTCTCATTCTTTAATTAACATTTTTTTTCTCTATTCAAGATGTATGTTTGTCTGTCATCCAGAAAATTATATCGACAAGCTCGACCCTGTATCTGCGCACATTGAAGTTCTTTGCAGTAGAATCTATCGGCCCCGACCTGGACCAAGTTGTCAGATTTTTGAGATGCTTTCCGTGCCTGGAGAAGCTACATATCGAGGTGACGCTCTTTCATGTTAAATTTTAACCACAAGGGAGTTCAATTTTTGAAACCCTGTAAATCATAAGAGGTCCCTTGTGTGTCCAAGCACTAATACATTCTCTTCTTTTGTAGATACGGTTAGGCCCGAGAGTGGATAATGTGATAAAATATAACAATCCCATCGAATGCCTTGATCTCCATCTCTCAGAAATTACTTTGAACTCCTACGGAGGGACCTTACCGGAGATTATATTCGCCAGCTTCTTTGTTGTGAGAGCAAGTGTGCTAAAGATAATGAGATTTTCCCTACATTTATTGCATAAAAAAGAATGGTTTGCTGATCAACTCCGGCGACTAGGACAAAATGGAAAAAGGATTTGCAGAAGCTCAATTTCGTTTTGTAACTTCGGTTGACAGACTATTCGGAAGTCCTTATGTCAAGCCCATAAATGACATGTCAGTGGCGGATCCCTTTGCAGAAATATTGAAGTCGCCAAACTAGTAGTAATATCAGTATGAACCTATCATATATGTTCATGTTCAGTTGATCAGCGCGGGCGTCTAGAGCTGCATGACAAAGTTTATGCATAAGCTGAATTTCATTTCTATTATCGGTTTGAACCTTGTAATCTTTTAATTTGAGCCTTGTAATGCTGGAATTTGCACCTTTGTGCTATTTCTGTCATTTGTGATACAACCATGCAAATGGCATCTTATGAGGGAGACTCGTATTTTGGTAGTACTATCTTTTCCTTAGTATGCTATGGACGATTAAGATCTCGACATTAATATGCAATTGACGATTAATATCCGGACCTTAAGAAGTAGAACCACGACCGAGGGTATCTTGCGCGGCTCCAAAGGCGCTCCCAGCGGCTGCCAACGACGAGCGCCAGTTCACCATGCATGCCGTAGTGGACACGCACAGAAGGTTCGCGGGGCTCTCGGTGGTGTACACCAAACATCCGATCTGGGTGGAGAACTCCAACGTTATGGACCTGTTACTTGACGAGGACAAGTACAAAGTGGTCTGGTTCGACCTCGCGTCCCACCGCGTGCTCTGCTCTTGCGTCCCTCCGTGTGCTCTGCTCTCGCGCGTGCTCTGCTAGCGGTTGGGGCCGGCCCACGATCACGCTCGGTGCTCCATATGCATGCGGTTGCGCCACGCGCGTTGCCCCATGCAGTTACGTGCTCCACGATTGAATCATGCGCTGTAAAAACTGCCATCCGGACATGCCGGTTTTCCAGGACTTCCAGCCCCCATTTATACCTACGGCCATTAACCATAGTCTCTTCACGCTTTCGATCGCGCCCCACAACACAATAAGCACACTCTCGACGACGCATACAGAGAGGATGTCCAGTGGCGCTCCAATGGAGTTCGGCGTGCATCATGTGGAGACCCACATGAGGAAGACGGACCTCACGGTGGTGTACACCAACAACCCGGGCATGGTGGAGGACTCCATTGGCACTATGGAGCGGTTGCTTGATGCGGATGACAAGTACAAAGTGGTCAGCTTCGACCTCACTTACACCGGCGGTCGTGTCGGGCATGATTAGAAGGTTGTTGTCGCCCAGTTGTGCATGCGCCATCACGTCCTCCTCTACCACTACTGCCTGGCCACAGTGCCTTGCGAGCGTTTCACTAGGTTTGTCAACATCCCCGACTAAAGGTTCGCTACGGTGGACACCACCAACGATCCAAAGGTGCTCAAGTCTTCGGGCTTGGCCTGCCAGAAGCTTGTCGACATCCGCGGCCACTACAAGGTATGGGGCAGCAAGAAGAACATGGACTCCCATGTTGACCAGGCCGAGGCCATCATCGACCCCTACTACAGACACATGAAGGCTGAGTGCGACAAGAACAAGCATGTCTGGCATAGGGCCTGGGTGAAGAAACTGGATGAATATCACCTCCAGACCGCGACCAAGGAAGTGTAAACATGCTACGAGATGTTCAGGTGGATCGTTGACAAGAGGAAGTGCCTCCTACCTGAAGACAATGAGGGACCGAGACACAAGCAGAGTGGTGGCGGCAAGCATCACAGGAAGTAGATGATTTGATGATCGTTTCTCATACTCCCTCTATGCCAAAATATTTGTAGTTTTAGAGGGATAAGTTTATTATGCATGTAATAGTTTATAGAGGTGTGCGCAAATGCTATGTGTGTATTTGGATGTTTAATTTGGTTATGCAATCATGTTCTTATAAACAGAGCATAGATGTTTGTGGGCAGATTGAGCAAATCACATCGCATACGGAATAAACAACCAAATCCGTCGATGATGATTTCATCAGTCCCTGACAGTTCTTTATCCGGAACCGTTTCCCCACAACACATCCGAGTGGCATGTGTATGCTGTACATCACACACATCTTGATCTGAGCAACCATTTGTGTTTTTTTTTCTTATCGCACACAGTTCATCCCAGTGGCCTTTATGTTGTCTATCACACACATCTTGATCTATGTAATTGTTTATGTTATTTTATCTCATCACAAACAGTTCATCCGAGTGAGCTGTATGCCATCTATCGCACACATAATCATCTGGACAATCGTTTGTGTCCTGCTCGATCAGAGCAAACAGTTTATCAGGGTGAACTGTATGTCGTACATCGTGCACACTTGTATTTTTCTAACCATTTGCGTTATAGTGTCCAATCCCAAACAATTTATCTGGGCCAACTGTTTGCCACACATCGCACACGCAACTACTTTTTAGATCGTATTTGATGGATCCGCCACCGCACACAGTTCACGTCATTAGCGACGAAGCTATAACTATACCGTTTGCGATTTGGTCATCGCACACAGTTTCGTCAAAGGGTCTCTGATTGATGTGTCGTCTTTGGACCATTCTGCAATAGTGTCCCATCTCTATCTTTGTTGTGATGAATTGAGTCCCGCTCTTTGAAGTTCTTTATGTTGGATTGAATATTATGAATCTGGAATTGTTTGATGCATACCAAATAATTAACTTGAGGATACTCGTGGTGACATTGGGGGTATCTAGGTGACATTAGAGTTGATTGATGCATATCATATGGTGCTATCGTATTATGATCTCTAGGGATATTTGCGACACTTAGGGGTGACTTAGATTGATTGGAAAGATAACTATGAGGTTGTTTTGCTACCTACAATAATTTCATCTTATGTCCTCCGGTATAAATAGGAACTTTTGAGTGATTCTTTATTGCACATTGATGGATTGTCTTATGATTCAATTATGTTCGTGATGTTGAGAGATTGCACTAGTGAAAGTGAACCCTAGGCCTTGTTTTCAAACATTGCAACACCGTTTGTGCTCACTTTTATCACATGCTACCTTGTTGTTTTTATTATTTTAGATTACAGAAACCTATATCTACTACCATACTACACTTGTGTCACCATCTCTTCACCGAACTAGTTCACCTATATAATTTACCATTGTATTGGGTGTGTTGGGGACACAAGAGATTGCTTGTATTTGATTGGAGTGTTGTTTGAGAGAGACCATCTTCATCTTACACCTCCCACTGATTGATAAACCTTAGGTCATCCACTTGAGGGAAATTTGCTTCTGTCCTACAAAACTCTGCGCTTGGACGCCCAACAAAGTCTACAAAAATAAAGTTGCGTAGTAGACATCAGTCGCCGAATTGGCCCTCAAGGCCCTCATTCTTCTGAAGAAAATGGCACAGACAAGACATGATTAGCAACATAGCCTGGGCGCGATTCCACAACTGACGTCACATCCAACCTTGGGGGTTACTATCGGTACCATAGCCACCACGAGAAGGGTTATACAAAAATCCATCACCTATCAATTAGCCTCTGCTAAACCTCCAATGCCATCAAGCGTGACGCTGAGCTGCCCAAGGATGTCATGTGCACCAGCGACCCGCCTCAACCAACCACATAGGAGTAGCAGGACCAGAAGAGTGGGCGACGGTGGTATCACCGGCTCCTCCGACCTTCCTGAGCGGATTGAGACCCCCAGCTTCGAGGCCTCTCCGGGCTCATCCGACCGGGGGGGGCACTAGAGCGCCAGCCGGAGACTTCTCGCAACCACATGATTGCCAGGCTCTGAAAAGGGCCTGGTAGAAGCCTCCGTGATTGCGACTTCTGCGGCAGACAAGTCAAGTTATAAGGAGGCCGGCTGGCATTCCACGAACCGCGAAAGAGCACTGCGGCAACTAAAAACCTTAACCACACTAAATGAGGTGCTCTCCTTAGAGACCTCTTGGGTGTTGTCCGGTGCCTCCGCCGCGACCCCTGCGGGGCGCTCAGTGGGAGAGGGCAGGCCTTTGTAGGCAGCGTTCACCCTACAGGAAAAACTAGACGTTGGTAAAAAGCCATAGCTCGACAAATTATTAATACATTGAAGACATGCTGGATCGGCTCGACAAGCTTCCGCCTCCTGGGAAGCGGCACCGCCACCAGAATGACAAGCGTTGGCGAGAGCTCCGGAAGTTCTTGGGCTATCGGAACTTGGGCGCTCTCGGTGCTTGACTGCAGGAGCCCCTTACGGAGCCTGCTAGGTTTGTTGCGTCCTCATGGGGGCTCATCTCATCAATACTACCACTGCCCCCAGTGATGGTCTCATTCTCTTCCTCTTCATGAGGAGAAGAAGCATCATCATCTTTTGAGGCAGCTTTGAGAGCCACTATGTCCGCCTCTTCATCCCCAGTAGAGGTCGTGGAGGCTTTTCCCTTCTTCTGAGGGGGACGAAGCTCCAACGTAACCTGCAGTAGCTCCTGTATAGCCAAGCTCAAGTCCTGGCCTAGAAGCGAGGGATGTGTCCAGAGGGCGGTGAAGCCCGCGATCTCCTGTAGGCCAGGAATTCAGAGGATAAGTAATACATAGGCCTTTCCACCCCGAGCGAGGCTGAGTGAAAGTGGTCATCTCTCCAGGAGGGGCGTTACGATGGAAGGCCTCCACCACGACTTCTAAAGAGATCTTGTCAGCCCCCCTGCCCTGTCAAAAGGGTGAGTCAACGACGGACCTCTTCCTCTCTGAGATGTCCCAACAACACCCGAGAAGGATCACTCGGGCCTCGATAGTTGCTCATCAGCTCCTCCCGGGCCTGCAAAGGGAGCATGCGTCGTTCCACCCAAGTCTACATGATGTGGATTCCCTTCAGGCATCTCTCCTTCAGTTGGGTGGCAGCGGCCACTAGAGGCTTGGTGTTGCTAGAGAGGTCGTCTAGAGACTTTAAGTGTAGGTGCTGTGGGGTGCCTCTATAAAACACTGGCAGACTGTCATCAAGCCCCAACACGTAGAACCAGTTATTGTGCCAATACCCTATGGACTTGGGAAGCTGCACAGGAAAGAATTGGCCAAAGGGCCGTAGTTGGATGCTCACCACCCACTAGCCCGAGGTCACAAACAACGTTGTCGCTCATCTGCGGCCTGGGACAGAAGAGGTGGCAGAACAAGTCCAGGTGGGGGCGGTCCCCCGATAGCACTCACAGAACGTGATAAAATCCACGAGAAGAATGCGAGTAGGTCTAAGAACGTGATAAAATCCACACGTAAGGCTGCAAGGGGAAGCCGAGCCCACAGTTGTAGAAGTTGAAATGAAGCACGCGCTCTCTGGGAGCAACGTCGGGGGACTTTATCTAGAGAAAGGAATCTGATAGGCAAAGGTAGGAGGAAACAACACCTTGTACCTCATCCTATGGACCTCTTCATTTGAGGCAATGGAGGATGGCGATCTACTGACGGCTACGACGTCCGCCTGCTGCGGTTCATTGACAGTGGCTGATTCTCTTTTCCTTTTCCGCTCGGCGTCTTTAGTTGCTTGGGCGCCCCTGCGACGGCCTCGGGAGTAGAACCTCTTCCGCGCGATCCTATCTCGCTCGGGGGAGGAATCCAAAGGCCCAAAAATCACGAATGTCACAATAATGGAGGTGGGAGGCAAGCAGCTTGGCTGGAGTACGAGGAGGAAGACGAGGGCAGAGTAGAAAGCCTCTCCTTCTCTTTGCCTCTCTTATGACCAACCACGGTAAGCACGGAGAATCAAGGCATCACGACGTGCCGTGTTTCCCACCTTCTGCTGTAGTTGCCACACCCCACAGCGTGGGCGTGGGAATCCAGGCGAACTCGCCATAATGAAGAAAAGACCCGACGGGCTCCTATTCTGTACTGACGGGACAACTGGTAGGCACGACCCTTCGGAAAACACAGAGGCATGTGGGACCTCCTCCAAAGCTCCAGAAGTGCGTTTCACAAAACAAGACACAACAAATAAAGAGCTCGTGAAGACCTGTAATCCCACAACTATGGTAGTGCCCCGAATATGGCTAAGAATCAGAGCACCACATGGGTGATACGCCTTGGGAGGCTAGGAAAAAACATAACGAAGGACCCCCAGACGTGCTCTCGGTGGAAGGAAATTCAGGAGAAGCAAGAAGAAGGACAAGAGCCCGTCCAGGGTCTTGAAGATCTCTTTTGCGACCTCCGCCACACTCGGGGGAAAATGATGGTGTCCTACACCGATGGTAGCCTCACTCAAGGGAGCCTGGCCACGGGTCCAACCTTGGCCCACGAGGCCCAAGACGAAGGACAAATGCTAGGAGGGCACCGTGTACCTTCTTGCCCTCCCAGACAAGGGCTGTCGCGGAGGAGATTGCATCTACCTCCCTGTAACCTTAGACCTCCATCATCTATATAACGGGAGGCAGCAAACCTCCTTGGGGATCTAGTCTAAGCTAGTAACTCTCAGTAGCAATCTCATACACCATTGCTACCCAAGCACGAGCTATCCCTCCACCATGAATAACCAAAACAAGCATGATGTAGGGTATTACTCTTCGAATACGGAACCTATGAAAAACTGTAGGATCGCAAGTATGTCTAGAGGGGGGTGATTAGACTACTTGACTAACTAAAAATTCTAACTTTTCCCAATTTTAGTTGTGGGCAGATTTTAGCAATGATAGCAAGTCAAGCACACCCTACACATGCATGTCTAAGAGTATATCAGCGGAAAGTAAAGACAATCACATGTAATAGAGGTAAGGGTTAGAAGATGAAACACAATTGTAGACACGAAGATTTTTCCCGTGGTTCCGATAGGTGGCGCTATCGTACATCCACGTTTATGGAGTCTTCAACCCACGGAGGGTAACGGTCGCGAGAGTCCACGGAGGGCTCCACCCATAAGGGTCCATGAACTAGCAACCTTGACTATTCCATAACGGCTTCCGTCCACGAAGGACTAGCCTCACTATGGGTAGATCTTCACGAAGTAGGCGATCTCCTTGCCCGTACAAACTTCTTGGTTCAACTCCACAACACGAAGTAGGAGGCTCCCAAGCAACACCTAACCAATCTAGGAGGCACCACCCTCCAAAAGGTAATAGGCTTGATAATGATGATGAACTCCTTGCTCTTGTGCTTCAAGATGATAGACTCCTCAACACTCAATCACTCTCTCACAGATTTGGCTTGGTGGAAGGGATTGATTGGGTGGAAAGAAACTTGGGGAGGCTAGAAATCAAGATCCATATGGTTGGAGTGGATGATCTTTATCTCAACACAAGGGTAGGTGGCTCTCTCTCAGAAAACTGGATAGGGCAAGTGTGGAATAGTTCTGAGTACTTCTCTTGCGAGTGGGATGTGGTGGATGGGTATATATAGGCATCTCCAAAAATCCAACCATTACACCATTATTGAGCAACTCGGTGAAACCGAAGTAAAAACTCGATGGCACCGAAGTGTTCAAAATGTGGCAACTTTAGGAATCTTGGTGAGACCGATATATGATTCTCGGTGGTACCGATATGAGTGGCCGAGGGCAGTTTCCAAACTCGGTGAGACCGATTCACGAAATTCCAATTCTTGTGAAACAGCTAACAGAAAGTTGGTCACTGGAACTCGGTGGCACCGATGCAAAACTTGGTAGTACCGAGAAGGGTTTGTGGCTAGGGTTTCGGTCTAGGGTTTAAACTCGGTGTAGCCGATATGGAAGTTGGTAGCACCGATTTTGAGTGGAAGGGTTTTTATACAGAATCTTTGTGGGAAAGCTTGTGGGTGTTTTTGGTGACTAGCACTTGTGCACGTGGAGCAATTTGTTCACCAACAATACCTTACCCCCTTTTAATAGTATTGGCTTTCCTATGGACTCAAAGTGATTTCTCACAAAGTAAAATGTAGAGTCTTCTATCTTGAAGCTTTGCCAATCCATTCCTTGCATCTTGGGGTGTCTCCTCACAATCCTTTGCCAAGCCATCATTGAACTTTTTCCTGAGATATACTTAGTGGAAAACATTAGTCCAATGAAGTATATGTTGTTATTAATTACCAAAACCACCTAGGGAGAAGTTGTGCTTTCAAAAACCCTCGTGTGATCTCTGATCTAAGGCTTCCAACTGCACTTGGACACCTACCGAGGGGGATCTAACGGTATTTCACTTCGTCAATGGCCCACACGACCCGGAGGTTAAGAAACTAATTTTGCAAGAAGTACATGACTCACCATATTCTATCCACCCAGGAAACACTAAGATGTACATGGACCTAAAGTAAGTATTTTGTAGGAGTTATACGAATAAATATATCGCTATGTGTGATGTTGCAACAGAGTGAAAGAAGAACATCGAAAGCCAGTAGGATTGCTACAACCACTACCACTGGCAGATTCAAAATGGGATAGGATCGGAATGGATTTCCTTACCCGACTACCCAGGACTAGAGCGGGATATATGGTTATTTGTGTATCACTTGACCAAGGTTGTACACTTTATTCCGGTCAAGACCACCAACATCAGCAACAAGCCGACAAAGATTTACATGACTAGCATTGTGAGTTCACACGGGGTCCCCCGAGAGATTATTTCAAAAAGAGGTACCCATTTTATATCAAAGTTTTGGCAGCAACTGCACGAGTCATTGGGAACCAAACTAGAATTCAATACCGCGTTGTATGCCCAGATTGATGGACAGACCGAGAGGGTGAGCCAAGTAACGAAAGACATGTTGAGAGCTTGTGCATGTCCAATATTATGGATCAAGTTTGAACGAGAAACTTCCATACATAGAGTTTTCTTACAACAATAGCAATCATGACAGTATCAAGATAGCACCATTCAAAGCACTACACTGTAGGAAGTGCGGAAGCCCGCTGCTATGGAATGTAGTGCGATAAAGGCACTGTTTATACCCGACCTTATTCAGAAGGAAAAAGAGAAGGCCAGATTGATCCGCGGCCATCTCAAGGTAGCCTAGTTAAAACAAAAGAGTTATGATGAGCCCAAAAAAAAGGAATCCCCCAATGAAGCTGGAGATAGGGCATATCAAAAAAGTCTCGTCTAAGTTTACCTGCCTACTCAACACTTGAGTTTAGTAGCAGGACGGCTAGACTTGGTCTCGTAGGTAAAGTACACAAACCTCTTGAGAATGTAAAAATTATCATGATTAGTCACATCCTTGGTTATGGACAACTTTGAGAAATTTTGCCTAAAACTATCACTCAGATATCATCTTCTCTTAACGAAAACTTGATGGGTTGAACATGGGAATAGACCTCCAAATGATGATGCTAGTGGTGGATTCAATTGGTTGATCAAGCGGGTTTGTCTCTAGGTTTATTGTGGATTCAGCAAGTCCAAGTACATTAGAGTAGAACCACTTAATACAAAGGTAAGATAAAACTATGATAATTTTCTGCAATGAAACCTAAACCTCCACTACAAAGTCTTCTCTATTTAGTGACGCGCATCGATTGCCCCTTCCAACGAACAGAGTTCAGCTGCCAACATGCATGGGGTTGACGGAGTGCGAGACTTTACTGAAAATGTTACCAAAATGTTCCTCGGGTTTATTATTTCTGCTTATAGTAAACTAAGAGCATCTGCAGCGCGGCGCCCCAAACCCGCCTCAAACACGCAGGCGGACGACCCCGTCGGTGACCTGTAAGAAAAAGTGACCCAAGCGGACGACCCAAACGGGCCTCAAACGCCCAGGCTGACCGACACCCCTCATATCCAGCCCAAATATGGGGCAGATATGGGGATGCCCAGGCACATCCGGGCGCATCCGCCACGTCGGACCTGATAGGTCTACCCCGCCAAAAATTGCACCAAATCCACCGCCTCGACCTACTAGATCCATTTTCTCTCTCCTCTCTTCTTCCTCCTCTGTGCCGGACGTCTCGCAGCTCCACCAACACCCTTTCTCCGCAGCCATTCTGAGCCTCAACAGCGACATGACTGGCATAACAGTCCTCTCTCCCGTGCTGGCCTTCGCGGACATCACCGTCGACCTGGACACCACCACGATACGCCCGTCAACTCTCAGGATGCCTCTTGCCCTCATGTGTTTGATAGAATGTCTGACCCGGATTTTTGTGATTTATTTGTAGAGAAAGCCATGAATTTCGATGCTTCATCGGACGAGGAGTATGGACCGACGGAGTTTGATAAAATGATTGAAGCTGAGTTCTTTGACTCGTCGGATTCGGACAAAGAAGTGCACATGATCATGCTCATGAGCATGCAAGAGGAAATGGACTGGCAGGTGGAGCATATTCTAAACTTTAAGGGCTCAATCAAAGGGAGAAGACGATCAATCGGGATTGGGTCTCCAGAGCACGGTGACTACAGACAAACTACTTTGCTTCGGACCCAACTTTTCCGGATTATCCATGGTTTTGTTGCCATTTTTTCATGCGAAAACCATTGTTTTTTGCATTGTGGAGCGAGTTGAGGCGCATGATGACTACTTCAAGCTCACAAGGGATTGTTGCGGCTAACTTTCTTTCTCTGCTAAGCAGAAATGCACGGCTGCTCTGAGGATGCTTGCACTTGGTACTGCCACAGATGTCATTGGTGAGATAGTCCATATGGGGAGAGCACATGCCTGACTGTCAAGTTTGTCTGCGTCGTGGTGTAGGTGTTTGAAGCAGAGTATTTGAGAGAACCAAATATGCAGGACACAAAGAAGTTGTTGGCTATTGAAGGGGCCAGAGGGTTTCCAGAAATGCTCGGATCAATCGATTGTATGCATTGGCAATGGAAAAACTGCCCGAAAGGTTTGCTATCAAGGTCACACCAAAGAGGTCACCATCATACTGGAAGCAATGAGTACACATGACTTATGGATTTGACATGCTTTCTTTGGAATGGCGGATTCTCACAACGGCATCAACGTGCTTCAACGATCTCCCGTGTTCAGGAGGCTTTGTAATGGGGAACCGTCGCCGTGCAACTACACTGTCAATAGTCGTGACTATATCATTGCATTTATCCTCAGTGGACGGCGCTTGTGAAGACCATATTCGAACCACACGGCAACAAACAAAGCCATTTTGCATCAATGCACAAAGCCATTTTGCATCAATGCATGAAGCAACTAGAAAAGCTGAAAAGATATGGAGAGGGCATTCAGAATGCTTCAAACTTGCTGGATAATTGTTCATGGAGCTGCAATGATATAAGAATCAAAAACTTTATGACAGTTGATGACATGTTTTGTTATTTTGCACAATATGATTGTCGAGGATGAGGGTGATGATATTGCCTAAACCAATGATTTTGAATCTCATGGAGAACAAGTTCAAATCCCGAAAGATCAAGATGCAAATAAGCTTTTATGTAAGAACTATGCATTTTCAGTAAATAATAAATTATAACTTAATAAATTCGAATTAGAAAGAGAAGCGACAGTTGGTCTCGAGGACAAAGATGGAGACACATGTTATGCACAGAGCACACACTGTTGATCCGAAAAATGCCAGCGACCAGACCTAAAACTCCCGACAGCATCTGTTGACACCAAGCACGAATTGAAGGGTCGGCTCGGTGAGGTTTTGATTTGTTCAAGTCAAAGCTGTCTGTCTGCCATCCCCCCACCACTCGAATTTCTCTCGCTTTTCCTCCGGGCGTACGGACGACACGACCCGACCGTACTTCAGCTGCAAGATCACACCCGCGTTTCTTTCAAAGCTTCTGTTTGACAAAACAAAAACGCAAAAGCTTCCAATAGGATCGAATGCTTAGCGTTGTCATCCAAAGAGAACCATGTCTGAGTAGGCTTGGTTTATATATATATCCTTTATAACTTTTGCCGCGATTTATTTCGCGATATGAACCAAACATGTTCGTACAGCCCTACTGTTACATGGATGGCTCTGCGTGACCTTCATTTTGCACGCATGATAATGACGACGACTTTTTAATAACATGGAGAAAATGATGTGCCAATTGCATGCATTTCAAGAAAGATGTAGTACGTACTAACACAATCAAGTCTCCATGGACTTAAATCAGCGGTGTGGTGTGGTGTGGTGGCGTCACTTACTTAACCTCCATGGCGATGCGAACACCTTTCTTGACATTTCCACGCCTAGTCCATCTCTTGTCCAACCCCGGGTGGATTTTTTCCTGCTGAAAGAAGGGCCTCCCAACTGAATGTACCAACACTGCTTGAAAAGAGTGTACCAACAGCTAAAAGCCACGATGATCCTTGCCATGATATAATACTGCATTGACCGAGAATGGCTGATCCTGTGAAGCCAACACGAACGATCGGCGTCCACCGGCTGGTTGTGTCGCGCGCTAAGCAAGCTCGGGCGCTGCAGTTTCTCAACTTATCTCAGATAAACAAAGGTTAACGCTTCCCATCATAGTAGGAAAAAATGTGTCCGTTCGTGCTGCAGTTTTTCTCTTGCTGAGCAGATTTGAAGGGGAGAGGGCCGGTGAGACGGCAGCATGGCAGCGCAGAGCAAATTTATTGAAGACCACGCTACCTACTTCCTGTTTTTCAAAACCTACCTACTCGTACCTGCCCGTACGAAGGACTAGCCTCACTATGGGTAGATCTTCACAAAGTAGGCGATCTCCTTGCCCGTACAAACTTCTTGGTTCAACTCCACAACACGAAGTAGGAGGCTCCCAAGCAACACCTAACCAATCTAGGAGGCACCACCCTCCAAAAGGTAATAGGCTTGATAATGATGATGAACTCCTTGCTCTTGTGCTTCAAGATGATAGACTCCTCAACACTCAATCACTCTCTCACAGATTTGGCTTGGTGGAAGGGATTGATTGGGTGGAAAGAAACTTGGGGAGGCTAGAAATCAAGATCCATATGGTTGGAGTGGATGATCTTTATCTCAACACAAGGGTAGGTGGCTCTCTCTCAGAAAACTGGATGGGGCAAGTGTGGAATAGTTCTGAGTGCTTCTCTTGCGAGTGGGATGTGGTGGATGGGTATATATAGGCATCTCCAAAAATCCAACCATTACACCATTATTGAGCAACTCGGTGAAACCGAAGTCAAAACTCGGTGGCACCGAAGTGTTCAAAATGTGGCAACTTTAGGAATCTCGGTGAGACCGATATATGATTCTCGGTGGTACCGATATGAGTGGCCGAGGGCAGTTTCCAAACTCGGTGAGACCGATTCACAATTCTCGGAAATTCCGATTCTTGTGAAACAGCTAACAGAAAGTTGGTCACTGGAACTCGGTGGCACCGATGCAAAACTTGGTAGTACCGAGAAGGGTTTGTGGCTAGGTTTTTGGTCTAGGGTTTAAACTCGGTGTAGCTGATATGGAAGTTGGTAGCACCGATTTTGAGTGGAAGGGTTTTTATACAGAATCTTTGTGGGAAAGCTTGTGGGTGTTTTTGGTGACTAGCACTTGTGCACGTGGAGCAATTTGTTCACCAACAACACCTTACCCCCTTTTAATAGTATTGGCTTTCCTATGCACTCAAAGTGATTTATCACAAAGTAAAATGTAGAGTCTTCTAGCTTGAAGCTTTGCCAATCCATTCCTTGCATCTTGGGGTGTCTCCTCACAATCCTTTGCCAAGCCATCATTGAACTTTTTCCTGAGATATACTTACTGGAAAACATTAGTCCAATGAAGTATATGTTGTTATTAATAACCAAAACCACCTAGGGAGAAGTTGTGCTTTCAATCCCCCCCTTTTTGGTAATTGACGAGAACATATAGATCAAAGCTTCGATGAGAGATATAAACAATTAATAGCATTGTCGCTTTCAGAGGTATGTGTTAAGCAAGAGCTCCCCCTAAATTTGTGTATTATTTTAAATTTGCGTTTGAATACAAATGCACAATCGATTAGGATCATGGGTCACTCTTCCATGTCACATACAACTTGGTGGTGCGCCAAAATTAATATGAATGCAATACATAAGCACATCACACCAAAACATTAAGTGAATGATCATCAATAGATATCTCAAAGATAGGCAGTAGTGGCATCACACAAGAGTATACGATCAAACACCGATAAAGTTTGCAACATCAAACGATAAAAACAATTGTTTTCAAAAGTGCAAAGAGAAAACAAAGCAACACTCTCTCTCGAAGCCCTATGATCTATAACTTCTCCCCTTTGGCAACAAGTTACCAAAAAGCTCAAAGCTATAGAGCTAGACATCGCTCTGGGCTGGATCTCCTCCATGAGATGATGAAGCTGTGCCTGTAGCTGTCGATGGAGTCGAGAGAAGAGCATCCACAAAGGCATAAGCTGAAGTTCTCTGCGGTGGTGGAGTGGACACTGGAGGTGCTGGAGCTGATGGGCTGTAGCAGGTGCTGAAGAAGACGGCCTCAACTCTGGTGCTGGCACTATAGGAGTCCTCGCTTGGGTCTTGAGTTGGGTGCATGGCCTGAGAGGTGAGCCATCATCATCACTGTCAGATGAAGTATGAGGTTTGGGCACTCCATCCACTTCCTGCTTGAGCTCATTCACTGTCTTGGTCAGTCCATCTACCTTGTCATTGAGCGTCTTGATCCTTTATTCCATGATCCTCACAAGACTATGCTGATTTGCCAGAATGTCCTTGATATCCTTCTGCATGCCCTGAAATGTACTAATCAGAAGATCCATCTGCTCGTTACTTGTCCTTGGCACTGGATCACTAGTGGCTCTGGCTACCTCAGCTGCTGCCCGTGCAGTGGTTGAGGTGGGATGACTGGGGTCCATCACCACAACATTGTCTTCAAACTCTGGCGGAAAGGGCAAATGTAGACGATCAAGTGCATACACATTCTTCTCTAGCTTAGAGTTGATAAGCATTTGAATGTATGGTGCATATCCACAAGATCTCTTTTGGTCAGCAGCTGTCCTCCTTACTGTGTCGACTATCAGATCCATCACCCTAATCCTGGTGTGGGAGTCAACATGTTGCAGCATATTGATGGACTAGCCTCGGATCATCTTGTTATCTCCAGACTTATGCATCAAGGTATGCCTCAGAATAGTGTTGGTGGTAGGCAATCCTGCTTGTAGATAGTAAACTGATCCAAGCTTATGTGAATGCACATAATCAGCAGGGATTTCCTTGTACATCTGAGCCATGGAGTTGTGATTTTCTTTGGCCTCAGAGTACACATCCAAATCACCATCTTGGAATGGTGGGGATCCTAAGATGGTATCCCACTCATCGAATGTAGATTCATACCTCGTCCCTTCTGTCCTCCAAACAATCCGGCCATCTGGATAGAAGTGAGCAATGGAGTAGAACTGAATAATCATCACATCGTTCCAGGCAGAAAACTCTCTTCCAACAAAATTTGCAATGTCAATGCACTGGAAGTTATCTTGAACACTTGGGAAGAAATCTTCATTCTTCTTGATGTAGTCCCAGTCTACATATCTCATATCGCTGACAGCTGGGCACTTGTCCAAAAGGACAGTCTCATAGAAATCTTGTTGTTCCTTGGTGTGAAACCTTGGATCAATGACGTGGCTTGAGACTGCGTCGGTATTTCCCCAAAGAGGAAGGGATGATGCAGCACAGCGACGGTAAGTATTTCCCTCAGTTATGAAACCAAGGTTATCGAACCAGTAGGAGGATCACCACCACCCAATAAGCAGCACCTGCACACAAATAACAAATACTTGCAACCCGACGCGAAAGAGAGGTTGTCAATCTCTCTACGGTAAAAACATAGATTAGGTAATGATAGATAGGAGAGATAGATCTCTCAAGAATACAAAATAGGAAAAGCAAATAGAAAGTGCAGCAATATATTTTTGGGTTTTTGGTTTTGTAGATCTGAAAACAAAGATGCAAAAAGATAGATCGGAAAGCAATATGTTGGAAAAGTAGACCCGGGGGCCGTAGGATTCACTAGTGGCTTCTCTCATGAGTATAGCACACGGTGGGTGAACAAATTACTGTTGGACAATTGATAGAAGATCAAATAATCATGACGATATCCAAGGCGATGATCATTATATAGGCATCACGTCCAAGATAAGTAGACCGACTCCTGCCTGCATCTACCACTATTACTCCACACATTGACCGCTATCCATCATGCATCTAGTGTATTAAGTTCATGGAAAAACGGAGTAATGCAATAAGAACGATGACATGATGTAGACAAGATCTATTCATGTAGGAATAGACCCCATCTTGTTATCCTTAATGGCAATGATACATGCGTGCCTTGCTGCCCCTTCTGTCACTGGGAAAGGACACCGCAAGATCAAACACATCACAAAGCACCTCTTCACACGGCCAGAAAAATCGATCTAGTCAGCCTAACTAAACCAAAGATTCGAAGAAGAAATACGAGGCTATAAGTAATCATGCATATAAGAGATCAAAGAAGACTCAAATAATATTCATGGATAGAAACTGATCATGAACTCAAAATTCATCGGATCCCAACAAACACACCGCAAAAGTTTACATCAAATAGATCTCCAAGAGACAATTGTATTGAGAATCATAAGAGAGAGAGAGAGGAAGCCATCTAGCTACTACCTACGGACCCGTAGGTCTATGGTGGACTACTCACGCATCATCGGAGAGGCACCTATGAGGAAGATGAACCCTTCCGTGATGGTGTTTAGATTGGATCTCGAGGTTCTGGAACTTGCAGCGGCTAGAATTGTGTTTCGTCGACTCCCCTAGGGTTTTTGGTATATTTGGGAATTTATAGGCATCGGAGGTGGTGGAGAGGGGCCCCGGGGAGGGCACAACCCATCAGGGCGCGCCCTGGTGGGTTGTGGTCTCCACGGCCCACCTCTCTGGCACTTCTTTGGCCCACTGGGTGTCTTCTGGTCCAAAAAAATCTCCAAAAAGTTTCGTCGCGATTGGACTCCGTTTGGTATTGATATTCTGCGAAGTACAAAACAGGCAAAAACAGCAACTGGCACTTTGGCACTATGTCAATAGGTTAGTCCCAAAAAATGATATAAAGTTGTTATAAAATGATTGTAAAACATCCAAGAATGATAATATAACAGCATGGAACAAGCAAAAATTATAGATACGTTGGAGGCGTATCAGCATCCCCAAGCTTAATTCCTACTCGTCCTCGAGTAGGTAAATGATAAAAACAGAATTTTTGATGTGGAATGCTGCCTAACATGTTCATCATATTATTATTTTGTATAGCATGGACATTTGGACTTGTAGATGATTCAAAGCAATAGTCTAGTTTTAACATAATGACTTTAATACTCAAGCATGCCAACAAGCAACCATGTCTTTCAAAATATCAACACTAAAGAAAGTTATCCCTAGCCCATCATGCTCAATCATTGATCCATTCATGAAACAAACTCAAATATTAGCTATACCCAATGCTTAAGTACGATCATAGTGCCCCCTAGTTGGTGCTTATAAGAGAAGATGGAGACTCAAAGCAAAAATAAAAACTGCATAAAGTAAATAGATAGGCCCTTCGCAGAGGGAAGTAGGGATTTGTAGAGGTGCGAGAGCTCAAAGTTTTAAATTGAGAGAGAATTTTTTTTAGGGTGGCATGCTTTTCTTGTCAACGAAAACGACAAAGTAGCTCACAATACTTTCCATGCTAGATATATCATAGGCGGTTCCCAAACAGAAAATAAAGTTTATTCCTTTTTCCACCAAACTTTCACTTTCCATGGCGGGCCATATCCACGGTTGCCTTCCATACCAACACTTTCCAAGGAATTTATTATTTGACAACATAAAGTAAATATTTTTTTCTTTTTCATTTCAGGAATGGGCATCCCTATTACCGCCGCACTCTCGTGCAATGACAAGTAAATAAACACTCATTTTGAGAATAACACATCTAGCATGGAAAAATACTGGACACTCCCCACCGTTTCATGAGCGGTACGAGCACACAAAAGAGAAAATTTATTTTGAAAATTTAGAGATGGCACATAAAATTTTCTTGGAACGGCATGGAAATACCACATATAGGTAGGTATGGTGGACTCATAAGGCAAAACTTGTTTTAAGGATTTTGGATGCACAAGTAGTATTTCTACTTAGTACAAATGGAGGCTAGCAAATAGATTGAGAAGCAACCAAACCAAGAAACGAAAATTCACATAAGTGAGCATTGAGCATAACTAACACCGAATAAAGCACCACAAGTAGGATGTAATTTCATTGCATAACTATTGACTTTCATACTTGCATAGGGAATCACAAACCTTAACACCAATATTCCTACTCAAGCATAATTACTCACTATCATGACTCACATATTACTATCATCATGTTTCAAAACTATTACAAGGAATCAAGTTTAATTTGCCCAATGATCTTCATGAAAGTTTTTATTATATCCTCCTTGGATATCTATCACTTTGGGACTAGTTTCATATATTGCCATTGCTTTTTTTACAAGCTCAAACAAATCTAAGTGAAGCACATGAGAATAAAGATTTCATCTCTCAAAAAGGTATAAGTGAAGCATGAGAGGATTTCTTCAAAATTTAATAACTCTCAAATTAATCTAAGTGAAGCATGAGAGTGTTTCTACAAAAAATTCCAAGCACACCGTGCTCAAAAAGATATAAGTGAAGCACTAGAGCAATTTTATAGCTCAAAAGGTTTAAGTGAAGCATAGAGAGCAATACTAACAAATCATAGCATAATTTTGGCTCTCCCAAATAGGTGTGTATAGCAAGGAAACAAAACAAAAACAAACAAGCAAATCAAGCAAAGATACAAGACGCTCCAAGCAAAACTCATGATATGTGACGAATAAAAATATAGCTCCAAGTAAAATACCGATGGTCGATAGAAGAAAGAGGGGATGCCACTCGAGGGCATCCCCAAGCTTAGTTGCTTGTTACTCTTTGTATATATCTTGGGGGTGCGGTAGCATCCCCAAGCTTAGGCTTTTATCACTCCTTATTCCTTCATCCATCACGATCTCACCCAAAACTTGAAAACTTCAATCACACAAAACTCAACAAAATCTTCGTGAGATCCGTTAGTATAATAAAGAAAATCACTACTTTAGGTGCTGTTGCAAACCCATTAATATTTTGTTATTGCATTATAACTACTGTATTTTAACTTTACCATGGCTTATACCCCCCGATACAAACCATAGATTCATCAAAACAAGCACACAATGCAACACAAACAGAATCTGTCTTAAACAGAACAGTCTGTAGTAATCTGTACTCTAACCATACTTCTCTAACTCTAAAAATTCTGAACAATTAGGAAAACGTAAGGAATTTGTATAGAAACACTGTGTTAAAATTTCAGCTCGAGATCATGTTCCAACAAAAAATGAAAATTCAAATACTGGACGTAAAGTTTCTGTTTCAGATTCAGCATCGCTTCTACTCATCTTATCAATCATCCTAAAGGCTCTACTTGGCACAAACACTAAATAAACCATAAAAACACAATCATAACAGAGGCATAATTTTGTCAACACTCAAAAATAGAAAGTAAAATGCAAAAATAAATTTATTCATTGGGTTGCCTCCCAACAAGCGCTATCGTTTTACGCCCCTAGCTAGGCATAACGCATAGTATCAAGTATTGTCATCTTTGGTTTTGGATCCATAGGATGCCCTCATGATTGATTCGTATGGTGGCTTAATTCTTGTTTTAGGGAAGTGTTCCATACCCTTTCTTAGTGGAAATTGAAAACAAATATTGCCTTCTTTCATATCAATCACGGCACCTATAGTGCGTAAAAACGGTCTACCAAGTATAATGGGACAAGACGGATTGCAATCAATATCAAGCACAATAAAATCAATAGGCACATAGTTCCTATTTGCAATAATAAGAACACAATTAATTCTTCCCAAAGGCTTTTTAATAGTGGAATCCGCCAAGTGCAAATTAAGAGAGCATTCTTCAATATTGGTAAGACCAAGCACATCACATAAAGATTTCGGAATCATGGAAACACTAGCACCCAGATCACATAAATCAAAGAACTCATAATTTTTAATCTTGACCTTAATGGTGGGTTCCCACTCATCATGTAATTTTCTAGGAATAGAAATTTCCAACTCCAACTTTTCTTCAAAAGATTTCATCATTGCATCAACGATATGTTTAGTAAAAGCTTTATTTTGCTCATAAGCATGGGGTGAATTTAACATGGATTGCAGCAAAGCAATACATTCAATCAAGGAGAAACTATCATAATTAAAGTCTTTGCAGTCCAAAATAGTGGGCACATCACTAGTTAAAGTTTTGACCTCTTCAAACCCACTTTTATCAAAACTTTCATCAAGATTTTCACCCTCCAAATTATTGCGACGCCTTCTAGCTAAAGTTGACTCTACTTCAGTCCCTTTATCATCAATTTTAATATTACTAAACAAGGAATCAATAGTAGAAACACCAATCACTTTAAGATCTACATCTTTTTTATGAAGGCAATCACTAGAAAACGATTTTTCTAAGATTTGTCTTTTAGCTCTAAGCATGGCGGTTCTTTTCTTACTTTCATCCATAGAGACATATAAAGCTTTAATAGATTCATCAATCTTAGGCACAAAAGCTTTCAACTTGAGATTTTCAACATCATGAGAAATTCTATCAATGCTTCTAGACATATCATCAATCTTATTCAACTTTTCTTCTATCGTAGTATTGAAAGCCTTTTGCAAATTGATAAATTCTTTAATATTACTCTCAAGATCAGAGGTGTTCCTATTACTATTGTGAGAGGAATTACCATAGGAATTTCCATAATTATTAGAGGAATTTCCAGGAAAAGGCCTAGAATTAAAATTACCTCTATAAGCATTGTTATTGAAATTGTTTCGCGAGACAAAGTTCACATCTACGGAATCACTATTTTGCTCAATCAAGGTAGACAAAGTCACATCATTAAGATCAATAGGAGCATTTTTACTAGCAACCAATTTCATCAAAGCATCAACCTTATCACTCAAAGTACTATTTTCTTCAATCGGATTAACTTTTTTTCTAGTAGGTGCTCTTTCGGTATGACATTGTGAATAATTTGCCATGATATTATCTAGCAATTTAGTAGCTTCACCCAAAGTAATTTCCATAAAAGTACCACCCGCGGCGGAATCTAAAAGATTTCTAGAGACAAAATTCAATCCCGCATAAATTTTTTGTATGATCATCCAAAGATTCAAACCATGAGTAGGACAATTTCTTAGCATCAACTTCATTCTTTCCCAAGATAGTGCAACATGTTCATGCTCAAGTTGCTTAAAATTCATGATTTGCGTCCTAAGGGAAATAATTTTCGCGGGCGGAAAATACTTAGTAATAAAAGCATCCTTGCACTTATTCCAAGAATCGGTACTATTGCGAGGCAAACAGGAAAACCAAATTTTTGCATGATCCCGCAAGGAAAAAGGAAATAATTTCAACTTCACAATATCATTGTCCACATCTTTTTTCTTTTGCATATCACACAATTCTACGAACGTGTTTAGATGGGACGCGGCATCCTCATTAGGAGTACCGGCAAATTGATCTTTCATGACAAGATTCAACAAAGCGGCATTAATATCACAAGACTCCGCACTAGTGGCGGGAGGAGCAATCGGAGTACTTATAAAATCATTGTTATTAGTATTGGAAAAATCACACAACTTGGTGTTTTCTTGAGTCATCGTGACTACACAAACAAGATTGCAAGCAAGGAAGAGATCCGGCAAGAAAAAGGCAAACGAAAAAGAGGGCGAATAAAACGGAAAATTGGTGAAGTGGGAGAGAGGAAAACGAGAGGCAAATGGCAAATAATGTAATTGCAAGGAGATGAGATTTGTGATTAGGAACCTGGTAGATGATGATGGAGTCCCCTCGGCGCATTAGATAGGCACGTAGAAGAGACTGCTTCCTCCCCGGCAATGGCGCCAGAAATTCCTTTGGTGTGGCTTGAGACTGCGTCGGTATTTCCCCAAAGAGGAAGGGATGATGCAGCACATCGACGGTAAGTATTTCCCTCAGTTATGAAACCAAGGTTATCGAACCAGTAGGAGGATCACCCCACCCAATAAGCAGCACCTGCACACAAATAACAAATACTTGCAACCCGACGCGAAAGAGAGGTTGTCAATCTCTCTACGGTAAAAAGATAGATTAGGTAATGATAGATAGGAGAGATAGATCTCTCAAGAACACAAAAAAGGAAAAGCAAATAGAAAGTGCAGCAATGTATTTTTGGGTTTTTGGTTTTGTAGATCTGAAAACAAAGATGCAGAAAGATAGATCGGAAAGCAATATGTTGGAAAAGTAGACCCGGGGGCCGTAGGATTCACTAGTGGATTCTCTCATGAGTATAGCACACGGTGGGTGAACAAATTACTGTTGGGCAATTGATAGAAGATCAAATAATCATGACGATATCCAAGGCGATGATCATTATATAGGCATCACGTCCAAGATAATTAGACCGACTCCTGCCTGCATCTACCACTATTACTCCACACATCGACCGCTATCCAGCATGCATCTAGTGTATTAAGTTCATGGAAAACGGAGTAATGCAATAAGAACGATGACATGATGTAGACAAGATCTATTCATGTAGGAATAGACCCCATCTTGTTATCCTTAATGGCAACGATACATGCGTGCCTTGATGCCCCTTCTGTCACTGGGAAAGGACACCGCAAGATCGAACCCATCACAAAGCACCTCTTCCCATGGCAAGAAAAATCGATCTGGTCGGCCTAACTAAACCAAAGATTCGAAGAAGAAATACAAGGCTATAATTAATCATGCATATAAGAGATCAAAGAAGACTCAAATAATATTCATGGATAGAAACTGATCATGAACTCAAAATTCATCGGATCCCAACAAACACACCGCAAAAGTTTACATGAAATAGATCTCCCAGAGACCATTGTATTAAGAATCCTAAGAGAGAGAGAGAGAGAGAGGAAGCCATCTAGCTACTGCCTACGGACCCGTAGGTATATGGTGGACTACTCACGCATCATCGGAGAGGCACCTATGAGGAAGATGAACCCCTCCGTGATGGTGTTTAGAAAAGATCTCGAGGTTCTGGAACTTGCGGCGGCTGGAATTGTGTTCCATCGACTCCCCTAGGGTTTTTGGAATAGTTAGGAATTTATAGGCATCGGAGGCGGTGGAGAGGGGCCCCGTGGAGTGCACAACCCATCAGGGCGCGCCGGGGGACCCTGGCGCGCCCTGGTGGGTTGTGGTCTCCACGTCCCACCTCTCTGGCACTTCTTTGGCCCACCGGGTGTCTTCTGGTCCAAAAAAATCTCCAAAAAGTTTCGTCACGATTGGACTCCGTTTGGTATTGATATTCTGCGAAGTAAAAAACAAGCAAAAATAGCAACTGGCACTATGTCAATAGGTTAGTCCCAAAAAATGATATAAAGTTGTTATAAAATGATTGTAAAACATCCAAGAATGATAATATAACAGCATGGAATAAGCAAAAATTATAGATACGTTGGAGACGTATCAATCAACAGCTTTCTTCTTCCTGGAGGCATAGGGGTCATTTGCTCTCCATAATCTCAGTCTTGAATCCTTCCTTTTCTTCATGTCCTCAGCAATGGGATGGGCATCATTGTGCAAAGGCATGTGTGGCCTCAGCTTCCTCAAAACTGGCCTGTCCTCTCCTTCATCTCTGGAAGTAGAACTCTTGTTCTTTGCTGCTTGAGGAATGTCTCTAGTGGTCTTCTTGGACCTTGGAGCAACCTGCTTCTATGGGGCAAACTTCGTGCTCTTGGAAGGGGCCTGCTTGGGCATTGCAACTGCAAGAAGATTTTTCTTCTTGGAGGGAGGAGCTTGGGCAGCTTGTTTCTCCTCCACTTCCTCCTATATTGCATCCTCTGGATCCTCATACATAGAGGTAGGTCTGCCCATGACCCTAACTATCCTCTTCCTGGATCTCTTCTTTTTCACATGCCTTCTTGGGCTTAGAGCTCATAGGGGCATCAATGGTCATGCTTGCCCTGGCACTCTCAGGTGCCCTGGTAGAATCAGCTTTGGCATAGACTTTCTTTACTACCTTCTTCTTGGTTAAGGTAGCAGCAGCAGTTGAGCTCTTGGTAGTATTGTCCTTCTTGGGTGGCTCCTCAGGCACAAAATCTACATCTTCTTCATCTGAGTTTAACCTCTTCCTTGCCCTCGTGGCATCCTTGGGCAAGTCAGGTGAGCTGGGCACATCATCATAGGAAGATGAGTTGCCCTCAGGACTAGTGCCTGAGCTCATGTCCACATTGCCTTCCCTGAAGTTGTTCTGACTGTCATCTGAGCCTAACATGCTGACCCTGTGAATAGAGCATAGAAGAGTAGATAGGTTGAGAATCACAAAATGCATAGGTTTTCTCAAATTTGAACTTAGAATTCTTAAGGTTTGCTTTCTGCAAAGGGAATTTTGGTACCACCGAGTCACAATTTTCGGATCCACCGAGACTCACAGTCTGCATTACAGAAACTTGGCAACCACTTCGGTTTCACCGAAAATGGGTGCTCGGTTTCACCGAGACTATCCTCAGTAGACCTAAAAACTAAATCGGTACAACCGATTTTTGCGCTTCGGTGTCACCGAGATTCGGATTGCGGACGGCAAAACCTAAAAATTCGTTGTTCCCTATTCTAATGGAAAACTTTTGAGGATAGGATGATCTCAAACTGTGGCTTATCAATGGAACGATCCTAATGCGCATGAATTGGAAAGAGGAGCGCACAAGGGGTCGGATTCGTACCCTAACTTGGTGACGAGTCCGCTACGGCGACGACGGCGGTGAAGATTCCATCGACGGCGGCGAATTCCAACGGCGGAGGCGCTCGGGAAGACAATGGCGACGACCAGAGGTCCATGAACGGCATCTAGGGTTTGGAGGAACCGGACGTTTGAAGAAGTGATTTCAAAAGTCGGGTCCGCCAGATTAAGTACCCATCGCTGTTGGTGACACCGATTCAAAATTATCGATGCCACCGAGTTCCTCAACTGTCAGCTGATAGGGAAACTCGGTGAAGCCGAGAAGATGGAATCGGTGTTACCAAGATTTGAAAACCAGATCAACCCTAGGCATCGGTGAGACCGAGATTTTTTGTTTTGGTTCCACCGAGATGCACTTGGGAGGTTTTGGTGGTCAGTCCTTGTCGATACGAAACTCCGAGTGCTCCTCACACAGAGAGATCGAGAAGTACTTCTTCAAGTTTTGTGATGTAGCATGAATAGAATATGAGATGAGAAAGCATAGATAGCTAGAGAGGGGTCCTAGGCATTCTTGTCCATCCAATTGGCAAAAGAGAAAACAAAGTCCAAATAGCAACAATTGGATGTCCTTGAATGATAAAAGATATGCAAACCTGCATGCTCACACAATAAGATGTCCAATGAAATCATGGCAAACATGCAAAACCACTCTAGTATCTACCAAGCACTTTGGCGATGACGGAGTCATCTATATATGAGTATATTGACTTAGGAGACAAGTAAGAATACTTGATCATAGGTCATACTCATCGTTTAAGCACAAGTGGGGTTACCACTTTTTCATAAATCATTTAATGTTGTCACATTCTTAAGAGATGCTTTAACTCAAGTCTTAGAGTAAAGCTCCCCCTTGATGTGACATCCCCCCATAAGAGGGATAAACTAACCTTGGGTTTGTCGTAGAAGACTTCATGTGGGTGATGTAGTGGTGGATGCTCAAAGTTGATGAAGATCATCTTGAGTTGGGAGCATCCTTGTTGTTTCCTTACTCTTCTCACCTACATGGGTTAGTCCCAAGCACAAGAGACAAATACAAGGATATCTATGGACATGGAGTGCAAAGCATATAAGATGATGTTCATGGATTCATTAGTTACCTTGTCCCTTGCTTACCTTTGAGGGAATGTGTGACTCTTTGAACTATTGCCTAATGTTGATGTTGATTGCAACTAGTTCTTGCCAATAATGAATATGAGTGAATTTCATTGGCGGAGTCACCCCTCAAGAACCTCTCTAGTTCTTCTTCTTGGGGACCCACATCAACTTGATGGGAATCCTTGGTGTTGAAGTGGCACTTGTAGAAGTTGAGCTTGTAGAAGTCTTGGGAACCCACTTGACCAAAGCTTGGGATTCATCTTCATATGAGTCAATCTCCTCTTGAATCTTGTCCTTGCCCTTGAGCTTGTGATCTTGTGGTGGAAAGTCATCTTGAGCTTTTGTTCCCTTGGGAAGAGTATGTTCATACTTCTCCCTTTGAGGAACAAACTTGGGCTTGGGGTATTGACCTTCTTCCCATTTAACTCCATTAGCGTTGAAGTAGCCAATGCCATGGTTCTTCCGGTATCCTCCGTGCTTGCGTACAATCTCCTCAAATTGCTTACATCCGACAAGACTTTTGTAGATACCTTTCTCTATAATCCCTTTCAATAGATCATTTTCTTGCTCAAGTGTAACTTGGCTAAGAGAGTCGTTAGTGGAATCAATAGAACTACTAGAAGCAATATCATTGGATTTATCATTTTTATTGCTAATAGTTGAAGAACCTTTCTTGCCTTTGTTACTAGATTGCTTAGTCTTAACTTGTGGAATAAATGTAGACAAGAGTAGTCGTTTGGCTAGATAAGAAGAAGTCTTCTTTCGGAGATCGTCATTGATTGCTTTAAGAAACTCATTTCTTGCTCCAAATTGAGCTTCTCGAAGCGTAGCTTCTCATGAGTTCTTACAAGCTCTCTATGATCTTCTAAAGTAGATTCATGAGCTAACTTAAGAGTGTTTAATTCTTTAGTTAGTCGTTCTATTTCCTTCTTATCGTCATCACACGACTTGTCTTGACTAGCATGATCATTATCTAGCTCATTTTGACTAATATCACTAGTTTTGTCAAATAGCAAGTCATCATCTCCGAGTAGGTCATCCTCATCACTATCGAAATCAAGATATTCGGGATGTGATACCTTGGGGACTTTAGCCATGAAGCAACTTCCACTCCCTTCATTTGGTGAATCAAATATGTCGTATGAGTTGGAGGAAACGAGTGCAAGTCCGGCAACACCTTCATCTTGACTATAGTCGGAGTCGGAGTGATAGCTTCTCTCGGAGTGGTCATCGGAATCGGAGCCGGAAACCCATTCACCAACATGAGCTTGATGTCTTCTTCTTGAGTAGCTCTTGGTGTACCTATCCTTCTTCTCCGAATCCCTACTTCTCCTTGAGGGTCTTCGTTCATAACGATCATCTCTACTCCTTCTCTCTCTTCGAGGTGACTCATCTCTTGAGCTTTTTATTCTAGGTGACTCTTCTCTTCTTTTGTGGGGAGGCCGTGCACTCATTGGAGTAGTGTCCGGGCCTTCCACAATTGTAACAATTCCGGTCACGACTAGATGAACGCTTCTCTTCATATCTTGAGTTGGAGCTTCTCTCTTTGCCTCTTTTCTTGTAGAACTTATTGAATTTCTTGACCATAAGGCTTATCTCTTCATTGGTGACAAGGTTGTCGCTTGAAGTAGCGGGAGCATCACTAGTGGCTTTGTAAGCACCGCTAGACTTGTTGTGAAGTTCTTCCTTGTCTTTGAGTGACATCTCATGAGCAACAATTCTACCAATGACTTCCGTAGGCTTGAGATCTTCGTAGTTTGGCATCATTTGGATCAATGTGCACACAGTGTCATACTTTCCATCCAAAGCTCTATGTATCTTCTTGATGATGAATTTGTTGGTCATTTCTTCGCTTCCTAAGCCGGCAATCTCATTTATGATGAGAGAAAGCCTAGAGTACATCTCCGCAACTCCTTCACCATCCTTCATCTTGAACTTGTCAAGTTGACTTTGAAGCACGTCCAACTTAGATTCTTTGACGGAATCGGTACCTTCGTGCATATCAACCAAAGTATCCCAAATCTCTTTTGCATTCTCAAGACAGCTAATTTTGTTGAATTCTTCGGGGCATAGGCAGTTGAAAAGAATGTCACACGCTTGAGCATTGTATTGCAACATCTTCAATTCATCCGCGGTCGCTTCATGATCCGGTTCCTTTACATCACCAAAGAATTCACCTTGCAAGCCAACACGAACAATAGCCCAAACGGCGGGGTTATGACCAAGAATATGCATTTTCATTTTATGTCTCCAACTAGCAAAGTTTGTACCATCAAAATATGGACCTCTACGGTGATAGTTTCCCTCACTAGATGCCATACTCTCCTAGGTTGTGAAATCAATGCAATGGAGACCAAAGCTCTGATACCACTTGTAGGATCGCAAGTATGTCTAGAGGGGGGTGATTAGACTACTTGACCAACTAAAAATTCTAACTTTTCCCAATTTTAGTTGTGGGCAGATTTTAGCAATGATAGCAAGTCAAGCACACCCTACACATGCATGTCTAAGAGTATATCAGCGGAAAGTAAAGACAATCACATGTAATAGAGGTAAGGGTTAGAAGATGAAACGCAATTGTAGACACGAAGATTTTTCCCGTGGTTCCGATAGGTGGCGCTATCGTACATCCACGTTTATGGAGTCTTCAACCCACGGAGGGTAACGGTCGCGAGAGTCCACGGAGGGCTCCACCCATAAGGGTCCATGAACTAGCAACCTTGACTATTCCATAACGGCTTCCGTCCACGAAGGACTAGCCTCACTATGGGTAGATCTTCACGAAGTAGGCGATCTCCTTGCCCGTACAAACTTCTTGGTTCAACTCCACAACACGAAGTAGGAGGCTCCCAAGCAACACCTAACCAATCTAGGAGGCACCACCCTCCAAAAGGTAATAGGCTTGATAATGATGATGAACTCCTTGCTCTTGTGCTTCAAGATGATAGACTCCTCAACACTCAATCACTCTCTCACAGATTTGGCTTGGTGGAAGGGATTGATTGGGTGGAAAGAAACTTGGGGAGGCTAGAAATCAAGATCCATATGGTTGGAGTGGATGATCTTTATCTCAACACAAGGGTAGGTGGCTCTCTCTCAGAAAACTGGATAGGGCAAGTGTGGAATAGTTTTGAGTACTTCTCTTGCGAGTGGGATGTGGTGGATGGGTATATATAGGCATCTCCAAAAATCCAACCATTACACCATTATTGAGCAACTCGGTGAAACCGAAGTAAAAACTCGATGGCACCGAAGTGTTCAAAATGTGGCAACTTTAGGAATCTTGGTGAGACCGATATATGATTCTCGGTGGTACCGATATGAGTGGCCGAGGGCAGTTTCCAAACTCGGTGAGACCGATTCACGAAATTCCAATTCTTGTGAAACAGCTAACAGAAAGTTGGTCACTGGAACTCGGTGGCACCGATGCAAAACTTGGTAGTACCGAGAAGGGTTTGTGGCTAGGGTTTCGGTCTAGGGTTTAAACTCGGTGTAGCCGATATGGAAGTTGGTAGCACCGATTTTGAGTGGAAGGGTTTTTATACAGAATCTTTGTGGGAAAGCTTGTGGGTGTTTTTGGTGACTAGCACTTGTGCACGTGGAGCAATTTGTTCACCAACAATACCTTACCCCCTTTTAATAGTATTGGCTTTCCTATGGACTCAAAGTGATTTCTCACAAAGTAAAATGTAGAGTCTTCTATCTTGAAGCTTTGCCAATCCATTCCTTGCATCTTGGGGTGTCTCCTCACAATCCTTTGCCAAGCCATCATTGAACTTTTTCCTGAGATATACTTAGTGGAAAACATTAGTCCAATGAAGTATATGTTGTTATTAATTACCAAAACCACCTAGGGAGAAGTTGTGCTTTCAAAAACCCTCGTGTGATCTCTGATCTAAGGCTTCCAACTGCACTTGGACACCTACCGAGGGGGATCTAACGGTATTTCACTTCGTCAATGGCCCACACGACCCGGAGGTTAAGAAACTAATTTTGCAAGAAGTACATGACTCACCATATTCTATCCACCCAGGAAACACTAAGATGTACATGGACCTAAAGTAAGTATTTTGTAGGAGTTATACGAATAAATATATCGCTATGTGTGATGTTGCAACAGAGTGAAAGAAGAACATCGAAAGCCAGTAGGATTGCTACAACCACTACCACTGGCAGATTCAAAATGGGATAGGATCGGAATGGATTTCCTTACCCGACTACCCAGGACTAGAGCGGGATATATGGTTATTTGTGTATCACTTGACCAAGGTTGTACACTTTATTCCGGTCAAGACCACCAACATCAGCAACAAGCCGACAAAGATTTACATGACTAGCATTGTGAGTTCACACGGGGTCCCCCGAGAGATTATTTCAAAAAGAGGTACCCATTTTATATCAAAGTTTTGGCAGCAACTGCACGAGTCATTGGGAACCAAACTAGAATTCAATACCGCGTTGTATGCCCAGATTGATGGACAGACCGAGAGGGTGAGCCAAGTAACGAAAGACATGTTGAGAGCTTGTGCATGTCCAATATTATGGATCAAGTTTGAACGAGAAACTTCCATACATAGAGTTTTCTTACAACAATAGCAATCATGACAGTATCAAGATAGCACCATTCAAAGCACTACACTGTAGGAAGTGCGGAAGCCCGCTGCTATGGAATGTAGTGCGATAAAGGCACTGTTTATACCCGACCTTATTCAGAAGGAAAAAGAGAAGGCCAGATTGATCCGCGGCCATCTCAAGGTAGCCTAGTTAAAACAAAAGAGTTATGATGAGCCCAAAAAAAAGGAATCCCCCAATGAAGCTGGAGATAGGGCATATCAAAAAAGTCTCGTCTAAGTTTACCTGCCTACTCAACACTTGAGTTTAGTAGCAGGACGGCTAGACTTGGTCTCGTAGGTAAAGTACACAAACCTCTTGAGAATGTAAAAATTATCATGATTAGTCACATCCTTGGTTATGGACAACTTTGAGAAATTTTGCCTAAAACTATCACTCAGATATCATCTTCTCTTAACGAAAACTTGATGGGTTGAACATGGGAATAGACCTCTAAATGATCATGCTAGTGGTGGATTCAATTGGTTGATCAAGCAGGTTTGTCTCTAGGTTTATTGTGGATTCAGCAAGTCCAAGTACATTAGAGTAGAACCACTTAATACAAAGGTAAGATAAAACTATGATAATTTTCTGCAATGAAACCTAAACCTCCACTACAAAGTCTTCTCTATTTAGTGACGCGCATCGATTGCCCCTTCCAACGAACAGAGTTCAGCTGCCAACATGCATGGGGTTGACGGAGTGCGAGACTTTACTGAAAATGTTACCAAAATGTTCCTCGGGTTTATTATTTCTGCTTATAGTAAACTAAGAGCATCTGCAGCGCGGCGCCCCAAACCCGCCTCAAACACGCAGGCGGACGACCCCGTCGGTGACCTGTAAGAAAAAGTGACCCAAGCGGACGACCCAAACGGGCCTCAAACGCCCAGGCTGACCGACACCCCTCATATCCAGCCCAAATATGGGGCAGATATGGGGATGCCCAGGCACATCCGGGCGCATCCGCCACGTCGGACCTGATAGGTCTACCCCGCCAAAAATTGCACCAAATCCACCGCCTCGACCTACTAGATCCATTTTCTCTCTCCTCTCTTCTTCCTCCTCCGTGCCGGACGTCTCGCAGCTCCACCAACACCCTTTCTCCGCAGCCATTCCGAGCCTCAACATCGACATGACTGGCATAACAGTCCTCTCTCCCGTGCTGGCCTTCGCGGACATCACCGTCGACCTGGACACCACCACGATACGCCCGTCAACTCTCAGGATGCCTCTTGCCCTCATGTGTTTGATAGAATGTCTGACCCGGATTTTTGTGATTTATTTGTAGAGAAAGCCATGAATTTCGATGCTTCATCGGACGAGGAGTATGGACCGACGGAGTTTGATAAAATGATTGAAGCTGAGTTCTTTGATTCGTCGGATTCGGACAAAGAAGTGCACATGATCATGCTCATGAGCATGCAAGAGGAAATGGACTGGCAGGTGGAGCATATTCTAAACTTTAAGGGCTCAATCAAAGGGAGAAGACGATCAATCGGGATTGGGTCTCCAGAGCACGGTGACTACAGACAGACTACTTTGCTTCGGACCCAACTTTTCCGGATTATCCATGGTTTTGTTGCCATTTTTGCATGCGAAAATTATTGTTTTTGCGCATTGTGGAGCGAGTTGAGGCGCATGATGACTACTTCAAGCTCACAAGGGATTGTTGCGGCTAACTTTCTTTCTCTGCTAAGCAGAAATGCACGGCTGCTCTGAGGATGCTTGCACTTGGTACTGCCACAGATGTCATTGGTGAGATAGTCCATATGGGGAGAGCACATGCCTGACTGTCAAGTTTGTCTGCGTCGTGGTGTAGGTGTTTGAAGCAGAGTATTTGAGAGAACCAAATATGCAGGACACAAAGAAGTTGTTGGCTATTGAAGGGGCCAGAGGGTTTCCAGAAATGCTCGGATCAATCGATTGTATGCATTGGCAATGGAAAAACTGCCCGAAAGGTTTGCTATCAAGGTCACACCAAAGAGGTCACCATCATACTGGAAGCAATGAGTACACATGACTTATGGATTTGACATGCTTTCTTTGGAATGGCGGATTCTCACAACGGCATCAACGTGCTTCAACGATCTCCCGTGTTCAGGAGGCTTTGTAATGGGGAACCGTCGCCGTGCAACTACACTGTCAATAGTCGTGACTATATCATTGCATTTATCCTCAGTGGACGGCGCTTGTGAAGACCATATTCGAACCACACGGCAACAAACAAAGCCATTTTGCATCAATGCACAAAGCCATTTTGCATCAATGCATGAAGCAACTAGAAAAGCTGAAAAGATATGGAGAGGGCATTCAGAATGCTTCAAACTTGCTGGATAATTGTTCATGGAGCTGCAATGATATAAGAATCAAAAACTTTATGACAGTTGATGACATGTTTTGTTATTTTGCACAATATGATTGTCGAGGATGAGGGTGATGATATTGCCTAAACCAATGATTTTGAATCTCATGGAGAACAAGTTCAAATCCCGAAAGATCAAGATGCAAATAAGCTTTTATGTAAGAACTATGCATTTTCAGTAAATAATAAATTATAACTTAATAAATTCGAATTAGAAAGAGAAGCGACAGTTGGTCTCGAGGACAAAGATGGAGACACATGTTATGCACAGAGCACACACTGTTGATCCGAAAAATGCCAGCGACCAGACCTAAAACTCCCGACAGCATCTGTTGACACCAAGCACGAATTGAAGGGTCGGCTCGGTGAGGTTTTGATTTGTTCAAGTCAAAGCTGTCTGTCTGCCATCCCCCCACCACTCGAATTTCTCTCGCTTTTCCTCCGGGCGTACGGACGACACGACCCGACCGTACTTCAGCTGCAAGATCACACCCGCGTTTCTTTCAAAGCTTCTGTTTGACAAAACAAAAACGCAAAAGCTTCCAATAGGATCGAATGCTTAGCGTTGTCATCCAAAGAGAACCATGTCTGAGTAGGCTTGGTTTATATATATATCCTTTATAACTTTTGCCGCGATTTATTTCGCGATATGAACCAAACATGTTCGTACAGCCCTACTGTTACATGGATGGCTCTGCGTGACCTTCATTTTGCACGCATGATAATGACGACGACTTTTTAATAACATGGAGAAAATGATGTGCCAATTGCATGCATTTCAAGAAAGATGTAGTACGTACTAACACAATCAAGTCTCCATGGACTTAAATCAGCGGTGTGGTGTGGTGTGGTGGCGTCACTTACTTAACCTCCATGGCGATGCGAACACCTTTCTTGACATTTCCACGCCTAGTCCATCTCTTGTCCAACCCCGGGTGGATTTTTTCCTGCTGAAAGAAGGGCCTCCCAGCTGAATGTACCAACACTGCTTGAAAAGAGTGTACCAACAGCTAAAAGCCACGATGATCCTTGCCATGATATAATACTGCATTGACCGAGAATGGCTGATCCTGTGAAGCCAACACGAACGACCGGCGTCCACCGGCTGGTTGTGTCGCGCGCTAAGCAAGCTCGGGCGCTGCAGTTTCTCAACTTATCTCAGATAAACAAAGGTTAACGCTTCCCATCATAGTAGGAAAAAATGTGTCCGTTCGTGCTGCAGTTTTTCTATTGCTGAGCAGATTTGAAGGGGAGAGGGCCGGTGAGACGGCAGCATGGCAGCGCAGAGCAAATTTATTGAAGACCACGCTACCTACCTCCTGTTTTTCGAAACCTACCTACTCGTACCTGCCTGTTGGATTTGGCCAGGCGCAGCAGCTCAGGCTCAGCCATAGCTCACGTCCATTAACGCCACCTTTACTTTACTTGCTATGCCTGCCGGCTTCAATTCTCTTCATCTTCCCTTCCCTTCCCTTCCCTTCCTCCTAGTCCCAGGAATGCACCTGGGTAGAACGGGTCTACTACATGCCTCGGCCCTCGCCGTGTATGTAGCAGCACCAACGGGTCAGATCAAGGCACGTCCGACCGGCGACGGTGCACAACCGTTGGATCACCCCGTCTGGTCCCAGATAGGTACAGATACAAGAGGGCAAGCCGAAGAAGCTTATTTTCCCACAACTTTGGTCTTGGTCATATGATGCGGAGCAATGCTACACCTATAGGTAAACTTACGTACAGTTTTTACGTAAAAGGCAACATGGAGGATTGGGATTGGATGGAAGGGGTTGGCAGGGGCCCACACCGGTGAAAATCAGGGGGGCGAGAGATTTTGTTTGGCAGGTTACGTAACTCTTCGTAATAGTGTTCGTAGGTGTAGGATTATTGTATGATGCGTGCGTGTGTACGTACGTACTGTGACGGCCTAGTAGTACGTACAACATGCATGCATGGGTCTTGCGTGCATGCTTAGTGTGTTTGTTTGACGTTGTAGCTCATGAAGACAGGGTCCATGCAGATGCATGCAGGGTAGAGGAGGAGGAGGACGGTGCCATTAATGGGGAGACCCTGCTGCCTCCTACCCTCAGCAGCGCCGTTCACTCATCTGTATCTGTATGGGTGGTGTTGGTGCAAGTAAGCAGAGAACACAGGGTGAGAGTGAGAGAGGTGGGTGATGGATGCATTCAATGTGCCTTTCCTTGGACAGAGATGCTACTACTACCAGATCTTTGTCGCTATGGGCCACACATCTGCATCCAACAAGGAGGAAGAGGAGGAGGAGAAAACTAACCTAACCTCTCGGAGTTATTTCGCACCAATCAATTCCCTAGCTACCCGTTCCACATGAATCTCCTTTCTTATCCTCCTCTTCTTCTTCTCCTTCTCGGTAGTACTTGCATCTCCCTCACTCTGATTGCATGGAGCATGCTTATGTTATGTGCACCCCAGCTGAAGAAACGTGCTAAAAGTTTAGTTTCCATCAACACTCTTCACATACCATGTATATGCGCTGCAAGAGAATATGAGCTAATATTTTGGGGATTAATATGGACTCGCTAGAAAGAAAAATCTACTTTAAAGTGTCTTATAATGACATGTAATCTCATTTTGGATAGAGTTAGATAAGCACTTTTAGTTGTTGGATAAAGTATATCTATTGTTATTGGGCATGAAAAGCGCAGCAGACTGAGGTTTAATTCCTAACACCAAATTAAGGGAACGGCCGGTTTGCATGGATGGGACTGGGACTGATTATTCTTTAGATAATCAAAATCGCCACCAAGTCCCAAACGAGTTCATACCAAATTAAGGAGTACTAAGTAAGTTTCAGAGAAAGTTCGGTTCAGTGATTTTTTGGTTACAAGAAGAATAAATTCGAACCAAACACGAGTATATATCGCATGCATCTAACCTTTTTTTTGTTGCAAAAATTGTACTATGAGGCAATGCACTCTGTGTTGTTCTACTGATAATGCGTGGGATGGAGTGCGACTTCCTATGCAAGCTTGTACGGAACCTCCTCCACCATGCCAGCAACATGCACACCAACCGGGCAAGGCTGCGAGGAAAGACAAAGTAGCTACCCTAGCGGATCCCACTAATCAAAACAATGTCTGGCTAGGACAAGTTGCTCCGTGCAAATCAAGAGGGAGAGCGGGAGAGGAGGAGGAGGAGAAGCGGGCGGGTAGGTGACCAAACCGATGGACAAGATTCTTCTATCTTGCCTTTCCTTGCTTCTTTTCCTTTCTTTGCTTCTCCCTTTCATGCACAATCGCACACACAAAGACATGCTGCTAGTGCTTAGCGCTAGCCGCTAGGGATGGGTTGGTTTTCTAGAATCTTAGAAAGGAGGAGATAGATAGATAGCGTGGGATGCTAGAAAAATGTCGGTGGGTAATTCAGGAATACATATTGGAGGCATAGAGAGATTAGAAGAAGGGAATAAACACTCTTTCTGGCCGCCATGTGACGCTGATGTGCCTACTCCCCAAAAATATGCTAATGTTGATGTAGTAGGGGCAGTGAAGCTTGTTTTAAACTCAATACTTTTGCATTGTCTCATGAGGTAACAACACTTTGAAACAAATGAAAAGGTTGGTTCGCGTTCCTCCTTTGCATGTCCCAATTTTTTATTTTATTTTGAAAAAAAAGTTCATCGTTAGAGGGATGCTACATTTGAGTTAAAATGTTCAATAATTCTTGTAAGATATGCCCGGTTCAATGAATAGTTATCATTATTTCCAAAATAAAGTTTATGCCCAAGGAGATTAGAGTACCACTGAAGATTCGAATCTTTCTTTGGCAATGGGTGCGGGGCCGCCTCCCATCCGGGACGGAAGTGCGCAAGCGCAATGGCCCTGGGGATGGTAACTGCCCCTGTGCGGTGTCCCTGAGGACACTAACCATATTTTCTTCCGCTGTCCGGCTGCCATTTTCTTATGGAGCTGCCTTCGAGAGACAGTGGGAGGCAATTGGGCCCATGACAACCTCCCGGATCTCTTCCGGGAAATTATTGATTCCCCGTGTAAAACTCGCCCCACCCTTTGGGTGGCGATTAGTGCGCTAGCTTGGACGCTTTGGAATGTGCGCAATAAACTTGTGATTGAACATGTGATTCCGCTTCGGACGACTGACGCTATTTACAAAATGTGCGGATTCTTGCAGCTCTGGCGACCGCTTAGCAAGCGGCGTCATCAGGAAGGCATCAACACCATCATCGCCGGACTTCGCTCCACCGCCATCTCCCTCGCGCCACCGTTACCTCCTCCACCCCCAGAGCCTGATTAGCTAGTTGCTTTCTTTTGGGGTTTGTTGTGCTGTGGCCCCAGCCAGGCCTTTTTTTTTTTTTTTGTTGTTGCCCGTGAACATTGAGCTTGTGGATTGGTGGTATGCTTTATAATATAAAGCAGGGGAAACCCTATTTCGTTAATCACCTCGGTACGTGGAAAATTGAAGGGCATCTCGCAACAGTAAAGAAGTAATGCAGTATCACCCTTTGCCCTGGTTGACGGTGAGAGACGGAAAACAACGAATGTAGTTGAATTCCTTACTAACTAAGATATTTGACCAATTGCCAACGTGTGGAAAATTCTTTTACGGGGCAAGCGTAGAATTTTCACGTAAAAGAACTAGTCATCTGATGTTGAACCACCCCCCAATCCAAGAACCAAGAACCCCACCCCCAAAACCCAACAGGTAAGAGCATCGGCGGCGTCCCCGTGCCACCGGTGCCCACCGGAGCCGAGCGGCGCGCCGAGATCGCCCGGATCCGGTCCTCCCTGTCCGAGGAAGTGCGCCGGTAGCCGAGGTACGCTCCCGATAGCGTCAACCTCTGGACGTCGTACTTCGAACGCCGCCGCGAGGAGCAACTCGCCTCCACCAACGCCGGCCCCACGCGCAGCCGCAACAACAGCGAGGGCCGCCGTCTTTGGTGGGGCGTCCCCGGACGCACGCTCGAGGCCGTCCTCGAGCACATCGAGGGCGGCAACGAGCCGCGCCTCGGGTACCCGGACGAGCCGACGTCCATTTCCCGCCGGAGGTGCTCGTCGTGGCAGCCACGGCGCATGGAGGCGCCGTCGTCGTCGTCGTCCCACTCCTTCGACGCAGCGCGCACGCCGCTCGTCGCCGTGACCGGCTGTGGTCAAACAGGAGCACCTCGCCATGGCCGCCGCCGATGACAAGGCCGCCCTGAAGTGGGCGCGGGACGACTACGTCCGGGAGGAGGTGGAGCGGCAGCGCCGGGCCCTCGAGGAGATCGAGGCTCGCCACCGTGCCCGCCGCGAGGAGGAGATCGCCGGCCTCATCATCCTCGACGACGACAGCGACGGCGAGGCGCCCGGGCCCTCCAACCCCGACCTGCACCGTTTCGGCGACGCAGGGCAGGGCTGCAGCAGGAACGGCGGCCGCGGCGCACAGGACGGCGACGGCAGCGACGGCGACGGCGACGGGGACGACGACGGCGACTACACCGACTTCTACAAGCTCCTCGGCATGTAGAATGCGGCGGCACGGCGACGGGACGGCGGGACGACGTAGTCGACGTAGTTGTTGTTTTTTAGTTTTTGTATTATATTTTAATGAAAATCCGAAACTATGTTTAATGTTTTGGGCGGCGTTTGGGCCGATTCTACGTTGATAATGGGCTGAAAGCGGCGGTTGGGGACGACCCCGGGGCCGCGACTGGGAAGCAAAGCCCCCAGGCCGATTTTAGCGCCGGCTGCCCCAGGCGACGCTATTTCGGGCCCGGAGGGCCAACGGCTGGAGATGCTCTAAGTACATACATACATGGTCGTCCAACCCCGTTCCATTTATTCATTAGGCTGCAGTGCACCTACACCTACTACTGCTGGTGTGCGCTCGCCGGGTACGCCCACCAACACCAAGCAGCGCCCCGGAACAAAATAAAAACAATGAGAAAGAAAGCGAATAAACATAAAAGAGAGGGAGGGGAACGGGACAAGCGGCACTCGAGCAGAAGAAGCGGAGCATAGCTACCTACCAAATCCAGGCCTAGGGGTTTGCAACCACTCGCCCCACCCTCCCCCCCTCCTCTCATCGCACCAACTCGGTCAAATGGCCCTGAGGGATCCGCCTCCATGGGGCCCCGCTCCGCTCCGCTCCTCCAACCCTTCCTCGTCCTCGTATAAAACCAACTACCCACCCCCGTCTCCCCTCTCTCTCTCTCTCTCTCTCTCCTCCTCGCTCGCTCTCAAAAAGCTCGCTCCTCCCCCGCACGCACCACCACCAACAACGCACCGCTAGCTCCTCCTTTCCCTCAGACCCACCCACACCCACAGCAGCATACACCATCAGTCGGTTACTCGTGTGCGGCAGCGGCGGCGTTACGTGCCGGCGGCGGCATGGGGAGGTCCCCGTGCTGCGAGAAGGCGCACACCAACAAGGGCGCCTGGACCAAGGAGGAGGACCAGCGCCTCGTCGCCTACATCAAGGCCCATGGCGAGGGCTGCTGGAGGTCCCTCCCCAAAGCCGCAGGTACGTCGTATTACGTGAGCGGCCGGCCGGCCGGCGCGCTCGTCGGCGACGTACGTACGGTACGGCGGTGGGTGAACGAACGAATGATTGATTGATGTGTGTGTGCATGGAATTGGTACGCGTGGTGCAGGGCTGCTGCGGTGCGGGAAGAGCTGCAGGCTGCGGTGGATCAACTACCTGAGGCCGGACCTCAAGCGGGGGAACTTCACCGAGGAGGAGGACGAGCTCATCATCAAGCTCCACGAGCTGCTCGGCAACAAGTAATAACTATTCTTATCCTTCTTCTGATTCTTCTGATACATAGTATCAGTGGAGACGGATCGATCGATCCACGGACCGCGTTATTTATGTCTCTTTCTTATCGTGTCTTGCGCTTGTGCCCCTCAGGTGGTCGCTCATCGCCGGGAGGCTGCCGGGGAGGACCGACAACGAGATCAAGAACTACTGGAACACGCACATCAAGCGCAAGCTCCTGGCCCGCGGCATGGACCCGCACACCCACCGCCCGCTCAATGCCATCGGGGTGGCCGCCATGCCAGCGCAGCAGCAGCAGCAGCAGCAGCTCCGGGCCGCGCACGAACGCCACTTCGCCGCCGCTCCAGCCGGCGGCCACCACCTCCAGCCGCAGCAGCAGGATCACTTCGCGGCTCTCTCCAGCTCAGCCGAGCCCGCCTGCAGCCACAGCAGCGACGACGAGCCGGCCGGCTCCGCCACGCCGCCGCCACCGTCACGACGGCACCTCGGCATCGACCTCAACCTCTCCATCAGCCTCGCGCCCTACCAGCCGGACGACGACCCAGCGGTGAAACAATCAACGGCGAGCCACACCCACAATGCAGCGTCCACGTCGGCGGTGTGCCTGTGCCTGAACCGCCTCGGGCTCCAGCGCCCCGGCGAGGGATGCCGCTGCGGCGGCGCCTCCTCCGTGCCCATGCAGCAGCAGCAGCAGCAGGCCAGCACGCAGCACATGTTTAGATTCACCGCGCCACTAGAGGGAGGAGGCCTATAGTAGCGCTGCTAGTAACAGTAACATTCGGACATATACCTTTTTAACTAAAGCCACACATGCTTAATTATAATTAATTAAACTAGCTAGTAGCTCTCTGTAACATCTCCATGAGGAAATTAAATCTACTCGATCCGTTTCTATTAATTCGCAGCTAGCATCGGGCCATGCATGCATGCATCATCATCTAGGCGACATATTTCATGAATAGATGTAGCTAGCTACTTCCTTCTTTCCTTCTTGTCTTTACTAATCGTGCCATAGGAAGTTCATCATCTTCCACTAGATCTAACTAAGCATATCCCTAATTTGGGGAAGTTAGGCCCATCATCTAGAGAGTGAGAGATGCGTACTGACGAGAGTGGGAGTGAGCGTTATGGTGCTGCTGCTGGTGGTTATGGGAAGTTAGGTTCTTGGATGTCTGCAAGCTAGCACATGACATGGCCATCCGGTGACAGTGAACGGTTGAGTTTTCCATGCATAAAAAGGAGTTTGTCTTGTAGAGAGGGGGGAGTGGGGAGCATGTGAGATGCCCATTTTTTCTGGTTAGGTAGGTAGGTAGAAGGTATGGGAGAGGTGTTAATGGAGGGGATAAAGTGCCATGGAGGAAGGGGAGGGGGGGAGGGGCATGGACTGAGGGAGCTTTTTGGTTAGTTAATGACTTAATGGTCAGAGAGCTTGGTGTGTCGTGTGTCTGGCCTTCTGGGGGGCGTGGATGCTGGAGTTGGTGGGCTAATTAGTAATTTAATCATGGATCAGTACGCCATACATCCAGTTATCTAAAGCCAGCTTCAGGTTTTTTGAGGCGGATGGGGGCCGGCCAGGGTGACCTGCTGCAGAGGCTAAAGCACAAGCAGGGGGTATCAGTGGTCTGTTTGGTCTAGTATCATATTTGCTTCACTGCTATTTGTTCCTTCTCATTCCATGGCGAGGTGTTCTAGTTTCCAGCAACACAGGCCATAAATAAGCCTTTGAGCAATCTGAATCTGTGGAAGCTGCTTCAACCTAACATAAGTGCTTGTCCTTCTGTGCCTAGTTATCCGACAATCACGTGTTTATACCCCTCTTATACCAATGGCGTGTGTAGCCATGAGAGTTTTTTTTTCTCTGCGCAATCGAGCTTTCTTCCGCTTCGCGCGAGTACCCGATAAAACCAACTCGGCAAACTTGAGGCACTCGGCGCGGTTGCGGGTTTGATTAGTGATGCAAATGTTTCCGTATCCATTTGTATTAGAGATTTAGAGGAAGTAATCATTGAAATGATGCGGGGTTTACAAAACAAGGCGGCCAAAACAAAAAAGCAAAGAGAAAAGAAAAGGCCCAAAACAGAAAATTCAGAAGCAGATATTCTCCTTGAACATCTACCTTACTCCGCCCTACGTTCACAAATATAAGATGTTTTACATATTGGACAACATACGAATTGAAATTTGTGAGCAAACACAGTAAAGCGTGTCTATATACATATGATTCGGAAAAAAAAGTTAGAACAACTTATGTTTGTGAACGGAGGGAGTAGATTCTAAGATCATTAAGTCAATGTAGCTAGACAGTTGAAAATAAAGGTTAATTCTAGCACAACGTTTGCCTGCAAGAAAAGGGAGGTTGTACAGAGAAAAACGATACATTAGTTTCCTTTTCTTCTGGGCAAGCAAGGCACAATTAGGCCATGTATAATGCTAGGTGCTTAGACAAGTATTTCGAAAAATAAACTGTTTTTTCTTTAAGCAACAATGCTTATTTGTGCAGTGGAGATGCCTAAATAAGCACATGCGTTCTATAAATAAACACTGGTGCTTAAACAACAACTCTGAGTACTTGTCTAAACACCTAGCTTTGTACATGGCCTTAAATGTTGGTATTTGTGTCAGAAAAAAAAGCTGAAACGTGATGACAGTATGGATCTAATTCATCATGCTACAATCATAAAAGTTGCAGATTTTATTCTTAAGCCTCATGATTTTGTGGGGAAAGGGAAAGGACGGTGATAATACTAAATTACCTATGCCGCCTCAAACTTAAAATGCCAAAGTCGTCATGGCCTTGCTGACCACCAGTTCTCTTTTCTGCATCTATATTCCATAATGCTAATCTTGAGACAGAAGCAAAGCACCAGGTAAAACATGTTGGTGATTCTTCCTTTTCTTACCATATGTCACGCCACCATCTTAATTTGTTCGCACTCAAAACAAAGTCAACAAATAAGAACAACTAATAGTTGTCTGTTCTGTGTAAAGATTGTAAACTCAGTAAAACTAAGCAATCAAGTGGCTGCACGCCCAAAATGTTCTGGACATTAACTTCCGTAAAACAATGCCCGAAGATAAATAATACGTCGCTCTAGCTTCTCATCCTGATCACTAGCTAAATACTCTCTCTGTCTCAAAATAACCGACTCACTTATCTTGGGACGGAGGGAGTGTGAAGAAAGTCGGGTACAATTTATAAATAAAAGAGCTGGGCTTGTCGAATACATACCCCATTTTCTCTCCAGATGTAAGCCTCTACGCATATCCGATATGGCAAAAGAACCAAAAGCAGATACAAGGAACTGCAGTAGCGGCTAGGCAGTATATATTAGTAGTACACACATCTCAATGGATCTGTGTAACCCCTCACCATTTTCCTGACGTCCTAGTTGAGATCTCAATTATTTTTTCCATGGTGGAAGTGCAGTCAGATGAGAAGAAATATTTCCAAACCTTGGTAGATTGGATATCTCCAGGATATCTAGTGCAATCATTTAAAAACTGAGGATGCTTAGTCGAGTATCTTGAAAATGACAAAGCCAAAAACGTTTGCTTAGGCCGGTTCCAATGGACTGGTGCTTAGAGGGGTGCTAAGTGTATTAAAAACCTTAGCAACTAGTCTTCCCAATGCATAGGTGCTTAGCTTTTGTTGCTAAGCTTTCCTTATGGAATTGTTTAATAGTTAAACTTTTTCATGCATTGGTTGCTAGTCATTTTACATAGGTTCACGTGTTTAGAACCGGTTCTTCCTGGGGTCACCATAATGCTCTCTCTCCTCTTTAATTGCTTTGCCACATCACCTTTTTGCCTATGTGGCATCGTTAGCACCGATGCATTGGAAGCCTTAGCCAAAGAAAACACCTGTGGAAAGAACAGGTTTGTCTTGTCTAGTCAAATCACACGAGCTTATGGCCCCCACAGACAGAGCCGGGCTCAGCACCAGCAGCATACGGCAATAATTAAGAGCTCTCATGATCTTGGAGAGAGATAGGTTTGTTGAGATATGCCTATGAAAACCTGCACGCAATCTTGGACACTGGTTCTCGTTGAAATGCGCCTGTGAAAACTTGCACCATTTTGCAATGTAAATAGACAGCAGCGACAAATTTTCCACAGTCTGAGTGAGACAGGTGGCTCAACCAATTATGCTCTGGCTCAGAGAGTTACAGTTGGTCTAAGTTTTTTCTTGCTGGGAAGAACGGCCACGTAAATGACATGAACCTTCCACCCGATCTTTCTGCCCATCCATGAAAGTGGTAAATCCCTACCATAAAGCATGTAACGACTTGTGATCTACTGCCAACATGCACAACATCATGCTAATGGTGGGGGCCAAATCTGTCGTTCTCATGCCAAGAAATATCTGTGGTTACTGAGGTTTTATTCTCGTTTGACCACCTGAATCTCACAAGGTGGGGGCAAAATCCATCCTTGCCCCTCATCAACAGTCGCCCAAAAGCGCCACGGGTGACGAAACAGTTCCACCCAATAAGTATCCATTCTCCTGCCACCGCCAGCCAGCCAATGCCGCAAACAAACCATCCTGTGCCCCACGTCCATATTCTTAGCAGATGATGATGCATCGCCATTCACCAGGCTCCTACCGGATAGAGACGAATTTGAGCATCTGGAGGTACGTACTATGTCCACGACCATCGAATCATTTCGTCAAGACGGTCAGCGATGCAGGCACTAACATTAAGCTTCCTACGCAGAAAATAAAATAAATAAACCGATCGTCCGCGAGAAATCTGAATCTTGGGAGAGTGGCCTTGCTTCTTCCCTCCACTGGCACCAACTTGGGAGGAAGACGATGGTGGCAACGGATGGACAGGGAGAGGAGGCAGCCAAGCCAAGCCAGCCAAGGTTTTGGGCGATACGTTGGGCGGTGGTAGCTGGTGGTTGGTAGCTCGCATGACGTCACCCCCAGAAAGAGGGCGGCATGGCTGTGCGCCCTCCAAATTGCCCGTTGCCTCCTTCCTTTCCCGCATCATCATCCCGCGCCCATCCTTTTCAAACGTCGGCCTCCATTGGCTCGGGCGAGTTTTTGGGAAAAGCGTTGCCTTTTGTGGCGGGCTCGCCTTCTAGAAGCCCTCCCCACCCGCCAATGACCTCCCCACGAGTGGTCAGTGGATGCAGCGTCCGGTTGCAAGCCGTCCCCCTCAGTGATCTCCTAGCTCAACGGCAATAGTGCCCAGTCGCTCGCCCTGTGGGTTTTTTCTTTCATTTCAGAGTGAAAGGTGCGTCTGGTACTATACTAGAAAAAAGGTTGGAAACGATGACAGCCGGCCATTTCCTAGTCTTAGCCCTGAGCAAAATTCAACAGCCTATCGATTAACTCCAACCCGGCATTAGGCATAGCCGATCCGATGTGCAGCTTTCGGCTTTCGACCGGGCGGTCTGCGTCCGATCGCTATTGACCCACCACATTGTCCAATGAACGGTCAAGATCGAGGTGGGTAAACTTCGATCGGCGTGTAAAATCTTGTCGCCCACGTCGCGTGCTCGCTAGTGAGCGGTGACTACCGGTGGCGAGTGCTGATATTTTGTTAAGGGGGTGCAAAAAGGTGAGTTTCTTATCCATCTGCCTAACCATCTATCCCAACATCACATTCATATGCTCATGATGCTCACCCCCTTAAGATCTTGTCCCCCTTGCACATGTGCCTTTGTGGGTGGTGCATACCTGGTTATGTAGGAGACATGGACCGTGCTGGGAGTGTGCACAGGCATCCCAGCCACATGAATGCACACATGTATAACCTACCAAAACCATATGCAAAACATATGTCGGTGGTGTCCAAGCAACCGTGTCCAGTCTGCATCAACTCTTGTTTGAGGCACCACCAGATAATTATTTGAGAGAAAAGTACCGCGCAGGAGCTTCTGAGGGTATATATGGTCCGCTGTGCGCATCCAAGTTGTAGCTACTTTCACTCCTTCAGATTCAGAAGTCAATGGTTCTTCAATCAAGGCACCAAGCTATTGATCACCACTTAAATTTTGATTGATCTTCTTTTGAAAGCAATCCTGTCAACCGCAAGAGCGCAAACATAGTATCCCGAAGATGGGGGAAGATCCAACCGAAATGCCAACACTGAGACACTGAAAACAACTTTTGTGGTATGTAGTCAAATCACAACAAGAAAGAACTGCGCAGACTTGATAGATCTGTTGCATAGCGCAACATCAAAGTGGTACAGATGCATTTATAGTTGTTTGAAAATTTATGCTAAGAGCAACCATAATCAGCCTATACAGGTCCCCATCTCTATACCCAGAATGGATTCCTAGCGATGAGTTTAGTATTATACCTTAATCTTTTGTAGTCTCCGAGATAAAAATGTGCAGCCATCTTGCGAGTGTTAAATCGATGCAAACTAAATGACATGCGTATAAAGTACAGAAGCTAGTACGTAGTAAAACTTGTACAACCTAGTTTTGGTATTCCTGTAATTAAGGTGGAACTGAATGCTGGCCGATGGTAATAGAGAACGGCCGGAACTAAATGGATAGTTTACAAAGCTTAGTCTAGCGTGCAGTTCAGGCCATCTTTACACCGTAGTAGAAGGCAGTCTGGCGCGTTGCCGTAGCCTGTTTTCGTGTTTCAGTTTGTGGTTACTATGGATCCATTTTTTGCAAACTTCTCGCTGTATTTCTATAACAGAGTCAATTCAGAGACCGCAGACTTCAGTAATAACAGAATCTGTTCAAAAAGAAAAGGAAGTAACAGTCTGGAAAGATCAGAGCACTATATTAGGCACATATCTCCCTGTTATTGTTCTTCTTAAGACTAGAGCAGTACTTTATTCATGGCTGCACGCCTGCACTCAAAGACATGGCATAGGTACTCCATTATGGACATTAGAACAGTTGGTGATGAGGTTCTCCCTATCAACAAAGCGAAATGCCCAGCTGGTTTGACTGCACGTTAAATTACTCTCAATCTGCTCCGACATGCTGCACAAATGGCATGAGTGGGGAGACAGGTGCTCGGCTGCCTTATTTTATTGTTTTTTGGCTTCTGAAAGTCATGGTCGCATAAACTTTTTGGATAAATCAGTTTTCTGAAGCAAAAGAGATGAAACCAAGTAAAGATGTTTTGAAATTCATACTACCTACGATAGGTTAGGTCCATCGAAGGTTCTACTACTGCCCACGAGAAGGACCCCACAAAACCCAAAAACTAAAGTAAGTGAGATATTGTGGAGGCATGCGGATATGATGCAAAGCCCAGTATGGCTTTACTTAACACAACAGTCTGAGCAACTGAAAGATGGTACGGAGTATATGATGTATCTGTAACATCAATGATGAAGAGTGCATTACCCCTTCTAGAATGAGGTAGGTCGGGTGCAAAAAAAAAACTTAAGATCTTTGTCATTGCATCACAACCAGCACCTAACAAGAGAGGTAAAAAAGGATATTATAACCTCCAGTGCACCCACCAGGCCACTTTGGTATGACAAAAAGCATGAAGATATGGTAAGCTCAATTAGTTCGAAGCTTCTATGGATCTTTGTCGTTGCATCATCTAGGCTACCTAACACGCTGATAAAATGAGATTTATTTTCATATTTTGAGGTATGACATCACTGAAACATTTTTCTCGTAATTAATTGCACCATGTTTCTTTCTAACTCCTATTTCCAGCTAATGGCACAGAAGAATAAAAAATCCGATTAGTTGCATTTCTATTGTTCAACTTTCAAGCAATACCCACTAGTTAATATAGTAATTAATGTCACTCTGACCTTCCCATGATAGCTCAAGAATAAGGTGAACATCTAAATCATGTATGTGATGACATGACTTTGTGCCGATGAGGTACCTAAATTTGTATGACAATATGAACAAGAGGAGCTTCTGCAAATGTTGAAGTTAAGCCTTTTTGTTGAGTTATATAAAGGGGTTTCCTCGTTAGAGAAAATTTATCAAATAAGTAACTGTTTATTGTGACAGAAGCTTAGCTAGCTGTGTTGAGTTTAAAGGCACAATCAAAAACAATCAGTCACAGAAAAAAAAGATACGCCTTAAGGACAGTATCTGCCAAATGTCTGGTGAAGAGAAAGACTGAGCAAGGAATCGACAGATTTCTAGAAATGCAATGCTTTCAGAAGAAGCCGTCCTAAGAACACGCATGTCGTGATAATCTTAGAGCATAGGCAAACACAACATATGTGACGCTTGGAGCATCTTGCCAGATGTTCGGAAAACGATGCCGCTAAATGGAGTGGCCAATTCACGCAAAACAAATTCACACAGGACTACAGGAGATAAACCACATCATGCTGAATTTAGAAGTAAGTGTTAACATGACAGTGTTGGGCCTTGGACCTGAATCCCAGACCACCAATTAAATCATGTTTCAAATTCGCTGGCCATATACTAGTAAAGAAATAATGAAAACTTGTCCTACATTGTCACTTCAGAATTTATTCCCTCCTTTCAGGTTTACAAGGCCCGCATGTATTTTAAGGTCAACTTTGACCACAAATTTGGGTAACAAAAATATTAACTACATGACGTAAAAGGTCTACAGTTGAATTCCTATTCGAAAGAAGTTTCCAATCATATAGTTTTTATGACGCATAACTCATATATTATTGGTCTAATTGATGGTAAAATAATCTTAGAATACGTGCGGGCCATGCAAGCTTGAAAAGATGTAGTACAAATCTAACGAGATTGGAGTTTTCATTTTTGTGAACTTGTTTTTTCTTGATTTATATATCTTTATATTCTTATTATACCACCATCAAGTTTGTTTATCTGGGCCGAAGTGGGCTTACTACATGCTCTTTGAGTTCCCTAAGAAAAGTGGGCCAACATGGGCTAGAATGACCTACTGCTGGAACTGCTACAAGATCAAAATTTCAATCCACCAAAAATGATAGGGGTGTGCTCATAAAACAACAGATAATCTAAACTGGTATGGAATGAACTACTCCGTATTTGCTAAAACCATACGCAGATCCACCTTGATAAGCAAGTGACAATATACCTTGTAATAAATGACTTAGATGATCAGTTTTGGATCATACAAATGCCTTCGTTCAGACCAGCAGGATTATCAATGTGTCTTGTGTTCATGATTGCGGCATCACACTGTCACCAACTTGAGGCTGTGCTGATGTCCACCACTGCAGAGTTGTAAGGAAAATATATGGTCAACTTGATTTGAATTGCATGTATTTATGTAATATTTGAAGAAAAAGAACAGAAACTAGAAATGTCGCCCAATTTTCGGCCTGGCAATAATTAAGCATTTCAAAAGATAATTTATTCAAAGATATAATACTACCCTGCAAAAAAAAAAAAGTTGGAAAGCCACTCTGTGCATGCCAAAAGCTGTTGGTGTTTTTGAACTGAGGGGTCCTGTTATCTAGGAAAAGCACTTTCTGAATCTATCTATAAGAATCTCCTATTAATCCAACAGATGCAAATAGCAGGGAAAAATCGTTCCCTGCATCTTTAGTTAGCATTCAACTTGGACAGACAACATGCAGTATATAAATGCGCGAGTGACCAAATGCTCGAGCGGGCAATTCAATGGCAAATTCAGGCGGCTGAGAGCATGCCTGGAGCAACAATTTACATATTCTCCCAATAAACCAAAAGCAATTGCCATTGACGACAAGAAAGCCACTCAGAATCTCAACCACTGATATGCAAACGAGAATGTCATTGCTGCAACACCTGATGGCTGTAAGCCTGCAACTGACGCAAATCCCCAAACTGATGCAATGTGTTCATGCTTTTTATTTTGTTTTGGTGTTACATTCCTCCAGTGCTAAACTCACCGACCAGCAACTCGAAGCAGAGCTATCTACACGTTGCGCACTTGCACTTGCACGCGCAGGCAATGCGCTAGGCCGCGCACTCGAAGAAGGTGCCGATGGGTCAATAGAGCGAGCAGGTGCAGGGCATGGGAGGCAGCTCAGGCACACAGAAACGCAGGCAAACACGCGAAACCACCCCAGAAACCACCCCCACGCCAGTTCCGAAAGCCGAAACCCCCCGAACCCCGACGAGCCCTCCTCGCCGGAACCCCACAGGCCGCCGATCGCCTTAGCGGCCAGAGGCATCCGGGAAAGCGCATTACCGCGGACGAGCCCTGGAGACGAATCGGAGACACCGGAGCAACTGCGAGCGATTCACCCCCACCAGGGAGAGACACACGATGCGTCCAACGCTCCCGGCGCCGGCTCCTCGCCCCATTTCCTCCGCTCCATCAGCCATGAACCCGGGGGTCGGATCCCTCTTGCGGCGGCCGCGGCGGCGGCGATGACTTTCAAATGGGTTCGGAGAAACATTTGCGGAGGTTTGGTTTTTCAGTTGGGCTGGTTTAGCGCGAAAACGGCGGACGATGGGATTCTTTCTTCTCGCGGCGTGGGTCCAGGATGTGGGGCCCACTTGGCAGTCCGGCTTTGTCTGGTGCCTTTTTCACCGTTGCCATGCAATGCAAGGAACCATTTTCTTACTCCCTCGACACTTATTTTGGGACGGAGGGAGTATTTGCTAATCCAGCGCTAACAATCATCGGAATCACCAACAAGCCCCAGGGGTTTGGATTGGAAGTCGTTGACAAAAAACTTGCTAGCTTACGAGGCAATTTAGTGCTTGGAGCTTTGCGTATGGAAGACACCTCATGAAAAATAGATCTTCCAGAACAACCTTTTTGCCATCGTTGATGTCTTCTGTTTGTATTGTACTATGTGCATTCTTTATAAAGCCATCTAGAGTGGTGTATAGAGCATTCGCTGATGAGGCTAGTGTACAAATTAAGTTGTAATTTTAATGTTCGAATTTAAAGGCCACCATGGAGGCCGAGCTCCAAAAGCAATTTCCGGTTGAATGGCATTTTGGCTCCCGAGCTCCATGGAGGCCGGATTTTGGAAAAAATTCAAATTTTAATTTTCGGTTTCAAAAAATCCGAAAAAAATATGCATGTATGTAAGGATGTAATGTACATGTGTGTAAAAATTCACGATGAAATACTTTGAATTGCGACCTGTACAAAAAAGACAAATTCAAGGCCTGGAATGATGAATAGTATCATGTGTTAAAAAGTCTCAGATTTGTTTTTTTTTCACAGCCCTCATTTCAACATATTTTGACCTGAAAATTTACGCACTTGTGCATTATGCCTTGATGTATATCTGTATTTTTTTTCAGAATTTTTTGAACTGAAAAATATGAAATTTCATAAATTTTGGATTTCAAATTTAGAGGCCACCATGGAGGCCGAGCTCCAAAAGCAAATTCCGGTTGAGAAGTATGTCAACTAGGCACCGGAGAGCGCATTTGGTGGCCGAGCTCCGTGGAGCCCTTTATTTACTTTATCAAAAATACAATTTATACACTTTAAAGAAAACTAAGAATAAAATATACACATGAGCATATATGTGTAGTATATACGTATGCAAATTCATGAACGTATATGTACATATACATACAAAGACGAATACATGGGTTAAAAACAACATTTTCTTTGTTGTATTTGGACCAGATATTTGTCTACTTTGTGTAGCATGCAAATAATCGTATTATTTGATGAAATCTTGCATCTTCATAGAGAACATGTAGATGTATTTGTAGATTTTTTTTGACTTTTCAAAACTTTTGAATATATTTGAAAAAAAAAATCAAAAAAAGGCTCCCTAGAGCTTGTCCTACAAAACGCCGCACTCAAGCATGGAAAGTGCATGCACTCCTAGAGAGCACGTATAGTGTTAGTGATTTGGTTGTTTGATGGCCTTGACTAACCAACGACATACAAACGTTTGCACGATAGCACCCAAAGCAATTGGCACATTATGAAAAATTTAGCCATCTACCTTCCATGTATTTATATATCACTATAGAAAGTTGTTTGTTATGTCGTAATCATGACGGTATGGAGCTTGTATTTGTTTGCCGATGTATCTAGATGAGATCATGGAGGGAAATGCACGTAGTCGACTTTAAAAGTGAACTTGAGAGCCCAAGGAAAGGTGATCCTATCAAAAATGTAACCTACAACTAAGTGTTTTCAACAAAATTTATCAAGCTCGTCAAGGCACATTTATAGCACTTATGGGTACGAGAACAACACAACCTCCTATTTGTTTTCTTAAGACATATGTCAAAGTTTCGCCACTATCCTCTTCTTGATATGTTTTAGTTTACATCCTCCATGTAGGATGAAGTTATTTTATTGACATGAGCACCAGTATTTATCACATGAAGATATGTCATCTACCCACTACAATATTTCACTTAGTGTAAAACTGAAAACAATAATTTAGTGTCGTTAGTGTTTTGGGATCAAACTTAAGCTTGAGTGGGCATGATATCTCAGCTTAATACATTCCAATTCCATGGCATTCACACACTTTTTAAATGGATTTATATTTTCGTGCCCCTCCTTCCTTAGTTATACTCGGTTTTGCCCATGGCAGCAAATATTCCTCACTTTTCCCCTCCAATAACGTATAGCAGGACTTTCAATGCAACTGCCTCTTTACCTAGAGCCATAGATACTCATCTGTTAGAAGGATTGCCTCGAAGCGGGTTGGTGAAATCGTAAACATATCGAAGATCATCATCATTGTTGGGGGAGCCAAAGTTACACCGCTCATGAAGAGTGATGTTGAAGTCTTGGTCCAAGAGACGGAAAGTGATCCGCTCCTCCGCATAGGCATTTAGCATAAGCCCAACATTATGCAAGAGAGTACTAAGAAACTCAAGCATCATGCATTCATATTTCTCACATCCCTAGCTTAACGAGTGTTGACGCGCAGACTCACTTGGTTGCCTTGATCTTCCTTGCACCGAGCTTCTGAAATTTCTCTTTGCTTCACGGTCGGTGAAGACGATCCCCTGAGTGAAAACTTGTTGTGGTTGTATGATGGATGAAACGAAGCACCACATACGCGAGTGGACCTCCTCGTAGACATCTAGAAAACATTTTTCAGTCCAATACAATTAAACAATATTGATCCTACGGTAGTCATAACATCATACTCCTCTAAAAACATCAACAAATCCAAGCCAAACTCAAATTTGGGTCAAAAATATGCAATTCCTAGACATAGTAATGCTAGGCATGTAGAACATGGATTAACGAAAAATAAATTGGGTATCGGAGGAGAAACATACTGTAGATCGATCACACGAAAGGATTTAAACTGAAATAGAACAAGTAGGGAGATCGGGTAAAGTTTTGCTAGGTTTGGGAGAGGTTTGAAGGAATAAGATGAACAAAAGAGAGAGATGGGGACGATTTACCTCCTTCCGAATCATTGTGGTTAAGACCATTATACATGTCCACTTCAGAATCATACTACTCAGAAGATGTTGATGACTTACGGTGCCTTTGCTGACCTCTAGAGTTCTCAGTGTTGCTTGCCTTCCTTTTTCGGTTCTCCACCTCACGAAACTTTCCTTCAAGTACAATAGCCTTATCAATAAGCTCATGATAGTTGTTGAAAGTTGCCATTGTCAACTGAACACCCAAGTCATCATCCAGACCTTCGAGAAACTTCTCCTGTCTAGATGCATCAGTATTAACATCATTAGGAGCATATCGTGCAAGCTTATTAAATTCCTCCACATACTCGATAACGGTGCGACCACCCTGGCGCAAGCTACGGAACTCCTTTTTCTTCAGACTCATGGCACCAACAGACACATGTGCGGCACGGAAACCTGCCTGGAATTGTGCCGAGGTGATAGTAGCAATAGGGGTAAGTAACCAAGTAATTGTCCCACCATGTAGCGGCTGGTCCTTCGAACAAATGTGAGGCAAACCTCACTCTCTCTGCATCAGTGCAACCAACAGTCTCCAAATTCCTATTAACTGAACGAAGCCAAACATCAACCACGGGCGTGCTAGAAAACCTTTGTGGATTCAACCTCAAGAAATGAGTAAGTGCATCAGTTGGGGGTGGTGGTGGCGGTGGATTGTTGTTGTTGTTGTTCCCCATGTTCTGCGTGAGCAGCTGGATCAACTGAGTTCGTCCCTAAAGAAACTGTTGCATGTATGGTGGCACGTCATTGTTGTTGTTGTCCCCTGAACCACTGCCTCTAGTATTACGCATCGGCGGCATATGATGGGTAAGCATAGGTAAGATGTAGACAAAAATAGGTCTAAGGGGAACACTACCCATATGCTTATGATAGCCACAAAAGCTCCAACACAAAATCAAAACAATCAATTCACACAAATCATCAAAACAGTCCTAAGGTAATCACATCAGAAGAGCACATATGATGAATCAAACCACACAACACACATAATGGTAACGTTATAATGAATTGGTGGTCTGCTAACTAAATCCTCTCAAATAATACTAATATACTACAAGGGTCATCTATAGTTGAAAAGAGAAGGTAATTAGCAAAAGATGTGAATACGAGAGTGAAGACTACTAAGTAGACAAAAGTTGTAAAATAAGTTTTTCACTCCTATGGCTTCACTAATCCATTTTCCAGGGTCACGGCCTACAGTCAACACATGGCTATGATACCATCTGTAACGACCCGAACCTGGTAAGATTCGATGTCTCTGTGCTTACCGTGCAAGTCCCTGGATTGATTCACTAGCACACATAGTACATAAGAGTATCAAAGTAACAAGTGCATCATTTACTACAACGTATGATCCATAATTTATAAAGTATTATAAAATACGTAGCACATAGCTTGCATTATTCAATAATAACAGCGGAAATGTAGCATAAACAAACGATGAGTCCCATCAATGCCCACTGGCAAAAATATTGAGTGAAGACTCGCGACCCTATTGTATCTCATTGATCATCTGAATATCCTGCAACATGATAAGTTGCAGCCACAAGGGTCAATACATTGAATGTATTGGCAAATCACACATAATGATATAGCAAACCTGCATCCATAAGCAAGGTATGACAAACAAAACACTCAAGTTGGTTTGCAGAAGAATGTCTCCACCTACCTCCACTAACTGATCAAGGTTCACACACCACAACCAATTAACCCACGGAAGAGAATTCACAATCCTACGATGAGATGATAAAGACCTTCAAGATGTATCAAGTGCGCTCAGTCGATGACGCATTGAATGGGTACTCCAAAGCGCTCAACCATCAACGCATTCACCTGATTTAAGTCCCGACAACTCAAGTGCGCTCAGTCATGGCGCATTCTACAGGGACAATAGAGCGCTCAGCCATGACGCATTCACCTGGTAAAAAGTCCCGAGCCTACAGCTATAAAGACTCACCTCTTTCATGAAACACTCGATACAAGCCCATGTCTACCATAGCTAATCCAAGCATGCAATTAAACAACGCAAACAGGACACACACATGGCGACACGCAATATTAGAATCACACCAAACATATAGCAAAATATAAGAGTCATGCACAACAAGATATAGGATGAGCATAATCAAAAGTGCAACTTGCCTTGAACGGTGTTGAAGTAATCTAACACTTAATTTTGATCCGCTTCACACTCCGGACAATCTATACATTCAACGAAAGCATCGATAAATAAACCATACTCACATGACACTGAAATAAAGTCAACAACAAAGGGTTCAAATAAAATTCAAATAACAGAAACATATCAGTAGGTATATATTATCTACATGCTAATAGGATCACAATGCAAAAGGAAACAATTAATTTGAATCAATGGTTTAAAAGATATGGCCTTCGGATGGTTGAATTCAAATTTGAATAAATTTAAATTTAAACAGTTCAAAAGTGTGAAGTTCTGGTTCTAATTTATTCTGATCAATACGATTACAAAGGAAAAAAGAATCGATGAATTTTGATTTACGGATCTCAAGTTATAGCCAAACAAAAATTATGCTAAAATCTGAAAAACTGTTAGAACTGTTGTTGCGGCTGCTATGGCGTTGCCATGTGGCGCAATGTGATACGCTGGAGGGTGTCCGCAGTGGTGCTTATATGCCGGACGACCGCTAATTAGAGGAAAAACGGTTCGGCCTAAATAGAAAGAACAGATCAATCTTGACCATCGGAGAGAGATCGGACGGTGCGAGGTGACTCACCAGAAGAAACAGGGGAGGTGACCGCCGGACTTGGGGAAGATGACCCGCGACGGCTCGGACTTCGGGCGTGGCATCACTACGACAGTCCTAGTGGTTCAGAGAATTTCCTACGGGATGCCAAAGTGAACATGGAGTCTTTAGGAGTGCTTCTCAGCGACGGATTCTTCTCGCAGTGATGATGGCGAGAGGCTGGAGCGGCGGGGTGTCATTGTTCTGCTTCTAGCGAGCTTGGCGTGCTCGTTTTGGTGCTCCCTGCGAGATATTAGAGTTAAGGAGGGATTGAAGACAGCGAAGAACGAGACGGAGGGAAAACGAAGGATCCTTGGCGGCGACGAAATGACAGAAGACGAAGCTTCGGTGGCAGTGGATTCTGACGAGATCGTATCAGGGCCTCTACGGCACGGGAGCGAGGGATTTGGCGAAAAATTGGACGAGAAAAGGGAGAGGACAATTTATAGGTAGGAGGGCATGCGCGAGGGCCAAGTGGTTGATTAAATCGGCGAATTTGGATCGGGGACAGAGGAGGTCTCATGCGTGAGGAGTCCGGTCTAAGGTACAAGACGACCAGGCAGGGCACAGTTTCAGCGGCAGAGGAGAGAAAAGAGAGAAAAAACGAAAAGGGGAGAGCTATGGGGTGGGCTTCAACTTGATGGGCCTGCACTGCTGTTGCTTTGTCCACCGTGCGAAGGGGTGAGGAGCTCCACTGTTGGGCCGTTGTGCGGCCCGACTGCTTGGCAGTTTTTTAAAAACTCTATTACGACAGAAAGTGCAGTAACTAAAACAAATACCATGTAAAAACGAAAACCAAACACACGGTAGAATATTATAGTTAGGTTAGAAAATAGTGAACATTTTCTAACTCGAATGAAATTTTAGCAAATTATTTTATGAAATTGGAGCCAATAAAGAGCATTATAATACTCAACTAAAAATTACCTGAAGTATATAAACTTTCAAAAACACATCAGGTGAACTCCAATTAACATTTTGTCATTATGAACATTTAACTTCACAGGGGAGAAGTCATGTTATCTCCACTCCAATAATTTGCCTTTAGTTGCATAATGAACTAAATATTAAGAAAAACAAACAAACAATGCAATAAAAAATGAATGATCTATTAACGTTCCAAATTTCGAAAATTTGGCAAGTTACATCTATGTAATCATGTGCTAGAGTTATATAATAAAGATTAGTTTGAGTTTGCTTATTTTACTTTCTTGCATCAATCATAGCCATGAAAAGAATGAAAAATAATCATATGCTAATCCCATGGGGAGTAATGACTTCACATAAAATGAGTATAATTAGTAAAATTTATTGCAGGTTAGCAAACATAGCATTAGTCATTGATGCAATTCATGAAAAAGTATTAATTAAAGCAAGGTCGCATATATAAATATACTATCGTGGACATCTTTTATGATTGTGAGCCCCCATTAAATATTATATGCATGATAAGTTAGTTGACGTTGGACAAGAAAGACAACGTAATGAGTTATGTTTGCTTATATTCACATATAAGTTATATTGTCATGGATCCTCCAACATGTGGTGCTTGCTCCTACCCTTTGCTAGCCAAAATCTTCGCACCAAGTAGAGATACTACTTACGCATCCATAAACACTTAAACCCAGTTTCTTCCCATGAAAGTCCACTATATCTACCTATGGAATGAATAATTTCCTTAAAGTAAGTTGTCATCGGTGCAAAAGCAATAAAAATTGCTCCCAAATATGTATGATCTTTTATTGGAAGGGAAAATAAGGTTTGTACGATCTTGTGATGGCAAAGAAATAAAATCAACGGACTACATAATAAAGGTTGCTATCATAAGGGGCAATATAAAGTGACGTTCCTTTCCATTAAGATCTTGCATATCCAAATAATAAGCGCATGACAACCTTTGCTTCCCTCTGCAAAGGGCCTATCTTTTACTTTTCTATATTTTCTTTTATGCAAGAGTCAATAATGTTAATACTTGTTCCATTCTTATTACTCTCTACTTGGCAAGCATTATGTGGTGGGGAAAGATCCAGGCACATATATCCAGTTGGATATAGGTGATCATGAGTTATTATTCTTGACGTTGTCCCTGAGATAAATTGTTGGGTGGTAGCCAATTATAAACCCCTATCTTCCTATGTGTCTGATTGAAACTTTTTGCTTCATAAATATCCCGATAGTGTAACTAATCATAGAAGATTAAATTATAGTTGAGTATGTGAGCTTGCTAAACAAAGCTCTGACATAGACTCTTTCTGAAATTGATGGATTGTAATTGTTTCAATGACTAAGAACATAGTTTGCTAGTTTTCAATAAAGTTTATGATTCATACTTGAGCATATGGATAGATTATTACTTGTTCATGAGAAGTTTTACGATATTAAGTTGTTGTTATGATAATGATCATGATGCTTTCATATCAGTATTTTATTTTTATCGACACCTCTCTCTCTAAGTACGTGGTCATAATTATCGAGTTCGGCTTCCGCTTGAGGACAAGCGAGGTCTAAGCTTGGGGGAGTTGATTGATGACCCACGAGTATAGGGGATCAATCGTAGTCCTTTCGATAAGTAAGTGTTGGGGAACGTTGCATGGGAAACAAAAAAATTGCTACGCACACGCAAGATCTATCCATGGTGATGAGCATCTACGAGAGGGAGAGTGGATCTACATACCCTTGTAGATCGCTAAGCGGGAAGCGTTAAGAAACGCGGTTGATGTAGTCGAACGTCTTCGCGATCCAAATCGCCGAGCGTCCCGCGATCCCATCACTATCCGTCTCGCGATCCAATCACGATCCGTCCCGCGATCCCATCACGATCCGTCCCGCGATCAAATCACGAACCGTCTCACGATCCTGATCACGGTCCTTCCGATCTAGCGCCAAACGGACGGCACCTCCGCGTTCAGCACACGTACAGCTCGATGACGATCTCCGCCTTCTTGATCCAGCAAGAGGGAGCGGAGAGGTAGATGAGTTCTCCGGCAGCGTGACGGCGCGGCGGCGATGGTGGTGGAACTATTCCGGCAGGGCTTCGCCTAAGCACCGCCGAAATTAGACTAGAGGAGAAAACGATCTAGAGGAAGTAGAGGGAGCACGTGGCAATTAGGGTTAGCTCTCCCCTCTAAATCCTCTAGTATATATAGGAGGGAGGGAGGGGAGGAGGCAGCCTCAAACCCTCAAGGGCTGGCCGAAATTGGAGGTGGAGGAGTCCTACTCCAATCCTATTAGGAGTAGGATTCCTCCTCTCCACTTGGAAACTCTTTCCACCTTTCCCCCTTTGGGTTTTTCCCACCCCTAGCCGCATGGGCCTTAGTGGGGGGCTTGGCCAGCCCACTAAGGGCTGGCTTGACTCCTCCCACAGCCCATGAGGCCCCTTGGGTCGAAATACCCCTCCCGATGGTCCCCGGTACCCCTCCCGGCACTCCCGGTACACTACCGAAATATCCGAAACTTTTCCGGTGACCAAAACGGGACTTCCTATATATCAATCTTTACCTCCGGACCATTCCGGAGCTCCTCGTGACGTCCAGGATCTCATCCGGGACTCCGAACAACCTTCGGTCACCACCATACATAACTCTACTATACCGAAACATCACCGAACCTTAAGTGTGCAGACCCTGCGGGTTCGAGAACTATGTAGACATGACCGAGACACCTCTACGGCCAATAACCAATAGTGGGACCTGGATGCCCATATTGGTTCCCACATATTCTACGAAGATCTTTATCGGTTGAACCTCTATGTCAAGGATTCAGTTAATCCCGTATGTTGTTCCCTTTGTTCTTCGGTATGTTACTTGCCCGAGATTCGATCGTCGGTATCTCTATACCTAGTTCAATCTCGTTACCGGCAAGTCTCTTTACTCGTTCCGTAATACAAGATCACGTGGCTAACACTTAGTCACATTGCTTGCAAGGCTTATTGTGATGTTGTATTACCGAGTGGGCCCTGAGATACCTCTCCGTCACACGGAGTAACAAATCCCAGTCTTGATCCATGCCCACTCAACAGACACCCTCGGAGATACCTGTAGAGCATCTTTATAGTCACCCAGTTACGTTGTGACGTTTGATACACACAAGGTATTCCTCCGGTGTCAGTGAGTTGCATGATCTCATGGTCATAGGAACAGATACTTGACATGCAGAAAACTATAGCAATAAACTGACACGATCATATGCTATGTTTATAGTTTGGGTCTTGTCCATCACATCATTCTCCTAATGATGTGATCCCGTTATCAAATGACATCTCATGTCTATGGCCAGGAAACCTTGACCATCTTTGATCAACGAGCTAGTTAACTAGAGGCATACTAGGGACACAGTGTTGTCTATGTACCCACACATGTATTTGAGTTTCCAATCAATACAATTATAGCATGGATAATAAACGATTATCACGAACAAGGAAATATAATAATAACCAATTTATTATTGCCTCTAGGGCATATTTCCAACAGTCTCCCACTTGCACTAGAGTCAATAATCTAGTTCACATCACCATGTGATTTACATTGTTATGAATCTAACACCCAATGAGTTCTGGGGTTCGATCATGCTTTGCATGTGAGAGAGGTCTTTAGTCAACGGGTCTGCGACATTCAGATCTGTGTGTACTTTGCAAATCTCTATGTCATACTGTAGACACTTCTACCACACTCCACTTGAAGCTATTCCAAATGGCTGCTCCACTATACGTATCCGGATTGCTACTCAGAGTCATCCGGATTTGTGTTAAAGCTTGCATCGACGTAACCCTTTACGATGAACTCTTTATCACCTCCATAATCGAGAAATATTTCCTTAGTCCTCTAGTTACTAAGGATAATCTTGACCGCTGTCCAATGATCCACTCCTGGACCACTCTTGTACCCCTTGACAGACTCATGGCAAGGCACACACAGGTGCGGTACACAGCATGGCATACTATACAGAGCGTATGGATAAGGTATAGGGGACGACCTTCGTCCTTTCTCTTTCTTCTGCCGTGGTCGAGCTTTGAGTCTCACTCAACTCCACACCTTACAAATCAGGCAAGAACTCTTTCTTTGACTGATTCATTTTGAACTCTTTCAAAATCTTGTCAAGGTATGTACTCATTGAAAGTTCTATCAAACGTCTTGATATATCTCTATAGATCAAGATGCCCAATATTTAAGTAGCTTCATTCCAGGTTTTCCTTTGAAAAACTCCTTTTCAAACAACCCTTTATGCTTTCCAGAAATTCTACAGCATTTCCGATCAACAATATGTCATCCACATATATTTATCAGAAATTCTATAGTGTTCCCACTCACTTTATTGTAAATACAAGTTTCTCATAAACTTTGTATAAACCCAAAAACTTTGATCACCTCATCAAAGCGTATATTCCAACTCCGAGAAGCTTGCTCCAGTCCATAGAAGGATTACTGGAGCTTGCATACATTTTAGCATCCTTAGGACTGACAAAACTTTCTGGTTGTATCACATACAACCTTTCCTCACGGAAACCGTTAAGGAAACTCTGTTTTGACATCCATTTGCCAGATTTCATAATCGAAAAATGCAGCAACTGCTAACATAATTCCAACAGACTTTAGCATCGCTATGGGTGAGAAAGTCTCATCGTAGTCAACTCCTTGAACTTGTGAAAAAACCCTTTTCCACAAGTCGAGCTTTATAGACGGTGACATTACTGTCCGCGTCCGTCTTCCTTTTAAAGATCCATTTGTTCTGAATGGCCTTTCGCCCTTCAGGTAATACTTCCAAAGCCCATACTTTGTTTTCTTACATGGATCGCATCTCGGATTTCATGGCCTCTAACCAATTCTCGGAATCCGGGCCCATCATCGCTTCTCCATAGTCTCGTAGGTTCATCGTTGTCCAACAACATGACCTCTAAGACAGGGTTGCCGTACCACTCAGGAGCAGTACACGTCCTTGTCGACCTACGAGGTTCGACAGTAACTTGATTCGAAGTTTCATGATCATCATCATTAACTTCCTCTTCAACTAACGTAGGCTCCACAGAAACAACTTTTTGCGCTGCGCTACTCTCTGGTTGAAACAAAGGTTCAACAACCTCATCAAGTTCTATCTTCCTCCCACTCAATTCTTTCGAGAGAAACTTTTTCTCGAGAAAGGACCCGTTTTTAAGCAACAAACAATTTGTCCTTGGATCTGAGATAGAAGGTATACCCAACTGTTTCCTTAGGGTATCCTATGAAGATGCATTTGTCCGCTTTGGGTTCGAGCTCATCAGGTTGAAACCTTTCTCACATAAGCGTCGCAGCCCCAAACATTAAGAAATGACAGCTTAGGTTTCTGCCAAACGAAAATTCATACGGTGTCATCTCAACGGACTTTAGATGGTGCCCCTTTTAAAGTGAATGTAGTTGTCTCTAATGCATAACCCCAAAATGATAGTGGCAAATCGATAAGAGACATCATAGTTCGCACCATATCAAATAGAGCACGACTACGACGTTCGGACACACATCACACTATGGTGTTCCAGGTGGCGTGAGTTGTGAAACAACTTCCACATTGTCTTAAGTTGTATACAAAACTCGTAACTCAGATATTTACCTCCACGATCATATCGTAGACATTTTATCTTCTTGTCACGATGATATCAAACTTCACTCTGAATTTGTTTGAACTTTTCAAACATTTCAGACTTGTGTTTCATTAAGTAAATATCCCCATATGTACTCAAATCATCAGTGAAGGTAGGAAAATAACGATATCCACCGCATGCTACAACACTCATTGGTCCGAATACATCAACATGTATCATTTCCAATAAGTCACTTCCCCGCTTCATCATAATGGAAAACGGGGTCTTAGTCATCTTGCCCATGAGGCATGGTCCGCATGTCTCAACCGATTCGAAATCGAATGAGTCCAAAGATCCATCAGCATGGAGTTTCTTCATGCGCTTTACACCAATATGACATTTAGCGGCAGTGCCACAAGTATGTGGTACTATCATTATTAACTTTGTATCTTTTGGCATCAATATTATGAACATGTGTATCACTACGATCAAGATTCAATAAACCATTCTCATTGGATGCATGACCATTGAAGGTATTATTCATGTAAACAGAATAACCATTATTCTCTAACTTAAATGAATAACCGTATTGCAATAAACATGATCTAATCACGTTCATGCTCAACGCAAACACCAAATAACATTTATTTATGTTCATCACTAATCCCGAAGGTAGAGAGAGCATGCGATGGTGATCACATCAACCGTGGAAACACTTCCAACACTCATTGTCACCTCACCCTTAGCTAGCCTCCGTTTATTCCGTAGCTTTTATTTCGAGTTACTAACATTTAGCAACCGAACCGGTATCCAATACCCAGGTGCTACTAGGAGTACTAGCAAGGTACACATCAATAACACGTATATCAAATATACTTCTATCGACATTGCCAGCCTTCTTATCTACCAAGTATCTAAGGTTGTTCTGCTTCAGCGACCGTTCTCCTCATAATAGAAGCACTTAGTCTCGGGTTTGACCTTGGGTTTCTTCACTGGAGCAGCAACTGACTTGCCATCCATGAAGTTTCCCTCCTAGCTCTTGCCCTTCTCGAAACTAGTGGTTTCACTAACCATCAACACTTGATGCTCCTTCTTGATTTCTACCTTCGCAGTGTCAAACATCGCGAACAGCTCAGGGATCATTATTTCCATCTCTGGCCTTTTATAGTTCATCACGAAGCTCTAGTAGCTGTAGTGACAGTGACTTGGAGAACTATATCAATCACTATCTTATCTGGAAGATCAACTCCCACTCGATTCAAGCGATTGTAGCACCCAGACAATCTGAGCACATGCTCAACGATTGAGCTATTCTCCATCATCTTGCAGGCAAAGAATCTTGTTGGAGGTCTCATACCTCTCAACACGGGCACGAGCCTGAGATCCAATTTCAGTTCTTAGAACATCTCATATGTTCCGTGACGTTCAAAATGTTTTGAAGCCTCAATTCTAAGCCATAATGCATGACGCACTGAACTATCAAGCAGTCATCAGAACGTGCCTGTCAGATGTTCACAACATCTACAGACGACGCTTGAGGGGGTGGTGCACCGAGCGGTGCATTAAGGACATAAGCCTTCTGTGCAGCAATGAGGACAATCCTCAGATCACGGACCCAGTCCGCATTATTGCTACCATCATCTTTCAACTCTATTTCTATAGGAACATATAAAAATTCAAGGGAGCTACAGCGCGAGCTAGTAATCTACAACATAATTTGCAAAGACATTTTGACTATGTTCATGATAATGAGTTTAGTTAATCATATTACTTAAAAACTCCCACTCAAATTGACATCCCTCCGGTCATTCGAGTGTCACATGATCCAAATCCACCAACTCAAGTCCGATCATCACGTGAGTTGAGGTGGTTTCAACGGTGAACATCTTCATGTTGATCATATCTACTATATGACTCATGTTCGACCTTTCGGTCTCTTGTGTTCCGAGGCCATGTCTGTACATGCTAGGCTCGTCAAGTTTAACCCGAGTGTTCCGCACGTGCAACACTGGCATGCACCCGTTGTATGCGAACGTAGAGTCTATCACACCCGATCATCACGTGGTGTCTCGAAACGACGAACTTTCGCAACGGTGCACACTTGGGGAGAACACAATTTATCTTGAAATTTAAGTGAGGGATCACCTTATAATGCTACCGTCGTCCTAAGCAAAATAAGATGCATAAAAGTATTAACATCACATGCAAATCATAAGTGACATGATATGGCCATGAACTTGTGCTTTTGATCTCCATCTTCAAAGCACCGGCATGATCTCCATCGTCACCGGCATAACACCATGATCTCCATCATCTTGATCTCCATCAATATGTCGCCATGAGGTTGTCACGCCGACTGTTGCTTCCACGACTATTGCTAACTCATAGCGATAAAGTAAAGCAAAAACGGCGAAAATAATTAAAGACAACCCTATGGCTCCTGCCGGTTGCCGTACTCATCGACATGCAAGTCGTGATATTCTATACAATACATGATCATCTCATACATCACATATATCTCATCATGTAATTGGCCATATCACATCACAACATACCCTGCAAAAACAAGTTAGACGTCCTCTAATTGTTGTTGCAAGTTTTACGTGGCTGCTACGGGTATCTAGCAAGAACAATTCTTACCTACGCAAAAACCACAACGGTGATACAAAAATTGCTATTCAACCTTCTCAAGGACCGCCTTTGTCAAATCCGATCCGACTAAAGTGGGAGAAACAGACACCCGCCAGCCATCTTTATGCAACGAAGTTACATGTCAGTTGATGGAACCGGTCTCTCGTAAGCGTACGAGTAATGTTGGTCCGGGCCGCTTCATCCCACAATAACGCCGAAACAAGAAAAGGCCAAGGGAGGAAGCAATCCGAATATCAACGCCCACAAACTCCTTTGTGTTCTACTCGAGATCTCATCTACACATAGACCTATATCATGATGCCACTGTTGGGGAACGTTGCATGGGAAACAAAAAATTTCCTACGCACGCGCAAGATCTATCCATGGTGATGAGCATCTATGAGAGGGAGAGTGGATCTACATACCCTTGTAGATTGCTAAGCGGGAAGCGTTAAGAAACGCGGTTGATGTAGTCGAACGTCTTCGCGATCCAAATCGCCGAGCGTCCCGCGATCCCATCACGATCCTTCTCGCGATCCAATCACGATTCGTCCTGCGATCCCATCACGATCCGTCCCGCGATCAAATCATGAACCGTCTCGCGATCCTGATCACGGTCCTTCCGATCTAGCGCCGAACGGACGGCACCTCCGCGTTCAGCACACGTACAGCTCGATGACGATCTCCGCCTTCTTGATCCAGCAAGAGGGAGCGGAGAGGTAGATGAGTTCTCCGGCAGCGTGACGGCGCGGCGGCGATGGTGGTGGAACTATTCTGGCAGGGCTTCGCCTAAGCACCGCCGAAATTAGACTAGAGGAGAAAACGATCTAGAGGAAGTAGAGGGAGCACGTGGCAATTAGGGTTAGCTCTCCCCTCTAAATCCTCTAGTATATATAGGAGGGAGGGAGGGGAGGAGGCAGCCTCAAACCCTCAAGGGCTGGCCGAAATTGGAGGTGGAGGAGTCCTACTCCCATCCTATTAGGAGTAGGATTCCTCCTCTCCACTTGGAAACTCTTTCCACCTTTCCCCCTTTGGGTTTTTCCCACCCCTAGCCGCATGGGCCTTAGTGGGGGGCTTGGCCAGCCCACTAAGGGCTGGCTTGACTCCTCCCACAGCCCATGAGGCCCCTTGGGTCGAAATACCCCTCCCAATGGTCCCCCGTACCCCTCCCGGCACTCCCGGTACACTACCGAAATATCCGAAACTTTTCCGGTGACCAAAACGGGACTTCCTATATATCAATCTTTACCTCCGGACCATTCCGGAGCTCCTCGTGACGTCCAGGATCTCATTCGGGACTCCGAAGAACCTTCGGTCACCACCATACATAACTCTACTATACCGAAACGTCACCGAACCTTAAGTGTGCAGACCCTGCGGGTTCGAGAACTATGTAGACATGACCGAGACACCTCTACGGCCAATAACCAATAGCGGGACCTGGATGCCCATATTGGTTCCCACATATTCTACGAAGATCTTTATCGGTTGAACCTCTATGTCAAGGATTCAGTTAATCCCGTATGTTGTTCCCTTTGTTCTTCGGTATGTTACTTGCCCGAGATTCGATCGTCGGTATCTCTATACCTAGTTCAATCTCGTTATCGGCAAGTCTCTTTACTCGTTCCGTAATACAAGATCACATGTCTAACACTTAGTCACATTGCTTGCAAGGCTTATTGAGATGTTGTATTACCGAGTGGGCCCTGAGATACCTCTCCGTCACACGGAGTAACAAATCCCAGTCTTGATCCATGCCCACTCAACAGACACCCTCGGAGATACCTGTAGAGCATCTTTATAGTCACCCAGTTACGTTGTGACGTTTGATACACACAAGGTATTCCTCCGGTGTCAGTGAGTTGCATGATCTCATGGTCATAGGAACAGATACTTGACATGCAGAAAACTATAGCAATAAACTGACACGATCATATGCTATGTTTATAGTTTGGGTCTTGTCTATCACATCATTCTCCTAATGATGTGATCCCGTTATCAAATGACATCTCATGTCTATGGCCAGGAAACCTTGACCATCTTTGATCAACGAGCTAGTTAACTAGAGGCATACTAGGGACACAGTGTTGTCTATGTACCCACACATGTATTTGAGTTTCCAATCAATACAATTATAGCATGGATAATAAACGATTATCACGAACAAGGAAATATAATAATAACCAATTTATTATTGCCTCTAGGGCATATTTCTAACAGTAAGAGCGTCGAACCCAACGAGGAGCAGAAGGAAATGATAAGCGGTTTTCAGCAAGGTATTCTCTGCAAGTGCTGTAAGTAATGATAGTAGATAGTTTTGTAGCAAGATAAACCGTAACAAGTGACAAGTAACAATAGTAGCAAAGGTGTAGCAAGGTAGCCCAATCCTTTTTATAGCAAAGGACAGGCCTGAAAGTACTCTTATATTAGGCAAGCGCTCCCGAGGACACATGGGAATTATGTCTAGTCATGTTCATCATGTTGAGTTGATTCGCGTTCGCTACTTTAATAATTTGATATGTGGGTGGACCGGTGCTAAGGTGATGTTCTTACTTGAACTAACAACCTACTTAGGATTACCCCCTCTCGCAAGCATCCGCAACTACGAAAGAAGAATTAAGATAAATCTAACCATAGCATGAAACATGTGGATCCAAATCAGCCCCTTATGAAGCAACGCATAAACTGGGGTTTAAGCTTCTGTCACTCTAGCAACCCATCATCTACTTGTTACTCCACAATGACTTCCCTTAGGCCCATAGCATGGTGAAGTGTCATGTAGTCGACGTTCACATGACACCACTAAGAGAAGTAACAACATACATATCATCAAAATATCGAACGAATACCAACTTCACATGATAACTTATAACAAGACTTCTCCCATGTCCTCGGGAACAATAGTAACTACTCACACCTCATTAACATGTTCAAGATTATAGGTGCAATAATAATAATTGAGGATCTGAACATCATTTCTTCCACCAAGTAATCCAACAAGCATCAAGTACAAGATGTAATCAACACAACTATTAACCCACAGGTACCAATCTGAGGTTTTGAGACAAAGATTGAATACAAGAGATGAACTAGGGTTGGAGATGAGATGGTGTTGGTGAAGATGTTGATGAGGATTGGTCCTCCCACGAAGGAGGAAGCGTTGGTGATGACGATGGCTTCGATCTCCCCCTCCCAGAGAGGAATTTCCCCGGCAGAATCTGACTGCCGGAGTGCAAAAGGGCCTCTGCCCAGGTTTCCGCCTCGAGATGGCGGCGCTTCGTCCTGAAAGGTTGCTTATGATTTTTTTTCTAGGGTAAAACACACCATATGGGAGAGGAGGGGCCTCGGGAGGCCAGCCAGGGCCCCACAAGCCATCTGGGCGCGACCTGGGGGGCGCCCTGTTGGCTTGTGCCTGGCTGGTGGCCCCCCTCTGGTAAATTTTTGGCCCATAAATTCAGATATATTCAATAAAAATTCCTTGTGAAGTTTCAGGTCATTTGGAGTCTGGTGATTTTTTTTGCCTTTTTCTCGGTTTTCCGGTCCAGAATTCTAGTTTCCAGATAATTCCCTATTTGTGATGTACCTTGCATATTCAGAGAGAAAGGGCATAAGAATTGTATGATAACAGGGAATAATGGACAAGAATAATGTAAATATGAATAGGAAATCATGATGCAAAATGGACGTATCAACTCCCCCAAGCTTAGACCTCGCTTGTCCTCAAGCGAATGCCAAACTTGAGTGTAATGACCACATAATTTGAGAGAGAGGTGTCAATAAAAACATAATACAGACATGGGAGCATCATGAATATAATTATAGCAGCAAGCATTTCATCATATAACTTCTCATAATCAAGTAAAGATCTATTCACAATTATCAAAGTATGAAGCATAAAAATTATTGACAACCAACAAACGGTGCCTTTAGTCATGGTGATAATCACAATTCATCATATTCAAGAGAAGAGTCTATATAAGAGCTTTCATTGTAGCAAACCCACATGCTCAACTATCATTTAGTCATCTATGATTGTTGACACTCATTGCATATTTTTGGAGCTAATGTTTTTGCCGGACACATAGGAAGATAGGGGCTTCATTTGCCACCCACCTAATTTACCTCAAGGATAATGCTAACAATAATGTATCATGGTTTCTTACATTCAACTGGGTATATATACCTGGATCTTTCCTCAACATGTGATGCTTACCACTAAGAGAGTTTATAACTTAAAAGAAGGTAAGATATTAACGACTCGTGAATAAAAGTAGGAACTTTATGAAAATAAAAGATAGGCCCTTCACAGAGGGAAGCAGAGGTTGTCATGCACTTTTATTTGATTAGATGTGCAATATCTTAATGCAAAGGAACTTCACTTTATATTGCCCCTTGTGATAGTGAACTTTATTATGCACTCCGTCGCTTTTATTTCTTCACCATCACAAGATCGTACAAAGCTTAATTTCCTTTTCAGTAAAAGATCATACATGATTAAAGGCAATTTTTATTGCTTATGCACCGATGACAACTTACTTGAAGGATCTTATTCAATCCATAGGTAGGTAAGGTGGACTCTTACGAAAAGAAATTGGGTTCAAGGGGTTATGGATGCACAAGTAGTATCTCTACTTGGTGCAGAAATTTTGGCTAGCAAAAGTTCTAAAGGAAGCATCACATGTTAAAGGATCCATCCTATATAACTTATATGCAAATGTAAGCAATCATGACCATTAGGTTGTCTTCCATGTCCAACTTCAACACTTGATCATTATTCAATATCTGGTGAGGGTTCGTAATCATAGATGATGTCCAAGATAGTATATTTGTATGTGGATCTTTTCCTCTCTATCATAATCTTGCATAGATTATAACAATGACTAAGGCTATGTTTGTTCTATCCCCAACAATTTTCATAGCTCATACTTTCTTTTTATGTGAAGTCATTACTTCCCATGGGATAGGCATATGATCTTTACTATTCTTTTTATTGTCATGCTATGATGATTGGTGCAAGAGAGTAAAGCACACGAACTCAACTAATCTTTATTATATAACTCTCACACTCAATTACAAGGATAAGTAGAACTCAAAGAAAAATACTAAGCAAAGCAAATCTGAAACTTTATTTCTCTAAACCACGAAATAGCTAAAGATCAAACTGAAATAAAAGATGACGGTGGAAAGTGATGGTGATACGATACCGGGGCACCTCCCCCAAGCTTGGAACAAGCTAGGGGTTGTGCCCATACCCCTGTACTCAAGTGTTCTTCGGTGATGATGGTGGTGTGCGGAAATCCTCCATCTTCCAAGGCATAGGCTCCCCATCATGGAAAGAAAGTCTTGTCTTTGGGGTCCTGAAATCAGAAGCGAGGCTCATCCTTTTAAACCTGGATTCATACTCACAGTTCTGGGTTTGGAGTTCATAAATTTGATCTTGAAGGTGCTCGATCCGCTCTTGAAGTTTGAAGAGAGCATCTCCCACGCTCCTTGTGTCAATCTTGTTTTTGCGGATGAAGTCCGTGATCATAGAGTGATTAGCACTCAGACCACGTTCAACCATCCCTTGGCACTTGAAGATCTCCTGCTCCACTTCTGCAAGATTGGCCTTGTCACTTCCCTCCTTCTTGGGTCCCTGAACATCCCGGATGTGGAGCACCCCCTCACGCATCTCAATGGCTTGAGGGTGCTTCATCACCTCCGGCAAGTAGGGGTTGATGACCTTCTCGAAGAACTTGTCTTTAGATGAACTTGGGGAAGTCATGGCGATCTAGATCTGTCAGAAAAACAGCTCGAAACAAGAACAGAGGAGAAACTCGCGATGCGGTGGTCAAAACATACGGGAGTATATATAATAATTTTTTCTAGGTCAGAATACGTGTTCGGGAAGAAATCGGAGACGGGGAGGCACACGAGGGCCGCACAAGCCATCAGGGCGTGATAACCCACAAGTATGGGGGATCACAATAGTTTTCGAGGGTAGAGTATTCAACCCAAATTTATAGATTCGACACAAGGGGAGCCAAAGAATATTTGCGAGTATTAGCAGCTGAGTTGTCAATTCAACCACACCTGGAGATTAAATATCTGCAGCAGAGTGATCAGTAGCACAATAGTATGATAGTTTGGATAGCAGTAGTAGCAGTAATAGTAATAGTAGCAGTGATAGCAGTAGTTTTGTAGCAGTTGGAACAGTAACAGCAGCAGTAGTAACTTAGCAAGAGCAATACGTGGAAAACTCGTAGGCACTGGATTGGTGAACTCGTTGGATGATATTCATCATATAACAGTCATAACCTAGGGCGACACAGAACTAGCTCCAGTTCATAAATGTAATGTAGGCATGTATTCCGTAAATAGTCACACGTGCTTATGGAAAAGAACTTGCATGACATCTTTTGTCCTACCCTCCCGTGGCAGTGGGGTCCATAAGGAAACTAAGGGATATTAAGGCCTCCTTTTAATAGAGAACTAGAACAAAGCATTAACACACGGTGAATACATGAACTCCTCAAACTACGGTCATCACCGGAAAGTATCCCAAACATTGTCACTTCGGGGTTTACGGATCATAACACGTAATAGGTGCGTATGACTAGCAAGATCGTATCAAGAACATAGATATAATGGTGAAAACATAAATGTTTCAGATCTGAAATCATGGCACTCGGGCCCTAGTGACAAGCATTAGGCATAGCAAAATCATAGCAACATCAATCTCAGAACATAGTGGATACTAGGGATCAAGCCCTAACAAAACTAACTCGATTACATGATGAATCTCATCCAACTCCTCACTGAGCAGCAAGCCTATGAAGGAATTACTCACTCCCGGTGGGAAGCATCATGGAATTGGCGATGGAGAAGGGTTGATGATGATGAAGACCGAAGATTCCCCTCTCCGGAGCCCCAAACGGGCTCCAGATCTGGCCTCCCGATGAAGAACAGGAGGTGGCGGCGGCTCCGTATCGTAAAACGCGATGAAACTTTCTCTCTGATTTTTTTCTCCAAAAATAGGATTTTATAGCATCGAAATTAGGGTAAGTGGGATCCCGAGGTGGGCACAACCCACCAAGGCGCGCCTGGAGGGGCTGGCGCGCCCTGGTGTATCGTGCCCAGCCAGGGCTCCCCCTCGGGTAGTTCTTGGCTCCAGTATTTTTTATTTATTGTAAAATAAATCTCCAAAAAGTTCCGTCCAGTTCCGAGAACTGTTATTTCTGCACAAAAACAACACCATGGTAGTTCTACTGAAAATAGCGTCAGTCCGGGTTAGTCTCATTCAAATCATGCAAATTAGAGTCCAAAACAAGAGCAAAAGTGTGGGGAAAAGTAGATACGACGGAGACGTATCACGGCGCGCCCCAGGGGGGCGCGCCTTGTTGGCTTGTGCCTCCCTCATGGGTCCCCCTGACTCCGTTTTATTTTTGGAATTTTTCTAAAATACTAAAACCAACAGAAATTATTATTTTTGGAATTTTTGGAGTCGGTTTACTTACCGTACCACATACCTACGTCCTTTTTAGGTTTCTGGAGTGTTCCGGAAGGCCTCCCGTATGTGTTCTTCCGGTGTTATTACTTGGATGACATTAGTCTCTTCATTAATGGGTTTACCTGAAATATAATTCGTGATTCTTTGCCCATTCACCACTCTCGGGTTTTTGCCATCGAAGTTATTGATTTTTATAGCACCAGAGCGGTAGACCTCTTCGACAACGTATGGACCTTCCCATTTGGATAAGAGATTTCCTGCGAAAAACCTGAAACGAGAATTGTACAAAAGCACAAGGTCTCCTACATTGAATTCCAGTTTTCGAATCCTTTTATCATGCCATATTTTAACTTTTTCTTTGAACAACTTAGCATTCTCATAGGCTTGTGTCCTCCATTCATCTAATGAGCTAATGTCAAATAACCTCTTTTCACTGGCAAGTTTAAAATCATAATTCAGTTCTTTAATTGCCCAATAAGCCTTATGTTCTAGTTCAAGAGGCAAATGACAAGCTTTTCCATATACCATTTTATATGTGGACATCCCCATGGGGTTCTTATAAGCAGTTCTATAAGCCCACAGAGCGTCGTCTAACTTCTTAGACCAATTCTTCCTAGATCTATTGACTGTCTTTTGCAAGATTAGTTCTAGTTCTCGATTGCTCAATTCAACTTGGCCGCTAGACTAAGGGTGATATGGTGATGCAATTCTATGGTTAACATCATATTTAGCTAGAAGTTTACGGAAAGCACCATGAATAAAATGTGAGCCACCATCAGTCATTAAATATCTAGGGACTCCAAACCTCGAAAAAATAATTTCCTTAAGCATTTTAATAGAGGTGTTATGATCAGCACTACTAGTTGGGATAGCCTCTACCCACTTAGTAACGTAACCAACAACAACTAAGATATGAGTGTACCCATTTGAGGAAGGAAAGGGTCCCATAAAGTTAAAACCCCAAACATCGAATGGTTCAATGGCAAGTGAATATTTCATAGGCATTTCCTGACGTTTACCAATATTACCAACTCTTTGACATTCATTACATGAAAGGACGTACTTACGAGCATCTTTGAAAAGAGTAGGCCAATAAAAACCAGATTGTGATACCTTGTGTGCAGTTCTGTCACCAGCATGGTGTCCTCCGTAAGGTTCAGAATGACACTTCCTTAAGATTTGTTCCTGTTCATGCTCAGGTATACAACATCTAATAATACCATCTACTCCTTCTTTATAAAGATGTGGGTCATCCCAAAAGTAATGTTGCAAATCATAAAAGATTTTTTTCTTTTGTTGATAGGTAAAACTAGGTGGGATATATTTAGCAACAATATAATTAGCATAGTCAGCATACCAAGGAGTACTACGTGAAGTATTTATAGCAGCAAGTTGTTCATCAGGAGAATTATCATCAATAGGCAGTGGGTCATTAAGAACATTTTCCATTCTAGACAGGTTATTTGCTACGGGGTTTTCAGCTCCCTTTCTAAAGAACAATATGCAAATCAAATTCTTGAAGCAAAAGCACCCACCGAATAAGTCTAGGCTTAGTATCTTTCTTTTCCATAAGGTATTTAATAGCAGCATGATCTGTGTAAATAGTTACTTTGGAATCGACTATATAAGGTCTAAACTTATCACATGCAAAGACAACTGCTAAAAATTCCTTTTCAGTGGTGGCATAATTTCTTTGAGAAGCATCTAGGGTTTTACTAGCATAATGGATAACATTCAATTTCTTGTCTACTCTTTACCCTAGAACAGCACCAACAGCATAATCACTAGCATCACACATAATTTCAAATGGTAGGTTCCAATCAGGTGGTTGAACAATAGGTGCAGAAATCAAAGCTTTCTTAAGTATTTCAAAAGCTTTTACCACTGGTGCAGCGACGTGCTATACAAACAGTTCTTAACCCCTTTCCGCGACGTAGTTCTAAACCGTCGCCTTGCATGTGTGGGCGATAGGGGGGTCCATCCCACACGACACGGAAAACCCATCGGCGATGGTGACCAACGAACGCAAACGATCTGCACCTATAATCGTGTGCGGTGCAGGAACATATCGCACACATAATGTTTTGGGCTTACATGTGGGATTTGGGATCAATCACACACGTGCAAGATGAGTCAACCGAATCTAATTGCTCATGGAAAACAAACGGAGTTTGACCTTTTACCGTTTGCGAAACATTACTAATCCACACGGGCCATTGTATAAACTGTGTGTGATATGTTCATCATCGCACACAAGATTTCTCTGGAAACCGTCTGCCATGCATGGCATCATCGGACACGTTTCCCGAGAAAAGTACGCGTGGGATCGTCTTTGCATCGGGCACGGTTTCCTATTGGCTCACGTGTGAGATACGGTGCTATCACAAACATTGAGGAGATCCTACGCACAGGTACGAGTGCTGCAAACCGTTTGCGATTACTTATGTATCACCAACGTTTAAGATTATATCTCGTGTGCTTTTCCTATGGATCATAGGCGGTTGCGCTATGAGTTGCGTGTGCTTTCCGTTCTGGACCGCACACGCTTAGTTGCTTGAACCGTGTGTGCTGAAATTGCCAGGTTATTGTAAAATATCGCATTTAATTCACCCTGCAACTAGCAAATTTGCCACAATATGCAATCGACAAATAGTGTCCACATGAAGGACATTCATCATAATTCGCCACAATATGCAATTCAACGAATAGTGTCCACAAGAAGAGGATTCAACATAATTCACGATAATATGCAATTGAGCAAATGCTAGCTAAATTCCATAGTTGTTAAACCGACATATGCAGTACATAATCATAGTGTACAAAATACGAAGACATGATCACATGGAAAATAATGCATCCATGTGTATATGTTTAGGTGATAACACTATATGAATGCATAGTTATTATTAGGGGATATGAACCCGGAAATCTTCGATGCCATGATTGGGCTTGATATAGTGTTTCACAAAGAAGGCGCTGATAAATTTCCTAACAGACATCAATTCATCTGCGGCGAGCGGTGAAGTGGTCATCGGTCCGAAGATCAACTGCAGGACTTTTAGATCAGAATGTAACATACGTGTGGAGTAGAAGATAGTAATTAAGAAGCAGACTTACTGGTTTTATCCTGTCAGCATCGACACCACATTCAACACGTCTGCATAGGTTCATCATGTGTGCACAAACGTAGTATCCACATAGGCTGGTACCTTGTTGTTGCTGAAGACACTGAAATTTTTTGTACAATATTAGTCATGTATTTGCCCTGTTAGGAACAAAACCTAACCGGTGTAAGTTGTTTCTTCTTTTTTCTATGGAGAGAAATAGAAAGAGGTTTACTTAGAAACTTGAACATCTGACTAGCATTTTCTGAAAATAACGGATTTCGTTGTCTTACCGGAGAAACGATCACGTGTTGCAGAGGTAGTTGGCGGTCTAACCGATTCCCTCCTAAAGTTATTTCATTGACAATACACTGCAAATGAAGATGAATTTTCACACACTCAATTCTGGAACCAGATATGAACACAACGCATTAACATCAAAGAATTCAATACCTATCCATGAAATCTTGAAGATGACTCAGATCCTGAGGCGCATTTGACTCTCTGAGAGAGTCCATGTAGTAAACTGTGTTGCGTTTTGGAACAATGACCACCAAGATCCAGTGACCTCTACAGTTTAAGAAAACCATGAACGTACGAACTATGTCTAAAACTGAAAGACGATCAATGTATGCGTGGTTGTATATTTAACTTACCGTTCATGATATGGCCACATGAAGAATTCTCCTATCTATAAGTTGAACAAGATCTTGGCGACATAATCAATGAAAGCCTTGCGTGAGCCATTATCTCGTAACAAAACGTCATTTGCTAAATCAGGGTGTATGAAATACGCATGCAGCCTTGATGTTCTCTGCGTTGTCAATCCCCTGAGAGGAATACAATACAGTTAGCTTTTTTTTCATTTACAGACTTGTATGGAGAAGTTGATCAGAGTTTGTGAAGTACTTACAACATCAAGCACTTGACAAGAGTGGCAGTAAGCTCATCGAAGTTGAAGCAGAGATGAAAGTCCTCGAATTCCACACCGATGGCACCTGCATCGTGAGAGAAATGCCAGTTGTCGTAGTGCACTTGCAGAATGTTAGTATCTTCTCCTTCCGACATTATGTCCATGCAATATTTATGTAACTTGCAACAACTGGAACTACACTAGTCAAAGTATTCGCCAACAAGGAATGGCTGGCCATGCTTGTACTTGCGTTTCTCAAATTAGTCTACTTCCTTACTAGAAAGTTGTTTTTCAAGGTCTGCTTCAAACATGTGGTCAGAACCGGGATTACATGGGTCTTCATCGGCCATGCCATGGTTTTGCTCGAAGAGTCTTCATAGTAGGATGCTCTGGTACTCATCCCTCCTCTGTTTCTATCATGTGTAATAACAAATTGCCAATTTTACCAGGAAGCTAAATATAAATGCAACAGTCTTTGTAGTACAGGATGCACATCGGCAGTGTTTGAATGATATCAAATTAATAGTGACAGCTACGTACATTATGCTGTCAAACATTCCAATATGTTAAAAACTACTATCTTGCACCATGTTTTTTTCACTAAGTCTAAAAATTTGTTTATTTTAGATTGCCATGTTTCAGGTGGTTCAGCCACCTGAAAACCGAGGTATGTGTACGCTCGAACAGTGTTGATACTAGCCATGTTTCTGTGCATAATTAGACCTTGCTCGTGCTGAATGAAATGAAGTGCTTCATGTGTACTAACTTGCTGTAAATTTTCATGCAATGATAACTCATGTAGCACATAGTTTTCTTGCTGTCAATATGACTTCAGGTTAAAACTATGGCAGTGTCTTAATCACATCTAGAATCAAATAGCACACGGGAAGTGTCTGAATCACACCTAATATAACAAATGATTTTAACAACGAGAGTTAGGCTTACCTTCTTTGCACGTCCCAGCACTACAAGAAATATGTCAACTTGTGACCTTCTGGCAGTGACCCTGGAAGAAATGGTCGTAAATCTATGACCATTTGAGACCAATTAGTCGTAAGTTGTTCGGGGGGCTCCAAATGCTAAACCATAACGACCAATTTGGTGAGGAAGGTCGTAATTTCCTTACACGAAATGGTCGTAAAGCAGACAGCATTGGTCCGCTGCCTTATTTCTAGCTGATCACGACCAATATAGATGGTCATAGCCTTGTAAATTGTGGTGCATTGCTATGACTAGGCGCCACCTCATCAGTTTTGCCTATGTGTCATGTCCATGTGTCAATTTTTGCCCTAGGTTGTGAAGGAGCCTACATTTGTGTCATCCCAAAGATTCCCAAAAAATTCTCATAAATACTTTGGACCATATATTCCTCAAATATGTCAAAACCCTTCCTTGCCTAGTTCAAAAATAATTCAGGAATATTCATTTTCCTATTTTGTTCAGAACAACACTTTGTGAAGGAAGTGTTATTTATATTTTTTGGATTGCCCTCAAAATTTTTGGGCACTCTTTTCTTTCCAAATCATTGCCTCATGACAAAATTCAGATCCATTTGCCTATTAAATCTTCCTCAGCAAATTTCCAAAGTTTTTGTTCAGCTAGAAGCTTTGTGAAGTAAGTACTAGATAGGCATCTCCTAACGAGCTGAATTTTTGCCACATATTCTGTATGCCAAAATCATATCTCTCCACAAAATTTGATCCCCATCTAATAATCCATGTGAGCTCACCATCCAATCTTTGTTTCTGGTAATATTTTCAGTTTGTGAAGCGGCTATATTTTATATTGCTTTATAATTTCTGAAAAATTACCAGGAGATGACCCTGCCCATAGAACCTCTCTATACCAAATTTTATCTGATTTTAATGTAGCCAATGTTCCTCACTATTTTTCCTAATTGTGTGTTCAGTGGAGAGCATTGTGAAGGAAGTACCACTTTTATTTATTCAACTGGTATGAAATTTGTACAGTACCTTCATATGACCAAGTTGTCATCCTCCGCCAAATTACAGCTCAATCCAATAATCTATGCGAGCCCAGATTTAATTTCTATTTTCTGGCCAGATTAGCACATTGCAAAGCAAGTGCAACCTAGACCCCTCACATTGCCCTCAAACTTTTTGGGCACTCTTACATACTCAAATCATTTCCACATGACAATATTCAGCTCCATTTGCGTAATAAATCTTCCTCGGTAAATTTACAAAGTTTCTATCTAGAGAGAAGCTTTGTGAAGGAAGTACTATCTAGGTTTCTCAAAATTCTCTGATATTTTATCAAATCTTCCATATGCTCAAATCATAACTCTCCACAAAATTTGAGCTCATTTCATTCAGCCAATTTCTTTCAATAATTTTCCCAAGTTTCTGTCCAGAGAAGAGCATTGTGAAGGAAGTGCCACTTTGGCATGTCCAACTGTTATAAAATTTTGACAGTACTTTTATATGCCCAAATTACCATGCTCCACCAAATTTCAGCTCAATCCATGCAATCATTTGAGCCCAGCTTCAACATCCATATTTCTGGTCATATTTTCAGTTTGTGAAGAAAATATATTTTATATTGATTAATTATTTTTGACAATTTACCAGGGAATGTTCCTACCTGCATAACTTACCTCCACCAAATTTGAGCTCATTTCATTTAGCCAATTCCTCTCAATAATTTTCCCAAGTTTCTGTCCAGAGAAGAAAATTGTGAAGGAAGTGCCACTTTGGCATGTCCAAATGATATCAAATTTTTATAGTGCTTTTCTATGCCCAAATTACCGTGCTCCACCAAATTTCAGCATAATACATTTGTCCATTTGAGCCCAGCTTCAACATCCATATTTTTGCACAGTGTGGTACTTTGCAAAGCAAGTGCCAGCTAGGATCCTTCATTTGAGCTGAAAATTTGCCAAGACAGTCTCCTTAGTAGATGATCATCCTCAGCCAAAACCCAGGCCCATTGGTCATGTGAATTTCACCCACCGCTAATCAAACACTTTGCTGCTAATTCATGTTTGAGCTTAGTTAAATCTCCTCGTGAGATTCTTTTGTTGTATTATTCTTACTAACACCTATCAGGGGAGTGACCAACTCACCAGACATGCCTAGGCCGCCCAGAACATGTGGCGACGCCACGGTCACTCGGTGACCACGCGGCTGGCATGCCGGTTTACGTGCTCTGGAGTTGGGGCCCTCGGACACCATCCAAACCTCGACGTCTCGCCACCACACAATGTATCTCTGATTAAATGGATACTTATGTACCTACAAAAGATTTTTGGAAAAAATAAAGAGCAAACTATAAGGCAGCTGCAGTTCAAATTTGACTCGCTTCCTACTGAATCATCGGAGATTTGTCTTTTTCACGAGAGGTGGATCAAAACTTCTGACACCCAACCATTTTGTCAATTATACATTAAATGTGGACTAATATTTTAGAAAAATGATTTGGTCCAATTTTGCAATAAATATATGGTAGGCCATTCAAAAAAAAACTCATTTTGGGCACTCGAAAAATGGAAAATGAATTTTTTGTCCAAAGAAAATGAAAACTTCCTTAGGCAACATTGTTTGCCATTACAATATGCACCTTTTTGCACAATATGAGATCATTTGAACAAACTATGCCATGAATGTGGCCATAAGATTGATCATTTGGCTTGAAAGCCATGAATCTTCACACATGATAGCTCATTTTTGAGAACACTTTTTTAAAATAATTACCGTATTACAAGTTTATTATTTTTCCTGGTAACTTGGTCACATATAATGACACAAGGCGAAGGTTTTATAATTTTTTGATTTTTTTTGAATTTTGCATGCCCATTTCAAAATGCGGTCAAAACGGCGGGCATGACCGTTCCTAGCTAGGGATTGAATATTGAAAAACTTTTGGTGTTTCTATGATTAAATAGATACTTTTGTACCTAGAAATTATTTTTTTCAAATAATAAAAAGCAATCTATGAGGCAGCTACAGTTCAAATTTGACCCGGTTCCTACTGAATCGTCGGAGATTTGTCTTTTTCACGAGAGGTGGATCAAAACTTCTGACACCCAACCATTTAGTCAATTGTACATTAAATATGACCTAATATTTTATAAAAATGATTCGGTCCAGTTTTGCAACAAATATATGGTAGGTCCTTCACAAAAAAACTCATTTTCGGCACTCGAAAAATGGAAAATGAATTTTCCGTCCAAAGAAAATGAAAACTTTCTTAGGAAACATTATTTTTCATTCCAATATACACCCTTGTGCACAATATGAAATCATTTGAGCAAACTATGCCATGAATGTGGCCATAAGATTGATCATTTGGCTTGAAAGCCATGAATCTTCACACATGATAGCTCATTTTTTAGAACACTTTTTAAAAATAATTGCCGTATTACAAGTTTATTATTTTTCCTGATAACTTGGTCACATATAATGACACAATGCGAAGATTTTACAATTTTTTGATTTTTTTTTGAATTTTGCATGCCCATTTCAAAATGCGGTCAAAACGGCGGGCATGACCGTTCCTAGCTAGGGGCTGAATATTGAAAAACTTTTGGTGTTTCTATGATTAAATAGATACTTTTGTATCTAGAAATGATTTTTTCAAAAAATAAAAAGCAATCTATGAGGCAGCTACAGTTCAAATTTGACCCGGTTCCTTCTAAATCGGGGGAAATTTGTCTTTTTCACGAGAGGTGGCTCAAAGCCTGTGACACCCAACCATTTAGTCAATTATACATTAAATATGACCTAATATTTTATAAAAATGGTTCGGTCCAATTTTGCAACAAATATATGGTAGGTCCTTCACAAAAAAACTCATTTTGGGCACTCGAAAAATGGAAAATGAATTTTCCGTCCAAAGAAAATGAAAACTTCCATAGGCAACATTGTTTTTCATTCCAATATACACCCTTGTGCACAATATGAGATCATTTGAGCAAACTATGCCATGAATGTGGCCATAAGATTGATCATTTGGCTTGAAAGCCATGAATCCTCACACATGATAGCTCATTTTTGAGAACACTTTTTAATAATAATTGACGTATTACAAGTTTATTATTTTTCCTGGTAACTTGGTCACATATAATGACACAATGCGAAGGTTTTACAATTTTTTGAAGTTTTTTGAATTTTGCATGCCCATTTCAAAATGCGGTCAAAACGGCGGGGATGCCTGTTCCTAGCTAGTGGTTGAATCTTGGAAAACTTTTGGTGTTTGTATAATTAAATAGATACCTTTGTACCTAGAAATGATTTTTTCAAATAATAAAAAGCAATCTATGAGGCAGCTGCAGTTCAAATTTGACCCGGTTCCTGCTGAATCGGGGGAAATTTGTCTTTTTCACGAGAGGTGGCTCAAAGCTTTTGACACCCAACCATTTGGTCAATTGTACATTAAATATGACCTAATATTTAGAAAAATGATTCGGTCCAATTTTGCAACAAATATATGGTAGGTCCTTCACAAAAAAACTCATTTTGGACACTTGAAAAATGGAAAATGATTTTTCCGTCCAAAGAAAATGAAAAGTTCCTTAGGCAACATTGTTTGTCATTCCAATATGCACCCTTGTGCACAATATGAGATAATTTGAGCAAAATATGCCATGAATGTGGCCATAAGATTGACCATTTGGCTGAAAGCCATGAATCTTCACACATGATAGCTCATTTTTTAGAACACTTTTTAAAAATAATTCCTGTATTACAAGTTTATTATTTTTCCTGGTAACTTGGTCACATATAATGACACAATGCGAAGGTTTTACAACTTTTTGAATTTGTTTGAATTTTGCATGCCCATTTCAAAATGCGGTCAAAACGGCAGGCATGCCCGTTCCTAGCTAGTGGTTGAATCTTGGAAAACTTTTGGTGTTTCTGTGATTAAATAGATACCTTTGTACCTAGAAATGATTTTTGCAAAAAATAAAAAGCAATCTATGAGGCAGCTGCAGTTCAAATTTGACCCGGTTCCTACTGAATCGGGGGAATTTTGTCTTTTTCATGAGAGGTGGCTCAAAGCTTTTGACACCCAACCATTTGGTCAATTGTACATTAAATATGGCCTAATATTTTGTAGAATTTCTTTGGTCCAATTTTGCAACAAATATTTGGTAGGTTCTTCACAAAAAAAACTTATTTTGGACACTCGGAAAATGGAAAATGGAATTTTCGTGCAAAGAAAATGCATACAAGTTGGTGATTGTCGTGGGAATGATCCTGACAATAGTACTAGGGGGTACGAATGAAGGGGCGATGTCTAGCTACGGCTCAGGTGTGCACTCGGTTTGTACGAGTTCAGGCCTCACTCGGGAGTGATTACAGCCCTACGTCTCGGTGCCCGGAGGCTGTTGCGTTTGCTTATGGTGGTATGGGATTACAGGGGGTCGGAACCCTTGCCATGGCGCCCGGGGGTGGCTTATATAGAGTGCGCCACCACCGGCCGAGCGCCATGATGAGGCGATAAACGTCAATGAATACTACGTTACAGGAACGGTTGATTAACTCGCCGTTACTGATAACGGCGAATTAACTCATAATGTGTGACTACTCGAATTCCACTGACGCTCTATCTTCCTGGTCGTCTGAGCTTCCGTTTGTCCGACTGGCGCCGTGTACTCCGAGTGAAATGAATCATCCGAGTGAACGACTACATTCATCCGAATGAGTCTCTGCCCAGGGGCTTTGAAGAGATTGGAGGGCCATTGGTGGGCCCCAGATGTCAGGTCCATGACCCTACCCAGGGTAGGCATCCTCATCAGTAGCCCCCGAATCCATGAGGTTTTGGTGGTTAAGTGATTGACACCCGGAAGTGTCTAGAAATGGCCTAGGCATTCCTCACTCGACTTCAAACCACAATGGATTCAAGATCAACGTTTTTTGACAGTATGGTTCAACTTGTACATGTCCTTCTGCTGGAAAGATTCAGGATCTTTCTCGGAAGAAATGATCCGAATGATTTGTCATTCCATCCGAGTGATTGACCAATCGTGAGTCGGTCACTTGGTCCATTTGGAACATATCGATAGGTTCTTCGAAATGTAGAGTTCATTCCGATTGAAATTCGAGGAAGTTCCCGCGCGTCCTGAACCGCGAGAAGCGCGCGCGCGGCACGATCGAGCGGTCATGTCGCGGAAATCTAGGGTGGAGGCCATGACACCTCGATTATCGCGCCGGGATTTCCGCCACGCGTCCTTGGGGCCCCACTCAGAGGATCTGCGGATCTCGCTCCATTAGTGGATTGACGGCCCGAGATTGCGCTCGCGCTTTGGGCTATAAGGGGCGCGAGTACCGTTCGTGGAGAGATAGATCTCATTTCCCTCCTCCGCCTCCGTCCTCTCCGCTGCCCGAGCGATACACTCCCATCCCATTTCCGCCGTAGATCAGGTCTAGAGCTGCCGGAGATCACGAAGGCGGCGACGGACAAGGCCGAGCGGGTGAAGAAGAGCTCGCGGGGATCATCCTCGAGCGCAGGCGCTCCAGCGGGATGGACCCAGGGCGAGTGGATGCAGTCGCGGGTCACCGAAGCTCGCATGCTCGAGCTGGAGAGCCAAGGGCTCGTCGCTGCGAGGGCTTGGAGGTTGCCGGAAGAAGGCGAGGAGGAGCATTCACCGCAGGGCAACGAACGCGTGCTCTTGGTGACTCATCTTGAGCGAGGTTTCTCCCTTCCGGCTCATCCATTTTTCTGTAGATTTCTGAACTTTTTCGGAACTCAACTCCACCACCTTCCTCCCAACGCCATCGTTTACCTAGCGGCGTTCGTATCCCGTTGCGAAAATTTCCTGGGTTGTCACCCCCATTGGGGTTTATTCAAACACCTTTTCACCTGCCGAATGATGACTGTGAAAAAGCCCAGTCGGTCAAAGGATAAGACGAACGTAGCTCAATTGTGTGGGGGTCTTGGGATTCAACTACGGGGAAAAGGCTGTTTCCCAAAAATTTCATTCCCAGACTCGGTGAAGGGGTGGCAGGAAACTTGGTTTTACTGCCAAGATGTTCCAGTCGGGGACGATTAGTTGGGTCTCCCTCCGTATACATCAGAACGTATTCAGTCAGTTTCCCGACTGACTGTGTCCAAAGAGGAGAAAACGGAGGTAGATATCTTGGTAATAGCCCTGGTGGCTTTAGTGCAAAAGGGTGTCAACGGCCTCGACTTGCTAGAGGACTTTCTCCAGAGGAGGGTCCAACCGTTACAAGCCAGGGTTCACCCCATGTGGGCATACACGGGCCCGGATGACACCACTCGGACTCATCCAGAGGAACTTAAGGCTGACTCAGTGGAAGCTAGGATCAAGGTGATCTCTTCTGCATGTGACAACCCCAGAGGGAGCAGGCAGGTGCCTCCGCTCTCCTCTGAGAATCCCCTGAATGAGGTAATCTTCGAGGTGCCATAGTCCGAGTGATATTCACGCATTTGATGCAACTGATCCGATTAACTTGTTCTTCTGACCAATCTGTCTTCCACTCGTCAGGCCTTCACAGGGATGAACAGTCCAGTGTCGATCATCAATCGAGGACTGATTGACGTGGCAAGTGACAACGATCAGCCGGACGAGTCTGCAGAAGCGGGGGGCGGTGAAGGAAGTGGCGAAAGCGGCGAAAGTGGTGACGACGAAGATCACTCGGACGATGGTGATGAAGTGGAGTCTTCTCGTTCTGAGGAACGGGTTCCCGAGAGCCGTTCCAAGGCGCGCCAAGACCCGGGGTTCCGTGGCGGCGGTCCCAAAGTCCCGAGTGCTACCAAGCCGAGTGGAACTGCCCTCCCGACTCGCAGCTCGAAGCGTGGGCGTGGAGAGCCTGCCCTGTCACCCGAAAAGACGTCTAAGCAAGCCAAGATTACCACCTCCAAGCCTCGGAAGGCCGTGTTTGTCCCCAAGATCAAGATGAGCATTCCTGTAGCCTCAGCGTAAGTATCTTCACTTCGACATTTATTGTCATGGCTCAATCCGAGTGTTATGATATTCCGAGTGTTTTCATTGTAGTGCTGATACTTCGACTGCCTCGCCTGACCCTCAATCTCTGGAGAAGGAAAAGGCTGACGCTGATGTTGCGTCCTCAAAGGATAAGCTTCTGATTCACTCGAGCGTACATTTCAATTTTTCTTTCTGCTTGTTTCTGACTGTTCTTCTGAACGCTTGCAGCTCCGTGTGAAGTGATAGACCTCGACGCGGGCGACAAGGTCGAACCGCAGAAGTCGTCTGTAGACGCGGATGTCGTGATGCGGGAGCTGCCATCTGCCAGTGTTTTAGCGTCGGCGCAGGGGACCAGCTCAGGGGCCGGAGCGGCACTCGGGGCTGAAACTGTATCCCTTTCACCCATTCCTCCTGCTACCAATATCTTCGCGCTACACCATGTCCCGGAGGATCAGGTGGGGGCGACCAAAGAAGCATTGATCCAACTGGGGGTGATGAGCGAGCGGCTGAAGATAGCTTATGACGCGAGTGAAGCACTACAGAAGAATGTCCGAGTAAGTACTCTTGTAAGTACCTTCCTCAGTCGGGAATTTTGATCTGTGTGGTTTTTGTTTTGATCCCGAGTGGGTTTGCGTCTGGGCACACCCACTGGGTGTTTCTGGTTCCAGTGGGGGCGCACTGAGCGCACCCACTGGGTGTAGTCCCCGAGGCTCCCGTCGACTGATGCAGTCGGCGGGAGTTTAGAAAACTGAGTGAACGCGGAGTTCAATATACTGATGAGCTCAAAGAGAGCCTTGTATTTATTTTCTAGTGGGGGCGCGCTGAGCGCACCCACTGGGTGTAGTCCCCGAGGCTGCCGTCGACTGATGCAGTCGGCAGGAGTCTTAGAGTCCGAATCAAGGTCTGACCAATGTTTGTCTTTTGTTTCCTGTGGACAGGCTGTTTGCGAACTCAGAAACCATTATAATGTTCTGCAGAAGGAGGTGCAGGAGCGGCGTCTCAACTTGGAGGCCGAGAAGGCCAAAAGTGCTCAACTGGAGCAAGAGAAGAAGTCAATCGAAGGTAAGTCCTTCCTGTCTGTAACAGTAACTTCTCTCCTTCCCCATCCGACTGAATATGCTTCATCATATCTTCGTGGAGAAAATCGTAAACTTGTCCAGAGGCTGAAGAATTCTATTTCTTTAGAAACCATGAAGACTGCTCTTGAAAAGAAGGGCATCGAACTGGCGACCGCTCAGAAGGAAGCCAGCCGAAAGGCCAAAGAGGCCGAGGAGAAACTGAAGTCAGTCGGAAAGCTGGAGGAGGAGAAGAAAGCTTTGGAATCACAGTGCAGAAATCCAAGGAAGAACTCGTGCAGCTGAAGAGGTCGTACGCCGAGTGGGAGACCAAAATCAAGCACATTACTGCCAAGAAAGCAGAGCTGGAGGAGTATGTTGAGGAATTCAGTGGTGAAGCCAACGAAAAAGCTCAAAGGTAACTTTCCCAAGTGTATCTCATGGAGCTCGATTAAACCGAATGAATTTAATCTGGCTCTGACTTCTTTCTTCACTTGGCCGAATCTAGCATTCTGTGACGATGCGGCGGAGGAGACAGACAAAATTGAGAAGGAGCTCGATCCATTTCAAGGTCTGCTTAAGGACAGCGCTGCCATGGGCGTGCTCCGCTTGGAAGAGCATGTCGGGCAAGTGGCCCTGTACATCAGAGAGCTTAGCACCGCCATCTCCGCAATCAATCGCGACGTCTTTCCTGACGATGAGCCTTCGAAGGACCTGGAATCCATGCTTGCCCGAGTGAAGGCGGTGCCGAGCTGAGTAAAAGCCTGGAAGAAATCTGCAGCTCGGGCTGGTGCTGACATCGCCCTCTCGTTAGTCCGTATCTACTGCAAGGGGGTGGACGAGAAGAAGTTGAAGTCTCTCGAGGTGGCTAACAGGAAGCATGCCAAGATCGATGACTTCATGGGGATGTTCATGGAGTCTGCCACTCGGATAGTGGACAACATCAACCTGGACACCTTCGTAGAAGCAGTGCCCCAGCCTGAGTGATCGTCAGGTTTAAACTCTTTAAGCTTTTGCCTCGGAATGCCGAGTGGTAGCTGTAACCGTAAGACTTTGAATGAGCCTGAGGCTCCTGTCGTCAAGACTTTTATCCGTACTCTTATTTCGAGTGATTAAGTTTTTATTAGCCTTGGTTTTATTCAACCTTTGCTTTCTGAACGCTTGTGCTTAGGCGACGCGGAGTCTCAGCCAAGTCCCCGAGTATGGGCGTGACCCGCACTCGGGGTTGTTCATTAGAATAATGATGGTCCTGTCCATCTTGTCGTCCGAGTGAGAAGGATGTTACACTCTAGACATTTTTAACTTAGGCGATGCGGGACCGCGGCTAAGCCCCCGAGTGTAGGTGAGACCTGCACTCGGAATAGTTCTTGCGAACAATGATGGTTCTGTCCATCTTGTCGTCCGAGTGAGAAGGATGTTCCACTCTAGACATTTTTGACTTAGACGATGCGGGACCGCGGCTAAGCCCCCGAGTGTAGGTGAGACCTGCACTCGGATTAGTTCTTGCGAACAATGATGGTCCTGTCCATCTTGTTGTCTGAGTGAGAAGGATTACCCACTCTAGACATTTTTAACTTAGGCGAAGTGGGACCGCGACTAAGCCCCCGAGTGTAGGTGAGGCCTGCACTCGGATTAGTTCTTGCGAACAATGATGGTCCTGTCCATCTTGTCGTCTGAGTGAGGAGGATGTCCCACTCTAGACATTTTTAACTTAGGCGATGCGGGACCGCGGCTAAGCCCCCGAGTGTAGGCGAGACCTGCACTCGGATTAGTTCTTGCGAACAATGATGGTCCTGTCCATCTCGTCGTCCGAGTGAGAAGGATGTTCCACTCTAGACATTTCTAACTTAGGCGATGCGGGACCGCGGCTAAGCCCCCGAGTGTAGGTGAGACCTGCACTCGGAATAGTTCTTGCGAACAATGATGGTCCTGTCCATCTTGTCATCCGAGTGAGAAGGATGTTCCACTCTAGACATTTCTAACTTAGGCGATGCGGGACCGTGGCTAAGCCCCCGAGTGTAGGTGAGACCTGCACTCGGAATAGTTCATACTCAGGCGAAATCGGGTTCGCGGCAAAGTATTTTATTTATACCCACTGGGGGTGGTTTTTTCACCAGAGTGAGAATGAGTTAAATTTCGACAATACATAAAGAGACGGAACTTTATTCATCGTGATCACTCGGATTCATTATAGAAATGACAAACTAAGTGTAAAACTTGCGGAGTAGGTCCGCGTTCCAAGTCCTGGGCTCCTCTACACCATCCTTGATGTTGTAGAGTCGGTAAACTCCATTGTGCAAGACTTTGGATATTGCGTATGGTCCTTACCACGGAGGCGCCAGCTTATGAGGTCTTTGTTGGTCCAGTCGGAGAACCAGGTCTCCCTCTTGAAAAGCTCGACCCCTGACCTGCCTGTCATGGTAACGCCTCAGATCTTGCTGATAGAGGGTTGATCTGATAAGGGCTAGCTCCCTCTCTTCCTCCAATAGGTCTAAGCCATCTTGCCATGCTGTCTCTGCTTCAGCTTCATCATATTGTTCCACTCGAGGGGATTTGTGCCGAAGGTCACTCGGCAACACGGCTTCTGACCCATACACCATGAAGAAAGGAGTTTGCTTTGTAGAGCGGTTCGGGGTCGTCCGAATGCCCCACAAGACTGATGGCAATTCTTCGACCCAAGCTCCCGCAACATGCTTCAAGTCTATCATCAGCCGAGGTTTCAGCCCTTGGAGGATCATCCCGTTCGCACGTTCTGCTTGTCCGTTCGACTGCGGGTGAGCCACAGAAGCGTAGTTAACCCGAGTGCCTTGGGAGTAGCAGAACCCACGAAACTCATCATAATCAAAGTTCTTCCCGTTGTCCGTGATGATGTCGTGCAGCACACCGAATCTGAAGATGATCTGCCGAATGAAGCTGATAGCAGTGGCCGAATCCAAGCTTTTGATGGGTTTCACTTCAACCCACTTGGTGAACTTATCGACTGCCACAAGTAGGTGAGTGAATCCACTCGTACCAATCCGCAGGGGACCGACCATATCGAGACCCCACACTGCAAACGGCCAAGTGAGCGGAATCGTCTTCAGTGCAGATGCCGGCTTGTGGAACTTATTCTTGTAAAACTGACAGCCGACACACAGATTGACTAAGTCTCTTGCTGCTTCATTGGCTCTGGGCCAATAAAAACCCGCCCGGAAAGCCTTGGCGACCAAAGTCTGAGAGGACGCATGATGGCCGCAAGTTCCCGAGTGGACCTCATGCAAAATCTGCAGCCCTTCCTCTGGGGAAATGCATTTCTGAATGACTCCTGTAGTACTTTTCTTGTATAACTGGTCCCCCATAACTTCGAATGCCTTGGATCGATGGACGATCCAGCGAGCTTCTTCTTCGTCTTCGGGGAGTTCTTGCCTGAGCAAGTATGCCAAATATGGTTGAGTCCACTCGGGAGTGATTACCAGCATTTCGTGGACTAGGTCGACCATAGGTGGGACTTCAACCTCAGTCAGATCGGATGGACCGACTGCTTGCGGGGGCTCCTCTGTGAAAGGATCATCTGCGATAGTAGGGGTGTGTAGATATTCGAGGAATATGTCCTTGGGAACTGCCCGCCGAGTGTAACCAATCTTTGCTAGGTCGTCTGCTGCCTGGTTCTTCGCACGAGGAACGTGATGCAGCTCCAATCCTTCAAAGTTCTTCTCTAGCTTTCTGACTGCGTTGCAGTAACCGGTCATAGCTGGGCTCCGAATGTCCCATTCCTTCATCACTTGATTGACAACGTGGTTCGAATCACCGTAGACCATCAAACGACGAATGCCGAGTGAGATGGCCATACGGAGGCCATACAGGAGGGCTTCGTATTCGGCCTCATTGTTTGACGAATAAAAATGGATCTGGAGGACGTAATTCAACTTATCTCCTCTGGGAGAGACAAGGACTACTCCAGCTCCCGAGCCATTGAGCATCTTAGATCCATCAAAGAACATGGTCCAATGCTCGGAGACACTCAGGGTCGGTTGCTCTTGTTCCATCCATTCGGCCATAAAATCAACCATAGCCTGAGACTTGATTGCTTTCTTGGCTTCAAATTTTATTTCCAGCGGCAGGAGTTCGATCGCCCATTTCGCCACTCGGCCAGCAGTGTCTCTGTTGTGCAGAATCTCCGACAGGGGAGCGTTGCTGACGACTGTGACCGAGTGATCTTGAAAGTAATGAACCACCTTCTTTACCGTTAGGTAAATGCCATAGACAAGCTTTTGGTAATGTGGGTACCTTTGCTTGGAAGGGGTCAAAACTTCTGAGATATAGTATATAGGCCTTTGCACTTTGAATGTTTTTCCCGGCTCCTCGCGCTCTACAATAAGGACAGTGCTCACCACCTGGCTAGTGGCAGCGATGTACAGGAGTAGAGGTTCCTGGCTGCCCGGAGCAGCTAACATCGGCTGGGTGGAAAGCAATGCCTTGAGTTCCTCGAACGCGGCTTGTGATCTATACGGGGCAGCGGAAAGTGGTCCTTCGGGCATGCCCGATTGAGGTGCTTGAAGTCAATGCACATACGGAGTGACTTGTCCTTCTTCGGTACCAGGACGACATTCGCAAGCCACTTGGAGTGGTAGACCTCGCGAATGAACTCAGTGGCAAGGAGCCGAGCTATCTCTTGACCAATCGCCTTGCGCTTCTCTACGGAGGATCGGCGCAAGTATTCTTTGACTGGTTTGGCCTTGGGATTGGTTCGGAGTCGGTGCTCAGCCAGTTCCCTGGGACCACCCGGCATGTCAGACGACTTCCATGCAAAGATGTCCCAGTTCTCACGGAGAAACTGGATGAGCTCGGCTTCCTATTTCTCTCCGAGTGAAGTGGAAATGTTAGTCGGAGCAGCACTCGGGTCACTCGGATGAACATGGACTTGCTTAGTCTTGCCAGCTGACTGGAAGGCTGATTCTGAAGCCGGCCGCTTTGACCTGAGCAGATCAGTCGTATCTACTTCCTTCTTGTACCCTTCAAGCTCAACTGCAAGCACTTGTTCGTTGGCAATCTTTGTGCCTTGCTGTAGGCACTCTTCGGCGACCTTCCGATCACCAGTCACTGTAATCACGCCTTTAGGTCCTGGCATCTTGAGCTTGAGATACACGTAACATGGTCTGGCCATGAAACGTGCGTAGGCAGGCCTACCCAGGATGGCGTGATAAGCACTGTGGAAGTTAACCATCTCAAAGGTTAATCTTTCCTTTCGGAAATTCTTCTCGCCTCCGAATACTACGTCCAGAGCGATCTGGCCGAGTGACTCGGCCTTCTTCCCGGGGACGATCCCGTGGAAATGCATGTTGCTCTTACTCAATTTAGACATCGGGATGCCCATAGCCTTGAGCGTGTCAACGCATATGATATTAAGCCCGCTGCCTCCGTCCATCAGGACCTTGCGCAGTCGGACGCCACCTACCGCTGGGTCAACGACCAGCGCCTGCCTCCCAGGGGTGACAGTGTGGGGCGGATGATCGGACTGGTCGAAGGTGACAGGTGTCTTCGTCCAGTTGAGGTACTTGGGTGTAGTCGGAACTACCATATTGACCTCCCGATTGATAACTTTCAGCTGTCTCTTGCTTTCAACGTCGGCGAAAATCACGTTGAGAACCTTGTCGACTTTCGGATACTCGGAAGCATCTTCCTCATCCTCGACATCGACCTTCTCACTCGAGGGCTCGGCGCCCATCTCCTGCTTGAGCAGGCGACATTCCCGAGTGGTATGCTTCGGGAGCACAACATTGTCTTCTTCATCCGTCTTGGTATGAATTTGGCACGGTTGGTCGAGAATGTCGGATTTGTACTCGGACTTCTTCTTGGGAATCCATTCTTTCTTCTTTTTCTTGGGCTTCGGCTTGCCTTGCCCTTGCCCTTGGACGGCTGCAACCTCTGCCTTGCCGGAGGCATCAGCCTTCCGCTTCTGATTTTTCCCGGCGTTGCCGGCTCTCGCTTTGCCGCTACGGAGGCGGTATTCTTCCTCGCCATTGGCGTACTTGTTCGCAATCTCCATGGCCCGACTGAGGGACAGATCCCCAGACCGACCGAACTTCAAGACTAACTCCCGATACCGAGTGCCTGCCTTGAAGGCGCACACGGCCTGATGTTCGGTGACATTTTCCACGGTGTTGTGCAACGTGGTCTAGCGCTGAATGTACTCTCGGAGAGTTTCATTGTTCTTTTGAACGCAGTGCTGGAGTTCTGTCAGTCCACCCGGGCGCTTGTAGGTGCCCTCGAATGTTTTGACGAACACTCGGGCCAAATCTTCCCAACAGTAAATGCAGTTGGCGGCCAACTGATTCAGCCACGCCCGCGCAGACCCTTCCAACATGAGCGGAAGGTGTTTCATGGCAACGAAATCATCGCCGCCGCCGATCTGGACAGCGACTCGATAATCTTCGAGCCAAGTTTCTGGCTTGGACTCGCCATTGAACTTTCCAATTCCGGTTGACAGTCGGTAATTGGGGGGTATTTCTGCCTCTCGGATGTATCTGCTGAAGCACCCAAGACCGGTAACTCCCCAGCCACTCGCTCGGTCTCTGTCATATCTGTTCTGATCGACCACTCGCTGAGTGATGTCAGACCGGGCATCGTAGCCTCTGTGCCGAACAGGGCTCCGCTCGCGGTTTCTCCCGAGTGGGTAGCCTCCGTCATATGGACGTTGGCCATGCATACCGCCCCTCGGAGGGGGGGTCCGACTGAAATCGCGGTCATCGCGCCCGCGTCCTCCGTACGGTCCTCTCGAATGAGGAGGAGTTCGCGGGTCCTTCCTCGGCGTGAGCGGACTGTGAGCTGACTGCACAGTATCTGCCCGAGTCGATTCATTGTCAATGCGCTGATGAGATTGTGATACCTCTGAGTTCTTTTGTAGGGCGGTCTTCAGCAAAGCCTGGATCTGCCGAATGCCCTCGCCTGCTGCCGAATCAGATGGCTGGATCGAATCTGCGATCCGAGTGGCCGCGGCTAGATTCAACAAAGGCGTGCGCATCACCGGGATGGTGTACAGACGATCCTTTGTGAACAACTGGCGGCGGCTACGGCTGGAACTGGGAAGTTCCCTTGCCGCGCGTTTGTCGAGTCAATGTTGTAGCCGTTCGAGACGCTCGCGCTTAGTCAGGGTGGCTTGGCGAGCGGCCTCCAGGGCTATCTCTTTAGGGGTGTTTCCCGCAATGGGCGTCTGGAGGACCTGGTCATTCCTGTGCCTGATTTCCTCCCGCTGCTTCCGAGTGAGGGGTTGGGGAATGTAGCCGTCGGAGCTAGCGTTGCGGCGGTCACCGTCCCGATCGTGGGTGTCTGCCGCCGAATGCCCCGGAGGAGCAGCGTCTCGGGACGGGCCGGCCATCAAGACCTCCGCCACGTCGCCGCTGCTCTCGAGCTCGACAGCATCGGAGGAATCGTCATCCGAAGACGGGAAAAGGCAGTGGACTGACTCGTCGGCTTCGAGTGCAGCCACTTGCCGTCCAGCGGCCTGGGCCGCCACAGCGTGTTTGATCCAGCGCTGCAGCCGAGAGCGCCCGGAGCGCCGGCGATAAGCCTCAAGACGATTCGGAGAAGTCGGTCGATAGGGTGTAGACGGTTGCCGGAGGAGAACTCCGAACGTCGTCGCGCTAAAGTACACTACGCCACGGGCGGGCAGTGCCTCAGCGTCCAGCGGTGCCTCCTGCAGCCACGCCGAATCGTCGATGGCGAAGCTGATACACCCGAAGAGGATCTCGCCGCCGAAAGCGTTCATGATGAACGAGAAAATGGAAATTCCACCTGTGCCGGAATTCGCTAGATGCGCGGCCCCACGGTGGGCGCCAACTGTCGTGGGAATGATCCTGACAATAGTACTAGGGGGTACGAATGAAGGGGCGACGTCTAGCTACGGCTCAAGTGTGCACTCGGTTTGTACGAGTTCAGGCCTCACTCGGGAGTGATAACAGCCCTACGTCTCGGTGCCCAGAGGCTGTTGCGTTTGCTTATGGTGGTATGGGATTACAGGGGGTCGGAACCCTTCCCATGGTGCCCGGGGGTGGCTTATATAGAGTGCGCCACCACCGGCCGAGCGCCATGATGAGGCGATAAATGTCAATGAATACTACGTTACAGGAACGGTTGATTAACTCGCCGTTACTGATAACGGCGAATTAACTCATAATGTGTGACAACTCGAATTCCACTGATGTCTGTCTTCCTGGTCGTCTGAGCTTCCGTTTGTCCGACTGGCGTCGTGTACTCCGAGTGAAATGAGTCATCCGAGTGAATGACTACATTCATCCGAATGAGTCTCTGCCCAGGGGCTTTGAAGACATTGGAGGGCCATTGGTGGGCCCCAGATGTCAGGTCTATGACCCTACCCAGGGTAGGCATCCTCATCAGTGATCATCCATAAAATATGATGTGACCGAACGACCACCCATGCGCAGATCGGGCGGCTAGCTACGCGGATGATTTCTAGAAAAAATCATCTGGCTGACTCGTAGCAACCGCCTATTGTTAATCGATTACGACCAATATAGATGGTCATAATATCATCAAAGTCTGTACTTCGCTCTGATTGGTCTATGTGCATGTCACGCGGATCACACATTAGAGACCGTCGGATACTCTCAGATCCAACGGCCCACAGCCACTAGGCCACTAACCCTCTCACCTACCGCGAACTCCTCTCTCCCCAGCACACCACTCCTCGTCCCCTCCTCTCTCTCCCCCGCACACCACTCCCAGATCCAACTTGCCATCGCCCGATCCCGGCGACCTCAGGAGGGATTCGACGGTGCCCAACACGCCAACATGATCCCCATGCTCCGCTCCTCCCTCCCCTCCGGCAGGATCCAGCGCGCGCTAGGGTCCGGCCATGGAGGCGGTGGCCCTCTCCGCCGGTGCTAGGGTCCAACGCGCTGAGCAGGACCCTGGGCTGATGAGGGAGTCCCTGTGGCAGGGCGCGGCGCTGGACGAGATGAGGCAGCGGGTTGAGCAGCGGCGGGCGCGTGCGGACGACCTCGCCATCGCCAGGAGGCGTCGAGCGGCAGAAGGAGCAGATGCAGGCGCAAATCAAGCGGGTGCTGCTGCTTTGCAGGGCCCTCGACGCCGCGCGCCGACCGTAGCAGCCCCCATGCCCACCCCCGGCTCCGCGGTCGTCCCGTCCGTGTCGGTGCCGTGCGGGCAGTTGGATCTGGTGGACTGCATCGACTGGACCGGCGTCGAGTGCCTCAACCAAGACCCCGCCCACGGCATCGCCAACGCCCTCAAGCATGTAGGGCAGGTAGCTCCCGCGGCCAGTCGCGATCCCCGGATCTGATCCAGTGTCGGCTTGTTCGATTTTCGCCGGCGAGATCCCTCCCCTCCAGATTTTCATAGATTAGGGCCGCGTGTGTGTTGTCTCACCCTTCTGCAGATTTTAGTTTAGAGGCGATTTGTGTTTTTGACGATTGGTGGTTTTCATCAGGGTTATAGGGAGGACGAGGGGCTCCACCTCGCCAGCGACTCAGAGGAGCAGCTGCTAATCTACATCCCCTTCATGCAGGTCATCAAGCTGCATTTCGCGCTCTTCAAAGGCCCCGAGGAAGAAGGTGTGATTCGTAACTCAACGTCACTGCACGAATGCTAGATTGCTGCATGCATTGATTACTTAGAGATTAGCCTCTTTTCTGAGCTCAGGGAGGAACCAGTCTTTGTCCGAACTAGGGTGCTCCATTTAGTCTGTTGTGAATGCTAATACACATTGAACACAAGTCAAGTCAAGTTTTTGTAAATGAATGATAATTAAGTTGTTTGTACCTAATGTGTGTCTGACGCAAAGTTCAAAAAGGCATTGGATGTTAAATATACGTTTGTATTGTGGCTGGCTGCGTTTTGTCTGATAGCATCCGTCTCATCCTGATCGATCGCAGGAAGCCAAAGAGTTAAAATCCGCGGAGAAGGCACGGCTTGGGGATCTGGAGAGGCTGCTCACGACAAGGCAGCAGTCCATGATGGCCCAGGTTGCTGCCCTGTACCCCGTGAGGGTCTTCCGTGAGCTGCCGGTTGCACAAAACCACCATTCCCATACTAATGGTGAGAATTCAGTGCTCGTGTGCCGCCCGTGAGAAACAATGTTTGATAGGATGTGCATGATTTTAGCGCTAAGCCTCAAACAAGCAAAACCTCTATGATATCTGTACACAAGAGAATGGAGAACTTCCAGATTATAGAATGCCATCTATGATATCTGTGCAGTCACTGGGTCAGTTAGTTTTTTTCTAGTACATCTACCATGACTGAAAGTTGTTGCTAGACTAGACGTCTCTGGTATGCAAGTTTATTGCCATGTCCCTTTATGTATTTATAACTTGAATCCAGCAGTAACATTTGAATAACACTTGCACTCGTGTATGTATTTACTTGTAAGGAGTCAAGTACATGTTTGCTATAGCAGGGCAGATTAGATGTATGGCCATTAGTTTCATTATTGATTTGCTTTTAAGTTACCATCCAATCCTCTTGACAACATCTATTCTTGACATAAAAAGATAAGCTAAATTACTTCATTGTAGATGCCATCTACAAGTGAATGCTAAGATACCATGGTTTTTTACTACATTGTAGTTGTACTGATGCAAATACTACTTATGTACTTATGCAGTAGTAATTACTAATTAACCTGTCATGTAATATATACTAATTGGTGGAACTATGTTCGAGCAGAGTAGGATTGTACAGAGCGGTCCCTTATTGCTCATATTTCTCTGTTCCTATGTCTGGTACAAAGCACAGACATTGGTATTGTGTTTGAATACAGTAGGATTGTATAGGCGCAACACAAAACTCTATTCTAAGCAGGGAGGAGTGGGAGCACTTGATGCTGCTGCTTGTGAGGATCTGCGGTTTATTTGTTTCCTGAGATTTGGATGTTTCTACAACCTAGCATGGGTCTCTGTATATCAATTCTAAGAATTTTACTTTTGTTTATATTAGTGCTGCTTGTAGCGTACCCAGGACATGATCATATTGAGGAACCATTTTTATAATGCTTAGATTCTAGATTATATCTGAGTTGCAGTAATGAGTACCTGCACTCTCAGTACCATCCTACTTCTTATTTTGCATCTTGGGGGTTATAGTCTGTTATTTCTTGCTTTCCTTTATCTTTATACTTATTTTGATGGTAATTTGACTTGGATGAATACTGACCCAGTGTGCATTGCTCCGATTTGTCGTGTTTCGCTTTGTTGCAGGACACCCCTGGATCCTGCTGCATGAGGTGGGTGGCAAGGAACCAACCTGACATGCGAGCTAGCCTCCAGTTCTTGGTCTCCAGGAGAACACGAACACAACACACGCACACGGTTTCTTCTCTGAACCTCCTCTCTGAAGAACACAACACACACGCATGAGCTTGTTGTCTCTCTGAAGCTCTATCTTATATTCAGTAGGTGTATATCATGATAGAATGAAACTTGATGAAGGCTAATAAGGCCTTTTGTTGTTCTAGAGATGCATGAGATTTGTGCAACCCTTTAGCTTGTGTTTGGATGAAAACAACCACCAATTTATCAGATCGGAAAATAACCGCAATTGGAATTTTCTTGCTGTCCTGTGATCTCTTCTATTTTTCAACATTTTGGGTGGTTCATACTAGCACCAAATGCAGAATGTTTTATTTTTATTTTGTTGCTCTCCTGTGATCTGCTACTGAAGATCCTCTCCGCTCTAACCATTTTCGCACCAAATGCAGAATGTTTTATTTTTATTTTGTTCCTAATTGTTATGTTTATAACCTATAGATGAAGTGTTACTACTGGAACAAGCTCCACTATGAAGAAGCTGGAACTTGCACCAAGCAGAGAGTAGCTAATTGGAGTTTGTTATCTTTTGATATTTTTGTGTATTGGAAAACCAGATACTATGTATTACTGTAATGTATCAAGTTTGGCTGTATTGAGAAATATTCTGCATTTCTAGCCTCTGTTTGAATTGGATATTGACTGAAAATGATGCATATACATAACTGAAGAGTGATGAGTCCTAATTTAAAAGGCCATGCCCAAGGCCCAATAAAAACAAGACTGTAAAAGGCCGAGGCCAAAAAAAACTGTACTGTAAAAGGCTGAGGCCCAACGAGAAATGTAATGTCAAATTTCATAGTCCAGGAAATAAAGAGGCCAATTTATAGAAAAAGGCCAAATTCTTGAGCTAGGCCCATGCTGCTGACCAAAATTGACAGGAAAAAAATTTATATAAATGGGTTGAATTAATGGGCTTGGCCCATATAGATACCGAACTGGACCGGGCTGATTCTTATCAACGACCAATTTAATTGGTCTCAATTTTGCCACGTCAGCTTGCCACGTTGGATCCGACGTGGCCTGGGCAGACAACCAGCGACCAAAACAATTGGTCGTAGAACCAACGACCTTTTGTTTTGGTCGTAACCTTCTACGACCATATCACAAAGAAGGTCGTTAAGTTTCATTAAAGACGGCCAGCTTTTGACCAACTGTTTTTGGTCACAAAAAGGTCGTAAGTGAAAAACAATGACCCTTCAGTGACCAATATTGATGGTCGCAAGTTAGCATATTTCTTGTAGTGCAGAAACTTTCTCCCACTGTAACCAGATTCAAAAGCTCGTAACTTCACGGATTGAAATTGATGTTGACCATGAACAGGCAGGTCTTCTGCTACCCCTCTCCATTCCTTGGAAGTGACTGTCCTAGGGAGCTACAAGAGAAAGAAATGGTGCAAATGGGCATGCCGCTTTAAAATTCTCAATTCCAAAACAAAACCCTAAGCCTAGTTGAGCCAGAGAGAAGAGAGATGAATACCTGACTGGTGAGAGATTCGACGTCGTCGGAGATACCGCTTGAGGGGTCACTCGAGGAGACCATGGCGTGTACGTGGCGGTCGGAAGCTAGAGGGAGAGATGTGGGCGGTGGCGCGCGGGGGGTGGGGGGTGGGGGTTGCAGGGGAAATGTGGCCCTTTGGGGGGAAGGGGGGAAGGCAGATATTTCGGCGGTCGGCGATTTTTTTTGCTCGTTGCAAGGAATCTTGGCGCGCAAAGATTCACCAGACACGGTGTTTCTGCTTTTATCGTGTGCGATGATACAGAACATACAAAATTTTGCCCCTCCCCACGTATTCCCTGGTTATAGTGCACATCCACATCATTGCATAATGTAACATCAACTGCTAACTTGGGTATACAAATTAGCGGACACACAGAGCTCACAGTTACTAAACCGAGCTAGTTCACTAAATAATCAAGCTGCTTGAACTAGACATAGCTCTTACAAAAGACCGGCTCTCTGAACAAAGGCTATTAGTAATACGCATAATTTTAACAAAGATGCCAACGAGCAGCCGCCCTATGCCTCGCCGATGTTCGATGAGATGTCGACGACTTGTCCGGGTGACATTCTGCCGGTGCTGGACTCCACATCCCCCCGGGCTGACTTCAATCGCGGCGACGTGCTCGTCCTCGACGTTGTCCTCGTCATCGGCGTCGCCCTTAGCTTCGTAGTACTCGTAGTAGTGGCACCGCCATAGCTCGCGTTGGTACTCCACCGCCGACTCCTCGAGGGATAGGCACTTCTTGACCTCCTCCTGAGCCACACGCATTCCTCCCAGCACTCGGCGCTCTTGGATGGCTCCCGCATCTCTAACTCTCGCTCGGAGATCTCGTGCGGAAGGGGCTCCATGGCCTCCGCTGCCGCATCGTCGGCATGTGTCTCGGCATCCGCAGCAGCCGCCTCTTCGGACGTGTGGTGCATGCTGGATTTCGGCGAAGCTTGGAGTATCTTGGCGTTGGCGTTCTCGATGCTATAGGCCTGGATGGCCTTGACCCGGGCCAGGGCGGCCTCCGCGGCACGGCACGCTGCTCGAGCGCTCTTGGCGTTTGTAGACGCCGTCTCCGCAGCTGCAGCTGCCGTCTCCGCAGCTATAGACGCCCTTTCAGCCGCCGCAGAAGCCCTGTCGGCTGCCGCAGAGGCCCTATCGGCAAATGTGGCCGCGCTTACGACGGATGCGGCTGCGCTCTCTGGCCGAGGTGGCCGTGCTCTCGGCCGAGGCGACCGCGTTCTTGGTAGAGGCGGGAGCGCTCGGGGCCGAGGGGGCAGTCGTACGCACCCTTACGAAGCGTTCCCATGATGTCATTCTTTGCAGAGAGGGTTTGTTGGGGAATGGGGATCGAGGGTGAACCGAATCCGAGCTAGACGAAGCCGACGAAGCTTCCCTTGTAAGACATAAATAGATCCGTGAATTTTCATCGCAAACGGTTCCTGTATGAAACCGTGTGTATGCAGTTCACTTTTTGTATTGAATTGTAAAACTATTTTGGGGTACAGCGGTAACGGATATTGTTTTATTTGTAAGAAAAAGATCCCTACCGTCAAAATCCACTAACGGCATCCTAAATTTAGGAAATGTTCGGGGTTAAATTGGCAATTTTATACATTAAGTTAGTTTGTACAAATTTTACGGCCATAATTCAAAAGTGTAACACACGAAGATGCAAGATGAAGCAAAAACTACTAGAAAAATCATATTCATCTACTACTTGCTTCCCTATATATGCCGCTTGCAATAAATTTTAAGGAGTTCCAAACATCTTGGGTAACGGTTTGGACACACGTGTACAGATTGGGAATTTAGGTTTTAAAATTCAAAAAATGAAAAAAATGCTCTGAAGTACATGATAATAATCTGCATGATTTCCCCACATGGGGCCAAGATGTCGTGGTCAAAGTAATGGCTTGTTAGAGATAAGCTTTGACACATGCCTCTCACAAAACGGAGCATCACACGAAGGGTCGTGGTTCCGAGAGGGAACATGAGAGCCTTGTTTGATGACGAACCGCTAGTCGTTGTCTCATTTGGCCTAGCTTTTTTTAATTCGTTACAATGCACAAATACGTCCGTCATCCTGAAATTTGGACATTTTCGGGGTTCAATGAGCATTTTTATACATGAAGTTAGTTTCTAGTTATCTAGTGGCCATAATTCAAAACTAAAACACATGGATATGTGCAAGATGAAGCAAATCCTGCAGGAAAAAATCATATTTATATATGTACTAGTGCTTCCGTCTATATGCCACGTGCAATAAATTTGAAGGAGTTCCAGACATCTTGAGTAACGGTTAGGACAAAAGCATTGAGAATAATCTAGGTTTTTAAATTCAATAAATAAATAAATAAATAATGCTATGAAGTACGTGAAAATCAGCATAATTTTCCGCCATGGGGCCAAGATGTCGTGGTCAAAGTAATGGCTTGTTCGAGATAAGCTTTGACACATGCCTCTCACAAACCGGAGCATCACACGCACGCTCGTATAGTTTCGAGAGGGAACGTGGGGCGTTGTGTGATGATGAACCGGATCGCTGCCTCATTCGGCCTAGTTTGTTTTCATCGTTGCAATGTACGAATATCCTAAAATTAGGAAATATTCGGGGTTCAATTGGCATTTTTATACATGTAGTTTCCAGAAATTTAATGGCCATAGTTCAAAACTGAAATACATGAACAAGCAAGATGAAGCAAAAAACGCTGGAAAATCATATTTATGTACTACTTGCTTTCGTATATATGCCACGTGCAATAAATTTGAAGGAGTTACAAACATATTGGGTGACGGTTTTGACACAAAAGCATTGGGAATCTAGTTTTTTAAAGTCAAAAAATGAAAAATGCACGGAATTACATGAAAATGTGCATGATTTCCCGACATGGGGCCAAGATGTCGTGATCAAACTAATGGCTTGTTCGAGATAAGCTTTGATACATGTCAAGCTGGCAATGCATGGTTAACTGTTACCCGCGTCCCCATGGGTAATTAATCTATTAGGGCATGGGTGCCAGCTGGAATGCCCATCTGGAAGTTGGTGGGTCAAATACCTTACCGAGAGTGCAGGACGGGGATGAGGATGGGATAGCATTACCCGCCTTACCCATGAATTGAAGTACTTACATGTGGGCTTTGAAATTAGTAGCCCCCACGTAATTTGTGGTCTCGGTCACCCAAATTTACACACATCCCACCCCTTTGGCCCAAAGTTCCCTAAGAAATCCAAAACCTAGGCACAACATATTGTTTATTGCGTTGAAATACTATTTTTTCTACTGAAATATGCGAAGGTTGTTCTTAAATGAATGTGTGAGTTTCCCCACGGTAATAAAGAACTCGGTGGGGACGTGGATGGGAAACTTTTTATCCCTGCGCACGGGTACGTAGACGGGGACGGGGATGGGAGGGCGGTGATGGGGACGGAGATGTGACTCTACTCGCCTAAGAAAACCCCAGCTTTAGACACAAGCCTCTCAGAAACCGGAGCATCACACGAAGGCGCGTGGTTCCGAGAGGGAACATGGGGCCATGTGTGATGACGAACCGCCAATCGCTGTGTCATTTGACCTAGTTTTTTTTTCATCGATACAATGCACGAATATGAACGACATCCTATTTTTTTTTTAAATGGCGTTCTATTGGCATTTTTATACATTAAGTTAGTTTATAGAAATTTAATGGCTATAGTTCAAAACTGAAACACATGAACAAGCTAGATGAGCAAAAACGCTGGAAAATCATATTTATGTACTATTTGCTTCCCTATATATGCCGCTTGCTATAAATTTGAAGGAGTTCCAAACTTCTTGAGTGACGGTTTGGACACAAAAGCATTGAGAATCTAGGTTGTAAATTCAAAAAAAATGAAAAAATGCTTTGAATTCTGAAGTACATGAAAATATGCATGATTTCCCGCCATGGGGCCAAGATGTCGTGGTTACTGCTCTCGGACTTGCTTCCGTAACACAAATGGCACACATGCATTACATTTGGATAGAAAATGTAAATATTTGGCAAAACAAACGGGTCGCACATGATTGGCGCCCTGTTTCGCGTTTCGAGTTTTGGAAGCCAATTTTCGCGGGCTATTAATCAAATGTGGTCATGCATTGGGAACCGTCGGTGATGATAATTCACACACGGCTGTTGAGTAGGAAATCACGTGCAATCACTGCTGGCGTCGATCAAGATTCCAGCCGCCTATAAATGCTGCCTCTCGAGACATCATCCCGCCTGCATTCTCTCGTCTCTCTATCCCACCCCTCGCACAAATCTCTACCATGGCGTGGCCGGTCTGTGCACAAGCAGAGGAGGAGGCGCCACCCCTTGAGGACATGGCGAAATGCAGCGACGAGGAGGACCCCTTCACGCCCCCAGACGAGGTCGCGCCAAACCCCCCAACTGAAGATTGGTTTTGGGGCCAGTACAATCTAGCTTTGTGGAAGGCGCTGCCGCCGGCTGAGAGAACTAGGCAGGTGGCGTTCAAGAAGGAGCGGGCTGAGGAGCGCGCTAGGAACCTCGCGGCCTAGAATGCCCTTAGTGCCGCAAGGGAAAAGGAGGAGCTGGAGCTTTGGCGGCGGGCGAGTCGACGAGCGGTGGAGGTGTACGAAGACGGTCGGTACCACGCAATGAAAGCCAGAGGCGCTAGATGCCTCACCGCTACGTGGGCGTGGGCCGATAAGCTTGAGCGTGCCAGTGCCAGAGAGCTCCAGTGGGCACCCAGTGAACTATCCTGCATGGTTGCGTGCCTCCGCCAGCAAGAGGCTAATCGGCACGTCGAGCGCTGCGAGGCGGAGGAGGCGGCGAACTCCCTCCGCGTTGGGAAGCCACCGCGCACCAGGAACCTGCTGGCGAGAGGCTGCCATTTTACTGCTCCCCGCTCAAGGATGGGTTATTATTAGTTTAGTTTTTATTCATTATACGTATTAGTTAAGTACTATTATCACGTATATGTGATGATATGTACTGTATATGTATCATATCTTCAATGAGCTATTCAACAATTAATATGTATTATTAGTTTCACATTTCTATCTGTTTTCATACTGATTTTCTGGCTCTAACTATTAGCCTTTTACACGTATTGAAACATAACAATAGAACATAAATCATTCATACATCAAAACATATCAATATTGTGATTGTTGTCCAGACATTGGGATCGACATCTAGACGATTCAACAAAATAAAACGCGTCCATGACTACACCCTAACCTACGGAAGCTCTTGGCTGTGCCTGAACTCGGTCAGGCGTTCGTCCATGTGGTTTACATGCTCGCGGTATAGCTGTAGCGTGATCTCGAGGTCCAAGCTGGCTATTTCGTCGGACATTACCATCTCGAGGATGCAAAGGCAATTTTCTTCTACTCCTCCCCGCTAGACACCTGGGCCAAGGAGCCTACCGATGAGCCCGTTAGCATCGAGGGGGCCGCGGACAAGGCGAACGGCGCGACCCATGCGAACGACGCGGTCGGCGTCCGGTGCAAGGACGGTGCGGCCGGGCTCTGGTGCAAGTACGACGCAGACGGCCGCTACCCATTCCTAGCGACAAATAGGGCTACTCACGTGCCTTGGACACAGCTGCAACGTCATGTCGGGTGGGATAGCAGGCAAACGGGGATGGAACCGCTCTTGCTCTGCCGCGCGGCGCGCCTCTCGCTCTACGGCCCTCCATCGGTCTTGCTGTGCGGCGCGCCTTGCCCTCTCGGCACGGACGCACATGTTTTTCTCTACAGAGCACCACCGATGATCTTCTTGTGCGGCCCGCTGTAGCCTCTCGGCGGTGAGGCGGCTATGTTGCTCGGCGGCGCTGCCGCGCCCTGCGCCAAGGGTCTGCTCAACCCTCGCGATGACGCACAGCACAGCGTTGTCCGGTGCGTCGCCGGACACGCCATCGGCCTCGACAGGCCGTTGCGCCTGCACCGGATCGTTTTCATCGTCGAGGAGGTTGATGGCAGAGGTGGCACTTGGTCGGGTTGGCATGCTTCGTAGATGAGGATGCACTAGGTGTGCTTTCGCGTGTGATGCGCGCAGGCTCTTATGCTCATTCACTTCTAGCGGGAAACCGACGGGGAAACTTGCGCGGGAACATGCGCGGTTCCGCGCAGGAACGTGGCCAAAAGAAATGCCGGTGCAGTGCCGAAGTGTGCACTGGAATCCTCGGGCGAAAATGCGATGACAAGACATGAGAGAGGAAGAAGAGGTGATGCGCAATCAGACTGGCAATAATAATAAAACATCTGTGGTATTAATACGGGCAAACGGTACTTCCGTACGCACTGTCGGTAATGTTTTCATCAATTGCTGATAATTGTTTGGCAACAACCGTCTGCCCACAACACACACAACTTGTCCGGATGAATCGTTTCGGTTATTATTGGTCTTCCCACACAATCCTCATGAATGAACCGATTGATGCGTATCACACACACCTTCTTACGCTAACCCGTTTGTGTTCTGCTGGATCAGCGCAAACAGTTTATCCGAGTAAACTGTGTGCCGTACTTCGCACACATACGTAGTTCTGTTAACTATTTCTGTTATCTTAGCTAATCCCAAACAGTTCATAAGAATAAACTGCCTGCCATGGATCGCACACGAAACTATGTTCTGAATCGTATTTGATGGATCCACCATCGCACACAGTTCGTGCCATTTGCGACGGAGCTTGAACAATACCGTTTGCGATTGGTGTATCGCACACAGTTTCGTCGAAGGGTCTCTGATTGATGTGTCATCTTTGGACCATCCTGCAGTAGTGTACACAATCATCATCAAAAACAAAAGGAATATCTTTTTGAAGATGATTAGTTAATGACCTAGAAATCTTTAATGAAACGCCTATAAAAACTAGCATGACCAAGGAAACTTCTTATACCTTTGATATCTTTGGGGCATGGCATCTTCTCAATGGCGTCAACTTTAGCTTTGTCCACTTCAATACCTCGTTCAGAAATTTTATGCCCAAGCACTATACCTTCATTCACCATAAAATGGCACTTCTCCCTATTCAAAACAAGATTAGTTTCTTCACATCTCTGCAAAATTCGATCAAGGTTGCTCAAGCAATCATCAAAAGAAGTTCCATAAACGAAAAATCATCCATGAAAACCTCAACAATCTTTTCTAAAAAGTCAGAGAATATAGCCATCATACATCTTTGAAAGGTAGCAGGTCCATTGCATAAACCAAAAGGCATACATCTATAAGCATACGTTCCAAAAGGGCAAGTAAAAGTAGTTTTCTCTTGATCCTCTTTTGACACAGGTATTTGAGAAAAACCAGAATATCCATCAAGAAAGAAAAAGTGTGTGTGCTTAGATAATCTTTCTAGCCTTTGATCGATAAAAGGCAAAGGATAATGATCTTTCCTAGTAGCTTTGTTTAATTTCCTGAAATCAATCACCATCCTATAACCAGTTACTATTCTTTGCGGGATAAGTTCATTTTTATCATTAGGGACAATAGTTATACCTCCTTTCTTAGGAACACAATGAACATGACTTACCCATCTACTATCAGCAATAGGATAAATTATACCTGCCTCCAAAAGCTTTAATATTTCAGTTCTTATCATTTCCTTCATCTTAGGGTTTAAGCGGCGTTGATGATTGACGACAGGTTTAGCATCCGGTTCCATATTAATCTTGTGTTGACATAGAGTGGGACTAATGCCCTTAAGATCATCGAGAGTATATCCAATAGCAGCCCGGTGCTTCTTGAGAGTTTTAAGTAATCTATTTTCTTCATGCTCTAAAAGGTTAGCACTAATAATAACAGGATATATCTTCTTTTCATCAAGGTAAGCATATTTCAAAGTATCAGGTAAAGTCTTTAACTCAAACACGGGATCTCCCTTGGGTGGAGGGGTATCCCCTAGAATATCAACCGGTAAGTTGTGTTTAAGAATAGGCGTTTGTTTTAGAAATATGTCATCTATTTCATTTCTCTCATTCATATGCATATAATGTTCATGGTTTAGTAAATATTGTTCTAACGGATCGGTAGGAGGTACGACAATAGAGGCTAGACTAATAATCTCATCTTTGCTCGGTAATTCTTTTCCATGTGGTTGTTTACTAAACTTGGAGAAATTAAATTCATGAGACACATCGCCAAAGCTTACTTTAAACCTCTCAGTAATGCAATTAATTTCAGCATTAACAGTATTCAAGAAAGGTCTACCAAATATAATGGGACAAAAGTTATATTGTTCTGAACCAAGTACTAGGAAATCAGTGGGGTACTTGACCTTTCCACACAAGACCTCAACATCTCTAACAATCCCAAGTGGTGTAATAGTGTCTCTGTTTGCAAGTTTAATGGTAACATCAATGTCCTTAAGCTTAGATGGTGCTATGTCATTCATAATTTCTTGATATAAGGTAAAAGGTATAGCACTAACACTAGCACCAATATCACACAAGCCGTGATAACAATGATCTCCAATTTTAACTGAAACCACATGCATGACAAAAACTGGTTTATTTTTATCTAGTTCATCTTGCGCATTTCTAGCGGGTTTTGCAATTCTAGCAGCTTCACCACATAAGTAAATAACTTGACCATCAATGTTATCAACTAGAAGATCCTTAACAATAGCAACTTTAGGTTCAACATTTATTTGTTCACAAGGTGTAGGTGTCCTGATATGACTTTTATTACCCACAGTTGTAACCTTAGCGTGTTCCTTAATTCTAACACAGAAAGGTGGCTTCTCAATGTACGCAGTAGGAACAATTGGATCAATATGGCTAACAATTATTTCTTCATTCTCAATTTTAATAGGTTTCTCTAATTGATTTTCAATGGGAGGATGGTATTTAAACCACTTCTCCTTAGGGAGATCAACAGGAGTACAAAATGATTCGCACAAAGAAGCTACTATCTCAGAGTCAAGGCCATATTTATTACTCAACTTGTAACAAGCATCAGTTTACATAAAAGATTGAACACAATCAAACTTAAACTTTATACCTGACTCTTTACCTTTGTCGAGTTCACAATCTTCAGAGTTGCGTTTAATTCTTTTCAGAAGATCCCATTTGAATTCAGTAGTCCTATTTATGAAGGAACCAATAGAAGAAGAATCGAGTAGTAATTGATCATCATGACAAAGCCGAGCATTTTTTTTTTTGCATAATAGTATTTCTTGAAATCTCATGGTTGGGGCAGGTGTGCATCATAGATTTAAGCCTCCCCCAAGCTTGAGCGATACTTTCTCCTTCACAAGGCCAACAATTATAAATAAAGTTCCGATCACGATGAACTAGATGCATAGGATAAAACTTCTGATGAAATTCCAGCTTCAAGCGATTCTGGTCCCATGATCCAATATTGCCCAATAGCATGTACCACATTAGTGCCTTTCCCTACAAAGATAAAGGGAAAACTTTCTTCTTAACTTTGTCTCCAGACAACCCTGCAAGCTGAAATAATCCACAAACCTCATCGACAAATATCAAGTGATAATCGGGATGAGTCGTTCCATCTTATGGGTGTGATAAGAGTTTTTCAAGCATACCCGAAGGAATCTCATAATAAACATTTTCAGTAGGTTCAGTAGGTTGAGGATAAATTTCCTCATCTTCAGTCCGGGGCGAAGATGCCCCGAACAAGCCACTCAAAGGGTGACCGTTCATAGCGACAAGCAACAGTAAATTTCAGCATGTATAGAAAATGTTTCCTTACCAATTCCACTTACCAAAGGCGCTTCACTCCCCGGCAACGATGCCAGAAAAGAGTCTTGATGAACCACAAGTATAGGGGATCAATCATAGTCCTTTCGATAATTAAGAGTGTCGAACCCAACGAGGAGCAGAAGGAAATGATAAGTGGTTTTCAGCAAGGTATTCTCTATAAGTGCTGTAAGTAACGATAGTAGATAGTTTTGTAGCAAGATAAATCATAACAAGTGACAAGTAAAAATAGTAGCAAAGGTGCAGCAAGGTATCCCAATCCTTTTTATAGCAAAGGACAGGCCTGAAAGTACTCTTATATTAAGCAAGCGCTCCCGAGGACACATGGGAATTATGTCTAGTCAAGTTCAACATGTTGAGTTGATTCGCGTTCGTTACTTTGATAATTTGATATGTGGGTGGACCGGTGCTAAGGTGTTGTTCTTACTTGAACTAAAAACCTACTTATGATTACCCCCTCTCGCAAGCATTCGTAACTACGAAAGAAGAATTAAGATAAATATAACCATAGCATGAAACATGTGGGTCCAAATCAGCCCCTTATGAAGCAACGCATAAACTGGGGTTTAAGCTTCTGTCTCTCTAGCAACCCATCATCTACTTGTTACTCCACAATGACTTCCCTGAGGCCTGTAGCATGGTGAAGTGTCATGCAGTCGACGTTCACATGACACCACTAAGAGAAGTAACAACATACATATCATCAAAATATCGAACGAATACCAACTTCACATGATAACTTATAACAAGACTTCTCCCATGTCCTCAGGAACAATAGTAACTACTCACACCTCATCAACATGTTCAAGATCATAGGTGCAATAATAATAATTGAGGATCTGAACATAATTTCTTCCACCAAGTAATCCAACAAGCATCAACTACAAATGTAATCAAACAACTAGTAACCCACAGGTACCAATCTGAGGTACTTCCCTCCGGGAGAGGGAAATTGAAGCTATCGTCATCACCAACCCTTCCTCCGTCGTGGGAGGACCAATCTTCATCAACATCTTCACCAACACCATCTCATCTCAAATCCTAGTTCATCTCTTGTATTCAACCTTTGTCTCAAAACCTCAGATTGGTACCTATGGGTGCTACTTGTAAAGTACGTTGGGATTTTTCCCGAAGCGGAGAGGAGATGTAGCACAGTAGAGATAAGTATTTCTCTCAGTGAGAACCAATGTTATCGAACCAATAGGAGGACCATGCAAATTCCCGTCTTGAGCACCTACACACAAAAGAGCACGCACTTGCACCCAACTCGGGCAAGAGGGTTGTCAAGCCCCTTGAACTCGTTACTTGCAAGAGATAAATAGTGATAGATAGATAATATAAATATAAAAAAATAGTAAATAAATGTCAGCAATATTTTTGGTGTTTTTGTAATAATATATTTTGTGAAGAACCAGGGGCCATAGTTTTCGCTAGAGGCTTCTCTCTTGAAGAAAGCATACAGTGGGTAAACAAAATATTGTTGGGTAATTGATAGAAAAGCTCATAGTTATGCAATATTTATTCACGACAATGATCATGTATATAAGCATCACGTCCATAAACAGGTAGACCGACTCCTGCCTGCATCTACTACTATTACTCCACCCATTGACCGCTATCCAGCATGCATCTAGAGTATTAAGTAAAAACAGAGTAATGCTTGGAGCAAGATGACATGATGTAGACAGAGTAACTCCTATCAATATGAATAAACCCCATCGTTTTCCCCTTAATGCCAGTAATACAAAACATGTCATGTCCCCTTCTGTCATGAGTATGCGCACCGCAAGATTAAACCCATCACAATGCACCACTCCCATTGAAGATAAACCTCTAGTTGGCCAAACTAAACCGATAGATCGGAGAGCAATACAAAGCGATAACAATCATGCATATATGAATTCTGAAAAGACTCGATATATTTTCATGAATAATATGTACATAAACCCACAATTCATCGGATCCCAACAAACACACCGCAAAGAAAGATTACATCGGATAGATCATCGCGGGAATCGCGGTGAACTTTGTATTGAAGATCATAGAGAGAGAGAGCCATCTAGGTATTAGCTATGGACCCATAGTTCTATGGTAAACTGCTCACACATCATCATGGAGGCAGCAAGGTTGATGTACAGGCCCTCCGTGATCGATCCCCCCTCCAGCAGGGCACCAGAACAGGGCTCCATGGCCTCTCGTCGGAACAGAGGCTTGCGGTGACGGAAAAAGTATTTTGGCTCGCTCTCTGTTGTTTCCCCGATTTTAGAGAATATATAGCAGTTGAACTAGGTCAGGAGGCTGCGGGAGGTGTCCCCAAGCCATTAGGGCACGACCACCCCCTGGGCACGCCTTGTTGGCTTGGCGCCACCCCGTGTGGCCTCCGGTCTCTCTACGAAGCTTGCAGGTCTTATTTTTGTCCAGAAAAAATCATCAAAAAAATTCGGGGCATTTGGACTTCGTTTGGTATAGTATTCCTGAAAGGCCAAAAACAAGAAGAAAATAACAACTGGCACTAGGCACTAGGCTAATAGGTTGGTTCACGAAAATGATATAAAATAGCATATAAATGCATATAAAGTATCCAGGAATGATAATATAGTAGCATGGAACAATCAAAAATTATGGATAAGTTGGAGACGTATCAATGGGTTACTAGTAGTGTTGATTACATCTCATAGCTGACGCTTGTTGGTTTATTTGGTGGAAGATTATATGTTCAGATCCTTAATGATATTAAACACACCTCTGATCTTGAACATGAACATGATTTGTGAGTAGTTACTTTTGTTCTCGAGGACATGGGAGAAGTCTTGTTATAAGTAATCATGTGATGCTGGTATTCGTTCGATATTTTGATGATATGTTTGTTGCTCTTCCTTTAGTGATGTCATGTGAACGTCGACTACATGACACTTCACCATACTTGGGCCTCAGGGAAGGCATTGTGGAGTAATAAGTAGATGATGGGTTGCGAGAGTGACAGAAGATTAAACCCTAGTTTATGAGTTATTTCGTAAGGGGCTGATTTGGATCCATATGTTTCATGATATGGTTAGATTTATCTTAATTCTTCTTTCGTAGTTGCGGATTCTTGCGAGAGGGGGTAATAAGTGGGTTGCTTGTTCAAGTAAGAACAACACCTTAGCACTGGTCCACCCACATATCAAATTATCAAAGTAGCGAACGTGAATCAACAAAACATGATGAACGTGACTAGAAGGAAATTCCCATGTGTCCTCGAGAGCGCTTTGCTATATATAAGAGAACTTTCAGGCTTATCCTTTGCTACAAAAAGGATTGGGCCACCTTGTTGCACCTTTGTTACTATTGCTACTTGTTACTTGCTACAAATTATCTCTCTACAAAACTATCTAGCACTGTTACTTACAGCACTTGCAGAGAATACCTTGCTAAAAATCGCTTGTCATTTCATTCTGCTCCTCGTTGGGTTCGACACTCTTACTTATCAAAAGAACTACGATTGATCCCCTATACTTGTGGGTCATCAGCAGCGGGCGCTGCACTTTAATCTTCAAAGAGGCAATCCTCCATGTCCGCGCATGCTGGCACGGTCCTGCTGTCTTTGCCTGTGCGGGAGCGTCACCTATGTGGTGGGCGCGCGACCATGCGACCAGCACCACACAACCCCTCCAAACAGAGGGGCTCGCGGGATCCGCCTCACAAGGGGGGCCTCGTGAGGGTGCCTGCTGCTAAAGATGCTTGACTTGAAGTGCTCCGCCTAGCGGGGAGGGGCCTCGCGTGGTCCGCGCCTCGCGAGGTGTTGCTTCCTGGGATGCAGTCAGACGTGCCGTGGTATGATAACCCACAAGTATAGGGGATCGTTTGTATCCTTTTTCGATAAGTAAGAGTGTCGAACCCAACGAGCTGCGAAAGGTAGAATTAATATTCTCTCAAGTTCTATCGACCACCGATAGAGCTCTATGCACCCTAACGCTTACTTTACCTAGAACAAGAATAAAAACTACTTTGCGAGAATAAAACTAGGAGTACTTTGCAAGAATAAAACTAGGTGTACTTTGCGAGAATAAAACTAGGAGTACTTTGCGAGATAATAAAAGTTAATAGTTTAGTAGATAGTTTTTTGTAACACAAGAGAAAGATTATCCATAGGCAATTGAATATAACACGATAGATACTTATCATATGCAATGAGGGAGAGGCATATGCTAACATAATTTTCATACTTGGATCATATGCACTTATGATTGGAACTCTAGCAAGCGTCTGCAACTACTAAAGATCATTAAGTAACAAGTCCCCTTTACTCCCATCCGTAAACAAGCCCCTTACTCGGGTGTAATCTTCTGTCACTGTAGCCATCCACTATAAGTGACAATGAACATATTGCGAAACCCTACAGCGGTAATCCCACAAGCTTGCGCGACACGGTGGGCACCATAGGACAGCACCATATTAACATACAACTCATATCAATCACACCATACCACAGTTAACCCGTAGGACAAAAGAAATCTACTCAAACATAATAGGATAGCCACACATCATTGGGTAATAATATATAGCATTAAGCACCATGTTCAAGTAGAGATTACAACAGGGGGAGAGAGAGGTTACATCGCTACATAAAGGAGGAGAGAGTTCGTGATGACTGCGGTGAAGTTGTTGGTGTAGATCGCCGTCACGATGGTTGCCTCGACGGCGTTTCGGCGCCACCAGGAGAGAGGGGGAGATACCCCCTTCCTTCTTCTTCTTCCTTGGTCTCACCCCTAAATGGGAGGAGACTTTCCCCTCTGGTCCATGGTTTCCATGGTTCCCAGAGGGCAGGAGCCCCTCCGAGATTGGATCTCTCTCTGTTCTCTTCTATTTCGCGCTCCTGTTTTCTGGCCCTTCACCGTTTCTTATATCCCGGAGATTTGTAACTCTGATTGGGCTAAAATTTTGAGGGAATTTTTCTCAGAAAATTATCTTTCTTGCGGCGAAAGAAGGGCCCCAACCGATTTACGAGGGAGTCCCAAGGCAGCACGGCACACCCATACCCCCTGGGCACCCCTGGTGCCTTGTGCCCACCTCTGGCACCATCTTGCGTTGATTCTACCTCCCAAAAATCATATATATTCCAAAATAAATATCCGCAAATTTTCATCATGTTTCGACTTGTTTGATATGGATTTTCTGCAAAACAAAAACATGCAAAAAAACAGGAACTGACACTGGGCACTGGATCAATATGTCACACCCAAAAATAATAGAAAATGTTGCCAAAAGTATATGAAAGTTGTAGAATATTGGCATGAAACAATCAAAAATTATAGATACGACTGAGACGTATCAGCATCCTCAAGCTTAATTCATGCTCATCCTCGAGTAGGTAAATGATATAAAAGATAATTTTTGATGTGGAATGCTACCTAACATAATCTTGAACAAATGTCTAATCATGGCATGAATATTAAGATACAAGTGATTTAATGCAATTGTCTATCATTTGACATAAAGACTTCCATACTCAGGTTTACTAACAAAGAATCATGTCTTTCAAAAGAAACGATGCTAAAGAACGTTGTCCCTACACATTTAATCATGTAAGCATGGTATGACTCCGTCTTCCTAAAACAAGTACAAATCTTGATCACCCCGGTGTCAAGTGAGGCATTTGGTTTATACTTTTTAACGCGCTTCAACATTTTAACCTACACTCAATTCATGACCATGAGTGATGACCCACAAGTATAGGGGATCAATCGTAGTCCTTTCGATAAGTAAGAGTGTCAAACCCAACGAGGAGCAGAAGGAAATGACAAGCGGTTTTCAGCAAGGTAATTTCTGCAAGCACTGAAATTGTAGCTAACAGATAGTTTGATAGCAAGGTAATTGGTAATGAGCAAGTAACGGTAATGGTAAATAAGGTGCAGCAAGGTAGCCCAATCCTTTTGTGGCAAAGGACAGGCCAGAACAGTCTCTAGTAATAGGCAAAGTGTTCTTGAGGGTACACGGGAATTTCATCTAGTCACTTTTATCATGTTGGTTTGATTCATGTTCGCTACTTTGATAATTTGATATGTGGGTGGACTGGTGCTTGGGTGCTGTTCTTACTTGAACAACCTCCCACTTATGATTAACCCCCTCGCAAGCATCCGCAACTACGAGAAAAGTATTAAGATAAAATCTAACCATAGCATTAAACGTTTGGATCCAAATCAGCCCCTTACGAAGTAGCGCATAAACTAGGGTTTAAGCTTCTGTCACTCTAGGAACCCATCATCTAATAACTACTCCACAATTCATTCCCTTAGGCCCATGAATGGTGAAGTGTCATGTAGTTGACATTCACATGACACCACTAAGGGAATCACAACATACATATCATCAAAATATCGAACACATATCAAATTCACATGATTACTTGCAACATGACTTCTCCCGTGACCTCAAGAACAAAGGTAACTACTCACAGATAATAATCATGCTCAAGATCAGAGGGGTATTGAATAGCATAATGGATCTGAACATATAATCTTCCACCAAATAAACCATATAGTAATCAACTACGCAAGGTAATCAACACTACTAGTCACCCACAGGTACCAATCTGAGGTTCCGGTACAAAGATTGAACACAAGAGATGAACTAGGGTTTGAGAGGAGATGGTGTTGTTGAAGATGTTGATGAAGATTGGCCTCCCAAAGATGAGAGGGGTGTTGGTGATGACGATGGCTTCGATTTCCCCCTCCGGGAGGGAAGTTCCCCAGCGAAATCGCTCCGCCAGAGGGCAAAAGTGCTCCTGCCCAAGTTCCAAGTCCTCCTCTTATTTTTTCTAGGTCAAAAGTGATTATATACCAGAAGATGGGTGCCAGAGGTGGGCCGAGGAGGGCACAACCCACCAGGGCGCGCCAGGCCCCCCTGGGCGCGCCCTGGTGTCTTGTGCCCACCGGGGTGGCCCCCTCAGGTAGTTCTTTGCTCCAATATTTTTTATTAATTACAAAAACAATCTCCGTAAAGTTTCAGCTCCATTGGAGATGTGCCGAATAGGTATCTCTGACGTGCTTTTTTCAGGTCCAGAATTCCAGCTGGCGGCATTCTCCCTCTTTGTGTAAACCTTGCATATTATGAGAGAAAAGGCATTAGAATCACTCCCTAAAGCATTATTATTCAACAAAACATAATAAATAATGGTAGGAAATCATGATGCAAAATGGACGTATCAACTCCCCCAAGCTTAGACCTCGCTTGTCCTCAAGCGAAAAGCCGAAATTGAAAGGCATGTCCACATGGTTTGAGAGAGAGGTGTCGATAAAAACAAAATACGGACATAGAAGCATCATGCTTATTATCATAACAGCAACAAACTCTATCATAAAACTTATTCATATACTTTCATCATATAACTTCTCATGCACAAGTAACAATTCATCACAACATAGAAGTATAAAGCATAAACCTTATTGAAAACCAACAAACTATGTTCTCGGTCAACTTTGCAACTACAATTCATCATATTTTCAGGAAGGGTCTCATGTCGGAGCCTTTTGGCAAGTTCACATACTCAACCATCATTTAGTCTTCTATGATTGCTAACACTCACAGCATACCCATGAGCAAAAAGTTTCAACCGGACACATAGGAAGATAGGGGCTTATAGTTTCGCCTCCCAACGTATTCACCTCAAGGGTAATGTCAACAATAATAACTCATGCCCACCCATATCCAACTGGATATATGTGCCTAGATCTTTCCTCACCACATGATGCTTGCAAAAGGAAAAAGTAAAAAGGAATAGGGAAGAATACTTTGACTCTTGCATAAAAGTAAATACATAAAAGTAAAAGATAATCCCTTCGTAGAGGGAAGCAGAGGTTGTCATGTGCTTTTTGGTTTGTATGCCTAATCCCTTAATGTAAAAGAACGTCACGCTATATTGCCCCCTATGATAGCAACCTTTATTATGCAGTCCGTCGCTTTTATTACTTTGCCATCATAAGTTCGTGTAGCGCTCAATTTTCTCTTACACTAATGGATCAAAACACTTTTAGAAGCAATTTTTATTGCCTTATTGCACCGATGACAACTTACTTGAAGGATCTTACTCGATCCGTAGATAGGTATGGTGGACTCTCAAAGAATGAATTTGGCTTTGGGTTTTTGGATGCACAAGTAGTATGTCTACTTAGTGCGGAATTTTTGGCTAGCAAAGATATTGGGCAAGTACCACATGTTGAAGGATCTATGACAATATAACTTCTATGTGGATATGAACAAGCATAAATCATTACGTTGTCTTCCTTGTCCAACGTCAACAATTTTGACATATAATATTTAATGGGGGCTCACAATCATAAAAGATGTCCAAGATGGTGTATTTGCATGTGAATCTTCTCTTCCCTTATTAATTCTTTCATGAATTGCAGCATTCACCAATACTATGTTTGTCAATCTCCAATAAATTTTACTACATATACTTTTCCTCATGTGATGTCATTACTCACCATAACATTAGCATATGATTCTTTTCATTTATTTCTTTTCCTTTTATTTTGATTGCAACAAGAAAGTAGAGAGGCAAAAACTCAAACTAAACTTTATTATATAACTCTCACTCGATTACATAGATAGATAGGCCACCAAACTAACACACGAAAATAGATCATGCTAAACTTTTATTCAACTAAAGCAAAGGAAAACTAGAGATAGAACTAAAATAGGTAAAGGTGAATAAAAGTGATGGTGATACGATACCGGGGCGCCTCCCCCAAGCTTGACTCAACCAAGGGGAGTGCCCATACCCGTGTGCTCAAGTCTCCTTTGGTGGTGGCGATGAAGAAGGTGGTGGTGATGATGCATCACACTTCAGACTCAATAGGTACTCCAATCTGCGGATGACTCTCCAAAGGGAATTGATGTGCTCCTCTAGCAAAATATTTTCACGGATGAGAAATTTATTGTGAACACAGACCAATTCGAAAGCTCTAAAAGCTTCGATTTCAATAGGGGTGAGATGACTGTAATAAGGTTGAATGATATCTTCTTCTTCCCCCTCCTTTGTTGGCATGGATTGCCCTCCTCCTGGGGACTTATCCTCCATAGCCTCCTTGCCCTTGTCTTTCCTGTTAGCTTCTGTTGGCTCCTCCCTCTTCAGCTCCATCTTCATTAGCCAGGCATCTTCTTCTATGTTATTAGAAGAGGGAGAAGACATGATGCCTGGCTTGACAGATCTGATAGGAAAACAACACGAAACAAGAACAGAGGATTTTTCTGCGATGCGGTCGTCAAAACAGTCGAGGGTATATATAGAGAATTTTTCTTCTTGGAAAACAAGCATATGGAAGGAAAACGGAGTCGGGAAGGTGTCCGAGTTGGGCAAAACCCACCAGGGCGCGCCCAGGGGGGCTGGCGCGCCCTGGTGTATCGTGCTCAGCTCGATCACCTTCCGGTTTATTTCTTAATTTCCAAAATTTTCTAATATTCCAAAACTGACAAAAAATATTTTTGCGGATTTTTCGGAGTCCGTTTACTTACCGTATCACATACCTCCTATTTTTCAGAATTCTGGAGTGCTCCGGAAGGTTTCTTTTATGTGTTCCTCCGGTGTCATGGTATGGATAACATTGCTTTCTACGTTAATAGGCATACCTGAGATATAGTGCTTAATTCTTTGCCCATTGACCACCTTCGGGTTAGTACCTTCGGCATTATTAATCTTAATAGCTCCAGAACGATAAACCTCTTCGATAATATATGGTCCTTCCCATTTGGAGAGAAGCTTACCTGCAAAAAAACTTAAACGAGAGTTGAACAAAAGAACATAGTCTCCTATTTTGAATTCCCGCTTTTGGATTCTTTTGTCATGCCATCTTTTTACTTTTTCTTTGAATAGTTTGGCATTCTCATAGGCTTGGGTTCTCCATTCATCTAGTGAGCTAATATCAAATAGCCTCTTCTCACCGGCAAGCTTGAAATCATAGTTGAGTTCTTTAATTGCCCAAAATGCTTTATGTTCTAATTCTAGAGGCAAATGACAAGCTTTTCCATATACCATTTTGTATGGAGACATACCAATAGGATTTTTATAAGCTGTTCTATAGGCCCAAAGTGCATCATCTAATTTCTTAGACCAATTCTTTCGAGACCTATTGATAGTTTTTTGTAATATCAATTTTATTTCTCTATTGCTAAGTTCAACTTGGCCACTAGATTGAGGATGATAGGGTGATGCAATTCTATGGTTAACATCATATTTAGCAAGCATCTTACAGAAAGCACCATGAATAAAGTGTGAACCACCATCGGTCATTAAATATCTAGGGACCCCAAACCTCGGGAAGATAACCTCTTTAAGCATTTTAATGGAGGTGTGGTGATTAGCACTACTAGTTGGAATAGCTTCTACCCACTTAGTGACATAATCAACAGCAACCAAAATATGAGTGTACCCGTTAGCGGAAGGAAAAGGCCCCATATAATCAAAACCCGAAACGTCAAAAGGCTCAACAACAAGTGAATAATTCATATGCATTTCCTGACGCTTATCGATATTACCAATTCTTTGACATTCATCACAACACAAGACAAACTTACGGGCATCCTTGAAGAGAGTAGGCCAATAAAAACCAGATTGCAATACCTTGTGAGCAGTTCTATCTCCCGCATGATGTCCTCCATAAGCTTCGGAATGACATTTCCATAGGATTTGTTCCTGTTCATGCTCAGGTACAAAACGTCTAATAATACCATCTACTCCTTCTTTATAAAGATGTGGGTCATCCCAAAAGTAATGTCTTAAGTCATAGAAGAATTTTTTATTTTGTTGGTATGTGAAGCTAGGTGGTATATATTTAGCAACAATGTAGTTAGCATAATCAGCATACCAGGGGGTGTTTTGAGAAACACTTATTGCAGCTAAATGTTCGTCAGGAAAACTATCATGAATAGGTAGCGGGTCATCAAGAATAGTTTATATCATCAATAGGTAGTGGGTCATCAAGAATATTTTCTAACCTAGACAAGTTATCAGCTACGAGGTTCTCAGCTCCCTTCCTATCAACGATATGTAAGTCAAATTCTTGAAGCAAGAGAACCCACCTAATGAGTCTAGACTTAGCATCTTTATTTTCCATAAGATATTTTATAGCAGCATGATCGGTGTGAACAATAACTTTGGAGTCAACAATATAGGATCTAAATTTATCATAGGCAAACACAACTGCTAAAAATTCTTTTTCAGTAGTAGCATAATTTCGTTGAGCACTGTCTAGAGTTTTGCTAGCATAATGGATAACATTCAATTTTTTATCAACTCTTTGTCCTAGAACAGCACCAACAGCATAATCACTAGCATCACACATAATTTCAAAAGGCAAGTTCCAGTCAGGTGGTTGAATGATAGCTGCAGAGGTTAAGGCTTTCTTGAGTGTTTCAAAGGCTTCCACACAATCATCATCAAAAACAAAAGGAATATCATTTTCCAAAAGATTAGTAAGAGGCCTAGAAATTTTAGAGAAGTCTTTAATAAACCTCCAATAGAAACCAGCATGACCAAGAAAACTTTTAATACCTTTAATATCTTTAGGACATGGCATTTTCTCAATTGCATCAACTTTAGCTTCATCCACCTCAATACCTCGTTTAGATATTTTATGCCCCAAAACAATACCTTCATTAACCATAAAGTGGCACTTCTCCCAATTCAAGACGAGATTAGTTTGTTCACATATCTGCAAAACTCGATCAAGGTTGCTTAAGCAATCCTCAAAAGAAGTCCCGTAAACGGAAAAATCATCCATGAAGACCTCCACAATCTTTTCACAAAAATCAGATAATATAGCAGTCATACATCTTTGAAAGGTAGCAGGTGCATTGCATAAACCAAAAGGCATACATCTATAAGCATAGGTTCCAAAAGGGCAAGTAAAGGTGGTTTTCTCTTGATCAGATTGTGACACAGGTATTTGAGAGAAACCAGAATATCCATCCACAAAACTAAAGTGTGTGTGCTTAGATAATCTTTCTAACATCTGATCAATGAAAGGCAGAGGGTAATGATCTTTTCTAGTAGCTTTATTTAACTTTCTAAAATAAATTACCATTCTATAACCAGTGACAATTCTTTGTGGAATGAGTTCATTTTTATCATTAGGAACAACGGTAATACCTCCTTTCTTAGGGACACAATGAACGGGACTTACCCATCTACTATCAGCTATGGGATAGATTATACCTGCTTCCAGAAGCTTTAATATTTCAGTTCTTACCACTTCTTTCATCTTAGGATTTAATCGCCGTTGATGATCAACAACGGGTTTAGCATCAGGTTCCGTATTAATATTGTGCTGACATAGAGTGGGACTAATGCCCTTAAGATCATCAAGAGTATATCGAATAGCAGCCCGGTACTTCCTTAGAACTTTTAATAATCTTTCTTCTTCACGTTTTGAAAGGTTAGCACTAATAATAACAGGATATATCTTTTTCTCATCAAGATAAGCATACTTCAAAGTGTCATGCAATTGCTTTAATTCAAACACAGGATCACCTTTAGGTGGAGGAGGACCTCCAAGAGTTTCAATAGGCAAATTGTGTTTCAAGAGAGGTTGTTGTTCAAAAAAATTGATCTATTTCATTTCTTTCATGCAAGTGCATATCATTTTCATGGTCAAGCAATTATTGTTCTAATGGATCAGTAGGAGGCACGGCAATAGAAGCAAGACCAATTATTTCATCCTTACTAGATAACGCTCTATCACGAGGTTGTCTACTAAACTTGGAAAAATTAAACTCATGAGACACACCACCAAAACTGACACCGACAGTTTGTTTTTCACAATCTATCTTAGCGTTGACGGTGCTCAAGAAAGGTCTACCAAAGATAATGGGACAAAAGTCATCTTGTGGGGATCCAAGAACTAGAAAATCAGTAGGGTATTTTACTTTCCCACACAAGACTTCAACATCTCTAACAATCCCAAGTGGTGTGATGGTGTCTCTATTAGCAAATTTAATAGTAACATCAATGTCTTCTATTTCAGCAGGTGCTATTTCATCCATAATTTCTTGGTATAAGGTAAAAGGGATAACACTGACACTAGCACCCAAATCACACAAACCATGATAGCAATGATCTCCTATTTTAACTGAGACAACAGGCATGCCTTCTATGGGTCTAGGTTTATCTTTTTCATCGGGTTTAGCAATTCTAGCAGCTTTATCACAGAAGTAGATAACATGCCCATCAATATTTTCTACCAAGAGATCTTTAACCATAGCAACACTAGGTTCCACTTTAATTTTCTTAGGGGGCTTAGGTGCTCATATATTACTCTTACGAACCACGGTTGATACCTTAGCATGTTCCTTTATCCTAATAGGGAAAGGTGGTTTTTCAATATAAGCGGTAGGCACAACTGGATCAACATTGTAAATGATGGTTTCATCTTTAGCTATGACCGGTTCTTTAATAGGAGGGTGATATTTAAACCACTTCTCCTTAGGGAGATCAACGTGAGTAGCAAATGCTTCATAGAAAGAGGCTACTATCTCAGAGTCAAGTCCATATTTAGTGCTAAACTTTTGAAAAGTATCGATATTCATAAAAGATTTAACACAATCAAACTCGAGCTTTATACCTGATTCATTACCTTCGTCGAGTTCCCAATCTTCAGAGTTGCGTTTAATTCTTTCTAATAGATCCCACTTGAATTCAATAGTTTTCTTCATATAAGAACCAGCACAAGTATCAAGCATGGATTGATCATTATGAGAAAGCCGAGCATAAAAATTCTGAATGATAACTTCTCTCAGGATGTCATGATTGGGGCATGAATATAACATTGACTTAAGCCTCCCCCAAGCTAGAGCGATGCTTTCTCATTCACGAGGCCAAAAATTATATATATAATTCCGATCACGATGAACTAGATGCCAGGGATAAAGCTTTTGGTGGAATTCCAATTGCAAGCGATTCCAGTTCCACGATCCAAGATCATCACATAGCCTATACCATGTCAATGCTTTTCCCTTTAAAGATAAAGGGAAAACTTTCTTCTTAGCTTCATCTCCGGGTAAACCTGCAAGCTTAAATAATCCACAAACTTTCTTCTTAGCTTCATCTCCGGGTAAACCTGCATAAGGTTTAGCAAGCAGTTGTTCTACCATACTCGAAGGAATTTCATAACCAATATTTTCAGTAGGTGCAGTAGGTTGAGGGGCAACTAATTGTGGTTCCGGTCAAGGTGAAGATACCCCGAACAAACCCCTCAAAGGATTGTTTTGCATAGTTGCAAGTAACAATAAATTTCAGCACGTAGTATAAGTTTTTCCTTACCGATTTCCACTTACCAAGAGCACTTCACTCCCCGGCAACGGCGCCAGAAAAGAGTCTTGATGACCCACAAGTATAGGGGATCAATCGAAGTCCTTTCGATAAGTAAGAGTGTTGAACCCAACGAGGAGTAGAAGGAAATGACAAGCGGTTTTCAGCAAGGTAATTTCTGCAAGCACTGAAATTGTAGGTAACAGATAGTTTGATAGCAAGATAATTGGTAACGAGCAAGTAATAGTAATGGTAAATAAGGTGCAGCAAGGTAGCCCAATCCTTTTGTGGAAAAGGGTGGGCCAGAACAGTCTCTAGTAATAGGCAAAGTGTTCTTGAGGGTACACGGGAATTTCATCTAGTCACTTTTATCATGTTGGTTTGATTTGTGTTCGCTACTTTGATAATTTGATATGTGGGTGGACCGGTGCTTGGGTGCTGTTCTTACTTAAACAACCTCCCATTTATGATTAACCCCCTCGCAAGCATCCGCAACTACGAGAAAAGTATTAAGATAAAATCTAACCATAGCATTAAACGTTTGGATCCAAATCAGCCCCTTACGAAGTAGCGCATAAACTAGGGTTTAAGCTTCTGTCACTCTAGCAACCCATCATCCAACAACTACTCCACAATGCATTCCCTTAGGCCCATGAATGGTGAAGTGTCATGTAGTCGACGTTCACATGACACCACTAAGGGAATCACAACATACATATCATCAAAATATCGAACACATATCAAATTCACATGATTACTTGCAACATGACTTCTCCCATGACCTCAAGAACAAAGGTAACTACTCACAAATAATAATCATGCTCAAGATAAGAGGGGTATTGAATAGCATAATGGATCTGAACATATAATCTTCCACCAAATAAACCATATAGTAATCAACTACGCAAGGTAATCAACACTACTAGTCACCCACATGTACCAATCTGAGGTTCCGGTACAAAGATTGAACACAAGAGATGAACTAGGGTCTGAGAGGAGATGGTGTTGTTGAAGATGTTGATGAAGATTGGCCTCCCAAAGATGAGAGGGGTGTTGGCGATGACGATTGCTTCGATTTCCCCCACCGGGAGGGACGTTCCCCCGGCGGAATCGCTCCGCCGGAGGGCAAAAGTGCTCCTGCCCAAGTTCCGCCTCGAGACGGCGGCGGTCCGTCCCGAAAGTCCTCCTCTTATTTTTTTTCTAGGTCAAAAGTGATTATATACCAGAAGATGGGCACCGGAGGTGGGCCGAGGAGGGCACAACCCACCAGGGCGCGCCCAGGGGGGGCTGGCGCGCCCTAGTGTCTTGTGCCCACCAGGGTGGCCCCCTCCGGTAGTTCTTTGCTCCAGTATTTTTTATTAATTCCAAAAATAATCTCCGTAAAGTTTCAGCTCCATTGGAGATGTGCAGAATAGGTATCTCTGACGTGCTTTTTTCAAGTCCAGAATTCCAGTTGCTGGTATTCTCCCTCTTTGTGTAAACCTTGCATATTATGAGAGAAAAGGCATTAGAATCACTACCTAAAGCATTATTATTCAACAAAACATAATAAATAACGGTAGGAAATCATGATGCAAAATGGACGTATTAGTGAGCCACGCACATAGCACTACGGGTGGAATAGAATATGGTGGTAGAGATCAATAAGAAGTCAAAAGGGAATAAAGCCTCACATCAACTAGGCGGATCAACGGGCTATGGAGATGCCCATGAATCGATATTGACGTGAGGAGTAGGGATTGCCATGCAACGGATGCACTAAGATCTATAAGTGTATGAAAGCTCAAATGAAACTAAGTGGGTGTGCATCCAACTTGCTTGCTCATGAAGACCTGGGGCATTTGAGGAAGCCCGCCATCGGAATATACAAGCCAAGTTCTATAATGAAAAAATCCCACTAGTATATGAAAGTGACAAATCAGGAGACTCTTTACATGAAGAACATGGTGCCACTTTGAGGCACAAGTGTGGTAAATGGATAGTAACATTGCCCCTTCTCTTCTTTTCTCTCATTTTTATTTTTTTGTTTCTTTTTTCTTTTCTCTCTTTTTTTCCCTTTTTTTTGTGGTGGGCTCATTTGTCCTCTCTCATTTTTTTCCGTCCGGAGTCTCATCCCGACTTGTGGGGGAATCATAGTCTCCATCATCCTTTCCTCACTGGACAATGCTCTAATAATGATGATCATCACACTTTTATTTACTTACAACTCGATAAAGAAGAATATGACTCTATATGAATGCCTTTGCCCGTGTACCAGGATGTGCAATGATCTAGCGTAACATGTAATCAATGATGAACGGTGGCTTAGCCACAAATACTATGTTAGGTCTATATGATCATGCAAAGCAATATGATGATGAATGCTCAAGTCATGTATATGATGATGATGGAAGTTGCATGGCCATATATCTTGGAATGAATATGGAAATGCCATATTAGGTAGGTATGGTGGCTATTTTGATAAAGATATAAGGTGGCTTATGTGTGATAGAGTGTATCATATCACGGGGTTTGGATGCATCGGCAAAGTTTGCACCGACTCTCGAGGTGAGAAAGGGCAATGCATGGTACCGAGGTGGCTATCAAATTACAAAGAGGTGAGAGTGCGTATAATCCATGGACTCACATTAGTTATAAAGAACTCATATACGTATTGTGAAAGTTTTATTAGCTCTCTCGAAGCAAAGTACTACCAGTGCAGTGCACCCCTAGGGAGGAGGTTGGGAGGAGTTAACCATCACGCGCCCCCGACTCAAACAACACAAGTATTTCAATGAGGAACAAAAGTGGTCCAACATCCCGGTCATGCCATAACCAACACTTCAATGAACAGGAGATCACAAACCTTAACATCAATATTCCTACTAAACCACGATCACCCACTAGTGCACCCACATATAACTTTCTTAATGTCGCAAAACTATTGCAAGGAATCAAACATATCATATGCAGTGGTCCACAAGTTTTATGTAGGATTTTATGACTAACCATGTGAATCACCAATTCCTGCTAACTCTCTAAATAGATATAAGTGAAGCATGAGAGTTTAATTCTGTCTACAAAAGACCTGGACACGCTCTAATAAATATAAGTGAAGCAAAAGAGCATTCTACAAATAACGGTGTTCACAATGTAGAGAGGCGATCATCCAAACTTCAAAAGATATAAGTGAAGTACACAAAGCATTCTATAAAGCCATACTCAAAAGATATAAGTGAAGTGCAAAGAGCATTCTATAAATCAACCAAGGACTATCCCATACCATCATGGTGCATTACTAAAAGAAAAAGAAAAGGCACATGTCGCTCCAAGAATTTACGCATATCATGTGAACAAAACAAAAATCGAGACATACAGATAATTGTCGAGGAAGAAAGATGGGATGCCTTCTGGGGCATCCCTAAGCTTATATGCTTGAGTCTCCTTGAATATTTACTTGGGGTGCCTTGTGAATCCCCAAGATTGAACTCTTCCCTCTCCTAATTCCTCTCATATCAATACCTCCTCGACCTTTGAGCACCTCATCCACACAAAACTTAACACAACTTTTATTACAACGGTTAGTACATGTAACATCAAATCCCATCATGTCTTGCCATGCCATTATTCTATAATTATAATCCAACATTACCTACTGCATTCTATCAAAATTATATGGCTCTCAAGTCAATGGGGCTCAACAAGATTTCAAACGTAAGCAGATAAAGCAACTATAACATCAATCTATGAAAAACAGGATAGTCTGTAAAGATGTGGATGACACATATACCTCTGTAACTCAAAACATTCTGAAACATTAGGACATAATAAACAATTTGCATAAGAGTACTGTGTAAAATGTAAGAATTTTTTTATGCTCCAGTAAAATATCAAAATTCAAACACTACAGAAAATGTTTCTGTTTTTGCACAACACGTATCAAACAAGAAATTCAAACATCCTAAAGGTAAATCTTGGCACATTATTTTTATAATACATTGGATTTGTACAAGGGGGTAATTATTTTTTGTTCAAAAGTTGATGTAATCAAGATTCACAAAGTTTCCATGGGCATGAACAAAAGTTCAAGGACGTCCCCCACTTCAACGGTGCTCGTCTTTCTCACTTTCACTTTTCTTTTTGAAAACGTTTTAAGTTACCCACTTTTTAAAAATATTTTAAAAGCACACAACAAAATAAAATGACTCTGTAAAACTTCCAGGTTGTATCCCTGGTAACACTTTCTTTAAAGCCATTAAGCTAGGCATACAATGCTCATGTAATTGATCCACCTGGATCCCAAGGTATATCAAAGCCAATTTTAATTAACAATGATTTGTAATTTAGTAGTGAGCATAAAGCAACATATATCATGTAAGAATGAAGTCTAACTCTCTTCCTATGCATTGGCATGTCATAGAAGAACAATTCATTCACACAAAGTAAAGGCCAACGCTTAGTATAAACAGTTTCTTGCAATTTTATCGTATTGGAAACATAGAGAGGTAAATATTTGGTTTCTCTCTCATAATAATTGCAAGTAGGAGAAGAAAGCACGTGCATATTATATCCATTAAAATCATCATGTGTAATAGTAAAATGCAACCCATCAATATAATCCTTAATAAGCGCAAACTTCTCCGATATAGTGTAGTTGGGATAATTCAAAAAGATAATAGGACTATTATGCGTGGGTGCAATTGCAAAAATTTCATGCTTAACATAAGGAACTATAGAAAGTTCATCTCCATAAGCATAATTCATATTGGCATCATGGCCACAAGCATAGCAAGCATCAAGTTCATCAAAAAGGGATATTTCAAACGAATCCAAGGGAGCATAGCAATTATCATAGCATTCATCCTTCAGTATGTGCAAACGGAAATTAAATGATGTATGAGTTAAAGAGTTACTCTGCCATGCCCAAGATGCGGTCCTATCCTTACTTTAGCTCGAGGGCCTCAATAGGGATAGAAGCGCATCTCGTCGTTTCGCAAGAATAGATATCATTACAAGTACATGTAAAGAGGAGATGAGTATATGAAATTGGCTTACACTCGCCACAAGCTAAATCATGATCATCTCAAATACAAACATCCATATCAATCATCATACAAAAAAGTAAGGCCCGACTACGGACGAAATCAAACGCTAAAAACGACATCCATCCTTGCTAATCCCAGGCTACCGGCCTGGAACCCATCCTATGATCGATGATGAAGAAGAAGAACTCCAAATCAAACAAGCATCACTCTCACGTCAAAGCACCGCATTACGTGTACCTGCAACTGTTGTTGTAGTAATCCGTGAGCCACGGGGACTCAGCTATCTCATTTCCAAGGGTATCAAGACTAGCAAAGCTTAATGGGTGTGTCGATGTCCTGGGAACGGGGGTACCCAGACTTGCCTGCCTGCGGCCCAGGGCGTGCCCCAGCTCGACGACCAAGCACGGCCCGGCGCGGCCTTACTCAACACAAGGTCCTCGCGAGGCCCCGGGCTCGCGGGGGAAACCGCGCCAAGACCCGCAGGGAGGTAGGTCTCCCTGGGCCTCCTCCCGAGCGGCGGAGGCTTCTATGCAACGCACGGCCTCAGGAGGCCAAGGGTGACGACAGCCAGGCCAGGCGGGCGCCAGCGCGCCAGAGGGGGCAGTTTCCTCTTTGGTGCAAAGGAGACAAGGACGAGCGCAGGTTCCCAAAGCGCTCCCCAAAGGTTTCCCTTCTGGTGCAACAAGACCAGGACCCTGAGCCCTGCAGGACGGACGTCATCGCCGAGCCCACCTCTGCATCACCGTCGACTACTTTGCAGGCGAAGACCACCTTTCGTCAGGATAGGGTGTACCACCTGTCCCCCTTCAAATTTGGCCGTTGTGGGATCCCTTCCCGCCATTGCGACAAGGGAAGAGGACCCGGGCCGCTATAAATAGAGGCTGGGTAGCCCGATAGGAGGGACAAGACAACCACCCCGCAAACACACTCGCAAGTCAACACACCACTGTACTAGTTCATCCACAAACCTCCTCGTGAGGCAATCCACCAAAGGCAGGAGTAGGGTTTTATGCTTCGCAGCGGCCCGAACCTGGGTAAACTCTCGTGTGCCATCTTCTTCCTCGCCATCGAGCGAGGTCGTCGCGTTGTGGGCTTGGGGGGTGAAGCTGTTGAGGAATCTTTGCACATGCCCCTAGGTTCGAACTTCCTAGGGTTATGCGGAGCCCGAAATCCAACATTTGGCGCACCAGGTAGGGGGTGTCGGAGTCTTCAGCAAGCTTCGCTCCTTCTCCGCCCCGGCGTGTCGATGGCCGACGCCCGACAGGCTCCTTTCGGCCTCGGAGGACCCGCCTCCGCCAACCTCGCCACTGCCGCCCAAGACCCGCGCCACGGCAGTACGATGCTGGGCGGTCGTTACCAGGCCACCAGCGTCATTTCCACCACCGACGCCGCTCGTGCCGGCCAGGTGCATGGTGGACGTGCGGCGCCCACGAGACCGGCATCGCGCTGCACCCATGTGGGAGACCTCAACGCGCATGACTCGCTCCTGATGGCGAGTGAGATGATGCGCCACTGCCCTACGCATGGGGGCTTCGACGCTTGGGCCAACCACATCGCCGAGCTGGTCGCCGTCTCAAGGAGGGCCTGGGTGCCCCACCTTCCTTCACGACCGCCGGCGCTGGGCGCTGGGGGCTCACTCGCCGTACCCGTCGCCCCACCTGCAGACGGCGCGCCCGCTCCGCTCCCGGGCGAGCCCGAGCAGGGCCCGCCGCACGCCGTACTTCTTCTCCTCCGAATCCCGGTGACAGGCTTCGGGACGTCGGCCGGCCACGTCGGTGGCGCTTTTGAAGAAGGTGACGGGACACTCCGCGCGCACCCCGGCACGCACGGCCGTGCCCAGACGGAGCATCAACGGCCCAGGTCATCCCGGCGGGAGCGCGCCAACCGGCGCAGGGAGCAGGCGGCTCAGGCTTCCGGTCAGGCAAGTAACCGTAATGGAGATGCGATGGATAACCAGGGGGGCAACTCACGTCAAGACACGAGCGGCCCACCCCACGGCAGTGGCAAAGGTAAGCAACTTCGGGCGGAGGCCCGCCGCAGGAGGGTTTGTGGGCAGCGCGCTCCAGGGGGCGTCACCTCGTCACCCGGTGAGGTTACACTTGATGTGCGCGGGGATGGCTCAGGAGGGAGCCAAGGCCCCTATACGGAGACCTACGTTCCGACCTACGTCATGCCTGCGGAGGGCGCGGAGGATCAGGCGCCCTCTACAGGTGCCGGCACCCTCCCGGAATAGGGAGGTGCCCCGGGCGCTCTCCCCAAGACGGGCATGGGGGCTTCCACGGAGGGAGCACCATGCCAGGTTTATGCAAGCAAGGGAGAGGGGGAGCGTCCCGGGAAGCGCGGGGGCGTGACACAACCGCCGCCCCCATGAGCAAGCAATGCGCAGCTGAGCCCGAGGCCTCAGGAGCTACCGCCTAGGAGGATCGGCAAGGTACGAGCAGCGCGGGCCACCCGCGGCAATGGGAGCGCCGGCACGGCTCTCCGGAGAGGAGGGCCTCATGAGGCCCGCAAGCCGAGGTCCGGCCAACGCCACGACGCCTCACGAGGCGGCTTCATCGACACAACACCTCTGCAGCTGCGCTGGGTGCATTGCGCTCATGTTTGGGCCGCGGGAGCGCAATCCCGCGGCTACGCGGGGAGCAATGCACTCAGGTTTGGGCTGTAGAGGCGCGCAACCGCGCAGTAATGCGCGGGATGGGTCTTAACTGAGTTGGGAGCACCTGGGCCGTGCGGCTGGGGGCTTGCCCAGCTATCTTCGCCCGTGACACTCTCACGTAATAATGAGTGGGTTGTATATGCCCGGAGCCCCCCGAGGACGCGGAGGGGTTCCCACCCACGCCCAAGTGGAAGCCCCATGCTCTGCGCTGGCGGATAACACTGTCCTCCAATGACTATGCCCACGCAACGTGGATGCCCTATGTTCCGCGTTGGGGGAAGACGAAGACTAGCCTAGGTGCCGGACGCGGCTTCTCTCTGCCTTTCTTGTGTTTGAATTTGCCTTTTCCCTGGAAAGAAGTCCGAGGCTTTTTGTTGACTCTATTTAACGAAAAAGGGGCGGGAATGTTTTCTTCTTGCAGTCCTCTGCCTCTTGAAATTTCTTTCTTCAAGGTAACGCCTGCCAGCCTCTCCTTCTCGCGCCCCGCGAGCGGGGTCTACTGGCACGGTGCGCACACCTCGTCAAGGCCTTGGCGTCCTGGTCCCCGCATGGCCTTGGCTCCTGGTCCTCGCGTGGCACTCTCGAGCAAGCTAGCAGGCGCGCGCCGTCTCACCCTCGCTCGGGGGCTCCACCGCGGCTCGGTGCGCTATCTTAAAAACCCCCGGAGGCGCACGCCCCCTGGGGACAAGAACCGGCAGAAAGGTTTGGTCGCCACTTGAATGTCAAGGGAGGCTCCTGAGCACTGCGCCTCAGGAGTCTCACCGATCGCGTGGCTACTCGCTCGTTATTGGTCTCGTCCTGGTGATCCGGACGCCCCAATGGCGATCGAGGCCCTGCCCCCTTTGGTCTCGTCCTGGTGATCCGGACGCCCCAACGGTGGCGGGGCATGCACGGGATCGGGCCCCGCCGACGTAGAGTGCCGCTTGAGCGTCAAGAGGGGGGCTCCTGAGCACTGCGCCTCAGGAGCCTCACTGATCGCGTGGCTACTCGCTCGCTATTGGTCTCGTCTTGGTGATCCGGACGCCCCAATAGCGATCGAGGCCTCGCCCCCTTTGGTCTTGTCCTTGGTGATCCGGACGCCCCAACGGTGGTGGGGCATGCACAGGATCGGGCCCTGCAGACGTAGAGCGCCGAAAGGGCCCCCCAAGTCGCCTCATTCGCAAGAAGAAGGAACCTCCCCAAGCTCTCCAAGCGCTATCAGCTCACGGGACGCCACTGCTAAACCTCGCGACACGGAAGCCCGCCGCGGTCGCATCAAGCTAAGCACTCTAACTATGATCAAAGGGAGGCCTCAGTCAAACAGTAACGCAACGACCATAATGCATAACGAGAATGCTAATAAGAGGGCGCAAGCGCCAAAGTTTGTCATACACCCAAAAGGGTCCCCCATGATTTTGATTACAGGTAGAAGAAAAGAAAAGAAGGCAAAGGAGCCCTCGCCCTGGGGGGCCGGCGCTCCTGAGGCCAAGGCCTTGGTGCGCCGGCACTCAGTCGGAGTCCTCCTCCTCCTTGATGGCGCCGTGGTGGCACGTCGGCGTGGCCACTCCCCGGGCGGGGGAGTGGCGCCGCCGCGGCTGGCTTCCCCCCGAAGTTCGGGTGCGATGGCGTGGCGGGGCGTTGTAGCTGTCGTCGCTCGGGCTCTCCGCAGAGGACGTTTCGCTGCTGCTGGGAACATGGCGGTCGTCGCCAAGGGCAAGCTCACCTCCAAGATCGCCGCTGCCGCCGCCCTCCGGACAGCACTCCAAACGCCTCCCATCCTCACCAAAGATCTTGACGAATAGCGTCGCGGCGCCGCCGTGCTTGAAGTGGAGCGTGGGCCTCCCCTTCAAGCCGTGGGCGCGAGCGAAGGTCTGCCACCCGCGGCCCAAGAAGGTGTTGCCTGCGGGGGTGACCTCAACCTCCACCCACAACGTGCCACTGCAACACCCGTCGGCCTGCAGCCACAGGCCCGAGGGCGCATCGGCCGGCAACGCCTCTGCGAAGGAGCGTGGGAGCTGCAACCAGGAGCTCGCCGCCCTCTCCACCGGCACCAGGAACTCCAGGCCCACGTCGGCCGTGTGGGCTTGCGGACGCGGCGGCCGGGCACCAACTGCAAGTCTCTCCCCCCTGCCACGGCCGCCGTGCCCGCCGCCTCCGGCTGCGCCAGCGGAAGCGCCGGGCCCCGCGGAAAGGCGCCCACGCCCACAGGGTGCCGCCGGAGGCATCCCAGCATACTTGCGAGGGCGACCCCTACCCCTCTTGGGAGGTTGCTGGCCCGGCGTCCCCTGGCAGGCCTTTCCCTTCTCAGCGGCGGAGAACCTCCTCACCGGCGTCATGATGGGGTAGATGAAAGGCCAAGGCGGGGGAGCACGAAGTAGGAATGGGTTGGGGGCTCAGTTCCCCCTGCCCATTTTATAGCTGGACGGAGGCCAACCGGCGTTTCCCCAATATCGGGTATTGATGGCCCCACAACGTGCGACGGTTGAAGGCCAGATAAAGCAATTGCTGAGGCGTCATGGGAAGGGGAGTCGTCGCGCGCCTCAAGTGGCGCATGCCAGACTCGTTCGGCGTGCTCTCCTGCCTCACGCCGCTTCCTCTGCTCCCGTTAGGTCACATCCGCGTGGCCCGAGGCGAGAGAGGACGCAAGGGGTCAGCCGCATTCAAAGAAGAGCAATGATGGCCAAGGAGGCGCGTGGGTCTCGCGTCAGCTCGGCTCAGGGGGGTTCCCGGCGTCTCCGGGGAGTCAAGGTGCCCACGTCTCATTGTGCGCCACGCGTCAAGATGGGCCCGCAGGCGTTGGGGCCCACGGCGCTTCGGGCCATCCTCCGTGGCTTCACCCAGAAGCTAACCCGAGCGTGCCTCGGGCCCGGGGGCAACTGTCGGCGTCCTGGGAACGGGGGTACCCAAACTTGCCTGCCTGTGGCCCAGGGCGTGGCCCACCTCGACGACCAAGCACGGCCCAGCGCGGCCTTACTCAACACAAGGCCCTCGCGAGGCCCCGGGCTCAAGGGGGAAACAGCGCCAAGACCCGTAGGGAGGTAGGCCTCCCCAGGCCTCCTCCCGAGCGGCGGAGGCTTCTATGCAACGCACGGCCTCAGGAGGCCAAGGGTGACGACAGCCAGGCCAGGCGGGCACCAGCGCGCCAGAAGGGGCAGTTTCCTCTTTGGTGCAAAGGAGACAAGGACGAGCGCAGGTTCCCAAAGCGCCCCCCAAAGGTTTCCCTTCTGGTGCAACAAGACCAGGACCCCGAGCCCTGCAGGACGGACGTCATCGCCGAGCCCACCTCTGCATCACGGTCGACTACTTTGCAGGCGAAGACCACCTTTCGTCAGGATAGGGTGTACCACCTGTCCCCCTTCGAATTTGGCCGTTGTGGGATCCCTTCCCGCCATTGCGACAAGGGAAGAGGAGCCGGGCCGCTATAAATAGAGGCTGGGTAGCCCGGTAGGAGGGACAAGACAATCACCCCGCAAACACACCCGCAAGGCAACACACCACTGTACTAGTTCATCCACAAACCTCCTCGTGAGGCAATCCACCAAAGGCAGGAGTAGGGTTTTACGCATCGCAGCGGCCCGAACCTGGGTAAACTCTCGTGTGCCATCTTCTTCCTCGCCATCGAGCGAGGCCGTCGCGTTGTGGGCTTGGGGGTGAAGCTGTTGAGGAATCTTCGCACACGCCCCTGGGTTCGAACTTCCTAGGGTTATGCGGAGCCCGAAATCTGATAGGGTGAGGTATGGTTAAGTGGTGAGGCTGCAGCAAGCACTAAGCATTTATTTGAGTGGCTAACTTACGAGTACAAGAATAAGAAGAGTGATGTAGGCATATTCGGACGTGAACTAGAAATGATAAAGAAGTGATCCTGAACACCTACTTACGAGTCATACATAACCCCACCATGTTCCCTTCTTGGTTCAAACCTCACAAGAAGAGACGGTCACGGTTACACACATGGTTGGTGTATTTTAATTGAGTTTACTTCAAGTTTGCTATGACCGGGTGTTAAACAAATTTCCAAGTTGCCACATAACCACGGGCACAGCTCTCAGAAAGATTTAACCCTGCACGGGTGCTCCAACTCATCCATCACAAACTAGCCACAAGATGCGTGGAAAACCTCAACCTCAAGATAGCCCAAAGTATCCTCGGAATCTCGGTGCACAAGACATTTGAGAAAGGTAAAACAAATCCAGCAAGGCTGCCCGACATGTCGACAAACCCGATAGGAGCCGCGTATCTCGTTCTCAGGACACGACGGATGGGTCACACTACGAGTCAAACCAAACCTCGAGTTTCCCCGCGGTGGGCCCGCAGTCAGCCCGTATGGAACCATCAGCACTAGCCCCCCTGTATTATGTTGAATTAATCGGCGGGTTCATGACGCCCTATGCATTACTAACGGTGTCCAGTATTATTATGTTGAGCAAATATAGTACCAATGTTGGGCCTTGCCAGAAGAGTTTTATCCCAAAACGAATTATCAAGGGGTCCCCATAACAACCCCAAGCATGTTAGGAGCGCTCAATATGGAAGTTAACACTGGTACACAAGTAACTAGGGGGGCAAAGGTGGAACAAATCACCGAGCAAAAGGCCAAGCCTTCCACCTTTACCAAGTATATATGTGTTAAATTAAATAACAATAATATTGTGATATCCCAAGATATCCATGTTGTTATATGGAACAACCTGCACCTGCAACTAGAAATGCTATAAGAAGGGCTCAGCAAGCGGTAACATAGCCAAACAATGGTTTCCTGGGTTGTGGAAGGTTGGAGGCTTATCATGGCATTTTGGGAGGCCTGACAAACAAGTAGTAGGGAGCGAGAAATAGCGATAGAAACGAGACAACTAGCATGGAAATGATAGTAGTGGTATCCAGGGAAACGGTCATCTTGCTTGAGATCCCACTTGGAAGAAGAACAAATATGTGAAGTAGACGAACGGGTGTAATCGAACGGATCATCACACCTCTACGCTTACGGAACTCTGGCGAGGAGAAGCGAAACAGGAAATAAACAAATGACACGAAAACACCACAACACATTCATGATGCACAAACAAGGATGATGCATGTCCAATTAAATATGCATGGCATGGCAAGCTCAACAAACAACTACTACACATTAAGTGAAGTTCAATATGCAACGAGTTGCATATTGACGAAACTCCACATTTGAATTATATAGTGCACTCTCGTTTAATTACATGGCAAGTTTAAATGTTGTTTATCATGGCAAGAGGTGAATCATAATTAAACTAATTATCTAGGCATTTTAAATGAGGTCGGAAACAACTTATAGTATTTCCAGAACCACCCCATATGCAAATTTCAAAATTGGTCCAGATCTGAACTAACCATGTTTATATTAATTAAACATGAAAACAAAATGCACCATATGATTCTACTCGTCATTCTAGGCGATTTACATATATATATATATATATATATATATATATATATATATATCATTTAAAACAGAGCTACGGACTAAAAAATATGGCACACACAAGATAAATATGTCATGAATGCAAAATGCATGCAAACATGAACCACAAACATCGTAATCATGAATGCAATAAGATATTATGAAACTACATGAAATTATAGGCAATTTTCATGTACAACATGTTCAAAACGGAGCCACAGTTCAACAAGAACAAGCAACACAAGTTTTAGTTATAATCTGTCCAAAACAACAACATATCAATTTGCACCCATCAAATCAACAAGCTACAAGAATCTAAAATGCACAACAAAGCATGGGGTAGTAGCATGTAACATACACTTCATTTCATCAAAATGAATCATACTCAAAAGAGTCATGGTTCACATGGTAGGAAGCTCAACACGGCTATAAAACATGGCCTTTAGGGACTTGGAGAAAATACCAGTTTTTCACAAACACTGTTAACCTGAAGGCATATTGACATCAAGGAAAATACATGCTACAAGGTTTATCATGGCGTGAAGATCTACAGCACGATAGTGGACATGATGCACTACAAATAAATCCACATGAGCATCAGCAAAATATGCACATTAACATGGCTAGCATCAACACAACATGGCAATCTGAAATAAGCAGACTCTCAGACTTAGTGAAAATTAGAGTAGTCATGAGCAGCAGTTTTTATCAGGTAGGCATGTTGACAAAAATAAACATCTATGATGAAAATCCTATATATGGAAACTAATGGCACAACATGATAGTAAATAACATGCTTAAGAAAACATTCCATGGGGGCAACACCAAATGAGTTGTATATCAATGGAAATTCACATGGCAAAACAGCAACAAAATATAACAGTTTCAGACTTGGAATTATTTTGACATCTCAAAACAGCAACATTGAGTAAGCATGTTCACACGATGAAAACTATAGCTAAACATGAATTTCATGGCATGGCAAACATACTACCAGCAAGTAGATGTGTCATACTACTAATTACTCCATTGGCACAAGTTCAAAGGAGGCATTGATTGCTTAATATGATGCTCGCAAAATGGAACTTATCATTAACAGATTAAAAGTTTTAACATGAAGGTCACTTGAGAGCAAGAAATGGACATGCTAATGATGTTTTACCTAGCAAGCGATGGCATGGCATCAAATTACACATATCATAGAGCAATTCTCATGAAGTAACCACATGCATAACACCTATAGATTTGGAGAGAATTCCTTATTACAAATATCAGTTTTGCAAACTACGACGGGGTGCACTGTTGCAACATAGTTTTGAGCACTTAGATGAATTCCTATATGCTTGCAAATGACACCATAGTGTAGAGCGTGAAACATAGATACTTTTTCATATATAACAGTTTTAGATCCGATGCACGGTTTGCAAAATATAGCCACTGATACGTCTCCAACGTATCTATAATTTTTTATTGTTCCATGCTGATATATTTTCATTCTAGGATACTTGTTGGGTCATTATTTACAAATTTATAATATTTTTGAGCACTAACCTATTGACCCAGTGCCCAGTGCCAGTTCCTGTTTTCAGCGTGTTTTTGCCTTTGCAGGTTTACTGTACCAAACGAAGTCCAATTGCCACGAAACTTTTTGATGATTTTTTCTGGACTATATGAAGACCTAGAAGCTTCGGAAGGAAGCCGGGAGGCACACAAGGGCCCCCACCAATAAACAGGGCCCCCCTCGGGCACCTCCCGACGTCCCTCTTCGGCCTATAAATTCTCTAGTATTCTGAAAACCCTAGAGGCAGTCCCGAAACCCTTTTTCCGCCGCCGCAAGTCTTTGTTCCGTCCCGAGGCCATCTGGAGCTCCGTTCCGGCACCCTGCCGGAGGGGGGATCGATCACGGAGGGCCTCTTCATCAACCTTGCTGCCCTCATGATGATGTGTGAGTAGTTCACCACAGACCTACGGGTCCGTAGCTAGTACCTAGATGGCAATCTCTCGCTCTTATGATCTCCAACACAATGATCATCGCATCTTCTCTTTGATCTATTCGATGTAATCCTATTGTGCGGTGTGTTTGTTGGGATCCGATGAATTGCGGGTTTATGTTCAGATTATTCATGAAAATTATTTGAGATGCCTCTGAATTATATTATCTCTTGTGTGCATGATCATTGTAGCTTCGTAATGCTCTCCGATCTATTGATATACTTTGGCCAAGTAGATTGATATTTCATCGGTGGGAGTGGTCCGTTGTGGTAGGTTCAATCTGGCGAGTTTCTATATCCCAGTGACAAAGTAGGGGACAAGATGCATCTTTGTGTTGTTGCTACTAAGGATAAAACGATGGGGTTTATTCATATTTTTTGGGTTTACTTTGTCTACATCATGTCATTGTTCTTCAAGCATTACTCTGTTTTACTTAATACTCTAGATGTATGCTGGATAGCGGTCGATGAGTGGAGTAATAGTAATAGGTGCAGGTAGGAGTCGGCCTATTTGCTTATGGATGTGATGCCTATATATACATGATCATTGCTTCTAGTGCCTCTTTTGTTCCAAAAAAATCGTCAAAAAGTTTCGTTGCATTTGGAGAACTTTGATTTCTGCACAAAAAACAACACCACGGTAGTTCTGTTGAAAACAGCGTTAGTCCGGGTTAGTTCCAAAAAATGATATAAAGTTGCTACAAAATGATTGTAAAACATCCAAGAATGGTAATATAACAGGATGGAACAATCAAAAAATATAGATACATTGGAGACGTATCAGCATCCCCAAGCTTAATTCCTGCTCGTCCTCGAGTAGGTAAACGATAAAGACAGAATTTTGATGTGGAATGTTTCCTAACATGTTCAGCACATATCTTTCCTTTTGTAGCATGGACATTTGGACTTTTAGATGGTTCAAAGCAATAGTCTATATTTGACATGAAGACTTCAATACTCAAGCATATCAACAAGCAACCATGTCTTTCAAAATATCAACACTAAAGAAATTATCCCTGGCCCATCATGCTCAATCATTGGTCCATTCATGAAACACACTCGGATATTAGCTACATCCAATGCACAAGTATGATCATAGTGCCCCCTAGTTGGTGATTTATAAGAGAAGATGGAGACTAAAAGTAAAAATAAAAATTGCATAAAGTAAATAGATAGGCCCTTCACAGAGGGAAGTAGAGATTTGTAGAGGTGCCAGAGCTTGAAGCTTAAATTGAGAGAGAGAAATATTTTTGGTGGCATGCCTTTCCTGTCAACGAAAACGACCGAAAGTTCTCAATACTTTCCATGCTAGATATATCATAGGCGGTTCCCAAACAGAAAATAAAGATTATTCCTTTTTCCACCATTCTTTCACAATCCATGGCTAGCCGTATCCACGGTTGCCTTCCATACCAACACTTTCCAAGGAATTTATTATTTGACAACATAAAGTAAATTTCTTTTTCATTTCGGGACTGGGCATCCCTATTACCGCCGTACTCTCGTGCAATGACAAGTGAACTCGTCTTGAGAATAACACATCTAGCATGGAAAAATATTGGACACCCCCTACCATTTCATGAGCGGTACGAGCACACAAAAAGGAAATTCATTTTGAAAATTAGAGATGGCACATACAAATTTGCTTAGAACGACATGGAAATACCGCATATAGGTAGGTATGGTGGACTCATGAGGCAAAACAGGGTTTAAGGATTTTGGATGCACAAGTAGTATATCTACTTAGTACAAGTGCGGGCTAGCAAATAGATTGAGAAGCAACCAACCAAAAAACGAAAATTCACATAAACGGGCATTAAGCATAACTAACACCGAATAATGCACCATAAGTAGGATGTAATTTCATTGCATAACTATTGACTTTCGTGCTTGCATAGGGAATCACAAACCTTAACACCAATATTCTTACTAAATCATAATTACTCACCAACATGACTCACATATTACTATCATCATGTCTCAAAAATATTACAAGGAATCAAGTTTAATTTGTCCAATGATATTCATGAAAGTTTTTATTATATCCCTCTTGAATATCTATAACTTTGGGACTAGTTTCATATGTTGCAATTGCTTTTGACAAGCTCAAACAAATTTAAGTGAAGAGCATGAGCATAAAGATTTTCATCTCTCAAAATAATATAAGTGAAGCATGAGAGAATTTGACAAGCTACTCCAAAAAGATATAAGTGAAGATCAAGCGAGTAGTCAAAAAATTAAGTAGATATGTGAGGAATCTCTCTCTCAATAAAGATTTTCAGATCTGAGTATTTTATTCAAACAACAAACTAAGCAAAAAAAAGAACTCCAAGAATAGCACGCATCAAGTGAACGAATAAAAATTTAGGCTCAACATAGGCTAACCGTTAGTTGACGAACAGAGGTGGGATGCGTAGCATCCCCAAGCTTATATGCTTGAGACTTCTTGAAATATTGACTTGGGGTGCCTTGGGCATCCCCAAGCTTGAGCTTTTGTATCTCGTTCAATCCTCTCATATCCCGGTTTCAAATATTCTCAAAAACTTCATCCACACAAAACTTGAAAAGAACTCGTGAGATAGGTTAGTACACATAAGAATAATTCTACACTTCTTGTACTGCCAAGACAAGTTGCACAATAATTTCCAAACATCATCTACTGTTTACTATCGTTTCCACATTTATATCTACCAATATAGGCTATGGAAACTATAGGATAAGTAGATAACAAAACTATGACAGCAATCTGTCCAAACAGAACAGTCTGTAGCAATTTATGAAAACAGTGTACTTCTGTAACTCACAAAATTATGAAAATTTAGGACGTGATAAAGACTTTATATGAAAACTCTGTGTAAAAATTTCAGAAACTTTCCACGTTCCAGTAAAATATGAAAATTCAAACACTACAGAGAAAGTTTCTGTTTTTACACAGCACACATAAAACATGCAATGCAAGCATCCTAAGGCAATTCTTGGAACTTTTTTATTGAAAAATAAGATTATAAATAACACCTAACAGAAAATAGCAAAATATAATGACGATCCAAGCAAAGCACATATTATGTGACGAATAAAAATATAGCTCTAAGTAAGATATACCGATAATGTTGAAGACGAAAGAGGGGATGCCTTCTGGGGCATCCCCAAGCTTAGACGCTTGAGTCTTACTTGGATATTACCTTGGGGTGCCTTGTGCATCCCCAAGCTTAGGGTCTTACCACTCCTTATTCTTCTTATATCGGTGTCTCACCCAAAGCTTGAAAATTTCAATCACACAAAACTTAACGAAACTTCGTGAGATGGGTTAGTATAGTAAATATAGATCATTCACTTAGTAACTATTAATACAAGATTCATAATTGTTCCCACATGATACCTACTGTATTCTATCATTACCATAATTTATATCACTAAATATAAGCTATGGGAACACTAAAACAAGCAAACTATGCATGCAAAACAGAATCTGTCAAAAACAGAACAGTCTGTGAAGATCTGTAGTATACCCATACTTACCTATATCTAAAAATTCTGAACAATTAGGAAAACCTGAAGAATTTGTATATCAACACTGTGTAAAAAAATTAGATCATTATCAAGCTCCAGTAAAAATGAAAATTCATGTACTGGAGTCAAAAGTTTCTGTTTTAGTTCAGCATCAATTCTACTCATCTAGTGAGTCATCCCAAAGGCTTTACTTGGAACTTAATTGAAATAAAAGGCACAAAACATGATTACTACAGTAGATTAATCATGTTAACACACAAAAACAGAAAGGAAAAGTGTTGGGTTGTCTCCCAACAAGTGCTTTTCTTTAAAGCCTTTTAGCTAGGCATGATGATTCCAATGATGCTCACGTAAGAATAATATTTGAAACATGCAAGGGAGCATCATGAAACACATTACAAGCACATTTAAGTCTAACCCAATTCCTATGCATAGGGATTTTGTGATCAAACAATTTATGTGAGCAAGAATCAACTAGCATAGGAAGGCAAAACAAGCATAACTTCAAGATTTTGAACACATAGAGAGGAAACTTGGTATTATTGCAATTCCTACAAGCATAAGTTCCTCCCTCATAATAAATTTCAGTAGCATCATGAAGGAATTAAACAATATAACTATCACATAAAGCATCCTTTTCATGATCTACAAGCATAAAAAATTTATTACTCTCCACATAAGCAATTTCCTTCTCATTCAGAATAGTGGGAGCAAACTCAACAAAATAACTATCATGAGATACATGATTGATATAACCAAATTCAATATTAAAATCATGATGAAAAGTTTCATGGTACTATCACTCTTTATAGCATACATGTCATCATCATAATCATCATAGATAGGAGGCATGCCATCATCATAATAAATTTGCTCATAAAAACTTGGGGGACTAAAAATATCATCTTGATCAAACATAGCATCCCCAAGCTTGTGGCTTTGCATATCATTAGCATCATGGATATTCAGAGAACTCATACTAGCAATATTTCTATCATGCTCATCATTGAAGGAATTCTCATTAAGTATTTTCATAATTTCTTCCTCTACCAATTGAGCACAATTTTCTGAATCCTTCTTTTCACGAAAGACATTATAAAGACAATACAAATGATGCAACCTAAACTCCGGTTTTATTTTATAAAAAACAAACTAGTCAAAAACAAGAAACTAAAAGATTTAATTGCAAGATATAAATATATACCTTCAAGCACTCACCTCCCCGGCAACGGCGCCAGAAAAGAGCTTGATGTCTACTACGCAACTTTATTCTTGTAGACTCTTGTTAGGCCTCCAAGTGTAGAGTTTTGTAGGACAGTAGCAATTTTCCCTCAAGTGGATAACCTAAGGTTTATCAATCCATGGGAGGTGTAGGATGAAGATGGTCTCTCTCAAACAACCCTGCAATCAAATACAAGAAATCTCTTGTGTCCCCAACACACCCAATACAATGGCAAATTGTATAGGTGCACTAGTTCGGCGAAGAGATGGTAATACAAGTGCAATAATGATAGTAGATATTGATTTTTGTAATAGTAACAATAAAAAACAGCAAGGTAGCAAGTAACAAAAGTGAGCACAAACGGTATTGCAATGCTTGAAAACAAGGCCTAGGGTCCGTACTTTCGCTAGTGCAATCTCTCAACAATGCTAATATAATTGGATCACATAACCATCCCTCAACGTGCAACGAAGAATCACTCCAAAGTTATTATCTAGCGGAGAACATAAGAAGAAATTGTTTGTAGGGTACGAAACCACCTTAAAGTTATCCTTTCCGATCAATCTATCCAAGAGTTCGTACTAAAATAAAACCAAGTTATCTTTTCCGATCGATCTATCTAAGAGTTCGTACTAAAATAACACCATATGATACGCATCAACCAACTCTAACGTCACCTAGATACTCCAATGTCACCACAAGTATCTATGAGTTAATTATACGATACGCATCAAACAATTTCAGATTCATAATACTCAATCCAACACAAAGAACCTCAAAGAGTGCTCCAAGATTTCTACCGGAGAAAGTAGGATGAAAACGTGCATCAACCCCTATGCATATATTACCCCAATGTCACCTCGGGAATCCGCGAGTTGAGTGCCAAGACATAGATCAAGTGCTCTCATATCCATAAAAGTATTCAATCCGGTAATAATGAAATCTCAAAGGGAAAACTCAATTCATCACAACAAGATAGAGAGGGGAAAACACCATATGATCCAACTATATTAACAAAGCCCGCGATACATCAAGATCATGCCATCTCAATAACACGAGAGAGAGATTGAACACACAGCTACTGGTACAAACCGTCAGCCTCGAGGGTGGACTACTCCCTCCTCGTCATGGCCTCCGCCGGGATGATGAAGATGGACACCGGAGATGATCTACCCTCTCCGACAGGGTACTGGAACGCCTCCAGATTGGTTTTTTTGATACAGAGAGTTGTGGTGGCGGAACTTCTCATCTAGGGATATTTCTGGGGGTTTCTGAATATATAGGATTTTTTGGGCGTCGGTTTCACGTGAAGATGGGCCACGAGTGGACCACAAGACACCAGGGCGCGCCAGAGGGGCCTGGCGCGCCCTGGTGGGTTGTGCCCACCTCGTGGATCTTCTAGCCCTCCAACAAAGCTTCTAGTGCCTCTTTTGTTCCAAAAAAAATCGTCAAAAAGTTTCGCTGCATTTGGAGAACTTTGATTTTTGCACAAAAAACAACACCACGGTAGTTCTGGTGAAAACAGAGTCAGTCCAGGTTAGTTCCAAAAAATTATATAAAGTTGCTATAAAATGATTGTAAAACATCCAAGAATGATAATATAACAGCATGGAACAATCAAAAATATAGATTCGTTGGAGACATATCATTAGGCCACCACCCCCTCCTAGTGAGGTATTTGCTAGAGTTAGAGCTTGATTTGTGCCTTGAGTCACTCCAAGTTTGCTATCCATTTATTTTCATTTTGAACTTAGAGCATCTCTTCCCATTTGCTGGTTTTTGTGTCTCCAACCCAAGCCTTCTCTCATCCACAAACTCTTTATTTTGCATAAGCCACCTTTCCTCTCTAGTTTGGCTAGTTTGGTCACCTAGGCGGTACTACCGTTGGGTCTGGGGCGGTACTACCGCCACCACCCGTGGTACTACACGGCCTTTGCTGCGTAGTAGTACCGGGGCAGTAGTGCCGCTCCCCCGAGCGGTACTACTGCTTGTGAGTGGTGTGGAGGGGGTTATGAGACGGGCAGGGGGAGTTCCAACTCCCCCATACCCATTCATCTCTCTCTCTCCCCTCATGTCCTCTCTCTCCAGGTGAACTCCTTGCCCAGCCGACCATCGCCGGACCGCCGATTTCGGACCATCTTCCGTGATTCCGACTGGTGGAGTCAATCCCCACCCTCTCCTCTTGCCATGGATGCCGGTATTGCCCCCGTTTTCCTCCCCTATGGTTCTATCTTTTGAATCTAGGTTCTAGGAAAATATTAGGTGCATTTGTCGATTTGTGTATAGATCGAGGCATGAGTAGGATGTGGAAGGTTGTTAGAGTAGGAGGATTGAAGTTCTATTGGATTATATTTGAATTTGGCATCACCGGTAGTACCGGATCTCACTGCGGTTGTGGTTCCCCCGGCAACGTCCGCCTCGAGCGATACTACCGCTCCCCCTGGAGCGGTACTACCGCTTATAGAGTGAACAAAAATCATCCCTTAGAGCAAATCTTCGGTGACATACAAACCGAGAGAATAACTCGCTCTAAAACTCGTTTGGCTAACTTTTGTGAGCATTACTCATTTATCTCTAGTATTGAACCTTTGAAGGTGGAAGAAGCGCTTGAGGACCCCGATTGGGTGAATGCTATGCACGAGGAGCTACACAACTTCGAAAGGAATGAAGTGTGGATACTAGCGGAGAAGCCCAAGAACGAGCAAAATATCATTGGAACAAAGTGAGTGTTTCGGAACAAGCAAGACGAAGATGGCCAAGTGGTACGCAACAAGGCACGACTCGTGGATCAAGGCTACACTCAAGTCGAAGGTATGGACTACGGTGAGACCTCTGCCCCCGTTGCTAGACTTGAGGCTATTCGTATACTTCTTGCTTATGCAAATCACCATGACACCAAATGGATATCAAAAGTGCGTTTCTAAATGGTGAAACTGAAGAAGAGGTCTATGTTAAACAACCCCCTGGTTTTGTGAACCCTAAGAAACCTAGTCATGTTTATAAGCTTCGTAAAGCTCTCTATGGTCTTAAGCAAGCCCCACAAGCTTGGTACAAATGCTTACGAAGTTTCTTATTGAAAAAGGTTTTGAAATTGGTAAAATTGATGCAACCTTGTTCACTAAAAGAGTTAATGGTGAATTATCTGTGTGCCAAATTTATGTGGATGATATTATCTTTGGATCTACTAACCCACATTTTAGTGAGAAATTTGGAAGGTTGATGTTCGAGAAGTATGAGGTGTCTATGATGTGTGAGCTGAAATTTTTCCTTGGTTTGCAAATCAAGCAAACGAGAGACGGAACATTCATCTCTCAAACCAAGTATACCAAGGACTTGATCAAGACGTTCAACATGCAAGAGTGTAAAGGTATGAAAACTCCTATGCCTACTAGTGGATATGTTGACCTCACCAAGGAGGACAAACCGGTTGATCAAAAGGTATATCGATTCATGATCGGTTCATTGCTATATCTATGTGCCTCCCGACCCAATATCATGCTTAGTGTGTGCATGTGCGCTCGATATCAAGCCGCTCCTAAAGAGTGTCTGACGTGGCTTGAGACTGCGTTGGTATTTCCCCAAAGAGGAAGGGATGATGCAGCACAGCGACGGTAAGTATTTCCCTCAGTTATGAAACCAAGGTATCGAACCAGTAGGAGGATCATGCAACACTATGTAAACAGCACCTGCACACAAAGAACAAATACTTGCAACCCGACGCGAAAGAGAGGTTGTCAATCTCTCCACAGTAAAAAAATAGATTAGGTTGTGATAGATTGGATAGATAGATCTCTCAAGAACCCAAAATAAAAGAGGCAAACAAAAAGTCCAGCAAGGTATTTTTGGGTTTTTTGGAATAATAGATCTGAAAACAAAAGCGGCAAAAAGATAGATCGAAAAGCAATATGTTGGAAAAGTAGACCCGGGGGCCGTAGGATTCACTAGTGGCTTCCCTCATGAGTATAGCACACGGTGGGTGAACAAATTACTGTTGGGCAATTGATAGAAAATCGAATAGTCATGACGATATCCAAGGCGATGATCATTATATAGGCATCACGTCCAAGATTAGTAGACCGAAACGATTCTGCAACTAGTACTATTACTCCACACATCGACCGCTATCCAGCATGCATCTAGTGTATTAAGTTCATGGAAAACGGAGTAATGCAATAAGAACAGTGACATAACGTAGACAAGATCTATTCATGTAGGAATAGACCCCATCTTGTTATCCTTAATAGCAACGATACATGCGTGCCTCGCTGCTCCTTCTGTCACTAGGAGAGGACACCGCAAGATCGAACCCATCACAAAGCACCTCTTCCCATGGCAAGAAAAATCGATCTAGTTGGCCTAACTAAACCAAAGATTCGAAGAAGAAATACGAGGCTATAAGTAATCATGCATATAAGAGATCAAAGAAGACTCAAATAATATTCATGGATAGAAACAGATCATGAACTCAAAATTCATCGGATCCCAACAAACACACCGCAAAAAGTTTACATCAAATAGATCTCCAAGAGACCATTGTATTGAGAATCAAAAGAGAGAGAGGAAGCCATCTAGCTACTGCATACGGACCCGTAGGTCTATGGTGGACTACTCACGCATCATCGGAGAGGCACCAATGAGGATGATGAACCCCTCCGTGATGGTGTTAGATTGGATCTCGCGGTTCTGGAACTTGCGGTGACTGGATGTATTTTTCGTTGACTCCTCTAGGTTTTCTGGAATATTTGGGTATTTATAGAGCTCAGAGGCGGTGGAGGGGGTTCCCGAGGCGGCCACAACCCATCAGGGTGCGCCCGGGGGCCCTGGCGTGCCCTGGTGGGTTGTTGGCATCCTGGGCTACCTCCTGGTTACTTCTTTGGCCCACTGGCCTTCTTCTGGTCCAAAAAAAATCTCCAAAAAATTTCGTCGCGATTGGACTCCGTTTGGTACTGATATTATGCGAAGAAAAAAAAAGCAAAAACAGCAACTAGCACTTTGGCACTATGTCAATAGGTTATTTCCAAAAACTGATATAAAGTTGCTATAAAATGATTGTAAAACATCCAAGAATGATAATATAACAGCACGGAACAAGCAAAAATTATAGATACGTTGGATACGTATCAGCATCCCCAAGCTTAATTCCTACTCGTCCTCGAGTAGGTAAGTGATAAAAACAGAATTTTTGGTGTGGAATGATGCCTAACATGTTCATCACAAATTCTTTTTCTTTTGTAGCATGGACATTTGGACTTCTAGATGGTTCAAAGCAATAGTCTAGTTTTGACATAAAGACTTTAATACTCAAGCATGCCAACAAGCAACCATGCCTTTCAAAATATCAACACTAAAGAAAGTTATCCCTAGCCCATCATGCTCAATCATTGATCCATTCATGAAACACACTCAAATATTAACTATACCCAATGCACGAGTATGATCATAGTGCCCCCTAGTTGGTGCTTTATAAGAGAAGATGGAGACTCAAATAAAAAATAAAAATTGCATAAAGTAAATAGATAGGCCCTTCACGGAGGGAAGTAGGGATTTGTAGAGGTGCCAGAGCTCAAGGTTTAAATTGAGAGAGAAAAATATTTTGAGTGGCATGCCTTTACTGTCAACGAAAACGACAAAGTAGTTCGCAATACTTTCCATGCTAGATACATCATAGGCGATTCCCAAACATAAAGTAAAGTTTATTCCTTTTTCCACCATTCTTTCACAATCCATGGCTAGCCGTATCCACAGTTGCCTTCCATACCAACACTTTCCAAGGAATTTATTATTTGACAACCTAAAGTAAATCTCTTTTATTTCATTTTGGGACTGGGCATCCCTATTACCGCCGTACTCTCGTGCAATGACAAGTGAATAAACACTCATCTTGAGAATAAAACATCTAGCATGGAAAAATATTGGACACCCCCTACCGTTTCATGAGCGGTACGAGCACACAAAAAGGAAATTTATTTTGAAAATTAGAGATGGCACATACAAATTTGCTTAGAACGGCACGGAAATACCGCATATAGGTAGGTATGGTGGACTCATATGGCAAAACTAGGTTTAAGGATTTTGGATGCACGGGTAGTATTTCTGCTTAGTACAAGTGGAGGCTAGCAAATAGATTGGGAAGCAACCAACCAAGAAACGAAAATTCACATAAACGGGCATTGAGCATAACTAACACCGAATAATGCACCATAAGTAGGATGCAATTTCATTGCATAACTATTGACTTTTGTACTTGCATAGGGAATCACAAACCTTAACACCAATATTCTTACTAAAGCATAATTACTCGCTAACATGACTCACATATCACTATCGTCATGTCTCAAAACTATTACAAGGAATCAAGTTTAATTTGTCCAATGATCTTCATGAAAGTTTTTATTATATCCCTCTTGAATATCTATCACTTTGGGACTAGTTTCATATATTTCCATTGCTTTTAGCAAGCTCAAACAAATTTAAGTGAAGAACATGAGCATAAAAGTTTCATCTCTCAAAATAGTATAAGTGAAGCATGAGAGGATTTCTTCAAAATTTACTAACTCTCAAATTAATCTAAGTGAAGCATGTATGTCTTCAAAATTTCAAAGCACACCGTGATAAAAAATATATAAGTGAAGCACTAGAGCAATTCCATAGCTCAAAAAAAATTAAGTGAAGCATATAGAGCAATTCTAACAAATCATAGCATAATTTTGGCTCTCTCAAATAGGTGTGTCCAGCAAGGATACTAGAGACAAACTAAAAAGCAAAGCAAGCAAAGACTCAAATAATACAAGACGCTCCAAGCAAAACTCATGATATGTGGCGAATAAAAATATAGCTCCAAGCAAAAGTTATAGCTCCAAGTAAAATAACGATGGTCGTTATAGAAAGAGGGGATGCCACTCGGGGTATCCCCAAGCTTAGTTGCTTGTTTCTCTTTGGATATATCTTGGGGGTGCTGTAGAATCCCCAAGCTTAGGCTCTTTTCACTCCTTATTCCTTCATCCATCGTGATCTCACCCAAAACTTGAAAACTTCAATCACACAAAACTCAACAAAATCTTCGTGAGATCCATTAGTATAATAAAGCAAATCACCGCTTTAAGTACTGTTGCAAACTCATTCAAAATTTATTATTGCATTATACCTACTGTATTTTAACTTTACCATGGCTTATACCCTTCAATACAAACCATAGATTCATCAAAACAAGCACACAATGCAACGAAAACAGAATCTGTCTTAAACAGAACAGTCTGTACTAATATGTACTCTAACCATATTTATGTAACTCTAAAAATTCTGAAAACTTAGTGCAACGTAAAGAATTTATATAGCAACACTGTGTTAAAATTTCAGCTCATTATCATGCTCCAGTAAAAAATGAAAATTCACGCACTGGAGTCAAAGTTTCTATTTTAGATTCAGCATTGTTTCTACTCATCTTATGAATCATCCTAAAGGCTTTACTTGGCAGAAACACTAAATAAAACGTAAAAAACACAATTATAAAAGAGGCATAATTGCGTCAACACTCAAAACAGAAAGAAAAAGATGAAAAAAATATATTCATTGGGTTGCCTCCCAACAAGCGCTATTGTTTATAGCCATTAAGATAGGCTGGAGATTTCAATGATGCCCTCATGAAAGATAATAATAGCAACACAAAGAGAGCATCATGAAGCATATGGAAAACACACTTAATTTTAACATACTTCCTATGCATGGGTATTTTATAAGCAAACAAATTATCAAGGCAAGCAAAAACTAGCATATGGAAGGAAGAAGAAATAGACAATAGCAATCTCAACATGAAGAGAGGTAATTTAGTATCATGAAAATTTCTACAACCATAATTTCCTCTCTCATAATAATTACATGTAGGATCATAATCAAATTCAACAATATATCTATCATAAACAATACTCTCTTTATGATCAACATGCATAAAGTTTTTATCATCTTCCAAAATAGTGGGATTATCATCAACTAAAGTTATGACCTCTCCAAACCCACTTTTATCAAAAAAAAACATAAGATTGAACACTCTCCAAATATGTGGGATTATTTTTACCTAAAGTTGATGCTCTTCCAAACCCACTTTCGATACCATTGCAAGCATTATTATCCATAACATACTCAACATGAGGCTTAAATAAATTTTCAAGATCATAAGAAGCATTATCACCCCAATCATGATCATTGCAATAAGAAGTGGACATGACAAAATTATCATCCCCAAGCTTGTAGTTTGGCATATTATTGACATAATTGACATTAATAGAATTTATAGTAACATCATTGCAATCATGCTTTTCAATCAAGGAGCTATCATGAATCACCTTATAAATTTCTTCTTTCAACACTTCATCAAAATTTTCAAATTCATGATTTTTAAACAAAACTTAATAGAGATAATCAAGTGCACTCAACTCACTAGCAATTGGTTCATCATAATTTGGCCTTTTGAAAAGATTAGCAAGTGGATGAGGATCCATATCAATAGATTTTTAGCAAGCGAAGATGCAAGCAAATAGAAGGCACATGGCAACACAAGCAAATATAGCAAACAAGCAAAAAGGCAAACAAAAAAGAGGGCGGATAAAACGGCAAATTTGTGAAGTGGTGGAGAGGAAAACGAGAGGCAAATGGCAAATAATGTAATTGCAAGGAGATGAGATTTCTGATTAGGAACCTGATAGATGTTGATGATGCGTTGAAGAGGCTGCTTCCTCCCCGGCAACGGCGCCAGAAATTCCTTTGACGTGGCTTGAGACTGCATCGGTATTTCCCTAAAGAGGAAGGGATGATGCAGCACAGCAACGGTAAGTATTTCCCTCAGTTATGAAACCAAGGTATCGAACCAGTAGGAGGATCACGCAACACTATGTAAACATCACATGCACACAAAGAACAAATACTTGCAACCCGACGCGAAAGAGAGGTTGTCAATCTCTCCACGGTAAAAAAATAGATTAGGTTGTGATAGATTGGGATAGATAGATCTCTCAAGAACACAAAATAAAAGAGGCAAATAAAAAGTGCAACAAGGTATTTTTGGGTTTTTTGGAATAATAGATCTGAAAACAAAAGCGACAAAAAGATAGATCGGAAAGCAATATGTTGGAAAAGTAGACCCGGGGCCGTAGGATTCACTAGTGGCTTCTCTCATGAGTATAGCACACGGTGGGTGAACAAATTACTGTTGGGCAGTTGATAGAAAATCGAATAGTCATGACGATATCCAAGGTGATGATCATTATATAGGCATCCCGTCCAAGATTAGTAGACCAAAACGATTTTACATCTACTACTATTACTCCACACATCGACCGCTATCCAGCATGCATCTAGTGTATTAAGTTCATGGAAAAATGGAGTAATGCGATAAGAACGGTGACATGATGTAGACAAGATCTATTCATGTAGGAATAGACCCCATCTTGTTATCCTTAATAGCAATGATACATGCGTGCCTCGCTGCCCCTTCTGTCACTGGGAGAGGACACCGCAAGATCGAACCCATCACAAAGCACCTCTTCCCATGGCACGAAAAATCGATCTAGTTGGCCTAACTAAACCAAAGATTCAAAGAAGAAATACGAGGCTATAAGTAATCATGCATATAAGAGATCAAAGAAGACTCAAATAATATTCATGGATAGAAACAGATCATGAACTCAAAATTCATCGGATCCCAACAAACACACCGCAAAAAGTTTAGATCAAATAGATCTCCAAGAGACCATTGTATTGGGAATCAAAAGAGAGAGAGGAAGCCATCTAGCTACTGCCTACGGACCCGTAGGTCTATAGTGGACTACTCACGCATCATCGGAGAGGCACCAATGAGGACGATGAACCCCTCCGTGATGGTGTTAGATTGGATCTCGTGGTTCTGGAACTTGCGGCAGCTGGATGTATTTTTCGTCGACTCCTCTAGGGTTTCTGGAATATTTGGGTATTTATAGAGCTCAGAGGCGGTGGAGGGGGTTCCCGAGGCGGACACAACCCATCAGGGTGCGCCCGGGGCCCCTGGCGCGCCCTGGTGGGTTGTGGGCGGCCTGGGCTCCCTCCTGGTTACTTCTTTGGCCCACTGGCCTTCTTCTCGTCCAAAAAAAATTCTCCAAAAAGTTTCGTCGCGATTGGACTCCGTTTGGTACCGATATTCTGCGAAGTAAAAAAACAAGCAAAAACAACAACTGGCACTATGTCAATAGGTTATTCCCAGAAAATGATATAAAGTTGATATAAAATGATTGTAAAACATCCAAGAATGATAATATAATAGCATGGAACAAGCAAAAATTATAGATATGTTGGAGACGTATCAGTGTCATCTTAAGGCCGTGAAAGAATTGTGAGATACTTGATACATACACCAAACTATGGCATTTGGTATCCCAAGGGATCTTTTTTTAACCTTGTTGGCTATTCCGACTCGGACTATGCCAGAGATAAGGTTGATAGAAAATCCACCTCAGGTACATGTCAAATTATTGGTAGATCTCTTGTGTCTTGGTCTTCCAAGAAACAAAACTCGATATCTCTATCTACCACCAAAGTGGAATATATTGCCGCCGGATCATGTTGTGCGCAATTACTATGCATGACTCAAACTCTTAGGGATTATGGAATCCTTGTGAGACATGTTCCATCGTTGTGTGACAATGAGAGTGCTATTAAGATTGCTCATAATCCCGTGCAACATTCTTAAACTAAACATATTCAAGTTCATCATCATTTGATTCATGATCATGTTGCCAAAGGGGACATTAATCTCAAACATGTTCACACAACAAGCAATTGGCCGATATTTTTACTAAGCCACTTGATGAGAAAGTGTTTTATCACTTGAGGAGTGAGTTGAACATCATTGATGCTTCAAACTTTAGCTAGACTCTCTCGGATGCTGATGACCCACAAGTATAGGGGATCAATCGTAGTCCTTTCGATAAGTAAGAGTGTCGAACCCAACGAGGAGCAGAAGGAAATGATAAGCAGTTTTCAGCAAGGTATTCTCTGCAAGTGTTGTAAGTAACGATAGTAGATAGTTTTGTAGCAAGATAAATCGTAACAAGTGACAAGTAACAATAGTAGCAAAGGTGCAGCAAGGTAGCACAATCCTTTTTGTTGCAAACGACAGGCCTGATAGTACTCTTATATTAAGCAAGTGCTCCCGAGGACACATGAGAATTATGTCTAGTCATGTTCATCATGTTGGGTTGATTCGCGTTCGCTACTTTGATAATTTGATATGTGGGTGGACCGGTGCTAAGGTGCTGTTCTTACTTGAACTAGCAACCTACTTATGATTACCCCCTCTCGCAAGCATCCACAACTATGAAAGAAGAATTAAGATAAATCTAACCATAGTATGAAACATGTGGATCCAAATCAGCCCCTTATGAAGCAACGCATAAACTGGGGTTTAAGCTTTTGTCACTCTGGCAACCCATCATCTACTTGTTACTCCACAATGACTTCCCTTAGGCCCGTAGCATGGTGAAGTGTCATGTAGTCGATGTTCACATGACACCACTAAGAGAAGTAACAACATGCATATCATCAAAATATCGAACGAATATCAACTTCACATGATAACTTATAACCAGACTTCTCCCATGTCCTCAGGAACAATAGTAAGTACTCACACCTCATCAACATGTTCAATATCAGAGGGGCAATAATAATAATTAAGGATATGAACATAATTTCTTCCACCAAGTAATCCAACAAGCATCAACTACAAGATGTAATCAACACAACTAGTAACCCACAGGTACCAATCTGAGGTTTTGGGACAAAGATTGAATACAAGAGATGAACTAGGGTTGGGGATGAGATGGTGCTGGTGAAGATGTTGATGAAGATTGGTCCTCCCACGAAGGAGGAAGCATTGGTGATGACGATGGCTTCGATCTCCCCCTCCCGGAGAGGGATTTCCCCGGCAGAATCTGACTGTCGGAGTGCAAAAGGGCCTATGCCTGGGTTTCCGCCTCGAGATGGCGGAGCTTCGTCCTGAAAGGTTGATTATGATTTTTTTCTAGGGTAAAACACACCATGTAGGAGAAGAGGGGCCTCAGGAGGCCAGCCAGGGCCCCACAAGCTATCAGGGCGCGGCCTGGGGGGCGCGCCCTGTTGGCTTGTGACTGGCTGGTAGCCCCCCTCTGGTATATTTTTGGCCCATAAATTCACATATATTCAATAAAAAATCCTCGTGAAGTTTCAGGTCATTTGGAGTCTGGTTATTCTGCCTTTTTCTCAGTTTTCTGGTCCAGAATTCCAGTTTCCAGATAATTCCCTCTTTGTGATGTACCTTGCATATTCAGAGAGAAAGGGCATAAGAATTGTATGATAATAGGGAATAATGGACAAGAATAACGTAAATATGAATAGGAAATCATGATGCAAAATGGACGTATCAACTCCCCCAAGCTTAGACCTCGTTTGTCCTCAAGCGAAAGCCGAACTCGAGAATAATGACCACATGATTTGAGAGAGAGGTGTCGATAAAAACAGAATACAGACATGAGTGCATCATGCATATCATTATAGCAGCAAGCATTTCATCATATAAATTCTCATAATCAAGTAACGATCTATTAACAATTATCGAAGTATGAAGCATAAACCCTATTGACAACGAACAAACAATGCTTTTAGCCATGGTGATAATCCTCATTCATCATATTCAAGATAGGAGTCTATATAAGAGCTTTCGTTGTATCAAACCCACATACTCAACTATCATTTAGTCATCTATGATTGTTGACACTCATTGCATATTTTTGGAGCTAATGTTTTTGCCGGACACATAGGAAGATAGGGGCTTCATTTGCCACCCAACTCATTTACCTCAAGGATAATGTCAATAATAATGAATCATGGTTTCTTACATTCAACTGGATATATATACTTGGATCTTACCTCAACATGTGACGCTTACCACTAAAAGAGTTCAAATATTAGAAGAAGAAAGGATATTGATGACTCTTGAATAAAGGTAAGAACTTAATGAGAATGAAAGATAGGCCCTTCGCAGAGGGAAGCAGAGGTTGTCATGCGCTCTTATTTGGTTAGATGTGCAATCTCTTAATGCAAAGGAACTTCACTTTATATTGTCCCTTGTGATAGCGAACTTTATTATGCACTCCGTCGCTTTTATTTCTTCACCATCACAAGATCGTACAAAGCTTATTTTCCTTTTCAATAATAGATCATACATGATTAGAGGCAATTTTTATTGCTTATGCACCGATGACAACTTACTTGAAGGATCTTATTCAATCCATAGGTAGGTAAGGTGGACTCTTACAAAGAAACTGGGTTCAAGGGGTTATGGATGCACAAGTAGTATCTCTACTTGGTGCGGGAATTTTGACTAGCAAAAGTTCTAAAGGAAGCATCACATGTTAAAGGATCCATGTCTATATAACTTCTATGCAAATGTAAGCAATCATGACCATTAGGCTGTCTTCCATGTCCAACTTCAACACTTGATCATTATTTAATATTTGGTGAGGGTTCATAATCATAGATGATGTCCAATATAGTATATTTGTATGTGAATCTTCTCCTCTCATGATCTTGCATAGATTATAACAATGACTAAGGCTATGCTTGTTCTATTCCCAACAATTTTTCATGGTTCATACTTTGTTTTTATGTGAAGTCATTACTTCCCATGGGATAAGCATATGATCTTTACTATTCTTTTTATTGTCTTGTTATGATCATTGGTGCAAGAGAGTAAAGCACACGAACTCAACTAATCTTTATTATATAACTCTCACACTCGATTACAAGGATAGGTAGAACTCAAAGCAAAGTTCTAAGCAAAGCAAATCTGAAACTTTATTTCTCTAAACCACAAAATAGCTAAAGACCGAACTAAAATAAAAGGTGATGATGAAAAGTGATGGTGATACGATACCGGGGCACCTCTGCCAAGCTTGGAACAAGCTAGGGATTGTGCCCATACCCATGTACTTGGGGTCTTCCTCTTCATACGAACTAGCGTCTGGACCGGCGTCTTCCATCTCCTCTAGATCGGAATCTCCCTCCTCTTCTGTGGACCATAAGTAGTGGTAGATGTCCCCAAAGATCTTTGGGTCCGCCACATAGTCAGATACATAGCTCTCTCCATCAGAATCTTGAGATGACATATTCTCCGTTCTGCCAGAAAAACAGCTCGAAACAAGAATAGAGGAGAAACTTGCGATGCGGTGGTCAAAACATCCAGGAGTATATATAATAATTTTTTCTAGGTCATAATATGTGTTCGGGAAGAAATCAGAATCGGGAAGGCACACGAGGGCCCCACAAGCCATTAGGGCGCGCTCCCTCGTGGGTCCCCCTGACTCCATTTTATTTTTGGAATTTTTCTAAAATACTAAAACCAACAGAAATTATTTTTTGGAGTTTTTGGAGTCGGTTTACTTACCGTATCACATACCTACCTCTTTTTCAGGTTTCTGGAGTGTCCCAGAAGGTCTCCCATATGTGTTATTCCGGCGTTATCACTTGAATGACATTAGTTTCTTCATTGATGGGTGTACCTGAAATGTAATGCTTGATTCTTTGCCCATTCACCACCCTCGGGTTCTTGCCTTCGAAGTTGTTAATTTTTATAGCATCGGAGCGGTAAACCTCTTCGACAACGTATGGACCTTCCCATTTGGATAGGAGTTTTCCTGCAAAAAATCTGAAACGAGAATTGTACAAAAGCACAAGATCTCCTACATTAAATTCCCGTTTTTGGATCCTTTTGCCATGCCATCTCTTAACCTTTTCTTTAAACAACTTAGCATTCTCATAAGCTTGTGTCCTCCATTCATCTAGTGAGCTAATATCAAATAACCTCTTTTCACCGGCAAGCTTAAAATCATAATTCAATTCCTTAATTGCCCAATAAGCCTTATGTTCTAGTTCAAGGGGTAAATGACAAGCTTTTCCATATACCATTTTATATGGGGACATCCCCATGGGGTTTTTATAAGCAGTTCTATAAGCCCATAGAGCATCGTCAAGTTTCTTAGATCAATTCTTCCTGGATCTATTAACAATCTTTTGCAAGATGGATTTTAATTCTCTATTACTCAATTCAACCTGGCCACTAGACTGAGGATGATAAGGTGATGCAATTCTATGGTTAAAATCATATTTAGCTAGAAGTTTACGGAAAGCACCATGAATAAAATGTGAACCACCATCAGTCATTAAGTATCTAGGGAGAAAATGGCAAAGAACACCTCTGCCAAGTTTCTCTTATGCATTTCGGAACCTCCGATCAAAGTTACTCGGCCTCACCGATATTGCAGATCCGCTACACAGACATACATCGGTTCCACCGAATCACTTTTCCTCGGAGCCACCGATTTTGCAATCTTCTGTGTTTTTGTTATAGCCTTAAACTTTTCAGATACATTAAGGGGCAGAAATTTGAAGGATCCCTGTGTCTCAAATGCATCTCAATGACCCTTACTCTCTAGGATCCCTTACCCTCTGACCCTTTTTGGAAATTAATGCCAAAGGGGGAGAATATCAAAGCTTATACTTGATAAAGGGGGAGAATATCAAAGTGGGGGAATATTTATTAAGGGAGAGACAAAGAAGACCAAATTCATACTATTATCTTAAGGAGAGAGTGCATATGATCTTATGTTAGACTTGTCTCACCCCACCTACTCCCATTATCTACATGCTAAGATTCAGGGGGGAGGAAGACTTACAAATCCACATTTAGGGAAGAAAAGTTCTAAATGTTCTTGCAGACATATCAATTTTAAGAATATCATATTCTATATGTCTTCCACATCTTGGTACTGTTGAGTTCTATTGCATTGGGCTATGTAGAATACTCTTGTGTTTCCTAACATTGTTTTCCCAGGTGTGTTTCTACTATTAGAATACTCAAGAACTTCAAGGTAAGTATATGCATCATATCCTTGGTCAAGATGATCTCTTGCTTCTTGCACATATTGTTTGCAAGAGTGAAGCCTTCAACATGGAAACATTATCATTCACATTTACATGATGCATATAGCCAAGGTTCACATGACTCATCATATCCTTTCTACCATGTGTGTGTTCATGCATTCCAAAGCAACCATCCTCTAAAAGGGATTGCACACATTTAGGGGGGCATGCCTTAGTCATGTGTTTCTCAAAGCTATCATATATCCTTGCATATCTTAATTTGAAGCTTTGATTGTATGTTGTCATCGATTACCAAAAAGGGGGAGATTGATGCTCCCTTGGAGGTTTTGATAATTCATGACAACATACATTATCTCTTGGACTAATAGTTTTACCTAGTTTATTTCAGATGAAGTCCACAGAGAAGGTTGGCCATGGAATGTGTGGAGAATCCCCAAGGAGAGAAGAAGAAGAAAAGGAATAGGATTGGCAAATCATCAAGCTTGAAGACTCTACATTTTACATTTTGTGAGAAATCACTCTTTGAGTCCATAGGAAAGCCAATACTATTAAAAGGGGATGAGAGATCTATGATGATCTGGTTGCTCAAGTGCTTAGAGATTAGACACCAAAAACACACATGAAATTCTCCCACAAAATCTCTGTCTAAACCCTACCACTAAAATCAGTACCACCAACTTCTTAGAATCGACCACACCGAGTTTTATCCCTAGACAGATCCCATGCCAAACCCTAAGGTCTCAGTGCCCCTAGTTTCCATTCGGTGCAACCGAAACCAGTGACCAACTTTCTGGTTAGCCATTTTCAAGAATCAGAATTTCTAATATTTGGAAATCGGTCTCACCGAGATTTGGAAACTGCCTAGGTCACCCATATCGGTACCACCGAGATTTATATATCAGCCTCACTGAGAAGCCGAAAGTTGCCACATTTTGCACTAGTCGGTGTAACCAAGTTTTTATTCCGGTTTCACCGAGTTGGGCAATAATGTTGTACCGGTTGGATTTTTGGAGATGCCTATATATACCCCTCCACCTCCTCTCACTCGCAGAGGAAGCACACGAAACATACCTACACTTGCCCCATCCATTTTTCTGAGAGAGAGCCACCTACTCATGTGTTGAGATCAAGATATTCCACTCCAACCATATGAATCTTGATTTCTAGCCTACCCAAGTTTCTTTCCACCCAATCAACCTCTTCTACAAACCCAAATCTGTGAGAGTGATTTTGTGTTGAGGAGACTATCTTTTGAAGCACAAGAGCAAGGAGTTCATCATTGTTACCACATCTATTACCTTTTGGAGAGTGGTGTCTCCTAGATTGGTTAGGTATCGCTTGGAAGCCTCCTTCTTCGTGTTGTGGAGTTGAACCAAGAAGTTTGTACGGGCAAGGAGATCGCCTACTTCATGAATATTTACCCATAGTGAGTCTAGTCCTTCGTGGACGAAAGCCGTGATGGAATAGACGAGGTTGCTACTTTGTGAACCCTTATGGGTGGAGCCCTCCATGGACTCTCACGACCGCTAGCCTCTGTGGGTTGAAGTCTCCATCACTATGGACGTACGATAGCACCACCTATCAGAACCATGGGAAAAATCTTTGTGTCTCCAATTGCGTTTGATCTTCCTACCTCTACTCCTTCTTACATATGCTTTTCTTTACTTTCTGCTACTATACTTGTTGACTAGCATGTGTAGGGTGCACTAGACTTGTTAGAATTGCTAAAATCTGACAACCATTAAAATTGGGAAAAGGTTAAGTTTTTAATTTGTCAAGTAGTCTATTCACCCCCCCCCCCTCTAGACGTCCCTTCTCGATCCCAGAGGAGCCCGTCTATATTTTGTAGATGTTGGGTTTGCTTATTTTTCTTAATATATCTTTTGTGCAAATCCCGTGTTGTTATCAATCCATCAAAAAGGGGGAGATTGTTAGGGCATATTTCTCCGTTAGTGGTTTTGGCGATTGATGACAATGCTTTTGCAGACTAATCGTGTGCACTGAGCATTTCAGATAATTGTCATTTAGCATAAGACGATTCTAGCCCCTCGGAGTTTATAAGTGAAGTGGTTGTTTTTGTGTTTCTTTTCGGTGGATTTGAGTCATAGGAAAACTGTACTATTAAGAGGGGATCCGCTTCGGAAAGGTCTGGGTGGAATCAACACGTACACATTTGCTTTTGCACCCTTGTTCCTTTCCCACGTCAATAGAGTTGCTCCTTTGTTGTCTCTGCTTTGGCTTGGAAGACCCCAAATGGTAGTACTGCTCTGGGCAGCAGTAGTACCGCTTATAAGCGACAGTACCGCCCTGCGGCACCGCTTATAAGCATCACTACATCTGCCTGGTACTGCGCGTACTACCGCTGCATCTGGGGGCTCGAATTTTCGTGTCGGTTTGCGCGGTAGTTGAACGGCAGTACGAGTGGTAGTACCACTTGTAAGTGGTAGTACCGCCCAGTCACTACTGCTTCCTTGTGGGTCCAACGCGTGCTCAGCGGATGTGAAGCGCGAGTGGGTGCGTGGCACTACGGCTTATAAGCTGTAATACCGGTCCCTGGAGCGGTAGTACCGCTTGAGCGGTACTGCCTCTCACCACTGCTCTTCTCTGCCTCCGCGCGCCTTCGAGTTGCAACCCCAATGGTACTACCGCTGGGGCGAGCGGTAGTACCGCTCCGGCGGCACTACCGCCTCGTGGCCTCGTGCCATTGAACTGCTTCCTGGGCACTACCGCCCAAGCGGTAGTACCGCTTGTGTGCGGGCTGATTGGTGGATAATGGTTGGATTTCATCCCACTATATATAGTGGGTCTTCTTCCCCAAGAAGACCCACCTCTTCCTTCCCCAAACTCCATTGTTGCTCAAAGCTCCATTTTCGCCCGATCTCTCTCCCTAGCCAACAAAACTTGTTAATACTCTAGGGTTTGGTTGTGAGGGCCACGATCTACACTTCCACCAAGAGAAATTTGATTCCCCCACTAGCCCTTGCGGATCTTTGTTACTCTTGGGTGTTTGAGCACCCTAGACGGTTGAGGTCACCTCGGAGCCACAATCCATTCTGGTGAAGCTTCGTGGTGGCGTTGGGAGCCTCCAATTCAGTTGTGGAGATTACCCCAACCTCGTTTGTAAAGGTTCAGTCGCCGCCTTCAAGGGCACCACTAGTGGAATCACGACATCTTGCATTGTGCAATGGCGTGGGGAGAATACAGTGGCCCTAGTGGCTTCTTAGGGAGCATTGTGCCTCCACACCGCTCCAACGGAGACGTACTTCCCCTCAAAGGGATGGAACTTTGGTAACACATCCTTGTCTTCATCGGCTCCACTTGTGGTTACTTCTTACCTTTACTTTGTGCAAACTTTACTTGTGTTGTATCATTTGCTTGCTTGTATTGTTATTGTTTATAGGATCATATAAGTTGCTCAACTAGTTGCATATCTAGACAACCTATTTGTTGCTAAGCCTAATTTGTTAAGAAAACCTAAAAATCGGTAGTTGCCTATTCACCTCCCCCCCCTCTAGTCAACCATATCGATCCTTTCAGGATATTTTTGCTATGAACATCTGATGAAGCGAATTCAGACGAATTTGAAGAAAATCAAGTTACAAAAACTGTCGAATGGTAGCTATTACCTCCTAAGGAGTGCTTCTCTTGAGAGAGGCGCGCACTCTTGAGCTTCTCAGCTTCCAGATTCGTCCGCAGGTCCAGCACCTCCTTCTCTAGAGTGGCATACTGAGTCCCGAGCTCAGAAACACTCTATCAAAAAAAAGAGAAACATGCAAACACGGTCAGTCGAATCAAAGGGAAGCAACTACTCGACCAGCCGAGTGGGAAGCAACACTACAAGTGAAAAATTACGAACAACCTAGCTCTAAGACTCCCACCGACTGCTCTAATCGATGGTACTTCCGGGGACTATACCAAGTGGGTGCACTCAGCGTGCCCCCACTGGAAGGTAATGTGGGATCATATACAAGAGTAAGATCCAGCAGAGCGGAATGCCACTCGGTCATGCAATCCCTAGTACCACCTAGCGGGGAGGACTTTGATCCATACAGGCATGGCAGCCATTCACGAGCCCACAAAGTGCTCGTAGGCAGCAACCTTTCCACAACAGAAAACTCAAAATCTAAGACTCCCGCCGACTGCTCCAGTCGACGGCAGTCTCGGGGACTACGCCCAGTGGGTGCACTCAGCGTGCCCCCACCGGAGATAGAAAACACCCAGGGGTGTGCCCTGTGCAAACCCACTCGGAAACAAAGAACACCCATGTGAAAAATCCAAGACCCCGACTGGAAAAGGTACTTATAATAGTACTTACTCGAATGTTCGGCCTCAGGGCCTTGCTGGTGTCGTACGCTTCCTTCAGCCGGGCATTCATCAGCTCCACCTGGATCATGGCCTCCTTGCTCGCGCCCACCTAGTCCTTAGGGGTCCGGTACAGTGTGAAGAGGTTGGTCGTCGTAGGGGCCAGCGAAGGAGCAGGCACTGTGGCCTCGGGCCTTTGGCGCCCCCAACGCGAGCACTCGGGTCATGTCGTACCTTGGAGCAATGCTCCGATGGAACATCCTCCGATGGAGAAGACTCTGCCACTTCTCCATCCTCGGTGTCTTCCTCGTCGTCATCCTCATCGTCGTCCTCCTCCTCGTTGGAGTCACCCTCCTCCTCGTCCGGGTGCTTGGTGTCACTCGCCACGTCCCGGGTGCGCAGTCGACAGCCGACACCTTGGATATCATCTCAATGAAGCTCTGCTAACAGAAAAGATCACAAAGTCAGCGACAGTCTGTGAAAACAATAAAATCACTCGGACCAGAGGGACTTATGAATACCTCAGTCGACGAATTCTCCTTGCTGAAGGGGGCCATCACCCTTGTGCCTTGGGGATTGTTGTGTGCAGAGGTGATGGCCATAAGCTTGGCCTCCACGGTCTTCGTCTCGAACTCCTCTAGATGGACCCGAGTGGGGTCACTTGGACCCTCATACTCCTGCATGGGGCGGATCCACGCTTGCAGAGGTTGAATCCTCCGCTGGATGAAGACCTCTAGCAGGTCCATCCCGTCTATGCCCTTCCTCACAACGCTCACGAGGGCCACCACAAGGATCCCCACGTCCATCTTCTCGTCCTTGGACAGTGACAGGGATGAAGGAGACCTCACCCTTGTCGCCAAGTACGGCGGAAGTCCCGACTGACCGCCGATGACTAGAATGTCCTTACAATAAAACTACCTATCTTGCCACCCATTTACAGAATCGGGAAAACTCATTGCGGGCAAGCTACCCTTCCCCCTAAGCTGAATACTGATACGTCTCCAACATATCTATAATTTTTTATTGTTCCATGCTGACATATTATCATTCCTAGATACTTTTTGGGTCATTATTTACCAATTTATAATATTTTTGAGCACTAACCTATTGACCCAGTGCCAAGTGCCAGTTGCTGTTTTCTGCGTGTTTTTTACTTCGTAGATTTCCTTTACCAAACGAAGTCCAATTGCCACGAAACTTTTTGACGATTTTTTCTGGACCAAATAAAGACCAACAAGCCTCGGAGGATGACCGGGAGCCTCAGGGAGGCTCCACGAGCCAACAGGGCGCGACCCGAGGGGGGCGCGCCCTGACAGCTTATGGGCCCCCTGTGACTCTCCCGGCCTCGTTCTCCGGCCTATAAATTCTTATTAATCCTGGAAACCCTCAGGAGAGCCTTGAAAACCTTTTTCTACCGCCGCAAGTCTCTGTTCCACCGCGATCCCATATGGAGCTCCGTTCCGGCACCCTGCCGGAGGGGGGATCGATCATGGAGGGCCTCTTCATCAACCTTGTTTCCCTCATGATGATGTGTGAGTAGTTCACTACAAACCTACGGGTCCATAGCTAGTACCTAGATGGCTATCTCTCTCTCATATGATCTTTAATACAATGATCATCGCATCTTCGCTTTGATCCATCCGATGTAATCCTATTGTGCGGTGTGTTTGTTGGGATCCGATGAATTGTGGGTTTATGTTCAGATTATTCATGAAAAGTATTTGAGATACCTCTGATATATATTGTCTCTTAATTGCACGATCATTATAGCTTCGTAATGCTCTCCGATTTATTGATGTGCTTTGGCCAAGTAGATTGATATTTCTTCGGTGGGAGTAGTGCGTTGTAGTAGGTTCAACTTGACGAGTTTCTATATCCCAGTGATAGAAAGGGAGAAGATGCGTCTTTGTGTTGCTGCTACTAAGGATAAAACGATGTGGTTTATTCATATTGATTGAGTTTACTTTGTCTACATCATGTCATTGTTCTCCAAGCATTACTCTGTGTTACTTAATACTCTAGATGCATGCTGGATAGCGGTCGATGGGTGGAGTAATAGTAATAGGTGCAGGCAGGAGTCGGCCTATTTGCTTATGGACGTGATGCCTATATAGACATGATCATTGCCGTGAATATCGCATAACTATCCGCTTTTCTGTCAATTGTCCAACAGTAATTTGTTACCCTCCGTACGTTGCTTACATGAGAGATGTCGCTAGGGAACACTATGGCCCCCGGGTCTAGTCACTTATATATTCGCAAACGCAAATTGCTACCTTGCTGCCTTTATTTACCTTTTATTTTATTTTGCAATTTATATTTATCAACAATTATCTACACAACTCATTTGCTTGCAAAAAACGAGGTCAAGGGGATTGACAACCCTCTTGCCCGCGTTGGGTGCAGGTCGTTTGTTCTTTTGTGTGCAGTCACTAAAGACGGTTAAGAAGTGATATTCCTATTGGTTCGATAAACCTTGGTTTCATAACTGAGGGAAATACTTACCCACCTTGTGCTGCAACTACCCGTTCCTCTTCACGGAAAACCCAACGCAGATCACAAGTATCAAATACCTAAACCCCCGCATTGCAGGATCACATTGGTTTTCTCCCCACTCGGCAAAGCCTTCTTCACCGTCATTGAGCGACATGTGAAGAGGTGTTTAAAAACCCATAGTGCGGAGGACACCCAAAGAAGTTCTCACAAAACAAAAGCAGAGAGGTAGGAGACAACATTGGGGGGAAGGTGATGCAATTGCGCTCTGAAGAATTTGAGAAAGGTGTGGAAGAATGGATGCAGAGGCAATGAGAAACCTCTCTCGACGTGCATCACCAGGAGAACGTGCTCGTCCCCCTGAGGCGACGGCTCCATCTCGTCCGCGTTCGGCAGCCTCTAGCCTTCGGCATCCACGAGCCCCTGGCTCTTCATTTCCTCCAGACGGGCCCGCGTGACCCGCGACGGGATCCAGTCGCCCTGGAACCGGCCCTACGCGGCACCAGCGCTCTACGAGGACCCCCTCGATGCCTTCTTCGGTCGCTCGAGCTTCACCATCAACTCCTTCGCCATCTCTCTCTTGGAAATGCTGGTGTGGAAGGTGGATTGTGAGACGGCGGGGTGAGACAAAGTGTGGCGGAGACGCAGCGGAGGAAATGGGGAAAAGAAGGAGATCTGGTGGATTTCGCCCGGGGTTATTTCCTATTTATACTACAGGGGAATCCGCCAGTAGATCCATCGCCATTGAGTGTGAATCCAACGATATCTCTCGCACAGAGCAAATCAAGCACGTGGCAGATTTCAAGGCGGAAATCGAGACGTCACGCCACACTTTCCCCACCTCTCCGCGGCGTAACCGCTTCCACGCACACGACTGGTATTCAAATTTGCGGAATTTTTGCCACTAACTAATCCGATCGATCATTCACACCTTCCAACCCGGGAAAGCACCTCGATCCGACCGAGCACCCCTAATGTTGTCGTCGATCCGGAGATGAGTCCATCATATTACTTTGACCACATGGCGGGAGTTGTATGGGCCACCAGTGACGGAGCCAAATCCGACGGATCTCAGGTAGGGGTCCCGAGCTAGTGATCTTAGCTTGATGGTAACAAGATGAACGAGAGACGCGATGTTTACCCAGGTTCGGGCCCTCTCGAAGAGGTAAAACCCTACATCCTGCTTTTGTTGTATTGATTGTGTTGGAGTAAAAAGTACATAATGATCTACCTTGAGATCATATGCATGAATCAACTTAACCTAACCCTACGGACTAAACCCCACGGCTTATATAGGGACCGGAAGTACCTAGGGTTATAGGATGGTCGGTTACATCAAGGGATAAACTTCCGATGATTTGAACATGTCTTGAAGTGTGTGCCAAGTCTTCAAAGAATTCCATCTTGAGTATGTCGGGACCATGATAAACATGGCCCATTCTTCAATTGTCTGGAGGTCCTCGGCCCGACCCATGACTGGTATACCGGCGTGGCTAGCACCCCCTAGTCCAGTACACCGCCAGCCCTGCGAGAGCAACACGCTGAAATGAAGGTCTGAAATTAGCCTCGTTAGATCTGCATAGCCATCTTGAATCTATGAACACTGCCCCTGTAGAGCAACATGAAGAACCTGAACTCGTCAAGAATGCGAAGGAAGAGGAAACCTTGGCTCTCGAAAAAGAGGCTTGATTATATTGATGGGAAGCTAAAGGTCATCGCTTGGATCCGATGAGTACTTGTGAGCAATGAAATTAAGTCATGTGTCTAATTTTATACTACGACTTCGTCCCATGGTTGGTTATTGTAATATCTTGGATAGTTTATTTATCAATTGTCAAGTTTGTGGTTTAATAAAAGCTGCGAGAGCTCAGTTTGCAGTTGATGGGGTCACCTACTAGTGGTAGGGTCATGGACCTGACATCCAAGGCTCGCCTAGGGCCCCACACCATCATTGGAGGTCCCTGGACAGTAGATGCATGCATGTGTCAAGAGATCCACTCAGATCCATCAAGTCACTCGAACGTCTTCCCTCTAGTCAGCCAGACTCCAGCACTCGGATAGAGGCAACGCATGGACGACGCAGGAGCTGCAACGGCTGAGGGACTTAAAGCAAAACTTCAAGTGTAGTCATAGCTGTCGTTTTACGTCCATTTTGCATCAAGATTTCTTATTAATATTTATGTTATTCTTGTCCATTATTCCTTATTATCATACAATTCTTATGTATTTTCTCTTTGAATATGCAAGGTACATCACAAAGAGGGAAATGTCTCGAAACTGGAATTCTGGACCGGGAAACCAAGAAAAAGGCAGAAAAATCACCAGACTCCAAATGACCTAAAACTTCACGGAGTATTTTTATGGAATATTTAAGAATTATTGGGCCAAAAATATACCAGAGGGGGGCTACCTGCTGGCCACAAGCCAACAGCGCCCTAGTTCATCTCTTGTATTCAATCTTTGTCTCAAAATCTCAGATTGGTACTTGTGGGTTATTAGTAGTGTTGATTACATCTCGTAGTTCATGCTTGTTGGATTACTTGGTGGAAGATAAAATGTTTAGATCCTTAATCACAATTATTATACCTCTGATCTTGAACATGTTGATGAGGTGTGAGTAGTTACTATTGTTCCTGAGGACATGGGAGAAGTCTTGTTATAAGTAATCATGTGAAGTTGGTATTCGTTCGATATTTTGATGATATGTATGTTGTTACTTCTCTTAGTGGTATCATGTGAATGTCGACTACATGACACTTCACCATGCTATGGGCCTAAGGGGAGTCATTGTGGAGTAACACGTAGATGATGGGTTGCTAGAGTGACAGAAGCTTAAACCCCAGTTTATGCGTTGCTTCATAAGGGGCTGATTTGGATCCACTTGTTTCATGATATGGTTAGATTTATCTTAATTCTTCTTTCATAGTTGTGGATGCTTGCGAGAGGGGGTAATCATAAGTAGGTTTATTGTTCAAGTAAGAAAAGCACCTTAGCACTAGTCCACCCACATATCAAATTATCAAAGTTACGGACGCGAATCAATTCAACTTGATGAACATGACTAGACAGAAATTCCCATGTGTCCTCGGGAGCGCTTGCTTAATATAAGAGTACTTTCAGGCCTGTCCTTTGCTATAAAAAGGATTGGGCTACCTTGCTGCACCTTTGTTACCATTGTCACTTGTCACTTGTTACGAATTATCATGCTGCAAAACTATCTATCACTGTTACTCACAACACTTGCAGAGAATACCTTGCTCAAACTGCTTATCATTTCCTTCTGCTCCTTGTTGGGTTCGAAACAATTCCTTATCGAAAGGACTACGATTGATCCCCTATACTTGTGGGTCATCAAGATTCTTTTCTGGCGCCGTTGCCGGGGAGTGAAGTGCCTTTGGTAAGTGGAAATTGATAAGGAAACATTTTCGATACGTGCTGAAATTTACTGTTGCTTCTCACTATGAACGGTCACCCTTTGAGTGGCTTGTTCGGGGCATCTTCGCCTCGAACGGAAGTTGAAGAAGTTGTTCCTCGACCTACTGAACCTACTAAAAATTTATTATGAGATCCCTTTGGGTATGTTAGAAAAATTGCTATCTAATCCCTATGATGGTTTGATTCATCCTGATTACCATTTGATATTTGTCGATGAGGTTTGTGGATTATTTTAGCTTCCAGGTTTGTATGGAGACCAAGTAAGAAGAAGGTTTTCCCTTTATCTTTCGAGGGAAAGGCATTAATGTGGTATAGTCTATTGGATGATATTGTATCATGGGACTGGAATCGCTTGAAGCTGGAATTTCATCAGAAGTTTTATCCTATGCATCTAGTCCATCATGATCGGAACTTTATTTAAAATTGCTGGCCTCATGAAGGAAAAAGTATCGCTCAAGCTTGGGGGGACTTAAATCTATGATGCACACTTTCCCCAACCATGAGCTCTCAAGATAAATGATTATACAAAAAATTTATGCTTGGCTTCCTCATGATGATCAAGTATTACTCGATTCTTGTGCTACTGGTTCCTATATGAAGAGGACTATTGAATTCAAATGGGATCTTCTAGAAAGAATTAAACGCAACTCTAAAGATTGGGAACTCGACAAAGGTAAAGAGTTAGGTATAAAGCTTAATTTTGATTGTGTTAAATCTTTTATGGAACTAATGCTTTTCATGAGTTTAGCAATAAATATGGTCTTGACTCTGAGATAGTAGCTACTTACTGTGAAACATTTGCTACTCATGTTGATCTCCCCAAGGAGAACTGGTTTAAATATCATCCTCCCATTGAAAAACCATTAGAGGAACCTGTCAAAATTAAGAAGGAAGAAGTAATTATTAGCCATGTAGATCCAATTGTTCCTACTGCTTACATTGAGAAACCTCCTTTTCATGTTAGGATTAGGGAACATGCTAAAGCTACAACTGTGGTTAATACAAGTCATGTTAGGACACCTAAACCTTTCGAACAAATAAATGTTGAGCCTAATGTTGCTATGGTTAAAGATCTCCTAGTTGATAATATTGATGGTTAGGTTATTTACTTCTGTGATGAAGCTGCTAGAATTGCAAAACCTGTTAGAAACGAGCGGGATGAGCTCGATAAAAACAAACCAGTTGTAGGCATGCCTGTTGTTTCTGTTAAAATTGGAGATCATTGTTATCATGGCTTGTGTAACATTGGTGCTAGTGTTAGTGCTATGCCTTTTACTTTATATCAAGAAATTATGCATGACATAGCACTCTCTAAGATTGAAGATATTGATGTCACTATTAAACTTGCAAACAGAGATACTATTACACAACTTGGGATTGTTAGAGATGTTGAGGTCTTGTGTGGAAAAGTCAAGTACCCAACACACTTCTTAGTACTTGGTTCAGAACAAGATAACTTTTGTCCCATTATATTTGGTAGACCTTTCTTGAATACCGTTAATGCTGAAATTAATTGTGCTACTAAGAAGGTCAAAGTAAGCTTTGGTGATGTGTCTCATGAATTTAATTTCTCTAAGTTTAGTAGACAACCACATGAAAAAGAGTTGCCTAATAAGGATGAAATAATTGGTCTTGCTTTTATTGTCGTACCTCCTACTGATCCGTTACAACAATATTTGCTAGACCACGAAAATGATATGCATATGAATGAAAGAAATGAAATAGATGATGTATTTCTTAGACAAACACCTATTCTCAAACACAACTTACCAGTTGATATTTTATGGGATCCTCCTCCACCCAAGGGAGAACCCGTGTTTGAGCTAAAGACATTGTCTGATACTTTGAAATATGCTTATCTTGATGAAAAGAAGATATATCCTGTTATTATTAGTGTTAAACTTTCAGAGCATGAAGAAAAGAGATTACTTAAAACTCTGAAGTAGCACAGGGCTGCTATTGGATATACTCTTGATTATCTTAAGGGCATAAGCCCCACTCTATGTCAGCACAAGATTAATATGGAACCGGATGCTAAAGCTGCCGTTGATCATCAATGCCGTCTAAATCCTAAGATGAAGGAAGTGGTAAGAACTGAGATACTAAAGCTTCTGGAAGCAGGTATAATTTATCCTATTGCTGATAGTAGATGGGTAAGTCTTGTTCATTGTGTTCCTAAGAAAGGAGGTATAACTATTGTTCATGATGATAAAAATGAACTCATTCCTCAAAGAATCGTAACTGGTTATAGGATGGTGATTGATTTCAAGAAATTAAATAAAGCTACTAGAAAAGATCATTACCCCTTGCCTTTTATAGATCAAATGTTAGAGAGACTATCTAAGCACACACACTTTTGTTTTCTTGATGGATAGTCTATTTTTTTCTCAAATACTCGTGTCAAAAGAGGATTAAGAGAAAACTACCTTTACTTGCCCTTTTGGAACTTATGCTTATAGGCGTATGCCTTTTGGTCTATACAATGCACCTACTACCTTTCAAAGATGTATGGCTGCTATATTCTCTGGGTTTTTATTAAAAGATTGTTGACGTTTTCATGGATGATTTTTCCGTTTACGGGACTTCTTTTGATGATTGCTTGAGCAACCTTGATCGAATTTTGCAGAGATGTGAAGAAACTAATCTTGTTTTGAATTGGGAGAAGTGCCACTTTATGGTGAATGAAGGTACAGTACTTGGGCATAAAAAATTTGAACAAGGCATTGAGGTGGACAAAGCCAAAGTTGATGCAATAGAGAAAATGCCATGCCAAAAAGATATCAAAGGTATAAGAAGTTTCCTTGGTCATGCTGGTTTCTATAGGCGTTTCATTAAAGATTTCTCAAAGATTTCAAGGCCACTAACTAATCTTCTTCAAAAAGATGTTCCCTTTGTTTTTGGTGATGATTGTGTAGAAGCCTTTGAAATACTTAAGAAAGCCTTGATTTCTGCACCTATTGTCCAACCACCTGATTGGAACTTACCATTTGAAATTATGTGTGATGCTAGTGATTATGCTATTGGTGCTGTTCTAGGTCAAAGAGTAGAGAAGAAATTGAATGTTATTCATTATGCTAGTAATACCCTAGACACTGCTCAAAGAAATTATGCTACTACTAAAAAGGAATTTTTAGCAGCTGTGTTTGCATGTGATAAGTTTAGACCTTATATTGTTGATTCCAAAGTAACTATTCACACTGATCATGCTGTTATTAAATACCTTATGGAAAAGAAAGATGCTAAGCCTAGACTTATTAGGTGGGTGCTTTTACTTCAAGAGTTTGACTTGCATATCGTTGATAGGAAGGGAGTTGAAAACCCTGTAGCAGATAATTTGTCTAGGATGAAAAATATTCTTAATGACCCACTGCCTATTGATGATAATTTTCCTGATGAGAAACTTGTTGTTATAAATACTTCATGTAGTACTCCTTGGTATGCGGATTATGCTGATTACATTGTTGCTAAATATATTCCGCCTAGCTTCACCTATCAACGAAAGAAAAATTATTTTATGATTTACGACATTACTTTTGGGATGACCCACATCTTTATAAAGAAGGAGTAGATGGTGTTATTAGACGTTGTGTACCTAAGCATGAATAGGGACAGATTCTATGGAAGTGTCACTCCGAGGCTTATGGAGGACACCATGCTGGTGACAGAATTGCACACAAGGTATTACAATCGGGTTTTTATTGCCCTGCTCTTTTTAAAGATGCTCGTAAGTATGTCCATTCTTGTGATGAATGCCAAAGAATTGGTAACAACAATAGACGTTAGGAAATGCCTATGAATTATACACTTGCGATTCAACCATTTGATGTTCGGGGATTTGATTATATGAGACCTTTTCCTTCCTCTAATGGGTATACTCATATTCTAGTTGCTGTTGATTACGTCACTAAGTGGGTAGAAACTATTCCAACTAGTAGTGCTAATCATAACACTTCTATTAAAATACTTAAAGACATCATTTTCCCGAGGTTTGGAGTCCCTAGATATATTAAATGCCTGATGGTGGTTCACATTTTATTCACGGTGCTTTCCGTAAACTTCTAGCTAAATATGATGTTAACCATAGAATTGCATCACCTTATCATCCTCAGTCTAGTGGCCAAGTTGAATTGAGCAATCAAGAAATAAAATTAATTTTGCAAAAGGATGTTAATAGATCTAGAAAGAATTGGTCTAAGAAACTCGATGATGGTTTATGGGCTTATAGAACTGCTTATAAAAATCCCATGGGAATGCCTCCCTATAAAATGGTCAATGGAAAAGCTTGTCATTTGCCTCTTGAGTTAGAACATAAAGCTTATTGGGCAATTAAAGAACTTAATTATGATTTTAAACTTGCCGATTTTGATATTAGCTCATTAGATGAATGGAGGACGCAAGCCTATGAAAATGCTAGGTTATTTAAAGAAAAGGTTAAAAGGTGGCAATTAAAGAACTTATGTTCTTGTTTCAGGCTGTTTTCCTGATAGATTTCTCGGGAAGCGGAAACTATGTCCTCGTCCTCCTCCAACAACATGGATGGCCAAGCCTGGCTATTACATATGGGACTTGAGCGAGAAGGATCTGAGGAAGTTATTTCGGAAGAGGAGCCTATGGACTCTTTGGAAGTGCATCCCCTACTTCCGAACGCGGAACGCTAGCAGAGATTTCCACTTCTCCAAACCCTTGTCCACCAATGGGGAGGAGAGCTCAGCTAGCTCAAGAAGCGCAAGGTGGTTCTACCCCGAGGAGGCCCCTCAGCAGGTTACATGCAAACAACTTTCACAATTTGATTCACAATTATGGAGTTGCGAATATTTCTCGTCCGCATCTACCGTCCAATTGGGACATCTCTTGTCCAAGTGAAAGTGATGCAGGAAAAAGCTCGTGGTGGCCAGAGAATAAGCATATTATGGTGGAAGTACAAAGAACACTGCAATGATTCAGCAATTACTCCAAGAGATGAGGGAATTAAGGTCCATCCCGCTATCCATTGCAAAGGACAAGCCTACTACATCATCACCACCATCACTCAAGAGGGACGCCTGAGTACATGGTTATGGGCACCACCCTTAGCTTGTTCCAAGCTTGGGGGAGGTGCCCCGGTATCGTATCACCATCACCTTTTTACCATTACCATCTATCTTAGTTTGATCCTTATCTATTTCAAGATTTTAGAGAAATAAAATTTCAGATTTGCTTTGCTTAGAATTTTTCTTTGAGATCTATCTATCCTTGTAATCGAGTGTGAGATTTATATAATAAAGATTAGTTGAGTTTGGTGTGTGTCGGGGATATAACCCCGCGGTATAACCCGCCCTACTGAGCCGGGTCAGCATATTGGCGGCTTGTGAATCATACTCAGGATGGGCCGTGCCGTTGAAGACAAGGCAGGCAAGGCGCTTACCAAGTAAGTCGGATGGCGGCCCAGCACATGAAGACGGCGACTCAAGGCCCAAGAGGCAAAAGACGCCAGGAGTTTCCTTGCTTTAGAGGCAAGGCGAGTTAGAAACATAGTAGGTCATGAATCGCAACATGACTCGGACTCTTGTAAAGCCCAGGGTCTCGACCTGTATATAAAGGCGAGCCCCTAGGGCCAAAAGACTTAAGTTACACATCCTCGAAAGCTAGGTTAGCGACTCCGCACCCTTGTAATCGAGATCATCATCAATACACGCAAAGCAGGACGTAGGCTATTACCTCCATCGGATGGGCCGAACCTAGGTAAACTCGTCTCTCGTTCCCGATCAACCCCTTTGAGTCGCCACCTAGCGGCGATGGCCTCCCACTCAAGTTCTCCTAAGAGAACATCTGTCAGGAAAAAACCACGACAGTTGGCGCCCACCGTGGGGCTCTCACCCGGTGGAGTTGAGTTCTCAAAGGGAGCCCTTCCGGGGTTCGGGAGATTCGCGGTTGGTCAGATGACCAAAATCCGCCGCGGCAAGCTCTACATCGGCGATTCAGGCTGGGGCCCTGAGGCTGAATCAATAGAGTACGGGTACCGGGTCCCCTTCGGCAAGATCCACGTCTTCATCGGCAAAATCGGCGCGTCGGTTCCCGAGCCGGACATCTGCACCAACATCGTCGAGCCGGTGATGTCTACTACGCAACCTTCTTCTTGTAGACTCGTGTTGGGCCTCCAAGCGCAGAGTTTTGTAGGACAGTAGCAAATTTCCCTCAAGTGGATGACCTAAGGTTTATCAATCCGTGGGAGGCGTAGGATGAAGATGGTCTCTCTCAAACAACCCTGCAACCAAATAACAAAGAGTCTCTTGTGTCCCCAACACACCCAATACAATGGTAAATTGTATAGGTGCACTAGTTCGGCGAAGAGATGGTGATACAAGTGTAATATGGATGGTAGATATAGGTTTTTGTAATCTGAAAATATAAAAACAGCAAGGTAACAAATGATAAAAGTGAGCACAAACGGTATTGCAATGCTTAGAAACAAGGCCTAGGGTTCATACTTTCACTAGTGCAAGTTCTCTCAACAATACTGACATAGTTGAATCATATGTAAATCCCTCACGTGCGACAAAGAGTTCACTCCAAAGTCATAAATAGCGGAGAACAAACGAAGAAATTATTGTAGGGTACGAAACCACCTCAAAGTTATCTTTTCCGATCAATCTTATGAGCTATCCCTATAAGTGTCACGAACAGCCCTAGAGTTCGTACTAAAATAACACCTTAAGATACACATCAACCAATACCCTAATGTCACCTAGATACTCCAATGTCACCACGAGTACCCATGGGCTTGATTATACGATATGCATCACACAATTTCAGATTCATCATGTTCAATCCAACACAAAGAACTTCAAAGAGTGCCCCAAAGTTTCTACCTGAGAGTCAAGACGAAAACGTGTGCCAACCCCTATGCATAGATTTCCAAGGTCACGGAACCCGCAAGTTGATCACCAAAACATACATCAAGTGGATCAATAGAACATCCCATTGTCACAACGGATATCCCATCGCAAGACATACATCAAGTGTTCTCAAATCCTTTAAAGACTCAATCCGATAAGAAAATTTCAAAGGGAAAAATTCATCACAAGAAGATAGAGAGGGGAAAACTCCATATGATTCATCTATATTAATAAAGCTCGCGGTACATCAAGATCGTGTCATCTCAAGAACACGAGAGAGAGAGATCAAACACATAGCTACTGGTACATACCCTCAGCCCCGAGGGTGAACTACTCCCTCCTCGTCATGGAGACCGACGGGATGATGAAGATGGCCTCCGGTGATGGTTTCCCCCTTCGGCAGGGTGCCGGAACGGGCTCTCGATTGGTTTTTTGTGGCTACAGAGGCTTGCGACGGCGGAACTCCCGATCTAGGTTTCTTTCTAGGGGTTTTGGTATTTATAGGAATTTTTGGCGTTGGTCTCACGTCAAGGGGACTCCCGAGGGACCCACAAGCCAGGGGGGCGCGCCCCCTAGGCTTGTGACTGCCTCGGGACTCCTCTCCGGTATCTTTTTGCTCCAGTATTTTTTATATTTTCCAAAAATATTCTCCGTAAATTTTCAGCCCATTTCGAGAACTTTTATTTCTACACAAAAAAAACGACACCATGGTAGTTCTGCTGAAAACAGCGTCAGTCCGGGTTAGTTCTAATAAAATCATACCAAAATCATATAGAATTATTGTAAACATGGCATGAATACTTCATAAATTATAGATACGTTGGAGACGTATCAGCCGGCTCGGCGCGCCCAACCCGCCCGGCGTCAAGCCGGTCGGCGTCACGCCTTCATCGACTTCACCCAGGGAGTTAGCCTCTCGGATGAGCCGGCAGGCAACAGGGACACCCTCGTCAACTCTGATGGCAAATCTTCCATGGGAGACACCGAATCAATCTGTCCCCTTTATGATGGCGGACTTGGGGGCTCTACGGAAGCGGAAGCTCCCAGGGAGTCACATGAGCCGACTCGTCAGATTACTGTCTATATGGCAGGGACAATGGTGGCTCACGACCCGTCGTCAACAGGCGCAGCTGGCGGCTCTGGTGGATCAGGCAAGGCGCCGGCTCAAGCCATGATAGATCTGATGGCCGAGATGGCAAAGCTGGTAGGGACACCTGTCACGGCGGAAAACCAGGAGGAGCGCAACATGGAGTTAGTAAAACTCCGCGAGCAGATGACTAAGGTGCAAGAGGAAATTGACGCCGAAAACGCCCGGATGGCAGAAATACAGGCTCGTATCCATAACGAGTCAAAGCGTCTGAAGGCCGAGGCTTGGCAGCTAGGGCTTCGTCGAGACGCCTCTGGGGCGGTTTACCAGAGGAGACATCAGAGCCGGCTGCCACCGAATCTCGAGCCATCCCGTTTATTCCCCACTCCGCAGCAGACATTGGGGGGCGAACGAGTGCGTGAGGATCTCCCTCGTCAAACGGCCCGGCAAACGGATCCGGCTCAACCATCGCCCGCTCAGCCTTCACCACCGCGGTTCCAGACACCGGAAGGACACTTCTCCAACCCCGTTGATAACATGTTAGCGGCGACTCGCAATCTAGAGGCACTTCCCATCCACGGGAACACCCCCATCGAGATTGAGGCCAGGAGCGCCATAGAGATGTTGAAAACAGCGGTGGTGCAGCAAGCGCATTATTCTTGTAGCCATGATCGGATGCACTCCACCCCGTATGCCAGCCGCAGCAAGAGTCGCCATGTGGAATCTCCAGCTGTTTCTAGCAGTGGACGCAGGCAACAGCGTCAGGTCGGCCTGTGCTGTCAGACGCCCAGGTGGTTGTCGATGCGGCCAGAGCCGTGCGATAGGCAGAGGCGGAAGCAGCAGCAGCGCGGGTGACTCAACAGCTTCATCCTCAACCGGTGACTACGGGGGCTGGGTTGAGAAGTAGGACGATTGGAATCCCTTGCTTATCCCCGGCTCTCCGTGGCGAGCGTATGCCCAAGGACTTCAAGGGGCCTCGTAAGGTGCCAAACTGCACGGCGGACCTTGAATTGGCAGCATGGATCGAGAGTTACGAGTTAGCCATGGATATGCTCAACGTCAGCGATGCCGTGTGCGCAAAGTACCTAACCATGATGCTGGAAGGACCAGCTCGCACATGGCTGAAGAACTTGCCACCCAATTCCATCAACACTTGGGCAGAGCTGAAGGAGCGGTTTATCAAGAACTTCCAGGGAAAGTGCAAGCGACCAATGACGATTGTGGATCTTCAACATTGTATCCAGCACGGGGATGAGTCGGCTCACCATTGGACTCGTCGGGTTGCTGAGATCATCCACTCATCGGACAGCATCACAACGGCTCAAGCCGTCCTAATCTTGGAGAAGAATTGCCACTTTCAGCCGTTGGTCCAAAAACTTGGCCGTCTCAAACGGAAGGTGCAAGATATGGGCGACTTGATGGATGTTCTTACCGGATACGCCGAGTCAGACAACACGAAGGATCTCGGTTCAGATGTGGACAAAAACAGGAAAGGCGACGGTGGCAAGGGTCAGCAAAACCATGGGCACAGTGGGAACCCAGGGGGACAAGGCAATAACAATAAGCGAAAGCAGTCCGATAGCAGGTCAGAATTCGTTGCTAATACCAACACTGGTTTCAAGAACCAGCGTCGCAACAGCCGCCCTGGGGGAGCTTACAACGGGAACAAGCCGCGCAATTATGAGGAGGCTCTCAAGGCGCCTTGTCCCAAACATAGTACCCCAGATAAGCCGTCTACGCACTCGTGGGAAATTTTTATATCATGCAGGAATTCCGCAACCAGGCTTTCCAGAATCACCAAGGTGGGGGACATCCGGGTCAGCTTGGTCAGGGCGGCTCACACGGCGGTTCGTCTGGCAGATTTGCGGGATCAGGTTTCCCTGGCCAAGGCGGCTCGGGAGTAGGTTTTCAGCATCCAGGGAACAACGGCAACGGGCAGCGCTCCGGCCAAGGCAATCAGCAGCATAATAATCAAATTGGTTTTCAGAGCAATCCCAAGCAATTGAGCAGTGGGCAATATCATGTCTTCACCACTAGCACTTGCAGGAAGGATCGCAAGTGGAAGCAAAGGCCGTTAACTTAGTTGAGCCGACGGTTCCAAGATACTTAAACTGGTCTGAGCAACCAATTACTTGGAGCCGAGAAGATCACCCTTCGCAGGTTGATAACCCTGGCAGTCTTGCTCTGGTGGTGGCGCCACAGGTTGGTAGTTATACCTTGACGAAAGTCCTCATGGATGGTGGGAGCAGCATCAACATTCTGTATTATGACACTTTCTGGCGGATGAATCTTTTTGAAAATAGGTTGCAAACTTCAACTATGGTTTTTCACGGTATCGTACCTGGGAAGTTGGCATACCCAATCGGGCGGATTAAGCTTGACGTTGCATTCGGTGATGAGTTCAATTACCAATGCGAGTCCTTAACCTTTGAGATGGTTAAGATTAAGAGCCCTTATCATGCCCTTTTCGGGCGGCGGGCTTATGCTCGCTTCATGGCCCGGCCCTGTTATGTTTATCTCAAGCTCAAGATGCCAGGTCCAAACGGTACCATAACTGTGAACGGTACCAGGAAGATACCTCGGGAGTGCGAGGAAGGCGATGCAGCCTATGCTGAGTCGGCCTACGCAGCGGAGGAGTTGAAGTTCTATACAGCCAACGTCGATCCTGCTCATATGAGCCCTCTCAAGAAGCCCACTACTCAGTCTGAGTCATTGCTCAAGTTTAAGCCGGCTGAAGATACAAAGCAGATTGACTTCACACCGGGCGACTCATCCTAGCAGTTCACTATTGGCACTGGCTTGGATCCCAAATAGGAAAGCGCGCTCATCGAGTTCATCCGTGCGAATCGGGACATCTTTGCATGGAAACCTTCTGACATGCCTGGAGTCCCGAGAGAACTCACTGAGCGCCATCTTAATGTGGATCCAAAGATGAAACCAGTACGCCAATACCTCCGTCGTTTTAATGAGGAGAGACACAAGGCTATTGGGGAAGAGGTGGCCCGGCTCCTAGCTGCTGGGTTTATCATTGAAGTCTTTCACCCCGAGTGGTTGGCTAACCTGGTGCTTGTTCTAAAAAAAGAACGGTACTTGGCGCATGTGTGTTGATTACACAGATCTCAACAAAGCCTGTCCGAAGGATCCTTTTGCTCTCCCGCGTATCGATCAGATCATTGACTCTACGGCGGGTTGTGAGCGTTTGTGCTTCCTAGATGCATACTCTGGTTATCATCAGATCAAGATGGATGTTGAAAGGACGTGGATGTCGCCTAGAGGGGGGTGAATAGGCGCTTTAAAATAATTACGGTTTAGGCTTGAACAAATGCGGAATAAAACTAACGTTTAATATGTCAAGCACAAAACCTAAAACAACTAGGCTCACCTATGTGCACCAACAACTTATGCTAAGCAAGATAAACAACTAAGTGATAGCAAGATATATAACAAGAAACAATATGGCTATCACAAAGTAAAGTGCATAAGTAAAGGGCTCGGGTAAGAGATAACCGAGGCACGTGGAGACGATGATGTATCCCGAAGTTCACACCCTTGCGGATGCTAATCTCCGTTCGGAGCGGTGTGGAGGCACAATGCTCCCCAAGAAGCCACTAGGGCCACCGTAATCTCCTCACGCCCTCTCACAATGCAAGATGCCGTGATTCCACTAAGGGACCCTTGAGGGCGGTCACCGAACCCGTACAAATGGCAACCCTTGGGGGCGGTCACCGGTACCCGTACACTTTGGCAACCCTTGGGGGCGGTTCACCAGTACCCGTACAAAATGCTCGGGGCAATCTCCACAACCTAATTGGAGACCCCCGACGCTTGCCCGGAGCTTTACACCACAATGATTGAGCTCCGAGACACCACCAACCGTCTAGGGCGCCAAGGCACCCAAGAGGAACAAGCTCCAGGGTGCTCAAACACCCAAAAGTAATAAGCTTCTCAACTTCTCACTTCCACGTATCACCGTGGAGAACTCAAACCTATGCACCAAATGCAATGGCAAGGGCACACGGAGTGCCCAAGTCCTTCTCTCCCAAATCCCACCTAAGCAACTAATGCTAGGGAGGAAAATGAGAGGAAGAACAAAGAAGAACACGAAGAACTCCAAGATCTAGATCCAAGGGGTTCCCCTCACAAAGAGGAGAAAGTGATTGGTGAAAATGTGGATCTAGATCTCCTCTCCCTTTTCCCTCAAGAACTAGCAAGAATCATTGGAGGGATTGAGAGTTAGCAAGCTCGAAGAAGGTCAACAATGGGGGGCAAACACGAGCTCTAAGGATTGGGAGCAATGGGGAAGAAGACCCCCTTTTATAGGTGGGGGAAAATCCAACCGTTACCCCCACAGCCCGCACACAAGCGGTAGTGCCGCTCAGGGGAGCGGTACTTCCGCTTATACCCATCCAGGAACAACAGAGCAGTAGTACCGCTCTGGAGGGAGCGGTACTTCCGCTCAAATAATCCTAAGAAGCCAGAAGAAACACTTAGGCGGAAGTAGCCACGGAACCTCAGGGCGGCAGTACCACTGGAGCGGTACTACCGCTCTGGGGAGAGCGGTACTTCCGCCTGAAACGGTAGTACCGCTCTGGGGGAGCGGTACTTCCGCCGAAAATGGCCAGAGGCCCCCGTGGGCACCAGAAGGAAAATATAAGCAGTAGTAGCAGCGGTAGTACATAGCGGAAGTACCGCCGGAGCGGTACTACCGCTAGTTCAGAGAAAAACTGCCCTGGTACTGAAATTGTCATAACTTTTGCATACGAGCTCCGAATTGAGCAAACTCAAGCTTGTTGGATAGCACACGACAAGTACTATCCAAACAGCGACAGTATGAAAATGCCAATGATATATAGATGTGAAACCTCTATGAATGAAGAACCGGCAAAAACTCCAACATCGAAAACATCATAGAAGATGCATATGTACTCCGTTTTCGATGAACTCGAGCTTGTCATGAAGATGACCATAAGCTCTAAAACCCACAAAGAGAAAAGCCAACCAAGAACCAAGAAAGATGATGATGCCAAGAATGCAATGGTTTGAGCTCTCAACGAACGATACGATCAAGCTACTCACTTGAGAGCCCCCCTTGATAGTACGTCTATCGATCCTATAACTCGGTCTCTTAACTACCACCATGAGACCGGTAAAATAGAAAACCCTATCAAGGTCAAACCTTTGCCTTGCGCATAGTCCACTTGAGCTAGATGATGACGATCTTGTCCTTCTCAAGATGGACCACCTTTCTTGATTGCGTTGGCTCGATGAGGACTGGTTGATTGCTCCCCCATACTCCACTATGGGTGAGCCACTCTTTGGCACATCTTCACAAGTCCATTGTTACCACAATGGACGGCAAGCTTCAAGCATGATCTCTCCGTGATGCTTCACTTGAACTTGCACACTGCAACCTTGATGACGATCACCACTTGATGTCATCCTCCATGGGTTGTATGAGATCTTCCTCTTGACGCAAGCCCATGGAAATATACCTAACCCCACAACGAACTCTCACGTAGACCATGGGTTAGTACACAAAGCGTAATGGAAAATGCTTACCATACCATGGGATCACTTGATCTCACTTGGTACATCTTCTACCCTTTGTGTGTTGATCAACTTGAATCATTCTTTGCCTTAATCTTGATCAACCTTGTGTCTTCTCTTCTCTCTTCACAAAGATGATGTCTTGAAGGTAAACATGAATGTTCACACAATCTTCTTCTTCAAGACATGCTTGCAATGAGATCAACTCTCACATAACCAATCTTTGGATAAAACCTTACATACCACCTTGGTCACCATATAAACTCCTTGAAACCAACACATGTACTTTAAGAAGTGTCTATGGACAAATCCTTCGAATATAACTCAAGGCAACCATTAGTCCATAGGGATTATCATCAATTACCAAAACCACACATGGATAAATGTGCTCTTACAGCTGTTGAGGATCAAGAGAAGATGGCTTTCATAACTCCTTTTGGTGCTTTCTGCTATGTCTCCATGCCCTTTGGGCTCAAGAGCGCAGGGGCGACTTACCAACGCTATTTTCAGAATTGCCTCCATCTCAATGTTCATGCTTATGTCGATGACATCGTGGTGAAATCTCAGAAGAAGGAGACGCTCTTGGATGACCTCAAGGAGACGTTTGATAATCTTCGAGTGTACCAAATGAAACTTAACCCGGCAAAGTGTGTCTTTAGTGTTCCTGTAGGCAAGCTATTCGGATTCCTGGTTTCTGAGCAAGGTATCGAAGCTAACCCAGACAAGATCAAGGCGGTGACTTTGCTTGGTAAGCCGGCAAATGTAAATCAAGTCCAGCGCATGGCTGGCCATATCGTGGCATTGAGCCGGTTTATAAGCCGCCTTGGAGAGAAGGCAATCCCTCTTTATCAATTGTTGAAGAAGACGGACAACTTCATCTGGACTGATGTAGCTAACGAAGCTTTTGAAGCCCTCGAAAGGCAGCTAGCTGAGTCGCTTGTTTTAGCCGCCCCAACCAACAAAGAGCCTATGCTCCTGTACAATGCTGCTAATTCCAAGGCGGTAAGTGTTGCAGTTGTCGTTGAGCATAAGGAGGCGGGGAAGGAGTATCCGATTCAGTGGCCGGTTTATTTCGTCAGCGAAGTCTTAACCTTGTCCAAGCAGCGGTGTTCGCATTGGCAAAAGCTGGTCTTTGGAGTTTTTATGGCAAGCCGGAAGTTGAAGCACTATTTTCAGGAGCATCCAATCACCGTGGTTAGTTCAGCACCCCTTGGAGATATCATACAGAATCGAGAGGCCACTGGTCGAATCGCCAAGTGGGCAATTGAGCTTGGCCCTCACCATGTGAAATATGTGCCCCGAACTACCATCAAGTCCCAAGCACTGGTAGATTTCATCAATGATTGGACAGAGATGCAAATTCCAGAGGGTAGGCCAGATAACACATACTGAACTATACACTTTGATGGGTCCAGACAATTGGAAGGCTCGGGGGCTGGAGTTATATTGTCTTCGCCATGAGGTGACAATTTTTGTTATGTTTTACGACTCATGTTCCCTTGCACTAACAATGCAGCTGGGTACGAGGCCCTCCTACATGGACTTGGAATGGCTAAAGAGATGAATCTTAGCCGGGTCAGGTGTTTGGACGACTCAGATTTGGTGGCTCGGCAAGTTTCACAGACTTGGGATTCTAAGGACCCCTTGATGGTGGCTTACTGACGGGCAGTCACTGACGTGGCGGGTTATTTTCAAGGCTATCAAGTCGATCATATAGATCACCGGCTCAATGAGGCAGCCGATGCCCTATCATGACTCGGCTCTCAGCGGAAGCCGGTCCCTCCTAACGTCTTCTTAGACGTTCTTCACAATCCTTCGGTTAAGTTGCCATCTGAAGAAGACATCGCTATTCCTGACCCTGAGGCTCATCTGGGGGCGGCTCTCCATGCTATTCCTGACTGGACTGTACCATATCTGGCTTATCTGACTCGAGGCGAGCTCCCAGCTGAGGAAATCATCGCTCGACAGATAGTTCGGCGGCCCAAATCAATGACTATCGTCAATGGCGAGTTACATCGGCGAAGCAGCACTGGCGTGTTTCAACGATGTGTTTCCCCTGAGGAAGGACAAGAGATTCTCAATGAAATCCATGCTGGTGATTGTGGACACCATGCTGGCTCACGGTCCCTGGTGGCAAAGGCTTTTCGTCACGGGTTTTATTGGTTGACGGCTCACGCGGATGCAGAAGACATTGTGCGCAAGTGTGATGGGTGTCAAAAGTTCGGTCGACAAGCTCATGTGCCGGCTCAAGAGTTGCGTATGATCCCAATTACTTGTCCATTTGCGGTCTGGGGGCTTGACATGGTTGGCCCGTTCAACCCGTCTTCTAACAAGAAAACCCACCTCTTAGTGGCGGTTGATAAATTCACCATGTGGGTCGAAGTGGAACTAGTCAGTAATTGTGACGCAGAGACTGCAGTCAAGTTTTTGAAGAAGTTGATCTTCCGTTTTGGTTATCCTCATAGAATTATCACTGATAATGGTACCAATTTGTCCAAAGGAGCTATGGAATAGTTTTGTCAACGAGAGCACATCCGGCTTGACCCGGCGGCGGTTGCACATCCATAGTCCAATGGACAAGTCAAACGAGCTAATCAGGAGATTCTTAGAGGGATTAAACCCTGGCTTATGGTTCCACTCGAGCGCACTCCAGGTTGTTGGGTTGAAGAACTCCCCTCGGTACTTTGGAGTATTCACACTACTCCAAATAGATCCACTGGATATACACCGTTTTTCTTGGTTTATGGAGCTGAGGCGGTCTTACCAAGCGATATTTTCCATGACTCGCCTCGTGTCACTGCTTACATTGAGGCAGATGATGAGCTAGCACGTCAGAATTCCTTGGATGCCTTGGAAGAAGAACGTGACTTAGCAGCAGCCAGATCTGCTATATATCAGCAATACCTACGTTGCTATCACAGCCGTAGAGTCCGAAGCCGTACTTTTCAAGAAGGCGACTTAGTGCTCCGTTTGATTCAAGATCAAACAGGGATGCACAAGCTTTCCCCACCTTGGGAGGGTCCTTTTGTCATCAGTAGGAACCTCGATAATGGTTTATATTATTTGATAGATTTACGAGAAGGATCATATACCTCCGAAGAGGAAACAACCCGGCCCTGGAACATTGCTCACCTGCGGCCTTATTATACTTAGAGCCACCGACTCCTTTTCCTTTTTGTACCCCCCCCCTGCAAATTCTATACATACTTCTTTATGTTCAAATATAATAAAGCCGGCACCCCCGAAACTCGGGGTCTCTGTTGTTTCAGCCTACAAATTGAGCATGAGTCTTTATTTTTTCAAACATAGGTCGCTTGGGGGCTTCCAACTCATTGATTTTAGCTTTCTCACCCTCTTGACCCGGCAAAAACGCCACAATATATGGTTAAACTTGCCTGTACGCTTGATGCGACTCCGATCAGGTGACCCCGTGTACTCTCGACAAGTCAATCCATTTTGGACCCTTAACTTATCAAGGTTAAAACACCGGCTTGAGTCACGTGAGAGCCGGCATACAAAGAGCTAGGATAAACCATGGGTTATCATACCCGCTTCATTGAAGCAAGACTTGAGCCTCAAAAGCCAGTCTCTTTACCGAGTCTCATTGAGCCGGCTTATTAACAGTTCTTTTATCATTATTACCATATGTTACTACTTCCTAACTTTTACAGGTACAATATTATTTATGTTACCAGCTCATAAAAGAGTGTCCGGGTTACAAAAACTGTGATCATATAACGACCAGTTCAACTCAATATTCTACAAACAATTGTTGTGGAAAGATTTCAAGAAGTCGGCTTATAAAGACCCGCCCATATTGATTCCAACAATGTCTCATTGAGCAGGGTCAGCGGAAATATTCACAGACATGAGGGAAATACATGTTCATATTTCAGCAATTGCCTGGAAGATTTAAAGCTCAAGGGTGACTCAGCCGAGATAATACAGAGTACAAGACACAAGTTGTAGGATTCCTAAGCGAAAGGATAAAAGGTGAATTAACAAGGCTTGTTAATATACAAATCCCTCATCGTCAAGACAGGATCAAAAGTTTGAAACGTGCACGAAGGCACGACACATGCAAACAATTGTTGGTTTCAAGCTATTACAAGGCATCATTGAGCCCAGACAGTTGAATCAAAGTTTTTACAGACATTTGTATAACCCGGCCTCTGCAGCATCCGGGTTAGCCTCGGGTTGACCTTTCGCCTGAGCCGCCTCTGGGTCATCCTCCTCTCGGGCTTCTGTTTCTTGGATCTGAAGGTTGTCCACATCCTAGTTGTAATGGGTTAAGGCGTGGAATACAACTTCTTCATTCAAGATGGAGGACGGGTCAACGTCAGGGGCAAAAATGTGTTTACGACGTTGAGGAGTCAGGTCCACCGGTTCAAAGGTGGGTGGCCGAACTCGCGAGTTGTTAGCTTCCTAAGCCGCCTGATAGTTCTTCAACTCCATTTCGGCAACAAGTTGGGTGGCTAACACTCGAGCCGCCTTGACGCACTTAGCATAGTCAACATCGGTGAATGCTGACCCGTCATCCTTAAACTCAGGAAACCCTTTGGCCATCTCTGCCGGATTAAGCTCCGTTGAGTAAGCCAAGGCTCGACTCAAAGAAGACGTTGCACCGGCTCGGGCGGCTGATCTTTTCAACTCTTCAGTCTGTTTTGGGATCGTCGAGAGGCGTCTTAGTACATCCTTGATGAACTTCACCGGCTCTTTGTTCCCCATAACGGCCTTGATTGTGCAGTGGCTTCCAGCATAGAGTTGTTCAGTCAGTGAATACACAACCTTAAGCATCAGCAAGCTGTTATCTTGGAGGTTGCGAGTCCGAGGGCCTGCAAAGCAATTCAAGTACATCAGTCGCCAGGCAACTTATCTTCATACATGAGTATTAGAGCGGGTTAGCAAGAGCTCATAAAGGTACTTACCAAAGATGGCCTGGGTCATGTGGGCAATGTGTCGCTTCAACTCGGATAGCTCTTCATTGATGGGCTTTAGTTGACCCTCAGCGTTTTCTGCGCGCTTCAGCAAGGCGGCGTTTTCAGTCTCGAAAGACTTCTTTTCTTTTTCAAAGCCTGCCTTGGCTTTCTCCAATTCTTCCAAGGAAAGTCGAAGTTTTTGTTCAACTTCTGCTCGGGCGGTTTGCCCCACTTCAAGATCTTTTTTCAAGCCGGTCACATTTGACTTGGGTGTTTTAAGAGCTTCCTGCATAATAGGGGTTATCATATTGTTCGGTTATGAGCCGGCAGCAAGGTGCGGCATGACTATGATAAGAAAAATTATAACAAGTCCCAAGCAGATTGCAAGCAATATACTTGACACTTGGGGGCTAATGCATATCAGTTCTTCTCAACAAAATTATTAAGAAGACCCGACTCATCTCAAGAAGATGAGCCGGCCCTTGGGGGCTACAGGTTGATTTCTTCAAATTATTAAGAAGACCCGACTCATCTCAAGAAGATGAGCCGGCCCTTGGGGGCTACAGGTTGATTTCTTCAAATTATTAAGAAGACCTAACTCATCTCAAGAAGATGAGTCGGCCCTTGGGGGTTACAGCAGTTTCATATTTACAAGACCCGCCTCATCTCATACAGATGAGCCTGCCCTTGGGGGCTATACAAGGATATATATATATAAGAATACAAGATAAAGTGGAGCATACCTCATATTTTCTTTTCATCATGCCAAAAAGGCTGATTTCCATATCCCGACTTGTGGAAAGGCAGTTTAAGTATCCGGCGTGCAGCTCGTTAGCACTGAGGCCCTCATAATTGGGAAGCTCGAGCTTAGCCTTCCCCTTATCAAGCGGTGCCGCCTCACCCTTGGTGACAAATTTGTCCAGCACATTGGGGGTCCTTGGAGCAGTGTAACCCGTCCCGGTGATAATTACGTCCTTGTTCTTCTCAGGAGGAGCGTCTTCAGTTCCCTTTTCAAGATTGGGCGGGTTAAGATCAACTGTCAGAGTAGTTGCAGCATCTTCAGCTTCCGTATTTACTGGTTCAGAAGGCTGGGGTGGTATGTCTTGGTGCTCCTGCTGATCTTGAGGATTCTCGGTATAAGCTTCAGGAGTCGCCGGTATTGGATCTGCCGGCTCAGGAACCTCAGGATTGGTGGATGACTCACCACCTTTTCTCTTCTGGGCCTTGGCTTGGGCTCTGCAAACAAAGCAGCAGAGTAAAACATATGCAAGGATAAGTACAAATAAGCAACGCATGGTGTAAAGGAAAAAACTTACCCTTGATTGATAACAAGGGGTGGCAGCTTGGAGGTGGTTGAGTCGCCCGATGAAGGAGATGACTCCTGGTAATTTGAATCAGAAGGATTAAGAGGCTGTCGGAAAAGGTCGGCTTTTGGAAGAGAGGGAGTTGGGCTATGAGTCACCTAATGCTGACGTTTGTGGGTGGCTGATTTGTCGGGTAAGCCGGCTGCAAGGTCACCATTACCGCTCCGAGTTTGGCGCTTCTATTTATGTTGAGTCTTCTTCAAAATAAAATTGGGATCCAAATAAGCATCTGGGTGAGAAAAACTTACTTTCCGAATTACCCGCCTTGTTTTCATTGGAGACAAGGACTCTGAGCTGGAGGAGACGGAAATTACCTCAACACCTTCGGCACAGCTGGTTACAGCGTCACCCTGAGAATAAGAGGTGTCAGCAAGTTCAACAAAAAGACAGTGGAGGGAGTCAAGTTTTACCTCCGATTGTGCAGCAGCTATAGGTGACTCGCCCCTAATTGACGGCTCTTCTGCATCTGCCTTATTCTTCTGGGCGGGTTTTGGCTTATGTGTTGCAACCTTCCCCCTCTTCTTCTTCTAATCGAGAATTTGCCTATAAGGATTAACAATGAAAATGACAAGTAAGCTTTGGAGCTTGAAAAGTGTTATGAGCCGGATGAATAATTATCAAAGATTCTTACGGATGGAGCTGGGTTGAGAGAGCAGAAGGGGTTCAACCCAACTTGACTGCAAGCCGCTTGATTCTCTCCTAGCAGCTTCTTCACAATCTTATTGATATCATCAGCTTGCAAATCTTGGTTGATGTATCTTTGCGTGTCGTCTAAACCGCCAGAGTAGTTACACATCAAATCGCTGCGGCAACTCAATGACAGGATCCTCCAAGATATCCAGCACCGGGTTAGATCAACCCCAGTCAAGCCATAAGCCTATAAAGCTGCCAATTTTGGATATATGGGGGCGAGTTGTTCACGTTCTTCTTGTGAAGCCCGGCCAGGAAGCTCAAAATTCATGGGAAGACGATCTGGCCTGTAACCCGGCAGGGGGTTTTCATTAGCAGGGGCTGTGTTCCGGCAGTAGAACCAAGTTTTGTCCCATACTTTGGGGTGGCTTGGCATAACAGCAACAGGGAAGGCACTATCTCTGCGCCTTTGAATAGAGACCCCGCCTAATTCAAGTCCGAGGCCATCTGCACATTCAGTCTGACGGTTGAGATAGAAGAACTCCATGAAGAGGGGGACGGTTGGCTCCATTTGCAGATACACCTCACAGAGCACTTGTAATTGGCAAAGGTTGGATATAGAGTTGGGAGCTAGGTCTTGTGGATGAAGGTGGAAAGAGTTTAGAACATCCGAGAAGAATTTTGACCCGGGGGGAGAAAATCCCCGAAGAAGGTGATGTATGAACACCACTACTTCTCCTTCGCCGGGTTCTGGGCGCTCCTCTCCATGGGGAGCCCGCCATCCCATTGCCGCCTTAGACTGCAGGAAACCTTGATTTTCGTAATCTTTAGGCACAAGTTCAGAAACTTGTGAAGCCACCCAGTTACAGGTGGTGGTTTTTGACATGATGAGATGCCTAAGTGCAAGTAAAGAAGCTGCAGAAGCATATATGTTATGATTAAGGATAAGACGGCATAAGTATCTACAATAGGAGAGTCGCCTTATAATGAGCCGACGCTCAGAAGAAACAGTATCTAAACATGGCAGGTTATAGTGATAATGATGAGTCGGCAAACATAAGGGCGTCTTATGCCAAATCAAAAAAAAAAAAGTTTTTGCTAAGTGTGGGACAAACAAGTTTCTACCAAACTGGCTACAATTACGGATCTACAAATGGTTCAGAAAAGGAAAATATTTGCTAAACCTAATGACGAAGCATGGAAGCAGCGGCGGTCTAGTTTACAGATTCTTAAGGAGGATTTGAAGATGCTATGCATGAAAATGGATCCGTTGCTCAAACTGCTTTGTTTCTACGATAAAACTCATGGAAGCTATGCATGAGCTAGCAATGGCGATGAACAAACGATGAACTCCGGAATACCCAAGGAACTCCAATGAACTACTATAGATCCGGGGAAGAGAAATGGCTTACCTGAAGGTGGTCGGGAGCAGCGGAGATGCTCAGTTGGACCTTGATGAAGACGAGGTATCGCCGCAGTCCCGAGAGTGGTCGCCGGCGAAGGATGAGCAGCAGCGGTGGCACGATGAGGCTTCGGGGTCGAAGAAGAAGAAGAAGTGGAGGGGCGAGGTAAAAAGTGAATGAGCCCCCCCAGTGAATATTTATAAGGAAGAAACCCGAAGGGGCAACCGGCAGGCGCATGAATCAAGGAGGCGCAGTAAATTTTGGAAACAAAGACGCCTCGATTTTCGGGATAAACGGATACATGCGCAGATCCATTGTGATGTCATCATTGGTTTCCTGGATTTCCGACGGCTGATGTCACTGATGGATGGCACGAGAAAAATTACAAGTCTGGAAATGTCGTAAGCCGGTATTTCGTGATTCAGGGAAGACACAGATACAAGCAGATGATAAGCCGCCAAGTGAAGGTAAGGAAGATTGACATGAATAAATTCAAATCAATTTGGGGCCTAGTGTGGGGGATATAACCCCGCGGTATAACCCGCCCTACTGGGTCGGGTCAGCATATTGGCGGCTTGTGAATCATACTCAAGATGGGTCATGCCGTTGGAGACAAGGCAGGCAAGGCGGCTTACAAAGTAAGCCGGATGGCGGCCCAGCGCATGAAGACGGCGACTCAAGGCCCAAGAGGCAGAAGACGCCAAGAGTTTCCTTGCTTGAGAGGCAAGGCGAGTTAGAAACATAGTAGGTCACGAATCGTAGCACGACTCGGACTCTTGTAAAGACCAGGGTCTCGACCTATATATAAAGGCGAGCCCCTAGGGCCAAAAGACTTAAGTTACACATCCTCGAAAGCTAGGTTAGCGACTCTGCACCCTTGTAATCGAGATCATCATCAATACACGCAAAGCAGGACGTAGGCTATTACCTCCATCCGAGGGGCCGAACCTGGGTAAACTTGTCTCTCGTTCCCGATCAACCCCTTTGAGTCACCACCTAGCGGCGATGGCCTCCCACTCAAGTTCTCCTAAGAGAACATCTGTCGTGACAAAGCTACGACAGTGTGCTTTACTCTCATGCACCTATCATCATAGCATGGCAATGAAAGAAATAGAAAAGATCATATGCTTATCTCACGAGGAGTAATGACTTCACATAGAAAAGGTATAAGTGATAAAAGATGTTCAGAACTAACAAACATAGCATTAGTGATTGATATAATATATGCAATATTATGATAGATAAGAGGAGATTCACATATAAATATACTATCTTGGACACCTTTTATGATTGTGAGCCTTCATCAAATATTATATAATGATCGAGTGTTGATGTTGGACATGGAAGACAACATAATGATCGTGATTGTTTACATTTGCATAAAAGTTATATTGTCATGGATCCTTTAACATGTGGTGCTTGCTTTAGATCTTTTGCTAGCCAAAAAATTTCTGCACCAAGTAGAGATACTACTTGTGCATAAAATAATCCCTTGAACCCAGTTTCTTTTCTTGAGAGTCCACCATACCTACCTATGGATTGAATAAGATCCTTCAAGTAACTTGTCATCGGTGCACAAAGCAATAAAAATTGCTCCTAAATATGTATGATCTTTTATTGTAAGGGAAAATAAGCTTTGTGCGATCTTGTGATGGAGAAGAAATAAAAGCGACAGAGTGCATAATAAAGTTCACTATCACAAGGGACAATACAAAGTGATGTTCCTTTGCACTAAGAGTTTGCACATTCAAAACAAACAAAGCTCATGACAACCTCTTCTTCTCTTTGCGAAGGGCCTATCTTTTATCTTCCTTTAGCATTTATTTCCGTACAAGAGTCAATAATATTTACCCTTGTTCCTACCTATTAACTCTTTAGCTGGCAAGCATCATATGTTGAGGAACATCCATATATATATATATATATATATTTGAATGTAGGTGATCATGACTCATTATTGTTGACATTATCCTTGAGGTAAATAAGTTGGGTGGCAAAGATAATGAAGCCCACATCTTCCTATGTGTCCGACGGAAACATTAGCTCCAAAAATATGCAATGTGTGTCAACAATCATAGAAGGTTAAATGATAGTTGAGTATGTGAACTTGCTAGAAATAAAAGCTCTTACATAGACTCTTCTCTTGAATATGACGAATTATGATTGTCTCAATGACTAATGACATAGTTTGTTGGTTGTCAATAAAGTTTATGCTTCATACTCGCTCAGTTGTGAATAGATTGTTACTTGTTTATGAGGAGCTATATGATGGAAAACTTGCTGCTATGCTAATATTCATGATGCTCTCATGTTCGTATTTTGTTTTTATAGACTCCTCTCTCTCGAATCATGTGGTCATTATTTTCGAGCTCGGCTTTCGCTTGAGGACAAGCGAGGTCTAAGCTTGGGGGGTTGATAAGTCCATTTTGCATCATGATTTCTTATTAATATTCATGTTATTCTTGTCCATTATTCCTTATTATCACACAATTCTTATGCCTTTTCTCTCTGAATATGCAAGGTCCATCACAAAGAGGAAAATATTTGGAAATTGGAATTCTGGACCGGGAAACCAAGAAAAAGGCACATAAATCACTAGACTCCAAATGACCTGAAACTTCACGGAGAATTTTATGGAATATTGAAGAATTATTGGGCCAAAAATGTACCATAGGGGGGCCACCTGCTGGCCACAAGCCAACAGCGCCCCCCCGGCGCGCCCTGATGGTTTGTGGGGGCCCAGCAGGTCTCCCGACCCCCCTCTTCTTCTATATGGTGTGTTTTACCCTAGAAAAAATCATAAGCAACCTTTCGGGATGAAGCGCCACCGTCTCGAGGCGGAAACCTGGGCAGAGGCCCTTTTGCACTCCGGTAGGCTGATTCTGCCGGGGAAACTTCTCTCCGGGAGGGGAAGATCGAAGCCATCGTTATCACCAACGCTTCCTCCTTCGTGGGAGGACCAATCTTCATCAACATCTTCACGGGCACCATCTCATCTCCAACCCTACTTCATCTCTTGTATTTAATCTTTATCTCAAAACCTCACATTGGTACCTGTGGGTTACTAGTAGTGTTGATTACATCTCGTAGTTGATGCTTGTTGGATTACTTGGTGAAAATTATTATGTTTAGATCCTTAATCTCAATTATTATACCTTTGATCTTGAACATGTTGATGAGGTGTGAGTAGTTACTATTGTTCCTGAGGACATGGGAGAAGTCTTGTTATAAGTAATCATGTGAAGATGGTATTCGTTCGATATTTTGATGATATGTATGTTGTTACTTCTCTTAGTGGTGTCATGTGAACGTCGACTACATGACACTTCACCTTGCTATGGGCCTAAGGGGAGTCATTGTGGAGTAACAAGTAGATGATGGGTTGCTAGAGTGACAGAAGCTTAAACCCCAGTTTATGTGTTGCTTCATAAGGGGCTGATTTGGATCCACACGTTTCATGATATGGTTAGATTTATCTTAATTCTTATTTCGTAGTTGCGGATGCTTGCGAGAGGGGGTAATCATAAGTAGGTTGATTGTTCAAGTAAGAACATAACCTTAGCACCGGTCCACCCACATATCAAATTATCAAAGTATGAACGTGAATTAACTCAACATGATGAACATGACTAGACAGAAATTCCCATGTGTCCTCGGGAGCGCTTGCTTAGTATAAGAGTACTTTTGGGCCTGTCCTTTGCTATAAAAACGATTGGGCTACCTTGCTGCACCTTTGTTACCATTCTCACTTGTCACTTGTTACGAATTATCTTGCTGCAAAACTATCTATCACTGTTACTCACGGCATTTGCAGAGAATACCTTGCTGAAACTGCTTATCATTTCCTTCTGCTCCTCGCTGGGTTCGACACTCTTACTTATCGAAAGGACTATGATTGATCCCCTATACTTGTGGGTCATCGGCCGTTACGTGTAACTGTTGTAGTTATGTGTTGCCGTTACTAGAAACTGCCGTCATAATGACATTAACTCCCCCTTGTAATGGTGATCCATGGGACCAGATGTACTCTATATAAGTCGCGCCCGAGCTCCTGAACAAGGGTTCATCACTCTTGTGTAATTATACCCCCGAGAGAAAACACAAGCCTCCGTGCATGAGACGCAGGGATTTTACCTCTCCCAGCGGGGCCAGAACTCGTATAATCCGAGTGATACACTTGTGCTGTAGCTAGGCTCCGCCCCTCGTTCGTACCTGTAATACTCATTGTCAGGATTGTTGCCTCGACAATAGTCAAATTCAAATTTTGCACAAATTCATATTAAAATTGTCAAATATTACAATTTTGTATCATATACGCCCGCCAATTTTGCAGTATAATACAAATTGACCACGCCTAAATATTGTGATGTTTATGCACACCGTCACAAGCGTATGGACCCACAAGTAAGAAGCCACGTCACCCACATATGGACCCACTTGCCAGCATCCACATCATCACTGCAATGGTCCCACATGTCAGAATCATCGGACAATCAAACGACACATCATCATAGAAAAAATAATGCATGGTCCCACATGTAAGCATCCGCGTCAGAATCTTCCGGGCCCATATGTTAGCAGTTTTGACCGGTCAAAATAGACGCTGACTTATTACTGACGGAACCGTCGGCGATAAAACCCACGGTGGACCGACATGGAAGCAACCGCGTCAAGCACTGTTAGCCCCACTTGTTAGAATCTTTAACCGGTCAAACCCGTGGACCGATCACTAGTAATCCGTCACCTAAAACGATCTTAGGCGACATATTGGCCTATCATATGTGACATTCTGGGCTGTCACCGAAAACGGCCATCGGTGACAAATTTGGGCTTGTCACCTAAGACACGATCTAGCGTGACGGAGGAAGTGGTACCATCAAGATTTTTCTTTTCCGTGATGGCGCTTCAGTGACAGTGGACATGACGGTTGGAAAACGTCACCAAACCATATTTGGCGACAAAAAACGATTTTACATGACACAAGTGAAACGTCACAAAATAGCCGAGATTTTGTGGTGCTTGGCAAGTGCTCTTTGATGGGACCAAGATGTTAGGGGTTAGGCAACGGCTATGTCAAGTGTGTCTCAGTGAGTCTGAATGTATATGTTTTGGTGGGACCGAGATGGAATTTAGGGATTTGCACACAGTGGATAATGAGAATGCGGCTGAGGATTTTGGAGCAATATCTCTAAGCATTCGAGCAGTTAGAACATCATCAAAATCGCATGCCCTTTTAATAATATTAGCTTTCCTATGGACTCAATGCGATCTTGGATTACTTAAAAGAACATGTAGAGTCTTGGAGCTTGGCCAACATATATCCTTAGCATTTTGAGGGGTCCACTTCTCATCCCAAAAGTATGCCTAAGTTGAACTCTTCATGAAATATATTCAAGAAAACATTAGTCCAATATGTGACATGAATTACGAAAACCACCAAGGGAGTGGATGTGCTTTCATAGTGAAATCCAGTAGATCTCAGGGTTGGGGGGCCCGAACAAGTAGCCTTGGTGTGATGGTAACAGAGACACAAGATTTTACCCAGGTTTGGGTTCTCTCGAAGAGATAATCCCTATGTCATGCTTTGATTGCATTTATTTCAAGGGAGTACATAGTACAAGTTCATCTACCATGAGATCTATGTGCGTATGAGGTCTATCATCCTCTATCGACTAGCCTAGTCTCGACTTATATAATATACCGGAGGTGATGGCTCGAGAATTTGCGATGTTTTTCCTAGTGATTTCCATTTTGTTTCATTGGATTTTTGTTATTCTTTGGATATTTCTAACGCTAATCCAACAAAAGAGAGGAAAATCTACTTTGTCCTTTGGATTGCAGGAAATATCATATTTGGAAGGAAACCAAAGGAGATTGCTGGAAATCAAGCCAACTGGAGCTACTTTGCTGAAGAGAGCATTGTCAACAGACGCACCAGAGTAAAAGACAGCCTTCCATACGACCGCACGCGCTCGTTTGAGCGATCGTTTGGAGTGCTCATAGCTCCTCCTCGTCTATACAAGCAACTTTCGTGAAGGGACCACGGGGAGAAGAGAACCCTAGCCGTTGCCACACCATCCAGAACAAGAGAAGGGAGGATCTGGAGAACTAAGAGGATCATCGTAGTTTTTAGTCCTTTCATCTCCATCATCATCATCACCTCCTTCACTATTGTAGGAGGGATTGGAACTTGTAATCTCTACTCCATCTCATCTGAGATCAAGACTATTTGAGCACCATTTCATCTCATTGTGGATCCCCTCAATATTATTGATATGGTTTTCATGGTTTTTTCTCTCTGTTGTGATTTATTCCCCTCTTATGATGTGTGAGTAATCCCCCTAGGTGTGGGAGATGTAGGTAAGTGGTAAGATTGATATGTGCCTATCCTATATGTCGTCATTGAATTCGTAGTAGTATGATCTATTTAGTATGCTGTTATGCTGTGGTGAACCCTATGCGTGTTGTCAAATTTAAGGGCCCATGTAACATGATCTCAAGACCTACACAGATAACACATATTGTTTAGGAACTCTGTGACATCTGACGTGATAGGTGGAGATATCTATGAGAACCGAAGACAATATGAGATAACGGTGATCCATTGAACTTAATGCTTGGTTCCGGTATTATGACCTTAATTGTGGAAACGACCACTCTGTGGCAACGGAGAAGCAGGACCATAGAATGAAATGTAACCCCAAGTGGAGGAGTTTCATGACTCTAGGGAGAACCACCTATAGAAAGTTTATATCAAATACTATGAGTACAATACAAGGTAGCTGGAATTACCGTCGCACTGGCATAATTCATATATTCTTACCATGAACTGAAATCTCTCTGCACCTAATCTCTTCATTCCAGGAAACACTATTTACATTTTAAGCTCTCATTATTTACTTTTATTAGTTATTTAGTAGACTCCTTTAAATCCTCTTTTTATTAGCATACTTAGTTTATCGTTTACCCAGGACGGTAATAGTATTTGTAGAAGCTCAAGCAGTACTTCACACAAGAACTGTGACACCTTGTGTGTGACAGAAACGCCTCCATAAATACCCTCCTTCGCTCTTTGTTGGGACGATTACTCATTTAGAGACTTCTGCGAAAGTGCTACACTACCCTGTTTGGTATGCAGGTACCAGGAGGCCTGGGATAACATGAGTCCTAGTCGGCTACATCAGTGCTCCATGGATCAAGAGTTCTTGTCTTTTACGCCAAGGCGCGTCGTAGATTGTCATGGGGCGCCCAATATGGCCCAGGATGGAACCAACAAGGGGGGCCTCAGCCGGCTCACCTGGCCGGGAGTCGACATGGTGAGAGGCCCCCTAGCCGGGACACCATCAGGCTAATACATTTGTTGTCTTATGGGTGACTTCTAGGTCCAATTAGCTTCAGCTAAAAAGCGAGTTTCTCTGGGATTCTCAGACAACCGCTCCCCGCTCCCATTTCCTTCACAAAACCGAAGATGGGTAAAAGTGGGTTAGGCCTTCCCCAAGCCTAAAATCACCAATTCCTATTTATACCCCCAAAATGAACTATTATTATGATTGCTTTTCCACCCTACGAACAAAAGAATCACCTCCTCACTTTCCCTGACCCGGAGCACACCCTTCTCTTTTCAAGCCTATTTTTGTTTTTGTGGGCAATCTAGTTCTAAAGCTTCAACCAAAAGAATCGATCCTTAATCGTAGTCCAACTTCGCTCATTGAGTGGCCCACTACTAGGGCCATCTGACTAATCACAATCACATAGTAAGGCTATAATAAAATTGTAATAACCTAATGTTAGGCATACTTTTAGTAAGTTTTCTTCATTCAAAGTTTTTCACCATATAATAGATGACACCGTACACAAACTAAGCGCAGGGTTGTTTACCAAAGTTCCTTTTTGTGAAAAGTCCTATACTTGGCACAAGTGCTCACACTTTTATGAATTATTTTAGGATTTTACGACTTCATACTTCGAGTGGTAAGCAATGTCTGACCTATAATGACTTTATAGATCCTAAAACATACTGGCTCAATCTTGCTCATAGGGGAAGATTGTGTGTATGTTCATATGGATATAATTGCGACCCCGTCCTCTATAACCCTATGCTCCCTAGTTTTAAATGACCCACATTCAATTGAGGTCTTCAACTAGAATTGGGTCACTTAATTTTGACCGGGTCAACAATGTCTCAAAAATCTCTCAGCCCACATTCAATTGAGGTCTCCAATTAGAACCTGGTCACTCGATTTTGACCGGGTCAACAATTTCTCAAAACTCCCTCATTCAATTATGTTATACTATATGCTCCTCTATAACACTATGCTCCCTAGTTTTAAAGAGCCCACATTTAATTCATGTTTTCGATTGGAATCCGGTCACCCAATTTTGACCGGATAAAAATATTCTCAAAGCTATCTCTTACAATTCTTTTATACTATACACTATGCTCCCTAATTTTTAAGGCCTCCCAATTAGTTATGGTCTTCACTTTAGAATTGGGTCACCTGATTTTGATCGAGTCAACAATTTCTCAAGGAGCTATCCCATTCAAATTTTTAATTCCCTATGTTCCCTATTTTCGAAGCTATTTCATTGTATTCAATTTTGGATTTGGTTTAAGATTTTGACTGACCAACGATTTTTCAAATCAGTCAGCAACAACTGACATCACCATGTGATACTGTAGTACCAATATAGCACATGCAGCCACCAACACATAAATTTTCCCACATAAATATATGTTGGTCAGCAGATAACACAAAACCACACCACGAAAGGCCCATCAAATCATCACATTATATATTAAAATAAAACATACTCCATCATCTCCCTCACCCGCCAAACTAAATATTCCATCAGTTCTCAAATATAAGGGGTATTCGTTTTTTGGGAAGTCAAATTTCTTTAACTTTGACCAAGTTCAGAGCAAAAAATACTGCCATCCACAATATTAAGCAAAATAGTATGGACATTTATTTCATGATGAATGTAATCATGGCGATTTTAGTGGATTTGGATATATTTCTCTACAAAGTTGATCAAAATTTAAAATTTTGACTTAAAAAAAAAGTCATACACCTTATATTTTAAAGCAGAATAAGTAATGTTTTTTTAAGAAACCCAACAACACAAACAACGTAGCAAAGCGCGTCCAAGCCTTTAGTATCTACTATTCAAGGTGGCAACGGGGACGGGGATGACCGGGGATGACTCCACCATTCCCGCCCCGATCACCGCCAATCCCCATACCCGCGAGCCCCGTGAAGCTTCGCGGGGACAAAACACCCCCGTCAATAACGGGTACCCAGTACCCGTCGGGTATCCATGGGGATCTCAAAACTAACTCGGATACGTGAGATTAAAGAGGGCATGGTTGTTGAGAGAGGTGGAGAAAAATAATTGCGTGAAATATCTAGGTATTAATCTATATATTATGCATTTGTAGTACGCATGGCATAGTTTTTTGGGTATCCATATAGTCCCCATGGGGGGTTTTATCCCCATCCCCGCCCTGCGAGACTAACGGGTACCCACCAGACAATGCACCTGGGGTGAATTTGTCCCCCATCCCCGCTCCATGATGGGTAAATCCCCGCGGGTACCCGTCCCCACGGGGAATATTGCCACCTTGATCTACTATGCACTATGGACGCGTTTGGTTACCTGCATTATTTTTTGCCCATTTGCATACTTGTCCCAGTTGGGCCTTACTGAGCATATGTAGGCAAAAAATCAACATACGCATGTTGGTTGGTTGCCTCCATCCTCTACGCACTATGTTTGGTTGCTCGCAATGGCTGTGCTCATACTAGTGCATGTTGTTTGCTTGCCTGCACGGGATATGATTAAGACTTAACAACTACCCATAACACACATAGTTACACAGTGCCATGTCGATTGCGATGGACGATGATGGCGCCAAAGTGGTTTGGCGATGTCGTGTTCACGCTCGGTTGCGGCTGTGGTGGCCTCCTCGTCAGCGCTCCGGGATGGAAGCGTCGACGACGATCACGACCACGTCGTAAACACAAATCCCATTCTCCTTGACCTGATCTTGAGATCTTGATCGGACCAAAGCTCTGTTCTGTTGCCGGCCATGACAGGCATGGAGGAAGACCAGAGTCGAGGTCTCAGGCGCGCTGGAAGACGCTGAGGCAGCTGGTTTCAAACACGGCAATGGCGTCAACAACCACCCCGAGGACCCAGGGAGCGACATCCCTCTCGCCCCATGGCCTCCCTAGCCGTGACCACTGCGGCGGCAGTCCCTGCCTCAGCCTCAAGGAGCCGCTTGTCCTCCCCGTCCCTCCCTTTAACGCCGCGTGCGTGGACTCTAAGAACCGCCACAACGGCTCCAACATCGCCCTACGCGGCCAGCGTGTGGTTGGCGTCGCCGAAGAAGGCCGCGAGCTCGCCGAGGAGAGAGGAGAAATACAGTGTGTGCATAATTACGGCGTTAGTGCAGTAGGATCGTCAAAACAGAAAACTTGCAACACGAATATCGTGTGAAACTGCGTGATGAGGCTGCCGGTCAAAGAAAATTTCAAACGGTCGACCATACGTGACGAATTTGACAAAATCCGTTCAAAATAGCTTCGAACATGAACACAAAAGTGAACATTTACGGTCAACGAAACTATGAACTAATCACAAAAATGGAGCCGTAACATCGATGTGCATCTTTTTCGTGTAAAGTTTATCTCGAATCGAAGCATCGTTGTGTAGATTAGAAGAGACAGAAGAAAGGGGATTAAAGAAGGAGGTTACTTGAGGTGGAAGAAGAAATAACGTACATGCTCTATACTGCTCGCATCGTCTGGTCCAAGAGGGTCCATCACGTGCGCTCGATCGTGGCTCCACTCTGGCCCGGCCGACACTTCGATTTCATCAAATGGGAGAGAAAAACAACAAATACTGTATTCCCTAGGCACCTCCCCGCAAAACCGCAGCCCCAAATTCTCGTTCCTATGGGGAGGCAGCTCGTGCTCGGGCAGGACTGAGACGAGACCAACCGCGCAGGCAGGCTCGGAAGGGCGACGCAAACCCCCCAACCCGCACCCACCCTCGCCCAGATCTCGCCGCCGCCGACGAGATGCTCCTCCTCCGCGGCCTCCTCCTCGCCGCGCTCCTCGCCGTCGCGCGTCCGCCCCTGGCGTCCGCCTCCGAGTCCGATCACAAGGTGCGCACCGCGGTCCCACCACCATAGCCCCTCGTACTCCAATACCCTAGATCCGAGCCTCCCATGCGCATGTCGTCGGGATCCCTCGAGGTGCCGTGCCGGATCTGGACGCAGCCGTGCGTTGTTATCATGGGTTAATGTTGCCTGGGTGTTGCATGCTTAGTTCGAGGTTGCGGCGTGATCTGTCGCTCTGTGATGCGATGGGTTTCGCCCTTGGGATATTGGTAGTTACCTACTTGCGAGAGGAGGGTCTTCGCGGCGTGCTTTGAGAGGCTACTTGACCTTCTTTGCCACAAGAGAACATTAGAGAGCCGCATTAGGACAAAACAGGTTTTGGAGCCTTGGTGAATACTTGGTAGCGTGTTCTCATTCACTCAAGTAGTCAGAGAAACTTGTTATGCCCTTGAATAGGGCTCTACCTGGCATTGTGTTGTCCATTTAAATGAATGCTATGCATTATCAGTTTTTGGATAAATTTCAGTACAAGTTTTTTAGAATCATTTCATCAGACGTGATGGCATACCGTAGGTCATAGGTGCATAAGTCTGTTGCATATCATGGAAACTGAACAAAATACCCCAAGGCTCTCTTTGGTTGTATTCTGTTGTGCTGCACAGCGCACACTGAATCATGCGATAGTTTAGTTATGGAGTATTTTTTGTGTGTGAGGGTGGTTGTGGAGCAAGTTTGCTGGTACTATTCCATGATGAAAGTTATCAAGTACTCCCTCCGTCCGGAATTACTTGTCGCCAAAATGGAAAGAAATGGATGTATCTTAAACTAAAATACGTCTAGATACATCCATTTCTATGACAAGTAATTCCGGACGGAGGGAGTAATATACTGAGACAATATTTTTGAATCCACTCTGCAACCAAACAGAGTTCATGGTGTACTGTTTGTCTCTTATTTTCCAGCTAAAGGTTTTGTCTACTCTGTAATGTCGCTCAAATATCAAAATATGTAGGCATGTGCTGATTAGTGACAAAAAATGTGGGAACACATGGTAATTAATCGCCCATGGATAATTTATTTGACCCTAAGAAGGGAACTTTTTTGGTGCCTTCAAATTTCTGAGTAATATATTTAAGTTGACGTGTACTGCCATAAAAATTGCCATGAGAAAGATTCATCTTTTATTTTCATTCTGGTCGATACTTTATCTGGTGGACAAGCCTAAATGTTTTTGAATGGTGAAGTGCTCTTCACAATCAAGAAGTCAGCCATGGAATTTTATTTTTCTCAGATGTTTTTGAATAGTGAAGTGCTCTTCATAATGAACAAGTCAGCAATGGACCTTAAATTTTAAAGTTTCTCTGTTTTTTTCTGTATCTTCTTTTGCGTCTGTTTGTCATCATGGTGACCAGTGTGTCGATAGCATCTTTTTTATCTTCTATATATGCTGATATGCAATCATACCGAGAACATGTTTTGCCATTACTAAAGTATTGCAGCTTCTTATATGTCTGTGTGCAGTACAAAACTTCAGAACCAGTTAAGCTCTGGGTAAACAAGGTTGGCCCGTACAATAATCCTCAGGAAACATACAACTATTACAGCCTTCCGTTTTGTCAACCAGCTGAAAACCCTGCACATAAATGGGGTGGACTTGGAGAGGTTCTGGGTGGAAATGAGCTGATTGATAGTCAGATTGATATACAGTTTTTGAGTATGTTGATCTTGTTTGCACATCCTTGTTTTTTTAAACTTCTTATTGGGAATTGCTTAAATGCATGTTCTTTCGTACTAACTGATGATTAATCTCTTTTGTTTCAGAAAATGTGGACAAGGGCCCCGTTTGCACAATTGAACTTGATGCTAAAAAGGTTCAGCAATTTACTGATGCCATTGAAAGCTCATACTGGTTTGAGCTTTTCATAGGTATGAAGATCCGTATTTGGTTAATTGTTCTCTGTTACTGCACACATTTTTCTTGTTTTGGATGTGACTTTTGATTCTGACATTCTTTTTACGCAAATTTTTTCCTTTGCCTGCCATGTGAAACCACCTAGATGATCTGCCATTGTGGGGTAGGTAATTCTAAACTGAAATTGCCCATCTTCGTTTAACATTTTCTAGCCTTTGCATCATTTTGATAATCAAGTGAGTTTTCATCTGAGCAGGTTTTGTTGGGGAGACTGACAAAAACAATGAAAACAAGCACTATCTTTACACACACAAGAATATTATTGTTAAATACAACGGTAACAGGGTACGTGTTGCACTTATTTGTGATCTTAAAAATTAGCGAAAACCTATATATACTGGCTAATTAAATTTTCCTTGTAGGTAATTCATGTCAATCTCACTCAAGAGTCACCTAAGCTTCTTGAAGCTGGAAGAAAATTGGACATGACATATTCAGTGAAGTGGGTGCAAACAAATGTGGCATTTGCACGACGTTTTGAAGTTTACTTGGACTACCCGTTCTTCGAACACCAGGTAATTCTTGTTCACATTGGTGGCCAGTCTTGAGATTTTTATGAAGGATTTTGGTGGTGTCATTTTCAGCACTGTCATGTTGATTCTAACAAAGAGGTAGACTATGCTTTCTGTCCAAAGAAATCACAAGAACACTAAACTGAGTTCCATCTTTTCATTTTCAGATTCATTGGTTCTCCATCTTCAATTCTTTCATGATGGTCATTTTCTTAACTGGTTTAGTATCAATGATATTGATGAGGACCCTGAGAAATGATTATGCAAAATATGCTCGTGAAGATGATGATCTTGAGTCGCTTGTAAGTACTAAATCTTGGCACTTCTGTTAAATCATGTACACCTGCTGGACTCCTGTAACATAACCTATCTCTTTTCACTCTCGTGAGCTCTTGTGATAGTTTGACCATGGGTCTCATCATATCATGCTCCACTATTGTCAAAGTCACAGAAGTATAACATTACAAGAGTATTGAGAAGATGAATTTGTCCATCATTTCCATGCAAGGGGTTAAATATCTAGGAATACATAATTAGTTAAAGTAGTGGTGCAGAGCCAGTGAATTTTGTAGCTTGGCGAAGCCACAAGCCTAAGAGTACAGTCTATGGCTAATAAGCCGCATCGATGCGTTCCGCTGCTGTTAAACATCAATCTGGTTGATTCCCACACTGGCATTTGATTGTGACTGGCATAAATATTTGAATACACGCAACGAATCAGTTGCCATGATTCTCATCAATTTCACTCGATCAACATGTTAAGCTATGATTTACTTTCAGGAAAGGGATGTTAGTGAGGAATCTGGATGGAAGCTTGTTCATGGAGATGTATTTCGACCTCCACGCAACCTAATGTTTCTGTCTGCTGTTGTTGGCATTGGCACTCAGATGGCAGCTCTTATCCTGCTTGTTATTGTACTTGCCATTGTTGGTATGCTTTATGTTGGGTAAGCTCAAGACCAGCTTTCACGTCTTTTTTTTTCTGCAGTGCTTGTGCAGAATGTAGCAGGTACATAGTTGGAAGTAGTTTTGGATCCATGGATATGTTATCTGTAAATCACTTCACACACATTTCAAAAGGTGCCGAAGATTACATATTATAAATGAATGAACATATATAGTGTCTTGTCTGCTGCATTCACACGAAAGTGGAGACTAGGGATATCTGGATTTGGTATAGAAGTTAAACATGCCATTATCTTTGGTATGCAGATTTACCAATGCGCAAGGCAGCAGCAAGCTAAGGTTGATAGCCAGTTAAGAATAAGATAAATAAGTTGTGTTTTTCTAATAGGAATAGGAGATTTGGCTCTCCGATTTGTAAAATGCATGAATAGAGAATTGTAATTTCATGCCATCTCACATTTCTCCAGAAATCTCTTGAATCAAAGGGCCTCATATTGATTTCCCTAGAGAGAAGACTTGTTTAGATTTGGTTGTTAGGATCCCGCTCTATAAAGAAGCCTATGCAGTATGCACATAATTGGATTAAGCAAGAAAATGAAGTTGGTTTTAGTTATTCTTCCTGCCTTTATTCCATGTGGGTTGAGTGCTGATCACTTCCCTAACACAAATCTTAGATATGTAATATTCATTTCTCGCCAAGGTAGGATACCTGAATAAAATTGCTGGGTTTGCATTATCCAGCATCCAGCAATAACATTTGTTAAAGTAGCTCTGTGGACTTCTGGTGCAGTGGTCTTATTACTGGGAATGCTCAGCTATATATACCATAGCATGGTGTTCAGAAATCTGAAATTCTGAAGTTAGAAAAAAGGCGCATTTATCATTCAGCTTAGAGAACATGAAAATCAGTAAAGATACAAAGTTTACTTCTTTAATCATGTGTAGTAACTGAATATAAATCTGATCTTGGATTTTGTATTAATGTTTAGCTAGTATCAGTTTCCAACTTTCCATTAGCTTTTTCATGTAACTGAAATATTATTATACTCCGTTTGCGAGTGAAGGAGCAAACATCACAACCTTATTGTGTTCTGATGACCTGACATCTTCCATTTTGTTATATGAAAAATGATCGTTCAGCTAGTATGAGTTCCCATTAGTGCTCCCCCCCCCCTACTGATACTTTGTTCTCTATTTGTCAGACGCGGAGCTATTATCACAACCTTTATCGTGTGCTACGCGCTTACATCTTTCATTTCTGGATATGTTAGTGGTGGCCTCTACTCAAGGAATGGCGGTATGGTCCTCCACATGTTTTTGTTCTTATTTCCCCTGTAGAATTTCCCTATGTTATTCTGCTAACCTGAGTAGATTCCTGAGTTTCAGAATTGCCACTTCCTGTGTTCTTTATCTTAACTGTGCATTCCTTGATTTGGCAGGCAAAAACTGGATAAAATCTATGGTCCTTACTGCGTCCCTTTTTCCATTCTTGTGCTTTTCAATTGGATTAGTGTTGAACACCATTGCTATCTTCTACCATTCATTAGCGGCTATACCATTTGGCACAATGGTTGTCATATTTGTCCTCTGGGCTTTTATCTCTTTCCCACTGGTGCTATTGGGAACAGTAGTTGGTAGAAACTGGAGTGGTGCTCCCAATAACCCGTGCCGTGTGAAGACAATCCCACGTCCTATTCCTGAGAAGAAGTGGTACCTAACACCTTCTGTTATCTCATTGATGGGTGGGCTTCTTCCCTTCGGCAGCATTTTCATCGAGATGTACTTCGTGTTCACTTCATTCTGGAACTACAAGGTAAAAAAGCAGTATGTTGGTGAAATTTACTGTGAAGTAAATATGTCTATGCACTTCTATAGTTTCATTTCGTTTAAATTGATGGATAAATGACAGATTGTTTTGCCCTTTGCAGGTGTACTATGTTTATGGCTTCATGTTGCTAGTCTTTGTCATCCTCCTAATCGTAACAGTATGTGTCACTATTGTGGGCACTTATTTCTTGTTGAATGCTGAGAACTATCATTGGCAATGGACGTCGTTCTTCTCGGCTGCATCAACCGCCTTGTATGTATATCTATACGCTATATACTATTATCACGTCAAGACAAAGATGTCGGGCTTTTTCCAGACTAGCTTCTACTTTGGCTACACGTTGATGTTCTGTCTGGGGCTCGGCATACTTTGTGGTGAGCCTTGAAACTTACCTGTGGTTATTCCATTTCAAATCACTATCTTTTGGCTGTTATTTGACGTCTGTTTATTTATTTATTTAGGTGCTATTGGCTATCTGGGGTCAACTCTGTTTGTCAGGAGAATCTACAGAAACATCAAATGCGACTAAACTGCTCCGATTCTGTAGGCTATTAGCACTTAGCAGATCATGTGTTGTTGAGTAACGCTTCTAAGATTCTAATTGACTTTTGGAAACTATACAGGAGGTGGTTCTCCCTTCGTTTACCTTAATACTTTGATTTTTGGTCTATATCTACCTCCATCATCAAACTGGCCCATAAATGTATACCTATATTAGTTCAGGAATTAGTCTCAGTACTGGGATTTGCATCTTGCTTATCTTTCTACGGCGGCCCTCTGTTGGCCACCAGTAGTATGGCATCATTGATGCAGTGCAGCTTCGGGTGGACTAGATACGCCCCTACAATGGGTTGCAACATTGATGCAACCCATTGATGCAGTGCAGCTTCGGGTGGACTAGATACGCCCCTACAATGGGTTGCAACATTGAGGTTCCGTTGTATGTCATATATGTAAAAGCAAACTAATACGCCGAGGTTACACAGTCTGAATGAGAAGCGCCCGCTGAACGGGCGTTTGCTTGTTTTCATTTGCTACCCCCCAGGACTGTTAGCCAACCAGGTCAAACGAGATAATCTTTTATTTCAGTTAGCTGTGACTGCACTCTGCACTGACGTGAATTTGTTTTTCTAATACCAATATATGCTGTGTGATTTTCGTTAGTGTACCGTGTATCCAAAGGACTATGCTGGCAGAGTGAAATTTGTAACCTCTGACCTGCTTCGGTTCATAGGATAGAAATATCATTTCATATGTAGGAATATCATATGAATAGAAAAATCATAGGAAATGAGATAATATGTATATTTTATCTTTGAAAAAACATCTCATATATTAATTATTACTCCCTCCTTTTCAAAACATTTAAATTTCTAGGCTTTTCTTACGTCATTTTTTAAAAGCTTGACAACCTTTATAGACTATCCCCCCCTCTTCTCCCTCGACTTGCCTGGATCATACCTGGAGCGGGTCCATCGTGAAAGATATTTTGCGATCCTCTTCAAAAGTTTGACCAGCTTAACGCATTGTCTGGATTTTGTTTGTTTGAGTCGGGCAAAGGGATAGCGTCCGACCTCTTTTATGGTTGCGTTGCCACTGCGTCCAACCGACTGACCCATTTCTTTAACCAAATAATTCACGGTAGTATCATAATAATGAATAGTTTCACAACCTAATAAAAATCACAAAGTTTATTAAAAATAATTTAAATCATCACCCATACATTGAAAGAACATGAACTGGTACATCTCGTGGTTGTCAAGGTGAATTCACATGTGCTCAACCAAGTCATATGGGAGTTGAATATGAGTTTGCCAATCACGTATTTCATGATGAAATTAGACGAACTATGCAAATGTTGCCGGTTCTTGGTGCTCACACATAACATTTTCACCCTGAAATTGGAATCCTTGGTCGTAGATGCTGTCATCACGTCCATTCTTCACGATCATGTTGTGCATCACCCCACAAGCAGTCATCACCTCCCAAAGCTTCTCGGTGCTTCATGTCCGCGCAGGGTGTCGAACGATAGCCCATCGAGATTGAAACACAACAAAAACACGCCCCACATCCTTCCTTGCACTCTCTTGTGCTTGGGCAAATCTCTGCCTCTTCTCTCCTTTCGGATTGCATATTACCTTCACAAGAGTCGACCACTGAGGATAAATACCATCACCAAGTATTATTCCTTGTTGTAGTGATAGTCATTGATCTTAAAGTTGACCTCTGGGCAATGGTCTTCCGCAAGCCTTGCATACACTAAAGAACGCTGAAGCACGCTGATGTCATTGTGAGAACCAGCCATGCCCCAAAAGAGGGCCAAATCCAAAGATCTTGTGAAGCCACTACTTTAAGTTCATTTATCTTGAGAATCGAACCTCCACCCTGCTTCTTCGAGAATCTTGAACCTATATTTTTTTGACAATCCTAGCTTTTTGATATGAATTTAGGATTGTTGACACATGTGTTGTGAACATTCATGATTTTTTAGATTTTTTTGACATATTTAAATTTGAATTTTGTAAGTTGGTAGCATGGTAGCATTTGAGGATTGGTATCAGCTAATATTTCTCCCTTTTAGTGCGTACCCTTCCCGCTGCAAAGGAATCACACCATTGGTGGGCATGAGAAGATGTGATAGACTTAATGCGACTGAGTGTGGGAGGAAGAAAACAAAGCATCTGCGCGGGCGTTCACCAATCCTGCTATTGACATTAATGTCGTGGCGACCGACGCTTAGACCATGGAGCCCAACCTCAACTATTAGGTTGTCCGTAATGGGAGTATCATAACTAGTATCATGCATACCAACTAGACAATCCGAGTGAGGTTAAATATCCCAAGAAAGGGACATTTACATTTATGCCCCTAATTTGTGTTCACTCTCATATTTATCCCTAACTTTTTGATGTGCTCAAATTTGCCCCTAAAATGCATTTTAGGTCTCCAGAATGCCCTTCCATCTGGTCAGAGTTGTTTGACCGAAACTTTGGAAATTCATAAAAAAATCACATGAAGTCAGAAGAAGGCAAATAATATATCAAAATGTTCATAAAACTATCACCTATACGCGCATGCCATTTACATTCATCACATACACGTGCATTTATTTGCATTCACCCTAAATAGTATTCTAAGGTTATAAACTCTAAAAATCTTTAAAGAGTGCTTTTGTCATGAACATAAATGTCATGCGCATATAGGTGATGTTTTTATGAAAATTTTGATATCTTATTTTGCATTCTTCTGAGTTCATATGAATTTGTTATGAATTTTCAAAGTTTCGGTCAAATAACTTTGACCAAATAGAAGGGCATTCCGGCGACCTAAAATGCTTTTTAGGGGCTAATTTGAGCACATAAAAAAGTTAAGGGTAAATTTAAGTAGTGGTTCGAGTTAGGGGGACAAATGTAAACATCCCAAGAAAAAAACAACTACCAACGACAACAAAAGCAGACCATCAATACCGAACATGCCCTCGTCCTAGAAAGACCGAAGGCAAGATCTTTGGAAATGCCTTCAAGAAGGTAATCGACATCCAAGGACACCGGCGCCACCGACATCGACCTCTATCGACTACAAAGCTTTTCACCCAAATCTACGCACAACCGCCCCACCAAACTCTGGGAATGGTTCAGCCTACCTGTGAGATATTTATATCCAGTTATATGTTGTTCATATATTGAGTTGTAAATAAATAAAAGTGTGATGCATTATTAGGGTGTGCCCCTACCTGCGAGGATAAAAAAGAGGCCAAAAAGAGTAAAACAAAAAAATAAAATAAAATAAAAAATAAGAGCAAAAGAGAGAGGGGGCACACTACTATCCTTTTTCCACACCCGTGATTCAAAGTATCACCATGTTATTCATATAAAGATTTTTCATATACTTCATGATTATGCTAGTGGGATTTTTACATTATAGAACTTGGCTTGTATATTGCTATGACGAGCTTCCTCAAATGCTCGAGGTCTTCATGAGCAAGCAAGTTGGATGCACACCTACTTAGTTGCATTAAGAGAGTTTTCATACACTTATAGCTCTAATGCACCCATTGCATGGCAATCCCTACTCCTCGCATTAACATTGATCGTAAGGCCTCTCCATTGCCTAACTATCAGCCGCGTTGATGCAAGACTTTCTCAAAATTTTGTCTTCTTATAAACCCCAATCATCATTCTCTTTCCCATCCAAAGTGCTAAGTCCATGGCTCACACTCATTTATTGAGTGGAATTTAAAAAGATGAAGCGAGAAAAAGTATGATACAATTGCTTGATGGGACCGGGGTGTTCATGATTTATAATTTATGTTAGGAAGACCGAGCTTTGCCATGCTTAATGATTAAATGTTTTGGAATAACATTCTTTATTTTGAAAGACAATGATTACTTTCTAGCCTTCTTGCATATTATCGTTTTGATATCTAATAATTCAATCGCTTCTCAATATTCATACCAAGAAGAATTACACGATTAAAACATGCTAGGTAGTATTGCACATAAAAAAAATCCTTTTCTGTCATTTACCTACTCGAGGACGAGTAGAAATTAAGCTTGGGGATATATACTGACATGTCTCCAATGTATCTATAATTTTTGATTGTTTCATGCTATTATATTATCAATCTTGTATACTTTATATGCCGTTTTTTGGGACTAACCTATCAACTTAGTGCCTAGTGACAATTTTCGTCTCTTTGCCTATTTCTTTGTCTCATAGAAAAATCATACCAAATGAAGTCCAAACACGATGAAACGCTACAATGATTTTCTCTAGACTACGAGACACCCTAGAAGCTTTCGGGAGGCACCACACGATGCCTGTCGGGGATATAACCCCACGGTATGACCCGCCCTACTGGGCCGGGTCAGTATAATGGCGGCTCTGGAACAATGCTCAAGATGGGCCATGTTGTAAAGGTAAAACAAGTAAGGCAGTTACTAAGTAAACCACCGGGCGGCCCAAGCGCGTGGAGACGGCGACTCAAGGCCCACAGGGCAGAAGACGCCGGAGGATTCCTTGCTTGAGAGGCAAGGCGTGTTAGAGACATGATAGGTTACGAGCCATAATATGACTCGGACTCTGTTGTAAACCCTGGGGTCTTGACCTGTATATAAAGGCAAACCCCTAGGGCCGAAAGACTCAAGTTAGACACCCTCGAAATCTAGGTTAGCGATTCCGCACCCTTGTAATCGAGATCATCATCAATATAGACATAAAGCAGGACGTAGGCTATTACCTCCATCGGAGGGGCCGAATCTGGGTAAACTCGCCTCCCGTTCCCGTTTAACCCCTTTGAGTCGCCACCTAGTGGCGATGGCCTCACACCTAAGTCCTTGCATGAGGACATCTGCCGTGAAAAAACCACGACAGTTGGCGCCCACCGTGGGGCTCTCGCCCGATGGAGTAGATCTCTCGAAGGGAACCTGTCCAGGGTTCGGGAAATTCACGGTTGATTAGATGATCAAGAGTTGTCGCGACAAGATCTGCATTGACGATCCAATCTGGGGTACCAAGGTCGGCTCAACCGAGCACGAATATGTTCCTCCCTCATAATAATTTTCAGTAGCATCATTAAGGAATTTCACAATACAAATATCACATAAATCATTCTTTTCATGATGCACAAGCATAGAATTTTCATTACTCTCCACATAAGCAATTTTCTTCTCATTCATTGTAGTGGGAGCAAACTCAACAAAATAACTATCATGAGACACTTGATTGACATAACCACATTCAATATTAAAATCATGATAAAAAGTTTCAAAGTTGCTATCACTTTTTATATCATACATGTCATCAACATAATCATCATAGATAGGAGACATGCCATCATCATAATATATTTGCTCATCAAAACTTTGGGGACTAAAAATATCATCTTCATCAAACATAGCATCCCCAAGCTTGTGGCTTTGCATATCATTAGCATCATGGATATTCAGAGAATTCATACTAGCAATATTTCTATCATGCTCATCATTGAAGGAATTCTCATTAAGTATTTTCATAAATTCTTCCTCTACCAATTGAGCACAATTTTCCGAACCATCATTTTCACGAAAGACTTTATAAAGACGAGACAATTGATGCAACCTAAACTCCATTTTTTTTGTAGTTTTCTTTTATAAAACCAAACTAGCGAAAAACAAGAAACTAAAAGATTCAATTGCAAGATCTAAAGATATACCTTCAAGCACTCACCTCCCCGGCAATGGCGCCAGAAAAGAGCTTGATGTCTACTACGCAACTTTATTCTTTTAGACTTTGTTGGGCCTCCAAGCGTAGAGTTTTGTAGGACAGTAGCAATTTTCCCTCAAGTGGATGACCTAAGGTTTATCAATCCGTGGGAGGTGTAGGATGAAGATGGTCTCTCTCAAACAACCCTGCAATCAAATACAAGAAATCTCTTGTGTCCCCAACACACCCAATACAATGGCAAATTGTATAGGTGCACTAGTTCGGCGAAGAGATGGTGATACAAGTGCAATATGGATGGTAGATATAGGTTTTTATAATCTGAAAATATAAAAACAGCAAGGTAGCAAGTAACAAAAGTGAGCACAAACGGTATTGCAATGCTTGAAAACAAGGCCTAGGGTTCGTACTTTCGCTAGTGCAATCTCTCAACAATGCTAATATAATTGGATCACATAACCATCCCTCAACGTGCAACGAAGAATCACTCCAAAGTTCTTATCTAGCGGAGAACATAAGAAGAAATTGTTTGTAGGGTACGAAACCACCTTAAAGTTGTCCTTTCCGATCGATCTATTCAAGAGTTCGTACTGAGATAACATCAAGTTATCCTTTCCGTTCGATCTATCTAAGAGTTCGTACTAGAATAACACCATATGATACGCATCAACCAACTCTAATGTCACCTAGATACTCCAATGTCACCACAAGTATCCATGAGTTAATTATACGATACGCATCAAACAATTTCAGATTCATAATACTCAATCCACACAAAGAACCTCAAAGGGTGCTCCAAGATTTCTATCGGAGAAAGTAGGACAAGAACGTGTATCAACCCCTATGCATAGATTACCCCAATGTCACCGCGGGAATCCGCAAGTTGAGTACCAAAACATATATTAAGTGAATCAATAGAACACCCCATTGTCACCACGGGTATCCGCATGCAAGACATATATCAAGTGTTCTCAAATCCATAAAAGTATTCAATCCGGTAACGAAATCTCAAAGGGAAAACTCAATTCATCACAACTAGATAGAGAGGGAAACACATCATACGATCCGACTATATTAACAAAGCCCGTGACACATCAAGATCATGACATCTCAAGGACACGAGAGAGAGAGAGATTGAACACATAGCTACTGGTACATACCCTCAGCCCTGAGGGTGGACTACTCCCTCCTCGTCATGGCCTCCGCCGGGATGATGAAGATGGCCACCGGAGATGGATTCCCCTCTCCGACAGGGTACTGGAACGCCTCCAGATTGGTTTTTCGTCGATATAGAGAGTTGCAGCGGCGGAGCAGAGAGTCTAGGGTTATTTATTGGGGTTTCCTAATATTTGGGAATTTATAGGCGTCGGAGGCGGTGGAGGGGGTGCCCGAGGTGCCCAGCATCCACCAGGGCGCGCCAGGGGGCCTCTGGCGCGCCCATGTGGGTGCTGGCCACCCTGGGCCCCCTCTTCTGGTGTTCTTTGGCCCATCTGGTCTCTACTGGTCAGTAAAAAATCCACAAAAATCCCCGCAGCGTTTCATCTCTGTTTGGTACTGATTTCCTGCGAAGTAAAAAACAAGCAAAAACAGCAACTGGCACTTTTGCACTATGTTAATAGGTTAGCCCCCAAAAATGATATAAAGTTGTAATAAAATGATTGTAAAACATCCAAGAATGATAATATAACATCATGGAACAAGCAAAAATTATAGGTACGTTGGAGACGTATCAGCATCCCCAAGCTTAATTCCTACTCGTCCTCGAGTAGGTAAATGATAAAAACAGAATTTTTGATGTGGAATGCTGCCTAACATGTTCATCATATTCTTTTCTTCTTTGTATAGCATGGACATTTGGACTTGTAAGTGATTCAAAGCAATAGTCTAGTTTTAACATAATGACTTCAATACTCAAGCATGTCAACAAGCAACCATGTCTTTCAAAATATCAACACTAAAGAAAGTTATCCCTAGCCCATCATGCTCAATCATTGATCCATTCATGAAACACACTCAAATATTAGCTATGCCCAATGCTCAAGTACGATCATAGTGCCCCTTAGTTGGTGCTTATAAGAGAAGATGGAGAGTCAAAGCAAAAATAAAAATTGCATAAAGTAAATAGATAGGCCCTTCGCAGAGGGAAGTAGGGATTTTTAGAGGTGCCAGAGCTCAAGGTTTAAATTGAGAGAGAAAAATATTTTGGGTGGCATGCTTTTCCTGTCAACGAAAACGACAAAGTAGCTCACAATACTTTCCATGCTAGATATATCATAGGCGGTTCCCAAACAGAAAATAAAGTTTATTCCTTTTTCCACCAAACTTTCACTTTCCATGGCGGGCCGTATCCACGGTTGCCTTCCATACCAACACTTTACAAGGAATTTATTATTTGACAACATAAAGTAAATATTTTTTCTTTTTCATTTCGGGAATGGGCATCCCTATTACCGCCGCACTCTCGTGCAATGACAAGTGAATAAACACTCATCTTGAGAATAACACATCTAGCATGGAAAAACATTGGACACTCCCCACCGTTTCATGAGCGGTACGGGCACACAAAAGAGAAAATTTATTTTGAAAATTTAGAGATGGCACATACAAATTTGCTTGGAACGGCATGGAAATACCGCATATAGGTAGGTATGGTGGACTCATAAGGCAAAACTTGGTTTAAGGATTTTGGATGCACACATAGTATTTCTACTTAGTACAAATGAAGGCTTAGCAAATATATTGGGAAGCAACCAAACCAAGAAACGAAAAATCACATAAGTGAGCATTGAACATAACTAACACCGAATAATGCACCACAAGTAGGATGTAACTTCATTGCATAACTATTGACTTTCGTGCATGCATAGGGAATCACAAACCTTAACACCAATATTCCTACTAAGCATAATTACTCATCAACATGACTCACATATTACTATCATCATGTTTCAAAACTATTACAAGGAATCAAGTTTAATTTGTCCAATGATCTTCATGAAAGTTTTTATTATATCCTCCTTGGATATCTATCACTTTGGGACTAGTTTCATATATTGCCATTGCTTTTTGGCAAGCTCAAAAAAATTTAAATGAAGCACATGAGCATAAAGATTTCATCTCTCAAAAAGATATAAGTGAAGCATGAGAGGATTTCTACAAAAGTTTCCAAGCACACCGTGCTAAAAAAGATATAAGTGAAGCACTAGAGCAAATGACAAGCTACTCTCAAAAGATATAAGTGAAGATCAATTAGTCAAACAATTAAGTAGCTATGTGAGGACTCTCTCTCTCAGTAAAGATTTTCAGATCTAAGTATTTTATTCAAACAGCAAACTAAACAAAAATAAAACTCCAAGAATAGCACGCATCATGTGAACGAATAAAAATTTAGGCTCAACATAGGCTAACCGATAGTTGACGAAGAGAGGTGGGATGCGTAGCATCCCCAACCTTAGATGCTTGACACTTCTTGAAATATTTAATTGGGGTGCCTTGGGCATCCCCAAGCTTTAGCTTTTGTATCTCGTTCAATCCTCTCATATCCCGGTTTCACCTATTCTCAAAAACTTCATCCACACAAAACTCGAAAAGAACTCGTGAGATAGGTTAGTACACATAAGAATAAATCAACACTTCATGTACTGCCAAGACAAGTTGCACAATAATTTTCAAACATCATCTACTGTTTACTATTGTTTCCACAATTTATATCTATCAATATAGGCTATGGAAACTATAGGATAAGTAGATAACGAAACTATGACAGCAATCTGTCCAAACAGAACAATCTGTAGAAATATATTAAACTAGTGTACTTATGTAAGTCAAAAATTTATGAAAATTTAGGACATTCTAAGGAATTTATATGACAACACTGTGTAAAAATTTCAGAAACTTTCCATGTTCCAGTAAAATATGAAAATTTAAACACTACAGCAAAAGTTTCTGTTTTTTTACACAGCACACATCAAAACATGCAATGCAAGTATCCTAAGACAATTCTTGGAACTTTTTTTTGAAAAACAAGATTATAAATAAAACCTACCAGAGAACAACAAAATAAAATGACGCTCCAAGCAAAACTCATATTATGTGACGAATAAAAATATAGCTCTAAGTAAGATATACCGATAATGTTGAAGACGAAAGAGGGGATGCCTTCCGGGGCATCCCCAAGCTTAGGCGCTTGAGTCTTCCTTGGATATTACCTTGGGGGTTCCTTGGGCATCCCCAAGCTTAGGTTCTTGTAACTCCTTATTCTCCTCATATCGGTGTCTCACCCAAAACTCGAAAACTTCAATCACACAAAACTTAATGGAACTTTGTGAGAAGGGTTAGTGTAATAAAGATAAATCATTCACTTAGGTACTGTCAAGAAAAGATTAATAATTGTTCCCACATGACACCTACTGTATTCTATCATTCCCATAATTTATATCACTGAACATAAGCTATGGGAACACTAAAACAAGCAAACTATGCATGCAAAACAGAATCTGTCAAAAACAGAACAGTCTGTGAAGATCTGTAGTATAGCCATACTTCCCTGTCTCTAAAAATTCTGTAGGACAACCTGAAGAATTTGTATATGAAGACTGTAAAAATTTCAGATCATTATCACGCTCCAGTAAAAAATGAAAATTCCTGTACTGGAGTCAAAAGTTTCTGTTTTGGTTCAGCATCAATTCTACTCATCTTGTGAGTCATCCCAAAGGCTTTACTTGTCACTTTATTGAAATAAAAGACACAAAATATGATTACTACAGTAGCTTAATCATGTGAACACACAAAAACAGAAAGGAAAAGTGTAGGGTTGTCTCCCAACAAGCGCTTTTCTTTAAAGCCTTTTAGCTAAGCATGATGATTTCAATGATGCTCATTAGGAATAGTATTTGAAACATGTAAGAGAGCATCATGAATCTAATGAAAAGCATATTTAAGTCTAACCCACTTCCTATGGATAGGGATTTTGTGAGTAAATAATTTTTTGGAGCAAGAATCAACTAGCATAGGAAGGCAAAACAAGCATAACTTCAAAACTTTGAACACATAGAGAGGAAACTTGATATTATTGCAATACCTACAAGCATATGTTCCTCCCTCATAATAATTTTCAGTAGCATCATTAAGGAATTTCACAATATAAATATCACATAAATCATTCTTTTCATGATGCACACGCATAGAATTTTCATTACTCTCCACATAAGCATTTTTCTTCTCATTCATTGTAGTGGGAGCAAACTCAACAAAATAACTATCATGAGACACTTGATTGACATAACCACATTCAATATTAAAATCATGATAAAAAGTTTCAAAGTTTCTATCACTTTTTATATCATACATGTCATCAACATAATCATGATAGATAGGAGGCATGCCATCATCATAATATATTTGCTCATCAAAACTTGGGGGACTAAAAATATCATCTTCATCAAACATAGCATCCCCAAGCTTGTGGCTTTGCATATCATTAGCATCATGGATATTCAGAGAATTCATACTAGCAATATTTCTATCATGCTCATCATTGAAGGAATTCTCATTAAGTATTTTCATAAATTCTTCCTCTACCAATTGAGCACAATTTTCCGAACCATCATTTTCACGAAAGACTTTATAAAGACGAGACAATTGATGCAACCTAAACTCCATTTTTTTTGTAGTTTTCTTTTATAAAACTAAACTAGTGAAAAACAAGAAACTAAAAGATTCAATTGCAAGATCTAAAGATATACCTTCAAGCACTCACCTGCCCGGCAACGGCGCCAGAAAAGAGCTTGATGTCTACTACGCAACTTTATTTTTTAGACTTTGTTGGGCCTCCGAGCGCTGAGTTTTGTAGGACAGTAGCAATTTTCCCACAAGTGGATGACCTAAGGTTTATCAATCCGTGGGAGGTGTAGGATGAAGATGGTCTCTCTCAAACAACCCTGCAATCAAATACAAGAAATCTCTTGTGTCCCCAACACACCCAATACAATGGCAAATTGTATAGGTGCACTAGTTCGGCGAAGAGATGGTGATACAAGTGCAATATGGATGGTAGATATATGTTTTTGTAATCTGAAAATATAAAAACAGCAAGGTAGCAAGTAACAAAAGTGAGCACAAACGGTATTGCAATGCTTGAAAACAAGGCCTAGGGTTCGTACTTTCGCTAGTGCAATCTCTCAACAATGCTAATATAATTGGATCACATAACCACCCCTCAACGTGCAACGAAGAATCACTCCAAAGTTCATATCTAGCAGAGAACATAAGAATAAGTCGTTTGTAGGGTACGAAACCACCTTAAAGTTATCCTTTCCGATCGATCTATTCAAGAGTTCGTACTGAGATAACATCAAGTTATCCTTTCTGTTCGATCTATCTAAGAGTTCGTACTAGAATAACACCATATGATACGCATCAACCAACTCTAATGTCACCTAGATACTCCAATGTCACCACAAGTATCCATGAGTTAATTATACGATACACATCAAACAATTTCAGATTCATAATACTCAATCCACACAAAGAACCTCAAAGAGTGCCCCAAGATTTCTATCGGAGAAAGTAGGACAAGAACGTGTATCAACCCCTATGCATAGATTACCCCAATGTCACCGCGGGAATCCGCAAGTTGAGTACCAAAACATATATCAAGTGGATCAATAGAACACCCCATTGTCACTACGGGTATCCGCATGCAAGACATATATCAAGTGTTCTCAAATCCATAAAAGTATTCAATCCGGTAACGAAATCTCAAAGGGAAAACTCAATTCATCACAACTAGATAGAGAGGGAAACACATCATATGATCCGACTATATTAACAAAGCCCGTGACACATCAAGATCATGACATCTCAAGAACACGAGAGAGAGAGAGAGAGAGATTGAACACATAGCTACTGGTACATACCCTCAGCCCCGAGGGTGGACTACTCCCTCCTCATCATGGCCTCCGCCGGGATGATGAAGATGGCCACCGGAGATGGATTCCCCTCTCCGGCAGGGTACTGGAACGCCTCCAGATTGGTTTTTCGTCGATATAGAGAGTTGCGGCGGCGGAGCGGAGAGTCTAGGGTTATTTTTTGGGGGTTCCGAATATTTGGGAATTTATAGGCGTCGGAGGCGGTGGAGGGGGTGCCCGACGTGCCCAACACCCACCAGGGCGCGCCAGGGGGCCTCTGGCGCGCCCATGTGGGTGCTGGCCACCCTGGGCCCCCTCTTCTGGTGTTCTTTGGCCCATCTGGTCTCTTCTGGTCCGTAAAAAATCCACAAAAATCCCCGCAGCATTTCATCTCTGTTTGGTACTGATTTCCTACGAAGTAAAAACAAGCAAAAACAGAAACTGGCACTTTGGCACTATGTTAAAAGGTTAGTCCCAAAAAATGATATAAAGTTGTAATAAAATGATTGTAAAACATCCAAGAATGATAATATAACAGCATGGAACAAGTAAAAATTATAGATACGTTGGAGACGTATCAACTGCCACTGAACCTTGAGCCGCAACAACTTTTTAATACCCCCCAGCAGACTCCGGGGGCTGGGCAGCCGCTCGTAAGTCAACAAAACGAGCCGCCTCAGGCACCACCAACTCACTCGCCGCCACAACATTTCCAGACGCTACGGGGCCACTTTTCTAATCCTGTTGACAATGTGCTGGCGACGACCCGGCACCTGGAAGCGCTACCTATTCTTGGAAACACCCCTGTTGATGTTGAGGCCAGGAACGCCATAGAGATGTTGAAAACAACAGTGGTGCAGCAAGCGCAATATTCTTACAGCCGCGGTCGGATGCACTCCACTCCATATGCCAGTCGCAGCAAGAGTCGCCATCCGGAGTCTCCAGCTGTTTCTAGCAGTGGGCGCAGGCAAAAGCCTCAAGTTTCCCCGACCCAGCCTATTCCATTAGGAGCTCAGGCGATTGTTGATGCGGCTAGGGGTGTGCGACAGGCAGAGGCAGAAGCAGCAGCACGGGCGATTCAACAGCTTCATCCTCAACCGGAGGCTGGGACCAACAGTAGGACGATTGGGATACCTTGCCTATCCCCGGCTCTCCGCGCCGAGCGTATGCCCAAAGACTTCAAGGGGCCACGCAAAGTGCCAAACTACACAGCGGATCTTGAGCCGGCGTCTTGGATCGAAAGCTATGAGTTAGCAATGGATATGTTGGATGTGAGTGACGCCGTGTGCGCCAAATACTTGACTATGATGCTGGAAGGACCGACTCGAACATGGTTGAAGAACTTGCCGCCTAACTCCATCAACACTTGGTTAGAGCTTAAAGTGTGTTTCATCAATAATTTTCAGGGAACATGCAAGAAGCCAATGACGATTGATGTCTATAAAGGATTTAACACAATCAAACTTAAGGTTCATACCTGACTCCTTACCTTCGTCGAGTTCCCAGTCTTCAGAGTTGCGTTTAATTCTTTCCAATAAGTCCCATTTGAATTCAATATCGTTCTTCATAAAGGAACCAGTACAAGAAGTATCGAGCATGGATTGATCATTACGAGAAAGCCGAGCATAAAAATTCTAAATAATAATTTCTCTTGGGAGCTCATGATTGGGGCATGAATATAACATTGACTTAAGCCTCCCCCAAGCTTGAGCAATAATTTCTCCTTCACGAGGCCAAAAATTATACATATAATTCCGATCACGATGAACCATATGCATAGGATAAAACTTCTGATGAAATTCCAATTTCAACCGATTGTAGTTCCATGATCCAATATCATCACATAGCATATACCATGTCAATGCCTTCTCTTTCAAAGATAAAGGAAATACCTTCTTCTTGACATCATCCTCGGGCAAACCTGCAAGCTTAAATAATCCACAAACTTCATCCACATAGATTAGATGCAAATCAGGATGTAGTGTTCCATCTCCTGCATAAGGATTAGCTAGCAGTTTCTCTATCATACCCGAAGGAATTTCATAATAAATATTTTCAGTAGGTGCAGTAGGTTGAGGAGCATCTCTTTGTGCTTCCGGTCGGGGTGAAGAGACCCCGAACAAGCCCCTCAAAGGATTATTTTCCATAGTAACAAGTGACAGTAAAATTCAGCACACTATATAAAATTTTCCTTACCAAGTTCCACTCACCAAAGGCGCTTCACTTCCCGGCAACGGCGCCAGAAAAGAGTCTTGATGACCCATAAGTATAGGGGATCTATCGTAGTCCTTTCGATAAGTAAGAGTGTCGAACCCAACGAGGAGCAGAAGGAAATAACAAGCATTTTTCAGTAGGGTATTCTCTGCAAGCACTGAAATTATCGGTAACAGATAGTTTTGTGATAAGATAATTCGTACGGATAGCAAGTAATAAATGTAACAAAGGTGCAGCAAGGTGGCCCAATCCTTTTTGCAGCAAAGGACAAGCCTGGACAAACTCTTATATAAAGCAAAGCGCTCCCGAGGACACATGGGACTTTCTGTCAAGCTAGTTTTCATCATGCTCATATGATTCGCGTTCGTTACTTTGATAATTTGATATGTGGGTGGACCGGTGCTTGGGTGCTGTCCTTACTTGGACAAGCCTCCCACTTATGATTAACCTCTCACGCAAGCATCCGCAACTACGAAAGAAGAATTAAGATAAATCTAACCATAGCATGAAACATATGGATCCAAATCAGCCCCTTACGAAGCAACGCATAAACTAGGGTTTAAGCTTCTGTCACTCTAGCAACCCATCATCTACTTATTACTTCCCAATGCCTTCCCCTAGGCCCAAATAATGGTGAAGTGTCATGTAGTCGACGTTCACATAACACCACTAGAGGAGAGACAATATACATCTCATCAAAATATCGAACGAATACCAAATTCACATGATTACTTATAACAAGACTTATCCCATGTCCCCAGGAACAAACGTAACTACTCACAAAGCATATTCATGTTCATAATCAGAGGAGTATTAATTATCATTAAGGATCTGAACATATGATCTTCCACCAGGTAAACCAACTAGCATCAACTACAAGGAGTAATCAACACTACTAGCAACCCACAGGTACCAATCTGAGGTTTTGAGACAAAGATCGGATACAAGAGATGAACTAGGGTTTGGAGAGGAGATGGTGCTGGTGAAGATGTTGATGGAGATTGACCCCCTCTTGATGAGAGGATCGTTGGTGATGACGATGGCTTCGATTTCCCCCTCCGGGAGGGAAGTTTCCCCGGCAGAACAGCTCCGCCGGAGCCCTAGATTGGTTCTGCCCAAGTTCCGCCTCGAGACGGCGGCGCTTCGTCCCGAAAGCTCTCTTATGATTTTTTCCAGGTCAAAACCCTCCATATAGCAGAAGATGGGCACCGGAGGCCTGCCAGGGGGCCCACAAGCCACAGGGGTGCGCCCAGGGGGTAGGGCGCGCCCCCCTGGCTTGTGACCTCCTGGTGGGTCCCCTATGGTATTTCTTTCGCCCAATATTTTTTATATATTCCAAAATAATTCTCCGTAACTTTTCAGGACTTTTGGAGTTGTGCAGAATAGGTCTCTCATATTTGCTCCTTTTCCAGTCCAGAATTCCAGCTGCAGGCATTCTCCCTCTTCATGTAAACCTTGTAAAATAAGAGAGAAAAGGCATAAGTATTGTACCATAATGTGTAATAACAGCCCATAATTCAATAAATATCAATATAAAAGCATGATGCAAAATGGACGTATCAACTCCCCCAAGCTTAGACCTCGCTTGTCCTCAAGCGAAAGCCGAAATCGATAAATATGTCCACATGTTTAGAGATAGAGGTGTCGATAAAATAAAATACGGACATGAAGGCATCATGGTCATCTTTAGAACAGCAACATATATTGACATATAATTTCTTATGCTAAAGTAACAATTCATTCACAAGGTAAAGTATGAATCAAGAACTCTATTGAGAACCAACAAACTATGATCTTAGTCATTGAAGCAATTCCAATTTATCATAACGTCGGAAAGAGTCAATATAAGAGCTTGTAAAGCAAATCCACATACTCAATCATCTTTTAGTCTTTCATAATTGCTAACACTCACGCGGTACCTATGAGGTCAAAGCTTCAATCGGACACAGAGAAAGATAGGGGCTTATAGTTTCGCCTCCCCACTATTTACCTCAAGGGTAATGTCAACAGAAATAACTCATGATCACCCACATCCGAGTGGATATATGTGTCTAGATCATTCCCCAACACATGACGCTTGCCAAGAGAGAAAGGCGAAATAAAGGAAGTGGTGAAGATCACCACGACTCTTGCATAAAGGTAAGTACTAGAAAGTAAAAGTAACAGATAGGCCCTTCGCAGAGGGAAGCAGAGGTTGTCATGCGCTTTTATAGTTGGATACGCAATCCCTTAATGCAAAAGAACGTCACTTTATATTGCCCCTTGTGATAAAGAACTTTATTATGTAGCCTGTCGCTTTTATTTCTTCCATATCACAAGTTCGTATAAAGTTTATTTTCCTCACACTAATAGATCATACATATTTAGAGAGCAATTTTTATTGCTTGCACCGATGACAACTTACTTGAAGGATCTTACTCAATCCATAGGTAGGTATGGTGGAATCTCATGGCAAAACTGGGTTAAGGGTGTTTGGATGCACAAGTAGTATCTCTACTTGGTGCGGAAGTTTTGGCTGATATGGGGTGGAAGCAAGCGTCACATGTTAAAGGATCTATAACCATATAACTTCTATTCGGAAATAAGCAAACATAACCCATTATGTTGTCTTCCTTGTCCAACATCAACTTCTTAGCATATAATATTTTAATGAGTGCTCACAATCATAAAAGATGTCCAAGATAATATATTTATATGTGAACCTCTCTTTCTTTATTACTTCCTTTTAATTGCAACAATGACCAATCGCTATGTTTGTCAACTCACAACAAATTTCAATCGACATACTTCTTATATGTGAAGTCATCACCCCCCATAAGATCATCATATATACTATTTGCTTTTATTTTATACTTCTTTCTATTTCTTTTTCTCAAGATCATAGCAAGCAAGCAAAGCCCTCAACTCAAAACTACTTTTTATTATATAACTCTCGGACTCGCTTACATAAGGGGAACAAAAAGCAAAATTCAAAACTAGATCACACTAAAAACTTTATTCTACGAGATCAAGATATAACCAAAAGGATTGAACTAAGAAAAACGATAAAAGTAAAAGATGTGATGGTGATACGATACCGGGGCACCTCCCCCAAGCTTGGCACAAGCCCAGGGGAGTGCCCATACCCATGTGTTTAGTTGTCTTTCTTCGGAGGTGGTGATGTTGGAGTTGTTGATGAGGTTGGAAGCTTGTCCTCCGCCTTCCAAGGCATAGGCTCACCATCGTAAAAAGATGAACGAGTCTCCGGGATCCTCAAATCTGCAGCCAAACTCATTCTCTTAAATCTGTATTCATACTCACAGTTTTGGTTTTGCAGGTCATAGATCTGGGCTTGGAGATGCTCGATTTTCTCGTAAAGCTTGAAGATGTGCTCCCCGATGTCCTTGGCGTCCAACTTGTGCTTATGGGTAAACTCCGCGATCATCATGTGATTGGCATTGAGTCCGCGTTCCACCATCCCTTGGCACTTGAAGACTTGTTGCTCCATTGCTTCGAGCCTTGTCTCCACGCTTCCGGCCTTCTTTGGCCCCTCAACATCACGGATGTGCAGCACCCCCTCACGCATCTCAATGGTTTGAGGGTGTCGCAGCACCTCCGCAAGGTAGGGGTTGATGACCTTCTCGAAGAACTTGTCCTTCGAAGCACTTGGGGACGTCATGTCGATCTAAATCTGTCCGGAAAACAACTCGAAACAAAAACAGGAGATATTGTCGTGATACGAAGGTCCAAACCTTCAGGAGATTATATAATGAATTTTTACCGACCTGAAGGAGTACACCACAAGAAAACGGAGTCCGGAGGGTACACGGGGTGGCCACAAGCCACAGGGGCGCGCCCCCTGGCTTGTCGCCTCCTCGTGCACTCTTCGGACTACTTTAAATTTTCCTAATTTATTAAATATTCCAAAACAGATAAAAATTGCTATTGGAAAAGTTTTGGAGTCGGTTTGCTTACCGTAACACATACCTATTCCTTTTCGGAGTCTGAAACGTTTTGGTAGGTCTCCCTAATGTACTCCTCCGGAGTCATGGTATTGATAATATTGGTTTGAACATTTATGGGAGTACCTGAGATATAATGTTTGATTCTTTGCCCGTTTACCACCTTAGGATTTGTGCCTTCGGCGTTGTTGATCTTGATGGCACCGGAACGATATACTTCCTCGATAATGTAAGGCCCTTCCCATTTAGAGAGAAGTTTTCCTGCAAAAAATCTTAAACGAGAATTGTATAGCAAGACATGGTCACCTACATTGAATTCACGCTTTTGTATCCTTTTATCACGCCATCTCTTAACTTTTTCTTTAAACAACTTGGCATTCTCATATGGGTTCTCCATTCATCAAGTGAGCTAATGTCAAATAACCTCTTCTCACCAGCAAGTTGGAAATCATAGTTGAGCTCTTTAATTGCCCAATAAGCTTTATGTTCTAGTTCTAGAGGTAAGTGACATGCTTTACCATAAACCATTTTATACGGAGACATACCCATAGGGTTTTTGTAAGCGGTTCTATAAGCCCATAATGCATCATCAAGTTTCTTAGACCAATTCTTTCTGGATCTATTAACAGTCTTCTGCAAGATCAATTTAATTTCTCTATTGCTCAATTCTACTTGACCACTAGACTGAGGATGATAAGGAGATGCAATTCTATGATTAACATCATACTTAGCAAGCAATTTACGGAAAGCACCATGAATAAAGTGTGAACCACCATCAGTCATTAAATATCTAGGGACTCCAAATCTAGGGAAAATAACTTCTTTAAGCATTTTAATAGAAGTGTTATGATCAGCACTACTAGTTGGAATAGCTTCTACCCACTTAGTAACATAATCAACAGCAACTAGAATATGAGCATACCCGTTAGACTTTGGAAAAGGTCCCATATAATCAAAACCCCAAACATCAAATGGTTCAATAACAAGTGAGTAATTCATAGGCATTTCCCGACGTCTACTAATATTACCAATTCTTTGACATTCATCACAAGACAAGACAAACTTACGAGCATCCTTGAAGAGAGTAGGCCAATAAAAACCAGATTGTAGTACCTTATGTGCAGTTCTATCTCCAGCGTGGTGTCCTTCGTAGGCCTCGGAATGACACTTGTGAAGGATCTGTTCCTGTTCATGCTCAGGTACACAACGTCTAATAACACCATCTACTCCTTCTTTATAAAGGTGTGGATCATCCCAAAAGTAATGTCTTAAATCATAGAAGAACTTTTTCTTTTGTTGGTATGTGAAACTAGGTGGTATAAATTTAGCAACAATGTAATTAGCATAATCAGCATACCATGGAGCATTACGCGAAGCATTTATGACAACTAATTGTTCATCAGGAAAGCTATCATCAATAGGTAGTGGGTCATCAAGAACATTTTCTAACCTAGACAAGTTGTCTGCTACGGGGTTCTCAGCACCCTTTCTATCAATAATATGCAAATCAAATTCTTGTAGCAGAAGAACCCATCTAATAAGTCTAGGTTTAGCATCTTTCTTTTCCATAAGATATTTAATAGCAGCATGATCAGTGTGAACAGTTACTTTGGAATCAACAATATAAGGTCTGAACTTATCACAAGCAAACACAACTGCTAAAAATTCGTTTTCAGTGGTAGCATAGTTTCTTTGAGCACTGTCTAGAGTTTTACTAGCATAATGGATAACATTTAATTTCTTATCCACTCTTTGTCCTAGAACAGCACCAACGGCATAATCACTAGCATCACACATAATTTCAAAGGGTAGGTTCCAATCAGGTGGTTGAACAACAGGTGCAGAAATCAAGGCTTTCTTAAGAATTTCAAATGCTTCTACACAATCATCATCAAAAACGAATGGAACATCTTTTTGCAAAAGATTAGTGAGAGGCCTGGAAATCTTAGAGAAGTCTTTAATAAACCTCCTATAGAAACCAGCATGACCAAGGAAACTTCTTATACCTCTGATATCCGTAGGACACGGCATTTTTTCAATAGCATCAACTTTCACTTTATTAACTTCAATACCTCTTTCGGAGATTTTGTGCCCCAAGACAATACCTTCATTAACCATAAAGTGGCACTTTTCCCAATTCAAGACAAGATTAGTTTCTTCGCATCTCTGTAAAACTCGATCAAGGTTGCTCAAGCGATCATCAAAAGAAGTTCCGTAAACGGAAAAATCATCCATGAAAACCTCAACAATCTTTTCACAAAAGTCAGAGAATATAGCAGTCATACATCTTTGAAAGGTAGCAGGTGCATTGCATAAACCAAAAGGCATACGTCTATAAGCAAAGGTACCGAAAGGACAAGTAAAAGTTGTCTTTTCTTGATCCTCTTTTGACACAGGTATTTGAGAGAAACCAGAATAACCATCTAGAAAGCGAAAATGTGTGTGTTTGGATAGTCTTTCTAGCATTTGATCAATAAAAGGTAGAGGGTAATGATCTTTCCTAGTAGATTTATTTAATTTCCTAAAATCAATTACCATTCTATATCCTGTAACAATTCTTTGCGGGATCAATTCATTTTTATCATTAGGAACAACGGTAATACCTCCTTTCTTAGGAACACAATGAACGGGACTAACCCATCTACTATCAGCAATAGGATAAATTATACCTGCCTCCAGAAGCTTTAGTACTTCATTTCTTACCTGCCTCCATAGCCTGATGAAGACGAGCTCGGGTGGCGTACAACTCGAAGTTAAGAGCCCTGACAGTGCGATCCAGTACCTCAGTGTACTGGACCAGAACCCGTGGGTCGTAACGACGACTCACGTAGGGGGTGCAGACATCAGTGTAGGATCGGTCGTTGCGCTGCCGTGCGAAAGGGGTCAAGACCTCAGCGTCGGCTGCCGTATCAACCCCAGCAGGGACATACGGGATGTATCTGTATGCTGTCTCCTCCAAGCAAGGGTTCGCTGCACGGAGACGAACAATAGCAGCATAGGCAGCATCTTGTACTGCCATCTCAACAGTCACTCCAATGCCACGGAAGGTGTGCAGCTCAGTGATGGAGAGGTCCCATCGATCCCAGATAACCATCTCAGCCTCATACTGTTCCTGGTTGAACTCGCGGTAGTCCTCGTAAATAGTGTACTCGGGGTACCAGCGATATCCCTGCTTCTTCAAGAGGCCGACCAGAATGGCCGGGAACCCAGTCGTATCGTGCGCAAAGGTCAGACGAACGATCTGCCTAGCGGGACGCATCTGTAACAAGGAGATTCAAGATGTCAAATGACAGTGCGTGCATCATACTTCAAGAGAAAACAATTGTCGACGAAACAATCTCTGGTGGATGTGATCATGAGAACCTAATGTTAGATTTAGCAAAATCTTTAACCCGAAAGAGAAGAGAGATTAGAACCCAGAGTATAGACGAGGAATAAAAGATCCTAATACCACCCGATTGAGATGTGGGCCCGTAAGCCACACAACTATGTTAGTAAAGGTTTTCCAATGACTAGACTCAACTTCGGCCAAGGAGTTGGAAAGGGGGCTACCTACAGGCAGTCGGCTCTGATACCAACTTATGACGCCCCCAATCTCGACCGTACGCTAATCATACACACAATGCGTACGACCAAGATTAGGGACTCACTGATCGATATCACAACACAACACTAGAGACAAATTAAAGTCATACAACTTCATATTACAAGCGAGGGGCCTCGAGGGCTCGAATACAAAGCTCGACAAGCATGAGTCAGCGGAAGCAGATAATATCTGAGTACAGACATAAGTTAAACAAGTTTTGCCTTAAGAAGGCTAGCACAAACATAAGCAGTGGATCGAAAGAGGCGAGGCCTCCTGCCTGGGAACCTCCTAACTACTCCCGAGCATCGGCGTTCTCCACGTAGTAGTAGGCTCCAGCGGTGGTGTAGTAGTCATCTCCGGCGTACTCCATCTCCTGGGCTCCATCGTCTGAACGCGGTAACGTATCGAGGGGAAAAAAGAAGGCAAAGCAGCGGTGAGTACTCATCCAAAGTACTCGCAAGACTGACATCAGAACTATGCTAAGTATGCATCAGTATCAATGAAGGGGTTATATCTGGACTGACTGCAGAAAGCAAGAATAGGGAGAAGGCCTAGTCCTATCGAAGACTAGCATCTTCAGCATCTTGCAGCATTAGAAGAGAGTAGACCTGTAACTCATATATAGTCATATTATTGTAGCAATTTTATTAAGTAACCACGCCCAGAGATTCTTCCTCGACTCCCTTCGAGGAAGCAATCTCGGAGCCACAATTCATTTCAAATTTAAATCACAGTTATAGTTGTATAAGGTCAAGGCACAAATCCAAGTCGTCCTGTTACCGTGGACACGGCTATTCGAATAGATTATTCATCCCTGCAGGGGTGCACCGCATTTCCAACACGCCTGATCACCTCCGGCCGGACACACTTTCCTGGGTCATGCCCGGCCTCGGGATAGCAGCACGTCGTCGCCCCACCTAGGCTCAACGAAGAGGCCAGCCCGTCGGTCTAAATCCTAAGCGCGTAGGTTCGTGGGCCCACTTGCCCTTGCGCTCCTGCACGATGCGTGGGCGGCCGAAAACAGACCTAGTACACTCCAGTCCAAGAGCTGCACCGTCCAGTCCAATCCGGCGCGCGCCGCTCCATTGCTGACGTCCGAAGAGCTTCGGTTGATACAACGACGCTGAGTACCCATAACTTCTCCCACGCGATGGTTTGGTGCGTCAAAAGGCCAACGACCCAACTCAGATCAAATACCCAACCCATTAGCATTTTATTAATGCGGGGAAAGCGCGACCCATGAAGTGCGGTCCGTCGCCCCGTCTCGAGGATGTGTGGCAAAGGCCTCTCTCGCCAGTCCACGCCTCATCATCATCAAACCGTGGGTACCCCTTAGGGCCGACCCATCACCAATATGTTTCAGTAACCCGGTCATAGTAACTGTGTGTATAAAACATCAAGGCGGAACCTGAGGAATCACCCTCAAGGGGCCCCGCTCGATGAAACCGTCAAGGTGGACTTAGAGGAATCACCCTCGAGGGTCCCACACTTGAGGGGTTGCACGACAGAGTCATCGTCGGGAGTGGTGAAGGAGGAATCACCCTCGATAACCACGACCGACTAGCTACACTACAAAGCTAGCATCATGAGTACTTCGCGAGGTGTCACCCTCGGTACTCGATAGTAGCGCTGCAGAGTCGTACAACTAAGGGGGGTGCGGTGATGTGAGGGTCCTGGCTCGTCGGTCGGTTGACCGAGTCTTCGAGTCGTCGAGTCGTCGATGAAGAAGTAGGGGCAACTGGGACTAAGGGGTCACTGGGGATTCATTGATCAACCTATACTAAGCAGTTGATATGATTGCAGGTATGATTGCAGTTTATCAAAAACAGACTATGCATCAGAATAGGAGCTAACTAATACAGTAGCAAAAATCTAATGCAAGGATAAGAGGGAAAAGGAATAGGCGATATCGAAATGCTCAAGGGGGGTTTGCTTGCCTTGCTGCTCTGCGGCAAAAGGCTGATCGTCAGTCGCGTAGTCGTACCCGACAGCAGCGTCGGTCTCGGAGTCTACCGGTAAGAAGAGGGGGGGGGAAGAAACAATAAATATAAAGCAGACAAAAATGCATCACGATGCATGACATGGCAATGTGCAGGGCTAGGCATGCACTAACGCAGTGTTACACGTCGCAGACGGTTCGGAATAATATCTGATGATATTTCCCGGGTCTCGGGCTACTACCGGACAGATGAAAACGATGGAAAAGTTCCACGTTTGCTATGCTAGAGGCATGTGACAGACTAACAGACTGCGTATTCGGATTCGTGAAATTAGTCTGAGCAACTTTCATGTTCAAAACTTTTTAATCCGGACTACGATTTATTTTATATTAATTTTTAAAGATTTAATAATATTCTGGAATTAATTTAATTATTAAATTCGAATTATCCAAAACAGTAAATACTGTTTAATTTAATCAATTAACAGATTAATTAACTGTTTAATTAATTAATCTAATTAAACTTAATCACCTAATTACGTAATTAATTAATCCACTAATTAATTAATTATTAATATTAGTAAATATTGTTATTTATTTATTTTTATTTTTTTGTTTTTAGCATATACGTATATGCATAAATACATACGTACGTATGTATATACATACGTACGTATGTATATACATACGTACACAGCACATACACACACACACACACATACCACAGCACACACACACTTGCACAGACACACGCACGCACGCATGCACGCACCGGCCGGCGCGGCCGCCGGCGGTCGTCGGGGGGGGGGGGGGGGGGGGCAGCGGCGAGCTCACCGCGGGGCGGCGGGCGGTCGGAGGGGCGGCGAGCGCGGCGGTCGGCGGCGGGGTCGGGGCGGCGAGGTGGCGGAGCGGCGAGGTCGAGGCGGCGGGGCGGCCGGCTCCAGATCCGGCCGTCGGGGGGGGGGAGAGGGCGAGGTGGCCCGGGCAGCTCGGGCCGGTCGGCGAGGGGGGGGGGGACGGGCGCGGCCGGCTCGGGCGCTGCGCGCGTCGGCGGCGGGGCGGGGGGGGGGGGGGAATCGGGGGCGGCTGGGGGCGCTAGGGTTGCCCCTGGCCCCCTTATACGAGCCGGCTGGGCCGGCCCTTTTCGGCCCAATTAGGCCTTTTCCTTCCTTTTTTTTAATTATTATTTAAATAGCGTTTGTTTTAATTATTAGAGGTTCTAAAATACTTCGAAAAATCCCGGTTTCAATTTTATAAATCCTTAGGGAATATTTGCAACCCATCCAACATTTTTATTTCCAGTTTTGCCAAACTTTTAAATTCCACCTTTCAGACGAATTTAAATTGCAACGGAATTGAACGGGGTTTGAACCAACGCGAGTTTAACAACAGTAATCGTGGTGACGTGGCAACATTAGCGTGGGATTACTGCAGCTTAATTACAGAGATTACTGTAGCACAAAACCAGGGCGTCACAATTCTCCCCTACTAAAAAGAATTCTCGTCCCGAGAATCAAAAAGTAGAAGGAAAGAGCCCGGGGTGTTCTGCACGAAGAAGATCTTCGCATTCCCAAGTAGCTTCATCTTTAGAATGGTTTGCCCACTGCACTTTGAAGAACTTGGTAACCTTCTGACGAGTCTGACGTTCAGTTTCATCGAGAATGCGGACTGGTTGCTCTTTGTAAGAGAGATCTTGTTGCAGCTCAAGCATATCATGATCCACTGCTCAGATAGGATCCTTGAAGCAGCGACGAAGTTGCGACACATGGAACACATCGTGAACCTGAGAATGGTTTGACGGTAATTCCAGTTGATATGCCACTTTACCACGCCTTTCGAGAATTGTCAAAGGACCAATATATCGAGGAGCCAGCTTGCCCTTGATTCCAAAACGGTGTGTACCTCTCATTGGCGTGACTCGAAGATAAGCCTTCTCGCCAGGTTGATAGACCATATCTTTGTGATGACGGTCATACTGACTCTTCTGACGAGACTGAGCAGTCTTCAGATTTGCATGAATAATGCGGACTTGATCTTCGGCATGTTGGATAATGTCCGGACCGATAAGTGTATGTTCCCCAGTTTCTGACCAATTCAGAGGAGTCCGACACTTACGTCCATATAATACTTCAAAGGGAGCCATCTTCAGACTAGCTTGATAGCTATTGTTGTAGGAGAACTCAGCATACGGGAGAGATTCCTCTCATTTCTTGCCGAAAGAAATGACACAAGCTCGAAGCATGTCTTCGAAAATCTGATTGAGTCTTTCAACTTGACCCTGGGATTGAGGGTGAAAAGCGGTGCTGAAGGACAAATGAGTTCCCATAGCTTCCTGGAAACTTGCCCAGAATCTTGAAGTGAATAAACTGCCACGGTCTGAACTGATAACCAGTGGAATACCGTGAAGTGAAACAATTCTGGACATGTAGAGAGTTGACAGCTGACTAGCGGTGATCGTTTCTTTGACGGCCAGAAAATGTGCAACTTTGGAAAGTCGGTCAATGACGACAAGAATAGCATCATTACCTTTCTGCGACCTGGGAAAACCAGTAATGAAGTCCATTTCAACATGATCCCATTTCCATTCAGGAATAGAAATAGGTTGTAGAGTTCCAGCAGGCCTTTGATGTTCTGCTTTGATCCGACGGCAAATGTCACATTCTGAAACATAGCGTGCAATGTCCTGCTTCATGTTAGACCACCAGAATCTTCGACGAATGTCTTGGTACATCTTGGTACTACCAGGATGAATAGACAGCGGAGTGTTATGTGCTTCCTTCATGACCTCCTGAGTCAAATCATTGTTTTCCTCCTTACTCGGTACCACTAGGCAGCCCTTGAAGTACAAAGCGCCATCCTCAGCAATAGTGAAGGGTGAGGGCTTTCCTTCTGCGAGATCGAATTTAATCCTCTCAACTTCGCAGTCACATTTCTGGATCCACTTGATGACGTCCACAAGATCTGGTTTAGCAACCAGGGTATTAAGAGAACCCTGGGAAACAACGTGGAGGTTCATTTTGTAGGACCCTTCAGGAGGGGGAGTGAGATAACCCCGAGGAACAATATGGAGGTTCAGCTTGCGAAATTCTTCTTGAAGACGGGGATGAACCTTATGAACCTGAAGGTGATTGCAGTACGACTTGCGGCTCAAAGCATCAGCCATTACATTAGCCTTGCCAGGTGTATAAGAAATTCCCACGTTGTAATCTGCTATTCGTTCCATCCATCTCTGTTGACGGAGATTCAGATCTGGCTGAGTAAACAGGTACTTCAGACTTTGGTGATCAGTGTAGATCTCGCAACGATTACCAACAAGGTATTGTCGCCACTCTTTCAGTGCATGAATTACTGCTGCTAGTTCAAGGTCATGAACTGGGTAGTTCTCTTCATGAGGACGCAATTGACGAGATGCATAAGCAACCACTCTGTGTTCTTGCATTAGGACACAACCCATTCCTTGACGTGAAGCATCACAATAGATGACGAAGTCCTTACGAGTATCCGGAGGAGCAAGCACTGGAGCAGACGTCAGTTTGTCTTTAAGTGCCTGAAAGCTCTCCTGACATTTTTCTGTCCACTCATATTTAACACCTTTGTGAAGCAGATTGGTTAAGGGCTTTGCAATCTTGGAGAAGTTCTCGACGAATCGACGGCAATAGCTGGCGAGTCCGAGAAAACTTCTGACTTGCTTGACATTCTTCGGGGGAGTCCAGTCAAGAATAGCCTGAACTCGTTCAGGGTTGACCGCAATACCATCCTTGGAAATCACATGACCAAGGTAGGTTACTTCGTCCATCCAGAACTCACACTTTGAGTACTTTGCATAAAGTTGATGTTCTCGAAGCCTCTCCAGTATAAGACGAAGATGTTCAGCATGCTCTTCTTTATTCTTGGAGTAAACCAGGATATCATCCAGATAAACCACGACGAATTTATCGAGATAATCCATGAATATATAGTTCATCAGGCGAGAGAAGGTTGCTGGAGCATTGGTTAAGCCGAAACATGACGGTGTACTCGTATGAACCATAGCGAGTAACAAATGCAGTCTTCGGAATATCCTCTTCGCGAACCCGGATCTGATGGTAACCCAACCTCAAGTCGAGTTTTGAATACACTGCTGAACCGGCAAGTTGATCATACAGATCGTTGATCCGAGGAAGCGGATATTTGTTTTGAATCGTTGCTTGATTGATGGGACGGTAATCTTGGACCAACCGATTCGTACCATCTTTCTTCTTGACAAAGAGAGAAGGTGCTCCCCAAGCAGAGGAACTTGGACGAATGAAACCCAGACGAATCGAATTGTCAATTTCTTGCTTAAGTTCAAGGAGTTCATGTGGTGGCATATTATACGGACGCTTGGCTATAGGAGTGGTACCAGGTACCAAGTCGATGACAAACTCGACAACTCTAGCGGGGGGAATCCCTGGAAGTTCTTCTGGAAAAACATCTTGGAAATCCCGGACAACTGGAATGTTTTCAATCCCTTCGAGGGGTGACTCATTTAATGCATTCATAGCATATAGTCGGGCTTCAGCATTCCGAACAAGATGAGCATGATAGCTTACGATCTCATTCGAAGGATGTAGGAGGTGGACGGTTTTGGTGTCACAAACAATAGAAGCGGTATGCGCTTTCAACCAATCCATTTCGAGAATGAGATCGATATTGGAAGACTTCAGCATTATGGGGGAGGCATGGAATTCCAACCCTTCAATTTCAATGGTGACATTGGGACTATTAATGGAGGTCCGACATTGGCCCGCGGGGGTGTTTACCACTATTGGGACGCTCATCTCTTCACACTTAATGTCATGCATGCATGCGAAATCTTCAGACATAAAAGAATTCGATGCTCCTGTATCAAACAATACAGAAGCTGGTATTGAGTTGACGAGAAGAGTACCCATCACAGTAGTAGGCTGGTCTTGAACTTCATTCAGAACAATATTGTTGGCTTGAACACGTCCCTGAGCAGGCCTGGCATTGTTGTTGCGAGGCTGGTTGGTAGGCAGTGCAAGTTGATTCTGATTCTGCCTGCATTCTCTAGCATGGTGTCCTGGACGACCACACTTGAAGCACAACCCATCCTCAGGACGAGAAGGGGGAACAGGAGCTCGTGGTGGCGGAGCTGGGAGCCTCGGCTGCCTAGGTGGGGGTGGAGGTAGGCGAGGTGCAGCATAGGACGGCCTCGGAGCAGGAGGCGGTGCATGGTACATGTTGTGGGGGATCCAGATCTTGCGCTTCTGGGCAGATGAGCCCGAAGATGAGCCCATGTCACGATTGCGCTTGCAGCTGTCCTTGTAGTCCTACAGACCCGTTTCCACTATAATAGACTTGTTCACCAAGGTGGCAAAGTTACCGAAGTCTTGAGCAATGAGTGCCAGTTTGATATCCCGGTGGAGGCCTTCACGGAATTTCTCTTGCCTACGAGCATCAGTTGCGATGTCTTCTTCAGCATAGCGAGATAAGTCCAGAAATTCTCGCTGATAAGCATCCACAGTCTTGTTGCCCTGGACTAAGTTGCGGAATTCACGCTTCTTCTTATCCATCATTCCCCGAGGAATGTGACGAGCATGGAACGCAGCTTGAAACTTTGGCCAGGTGATGATTGTTCCAACAGGCTGAGAGGGCCTGTGGCTGTCCCACCATTGAGCAGCGGGGCCCTTCAGAAAGTACGAGGCAAAGGTGACATAGCTAGCCACTGGGGCGCCTGAAGACTCCAGCTCATAAGTGATGTCACGGAGCCAGTCATCTGCGTCAAGCGGCTGAGTTGAGCTGCGGTAGATCGCAGGGTTGAGACGCATAAAGTCTTGCAGAGTCATTGGGGCTGGCTGCTGATTCATATTCGGCCTCGGGATCTGGTCCATCAGCCCTTGCATAAACTGGCGATTCAGTTCAAACTGTTGCATCATACCAGCCATGTAGTCCGGTGGTGGTGGTGGTTCAGGCGCACCACGACCACGACCAGCTGGCCTAACCATTCTGTCAAATTTTTAACAGTGGTAGTTTAGCATTTGGTAATTGTAAAATCAATGAATCATTCATGAAGTGAATTGCACAAAGAAGGCAGTGCAATAGATACGACATAGTAGTTCAAATTTCAACATACAGATCCATACATAGGTCTATTACAAACCATAAGTTCGTTACAAAACAGACGATAGGTCCGGCATGAAAATAACCTAGACAACTAGGCGGCACGCAGGCACGCGGTGGAGGGATACAACAACGGGACATAGCGATAAGCTACATCAACGTCGGGGACAACAAAAGTAGCCACGGAACTGCACATGACCCTGAATGTGAAACCTGGTGGCAGGGTCCTGCATCCCGTGCACCCTCCGATGCAGAATCTGCATATTAAGCGGGAGCGCAGGTCCACATGCCAGAGTACGACCTCCAACCTCAGGCCATTCGAGACCTGGAGGAAACTCAGTCCGAGGCGGGTAAAGGATGTGCTCCGGAAGTATCCTCGCATGGACTGCTGGCAACAACTGCTCCATAGCCTGATGAAGACGAGCTCGGGTGGCGTACAGCTCGAAGTTAAGAGCCCTGACAGTGCGATCCAGTGCCTCAGTGTACTGGACCAGAACCTGTGGGTCGGAACGACGACTCACGTAGGGGGTGCAAACAGCAGTGTAGGACCGGTCGTTGCGCTGTCGTGCGAAAGGGGTCAAGACCTCAGCGTCGGCTGCCGTATCAACTCCAGCAGGGACATACGGGATGTATCTGTATGCTGTCTCCTCCAAGCAAGGGTTCGCTGCACGGAGACGAACAATAGCAGCATAGGCAGCATCCTGTACTGCCATCTCAACAGTCACTCCAATGCCACGGAAGGTGTGCAGCTCAGTGATGGAGAGGTCCCGTCGATCCCAGATAACCATCTCAGCCTCATACTGTTCCTGGTTGAACTCTCGGTAGTCCTCGTAAACAGTGTACTCGGGGTACCAGCGATATCCCAGCTTCTTCATGAGGCCGACCAGAATGGCCGGGAACCCAGTCGTATCGTGCGCAAAGGTCAGACGAACGATCTGCCTAGCGGGACGCATTTGTAACAAGGAGATTCAAGATGTCAAATGACAGTGCGTGCATCATACTTCAAGAGAAAACAATTGTCGACGAAACAATCTCTGGTGGATGTGATCACGAGAACCTAATGTTAGATTTAGCAAAATCTTTAACCCGAAAGCGAAGAGAGATTAGAACCCAGAGTATAGACAAGGAATAAAATATCCTAATACCACCCGATTGAGATGTGGGCCCGTAAGCCACACAACTATGTTAGTAAAAGTTTTCCAATGACTAGACTCAACTTCGGCCAAGGAGTTGGAAAGGGGGCTACCTACAGGCAGTCGGCTCTGATACCAACTTGTGACACCCCCCAATCTCGACCGTACGCTAATCATACACACAATGCGTACGACCAAGATTAGGGACTCACTGATCGATATCACAACACAACACTAGACACAAATTAAAATCATACAGCTTCATATTACAAGCCAGGGGCCTCGAGGGCTCGAATACAAAGCTCGACAAGCACGAGTCAGCGGAAGCAGATAATATCTGAGTACAGACATAAGTTAAACAAGTTTTGCCTTAAGAAGGCTAGCACAAACATAAGCAGTGGATCGAAAGAGGCGAGGCATCCTGCCTGGGAACCTCCTAACTACTCCTGAGCGTCGGCGTTCTCCACGTAGTAGTAGGCTCCAGCGGTGGTGTAGTAGTCGTCTCCGGCGTACTCCATCTCCTGGGCTCCATCGTCTGAACGCGGTAACGTATCGAGGGGAAAAAAGAAGGCAAAGCAGCGGTGAGTACTCATCCAAAGTACTCGCAATACTGACATCAGAACTATGCTAAGTATGCATCAGTATCAATGAAGGGGTTATATCTAGACTGACTGCAGAAAGCAAGAATAGGGAGAAGGCCTAGTCCTATCGAAGACTAGCATCTTCAGCATCTTGCAGCATTAGAAGAGAGTAGACCTGTAACTCATATATAGTCATATTATTGTTGCAATTTTATTAAGTAACCACGCCCAGAGATTCTTCCTCGACTCCTTCGAGGAAGCAATCTCGGAGCCACAATTCATTTCAAATTTAAATCACAGTTATAGTTGTATAAGGTCAAGGCACAACTCCAAGTCGTCCTGTTACCGTGGACACGGCTATTCGAATAGATTATTCATCCCTGCAGGGGTGCACCGCATTTCCAACACGCCTGATCACCTCCGGCCGGACACACTTTCCTGGGTCATGCCCGGCCTCGGGATAGCAGCATGTCGTCGCCCCACCTAGGCTCAACGAAGAGGCCATCCCGCCGGTCTAAATCCTAAGCGCGCAGGTTCGTGGGCCCACTTGCCCTTGCGCTCCTGCACGATGCGTGGGCGGCCGAAAACAGACCTAGTACACTCCAGTCCAAGAGCTGCACCGTCCAGTCCAATCCGGCGCGCGCCGCTCCATTGCTGACGTCCGAAGAGCTTCGGCTGATACAACGACGCTGAGTACCCATAACTTCTCCCACGCGATGGTTTGGTGCATCAAAAGGCCAACGACCCAACTCAGATCAAATACCCAACCCATTAGCATTTTATTAATGCGGGGAAAGCGCGACCCATGAAGTGCGGTCCGTCGCCCCGTCTCGAGGATGTGTGGCAAAGGCCTCTCTCGCCAGTCCACGCCTCATCATCATCAAACCGTGGGTACCCCTCAGGGCCGACCCATCACCAACATGTTTCAGTAACCCGGTCATAGTAACTGTGTGTATAAAACATCAAGGCGGAACCTGAGGAATCACCCTCAAGGGGCCCCGCTCGATGAAACCGTCAAGGTGGACTTAGAGGAATCACCCTCGAGGGTCCCACACTTGAGGGGTTGCACGACAGAGTCATCGTCGGGAGTGGTGAAGGAGGAATCACCCTCGATAACCACGACCGACTAGCTACACTACAGAGCTAGCATCATGAGTACTTCGCGGGGTGTCACCCTCGGTACTCGATAGTAGCGCTGCAGAGTCGTACAACTAAGGGGGGTGCGGTGATGTGAGGGGCCTGGCTCGTCGGTCGGTTGACCGAGTCTTCGAGTCGTCGAGTCGTCGATGAAGAAGCAGGGGCAACTGGGACTAAGGGGTCACTGGGGATTCATTGATCAACCTATACTAAGCAGTTGATATGATTGCATGTATGATTGCAGTTTATCAAAAACAGGCTATGCATCAGAATAGGAGCTAACTAATACAGTAGCAAAAATCTAATGCAAGGATAAGAGGGAAAAGGAATAGGCGATATCGAAATGCTCAAGGGGGGTTTGCTTGCCTTGCTGCTCTGTGGCAAAAGGCTGATCGTCAGTCGCGTAGTCGTACCCGGCAGTAGCGTCGGTCTCGGGGTCTACCGGTAAGAAGAGGGGGGGAAGAAACCATAAATATAAAGCAGACAAAAATGCATCACGATGCATGACATGGCAATGTGCAGGGCTAGGCATGCACTAACGCAGTGTTACACGTCGCAGACGGTTCGGAATAATTTCTGATGATATTTCCCGAGTCTCGGGCTACTACCGGACAGATGAAAGCAATGGAAAAGATCCACGCTTGCTATGCTAGAGGCATGTGACAGACTAACGGACTGCGTATTCGGATTTGTGGAATTATTCTGAGCAACTTTCATGTTCAAAACTTTTTAATCCGGACTACGGTTTATTTTATATTAATTTTTAAATATTTAATAATATTCTGGAATTAATTTAATTATTAGATTCGAATTATCAATTAACAGATTAATTAACTGTTTAATTAATTAATCTAATTAAACTTAATCACCTAATTACTTAATTAATTAATCCACTAATTAATTAATTATTAATATTAGTAAATATAGTTATTTATTTATTTTATTTTTCTGTTTTTAGCATACACGTATATGCATAAATACATACGTACGTATGTATATACATACCTACATAGCACATACACACACACACACACACACACACACACACACCACAGCACTCACACACTTGCACATACACACGCACGCACCGGCCGGCGCGGCGGCGCGGCCGTCGGCGGTCGTCGGGGGGGGGGGGGGGGGGGCAGCGGCGAGCTCACCGCGGGGCAGCGACCGGCGGTCGGAGGGGCGGCGAGCGCGGCGGTCGGCGGCGGGGTCGGGGCGGCGAGGTGGCGGAGCGGCGAGGTCGAGGCGGCGGGGCGGCCGGCTCCAGATCCGGCCTCCAGGGGGGGGGGGAGCGGGCGAGGCGGCTCGGGCCGGTCGGCGGGGGGACGGGCGCGGCCGGCTCGGGCGCTGCGCGCGTCGGCGGGGGGGGGGGGGGGGGGAATCGGGGGCGGGTGGGGGCGCTAGGGTTGCCCCTGGCCCCCTTATACGAGCCGGCTGGGCCGGCCCTTTTCGGCCCAGTTAGGCCTTTTCCTTCTTTTTTTAATTATTATTTAAACAACGTTTGTTTTAGTTATTAGAGGTTCTAAAATACTTCGAAAAATCCCGGTTTCAATTTTATAAATCCTTAGGGAATATTTGCAACCCATCCAACATTTTTATTTCCAGTTTTGCCAAACTTTTAATTCCACCTTTCAAACGAATTTAAATTGCAACGGAATTGAACGGGGTTTGAACCAACGCGAGTTTAGCAACAGTAATCGTGGTGACGTGGCAACATTAGCGTGGGATTACTGTAGCTTAATTACAGAGATTATTGTAGCACAAAACCAGGGCGTCACAGTCGAGTTCCCAATCTTCAGAGTTGCATTTAATTCTTTCCAATAAGTCCCATTTGAATTCAATATCTTTCTTCATAAAGGAACCAGCACAAGAAGTATCGAGCATGGATTGATCATTACGAGAAAGCCGAGCATAAAAATTCTGAATAATAATTTCTCTTGGGAGCTCATGATTGGGGCATGAATATAACATTGACTTAAGCCTCCCCCAAGCTTGAGCGATACTTTCTCCTTCACGAGGCCAAAAATTATACATATAATTCCGATCACGATGAACCATATGCATAGGATAAAACTTCTGATGAAATTCCAATTTCAACCGATTGTAGTTCCATGATCCAATATCATCACATAGCCTATACCATGTCAATGCCTTATCTTTCAAAGATAAAGGAAAGACCTTCTTCTTGACATCATCCTCGGGCAAACCTGCAAGCTTAAATAATCCACAAACTTCATCCACATAGATTAGATGCAAATCAGGATGTAGTGTTCCATCTCCTGCATAAGGATTAGCTAGCAGTTTCTCTATCATACCCGAAGGAATTTCATAATAAATATTTTCAGTAGGTGCAGTAGGTTGAGGAGCATCTCTTTGTGCTTCCGGTCGGGGTGAAGAGACCCCGAACAAGCCCCTCAAAGGATTATTTTCCATAGTAACAAGTGACAGTAAAATTCAGCACACTATATAAAATTTTCCTTACCAAGTTCCACTCACCAAAGGCGCTTCACTTCCCGGCAACGGCGCCAGAAAAGAGTCTTGATGACCCATAAGTATAGGGGATCTATCTTAGTCCTTTCGATAAGTAAGAGTGTCGAACCCAACGAGGAGCAGAAGGAAATAACAAGCAATTTTCAGTAGGGTATTCTCTGCAAGCACTGAAATTATCGGTAACAGATAGTTTTGTGATAAGATAATTCGTATGGATAGCAAGTAATAAATGTAAGAAAGGTGCAGCAAGGTGGCCCAATCCTTTTTGCAGCAAAGGACAAGCCTGGACAAACTCTTATATAAAGCAAAGCGCTCCCGAGGACACATGGGACTTTCTGTCAAGCTAGTTTTCATCATGCTCATATGATTTGCGTTCGTTACTTTGATAATTTGATATGTGGGTGGACCGGTGCTTGGGTGCTGTCCTTACTTGGACAAGCCTCTCACTTATGATTAACCTCTCACGCAAGCATCCGCAACTACGAAAGAAGAATTAAGATAAATCTAACCATAGCATGAAACATATGGATCCAAATCAGCCCCTTACGAAGCAACGCATAAACTAGGGTTTAAGCTTCTGTCACTCTAGCAACCCATCATCTACTTATTACTTCCCAATGCCTTCCCCTAGGCCCAAATAATGGTGAAGTGTCATGTAGTCGATGTTCACATAACACCACTAGAGGAGAGACAACATACATCTCATCAAAATATCGAACGAATACCAAATTCACATGATTACTTATAACAAGACTTATCCCATGTCCCCAGGAACAAACGTAACTACTCACAAAGCATATTCATGTTCATAATCAGAGGAGTATTAATTATCATTAAGGATCTGAACATATGATCTTCCACCAGGTAAACCAACTAGCATCAACTACAAGGAGTAATCAACACTACTAGCAACCCACAGGTACCAATCTGAGGTTTTGAGACAAAGATCGGATACAAGAGATGAACTAGGGTTTGGAGAGGAGATGGTGCTGGTGAAGATGTTGATGGAGATTGACCCTCTCTTGATGAGAGGATCATTGGTGATGACGATGGCTTCGATTTCCCCCTCCGGGAGGGAAGTTTCCCCGGCAGAACAGCTCCGCCGGAGCCCTAGATTGGTTCTGCCCAAGTTCCGCCTCGAGACGGCGGCGCTTCGTCCCGAAAGCTCTCTTATGATTTTTTCCAGGTCAAAACCCTCCATATAGCAGAAGATGGGCACCGGAGGCCTGCCAGGGGGCCCACAAGCCACAGGGGTGCGCCCAGGGGGTAGGGCGCGCCCCCCTGGCTTGTGACCTCCTGGTGGGTCCCCTCTGGTATTTCTTTCGCCCAATATTTTTTATATATTCCAAAATAATTCTCCGTAACTTTTTAGGACTTTTGGAGTTGTGCAGAATAGGTCTCTCATATTTGCTCCTTTTCCAGTCCAGAATTCCAGCTGCAGGCATTCTCCCTCTTCATGTAAACCTTGTAAAATAAGAGAGAAAAGGCATAAGTATTGTACCATAATGTGTAATAATAGCCCATAATGCAATAAATATCAATATGAAAGCATGATGCAAAATGGACGTATCAAGATCGTACCGGCTGTTCGAGGGAGATCGGACGAGGAGGAGACGGACCTCGCGGACGCGCTGCCCCAACTCTACTTCCGCTGCACGGCACTGCGCGTCTAGTGGTAACGATCTGTGATCCATCTCCGTAGCATGTTCTTTTCTTGGATGTTCTGCGTGTAGGAAAATTTTAATTGGCATGCAATGCACCTACGGTAGAACCCAACAGCGGCATCAGAGCCTCTGCTATTGGTTTTGGTTTCAGATCAGATGCATATATGATATGTGGAGGCGACAGATGAGACCTGTCGTCGTTTGTGAGATCGGCTATGTGCACGGTTGATGAGATCAGCTGCACATCGGGATCGTTGAGGCTATGTTTTCTGTCAATCGGAATCGACGAGGTCATGACACAACCTACCCCTACCGGTCGGTATCCGCCATCGGGGTTAACAGTGAAACGTAAATCCGAATCAGGTTCGCGATGATCAATGAGATCGGTCAGATCGGAAAATTCGGCGTGATCGGAATACAGATTCGATCTGTGATCGGTACCGCCGTGTGCGTAGCGCCTTGTTTTTCGTACACGATACACAAACCGGTAGAATGTGATTCTATGCATAACTTTGTTTTGCAGGTTTGATGTGAAAAGTATGGCTCATATGTATGTGATGCATGTGTGTAATTTAACATGACCTGCGTGTCATGATTGTCGGCCGGCAGGAGCCAAAGTGCTGTCATTATATTGTATAACGACCTGCGTGTCAACTTGTAATTCTCTATAAATTCATTATTAGTTGTAGTAGTTGGAGAACAGAGATCAAGTTCAAGGCTTTGGCGTCCCGGTGTGACAAACAAGATGGAATTCTACCTTGGTCATCGGAGTTGGAGCCAGCCTGGAAGGATGTCCATGAAGGAGCCATACTATTTCACATATTTATGTTTATATGTGATTGATATTGCTTCTTGTTTCTATGCATGTTAAAATGGTAGAAAGATCTCTCGTTAATATCAACCACATTGCCATTACGGATGTTGCACCTTCGCACGTCAAGTACGTCTAGTGGTGGGCTCATAAAATTGAGGTGCCACTAGGTGTCCTTGAACTAGAGGGTTCGTGTCTGACACGGACATGCACTGCATCAGGTTAACTTGACAAGGCTATCAAAACGGTTTTGGGCCTTGTGGCAAAGAAGGTCGGGAGCGAGGGTATAAGATACCTACCCGACCGATAGGAGTCGTATAGAGATACGATTAGCAAGGAGTTGCTTACCGAATAGGCAAGATGACTAGCAGTGATACTAAAGCTCACTAGTCGCTTGCGCTAGTTGGATCCTGAATCACCGAGAGTTTGCGGAGGATGCTGACTTCAGTGGGAGTAGTTCTGTTTAAGGCTTGAATTACTATACATAAACACATTGCTTAGTGATTGCATATTTTCTATTGTAGATCAATGGCACCACCTGCTCAACCCAACTTTGCATTGAAATCAATTCTGGAAAAGGATAAACTGAATGGAACAAGCTTTACCACCTGGTATAGAAATTTGAGAATTGTTCTCAAGCACGATAAAAAGGAACATGTTCTAGAGGATCCACTTTCAGAGGAACCTGCCGAGAATGCTAGTGCCACAACCAAGAATGCCCATCAGAAACTCGTTGATGAATCAAACGAGATCAACTGCTTCATGCTGGCTTGTATGGAGCCCGATTTGCAACAACATTTCGAAAACGTTGAGGCTTTCGATATGATCGAGAGTCTCAAGAGCATGTTTCAGGTGCATGCTAGGACCGAAAGGTTCAACGTCTGGCAATCCTTGACGGATTGTAAGCTGAAAGAGGGTGATCAACTGAGCCCGCATGTGATCAAGATGCTCGGGTACGTGCAAGCTTTGGAGCGGTTAGGCTTCCCACTTGGGGACGAGCTGTCCACGGATGCAATTCTGGGTTCTCTTCCACCTAGCTATGGGACGTTCGTCTCAAACTATCATATGCACGGCATGGATAAGAAGCTCACTGAATTGCATGGGATGCTCAAGGTGGCAGAACAAGATATTAAGAAAGGCACACATCAAGTGTTGATGGTGCGGAAATCGGCTAAGTTCAAGAAGAGTTGGTCCAAGAAAAAGGGCAAGGCAAAGGGCACGGAGAAGGTTGTCTCCGCCGCTGCGCCGAAGCCGGGACCAGACTCAAAGACCGTTTGCTTTCATTGCAAGGAAACTGGTCACTGGCAGAGGAACTGTAGCAAGTGGCTTGCTGAACATGGCAAGAAGGCCGGAAATGCTTCTTCAGGAAAGGTACACTTGTTACATATGTTATAGACATTTACCTTACTGACATACCTAGTAGCTCTTGGGTATTTGATACCGGATCGGTTGTTCATATTCGCAACTCGATGCAGGGACTGATAAGAACTAGGAGGGTGGCACAAGGGGAGATTGGCATCAGGGTCGGCAACAAAGCAAGAGTTGCTGCGTTGGAGGTCGGCACGATGTAGCTCAAGCTTCCTTCTAGATTTATTTTGGAATTGAATAATTGTTATTACATTCCCGCACTTAGTCGGAACATTATTTCTGCCTCATGCTTGATGAGTCAGGGTTATGAATTCAATTTAAAGGACAATGGTTGTTCATTTTATTTGAATGGAATGTTCCACGGCTATGCACCCATTGTAGATGGGCTATTTATTTTGAATCTAGAAACGGAACCAGTCTATAACATGAATGTCAAGAGGCATAAGCCTAATGAGATAAATCCAACTTACTTCTGGCATTGCCGCCTTGGACACATTAGTCTGAAACGCATGAAGAAGCTCCATGATGATGGACTCCTAACTTCGTCCGACTTTGGGTCATTCGAGACATGCGAATTATGCTTGCTAGGCAAGATGACTAAGTCTCCTTTTGCAAAGAGTTGCGAAAGGGCGTCCGAGCTATTGGAGCTTATACACAGTGATGTGTGTGGTCCAATGAGCACAATGGCCAGAGGTGGCTATCAGTAATTCGTGACTTTTACCGACGACTTGAGTAGATATGGATTTATCTATTTGATGAGGCACAAGTCAGAAACTTTTGAAAAGTTCAAAGAGTTTCAAAATGAGGTTGAAAATCAGCTCGGCAAGACAATAAAGCTTCTACGATCAGATCGTGGAGGTGAGTACATGAGCCAGGAGTTTGATGATCATCTAAAAAGCCGAGGTATAGTACCTCAGCTCACACCTCCGGGAACGCCACAGAGAATCGGCGTGTCAGAACGGAGAAATCGAACCTTGTTGGACATGGTCCAATCGATGATGATCAAATCGGAATTACCCTTGTCATTCTGGGGATACACTCTAGAAACTGCAGCTTTCACACTTAACAGGGTACCATCAAAATTCGTAGATAAGACACCACATGAGATGTGGACTAGGAAGAGTCCTAGTTTGTCTTTTCTAAAGGTTTGGGGTTGTGAAGCATTTATCAAACGACTCGTGTCGGACAAGCTTACACCCAAGTCGGATAAATGCATATTCGTGGGATATCCGAGGGAAACCTTAGGATACAACTTCTACAACCGAGAAGAGAACAGAGTGTTTGTTGCTCGGAACGAGGTTTTCCTAGAGAAAGAGTTTCTCAGTCAGGAAGCCAGTGGGAGAACAGTGCGACTCGAAGAAATTCGAGAGCCACTCGGGGACGACTCGGCTGGTGATGAGATCATACCGGAGTTGGTCAGGGAACCCATAGTGGAATCGGCACAGGAACCACGAAGGTCGGAAAGATTGCGTAGAGTGCACGATGTGTTGTTGCTAGAAAGCGACGAGCCGGCCACGTATGCAGAAGCGATGGTGAGCCCAGATTCCGAGGCATGGCTGGAGGCAATGAGATCCGAGTTAAAGTCCATGTATGATAATCAAGTCTGGGACTTGGTTGATCCGCCACCTGGCGTAATTGCCATTGGTTGCAAATGGGTCTTTAAGAAGAAAACCGATGTGGATGGAAATGTTGAGATCCACAAAGCTCGGCTTGTCGCTAAAGGTTATGGACAAGTTCAAGGAATTGACTATGACGAGACCTACTCGCCGGTAGCGATGCTAAAGTCGGTGAGGATCATACTAGCTATAGCTGCATATTTCGATTATGAGATATGGCAGATGGATGTCAAAACGTCTTTCCTTCATGGAAATTTAAAGGAGGATGTATACATGATACAACCTGAAGGTTTTGTCGATCCAAATAATGCTAGTAAAATATGCAAGCTCAAGAGATCCATTTATGGATTAAAGCAAGCAGCTCGGAGTTGGAACATTCATTTTGATGAAGTCATCGTTGACCTTGGTTTCATCAAGAACGAAGAGGACTATTGTTTATACAAGAAGTCTAGTGGGAGCTCGGTAGTATTTTTTATCCTGTATGTGGATGACATACTGCTGGTCAGAAATGATGTTTCGATGCTGAACTCAGTCAAGGAATCATTGAATGGCATGTTTTTGATGATAGACCTTGGAGAAGCAGTGTACATTTTAGGCATCAAGATCTATAGAGATAGATCGAGAAGGCTGCTCGGCTTAAGCCAGAGCACGTACATAGACAAAGTGTTGAAGCGGTTCAACATGAGTGAGGCCAAGAAAGGGTTCTTGCCCATCTCACATGGTATAAGGCTAAGCAAGACTCAGAGTCCTACGACTTCTGATGAACGAAACCGGATGAGTAGGATTCCGTGTGCTTCGGCAATAGGATCCATCATGTATGCCATGCTATGTACTCGACCTGATGTTGCCTATGCAATAAGCTTAACAAGTAGATACCAGGCCGACCCAGGTGAGAGTCACTGGGCAGCGGTGAAAACTATCCTGAAATACCTGAAAAGGACTAAAGAGATGTTCCTAGTTTATGGAGGTGAGGAGGAGCTCTGCGTAAAGGGTTACGCTGATGCTAGTTTCCAAACCGACAGGGATGATTGTCGATTGCAAACTGGATTCGTGTATGTCATGAATGGAGGAGCAGTGAGCTGGACGAGTTCCAAGCAAGATACGGTGGCCGACTCCACAACAGAGGCCGAATACATTGCGGCTTGTGAAGCCGCAAAGGAAGGTGTTTGGATTTGGAAGTTCCTGGAAGATCTTGGTGTGTTCTCGGCTGGGCAAAACCGTTGGACTTGTATTGCGATAATTCAGGTGCCATCGCAAAGGCCAAGGAGCCGAGACAACACCACAAGACCAGGCACATAGACCGAAAATATCACCTGATACGAAAGCTCATAAAGAATGGTGATACTAATTTATGCAAGATTCCTACGGATGAAAATGTTGCAGATACGTTGACTAAGCCGCTTCCACAACCCAAGCATGAGGGGCACGTTAGAGCTATGGGTATTCGATGTCTATTTGATTGACTCTAGTGCAAGTGGGAGACTGTTGGAAATATGCCCTAGAGGCAATCATGTATGATGATATTTCCTATGTGTTTATGAATAAAGAACATAAAGATAGTCCTTGAACATTATCAATGATGTGTATTAACAAGTACGTGACTTGTTTGTGAGACTATGCATTGTATGATGACTGTCCTAAATGGTCCATAGTCGAAAGGGTTGTGTGGACGCGCAGCCAGTTAGACTAGCATATGACACGGTGGATGGTCTGGTCTCACTGACCATGTAGCATTGGATGCTAGCCGTATAATATGGACCCAAAAAGATCTGGTCGGAATCGACGTAGTCGGATCCGAGTCGAGATAAGGTCTGAGTTGGACAGACCCAACTATGAGACGTAGCGATAGGTCATCTGTGAGTTTCTAGTACAACATACGTTCTATGTCCTAATACCTGAGCTGACGCATGTACTCGGGATGGTGATAGACCTGCTTTGGGCCGACCAAACGCTACTCCGTAACTGGGTAGTTATAAAGGTAGGTTTCGGGCTTGTCCGGACCCATGCTGCGACACATGGTTGAGCAAGATGGGATTTGCCCCCCCCCCCGATCAGGAGAGATATACTCTACCCCCCTCAGGTGATCCGACCTGGATAAACATGGCCATGCGATGAGGATTATGAGATAATCCGAAGTGTTGGTCGGATTCACCGGAACAAGAAAGAGGTCGTGCTGAAACAAGGATGACCATGTCGCCTTGAGCACGACAACATATATCGTGTGGCAAAGGGAATAGAAGTGTGATGTACAGGTTCGCCTAACCAGCTTCATCGGACACTTGGAGTCGGCACGCTTTGCTAGAGGCCGCTACCGACTAGTCGAGTCGGATGTGATTTGACTCGCGACCAAGTGAATGAGAACCTAAGGGGTCGCACGCTTAAGGGAAGGAACACATGGGCTTTAGGATCCGTGCGAGACCCAAGATTTGAGCCCGCACCGGATGCCTATATATAGTGGAGGTGCGGCACACCCATCTAGTTGATCGCTTCGGCGCCGTCATTAGGTTTTGCATGTATTGCAAGTAGCCACCTCCACTTGCCGCCGAGCTGTGTGATCGGACCTAGCAGTCCGCCGCACGGTGTTCCTCCTGCAAACGCGGATACCGTTAGAGGCGGTGCACTTGTGCCGCTCCGACGAACCTGTACATGGGATCCAGTGACCGGCATTTTTAGGGGGATCGGACCGGCTATTCGAGGGAGATTGGACGAGGAGGAGACGGACCTCGTGGACGCGCTGCCCCAACTCTACTTCCGTTGCACGGCACTGCGCGTCTAGTGGTAACGATCTGTGATCCATCTACGTAGCATGTTCTTGGTTGTTCTGCGTGTAGGAAAATTTTAATTTGCATGCGATGCACCTATGGTAGAACCCAACACTTATAATGGGAATAAGCGTCGTAATTACGAGGAGGCGCTCAAGGGACCATGTCCCAAACATAGTAGCCAGGACAAGCCAGCTACCCACTCATGGGAAAACTGTTATATCATGCAGGAATTCCGCAACCAAGCCTTCCAAAATCATCAAGGGGCAATGGTGGTGGACACCCAGGTCAACATGGTCCTGGCGGGCCACAGGGCGGCTCAGGAGCTGGTTTTCAACATCAGGTAAATAATGGCATCGGACATCATCCTGGCCCAGGAAATCAACATAACAACCAAGGTGGTTTCCAGAGCAATCCCAAGCAGCTGAATAGCGGTCAGTACCAGTTGCACCTAAAATAACTCATATTCTACGGAGAAATCTACAAGAAGGATCATAAAAACTCCAAGGAGAAAATAACCCGGCCTTGGAGCACTGCTTACCTATGATCATATTATATTTAGAGCCACCGGCTCCTTTGCTTTTTGTAACCCCACCCCGGTGAAAATTCTATACATACTTCTTTGTGTTTCATATATAATAAAGCTGACACACCTGAAATTCAGAGTTTTTGTCATTTCAGCCCACAAACTGAGCATGAGTCTTTATTTTCTAAGACATTGGGCACTTGGGGGCTTCCAACTCATTGAGTTTAGCTTTCTCACCCTTGTAACCCGGCAAAAACGCCACAAGACATTGGGCACTTGGGGGCTTCCAACTCATTGAGTTTAGCTTTCTCACACTTGTGACCCGGCAAAAACGCCACGAGATATTGGGCATTTGGGGGCTTCCAACTCATCGAGTTCAGCTTTCTCACCCTCTTGACCCGGCAAAAAGAAAACGCCACATATGGTTAAACCTGCCTGTATGCTTGATGCGACTCCGATCAGGTGACCCCGTGTACTCTTGAAAAGTCAATCCTCTTTTGGACCCTGAACTTCTTAAGGTTAAAACATCGGTTTGAGTCACGAGAGAGCCGACATGCAGAGAGCTAGGATAAACCATGGGTTATCATACCCGCTTCATTGAAGCAAGACTCGAGCCTCGAAAGCCGGTCTCCATGTCGAGCCTCGAAAGCCGGCATTTTATACTCTGTATATATTATCACACATTGTTTCGTATTGCATCATAATTTTCACAATCAGTGAATACATCTTTTTATAGTCAAACATGATCAGATCCTGATTAAGGTTTATCATAACCAGTTTTTCGAAGACCGGGTTTTTACCACACCGGCTCAGAAGAGATACTTTCTCTAGAAAAGTCGGTCTATATTACTGAGCTTCGAAAGCCAGTCTCTTTCCACCAAAGCCTCATTTGAGCCGGTTTATTCATAGTACTTTATACATCTGTGCACTACCTCATAAGTTTCAGGTACCACATTATCCTTGTTTTTCCGGCTCATATATAAGTGTCCGGTTTACCAACCGTTGTCATACTGTGACCGGTTCAGTCATTATATTTTTCAATATTATTTTGGAAAAGATTAAATAAGATTTGAGCTCTGAAAGCCAAAAATTCTTTGCCGGCTCATTCCTTTGACTTGTCCTCTCTGTTTTAACTAAAAGTCCCATCGAGCATGGCAGAGATGATCAAAGACAAGCACATGAATGGTACTATTGGCAATTATCGAAACAAGGTCAAATGGATCCAGTTTTCTTAAAGGTACCTTCACGGAAGCAAACATGCATGAAGGCATGATAGAATTTACCAAGAAGTTTTTTGAGCTACTCCTATTACAGACTCATTTAGCGAGCCAGAAAATATTCAGGTTCTGCCCAACACTTGGGGGCTAGAACCACCGGACGGCTTAAATTGTTTTGCATATCACTTCGGTGATTGGGTTTCCACGATGGATGGGTTAACATCAAGTTGACTACTCGTCTGAGCCGCCGCCGGGTCATCCTCCAATGAATCTTTTGGATCTTGAATTTGAAGGTTTTCCATATCCAGTTGCAATGGGTTAAGGCATGAAAAACATCTTCTTCATTTAGAATGGAGGACGGGTCAACGTCGGGGGCAAAGAAGCACTTCCGACGACGAGGAGTCAGGTTCACCGACACAAAGGATGGTGGCCGAACTCGTGCGTTGTTAGCGTCATAAGCCGCCTGATAACTTTTCAGCTCCATCTCAGCGACAAGTTGTGTGTCCAACACTCGTGATGTCTTGACACAATTACGATAGTCAGCATCACCGAAAGATGAGCTGTCATCTTTGAGCTCAGGAAACCCTTTGACCATTTCTGCCAGGTCAAGCTCCTCTGAATAGGCAAATGCCCGGCTCAGAGAGGATGTTGCGCCGGCTCGGGCGGCTGATCTCTTCAGTTCTTCAACTTGTTTCGGGATTGTGGAGAGATACTTTAGCGCATCCATGATAAGCTTCACTGGCTCTTTGTTCCCCATGACCGCCTTGATAGCAAAATAGCTTCCGGCATACAGTTGCTCAGTCAGTGTGTAAACAACTTTCAGCATAAGCACGCTGTTATCTTGGAGGCTGGCTACCCTTGGGCCTACATATATAATTCAAGGATATAAGTCGCCGGGCGACTTATCTATGAACGGAGATATTTTTGCAAGATGACAATAATTCTTACAAGATACTTACCAAAGATAGCATGGGCCATTTGGGCAATATGCCTTTTTAACCAGGATAGCTCTTCTGCGATGGTTTTCAATCGGCCCTCGGCCTATTCTGCATGCTCCAATAAGGCAACTTTTTCAGCCTCAAAGGATTTATTTTGTTTTTCAAAATGTGCCTTGGCTTTCTCCAAATCCTCCAAGGCAAGACGAAGCTTCTCCTCAACGGCTGATTGGGCATTTTTTCCCACTTCAAGATTTTTCTCTAGCACGGTCACTTTTGACTCGACGGCTTTCAGAGATTCCTGCACGACAGGAGTCATCACTTCCCACAGTCATAAACCGGTAGCAACAAGCAATATAAAATGACAGACAAATTATCACAAGTCTCCAGCAGATTGCAAGCAATATAGTTGACACTTGGGGGCTAATGCATGTCGTTTCTTTCAAAAGCAAAGATATGAAAAAGACCCGACTCGTCTCAAGAAGATGAGCCGACCCTTGGGGGCTACAGGTCAAATTCTTCTTATTAAAAAGACCCGACTCGTCTCAAGAAGATCAGTCGGCCCTTGGGGGCTACAGGTTGAATTCTTATTATTAAAAAGACCCGACTCATCTCAAGAAGATGAGCCGGCCCTTGGGGTCTGCAGGTCGAATTCTTATTATTAAAAAGACCAGACTCATCTCAAGAAGATGAGCCGGCCCTTGGGGGCTACAGGTCGAATTCTTATTATTAAAAAGACCCGACTCATCTCAAGAAGATGAGCCGGCCCTTGGGGGCTACAGGTCGAATTCTTATTATTAACAAGACCGACTCATCTCAAGAAGATGAGCCGGCCCTTGGGGGCTACAAAGGGATACATGGAGTATGCAGCATAACGGAACATACCTCGTATCTTCTTTTCATCATGCTGACTAAGCCGACTTCCATCTCCTGGCTTGTAGCAAGGCGGTCCAAGTAACCAGCATGCAATTCCTCAACACTCATGCTTTCATAACTTGGAAGCTCCAGCTTGGTTTTCACCTTTCCAGGAAGCACTGTTTCATTTTTAGCAACAAGTTTTGTGAGTACTGTGGAGACTCCAGGAGCGGTGTAACCCAACCCGGTAACAATGACCTCCTCATTCTCAACGCAAGGAACATCTCTTGATTCTGGAGGACTGGGCGGGTCAAGATTGGCCGCCGGGTCAGCATCAACATCCATAACTTCAAAGTTTGATGGCTCAGGTTGAAGGGGTAAATCAGTTTGGATTTCTTGATGATCTTCAAGCCGATTAGTGTGGACTTCAGGATCCTTCAGACTTGGATTTCCTGGCTCAGAGGCTTTGACATAAGTGGCCGGCTCGCCAACTTTCCTCTTCTTGGCCTTAGCCCTATAAAAACAAGAGAATAGAATGAAGAGCATGCAAGTTTGAAGAATTACATAGGAAAGCATATAACAAAAGAAGTTTACCCAGGATTGATGACAAAGGGTGGCAGTTTTGAGGCAATAGAGTCGCCTGAAGAAGGTGGTGACTCCTAGTAAACAAAATCGGAATAATTAAACGATCGATAATTTAAATCAGCTTTGGAAAGGAGAAGAGTTGGATTAAAAGGTACCTGAGTTGGGCGCTTACGGGCAGCCGGCTTATTAGGTAAGCCGTCTGCAAGATCACCATTACCGCTCCGAGTCTTGCACTTCGACTTATGCTGAGTTTTCTTCAAAACAAAATTGGGATCCAAATAAGCATCTAGATGAGAGAAGCTTACTTTCCGAATGACCCACCTTGTTATTGTTGGAAGCAAGGATTCTGAGCCAGAGGAAATGGAAATTACCTCAATATCTTCAGCCCCGTTTGTGTCGACATCACCCTAAGAAAAGGAGATATCAGCTGGATTCAATAAAATACGATCAAAGAAAATTGATTTCTACCTCCAACTGAACATCGGCCGTTTCTGACTCGCCCATGAGTGACGGCTCTCCAACGACTGCCTTATCTTTCTTCGAACTTGGAAGGACTTTGGGTTTCTTGGCAGTGGTTTTTGTTCGTTTCCTGCCCCAAAATGAAGACTTGGCCTACAAAGTTGAGGATAAAAATAACAGGTAAGGATTCAGAATTTTAAAGACGAAATCATTTATAAAGGTCAGGCATAGAGTCACCAAAGATCCTTACTGGAGGAGCCGGGTTAAGAGGATAAAAGGGCTTCAGTCCATCTTTGCTGCAAGCGGCTAGACTTTCACCCAATAGCTTCTTCACAATCCGATTCAGTTCATCAGCGTCCAAAGTTATATTGTTGAACCTTTGGGGGTCGTTTAAGTCACCGGAATAAGCGCACATCAAGCCGTCCCGGTGGCTTAGCGGTAAAATACTCCAAGATACCCAACACCAGGTCAAATCAACCCCAGTTAGTCCATTGGCTATTAAAGCCCTTAGTTTTGGATATATAGGGGCATGTTGAGCATGTTCTTCTGGAGGAGCCCAGCCGGGAAGTTCAAGGTCCATGGGGAGGCGATCTGGTCTATAACCCGGCAAGGGGTTCTCATCAGCCGGGGCCGTGTTTCGGCAGTAGAACCAAGTCTTATTCCACCCTTTAAGATGGATTGATAGCATGGCAGCAGTAAAGGCAACGTCTCTCCCCCTCTGGATTGAAACCCCGCCAAGTTCCGGGTTGGGGCTGTCGGCGCATTCAGTTTGGCGATTGAAATAGAAGAACTCTCTAAAGAGGGAAACAGAGGGCTCTATCTGCAGATACGCCTCACAAAGTACTTGGAATTGACAGAGATGGGATATAGAATTGGGGCCAAGGTCTTGAGGATGAAGATTAGAAAAGTGTAAAACGTCTCGAAAGAATTTTGACCCGGGAGGGGAGAAGCCTCTGAGAAGATGGTCAAGGAATATTACCACTTCTCGCTCGCCAGGTTTTGGGATTACTTCTCCAAGAGCAACCCACCAGCCAACTACTTCCTTGGATGGCAGAATACCCTGATTTTGATAATCTTGAAGTATAGCTTCGGAAACTTGGGAACGCGCCCAGTTACAGACTTTGGATTCCGACATAATGAGTCGCCTGGATAAAGCAAAGGGGGGCGGCTTAAGCATATGTTCAAAGCAAGATGATCTAGTTATTTACAATAGCTAAAGCTTCTTTATGAAGAGCCGGTGTCTTGGTATAGCCACTTAACACATGGCGGTTTACAATTATTGAAGCCGGCAAAAATAAGGGCGACTCATACTAGGTCAAAGACCTCTGATTTTTGCTAAGTGTGGGACAAACAGGTTTCTACCAAACTGGTTGTGATTACAAATCTACAAATGATTCGGAAAGGGAAAATATTTTGCTAACCCTAAACTGTAAAGTATGGAAGCAGCGGCAATATAATGCATAGATTCTTGATGAAGATTTGCAGGTGCTATGCAAGAAATAAATCTGCCGATCAAAGCCGTTATGTTTTTGTGGTAAAATTCATGGAGTCCACACGTGAACGAGTAATGGCGATGAACGGAAACGGAACTACCGAAGTGCTTAGGAACTCCGACGAACTATTATAGATCTGGGAGAGAACGATTTACCTGAGGGGAGCTAAGGATAGCGGAGGCGATCAACTGAACCTGATGAAGACACGGTGTCGCTGCAGTCCCGAAGGTGGCCACCGGCGACAAGCTGAGCAGCGGCATTGGTGCGACGAGTTTATCGGGCACGAGGAAGAAGAAGTGAGAGGGACGAGGTAAAAGTGAAAGAAGGGGCCCTCTAGTGAGTATTTAACAAAGAAAAACCCGAAGGGGCGACCGGCAGGCACGAAAATCAAGGCGACACGGTAAATTTTGAGAAACAAAGATGCCTCGATTTTCGGGATATATGGATACATTTAGATTTGCCGTGATGTCATCATTAGTTTCCTGGATTTCTGGCAAGTGACATCATTAAATGGACGGCGCGGGAAAAATGACAAGTCTGGAAGTATTGCTAGCCGGTGTTTCAAGGATCATGAAGAATAGACGCAGGCAGATGGTGAGCCTCCAAGAAAAGATAAGAGAAATTGACATGAATGAATTCAAATCAATCTGGGGCCTAATGTTGGGGATATAACCCCACGGTATGACACGCCCTACTGGGCCGGGTCAGTATAATGGCAGCCCTGGAACAATGCTCAAGATGGGCCGTGTTGTAAAGGTAAAACAAGTAAGGTGGTTACTAAGTAAACCACCGGGCGGCCCAAGCGCGTGGAGACGGCGACTCAAGGCCCACAGGGCAGAAGACGCCGGAGGATTCCTTGCTTGAGAGGCAAGGCGTGTTAGAGACATGATAGGTTACGAGTCATAATATGACTCGGGCTCTGTTGTAAACCCTGGGGTCTTGACCTGTATATAAAGGCAAGCCCCTAGGGCCGAAAGACTCAAGTTAGACACCCTCGAAAGCTAGGTTAGCGATTCCGCACCCTTGTAATCAAGATCATCATCAATATAGACATAAAACAGGACGTAGGCTATTACCTCCATCGGAGGGGCCGAACCTGGGTAAACTCGCCTCCCGTTCCCGTTTAACCCCTTTGAGTCGCCACCTAGCGGCGATGGCCTCACACCTAAGTCCTTGCATGAGGACATCTGCCGTGACAAAACCACGACAATGCCCGAGGGGGGCACAAGCTCAGGTGGCACGCCCCCAGGGGTAGGTCGCGCCATGTGAGCTTGTGGGGCCCCTGAGGCTCCGGCTGACCTAATTCTAGCTCTATATATTCACAATTATTCGAGAAACCCTAGAGCAAGACCCAAAACTATTTTATCACCACCGCAAGACTATGTCCTCCCACGATCCAATCTGGACGCATTTTTCGATGCTCTGTTGGAGGGGGAATCCATCATGGAGGCCATCTTCATCAACTTGCTACCTCCACGATGATGTGTTAGTAGTTCATACAGGACCTACGAGCCCATAACAGTAGCTAGATGGCCGTCTCTCTCTCTCTCTCTCATGATCTTCAATACAATGATCTCTTCTAGATCTATTCGATATAACTCTTGCGGTGTGTTTGTTGGGATCCGATGAATTATACATTTATGATCAGATTATTCACTGAAATTAATTGAGTCTTTTCAGGTCTTTTACGTGTGATTTTATAGCTATGTATGCTTTCCGATCTATGAGTTTACTTTGGCCAAGTTAATGAGTGGATCATTGAGGGAGTGGTGCATAGTTTTGGGTTCAATCTTGCGGTGTCCTTACTCTATGACAGGAGGGGTTGCAAGGCACGTATTGTATTGTTGCTAGTAATGATAAAACGATGGGGTCTGAACATATTGATTGTTCTTTCCTTGTCTATATTATGTCATCTTGCTTAAAGCATTACTTTGTTTGTCATGAACTTAGTACTTTGAGATGCATCTAGCAGTTTTGGGGTGGAGTAATAGTAGTAGGCGTCAATAATTTTTAGCAGTCCACTTCTCACGGACTAATGCCTATATATGAATCATGCCATGAAAAATCATAATCATAAGTTCATAACTATGTGCTATTCTATCCATTGCCAAACAGTAATTTGTTTACGCACCGTTGTTATGCTCACGAGGGAGATGCCTCTAGTGAACGCTATGCCCCCCGGGTCCATTCTCCATTAACACCAAAAATCTATATTTTCTTGCTATTTTTATTTACCTTTTATTTTATTTTACTTATCTATCAACTAATATCAGATTAAATTCTTGCAATTGGCGAGAACAAGGGGATTGCAACCCTCTTGCCTTTGTTGGGTGCAAGCATTTGCTTTGTGTGTGTTCATGTATTGTTAAAGTTGATTGTGTAATGATACGTCTCAAATGTATCCACTTTTCCAAACACTTTTGCTATTGTTTTGGACTTTAATTTGCATGATTTGAATGAAACTAATTCGGACTGATGCTGTTTTCAGCAAAACTGCTATGGTGTTGTTTTTGTTCAGAAATAAAGGTTCTCGGAATTACAAAAAAACTTTTTGTGAATTTGTTTCCGGAATATATAATAAATAATGGAGTGAAGACCCACCAGGGCCCGCCCACCCCCCTAGGCGCGCCCAGATGGCTTGGGGCCACCTGGTGGCTCCTCTGACCCTAATTCCAGTCCTATAAATTCTTATTTCTGGAGAAAAATATAAGAGAGAATTTTTCATCGCGTTTCACGAGACGAAACCGCTGCCACCTCCTGTTCTTCCTCGGGAGGGCTGATCTGGAGTCCGTTTGGAGCTCCGGATAGGGCGATTCATCACCGTCGTCATCACCAACCCTTCTTCATCAACACCCCCATGATGCTCACCACTGAGTGTGACTAATTCCTTTGTAGGCTTGCTGGACGGTGATGGGATTGGATGAGATTGATCATGTAATCGAGTTATTTTGATAGGGCTTGATCCCTAGTATCCACTATGCTCTGAGATTGATGTTGCTATGACTTTGCTATGCTTAATGCTTGTCACTAGGGCCCGAGTGCCATGATTTCAGATCTGAACCTATTACGTTTTCATAAATATGAGAGTGTTTTGGATCATATCTTGCAAGTTGTATGCACCTATTACGTGTCATGATCCGCATACCCCAAGGTGACAATAATTGAGATTCTTTCCGGTGATTGCCGTAGTTTAAAGAGTTCATGTATTCACCATGTGTTAATGTTTTGCTTCGGTTCTTTATTAAAAGGAGGCCTTAATATCCCTCAGATTTACTTATGGACCCCTCTGCCATGGAAGGTTAGGACAAAAGATGTCATGCAAGTTCTTATTATAAGCATGTATGACTATATACGGAATACATGCCTACATTACATTGATGAATTGGAGCTAGTTCGGTGTCGCTCTAGTGTATAATGGTTACATGATTGATGTCATCTAAATCATTATCCATCACCAGTCCACGTGCCTACACTTTTCATATATTGAATCTTGCTAAGTTACTATTGCTGCTACTACTGTTACAATCACTACAAAATTACTGCTATCACTGCTACTGTTACTACTGCTATATTGCCCTGCTACTAAAACTTTTGCTACAAAGGGATATCCTTGGTGTGGTTGAATTGAAAACTCAACTGCCAAGACCAATTAATATTCTTTGGCTCCCCTTGTGCCGCATCAACAAATTTGGGTAAAATACTTCCCTCGAAGACAGTTACGATCGCCTATACTTGTGGGTTATCAAGACTGTTTTCTGGAGCCTTTGCCGAGGAGCATAGATCTATTTATTGTGTTCACCAAAGTTATCCAATTATCACTATGATGAATCTGAAAGATACTAGAACCAAGATCGTACTCTCTAAGACGAGGGGAGGTAAGGAACTGCCATCTAGCTCTGCTTTTGATTCACCTACTGTTTTGAATCAGCTTATGACACCACCAATTGCAACTCGTTCTGATATGTCGCAAGTGCTTGATGATCTACTTCTATAATTAATGATGATACTACTGCTATGCTTGATGAAATTGAAATGGTGCCACTGAATGAATTACTTGATGCTCATATTGCTAAAGCTAGAGAACTTGAAAATGGTGAAATTGGTGAAAACTTTGATTCACCTATTACACCTAGCTCTCCTAATAGATATGAAATGCCTGATGTACCTGAGGGTTATGTTATGGATGGGGAGATAGCTAGAGACTTTCTTGCTTGCAATGAGAGAGATGATTTGAAGAAACTGCTACGCAAACTAAAAGAAAAATCTATGATGAAGAAAATGAAACGTGATCCTTAATTTGCTACTTCTCCTATATGTGTTACCGATAAGGATTATGAATTCGCTGTTGATCCTGAGTAATCACTATAGTAGAATTTGATCCTTTCCATGGTTATGAAACTGAAACTTTTGTGACACACCTCACTAAATTGAATGATATTGCCACTTTGTTTGCTCATGAGGAAAAGATACGTTATCATTATATCCTTAAGCTTTTTTCCATTTCGCTCAAAGGCGATGCGAAGAAATGGTTCCACACTCTTGCTCCTGGTTGTGTGCGTAGCCTCCAGGATATGATCTATTAATTTACTAAAAAATATTTTCCCGCTCATAAGAAACAAGCCACTTTATAGGAAATATTTAACTTTGTGCAAATTGAAGGAGAATCTCCCTCAAGCTTGGGGGAGGCTTCTCCATCTATTAAGAGCTTTGCCTGATCACCCTCTTAAGAAAAATGAAATACTTGATATCTTTTATAATGGACTAACCGATGCTTCTAGGGACTACCTAGATAGTTATGTTGGTTGGTGTTTTCAGGGAAAGAACTATTGGGGAGGCTGAAGAACTATTGGATAATATTTTGAAGAATGTTAATGATTGGACACTTCCTGAACCACCGCCGAAACCTACTCAAAATAAGAAAGGTATTCTGTTCCTCAGTCCAGAAGATATGCAAGAAGCCAAGAGAACTATGAAAGAAAAATGTATTAAATCTGAAGATGTCAAGAATTTACCACCTATTGAAGAAATACATGGACTTAACATCCCTACACAGGTAGTAGAGGTAAATTCTCTCCTTAGATTTGATGAAAGTGATATACCTTATACCAGGACTTCTAGTCAGTGCATGGATGAATTTAATAATTATATTGTTAAGCAAGAACATTTTAATAATTATGTTAAGGATCAATTACAACGTAATGCTATGATGATAGATCGCTTGAGTGACTTAATGTTTAGAATTGCTAATGATGTTAAAAGTCTAGGTAAACATGCTTCCATGGTTCATACTGAATTAAACCAAATTGCTAAGTCACAAAATGATTTGCTTGCTGAAATAAATGAGAACATGAATGATCATGCTGTTAGAGTAATGACTAGAGGAGGTAGAATGACTCAGGAACCTCCTTTTCCTGAAGGTCATCCTAAAAGAATTGAACAAGATTCTAAGAGAATTAATGTTGATGCACCTAGTCCATCTAAAAATAAAAATAAAAATAAAAATGATAGGACTATGCATGCTTCTAGTGAACCTGTTATAGAAAAACCTACTCAGAGTCATAATGATGTTTCTATTTCTGATGCCGAAACACAATCTGGTGATGAACATCCACCTAGTGATAATGATAATGTTCATGAAGATACTCCACTAGATAATGATAAGGAAAATGATAATGAAGTAGAAATAGAACTTGCTGAAGATCTTGATAACCCACCTCCTAAGAATAAACGTTATGATAAGAGAGACTTTGTTGCTAGAAAACATGGTAAAGAAAGAAAACCATGGGTCCAGAAACCCATGCCTTTTCCTCGTAAGCCTTCTAAGAGTAAGGATGAAGAACATTTTGAGCTCTTTGCTAAAATGATTAGACTTGTCTTTTTGTGCACCGCTTGACCGATATTTTGAAAATGCCTCCGTATGCTAAATACATGAAAGATATTATCACGAATAAAAGAAAGATGCCTGAAACTAAGATTTCCACCATGCTTGCTAATTATTATTTTGATGGTGGACTGCCTAAGAAGTTGGGAGATCCAGGTATACCCACAATACCTTGCTCTATTAAACGAAGTTATGTTGAAACTGCTTTATGTGATCTAGGAGCCGATGTTAGTGTTATGCCCTTCTCTTTATACAAATACTTGATTTGAATAAGCTCACACCTACTGAAATATCTTTGCAAATGGCTGATAAATCCACTACTATACCTATTGGAATTTGTGAGGATGTTCCTGTTGTGGTTGCAAATGTTACTATCTTAACGGACTTTGTTATTCTTGAGATGCCCGAGGATGGCAACATGTCGATTATCCTTGGTAGACCCTTTTTAAATACTGCAGGGGCTGTTATTGATTGCAACAAAAGCAAGGTTACTTTTCATGTCAATGGCAAACAACATGTAGTGCACTTCCCGAAGAAACAAGCTTCGGTAAATAATATCAATGCTATTGAGCAAGTGGCCACAATCACTGTTGGAGGGTTTAAATTTCCTCTCCCTATTGCCAAGAAGAAATATGATATTCTTTTTGTTGGGGATATGCAAATCCCCATTGAGGTAACTTAGTATTATATGAAAATTCTTCGGTTTCATGTCAATCGGAAACGGTTATTAATAAGACTTGATCAACCTTATTAATGGATCCTTTTTGAAAGGCATGTGATCAATGAATCTAGTAAGCACAACCTTCTGTACCCCTTGTTTACTCTTTGTTATTTTTAGTTTAATAAAATAAAAGTGCCATGATTATCCTGTTTTCTGAATTACCCGTGCAATAAAAATGACCCAGAAATAATAGTTCTCAGATTGCTACAAAATTTCTACAGGAATTTTTCTAGAATATTTTAATTTTTTTGAGCAGAAAACACCTCAGGGGGGTGCACCTGTTGTTACCAAGCCCCCTGGGCGCGCCCTGATGGCTTGGGGGCCCACATGTACCCCCTCACTTATCCCTTCAGCCCACTCCTTCTTCTCCCTCTAAAAAAATTCTTGGTTGCTCTCTCTCTCTCGTGTTCTAGCTCCTAAACCTTAGATTTTCGATCTCTTTGCTCGGAACTCCGTTTCTGAAACTGTTTTGAGGGATTGCTCCTTGGTATGGGACTCTCCCATTCCTCCAATTAGTTTTTGCTTTAGTTATTTATATTTTGCATATTCTGCTGCACTTGGTGCTACTGAAAATGAGCTTGCGTGTTGAATTCTTTGAGTTCCAAGTAGTTTGAATGCTTGATATGGCCTCTATGCATCCATATTAGTAGTTGCTACCAACATTACAAAGTTTTATTGACATAATTTTGTGGTCCAATAATTTCAGAAATTTGTTTTCAGGAAATATGAATACCTTTAGAAGGTGTTCTTCAAGGAGACGGTCTTCTGGCGAGTCGTCGAGCGAGAGCTCGGTATGACAAGCTTATGCTGAACCAAGGACGAGCTTCGTGGGAATGGCTGACGCTAAATCCTGTCGCTGGCCATGTGATGAGTTCATGATGGTGCCAGTATTAAAGAAGATTTTGATCGATACGTTTATAACACCGACCTCACTGATTTCCTCGCAAATAAGTGCGACCAGCATTATAATCTTACTCGTTCATTCACGCAGAGGTTTCAGTATCACTCTCGTACTTCTAGAGTGTTGTTTCATCTTTATGATAACTCTTATAGTATGACTCTAGAAGAATTTTGTGATGCATGCAAACTTCCATATTGGGGCTCACTCTACAAACCACAAAAATCTGATTATAATATGTTTCTCGAAAGTCTTTGCGTTGGAGAGGATAGAGGAGTTACACATGCTAGGATAAAAAGTATTCAATTTCCCTCTATTTGCTACGTTGCATTGTTTAATGGGAAATGTATTGTGGGAAAGCAAGATTGTAGTGCTTTGTGCACTCCTGACTTGAGCATCATTTACACTGCGGTGGCTGGTGATAAACAATATAACATTGGGGCAACTGTTGCTCGTAGGCTGCACCTTAACGCAGGTAATAGTGATTTGTATAGAGGAATTTATGCCTCCCGCGTAGCTGCAAGACTAACAGTCTCACCTCAACCTAAGGATCCTATGTTGCCTGAGAGATACTTAGACTTTGAACCATGCAGCATCATGACTTTATTAAAGACAGGGCTGAGGGTTATGATTACAACTTCATATTTAATAAATACCATGCCATCTCTGTTATGTCGCATGCGCCTTTTTTCTTTGATTTTTAGAACAAACGATGATATTATATTCTCGAGAACGAAGCGCATGAGCACAATGCAGCAGTGGAGGTCGCTCGCTTGGCTGAGGAGGCGACATGAAACGTCTCCACGATCTATCACTTCGATCATTATCCAGACCAATAGTGGTGATCACCAAGCTAGGCCAAAGGCCTAAGCTTGGGGGAGTACGTATTTCTCACCGACATTACATTCATGTTCACACTTCATTTCAATTGTCGGTGTTCATCCTCGTTCATTGGACATCCGTGTTAGTTTTATTTTTCCCGCTTTCTTCTTGTGTGTTTGAAAAACTTTGAAAACCCAAAAATATTTCTCGCTTCTTTTCGGTTTTTCTTTCTTGTTTAATTAGTTTGTAGTATTAAAAGAAAACCCAAAAAGATTTCCTTTGCATGTTGGGAGCTTTCCCGTGTAAATAGTTTTCCTCGTTCTTGTTTTTCCTTTGTTTATTTGCTTTTTTTGAGAAAACCAAAAACTCCAAAAACATTTCAGTGTGTTTCTCTGAATTTCTTTTCCTTTTTGTTGAGTGGTTAAAAGGAGAATACCACGATGAAAATGTTGAGTGGCTCTCATATGCATTATTGTTCACTTAACGAAGATCCAATATTATCTTGTCTTCTCCTTTGTATAAATTGTTTCGCAGATTCCACCTTAGTCCACGACACACTTGCACTATAATCATTTTCACATCATTCGGTCGTGCAAGTGAAAGGCAATAATGACGATATTTGATGAAGTGATCATGGTAAAGGAAGCTGGTATGAACTCTTCTTGTTTTCCGTTTTTGTAAATATGTTTAGCTCGCCCGATCTTGACTCAACATATTATGAGTAAACATATTTATGATGACAATTAGAGATTATAGTTGCTCATGCCGTGCTTAAATAGCTAGGAGTGAATAATGATTTATCTTATGTGTCAACATGCATTAAAATGGTTGTGATGTGGTATGGTAGTATGGTATCCTCCTCTGAGTAATTCAAGCGTCTAGACTTGGCACATGTGCAAACATGTAGTTGATTCAAATCCAATGTTGCCTTCATGATATTTATGTTCAGAGTGTTTATATCCTACTCATGCTAATGTTCAGTGTTAACTATTCGCAATGCATAGCTATGACCGTTTTCGCTCTCTAGCTTGTCGCTTCTTAATATTTTGCTAGCCTTCACCTGTACTAAGCGGGAATGCTGCTTGTGCATCCAAAATCCTTAAACCCTAAAGTTGTTCCACATGAGTCCACCATATCTACCTATATACGGTATTACCCTCCGTTCCAAGTAAATTTGCATGTGCCACCTCTAAACATTCAAATAAACATCCATTTTGTGTGCTCGTACCACTCATGGAGCGACAGGGTGGTCAATATCTTCCATGCTAAGCGGGTTATTCTCAAGATGGACGGTTATTCGCCTGTCATTGCATGAGAGAGGCTTGTAAAAAGGATGCCCAGTCCTGCATAATCAAAAATAAATTAAAAAAAACTCATGGGACAGTTGATATGTTGGAGGGCACCCGTGGATTCGGTCAACCATGGCTTGTGTATGTAGGGTGGATGGGAGTAAACTTTACAATTCTGCTTGGGAACCACCAATAATGTGTTTAGGATGGGAGATATTGAAAACTCAGTCGTGATGTTGACAGGAAAAGCACACCACCCAAAATTGCAATTTCATGTCAGTTTTAAACCATGAGCTCTGGCACCTCTGCAAATCAATGCTTCCCTCTGCGAAGGGCCCTTCTATTTACTTTTATGCTATTTCACTTTTCTTGAGTCATCATCTTCTTACTAAAGCACCAGACGAGAGAGCACGATTGTCATTTTTATGCATTGAGTCTAGTTAATGTTGGATGTGAACATGACCGAATCTCTTCTACCCTGAATTACAATGTTTAGTCGCTGCTTGAACCTCAGAGGTGCTCTGCATTTATGTTTTGCGGTCTCAGAAAGGGCTAGCGAGATACCATATCATCATATTATATCATGATTGTTTTGACAAATTGTTGGCATGTGAGATATTTTATTATTCCTCGCTAGTTGGTTATGTTATTGTCATGAGTGAATATAACAGTTAGTCTTATCATCGATATGGTTATTTATGATTTGTGCTAAAAACCTGAACACTAGCTAAGCATACATATGGCAACGAGAACAAAAGAGTTTGTAAAAGTTTTCTTTATCACTTTCAGATTATCAACTGAATTGCTTGAGGACAAGCAATGAGTTAAGCTTCGGGGAGTTGATACATCTCAAACGTATCTACTTTTCTAAACATTTTTTCTCTTGTTTTGGACTCTAATTTGCATGATTTGAATGAAACTAACTCGGACTGACGTTGTTTTCAGCAGAACTGCTATGGTGTTGTTTTTGTGCAGAAATAAAAATTCGCGGAATCGGACAAAACTTTTTGTGGATTTTTTCTGAAATATATAAAAACTAATGGAGCGAAGACTCACTAGAGGGGGGCCACCTGTTGGGGCCAAGCCAACAGGGCACGCCCACCCCCTCGGAGCGCCCTGATGGCTTGGGGCCACCTCATGGCTCCTCCGACCCTAATTCCAGTCCTATAAATTCTTATTTCTGGAGAAAAAAATAAGAGAGAAGTTTTCACCGCGTTTCACGAGACGCAACCGCTGCCACCTCCTGTTCTTCCTTGGGAGGGCTGATCTGGAGTCCGTTTGGGGCTTCGGAGAGGGGGATTCGTCAACGTCATCATCACCAACCCTTCTTATCAACACCCCCATGATGCTCACCACCGGGAGTGAGTAATTCCTTTGTAGGCTTGCTGGACGGTGATGGGATTGAATGAGATTGGTCATGTAATCGAGTTATTTTGATAGGGCTTGATCCTAGTATCCACTATGTTCTGAGATTGATGTTGCTATGACTTTGCTATGCTTAATGCTTGTCACTAGGGCCCGAGTGCCATGATTTCAGATCTGAACCCATTATGTTTTCATAAACATGAGAGTGTTTTGTATCCTATCTTGCAAGTTGTATGCACCTGTTACGTGTCATGATCCGCATACCCCAAGGTGTCAATAATTGGGATTCTTTCCGGTGATTGCCGTAGTTTGAGGACTTCATGTATTCATCATGTGTTAATGCTTTGTTCCGATTCTCTATTAAAAGGAGACCTTAATATCCCTTAGATTTCGTTATGGACCCCGCTGCCATGGGAGGGTAGGACAGAAGATGTCCTGCAAGTTCTTATTATAAGCACGTATGACTATATACGGAATACATGCCTACATTACATTGATGAAGTGGAGCTAGTTCTGTGTTGCTCTAGTGTATAACGGTTACATGATTGATGTCATCTAAATCATTATCCATCACCGGTCCACGTGCCTACGCTTTTCATATACTGAATCTTGCTAAGTTACTATTGCTGCTACTACTGTTACAATCACTACAAAATTGCTGCTATCACTTCTACTGTTACTACTGCTATATTGCCCTGCTACTAAAACTTTTGCTACAGAGGGATATCCTTGGTGTGGTTGAATTGACAACTCAACTGCCAAGACTAATAAATATTCATTGGCTCCCCTTGTGTGGAATCTACAAATTTGGGTAAAATACTTCCTTCGAAGACTGTTATGACCCCCTATACTTGTGGGTTATCATGTGCCGTCTCTTTATGGTTCAATAAACCTTGATTCTTAACCGAGGTAAATACTATCTTCTACTATACTACATCACCCTTCCACTTCGTGGAATCCCAACACCAACCAGAAGTAGCAAAACCCCCGTCGTTTTATGCTTAGTTGCAACAATACAATACATGTCTTATATCTTTTTTTCATTGGGTTAGAGCACCACAAGATTGAACCAACTACAAAGCACCACTCCCTCTGAAGAAAAACCCATCGAATTTGACCAAAGAAGATAAACATCGGAGAACATAAAAAGCTATGTAATTATGCAGCAACAAAACTTCGAAAGATTCAATTGATTTCACTGAACAATCTAATCATAAATTGACAATTGATCATGTCCCAAGAAACACATCGCCGATTACATAAAATTAATCCGGATCATGTGAGAACGCTCATGGGAACATGATATTGAAGTGAGAGAGAGAGAGAGAGAGAGAGAGAGAGAGAGAGAGAGAGAGAGAGATAGGGAGGGAGAGGGAGGGAGAGGGAGGGACAAAGGGAGGGAGAGGGAGAGAGAGGAAGGGAGAGAGAGATCCTACCACTACTATGGAGACAACAAGGTTGATGAAGATGGCTCTGACAAATGGCTTCGGATGGGACTGATAATCCCCAAGTGCAAGGAATCATCGTAGCACTTTCCAAAGATGGAAGTGATAAGTATGGAGTGTCGAACCCATAAGGAGCTAAAGGTAAGATCAACATTCTCTCAAGTCCTATCTGCCACCGATACGAGTCTACATACACCAAGCATTTTCTTCTATCTAGAAACAAGAAATAAAACTGCATTGTGGGTATAAAGAGGATAGCTTTGCAAGATATTGGAGAACTAAAATATGAAATAGTTGCTGCCTAAATAAAGTTAGAATATATTACAATATATTACAAATAGCGAGTGTGGAATAATGATGGTATGGTGTGCGGAATCATCCTAGGCAATTGATAACAAGATCGGTAATCATTCTTGCAATTTTATATGAGGGAGAGGCATGAGATAACATACTTTCCGTACTTGGATCATATGCACTTATATTTGGAACTCTAGCGAGCATCCGCAACTACTAGAAATCATTACGGTAAACCCAACCATAGCATTAAACATCAAGTCCCCTTTACTCCCATACGCAACAATCCCCTTACTCGGTTGTAAGATTCTGTCCCTCTAGCCCCCCACTATAAGCAAATCATGAACGTATTGCAACACTCTACAGCGAGAATCCCTCACGTGTGCGTGACATGGAGGGCACCATAGTATAACATATGAGCAACTGGATATATGTACCTGGATCTTTCCCCGCCACATGATGCTTGCCAACTAAAGAATTAATAGATTGGAATAGGGATGAAAATTATCGACTCATGCATAAAAGTAAATATAGAAAAGTAAATACATAAAATTAAAATATAGGCCCTTCGCAGAGGGAAGTAGAGGTTGTCATGTGCTTTTTATTTTTGGATGTGCAATCTCTTAATGAAAAGGAACATCACTTTATATTGCCCCTTGTGATGGCAAGCTTTATTATGCAGTCCATCACTTTTATTTCTTCACCATCACAAGTTCTTACAAAGCTCATTTTCCCTTCCAATAAAATAGCATACATATTTAGGAGCAATTTTTATTGCTTTTTGCACCGATGACAACTTACTTGAAGGATCTTATTCAATCCATAGGTAGATATGGTGGACTCTCGTGGCAAGAAACTAGGTTTAGGGTTTTTTGGATGCACAAGTAGTATCTCTACTTAGTACGAATTTTTGGCTAGAAAAAGATCCTAAGCAAGCACCACATGTTAGAGGATCCATGACAATATAACTTCTATGTGAATATTAGCAAACATACCCATTACGTTGTCTTCCTTGTCCAACGTCAACTACTTGATCAAGTTTGAAAATAATTAGTGGGGGCTCACAATCATAGAAGATGTCCAAGATAGTATATTTATATGTGAAATCTCTCTTCCTTCAATATTCTTTCATGAATTGTTCAAGTGACCAATGCTATGTTTGCTAACCTCCAATAAATTTTATTGCTTATACTCTTAGTATGTGAAGTCACTACTCCCCATGGGACAAGCATATGAAGCATATATAATTTCACATTTATGACATTCAATTCATTCAACATTTTCTCTTACGATATAAGTGAATCACAAGAGTGATCATCAAACTACTCTCAAAAAGATATAAGTGAAGTTCATAGAGCATTCTTAAATGAATATAGACAGACCAATATCCAAGCTCAAAATATATAATTGAAGAGCACGAAGCATTCTATAAAGCCGTACTCAAAAGTTTTAAGTGAAGCGCATGAAAATTCTATAAATAAGCCAAGGATTATCTCATACCAGCATGGTGCATTAAATAAAAAGGAAAAATAAACACAAAAGATGCTCCAAGAATAGCACATGTGAATGAATAAAAACTTATGATCATCATAGGCTAACCGATAATTGTTGACGAAGAGAGGTGGGATGCGTAGAATCCCCAAGCTTAGATGCTTGAGACTTCTTGAAATATTGATTTGGGGGGCCTTGGGAATACCCAAGGTTTAGCTTTTGTATCTTGTTCAATCCTCTCATATCTCGGTTTCACCTAAGTCTCAAAAACTTCATCCACATAAAACTTGAAAAGAACTCGTGAGATAGGTTAGTACATATAAAAATAAATCAACACTTCATGTACTGCCAAGACAAGTTTCATAATAATTTTCAACATTAGGTATTGTATACTATCATTTCCCTAATTTATATCTACCAATATAAGCCATGAAAACACTAGGATAAGTAGATAACAAAACTATGACAGCAATCTGTCCAGACAGAACAGTCTGTAGCAATTCATTTATAAAGTGTACTTATGTTACTCAAAAAATTCTGAAAATTTATTACTAGCTAAATAATTTGTATTAAAGTACTGTGTAAAAATTTCAGAAACTTTCCACATTTCAGTAAAATATGAAAATTCAAACACTACAGCAAAATTTTCTGTTTTTACACAGTCACACATCAAACATGCAATTGAGACATCTTAAGTCAATTCTTGGAAACTTCTATTGAAAAACATGATTATTGATAACATATAACAGAGAATCAACAAAATAAAATGATGATCCAAGCAAAACACATATTATGCGATGAATAAAAATATAGCTCCAAGTAAGGTATACCGATAGCGTTGAAGACGAAAGAGGGGATGCCTTCCGGGGCATCCCCAAGCTTGGACGCTAGAGTATTCCTCGGATATTAGCTTGAGTGTACCTTGGGCATACCCAAGCTTAGGGTCTTGATGCTCCTTATTCTCCTCATATAGGTATCTCACCCAAAACTTGAAAACTTCAATCACACAAAACTCAACAAAACCTTCGTGAGATCCGTTAGTATAGTAAACATGTCAAATACTTTAGGTACTGTTATAAGTTGATTCTTATTTTATTATTGCATAGGGTAATGTATTCTAACTTCCCCATGGCTTATACCCCCCGATACAATCCATAGCATCATCAAAACAAGCAAACTATGCAAGCAAAACAGAATCTATCTAAAACAGAACATTCTGTAAAGATCTGTAAAGAACCTATACTTATGTAATTCTAAAAATTCTGAAAAATTAGGAAAACCTGAAGAATATTTAGAGAAATACTGTGTAAATAATTCATATCAAAAAGACGTTCTAGTAAAATCAGAGAAATTCTGCACTGAACGCTAAAGTTTCTGTTTTTGCACCGTATCAATTCTACTCATCTTGTGAGTCATCCCAAAGGCTTTACTTGGCACAAACATTAATTTAAACATAAAAACACAATAATTACAAAGGCAATAATCATGTATTCATGTTATAACACACAAACAGAAAGTAAAAAAGTAAAAATAAAGATAACTATTGGGTTGCCTCCCAACTAGCGCTATTGTTTTACGACCCTAGCTAGGCATGATGATTTCAAGGAAGCTCACAAAAGAATAGTGGACGAAACATGCAAAATAGCATCATGCACATTATTTATATGGTAGAGTGGTATATACAAGGATAATGAGAAACTTCCATGAAAAATTCTACATTGTTTCCATGAGCATGAACACAAGTGTTCAAGGTCGACCCTCACTTCTCCAATGCATAACTTTCCAATCACTTCTTTTATAAAAGGCAAGTATTTTTTTTTTGTGTTTTTAATTTTTCAATTTTTTGTTTGTTTCACCCACAACTAAAGAAAGAAAGCAATAAAACAGAAACAAAAGAAAAACAAAATCTACTTAGTGATAGAAGCAAACAAGCATACACGAAAATATTAACCCCACGCTATTGCTCCCCGGCAACGACGCCAGAAAAGATCCTGCTAATCCCCAAGTGTAAGGAATCATCATAGCACTTTCCAAAGATGGAAGTGATAAGTATGGAGTGTTGAACCCACAAGAAGCTAAAGGTAAGATCAATATTCTCTCAAGTCCTATCTGCCACCGATACGACTCTATGTACACCAAGCATTTGCTTCTAACTAGAAACAAGAAATAAAATTGTGTTGTGGGTATAAAGAGGATATCTTTGCATGATATTGGAGAACTAAAATACGAAAATAGTTGCTTCCTAAATAAAGTTAGAATATATTACAAATAGCAAGTGTGGAATAATGATGGTATGGTGTGCGGAATCATCCTAGGCAATTGATAACAAGATCGGTAATCATTCTTGCAATTTTATATGAGGGAGAGGCATGAGATAACATACTTTCCGTACTTGGATCATATGAACTTATGATTAGAACTCTATCAAGCATCCGCAACTACTAGAAATCATTAAGGTAAACCCAACCATAGCACTAAACATCAAGTCCCCTTTACTCCCATATGCAACAATCCCCTTACTCGGTTGTAAGCTTCTGTCACTCTAGCCCCCCCCCCCCCACTATAAGCGAATCATGAACGTATTGCAACACCCTACAACAAGAATCCCTCACGTGTGCGCAGCACGGAGGACACCATAGGACAACACCAAAATAAAACATACACTCAAACCAATCAAGATCATCAATCAACCCAAAGGACAACATAAATCTACTCAAACATCATAGGATGGCAACACATCATCGATTAATAATATGTGGCATGAAACACCATGTTCAAGTAGGGGATTACAGTGGGGTGCGGGAGAGTGGACCGTCGTAGATAGATGAGGGAAGGTGATGGAGACGACGATGTTGATGAAGACGACCACCGCGGCGATGGTTCCCCGACGACATTCCGGTGCCACCGGAAGAGAGGGGGAGAGAGTCTCCCCCCTTAAGCTTCCTCCTCCATGGCCTCTGACTAGATGGGGAGAGGTTCTCCCCTCTAGTCCTTGGCCTTCATTGCTCCCAGAGGGGCGAGAGCCCCTCCAAGATTGGATCTGTGTGTGTGTGTGTGTGTGTGTGTGTGTGTGTGTGTGTGTGTGTGTGTGTTTCCCTTCTGTTTTCGCTACTGTTTTCTCTCCAGATTGGTTTTTCGTCGATACAGAGAGCTGCGGCGGCGAGGCAGAGAGTCTCTCCTAATTTATGAAGGTTTCTCTATTTATAGGATTTTTTGGCATTGGAATCACGCAAAGAGGAGTTACGAGTGGGCCACAAGCCATCAGCCCCCTTTGACCCCCTGGGCGCGCCCTGTTGCCTTGTGGCCAACAGCACCCCTCTCTCGTGGTTCTTCGCTCCAATGTTGCTCATATGTTCCAGAAAAAATCACCAAAAAGTTTCGGGCAATTCCAAGAACTTTCATTTTCTGCACAAAAAAATGACACCACGGTAATTCTGCTGAAAACAACGTCAATCCGGGTTAGTTCTAATTAAATCATAAACAGTACATCAAAGCCATATAAAAGTATTGTAAACATAGGTGAATATGGCATGAATACTTTATAAATTATCGATACGTTGGAGGCGTATCAGAGACCTTCATGGAACAGAAACTTGCGACGACGATAAAATTCTTCTGATAATGTGGCAGAGGGTTTCAATATTTATAGCGAATTATGATGGTGGATTTGGACTAAGACGATGTAGGGGCACCCCACACGGTTAGGCCCCCAGGGCCCGCGGCTAGGCCGTGTGGGCCCCTGGCTTCTTGTCTCGATCTCTTTCGAAGCTTCCCGTGTTTCTTGTTGCCCAAAGAAAATCACATCAAATAAACAAGTGATTTTGACCTTCGTAGATATTGATTTCCCGAAAAACAAAAATAAGCAAAGAACATAAACTGACATTAGGCACTAAATTAATAGGTTAGTCGAGACGTATCAACAGCCCTGCCCAACCACTTTTGAAGCTGCACATTCGCCACTAATGAGCTCCCACCGCCGCGCGACGCCCGCCGTCAACCAAATCAACGACACGCTGCCCGTGCTCTGCACTCCGCCGCGCGCTATCACGCCAGTGGAGCCATGCAGCCATAGCCGAACCGGGGCCGCCGCCCCTGGATTCGGGCTACGAGGCCATGAGAGGACAGCCGGAGGTCCCCGTCCCCTTAGGAACGTCCATATAAAATTCAAAACCCATGACACCCACAAGATTTCGTAATGGTTAATAAAATATTTAATTATTTGTTTATACCTAGAGCGCAATATCTGTGGAACGTTTCCTGATATGTTTTCCCTAACAAATGTCAAACTTGCCATGACAAACCAGCTAAAGTTGCCATGGTAACTTTGTAGGATTTGCCATCATAGGAGGCGAAAATGTCCATATAGCACAAGAAAAGGCAGAAAAAAGATCACCACATTTCTCAGGACAATTGCCCTTTGATCGTGATCAGACGACAATACCTGGAAAAGACAAAAAAAAATACGCTTCGTTAGTTATCATTGCCGAATACTTATTCTGCATGACCCCATTGGTTTATTATCGCGCCCCCGCCACTCTGCCCTGAAAGAATTGATACCATAATAGTAGAAAAAAGTAACTAGGCAAATATAGCAGTCCTAATCTACTCTGACCCTACTTGGTAATAGTCCTTTTAGAGTATCTACAGCCAGAACTTGCAAAATTGGGCCCTCAAAGGTCCGCGGACGCGTCCGGACATGTCCGCTGACACTGACCGGGCGCGTCTCATTTGTTTCCTTCCACACTCGTGTCCCTCATATCCGAACCCTCAAAACTAATCACATGCAACACTACATAAACTAGATCAAACACACAGTTCATTGTATGGCATTGCATCGCCGGACAAAAGGGGGCATAATTCATCGGCAAATCCATAAACAAAACTACATAAAACATACTAAAAACATAAATATAAGGGAAGGGGGGAGGAAATCACCATTTCCTCGCCGGCCCCTTCCCCTTCCGGTCGTCGACGCGGCTGTGCCCCTCCTCCGTGTAGGCGTCGGCGTGCGGAGGCGCATCGTCGTCAGAGCTGGAGGTGGAGCTGTCCGTCATGTCCGAGTTGTCGGAGCTGCACATCATGCCCGACAGCCTGCGGGGCAGGCGGGCTTGCTCCTTGGCATGGCGGGCCGCCTTCGCCTTCGCCACCACCTCCTTATTTGCCTCGCGCGCCGACAACTCGATGGCGAGTCGGAGCGCGTGTGCATTCTTGCGGCGGAGGCGGCGCGCATCTGTCTCTACCGTCATGAGAGAGCGCCGGAGGACCGACGCGGGGAGCGCGTCCTCGGGGTCAACCGGCGCGCTCGCACGTGAACGGCGTGCGGCCTACACCTCCCCCCTCTTCCTCGCCCACTGCCCCTCGCGTCGGGCTGCATGCGCCTCGGACTCAGGCGTCCTCGTGCCCCCCAGCGCGGGTACGAGGACCTAGCCATGGCCGAGCACCACTTTTGGAGCAGAGGGTGGTGGAGGTGGGCGGCGTACCTGAAGGAGCGGAGCGGAGCGGCCGGAGCTGTCCGCCGGGCGGGAAGGGCCGGCGACGTCGCTGGCGATGCGTCGACGGGCGATGGGCGCTGAGGAAGAAGATCCGCCGCTACCGGGGCCGCCTTGCTCCTGCAGCGATCTCCTCAAGGTGATGCGGAGGGCCACCTCCTCCACATCGATATTGGATCCGTTGGATTCTGCACGGGACCTGCTTCCGTCGCCGGCCATCGGATCGAAGGGGAGGGGATCGGAAGTAGACTGGACGGAGAGAGTGAAGTGACCGATGTCTAGGGTTTTCGGACGGGCGTATTTGTGGGGTCGATGGTGGGCCGGGCTGACGTGGCGGGCGTGCTCGGACCGCCTCATATCCGTTCCATATTTAGGCTGTATATGAGGGGTGCCTATCAGCCCGATCGTTTGAGATCCGTTTAGGATGTCCGTCTCGATCGATTTTTTGTGACCGGATGGTGATCGGATGGTATGTCCAGACGTTTGAGACAGATACTAGGGTCCGGTTGTATATGCTTTTAAGCACGTATACAGCTGCAGACGGACTACAAAAGTATGGCCTCCGACGACCAAGTGGGTCATTGTTTGTTTGTCGAGCTATCCATGAACGTGGCATGGACACCTAACCGCCCAAAGCGCATACGCATGTCGGCATCCACGTAAACTAGCACCCGTGGCACACGGTCGACAACACGTACGCATCTCCTCACAGATCAATCATGACTGATACTGTCAACCATCCAAGAAGCCTTCGTGTATGGATTCCCCAGAGGCCCCTACCGTCCAGTGGGCACGTGCCAGCATGTCGGCTGCACGCACACGCCGACAAGCCGTCCCATCCGGACGCCACGTACGTGATGTGGCGCGACGCACCCACCGTGGTAGCGTGGTATAAAATGATGACCATGTACTAAAGTTAACAGCACACGGCACCATCTAACACACCACCTCTCCATCTGCTTGTTCTCATCGCCTCAAAGAAGCTTTGCGTTGTTACGTCTGACTGGCCGTAGGATGTGGATGAGGAAGAAGAAGGCGGCGACGACGAGGCCGGCGGCCCGGAGGAGGGCGCCGACGTCGCTTGGGGCGCTGTGGCGGCGCGTGGTCGGGCCGGCGCGCGGCGGCAAGGCCAAAAAGACCAAGACCAAGAAGAGCAAGATCGGGTCGCTCTCGCGCGCGTTCCGGGTGTTCTCCTGCGTCCGCGGCCATGGCAAAGGGAGGATGGCTGCCCGTGCAGCGCGCCGCTATTGATCGGCCTGCGACGCGCATGTCCGCCGTCCGGACGTCGAGACAGTTGCAGCTAGTGGCTGCGAGTCTTTGTCGTAGCTGCGTGTCACAGATTTTATGTTAACCTTGTATATCCTGTATGTCCACGTGTTGTGGTTGTACTGTCTGCTGTTTTTTGTAAAATGAAAATATACGTGTTTCCGTTCCAAAAGAGAAATTCAAGAGTAAGGCCCCGTTCGGAAGTTCTTCATGAGCCAGCTTCTTGAAACTCTTGCCTGAAGCCAGGCCGAACGCCCCTGCTCCGAGAATCCGGCTTCGCGGAGACGTAAATCCTGCAGTGCAAAATTCTCGAAGACGAGGAGCAACAAAAATGCTAGACCTACGTAGGTCGTACGACCTACGGGTTCTTACGTAACTTGCCTTAACTAATCTCTTCGGCCCCCTGATTTCAACCGGGGGTGGGGCCCTCCCTTTATTTCCTCTAACCAAACTGGGTGTGGATTGGAATTTCCTGAAAAGTATGCTGGGAGCTTTTGGTTTTGCTTCGGTCTGGATCAATTGGATTATGACTTGTGTTACATCAGTAAAATACTCAGTTCGGTTGAACGGCAAATTGTTGGATTCGTTCTCTCCCTCTCGAGGACTCAGGAAAGGAGATCCCTTATCTCCGTATTTATTCTTGTTTGTGGGAGAGGCCTTGTCATTATTGTTCAAGGATGCGAGTGACAGTGGTACCCTTCAGAATTTTCATCTCAACAGACAAGCTCCAGGTATATCACATTTGTTGTTTGCTGATAACAGTCTGCTTTTCTTTAGAGGATCCATTGACCAAACGTTGGCAATTAAAAAAATTCTGACGAACTATGAAGTGGGAACAGGCCAGCTCTTGAGCCCAGATAAATGTTCTATTATGTTTGGGAAGAGTTGTAGTGTGCAAAATCAAGTAAACACTATGGTTATTCTAAAAGTTACGACTGAGGGGTTTGATGATAAATACTTGGGGTTACCTGTCCCAGAAGGAAGATTGAAGGCGGGTCAGTTCCAGTCCACTAAGGACAAGGCTTTGAAAAGGCTTTCTGATTGGATTGAAAAGTACGCGTCTACTGGAGTAAAAGAAGTTCAGATAAAATCAGTTATCCAGGCTCTCCCGGTCTTTGCCATGAGTATTTTTAAATTTCCGGTCTCTCTTTGTGAGGATTTATCTCAGATTATTCGGAATTTTTGGTGGGGAGATGAGGAGAACCGAAGAAAAACACATTGGCTGGCATGGGACAAACTAACAAGACCAAAAGGTGAGGGAGGTATGGGTTTCCGTGACCTTAGACTTTTTAATCAGGCTCTTCTGGCTAAACAAGCTTGGCGGTTATTGATTTTCCCGCACTCGCTGTGTGCTAAGATGATGAAGGCAAAATATTACCCTCATGGCCACCTTTTTGATACGGTTTTTCCGCAGTCAACTTCGACGAGTTGGCAGGGTATTATGCATGGTCTTGAACTCCTTAAAGGAGTTATTTGGAGAGTGGTTGAAGGCTCCAATATTAATATTTGGAGAAATAATTGGTTGCCTAGGATCTCTGGATTAAAAATCTCAGGAAAAATGAATAGAACTAGGATCAATGGGTGTCGGAGTTATTCATGAGTGAGTCAAGGAGATGGGATGTGAACTTAATCAATCACTTATTTTATCCCCATGACGCCGCTGAGATTCTAAAGGTGCGTATTCAGTCCTCTGGCGAGGGTGATTTTATTGCTTGTCACTATGAAAAAGATGGATTGTTCTCTATAAAAAGCGCGTATCATTTGGCGCTTAGGCTTAAAGAAAGGAAAGATGATGGAGGACAATCTAGTACTGGCAACAATGGGGAGAGGAAACTTTGGAATGTCATTTGGAAGACCAATGTACCTCAGAAGATCAAATTTTTTGCTTGGCGTGCAGCGTCCAATAGCCTGGCGGTTCAAGTAAATAGAGTAAAACATCACCAGACGACCTTAGGTACATGCTCTATTTGTAGAGACGAGGATGAAAGTACTTTTCATGCCTTGGTGTCTTGTCCTAAGGCAAAAGCTTTACGTCTGGAGTTGAGAGGATTATGGAATTTGCCGAGGGAAGAGCTTTTCAAGTTTTCAGGGCCAGATTGGTTGCTTATATTGTTGGATCAGTTAACACATCCAATACGTGAGCAAATCTTATTCATGTTCTGGAGAGCTTGGCATTTACGAAATGATCTTATATTTGGTAAGGGGAAAGAGTTTGTCTCTAACTCTGCTAGCTTTGTGAATAACTATTGGACGACGTACGCGTCTTGCCATTCCAAGTCTGTGCTCGAACCTAGCGTCAAGGGTAAGGGAGTGAAAGCTGGACCAAATCTTGTCAATGCCACTCTCAGTAGGCATGAGGTATGGCATCCTCCACCTTTTGATCATATTAAAATTAACGTGGATGCAAGCTTTGTAGACAGCATTTGTACTGCTAGTGTGGGGGTTGTTGCCAGAGATTCCACAGGCGAAGTCATTGTCTCCTCCTGGGATTATATTGGTTTGTGTACCAGTGTTGATGAAGCGGAGCTCCGGGCGTGTCTCGCAGGCCTTTACATTGGTATCTCCTTGCATAAGCCTATTATTCTGGAAACGGACTGCGCTTATGTGGTCTCCCTTCTTGCACATGATAATCCAGATAGATCTTCCCTCGTGGATCTGAAGAGGGAAGCGGTAGCAATCTCCAAACTACTACCAAATTTTAAGCTCATGAAGATTAATAGACATGCCAATGTGGTGGCTCATGAATTAGCGAAGTTTAGTTTTGATAATAAGACAGATGGCTTACTTTGTAATAGTGTCCCGTCCTGTGTGGCGAATGCTGTAAGGAATGATTGTAATCAACTATTTTAAGTTTTAATATATGGGGATTTTTCAAAAACAAACATGCCACGTAATCAGTTACGTTAATTACGTAGGAATCGTTATGCAGGTGTAGCATTGCTCCGAGGAGCAACGCCAGACCAGCTTCACAAAAACAAGAAGTGGGAGTTCATGGGAATTACAACAAGAATGCCACCCCGAAGTGATGTTGCGTACGTTTCGATCAGAAGAAACCTCCCCGAGCGACCGCGCGTCTTCCTAACCCAGACCTAACTGGGCCAATAAAACATGGCCCAAGCAGTGACCGAACAGGCTTTAGCCCATGTGTGCGAGCAGGAGCGGCTACAGCCAGCCGAACGTTTCGTACTCCTTCGAGAAGCCAGCTGCCTGAAAGCGGAGCAGGAGCCAACGATTTCGGGAAGCCAGAGAGCTTCCAAACAGGGCCTAAATAGCATAAAACTACTGTAATTCGGGTTAGGGTTTCAAAAAACTACCAATTTTTCCGCTGATAACTACCAAGTCAGGGTTGGCTGTTTCAAAAAACCCAAAACGCGCGGAAATAGCGTTTTAAGCCGTTTTCTGACGTCCTGGGCCTACTGGCCAGGCCACGTGGTCCAGCGCGCTCACGGCACGGCCGTTACACCGACCGGTCCGGTCGAAACTGGGTCATAAATACCCAGGTCGGCCTCCGCTCACTCCTCTGCCCGCTCACTCCTGTGCTCACTGCACTCCACTCTAAGCTCGTCGCCATCGACGATAGCCTAGGTCGCCGACCTCCCTGCCCCCATGCCTTCCTGGAACAACGGGGAACGATGACTATGAGGTCGTCAGCATGGACATGGGGCTTTTGGTAAGTTTTTCTCCTTGCCAAGAACCTAGGGTTAGAGATGAATGTGAGCTACTGCCATGGATCTTGTTTAGTTAGGGTTATTGTTGTGTCTGATATGGATCTTGCTTAGGTAGCTTAGGGTTGCTTGTGATATAGGATTTAGCTAGGTTAGGGTTCATCTTCATGTAGGGTTAGGATTAGGGTTCTTGCTGATTTTGGGATTAGGGTTCTTGTTGATTTTGGGATTTATGTAGGGTTAGGGTTAATGCAAAGTTTAAATTTATTGTGCTTTGAGTGGTGATTTTGTGGATGCAGGAGGAACCTGACACCATTATGGAGCCCCTTTTCTGTGGCCAACTTGAGCTTGCTGAACCCAAATGCATTCTGCATCACATGATGCCTATTTAGTGTGTGGCTTTCGAATGCATTTTAACTGGAAGGCGTTTCTATGGCTGCCCAATGCAGGTTATCTATCAATCTTATCTTTTTTACTGTTGCAGCACCACATTTGATTGCACAATTTTACTGTTACATATGGATGTTCAGTGCAACACACGAGGCAACATTTTCAGTAACTGAATCTGTTATAGTAAATGGTGTGAATTGTGGTGTTGTAGAATGGGTCAACATTTTCAGTAACATGTTCAGTTATCATTTTTCTTTGTTTTCAAACCTAAACTTAGCAAATGTTTCAATAGGCATATGGTTATGTAATAAGTTATCATATTTCAGTTATCTTATTCATTGTTGAAAGAGCATGGTGCCCCCATGTGTGATTTTGATAATTGATGACATTTTCTATGGACTAATGGTTTACTTGAGTTATATTCGTAGGATTTGTCCATAGGCATTTCTTGAAGTCCATTTGTTGGTTTCAAGGAGATTATGTGATGACCAAGGTGCTATTCAAAGAATTATCCAAAGATTGGTCATAGAGAAGACATGATACAAGGTTGATCAAGACTAAGTCAAAGAATGAATCAAGTTGATCAACACACAAAGCGTACAAGATGTACCGAGAGGGATCAAGTGATCCCATGGTATGGTAAGCATTGTCTATTATGCTTTGTGTACTAACTCATGGTCTATGTGAGAGTTCTATGTGGGGTTAGGTATGTTTCCATGGGCTTGCGTCAAGAGGAAGATATCATACAACCCATGGAGGATGACGTCAAGTGGTGATCGTCATCAAGATTGCGGTGTGCAAGTTCAAGAGGAGCATCACTAAGAGATCATGCTTGAAGTTTGCCGTCCATTGTGGTGACAATGGACTGGTGAAGATGTGCCGAAGAGTGGCTCACCCATAATGAAGTATGGGGGAGCAATCTACTAGTCTTCATCGAGCCAACACAATTAGGAAAGGTGGTCCAACTTGAGGAGGTCAAGATCGTCATCATCCAACTCAAGTGGATTATGCGCAAGACAAAGGTTTGCCCTTGATAGGTTTTCTGTTTTACCGGTCTCATGATGGTAGTTGGGAGATCGGGTTATATGATCGATTATCGTACTATCAAGGGGGGCTCTCAAGTAAGTAGCTTGATCGCATCGTTCGTATAGAGCTAAAACCATTGCATGAAAGGATCGATATGGTTGACTGGAGGGGGGGGGGGTGAATAGGCAACAACTAATTTTTAGGTTTTCTTAACAAATTAGGCTTAGCAACAAATGGGTTGTATAGATATGCAACTAGGTGGGCAACCTATATGATGCGAACAACAACAACAACAACAACAACAATAAAAGCAACAAATGATACAACATAAATAGCACTTGCACAAAGTAAAGGTAAGAAGTAACCACAAGCGGAGCCGGTGAAGACGAGGATGTATTACTGAAGTTCCTTCCCTTTGAGGGGAAGTACATCTCCGTTGGACCAGTGTGGAGGCACAATGCTCCCCAAGAAGCCACTAGGGCCACCGTATTCTCCTCACGCCCTCACACAATGCGAGATGCCGTGATTCCACTAGTGGTGCCCTTGAAGGCGGCGACCGAACCTTCACAAACAAGGTTGGGGGCTATCTCCACAACTTAATTGGAGGCTCCCAACACCACCACAAAGCTTCACCACAATGGATTGTGGCTCCGAGGTGGCCTCAACCGTCTAGGGTTCTCAAACACCCAAGAGTAACAACATCCGCAAGGGATTAGTGTGGAGGGGGGAATCAAATTTCTCTTGGTGGAGGTGTAGATCGGGGCCCTCTCAACCAAACCCTAGAGTATCAACAAGATTGGTTGGCCAGGGAGAGAGATCGGGCGAAAATGGAGCTTGGAGCAAATATAGAGCTTTGGGGAGGAAGAGGTGGTCTTCTTGGGGAAGAAGGCCCATTTTTATAGCGGGGGAAATATCCAACCGTTACCCCCTCTCAGCCCGCACAAGAGCGGTACTACCGCATGGGCGGCTGTGCCCGTTGTCCATCGCAATGGCACGAGGCCATGAGCCAGTAGTGCCGCTGGAGCGGTACTACCGCTTGCCCCAGCGGTACAACCGCTGGGGTTGTTGTTGGGGAACGTTGCATGGGAAACAATTTTTTTCCTACGAACACCTAAGATCTATCTATGAAGATGCATAGAAATGAGAGGGGAGAGTGTGTCTAAGTACCCTCGTGGACCGTTAAGCGGAAGCGTATATTACGCGGTTGATGTAGTCGTACTCTTCACAGTCCAATGGCGATCCAATCCGATCCAGCGACGAACGGACGATACCTCCGCATTCAGCACACGTGCGACTCAGTGACGTCTCCTCCTTCTTGATCCAGCAAGCAAGAGAGGATAAGTAGATGGGATCTCGACCAACACGATGGTGTGGTGGAGATGATGGTGAATTAGTGCTGGCGCCGGAACTAGGAACGGAGGAGCAATGGAGCAACGGGAGAGAGGGAGGCGCCAAGGGGCTGGTGTGTCCTCTTGGAGGCATCCCCTCCCCTCTATATATAGGTGGAAGGGCGTTGTGGCTAGCCCTCCAAGCCCTAGGGCAGGGGCACCAAGGGGGAGAAGTTGGACTCCTGGTCCAATGCCCTCCTTTCCATACACATGTGGACTTTCAACCTTTCCCAGCCGCATGGGCCTTGAGGGACTTGTGCGCCTGGCCCAATAAGGCCAGCGCGCCTCCCCTCATCCCATTCTGACCATTGGGACATGGTGGAACCATTGGTGGACTTTCAGACTCCTCCGGAAGTCTTCGGAACCTTCTGGAAGCTTCCTGATACAATACCGGAAAAACCCGAAACTTTTCCGGTAGCCAAAATATGACTTCCCATATATAAATCTTTACCTCCGTACCATTCCGGAGCTCCTCGTGACGTCCGGGATCTCATCTGGGACTCCGAACAACATTCGGTCACCAACATACATATCCTGATACTACTCTATCGTGACCAAACGTTAAGCGTGCAGACCCTACGGGTTCGAGAATCATGTAGACATGAGCGAGACACCTCTTCGGTCAATAACCAATAGCGGGACGTGGATGCCCATATTGATGTTGGGGAACGTTGCATGGGAAACAAAAAATTTCCTACGCACACGCCAGATCTATCCAACGAGATGCATAGCTACGAGAGTGGGAGTGTATCTACATACCCTTATAGATTGCTAAGCGGAAGCGTATAACGTGGTTGATGTAGTCGTACGTCTTCACGATCCAATCGCGATCCGTGCCGATCTAGCGCTGAACGGACGACACCTCCTCGTTCAGCACACGTGCGGCTCGATGATGTCTCCGCCTCCTCGATCCAGCGAGCGAGGGTGGAGTAGTAGATGGGTTCTCAACCAGCACGACGACATGGTGGAGATGATGGTGGAGCAGTGCCAGCAGGGCTTCGCCAAGCGCTACCGGAACCGCGAACGGAGGAGAAACCGATCTAGGGAGAGAGGGAGGCGCCAAGGGCTTGGTGTATCCTCTTGGGGTGCCCCCTCCCCTCTATATATAGGTGGAGGGGCATGGGGAACAGCCCCTCCAAACCCTAGGGCGCAGCCAAGGGGGAGGAGTTGGACTCCTAGTCCAATTCCCTCCCTTTCCATACACAGGTGGACTCCACCTCTCCCAAGCCACATGGGCCTTGAGGGACTTGTGCGCCTGGCCCAATAAGGCCAGGGTGCCTCCCCTCATCCCATGCAAACCCTTGGGATGTGGTGGAACCCTTGGTCGACTTCTGGACTCCTCCGGAAGTTTCCGTAACCTTCTAGAAGCTTCCCGGCACAATACCGGAAAAACCCAAAACTTTTCCGGTAACCAAAATATGGCTTCCCATATATAAATCTTTACCTCCAGACCATTCTGGAGCTCCTCGTGATGTCCGGGGTCTCATCCGGGACTCCGAACAACATTCGGTCACCAACATACATAACCCAATAATACTATATCATCACCGAACGTTAAGCGTGCGGACCCTACGGGTTCGAGAATCATGTGGACATGACGGAGACACCTGTCCGGTCAATAACCAATAGCGAGACCTGGATGCCCATATTGGTTCCCACATATTCCACAAAGATCTTTTTTGGTCGAACCACGATGCCAAGGATTCAATCAACCCCGTATGCAGTTCCCTTTGTCCAGTGGTATGTTACTTGCCCGAGATTCGATCGTCGGTATCTCCATACCTAGTTCAATCTCGTTACTGGCAAGTCTCTTTACTCGTTCCGTAATACAAGATCCCATGACTAACTCATTAGTCAGATTGCTTGCAGGCTTCTTGTGATGTTGTATTAACGAGAGGGCCCAGAGATACCTCTCCGTCAAACGGAGTGACAAATCCTAGTCTTGATCCATGCCAACCCAATAGACACCCTCGAAGATACCTGTAGAGTACCTTTATGATCACCCAGTTACGAAGTGACGTTTGATACACACAAGGCATTCCTCCGGTGTCAGGGAGTTGCATGATCTCATGGTCTTAGGAACACATACTTGACATGAAGAAAGCAGTAGCAATAAACTTAGTGATACGATCAAATGCTATGCTTACAGTTTGGGTCTTGTCCATCACATCCTCCTCCTAATGATGTGACCCCATTATCAAATGACAACTCATGTCTATGGTTAGGAAACCTTAATCATCTTCGATCAACGAGCTAGTCTAGTAGAGGCTCACTAGGGACACTATGTTGTCTATGTATCCACACATGTATCTGAGTTTTCGATCAATACAATTCTAGCATGGATAATAGACGTTTATCATCAACAGGGAAATATGATAATAACCAATTTATTATTGCCTCTAGGGCATATTTCCTATAGTCTCCCACTTGCACTAGAGTCAATAATATAGTTCACATCACCATGTGATTCATACCCAATGAGTTCTGGGGTTTGATCATGTTTTGCTTATGAGAGAGGTTTTAGTCAACGGGTCTGCAACATTCAGATCCATGTGCACTTTGAAAATCTATATGTCATATTATAGATGCTGCTACCACGCTCCACTTGGAGCTATTCCAAATGACTGCTCCACTATACGTATCTGGTTTGCGACTGAGAGTCATCCAGATCAGTGTCAAATCTTGCATCGACGTAACCCTTTACGACAAACTCTTTATCACCTCCTAACCGAGCAATATTTCCTTAGTTCTCTTTAGGTACCTAAGGATAATTTTGACTGCTGCCCAGTGATCCACTCATGGATCACTCTTGTACCCCCTTGCCAGACACGTGGCAAGGCACACATCAGGTGCGGTACACGACATGGCATACCGTATAGTGCCTATGGCTAAGGCATAGGGGATGACCTTCGTCCTTTCTTTTTCTTCTGCCATGGTCGAGCTTTGAGTCTTACTCAACTTCACACCTTACAACTCAAGCAAGAACTCCTTCTTTGACTGATCCATTTTGAACTCCTTCAAAATCTGTCAAGGCATGTGCTCTGTGAAAGTCTTATCAAGTCTTGATCTATCTCTATAAATCTTGATGCCCAATATTTAAGCAGCTTTATCCAGGTCTTCCTTTGAAAAACTCCTTTCAAACAACCCTTTATGCTTTCCAGAAATTATACATCATTTCCGATCAACAATATGTCATCCACATATACTTATCAGAAATTCTATAGTGCTCCCACTCACTTTCTTGTAAATACAAGTTTCTTCATAAACTTTGTATAAACCCAAAAGCTTTGATCACCACATCAAAGCGTATATTCCAACTCCGAGATGCTTGCACCAGTCCATAGAAGGATCGCTGGAGCTTGCATGCCTTTTATCATCCTTAGGATCGACAAAGCCTTCCAGTTGTATCACATACAATCTTTCCTCACAGAAACCGTTAAGGAAACTCTGTTTTGACATCCATTTGCCAGATTTCGTAATCGAAAAATACAGCAACTGCTAACATTATCCCAACAGACTTTAGCATCACTACGAGTGATAAAGTCTCATCATAGTCAACTCCTTGAACTTGTCGGAAACTTCTTTGCGAGAAGTCAAGCTTCATAAATGGTGACATTACCATCAACGTCTGTCTTCTTCTTAAAGATCCATTTGTACTTAATGGCCTGCCGGTCATCGGGCAAGTCTACCAAAGTCCATACTTGGTTTTCCTACATGGATCCTATCTCGGATTTCATGGCCTTAAGCCATTTGTCGGAATCCGGGACCATCATCGCTTCCTCATAGTTCGTAGGCTCATCGTTGTCTAAAAACATGACTTTTAAGACAAGATTACCACACCACTCTGGGCAGTACATGTCCTTGTCGACCTACGAGACTCAGTAGTGACTTGATCTGAAGCTTCATGATCATCATCATTAGCTTCCTCTTTAATTGGTGTAGGCGTCATAGAAACATCTTTCTGTGTCGCGCTACTCTCTAATTGAAGTGACGGTCAGTAACCTCATCAAGTTCTACCTTCCTCCCACTCACTTCTTTCAAGAGAACCTCCTTCTCTGGAAAGGATCCATTCTTGGCAACAAAGACCTTGCCTTCGGATCTATGATAGAAGGTATACCCAATTGTTGCTTTAGGGTATCTTATGAAGATGCACTTTTCCGCTTTGGGTTCGAGCTTATCAGACATAAGTGTCGCATCCCCAAACTTTAAGAAACGACAACTTATGTTTCTTGCCAAACCATAATTCATACGGTGTCGTCTCAATGGATTTAGATGGTGCCCTATTTAAATTGAATGCAGTTGTAATGTATACCCCAAAACGATAGTGGCGGATCAATAAGAGACATCATAGATCGCACCATATCTAATAGAGTATGATTACGACGCTCGGACACACCATTGCGTTGTGGTGTTCCAGGTGGCGTGAGCTGTGAAACAATTCCACACTGTCTTAAATGCATGCCGAATAACTCAGATATTCTCCATGATCAGATCGTAGAAAATTTATCTTCTTGTTACGATGATTCTCTACTTCACTCTGAAATTACTTGAACTTTTCAAAAGTTTCAGACTTGTATTTCATTAAGTAAATATCCCAATATCTACTCAAGTCATCCGTGAAGGTATGAAAATAACAATATCCACTGCGCGCTTCAACACTCATTGGACCGCATACATCAGTATGTATCATTTCCAATAAGTCACTTGCCCGTTCCATCGTACCGGAAAACGGGGTCTTTAGTCATCTTGCCCATGAGGCATGGTCCGCATGTCTCAAGCGATTCAAAATCGAGTGAGTCAAAAGATCCATCAGCATGGAGTTTCGTCATGCGCTTTACACCAATATGACCTTTAGCGGCAGTGCCACAAGCATGTGGTACTATCATTATTAACTTTGCATCTTTTGGCATTAATATTATGAACATATGTATCACTACGATCGAGATTCAATAATCCATTCACATTGTCTGCATGACCATAGAATGTATTATTCATGTAAACAGAATAACCATTATTCTCTGACTTAAATGAATAATCGTATAGCAATAAACACGATCTAATCATGTTCATGCTCAACGCAGACACCAAATAACATTTATTTAGGTTCAACACTAATCCCAAAGGTAGAGGGAGCGTGCGATGGTGATCACATCAACCTTGGAAACACTTCCAACACACATCGTCACCTCGCCCTTAGCTAGTCTCCGTTTATTCCGCAGCTTTTGTTTCGAGTTACCAATATTAGCAACTGAACCGGTATCTAATACCCATGCGCTTCTACGAGTACTAGTAAGGTACACATCAATAACATGTATATCAAATATAGTATTGTTGACGTTGCCAGCCTTCTTATCTGCCAAGTACTTGGGGCAGTTCTGCTACCAGTGACCGTTCCCCTCATAATAGAAGCACTTAGTCTCGGGTTTGGGTTCAACCTTGGGTTTCTTCACTGGAGCGGCAACTAGCTTGCCATTCTTGAAGTTTCCCTTCTTGCCCTTGCCCTTCTTGAAACTAGTGGTCTTGTTAACCATCAAAACTTGATGCTCCTTGATTTCTACCTCCATGGCCTTAAGCACCGTGAATAGCTCAGGGATCATCATCTCCATCCCTTGCATGTTTATAGTTCATCATGAAGCTCTAGTATCTTGGTGGCAGTGACTTGGAAGCTCTGTCAATCACTATCTTATATGGAAGATTAACTCCGACTTGATTCAAGTGATTGTAGCACCCAGATATTCTAAGCACACGTTCACCAATTGAGCTATTCTCCTCCATCTTTCAGGCAAAGAATTTGTCGGAGGTCTCATACCTCTTAACACGGGCATGAGCCTAAGATTCCAATTTTAGCTCTTGGAACATCTCATATGCTCCGTGGCGTTCAAAACGTCTTTGGAGCTCTGATTCTAAGCCGTAAAGCATGACGCACTAAACTATCAAGTAGTCATCAGAACGTGCCTGTCAGATGTTCACAACATCCACAGATGACGTTTGAGGGACCGCACAATAGTATTACATCGGATAGATCAAAGCGAAGATGCGATGACCATTGTATTGAAGATCAAGAGATAGAGAGATTGCCATCCAGGTACTAGCTATGGACCCGTAGGTCTGTGGTGAACTACTCACACATCATCACGAGGGCAGCAAGGTTGATGTAGAGGCCCTCCATGATCGATCCCCCCTCCGGCAGGGTGCCGGAACGGAGCTCCAGATGGCCTCGCGACAGAACAGGGACTTGCGGCGGCGTAAAAAGAGTTTCGAGAATGCCTCTAGGGTTTTTGGAATATTAGAGAATTTATAGGCTAGAGAGAGGCGTAGGGAGAGCCATGAGGGGGCCAACACATAACAGGGCGCGACCCCCCGAGGGCGCGGCCCTGTTGCATGCTGGTGCCCTCGTGCGGCCTCCTGACTCCTCCCGGAGATTCCAGGTGTTCTTTTGGTCCATAAAAAATCATCAAAAAGTTTCATGGCAATTGGACTTCGTTTGGCACTGTAAACCTGAAAAGTAAAAAACATGCAGAAAACAACAACTAGCACTGGGCACTGGGTCAATAGATTAGTGCTAAAAAAATATTATAAATTGGTAAATAAAGATCCAAAAAGTATCCTAGAATTATAATATATCAGCATGGAACAATAAAAAATTATAGATACGTTGGAGACATATCAAGCATCCCCAAGCTTAATTCCTGCTCGTCCTCGAGTAGGTAAATGATAAAAACAGAATTTTTGATGTGACATGCTATCCATTATGTAATCTTATGCATGTATGCTCATTGAGAAACGATGAATCAACAAATATTAACATAGCAATACTTATAAGTATAAGAAAAAAATCATCAATCTTTCAAAGTATACGATCCTCAAAGAATGTTTACCCCCATTCATCTTATTATATTAGCAAGGCATGGCTCCATTTTCACCACATTAATACAAATGTCAAGCACCACGGTGTCCAAGTTAGGCAATTGGATCGTACTTTTTCAATACGCATCAACTTTTTATTCTTCACGCAATACATGAGCATGAGCCATTGGACATAGCATTTAGGTGGAATAGAATATGGTGGTAGATATCAAAAGGGCAAAAGGTGGAGAAGATAGTATCACATCAACTAGGCGTACCAACGGGCTATGGAGATGCCCATCGATAGATGTCAATGCAAGGAGTAGGGATTGCCATGCAAATGATGCACTAGAGCTATAAGTGTATGAAAGCTCAAATGAAGCTAAGTGGGGTGTGCATCCAACTTGCTTGCTCATGAAGACCTCAGGCATTTGAGGAAGCCCGTCATAGGAATATACAAGCCAAGTTTATAGTCATGAAAAAGTAATTCTCACTAGCATATGAAATTGACATAACATGACACTCTCTACATGAGGAACAAGATGCCACTTTGAGGCACAAGTGTGGTAAAGGATAGTAGCGCAATCCCTTCTCTCATTTTCTCTTAATTTTTTTCAGAATGGTGGGCTCATTTGGCCTCCCCCATCTTTAGTTCCTCACTAGGACAATGCTCTAACAATGATGATCATCACACTTTTATTTACTTGCAACTCGATATGAAGAATGGATATGAAGATATGACTCCATATGAATGCCTCTGGCAGTGTGCCAGGATGTGCAAAGATCTGGCGTGACATGTATCAAAAATATGATGAACGGTGGCTTTCCCACAAATACTCTGTCAGCTCTATATGATCATGCAAAGCAATATGATGATGAACGAACTAGTCATGTGAAATGACGATGGAATTTGCATGGCAATATATCTCAGAATGGCTATGGAAATGCCATGATAGGTAGGTATGGTGGCTGTTTTGAGGAAGATATAATGAGGCTTATGTGCAACAGAGCGTATCATGTCACGAGGTTTGGATGCACCGGCGAAAGTTGCACCGATCCTCAAGGTGAGAATGGGCTATGCACGGTACCGAAGAGGCTAGCAAATATGAGAAGGTGAGATTGCGCATGTCCATGGTTTCACATTAGTCATACAGAACTCATATACTTATTGCAAAGTTTTATTAGTTTTAGCACAAATCAAAGTACTACTCGCATGCCCCGAGGGAAGAGGTTGGTAGGAGTTAACCATCGCGCGCTTCCGACCCGAAACAACACTAGGATTTCAACAAGGAATAGAAATGCTCACACATCATCACCATGCCTCTTTAATTTTTAGACGAATAAGAAGTTAACCTCTCTTAATATCGACACTTCTATGTATCAACAATTATGAACTCACATGTTTTTCATATTACCACATCAATATCATTAACCCACAATTTCTCTATATGTGCTTTATGATGATTTTGATTATCAATCATTGAATACCTAATATTTTTGGAGTAGTATTATGACCCATGCAAATTACCATCACTATTTATTAACTCTCAAACAAATATAAGTGAAGAAGGAGAGTGAAATTATTTCTATAAAATCTACACGCCACCGTTCACAAAAAGATATAAGTGAAGTACTAGAGCAACTGCTAAGCTCAAAAGATATAAGTGAAGCACATAGAGTATTCTAACAAATTATGATGAAGGTGTGTCTCTCTTAAATAGGTGTGTCCAGCAAACGATGATTGTGGTAAACTGAAAGTAAAAGCAAACAAATCCAAATGACGCTCCAAGCAAAACTCATATCATGCGACGAATAAAAATATAGCTTCAAGTGACATACCGATGGATTGAGACGAGAGAGGGGATGCCTTCCGGGGTATCCCCAAGCTTAGACGCTTGAGTCTTACTTAAAATATTACCGTGGGTGCCTTGGGCATCCCCAAGCTTAGGCTCTTACTGCTCCTTATTCCTTTGTCCACTGTGATAACACCCAAAACTTGAAAACTTCAATCACACAAAACTCAACAAAACTTCGTGAGATCCGTTAGTATAAGCAACATATTGAATACTTTAGGTACAGTTATAAATTGATTATTATTTCATAAATGCATAATATGTACTGTATTCTAACTTCTCCATGGCTTATACCCCCCGATACAATCCATAGCATAATCAAAACAAGCAACTATGCAAGCAAAAACAGAATCTGTCTAAAACAGAACAGCCTGTAGCAATCTGTAGAGACCCTATACTTATGTAACTCTAAACATTCTGAAAAATTAGTACAGCCTTGAACATTTGTATAGAAATACTTTGTAAAAAATTCAGATCATTATCACACTCCAGTAAAAAATGGAAATTCCTTTACTGGAGTCAAAAGTTTATGTTTTGTTTCATCATCGATTCTACTCATCTTGTGAGTCATCCCAAAGGCTTTACTTGGAAAAAACTAATTTAAACATAAAAACATAATCATTGCAGAGGCAATAATCATGTTATAAAAAAACAAAAAGTAAAAAGATAAAATAAAGATAACTATTGGGTTGCCTCCCAACAAGCGCTATTGTTTTATGCCCCTAGCTAGGCATAATGCATAGTTTCAAGTATTGTCATCTTTGACACTCCACCCATAAGTAGCTCTCATGACATTCATAAGTTGTTTTAATTCTATTTCTAGGGAAGTATTCCATCCCTTTATTTAATGGGAATTGGAACCTTATGTTTCCCTCTTTCATGTCAATAATTGCACCTATAGTTCGTAGGAAAGGTCTTCCAAGTATTATGGGACAAGTAGGATTGCAATAAATATCAAGAACAATGAAATCTACGGGCACATAATTTTTATTTGCAATAATAAGCACATCATTAATTCTACCTACATGTTGCTTAATGGTAGAATCCGCAAGATGCAAGTTAAGGGAACAATCTTCAATATTAGTGAGAACAAGCACATCAGAAAGAGATTTAGGAATAGTTGAAACACTAGCACCAAGGTCACACAAGGCATTGCATTCATATTTATCTTGATAGTAGGTTCCCACTCATCATGCAATTTTCTAGGAATAGACTCTTCAAGCTCAAGTTTCTCATAACTTCTACTATATGTTCGGTAAAAGCTTTGTTTTGTTCATAAGCATTGGGTGAGCTAATAATGGTTTGTAACAAGGGAATACATTCTACTAAAGATAAATTATAATAATTAAAGTCCTTGTAATCCAAAATAGTGGGCACATCACTAGTTAAAGTTTTGACCTCTCCAAACCCACATTTTTCAGTTTTAGCATCAAAATCATCACCCTCCAAGCAAACATGACGCTTCTCAACTAGAGTTGACTCATCTCCAGTCCATTTCTCATTTGTATTCAGAGATGTAAATAAAGATTCAATAGGAGAAGTACCAATCATTTTAAGATCTTCATCATGATTCCGGTAAAAACCGGGTGGAAGAGCTTTTTCTAAGAATTCCCGCTTAGCTTTCAACTTAGCGGTCCTCTCCTTACTTTCATTAATAGATATTTGGATAGATTTAATAGACTCATTAAAATCATGCTTGGGTGGCAAAGCTTTACTTTTAAGAGTTTCTACATCCAGAGCAATTCTATCCATGTTTTTAGCCAAAGCATCAACTACGTGCAATTTTTCTTCAACCATAGTGTTGAAAACCTTTTGAGAATTAATGAATTCTTTAATCATGTTCTCAAGATCAGAGGGTATCCTATTAGAATTTGTAGAAGAATTTCCATAAGAATTACCATAAGAATTTCCATAGTTGTTAGAGGAATTACCGGGATACGGTCTAGAATTGAAGTTTCCTCTATAAGCATTGTTGTTGAAATTATTTCGCGAGACAAAGTTCACATCAATAGCATCATTATTTTGCTCAATCAAAGTAGACAAGGGCATATCATTAGGATCAACATGAGCATTTTTACTAGCAACCATATTCATAAGAGCATCCACTTTTTCACTCAAAGTAGTGTTTTCTTCAACAGAATTTACCTTCTTACCGGTTGGAGCTCTTTCGGTATTCCATTGAGAATAATTTGTCATAATGTTGTCCAGAAGTTTTGTGGCCTCTCCTAAGGTCACATCCATAAAGGTACCACCTGCAGCAGAATCTACAAGATTTCTAGACACAAAGTTTAGTCCAACATAGAAGTTTTGGATAATCATTCACAAATTTAAACCATGAGTTTGACCATTTCTTATCATCAATTTCATTATCTCCCAAGATTGTGCAACATGCTCTTGATCTTGCTGTTTAAAATTCATTATTTGATTTCTAAGGGAGATGATCTTAGCAGGAGAAAAATACTTGGCAATAAAAGCATCTTTACACTTATCCTATGTTCCAATACTATTACGAGGTAAAGATGAAAACCACGCCTTAGCTCTATCTCTTAGTGAAAAAGGAAATAATTTTAAGTTCACAATATCATTATCCATATCCTTTTTCTTTTCCATATCACATAATTCAACAAAGGTATTAAGATGTGACACGGGATCCTCATTAGGACTTCCCAAAAATTGATGCTTCATGACAAGATTTAGCAATGCAACATTAATATCAAAAGCCTCTGCACTAGTGGTGGGTGGTATAGGAGTACTAATAAAATCATTGTTATTAGTATTTGAGAAGTCACACAACTTAGTAGTATCTTGAGACATGGTGACCAAACAAGCAAAGTAACAAGCAAGACACGTAAACTAGCAAGCAAAGAAGTAAACCAGTAACAAGCAAAGATAAATATTTTTGTATTTTTGATTTTTATGAGACAAACTAAATAGAACAGCAAATAAAAAGATAAACAAGTGAATGCAAATTTGTGTGAAGTTACTTGATAGTTGATGATGATATTCCCCGGCAACGGCACCAGAAATCCTTCGTGATACTTGTGATCTGCGTTGGGTTTTCCGTGAAGGGGAACAGGTTATTGCAGCGTAAAGCGGGTATGTATTTTCCTCAGTTATGAAACCAAGGTTTATCAAACCAATAGGAATATCAATCCTCAACCGTCTTCAGTGGCTGCACACAAAAGAACAAACAACTTGCACCCAACGCGGGCAAGAGGGTTGTCAATCCCCTTGATCTCGTTATTTGCAAGCAAATGAGGTGTGTAGATAATTGTAAATTGCAAAATAAAATAAAAAGTAAATAAAGGCAGAAAGGTAGTAGTAGTGTTTGTAAATTTATAAGTGAATAGACCCGGGGGCCATAGTTTTCCCTAGCGGCATCTCTCATGTAGGCAGCATACGGTGGGTAACAAATTACTGTTGGGAAATTGATAGAAAAGCGGATAGTTATGCGGTTTTGACGGCAATGATCATGTGTATATAGGAATCACGTCCATAAACAAATAGGCCAACTCCTGCCTGCACCTATTACTATTACTCCACTCATCGACCGCTATCCAGCATGCATCTAGAGTATTAAGTAAAACAGAGTAATGCATGGAGAACGATGACATGATGTAGACAAAGTAAACTCAATCAATATGAATAAACCCCATCGTGTTATCCTTAGTAGCAACAACACAAAGACGCATCTTGTCCCCTACTTTGTCACTGGGATATAGAAACTCGTCAGGTTGAACCTACCACAACGCACCACTCCCACTGAAGATAGATCAATCTACTTAGCCAAAGCACATCAATAAATCGGAGAGCATTACGAAGCTATAATGATCATGCAAATATGAATCTTAATATTCAGAGGTGAATCATATACTTTTCATAAATAATCTGAACATAAACCCACAATTCATCAGATCCCAACAAACACACTGCACAATAGGATTACATCGGATAGATCAAAGCGAAGATGCGATGACCATTGTATTGAAGATCAAGAGATAGAGAGATTGCCATCTAGGTACTAGCTATGGACCCGTAGGTCTGTGGTGAACTACTCACACATCATCACGAGGGCAGCAAGGTTGATGTAGAGGCCCTCCGTGATCGATCCCCCCTCTGGCAGGGTACCGGAACAGAGCTCCAGATGGCCTCGCGACGGAAAAGAGACTTGCGGCGGCGTAAAAAGAGTTTTGGGATTGCATCTAGGGTTTTGGAATATTAGCAAATTTATAGGCCAGAGAGGGGCGTCAGGAGAGCCACGAGGGGGCCAACACATAATAGGGCGCGCCCTGTTGCGTGCTGGTGCCCTTGTGCGGCCTCCTTATTCCTCCCAAAGCTTCCTGGTATTCTTTTGGTCCATACAAAATCATCAAAAAGTTTCGTGGAAATTGGACTTCGTTTGGCACTGTAAACCTGAAAACTAAAAAACATGCAGAAAACAGCAACTTGCACTGGGCACTGGGTTAATAGGTTAGTGCTAAAAAATATTATAAATTGGTAAATAAAGACCCAAAAAGTATCCTAGAATGATAATACATAAGCATGGAACAATAAAAAATTATAGATACGTTGGAGACATATCACAGGGCGGCCCTCGCCGCCCAAGGCGCGCCTACGGGCCGCGATGGTCGCCACCGCCCCATCGGCGCTGAAGTTGTCGCCACCGTCAACCCGGCTGCCCGCGAACAACAAGACTCCCCATTGCACCCTTCCGCGCAGTGGGAGGGATGCATCGCCGCGGCCTCCTCCTCCTCTCACGACTGCCCTAGGCACATGAACACGCAAGACGTGCTGCTCATGGCGAGAGAGTTGCTTCGTCATCGCCCGACGGATGGTGGCTATGAAGCCTGGCTGGGCCACATCGCCGAGCTTGTTACCGTTGCCAGGAGAGCCCTGGCACCCTACTGCCCGCTTCACCCCCCGTCGCCTCGCGCTGGGAGCATAGCGCACAGAGCGCCCCACCACCGCGCGGCAACCCAGTCAAGCCTCGCGTCCTCCTCCTCCTCCTCCGAGTCCCCGTGGTGGAGCTGGAGCCGGGACTTGGCCCCGACCGTGATGTGCCTGAGGAGGCCAGCCGAGTGTTCTGTGCCTTCCACTATGTGCGCACCCACAACACCGTAGACTGCCGGGCGCTCAAGCCCCCCCCCCACGAGTGCGTCGGCCAGCGTCCTGCCCGCAATAACCGAGGTTCCGGTCACGGAGGCGGCCGCGACGACGGTGGACGGGACAACCACAATGGCGAACCCCGCCAAGGCGGGCTTGAACAGTGATACGTCTCCAACGTATCTATAATTTTTTCTTGTTCCATGCTGTTATATTATCATGCTTGGATGTTTTACAATCATTTTATAGCAACTTTATATCATTTTTTGGGACTAACCTATTGACATAGTGCCAAAGTGCCAGTTGCTATTTTTGCTTGTTTTTTACTTCGCAGAATATCAGTACCAAACGGAGTCCAATCGCGACGAAACTTTTTAGAGATTTTTTTTGGGACAGAAGACATCCAGTGGGCCAAAGAAGTGCCAGAAGGGAGGGTCGAGGAGACCACAACCCACCAGGGCGCGCCAGAGGCCCCAGGCGCGCCCTGATGGGTTGTGCCCTCCTCGGGACCCCTCTCCACCGCCTCTGACGCCTATAAATTCCCAAATATTCCAAAAACCCTAGAGGAGTCGACGAAAAACACATCCAGCCGCCGCATGTTCCAGAGCCTCGAGATCCAATCTAACACCATCACGGAGGGGTTCATCATCCTCATTGGTGCCTCTTCGATAATGCGTGAGTAGTCCACCATAGACCTATGGGTCCATAGGCAGTAGCTAGATGGCTTCCTCTCTCTCTCTCTCTCTCTATCTATCTATCTCTCTCTCTCTCTCTCTTTTGATTCTCAATACAATGGTCTCTTGGAGATCTATTTGATGTAAACTTTTGCGGTGTGTTTGTTGGGATCCGATGAATTTTGAGTACATGGTCAGTTTCTATCCATGAATATTATTTGAGTCTTCTTTGATCTCTTATATGCAAGATTACTTATAGCCTCGTATTTCTTCTTCGAATCTTTGGTTTATTTAGGCCAACTAGATCGATTTTTCTTGCCATGGGAAGAGGTGCTTTGTGATGGGTTCGATCTTGAGGTGTCCTCTCCTAGTGACAGAAGGGGCAGTGAGGCACACATGTATCGTTGCTATTAAGGATAACAAGATGGGGTCTATTCCTACATGAATAGATCTTGTCTACATCATGTCATCATTCTTATTGCATTACTCCGTTTTTCCATGAACTTAATACACTAGATGCATGCTGGATAGCTGTCGATTTTTGAAGTAATAGTAGTAGATGCAGGCAGGAGTCGGTCTACTTATCTTGGACGTGATGCCTATATAATGATCATCGCCTTGGATATCGTCATGATTATTCGATCTTCTATCAATTTCCCAACTGTAATTTCTTCACCCACCGTGTGCTATACTCATGAGAGAAGCCACTAGTGAAACCTACGGCCCCCGGGTCTACTTTTCCAACATATTGCTTTCCGATCTATCTTTTTGCCGCTTTTGTTTTCAGATCTATTATTCCAAAAACCAAAAAATACCTTGCTGCACTTTTTATTTGCTCTTTTTATTTTGTGTTCTTGAGAGATCCATCTCTCCTATCTACCACTACCTAATCTATCTCTTTACCGTAGAGAGATTGACAACCTCTCTTTCGCGTCGGGTTGCAAGTATTTGTTCTTTGTGTGCAGGTGCTGTTTATTAGGTGGTGGTGATCCTCCTACTGGTTCGATACCTTGGTTTCATAACTGAGGGAAATACTTACCATCGCTATGCTGCATCATCCCTTCCTCTTTGGGGAAATACCGACGCAGTCTCAAGCCACGTCAAACAGCCTCGCGAGACGCGCCATCAATACAACACTGCTCTTCCGCCACCATCCCCACCGTCCGGAGGGGGCAGCATTGACCGGCCTGACGAGGGGACTTGGGGCTATCACGGGCCTCGCGCGGCGGCTTGTATCCTCGGCGGAGCATATGCCCCTGCGTCGGACCACCCATTCAAGCATCTCTCCCGCAAGGTGGACACCGCCCTCCCGAGGCTGGAGGCCGCGTGACCCTTCAAGAGGCCACAGTCTGCCATCTTCTTCTACTCCAGAGACTGCCTCAAGTCCACAGCGGCTACGGAAGCGCTCCCCATGCTGTGCACTCCCATCACCAACAACATCTCGGTCAGGTGGACCCTCATCGACGGAGGCGCCGGCCTGAACGTGCTCTCTGTCGAGACCTTCGACAAGCTCCGGGTGCTCTATGACCAGCTGACGCCTACCAGGCCATTCTTTGGGGTGACCGGTGGCTCCACCGTTCCCCTAGGGCAGTTCTGCCTCCCTGTCACCTTCGGCATGCGTGACAATTACCGCACCGAGCTTATCGACTTTGACGTGGCGTGCATTGGCCTCCCTTACAATGCAATCCTGGGATACCCATCGCTGGCCAAGTTCGCGGTGGTAGTCCACTACGGCCACAACGTCCTCAAGATGCCTGGATGCAGCAGCGTCATCACCATCACTTGTGATGAGAAGGACGCGACCTGTTCCCTTGAGCGTGTCAACAAAGCTGTCGCAGTTGCACACCAGAAGGACGAAGGAGGCGTTGGGCCTTGTGAGTCTGTCACGCCCCCAAGGAAAAAGCAGTTGCTGCCTCTCCAAGGCCCCGCCAAGCAAAGAACGCAGCACCGGCGCTAGGACCAGCTCGCCCAGGATGCCATGGCGGCCGTGTTGGGGAACGGAGCATGAATTTCAAAAAATTTCTTACGCTCACGCAAGATCTATCCATGGAGATGCATCGCTACGAGAGGGGAGAGTGTGTCTACGTACCCTCATAGACAGTTAGCGGAAGCGTCTCATAACCCGGTTGATGTAGTCGAACAATCCTTCGAGCTCCACCGATCGAGTACCGAACGTACGGCACCTCCGAGTTCTACACACGTGCAACTCGGTGACGTTCCTCGCCTTCTTGATCCAGCAAGACGTCGAGGTAGTAGATGAGTTCCGTCAGCACGACGGCGTGGCGACGGTGACGGTGAAGTGATTCCGGCAGGGCTTCGCCTAAGCTCTCCGAAAATATGACCGAGGTGGAAAACGGAGATCGGGGCACCGCACACGGCTATGGGACAATTGTGTGTCTCCAAGGGGTGCCCCTCCTCCGTATATAAAGGAGGGAGGGAGGAGGCCGGCCCCCTAGGGGTGCGCCAAGTGTGGGGAGTCCTACTAGGACTCCTTAGTCCTAGTAGGATTCCACCTCCCATACGGAGTAGGAAAGGGGGAAGGGAGAGGGAAAGGAAAGAGGGGGCTGCGCCCCCTCCCCTAGTCCAATTCGGTTTGGGCAAGGGGGGGCGCGCGCCTCCTCACGTGGCCTGCCTCTCCTTTTCCCGTATGGCCCAATAAGGCTCATTACTTCTCCCGGTGAATTCCCGTAACTCCCCGGTACTCCGAAAAATATCCGAATCACTCGGAACCTTTCCGATGTCCGAATATAGCCTTCCAATATATGAATCTTTACCTCTCGACCATTTCAAGACTCCTCGTCATGTCCGTGATCTCATCCGGGACTCCGAACAAACTTCGGCCACCAATCACATAACTCATATAATACTAAATCGTCATCGAACCTTAAGTGTGCGGACCCTACGGGTTCGGGAATGATGTAGACATGACCGAGACGACTCTCCGGTCAATAACCAACAGCGGAACCTGGATGCTCATATTAGTTCCTACATATTCCACGAAGATCTTTATCGGTGAACCTCATATGTCAACATACGTTGTTCCCTTTGTCCGGCGGTATGTTACTTGCCCGAGATTCGATCGTCGGTATCTAATACCTAGTTCAATCTCGTTACCGGAAAGTCTCTTTACTCGTTCCGTAATACATCATCTTGCAACTAACTCTTTAGTCACGGTGCTTGCAAGGCTTCTGTGATGCTGTATTACCGAGAGGGCCCAGAGATACCTCTCCAATAGTCGGAGTGACAAATCCCAATCTCGATCCAGGCCAACTCAACAAACACTTTTGGAGATACCTGTAGTGCACCTTTATAATCACCCAGTAACGTTGTGACGTTTGATACACCCAAAGCATTTCTACGGTATCCGGGAGTTGCATGATCTCATGGTCAGAGGAACGTGTATTTGACATAGTGAAAGCAATAGCAATAAACTGAACGATCATTTGCTATGCTAACGGTTGGGTCATGTCCATCACATCATTCTCCTAATGATGTGATCCCGTTATCAAATGACAACTCATGTCCATGGTCAGGAAACCTTGACCATCTTTTGATCAACGAGCTAGTCTAGTAGAGGCATACTAGGGACATAGTATTTGTCTATTATCCACACATGTATTTAGTTTTCGGTCAATACAATTCTAGCATGAATAATAAACTATTATCATGAACGGGGAAATATGATAATAACTAATTTATTATTGCCTCTAGGGCATATTTCCAACAGTCTCCCACTTGCACTAGAGTCAATAATCTAGATTACATCTCCATGTAATTAACACTTAATCAGTTCTAAAGCTGATCATGTTTTGCTTGTGAGAGAGGTTTTAGTCAACGGGTCTGCAATATTCAGATCCATGTGTTCTTGGCAAATCTCTATGTTATATGTAGATGCTGCTACCACACTCTGTTTGGAGCTACTCCAAAAGATTTCCCCACTATACTTATCCGGTCTGAGACTCATAGTCTTTCGGATCAGTGTTTAAAGCTTGCATCGACGTAACCCCTTACGACGAACTCTTTATCATCTCTATTCCTGAGAAATTCTTCCTTAGTCATCTTAAGGATAATTTGACCGCTGTCCAGTGATCTACTCCTGGATCACTTTGGTACCTCTTTTGCCAGACACATGGCAAGGCACACAGCTTGGCATACTTTATAGAACCTACGGCCGACGCATAGGGGATAACCTTCATCCATTCTATTTATTTTGCCGTGCTCGAGATTTGAGTCTTACTCAACTTCACACCTTTCACCACAGTCAAGAACTCCTTCTTTGACTGATCCATTTTGAACTTCTTCAAAATCTTGTCAAGGTATATGTTTTGTGAAAGTCATATGAGGCGTCTCAATCTATCTCTATAGATTTTGATGCCTAACATGTAAACAACCTTTACCTAGATCTTCAAGTCTTACTCCACTTCACACCAGCCAAGAACTTATTTCTTTTGACTTGATCCATTTTGAACTTCTTCAAAATCTCATCAAGGTGTGTGAAAATCTTTTATCAGGTGTCTTGATCTATCTCTATAGATCTCGATGCCCAAACCGTGGATAACTCAAAACATGTTTTTATTGAAAAACTCCTTTCAATTAATTCTTTATGCTTTCCAGAAATTCTACATCATTTCCAATCACATATACTTATTAGAAATGTTATAGAGCTCCCACTCACTTTGTTGTAAATACAAGTTTCTCCATAAACTTGCATAAACCCAAACGCTTTGATCACTTCATCAAAGCGAGTATTCCAGCTCCGAGATGCTTGCACCAGTCCATAGATGGATCGCTGGAGCTTGCATACTTTGTTAGCACCTTTAGGATCGACAAAACCTTCCGGTTGCATCATATACAATTCTTCCTTAAGGAATCCATTAAGGAATGCCGTTTTGACGTCCATTTGCCAGATTTCATAATCATAAAATGCGGCAATTGCTAACATAATTCTGACAGACTTTAGCATCGCTACGGGTGAGAAAGTCTCATCGTAGTCAATTCCTTGAACTTGTCGATAACCTTTAGCAACAAGTCGTGCTTTATAGACGGTGACATTACCATCAGCGTCGGTCTTCTTCTTAAAGATCCATTTATTTTTAATAGCTCGCCGTTCATCGGGCAAGTCTACCAAAGTCCACACTTTGTTCTGATACATGGATCTAATCTCGGATTTCATGGCCTCAAGCCATTTGTCGGAATCCGGGCTCGCCATCGTTTCTTCATAGTTCGTAGGTTCACCGTTGTCTAACAACATGACCTCCAAGACAGGATTGCCGTACCAATCTGGTGCGGAGCGTGTCCTGGTTGACCTACGAGGTTCTGTAGCAACTTGATCCGAAGCTTCATGATCATCATCATCTACTTCCTCTCTGGTCTGTGTCGGTGTCACAGAAATTTCTTTCTGTGGCGTACTACTATCCAGAGGAGGTACAATTACCTCATCAAGTTCTACTTTCCTCCCACTCACTTCTTTCGAGAGAAACTCCTTCTCTAGAAAGGATCCATTCTTAGCAACGAATACTTTGCCTTCGGATCTGTGGTAGAAGGTGTACCCAATGGTCTCCTTTGGGTATCCTATGAAGACGCACTTATCCGCTTTGGGTTCGAGCTTATCTGGCTGAAGCCTTTTGACATAAGCATTGCATCCCCAAACTTTCAGAAACGACAGCTTAGGTTTCTTGCCAAACCACAGTTCATACGGTGTCGTCTCAACGGATTTAGACGGTGCCCTATTTAAAGTGAATGCAGCTGTCATTAATGCATAACCCCAAAATGATAGTGGCAAATCGGTAAGAGACATCATAGAACGCACCATATCTAATAGAGTACGATTACGACGTTCGGACACACCATTACGCTGTGGTGTTCCAGGTGGCGTGAGCTGTGAAACAATTCCACATTGTCTTAAGTGATTGCCAAACTCGTAACTCAAATATTCTCCTCCACGATCAGATCGTAAGAACTTTATTTTCTTGTTACGATGGTTCTCTACTTCACTCTGAAATTCTTTGAACTTTTCAAATGTTTCAGATTTATGCTTCATCAAGTAGACATAGCCATATCTACTCAAATCATCTGTGAACGTGAGAACATAACGATATCCACCGCGCGCCTCAACACTCATCGGACCGCATACATCGGTATGTATTATTTCCAATAAGTTGGTTGCTCGCTCCATTGTTCCGAAGAATGGAGTTTTAGTCATCTTGCCAATAAGGCACGGTTCACATGTCTCAAATGATTCATAATCAAGAGATTCGAAAAACCCATCTGCATGGAGTTTCTTCATGTGTTTAACACTGATATGACCTAAGCGGCAGTGCCACAAATATGTAGTACTATCATTATCTTTTGTCATCCGTGTTATGAACATATGTATTACTACGATCAAGATTCAATAAACCTTTCATTTTAAATGCATGATCATCATTGATATTATCCAAATAGAATAACAATTTTTCTCTGAAATTGAATAAGCGTCTTGCAATAAACACTATCAGATATAATGTTCATGCTTAACGCAAGCACCAAATAACAATTATTTAGGTTCATCACTAATCCTGAAGGTAGAGAGAGCGTGGCGATGGTGATCACATCAACCTTGGAGACACTTCCAATGCACATCGTCACCTCGTTCTTTAGCTAGCCCTCGTTTATTCCGAAGCTCCATGTTTCAAGTTGCAAGCAACTGAACAAGTATCAAATACCCAGGTGCTCCTACGAGTACTAGTAAGGTACACATCAATAACATGTATATCAAATATCTTTGTTGACATTGCCAGTCTTATTATCTGCCAATTACTTTGGGGAAGTTCCGCTCCTTGTGACATTTCCCTTTGCAATGGGAGCACTAAGTCTCGGGTTTGGTTCAGCCTTGGGTTTCTTCGCGTGAGCGGCAACTATTTTACCGTTCTTCTTGAAGTTCCCTTTTCTTTCCCTTGCCCTTCTTGAAACTAGTGGTCTTATTAACCATCAACACTTGATGCTCCCTTTTTTGATTTCTACATCCGCAGATTGTAGCATCGCGAATAGCTTAAGGATCTTCTATCCCTTGCATGTTTATAGTTCATCATGAAGATCCAGTAGCTTAGTGATAGTGACTGGAGAACTCTATCAATCACCACTTTATTCGGAAGTCTAACTCCCACTTGATTCAAGTGTTTGAAGTACTCAGACATTCTGAGTACATGCTCACTAACGGAGCTGTTCTCCTCCATCTTGTAGCCATAGAACTTGTCAAAGGTGTCATACCTCTCGACCCGGGTGTGAGCTTAAAAAACAAATTTTCAGCTCTTGGAACATCTCATATGCTCCGTGTTGCTCAAAACATATTTGGAGCTCCGGTTCTAAGCCGTAAAGTATGGCGCACTGAACTATCGAGTAGTCATCTTTTCTTGTCTGCCAGACGTTCATAACGTCCTCAGACGAAGCCGTAGGGGTATTTCACTGAGCGGTGCATTAAGGACATAAGCCTTCTGTGCAGCAGTGAGGACAATCCTCAGATCACGGACCTAGTCCGCATAGTTGCTTCCATCAACTTTCAACTTCGTTTTCTCTAGGAACATAATAAAAACAGGGGAACTACAGCGCGGTCTATTGATCTACAACATAAAATTGCAAAGATTATTTAGACTATGTTCATGATAATTGAAGTTCAATTAATCAAATTACTTAAGAACTCCCACTTAGATTAACATCCCTCAAGTTGTCTAAGTGTAACATGATCCACATCAACTAAACCATGTCCGATCATCACGTGAGGTGGATTAGTTATCAATGGTGAACATCTTTCATGTTGATCATATCTACTATATGACTCATGTTTGACCTTTCGGTCTCTTGTGTTCCGAGGCCATGTCTGTACATGCTAGGCTCGTCAAGTTTAACCCAAGTATTCTGCGTGTGTAAAACTGGCTTACACCCGTTGTATGCGAACGAAAGAATCCATCACACCCGATCATCACGTGGTGCTTAGAAGCGTCGAACCTTCGCAACGGTGCATACTAGGGGAGAACACTTATCTTGAAATTTAGTGAAGGGATCATCTTATAATGCTACCGTCGTCCTAAGCAAAATAAGATGCATAAAAGGATTAACATCACATGCAATTCGATATATATGTGACATGATATGGCCATGATCGTCTTGTGCTTTTGATCTCCATCAGCAAAGCACCGTCATGATCTCCATCGTCACCGGGTTGACACCTTGATCTCCATCGTAGCGTCGTGACACCTTGATCTCCATCGTAGCGTCGTGACACCTTGATCTCCATCATAGCGTCGTGGTCATCTCGCCAATTATTGCTATTACTACTACTACTGCTAACTCATAGCGGTAAAGTAAAGCAATTACATAGCGTTGGCATTGCATACAATAAAGAGACAACCATAAGGCTCCTGCCGGTTGCCTGATAATTTACAAAACATGATCATCTCATACAACAACTTATATCACATCATGTCTTGGCCATATCACATCACCAGCATACCCTGCAAAAACAAGTTAGACGTCCTCTACTTTGTAGTTGCAAGTTTTACGTGGCTGCTACGGGTTTGCAAGAACCGTTCTTACCTACGCAAAACCACAACGTGGTGTAGTGATTGCTTTTTGATCTTCTAAAAGAACCCTCTTCATTGAAACCGATTCAACTAAAGTGAGAGAGACAGACACCCGCTAGTCACCTTTATGCAACGAGTGCACGTAGCGGTGAAACCTGTCTCGCGTAAGCGTACGCGTAATGTCGGTCCGGGCCGCTTCATCTCACAATACCGCCGAATCAAGTATCAACTAGTAACGGCAAGCAATATGTATACACCCACGCCCACAACTCGTTTGTGTTCTACTCGTGCAAATCACATCTACGCATAGACCTGGCTCGGATGCCACTGTTGGGGAACGGAGCATGAATTTCAAAAAAATTCCTACGCTCACGCAAGATCTATCCATGGAGATGCATCGCTACGAGAGGGGAGAGTGTGTCTACGTACCCTCGTAGACCGTTAGCGGAAGCGTCTCACAACGCGGTTGATGTAGTCGAACAATCCTTCGAGCTCCACCGATCGAGTACCGAACGTACGGCACCTCCGAGTTCTACACACGTGCAGCTCAGTGACGTTCCTCGCCTTCTTGATCTAGCAAGACGTCGAGGTAGTAGATGAGTTCCGTCAGCACGACGGCGTGGCGACGGTGACGGTGAAGTGATTCCGGCAGGGCTTCGCCTAAGCTCTCCGAAAATATGACCGAGGTGGAAAACGGAGATCGGGGCACCGCACACGGCTATGGGACAATTGTGTGTCTCCAAGGGGTGCCCCTCCTCCGTATATAAAGGAGGGAGGGAGGAGGCCGGCCCCCTAGGGGTGCGCCAAGTGTGGGGAGTCCTACTAGGACTCCTTAGTCCTAGTAGGATTCCACCTCCCATACGGAGTAGGAAAGGGGGAAGGGAGAGGGAAAGGAAAGAGGGGGCTGCGCCCCCTCCCCTAGTCCAATTCGGTTTGGGCAAGGGGGGGCGCGCGCCTCCTCACGTGGCCTGCCTCTCCTTTTCCCGTATGGCCCAATAAGGCCCATTACTTCTCCCGGTGAATTCCCGTAACTCCCCGGTACTCCGAAAAATACCCGAATCACTCGGAACCTTTCCGACGTCCGAATATAGCCTTCCAATATATGAATCTTTACCTCTCGACCATTTCGAGACTCCTCGTCATGTCCGTGATCTCATCCGGGACTCCGAACAAACTTCGGCCACCAATCACATAACTCATATAATACTAAATCGTCATCGAACCTTAAGTGTGCGGACCCTACGGGTTCGGGAATGATGTAGACATGACCGAGACGACTCTCCGGTCAATAACCAACATCGGAACCTGGATGCTCATATTAGTTCCTACATATTCCACGAAGATCTTTATCGGTGAACCTCATATGTCAACATACGTTGTTCCCTTTGTCCGACGGTATGTTACTTGCCCGAGATTCGATCGTCGGTATCTAATACCTAGTTCAATCTCGTTACCGGCAAGTCTCTTTACTCGTTCCGTAATACATCATCTTGCAACTAACTCTTTAGTCACGGTGCTTGCAAGGCTTCTGTGATGCTGTATTACCGAGAGGGCCCAGAGATACCTCTCCGATAGTCGGAGTGACAAATCTCAATCTCGATCCATGCCAACTCAACAAACACTTTCGAAGATACCTGTAGTGCACCTTTATAATCACCCAGTAACGTTGTGACGTTTGATACACCCAAAGTATTTCTACGGTATCCGGGAGTTGCATGATCTCATGGTCAGAGGAACGTGTATTTGACATAGTGAAAGCAATAGCAATAAACTGAACGATCATTTGCTATGCTAACGGTTGGGTCATGTCCATCACATCATTCTCCTAATGATGTGATCCCGTTATCAAATGACAACTCATGTCCATGGTCAGGAAACCTTGACCATCTTTTGATCAACGAGCTAGTCTAGTAGAGGCATACTAGGGACATAGTATTTGTCTGTTATCCACACATGTATTTAGTTTCCGGTCAATACAATTCTAGCATGAATAATAAACTATTATCATGAACAGGGAAATATGATAATAACTAATTTATTATTGCCTCTAGGGCATATTTCCAACAGGCCGGGCGGCAGGACCAGGCCACCCCCACACATGGCATCCTTTCGCGCAGCGTGGGCTACCGGGCCCTCACTCGCGAGTTCGGTCAGGTGGTCTGGCCCGCCAAGTTCGAGCCCGAGCTGCCCCCGTGCTACGATGGCGTCCCCGACCCCACAGAGTTCCTCCGGGTCTATGAGCTGGGCATCAAGGTGGCCGACGGTGACGACAAGGTCATGACGAATTGGTTTCCCATGGCCCTCAAAGATGGCGCGCGCCTCTGGCTCATGAATCTGCCCGAGGAGTCGATCTCTTCGTGGAGAGAGCTCCGTGGGCTATTCGTCGCCAGCTTCGAGGGGACGCACAACCACCCCCTCTCCAGCAACGGCCCGTGGCGCGCGGAGTAGCATCCTGGAGAGACCCTGCGTGGATACACCCAACGCCTCAGCCAAAGGCATAGCTAGGCCCCTGACGAACCGTCGCGGCATGCTTCGCCAAGCAGCCTCACGCTCCCGCAAGCAACATGATTGCCAGGAGAATTTTTCGATTTGTTTGAATTGAGGGCGCCCTTCGGCCGCGACCCCCTCGCTTTTTCGGTTATGTAGTAAATTTGGTTGTCTTTTATGGAACTTATGACGTTTGTTTAAGCCTTGTGTTCGGCGCCTCGTTACCACCTGCAATCATCGCGCCCTCGTAGTCACTCCCTTGGTCGTCCCATGACCATGGGCTGGACACAGCGTCTGTGCTCGGGTCCATCCCTGCAGCGCTGATAAATCCAAGTGACCGAGCTCTGGCTCGCGGGTCTGTTCCTGCGCACGTCACCTCACAAGGGTCCTTGGTGTCTCGCCCTCTCATGGAACCGTTGCGAGGGTGCGGCCTAACTCATATGGCTGCTAGCTTGGTGCCCCGCCACCTCGGGCACCACGTGTTGGCGGCCGTCCGGCATGCGTCGCCCCCACACTACGGGGTGCGTGAGCGCGCAGCCGCAACAAGAGCCAGGCATGGACCGCCTGGGGACTGGGGAGGGAGCTCCTGAGCCCTGCGCCGAGAGTATCCAACACCTTCGCAAACGCCACCCGTGACCCTCTCACGTAAGAATGAGGTGGCGCTGTACACGCCCCGGAGCCTCCCACTTCACCACCGCTTGGCCTCGGGAGGACTTCCGCCCACGCCCAAGTGGAAGCTCCATGCTCCGCGCTGGCGGAACGGTCGAATCGCGACCATGCCCACGCCCAAGTGGAAGCCCCATGCTCCACGCTGGCGGAACGGTCGAATCGCGACCATGCCCATGCCCAAGTGGAAGCCCCATGCTCCGCGTAGGCGGAACGGTCGAATCGCGACTATGCCCACGCCCAAGTGGAAGCCCCATTCTCCGCGTTGGCGGAACGATCAAATTACGATCATGCATACGCCCAACTGGAAGCCCCATGCTCCGCGCTGGTGGAGAAGCCAACTGAGAAGTACCCTCGCGGGCCGCGTGGGCAGGGTGAACTGGCCCTCGCACGACAGTCGCTAGCCTCTCTCCATGGCACGTGCTCGCCAGCTCCCCCTTGGGCCTCATGTGAGTGGGGGCTGGATGCGGTACCTGTGCTCGGGTCGGCCCCGACAGCGCCGAAAAACCCAAGGGGTTGGGCCCTGGTCCAGGGGAATGACCCCGCACACGTCACCCCACCAAGGCCCTTGGCGTCTGGTCTCCTCACATGAAACCCAAGCGCAAACCAGCGAGCGCACATCGTTCGAAAGAAAGCGTCTTGCGTGCAAAATTTTCTCCTCGGGGCGGACTGCTCGTGGGGTTTCCCAAGGCACGTCCAACAAGTAACAAGTTGTTGGCGTTGCAGGGGACCAAATATGAGAACCCCCCAGGGCAGCCTCACCATGGTCGGCGCTTTCCTTTGCGCATCCCGCTCGTACGTCGAAAGGGGGTCCTGGAGCATCGTGCCTCAGGAGCATTCACCAGTTCCCGAAGCTCCTCATCTCCTGGCTTTATCCAGGCATCGCGACCTAGCATACCGTCGGCGGGTGAGGCTCACTCGGGGCTAGGTCCCAGCGACGCGGGCAATACAAAGGAAAAGCAGAGGGCCCCACAGAGGGAGCAAGAACGCATCAAACATAACAAGCAACTACTACTTAAAACAAAAGTATCCCACAAATGTCTTCACGCCCCCACGGGGCTAGGTGGTTCATGATGCAACAAGAAGGAAACATAAAAACTCAGGCAGACGAGGCGCCGTCTTCATCATGGCTGCTGGGGAGGTCTGTGCCGAGGCTGCCGCTCTCCTTAGAGGACGCGACCTGGATGAACCGCTCGACCAAGGACTCCACGCGTCTGCGCACCTCGTCCTTGAGGGGCCCCCAAAGCTCCACAGGCACCGGCTCCACCACGCGGGAGAAGTTAAAAGCAGAGTCGAGGCGGTAGAGGCTGGAGAAGACACGCGTCAGCACGTAGTCCAGGAGATCGCGGGCACCCCGATGTCCTCGTCCACCTTGGAGACGCCCGACTCAAGCGCCGCCACCACCTTGAGGAAGAAGTCGAGGTAGCCCCCGTCGCTATGCGCGTGAGGCAGCTCCGGGATGTCCCCGACGAAGCGGCGGAGTGCGTCGCCAGCACGCCGGGCAAGGTCCAGGAACTGCCTGGCGCGATGCGCCTCCATCATCCGCGCCTGCGCCTCATCGTCCTTGGCCCTCCGCACAACGTCGGTGGCTTCGCTGACCTGGGCCTGCAGCGACGCCAGCTCCACCTCGACGCCCCCCTTGCCCCCGAGGGCAGCCTGGAGGTCGGCCTCGGTGTCCTGCAGCTGGGCCTTGAGTTCGTTCACCTCCTCCCGGAGCGCGTTGCATCAGAGATGAAAGCGGGCTTCCTGCCGCATCAGCTTACCGCGGTACTCCTCCAGAGCGGCCTCTCGCTCCCGAGCAATCCTTGCTTCGGCGTCGGTGCTACCTGCGGCCTCCCTCCTCTTGAGCTGGGCGAGAACCTAGTTGCGCGTCACCTTGAAGGCAGGCTTGTCGGCAAGGACTTGACCCTCTAAGGTCTCGAGACGTTCGCGCTCCGCCTCCTAGTCGAAGGCGGTCCGGTCGGCCTCCTTTTTACGAAGGGCCACGTCGGCCACCCGCCCGATGACGGCCACCTCCCTACGGGCCAGCTCCGCCTCGCGTGTAGCGTCCTGGGAGTGCGCTCGGTGGTGGCGACCATGCCCCCCAGGGCTCCGTCGTGGCTTCGGGCAGTATGGCGGTCCCTCCAGGCCCTATGAAGCCGGGAGCTGAGGCCTCACTGGCAAGCAGCGTACGAGAAGGTGCCTCAGGTGAAGCACCCCTCTGCCTCTTGCGCGCATGCGCCCTGAGGAGATCAATGATCAGGCTCACTGGCCCAAGCTGGGCATGCAAGGGAAATTTGGGAGACCGGTGCACTTACTCGTCGCCGGCGGCCCAACGCCGCCGCGTCGGGATTGGCCTTGAATGTTGACTCCCGCCGCTTCCAGGGGAGGAGAGCGGTGCCAAATGCCCTGCCTGCGCTCCGGCGCCCGCGGTGCTCTTTTTTGCCGCCATTGGGGAGAAGGAGAAGGGGAGATGGCGCTCGCGCAAGGAAGGAAGAGCGGTATAGAGGGGAGGCGTATGGGAGAAGGCAAGCAATGATGGTTTCAGCCGGTGTGCATGGCAGTTTTCTAGGCAGGAGCGCAGTCCCCGGGGTGTCGTGGGGAAGTGGAGGCGTCACACACCTCATCGTGCGCCACGCGTCATGCCTGGTCCGCAGGCAGTTAGGGCCCATGTCGTTTTGCTCCTCCAACTGCCGGAATTGTGCACGTCGCGGGCCCGGGGGCTACTGTCGGGCCCTTAGGACTGGGGGTACCCAGGCCCGTCTACGTGCGGCCCAAGACGCGGCACACGCCATGGGCCCGGTGTGGCCCGTCACTGAACTACACAAGCAAGACCTTCGCGAGTGCCTCCGCCTCGTGAGGGGTGCGCCAGCCCGCGTCGTCAAGAGCCTCGCAAAGCCCCCTTGCGAGGTCGCTTCCCGAGGCTGCCTATGGGACCTTCATGGGGCAGACTGACCTAGGATGGCTTGGCAGGGTCGTGCGGTCTGTGTATGCACGCGGGCGACGTGCGCCATGCCAAGCGGCGCCAGAGGCCATGCCAGAAGGCACAGATTGGGAGGGTTTCCCTTTTCTTGCTAGGGGAGCGGGGCCAGTTTGCCCACTCTCAAAGCAACTCCCATAGATTTCCTGTTTGGTGAAAGAATACCAAGGATGGGGGCTTGCCAGGACGGAGGTCATCCCCGAGCTCACCGACGCGTCATGGCAGGAGGCTTTTGCAGGCTGATAATTCCCAAGTGTAAGGAATCATCGTAGCAATTTCCAAAGGTGGAAGTGATAAGTATGGAGTGTCGAACCCACAAGGAACTAAAGGTTAGATCAATATTCTCTCAAGTCCTATCTGCCACTGATACGACTCTACGTACGCCGAACGTTTGCTTTCAACTAGAAACGAGAAATAAAACTACGTTGTGGGTATGAAGAGGATAGCTTTGCATGATATCGGAGAAATAAAATATAAAAATAGGTGCTGTTATCATAAAGTTAGAATATATTACAATATATTACAAACAGCTAGTGTGGAATAATGATGGGTCGGTGTGCGGAATTGTCCTAAGCAATTGTTAACAAGATCGGTAATCATTATTGCAATTTTATACGAGGGAGAGGCATAAGCTAACATACTTTCTCTACTTGGATCATATGCACTTATGATTGGAACTCTAGCAAGCATCCGCAACTACTAAAGATCATTAAGGTAAAACCCAACCATAGCATTAAAGCATCAAGTCCCCTTTATCCCATACGCAACAACCCACCTACTCGGGTTTATGCTTCTGTCACTCAAGCAACCCACTATAAGCAAATCATGAACGTATTGCAACACCCTACAGCGGGAATCCTTCTCGTGTGCGCGGCACGGAAGGCACCATAGGACAACACCAAAATAAACATACAACTCAAACCAATCTAGATCATCAATCAACCCATAAGACAAAAGAAATCTACTCAAAACATCATAGGATGGCAACACATCATTGGATCATAATATGTGGCATAAAGCACCATGTTCAAGTAGGGGATTACAGCGGGGTGCGGAAGAGTGGACCGCAGAAAGGAGATGAGGATGGTGATGAAGAAGGTGATGTTGATGAAGACGATCACCGCGGCGATGGTTCCCCCGATGGCACTCTGGCGCCACCGAGAGAGAGGGGGAGAGAGTCTCCCCCTTGTGCTTCCTCCTCCATGGCCTCCCCCCTGAGTGGGGAGAGGTTCTCCCTCTGGTCCTTGGCCTCCATGGCGATGATGGCCCCTCCGTCTTCCTCCTCCATGGTCTCCGGTGATGGTGACCCCCTCCGGCAGGGTGCCGGAGAGGGCCAAGATTGATCTTTCGTGGCTACAGAGACTTGCGGCGGCGGAACTTCCGATCTAGGTTTCTTTCTGGAGTTTTCTGGATTTATAGGAGTGCTTGGCGTCGAAATCAAGTCAGGGAGGCTCCCGAGGGACCCATAAGCCAGGGGGGCGCGCCCTAGGGGGGGGCGCCCCCTAGGCTTGTGACTTCCTCGGGACTCTCTCTTGTATCTTTTTGCTCCGGTTTTTTTATATTTTCCAAAAATATTCTCCGTAAATTTTCAGCTCATTCCGAGAACTTTTATTTCTGCACAAAAACAACACCACGGTAGCTCTGCTGAAAACAACGTCAGTCCGGGTTAGTTCTAATCAAATCATACCAAAAGCATATAAAATTATTGTAAACATGGCATGAATACTTCATAAATTATAGATACGTTGGAGATGTATCAGCATCCCCAAGCTTAATTCCTGCTCGTCCTCGAGTAGGTAAATGATAAAAGAAATAATTTATGAAGTGTGAATGCTAGCAAGTGCACAAGTTTGATCAATGATAATTCCAATCACTTTTTCTAGCATCAATATAAACCATAAACAGTAGCTCATCTCATAAAACTTCTCATGATCAAGTAACAAGCTATTCACATGTTAAAGTATAGACTAGAAAGTTTCTTGAAAACTAACAAACCATATTCCTAGTCATCGAACAATTGCAATTCATCTTATTTTCAGGAAGGGTCCATGTAAGAGCTTTGATTTAGCAAATTCCACATACTCAACTATCATATAGTCTTCCAGGATTATTGACACTCAAAGCATATTTTTAGAACAAATAGCATCCATCGAACACAGAGAAAGATAGGGGCTTAATGTTTCGCCTCCCAACTTATTTATCATATAGATAATTGTCAACAATAATAATTCATGATAAAATATATTTGTGTGGATATATATGTCTAGATCATTCCCCAGCACATGACGCTTGCCAAGAGAAAAAGGAGAAATATAGGAACTGGTGAAGATCACCATGACTCTTGCATAAAGGTAAGTACTAGAAAGTAAAAGATATGCCCTTCGCAGAGGGAAGCAGAGGTTGTCATGCGCCTTTTGTTTTTGGATGTGCAAACCCTTAATGCAAAGGAATGTCGCGTTGTATTGCCCTTTGTGATAGCAACCTTTATTATGCAGTCCGTCGCTTTTATTTCTTTACCATCACAAATTCGTACAACGCTTCTTTTCCCTCACAATAAAAGATCATACATATTTAGGAGCAATTTTTATTGCTTTTTGCACCGATGACAACTTACTTGAAGGATCTTACTCAATCCATAGGTAGGTATAGTGGACTCTCATGGCAAAACTGGTTTAAGGGTGTTTGGATGCACAAGTAGTATTTCTACTTGGCGCGGAAGTTTTGGCTAGTATGAGGTGGAAGCAAGCACCACATGTTGGAGGATCCATAACAATATAACTTCTATACAAATATACCCAAACATAACTCATTAAGTTGTCTTCCTTGTCCAATTTTAACTAATTTGCTCGAGTTTGAAAATAATTAATGAGCTCACAACCATAGAAGATGTCCAAGATAGTATATTTATATGTGGAATCTCTCTTCCTTCAATATTCTTTCATGAATTGTTCAAGTGACCAATGCGGTGTTTGCTAACTTTCAATAAATTTTACCACCTATACTTATTAGGTGTGTAGTCATTACTCCCCATGTGATAGGCATATGAAGCATATTTAATTTCAGATTTATTATATTCAATTCATTCAACCATTTACTCATAGGGTATAAGTGAAGCACGAGAGTGAATAACAAACTACTCCCGAAAGATATAAGTGAAGATCAATGCGTAGTCAATTAGTTTAAATAGCCATGTGAGGACTCTCTCTTATTCAAAATTTCAGATCCAAAGATTTTATTGAAACGGCAAACAAAATAAAATGGCATTCCAAGGATAGCACACATCATGTGAACGAATAAAAATTTAGGCTCAACATAGGCTAACCGATAATTGTTGATGAAGAGAGGTGGGATGCGTAGCATCCCCAAGCTTAGATGCTTGAGACTTCTTGAAATATTTACTTGGGGTGCCTTGGGCATCCCCAAGCTTGAGCTTTTGTATCTCGTTCAATCCTCTCATATCATGGTTTCACCTATTCTCAAAAACTTCATCCACACAAAACTCAAAAAGAACTCGTGAGATAGGTTAGTACACATAATAGTAAATCAACTCTTTATGTACTGCCAAGACAAGTTGCATAATAATTTCAAACATCATCTACTTTTTTACTATCATCTCCAGAATTTATATCTACCAATATAGGCTATGGAAACTATAGGATAAGTAAATAACGAAACTATGACAGCAATCTGTCCAAACAGAACAGTCTGTAGAAATTTATGAAAACAGTGTACTTATGTAACTGAAAAAATTATGAAAATTTAGGACATGCTATAAAATTTATATGACAACACTGTGTAAAAATTTCAGAAACTTTCCACGTTCCAGTAAAATATGAAAATTCAAACACTACAACAAAAGTTTCTGTTTTTACACAGCACACATCAAACATGCAATGCAAGCATCCTAAAGGCAATTCTTGGAACTTTTTATTGAAAAACAAGATTATGAATAACACCTAACAGAAAATAAAAAAATATAATGACGATCCAAGCAAAGCACATATTATGTGACGAATAAAAATATAGCTCCAAGCGAGGTTACCGATAATGTTGAGGACGAAAGAGGGGATGCCTTCCGGGGCATCCCCAAGCTTAAGCGCTTGAGTCTTCCTTAGATATTACCTTGGGGGTTCCTTGGGCATCCCCAAGATTAGGTTATTTTCACTCCTTATTCTCCTCATATCGGTGTCTCACCCAAAACTTGAAAACTTCAATCACACAAAACTTAACGGAATTTCGTGAGAAGGGTTAGTGTAATAAAGATAGATCATTTACTTAGGTACTGTCAAGACAAGATTCATAATTGTTCCCACATGATACCTACTGTATTCTATCATTACCATAATTTATATCACCGAATATAAGCTATGGGAACACTAAAACAAGCAAACTATGCATACAAAACAGAATCTGTCAAAAACAGAATAGTCTGTGAAGATCTGTAGTGTAACCATACTTACCTATCTCTAAAAATTCTTACAAATTAGGACAACCTGAAGAATTTGTATATAAATACTTTGTAAAAATTTCAGATCATTATCACCCTCCAGTAAAAAATGAAAATTCCTATACTGGAGTCAAAAGTTTCTGTTTTGGTTCAGCATCAATTCTACTCATCTTGTGAGTCATCCCAAAGGCTTTACTTGGCACTGTATTGAAATAAAAGATACAAAACATGATTACTACAGTATCCTAATCATGTTAACACACAAAAACAGAAATGAAAAGTGTTGGGTTGTCTCCCAACAAGCACTTTTCTTTAATGCCTTTTAGCTAGGCATGACATTTTAATGATACTCTTCCAAGCCTAATTCTGATGATAATTTTATTCATACTCTAAAAGATATAAGTGAAGTTCCTAGAGCATTCTACAATTAATATAGATTAACCAATATCCAATCTCAAAATATATAAGTGAAGCACACGAAGCATTCTATAAAGCCATACTCAAAAGATTTAAGTGAAGCACAAAGAGAATTCTACAAAGCCATACTCAAAAGATTTAAGTGAAGCACAAAGAGAATTCTACAAAGCCATACTCAAAAGATTTAAGCGAAGCACAAAGAGCATTCTACAAAGCCATACTCAAAAGATTTAAGTGAAGCGCATGAAGCATTCTACAAATCAATGAAGGACTATCTCATACTAGAAGGGTGCATAAAAGGAAAGGAAGAACACTAAAAATCCATATCATGTGAACAAAACAAAAACCGAGGTATACCGATAATGTTGAAGAATAAAGATGGGATGCCTTCCGGGGCATCCCCAAGCTTAGATGCTTGAGTCTCCTTGAAATATTTACTTGGGGTGCCTTGGGCATCCCCAAGCTTGAACTCTTGTCTCTCCGTATTCTTCTTATATCGATACCTCCTCGATCTTCGAACACTTCATTCACTCAAAACTTAACAAAACCTTCGTGAGATCCGTTAGTATAATAAAGCAAAATACTACTTTAAGTACTGTTGTGAACTCATTCCAAATTCATATTAGCATTATATCTACTGTAGTACAACTTCACCATGGTTCATACCCCCCGGTACTACCCATAGATTCATCAAAATAAAAGCACAATGCATAGAAAACAGAATCTGTCAAAAACAGGACAGTCTGTAGCAACATGGAAACTTCGTATACTTCTGTAACTCAAAAAATTCTGAAACTTTAGAAAAAATTAAACAATTTGTATATAAGTACTGTGTAAAAATTTCAGAAACTTTTGACGTTCCAGTAAGAAATGTAAATTCATGCACTACAGTCAAAGTTTCTGTTTTTGCACCGCACAAAGCAAACAAGCAATCTAATCATCCTAAAACCAAATCTTGGCACATTATTTTTATAATACAATGGATATATACAAGGGGATAATTATTTTTGAGAAATTTCCATGAAAAATTCTACATTGTTTCCATGAGCATGAACACAAGTGTTCAAGGTCGACCCTCACTTCTCCAATGCACAACCTTCCAATCACTTCTCTTTTTGAAAAACTTCTTAGGCATAAGAGGCAAGTAATTCTTTTTGTATTTTTCATTATTTAATTTTTTGTTTGTTTCACCCACAACTAAAGAAAGCAAAAAGGGAAAACAAAATCTACTTAGTGAAGAAAGCAAACAAGCACACACGAGAATATCAACCCCACGCTATTGCTCCCCGGCAACGGCGCCAGACAAATTTTCTATGCTTGTGGATCATGAAGATAATGCTTTATGTGATAGTTATGTTATGAAATTCCTTCATGATGCTACTGAAAATTATTATGAGGGAGGAACACATGCTTGTAGGAATTGCAATAATATCAAGTTTCCTCTCTATGTGTTCAAAGTTTTGAAGTTATGCTTGTTTTGCCTTCCTATGCTAGTTGATTCTTTCTCCCATAAATTGTTTTCTCAAAAAATCCCTATGCATATAAAGTGGGTTAGACTTAAATGTGCTTTTCATGAGATTCATGATGCTCTTTTGCATGTTTCAATTATTATTCCTATGTGAGCATCATTGAAATCATCATGCCTAGCTAAAAGGCATTAAAGAAAAGCGCTTGTTGGGAGACAACCCAACACTTTTCCTTTCTGTTTTTGTGTGTTCACATGATTAAGCTACTGTAGTAATCATGTTTTGTGCCTTTTATTTCAATAAAGTGCCAAGTAAAGCCTTTGGGATGACTCACAAGATGAGTAGAATTGATGCTGAACCAAAACAGAAACTTTTGACTCCAGTACAAGAATTTTCATTTTTTACTGGAGCGTGATAATGATCTGAAATTTTTACACATGATTTATATAAAAATTTCCTAGATTGTCCTAATTTTTTAGAATTTTTAGATACAGGGAAGTATGGTTACGCTACAGATCTTCACAGATTGTTCTGTTTTTGACAGATTCTGTTTTGCATGCATAGTTTACTTGTTTTAGTGTTTCTCTAGCTTATATTGAGTGATATAAATTATGGGAATGATAGAATAAAGTAGTTATAACGTGGGAACAATTATGAATCTTGTCTTGACAGTACCTAAGTGAATGATTTATCTTTACTATACTAACCCTTCTCACGAAGTTCCGTTAAGTTTTGTGTGATTGAAGTTTTCAAGTTTTGGGTGAGACACCGATATGAGGAGAATAAGGAGTGAAAAGAACCTAAGCTTGGGGATTCCCAAGGCACCCCCAAGGTAATATCCAAGGAAGACTCAAGCGCCTAAGCTTGGGGATGCCCCGGAAGACATCCCCTCTTTCATCTTCTACACTATCGATATATCTTACTTGGAGCTATATTTTTATTCGTCACATAATATGAGTTTTGCTTGGAGCGTCATTTTATTTTCTTGTTTTCTGTTAGGTGTTATTTATAATCTTGTTTTTCAATAAAAAAGTTCCAAGAATTGCCTTTAGGATGCTTGAATTGCATGTTTGATGTGTGCTGTGTATAAACAGAAACTTTTGCTGCAGTGTTTGAATTTTCATATTTTACTGGAACGTGGAACGTTTCTGAAAATTTTACACAGTATTTTAATATAAATTAGTTAGCATTTACAAAAATTTCATAATTTTTTGAGTTAAGGAAGTATGCTGTTTTCATAAATTGCTACAGACTGTTCTGTTTGGACAGATTGCTGTCATAGTTTTGTTATCTACTTATCCTCTAGTTTCCATAGCCTATATTGGTAGATATAAATTGTGGAAATGATAGTAAACAGTAGATGATGTTTGATAATTATTGTGCAACTTGTCTTGGCGGTACATAAAGAGTTGATTTATTATTATGTGTACTAACCTATCTCACGAGTTCTTTTCAAGTTTTGTGTGGAAGATGTTTTTGAGAATAGGTGAAACCATGATATGAGAGGATTGAACGAGATACAAAAGCTCAAGCTTGGGGTTTCCCAAGGCACCCCAAGTAAATATTTCAAGAAGTCTCAAGCATCTAAGCTTGGGGATGCTACGCATCCCACCTCTCTTCATCAACAATTATCGGTTAGCCTATGTTGAGCCTAAATTTTTATTCGTTCACATGATGCGTGCTATTCTTGGAGTGATATTTTTCTTTTGCTTGCTGTTTAATAAAATACTTAAGATCTGAAATTCTTAGATGAGAGAGTCTTCACATAGTTATTTAATTGTTGGCTACTCATTGATCTTCACTTATATCTTTTTGGAGTAGTTTGTCATTCACTCTCGTTCTTCACTTATATCCTATGAGTAAATGGTTGAATGAATTGAATATCATAAATCTAAAATTAAATATGCTTCATATACTTATCCCATGGGGAGTAATGACTTCACACATAATAAGTATAGGTGGTAAAATTTATTGAAAGTTAGCAAACACCGCATTGGTCACTTGAACAATTCATGAAAGAATAATGAAGGAAGAGAGATTCCACATATAAATATACTATCTTGGACATTTTCTATGATTGTGAGCTCATTAATTATTTTCAAACTCGAGCAAATTAGTTAAAATTGGACAAGGAAGACAACTTAATGAGTTATGTTTGTGTATATTTGTATAGAAGTTATATTGTTATGGATCCTCCAACATGTGGTGCTTGCTTCGACCTCATACTAGCCAAAACTTCCGCACCAAGTAGAAATACTACTTGTGTATCCAAACACCCTTAAACCCAAAGTTGTTCCATATGAGTCCACCATACCTACCTATAGGCGGTATTTACCTGCCGTTTCAAGTAAATTTGCATGTGCCAAACTCTAAACCTTCAAATAATATTCTGTTTTGTATGCCCGAATCGCTCATATAGTGACTAGGGGCTGTCAGTATCTTCCATGCTAGGTGGGTTATTCTCACGATATGTGTTGATTCACTATCCTTCACGAGAAAGTGGCTGGTATTCGGGATGCCCAGTTCCATGCTCAAAAATCAAATCAAAATATAATGAAACAAAACTCCCCCAAGATTGTTGTTTGTATGGACGGTACCCGTAGATTTGGCTCGCCGTGGAGTGTGAATGATTGGTGAAGGGGGAGTAAAAACTTTACCATTCTGTTTGGGAACCGCCTATAATGTATCTAGCATGGAAGATACCGAGATCTCTCGGTTGTTATGTTGACAATGAAAGCATACCGCTCAAAATTATTATTCATCTCTGTTTTAAAAGCTCGAGCTCTGGCACCTTTGCAAATCAATGCTTCCCTCTGCGAAGGGCCTATCTTTTACTTTCTAGTACTTACCTTTATGCAAGAGTCATGGTGATCTTCACCACTTCCTATATTTCGCCTTTTTCTCTTGGCAAGCGTCATGTGTTGGGGAATTATCTAGACATATATATTCACACAAATATATTTGATCATGAATTATTATTGTTGACAATTATCTATATGATAAATAAGTTGGGAGGCGAAACATTAAGCCCCTATCTTTCTCTGTGTTCGATGGATGCTATTTGTTCTAAACATATGCTTTGAGTGTCAATAATCATGGAAGACTATATGATAGTTGAGTATGTGGAATTTGCTAAATCAAAGCTCTTACATGGACCCTTCCTGAAAATAAGATGAATTGCAATTGTTCGATGACTAGGAATATGGTTTGTTAGTTTTCAAGAAACTTTCTGGTCTATACTTTAACATGTGAATAGCTTGTTACTTGATCATGAGAAGTTTTATGAGATGAGCTACTGTTTATGGTTTATATTGATGCTAGAAAAAGTGATTGGAATTATCATTGATCAAACTTGTGCACTTGCTAGCATTCACACTTCATAAATTATTTCTTTTATCATTTACCTACTCGAGGACGAGCAGGAATTAAGCTTGGGGATGCTGATACGTCTCCAACGTATCTATAATTTATGAAGTATTCATGCCATGTTTACAATAATTTTATATGATTTTGGTATGATTTTATTAGAACTAACCCGGACTGACGCTGTTTTCAGCAGAACTACCATGGTGTCGTTTTTTGTGCAGAAATAAAAGTTCTCGGAATGGGCTGAAAATTTACGGAGAATATTTTTGGAAAATATAAAAAAATACTGGAGCAAAAAGATACCGGAGAGGAGTCCCGAGGCAGCCACAAGCCTAGGGGGCGCGCCCCCCTGGCTTGTGGGCCCCTCGGGAACCCCCTTGACATGAGACCGACGCCAAAAATTCCTATAAATACCAAAACCCCCAGAAAGAAACCTAGATCGGGAGTTCCGCCGCCGTAAGCCTCTGTAGCCATGAAAAACCAATCGGGAGCCCGTTCCGGCACCCTGCCGGAGGGGGAAACCATCACCGGAGGCCATCTTCATCATCCCGGTGGTCTCCATGACGAGGAGGGAGTAGTTCACCCTCGGGGCTGAGGGTATGTACCAGTAGCTATGTGTTTGATCTCTCTCTCTCGTGTTCTTGAGATGGCACGATATTGATGTACCGCGAGCTTTATTAATATAGATGAATCATATGGAGTTTTCCCCTATCTACCTTCTTGTGATGAATTGAGTTTTCCCTTTGAAGTTTTCTTATCGGATTGAGTCTTCTAAGGATTTGAGAACCTTTGATGTATGTCTTGCGATGGGATATCCGTGGTGACAATGGGATGTTCTATTGATCCACTTGATGTATGTTTTGGTGATCAACTTGCGGGTTCCGTGACCTTGGGAATCGATGTGTAGGGGTTGGCACATGTTTTTGTCTTGACTCTCCGGTAGAAACTTTGGGGCACTCTTTGAAGTTCTTTGTGTTGGATTGAACATGATGAATCTGAAATTGTGTGATGCATGTCGTATAATCAAGCCCATGGGTACTCGTGGTGACATTAGGGATTTGGTTGATGTGTATCTTAAGTTGTTATTTTAGTACGAACTCTAGGGCTGTTCGTGACACTTATAGGGATATGTCATAAGATTGATCAGAAACGATAACTTTGAGGTGGTTTCGTACCCTACAATAATTTCTTCGTTTGTTCTTCGCTATTTGTGACTTTGAAGTGAACTCTTTGTCGCACGTGAGGGATTTACATATGATTCAACTATGTCAGTATTGTTGAGAGAACTTGCACTAGTGAAAGTATGAACTCTAGGCCTTGTTTTCAAGCATTGCAATACTGTTTGTGTTCACTTTTGTTACTTGCTACCTTGCTGTTTTTATATTTTCAGATTACAAAAACCTATATCTACCATCCATATTACACTTGTATCACCATCACTTCGCCGAACTAGTGCACCTATACAATTTACCATTGTATTGGGTGTGTTGGGGACACAAGAGACTCTTTGTTATTTGGTTGCAGGGTTGTTTGAGAGAGACCATTTTCATCCTACGCCTCCCACGGATTGATAAACCTTAGGTCATCCACTTGAGGGAAATTTGCTACAGTTCTACAAAACTCTGCGCTTGGAGGCCCAACACGAATCTACAAAAAGAAGGTTGCGTAGTAGACATCAGTTCTCTCACGAGGACATCTTGCCGTGACAAAACCACGACAGTTGGCGCCCACTGTGGGGCACGCGCACAGTGGTGTTGTGTTCTTGAAGGGAACTCTTCGAGGAGTTGAGAAGCTCGCAATAGGCCGGATGACGAAGAGCCGACGCTGAAAGCTCCACATGAACAACATATTCCACGTACTCGCTGCAAAGTTTTTTGTCGCAGCCGTACTACAAGATCAACTGCAATCCGTCGAGTCCAAAGAAAAGAAAAGAAAGAAGGGTGCCGCTATAGAGCATCCGCGGAATAGATCGAGCAAATGAGCAGGGGGAAAATAGCATGCAAGATTCGATAATTCATCAAAACTGTACGGTAGTTAACAAGATCGGGACCAACTCAGACACTCAATTTATTCCCAGCCACGTACATCGACCTAGTGATCCACTTGCAATCCAGTCCGAAGATGGAAGCCGACGAGATTCCGCTAGCGTCAAAAATTCCAAGTCCAGGCGGGATTTGAGCACCGCTTGTGCTACTGTACCAAAAAAGGAGGGGTTTTCGAGTTGTTGTGAAACACATATTGTAAGGATTGGTGACGGAAGTCGCCCTCTAGACGGCATCCTCACGTGGCGTACATAGCCGGGCTGAATTTTCGAGGCAGTAGCAGAGATGAAATCAGAAAGCTGTATCGTAGGCAGCAGGGTCAGTGTCCTTGTTTTCCTGCAGATCAAAGAGTGGCTAGTACAGCTCCAAGATAAATCAACGCTATCATAGTCTGTAGTAAAAGCAGTGCTACGTGCAGAATTGGTACTCTTATTAATACTAGTATATACTACTTATCTAAGCTTCAATTAGTATGGCACGTGCCCCAATGCAGGATCATACCCACGTGATGTCAGAAACACCACTACATGAGATTTGTCAAAGGTTCATGCATGCATCCAAACGGGTCTGATCGAGAGCCTCACTTCTTACTGCTACTCCAAAGCTTTGGTCAGAAACACCGCTAAATAAGTATATCCAGCATCTGAGAAATTACTAGGCAATTACTAGGCAATCTTTTTGCCACGGCTCGCCTCACCTCCACCACCGAGCCGCCGCCCTGCCGCGTTGGCTCCGCCCCCGCAGCTCCACCTTGCCGAGCCGCCCGGCCGCCGTGGCCCGCCTCCTCGCCTTGTCGAGCCAGCCTCGCCTCGAGCCCAGCCAGCATGGAGAAGACTAAAAAGCCATGGACACATCTCATGCACCCAGCAAATACCACGGCCAGAGAGAGACCCGAAGAGGTAGCAGTGATGGAGAGCATGCACCGGTTGGGTGGAAGACGAGGCCGCCATGTATCCAGTGGCCGTGGACGATGTGCCGACCGCAAGCGATGCGCCCACGGCAGCGGTGTGCTCGCCGGATGTCAAGCATGCTGCTCGGTCCTGTCCGACGATGGTTGACCAACAGCTTATCTCAGGTCAGATATATATCTATGCCTCTTTGTATTCGCAGGATACATGGAACTGAGAAGAAACCACGCCGAGAAGGCCACCACGCCAGGTGCTCCATCAATAAAAAGGATAATAATAATAGAAAAAAGGGACACCACATGTCAAGCATGGGTGATGGATCAATTAGCAGTACTACTGGCGCTGAGTATTTTGTGATCTAAGCCAGTCGGCCAGTTATCGAAAAAAAGCAGGTGCTATTTGCCCTATCTATTTATTAGTACATATTAATTCATCGGAGAACAATTACTTCGTCTCTTGTAATATTTTTACGCAGGATAATTATTCATCACAAAGATGGCATTATGCCGCGGATACGGAGCGCACGTCAGCATCATTCTGCACCGGTGTTCGTCCGTGCCGTGCTGCACGGCCGACTCACACGTCCGCGCCTTCTTCCAATGCCGCGGCTGACATTCCCGTCCGCACCGGTTTACAAACGCCGCGGCCAATCCTAGCGTCTGCGCTATCAAGCCGGTTTCGAACGCCGCGGCTGACTTCCACGTCTATATCAACACGCCAGGGGGCGCATACACAAGTACGAGCCACCCAACGGACGGTCGTGAGCCGCCGCCCTGCGGTCCGGTCTGCATCGACACGCTGGTGCCACGCCTGCTCACTTAAGCCGCCTAACGGACGCTCGTGAGCCGCCGCCCTGCGGTCCGGTCTGCATCGACACGCTGGTGCCACGCCTGCTCACTTAAGCCGCCTAACGGACGCTCGTGAGCCGCCGCCCTGCGGTCCGGTCTACATCGACATGCTGGTGCCGCGCCTGCTCACTTAAGCCGCCCAACGGACGCTCGTGAGCCGCCGCCCTGCGGTCCGGTCTACATCGACATGCTGGTGCCGCGCATGCTCACTTAAGCCGCCCAACGGACGCTCGTGAGTCGCCGTCTCTGCAGTCCAGTCTACATTGACACGCTGGTGTCGTGCTTGCTCGCTCAAGCAGCCCAACGAATACGTGCGAGCCGCCGCCCCTGCGGACACTCTACTACAACAACTCTGGAGCAAATAACAATATATTATCAGCTTCTACTCGCATCAGATGGCTCAATGGACAGGCGCACAAGTCGCCGCCACTGTGGTTTGGTTAACTTCAACAACCAGTCGGGTCGAACCATCGGCCGGGTTACTGACAAAACTCATATGGGATCATTTATAACCCGCCATCACAACCTTCCGCGGGTTCATGTTGCGTTATCAACGCCAAGGACATACAATGAGTGTCGCGAAGATCATCAACTCGCCACACACTTTTGGCTTCAAAAAAAAATTCAGTTATCAGCCATCAACCATATGCCGGCTTATGCCACGGCCAAGGATGAAGACTCTTAAGCCACCTCATCGAGTCAACTTAAGACTCGAGGGATACACATACATGACTTGGCAGATTCAACCGGGCTCAAATATTCTGGAACCCCGGGTCATTACAAGGAAGATAACCCGATCCCGGGGGCTGCTGCCTTATTAGCAGAAAGATTTAAAGTCGCCCAAGAGGACGAGCCGCCATGATGCGACCGTTCAAACATGGGTGCCCTACCTTATTGGCAGAAGATTTAAAGTCGCTCAAGAGGACGAGCCGCCATGATGCGACCGTTCAAACATGGGTGCATCACCTTTATTGGCGGGAGATTTAAAGTCACCCAAGAGGACGAGCCGCCATGTTGCGACCGTTCAAACATGGATGCCCTGATTTATTGGATCATCATAAAGTCACTTGGGGGCTTCCAACTCAATGAGTTTAGCTTTCATACCCTCTTGACTGGCTTCCACGCCATATATGAGTTAAACCTGCCTGTTTGCAACTTGCTACTCCACCAGGTGACCCGCCGAACTCTTGACAGTCAATCTTTCAATAAGACCCTGAACTTGTCAAGGTTAAAACTTTTGACAGTCAATCTTTCAATAAGACCCTAAACTTGTCAAGGTTAAAACGGCGGTTTATGTCACGAGAGAGCCGGCTTACAGGGAGCTAGGATAAACTCACCTGTCCGCTGTAGTCTCTCCGCTATGTGGCCCGTTCGTACTCTTAACAGTCAATCTTTTTTAAGACCCTGAACTTGTTAAGGTTAAAATGACAGATTTATGTCACATGAGAGCCAGCCTACGGGATTAAAAGGCTTTCATGCCAAAGCTTCTTGGAAGCAAAAACCTTGAGTTTTTCAAAAATAAGAACAAGAGTTGATCTCTTTTGGTTGTGCCTTCAAGGTCGACTTACAAATATTTGAGATATACACGTATATATTCTCTGTTAGTTGTTTTTATCATATACATACATCATCCTGCATTGCATCATGCATCATACATGCATATCAAACCGACCATCAAACCGGGTTACATCGTAACCTCTGCAGGAACAAATAGACCTTTGATAGCCAAAATGGCTGGATCTTCATCATGGTTTATCATAACCAGTATTAAATGATTGGGGTTTTTCAAGCCAGCTCGGAAGAATTACTATTCTCGAAGAGCCGCCCTATCACATATAATGCCGTGTCATCTAATTGACCGGCTCTTAGATTTTTTCAACTTGTGCTCTGTAGTAAACTACAACACTTATGGATTTCTCAAACATATATTTGCCGGGTTGCACCGCAGCCACGAGTAGGGATTATCATTTCAAGGACAAAGGCATTATTCCAGGATATTCGATAAAATACCGGGTTACAACCACGGTCAAGGAGTCATTCAACAAATTATGACGAGTTATATTATTCTCACACAGTCCCAAGTCGCTGCAGGCATACGACCCGGCACTTGGGGGCTACATCATATGATGTTTTTCTTTTCAAAAGAGAAGTGCATATGAGTCCCGAGTCGCTGCGGGCAAACGACCCGGCACTTGGGGGATACACTACTCAGATCAAAATTGCTAAAGTCCCAAGTCGCTGCAGGCATGCGACCCGGCACTTGGGGGCTACAGTATTCAGCTGTTCAAACAGATTATAAGGTCTAAATTGAAGACCCAGCCCATCACATACTGATGAGCCGACCCTTGGGGGGCTACACATGTGAAATACAAGACACTCAATCTATATCTGGCGACTCAGATGACAACCCAGATTTCTCAACATTCAACACCAAGTTGAAAGTCCCAGGTTGTTGCAGGCAAGACAACCCGGCACTTGGGGGCTAGACTGGCTGAAGTTCTATAAAGTATAAGAGAATTACAAGTCTCAGGCTACTGCAGACAAGACACACAATCAAAGATATTATTGAGAAGCACCAAGTCATCATGGATAAACTTGGAGCTTGGGGGCTACAGGTAATATGGAGATAAAAAAATAGCAGAACATTTTCAAGCTATCAATTTTGAGAGAGCTAGGTCTCATTTCTTCATGGAGCTAAAGCATTGAAAGACCGGCTCAACATCACACGGATTTCTTTATTCCCAATATTTTTATCAAGTCAGCTGGAGTCCAGTTGTTTGACCCAGCGTCACCAACAATCATGACCCGGCATTATCAAAAGATCATTACCCGACAGAGTCTATATAAGCAACCCGGCTTCACAAGTTGAAAGTGGTTTAACAATGGACAATTTTCTATTCCCAATCAAAGCAATGGAAAGCCGGCTCAACTTCATATGATTTTCTTATCTCTAATATTTTCATCAAAGCCAAAGCATTGGAGGACGACTCAATGGCATATGGGTGTTTTATTCCCAATATTTTGCAAAGGACACGGACCTGCAAGATGTTTGTGAAGACGGCTCGTTAATATGAAAAAGAAACCCGGATTTTCAAGGAGCTGCTTCATTAAGACGGCCAGTGGAGCAAACCTGTCCCTTAACATATTTGTTATTCTTATTTCAGGAGCTTACCATGAATAAATTCAAGCTAACCTGGGGGCTAATGTCGGGGATATTACCCCGCGGTATAACCCGGCCTGAAGTATGACCCGGCCGGGACTTGGCGGCTCACTGGTGCCACAGCCGAGCTTGACGATTCATTGGTGACCCGATAGGATGTATGACCCGGCCCATCATATGGCGGCTTATAGGTCACCTCTATTACCGGGTCACAGGACGACCAGGCCCAAGGCCCAGTGTGCAAGCCTGCGCAAGGCGGCTCATGGAGAGGCTTGGAGGGCCTGCTCACAGAGAAGGCCCAAGGAGAGGAAAGACTCCCTCATGAAGGAAACAAGACCCGGATTAGGATTCAAGAGATACTAGTCCTAATCCTACTCTCAGTAAGACTCTACATGTAAACCTACCCCTTCAACCTATATAAGGATGGGTAAGGCGCCCCAAGAGGGACAAGTTCAAGTCATTAGAGATAGACAGATTAGAGGCTCTCGAGATTAGAGGTAGCGATTCCGCGCCCTTGTAATCAAGATCTTCATCATCATCATCAATATAGACACAAAGCAGGACGTAGGCTTTTACCTCCATCGGAGGGGCCGAACCTGGGTAAACTCGCGTCTCTTGATTCTGACCAACCCCTCTCAAGCCGCCACATAGTTGCGATGGCCTCACATCTAAGTTCTCTCACGAGGACATCTTGCCGTGACAAAACCATGACACTTCCCGTGTGCAGCTGGAGGCTACCGCTATCTCTATGTCGCCATCGACAAGTTCACCAAGTGGGCGGAAGTGGAGCTTGTTCGATCCATCCCAGAGCAGTCCGCTGTCAAGTTCATCAAGAGCCTAGTGTGCCGCTTTGGCGTCCCCAACTGCATCATCATCGACAACGACTCATAGTTCACTAGTGGACTCTTCAGGTCCTACTGCGACAACCTCGGCACGTAGATGTGCTATGCCTCTGTGGCACACCCACGAAGCAACGACCAGGCCGAGCATGCAAACGCTGAGGTCCTCAAAGGCCTCAAGACAAGAAGCTTCAGCTATATGATCTCCGCCCGTGGCAAAGACTGGTTCAACCAACTCCCGTCCGTGCTATGGTTGATACGCACAACAGCGACCAAGCCTACCAGTGAAACTCCCTTCTTCCTCGTCTATGTGGCGAAAGCGGTCCTTCCCACTGAGCTCAAGCATCGGTCCCCGTGGGTCCTGGCCTTCAACAAACACAACCAGGCCTGCCTGCGGGAAGCTGATATGCTCCTCCTTGAGGAAGCACGTTGCCAAGCTGCCCTCCACGCAGCTCGGTATTAGCAGGCATTGCATCGTTATCACAGCCGCAACATACGCCCTCGCACCCTTGAAGTTGGCAACCTTGTCCCACGACGGATCCTCTCCAGAGAATGACTCCACAAGCTCTCGCCCATGTGGAAAGGCCCGTACAGGGTCGTCCACGTTTCCTGTCGTGGCGCAGTACGGCTGGAGACGGAGGAAGGTGTTCCGGTACAAAATACATGGAACATCAACCATCTCCGCAAGTTCTATCCGCGACCTCACGGAGTACAGAACGGCTGGGGGCTTTACATGCCCCGGGACTCTCTACATGCGTTGCCACGAGGCCACAGAAGCTCCCCGCGCATGACCAAGTGGGGCCCCATGCTCAGTCATGGCGGATTTTTGACATGAGGGTGCTTTTCGGTTACATCATCCTCAGGCTGATCCGTGTCCGTCACGACAGCATTTTTGTCATCTTTTGAGGGGCGCCTCTCGGCCATAGCCTTAAGGTGACCCGTGCCCAGCACGACATCACTATCTCTTTTTGGTTGTGTAATGAACCCCTTTCCATGCAGTAGTAAAGCTTATGTTTCTTCAAGTATGTTGTGTGTCTGGTAAGTATTGCCTTCTGGCTTTGGGAGCCATTCGCGCTCGCGATTTCCCTCGTGTGTGTCACACGAGCGGGGGTTGGACACGGTGCCTGTGCTTGGGTCAGTCCCAGCAGCACTGCAAAACCCAAGTAACCGAGCTCAGGCTCGCGGGCCTGCTCCTGTGCACGTCACCTCACCAAGGTCCTTGGTGGCTTGTCTCCTTGCGTGAAACCCACAAGTGAATTAGTGAGCACGCACGGCTCGACCATTTGTTGGTGTGTTACTGTCGTAGGTATGAAGGCTCAAGGAACTTCACGAGCACTGCCTCATGAAGCTAATCACAACGGACGCTAGTGCCAAGTATCACCGAAGGTCTCGCGGGTCCAAGCCTCACGAGGCATCTGCCCCACAAGTCACTGCGCGCTAGGCATCGGGCTCCGAAGGAAGCTAAGTCCAAACACTTTGCGAATTCATTACAAACCCTTGAGCTTTTATCCTTTGTTATCTTGCTAGGTATTGTTGTTTCCTCCTTGGCACAAGCCGCTTGCACGTCAAAGGGGGCATTCTAAGCATCGCGCCTCAGGAGCCCTTACCACCCCTAGGAGCCCTACACCCTATGGCCTTATTGGACCACGTCATAACATACCAGCGACGGTCGTAGCCCGCTCGGGGGCTGGGTCCAAGCGACACACAACAATATGGCAATGTAAAAAGGGAAACGAATCTCACAAGACAATAGAGGATAAGCAGCAAGGAATTAAAACATAGTACGGGTACAAAATGAAATTGTCTTTATACCCCCACGGGGCCTTGCAAATCATGGTGAAGCAGGAAAATAAAAGATAAGGGCCTCAGGCCGAGGAAGCACCATCTTCATTGTTGTTAGGGAGGTCCGCTGATACGTCTCCAACATATCTATAATTTTTGATTGTTCCATGCTGTTATATTATCATTCTTGGATGTTTTACAATCATTTTATAGAAACTTTATATCATTTTTTGGGACTAACCTATTGACATAGTGCCAAGTGCCAGTTGCTGTTTTTTTGCTTGTTTTTTACTTCGCAGAATATCAGTACCAAACGGAGTCCAATCGCGACGAAACTTTTTGGAGATTTTTTTGGACCAGAAGGAAGCCAGTGGGCCAAAGAAGTACCCAGGAGGGAGCCCAGGCCGCCCACAAGACACCAGGGCGCGCCAGAGGCCCCGGGCGCGCCCTAGTGGGTTATGGCCACCTCGGGAACCCCCTCCACCGCCTCTGAGCTCTATAAATACCCAAAGATTCCAGACACCCTAGAGGAGTTGACAAAAAATACTTCTAGCCACCGCAAGTTCCAAAACCGCGAGATCCAATCTAACACCATCACGGAGGGGTTCATCATCCTCATTGGTGCCTCTCCGATGATGCGTGAGTAGTCCACCATAGACCTACGGGTCCGTAGGCAGTAGCTAGATGGCTTTCTCTCTCTCTCTCTCTTTTGATTCTCAATACAATGGTCTCTTGGAGATCTATTTGATGTAATGACTTTTTGCGTTGTGTTTGTTGGGATCAGATGAATTTTGAGTTCATGATCAGTTTCTATCCAGGAATATTATTTGAGTCTTCTTTGATCTCTTATATGCATGATTACTTATAGCCTCGTATTTCTTCTTCGAATCTTTGGTTTAGTTAGGCCAACTAGATCGATTTTTCTTGCCATGGGAAGAGGTGCTTTGTGATGGGTTCGATCTTGCGGTCAGACCTGGCCAAGGGCAGCCCGGCCCGGTCGGCCCGGCCCGAAAAAGCCCGACCCGGCCCGGTCCGACCTTGCCCACGGGCCGGGCTCGGGCCTAAATTTTGAGCCCGGTGGCTGGGCCGGGCCGGGCTCGGGCCCGAAGAAACTGAAGTTTATGCCTACGCCGGGACGGGCCTGCCGGGCGGGCCGGGCTTTTTTCGGGCTCGGGCCGGGCTTGGGCCAAAAATTAGGCCCGACGGCCGGGCCGGGCCGGGCTCGGGCCTGGGTTTTTAGCGCCGGGCTTTTTTCGGCCCGGCCCGAGATATGGCCTGGTATACTTGCGGTGTCCTCTCCCAGTGACAGAAGGGGCACCGAGGCACGCATGTATCATTACTATTAAGGATAACAAGATGGGGTCTATTCCTACATGAATAGATCTTGTCTATATCATGTCACCGTTCCTATTGCATTACTCCGTTTCTCCATGAACTTAATACACTAGATGCATGCTGGATAGCGGTCGATGTGTGGAGTAATAGTAGTAAATGCAGAATCGTTTCGGCCTACTAATCTTGGACGTGATGCCTATATAATTACATCGCCTTGGATATCGTCATGATTATCTATCAATTGCCCAACAGTAGTTTGTTCACCCACCGTGTGCTATACTCATGAGAGAAGCCACTAGTGAAACCTACGACCTCGGGTCTACTTTTCCAACATATTGCTTTCCGATCTATCTTTTTGTCGCTTTTGTTTTCAAATCTATTATTCCAAAAAACCCAAAATACCTTGCTGCACTTTTTATTTGCCTCTTTTATTTTGTGTTCTTGCGAGATCTATTTATCCAATCTACTATCTAATCTATCTTTTTACCGTGGAGAGATTGACAACCTCTCTTTCGCGTTGGGTTGCAAGTATTTGTCCTTTAGGTACCGTTTACATAGTGTTGCGTGGCCCTCCTACTGGTTCGATAACCTTGGTTTCATAACTGAGGGAAATACTTACCGTTGTTGTGCTGCATCATCCCGTCCTCTTTGGGGAAATACCGATGCAGTCTCAAGACACGTCATCCGCCTCAAGATAAGGGCCTCAGAAGTCAAGGTAGCCGCCATCATATTCTGCGATAGGCAGGTTCGGGACGTCCTCGACGAAGTGTCAGGGCCAGTTTTCTGGGATATAAATTTCCTAGTAAATGACCCTTGTGTCATCACCAGCCCCAGGATTATTGTTTGCTGGTGGACATTTCCTTGATACATGATTCCAAGAAATTACAAGAATCTGGGTACAAGACCATGAAGGTCCATAGAGTACATTAAAGATTTCTAGTGGCTGATGGAAGAAGCGTCTCGTGGATCTCCAGCGTCTATGGGACTCCATTCCCAGAGGAACAACTTGTCGGCATTCTGGGAATGGGGGTACCCAGACCTGCCTGCTTGCGGCCCAGAGCGTGGCCCACTTTGACAGCCCAGTACGGCCCAGCGTAGGATAGCTCAAGAACAAGGCCCTCGCGAGAGCCCCGCCCTCGCGAGGGAGACGACGCCAAGACCCCCGGAGGGAGGAGGCCTCTCCAGGCCCCCTCCTGAGGGGCGGAGATCTCTATGCAGCGCTCGGCCTCAAGAGGCTGAGGTGACGCCAGCCAGGCCAGGCTGGCGCCAGCGGGCACAGAAGAAGCAGTTTCCTCTTTGGTGCAAAGGAGGCAAGGACGTACGCAGGTTCCCAAGGTATCCCCCAAAGGTTTCCATTCCGGCGCAACGATACCAAGACCACGAGCCCGCAGGACGGACGTCATCGCCGAGCCCACCTCCGCATCACCGTCGGCTACTTTGTAGGCGAAGACCACCTTTCGTCAGGATAAGGTGTACTCCTTGTCCCCCTTCGAATTTGGCCGTTGTGGGATCCCTTCCCGCCAATGCGATAAGGGAAGAGGACCCGGGCCATTATAAATAGAGGCAAGGTTGCGCCGTAGAGGGGGACGGATCGAACACCACTCGAGGGCCCTCGTGAGGTTACTCACCACTATACCAGTTCATCCACAAACCTCCTCGTGAGGCAATCCACCAAAAGCAGGAGTAGGGTTTTACGCTTCGCAGTGGCCCGAACCTGGGTAATCCGTGTGTTAGTCTTCCCCCCGCGACCGAGTGAGTTCAGTTTGGCTAGGCTGTGGAGCTGTGGGTTTGAGGTCGAAGCTGGTGGGGATCTTCGCACACGCCCCTGAGTCCGAACCTCTTTGGGTTTAGCGGAGCCCGAAATCCGACATTTGGCGCACCAGATAGGGGGCGTGTCGAAGCCTCTCCATCCGCGGCTGCAGTCAGGCCTCGACTCATTAGCTCCATGGCCGGCGTCGCCTTCGAGGCCAGGCAGCCCATGGCGTGCAGGAGCGCCACGGCTTTCCTGGCCAATCCTGCGGTCGCATGCATCCTCGGCGGATCGCAGGCGCCTGCTTCCAGCCGCCAGGTCAAGCAGTTCCTCCGCCAGGCGGGCGCGGTTCAGCCACGGCTCGAGGCCCCGCAGCCTCGGGCATGGCCAGAGGTTGACATCATGATGACCCACAAGTATAGGGGATCAATCGTAGTTCTTTCGATAAGTAAGAGTGTCGAACCCAACGAGGAGCAGAAGGAAATGGCAAGCGGTTTTCAGCAAGGTAATTTCTGCAAGCACTGAAATTGTAGGTAATAGATAGTTTGATAGCAAGATAATTTGTAACGAGCAAGTAACAGTAACGGTAAACAAGGTGCAGCAAGGTAGCCCAATCCTTTTGAGGCAAAGGACAGGCCAGAACAATCACTAGTAATAGGCAAAGTGTTCTTGAGGGTACACGGGAATTTCGTCTAGTCACTTTTACCATGTTGGTTTGATTCGTGTTCGCTACTTTGATAATTTGATATGTGGGTGGACCGGTGCTAAGGTGTTGTTCTTACTTGAACTAACAACCTACTTATGATTAACCCTCTCGCAAGCATCCGCAACTACGATAAAAGTATTAAGACAAAGTCTAACCATAGCATTAAACATGTGGATCCAAATCAGCCCCTTACGAAGTAGCGCATAAACTAGGGTTTAAGCTTCTATCACTCTAGCAACCCATCATCTAATAACTACTCCACAATGCATTCCCTTAGGCCCATGAATGGTGAAGTGTCATGTAGTCGACGTTCACATGACACCACTAAGGGAATCACAACATACATATCATCAAAATATCGAACACATATCAAATTCACATGATTACTCGCAACATGACTTCTCCCGTGACCTCAAGAACAAAGGTAACTACTCACAAATAATAATCATGCTCAAGATTAGAGGAGTAATGAATAGCATAATGGATCTGAACATATAATCTTCCACCAAATAAACCATATAGTAATCAACTACACAAGGTAATCAACACTACTAGTCACCCACAGGTACCAATCTGAGGTTCCGGTACAAAGGTTGAACACAAGAGATGAACTGGGGTTTGAGAGGAGATGGTGCTGTTGAAGATGTTGATGAAGATTGGCCTCCCAAAGATGAGAGGGGTGTTGGTGATGACGATAGCTTCGATTTCCCCCTCCGGGAGGGAAGTTCCCCCGGCGGAATCGCTCCGCCGGAGGGCAAAAGTGCTCCTGCCCAAATTCCGCCTCGAGGCGGCGGCGCTTCATCCCGAAAGTCCTCCTCCTAATTTTTTTAGGTTTTTTGGGAATTTATACCAGAAGATGGGCTCCGGAGGTGGGCCAGGGTGAGCACCACCCACTAGGCCGCGCCAGGGGGTGCTTGGCGCGCCCTGGTGGGTGCTCCTCACCAGGTGGCCCCCCTCCGGTAGATTTTTGCTCCAGTATTTTTTATTAATTCCAAAAATAATCTCCATAAAGTTTCAACTTCATTGGAGTCATGCAGAATAGGTATCTCTGACGTGCTTTTCTTGGGTCCAGAATTCCAACTGCCGGTATTCTCCCTCTTTGTGTAAACCTTGCATATTATGAGAGAAAAGGCATTAGAATCACTCCCGAAAGCACTATTATTCAACAAAACAAAGTAAATAACAGTAGGAAATCATGATGCAAAATGGACGTAGCAACTCCCCCAAGCTTAGACCTCGTTGTCCTCAAGCGAAAGCCGATATTGAAAAGCATGTCCACATGGTTTGAGAGAGAGGTGTCGATAAAAACAAAATACGAACATAGAAGCATCATGCTTATTAACATAACAACAACAAACTCTAACATAAGAACTTATTTCAATATATTTTCATCATAAAGCTTCTCATGAACAAGTAACAATTCATCACAACATGGAAGTATGAAGTATAAACCTTATTGGAAACCAACAAACTGTGTTCTCAGTCAACTTTGCAACTACAATTCATCATATTTTCAGGAAGGGTCTCATGTAGGAGCCTTTTGGCAAGTCCACATACTCAACCATCATTTAGTCTTCTATGATTGCTAACGCTCACGGCATACCCATGAACAAAAAGTTTTAACCGGACACATAGGAAGATAGGGGCTTATAGTTTTGCCTCCCAACGTATTCACCTCAAGGGTGATGTCAACAATAATAACTCATGCCCACCCATATCCAACTGGGTATATGTGCCTTGATCTTTCCTCACCACATGATGGTTGCAAAGGAAGAAAGTAAAAAGGAATAGAGAAGAATACTTTGACTCTTGCATAAAGGTAAGTGCATAAAAGTAAAAGATAGGCCCTTCGCAGAGGGAAGCAGAGGTTGTCATGCGCTTATTGGTTTGTATGCCCAATCCCTTAATGTAAAAGAACGTCACGCTATATTGCCCCCTATGATAGCAACCTTTATTATGCAGTCCGTCGCTTTTATTACTTTGCCATCATAAGTTCGTATAACGCTCAATTTTCTCTTACACTAATTGATCAAAACACTTTTAGAAGCAATTTTTATTGCCTTATTGCACCGATGACAACTTACTTGAAGGATCTTTCTCGATCCATAGGTAGGTATGGTGGACACTCAAGGAAAGAGTTTGGGTTTGGGTTTTTGGATGCACAAGTAGTATCTCTACTTAGTGCGGAATTTTTGGCTAGCAAAGATATTGAGCAAGCACCACATGTTGAAGGATCTATGACAATATAACTTCTATGTGGATATGAACAAACATAAATTGTTACGTTGTATTCCTTGTCCAACGTCAATAATTTTGACATATAATATTTGATGGGGGCTCACAATCATAAAAGATGTCCAAGATAGTGTATTTGCATGTGAATCTTCTCTTCCCTAAATATTTTTTTCATGAATTGCATCATTGACCAATGCTATGTTTGTCAATCTCCAATAAATTTTACTACTTATACTTTTTCTTATGTGATGTCATTACTCACCATAAGATCAGCATATGATTCTTTTCATTTATTTGTCTTTCTTTTATTTGATTGCAACAAGAAAGTAGAGAAGCAAAAACTCAAACTAAACTTTATTATATAACTTTCACACGATTACATAGATAGGTAGGCCACAAGACTAACACACGAAAATAGATCTCGCTAAACTTTTATTCGACTAAGGCAAAGGGAAACTAAAGATAAAACTAGTATAGGTAAAGGTGAATAAAAGTGGTGGTGATACGATACCGGGGCACCTCCCCCAAGCTTGGCTCAAGCCAAGGGGAGTGCCCATACCCATGTACTCAAGTCTCCTTTGGTGGTTGTTGGGGATATAACCCCGTGGTGAGACCCGCCCAGGTGGGGCCGGGTCACGAGGTTGGCGGCTTAGCGATAAGGTTTGGAAGAAGCTTGCCCAATGGGCCTGGAGGCCCAGAGGGAGAAGACAATGTATAACCCGGTGGCGTAAGCCGCCGGTAGCGGCTTGCCAGACAAGGCAGGAGTAGTTAGAGGCAGGGTCGGTTATCAAGTATGACCCGGCCTGGACTCTTGTAAGCCCAGGGCTTCGACCTGTGTATATAAAGGCGGGTTACCTGGGCGGCTTAGGCCACGAAACCTTTGATCGAGTACTAAGTCAAGCGAATTCGCTCCCTTGTAATCGATATCCAATCAATACAACTCAAAGCAGGACGTAGGCTATTACCTCCTTCGAGAGGGGCCGAACCTGGGTAAACCTGTGTCTTTCGTCCCGACCAACCCCTTTGAGTTAACCGCCGTAGCGATGGCTTCACACCTAAGTCCTGGCACTAGGACATCTGCCATGACAAAACCACGACAGTTGGCGCCCACCGTGGGGCAGATGCTCGGTGGTTTGGAGTACTCGAAGGGCTCTCTCCCAGGGATCGAGGGATACACCGTTGGCAGGATGACCAAGAGTCGCCGCGGCAAGCTCTACATCGACGACGCTGGATGGGGCCCCGATGCCGACTCAATCGAGTACGGGTACCGGGTCCCCTTCGGCGGAATTCACGTCTTCATCGGCAAGATCGGCGGATCTAAGCCCGGGCCGGGCATCTGCACCGACCTCGTCGAGCCGGCCCGGCACGCGCAACCCGCCCGGGTCAACTCGGGCCGGAAGGACGTCTTCGTCGGCTTCACCCAAGGCACGGAACTTGAAGGTTCTATGTCGCGGGAGGAGACCCTCATCTGCTTGTAGGATGGATCCTCGAGCGGGGAGGCGGAATCAATCTACCAGCTTCACAATGGCGGGCTTGGGGGCTACTTTGAGGGCTACCATGACCCGGAATACTATGAGCCGCCGAGCCGAGCCGCTGTCTTCATGGCTGGATCGATGCCGGCTTCTGGCAGCACGGCGGCTGGGACAGCGCCCGCTGGCGCAACGGGATCTGGGTCGACCAGGCCGCCAGCTCAAGTTTTGCTGGATCTGATGAATGAACTTACGACTCTGATGGGAACCGAGGTCACAACCGAAAACCAAGCAGCCCGTAACACGGAGATCGCGAGGTTGAAGGACCAGATGGCCGGTGCCCAAGAGGAAATCAATACACTGAAAGCTCAGATGGATGCTGAGTAGGAACGCCTCAGGGCAGAAGCTTTTCGCCTTGACCTGGATCAACAGACCGCAGATGCAGTCCGTCGGATGAGGCACCAGACCCGCCTGCCGGATCAGTATGAGCCTAGGAATCTTTTCAACACGCCGGGGACAGGACGGAATGCACCTCTGACCATAACCCGGATGGCGGAAGTACCTGGGAGTAGGGAGGCGGTTTAGCATCGGCAGCCAGACCCGCCCCGCAGGAACCAGACCACGCCGCAACACTTTCCAACACCACCCGGTTATTATTCTAACCCGGTGGAGAACATGAAGGCAGCGGCAGTCAGGCTCGGCGCGCTCCCCATCCCTGATGGAACGTCTTTTGCAGAAGAAGCGCGAAATGCCATTGGGTATTTACAGACATCGGTGGCGCAACAAGAAAAGTATACCTATAGCCGGAGCCGCGTGCACTCGACCCCTATCCCGAGACGCAGTTACAGCCGGCGTATAGAGTCACCTGCGATTCCTAGCAGCAAGCGACGTCGGAACCCGACGCGGGATGACCCGCCTGCTGTTGATGCCCAGACGCTCGTAGATCGTGCAAGAGCTCAGCGAGAGGCGGCGGCGGCCGCGACGGCTTACCAAGAACCCACAGTATCACCTTCTGTTTCGGTAGGAGCTAGAGTAACCTCCAGGGCCGTGGGAGTGCCGTGCTTAGTGCCGGCTTTACGAAACGAACGCCTGTCGAAGGATTTCAAGGGTCCCCGCAAGGTGCCAAATTGTTCTGCCGATCTGCCTCCGGAAGCTTGGATCGAGAGTTATGAGCTAGCCATGGAGATGTTAGATGTCAGTGGTGCAGTCTGCGCTAAGTATTTCATCATGATGCTGGAAGGGCCGGCTCGCACGTGGTTGAAGGGTTTGCCACCCAACACCATTAATTCCTGGGCTGAGTTGAAGGCGAAGTTCATCAAGAATTTTCAAGGAACGTGCAAGCAGCCCATGACAATCATGGATTTGGATCATTGTGTGCAGCGCGAGGATGAGTCGGCCCATCATTGGGTCCGGCGGGTCTCAACCATTATCCACTCCTCTGATAATATCACGGTGGCTCAGGCGGTTCTAATTCTGGAGAAAAATTGCCACTTTTTGCCCCTTAAGCAGAAGCTTGGACGGCTCAAGCGCTCATGCCAGGATATGGGGGAGCTTATGGCGGCTCTCACCAAATATGAAGATTCTGACAGTACAAAGGATCCTGGGTCTGATGAGGAGAAATCGGCTAAGGGTAAGAAGAATGGCAACGTCAAGGGTCAGCAGCAGAGTGGGGCACGAAATAATAATAATGGCAATGGCGGAAAACGGAATCACCCGGATGGCGGGTCAGATCTCGTGGCCAACACTAGTGCTGGGAGCAACCGCGGCAAGGGCAATGGTAAACCTTCTTTCGGCAAGTCTAAGCCTTTCAATATGGAAGCAATGTTGAATGCTCCTTGCCCAAAACATAGTGTTCCTGATAAATCATCCACTCATGCCTGGAAGGATTGTTGGGTCATGCGGGAATTCTGGAATTATAGGATTAACCAGCATCAGGGTGGCGGCAACACTAGTGCTGGGAGCAACCGCGGCAAGGGCTTTGGTGCAGGCGGCTTAGGTTCTGGTTATCAAGGTCAGGGAAACCATGGAGGTCATAATCAACAGTCTGGCAATGGAGGCCAGCAACAAAACAACCAGTCCGGGTATCAGAGTAACCCAAAACAGCTTAATGGAGGCCAATATCACGTTTTTACGACAAGCCTTAATAAGCGGGACAAGAAGGTGCGCAAGCGGGCGGTTAATGCAGTCATGCCGGCTCTCCCCCAATACTTGAAGTGGTCCGAATATGATATAACTTGGAGCAGGGAGGATCACCCGCCACGCGTAGATAACCCGAGGCATTTAGCCCTGGTAGTGGCCCCCCAAGTAGAAGGTTACGTATTCACCAAGGTGCTTATGGATGGTGGCAGCAGCATCAACATCCTGTACTATGACACGTTTCGCCGGATGAACTTGCTTGACAAGGATCTCAAGCCGTCTTCAACGGTCTTTCATGGTGTGGTGCCCGGCAAATCGGCTTATCCAGTTGGAAAAATTGCCCTAGAAGTATCCTTTGGCGATGCGTACAACTATAGGGTGGAGACCTTATGGATCGAGGTAGTTAAAATCAAGAGCCCGTACCACGCTTTGTTTGGGCGGCCGGCTTATGCCAAGTTCATGGCTAGGCCTTGTTATGTATACTTGCAGCTCAAGATGCCTGGATTAAATGGAACGATTACAGTGCATGGTGATCGGAAGATTGCTCTCGAGTGCGAGGAAGGCGATGCTGCGTATGCAGAGTCAAGTTGTGCTGAGGCGGAACTCAAGTTTTATAAGGAGAATGTTGACCCGGCAAATATGACCCCGTTGAAGAAACCCAGCACGGAATCTGAGCCGCCCCTGAAATTTGTGGCAGAAGATACCAAGCTGGTGGATTTTACTCCTGGCGACTCATCGCAGCAGTTCACTATTGGGGGCCAATATGGATCCCAAATAGGAAAGCACGCTCATCGAATTCATTCATGAGAATCGAGACATCTTTGCATGGAAGCCTTCTGACATGCTGGGTGTACCGAGAGAATTCGCTGAGCACCACCTTAATGTGGATCCTAAGTTTAAGCCGGTCAAACAGTTCCTACGTCGTTTCAATGAGGAGAGGCGTAAGGCTATTGGAGAACAAGTAGCCCGGCTCTTGACAACAGGGTTTATCTTTGAAGTTTTTCACCCGGAGTGGTTAGCTAACCCGGTGTTGGTACTCAAGAAAAACGGCATGTGGCGCATGTGTGTAGATTACACCGATCTCAACATGGCGTGTCCGGTTGATCCGTTTGCTCTTCCCCGTATCGACCAGATTATTGATGCAACGACGGGTTGTGAGAGTTTATATTTCCTGTATGCTTATTCGGGTTATCATCAGATCAAGATGGCAGTTAAAGACCAAGAGAAGACGTCTTTCATTACGCCTTTTGGAGCTTTCTGCTATGTGTCTATGCCTTTCAGGCTCAAGAGCGCTCAGGCGACTTATCAGCGCTGTGTGCAGAACTGTCTTCATGGTCAAATTGGGCGCAATGTTCATGCTTATGTAGATGATATTGTGGTCAAGTCAAGGAAGAAGGAGACTCTGTTGGCTGATTTGAAGGAAACTTTTGATAATCTGCGGGTTTACAAGATGATGCTTAACCCGACAAAGTGTGTGTTTGGTGTACCTGCAGGCAAGCTCTTGGGATTCTTGGTCTCCGAGCGTGGCATTGAGGCTAACCCGGACAAGATAAAGGCCATCACTTCTTTGTCTAAACCGGTGTGTGTTAATGATGTTCAACGTTTGGCGGGTTGTATTGCCGCTCTGAGCCGGTTCATAAGCCACCTGGGTGAGAAAGCTATTCCTCTATATCAGATGATGAAGAAGACAGACGACTTTGTCTGGAGTGATGCGGCTAATGAGGCGTTTGAGGCGCTCAAGAAGCAGTTGGCTGAGCCGCCCGTTTTGGCTGCTCCGGTGGAAAAGGAGCCTTTGCTCTTGTACGTGGCGGCTAACAACAGAGCTGTCAGTGCTGCAGTTGTGGTGGAGCGCAAGGATGCGGGAAAGGAGTACCCAGTCTAGCAGCCGGTTTACTATGTCAGTGAGGTCTTGACAGAGTCCAAGCAAAGATATCCGCACTGGCACAAGCTGGTGTTTGGGGTATTCATGGCCAATCGCAAGCTGAAACACTATTTCCTTGGGCATCCAATCACAGTGGTCAGCTCTGCTCCTTTGGGAGATATCATTCAAAACAAAGAAGCTACTGGCATGATTGCTAAGTGGGCAATTGAGCTTGGACCTCTCAATCTGAAATATGTGCCCCGGACGGCTGTGAAATCTCAAGCTCTGGGGGACTTTATCAATGACTGGACAGAATGTCAAGCACCTGAGGAGAAGCCAGACAATACATATTGGACAATTCATTTTGATGGCTCCAGGCAATTGGAAGGCTCGGGGGCTGGAGTTGTTTTAACTTCCCCGCGAGGTGACAAATTCTGTTATGTTTTGAGGTTAATGTTTCCTTGTACTAACAATGCAGCTGAATATGAGGCTTTTCTTCACGGGCTCCGTATGGCCAAGGAGATGAATTTGAGCCGGGTCAGATGTCTTGGCGACTCAGACCTGGTGGCTCAGCAAGTCTCTGGCACGTGGGACTCTAAGGACCCTCGCATGGCGGCTTATCGCCAGGTGGTTGATGTTATTGCTGGCCACTTCAAGGGCTATCAGGTGGATCATATTGATCGGCGGAAGAATGAGGCGGCTGACGCGTTGTCAAGACTGGGATCCCAGCGTAAGCTGGTGCCGCCTAATGTGTTCCTGGACGTGTTTCATCACCCGTCGGTTAAGTTACCGTCGGAAGAAGATTTGGTTATACCTGACCCGGAAGGACAATTGGTGGCATCTCTCCGCGCAATCCCTGATTGGACGCTGCCTTATCTAGCGTATCTGACCCGCGGCGAGTTACCTCAAGATGAGACTCTGGCGCGGCAGATTATAAGGCGGTCTAAATCTATGACTATCGTCAATGGCAAGTTACACAGGTGCAACGTGACTGGCGTCTTTCAGTGATGTGTTTCTCCTGACGAGGGCCGTGAAATCCTGCAAGAGATACATGCCGGCGATTGTGGTCATCACGCCGAGTCAAAATCTTTGGTGGTCAAGGCTTTTCGACACGGTTTTTACTGGTTAACAGCTCATAAAGATGCAGAGTACTTGGTCATTAAGTGTGACGGGTGCCAAAAATTTGGACGACGTGCCCATGTGCCGGCTCAAGAGTTACGGATGATTCCAATCACCTGGCCGTTTGCAGTCTGGGGGCTTGATATGGTGGGACATTTTAAGAGGTCTAAAGACAAGAAGACCCACCTCTTGGTGGCGGTTGACAAGTTTACTAAGTGGGTTGAGGCTGAGCCGATCAGCAAGTGTGACGCAGCAACAGCGGTTCAGTTCGTCAAGAAGCTGATCTTTCTGTTTGGTTATCCTCATAGTATCATTACTGACAATGGCACAAACCTGTCCAAGGGGGCTATGAAGGAGTTTTGTGATGGTGAACATATCCGCCTCGATGTATCTTCTGTGGCTCACCCACAGTCTAATGGTCAGGCAGAGCGTGCTAACCAGGAAATTTTGAGAGGGATAAAACCCCGGCTTATGGTTCCTTTGGAGCGCACGCCGGGTTGTTGGGTGGAGGAGTTACATTCAGTTCTTTGGAGCATAAGAACCACCCCCAACAGGTCAACAGGCTATACGCCTTTCTTCATGGTTTATGGCGCAGAAGCTGTTCTCCCCAGTGATATTCGTCATGACTCGCCCAGAGTGGCGGCTTACGTGGAAGCTGATAATGAGATGGCACATCAAGATGCTTTGGATGCCTTAGACGAAGAACGGGATCTTGCAGCAGCACGGTCCGCGATTTACCAGCAAGACCTGTGACGTTATCATAGCCGCAGGGTCAAGACCCGGATGTTCCAAGAAGGCGACTTAGTACTCCGTTTGATTCAAGACCAGTCAGATATGCATAAGTTGTCACCTCCTTGGGAAGGACCGTTTGTGATCAGCAGAAATCTCAACAATGGTTCCTACTATCTCATCGATATACGGGAGAGTGACAAGTCACGCACTTCTGCTGAAGAGACTGCAAGGCCGTGGAATATTGCTCACCTTCGGCCATACTATACTTGAGCCGCCGGTCCGGCTCTCATCAATGTACATGCTTCTGTCATTGTATATACCATCTTTTATGATATAATAAAGTTGGCATCCCCATGATTAGGGGCCTCTGCCATTTTTTCTGCACTAAGTTTCGTGCAAGGAGTTGATTCTTCATCAGGTCACTTGGGGGCTTCCAACCCACTGGGTTTAGCTTTCGTACCCTCTTGGCCAGGCTTTATATGCCATGTTCGAGTTAAACCTGCCTGTTTGCAACTTGCTACTCCACCAGGTGGCCCGCCGAACTCTTGACAGTCAATCTTGCTTAGAGACCCTGAACTTTCATAGTCAATCTCGCACAAAGACCCTGAACTTGTCAAGGTTTAAACGGCGGCTTTTGTCACGAGAGAGCCGGCTTACAGTGAGGTAGGATAAACTCGCCTTGTCTGCTGTAGTCTCTCCGCTATGTGGCCCATTCGTACTCTTAGCAACGTCAATCTTTTAATGACCCTGAACTTGCTAAGGTTTAAACGATGGATTTATGTCACGTGAGAGCCGGCTTACGAGGTTTCAGGCTTTTATGCCTGCTTCTTTGGAGGCAATACAATTTTTTTTACAAAAATAAGAACTATCTTGTCATGCGGTGCCTTTAAAGCCGGCTTATAGGGCAAGAGATATGCAAATTGCTTGTTTTTTGCAGGTATTTTTTCATGATAAGATTCTAAGTTTTTGGGTAACTCCGGCTTGGCATTGCTCATGGAATATAACCCGCCGGGCGAGTCAATGCAGTCAGATGATTGTATCAAGACATTCATGTTAAGCCGCCGACATATGGGTTGAAAGAAGTTTAAAAAGTGCACGAAGGCACAAGAGCAGGCGATCAAGTTTTTTCCTACTGTTATTACAAGGCCTCACAGGGCCCAAAATATGTTGCTCAAGTTTTTCACAAGTTAGAACCCAGCGGCTCAGTTTCGCTCCGGGTTAGCATCTTTGAAGGCCGGCTCTTCACCTAGCTCGTCGACGGGTCACCGTGCGCCGGGTCTTTGGGCTCCTGGATCTGAAGGTTATCCACATCCCAGTTGCAGTTGAGTAGAGCTTCAAATTGGGCTTCATCATTCAAGATTGGAGATGGGTCAACGTCAGGAGCGAAGATATGCTTACGCCATTGGGGAGTCAGATCCTTTGGTTCAAAGGTAGGCGCCCGGATTCATGCGTTGTTGGCGTCGTAAGCCGCCTGATATGTCTTCAGGTCAGCTTCGGCGGCTAGCTGGCTGCCAAACACCCGGGACGCTTTGTGGCAGTGGGCGTAGTCGGCTTGGGTGAATTCCGACCCATCGTCCTTCAGCTATGAGAAGCCCCCCATCATCTCCTCCGGGTTAAGTTCTGGTGTGTATGCCAATGCCCGGCTCAGAGCAGATATGGCACCCTTGCGGGCGACTGATTTCTTTATTTCTTCAAAGTGTTGGGGGACGGTGGAGAGGCATTTTAGCACATCTTTGATCAGCTTGGGCACACCTTTCTCACCAAAGACTGCCCTGACAGTAAAGAGGCTACCAGAGTACAGCTGTTCAGTGAAGGCGTATAAGGCCTTCAGCTTCAACAAGCTGTCATCCGGAAGCTGGCGAGTTCGTTGGCCTGCAAAACAGATTAAGATTGTAAGCCGACGGGCGAGTCTCCGTAGGATCATTTCAAGCATAATTACAAGTACAGTCAACAATGCTAACCAAAGACGGCTTCGGTCATCCGGTTTATGTGCCGCTTGAGGCTGGTCAGCTGTTCAGTTACCGTTTTCAGGCGGCCCTCTGCGTCTTCTACACGCTTGGTCAGGGCGGTTTGGCTCGTTTCAGCAGACTCTTTGTATGACTCAAGCTCAGTTTTGATTTTCTCCAGCTCAGTCAAGGCGATCTGCCACTTTGTGTTGGCTTTCGCTCGGCCCTCTTATTGTAGTGCCAGACTCTTCTTAAGGTCTGTCACGTTAGCTTCAGCAACATTTAAGGATTCCTGCACAAGCCAAGTCATAACGAGGCAAGATTATCAGTTTTAAGCCGCCTGTCCGGCTCATACTGGTCTTTAGAAGTTTGGCAGAGAATCATTACAAGTCCCAAGCAGATTGCAAGCAATATACTTGACACTTGGGGGCTAATGTGTCTCAGTTCTTTCTTATGTTTACAAGGCAAATAAGACCCGGATCATCTCCCTGAAGATAACCCGGCCCTTGGGGGCTACGCATTGCTCTACAAGTCTAAGGATCAGGTTTATAAAAAGTCCCGACTCATTATTGGTATAATGACCCGGCCCTTGGGGGCTACACTTGGCATTTTTTTGCATTTATTAAAGCAATAAGTGCCGGCTCATTATTGGTATAATGACCCGGCCCTTGGGGGCTACATCGTTGGTCTATTCAACATTACATATTATTGATGACCCGGCTTATTTTCGAGAATATAAGCCGGCCCTTGGGGGCTACGTAAGGGTATGCAGAGAGCAGAGAAGGGGAATACCTCATATTTCTTTTTCATCATATCTACTAGTCTGGCTTCCATGTCCCGGCTGGCGGTCAGGCGGCTCAAATAGCCCGAGTGCAATTCGTCAGCGGTCAGCTTGTCCAAGTTTGGCAGTTCAAGTTTGTTTTTATCCTTCTCAGGACAAGGTGTCTCAGCTTTGTTGATATGCTTGGTTAGCACGTTGGAGGGAGCCGGAGCGGCATAGGCTGAGCCGGTAATGGTGACCTCTTCTTCTTGAGCCGGCACTTCTTGAGTTGGTGGCAAAGGGCTGGGCGGCTTAGGGTCTGTCTCCAGAGAGGCTTCAGTGATCACAACGTCAGCTTCCACCGGCTCATTGGGCTGGGGAGTGTTGGCATGAGTACCCTGACCAGCATCGGATGGCTCCACTTGAGTCTCAGGAGCGTCAAGCTTCGGGTCTTCTGGCTCTGAGGCATCTGGACGGGAAGATGACCCGTTCAGTTTTCTTTTCTTGGCCATGGCCCTGCAAAACATGGATTTCATGGTCAGTTATATGCAAAGACAGTGTGGCAATAAGCAGGGAAAGGATATAAGAAAGTTACCCCGGGTTGATGACAAGGGGAGGCAACTTGGAGGCGGTTGAGTCGCTAGACGAAGGAGGAGTTTCCTAATACAATTAGAAGAAGCAATATGAGTAAGTGACAACATAAGAGTAATATGCAGCAGTACAGATATAAGCCGGAAGTACCTCGTCGTGACGTTTTCGGCGAGCCGGAGTGTCAGGCAAGCCGGCCACCAGGTCTTCCGAGCCGCCGCTCCGGGTCTGTCGTCTGGCGTCATGTTGCTGTTTCTTCAAAAGAAAGTCGGGGTCCAAGTGAGCAAGATGATGTGAAAACTTAACTTTCCGGATGACCCGCCGGATTCTCTCTGTTGGCAGAGGTTCTGAGTCGGAGGAGATAATAGTTACCTCTGCAGCCCCGGCTTCACTGGCCTCCGCCTCTTCCTGAGAAGAGTCAGCGTCAATAAGTTGTATAAAAAGACGACCAAGGGAATCAAGTTCTACCTCTGAGTCGTCCAGATCAAACAGCTCTTCAGCTGATTGTTTCTTTTTGCGAGCCGGAGCTTTAGCCTTGGTGGCCTTGTTTGCTTTACTTTTCTTTTTGGAGGTAATGGTAAACCTCTTGTTCCAGAAGGAAGAGCCGGCCTACATATGATATGTGCGTTGGCAGAAAGGTTACAATACGATATATGAAATACGACATTTAAAGAATGAGTGAGGATTAGGATGAAAAGATTCACCGCTGGAGCCGGATTAAGTGCATAAAAGGGGCTTAACCCCGTCTTGTTGCAGGCTGTTTGAGGTTCTCCCAGTAGAGACTTGACGATGGCATTGAGATCCTGGTCAGTCAAGGGAGTCTGGTTGAAGCGTTGAGGGTCATCCACCTCACCAGTATATTGGCACATTAAGGCGTTGCGGCGGCTCAGCGGCAGAATCCTCGAAGAGACCCAGCAGCGGGTCAGATCAACACCTGTTAACCCGTTGGCTAGCAGGGCCCTTATTTTTGAAAAGGTTGGGCCATATTGGATGCGCTCTGCAGCAGACATCCGGTCTGGAAGCTCAGTGTTGGTGCTAAGCCGATAAGGACGATAACTCGGCAGAGGATTTTCTCCTTCTGGGGAAGTGTCTTTGCAATAAAACCAAGATTTATTCCAGTCCTTGGGATGACTCGGCAGAACCGCTGCTGGAAAGAGAACATCCCTCTGTCTCTGAAGAGTGACACCTCCGAGTTCAAGGCTCAATCCATCTGCCATCTCTGTTTGGCGGTTGACGTAGAAATATTCCTTGAAGATATCAACATACGGCTCTTCTTGCAGATAAGCTTCACATAGAGTTTGGAACTGGCACAGGTTGGTCATGGAGTTGGGGCCAATGTCTTGACGGTGCAGTTTATACAAGTGTAAGGCATCCCGGAAAAATTTAGACCCGGGCGGTGAGAAGCCACGAAGAAGATGGTCTGTGAACACAATGACTTCCCCATCCTCGGGCTTGGCAGTGGTTTCATTGCCTGGGACCCGCCAGTGGATAACATCCTGAGCCGGCAAAACTCCCATGACGACAAAATCATTGAGCGTTTCTTCGGTTACCCCGGATCTGGCCCAGTCACAAGTAGCAGGAGCTTTGGCCATGGTGGCTGCTTAAAAGACTGTGGAAAGGTAAGAGTATATGGTAGGTTAAAAACGCGTCATGACTAAAGCATCTATGACTCTAAAATGGTGATGGTGCTTGGCAGGTCAGTATAAAAGTTATAAGCCGCCAAAGCAGGTTGCGGTATGACAACGAGAGCCGGCAATATAATGGCGGGTCAAGTTTGACAGTGAGTATTGGAAAATTGCTAAGTGTGGAAAAACAGATTCCAACAGCTACAGATACCAATTCAAGATCTACGGGCGAGATAAAAGGAAAAATATTCCTAAACCTAAAAAGCCAGTGGAAGAACAAGCAGTTCTTATATGGATTACAGTGAGCCAGTAATCTATAATGAGCATGGCGTATTTGTTAAGCGGATGGCCGCATGGTCCGGCTAGCATTACCAGGCCTAAAGAAGTATTTCCTCTCTGATCTACGATGAACTTGAAGAAAAAAACCCGATGAACTCGGAGAAAATCTGAAGAACTAATGCAGATCTAAACGAGGGGCAAAGATGGAACCTTGAAGATGCGCGCGAACACGGGAGTGCTCTGGACGTAATCAGGGTGATGCAGCGGCCAGTGTCGGAGACGACGGTGAGGCCCAGACGGCGCGGGCGTCCAGAGGAAGAAGAAGAAGAAGACAGCAGCGGAGTAAAGTGAAAATGATGGGACCCCCCGCGCCTATTTATGAGGAGGTGATGGAATAGAAACAGTCCGGTGCGGGAATCGAGGAGACACGATGACGATTGACCAAGAAAGTGCCTCGATTCTTGGGCTGGTCATATTAATGAAAAAGATCCGTTGTGACGTCAGGGGAATCTTTTTGATTTTCCTGAGATGATGTCATGGCGGGTCATGAAGCTTGATCAGAGACGACGTCACCCATTTCTAGATATGGCGGGTTATGAAGATTTGTCAAAGAATGCAAGATTGGCCAACCAGAAGACTTGAAGATTGACATGAACCGGTTCAAATCAATTTGGGGCCTAATGTTGGGGATATAACCCCGTGGTGAGACCCACCTAGGTGGGGCCGGGTCATGAGGTTGGCGGCTTAGCGATAAGGTTTGGAAGAAGCTTGCCCAATGGGCCTGGAGGCCCAGAGGGAGAAGACAATGTATAACCCGGTGGCGTAAGCCGCCGGTAGCGGCTTGCCAGACAAGGCAGGAGTAGTTAGAGGCAGAGTCGGTTATCAAGTATGACCCGGCCTAGACTCTTGTAAGCCCAGGGCTTCGACCTGTGTATATAAAGGCGGGTTACCTGGGCGGCTTAGGCCACGAAACCTTTGATCGAGTACTAGGTCAAGCGAATCCGCTCCCTTGTAATCGATATCCAATCAATACAACTCAAAGCTGGACGTAGGCTATTACCTCCATCGAGAGGGGCCGAACCTGGGTAAACCTATGTCTTTCGTCCCGACCAACCCCTTTGAGTTAACCGCCGTAGCGATGGCTTCACACCTAAGTCCTGGCACTAGGACATCTGCCGTGACAAAACCACGACAGTGGTGGTGATGAAGAAGGTGGAGGTGTAGAAGAAGCCTTCTTCTTCAACTTATATTTAAGCATAAAGTTTTCCTCCCTTAGATCATCATTCTCCAATTCAAGCTCTAATATCCTTTGGCATAAGGCCTCCTTGCTTTCCTGCAAAAAACCAGACGGGATAAATTGGACCTTAGGTTTGTATCTTCTAGGGAGGCTTGACTTGAATTCCACATGCATGTCTCCGGGTTGAGGCAATGGATCATCCTCCTCCTCAGAGCAATCATCTTTTGTTTCCTGCATGGTAGAGTCTTCTTCCTCCTCCGAGGTCCATAGATAGGGGTAAATCTCCCTAAAGATCTTCGGGTCTGGAACATAGGGATCAACATGGCTCTCTCCATCTGAATCTTGAGACGACATATTTTCAGATATGTCAGGAAAACAACACGAAACAAGAACAGGGGATTTTTCTGCGATGCGGTCGTCAAAACAATCGGGGGTATATATAGAGAATTTTTATTCTTGGGAGACAAGTATTTGGAAGGAAAACAGAGTCAGGAAGGCATCCGAGGTGGGCAGCACCCACCAGGGCGCGCCGAGGGGTGCCTGGCACGCCCTAGTGTATCGTGCTCACCTCGATCACCTTCCGGTTTATTTTTTTATTCCTAAAATTCTAAAAAATTCCAAAACTGACAGAAAATATTTTTGCGGATTTTTCGAAGTCCGTTTACTTACCGTATCACGTACCTCCTATTTTTAAGTATTCTTGAGTGTTCCGGAAGGTTTCTCTTATGTGTTCCTCCGGTGTCATGGTTTGGATAACATTGCTTTCAACGTTAATAGGCGTACCTGAGATATAATGCTTAATTCTTTGGCCATTGACCTCCTTCGGGTTAGTACCTTTGGCGTTATTAATCATGATAGCTCCAGAATGATAAACCTCTTCAATAATATATGGTCCTTCCCATTTGGAGAGAAGTTTTCCTGCAAAGAATCTTAAACGAGAGTTGAATAAAAGAACATAATCTCCTATTTTGAATTCCCGTTTTTGGATTCTTTTGTCATGCCATCTTTTTACTTTTTCTTTGAATAGCTTGGCATTTTCATACGCTTGGGTTCTCCATTCATCTAGTGAGCTAATATCAAATAGCCTCTTCTCACCGGCAAGTTTGAAATCATAGTTGAGTTCTTTAATTGCCCAAAATGCTTTATGTTCTAGTTCTAGAGGCAAATGACAAGCTTTCCCATACACCATTTTATATGGAGACATACACATAGGATTTTTATAAGCTGTTCTATAGGCCCAAAGTGCATCATCTAATTTCTTAGACCAATTCTTACGAGACCTATTGACAGTTTTTTGTAATATTAATTTTATTTCTCTATTGCTAAGTTCTACTTGACCACTAGATTGAGGATGATAGGGTGATGCAATTCTATGGTTAACATCATATTTAGCAAGCATCTTACGGAAAGCACCATGAATAAAGTGTGAACCACCATCGGTCATTAAATATCTAGGGACTCCAAACCTCGGAAAGATAACTTCTTTAAGCATTTTAATGGAAGTGTGGTGATCAGCACTACTAGTTGGAATAGCTTCTACCCACTTAGTGACATAATCAACCGCAACTAAAATATGAGTGTACCCGTTAGAGGAAGGAAAAGGCCCCATGTAATCAAAACCCCACACGTCAAATGGTTCAACAACAAGTGAATAATTCATAGGCATTTCTTGACGCTTACCGATATTACCAATTCTTTGACATTCATCACAAGACAAGACAAACTTAAGAGCATCTTTGAAAAGAGTAGGCCAATAAAATCCGGATTGCAATATTTTATGAGCAGTTCTATCTCCCGCATGATGTCCTCCATAAGCTTCGGAATGACATTTCCATAGGATCTGTTCCTGTTCATGCTCCGGTACACAACGCCTAATAATACCATCTACTCCTTTATAAAGATGTGGGTCATCCCAAAAGTAATGTCTCAAGTCATAGAAGAAAATTTTCTTTTGTTGGTATGTGAAACTAGGTGGTATATATTTAGCAACAATGTAATTAGCATAGTCAGCATACCAAGGTGTGTTGTGTGAGACACTTATTGCAGCTAACTGTTCGTCAGGGAAACTATCATCAATAGGTAATGGGTCATCAAGAATATTTTCTAACCTAGACAAGTTATCAGCTACGGGGTTCTCAGCTCCTTTCCTATCAACGATATGTAAGTCAAATTCTTGAAGTAAGAGAACCCACCTAATGAGTCTAGGTTTGGCATCTTTCTTTTCCATGAGATATTTTATAGCAGCATGATCGGTGTGAACAATAACTTTGGAGTCAACAATATAGGATCTAAATTTATCAAAACACAACTGCTAAAAATTCTTTTTCAGTAGTGGCATAATTCCGTTGGGCACTATCTAGAGTTTTACTACCATAATGGATAACATTCAATTTCTTATCAACTCTTTGTCCTAGGACAGCACCAACAACATAATCACTAGCATCACACATAATTTCAAAAGGCAAGTTCCAGTCAGGTGGTTGAACGATAGGTGCAGAGGTTAAGGCTTTCTTGAGTGTTTCAAAGGCTTCCACACAATCATCATAAAAAACAAAAGGAATATCCTTTTGCAAAAGATTAGTAAGAGGCCTAGAAATTTTAGAGAAGACTTTAATGAACCTCCTATAAAAACCAGCATGACCAAGGAAACTTCGAATACCTTTAATATATTTAGGACATGGCATTTTCTCAATTGCATCAACTTTAGCTTTATCCACCTCAATACCTCGCTCAGGTATTTTATGCCCCAAGACAATACCTTCATTAACCATAAAGTGGCACTTCTCCCAATTCAAGACAAGATTAGTTTATTCACATCTCTGCAAAACTCGATCAAGGTTGCTTAAGCAATCATCAAAAGAAGTTCCGTAAACGGAAAAATCATCCATGAAAACCTCTATAATCTTTTCACAAAAATCAGAGAATATTGCAGTCATACATCTTTGAAAGGTAGCAGGTGCATTGCATAAACCAAAAGGCATACGTCTATAAGCATAGGTTCCAAAAGGGCAAGTAAAGGTGCTTTTCTCTTGATCAGATTGTGACACATGTATTTGAGAGAAACTAGAATATCCATCTAGGAAGCAAAAGTCTGTGTGCTTAGATAGTCTCTCTAGCATTTGATCAATGAAAGGCAAAGGGTAATGATCTTTTCTAGTAGCTTTATTTAATTTTCTAAAATCAATTACCATTCTATAGCCAGTGACAACTCTTTGTGGAATGAGTTCATTCTTATCATTAGGAACAATGGTAATACCTCCTTTCTTAGGGACACAATGAACAGGACTTACCCATCTACTATCATCTATGGGATAGATTATACCTGCTTCCAGAAGCTTTAATATTTCAGTTCTTACCACTTCTTTCATCTTAGGATTCAATCGCCGTTGGTGATCAACAACGGGTTTAGCATTGTAGGAGAAATGCCCTAGAGGCAATAATATATGTTATTGATTATCTCCCTGTTCATAATTAGGTTTATGTTCCATGCTATAACTGCTATGGTTCTCGAGTCTACAATAACCACGAGGCTCGGAGGAAGACTCATATGCACGTGTGGAATAATAAACGGTAAAATGTATTCCTAATCTGGCCTCTAAGACTGGCTCAAGTATTGCATGGTGATCATGTTTTCCTGATCATGGGCATGGCTATGCCGGCAATTTTGAGGGCACAATGTTAGAAGAACATTTGTGTTGAATCGACCCGAATTGATGTTATGCTATGAGATTCATTCGTCATAAGTTAATGGTTAATAACACAGAGATGGTTAACGTTTGCATAATTCCTTAGACCATGAGAGTATCGAGTTTCTTCATGCTTGCTTCATGAACTTTGGGGTTTGTTAAACGTCATCCGTAAATGGGTGGCTATTACGGCGGCTTAGGGGTTCATGGAAAAGTGTGTCAAGTAACTTGATAGCTCGAGATTGGGATTTGCTCCTCCGACGATGGAGAGATATCTTTGGGCCCTCTCGGTGTTACGGTATCCATCATCGTCTGGCCAGACAAAGGGTGATTTGATCACAGGGATGCCGGAACACGGGAACGAGAAAAGAGAACAATACCGGTAACGAGGTAACTGGCATAGTGGACAAGTTGTTGATCCACGGGGATGCCTACATGTCTCACCTCGGGTATTTGTAACATATCGCGAAGCAACAGGAATAGCACACGACAACTGGAGGTTCACTCGAATATTCATTCGTGTGGGTATAGGGGTCAATATGGGTGTCCACGGCTCCAATGTTGATCATTGATCGGAAGGGGTTCCGGGTCATGTCTATACTTCACCGAACCTATAGGGTCACATGCTTAAGGGTCATCTATCTGCTGAATACTAGACGGGGAGTCTAAGAGAAAATCACCGAAAAAGTTTCGGACGAAACGGAAACGTTCCGAAGAGAACACCGGAATAGTTCCGGTGAAACTGAAAAGTTGTTTCAGGGTATTCCATTAAGTCAAATTGGTTCTGGCACACGCCTGGAAATTCTTGGAGGATGCCAGAAGTGTTCTGGAAACTTCTGGGAATTTTCCGGGACAAAAACCGGAAATGTTCCAGAGCAGCCGGAACCGTTTTGGTTGCTTTTCGCTGAAGAAACATTGATCCGAAATTGTTTCGGAATGCGTTCAAAATTGTTTTAGTGGGTGCTAGAAATATTCTAGGCACACATAAATAATTTGGGTTTTAACGGACGCAGAAAAATGTCTTCGTGAATAGTGAAAAGCACTTTTTGGGCTGATTTGCAAATGGGGTTTTTCTTCTAGAAGAAAACCACTTTTGGTGTGTGAAAGGGAGGTGGAGCTCCCCAAGGGGGCTGCAAATTTCGGCCATGGCATGGGGGGGCCCTCCTTGAGGTGTCCTTCCACCTCATGGTGGATATCTTCTACACACCCTTATGTGGCATGTGGTGGAAAGATCCTAGGAAGGTCCTTTTGGTCTTTCCTCTACCCCTTGCTCCTCCTATAAATAGAGGTGGAGAGAGCTCTCCAAAATCAGCTCATCCTTGCTCTCATACACATGCCATAGACTTGTCTGGCTTCTCTCTCCCTCCCAGCGAAATAGTTTCGTAGAGCCGAAAGGCTGTCTGGGTTCCGGCAGGAACTAGTTCTGGACGGCGAAGCCCTGCCGGATAGTTGAGACCGTATGTGTGCAACTCTGTAGAGTGACTGTCTGAGTTTCGATGGTCCTCCCGAAGGGCTGTCCGAGTGACTGTCCGAGTTTCGATGGTCCTCCCGAAGGGCTGTCTGTGACACCGTCCGAGGGACTGTCCGACCGCCTCCCGGAGGGCTGTCCGGGGGCGGATGAGGGTATACATCCTCGCGGTTGGGAGGTTGTAAATCCTAGCTACGGGGATCTGCACCGCCGATCGTCATCGACTCTACTTCCGCTGCGCTACGAGTCGGTAACGAAACAGATCAAACCTTGTATGCAGTCTCAATAGTGATCCTGGGCTGGTACGTAGGTCGGAATTTTTTTGTTTTCTGCTGCGTTACCCTACAGTGGCATCAAGAGCCAGGCTATGCGTAGATGCAGGTTGCGATCTAGAATACATAGAGATGTATGGGTGTTGCACAATATAATTAGGTAGTAGATGAGATCTATTACTGAAAATTATTTGTGCGGGTAGCAGATGAAATCTGTTACCCGATGTTCTTGTTGCTTCCGTGGAATTTGCGTAGTACTGATCTTGACGGCATGGTGGAATCTCACAAAGTTCTGGTAATCCGCGATCCTTTCATGCTGCTCCTGAGTATGCTGATTGACAGATCAACGAAGTGCTAACAGTTCTTTGGGTTCCACCATAGTTGAGAAAGATGGATGTTTCGCAGACGAAAGGGCAATGCAGATATGATCTGCACGGGGGTCACGCGTATGACGAAGTTCAGTATGGGGCTCGAGATTTTATTATCTCGTGTTTCATACACCCCGCAATGTTAAAACTAGCGACTTGGATTATCATGCTTGATGATGGACGTTGGTAGCTTCGGTTTGTTTCGAAACCTTAGAAGCCACGTAAAATAATTTTTTGCATAAACCTATTAGAGGCGTCTAACTTGGTTTTGCAGGATGGTTTGCATGTGCATGGGATGGGGTATAGCAGTGCTCATATAAATTTGATTATGTATGAGATGACTATATGATGTAAATTAACATGACCTGCGTGTCATGATTCGGCATGATGGCTGGAGCCATATGATTGCACTTTAATGACCTGCGTGTCAACCTTATGTAATGCACTTATTTTATTAGCTATAGAGATAGCAATATTATCTGGTGGATCGACAAGGTGGTGGCAATCTTCGCGAAGGTGAACACCGACGCGAATGCCGGAGACGAAGAAATAAAGACTTCTCCGTCAGAAAGGGCTATACCATATCATGCTATTATGAATTGCCTGAGATGTTAATCCCTTATGATGCACCCTTCTTGATTGCGCGGTAGTCGCTTTTATTAGGGTGATCTCTCACAAAAATATCAAGTAGTTAGTGTTCTCCCAAGTGTAGCACCGTCACAGCATCCTTCCTTTCGAGGTGCGCCATGATCTATATGGGTACGAACGATTGTACGGGTGTAAGGCGGGTGAGGTCAGACCTCGCAGCAAGATCACTTGGTTGTCTTGACGTTCATGGCAGGATCGTCCTGAGCTCGGAACACAGGCATCGAAAGATGAACAAGAGTCACATAGAGATGTGATCGGCAAGTTTGCCTACCAATTGAAGTTCGCGCCATCGGTGTTCATCTCGAACAATGGTGTTGAATGGAAATGTGGGTCTTGAATCACTCACAATCAATTATGAGAGATATTGATTTGAGTGGGAGCGCACTTTAGAATTAATTCTTTTAATTCTTAGTGCAATTAATTTTGAACACTGTCTAAGTGTGATTTGCATAATAGTTGTAGAATAATGGCTCGCGTTTCCACCTTCCCTGTTAAAATTGAATAGCTGTTAAATATCTGGTTAAATCTTTACAGTTGATAACGTAATGTGAGGATTGTCCTCAAGTGTGCCAAGAAGGACTTTGTCCTATCGCATGCTTTCGGTATTCTCCCGCTAATGCTATGGATCATGTGACTCTCGTCCTTCAATCCAAAAGCTAGAATTCCTTTTCAGTCAAAGTGCAAAATGTTTGCTTCCATGAGACCCGAACTTCGAAAGTTTGGATAGTTATGTGATATTCATGGAATCTGAAAATCATTTTCAGAGACAGACAAAGGCTAAAAGATATGAGATATCCAAAGCAATGTTTGTTTGCAAACTATTAGTAAAGGTGTTCACTATGCGTTTGACTGATAAAAGAGGGATCCAGAAGAACGCCTGTCATATGATGAAAGGTGAATAAAACAAACAACTTAAAGAGAAAGGAAGTGTCCGAAGGGTGTTAGTGAAACTTTCATGCCTAGGAAGTCCGGGGCTAACGCCACTCTTAAGTTGGATGCTTCTTCTGAGAGTAGGAGAAATACTAAAAGTTAAACTGTTAGAAGTATAATGGCAAAAGGAAAGAAGACTGGGATATCCAGCTCATGTATGAATGTCATACAAGTTTTTGATGTATAGAAGGCTGGTCAAAGATATAGTTCTTGGGAATTATGGTTAAACATGTTAATCACTAATTCTTGGGTATTGTGAGTTGATCACAAAGATACCCGCTCGATTGCATTCTGTTGCAACTCGATGTAAGAACTACTATGGCCTGAAAGACTAGCCAGGAATGAGGTTTAGATACACGCAGGGAACATAGTAAATGTTACTATGCCTTCCATAGGTGTATTCCCTATGTATTTACTTTCATAATTCATTTTAGAGTTTCACACTCTAGCCCTTTGCATAAGGTATCTTGCAAGAAGGTTGTTCATAAGAGAACTTTTGATGTTCGGTGTTATGAATAACATAAGGGCCATACTTTCATTATGAATGAGACGTATGTTATGAATATTGATAATAATACATTACCTCTGGGTTTACTTTCATAATTCATTTTAGAGTTTCATACACTCTAGCCCATTGCACAATGTTTGTTGCAAAAGAGTTGTTCATAAAACAACAATTGTTGTTCAGTATTATGAATAACATGAAGGGCCATGCTTCCATCCTAGATGGGATGTATGTTATGAATATTGATGGAAATATGATACATCCATAACACTGACGCTAAATGTCGCAAGACTAAAAGAATACCACACAAGTGTGGCACTGCATTTGGTCACATTGGAGAAACCCGCATGGAAAATTCCATTATGATGGATTTTGAAGTCGTTTGATTTTGAATCATCTGACACTTGCAACTTTCCTCTGAAAAGTGAAGTGACTGAAATACCGTTCACAGGCCATAAGGAACGAGCATAGAACATGTTGGTGATCATACATTATGATGTGTGTAGTCCAATAAATGTTATTGCAAGTAGTGGATTTATCTATCTTCAGAAATGACTCAAGTAGATATATGGATATTTACTTGATGAGATGTGAGTCTGGATCTTTTGAAATCATTCGAAAGGTTTTCAAAATGAAGAAGAAAATATTGTAACAAGAAAATTATGTTTCTACAATTCGATTGCAGAAAGGAATATTTGAGTTACAAGTTTAGCGAATGTCTGATGAGTTGTGAAAGGGGTTTCATAACTTGCACCTCCCGGAACACCACTGCAAGTGGAAAGTCCGTGAAGATGTAATCGAACCATTTATGACATGGTAAGATCAAAGATGACATAAATAGATTTGCCATTATCCCTTTTAAAAAGTAATGCTTTAGAGACTGCGGCTTTTACACTGAAAAGAGATCCATCAGGTCTGTTGAAATGACGCCATGGTATGGTACGCCCAACCATGTTATATCTTTTCTTAACATTTGGAATATGGGGCTTGTGTAAAAGATTACAAACCTATTCCAAATCAGACAAGTGCTACTTTGTAAGGTTATCCCAAGTCATTGGGTATTCCCCCACCACTATACCGAGGCAAAGGATTTTGCCACAAAACGGTATGCTTTTAAAGAGAATAGTTCTTACAAAAGGTGAGTGGGAGGACAGTGCAACTCGACGAGATAACCAGTATCTTCGTCATTAGATCAAAGGAAAGAAACCTTGGAAGTGATTCCGGATTTTTCTACTGCGACTGATACGGAAGTCTCTACAGTAAATGTATGGACTTCGGTCGAACTTGCAGCTGAACCGCGTAGGAAAAACTCGTGCAAACCTCTCAGGTGCGCATACGAGATATTGTTGTTAGACAACAGTATACCTACAATACACAAGGAAGTGTTGATGGGCCCTGACTCCAGAATTGGCTAAATGCCAATACAATCCGAGATAGTTTCCATATAAGTGATTCGAGATTAAAACCTTGATACACCTTTCGGAAGACTTAGAGTCTAACGAATATTTATGGAACTAAAAACTGATACGGATAAAATGTTTTATCCATAAAGCTTGACTTGTTGCCATAACAAGTTCAAGGAGTTGACTACGATGAGATTGTCTCACCGTAGCGATGCTTGAAGTCGGTTCGGGTTGAACTAGCAATTAATACATATTTCAATCATGAGATATGAAACATGGATGACAAAAGGATTTCCATCTGATGGAAATGAAACCTAGGACTTGTATGTGATACAGTCCAAAGTAATTTGTCGATCCAGAGGATGCTAGTAAGTATGCAAACTTCAGAGTTCCAGCGATGGACAGAAGAGAGCAAAGTGGAGTTGGAATCTTCATTTTTGATGGAATGGTCAAAAGGGTTTGACTTTATCAAATGGGTATCGAAGATGCTTGTGATTCAAGAAAGTAAGTGGGAGCATAATAATATTTGTAAAAACCGTGTGTACTTGACACATTGTTGATTGGAAATAAATTTCTTGACACGAATTATTACTTCATTTGAAAATAGCTTTTTGATGAAGTACTTAGGCTCAATAGCCTCAATATTAGGCATGATGATCTATGGAGATAGATTTACCTAATGGGGCTAAGCAATGAATACATATTGACAAGATGCTAAAACCTTTTAGCATTTAAAACGCCAAGGAGTGATTCTTGCCGAAGTCACATGGAAAGAGTTTTTGCAAGACTCGGTGTCCCAAAACACTGATGAGTAAAATACATGATGGAGATTCCACACACTCTTGTGTTCGGATTAATCATGTATTCCATGGTATGTAAAACAACCAGATATGTCCGATACTCCAAAAGTTGTTGCGAGTATGGATACCAAAGTGATCAAAAGTACTGATCATGGGACAACAGTGAAAGATGTCATTAGGTACTAGAGTAGTGCTGATGACATGTTTTCTCGCAAGCAGAGATTATGAAGTGCTCATTGTAAGTAATTACATCGATACAGTCTTCATCAATGCTCCATGCGATTTTCGATTTAAGTTAAGGGTTTTTGTGTAATACACAATATGGTGGCACGGTAGTTGGAAATTGTTCCAAACAAGATACTGTGGCGAATTCTATAACAAAGGCTAAGTATGTTGACGCTTAAGAAGCGACAAAGAAGTTGTTGAATCATATAGTTCATTCATGAACTTAGTATGGTTCCAAGATGGCTTTGGTCTATGGGACACTATTGCAGATAGTTGCTCCATAGCTCAGTCTGAGGAATCAGGTTTCGACCAATGATTCACACATATGCAAAGCCAAGTCCACACAAAATATGAATTTTGTGAAAGCGTGAAAACGCGAGGATATGCAAAGTTACACACAGAGCTGAAGTCGTCAGATCCGTTGGACATCAGGCTATACCACAAGCGAAGCATATTTTACACCAGTATGCCATAGGTGTAAAGTGCATTAGCATTGACTAGATTATTGACTCTAGTGCAAGTGGGAGTCTGTAGGAGATATGCCCTAGAGGCAATAATATATGTTATTGATTATCTCCCTGTTCATAATTAGGTTTATGTTCCATGCTATAACTGCTATGGTTCTCGAGTCTACAATAACCACGAGGCTCGGAGGAAGACTCATATGCACGTGTGGAATAATAAACGGTAAAATGTATTCCTAATCTGGCCTCTAAGACTGGCTCAAGTATTGCATGATGATCATGTTTTCCTGATCATGGGCATGGCTATGCCGGCAATTTTGAGGGCACAATGTTAGAAGAACATTTGTGTTGAATCGACCCGAATTGATGTTATGCTATGAGATTCATTCGTCATAAGTTAATGGTTAATAACACAGAGATGGTTAACGTTTGCATAATTCCTTAGACCATGAGAGTATCGAGTTTCTTCATGCTTGCTTCATGAACTTTGGGGTTTGTTAAACGTCATCCGTAAATGGGTGGCTATTACGGCGGCTTAGGGGTTCATGGAAAAGTGTGTCAAGTAACTTGATAGCTCGAGATTGGGATTTGCTCCTCCGACGATGGAGAGATATCTTTGGGCCCTCTCGGTGTTACGGTATCCATCATCGTCTGGCCAGACAAAGGGTGATTTGATCACAGGGATGCCGGAACACGGGAACGAGAAAAGAGAACAATACCGGTAACGAGGTAACTGGCATAGTGGACAAGTTGTTGATCCACGGGGATGCCTACATGTCTCACCTCGGGTATTTGTAACATATCGCGAAGCAACAGGAATAGCACACGACAACTGGAGGTTCACTCGAATATTCATTCGTGTGGGTATAGGGGTCAATATGGGTGTCCACGGCTCCGATGTTGATCATTGATCGGAAGGGGTTCCGGGTCATGTCTATACTTCACCGAACCTATAGGGTCACATGCTTAAGGGTCATCTATCTGCTGAATACTAGACGGGGAGTCTAAGAGAAAATCACCGAAAAAGTTTCGGACGAAACGGAAACGTTCTGGAGAGAACACCGGAATAGTTCCGGTGAAACTGAAAAGTTGTTTCAGGGTATTCCATTAAGTCAAATTGGTTCTGGCACACGCCTGGAAATTCTTGGAGGATGCCAGAAGTGTTCTGGAAACTTCTGGGAATTTTCCGGGACAAAAACCGGAAATGTTCCGGAGCAGCCGGAACCGTTTTGGTTGCTTTTCGCTGAAGAAACATTGTTCCGAAATTGTTTCGGAATGCGTTCAAAATTGTTTTGGTGGGTGCTAGAATTATTCTAGGCACACAGAAATAATTTGGGTTTTAACGGACGCAGAAAAATGTCTTCGTGAATAGTGGAAAGCACTTTTTGGGCTGATTTGCAAATGGGGTTTTTCTTCTAGAAGAAAACCACTTTTGGTGTATGAAAGGGAGGTGGAGCTCCCCAAGGGGGCTGCAAATTTCGGCCATGGCATGGGGGGGGCCTCCTTGAGGTGTCCTTCCACCTCATGGTGGATATCTTCTACACACCCTTATGTGGCATGTGGTGGAAAGATCCTAGGAAGGTCCTTTTGGTCTTTCCTCTATCCCTTGCTCCTCCTATAAATAGAGGTGGAGAGAGCTCTCCAAAATCAGCTCATCCTTGCTCTCATACACATGCCATAGACTTGTCTGGCTTCTCTCTCCCTCCCAGCGAAATAGTTTCGTAGAGCCGAAAGGCTGTCTGGGTTCCGGCAGGAACTAGTTTTGGACGGCGAAGCCCTGCCGGATAGTTGAGACCGTATGTGTGCAACTCTGTAGAGTGACTGTCCGAGTTTCGATGGTCCTCCCGAAGGGCTGTCCGTGACACCGTCCGAGGGACTGTCCGACCGCCTCCCGGAGGGCTGTCCGGGGGCGGATGAGGGTATACATCCTCGCGGTTGGGAGGTTGTAAATCCTAGCTGCGGGGATCTGCACCGCCGATCGTCATCGACTCTACTTCCGCTGCGCTACGAGTCGGTAACGAAACAGATCAAACCTTGTATGCAGTCTCCATAGTGATCCTGGGCTGGTACGTAGGTCGGAAATTTTTTGTTTTCTGCTGCGTTACCCTACAAGCATCTGGTTCCATATTGATCTTGTGCTGACATAGAGTGGGACTAATGCCCTTAAGATCATCAAGAGTATAACCAATAGCAGCCCAGTGCTTCCTCAGAACTTTCAATAATCTTTCTTCTTCATGTTCTGAAAGGTTAGCACTAATAATAACAGGATATATCTTTTTCTCATCAAGATAAGCATACTTCAAAGTGTCAGGCAATTGTTTCAATTCAAACACGGGATCACCTTTAGGTGGAGGAGGCCCTCCAAGAGTTTCAATAGGCAAATTGTGTTTCAAGAGAGGTTGTTGTTCGAAGAAAATTTGATCTATTTCATTTCTTTCACGCATGTGCATATCATTTTCATGGTCGAGCAAATATTGTTCTAAGGGATCAGTAGGAGGCACAACAATAGAAGCAAGACCAATTATTTCATCTTCACTAGGTAACGCTTTATCACGAGGTTGTCTACTAAACTTGGAAAAATTAAACTCATGAGACACATTACCAAAACTGACACCGACAGTTTTTTTTTCACAATCTATCATAGCATTGACGGTTCTCAAGAAAGGTCTACCAAAGATAATGGGACAAAAGTCATCTTGTGGGGAACCAAGAACTAGAAAATCAGTAGGGTATTTTACTTTCCCACACAAGACTTCAACATCTCTGACAATCCCAAGTGGTGTGATAGTATCTCTATTAGCAAGTTTAATAGTGACATCAATATCTTCCATTTCAGCAGGTGCTATTTCATTCATAATTTCTTGGTATAAGGTAAAAGGGATAGCACTCACACTAGCACCTAAATCACATAAACCATGGTAGCAATGATCTCCTATTTTAACTGAGACAACAGGCAAGCCTTCTACGGGTCTATGTTTATCTTTCTTATCAGGCTTAGCAATTCTAGCAGCTTCATCACAAAGGTAAATGACATGCCCATCAATATTCTCTTCCAAGAGATCTTTAACCATAGCAACACTAGGTTCTACTTTAATTTGCTCAGGGGGTTTAGGTGCTCTTATATTACTCTTACGAACCACGGTTGATACCTTAGCATGTTCCTTTATCCTAACAGGGAAAGGTGGCTTTTCAATATAAGCAGTAGGCACAACTGGATCAACATTGTAAAAGATAGTTTCTTCTTTAGCTATGACCGGTTCTTTAACTTCTTATTTAATAGGGGGATGATATTTAAACCACTTCTCCTTAGGGATATCAACGTGAGTAGCAAATGCTTCGCAGAAAGAGGCTACTATCTCAGAGTCAAGTCCATATTTAGTGCTAAACTTGTGAAAAGTATCGGTATTCATAAAAGATTTAACACAATCAAATTCAAGCTTTATACCTGACTCATTACCTTCGTCGAGTTCCCAATCTTCAGAGTTGCGTTTAATTCTTTCTAAGAGATCCCACTTGAAATCAATAGTCTTCTTCATATAAGAACCAGCACAAGAAGTATCGAGCATGGATTGATCATTATGAGAAAGCCGAGCATAAAAATTCTGAATGATAACTTCCCTCGGAATGTCATGATTGGGGCATGAATATAACATTGACTTAAGCCTCCCCCAAGCTAGAGCGATACTTTCTCCTTCACGAGGCCAAAAATGATATATATAATTCTGATCACGATGAACTAGATGCATATGATAAAACTTTTGATGGAATTCCAATTGCAAACGATTCCAGTTCCACGATCCAAGATCATCACATAGCCTATACCATGTCAATGCTTTTCCCTCCAAAGATAAAGGGAAAACCTTCTTCTTAACTTCATCTCCGGGTAAACCTGCAAGCTTAAATAATCCACATATTTCGTTCACATATAAGAGATGCATATCAGGATGTTCAGTTCCATCTCCTGCATAAGGTTTAGCAAGCAAGTGTTCTACCATACCCGAAGGAATTTCATAAGCAACATTTTCAGTAGGTGTTGTAGGTTGAGGGGTAACTAATTGTGGTTCCGATTGAGGTGAAGATACCCCGAACAAACCCCTCAAAGGATTGTTCTCCATAGTAGCAAGTAGCAATAAATTTCAGCACGTAGTATAAGTTTTTCCTTACCGATTTCCACTTACCAAGAGCGCTTCACTCCCTGGCAATGGTGCCAGAAAAGAGTCTTGATGACGCACAAGTATAGGGGATCAATCATAGTCCTTTCGATAAGTAAGAGTGTCGAACCCAATGAGGAGCAGAAGGAAATGGCAACCGGTTTTCAGCAAGGTAATTTCTACAAGCACTGAAATTGTAGGTAATAGATAGTTTGATAGCAAGATAATTTGTAACAAGCAAGTAACAGTAACGGTAAACAAGGTGCAACAAGGTAGCCCAATCCTTTTGAGGCAAAGGATAGGCCAGAACAATCACTAGTAATAGGCAAAGTGTTCTTGAGGGTACACGGGAATTTCGTCCAGTCACTTTTACCATGTTGGTTTGATTCGTGTTCGCTACTTTGATAATTTGATATGTGGGTGGACCGGTGCTAAGGTGCTGTTCTTACTTGAACTAACAACCTACTTATGATTAACCTCCTCGCAAGCATCCGCAACTACGAGAAAAGTATTAAGACAAAGTCTAACCATAGCATTAAACATGTGGATCCAAATCAGCCCCTTACGAAGTAGCGCATAAACTAGGGTTTAAGCTTCTGCTACTCTAGCAACCCATCATCTAATAACTACTCCACAATGCATTCCCTTAGGCCCATGAATGGTGAAGTGTCATGTAGTCGATGTTCACATGACACCACTAAGGGAATCACAACATACATATCATCAAAATATCGAACACATATCAAATTCACATGATTACTCGCAACATGACTTCTCCCGTGACCTCAAGAACAAAGGTAACTACTCACAAATAATAATCATGCTCAAGATCAGAGGAGTAATGAATAGCATAATGGATCTGAACATATAATTGTCCACCAAATAAACCATATAGTAATCAACTACACAAGGTAATCAACACTACTAGTCACCCACAGGTACCAATCTGAGGTTCCGGTACAAAGATTGAACACAAGAGATGAACTAGGGTTTGAGAGGAGATGGTGCTGTTGAAGATGTTGATGAAGATTGGCCTCCCAAAGATGAGAGGGGTGTTGGTGATGACGATAGCTTCGATTTCCCCCTCCGGGAGGGAAGTTCCCCCGACGGAACCGCTCCGCCGGAGGGCAAAAGTGCTCCTGCCCAAGTTCCGCCTCGAGGCGGCGGCGCTTCGTCCCGAAAGTCCTCCTCCTAATTTTTTTAGGTTTTGTGGGAATTTATACCAGAAGATGGGCTCCGGAGGTGGGCCAGGGTGAGCACCACCCACCAGGCCGCGCTAGGGGGTTCCTGGCGCGCCCTGGTGGGTGCTCCTCACCAGGTGGCCCCCCTCCGGTAGATTTTTGCTCCAGTATTTTTTATTAATTCCAAAAATAATCTCTGTAAACTTTCAGCTTCATTGGAGTTGTGCATAATAGGTATCTCTGACGTGCTTTTCTTGGGTCCAGAATTCCAACTGCCGGTATTCTCCCTCTTTGTGTAAACCTTGCATATTATGAGAGAAAAGGCATTAGAATCACTCCCCAAAGCATTATTATTCGACAAAACAAAGTAAATAATAGTAGGAAATCATGATGCAAAATGGACGTATCGCATCACCTTCGGCCCCGACGACCACCCCAGGACGACGGCCGCCGCCGGTACGCTCCCCATGCTGTGCACACCGACCATAAGCAATGTGGCCGTCCCCAAGACCCTAATCGACGGCGGAGCCGGCCTCAACGTCCTCTCGGTGGAGACCTTCAACACGCTTCAGGTGCCCTACGACCAGCTCGCACCCACAAGGCCCTTCTCTGGGGTGACCAGGGGCTCCGTCGCCTCGCTGGGGCGGGTGCGCCTCCCCGTCACCTTCGGCATCCGCTACAACTACCGCACCGAGCAGATCGACTTCGACATCGCCCACATCCACCTCCCATACAACGCGATCCTCGGTTACCCCGCCCTCACTAGGTTCATGGCGGCAATGCACCCGGGCTACAACGTCATCAAGATGCCTGGGAGCAGTGGCATCATCTCCGTCACCGGCGATACCAGGGACGCGGTCCAAGCACTCAAGCTCGCCTACAAGGCCATGGCTGCGGCGCGCCCCGACGCTGGGGACGCCGCGCAGGCTCCGGAGGATGCCAGGGATGCGGCGCCAGCCAAGAAGAAGCAGCTGTTCTCTCAGAGCCGGGCTGAGATGAAGCAGGTGCCCATAGACGACGGGAACCCTAGCCCCACCTTCACCATCGGCGCTGGCCTTCCTCCGGAGCAGGAGGAGGCGTTGGTGGCCTTTCTCTGCGCAAACAAGGACGCGTTTGCATGGAAAGCATCTGACCTGGTGGGGGTCCCGAGGGATGTGATTGAGCACCACCTCATGGTGTGCCCCAACGCACGTCCGGTGAAGCAAAAGGTGAGGAGACAGGCCCAGGAGAAGCAAGCGTTCATCGCCCAAGAGGTCGGCAAGCTGAAGGATGCCAGGGTTATCCAAGAGGTGCGGTACCCGGAGTGGCTGGCCAACCCAGTGGTCGTCCCAAAGAAGTGCGGGAAGGAGCGCATGTGCGTCGACTTCACGAACCTCAACAAGGCTTGCCCCCAAGACCCGTTCCCGCTGCCGCGCATCGACCAGATCGTGGACTCCACCGCCGAGTGCGACCTCCTATGCTTCCTCGACGCCTTTTCTGGCTACCATCAGATCAAGATGGTCGTGGAGGACGTCGAGAAGACGACCTTCCTCACCTCGTGCGGTGTGTTCTGCTACACTTGCATGCCCTTTGGGCCGCGGAACATTGGTGCAACCTTCCAGTGGTTGATGCACATCGCCCTGGGGCAGCAGCTCGGAAGGAACGCGGAGGCCTACGTCGACGACATCGTGGTCAAGTCGCGAGAGGCGAAGACCCTGATCGAGGACCTGGAGGAGACATTCGCCAGCCTACGGCGGGTGAACCTGAGGCTGAACCCCGAGAAGTGTGTCTTCGGGGTCCCGTCGGGTAAACTACTCGGTTTCCTAGTGTCGCATCGGGGGATCGAGGAAAATCCGGAGAAGATCAAGGCTATAAGCAAGATGAGCCCGCCTCAGACCCTCAAGGAAATGCAGAAGCTGGCGGGCTGCGTGACCTCCTTGGGGCGTTTCATCTCCAAGCTTGGCGAGCGCGACATCCCGTTCTTCAAGCTCATGAAGAGGAAGGGCCCCTTCGAATGGACTCCGGAGGCGGATGCGGCATTCGAAGACCTCAAGCGGTACCTCACGAGCCCACCGGTGATGGTGGCACCCCGCCTTCGTGAGCCCTTGGTGCTATACCTGGCTGCCACCCCGCACTCCGCCAGTGTTGCGCTCGTGGCGGTCACGGAGGAACATGCCGGCATGCGCGCAACACCCTCAGGCGCAGGCGAGTCCCCGGGCATGAAGCAAGGTGACTCTCAGGATGCCTCGAAGCCCTCCCCTCCTCAAGATGGCACTCCAGAGGCCTCAGCCGCCCCGACGACCCATGAAACACCAGAATCTTGTGTGCCCGCCGTGGAGCGGGGCAGCGCGGATGGCTTGTCCCTCGTCGAGCACCCGGTGTACTACGTCAGTACCGTACTGCGGGACGCACGCTCGCGTTACCCTATGCAGCAGAAGCTCCTGCTCGCGCTCCTCATCGCTTCAAGGAAACGGTGCCATTACTTTCAGTGCCACCCCATCAAGGTCGTGTCTGTGTATCCCTTGGAGAAGGTGCTGCGCAACCCCAACGCCGCGGGGAGGGTCGCAGAGTGGAACATCGAGCTGCAGGCCTTCGAGTTAGAGTTCAGTACAACTAAGGTCATCAAGGGAGCCGCCCTGGCAGACTTTTTGGCCGAGTGGACAGACGCTCCCGACCGAGGGCTGGACTAAGGCCAATCCCTCACCCCCGGCGACGAGGCACCTGATGGTTAGGTCATGCACTTCGATGCGGCCTTCGCGCGCCGGGGTGCGGGGGCCGGAGTTGTGCTCATCTCCCCGACTGGGGACAAGCTCTACAACACCGTACAACTTTGCTTCTAGCATGGCAAGAAGGTCTCCAACAACATCGCGGAGTATGAGGGCTTGATCGCTGGCCTCAAGGCCGAGGCAGCCTTGGGGGTTAAGAGCCTCACCATCAAGGGCGACTCCCAGCTCCTCGTCAACTTCTCCAACAAGGAGTATACGCCGAAGGACGAGCACATGGAGACATACTTGGAAGAGGTATGTAAGATTGAAAAGCGTTTCCAGGGCTTGGAATTACAGCACATCCCACGCGGCGCGAACAAGTAGACCGACGACATCGCCAAGAGGGCGTCGCGTCGCGAGCCTCAGGAGCCAGGCGTCTTTGAGGAAAGGCTCTTCAAGCCGTCCGTGGCACCTCCAGCCGCGGACCAGGCGCCGCTGCGTGAAGAGCTGCCCCGAGCACCGCCCTCGGGGGCACCAACTTGTGGCCCGGCCTCAGGAGCCCAAATGCTCCTGGCGCTGGAGCCTCAGGCCAACGACTGGACACAGGAGTTCAAGACATACCTGCTGCACGGCACCCTACCAGGAAAGGAGGAAGACGTAGAGCGTGTGGTTCGTCAGGCCACAACTTATTGTTTGCAGGATGGTGAGCTATACCACAGGCGTCCGAACGGCGTCGCGTTGCGGTGCATATCCGAAGAACAGGGGCGCGAGCTGCTGGCCGACATCCATTGAGGAGACTGCGGACACCACTCCTCATCCCGCACCCTAGTGGGGAAGGTGTTCCGCAGTGGCTTCTACTGGCCTACAGCGCTCGGCGACGCCACCGAGCTGGTCCGGTCCTGCGAGGCTTGCCAGTTCCACGCCAAGCAGATTCATCAGCCCGCGCAGGGCCTCTAGACCATTCCGCTCTCCTGGCCCTTCGCGGTCTGGTGGCTGGATATACTAGGGCCCTTTCCACGGGCGGCCGGCGGATACCGCTACCTCTACGTCGCCATCGACAAGTTCACCAAGTGGGCGGAGGTGGAGCCCGTCCGCACCATCCCCGCCGGCTCGGCCGTCGAGTTCATCAAGGGCCTCGTGAGCCGCTTCGGCGTCCCCAACCGCATCATCACCGATAATGGTTCGCAGTTCACAAGCAACCTTTTCAGGACATACTGTACTAACCTTGGAACGCAGATATGCTACGCTTCGGTGGCGCACCCACGAAGCAACGGCCAGGCCGAGCACGCCAACGCGGAGGTCCTGTGGGGCTTCAAGGCAAGGAGCTTCAAGAAGAAGCTTGAGGCCTGTGGCAGGGGTTGGCTCGATGAGCTTCAGTCCGTGTTGTGGTCCATCCGCACCACTGCGACTAAGCCCACCGGCTTGACCCCGTTCTTCCTCGTCTACGGAGCTAAAGCCGTCCTCCCACACGAGGTCAAGCATCGATCCCCGCGGGTCTAGGCATCCGACGAGGAGCGTCAGGATGCCTCGCGGGGGATAGACCTCGTGCTTGGGGAGGAGGCCCGTCGCCAAGCCTCGCTCCGAGCTGCGAGGTACCAGCAGGCTCTGCGGCGTTACCATTGCCATAGCGTCCGCTCCAGGACCCTTGAAGTCGGAGACCTCGTCCTGAGGCGGGTCCTTTCCAGGGAGGGCTTGCACAAGCTCTCGCCCGTGTGGGAGGGCCCGTTCAGGGTCGCCCGCATCTCCAGGCCTGGCGCCGTGCGCCTAGAGACTCAGGATGGGGTCCCCATCCAGAATGCCTGGAACATCCAGCATCTCCGCAAGTTCTACCCGTGACACTCTCACGTAATAATGAGTGGGCTGTATATGCCCGGAGCCCCCCGAGGACGCGGAGGGGTTCCCACCCACGTCCAAGTGGAAGCCCCATGCTCCGCGCTGGCAGACAACACTGTCCTCCAATGACTATGCCCACGCCTAGTGGATGCCCTATGCTCCGCGCTGGGGGAAGACGAAGACCAGCCTAGGTGCCGGACGCGGCTGTTCTTTGCTTCTTTCTGTATTCGAATTTGCCATTTTTTGGAATGAAACTCGAGGCTCTTCAACCTTATTTGAAAAAAGGGGTGGGAATTTTTCTCCATGCAGTTCTCTGTCTTGAAGTTTCTTTTTCTGAGTCGACACCTGCCAGACTCTCCCTCTCGCACCCCGCGAGCGGGGGCTACCAGCACGATGTGCACACCTTGCTTGCGCACACCCTGCCAAGACCTGGGCATCCTGGTCCTCGCGCGGCGCTCTCGGGCGAGTGAGCAGGCCCATACTGCCCCATAGGTATCCATCTACTGGCCTTGCTGGGCATCACAACTCGGCATACCAGCGACGATCGACACTTGCCCAGGGACCCAATGCAGGAACTGGCAAGGAATGGTAAGGGGGCTGCTCGAGCGTTAAGGGGGACTCCTGAGCAACGCGACTTAGGAGCCTCACTGGTCACGTAGTCCTTCGCCCCTTGGTCTCGTCCTGGTGATCCGGACGCTCCAATGGCGGTCGAGGTATGTGCGGGATTGGGCCCTGCCGATGCAGAGCACCAAGAGAGCTCCCAAACCGCCTCGCCAGCAAGAAAGAAGAACCCCCTGGCAAAACCCGCAAGCTCCCCAGGTGCCACTGCTAGACCTCATGACGTAGAGGCCCGCCGCGGACGCATCAAGCTAAGTACCCTAATCACGACCAACAGGAAGTCTCAATTAACAGTAACGCAAGGATCAGAATGCACGACGAAAGTGCTAAAGTAAGGGCGCAAGCGCCAAGATTCATTACACGCCCCGAAGGGCCCTCCATGATTTTTTGATTACAGGGAAAGGAAAAGAAGAAGAAGGCGAAGGAGGCCCCCCACCCTCGCGTGCTGCCAGTCCTGAGGCCCTGGCTCCGGCGCGCCAGCGCTCAGTCGGAGTCCTCCTCCTTCATAGGCCTGTGGCGGCACGTCGGGATAGCAGCCCCACGGACGGGAGTGCGGCGCCGCCTCGACCTGCCGCCCTCCGAGTTCCGAGTGCGTCGACGCGGAGGCACGTCGTAGGTGTCGTCGCTCGGGCTCTCCTCGGAGGAGGTGTTGCTGCCGCTGGAGGCATGACGCCCGTCGCCAAGGACAAGCTCACCTCCAATGCCTCCATCGCCGTCGCCCTCCGGACAGCACCCCAAGCGCCTGCCGTCCTCACCGAAGATCCTGACGAAGAGCGTCGCCGCGCCGTCATACCTGAAGTGAAGCCTGAGCCTCCCCTCCAGGCCGTGGGCGCGAGCAAAGGTCTGCCACCCACGGCTCAAGAAGGCGTAACCCGCGGGGGTGACCTCAATCTCCACCCACGATACGCCGCCACAGCAGCCGTCGGCTTGCAGCCACAGGCCTGCAGGCTCGTCGGCCTGCAACACCTCCGCAAAAAAGCATGGGAGTTGCTGCCAGGTGATCGCCGGCCTCTCCACCCACACCACGAACTCCTGACCCACATCGGCAGTGTGGGACCGCGGGCGCGGTGGCCGAGCACCCGCTGCGGGTCTCCCTCCTTGGCCACGGACGCCATGCCCGCCACCACCGCCTTCCCTGGAGGAGGCCCTTCCGCGTCTGCCAAAGGAGGCACCTGCTCTCTTGGAGGCGCGACCGCGCCCCCAGAGGGCCACCACTCGCGTAGCGATGTACTTGCGGGGACGGCCCCGGCCCCTCTTGGGTGGCGGCGAGTCCGGCCTCTCCTGGAGGGCCTTCCCCTTCTCGGTGGCGGAAAACCTTCGCAATGGCGTCATGGTTGAGGAGGCGAAGGGCAAGAGCTGGGAAGCAAGGAGCAGAGATGGGCTGGGGGCTCTACCCCCTCTGCTCATTTATAGCCGGGTGGAGGCTGACCGATGCCCCTCTACATTCCGGGCAATGATGGCCCCGCGCCGCGTGCCGGTCTCTGATCAGCCGGGGCAGTTCCCGAGGCGGCATGAAGAAGCCGAGGTGTCTGCGCCTCGTCGTGCGCCATGCGCTCATCCAGGCCGCAAGTGATTTGGGCCCGCGGCGCCATGGCCTGTCTTCTCAGGCTCCGCCCCGAAGCCCGCCCCAGTGCGCCTTGGGCCTGGGGGCTGCTGTCGGCATTCTGGGAATGGGGGTACCCAGACCTGCCTGCCTGCGGCCCAGAGCGTGGCCCACTTCGACAGCCCAGTACGGCCCGGTGCAGGATCACTCAAGAACAAGGCCCTCGCGAGAGCCCCGCCCTCACGAGGGAGATGACGCCAAGACCCCCGGAGGGAGGGGGCCTCTCCAGGCCCCCTCCCAAGGGGCGGAGATCTCTATGCAGCGCTCGGCCTCAAGAGGCTGAGGTGAGGCCAGCTGGGCCAGGCTGGCGCCATCGGGCACAGAAGAAGCAGTTTCCTCTTTGGTGCAAAGGAGGCAAGGACGTACGCAGGTTCCCAAGGCATCCCCCAAAGGTTTCCCTTCCGGCGCAACGAGACCAAGACCACGAGCCCCGCAGGACGGACGTCATCGCCGAGCCCACATCCGCATCACCACCGGCTACTTTGCAGGCGAAGACCACCTTTCGTCAGGATAAGGTGTACTCCTTGCCCCCTTCGAATTTGGCCATTGTGGGATCCCTTCCCGCCAATGCGATAAGGGAAGAGGGCCCGGGGCATTATAAATAGAGGCAAGGTTGCGCCGTAGAGGGGGACGGATCGAACACCACTCGAGCGCCCTCGCGAGGTTACTCACTACTATACCAGTTCATCCACAAACCTCCTCATGAGGCAATCCACCAAAAAGCAGGAGTAGGGTTTTATGCTTCGCAACGGCCAGAACCTGGGTAATCCGTGTGTTAGTCTTCCCCCCCCCCCCCCCCCCGCGATCAAGTGAGTTCGGTTCGGCTAGGCTGTGGAGCTGTGGGTTTGAGGCCGAAGCTGGTGGGGATCTTTGCACACGCCCCTGAGTCCGAACCTCTTTGGGTTTAGCGGAGCCCGAAATCCGACACAACTGACTTGGATAAGTCCTATCTCGCAGGACTACTATGTTCAATGCCTAGGTTGCGAGGTTGTCATCATAATGCTCCTTTCGAAATATGCGATCTGGCCAAGACAATAGCCAGGGACAAGCCAGTGAGTACTTTTGAATGTACTCGCAAACATCATGAAAACAGATATAATAAAGCAGGTGAATTACATGCACTAGAATTTTGATGATATTCAATATGCCATAAGATTAATTCAGGAATGCAGTATGCAGATAGGTTACTCATGCAGAAAGTAAAGAATTTGCAAGGAAAGGTAAAAATGAAAATGGAACATTGGGCAGTCGTCCTCCCGAGGATTCCAAGAAAATTAAATGTGCCAATCGGATGTCTGAAGCGACACCTTGAAAGGAAATGCAGAACATGCTCAGTCGAGCGTCGGAGCTACACCTCATAAAGGGCTTATATCAAAAGTAATAACATGAGTGCAACAGTCGGGCGTCTGAGGCGACGCCACGTAAAGGTCTCATATCAAAGTAATAACATGAGTGCCGCAGTCGGGCGTCTGAGGCGACGCCACATAAAGGGCTTATATCAAAATAATAACAGGAGTGCCACAGTCGGCCGTCTGAGGCGATGCCACAGAAAGGGCTTAGATTGAAAATACGAGCATGAGTATCCAGGTGGCAGGACCTTGCCAGGGATACTCAACAATATCATATAAGAGAAAATGTTAGTCCATAACAAAATTGATATAAAAATCATGCGTCAAAATTCATGATCAATATCCTGGTTAAATTAATTCCTCCGAGGACCGACACTAAGACCGACACTTCACCTATCCCAGACTGTAGTCCTTAGCCGTGGACACGACTGTTCGGATAGGTGTTATACTCTGTAGAGGTTGTACTCCTTACCCACGAGTAACGGATTTCTTTAGTCAACCCGAGACATTGACTAATTCCAATTACAGTCTTTGGGTTGAAAACACACCTGACCCGCACACACTAGCTTAACTTCCCGATGCCTGGAATCACCCACGGCAACCGTTAAGTAAAACTCTAAGTGGGGAGACCACAATCTCAAATATCATGGGATCACAATATTTATAACGCGCGTAAACAGGGGCGCCACCCCCTCGGTCCAACCGGAAGACCCATGCCCCCAGACCAAGTGACATGCCTACCAGTGATCAATGGTATCTTTCACTATGGCATGTCTGTACAATGTGTGCAAGGAAAGGGCTTGATGACTTACTAAACCGTACCCGACCTATGGAAGGGACAAGTGGTAGCACGAATCAAGTATGGGGGTTACTGGTACAAGACTCGATCTACGGTCGACTCAGGGAGTTAAATTTTCCCTACAATGGATAGCACAACATAATTTTCTGCACGATATCCAACAGAGTCACCACCCATCATGCCCCGACATGCCCTAACTGATCACTCTCGTCACAACGAGATATGAGTTTCGCGGTCACGCTTTGCCCATGACAAAACCTTGCTCCGGAATTTGTCGGAACCAGTATAGGCATGTATGGCATGAGGCTGTAACCACTTCACATATATCTCATGAAAAACAAATTCTATCAAGAGTCCATGCATGAAAAAATTTCATATGCAAATCTTTGTTTCAAGTTAACATTACCGTAATTTATTTATTCTTGCAATCAAACAATCAACTTGTATCATATCAAGTGTTCAACATGCTTGCCTTGAGTATGCAGATGGGTTGGTGCACTCCAAATTTTTTGAAAGTATTCATCCCTCCATTTTTCCTATTTTGAAAATATTGAAATCAACACATACTTATAAAAAGAGTACAGAAAATTTGTATGGAATTTTTTTGAAATAAATACTACAATAAACTAGATGTAATTTGAGGAGTAACAAAAAAAAAGAATCAAGTCATTTGAGACCATGGTTTAAAAACTAGAGCTAGTCAAAGTTGGGTCAACAATCTGTTTTTTAATAAATCCTAAAAAGAAAAACGGTTCAGATAGGGATGTGATTCCCGAATGAGAAAGCGTACTTACAGGACTACGTCTCCCCGTGGGGAAAGCGTACCACCGGAAGTGTGCTTCCGGAGGGATCAAGTGCCTCACCGACAGGAGGGGGCCACCTGCCAGGTTCGTCCCCTTCCTCCCACGCGCGTGGACAAAACCAGGGGCGGACTCCAGCAATGATTGTCAGCGCTAGGAGGCTCCGTTTCCAGCACCCGGCACACCTCTGCGCTCAGAGGAATGGACCGCATCTGCTGGAGAAGAAGGGAGTCGTCGGCGAGCTCAGAATCGAGCGAGGCATCGGCCGTGGCAGAGGATGGCGACGACGAGGACGGAGAGCTTGGCTTGGCCAGGTAAAGGAGGGAATAACGCTCGGAATGGCTTTGCGGAGGCTAGTGGAGTGATAAGGTGGAAGAACCCGACCCGGGACCGGAGTGAGACCTCAAATTTGACCAGAGCTTGGTCACGACAATTGCGTTCGATGGCGAAGGAAATGGGCATGGGAGCTCGATTGCTTCAAAAGGGAGGCTACTGAGAAGGGTAAGGGGGCGGGGTGAGTTGGGATGAGCTCGGAAGAAGCTTATATAGGCGGGCGGCGTCGATTCCCGCGGCTCTCTGATACGTCTCCAACGTATCTATAATTTTTGATTGTTCCATGCTATTATACTATCATTCTAGGATACTTTTTGAGTAATTATTTACCAATTTTTATTATTTTTGAGCACTAACCTATTGACCCAGTGCCAGTTCCTGTTTTTTCTGTGTTTTTTGTTTCGCAGAAATTCCATATCAAACGAAGTCCAAATGCCATAAAAATTTACGGAGATTTTTTTTTGGAATATATGTGAATTTTGGGAGTCGAAATCAATGTAAGACGATGCCCGAGGGCCCCACAAGCCAATAGGGAGCGACTTGGTGGGCGCCTTGATGGCTTGTGGCCAGCCCTTAAGTCGGTTGAGGCTCTCCTTCCGCCGCAAAAAAGATATTTTTGCGATAAAAATCCCCTCAAAATTTCAGCCCAATCGGAGTTATGGATCTCCGGATATTTAAGAAACGGTGAAAGGGTCAAAAAACAGTCACAAAAACAGAAGAGAAACAGAGAGAGAGATCCAATCTCAGAGGGGCTCCTGCCCTCCGGGAGCCATGGCGGCCTTGGACCAGAGGGGAAACCGTCCTCCCACCTAGGGAGGAGGCCAAGGCAGAAGAAGGACATCCATCATGATGGCGATCTACACCAACAACTTCGCTGCCGTCACCACCAACTCTCTCCCTCTCTATGCAGTGGTGTAAAACCTCTCTTCCCCGCTGTAATCTCTACATAAACATGGTGCTTAATGCTATATATTACTATCCAATGATGTGTGTCTATCCTATGATGTTTGAGTAGATTTCTTTTGTCCTATGGGTTGATTGATGATCGTGATTGGTTTGAGTTGTATGTTCTATTCTGGGGCTGTCCTATGGTGCCCGCCATGTCGCGCAACTGTGTGGGATCCCCGTTGTAGGGTGTTGCAATATGTTTATGATTCACTTATAGTGGGTGTCTGGAGTGACAGAAGCTTACACCCGAGTAAGGGGATTGTTTATGTATGGGATAAAGGGGACTTGATGTGTTAATGCTATGGTTGGGTTTACCTTAATGAATTTCTAGTAGTTGCAGATACTTGCTAGAATTCCAATCATAAGTGCATATGATCCAAGTACGGAAAGTATGTTAGCGTATGCCTCTCCCTCATATAAAACTGCAACAATGATACCGGTCTAGTTATCGATTGCCTAGGGACAAATCTTTCTCTTGTGCTACAAAAAGCTTTCTACTAAACAACTAACTAAATTAATATTTATCTAAACAGCCCTAACTTTATTTACTTGTTCTTTATTACCTTGCAAAACTATCTTTACACCTACTAAGTACTTCTAGTTTCTTTCCCGCAAAGTAGTTTCATACTTGTTCTAGGTAAAGTAAGCATTAGCGTGCGTAGAGTTGTATCGATGGTCGATAGATCTTGAGAGAGTATTAATTCTACCATTAGATCCTCGTTGGGTTTGACACTCTTATCTATCGAGAAAGGCTACAAATGATCCCCTATACTTGTGGGTTATCAAGACCTTTTTCTGGCGTTGTTGCCGGGGAGCAATAGTGTAGCGGTTGATATTCTGGTGTGTGCTTGTTTTCTTTATCACTAAGTAATTTTATTTTCTGTCATTAGTTGTTTTCTATCTTTAGATATGGGTAGGAAATGCAAAATACCAAAAAAAATAGATGTACTTGCTGCTCCAAAAGTTGAGGAACCACTAGTGTTCCATACTACCGAAACTTATTACTTGGATCATCTTCGATCCCTTTGTGCTCGTGCTGAATTCCCAACTAGCTTAGTTGAGGGAAAATCATGAAATGAGCATGCTTATTATGTGCGACACCGCTTATATCAAAAAGGGAAACTCTTGTGGCATCAAATTAATACTTTACATTGCTACGCTTCGAATTTATGCGAAATACATGATTTCACTTGCTGTTCTGAAGGCACTGAAAACCACCTTCCCTACCAATGTGTGTTTAATGATAACGAAATACTATCTTCTTATGCCAAGGATGCCTATTGTTATTATGATGTTGAACAAATTGAATAATTTGTTGCTTTTAAGGGTGCTTATGAAATTGCTACTTTGATTGAAAAGTATCATGCTACTTTTTACAAATTTGAAAATTTTGCCATACTTAAATATTACTATGAAAACTGTGCTTCTAATGCTTATGTTAAAGAATTCATTGAAAGAATGTCTGCTGCCTTGGAAGAGACTAATATTTCGCAGGAATCTATGGAAGAAGGAATTGCTGAAACTGTGAGCTCATTAGATGAAAAAGATGAGTTGGAGAGCGAAGAACAAAAGGAGGAAGAGCGGATTGATCACCCATGCCCACATTCTAATGATAGTAACTCTTTAACTCATACATTATTTAATTTCCCTTCGCACATACCGAAGGATGAATGCTATGATGATTGCTATGATCCCTTGGATTCATTTGAAATGTCCCTTTTTGATGAACTTGATGCTTGCTATGCTTGTGGCCATGATGCCAATATGAATTATGCTTATGGATATGAACTTTCTATAGTTCCTTATGTTAAGCATGAAATTGTTGCTATTGCACCCACACATGATATTCCTATTATCTTTTTGAATTCTCCCAACTACACTATATCGGAGAAGTTTGCACTTATTAAGGATTATATTGATGGGTTGCGTGTTACTATCACATATGATGATTTTGATAAATATAATATGCATGTGCTTGCTGCTCCTACTTGCAATTATTATGAGAGAGGAACCAAATCTTCACCTCTCTATGTTTCCAATACGATAAAATTGCAAGAAACTACTTATGCTATGTATTGGCCTTTACTTTGTGTGAATGAATTGTTCTTTTATGACATGCCAATGCATAGGAAGAGAGTTAGACTTTGTTGTCACATGATATATATCACTTTGTGCTCACTACTAAATTACAAATCATTGTTAATTAAAATTGGCTTTGATATACCTTGGGATCCGGGTGGATTAATTACTTGAGCACTATATGCCTAGCTTAATGGCTTTAAAGAAAGCGCTGCCAGGGAGACAACCCGGAAGTTTTAGAGAGTCATTTATTTCTGTTGTGTTCTTCTAAAATAAATAAAAACAAAATAAATAAAGTGGGGAACCTAAAACTTTTTCAAAAAGAAAAGTGAAAGTGAGAAAGACGAGCATCGTTGAAGTGGGGGACGTCCTTGAACTTTTGTTCATGCCCATGGAAACTTTGTGAATCTTGATTACAACAAATTTTCAACAACAAAAATTATCCCCTTGTACAAATCCATTGTATTATAAAAATAATGTGCCAAGAATTACCCTTAGGATGTTTGAATTGCTTGTTTGATATGTGTTGTGTAAAAGTAGAAACTTTTGCTGTAGTGTTTGAATTTTCATATTTTACTACGGCGTGCAAAAATTCTGAAATTTTTACAAAATACTGTTATAAAAATTCTTTATTACTTCCCAACTTTTCAGAATTTTTTGAGTTACAAAAGTATATGTTCCATCTGCATCTCTACAGTAGTTGCTTTGACTGCTTATGTTTGAGTTCTTGTTGAGCCCCATCTACTTGGGAGCCATAGAATTATGATAGCATACAGTAGGTAATGTTAGATTATATGTATACATTAATGTTATGGCAGGACATGATGATACTTGATGATTATGTACTAACGTTTCTAATAAAAGTTTTGTCAAGTTTTGTGTGGATGAAGTGTTCGAAGATCGAGGAGGTGTCGATATGAGAAGAATAAGGAGAGACAAGAGTTCAATATTGGGGATGCCCAAGGCACCCCAAGTAAATATTCAAGTAGACTCAAGCGTCTAAGCTTGGGGATGCCCCGGAAGTCATCCCATCTTTCTTCTTCAACAACTATCGATATGTTTCGGTTTTTGTTTTGTTCACATGATATGCGTAAATTCTTGGAGCGTCGTGTGCCTTTTATTTTCCTTTTGGAATTGCACCATGTTAGTTTGGGAAGGTCCATGGTTGATTTATAGAATGCTCTTTGCATTTCACTTATATATTTTGAGTATGGCTTTATAGAATGCTTCATGTGCTTCACTTATATCATTTGAAGTTGGATGCGTGTTTCACTACTTATAGAAAACCGTTATTTGTAGAATGCTATTTTGCTTCACTTATATTTATTAGAGCATGTCCAGGTCTTTTTTAGAAATAATTAAACTCTTGTTCTTCAGTTATATTTGTTTGAGAGTTAATAAACATTGACGGTAATTTGCATGGGTTATAAGACTAGTCCAAAAATAATAGGTATTGAAGGAGTGATAATCAAAACCTTCATGTAGCACATTAAAGAGAAATTATGGGTTAATGATATTGATGTGGTAATGTGAAAGGGTGTGAGTGCATCATTTTTGACTTGTAGAAGTGTCGGTATTAAGAGGTGTTAACTTCTTGTTTGTCTAAAAAGTAAAAAGGCATGGTGAGGATGTGTGAGCATTTCTATTCCTCGTTAAAACCCGAGTGTTGTTCCGGGTCGGAGGCACGATATGTTTAACTCCTCCCAAACTCCTCCCTCGGGGCATGCGTGTAGTACTTTGATTTGTGATAAAACTAATAAAACTTTGCAATAAGTATATGAGTTCTTTATGACTAATGTGAAACCATGGACATACGCAATCTCACCTATTCATATTTTGCTAGCTTCTTAGGTACCGTGCATCGCCCATTCTCACCTCGCGGATCGGTGCAACTTTCGCCGATGCATCCAAACCCCGTGACATGATACGTTCTGTTGCACATAAGCATCATTATATCTTCCTCAAAACAGCCACCATACCTACCTATCATGTCATTTCCATAGCCATTCCGAGATATATTGCCATGCAACTTCCACCGTCACTTCATATGACTTGTACCTTCATTGTCATATTTCTTTGCATGATCGTAAGATAACTAACATGATATTTCCATGGCTTGTCCGTTTTTTGATATCTTGCTACGCTAGATCATTGCACATCCTGGTACACTGCCAGAGGCATTCATATAGAGTCATATCATCCTATCCGTTTTTCATATCGAGTTGTAAGTAAATAAAAGTGTGATGATCATCATTATTAGAGCATTGTCCAAGTGAAGAAAGAAAAATGGGGGAGGCCAAATGAGCCCACCCAAAAAAATTGGGGGAGGCGAAAAAAAAGCCCACCATGAAAATTCAAAAAAATTTAGAGAAAATGAGAGAAGGGGTTTTGCTACTATCCTTTACCACACTTGTGCCTCAAAGTGACACCTTGTTCCTCATATAGAGAGTCTCATGTTATGTCATTTTCATATGCTAGTGGGAATTTTTCATTATAGAACTTGGCTTGTATATTCCGATGATGGGCATCCTCAAATGCCCGAGGTCTTCATGAGCAAGCAAGTTGGATGCACACCCACTTAGCTTCAGTCGAGCTTTCATACACTTATAGATCTAGTGCATCCGTTGCATGGCTATCCCTACTCCTCGCATTGATATCTATTGATGGGCATCTCCATAGCCCGTTGATACGCCAAGTTGATGCGACACTTTCTTCTCCACTTTTACCCCTTTGAAACCTACCACCACATTCCATTCCACCCATATGCTATGTCCGTGGTTCACGCTCATGTATTGCGCGAAGAATAAAAAGTTGATGCATATTGAAAAAGTACGATCCAATTGCCTGAATTGGGAACCATGGTGCCTGACATTTGTATTAATGTGGTGAAGATGGTGCCATGCCTTGCTAATACAATAAGATGAATGGGGGTAAACATTCTTTGAGGATCGTATACTTTGAAAGATTGATGATTTTGTTACTTGTGCTTATAAGTATTACTATGTTAATGTTTGTTAATTCATCATTTCTCAATGAGCATACATGCAAAAGACTACATATTAGGTAGCATGTCACATCAAAAATTCAGTTTTTATCATTTACCTACTCGAGGACGAGCAGGAATTAAGGTTGGGGATGCTTGATACGTCTCCAACGTATCTATAATTTTTGATTGTTCCATGCTATTATACTATCATTCTAGGATACTTTTTGAGTAATTATTTACCAATTTATATTATTTTGGAGCACTAACCTATTGACCCAGTGCCTAGTGCTAGTTCCTGTTTTTTTTGTGTTTCTTGTTTCATAGAAATTCCATATCAAACGAAGTCCAAACACGATAATTTACGGAGATTTTTCTTGGAATATATGTGAATTTTTGGAGATGGAATCAACGCAAGACGATGCCTGAGGGCCCCACAAGCCAACAAGGTGCGACCTGGGGGCGCCCTGATGGCTTGTGTGCAGTCCTTAAGTCGGTTGAGGCTCTCCTTCCGCTGCAAGAAAGAAATTTTCACGATAAAAATCCCCTCAAAATTTCAGCCCGATCGGAGTTACGGATCTTCGGATATTTATGAAACGGTGAAGGGGTCAGGAAATAGTCGCGAAAACAGAAGAGAAACAGAGAGAGAGATCCAATCTCGGAGGGGCTCCTGCCCTCCGGGAGCCATGGCGGCCATGGACCAGAGGGGAAACCCTCCTACTACCTAGGGAGGATGCGAAGAAGAAGAATAAGGAGGGGGGGATCTCTCCCCCTCTCTCCTGGTGGCGCCGGAGCGCCGCCGGGGCATCCATCGTGACGGCGATCTACACCAACAACTTTGCCGCCGTCACCACCAACTCTCTCCCCCTCTATGCAGCGGTGTAAAATCTCTCTTCCCCGCTGTAATCTCTACTTAAACATGGTGCTTAATGCCATATTATTATCCAATGATGTGTGGCTATCCTATGATGTTTGAGTAGATTTCTTTTGTCCTATGGGTTGATTGATGATCATGATTTGTTTGAGTTGTATGTTCTATTTTGGCGCTGTCCTATGGTGCCCGCCATGTCTCGCAAGCGTGTGGGATCCCTGCTGTAGGGTGTTGCAATATGTTTATGATTCGCTTATAGTGGGTGACTAGAGTGACAGAAGCTTAGACCCGAGTAAGGGGATTGTTTACGTATGGGATAAAGGGGACTTGATGTGTTAATTCTATGGTTGGGTTTACCTTAATGAATTTCTAGTAGTTGTGGATGCTTGCTAGAATTCCAATCATAAGTGCATATGATCCAAGTACGGAAAGTATGTTAGCATATGCCTCTCCCTCATATAAAACCGCAACAATGATACCGGTCTAGTTATCGATTGCCTAGGGACAAATCTTTCTCTTATGCTACAAAAAGCTTTCTACTAAACAACTAACTAAATTAATATTTATCTAAACAACCCCTAACTTTTATTTACTTGTTCTTTATTACCTTGCAAAACTATCTTTACACCTACTAAGTACTTCTAGTTTTCCTTCCCGCAAAGTAATTTCATACTTGTTCTAGGTAAAGTATGCGTTAGCGTGCGTAGAGTTGTATCGGTGGTCGATAGAACTTGAGAGATTATTAATTCCACCTTTAGCTCCTCGTTGGGTTCGACACTCTTATTTATCGAAAAAGGCTACAAACGATCCCCTACACTTGTGGGTTATCACTCTCGAAGATAAGCACATCAGACTATGGCTGGGGTGGGTTAGTGGCGACGGTCGTCGGGTTAAGAGTGGGCGGCAGAATTAGGTAAGGATGGCGGCTGTCCATAGTTATACCAGGGGTGTGCTGGCAAGCATAGGGAGCTTGGGCGGCGCTGGCCAGGGCAGAGGCTGCCGCGGCCATTGATTGTTGGGTTGCTGCGCTGGCAAGGCCGGCGAGGTCGGTGCGGGAACGGGGCGTGGTTGGCGCAACTGCGGATAATTTCAGGCGAGCTGGAGTGTTCGAGGGCGCGCCAGGTGGCCTGGACGGTGCCGACCACAACAGACGGCGATGGTGGCCATTAATGGCGAGCCGAGGACGTGGCGGGGCGCTACAGAGGCCGATTGGGGATCGGCTACCCTTGTGCGACGCGGACATGCAGAATGGATCAGGATGAGAGTGGGAGAGGCGGCCCTAGGACGCGGCGGCTCAGACGCTAGCACGTGCAAAACGCGTGCTCTCGCCGCGCCCAGAGCACGCACATAGAGTGCTCGACGAAACGCCAGTACAACATACAGGGCTCTGATGCAAGGGAAAATTTTTAGACTTATGTTATTGGGCAAGGAAGAGCTATTGGACATGCTGGCTTGGCCAGGGAAGCAATTTTCTAATGCATGTTTAGGACCTTGCAAATTTCTGCAATGCACATAAGGTGTTCGACAGAATGGTGGGGTCACCGAGGGAACTTTGTTGATGACAAAAATTTACAGGATGATGTCTCTTTGGATCAAAAATATGATGTTGGGGTTGGTTTGAGAATGGTGGAAACTTCCAAGTGCAAGTTTTGCAAGAATTCAGTTCTGGACAGAAACTACAGAGAAACTTTTGGTGAATTACAAGATGAATTTGGGGCTGATCTCCTGAACTTAAGGTTTGGTTGGAAGGACTACACGTGGGAAAATTTTCAAGAATTATAGAGCTTGGAAAATTGTGGTTGTAGTTCAAATCTCAAACTTGACCAGAATTGGAAATTTGATGCTGGGATCAAAGTTTACAAATGACTATGATGGATTTTTGTATAAAAGTGATCTGTAGGCATCAGATGACCTCTCCTAATTTTGGTGGAATTTTTAAAGAAATATTTAAAATGGTTGTAGTGTAACAAGGGCATTTTCAGAGTTGAAAATGCTATTAAAAGAACTAGTTGTGGGCTAGTTTTATTATAAAAATTATTCCTAGTGAATTTGCAAATGAAATAAAATGATTTAAGGAAACAAATTCAAAGCCCATATTATTTTCCAAAAATTTCTACTTGCAGGGAAGAATTTTAGAAGACACGGGACACAGAAGGTTCTGAAATTAGCAAGACAAAATATATTTAAATGTTTTATTTCTGGCCAAATTTTAATTAATAAAAACATGGTTAAATTTCTGGGGTGTTACAAACTCGACCCCCTTTAAAGTAAAATCTTGTCCTCGAGATTCGCTAAGGAAGGAAAAGAAATCTATTGTCAAGCATAGTAACAAAATCACTCATATGCAGATGCAATCAAGGCAATTGATTTATAGCAAACATCCTAAGATACGAGACAGGTGTCGCATCATGGTAGCGTCGCTAAACTAGGCACAACACTAAACACATCTCTGATTGCCTACGGTACAAAGGTAAAGTCCGCAGGGTTTTGAGGAAATATCCATGACGTTGGGATGCATTCTTCTTCCTCCGGAGAAAGTGGATGTAGGAGGCGGAGAACATGCTCTACCTGGTTTGGCAACAGTGGTCTGTCGATGGCGATCCGAGGATTTATAACAGCAAGGGTTTGGAGATAATCCATCAGTTGTTGGGTCAGCTCATGTGCGATGACATATTGAACAAGGTTAGCCAGTCAGGGATCTCTCTCTATTTATCTGTGGGGGAACGAGGATTCTGCTCCGGGTGCTGCACGGCTCAGAAGTAATAATACTCCCTTTCACTGGCTCATTGCATCGTGAATCAAAGACGGTTAATTGCTTGGTAGGCAGCAACTTCTATGGCCATGTCTGGTGTTGGCATGGATTTCCCGATGAAGATGACATATGGAGGGCCTTGGTTTGGGTTTACTGGTGGGATGTGTACAACTGCCCAATATATCTAGGAACAGGAAGTGATCCTTGATTTGAACAACTCGTACTGGGGTTGGTGAGTGGAGCCAAGAATGTTGCGGGTGAAACCTTGCAATATCCTAACAAAACTGCCCGGGGTTGCATCCGGAGTTCTCAGATGAATCCCAAGGTGCGACATGGGAAAAATGGCTGGGGAGGCAGTGCACAAGGTGAGGGTGATGGGAATGGTAACAGAAGTGGCCTCTTATAGAGGCCTTGGTTTAGGAAACATAATTCGGCGTGGGTACGATTCTGGGTATCGGCTCCATTCAAGAGTTGTCGGGGTCAAAGTTGCACATATAAATCCCCAAAGTGATGTATTGTTGTCGGTTAGGGTGGCTTTGGCAGTTACGCCCAGAATTTACTCTACAACCATATGCCAAAGGATTTATTCATAGTCACGCATAATACCATTTAAATAATGGCATGCGAGTAGCCTGCAATTTACTATGGCGTTCTCACTACAACCTCGGGAATACGATAATATAAGATTGCAGGGCAACAGGACCACTAGGGCTCGACAACTACTCTGGTGGACTCACTCCGCCTCCGTTGGCATCTGGGCGGACATGCTCAGCAGCCGTTGAGGCTTCCTCGGGTGCTACAGGGTTGCGGTAGCAACGGAGTCTCGCGTGGGGTGTCCTAGTCACAACCTCATTGCAGTAGGCCTCCAAGCTGCGGTGGAGATCTTTCGGGGACAAGAATGGGTTGCCCGGTTGGATGACTGGGGCAGACCTCGAGGGTCCAATAGACCTCCCAAATAGCACTATCTGATTGCTGGAGGTGGGTTCACCTTCACTGCTCACCAGGGTCAGGCGAGCAAGCGTCCTGCTGTTCGCCACTAGATCAAGGATGACCTGATCAAATAGTGTCTCCTGCACTTTTAGGTAGCAGACTAGGTGTACCAGCGCAGGATCCATCTCAAAGTCTACTTTGGTGACTTGGGTCGGGCTACCATTCATGGCTAGGATAGTAGAAGAAAGGGCAGCTATTAACTCTCGGTTATAGATGTCGAAGTTGGACTATAGCCTCTCGGGCTGCAAGCTTGCGGGCATGGGACTCACCGGTGGTCGTCCTCCCAGTGAACTAGTAAGGGCGTTCTGATGAGGTACTCCTTCCATAGATGTGCATCGTGGCCCAGAAGTGATGGATGGCATCACTTGCAGGCTCCTCGTACACAACATATTGTGGGGGCTCTTATATGCCAAAATCATGGTGGGTGAGATTGGCGAGGATGATTATGAAGTCTCCAGGCTCGGATGTGGTGGTCTCGTTGCAAGTGACGGGGCTAGGCCACCTGCAGGTTGCGCCATCCAACGGCTAAGCCTAGGCGCTCGGCCGCAAGGCACGCCTCTACTGTCTGGAGGTCGGCCTCCAGTGCGTCGAGGGCGGCGCGGGCGTTCTCGAAGGCCTCGCACCTGACCAAGGCGCTAGTGTTGATCCTCTAAAGGACCAGGCACGGGTGCGCTCCGACGGCGCCTCCTGAGGTGGCTGCCCCCGAAGTCCCTATGGAGGCCTCTTCCTCCGCGGGCCCCTTGCCCTTGATAAGGGCCTCCTCTCCAGCTGCGTGCTGGGGTCTGCGCGCGGGTTCCTCCTCGTCCTGCTGCGGCCATGGGGAGCCTGTCACGGTCTCTCGGTGGGCATCATCGCCCCCGACAGGCGCAGAGCTTGCCTGGGGAACCGCCAGAGTGTCCACCTCCATCTCGGTGGCGCCTTCGGTTTTTGGCGCCTCCGGAGGCACCTCCTCGGCCTCTGGGGATTTCTCCCCAGGCTGGCCCTCCTCAGGGGGGGGGGAGGCAGGTCTATGTGGGGGGAGGTAGGAGGCGCCTCGCGCTCCTCCCCCCACCTCGAGCTCCACCTCGGCCTCCGGCCGGCGGGCGACTTGGTCAGGCCCCGTAGGGCCTGGCGGGGGTGCGATGGCTCCCCTGGCAGGCGCTGCGGGTGAGGGCGACGCAGATGTCGCGGCTGATATGTCTCCAACGTATCGATAGCTTATGAAGTATTCATGCCATGATTGCCTATGTTTATAATACTTTCATATAGTTTTGATGCACTTTATATGATTTATTTAGAACTAACCCAGACTGACGCTATTTTCAGCAGAATTACCGTGTTGTTGTTTTTGTGTGTAGAAAATGAAAGTTCTCGGAATCACCCGAAACTTTTTTATGATTTGTTCTGGAACATATGGGCAATATTGGAGCAAAGAACCACCGGAGGGGGGCCACCTCCTGGCCACAAGCCAACAGGGCACGCCCAGGGGGGTGATGGTGCCCTGTTAGCTTGTGGATCCCTCGTGGCTCCGTTTTGCGTGATTCCAACGCCAAAAAATCCTATAAATAGAGAAACCCTTAGAAATTAGGAGAGACTCTCTGCCTCGCCGCCGCAGCTCTTTGTATCGACAAAAAACCAATCTAGAGAAAAACAGTAGCGAAAACAGGAGAGAAACAGAGAGAGATCCAATCTCGGAGGGGCTCTCGCCCCTCCGGGAGCCATGGAGGCCAAGTACCAGAGGGGAGAACCTCTCCCCATCTTGGGAGAGGCCATGGAGGAGGAGGCCTAAGGGGGGAGACTATCTCCCCCTCTCTTCCGGTGGCGCCGGAGTGCCGCCAGGGGAACCATCGCCGTGGTGATCGTCTTCATCAACATCACCGTCTTCATCACCTTCCTCATCTCTTTTTAGCGGTCCACTCTCCCACACCCCAGTGTAGTCCCCTACTTGAACGTGGTGTTTCATGCCACATATTATTAATCAATGATGTGTTGCCATCCTATGATGTTTGAGTAGATTTATGTTGTCCTTTGGGTTGATTGATGATCTTGATTGGTTTGAGTGTATGTTTTATTTTGGTGATGTCCTATGGTGCCCTCTGTGCCGCACACACGTGAGGTATTCTTGCTTTAGGGTGTTGCAATACGTTCATGATTCGCTTACAGTGGGGGGGAGTGACAGAAGCTTAAAACCGAGTAAGGGGATTGTTGCGTATGGGAGTAAAGGGGACTTGATGTTTAATGCTATGGTTGGGTTTACCTTAATAATTTCTAGTAGTTGCGGATGCTTGCTAGAGGTCCAATCATAAGTTCATATGATCCAAGTACATAAAGTATGTTAGCTCATGCCTCTCCCTCACATAAAATTACAAGAATGATTACCGATCTTGGTATCAATTTCCTAGGATGATTCCGCACACCATACCATCATTATTCCACACTCGCTATTTGCAATATATTGTAATATATTCTAACTTTATTTAGGCACAACTATTTTCATATTTTTGTTCTCCATTGTCATTCAAAGCTATCCTATTTATACCCACAACGCAGTTTTATTTCTCGTTACTAGATAGAAGCAAACGTTCGGTGTATGTAGAGTCGTATCGGTGGTAGATAGGACTTGAGAGAATATGGATCTTACCTTTAGCTCATTGTGGGGTCTACACTCCATACTTATCACTTCCATCTTTGGAAAGTGCTACGTTGATTCTTTGCACTTGGGGATTATCAAGCACTTTTCTGGCACCGTTGCCGGGGAGCAATAGCGTGGGGTTAATATTTTCGTGTCTGCTTGTTTGCTTCTATCACTAAATAGATTTTTTTTCCTTTTGTTTCTGTTTTATTGTTTTATTTCTTTAGTTGTGGGTGAAACAAACAAAAAAATTGAAAATTTAAAAACACAACAAATTTACTTGCCTTTTAGAAGAGAAGCGATTGGAAAGTTATGCATTGGAGAAGTGAGGGTCGACCTTGAACACTTGTGTTCATGCTCATGGAAACAATGTAGAATTTTTCATGCCAGTCTCTCATAAAAATAATCATATCCTTGTATATACCATTGTACCATAAAAATAATGTGCATGATGCTATTTTGCATGTTTCATCTACTATTCTTATGTGAGCTTCATTGAAATCATCATGCCTAGCTAGGGGCGTAAAACAATAGCGCTAGTTGGGAGGCAACCCAATAGTTATATTTGTTTTTTTGCTTTTTTACTTTCTGTTTGTGTGTGATAAAATGATTATTTCCTCTGTAATGATTGTGTTTTTATATTTAAATTAGTGTTTGTGCCAAGTAAAGCCTTTGGGACGACTCACAAGATAAGTAGAATTGATACGGTGCAAAAACAGAAACTTTAGTGTTCAGTGCAGAATTTATCTGATTTTGCTGGAATGTCTATTTGATCTGAAGTTTTGACACAGTATTTTTGTAAAAATTCTTCAGGTTGTCCTAATGTTTCAGAATGTTTTGAGTTACAGAAGTATAGGTTCTTTATAGATCTTTATAGACTGTTCTCTTTTAGACAGATTCTGTTTTTGCTTGCATAGTTTGCTTGTTTTGATAATGCTATGGATTGTATCGGGCGGTATAAGCCATGGAGAAGTTATAATACAGTATCTTATGTGATAATACATTAAGAATCAACTTATAATAGTACCTAAAGTATTTGATATGTTTACTATACTAACGGATCTCACGAAGGTTTTGTTGAGTTTTGTGTGATTGAAGTTTTCAAGTTTTGGGTGAGGTACCGATATGAGGAGAATAAGGAGAGTAAAGACCCTAAGCTTGGGGATGCCCAAGGCACCCCCAAGATAATATCCAAGGAAGACTCAATCGTCCAAGCTTGGGGATGCCCCGGAAGGCATCCCCTCTTTTGTCTTCAACACTATCGGTATACCTTACTTGGAGCTATATTTTTATTCGTCACATAATATGTGTTTTGCTTGGATCATCATTTTAGTTTGTTGATCTCTGTTAGATGTTATAAATAATCATGTTTTTAATAAAAAGTTGCAAGAATTGCCTTAAGATGACTCAATTGCATGTTTGGTGTGCGACTGTGTAAAAACAGAAACTTTTGCTGTAGTGTTTGAATTATCATATTTTACTGGAATGTGGAAAGTTTCTGAAATTGTTACACAGTACGTTCATACAAATTCTTTCGCTTGTATTAAATTTTCAGAATTTTTGATTTTACGTAAGTACACTATTTAAATTAATTGCTACATACTGTTCTGTCTGGACAGATTGCTGTCATAGTTTTCTTATCTACTTATCCTAGAGTTTTCATGGATTATATTGGTAGATATAATTTTTTGAAATGATAGTATACAGTACCTAACGTTTGAAAAATATTATGCAACTTGCCTTGGCAGTACATGAAGTGTTGATTCATTTTTATATGTATTAACCTATCTCATGAGTTCTTTTCAAGTTTTATATGGATGAAGTTTTTGAGGCTTAGGTGAAACCGGGATATGAGAGGATTGAACGAGATGCAAAAGCTCAAGCTTGGGGTTGCCCAGGCTCCCCAAGTCAATATTAAAAGAAATCTCAAGCATCTAAGTTTGGGGATGCTACGCATCCCACCTTTCTTCGTCAATAATTATCGGTTAGCCTATGATGATCATAAGTTTTTATTCGTTCACATGTGCTATTCTTGGAGCATCCTTTATGTTTATTATTCCCTTTTATTTTATGCACCATGCTGGTATGAGATAATCCTTAGCTTATTTATAGAATGCTTCATGTGCTTCACTTAAATTTGAGTATGGCTTTATAGAATGCTTCGTGTGCTTCACTTATATACTTTGAGCTTGGATATTGGTCTCTATATATTGATTGTAGAATGCTCTATGAACTTCACTTATATCTTTTTGAGAGTAGTTTGATGATCACTCTTGTGCTTCACTTATATCCTAAGAGAAAATGTTGAATGAATTGAATGTCATAAAACGTGAAATTATATATGCTTCATATGCTTGTCACATGGAGAGAAATGACTTCACATACTGAGAGTATAAGCAACAAAATTTGTTGGAGGTTAGAAAATATAGCATTGGTCACTTGAACAATTCATGAAATAATATTGAAGTAAGAGAGATTTCACATATAAATACACAATCTTGGACATCTTCTATGATTGTGAGCCCCCATTAATTATTTTCAAACTAGATCAAGTAGTTGACGTTGGACAAGTAAGACAACACAATGGTTATGTTTGCTTGTATTCACATAGTAGTTATATTGTCGTGGATCCTCTAACATGTGGTGCTTGCTTAGGATCTTTTGCTATCCAAAAATTCATACTAAGTAGAGATACTACTTGTGCATCCAAAAAACCCTAAACCCAGTTCCTTGCCATGAGAGTTCAACATATCTACCTATGGATTGAATAAGATCCTTCAAGTAAGTTGTCATCAGTGCAAAAAGCAATAAAAATTGCTTCTAAATATGCATGATCTTTTATTAGAAGGGAAAATAAGCTTTGTACGAATTTGTGATGGTGAAGAAATAAAAGCGACGGACTACATAATAAAGGTTTCTCTCACAAGGGGCAATATAAAGTGACGTTCCTTTTCATTAAGAGATTGCACATCCAAAAATAAAAAGCGTATGACAACCTCTGCTTCCCTCTGCGAAGGGCTGAAAGCACAACTTCTCCCTAGGTGGTTTTCGTAATAAATAACAACATATATTTCATTGGACGAATGTTTTCACCAAGTATATATCAGGAAAGTTCAATGAATGGATTGGCAAAAGGATTGTGAGGAGATTCCCTAGATGCAAGGAACATCTATTGGCAACAAGCTTGAAGACTCTACATTTTACATTTTGTGAGAAATCACACCTTGAGTCCATAGGAAAGCCAATACTATTAAAAGGGGATGAGGTGTCTATGATGATATGGTTGCTCAAGTGCTTAGAGATTAGCCACCAAAAATACACATGAAATTCTCCCACAAAATATCTGTCTAAACCCTACCACTAAAATCGGTGCCACCAACTTTTCAGAATCGGGCTCACCGAGTTCAAACCCTAGACAGATCGCAGCCAAAACCCTAGTCTCGGTGCCACCATCTTTTCACTTCGGTGCAACCGAAACCAGTGACCAACTTTCTAGTATCCTATTTTCAAGAATCGAAATTTCTGAGTTTTGAGAATGGGTCTCACCGAGATGTGGAAACTGCCTAGGTCACCCATATCGGTACCACCGAGATTTATATATCGGTCTCACAGAGAAGCCGAAAGTTTCCACATTTTGCACTAGTCGGTGTAACCAAGTTTTTACTCCGGTTTCACCGAGTTGGGCAATAATGTTTTAATGGTTGGATTTTTGGAGATGCCTATATATACCCCTCCACCTCCTCTCACTAGTAGAGGAAGCACTCAGAACATATCTACACTTGCCCCATCCAATTTCTGGGAGAGAACCACGTAATAATGTGTTGAGATCAAGACCTTCCACTCCAACCATATGGATCTTGATTTCTAGCCTCACCAATTTGCTTTCCACCCAATTTCCCTCTTCTACCAACCAAATCTGTGAGAGAGTGCTTGTGTGTTGAGGAGACTATCTTTTGAAGCACAAGTGCAAGGAGTTCATCATTGTTACCACATCTATTACCTTTTGGAGGGTGGTGCCTCCTAGATTAGTTAGGTGTCGCTTGGGAGCCTCCTTCTTCGTGTTGTGGAGTTGAACCAAGAAGTTTGTACGGGCAAGGAGATCGCCTACTTCATGAATATCTACCCATAGTGAGGCTAGTCCTTAATGGACGGAAGCTATGATGGCATAGACGAGGTTGCTACTTTGTGGACCCTAACGGGTGGAGCCCTCCGTGGACTCTCACGACCGCTACCCTCTATGGGTTGAAGTCTCCATCAGCGTGGACGTACGATAGCACCACCTATCGAAACCACGGGACAAATCTTCATGCCATCAATTTCGTTTGATTCTCCTCTCCCTACCTTTACTTTCATGTGCATGTCTTTACTTTCCGCTGCTATACTCTTAGACTTGCACGTGTAGGGTGTACTTGACTTGCTACAATTTCTAAAACTTTCCAACATTTAAACTTGGGAAAAGGCTAGATTTTTATTTGGTCAAGTAGTCTAATCACCCCCCTCTCTAGACATACTTCTGATCCTTCAAGTGGTATCAGAGTGTTGGTCCCCATTGCATTAGTTTCACAACCTAGGAGAGTATGGCAGCTAGTGAGGGAAGTTATAATCGTAGAGGTCCATATTTTGATGGTACAAACTTTTCTAGTTGGAAGCACAAAATGAAAATGCATATTCTTCGTCATAACCCCTCCGTATGGGCTGTTGTTCGTGTTGGATTGTAAGGTGAATTCTTTGGTGATGGAAAGGAACCGGATCGTGAAGCGACCGCGAAAGAATTGAAGATGTTACAATACAACGCTCATGCATGCGACATTCTATTCAACTGCTTATGCCCTGAAGAGTTCAACAAGATAAGCCGTCTTGAGAATGCATAGGAAATTTGGGATACTTTGGTTGATATGCACGAAGGTACCGAATCCGTCAGGGAATCTAAGTTGGATGTGCTACAAAGTCAACTTGACAAGTTCAAGATGAAGGATGGTGAAGGAGTCATGGAAATGTACTCTAGGCTTGCTCTCATCACAAAACAGATAGCCGGCTTATGAAGTGAAGAGATGACCGACAAATACATCATCAAGAAGATCCTTAGAGCCTTGGATGGAAAGTACGACACCGTGTGCACATTGATCCAAATGATGCCAAACTACAAAGATCTCAAGCCTACGGAAGTCATTGGAAGGATTGTTGCTCATTAAATGTCACTCAAGGACAAAGAAGAACTTCACACCAAGTCAAGCGGTGCATACAAAGCTACAAGTGACACTCCCTGTACTTCAAGTGACAACCTTGTTACCAATGAAGGGATAAGCCTCATGGTGAATAAATTCAACAAGTTCTACAAGAGTAGAGGCAAAGAGAGAAGCTCCAATTCAAGATATGAAGAGAAGTGTTCCTCTAGTCGTGACTGGAATTGTTACAATTGTGGAAGGCCCGGACACTATTCTAATGAGTGCAAGGCCCCCCACAAAAGAAGAGAAGAGTCACCTAGAAGACGAAGCTCAAGAGATGAATCACCTCGTAGAGAGAGAATGAGTAGAGAAGATCGCTATGAACGAAGACCCTCCCGGAGAAGCGAGGACTCGGAGAAGAAGGACAAGTACACAAGAGCTACACAAGAAGAAGACATCAAGCTCATGTTTGTGAATGGGTTTCCGGCTCCGATTCTGACAACCAATCCGAGATAAGCTACCACTCCAACTCCGACTATAGTCAAGATGAAGGTGTTGCCGGATTATCACTCGTAACCTCCAACTCCTATGACATATTTGATTCACCAAATGAAGGAAGTGGAAGTTGCTTCATGGCTAAAGGCCCCAAGGTATGACACTCCTAATACATTGACTTCAATAGTGATGAGGATGATTTACTAGGAGATGATGACTTGCTCTTTGATAAAACTAGTGATGTTAGTCAAAATGAACTTGATAATAATCATGCTAGTTAAGATAAGTCGTGTGATAATGATAAGAAGGAGATTGAGCGTCTAACTAAAGAACTGAACACTCTTAAGTTAGCTCATGAATCTACTCAAGAAGATCATAGAGAGCTCTTAAGAACTAATGAGAAGCTACGCTTCGAGAAGCTAAATTTAGAGCAAGAGCATGAGTTTCTTAAAGCTATCAATGACGATCTTCAAAAAAAGAGTTCTTATTATCTTGCCAAACGACTACTCTTGTCCACATTTGTTCCACAAGTTAAATCTAAGCAAACTAGTAACAAAGGCAAGAAAGGTTCTTCATCTAGTAGCAACAATACTAATGCTAAATCCAATAATGTTGCTTCTAGTAGCTCTATTGATTCCACTAATGATTATCTTAGCCAAGTTACACTTGAGCAAGAAAACGATTTATTGAAAGGGATTATAGAGAAGGTGTCTACAAAAGTCTTGCCGGATGTAAGCAATTTGAGGAGATTGTACGCAAGCATGGAGGATACCGAAAGAACCATGGCATTGGCTACTTCAACGCCAATGGAATTGAATGGGAAAAAGGTCAATACCCCAAGCCAAAGTTTGTTCCTCAAAGGGAGAAGTATGATCATACTATTCCCAGGGGAACAAAATACCAATATGACCTTCCACCGCAAGATCACAAGCTCAAGGGCAAGGACAAGCTTCAAGAAGAGATTGGCACATTTGAAGATGAATCTCAAGCCATGGTCAAGTGGGTTCCCAAGGCTACTACAAGCTCTACTTCAACAAGTGCTACTTCAACTCCGAGGATCCCCATCAAGTTGATGCGGGTCCCAAAGAACAAGAACTAGAGAAGTTCTTGATGGGTGACTCCGCCAAAAATTCACTCACATTCATCATTGGCAATAACCATTGCAATCAACTTCAACCTTATGCAATGATTCAAGGAGTCACAAACCCCTCATAGGTGAGCAAGGGACAAGGTGATTAAAGAATCAATGGACATCTTCTAAATGTGTTTCACCCCATGTCCATAGATATCCTTGTATTTGTTCCTTGTGTGGGACTAACCCATGTAGGTAAGGAGAGTACGAAACAACAAGGATTGCTACCAACTCAAGATGATCTTCATCAACTATGAGCATCCACTACTACAACACCTACATGAAGTCTTCTATGACCAAACCCAAGGTTACTTTATCCCTCTAAGGGGGGACGTCACATCAAGGGGGAGCTTTACTCTAAGACTTGAGTCAAAGCATCTCTTAAGATGTTAACACATTAAATGCTTTATGTAAAAGTGGTAACCCCACTTGTGCTTAAATGATGAGTATGACCTATGATCAAGTATTCTTGCTTGGCTCCTAAGTCAATATACCCATATATAGATGACTACGTCATCGCCCAAGTACTTGGTAGATACTAGAGTGGTTTTGCATGTTTGCCATATTTCATTTGACATCTTATTATTTGAGCATGTTGGTATGCATATCTTTACTCATTCAAGGATAAACAATTGTTGTTATTTGGCTTTCATTTTTCTTTGGCCAATTGGATATACAAGAATGCCTAAGTACCTCCTCTAGCTATCCATGATTTCTCGTCTCAACTTCTATTCATGCTTCATCACAAAATTTGAGCAAGCACTTCTCAGACCCTATGTGTGAGGAGCACTCGGAGTTCCATTTCGACAAGAGCTAACTTCCAAAACCTCCCTTGTGCCACTCGGTGTAACCCACCCCCAAAACTCGGTTCCACCGAAGCACTAGGGTTGATCAGGTTTTTGACCTCGGTACAACCGATTCTGCAATCTCGGCCTCACCGAGTTTTTCTGTCCCCTCGCAGTTAAGAAACTCGGTGGCACCAAAATTTTGGAATCGGTGACACCGACAGCAGAAGGGTATTTATATCCAGCGGACCTGATTTTTGAAATCCAATCTTCAATCGTCGTCCTACGCAAACCCCTACTGCCGCGCTCGAGTCTTCGGACGTCCCCCTCGCCTCACGTGCGCCCTTGCCACAGGAGTCCTCCACCGTCGACGACAATCAACCCTGCCGTCGCCGCCGTAGCGGAACCTTCACCGAATTAGGTTAAGGTTTCGGCCCCTTTTGCGCTACCCAATCCGAATCTTGCACATTAGGATAAGTTAATGAATAAGCCACGACTTGCTATGCTCCTATCTAGAAGAAATTTCCATTAGATTAGGCGCACAAAAAAATTTAGGTTTAGGTTTCTGCCATGTGTGTCTCGGTGTCACCGAGTTGACACGAATCTGTATCACCGATTCGGGGTCTAGGGTTACTAAGAACATTCTCGGTGAAACCAAGTTTCTCGTTTTGGTGAAACCGAAAAGGGTTGCCAAGTTTCTGTCATATGAGAATGTGTGTCTCGGTGGCTCCGAAAACTCAAACTCGATGGAACCGAAACCCACTTAGCTGAAACTTAAGACTAAGATTTTGAGTTCAAATTTTGCAAAAACATCTATGTTTTGTGATGCTCGTCCATTCCACTCTTCTATAATCTATTCACAGGGACATCATGTCTGAGTCAAAGGACAGTGACAATGATTTCAGAGATCAAAGTGTTAATTTGGATGCTGGCACTAGCCCAGAGGCTAGTTCATCTTCTGAGGACCTTGGCACCCCCAGATCTCATGGTTTGCCCAAGGCAGGCACTAGGGCCAGGAAGAAGCTCAATTCTAATGAAGAAGATTCAGACTTTGTGCTTGAGGAGGTCCTAGCTAAGAAGCGGCAAGAAAGGAAGAAGAAAGCTGCCGATGAGGCCACTTCTGCCAAGAGGCCTATAAGAAAAGAGTATGCTAGTTCTGATGCTATGAGAGTACCAGAGAGTGCTACGGCAGGTATGACTCTCACTCTGGAGTCACCTAGGACTTCTAAGTCCATGCCCAAGAAACCAGGCCAGAAGAGAGCCAGGAAGAGGATTGTTCGTGTGGTTGGCCGACCAACCTCCATGTTTGAGGATCCAGCTAAGCAGGAGGAAGAACCTATTGCAAAACCTCCTCCCTCCAAGAAAAAGAAGCTGTTGGCTGATGCAATGACTAGCCATGCTGCATCCAAGGCCAAGCCAAGTGCACCCAAGAAGCCATCTGCCCCCAAGTCCAAGAAGACCACCAGGGATATACCTCTTGCTGAGAAGAACAAGAGATCTTCCACCATGGATGAAGAGGAAGATGTTGTTGTGTTGAGGAAGCTGAGACCCCATCTGCCAGAGCATAATGATGATCACCTAGTGGTAGAGGACATGAAGAAGAGGAAGGATCGAGGGCTCAGGACATGGAGAGCATCTAATCCATATTCTATCAAGAGAAGGACCGATGTAGATGCTCGCTTCCACACCAAGGAGCAGCAAGATTTCTATGAGACTGTGTTGCTAGACAAGAGTCCTGCAGTTAGTGACATGAGATATGTTGATTGGAAGTACATTAAGGAGAATTAAGACTACTTCTCTCATGTGCTAGAGAACTTCAAGACCATAGACATTGGCACTTTTGTTGGCAGAGAGTTCACTGCATGGAATGATGAGATGATCATGCAGTTCTACTCCACAGCTCATTTCTATCCAGATGGGAAGATAGTTTGGATGACTGAGGGAACCAGATACCAGTCTACAGTTGGTGAGTGGGCTACCATCTTAGGAGCCCAGAAAGTTGAAGAGGGAGATCTTGATGTCTATACTGAGGCCAAGATGAGTCACAATTGCATGGCCAATATGTATAATTCTATCCCTACTACTTATGTCAAGACTCATAAGCTTGGCTCTGTCTACTATTTGCAAGCTGGATTACCCACTACCAACACCATCATGAGATACACTTTGATGCCAAAGTCAGGAGATGACAAGATGATTAGGGGTTACTCCATCAACATGCTGCATCATGTAGACACCCACACAATATTCCGAGTAATGGATTTGATTATTGAGACAATCAAGAGGACAACTGTTGATCAGAAGAGATCATGTGGATATGCTCCATACATTCAGATGCTCATTAATTCCAAAGTTGGAAAGAGCCTATATGCACTTGATCGTCCACACCTGCCACTATTGCCAGAGTTCGAGGACAATGTTGTGGTGATGGATCCTTCTCATCCCACTTCAGCTACTGCACACGCAGATGCAGAGGCAGCTAGAGCCACTAGTGCTCAGATTCCAAGGACAAAGAGCGATCAAATGTCCTATCTTATCAGCTCTATCCAAGGGATCAAAAAGAATGTGGCTGAGATCTTCAAGAACCAGAAGAGTCTTGAGAGGATTGTGGAGACGAATTTTCATGATCTTGATAACAAGTTTGATGAGCTGACAGTGACTGTCAATGAGCTAAAACAGGATGTGGATACAGTGCCCAGTCCCCACTCCAGTGATGATGATGGTCCTCCTCTCCGGCCCAACACTGATTCAGGAGACAAGCCAGATCGTCTATCGTGCCTGCTCCAGAGTTGAGGCCTTCCATGTCAGCACCAGCTACTGCTCCATCAGCTCCTTCTGCACCTGTAGCATCTACTCCACCACCTCAGAGGACTTTAGCTGAAGCATTCGCCGACGCCCTTCTTTCGACTCCTTCAACAGCTACCGGAGGAGATCAAGCCCAGAGAGACGACTAGCTCTACATACTTTGAACTTTTTGGTAACTTGTTGCCAAAGGGGGAGAAGTGTATAGATCATAGGGCTGAGAGAGAGAGAGAGAGAGAGAGAGAGAGAGAGAGTTTTGTCTTTTGGTTGCTCTCTTTGTGTTAAAAACATTTGCTTTATCACTTGGTTGTTCTTAAACTTCGTTATGTTTGATCATTTCTTAAACTTTGTTATGCTTGATCATACACTTGCTTGATGACGCTACTATTTCCTATCCACGTGATGTTAATATTACGATCATTCAGTCATTTTTGGTGTCATGTGCATTGTAATCCATTCATATCATTTATGCGCACCACCAAGTTGTATGTGGCATGAAAGAGTTACCCACACTCCTAATCGATTGTGCATTTGCATTCAAACACAAATTTTAAATAATTCACAAATTTAGGGGGAGCTCTTGCTTATCACATACTTCTCAAAGCGACGATGCTACTCATTGTTTTATCACTATCGAAGGTTTGATCTATATGTTGTCATCAATTACCAAAAAGGGGGAGATTGAAAGCACAACTTCTCCCTAGGTGGTTTTGGTAACTAATAAAAACATATATTTCATTGGACTAATGTTTTCACCAAGTATATTTCAGGAAAGTTCAATGAATGGATTGGCAAAAGGATTTTGAGGAGATTCCCTTGATGGAAGGAACATCTATTGGCAACAAGCTTGAAGATTCTACATTTTACATTTTGTGAGAAATCACACCTTGAGTACATAGGAAAGACAATACTATTAAAAGGGGATTAGGTGTCTATGATGATCAGGTTGCTCAAGTACTTAGAGATTAGCCACCAAAAATACACATGAAATTCTGCCACAAAATCTTTGTCTAAACCCTACCACTAAAATCGGTGCCACCAACTTTACAGAATCGGCCTCACCGAGTTCAAACCCTAGACAGATCCCAGCCAAAACCCTAGTCTCGGTGCCACCAATTTGGAAACTGCCTAGGTCACCCATATCGGTACCACTGAGATTTATATATCAGTCTCACCGAGAAGCCGACAATAGTCAGTGTAACCGAGTTTTTACTCCGGTTTCACCGAGTTGGGCAATAGTGTTGTAACGGTTGGATTTTTGGAGGTGCCTATATATACCCCTCCACCTCCTCTCACTCGTAGAGGAAGCACTCAGAACATATCTACACTTGCTCCATCCATTTTCTGACAGAGAACCACCTACTCATGTGTTGAGATCAAGACCTTCCACTCCAACCATATGAATCTTGATTTCTACCCTCCCCAAGTTGCTTTCCACCCAATCATCCTCTTCTACTGTGACGCCCCCGATCTCGACCGTACGCTAATCATACACACAATGCGTACGACCAAGATTAGGGACTCACTGATTAATATCACAACACAACTCTAGACACAAATTAAAGTCATGCAGCTTCATATTACAAGCCAGGGGCCTCGAGGGCTCGAATACAAAGCTCAACAAGCACGAGTCAGCGGAAGCAAAAAAATTCTGAGTACAGACATAAGTTAAACAAGTTTTTCCTTAAGAAGGCTAGCACAAGCATAAGCAGCGGATCGAAAGAGGCGAGGCCTCCTGCCTGGGAACCTCCTAACTACTCCTGACTGTCGGGGGCAGCCTCCACGTAGTAGTAGGCTCCAGCGGTGGTGTAGTAGTCGTCTCCGGCGTACTCCATCTCCAGGGCTCCATCGTCTGAACGCGGAATCGTATCGAGGGGAAAAGAGAAAGCAAAGCAGCGGTGAGTACTCATCCAAAGTACTCGCAAGACTGACATCAGAACTATGCTAAGTATGCATCATTACCAAGGGGAGGGGTTATATCTGGACTGACTGCAGAAAGCAAGAATAGGGAGAAGGCCTAGTCCTATCGGAGACTAGCATCTTCAGCATCTTGCAGCATTAGAAGAGAGTAGACTGGTATCTCATATATAATCATATTATTGTAGCAATTTTATTAAGTAACCACGCCCAGAGATTCTTCCTCGACTCCCTGTGAGGAAGCAATCTCGGAGCCACAATTCATTTCAAATTTAAATCACAGTTATAGTTGTATAAGGTCAAGGCACAACTCCAAGTCGTCCTGTTACCGTGGACACGGCTATTCGAATAGATTAATCATCCCTGCAGGGGTGCACCACATATTACCCAACACGCCTGAATCACCTCCGGCCGGACACACTTTCCTGGGTCATGCCCGGCCTCGGGATATCTGCACGTCGTCGCCCCACCTAGGCTCAACGAAGAGGCCAGCCCGCCGGTCTAAATCCTAAGCGCGCAGGTTCATGGGCCCACTTGCCCTTGCACTCCTGCACGATGCGAACACGGCCGAGGTCAGTCCTAGCACCCCCTTAGTAACAAGCGCGATGCCATTGCGGACCACTCGGGCGCGCGCCGCTCCATTGCTGACGTCCGAAGAGCTTCGGCTGATACAACGACGCTGAGTGCCCATATCTTCCCCACGTGAAGGTTAGTGCGTATTAAGGCCAACGACCTAACTCAGATCAAGTACCCAACCCATTAGCATTTTATTAATGCGGGGCAAGCGCGACCCATAAGGTGCGGTCCCGTCACCCTGACTCGAGGATGTGTGGCAAGGGCCTCTCCTGCCCGTCCACGCCTCGTCATCATCAAACCGTGGGTACCCCTCAGGGCCGACCCATCACCAACACGTTCCTGTAAGTAGGTCATAGTAACTGTGTGTATAAAACTTCAAGACGGAACCCGAGGAATCACCCTCAAAGGGCCCCGCTCGATGAAACCGTCAAGGTGGACTTAGAGGAATCACCCTCGAGGGTTCCACACTTGAGGAGTTGCACGACAGAGTCATCGTCGGGAGTGGTGAAGGAGGAATCACCCTCGATAACCACGACCGACTAGCTGCACTACAGAGCTAGCATCATGAGTACTTCACGAGGTGTCACCCTCGGTACTCGATAGTAGCGCTACAGAGTCGTGCAACTAAGGGAAGTACGGTGATGTGAGGGGCCTGGCTTGTCGGTCGGTTGGCCGAGTCTTCGAGTCGTCGAGTCGTCAATGAAGAAGCAGGGGCAACTGGGACTAAGGGGTCACTGGGGGTTCATTGATCAACCTATACTAAGCAGTTGATATGATTGCAGGTATGATAGTTTATAAAAAAACAGGCTATGCATCAGAATAGGAGCTAACTAATACAGTAGCAAAATTCTAATGCAAGAATAAGAGGGAAAGGAATTGGCGATATCGGAATGCTCAAGGGGGGTTTCTTGCCTTGCTGCTCTGCGACTAAAGGCTGGTCGTCGACGGTGTAGTCGTAGCCGGCAGCACCGTCAGTCTCGGGGTCTACCAGAGAGAAGAGGGGGAAGAAACAATAAATACAAGCAAACAGATGCAACATGATGCATGGAATGGCATTATGCAGGGCTAGGCATGCACTAACGCAGTACTACACGTGTTAGACGGAGCGGGAGAATATCTGACGATATTTCCCGGGTCTTTGGATTTATCGGACAGACGATCCAGAGGGGAAAAGTTCCATGTTCATCATGCTAGGAGCATGTGACAGATGAACGGATGGCATATTCAGGTTCGTGGGATTTTTCTGATCAACTTTCATATATAAATTATTTTCATTTGAGCTACGGATTAAAAGATATGATTTTCAAAGTTTTAATTAATTTCTGGAATTATTCTATTTATTTAATCCAACATTATCCAGAACAGTGCAGGGTGACGTCAGCATGACATAAGCATTGCATCAGCAGTCAACAGTGGGGCTGACCAGGTCAAACCTGACTAGTGGGACCCACATGTCATAGACTCAGCTCTATTTCAGATTTTTAATTAAACTAAACAGAGTTAATTTGTGAGTGGGGTCCATTTGTCAGTGAGGGATTAGTGTTAAACTAACTATTTTTATTAATTTAATTACTTAATTAGCCAACTGACAGGGGTGTCCCACTGTCATAGACACAGGGGTGTTGGGCCCCACCTGTCAGTGACTGGGCTGTGCCCAGTCAGCCAGTTGACCAAGTCAACTGGTCTACTGGGTCACCACTGGCCCACTGGCAGGGTCACTGGGGGTGGCCCCAACCCAGCCACGTCGGCGGCGGCCGGCGGCTCAACGCCGACGACGCCAAAACACGGCGGAGGGCTCGGGCCGGCGTCGGGATTCGCCTACGGGCGGCCGTTTCGCGCGCGGCCTGACTCTCTGGAACGGGCGTTACGAGCCGCGTCCATTGGTGGTGGTCTCGGGGGCTGGGGCGGCCGGAATTGGCGCCGGCGATGAGCAGAGGCGGCGGTGCGGTTCGGGCATGTGGCGTTCAGGGGGCTGCGGGGCACGATGAGGCGCGCGCGTGTGTGCGTCGCGCTCCTGGAAGCACCAGGAGCTCGATGGTGAGCTCGAACGAGCATGGCAAAGGCCACAACGACGGCGACGAGCTCGTCGGCGGCGATGCGTTCGGGTACGATGGGGGTGGCGTCTACGGCTAACGAACGGCGACGAGAGCGAGACGGGAGGAAGTAGAGGCTCACAGCGAGCGTGTAGAGGTGCAAAGCGGGCTCGAGGGAGGCTCGACGGCGGCGAAATCGGCGACGATGTCTTAGTGGCCGAAGGTGGAAGATGACGGCGTTCGGGCGATGGAGGGGGCCTCGGCTTCGGCTCGTTAGCGCAGGCGACGTAGCGGAGCCCGGCGATGATGCAGGTCATGGAGAGGCGGCGGGAGGGGCACGGTGGCCGCGGCTAGGCCGGAGCCATCGCGGCGGCGGCGCTCGGGAGAGGTGGAGAGGGGCGAGGGAGTGAGCGAGAGGCGGCTAGGGTTCGTCCACGGGGTCAAGGAGGGGCTCTTATCCACCCGGCGGGCGCAGGGCTGGCCGCTGTCGAGCAGAGGATGGGGGGGCCTGGCGCGGCGACAGCGGCGCGGGCGCGTGAGCAGTAGGAGGGAGACGACTGTGCTGGCGGGCTGGGCCGCACTTTAGCACTGGGCCTAAGTGCACAGGGTTCTTTTCCTTTTTCCTTTCCTTTTCCTTTTTCCAGCTTCTGCTTTAATTTAATTTGGTATTATTTCTTTACTGCAAAAATGTGCCATATGGTCCAACAAATAGCTTGCAATATTCCACATGTCCACAACAAATTTGGAGATTTTTGGAAACTATTTGCAATTTCAAATTGAATTTAATAGCACTTTTAAATGCTTTTATCTTCTGTTTAGGAGTGTGGGGTCCACACCAACATCAAGGTGATGTTGTTTTCCTAAACAACATTGCATTTGTGATTTTTCATAAATATGCAACATTTTTCCCATGCTGTTTGAGGATTTAAATTATCACAATAAAATCCTAGGGCATTTAGGAGTGGAATTTTGAAATGAGATATGAAATCCATATTGATCATGCACTGTTTAGCAAAATGATTAGGCACTGATCATGGTCATCACTGTGCTTAATTACAATGATCACTGTAGCACAAAACCAGGGTGTCACATCTACCAAGCCAAATCTGTGAGAGAGTGATTGTGTGTTGAGGAGACTATCTTTTGAAGCACAAGAGCAAGGAGTTCATCATTGTTACCACATCTATTACCTTTTGAAGGGTGGTGGCTCGTAGATTGGTTAGGTGTCGCTTGGGAGCCTCCTTCTTCGTGTTGTGGAGTTGAACCAAGAAGTTTGTACGGGCAAGGAGATCATCTACTTCGTGAATATCTACCCATAGTGAGGCTAGTCCTTCGTGGACGGAAGCCATGATGGAATAGATGAGGTTGCTACTTTGTGGACCCTAACGGGTGGAGCCCTCCGTGGACTCTCGCGACCTCTACCCTCCGTGGGTTGAAGTCTCTATCAGTGTGGACGTACGATAGCACCACCTATCGGAACCGTGGGAAAAATCTTCGTGTCATCAATTGTGTTTGATTCTCCTCTCCCTACCTTTACTTTCATGTGCATGTCTTTACTTTCCGCCGCTATACTCTTAGACTTGCATGTGTAGGGTGTACTTGACTTGCTATAATTGCTAAAACTTGCCAATATTTAAAACTGCAAAATGCTATATTTTTATTTGGTCAAGTAGTCTAATCACACCCCCTTTAGAAATACTTCGGATCCGACAAGGGCATATCTTTTAATTTTCTATATTTACTTTCATGCAAGAATCAATAATGTTCATCCCTATTCCAATCTTTAATTCTTTAGTTGGCAAGCATCATGTGGTGGGGAAAGATCCGGGCACATATATCCAGTTGGATATAGGTGATCATGATTCATTATTGTTGACATTATCCCTGAGATAAATAATTTGGGAGGCGGAACATTAAGCCCCTATCTTCCTATATGTTTTATTGAAATTGCTTGTTCTTAAAATATGCTTTGAGTGTCAGCAATCATTGAAGACTAAATGATAGTTGAGTATGTGGAATTTGCTAAACCAAAGCTCTTACATAGACCCTTCCTGAAAATAAGATGAATTTAAGTGTTTGATGACTGAAAACACAGTTTGCTAGTTTTCAAGAAAGTTTATGGTCTATACTTTAACATGTGAATAGCTTGCTATTTGATCATGAGAAGTTCTGTGAGAAATACTTGTTGTTTATGATGCTAGAAAACGTTATTGGAATTATCATTGATCAATACTATACACTATGCTAGCATTCACACTTCATAAACTACTTCTTTTAGCATTTACCTACTCGAGGACAAGTAGGAATTAAGCTTGGGGATGCTGATACGTCTCCAACATATCGATAATTTATGAAGTATTCATGCCATGATTGCCTATGTTTACAATACTTTTATATGGTTTTGATGCACTTTACATTATTTATTTAGAACTAACCCGGATTGATGTTGTTTTCAGCAGAATTACCATGGTGTTGTTTTTTTGTGCAGAAAATGAAAGTTCTCAGAATCATCCGAAACTTTTTTATGATTTTTTCTAGAACATATGAGCAATATTGGAGCGAAGAATCACTAGAGGGGGGCCACCTTCTGGCCAAAAGCCAACAGGGCGCGCCCAGGGGGTGATGGCGCCTTGTTAGCTTGTGGGTCCCTTGTGGCTCCGTTTTGTGTGATTTCAACACCAAAAAATCCTATAAAGAGAGAAACCCTCAGAAATTAGGAGAGACTCTCCACCTCGCCACCGCAGCTCTGTGTATCGATGAAAAACCAATCTGGAGAGAAAACAATAGCAAAAACAAGAGAGAAACAGAGAGAGATAGAGATCCAATCTCGGAGGGGCTCTTGCCCCTCCGAGAGCCATGGAGGCCAAGGACCATAGGGCAGAACCTCTCCCCATCTTGGGAGAGGCCATGGAGGAGGAGGCCTAAGGGGGAGACTCTCTCCCCCTCTCTGCTGGTGGCGTCGGAGTGCCGCCGGGGGAACCATCGCCGCGGTCATCGTCTTCATCAACATCACCGTCTCCATCACCTTCCTTCATCTATCTACGGCGGTCCACTATCCCGCACCCTGCTGTAATCCCCTACTTGAACATGGTATTTCATGCCACATATTATTAATCAATGATGTGTTGCCATCCTATTATGTTTGAGCAAATTTATCTTGTCCTTTGGGTTGAATGATGATCTTGATTGGTTTGAGTGTATGTTTTATTTTGGTGCTGTCCTATGGTGCCCTCTGTGCCGCGCACACATGAGGGATTCACCCTGTAGGGTGTTGCAATACGTTCATGATTCGTTTACAGTGGGGTGCTAGAGTGACAGATGCTTACAACCGAGTAAGGGGATTATTGCGTATGGGACTAAAGGAGGCTTGATGTTTAATGCTATGGTTGGATTTACCTTAATGATTTCTAGTAGTCGCGGATGCTTGCTAAAGGTCCAATCATAAGTTCATATGATCCAAGTACGGAAAGTATGTTAGCTCATGCCTCTCCCTCATATAAAATTGCAAGAATGATTAACGATCTTTTTATCAATTGCCTAGGATGATTCCGCACACCATATCATCATTATTCCACACTCGCTATTTTCAATATATTGTAATATATTATAAATTTATTTAGGCAGCAACTATTTTCATATTTTTGTTCTCCATTCTCATGCAAAGCTATCCTATTTATACCCACAACGCAATTTTATTTCTCGTTACTAGATAGATGCAAACGTTTGGTGTATGCAGAGTCGTATCTGTGGCAGATAGGACTTGAGAGAATATTGATATTACCTTTAGCTCCTTGTGGGGTCAACACTACATACTTATCACTTCCATCTTTGGAAAGTGCTACGATGATTCCTTGCACTTGGGGATTATCCACGGCCCTCTACCTCTTGTGCGCGGGCGCCTTGGTGATTCAATGACTCGGCCCCTAGGTCCTCAAGCAGAAGAGACAGAATGAAAGCAAGGTCCAACGAGCAATACTCACTGAGACCTGGCGACCCAACGCTTCTTCCTCTGGAGGGGGTTGGAGCGGCTGCCGCTGCGGCTTCCTGTAGACCCACCTGAGCTCCCTCCAAAGGGCGCTCCACAAGGCTTGCTGGAACCCGCGCCAGCCCTGCTAGGCTGGCCCGTCTCGTTCGGGGGCTCGGCAGCCCCCTCGGTTGCTCACTTTGGGCGTCCTCCACCTCCATCACCTCGTCACTAGCCCCTAGCAACAGCCGGCGGTGGCTGATAAACCCCAAGTGCAAGGAATCATAGTAGCTCTTTCCAAATATGGAAGTGATAAGTATGGAGTGTCGCACCCACAAGGAGCTAAAGGTGAGATCAATATTTTCTCAAGTCCTATCTGCCACCAATACGACTCTACGTACACCGAGCGTTTGCTTCTATCTAGTAACGAGAAATAAAACTGCGTTGTGGGTATATAGAGGATAGCTGTGCATGATATTGGAGAACTAAAATATGAAAATAGTTGCTGCATAAATAAAGTTAAAATATATTACAATATGTTACAAATAGCGAGTGTGGAATAATGATGGTATGGTGTGCGGAATTGTCCTAGGCAATTGATAACAAGATCGGTAATCATTCTTGCAATTTTATATGAGGGAGAGGCATGAGCTAACATATTTCCGTACTTGGATTATATGAACTTATGATTGGACCTCTAACATGCATCCGCAACTACTAGAAATCATTAAGGTGAACCCAACCATAGCATTAAACATCAAGTCCCATTTACTCCCATACGCACCAATCCCCTTACTCGGTTGTAAGCTTCTGTCACTCTAGCCCCCCACTGTAAGCGAATCATGAACGTATTGCACCACCCTACAGCGAAAATTTCCTCACGTCTGCGTGGCATGGAGGGCACCATAGGACAACACCAAAAAAAAACATACACTCAAACCAATCAAGATCATCAATCAACCCAAAGGACAACAAAAATCTACTCAAACATCATAGGATGGCAACACATCATTGATTAATAATATGTGGCATGAAACACGACGTTCAAGTAGGGGATTAGAACGGGGTGTGGGAGAGTGGACCGCTGAAAAGAGATGAGGAAGGTGATGAAGACGGTGATGTTGATAAAGACGATCACCGCGGGGACGGTTCCCCCGGCGGCACTCCGGCGCCACCGGAAGAGAGGGGGAGAGAGTCTCCCCCTTAGGCTTCCTCCTCCATGTCCTCTCCCTAGATGTGGAGAGGTTCTCCCCTCTAGTCCTTGGACTCCATGGCTCCCGGAGGGGTGAGGGCCCCTCCGAGATTGGATCTCTCTCTCTCTCTCTCTCTCTCTGTTTCTCTCCTGTTTTGCTACTGTTTTCTTTCCTGATTGGTTTTTCGTCAATACAGAGAGTTGCGGAAGCGAGACATGGAGTCCCTCCTAATTTCTGAGGGTTTCTCTATTTATAGGATTTTTTGGCGTTGGAATCATGCAAAACGGAGTTACGAGGGGCCCACAAGCCATCAGCCCCCTTTGACCCCCCTTGGGTGCGCCCTGTTGGCTTGTGGCCAACAGGGGGGCCCTCCGGTGGTTCTTCGTTCCAATGTTTCTCATATGTTCCAGAACTTTCATTTTCTGCACAAAAAAACGACACCACGGTAATTCTGCTGAAAACAACATCAGTCCGGGTTAGTTCTAATTAAATGATAAAAAGTGCATCAAAGCCATATAAAAATATTATAAACATAGGTAAATATGGTTGAATACTTCATAAATTATCGATATGTTGGAGACGTATCAGCGGCTCGGCATGCGCCCCCTGCCGCGGCCGGCGCCGATGCTGGAGGAGGGCCCGGCATCCTCGAAGTCCCTTGAGGCGGGCACCACGAGGATGGGGTTCAGGTCCCCCTCCTTGGTTACAGAGGAGCACAGGAGAACTGCCATGTCTCCTAGGGGCTCACAGCCAGAGCCTTGGCCTTCGCCTTATTTTTGCCCGGAGCCATCCAAGCACCGAGGCGCCGAACGAGACGGGGAGAAGGGCGCTCCACTCGAAGTTGGATCTGGTGGAGTTTCAGGCGGAGGAGGGAGACGCAGCGAGACGGACGCCAGGCAAGGAAGGGTAATGATGGCCCAGTGTGGCGGGCAGTCTTTACGCTAGCCTGGCGGTTGTCGAGGCATCGCATGAAGGTGGAGGCGCCCCGCGCCCCGCGTCGCGACTGGCCCACGGGCGGTTGTAGCCCACACCGCTTCGCCCCTCCAGCTGGCGGAGACACACGCACTGCAGGCTCGGGGGCTACTGTCGGGCCACTGGACATGGGGTACCCAGGCCCGTCTGCCCGAGGCCCATACCACGATGCAGGGCCTGGGCCCAAGGTGGCCTGCCCTGAGGGTGTCGCGAAGAGGGCCCTCATGGGGCCCCCGCCTGTTGAGGTGGTCTACCGGAGATACCTCCGTCAGCCCCCCGAGGCGCCCTCGGGAGGCTGCCCCTGAGGGTCTCTCGTAAGACGCAGGTCCAGAGAGTTTCGTCAGGGCCATGCAGCCCGACCCGTTTCGGGGCAGTATACGCCCTACCCAGCGTCGTCCGGAGTCATGACAGGGAGACTTTCCTCTTTGGTTCTAAGGGAGCAGGGCCATCTCGCCGGTTCCCAAAGCGGCCCCCAAAGGTTTCCCATTTGATGTTAGATGGCCAAGGATGGGGGCTCGCCAGGACGGAGGTCATCCTCGAGCCCACCAACGCGTCATGAAGGGAGGCTTTTGCAAGCGAAGAGCACTTTTGTCAGGATAGGTTGCAGTCTTGTCCCCTTTCAAACAAGCGCTTGTGGCATCCCGTCCCGCCTGATATTTAGAGGAAGAGGACCGAAGCTAGTATAAAAGAGAGAAGGTGGCAACCGTAGAAGAGGGAGGCCATTTTGTATTCACTCTCTCCCACTAAGCAATCCATACAAGCAGGAGTAGGGTTTTGCACCACAAGGTGGCCCAAACCTGGGTAGATCGCTGTGTTCGTTGTTCTTTCCCCAAGCTCAAGCACGTCAGAGCATCGCCTTAGGTTAGTGACAGTGAGCGAGGTTGGAGAGCCGGTGCACCCCAGAGTTCAAACCTCTCTTGGGTCCTCGAAGCCCCGATTCCGACAGCAGCGGCGAGGCGGAGAGTCCCTCCTAATTTCTAAGGGTTTCTATATTTATAGTATTTTTGGCGTTGGAATCACGCAAAACGGAGTTACGAGGGGCCCACAAGCCATCAACCCCCTTTAACCCCCCTGGACGCGCCCTGTTGGCTTGGCTTGTGGCCAACATGAGGGCCCCTCCAATGGTTCTTCGCTCCAATGTTGCTCATATGTTCTAGAAAAAATCACCAAAAAGTTTCGGGCAATTCCGAGAACTTTCGTTTTCTGCACACAAAAACGACACCATGGCAATTCTGCTGAAAACAACATCACTCCGGGTTAGTTCTAATTAAATCATAAAAAGTGCATCAAAGCCATATAAAAGTATTGTAAACATAGGTAAATAAGGCATGAATACTTCATAAATTATCGATACGTTGGAGACGTATCAGCGGCTCGGCATGCGCCCCCTGCTGCGGCCGGCGCCGATGCTGGAGGAGGGCCCGGCATCCTCGAAGTCCCCTGAGGCGGGCACCACGAGGATGGGGTTCTCCCGAGGCCCCACGTGGCCCTCGAAGACCAGTCCTAACTGGTCAAAGACATGCATTTCAGCCTCGATCTCCGCCCCATCGTCGCGGCGGTGCAGAGGGAGCACCCCGTCCGATATCTCCTCCATCGTGGGGTCCACGAAGAGGATTTGCATGACCGTCTCCAGCGTCTCCTCTGACAGGGCATCGGCGCAAAGGCAGGTCCGGTCAACGCGGCCCTCGTACTCCCACATGGGGTGAGAGCGCTTCTGGAACAGGGCAAAGTGGCTCCACAAGAACTCCCGAGGCACCTGTCGCTCGTGAGCCCATTCGCCCGCAGCGCCAGCAGCCTGGCGGTGACTAGCTCAAGCTTCAGGTCCGTCAGCTTGGCATGCTCCCAGCCGGAGCTCTTCATGGTAGGGCCGGCAGGAGGCATGAACAAGGGGCTGCACTGACCTACCTCCATGTATATCCAGCACGCCCGGAAGTTCTCCACCTTATTGAGCATCAGAATCTCTGAACCGCTTCGACATGCGGTCCACCATGCGGAAGGAGGCACACCCCACGGTCAGCCTCTACTTGCACCTCATGCTGTAGAAGGTGCGAAATAGGGCCATTGAGGGCATCACGCCCATGAAGACCTCACAGAGGAAGGCGAAGGTGGCGAGGAGGAAGACGGAGTTGGGGCGGAGGTCAAGCGCGTGGATCTGATAGTGCTTCAGCACGACGCTGAAGAAATCAAAGAAAGGAGGTAGCAAATCTCCAAAGATGTTGTGGAGGAAGAATGGGAACGCCGTCGCCGACATCTCCCTGGCCAGCTTCGAGCCCGACCAGATATTGGTGGCCCCATGCTCATTGTGAGTGGTGGCCGTCACGGGGGCGACCTTGCCCAGCCCGTCTTGGTTGTTGATGGTGGAGGGCAAAAGGACCGGCTACACCTGCGTGCTGGTGGCGGCAACGCTCTTCTTCTTCGGTGCCATTGCGGTGGTGGTGCGGCAATGGAGAAGGAGGCGGCGAAGAAGAGCAGCGAGCGTTGTGTGCACAAGGAAGGAGGAGGAGCGCGCAGGGGAGGCGTCCGGAGGAAGGCAAGCAATGATGGTGCTTCCCTGGAGCGCACGACAGTCTTAAGGCGGCGGGCGGTTACCGAGGCATGGTGGGAGAAGTGGGTGTGTCCGGTCCAATCGCCGTTGCCATGCGTCGTCTCTGGGCCCGACAGATCGTCAGGCCCCGTGGCGTTTTGATCCGCGCTGTTTCGTGCTTCACTAGCGGAACATGCGCGCCGTGGGCACGGGGGCTACTGTCGGTCCAGTGGAACCAGGGTGTTACGACCCATCTACTACCGGGCCATTCGACTATGCGAGGAAGGCCCAGTGCGGCATCGAGCCCACTGTAGGACTCTGGAGGCCATCCCGCGAGCCCTCGGCTCCGAGAGGACATCTCTTTCTAAGAGGGACCCACCGGATGTTCGTCTACTTGCAACAGGTGGCCTCGCGAGGTTTTCCTTGTGAGGCCCTTCGCTTGGAGGGGCCATTCAGCACTGGCCATGCAACGGTCCGCCTGCCACGTGGGTGATGTGCAGCGCCAGCAGAGGATGTAAGGATGGTGCCAGCGGGCGCCGCAGAAGAATCTTTCCCCTTTGTGATAAAAGGGTGGCGAGCAGCTACCCCCCCGGAAGGCGAGTTGCAACACTTACCCAATTGGTGCAAGGAGACCCACGTGACACCAGTCGCCAGGACGGACGTCACCGGCCGAGCGCGTCATGGACGGCGCCTTTGGCAGGACGAAGACCGCCTTTGTCAGGGAGGACTACGCGTTTGTCCCCCTTTGAATTGCGGCCCTATGTATGTCCTTTTCCCGCCATGTTTTGGGGAAAGAGACCCGAGGCAAGGATAAGGGGGGAAAGCCACCACCATGGCAAGAGAGGACGACATAATTGAGATATAGAGAGTGAAAGAGAGAGTGAGAGAGAGATAACTCTTCTTCTTCCTCATAGCTTGTAACACTGGTTGAACCCAATAGAGAAAGAAACACACAAGGAGGAGTAGGGTTTTACACCGCAAGGTGGCCCGAACCTGGGTAAATCCGGTGTCCTTGTGTTCTGCGTGCATATCTTGGTCGTAGTAGAGGCGAGGTTGTAGGTGCGTCCAGCTCCCCAATATTCGAACTGGGTTCTTGAGAGGTTTCCCCATAGGCACAAAACCTATCTCCGACAGCTAGAAATCAAGATTCATATGGTTGGAGTGGAAGATCTTAATCTCAACACATGAGTGTGTGGTTCTCTCTCAGAAAATGAATGGTGAAAGTGTTTGCTTGTTCTGAGTACTCTTTGCACGAATGAGAGGGAGGTGGAGGGGTATATATAGTCATCTCCAAAAATCCAACCGTTACAACATTATTGCCCAACTCGGTGGAACCGAAGTAAAAACTTGGTTGCACCGACTAGTGCAAAATGCTCTAACTTTAGGCTTTTTGGTGAGACCGATATACAACTTCTCGGTGAGTCCGATTCGGTTCGCCTTGGCAGTTCCTCACTTCGGTAACACTGATTTGTAAAACTCGGAAATTTTGATTTTTAGCAAATGGATACCAGAAAGTTGGTCACTGCTTTTCGGTTGTACCAAGATGGAACTTGGTTACACCGAGTTGCTAGGGTTTGGCTCTGGATTCTGTCTAAGGAAAACTCGGTAGGGCCGATTGTGGAAAGTTGGTGGCACCGAATTTAACTTTTAGGATTTTGACAGAATATTTTGTGGAAGAATTCTTGAGAGTTTTTGGTGGCTAATCTCTAAGCACTTGAGCAACAAGATCATCATGAATACATCATCCCCTTTTAATAGTATTGGCTTTCCTATGGACTTAAATGTGATTTCTCACATAAATATAAAATGTAGAGTTTGAAGCTTTAAACTTAGCCAATCCTGTCCTTTCTTTCTTGGGGTTCCTCCTCACACATTCCAGCCACAACAATCTTTTGGACATAATCTAAAAAACTACGTAGAACCATTAGTCCAAGAGATAATGTATGTTGTCATGAATTAGTAAAACCTCCAAGGGAGCATATGTGCTTTCAATCTCCCCCTTTTTGGTAATTAATTACAACATACAATCAAAGCTTCAATTTAAAGTAAGTAGTAGTATATGACAGCTTTGAGAGACATATGACTAAGACAAGCTCCCCCTAAATGTGTGCAATTCCTTTTTAAGGAATAGTTGCTTTGGAATGCATGAGTGCACACATAGTAGACAAGACATGACAATTCATATGTACCTTGGTTATATGCATCAGATAAATAAGAATGAAGTGTCTCAATGTTCAGGACTCATTCTTGCAAAACAATATGTGCAAGAAGCAAGAGGTTATCCTGACCAAGGGTATGATGCATATACTTACCTTGAAGTTCTGGAGCATTTTAGCTAGGGAAACACACTTGATAAAACAGGGTTAGATAACACAAGGATATTTCTTTCATAAAGATGCAAGGAACTTCAATTTCACCAAGGTTTGGAAGACATGTAGAATATAGTATTCTCTCAAGATTAACATGTATCCAATAATTTTAGAGCTTTCTCCCCTGAATGTAGATTTTAGTTTCTCCTCTCCCCCTGAATCTTAGCACGTAGGTATTGGGAGTAGGTTGGGTGAGAAAAGTCTAACAAGAAAAAAAATTAGCATAACACATGAATCCATGTCACTTAGTCTTTTATCTCTCTCTCTCCTTTTAAGAATATTGAAATGAGTTGATCTCTCCCCCTTAATGATTAGCTTTGATCTTTGAGATTCTCCCCTGAAGCTTTTAATTTAAGCTTTGATCTTTCTCCCCATTTGGCATTAATTTCAAAGAAGGGTCAGAGGGTTAGGGATCCTTGAGAGTAAGGGTCATGGAGAACATTTTCTAAAAAAGTTAAAAACATGGCAAAGAACACAAGCAGTAGCAAAAGTCGGAGGCTCTGAGTCAAAATAGATCGGTATAACTGATAAGAATTTTAGGGTTCTGGGTGAAATCAGTATAGCCGGAGAGAATCATGTTGGTGATATTGAAGAAGCTCTTAGTAGTTCATCCGCCACATCGGTGAAGCCGATTACCCTAATTTAGAGTATCTGAGTTACAAGCAGAAACTTGGCAAAAATATTCTTGGCCATTTTGTCAAAGTAAACTTTCAGAAGGACTTGACACATTTTGCCAGAGATTTTCAATAAGATTTGCAAGGAATTTTCATGTAGGTTAGAATTAAATGGAAGCAACAAAGTAGGCAACAAAAGAGAAAGTATACATTCAAGTTTCATATCTAGATGTTGGGAACTGACTAGGTCACCTATATTAGAGTATATTGACTTAAGGAGCCAAGCAAGAATGCTTGATCATAGGTCATACTCATCACTAAGCTCAAAATGGGGTTACCATTTCTCGTTTAAGCATTTTAATGTCTTCATATCTCTTAGAATTGTTTTGACTCATGAATTTGAGTAAAGCTTCTTCAAGGGTATGAGTACATACCTTTGAATGATGTTTATGACGTAGCATGTAGGTTGACTTGTTGTGGATGCACAAGATCATCTTGAGTTGGGAGCAATCCTTGTTTGTTTCGTATACTTCTCACCTACATGGGTTAGTCATGCAAGGAAGAACATGATATATCCAAATGACAAGAGTGAGGTTTTCATCAAATGTTTGTCAAGGATATGGTTTGTGTTGTCTTCTTCCTCCATCTCAAAGTAGGGATATTGATACTTGGCCATAACAAGATTGCTTGTGCTATGAGTTGATGGCAATGTTGTGGAGTGTAGTTCTTCCGAGTACCCACAAAAGGTTAGATCCAATGAAATACAAGGGAGCATAGTTTTCCAAGATATAAAATAGTGTGATAACAATATTATCAAGGAATAGTAAAAATAATCACATGCCCTTGCATGCATTCGAGTGAGTCTAGCTTAAGTTTGAAGCATCAATGATGTTCAACTCACTCCTCAAGTGGCAAAATATTTTCTCATCGAGTGGCTTAGTAAAGATATCCGCCAATTGTTTGCCGATACGAACATGTTTGAGATTAATATCTCCTTTGGCAACATGATCATGAATGAAATGATGACAAACTTGAATATCTTTAGTTCGAGAATGTTGCACGGGATTATGAGCAATCTTAATAGCACTCTCATTGTCAAAAAACAATGGCACATGTTTCACATGTATACCATAGTCCTTAAGAGTTTGAGTCATCCATAGCAATTGCGCACGATATGATCTGGCGGCAATGTATTCCGCTTTGGCGGTAGATAGAGTTACCAAGTTTTGTTTCTTGGAGATCCAAGATGCAAGAGATCTCCCAAGAAATTGACAAGTACCCGAGGTGGATTTTCTATCAACCTTATCTCCGGCATAGTCCGAGTCGAAATAGCCCGTAAGATTAAAAGAAGATCCCTTGGGATACCAAATGCCAAAGTTTGGTGTATGTATCAAGTATCTCACAATTCTTTTCATGGCCTTAAGATGACACTCTTTGGGTGCCGCTTAATATCGGGCACACATGCACACACTAAGCATGATATCGGGACGAAAGGCACATAGATATGGCAATGAACCGATCATTGATCGATAAACTTTTTGATCAACCGGTTTGTCCTCCTTGGCGAGGTCAACATGTCCCCTAGTAGGCATGTGAGTTTTCATACCTTTACACTCATGCATGTCTTCTTGAACAAGCCCTTGGTGTACTTGGTTTGAGAGATAAATGTACCTTCTCTCATTTGCTTGATTTGCAAACCAAGGAAAAAATTCAGCTCACACATCATAGACATCTCATATTTCTCGGACATCAACCTTCCAAATTTCTCACTAAAATGTGGGTTAGTAGATCCAAAGATAATAGCATCCACATAAATTTGGCAAACAAATAATTCACCATTAACTCTTTTAGTGAATAAGGTTGCGTCAATTTTACCAATCTCAAAACCCTTTTCAATGAGAAACTTCGTTAAGCATTTGTACCAAGCTCGTGGGGATTGTTTAAGACCATAGAGAGCTTTACGAAGTTTATAAACTTGATTAGGTTTCTTAGGGTTCACAAACCCCGGTGGTTGTTTAACATATAATTCTTCCTCAATTTCACCATTTAGAAAAGCACTTTTGATATCCATTTGGTAAAGAGTAATATCATGGTGATTGGCATAAGCGGGAAGTATGTGAATGGCCTCAAGTCTAGAAAAGGGGGCATACATTTCACCATGGTTCATACCTTTGACTTGAGTGTAACCTTGAGCTACGAGACGTGCCTTGTTGCGTACCACTTGACCATCTTAATCTTGCTTGTTCTGAAACACCCATTTTATTCCAATGATGTGTGCTCATCCTTGGGCTTCTCCACTAGTGTCCACACTTCATTCCTCTAGAAGTTGTGTAGCTCCTCGTGCATGACATTCACCCAATCTAGGTCTTCAAGTGCTTCTTCTACCTTCATAGGCTCAATACTAGAGATAAATGAGTAATGCTCACAAAAGTTAGCTAAATTAGATTTAGAGCGAGTAATTCTCCTGGTTTATATGTCGCTGAATATTTGCTCTAAGGGATGATTCTTGTCAAATCTTGCTTGAACTCGTGGTAGCTTTTGCTTGTTGGACGGTGGAGCTTCCTGATCATCATCTTCCTCTTCATTGTTGTTGAAGGTGTCGCTTCCTTGAGAAGGTGGTGAAGGAGGTTGAGGTGGATCATCTTGATGTACTTATTCCTCCTCTTCATCTTGGCGTGTACCGCTTGTGGATGCCCCTGATGAGCCACAAGTATAGGGGATCAATCGTAGTCCTTTCGATAAGTAAGAGTGTCGAACCCAACGAGGAGCAGAAGGAAATGACAAGCGGTTTTCAGCAAGGTATTATCTGCAAGTGCTGTGAGTAATGATAGTAGATAGTTTTGTAGCAAGATAAATCGTAACAAGTGACAAGTAACAATAGTAACAAAGTGCAGCAAGGTAGCCCAATCCTTTTAGTAGCAAAGAACAGGCCTGAAAGTACTCTGATATTAAGCAAGCACTCCCGAGGACACATGGGAATTTCTGTCTCGTCATGTTCATCATGTCGAGTTGATTCACGTTTCCTACTTTGATGATTTGATATGTGGGTGGTCCGGTGCTAAGGTGTTGTTCTTACTTGAACTAACAACCTGCTTATGATTACCCCCTCTCCCAAGCATCCGCAACTACGAAATAAGAATTAAGATAAATCTAACCATAGCATGAAACATGTGGATCCAAATCAGCCCCTTATGAAGCAACACATAACTGGGGTTTAAGCTTCTGTTACTCTAGCAACCCATCATCTACTTGTTAATCCACAATGAATTCCCTTAGGCCCATAACATGGTGAAGTGTCATGTATTTGACGTTCACATGACATCACTAAGAGAAGTAACAACATACATATGATCAAAATATCGAACGAATACCAACTTCAAGTGATTACCTATAACAAGACTTCTCCCATGTCCTCAGGAACAATAGTAACTACTCACACCTCATCAACATGTTCAAGATCAAAGATGTAATAATAATGATTAAGGATCTGAACATAATATCTTCCACCAACTAATCCAACAAGCATCAACTACAAGATGTAATCAACACAACTAGTAACTCACAGGTACCAATCTGAGGTTTTGAGACAAAGATTGAATACAAGAGATGAACTAGGGTTGGAGCTGAGATGGTGTTGGTGAAGAAGTTGATGAGGATTGGTCCTCTCACGAAGGAGGAAACGTTGGTGATGATGATGGCTTCGATCTCCCCCTTTTGGAGAGGAATTTGCCCGGCAGAATCTGATTGCCGGAGTGCAAAAGGGCCTTTGCCCAGGTTTCCGCCTCGAGGTGGAGGTGCTTCATCCCTAAAGGTTGCTTATGATTTTTTCTAAGGTAAAACACACCATATAGGAGAAGAGGCCCGTCGGGAGGCCAACCAGGGCCCCACAAGGCATCAGGGCATGGCCTGGGGGGCGCACTGTTGGCTTGTGCCTGGCTGGTGGTCCCCCTCTGGTATATTTTTGGCGCAAAAATTCCCATACATTCATAAAAAATTCCTCGTGAAATTTTCAGGTCATTTGGAGTGTGGTGATTTTCTGCCTTTTTCTCAGTTTTTCGGTCCAGAATTCTAGTTTCCAGATAATTCCCTCTATGTGATGTACCTTGCGTATTCAGAGCGAAAGAACATAAGAATTGTATGATAATAGGGAATAATGAACAAGGATAATGTAAATATTAATAAGAAATCATGATGCAAAATGGACGTATCAACTCCCCCAAGCTTAGACCTCGCTTGTCCTCTAGCGAAAGCCAAACTCGAGAGTGATTACCACATAATTTGATAGAGAGGTGTCGATAAAAATGAAATACAGACATGGTAGCATCATGAATATCATTATAGCAGCAAGCATTTCATCATATAGCTTCTCATAAACAAGTAAAGATCTATTCACAATTATCGAAGTATGAAGCATAAACCTTATTGGCAACCAACAAACGGTGTCTTTAGTCATGGTGATAATCACAATTAATCATATTCAAGAGAAGAGTCTATATAAGAGCTTTCATTGCAGCAAACCCACATACTCAACTATCATTTATTCATCTATGATTGTTGACACTCATTGCATATTTTTGGAGCTAATGTTTTTGCCAGACACATAGGAAGATAGGGGCTTCATTTGCCACCCAACTCATTTACCTCAAGGATAATGTCAACAATAATGAACCATGATTTCTTACATTCAGCTCGATATAAATGCGTGGATCTTTCCTCACCATGCGATGCTTTCCACTAAGAGAGTTTATAAATTAAAATAAGGGAAGATATTAATGACTATTGTGAAAAAGTGAGAGCGTTATGAAAGTAAAAGATAGGCCCTTCGCAGAGGGGAGCAGAGGTTGTCATGCGCTTTTATTTGATTAAATGTGCAATCTCTTAATGCAAAGGAACTTCACTTTATATTGCCCCTTGTGATAGCAAACTTTATTACGCACTCTGTCGCTTTTATTTCTTCTCCATCACAAGATCGTACAAAGCTTATTTTCCTTTTCAATAAAAGATCATACATCATTAAAGGCAATTTTTCTTGCTTATGCACCGATGACAACTTACTTGAAGGATCTTATTCAATCCCTAGGTAGGTAAGATGGACTCTTACGGAAGAAACTGGGTTTAAAGGGTTATGGATGCACAATTAATATCTCTACTTGGTGCGGGAATTTTGGCTAGCAAAAGTTCTAAAAGAAGCATCACATGTTAAAGGACCCATGACTATATAACTTCTATGCAAATGTAAGCAATCATGACCATTAGGTTGTCTTGCATGTCCAACTTTATCACTCGATCATTATTTAATATTGTATGAGGGTTCGCGATCATAGATGATGCCCAAGATAGTGTATTTGTATGTAGATCTTCTCTTCTCTATCATAATCTTGCATAGATTATAACATTGAGTAAGGCTATGTTTGTTCTATTCCCAACAATTTTCATAGCTCATACTTTCTTTTTATGTGAAGTCATTACTTCCCATGGGACAAGCATATGATCTTTACTATTCTTTTTATTGCCATGCTATGATGATTGGTGCAAGAGAATAAAGCACACAGAATCAGCTAATCTTTATTATATAACTCTCACACTCGATTACAAGGATAGGTAAATCTCAAAGCAAAATTCTAACCGAAGCAAATCTAAAACTTTATTTCTCTAATCCACAAAATAACTAATGATCAACTAAAATAGAAGATGATGGCAAAAAGTGATGGTGATACGCTATTGGGGCGACTCCCCCAAGCTTGGAAAAAGCTAGGGGTGGTGCCCATACCCATATACACATGTGTTCTTCGGTGATGGCGGGGGTGTGCAGAAATCCTCCATCTTCTAAGGCATAGGTTCCCCATCATGGAAAGAAACTCTTCTCTCCGGAATCCTGAAATCAGCAGCGAGGCTCATCCTTTTAAACCTAGATTGATACTCAAAGTTCTGGGTTTGAAGTTCATAGATTTAAACTTGAAGGTGCTCTCACCCCGAGGAGCATGCGTCTAATACTTTGCTTCGATGACTAATAGACTTTTGCAATAAGTATGTGAGTTCTTTATGACTAATGTGAGTCCATGGATTATACGCACTCTCACCCTTCCACCATTGCTAGCCTCTCTAGTACCGCACAACTTTCGTCGGTGCATTAAACCCACCATATACCCTTCCTCAAAACAGCCACCATACCTACCTATTATGGCATTTCCATAGCCATTCCGAGATATATTGCCATGCAACTTCCACCGTTCCATTTATTATGACACGCACCATCATTGTCATATTGCTTTGCATGATCGTAAGATAGCTAGCATGATGTTTTCATGGCTTGTCCGTTTTTGATGTCATTTGCTATGCTAGATCGTTGCACATCCCGGTACACCGCCGGAGGCATTCATATAGAGTCATATTTTGTTCTAAGTATCGAGTTGTAATTCTTGATTTGTAAGTAAATAAAAGTGTGATGATCATCATTATTAGAGCATTGTCCCAGTGAGGAAATAAATTAGAGAATATAGCAGTCATACATGTTTGAAAAGTAGCAGGTGCATTGCAGAAACCAAAAGGCATACGTCTATAAGCATATGTTCCAAAAGGGCAAGTAAAGATAGTTTTCTCTTGATCCTCTTTTGACACATGTATTTGAGAAAAACCAGAATATCCATCAAGGAAACAAACGTGTGTGTGCTTAGATAATCTTTCTAGCATTTGATCGATAAATGGTAAAGGGTAGTGATATTTTCTAGTAGCTTTGTTTAATTTCTTGAAATCAATCACCATCCTATAACCAGTTACTATTCTTTGTGGGATAAGTTCATTTTTATCATTAGGAACAAGAATTATACCTCCTTTCTTAGGAACACAATGAATAGGACTTACTCATCTACTATCAGCAATAGGGTAAATTATACCTGCTTCCAGAAGCTTTAGTATTTCAGTTCTTACCACTCCCTTCATCTTAGTATTTAAGCGGCGTTGATGATCAACGACAGGTTTAGCATCTGGTTCCATATTAATCTTGTGCTGACATAGAGTGGGACTAATGCCCTTAAGATCATCAAGAGTATATCCAATAGCAGCCCGGTGCTTCTTCAAAGTTTTAAGTAATCTATTTTCTTCATGCTCTGAAAGGTTAGCACTGATAATAACAGGATATATCTTCTTTTCATCAAGGTAGGCATATTTCAAAGTATCGGGTAAAGTCGTTAACTCAAAAACGGGATCTCCCTTGGGTGGAGGGGGATCCCCTAAAATATCTACCGGTAAGTTGTGTTTAAGAATAGGTGTTTGTTTAAGAAACATGTCATCTATCTCAGTTCTCTCATTCATATGCATATCATTTTCATGGTCTAGTAAATATTGTTCTACACTACACCATGACACCACAATGGCGACATGCATCTGTCGGTACAAGTGTATATTACCGACACATTATTTGTCCACAACAATGCCGACACACGAATGGTCGAGGTTGCTCTAGACTTTCAATGGTGTGTCTGTCGGCAATGCATAACGGTTTGTGGACATACAATGTGTCGGTATAAGTTTCTTTGCTGTTAGATTATCTGTCGTTGTTGTTTCGCGATGAAAAAAGTGTCGGCGTAAGTTTGGACCTGGCCCACTTATTTCGAGCCACGCGGGACAAGTTGCGCGAAACTCCAAATTTTGGCCAATCTTATCTCTTTCTCCACCCGGCCGCCACCCCATCTTATCCCCCCCCCACACCACACACGCTCCCACCGCTGCCGCCCCTAACTTGCTGGCTGATTTGCTCGCGTCGCCGCCTTTCCCACCACCGATGGCGCCTCCCAAAAGCTCCTTCTAGCATGTGGTGCTTCCCCACGTTCCAAGCCCAAGGTGCCTCCTGAAGACATGGCAAGACAAGAGGGAGGCAGATCCACCGCGACCAAGAGCAGGTCAGGCGGCGGCCATGGCGCGCCCAGATCCGCCAGCGCAATCGTCGTCGAGCACCTCTGCTCCCAGCGCCGGATCCACCTCGGGCTCCATCTCCACAACCACGCACTAGCAGCCGCTGCCATGGAAGGTCTCCTCCCCGCCCCTCTCCCCCCCGACTGTTGGTTAGTTTTGATTTGGTCGCTCCCTTCGCTGATGTGTTTTCCTCACGCGCGCGCAGGTGCTCTGTGTGCTTCCTTCCCAAGACGTCGTTGCTCCGACGCCATGGACAATGTAAGCATTTCTCTTCTATCCCCTTCTATTCGTCTCCTTCCTCCGGCCTAAATTTGCTTACTGCACCACGGTAATTATTTCTTCAGAGAGGAGAAGAGGAGAGGTCCTGCAATCCAACTTGTCTTCTTGAACAAATGAAGCACAATCCTTTGCAGCACCTGAAGTTTCAGACTGAATAAATTATGTTGGCCACCTAAATTTGGAAATATTATCTTATGTAGCATGCACCTTTAGTTTCCTACTAGAAGGTCGTTGTGCTTGTCGTTCCAAAAGTGCCACCTATATTAGCAACTCACGTTCCAAAGTGCCGGTGGAAAATTGCGAAACCAGTAGTGCAGTTTGCATCTTTGTAACAGAACATGTTATAAGATCAATATTAAAACTTAAACTTGGACTCTGTATGTAGTGTATGGAAGTTTAAGTGATTATGTGAATCTCCTTTTCCTTCGGCTGTGCCTCAGATTTGACAATCATTATTTATTTATTTTAGAGACTGAAAAATCAAGAGAGAGATTATGAAGTGTGGTGGCCATTAGTTACTTCCATTGTATGTTGACCTACTTGCCTTTTCTTTTGCTATACATGCAGCCAAAATTTATGGTGCAGGACAGTTGCTTGACATTGTGCTCCCATAAGGTTGATGCTACGTAAGGGTATCTCTGTTCCTTTATTTATTGATCTAACTATCATTTCCATATTTAAGGGGGTGTTATATAGGTTGGCAACGAATTATATTGTAGAGCATCTGCCAGTTACTTTCGCAGCTTGTCTAAGATTGTTGTTATTGCTTCAGGGTTCATATCAAACATATTTCCTTTTAGATAATGTGGACATGTTATATCCTAATTGCTAGCTCCAAAACAGAACAACATTTCCCATTTGGGCTAAGCTGTGGAAGTTCGTACGTCCAAATATATATCCCTTTGATAATTATGATGGATTAGTGTGTGCTGAAGCATCTACATCTGTGTTTCTTTGCTGCTGAGAACACCATATGTATTCACTGTAATTGACATGCCTACTGTATCAATGTGTTTCCTTGCGCATGCAGGTGCAGGACAGATGCTGTCCTCACGTCCTTGCCCACCTACGCCATGGGTTCCCTTCAACTTGCAGAGGGCACACACGCCAGTTTTGAGAAAAAGTGTCGGGCTTTCTTCTGGACAAATGACACCACAGTCAATGGAGCCCAGTGCAAAATTGCTTGGACTGAGGTTTGCAAACCACGCGACCGGGGCGGCCTGGGCGTCCGAGATATGAGATTGCAGAATTCTTGTTTGCTCCTGAAGCTGCTTGCTAGGATCCATGCTCCCTCCGATACCGGTTGGCAGTCGTGGTTCTCTTCATAGTATGGCTGGGCCGGCACTCGCGACCTTGGTGATGCTGGCCACCTAGATACCCCCACTTGGAAATCTCTGTTGGCACTCCTGCCGCTCTTCCGCGAGCGCACCGCGTGTGTGGTTGGGGATGGGGAGCGTACGGCTTTCTGGCGAGACCTGTGGTTGGGAGATGCTACGCTCGACCTCAGGTTCCCCGCGCTCTTCTCGCATTCGGTGCGCCCCAATGCGTGCGTTGCTGATGCCTTCAGGGGGCTGGACGTCCAACTCCAACCCCGCCTCTCCATAATTGCTTGCTCTGAACTCGCCCGGCTCAGAGGGGAGCTTCGCGGTGTGGCTCTGCGCTCCGGCGTGCCGGATGTGCGTAGCCTGCGCTCCTCTGGGTCTGCGTTCACGGCAAGAGGTGCGTATCGGGCTGCCATGGCGGTGCATGCACCGGACAGCTTCGCGCCCACCATTTGGCGCAGCTTCGCCCCCGGGAAGTGCAAATTTTTCCTCTGGTTGTGCCATCGGCAGCGTCTCCCGTGCGCTGATCTGCTCCACCGAGCCATCGGCAGCGTCTCCCGTGCGCCGATCTGCTCCACCGAAGACACATCATCGACAGTTCTGCCTGTGCTTTCTGTGGAGAGGTGGAAACCTTGGAGCACTTGTTGTTCGGGTGTCAGCACGCCTGTGCCGTTTGATCCTTGGTCGCTCCGGGCGCTGCGGCTGCACTCTCCATTCAGAGCCTGTGCTCCGCTCGGTGTGCCGGTCTGCCCGATCCCCCTCACCTGCGGTCCACTGCCTGCATCGCCATCCTTTGGAACATTTGGAAAAGCAGGAATGCCAAGGTTTTTCGCAACCAAAACCTCTCTCCTCCTGATGTGGCTCGCTGCATCGCTGCTGACGTCTCCCTCTGGAGATGGAGATGCTCCCGCACTATCTGCAAAACAATCCTGGAATCGTGGGTGCAGTGTTTTGCTGCCTTGCTGTAAATCCTCTTTTCTTTTCTTCTATGTTCCACTGCTTCCGGAGCAGTTTTTGTAAACAGCCCCCCCCCCCCTCTCTCTCTCTCTCTCTCTTGTTTGTCAGGATGGAGCTGTTTATATGAAAAATTCAGGTGGGCAGTCTTTCTGCCCCCCCGGTGATGTTTCAAAAAAAACAAAAACAAAAAACAGATCCGTCATGTGGTGTGCGCAGTGATTCTTCTTCCACTCCGATGCCTTCTGCACTACGTGTCCGGTGGACCTGATTTTACTTCCACTCCGGCATCGCTAGTAGTAAGCCACTGGTGCTCTCTCTCGCTCTCTCATGCTCTATGTGTCCACGACCATCGTGCCATGCTGATTTATAGTTGCCACCCAGATTCTTATTATCTTGCTGCTGCTTGGAGTTGTGAAAAGATATAGAAATTGATGATTGTTTGAATTTTATTTTGTTGCTGCTCTGTGTTAACTCATTACATAATTTGCTTGGTATGCATCTTCTTTTCTACCATTGTCTCTTAAGCATCATGTTCAACAATATGTGTTATTTGCAGCAGAAAATATGGCAAAAATAAGAGGAGGAAGCGAGCTTAGCAAATGATGAACTATAGAGGCTCACAAATATTGGTGAAAACAAGAGGAAGGTGAGAGGTCTTATAGAACTGAATAGGATTTTTTGTAGAAAGGGAATTGTTTGTTCACTGTTATCTGTGGTATGATGCTCTCAAAAATAAAAAGGTCTAGAATGGGAAAAAGGGTCATCAGTGTGAACTAAAAGTCTATTGTTTTTCTTCTGGGTCTCCTTTGCATTTTTCTTGCCATGTTTCATGCTTCATAGCGTGTGTATGTAAGCATATAATTACACACATATACACTAGTTTTTAATGTCACTATAAATAGATGATTCATCAGACTATCAGAGAGTTTGCATCAGACTATAATCGATGATGCATCAGACCATCAAATCGAAAGGAGGATAATCTGCTACTTCAGGCATTTACATGATAGCTTGTTTCTATGTGTACTGTGTAATATGAAGAAAAAACTTGTAGTTTGATTCACTGTCATGCTTTACCATTGAATGATCTTGACCAACATTGCACCAGCATTTCGAAGCCATTAAAGTTATCATTGACTTATACTGCACTGAACATATGAAAGTTATCTTTTATTTCCCTCAAGTTTAACCTCAAGCCTACGACTGATTGGTGGATAAGCACTGCTAATGTTCAGATTGAAAACGGAGCCCTAGATCAGTGCTAGAGTAACTATCTGGTGCTTCAACCCAACCAGAGATGAATTCTGCAATCGAGTTTCTTGCTTCTTGTTAGAAAAAGGTAAGGGGCCCCTCCTCGTGTTGTGTTGATTTATAGTGTCCAGATTGGTTAAGTTCCACCTTTCTCGATGAAAGATCTGCTTATAGTACGTGTGAAAGGAATTATCAGTTCCTAAATTCTGCTCGAGAGTCAAGTTGCTATTATGTTCTGTCAGATCTAGTCCATTAACGAAATAGGAGTTGCTTCCTCTTTTGCATTTATGATAATTAGCGGAGTTGCATGGTCTGACAATATTTATGTGGTGGTTAGTTGCCCTTGTTTTTTTCTGCTTGTATTGCAATAGTAGGAAATAGAAGAGGCTATCAATGTCTGCACAACACTGCTGGGCTATATCAATCTAACTAATCAAGTTTCACAACGACTTGTTGGTTCTCAACCATTGTAGTTCAGAGCTGTATGTTTAGTTAAAACTCTAGCTAACTTTGAACGATGTAGATGGTTTCCAGTATAATTCTAAATAATTTCCCCTTTTGTATTCCTCACCCTTGTTTGGCACTACTTTCTTTTTTTATCAGCATATGGAAACTCTCATGTAACATGCAAACTCTCATGGATCTGTACGTGTGTTTGTAAAACTTGAATGCTGGTTTGATGCTTTATTTTCTACAAAGCTGCGCTATATATTCATGGCTGCTTCTTGACAACTGTGCATGTAACTGGGTTTCTTCATTGCATTTAAATAAGTATGTTTTGGGCTTTGACCTATATGCTGCCAAATTAAATTTGAAAATTAGAGAGAAATAAAAAAACTAGGAGAGATGCATACATTTAATTAGAGAGGTTGTGCAATCAAGTACTCAAGAGCAAGCTAGGAGTATTTGTTTACTTTTCATTTAAGCAAGCCAGTTTGTTGTACATCTTCTGTTTTTAGATTTTTGGACTCAAGTGCAACTCAGATGTTTGAACAAATGCTCCTATGATAATATTGCTGAAACATATGAGTGATTTTGCAGGGTCAAATGGCAGAAAGTATTAAGTCGAAGATGTTATGGCTTTTGTTCATGGCATGCATGGTCGACCTATTTTCATCATATGGAAGTTGTTGTTGGTTCGATGATCAAAGACTTGGTCTGTTCCATAGTGATTTGTATAGTGACCGAACATGAGTCTCTTATGAACTTAGCCCATGTTTTGTAACAGGCCATAGCATGTATGTCGACCTATGCATTTCCTTAGTGGATGTAGCTAACTTGAGTGAAGAAAACTAATGAATCTTCTATATGTTGAATATAAATGTATTGATCAATGGTATCTTGTGATGAATACAAGAGTGCAATTGTTTGTATATGTATTGCGTTTTGAACATGAATTGAATATTATGAATGTAATTTCATTCAAAATATGGTGCATTTTGCATTTGTACTGAAATGTAGAACCATGGCAGCAAATGTGTCGGCAGAAGTATTGGACGTCACACTATCTGTCGGTATAGCGCACTGACAGATAAACTGTCGGCGTAGCAATGGATGTCGCACAATCTGTCGGCATAGCACACTGTCAGATGATCTGTCGGTATAGCTCAGTCTGTCGGTGTAGAAATGTCTGTCGCCATAGATCTCACCAACGTCGTCATACTGTCTGTCGGCATAGATTTATCTGTCGGCAAACACCTTTCCCGGCAGGACTATAGGCGACAGCTCCTTTCTGTCGGCAAAGGTCTTTCCCGACGCTAAATGTGTCGCCTTAGGTGACCTATGCCGACAGATTGTTTGACGCTGCTTTCAGTGTCATGGTGTAGTGCTAAAGGATCGGTAGGAGGTATGACAATAGAAGCAAGACCAATGATCTCATCTTTGCTTGGTAATTCTTTCTCATGTCGTTGTTTACTAAACTTGGAGAAATTAAATTCACGAGACACATCGCCAAAGCTTACTTTAACCTTCTCAGTAACACAATTAATTTCAGCATTAACAGTATTCAAGAAGGGTCTACCAAATATAATTGGACAAAAGTTATCTTGTTCTGAACCAAGTACTATTACTTCACTTTTCCACACAAGACCTCAACATCTCTAACAATCCCAAGTGGTGTAATAGTGTCTCTGTTTGCAAGTTTAACAGTAACATCAATGTCCTCAAGCTCAAATGGTGCTATGTCATTCATAATTTCTTTATATAAGGTAAAAGGTATAGCGCTAACACTAGCACCAATATGACACAAGCCGTGGTAACAACTGGTTTATTTTTATCTAGTTCATCTTGCGCGTTTCTAGCAGGTTTTGCAATTCTAGCGGCTTCACCACAGAAGTAAATAACTTGACCATCAATGTTATCAACTAGCAGATCTTTAACCATAGAAACTTTAGGCTCAACATTTATTTGTTCAGGAGGTGTAGATGTCCTAGCATGAATTTTATTAACCACTATTGTAGCTTTAGCATGTTCCTTGATTCTAACAGGGAAAGATGGCTTCTCAAAGTAAGCAGTAGGAACAATTGGATCAATATGGCTAACAATTGTTTCTTCCTTCTCAATTTCAATAGATTTCTCTAGTTGCTTTTTAATGGGTGGATGGTATTCAAACCACTTCTCGTTAGGGAGATCAACATGAGTAGTAAATGATTCACAGAAAGAAGCTACTATCTCAAAGTCAAGGCCATATTTATTACTCAACTTATAGCAAGCATTAGTTTCCATAAAAGTTTTAACACAATCGAACTTAAGCTTTATACCGGACTCTTTACCTTTATCGAGTTCCCAATCTTTAGAGTTGCGTTTAATCCTTTCCATAAGATCCCATTTGAATTCAAGTACTATTCATGAAGGAGTCAGTAGAAAAAGAATCAAGTAGTACTTGATCATCATGAGAAAGCCGAGCATAATTTTTTTGCATAATAGTATTACTTGAGATCTTATGATTGAGGTAGGTGTGCATCATAGACTTAAGCCTCCCCCAAGCTTGAGCAATACTTTCTCCTTCACGAGGCTAACAATTATAAATAAAGTTCCGATCACGGTGAACTAGATGCATAGGATAAAACTTCTGATGAAATTTCAACTTCAAACGATTCCAGTCCCATGATCCAATATCGCCCAATAGCCTGTACCACATTAATGCCTTTCCCGCTAAAGATAAAGGGAAACATTTCTTTTTAACTTTGTCTCCAAACAACCCTGCAAGCTGAAATAATCCACAAACTTCATCGACAAATATCAAATGATAATCAGGATGAGTCGTTCCATCATATGGATTAGATAAGAGTTTTCCAAGCATACCCGAAGGAATCTCATAATAAATATTTTCAATAGGTTCAATAGGTTGAGGAACAATTTCCTCATTTTTGGTTCAAGGCGAAGATGCCCCGAACAAGCCACTTAAAGGGTGACCGCTCATAGCGACGGGCAACAGTAAATTTCAGCACGTATAGAAAATGTTTCCTTACCAATTCCACTTACCAAAGGCGCTTCACTCCCCGGCAACGGCGCCAGAAAAGAGTCTTGCTAACCCACAAGTATAGGGGATCAATTATAGTCCTTTCGATAAGTAAGAGTGTCGAACCCAATGAGGAGCAGAAGGAAATGACAAGTGGTTTTCAACAAGGTATTATCTGCAAGTGCTGTGAGTAATGATAGTAGATAGTTTTGTAGCAAGATAAATGGTAACAAGTGACAAGTAACAATATTAAGAAAGGTGCAGCAAGGTAGCCCAATCCTTTTTGTAGCGAAGGACAGGCCTGAAAGTACTCTTATATTAAGCAAGCGCTCCCGAGGACACATGGGAATTTCTGTCTAGTCATGTCCATCATGTTGAGTTCATTCACGTTCGCTACTTTGATGATTTGATATGTGGGTGGACCGGTGCTAAGGTGTTGTTCTTACTTGAACTAACTACATTCTTATGATTACCCCCTCTCGCAAGCATCCGCAAGTACGAAAGAAGAATTAAGATAAATCTGACCATAGCATGAAACATGTGGATCCAAATCAGCCCCTTCTGAGGCAACGCATAAACTGGGGTTTAAGCTTCTGTCACTCTAGCAACCCATCATCTACTTGTTACTCCACAATGACTTCCCTTAGGCCCATAACATGGTGAAGTATCATGTAGTCGACGTTCACATGACACCACTAAGAGAAGTAACAACATACATATATATCATCAAAATATGGTATGAATACCAACTTCACACGATTACTTATAACAAGACTTCTCCCATGTCCTCAGGAACAATAGTAACTACTCACACCTCATCAAGATGTTCAAGATCAGAGATGTAATAATAATGATTAAGGATCTGAACATAATATCTTCCACCAAGTAATCCGACAAGCATCAACTACAAGATTTAATCAACACAACTAGTAACCCACAGGTACCAATCTGAGGTTTTGAGACAAAGATTGAATACAATAGATGAACTAGGGTTGGAGGTGAGATGGTGCTGGTGAATATGTTGATGAGGATTGGTCGTACTACGAAGGAGGAAGCGTTGGTGATGACAATGGCTTCGATCTCCCCCTCCCGGAGAGGAATTTCCCCGGCAGAATGTGACTGTCGGAGTGCAAAAGGGCATATGCCCATGTTTCCGCCTCAAGGCGGCGGCGCTTCATCCCGAAAGGTTGCTTATGATTTTTTCTAGGGTAAAACACACCATATAGGAGAAGAGGGTTGTCGGGAGGCCAGCCAGGGCCCCACAAGCCATCAGGGTGCGGCCTGGGGGGCGCCCTGTTGGCCTGTGCCTGGCTGGTGGCCCCACTCTGGTATATTTTTGGCCCAGAAATTCATATATATTCAATAAAAATTCCCTGTGAAATTTCAGGTCATTTGGAGTCTAGTGATTTTTCTGCCTTTTTCTCAGTTTTCCAGTACATAATTCCAGTTTCGAGATAATTCCCTCTTTGTGATGTACCTTGCATATTCAGAGAGAAAGAACATAAGAATTGTATAATAATAGGGAATAATGAACAAGGATAACGTAAATATGAATAAGAAATCATGATGCAAAATGGATGTATCAACTCCCCCAAGCATAGACCTCGTTTGTTCTCAAGCGAAAACCGAACTCGAGAGTAATGACCACATAATTTGAGAGAGAGGTGTTGATAAAAACAAAATACGAACATGGTAGCATCATGAATATCATTATAGCAGCAAGCATTTCATCATATAGCTTCTCATAAACAAGTAAAGATCTATTGACAATTATCGAAGTATGAAGCATAAACCTTATTGACAACCAACAAACGGTGTCTTTAGTCATGGTGATAATCACAATTCATCATATTCAAGAGAAGAGTCCATATAAGAGCTTTCATTGCAGCAAACCCTCATACTCAACTATCATTTAGTCATCTATGATTGTTGACACTGATTGCATATTTTTGGAGCTAATGTTTTGCCGGACACATAGGAAGATATGGGCTTCATTTGCCACCCAACTCATTTACCTCAAGGATAATGTCAACAATAATGAATCATGATTTCTTACATTCAACTGGATATAAATGCCTGGATCTTTCCTCAACATGCGATGCTTGCCACTAAGAGAGTTTATAAATTAAAAGAAGGGAAGATATTAATGACTATTGTGAAAAAGTGAGAGCTTTATGAAAGTAAAAGATAGGCCCTTAGCAGAGGGAAGCAGAGGTTGTGATGCGCTTTTATTTGATTAAATGTGCAATCTCTTAATGCAAAGGAACTTCACTTTATATTGCCCCTTGTGATAGCAAACTATATTATGCACTCTATCACTTTTTTTTCTTCACCATCACAAGATCGTACAAAGCTTATTATCCTTTTCAATAAAAGATCATACATCATTAAAGGCAATTTTTATTGCTTATGCACCGATGACAACTTACTTGAAGGATCTTTCTCAATCCCTAGGTAGGTAAGGTGGACTCTTACAGAAGAAACTGGGTTTAAAGGGTTATGGATGCACAAGTAGTGTCTCTACTTTGTGTGGGTATTTTGTCTAGCAAAAGTTCTAAAAGAAGCATCACATGTTAAGGGATCCATGACTATATAACTTGTATGCAAATGAAAGCAATCAGGACCATTAGGTTGTCTTCCATGTCCAACTTTAACACTCGATCATTATTTAATAGTGGGTGAGGGTTCGCGATCATAGATGATGTCCAAGATTGTGTATTTGTATGTGGATCTTCTCTTCTCTATCATAATCTTGCATAGATTATAACAATGACTAAGGCTATGTTTGTTCTATTCCCAACAATTTTCATAGCTCATACTTTCTTTTTATGTGAAGTCATTACTTCCCATGGGATAAGCATATGATCTTTACTATTCTTTTTATTGCCATGCTATCATGATTGGTGCAAGAGAGTAAAGCACACAGACTCAACTAATCTTTATTATATAACTCTCACACTCGATTACAAGGATAGATAGATCTCAAAGCAAAATCCTAAGCAAAGCAAATCTGAAACTTTATTTCTCTAATCCACGAAATAACTAATGATCAACTAAAATAAAAGATGATGGTAAAAAGTGATGGTGATACGATACCGGGGCAACTCTCCCAAGCTTGGAACAAGCTAGGGGTGGTTCCCATACCCATGTACTCAAGTGTTCTTTGGTGATGGCGGTGGTGTGCAGAAATCCTCCATCTTCCAGGGCATAGGTTCCCCATCATGGAAACAAACTCTTGTCTTCGGAATCCTGAAATCAGCAGCGAGGCTCATCCTTTTAAACCTAGATTCATACTCACAGTTCTAGGTTTCAAGTTCATAGATTTGATCTTGAAGGTGCACGATCCGCTCTTGAAGCTTGAAGAGAGCTTCTCCCACGCACCTTGTGTCAATCTTGTTTTCGCGGATGAAGTCTGTGATCATAGAGTGATTAGCACCCAGACCACGTTCAACCATCCCTTGGCACTTGAAGATCTCCTACTCCACTTCTGCAAGCCTGGCCTTGTCACTTCCCTCCTTCTTGGGACCTTGGACATCCCAGATGTGGAGCACCCCCTCATGCATCTCAATGGCTTGAGGGTGCTTCATCACCTCCGGCAAGTAGGGGTTGATAACCTTCTCGAAGAACTTGTCTTTAGATGAACTTGGGGAAGTCATGGCGATCAAGATCTGTCAGAAAAACAACTCGAAACAAGAACAGAGGAGAAACTCGCGAAGCGGTGGTCAAAACACACAGGAGTTTATATAATGATTTTTTCTAGGTCAGAATACGTGTTCGGGAAGAAATCGGAGTCGGGGAGGCACACGAGGCCCGCACAAGCCATCAGGGCGCGCCCGAGGGGGGTGCCCTGTTGGCTTGTGCCTCCCTCGTGGGTCCCCCTGACTCCGTTTTATTTTTGAATTTTTCTAAAATACTAAAACCAACAGAAATTATTATTTTTGGAATTTTTGGAGTCGGTTTGCTTACCATAACACATACCTACCCCTTTTCAGGTTTCTAGAGTCTTCCGGAAGGCTTCCCGTATGTGTTCTTCCGGTGTTATTACTTGGATGGCATTAGTCTCTTCATTAATGGGTGTACCAGAAACATAATGCTTGATTCTTTGCCCATTCACCACTCTCGGGTTTTTGCCCTCGAAGTTATTAATTTTTATGGCACCGGAGCGATAGACCTCTGCGACAACATATGGACCTTCCCATTTGGATAAAAGTTTCCCTGCAAAAAATCTGAAACGAGAATTGTACAAAAGCACAAGGTCTCCTACATTGAATTCCCGTTTTTGAATACTTTTTTCATGCCACCTTTTAACTTTTTCATTAAACAACTTAGAATTTTCATAGGCTTGTGTCCTCCATTCATCCTGTGAGCTAATATCAAATATCCTCTTTTCACCGGCAAGTTTAAAATCATTATTAAGTTCTTTAATTACCCAATAAGCCGTATGTTCTAGCTCAAGAGGTAAATGACAAGCTTTTCCATACACCATTTTGTATGGGGACATCCCCATGGGGTTTTTATAAGCAGTTCTATAAGCCCATAGAGCATCATCTAGTTTCTTAGACCAATTCTTCCTGGATCAATTAACAGTCTTTTGCAAGATTAATTTTAGTTCTTGATTGCTCAATTCAAAATGGCCATTAGACTTAGGATGATAAGGTGAAGCAATTCTATGGTTAACATCATATTTCGCTAGAAGTTTACGGAAAGCACCATGAATAAAGTGTGAACCTCCATCAGTCATTAAGTATCTAGGGACTCCAAACTTCGGAAAAATAATTTCCTTAAGCATTTTAATAGAAGTGTTGTGATCAGCACTACTAGTTGGAATAGCCTCTACCCACTTAATGACGTAATAAAAAACGACTAAAATATGAGTATATCCATTGGAGGAAGGAAAAGGTCCCATGAAGTCAAAACCCCAAACATTGAATGGTTCAATGGCAAGTGAATAGTTCATAGGCATATCTTGACGTTTACCAATGTTACCGACTCTTTGACATTCATTGCATGAATGGACATACTTACGAGCATCTTTGAAAAGAGTAGGCCAATAAAAACCAGATTGTAATACCTTGTGTGTCGTTCTGTCACCAGCATGGTGTCCTCCGTAAGGCTCGGAATGACACTTCCTTAAAATATGTTCCTGTTCATGCTCAGATATACAACGTTTAATAACACCATCTACTCCTTTATAAAGATGTGGGTCGTCCCAAAAGTAATTTCGTAAATCATAAATGACTTTTTTCTTTTGTTGATATGTGAAACTAGGTGGAATATATTTAGCAACAATATGATTAGCATAATCAGCATACCAAGGAGTACTACGTGAAGTATTTATAGCAGCAAGTTGTTCATCGGGAAAATTATCATCAATAGGCAGTGGGTTATCAAGAACATTTTCCATTCTAGACAAGTTATCTGCTACAGGGTTTTCAGCTCCCTTTCTATCAACGATATGCAAATCAAACTCTTGAAGCAAAAGCACCCACCTAATAAGTCTAGGCTTAGCATATTTCTTTTCCATAAGGTATTTAATAGCAGCATGATGTGTGTGAATAGTTACTTTGGAATCAACAATATAAGGTCTAAAATTATCACATGCAAAGACAACTGCTAAGAATTCCTTTTCAGTGGTGGCATAATTTCTTTGGGCAACATCTAGGGTTTTACTAGCATAATGGATAACATTCAATATCTTGTCTACTCTTTGCCCTAGAATAACACCAATAGCATAGTCACTAGCATCACACATAATTTCAAATGGCAAGTTCCAATCAGGTGGTTGAACAATGGGTGCGGAAATCAGGGATTTCTTAAGTATTTCGAAAGCTTCTACACAATCATCATCGAAAACAAAAGGAATATCCTTTTGAAGAAGATTAGTTAACGACCTAGAAATCTTTGAGAAATCTTTGATGAAACGCCTATAGAAACCAGCATGACCAAGGAAACTTCTTATACCTTTGATATCTTTTGGGCGTGGAATCTTCTCAATTGCATCAACTTTAGCTTTGTCCACCTCAATACCTCGTTCAGAAATTTTGTGCCCAAGAACTATGCCTTCATTCACCATAAAATGGCACTTCTCCCAATTCAAGACAACATTAGTTTCTTCACATCTCTGCAAAACTCGATCAAGGTTGCTCAAGCAATCATCAAAAGAAGTCCCGTAAACGGAAAAGTCATCCATGAAAACCTCAACAATCTTTTCACAAAAATCAGAGAATATAGCAGTCATACATGTTTGAAAAGTAGGAGGTGCATTGCATAAACCAAAAGGCATACGTCTATAAGCATATGTTCCAAAAGGGCAAGTAAAGGTAGTTTTCTCCAACGTATCTATAATTTTTGATTGTTCCATGCTATTATATTATCTGTTTTGGATGTTTTATATGCATTAATATGCTATTTTATATTATTTTTGGGACTAACCTATTAACCTAGTGCCCAGTGCCAGTTTCTGTTTTTTCCTTGTTTTTGAGTATTGCGGAAAAAGAATATCCAACGGAGTCCAAACGGAATAAAATTGTACGCTGATTTTTCTTGGACCAGAAGGAACCCAGGAGGCTTAGAGAAGAGGCCAGAAGACCTACGGGTAGGCCACAAGCCACCAGGGCACGCCCCTGGGGGGGGGGGGGCTGGCTTGTGGGCCCCCCGTAGCTCCTCCAACCCTAACTCTTCGCCTATAAATTCAGGAATATTCCCCCAATACCAAAGAGAGCCACGATAATACTTTTCCGCCGCCGCAAGCCTCTGTTCCTGTGAGATCCCATCTTGGGGCCTTTTCCGGTAATCTGCCGGAGGGGGATTCGATCACGGAGGGCATCTACATCAACACCATTGCCCTTCCGATGATGCGTGAGTAGTTCACCTCAGACCTTCGAGTCCATAGCTAGTAACTAGATGGGTTCTTCTCTCTCTATGATCTTCAATACCATGTTCTCCATGATCTTCATGGAGATCTATCCGATGTAATACTCTTTTGCGGTGTGTTTGTCGAGATCCGATGAATTGTGGATTTATGATCAGATTATCTATGAATATTATTTGAATCTTCTCTGAATTCTTATATGCATGATTTCATATCTTTGCAAGTCTCTTCGAGTTATTGGTTTGGTTTGGCCAACTAGATTGGTAATTCTTGCAATGGGAGAAGTGCTTAGTTTTGGGTTCAATCTTGCGGTGTCCTCACCCAGTGACAAAGTAGGGGTAGCGAGGCACGTATTTGTATTGTTGCCATCAAGGATAAAAAGATGGGGTTTTCATCATATTGCTTGAGTTTATCCCTCTACATCATGTCATCTTACTTAATGTGTTACTCTGTTCTTCATGAACTTAATACTCTAGATGCAGGCAGGAGTCGTTCGATGTGTGGATGAATAGTAGTAGATGCAGAATCGTTTCGGTCTACTTGATACGGACGTGATGCCTATATGCATAATCATTGCCTTGTATATCGTCATAACTATGCGCTTTTCTATCAATTGCTCGACAGTAATTTGTTCACCCACCGTATTATTTTCCTTCAAGAGAGAAGCCTCTAGTGAAACCTATGGCCCCCGGGTCTATTTTCCATATTATATTTTCGGATCTATAAACCAAAAATACCAAAAATACTTTGGTGCAATTTATTTACTTTTATTTTAGTTTTCGTTTTAGTAATCTTTTATATCTATCTCTATCAGATCTCATCCTTGCAAGTAACTGTGAAGGGATTGACAACCCCTTTATAGCGTTGGGTGCAAGTGTTTGATTGTTTGTGCAGGTGCATAGATTGGGGCCTTGCTTGTACCTCCTACTGGATTGATACCTTTGTTCACAACAACTGAGGGAAATACTTATCTACTTTGCTGCATCACCCTCTCCTCTTCAAGGGAAAACCAACGCAAGCTCAAGAAGTAGCAAGAAGGATTTCTGGCGCCGTTGCCGAGGAGGATACATAGCAAGTCAAGACAAGAACTCTCCCGTCAACTTGCCAAATTTTGGCGTGGCTGTCGGAGGGATCTACATCAAGCCTACCAAGTACCCATCACAAACTCATCTCTTGCATTTACATTATTTGCCATTTGCCTCTCGTTTTCCTCTCCCCCACTTCTAAAACGATTTTCAGAAAAAAAAACCAAAAAGATTTGCCTTTTTATTCGCCCTTCTTCCGTTCGTCTTTTCGTTTGCTTTTTGTTTGCTTGTGTGCTAGATTGCTTGCTTTGTCACGATGTCTGAGAATACCAAATTGTGTGACTTCTCCAATAATAATAATAATGATTTTATTAGTACTCCGATTGCTCCCGCCACTAGTGCGGAATCTTATGAAATTAATGCCGCTTTGCTTAATCTTGTTATGAAAGAACAATTTTCCGGCCTTCCTGGTGAAGATGCTGCATCCCATCTAAATACTTTCGTTGAGTTGTGTGATATGCAAAAGAAGAAAGATGTGGATAATGATATTGTTAAATTGAAGCTATTTCTGTTCTCACTACGAGATCGTGCTAAAACTTGGTTTTCATCTTTGCCTAAAAATAGTATTGATTCATGGAATAAGTGTAAACATGCTTTTATTTCCAAGTACTTTCCGCCCGCTAAGATCATCTCCCTTAGGAACGATATAATGAATTTTAAGCAACTTGATCATGAGCATGTTGCACAATCTTGGGAGAGGATGAAATTAATGATTAGAAATTGCCCCGCACATGGTTTGAGTTTATGGATGATTATACAAATTTTTTATGCGGGATTGAATTTTGCATCTAGAAATCTTTTAGATTCCTCCGCGGGTGGTACTTTTATGGAAATCACATTAGGAGAAGCTACTAAACTCCTAGATAATATTATGGCAAATTACTCTCAATGGCATACCGAAAGATCTCCTACTAGTAAAAAAAGTGCATGCTATTGAAGAAATAAATACTTTGATTGAAAAGATGGATGAATTAATGAAATTGGTTGCTATTAAGAGTGCTCCTATTGATCCTAATGATATGCCTTTGTCTTCTTTGATTGGAAATAATAATGAATCTATGGATGTGAATTTTGTTGGTAGGAACAATTTTGGTAATAACGCGTATAGAGGTAATTTCAACCCTAGGCCGTTTCCTAGTAATTCCTCTAATAATTATGGTAATTCCTACAATAATCCTTATGGAAATTATAATAAGATGCCCTCTGATCTTGAGAATAATATTAAAGAATTTATTAGTTCGCAAAAGGTTTTCAATGCTACGATTGAAGAAAAATTGCTCAAGATTGATGATTTGGCTAGGAACGTTGATAGAATTTCGCTTGAGATTGATTCTTTGAAAATTAGATCTAATCCACCCAAGCGTGATATTAATGAGTCTTTAAAATCTATGAGAACTTCTATTGATGAGTGTAAGGAAAGAACCGCTAGAATGCGTGCTAAGCGTGAATGGCTTGAAAAAGTGTGTTCTCGTGATAATAATGATGAAGATCTTAAAGTGATTGATGTGACTCCTATTGAATATTTGTTTTATAATATAAATCTTGATAAATATGGGACTGTAGATAAGTCAACTTTAGTTAAAAGTCGTCCCAATGATTCGGAGTTTATAGATCTTAATGCTAAAATTGATAAAAGTGGGATCGAAGAGGTCAAAACTTTAAATAGCAATGAACCCATTTTTTTGGATTTCAAGGACTTTAATTATTATAGTTGTTCTTTGATTGATTGTATTTCCTTGTTGCAATCCATGTTGAATTCTCCGCATGCTTATAATCAAAATAAAGCTTTTACTAAACATATCGTTGATGCTATGATGAAATCTTTTGAAGAAAAACTTGAGTTGGAAGTTTCTATACCTAGAAAGCTTTATGATGAGTGGGAACCTACTATTAAGATTAAAATTAAAGATTATGAGGGCCATGCTTTGTGTGATTTGGGTTCTAGCGTTTCCACGATTCCGAAAACTTTATGTGATGTGCTAGGTTTCCATGAACTTGATGATTGCTCTTTAAATTTGCATCTAGCGGATTCCACTATTAAGAAACCTATGGGAAGGATTAATGATGTTATTATTGTTTCAAATAGGAATTATGTGCCCATAGATTTCATTGTTCTTGATATAGATTGCAATCCTACATGTCCTATTATTCTTGGTAGACCTTTCCTTAGAACGATTGGTGCAATTATTGATATGAAAGAAGGAAACATTAGATTCCAATTTCCGTTAAGGAAAGGCATGGAACACTTTCCTAGAAAGAAAATTAAATTACCTTATGAATCTATTATGAGAGCTATTTATGGATTGCATACCAAAGATGACAATACCTAGATCTATTGCGTTATGCCTAGCTAGGGGTGCTAAACAATAGCGCTTGTTGGGAGGCAACCCAATTTTATTTTAAGTTTTTTGTTTTTGTTTCTGTTATTGAGTGATTTACACATTATTACCTCTGTAGTAATTTTGTTTTAGTGTTTTAATTAGTGTTTGAGCCAAGTAAGACCTTTGGGATGGTCTACGGTGATTGTTGATTTGATCTTGCTCAAAAACAGAAACTTTTGCGCTCAGTCCAGGAATTTTATAAATTCACCAGAGCATCTAATGAGTCTGAAATTTTTACACAAGATTGATATACAAATTTCACAGATTGTGCTAATTTTTCAGAATTTTTTAAGTTACAGAAGTATTCGAAGTTTACAGATTTCTACAGACTGTTCTGTTTTTGACAGATTCTGTTTTCTTTGTGTTGTTTGCTTATTTTGATGTATCTATGTGTTGTATCGGGGGGTATGAACCATGGAGAAGTTGGAATACAGTATATATTACACCAATATAAATAAAGAATGAGTTCACAACAGTACCTAAAGTGGTGATTTATTTTTCTTATACTAACGGGTCTCACGAGTTTTCTGTTGAGTTTTGTGTTGTGAAGTTTTCAAGTTTTGGGTAAAGATTTGATGGACTATGGAATAAGGAGTGGCAAGAGCCTAAGCTTGGGGATGCCCAAGGAACCCCAAGGAATATTCAAGCATACCAAAGAGCCTAAGCTTGGGGATGCCCCGGAAGGCATCCCCTCTTTCGTGTTCAATCCATCGGTAAATTTACTTGAAGCTATATTTTTATTCACCACATGATATGTGTTTTGCTTGGAGCGTCTTGTATGATATGAGTCTTTGATTTTTAGTTTGCCACAATCATCCTTGCTGCACACATCTTTTGATAGGGACACGCATAAATCGTGAATTTATTAGAATACTCTATGTGCTTCACTTATATCTTTTGAGCTAGGCAATTTTGCGCTAGTGCTTCACTTATATCTTTTTAGAGCACGGTGGTGTTTTTATTTTATAGAAATTATTGAACTCTCATACCTCACTTATATTATTTTGAGAGTCTTTAAACAGCATGGTAATTGGTTTAGGTTATGAATTTAGTCCTAATATAATGGGCATCCAAGAGGGATATAATAAAAACTTTCATATAAAGTGCATTGAATACTATGAGAAGTTTGATTCCTCGCATATAGTTTTGAGATATAAAGATGGTGATATTAGATTCATACTAGTGAGTTATTGTGGATTGGTAGAAATACTTGTGTTAAAAGTTTGTGATTCCCGTAGCATGCACGTATGGTGAACCGTTATGTAACGAAGTCGGAGCATGATTTGTTTATTGATTGTCATCCCTTGTGTGAGGGTCGGGAGCGCGCGATGGTTAACTCCTACCAACCTCTCCCCTAGGAGCATGCGTCTAATACTTTGCTTCAATGACTAATAGACTTTTGCAATAAGTATGTGAGTTCTTTATGACTAATGTGAGTCCATGGATTATACGCACTCTCACCCTTCCACCATTGCTAGCCTCTCTAGTACCGCACAACTTTCGCCGGTGCATTAAACCCACCATATACCCTTCCTCAAAACAGCCACCATACCTACCTATTATGGCATTTCCATAGCCATTCCGAGATATATTGCCATGCAACTTCCACCGTTCCATTTATTATGACACGCACCATCATTGTCATATTGCTTTGCATGATCGTAAGATAGCTAGCATGATGTTTTCATGGCTTGTCCGTTTTTTGATGTCATTTGCTATGCTAGATCGTTGCACATCCCGGTACACCGCCGGAGGCATTCATATAGAGTCATATTTTGTTCTAAGTATCGAGTTGTAATTCTTGATTTGTAAGTAAATAAAAGTGTGATGATCATCATTATTAGAGCATTGTCCTAGTGAGGAAATAAATCAGAGAATATAGCAGTCATACATGTTTGAAAAGTAGCAGGTGCATTGCATAAACCAAAAGGCCTACGTCTATAAGCATATGTTCCAAAAGGGCAAGTAAAGATAGTTTTCTCTTGATCCTCTTTTGACACATGTATTTGAGAAAAACCAGAATATCCATCAAGGAAACAAAAGTGTGTGTGCTTAGATAATCTTTCTAGCATTTGATCGATAAATGGTAAAGGGTAGTGATATTTTCTAGTAGCTTTGTTTAATTTCTTGAAATCAATCACCATCCTATAACCAGTTACTATTCTTTGTGGGATAAGTTCATTTTTATCATTAGGAACAACAATTATACCTCCTTTCTTAGGAACACAATGAATAGGACTTACGCATCTACTATCAGCAATAGGGTAAATTATACCTGCTTCCAGAAGCTTTAGTATTTCAGTTCTTACCACTCCCTTCATCTTAGTATTTAAGCGGCGTTGATGATCAACGACAGGTTTAGCATCTGGTTCCATATTAATCTTGTGCTGACATAGAGTGGGACTAATGCCCTTAAGATCATCAAGAGTATATCCAATAGCAGCCCGGTGCTTCTTCAAAGTTTTAAGTAATCTATTTTCTTCATGCTCTGAAAGGTTAGCACTGATAATAACAGGATATATCTTCTTTTCATCAAGGTAGGCATATTTCAAAGTATCAGGTAAAGTCGTTAACTCAAAAACGGGATCTCCCTTGGGTGGAGGGGGATCCCCTAAAATATCAACCAGTAAGTTGTGTTTAAGAATAGGTGTTTGTTTAAGAAACATGTCATCTATCTCAATTCTCTCATTCATATGCATATCATTTTCATGGTCTAGTAAATATTGTTCTAAAGGATCGGTAGGAGTTACGACAATAGAAGCAAGACCAATGATCTCATCTTTGCTAGGTAATTCTTTCTCATGTCGTTGTTTACTAAACTTGGAGAAATTAAATTCACGAGACACATCGCCAAAGCTTACTTTAACCTTCTCAGTAACACAATTAATTTCAGCATTAACAGTATTCAAGAAGGGTCTACCAAATATAATGGGACAAAAGTTATCTTGTTCTGAACCAAGTACTAGAAAATCAGTGGGGTACTTGACTTTTCCACACAAGACCTCAACATCTCTAACAATCCCAAGTGGTGTAATAGTGTCTCTGTTTGCAAGTTTAATAGTAACATCAATGTCCTCAAGCTCAGATGGTGCTATGTCATTCATAATTTCTTTATATAAGGTAAAAGGTATAGCGCTAACACTTGCACCAATATCACACAAGCCATGGTAACAATGATCTCCAATTTTAACTGAAACTACAGGCAAGCCAACAACTGGTTTATTTTTATCTAGTTCATTTTGCGTGTTTCTAGTAGGTTTTGCAATTCTAGCGGCTTCACCACAGAAGTAAATAACTTGACAATCAATGTTATCAACTAGCAGATCTTTAACAATAGCAACTATAGGCTCAACATTTATTTGTTCAGGAGGTGTAGATGTCCTAGCATGACTTTTATTAACCACAGTTGTAGCTTTAGCGTGTTCCTTGGTTCTAACAAGGAAAGGTGGCTTCTCAAAGTAAGCAGTAGGAACAATTGGATCAACATGGCTAACAATTGTTTCTTCCTTCTCAATTTTAATAGATTTCTCTAGTTGCTTTTCAATGGGTGGATGGTATTTAAACCACTTCTCCTTAGGGAGATTAACATGAGTAGCAAATGATTCACAGAAATAAGCTGCTATCTCAGAGTCAAGGCCATATTTAGTACTCAACTTATAGCAAGCATCAGTTTCCATAAAAGTTTTAACACAATCGAACTCAAGCTTTATACCTGACACTTTACCTTTGTTGAGTTCCCAATCTTCAGAGTTGCATTTAATCCTTTCCAGAAGATCCCGTTTGAATTCAAGAGTCCTATTCATGAAGGAGCCAATAGAAGAAGAATCGAGTAGTACTTGTTCATCATGAGAAAGCCGAGCATAATTTTTTTGCATAATAGTATTTCTTGAGATCTCACGGTTGGGGCTGGTGTGCATCATAGATTTAAGCCTCCCCCCAAGCTTGAGCGATACTTTATCCTTCACGAGGCCAGCAATTATAAATAAAGTTCTGATCACGGTGAACTAGATGCATAGGATAAAACTTCTGATAAAATTTCAACTTCAAACGATTCCAGTCCCATGATCCAATATCGCCCAATAGCCTGTACCACATTAATGCCTTTCCCTCCAAAGATAAAGGGAAAATTTTCTTTTTAACTTTGTCTCCAGACAACCCTGCAAGCTGAAATAATCCACAAACTTCATCGACAGATATCAAATGATAATCAGGATGAGTCGTTCCATCATATGGATTAGATAATAGTTTTTCAAGCATACCCGAAGGAATCTCATAATAAATATTTTCAGTAGGTTGAGGAACAATTTCCTCATCTTTGGTTCGAGGCGAAGATGCCCCAAAAAAGCCACTTAAAGGGTGACCGTTCATAGTGACAAGCAACAGTAAATTTCAGCACGTATAGAAAATGTTTCCTTACCAATTCCACTTACCAAAGGTGCTTCACTCCCCGGTAATGATGCCAGAAAAGGGTCTTGATGACCCACAAGTATAGGGGATCAATCATAGTCCTTGTGATGAGTAAGAGTGTCGAAACAAACAAGGAGCAGAAGGAAATGACAAGCGGTTTTCAGCAAGGTATTATCTGCAAGTGATGTGAGTAACGATATTAGATAGTTTTGTAGCAAGATAAATCGTAACAAGTGACAAGTAACAATAGTAACACAGGTGCAGAAAGGTAGCCCGATCCTTTTTGTAGCAAAGGACAGGCCTGAAAGTACTCTTTTATTAAGCAAGCGCTCCCGAGGACACATGGGAATTTCAGTCTAGTCTTGTTCATCATGTTGAGTTGATTCGCGTTCGCTACTTTGATGAATTTATATGTGGGTGTACCGGTGCTAAGGTGATGTTCTTACTTGAACTAACAACCTGCTTATGATTACCCCCTCTCGCAAGCATCCGCAACTACGAAATAAGAATTAAGATAAATCTAACCATAGCATGAAACATGTGGATCCAAATCAGCCCCTTATGAAGCAAAACATAAACTGGGGTTTAAGCTTCTGTCACTCTAGCAACCCATCATCTACTTGTTCATCCACAGTGACTTCCCTTAGGCCCATAACATGGTGAAGTGTCATGTAGTCGACATTCACATGACATCACTAATAGAAGTAACAACATACATATCATCAAAATATCTAACGAATACCAACTTCACATGAATACTTATAACAAGACTTCTCACATGTCCTCAGGAACAATAGTAACTACTCACACCTCATCAACATGTTCAAGATCGGAGATGTAATAATAAGGATTAAGGATCTGAACATAATAACTTCCACCAAGTAATCCAACAAGCATCAACTACAAAATGTACTCAACACAACTAGTAACCCACAGTTACCAATCCGAGGTTTTGAGACAAAGATTGAATACAAGAGATGAACTAGGGTTGGGGGTGAGATGGTGCTGGTGAAGATGTTGATGAGGATTGGTCCTCCCATGAAGGAGAAAGCATTGGTGATGACGATGGCTTCGATCTCCCACTCCTAGAGAGGAATTCCCCGGTAGAATCTGACTGCCGGAGTGCAAAAGGGGCTCTGCCCAGGTTTCCGCCTTGAGGCGGCGGCGCTTCGTCCCGAAAGGTTGCTTATAATTTTTTCTAGGGTAAAACACACCATATAGGAGAAGAGGGCCGTCGGGAGGCCAGCGAGGGCCCCACAAGCCATCAGGGCGCGGCCTGGGGGGCGCGCCCTGTTGGCTTGTTCCTAGCTGGTGATCCCCCCCCCCTCTCGTATATTTTTGGCCCAGAAATTCACATATATTCAATAAAAATTTCCCCATGAAATTTCAGGTCATTTGGAGTCTGGTGATTTTTCTGCCTTTTTCTCGTTTTTCCGGTCCAGAATTCCAGTTTCCAGATAATTCCCTCTTTGTGATGTACCTTGCATATTCAGAGAGAAAGAACATAAGAATTGTATGATAATAGGGAATAATGAACAAGGATAACGTAAATATGAATAAGAAATCATGATGCAAAATTGACGTATCAGTCCCCATGTCGTTTTGTGGTTCGCCTTGGCGCGAGGTAGGAGCTTCCACTTGCGTAGATGAAGTGCTTTCATTCACCTCCATGGGACGTATCTTGCTGATGGACAAGTCTTGAATGGCTTCCGAAAGTTCCTTATCTCCTACATCATTTGACAATTGTTCGACTTGCGAACAATTAGTCTCATCAAACTTCGCATCTACTGTCTCTTAAACTTATCGAGTGAAGTTGTTGTAGACAAGGTAAGCGTGAGAGTTTGATCCGTAACAAAGTAGGAAACCTTCATGAGATTTAGGAGCAAATTTAGAACGACGATGCTTATCAAGAATGTAGCACTTTGAGCCGAATACCCAAAAGTATCCAACTTGGTTTTTGTTACCGGTGAGTAGCTCGTATGCCGTTTTACCGAGAAGCTTGTGTAGGTAGAGTCGGTTTGTGTCATGACAAGCTATTTCCACGGCTTCCGCCCAAAAGTATTTTGGCGTCTTGTATTCATCGAGCATCATTCTAGCCATCTCTATGAGATTCCGGTTCTTCCTCTCAACAACTCCATTTTGTTGAGGTGTGTATGTAGCCGAGAACTCATGTGAGATACCTTCTTCATCAAGAAAGTATCCACATTGGTGTTCTTGAACTCCGATCCGTTGTCGCTCCAAACTTTCTTGATCTTCACTTCAAATTTATTTTGGGCTTTGCAAGGGAAGTTCTTGAAGATCTTTTGTACCTGTGACTTGTCATCAAGAAAGAATACCCGCTTAAATCTAGAAAAATCATCAACTATAACTAGACCAAAGGAATTTCCACCGAGGCTCTTGTAAGCATTGGGACCAAAGAGATCCATGTGAAGCAACTCGAGTGGTCTCCTAGTAGTCATGATGTTCTTTACGGGAGGACTTAAACCCACTTGTTTTCCTGCTTTACAAGCACTACAGAGTCTATCTTTGTCAAAGATAACATCTTTAACACCAAGTATGTGATCACCTTTGATGAGCTTGTCTAGATTACGCATACCAATATGTCCTAGCCTTGTATGCCATAGCCAACCTTTAGAAGATTTTGCAATAAGACAAGTACGAGATTGGGCTCTCTTAGTGAAATCGACAATGTATAGATCACTTCTACGGATACCGGTAAAGACCATGTTATGATTGGCTTGCCGAAACACTTGGCAATCTACTTTAGTAAATGGCACATTGAAACCGTAGTCGGCTAGTCTAGATACGGAAAGAAGATTGTAGCCAAGGGATTCAACAAGCATGGCATTTTGAATGGAACTATCATGAGATATGGCCACCTTACCAAGACCAAGTACCTTACCCTTGGAGTTGTCTCCAAAAGTCACATATCTCTGTGGTCCATTATTTGGTGTGATCTCATGAAACATGTCTCTATCTCTGGTCATATGATCGGTGCATCCACTATCGAGAATCCACTCCTTTCCTCCGGACATGTAGTCTTTGAAGTTTGCCATGAGACTTAGATTCTTCATAGTCTTCTCATACTCAATGTCAAACTTCTCATCTTCATCATCGTAGCCATGTTTGTCATCATCAAATGGAATATCCTTGTCACAAAGATCAAGAGATTAGTTAGAATTGTGATCATGACAATGTTCAAGATTATGAATGTGAATGACTTCAACAATGATGTTGTTGATGGTTATGACATCTTCTTTAGCACGCATGAGGTCACGAAGCTCAAACAAGTATTTATCAAAGTTTGGATCACTAGGCTTCATTTTGTGAAAGGCAATAGTTTTATGGAGAATGACATCAAAAAAATTCAAAGAGTAGTTTGGATATCTTTTCTCCAAATCTTTCCACAAAGTATAAGCACACTCAAAGTTCTTCAATTGGTCAAGCACGATTCTTGGCAATCCTCTAATGATTAGATTGACGGTTCTAAGATTACGAAGCATATCAATTTCTTCCTCGTGAGAAGGATGTAAGGGATCAATGGGAGGCACATAGGGTTATCAACATACTTGCTCAAATGGAATTCATCAAATAGATCAAGCATTTTGTCTTTCCATAGACTATAATACTCCCCATTGAGAATAGGCACTCTACAACTAAGACTCCCCAAACTAAGCACATACATCGTCCTCCAATGGTGATAAAACAAAAGCTATGGAGACCAAAGCTTTGATACCAATTGTGGGATCGAGAAGAGGCATCTAGAGGGGGTGAATAGACTACTTGACCAAATAAAAACCTAACCTTTTCCCAGTTTTATTGGTTGGCAAGTTTTAGCAATTCTATCATGTATAAGACACCCTACACATGCAAATCTATGAGTATAGCAGCGGAAAGTAAAGACATGCACATGTAAGTGAGGGAGTCTGGGATTACGGGGTCCTTGGGCCGCTGACCTATTTCCCATAGGCCGGACAGGTGGGCCACTCCGGGCCCAATACATGGAGGCCGAACTACAAGTCAACCTTGTGTTCGGGAAGGAAAGCTTAGATGTCTTGGCGTGTCCTCCAAGTCAAGATGACAAGATCGGCAGGTTTATCCCTTGGTGATAACCGACCATGTGTAACCCTAGGTACCCCTGGTGTCTATATAAGCCAGAGGGTTTAGCTCGTAGAGGGGAGAAACATTACTCCGAATCATCTAGGGTTTAGTTCATCTGATCTCGTGGTAGATCGACTCTGTAATCGGCATACACTCATTAATACAATCAAAGCAGGACGTAGGCTTTTACCTCTTCGAGAGGGCCCGAACCTGGGTAAACACCGTGTCTACGTGCCATGTTCCCCATTGATCCAAGGTCCATAGCTCGGGACCCCCTACCCGAGATCTGCCAGTTTTGACACCGACATTGGTGCTTTCATTGAGAGTTTCGATGTTGGATCGCCAGTGGGATCGATGGCTCGCTTGGTCATCAGCGACAACATCCTCATCAGGGACATCTTCGTCCCCAACCAGCCTTTTTTGTTCGACCGTATCGATCTACGTGACGATATGTCCGGCCATCCCGATCAGGTCGATAGTTTTGTCCCTGGGCAAAAAATCAGGTTCGGTAGCCTGGAGTACGCCTCCGATGCCCGAGGCAACATGTCCCTGACCAGGCTCACGGCCTCATCCGATGAGCCTGGAAACCCCGAAGCTTTAACTTCGAGCCTCCTCCTCCACTCCGTCTCCGGATCAACCCTTGCCCCTGGCCCTACTTTGAACTCGGATCCGACCATAACGGCCAGACGACGGGGCTCGGCCTTGGCCGAATGTGTTTCCTACCTTAGCGCACTGGAGATCGACTCTGGAGGACTCCATGAGAACAGCCCGGCCGGCTTCTTGCTCTTAAGCGAGACGTTGGCCCAGATCCAAAGGATGAATATTACACATGGCCCGCCCCCGCCCTATACTCGGATGGACTCCGAGGCCGGCCACTGGGAATTTTGCATCCCACCCACCACCCACCTGGTAGCCACCATCGAGGACTTAACCGATATGCTGGACTACGCCTCCGAGGAGGCCAATGACATTGATGAAGATGTCAACAACATCCCTACTTCCACTAGACGGTGGAAAGCTACCTCCACCTACGATGTCTATATGGTAGACACCCCCAATACCACTAGGAAGGACGATGAAGGCACCCCTAGCGAGAACGACGATAACCGTGGCAAGGTGCCTCCCACGCATCGTCGCTAGCGCAAGCGATCCAGGGGCAGCAAAGGAAAAGAAAGCAATACAGTCACTGAAGAAGGGGATACCCCGGACAACATGCAAAATCTAGATGAGCCCATCGCCCCCGAGCAACAGCTAGATGTCACACAGGGACACAGGGATCGGTATAACCCCTAAGACCTCGACGACTCTGAAGATAACAACTATCTACCTCCCTTGGAAGATGAGGTCAGTCTCGGGTATGAGGATTTCATCGTCCCCGAAGACCCGCTGGATCAAGAACGGTTCAAGCGGCAGCTGATAGCTACTGCCCGGAGCCTGAAGAAGAAGCAGTAACAAATAAAAGCCAAACAAGACACCCTCAACGATAGGTGGACAAAAGTCCTAGCAGACGAAGAAGGGTTCGACAATGAATGGCCGGGTCAAAATAAAAGCTACCCGCGACGACGCCTGCTACCACAATTTGATGACGAGGCCCCTGAGTCCGCACCCCCAGGCGCACTTAGGACAACCAGCCAGACCGCCCCCCTCAAGGACAGGACAAGAAGGCTGGAAGGGTTAAGGATAGACCTACCCCCCTTGTAGGAGAGGAAGGGAGCCAACATATCCTGAGGATCCATACGACCTACGACATGGCCTGGACGATAGAGTAGGCCAGACGAGATCCATCTATGGACCCAAAGAGCATAGCCCCGTTAGACAGGACGATTACCAAGCTTGGCTCGACCAAAACAATAGAGTTCGGGAGGAGCATCATGTCCGGATGGCATCCGACCTCCGGCACGACGTAGCCCAAGTTCGGGGCGCCGCTCACCCATTGTGCTTCATAGACGAGGTGATGCGGCACAAGTTCCCCGAAGGGTTCAAACCAGTAAATATCGAACAATACGATAGGACAACAGACCCGACAGTGTGGATTGAAGATTTCCTTCTCCACATTCATATGGCTCGGGGAGATGATCTCCACGCCATAAAATATATGCCTTTAAAGGTTATGGGAGCGGCGCGGCACTGGTTAAACAGCCTCCCCAAAAACTCCATCGGGAGCTGGGAAGAGCTCGAGGATGCCTTCTGAGCTAACTTCCAGGGCACGTATGTCTGGCCTCCGAACTCCGATGACCTAAGTCATGTCGTTCAACAGCCTGACGAGTCAGCCAGAAAATTCTGGAACGGTTCTTGACTAAGAAGAACCAAATCGTTGACTGTCCGGACGCCGAGGCAATAGCCTCTTTCACGCACAACATTCGGGATGAATGGCTAGCTCGACAGCTCAGCCAGGAGAGGCCGAGGACAATGTTGGCCCTAACCTCACTCATGACCCACTTTTGCACGCACGAGGACAGCTGGCTCGCTGATACGTCCATTTTGCATCATGATTTCTTATTACTATCTACTTCATTCTTGTCCATTATTCCATATTATTATAGAATTCTTATGTCGTTTCCCTATGAATATGCAGGGTATATCACAAAGAGGGAAATATCTGGAAACTGGAATTCTGGACCGGAAAACCGAGAAAAAGGCAGAAAAATCCCCAGACTCCAAATGACCTAAAACTTCACGGAGAATATTTATTGAATATTTAAGAATTTCTGGGCCAAAAATATACCAGAGGGGGCCAACAGCTGGCCACAAGCCAACAGGGCGCCCCCTAGGCCGCGCCCTGATGGCTTGTAGGGTCCCTGCTGGCCTCCTGACGCCCCTCTTCTCCTATATGGTGTGCTTTACCCTAGAAAAAAAATCATAAGCAACCTTTCGGGACGAAGCGTTGCCGTCTCGAGGCGGAAACCTAGGCAGAGGCCCCTTTGCACTCCGGCAATCAGATTCTGCCGGGGAAATTCCTCTCCGGGAGGGGGAGATCGAAGCCATCGTCATCACCAACGCTTCCTCCTCCGTGGGAGGACCAATCTTTGGGTTTTGCGGAGCACGAAATCCGACAGAGGCGTCCGCGTCCCGTTGTGCGCCACGCGTCGAGCCTGGCCCGCAGGCGATTGGGTCCAACGGCGCTTCGGCCTTCCTTCCTTGGCTTCGCCCCGAAGCCAACCCAAGCGCGCCTTGGGCCTGGGGGCTACTGTCGGCGTTCTGGGATCGGGGGTACCTAGATCTGCCTGCCTGTGGCCCAGGACGTGGCCCGCCTCGACAGCCCGGTACGGCCTAGCAGCAAGCCCCCCAAGTCAAGACCCTCGCGAGAGCCCCGGCCTCGCGAGGCGAACAACGCCAAGACCTCCAGAGGAGTGGCCTCCCCAGGCTGCCTCCCGAGGAGCGGAGATTTCTATGTAGGTGCCCGGCCTCATGAGGCTGCGAGGACGTGAGCCATGACGACCAAGGCCAGGCGAGCGCCAGCGGGCGCAGAGGGGATAGTTTCCTCTTCGGTGTTAACAGAGCCAGGGAAGGCACAGGTTCCCGAGGAAGGACCCCAAAGTTTTCCATTCTGGTGCAATAAGAGCAAGACCATGAGCTCGGCAGGACGGATGTCATCGCCGAGCCCACATCTGCGTCACGCCCAGAAGCTTTGCACGCGAAGACCACTTTCTGTCAGGATAAGATGTACCTCTTGTCCCCTTTCAAAATTGGCCGTTGTGGGATCCCTTCCCGCCTGTGCGATAAGGTTAGAGGACCAAGGCCACTATAAATAGGGACTAGCCTCCACCGTAGAAGGGATCGATCGAACCTCACCCAAGAACCCTCGCGAGGTCGCTCAACCAACTGTACTAGTTCATCCCCATCCTCCTCGTGAGGCCAATCCACCAAAAGCAGGAGTAGGGTCTTACACCGCAAGGTGGCCCGAACCTGGGTAAATCTCTGTGTTCATCTTCTTGCCCGCTCGCACGTATACGACGAGGCTTGGCCGCGGGTGGTGAGCTTGAGGCTAGAGCTGGTTGAGATCTTCGCACACGCCCCAGAGTTTGATCCTTCTTGGGTCCGCGGAGCCCCGATTCCGACATTTGGCACGCCAGGTAGGGGCGTGTCGTAATCTTCCCTCCAGTTTCGCTTCGTCTCTGCTTCGTCGCTCCCATGACCGATGCCCGCCGAGTCCGCGCCGAGCGCCGGGCTGCTCGCGTCGCCCAGACGACGCCAGTGGGTCGCGGCGTCCCGCGCCGCTCCGCCTCTCCTGCAGCTAACGCTACCACTGACCCAGCTACTCGCGAGCAGCAGGACTCGTCGCTGCCACCCACCGCGCGGCGTGATGGCCGCACTGCTACTCCGTCCCTCGCTCCTGCCAAGGCGTCGTCCTCCCACGCCCGCCACGGGCCGGCGAACATGCAGGCTGCGCTGCTCATGGTGCGCGAGCTGCTGCGTTACCGCCCCGCCAACGACTGGCTTGGTCACATCGCCAAGCTCGTCAACGCCGCCGGCGAGGCCCCGGCGCCCTCCCACTCACTCCGTCCCCCGCCCTCCCAGGTGGGAGACGTGGCTCACGGCGCGCCTCCTCCTCCTTCTCTGCATAGCGCAGACCTCGAGCCCAGACGCGAAGCGCGCCCACGCGACCCGCCACATGGGGTGCCGGCGCAAGCACGGGATGAAGCAAGCTGCGAGGTGGTGCCACGGCCACGAGGTGATGCGCGTGTGCTCCCCGCACTGCTGCGCTAGCATCAAGACCGTGCGCCGCCGGAGGCTGCGGCGCACGGATGCCAAGACTGAGCTCCCCTCGCACGCGATGCGCCTGTGAGCGCAGCAGGCTGCCGCGCCTTCACCCCGGAGCTGCGCCGTGTCACCTGGCCCGGCAAGTTCAAGCCGGACCTGCCTCCATGCTACGACGGCACCCCCGACCCCGCGGAGTTCCTCCAGCTCTACTCGCTGAGCATCGAGGCGGCAAGCGGTGATGACAAAGTCATGGCGAACTGGTTCCCCATAGCTCTCAAGGATGGCGCGCGCTCCTGGCTCCTTAACCTCCCGGAGGGATCGATCTCCTCCTTGGAAGAACTTTGTGAGCACTTCATCGCCAACTTCCAGGGCGCCCGTGACCGCGCCCTTGCGGTGAATGACCTGCGGTGTGTGAAGCAGCAGCCGGAAGAGACCCTGCACAAGTACATATAGCGCTTCACAAGCATTCGTCTCAAAATCCCGAAGGCGTCGGATGAGGCCATCATCTCGACGTTTACCGATAGCGTCAGGGACGTCAAGATGAAAGAGGAGCTCGCCATCCATGACGATCTGTGCTCAGCCCTGGAGATGTTCAACCTGGCGAACAAGTGCGCAAGGGCCGAAGAGGGCCGCCTCTCCCTCCTCGAGCTTTTGGAGGCAGACCCTGAAGACAAGAAGGCCAAGGCCAAGGAGGCAAAGCGCAAGGGCCCCGCTGTGCTGGTAGCAGAGCCCGAGATAAAGCGCGGTCGTGACCATGATGAGCCCCCCAAGGGCAACTGCCCGTTCTGGATCTTCTACTACACTCACACCCACAACACCAACGACTGCCAGGAGCTCAGGGCACTCGGCGACGAGCGCCTCGGCCGCCGCCCTGAGCGCGGCGACTATGGCTACGGCCGTGGAGGGGGCCGCGGCGGAGGCTGCTGGGACAATCGCGACCCACGTCAGGACTGGCGCGACCAGCATCGCGAGGACCACTGGCTTGACGAGCCTCGCGACGGACCCCGGCGCGATCAGCCTCGTGAGGCCCGTCCTCAGGGCAATGCTAGCCTCCCTCCGCTGCCGCCGCCGCCAAGGAGAAATGACGATAACCGGCAGGATGATGGGGCTGGGGCTTCCAGGAACCCCGTGGAATAGCCTGCATCCTAGCCGGTGTTCAGGCCCCTGCCTCGAACCACATCTTCAAGCAGTTCTCTCGTGAGGTGAACGCAGCCCTCCCGAAGCTCGAGGCCGCGCGTCCCCTCAGGTGGTCGTAGTACGCCATTACCTTCGACTCCAAGGATCACCTCAAGTGCTCGGCCGCCGCAGGCGCGCTCCCCATGCTCTGCACGCCCACCATCAGCAATGTCCTCGTCACCAAGACCCTCATCGACGGTGGCGCTGGGCTCAATGTCCTCTCTGTCGAGATGTTCGAGACGCTTCAGGTGCCCTATGATCAGCTCATGCCGCCCATGCCCTTCTCAGGAGTGACCGATGGCTCCACCATTCCCCTGGGGCAGGTGCGCCTCCCAGTCACCTTTGGCAAGCGTGATAACTACCACACCGAGCTCATCGACTTTGACGTCGCCCACATCCACCTCCCGTACAATGCCATCCTCGGGTACCCTGCCCTCGCCAAGTTCATGGCAGCAACCCACCATGGCAACAACGTCCTCAAGATGCTAGGGTGCAGCGGCGTCATCATGGTCGCCTGCGATGAGAAGGATGCAGTCCGCTCCCTCGAACGCGCTTCCCAGGCCGCGGCAGCTGAAAATCCCGACGACGAGGGCGGCATCCTGCTTCCTGAGGACACACCCAAGAATAAGAAGCAACTCCTCCCCAAGAGCCGCCAGAGGACAGAGATCCCCAAGGACTGCGCCTCAGGCCCCGTGTCCACTGTTGGGGCGCCTCTCCCTCCTGCATAGGAAGGCGTATCCGGCGCCTCCCTCAGGGAGGGCTTGGGGGCTTCCATCTGGAGAGCTTCCGACCTGACCGGTGCGACGAGGGAGGTGCTTGGGCACCACTTGGAGGCGTGCTTCAACGCGTGCCCCCACAAGCAAGGAGCACGGCGTGAGGCGCCAGGCTCATAGGAGTTCATCACCAACGCGATCGAGGAGCTTGAGGAGGTGCAGGCCATGCGTGGCGAGCGTCGCCCCCCCGCACCACCCAGTGCAGCTGCCGCCCCCGACGTGGGCGGCGGGCTGCTCGTCTGCGTCGACATCCCGGCCTCAACAGGGCCGCATCGCAGGGCCTCTTCTGGCCATCGCATGTCGGCTGTAGTGGGGGCTACCCCTGCAGCTACATTTGCATGCCCTTTGGACTCGTGAATATGGGCGCTGCGTACCAGCACCTCGCGCAGGCCGTGCACGGGTTTCATGAGGCCCGGCGCCGCACGGTCCTTCAGGAGGTCCCGGACCCTCACGAGCCCCCTGGGCCTCGTGGGCCCCTCGAGCCTCCGGAGCCCTTAGGCTCATGAGGATCAAGCTTCAACAACTACCCCAACACTTCAGCAGCATCATTACCAGGTGACCTTTTGGTTTGTTCAATTGAGGGCGCCCACCGGGCTGCATCATCCTCCAGCTGTTAGGGCCGCCCCTGCAGCTGTATCGTTTTGCGCATGTATCAGAACTGGTTCTGCATTTGATGAATTTTCTAAGTATTCCAACTTGCATGCCCGGTGCTTCGTCACCATGAATGTCGTTGCACCCTAACAACCCCGCCCTCGAACGCCTCATGATTAAGGGCTGGCACGGCGTCTGTGCTCGGGTACGTCCCTGCAGCGTTGGTAAATCCAAGCGACCGAGCTCTGTCTCGCGGGCCAATCCTGTGCACGTCACCTCCCGAGGTCCTTGGTGCTTTGTCCTCGCATGAGCTAATCGACAGTCGGTGAGTCAGGGCGCGCGGCCCGATTCATACAACCGCAGTTCGGCTCTTTGCTGCCGCGGGAGCCGTGCGCCGTGTGTCTTTCCTCGGGTTTGTCGCATGAGAAGACTGGGCACGGGTCTGTGCTCGGGTCCGTCCCTGCAGCGTTGATAAACCCAACGACTGAGCTCTGTCTGGCGGCCAGCCCCATTCACGTCCCCTCCTGGGGTCCTTGGTGTTTGGCCTTCTCATGCGATGGCCTCCGGAGATTCATTCGGCGCAGGTTACCCCATCGCACAGGTTTTGTAAGCGCGCCCCACGCCAGAAAATTTAGGCGCAACCCGCCTTGAGGTAGGGCCTCGTGAGTCCCACGCTGGCTCACGGGTGCCCAGATACACATCCTCCAGTTATGTCGTGCCAGTCACGCATACGAACGAAATTGGGTTGTACACGCCCAGAGACTCTAACACAGAGCTCCCTTCCCACACCCAAGTGGAAGCCCCATGCTCCGCGCTGGCGGACGACACGATCGCTCAGCGGCTATGCCCATGCCAAAGTGGAAGCCCCATGCTCCGCGCTAGTGGATAAACAACTGAGGGCACCCTAGCGGCTGCACCAACCTCTGGATGGCCTCTCGGCTCTTCACATGGCCCCATCACGCAGCGTTCCCCTGGGATGCACGCGCGAGGGGACTGGACGGGGGCTACGCTCAGGCCAGGCCTGGCGCGCGCCACCTCACCAGGTCCCTGGTACCTGGTCTTCTCGCGTCCCTCCCAGGCAAAAGCTGGCGAGGAAAGGTATGGGAGCTGCTCGCACGTCAAGGGGGACCCCTGAGCATCGCGACTCAGGGGCCTCACTAGTCACGTAGCCCCTCGCCCCTTGGTATCGTCCTGGCGATCTGGATGCCCCAACGGTGGTCGAGGTATGCGTGGGATTGGGCCCTGCCGATGCAGAGCACAAAGGTGCTCCAAATCAACCTCGTCGTCGCCATGTTTCCTTCATGAGGGTTGCTCGCATGTCAAGGGGGACCCCTGAGCATCGCGACTCAGGGGCCTCACTAGTCACGTAGCCCCTCACCCCTTGGTGTCGTCCTGGCGATCCGAACGCCCAACGGCGGTCGAGGTATGCGCGGGATTGGGCCCTGCCGACGCAGAGCACTAAGGCAAGCAGGAAGGAAACAAATCACGAAAGGAAATCATGGAGTTCAAACAGTTATTACATGCACTGAATGTTTTACGAATTCAAACAAGTCGTATGCCTCCACGAGGCATGATAAATGTCGCATGTTGAAATCTAGGAGGAGGGGACGTCATCGCCATGGCCATCGCCGCCGCTTGTCCCAGTCACGGCGAGTTCATCATCAACGTCGCTGCCCCCGTCATCGCTCGCCACCACCACCGGGGGCCCGGCATCGGGGATGCAGGTGAACTTCTTCACCAGCGCATCCATAGAATCCTTCACGGTCGCCGACGCAGTGGCGCGAGACCCGAGGGCAACCGGGACGATCACCGCATCGAAATCGAAGCCGGGCTCGCGGAGGTAGAGGTGGCTGAAGACACGCATCGCGGCCGTGGAGATAAGGTCGCGGCACTCGTCCTCCAGCATGGCGTCCACCTTGGCAATAGCGCCTTCGATCACCTCAGTGAGCTTGGAGGAGAGCCCTGCGTAGCCGCCCTCAGGGGTCGCCAGTGGCTCCTTGAATCCTCCCCTGCAGATGGAGTGCAGCGCCTGGCGAAGCCTGAGCTCGATGGAGGGGAAGACATCGCGCTCCGCGGCCGCCTTCTTCTCAGCAGCGGCAAGGGTCTTCTCCCTGGCATCCAGCTGGGCCGTCGCCTCGGAGACATGTTGGGCGTGGGACATCTGGGCTTCTACCACCTCCTCCTTCAGCTTGGCCAGACGCTCGCGTTCTGCAGCTTGGTCAACAGTTACCTGGGATAACACGGAGTCGCGATCGACGAGCTTCGCCTCGCGGGCCTTAAGGTCCTCCTCCCTCTGGTGGAGCCGTTGTGCGTGCGCGGCTTGCTCCTCCTGAAGGGCCTTCAGGTTGGCCTCTGCCTTGCCGCAGCGCTCCATGGCAGATGATGCTTCGGCCAGCGCCGCGTCGCGAGCCGCCTTGGCTTCGGCGGCCTCCTTCCTGCTCTCCACGGTGGCAGCCTCAGCCCGACCCCAGGCCCTCTTGGTGGTTGTGTCGGCCTGGAGCCACCCAGAAATAAGCCCCAAGCGCTCCCTCGCGAGGCACCTGTCGGCGTCTTGGAGGTCGGCCCGGATCCGGCTGAGCGCAATATAGGCCTCATCCAAGGCGCCGGGCCTGATCAGAGGGCCACGGTTCACGAGCGCAAAAGCCTGACCAGGAGGCAGCACCGGCACGTCGGCGGGTGCTGTGACCAAGGGGGCAGTGGCGTGGCAGACTTGGGGCGCCGGAGGCTCCAGGTTCTCCTCGGGCACGACGAGGGTGGACGATTTCACAGCCTGCTGGCCCAAGGAGGCTGGCTCCTCCCAAAGCTGCGTCGCTGCGTCCTCAGGGACACAATCCGCCAGAAGGGGGCGAAAAGTCGCCCCCTCCACCGACGCTGGGGTCGCCATGGCCGCGGCAAGTAATGCCGCCTCGTGAGCCTCCACGCCCCCGGCACCCGGCCTCCCAAGCGACATCGGCAAGGCGCCAGGAGTAGGCGTCACACCCGTGTGCCCGGGTGCGGCGTTGCCGAGGCGCCCAAGGGTTGCGCTGGGTTGGTGTGATGCGCTTCCGCGCCCGCCGCGTCTGCAGCCAGAGGCTGACGGCGCCTTCTGGACAGGGGGCTCCTTCGGCTCGATGCTCGCCTTCCTCTTCTTCAGCACGTCGTCGCACCTGGCCATCGAGAGGAGAAGGGGCCGTGAGTATGTGCACAATCTATAATCGACCAAAGGCGAGGTAGGTTACTTACTCCTCGGGCGCAATCCACTTCCTCTTCGTCTCCGCCTCGGCGATGGTCGGAACGCTCCCGCTCTTCTTCGGCGTGGCGCTGCCACTCGGAGAGGTGGCGAGGTCGCCCTGAGGGGCCACGGCCGGAGAGGCCACGTCTGCCCCAGCAGCGGCCGCCCCGCCTTTCGGCTGCGGATCGGACGTTGACATGATCGGCATCTCAATCGCCTTGCTGGAGTGTGGGGACTCCTCCGGAGGAGGCGCAACCACGCGTTTCCTCGAGGTCGCCCGGCCAGATGCCCGCGTGGTCTGCGGGGTAGGCCCTGACCTCCTGAGGACCCTGGCGAAGCGCGGGGAGTCTGCGGCCGGGGGCTCATCGGTATCGTCGTCGTCTTCGAGGTCGCGGAGGAGCTTGCTCTGCGACGGGGGGGACACCTCTTCCGGTTCATCGTCCTCAGTCTCCTCCGAGTCTTCCTCGCCGCTGGTGTCGCTGGAGGACACCGGCACGGGGGAATTGGGGTGCTCGGATGGCGTGAGCCCCAGATCGTCGAAGGCGGGCATGACGGCGACCAGCTCCCCCCTGTCGTCACGGCGGTATAGCGGGGTGTAGGCCTCGGGGAGGCCCCCCAGATCGCTGAGGAGCAGGGTAGCCAAGGCCCTGTCCAGCTCCTCGCTTGTCAGGCTGGTGGACCGGAGCCTGATGTTGTCCTCCGTGCCCTGGTACTCCCACATGGGCCTCGAGTGCGACTGGAGCGGCGCCAGGCGCTACGTGAGGAACTCCTTCACTATCATCGCCCCGGTCAGCTTCTTGGCCTCCATGTCCAAGGAGATCCGCTCCAAGACGGGTTTCGCCCGTGGATCGGTGAGCTTCGTGGAGCCCCACGCGAGGGTCTACTCGGGCAGCTCCGTCGGGAGCTCCAGGCGCGGATCGAGGCCCTGGGCATCCAAGAAGACCCAGCGGTGCCTGAAGCCTTCCACCTTCTTCCCAGCCTTCAGGAGCACATTCCCGCTCTAGACCGCGATGAAGGAGACGCACGCCGACTGGTGCGTGTTGTCGTGGAGCCGCAGGCTGAAGTAGTGGCGGAAGAGGGCCACTGAGGGCTGTCGGCGTTCTAGGAACGGGGGTACCCAGACCTACCAGCCTGCGGCCTAGGGCGTGGCCCACTTCGACAGCCAAGCACGGCCCAGCGCGGCCTCCCTCAAGACAAGGCCCTAGCGAGAGCCCTGCACTCGCGAGGGAGACGGCGCCAAGACCCTCAGAGGGAAGAGGTCTCCCCAGGCCCCTCCTGAGCGGCGGAGATCTCTATGCAATGCTCGGCCTCGGGAGGTCAAGGGTGACGCAAGTCGGGCCAGGCGGGCACCCGTGCGTCAGAGGAGACAGTTTCCTCTTTGGTGCAAAGGAGGCAGGGGCGCACGCAGGCTCCCAAAGCACCCCCCAAAGGTTTCCATTCCGGTGCAATGAGACCAAGACCACGAGCTCCGGAGGACGGACGTCATCGCCGAGCCCACCTCTGCATCACCCCGGCTACTTTGTAGGCGAAGACCACCTTTCGTCAGGATAAGGGTGTACTCCTCCCCCTTCGAATTTGGCCGTTGTGGGATCCCTTCCCGCCATTGCGATAAGGCAAGAGGACCCGGGCCGCTATAAATAGAGGCTAGGCCGCCCCGAGGGCGTGGAGAGAGATCCAACACCACCCAAGCGCCCTCGCGAGGCAACTCACCGCTATACTAGTTCATCCACAAACCTCCGCGTGAGGCAATCCACCAAAAGCAGGAGTAGGGTTTTACGCTTCGCAGCGGCCCGAACCTCGGTAAATCCTCGTGTGCTAATCTCTTTTCCTTCGATCGTGCGAGTTCGTCGGGCCAGGCTATCGAGCTGTGAGCTGGAGGGCGAAGCTATGGAGATCTTCGCACACGCCCCTGAGTTCGAACGTCTCTGGGTTTTGCAGAGCCCGAAATCTGACATTTGGCACGCCAGGTAGGGGGCGTGTCGGAATCCTTACACAAGCTTCGCCTCGCCTCCGCTCGCCGTTTCCATGGCCAAGGGACACCGAGCCCACGCCAAACGACGGGCCGCTCGCGACGCCTACAGACCTCGGCATCACGCGTCGGCTTCCCCCCCCCCCCCCCCCCGCCACTCGCGGACGCCATCGCCAGCCCGGCCTTCGACAGGCGCCGGGGGTTGTCGCCCTCATCGACCGCGCAGGACGGTCTCGTCGCCCCGACCCTCCCCCGTGTCCGCGTCACGATGTCGTCCTCCCGGGCCCGCCGTGACCTGGCACGCAGGCGAGTCACGCTCCTCGTGGCCCGCGAACTGCAGCGTTTCCACGCTGCTCGCGGACGCTACAACGACTGGGTATGCCGCGTGGCCAGGCACGCCACCACAGCAGGCAAGGTCCAGGCGCTTCCTTACGAGACGGGCCTGGGGGCTCGCGTCCATGGGATCACTCAACCAACCGGCGCGGCGCGGAGGACGCGCGGATGCCCGTGGGAAGCGCGTCCCGACCCGCACCCGCTGGGTGCGCGGCCAAGTTCATCGGGCACGCAGGGATTAGCCCCTGGCGCGGATGGGGACCGCTGGGAGATGCTGGCCGCGCGGGGTAGGCGCCGCCTCGCGCCTCCCAGCACGCTCGGCGCGTCCGAGGTGAATGCCCGGCGACTCGTTTACACCGGCGCCCGGGGGCTCGCGCAACTCCACAATGACCATGTTGACGAGCGCCCGGGCTACGATAGGAGCAGCGCCGGCCACCACGACAATAGGGGGAGCATACGCGACCTCGCGAGCGGCTTTCGTCGGGGCTGGTATGTACAGCCTCGCGAGGGCGGCTGGCGGGGCCGGTTTCATGAGGCTGCCTGGCCCTGGCAGCCTCGTGAGGTGCACCCGCTGGTGGGGAGCTACCTTGGACAGGCGCCTGGGTCCGCGGACCGGGGGTCACCTGCCTGGAGACGAAGGGTGGAACACACGCCCATGTCCCCAGGCCGGGCGACCCCAGCTAGGAGACAGAGGGTGGAACACACGCCCATGTCCCCAGGCCAGGTGCTTCCAACCTGGAGACGGAGGGTGGAACACACGCCCATGTCCCCAGGCCAGGTGCTTCCAACCTGGAGACGGAGGGTGGAACACACGCCCATGTCTCCAGGACGGGCGTCGCCTACCCAGAGATGGAGGGTGGAACACACGCCCATGTCTCAGGGCCAGGCCTCGCCCGGCCAGCGGCAGGGGATCACGTACTCGCCCATGTCTCCGGGTCCGGCTCGGCCCACCTGGAGACGGGGGATTGAGTACCCGTGCAGGGCTCCCGGGCACCCCAGCGAGGCGCGCTGGGGAACCGCCTTGGGGGTCGGCCTCGCGCGCGACAGAGGGGCTCTGCGCTGCGGGCTGCAACGCTACTACAAGGATGACATCCTTCCCCGGGCTATGGAGCGCCCGAGGCCCTGTTTCGGGGCGGGCCCTCCCTGCGGAGAGCATGGGGGGATCCCTCCGCGCTCGAGGGCCCGTCCGGGGCCGACCCCACCTCGTCGCATCATGCTTGGAGGCTGGAAGTGGGCTCCATGTGCAGAAGGCATGGAGCTCCCAGCGCACCCCCAGGCTCAACCCGTGACACTCTCACGTAATAATGAGTGGGCTGTATACGCCCGGAGCCCCCCGAGGACGCGGAGGGGTTCCATCCCACGCCCAAGTGGAAGCCCCATGCTCCGCGCTGGCGGACAACACTGCCCTCCAATGGCTATGCCCACGAAAGGTGGAAGCCCTACGCTCCGCATTGGGGAGAAGACGAAGACGAAGATTAGCCTAGGAGCCGGACGCGGCTGTTCTTTGCCCATTTTGTATTCGGATTTGCCATCTTTTAGAATAAAACTTGGAATTCTTGCGGTTTTCTTCTGGAAATAGGGGGGTCATTCTCTTTTTGGTAACGATTTCCGTTTGGCATCTCGCTTTCCTTGGGAAGTTCGGCAGCTGCCGACCCTTTCTTCTCCCACGTGCGACCCATAAGCGGAAGTTGGACGCAGTGGATGTGCTGCCACGCGCACCCTGCCAAGGCCTAAATGCTCGGACGCTCGCGCGACATGATCGTCCTGATCGGCAGGATTTTTGGCAAAAAGAAGTACGATGCTGTGCATCACGCCACACGAGAGTATTCTCAGTGGTCCTTCCAAAAATACATTCAAGTCGCCACAGGGCCGCACTCATAACCCTGACAGGTAAACGTGAAGACTACTTATGGAGACGCGCCGCCATCGTCGCCCTCATCACCACCACTACCGCCGGGCACGCGCTCCTCGACTCCGGCATGGTCCTCCGGTTCAGCAGAAGAAAACCCCGCGATCAAGTCCTCCACATGGTCCTCCACCCACTCGGCGAGGGCGCCTTGGATCACTTCGGGCACGGGGGCGAGTACCGCCCCGAAGTCGAAGTGCGGATCGAGGCGAAGGAGATGGCTAAAGACATGCGAGGCCGCCCGCGCGAGGAGGTTGAGGTGCTTCTCCTCCACGAGCTCGCGGATCTTCTCCGCACCCCCCTCGAGGTGCTCCACGGCCTGGAAAAGAAGCCCAGGTACCCGGCATCGTCAGGAACGAGAGGGCTCGAGACGCTCTCGCCGCAGATGTTGCTCAAGGCCCGGTGGGCCCTCTTCTCAAGGGACTGGAACATCTTAGAGCACGTGTGCTGAAGGCCGTGGGCACGATCCGCTTCGTCCGAAGCCTACTCCGTGAGGGAAGTGACGCCCTTCACCTGCTTATAGAGAAAAACAGCTCGGCCTCGGCAGCAGCCTGGGCATCCATCGCAGCTTTCCGGCATCGCTCCGCCTGATCTAACCTTCTCCCGAGGTCGTCGGCCTCGCTTTTCAGGTGGTCGCGTCGCTTGCGGAAACGGGACTCCTGGAGCTTCAACTTCGCGCAGTAGTCTTGGAGGAGGGAGCGCCGAACCACCGCCACCTTGTCGCTGATCTCCTCCTGGACCTTCGCCTCACAGGTGGTGAGAGAGTCCTTGGCGAGGGACACCAGGTGCTCCCTGACCTCCAGCCTCCCGTGCTCCAGGCTCTGCTCCAGCGCCTCCATCGTCAGCGCATCTTTGGGTGCGCGGGGCCCCGCACCGCCGGTGGGTAGCTCAATCGTCAGGTCGTCAAGTGCGGCCCTGTGCACCTGGATTCGCCTTTCAAGGGCGACATTGGAGGCCTCAAGGTCCTCCAAGCGTTCCTCCGAGGCCTTGCGTCGGCTGTCGGTGGCTTGGGCCTCCGCGAGGGCGCGCTCGCGGGCCTCCCTCGCCGCGGCAAGGGACCCCTCAGCGTCTGCGTGGGCGCGCTCGTGCTGCAGACAGCCAAGGTTAATGGCGACCTCAAGACGGTGCCACTCTCGCGCGAGGCGCTGCCGCTCTGCCTTGAGACGGGTGTCGGTGTTGGCGAGCTTCGCCCCCAGGAGCCCCAGCGCGTTCGCTGCAGTTTGGAGCAGACCGCGCCGCACGGCGCTTCGGTCACATGCGAGCTCGAGGGCCCAACCAGGATCTCTGCCTTCCTCTAGTTCAGTGGGGAAGGCGGGCGAGGGGCCGCATGACCCCGGTGCGCACTCGGGGGCTGGGGGCTCCTCCCCTTTCTCCCCAGGTAGAGGCCGCGCCCCGCGGGGATATGCGTCCTCGCTCAAGGAGGGCCCTAGGGCACGGCGCGATTGGTTCCCAGGGAAAATTGCCAGCGGAGGACGTAGCCCCTCCCCCGCAAGTTGGAGGCCACGCATGAAGAAGGTTGTAGGAAACACGCGCTCTAGACCCCCCGAGGGCTGCATGAGCTCGGGTACGGGCGACCTCCTGCACGGAACCCCAAGGCTCGCAGGAGGCAGGGCCATGATGGGCCTGGTGGCCTCAGGAGGCGGCGGTGGCATCACGACTCTCTCTTCATCAGGGGGAACCTGCGGAACAGAGATTCAGAAGGGGCACACCAGGGGAAGACTGAGGGGACTCGAACGCTTACTCATCCAAGGCGACCCACTTCCTCTTCATCGGCACCCATGGCGTCGGGCAGCAGCTGCTCCCGGACCCCTTCCTCTTCCGGCGAGCGCGGGGGCCCGGAGACGACACGTTGGAGTCTGACGCCAGGCATCCTAAAGCAGAGGCGGCAGCCACCTCCACCGGCGGGGCGTCATCCTCACTCCTGGGCAGGGCCGAGGCAAGAGCCCGGGGGATGAGCGACGCAGGACGCCCGACCTCGGCCAAAGGGGCAGCCATGGCCTCAGGATCCCCAGGACCCGAGGCCCCCGCGGGAAGATCGCCCCGGGGACCCACTCCCACCGAAGGAAGAAACCCCCACTCTTCGAAGCGCGGCATCTCCCGGGAAAGGGTTTCCCCGTCCTTGCGGCTGTACAAGGGGAGGCCGTCCCGGGGAAGCTCATACGGTTCCCCGCCGGTCAGGCGACGGAGCAGCTCGCGCAGCGCGCAGGAAAGAAGAGAAGGAACCTGGAGCCTCATGGGGTCTAGAGGGCCAGCAAAGGTCCACATCGGGCGGGAATGGCGCTGAAGAGGAGCAATTCGCTGGCGGGAGAACTCCCGCACCACCATCGCCATCGTCACAGCAGCCTTCTTCAGTTCCGCCAGCTTGACCAAAACCTACGCGAGCCGCGGGTCAACAAGCTCCTCGTGCTTCCACCTGGGACTCGGCCTTGCAGGAACCGACGGGAGTTGGAGCAGGGGGCCGGCCTCAGCGGCATCGACGTACAGCCACTGCCTCCGGAAGCCTTCTGTGTTCGGGGAAAGCCGGGCGTCGAGGGCCCCGCTGGCCGTCGCATCGACTGCTCTCAGGGACACACATCCTAAACAGTGTCCCCCAAGGTTCAACTAGAGGGAGAAGAAGTGGCGAAGCAGGGCCACAGAAGGGGAGACGCCAATGAAGGCCTCGCACAGGAATGCGAAAGTGGAAAGGAGGACGATGGAGCCTGGGTCAAGGTGAAGCGCATGAACCTGATAATGCACGAGCACGGCAGAAAAGAAGTCCCAGAACGGCGGCAGCAAGCTGGAGAGGAGGGCGTGGAGATGAAGGGGAATGCAGGTGGCCTCCAGCTCGGTCCGAGGTCGCGAGCCCAGCCAGATCTTGGTCGCCCCCCACTCGTTGGAGCCGACGGCGACCGCCAGTCGGACCTTCTCCAACCTCTCAATAATGACCACCAAGGATCGACCTAACGCGGGCTCCGGCGTCGACGAAGGTTCCGGTGGCTTCGAAGCCTCGCCCCCTCTCTTCTTGGGGGCCATGGCGGACGACCAGGCTGGGGCGGACGCAAGATTTGGCGGAGAAGGCGCGAGCCGCGGAAGAAGGGAGAACGGACGGCAAGATTGATGGGGAACAGTGACGGCTCGGAGGCATGCGCCAGGCTATTTGTCAGCCGGGGCAGTTGCCGAGACAGCGCGAAGAAATCGAGGCGTTAGCTTGACTCGAGGCAGTTCCCGACATCTTTGGGGAGCTGAGACGCCCGCGTCTCATTGTGCGTCATGCGCTAGGTTAGGCCCGCAGGAAATTGGGGCCCGCGGCGCTCGGGACGGCTTCTTCGGCTTCGCCCCGAAGCCAACCCAAGCGCGCCTTGCGCCTGGGGGCTGCTGTCGGCATTCTGGGAACGGGGGTACCCAGACCTACCAGCCTACGGCCCAGGGCGTGGCCCACTTCAACAGCCAAGCACGGCCCAGCGCGGCCTCCCTCAAGACAAGGCCGTCGCGAGAGCCCCGCACTCGCGAGGGAGACGGCGCCAAGACCCTCAGAGGGAAGAGGTCTCCCCAGGCCCCCTCTTGAGCGGTGGAGATCTCTATGCAATGCTCGGCCTCGGGAGGTCAAGGGTGACGCAAGTCAGGCCAGGCGGGCACCAGTGCGCCAGAGGAGACAGTTTCCTCTTTGGTGCAAAGGAGGCAGGGGCGCACGCAGGCTCCCAAAGCACCCCCCAAAGGTTTCCATTCCGGTGCAACGAGACCAAGACCACGAGCTCTGCAGGACGGACGTCATCGCCGAGCCCACCTCTGCATCACCACCGGCTACTTTGCAGGCGAAGACCACCTTTCGTCAGGATAAGGGTGTACTCCTTGTTCCCCTTCGAAATTGACCGTTGTGGGATCCCTTCCCGCCATTGCGATAAGGGAAGAGGACCCGGGCCGCTATAAATAGAGGCTAGGCCGCCCTGAGGGCATGGAGAGAGATCCAACACCACCCAAGTGCCCTCGCGAGGCAACTCACCGCTGTAATAGTTCATCCACAAACCTCCGCGTGAGGCAATCCACCAAAAGCAGGAGTAGGGTTTTAAGCTTCGCAGCGGCACGAGCCTGGGTAAATCCTCGTGTGCTAATCTCTTTTCCTTCGATCGTGCGAGTTCGTCAGGCCAGGCTATCGAGCTATGAGCTTGAGAGCGAAGCTGTGGAGATCTTCGCACACGCCCCTGAGTTCGAACCTCTCTGGGTTTTGCGGAGCCCGAAATCCGACAAGGGCCTCACGCCTAAGAAGGCCTCGCAGTAGAAGGTGAAGACAAACAGGAGCAGGATGGCATTGGGCTGAAGATGGAGGGCCTGGATCCCGTAATGCTCAAGGATGGCAGTGAAGAACCCCGAGAAGGGCGGGATGAGCTCGGAGAAGATGCTATGGAGGAAGAAGGGGTAGACTGTTTTCGCGAAGGTGCGCTGCTCCGTAGAGCCGCTCCAGATCAAGGTCTGCCCCCACTCATTGGAATCGCCCGCCGTCAATGGAAGTGCTGGGGCGAGGTCCCCCTCAAGAACAAGGCCCTCGCGAGAGCCCCACCATCGCGAGCGAGATGACTCCAAGACCCCCGAAGGGAGGAGGCCTCTCCAGGCCCCCTCCCGAGAGGTCGGGGGTGACGCAAGCCAGGCCAGGCGGGCACCAGCGCACGCAGAGAAGACAGTTTCCTCTTTGGTGCAAAGGAGGCAAGGGCGTACGCGGGTTCCCGAGGCGTCCCACCAAAGGTTTCCATTCTGGTGCAACAAGACCAGGCCAATGGGCTCAGCAGGACGGATGTCACCACCGAGCGCACCTCCGCATCACTGCCAGCTACTTTGCAGGCGAAGACCACCTTTCGTCAGGATAAGATGTACCTCCTGTCCCCTTTCGAATTTGGCCATTGTGGGATCCCTTCCCGCCAACGCGATATGGGAAGAGGACCCGGGCCATTATAAATAGAGGCAAGGTTGCGCCGTAGAAGATGGAGGGGTCTAACACCACTCGAGCGCCCTCGCGAGGTTGCTCACCACTGTACCAGTTCATCCACAAACCTCCTCGTGAGGCAATCCACCAAAAGCAGGAGTAGGGTTTTGCGCTTCGCAGCGGCCCGAACCTGGGTAAATCCGTGTGTTAGTCTTCCTCCCCGCGATTCAGTGACTTCGGTTCGGCTAGGCTGTGGAGCTGTGAGTTTGAGGTCGAAGCTGGTGGGGATCTTCGCACACGCCCCTGAGTTCGAACCTCTTTGGGTTTTGCGGAGCCCGAACTACGACATTTGGCGTGCCAGGTAGGGGGCGTGTCGGAATCCTTCCGCAAGCTTCACCTCACCTCCGCTCGCCGCTCCCATGGCCAAAGGGCACCGAGCCCGCACCGAACGACGGGCTGCTCGCGTCGCTCGGGCGACGCCTGCAGGCCACGGCACCCTGCGCAGCCTTGCCCCCCAGTTGGCAGACACCATCGCCAGCCCGGCCTTCGACAAGCGCCGGGGCCTGCCGCCCTCATCAACCGCGCAGCACGATCTCGTCGCCCCGACTCCCCCCCGCGTCCACGTCACGGCGTCATCCTCCCGAGTCCACCGCGACCTGACGCGCGAGCGAGTCGCGCTCCTCATGGCCCGTGAACTGCAGCGCTACCACACCGCTCGCGGCCGCTACGACGAGTGGGTGTGTCGCACCGCTAGGCGCGCCGGCACAGCCGGCGAGGTCCAGATGCTCCCCTACGGGACGGGCCTAGGGGCTCGCGTCCGTAGAGTCACTCAACCAACCGGTGCGGCGCTGAGGACACGCGGATGCCCCTGGGAAGCACGTTACGACATGTGCCCACTAGGGGTGCGGCCCTGGGCGTCAAGCACGCAGTAATTGACCCCCGGCGCGGACGAAGACCGGTGGGAGATGCTGGCCGCCGCATCCGGAGTGGGCGTCCGGCGACTCGTCTACGCCCGCGCCCGGGGGCTCGAGCAACTCCACGACGACCATGTTGATGAGCGCCCGAGTCGCGAAGAGTGAAGCGTCGGCCACTACGACGATAGGAGGAGCATACGCGACCTCACGAGCGGCTTTCGTCGGGGCTGGCATGCGCAGCCTCGCGAGAGCGGCTGGCAGGGTCGGTCTCACAAAGTTGCCAGGCATTGGCAGCTTCGCGAGGCATGCCCGCTGGTGGGGAGCTACCCTGAGAGGCGCCTGGGTCCCCAGACCGGGCGTCACCAGCCTGGAGACAGAGGGTGGAACACACGCCCATGTCCCCAGGCCAGGCGCTCCCAGCCTGGAGACGGAGGGTGGAACACACGCCCATGTCCCCAGGCCAGGTGCTCCCAGCCTGGAGACGGAGGGTGGAACACATGCCCATGTCTCCAGGACGGGCGTCGCCTGCCCAGAGACGGAGGGTGGAACACACGCCCATGTCTCCGGGCCAGGCCTCGCCCGTCCGGCGGCATAAGACCACGTACTCGCCCATGTCTCCGGGTCTGGCCCGGTCTGCCTGGGGACGGGGGGTTGAGTACTAGTGCGAGGCTCCCGGGCACCCCAGTGAGGCGCGCTGGGGCACCGCCTTAGGCGTCAGCCTCGCGCTCGACGGAAGGACCCCGCGCCGAGCCTCGCTCGCAGCGCGGGGGCTGCGGCGCCACTACAACGATGACTTTCGCCCCCGGGCTTTGGGATGCCCGAGGCCCTGTTCCGAGTCGGGCCTTCCCTGCGGAGAGTGTTGGGGGCTCCCCCCGCGCTCGAGGGCCCGTCCGGAGCCGACCCCACTCCGTCGCGTCATGCTTGGGGGCAGGAAGTGGGCTCCATGTCCAGGAGGCATGGAGCTCCCTACGCACCCCCGGGCTCAACCCGTGACACTCTCATGTAATAATGAGTGGGTTGTATACGCCCGGAGCCCCCCGAGGACGCGGAGGGGTTCCCACCCACGTCCAAGTGGAAGCCCCATGCTCCGCGTTGGCGGACAACACTGTCCTCCAATGACTATGCCCACGCCTAGTGGAAGCCCTACGCTCCGCGCTGTGGAGAAGACGAAGACGAAAACTAGCCTAGGTGCCGGACGCGGTTGTTCCTTGCTCCTTTTTGTATTCGAATTGCCACTTTTTGGAATGAAGCTCTAAGTTTCGCAACCTTATTTGAAAAAAAAGGGGGAGATTTTTTCTCTTTGCAATCTTCTTGATCTTGAAGTCTCGTTTTCTGAATCGACGCCTGTCGGTCTCCCCCTCATGCGCCCCGTGAGCGGGGGCTACACGGGCATGGTGTGCACACCTTGCCAAGGCCTGGGCATCCTGGTCCTCGCACGGCGCTCTCGAGCAAGCCGATAGGCGCATGCTGCCTCAGAGGCAACCATCTCCTGGCACTTGCTGAGCATCGCGGCTTAGCAAACCAGCGACGATCGACCCTCGCTCGGGGGCTCCAGCCACAGCTTGGTGCATCATCATAGATCCTCGGGAGGCTCGGGCACCTCTCGAGGCAAGAGCTGGCAAGGAAAGGTAAGGGGTCACTCGAGCGTTAAGGGGGACACCTAAGCAACGCGACTCAGGAGCCTCACTGGTCACATAGCCCCTCGCCCCTTGGTCTTGTCCTGGTGATCCGGACGCCCCAACGGCGGTCGAGTTATGCGCGGGATTGGGCCCTACCGACGCAGAGCACCAAGGGCTCCCGAACCGCCTCACTCGCAAGGAAGAAGCTCCCCAGGCGCTCCAGCTGCACCTCACAACACACGAGCTCGCCACGACCCACCAAGCTAACTACCCCAACTGTAATGAGCGTAAACTTTTTGATTTAATGATAGCCCGAATATTGGGGTTTGAGACGGGAGCGCTAACGTGAAGGTGCAGGCGCTACAGTCTACTACATGACCCCATGGGGCCTCCTGCGGCTCCGGATATAGGAAAGACGGTGCGAGGGAGGGAATTCGTCTCCTCTAGGAATCGCCGCTAAAGCCTCGGCCTTAGAGTAGCACGCGTCCCCTCAGGAGTGCCCGCCTCGTGAGGTCCCGGCAGGCTGCTATCGCTGGACACTGTGCGGTACCCCCGCGGACCCCCCCCCCCAAGGACCGTCAGGCACGGAGCAATGGCACAGTGAGGCAAGCAGAGGCGCAAAGGGGGGTGTGCAGAGGCACACCAACGACGACGTAAAACCCCGTGGAGGAACTGAGGACGCGCAGCGCGAAACAAGCAATTTACGGTTCTAAAGAAGGAAGACAAGGTAAAACACAAAAGTTTAACGCCCCCCAGGGGCCAGGTGTTTCTTGATGCAACAGGAACCAGAAGGAAGAGAACAGGGGAAACTCAGGCGGAGGAGGCGTTGTCCCCGTCGTGACCCCCACCAGCCGCGGCGCCGGAGTCACCGCCCTCTTCGGAGGAAGGCTCCTGGACGAAGCGCTCCACCAGGGACTCCACCTGCCCGCGCACCTCATCCCTGAGGGCCTCTGGAGCTCCTCAGGCGCAGGCTCTATCACGCAGGAGAGATCAAGCTCTGGGACATGGCGGCGTAGGTTGGACAAGACGCGCGTCAGCGCGATGTCCAGAAGGTCGCGCGCGCTGGACTCATTGTCTTCGTCCACCCGGGAAACGCCGGTCTCCAGCACCTCCACCACCTTGCCGAAGAAGTGAAGACAACCCCCGTAGCCGTGCATGCACGGCAGCACGGGGGCATCCCCGACGAACCGACCAACCGCACCGACGGCGCCGCGGGCGATGTCCAGATACTGCTTGGTGCGTTGCGCCTCCAGCATCTTCGCGAGCGCCGCCTCGTCCTTGGCAGCCTGTACGGCGTTGATAGCTCCCTCGACTTGGGACTGAAGGGATGCCAACTCCACCTTGGCGTCCTCCTCACCCTTAAGCGCGGCCTGGAGAGCGGCCTCGGCGCCCGCCAGCTGGGCCCTGAGCGCGTCCACCTCGCCCTGGAGTTCATCGAGCCTGCGCCTCTTGGGCGCGGGCACCCTGAGACGGAGAAGCGACCAGGTTCAGCATACCGGGAGTGGTTCACAAGAAAGGGGGAGGGAGATAGAGCACTCACTCGTCGGTGACGGCCCAGCGCCGGCGTGCCTGGGCCGGCTTCGAAGGCCCCCCGTCGCTGCCTCCAGAGGGCGGTGGTGGAGCCGGAGGCCCCGTGCTCCTCCCCGCTCCAGCTGCACTTCCCCCGGACGCCATGGAAGGAAAGGAAAGAGAAGACAACGATGTCCCGGGAAGGATGGCAAGTGTGAGGGCGCGTCAGGATGGCATGACCCCTCTGGCGGGGCAAATTTATAGGCGTAACCGCGGTCCACGAGGCATCGTGGGGAGTGGAGGCGGCGCGTGCTCCCCAGGCGCCACGTGCCCGGCTTGACCGGCGTGCAGACCTGTCACACGTCGCCTCGCCTCCCCCCGTCGAGTCACATCCGCGCGAGTCGAGGGGAGAGAAGGGGCAAGGAGAAGGCTACATTCAAGGAAGGGCAATGATGGCCGGCGCTGCGCGCAGGCTTCGCATCAGCCTGACTCGGGGCAGTTCCCAAAGTCTTCGGGAAACGGAGGCGTCTGCGTCTCATTATGCGCCACGCATCAGGCTGGGCCCGCAGGCGATTGGGGCCCGCGGCGCTCAGGTCGGCTCCTTCGGCTTCGCCCCGTAGACAACCCGAGCGCGCCTTGGGCCCGGGGGCTGCTGTCGGCGTTCTGGGAACGGGGGTACCCAGTACGGCCCGACGCAGGATCGCTCAAGAACAAGGCCCTCGCGAGAGCCCCACCCTTGCGAGTGAGACGACGCCAAGACCCCCGGAGGGAGGAGGCCTCTCCAGGCCCCCTCCCGAGGGGCGGAGATCCCTATGCAGCACTCGGCCTCGGGAGGTCAGGAGTGACGCAAGCCAGGCCAGGCGGGCACCAGCGCGCGCAGAGAAGACAGTTTCCTCTTTGGTGCAAAGGAGGCAAGGGCGTACGCGGGTTCCCGAGGCGTCCCACCAAAGGTTTCCATTCTGGTGCAACAAGACCAGGCCAACGGGCTCAGCAGGACGGATGTCACCACCGAGCCCACCTCCGCGTCACTGCCAGCTACTTTGCAGGCGAAGACCACCTTTCGTCAGGATAAGATGTACCTCATGTCCCCATTCAAATTTGGCCATTGTGGGATCCCTTCCCACCAACGCGATAAGGGAAGAGGACCCGGGCCATTATAAATAGAGGCAAGGTTGTGCCGTAGAGGATGGAGGGGTCCAACACCACTCGAGCGCCCTCGCGAAGTTGCTCACCACTGTACCAGTTCATCCACAAACCTCCTCGTGAGGCAATCCACCAAAAGCAGGAGTAGGGTTTTACGCTTCGCAGCGGCCTGAACCTGGGTAAATCCGTGTGTTAGTCTTCCTCCCCGCGATTGAGTGAGTTCGTTTCGGCTTGGCTGTGGAGCTGTGAGTTTGAGGTCGAAGCTGGTGGGGATCTTCGCACACGCCCCTGAGTTCGAACCTCTTTGGGTTTTGTGGAGCACGAAATCCGACAGAGGCGTCCGCGTCCCGTTGTGCGCCACGCGTCGAGCCTGGCCCGCAGGCGATTGGGGCCAACGGCGCTTCGGCCTTCCTTCCTTGGCTTCACCCCGAAGCCAACCCAAGCGCGCCTTGGGCCCGGGGGCTACTGTCGGCATTCTGGGATCAGGGGTACCTAGATCTGCCTGCCTGTGGCCCAGCACGTGGCCCGCCTCGACGGCCCGGTACGGCCTAGCAGCAAGCCCCCCAAGTCAAGACCCTCGCGAGAGCCCCGGCCTCGCGAGGCGAACAATGCCAAGACCTCCAGAGGAGTGGCCTCCCCAGGCTGCCTCCCGAGGAGCGGAGATTTCTATGTAGGTGCCCGGCCTCATGAGGCTGCGAGGACGCGAGCCATGACGACCAAGGCCAGGCGGGCGCCAGCGGGCGCAGAGGGGATAGTTTCCTCTTCGGTGTTAAGAGAGCCAGGGCAGGCGCAGGTTCCCGAGGCAGGACCCCAAAGTTTTCCATTCTGGTGCAATAAGAGCAAGACCACGAGCTCGGCAGGACGGATGTCATCGCCGAGCCCACCTCTGCGTCACGCCCAGAAGCTTTGCAGGCGAAGACCACTTTCCGTCAGGATAAGATGTACCTCTTGTCCCCTTTCAAAATTGGCCGTTGTGGGATCCCTTCCCGCATGTGCGATAAGGGAAGAGGACCAAGGCCACTATATATAGGGACTAGCCTCCACCGTAGAAGGGATCGATCGATCCTCACCCAAGAGCCCTCGCGAGGTCGCTCAACCACTGTACTAGTTCATCCCCATCCTCCTCATGAGGCCAATCCACCAAAAGCAGGAGTAGGGTCTTACACCGCAAGGTGGCCCAAACCTGGGTAAATCTCTGTGTTCATCTTCTTGCCCGCTCGCACGTATTCGATGAGGCTTGGCCGCAGGTGGCGAGCTTGAGGCTAGAGCCGGTTGAGATCTTCGCACACGCCCCAGAGTTCGAACCTTCTTGGGTCCGCGGAGCCCCGATTCCGACACAATCCTGATCAACATCTTCACCAGCACCATCTCATATCCAACCCTAGTTCATCTCTTGTATTCAATCTTTGTCTCAAAACCTCAAATTGGTACCTATGGGTTACTAGTTGTGTTGATTACATCTTGTAGTTGATGCTTGTTGGACTACTTAGTGGAAGATATTATGTTCAGATCCTTAATTATTATTATTGCACCTATGATCTTGAACATATTGATGAGGTGTGAGTAGTTACTATTGTTCCTGAGGACATGGGAGAAGTCTTGTTATAAGTAATGATGTGAAGTTGGTATTTGTTCGATACTTTGATGATAGATATATGTTGTTACTTCTCTCAGTGGTGTCATTTGAACGTCGACTACATGACACTTCACCATGTTATGGGCCTAAGGGAAGTCATTGTGGAGTAATAAGTAGATGATGGGTTGCTAGAGTGACAGAAGCTTAAACCCCAGTTTGTGTGTTGCTTCATAAGGGGCTGATTCAGATCCACATGTTTCATGCTATGGTTAGATTTATCTTAATTCTTCTTTCGTAGTTGCGGATGCTTGCGAGAAGGGGTAATCATAAGTAGATTGTTAGTTCAAGTAAGAACAACACCTTAGCACCGGTCCACCCACATATAAAATCATCAAAGTAGCGAACGCGAATCAACTCAACATGATGAACATGACTAGACAGAAATTACCATGTGTCCTCGGGAGCGTTTGCTTAATATAAGAGTACTTTCAGGCATGTCCTTTGCTATAAAAAGGATTAGGCTACCTTGCTGCACCTCTGTTACTATTGTCACTTGTCACTTGTTACGAATTATCTCGCTACAAAACTATCTACTATCGCTACTTACAGCACTTGCAGAGAATACCTTGCTGAAAACCGCTTGTCATTTCCTTCTGCTCCTCGTTGGGTTCGACACTCTTACTTATAGAAAGGACTAAGATTGATCCCCTATACTTGTGGGTCATCACTCGCTCACCGAGACAGCAATCCCGGAGACCCTGACACCTCTGAAGCTCAGGACGGAAATGGGAAACCACGGCACAACAGGAACAAGCGCCGACACAACGGTGGTGATATTGAAGACACAACCATTAACTCCATATCAGGAAAACGGAAGAATCCAACCAAAGGGAATAGGGATGGACCTACTCAGTTGGACAAGATCTTGGACAAGACATGCCAGATCCACGGCACTTCAGATAAGCCCGCCAACCACACCAACCATAATTGTTGGGTGTTCAAACAGGCTGACAAACTAGCAGCCGAGGACCAATGAAAGGGCCCCCATAGTGAGGACGACGATGAGTCCCACGGTCCGAACAACAGAGCATAGAAGAAATTCCCTCCTGAGGTAAAAACCGTGAACATGATCTATGTCACACACATACCGAAGAAGGAGAGGAAGCGCGCTCTCCGAGAGGTCTACGCCGTCGAGCCCATAGCTCCAAAATTTAACCCATGGTCGGCATGTCCGATCACTTTCGATCGCAGGGACCATCCGACTAGTATCCGTCATGGAGGATCGGCGGCCCTGGTTCTTGATCCCATTGTTGATAGGTACCATCTGACTAGAGTCCTTGTGGATGGAGGCAGCAGCCTCAATCTAATTTATTCAGACACGGTAAAGAAGATGGGTATCGATCTGTCAAGAATCAAACCCAGCAATACCACCTTTAAAGGGGTCATCCCAGGAGTAGAAGCCCGCTGCTCGGGCACCATAACGCTGGAAGTAGTGTTCGGTTCGCCCGACAACTTTCGCAGCGAAGACTTGATCTTTGACATCGTCTCTTTCCGTAGTGGTTACCACGCCCTCCTCGGGCGTACAGCGTTCGCTCCTTTCAATGTCGTTCCCCACTATGCATATATGAAGCTCAAGATGCCCGGACCCAAGGGCGTCATCACGGTCAACGACAACATGGAGCGCTTCCTCCGGACTGAGGAACACACAGCGGCCGTAGCAGCCGAAATACAGATCGACAAGGAGGTGCCGAACTCCCAGCCCGCCGTCAAGGCACGAAAGGTGAGCAAGCAAGCCCAGGCTCTATTTCAACTGCCGGAGCCTTCTCACCCGCAAGACAAATAGGAACACACCCCCCACAGCAAGGCCCCGCTGGCCATAAGGTACGTACCCCGAAGGCATAATTTCGCGCTCAAAATACCGTGGGCAGCAGTGGGGGCTCGCCAAGTGTTCGGCTAGACTGAGCTATGGTCGAATTCATCTTTGGGTGACCAACAGGTACCACTACAGACCAATCAAGCATCAAGGTAACATGCAACGACGACCTCTCAAGACCAAAGGTCCGCTCGCCGATTACCACCTCCTCTCAAGGAGATCCGGAGCAAAGGCGCAGACGTGCGGCAGGGCGCAGTAGGGATGTAAAACCACTCATAAAAAAACTTGTATCAACCTTTCCTCTGTACAAGCTTATTTTATAATAAAGTATCCATAACAGTTGCTTCGGCAATGCTGATTGTACGGTTCGACGTCACGAGCGCATTGGAAAGGTAAATCCATTTTCGCCGATCTTACCGCGATCTTTTGTGTTGGATAGACTTTTTTCCCGTCTCCGCTCTTCGATGCCAAAGCAACTTTGCTTGGTAAAAAAATTAGATGCATCCGGTTAAATATACCGGAGCTTGGCCATCGCAATCGCCTCAAAGCATCATCCCAACACCTTTTTCATGTGCCCGGAAATCTCAGATATTGTGTTATATGCATCGGTCCTGAATTATGTCTTGGGTCAATAGTTGGGTTGCCCGGCTCCTGTGTTTGCCCTCTCGCGTTCCGCACGTTCGGCTAGGAAGGTAAAGGGATAACCACTGCGATTGTACTTCCAGCTCATCCGGTTAAGTGCCTAAGTGGAGAAAGCCAAAAACTAACATTCATAATAAGCGAGGACCGGTCTGCGATCCGATGACAAGTGTCAAACTAAAAATCATTTGAGGTTATCCCATGTCACACGAGGGGTTTGTATTCGCACAAACCAAGTGGTTATGGTACTCACCTCGGCACTGCCGAACACCACAAATACTGGGGGCCAGTCACTACCCCCGCACTCAAGCTCCTACGACTAAGTGAAAGCAATAAAGCCACATAGTCCAGTTGCCTCATTTCCCTCGTGCATTACCACATAGTCCAGATGTCGGCTAAGTGTTAAAGTCCGAAGGTCGAAACACCCCGTGTAGTATCTACATGGGGGCTCAAGCCAAAGACTAGCAACTTTCAGAATAAGGTGGCCATACAGGAGTCAAAATAAACAAAGCTAAGCATGATAGACCGTGCACAGCACCCGCATTACAATTTGCAAAAGTCTAACTGTTATTGGATACAGGATATCACTATCACTCCAAAATTACATCCTTGGAACACTGGGCCTCTATCGCCCGAGCACCAACCATAACAACGGGGAAATATTGCTCGGGGTGCCTGTGCTCCTTTCCAGGAGGCGGGGGGTCGATCACGGAGGGCCTCTACATCAACCTTGCTGCCCTCATGATGATGTGTGACTAGTTCACCACAGACCTACGTGTCCATAGCTAGTACCTAGATGGCAATCTCTCTAACTCTTGGTCTTCAATACAATGGTCATCGCATCTTTGCTTTGATCTATCTGATGTAATCCTATTGTGCGGTGTGTTCGTTGGGATCCGATGAATTGTGGGTTTATGTTCAAATTATTCGTGAAAAGTATTTGAGATACCTATGATATATATTTTCTCTTAATTGCATGATCATTATAGCTTTGTAATACTCTCCGATGTATTGATGTGCTTTGGCCAAGTAGATTGATATTTCATCGGTGGGAGTGGTGCGTTGTGGTAGGTTCAACCTGACGAGTTTCTATATCCTAGTGACAAAGTAGGGGACAAGATGCGTCTTTGTGTTGTTGCTACTAAGGATAACACGATGGGGTTCATCCATATTGCTTGAGTTTACTTTGTCTACATCATGTCATCGTTCTCCATGCATGACTCTGTTTAACCTAATACTCTAGATGCATGCTGGATAGCGGTCGATGAGTGGAGTAATAGTAATAGGTGCAGGCAGGAGTCGGCCTATTTGTTTATGGACGTGATGCCTATATACACATGATCATTGCCGTGAAAATCGCATAACTATCCGCTTTCCTATCAATTGCCCAACAGTAATTTGTTACCCACTGTATGCTGCCTACACGAGAGATGCTGCTAGGGAAAACTATGGCCCCCGGGTCTATTCACTTATATATTTACAAACACTACTATTACCTCGCTGCCTTTATTTACTTTTTATTTTATTTTGCAATTTACATTTATCAACAATTATCTACACAACTCATTTGCTTGCAAACAACGAGATCAAGGGGATTGACAACCCTCTTGCCCGCGTTGGGTGCAAGTTGTTTGTTCATTTGTGTGCAGGCGCTGAAGACGGTTGAGGATTGATATTCCTATTGGTTCGATAAACCTTGGTTTCATAACTGAGGGAAATACTTACCCACTTTGTGCTGCAATAACCTGTTCCTCTTCACGGAAAACCCAACGCAGATCACGAGTATCATCGGGGCCTGCTCTGGGGCAGTCTCCAGAGCGGTCTTCGGGAGAGGCTCCGGGGCGATCTCCGGAGTAGTCTTTGGGGCGATTTCAGATTGACCGGGCTCCCCATTTTTATCCGCCAGAAGGGAACCTCTCTCCTGGTCTTCATTTACTAAGGTATTGACCTCGGCCATGATATCGTCACCGCCACCCCCCGTATTCGACACGGGAGGGGTCCTTCGGGACAACACCTTCGCTGCCTCATCGGCAGCAGGAGGAGGGGTGGTACGCGATGCGGTCCCACTCTCCGCCAACTCAGATGGCGGAGAATCTCCCTCCGAAGTATGCTCGGTAGGGAGCTCAAATGGTGGGATACAATATGAGAGGCATTCATTTGGTTAGTAGCACACCTCGACTTGAATACAAGGAAGGGTCTTCGGATTAATACCTTGTAGCCGGGGGCTTCACCCTGGGGTTCCTTCGAGGAACCTACTCATAAGCCTCGGTCCCTTTTGCAGAGTCCGAGCTATCGTCGGACAGGACCATCCTGGCCCTGCGCAGTTTCTTTGGAGCGGGAGGAGGTAGTCCCTCATCGGCACCGTCAAACGCCATCCTCCCCCTTGTGCAGGAGGAATCGCTCTCTTCCTTGTCCTCCTCATGCTCTTCTTCGTGAGCGGAAGGAGCATGGGTTTTCCTAGACCTAGTGTCCGGGGGACCTCGGGGGCAAAGGCCCTCTCGTGCCTCCCTTCTCTTCTTCTCCTTCTCCGGCACCGAGTACGGCACCTCGACCAGCATCACCGTTAATAAGGGCGACCGGGGGTCTTCGAGCAATGGGACCGGGTCATCAATCTTCACGACCTTCGCCAGCAAAGGCAAAGGAGAAGGGGTCAAAATTCCTTGTCGGAAGAAAGAACCTAAATGAAAGAAGCAAACTTTATTATACCGTGTTAGGAGGGGTCTCGGCATCGAGACCGAGGTCTTCTTCCTTGTCCGGACAGTCCTTCTAGGGCTTGAACAACACCTTAAACAACTTTTCGTGGGAGGTGCGATAGAAGTGGTGCACGGTGAAAGGGTCATCGGCCTTGAAAGACCACATTAGGGAGGCCCGATGTTGGCAGGGTAGGAGGCGGCGTCGGAGCATGACCTGAATCATGTTGGTCAGGGCGATGTTCTGCTCTATTATCTGGGAGATCCCCTTCTGTAGCAAGTTCACCTCTGCTGCCTGCCCCCAGTCGAGCGCCTTCCTTACCCACGACACCAACCTCTTGGCAGGTCCAGATCTGAATTCGGGGGGAGCCGCCCACTCTGCTTCACGTGGCTTGGTGATATGAAACCACTCCTTCTGCCAGACCTTGACGGAGTCTATGAAGGTGCCGTCCGGCCACTCGACGCGGGGGAGTTTGCTGATCACCGTCCCCCCATAGTCCGCGTGTTGACTGCTGACAATCTTTGGCTTGACATTGAAGATTTTCAGCCACAAGCCGAAGTGTGGCTGGACTCGCAGGAAGGCCTAGCATACGAGGATGAAGGACAAGATGTGCAAGAAGGAATTTGGCGGGAGATCATGGAAATCTAACCCGTAGAAGAACATTCAGCCCCCTGACGAAGGGATGGAGCGGGAAGACGAGCCCTCATAGGAAATGGGGGATGAATACCACCCTCTCGCCCAGCTGTGGCGTGGGGACGACCTGGCCCTACTCGGGAGCGCGGTGGACGATGTTGGCTGAGAGGTACCCGGCATGCTTCAGCTCAATGATGTCGTCGTTAGTGACGCAGGAAGCCTCCCACTTGCCCTTGGAGCCTGAGCCGGTCATGGCCGAGCTAAGGGCGTGGTTGGGGAGAACGGGGAAAAGTGGATCTGAGTGCTGGAGCTCTGAAGATTGGGGAGGCAATGGCTATGGAGGACCTGTGAAGCGTGTGGAGGCTTTGGTGGTTTTTTCCCTTTTATAGGCAGCCGTAATACCAAGAGTCCCTTTGTTGCACTGCGGACCTCGCCATGCCCCGATAAAATCGTGTCGTTATGGACGCATGGGATAACCCAAAACATTGATCATATCCCTCAAAGAATGGGGCACGATCTCTTTATTGATGAGACGTGCCAGTAAAGAGGCGGCCTTGAACCGCAAATCGAGTATTCATGACTGACCAGGAGTCATGACCGGCCATGACCCTTCGTCGAAAGTTGTCAGACGAAGGCATTATTCACACACGGGCTGATGGCCTTTATGACTGGGAAACACATGGTATTCGGACAATGAGGAATCATCGGTGGCCGGACTAGCATCTGCTGAACATTAGAGGAGGATGAGAACTCGCCTCGCAAGCCAAAGACTTTGGCAGGGCAGCTGGTGATCGGGAACCTCCGCATTGGAGGCTAGTTCGGGGGCTACTAAGGGAGTCTGGGATTACGGGGTCCTCGGGTCGCCGACCTGTTTCCCATAGGCCGGACAGGTGAGCCACTCTGGGCCATATACATGGAGGCCGAACTACAAGTCAACCTCGTGTTCGGTAAGGAAAGCTTAGATGTCTTGGCATGTCCTCCAAGTCAAGATGACAAGATCGGCAGGTTTATCCCTTGGTGATAACCGACCATGTGTAACCCTAGGTACCCCTGGTGTCTATATAAGCCAGAGGGTTTAGCTCGTTGAGGGGGGACCATTACTCCGACTCATCTAGGGTTTAGTTCATCTGATCTCGTGGTAGATCGACTCTGTAATCGTCATACACTCATTAATACAATCAAAGCAGGACGTAGGGTTTTACCTCTTCGAGAGGGACCGAACCTGGGTAAACACCGTGTCTACGTTCCATGTTCCCCATTGATCCAAGGTCCACAGCTCGGGAACCCACTACCCGAGATCTGCCGGTTTTGACACCGACAGTAAGTAAGGAGTAGAGATAGGAAAATCAAATGCAATAGGGACTCGAAGATTTTTCCCGTGGTTCCGATAGGTGGTGCTATCGTACGTCCACGTTGATGGAGACTTCAACCCACAGAGGGTAACGGTTGTGCGAGTCAACGAAGGGTTCCACCCACGAAGGGTACACGAAGTATCAACCTCGTCTATTCCATCACGACTTACTTCCACGAAGGACTAGCCTCACTCGGGGTAGATCTTCACGAAGTAGGCGATCTCCTTGCTCGTACAAACATCTTGGTTCAACTCCACATGAATTGGAGGCTCCCAAGCAGCACCTAACCAATCTAGGAGACTCCACTCTCCAAATGGTAATAGATGTTGGATGGATGATGAACTCGTTGCTCTTGTGCTTCAAAAGATAGTCTCCTCAACACTCAATCACTCTCTCATGGAATTTGGCTTGGTAGAAGAGATTGATTGGGTGGAAAGCAACTTGGGGAGTTTAGAAATCAAGATTCATATGGTTGGAGTGGAATATCTTGATCTCAACACATGAGTAGGTGGTTCTCTCTCAGAAAATGAGTGGTGGAAGTGTTTGCTTGTTCTGAGTGCTCTTTCCACGAATGAGAGGGAGGTGGAGGGGTATATATAGTCATCTCCAAAAATCCAACCGTTACAACATTATTGCCCAACTCGATGGAACCAAAGTGAAAACTCGGTTGCACCGACTAGTGCAAAATGATGTGACTTTAGGATTTTTGGTGAGACCGATATACAGCTTCTCGGTGAGTCTGATTCGGTTGCCCTGGGAAGTTCCTCACTTCGGTAGCACCGATTTGTAAAACTCGGAAATTCCAATTTTTAGCAAATTCATTCCAGAAGGTTGGTCACTGCTTTTCGGTTGTACCGAGATGGAACTTGGTTACACCGAGTTGCTAGGGTTTGGCTTTGGATTCTGTCTAAGGAAAACTCGGTAGGGACGATTGTGGAAAGTTGGTGGCACCGAATTTTACTTTTAGGATTTTGACAGAATATTTTGTGGGAGAATTCTTGAGGGTTTTTGGTGACTAATCTCTAAGCACTTGAGCAACCAGATCATCATAAATACCTCATCCCCTTTTAATAGTATTGGCTTCTCTATGGACTCAAATGTGATTTCTCACATAAATATAAAATGTAGAGTCTTGAAGCTTTAAGCTTAGCCAATCATGTCCTTTCCTTCTTGGGGTTCCTCCTCACACATTCCAGCCACAACAATCTTTTGGACTTAATCTGAAACACTAGGTAGAACCATTAGTCCAAGGGATAATGTATGTTGTCATGAATTATCAAAACATGCAAGGGAGCATATGTGCTTTCAATTTTTGATACCATTCTCTACATAAACATTGTCTATGATATTTAATAACTTAAAACTTTATAGTCTTGGGAATATCTAGGCAACATATAGAAAATATAGGCGAGGAAGAAAGATCAATCTTTACCATCAAAAGCTTACTACCATAGGAGAGGTAAGTGGAAATTCCAACAAGCATCCTCTCAATTGTAGTCACCATAGGCAAGCAGTGCTCAAGTCTAGACCTTGAAAGTCCCAGAGGAAGACTCATGTAAGTGAAAGGAAAGAGCCTTTCTTGCAATTTTGGTGTATGAATGAATATCTCACACCTCTCCTCTTCAATGTTTTTAGGAATTAGGTTTGACTTGTGGTAATTTACTTTTGAGCCCAACCGAATCAACAAAGGTGTGCAATAGAGCTATCCGGAGAATTAGCTGTCTAGCATCTACTTGAAGTAGGACTAAAGCGTCATCAACATATTCGACAATAGAAGAAGTTAGGCATGAAGGGATATTTAAGGGACGTAAGAGCAGACCCCGAGAGATTAATAATTGTTCTAGAGTTGCATGCATATGTGTTGATAATGACTTAACTAGTAAAGGGCTAAAGTGTGACCCCCCCCCCCCAAGTTTGAATTAATATTTTTTTGCATAGCACAATGCCCCCTTCCCCTTCTAGTCCATTGAACTCGATCCTTAGTGATACCAGGGAAAGTCTCCTTTTTTCTCCGCATACGAAAAGTTTGCAATGGCTAGTGACAATAATTGAAACCATAAATGTCCTTACTTTGTGGTTCAAATTTGGTTAGTTAGAAACATAAGATTCCTACACGTATTCTTGGTTATAAACCATCCGCTTGAGCCCTGATTGTTTCTGTCATGCAAGGTTATGTACAAGTTGATCATGTTGAAGTTGTGAAGAGAATTCTACTCAATGCACAAGCATGTGTTATCCTATTCACCGCTTTATGTCTGAAGCAGTTCAGTCAAATCATTCGTCTTGAGACTGCTAAGGAAGTCCAGGATACTCTTGTGGAAATCCATGAATAATCGGGCTCCGTTAAGGAACCAAAGCTTGGTATTCACATTGAAACTTCGCCCTTGAATCTAGGTCTCGCATTCAGTTTAGGCTGGTACTTTCGCATACTCTTTTGTAACCCAAAAATGCTACACCAATGAAGCCTTCTATGTACCCTACAAAACTTTTCTTGCCACTAATCACCCCCCTGAATTTTAGGGTGAGCCCGCGCCCCCATTAATATCCAATTGAAAAATGTCAAGTCATCATGTAATCCTCCTCAACACGTAACAATCCATAGGTGTACCAAAACTCTTGTAACATCCCTTCGCTTCTTTTTATATGGCGTGAGGAGATGAGAAAGTGCCCTGCCACGAGAGGGCCCTATCAACCGTCACATCTTCCAGTTCCCTGTCAACAACCACATGTTGATCCTCGCCTTCACATTCTTTGGTTTCCTGCTGAACAACGCCACCAAATCACCGCCACCACATCCTCTAATTCCCAATCGATATCGATTGTCACCCAATCTTTTCTTCCCCACAGACATTAGGGTCAGCATGTAACGCCCAAGATGCGATCCTATCCTTATTTTGGCTCGAGGGCCTCGACAAGGATAGGAGCGCACCTCATCATTTTGCAAGAATGGATATCATCACAAGTACATGTAAAGAAGAGATGAGTATATGGAATTGGCTTACACTCGCCACAAGCTAAATCAAGATCACATCAATACAACAACATATACAATCATCATACAGAAGAGCAGGGTCCGACTACGAACGAAATCAAACGATAAAATGACATCCATCCTTGCTATCCCAGGCTGCCGGCCTAGAACCCATCCTAGATCGATGAAGAAGAAGAAGAACTCCAAATCAAACAAGCATCGCGCTCATGTCAAAGCATCGCATTACCTGTACCTGTAACTGTTGTTGTAGTAATCTGTGAGCCACGGGGACTCAGCAATCTCATTTCCAAGGGTATCAAGACTATTAAAGCTTAATTGGTGAGGTATGGTTAAGTGGTGAGGCTGCAGCAAGCACTAAGCATTTATTTGAGTGGCTAACTTACGAGTACAAGAATAAGGGGGATGATCGTCGCATAAACGGACGTGAACTACTAATGATCTCTAAGAGATCCTGAACACCTACTTACGAACAAACATAACCCTATCGTGTTCTCTCTCGGATCAGAAATTCACGAGAAGAGACAGTCACGGTTACGCACACAGTTTGTGTATTTTATTTGAGTTTACTTCAAGTTTGCTATGGCCGGGTGTTAAACAAAGTTTCCAAGTTGCCACGTAACCGCGGGCATGGCTTTCCGAAAGATTTAACCCTGCAGGGGTGCTCCAACTCATCCATCACAAACTAACCACACGCCGCGGGAATAACCTCGACCACGAATCCCGTGATCTCCTAGGAAATTTCGTAGGAAAACCTCAACCTCGAGATATCCCAAAGTATTCTTGGAATTCCGCGCACAAGACGTTCGAGAAAGGTAAAACAAATCCAGCAAGGCCTCCCGGTGAGCCAGATCCGCATCTAGATCCGTGCGCTCTCTATCTAAGGGCTTCATCCGTCTATGCGAAGTGGACGGTAGCTTGAAAATGCCTCGAGTTGCCCCGAGGTGGCACCGCCGACTGCTAGGTAGGTGGACCAACACTCATGAGGAGCACTCGCCCGGGTTGTTGATTAAACATCCGCGGGTGCCGGCGGGTCCCTATGCAGTTTTTAGTTGTTATTAGGCAAATGTTAAAACCAATGTTGGGCCTTGCCAGACGAGTTTTATCCCAAAACGAAAGTCAAGGGGGTCCCCATAACAACCCCGAGCATGTTAGGAGCGCAAAATATGGAACATAACACCGGTACACAAGTAACTATGGCGGCAAAAGTGGAACAAAACACCAAGCAAAAGGCCAAGCCTTCCACCTTTTACCAAGTATATATGTGCATTAAATTAAATAGCAATAACATTGTGATAGCTCAAAAACATCCATGTTGGCACATGGAAACATTGCACTTGCAACTAGCAACGCTATAAGAAGGGCTGAGCAAGCGGTAACATAGCCAAACAATGGTTTGCTGGGATGTGGAGGGGTTAGAGGCTTTTCATGGCAATTTGGGAGGCTTGACAAACATGTGGTAGGTAGCGAGACATTGCGATAGAAAGGAGACAACTTGCATGGCAATGATAGTAATGGTATCCAGGGAAATGGTCATCTTGCCTGAGATCCCGCTTGGAAGAAGAACGAATCCATGAAGAAGACGAACCAACGTAGTCGAACGGATCCTCACACTCCGAACGCTTTCGAAACTCTATCGAGAAGAAGCAATTCGGAAACAACAATCAACACATGATAAAAACTACAACATATGCATGACATGATGCACAAACAAATACGATGCATGTCAAGTTTGAATATGCAAGGCATGACAAATCACAACAATCGATTACTACACATTAAGTGAAGTTCAATATGCAACGGGTTGCATATTGACGAAACTCCACGTTCGAAACATTTAGTTCACTCTTGTTTATTTACATGGCACGTTTAAATGTTGTTAACATGGCAAGAGGTGAAGTATAATGAAACTACACTATCTAGGCGTCTTAAATGAGGTCGCAAACAACATATAGTATTTCCGAAACGACCCCATATGTTAATTTCGAAATTGGTCCAGTTCTAAACTAATCATATTTTATATTTATTAAACAGGGAAATAAAGTGCACAATGATATTCTACTTGTCATTCTAGGCGATTTACATATATAGAACGTTTCAATCGGAGCTACGGTCTAAAAGATATGCTACACACAAGATGAACATGTCATGAATGCAAAATGCATGAAAATGACAACCACAAGCATTTCAAATCATGAATGCAGCAAGGTAATATGATACTACATGCAATTCTAGGCAAGATTCATATATGGCATGTCCAAAACGGAGCTACTGTTCAACAAATACAAACACAAGTTTTGGGTGAAATCTGTCCAAAACAGCAACATGGCATATTGCACACATGAAAACAACAAGGTACAAGGTTCTAAAATGCACAAACTAAGCATGGGGCAGTAGCATATAACACACACACTTCATTTCATCTTCACATTTCATACTCAAAAGAGTCATGGATCACATGGTAGGAAGCTCACAACATGGCAATAAAATATAGCAGATTAGGACTTAGTGAAAATAACAGTTTTTAGCATAGCAGATTTTCATGGAGGCGTATTGGCATCAGCAAAACTATATGCTACAGGTCATATATTGGCATGAAACTTTACAGCATGGTAGAGGACATGATTCACTACAATTCATTCCATGGTGGCAAGGTCTAATTATGCATAGAATCATGGCTAGCATCAACACAATATGGCATTATGAAGAAAACATATTCTCAGACTTAGTGAAAATTAGACTAGACATGATCAGCAGTTTTTAACAGATTGACATGTTGGACAATGAATATAACTATGATGCAAATCCTATACATGGCATCAAAAGACACAACCTGGTAGACAACAACATGCTTAACAAAAGACGCCTTGGGAGCCACCACAAAAGACTCCTAGATCAATAGCAAATCACATGACAACATGGCAACAAAATAACAGTTTTACAGACATAAATATTTTGGACCCTCAAAACAGCAGTATTTTATAGCATGTTGGCAACAAAAAAATAACACCTAAATATGCATTTCTATAGCAACCAAAAATACCAGGGCCTAACACACATGTCCAAGGGCATATCTCATGTTCAAAATTATTTCATATCATGCATGGATTAATTCACACAAAATAAACAAAAGGGCATCATGGCAAAATGACATGCACACAAATTTACTCAAATGAAAAAACTTAATGCACAGATAAATTCTATGGATTTTTCTACCCCAAAATCATATATAATATGTGGGTTTATTATTTAAAAAAATGACATAACAATTATGCGAGATTAGGACATAAACCATTTTAGCAAGCCATGTATGCAAAATAAATGCAACCAACACATCAAATATTTTTAGCATGCATGAAAAAGGCATATAAATAATCTACACATTTTACATATATGGTTTGTCTAATTCCGATGCACGGTTAAATAATTATGCGCAATGCAAAAACATGACATTTATGCAAATTAACAGAAAATGGCATGTCAAACATTTTTATCATGCATGAAAGTGGGATATTATTGATCTACGCAAAATTCTGGACATTTTTCATATATTAAGTTTTTACATGCGATGCACGGTTATGTATGTGTGAGCAATGCAAAATGATGCATTTTTTTACTGTAATTATGAAATTCCCTGTATATGGACCAATTCGCAGGTTAAAAAAAACGCTACGCGGGCCGAATTTTCTGTTTGGTGGAAATAGTGCATGGGCGAAGCTTAACTATACGACACTCAGGGCGCGATATAGAAGAAGTTGCACGGGTGCTCACCGAATGGGCTAGGCCCGATCAGTGGGGAGGCTTGGCAGGGGCGATGCGGGTGGGCCTCGCGCTGGCAGGCGGCCCATGAGCGAGCGAGCGCTGGCCAGCGGTCGTCGCCCTCCTCGTGCTCCCGTGCGAGCAGGGAGGTTGACCGGCGGCTGCGCGTCCTGGCGGGGCGGAGGTCGCGCGGGAGGGTCGGGAACAAGGGAAATGGCGCGCGGGGAGGCGGATCCGGCGAGGGCTGCCTCGGATCTGTCCTCCGGTGACCTCCAGAGGCGGCGGGGACGAGCTCCTTTCCATGGCGGCGCCTGGGAAGGTACAGAGAGAGAGGGAGATGAGAGAGAGAAAAACGGGAGGAAGGAGGAGAAGGGGCGGCGAGGTCCTGCTCCTGGTCAGGGACGGGCGGCGCTCCGGCAAGCTCCGGCGAGGGGCCGGCCGGTGGCGCGCAGGATGCGCTGGAGACGGGGTGCACGGGGGAGATCGGGGCACGGGCGGCTGCGGGCTCGCCGAGGCCCGGTTCGGCCCGGGGCGGGCCCGATCTGGGCTGCGGCGGGGGGAGGCGCTAGAGGCGACGTGGCGGCTCCTGGTTGGCTGCGGGGGCGGCTACGGCGGCGCGGGAATGCCAAGTGGCGGTGGCGGGACTGGTGGGGTGGCGACAAGTGGCGGACCTAGGGTTCGGCAGTGCGGAATTCGAGGTGGGAGGTAGGGGAAGGCTATTTTTGGACGTGTGGGTGTCCATATATAGCAGTTTTGTCTAGGGTTTGGGTCTAGGGGTGGTTTCTCGACCCTCCGATCGCGATCGGACGGTCCGGTCGGAGGGGTAGGAGTTAGGTGGGCTAGTGGGCTGTGGAGAGGGGTTGTGGGCTGAGGAGAGAGAGAGAAGGTGGCTCGGCAACGAGTTTTAAAACACCGAAAACGTCCGACGAATAAACCGATGACGGTGCCGCTACGGTCGACCGTTCGGGTATCAAACGACCTCTGATTGCGACGAAATTTGGCAGGCGGTCTACCTACAAATAAACAAGACGGCACGCCAACCTTCGACCCAATCTGAGAAAGTTTTACAAGCACTTTTAAAACAATATTTTTTTTACGATGCCACGGGCGCGTGCATGTTTGGTTGGACTTGAAACGGTCAACGAGGAGAACCGGCAACTACTAACAGATGCAAGTTTTAAAAAATGAATGACGATGCTATGCAGATGATGCAATGATGCGATGATGAATGCGACGAGCACATAAATCACACGGCGTCAACAAAATAAATCGAGAATCTTCTGGAGCGTCGGTCTCGGGCTGTTACAACTCTCCTCCACTTACAAGAGATCTCGACCCGAGATCTTAGAATGAAAAGGGGAAGAGGAAGAGGAAAGGAAGAGGTAAAACTTAGTTGCTTCTTTGATAAACGAGTGAAACCAATGGTCATTGAAGGTTTTAACAAGATGAAGAATGACATGCGGAACAAGCAAGAATTCAAAGAAATTTGGGCAGGACTTCGGTAGGAAAGAGAAGAAAACTTGATAAGATGCAATGAACTTGAAAAGAGAACACAACACTCCAGTTAAGGATAAGCAAAGAAAGAACATGAGCTTGATAAACCAAGATTATGGGATGAATAGAGCAACATCACAATGCCTCCGGAACAAAAGAATAGAAGCTAGATCATTAGAAAGAAGAGAACGGAGAAGAAAATGACAACTTCAACCACAATTGACTTAAAAAGCATCCTTACAAGGAAGGATTGAACGGAGTTGTTGGAACATCAACAACGAAAATAAAAACTTGTTGTGGGCTTATGGAAAACATCTCAAAATTATGAGGTAACAACCGGCCACTAACGGAAAACAAAGATTGGTTGGGAGCAACAAGATATGAAAACTTCTTTCACCAAGAGGATACATTGAGAACTTGGGTCAACAATAATCACCATAATAGCAACAATCCTTAGGAAAAGCTTTAGGTGAAATCCAATCCAAGAAAGCTCCAAGGAAGAACGAGGGGTTTAATATCTCATTCTTGATAACTAATTTTGAGACTCCCCATGAATCAAGAATGCTATAATATCATCTCAAAAGATAAGGGAGAATGAGTCGCACCTTGAAATGCAAGAGAAATAATACTTGACTTCATCCAATAAGAAACTTGAAGAACTCTTAAGAATGAATAAAATCCTTGACGAACCACCATGAAGAACCTCCATATACGAGAGAATGATCAAAAGAAATGAAGGTTGAAATAATAAGATTATGACCTTGCAAAGATTTAGATGAAGCTTCGCGACGAGATACTTGCGAAAACTTGGAACTCCGAAAAAAGGAAAGATGAAACACTTAGAACCCAGAATTTGATATCATGAACAACTCCGGAAGAAGGATTGAAATCACCTTGATGAAATAAGAATAAGAATTATGTTATGCCTATCCTTCATCAAGTTAAATTTATGACAAGCAACGGATTTGGCATACTACTTATTCTTCTTGAAAAGATTGAAGAGAGATTCATAAGCTTGAAGAAGTCTTGAACAAAACACTGGTAAGAATTTGGAACAACGAGGATATTTGAATGAATTGGGAAACATGAGAACAAGGAGATCACGCTCCGACTAGCGGAACAAGAATGAGCCACCGGGCTAATTGAGATACGAACGAAGGGACATCAATTGAGAAGAATTTGAGCACGAGAGCTGAAAGCTGAGAACGAAGAAATCTTCTGAAAATGATGGCCTTCGGAGGATCGAGAAATGGAACAACTCAGAAATGCTCCGGATAGATATGGAAAGAATTACTCATGATCGAAAACAATTAGAGAGGATAGCAACAAGCTGACAAGACGAATCTTTAGAAGAATGAGCAAGGATTTAAGAGAAACTCTCCTTCGGTCTTCAAGCTGAGAATGATGACGAGAACCAGCACCACGAATTAATGAGATACTCCGGAATAATGGGTAAAGAAAGGTTGAGCCAATGATCAAAATGATTTAGCAGCAATCATCGAGAAGGAATATGACTGATGAGAATCATTCTTACATCATTTGACAAGAGCTTGAGATCTCCGGAAAAGATTAGAAGAGCCAGGTAAGATCCTGGGAAAAAACCTGCAGGTTATGAGCCCACTCAAAGAGATCACCGTTCAAACGATTTCTTAGAAAGAGAGATTACACCGGTACAAATGAAAACTTGATGAGGTGAGAACCTCGAAATAATTTAAGAGGATCTGAATGGAAATGAAAGTCTTCTGAGATATCTTGCCACTCCGGATAGAATAGAGAGAGATGAATAAAAGAGAGAGGCTTGGACAAGAACTTCCCCATGGATAGCATTTAACGAATGAAAAAGATATGATGAACACCGCGATCTTGCATTGATTTCACCGGAGAAGAAAAACAAGAACAAAGAATGATGAACTTAGCACATGAGCATTGAGGGAGTCCCGGACTAAGGGGTCCTCGGGCCGCCGGCTCATCTCTCAATAGGCCAGCTTGATGGTCCGTTCCCTGAAGAAGGGCCGGACACATTAAGACTCCACATTCCAGAAGGGAGCCCCGAAGGCGCGTCGTGCACTCCAAGTCAAGATGAGAAAGTCGACATCTCCATCCTCGGCAGGAGGCCCATCATGTGTAAACCCTAGGTACCCCCCGGTGTCTATATAAACCGAGAGGGTTTTAGATCATACGACACAGAAACTCATCTAGGATTTTAGCTAGTCGATCTCGAGGTAGATCAACTCTGTAACCTTCATACCATCAATATAATCAAGCAGGACGTAGGGTTTTACCTCCATAGGAGGGCCCGAACCTGGGTAAACATCGTCTCCTTCGTCCCTTTGTTACCATCGATCCTAGTCTCACAGCTCGGGACCCCCTTCCCAAGATCCGCCAGTTTTGACACCGACATTGGTGCTTTCATTGAGAGTTCCGCTGTGATCCCCAAAGGAATCGATGGCTCGTGTTGTCATAAACGAAGAGGTCTGTGGCATGGACTCCTTCGCCCCTGGACAGATCTTCGCTTTTGGTAGCATCGTGCTGCACGCTGACCCGAGCGGCCGCCTTGGCCGGGTCGGGAGTTTCGCCCCTGATCAAGAAGTCAGATTCGGGAACTTAGAGTTCTCCGTTGACCCTCGGGGCGATCTCTTGCTCACCGGGCTCGCAGTCTCACCTGACGCGCCCGAGGACTCCGGGGCCTTAACCTCGGATGTCGTTTTCAACCCCGCTCACGGGGCCAATCCCGGTGACGATCTGGACTTAAATCTGGATCCGGCTATAGTGCCAGATTGCCGGGCACCAACTCCTGCCGAATACGCTTCTCGTGCGGACGCGGCGGAGGTTAACTCCGAACACGCCAGGCAGATCGACCCGATCGAGCTCTCGGTACTCAGCGAAGCTCTAGATCGGATCTTGTCGGTGAAAACTACTGATGACCCAATCCCGATCCACACTCAGATCGGTGTTGAGGCGGGTTAAGAGGAATTTTTCGTCCCACCCACCACCCACTTAGTAGCCACTATCGAAGACTTAACAGATATGGTGGACTACTCCTCTGAGGAGGCAGAAGACATGGAGGAAGAGGATCGCGCTCCCACCCCCGTTAACACCGGGCGATGGACCGCCACCTCCACCTACGATGTCTACATGGTGGATACGCCAGCCGGTAACGGCGAGCGCACACCAGCTAACAATGGCGATGACTTAGGTGAGGCGCCGTCAAGGCGCCAGAAACCGCGTAAGCGGTCAAAGACAAAAAAGGGGAGGGAAGCTATTGTTGGCACTGGGGAAAACGATACCCCGGAAGACCTCGGCGATCCCGACATACCCGAATATCCGTTGGAGGACCAGGAAAGGCCGGAGGACTAGCGCGACCCCGAAGATCCAAATGACTCCGAGGATGACAACTACCCCCCCCCTGTAGAGGAGGAGGACAGCCCGGAAGACAAGGACCTCATCATCCCCGAAACCATCGAGGATCAGGAACGGTTCAGGCAACAGCTTTTAGCCACTGCCCGGAGCCTAAAGGAAAAAGCGCGGCAGCTCAAGGCCGAACAAGACACCCTCAACGATAGATGGACAAGGGTCCTATCAGCCGAGGAAGAACACGGCGCCGATCTATGGGACCAACCCAAGAGTTACCCACGCCGGCGGTTGCTGCCACAATTCGACGACGAGCTCCCCAACACGCTGTCCCCCAAGCACACTCCATACGACCAGCCGGACCGCCCTCCCCGAGGACGAGATAGGACGGCTGGCGAGGCCGGTTAAAGGCCGGCGATACCCCGCAGACGGGGGAAAGAGCCAATGGAGCCTGACGACAGGTATGACCTGCGACGCGACCTAGATGAGAGAGCAGGCCGCACGAGATCCATCTACGGATCCAGAGGGTACTCCCCTGGTAGAAGGGACGAGTACCGGCCCTGGCTCGACCGAACCAACAGAGTTTGGGACCAAAACCGGGCCAGAACAGACGCCGACTACCGGCGTGATATAGCCCGGGTCAGAGGCGCTGCCCACCCGCTCTGCTTCACTGACGAGGTGATGCAGCATCAGTTCCCTGAAGGGTTTAAACCCATGAACATCGAGCAATACGACGGAACAACTGACCCAGCAGTGTGGATCGAGGATTTCCTCCTCCACATTCACATGGCACGAGGAGACGACCTCCGTGCCATCAAGTACCTACCCCTTAAACTTAAGGGGCTAGCTCGGCACTGGTTAAACAGTCTCCCCAAAAACTCAATCGGGAGCTGGGAGGACCTCGAGGATGCATTCCGATCTAACTTCCAGGGCACCTATGTACGGCCCCCGGACTCCTCCGACCTAAGCAATGTCGTGCAAAAGACAGGAGAGTCCACTCGACAATTCTGGAACCGGTTTTTGACCAAGAAAAACCAGATCGTCGATTGCCCAGATGCCGAGGCTATAGCTTCCTTCGGGCACAATATCCGCGACGAATGGCTGGCTCGTCAGCTCGGTCAGGATAAACCTAGGACCATGTCCGCCCTCACATCACTCATGACCCGCTTTTGCGCGGGCGAGGATAACTGGCTCGCGAGACGAAGCCACAACCCCGAAGACCCCGGCACCTCTGAAGTCCAGGATGGAAGCGGGAAACCACGACATAATAAAAACAAACGCCGGCACAGCACTAGCGATGCCGACGACACGGCCGTTAACGCCGGCTTCGGCAACCCTCGATCAGGGCAAAGGAAGAAGCCTCCTAAAGGCAACCGCGACGGGCCCACCCCGCTGGACAAGATCATGGAGAGGCCTTGCCAGATCCATGGCACTCAAGAAAAGCCCGCCAACCACACCAACCATAACTGTTGGGTGTTCAAACAGGCTGGCAAACTCGCAGCTGAGGAGCGGAGCAAAGGCCCACGCAGCGAGGACGACGAGGAGCCCCGCGGTCCGAGCAATGGAGGTCAGAAGCAATTCCCTCCAGAAGTAAAAATTGTGAACATGGTATACGCCACTCATATACCTAAAAAGGAGAGGAAGCGTGCCCTTCGAGAGGTCTAAGCCGTAGAGCATGTAGCTCCGAAGTTTAACCCGTGGTCGGCCTACCCGATCACTTTTGATCGACGAGATCACCCGACCAGTATCCGTCACGGAGGTTCAGCGGCCCTCGTCCTAGACCCCATTATCAATGGGTATCACCACACTAAAGTCCTAATGGATGGAGGAAGTAGCCTCAATCTGATCTACTCAGATACAGTGAAAAAGATCGGCATAGATCCGTCAAGGATCAAGCCTAGCAACACCACCTTTAAAGGAGTGATCCCAGGCGTCGAAGCCCGGTGCACAGGCTCTGTTAGCCTGGAGGTAGTGTTCGGTTCGCCCGACAACTTCCGCAGCGAGGAATTGATCTTCGACATCGCCCCCTTCCGCAGCGGTTATCACGCCCTGCTGGGCCGAACAGCGTTCGCTCGCTTTAACGCCGTCCCACACTACGCATACCTCAAGCTCAAGATGCCTGGACCCAAGGGGGTCATCACTGTCAACGGCAACATAGAGCGTTCCCTCCGAACTGAGGAACATGCGTTGGCCCTTGCGGCCAAATTCGATTATGAGGACGGTCGGCAAACACCTAAATCTGCCATAAAGGCCCGTAAGGTCGACAAACGAGTTCGGTTTCAATCCGAACTCCCAGATTCCTCTTCTCCCCAGAAATAGGGATACGCCCCCCATTGCACAGCCCTACCACCCGTCAAATACGTGCCAAGAAGGCACAACTTCGCACTCAAGATTCCATGGGCAGCAATGGGGAACCACCATCAAATGGTAAGTGTTCGGCTGGACCGACCAATACCAATACACGTCCTTGGACAAAGCACAGGTACCATCAAGGACCTGCTAAAAAGCATAAAGCTCATCGATAATTCGGCGACTTCTCAAGACCTTCCCAAGGTCCGCTCGGCGACAGTATCACTCTTAATGGGATGCAACCCCCACAGAGGAACATGAACGGACAGGCGACAAGGCACATCGAGGACGTCATGTCATCAATCGAAGACTCCTGGTATAGCCTCCCCTCTGTAAATTTTATATTTCATCTACCTGTAAACAGTTGCTTCGGCTATCCAAGTTATAAGAATTATTGAGCAAGTACAAAACCATTATATATGGCCACTTCGTTGTCTTTTATACATCCTCTGTTCTTCCCATGGTCACGCTTCTTGCGAAAACTGTTCGGTATATATTATGATGCAACCGGCTAATAGACCGGGGGCTCGAATTTAAAATCGCCTTGGACATCACCCCAGTACAACTGGTTGTGTGTTCGGCGTCTTGGGTTTTACTTTATATGCATCGGATCCGAACTATGTTTTGGGTCAATAGTTGGGTTGCCCGGCTCCTGTGCTTGTCCTCTTACGTTCCGCTCGTTCGGCTAAAAGGGCAAAGGGAGAACCACTGCGATTGTGCTTCTAGCTCGTCTGGTCAAGCACCTCAGGGGAGAAAGCCAAAAACGGACTGTCATAGTAAGCGAGAACCGGTCCGCAAATCCGAGCATAAGTGTCATACTAATAGATCGATAGAGGTTATTCCGTGTTATACGATGGTTTCGTTCTTGTACAAACCATGTGATGCTGGCTTCGGCCCCAAACATCACACTGGGGGCTGGTTATCAGCCCCCGCATTTTTTCTACGCTCCTACGGCTAAGTGAAAGCGATAAAGCATCATAGTCCGCTTGCCTTGTCCCCCCCGCACTGCCGCCTTCGGGCACCGATACTTCGGCTAAAGGGTCACAGTGCGGGTACAGAGACACCCCGCGTAGTATCTACGTGGGGGCTGAAGCCGACGACTCGCAACTTTCAGATAAACCGACCACACAGGAGTCAAAATAAAAATCAAAAACTTATAAGACATGATAAACCATGCATCACTAGTTATAAAGCGTTAAAAGTCTTCGGACATATTACAACGCGCTCATTCATACAAAACGTCCTTGGAGCATTGAGCCTCTATTGACCGAGCACCCTCCATCACTGCGGGGAAGTATCGCTCTGGGCGCCTATACTCCTTTCTAGGAGGCGGAGGTGCGGTAGCCATCTCGGTTGGCTTGAGCTTCGGCCAATGCACCATGGTCTTCGCAAAGGCCATCCACGCGCCCTCGATGCACGTAGAACGCTTCAGCACGTCGACCCGAGGCGCAGCTTCGCATAGTTTCTGCACTAAGCCGAAATAGCTGCTCGGCAACGGCTCATCGGGCCACAGACGGATGCAGAGGTCCTTCATGGCCGGCTCCGCCACTCTGTGCATCTCCATCAGTTGCTTCATTTGCTCGATGAGGAGCGGAGAGCGCTCGGGGGACTCAAAATGCGCCCAGAATAGTCGGCCTTCATCATTCTCCGCCCGCGAAGCATAAAGCTTGTTCGCGTCCGCTGCCCTCTTCTGGAGATCCGCACAGACACCTAAGGAACGCCACACCTAGGTGAGCAAAGCAAACTTGCTACCACCGAAGGTGCATTGCAGTGAATATGGCTTACCATCGATGACAGCCTTGACTTGGCGAACCACCTCTTCAAAGGACCGCCTCTCCACCCGCTCCTTTTGGAGCTCGGATTTTAGCGCTGCTAGCTTGGTGGCTCGCTCCTTGCCTTTATGCTCAAGGGCCTCGCACTTTGTGCCGGCATCCTTGAACTCTTGCTGCACCTCCTCCACCCGGGCCTCATGCTTGGCACAGGCAGCTTTCAAAACGGAAAGCACGGCTGCTGCTTGTTCGGCAGCCGTCTTCTCCTCCACGGCCTCCTGCTTCATTTTCTGGAGCTCGGCCTTGAGTTTTTCGACCTCCGCAGCTGAAGCTGTGGAAGGAATAGACAAATGGTCACACTGGGTTACTAGTGCATATCATTACCAATATATAGCCCGGAAATTACAATTCGGCTTACCTTGCGCCTCGTTGAACCTCTTGTTCAGGCTATCAAGCTCCTCTTCGGAGACCTTGAGCTTCCGATTTAGCTCAGTAAGTTCAGCGGCATTCACGGCCGCCGCCGATGACGAGGCCTGCAGAAAACAAAAAAATATGCATCCAGTTATGTGCGTTTAAACCCCCGAACTATGAAGGATATGACTCCCTGTTCGGTCCTTTCAAGGAATTTTCCGAACATTGCAGGACCGAATGGTGCCTTCTGCATCATTGTTCATTCCTCACTATTTGACCCCCAGATGCGTTTTTGCATACCCATCCAGGGCTCGGGGGCAAGTACATATATAAAAATAGCACAAAACTTAAAATTAAGCATTGTTCGGGAAAAGGGTATTACTTGACTCACCTGGAAGCCCGCCAAGAGACCATTGAAGGCCTCTTTCAGTCCGTTATCGACGGACTGAATTCCTTGTAAAACCGCACCCATAAGAGTGCGGTGATCCTCGGAGATGGGGGCGCTTGCTAGTGCCTCCTCCATAACCGGCCACCCAGCCGTTGGTGGCATCGGTGGTGACCAGGCAGTCCGATCTCTGATCGGGGACTGAGCCGGTAACTCCGGAGGCTCAGAGTGCTCCGGAGACGTCCTCGGAGGGGATTGGGCATTTCTTCGCCCTTCCTCTTCGGCGACCAGGGGAGCATTCTCCCCCTGGTCCTCAGCAGCCTGGGGAGTTTTCTCTCCCTGGCCTTCGGCGGTCGCGGCATCAGCCTCGGCCATGGCATGGTCACCCCCTCCGCCCGTGTTTGGCTCCAAAGGAGCCTGGCTGGATGACACTTCTGCGGTATCCTTCGCGGCCCCTGGAGGTCTAGGGTGCGATGCGGTCCCGCTCTCCGCCAGCTCGGCGGGTGGAGACTCCCCATCCGATATTTGGTCGGTAGGGAGGACGCGCGGTGGGCTGCGAGACATTCTTGTACTTAAAACATTGAAGGCTTTGCGTAAATAACCCGTGAGTCTTCGGATTCATACCTTTGAGCGGGGGGCTTGACCCTTGGGTTCCTTCGGGGGACCCTATCAAATTCCTCGGATTCTGTGTTAGAATCTGAGCTGTCGTCGGGCAGGATCAACCTCGCCTGTGCGCCCTCTTCAGGGCGGGAGGAGCTGCCTCCTCCGCGGCGTCCGATGACGCCGCCCTCTTTCTTGCGGGGGGGAGGGGAACGCCTTCCCCCCGTCATCATGCTCCTCCTCATGGCTAGAGGAGGCATGGGTTTCCTCGGACGCAGCATCTTGCTGGTCCTTAATGCGGAGGCCCTCTCTGGCCTTCTTCTTCTTCTCTTTCTTTTCGGGCGCCGAGTACGGCGCCACGACAAGCATCGCCACCAATAGCTCTGGCCTAGGGTCTTTGGGTTGTGGATCCGGGCAGTTAACATTCGCGGCTTTGCTCAGCCACTTCTGCGAAAGTAGGGGAGAAGGCGTTCAGACTTTCTGTCGAAGAAACAGAGTCAGTGAATTGAAATTATACCATACCTTGGTCGGTGGGTAGACGGCGCTTAGGCATGTATCCTCTTCTTTGTCGGCCAGCTTTTCTGAGGTTTGAACAAAGCCCTCAACAGCTTCCCAGGGGTGGTGCGGAAGAATTGGCGCATGATAGGCTCGTCGTCAGGACGGTAAGTCCACATGGGGATGCCCGGCGGTGGCAGGGGAGGATACGGCGGTGGAGCATGACCTGGACCACGTTGACCAGCTCCACCTTGGCCTCGATCACCGAGGTAAGGCGCTTCTGCAGCAGCTTCACCTCAGCATCCGACTGTAGGACCGAAAGTATGTCTAGAGGGGGGTGATTAGACTACTTGACCAAATAAAAGTTTTGCCTTTTGCCAAATTTTAGAGTTGGCAGTTTTTAGCATTTCATGGCAAGTCAAGTACACCCTACACATGCAAGTCTAAGAGTATAGCAGCGGAAAGTAACAACAAGCATGAGTAGAAAGGATAGGGTAGGAAGATCAAACGCAATTGTAGACACGACGATTTTTCCTGTGGTTCCGATAGGTGGTGCTATCGTACATCCACGTTTATGGAGTCTTCAACCCACGGAGGGTAACGGTCGCGAGAGTCCACGGAGGGCTCCACCCATAAGGGTCCACGAAGTAGCAACCTTGACTATTCCATAACGGCTTCCGTCCACGAAGGACTAGCCTCACTATGGGTAGATCTTCACGAAGTAGGCGATCTCCTTGCCCTTACAAACTTCTTGGTTCACTCCACAACACGAAGTAGGAGGCTCCCAAGCGACACCTAACCAATCTAGGAGGCACCACCCTCCAAAAGGTAATAGGCTCGGTAATGACGATGAACTCCTTGCTCTTGTGCTTCAAGATGATAGACTCCTCAACACACAATCACTCTCTCACAGATTTGGCTTGGTGGAAGAGATGGGATTGGTGGAAAGCAACTTGGGGAGGCTAGAAATCAAGATCCATATGGTTGGAGTGGAAGATCTTGACCTCAACACAAGGATAGGTGGTTCTCTCTCAGAAAACTGGATGGGGCAAGTATGGAATAGTTCCGAGTGCTTCTCACTCGAGTAGGTGGTGGTGGAGGGGTATATATAGGCATCCCCAAAAATCCAACCGTTACACACAAAATGACCAACTCGGTGACACCGATGTGTTAATCTCGGTGGTACCGAAGTGACCAAAAGGTGGCAACTTTTGAATCTCGGTGAGACCGATATAGGAAACTCGGTTGCACCGATAAGGTGACCAACGGTCAGATTCCCAATCTCGGTGACGCCGATCCAACAATCTCGGTGGTACCGATATTGTGAATTTGCGTAACAGAAAGTTGGCAACCTAAACTCGGTGGCACCGGTATGGAATCGGTTACACCGAAGTGGCTAGGGTTTGGCTGAGTCTGTCTGAGTTTGGGAATCGGTGGCACCGAGTGGAAAGTGTTGGTTGCACCGATTTTGAATATTTGGCTATGGACAGACTTTGTGGAAGAGCTTGTGGGTGTTTTTGGTGACTATCACTTGTGCACGTATGAGCATTTTGTTCACCAATCAAAACCTTACCCCCTTTTAATAGTATTGGCTTTCCTATGGACTCAAAGTGATTTCTCACAAATGTAAAATGTAGAGTCCTCTCCCTTGAAGCTTTGCCAACCTATTTCCTTGCATCTTGGGGTATTTCCACAATCTTCACAATCCTTTTGCCATCCCTATCATTGAACTTTTCCTGAAATATACTTAGTGGAAACATTAGTTCAATGACTTATATGTTGTTATAAATTACCAAAACCACCAAGGGAGCAAATGTGCTTTCAATCTCCCCCTTTTTGGTAATTGATGACAACATATAGATCAAAGCTTCAACATATGATATAATCAATGAATATAATCGTCGCTTTGAGAAGTATGTGATAAGCAAGAGCTCCCCTAAATTTGTGCATTATTTTAAATTTGCGTTTGAATGCAAATGCACAATCGATTAGGTACATGGGGCACTTCTTCCATGTCACATACATCTTGGTGGTGTGCGATAATAATTAGAGTGAACATCATAGCACAACACAACCAAACAAAGATAGTGATCATCTCATAAGCATTAAGATGATAGGAAATAGTAGCACAACACACATAAAGTGTATGATCAAAACACAAAGCGTAGCCAAAAGTAAATGAACCATGTGTGTTTTTGAGAAAACAATAAAAACCAAACGCTCTCTCACTCGAAGCCTAAAGATCTATATACACTTCTCCCCCTTTGGCAACAAGTTACCAAAAAGTTCAAAGGCATATATCTAAGCATTCTTGGGCTGATCTCCTCTGGTTGTTGATGAAGGAGTCGAGAGAACAGAATCGGCGAAGATCTCTGCAGATGTCGTGGATGGAGTTGGAGTGGCAACAGGAGGAACTGAAGCTGATGGAGCAGGAGCTGAGGTGACAGTAGCAGGAGCTGATGAAGAGGGCATCAAGTCTGGAGCTGGCACAGTGGCTGATCTGGCCTGAGTAGTAAACTGTGTGCCTGGCCTGAGAGGTGATCCATCCTCATCATCATCATCATCTGAAGAAGTCTGAGGAAGAGGCACTGAGTCAACTTCCTTGTTGATCTCATTGACTGTCTTGGTCAGCCCATCCACCTTATCATTAAGGGTCTTGATCCTGTTCTCGAAGATCCTCACAAGACTGTTCTGGTTGTCCAGAATCCCCTTAATGTCCTTCTGCATGCCCTGTACTGATGAGATCAAAAGATCCATTTGCTCGTTCCTGGATCTAGGGACCTGAGCACTAGTGGCTCCAGCTGCCTCTGCTTCTGCCTGTGCTGCAGCTGAAGTGGGATGATCCGGGTTCATCACCACAATGTTATCCTCGAGATCTGGCTGTAGGGGCAAGTGGGGACGGTCTAGAGCAAATATGTGCTTCTCCATCTTAGAGTTGATGAGCATCTGGATGTAGGGTGCATAGCAGCAAGAGCGCTTCTGATCAGCAGCAACCCTCTTAACTGTCTCAACAATTAAGTCCATGACTCTAATCCTGGTGTGTCTGTTAAGATGAATCAGCATGTTGATGGAGTAGCCTCGGATCATCTTGTCATCTCCTGACTTGGGCATCAAGGTATGCCTCAGAATAGTGTTCATGGTGCGGAGGCCAGCCTGAAGAAAGTAAATAGATCCTAGCCTGTGAGACTTCACGTTAGCAGTAGGGATCTCTTTATACATGTTGGCCATAGCATTGTGGCTCTCCTTGGATTCTGAGTAGACATCCAAATCACCACCCTGAACTTCTGGAACTCCTAAGATTGCAGCCCACTCCTCAATAGTGGACTCATATCTAGCTCCTTCTATCATCCATACAATTCTACCATCTCCATAGAAATGTGCAGTGGAGTAGAATTGCATGATCATCTCATCATTCCAAGCAGTGAACTCTCTGCCAACAAACTCATCCAAACCAATGCAGTGGAAATTGTCTTGGACACTTGGAAAATAGTCTTCATTCTCCTTGATGAATTTCTAGTCCACATACCTCATATCACTCACAGCTGGACTTTTGTCAAAAAGCACAGTCTCATAGAAATCATGTTGCTCTTTGGTGTAAAATCTGTAGTCCACAGTTGTCTTCCTCCTTTGGGCATATGGATCAGCAGCTCTCCAAGCCCTCAAACCAGAATCCTTCCTCTTCTTCATATCCTCAGCAAGTGGGTAGCTAGCATTATGTACTGGAAGGTGTGGCCTAAGCTTCATCAGGGCAGACATAGCATCCTCATCCTCAACTCTGGAGGCAGTCCCTTTGTTCTTCTCAGATGCTGGAATTTGCCTGGAAGTCCTCTTGGGCTTCTCAGCAGCAGCCTTCTTGGGGGCAGACTTGGTGCTCGTGGAAGTGCCAGTCTTTGGCATATCATCAGACATAAGTTTCTTTTGCTTCTTCTTGGGAGGGGTCTTGACAACTTGCTCTTCCTCCTCCTCAGCAGCAGCACCAGCAGCTTCCTCAGGGTCCTCAAACATGGAAGTCTGCCTGCCAGTGACATAGACTATCCTTTTTGTAGCTCTCTTCTTCTCCCCTGCCTTCTTAGGCATAGATTTCTTTGGGGGTGACTCAAGGTGAAGAGCCATTTTTGCCCTAGCACCCTCAGGTGCTCTCATAGCTTCTGAGCTGGCATACTCCTTCCTGACAGCTCTCCTTGAAGAGGTGGCTTCATTTGCAGCTTTCTTGGCAGCCTTCTCTTGCTTCTTAGCAAGAACCTCCTCTGGAACGAAGTTTGAATCCTCCTCATTTGAATTCAACTTCTTCCTAGCCCTTGTAGCAGCCTTGGGCAACCCATGGGAACTGGGAGTGCCTGGATATGAAGATGAACTAGACTCAGGACTAGTGCCATAATTCAATTCAACACTCTGCTCTCTGAAGTTGTTCTCACTGTCCTCAGCACTTGACATACTGACCCTGTGAATAGAGTATAGAGGAGCAGAAAAGGATAAGTCATCACAAAATGTGGCTGGTTTTTGAAAGTTTGAACAAAAGATTTTCAAAGTTTTACATTCTGTCAAATGAAAATCGGTACAGCCGAAGCAAAGTTTTCGATGCTACCGAGACTGACTATCTCATTAACAGAAACTTGGCACTCCTTTCGGTAAGACCGAAAAGAAGTACTCGGTTTCACCGAGACAGTTCTCAGCAACACAGACAGGCAAATCGGTGATACCGATTAGTTCACTTCGGTTCTACCGAGTTCCATCGGGCGGAAGGCAAACCCTAGAAAATCGATGGTTCTCTAATCTACGGAGTTTTCTCGTGGATAGAAAGATGTGCAAACTGTGGCTTATAGAGAAAATCAACTTTATTGCGCAATAATTAGATGGGGAGCGCAAGAAAGATCGAATCCGTACCCTAGCTCGGTGACAGATCCGCTACGGCGGCGACGGCGGCGAAGATGCCCGTCGACGGCGAGGATTCCCAGCGGCGAAGACACACGGGGAGGCAAGGCGATGACCAGGGGGTCCTTTTGAGGCAGTTTAGGGTTTGGGGCGCGACGATTGAAGATTGAAATTTCGAATCGTCGGGACCACAGCTTATATACCCTTCACTGTCGGTGATACCGGTTCTAAATTTTTGGTGTCACCGAGTTCCTCAACTGTCAGCTGACAGGGAAACTCGATGTAACCAAGAATATGGAATCGGTAGTACCGAGATTGAAAACCAGATCAACCCTAGGCATTTGGTGTGACCGAGAATTGTGGGTTGGTTCCACCGAGATGCACTTGGGAGGTTTTAATGGTCAGTCCTTGTCGATACGGAACTCCGAGTGCTCCACACACAGAGGGATCGAAAAGTACTTGTTCAAATTTTGTGATGCAGCATGAATGGAATATGAGGTGAGAAAGCATAGATAGCTAAAGAGTGGTCCTAGGCATTCTTGTCCATCCAATTGGCAAAAGATAAATCAAAAACCAAATAGCAACAATTGGATGTCCTTGAATGAGAAAATAAATGCAGACCAACATGCTCACACAATAAGATGTCAAAAGAAATCATGACAAACATGCACATACACACTAGCATCTAACAAGCACTTGGGCGATGACGAAGTCATCTATATATGAGTATATTGACTTAGGAGCCAAGTAAGAATACTTGATCATAGGTCATACTCATCGTTTAAGCACAAGTGGGGTTACCACTTTTACATAAAGCATTTAATGTTGTCACATACTAAGAGATGCTTTGACTCAAGTCTTAGAGTAAAGCTCCCCCTTGATGTGACATCCCCCCATAAGAGGGAGAAACTAACCTTGGGTTTTGTCGATGAAGACTTCATGTTGGTGAGGTAGTGGCGGATGCTCAAGGTTGATGAAGATCACCAAGAGTTGGGAGCATCCTTGTTGTTTCCTTACTCTTCTCACCTACATGGGTTAGTCCCAACACACAAGAGACAAATACAAGGATATCTATGGACATGGAGTGCAAAGCATGTGTAATGATGTCCATTGATTTGTTGATTACCTTGTCCCTTGCTTACCTTTGAGGGAATGTGTGACTCCTTGAACTATTGCATAGAGTTGATGTTGATTGCAAATAGTTCTTGCCAATAATGAATGTGAGTGAATTTCATTGGCGGAGTCACCCCTCAAGAACTCTCTAGTTCTTCTTCTTGGGGACCCACATCAAGTTGATGGGGATCCTTGGTGTTGTAGTAGCCTTTGTAGAAGTTGAGCTTGACGTAGCCTTGGGAACCCACTCCACCATAGCTAGGGATTCATCTTCATATGAGTCAATGTCCTCTTGAAGCTTGTTCTTGCCCTTGAGCTTGTGGTCTTGTGGTGGAAGGTCATCTTGAGTGCTTGTTCTCTTGGGAAGAGTATTTTCATACTACTCCTTTTGAGGAACAAACTTTGGCTCGGGGTATTGACCTTCTTCCCATTCAACTCCATTTGCGTTGAAGTAGCCAACACCACGGTTCTTTCGGTATCCTCCGTGCTTGCGTACAATTTCCTCAAATTGCTTACACCCGGCAAGACTCTTGTAGATACCTTTCTCTATAATTCCTTTCAATAAAGCATTTTCTTGCTCAAGTGTAACTTGGTTAAGAGAAACATCATTAGTGGAATCAATAGAACTACTAGGAGCAACATCATTAGGTTTAGCATTTTTATTGTTGCTACTAGATGAAGAACCTTTCTTGCCTTTGTTACTAGATTGCTTAGTTTTAACTTGAGGCATGAATGTAGAAAAGAGTAGTCGTTTGGCTAGATAAGATGAAGTCTTCTTTCGGAGATCGTCATTGATAGCTCTAAGAAACTCATGCTCTTGCTCCAAGTTGAGCCTCTCGACGCGTAGCTTCTCATGAGTTCTCACAAGCTCTCTATGATCTTCAAGAGTAGATTCATGAGCTAACTTAAGAGTGTTTAGTTCTTTAGTTAGTTCTTCTATTCTCATCTTATCATCATCAATTGACTTATCTTGACTATCATGAGAATTATCAAGTTCATTTTGACTAACATCACTAGTTTTATCAAATAGCAAGTCATCATCACAAAGCAAGTCATCTTCATCACTATTGAAATCAAGATACTCGGGGTGTGATACCTTGGGGCCTTTAGCCATGAAGCAACTTCCACTCCCTTCGTTTGGTGAATCAAATAAATCATGGGAGTTGGTAGTCAGTAGAGCAATCCCGGCAACACCATCATCTTGGCTATAGTCGGAGTCGGAGTGATAGCTTCTCTCGGAGTTGTTGTCGGAGTCGGAGCCGGAAACCCATTCACCAACATGAGCTTGATGTTTTCTTCTTGTATAGCTCTTGGTGTACTTGTCCTTCTTCTCCGAATCTCTACTTCTCCTTGAGGGTCTTCGTTCATAACGATCATCTCTACTCCTTCTCTCTCTTTGAGGTGATTCATTCCTTGAGCTTCGTCTTCGAGGTGACTCTTCTCTTCATTTGTAGGGAGCCGTGCACTCATTGGAGTAGTGTCCGGGCTTCCCACAATTGTAGCAATTGCGGTCACAACTTGACGAACGCTTCTCATCATATCTTGAGTTGGAGCTTCTTTCTTTGCCTCTATTCTTGTAGAACTTGTTGAATTTCTTGACCATGAGGCTTATCTCTTCATTGGTGACAAGGTTGTTGCTTGAAGTTGCGGGAGCATCACTTGTGGCTTTGTAAGCACCGCTAGACTTGTGGTGAAACTCTTCTTTGTCTTTGAGTGTCATCTCATGAGCAACAATCCTTCCAATGACTTCCGTAGGCTTGAGATCTTTGTAGTTGGGCATCATTTGGATCAATGTGCACACGGTGTCGTATCTCTCATCCAAAGCTCTAAGTATCTTCTTGATGATGAATTTGTCGGTCATCTCTTCGCTTCCTAAGCCGGCAATCTCATTGGTGATGAGAGCTAGCCTAGAGTACATCTCAGCGACTCCTTCACCATCCTTCATCTTGAACTTGTCAAGCTGACCTTGAAGAACATCCAACTTGGATTCTCTCACGGACTCGGTTCCTTCGTGCATATCAACCAAAGTATCCCAAATCTCTTTTGCATTCTCAAGACGGCTGATTTTGTTGAATTCTTCTAGGCATAGGTAGTTGAATAGAATGTCGCATGCTTGAGCATTGTATTGTAACATCTTCAATTCATCCGCGGTCGCTTCACGATCCGGTTCCTTTCCATCACCAAAGAATTCACCTTGCAAGCCAACACGAACAACAGCCCAAACGGCGGGGTTATGACCAAGAATATGCATTTTCATTTTGTGCTTCCAACTAGCAAAATTAGTGCCATCAAAGTACGGACCTCTACGGTGATAATTACCCTCACTAGACGCCATACTCTCCAAGGTTGTGAGACCAATGCAATGGAGACCAAAGCTCTGATGCCACTTGTAGGACCGAAAGTATGTCTAGAGGGGGGGTGATTAGACTACTTGACCAAATAAAAGTTTTGCCTTTTCCCAAATTTTAGAGTTGGCAGTTTTTAGCATTTCATGGCAAGTCAAGTACACCCTACACATGCAAGTCTAAGAGTATAGCAGCGGAAAGTAACAACAAGCATGAGTAGAAAGGATAGGGTAGGAAGATCAAACGCAATTGTAGACACGATGATTTTTCCCGTGGTTCCGATAGGTGGTGCTATCGTACATCCACGTTTATGGAGTCTTCAACCCACGGAGGGTAACGGTCGCGAGAGTCCACGGAGGGCTCCACCCATAAGGGTCCACGAAGTAGCAACCTTGACTATTCCATAACGGCTTCCGTCCACGAAGGACTAGCCTCACTATGGGTAGATCTTCACGAAGTAGGCGATCTCCTTGCCCTTACAAACTTCTTGGTTCACTCCACAACACGAAGTAGGAGGCTCCCAAGCGACACCTAACCAATCTAGGAGGCACCACCCTCCAAAAGGTAATAGGCTCGGTAATGACGATGAACTCCTTGCTCTTGTGCTTCAAGATGATAGACTCCTCAACACACAATCACTCTCTCACAGATTTGGCTTGGTGGAAGAGATGGGATTGGTGGAAAGCAACTTGGGGAGGCTAGAAATCAAGATCCATATGGTTGGAGTGGAAGATCTTGACCTCAACACAAGGATAGGTGGTTATCTCTCAGAAAACTGGATGGGGCAAGTATGGAATAGTTCCGAGTGCTTCTCACTCGAGTAGGTGGTGGTGGAGGGGTATATATAGGCATCCCCAAAAATCCAACCGTTACACACAAAATGACCAACTCGGTGACACCGATGTGTTAATCTCGGTGGTACCGAAGTGACCAAAAGGTGGCAACTTTTGAATCTCGGTGAGACCGATATAGGAAACTCGGTTGCACCGATAAGGTGACCAACGGTCAGATTCCCAATCTCGGTGATGCCGATCCAACAATCTCGGTGCTACCAATATTGTGAATTTGCGTAACAGAAAGTTGGCAACCTAAACTCGGTGGCACCGGTATGGAATCGGTTGCACCGAAGTGGCTAGGGTTTGGCTGAGTCTGTCTGAGTTTGGGAATCGGTGGCACCGAGTGGAAAGTGTTGGTTGCACCGATTTTGAATATTTGGCTATGGACAGACTTTGTGGAAGAGCTTGTGGGTGTTTTTGGTGACTATCACTTGTGCACGTATGAGCATTTTGTTCACCAATCAAAACCTTACCCCCTTTTAATAGTATTGGCTTTCCTATGGACTCAAAGTGATTTCTCACAAATGTAAAATGTAGAGTCCTCTTCCTTGAAGCTTTGCCAACCTATTTCCTTGCATCTTGGGGTATTTCCACAATCTTCACAATCCTTTTGCCATCCCTATCATTGAACTTTTCCTGAAATATACTTACTGGAAACATTAGTTCAATGACTTATATGTTGTTATAAATTACCAAAACCACCAAGGGAGCAAATGTGCTTTCACCGACCTCCAGTCAAGGCCCTTCCTGAGCCACGAGGTCAATCTCGTTGGGGGTCCGGATCTGAATTCGGCAGGCGCCGCCCAGCTCTCATCCCTTGGCTCAGTGATGTAAAACCACTCCTTCTGCCAGATCTTGATTGTGTCGATGAAGATGCCGGTAGGCCACTCGACGCGGGCGAGCTTGCTGATTACCGCCCCTCCGCAGTCTGCGTGCTTGCTGGCCACAGTCTTCGGCTTGACATTGAAGACCTTGAGCCACAAGCCGAAGTGCGGTTCGACCCGCAGGAAGGCTTCGCAGATGATGATAAATGCCGATATGTGCATGAAGGACTTTGGCGGAAGGTCGTGGAAGTCCAGCCCATAGAAAAACATAAGACCCCTGACGAAGGGGTGGAGCGGAAAGCTCAGTCCCCGGATAAAGTGGGGGACGAACACCACCCTCTCGCCTGCCTTGGGGGTGGGAATCACCTGGTTCTTCTCCGGGGCGCGGTGGAAGACGTTGGCGGGGAGGTAGCCGGCCTGCTTTAGGTCCCGGTTATCCTGGTCGGTGACCGTGGAGGCCTCCCACTTGCCATTGGAGCCCGAACCCGCCATGGCTTAGCTCGGAGGAAAGGGCGAGGAAGAACTGGATCTGGGCTCTCGGAGCTTGGAGAGATTGAAGAGGCGGAGGATGCGAATGGGAAGCGTGGATAGGCCTTGGGGTTTTTTCCCTTTTTATGAGACGTGCCACCGATTAGCTTCCCTTATCGCGCCGCAAATCCCTCCACTTCCCAAGACATGCGTGCCGTTATACGCGCATGAAGATTAATCATATCCCGTGTGAAACGGAGCACGATCTGCGCATTGATAAGTCGTGTCACTGTAAAGACGGCCTCGAACCACGAATCGAGTTCTCATAACTGGTTCGGCGGTCGTGGTAGGCCACGACCCTTCGTCAGAAGGGGGTGTCAGAAAACACTGTTTACACTTTGACGAGTGGCCTTCGAGGCTAAGCAATTCGTGGTGTTTGGTCAATTATATGATCGGATGAAATGCGTGTCATCGGAAGTCGAACTAGTCTCAGCCGATCATTGAAAGGGAAGAAGAACTCACCTCGCAAGCCGAAGACTCTGATCATGTGAAGCAGCTGGAGCTGAGACCCTTGGCGTTGGGGGCTAGTTCGGGGGCTACTGAGGGAGTCCCGGACTAAGGGGTCCTCGGGCCGCCGACTCATCTCTCAATAGGCCGGCTTGATGGGCCGTTCCCTGAAGAAGGGCCGGACACATTAAGACTACACATTCCAGAAGGGAGCCCCGAAGGCGCGTTGTGCACTCCAAGTCAAGATTAGAAAGTCGACATCTCCATCCTCGGCAGGAGGCCCATCATGTGTAAACCCTAGGTACCCCCCGATGTCTATATAAACCAGAAGGGTTTTAAATCATACGACATAGAAACTCATCTAGGGTTTTAGCTAGTCGATCTCGAGGTAGATCAACTATGTAACCTTCATATCATCAATATAATCAAGCAGGACATAGGGTTTTACCTCCATAGGAGGGCCCGAACCTGGGTAAACATCGTCTCCTTCGTCCCTTTGTTACCATCGATCCTAGTCTCACAGCTCCGGACCCCCTACCCGAGATCCGCCGGTTTTGACACCGACAAGCATCTTCACAAAGAATCACCGGGTACCATACGAAAGAAAAGATAGCGGAAACATCACATGAATAGAAAAGGCACTTTGATTAGAATTTAATCATTGAAGAAAAAGGGTGGGAGGGTGGGGAAAAACAAGGACAACTTAGGATGGATGAAATGAACTCCGGAAAGAAATATGAGGATCAATCTTGCAAATATTGGAGATGATTGAATTATCTTGAAGAGAAGCACACCGGTTGGAAAGATATGAAATCACCACTTGACATCGAAGCAACTCGAATTACCATACTCCAACAAACAAAAGATGGGGCTTGAGGATTAAGCCGGAAACAAATACATAACCCATTTGCATTTGTTGGAAGGATAATCCTAGGTAACTACTTGAATTCCCACCTAAGAACTTCCGAAATCTTTCTGGTTATGCAATCTGGTCCAACGGATACACGGATAAATTACTGAATAAATCACTCAACTCCTAGCAATAATACTACCCGCCGTGTATCACATCCGTCAACACAAAACTATAGAAACCTTGGAAACTCATCTACCTTAGACCCTCGTAATCACAACGATACTAAAGATGGCAGTACATGTGATCCCTCTCCCCAGTACTGGGTGCCGCCACACTCTTCGCACCACGAATAGTATTGAAGCAATTTCGAACATCCGCGTCCTGAGGTACCAAGGAAACTGAACGATAGCGATGTGTCAAGAATCTATGTACGGGAGGCACCAAGAACAGAATTCCGGTCACATCGACACCATAGAGGTTCCAAAATACCCGCGTGATCCTAAAAAAAATTGAGTGAGAAGAGGAGTAGAATTAAAATTCCTACGTCACGATTCCTCACCAGAGCATAGAAGAGGAGCAAAAAGAATCCTATTCTCCGATATATAACTAGAGTCAAAATAGTTTTTCACTAGACTCGACTCAGCCAAAGTTCGATCAATCAAGGGGGCTCCTAGGCCGGTACTGGCTCTGATACCAACTTGTAACGCCCAAGATGCGATCCTATCCTTATTTTGGCTCGAGGGCCTCGACAGGGATAGGAGCGCAGCTCATCATTTTGCAAGAATGGATATCATTACAAGTACATGTAAAGAAGAGATGAGTATATGGAATTGGGTTACACTCGCCACAAGCTAAATCAAGATCACATCAATACAACAACATATACAATCATCATACAGAAGAGCAGGGTCCGACTACGGACGAAATCAAACGATAAAATGACATCCGTCCTTGCTATCCCAGGCTGCCGGCCTAGAACCCATCCTAGATCGATGAAGAAGAAGAAGAACTCCAAATCAAACAAGCATCGCGCTCATGTCAAAGCATCGCATTACCTGTACCTGTAACTGTTGTTTTAGTAATCTGTGAGCCACGGGGACTCAGCAATCTCATTTCCAAGGGTATCAAGACTATTAAAGCTTAATGGGTGAGGTATGGTTAAGTGGTGAGGCTGCAGCAAGCACTAAGCATTTATTTGAGTGGCTAACTTACGAGTACAAGAATAAGGGGGATGATCGTCGCATAAACGGACGTGAACTACTAATGATCTCTAAGAGATCCTGAACACCTACTTACGAACAAACATAACCCCATCGTGTTCTCTCTCGGATCAGAAATTCACGAGAAGAGACAGTCACGGTTACGCACACAGTTTGTGTATTTTATTTGAGTTTACTTCAAGTTTACTATGGCCGGGTGTTAAACAAAGTTTCCAAGTTGCCACGTAACCGCGGGCATGGCTTTCCGAAAGATTTAACCCTGCTGGGGTGCTCCAACTCATCCATCACAAACTAACCACACGCCGCGGGAATAACCTCGACCACGAATCCCGTGATCTCCTAGGAAATTTCGTAGGAAAACCTCAACCTCGAGATAGCCCAAAGTATTCTCGGAATTCCGCGCACAAGACGTTCGAGAAAGGTAAAACAAATCCAGCAAGGCCTCCCGGTGAGCCAGATCCGCATCTAGATCCGCGCGATCTCTATCTACGGGCTTCATCCGTCTATGCGAAGTGGACGGTAGCTTGAAAATGCCTCGAGTTGCCCCGAGGTGGCACCGCCGACTGCTAGGTAGGTGGACCAACACTCATGAGGAGCACTCGCCCGGGTTGTTGATTAAACATCCGCGGGTGCCGGCGGGTCCCTATGCAATTTTTAGTTGTTATTAGGCAAATGGTAAAACCAATGTTGGGCCTTGCCAGACGAGTTTTATCCCAAAACGAAAGTCAAGGGGGTCCCCATAACAACCCCGAGCATGTTAGGAGCGCAAAATATGGAACATAACACCGGTACACAAGTAACTATGGCGGCAAAAGTGGAACAAAACACCAAGCAAAAGGCCAAGCCTTCCACCTTTTACCAAGTATATATGTGCATTAAATTAAATAGCAATAACATTGTGATAGCTCAAAAACATCCATGTTGGCACATGGAAACATTGCACTTGCAACTAGCAACGCTATTAGAAGGGCTGAGCAAGCGGTAACATAGCCAAACAATGGTTTGTTGGGATGTGGAGGGGTTAGAGGCTTTTCATGGCAATTTGGGAGGCTTGACAAACATGTGGTAGGTAGCGAGACATTGCGATAGAAACGAGACAACTAGCATGGCAATGATAGTAATGCTATCCAGGGAAATGGTCATCTTGCCTGAGATCCCGCTTGGAAGAAGAACGAATCCATGAAGAAGACGAACCAACGTAGTCGAATAGATTCTCACACTCCGAACGCTTTCGGAACTCTATCGAGAAGAAGCAATCCGGAAACAACAATCAACACATGATAAACACCACAACATATGCATGACATGATGCACAAACAAATACGATGCATGTCAAGTTTAAATATGCAAGGCATGACAAATCACAACAATCGATTACTACAAATTAAGTGAAGTTCAATATGCAACGGGTTGCATATTGACGAAACTCCACGTTCGAAACATTTAGTTCACTCTCGTTTATTTACATGGCACGTTTAAATGTTGTTAACATGGAAAGAGGTGAAGCATAATGAAACTACACTATCTAGGCATCTTAAATGAGGTCGGAAACAACATATAGTATTTCCGAAACGACCCCATATGTTAATTTCGTAATTGGTCCAGTTCTGAACTAATCATATTTTATATTTATTAAAAATAAAGTGCACAATGATATTCTACTCGTCATTCTAGGCGATTTACATATATAGAACGTTTGAATCGGAGCTACGGTCTAAAAGATATGCTACACACAAGATGAACATGTCATGAATGCAAAATGCATGAAAATGACAACCACAAGCATTTCAAATCATGAATGCAGCAAGGTAATATGATACTACATGCAATTCTAGGCAAGATTCATATATGGCATGTCCAAAACGGAGCTACTGTTCAACAAATACAAACAACACAAGTTTTGGGTGAAATCTGTCCAAAACAGCAACATGGCATATTGCACACATGAAAACAATAAGCTACAAGGTTCTAAAATGCACAAACTAAGCATGGGGCAGTAGCATATAACACACACACTTCATTTCATCTTCACATTTCACACTCAAAAGAGTCATGGATCACACGGTAGGAAGCTCACAACATGGCAATAAAATATAGCAGATTAGGACAGTGAAAATATCAGTTTTTAGCATAGCAGATTTTGATGGAGGCATATTGACAGCAGCAAAACTATATGCTACAGGTCATATATTGACATGAAACTTTGCAGCATGGTAGAGGACATGATGCACTACAATTCATTCCATGGTGGCAAGGTCTAATTATGCATAGAATCATGGCTAGCATCAACACAATATGGCATTATGAAGAAAACAGATTCTCAGACTTAGTGAAAATTAGACTAGACATGAGCAGCAGTTTTTAACAGATTGACATGTTGGACAATGAATATAACTATGATGCAAATCCTATACATGGCATCAAAAGACACAACCTGGTACACAACAACATGCTTAACAAAAGACTCCTTGGGAGCAACCACAAAAGACTCCTAGATCAATAGCAAATCACATGACAACATGGCAACAAAATAACAGTTTTGCAGACATAAATATTTTGGACCCTCAAAACAGCAGTATTTTATAGCATGTTGGCAACAAGAAAATAACACCTAAACATGCATTTCTATAGCAACCAAAAATACCAGGGCCTAACACACATGTCCAAGGGCATATCTCATGTTCAAAATTATTTCATATCATGCATGGATTAATTCACACAAAATAAACAAAAGGGCATCATGGCAAAATGACATGCACACAAATTTACTCAAATGAAAAAACTAAATGCATAGATAAATTCTATGGATTTTTCTACCCCAAAATCATATATAATATGTGGGTTTATTATTTAAAAAAATGACATAACAATTGTGCGAGATTAGGACATAAACCATTTTAGCAAGCCATGTATGCAAAATAAATGCAACCAACACATCGAATATTTTTAGCATGCATGAAAAAGGCATATAAATAATCTACACATTTTACATATATGGTTTGTTTAATTCCGATGCACGGTTAAATAATTATGCGCAATGCAAAAACATGACATTTATGCAAATTAACAGAAAATGAAATGTCAAACATTTTTATCATGCATGAAAGTGGGATATTATTGATCTACGCAAAATTCTGGACATTTTTCATATATTAAGTTTTTACATGCGATGCACGGTTATCTATGTGTGAGCAATGCAAAATGATGCATTTTTTTACTGTAATTATGAAATTCCCTGTGTATGGACAAATTCGCAGGTTAAAAAAACGCTACGCGGGCCGAATTTTTTGTTTGGTGGAAATAGTGCATGGGCGAAGCTTAACTATATGACACTCAGGGCGCGATATAGAAGAAGTTGCACGAGTGCTCACCGAATGGGCTAGGCCCGATCAGTGGGGAGGCTTGGCAGGGGCGATGCGGGTGGGCCTCGCGCTGGCAGGCGGCCCACGTGCGAGCGAGCGCTGGCCAGCGGTCGTCGCCCTCCTCGTGCTCCCGTGCGAGCAGGGAGGTTGACTGGCGGCTGCGCGTCCTGGCGGGGCGGAGGTCACGCGGGAGGGCCGGGAACAAGGAAAATGGCGCGCGGGGAGGCGGATCCGGCGAGGGCTGCCTCGGATCTGACCTCCGGTGACCTCCAGAGGCGGCGGGGACGAGCTCCTTTCCATGGCGGCGCCTGCGAAGGTACAGAGAGAGAGGGAGATGAGAGAGAGAAAAATGGGAGGAAGGAGGAGAAGGGGCGGCGAGGTCCTGCTCCTGGTCGGGGACGGGCGGTGCTCCGGCGAGCTCCGGCGAGGGTCTAGCCGGCGGCGCGCAGGAGGCGCTGGAGACAGGGCGCATGGGGGAGATTGGGGCACGGGCAGCTGCGGGCGGCTGTGGGCTCGCCGAGGCCCGGTTCGGCCCGGGGCGGGCCCGATATGGGCTGCGGCGGGGGAAGGCGGTGGAGGCGACGTGGCGGCTCCTGGTTGGCTGCGGGGGCGGCTACGGCGGCGACGGGACTGGTGGGCCGGCGACAAGTGGCGGAGCTAGGGTTGGGCAGCGCGGAATTCGAGGTGGGGGGTAGGGGAAGGCTATTTTTTGACGTGGGGGGTGTCCATATATAGCAGTTTTGTCTAGGGTTTGGGTCTAGGGGTGGTTTCTCGACCCTCCGATCGCGATCGGACGGTCCGGTCGGAGGGGTAGGTGTTAGGTGGGCTAGTGGGCTGTGGAGCGGGGTTGTGGGCTGAGGAGAGAGAGAGAAGGTGGCCCGGCAAAGAGTTTTAAAACACCGAAAACGTCCGACGAATAAACCGATGACGGTGCCGCTACGGTCGACCGTTCGGGTATCAAACGACCTCTGATTGTGACGAAATTTGGCAGGCGGTCTACCTACAAATAGACAAGACCGCACGCCAACCTTCGACCCAATCTGATAAAGTTTTACAAGCACTTTTAAAACAATATTTTTTACGATGCCACAGGCGCGTGCATGTGTGGTTGGACTTGAAACGGTCAACGAGGAGAACCGGCAACTACTAACAGATGCAAGTTTTGAAAAATGAATAACGATGCTATGCAGATGATGCAAATGATGCGATGATGAATGCGACGAGCACATAAATCACACGGCGTCAACAAAATAAATCGGGAATCTTCTGGAGCGTCGGTCTCGTGCTGTTACAACTCTCCTCCACTTACAAGAGATCTCGACCCGAGATCTTAGAATGAAAAGGGGAAGAGGAAGAGGAAAGGAAGAGGTAAAACTTAGTTGCTTCTTTGATAAACGAGTGAAACCAATGATCATTGAATGTTTCAACGAGATGAAGAATGACATGCGGAACAAGCAAGAATTCAAAGAAATTTGGGCAGCACTTCGGTAGGAAAGAGAAGAAAACTTGATAAGATGCAATGAACTTGAAAAGAGAACACAAGACTCCAGTTAAGGATAAGCAAAGAAAGAACATGAGCTTGATAAACCGAGATGATGGGATGAATAGAGCAACATCACAATGCCTCCGGAACAAAAGAATATAAGCTAGATCGTTAGAAAGAAGAGAACGGAGAAGAAAATGACAACTTCTACCACAATTGAATTAAAAAGCATCCTTACAAGGAAGGATTGAACGGAGTTGTTGGAACATCAACAAAGAAAAGAAAAACTTGTTGTGAGCTTATGGAAAACATCTCAAAATTATGAGGTAACAACCGGCCACTAACGGAAAACAAAGATTGGTTGGGAGCAACAAGATATGAAAACTTCTTTCACCAAGAGGATACATTGAGAACTTGGGTCAACAATAATCACCATAATAGCAACAATCCTTAGGAAAAGCTTTAGGTGAAATCCAATCCAAGAAAGCTCCAAGGAAGAACGAGGGGTTTAATATCTCATTCTTGATAACTAATTTTGAGACTCCTCATGAATCAAGAATGCTATAATACCATCTCAAAAGATAAGGGAGAATGAGTCGCACCTTGAAATGCAAGAGAAATAATACTTGAGGTCCTCCAACAAGAAACTTGAAGAACTCTTAAGAATGAATAAAATCATTGATGAACCACCATGAAGAACCTCCGTATACGAGAGAATGATCAAAAGAAATGAAGGTTGAAATAATAAGATTATGACCTTGCAAAGATTTAGATGAAGCTTCGCGGTGAGATACTTGCGAAAACTTGGAACTCCAAAAAAAGGAAAGATGAAACACTTAGAACCCAGAATTTGATATCATGAACAACTCCGGAAGAAGGATTGAAATCACCTTGATGAAATAAGAATAAGAATTATGTTATGCCTATCCTTCATCAAGTTAAATTGATGACAAGCAACGGATTTGGCATACTACTTATTCTTCTTGAAAAGATTGAAGAGAGATTCATAAGCTTGAAGAAGTCTTGAACAAAACACCGGTAAGAATTTGGAACAACGAGGATATTTGAATGAATTGGGAAACATGAGAACAAGGAGATCACGCTCCGACTAGCGGAACAAGAATGAGCCACCGGACTAATTGAGATACGAACGAAGGGACATCAATTGAGAAGAATTTGAGCACGAGAGCTGAAAGCTGAGAACGAAGAAATCTTCTGAAAATGATGGCCTTCGGAGGATCGAGAAATGGAACAACTCAGAAATGCGCCAGATAGATATGGAAAGAATTACTCATGATCGAAAACAATTAGAGAGGATAGCAACAAGCTGACAAGACGAATCTTCAGAAGAATGAGCAAGGATTTAAGAGAAACTCTCCTTCGGTCTTCAAGCTGAGAATGATGACGAGAACCAGCACCACGAATTAACGAGGTACTGCGGAATAACGGGTAAAGAAAGGTTGAGCCAATGATCAAAATGATTTAGCAGCAATCTTCGAGAAGGAATATGACTGATGAGAATCATTCTTACATCATTTGACAAGAGCTTGAGATCTCCGGAAAAGATTAGAAGAGCCAGGTAAGATCCTGGGAAAAAACCTGTAGGTTATGAGCCCACTCAAAGAGATCACCGTTTAAACGATTGCTTAGAAAGAGAGATTACACTGGTAAAAATGAAAACTTGATGAGGTGAGAACCTCGAAATAATTTAAGAGGATCTGAATGGAAATGAAAGTCTTCTGAGATATCTTGCCACTCCGGATAGAATAGAGAGAGATGAATAAAAGATAGAGGCTTGGACAAGAACTTCCCCATGGATAGCATTTAACGAATGAAAAAGATATGATGAACACCGCGATCTTGCATTGATTTCACCGACAAAGAAAAACAAGAACAAAGAATGATGAACTTAGCACATGAGCATCTTCACAAAGAATCACCGGGTACCATACGAAAGAAAAGATAGCGGAAACATCACATGAATAGAAAAGGCACTTTGATGAGAATTTAATCATTGAAGAAAAAGGGTGGGAGGGTGGGGAAAAACAAGGAAAACTTAGGATGGATGAAATGAACTCCGGAAAGAAATATGAGGATCAATCTTGCAAATATTGGAGATGATTGAATTATCTTGAAGAGAAGCACATCGGTTGGAAAGATATGAAATCACCACTTGACATCGAAGCAACTCGAATTATCATACTCCAACAAAACAAAAGATGGGGCTTGAGGATTAAGCCGGAAATAAATACATAACCCATTTGCATTTGTTGGAAGGATAATCCTAGGTAACTACTTGAATTCCCACCTAAGAACTTCCGAAATCTTTCTGGTTATGCAATCTGGTCCAACGGATACACGGATAAATTACTGAATAAATCACTCACCTCCTAGCAATAATAATACCCATCGTGTATCACATCCGTCAACACAAAACTAGAGAAACCTCGGAAACTCATCTACCTTAGACCCTCGTAATCACAACGATACTAAAGATGGCAGTACATGTGATCCCGCTCCCCAGTACTGGGTGCCGCCACACTCTTCGCACCACGAATAGTATTGAAGCAATTTCGAACATCCGCGTCCTGAGGTACCAAGGAAACTGAACGATAGCGATGTGTCAAGAATCCCCTAGAGCTCAACTCCCCGGGTCCAATCCATACGTACAGGAGGCACCAAGAACAGAATTCCGGTCACATCGACATCATAGAGGTTCCAACATACCCGCGTGATCCTAAAAAAAATTTGAGTGAGAAGAGGAGTAGAATTCAAATTCCTACGTCAGGATTCCTCACCAGAGCATAGAAGAGGAGTAAAAAGAATCCTACTCTCCGATATATAACTAAACTCAAAATAGTTTTTCACTAGACTCGACTCGGCCAAAGTTCGATCAATCAAGGGGGCTCCTAGGTCGGTACAGGCTCTGATACCAACTTGTAACGCCCAAGATGCGATCCTATCCTTATTTTGGCTCGAGGGCCTCGACAGGGATAGGAGCGCATCTCATCGTTTTGCAAGAATGGATATCATTACAAGTACATGTAAAGAAGAGATGGGTATATGGAATTGGCTTACACTTGCCACAAGCTAAATCAAGATCACATCCATACAACAACATATACAATCATCATACAGAAGAGCAGGGTCCGACTACGGACGAAATCAAACGATAAAATGACATCCATCCTTGCTATCCCAGGCTGCCGGCCTGGAACCCATCCTAGATCGATGAAGAAGAAGAAGAAGAAGAAGAAGAACTCCAAATCAAACAAGCATCGCGCTCACGTCAAATCATCGCATTACCTGTACCTGCAACTATTGTTGTCGTAATCTGTGAGACACGGGGACTCAGCAATCTCATTTCCAAGGGTATCAAGACTATTAAAGCTTAATGGGTGAGGTATCGTTAAGTGGTGAGGCTGCAGCAAGCACTAAGCATTTATTTGAGTGGCTAACTTACGAGTACAAGAATAAGGGGGACGATCCTCGCATAAACGGACGTGAACTAGTAATGATCTCTAAGAGATCATGAACACCTACTTACGAACAAACATAACCCCACCGTGTTCTCTCTCGGATCAGAAATTCACGAGAAGAGACAGTCACGGTTACGCACACAGTTGGTGTATTTTATTTGAGTTTACTTCAAGTTTGCTATGACCGGGTGTTAAACAAAGTTTCCAAGTTGCCACGTAACCGCGGGCACGGCTTTCCGAAAGATTTAACCCTGCAGGGGTGCTCCAACTCATCCATCACAAACTAACCACACGCCGCGGGAATAACCTCGACCACGAATCCCGTTATCTCCTAAGAAATTCCGTAGGAAAACCTCAACCTCGAGATAGCCCAAAGTTTTCTCGGAATTCCGCGCACAAGACGTTCAAGAAAGGTAAAACAAATCTAGCAAGGCCTCCCGGTGAGCCAGATCCGCATCTAGAGCCGCGCGCTCTCTATCTATGGGCATCATCCGTCTATGCGAACTGGACGGTAGCCTGAAAATGCCTCGAGTTGCCCCGAGGTGGCACCGCCAACTGCTAGGTAGGTGGACCAACACTCATGAGGAGCACTCGCCCGGGTTGTTGATTAAAGATCCGCGGGTGCCAGCGGGTCCCTATGCAATTTTTAGTTGTTATTAGGCAAATGGTAAAACCAATGTTGGGCCTTGCCAGACGAGTTTTATCCCAAAACGAAAGTCAAGGGGGTCCCCATAACAACCCCGAGCATGTTAGGAGCGCAAAATATGGAACATAACACCGGTACACAAGTAACTATGGCGGCAAAAGTGGAACAAAACACCGAGCAAAAGGCCAAGCCTTCCACCTTTTACCAAGTATATATGTGCATTAAATTAAATAGTAATAATATTGTGATAGCTCAAAAACATCCATGTTGGCACATGGAAACATTGCACCTGCAACTAGCAACGTTATAAGAAGGGCTGAGCAAGCGGTAACATATCCAAACAATGGTTTGCTGGGATGTGGAGGGGTTAGAGGCTTTTTATGGCAATTTGGGAGGCTTGACAAACATGTGGTAGGTAGCGAGACATTGCGATAGAAACGAGGCAACTAGCATGGCAATGATAGTAATGCTATCCAGGGAAATGGTCATCTTGCCTGAGATCCCGCTTGGAAGAAGAACAAATCCATGAAGAAGACGAACCAACGTAGTCGAACGGATCCTCACACTCCGAACACTTTCGGAACTCTATCGAGAAGAAGCAATCCGGAAACAACAATCAACACATGATAAACACCACAACATATGCATGACATGATGCACAAACAAATACGATGCATGTCAAGTTTAAATATGCAAGGCATGACAAATCACAACAATCGATTCCTACACATTAAGTGAAGTTCAATATGCAACGGGTTGCATATTGACGAAACTCCACGTTCAAAACATTTAGTTCTCTCTCGTTTATTTACATGGCACGTTTAAATGTTGTTAACATGGCAAGAGCTGAAGCATAATGAAAATACACTATCTGGGTAGCTTTAATGAGGTCGGAAACAACATATAGTATTTCCGAAACGACCCCATATGTTAATTTCGAAATTGGTCCAGTTCTGAACTAATCATATTTTATATTTATTAAACAGGGAACTAAAGTGCACAATGATATTCTACTCTTCATTCTAGGCGATTTACATATATAGAACGTTTGAATCGGAGCTACGGTCTAAAAGATATGCTACACACAAGATGAACATTTCATAAATGCAAAATGCATGAAAATGACAACCACAAGCATTTCAAATCATGAATGCAGCAAGGTAATATGATACTAAATGCAATTCTAGGCAAGATTCATATATGGCATGTCCAAAACGGAGCTACGGTTCAACAAATACAAACAACACAAGTTTTGGGTGAAATCTATCCAAAACAGCAACATGGCATATTGCACACATGAAAACAACAAGCTACAAGGTTCTAAAATGCACAAACTAAGCATGGGGCAGTAGCATATAACACACACACTTCATTTCATCTTCACATTTCATACTCAAAAGAGTCATGGATCACATGGTAGGAAGCTCACAACATGGCAATAAAATATAGCAGATTAGGACTTGGTGAAAATAACAGTTTTTAGCATAGCAGATTTTTATGAAGGCATATTGGCAGCAGCAAAACTATATGCTACAGGTCATATATTGACATGAAACTTTGCAGCATGGTAGAGGACATGATGCACTACAATTCATTCCATGGTGGCAAGGTCTAATTATGCATAGAATCATGGCTAGCATCAACACAATATGGCATTATGAAGAAAACAGATTCTCGGACTTAGTGAAAATTAGACTAGACATGAGCAACAGTTTTTAACAGATTGACATGTTGGACAATGAATATAACTATGATGCAAATCCTATACATGGCATCAAAAGCCACAACCTGGTAGACAACAACATGCTTAACAAAAGACTCCTTGGAAGCAACCAAGAAAGACTCCTAGATCAATAGCAAATCACATGACAACATGGCAACAAAATAACAGTTTTGCAGACTTAGAAATATTTTGGACCCTCAAAACAGCAGTATTTTATAGCATGTTGGCAACAAGAAAATAACACCTAAACATGCATTTCTATAGCAACCAAAAATATCAGGGGCTAACACACATGTTCAAGGCATGTCTCATGTTCAAAATTATTTCATATCATGCATGGATTAATTCACACAAAATAAACAAAAGGGCATCATGGCAAAATGACATACACACAAATTTACTCAAATGACAAAACTAAATGCACAGATAAATTCTATGAATTTTTCTACCCCAAAATCATATATAATATGTGGGTTTTATATTTAAAAAAATGACACAACAATTATGCGAGATTAGGAGATAAACCGTTTTAGCAAGCCATGTATGCAAAATAAATGCAACCAACACATCAAATATTTTTAGCATGCATGAAAATGGCATATAAATATTCTACACATTTTACATATATGGTTTGTTTAATTCCGATGCACGGTTAAATAATTATGCGCAATGCAAAAACATGACATTTATGCAAATTAACAGAAAATGGCATGTCAAACATTTTTATCATGCATGAAAGTGGGATATTATTGATCTACGCAAAATTCTGAACATTTTTCATATATTAAGTTTTAAATGCGATGCGGTTATGTATGTGTGAGCAATGCAAAATGATGCATTTTTTACTGTAATTATAAAATTCCCTGTATATGGACCAATTCGCAGGTTAAACAAAACGCTACGCGGGCCGAATTTGATGTTTGGTTGAAATAGTGCATGGGCGAAGCTTAACCATATGACACTCAGGGCGCGATATAGAAGAAGTTGCACGGGTGCTCACCGAATGGGCTAGGCCCGATCAGTGGGGAGGCTTGGCAGGGGCGATGCGGCTGGGCCTCGCGCTGGCAGGCGGCCCACGAGCGAGCGAGCGCTGGCCAGCGGTCGTCGCCCTCCTCATGCTCTCGTGCGAGCAGGGAGGTTGACCGGCGGCTGCGCGTCCTGGCGGGGCGGAGGTCGCGCGGGAGGGCCGGGAACAACGGAAATGGCGCGCGGGGAGGCGGATCCGGCGAGGGCTGCCTCGGATCTGACCTCCGGTGACCTCCAGAGGCGGCGGGGACGAGCTCCCTTCCATGGCGGCTCCTGCGAAGGTACAGAGAGAGAGGGAGATGAGAGAGAGAAAAACGGGAGGAAGGAGGAGAAGGGGCGGCGAGGTCCTGCTCCTGGTCGGGGACGGGCGGCGCTCCGGCGAGCTCCGGCGAGGGGCCGGCCGGCGGCGCGCAGGAGGCGCTGGAGACGGGGCGCACGGGGAAGATCGGGGCATGGGCAGCTGCGGGCGGCTGCGGGCTCGCCGAGGCCCGGTTCGGCCCGGGGCGGGCCCGATCTGGGCTGCGGCGCGGGAAGGCGCTGGAGGCGACGTGGCGGCTCCTGGTTGGCTGCGGGGGCGGCTACGGGGGTGCGGGGATGCCAAGTGGCGGCAGCGGGACTGGTGGGGCAGCGACAAGTGGCGGAGCTAGGGTTGGGCATCGCGGAATTCAAGGTGGGAGGTAGGGGAAGGCTATTTTTGGATGTGGGGGGTGTCCATATATAGCAGTTTTGTCTAGGGTTTGGGTCTAGGGGTGGTTTCTCGACCCTCCGATCGCGATCGGACGTTCCGATCGGATGGGTAAGTGTTAGGTGGGCTAGTCGGCTATGGAGAGGGGTTGTGGGCTGATGAGAGAGAGAGAAGGTGGCCCGGCAACGAGTTTTAAAACACCGAAAACGTCCGACGAATAAACCGATGACGGTGCCGCTACGGTCGACCGTTCGGGTATCAAACGACCTCTGATTACGACGAAATTTGGCAGACGGTCTACCTACAAATAAACAAGACCGCACGCCAACCTTGGACCCAATCCGAGAAAGTTTTACAAGCACTTTTAAAACAATATTTTTTTACGATGCCACGGGCGCGTGCATGTGTGGTTGGACTTGAAACGGTCAACGAGGAGAACCGGCAACTACTAACGGATGCAAGTTTTGAAAAATGGATGACAATGCTATGCAGATGATGCGAATGATGCGATGATGAATGCGACGAGCACATAAATCACACGGCGTCAACAAAATAAATCGGGAATCTTCTGAAGCGTCGGTCTCGGGCTGTTACACAGCAGATGCCCGTCACCGTGTTCATCGAATTCATATCTTGGCCTACTTTTGATCCTTATCAGCGGTCGTCGTGTTCTTGGTGCCCATTCTCTTCCAGACGGATGACACCATCGCCGGCTCCCAAACATATTAGGTCGACATGAAATAGGACCCAAACTTATATTAGATAAATAAATAATAATATGGAAGAAGACAATCATTGAAAAACCCGCAACAGTTAATTATTGAAACCCCACAACAGTCGAGACTAAATCTGTTCATATGTTGGGCCGAGCCGGGCTCCAAAAAGCCCGAACCCCAAACTCCAAGCCCGAGCCTGGCTCAAAGCCTGAAAATGCACACTTTCTCAAGCCCGAGCCCGACCTGAATATAGGTCGGAAGCCTATAAACCTAATCCGGATGACGTTTATCAGTGCGGTTACGTGTAAACCCGGCCCAAAGCCCGAAAGCCCGGCTCAAAAAGTAAAAAATAAAAGCCCGAGCCCGGCCTGAATATACTTTCAAGCTGCACAACAAAGCCCGAGCCCGACGCGGATTTTTCGGACCGGGCTCGGACCGGGTCGTCGGATCGGGCTGCGCATGAACGGGTTTAGTCGAGAGTACAAGGTGACGAGAAGCTGGAACTGTAGTGTCGCCCCCAAGGAACTTGATAAAACCTTTCCCGCAGAATAAAAAGAAACTTGATAAAACCTAAAGCGGACATTATTTAACTATGGAAATGGAACGCGCGTGGCACACCATAGCGGATAGCAAGGTTCGTAGGTGCAGACCATGCGCATCGATATCGTTCCGACGAAGCCACCGACGCCACGTATAGCTCCGAGGGCATCTGACGCGTGCACACGCGTCGGACAGCTGCACAGACGCTTCTATCCGCAAGCCCACGTGCCGTCCCTCGAAGCACCGTGCACCGCGAGTGTATAAAAATGGCCATGGGGACCGAGCACATATCCTACACCACACACCACCATCGATCTCTCATTTGTCGAGTCGTGCTCTCACCACCTTGAAGCTTTTCACCGTACAACCGGAACTCCGCAAGAAGGCTCGACTGGTCCGCGCGCGATGCCGTCGCTGTGGCGGAGGAAGAGGGCGGCGACAACGACCCCGGCGGTCCGGACGAGCCGGCGGATGCCGTCACTCGGGGCGCTGTGGCGCCGCCTGGTCCGAGCGCTCTCCTTCGGCCGCGCCGGCCGCGGGAGGACCACCACGCGGCTGTGATCAGCTGGGGCACGCGTGCTGCCGACCGACGACGCATGGCGACGACGACGACGTCCGCCGTATATGCACTGATGCACCGGTCGTTTGTGCCAAGAGTGTTGCAGTGGCTGGGAATTTTTCGTGGCTAGCTGCGAGACTAAATGTATGTTAACTTTGTATTTCGTACTATATCCGAACGCGTTGTACTTGTAGTTCTGTACCCCCTCTGTTTATTTTACAAGAAAAGGAACACCCGTGATTTACACCTTTCAAGAGGACTTGAGCACGCACCAATTTTACATTTTCTGAATGCTCTTTGAGCAGACTTTTTTTTCGAGTTGATGTAAGAATTGTTTACTCTCTCCGGGTCGGTATATTAGTAGGGTATATACGGGTTTTTACATCATTGATTTGACTATAATAAAACATGTAAAAGATCGCACAAAAAGTTATGGTTAGTAAATACATTTTTTATAAAATACTAGTGCATATGCCCGTTGCAAGGGTTGGAAAATTTGATAAAAGCTGCTTCACGTGTCCGATCCACTTATTTAGATCATAAACATGCTCCACTTATATATAAATCATGAAGGGAAGCCACCCTAACATCCTTTGCTGGCGCATGCTTAAGCCCCGTACTTATCTACTAGGCAGATCCAAACAATCACACGAAAAGACTAGGCAGATCCAAACAATCAGTGACGTTCATTAGCAATGTCTAAAGACCAGAAATCTTTCACTGTTTTACACATCAAACCATGTTTAACACATCAAACCACGTTTTTACTAGCGCTGGTCAAACGATTGCTAACCACATCGATATAATTCACCCGCACGTTCCACCCGTTCCCTGCTCCCCAACCCACCGCGGCCTCCCGGCCCCCTCGCCTCGCCACCAACTGCCACTCGCCGCCCCGCCACCGCCGGCCTCCTCGCCGCCCCGCCACTCGCCGCCCCACCACCGCCGGCCTCCTCGCCGCCCCCGCGACCGTCCCGGCCCCCGCCCCACCGCCGGCCTCCTCTCCGGCCTCCGCGCCCCGCCGGCCCCTCGCCCCACCCCACCGTCGGCCTCCTCTCCGGCCCCCTCTCACGCCCTCCCCTCAACCGCTCTTCCCCTCATCTCCCACCCCCGATTCAGTCGTCTGCCTCCGTCATGGCCGCCGCCACCACCATCTTCCCCACTGCCGACCTCCTCCCCCTCCCACCTCCGGTGCCCCTCTTTCCGTCCATCGCCGCCCCACCCTCTCACTCCCCCCTCCCCTCACCTTCTCTCCCTACCGTAAGGTCCTAGATCAGGATCGGGCAGGAGATGACCCGCATCCGTGTCACCTCTAGGTCGCCATGGATACAGAGGTGATCGAGGTCGGCTCCTTCTCCACGGTCGAGCACCGGAAGAGGAGGTAGCATCACAATGGTTCTTCTCCGCGCCGTCGGCTTCGAGGAGACAGGAGGTGGCCTCCGTGCGCCAAGGTCGGCGACGGCAGGACGGTTGACCGTCATCCTACTCCTCTGCTACACCGCGTCATGGATGCTCGCCCCGGACGGTACCGCCTCTCCCGGCGCTTGTTCGATTCTGTTGTGCGTGATGACGGCGCACGCATGCTGACGCCGTGTATTGGTTGGAGTGATTGTTGTTCATTCTTCAGTGTTAGTTTCTTCACATCAGATGTCTCTATGTTTCCAGATTTTGTTTTTTGTTTTATAGGGTTTTAATGTAGTGACTATGATGCTTCACTGCATGCTTAATAAATTAAATAAAGGGATTAGAACCTGATTTTTTCTCTGAAAAGTTTATGCGCTGAATAATTTTGAACTCAGAGGAACCTCTGGAAAGCATCCCATTGGCACCACCAACCCTGCCCACTAATCTCATAGGATGCCGTTGCCAGAATAACCGAGGAAAAAGACCATGTCTTTCTTTGGTTCTGTACCAAAAATCCCACTAATTTTGTTCTTAAGCTTATCTGGTAATCACTACTTCACTTCACAAGATATAAATCCATTACTCAGTGGAGGGGACCTCTCTTCCGTTCATAGTGGGAAGTGTGAACCTACCCTGCACTGAACCGTGCTAAATCCTCTTTTCCTCTGAATCCATCTGAACCTACCCTGCACTGCATTGAACCTTCTGGGCGGAGCGGAGGGCCGGCGAGACGCACCAGCTGCTGCAGGTCCAAGTATTAACTCCATGGAGTCACCACAGGTGATTTCCCCTTACCCTTAGTCATCTCTTTCAGCAGGCTCCTTCTATTTGAGAAGCCTAGGCAACAATAATCCTCAACCTACCGCACATTCACAGCAAAGGGCACATTTGTGTAGGTCTAGATTTGTTTATGCCTCCCTGTGGATGCTTTCTATTAGCTGGATGGTGCGTTCTTTACGCAACCTAATCAAATGTCTAGCTGTCAAGCATGCTAACATTTGATTTGTTATCGTAAATTTACCACTTTAGTCCTCAAGCCGTGTGCGTTTGTTGTTCTTTTACAGTATGTATGTACATGACATGGCAGGTGGACACGGTGATCCTTCAGCTCCATCAGCACCCCACTCGTTGGCGCGCCTATGTACGTACACAGAGTCAGGCCTATGGGCAGGCAGTAAAGGAAACAAATTGTCGAACGGCCATAGAGAATTAAGGGAGAAGCATCCATTTGACTAGCTCAAAGTCTTTGGTTCATACTACTGTGGTTATATCAAAGATTCAATGGGAAAAGAAGGTTAGCTTGTTCACCATCTTGACTGCATTTTCATTGTTCTTATTAGACCTGAGATGTAGATACACTGGTATCATTCTTCACCCATTTCTACTGAAGCCTGGTTATCACATTGTACTGCCATGTGTTACAAACTGCTTGTGTAATAGTCTGCCTGATAGATAGTTCCTTCGCTTGTTCCCGTAATCTATTTCTTTAATTTAAATGTTCCATTTGCACTTGTATTTAGGGAGGAAGGTAACCATGAAGGTAAGATGGAGAAAGCATGTGAAAGTTCTGCTAATGTTAAGCCTAATATCAAAGAGTTTGAAATGATCAGTGAATCTTCATGCAGGTTGATGGAACACTAAACAAGTTATGCCAATTGGGAGTATGCAAGGCGTGATTTCCATTGAGATATTATCTCATCCAGATTGGTTGACAATGCCTTTTTTAACCAATACAGATTTCAGAGATTCCTCATACATTTGGATGGTTTTGACTGCTTTGAACTATAAAATTTATATTTGGTTGTTTTTATGGTGCCGCGTTTGGACGGTTAACAGTCCACCCAGGCGTGGCCTTCCACTTACCAACAGTTGGACAGTCGACAGACTAGCGGTTTCTTGTAACAGAGCCAATATCCTCTTTCCAGTTCATTCATGGATGGTAGGACCAAGTAGGCTGATGTCAAATGCTTTATAGATCAGGACAGAGCTGATGCTAATTTAATATCTGCAAGTTTTTTAATCCTGTAGCAAAACTATTGTTGATGCTTCGAGTACCCCTCTGGTTGTAGAGCAAGGGATCACTTCCATGTTATATTTTCAAAGCATACTTTGAATTGTTATCTTTTTCTTTTTGGGTTGCCCTCAAGGATCACCGCTAGTTTCCAGTCTACATAATGCCAGAGGTAGAAGTATGCATTGCAGAATTTTGGGCAGCAAACATGAATCATGGTATAGGCAAGCAATCTTTGTCGTGATGTTGTACAGAGGTAAAGCCCTTCAATATGGTTGTTCATAGATACCTCGATTATAGCTACAAGAAGTTGGCTGAAAATTCTAAGTTAGAAAATCCATGTTGTTCTTGAGCTAATACTTTGCCATGTGTCATTTTTTACGAACTTTTATATGGTCCTAGGATGGTTCATAATAACAAAGTTAGTCACTCAAGTTGCTTCATGGCAATGCAAAGGCCATGCAACACAATGGTAAAGTCATTTTTTTTGCTAGATGTTTTCTAGATAGGGAAGCATTGATTGCATGGTATAGATGTTTGCATGTTTGCGGAGATGGTTAAAAATTTGAGATCATGGGATGCTTGTAATTTATATATTGCATCATGTTTTGCAATAACGAAAACGTGCGTTGCACGTGCATGCTAACTAGTATCGAATGAAAGAGCAGTGATGCATGGAATAGTCTTTTAGAGGGAGAAACATATTGCCCCGTACTTATATCGAATGAAAGAGCAGTGATGCATGTAATAGTCTTTTAGAGAGAGAAACATATTAGGAGATATTCGATGCCGACCCGTAAAACGGAAAACGCGTCCGTCCGCATACCGTGGGAGGGGGAGGACAGTCTACGGACACTAGTGCGGGAGATGACCATCCAAAGTCATCTACATATGTCTGATCCGAAAGAAATTTAACGAAAGTGAACAAATTTAATGGATATTTAAATAAACCGGACGATATTCATTCATATTTGAATAATTTTTAGATAAAATCGGACGCTTTTCTTATAGACCGGAGCAAACTAATTACATTTTGACATATTTGAACTAAATTGTAATCTAAACCTAGTCTAAATGACCGTCAACGCCCATTCGCCCATTTTCGTCTCAACATGAGCCCCGGGAACTGAAACTCCAGCTCCGCCGTCGTAGCCTCCGCCTCCATATCCTGCAAGCGGCTAATGGACCGACGATTTTGAGTCCGCCAAGCTTGGCTTCGGTGGGAGCGAAAGGGCGGGCCCGAGCGCCGATGAACTCCCATGCTCTACTCTTCCTCGCTGTCGATGACGTCCTTGGACGTGCCAGCTTTGTGGTCGTGGCGGCGAGGCACGGGCCTGACGGAGCTGGCAACATCTTCCCCTCGCTCTTGCCGTACACTTCATCGTTCGCCTCGCCGATCTCCTTGAAGGCCACTTCCATCTCCGCCTGACGATGGCAGTATCACCAGCGGTCGCGGTGGATTTCGCAGGCAGTGCGATAGGAGTCGACTAGTGCCTCCTCCTCCGCCTGGTCCATGTCCAACGCTATCATCGTCCCGACAGTGAGTTGCTCCACCGTGCACCGGTGCACGTCGAGGAGGCGGAGGTTGTATTCCTGGTCGGCTTGCGCCTGTTGGAACAAGGCCTCCAGCTCAGCCAACACCATTTCTGTGTATTAAGCACGGGCCTAGCCCATGGTGATGCCGACATGGACCGACGAGGAGGGTGGCGTCGACCTGTCATCGATCGCGTCTTCCATATGGATGTCTGCAGCACTGGCCTACGTCTGCCTGCACCTGTCAGTTGGCGGCAATGACGGCATCTCCGTGTTCTGCTCGGACGAGAGGCTGCCACAAATGGCTTTGGAGCTCGAGGAGGCCATGCCGAGCGTGGTGCGGCGAGGAGGAGGATGGATGCAGCTATGGCCGGGGCTGGAGTTTAATAAGTCGACGGATGGCAGGGCAAGCGACGAGGTGGTTAATGTCGGGCGGTAAATGAACGGACGTGTGGCGCTGGAGTAAGTTCTTCGACAACCGCACGTGTTTAATGTAGTTAGGTGGAATGATGACATTTCATTTGAACGTCGAGTTGTCGCGTGCACCGGGAAACGGCGCGGGCAAGACTCTCAGCGGGCGCCGCTTCATTGCCAGTGCCAGTGAGAGGTCGCGTCGCTCTGAGCTGGCATGATTGCAGCACCGGTGCTCTGGAGCTGCGCTGACCACTTCGGGTGGGAGGGACGTGGGCAAGGGAGGGTTTTTTGGGTGGGCCACGACAGACAGAATCGAGCGTGGCAGTGGTCCGGATGCCCGCAAAGCCCCCAGATTGTTTTTCGAATTGCGGGAGAAAGTAAGTTCGGACCGGTCGGCGAACTGATACAGACCCGCGTTCGGTGGGAAAATACGTTCGAACCACGCGGCCTGGACGGTTGCGGGTGTTTGAGGGTCGGCGTTGGAGTGCCCTTACATACTCTTCGAGAGTTTAATTATTCATTTAAGGTATTTTATCAAATTATCAAAAGATTTGAATTCTAATGATTTTGATTATGTAGTTTTTTAATGGAAGGTTTATTTGATTTGGAAGATTATATTTTATTCCCAATATTTTTCTACACTTTTAAGTGTTGGCCCAAATGCAACAAATGTTATAACCGGCTCACAAAAAACAATGTTGGGGCCTAGCAAGCCACCGCCGGATCCCTTCCCCGTTACGCCTGCGCCAACCGACCGCCGTCGAAAGTCTCCTCCTCCTCGACGAGTCAGGCAAGAACCGGGACAACTTCGCGTGCCCTTCCACGTCCAACGCTCCAGTGCCTGCGTCGCCGGTGCTGTCATAATTTCGTTATCATTCGAATATGTGTGGATTTGACCACTTTGTTGCCTTCCCGTCATGTTGAGTTAATTATAACCGGGTCACAAAAACAATGTTGGGGCCTAGCAAGCCACCGCCGGATCCCGTCCCCGTTACGCCCGCGTCAACCGACCGCCGTCGAAAGCCTCCTCCTCCTTGACGACTCCAGGCAAGAACCAAGACAATGTCGCGTGCCCTTCCCCGTCCAACGCTTCAGTGCCTGCGATGTCGGTGTTGTCGTACTTTCGTTATCATTCAAATATGTGTGGAGTTGACCACTTTGTTGCCTTCCCGTCATGTTGGGTTAATTATTTTTCGCCTCTGATTCTCATGTCTGGTGAGAATTGCATGTACATCATTGTCAGGATTTGTCCCTGGGCTATAATTCGTTGCCTCGCCCGCGGATCCCTGGTCGCTCCTCTTTGTTCTCTCCCATGTATTGGCAGTCTGTCTGTTGATTTTTGAGGAGGCTGGTTGATATTACGGATAATCTATAATTGTATATAAATTATTGAGAATCAGTTTAAAGGAGCGAGGTGGGACAAAAATATCGAAGGTAAACTCTGTTGTTTCTGACGTAGGCCGTGATCGCAAGTTGAATACTAAAAATGCAGGGTCCTTTTTATAAAACGAAACATTTTCTCACATATCCACTAAAAAGGACTGTGGGTTGAATAACTAAAACAACAAGGACTTTTTGTAAAATTATCAATGGTGAACGTGTAGAAGCACTTGGTGCTTTATTATTAGGTAAAGATAATGTATGTTCCTTTAGATAAATTGAAGACCTAAAAATACATGCCCCAACATATAAACCGAACCACAGTGAGTACTCCTGCTCCAGACAAGATTTTGACAGCCTTACCTCATTTAGAAAATCTCTTAAAAAATCTTGTTAAGAAAATATTTGTACTAGAACATGTCATCGTGTACCTTCAGCGAGCGTAGGAGCCTAGCGGTACGCGGGACACATTGTCGAAGGAACCAAGCGAGAAGCGCACATGTTGCGTGTCTTTTAAGGACCCAGAACCTCACACGCCCGTCACCGTGACAAAACCCCACATGTCCGGGAGGGATCTCGCCTTAGATCGATTTGATCGTGCTTAGGCCAACTCCTACGCTAGACACTAAACGGACGCGGACATTTGTTTGGATAGTAATCGATCTTGCTTAGGCCAACTCCAGCGTACGACCCCAAACGGACGTTCATTTTGCCCGGATTCTGTCCGTTTGGGGCGGGCAATGGGGTCGTGTCCGGGCCTTTTCTGGGATGCGGTGGCCGTGCGCCCAACGTGCGGACGCATCCTTTGGCCCCATCCTGTCCGCCAGGGCCAATATGCCCATATATTCAATATTTCAATGTTTAAAACAAGTTTGCACGTCCAAATATTAATCGTCTCAAATATAAATATGTTTTACAAACCAATCGAAATTGTCTCGAATAAAATAGTTTTATAACCAAATCGAAATTGTCTTGAATAAACATAATGAACCAATACATCTATTGGTTGCCAATGTGAGTTCACATGTGCTCAACCAAGTCATTTTGAAGCGCCACATGAGTGTGCCAATCACGTATTTCACGATGGAATTGGGTAAACTGTTCAAACGTGGCCGGTTCTTGGTGCAGGGGCTCAACATTTTCACCTGAAAATCAAATCCTTGGTCGAAGATGCTGTCATCACGCTCGTCCTCGACGATCATGTTGTGCATGATCACACAAGCAGTCATCACCTTCCAAAGCTTCCCTTGATCCCATGTCAGTGCAGGGTTTCGAACAATACCCCATCGGGATTGAAGCACACCAAAAGCACGTTCCACATCCTTTCTAGCACTCTCTTGCATTTGGGCAAATCTCTGTCTCTTCTCACCTTGGGGGTCCGAGATTGTCTTCACAAAAGTTGACCACTGAGGATATATAGGTAGTATCCCTTGTTGTAGTGGTGACCATTGATCTCAAAGTTGACAGGTGGGAAGTGGCCTTCTGCAAGCCTTGCGAAGACTGGAGAACGCTGCAACACGTTGATATCATTGTGAGATCCTGCCATGCCGAAGAAAGAATGCCATATCCAAAGATCTTGCGAAGCCACCGCTTCTAATATGACAGTGCACGCTTTAACATGCCCCTTGTACTGGCCCTACCAAGCAAATGGACAGTTCTTCCACTTCTAGTGCATACAATCTATGCTGCCAAGCATGCCTGGAAAGCCTCTATCGGCGTTGATCGCCAACAGCCTTTCTGTATCAGCGGCATTTGGCTGCCTCAAGTACTCAGGGCCAAACACTGCCACCACGGCCTTGCAGAAGTTGTACATTGACATCAGACATGTGGACTCACTCATGCACACGTACTCATCCACCAGATCGCCTGGAATTCCATATGCAAGCATGCGGATTGCCGCAGTGCATTTCTGATAAGAGGAGAATCCAAGCTTGCCAAGGGCATCCGTTTTGCACTCGAAGAATGGTTCATGAGCAACCACTCCCTCTCGGATACGATTGAACACATGCCTTGCCATACGAAAACGGCGACGGAATTTCTTCGGTTTGTAGAGCGTGGTATTCTCAAAGTAATCGGCATAGAGCAGGGCGTGGCCTCTCTCTCTGTTGCGGTTCAGGTTGGGAGCACGGCCAGGGACTGACCCCCTGTACCGAGGCCGCTGCCGTTCAATGTGGTCGTGAACGACCAGTGCAGCCACCACAAGATCTTCGTCATCCGAGGACGAATCATCCGATGAATAAATGAAGTGGTTGAAGAAAAATTCATCTCCACTGTCCATACCTTTGTGGGCAAAGTGTCAAACACCTTGCGGTCGTGGTGGCAAAGAGGCCGCGAAGATCACCTCGATGCAGCAGGGGCGTTTGGCGGCCGGCTACAGGTCGTTCTGGAGCACCCGACGGAAGCTGTCGTGGTCCATAGGCGTTGCCGGCCGTCGTATCCCCTCTGGCACCGGATACGACGGCGACGGCCAAAACTCCTCCAAACGACGGCCAAAACTCCTACGAAAGTGCGGGCGTGGTGGCGGAGACGTGGTTTGGTATGGACGGCCGGGGGGTGAGCTGAGGAGGCGGCCGGAAAATAGTGGCGGCGCCGGCGGCGGGGTGGGGCGGGGAGGGCGGGTGGAGGCGTTGGAGGTGAATGAAGCGCTAGTGTCCCCGACAGGCGGGCCACGGGGAGGACAAGGGCGTGCGTCCCGCCCGTCCGCGCGCTGTCCGTTTCACCCCAAACGCGATGTATGTTTGGGCCGGGAATGGGTCGAAAATAGAGGAAAACCGGACATTTGTCCGTTTGGGGCCGCACGTTGGGCCGCGCGATGTATGTTTGGGCCGGGAATGGGTCGAAAATAGAGGAAAACCGGACATTTGTCCGTTTGGGGCCGCACGTTGGGCCGCGCTATTCGTCCATTCTACCCCAAACGGACTAGGACGGACGGGATGGGGTCGTGTGCTGGAGTTGGCCTACACTAGATCCTGAATGAACGCGGACATTTGTTTGAATAGCAAAAAGGACGGCGTCGGGGGAATGTCCATTTGGATAGCAGAAAGGGCAGTGTCGAGGGAAATGTCCGTTTGGATAGCAAAAAGGGCGGCGTCTAGGTGGCGGACGATCGTTCGACGCATCTCCACCCAACCACACGCACCTAGCACCGCCCAGTCCCCGCCTTCTTTTGCGCCGTCGCCACGCCGCCCCGCCTCGCCTTGCTTCCTCGCTCAGCCGCGCCCCGCGCCCGACCCAACCGCAAATCCGACGCGGTCGACATGCTTCGATGCAGTCCCGGTCGCGATCGACGCGCTCCGACGAAGCCTTCCATCCGACACGCACGGGCGCGGCTAGCTAGCACACACGGGCTGGCTACGTAGCACGGATGTGCACGCACGGGCCTGGCTAGCAGCTAGCTAGCTAGCGCTCGCACACGGCGTCCAGCTCGGCATCCGATTCCGACCTGCATCACACGATCCGACACGGTTGAACTCGATGTACTCGATGCTTCCGCAGTTAAAGAAGCCGCCGAGTTCCAAGTGCTCCAGCAGGCCGGCCACGGGGAGCCGCAGCCGGCAAGGCGGCTTGACGCAGGAGAAGTCGACGAGCCCGACATGGACGCCCGTGTAGAGAAAATATTTGGTGCAAGACAATTGTATTCATCTTATGAATGTCCATATATAACACGTACAGGGATAGTTTCGTCCACAACTAGAACCCTAATTACAGAATACAGACTTGGGCTACAAGCGGAACAACTATACCGAATACATGTACGTGTACACACAGAATAAATACAACCATCCGTCAACACCCCACCCCCCACCCCCGCGCGCGCGCAGTCGAAGCGTCGTGCGTGGCGATGCAAAGACTGGATCGGAACTCCTCAAAGATGGACGTCGGCAAGCCTTTGGTCATGATGTCAGCGAATTGCTGCGTCGTGGGAACATGAAGAACTCGAATCTTCCCAAGAGCAACCTGTTCGCGAAAAAAATGAATATCCAGCTCAATATGCTTGGTCCGACGATAATGAACCGGGTTGGCGGAGAGGTAGACCGCCGAGACGTTGTCGCAGTAGACCATGGTGGCTTTGTGAACAGGATGACAAGGCTCATGAAGAAGCTGTCGAAGCCACGTACACTTAGCAACGGCGTTGGCCACGCCACGATACTCGGCCTCAGCACTAGATCGCGAGACTGTGGGCTGGCATTTAGACGACCACGAGATGAGTGATGGTCCAAGGAACACACAATACCCAGAGGTAGAGCGACGAGTGTCCGGACAACCAGCCCAGTCGGCATCCGAGTAGGCGACGATGTCGGTGGAGGGTGATGCCTGCAAGGAGATGCCGAGGTCCATGTGACCACGGATGTACCGGAGAATGCGCTTCACCAAGGACCAATGAACATCACGAGGAGCATGCATGCGGAGACACACCTGCTGAACAACATACTGTAACTCGGGTCGAGTGAGTGTCAAGTACTGCAAGGCACCCACAAACGACCGGTAGAAGGAAGCATCTGGGGCGGGAGCACCATCAGTAGCGGAGAGCTTGGCCTTCCTGTCGACAGGCGTAGCCGCAGGCTTGCAATTAAGCATGCCAGCGCGGTCAAGAAGCTCGTGAGCATACTTCCGCTGATGAAGGAAGAAGCCATCCGCACGCCGTACTACCTCAATGCCGAGGAAGTAGTGGAGGGGCCCCAAGTCCTTGATGGCAAACTCGGCACGAAGGCGCTCGGTGAGCCGTCGAAGGAGGTCAGTGGTGCATGCCGTTAGGATGATGTCGTCGACATAGAGCAATAGGTAGGCTGTAGCAGCGCCCTGTGTGTACACAAACAACGAAGTATCCGAGCGAGTGGAGCGAAACCCGAGCTGATGAAGAAAGGCCGCGATGCGCTGGTACCAGGCACGCGGCGCTTGCTTGAGTCCATACAAGGAGCGGGAGAGCAAGCATACATGATCGGAATGCGTGTCGTCGACGAAGCCGGTGGGCTGCTGGCAGAAGACCTGTTCAGCAAGATGACCATGAAGAAATGCATTGGAGACATCCATCTGATGAACGGGCCATGAACGTGACACAGCAAGCTGAAGAACGGTGCGGATCGTGCCCGGTTTGACAACCGGAGCAAATGTGTCGGTGAAGTCAACACCCGCACGCTGCCGAAAGCCACGGACCACCCAGCGAGCCTTATACCGCTCGAGTGTGCCATCGGGACGGAGCTTATGCCTGAACACCCACTTGCCACTGATGACATTAGCATGTGGGGGTCGAGGTACAAGCTGCCAGGTCCGGTTACGCAACACGGCGTCGAACTCCTCCTGCATGGCCGCAAACCACTGGGGATCTCGAAGAGCGGCACGAGCAGATGAAGGAACCGGCGATGGCGTAGATGTCGAGGCAGTGCAGACGTACTGGTCGGAGGGATAGCGGCCACTCGGACAAAAAATGCCCACACGCGCTCGAGTGACCGGTCCTGGCGCAGTGACCGGGGTAGCCACCGGAGAGGCAACCTCCGACGAGGCGGCCGACGAGGCCGGAGCAGACGTCGAAGATGCCTGGGTACCCGACGTGGCCGACGAAGATGCCGGGGTACCCGGCGTGGCCAGCGAAGGGGTGGTCGGCGAGGCGACCGGCGTAGAGGTCGGCGTTGCCGGAGTGTCCGACATGGCTGCTCGTGAGACGAACGGCGAGGCAACGGGTGTAGAGGCCGGGGCCACCAACGAAGCCGCCGAAGATGACAGTAGAGCGCGCCGATGAGGCGCACGATAAAGTCCGTCGGGCCCGGGCATGGAGGACCCCCATGTCGCAGTCGTAGGTGGTACCTGCTGAAACGGAAAACACCTCTCATCAAAGTACACGTGTCGGGAAGCGATATCCCTTGGTGTTAGCAGGATAACCAAGGAAGATGCATGCAACGGAGCGGGGTGCCAGCTTATGAGGTGCGGTGGAGGCGACACTAGGATAGCAAAGACACCCGAAGACCCGTAACGCATCATAGGATGGTGGCGAGCCGAGGAGAAGATGATGTGGTGTATAATTCCAACGAACGCGACAAGGGCGAACATTGAGGAGTAAAGATGCTATAGCTAGGGCGTCAGGCCAAAACCGAGGAGGGATGTTGGCATGGAATAAAAGAGTGCGAACACAGTCATTGATGGTACGAAGAATGCGTTCGGCACGACCGTTTTGCTGGGAGGTGTATGGACACGTGAGACGAAAGGTGGTGCCATGGGAGCTAAGGAGCGAGCGAATGGAAAGATTGTCGAATTCCTTTCCTTTATCAGTTTGTAGTTCATGAATGGGGCGGCCAAACTGGGTGGACACATATGAGAAGAACGCAATGAGAGTGCGTGCAACATCAGACTTACGTCGTAGGGAAAAGTCCACACAAAGTGCGAATAATCATCCAAGATCACAAGATAATATAGGTAGGCAGTATTACTTGCAATAGGAGACGTCCAAACATCACTATGGATTAACTGAAAAGGAAATGACGCTATGGTGGAGGACGAGCTAAACGGAAGCCGAACATGTTTACCCACACGACAAGCATGACATGTGTGAGCATCGGTTTTATTACATGAAAAAGAAAATCCCTTTAGAATATGACCGAGAGAGGCGGAGCTGGGGTGACCAAGACGAGCGTGCCAGAGATCGACACCGGCCGAAAGGGCGACCGGGGCGAGTGTGGACGACGACGCTTATGACTGAGCAGGGTATAGATCACCGGGCTGTCACATCGGTGTAGAACCATCCGGATACGGGCACCCTTAACAGAAAAACCGAACATGTCAAACTCAACAGTGATAGGATTATCACGAGTTAAAGTACGGACAGAAACAAGGTTTTTAATGAGATGTGGAGACACAACAATATTGTTAAGTGATAAGGATGCGGATGATGAAGGAAAAGTGGTATGACCGACGTGTGTAATTGGAAGAGTGGACCCATCGCCAACAATAATGCGGGCGGAAGTGGCGGTGGGTCGAGAGGTGATGAGATTACCGGGGTTGGACGTCATGTGAGAGGTGGCTCCAGTGTCCATGAACTAATCACCGCCGCCGCCATAGTGAGTCGGAGTAGGGGCGGTTTGGAGGGCGGTGAGCAACGCCGGATCCCACGGTGAGTATGTGTTGGAAATATGCCCTAGAGGCAATAATAAAAGTAGTTATTATTATATTTCCTTGTTCATAATAATCGTTTATTATCCATGCTATAATTGTATTGATTGGAAACACTGATACATGTGTGGATACATAGACAACACTTTGTCCCTAGTATGCCTCTAGTAGACTAGCTTGTTGATCAAAGATGGTCAAGGTTTCCTAGCCATAGACATGAGATGTCATTTGATAACGGGATCACATCATTAGGAGAATGATGTGATGGACAAGACCCAAACTATGAACGTAGCATATGATCGTGTCAGTTTATTGCTATTGTTTTCTGCATGTCAAGTATCTGTTCCTATGACCATGAGATCATGCAACTCACTGACACCGGAGGAATACCTTGTGTGTATCAAACGTCACAACGTAACTGGGTGACTATAAAGATGCTCTACAGGTATCTCCGAAGGTGTCTGTTGAGCTGGCATGGATCGAGACTGAGATTTGTTACTCCGTATGACGGAGAGGTATCTCAGGGCCCACTCGGTAATACAACATCACAGTAAGCCTTGCAAGCAATGTGACTAAAGTGTTAGCCACGTGATCTTGTATTACGGAACGAGTAAAGAGACTTGCCGGTAACGAGATTGAACTAGGTATAGAGATACCGACGATCGAATCTCGGGCAAGTAACATACCAAAGAACAAAGGGAACAGCGTACGGGATTAACTGAATCCTTGACATAGAGGTTCAACCGATAAAGATCTTCGTAGAATATGTAGGAACCAATATGGGCATCCAGGTCCCGCTATTGGTTATTGACCGTAGAGGTGTCTCGGTCATGTCTACATAGTTCTCGAACCCGCAGGGTCTGCACACTTAACGTTCGGTGACGTTTTGGTAGTATTTAGTTATGTATGGTGGTGACTGAAGGTTGTTCGGAGTCCCTGATGCGATCCCGGACGTCATGAGGAGCTCCGGAATGGTCCGGAGGTAAAGATTGATATATAGGAAGTCCCGTTTTGGCCACCGGAAAAGTTTCGGGTATTTTTGGTAGTGTACCGGGAGTGCCGGAGGGCCATCGGGAGGGGCCACCCACACCGGGAGGCCACATGGGCCTGAGGGGTGTTGCACCAGCCCTTAGTGGGCTGGGCAAACCAGCCCCACAAGGCCCATGCGGCTAGGAAGGTGGGAAAGGAAAAAAGCCCAAGTGGGGAAGGTAAACTCCAAGTAGGAAAGGAGTCCTACTAGGAGTAGGATTGGAGGTGGATTCCTCCACCTCCACCTGGTTCGGCCGACCCCTAGGGGGAGTCCTAGGGCGGCTGCCTCCTCCCCCTCCCTCCTATATATACTAGAGGAATAGAGCCCCCAAATCACAAGTCCATGTGCTAGTTCTCTATTCCCTAGTTCCCCCACCAAATAGATTCCGTCGGTGCTTAGGCCAAGCCCTGCCGGAATAGTTCCACCACCACCACCGCCGCGTCGTCACGCTGCCGGAGAACTCATCTACCTCTCCGCTCCCTCTTGCTGGATCAAGAAGGCGGAGATCGTTATCGAGCTGTACGTGTGCTGAACGCGGAGGTGCCGTCCGTTCGGCACTAGATTGGAAGGACCGTGATTGGATCGCGGGACAGATCGTGATTGGATCGTGAGATGGATCGTGATGGGATCGCGGGACAGCTTGTGATTTGGATCGCGAAGACGTTCGACTACATCAACCGCATTTCTTAACGCTTTCACTTAGCGATCTACAAGGGTATGTAGATCCACTCTCCCTCTCGTAGATGCTCATCACCATGGATAGATCTTGCGTGTGCGTAGGAAATTTTTTGTTTCCCATGCAACGTTCCCCAACAGTGGCTTCATGAGCTAGGTCTATGTGCAGATGAGATCACGAGTAGAACACAAAGGAGTTTGTGGGCGTTGATATTCAGATTGCTTCCTCCCTTGGTCTTTTCTTGATTCGGCGGTATTGTGGGATGAAGCGACCCGGACAACCTTACTCGTATGCTTACGAGAGACCGGTTCCATCAACTGACATGTAACTTTGTTGCATAAAGATGGCTGACGGATGTCTGTTTCTCCCACTTTAGTTGGATCGGATTCGACAAAGGCGGTCCTTGAGAAGGTTGAATAGCAATTTGTGTATCACCATTGTGGTTTTTGCGTAGGTAAGAATCGTTCTTTCTAGATACCCGTAGCAGCCACGTAAAACATGCAACAACAATTAGAGGACGTCTAACTTGTTTTTGCAGGGTATGTTGTGATGTGATATGGCCAATTACATGATGAGATATATGTGATATATGAGATGATCATGTATTGTATAGAATATCACGACTTGCATGTCGATGAGTACGGCAACCGACAGGAGCCATAGGGTTGTCTTTAATTTATTTTCGCCGTTTTGCTTTACTTTATCGCTATGAGTTAGCAATAGTCGTAGAAGCAACAGTTGGCGCGACAACTTCATGGCGACACATTGATGGAGATCAAGATGATGGAGATCATGGTGTCATGCCGGTGACGATGGAGATCATGCCGGTGCTTTGGAGATGGAGATCAAAAGCACAAGTTCATGGCCATATCATGTCACTTATGATTTGCATGTGATGTTAATCCTTTTATGCATCTTATTTTGCTTAGGACGACAGTAGCATTATAAGGTGATCCCTCACTAAAATTTCAAGATAAAATTGTGTTCTCCCCGAGTGTGCACCGTTGCAAAAGTTTGTCGTTTCGAGACACCACGTGATGATCAGGTGTGATAGACTCTACGTTCGCATACAACGGGTGCAAGCCAGTGTTGCACAAGCGGAACACTCGGGTCAAACTTGACGAGCCTAGCATGTACAGACATGGTCTCGGAACACAAGAGACCGAAAGGTCGAACATGAGTCATATAGTAGATATGATCAACATGAAGATGTTCACCATTGAAACCACCTCATCTCACGTGATGATCGGACTTGGGTTGGTGAATTTGGACCATGTGACACTCGAATGACCGGAGGGATGTCAATTTGAGTGGGAGTTTTTAAGTAATATGATTAACTAAACTCATTATCATGAACATAGTCAAAATGTCTTTGCAAATTATGTTGTAGATTACTAGCTCGCGCTGTAGCTCCCTTGAATTTTTATATGTTCCTAGAGAAATAGAGTTGAAAGATGATGGTAGCAATAATGCGGACTGGGTCCGTGATCTGAGGATTGTCCTCATTGCTGCACAAAAGGCTTATGTCCTTAATGCACCGCTCGGTGCGCCACCCCCTCAAGCGTTGTCTGTAGATGTTGTGAACATCTGACAGGCACGTTCTGATGACTACTTGATAGTTCAGTGCGTCATGCATTACGGCTTAGAATTGAGGCTCCAAAACGTTTTGAACGTCACGGAACATATGAGATGTTCTAAGAGCTGAAATTGGGATCTCAGGCTCGTGCCCGTGTTGAGAGGTATGAGACCTCCTACAAGATTCTTTGCCTACAAGATGAAGGAGAATAGCTCAATCGGTGAGCATGTGTTCAGATTGTCTGGGTGCTACAATCGCTTGAATCGAGTGGGAGTTGATCTTCCAGATAAGATAGTGATTGATATAGTTCTCCAAGTCAATGTCACTAAGCTACTAGAGCTTCGTGATGAACTATAAAATGCCAGGGATGGAAATAATGATCCCTGAGCTATTCGCGATGTTTGACACCGCGAAGGTAGAAATCAAGAAGGAGCATCAAGTGTTGATGGTTAGTGAAACCACTAGTTTCGAGAAGGGCAAGGGCAAGGAGGGAAACTTCATGGATGGCAAGTCAGTTGTTGCTCCAGTGAAGAAACCCAAGGTTGAACCCAAACCCGAGACTAAGTGCTTCTATGATGAGGAGAACGGTCGCTGAAGCGGAACAATCCTAGATACTTGGTAGATAAGAAGGCTGGCAACGTCGACAGAAGTATATTTGATATACGTGTTATTGATGTGTACCTTACTAGTACTCCTAGTAGCACCTGGGTATTGGTTACCTATTCGGTTGCTAAATGTTAATAACTCAAAATAAAAGCTACGGAATAAACGGAGGCTAGCTATGGGAGAGGTGACGATGAGTGTTGGAATTGTTTCCAAGGTTGATGTGATCACCATCGTACGCTCTCTCTACCTTCGGGATTAGTGATGAACCTAAATAAATGTTATTTGGTGTTTGCATTGAGCATGAACGTGATTAGATCATGTTTATTGCAATACGGTTATTCATTTAAGTTAGAAAATAATGGTTATTCTGTTTACATGAATAATACCTTCAATGGTCATGCACCCAATGAGAATGGTTTATTGAATCTTGATCGTAGTGATACACATGTTCATAATATTGATGCCAAAAGATACAAAGTTAATAATGATAGTACCACATACTTGTGGCACTGCCGCTAAATGTCATATTGGTGTAAAGCGCATGAAGAAACTCCATGCTGATGGATCTTTGGACTCATTCGATTTCGAATCGGTTGAGATATGCGGACCATGCCTCATGGGTAAGATGACTAAGACCCCGTTTTCCGGTATGATGGAGCAAGCAAGTGACTTATTGGAAATGATACATATTGATGTATTCGGTCCAATGAGTGTTGTAGCGTGCGATGGATATCGTTATTTTCCTACCTTCACTGATGATTTGAGTAGATATGGGTATATTTACTTAATGAAACACAAGTCTGAAACGTTTGAAAAGTTCAAACAAATTCAGAGTGAAGTTTGAGATCATCGTGAAAAGAAGATAAAATGTCTACGATATGATCGTGGAGGTGAATATCTGAGTTACGAGTTTGGTATGCAACTTAAGACAATGTGGAAGTTGTTTCACAACTCACGCCGCCTGGAACACCATAGCGCGATGGTGTGTCCGAACGTCGTAGTCGTGCTCTATTGGATATGGTACGTACTATGATGTCTCTTATCGATTTTCCACTATCGTTTTGGGGTTATGCATTAGAGACAACTACATTCATTTTAAATAGGGCACCATCTAAGTCCGTTGAGATGACATCGTATGAATTTTGGTTTGGCAGAAACCTAAGCTGTCATTTCTCAGAGTTTGGGAATACGACGCTTATGTCTGATAAGCTCGATCCCAAAGTGGAAAGGTGCATCTTCATAGAATACCCTAAGGAAACAGTTGGGTATACCTTCTATTTCAGATCCAAGGGCAAAGTGTTTGTTGCTAAAAACAGGTCCTTTCTTGAGAAAGAGTTTCTCTCGAAAGAATTAAGTGGGAGGAAAGTAGAAATTGATGCGGTTGTTAAACCGTCACTTCAGTTGGATAGTAGCACAACGCAGAAAGATGTTTCTGCGACGCCTACACCAAGTGAAGAGGAACCAAATGATGATGATCATGAAGCTTCGGATCAAGTTACTACCGAACCTCGTAGGTCGACAAGGACTCGTACCGTCCCTGAGTGGTACATCAATCCTGTCTTGGAGGTCATGTTGTTAGACAACAGTGAACCTACGAGCTATGAAGAAGCGATGGTGGGCCCGGATTCCAACAAATGGCTAGGAGCCATGAAATCCGAGAAAGGATCCATGTATGAAAACCAAGTATGGACTTTGGTAGACTTGCCCGTTAAACGGCAGGCCGTTGAGTACAAATGGACATTTAAGAAGAAGACAGACGCTGATGGTAAATGTCACCATTTATAAAGCTCGACTTGTCGCAAAAAGATTTCCGACAAGTTCAAGGAGTTGACTACGATGAGACTTGCTCACCCGTAGGGATGCTAAAGTCTGTTGGAATTATGTTAGCAGTTGTTGCATTTTTCGATTATGAAATCTGGCAGATGGATGTCAAAACATCGTTTCCTTAACGGTATCCGTGAGGAAAGGTTGTATGTGATACAACTGGAAGGTTTTGTCAGTCCTAAGGATGCTAAAATGTATGCAAGCTCCAGCGATCCTTCTGTGGACAGGAGCAAGCATCTCGGAGTTGGAATATACGCTTTGATGAGGTGATCAAAAATTTTGGGTCTATACAAAGTTTATGAGAAACTTGTATTTACAATAAAGTGAGTGGGAGCACTATAGAATTTCTGATAAGTATATGTGGATGACATATTGTTGATCGGAAATGATGTAGAATTTCTGGAAAGCATAAAGGGTTGTTTGAAAAGGAGTTTTTCAAAGGAAAACCTGGAATGAAGCTACTTAAATATTGGGCATCAGGATCTATAGAGATAGATCAAGACGTCTGGTAAAACTTTCAATGAGTACATACCTTGACAAGATTTTGAAAGAGTTCAAAATGGATCAGTTAAAGAAAGAGTTCTTGCCTGATTTGTAAGGTGTGGAGTTGAGTGAGACTCAAAGCTCGACCACGGCAGAAGAAAGAGAAAGGACGAAGGTCGTCACCTATGCCTTATCCATAGGCTCTGTATAGTATGCCATGCTGTGTACCGCACCTGGTGTGTGCCTTGCCATGAATCTGTCAAGGGGTACAAGAGTGGTCCAGGAGTGGATCACTGGACAGCGGTCAAGATTATCCTTAGTAACTAGAGGACTAAGGAAATGTTTCTCGATTATGGAGGTGATAAAGAGTTCGTCGTAAAGGGTTACGTCGATGCAAGCTTTGACACCTATCCGGACGACTCTGAGTAGCAGTCCGGATACGTATAGTGGAGCAGTCATTTGGAATAGCTCCAAGTGGAGCGTGGTAGCATCTGCAGTGTGACATATAGATTTGCAAAGAACACACGGATCTGAATATTGCAGACCGTTGACTAGAACCTCTCTCACATCCAAAACATGATCGAACCCCAGAACTCATTGGGTGTTAGATTCATTACAATGTTAATCACATGGTGATGTGAGCTAGATTATTGACTCTAGTGCAAGTGGGAGACAGTTGGAAATATGCCCTAGAGGCAATAATAAAAGTAGTTATTATTCTATTTCCTTGTTCATGATAATCGTTTATTATCCATGCTATAATTGTATTGATTGGAAACATTGATACATGTGTGGATACATAGACAACACTGTGTCCCTAGTATGCCTCTAGTAGACTAGCTTGTTGATCAAAGATGGTCAAGGTTTCCTAGCCATAGACATGAGATGTCATTTGATAACGGGATCACATCATTAGGAGAATGATGTGATGGACAAGACCCAAACTATGAACATAGCATATGATCGTGTCAGTTTATTGCTATTGTTTTCTGCATGTCAAGTATCTGTTCCTATGACCATGAGATCATGCAACTCACTGACACCGGAGGAATACCTTGTGTGTATCAAACGTCACAACGTAACTGGGTGACTATAAAGATGCTCTACAGGTATCTCCGAAGGTGTCTGTTGAGCTGGCATGGATCGAGAATGGGATTTTTATTACTCCGTATGACGGAGAGGTATCTCAGGGCCCACTCGGTAATACAACATCACAGTAATCCTTGCAAGCAATGTGACTAACGTGTTAGCCACGGGATCTTGTATTACGGAACGAGTAAAGAGACTTGCCGGTAACGAGATTGAACTAGGTATAGAGATACCGACGATCGAATCTCGGGCAAGTAACATACCGAAGAACAAAGGAAACAGCGTACGGGATTAACTGAATCCTTGATATAGAGGTTCAACCGATAAAGATCTTCGTAGAATATGTAGGAACCAATATGGGCATCCAGGTCCCGCTATTGGTTATTGACCGTAGAGGTGTCTCGGTCATGTCTACATAGTTCTCGAACCCGCAGGGTCTGCACACTTAACGTTCCGTGACGTTTCGATAGTATTGAGTTATGTATGGTGGTGACCAAAGGTTGTTCGGAGTCCCGGATGAGATCCCGGACATCACGAGGAGCTCCGGAATGGTCCGGAGGTAAAGATTGATATATAGGAAGTCCCGTTTTGGCCACCGGAAAAGTTTCGGATATTTCCGGTAGTGTACCGGGAGTGCCGGAGGGCCATCGGGAGGGGCCACCCACACCGGGAGGCCACATGGGCGTGAGGGGTGTTGCACCAGCCCTTAGTGGGCTGGGCAAAGCAGCCCCACAAGGCCCATGCGGCTAGGAAGGTGGGAAAGGAAAAAAGCCCAAGTGGGGAAGGTAAACTCCAAGTAGGAAAGGAGTCCTACTAGGAGTAGGATTGGAGGTGGATTCCTCCACCTCCACCTGGTTCGGCCGACCCCTAGGGGGAGTCCTAGGGCGGCTGCCTCCTCCCCCTCCCTCCTATATATACTAGAGGAATAGAGCCCCCAAATCACAAGTCCACGTGCTAGTTCTCTATTCCCTAGTTCCTCCACCAAATAGATTCCGACGGTGCTTAGGCGAAGCCCTGCCGGAATAGTTCCACCACCACCGCCGTCGCGCCGTCGCGCTGCCGGAGAACTCATCTACCTCTCCGCTCCCTCTTGCTGGATCAAGAAGGCGGAGATCGTCATCGAGCTGTACGTGTGCTGAACGCGGAGGTGCCGTCCGTTCGGCACTAGATTGGAAGGACCGTGATTGGATAGCGGGACGAATCGTGATTGGATCGCGAGATGGATCGTGATGGGATCGCGGGACGGCTTGCGATTTGGATCGCGAAGACGTTCGACTACATCAACCGCGTTTCTTAACGCTTCCGCTTAGCGATCTACAAGGGTATGTAGATCCACTCTCCCTCTCGTAGATGCTCATCACCATGGATAGATCTTGCGTGTGCGTAGAAATTTTTTTATTTCCCATGCAACGTTCCCCAACAGTATGGTGGGGGCATGGTCGGTGGCGCGGGGGAAGCGCCGAAACCCGTGGCGGCAGCGAACTGCGGCGCGGGGTAGGCACCAAGACCTGGGGTGGCACCAGGCTGCGGCGCGGCGACGAACACCTGGTGCGCCGACGGGCGGGGGCCCAGAAGGCTGGGCGCCGACGCGTAGGGCACGTGCATGGTGTAGGCATGAACGACCCCGGTCCAGGGGTTGTACCCGGCACTCCATGGCGGTGGTGGTGGTGGCGCCTGCTGCTGACGGGGTGGCGCGGGTGCACCGGAGCGCTGTTGGCCGTTGCGGCCACCGCGCTTGCGCCCTCCCCGGCGGTCGGAGGCCGCAGGTGGCTGCGACTACACGGGCGCGGGAGGCGCCGGGTGCGGGTGCGTCAGGGGCCGCTGGGGTGGAGGTGCCGGTGAGGGGGGACCATCACGTGAGATGGCGGTGGCGAGGGCGGTGTGAACCGCGCGCGCCCGCTGTTGCTTGATGCGGCGCTCCTCAAGACGAAGGTAGGCGACGACCTTCTCAAAGGTCGGCGTGGCGAGGAGCGTGATGTTGGAGGCGGCGTTGCAGAGGTCCTCATTAAGGCCGACCGTCAGCGTCGAGAGCATGAGCTCATCGGGAACCTTGAACTCGAGGTCACGCAGCTCGTCGGCAATCGTCTTGAGACGCATGCAGTACTCATCGATGGAGGAGTTGTTTTGGTGTAACCCAAAAAACTCCTGCTGGAGGAATACGATACGCTGCAGCCGATTGTCGGTGAAGAGGCCAGTGATCTTGCTCCAAACGGCGGCGGCGGAGTCACCGTCACTCACGACGGTGCGGAAAATGTCGTCGGAGACGGTGAGGAAAAACCATCGGATGATGGTGGCGTCGATCGCCATCCACTCACGGTCGTTACGGACGATGAGGAAGTCCACGGTGCCATCAACGTGATCGCGAAGATCATACTCGCGGAAGAGAAGATTGAAGTAGGTCTTCCACGAGTAGAAATTGGTTGCGGTGTGGGAAAGCTTAATGGGGACGTGGTCGGCGAGGGGAACGTCACGGATGGTCACCGGGTCGGGACCGGAGAAGGGGTTGGAGTTGCCATTGGAGAGGGAGGAGGAGCCAGACCCGGAGAAGTCCATGGCGGCTAGGGTTAGGTGGCGACGGCGGCGGCGGCGGCGACAGAAGCAGCGGCGGCGGCGGTCGGTAGAGAGGAGTGCAGCGGTGATGACGGCTCAAGATGAAAGCAGCGACGGCGGCGGCAAACAGCAGCACAGCAGCTAGCAACGCGTACGAGCGGACGCAGGTAGCGCAGGTGCAACGCCGCAACTAGCAGGCGCGCTAGCTAGCTTGCTAGCGATCTGGCTTGTGAGCTAGCTAGCTAGCTAGCTTTTGCTAGCGATCCGGCGATCGGGAGAGCGGGCGGAGCTAGAGATCAGGAGGTAGGGCATCGGCGGCGGCTGCTTGGATTGAATTAGGCTGATACCATGTAGAGAAAATATTTGGTGCAAGACAATTGTATTCATCTTATGGATGTCTATGTATAACACGTACAGGACACTTTCGTCTACAGCTAGAACCCTAATTACAGAATACAGACTTGGGCTACAAGCGAAACAACTATACCGAATACATGTACGTGTACACACGGAATAAATACAACCATCCGTCAACAGCCCGCGCCGGCGTTAGCGGACGAGGGCCTCGGCGTGCGGCGGTGGGGGCGCGTGGCGAGCCTGGACGGCCGCGTGCGACGTGGGGGCACAACCTTGCATATGCCCGTCACTGATTTTTGTGGGCCAAAAAGCGGACGAGAACGGACGCAGCGGACGAGAGGCACCCAACGCGAGCGTCCGTTTATGTCCGGACTGTCTCATTTGTGCCCAAATTTGCTCTACGTTTAGAGTCGGCCGGATAAAAACGGACAACTGTGGTCCAGATATTTTTGTTGGGCCAAGTTTCGTTTCAAATGGACAAAGTCGGGCGATTTTGGGGCCTAGCGTAAAAGTTGGTCTTAGGGTCTCGTTGATTGCTGTCATGAACAACATGAAAAAAGAGAAGAAGAAAAGAACTAGAGTGAGTAAATAAGAAAAGTTAAAAGATAAAAAGAAATGATAGATTGACTGATTGATTATGTGTTTTTTGTCACTTCTCAACTACTAGATATATATGAGATAGTTGGACTTCCCGTATAAGAACAAAACTTCAAATTTCATCCAAACCTTTTCAAAAGTTGATTGATGACGTCAAACACGAACACCAATGAAAAACGAGAAGAAGAAAAGAACTAGAGTAAAAAGAAAAAGAATAAAAATGGTAGATGGACGGATTGATTCTGTGTTGTTCGGTCGCCTCTCAACTACTAGATATATATGAGATGGTTGGACTTTCTGTATAAGAATAGACTTCAAATTCCATCTACACTTTTTTTAAAATTAACCAAACTCAGCTTATGCAGGCCTGAGAAAACAATTTGGTTTTTGGTCTTCAGACGCATATGACCTCGTATGGAGATGGCTTCAAAATAAAATTTATGACAATTTTCATGTTGATTTTTTCCGGCATCTTGGGAGTGTTTAGGCCTGTTTTATAACTTTTGCAGCACACAAAAACAATTTCTTAGCCAGACAATTACGCGGTTTTTCGGGTTCCAGCCCAGGTGTCCGCCTTCAATTTTCAACCATATGTTGTTCTACCCGTATAATATCCTGGACGTCCGGGTCTTTCATCCGGCCGGCCGGCTACCTCGCCAGACAGTCGGACATCTGTTGCCGCAACACACCATTTTGGCTATAACCTTTGAATGCGACTTCAGATTGAGATGTTTCAAACAAAAATCGTTCCCATCGACGAGGCGAACAAATTTATGTAGAACACTTTTCCATCTGAGGCCATTCTAATTACATTTCCGTCATGCCAAAATCTGATGTCAACACATGCATGCATTTGTGCAATTGTCATAACCTTTAAATCCAGGCTCCGTTTTGGACCATCTTCATATATGTTCTGATCTTCTCTCAGAAGACTATCCAACAGTGACTTCAAACCATAAATTTACTTCATCTTTCTATAGCTTGAAGTCACTCTTGAGGGTCAACAAAAAACGCCTTAGTTGTGTGGATATGTGATATACTTCTATTTTCTTAATTTATTATTCAACTTCTCTAAATTGACGAGTTTAATTTATTTGTCAGAGTGATGTAGTTATTATGGGGTGTCAAACAGAAATGGAGTAGGCATCTTAATCAATAAGAGCCTAAAGTATGGAGTGGTAGACGTCAAGAGACGTGGGAACTTGATTATCCTGGTTAAACTGGTGGTTAGGGACTTAGTTCTCAATGTTTTCAGCGCGTATGCCTCACAAGTAGGCCACAATGAGAACACAAGGAGTGAGTTCTGGGAAGGCCTGGAGGACATGGATAAGAGTGTACCGATTGGCGAGAGGCTCTTCATAGAAGGAGATCTCAATGGCCATGCAGGCACATACAACACATGTTTTGAAGGGGTGCATGGGGGGCTTTGACTATGGCATCAGGAATCAAGAAGGAGAAGATGTCTTAAGCTTTGCTCTAGCCTACGACATGATCGGAACTAAAACCCTCTTTCAGAAGAGAGAATCACATCTAGTGACTTTTAGTAGTGGCCAACACTCTAGCCAGATTGATTTCATCCTTTCGAGAAGAGAAGCCAGGCGTGTGTGCCTAGATTGTAAGGTGATACCTGGAGAGAGTGTTGTCCCTCAGCATAAGCTTGTGGTTGCTAACTTCCGCTTTCGGATTTATGTCCAGCGGGACAAGCGTGCCAAAGTCGTTAGAACGTAGTGATGGAAGCTCAAGGGGAAGGTACCTTAGGCGTTCAAGGAGAGAGTCATTAAGGAGGGCCCTTGGGAGGAAGGATGTCATGCAAACAATATGTAGATGAAGATGGCGACTTGCATTCGTAAGGTGGCCTCAGAGGAGTTTGGAGTGTCCAGGGGAAGTAGAAGTGAACCTAAAGATACCTGGTGGTGGAACGAGGATGTCCATAAGGTTGTTAAGGAGAAGAAAGATTGTTTCAAATGCCTATACCCGGATAGGAGTGCGGACAACATAGAGAGGTACAAGATGACAAAGAAGGCCGCAAAGAGAGATGTGAGTGAAGAAAGGGGTCGGGCGTATGATGACCTCTACTAGCGGTTAGACACAAAGGAAGATGAAAGGGACATCTATAAGATGGCCAAGATCCGAGAGAAGAAGACGAGGGATGTTGACGAAGTCAAATGCATCAAGGATGGAGCAGGCCAACTCCTGGTGAAGGAGGAGGAGATTAAGCATAGATGGCGGGAGTACTCCGAAAAGCTGTTCAATGGGGAGAATGAGAGCTCTACCATTGAACTGGACGACTCCTTTAATGATACTAGCAGGCATTTTGTGTGGCGAATCCAGGAGTCGGAGTTCAGGGAGGCTTTAAAAAGGATGAAAAGAGGCAAGGCGATGGGCCCTTGTTGTATCCCCGTTGAGGCGTGGAGAGGTCTCGGTGACATCTTCTATTCTTAAATAGCTACAACCCACTAGCTCTTTTTCCTAGACATGCAACTATACCACATGAGCAAGTCATGCATGCAAGTCATAAATTATATTGTTTTTTTGCATTACTCTATGCATGCAAGCACGACATCATCAATTCATTCATGTTACTCATAAGTTATTTTTTGCATTAGATTTTATATAGACAATATATGTGTTGATCACTTGCACCATACCTATGTAGTCCACATTCAAATTTTTGTTTGAAATGACATTTTTAACTACAATTCATTTTTTCCTCTTTTTATATACCTTTTGTATTTTATTTTCATTTTTAAGCTATCATTCTCTTTCCATTAGTTATGTATATTTATGTACAAACCTGTATGCATTAGTTTAGCAAGTTTTCCACAGCAACGCGTCGGGGCATCATCTAGTAGAGATAGTATGGCTAACCAAGCTTTTCAACCTCATTTTTCAGGCAAACAAGATGCCAGAAGAATGGTGACGGAGTATATTACTACCAATCTTCAAGAACAAGGGGGGTGATCAAAGTTGCACTAATTACCGTGGAATTAGGCTGAAGAGCTGTAAAATAAAGCTATGGAGAGAGGCATTGAGCACCACTTAAGAAGAATGACAAGCATGATAAAAATCAGTTCGGTTCCATGCCTCGGAGGTTGACCATGAAAGCTATTTTCTTGGTACGACAACTTATGAAGAGATACAGGAAGCAAAATAAGGACTTGCATATGGTGTTCATTGACTTGGATAAGGCCTATGATAAGATACCACGGAATGTCATGTGGTGGGCCTTGGAGAAACACAAAGTCCCAGCAAAGTACATTACCCTCATCAATGACATGTGATGGTGTCCTGGACTAGGGGGTACTCACCACGTCGTCTCCCGACCAGTGGGTCGGGCCGAGGACCCCCAGGGTGATTCACTAATGGGCCACTTCGGGCAGCCCATGACATATACAAGGAAGATTCCACAAGACATGGTAATCAAGACAAGGACTCCCCTCCACCGACGTAGTGATACGTCTCCAACGTATCTATAATTTTTGCTTGTTCCATGCTATTATATTATCATTCTTGGATGTTTTACAATCATTTTATAGCAACTTTATATCATTTTTTGGGACTAACCTATTGACATAGTGCCAAAGTGCCAGTTGCTGTTTTTTCTTGTTTTTTTACTTCACAGAATATCAGTACCAAACGGAGTCCAATCGCGACGAAACTTTTTGGAGATTTTTTTTGGGCCAGAAGACATCCAGTGGGCCAAAGAAGTGTTAGAGGGGAGGGTCGAGGAGACCACAACACACCAGGGCGCGCCAGAGGGCCCAGGCGCGCCCTGATGGGTTGTTCCCTCCTCGGGACCCCTCTCCACCGCCTCTGACACCTATAAATTCCCAAATATTCCAGAAACCCTAGAGGAGTCGATGAAAAACACATCCAGCCGCCGCAAGTTCTAGAACCTTGAGATCCAATCTAACACCATCACGGAAGGGTTCATCATCCTCATTGGTGCCTCTCCGATGATGCGTGAGTAGTCCACCATAGACCTACGGGTCCGTAGGCAGTAGCTAGATGGCTTCCTCTCTCTCTTTTGATTATCAATACAATGGTCTCTTGGATTTTGCGGTGTGTTTGTTGGGATCCGATGAATTTTGAGTTCATGATCAGTTTCTATCCATGAATATTATTTGAGTCTTCTTTGATCTCTTATATGCATGATTACTTATAGCCTCGTATTTCTTCTTCGAATCTTTGGTTTAGTTAGGCCAACTAGATCGATTTTTCTTGCCATGGGAAGAGGTGCTTTGTGATGGGTTCGATCTTGCAGTGTCCTCTCCCAGTGACAGAAGGGGTAGCGAGGCACGCATGTATCGTTGCTATTAAGGATAACAAGATGGGGTCTATTCCTACATGAATAGATCTTGTCTACATCATGTCACCATTCTTATTGCATTACTCCGTTTTCCCATGAACTTAATACACTAGATGCATGCTGGATAGCGATCGATGTGTGGAGTTATAGTAGTAGATGCAGAATCGTTTCGGTCTACTAATCTCTGACGTGATGCCTATATAATGATCATCGCCTTGGATATCGTCATGATTATTTGATCTTCTATCAATTGCCCAACAGTAATTTGTTCACCCACCATGTGCTATACTCATGAGAGAAGCCACTAATGAAACCTACGGCCCCCGGGTCTACTTTTCCAACATATTGCTTTCCGATCTATCTTTTTGCCGCTTTTGTTTTCAGATCTATTATTTCAAAAAAAAACCAAAAATACCTTGCTGCACTTTTTATTTGCCCTTTTTATTTTGCGTTCTTGAGAGATCTATCTCTCCAATCTATCATATCCTAATATATATTTTTACCGTAGAGAGATTGACAACCTCTCTTTCGCGTCGGGTTGCAAGTATTTGTTCTTTGTGTGCAGGTGTTGTTTACGTAGTGGTGGTGATCCTCCTACTGGTTCGATTCCTTGGTTTCATAACTGAGGGAAATACTTACCGTCGCTGTGCTGCATCATCCCTTCCTCTTTGGGAAAATACCGACGCAGTCTCAAGCCACGTCAAAGGAATTTCTGGCGTCGTTGCCGGGGAGGAAGCGGTCTCTTCTACGTGCCAATCTCTGGCGCCGAGGAGATACCATCATCATCTACCAGGTTCCTAATCGCAAATCTCATCTTCTTGCAATTACATTATTTGCCTTTTGCTTCTCATTTTCCTCTCCCCCACTTCACAAAAAATTGCCGTTTTATTCGCCCTCTTTCTCGTTCGCCTTTTTCTCGCCGGATCTCTTTTTGTTTGCTATATTTGCTTGTGTTGCCATGTGCCTTCTATTTGCTTGCATCTTCGCTTGCTAAAAATCTATTGATATGGATCCTTATCCACTTGCTAACCTTTTCAAAAGCCCAAATTATGATGAACCAATCGCTAGTGAGTTGAGTGCACTTGTTTATCTCTATGAAGTTTTGTTTGAAAATCATGAATCTGGAAATTTTGATGAAGTGTTGAAAGAAGAAATTTATAAGGTGATTCATGATAGTTCCTTGAATGATGAGCATGATTGCAATGTTGCTAGTATGAATTCTCTAAATATCTATGATGCTAATGATATGCAAAGCCACAAGCTTGGGGATGCTATGTTTGATGAAGATGATATTTCTAGTCCCCCAAGTTTTGATGAGCAAATTTATTATGATGATTGCATGCCTCCTATTTATGATGATGGTGATGACACGTATGCTATAATGAGTAATGATAACCATGAAACTTATCATCATGGTTTTAATTTGTAATGTGGTTACGTCAATCAAGTGTCTCATGATAGTTATTTTGTTGAGTTTGCTCCCACTACCATGGATGATAAGGAATTTGCTTATGTGGAGAGTAATGAAAATTCTATGCTTGTGCATCATGAAAAGAATGATTTATGTGATAGTTATATTGTTGAATTCCATCATGATGATACTGAAATTTATTATGAGGGAGGAACATATGCTTGTAGGAATTGCAATAATATCAAGTTTCTTCTCTATGTGTTCAAAGTTTTGAAGTTATGCTTGTTTTGCCTTCCTATGCTAGTTGATTCTTGTTCCCATAAATTGTTTGCTCACAAAATCCCTATGCATAGGAAGTGGGTTAGACTTAAATGTGTTTGTCATGCGATTCATGATGCTCTTTTGCATATTTCAATTACTACTTTTTATGTGAGCATCATTGAAATCGTTATGCCCAGCTAGGGGCGTAAAACGATAGCGCTTGTTGGGAGGCAACCCAATGAATAAATTTATTTTTGCCTTTCCCTTTCTGTTTTTGAGTGTTTACACAATTATGCCTCTGTTATGATTGTGTTTTTATGTTTTATTTAGTGTTCCTACCAAGTAAAGCCTTTAGGACGATTCATAAGATGAGTAGAAACAATGCTGAATCTGAAACAGAAACTTTGCCTCCAGTGTTTGAATTTTCATTTTTTTACTGGAGCGTGATATTGAGCTGAAATTTTAACATGGTGTTGCTATACAAATTCTTTACATTGTCCTAATTTTTTAGAATTTTTAGAGTTATAGAAGTATGGTTAGAGTACAGATTACTACAGACTGTTCTGTTTAAGACAGATTCTGTTTTTGTTGCATTGTGTGCTTGTTTTGATGAATCTATGGGTTGTATTGAAGGGTATGAGCCAAAGTTAAAATACAGTAGGTATAATGCAATAATAAAATTTGAATGGGTTTGCAACAATACTTAAAGTAGTGATTTGCTTTATTATACTAACGGATCTCAAGAAGATTTTGTTGAATTTTGTGTGATTGAAGTTTTCAAGTTTTGGGTGAGATCACGATGGATGAAGGAATAAGGAGTGAAAAGAGCCTAAGCTTGGGGATGCTACAGAACCCCCAAGATATATCCAAAGAGAAACAAGCAACTAAGCTTGGGATGCCCCGAGTGGCATCCCCTCTTTCTTCCAACGACCATCGGCATTTTACTTGGAGCTATATTTTTATTCGTCACATACCATGAGTTTTGCTTGGAGCGTCTTGTATCAATTGAGTCTTTGCTTGCTTTGCTTTTTAGTTTGTCACCTGTATCCTTGCTGGACACACCTATTTGAGAGAGCCAAAATTATGCTATGATTTGTTAGAATTTCTCTTTATGCTTCACTTAAACTTTTTGAGCTATAGAATTGCTCTAGTGCTTCACTTATATCTTTTTGAGCACGGTGTGCTTGGAAATTTTTGAAAAGAAATCTTCTCATGCTTCACTTAGATTATTTTGGGAGTTAGTAAAATTTTGAAGAAATCCTCTCATGCTTCACTTAGATTATTTTGAGGGTTAGTAAATTTTGAAGAAATCCTCTCATGCTTCACTTATACTATTTTAAGAGATGAAATCTCTATGCTCATGTGCTTCACTTAAATTTGTGTGAGCTTGTCAAAAGCAATGGAAATTTATGAAACTAGTCCCAAAGTGATAGATATCCAAGGAGGATATAATAAAAACTTTCATGAAGATCATTGGACAAATTAAACTTGATTCCTTGTACTCCCTCCGTCCCAAAATAAGTGACTCAAAAATGACTCAATTTTGTACTAACTTTAGTACAAAGTTGAGTCACTTTTGAGTCACTTATTTTGGGACGGAGGTAGTAATAGTTTTGAGACATGATGATAGTAATATGTGAGTCATGTTAGTGAGTAATTATGCTTTAGTAAGAATATTGGTGTTAAGGTTTGTGATTCCCTATGCATGCGCTAAAGTCAATAGTTAAGCAATGAAATTACATCCTACTTATGGTGCATTATTCGGTGTTAGTTATGCTCAATGCTCGCTTATGTGAATTTTCATTTCTTGGTTGGTTGCTTCTCAATCTATTTGCTAGCCTCCACTTGTACTTAGTAGAAATACTACTTGTGCATCCAAAATCCTTAAATCCAGTTTTGCCTTATGAGTCCACCATACCTACCTATATGCGGTATTTCCATGCCGTTCTAAGCAAATTTGTATGTGCCATCTCTACTTTTCAAAATAAATTTTCTCTTTTGTGTACTCATACCGCTCATGAAACGGTAGGGGGTGTCCAATATTTTTCCATGCTAGATGTGTTATTCTGAAGATGAGTGTTTATTCACTTGTCATTGCACGAGAGTACGGCGGTAATAGGGATGCCCAGTCCCGAAATGAAAAAAAGAAGAAAAACTTACTTTATGTTGTCAAATAATAAATTCCTTGGAAAATGTTGGTATGGAAGACAACCGTGGTTACGGCCAGCCATGGATTGTGAAAGAATGGTGGAAAAAGGAATAAACTTTATTTTCTGTTTGGGAACCGCTTATGATATATCTATCATGGAAAGTATTGTGAACTACTTTGTCGTTTTTGTTGATAGGAAAGGCATGCCACTCAAAATATTTTTCTCTCACTAGCGATTGGTTCATCATAATTTGGGCTAGAAGACATTCAGTGGGCCAAAGAAGTGCCAGAGGGGTGGGTTGTGCCCTCCTCGGGACCCCTCTCCACCGCCTGTGACACCTATAAATTCCCAAATATTCCAGAAACCCTAGAGGAGTCGACAAAAAACACATCCAGCCGCCGCAAGTTCCAGAACCTCGAGATCCAATCTAACACCATCACAGAGGGGTTCATCATCCTCATTGGTGCCTCTCCGATGCTGCGTGAGTAGTCCACCATAGACCTACGGGTCCGTAGGCAGTAGCTAGATGGCTTCCTCTCTCTCTTTTGATTCTCAATACAATGGTCTCTTGGAGATCTATTTGATGTAAACTTTTGTGGTGTGTTTGTTGGGATCCGATGAATTTTGAGTTCATGATCAGTTTCTATCCATGAATATTATTTGAGTCTTCTTTGATCTCTTATATGCATGATTACTTATAGTCTCGTATTTCTTCTTCGAATCTTTGGTTTAGTTAGGCCAACTAGATTGATTTTTCTTGCCATGGTAAGATGTGCTTTGTGATGGGTTCGATCTTGCGGTGTCCTCTCCCAGTGACAGAAGGGGCAATGAGGCACGCATGTATCGTTGCTATTAAGGATAACAAGATGGGGTCTATTCCTACATGAATAGATCTTGTCTACATCATGTCAACATTCTTATTGCATTACTCCGTTTTCCCATGAACTTAATACACTAGATGCATGCTGGATAGCGGTCGATGTGTGGAGTAATAGTAGTAGATGTAGAATCGTTTCGGTCTACTTATCTTGGACGTGATTCCTATATAATGATCATCGCCTTGGATATCGTCATGATTATTTGATCTTGTATCAATTTCCCAACAGTAATTTGTTCACCCACCATGTGCTATACTCATGAGAGAAGCCACTAGTGAAACCTACGGCCCCCGGGTCTACTTTTCCAACATATTGCTTTCCGATCTATCTTTTTGCTGCTTTTGTTTTCAGATCTATTATTCCAAAAAAACCAAAAATACCTTGCTGCACCTTTTATTTGCCCTTTTTATTTTGCGTTCTTGAGAGATCTATCTCTCCAATCTATCATATCCTAATCTATCTTGTTACCGTAGAGAGATTTACAACCTCTCTTTCGCGTCGGGTTGCAAGTATTTGTTCTTTGTGTGCAGGTGCTGTTTACGTAGTGGTGGTGATCCTCCTACTAGTTCGATACCTTGGTTTCATAACTAAGGGAAATACTTACTGTCGATGTGCTGCATCATCCCTTCCTCTTTGGGGAAATACCGACGCAGTCTCAAGCCACGTCACGTAGCCGACTAGGACTCTTGTTATCCTAGGCCTCTGGTGCATTATATATACGGAGGCCAGGCTAGTTGATAGATAATTATAACATCAATGGAACCATCATCATACTCATCCAGGGTTTAGTTCTTCAGATCTCGTGGTAGATCAACTCTGTAATTGTCATACACACATCAATACAATCAAGCATGACATATAGTTTTACCACTTCGAGAGGGCCCGAACCTGGGTAAACACTGTCCCTCTTTCATCTCGTTCCCCATCAATCCAAGATCCATAGCTCGGGACCCCCTACCCGAGATCTGCCGGTTTTGACACCGACATTGGTGCTTACATTGAGAGTTCTGCTATGAGATCAATAGAAGGATCGATGGCTCGTTTACAGATTGCAGTTTTTCTAGACAGCAGAATCGTGTTCATCGTCCTTGCCTCCTCGAGCGTCACTTTAACGATTGCTTCATTGGAATTGTGCGGATTTGACTCTAGAACAACCCTGTAAAATGTCATCGTGTTTCTATGGAGGAATCTCCGGCAAACTCCGATCTACTGGAGCCTTGTTGAATCTGGACGAGAATCTGGACGAGTTTAGGGCGAGGAGTCCAGCATCTAGCTCAGATATCTTTTGGAAGATCCCACCGTTCAATGGCTGCGAGATTCTCATATCGATCGACCCTCAAAATTTCAGCTCAATCCGACCGTTCCAACTCCGGGAAACATCCGTTGAGTGCATCAATTTTCGGATCTGTTTTCTGCACGAAAATGAATCTGACCCGAATTCATCTTTCTTCATGAACGGGGTATTGGACATCTGTTTTGGAGGAATTTTTGTTAGGGTATTGTGTGTTGTTCTCAAATACATGCCCACAAATTTTAAAGCCTTTTTCCGAGGTAATCTTCGCCGTCGCATTGGTGTCAAACCAGCCCGACAACGTTGCTCTACGGCTGCCGACCTGCGCTTGATAGATCCTCGCTTCGTCGAGACGAGGTCAACCTCATCAGATCATCACCTCGACAAGCCGATCAAAAGTTCGGTATTGCGAGGGCCAAATAATCTTCAATAGAACCTCGTCACCCCACGGGTTGCACGGGTCGGGCGCGTCGTTGCTTCATCAAGCCAGCATTAACCGCGTCACAAATTCCGACCTACGTCGGCATTGCCACGCCGTCGCTTCTTCCCACCATGCCAACCTACTTCGACACGTCGGCTGGCATGGGGAATCTAGTGTCACCTTACCGACCTGCTCCGTCACCTCGGCTAGACCGGGGGCGTCGCCATCTCTTCATCAACCTACTCCTGGGACTTCGGCGTCACCAGCCGACTAGCTTCATCACCTCGGCTGGACCGGGGGCTTCGCCTCGCCACATTGGTCGTGCTACGTCGCCACTTCATCAAGCCGAGCTCTTCGCTCGGGCACCTCGGAACCGTCTTGGGGGCTGGGACCTCGACCCGCTACAAGCTCTGGCCACGTCATCAACACCGAGCACATTAACAAGCTAAGTCGCTTTCATGGTCACCTTTTTTCAATCTTTAATTTATGTGCAGTTCAACCAAGCATTATGTTTGTGTTAAACAAAAAAGGTCTTTGTTAAAAACTTAGCTTGTTAAAAGCGTCATTTCTTAAAACACTTCCTTTTCCCATGTTAACTCGGGGGTCTTAAATTTATATGAGGCGTTTTATTATAAGTATTTTCTTCTTGGTCGTTGCAAAGTCTTTTCCTACCGCTTCTTTCTCGACTCGAGTGTGTGGTCAATAGTCGGATAGCCTGGTTTCTCTCCATAGCCGCTCGAGTTTAGTTTGCTAAACTGGCCTGAGAAGCACTCTACCTTCGGGATAGGAGGTTGAAGCCGAAGGCCAATCCGCTTGAAGTCTTGAGATCGGATGTGTCATGTTAAAGCACGGCGGGAGCACAAACCAATTTTAATACCAATTTTCGGATTGGCACCAAAAAACTTGATTTAGTTCGGACATAAAGTTTTTGCTAAAGTTTTTTGGTTTTCCAAGATTATGGCACCTTTAACCTATTTTTATGTTTTTCTTTCAGGAGGTAGGACATCCTCATGTTCGAGGTGTTCTACATGGTGGTTCTGCTCGGGAAAATATTTTCCGACCCGCAGTTCGGCATCTTTCCTACCGAGCCGCACCTCGGCATTGTCAAAACACACTCAACGGATGAACTAGTTCCTGAGGAGATACGATCCTAGGGTCGGCCATGTTGCCCAACCCATATCTCGGGGGCTACTGGCTATACATCTCGGCGGAGAATAAATTGCACCAATCAAAAATCCACAAACAATCAGCCCATGCCCGAGGTGGTGCGCCACCTCGGAAGAAGTCCGGCATAAAGCTCGGGCGCAATTGGCTGACTACATAGAGGGCATTTCAGGCATTAAGCTCGGTAGAATTCCTTCAACTTTTTCAAAGACCAAGGTAATCTATGACACCTCGGATGCCGACCGACGTTGGAGCTCGGCTGCAAAAAGATACCTCGCATGCAGTCCGACATTGGAGCTTGGTTACAGGAGGACACCGTCGCTCGGGAAAAACTCCGAACCCGATGTGTGGCATAAAAATAATAAGGCATTGATAAAGGCCGAGAAACTAAAGGGGCTCCTCGGATGCCCTACGTGTGAACTCTTCGGATACACCTCGGCGATCCTCAAGATCGGAGATGGGAAGATTTGTTGAACCAGTTTTCAAGACCGACGACTGAAGACGAAGAACAGTTCGGAAGAACTGAGGAGCGTCCCCAACTCGAAGACTGGTTCAGGGGGCTACTGATGGTGCCCTGGACTAGGGGGTACTCACCACATTGTCTCCTGACTAGTGGGTCGTGCCGAGGACCCCCAGGGCGATTCACTAATGGGCCACTTCGGGCAGCCCATGACATATACGAGGAAGATTCCACAAGACTTGGTGATCAAGACAAGGACTCCTCTCCGTCGACGTATCCGACTAGGACTCTTGTTATCCTAGGCCTCCGTTGCATTATATAAATGGAGGCCAGGCTAGTCGATAGATAATTATAACATCAACAGAACCATCATCATACTCATCTAGGGTTTAGTTCCTCTGATCTCATGCTAGATCGACTCTGTAATTGTCATACACACATCCATACAATCAAGCAGGACGTATGGTTTTATCTCTTCGAGAGGGCCCGAACCTGGGTAAACACTGTCCCTCTTTCTTCATGTCCCCATCAATCCAAGATCCCCAGCTCGGGACCCCCTACCCGAGATCTGCCGATTTTGACACCGACAACATGTATGATAATATTGTGACAAGTGTTTGAACAAGTGATGGCAACACTGATGACTTCCTGACTAAAATAGGACTGCACTAGGGGTTATCCTTGAGCCCTTATCTTTTTTATGTTGGTGGTGGATGAGGTCACAAGGTATATACAAGGAGATATCCCATGATGTACGCTCTTTGCAGATGATGTGGTGCCAGTCGATGAGAGTCCGATGAGGGTTAATAGAAAGTTAGATCTATGGAGACAAACCTTGGAATCGAAAGGTTTTAGACTTAGTAGATCTAAAACCGAGTACATGAGGTGCGGTTTCAGTACTACTGGGAACGAGGAGGAAGAGGTTAGCCTTGATGGGGGAGGTGGTGCCTCAGAAGGACACCTTTCGATATTTGGGGTCAATGCTGCAGAAGAATGGTGATATCGATGAAGATGTGAATCATTGAATCAAAACCAGATGGATGAAGTGGCGCCAAGCTTCTGGCATTCTCTGTGACAAGAGAATGCCACAAAATCCAAAAGACAAGTTCTATAGGACGACGGCTCGACCTGCGATGTTGTATGGTGCTGAGTATTGGCCGACTAAAAGACGACATGTGCAGAAGTTAGGTCCGACGAAGATGCGCATGTTGAGATGGATGTGTGGCCACACAAGGAAGCACCAGGTCCGGAATGATAATATACGAGATAGAGTTGGGGTAGCACCGATTGAAGAAAATCTTGTCCAACATCGTTTGAGATGGTTTGGGCATATTCAGCGCAGGCCTCCAGAAGCTCCAGTGCAAGCACACGGCTAAAGTGTGCTAATAATGTCAAAAGAGGTCGGGGTAGACCGAACTTGAAATGGGAGGAGTTCGTGAAGAGAGATCTAAAGGACTGGACTATCACCAAAGAATTAGCCATGGATAGGGGGGGCGTGGAAGCTTGCTATCCATGTGTTAGAAGTATGAGTTGGTCGTGAGATCTTATGGGTTTCACCTCTTGCCTACCCCAACTTATTTGGGACTAAATGCTTTATTGTTGTTGTTGTTGTAGCAGCGATGTAGTTATTATCTCATAACACCCTCTCCCCGGCTTTGCTACACCTACCGGTGATTAACATGAGGGGATTTACGTGTTGATATGGAAATATCAAATTGGATATTAGTGGGGTTACAGGCTCATCCTGAAATTCAGGGGGCGGGAGTTTTGATTTTGTTAAGAAGGATGGTGTGTATGGTAGGTAGGATTTGTATGTACGTCCAGCTTTTTGAGTTCCTCCAACAGATGGGCACGATTGGGAACAGTTCATGTGTTTTCCGTTTGCTGTGAATGTTTTTCTCCTTTCTCCTCCTAGGAGGCGGATTTCGGCCCATGTTGGCGAGAGGGCTTTTGCTCCATTTTTCATCAATTTCAATGTATTTTTTTAGTTTGTTTAAGGTTTATGTCCAGATCAGAAAGATGAGGCGGAGGCGGCGACTCCCGAAAGATGTAATAAGGTTCTCTTCGTCTAGCCCCGTTCCGATGGTGCGTTTTGCGTCGAGGGCTTGGGGAGGTGTGTCTCCGATGGATCTCGTGGGTTTCAGTTGGTTTTTGTCTTCGGTGGATCTGCTTGGATCGGGTATTCGTTCCTCTGTGTTTGTGTGTATACATGTTGTATCCTTCCGATTTACGCCTCTCTTCATTGGCGACGGTTGCTATTTTGGTGTGCTGGTCCTTTGGGGCCTTAGTACGACGAGTTTTCGACTATTTACTACAACAATGTTTGTTCGGCTCCGGTGAGGGAGGGGCGATCTTGATGACGCGCCATCGACTTCTTCAATGCTTGTATTCGTCGCTAGGTGGTCAATATACATAGATGTAATTTCTATTACTTCTTGTGTTCTTTCTACTGTCATGATGTTTTATAAATATATTGAAAGTTTTTTTGAGAAAAAATAATGGCAAGATCGTAGATATTTTTTTTGTTTCTCCATTTCTTTTTGAGATTCTGGACCATGAGAACTTCTTATTTGATCTGTATCAGTCAAGTGATGGCATGATTTATGTAATTTTGAGAAAGAGGACATGAATTTGATAGGATCTTTTTAAAAACCAATGCATGTCCTCGTTGTGTTCCTTTTAACAACTATAGCATGCTCTTAATATATATTTTTACAGTAATTATAATTAAAATAAAAATATCATTAATTAAATTTAGTACAACGATGGAAATTGTGTTTACTAAAATATCATTGAAAATATATTGCATTCCATATTAAGTAGTAAACTATAGACGCTGGGAATATGTATTATTCATTCTAAACCACTATTTTAAAACAACTACTCTCACTGTTCCTAAATATAAGTCTTTAATATCTTTCAATAGGAACTACATGCGGAGCAAAATGAGTGAATTCACACTCTAAAATATGTCTATATACATATGTATGTAGTCCGTATTAAAATCTTTAAAAAACTTATATTTAAAAACAGTGAGAGTAGTAAATTTCTTTTTCTACGCTCGTTGAGGCAAACCAAGAAAGCACCAACATGAGCAGAGGTCCCAAACCCAACCATTACCACGAGTCTCCTTCTCCACGCCAATGTTTTCCCCCTCCTCTCTCATGCTCAGAGATCTGAGTGGGGCATGTTTTTTTTATCTAGCAGATCCTTATTTTACTTAGATTTTTTTTTCGAAACGGAGGCAAAAGATTTGCCTCATCGATTAAATGAGAGGAGAATAGGTTTTGGTTTCCTAGTTTCATGATTTAGGTTTCCTATCAGCATCTGCTAGGCGGTGACGACATTGACGTGTTGGAATAAGGTTTTTTCGGCCTCTCAATATGTTGATGAAGTACGATCTGACAAGAGGGGCCTGTCAGGGCGGCCGTTCAAGTTATGGCCCCTCCTCAGGTTCACACAAGCCCACGTTCAAGTTATGGAAAACTGTGGGCATGTCCAAGTATACACGGTGCGGGCGTAGATGCTTCGCTAAAACGGAAAAAAGCTGGCATGCAGATTGCCCACGATCTGAGGACGCCAGGATATCGTCTTGCCTTCTTTTCCTTCCATCCATGGCTAAGATCCCTAATTCTATTTGGCCCCGTCGCTCCAATCACGAATCGCGAGCAACAATCGCAGCACGAGGACACCTACAAACTCTGATCTCCAAGTGCGGCATTGTACGCGCATGCTGGCTAGACTACATCGCCGAGCACCTCCTGCTAGATGTCTACTCCGTATCGGTTCAGCGTCGAACGCCCAATCGCCGACCGACCGACACCGATCCGAGGTATATTACCGTTTTGAAATTAAACCAATTCCGAGTATACATGTTGTTCATCATACTGAAGAAATCCATCCACTTATATGCTAGAAATAGTTAATTAAACCAATGATGGAGTGATTAGCTTTCAATTTATAATACCCTGTAGATTTTTAATGTGGAAGGCTTCTTAGATTTGATTGAAATATTTTCCTATATCCCACAAACAAATGATACATTCTCGTATGATTTCTCTAGAACATTGCTACACATTTATTTCAGTTAATTTGAAAACTCTTACAGAATTTCATTATGTTTACTATATGCGTACTCAGTCACATAATTACAAATTCAATTTCTTTGGATTCTTATGAAATTAAGAAAGTCGTGGTATTAAATGTTTTCTTGCATTCTAGAATCCATGCTCTCAAAAGAGAGGACAAAATAAAATTATGCTTCTTTTAGAAATTTACTTATGAAGTAAATGAGGTGATGTGATACTATAATCCTATACGTGAAAATTATGTATCACTGTTAGCATTGAGGGGCCCTAATTTTGGTTTCGTCCCGGGCCCCTAAAATCTCAGGACCGGCCCTGTGGCCTGTGAGGGTATGCGTTGCCAGATTCGTTGTGTCTCCTCGGGTATTGACATTTGGTGTGTCAATTAAGGGAAATAGCTGGCTAGCTCTAGTGCGGCGATTTCAACATTTCTTTCTACTGTACTATGGCATGGCCGGGTTTCCTCAACTTTTTGTCTTCGATGGTAAAATATTGTAAGCTTGTGTTGTGTGGGTGACGTCTCAAACAATGTTTTTTGGTGATTTCTAAATCCCGTTTCTAGCGGTGAGAGAATATTGCGTTCTCCAAAGGCTGATAAGGGGAGGGCATTTGCAGGTGTCTTTTTCTTTTACTATCAGTTCGGTGAAACTTTCAAGCTTCGGTTGATGGCATACAATCAAAGAAAGAAGGCGGTCAATATGATTTTCGCTATAATTTTATTTTATCTAGTCATGTTATGTCGTGTTGTCTGTTTATTGCCGGCTAATGCTTTCCTTGATAATTATCAGATACTATAAGATATCCTTTGCGTGTCTTTTCTTAAAAAATAAAAGTACCAATATACATAAGTATTTATTCATTCCTTCTGTTAGGCTGCTCACACCGCTCGGTTGGCTCTATCTAACGCGCACAATTTTCATTAATGATCCCTCATCTAAACTGACAAAATAGACTAATAGCAGAATAAGATTCTCACATGCATCTTAGAACGAATCTTACAACAAAGATAATAAATCATATGAAATTACTCAACTCAAGACAAAAGATCCACCACAAGAAACTGGTATGTCTGCTCATATATGATCTAATTATGGGAGCATCTATGGAGCGATTCTTAAATATATATACCCGAAATCAAAAGGTGGACTACTCATGTCTCATCAAGGAACATCATAATGATGATCGCGACGAAAAATTGCAGTATCGACGAAGCAATATGATCTCTGTTTCAGCTCCGACTATCTCTAAGAGGCGGCGGTGAAATATTTTGGAAAATAGGATAGATGTAGTTTATATAGACGTGAGTTGTGGCTGCAGGAGGTCAGTAGCGGAGCCACATAAAGCCCATGCACCCTCATTGTTTTTGTCAACCACCGGTGACCCTTCATGAATAATTGTGAAAGTTAACCTGTTCTTTGAAATCATAAATGTCACAAAATAGCCTTTTGGAGAATATTAGTATGCTATTCTTCTAAATTAGAAATGCTTTGTTAAAACATGAGAAAATAATTAATTAAGGGATTTATATTTTTATGCCCTTCATTGCTATGTCCTCCTCAGTTTTGCCCACGCTCCTTTGCAGTCCCCACTTTTCTCCTCCACCGCGCGACCCACCCTTACAGAACCCCTAACGGGGGTTTGTCGTGGGGTCAAAGTCTTTGACCGTTACTTGGTGCAGATACCGACGTGTGGGACATGCCCTGTCAGCGGCAGCGCGGTCGTAGGTGGGCTTAGTTACTTACGCATAGGACACCCTCAACGGGCCCATCTGTCAGCTATATCACTTCCGTACGTGGGTTAAGTTACTGACACAAGGGATCGACAGCCCCTTCGGGCCCATCGGTCAGCGACAACGCGGTCGTACATGGGCTTAGTTACTGACACGTGGGACACCCCTGGCGGGCCCATCTATCAGCTATAGCGATGTCATACGTGGGTTAAGTTACTGACGCGAGGGACAGCCCATCCGGGCCCATCTGTCAGCGCCAGCGCGGTAGTACGTGGGCTTAGTTACTTATGCGTGGCATACCCCCTGGCAGCGGCAGCACGGTCGTAGGTGGTCCCAGAGGAGATAGGGCGATAAAAAGTGGCAGGAAGGGTACTCGAACTCAAGACGACCCGCTTATAGAGCAACACGAGCGCCAACTAACCTAGTATGTGTACATGTGTTCTGTGACCTTCGATTTGCTGTATGTAGGAGCGTATACTGTTGGGGGTGTGAATGCTTTTCCCTAGTATTTAAAATTGTGTGTTAATCATTTTTACGTGAAATAGTCCATAAAAAAGGTTACATGCAAAAGGATTTCCATGTATGAGACTCTGATCATTTTAAAATAATTTTCCATTTTGCAAGTCCGAGAAATGACTTTTTGTGAAGGGAGTGCCTCAAATAAGTTTGAAAACCGGGCCTTTTCATTTTTCATCAAAAGTAGGACACATTGGATGGCCATTGACCAAGTTTCAATAATTTCAGAGTATTATTGCTATATTCTATCTATTTAGTGGACTAATAGTGAGTTGTCATAAATTTTCAAATTTGAACTACAAGTGTGATGCAGTTTGGTCCAAGATTTTACAACAAACATTTCATGCTCTAATGTTGGTGGTGGATTCACTTGGAAAAACAAAAGTTTAAATTCCTAACAATTTGGTATGAATGGTCAACAATTCATGTTTGACCCCAATTTGGGAAAACACAAAGAAAATGAAAAAAGCCTCAAAAATTGTAATGTCTTTGCATTGACCCATCCTATGTGCACTAGTTTGTGGGAAAAATCATAAATTTGCAATACAACAAGTTTGAGAAAAAACTTCACAAAATGGACTATCTCTTATGAACTTGCATGGATTTCAAGGCATATGACCATGACCGTGGCCACATCCATGGCATTGTCCGTGATAACATGCCTAAATTTGGCACATATATGGTATTACCATTGTGAACAATGTTGCCATAGGAATTATGAATATTTTTCTAATAAAAAATAATTTTCCATTTTGCAAGTCCCAGAAATGATTTTTTGTGAAGTGAGTGCCTCAAAAAAGTTTGAAAATTAGGTATTTTCATTTTTTTCATCAAAAGTAGGGCACATTGGATGACCACTGACCAAGTTTCAACAATTTCAGAGTATTATTGCTATATTCCATCTATTTAGTGGACATATAGTAAATTATCAGAAATTGTTCAAATTTAAACTACAAGTGTGATGTAGTTTGGTCCTGGATTTTTACAAAAAATGTTCATGCTCTAATGTTGCTGGTGGATGCACTTGAGACAACAAAAGTTCAAATTCCTAACCATTTTGTATGAATGGTCAACACTGCAAGTTTGACCCCAATTTGAAAAAACTCAAAGAAAATGAGAAAGCCTCAAAAATTTAAATGCCTTTGCACTGGACCATCCTATGCGCACTAGTTTGTGGGAAAAAATCATAGACTTGCAATACAACAAGTTTGAATTTTTTTTCACAAAATGGCATATGTCGGATGAACTTGCATGGATTTCAAGGCATGTGACCATGGCCATGGCCACATCTACGGCATAGTCCATGATAAAATGCCCAAATTTGGCACATATATGGGTATTACCATTGTGAACAATGTTGCCATAGGAATTATGAATATTTTGTAATAAAAAATAATTTTCCATTTTGAATGTCCCAGAAATGATTATTTTGTGAATGGAGCGCCTCAAATAAGTTTGAAAATTGGGCCTTTTCATTTTTCATCAAAAGTAGGACACCTTGGATGGCCACCGACCAAGTTTCAATAATTTCAGAGTATTATTGCTACATTTCACCTATTTTGTGGACTTATAGTGAATAATTAGAAATTGTTCAAATTTGAACTACAATTATAATCTAGTTTGGTCCTGGATTATAAAAAACATTTTATTCTCTAATGTTGGTGGTGGTTGCACTTGGGACAACAACAAATTCCTAATCGTTGGTATGAACGGTCAACACTGCAAGTTTGACCCCAATTTGGAAGACTCAAAAAAATGAAAAAATATCCTCAAAAATTGAAATGCATTTGCATTGAGCCATCCTATGTGCACTAGTTTGTGGGAAAATCATAAACTTGCAAATTTGGACTGTTTGATTGAAAACCTTCACAAATTTGGACCGTCTGAGTGAAAATTTTGCACTATTTGATTGAAAACACCTAATTATTTTAACAGAATTAATGAAATGTGGGTCACCACTTGTCAAAGACATGCAGACAGGATAAAAGTTGGACATTCAAACATGCAAATAACCCAAATTCCATTCAATGTTTATAATTTTTATAGATATAAAACCTAAACATAGCTACTTACAAAATAAAACTAATTCATAAACCTATTCTACTGATCGCCGTCGTCCACGTCGGAGCCGCTAGCCATGCCAAAGGAGCTGTCCTCGTCCTCCTCCTCTTGCTTGTCGTCGTCGTCCTCACTCACAAGGTCGATGGTGACATCCGCTACCGAGGCTATGATCGCCTATTGCAGCCCAGACTTGTCAAGTGGGTCATCGTGGTGGCACTGCAGCCCCTTCCTTGATTCGTGCGGCGCCAGGAGGAGGCCCGGCAAGTCTGTAGGGTCGTTGGGCTAGCTGACCACCACCCCTGTACTCAACCAACAGGGGCGTCTCCGGCTACGGCTTTGGCATGCGCAGGGAGCCGCCAGAACATGTCCCAGATCGGGCTTTGGCACGAGCACGGGGCCCCACGAGCTCGTCCCCGGCTCGGTCTTTACAATTAGCAGGGGGCATCACGGGAGCTCGTCCCCGGCTCCTGCTTTGGGATGCGCAGGCCACCGCCACGCACTGAAGAGCTCGTCCCCGACGTCCCAAGCTCCGACTTAGGAACATGGAGGGCCCCGCTGCTGCTGGCACCACCTCCGCCTCTTGCAAACATGGGAGTGGATTGCGGCGGCGAAACCTGGTCGTCCTCGTCCAGGCCAAGTTGCGCGCGACACACGGCAATGACATTGGCAAAGTTCCGCCCTTCCCAAAAGGTGTACCTCTCGTCAATGTTGTTGTGCGACGCCGGGTAGTGGTCGGCGTAGTGCTGGATGTGGGCGGCGTTGTCCTCCGCGAGGATCTGCGGCCACCGTTGGCTGTTTGGTGTCGGTGTCAAAACCGGCGGATCTCGGGTAGGGGGTCCCGAACTGTGAGACTTGGATCGATGGTAACAAGAGACGAGGGGGACAAGGTTTTACCCAGGTTCGGGCCCTCCTATGGAGGTAATACCCTACGTCCTGCTTGATTATATTGATTGTATGGGGATTACAGAGTTGATCTACCTCGAGATCAAGTAGCTAAACCCTAGATGAGTTCTGTTGTTCTTCAACCTAAAACCCTTCGTCTTATATAGACGCCGAGGGTACTAGGGTTTACACATGGTCGGTTACATGTCGAAGGGATAAACATGCCTATTCACTACTTTAAACTTGGAGGACACGCCACGATCCTTGAGGCTTCCATCCTGGAGACAAGACCCTCGATCCATCCAGTGTCCGGCGAACGTCCCATACAGTCCGGCCCATAGGAAATAGCTCGGCCTCCCGAGGACCCCTTAATCCAGGACTCCCTCAGTAGCCCCCGAACTAGCCTCCAATGCCAAGAGTCCTAGCTTCAGCTGCTTCATGTGATCAAAAGTCTTCGGCTTGCGAGGCGAGTTCCTCCTTTCCAAATAATGATCGACCGGGATAGTTCGGCCTCTGACGACGTGTAGTTTTTCTGATCATAGATCGTCCGAACACCATGAGTAACCGGCCCTACAGGCCAAACGTCAGGGAGTAAATAGTGACTTCTGACAACCTTTCAGACGAAAGGTCACGGCCCGCCACGACCACTAAAACCAGTCGTAAAGACTTGATTCGCGGTACGAAGCCGTTTCCACCAGCACGATCCATCAATGCACAGATCGTGCCCCATTTTATACAGGATATGTTTAATCACGCGCGTATAACGGCACGCACGCCTCGGGAAGCGGAGAGATTCACGGCGCCATGAAGGGAGGCTAACCGGCAGCAAGCTCAATAAAAGGGAAAGAAAACGCCAAGGCTTATCCGCACTTCCCATTCGCATCCCAGCTTCCCCAATCTTCCGAGCTTCCAGAGCCCAGATCTAGGTTTTACATTCTTCCTCCTCCGAGCTTAGCCATGGCCAGCTCCGGATCCAACGGCAAGTGGGAGGCTTCCTCAGTCACCGACCAGAACATCCGAGACCTCAAGGAGGCCGGATACCTCCCCGCCAACGTCTTCCACCGCGCCGTAGAGGAGGGTCAGGTGATCCCCACCCCCAAACCGGGTGAGAGGGTGGTCTTCATCCCTCACTTCATCAGAGGGTTAAGCTTCCTGCTTCACCCCTTCGTGAGGGGCCTCATGTTCTTCTACGGCCTCGACTTCCACGACCTCCCGCCGAACTCTTTTATACATATATCGGCCTTCATCATCGTCTGCGAGGCGTTCCTGCGAGTCGAGCCACACTTCGAACTGTGGCTCAAGATCTTTAACATCAAGCCGAAGTGTGTCGCCGACGCACATGCGGATTGCGGCGGGGCAGTCATCGGCAAGCTTCCGCGCGCAGTGTGGCCATCTGGCACCTTCATCGACACCATCAAGACTTGGCAAAAAGAGTGGTTTTACATCACCGAGCCAAAGGAGGAGGGCGGAGCTGTTCCCGCCGAATTCAGGTCCGGCCCCCCGGCCAGATTGACCTCATGGGTCCGAAAGGGCCTCGACTGGGGGTCGGACACAGAGGTGGATGACCTGTAGAGGGGCATCGCCTCCATGATCAAGGAGGGAGTCGGGCTGACCAACGTGGTCCAAGTTATGCTTCGACGGCGCATCCTCCCCTGCCAGCGCCGGAGCTCTCCCATGTGGAATTATTGGACTGACGACGATCCTACGATCCGTCAACTCTTCCGTACCACACGGGAGAAGCTGTGGAAGGCGCTGTTCAAGGCGCAGGAGAACTGGCCGGCCAAGAAGGAGGACCAGGGCTTACGCGCCGATAAGCTTCCTTCCGAGGTATGATATCGTTCTATTAGATCGGCTTTTATCTTCCCGAAGAAAATCTAAGTGCTTTCCGATCACTTCCGCAGGAATGGCTGAGCAAAGCCACGGGCATTAAGTGTCTGGCTCCACAGCCCGAAGACACCAGGTCTCCGCTGCTGTTGGAGATGCTCATCGTGGCGCCTTACAAGGCGCCGGAGAAGAAGGAGAAGAAGAAACCAGGCCGAACAGGCCTGCGCATCAGGGACCAGCCAGAGGCTGCGTCCGAAGAAACCCACGCCTCCTCGAATCAAGAGGAGGAGCATGAGGGTGAGGAGGGAGGCAATTCCCCCCTCGCAGGAAAGAGGGCGGTGTCATCGGACGCCCCGGAGGACTTAGATCCTCCCGCCCCGAAGAAAGCACGTCGGACACAGGTGGTCCTGTCCGACAACAGTTCGGACTCGGATACTGAGTCCGAGGACTTCGAGAGGGTTCCGCAAAGGAACCTCAGGGTCAAGCCCCCACCTTGAAGGTACAGATCCGAAGATCTTTCCGATCTATTAGCGCTAAGTTTTGAATATGATTAATCATGTGAGCGCCTTTGTGACTTGCAGCCCACCACAAGTTCTCCCCACCGATAAGTCTTCGGATGGGGAGACCCCACCCGCCGAACTAGCGGAGAGCGGGACCGTTTCGCACCCTTCTTCTCCGGGCGCCGTGAAGGACGCCGCGGAGGTGTCCTCCCAACAGGCTCCTTTGGAGCCGGACACTGGAGGCGGGGGCGACGACGTTATGGCCGAGGCTAACACTTCGGCCGCCGAAGACCCGGGGGAGAAGCCCCTCCCGGATACTGAGGAGACCGGACAAGGTGATGTCCAGTCACCTCCAAGGTCGTCTCCGGAGTGCACCATGCCTCCGGAGGCACAGGTTCAATCCTCGGTTGGAGATCAGGTCAATCGATCACCGCCGGCGCCGCCGGCCACTGGGTGGTCGGCTATGGGGGAGGCTTTGTCAAGCGCCTCCATCTCCGGAGAGCACCGCACCCTTATGGGTGTGGTATTGCAGAGCATTCAGTCCGTAGACCACGGACTGAAGGAGGCCTTCAATGGTCTCCTGACAGGCTTCCAGGTAAGCCATGTAATGCTCTACTTTACGAAGTATTATTTTTTGTGAGTTATGATTATATACATGGCAGCCCCCGAGCCCTAGGTGAGTTTGAAAAACTTACCTGGGGGTCAAACATAGATCCTTATCCGAACTGTGCATAGGACAATATGTGTTCGGATCGTTCTATCAGCCCTTAAGAGGACCGGACACAGGATCATTTTAGTGACAGTTCGGAGGTTTTAAACCCCTGTAACGTTATATGATTTTGTTTGTTACAGGCTTCGTCGACAGCAGCGGCAACTAACGCTGCCGAGCTAGATGAGCTAAATCGGAAGCTCAAGAGCTCCGAAGACGAGCTTGATGCTCTAAACAAGAGATTCGACGAGGCGCAAGGTAAGCCAGATTAGAGTATCAAAACTCTTCTTTACCGTACTATCAACACGGTTTCTGGATGTAAGTTGATGCTTACGCAGCCTCGGCGAAGAAGATTGAGAAGCTCAAGGTCGAACTTGAGAAGGCGAAGCAGGAGGCTGCAGTAGAGAAGGCGGCGACCAAAGAAGCGGCTACCGCGATCTCCGCCCTAAGAGCCACTAGCGACAAGCACGAGGCTCGGGTGGAGGAAATCCAACAGGAGCTCAAGGACGCCGGGCAAAAGTGCGAGGACCTGGAGCGCAAGGGCAAGGAGCAGGCTGCCGAACTATCCACCCTTAAAACTAATCTCCAAAAGGAGCGGGTGGATAGGCGGTCTTTTGAAGAGGAGATCAGCCAGGCCAAAGCTATCATGGATGGTAAGCCGTATTCATTACAGTGTATCTTCGGGGATAGCAAGTTCGAGTTGCTTACCCAAGTATGGCATTCCCCAGGCGCCTGCTCGGACCTCCAGAAGAGCATGGCGGACGCGAAGCAGTTCTATGCTTCGCGGGGAGAAGGAGATGAAGCTCGGCTATTCTGGGCACAGTTCGAAGCCCCCGAGCGCTCTCCTCTCCTTATCGAGCAGCTGAAACAGCTCATGGAGCTACACCGGATGGCGGAGCCGGCCATGAAGGATCTCTTCATCCGGCTATGGCCCAACGAGCCACTGCCGGGCAGCTACTTCGGCCTGGTGTAGAAGCTGAGCGACGCCTCGCCCCGGGTCGACACGCTAAGGCGATCTTCCTGTATCGAGGGAGCTCGGATGACCTTTGCGAAGGCCAAGGTGCACTGGCCGGGGCTGGATCCGATGAAGATCGCCACCGCTCCTCCGCCTACCGGGAAAGAGCATAGGCGCCCCGAGCTGTACTTCTCTGGCGTAATGGAGGGTGCTCGGGCGATAGAGGCGCAATGTGCTAGCGAAAACGTGTATGAGTAAAGGCGTTGTAATATGTCCGAAGACTCTTTAACGCGTTTATATTTAAGATGCATGGTTTATCATGTCTTATGTGTTTTTGCATCCTTTATAACTCATGTGTGGCCGTTGAAACTGAAAGCTGCGAGTCGTCGTCTTCAGCCCCCACGTAGATACTACGCGGAGTGTCTCTGCCAATCGCACTATGACCCTTAGCCGAGCTATCGGTACCCGAAGGCGGTAGTGTGAGGCGGACAAGGCAATCAGACCATAATGCTTTATTCCTTTCACTTAGCCGTAGGGGCGCGAGAAAGGAGTGCGGGGGCTGATGACTAGCCCCCAGGTGTTTGTGATGTTCGGATGAACCGCGGCCAAGGCCTGTATCACCTGGTTTGTACTAACACCAAACCCTTCGTATGACACGGAATAACCTCTGACGAGATTTAGCTAAGCTCGGATTCGCAGACCGGTTCTCGCATACCATGACAGTCAGTTTTCGGCTTTCTCCGCTGAGGCGCTTAACCAGACTAGCCGGAAGCGCAATCGCAGTGGTGCTCCCTTTGCCCTTTTAGCTGAACTAGCGAAACATAAAGGGGCAAGCATAGGAGCCGGGCAACCCAACTATTGACCGAAGACATAGTTCGGAACCAATGCATATAAAGCGGAATTCCAAGACGCCGAACACTTAAAGAAATTGTGATTAGCACAACTTTTAAGGTCGAGCCCCCGGTCTATTAGCCGGTTGCATCGTACAGTATACCAAACAGGTTTGCAAGGAGAGGGAGAAAACAGAAAGTGTTCCGAAAAGGGACAGCAAAGAGAAAATGATATATCTGTATTTTACTCAACAACTCTTAGTATTCAAATTGCCGATGCAACTTTTTACAGGTATTTGATAAATGAAATATAAATTTACAGGAGAGGTTGTACCAAGGGCCTTCGATAGATGACCTGACGTCCTTGATGTGCCCTGTCGCTTATCTGCTCCTGCATCTCCTAAGGAGGTGTATGCCTTTATGGGCTTTGTTAGTTCGGCGAACGGACCTTGAAGAAAGGGTCTTGAGAAGTCGCCGAGGTATGAATGAGCTTGGCGCCTTAGCAGGCACTTTATGGTACCTGTAGTGTGTCCGAAGACGTGTTGATGGTAATAGTTCGGTCTTGCCGAAGACCTACCCTTTAATAATTTTTCCCCACCGCTGCCCATGGAATTTTGAGCGCGAAGTTGTGCCTCCTTGGCACGTACTTTGCTGGTTCTAGGGCCGTGCGATGGGGGGCGAGTCCCTATTTGTGGGGAGAGGAAGGTTCTGGTACTTCGGATTGAGACCGAGCTCGCTTCCCAGCCTTGGATGCCTTTGCGGCAGATGTCGGCGCTTGCCAATCATCGGTGTAATGGAATTCGGCCGCCAGGGCCAACGAATGTTCCTCAGTTCGGAGGGAGCGCTCTGTGTTGCCATTGACGGTAATGACCCCCTTAGGGCCAGGCATCTTGAGCTTGAGGTATGCGTAGTGCGGAACGGCGTTAAAGCGAGCGAACGCTGTACGACCGAGCAGGGCGTGATAGCCACTACGGAAGGGTACGATGTCGAAGATCAAGTCTTCGCTTCGAAAGTTATCGGGCGAGCCGAACACAACCTCCAGGTTTACAGAGCCTGTGCACCGGGCTTCAACGCCCGGGATCACTCCTTTGAAGGTAGTGTTACTGGGCATGATCCTTGATGGATCTATGCCCATCTTTTTCACCGTATCTGAGTAGATGAGATTGAGGCTACTTCCACCATCTATGAGGACTTTAGTGAGGTGGTACCCATCTATAATCGGGTCTAGGACGAGAGTGGCCGAACCCCCATGACGGATACTGGTCGGATGGTCACATCGATCGAAGGTGATCGGGTATGCCGACCATGGGTTATACTTCGGGGCTACAGGCTCTATGGCGTAGACATCTCGAAGGGCATGCTTCCTTTCCTTTTTGGGTATATGAGTGGCGTAGATCATGTTTACTGTCTTTACCTCTGGAGGGAATTTCTTTTGACCGCCACCAATCGGACCACGAGGCTCGTCCTCGTCCTTGCTGCGTGGGCTCTTGCCTTGGTCCTCGGATGCTAGCTTGCCGGCCTGTTTGAAGACCCAACAGTTACGGTTGGTGTGATTGGCGGGCTTCTCTTGAGTACCGTGGATCTGGCAAGGCCTCTCTAGGATCTTGTCCAGCGGGGTTGGTTCATCGTGTTTGCCTTTAGGAGGCTTCTTCCGCTGCCCAGGCCGGGAATTGCGGAAGTCGGCATTAACAGCCGTGTCATCGGCGTCACTATTATTGTGCCGGTGCTTGTTCTTGTTGCGCTTCGGTTTCCCGTTGCCATCCCGAACTTCAGAGGTTCCAGGGTCTTCGGGGTTATGGCTACGTCTAGCTAGCCAGTTATCCTCGCCCGCTGTGAGGGCGGACATTGTCCTTGGTTTGTCCTGGCCGAGCTATCGAGCCAACCATTCATCCCGAATATTATGCCTGAAGGAGGCTATGGCTTCGGCGTCCGGGCAGTCTACGATCTGGTTCTTCTTGGTCAGGAAACGATTCCAGAATAGCCGCGCGGACTCTCCTGGCTCCTGAACGACGTTGCTTAGATCGGAGGAGTCCGGTGGCCGAACATAAGTGCCCTAGAAGTTAGATCGGAATGCCTCTTCTAGGTCCTCCCAACACCCAATAGAGTTTTCGGGGAGGCTATTTAACTAGTGCCGAGCTGGCCCCTTGAGCTTCAGGGGTAAGTACTTGATGGCGTGGAGGTCATCTCCTCGCGCCATGTGGATGTGGAGGAGGAAATCCTCGATCCATACGGTTGGGTCAGTTGTCCCATCGTATTGTTCTATGTTACGGGTTTAAACCCTTCCGGAAACTGATGCCGCATTACCTCGTCTGTGAAGCACAGTCGGTGTGCAGCGCCCCTAACCCGAGCTATGTTGCGCCGGTGATCGGCGTCTAGCCGAGCTCGGTATTGTTCCCGACCTTCATTGTCGTGGTCGAACCGAGGACGGTACCCTTCCCGTCGATCGGGTGAGTATCCCCTGGATCCGTAGATGGATCGCGTACGACCTGCTTTGTAATCCAGGTCGTGTCGCAGGTCGAACCTGTCATCAGGCTCTAGTGGCTCCTTTCCCCGTCTACGGGGTATCGTCGGCCTATAGCCGGCATAGTCAGCAGTCCTGTCTCGTCCTCGTGGAGGGCGGTCTGGCCTGTCATATGGGGTATGCTTGGGAGACGGCGTATCAGTGAGCTCGTCGTCGAATTGTGGCAGCAGCCTTCTGCGTGGGTAGCTCTTAGGTTGGTCTGATAGACCGGTGCCGTATCTTTCCTCAGCGGAGAGGACTCTTGTCCATCGGTCGTTGAGGTCGTCTTGTTTGTCTTTGAGCTGCCGTTCTTTTGCTCTCAGGCTGCGAGCCGTAGATAACAGCTGTTGCCTGAATAGTTCCTAATCTGTAGGATTGTCGGGAATGGCGAAGTCATCGGCTTCCGCATTGTCCTCCCCCTCGATAGAGCGGAGGTAGTCATCGTCATCAGGATCATCTGGATCATCGGGGTTGCGACGGTCTTCGGGCCTCTCCTGACCCTCTAACGGGTGTTCGGGGATTTCGGGGCCGCCGATGTCTTCCGGGGTATCTCCGTCCTCGGTGCCATCAGTAGACTTTCGCCCCTTTTTCCCTTTTGACCGTTTATGCGGCTTTCGGCGTTTTAACGGTGCTTCGTCCAATTTATCGCCGTTGTTTTTTGGAGTGTCCACCATGTAGACGTCGTATGTAGAGGTGGCAGTCCACTGCCCGGTCCTAGCAGGGGTGAGGGCGTGATCCTCCTCATCCGTGTACTCTGCCTCCTCGGAGGCATAATCTAGCATGTCGGTTAAATCCTCGACAGTGGCTATCAAGTGGGTGGTGGATGGGACGAAAAATCCTTCCTGACCAGCCTGGCGCCCGATCTGAGAACATATCGGGTTTGGGTCGTCGTTGATCTTCATCGACGAGATCCGATCTAGAGCCTCATCGAGTATTGAGAATTCGATCGGACCGGTCTGCCCAGTGCTTCCGGAGTGAACCTCCGATGCATCCGTGCAGGGAGAGTGTTCGGCAAGAACTGATGTCCGGACGTCGGGCACTATGACCTGATCCGGACTAACAGTCCGGACCTCGCCGGGGTAAATCCCGTGGGCAGAGCCAAAAGATGGATCTGGGGTTAAAGCCTCAGAGTCTTCGGGCATGGCAGGCGAGACTGCAAGCCCGGTTAGTGACAGATCACCTCGAGAGTCTACGGAGAACTCCAAGTTCCCGAATCTGACCTCTTGATCAGGGGCAAAACTTCCGACGCAGCCTAGATGGCCGGTCGGGTTGGCGTGCAGCACAACGCTGCCGAAAGCGAAGATCTGTCCGGGGACAAAATTGCCCGGATTGCGGACCTCTTCGTTGATGACTAGGCGAGCCATCGATTCCTTCTGGCGATCACAGCGGAACTCTCAATGAAAGCACCAATGTCGGTGTCAAAACCGGCGGATCTTGGGTAGGGGGTCCCGAACTGTGAGACTTGGATCGATGGTAACATGAGACGAGGGGAACAAGGTTTTACTCGGGTTCGGGCCCTCCTATGGAGGTAATACCCTATGTCCTGCTTGATTATATTGATTGTATGGGGATTATAGAGTTGATCTACCTCGAGATCAAGTAGCTAAACCCTAGATGAGTTCTGTTGTTCTTCAACCTAAAACCCTTCGGCTTATATAGACGCCAAGGGTACCTAGGGTTTACACATGGTCGGTTACACGTCGAAGGGATAAACATGCCTATTCACTACTTTAAACTTGGAGGACATGCCACGATCCTTGAGGTTTCCATCCTGGAGACAAGACCCTCGATCCATCCAGTGTCCGGCGAACGGCCCATACAGTCCGGCCCATAGGAAATAGGTCGGCCTCCCGAGGACCCCTTAATCCAGGACTCCCTCATTTGGCGCGTAGTCCAGATTCGACAACTCCTCTGGCAACAGGCTTTTCCGAAACGTGAGTATTGCACACGACATGGTCGGCATGCCGACGGTGGGGATAGGCTCCACCATGAGCTCCCCCGATGCTCACGTGCCATCCGACCAGCAAGCGTGTGTCCTGTGGGACCATGACGCCACAACGGGCGAGGAGCGATGCTTCGTCGACCCAGAGGGTGCACAGCATGCCGAGAATGCACACCACATGGCATTGTCCTCGGCTACCATCGTGGTTGGCCATGGCTGTGCAAGGGGAGGCGGCTAGAGTTTGGTGGAGAAGGTTGTGGGTGACGAGGCGAGGGGATTGGATAGTAGTGGGTGTGAGCTGGTAACGCGCGGCTATAAAAATCCATTAATAGGTGCCTAACGGGCACGCCGGCGATGCGACTTTCCGTATGGGAAACCACGCAGTGTGTACTCCCCGCCCATGTGTGAAAGCACCGACGTGACCACAATGTGACTACACATGCATACAGACAGAAACACGGTCGATTGTGAGGGAGCCACGTGTCATGGTGTGTCCCACTCGTCAGTAACAACGGAGACTAACAGTAGACCCCCGTTACCAACGACAAGCCCCCGTTTGGGCATTGGGGAGGGTGGGTGGCGCGATGGAGGGGAAAAGTGAGCAAAAATGTTGGCATGGGAAAAACCAAGGAGGACTAAGTATTGAGGCGTGATACGTCTCCATCGTATCTACTTTTCCTCACACTTTTGCCCTTGTTTTGGACTCTAATTTGCATGATTTGAATGAAACTAACCCGGACTGACACTGTTTTCAGCAGAACTACCATGGTGTTGTTTTTTTGTGCAGAAATAAAAGTTCTCGAAACTGGATGAAACTTTTTGAGATTTATTTTACAATAAATAAAAAATATTGGAGCCAAGAACCACCGGAGGGGGAGCCCTGGTTGGGCACGATACACCAGGGCGCGCCAGCCCCCCCAGGCGCGCCCTGGTGGTTTGTGCCCACCTCGGGGCCCCACTAACCCTAATTCCGACGCTATAAAATCCTATTTTTTGAGAGAAAAATAAGAGAGAAAGTTTCATCGTGTTTTACGATATGGAGCCGCCGCCACCTCCTGTTCTTCATCGGGAGGCCAGATCTGGAGCCCGTTTGGGGCTCCGGAGAGGGGAATCTTCGGTCTTCGTCATCATCAACCCTTCTCCATCGCCAATTCCATGATGCTCCCCACCGGGAGTGAGTAATTCCTTCGTAGGCTTGCTGGTTGGTGAGGAGTTGGATGAGATTCATCATGTAATCGAGTTAGTTTTGTTAGGGCTTGATCCCTAGTATCCACTATGTTCTGAGATTGATGTTGCTATGACTTTGCCATGCTTAATGCTTATCACTAGGGCCCGAGTGCCATGATTTCAGATCTGAACCGTTTATGTTTTCACCATTATATCTATGTTCTTAATCCGATCTTGCTAGTCATACGCAAATATTACGTGTTATGATCCGTAAACCCCGGAGTGACAATAGTCGGGATACTTTCCGGTGATGACCGTAGTTTGAGGAGTTCATGTATTCACCATGTATTAATGCTTTGTTCCAGTTCTCTATTAAAAGGAGGCCTTAATATCCCTTAGTTTCCTTATGGACCCTGCTGCCACGGGAGGGTAGGACAAAAGATGTCATGCAAGTTCTTTTCCATAAGCACGTATGACTATTTACGGAATACATGCCTAAATTACATTTATGAACTGGAGCTAGTTCTGTATCGCCCTAGGTTATGACTGTTATATGATGAATATCATCCAACGAGTTCACCGATCCAGTGCCTACGAGTTTTCCACATATTGTTCTTGCTAAGTTACTACTTCAACTGCTACTGTTACACTTGCTACAAAACTATTGTTGTCACTGCTACTGTTACCGTTACTGCTACCATTGCTATAAAAACTATCATACTTTGTGCTACTGATCACTCTGCTGCAGATATTTAATCTCCAGGTGTGGTTGAATTGAAAACTCAGCTGCTAATACTCACAAATATTCTTTGGCTCCCCTTGTGTCAAATCTATAAATTTGGGTTGAATAATCTACCCTCGAAAACTGTTGCGATCCCCTATATTTGTGGGTTATCAAGACCTTTTTCTGGCGCCATTGCCGGGAAGCATAGTTATATTTGTTGAGTCACTTGGGATTTATATCAATTGATCACTATGAAGAATCTGAAGGATCCAAAAACCAAGATTTTTCCCTCTAAGACGAGGGGAGGTAAGGAACTGCCATCTAGCTCTGCACTTGATTCACCTTCAGTTATGAGTAAGCTTGCAACACCACCTCATGCTATTAATCTTGATATGTCGCAAGTTATTGATGCTACTACTTCTGCTATGAATGATGCTTATGATGATGCTAGTACCATGCTTGATGATAATGTGCCACTAGGTAAAGTTCTTGATGAACAAATTGCTAGAGCTAAAGAGAATGAAATTACTGAACCTGATGAGATTGCTGAAACTGATGAAGCCTTTGAAACTGATGACTATGAAACACCTATTAGGCCTAGTTATCCTAGATTTGAAATGCCTAAGATACCTGAGGGTTATGTTTTGGATGGAGAGGTAGCTAGAGAAATCCTTTCTTGTAAGGATAGAAACGATCTTAAGAAATTGCAACGCAAGTATAAGGAAAAGACTTTGAATGCTAGAATGAAATGTGATCCTAAGTTTGCTACTTCACCTATCTTTGTTACCGGTAAGGATTATGAATTATCTGTCGACTCGGAGTTAATTACTTTGGTTGAATCTGATCCTTTCCATGGCTAGGAAACTGAAACTGTAGTGGCGCATCTTACTAAGCTGAATGATATAGCCACCCTCTTTGCTCATGATGAGAAGATTCGCTACTACTATATTCTCAAATTATTTCCGTTCTCATTAAAGGGTGATGCTAAGATATGGTACAATACTCTTGCTCATGGTTGTGTGCGTAGTCCCCAGGATATGATTTACTACTTCTCTGAAAAATATTTTCCTGTTCATAAGAAACAAGCTGCCTTACAGGAAATATTTAACTTTGTGCAAATTGAAGAAGAGAGTCTCCCACAAGCTTGGGGGAGGCTTCTCCAATTGCTTAATGCTTTTCCTGATCACCCTCTTAAGAAAAATGGAATACTTGATATCTTCTATAATGGACTAACTGATGCTTCTAGGGATTTCCTAGATAGTTGTGCTGGTTGTGTTTTCACGGAATGAACTATTAAACAAGCTGAGGAACTATTGAATAATATATTGAAGAATTATGATGATTGGACTCTTCGTGAACCACCGCCTAAACCCACTCCGAAGAAGAGGGGTATCTTATTTCTCAGTCCTGAAGATATGCAAGAGGCAAAGAAATCTATGAAAGAAAAAGGTATTAAAGCTGAGGATGTTAAGAATTTACCACCTATTGAAGAAATACATGGCCTTGACACACCACCACCTCCGCAGGTGGTAGTGGTAAATTATTTATTAAAGTTTGATGAAGGTGATATCCCTTACAATAAACATCCTAGTCAATGCTTATATGAGTTTGATAACTACATTATGAAACAAGATCACTTCAATGCACATGTTTTGAAACAATTGAAATATAATTCTGATATGATTGCCCCCTTGAGTGACTTGTTATTTAGAATCAGTAATGATGTTTGAGGGGTAGGAAAGCATGACTCTATGGTTCAAACTAAGTTAGAACAAGTTGCTAAATCTCAAAAGGAATTGCTTGATGAAATGAATAATAATATGAATGATTTTGGTGCTAGAGTAGTAACTAGAGGAGGTAGAATGGCCCAAGAACCTCTTTATCTTGAAGGTCATCCTAAAAGAATTGAACAAGACTCTCAGAGGATTAATACTGATGCACCTAGTCCTTCTAAAAAGAAAAAGAAAAAGAAAAATGATAGGACTCTCCATACCTCTAGTGAACCCGAGATACGAAAACCTCCTGATAATAATGATGTCTCTGTTTCTGATGCTGAAACTCAATCTGGTAATGAACATCCACCTAGTGATAATGAAAATGATAATGATGATATTCATGAGGATACTCAACCGAACAATGGTAAAGAACCAGACAATGATGTTGAAATAGAGCCTGCTGTTGATCTTGATAACCCACAACCTAAAAATAAACGATATGATAAAAGAGACTTTGTGGCTAGAAAACATGGTGAAGAAAGAGAGCCATGGGTTCAAAAACCCATGCCCTTTCCACCTAAACCATCTAAGAAAAAGGATGATGAAGAATTTGAACGCTTTGCTAGGCCAGTCTTTTTGCGTACCCGCTTAACTGATATTTTAAAGATGGCCGCCTATGCGAAATACATGAAAGACATCATCACTAATAAAAGAAAGATACCTGAAGCTGAAATTTCCACCATGCTTGCTAATTATTCTTTTAAGGATGGAGTACCCAAAAAACTGGGAGACCCTGGAATACCAACTATACCTTGCTCCATTAAAAGAAATTATGTCAAAACTGCTTTGTGTGATTTAGGAGCTGGTGTTAGTGTTGTGCCTTTCTCCTTATATAAAAGACTTGATTTGAATAAACTCACACCTACTGAAATATCATTGCAAATGGCTGACAAATCAACTACCATACCTATCGGTATTTGTGAGGATGTGCCCGTTGTTGTTGCAAATGTTACTATCTTAACAGACTTTGTTATTTTTGAGATGCCCGAGGACGACAACATGTCGATTATCCTTGGTAGACCCTTTTTGAATTCAGCAGGGCCTGTTATTGATTGCAATAAAAGCAAGGTTACTTTTCATATCAATGGTAATGAGCATACGATGCACTTTCCGAAGAAACAATTCCAAGTGAATGGTATAAATGTTATTGAAGAATATCCGACAATCACTATTGGAAGTTTTCAACTACCTCTACCTACTGCCAAAAAGAAATATGATATACTTATTGTTGGGTATATGCATATCCCCATTGAGGTAACTTAGTGTTTTACGAAAGTTCTTCGGTTTCATGCTAATCGGAAGTGGTTGTTAATAAGACTTGATCAACCTTATTAATGGATCATTTTTGAGAGGTACGAAGTCGATGAATCTAGTAGGCACAATCTTCTGCTCCCACCTTTTATTTTCTGTTTTACATAGTCAAATAAAATAAAATGCCATGATTATCGTGTTTTCTGTTTTCACCGTGCAATAAAAAATGACCCAAAAGTAAAAGTCCTCAGAATGTCCTGAAAATTTGATACGATTTTCTGAATATTTCTAAATTTCTGATGCAAATAACATCAGACGGGGTGCACCTGGTGCCCACAAGACACCAGGGCGCGCCAGCAACTCCACGCGCGCCCTGGTGGGTTGTGGCCCCCTCGTGGGCCCCCTCACTTATTCCTTTAGCCCATGTCATCCCCTACCTCCAGAAAAATTCACCATAGCTCTCATTCCCATGTTCTTGCTCTCAAACCCGCGAATTTCGATCTCTTTGCTCGAAGCTCCGTTTCTGAAACTGTTTGGAGGGATTGCTACTTGGTATATATGTGACTCCTCCATTGCTCCAATTAGTTTTTGATTTAGTGGGTTAATTTTAGAATAATTAGCTACTCTTGGTGCTGCTGTAGATGAGCTTGCATGTTGAATTATTAGAGTTCTAAGTAGTTTGAATGCTTAATATGGCCTCTATGCATCCTTAGGAGTAGTTGCTATCAATTTCACGAAGTTTTGTTAACAAAATTTTGTGTCTCAAAAATATTTCAGAAATTTGTTTGCAAATAAAAATGCAATTCTTTGGAGTTCTTCGAGGAGGAGGTCCTCGGAGGCTTCATCAAGTGGAAGCTCAGTCCGACAATCTTATGTTGAGCCAAGCGAAAGCTCGATGCGAGATGCCGCTACCAAATCATGTTTGTGGCCGTGTGACGAATTGATGGAAAGTGCAGGTATTAAGGGGGAATTCGAATGATTTATCCACAATGTAGAACTTGCTCCCTTCATCGCAGATAAGTGTCCCCAACATCTCGAACTCACGAAAACATTCACAAAGAAATTTAAATATTTTCCTCGTGAGTCTAGAGTTTCATTCAACCTTTATGACCGTCCCTTCACCATGCCTTTAGAAATGTTCAGTGAAGCATGCAAAATTCCATATTGGGGTTCTCTTGATGAACCACCAAAATCTGAGTATGAGTCATTTTTGATTAATCTTTGCTACGGTGAAGATAGGGGGGTGACACAAGGAAGAATTAAAAGCATCCATTTCCCATCAATACACTATTCCGCGCTCTTTAATGGCAAATGTATCGTAGGCAAACAAGATTGTAGCACACTGTGTGCTCCTGATTTGAGTCTCATACACGCTGCTATAACAGGAAATAAATGTTATAATCTTGGAGCAAATGTTGCATGGAGACTGCAGCATAACGCTGCTAGTGGTAATTTTTATGGAGACATTTATGCCTCCGTGTAGCAGAGAAGCTAAATGTATCACCTTGGCCTAATGACCCCATTTTACCTACTCAGTACTTAGACTTTGAGGCCATGAAGCGTCATAAGTTCCATAAGGGCACAGTCACTAATTACATCTATAACTTGAGGTTTAATAAAAAAAACTGCTGTGCCTGTTACTTTGCCTGCTCCTGCTCTCTTTGACTTTCACAGTAGGGGAAGATATTATGTTCTTGAGAGCGAGGCCCATGCGCACAATGCGGAGGTTGAAGCTGCCAGGAGGGCCGAGGAGTTTTCACCAAGGGCCTTGGTAGGCTATCACTCCGACTATTATCGATGCTACGGATGGTGATTACCAAGCTAGGCCAAAAGCCTAAGCTTGGGGGAGTACGTATTTCCACCGACATTATATTCATGTTCACACATTTCATTCCAGTTGTCGGTGCTCATACTTTTTCATTGTATTATCCATGCTAGATTTATTTTCTCGCTTTCTTCTTGTGTGTTTGAAAAACTTTGAGAAAACCCAAAAATATTTCCTACTTCTTTTCGGGTTTTCTTTCTAGCTTAATTTAGTTGTAGTATCAAAAGAAAACCCAAAAAGATTTCTCGCTTCTTTTTACTTGTTGGGAGCTTTCCCGTGTAAATAGTTTTTCTCATTTTTGTTTTTCCCTCTTTAATTTGCTTTCTTCAAGGAAAAACCAAAAACTCCAAAAATATTTCAGTGTGTTTCTCTGAAATTCTTTTCCTTCTCATTTGAGTCTTACCAAGGAGAAGACCATGATCAAAATGTTGAGTGGCCCTCATGTGCACTACTGTTATCTAACGAAGAGCCCATGTTACTCTGTCTTCTCCTCCCGGATAAAATGTTTGCAGATTATAGCTTAGTCACGACACCCTTGCACTATTATTATTTTCATATCATTCGGTCGTGCAAGTGAAAGGCAATAATGACGAAATTTGACGAATTGACTGTGGCAGAGAAAAGCGGGTATGAACTCAACTTGTTTTTGTTTTTGTAAACATGTTTAGCCTAGTATCCTTGATTCAGCATATTATGATCAAACATGTTTGCAATGACAATTAGAGATTATAGTTGTTCATGCCATGCTTAAGTAGCTAGGAGTGGATAATGATTTATCTTGGATGTCAACATGCATTAAAATGATTGTGATGTGGTATGATGATATGGTATCCTCCTCTGAATGTTTCAAGTGGCTTGACTTGGCACATGTTCACGTATGTAGTTGAATCAAAACCAACATAGCCTTCATGATATTTATGTTCATGGTGTCCATATCCTACTCATGCTAGTAGTCAATGTTTATTATGCGTAATGCATGTTCATGACCGTTTTCGCTCTCTAGCTGGCCGCTTCTCAATCTATTTGCTAGCCTTCACCTGTACTAAGCGGGAATACTACTTGTGCATCAAAATCCTTAAACCAAAGTTATTCCATATGAGTCCACTATATCTACATATATGCGGTATTACCCTGTCGTTCCAAGTAAATTTGCATGTGCCACCTCTAAAAATTCGAATAAACATCTGTTTTGTGTGCCTGGACCGCTCATGGAGCGACAGGGGGCAGTCAGTATCTTCCATGTTAAGCGGGTTAATCGCATGATGAGTTTTTATTCACTCGTCCTTACACGAGAAGGGCGGTAATAGGGATTCCCGGTCCCGAAATCAGAAATTACAAATAATTAAGCAAAACTCCCCCAGGAATGTTGTTGGTATGGATGGTACCCGTGGATTCGGCTAGCCGTGGAGTGTGATTGTTGGTGGAGGGGGAGTAAACCTTTACTTTTACCACTTGGGAACCACCGCTAATGTGTTTAACATGGAAGATATTGATGACTCTTGGTCGTAACATTGACAGGAAGGGTGTACCTCCCAAAATTATATCTATCTCTGTTTTAAGCTTTGAGATCTATTTACTTTTATGTTGAGTCATCACCTTCTCAAATAAGCGCCAGACCTAAGAGAACTATTGTCATCCTCATGCATTGTGTATAGTTAATGTTGGGTGCAGCATGACTGGATCTTTTCTACCATGAATTACAATGTTTAGTCGCTGCTTGAACTTTGGAGGTGCTTTGCATTTATGTTTTGCGGTCCCAGAAAGGGCTAGCGAGATACCACTGTTGTCATATTATATCACGATTGTTTTGACAAAGTGTTGGCGCTTGAGATATTTTATTATTGCTTGCTAGTAGCTTAGCTTATGTCATTGATATGAGTTAATATAATTTCTAAGAGTTATTGCTGGCATGGTTAGTCATAATCTTTGCTGAAAACCTGGGTTCTACTTAAGCATATATATGTAAACAAGAACAAAAGAGTTCGTACAAGTTTTTCTTTATCACTTTCAGTTTGTCAACTGAATTGCTTGAGGACAAGCAATGGGTTAAGCTTGGGGGAGTTGATACGTCTCCATCGTATCTACTTTTCCTCACACTTTTGCCCTTGTTTTGGACTCTAAGTTGCATGATTTCAATGAAACTAACCCGGACTGACGCTGTTTTCAGCAGAACTACCATGGTGTTGTTTTTTGTGCAAAAATAAAAGTTCTTGGAACTGGACGAAACTTTTTGGAGATTTATTTTACAATAAATAAAAAATACTGGAGCCAAGAACCACCGGAGGGGGAGCCCTGGTTCGGCACGATACACCAGGGCGCGCCAGCCCCCCAGGCGCGCCCTGGTGGTTTGTGCCCACCTCGGGGCCCCACTGACCCTAATCCCGACGCTATGAAATCCTATTTTTGGAGAAAAAAATAAGAGAGAAAGTTTCATCGCGTTTTACGATACGGAGCCGCCGCCACCTCCTGTTCTTCATCGGGAGGCCAGATCTGGAGCTCGTTTGGGGCTCCCGAGAGGGGAATCTTTGGTCTTCGTCATCATCAACCCTTCTCCATCGCCAATTCCATGATGCTCCCCACCGGGAGTGAGTAATTCCTTCGTAGGCTTGCTGGTTGGTGAGGAGTTGGATGAGATTCATCATGTAATCGAGTTAGTTTTGTTAGGGCTTGATCCCTAGTATCCACTATGTTCTGAGATTGATGTTGCTATGACTTTGCCATGCTTAATGCTTGTCACTAGGGCCCGAGTGCCATGATTTCAGATCTGAACCGTTTATGTTTTCACCATTATATCTATGTTCTTCATCCGATCTTGCTAGTCATACGCACCTATTACGTGTTATGATCCGTAAACCCCGGAGTGACAATAGTCGGGATACTTTCCGGTGATGACCGTAGTTTGAGGAGTTCATGTATTCACCATGTGTTAATGCTTTGTTCCGGTTCTCTATTAGAAGGAGGCCTTAATATCCCTTAGCTTCCTTATGGACCCCGCTGCCACGGGAGGGTAGGACAACAGATGTCATGCAAGTTCTTTTCCATAAGCACGTATGACTATTTACGAAATACATGCCTACATTACATTTATGAACTGGAGCTAGTTCTGTACCGCCCTAGGTTATGACTGTTATATGATGAATATCATCCAACGAGTTCATCGATCCAGTGCCTACGAGTTTTCCACATATTGTTCTTGCTAAGTTACTACTGCTACTGCTACTGTTACACTTGCTACAAAACTATTGTTGCCACTGCTACTGCTACCGTTACTGCTACCACTGCTATCAAAACTATCATACTACTATGCTACTGATCACTCTTTTGCTGATATTTAATCTCCAGGTGTGGTTGAATTGACAACTCAGCTGCTAATACTCACAAGTATTCTTTGGCTTCCCTTGTGTCGAATCTATAAATTTGGGTTGAATACTCTACCCTCGAAAACTATTGCGATCCCCTGTACTTGTGGGTTATCAAGGGGCACAGAAATAGAAATCCCAAAAAAATAAACTTCAAAATGGAAATACATGTTTGAGTTTATCATTGTTCTAACTTTCTTGATAATTAGATTTTTCTAGGGATTCCTCGAATCCATGAATATTACCATATGTTTTTTGTTTGTAGATCACAAATTATTTTGATTAAGCGGAGCTCTAATATATCTCCCGAGAAGCAATATTTCCCATCCCTCCTCTCTCCTCGTCGCTTGAAGCATTTTAGTCCCCTCTTCGCTCTTCCTGGGCGGTGTTGCCGGCTAGCGGAGTGGCATCTGGGTAGTCCGTGTATTTAGGTCTGGGTATAGGTATAGTCTATGGCAACTCACGTCATGTCACGGTGGAGATGACGTCCAGTGCATACGATCAGGATCAGTTTGTGGTGGGGGTATCGCTTTCTCTTGCCATCCATGGAAACTAGGGAATCCAAAAGGAAGATCCCATGTTCTTACCTTCAAAAAGCTTGTCCGACAGATTGGGCATTGAGAGTATCATTTCCTCTCTTTTAACATCATCGTGGAGGAGGAAGGAAGAACGAGAGTGGATTGGCGTTATGCTCTCCAGGATATGGCAATCCGGGGATTTGGAAGCTGGCATGTATTTTCTTTAGTCAACCTTCTATTGCTACAGACCTCGACCGCCAGAGGAAAAGAACAAATAAGCAAGTGGTTTCGAGGAGCCTTCTCCAACCTCCATGGTGAGGCCCTATACCCCTTGCCCTATGATGGCGAGGATTCTATCTAAGATGGTGGCAAGAGCTGCTTCTGTGAGGTTGCAGGATGTAATAAGACCACATTGTAATCTAGGCTTTACCTTCAGGGTCGTTGGCAAAAAGGAAGGACATGCATGTATGTAATTGGGCTTATAGCTCCTATACGACACATTTGACATGAATTGGAAAGAAAGCTACTTCGTTCATGAAAATAGCTCTGGTGCGTCGTTTTAGATGGCAATAATAGCCCGTATGCGAGCAGGTGGTTAAAATGAGGGGAATGGTCATCAACAGGTAGTGTGGTTATGTTAAAGCGGGGGTTAAACTGATCAATGCAACTGGTGATGGGTCCCACTTGGCAGTGCATCGAGGCTAACGTTTCCACCCCCGTGAATGAACCTGTCCTGCTCCCCTGATCCCTTCTTCGTTCTCGGCGGCGGCGGCGACGGAGCTTTCGTTCGCAAGCGGCGTATGTGGTGAGTGTATTCGGCACCCTACATTATCCTCCATCTCGAATTAGATCTGACCAAGTGTGTGGCCTTTGTTTTTGACGGGATCCAGACTGGGGGGTGGAGGCGGTGGCGTTGGACTACCCGAACTAGATGGAGCCGCCGAAGACTAGGTAATGTGCACCCTTTCCAACCCATGCAATGTGTGCCTCATCTACTTCCGCTGCCTCACACTGCCCGCCATTAGCAAATAGGGGCGATGGTGCTCAGACATTCGAATTCACTATTGAATTCTTTCCATCTAAGGCGAAGCTAGTTGATGGTAGCGTGCGGGACATAGAGAGAGATACAATTGTGAAATGGGAGGTTGAATTTGCAGAGATTGATCCCACAAGAAATGCAGAGCATGGAAGAGAGGGCCGTGAAGAATGTGATCGAGAAAATTGGGGAGAGAATTTTTTGGGGTCCAGAGCAAGAGGTAGCATTGTTACGGTTTTATAATTGGAAGGGTGCGTATGTGAGAATTGTGAATGGTGAAGAGATGGTTGATGAAATCGATCGGCAAGACGGCTGGGTAAGCAAACGGACTACCTTTCATGCGGAGCTCGTTGAGCCGAAATCAAATTCTAAGGTTGGATATGTGCCGTCAAAGTTGGCTTCGCAGATGGTAGATGATGATTGGGCTTCACAAAGAAAAATAACGTCCATGTGTATGGGTGAAGTGACAGTAATAGAGATGACTGATGCAGATGTAGAAGAGGGTTGTAATGGTGTTGTAAGGGTTATTTCGGTTGATTGGAATTCAGTGGAATTAGAAGACAGTACTGATTTGGTCATTGCACCAATGGCTAACACAAAGATGGCCAAAAATTTGGCATTCCAGTAGATGATCAAGATAAGGAAGAGAGTGATAAGTCGACTTTGCCTTGTGATGCTAACAGACATGCATGTGAAGATGTGTATGAACAACTGATCAAAGATGTTGCAGATGATGTAGATGATGCACATGATGATGAGCTTCTAAATGTCTATGATAAAGAAAATTTTGTTATTGAAGTAGGGAAGTTGTTCCCAAACATGAATGTGTTTAGAATGTGTTTCAAAGTCAAACATGAGTTTGATGCCAAGACTATGTGGACCGATAGGAAGAAGTTTTATGCGAGGTGCAGAGGTTTTGATGAAAGCGTCAAGCCTTGCAAGTGGTACATATCTGCTAGACTTCAATGTGATGGAAGTGCCATAAGGGTTAATCAAATCCCACATCAACATACTTGTATTACAAGTTCACAGAGAGTATCAACCATGACATCACAACTTTGGATTGCAGAAAAGATCACTCCTGTTTTAGCCAAGAAACCAAACACTACTGCAAAGAAACTTAAAGTAGACTTGGAAAAGCAGTACCCAATAAAGGTGAAGTATACCACAGTGTCAAAGGCAAAACAAAGGGCAATGAAACAATTATATGGTGATTGGGCAAATACATTGAGGATGCTTTATAACTTCAAAGCAGAGTTGGAGAAGAGGTCACATGGCAGTGTTGTGGAGATAGACACAGAGGTAACAGAGGATGGCAGAGTCCTTTTCTCCAAGTTCTCTATGTCTTTGAAGGCTTGCACCGATGGCTTCAAGGCGGGGTGTCGTCCATATTTGAGCATAGACTCATCTTTTTGACTGGCAAATGGAATGGTTAATTGGCATCATGCAATGCTTTAGATGGACACAACTGGATGTTCCCTATTGCTATTGGTTTGTTTCCGTCAGAGACAGAGGTTTCATGGACATGGTTCATGATGCAGTTGAAAAGATGCATAGGGCCAGTGTCACCTTTGGCGGTACACACAGATGCATGCAAAGGGCTAGAAAATGTAGTCAAGAATGTTTTCCCCCATTGTGAGTAGAGGGAGTGCTTCGGTCATATGTGGATGAATTTGATTAAAAAATCAGAGGAGAAGAGTTTGAGAGAATGGACCAGCAGCAAGATATTACACCAAACAGACACATTCATATCATCTTGATAAGATAAAGGCAGCATGTAGTGAGTTTGGTCCATGGTTGAACGCCTACCATTCTCTATTATGGTACAGGTCAGGATTTAACACTGCCATCAAGTGTGATCATATCAACAACAACTTGGCAGAAAGTTTTAACAACAAGATAAAGCAGTTAAAGAACTTGCATGTGCATGACATGGTTGACCAAATCAGGATCGTGATCATGCGCATGTGGGAATTGAGAAGAAGGATTGGTGATTGTCTGCAAGGGGATAAGCTTCCTGGTGTGGTACAACAGGTGGTGAACAGGAGCAGAAATCTTACACATTTGTCTGTTGAAAAATCTTCATTGTGGGGTGCTGAAGTTAGAGATACCAAGACTGGAAGGAGGCATGTTGTTAACACTGAGTTGCATGACTGCACTTGCCTCGAGTGGCAACACACCGGGAAACCATGTGACCATGCCATACTTTTCTTGGCCTCCCAACCCAAGATAAACATGCACCCATATTGGCATGAATATTACTCAGTGGCAAGATTCAGGGCTGCATATGCAACTCCAATTCCAGCACTTACAAATCAGTCTCAGTGACCTGAAGTGGAAATTGAATTTTCCATGTGTCCTCCCCTAACAAAAAGAAAGGCTGGCAGGCCTAAAGAGAGTAGATTCAAGGCATGGTTTGAGAAAGGTGGGAGTAGTAAAAAGGGGAAGGGAAAGAAGGATGCAAAGCCAAAAAGGTTCCAAAAAGGTAACAAAAATAGATGCGAGCTATGCCGGGAACTTGGGCACCGAAAAGGATATCCAAAATGTCGTTACACTCCTGAAAGGCCAAAGTATGTTTATGTTTGTGTTTTTTTATTTGGATGTTATTTTTAATTACTAGCCAAATTACAAGCTTTGTTTTCCAGGAGGAAGCGTGCAGGTCAACCCCTTGTTGTTGAAGATTGTGGGGCAATCAAAAAGGCAAGAATCAATGACTATAGAAAAAAGAGAGGTTTTGGTGATGAACCAGAGTTGGATGATGCTGCGGTGCAAAATGGGAAAGAGTTGGATGATGTTGTGGTGCAAAATGAGCAAGATTTGGATGATGTTGTGGTGCAAAATGAGGCAGTCTTTGATCATGTGATGCATCATGAGCAATATTTGGATGTGTTGGAAATATGCCCTAGAGGCAATAATAAAGTGGTTATTATTATATTTCCTTGTTCATGATAATCGTTTATTATCCATGCTATAATTGTATTTATTGGAAACTCAAATACATGTGTGGGTACATAGACAAGAACATGTCCCTAGTGATCCTCTACCGGACTAGCTCGTTGATCAAAGATGGCCATGGTTTCCTGGTCATAGACATGAGTTGTCATTTGATAACGGGATCACATCATTAGGAGAATGATGTGATGGACAGGACCCAAACTATGAACATAGCATATGATCATGTCAAGTTTATTGCTATCGTTTTCTGCATGCCAAGTATTTGTTCCTATGACCATGAGATCATGCAACTCAGTGACACCGGAGGAGTACCTTGTGTCTATCAAACGTCGCAACGTAACTGGGTGACTATAAAGATGCTCTACAGGTATCTCCGAGGGTGTCTGTTGAGTTGGCATGGATCAAGACTCGGATTTGTCACTCCGTATGACGGAGAGGTATCTCAGGGCCCACTCGGTAATACAACATCATAATGAGCTTGCAAGCAATGTGACTAAGAAGTTAGCCACGGGATCTTGTATTACGGAATGAGTAAAGAGACTTGCCGGTAACGAGATTGAACTAGGTATGGAGATACCGACGATCGAATCTCGGGCAAGTAACATACCTATGAACAAAGGGAACTGCATACGGGATTGACTGAATCCTTGACATCGAGGTTTGACCAATAAAGATATTCATAGAATATGTAGGAACCAATATGGACATCCATTTTCCGCTATTGGTTATTAGCCGTGGAGGTGTCTCGGTCATGTCGTCATAGTTCTCGAACCCGCAGGGTCTGCACACTTAACATTCGGTGACGATTTGGTATTATTGAGATGTATGTGTTGGTGACCGAAGGTTGTTCGGAGTCCCGGATGAGATCTCGGACATCACGAGGAGTTCCGAAATGGTTCGGATGTAAAGATTTATATATAGGAAAGTGGTATTCAGGTTCTGGAAAAGTTTCGGGTGTTTCCGGTAGTGTACCGGGAGTGCCGAAAAGGTTCTGGGGGTCCACCGGGAGGGGCCCACCCACCCCGGGGGGGCACATGGGCCCAAGAGGTGGCGCACCTGCCCCTGGTGGGCTGGGCAGTCGACCCCTATAGGGCCCATGCGCCCAAGGTGGAAAAGGTGGAGGTGCCTTGGAGGGGAGAGACTCCTCCCTAGGGTTCCCACCTCCCTTGTGGGAGGTGGACTCCTCCCCCTCCACTTCGGACGACCCCTCCTTGGAGGAGGGGCTAGGGCTGCACCCCACCTACCCCTTCCTCCTATAAATAGAGAGGGAGAGGGAGGGCAGCCGCACCCTAAGCTAGGGCGCAACCCTCTCTCTCTCTCCCTCTAGATTAGTTATCCTCTAGATCAGTTTCGGTAGCCCTTAACGAAGCCCTGCCGAAATAGCTCCACCAACACCGCCACCACGCCATCGTGCTGATGGAGATCTCATCTACCTCTCTACCCTCGCTCGCTGGATCGAGGAGGCGGAGACATCATTGAGTTGTACGTGTGCTGAATGTGGAGGTGCCTTCCGTTCGACACTTGATCGGGAGTTCGCGGGATGGATCGTGATTGGATCGCGAAGACGTTCGACTACATCAACCGCGTTTCTTAACGCTTCCGCTTAGCGATCTACAAGGGTATGTAGATGCAATCTCTCCTCTCGTAGATATTCATCTCCTAGATCGATCTTGGTGAGCATAGGAAATTTTTTGTTTCCCATGCAACGTTCCCCAACAGTGGCATCATGAGCTAGGTCTTTGCGTAGATGACATCAAAAGTAGAACACAAAGGAGTTTGTGGGCGTTGATATTCAGATTGCTTCCTTACTTGGTCTTTTCTTGATTCATCGGTATTGTGGGATGAAGCGGCCCGGACCAACTTCACATGTCCACGTACATGAGATCGGTTCCATCGGCTGACATGTAACTTTGTTGCATAAGATGGCTGGCGGGTGTCTGTCTCTCCCACCTTAGTTGAATCGGATTCGACAAAGGCGGTCCTTGTAGAAGGTTAAATAGCAACTTGTATATCACCATTGTGGTTTTGCGTAGGTAAGAATCGTTCTTGCTAGATACCCATAGCAGCCACGTAAAACATGCAACAACAAATTAGAGGACGTCTAACTTGTTTTTGCAGGGTATGTTGTGATATGATATGGCCAAAGATATGATGAAATATATTTGATGTATGACATGATCATGTTTTGTAATAGTTTATATCGACTTGCATGTCGATGCATACGACAACCGGCAGGAGCCATAGGGTTGTCTTTAATTATTTTATGACCTGCGTGTCAATCTTTAAGCGCTATGCAATGCTTCACTTTATCGCTAAACGGTAGCAATAGTAGTAGAAGCATGGCTGGCGCGACAACCCCGATGGCAACATAATGATGGAGATCATGATGATGGAGATCATGGTGTCATGCCGGTGACGATGGAGATCATGCTGGTGCTTTGAAGATGGAGATCAAAAGCACGAGTTGATGGCCATATCATGTCACTTATGATTTGCATGTGATGTTAATCCTTTTATGCATCTTATTTTGCTTAGGACGACGGTAGCATTATAAGGTGATCCCTCACTAAAATTTCAAGATAAAAATTGTGTTCTCCCCGAGTGTGCACCGTTGCGAAAGTTCATCGTTTCAAAGCACCACGTGATGATCGGGTGTGATAGACTCTACGTTCACATACAACGGGTGCAAACCAGTTTTGCACATGCGGAACACTCGGGTTAAACTTGACAAGCCTAGCATGTACAGACATGGCCACGGAACACAAGAGTCTGAAAGGTCGAACATGAGTCATATAGTAGATATGATCAACATGGAGATGTTCACCATTGAAACCACCTCATCTCACGTGATGATCGGACTTGGGTTGGTGAATTTAGATCATGTAGCACTCGGATGACCGGGGGGATTTCAATTTGAGTGGGAGTTTTAAGTATATGATTAACTAAACTCATTATCTTGAACAATAGTCTAAGTTATATTTGCAAATTTATGTTGTAGATCAATGGCTCACGCAGTAGCTCCCCTGAATTTCAATGCGTTCCTACATTGGTGCTGCGACGTGCTATACAAACGGTTTTTAACCCCTTTCCGCGACGTAGTTCTAAACCGTCGTTGTGCTTGTGTGGGCGTTAGGGGGGTCCATCCCACACGACACGGCAAAATCGTCGGCGATGGTGGCCACCGAACGCAAATGTTTAGCAAAACGAAGTGTATGGGATTTCCGTATCTATCACAAACGAGAGTCACCTCTCACCCGTTTGAGATATGGCATCCTTCCAATACGGCCCATCCTTGCAACTCGTGTGAGATCACACTAAAATCGCACACGCAATTCTGTAGCGCACCGTTTACGATGTGTACCGAATCGCAAACAGTTCATAATTGAAAGCGTGTACGATTAGGAGACAATCACACACATTTTGTCATACAGCGTCGTTTGCGATATACGAAGATTCGCAAACGCTCCAACTGTCATACTCGTGTCAGATGCATACGACATAACAAATAGTTAAACATTGTAAATCATGTATGATAAGGAGTCTGTCACAAAATATTTAGGTCTGCTTAACCGTTTCTGATATTGTCTAACATCACACACGGTTTGTAGACGACAATTATGTGCATTGTCGCACACGGTTTCTCTCTCTGAAACGTGTCGAATCATGAGGTATATCACACACGTTCTGCTTTAAAAACTGTGTGCGGTGTAATGACCTGCAGAGCTTATTTTTCGGCTATTTTAATCGCCACAATTTATAATTCTACAGGATTTGAATTTGATAGTAGGCTATTGCATTTTTCATATCCATCTTATATAGACATAGGTTCAACAACCAATGCATTATTCCATTCACAGGTACATATGTTCAAGAATTACATCAAGAAATAATAATTACATTAGGACCAGATAAATAATGATGAACCACGGCTGCATTCTTGTATTAAATACGGTAAAGGAAGAGGCAAAAGACACTCTGGCAGTTGTACAAGGTGAAGCGGAATGCCCATATTGTGTCCTCCTCCATGCAGAATGCATGGACGACTCTAGGCCAGCCCCTTGTGATGGCGGACCGCCCGTCCTTCTCTGTGTTGATGAGGACATGTATGTAGTCATCGTGGCCTGGTAGATATACTTTAACATTTGCACGTCCATGAATCATGTAGTTTGAGAGGTAATCCTGAGTAAACTGCTTTGAGAACCACTACAAACAAAATAGATTCAGACATTGTAAATTTGTAAGCTAACAACTCATTATAGACAGTAAAAAAGAAGGGTACAGAGTTCGTAGTTACCATCCTGGAGTTCATTGTTGTCTTGGATAAGGTGTAAAGAAATAGTTTAATTGCCATATTTTGTCCCATTTTATTAACAACCTTTATAAGTTTCCTCACTTGATGCTGGTTCATGAATATCTTATTGCCCCATACGCAAAAAGGGTCGACACGCGGATCTTTACCAGTGACATATGTACCTACAAGCAGAAAGTTAGTATTAGAAGGTAAACAGAAATTGCACAATGACGTAGTACAGTATTCCATATCCCAGTATATAAGATCTTATTACATCCAAAATACTCACATATTTGATGTATTAACATCTTATACTTTGGGGAGGATGGAGTATATATATAGGCCATGTGATGAAACTAACCTCGATGAAAAACAACAGCTGTTCCCGATATTGTCCTGGGTAAGTACACCGAAAGGCATGTTAAGTACTCACAGGCTAAACATCAACCAAATATATGCATGGTAAACAACATGATCACAAAATGATAGCTTCAGTGTGCAGGTTTAAGCATGCTAGCTAAGCTAATAATAAGTGGAGATGTGTGTTAACTGCAATAGGCTTAGCATTTAACAACAACAAAATATAGTCATTCTAACAGGTATTGTGCACGTTTAAGCACACTAGTTATAGTTACATAAAAATGGAAAGGCTTGTGCTCACTACAACAAGCTTAACAGCAACCAAATATAGTCATTCTAACTGGTATTGTGCACGTTTAAGCACACTAGTTATAGTTACATAAAAATGGAAAGGCTTGTGCTCACTACAACAAGCTTAACAACAACCAAATATAGTGATTCATAGTGGTACTGTTGAAATTGCATAGAATGTAGCTCGTGTTTACACATCAAATTGTATAACTGAACATCACATTGTGAAAAAACCAGAAATAAACAGTGGGCGTGTTAACTACACCAGGCTTAACAGGAACCACATATGGCCGTTGAAACTGGTATGATGAAATTGAACTGGAAAGTACATACATGCAAATATAGAACTTCACAACGTGAATAACTGAAATAAACAAGACATACTATATAGCAATTGAACCAGGACATATGCCCAGTACAAACAACCGAGATAGGAAAAACAGTTAAACAAGGCATATGCTCACTACAACAGGCTTGATAGCAACCAAAAATAGTCATTCCAACTGTACCGTTGAAATTGCATAGAACGTAGCCGGTGCTTAAACATGAAATTGTATAACTGAACATCACATGCGAAAGAACTGAAATAAACAGTGAACGTGTTAACTGCACCAGGTTTAACAGGAACCATATATGGCTCTTGAGACATTTAGCATGAGTGAAGTAATTTAACATGAGATGGGTTTCCTCACCTATCACAGATGGGTTCATTCCCATTAGAAGAGCGCGGATTATGGGTCTGCTCCCTCTTGTCACAGATGGGCTCCTTCCCCTTGGAAGAGCAGGGATGCAGGGTGACCTCCTTGATGTCACGGATGGGCTCATTCCCCTTGGAAGAGACGGATAGGGTGCCCTTGTCGGCGTCGGCGTCGGCGTCGTCGATGAGGTCTGACTTGGCAGCTGACGATGCCGAGCCACCGCCATAGAACGTGTCCTTCAGAAATGACAAAAGAGGCTCCATGGAGATGAAGGAAGGCAAATTCTTGAGAGCGAAGCAGAGTAGATCAGCGGCTGGGCCTTGCATGAGGTCGATGGGGGTTGAACCCGAGGGGTCGGGGTAGGGCCACTTAACCTGTGACATAGCCCGCGACAAGCCGTCACTGTTGACGAGCTCGACGTCATAGCCGGCTGCGCCGATATGCATCCATATGGGAACCCGCTGTCTTACAGCCTTGTATTCGTTACATTTCCCGGCGGCCTCGGCGGCCTGGGCGGCCACCTCATCATCGTAGTCAGCTACCCCGGTAGCCTCGGCGGCCTCGACGGACACCTCGTCATCGTAGTCAGCTTCCCCGACGATCCCGGCGGGCACCTCGTCATCGTAGACAGCTTCCCCGGCAGCCTCGGCGGCCACCTCGGCATCGTCCATCGAAAAGGCCGCGATATACCTCCTTTTGGCCATTCGCTCCTCGATCTCACCTGCAAGTGTAGCTGGGATTAGGCTGCGATGGTCTATGGTGGGGATCAGTGCAGATCTGTGAGTAAAGGGGGTGTTTAGCAGGCGCCATCTAACAAATTCAAGGCAGCGAGGGTACGGAGATGGGTTCGTAACCTAGACGGGGAGAGCAGGAGAGGTTGACTGTGGAACGCGGAGCGGGATCGGGGGCGGCGGCGACGACGGCGAGGTAGCTAGGGTTCGAGCGAGGGAGTTGTGTGGGGTCGGGGTGGGAGGGGCCTAGGTGGTGTTAGAGGAAATGCCGCGGCTACTTTAAATTTTACTTGAAGGGAATGAAAAGCCGGGACAAACTAAAACTTTTATGAAGGGTTTGAAGTGGCGCCGGAGGAACAAACATCGCACACGGACCGAACATAATACCTGTGTGCAATTCAAAGAGATAAACTCGCGGAACCATCAATTTTTAAATTGATCAAGGCGGGTAACTATTTTTAAGATTTCTCTATGCGGGTTGGTGCAAGGTGGTCTATAGTTACGTGACAACTGACAACCACGGGCCGGGCGTGGCACACAGTTAGCATGCGGGAACCGTGTCTACTACTCTACTGCGTACACAATCGCACACAGTTGTCTCCTTCGACTCGTCTGCTATTTAAGTTTCAAAAAAAGACTACCCTGCCATTTATATAACAACATTGGAAATTAAACACGATAAATCTAGGGTCATCGCACAAACAGACCTGCTTGTGGACCATATGTATGTATGGAAAGGTTGTTGTGGTGTTCAAATACGGAATGCACAACTTTCATGTGACACACAATGTCCTGCAGAGCACACGGCAATCTTGGCTTATTCCCCCCTGCCCCCCCCACACGCGCGCGCCTTCGAGTCGGTGGAGGGATGGTAGCTCAGTATATATATGAACTTACAAACTTATACTACAAGTGCAATTCACCCTACCGTAACACAAAACCAATATAAATCCATCATGATGACCCCCTCCCCCGTGTTTTAGTTCTGAGGGTAGATTGCACTCCACTGATGGGCGCATCTCGGAAACTTCACAAGATGGGTGAGACCGCAACCACATGTGTGTGGCTCAACTAATTACTTAAGGTGGTGTGATATTTCGTGCGTGTGCAAAACTTTTTGATGTGGCTCAAAAGTTGAACGGTATGTAGTACCTGACCTCATAAATAGGTTATGTGTATACGTAGTACTATTGTGATGCCCCTCCACCGCCCCCGCCCCACCCCACGCACACACATGCTTCGAACAAACACCATGACCTATATATATGTATCCGCTCAAACTTGTGTCTCATATCTCACCATGAACTATATCGTAACAAATAATGAGAGGACTATATCTACATTGGTCAAATTAACATGTAGTATAAATGGGTAGGTTTAAGTGATAGACCACATGGGTCCACAATTTTGGCATGTCGTCCATAACGACGCGAGGGAGTGTGTGTACACAACACCAACGCACATGCATGGCCCCAAGCACATATGTATGAAAGCGTTGTGCGATGTTTTCAAATACCAAATGCACAACTTTCGCCGCCACATGTGTGTCTCTCGAACCACAATGGCCACGTACAGAGGTTAACGACCCATGCATATATAGCCCCAAGCGCGCCCATGGTTTGATCCGATAGGAGGGATTCGATGTGTACGATGCATTCGATTTTTCGTTAGAATTGAAATGTCGATGCATATATCAACTACGTACAATATATACACATATACCAACAAGAAGAATCCACCTTGGTCAAATAAACATCTCTACAGACACCTGTCAAAGTGACGACCCACATGGACATGGTTGTGTCGGTGTGACGATGCCGATAACCACGTGAGAGAGTGTTTGACAAAACAAATGCCCACTCCATGAGGCCCACACATATATGTAATTAAGTGTTTGTTTAGTTAATAACCAATGGAACTTTAATGTCACTTGCCTTACAAACTATAAGTCAACTTACGAAGAGGATCGATCACAACGCACATAGGCCCTGTTTGGATCCATGGGTTAGAGTTAGTTTGAGCTAGTTGGGGCTCAAATAGCCCTAAAGTATTCAAACATGAGGGTTAGATTGTAGCTAGTTGCATCTAACCCACACAAAAAAACTATCTCACCCAAGAGGTGCTAATTGGAGCTAGTTCTCATGGGGCCCTTTCTATCCCACTAGCCAAGAGGTGCTAATTGGAGCTAGTTCTCGTGGGGCTCACTGAAAAATCACTTTTCTCTCTCCATCTAGTGCATCTATTGTCAATCTAACCCTGTCATCCAAACACCTCTTTGGCTAGAGTTAGTTTAGGGTTAGTCATGAGCTAGAAACTAACTCCAACCTCTAGCTAAGTTAGAGTATCCAAAACAGGGCCACACGCACGCATAACAAAAAGGATCCACATTGGTCAAAACAATATACAATATAGGTGCCACACATGGGCCCCATAGACTGACGCGTCACCGATTACCATGTGAGGGAGCCACACTTAGGACCACCATAGATTATCTGTGACACAAGCATATGCATGGGTATGTTTTTTTGATTCAAAATGCCAACTGCACGACTTTGATACAGTGCGTGCTTCACAAATTGGGAAGTCCCCACGCTAAAGAAAACTGCGTGCAATATGTATGTCTCCTCCCACGCACCCCCTCAACTTTGAGCGGTAGAAGGTACTCATGAGTACGTAACGTCAATCTTTGGTGTGGAATCTCACCATGATCTACCGCAACACAGAGCATATTAACTTAAACCACCTTGGTCAAACCCCTACCGATGCGGCTCAAAAGTGATAGACCACATGCATGGACCCACGAATGTGGGGATCACTAGTAACGCCCGAAGGATTATTGTCCGAGGGACCACCACCATCGTGTGCATGTGTCCTAAACACAGGCATGATGTGCCTTGTTTTAAACATTTCAATGCACAATTTTGATAATTTGGGGTGGCACTGCCTCACAAAACGGACAATCCCACACACACAGGCTAGTGCAAACAAGTGAAACAGAAAGAGCCCCCAACCCCCGCGCGCGGCCACCACCGGAAACACCACTTCGAGGGGCGTCAAAATATTTTTATGCAGAAAACATGTGACACATCAGTCCGTGTTATAATTATAAAATGTCCATATATCATTTGAACAATATGCAATAATTGAGTTTCCAGGAATTCATTGGGGGAAATCATATGTCCCCTTGGGTTCATGTGTTTAGTCGCCATGCAATAAATGGTAAGGAACCTCAAACATCAAAAAATCATTTTAAATTGAAGTGAATCCAAAAATCAACTGAAAATCATGAAACTTGGGATTCCGTTTAATGATATATATATATATATAGTGTGTGTGCTAATTTCTGGCCTAATTCAAGACAAATTTTTGATACACTTTGCTTACAAATGGGAGCTTATTAAAGGTTGGTGATTGGTACACACACTTGTCACGTTACCATCAGGAACGGTTACAGTACTGAACCGTGTGCGTTGGTCCCAACAAAATATTGCGTACCACCACGAGCCCCGTGTGCTGTACGAGCGGACGTGAGTCGACGGGACGCATGATGCGAGAAGTCCGCGGCTCAGTCTGACCGTGAGGCGTGCGAGAAGGTGTGTAAATTGACCGGACGCGTGCGAGCTGGCTGTTCTGGCTCACCGGGAGACGTGCGAGCTGGTGTGTGAATTGACGGGACGCATGCGAGCAGTCCTCTCCCCAGGCTAACCGGAAGACGTGCGAGCAGTCCTCTGCGCGGGCTAGACGGGAGACGTGCGAGCAGGGGTGAGGCATGCGAGAAGACCGCTGCGCAGGCTCACCGGGAGGCGAGCTGTTTACCCGCCTCCCGCCTAGCTCCCAACCACTCTATATTAATCGCGCATTTGCCGCTGGTTATAGCAAGCAGCTGCACTCCCCTCTCTCCACACAGTGCACCTGCATCCTCGTCGCCGTTCCCAGTCGTAAAAGCTCTCGAAAGTGTATCATATGGCGAACAAGCGCACCATCGGAGAGAGTGGTGACGCCGGGGTCGAAGCCGGGGCCGGCGAAGCAACTAAGCATCTCTTGATGCTGGGCAATGAGGTTGCCCTCCCGGCCGATGAGGTATCGCGCGGAGAGAAGCACGGCAATGACGTCGTAAGCCCCGTCGTGCCTCCCTAGCAGGAGGCGGTGCTGCATAGAGACTACTATGACCTCTCTGATGACCACTCCACCGACGACGACTCCGACGACGATGGAGAACAGGTTAGACCCCCCCCCATTTTGGTAACTATATCATAGGGTATCTCTGATTAGTTCTGTTTTCCGCCTTTTTTGTAATTCGTTCGGGGTTCATGTTATTTCAATCTATGTAATCAGAGTAAGATTCGGTAGATCCGTGTTAGTGTGTACGTATTGATTGTTTGGTAGGTGAATAATAAGTGACTTGGATAAGTGACAACCGTACATACGATTATGCTAGTATTATGTCTAAGGTTTTACAGTGATTTAATGGTTGACCTCTACAAATGATCATTTTGCTAATAATCTGTCTACATAGATGATTGTACATGTACCCATTTGTAAATAAGCACTGTATAAGAGCATGTAGATCACTACTTTAGTGATAATGTGAAGTAGTACTTACTTCAAAGTTCCTTGTTTGTTTGAAAATAATCGGTTCATGCATTTAAAGTCATTAGTTAATAATTTTGTTGCACTAAGTTGTTTGTGATATCATTTTATGCATTTTATTCATCAATGTCATGATTTTTTATTATATGTATAGGTGCTATCTGACGACGTTGGCAGCGATAAGTACGACCAGAGAAGGTACAAGAAGCAAAAGTTCAAGGAGCTCTATGCGGGAACGCATAATCGTCGTATCAGGACCCGGAATGGGGGCTTCGGATGCCCGTTCTGCGCCCAAAGGCTTAACCCCGTGTTTGCAAGTGTTCTGGCGCATGCTAGAGGACGAGCCGTTGGCTCTTTCAAGCAGAAGTATTCTCGGAGGGTGGCGCACGCCGCGTACGCGGAGTACCTGGAGAAAGTTTACGTTGTTGGTGGGTATGATTAGGATTGAGTTATATATACATGTCTTGATGCCAGCACTACCCTAGCTATCTATAGTTTGTGCGTCTTATATCTCTGCTTGAGTATGTTTATTATGTGTTGATCTAGATGTCGGTGAGACTCTGTTTTACGAACTAATACGTAGAGCAATGTAATTGCAGTCTTGAGCTGCAATCAGTTTGGTTGATGGAATATTTATGCTTATCTTAGAGTCCCCACACAATTTACTACTAGCAACAGTTTGCCCACAGCATGCACAGCTACGTTTTAGTGTTGGCAGTTTTTTTACACTATGCATATTACGGTAAAAAATGCTTGACTTACTTGCAAACTTGTTGAATGCGGTAAAAAATCCAGGTGTCACACGAAAAGATGAAATCTGGAACCCAAAAACTTGGTTATTTTCCCAGATTGTAACCGGGTGCGAGGACTAACATTGTGCCGCGACACGCGTGTGTCCTGATTGTCCAGAACGCATTCCCGCACATCGAACGTCTGTGGCAGTAGGATTTACATGGACCACGGCAGTCCATTTACACCGTAGTTACACTTATCGCAAACGGATGTGTCTACTGAACCGTCGCCTCCGAAGCACATTATTATTCTGGCCGAGAAAACCCTCACCATCGTCCCTGCTTAACAAAACCCGCACCATCCTTCCCAGTCGCACCCGCACTACATATTCCACACCGCTGCTTAGTGCTGAACTTGTACGCTGCTTTATGTCATTGCACACGCATCGTTTTTACTAACCGTTTGCCATTTAACGCCCCCAATAATGGGAGCTTCTTCCAGCCAACGTGTGGCCAACCGAGCTGGGCGGGAGTCTGTGCGCGTTTGCGCACGGGAACGGGCTCACCAACGATACGTTGGCGAGACTTCGAGCCACCACGTGACCAAATGAACCGCCGGGAACGCTTGTTCGTGCGTTGGTCAAGCTTGCACAACAATCCTCTCTTGGGAACGCGGTGACAAGACGTGCCAATTACAGCCCGTCCAGCCCCCATTTACTCCACCGCTCATTTAACCTATTGTCTCTCTTCAACCTTCCCCACAACGCAAGAAGCACACCCACACTCCAAATACAGAGAGGATATCCTGCTCGGCTCCAATGGCGGAGCTCCCAGCGGCTGCCGACGACGAGCGGCAGTTCACCATTCGTGCCTACGTGGACACCCACGTAAGGTTCAAGAACCTCACGGTGGTGTACACCAACGACCCGATCTGGGTGGAGAACTCCATCCGCACCATGGAGCAGTTACTTGTCTATGACAAGTACAAAGTGGTTGGCTTCGACCTCGAGTACACCGGCGGTCATGCCGGGCATGATCAGAAGGTTGCCGTCGCCCAGCTATGCGTGGGCTATTATGTCCTCATCTACCACTACTGCCTGGCCACAAGGCCTTGCGATCGATTTGCCAGGTTTGTCAACAGCCCCGACTACATATTTGGTACGGTGGACAAGACGACTGGCTTGGCCTGCCGGAATCTTGTGGACATCCAATGCATGTACAAGATCTTGGACGGCGAGGAGAAGCATAAGGACTCCCTGGTTGACCTCGCCATGGCCATCATCGACCCCTACTATAGAGGCATGAAGGATGTCTGCAAGAAGAAGGTTGCCTGGCACCGTGCCTGGGTCCGAAGACTGGATGAAGATCACGTCAAGTATGCGGCCAAGGACGCGTACGTAAGCTACGAGATGTGCAGGCGGATCGTTGACATGAGTAAGTTCCTCCGTCCTACGCCGATCGGCACCCCTTGTCACAAGAACTATAGATGAATGATTTGATGATCCTCACTACTAGTTTAGTATGCATATACTTGTTAATTGATGTGTGCAAATGTTATCTGTAATCAGTAATGTAATTGGATGTTTATTTAGGTTATGCAATCATGATGTTGTTATGTAGACAGAGCATAGATGCTATATGCAGACATAGCAGATCACATCGCTTACGATTATTGAAACGAACACGTCGGTGATGATTTCAACAATCACAGACAATTGGGTGTGAGCAAGTGTTTGCCCATAGGCCACATAGCACACACCTTATTATCAGGAATCGTCTGTCTTTTTATCTGTCTTCCCACCCAATTCCGAGTACTGACCTGTTTGCCGGGTATCACACACATCTTGTTACGCAGAATCGTTTGTGTTACTTTTGATCAACACAAACAGTTCGTCCAAACGACCTGTTTGCCGGGTATCACATACAACCATGCAAATGACATATTATGAGGGAGACTCTTATTTTGTTAGTACTATCTATTCCTTAGTATGCAATGGACGATTAATATCTGGACATCAATATGCAATTGACGATTAATATACGGACCTTAAGAAGCAGAACCACGACCGAGGGTATCCTGCGCGGCTCCAATGGCGCTCCTAGTGGCTGCCGACGACGAGCGCCAGTTCACCTTGCATGCCGTAGTGGAAACGCCCTTTCTGTTCATGGTGTACACCAAACATCTGATCTGGATGGAGAACTCCAATGTCATGGACCTGTTACTTGATGAGGACAAGTACATAGTGGTCTGGTTCGACCTCGCGTCCCACCGCGTGCTCTGCTCTCGCGTCCCTGCGCGTGCTCTTCTCTCTCGCCCCTGCGCGTGCTCTGCTCTCGCGCCCCTCCGCGCGCGCTCTGCCAGTGGTTGGGGCCAGCCCACGATCACGTTCGGGGCTCCATATGTATGCGGTTGTGCCACGCGCGTCGCCCCATGCGGTTACATGCTCCACGACTGAATCACGCGCTGCAAAAACTGCCATCCGGACGTGCCGGTTTTCCAGGACGTCCGGCCCCCATTTATAACCACAGCCATTAACCATAGTCTCTTCACGCTTTCGATCGCACCCCACAACACAATAAGCGCACCCTTGACGACGCATACAGAGAGGATGTCCAGTGGTGCTCCAATAGAGTTCAGCGTGCATCATGTGGAGACCCACATGAGGAAGACGGACCTCACGGTGGTGTACACCAACGACCCGGGCATGGTGGAGGACTCCATCGACACCATGGAGCGGCTGCTTGATGCGGATGACAAGTACAAAGTGGTCAGCTTCGACGTCGCTTACACCGGCGGTCGTGGCGGGCATGATCAGAAGGTTGTCGTCGCCCAGTTGTGCGTTTGCTATCACGTCCTCCTCTACCACTACTGCCTGGCCACAGTGCCTTGCGAGCGTTTCACCAGGTTTGTTAGCAGCCCCAACTACAAGTTCGCTATGGTGGACACCACCGACGATCCAAAGGTGCTCAAGACTTCGGGCTTGGCCTGCCAGAAGCTTGTCGACATCCGCGGCCACTACAGGGTCTGGGGCCGCAAGGACATGGACTCCCATGTTGACCTGGCCGAGGCCATCATCGACCCCTACTACGCTGACATGAAGGCTGAGTGCAACAAGAACAAGCCTGTCTGGCACAGGGGCTGGGTGAATATACTGGATGAATATCACCTCCAGACCGCGGCCAAGCAAGCGTACACTTGCTACGAGATGTTCAGGCGGATCGTTGACATGAGGAAGTGCCTCCTACCTGAAGACAACGAGGGATCGAGCCACAAGCAGAGCGCTGGCGGCAAGCGTCACAAGAAGTAGATGATTTGATGATCGTTCTCAATTCTCATACTCCCTCTATGCAGAAATATTCGTAGTTTTAGAGGGATAAGTTTATTATGCATGTACTAGTTTATTAAGGTGTGCGCCAATGTTATGTGTGTATTGGATGCTTGATTTGGTTATGCAATCATGTTCTTCTAAACAGAGCATAGATGTTTGTGGGCAGATTGAGCAAATCACATCGCATACGGAATAAACAACCAAAACCGTCAGTGATGATTTCATCAGTCCCTGACAGTTCTTTATCCGGAACCGTTTGCCCACAACACATCCGAGTGGCCTGCGTACATCACACACATCTTGATCTGAGAAACCATTTGTGTTATTTTTGCTTATCGCACACAGTTCATCCTCGTGGCATGTATGCCGTCTATCACACACATCTTGATCTATGTAACCGTTTATGTTATTTTACCTCATCACAAGCAGTTCATCCGAGTGACCTGTATGCCGTCTATCACACACGTGATCATCTGGACAATTGTTTATGTTCTGCTTGATCAGCGCAAATAGTTTATCGGGGTGAACTGTATGCCGTACATCGCACACACTTGTATTTTTATAAGCATTTGTGTTATATTATCCAATCTCAAACAGTTTATCTAGGCCAACTTTTGCCAAACATCGCACACGCAACTATTTTTTAGATCGTATTTGATGGATCCGTCATCGCACACAGTTTAGGTCATTAGCGACGGAGCTATAACTATACCGTTTGCGATTTGGTCATCGCACACAGTTTTGTCGAAGGGTCTCTGATTGATGTGTCGCGTTAACAGCATCCTGCAGTAGTGCTAGAGAAAGCTATGATGAAAGATGATGGAAGTAACTTTGTAGACTGGGCCCGTAATCTGAGGATTATCCTCGAGCTGCCCAAAAGGCTTATGTCCTTGATGCCCCGATCGGTGACCAACCCGCTCCATCGTCTGTGGACGTTATGAACGCCGGGCAGACGCGTGTTGATGACTACTCAATAGTTCAGTGTGCTATGGTGTATGGCTTAGAACCGGGACTTCAAAGACGTTTTAAACGTCATGGAGCATATGAGATGTTCCAGGAGTTGAAGTTTATTTTTGAGAAGAATGCCCGGATCGAGAGGTATGAGACCTCCGATAAGTTCTATGCTTGCAAGATGGAGGAGAATGGGTCTGTCAGTGAGCACATACTCAGAATGTCTGGGTATTACAACCGTCTGGCTGAGTTGGGAGTTGTGCTCCCGCCAGAGGCGATCACTGACAGAGTTCTTCAATCACTACCACCTAGCTACAAAAGCTTTGTGCTGAACTATAACATGCAAGGGATGAACAAATCCGTCGCCGAGCTGTTTGCGATGCTGAAAGTCGCTGAGTCAGACATCCAGAAGGATCATCAAGTGTTGATGGTCAATAAAACCACTAGTTTCAAGAAGAATGGCAAGGTCAAAAAGGGTAACTCCAAGAAGAGCGGAAAAGCAATTGCCCCTCCCGTGAAGAAACCCAAGGCTGGACCCAAGACAGAAACTGAGTGTTTCTATTGCAAGGGAACTAGCCACTGGAAGCGGAATTGCCCCAAGTATCCGGCCGACAAGAAGGCGGCCAACGCCAAACAAGGTATATATGATATACATGTTATTGATGTGTACCTTACCAACTCTCGTTGTAGTGCCTGGGTATTTGATACCGGTTCGGTTGCTCACATTTGCAACTCAAAGCAGGAACTACGGAATAGATGGAGGCTGGCAAAGGACGAAGTGACTATGCGGGTGGGAAATGGTTCCAAGGTTGATGTGATCGCCGTCGGCACGCTCGCTCTTTGATTACCATCGGGATTAGTGATGAACCTGAATAATTGTTATTTAGTGCCTGCGTTGAGCATGAACATTATATCTGGATCTTGTTTAATGCGAGATGGTTACTCATTTAAATCAGAGAATAATGGTTGTTCTGTTTTTATGGGTAATATCTTTTATGGTCATGCACCCAATGTGAGGGGTTTATTCTTATTGAATCTCGATAGTGATGATACACATGTTCATAACATTGATGCCAAAAGATGTAGAGTTGATAATGATAGTACCACTTTATTGTGGCACTGTCGCTTAGGTCATATTGGTGTAAAACACATGAAGAAACTCCATGCTGATGGACTTTTGGAGTCACTTGATTTTGAATTACTTGACACATGTGAACCATGCCTCATGGGCAAGATGACCAAGACCCCATTCTCCGGAACAATGGAACGGGCAAGTGACTTGTTGGAAATCATACATACTGATGTGTGTAGTCCGATGAGCATTGAGGTGCGCGGTGGATATCATTACTTTCTCACCTTCACCGAGGACTTAAGTAGATATGTGTATATTTACTTAATGAAACATAAGTCTGAAACATTTGAAAAGTTCAAGCAATTTTAGAGTGAAGTTGAGAATCATCGCAACAAGAAGATTAAATTCCTACGGTCTAATCGAGGAGGGGAATATCTGAGTTATGAGTTTGGCAATCACTTAAGACAATGTGGAATTGTTTCACAGTTAACGCCGCCTGGAACACCATAGCATAATGGTGTGTCCGAACGTCGTAATCAAACCTTATTGGATATGGTGCGTTCTATGATGTCTCTTGCCGATCTGCCACTATTGTTTTGGGGTTATGCATTAGAGACAGCTGCATTCACTTTAAATAGGGCACCATCTAAATCCGTTGAAACGACACCGTATGAACTATGGTTTGGCAACAAACCAAAGTTGTCGTTTCTTAAAGTTTGGGGATGTGATGCTTATGTCAAAAGGCTTCAGCTAGAAAAGCTCGAACCCAAAGCAGACAAATGCGTCTTCATAGGATACCCAAAAGAGACGGTTGGGTATACCTTCTATCTCAAATCCAAAGGCAAAGTGTTTGTCGCTAAGAACGGGTCATTTCTCGAGAAAGAGTTTCTCTCGAAAGAATTGAGTGGGAGGAAGATAGAACTTGATGAGGTTGTTGAACCTTTACTTCAACCAGAGAGTAGCACAGCGTAGAAAGATGTTTCTGTGGAGCCTACATCAGTTGAAGAGGAAGCTGATGATGGTGATCATGAAGCTTCGGATCAAGTTACTATCGAACATTGTAGGTCGACAAGGACACGTACTGCTCCTAAATGGTACGGTAACCCTATCTTATAGGTCATGTTGTTGGACAACAATGAACCTACGAGCTATGGAGAAGCGATGGTGGGCCTGGATTCCGACAAATGGTTAGATGCCATGAAACCCGAGATGGGATCCATGTATGAAAACAAAGTATGGACTTTGGAAGTATTACCTGAAGGGCGAAAGGCCATTCAGAATAAATGGATCTTTAAGAAGAAGACGGACGCGTACGGTAATATCACCGTCTATAAATCTCAGCTTGTGGCAAAGGGTTTTTCACAAGTTCAAGGAATTGACTATGATGAGACTTTCTCACCCGTAGCGATGCTTAAGTCCGTCAGAATCATGTTAGCAATAGTTGCATTTTTTCGATTATGAAATTTGGCAGATGGATGTCAAAATAGCGTTCCGTAATGGTTTCCTTAAGGAAGAGTTGTATATGATGCAACCAGAAGGTTTCGTCGATCCAGAGAATGCTGACAAAGTTTGCAAACTCCAGCGATCCATTTATGGGCTGGTGCAAGCATCTCGGAGTTGGAATCTTCGCTTTGATGAGGTAATCAAAGCGTTTGGGTTTATACAAGTTTACGGAGAAGCTTGTATTTACAAGAAAGTGAGTGGGAGCTCTATAGCATTTCTAATATTATATGTGGATGACATATTGCTGATTGGAAACAATATAGAATTTTTGGAAAGCGTGAAGGAATATTTGAACAAGAGTTTTTCAATGAAGGGCCTAGGAGAAGCTGCTTTCATATTAGGCATCAAGATCTATAGAGATAGATCGAGACGCTTGATAGGACTTTCACAGAGCACATACCTTGATAAGTTTTGAAGAAGTTCAAAATGGATCAGTTCAAGAAAGGGTTCTTGCCTGTATTGCAAGGTGTGAAGTTGAGTAAGACTCAATGCCCAGTGACTGCAGAGGATAGAGAAAAGATGAGTGTCATCCCCTATGCTTCTGCCATAGGCTCTATCATGTATGCGATGTTGTGCACAATACCAGATGTCAGCCTTGCCATAAGTATGGCCGGAAGGTTTCAAAGTGATCCAGGAGTGGAACACTGGACGGCGGTCAAGAATATCCTTAAGTACCTGAAAAGGACTAAGGAAATGTTTCTCGTTTATGGTGGTGATCAAGAGCTCGCCGTAAAGGGTTACGTCGATGCAAGCTTTGACACTGATCCGGATGACTCTAAGTCTCAAACCGGATACATATATTCTCAATGGGGGAGCGGTAAGTTGGTGCAGTTCCAAGCAAAGCATGGTAGCTGATTCTACATGTGAAGCGGAGTACATAGCTGCCTCGGAGGCGGCAAAGGAAGGTGTCTGGATGAAGCAGTTCATGACAGATCTTGGATTTGTGCCCAGTGCACTAGACCCAATGACTCTTTTTTGGGACAACACCGGTGCCATTGCTCTGGCCAAGGAACCAAGGTTTCACAAGAGGTCCAGACACATAAAGCGACGCTTCAATTCCATCCGCGATGCGATCAAGGAGGAGGACATAAACATTTGTAAAGTGCAGACGGATCTGAATGTTGCAGATCCGTTGACTAAACCTCTTGCACGGGCAAAACATGATCAACACCAGAACTCTATGGGTGTTAGATTCATTACCATGTAATACTAGATTATTGATTCTAGTGCAAGTGGGAGACTGTTGGAAATATGTCCTAGAGGCAATAATAAAGTGGTTATTATTATATTTCCTAGTTCATGATAATCGTTTATTATCCATGCTATAATTGTATTTAATGGAAACTCAAATACATGTGTGGGTACATAGACAACAACATGTCCCTAGTGATCCTCTACCGGACTAGCTCGTTGATCAAAGATGGCCATGGTTTCTTGGTCATAGACATGAGTTGTCATTTGATAACGGGATCACATCATTAGGAGAATGATGTGATGGACAGGACTCAAACTATGAACATAGCATATGATCGTGTCAAGTTTATTGCTATTGTTTTCTGCATGTCAATTATCTGTTCCTATGACCATGAGATCATGCAACTCACTGACACCGGAGGAGTACCTTGTGTGTATCAAACATGGCAACATAACTGGGTGACTATAAAGATGCTCTACAGGTATCTCCGAGGGTGTCTATTGAGTTGGCATGGATCAAGACTGGGATTTGTCACTCCGTATGACGGAGAGGTATCTCAGGGCCCACTCGGTAATACAACATCATAATGAGCTTGCAAGCAATGTGACTAAGAAGTTAGCCACGGGATCTTGTAGAAGGAGTAAAGAGACTTGTCGGTAATGAGATTGAACTAGGTATGGAGATACCGACGATCGAATCTCGGACAAGTAACATACCGATGAACAAAGGAAACTGCATATGGGATTGACTGAATCCTTGACATCGAGGTTCAACCGATAAAGATCTTCGTAGAATATGTAGGAACCAATATGGACATCCAGGTTCCGCTATTAGTTATTGGCTGTGGAGGTGTCTCGGTCATGTCTGCATAGTTCTTGAATCCGCAGGGTCTGCACACTTAACGTTCGGTGACGATTTGGTATTATTGAGATGTATGTGTTGGTGACCGAAGGTTGTTCGGAGTCCCGGATGAGATCCCGGACGTCACGAGGATTTCCGGAATGGTCCGTAGGTAAATATTTATAGTAAAGTGGTATTCGGGTTCCGGAAAAGTTTCGGGTGTTTCCGGTAGTGTACCGGGAGTGCCGAAAAGGTTCCGGGGGTCCACCGAGAGGGGCCTGATACGTCTCCATCGTATCTACTTTTCCAAACTCTTTTGCCCTTGTTTTGGACTCTAATTTGCATGATTTGAATGGAACTAACCTGGACTGACACTGTTTTCAGCAGAATTGCCTTGGTGTTATTTTTGTGCAGAAATAAAAGTTCTCGGATTGACCTGAAAATTTACGGAGAATGTTTTTGGAATTAATAAAAAATACTGGCGAAAGAATCAACCGGAGGGGGTCCACCCATTGGCCACAAGCCAGGGGGGCGCCCCCCCTAGGGCGCGCCATGGTGGCTTGTGGGCCCCCTGCAGCTCCTCCGACCTCAACTCCAACTCCATATAAACCTATTCGGGGAGAAAAAATCAGAGAGAAGAGTTCATCGCGTTTCATGATACGGAGCCACCGCCACCTCCTGTTCTTCCTCGGGAGGGCAGATCTGAGGTCCGTTTTGGGCTCCGGAGAGGGGAAATGGATGCCGTCGTCATCACCAACCATCCTTCATCACCAATTTCATGATGCTCTCCGCCGTTCGTGAGTAATTCCATCGTAGGCTTGCTGGACGATGATGGGTTGGATGAGATTTACCATGTAAGCGAGTTAGTTTTGTTAGGGTTTGATCCCTAGTATCCACTATGTTCTGAGATTGATGTTGCTATGACTTTGCTATGCTTAATGCTTGTCACTAGGGCCCGAGTGCCATGATTTCAGATCTGAACCTATTATGTTTTCATGAATATATATGTGTTCTTGATCCTATCTTGCAAGTTGTAGACACCTATTACGAGTTATGATCCGCATCCCCCAGGGTGACAATAACTGGGATTCTTTCCGGTGATTACCGTAGTTTGAGGAGTTCATGTATTCACTAAGTGCTAATGCTTTGGTACGGTTCTCTATTAAAAGGAGGCCTTAATATCCCTTAGTTTCCATTAGGACCCCGCTACCACGGGAGGGTAGGACAAAAGATGTCATGCAAGTTCTTTTCCATAAGCACGTATGACTATATATGGAATACATGCCTACATTACATTGATGAATTGGAGCTAGTTCTTTGTCACCCTATGTTATAACCGTTGCATGATGAATGACATCCGACATAATTATCCATCACTGATCCGTTGCCTACGATCTTTTCACATATTGATCTTTGCTAAGTTACTTTTCCGTTGCCACTGTTACGATTGCTACAAAATCGCTACTGTTAATTTTGCCACCGTTACCGTTACTTCCATACTACTTTGCTACTAAATACTTTGCTGCAAATATTAAGTCTTTCAGGTGTGGTTGAATTGACAACTCAGCTGCTAATACTCAAGAATATTCTTTGGCTCCCCTTGTGTCGAATCAATAAATTTGGGTTGAATACTCTACCCTCGAAAACTGTTGCGATCCCCTATACTTGTGGGTTATCAAGACCTTTTTCTGGCGTCGTTGCCGGGGAGCATAGCTCTATTCTCTGAGTCACTTGGGATTTATATCTGTTGATCACTATGAAGAATCTAAAAGACCCAAAAACCAAGATCTATCCCTCTACTACGAGGGGAGGTAAGGAACTGCCATCTAGCTCTGCACTTGATTCACCTTCTGTTATGAGTAAATTTGCGACACCACCACCTACTATAGATTCTGATATGTCGCAAGTAATTGATGATGCCACTTCTGCTATGCATGATGCTTATGATGATACTTTGCTTGATAATACTGTGCCACTGGGTGAATTTCTTGATGAACAAATTGCTAGAGTCAATGCTGAAACTGATGATATTTTTGAAACTGATGAAATTATTGAAACTGAACACTATTAGACACCTGCTAGACCTAGCTCTCCTAGATATGAATTGCCTAATATACCTAAGGGTTATGTTATGGAGGGAGAGGTAGCTAGGGACTTCCTTGCTTGTAAGGATAGAGATGATCTTAAGAAATTGCTATGCAAATGGAAGGAAAAATCTTTGAATGCTAGAATGCAATATGATCCTAAGTTTGCTACTTCACCTATCTTTGTTACTGATAAGGATTATGAATTCTCTGTCGATCCTGAGTTAATTACTTTGGTTGAATCTGATCCTTTCCACGGTTATGAATCTGAAACTGTTGTGGCACATCTTACTAAATTGAATAATATAGCCACCCTATTTACTCATGAGGAAAAAATTCGTTATTACTATATTCTTAAGTTGTTTCCTTTCTCATTAAAGGGTGATGCTAAGATATGGTTTAATTCTCTTGCTCCTGGCTGTGTGCGTAGTCCCCAGGATATGATATATTACTTCTCTGAAAAATATTTTCCTGCCCATAAGAAACAAGCTGCCTTGCAGGAAATATTTAACTTTGTGCAAATTGAAGAAGAGAGTCTCCCACAAGCTTGGGGGAGGCTTCTCCAATTACTTAATGCTTTGCCTGATCATCCTCTCAAGAAAAACGAAATACTTGATATCTTTTATAATGGACTAACCGATGCTTCTAGGGACCACCTAGATAGTTGTGTTGGTTGTGTTTTCAGGGAACGAACTGTTGAACAAGCTGAACTACTATTGAATAATATATTGAGCAATGATAATGATTGGACTATTCCCGAACCACCTCCAAAGCCCATTCCGAAGAAAAGAGGTATTCTATTTCTCAGTCCTGAAGATATTCAAGAGGCAAAGAAATCTATGAAAGAAAAAGGTATTAAAGCTGAAGTTGTTAAGAATCTACCGCCTATTGAAGAAATACATGGTCTTAATAACCCGACACAGGTAGTAGAGGTAAATTCCCTCCGTAGATTTGATGAAGGTGATATTCCTTGTAATAAGTCTGCTAGCCAATGCTTGGATGAGTTTGATAACTTTATTGTTAAGCAAGAAAATTTCAATGCTTATGTTAGTAGACAATTGAAACATAATGCTTACATGCTTGATCGCTTAGGTGATTATATGAGTAGAACTATCAATGATCTTAAGCTTATTAGTAAACATGCTTCCATGGTAACTACTCAAGTAGAACAAGTACTTAAGGCACAAAATGATTTGCTTAATGAGATGAATGGTAAGAACAATGATCATTCTGTTAGAGTTGTGACTAGAGGTGGTAAAATGACTCAGGAACCTTTGTATCCTGAGGGCCATCCTAAGAGAATTGAGCAAGATTCTCAGAGAATTAATACTGATGCACCTAGTCGTCCCAGTAACAAAAGGAAAAAGAATGATGATAGGACTTTGCATGCTAGTGAACCTGTTATGTATACACCTGAAAACCCAAATGATATTTCTATTTCTGATGTTGAGACACAATCTGGTAATGAACATGAGCCTAGTGATAATATTAATGATGATGTTCATGTTGATGCTCAACTTAGTAATGATAATGATGTGGAGATTGAACCTGCTGTTGATCTTGATAACCCACAACCTAAGAACAAAAGATATGACAAAAGAGACTTTGTTGCTAGGAAGCATGGTAAAGAAAGAGAACCTTGGGTTTAGAAACCCATGCCCTTTCCTCCTAAGCCATCCAAGAAAAAGGATGATGAGGATTTTGAGCGCTTTGTTGAAATGCTTAGACCTGTCTTTTTGCGTATGCGCTTGACTGATATTCTGAAAATGTCTCCTTATGCTAAGTATATGAAAGATATTGTGACAAATAAAAGAAAGATACCGGAAGCTGAGATTTCCACCATGCTTGCTAATTATACCTTTAAGGGTGGAATACCAAAGAAACTAGGAGATCCCAGAGTACCTACTATACCATGCTCTATTAAAAGAAACTATGTTAAAACTGCTTTATGTGACCTTGGAGCTGGTGTTAGTGTTATGCCTTTCTCTTTGTATCGTAGACTTGATTTGAATAAGTTGACACCTACTGAAATCTCTTTGCAAATGGCTGATAAATCAACTGCTTTACCCATCGGTATTTGTGAGGATGTGCCTGTCGTAGTTGCAAATGTTACTATCCTAACGGACTTTGTTATTCTTGATATTCCCGAGGCTGACAGTATGTCGATCATCCTTGGTAGACCTTTTTTGAATACTGTAGGGGCTGTTATTGATTGCAACAAAGGCAATGTCACTTTTTATGTTAATGGTAATGAGCATACGGTACACTTTCCGAAGAAACAACCTCAAGTTCATAGTATCAACTCCATTGAAAAAATTTCAACGATTATTATTGGAGATTTTGAATCCCTCTCCCTACTGCCAAAAAGAAATATGATATACTTATTGTTGGGGACATGCATATCCCCAGTGAGGTAACCTAGTGTTATTCGAAAATTCTCCGGTTCCGTGTCATTCGAAAAAAGTTTGTCAATAAGAGTTGATCAACCTTATTGATGGATTCTTTTTGATGAGCATGAGATGGATGAATTTAGGAGGCACAACCTTCTGTACCCAACTTTTACTTTCTGTTATTTAGATTAAATAAAGAAAAAAATACTATTATACTTCTGTTTTCTGATTTATCCGTGCAATAAAAAATGACCTGAAAATAAAAGTTCTCCAAATGCCCTGAAAATGTAGTATGATTTTTTCTGGAATATTTAAGAATTTCTGGCACTGAGAACACATCAGGGGGCTGCACCAGTGGGCCACAAGCCTACAGGGCGTGCCCACCCCCCCTGGGCGCGCCCCCCTGGCTTGTGGGTCCCACGTAGGCCCCCCTCACTTATTCCAGCACCCATCCACTTCGTATTCCTCCAGAAAAAATCCCACCATTGTTCAAACCCGTGTCCTAGCTCATTTTGCTGCCATTTTCGATCTCCTTGTGCAAAGATCCATTTGCAAAACTGGTTTGAGGGATTGATCTTCGGTATGTGACTCCTCCAATGGTCCAATTAGTTTTTGCCTTAGTGCTTTATATATTGCAAATTTTTGCTGCTGTGGTGACCTTCTTCTTGAGCTTGCATGTCAAATTTGTATGGTCCCAAGTAGTTTTGATGCATGATATAGCCTCTAGGCACTTGTGGGAGTAGTTGCTATAAGTTTAGTTGAGTTTTGTTCACCTTTATTTTGAGTCACTAAAAATTTCAGAAATTTTTCAGAGAAAGAAATGATGAGGAGATTGTTAAGAGGCTCTTCAAGCCGGGGCTCTAAAGAAGATGAAAATGAGGTGAAGAAGAAGTCCAAATACAATCTTCCTCGCGTCACAGAGGTTCGGCCATGTGAATGGCCAAGTGATGCATTCTTGAGGGTGGCCGGAATTTATGAAGATTTCTATTATTTGGCAGAGAATGCAGGCATCACCGACTTCCTCACGATAAGTGTGACCAGTACCTCCTACTCACTAATATCTTCGTGCAAAACTTTCACTTTTATGCTAGGAAGAATCCTCCCATGGTAGAGTTTTACTTATATGATGTGCCTAAGGAGATGAAGCTTTACGATTTTTGCAATGTTTGCACAATACCTTATGAGGGCAGCATCAGTGAACCACGTCCTAGAGACATGGAGGACTTTATTGCCGCAACCACTGTGGGGGAAGAGAGAGGGGTGTCAAAGGCAAGAGCAGCTAGTTTACATTTTCCTGTTCTACGCTATTATTCATTATTCGCGGGGAGATGTTTAGTTGGTCGTGGGGAGAGTGGAAGCCTTAGTGCTCCCGACCTCGCCATTCTGCGCCACGCTTTACTTGCTAATAGAACTTTTAGTCTGGGCGCTATGGTGGCCCAACGGTTGAATTTAAATCGTTCGAAGGGCCCCATATTCGGAGGTATCTATGCATCTCGTCTAGCCAAACACTTTAAGATACCCATTAGGCTTGACGAGGAAGAGAAAATGCTGCTACCTACAAAATATTTAGACTATGACAGTATGGTAGCACATGATTTTATTAGGAAGGATAATGATAGGAGGTTGTTTTACAACTTAGTATTTAGTCAGGGTACTTGTGAGATTATTGCTCTGCCTGCTTCTTCTTTGTTCGACATCCACTCATGCAGGTACACTATTATGCCCGAGGACATCTACAGATATTGGGGTCTGTTGCAACCCCCAGCACCTGAGCCAGCACCAGCACTTGATCCGTATCAAGATCCAGTTTTTCAGTGGGAGCCACGGGAGCTCGTCAACCAGTGGAACCCTCAGTATCCTCCGGAGTATCCAGGAGATGGTTATTTTCAGCCATGGCCCTAGACCAACTTAGGCCTAAAGCCTAAGCTTGGGGGAGTACGTATTTCTCACCGACATTACATTCATGTTCACACACTAATCTTAGTAGTCGGTGCTTATACTTTTTCATTGAATCTTCCATGGTGTTTTATTTTTTCTTTCCGCTTTCTTCTTGAGTGTTTAATTAACCTTGAGAAAAATCCAAAAAAATTAGTTCTAGCTTTACCTTTTAGTTTGTTTAGTTGTATCATTAAAAGAAAACCCAAAAAGATTTCTCGTTCTTCTTTTGCTTGTTGGGAGCTTTCCCGTGTAAATAGTTTTTCTCGTTCTTGTTTTGAAATTTCTTTGGGTCGAGAGGAGAAGACCACGATGAAAATGTTGAGTGGCTCTCATATGCATTGTTGTTTATCTTACAGGGAGCCCATATTACCTTGCCTTCTCCTTTGAGTTATTGTTTGCAGATTCCATCTTAGTCCAATGCACGTGCACTCTTATTATTATTCACACCGTTCGGTCGTGCAAGTGAAAGGCAGTAATGACGATATTTGACGAAGTGATTGAGATGGAGAAAAAGCTGGTATGAACTCGACCTATTTTGTTTTTGTAAATATGATTAGCTCATCGTTCTGGATTCAGCTCATTATGGATGAAACATGTTTGCAATGAAAATTAGAGATTATAGTTACTCATGCCATGCTTAATTAGCTAAGAGTATATAATGGTTTGTCTTGAGTGCCAACATGCATTTTAAAATGGTTGTGATGCAGTATGATAAGATGGTATCCTCCTCTGAATGATTCAAGTGGCTTGACTTGGTAAATGTTCATGCATGTAGTTGAAACAAAATCAACATAGCCTCCATGATGTTTATGTTCATGGTGATTTATATCCTACTCATGCTTGCATTCAATGTTGGTTAATCTCAATGCATGTTTATGACTGTTGTCGCTCTCTAGTTGGTCGTTTCCCAGTCTCTTGCTAGCCTTCACCTGTACTAAGCGGGAATACTGCTTGTGCATCCATTTCCATAAACCCAAAGTTGTTCCATATGAGTCCACCATACCTACCTATATGCGGTATTTACCTGCCGTTCCAAGTAAATTTGCATGTGCCAAACTCTAAACCTTCAAATAATATTCTGTTTTGTATGCCCGAATCGCTCATGTGGTGACTAGGGGCTGTCAGTATCTTCCATGCTAGGTGGGTTATTCTCACGATATGTGTTGATTCACTATCATTCACGAGAAAGTGGCTGGTATTCGAGATGCCCAGTTCCATGCTCAAAAATGAAATCAAAATATAATGAAACAAAACTCCCCCAGGATTGTTGTTTGTATGGACGGTACCCGTGGATTCGGCTCGCCGTGGAGTGTGATTGATTGGTGGAGGGGGAGTAAAAACTTTATTATTCTGTTTGGGAACCGCCTATAATGTATCTAGCATGGAAGATACCGAGATCTCTCAGTTGTTATGTTGACAATGAAAGCATACCGCTCAAAATTATTATTCATCCCTATTTTAAAAGCCCGAGCTCTGGCACCTCTGCAAATCAATGCTTCCCTCTGCGAAGGGCCTATCTATTTTACTTTACTGTTGAGTCATCCTCCTCTTATAAAAAGCACCAGTCAGAGAGCACCACAGTCATTTATATGCTTTGTTATTAATTGATATTGAGTATGACTGTGACTGGATCTCTTTTACCATGAATTACAATGTCTAGTCAGTCCTTGTTCTTCAGAGGTGCTCTGCATTTATGTTTTGCGGTCTGAAAAAGGGCTAGCGAGATACCATTATATCATATTGTATCATGATTGTTTTGATAAAATTGTTGTCATCCGAGATTTATTATTATTGCTCGCTAGTTGATTATGCCATTGATATGAGTAAATGTGAGACCTAAATGTTATTGTGAATGTGGTTAGTCTATAATCTTTGCTGAAAATCTGAACATCAGTTAGACATATTTACAACAACAAGATCAAACAGAGTTTGTAAAAGTTTTTCTTTGTCACTTTCAGTTTGTCAACTGAATTGCTTGAGGACAAGCAATGGGTTAAGCTTGGGGGAGTTGATACGTCTCCATCGTATCTACTTTTCCAAACTCTTTTGCCCTTGTTTTGGACTCTAATTTGCATGATTTGAATGGAACTAACCCGGACTGACGCTGTTTTCAGCAGAATTGCCTTGGTATTATTTTTGTGCAGAAATAAAATTTCTCGGATTGACCTGAAAATTTACGAAGAATATTTTTGGAATTAATAAAAAATACTGGCGAAAGAATCAACCTGAGGGGGTCCACCCATTGGCCACAAGGTAGGGGGCGCCCCCCCCTAGGGCGCGCCCAGGTGGCTTGTGGGCCCCCTGCAGCTCCTCCGACCTCAACTCCAACTCCATATAAAAATATTCGGGGAGAAAAAAATCAGAGAGAAGAGTTCATCGCGTTTCACGATACGGAGCCGCCGCCACCTCCTGTTCTTCCTCGGGAGGGCAAATCTGGGGTCCATTTTGGGCTCCGGAGAGGGGAAATCGACGCCGTCGTCATCACCAACCATCCTTCATCACCAATTTCATGATGCTCTCCGCCGTTCGTGAGTAATTCCATCGTAGGCTTGCTGGACGGTGATGGGTTGGATGAGATTTACCATGTAATCGAGTTAGTTTTGTTAGGGTTTGATCCCTAGTATCCACTATGTTCTGAGATTGATGTTGCTATGACTTTGCTATGCTTAATGCTTGTCACTAGGGCCCGAGTGCCATGATTTCAGATCTGAACCTATTATGTTTTCATGAATATATATGTGTTCTTGATCCTATCTTGCAAGTTGTAGACACCTATTACGAGTTATGATCCGCATCCCCCAGGGTGACAATAACTGGGATTCTTTCCGGTGATTACCGTAGTTTGAGGAGTTCATGTATTCACTAAGTGCTAATGCTTTGGTCTGGTTCTCTATTAAAAGGAGGCCTTAATATCCCTTAGTTTCCATTAGGACCCCGCTGCCACGGGAGGGTAGGACAAAAGATGTCATGCAAGTTCTTTTCCATAAGCACATATGACTATATATGGAATACATGCCTACATTACATTGATGAATTGGAGCTAGTTCTGTGTCACCCTATGTTATAACCGTTGCATGATGAATGACATCCGACATAATTATCCATCACTGATCCGTTGCCTACGAGCTTTTCACATATTGATCTTTGCTAAGTTACTTTTCCGTTGCCACTGTTACAATTGCTACAAAACCGCTACTGTTACTTTTGCCACCGTTACCGTTACTTCCATACTACTTTGCTACTAAATACTTTGCTGCAGATATTAAGTCTTTCAGGTGTGGTTGAATTGAAAACTCAGCTGCTAATACTCGAGAATATTCTTTGGCTCCCCTTGTGCCGAATCAATAAATTTGGGTTGAATACTCTACCCTCGAAAACTGTTGCGATCCCCTATACTTGTGGGTTATCAGGGCCCACCCACCCCGGGGGGCACATGGGCCCAAGAGGTGGCGCACCAGCCCCTGGTGGGCTGAGAAGCCGACCCCTATAGGGCCCATGCGCCCAAGGTGGAAAAGGTGGAGGTGCCTTGGAGGGGAGGGACTCCTCCCTAGGGTTCCCACCTCCCTTGCGGGAGGTGGACTCCTCCCCCTCCACTTCGTCTGACCCCTCCTTGGAGGAGGGGCTAGGGCTACACCCCACCTACCCCTTACTCCTATAAATAGAGAGGGAGAGGGAGGGCAGCCGCACCCTAAGCCACGGCGCATCCCTCTCTCTCCCTCTAGATTAGTTCTCCTCTAGATCAGTTTCGGTAGCGCTTAGCAAAGCCCTGCCGGAATAGCTCCACCACCACCGCCACCACGCCGTCGTGCTGCCGGAGATCTCATCTACCTCTCCGCCCTCGCTCGCTGGATCGAGGAGGCGGAGATGTCATCGAGCTGTACGTGTGCTGAACACGGAGGTGCCGTCCGTTCGGCACTTGATCGGGAGTTCATGGGACGGATCGTGATTGGATCGCGAAGATGTTTGACTACATCAACCACGTTTCTTAACGCTTCCGCTTAGCGATCTACAAGGGTATGTAGATGCAATCTCTCATCTCGTAGATGTTCATCTCCTAGATCGATCTTGGTGAGCGTAGGAATTTTTTGTTTCCCATGCAACGTTCCCCAACAGGATGATGATGTGGTGTAGAATTTGGTGCAAACTGAAGGTGTTGCGGTTGATGTTGTGCAAACTGAGCCTATATTGGAAGTTGTGATACCAATTGAAGCTACTGTAGTTGATGTTGTGCAAACTGAGTCTCATGTAGATGTTGTGATGCCAACTGAAGCTGTCCCAGCTAGTCCCGTGAAGAAAACCAAGAGCTTGAGTGAACTAGGTGTGGTAGGATTAAGAAGTGGTAAGAAGAAGAAGAAATCGAGTGGTAAGAAGTAGAATAACAAACTTGCCTCAATTTTTGGGGTTACCCCAATTTGTGTAATGCTATTTTTACTTTGTTGTGTATTTGTGTAATATGGTATTTGTGGGGTTACCCCAATTTGTGTAATGCTATTAAAATTCTATCCGAATATCAAAGTTGACCCAAAATTCAAGTTTGGCCCAAAATTCAAATTTGAAATTGTTTAGTATGTGGTATTGATGTTACAATGCTTTCTCAAATATTAGGCATATGCATCTTAAGTGATCAATTCGAGCACTTATTGTTGATGTGAAACACTAGTCATGAAAAATGTGCTCCAAATGAGCTCCGAAGCTAGGCTAAACACCCCATTCCTAAGAAAAAAATCAACCTTTTCGAAATGAGCCAAAAATCAAAAGTTGACATATAGTGTCCAAATATAGGGTCCATGCCCAATATGAGATCATTTGGATAAACTATGACATGCTTAGCCCTAAACCCTAGCTTGAATCCCATGCAACCTCGTTCATGACAGCTATGTTTTGTGAAGGGTTTTTCATGAAAATACCCATAGACCAAGTTTCTTATTTTTCCTAGCAACTTAGTGACATAAAACGATGATGGGTGCAAGTTTCATATTTTTATGATTTTTTAATTAATTGTGCTCAACCCTACCCCTCAAAACCTTCTCAAAACCCCTCATAACCCTCTCAAAACCCCTCAAACCCCATCTGAAACCCCGCACCCTTCCGCGCTACTGGATCTCTGTTAGTGGATGGTCTGGATCAGGCGCTAGGGCTACGTCACTGATTCGTGTGAGGCTCGTTCTGCGCTATGATTGGCTGCATTCGAGAACACTGGATAACACCCCCTTCCCCAATTTTGGACCGTTGGATCACCGCACGTTCAACGGTGTGGATCAGCCTGCAGTGCTACGTCAGCGATCCACGGGCATGCTCGTTCTGCACTCTGATTTGCTGGATTCGGAAACACTGTTTTTTTTAGTTGTGTTTCTTCTGCGCTCGAATGGAGCAACTAGGCTACAATGCATGCGCGCCGTTGGGCTCTGGTAAAAGAAGCCCACCCGTTGGACCCTTGGACCGAACGTTGCCATGCTTGCCTCTTGCCAGGCCCTAGCCAGCAGGCTACATTGCATGCATGCGCGCGAGCCGCCTACGATGCATGCGTGCACACGCAGAGAAGAACGAGCAGGCGTGACCCCCCAACCACTGACCGACGCCACAGACGCATGCGGCGCTGAAACGTCGCATTATGGCTATTGATGCCAGTGTGTTCACTCCCGATGAAATGGTTTCCCATGCGTGTACACACTCCCGATGCCACACGCCCACACCTCGCCCCCTGGCTGTCATTACTTCCATGGTGAAACCAGTGAATGGACACGTTGCATTATGGCTATTTAAGCCACCTATTGTCTTCCTCTTCCTCTCACACTCATCCATATCCCATCCTCTCCCATCTGCCCTCCTTCTTCTCCACAAAGCAGACCCGAAGAACAAGCGGCCGCAGCCATGCAGTTCATCGGGCCAACCTATCGCATGCCCCCCACCGTGCCGGAGTTGCTCTACCCCCCCCCCCCCCCCCCCCCGAGGTGTACGTTGAGAGGACCCTCCGTGTGTGGGCGATGTCCAGATGGAGGGGCGCAAGGGAGTTCACTGAGTTCTTCCTTGTGACCGGCTACGGCCACCTCCCCCGGGGATCTCCAAGGATGTACCGAGTCGAGGAGGTCATCCACAACGGGGTTGTGGTTGCTATCCTTGCCCACTTCACCAACTCCATCGACGCATTCTACCTCCTCGGCCGCATGTTCTGGTGTGGCTTTGAGTTCATCGCTTTGACCACCCACAACATCTTCACGGACTACACCAACAACTTCCCCACCGCGGACCACATGCACACTCTACCATACCCCATCGACAACACCCCGGAGGAGCAGTGAAGGGCGCCCAAAGGAGAGCGAGGTGGAGGAGGAGCGAGGAGGCGCAAGGTGGAGAAGGAGGCGGCTAGGCTATCTATCTTTTTTTCCCGCAAATTCTATCTATCTATGTTTGTCTTCTGTTATTTAAGTTGTAAGCGTACTATATGTACCCGAACTATCTATGTCGTGCTTGATTTATTTACCCGTTGATTTTGTTCTATCTATGCTATTATATTGATGTTGTTCTATCTACCTGTTGATTTATGCATGTCGTGCTTGATGTTCTATCTAGTTGATCTATGTGTTGGTAATAAAAGTAGGATCCCACTATATGGACATACAACCATGGACATGCAACCATGTTCATGCATGCAAAGAATCTATCTAGTTCATGCATCAGAAGAATCAACAATAGTGGACACGCAACATGCTATGCATACAAAGAATGGGCTCTATCTAGTTCAAGCATCAGAAGAATCAACAATAATGGATCTATCTATCCTCCTTAAAAAAACGATTCAATTAATTTATCCGAAAACAAACATGCTATGGTATGTGTAATGGTGCACGACAGAGCCCGTTTATTTTTTGATATGTTTCGTATGTTGTAAAGGGGGCTGGAAAGTTCTAATTTTTATGTATTTATGAGTCATGCAAATAACACCACATGGATTTGCAGGAGTAACAAATATTTCCATGAACCATTCAACACTTAACAGAAGTGTTATTTTTCAAAGGTTAAAAGAAGAAAATTTTATGTTTGAGTTAAGACAAGTAAAACATGTGCTAACTCTTTGCATTTTGCCGCATTTTTATTTACATTTTTCGCTAAACATGGGTGCCTCTATTCTATAAAAAAGGGCTGGTACCCCTACGTAGGTGGGCTGGTTTCTCTTTGGGCCTGGTTATTCGGCAGCCCAGATTTTTTTACTAGAAACTGAATTTGGGTGCGCACTCTGTTAACTGAAGAATAAAAATGGGGCATGAACACTGAATAATTTTCCAAATTGCAGCTTCAATTTAGTTACATGAACTTGGCATGGCGCACAAGTCGCGTCCTCTGCCCTGACAGGCCTAAATGTCCATTCTAATGACGGATAAACAACAAGTAAAAGAAAACAGAGCAAGGATACAACAATAGAACCCCCCTGCCATGATATTTTCTTGCTTCTGCAAATCGATCATCTGCATTAGATGTTTGTTGATCTTCTTCAGTTCCTCGTTCAGTTCGGACTCCGCATGCAGTTCAACATTGCGCGCATACCTCGCCATTGGCAGGACTCTGCCCGCCCCTCTGTTCGAGCTCCCCAAATTCTCCACAGTAATCGGCGGCACCCCACCCAAATTGAGCTTCCAGGTTGCGGCACCACTCGAATCAATGCATCCCTCAAACTGAATCCTCTCAATATAATCATCCATCCACTCGAAATGGATACATTACTTCAGGATCTGAAAACAACAACATGAACCCTAAATCCCAAATTCGATGAGAAAAAACAAAATATGGTGAAATCAGAGCAAACGGCAGCGAAAGAATGGGCTAAGAACTGAGATCTAACCTTGACATCCCTTCCTGTCATTATTTTGCTCAAGTATTTCACAAATTCGCGCCCAAGATTGCCATTGTCATCAGTCTTACTAACCCACCGTTTAAGGGCCAGTTCTTTTCTAGCTTATTTCAGCTTATTGTCAAAATAAGCTAGAAGCCCAAAAGAACTCGTTTTTGATAAGCTAGCTTAGCTTATTTCCACCGGAGTCCCCTTTGCAATGGAAAAAAGCTGGGGGTAAGCAGCTTCCCGCAGAAGCTCACTTAGAATCGAGCCCAACCCCTCGTCCCACCACCGAGCCCAACCCCTCGTCCCACCACCGAGCCCAACTTTTCACTAATCATACCATATATAAGTTGAAAAAAAGGCACCGAAAAGAACTGGCTAGCTTATTATCTGGAGCTTATTTTCACAGGAGCTTATTTGGAGCTTATTTTCACAGGAGCTTATTTCCACAGGAGGGCTCAAAAGAACTGGCCCTAAGAGGTTCTGGGCGTGGACAATCAGGGCACCTTGTGAGGGGCACTGGACCATATTGTCGCCATTTTGAGTGCGTGGCGGAGGAGGTAGACATCTGCGCTAGGTCGCCGGAGAAGATAAAGATTGGGGAAAGGGGAAGCAATGGGCGGCGACGGGCGGACGGGCACGGGCGCTCGTCTCTTCTAGCTGTGAAGAGGTGGGTCCCGCGCTTACGTGGACAAGTGGTGGGTCCCGCGCTTACGTGGATAAGTGGTGGGTCCAACCCCTAACAGCTAACGAGGGCATCAGTTGAGTTTAAGGACCATGTTATGCCTGGGCTATTTACACGCTCAAATGTGTCGCACCACAGCTATTTGCTCGAACAACGTTGCACTCCTTCCAATTCCCACGAAATACGTTGCACAAGAGCTATTGACCCTATGTAATTTGATTTCTTTCTAGTCCTTTTTGTAGTGTTGTATCACCCGTCTAAACCTTTTTGGTCCTTGCATATTGTTCAGTATGGGCATTGTAGAGATGATATTATTTCATCTTTGCCCTTTGCTCGGTATTTGAGTGAAGAAAAACACTTGTTTCTATCTTCTTCACTTAATGTTGAAGGGCTAAGTATTATGATCGTCTTGTCATCGGCATTGTGTCGCTGCTTTGATGTTAGGATTGGAAAGTTGTTCTCGATATTATCTTCTCCCTATGACTCATACTTTGGTCAAATCTTGACCCTAAATTTGACAATCAAAATATAAACGATATGCAAAAAGTTTAGTTAGATGTGTATTTTAAAAGCTTCCAGTGTTATGGAAGTGCCATTCTGCTCCTAAGTGCAACTACATCCCGGTGAACAGTAAATATTTCAAAAAATAGCAAGCATGATAAAAATCCAATATTTTTACATTGTTCTTGCACGATATAAATGTTCATATAGGGATCACATCCATGATGTTGTGGGTTAAAAAAGACAGGCAACTCAAAATGCTTAAACATGACCTTTTTCACAATATCGATTTTTGATTTGTTTTGAGCACATAAAATATTATTTCTTCACGAAATCTTGCTGGGAGTAGAACATTCATACATATGTGTTGTAAAAAAATCAGAAGTTTTGACTTTTTTACTATATTTTTGAATTTTATTGTTTATGCGGGTGGATGTGCACCTGGGAGAAGAAACTCCATGTTCTCAATGGTGCTATTTTTACTATATATAACTTAATTTTCTAAAAAATTTAGCATATAATACGAGGAACTGGTAAGCAAGGACAAAGGAAGTACTTAGGGCAATTCCAACACGGGTCATCAAATGAACATCATTGAAAGAGCGTGGACATGCCCGGATGTGTCTACGGATAGCGGGCGCGGCCATCCAACTATAGGCACCAAAATTCTTCCCTTTTCCGGTCTCCTCCCTTTGATATGGATATCTAGATTAATAGAAATTTTATCATATGTTTAAATAGTTTCAAATATATGCAATCACAACCAAAAGCATCGGATGTTCAACAAGTTTTTATATCCATCAATCCCAAAAGCTTTTAGCCTGGCTATCCATTTCAAACACCTCATTTTTTATCTCCTTTTCACCCTCCATTTGCGCAAAGTGCTTACACATGGTAGTGTGTTAGTATTGCACATCCTTCGCCACATCAGGATCCAACCCCGCTGCCTTCACGAACAATATTTGGACTCCTCAATGTTTCCTTCATCTTAATCTTTTTCTCCTCGAGCTTCATCTTCTTTTTTTGCGTGTCCATGAAAAGGCCAATATCTCCTCCTTCTTTCCCCCCTTGACCTCATAGCCCTTGTGAAATGATCAAGATGGGCCTAGAGGGGTAGTGAATATGTACAATTACAAATTTTAATTGTTACTTAGCAATTTTAGGTGATAATACGGAATATGAAAGTGAGCCTAACAATTGCAAAGGTGATTCTAGTGCTAAGCAACATAAGCAACTACAACTAGTAAGGTAGGCCAGCACAATATAGAGTAAGTAAAAACAAAGAGACAAATAACCATAAGCAGGGAGTTAGGGTTTGGGATAACCGCAACTCCAAGAGACGAGGATGTATGCCGATGTTCACTTCCTTGGAGGGAAGCTAGTCACCGTAGAGAGGTGGATGTTACCACGAAGACACACCAATGCCACGAAGGTTCACCCTATTCTCCCCTTGAGACAACACCACGAAGGCATTTCTCAAGCACTAGTGGTAGACCTTGAGGTGATTTCCAAATCTTCACAAACCTTTCGAGGGGTAATTACAATGCTTGATTCCTCACCGTAGAACTCATACAGCCTAGGAGTCTCCAACCTCCAAGAGTAACAAGATCAAGGGGAAAAGCACAAGACTTTCTCAAATCACAAATTCCTTTGTCCACAAGAAGGGGAAGGAGTGGATCTATCACTTGATTGGAGAACCTCTCAATAACTCTCACAAATCCCTTCGAGGTCTAGGATCGGCTGTATGAGGATGTCTGAGAGAGAGAGTAGAGTGTGTTCTAGGGTTGATTCAAAGTGAATGGTCAACCCTCCATTGGAGTGGTAGAGGGGTATTTATAGTCAAACAAATGTGCCCGTTGTAAGAACTTAAGTTGTGAATATGTCAGAAGACCGATGGGTTATTGGATGCCCGGTGTCAAAACAAGCACTAGACATCCGATGGAATCACCGGTCATCCAGTGGCTGTCCCGAGCTGATGGATAAGTGTAGTGCAAAATGGCTAAGGGAGGCTTTGTCGGACGTCTGGTACTTGCCGGCCATCCAGTGTCTCGGAAGGCACCGAACATCCAGTGAGTACCAAAAATCTTTGCTCTGTTGGGTTCACACCAGATTTCCGGATGCTATCGGACGTCCGATGGCATAGGAAGGACCGGACGACCAAAAATTTGGCCCTGCATAGGATAGACCAGATTTCAGGTGGGGACCGAAAATTCGATGATTTTGCTCTGTTGAGATGCACCGTATTTCTGGTAGGTACCGGGTGTTGTGGGAGTTATCCTGACAATAGTACCGTGGGTACGAATGAGGGGGCGGGGCCTAGCTACGGCACATGTGTACCACTCGGATTTTACGAGTTCGGGCCCCTCTTCGGAGGAGGTAAAGACCCTACGTCTCGTGCCCGGAGGTGTGTTTTCTCAAGGGGGTGTGATTACAATGGAGTGCTGAACCCTTGTCCAGGAGCTCGGGTTCGGCTTATATAGAGTGCGCCAGACCGGCCGAGCGCCATTACAAGAGCATTAAATGAGAGTAACTACAGACGTTACTGGAAACTGCCGTCTTAACTAAGGGTGTTACAGGTAACGCTTGTCATGACGGCGCTTCATGTAAGGCTTTAAGTCCCTCGAACGTTATAGCTCCCTCGCCGTCCATACGCCTTCTCTGTCCGAGTGCTGGTATGAGGCCGACTGGTGGGGTGTCGTCCGAGTGACTTGATGAATCCGAGTGGATCCTGAGTATGCATCCAAATGCATCTATAGTCCAGAGACTTTAGTGACAATGCAGGACCATAGGTGGGCCCTGGATGTCCGGTCCGTGACCCTACCTCTAGTAGGTTACCTCATCACCGGGCGTCCGGTAAGCAATGTGTGACCAGACGTCCGGTAGATATCGGTCGTCCAGTGAGACAGAGACGAAAAGAGCTCATCCTAGGGAATGACTAGTGGGTCACATTGTGAAGTGCCTAGGAATGATTTGTGGGTTTATGAGTGACAAAAGATGATTAATGGGAGAAATGTTTTTTAAGCAATATTGGTTTTGATCAAATCATTCACAAGTCCCGATGATCCCCACTTAATAGTGTGATATCCCTATACTCAAGAATAAACCGTAAAGTCTAAGCTATTTGTCTTGTTTCCTCGTTCTTGAGCAATAGATACGCTTATTTAGTCATGATCCACACATGATTCCTTGGGGACTAAAACCTGATATATATTTGACAAACATGATCAGTCCCTATATGTATATTGTCATCAACATCAAAATATGATTGAGAGCACGATTTCACTTTCAGCTTGGCACATGCAACCTCCTCCTTGGCGATTCTCCAACATCTTGTGTGCCACCCCTTCTTTCTTCTCCTTCTCCACCTCCCACTTCCTACCCTAGTTCCTAGGCACATGGGTGGCCAGACCAAGCCCTTATTTTGTTGGATCACCACCTTCATCTCCATTGACCATGGTGGTATTGAGGGAATTGGCAATGAAGGCGAGCCACTTGCTTTGCTCATTCAACCTCACCCAACAAATGCATAAATATGAAGTGCTTCTTCTCCGTCTTGTGGTACAACGTCCATGCACATGCGAGCTACCAAAGGAAGACAATGAAATGGTCAAGAAGTTGCATCATTGAAAAAATCAACCAAATGACCAAGATATAGAGCAACAAGCCACAAAACTTACGAGCTTGAGGAGTGACGCGCCACTTGGGCATTGATTTTGCACTGGTTTGTACGAGCTGCAAAATTTGTTGACGTCCTCTTGAATGTTGTAGCGTTGATGGGCTAGAGACTTTGGGTTGTGATCATGGACCACTTTCCTGCAGTATGGCTCATATCACTTTTGCTCATAAAACCAATCATGTAAACTTTAACAAAATGTCGTGCCTTTTTGCTCTGTGCCACTAAACGGATACGAGTACACACTAGCAGCCAACCCTGCCTCACAGATGAACTCATCCTCCTTGTTCGAGTAGATGGTTCCCTCAAAATCCGGCTTCTTAATGTACGTCTCATGGGTGTCCGCCAGTTGGGTGTCCTCTAGCTGAGTCTTGCTCCAGCTTGGAGTCATCCACTCGTCCGTTTTCGTATCTGCCTCTGTCGTGGATAATGTTCATCATTGGCTCGTCATTTTCCGCCATCGCGCTTGGCTGAGGCATTCCAGCAAATAGTAATCTGGCACCGACGGACGAGAGCTCAATAGCAGGAATCACTTATCGGACAAGCATCGGCAACTCCATGACTAAGTAGTCGTTGTTGAGGTCGACGGTGAACCAACGCTCGATGGCCGGAGGTGAAGGAAGCCGTTGTGGCAATTGTTGCGTGCCGAGGTGCTGGGTGGCATAGTAGTAGGAGGACTTCAGCTAGGCAGACCATAACTGCGATTTACCAGGCTACACTGGCCCGACGGTGCGCTTTGGATGACGAGTTACGACCTGTACGACCGTTACCGCCTTCTTCTTCGCCTTGACACGCATGCCTTGGCGTTGCGTGGGCACGACTCCATCCGGGTCCGGGTCTTGCGGGATGACAAACATCATCTTTGGCTCCGCTGACGGCTTCATCATGACGGTGGATGAAGGAACAACATGGGGAAGGTCTGGGCAAAGACAGGGGAAGGGGTGGGCTTTCGCATGGAAAGAGTCGCGGGATTGTGACAATGCACGAGCTTCGTCTAGGTTTTGGGTAGGTCTGGGATGTCAGAGTCCGACGTAGCAGACGTCCCAACTCGTCCAAACCTCCTCTTAGTTTGGTACCAGTTTACGGGATTTTAGACATTCGGATCGGTCGAGACATTTTAGGTGAGCCATAGTCCATGGACTAAAAGTGTCCGGTCTAAATATTTATGGTCGATTTGGTGATTCGTGCCGGGCTACCTTATCTTCCCAACTTCGTTGTATCAACAATAGTATTAGGGCATGTACAATGATGGCATATGGATACAGATGCCCCATGACAAAAAGTAGTTTGAGACATCTATATTGATTTTTTCTCCCCAATGCAAGCTACCACGAGTGGGCCTCATCAAAGAATAGAAAATAAAGCTAGTACACATGCATCTCTACTTTCCACTCTAACTTTTCAGCTTTTTACACCGGACCACACTTTTTTCTCTCCAAGCACCCGCCTCCTGCAAAGGATCCCGCTTCTTCATTCGAACCTACTTTTCCTGGCATCCGATCTTACATGGCATACCGGGCATCACCTTGAGGCTATGCATTGGCCATGCCCTTGCTAATCTTCTAGAAGCCATTATGACAAACATCACATCAACGATGCTGCCCATGTGCCACTGCTTGACCACCCTTCACTGTAGTAGTACCTTGCTCATTCACTCACCACCAGCTGTTAGCTCTAGCTAACCCCCCAAATTCGTTAAACCCGAAAGCAATTCTTCAATCAGTAACTGCTCCCACCAATCCAGCTCGTACTGACCAGAGGCAGCTCGTTCAGGTTAATGCCAATCCGAGCCGAGCAAAAAGCTGGGCAGTTTTCACCGAATTCGGCCATTCCAGTTTTATTCTTGAAGTCAAACTTAGCAGCTCCATTTCCAGATTCTGGGTTCGGCCCTTCACGTGCTGCTTCCTCCGATCCGGCGCCGACCGCGCCCACCTCCTCCTCCCTCGATCCGCATTAACTACTCCCTCTTCGGGTGCCGCCGCCTCCTCCTTGTCAATGCGGTGGAGGCGTCGGAGCTAGCTGCACATCGCGGCAGGCGAGCAGAAGGAAGAGCGGTGGAGGCGGATGGAGGAGGAGGGGAGGTCGCTGGCGGAGACGCCGACGTGGTCGGTGGCCACGGTCACCACGCTCATGGTGGCCACATGCTTCCTCATCGAGCGCTCTCTCTCACGCCTCGCCAAGGTAACCTTCGTCCGGCAGCTTGCTTAGTGGAAGCTAGCACACGTAGCTGATCTTTTCATTGGTTGATGCGCAGTGGCTGCGGAAGACGAAGCGGAAGGCCATGCTCGCCGCACTCGAGAAGATCCGCGAAGGTGGCACCTCACGATAGAAACTCTGCAAATTTGCCGCCTCCCTGAGTTTGATTATCTTTAAGCCGTTAATCTTAACGCTGTTTTTACTGTTTACAAATGACCATGTTCACTCCAAGGCCATCAAGATTTGTAATTTCATCACTTTATAAGTAGGGAATACGGAAGTAGGTAGGGACTTCCATTGTAGATGTGGTTCCATACCTTGATGAAATCTTATAGCATAGTGATTGACCAACCTTTTAAAAGTGGTAACACAAAGGGACTTTTCTTGTGCTACTGTTGTTCTTGCTTGTAAGGTGTTTGAATTTTCGCCTCAATGAGGGAACCATGTCTCACTTGCAGAACTTATGCTGCTCGGTGTGATATCACTGCTGCTGAGCCAGACGGCCAGGTGGATATCGGAGATCTGCGTGCCATCGACACTCTTCACCAGCAAATTTTATATGTGCACAGAGAAGGATTTCGACGATCTGGGTCAACATGGGGGCCCCACCGCTAATGACACCCACATTGCTAGAATCCTAGCTGGCGGTCAGTCGATGAATGTTTGCAATGAGGTAAATGTCAGAACCGACTGGCTCACGACCTTCTGTCAAACCTTTTTTTCATATGAGATAACTCATCTTGCTGTCACTTTCTCTGCTTGCAGGGTCATGAACGTTTTGTTTCATATGAGGGTCTTGAGCAGCTGCATCGCTTTCTGTTTATTCTTGGTTTTACTCATGTGCTTTACAGTTTCGTGACAGTGGTTCTGTCGATGATTAAGGTATGTCTTCCTTACTTGTTACTGATCTCAGTATCTGATGTAGCAACACGGTCTCTAAGTGTCTAATGTGCTTCTTTTGGTGATTGTTGCAGATATATAGCTGGAGGAAGTGGGAAACTCAAGCATGTACACTCTCAAGGGAGCAGTTGCAACGTAAGGTCAAGTGAAACTGGATGCCCGTTAGGTCATATAGTAGTACTAGTGATACATTCGCTTAATAATGATATTTTGTTCTACCTGAGAAGTTTTTCCCTCTCAGCTAGGAGAAAGGTTATGCGAAGGCAATCTACCTTTGTTTTTCATCATGCATCTCACCCATGGAGCAAAAGTAAAATACTTCTTTGGATGGTAAGTTCGCTGCATTGCTTCAAGAATAGTGTTGTGGTTGCACTGATTCTTACTGCATATTTTCCTTGTGAATTTGTTAGTTGGTAATAACTTAACAGTTATAACTTTCATGCTTTATTGGCCCAGTTAATTTAGTCTTTTTCATCTTTACTTATACATATTGAACAAAGTCCAATAATATTATTGGACTAAAAGTGGAAATGAATCATATATCTGTACTATTGCAGCTATTTAAATAGGTGATATGTCCATATGTATCCAGCTACACTTGCTCTCTGTGACGACTTGTCGATTTTTTTCGACCGCAAAAGCTTTGCGTCATATAGCTTGTTGATACACGATGTTTTTTGTGATCGTTGGATTTTTTTTGGCATTTCTAATATGCTCTAGTAACCAAATGTTGCAGCTGTGCTTTCTGCGCCAATTTAAGGGTTCTATTAAAAAAATCAGATTATATGGCATTAAGGTTGGGCTTTATCACGGTAAGTGCTCGTCATCCCTCTATTTGATCTCGTCTACTAGAATCTTGGTGATAAGTCATTTCTTAAATGCATTTTTATTGCTTATCAATTTCCTTTATCAGTATCATAAGTTGCCGCATTCGTACGACTTCCACAAATACATGGTACGGAGCATGGAAGATGATTACAATGGGAGTGTTGGTATCAGGTAAAACATAACATGCAGTCCTGAGTTTCATGACATTGAGATTATATGTTTTTCGTTGATGATATAAGTGGTTACACATCAAGATCGAACAAACTTATCAGATGAAGAAATATTAGCATTTTTCCTTCTTGGATTTTGATTATAATATGATACTTGCTTGTGGTTTGCATAGGATTTATAAATATATTATGCTCTCTCTTGTGTGAGCTAACATTCCATTTGCTGTACAGTTGGCCACTTTGGGCTTATGCAATAATATGCATCTTTGTCAATGTTCATGGTATTACCTCCTTCTTACTTTCTTACACAAACATAGAGATCTGGTTGTCCATTTTAGTCCTCATTAGGTTCGCCACGTTTCACTAATTGCAGGTCTTAATATATATTTCTGGCTATCATTTGCCCCTGTCATTGTAAGTATCACCCCAACTCAAAGAAAAAAGTATCACCCACATTTCTGAACCAATGCACTAGTCGCAGTTAATTGTTCCTCCCTTTCTTATCTGAAAATGGTATTTATGTCCTGGCCTAATTTCGCATCTTTAAAATGTTCAAAGCTCATCCTGCTTGTGGGCACTGAGCTGCAGCATGTTGTCGCTCAGTTGGCACTGGAGGTTGTTGAGGCAACAGCCACAAATGTCGGAACACAACTGAAACTACGTGACGATCTCTTCTGGTTTGGAAAACCTCGGGTTCTGTGGTGGCTTATACAGTTCATCTCGTTCCAGGTGATGTCTCTGACTCTCTTATTATGTAGATGATGTTGTGTTGTGATGCTTTGAACATCTTCCACATCCTAACATCTACCCTTGCTTCCAGAATGCCTTTGAGATGGCGACATTCCTATGGTCTCTGGTGAGGATCACCAATCTATGATCAGTTATATGTTGTTTTGAATTAACAGGCATTAGTGTAGAAGATGTAAGCAAGATGCTGGTTCATGAGATCTTTTTGATTCTGTATCATAGCTTAAGCTATTAGTCTATTAGTTATCGCAAAAAAAAATAGCTTAAGCTATTAGTGCTAAATGCATGGTGGTTGCAAAACTTTCTAGGCCAAGGCAAAAGAAAGGAACGGCATCACCTATCATGACTCGTCACTTTATATATGACAAATCCAATGGATATAATCGATTTATTTGTATCTTCTTTTGGTTGTTTACTACATTGCATTCATCCTGTGCAGTGGGAATTGAGTGCAAATTCTTGCTTCATGAAGAACCAGTACATGGTTGTTATTCGCTTGGCTTATGGGTAAGTCGCGTACCATGAATACCTTGTGAGTTACGAGAGATATTGGCATCTCAATATGTTAATTTGACATGTTATTTTGAGAAACCTGCAACATATCAATTTTTTACATCAGTGTGTCTATGACAATTAACTTTAAGAATCACATGTTTTTACTAAATCTGTATTGTTGTGAAGATATAATTATATGCATGAACTGCATTAAGTTAGATTTTTGGTATAGACTAGTGAAAAATTCCACCATCATATGAATTAAACACTTTAAGAAGCGCATTCACCCGGACTCTGGACTCATACAGCTGTTCTTCTTCCCTTTGAGCACTGCAGGCTGCTTGTTCAAGTTTGGTGCAGCTACAGTACGCTACCTCTTAACGTGATTATCTCCCAGGTATTTCTTGGATGATAAAACCTGATATGAACCATGAGAGCCACTTAGTGAACTCTCCACTTATTTCATCATAATTATTTACTGTCAACCTACTGTACTGATGAATATTTTTCTCGGTAGGCCATATTTTTTTTCCTTCATTGATTATGAAGCTTTGTTAGTATATCCTCTTTATGCAGTTTGTAGTAGACAAGGTAGGAAGGTAATATGTCACGGCTGGTCTCCCTTTCACTTATCTTGTTTCTTTGCTGAAACTTGCAGATGGGTTCCAAGTTCAAGAAGTCATTGGTCTCTGAGAGCGTGAGGGATTCCCTCCATAGCTGGTGTAAGAGGATCAAAGAGAGGAGGCACAACCCGCTCTTCATGCGGAATGGGACACTCATGTCGAGGTCGGTCTGCTCCCTCGACACGACCATCTACGAGACTGACCACGAGACCAACACGGTGTGCACGCTGTCGAGGACTGTGTCGGCGTCGTCCCTTGACGAGGCGCTGACCGTGGTCACTGTCGACGACGAGATCTCTCACATCGAGGAAGATATCCGACACCCTTAGTTCTTCCCCGGACTAAATATGTGCAGCTAAAACTCTGCTGAACTTGAAGTACAGTGCCCATTCCTGCCTAAGCTTCGTAGTAACTGCAGAAAAGGACCTGCAGATTACCCAGTATATATGTGTGTAAATGTAAGTGGTTGTTCTTCATGTCTCATGGCCACTCTATGCAAAAGTGATGTTGTGTCAGTACGACGCCTCCACTTCAAGGTGATACTATCATCTTTGTATTGACTTATAACATTGTATTAAATCGTAAGAATTCACAACTAGGCGCAAAGGAGCGTTTTGGGCAATGACGGTGTTTTCACATTGTTACCTTCTTGAAAGCATTGCTCGGACTTTATCTTCAGGGTGAAAACCTAGGATTTTACTTTTGATGGTGGGATCCGGCGAGAACGGCGCTTGAACGTCGTTCCCTTCTTGGAGGAGTTGTTGCTGAAGAACCTTCTCGTTTTCTTTATAGTTCGTCAATCGTTGTTTTGATTGTTTCAGGGTTTCTTTTTCCTCCGCATAGGCGGAGTTTCGGTCTTATATAACTTTGCTCTTTGTTGGTGTGGTTCTTTCGTGTGTGCATCGATGTTGGTTGTATGCATCTTAATTATGCAAAGGCTTGGTATATGCTTATTGTGTTTCTGCCCTCTTTTTCTCTTTTTGAGGAGATGTTTCTGCCCTCTTGATGCTTCATTTGAGTCAATAAAATCCACTTTTTGTTTAAAAAAATGATCGTTTGGGGCTGTATTTAGCTAGAAATCTGTGTTGCTGATATTTATGCCTGAGTTTACGCTTTATATCGATGATGTTTTTCTTTCTTTTATTACAAACGAGAGCATAATCGCTTGTTCATTTTTTACGGGAAGCCATTCATCACACTTTGTTCATTAATCATCAAGGTTACATGGTTCATAAGGAGTGTTAGGAGGAAGCTAGTGGTTCCCCGACCCAAGTACGGGATTCAGAAAGAAAAGACGTTTATCTAGTTACCTCATGAGCAACCTTGTTAGCTTTTCTTGGGAAATGCTCAAAGATCACTTAATCGAAAGCACTTGCCCTCATCGAACAATCATGAAATATCTATATTTTGTTGCGGGGTAACAATCATGAACTATTGAAGAACTTGTTGTTGCCGAAAATCCACCATTACAGAGGGTAGTGATTACCTGCTCGCAATCAGATTGTAGAATGATTCTAAAGTGTTCCATCTCTTGAGCCAGCATATCAAAGTCATAACAACATCGATCTCAAAACATGCAGTGCACTAGGCATCAAATCCTAACAAATCCGGCAACTATTACAGAAGTGGTCTCATCCAATTTTCATCCACCCCTCCTGCCTATAGAGAAATTACTAACACATGAGTGGGGGATCAAGAAGGTGAGGTCGGAGAGGTTGGCAATGACGACAATGAAGAATCCCCCTCTCCGGAGGCCAGATCAGCCTCCAGACAGCCCCGCTGGAAGATGAACAGAGGTTTCGCCGGCTTCATGTCACCAAAATGTCCGATAAATTCCATGTAGGGTTTTCAGAACGGAAGATAAATATTGGGCAAAGGGTGTTAAGAGGCGATGCATGTGGGCCCCATGTGTCCTCCTCATCCGGCCAGAGGATGGCCAAGTGAACTAGAAACATGGGCCCCACAGGTGCCCCTCAGCCCCTGGCACCCTGTTCTGGCTCCATGGCTCTTTTCTCCCTAAAGAATTTTCTTTATTTTTCTATATTTGTTGGGCACCTCTTCTCAAAAAAAATTACACCATTACAAATCTTTCTGAAAAATAACGTCAGTTCATGTTAGTTTTTATTCAGGTCATGCAAGTTAAGAACAAAAACATTAAGTGTTCATAAAAATAGATACATTTGAAACATATCACAATGCATGTGTTTAGCGCTTGATTATTTTGTGCGGGGGGGGGGGGGGGGGGGTCTGATGATTGGTGTATCAAGTGCAGTGTCCCAAATGTAGGACATAATAGTGGTGATGTGTGCAACGCAAATAAAACTTCAATTGTGTCCCCAATAATTTTTAAAAGGGTGTCAACTTGTTAGTCTTGGTAGTTGCACAAGGCAATTACAAGATACAGTGCTAGATAATAATTTTTTATTTTGAATTAAACAAAACTGAAAATAAAATGCATGTAAAAGTTGTTGGAAGGTGATTCTTATGCGCAAAACTGAACAGAAGTTCATAGTTTTAGCAAATGTAACTCTCCAATACATAGAACTGCAGTAACATAATCATGTGAAAAAGTGCACAATAAAAAAAATCATGCTGAAGCCAAGACATGTCATGTGTTGATTCTATATAGGCAATACGTCCAAATACTATAGACCTTGATACCCGCCGCATCATATACCTAAATAGCACGTTCGTAGATCAACATTTTCTCTCCACCATCCGGACGCTAAGTGTAAACACAAATAATTGCTTTAAGCAAGATAACATACTGTTGTCCACAAGATCATTATAGTCTGGTAATTCAATTTTGGAGCCCAGACTCACCTACACCCGATGAACAGTAAAATCAAAACAAATAGTAATTTGTTTTAAGAAAAATTGAAACTTTTTCTGCATGCAAGATGCTTGAGTGTGCCAGGTGCTTGCAAAAACTCGTGTGTGTAAGAGCACATTTCTCCATGTGTGGTTTTGGTAATTGATGACAATCCCTATGGACTAATGGTTGCCTTGAGTTATATTTGAAGGATTTGTCCATAGGCATTTCTTGAAGTCCATCTGTTGGTTTCAAGGAGTTTATATGGTGACCAAGGTGGTATTCAAGGTTTTATCCAAAGATTGGTCATGTGAGAGTTGAGCTTATTGCAAGCATGTCTCGAAGAAGAAGATTGTGTGAGCATTCATGTTTATCTTCAAGACATCATCTTTATGAAGAGAGAAGATAAGACACAAGGTTGATCAAGACTAAGTCAAAGAGTGAATCAAGTTGATCAACTCACAAAGTGTAGAAGATGTACCGAGAGGGATCAAGTGATCCCATGGTATGGTAAGCATTGTCCATTACGCTTTGTGTACTAACCCATGGTCTTCGTGAGAGTTCTATGTGGGGTTAGGTATGTGTCCATGGGATTGCGTCAAGAGGAAGATCTCATACAACCCATGGAGGATGACACAAGTGGTGTTCGTCATCAAGGTTGCGGTGTGCAAGTTCAAGTGAAGCATCACGGAGAGATCATGCTTGAAGCTTGCCATCCATTGTGGTAACAATGGACTTGTGAAGATGTGTTGAAGAGTGGCTCACCCATAGTGGAGTATGGGGGAGCAATCTACTGGTCTTCATTGAGCCGGAGCAATCAAGAAAGGCAAGGTTTGACCTTGATAGGGTTTTCTATTTTACCGGTCTCATGGTGGTAGTTGGGAGACCGGGTTATAGGATCGATAGCCGTACTATCAAGGGGGGCTCTCAAGTGAGTAGCTTGATCGTATCGTTTGTTGAAGCTAAAACCATTGCATTCTTGGCATCATCATCTTTCTTGGTTCTTGGTTTGCTTTTCTCTATGTGGGTTATTGAGCTTATGTCCAGCTTCATGACAAGCTCGAGTTCATCGAAAACATCTTCTATGATGTTTTCGATGTTGGAGTTTTTGCCGGTTCTTCATTCATAGAGGTTTCACATCTCTACTGTAGGAGATATGCTCTAGAGGCAATAATAAATGTTATTATTTATCCCCATGTTCCTAATTAAGTTTATATTCCATGCTATAACTGCTATGGTTCTCAAGTCTACAATAACCACGAGGCTCGGAGGAAAACTCATATGCACGTGTGGAATAATAAACTATAAAAAGTATTCCTAGTCATGCCTCTAAGACTAGCTCAAGTATTGCATGATGATCCTGTTTTCCTGGTCATGGGCATGGCTATGCCGGCAATTTTGAGGGCACAATGTTAGAAGAACATTTGTGTTGAATCGACCCGAATTGATGTTATGCTATGAGATACATTCGTCACAAGTTAATGGTTAATAACACAGAGAAGTTAATGTTTGCATAATTCCTTTGACCATGAGAGTATCGGGTTCCTTCGTACTTGCTTCGTGAACTTTGGGTTTTTTTAAACGTCATCCGTAACTGGGTGGCTATTACGGCGGCTTACGGGTTCATGGAAAAGCATGACAAGTAACGAGATAGCTCAAGATTGGGATTTGCTACTCCGACGATGGAGAGATATTCTCGGGCCCTCTCGGTGTTATGGTATCCATCATCGTCTGGCCAGACACAATGTGATTTGATCACAGGGATGCCGGAACGCGGAAACGAGAAAAGAGAACAAAACCGGTAACGAGGTAACTGGCATAGTGGACAAGTTGTTGATGCACGGGGATGTGGATAAATCTCACCTCGGGTTTTGTAACATATCGCGAAGCAACAGGAATAGCACACGGCAACTGGAGGTTCACTCGAATATTCATTTGTGTGGGTATAGGGGTCAATATGGGTGTCCACGGCTCCGATGTTGATCATTGATCGGAAGGTGTTCCGGTCATGTCTATACTTCACCGAACCTATAGGGTCACACGCTTAAGGGTCATCTATCTGCTAAACGGCAGACACGGAGTCTGAGAGAAAATCAACGGAAGAGTTCCGGAGAGAGAACACCGGAAGAGTTTCGGTAAAACCAAAAAGTTGTTTCGGAGTATACCATTAAGTAATGGTTTCGGCATACGCCTATTAATTATTGGAGGGTACCAGAATTGTTCTGGTAACTTCTGGGATTTTTCGGAGACAAAAACCAGAAATGTTCCGGACTGCTGGAACCGCTTTGGATGCTTTTCGCAGATGAAAATCATTGATCTGAAAATGTTTCGGAATGCGTCCAGAATTATTTTGGTGGGTACTGGAATTATTCTAGGACTCACAGAAACTTTTCGGAATTAACGGACGCAGAAAAATGTCTTCATGAATAGTGAAAGTGCTTTTGGGATATTTTTTGGAAAGCCACCTTTTAGGGCTTTTGCAAAAAGGCTTCTAGAAGGGCTTGGGGGCCAAGGAAGCCCCTCATGGGGGCCCCCAAGGGGTGGCCGGCCAAGGATGGTGGAGCTCCTTGGAGCTCCACATGGCCTCCCATTTTTCCCTTAATACCATCATGTGTGACCTAATGCATGGGAGTTTTTGGTAATTTGTGGAGGCACACTATCCCTTGGTTTTTTCTATAAATAGGAGGTGAGGGGGCTGCCCAAACCTCATCCTTGCTCTCATACACATGCCATTGACTTGTCTGGCTTCTCTCTCCCTCCCAGCGAAATAGTTTCGTAGAGCCGAAAGGCTGTCTTGGTTCCGGTGGGAACTAGTTCTGGACGGCGAAGCCCTGCCGGATAGATGACACCGTATGTGTGCAACCCCGTAGAGAGGTCGTAGGTTCTTCCTTTTTGCCCGAGGGGCTGTTTGAGTGTGCCTCCCGAAGGGTTGTCCGAGTGACCGTCCGAGATTCTGGGGTCCTCCCGTAGGGCTGTCCAAGGATCCGTTCGATGGGACTATCCAAGGGACTGTCCCGAGGCCTCCCGAAGGGCTGCCCGGAGTTCCGTCCGGGGGCATACGAGGGAGTACATCCTCGCGGTTGGGAGGTTGTAAATCCTAGCTGCGGGGATGTGCACCGACAGTCAACATCGACTCTACTTCCGCTGCGCTACGAGTCGGTAACGATCACATCAAACCTTGTATGCATCTCCATAGTGATCCTGGGCGTGCTCGTTGTACTGGATTTTTTGTTTTCTGTCGCGTTCCCAACAATGGCATCATGAGCCATGCTATGCGTAGATGCAGGTTACGATCTAGAATACATGAGATGTATGGGTATTGCATAGTATAATTTTGTAGTAGATAAGATCTATTGCTGAAAATTATTTGTGCGGGTAGTAGATGAAATCTATTACCCGATATTCTTGTTGCTTCCCTTGAATTTGCGTAGTCCTGATCTTGACAGCATGGTGGAATCTGACAAAGTTCTGGCAATCCGCGATCATTTCATGCTGCTCCTGAGTATGCTGATTGACAGATCAATGAAGTGCTTCAGTGTCTTTGGGTTCCGCCATAGTTGAGAAAGATGGATGTTTCGCAGACGAAAGGGCAATGCAGATATGATATGCACGGGGGTCATGCGTATGACAAAGTTTAGTATGGGGCTCGAGATTTTATTATCTCGTGTTTCATACGCCCCGCATAGTTAATCTAGCAACTTGAATGATCATGCTTGATGATAAACGTTGGTAGCTGCGGTTTGGTTGAAACCTTAGAAGCCACGTAAAATAAAATTTTGCATAAACCGATTAGAGGCATCTAACTTGGTTTTGCAGGATGACATGAGGCATGCATGTGATGTGGTATAGCAGTTCTCATATTTAATTTGATTATGTATGAGATGACTATATGATGTAAAATTAATTAAACATGACCTGCGTGTCATGATTCGGCATGATGGCTGGAGCCATATGATTGTCACTTTAATGACCTGCGTGTCAACCTTATGTAATGCACTTATTTTATTAGCTATAGAGATAGCAATATTATCTGGTGCATCGACAAGGTGGTGGCAAACTTCGCGAAGGTGAACACCGACGCGAATGCCAAAGACGAAGAAATTGATGACTTCTCTGTTAGAAAGGGCTATACCATATCATGCTATTATGAATTGCCTGAGATGTTTATCCATTATGATGCACCCTTTTGATTGCGCGATAGTCGCTTTTTATTAGGGTGATCTCTCGCAAAAATATCAAGTAGTTAGTGTTCTCCCAAGTGTAGCACCGTCATGGCACCTATCTCTTCGGGGTATCACATGGATACATGGGTACGAACGATTAGAGAGGTGTGAGGCGAGTGAGTTGAGACCTCGCAGCGAGATCACTTGGTTGTCTTGACGTTCCGGAGGATCGTCCTGAGCTTGGAACACGCCCATCGAAAGATGAACAAGAGTCACATAGAGATGTGATTGGCAAGTTGGCCTACCGATTGCAATTCTCGTCACTTGAGATGGATACATCCTTGGCGTTGAATTTCAATATGGGTCTTGTATCACTTACAATCAATTATGAGAGATATTGTTTTAAGTGGGAGCGCACTGTAGAATTAACTTGTTTAATTCTCGGTGCAATTAATTATGGACATTGTCTAAGTGAAATTTGCATAATAGTTGTAGAATAATGGCTCGCGTTTCCACCTTCCCTATTAAAATTGAATAAGTTGTTATTTATCTGGTTAAAACTTTACGATTGGTAACGTAATGTGAGGATTGTCCTCAAGAGTGCCGAGAAGGACTTTGTCCTATCGCATGCTTTCGATATTCTCCCGCTGATGCTATGGATGATGTGACTCTCCTCCTTCGGTCCAAAAGCTAGAATTCCGTTATTGTCAAGTGCAATACGTTTGCTTCCATAAAACCCGAACTTCAAAAGTTTGGGATAGTTATGTGATACTCATGGAACTGAAAATTATTTTCAGATACAAACAAAGGCTAAAAGATATGAGATATCCAAAGCAATGTTTGTTTGCAAGGTATTAGTAAAGTGTTTACTGGTCATTTGACTGATAAGAGAGGGATCTAGGAGAATGCATGTCATGTAAATGAAGGGGAATAAAACAAACAACTTAAAGAGAAAGGAAATGTCCAAAGGGTGTTAGTGTGACTTACACACCTAGGAAGTCCGGGGCTAATGCCACTCTTAAGTTGGGTGCTTCTTCTGAGAGTAGGAGAAAGACTGAAAGTAAAACTGTTAGAAGTATAAAGGCAAAAGGAAAGAAGTCTGGAATGTCCAGCTTATGTATGAAAGTCATACAAGTTATTGATGTTTGGAAGGCTGGTCAAAAAGAAATAGTTCTTGGGAATTGTGATTAAACTGTTAGTCACTGATTCTTGGGCATTGTGATTGACTTTTGATCACAGGAATACCCGTTCGATTGCATTCTCTTGCAACTCGATACAAGAACTACTACGACCTAATGGACTTGCCAGTAATGAGGTTTAGATACGCGCTAGGAACATAGTAAAAGTTACTATACCTTCCATCTGTGTATTACCGTCTGTATTTATTTTCATAATTCATTTTAGAGTTTTACACACTCTAGCCCATTGCATAAAGTATATTGCAAGAAGGTTGTTCATAAGAGAACTTTTGATGTTCGGTGTTATGAATAAAGGCCATACTTTCATTATGAATGAGATGTATGTTATGAATATTGATAATAATACATTACCTCTATATTTACTTTCATAATTCATTTTAGAGTTTTACACACTCTAGCCCATTTGCATAATGTTTGTTGCAAGAGTGTTATTCATAAAAGAACAATTGTTATTCAGTATCATGAATAACATAAGGGACATGCTTCCATCAAGGATGGAATGTATGTTATGAATATTGATGGTAATATGATACATCCGTAACACTGACACTAAATGTCACAAGACTAAAAGAATACCACATATATGTGGCACTGCATTTGGTCACATTGGATAAACCCACATGGAGAAATTCCATAATGATGGATTTTGAAGTCATTTGATTATGAATCATCTGACACTTGCAACTTTCTTCCGAAAAGTGAAGTGACTGAAATACCGTTCACAGGCCATAAGGAATGAGCAACAAACTTATTGGTGATCATACATTTTGATGTATGTAGTCAGATAAATGTTGTGGCTAGTAGTGGATTTATCTATCTTCAGAAATGACTCAAGAAGATATATGGATATTTACTTGGTGAGACGTAAGTCTGGATCTTTTGAAATCATTCAAAATGTTTTCAAAAAGGAAGTAGAAATTATTGTAACAAGAAAATTATGTTTCTACAATTATATTGCGGAAAGGAATATTTGAGTTACAAGTTTAGCGAATGTCTGATGAGTTGTGAAAAGAGTTTCATAACTTACGCCTCCCGGAACACCACTGTGAGTGGAATGTCCATGAAGATGTAATCAAACCATTTATGACATGGTGAGATCAAAGATGACATAAATCAATTTGCCATTATCCCTTTTAAAAGTAATGCTTTAGAGACTGCGGCTTTTACACTGAAAAGAGCACCATCAGGCCTGTTGAAATAGCGCCATGGTATGGTACGCCCAACCATGTTACATCTTTTCTTAACATTTGGAATATGGGGCTTGTGTAAAATGTTTACAAACCTATTCCAAATCAGACAAGTGCTACTCTGTAGGTTATCCCAAGTTATTGGGTATTCCCCCACCACTATACCGAGGCAAAGGGTTTTGCCACAAAGAACGGTATGCTTTTAAAGAGAATGGTTCTTGCAAAAAGGTGAGTGGGAGGACAGTGCAACTCGACGAGATAACAGTATCTTCGTCATCAGATCAAAGGAAAGGAAAATTGGAAGTGATTCCAGAGTTTCCTACTGCGACTGGTACGGAAGCCTCTACATGAGATGTATGGACTTCGGTCGAACTTGCAGCTGAACCACGTAGGCAAAACTCGTGCAAACCTCTCAAGTGCGCAAACGAGATATTATTGTTAGACAACAGTATACCTACGATAATCAAGGAAGCAATGATGGGCCCTGACTCCAGAATTGGCTAAATGCCAATATAATCTGAGATAGTTTCCATATGAATGATTCAAGATTATATCTTGATAAACCCTTCGGAAGACTTGGAGTCTATCAAAAATTTTATGGAGCTATAAACTGATGTGGATAAAATGTTTTATGCATAAAGCTCGGCTTGTTGCAATAACAAGTTCAAGGAGTTGACTACGATGAGATTGTCTCACCGTAGCGATGCTAAAAGTCGGTTCGGGTTAAAATGGCAATTAATACATATTTCAATCATGAGATATGAAACATGGATGACGAAAGAATTTCCATGAAATGGGAATACAAACTAGGACGTGTATGTGATACAGTCCAAAGTATTTTGTCAATCCAAAGGATGCTAGTGAGTATGCAAACTTCAGAGTTCCAGCGATGGACAGAAGAGAGCAAAAAGGAGTTGGAATCTTCGTTTTTGATGAAATGGTCAAAATAGTTTGTTTTCATTAATGGATAATGAAGATGCTTGTGGTTACAAGAAAGTAAGTGGGAGCATAATAATATTTCTAAAAACCTTGTGTGCTTGACACATTGTTAATTGGAAATAATATAAATTTCTTGACACGAATTAGGACTTCATTTGAAAATAGTTTTTCGATGAAGTGCTTGGGCTAAGTAGCCTTGACATTAGGCATGTTTATCCGCGAGATAGAATTGCCTAATAGGGCTAAGCCAAAATACATATTGACAAGATGCTAAAACAGTTTAGCATTAAAACGCCAAGGAGTGATTCTTGCCGAAGTCACATGGAAAGAGTTTTGTGAGACTCGGTGTCCCAAAACTTTGATGAGCAAAATACATGATGGAGATTCCACACACTCTTGTGTTTGGATTAATCATGTATTCCATGGTATGTAAAACAACCTGATATGTCTGATACTCCCAAACTGTTGCGAGTATAGATACCAAAGTGATCAAAGTAATGATCATAGGACAACAGTGAAAAATGTCATTGAGTACTAAAGTAGCACTGATGACATGTTTTCTCGCAAGCAGAGATTATGAAGTGCTCGTTGTAAGTAATTACATCGATACAGTCTTCATCAATGCTCCATGCGATTTTCGATTTAAGTTAAGGTTTTGTGTAATACACAATACGGTGGCACGGTAAGTTGGAATTGTTCTAAACAGGTTACTGTGGCGAATTCTATAACAAAGGCTAAGTATGTTGACGTTTTGGAAGCGACAAAGAAGATGTTGAATCATATAGTTCATTCATGAACTTAGTATGGTTCCAAGATGGCTTTGGTCAATGGGAAACTATTGCAGATAGTTGCTCCATAGCTCAGTCTGAGGAATCAAGGTTTGACCTGCGATTCACATATATACAAAGCCAAGTCCACACAAAATATGAATTTTGTGAAAGCGTGAATGTCGGATTTCGGGCTCCGCAAAACCCTAAGAAGTTCGAACCCAGGGGCGTGTGTGAAGATCCCCAATAGCTTCACCCCCTCCAAGCTCACAACACGATGCCCCGCTCGATGGCGAGGAAGAAGATAACACACGAGAGTTTACCTAGGTTCGGGCCGCTGCGAAGCGTAAAACCCTACTCCTGCCTTTGGTGGATTGCCTCACGAGGAGGTTTGTGGATGAACTAGTACAGTGGTGAGTTGCCTCGCGAGTGCGTTGTTGGGTGGTGAGTTGTCCGGCACCTAGGCTAGTCTTCGCCTTCGTCTTCCCCCAGCGCGGAGCGTAGGGCATCCACGTTGCATGGGCATAGTCATTGGAGGACAGTGTTGTCCACCAGCGCGGAGCATGGGGCTTCCACTTGGGCGTGGGAGGGAACCCCTCCGCGTCCTCGGGGGGCTCCGGGCGTATACAACTCACTCATTATTACGTGAGAGTGTCACGGCTGAAGATAGCTGGGCAAGCCCCCAGGCGCACGGCCCAGGTGCTCCCAACTCGGTTAAGAGCCATTCCACGCATTTCTGCGCGGTTGCGCGCCTCTACAGCCCAAACCTGAGTGCATTGCTCCCCGCGTAGCCGCGGGATTGCACTCCGCGGCCCAAACATGAGCGCAATGCACCCAACGCAGCCATAGAGGTGTTGTGTTGGTGAAGTCGCCTCGTGAGGCGTCGGGGCGCCGGCCGGTCTGTGGCTTGAGGGCCTCGCGAGGCCCTGCCCCCTGTGGGCCGTGTTGGCACTCCCGTTGCCACGGGTGGCCCGCGTTGCTTGTATCCCGCCGATCCCCCAGGCGGTCGCTCCTGTGGCCCTGGGCTTGGCTGTGTGCTGCTTGCTCGTGGGGGCGGCGGCTGCGTCGTGCCCCCACGCATCCCGGGACGCCCCCCCTGCTTGCATCAACCTTGTCTGGTACTTCCTCTGTGGAAGCCCCCAGGCCCGGCTTGGGGAGAGCGTCCGGGACATCTCCCTACTCCGGGTGGGTGTCGGCACCCGCGGGGGGCGCCTGATCCTCTGCGCCCTCCGCAGGTATCACGTAGCTCGGAACGTAGGCCTCTGTATAGAGGCCTTGGCCCTCTCATGAGTCGTCCCAGCGCGCACCAAGGACAGTCTCCCCGGGTGGCAAGATGACACCACCTGGGGCGCGCGGCCCACAGACCCTCCTGCGGCGAGCCTCCGCCCGAAGTTGCTTACCTCTGCCGCCGCCATGGGGTGGGCCGTGCATGTCTTGACGTGGGTTGCCTCCCTGGTTATCCACCGCGCATCCATTACGGTTACCTGTCTGACCGGAAGCCCGAGCCGCCTGTTCCCTATGCCGGTTGGCGCGCTCCCGCCGGGATGACCCGGGCTGTTGATGATCCATCTGGGTATGGGTGCGCGCGTTGAGGTGCGAGCGGAGCGCCCCATCACCTTCTTTAAAGGCACCACTGACGGGACCGGGCGGCGCCCCAAAGCCGGTCACCGGGATCCAGAGGAGAAGAAGCACAGCGTGCGGCGCGCCCTGCTCGGGCTCGCCCGGGAGTGAAGCGGGCACGCCGCCCGTAGATGGGGCGACAGGCACGGCGAATGAGCCCCTAGCGCCCAGCGCCGGTGGTCGCGAAGAGGGGTGGGGAAGCCAGGCCCTCCTTGCAATGGTGACCAACTCGGCGATGTGGTCGGCCCAAGCGTCGAAGCCCCCGTGCGTCGGGCGGTGGCGAAGCATCTCACTCGCCATCAGCAACGCATCATGCGCGTTGAGGTCTCCCACGTGGGTACAGTGCGATGTTGGTCCCGTGGGCGCCGCTCGCCCGCCCCGCGCCTGGTCAGCACGAGCAGCAACGGCGGTGGAAACGACGCTGGTGGCCTGGTAACGACCGACCAGCATCGCGCTGCCGTGGCGTGGGTCTTGGACGGCAGTGGCGAGGTTGGTGAAGGCGGATCCGCCGAGGCCGGAAGGAGCTTGTCGGGCGTCGGCCATCGATACGACGGGGCGAAGAAGAAGCAAAGCTTGCTGAAGACTCCAGCACGGCCCCTACCTGGCACGCCAAATGTCGGATTTCAGGCTCCGCAAAACCCTAAGAAGTTCGAACCCAGGGGCATGTGCGAAGATCCCCAACAGCTTCACCCCCTCCAAGCTCACAACACGATGCCCCGCTCGATGGTGAGGAAGAAGATAACACACGAGAGTTTACCCAGGTTCGGGCCGCTGCGAAGCATGAAACCCTACTCCGGCCTTTGGTGGATTGCCTCACGAGGAGGTTTGTGGATGAACTAGTACAGTGGTGAGTTGCCTCGCGAGTGCGTTGTTGGGTGGTGTTCGATTCCCCGTTACAGAGCAGCCTAGCCTCTATTTATAGCGGCCCGGGTCCTCTCCCCTTATCGCAATGGTGGGAAGGGATCCCACAACGGCCAAATTCGTAAGGGGACAGGAGGTACACCCCATCCTGACGAAAGGTGGTCTTCGCCTGCAAAGTAGCCGGTGGTGATGCAGAGGTGGGCTCGGCGATGACGTCCGTCCTGCGGGGCTCGGGGTCTTGGTCTTGTTGCACCAAAAGGGAAACCTTTGGGGGACGCTTTGGGAACCTGCGCTCGTCCTTGTCCCCTTTGCACCAAAGAAGAAACTGTCCCCACTGGCGCGCTAGCGCTCGCCTGGCTTGGCTGGCGTCACCCTTGACCTCCTGAGTCCGAGCACTGCATAGAGATCTCCGCCGCTCGGGAGGAGGCCTGGGGAGGCCTGTTACCCGCGGGTCTTGGCGCTGTCTCCCTCGCGAGCTAGGGGCTCTCGCGAGGGCCCTGTGCTGAGTGTGGCCGCGCTGGGCCGTACTTAGTCGTCGAGGTGGGCCATGCCTTGGGCCGCAGCCAGGCAAGTCTGGGTAGCCCCGTTGCCAGGACGCCGACAGTGAAAACGCGAGGATATGCATAGATACACACGGAGCTGAAGTTGTCAGATCCGTTGGACATCAGGCTATACCACAAGCGAAGCATATTTTACACCAATATGCCATAGGTGTAAAGTGCATTAACATTGACTAGATTATTGACTCTAGTGCAAGTGGGAGTCTGTAGGAGATATGCCCTAGAGGCAATAATAAATGTTATTATTTATCCCCATGTCCCTAATTAAGTTTATATTCCATGCTATAACTGCTATGGTTCTCGAGTCTACAATAACCACAAGGCTTGGAGGAAAACTCATATGCACGTGTGGAATAATAAACGATAAAAAGTATTCCTAGTCATGCCTCTAAGACTAGCTCAAGTATTGCATGATGATCCTGTTTTCCTGGTCATGGGCATGGCTATGCCGGCAATTTTGAGGGCACAATGTTAGAAGAACATTTGTGTTGAAGCAACCCGAATTGATGTTATGCTATGAGATACATTCGTCACAAGTTAATGGTTAATAACACAGAGAAGTTAATGTTTGCATAATTCCTTTGACCATGAGAGTATCGAGTTCCTTCGTACTTGCTTCGTGAACTTTGGAGTTTTTTAAACGTCATCCGTAACTGGGTGGCTATTACGGCGGCTTACGGGTTCATGGAAAAGTATGACAAGTAACGAGATAGCTCAAGATTGGGATTTGCTACTCCGATGATGGAGAGATATTCTCGGGCCCTCTCGATGTTATGGTATCCATCATCGTCTGGCCAGACACAATGTGATTTGATCACAGGGATGCCGGAACGCGGAAACGAGAAAAGAGAACAAAACCGGTAACGAGGTAACTGGCATAGTGGACAAGTTGTTGATCCACGGGGATGCGGATAAATCTCACCTCGGGTTTTGTAACATATCGCGAAGCAATAGGAATAGCACACGACAACTGGAGGTTCACTCGAATATTCATTTGTGTGGGTATAGGGGTCAATATGGGTGTCCACGGCTCCGATGTTGATCATTGATCGGAAGGTGTTCCGGTCATGTCTATACTTCACCGAACCTATAGGGTCACACGCTTAAGGGTCATCTATCTGCTGAACGCCAGACACAGAGTCTGAGAGAAAATCAACAGAAGAGTTTCGGAGAGAGAACATCGGAAGAGTTTCGGTAAAACCGAAAAGTTGTTTCGGAGTATACCATTAAGTCAAATTGGTTTTGGCATACGCCTGGAAATTATTGGAGGGTACCAGAATTGTTCTGGTAACTTCTGGGATTTTTCGGAGACAAAAACCAGAAATGTTCCGGACTGCCGGAACCGCTTTTGATGCTTTTCGCAGATGAAAATCATTGATCTGAAAATGTTTCAGAATGCGTCCAGAATTGTTTTGGTGGGTACTGGAATTATTCTAGGACTCACAGAAACTTTTCGGAATTAACGGACGCAGAAAAATGTCTTCATGAATAGTGAAAGTGCTTTTGGGATATTTTTAGGAAAGCCATCTTTTAGGGCTTTTGCAAAAAGGCTTCTAGAAGGGCTTGGGGGCCAAGGAAGCCCCTCATGGGGGGCCCCCAAGGGGTGGTCGGTCAAGGATGGTGGAGCTCCACATGGCCTCCCATTTTTCCCTTAATACCCTCATGTGTGACCTAATGCATGGGAGTTTTTGGTAATTTGTGGAGGTACACTTGTCGGTGTCGAAACCGGCGGATCTCGGGTAGGGGGTCCCGAACTGTGGATCTTTGATCGATGGGTAACAGGAGACAAGGGAGATGATATTTACCCGGGTTCGGGCCCTCTTAATGGAGGTAAAACCCTACGTCTTGCTTTGTTTTGTATTGATGATGGGGTATCGAGTACAGAGTTGATCTACCTCGAGATCGTATGTAGTGGTCTAAACCCTAAGAGCTATGATTGTAATCTCTGATGATCTGATTGTCCCTAATGACTAGCCTAGCCTCGGCTTATATAACACACCAGAGGCCTAGGATAACAAGAGTCCTAGTCGGCTACGTCGGTGGAGAGGAGTCCTTGTCTTGATCATCAAGCCTTGTGGAATCTTCCTCATATGCATCATGGACTGTCCGAACTGGCCCATTAGTGAACCGCCCTGGTGGTCCTCGGCCCGATCCACTGGTCGGGAGACGACGTGGTGATTACCCCCTAGTCCAGGACACCATCAGTAGCCCCCTGAACCGGTCTTCAAGTTGGGGACGCTCCTCGGTTCTTCCGAATAGTTCTTTGTCTTCTATCGTCGGTCTTGAAAACTGGTTCAACAAATCTTCCCATCTTTGATCTTGAGGATCGCCGAAGTGCATCTGAAGAGTTCACGCGTCGGGCATCCGAGGAGCCCCTTTTAAATTCTCGGCCTTTATCAATGCCTTGTAATTTTTTACGCCACACTTAGGGTCTGAAGTGTTTCCTGTGCGGCGGTGTCCTCTTGCATCCGAGCTCCAACGCCGAACTGCATCCGAGGTGTCTTTTTTGCATCCGAGCTCCAACGTCGGATTGTGTCCGAGCTCCAATGCCGGACTGTGTCCAAGCTCCAATGCCGGACTGTGTCCGAGCTCCAACGCCGGACTATATCCGAGGTGTCATAGATTACCTCAGTCTTGAAAAAGTTGAAGGAGTTCATCCGAGCTTAATGCCGGAAATAGTCTTTTATGGAGCCAGCCATCGCATCCGAGCTTTATGCCAGACTGCTTCCGAGGTGGTGCACCACCCCGACCGTGGGCTGATTTTTTTATTGGTGCAATTTATTCTCTGCCGAGATATATAGCCAGTAGCCCTCAAGGTGCGTGTCGGTCTAAAACCTGGGATGCACCTAAAGGATAAAATAAAACCACTAATCCCAATAGCCCCTGAGACTCGGGTCGATTCGCAAAATCGGCCTGAGGATCAATTCCTTGCTCGGCAACATACTTTAGGAATTAAAATGCGTTGTGCAGTAGCCCCCGAGACTCAGGTTGGGTGCGGCTGACCAACCCGAGGATCGTAATCTCATCGGAAACTGTTTTGCACTTAAATTTTCTGCATTGAATCGTCAATGCAGTAGCCCCGAGCCTTAATTTGGGCACGGGTGATCGAATTAAGGATCGATATTTGTTTGACACAAACTTTGTTACATTTGACCTAATTTATTAGTAATGATTCTATGTATCTAAGTACTTTACATCATTAATGCTCGGATCCGCATTGTACAAGACTTTGTTGACCGACCATCGGCTTCAACCTCCTCGGCCAATAGCCGAGGAGTGTTTGTCCTACTTTATAAAGCCTTTATAAGGGCAAAGATTTACGGCAAACAAGGCAATCCGGCCATACGGTTTTATAAACAAAGGTACGCGGAGAGATATGTTATATTACTACTTAACGTAAGAAACATCTTCTGGGAAAAATAGTTCATTTACAAGTTCCTTTTCCCAGGATATCATGTTGACCATGATCGTGAAACCTCAACTCCGATCAACGTGGGAGGAAAATATTGAGGATTTAGTTTGGGAAATGTTCCCGAAATCAGTGGTCTTTAATGAACCGAAATGTTCACTTCCATCGTTGCCGACCAATTATATTCTTAAGATGACTAGCCTTCGGCTTCACCCAGTCTGAGGTACTAACTCGGATGACCCGGAAGTAACAATCACAGAGGTGCTCCCTTTACCCCCTAGCCGAACAATCGGGAACGTAGGGGGTAAGCACAGGAGCCAGGCAACCCAGGTTGGCCAAAATCTTAAGTCAAATTGATGCATATCTATGGCTTTACGACGATCACTACGGAAGCCAGCTTTCGTATATTAAATACAAACGCTGATGATATGTTGGGCTCTCCAGGAATCCCGATGTATCTATGCCGAGGTGCCACAAGGAACCCTCGGTGTAGTTTATTTTGACTCCGTCACGACTGTTTATAATCTGAAAGTGGCCTATCGTCGGCTTCCACCCCTTTGTAGATGCTACGTAGGGTGTTTCCATACAAACAAGACAACCCTTAGCCGACATCTCGGTGCCCGGAGGCGGTTGTGTTTAGTGGAAACGAGGCAATCAGATATTCAGGCTTTATAACTTTTACTTAGTCATAGGAGCATATGTTTGGGGGCAACTTAATAGCCCCCGGTATACGTCGACTCCTCTGATTATTCGAGGTCGAACCACCCACAACTTGGCCTTTTCAAGAAAGAGAGGCCCTTCGTTTTACTCGGATAACCTTGATTGGCTATATTTGGTTGAACACCGCCTGCGGTTCGCTGACCGATTTACGCTTGTTGTGATAGTCAGCTTTCGGCTTTCTCCAACTGAGGCACTTAACCAGTTAAACCGGAAGTGACAATCGCAGTGGTTCTCCCTTTACCCCTTAGCCGAACAAAGCGGAAACATAAGGGGTAAGCACAGGAGTCGGGCAATCCAGCTATAGACCAAAGACACAACTCGAAATCAATGCATATAAATGCGAAATACCGAGGACATTTTGCCGAGGACTGCATGGAGTAGCTCCGTGTTTGGTGGGTTCGGTGCTAACCGCAGAACCCCTTTAATATTGCCGATGCGTGAAATGCATCTGGCGTTGTACTGCGAGAGTTATGCTTGGAAAAATCAAAAAACTTATGCAAAAACTTTATGTTTAGATAAAAGAAAATTGTGCCAATCCTAAATTGGTCTAAAATTTAATTTGTGCTTCGGTCGTGCTTTAACGTGATACATCCGACCTCCGGACTCCAAGCGGGTCAGCCTTTGGCTTCAACCTCCATATCCCGAAGGGGGAGTGTTTCTCCGAGGCCTGTTTAAGGAACTAAACTCGAGCGGCTTTAGAAAGAAACCAGACTATCCGGCTATTGACCGCACACTAGCGTCGGAAAAAGGAGTAGTAGAAAAAGACTTTGCAACGACCAAGAAGATAACATTTATTATAAAACGGCTCATATAAATTTAAGAGCCCCCGGTTAAATTGGGTAAAGAAAGTTGTTTTTTGAACAAACAACATTTTTAACAAAGAAAATTCTTGTTTTGAAACAAAAACATAATGCTCGGTTGAACCGAACAAAAATTTACAAACTTAACAAATTTGAGCATGAAAGCGACTTAGCTGGTTAATATGCTCGGCGTGGATGACACGGTTCGAGCTACGACGAGACAGGGTCCCAGCCCCTAAGCCGGTCACGAGGTAGCCGACGAGGAGCTCGGCTTGATGAAGTGACAATACAACACTTCCGAAAGGCCGAGGTGAAACCCCCGGTCCAGCCGAGGAGACAGAACAGTTCAGCAGCATGTCGGCGAAGCCCCCACGTCAGTCGACCATGTCGGTGACGCGATTTGGTTGATGGAGGCGGGACGTTGATGTCGGCACGCCGAGGTGACGACACGCATGAAGTAGCACAAGCCAGATAATGATAAAATAAAAATTCTTTAAAGAATTATTTATGCAAAATAAATTATTTAGAAGAGATGCAGCCTGGCGCGATGCAGATGTCGACAAAGGGCGTCGGCGCGGTGAGGTGACAAAATCTGAATTCGCAGGGTCAACCGAATTCGCGCTAGGGTGACAACAGAATTTGGTCAACGAAGGCGGGACAACGACGTCGGTACGCCGGGGTGACAATGCCATCCGATCTAAATCCTTTACCTGCACACATCAAACAGTGCAAGCCGGACATAATAATAACATTTTTTTTGCATAATCAATTTACGTAGAGTATGGATAATAAAACAAATATGGCCTCTCTGCAGCATAAGTAGAATTGACAGCACAGGGACGGCAATGTGAATTAGAGTCCACCGACTCAGCACAAACAACCTGCGCACAAAATTGTACAAATTACAAGTACAAAGATCTTTGATAGTAAAAACAACATGAACAAATTTAATACGAAAAATATCACCTAATTGTTCATAGTGGTCGAAGTTGGCCGATCTCTCGTGATTTGAGCGTCTTGCGTCTGCTGCCGCGGGGCGAGAACAGACTCTGCCGAATCGCATTGACAAAGCCAGTTGCCGAAAACTGTTCGAAAGCGCTTGGTCCAGCCAACATGATGAAACTGGTCGGCTAGTGACGCCGAAGTCCCCGAAGCAGGTTGATGAAGAGATGGCGAAGCCCCCGGTCTAGCCGAGGTGACGGAGCAGGTCGACTGGTGATGCCGAAGTCTCATGTCAGCCGAGGTGTCGAAGCAGGTCGGCATGGTGGATGTCGGCTTGAAGAAGCGACGGCGCGGCGATGCCGACGCAGGTCGGAATTTGTGACGCGGTCAATGCTGCCTTGATGAAGCAACGGCGCACCCGACCCATGCAACCCGTGGGGTGACGACCTTGTCTTAACGATTATTTTTCATTCATGATGCCGAACTCTTGGTCGGTTTGCCGAGGTAATGATCCGATGTGGTGGTTGTCGTTGGCTCGATGGAGCGACGGCGGAGTCGATGTCGACGCAGGTCGATAGTCGTGGAGCAACATGGTCGGGCCGGTTTGACACCGGCGCGATGATGAAGATTGGCTCGAAAAAACTCAAAATTTATGGGCACGTGTTTGAGAACAACACACAATACCCTAGAAAAAATATTCCTTAAAAAAGGATGTCCAATGTCCCGTTCATGAAAAAAGATGAATTCGGGTCGGATTCGTTCTCGCGCAGAAAACAGATCCGAAAATTGATGCACTCATCGGACGTTTCCCGGAGATTGAACGGTCGGATCGAGCTGAAATTTTGAGGGGTGATCGGTACAGGAATTCCGCAGCCGATGAATGGTGGGATTTTCCAACGGATGTCCGAGCTAGATACTGGACGCCTCGCCCCAAACTCGTCCAAATTCCCGTCCAAATTCGATAGGGCTCCGGTATATCGGAGATTGTCGAAGATTCCTCCATCGTAACGCGACGAAATTTTGCAGGGTTGTTGTGGATACAATTCCGCACAATTTCACCGAAGCAATCGTCAAAGCAACGCTCGAGAAAACGGAGACGACGAACACAAATTCGCTGTCCAGAAAATACTGCTGCCAATCTGCACACAAGCCATCGATCCTTCTGGCGATCCCACACAGGAAGTCTCAATGAAAGCACCAATGTCGGTGTCGAAACCGACGGATCTCGGGTAGGGGGACCCGAACTGTGGATCTTTGATCAATGGGTAACAGGAGACAAGGGAGACGGTATTTACCCAGGTTCGGGCCCTCTTAATGGATGTAAAACCCTACGTTCTGCTTTGTTTTGTATTGATGATGGGGTATCGAGTACAGTGTTGATCTACCTCGAGATCGTATGTAGTGGTCTAAACCCTAAGAGCTATGATTGTAATCTCTGATGATCTGATTGTCCCTAATGACTAGCCTGGCCTCGGCTTATATAACACACCAGACGCCTAGGATAACAAGAGTCCTAGTCGGCTACGTCGGTGGAGAAGAGTCCTTGTCTTGATCATCAAGTCTTGTGGAATCTTCCTCGTATGCATCATGGGCTGTCCGAACTGGCCCATTAGTGAACCGCCCTGGGGTCCTCGGCCCGACCCACTGGTCGGGAGACGACGTGGTGAGTACCCCCTAGTCCAGGACACCATCAGCACTACCCCTTGGTTTTTTCTATAAATAGGAGGTGAGGGGGCTGCCCAAACCTCATCCTTTCTCTCATACAAATGCCATTGACTTGTCTGGCTTCTCTCTCCCTCCCAGCGAAATAGTTTCGTAGAGCCGAAAGGCTATCTGGGTTCCGGTGGAAACTAGTTCTGGACGGCGAAGCCCTGCCGGATAGATGACACCGTATGTGTGCAACCCCATAGAGAGGTCGTAGGTTCGTCCTTTTTGCCCGAGGGGCTGGATGAGTGTGCCTCCCGAAGGGCTGTCCGATTGACCGTCCGAGCTTCTGGGGTCCTCCCGTAGGGCTGTCCGAGGATCCGTTCGGTGGGACTATCCGAGGGACTGTCCCGAGGCCTCCCGAAGGGCTGCCGGAGTTCCGTCCAGGGGCAGACGAGGGAGTACATCCTTGCGGTTGGGAGGTTGTAAATCCTAGCTGCGGGGATCTGCACCGACGATCAACATCGACTCTACTTCCGCTGCGCTACGAGTCGGTAACGATCAGATCAAACCTTGTATGCATCTCCATAGTGATCCTGGGCATGCTCGCTGTACCGATTATTTTTGTTTTCTGTCACGTTCCCAACATATATCATTGACATTTTCATACTGCCTCTATCGATGTTGGATAACTCTTGTCGTCCTGAATCCAACAAGCTTGAGTTTGCTCAATTCAGAGCTCGTATGCGAAAGTTATAGCTGTTTTAGTGCGAGAGCAGTTTTCTCTGATCAGGCGGTAGTATCGCTCGGTACCACGGTAGTACCGCTTGGGCGATACTTCCGCTGTGTACTACCGCTGCTACTTCCACTTATATTTTGCTCTCTGGATGGGTTAGTTTTCTGGGCGGTTCTTGAGCGGTAGTAGAGGACGATAGTAGGGCGGTAGTACCGCTAGCGCGGCACTACCGCTCCCGAGTACCGCTGCTACTACCGCTTATTGTTGGGTACTGGAGTCTTACTACATCCCCAGCGGAAGTACCGCTGGGTAGGCCGGTAGTACCGCTCCGGCGGCACTACCGCCTCGAGGTTTCTGCCATTTTGCACGCTTTTCCTGAAACTACCACGCTAAGTGGTAGTACCGCTCATCCGAGCGGTAGTACCGCTTGTGCACGACCTGTGCACATAACGGTTGGATTTGGGGAGGCCTATAAAAGGGGGTCTTCTTCCCCATTGCTCTCCAATCCTTTGAACTCGTGTTTGCCCCCATTGTTGACCTTCTTCGAGCTTGCTAACTCTCAATCCCTCCAATGATTCTTGCTAGTTCTTAAGGGAGAAGAGAGAGGAGATCTAGATCCACATTTCCACCAATCACTTTCTCCTCTATGTGAGGGGAACCCCTTGCATCTTGATCTTGGAGTTCTTCGTGTTCTTCTTCGTTCTTCCTCTCATTTTCCTCCATAGCATTAGTTGTTGTGGTGGGATTTGGGAGAGAAGGACTTGGGCACTCCGTGTGCCCTTGCCATTGCATTTGGTGCATAGGTTTGAGTTCTCCACGGTGATACGTGGAAGTGAAGTTTGAGAAGATTATTACTCTTGGGTGTTTGAGCACCCTAGAGCTTGTTCCTCTTGGGTGCCTTGGCACCCTAGACGGTTGGTGGTGCCTCGAAGCTCAATCATTGTGGTGTAAAGCTCCGGGCAAGCGTCGGGGTCTCCAATTAGGTTGTGGAGATTGGCCCGAGCAATTTGTACGGGTACCGGTGACCGCCCTCAAGGGTTGCCAAAGTGTACGGGTTCCAGTGACCGTACCCAAGGGTTGCCATTTGTACGGGTTCGGTGACCTCCCTCAAGGGTCCCTTAGTGGAATCACGACATCTTGCATTGTGCGAGGGCGTGACGAGATTACGGTGGCCTTAGCGGCATCTTGGGGAGCATTGTGCCTCCACACCGCTCCAAACGGAGATTAGCATTCCCAAGGGTGTGAACTTCGGGATACATCGTCGTCTCCGCGTACCTCGGTTATCTCTTACCCGAGCCCTTTACTTATGCACTTTACTTTGTGATAGCCATATTGTTTCATGCTGTATATCTTGCTATCACTCGGTTGTTTATCTTGCTTAGCATAAGTTGTTGGTGCACATAGGCGAGCCTAGTTGTTTTAGGTTCTGTGCTTGACATGTTAAACGCTAGTTTTATTCCGCATTTGTTCAAGCCTAAACCGTAATTATTTTAAAGCGCCTATTCACCCCCTCTAGGCGACATCGCAGTCCTTTTAGTGGGCAAATGACGTTCGAGGTGCTCGCGCTAAAAGACAAAATCAACTAGTACCCTACATTTTTTTCAAACTTTCTCAAAAATGTCTTTTTTTGCCATGCCATCCTCAAATGTGCAAACTTCACCAAATTTGGCACGGGCATCAAGTGTTTGACCTTCTCGCACCACAAAAAAATCATTATTTATTTGAATTTTTGCTATTTTAAATGATTTTACTGTTCACATCCGGGAGCATCTGAACCTCCGTGCAAAAAGGGGGCATCACGGTAATTCAATTCGGAGCCTGGGCGCATCTCCGGTGAACGGTACATCAAAATAAATAGTAAAAAAATCTAAAACTTTTCTGTGCACGCAAGATGCTTAAATGCGCTAGGTGCATGCAAAAACTTGTGGACAAATGACGTTAGCGTGCTCGCGCCAAAAAGACGAAATCAGTTATGAACAGTGCATTTTTTCAAACTTTCTCATTGGCCCAATTTTTTTCGTTTTTGCCACGCCCTTCTGGAATGTCCAAGATCTAGCAAATTTAGTACGAGCATCAAGCATTTGACCATCTTGCACCACAAAAAATGGAATTTTTTGTTTCTATTCGCTATTTTAATGATTTAACTGTTCACACCCGGGAGCATCTACACCTGAGTGGTTGCAGAAACGTTGTGTCCCATTATTGTCCTCCTATAAACATATGTCCCCAGTTGCAACTATATAATACAATTCTTTTCCACTTTTGTCACGGCAGTAGTTTACTTGCAAGATTGAACCCAACTAATGTACACCTCTCCCACTACTAGCTACCAAACTAAAATGGTTTATGGTAAGATGTGCCATTTACCTTTAGAGTTAGAGCACGAAGCCTATTGGGTTGTTAAGAATTTAAATTTTGACCTTAAAGAAGCAGAAAAAATATTGGATATACATGCTTTAGGTGAATTTAGAAATTAAGCCTATGAAAGTGCCCGTCTTTTCAAAGAAAAGGTCAAATGTGCCATGACAGAAAGATTTTAAAACGAAATTTTAAAGTTGGAGACAAAGTTGTCCTATTTAACTCTCGTCTAAGGTTGTTTCCCAAAAAGCTTATGCATAGATGAGAAGGACCCTATGAATGAAATTTTTTACAATTCGGGAGTCATTTGGTTAAAAGGAGGCAAAGACACACCAAGGATTGTGAACAGTCAATGTCTAAAATCTACCTGTGAGGAAGTACCAGAACGGAGGCTGCACAAAGAGATTACCCATGTTCGAGCCTTCAGGAAGGAGTAACACCATACATAATGGGATACCTCATGCGAAGGAGTACAATGGTGGAGATGTGTTTACTACCGAGAGTTTGTTTCTACCGATGGTAGATGATATTGCTATCCCTAGCCCCCACCTTATGTAGATGACATGTGGTAGGGTTTTACATGAGATCGATCTGATCTAAGTCACCTCCACGTTGACTTGTTTGCCAAGGTGACCACTTTCCGCCTCTCCAAGCTCCCAGGGTCCTCCCGTGGTTAGGTCTTGTCTCATCTTCATGCCCCAAGAGGGCCTTGCGCTGGGTTCTCCATCAAGTGGCCACCCCCGATGTATTACACCATCAGACAACACATGACTAACTTCAATTTGTTGGTGCTTCTCGCGTACTCCGTCTCGAGCTCCGAGATGAAAATCTTAGGTCTAACCCGAGTTGCTTATACCGGCAATGTTGATGTTTTTGTGTTGTGACCTTGTTGAAGGCATTGTTCAGATATGTTCGGACTTGTTCTTCATGGTGAAAACCTAGCATCTAGCCTTGGGGTGGTTGGATCTGGTGATGACGACACACTACCGGGAAAAGGCTTATAGGTGAACTCATATTAGTGGTGGACACACTACAAGGATACGGGTCTATTGCAATAAAATCGTTTGTTGCAATACATGTCGATTGTGGCGATAAATACCTATTGCCACGAAACGACATTCAGTGGCAACCGTTGCGACTGGACGCATGGTAATAGGTCATTGCCACGAAAAAGCAACTGTGGCAATAAAGTGTACTAGCAACATCCATGTGGGAAGTTGCCACATGTTTTCCCATGGCAACACTCACCTGATGCCACAATTTGGTTTGTGGAGATAGCTTTAATGCAACATGTAATGAATTGTGACGACTGATAGCTCATGGCGATAGACATTTGTGGCAACAGTCTATGCTAACGACCTCGTTTCATGGCGCATTACTCTTTTGTGGCAATAAACTATAGCAACAATCCTTGTTTCGTGGCATTAGGCATGTTGCCACGAACTGCTACACTTGTAACATTAACTTATGGCAACAAATATTTCAGTCGTTGTAACAGGAAATTGCAACATACTGGTTTTGGTGGTGATAAATAGGTATCAAAACGGGTAAAATGTTTGTAGCGAGAAACTAGTGCGACAATTTAAACTTTCTGTGGCTATACTCTATTTCAACAAAACTTAGTTTGGTGGCGTCCGCAACGGGAAAAATGTTTGTAGCGAGAAGCTACTGCGACAATGTAAACTTTTTGTGGCGATACTCTTTTTCAACAAAACTTACTTTGGTGGCGCCAAACAATTATCACATCGTAAAAAAATTTATGGTGCCAAGCTATTGCGACAATATAAAGTGATCCGTTGCAACATCCTTGTGCAACAAACCAGGTAGGCGTCGCGACCGAGATTTGATGCAACACTATATTTTTAGTGGTGCTAACATGTGACAACCAAAAGTGGGTTGTGGTAATAGCCTATTCCAACCGTAAAAAGATACAGGCATTCAATTACAATATTCAAAACCATACGTATAATATGTAGATTCATAAAATTCATATTTCTCATAGCAAATATCCATCAAATGAAACTCAAATGTAATTTAGCCATCCTAATTAAGTGCGGAGACTAAACTGTCTGTGATCTAGAGTCCAATCCAGCTAGTTCTTTGGATCCTGCAATAAAGAAATAAAATAAGTTATTGTTAACGAGTCCAACATAACACGCGCCATACAATTATTCCAGCCCCATTGTTAAAAAGAACTGTCGCCAGATTAATTGGACTAATACTGTGTCAGCAAGCATGTAACTGAGGGATCAGAACAATTTTACATGTGTAAATGTCTAAAGCATAAGCACAAGTACATCCTCTATTGCTTTAAGTTGTGACTCGATGTATAGTTTCAGTTAAGTTCATGTCCCTAGCTAGCACATATTCGTTTTTTGTTTGAGTTGTGACTCGATGCAGCCACAACACATGGTGAAAGAGAAGAAGAGCTAGCTAATTATGCAGGTCAATGACGTATAAAATGCAAGTGAACATGAAGAGAAATCAAGGTTGTGGCTTACCATTGCTTTAAACATTCGAGAATTCCTTGTTGCAGCTTGTATGAGCGCATTTGAAGAAAGAACAGTTGGCCTTGCACCTAGAGTCTTATTAGGACTAGATCTCTATAAAAGAGTATTTTGCAAGTTTGGATTACTATTTTCTTTGTGAATCCTCTTCGTAGGCACCTGTAAATAGAAGTGCACTTTTAGCAATGCAAGTAAGCAACATAAATCTTACAAGGTCGCAAGCATATGACTGTAATGACTTGTTGGGTTCCCATCTGTTGGCTCAGTTCTGCAAACTTTGCCATCATGTTTTTTCAAATTCCAGCCTTGATGTTCACTCCTCTTCCAACAATCTTTCCCTTTCATCACACTCTTCTTTTAACCTCTCCTCAAGTTGTTCTCTCTCAGCACGCTCCAAGTTAACCCTCTCTTGTGTGTTTGCACGTTCAGCTTTTAGTTGATCTTGTAATTCGTTGACCTACTGGCTGAGCTCAGAGTTTTGCTGCTGGGTGGCTATTGTAGCACGAGCTTGCTCTTCAATCAGGATCTGAAACCTTTCAGAAGCAGTTGAAGGTTTGGCCATGTATCCGTACCACGAGGCTGCGATGACTTGCATTGCAGAGTGTCTTTATATGCAGTCTAGAAAATAGTGTTTCTCTGCTCACTTGAAAGTGGACCAAAAGATGAAACAAGAATAACACGATCCAACACATGAATAATCCCAGCTGATGATGAAGCATGCTAAATGCACATCATGAAATAACTATAGAATAACCAAAAGTCATTGTACTCACGTAAATATCCTGGGACTCTGTATTAGACCATGTTCCATTCTTCGTGTGGGCGAGTTCCCACAGAGCAATACAATCCGACTCTTCTCCAATTTCCAAGTTTCTTTGCAAGTAATATAACAATGAGATGATTGAATCATGAAACCATATTTAGCAGCGAGGCACACATATTTAGTTAGACTCATACCTTCTCAAAACTTAGGTGCGAGTAACGTTTTCATTCAATTCTGTGTTTTGTCTTCTGTTTCTTACGGTTATCGGTATTCATTTGGTTGCGTTCCTATCAATTCATTGAAACCAAATATAACCAGTCACACAAGCCATTTCATCTTAACACATAGTAGACAAACAATTGTCTTAGAGATAACCTGAAACTTTGAATCAGTGCCAAAGTACTCAATCATCCATTCCCACTCTTCTGGTTATAAAACTTCTGGCATATTAGCCAATCTAGCTGCATCTGTTTTGTATGCCTTGCAAGTGGAGCTTAGAGTTAATCGCCAACCTCTATATTGCTCTTTCGCAATTTTGAGAACTTTTCTTCTGTTTCTGGTGTATCTTCTAGGTCCCGTCTATCCTGTAAAGCATACAACAAATGAATATACATAAGCAGTGCATTATCGATGGCAAAATAAGGTAACACGTGTGGAAAAGGTTGTACGCACTATCATATCTGCAACAATGAGTCGGTGGATGGTAGGGTGAATGTCCGACCACGTCCTCACTCCAATGAGTGGTAACTTTCTTTTCATTATGACTACCACGTGATAATTGAATGAACGATAGTTCATTCCTACTGTACCACCCAATTTTTCAAAGAATGTAATATTTAGCTTTGTAGATCCATTGGCAAAATGCTTCTTAGATGCTTTAAAACCTTTTAGAACACCTCACCCTTTCTTCTTTTGTCCACTAGCTTACAACCCAAATCATACAAGAAATATTGTATTGCTCGGTATTAGATTGTAAGAAATTGTGACACAAATATAAATGAAATCAAGTACCATCCTATAGTTGCGCATGGTTGCAGCGGGCATGGGATGGCCAGTCATCAAGGGTACACATGTCATTAGAAGACACTTTCTATGGACAGAATGGCATGTTGTGGCACCATCAGTACTAAATCCAGGGTAGTAGCAAAATGCCACAGTCTCACTCGTTCAGCACCACCATCACCAGATCACCAGGAAGAGTTATCCACTAGCAAAGAACAACAAGAACACAACCAAGAACAGCCAACCACCATGATCACCTAGATCCCACAGTTACCAGGACAAGTTAGAAAGCCACATTCTTAGTATATGTTCTTGTCATAAAGTTGTGGCTCAGCCTATGCATCATGGGCTAAGCTAAGAAACCAAGCAACAAATCTATTTTTGTCATTTCTTGATAGAAAGATAAATATCAGCAGAGAGGGGAGCTATCCCTAGCAAGACCTGGAGCTCACATTTTAATCTTATCAAAAGAAGACAACAAGAACCACAAGCAAATCCACCAACTTGATCAAAGCCAGTAAGCTAGTAAATCATTCATAGGAGGCTAGCATTTGTTCTTATCTGTGTTAACCAACCAAAATGGAATTAATCATCACAGGCTAAAGCAACCAACAAAACTAACCTGACACTAAATTAAATCTACAAGGCTAGGAGGGTCATTATAACCATATCATATTTGTACGTTCCAGGTAAATCAAGGCAATTATCATATCATCGGCATCATATATCAACCAACACCCTAAAAATCACAAACCAACTGACATAATCATGCTCCAAAGTGAGAACATAGAGGGAGTAGAGAGAAGTGAGGGAGAAGGTGAAGTTCACCTGCGCTCAGGAGCAACCACCGTGGCGTGAAGAGGCAGAGCCCACGCGACCACGATGATGCAAGCCCGAGGGCGTCTTCAGAGACCACCGGTGGCACAACAGCATGAGAAGCATGGGGTGCTGCAACTCACACCTAGCCTCATCAGCACGGTCAACACTGTCGAGCATGATAAAAATTCAAAAATAGTAGAAATTCAGAAACGGGATGATACGTCTCCGACGTATCTATAATTTTTGATTGTTTCATGCTATTATATTATAAATCTTGAATACTTTATATGATATTTTATATCATTTTTGGGGCTCACCTATTAACTCAGTGCCCAGTGCCAGTTTCTGTTTTCTTTGCCAATTTTTGGACTTTTCAGAAAATCAATACCAAACGAAGTCCAAATTGGATAAAAATTTACGTGAGTTATTTTTGGACGAGAAGATACCCAGGAAGCTTCGGGAGGTGGCCAGAAGACCCATGGGGTGGCCATGAGCTAGGCCAGTGCGCCCCTAGCTCGTGGCCCCCCGTTGCACCTCCTGACCTAATTTCATTTCTATATATTCCCAATTACCCCAAAAACATCAAAGATCCACCCGAAACAATTTTTCCACCGTCGCAAGTCTCTATTCTTCCGTGATCCCATCTGGAGGCCTTTTCCGGTGCTCTGTCGAAGGGGGAATCCATCACGGAGGACGTCTACATCAACCTTGTTGGCTTCATGATGATGTGTGAGTAGTTCATCACAGACCTACCGGTACATAGCTAGTAGCTAGATGGCTTCTTCTTTATCTTTGATTTTCAATACAAAGTTCTTCACGATTCTCATGATGATCTAGCCAATGTAATCTTCTTTTGCGGTGCGTTTGTTGGGATCTGATGAATTGTGGGTTTATGATCAGATTATTCATGAAAATTAACTGAGTCTTCTCTGAATTCTATTATGCATGATTGTTATAGCTTTGCAAGTCTATGTGATCTATTAGTTTGGTTTGGCCAGTTAGATTGATTTATCTTCAGCGGGAGGAGTGCATTGTGGTGGGTTCAATATTGCGGTGCTATATATCCCACTGACAGAAGGGGACAATAAATGTATTGTATTTTATTGTTGCTACTAAGGGTAAAACGATGGGGTTTGAACATATTGCTTGTACTTACTTCATCATGTCATCTTGCTTAAAGCATTACTCTATTTATCATGAACTTGATACCATAGATGCATGCTGGATAGCGGTCGATTGGTGGAGTAATAGTAGTAGATCCAGAATCCTTTCGGTCTACGTTTCATAGACGTGATGCCTATATACATGATCATTGCCATGAATACATAATCATAACTATGCGCTTTTCTATCAATTGCCAGATAACCCACAAGTGTAGGAGATCATTTGTAGCCTTTTTCGATAAATAAGAATGTCGAACCCAATGAGGAGCTAAAGGTAGAATTAATATTCCTTTCAAGTTCTATTGACCACCGATACAACTCTACGCACACTTGACGTTCGCTTTACCTAGAACGAGAATTAAACTACTTTGCGGGAACGAAATTAGAAGTACTTAGTAGGTGTAAAAAGATAGGTTTGCAAGATAAAAAAGAACAAGTAAATAAAAGTTAGGGGCTGTTTAGATAAATATTAATTAAGTAAATTATTTAGTAGAAAGCTTTTTGTAGCACAAGAGAAAGATTTGTCCCTAGGCAATCGATAACTAGACCGGTAATCATTGTTGCAGTTTTATATGAGGGAGAGGCATACGCTAGCATACTTTCCGTACTTGGATCATATGCACTTATGATTGGAACTCTAGCAAGCGTCCGCAACTACTAAAGATCATTAAGGTAAAACCCAACCATAGCATTAACACATCAAGTCCTCTTTACTTCCATACGTAAACAACCCACTTACTCGGGTGTAAGCTTCTGTCACTCTAGTTTCCCACTATAAGCGAATCACCATATCACAACACCAATATAAAACATACAACTCAAACCAATCACGATCATCAATCAACCCATAGGACAAAACAAATCTACTCAAACATCATAGGATAGCCAAACATCATTGGATAATAATATATAGAACTAAGCACCATGTTTAAGTAGAGATTACAGCGGGGAAGAGAGGTTTTACACCGCTGCATAGAGGGTAGAGAGTTGGTGGTGACGGCGGCGAAGTTGTTGGTGTAGATCGCTGTCATGATGGTTGCCCCGGCGGCGTTCCGACGCCACCCGGAGAGAGGGGGAGAGAGCCCCCCTCCTTATTCTTCTTTCTTGGTCTCCCCCGTAGATGGGAGGAGAGTTTCCCCTCTGGTCCATGGCCGCCATGCCTCCCGGAGGGCAAGAGCCCCTCCAAGATTGGATCCCTCTCAAGAACACAAATAAAAAGAGTAAATATGCAGCAATATATTTTTGGGTTTTTGGTTTTGTAGATCTGAAAACAAAGATTGCAAAAAACGTAGATCGGAAAGCAATATGATGGAAAAGTAGACCCGGGGGCCGTAGGGTTCACTAGTGGCTTCTCTCATGAGTATAGCGCACGATGGGTGAACAAATTACTGTTGGGCAATTGATAGAAAATCGAATAGTCATGATGATATCCAAGGCGATGATCATTATATAGGCATCACGTCCAAGATAGATAGACCGACTCCTGCCTGCATCTACCTCTATTACTCCACACATCGACCGCTATCCAGCATGCATCTAGTGTATTAAATTCATGGAAAAACGAAGTAATCCAATAAGAACGATGACATGATGTAGACAAGATCTATTCATGTAGGAATAGACCCAATCTTGTTATCCTTAATAGCAACGATACATGCGTGTCTTGCTGCCCCTTCTGTCACTGGGAAAGAACACCGCAAGATCGAACCCATCACAAAGCACCTCTTCCCATGGCAAGAAAAATCGATCTAGTCGGCCTAAATAAACCAAAGATTCGAAGAAGAAATACGATGCTATAAGCAATCATGCATATAAGAGATCAAAGAAGACTCAAATAATATTCATGGATAGAAACTGATCATGAACTCAAAATTCATCGGATCCCAACAAACACACCACAAAAGTTTACATCAAATAGATCTCCAAGAGACCATTGTATTGAGAATCATAAGAGAGAGAGAAGAAGCCATCTAGCTACTGCCTACGGACCCATAGGTCTATGGTGGACTACTCACGCATCATCGGAGAGGCACCTATGAGGAAGATGAACCCCTCCGTGATGGTGTTTAGATTGGATCTCGCAGTTCTGCAACTTGCGGCGGTTGGAATTGTGTTTCGTCGACTCTTCTAGGGTTTTTGGATTTTCTGGGAATTTATAGGCACGATAGTCGGTTGAGGGGGTGCCCGGGCTGCCCATCCTCCACCAGGCCACGCCAGGGGGCCTCTGGCGCGCCCTGGTGGGGGATGGCCACCCTGGGCCCCCTCTTTTGGTGTTCTTTGGCCCATCTGCTTTCTTCTGGTCCAGAAAAAATCCACAAAAATCCCCACAATGTTTGGGCTCTGTTTGGTACTGATTTTCTGCGAAGTAAAAAACAAGCAAAAACAACAACTGGCACTTTGGCACTATGTCAATAGGTTAGTCCCAAAAAATGATATAAAGTTGTAATAATATGATTGTAAAACATCCAAGAATGATAATATAATAGCATGGAACAAGCAAAAAATTTAGATACGTTGGAGACGTATCAGCATCCCCAAGCTTAATTCCTACTCGTCCTCGAGTAGGTAAATGATAAAAATAGAATTTTTGATGTGGACTGCTGCCTAACATGTTCATCATGTTCTTTTCTTCTTTGTGTAGCATGGACATTTGGACTTGTAAATGATTCAAAGCAATAGTCTAGTTTTAACATAATGACTTCAATACTCAAGCATGTCAACAAGCAACCATGTCTTTCAAAATATCAACACTAAAGAAAGTTATCCCTAACCCATCATGCTCAATCATTGATCCATTCATGAAACACACTCAAATATTAGCTATGCCCAATGCTCAAGTACGATCATAGTGCCCCCTAGTTGGTGCTTATAAGAGAAGATGGAGACTCAAAGCAAAAATAAAAATTGCATAAAGTAAATAGATAGGCCCTTCGCAGAGGGAAGTAGGGATTTGTAGAGGTGCCAGAGCTCATAGTTTTAAATTGAGAGAGAGAAAATATTTTGGGTGGCATGCTTTTCCTGTCAACGAAAACGACAAAGTAGCTCACAATACTTTCCATGCTTGATATATCATAGGCGGTTCCCAAACAGAAAATAAAGTTTATTCCTTTTTCCACCAAACTTTCACTTTCCATGGCGGGCCGTATCGACGGTTGCCTTCCATACCAACACTTTCCAAGGAATTTATTATTTGACAACATAAAGTAAATATTTTTTCTTTTTCATTTCGGGAATGGGCATCCCTATTACCGCCGCACTCTCGTGCAATGACAAGTGAATAAACACTCATCTTGAGAATAACACATCTAGCATGGAAAAATATTGGACACTCCCCACCATTTCATGAGCGGTACGGGCACACAAAAGAGAAAATTTATTTTGAAAATTTAGAGATGGCACATACAAATTTGCTTGGAACGGCATGGAAATACCGCATATAGGTAGGTATGGTGGACTCATAAGGCAAAACTTGGTTTAAGGATTTTGGATGCACAAGTAGTATTTCTACTTAGTACAAATGAAGGCTAGCAAATAGATTGGGAAGCAACCAAACCAAGAAACGAAAAATCACATAAGTGAGCATTGAACATAACTAACACCGAATAATGCACCACAAGTAGGACGTAACTTCATTGCATAACTATTGACTTTCGTGCATGCATAGGGAATCACAAACCTTAACACCAATATTCCTACTAAACATAATTACTCACTAACATGACTCACATATTACTATCATCATGTTTCAAAACTATTACAAGGAATCAAGTTTAATTTGTCCAATGATCTTCATGAAAGTTTTTATTATATCCTCCTTGGATATCTATCACTTTGGGACTAGTTTCATATATTGCCATTGCTTTTTGGCAAGCTCAAACAAATTTAAGTGAAGCACATGAGCATAAAGATTTCATCTCTCAAAAAGGTATAAGTGAAGCATGAGAGGATTTCTTCAAAATTTACCTACTCTCAAATTAATCTAAGTGAAGCATGAGAGTATTTCTACAAAAGTTTCCAAGCACACCGTGCTCAAAAAGATATAAGTGAAGCACTAGAGCAATTCTATAGCTCAAAAAGTTTAAGTGAAGCACATAGAGCAATTCTAACAAATCATAGCATGATTTTGGCTTTCTCAAATAGGTGTGTACAGCAAGGATACAAAGGAAAAACTAACAAACAAATCAAGCAAAGATACAAGACGCTCCAAGCAAAACACATGATATGTGACGAATAAAAATATAGCTCCAAGTAAAATACCGATGGTCGTTAGAAGAAAGAGAGGATGCCACTCGGGGGCATCCCCAAGCTTAGTTGCTTGTTACTCTTTGGATATATCTTGGCGGTGCGGTAGCATCCCCAAGCGTAGGCTTTTGTTACTCCTTATTCCTTCATCCATCGTGATCTCACCCAAAACATGAAAACTTCAATCACACAAAACTCAACAAAATCTTCGTGAGATCCGTTAGTATAAGAAAGTAAATCACTACTTTAGGTTCTGTTGTAAATCCATTCAAATTTTATAATTGCATTATACCTACTGTATTTTAACCTTACCATGGCTTATACCCTCCAATACAAACCATAGATTCATCAAAACAAGAACACAATGCAACAAAAACAGAATCTGTCTCAAACAGAACAGTCTGTAGTAATCTGTACTATACCCATACTTCTGGAACTCGAAAAATTCTGAAAAATTAGGAAAACGTAAGGAATTTGTATATAAACACTGTGTTAAAATTTCAGCTCAAGATCACGTTCCAGAAAATAATTAAAATTCATATACTGGACGCAAAGTTTCTGTTTCAGATTCAGCATCACTTCTACTCATCCTATGAATCATCCTAACGGTTCTACTTGCCACAAACACTAAATAAATCATAAAAACACAATCGTAACAGAGGCATAATTGTGTCAACACTCAAAAACAGAAAGGAAAAAACAAAAATTTATTTATTCATTGGGTTGCCTCCCAACAAGCGCTATCGTTTTACGCCCCTAGCTAGGCATATTGGATAGATTTAAGTATTGTCATCTTTGGTTTTCGATCCATAGGATGCCCTCATGATTGATTCATATGGTGGCTTACTTATTGTTCTAAGGAAGTGTTCCATACCCTTTCTCAAGGGAAATTGAAAACGAATATTGCCTTCTTTCATATCAATCACGGCACCTATAGTGCGTAAAAACGGTCTACCAAATATAATGGGACAAGACGGATTGCAATCAATATCAAGCACAATAAAATCAATGGGCACATAATTCCTATTTGCAAGAATAAGAACATCATTAATTCTTCCCAAAGGTTTTTCATAGGAGAATCCGCCAAGTGCAAATTAAGAGAACATTCTTCAATGTTGGTAAGACGAAGCACATCACATAGAGATTTCGGAATCGTGGAAACACTAGCACCCAAATCACACAAAGGAAAGCATTCATAATTTTTAATCTTGACCTTAATGGTAGGTTCCCACTCATCATGTAATTTTCTAGGAATAGAAATCTCCAACTCCAACTTTTCTTCAAAAGATTTCATCATGGCATCAACGATATGTTTAGTAAAAGCTTTATTTTGCTCATAAGCATGGGGTGAATTCAACATAGATTGCAACAAAGAAATACATTCAATCAAGGAGCAGCTATCATAATTAAAATCTTTGCAATCCAAGATAGCGGGCATATCACTAGTTAAAGTTTTGACCTCTTTAAACCCACTTTTATCAAAGATTTCATCAAGATTTTCACCCTCCATATTATTGGGACGCCTTCTAGCTAAAGTTGACTCTACTTCAATCCCTTAATTATCAATTTTACTATTACTAAACAAGGAATCAATAGAAGAAACACCAATCACTTTAAGATCTTCATCACTTTTATAACGACAATCACTAGAAGACGATATTTCTAAGATTTCTCTTTTAGCTCTAAGCATAGCGGTTATTTTCTTACTTTCATCCATAGAGACATATAAAGCTTTAATAGATTCATCAATCTTAGGCACAAAAGCTTTCAATTTGAGATTTTCAACATCTTGAGAAATTCTATCAATGCTTCTAGACATATCATCAATCTTATTCAACTTTTCTTCTATCGTAATATTGAAAGCCTTTTGCGCATTGATAAATTCTTTAATATTACTCTCAAGATCAGAGGTGTTCCTATTATTATTGTAAGAAGAATTACCATAGGAATTACCATAATTATTAGAGGAATTTCCAGGAAAAGGCCTAGGATTAAAATTACCTCTATAAGCATTGTTATTTAAATTATTGCGCGAGACAAAATTCACATCTACGGATTCACTATTTTGCTCAATCAAAGTAGACAAAGGCACATCATTAAGATCAATAGGAGCATTTTTACTAGCAACCAATTTCATCAAAGCATAAACTTTATCACTCAAAGTACTAATTTCATCTACCGAATTAACTTTTTTACTAGTAGGTGCTCTTTCGGTATGCCATTGAGAATAATTAGCCATGATATTATCTAGCAATTTAGTAGCTTCACCCTAAGTAATCTCCATAAAAGTACCACCCGCGGAGGAATCTAAAAGATTTATATATCACAAGACTCCGCACTAGTGGTGGGAGGAGCAATAGGCATACTAATAAAATCATTGTTATTAGTATTGGAAAAATCACACAACTTGGTGTTCTCTTGAGTCATCGTGACTACGCAAACAAGATTGCAAGCAAGGAAGAGATCCGGCAAGAAAAAGGGCGAACGAAAAAGAGGGCGAATAAAACGGCAAATTGGTGAAGTGGGGGAGAGGAAAACGAGAGGCAAATGGCAAATAATGTAATTGCAAGGAGATGAGATTTGTGATTAGGAACCTGGTAGATGATGATGGAGTCCCCTCGGCGCCTACGATAGGCACGTAGAAGGGACCGCTTCCTCCCCGGCAACGGCGCCAGAAATTCCTTTGACGTGGCTTGAGACTGCGTCGGTATTTCCCCAAAGAGGAAGGGATGATGCAGCACAGCGACGGTAAGTATTTCCCTCGGTTATGAAACCAAGGTTATCGAACCAGTAGGAGGATCATCGCCACCCAATAAGCAGCACCTGCACACAAACAACAAATACTTGCAACCCGACGCGAAAGAGAGGTTGTCAATCTCTCTACGGTAATAAGATAGATTAGGTAGTGATAGATAGGAGAGATAGATCTCTCAAGAACACAAATAAAAAGAGTAAATATGCAGCAATATATTTTTGGGTTTTTGGTTTTGTAGATCTGAAAACAAAGATTGCAAAAAACGTAGATCGGAAAGCAATATGATGGAAAAGTAGACCCGGGGGCCGTAGGGTTCACTAGTGGCTTCTCTCATGAGTATAGCGCACGGTGGGTGAACAAATTACTGTTGGGCAATTGATAGAAAATCGAATAGTCATGACGATATCCAAGGCGATGATCATTATATAGGCATCACGTCCAAGATAGATAGACCGACTCCTGCCTGCATCTACCTCTATTACTCCACACATCGACCGCTATCCAGCATGCATCTAGTGTATTAAGTTCATGGAAAAACGGAGTAATGCAATAAGAATGATGACATGATGTAGACAAGATCTATTCATGTAGGAATAGACCCCATCTTGTTATCCTTAATAGCAATGATACATGCGTGTCTTGCTGCCCCTTCTGTCACTGGGAAAGAACACCGCAAGATCGAACCCATCACAAAGCACCTCTTCCCATGGCAAGAAAAATCGATCTAGTCGGCCTAACTAAACCAAAGATTCGAAGAAGAAATACGATGCTATAAGCAATCATGCACATAAGAGATCAAAGAAGTCTCAAATAATATTCATGGATAGAAACTGATCATGAACTCAAAATTCATCGGATCCCAACAAACACACCGCAAAAGTTTACATCAAATAGATCTCCAAGAGACCATTGTATTGAGAATCATAAGAGAGAGAGAAGAAGCCATCTAGCTACTGCCTACGGACCCGTAGGTCTATGGTGGACTACTCACGCATCATCGGAGAGGCACCTATGAGGAAGATGAACCCCTCCGTGATGGTGTTTAGATTGGATCTCGCGGTTCTGCACTTGCGTCGGCTGGAATTGTGTTTCGTCGACTCTTCTAGGGTTTTTGGATTTTCTGGGAATTTATAGGCATGATAGCCGGTTGAGGGGGTGCCCGGGATGCCCATCCTCCACCAGGCCGCGCCAGGGGGCCTCTGGCACGCCCTGGTGCGGGATGGCCACCCTAGGCCCCCTCTTCTGGTGTTCTTTGGCCCATCTGATTTCTTCTGGTCCAGTAAAAATCCACAAAAATCCCCGCAACATTTGGGCTCTGTTTGGTACTGATTTTCTGCGAAGTAAAAAACAAGCAAAAACAACAACTGGCACTTTGGCACTATGTCAATAGGTTAGTCCCAAAAAATGATATAAAGTTGTAATAAAATGATTGTAAAACATCCAAGAATGATAATATAACAGCATGGAACAAGCAAAAATTATAGATACGTTGGAGACGTATCACTTAGTCTTCCTAGCATAAAGTATAAATCATGAGCACCCCGGTGTCAAACCAAGCAATTGGATCGTACTTTTTAACGCGCTTCAACATTTTATTCCCCACTTAATACATGAACGTGAACCATGGACATAGCATATAGGTGGAATATAGTATGGTGGTAGATATCGAAGGAGTCAAAGTGGAAAGAAAGTCACGCATCAACAAGGCGAATCAACGGGCTATGGAGATGCCCATCAATCGATATCAATGCGAGGAGTAGGGATTGCCATGCAACAGATGCACTAAGAGCTATAAGTGTATGAAAGCTCAAATGAAACTAAGTGGGTGTGCATCCAACTTGCTTGCTCATGAAGACCTTAGGCATTTGAGGAAGCCCATCATCAGAATATACAAGCCAAGTTCTATAATGAAAAATTCCCACTAGTATATGAAAATGACAAATGAGGAGACTCTCTATATGAAGAACACGGTGTTACTTTGAAGCACAAGTGTGGTAGAGGATAGTAGCAATTCCCTTCTCTCTTTTTCTCTCATTCATTTTTTTTCCTTTTTTTCTTTTTTTTCTTTTTTTTCTTTCTCTTTTTTCTCCTTTTTTTTCATGGTGGGCTCATTTGGCCTCCCCCATTGTTTTTATCATTTTTCGTCCGGAGTCTCATCCCGACTTGTGGGGGAATCATAGTCTCCATCACCCTTTCCTCACTGGGACAATGCTCTAATAATGATGATCATCACACTTTTTTTACTTACAACTCGATATAATAATAAAGCTATACGATATGGCTCTATATGAGTGCCTCTCGCAGTGTACCAGGATGTGCAATGATCTAGCGTAGCAAAGATATCAAAAAACATACAAGCCATGGAAATATCATGCTAACTATCTTATGATCATGCAAAGCAATATGACAATGAATGCTCAAGTCATGTATATGATGATGATGAAATTTGCATGGCAATATATCTCGAAATGGCTATGGAAATGCCATGATAGGTAGGTATGGTGGCTGTTTTGAGGAAGATATAAGGTGGCTTATGTGTGATAGAGCATATCATATCACGGGGTTTGGATGCACCGGCGAAGTCTGCACCAATCCTCGAGGTGAGAATGGGCAATGCACGGTACCGAAGAGGCTAGCAAATATGTGGAAAGGTGAGTGTGCGTACATCCATGGATTCACATTAGTCATATAGAACTCACATACTTATTGCAAAGCTTTATTAGCTCTCTTGAAGCAAAGTACTAGTCGCATGCCCCTAGGGAGGAGGTTGGTAGGAGTTAACCATCACGCGCCCCCGATTCAACAGCACAAAGGATTTCAATCAAGGATAAATTATGCTCTAACTTCATTGCATAACTAGAGACTATACGTGCATGCTTCAGGAATCACAAAATTTAACACCAATATTCTTACTAATCCACAATCATCCACTCGTGCGCCCACATATTACTATCTTAATGTCACAAAACTATTGCAGGGAATCAAACATATCATATTCAGAGATCTACAAGTTTTATGTAGGATTTTATGACTAACCATGTGAATGACCAATTCCTGTTGACTCTCTAAATAGGTATAAGTGAAGCATGAGAGTGTAATTCTTTCGACAAAAGACCACCCTCTAATAAATATAAGTGAAGCAAAAGAGCATTCTACAAATAACGGTTTTCTATATGTAGATAAACAGGCATCCGACTTCAAAAGATATAAGTGAAGCACACGAACATTCTATAAAGCCATACTCAAAAGATAAAAGTGAAGTACAAGGAGCATTCTATAAATCAACCATGGACTTTCCCATACCTGCATGGTGCATTGCTAAAATAAAAATAAAAGGCACACGACGCTCCAAGAATTTACGCATATCATGTGAACAAAACAAAAACTGAGACATACCGAGAATTGTTGAACAAGAAAGACGGGATGCCTTCCGGGGCATCCCCAAGCTTAGACGCTTGAGTCTCCTTGAATATTTACTTGGGGTTCCTTGGGCATCTCCAAGCTTGAACTCTTGTCTCTCCTTATTCTTCTCATATCGATACCTCCTCGATCTTCGAATACTAAATCCACACAAAACTTGAAAGAACTTTTATTAGAAAGGTTAGTACATATAACATCAAATCTCATCATGTCCTGCCATAACACTATTGTATAATTATAATCCAACATTACCTACTGTATGCTATCACAATTCTATGGCTCCCAAGTCAATGGGGCTCAACAAGAATTCAAACATAAGAAGACAAATCAGCTATAACAACAATTTGTGAAAAACAGGATAGTCTGTAAAGGTGCAGATGAAACCTATACTTCTGTAACGCAAAAAAAATCTGAAAAATTAGGAAGTAATAAAAAAATTACATAAAAGTACTTTGTAAAAATTTCAGAATTTTTTAACGCTCGAGTAAAATATGAAAATACAAAGAATATAGTAAAAGTTTCTGTTTTTGCACAGCACATATCAAACAAGCAATTCAAACATCCTAAAGGTAAATCTTGGCACATTATTTTTATAATAAAATGGATTTGTACAAGGGGGTAATTATTTTTGTTGAAAAGTTGTTGTAATCAAGATTCACAAAGTTTCTATGGGCATGAACAAAAGTTCAAGGACGTCCCCTACTTAAACGGTGCTCATCTTTCTCACTTTCACCTTTCTTTTTGAAAAAGTTTTAAGTTCCCCACTTTATTTTTTGTTTTTAATTTTTTTAAAGCACACAATAGAATAAAATGACTCTCTAAAACTTCCGGATTGTCTCCCTGGCAGCGCTTTCTTTAAAGCCATTAAGCTAGGCATATAGTTCTCAAGTAATTGATCCACTCGGATCCCAAGGTATACCAAAGCCAATTTTAATTAACAATGATTTGTAATTAGGTAGTGAGTACAAATTGATATATATCATGTGACAACAAAGTATAACTCTCTTCCTATGCATTGGCATGTCATAAAAGAACAATTCAGTTACACAACGTAAAGGCCAATACATAGCATAAGTAGTTTCTTGCAATTTTATCATACTGGAAACATAGAGAGGCGAAGATTTGGTTCCTCTCTCATAATAATTGAAAGTAGAAGCATCAAGCACATGCATATTATATTCATCAAAATCATCATGTGTAATGGTAAAACGCAGTCCATCAATATAATTCTTAATAAGTGAAAACTTCTCCGATATGGTGTAGTTGGGAGAATGCAAAAAAGTAATAGGACTATCATCTGTGGGTGCAATAGCAACATTTCATTCTTAACATAAGGAACTATAGCAAGTTCATCTCCATAAGAATAATTCATATTGGCTTCATGGCCACAAGCATAGCAAGCATCAAGTTCATCAAAAAGGGATATTTCAAACGAATCCAAGGGATCATAGCATTCATCCTTTGGTAAGCACGAAGGGAAATTAAACAATGTATGAGTTGAAGAGTTAATCTCATTAGAAGGTGGGCACGGGTGATCAATCCACTCTTCCTCCTTTTGTTCTTCGCTCGCCTCCTCATCCTTTTCATCTAATGAGCTCACAGGTTCAACAATTTCTTCTTCCATAGATTCCTGCAAAATATTAGTCTATTCCAAGGAAGCAGACATTCTTTCAATAAATTCTTTAACATAAGAATTAGAAGCATAGTTTTCATAGCAATATTCAAGTATGGAAAAAAATTCAGATTTGTAAAGAATAGCATCGTACTTTTCAGTCAAAGAAGCAAATTCATATGCACCCTTAAAAGCAACAACTTCTTCAATTTGTTCAATATCATAATAACTATAGACAACCTTGGCATGTGAAGATAGTATTTCATTATCATTAAACACACATTGATAGGGAAGGTGTTTTTTAGTTTCTTCGGAACAACAAGTAAAATCATGTATTTCGCATAAATTCCAAGCATAGCAACACAAACAATTAATTTGATGCCATAAGAGTTTCCCTTTTTTGAGATAATCGGTGTCGCACAAAATGAGCATGCTCATCTAATGATTTTCCCTCAACTAAGCTAGTTGGGTTTTCATCACGAGCACAACGGGATCGAAGATGATCCAAGTAAAAAGCTTCAGCAGTATGGTAGATTTTGGGTGGTTCCTCAACTACTAGGTTAGCAAGTACAACTAATTTTTTTGGTATTTTGAGTTTCCTACCCATAACTAAAGATAGAAAACAACTTAGAACAGAAAATAAAATTACTTAGTGATAAAGCAAACAAGCACACATGAGAATATCAGCCGCTACGCTATTGCTCCTCGGCAACGGCGCCAGAAAAAGGTCTTGACAACCCACAAGTGTAGGGGATCGTTTGTAGCCTTTTTCGATAAGTAAGAGTGTCGAACCCAATGAGGAGATAAATGTAGAATTAATATTCCCTTCAAGTTCTATCGACCACCGATATAACTCTACGCACACTTAACATTCGCTTTACCTAGAACGAGAATTAAACTATTTTGCGGGAAGGAAGCTAGAAGTACTTAGTAGGTGTAAAAATATAGGTTTGCAAGATAAAAAGGAACAAGTAAATAAAAGTTAGGGTTTGTTTACATAAATATTAATTAACTAAATTGTTTAGTAGAAAGCTTTTTGTAGCACAAGATAAAGATTTGTCCCTAGGCAATCGATAACTAAACTGGTAATCATTGTTGCAGTTTTATATGAGGGAGAGGCATGCGCTAACATACTTTCCGTACTTGGATCATATGAACTTATGGTTGGAACTCTAGCAAGTGTCCGCAGCTATAAAGATCATAAAGGTAAAACCCAACCATAGCTTTAACACATCAAGTCGTCCTTACTCCCATACGTAAACAACCCCTTACTCAGGTGTAAGCTTCTGTCACTCCAGGCACCTACTATAAGCGAATCATAAACATATTGTGATACCCTACAGCGGGAATACCCATGTGTGCGCGGCACGGAAGGCACCATAGGACAGCACCAATATAAAACATACAACTCAAACCAATCATGATCATCAATCAACCCATATTACAAAAGAAATCTACTCAAACATCATAGGATAGCCACACATCATTGGATAATAATATATAGCATTAAGAACCATGTTTAAGTAGAGATTACAGCAGAGAAGAGAGGATTTACACCACTGCGTAGAGGGGGAGAGAGTTGGTGGTGACAACGGCGAAGTTGTTGGTGTAGATCGCCGTCACGATGGTTGCCCCGGCGGCGTTCCGACGCCACCGGGAGAGAGGGGGAGTGAGCCCCCCTCCTTATTATTCTTCCTTCGTCTCCCCCCTATAGTGAGGAGAGTTTCTACTCTGGTCCATGGCCGTTATGGCTCCCGGAGGGCAAGAGCCCCTCCGAGATTGAATCTCTCTCTCTGTTTCTCTCCTGTTATCGCGAGCCCTTCACCGTTTCTTAAATATCTGGAGATCCGTAACTCCGATTGGACTGATATTTTGAGGGGATTTTCCTTTGGAAATTATATTTCTTGCAGCGAATAAAGGGCCCTAGCTGATTTACGGGGTGGCCACAAGCCATCAGGGCGCGGCCACCCCCCTGGTCGCACCCTGTTGGCTCGTGGCACCTCGGGCACCGTGTTGCATTGATTCTTCTTCCCAAAATTCACATATATTCCAAAAAAATCTCTGTAAATTTTTTTATCGGGACTTGGACTTCGTTTGATATGGATTTTCTGCGAAACAAAACACACACAAAAAACAGGAACTGACAGTGGGCACTGGATAAGTAAGTTAGTCCCAAAAATAATATAAAATGTTGCCGAAAGTATATGGAAGTTATAGAATACTGGCATGAAACAATCAAAAATTATCGATACAGCGGAGACGTATCGTTGCATAACACTAATTTGTCTACCCGCCATATGCTTTGCGTTCGAGAGGGAGGCCTCTAGTGAACACTATGGCCTCCAGGTCTACTTAATCATATTTGCTAAAAAAACTAAAAAATCCGTGATAACCCACAGGAAGAGGGGATCGTTTGTAGCCTTTTTCTATAGGTAAGAGTGTCGAACCCAATGAGGATCTAAAGGTATAATTAATATTCTCAAGTTCTATCCATCACCAATACAACTCTACGCGCAACAATGTTCACTATACCTAGTACAAGAAATAAACTACTTTGCGGGAATAAACTAGAAGTACTTTGTAGGTGTAAGAAGATAGTTTTGCAAGATAATAAAGAACGTGGAAATAAAAGTTAGGTGTTGTTTTAATAAAAGAACAACTAGGTAAATATAGCGAGTGTGTAAAAGTGGTGGTAGGATTTAAGAGATTGTCCTAGGAAATCGATAACTAGATCAGTAATCATTATTGCAGTTTTATATGAGGGAGAGGCATGAGCTAACATACTTTCCATACTTGGATCATATGAAATTATGACTGGAACTCTAGCAAGCATCCGCAACTACTAAATATCATTAAGGTAAAACCCAACCATAGCATTAAGTTACAAGTCCCCTTCACTCCCATGCGCAATAACTCCCTTACTCGGGTATAAGCTGGTGTCACCCTCGCTACCCACAATAAGCGAATCATGAACATATGGTAACACCCTACATCGGGGATCCCACATGCTTGCACGACACGGCGGGCACCATAGGATAGCACCAAAATAAACCACACAACTCAAATCAATCAGGATCATTAATCAACCCATAGGACAAAAAGGATCTACTCCAACATCATAGGATAGCAACAAATCATTGGATAATAATATGAAGCATAAAGCACCATGTTCAAGTAGGGGTACAACGGGATGTGGGAGAGTGGACCGCTGTAAATAGATGAGGGAAGGTGATGGTGGTGCTGAGGAAGACGGCGGGGTTATTGGTGTAGATCGCCGCCATGCCAGTTCCCCGGGGGGCACTCTGGCGCCACCGGGCCCCCTCCTACTTCTTCTTCCTTGGCCCCCTCCTAGATGGGAGGAGAGTTTCCCCTCTGGTCCATGGTTGCCATGGCTCCTGGAGGGGAGGAACCCCTCCAAGATTGGATCTCTCTCCATGTTCTCTTATGTTTCTGCGTTCTCGTTTTCTGGCATTTCATGGTTTCTTAAATTTCCGGAAATCTGTAACTCCGATTGGGCTAGAATTTTGAGGGGATTTTTCTTGGAAAATTATCTTTCTTGCCGCTAAAGAAGGGTTGCAACCGCCTTACAAAGGGAGTCAGAAGGCAACACAACGTGGCCTACCCCCTGGTCGCGCCCTGTTGCCATGTGGCCACCTCGAGCACCGTCTTGCATTGATTTGTCTTCCCAAAAACCACATATATTCCAAAATAAATCTCCGTAACTTTTTGATATGTATTTTTATTCGAAACAAAAAACATGCAACAAACAGGAACTGGCACTAGGCACTGGATCAATATGTTAGTCCAAGAAAATCATATAAATTGTTGCCAAAAGTATATAAAAGTTATAAAAATAATGGCATGAAACATTCAAAAATTAAAGAAAAGACAAAGATGTATCAATAACCTGTTACAATTTATTTACTTTCTTTTTTATTTTACTTTTATATTTATCCATCTACCACTATCAGAAGTAATCCTTGTAAGTAACAAGTTCAAGAGGCTTGACAACCCTCTTGCTCGCGTTTGGTGCAAATGTTTGATTTTGTGTGTGCAGGTACTGTTGAAGTCAAGTTGTTGTGGTTCTCCTACTGGTTCGATAAACCTTGGTTCTCACTTAGGAAAATACTTATCGCCACTATATTGCTTCACCCTTCCTCTTTGAGGAAATACCCAACGCAGCTCTCAAGTACCAGAAAGAATTTCCAGCGCCATTGCCAGGGAGACATCACCAACTGCGTTCAAGGTCCCTTCACACAAACTATCAATCTGAGTTTGAAAAGGTTATTGTCGAGAGTGCTAGTGAAGATAGTGCTAGTGAGTCTAATGAGTAAAAACCTAAGTCTTTGATTCTAATCATGATCCACCAAAGAATCAAGTCCCTCGTGTTGAAAATCCTCCATTCTTAAAAACTAAAATCTATCATGTGGGTCATGGTAACATTATCGGAAAGAATGTCATTGAAGAATTTTTCAAGTGCACGGGAGTTATACCACTTATTAGGGGATCTATACTTGATAAAACAAATTGTTATGTGGATGCCATTGCTATGATTATAGTTAAATTATAAAGGAAATTTGTTCACATCCACCCCTTACATAAAATGTTCCTAAGTCTCCCTAGCATACATGATCCTAAAGCTAAGAAAATTGTGACTGTCATTCTTATGCATGAATTTGATTACATAATCAGAGAAGCTAGGGGAATCTTTGCCTATTGTAAAATAGACTCCGAACAACCTCCAATAGAGGAAAACCTTCATGATAAAGATACAATGCATAGATTAGAATCTAAGGATTATCATGGCTATGGTAAGAACTTGAGGATGAGAGTTCCTCATGAGGTCTTAATAAAATATTTGTACCATAATGCTTGTGAAAAATTTGAGTGGATTACTAAAGGAATTGATGAAGGATTTAGTGAGGAATATTTTAAAAATATGTCTAGAGAACCCACTGATGATGAAATCAATGTCCTATATGAGGACCTTTATGGTGATGATTCCAATAGTCATGTTATTAATGTTAAAATTCCCGAGCATAGTCCCTTTAATAATTTGAGTTCGCCCACTAGACAAGTGGAACATGAGAACAGGGAGTTGCTAAGAAAGTTTTTTGATGATTTAATCCTACAAGACATGAAGGATGATAAGGAGGACAATACTTGAAACAATGCATTATGCCTAGCTATGGGCATAAAACAATAGCGCTTGTTGGGAGGCAACCCAATGGTTATCTTATTTTTTTTTACTTTCTGTTATTTTGAGTTCATACAATTTTTGATATTGTAATGGTTGTGTTTTTGTGTTTACATTAGTGTTTGTGCCACGTAAAGCCTTTGGGATGATTTGGAAGATAGTAGAATTGATGATGTGCAAAAACAGAAACTTTTATGCCCAGTGTAAAATTTCTATGATTTTACAGGGGCGTCTTTTTGATATGAATTTTTTACAAAGTATTGATATACAAATTTCCCAGGTTGTCCTAATTGTTCGGAATTTTCGTAGTTACAGAAGTATGGTTTTTGTACAGATCATTATAGACTATTCTCCTTTAGACAGATTATGTTCTTGCTTGCATAGTTTGCTTGTTTTGATGATGCTATGGATTGTATCGGGGGGTATAAGCCATGGAGAAGTTGGAATATGGTGCCTATTATGTGATAATCAAATATGAATCAATTTATAACAGTACATAAAGTATTTGTCTTGTCTATTATACTAACGGATCTCACGAGGTTTTGTTGAGTTTTGTGTGTTGAAGTTTTCAAGTTTTGGGTGAGACAACGATGGATGAAGGAATAAGGAGAGGCAAGACCCTAAGCTTGGGGATGCCCAAGCCACCCTAGGTAATATTCAAGGAAGACCCAAGCGTCTAAACTTGGGGATGCCCCGGAAGGCATCCCCTCTTTCGTCTTAAATCTACCGGTATGTCAGTAGGAGCTATATTTTTATTATCACATGATATGAGTTTTGCTTGGAGCATTGTGTATTATAGTTTATTTTCTTTTTAGTTTTCCACAGTCATCGTTTGCTGGAAACACTTTTTGAGAGAGACACACTTTCATCATAATTTGTTAGAATACTCTATGTGTTTCACTTATATCTTTTGAGCTAGGCAGTTGCTCTAGTGCTTCGCTTATATCTTGTTAGAGCACGGCGAAGGTCGTATTTTATAGAAATATTGAACTCGCATGCTTCACTTAAATCTTTTTGAGAGTATAAGTTAATAGGAATGGTAATTTGCACGTGTTATAAGACTAGTACAAAAAGGATAGGTATTCATGGGGGATATAATAAAAACTTTCATGTAGCTCACTAAAGATAAAACATGGGTTCATTATATTGATGTGGTAATATGAAAGGATATAGGTTCATGATCATTGGTAAGTAGGAATATCGATATTAAAGTTTGTTATTTCATTCTCATCTAAATATTGGTCATGGCATGGTGATGAGGTGTGAGCATTTTTATGTACAAAATGAAATCCTATCATGTTGTTCGAATCTGGGGCGCACGATGCTTAACTCGTCCCAACCTCCTCCCTAGGGCCATGCAGTAGTGCTTTGCTTTGACAGAACTAATAAGGATTCATGATACGTCTCCAACATATCTATAATTTTTTATTGTTCCATGCTATTATATTATCATTCTAGGATACTTTTTGGGTGTTTATTTACCAATTAATATTATTTTTGAGCACTAACTTATTGACCTAGTGCCCAGTGCCAGTTGTTGTTTTCTGCATGTTTTTTGCTTTTCAGGTTTACCATACCAAATGAAGTCCAAATGCCACGAAACTTTAATATGATTTTTTCTGGACCAGAAGACATGGAAGCTTCGGGAGGAGACGAGAGGCAGCACGAGGGCACCACGACCCAACAGGGCACGCCAGGGGGCCAGGTCGCGCCCTGATGGGTCGTGGCTCCCTCGACCGCCCTCTCGTGCCCCTCTCTGTCCTATAAGTCCTCAAATATTCCAAAAACCCTAGGAGAGCTCCCGAAACACTTTTTCCGCCGCCGCAAGTCTCTGTTCCACCGCGTACCCATCTGGCGACCTTTTCTGGCGATTTGTTGGAGGGGGAATCGATCACGGAGGGGCTCTACATCACCCTTGCTGCCTCCATGATGAGTTGTGAGTAGTTCACTATAGACCTACAGGTTCGTAGTTAGTATCTAGATGGCTATCTCGCTCTCTCTCTCTCTTGATCTTCAATACAATGAACATCACATCTTTGCTTTGATCTATCCGATGTAATCCTTTTGTGCGGTGTGTTTGTTGGGATCCGATGAATTGTGGGTTTTTGTTCAGATTATTCATGAAAAGTATTTGAGTCACCTCTGATTATTACGATTCTTCTTTGCATGATCATTATAGCTTCGTAAATCTCTCTGATCTATATTGAAATAGTTTGGCCAACTAGATTGATATTTCTTTAGTGAGAGGGGTGCGTTGTAGTGGGTTCAATCTGGCGGTGCTCTATATCCAGTGACAGAAAGGGACAAGACACATCTTTGTATTGTTGCCACTAAGGATAAAACGATGGGGTTAGTTCATATTAATTGAATTATCTTTGTCTACATCATGTCATCGTTCTCCAAGCATTACTCTGTTTTACTTAATACTCTAGATGCATGCTGGATAGCGGTCGATGGGTGGAGTAATAGTAATAGGTGTAGGCAGGAGTCGGCCTATTTGCTTATGGATGTGATGCTTATATATACATTATCATTGCCGTGAATAAAGATTGCATAACTATACGCTTTTCTCTCAATTGCCCAACAGTAATTTGTTTACCCACCGTATGCCTACTACATGAGAGATGCCACTAGAGAACACTACGACCCTCGGGTCTATCCTCTTATAAGTTTACAAACACATTCAATACCTTGCTGCCTTTTATTTTTTTTATTTTTTTACAATTTACAATTATCTATTATCATCTACACATCTCATTTACTTGCAAATAACGAGATCAAGGGGATTGACAACCCTCTTGCCGCGTTGGGGTGCAAGTGTGTGCTCTTTTGTGTGCAACCGCTGAACACGGTTGATGACCGATATTCCTATTTGTTCAATAAACCTTGGTTATTAACTGAGGGAAATACTTACCCACATTGTGTTGCATCACCCGTTCCTCTTCGCGGGAAACCCAACGCAGATCACAAGCATCAGGAAGGATTTCTAGCACCGTTGCCGGGGAGTATCATCGTCAACTAGCAAGTAACTTCACACAAATTATGACTCACTTGTTCTCATTTTTATTTGTTGTTATATTTAGTTTTCATTATAAAAATAAAAAATACAAAAATATTTATCTTTGCTTGTCACTAGTTTACTTCGCCGCTTGCTAGTTTACTTGTTGCTCGTTGTCATGGCTAGTTCCCCTCCGGACATGCCTCAATCTCCTTACTTGGGAGAGGGTTCCCCAATCTTAGATTTTAAGCAAATAGGTGATGAGTCCCTTAAAGAAGCTTGGGATAGATTACTAGTAACACAAGCTAGAGATAATCCCAAGAGTCATGTTAAATTGCTCATTAGAAGTTTTTATGTTGGTCTATCTCTTTCCAATAGACATGTTTTGGATTCTATGTTTGAAAAGGATTTCCTTGGGAACAATGCTTTGACACCTATGATAAGATGAAAAAAATATTTGGACAACCCAAAATAGAAACCATTGAACCATCCATATTGGTGTGCTTCCGTCAACTGAGTTAATAAAAGAAACTAAGGCCATTATGGAAACCAATTTTAAGGGGTTATACAACATGTCTACTAAAATCAATGGGAACGTGGTAATGCAAAATAAGAGATTTGAAACTATGGACCAAAAGATTGATGCTCTTAGCATGATTAAGGATGAAATTAAGGCTCTCAATAGCAAGTTTGAACAATATGTTCTTAGGGTCAAAGATGACAACACTTGATCATACGCGTTATGCCTAGCTAGGGGCGTAAAACAATAGCGCTAGTTGGGAGGCAACTCAATAGTTATCTTATTTTTCTTGTTCTACTTTATGCTTGTGTGTCATAACATGATTTTTCCTCTGTAATGATTGTGTTTTTATGTTTTAATTTGTGTTTGTGCCAAGTAAAACCTTTGGGATGACTCACATGATGAGTAGAATTGATACGGTGCAAAAACAAAAACTTTAGCGTCCAGTACAGGAATTTTCATTTTTTACTCGAGTGTGATAATGATCTGATTTTGTTACACAGTATTTCTATACAAATTCTTGAGCATTTCCTAATTTTTCAGAATTTTTAGAATACATATGTATAGTTTCTCTACAGATCTTTATAGACTGTTCTGTTTTAGACAGATTCTGTTTTTGCTTGCATGTTTTGCTTGTTTTGATGATGCCATTGGTTATTTTGGGCAAAATAAATCATGGAGAAGTTAGAATACAGTTACTTATGCAATAATAAAATATGAATCAATTTACAACAGTACCTAAAGTATTTGATATGTTTATTATACTAACGGATCTCACGATTTTTTTGTTGAGTTTTGTGTGCTGAAGTTTTCAAGTTTTGGGTGTGATCACGATGGACGAAGGAATAACGAGTGGCAAGATCCTAAGCTTGGGGATGCCCAAGGCACCCCAAGGTAATATTCTAGGAAAACTCAAGCGTCTAAGCTTGGGGATGCCCCGGAAGGCATCCAGTCCTTCGTCTCAATCTATTAGTATGTCACTTGGAGCTATATTTTTATTCATCACATGATATGAGTTTTGCTTGGAGCGTCATTTGCTTTAGTTTGCCTTTTGTTTTATTTTCCCACAATCATTGTTTGCTGCACACAACCACTTGAGAGAGACACAATATCATCATAATTTATTAGAATACTCTTTGTGCTTCACTTATATCTTTTGAGCTTGATAGTTGCTCTAGTATTTCACTTATATCTTTTAGGGCACGGTGGCGTATAGATTTGATATAAATAATTGCACTCTTGTTATTCACTTATATTTGTTTGAGAGTTAATAAACAGCGACAGTAATTTGCATGGGCCAGAAGACTAGTCCAAAAATGATAGGTATTCAGTGAGTGCATAATCAAAACCACATGTAGCACACAAAAGAGAAATCATGGTTAATGATATTAATGTGGTAATGTGAAAAAGCATGAGTGCATCATCATTGGTTAATAAAGGTATCGTGAATTAAAGGTTGTTAACTTGTTGTTCATCCAAATATTTTTATAGCATGGTGATGATGTGTGAGCATACTTATTCCTCGTTGAAATCCTAGTGGTGTTTAGGTCGGGGGCGCACGATGGTTAACTCCTACCAACCTCCTCCCTTGGGGCATGCGAGTAGTGCTTTGCTTCAAGAGAGCTAATAAAATCTTGCAATAAGTATGTGAGTTCTTCATGACTAATGTGAATCCATGGATATACGCACACTCACCTCCACATATTTGCTAGCCTCTTCGGTACCGTGCATTGCCCATTCTCACCTTGAGGATCGGTGCAGCTTTCGCAGGTGCATCCAAACCCCGTGACATGATGCGCTTTGTTGCACATAAGCCTCATTATATCTTCCTCAAAACAGCCACCATACCTACCTATCATGGCATTTCAATAGCCATTCCGAGATATATTGCCATGCAACTCCCACCGTCTCATCATATGACTTGTGCTTACATTGTCATATTGCTTTGCATGATCACATAAGCTGACGTAGTATTTGTGGCAAGGCCACCGTTCATCATTAATATCATACATGTTACGCTTGATCATTGCACGTCCTAGTACACTGCCAGAGGCATTCATATAGAGTCATACAGTTTCTCATGTTGAGTTGTAAGTAAATAAAAGTGTGATGATCATCATTATTAGGGCACTGTCTCGGTGAGGAAAGGATGATGGAGACAATGATTCCCCCACAAGTCGGGATGAGACTCCGGACGAAAAATAAAAGAAAATGAAAAAAAAGAAAAAAGAGAAAAATAAAATAAATAAATAAATGAGAGAAAAGAGAGAAGGGACAGTGCTACTACCTCTTATTCCACACTTGTGCCTCAAAGTGGCACCTTGTTCTTCATATAGAGAGTCTCATGTTTATCACTTTCATATGCTAGTGGGAAATTTTCATTATAGAACTTGGCTTGTATATTCCAATGATGGGTGAGGGAGTCCGGGATTAAGGGGTCCTCGGGCCGTTGACTTATCTTTTATAGTCCGGCCCGATGGGCTGCCTTATGGCATCTTCGGGAAGGCCGGACTACGAAATGGCCCCAGGCTTATGGGGGAATATTCTGAAGACTTGGTGTGCCCTCGAAGAAAGAATGGGCATACCTATGCCCGGATGGAAACCGACCATTGGTAACCCTAGGGACCCCCTTTGTCTATATAAACCAGGGGTCTTAGTTCGTAGAGAAACAACTCAACTCATTAGGGTTTAGCTCGTCTGATCTCGAGGTATATCTACTCTGTAACCTTCATATTCAGCAATACAATCAAGCAGGACGTAGGGTTTTACCTCCTCACGAGGGCCCGAACATGGGTAAACACCGTCTCCTTCGTCCCCTGTTACCATCGTTCCTAGATTCACAGTTCGGGACCCCCTACCCGAGATTTGCCGGTTTTGACACCAACATTTGTGCTTTCATTGAGAGTTCCGCTGTGATATCACTTGTGGATTGATGGCTCGCCTAATCATCAGCGAACAGGCCCGGAACGAGGACATCTTCGTCTCCGGATAGGTCTTCGCGTTCGGCAGTGTCGTGCTGCATGCTAACTCAACCGGCCACCTAGGCCGGATCGAAAATTTCGCCCCCGGTCAAGAGATCAGGTTCGGGAACCTAGAGTTCACCGCCGACTCCCGTGGCGATCTGTTCCTCGCTGAACCCTCGGTTTCGTCCGACGGGCCTGGAGGTCCCGGAGCTTCAACTTCGGGCCCACTGTCCGGCTCGACCCTCAGATCTCTCTCCACCGGAGGTCTGGCCTCGAGCCCGGACTCGGTGTGGTACCTGAAAATCAAGGTTCAGCCTTCGCCGAACACGCCCACCCCGAAGACGCCTTGGAGCTCAACTCCAAGGGCCCTCCAGAAACCGATCCGGTCGTCCTCTTGTGGTTAAACGAGGCTCTAGACCGGATCCAGTCGATGGCAATCGAGGATGAGCGTACCTCGACCCACGTCCCGGTCGACCTAGAGGCCGGTTATGGGGAATTTTTCGGCCCACCTGCCGCCCATTTGGTAGCCACTGTCGAAGACTTAACATACATGTTGGACTACGCCTCCGAAGAGGCAGAACACATGGATGAAGAAATCGGGGACCCCGCCCCCATAACCACCGGGCAGTGGACAGCCACCTCGACCTATGATGTCTATATGGTGGACACCCCTGATGACAGGGAGAACCACACCCCCAGGAAGAATGGCGAAAAATCCAGTGAAGCATCAAGACGCCGGAAGCAATGCAAGTGATCCAAGGCCAACAAGGGAAGGGAAGCCATTGCAGGCACCGGGGAAATGGATACCCCGGAAGACCTTGGCGACCCTGAAGCCCCCGCGGAGCCGTTGGAGGACCAGGAAAGGCTCACGGATCAGCAAGACGCTGAGGACCTCAATGATTCCGAGGATGATGACTACCTCCCACACGTTGGGGAGGAAGAAAACCCCAAAGCGGAAGACTTCACCGTCCCTGAAAACCCCGAGGACCAAAAGCGATTCACGCAACGGCTCATAGCCACTACTCGGAGCTTAAAGGCAAAGCAGCAGCAGCTCAAAGCCGAACAAGACACCATCAACAATAGATGGACAAAAGTTCTGGCGGCCGAAGAAGGGCTCAACACTGAGCGGCCAGACCAAAAGAGGAGTTATTCTCGCCGACGCCTGCTGCCGCAATTCAACGACCAGGCCCTCGGGCCCGAATCGCCCAGGCGCACCTAATATGACCAGCCAGACCGCCCCCCTTGAGGGCGGGACAGGGTGGCTCAAGATGCAGAGTACTGGCCCACGTCACCCGTAGGAGAGGAAAGGGGCCAGCACAGCCTGAGGATCGATACAATCTTCGGCAGGACCTGGACTATAGGTCAGGTCGCACCAGATCCGTTTACGGATCTAGAGGACGCTCCCCCGGTAGATGGGATGGCTACCGATCGTGGCTCGACCGCAACCACAGAAACCGGGAACAAGACCGGGCTCACCCAACGGCCGATTTCCGGCGCGACGTAGCCCGAATCAGAAGCACCGCACACCTGCTGTGTTTCACAGACGAGGTCATGCAGCACTAGTTCCCCGAACGGTTTAAACCCGTCAACATAGAATCATACGACGGAACGACGGACCCAGCCATCTGGATCGAGGACTTCCTCCTCCACATCCATATGGCCAGAGGAGATGATCTCCATGCCATCAAATACCTACCACTCAAACTGAAGGGACCAGCTCGACACTGGCTAAACAGCCTCCCCGAGAACTCCATTGGGAGTTGGGAGGATCTCGAAGACGCCTTCCGGTCTAACTTCCAAGGCACTTACGTCCGGCCCCAGGACTCTTCCGACCTAAGCAACGTCGTCCAGAAGACTGGCGAATCGGCCAGGCAGTTCTGGAATCGGTTCCTGACTAAGAAGAACCAGATCGTTCACTGTCTGAACACCGAGGCGATAGCCTCGTTCAGACATAACATCCGGAATGAATGGCTAGCTCGCCAGCTCGGCCAGGATAAGCCAAGAACGATGTCTTACCTCACCTCCCTGATGACCCGCTTCTGCGCGAGCGAAGACAATTGGCTAGCTCACTGAAGCCACAATCCCGAAGACCCCGGCACCTCTGAAGACACGGCCATAAACGCCGGTTTTCGCAACTCAAAACCCGGACGGCGGAAGAAGCCCTCTAAAGGGAACAGGGATGGAACTACCACTTTTGACAGAATCATGGATAGGCCCTGCCAAATCCACGACACGCAAGAGAAGCCGGCCACCCATACCAACAGAAATTGTTGGGTGTTCAAGCAAGCAAGCAAGCTCGTAGCCGAGGAACAGAGCAAGAGCCCGCGAAGCGAGGATGATGAAGAACCTCGCGGGCCGAACAATGGCAAGCAAAAGCAATTCCCTCCCGATGTCAAAACGGTGAACATGATATATGCCACACATATACCCAAAAAGGAGAGGAAACACGCACTTCGGGAGGTCTACGTGGTAGAGCCCATAGCTCCAAAGTTCAACCCATGGTCGGCTTGCCCGATCACCTTTGATCGCAGGGATCACCCTACCAGCATCCGCCATGGAGGCTCGCCCACTCTCGTCCTGGACCCCATTATCGATGGGTTCCACCTCACCAGAGTCCTTATGGACGGAGGCAGCAGCCTTAATCTAATTTACTCAGATACAGTAAAAAAGATGGGTATCGACCCGTCAAGAATTAAACCAAGCAACACTACCTTCAAGGGAGTCATCCCCGGTGTCGAAGCATGCTGCCCGGGTACGGTGACGCTGGAAGTAGTGTTCGGCTCGCCCGATAACTTCCGTAGCGAAGACTTGATCTTCGATATAGTGCCTTTCCGCAGTGGCTATCATGCACTGCTCGGCCGTACAGCGTTCGCTCGCTTTAACGCCGTCCCTCACTACGCATACCTGAAGCTCAAGATGCCCGGGCCAAAGAGGGTCATCACCGTCAATGGAAACACAGAGCGCTTACTCCGGACGGAAGAACACACAACGGCTCTAGCGGTTGAATTACAATCTGGCATCGAGGCACCAGGACCCCAACCAGGCGACAAGCTGCGATAGGCGAGCAAGCGGATCCGCGCACGACCCGATCTTCCGGAGCAACCGCCCGTTCACCACAAATAGGGACGCGCCCCCCACAGCACGGCCCCGCCACCCATCAGGTACGTACCGAGAAGGCACAATTTTGTGCTTAAAATACCATGGGCGGCTGTGGGGGGGGGGGACACCTCATCATCATAGAGTGGTCGGTTCGACCGAACTACTCTTAACACAGCAGACGTCAAACTCATGCATGTGTCGGCGATTTAAACATATACCTCCCTCAAAGGCCTTTTGGTTATGCAATGCACCTGCTACTTTCCAAAGATGTATGACTGCTATATTCTCTGATTTTTGTGAAAAGATTGTTGAGGTTTTCATGGATGATTTTTCTATTTACGGGACTTCTTTTTATGATTGCTTGAGCAACCTTGATCGAGTTTTGCAGAGATGTGAAGAAACTAATCTTGTCTTTAATTGGGAGAAGTGCCACTTTATGGTGAATGAAGGTATAATACTTGGGCATAAAATTTCTGAACGAGGCATTGAGGTGGACAAAGCTAAAGTTGATGCAATAGAGAAAATGCCATATCCAAAAGATATCAAAGGTATAAGAAGTTTCCTTGGTCATGCTAGTTTTTATAGGCGTTTCATTAAAGATTTCTCAAAGATTTCTAGGCCACTAACTAATCTTCTTCAAAAAGATATTCCCTTTGTTTTTGATGATGATTGTGTAGAAGCCTTTGAAATACTTAAGAAAGCCTTGATTTCTGTACCTATTGTACAACCACCTGATTGGAATTTACCATTTGAAATTATGTGTGATGCTAGTGATTATGTTGTTGGTGTTGTTCTAGGGCAAAAAGTAGACAAGAAATTGAATGTTATTCATTATGCTAGTAAGACCCTAGACATTGCTCAAAGAAATTATCCTACTACCGAGAAGGAATTTTTATCAGTTGTGTTTGCATGTGATAAGTTTAGACCTTACATCGTTGATTCCAAAGTAACTATTCACACTAATCATGTTGCTATTAAATATCTTATGGAAAAGAAAGATGCCAAGCCTAGACTTATTAGGTGGGTGCTTTTACTTCAAGAATTTGACTTGCATATCGTTGATAGGAAGGGAGCTGAAAACCCTGTAGTAGATGGAAAATGTTCTTGATGACCCACTGCCTATTGATGATAATTTTCCTGTTGAGCAACTTGCTATAATAAATAATTCACACAGTACTCCTTGGTATGCGGATTATGCTAATTACATTGTCGCTAAATATATACCACCTAGCTTCACCTATCAACAAAAGAAAAAAATTTCTTTTACGATTTACAACATTACTTTTGGGATGACCCACATCTTTATTAAGAAGGAGTAGATGGTGTTATTAGACGTTGTGTACCTGACCATAAACAGGGACATGTCCTACGGAAGTGTCACTCCGAGGCCTAAGGAGGACACCATGTTGGTGACAGAACTGCACACAAGGTATTACAATCCGGTTTTTATTGGCCTACTCTTTTTAAAGATGCTCGTAAGTATGTCCTTTCTTGTGATGAATGTCAAAGAATTGGTAACATTGGTAGACGTCAGGAAATGCCTATGAATTATTCACTTGCTATTGAACCATTTGATGTTTGGGGATTTGATTATATGGGACATTTTCCTTCCTCTAATGGGTATACTCATATTCTAGTTGTTGTTGATTACGTTACTAAGTGGGTAGAAGCTATTCCAACTAGTAGTGCTGATCATAACACTTCTATTAAAATGCTTAAAGACATCATTTTCCCGAGGTTTGGAGTCCCTAGATATTTAATGACTGGTGGTGGTTCACATTTTATTCATGGTGCTTTTCGTAAACTTCTAGCTAAATATGACGTTAGCCATAGAATTGCATCACCTTATCATAGACATTCTAGTGGCGAAGTTGAATTGAGCAATCGAGAAATAAAATTGATCTTGCAAAAGACTGTTAATAGATCTAGAAAGAATTGGTCTAGGAAACTTGATGATGCTTTATGGGCTTATAGAACTGCTTATAAAAATCCCATGGGAATGCCCCCCTATAAAATGGTCTATGGAAAAACATGTCATTTACCTCTTGAGTTAGAACATAAAGCTTATTGGGCAATTAAAGAACTTAATTATGACTTTAAACTTGCGGGTAAAAAGAGGTTATTTGATATTAGCTCATTATACGAATGGAGGACACAAGCTTATGAAAATGCCAAGTTATTTAAAGAAAAGGTTAAAAGATGGCATGATAAGAGAATCCAAACACGGGAATTCAATGTAGGAGATCTAGTACTTTTGTACAATTCTCGTTTCAGATTTTTTGCAGGTAAGCTCCTCTCCAAATGGGAAGGCCAGTATGTTGTCGAGGAGGTCTATCGCTCCGGCGCTATAAAGATTAATAATAACTTTGAAGGCAAAAGTCCAAGAGTGGTAAATGGGCAAAGAATTAAGCATTACATCTTAGGTACACCCATTAATGTTGAAACTAATTTTATTCAAGTGATAACACCAAAGGAGCACATAAGAGAGATCTTCCGGAACACTCCAGAAACCTGAAAAAGGTGTAGGTACGTGATACGGTAAGTAAACTGACTCCAAAATTTCCAAAAAAATGTTTTGTTGATTTTGGTATGTTAGAAAAATTCCAAAAATAAAAAGGAGTCAGGGGGACTCATGAGGGAGGCACAAGCCAACAAGGGCCCCTCATGGCTTGTGGGGCCCTCGTGTGCCTCCTGGACTCCGTTTTCTTTCCGAGCACGTATTCTGACCTAGAAAAATCATTATATATACTCCTGTATGTTTTGACCACCGCATCGCAAGTTTTTTTTTTGTTCGTGTTTCGGGCTATTTTTCTCACAGATTTCTCAGGAGATGGAAGCTATGTCCTCGTCCTCCTCCAACAACACTGATGGCCAAGCCTGGCTATTACAGATGGAACTTGAGTGAGAAGGATATGAGGAAGTTATCTCGGGAGAGGAGCCTATGGACTCTTTGGAAGTGCGCCCTCCTGCTTCCGAACGCGGGACGCTAGCAGGGATCTCCACTTCTCCAAACCCTTGTCCACCAATGAGGAGAGCTCAGCTAGCTCAAGAAGCGCAAGGTGAATCTACCCCGAGGAGGCCCTTCGACAGGTTACATGCAAACAACTTTCACAATTTGATTCACAATTATGGAGTTGAGAATATTTCTCGCTCGCATATACCGTCCAATTGGGACATCTCTTGTCCAAGTGAAAGTGATGCGGGAAAAAGCTCATGGTGGCCAGAGAATAAGCATATTATGGTGGAAGTACAAAAGAGCACTGCAATGATTCAGCAATTACTCCAGGAGATGAGGGATTTGAAGGCTATCCTGCTATCCATTGCAAAGGACAAGTCTACTACATCATCACTACGATCACCCATGAAGGACGCTTGAGTACATGGGTATGGGCACCACCCTTAGCTTTTCCAAGCTTGGGGGAGGTGCCCCGGTATCGTATCACTATCACCTTTTTACCATTACCATCTGTCTTAGTTCGATCCTTAGCTTTTTCGTGATTTTAGAGAAATAAAATTTCAGATTTGCCTTGCTTAGAATTTTTGCTTTGAGATCTATCTATCCTTGTAATCGAGTGTGAGAGTTATATAATAAATATTAGTTGAGTTTGTGTGCTTTACTTTCATGCATCTATCATCATAGCATGGCAATAAAATAAATGGAAAAGATCATATGCTTATATCATGAGGAGTAATGACTTCACATAGAAAAAGGTATAAGTGATAAAAGATGTTGATAACTAATAAACATAGCATTAGTAATTGATATAATCGATGCAAGATTCTGATAGAGAAGAGGAGATTCACATATAAATACACTATCTTGGACACCTTTTATGATCCCCCATCAAATATTTTATAATGATCAAGTGTTGATGTTGGACATGGAAGACAACATAATGATCATGATTGTTTACATTTTCATAGAAGTTATATTGTCATGGACCCTTTAATATGTGGTGATTGCTTTAGATCTTTTGCTAGCCAAAAAAAATCTACACCAAGTAGAGATACTACTTGTGCATCAAATAATCCCTTGAACCCAGTTTCTTTCCATGAGAGTCCACTATACCTACCTATGGATTGAATAAGATCCTTCAAGTAAGTTTCCATCGGTGCACAAAGCAATAAAAATTGCTTCTATATATGTATGATCTTTTATTATTAGGGAAAATAAGCTTTGTACGATCTTGTGATAGCGAAGAAATAAAAACGACAGAGTGTATAATAAAGTTCGTTATCACAAGGGGCAATACAAAGTGACGTTCCTTTGCAATAAGATTTTGCACATCCAAACAAACAAAAGCGCATGACAACCTTTGCTTCCCTCTGCGAAGGGCCTATCTTTTATCTTCTTAAAGCATTTATTTTCATGCAAGGGTCAATGATATTTACCCTTGTTCCTACCCATTAACTCTTTAGCCAGCAAGCATCATGTGTTGAGGAAAGATCCAAACAAGTATATCCAGTTGAATGTAGGTGATCATGACTCATTATTGTTGACATTATCCTTGAGGTAAATAAGTTGGGTAGCAAAGATAATGAAGCCCCCGTCTTCCTATGTGTCCGACGGAAACATTAGCTCCAAAAATATGCAATGAGTGTCAACAATCATAGAAGGTTAAATGATAGTTGAGTATGTGAACTTGCTAGAAATAAAAGCTCTTACATAGACTCTTCTCTTGACTATGATGAATTGTGATTATATCAATGACTAATGGCACCGTTTGTTGATTGTCAATAAAGTTTATGCTTCATACTACCTTAGTTGTGAATAGATCGTTACTTGTTTATGAGAAGCTATAAGACGGAAAACTTGCCGCTATGCTAATATTCATAATGCTCGCATGTCCGTATTTTGTTTTTATCGACTCCTCTCTCTCAAATCATGTGGTCATTATTTTCGAGCTCGACTTTCGCTTGGGGACAAGCGAGGTGTAAGCTTGGGGGAGTTGATACGTCCATTTTGCATCATGATTTCTTATTGATATTTATACTATTTTTGTCCATTATTACCTATTATCATACAATTCTTATGCCTTTTCTCTCTGAATATGCAAGGTACATCACAAAGAGGGAAATATCTGGAAACTGGAATTCTGGACCGGGAAACCAAGAAAAAGGCAGAAAAATCACCAGACTCCAAATGACCTGAAACTTCACAGAGAATTTTTATGGAATATTTAAGAATTATTGGTCCAAAAATATACCAAAGGGGGCCACCTGCTAGCCACAAGCCAACAGGGCGCGCTCACCCCCCTAGGCGCGCCCTTGATGGCTTGTAGGGCCCCATTAGGTCTCCCGTCCCCCTCTTCTCCTATATGTTGTGTTTTACCCTAGAAAAAATCATAAGAAATCTTTCGGGATGAAGCGCCGACATCTCGAGGCGTTAGCCTGGACAGAGGCCCTTTTGCACGCCGGCAAGTTGATTCTGACGGGGAACCTTCTCTCTAGGAGGGGGAGATCGAAGGCATCGTCATCACCAACGCTTCCCCCTTCGTGGGAGGACCAATCTTCATCAACATCTTCACCAGCACTATCTCATCTCCAAACCTAGTTCATCTTTTGTATTCAATCTTTGTCTCAAAACCTCAGATTGGTACATGTGGGTTACTAGAAGTGTTGATTACATCTTGTAGTTGATGCATGTTGGATTACTTGGTGAAAGATATTATGTTCAGATCTTTAATCTCCATCATTACACCTCTGATCTTGAACATGTTGATGAGGTGTGAGTAGTTACTATTTTTCCTGAGGACATGGGAGAAGTTTTGTTATAAGTAATCATGTGAAGTTGGTATTCGTTTGATATTTTGATGATATGTATGTTATTACTTCTCTTAGTGGTGTATGATAACCCACAAGTATAGGGGATCGCGACAGTCTTCACGGGTAGTATTTCACCCTAATTTATTGATTCGACACAAGGGGAGCCAAAGAATATTTATTGGCCTTGACAGTTGAGTTGTCAATTCAACCGCACCTGGGATATCTCTCTACGGCAAAGGTTTAGTAGCACGGCAAATAGTAGTACCAAAAGTAATAGTAATAGTGACAACAGCAATTTTGTAGCAGTTGTGACAATAGCAGTAGCAATTGTAACTTAGCAAGATTCAGTATATGTAAAGCGTAGGCATGTGGATTGGTGATGGATAATGATTTAGATGACATTAATCATGTAACAGTTACACACTGGGGCGACACAGAACTAGCTCCAATTCATCAATGTAATGTAGGCATTGATAACCCACAAGTGTAGGGGGGCATTTATAGCCTTTTTCGATAAATAAGAGTGTCGAACCCAACGAGGAGCTAAAGGTAGAACAAATATTCCCTCAAGTTCTATCGACCACCGATACAACTCTACACACACTTTAACATTTGCTTTACCTAGAACAAGTATGAAACTATTTTGTAGGTGATAGGATAGTTTGCACCAATAAAACTAGAAGTACTTTGCGGGAATAAAACTATGAGTAAATTGCAAGATAATAAAAGTTAGTTGTTTAGTAGAAAGCTTTTGTCAAACAAGAAGGTTATTTGTCCCTAGGTAATTGATAACCAGACCGGTAATCATTATTGCAATTTTATACGAGGGAGAGGCATGAGCTAACATACTTTCCATACTTGGATCATATGCACTTATGATTGGAACTCTAGCAAGCATCCGCAACTACCAAAGATCATTAAGGTAAAACCCAACCATAGCATTAAGTATCAAGTCCTCTTTACTCCCATACGCAACAACCACCTACTCGGGTATGTGCTTCTGTCACTCACGCCAACTACCATAAGCAAATCATGAACATATTGCAACGCCCTACAGAGGGGATCCCTCATGTTTGCGCGACACGGAGGGCACCATAGGACAGCACCAAAATAAAACATACAACTCATACCAACCACGATCATCAATTAGCCCATAGGACAAAACGGATCTACTCAAACATCATAGGATAGCCACATATCATTGGGAAATAATATATGGAGTTGAGCACCATGTTTAAGTAGAGATTACAGCGGGGAAGAGAGGTGTTACACCGCTGCATAGAGGGGGAGAGAGTTGGTGTTGACGGCGGCGAAGTTGTTGGTGTAGATCGCCGTCATGATAATTGCCCCGGCGGCGTTCCGGCGCCATCGGGAAAGAGGGGGAGAGAGCCCCCCTCCTTCTTCGTCTTCTTCCTTGGCCTCCCCCTATATGGGAGGAGAGTTCCCCCTCTGGTCCATGGCCTCCATGGCGACGGAGGGGCAGGAGCCCCTCCGAGATTGGATCTCCCCCTCTGTTCTCTTCTGTTTTCCGTTCCTGTTTTCTGGCCAAAAACCGTTTCTTATATTACCGGAGATCCGTAACTCCGATTGCGCTGAGATTTTAACGTGATTTGTTTACGGATATAAACTTCCTTGCGCCCGAAGTAGAACAGCAACCGCCTTACGAGGTGACCACAACCCACCACGGCGCACCTGGGCCCTAGGGCGCGCCCTGGTGTACTGTGGGGGTTGTGGGCCTCCTTTTGTGTTGATTCTAACTCCCAAAAATCACATATATTCCAAAATAATTCTCCGTAAATTTTTATCGCGTTTGGACTTCATTTGATATGGATATTCTGCAAAACAAAAAACGTGCAACAAACAGGAACTGGCACTGGGCACTGGATCAATATGTTAGTCCAATAAATCATATAAAATGTTGCCAAAAATATGTGAAAGTTGTATAATATTGGCATAAAACAATCAAAAAATATAGATACGGTAGAGATGTATCAGCATCCCCAAGCTTAATTCCTGCTCGTCCTCGAGTAGGTAAATGATAAAAATAATAATTTTTGATGTGGAATGCTACCTAGCATAATCTTGATCATATATCTAATCATGGCATGAATATTAAGACATGAGTGATTCAAAGCAATAGTCTATAATTTTACATAAAGACATTAATACTCAGGCATCCCAACAAACAATCATGTCTTTCAAAATATCAAGGCTAAAGAACGCTATCCCTACAAAATCATATAGCCTTGTCATGCTGTGTCTTCTTAACACAAAGTATAAATCATGTACTACCCCGGTATCAGCCAAGCAATTGCTTCATACTTTTTAACGTGCTTCAGCATTTTCAACTCTCATGCAATACATGAGCGCAAGCCATGGATATAGCCCTATGGGTCGAATAGAATGCGATGGTACACATTAATATAGAGAAGACAAAAAGAAAGATAGTCTCACATCAAAGCAGCCAATCAACGGGCTATGGAGATGCCCATCAATTGATATCAATGCGAGGAGTAGGGATTGCCATGCAACGGATGCACTAAGAGCTATAAGTGTATGAAAGCTCAAACTAAAACTAAGTGGGTGTGCATCTAACTCTATAATGAGAAATTCCCACTAGTATATGAAAGTGATAACATAGGAGACTCTCTATATGAAAAACATGGTGCTGCTTTGAAGCACAAGTGTGGAATTAGCATGCCCCTTCTCTCTTTATCTCTCTCTCTTTTTCTCTTTTTTCTTCTTTTTTTTTCTTCTCTTTTTTGTTCTTATTATATTTGTCCGGAGCCTCATCCCGACTTGTGGGGGAATCATAGTTTCCATCATCCTTTCCTCACTCGGACATGCTCTAGTAATGAATAATGATGATCATCACACTTCTATTTACTTACAACTCAATATTACAACTCGATAGTAGAACAAAGTATGACTCTATATGAATGCCTCTGGCAGTATACCAGGATGTGCAATGATCTAGCGTAGCAAAGATATCAAAACAAACAAGCCATGGAAACATCATACTAGCTATCTTACGATCATGTAAAGCAATATGACAATGAATGCTCAAGTCATCAAAACGGAAGCGGTGGAAGTTGCATGGCAATATATCTCGGAATGGCTATGGAAATGCCATAATAGGTAGGTATGGTGGCTGTTTTGGGGAAGATATAATAAGGCTTATGTGTGATAGAGCGTATCATATCACGGGGTTTGGATGCACCGGCAAAGTTTGCACCGACTCTCGAGGTGAGAAAGGGCAATGCACGGTACCGTAGAGGCTAGCAAATTGCGGAAAGGTAAGAGTGCGTATAATCCATGGACTCGCATTAGTCATAAAGAACTCACATACTTATTGCAAACGTTTATTAGCCCTCGAATCAAAGTATTACTGTGCATGCTAGGGGGGAGGTTGGTAGGAGTTAACCATCGCCCCCCCCCCCCGACCTTCACACAAAGATAGACAATCAAGGATAAATTGTGCTCCAACTTCATGGCATAACGGGAGACTATACGTGCATGCTTCAGGAATCACAAACCTTAACACCAATATTCTTACTAACCACAACCGTTTACTAGTACCTCCCACATATTATCATCTCTATATCGCAAAACTATTGCATGGAATCAAACATATCATATTCAGTGATCCATAAGTTTTATGTAGGATTTTATGACTAACCATGCAAATGACCAATTCCTGTTGACTCTCTTAATAGATATAAGTGAAGCAAGAGAGTTTAATTGTTTCTACAAAATACCATGCTCTAATAAATATAAGTGAAGCAAAAGAGCATTCTAAAAATAACGGTTTTCTATGTGAAGAGAAACAGACAATCCAAACTTCAAATGATATAAGTGAAGCACATGAAGCATTCTATAAAGCCATACTCAAAAGATATAAGTGAAGTGCAATGAGCATTCTATAAATCAACCATGGACTATCTCATACCAGAATGGTGCATAAAAGAAAAGTGAAAACTAAACACAAAAGACGTTCCAAGATTTACACATATCACATGAACGAAACGAAAACGAAAACATACCGATACTTGTTGAAGAAAGATGGGATGCCTTCCGGGGCATCCCCAAGCTTAGACGCTTGAGTCTCCTTGGATATTTACTTGGGGTGCCTTGGGCATCCCCAAGCTTGAACTCTTGCATATCCTCCTTCTCCTCATATCGAGACCTCCTCGATCTTTGAACACTTCATCCACACAAAACTTAACAGAAAACTGATGAGATCCGTTAGTATAATAAAGCAAATTACTACTTTAAGTACTGTTGAAAACCCATTCATATTTTATATTTGCATTATCCCTGCTGTATTATAACTTCTCCATGGCTTATACGACCGATAAAATCGATAGTTTCATCAAAACAAGCAAAACAATGCATCAAAAAAAGAATCTGTCTTAAACAGGACAGTCTGTAGTAATCTGAACTTTGACCATACTTCTGTAACTCCAATAATTCTGAGAAATTAGTAAGAAATAAACATTTTGTATATAAATACTGTGTAAAAATTTCAGAAACTATTGACGTTCCAGTAAAAAATGTAAATTCACGCACTACAGCCAAAGTTTCTGATTTTACACCACACATACCAACAAGCAATCTAATCATCCTAAAGGCAAATCTTGGCACATTATTTTTATAATACAATGGATTTGTACAAGGGGATAATTATTTTTGTTGAAAAGTTTCTGTGATTCAAGATTCACAAAGTTTCCATGGGCATGAACAAAGTTCAAGGAATTCCCCCACTTTCACGATGTTCGTCTCTCTCACTTTCACTTTTATTTTTGCGAAGTTTTAGGTTCCCCTCTATATTTTTTTTGTTTTTAAACTTTATAAAATCACTCAACAGAATAAAATGACTCTCTAAAACTTCTGGGTTGTCTCCCTGGTAGCGCTTTCTTTAAAGCCATTAAGCTAGGCATAAAGTGCTCAAGTAATGGATCCACCCGGATCCCAAGGTATATCAAAGCCAATTTTAATTAACAATGATTTGTAATTTAGTAGTGAGCACAAAGCAACATATATCATGCAATGACGAAGTCTAACTCCCTTCCTATGCATAGGCATGTCATAAAAGAACAATTCATGCACATCAAGTAAAGGCCAATGCAAAGTATAAACAGTTTCTTGCGATTTTATCGTATTAGAAACATAAAGAGGTGGAGATGTAGTTCCTCTCTCATAATAATTGTAAGTAGGAGCAGCAAGCACATGCATATTATATTCGTCAAAATCATCATGTGTAGTAGCAAAACGCAACCCATCAATATAATCCTTAATAAGAGCAAACTTCTCCGATATAGTGTAGTTTGGAGAATTCAAAAAGATAATAGGACTATCATGTGTGGGTGCAATAGCAACAATTTCATTCTTAACATAAGGAACTATAGCAAGTTCATCTCCATAAGCATAATTCATATTGGCATCTTGGCCACAGGCATAGCAAGCATCAAGTTCATCAAAAAGGGGATATTTCAAAAGAATCCACGGGATCATAGCAATTATCATAGCATTCATCCTTCGGTAGGCACGAAGGGAAATTAAATAATGTATGAGTTGAAGAGTTACTCTCATTAGAAGGTGGGCACGGGTAGCTAATTCGCTCTTCCTCCTTTTGTTCTTCGCTCTCCTCCTCATCTTTTTCATCTAATGAGCTCACAATTTCAGCAACTTCCTCTTCCATAGATTCCTGCAAAATATTAGTCTCTTCTTGGACAGCGGAGGAGTCCTCAATATATTCTTTAACATAAGCATTGGAGGCATAGTTTTCATAGCAGTATTTAAGTATGGCAAAATTTTCAGATTTGTAAAGAGTAGCATCATACTTTTCAATCAAAGAAGCAATTTCATAGGCACCCTTAAAAGCAACAAATTCTTCAATTTGTTCAATATCATAGTAATTATAAACACCCTTGGCATAAGAAGATACGATTCCATTATCCTTAAACTCACATTGGAAGAAAAGGTGTTTCTTAGGGTCTTCGGAACAACAAGTAAAATCATGTATTTCGCATAAATTCAAAGCATAGCAATACAAACTATTAATATGATGCCACAAAAGTTTCCCTTTTTGAGATAAGCGGTGTCGCAACAAATAAGCATGCTCATTTAATGATTTTCCCTCAACTAAGCTAGTTGGGTTTTTAGCACGAGCACAAATGGATCGAAGATGATCCAAGTAATATTCTTCGATAGTACAAAACACTAGTGGTTCCTCAACTTTTAGAGCAGCAAGTACATCTATTTTTTTTGGTATTTCGTGGTTCCTACCCATATCTAAGGATACAAAACAAGAGCACAAAATAAAAACTACTTAGTGATAAAGCAAACAAGCACACACGAGAATATTCACCCCACGCTATTGCTCCCCGGCAACGACGCCAGAAAAAGGTCTTGATAATCCACAAGTGTAGGGGATCGTTTGTAGCCTTATTTGATAAATAAGAGTGTCGAACCCAACGAGGAGATAAAGGTAGAACAAATATTCCCTCAAGTTCTATCGACCACCGATACAACTATACACACACTTTAACGTTTGCTTTACCTAGAACAAGTATGAAACTATTTTGTAGGTGATAGGATAGTTTGCACCAATAAAACTAGAAGTACTTTGCGGGAATAAAACTACGAGTAAATTGCAAGATAATAAAAGTTAGTTGTTTAGTAGAAAGCTTTTGTCAAACAACAAGGTTATTTGTCCCTAGGCAATTGATAACTAGACCGGTAATCATTATTGCAATTTTATATGAGGAAGAGGCATGAGCTAACATACTTTCCGTACTTGGATCATATGCACTTATGATTGGAACTCTAGAAAGCATCCGCAACTACCAAAGATCATTAAGGTAAAACCCAACCATAGCATTAAGTATCAAGTCCTCTTTACTCCCATACGCAACAACCCACCTACTGGGGTTTGTGCTTCTGTCACTCACGCCACCCACCATAAGTAAATCATGAACATATTGCAACACCCTATAGCGGGGATCCCTCACGTTTGCACGACACGGAGGGCACCATAGGACAGCACCAAAATAAAACATACAACTCATACCAACCACGATCATCAATTAGTCCATAGGACAAAACGGATCTAATCAAACATCATAGGATAGCCACATATCATTGGGAAATAATATATGGAGTTCAGCACCATGTTTAAGAAGAGATTACAGCGGGGAAGAGAGGTGTTACACTGCTGCATAGAGGGGGAGAGAGTTGGTGTTGACGGCGGCGAAGTTGTTGGTGTAGATCACCGTCACGATGATTGCCCGGCGGCGTTCCGGCCCCACCGGGGGAGAGGGGGAGAGAGCACCCCTCCTTCTTCTTCTTCCTTGGCCTCCCCCTAGATGGGAGGAGAGTTCCCCCTCTGGTCCATGGCCTCCATGGCGGCGGAGGGGCGGGAGCCCCTCCAAGATTGGATCCCCCCCTCTGTTCTCTTCTGTTTTTCGTTCCTGTTTTCTGGCCAAAAACCGTTTCTTATATTCCCGGAGGTCCGTAACTCCGATTGCGCTGAGATTTTAACACGATCTTTTTCTGGATATAAGCTTCCTTGCGCCCGAAGTAGAGCAGCAACTGCCTTATGAGGTGACCACAACCCACCACGGCGCGCCTGGGCCCTGGGGCGCGCCCTGGTGTACTCTGGGGATTGTGGGCCTCCTTCTGCGTTGATTCCAACTCCCAAAAATCACATATATTCCAAAATAATTCTCCATAAAAATTTATCGCGTTTGGACTTCATTTGATATGGATATTCTGCGAAACAAAAAACATGCAACAAACAGGAACTGCCACTGGGCACTGGATTAATATGTTAGTCCAATAAATCATATAAAATCTTACCAAAAATATATGAAAGTTGTATAATATTGGCATAAAACAATCAAAAATTATAGATACGATGGAGACATATCAGGTATGTATTCCGTATATAGTCATGCGTGCTTGCGATAAGAAATTGCATAACATTTTTTGTCCTACCCTCCCGTGGCAGTGGGGTCCTATCGGAAACTAAGGGATATTAAGGCCTCCTTTTAATAGAGAACCGGAACAAAGCATTAACACATGGTGAATACATGAACTCCTCAAACTACAGCAATCACCGGAAAGAATCCCAATTATTGTCACCTTGGGGTATGCGGATCAAGACACATAATAGGTGCATACAACTTGCAAGATAGGATCCAAATCAATCTTATATTCATGAAAACAGCATAGGTTCAGATCTGAAATCATGGCACTCGAGCCCTAGTGACAAGCATTAAGCATAGCAAAGTCATAGCAACGTCAATCTCAGAATATAGTGGATACTAGGAATCAAACCCTATCAAACTTAACTCGATTACATGAACAATCTCATCCAATCCCACCACCGTCTAGCAAGCCTACAAAGGAATTACTCACTATCGGTGGTGAGCATCATGGCGGTGTTGATGAAGAAGGGTTGGTGATGACGACAACGACGATTTCCCCTCTCCGGAGCCCCAAACGGACTCCAGATCAGCCATCCGGAGGAAGAACAGGAGGTGTTGGCAGCTCCGTCTCGTGAAACGTGATGAAAACTTCTCTCCTATTTTTTTCTCCGAGGATGTGATTTTATAGGACTGGAATTAGGGTCGGAGGAGCCTCGAGGGCCCCACAAGCCATCAGGGCGCAGCCTGGGGGCGCGCCCTGTTGGCTTGTGGCCCACAGGTGGCCTCCCTCCAGCAACTCTTCGCTCCATAATTAATTATATATTCCAGAAAAAATCCAAAAAAAGTTTCGTCCAATTCCGTTAACTTTTATGTCTGCACAAAAATAACACCAAGGTGGTTCTGCTGAAAACAACATCAGTCCGGGTTAGTTACATTCAAATCATGCAAATTAGAGGTCAAAACCAGAGCAAAAGTGTTTGGAAAAGTAGATACGTTGGAGACGTATCAACTCCCCCAAGCTTAACTCATTGCTTGTCTTCAAGCAATTCAGTTGACAAACTAAAAGTGATAAAGAAAACTTTTACAAACTCTTTTGTTCTCATCGTTATACACATGCTTAGCTAGTGCTCCAGTTTTCAGCATAAATTATAAATAACCACATCCATGATAACAACTAAACATCATATTAACTCCTGGCAATACACAACCAACTAGCAAGCAATAATAAACCACCTCACAAGACAACAATTTATCAAAACAATAATGATATAATATGGTGACATGGTATTTCTCTAGCCCTTACTAAGAACGCAAAACATAAATGCAGAGCACCTCTGAGGTTCAAGTAGCGACTAAAAATTATAATTTAGGGTAGAAAAGATCCAGTCATGCTCACATACAACATTAACTAGACACAATGCATAAGAATGACAATAGTGCTCTCCGGTCTAGTGCTTTTAGTAAGAGGGTGATGACTCAACATAAAAATAAATAGATAGGCCCTTCGCATAGGGCAGCATTGATTTGAAGAGGTGCCAGAGCTCAAGTTTTAAAACGGGATTGAAATATAGTTTTTGGGTGGTGCACTTTTCTTGTCAACATTACGACAAAGGTTTTCAATATCTTCCATGCTAAACTCATTATTGGTGGTTCCCAAAAAGAATAGTAAAGTTTACTCCTATCCACCATCCATACACAAACCATGGCTGACCGAATCCACGGATGCCTGCCAACATATCAACTGTCCCAAGGAGTTTTGTTTAATTAATTTTGATTATACAGGACTGGGCATCCTTTTTACCAGCCTGTCTCGTGCAATGACGGTGAATAAACGACCGTCTCAAGAATAACTCACTTAGCATGGAAGATACCGACCGCCTTGTCGCTCCATGAGAGAGACGAGTGCACAAAATGGATGTTTATTTGAATATTTAGAGATGGCACATGCAATTTACTTGGAACGGAAGGGTAATACCGCATATAGGTAGGTATAGTGGACTCATGTGGAATAACTTGGTTTCAGGGTTTTAGATGCACAAGCAACATTCCCGCTTAGTACAGGTGAAGGCTAGCAATAGGTTGGGAAGCGACCAGCTAGAGAGCGAAAACGGTCATAGGTATGCATTATGAATAATTAACATTAGACATAGCATGAGTAGGATATGAACACTCTAAATTTAAACATCATGAAGGCTGCATTGGTTTTGAATCAACTACATGTCTGCACATGGGCCAAGTCAAGCCGCTCGAATTTCTCAGAGGGAAATACCATACTAGCTACCATACCACATCATAACCATTTTAATGCACATTGACCGATAAGATAAATCATTATTCACTACTAGATGTTTAAGCATGGCATTGATACTTGTGATCTGCGTTGGGTTTTCCGTGAAGAGGAACGGGTAATTGCAGCACAAAGCGGATAAGTATTTCCCTCAGTTTTGAAACCAAGGTTTATCGAACCAATAGGAATATCAATCCTCAACCGTCTTCAGCGGCTGCACACAAATAAACAAACAACTTGCACCCAACACGGGCAAGAGGGTTGTCAATCCCCTTGATCTCGTTATTTGCAAGCAAATGAGTTGTGTAGATAATTGTTGATAAACGCAAAATAAATTGAAAAGTAAATAAAGGCAGCGAGGTAATAATAGCATTTGCAAATATATAAGTGAATAGACCCGGGGGCCATAGTGTTCTCTAGTGGCATCTCTCATGTAGGCAGCATACGGTGGGTAAACAAATTACTGTTGGGCAATTGATAGAAAAGCGGATAGTTATGCGATTTTCACGGCAATGATCATGTATATATATGCATCACGTCCATAAGCAAATAGGCCGACTCCTGCCTGCACCTATTACTATTACTCCACTCATCGACCGCTATCCAGCATGCATCTAGAGTATTAAGTAAAACAGAGTAATGCTTGGAGAACGATGACATGGTGTAGACAAAGTAAACTCAAACAATATGAATGAACCCCATCGTTTTATCCTTAGTAGCAACAACATAAAGACGCATCTTGTCCCCTACTTTGTCACTGGGATATAGAAACTCGCCAGGTTGAACCTACCACAATGCACCACTCCCACCGGTGAAATATCAATCTACTTGGCCAAAGCATGACAATAGATCGGAGAGCATTACGAAGCTATAATGATCATGCACTTAAGAGATAATATAAATCATAGGCATCTCAAATACTGTTCATGAATAATCCGAACATAAATGCACAATTCATCGGATAGATCAAAACAAAGATGCGATGACCATTGTATTGAATATCATAAGAGAGAGAGATTGTCATCTACTACTAGCTATGGACCCGTAGGTCTGTGGTGAACTACTCAAACATCATCATGAGGGCAGCGAGGTTGATGAAGAGGCCCTCCGTGATCAAACCCCCCTCTAGCAGGGTGCCAAAACGGAGCTCCAGATGGCCTAGCGACGGAACAGAGACTTGCGGCGGCGGAAGAAGGGTTTCGGGACTGCTTCTAGGGTTTTTAGGATTTTAGAGAATTTATAGGCCGAAGAGGGACGTCGGGAGACGCCCGAGGGGGCCACCAGATATCAGGGCGCCCCCCAGGGCGCGCCCTGATGTGTCGTGCGGCCCTCTTGCACCTCCTGGCTTCCTTCTGAAGCTTCTAGGTCTTCATATAGTCCAGAAAAAATCATCAAAAAGTTTCGTGGCAATTGGACTTCGTTTGGTACAGTAAATCTGAAAAGCAAAAAAAAACCCGCAGAAAACAGCAACTGGCACAGGGCACTGGGTCAATAGGTTAGTGCTCAAAAATATTATAAATTGGTAAATAATGACCCAAAAAGTATCCTAGAATGATAATATATCAGCATGGAACAATAAAAAATTATAGATACGCTGGAGACGTATCAAGCATCCCCAAGCTTAATTCCTGCTCGTCATCGAGTAGGTAAATGATAAAAACAGAATTTTTGATGTGACATGCTATCCACTATGTAATCTTGTGCATGTATGCTCATTGAGAAAAGATGAATAAAGAAATATTAACACATCAATATTCAAAGTGTAAGAAACAGAATTGTTAATTCTTAAAAGTATACGATCATTAAGAAATGTTTACCCCCCCCCCATTCATCTTATTGTACTAGCAAGGCATGGCTCCATCTTCACCACATTAATACAAATGTTAAGCACCACGGTGTCCAAGTCAGGCAATTGGTTTGTACTTTTTCAATATGCATCACCTTTTTATTCTTCACGCAATACATGAGCGTGAGTCATTGGACATAGCATTTAAATGGAATAGAGTATGGTGGTAGATATCAAAGGGGTAGGAAGTGGAGAAGATAGTCTCACATCAACTAGGCGTACCAACGGGCTATGGAGATGCCCATCGATAGATGTCAAGCAAGGAGTAGGGATTGCCATGCAAATGATGCACTAGATCTATAAGTGCATGAAAGCTCAAATGAAGCTAAGTGGGGTGTGCATCCAACTTGCTTTCTCATGAAGACCTCGGGAATTTGAGGAAGCCCATCATAGGATTATACAAGCCAAGTCGGAAATAATGAATAGGTAATTCCCACTAGCATATGAAAGTGATATATCATGAGACTCTCTACATGAGTAACATGGTGCCACTTTGAGGCACAAGTGTGGTAAAGGATAGTAGCAAAAGTCCCTTCTCTCATTTTCTCTCTTTTTTGAATGGATGGTGGGCTCATTTGGCCTCCCCCATCTTTATTTTCGTCCGGAGTCTCGTCTCGACTTATGGGAGAATCATCGTCTCCGTCATTCTTTCCTCACTAGGACAATGCTCTAATAATGATGATCATCACACTTTTCCTTACTTACAACTCAACATGGAGAACTGGTATGAAGATATGACTCGGTATGAATGCCTCTGGCAGTGTACCAGGATGTGCAATGATCTAGCATGACATGTATCAAAAACATTATGACAGTGGCTTTGCCACAAATCCTATGTCGGCTCTATATGATCATGCAAAGCAATATAACGATGAACAAACTAGTCATGTGAAGTGAAGATGGAATTTGTATGGCAATATATCTCGAAATGGCTATGGAAATGCCATGATAGGTAGGTATGGTGGCTGTTTTGAGGAAGTTATAATAAGGCTTATGTGCAACAGAGCGTATCATGTCATGGGGTTTGGATGCACCGGTGAAAGTTGCACCGATACTCGAGGTGAGAACGGGCTATGCACGGTAGCGAAGAGGCTAGCAAATTATGGAAAAGTGAGATTGCGTATGTCCATGTTTCACATTAGTCATAAAGAAATCATATACTTATTGCAAAGTTTTATTAGTTTATCATAAATCAAAGCACTAATCGCATGCCCCGAGGGAAGAGGTTGGTAGGAGTTAACCATCGCGAGCTTCCGACCCGAAACAACACTAGGATTTCAACGAGGAATAGAAATGCTCACACATCATCACCATGCCTCCTTAATTTTTAGATGAACAAAAAGGTCAACCCCTCTTAATATCGACACTTCTACAGTTTAACAATTATGAACTCACACCTATTTCATATCACTACATCAATATCATTAACCCACAATTTATCTATATGTGCTACATGATGGTTTTGATTATCACTCTTTGAATACCTAATATTTTGGACTAGTCTATATGACCCATGCAAATTACCGTCACTATTTATTAACTCTCAAACAAATATAAGTGAAGAGCGAGAGTGAAATCATTTCTATAAAATCTACATGCCACCATGATCAAAAAGATATAAGTGAAGTACTAGAGCAACTGCTAAGCTCAAAAGATATAAGTGAAGCACATAGAGTATTCTAACAAAGTATGATGAAGGTATGTCTCTCTTAAATAGGTGTGTCCATAAAAACAATGATTGTGGCAAACTGAAAGTAAAAGCAAACTAAAGCAAATGACGCTCCAAGCAAAACTCATATCATGCGACGAATAAAAATATAGCTCCAAGTGGCATACCGATGGATTTGAGACGAAAGAGGGGATGCCTACCGGGGCATCCCCAAGCTTAAACGCTTGAGTATCCTTTAAAATATTACCTTGGGGTGCCTTGGGAATCCCCAAGCTTAGGCTCTTGCTACTCCTTATTCCTTTGTCCATCAAGATAACACCCAAAACTTGAAAACTTCAATCACACAAAACTCAACAAAACCTCGTGAGATCCGTTAGTATAAGAAACATATTGCATACTTTAAGTACTGTTGTAAATTGATTCAAATTTCATAAATGAATAATAGGTACTATATTCTAACTTCTCCATGGCTTATACCCCTGATACAATCCATAGTTTAATCAAAATAAGCAAAAATGCATGCAAAAACAGAATCTGTCTAAAACAGAATAGTCTGTAGCAATCTGTAGAGACCCTATACTTATGTAACTCTAAAACTTCTGAAATATTAGTATAACCTCGAAAATTTGTATAGAAATACTGTGTAAAAATTTCATATCCTTATAACGCTCTAGCACAAAATGAAAATTCATGTACTGGAGTCAAAATTTTCTGTTTTGTTTCAGCATCGATTCTACTCATCTTGTGAGTCATCCCAAAGGCTTTACTTGGAACAAACACTAATTTAAACACAAAAACATAATAATTACAGAGGCAATAATCATTATATCAAAAATAAACAGAAAGTTCTAAGCAAAAATTTAAAGATAACTATTGGGTTGCCTCCCAACAAGCGCAATGGTTTTATGCCCCTAGCTAGGCATAATACATAGTTTCAAGTATTGTCATCTTTGACACTCCACCCATAGGTGGCTATCATTATTGATTCATAAGGTGGTTTAATTATATTCCTAGGGAAGTGGTCCATCCCTTTCTTTAATGGGAATGGGAATCTTATGTTTCCCACTTTCATGTCAATGATTGCACCTATAGTTCGTAAGAAAGGTCTACCAAGTATTATGGGACAAGAAGGATTGCGATCAATATCAAGCACAATGAAATCTAAAGGCACATAATTTTTATTTTAAATAATAAGCACATCATTAATTCTACCTAAAGGTTTCTTGATGGTAGAATCCGCAAGATGCAAGTTGAGGGAACAATCTTCAATATTAGTGAGACCAAGCAGATCACAAAGAGTTTTAGGAATAGTTGAAACACTAGCACCAAGGTAACACAAATCATGGCATTAATATTTATTGATATTAATCTTGATATTAGGTTCCCACTCATTATGCAATTTTCTAGGAATATACACTTCAAGCTCAAGTTTCTCATCATAAGCTTTTATCATAGCTTCTACTATATGTTCGGTAAAAGCTTTGTTTTGTTCATAAGCATTGGGTGAGCTAATAATGGATTGCAACAATGAAATACATTCTAATAAAGAGAAATTATCATAATTAAAGTCCTTGTAATCCAAAATAGTGGGTGCATCACTAGTTAAAGTTTGGACCTCTCCAAACCCACATTTTTCAGTTTTAGCATCAAAATAATCACCCTCCAAGCAAACGGGACGCTGCTCAATTAAAGTTGACTCATCTCCAGTCCCTTTATCATTTATATTCAGATAGCTAAATAAAGATTCAATAGTAGAAACACCAATCATTTTAAGATCTTCATCATGATTCCGGTAACAACCGGGTGGAAGAGCTTTTTCTAAGAATTTCCGCTTAGCTCTCAACTTAGCGGTACTCACCTTACTCTCATTAATAGATATTTCGACAGATTTAATAGCATCATTAAAATCATGCTTGGTTGGCAAAGCTTTATTTTTAAGAGTTTCCACATCAAGAGCAATTCTATCCATGTTTTTAGCCAAAGTATCAACTACATGCAATTTTTCTTCTACCATTGTGTTGAAAACCTTTTGAGAATTCATAAATTCTTTAATTGTGTTCTCAAGATCATAGGGTATCCTATTAGCATTTTTAGAAGGATTTCCATAAGAATTGCCATAAGAGTTTCCATAGTTGTTGGAGGAATTACCGGGATACGGTCTAGAATTGAAATTTCCTCTATAAGCATTGTTGTTGAAATTATTTCGCGAGACAAAGTTCACATTAATAACATAATTATTTTTCTCAATCAAAGTAGACAAGGGCATATCATTGGGATCAACATGAGCATTTTTACTAGCAACCATATTCATAAGAGCATCCACTTTTTCACTCAAAGTAGCGATTTCTTCAACAGAATTTACCTTCTTACCGGTTGGAGCCCTTTCGGTATGCCATTGAGAATAATTTGTCATGATGTTGTCCAGAAGTTTTGTGGCCTCTCCTAAGGTCACATCCATAAAGGTACCACCTGCAGCAGAATCTAGAAGATTTCTAGACACAAAGTTTAGTCCAGCATAGAAGTTTTGGATAATCATCCACATATTTAAGCCATGAGTTGGACAATTTCTTAGCATTAATTTCATCCTCTCCCAAGCTTGTGCAACATGATATTGATCTTGCTATTTAAAATTCATTATTTGATTTCTAAGGGAGATGATCTTAGCAGGAGGACAATACTTGGCAATAAAAGCATCTTTACACTTATCCCATGTTCCAATACAATTACGAGGTAAAGATGAAAACCAAGCTTTAGCTTTATCTCTTAGTGAAAAATGAAATAATTTTAATTTCACAATATCATTATCCATATCCTTTTTCTTTTTCATGTCACATAATTCAACAAAGGTATTAAGATGTGACACGGGATCCTCATTAGGACTTCCCGAAAATTTATCTTTCATGACAAGATTTAGCAATGCAGCATTAATATCAAAAGCCTCCGCACTAGTGGCGGGTGGTATAGGTGTACTAATAAAATCCTTATTATTAGTATTTGAGAAGTCACACAACTTAGTAGTATCTTGAGACATGGTGACTGAACAAGCAAAGCAACAAGCAAGACAAGTAAACTAGTAACAAGCAAAGATAAATTTTTTTGTATTTTTAATTTTTATGTGACAAGCTAAATATAACAGCAAATAAAAATAAGAACAAGTGAATGAAAATTTGTGGGAAGTTACTTTGTAGTTGATGATGATATTCCCCGGCAACGGCACCAGAAATCCTTCCTGATACTTGTGATCTTCGTTGGGTTTTCCGTGAAGAGGAACGGGTAATTGCAGCACAAAGCGGATTAGTATTTCCCTCAGTTATGAAACCAAGGTTTATCGAACCAATAGGATATCAATCCTCAACCATCTTCAGCGGTTGCACACAAATAAACAAACGACTTGCACCCAACGCGGGCAAGAGGGTTGTCAATCTCCTTGATCTCGTTATTTGCAATCAAATGAGTTGTCTAGATAATTGTTGATAAAAGCAAAATAAATAAAAAGTAAATAAAGGTAGCAAGGTAATAATAGCGTTTGCAAATATATAAGTGAATAGACCCGGGGGCCATAGTGTTCTCTAGTGGCATTTCTCATGTAGGCAGCATACGGTGGGTAAACAAATTACTGTTGGGCAATTGATAGAAAAGCGGATAGTTATGCGATTTTCACGGCAATGATCATGTATATATAGGCATCACGTCCATAAGCAAATAGGTCGACTCCTGCCTGTACCTATTACTATTACTCCACTCATCGACCGCTATCCAGCATGCATCTAGAGTATTAAGTAAAACAAAGTAATGCTTGGAGAACGATGACATGATGTAGACAAAGTAAACTCAAACAATATGAATGAACCCCATCGTTTTATCCTTAGTAGCAACAGCACAAAGACGCATATTGTCCCCTACTTTGTCACCGGGATATAGAAACTCGCCAGGTTGAACCTACCACAACGCATCACTCCCATCGATGAAATATCAATCTACTTGGCCAAAGCACATCAATAGATCGGAGAGCATTACGAAGCTATAATGATCATGCACTTAAGAGATAAAATAATTCAGAGGCATCTCAAATACTTTTCATGAACAATCTAAACATAAACGCACAATTCATCGGATCCCAACAAACACACCGCACAATAGGATTACATCGGATAGATCAAAGCGAAGATACGATGACCATTGTATTGAAGATCATAAGAGAGAGAGAGATTGCCATCTAGGTACTAGCTATGGACCCGTAGGTCTGTGGTGAACTACTCACACATCATCATGAGGGCAGCGAGGTTGATGAAGAGGCCCTCCGTGATCGATCCCCCCTCCGGCAGGGTGCCGGAACGGAGCTCCAGATGACCTCACGACGGAACAGAGACTTGCGGCGGCGGAAAAAGGGTTTCGGGACTGCTTCCAGGGTTTTTAGGATTTTAGAGAATTTATAGGCCGAAGAGGGACGTCGGGAGACGCCCGAGGGGGCCACCACATATCAGGGCGCCCCCCAGGGCGCGCCCTGATGTGTGGTGCGGCCCTCGTGCACCTCCTGGCTTCCTTTCGAAGCTTCTAGGTCTTCATATAGTTCAGAAAAAAATCATCAAAAAGTTTCGTGGCAATTGGACTTCATTTGGTACAGTAAACCTAAAAAGCAAAAAACACGCAGAAAACAGCAACTGGCACGGGGCACTGGGTCAATAGGTTAGTGCTCAAAAAGATTATAAATTGCTAAATAATGACCCAAAAAGTATCTTAGAATGATAATATATCAGCATGGAACAATCAAAAATTATAGATACATTGGAGACGTATCAGGCATGAGAAGTTATAATCTCTAATTGTCATCATAAACATGTTCACTCATAATATACTGAGTCAAGATCGAACGGACTAAACATATTTTCAAAAACGGAAAAAACAAGAAGAGTTCATACCAGCTTCCTTTGCCACGATGACTTCGTCAAATATCGTCATTATTTCCTTTCACTTGCATGACCGAATGATGTGATAATAATAATAGTGCAAGAATACCGTGGACTTAGCTGGAATCTACAGGGCAGTTTTAGACAAGGGTGAAGACAAGGTAATATCGGCTCTCTATTAGATCAACAATAAAGCATATAAGAGCCACTCAACATTTTCATCGTGGTCTTCTCCTTTCAAAGACTCAACAAAAAGAAAAGAAATTCAGAGAAACACACTGAAATATTTTTGGAGTTTTTGTTTTTCTCAAGCAAGCAAATAAACTAAGGGAAAACAAGAATGAGAAAAACTATTTACACAGGAAAGCTCCCAACATGCAAAGGAAATCTTTTTGGGTTTTCTTTTTAGTACTAAAGATAATTAAACGGGGAAAGAAAGTTGAAAAGAAGCGAGAAATATTTTTGGGTTTTCCAAAGTTTTTCAAACACACAAGAAGAAAGCGGAAAAATAAAAATAATATGGATATACAATGAAAGAGGATGAACACCGACAATTTATATGAAGTGTGTGAACATGAATGTAATGTCGGTGAGAAATACGTACTCCCCAAGCTTAGGTGTTTGCCTAGCTTGGTGATCACCACTGATAATAGCCATCAGGTCCAGGAAAGTGTTCCCGCTGGGGCACCTGAGCATCCCATGCCTGGGCCTCGGCCTCCGCAGTAGCCACCTCGTTCCGGTAGGAAATTATATCTTCTGGCATAATGATGTATCTGTTCCTGGCATGATAATTAAACAAAGAGGGTGCAGGCAAGGGAATAATATCGCAAGTATTCTCGCTAAATACTAAGTTGTAACGAAGATGTTGCGGTGGTTTAGGTTCCTCAAAGAATTGGTCTTCCATCATAGACAGGTGATCAAGATAAACCTTGGGCAACAAGTAATCAGTACGGCGTATAGCAACATTAAAATGCTTTGCCAAGCGCGTGGCATAAATACCACCATGAACCTTGCCTTTGGTTCGGTTAAGATTTAATCGGCGAGCGACAATAGCTCCTAAGTTGTAAGTATTCTCACCATAAAGTGTGCGGCGTAGAATAGCCAGGGTAGGGGCACTGAGACCACCACCCTGCTCCATGGCAGTTAAGCATTTTCCTATGAACAAATAAAAATAGTGCACAGAAGGAAATTGTAAACTAGTGGCTTTGGCGTTTGACACACCCCTAGTTTCTCCCACATTTAAGGTGAGGAGGAAGTCTTCAAACTCCTCAGGCTTAGGCTCACGCATTCCCCCATCAGAGGGAACCAAACATATTTCACAAAATTCATGTAGAGGCATTTCATAGTTTGTGGCATAAAGATCAAAACGTACTGTGGGAGCACCGGGCATATTTGTGAAGTAAAAGTTTTGCACGAAGAAATTAGTAAGGAGATAATATTGGTCACACTCATCTGCGAGGAAGTTGGTAAGCCCGTCACTTGCAACGAATTGCATGAATTCTTCATAAAACCCCGCTTCGTTCATGAAGGGCGTATGTGTCCATTCACAGGGCCTAACCTCCGCATTGCGAAAGATGTTGATGTCGTGATCCTGAGTTCTCCCAACAACTCCCTTGGGGCTCCGGCTTGAAGAACCTTTCCTTAAGAAATTTGTCGGGGGGATTACCCCCGGGTAGGCTCAAGGAGGCGACTCAACATTTTAAAACAACAGGGCGGCCAACGCCCCTCTGTCCGACCGCTCCGGCTGGCACCCCGTTCTGGCTGGCTCGTAAGTCCAGCCGGCTCCCTACTCGGCCGCACCAGCCAGCTGCTCCGACCGACCCCCCGTCCGGCTGCTCCAGCCGGCCTGCTGCGCGAGGTCAACAACCAAGTTGATGGAAATATGCCCTAGAGGCAATAATAAAGTTGTTATTATTTTATATTTCCTTGTTCATGATAAAGGTTTATTATTCATGCTAGAATTGTATTGACCGGAAACTTAAATACATGTGTGAATACATAAACAAATACCGTGTCCCTAGTGAGCCTCTACTAGACTAGCTCGTTGATCAAAGATGGTTAAGGTTTCCTAACCATAGACATGAGTTGTCATTTGATAACGGGATCACATCATTAGGAGAATGATGTGATGGACAAGACCCATCTGTTAGCTTAGCATATGATCGTTCTGTTTATTGCTACTACTTTCTTGAATGTCAAATACATGTTCCTCCGACCATGAGATCATGCAACTCCCGGATACCGGAGGAATACCTTGTGTGCTATCAAACGTCGCAACGTAACTGGGTGATCATAAAGATGCTCTACAGGTATCTCCGAAGGTGTCTGTTGAGTTGGCATGGATCGAGACTGGGATTTGTCACTCCGTATTTCGGAGAGGTATCTCTGGGCCCTCTCGGTAATGCACATCATAAGAAGCTTGCAAGCAAAGTGACTAAGGAGTTAGTTACGGGATGATGTATTACGGAACGAGTAAAGAGACTTGCCGGTAACGAGATTGAACTAGGTATGGAGATACCGACGATCGAATCTCGGGCAAGTAACATACCGACGGACAAAGGGAATTACGTATGTTGTCATTGCGGTTCGACCGATAAGATCTTCGTGGAATATGTAGGAACCAATATGAGCATCCAGGTTCCGCTATTGGTTATTGACAGGAGAGGCGTCTCAGTCATGTCTACATCATTCCCGAACCCGTAGGGTCCGCACGCTTAACGTTCGTTGACGATATAGTGTTATATGAGTTATGTGAATTGATAACCGAATATTGTTCGGAGTCCCGGATGAGATCCCGGACGTCACGAGGAGTCTCGGAATGGTCGAGAGGTAAAGATTTATATATGGGAAGTCATATTTTGGGTTCCGGAAAAAGGTGCAGTTTTTTCGGTATTGTACCGGGAAGCTTCCAGAAGGTTCCGGAGGATTCCGGAGGGGTCTGGAAGTCCACAAGTGGGTCCACCACGTCCCAAGGGCTGGCATGGGCTAAGGGGAGGCGCCCTGGCCTTATTGGGCCAGGCGCACCAAGTCCTCAAAAGCCCACGCAGCTAGGGAAGGAAAAAAGGAGAGTCCTAGTAGGAATAGGATTGGACTTTGGAGTCCAAGTCCACGTGTGTACTATTCACGTGGTACTATTCACGTGGTACTATTCATGTGGCACTATTCCTTCTACTCCAAGCCCCTACACATATATAAATAGAGGAGAGGGGGCGCCCCAAACAAGCCACAACATTGTCTTAGCTGTGTGCGGCGCCCCCCTCCACAGTTCCGTCCCTCGGTCATATTTTCGCAGTGCTTGGGCGAAGCCCTGCGGAGATAGCATCACCATCACCGTCACCACGCCGTCGTGCTGCCGGAACTCATCCACTACCTCGCCGTCTTGCTGGATCAAGAAGTCGAGGACGTCACCGAGCTGAACGTGTGCTGAACGCGGAGGTGCCGTACGTTCGGTACTCGGTCGGTTGGATCGTGAAGTTGTTCGACGACATCAACCGCGTTGTTCTAACGCTTCCGCTTACGGTCTACAAGGGTACGTAGATACACTCCCCCTCTCGTAGCTATGCATCTCCATGGATAGATCTTGCGTGTGCGTAGAATTTTTTTTTCCATGCAACGTTCCCCAACAGTGGCATCGTGAGCCAGGTCTATGCGTAGATGATATGCACGAGTAGAACACAAAGAGTTGTGGGCGGTGATCGTCATACTGCTTACCACCAACGTCTTATTTTAATTCGGCGGTATTGTAAGATGAAGCGGCCCGGACCAACCTTACATGTCCACGTACATGAGACCGGTTCCACCGACAGACATGCAACTTGTTTTGCATAAAGGTGGATGGCGGGTGTCTGTTTCTCCTACTTTAGTTGAATCAAATTTGACTGCGGCCGGTCCTTGTTGAAGGTTAAAACAGCAAACTTGATAAATCACCGTTGTGGTTTTGTGCCGTAGGTAAGAACGGTTCTTGCTAGAAGCCCGTAGCAGCCACGTAAAACTTGCAACAACAAAGTAGAAGACGTCTAACTTGTTTTTGCAGGGTATGTTGTGATGTGATATGGTCAAGACATGATGTGATATATGTTATTGTATGAGATGATCATGTTTTGTAATTTATCGGCAACCGGCAGAAGCCTTATGATTGTCTCTTTATTGTATGAAATGCAAGCGCCATGTAATTGCTTTACTTTATCGCTATGCGTTAGCAATAGTTGTAGAAGCAATAGTTGGCGAGACGACCACGACGCAACGATGGAGATCAAGGTGTCGAGCCGGTGACGATGGAGATCATGATGATGCTTTGGAGATGGAGATCAAAAGCACAAGATGATGATGGCCATATCATGTCACATATTTTGATTGCATGTGATGTTTATCCTTTATGCATCTTATTTTGCTTAGAACGATGGTAGCATTATAAGATGATCCCTTCACTAAATTTCAAGATAAAAGTGTTCTCCCCGAGTATGCACCGTTGCTAAAGTTCGTCGTTTCGAAGCACCTCGTGATGATCGGGTGTGATAGATTCGACGTTCACATACAACGGGTGTAAGCCAATTTTACACAAGCAGAATACTTGGGTTAAACTTGACGAGCCTAGCATGTACAGACATGGTCTCGGAACACTGGAGACCGAAAGGTCGAATATGAGTCATATAGTAGATATGATCAACATGGAGATGTTCACCATTGATGACTATCCCATCTCACGTGATGATCGGACATGGGCTAGTTGATTTGGATCATGTATCACTTAGTTAACTTGAGGGATGTTAATTTAAGTGGGAGTTCATTAGTAATTTGATTAATTGAACTTAATTTATCATGAACTTAGTCTTGATAGTCTTTGCAAATTATGTTGTAGATCAATAGCTCGCGTTGTAGCTCCCCTGTTTTTGATACGTTCCTAGAGAAAGCTTAGTTGAAAGATGATGGTAGCAATTACATGGACTGGGTCCGTAACTTGAGGATTATCCTCATTGCTGCACAGAAAGATTATGTCCTTGATGCACCGCTAGGTGATGGACCTGCTGCAGGAGCTGCTGCAGACGTTGTGAACGCCTGGCAGGCTCGATCTGATGACTACTCGATAGTTCAGTGTGCCATGCTCTACGGCTTAGAACCGGGACTACAAAAGCATTTTGAACGCCATGGAGCATATGAGATGTTCCAGGAGCTAAAATTGATATTTCAAGCTAATGCCTGGGTTGAGAGATATGAAGTCTCCAACAAGTTCTTCAGCTGTAAGATGGAGGAGAACAGTTCTGTCAGTGAACACATACTCAGAATGTCTGGATACCACAACCACTTGACTCAGCTGGGAATTGATCTTCCAGTTGAGAGTGTTATTGACAGAGTTCTTCAGTCACTGCCACCAAGCTATAAAGGCTTCATGATGAACTATAATATGCAAGGGATGGAGAAGACAATTCCCGAGCTCTTCGCGATGCTGAAATCGGCGGAGGTAGAAATCAAGAAGGAGCATCAAGTGTTGATGGTTAACAAGACCACTAGTTTCAAGAAAAAGGGCAAGGGAAAGAAGGGGAACTTCAAGAAGAACGGCAAGCAAGTTGCCGCTCCCACGAAGAAACCCAAAATTGGACCCAAGCCTGAAACTGAGTGCTTCTACTGCAAAGGAACTGGTCACTGGAAGCGGAACTGCCCCAAGTATTTGGCGGATAAGAAGGATGGCAAAGTGAACAAAGGTATATTTGATATACATGTTATTGATACGTACCTCACTAGTGCTTGTAGCAGCGTCTGGGTATTTGATACCGATTCAGTTGCTAATATTAGTAACTTGAAGCAGGAGCTGCAGAGTAACGGAGACTAGCTAAGGGCGAGGTGACGATATGTGTTGGAAGTGACTCCAAGATTGATATGATCAATATCGACACGCTCGTAATACCTTCGGGATTAGTATTAAACCTAAATAATGGTTATTTGGTGCTTGCGTTGAGCATAAAACATTATATCTGGATATTGTTTATTGCAAGACGGTTATTCATTTAAGTCAGAGAATAATGGTTATTCTGTTTATATGAATAATATCCCTCGTGATCATGCACCCTTGTGAATGGTTTATTCTTGTTGAATCTCGATCGTAGTGATACACATATTCATAATATTGATGCCAGAAGATGCAAAGTTGATAATGATAGTGCAACATACTTGTGGCACTGCCGTTTAGGTCATATTGGTGTAAAGCGCATGAAGAAACTCCATGCTGATGGACTTTTGGAATCTCTTGATTATGAATCATTTGATACTTGCGAACCATGCCTCATGGGCAAGATGACTAAAACTCCGTTCTCCGGAACAATGGAGCGAGCTACTGATTTGTTGGAAATAATACATACCGATGTATGCGGTCCGATGAATGTTGAAGCACGCGGCGGGTATCGTTATTTTCTAACCTTCACAGATGATTTGAGTAGGTATGGGTATATCGACTTGATGAAACACAAGTCTGAAACATTTGAAAAGTTCAAAGAATTTCAGAGTGAAGTAGAGAATCATCGTAACAAGAAAATAAAGTTTCTACGATCCGATCGCGGAGGCGAATATTTGAGTTACGAGTTTGGCCTTCATTTAAGAAAATGTGGAATTGTTTCACAACTCACGCCACCTGGAACACCACAGCATAATGGTGTGTCTGAACGTTGTAACCGTACTTTATTGGATATGGTGCGTTCTATGATGTCTCTTACCGATTTGCCACTATCGTTTTGGGGTTATGCATTAGAGACAGCTGCATTCACGTTAAATAGGGCACCGTCTAAATCTGTTGAGACGACACCGTATGAACTGTGGTTTGGCAAGAAACCTAAGCTGTCGTTTTTTAAAGTTTGGAGATGCGATGCTTATGTGAAAAAGCTTCAACCTGATAAGCTCGAACCCAAAGCGGAGAAGTGCGTCTTCATAGGATACCCTAAAGAAACAATTGGGTACACCTTCTACCATAGATCCGAAGGCAAGGTCTTTGTTGCCAAGAATGGGTCCTTTCTAGAGAAGGAGTTTCTCTCGAAAGAAGTGAGTGGGAGGAAAGTAGAACTTGATGAGGTAATTGTACCTTCTCTCGAATTGGAAAGTAGCTCATAAGAGAAAACCGTTCCCGTGATGCCTACACCAATAAAAGAGGAAGATAATGGTGAAGATCATGAAACTTCAGATCAATCTACTACTGAACCTCGTAGGTCGACCAGAGTACGTTCCGCACCAGAGTGGTACGGTAATCCTGTTCTGGAAGTCATGTTGTTAGACAACGGCGAACCTACGAACTATGAAGAAGCTATGATGAGCCCAAATTCCGACAAATGGCTTGAGGCCATGAAATCTGAGATAGGATCCATGTATGAGAACAAAGTGTGGACTTTGGTGGACTTGCCCGATGATCGGCAAGCCATTGAGAATAAATGGATTTTTAAGAGGAAGACGGATGCTGATGGTAATATCACTGTCTACAAAGCTCGACTTGTAGCGAAAGGTTTTCGACAAGTTCAAGGGGTTGACTACGATGAGACTTTCTCACCCGTAGCGATGCTTAAGTCTGTCTGAATCATGTTAGCAATTGCCGCATTTTATGATTATGAAATCTGGCAAATGGATGTCAAAACTGCATTCCTTAATGGTTTCCTCAAAGAAGAGTTGTATATGATGCAACCAGAAGGTTTTGTCGATCCTAAGGGTGCTAACAAAGTGTGCAAGCTCCAGCGATCCATCTATGGACTGGTGCAATCATCTCGGAGTTGGAATATACGCTTTGATGAGGTGATCAAAGCATATGGTTTTGTACAGACTTACGGTGAAGCCTGTATTTACAAGAAAGTGAGTGGGAGCTCTGTAGCATTTCTAATATTATATGTGGATGACATATTGTTGATTGGAAATGATATAGAATTTCTGGATGGCATAAAAGGATACTTGAATGAAAGACCTCGGTGAAGCTGCTTATATATTGGGCATCAAGATCTATAGAGATCGATCAAGACGCTTGATAACACTTTCAATGAGTACATACCTTGACAAGATTTTGAAGGAGTTCAGAATGGATCGGTCAAAGGAGTTCTTGCCTGTATTGTAAGGTGTAAAGTTGAGTAAGACTCAAAGCTCGACCACGGCAGAAGATAGAGAGAGAATGAAAGTCATTCCCTATGCCTCAGCCATAGGTTCTATAATGTATGCCATGCTGTGTACCACACCTAATGTGTGCCTTGCCACGTGTCTGGCAAAGCGGGTACAAGAGTGATCCAGGAGTGGATCACTGGACAGTGGTCAAAATTATCCTTAGTAACTAAAGGACTAAGGAAATGTTTCTCGATTATGGAGGTGATAAAGAGTTCGTCGTAAAGGGTTACGTCGATGCAAGCTTTGACACCAATCTGGATATCTCTGAGTAGCAAACCGGATACGTATAATGGAGCAGTCATTTGGAATAGCTCCAAGTAAAGCATGCTAGCAACATCTACAGTATGACATAAGGATTTGCAAAGTACACATGGGTCTGAATATTGCAGACCCATTGACTAAAATTCTCTCTCACGAGCAAAACATGATCACACCTTAGAACTCTTTGAGTGTTAATCACATGGTGATGTGAACTAGATTATTGACTCTAGTGAACTCTTGGGTGTTAATCACATGGCGATGTGAACTAGATTATTGACTCTAGTGCAAGTGGGAGACTGATGGAAATATGCCCTAGAGGCAATAATAAAGTTGTTATTATTTTATATTTCCTTGTTCATGATAAAGGTTTATTATTCATGCTAGAATTGTATTGACCGGAAACTTAAATACATGTGTGAATACATAAACAAATACCGTGTCCCTAGTGAGCCTCTACTAGACTAGCTCGTTGATCAAAGATGGTTAAGGTTTCCTAACCATAGACATGAGTTGTCATTTGATAACGGGATCACATCATTAGGAGAATGATGTGATGGACAAGACCCATCTGTTAGCTTGGCATATGATCGTTCTGTTTATTGCTACTGCTTTCTTGAATGTCAAATACATGTTCCTCCGACCATGAGATCATGCAACTCCCGGATACCGGAGGAATACCTTGTGTGCTATCAAAAGTCACAACGTAACTGGGTGATCATAAAGATGCTCTACAGGTATCTCCGAAGGTGTCTGTTGAGTTGGCATGGATCGAGACTGGGATTTGTCACTCCGTATTTCAGAGAGGTATCTCTGGGCCCTCTCGGTAATGCACATCATAAGAAGCTTGCAAGCAAAGTGACTAAGGAGTTAGTTACAGGATGATGTATTACGGAACGAGTAAAGAGACTTGCCGGTAACGAGATTGAACTAGGTATGGAGATACCGACGATCGAATCTCGGGCAAGTAACATACCGACGGACAAAGGGAATTACGTATGTTGTCATTGCGGTTCGACCGATAAGATCTTCGTGGAATATGTAGGAACCAATATGAGCATCCAGGTTCCGCTATTGGTTATTGACAGGAGAGGCGTCTCAGTCATGTCTACATCATTCCCGAACCCGTAGGGTCCGCACGCTTAACGTTCGTTGACGATATAGTGTTATATGAGTTATGTGAATTGATAACCGAATATTGTTCGGAGTCCCGGATGAGATCCCGGACGTCACGAGGAGTCTCGGAATGGTCGAGAGGTAAAGATTTATATATGGGAAGTCATATTTTGGGTTCCGGAAAAAGGTGCAGTTTTTTCGGTATTGTACCGGGAAGCTTCCAGAAGGTTCCGGAGGATTCCGGAGGGGTCCGGAAGTCCACAAGTGGGTCCACCACGTCCCAAGGGCTGGCATGGGCTAAGGGGAGGCGCCCTGGCCTTATTGGGCCAGGCGCACCAAGTCCTCAAAAGCCCACGCAGCTAGGGAAGGAAAAAAGGAGAGTCCTAGTAGGAATAGGATTGGACTTTGGAGTCCAAGTCCACGTGTGTACTATTCACATGGTACTGTTCACGTGGCACTATTCCTTCTACTCCAAGCCCCTACATATATATAAATAGAGGAGAGGGGGCGCCCCAAACAAGCCACAACATTGTCTTAGCCGTGTGCGGCGCCCCCCTCCACAGTTCCGTCCCTCGGTCATATTTTCGCAGTGCTTGGGCGAAGCCCTGCGGAGATAGCATCACCATCACCGTCACTACGCCGTCGTGCTGCCGGAACTCATCCACTACCTCGCCGTCTTGCTGGATCAAGAAGTCGAGGACGTCACCGAGCTGAACGTGTGCTGAACGCGGATGTGCCGTACGTTCGGTACTCGGTCGGTTGGATCGTGAAGTTGTTCGACGACATCAACCGCGTTGTTCTAACGCTTCCGCTTATGGTCTACAAGGGTACGTAGACACACTCCCCCTCTCGTAGCTATGCATCTCCATGGATAGATCTTGCGTGTGCGTAGAATTTTTTTTGTTTTCCATGCAACATTCCCCAACACAAGTCCCATCGGACACGACATGAAGACATTATAGCATGCGTCACGTGTCACTTCACCGCGCCCCAATAGCGGTGCACTATAGCCTGCGTCATGCGTCACCTCGCATGACCATTCCAATAGTGGTGCACTATTTCCTGCCTCACATGTCATCTCCAATAGTGTAATTAGGCCATGTGGGCCACCCCTTGTCCCCTGGGCACCCCTTTATAAGGTGACCCAGGGAGCTCACCCATAGGAGGGATCCTCTCATTCTCTCATTCCCCTCCCACTCTCTCACGTATGAGGCAAGGGGAAGAGCTCTCACAGCTCCCTTCTTCCTCCCCAAATACAGCTCCAGGAGCAACTCTGTACTGCCACCGGATATACCGCATATACACCAGGCATGCAGGAGTAGGGGTATTATCTCTCCGGAGAGCCCCGAACCTGGGTAAACCACTGATAACCCACAAGTATAGGGGATCGCAACAGTTTTTGAGGGTAGAGTATTCAACCCAAATTTATAGATTCGACACAAGGGGAGCCAAAGAATACTTGAGGGTATTAGCAGTTGAGTTGTCAATTCAACCACACCTGGAGATAAATATCTGCAGCAAAGTGATCAGTAGCACAGTAGTATGATAGGTTTGATAGTAGTAGCAATAGTAATAGTAGCGGTAATAGTAGTAGCAATAGTTTTGTAGCAGTTGGAACAGCAGCAACAGCAGTAGTGACTTAGCAAGAACAATAAGTGGAAAGGTCGTAGGCACTGGATCGGTAACTCGTTGGATGATATTCATCATGTAACAGTCATAACCTAGGGCGATACAGAACTAGCTCAGTTCATCAATGTAATGTAGACATGTATTCCGTAAATAGTCATACGTGCTTATGGAAAAGAACTTGCATGACATCTTTTGTCCTACCCTCCCGTGGCAGCGGGGTCCATAAGGAAACTAAGGGATATTAAGGCCTCCTTTTAATAGAGAATCGGAACAAAGCATTAACACATGGTGAATACTTGAACTCCTCAAACTACAGTCATCACCGCGAAGTATCACAAATATTGTCACTATGGGGTTGACGGATCATAACACGTAATAGGTGCATATGATTAGGCAAGATCGGATCAAGAACATAGATATAGAGATGATAACATAAACGGTTCAGATCTGAAATCATGGCACTCGGGCCCTAGTGACAAGCATTAGGCATAGCAAAGTCATAGCAACATCAATCTCAGAACATAATGGATACTAGTGATCAAGCCCTAACAAAACTAACTCGATTACATGATGAATCTCATCCAACTCCTCACTGACCAGCAAGCCTACGAAGGAATTACTCACTCCCGGTGGGGAGCATCGTGGAATTGGCGATGGAGAAAGGTTGATGATGACGAAGACTGAAGATTCCCCTCTTCGTAGCCCCAAACGGGCTCCAGATCTGGCCTCCCGATGAAGAACAGGAGCTGGCGGCGGCTCCGTCTCGTGAAACGCGATAATTCTTTCTCTCTGATTTTTTCTCCAAATTTAGGAATTTATAGTGGCGTAGATAGGGCAAGTGGGGCCCCGAGGTGGTCACAACCCACCAGGGCGCGCCGGGAGGGGGCTGGCGCGCCCTGGTGGGTGATGCTCACCCTGGGGCCCCTCTCCGGTGGTTTTTGGCTCCGGTATTTTTTATATTTTCCAAAATAAATCTCCAAAAAGTTTCGTTCCATTCCAAGAACTTTTATTTCTGGACAAAAACAACACCATGGCAATTCTACTGAAAACAGCGTCAGTCCGGGTTAGTTTCATTCAAATCATGCAAATTAGAGTCCAAAACAAGGGCAAATGGGTGAGGAAAAGTAGATACGTTGGAGATGTATCAACTCCCCCAAGCTTAAACCTTTGCTTGTCCTCAAGCAATTCAGTTGATAAACTGAAAGTGATAAAGAAAAACTTTTATGAACTCTTTTGTTCTTGTTTACATATATATGCTTAAGTGGCACCCAGGTTTTCAGCAAAGATTATGACTAACCATGTGAACAATAACTCTTAAAAAATATATTTACTCATATCAATAACATAAGCAACTAGCGAGCAATAATAAAATATCTCAGGCGCCAACATTTTGTCAAAACAATCATGATACAATATGACAATAGTGGTATCTCGCTAGCCCTTTCTGATACCGCAAAACATAAATGCAGAGCACCTCCAAAGTTCAAGCAATGGCTAAACATTGTAATTCATGGTAGAAAAGATCCAGTCATGTTGCACCCAACATCAACTATACACAATGCATGAGGATGAAAATAGTGCTCTCAGGTCTGACGCTTATTTGAGAAGGTGATGACTCAACATAAAAGTAAATAGATAGTCCCTTCGCAGAGGGAAGCATGGATTTGCAGCGATGCCAGAGCTCAAAGTTTAAAACGGAGATAGATATAATTTTGGGAGGTACACCCTTCCTGTCAACGTCACGACCAAGAGTTATCAATATCTCCATGCTAAACAAATTAGCGGCGGTTCCCAAGCGGTAAAAGTAAAGGTTTACTCCCCCTCCACCAACAATCACACTCCACGGCGAGCCGCGTCCACGGGTACCGTCCAAACCAACAACATTCCTAGGGGAGTTTTATTTAATTATTTTTGATTTCGGGACTGGGAATCCCTATTACCGCCCCTCTCATGTAAGGACAAGTGAATAAACACTCGTCCTGAAAATAACCCGCTTAACATGGAAGATAATGACCTCCCCCTGTCGCTCCATGAGCGGTCCAGGCACACAAAACAGATGTTTATTTAAAATTTTAGAGGTGGCACATGCAAATTTACTTTGGAACAGCAGGGTAATACCGCATATAGGTAGATATAGTGGACTCATCTGGCATAACTTGGTTTAAGGGTTTTAATGCACAAGTAGTATTCCCACTTAGTATAGGCGAAGGCTAGCAGTTAGATTGAGAAGCGGCCAGCTAGAGAGCGAAGACGGTCATGAACATGCATTACATATAATCAACATTGAATACTAGCATGAGTAGGATATGGACACCATGAACATAAATATCATGAAGGCTATGTTGGTTTTGATTCAACTACATGCGTGAACATGTGCCAAGTCAAGCCACTTGAAACATTCAGAGGAGGATACCATATCATCATACCACATCACAACCATTTTAATGCATGTTGACACCCAAGATAAATCATTATCCACTCCTAGCTACTTAAGCATGGCATGAACAACTATAATCTCTAATGGTCATTGCAAACATGTTTGATCATAATGAGCTGAATCAAGGGATACTAGGTTAAACATATTTACAAAAACAAAAACAAGTTGAGTTCATACCCGCTTTTCTCTGCCACAGTCAATTCATCAAATGTCGTCATCATTACCTTTCACTTGCACGACCGAACGACAAGAAGGTAATAATAGTGCAAGAATGCCATGGACTAAGCTGGAATCTGCAAACATTTTATTCAAGAGGAGAAGACAAGGTAATGTGTGTTCTTTGTTAAATAAACGATAATGCAGATGAGAACCACTCAACAATTTCATCGTGGTCTTCTCCTTGGTACGACTCAAATAAAAAGAAAAGAATTTCAGAGAAACACACTGAAATATTTTTGGAGTTTTTTGTTTTTAATGAAGCAAGCAAATCAAAGAAAACAAAAACGAGAAAAACTATTTACACGGGAAAGCTCCCAACAAGTAAAAGAATAAGCGAGAAATCTTTTTGGGTTTTCTTTTGAAGCAACAATTAAACTAAGCTAGAAAGAAAAACTAAAAAGAAGTAGGAAATGTTTTTGGGTTTTCTCAAAGTTTTTCAAGCACACAAGAAGAAAGCGAGAAAACAAATCTAGCATGGATATTACAATGGAAAAGTATGAATACCGACAACTGGAATGAAATGTGCGAACATGAATGTAATGTTGGTGGAAATACGTACTCCCCCAAGCTTAGGCTTTTGGCCTAGCTTGGTAATCACCATCTGTATGACTAATAATCTGGGCGATGACTCATCGAGAACCTCGGAGCAGACTCCGCGGCCCTCCTGGCAACTTCAACATCCACGTTGTACCCATAAGCTTCACTCTCAAGAACATAATATCTTCCCCTAGTGTGAAAATCAAAGAGAGCAGGAGGAGGCAAAACAACAGGCACAACAGGTTTTTTTATTGAATCTCAAGTTATAGGTGTAGTTGGTGGCCGTACCCGTAAGGAACTTATGACGCTTCATGGCATCAAAGTCTAAATACTGAGTGGGTAAGAAGGGGTCATTAGGCCAAGGTGAAACATTTAATGTCTCAGCTACACGGGAGGCATAAATTCCTCCATAAAAATTACCACTAGCAGCATTAAGCTGCAACTTCCGTGCAACAATTGCACCAAGATTATAATCCTTATTCCTAGTTATGGCAGGTTGTAAGAGACTCAAATCATGAGCACATAATGTGCTACAATCTTGTTTGCCTACAATACATTTACCATTAAAGAGAGCAAAATATTGGAGTGATGGAAAATGGATGCTGTTAATTCTCCCTTGTGTAACCCCCCTATCTTCGCCAAAGCAAAGATTTACTAAAAATGATTCGTACTCGGATTTTGTTGGTTCATCGAAGGAACCCTCAAATGGAAGTTTGCATGCATCGCTAAACATCTCTAATGGCATGGTAAACGAATGATCGTACAGGTTGAATGAGACTCTAGGCTCACGAGGAAAATATTTAAATTTCTTTGTGAAGGTTTTCGTGAGTTCGAGGTGTTGGGGGCACTTATCTGCGATGAAGGAAGCAAGCCCTGAGTTGTGGATAAATTGATAAAATTCCTCCTTAATACCTGCACCTTCCATGAACTCATCGCAAGGCCACAAGCATGATTTGGTAGTGGCATCTCGCATCGAGCTTTCGCTTGGTTCAACATAAGACTGTCGAACTGAGCTTCCACTTGACGAGGCTCCCGAGGATCTCCTCCTCAAAGAACTCCTAAAGAATTGCATGTTTATTCCTATAAAATTTGTGAAAAAATTTAGTCCACAAAAAATTTGTCAACAAAACTTTGTAAGATTGTTAGCAACTACTCCCAAGCATGCATAGAGGCCATATTGAGCATTCAAACTACTTAGAACTCTAAGAATTCAACATGCAAGCTCATCTACAGCAGCACCAAGAGTAGCTAATTACTCTAAAAATAACCAACTAAAACAAAAACTAATTGGAGAAATGGAGGAGTCACATAGCAAGAAGCAATCCCTCCAAACAGTTTCAGAAACGGAGCTTCGAGCAAAGAGATCGAAATCCGCGGGTTTGAGAGCAAGAACACGAAAATGGTGGCTGTGCTGATTTTTTGCTGGAGGTAGGTGACAATGTGGGCTAAAGAGATAAGTGAGGGGGGGCACGTGGGGGCCACCACCCACCAGGGCGCGCCTGGGGTGCTGGCGCGCCCTGGTGTATTGTGGGCACCAGGTGCACCCCCCTCAGGTGTTATTTGCACCAAAAATTCATAAATAATTGGAAAACATTCGTGTTAAATTTTCAGGGCATTCTGAGAATTTTCATTTTTGGGTCATTTTTTATTGCACGGGAAAAACAGAAAATAGGATAAACATGGCATTTTATTTTATTTGACTTAACTAGAACAGAAAATAAAAGGTGGGAGCAGAGAGTTGTACTTACTAGATTCATCGACGTCATACCTCTCAAAAAAGATCCATTAATAAGGTTGATCAAGTCTTATTAACACTGATTAGCATGAAACCGAAGAACTTTCGTAAAATACTAAGTTACCTCAATGGGGATGTGCATATCCCCAACAATAAGTATATCATATTTCTTTTTGGCAGTAGGTAGAGGTAATTGAAAGCTTCCAATAGTGATGGTCGGAGATTCTTCAATAACATTTATACCATTCACTTGGAATTGTTTCTTCGGAAAGTGCACCGTGTGCTCATTACCATTAATATGAGAAGTGACTTTGCTTTTATTGCAATCAATAACAGCCCTTGCAGTATTCAAAAAGGGTCTACCCAGGATAATCGACATGTTGTCGTCCTCGGGCATCTCAAGAATAACAAAGTCCGTTAAGATAGTAACATTTGCAACAACAACGGGCACATCCTCACAAATACCGATAGGTATGGCTATTGATTTGTCAGCCATTTGCAATGATATCTCAGTAGGTGTGAGTTTATTCAAATCAAGTCTTTTATATAAGGAGAAAGGCATAACACTAACACCGGCTCCCAAATCACACAAAGCAGTTTTAACATAGTTTCTTTTGATGGAGCAAGGTATAGTTGGTATTCCAGGATCTCCAAGTTTTTTAGGTACTCCATCCTTAAAAGAATAATTAGCAAGCATGGTGGAGATTTCAGCTTCAGGTATTTTTCTTTTATTGGTGATGATGTCTTTCATATACTTTGCATAAGGGGCCATCTTCAAGATATCAGTTAAGCGGGTACGCAAAAAGACTGGCCTAATCATTTCAGCAAAGTGCTCAAATTCGTCATCATCCTTTTACTTAGACGGCTTAGGTGGGAATGGCATGGGTTTCTGAACCCATGGCTCTCTTTCTTTACCATGTTTCCTAGCCACAAAGTCTTTTTAATCATAACGTTTGTTTTTAGGTTGTGGATTATCAAGATCAGGAGCAGGCTCTATTTCAACATCATTATCTGGTTCTACATCATTACTAGGTTGAGCATCATTGTGAAAATCATCATTATCATTTTCATTATCACTAGGTTGATGTTCACTACCAGACTGAGTTTCAGCATCAGAAATAGAGACATCATTATTATCAGGAGGTTTTTGTGTCTCAGGTTCACTAGAGGTATGCAAAGTGCAATCATTTTTCTTTTTCTTTTTCTTCTTAGAAGGACTAGGTGCATCACTATTAATTCTCTGAGAGTCTTGTTCAATTCTTTTAGGATGACCCTCAGGATAGAGTGGTTCTTGGGTCATTCTACCTCCTCTAGTTACTACTCTAGCAGCATAATCATGCATATTATTATTCATTTCATCAAGCAATTCTTTTGAGACTTAGCAACTTGCTCTAATTGAGTTTGAACCATAGAAGCATGCTTTCCTACACCTCTAACATCATTACTGATTCTAAATAGCAAGTCACTCAAGCGAGCAATCATATCACAATTGTATTTCAATCGTTTCAGAACATGAGCATTGAAATGATCTTGCTTCATAATATAGTTGTCAAACTCATATAAGCATTGACTAGGAGGTTTATTGTGAGGGTTGTCACTTTCATTAAACTTTAATAAAGAATTTACCTCTACCACCTGTGGAGGTGGTGGTGTGTCAAGGCCATGTATTTCTTCAATAGGTGGCTAATGCTTAACATCCTCAGCTTTAATACGTTTTTCCTTCATAGATTTATTTGCCTCTTGCATATCTTCAGGACTGAGAAATAAGATACCCCTCTTCTTCGGAGTGGGTTTAGGTGGTGGTTCAGGAAGAGTCCAATCATCATAATTATTCAATATGTTATTCAATAATTCTTCAGCTTGTTCAACAGTTCGTTCCTTGAAAACACAACCAGCACAACTATCTAGGAAATCCCTAGAAGTATCGGTTAGTCCATTATAAAAGATATCAAGTATTTCATTTTTCTTGAGAGGATGATCAGGCAAAGCATTAAGCAACTGGAGAAGCCTCCCCCAAGCTTGTGGGATACTCTCTTCTTCAATTTGCACAAAGTTAAATATTTCCTGTAAGGCAGCTTGTTTCTTGTGAGCAGGAAAATATTTTTCAGAGAAGTAGTAAATCATATCCTGGGGACTACGCACACAACCAGGAGCAAGAGTATTGTACCATGTCTTAGCATCACCCTTTAATGAGAACGGAAACAACTTAAGAATGTAATAGTAGCGAATCTTCTCATCAGGAGCAAAGAGGGTGGCTATATCATTCAGCTTAGTAAGGTGTGCCACTACATTTTCAGTTTCATAGCCATGGAAAGGATCAGATTCAACCAAAGTAATTAACTCTGGGTCGACAGAGAATTCATAATCCTTATCGGTAACACAGATAGGTGAAGTAGCAAACTTAGGATCACATTTCATTCTAGCATTCAAAGTCTTTTCCTTATACTTGCATAGCAGTTTCTTAAGATCGTCTCTATCCTTGCAAGAAAGAATATCTCTAGATATCTCCTCGTCCATAACATAACCTTCAGGTATCTTAGGCATTTCAAACTTAGGAGAGCTAGGACTAATAGGAGTTTCATAATCATAATCAGTTTCATAAGCTTCATCGGTTTCAGCAATTTCATTTTCTTTAGCTCTAGCAATTTGTTCATCAAGAAATTCTCCTAGCGGCACATTATCATCAAGCATGGTACTAGCATCATCATAAGCATCATTCATAGCAGAGGTAGCATCATCAATAACTTGCGACAAATCAGGATTACTAGCATGTCGTGGTGTTGCAAACTTACTCATAACAGAAGGTGAATCAAGTGTAGAGCTAGCTGGCAATTCCTTACCTCCCCTCGTAGTAGAGGGAAAAATCTTAGTCTTTTGATCCTTCAGATTATTCCTAGTGATAAATTGATATAAATCCCAAGTGACTCAACAAATATTGCTATGCTCCCAGGCAACGGCGCCAGAAAAAGGTCTTGATAACCCACAAGTATAGGGGATCGCAACAGTTTTCGAGGGTAGAGTATTCAACCCAAATTTATAGATTCGACACAAGGGGAGCCAAAGAATACTTGACAGTATTAGCAGTTGAGTTGTCAATTCAACCACACCTAGAGATAAATATCTGCAGCAAAGTGATCAGTAGCACAGTAATATGATAGGTTTGATAGTAGTAGCAATAGTAACAGTAGCGGTAATAGTAGTAGCAATAGTTTTATAGCAGTTGGAACAACAGCAACAGCAGTAGTGACTTAGCAAGAACAATAAGTGGAAAGGTCGTAGGCACTGGATCGGTAACTCGTTGGATGATATTCATCATGTAACAGTCATAACCTAGGGCGATACAGAACTAGCTCAGTTCATCAATGTAATGTAGGCGTGTATTCCGTAAATAGTCATACGTGCTTATGGAAAAGAACTTGCATGACATCTTTTGTCCTACCCTCCAGTGGCAGCGGCGTCCATAAGGAAACTAAGGGATATTAAGGCCTCCTTTTAATAGAGAACCGGAACAAAGCATTAACACATGGTGAATACATGAACTCCTCAAACTACGGTCATCACCGCGAAGTATCCCAAATATTGTCACTATGGGGTTGACGGATCATAACACGTAATAGGTGCATATGACTAGGCAAGATCGGATCAAGAACATAGATATAGAGATGATAACATAAACGGTTCAGATCTGAAATCATGGCACTCGGGCCCTAGTGACAAGCATTAGGCATAGCAAAGTCATGGCAACATCAATCTCAGAACATAATGGATACTAGTGATCAAGCCCTAACAAAACTAACTCGATTACATGATGAATCTCATCCAACTCCTCATCGACCAGCAAGCCTATGAAGGAATTACTCACTCCCAGTGGGGAGCATCATGGAATTGGCGATGGAGAAAGGTTGATGATGACGAAGACCGAAGATTCCCCTCTCCGGAGCCCCAAACGGGCTCCAGATCTGGCCTCCCGATGAAGAACAGGAGGTGGCGGCGGCTCCGTCTTGTGAAACGCGATAATTCTTTCTCTCTGATTTTTTTCTCCAAATTTAGGAATTTATAGTGGCGGAGATAGGGCAAGTGGGGCCCCGAGGTGGGCACAACCCACCAGGGCGCGCTGGGAGGGGGCTGGCGCGCCCTGGTGGGTGATGCTCACCCTGGGCCCCCTCTCCGGTGGTTTTTGGCTCCAGTATTTTTTATATTTTCCAAAATAAATCTCCAAAAAGTTTCGTTCCATTCCGAGAACTTTTATTTCTGCACAAAAACAACACCATGGCAATTCTGCTGAAAACAGCGTCAGTCCGGGTTAGTTTCATTCAAATCATGCAAATTAGAGTCCAAAACAAGGGCAAAAGGGTGAGGAAAAGTAGATACATTGGAGACGTATCAACCACCGCGTGCTACTACCCAATCCTGTCCCGGACCTTCCACGGCAGCCTTGCTCTCACCTCGATTAGCCACCCCCTCGCATCTGTTGTGAGAAAACGACGACAAAATTCATTTTACTAAGCACAAATTTTTGAAATTTTTGAGCCACAAATTTATGTCAATAAAACTTTGCAACATTGGTAGCAACTACTCATAATGATGCCTAGAGGCCATATCAAGCATTCATACTACTTGGAACTCAAAGAATTCAACATGCAAGCTCATTTTCTGTAGCACCAAGTGCAGCATAATATGAAAAATATAAACCACTAAAACAAAAACTAATTGGAGGAGTGGAGGAGTCACATACCAAGGAACAATTCCTCAAAACAGTTTCAGAAACGGAGTTCCGAGCAAAGAGATCGAAAATTTCAGTTTCTAGAGGAAGAACACGGGAGAGAGAGAGCTAGGGAATTTTTTTTATGGAGGTAGGAGAAGGAGTGAGCTAAAGGGATAAGGCAGGGGGGCCTATGGGCCCCACAAGCCATCATGGCGCAGACTAGGGGGCGCGCCCTGTTGGCTTGTGGCCCACAGTTGCACTTCCCTGCTGCAATTTTTATGCCAAAAATTCTTATATATTCGAGAAAAATTCATGTTAAAATTTTGTGGCAATATGAGACTTTTTATTTTCGGTCATTTCTCTATGCACGGGAAAAACACAAAACCGGAAAATCAAGCTAATTTATTTTATATAAACTAAAAATAACAGAGGATAAACTTTTGATAGAGAGTTGTGAATACTAAATTTATCAATCACATGTCTTCCGGAAAGGATCCATTAATAAGGTTGATCAAGTCTTATTAACAACCGTTTCCGATTAACATGCAACCGAAGAATTTTTGTATATCACTAGGTTACCTCAACGGGGATTTGCATCTCCCCAACAATAAGATTATAATATTTCTTCTTCTTGGCAGTAGGTAGAGGAATTGTAAAACCTCCAATGATAACTGTGGGAATAAGCTCAAAGATATTAATATTATTGACCAAAGTTTGCTTCTTTGGGAAATGCACGGTATGTTGCTGCACTACTAGATATCCCAATATAGCCGAGGCTTGAATCCCCGTCGGATATTTTAGTTCACCCTCGGCTAAGATTATAACCGACGGTGGACCGTCGGTAATATCCCCTCAGTGATGCTCGGTCGGCCATTACTACGATAGCTGACGGTACTGTCGGATATCAATTTTACCAACGGTGCCAATACGACGGTGAACTGTCGGCCATGTCTTGGTCAACGGTGGCCTTACCATGACCTGATGACACTAATAGTCGACCGTTCCCCATCGGCTATGCATTTGCCTACGGCTTTTCTCTCCCCTCGGTGTTGACAATTGTCGACGGTCTATTTGCCCCGTCGGATATTGTTATGGTCAAGAGGGTTCCTACCACCATCGGAATTAATAATGGTATACGGTGTTCATACATTGTCGAACATTGTTATAGTCGAGTGGTTAACCAAGACCGTCAATTAATATATTTATTGACTGTTTGGCAGTCCCAGAAGGTTGTCTAATTTAGTCATGTTAGACATACAAGTCCATACTATAAAACTCGCATTTCAAATACATTTCACAAGGTGCAAATCTCACAATCACAAGATTACTTCAAAATTCCTTGCATTCAACCCAAATGACAAAAGATGAATTGTATTTTGCATGATCTCATAACATACCACAAGCACAACAAGAGTTGCATCCAAATCACATTTAGCTTTAATGATCCATAAAAAACGAAATGGTAACTAGAACATATTGTGCTTGACATTTTTCTAAAGACAAATAATCCAAAAACATCAAACATCGTCAACATTCTAGCTTGAGAACTTCTCTCGGCTGAGTCGCTTAAAGAAGTATGGTCTAATCTTCGCCACTCATATTATGCTCATCACCATAGATATTGCTCCCACCATTACAACTACCTCCAGCATTCCTTCGCATCTCTACAAATCATCAAACTAGTTGTGAGAAGCATGAAAACAGGGATCACAAGGTACAACCTATGAAAATAATCTTAAGGTGATAGCAACATAACTCACACAAGTGTGCAAATGAGAATCTAACTTTGTAATGTGGACAACAAATAGAAGTACCACTGGCACTCGACTTTGATTTTGACACAGATTCACAAAGCACAAAAGTTCAAGAATGACACTACAACAGCAGCAGATTATAATATGACCAAGATGCACTCAAGTATTTAACAAGTGCAACTTCTCTAGGTAAAATAGGGCATAAATGCCTCCTAATCATATATCAAATGTCTTCTAATCTGATATGAAATTAGGACATGCAAAAGGTACATATGAAATTTGCGACATGGGAAGAAGCAAGTACAGTGCTCTTTTACATATATAATGAGCGGACATCATTTGAGGGGATATGTGAAACTAAAAAGAGAGCAATGCTTATTTAAATGTTGATGTTCTCTTTTTGTTTTGAACCGCACTACATAGAGAAGAATGCTAAGGCATAAAAAGTGGCAGCATAACTTAAGGAAAGAAGAATTCTCAACATAGAATAGCACCCTGTTTGGTTACCACAGTTTTAAAAAATCTATTTAGCAAAGGGCATATACCAACATAAGCAAAACATGCATAGTTGTGCACATAATGACATTGCACTTCTTAAGCCATCTTTTCTGGTCACTAGAAGAAAAATAAAGTAAATGTCGTATCATCACCAGTATACTGGTCCAGGTTGAATAGACACTGTTAACAAGTGTATGCTCGCACCCATTCGCATCTCTTTAATCCCAGTGCTTTGTAATTGACCTCAGCATCAAGAGGCTTGTCCTGACACAATATTGAACATAAGAATACAATGTTTCATGTTATTCGTAAGGAGTAATAAATAAATGTGTAACGACTAAATTGAAGCATACTATTCATGCAAAACAATAGTGCAAATTCAAATGTCAGCACATGTCTCAAGTCAATTGGTTACTAATCTCAGTCGTGGTTTTCATTGTTTGGACCATGACGTTGTGTAGTAGAAAGAACCGTTGTCTGAATAATTTAATTAGCTACAAATGGACCTAGTCTGTTACATAACACCAAGACATCAAGCCGCATATTAAATGGTTCGACATGGCGAATAAACTCTACAAATCCACAGACAAAACGGAAATCGAACACTAAGCATTGTGCTTATCATGTCCTTCGCTGGGCATGCAGGGGTCATGAAATGTAGACATATCAATAACCTGAAGAATAGTTGAATGGCACAACCATCAGTAATATCAGGCAATGGCACACGTACCTGCATGTATACAGTGATAAGTCACTTTCAAGACAAATTGGAAAAGCTACTTTCTGCACAACTGTCTCAGTTCTGCATGGAATTGGAACATTTCCAGTTTGCATAAAGTATGAATTTTGGAATCATGGAACCAAACTCAATGCTTCATAGTCGAGTAACCAAAATGGAATATCTATAACAGGCAACGTAACATTGCTTCAACACATCTACAATAGTTCTGCTGAAAAAGTAATAATCAAATAAATCATTACCAGGAAATTGGTGGAAGATACAACCATTCTCTCACGAATTAGTGCATCATGACATTGAATTAAAATGGTCTGCTACAGTGCTACTACATCTGGTAATATTTTAGACCAAGTGTATCACTTAGAAATTCACAAATATGCATGTACAGAGAAGTATATTAGAGAGAACACACCCGTAATCTAGATGATATAGATACAGTACCATTAAGCCAATGCTTCAAACCTAAACTCTCCCACGATTCTGCAATGCAGTACTCAAGATAGTATACAGAATTGTGGATTTGTTTACTAAATTGGCAAGAGATGGTATCGCTGATATACATCATCCTGCATCAAACGTCGTCAATATCTGCATTGAATGTCAAGTAATTTAGTCCATCTGGTGTTGCTGTACATTGCAAATTTGTAATGGACTAAAGTTAGATTTGGACACAACAATGATCTAATGTTGGGGCATCCGAGCAAAAGGGGGGCGTTAAGCAGTGTGAGGCCGGCCCGGGTGGGGGTGGGGGGTGTCTATCGCCGCTCTGCTGCAGCGAGAGGTGTCGAGTAGGGGACGGCGGCGCCGTGCCTATATCCGCTAAAGGAAAAGAACAGGTCGTACCTTCCTCATCATTATCCCGTCGAGATCCTTGCAGCACATGAGGCGCAGAGTCTCGGCGTATACCTGCATGTTGTCGCAGTCAGAGATCTTGCTGGTATGAGGCAATGTCCACCGCTGATTGGACCAGCGGTTCGAGAGCTTGCCGGTCAAGAACCCGCTCTGCGCAACGAGTATGTGGCGGTGCACGCAGAGCGTGAGGAAGAGGCCACCCTTGGTGCTGATGGTGAGACGCGCGTCGGAGGAGTCCAGGATAGAGGGCAGTGACGGCGCTCGGAGGTGGCCAGGTGGGATTCTAGTGCAGAGACTTGAATCAGGGTTTGTCGTGGTTTTCTCACGGCAGATGTCCTAGTGCCAGGACTTAGGTGTGAAGCCATCGCTACGGCGGTTAACTCGAAGAGGTTGGTCGTGACGAAAGACACAGGTTTACCCAGGTTCGGCCCCTCTCGAAGGAGGTAATAGCCTACGTCCTGCTTATAGTTGTATTGATTGGGTATCGATTACAAGGGAGCGGATTCGCTTGAGCTAGTACTCGATCAAAGTTTTCGTGGCCTAAGCCGCCCAGGTAACCCGCCTTTATATACACAGGTCGAGGCCATGGGCTTACAAGAGTCCGGGCCGGGTCATACTTAATAACCGACCTTGCCTCTAACTACTCCTGCCTTATCTGGCAAGCCGCCACCGGCGGCTTACGCCACCGGGTTACACATTGTCTTCTGCCTCTGGGCCTCCAGGCCCATTGGGCAAGCTACTTCCAAACCTTACTGCTAAGCCGCCAACCTCCTGACCCGGCCCCTCCTGGGTGGGTCTTACCATGGGGTTATATCCCCAACATTAGGCCCCAGATTGATTTGAACCGGCTCATGTCAATCTTCAAGTCTTCCGGTTGGCGAATCTTGCATTCTCTGACAAATCTTCATGACCCGCCATATCTGAAAATGGGTGACGTCGTCTCTGACCAATCTTCATGACCTGCCATGTGGAAATGGATGACGTCATCTCAGGAAAATCAAAAAGATTCCCCTGACGTCACAACGGATCTTTTTCATTAACTTGACCAGCCCGAGAATCGAGGCAGTTTCTTGATCAATCGTCATCGTGTCTCCTCAATTCCCGCACCGGACTGTTGCTATTCCATCACCTCCTCATAAATAGGCGCGGGGGGCCCATCATTTTCACTTTCCCTGCCGCCGCCTTCTTCTTCTTCCTCCAGACGTCCGCGCCGCCGAAGCTCTCCCACGCCGTCCGGAGCTCGCCGTCGTCTCCAACTCAGGCCGCTGCATCACCCTGATCGTGTCCAGAATACTCCCGCGTTTGCCCGCTCCATCTGCATCTTCCAGGTTCCATCTTTGCCCCTCTTTTAGATCTGCATTAGTTCTTCAGGCTTTCTCCGAGTTCATCGGGTTTTCTTCGAGTTCATCACCGCTCATCGGAGCGTTCTTCGTAGATCAGAGAGAAAAAACACTTCTTTAGGCTTTATAATGTTAGCCGAACCATGCGGCCATCCTCTTAATAAGTATTCCATGCTCATTATAGATCATTTGCTCATTGTAATCCGTATAGGAAGTGCCTGTTCTTCCACTGGCTTTTTAGGTTTAGAAAATATTTTCTTTTTATCTCGTCCGTAGATCTTAAAACGATTGTTGTAGCTGTGGAATCTGTTTTTCCACACTTAGCAATTTTTCCAATACTCACTGGCAAACTTGACCCGCCATCATACTGCCGGCTCTCGTTGTCATGTCGCAACCTGCTTTGGTAGCTTATAACTTTATACTGACCCGCCAAGTACCATCACCATTTAGAGCCATAGCTGCTTCGGTCATGACACGTTTTTAACCCGCCATATAATCATGCCTTTCCGCAGTCTTTTAAGCTGCCGCCATGGCTAAAGCCCCCGCTTCCTGCGACTGGGTAAGATCCGGGGTAACTGAGGAATCTCTCAAGGATTTTGTCACCATGGGAGTTTTGCCGGCTCAGGATGTTATCCACTGGCGGGTTCCGGGCAATAAAACCACTCCCAAACCCGAGGATGGGGAAGTCATTGTGTTCACACACCACCTTCTCCGTGGCTTCTCACCGCCCGGGTCTAAATTTTTTTGGGACGCCTTACACTTGTATAAACTGCACCCTCAAGACATTGGCCCCAACTCCGTCACCAACCTGTGCCAGTTCCAGACTCTCTGTGAAGCTTATCTGCAAGAAGAGCCGTCAGTGGACCTCTTCAAGGAATATTTCTACGTCAACCACCAAACAGAAATGGCGGATGGACTGAGTCTTGAGCTCGGAGGCATCACTCTTCAGAGACGGAGGGATGTACTCTTTCCAGCAACAGTTCTGCCGAGTCATCCCAAAGACTGGAATAAAACCTGGTTTTACTGCAAAGACACTTCCCCAGAAGGAGAAAATCCACTGTCGGGTTATCGTCCTTACCGGCTCAGCACCGACACCGAGCTCCCAGACCGGATGTCTGCTGCAGAGCGCATCCAATATGGTCCAACTTTTTCAAAAATAAGGGCCCTGTTAGCCAACGGGTTAACAGGTGTTGATCTGACCCGTTGCTGGGTCTCTTGGAGGATTCTGCCGTTGAGCCGCCGTGATGCCTTAATGTGTCAATATTTTGGTGAGGTGAACGACCCTCAACGCTTCAACCAGACTCCCTTGGTAGACCAGGATCTCAATGCAATCGTAAAATCCTTGCTGGGAGAACCTCAAGCAGCCTGCAACAAGACGGGGTTAAGTCCTTTTTATGTACTTAACCCGGATCCAGAGGTGAATCTTTTCATCCTAACCCTCACCCATTCCTTAAAGACTTTATTTCTTGTATTCCACATTAACCTTTCTGCCAACGCATATATGTAGGCCGGCTCTTCCTTTTGGAACAAGAGGTTAACCATTACCTCCAAGAAGAAAAGCAAAGCAACCAAAGCTAAAGCTCCGGCTCGTAAAAAGAAACACTCAACCGAAGAACTATTCGGTCTGGACGACTCAGAGGTAGAACTAGATTCCCTTGGTCTTCTTTTTATGCAACTTATTGACGCTGACTCTCCTCATGAAGAGGCGGAGGCCAGCGAAGCCGGGGCTGCAGAGGTAACTATCATCTCCTCCGACTCAGAACCTCTGCCAACAGAGAGAATCTGGCGGGTCATCCGGAAAGTTAAGTTTTCACATCCTCTTTCTCACTTGGACCCCGACTTTCTTTTGAAGAAACAGCAACATGACGCCAGACGTCAGACCCGGCGCGGCGGCTCTGAAGACCTAGTGGCTGGTACGTCCATTTTGCATCATGCTTTTATATCGATATTTATTGCATTATGGGCTGTTAATACACATTATGGTACAATACTTATGCCTTTTCTCTCTTATTTTACAAGGTTTACATGAAGAGGGAGAATGCCGGCAGCTGGAATTCTGGACTGGAAAAGGAGCAAATCTGAGATACCTATTCTGCACAACTCCAAAAGTCCTGAAAATCGATGGAGAATTATTTTGGAATATATAAAAAATATTGGGTGAAAGAAATACCAGAGGGGACCCACCAGGGAGTCACAAGCTAGGGGGGCGGGCCCCTGTGGCTTGCGGGCCCCCTGGCAGGCCTCCGGTGCCCATCTTCTGCTATATGGACGGTTTTGACCTGAAAAAAATCATAAGGGAGCTTTCGGGACGAAGCGCCGCCGTCTCGAGGCGGAACTTGGACAGAACCAATCTAGGGCTCCAGCGGAGCTGTTCTGCCGGGGAAACTTCCATCCCGGAGGGGGAAATCGAAGCCATCGTCATCACCAACGATCCTCTCATCGAGAAGAGGTCAATCTCCATCAACATCTTCACGAGCACGATCTCCTCTCAAACCATAGTTCATCTCTTGTATCCGATCTTTGTCTCAAAACCTCAGATTGGTACCTGTGGGTTGCTAGTAGTGTTGATTACTCCTTGTAGTTGATGCTAGTTGGTTTACTTGGTGGAAGATCATATGTTCAGATCCTTAATGATAATTAATACTCCTCTGATTATGAACATGAATATGATTTGTGAGTAATTACGTTTGTTCCTGAGGACATGGGATAAGTCTTGTTATAAGTAATCATGTGAATTTGGTATTCGTTCGATATTTTGATGAGATGTATGTTGTCTCTCCTCTAGTGGTGTTATGTGAACGTCGACTACATGACACTTCACCATTATTTGGGCCTAGAGGAAGGCATTGGGAAGTAATAAGTAGATGATGGGTTGCTAGAGTGACAGAAGCTTAAACCCTAGTTTATGCGTTGCTTCGTAAGGGGCTGATTTGGATCCATATGTTTCATGCTATGGTTAGATTTATCTTAATTCTTCTTTCGTAGTTACGGATGCTTGCGAAAGAGGTTAATCATAAGTGGGAGGCTTGTCCAAGTAAGGGCAGCACCCAAGCACCAGTCCACCCACATAGCAAATTATCAAAGTAACGAACGCGAATCATATGAGCATGACGAAAACTAGCTTGACAGAAATTCCCATGTGTCCTCGGGAGTGCTTTGCTTTATATAAGAGTTTGTCCAGGCTTGTCCTTTGCTACAAAAAGGATTGGGACACCTTTCTGCACCTTTGTTACATTTTTTACTTGCTATCCGTTACGAATTATCCTATCACAAAACTATCTGTTACCGATAATTTCTGTGCTTGCAGAGAATACCTTACTGAAAACCGCTTGTCATTTCCTTCTGCTCCTCGTTGGGTTCGACACTCTTACTTATCGAAAGGACTACGATAGATCCCCTATACTTGTGGGTCATCAAGACTCTTTTCTGGCGCCGTTGCCGAGGAGTGAAGCGCCTTTGGTGAGTGGAACTTGGTAAGGAAAAATTTATATAGTGTGCTGAAATTTACTGTCACCTGTTACTATGGAAAATAATCCTTTGAGGGGCTTGTTCGGGGTATCTTCACCCCGACCGGAAGCAAAAAGAGATGCTCCTCAACCTACTGCACCTACTGAAAATACTTATTATGAAATTCCTTCGGGTATGATGGAGAAACAGCTAGCTAATCCTTATGCAGGAGATGGAACACTACATCCTGATTTGCATCTAATCTATGTGGATGAAGTTTGTGGATTATTTAAGCTTGCAGGTTTGCCCGAGGACGATGTCAAGAAGAAGGTCTTTCCTTTATCTTTGAAGGAGAAGGCATTGACATGGTATAGGCTATGTGATGATATTGGATCATGGAACTACAACCGATTGAAATTGAAATTTCATCAGAAGTTTTATCCTATGCATCTAGTTCATCGTGATCGGAATTATATTTATAATTTTTGGCCTCGTGAAGGAGAAAGAATCGCTCAAGCTTGGGGGAGGCTTAAGTCAATGTTATATTCATGCCCCAATCATGAGCTTTCGAGAGAAATTATTATTCAGAATTTTTATGCTCGGCTTTCTCGTAATGATCAATCCATGCTCGATACTTCTTGTGCTGGTTCCTTTATGAAGAAAGATATTGAATTCAAATGGGACTTATTGGAAAGAATTAAACGCAACTCTGAAGATTGGGAACTCGACGAAGGTAAGGAGTCAGGTATAAACCTTAAGTTCGATTGTGTTAAATCCTTTATAGACACCGATGTTTTTCGTGATTTTAGCACTAAATATGGACTTGACTCTGAGATAGTAGCTTCTTTCTGTGAATCTTTTGCTACTCATGTTGATCTCCCTAAGGAGAAGTGGTTTAAATATCATCCTCCCATTGAAGTTAAAGTAGTTGAACCTATTAAAGTTGTAGAAGAAACTATTATTTATAATGCTGATCCTGTTATTCCTACTGCTTATATTGAGAAACCGCCCTTCCCTGTTAGAATAAAGGAACATGCTAAAGCTTCAACTGTGGTTCGTAAGAGTTGTACTAGAACACATACGCCTCCTGAACAAATTAAAGTTGAACCTAGTATTGCTATGGTTAAAGATCTCTTGGTTGATAATATTGATGGGCATGTTATTCATTTCTGTGATGAAGCTGCTAGAATTGCTAGACCTGATACTAAAGGTAAACATAGACCTATTGTTGGCGTGCCTGTTGTTTCTGTTAAAATAGGAGATCATTGTTATCATGGCTTATGTGATGTGGGTGCTAGTGTGAGTGCAATTCCCTTTACCTTATACCAAGAAATTATGAATGATATTGCACCAGCTGAGTTAGAAGAAATTGATGTTACTATTAAGCTTGCTAATAGAGATACTATTGCACCAATTGGGATTGTTAGAGATGTTGAAGTCTTGTGTGGGAAAATAAAGTATCCTACTGATTTTCTTGTTCTTGGTTCCCCACAAGATGATTTTTATCCCATCATATTTGGTAGACCTTTCTTGAATACTGTTAATGCTAGGATAGATTGTGAGAAAGAAACTGTTACTGTAAGTTTTGGGGATGTGTCTCATGAGTTCAATTTCTCTAAATTTCGTAGACAACCCCATGACAAAGAACTGCCTAGCAAAGATGAAATTATTGGTCTTGCTTCTATTGTTGTGCCTCCTACTGATCCTTTAGAACAATATTTGCTAGACCATGAAAATGATATGCATATGAATGAAAGGAATGAAATAGATAAGATTTTCTTTGATCAGCAGCCTATTTTGAAACACAACCTGCCTGTTGAAATACTTGGGGATCCTCCTCCACCCAAGGGTGATCCCGTGTTTGAGCTTAAACAATTACCTGATACTCTGAAATATGCTTATCTTGATGAAAAGGAGATATATCTTGTTATAATTAGTGCTAACCTTTCAAAGAATGAAGAAAAGAGATTATTGAAAACTTTGAGGAAGCACCGTGCTGCTATTGGATATACTCTTGATGATCTTAAGGGCATTAGTCCCACTCTATGTCAGCATAAAATTAATATGGAGCCTGATGCTAAACCAGTTGTTGATCACCAACGACGGTTAAATCCTAAAATGAAAAAAGTGGTAAGAAATGAAATACTAAAGCTTCTGGAGGTAGGTATAATTTATCCTATTGCTGATAGTAGATGGGTTAGTCCCGTTCATTCTGTTCCTAAGAAAGGAGGTATTACCGTTGTTCCTAATGATAAAAATGAATTGATCCCGCAAAGAATTGTTACAGGATATAGAATGGTAATTGATTTTAGGAAATTAAATAAAGCTACTAGGAAAGATCATTACCCTCTACCTTTTATTGATCAAATGCTAGAAAGACTATCCAAACATACACATTTTTGCTTTCTAGATGGTTATTCTGGTTTCTCTCAAATACCTGTGTCAAAAGAGGATCAAGAAAAGACCACTTTTACTTGCCCTTTTGGTACCTTTGCTTATAGACGTATGCCTTTTGGTTTATGCAATGCACCTGCTACCTTTCAAAGATGTATGATGGCTATATTCTCTGACTTTTGTGAAAAGATTATTGAGGTTTTCATGGATGATTTTTCCGTTTACGGAACTTCTTTTGATGATTGCTTGAGCAACCTTGATCGAGTTTTGTAGAGATGCGAAGAAACTAATCTTGTCTTGAATTGGGAAAAGTGCCACTTTATGGTTAATGAAGGTATTGTCTTGGGGCACAAAATCTCCGAAAGAGGTATTGAGGTGGATAAAGCTAAAGTTGATGCTATTGAAAAAATGTCGTGTCCTACGGATATCAGAGGTATAAGAAGTATCCTTGGTCATGCTGGTTTCTATAGGAGGTTTATTAAAGACTTCTCTAAGATTTCTAGGCCTCTCACCAATCTTTTGCAAAAAGATGTTCTATTCGTTTTTGATGATGATTGTGTAGAAGCATTTGAAATTCTTAAGAATGCCTTGATTTCCGCACCTGTTGTTCAACCACCTGATTGGAACCTACCCTTTGAAATTATGTGTGATGCTAGTGATTATGCCGTTGGTGCTGTTCTAGGACAAAGAGTTGATAAGAAATTAAATGTTATCCATTATGCTAGTAAAACTCTAGACAGTGCTCAAAGAAATTATGCTACCACTGAAAAGGAATTTTTAGCAGTTGTGTTTGCTTGTGATAAGTTCAGACCTTATATTGTTGATTCCAAAGTAACTGTTCACACTGATCATGCTGCTATTAAATATCTTATGGAAAAGAAAGATGCTAAACCTATACTTATTAGATGGGTTCTTCTGCTACAAGAATTTGATTTGCATATTATTGATAGAAAGGGTGCTGAGAACCCTGTAGCAGACAACTTGTCTAGGTTAGAAAATGTTCTTGATGACCCACTACCTATTGATGATAGCTTTCCTGATTAACAATTAGCAGTCATAAATGCTTCGCGTAATGTTCCATGGTATGCTGATTATGCTAATTACATTGTTGCTAAATTTATACCACCTAGTTTCACATACCAACAAAAGAAAAAGTTCTTCTATGATTTAAGACATTACTTTTGGGATGATCCACACCTTTATAAAGAAGGAGTAGATGGTGTTATTAGACATTGTGTGCCTGAGCATGAACAGGAACAGATCCTTCACAAGTGTCATTCTGAGGCCTACGGAGGACACCACGCTGGAGATAGAACTGCACATAAGGTACTACAATCTGGTTTTTATTGGCCTAATTTCTTCAAGGATGCTCGTAAGTTTGTCTTGTCTTGTGATGAATGCCAAAGAGTTGGTAATATTAGTAGACGTCGGGAAATGCCTATGAATTACTCTCTTGTTATTGAACCATTTGATGTTTGGGGTTTTGATTATATGGGACCTTTTCCACAGTCTAACGGGTATACTCATATTCTAGTTGCTGTTGATTATGTTACTAAGTGGGTAGAAGCTATTCCAACTAGTAGCGCTGATCATAACACTTCTATTAAAATGCTTAAAGAAGTTATTTTCCCTAGATTTGGAGTCCCTAGATATTAAATGACTGATGGTGGTTCACACTTTATTCATGGTGCTTTCCGTAAATTGCTTGCTAAGTATGATGTTAATCATAGAATTGCATCTCCTTATCATCCTCAGTCTAGTGGTCAAGTAGAATTGAGCAATAGAGAAATTAAATTGATCTTGCAGAAGACTGTTAATAGATCCAGAAAGAATTGGTCTAAGAAACTTGATGATGCATTATGGGCTTATAGAACTGCTTATAAAAACCCTATGGGTATGTCTCCGTATAAGATGGTTTATGGTAAAGCATGTCACTTACCTCTAGAGCTAGAACATAAAGCTTATTGGGAAATTAAAGAGCTCAACTATGATTTCAAACTTGCTGGTGAGAAGAGGTTACTTGACATTAGCTCACTTGATGAATGGAGAACCCAGGTCTATGAGAATGCCAAGTTGTTTAAAGAAAAGGTTAAGAGATGGCATGATAAAAGGATACAAAAGCGTGAATTCAATGTAGGTGATCATGTCTTGCTATACAATTCTCGTTTAAGATTTTTTGCAGGAAAACTTCTCTCTAAATGGGAAGGGCCTTACATTATCGAGGAAGTATATCGTTCCGGTGCCATCAAGATCAACAACGCCGAAGGCACAAATCCGAAGGTGGTAAACGGGCAAAGAATCAAACATTATATCTCAGGTACTCCCATAAATGTTGAAACCAATATTATCAATACCATGACTCCAGAGGAGTACATTAGGGAGACCTACCATAACGTTTCAGACTCCGAAAAGGAATAGGTATGTGTTACGGTAAGCAAACCGACTCCAAAACTTTTCCAATGGCAATTTTTATCCGTTTTGGAATATTTAAAAAATTAGGAAAATTTAAAGCAGTCCGAAGAGTGGACGAGGAGGCGACAAGCCAGGGGGGCGCGCCCTACCCCCCCTGGGTGCGCCCCTGTGGCTTGTGGCCACCCCGTGTACCCTCCGGACTCCGTTTTCTTGTGGTATACTCCTTCAGGTCGGTAAAAATTCATTATATAATCTCCCGAAGGTTTTGACCTTCGTAACACGACAATACCTCCTGTTTTTGTTTTGAGCGGTTTCTGCAGCAGATTCAGATCGACATGACGTCCCCAAGTGCTTCGAAGGACAACTTCTTCGAGAAGGTCATCAACCCCTACCTTGCGGAGGTGCTGCGACACCCTCAAACCATTGAGATGCATGAGGGGGTGCTGCACATCCGTGATGTTGAGGGGCCAAAGAAGACCGGAAGCGTGGAGACAAGGCTCGAAGCAATGGAGCAACAAGTCTTCAAGTGCCAAGGGATGGTGGAACGAGGACTCAATGCCAATCACATGATGATCGTGGAGTTTACCCATAAGCACAAGCTGGACGCCAAGGACATCGGGGAGCACATCTTCAAGCTTTACGAGAAAATCGAGCATCTCCAAGCCCAGATATATGACCTGCAAAACCAAAACTATGAGTATGAATACAGATTTAAGAGAATGAGTTTGGCTGTGGATTTGAGGATCCCGGAGACTCATTCATCTTTTTACGATGGTGAGCCCATGCCTTGGAAGACGGAGGACAAGCCTCCAACCTCATCAACAACTCCAACATCGCCACCTCCGAAGAAAGACAACTAAACACATGGGTATGGGCACTCCCCTTGGCTTGTGCCAAGCTTGGGGGAGGTGCCCCGGTATCGTATCACCATCACATCTTTTACTTTTATCGTTTTTCTTAGTTCGGTCCTTTTGGTTATATCTTGATCTAGTACAATAAAGTCTTTAGTGTGAGCTAGTACAATAAAGAGTAGTTTTGAGTTGAGGGCTTTGCTTGCTTGCTATGATTTTGAGAAAAAGAAATAGAAAGAAGTATAGAATAAAAGCAAAGAGTATATATGATGATCTTATGGGGGGTGATGACTTCACATATAAGAGGTATGTCGATTGAAATTTGTTGCGAGTTGAGAAACAAAGCTATTGGTCATTGTTGCAATTAAAAGGAAGTAATAAAGAAAGAGAGGTTCACATATGAATATATCATCTTGGACATCGTTTATGATTGTGAACACTCATTAAAATATTATATGTTAAGAAGTTGATGTTGGACAAGGAAGACAACATAATGGGTTATGTTTGCTTATTTCCGAATAGAAGTTATATGGTTTTAGATCCTTCAACATGTGTCGCTTGCTTCCACCCCCTATCAGCCAAAACTTCTGCACCAAGTAGAGATACTACTTGTGCATCCAAACACCTTTAACCCAGTTTTGCCATGAGAGTCCACCATACCTACCTATGGATTGAGTAAGATCCTTCAAGTAAGTTGTCATCGGTGCAAGCAATAAAAATTGCTCCCTAAATATGTGTGATCTATTAGTGTGAGGAAAATAAACTTTATACGAACTTGTGATATGGAAGAAATAAAAGCGACAGACTGCATAATAAAGTTCTTTATCACAAGGGGCAATATAAAGTGACGTTCTTTTGCATTAAGGGATTGCGCATCCAACTATAAAAGCGCATGACAACCTCTGCTTCCCTCTGCGAAGGGTCCATCTGTTACCTTTACTTTCTAGTACTTACCTTTATGCAAGAGTCGTGGTGATCTTCACCACTTCCTTTATTTCGCCTTTATCTCTTGGCAAGCGTCATGTGTTGGGGAATGATCTAGACACATATATCCACTCGGATGTGGGTGAGCATGAGTTATTTCTGTTGACATTACCCTTGAGGTAAATAGTTGGGAAGCAATACTATAAGCCCCTATCTTTCTCTGTGTCCGATTGAAGCTTTGACCTCATAGATACCGCGTGAGTGTTAGCAATTATGAATGACTAAAAGATGATTGGGTATGTGGATTTGCTTTACAAGCTCTTATATTGACTCTTTCCTACGTTATGATAAATTGGAATTGCTTCAATGACTGAGATCATAGTTTGTTGGTTCTCAATAGAGTTCTTGATTCATACTTTACCTTGTGAATGAATTGTTACTCTAGCATAAGAAATTATATGTCAATATATGTTGTTGTTCTAAAGATAACCATGATGCCTTCATGTCCGTATTTTATTTTATCGACACCTCTATCTCTAAACATGTGGGCATATTTATCGATTTCAGTTTTTGCTTGAGAACAAGCGAGGTCTAAGCTTGGGGGAGTTGATACGTCCATTTTGCATCATGCTTTTATATCGATATTTATTGCATTATGGGCTGTTAATACACATTATGGTACAATACTTATGCCTTTTCTCTCTTATTTTACAAGGTTTACATGAAGAGGGAGAATGCCGGCAGCTGGAATTTTAGACTAGAAAAGGAGCAAATCTGAGATACCTATTCTGCACAACTCCAAAAGACCTGAAAATCTACGGAGAATTATTTTGGAATATATAAAAAATATTGGGCGAAAGAAATACCAGAGGGGACCCACCAGGGAGTCACAAGCCAGGGGGGCACGCCCTACCCCCCTGGGCGCGCCCCTGTGGCTTGTGGGCCCCCTGGCAGGCCTCCGGTGCCCATCTTCTGCTATATGGAGGGTTTTGACCTGAAAAAAATTATAAGGGAGCTTTCGGGATGAAGCGCCGCCGTCTCGAGGCGGAACTTGGACAGAACCAATCTAGGGCTCCGGCGGAGCTATTCTGCCGGGGAAACTTCCCTCCCGGAGGGGGAAATCGAAGCCATCGTCATCACCAACGATCCTCTCATCGAGAGGGGGTCAATCTCCATCAACATCTTCACCAGCACCATCTCCTCTCAAACCCTAGTTCATCTCTTGTATCCGATCTTTGTCTCAAAACCTCAGATTGGTACCTGTGGGTTGCTAGTAGTGTTGATTACTCCTTGTAGTTGATGCTAGTTGGTTTACTTGGTGGAAGATCATATGTTCAGATCCTTAATGATAATTAATACTCCTCTGATTATGAACATGAATATGCTTTGTGAGTAATTACGTTTGTTCCTGAGGACATGGGATAAGTCTTGTTATAAGTAATCATGTGAATTTGGTATTCGTTCGATATTTTGATGAGATGTATGGTGTCTCTCCTCTAGTGGTGTTATGTGAACGTCGACTACATGACACTTCACCATTATTTGGGCCTAGAGGAAGGCATTGGGAAGTAATAAGTAGATGATGGGTTACTAGAGTGACAGAAGCTTAAACCCTAGTTTATGCGTTGCTTCGTAAGGGGCTGATTTGGATCCATATGTTTCATGCTATGGTTAGATTTATCTTAATTCTTCTTTCGTAGTTACGGATGCTTGCGAGAGAGGTTAATCATAAGTGGAAGGCTTGTCCAAGTAAGGGCAGCACCCAAGCACCGGTCCACCCACATATCAAATTATCAAAGTAACGAACGCGGATCATATGAGCATGATGAAAACTAGCTTGACAGAAATTCCCATGTGTCCTCGGGAGCGCTTTGCTTTATATAAGAGTTTGTCCAGGCTTGTCCTTTGCTACAAAAAGGATTGGGCCACCTTGCTGCACCTTTGTTACATTGTTACTTGCTATCCGTTATGAATTATCCTATCACAAAACTATCTGTTACTGATAATTTCAGTGCTTGCAGAGAATACCTTACTGAAAACCACTTGTCATTTCCTTCTGCTCCACGTTGGGTTCGACACTCTTACTTATCGAAAGGACTACGATAGATCCCCTATACTTCTGGGTCATCAGTGGCCGGCTTACCTGACACTCCGGCTCGCCGAAAACGTCGCAACGAGGTACTTCCTGCTTATATTTGTACTGCTGCATATTACTCTCGCGTGGTCACTTACTCATACTGCTTCTTTTAATTGCATCAGGAAACTCCTCCTTCCTCTGGTGATTCAACCACCTCCAAGCTGCCTCCCCTTGTTATCAATCTGGGGTAACTTTCTTATATCCTTTCCCTGCTTATTACTACACTGTCCTTGCATATAACTGACCATGAAGTCCGTGTTTTGCAGGGCCCAGGCCAAGAAAAGGAAACTGAGTGGGTCATCTTCCCGTCCAGATGCCTCAGAGCCGGAAGATCCAAAGCTTGACGCTCCTGAAACTCAAGTGGAGCCATCCGATGCCGGCCAGGGTGCTCATGACGACACTCCCCAGCCCAACGAACCGGTGGATGTTGACATTGTGATCGCTGAAGCTTCTCTGGAGACGGGCCCTAAGCCGCCCAGCCTCTTGCCACCAACTCAAGAGGTGCCGGCTCAAGAAGAAGAGGTCACCATTACCGGCTCAGCCTATGCCGCTCTGGCTCCCTCCAACGTGCTAACCAAGCATATCAACAAGGCTGAGACACCTTCTCCTGAGAAGGATAAAAACAAACTTGACCTGCCAAACTTGAAGAAGCTGACCGCTGACAAGTTGCACTCGGGCTATTTGAGCCGCCTGGCCGCCAGCCGGGACATGGAAGCCAGACTAGTAGATATGATGAAGAGAAAATATGAGGTATTCCACTTCTCTACTCTCTGTATACCCTTACGTAGCCCCCAAGGGCCGGCTTATATTCTCGAAAATAAGTCGGGTCTTCAATAATATGTAAACTTGAATAGACCAATGCTGTAGCCCCCAAGGGCTGGGTCATTATACCAAAAATGAGTCGGCACTTATTGCCAAGTGTAGCCCCCAAGGGCCGGGTCATTATACCAATAATGAGCCGGGCCTTTTTGTAGACCTGATCCTAAACTTGTAGAGCAATGTGTAGCCCCCAAGGGTCGGGTTATCTTCATGAAGATGATCCGGGTCTTATTTGTATTGTAGACATAAGAAAGAACTGACACACATTAGCCCCCAAGTGTCAAGTATATTGCTTGCAATTTGCTTGGGACTTGTAATGATTCTCTGCCATACCAGTATGAACCGGACTGGCGGCTTACAACTGATAATCTTGCCTTGTTATGACTTGTCTTGTGCAGGAATCTTTAAATGTTGTTGAGTCTAGCATGACAGACCTCAAGAAGAATCTGGCATCGCAACAAGAAGCCCGAGCGGAAGCCAACGCAAAGTGGCAGATCGCCTTGACCGAGCTGGAGAAGATCAAGACTGAGCTTGAGTCATACAAAAAGTCTGCTGAAACTAGCCAAGTCGTCCTGACTAAACGTGCAGAGGACGCCGAGGGCCATCTTACATCCGTAACTGAGGAGCTGACCAGCTTGAAGCGCCACATAAACCGGATGACCGAAGCCGTCTTTGGTAAGCATTGTCCAATGTACTTGTGATTATGCTTGAAATGATCCTATGGAGACTCGCCTGGCGACTTACAATCTCAATCTGTTTTGCAGGCAAACGAACTCGCCAACTTCCGGATGACATCTTGTTGAAGCTGAAGGCTTTATACGCCTTCACTGAACAACTATACTCCGGAAGCCTCTTTACCATCAGGGCAGTCTTTGGTGAGAAGGGTGTGCCAAAACTGATCAAGGACGTGTTGAATTATCTCTCCACCGTTCCCAGGCACTTTGAAGAAATAAAAAGATCAGCCGCCCGCAAGGGTGCAATTTCTGCTTTAAGCCGGGCGCTGGCATACACACCAGAGCTTCACTCGGAAGAGATGATGGGCGGCTTTCCGCAACTCAAGGACGACGGGTCAGAATTCACTCAGGATGACTACGCCCGTTGCCACCAAGAGTCTCGAGTGTTGGCCAGCCGGTTAGCCGCAGAAGCTGACCTGGCAACATACCAGGCGGCTTACGATGACAACAACACTCGAGTACGGGCGCCTACCTTTGAGCCGAAGGATCAGACCCCTCAATGGCGTAAGCATATCTTTGCCCCTGACGTTGACCCGTCTCCCATCTTGAATGATGAAGCTCAATTTGAAGCTCTACTCAACTGCAACTGGGATGTGGACAACCTTCAGATCCAGGAGCCCGAAGACCCGGCGCATGGTGACCCGTCGACGAGCTAGGTGAAGAGCCGGTCTTCAAAGATGCTAACCCGGGCGAAACTTGAGTCGCCTAGTTCTAACTTGTGAAAAAACTTGAGCACCATATTTTGGGCCCTGTGAGTCCTTGTAATAGCAGTAGAAAAACTTGATTGCCTGCTCTTGTGCCTTTGTGCACTTTTAAAACTCCTGCAGCCCATATGCCGGCGATTTAACATGAATGTCTTGACATAATCATCTAACTGTATTGACTCGCCCGGCGGGTTATACTCCATGAGCAATGCTAAACCGGGGTGACCCAAAAACTTAGAATCTTATCATGAAAAATACCTGCAAAAAACAAGCAATAGAAACTATACTTGGATATCTCCTGCCTTATAAATCGGCTTTAAAGGCACAACAAGACAAGACAGCTCTTATTTTTGTAAAAAGTTTTGTATTGCCTCAAAGAAGCTAGGCATAAAAGCCTGAAAACCTCGTAAGCCGGCTCTCACGTGACATAAATCCGTCGTTTAAACCTTAGCAAAATCAGGGTCTTTAAAAGATTGACATTGCTAAGAGTACGAACGGGCCACATAGTGGAGAGACTACAGCAGACAAGGCGAGTTTATCCTAGCTCACTGTAAGCCGGCTCTCTCGTGACGAAAGCCGCCGTTTTAACCTTGACAAGTTCAGGGTCTTTTTGCGAGATTGACTTTTCAAGTTCAGGGTCTCTGAGCAAGATTGACTGTCAAGAGTTCGGCGGGTCACATGGTGGAGTAGCAAGTTGCAAACAGGCAGGTTTAACTCGAACATGGCATATAAAGCCTGGCCAAGAGGGTATGAAAGCTAAACCCAGTGGGTTGGAAGCCCCCAAGTGACCTGATGAAGAATCAACTCTTTGCACAAAACTTAGTGCAAGAAAATGGCAGAGGCCCCGAATTATGGGGATGCCAACTTTATTATATCATAAAAGATGGTATATACAATGACAGAAGTATGTACATTGAAGAGAGCCGGACCGGCGGCTCAAGTATAGTATGGCCGAAGGTGAGCAATATTCCATGGCCTTGCAGTCTCTTCACCAGAAGTGCGAGACTTGTTGCTCTCCCGTATATCAATGAGATAGTAGGAACCATTGTTGAGATTTCTGCTGATCACAAATGGCCCTTCCCAAGGAGGTGACAACTTATGCACATCTGACTGGTCTTGAATCAAACGGAATACTAAGTCGCCTTCTTGGAACGTCCGGGTCTTGACCCTGCGGCTATGATAGCGACGCAGGTCTTGCTGGTAAATCGCGGACCGTGCTGCTGCCAGATCCCGTTCTTCATCTAAGGCATCCAAAGCATCCTGACGCGTCGTCTCATTATCAGCTTCCACGTAAGCCACCACCCTGGGCGAGTCATGACGAATATCACTGGGGAGAACAGCTTCTGCACCATAAACCATGAAGAAAGGCGTATAGCCTGTTGACCTGTTGGGGGTGGTTCTTATGCTCCAAAGAACTGAAGGTAACTCTTCCACCCAACAACCCGGCGTGCGCTCCAAAGGAACCATAAGCCGGGGTCTTATCCCTCTCAAAATTTCCTGGTTAGCATGCTCTGCTTGACCATTAGACTGTGGGTGAGCCACAGAAGACAGATCGAGGCGGATATGTTCACCATCACAAAACTCCTTCATAGCCCCCTTGGACAGGTTTGTACCATTGTCAGCAATGATACTATGAGGATAACCAAACCGAAAGATCAGCTTCTTGACGAACTGAACTGTTGTTGCTGCATCACACTTACTGACCGGCTCAGCCTCAACCCACTTAGTAAACTTGTCAACCGCCACCAAGAGGTGGGTCTTCTTGTCTTTAGACCTCTTAAAAGGTCCCACCATATCAAGCCCCCAGACCGCAAACGGCCAGGTGATTGGAATCATCCATAACTCTTGAGCTGGCACATGGGCACGTCGTCCAAATTTTTGGCACCCGTCACATTTACTGACCAAGTACTCTGCATCTTTATGAGCTGTTAACCAGTTAAAACCGTGTCGAAAAGCCTTAGCCACCAAAGACTTTGACCCGGTGTGATGACCACAATCGCCGGCATGTATCTCTTGCAGGATTTCACGGCCCTCGTTAGGAGAAACACATCGCTGAAAGACGCCTGTCACGTTGCACCTATGTAACTCGCCATTGACAATAGTCATAGATTTAGACCGCCTTATAATTTGCCGCGCCAGAGTCTCGTCTTGGGGTAACTCGCCGCGGGTGAGATATGCTAGATAGGGCAGCATCCAATCAGGGATCACACGGAGAGCCGCCACCAGTTGCCCTTCCGGGTCGGGTATTGCTAAATCCTCTTCCAACGGTAACTTAACCGACGGGTGATGCAATATGTCTAGGAACACATTAGGCGTCACCGGCTTACGCTGAGATCCCAGTCTTGACAATGCGTCAGCCGCCTCATTCTTCCGCCGATCAATATGATCCACCTGATAGCCCTTGAAGTGGCCGGCAATAACATCAACCACCTGGCGATAAGCCGCCATGCGAGGGTCCTTAGAATCCCACGTGCCAGAAACTTGCTGAGCCACCAGGTCTGAGTCGCCAAGACATCTGACCCGGCTCAAATTCATCTCCTTTGCCACACGGAGCCCATGAAGCAAAGCCTCATATTCAGCTGCATTGTTAGTACAAGGAAACATTAACCTCAAAACATAACAGAACTTGTCACCTCGCGGGGAAGTTAGAACAACTCCAGCCCCCGAGCCTTCCAATTGCCTGGAACCATCAAAATGAATTGTCCAATACGTATTGTCCGGCTTCTCCTCGGGTGCTTGACACTCTGTCCAGTCATTGATAAAATCCACCAGGGCTTGAGATTTCACAGCCGTCCGGGGCACATATTTCAGATTGAGAGGTCCAAGCTCAATTGCCCACTTAGCAATCCTGCCAGTAGCTTCTCTGTTTTGAATTATATCTCCCAGAGGAGTAGAGCTGACCACTGTGATTGGATGCACAAGGAAATAATGCTTCAGCTTACGATTGTCCATGAACACTCCAAACACCAGCTTTTGCCAATGCGGATATCTTTGCTTGGATTCCGTCAAGACCTCACTAACATAGTAAATCGGCCGCTGGACTGGGTACTCCTTACCCGCCTCCTTGCGCTCCACCACAACTGCAGCACTCACGGCTCTGTTGTTAGCCGCCACGTACAAGAGCAAAGGCTCTTTTTCCACTGGAGCTGCCACAATGGGCGGCTCAGCCAACTGCTTCTTGAGCGCCTCAAACGCCTCATTAGCCGCATCACTCCAGACAAAGTCATTTGTCTTCTTCATCATCTGATATAGAGGAATAGCCTTCTCACCCAGGCGGCTTATGAACCGGCTCAGAGCGGCAATACGACCCGCCAAGCGCTGAACATCATTAATACATGCCGGTTTAGACAAAGAAGCGATGGCCTTTATCTTATCCGGGTTAGCCTCAATGCCCCGCTCAGAGACCAAGAATCCCAAGAGTTTGCCTGCAGGCACACCAAACACACACTTGGCCGGGTTAAGCATTATCTTATAAACCCGCAGATTATCAAAATTTCTTTTAAATCATCCAACAGAGTCTCCTTCTTCCGTGACTTGACCACAATATCATCCACATAGGCATGTACATTGCGCCCAATCTGACCATGAAGACAGTTCTGCACACAGCGCTGATAAGTCGCCTACGCACTTTTGAGTCCAAAGGGCATAGACACATAGCAGAAAGCTCCAAAATGTGTAATGAAAGATGTCTTCTCTTGGCCTTTGACTGCCATCTTGATCTGATGATAACCCGAGTAGGCATCTAGGAAACATAAGCTCTCGCAACCCGCCGTCGCATCAATGATCTGGTCAATACGGGGGAGAGCAAATGGATCAACCGGACATGCCTTGTTGAGATCTGTGTAATCTACACACATGCGCCACGTGCCGTTCTTTTTAAGTACAAGCACGGGATTAGCTAACCACTCCGGGTGAAAAACTTCAACGATAAACCCTGCTGCCAAGAGCCGGGCTACCTCTTCTCCAATAGCCTTACGCCTCTCCTCATTGAAACGACGGAGGAACTGTTTGACCGGCTTAAACTTAGGATCCACATTAAGATGGTGCTCAGCGAATTCTGTCGGTACACCCGGCATGTCAGAAGGCTTCCATGCAAAGATGTCCCGATTCTCACGGATGAATTCGATGAGCGCGCTTTCCTATTTGGGATCCATATTGGCCCCAATAGTGAACTGCTGCGATGAGTCGCCAGGAGTAAAATCTACCAGCTTGGTATCTTCTGCCACAAACTTCAGGGGCGGCTCAGATTCCGTGCTAGGCTTCTTCAGTGCGGTCATATCTGCCGGGTCAACATTCTCCTTATAAAACTTGAGCTCTGCCTCAGCACAACTTGATTCTGCATATGATGCATCGCCTTCCTCGCAGTCGAGAGCAATCTTCTGATCACCATGCACTGTAATCGTTCCGTTTAATCCGGGCATCTTGAGTTGCAAGTAGACATAACAAGGCCTAGCCATGAACTTGGCATAAGCCGGCCGTCCAAACAAGGCGTGGTACGGGCTCTTGATTTTGACCATCTCGAACCATAAGGTCTCCACCCTGTAGTTGAACTCATCGCCAAAGGCTACTTCCAGGGCAATTTTTCCAATTGGATAAGCCGACTTACCGGGCACCACACCGTGAAAGACCGTTGAAGATGACTTGAGATCCTTGTCAAGCAAGTTCATCCGGTGAAACGTGTCATAATACAGGATGTTGATGCTGCTGCCACCATCCATAAGCACCTTGGTAAACACGTAGCCTCCTACTTGGGGGGGCTACTACCAGGGCTAAATGCCCCGGGTTATCTACGCGCGGCGGGTGATCCTCCCTGCTCCAAGTTATGTCATACTCAGACCACTTCAAGTACTATGGGAGGCCGGCATGACCGTGTTAACCGCCCGCTTGCACACTTTCTGATCACGCTTATCAAGGCTTGTTGTGAAGACGTGATATTGGCCTCCATTAAGCTGCTTTGGGTTACTCTGATACCCGGACTGGTTGTTTTGTTGTTGACCTCCATTGCCAGACTGTTGATTATGAACTCCATGGCTTCCCTGACCTTGATAACCAGAACCTGAGCCACCTACACCAAATCCGGATCCAGGAGAGCCGGATCCTGACCCGCCAGGCGGTCCATTGCCGCCACCCTGATGCTGGTTAATGCTGTAATTCCGGAATTCCCGCATGATCCAACAATCCTTCTAGGCATGAGTGGACGGTTTATCGAGGACACTATGCTTCGGGCAAGGAGCATTCAACATTGCTTCCATATTGAAAGGTTTAGACTTGCCAAAAGACAGTTTACCATTACCCTTGCCGCGGTTGCTCCCAGCGTTAGTATTGGCTACCAGATCTGACCCGCCGTCCGGGTGCTTCCGTTTACCACCGTTGCCGGTATTATTATGTCCTGCCCCGTTCTGCTGTTGACCCTTACCATTGCCATTCTTCTTACCCTTAGCTGATTTCTCCTCATCAGACCCAGGATCCTTTGTACTATCAGAATCTGCATATTTGGTGAGAGCCGCCATAAGCTCTCCCATAACCTGGCATGAACGCTTGAGCCGTCCAAGCTTCTACTTAAGGGGCAAAAAGTGATAATTCTTCTCCAGAATTAGAACCGCCTGAGCCGCCGAGATATTATCAGAGGAGTGGATAATGGTTGAGACCCGCCGGACCCAATGGTGGGCCGACTCATCCTCACGCTGCACACAATGATCCAAATCCACAATTGTCATGGGCTGCTTACACGCTCCTTGAAAATTCTTGATGAACTTCGCCTTCAACTCGGCCCAGGAATTAATGGTGTTGGGTGGCAAACCCTTCAACCATGTACGAGCCGGCCCTTCCAGCATCATGATGAAATACTTGGCGCAGACTGCATCACTGACGTCTAACATCTCCATGGCTAGCTCATAACTCTCAATCCAACCTTCCGGAGGCAGATCAGCAGTATAGTTTGGCACCTTACGCGGACCCTTGAAGTCCTTCGGCAGGCGTTCGTTTCGTAGAGCCGGCACTAAGCACGGCACTCCCACAGCCCTGGAGGTTACTCCGGCTCCTACCGAAACAGAAGGTGCTACTGTGGGTGATGCTTGGTAAGCCGCCGCCTGCCGCCTCTCGATGTGCTCTTGCACGATCTACAAGCGTCTGGGAATCAACAGCAGGCGGGTCATCCCGCGCCGGGTTCCGACGTCGCTTGTTGCTAGAAATCGCAGGCGACTCTATACGCCGGCTGTAACTGCGGCTCGGGATAGGGGTCGAGTGCACGCGGCTCCGGCTATAGGTATACTCCTCCTGTTGCGCCACCGTTGTCTGTAAATACCCAATGGCATTCCGCGCTTCTTCCGCAAAAGGCATTCTATCAGGGATGGGGAGCGCGCCGAACCTGACTGACGCTACCACCATGTTCTCCACCGGGTTAGAATAATGACCGGATGGTGTTGGAAAATGTTGCGGTGGGGTCTGGTTCCTGCGGGGCGGGTCTGGCTGCCGATGCTGAACCGCCGCCCTACTCCCAGGTACTTCCGCCGACCGGGTCACGATCAGAGGCGCATTCCGTCCTGTCCCTGTCGTGTTGAAAAGATTCCTAGGCTCATACTGATCCGGCAGGCGGGTCTGGTGCCTCATCTGTCGGACTGCATCCGCGGTTTGTTGATCCAGGTCAAGGCGAAAAGCTTCCGCCCTGAGGCGCTCCGACTCAGCGTCCATCTGAGCTTTCAGCGCATTGATTTCCTCTTGGGCACCGGCCATCTGGTCCTTCAACCTCGCGATCTCCGTGTTACGAGCTGCTTGGTTCTCGGCCGTGACCTTGGTTCCATCAGAGTCGTAAGTTCATTCATCAGATCCAGCAAAACCTGAGCCGGCGGCCTGGCCGACCCAGCTCCCGTTGCGCCTGCGGCGGCTGTCCCAGTCGCCGTGCTGCCAGAAGCCGGAACCGATCGAGCCATGAAGACGACGGCTCTGCTCGACGGCTCATAGTATTCCGGGTCATGATAGCCCTCAAAGTAGCCCCCAAGCCTGCCGTTGTGAAGCTGGTAGATTGATTCCGCCTCCCTGCTCGAGGATCCATCCTCTGAGCAGATGAGGGTTTCCTCCCACGACATAGAACCTTCAAGTTCCGTGCCTTGGGTGAAGCCGACGAAGACATGCTTCCGGCCCGGGTTGACCCGGGCGGGTTGCGCGCGTCGGGCCGGCTCGACGAGGTCGGTGCAGATGTCCGGCCCGGGCTTAGATCCACCGATCTTGCCAATGAAGACGTGAATTCCGCCGAAGGGGATCCGGTACCCGTACTCAATTGAGTCGGCCTCGGGGCCCCAGCCGGCGTCGTCGATGTAGAGCTTGCCGCAGCGACTCTTGGTCATCCTGCCGACGGCGTATCCCTCGATCCCTGGGAGAGAGCCCTTCGAGTACTCCAAACCACCGAGCATAGACCCCACGGTGGGCGCCAACTGTCATGGTTTTGTCATGGCAGATGTCCTAGTGCCGGGACTTAGGTGTGAAGCCATCGCTACGGCGGTTAACTCAAAGAGGTTGGTTGGGACGAAAGACACAGGTTTACCCAGGTTCGGCCCCTCTCGAAGGAAGTAATAGCCTACGTCCTGCTTATAGTTATATTGATTGGGTATCGATTACAAGGGAGTGGATTCGCTTGACCTAGTACTCGATCAAAGTTTTCGTGGCCTAAGCGGCCCAGGTAACCCGCCTTTATATACACAGGTCGAGGCCCTGGGCTTACAAGAGTCCGGGCCGGGTCATACTTAATAATCGACCTTGCCTCTTACTACTCCTTCCTTATCTGGCAAGCCGCCACCGGCGGCTTACGCCACCGGGTTACACATTTTCTTCTGCCTCTGGGCCTCCAGGCCCATTGGGCAAGCTACTTCCAAACCTTACTGCTAAGCCGCCAACCTCATGACCCGGCCCCTCCTGGGCGGGTCTTACCATGGGGTTATATCCCCAACAGGGTTGGTGGTGCAGGGATCTAGGAGAGGTGCTTCTAGAGAAGCTAGAGGAGAGAGGAGTAAGGCAACGACGATAGGCGGGAGGAGCGGCGGCGCTGTCTCGAGGGGGCAGGTCGAGGCGGAGGCGGATCTGGGAGATAGCTGGTGTCGCCGTGCCGGGAGGGTTGAGGCGGAGTTTTTTTCCCTTTGAAAGGAGAGGACGAGGTGATGGGGAGTGATCGGACAAGGCGCAGGGGACGGTTGACCAAAAGGAATAACCCGCGGGACTCCGAAATTTTCTTTTTCTTTTTCGCGGGAAGCAATTTGGAAAATTTAGAGTGCCCGCGCGCTTTGCTAGCATTTTGACTTTCGCTGTGATGAACTCCTTCTTTTAGGGAAAACAAAATTCAAAACATTAATACAAATAATACGGAGGAGTTATCCACTTTGTTTTACTTTTTGCTAAATTGACATGAAAAGAATATAATGCAATCCGGTGAGAAACATACCTTCTTTTAATTCTTTTTTTTGTGAAAAAATTACGATCTATTCATCTTCAATCTTGATAGTACAACAAATATCAGAAATAATAAAAATTACATTCAAATCCGTAGACCACCTAGCAACGACTACGAACAGTGAAGCGAGCCGAATGCACGCCGACATCATCACCCCGCTCGCCGGAGCCAAGCAAAACTTGTTATAGTACACAGTTGAAAAGTCGTCGTGCTAAGGCCCCGTATGACCATCACACCAGAACAATAACCGTCGCCATTGAAGAGTAGCTTGATCGGAAAGATCCATCCTGAAGACACCCAAATGTATACGAACTACGATCAGATCCGAGCAAGTCCACCAATGACAGATCTGCCGGAGACACACCTCCACATGTCCACCGAGGATGCTAGAGGCACCACCGGGACAGGGGCTAGGCGGGAGAACCTTATTCCATCTTTAGAGAGCCGTCACCGTCTCGTCTTTCTAAGCAGGACACAAACCCTAACCAAAGTTGAAGAAACGTTTGAAAACAAAGCTCTCCCGCCCGCAAGGTCTGGGATCCAACGCGTCATGATAGCCCTAAGGCCACTGGAGACAAGGTAAACCGGCAACGACGCCAGCGGGAGGAAGAGGAACCCTATATTTCTTTGGGGGAGGAGGTGGCTACGTGAAGGACGCCATCAAACATGGAGTATAACCGTTGTGAAAGTGAAACGTTTAGGTCGACCGGACCTTGGAATTTTGCTGTCATGGATCTGAAATTCTCACTTTTTCAATGCTTATTCTACACTTATATTTTGTTTAATTCCTATGCTAATCCAAAACATTAATATTAAAATTACATTAATTACCCCTATTAGATTCCATTAGTGCATTAAGAATATATTTGTTGTTCTACGAGCACCATTAATCTGGGTCAAGGTTGACTAGCTTTCATCATCAACTTGGTGAATATCTAGTCTTACAACCTAGTCATGTAGCAGATGAGATTTGCCCTCTTTTTATAATTCTCAAAGAACAAAATGCTTATTTGGAGGAAGAAAACTGTGTTCTTTGGAGCTTCACTAACAAACCACCATCATCATCTAATGATTAAGCCTGATGATAGGGTTATAAGCACCCTCCTAAGCTTGCTTCAAACACAGGGAGGTGTCGCGGTATTTTCATCGTCATTATTTTTTTTGTTAACATAATCTTTAGTTATATCTTGGTTTAGAGAAATTTTATAATTGGAAATACTAGTTGTTAAGGGTTCTATTAGCTCCTTCATTGCAATATATCGATGTATCTCTTGGTGTAAGACTATAATAAAAAGATGGCATTTGACTATTTTTGCTTTTCGTAATTATATATTCTAATATTGCAGTTCAGTAATATAAAATGGACATCCTTGGGTCACCAGTTGTGGTGGTGTGTTGGAGTCGGACAGCAGCCGATCGTCAGAGCCGGTCCAAAGCAGACACCATGGATGAGCTATATCCCGTAGAACTCCATCTTCCCCCACTTTGTCTTTGCCACCACCACAACCTTAGAAGAATGGTCCAATCGAGCTTATTGAAGGAGATTCCATCGACGATGCGCTTCACTACAGCTGGCCAACAACCAATACCACAACCATTTGTGAGCGACCAGCCACTCCTCGGACACAACGGCAACACATGCTCCGCTTCGGCAAGACGCCATGTGTCACCACGACGGCAACACACTCCACTTCGGCAAGACGCCATGTGCCGCATGGTGGCAACGAAACCTAAACATAGACACTGTATATACAAGACTTCGCTGAGCATATCTTTCTCTTCTCTGTTGGTCAGAGAAAACAAGGGATTGGGCTAGGGACGATGACTTCTCGACTCTCAATGGACTCTACCTAATGATACTTTGTAAGTGCACATTTTCAAACATGTCTTTTGAAAAACCATCATATTTGTATTGTTTCGGATCATTGTTGAACCATCCAATTAATGAGAAATAATAATGCACTTAAAATAGCAGTGCTAGAACCTAATTGTTGGAAATTTACTTGTACATAAATTATCTGCAATATAACCATAACCGTCGGGAAAGAGCTTAGAGTTTTGTTTCGACCCTCGGCTATTAAATTTCACCGTCGGGTATCACATGTAATCCCTAAGGGTATAGCCATAACCGTCGAATGTTACATTGAACAGTCGGGTATTCTATCAGATATCCGATGGTTGGATTTTCCCCGTCGGAAAATATAGTGCACCGTCGGTTATTAGCAGCCATATATGTGAGTTGACAAAAACCGTCGGCCGCTACCACGACCGTCGGTTATTACAGTAAAGGCCGACGGCCCGTCGGCTATTATATTTCACCGTCCGAAATATGGGGATTTCTAGTAGTGCTTGCCATTGACATGAAAGGTAACCTTGCTTTTATTGCAATCAATAACAGCCCCTGTAGTATTTAAAAAGGGTCTACCAAGGATGATCGACATATTGTCGTCCTCGGGCATATCAAGAATAACAAAGTCAGTCAAGATAGTAACATTTGCAACCACAACAAGAACGTCCTCGCAAATTCCAATAGGTAAAGTAGTGGATTTATCAGCCATTTGCAAAGATATCTCAGTAGGTGTAAGCTTACTCAAATCAAGTCTTTTATAAAGGGAGAAAGGCATAACACTAACACCGGCCCCTAAGTCACATAAAGCAGTTTTAACATAATTTCTTTTAATAGAGCAAGGTATTGTGGGTATACCAGGATCTCCTAACTTCTTAGGTATTCCTCCATCAAAAGAATAATTAGCAAGCATAGTAGCAATTTCAATTTCAGGTATTTTTCGTTTGTTGGTAATAATATCTTTCATATACTTAGCATACAGAGGCATTTTCAATATATCGGTCAAACGAGTACGCAAAAAGACAGGTCTAATCATTTCAGCAAAGCGCTCAAAATCTTCATCGTCCCTACTTTTAGAAGGCTTATGAGGGAATGGGATGGGTTTTTAACCCATGGCTCTCTTTCCCTTCCATGTTTTCTAGCAACAATGTCTCTATTATCATAACGTTTATTTTTAGGGGGTGGGTTATCAAGATCCTCGTCAGGTTCTATCTCTACATCGTTATCATGTTCTTTATTACTACTATCGGGTGGAGCATCTACATGCACAGTATTACTTTCATCCTCCTTTTCATTATCATTAGGTGCATGTTCACTACCAAACTGGGTCTCGGCATCAGAAATAGAAACATCATTATGGTTCTCAGTAGGTGTTTATGTAACAGGTTCACTAGGAGCATGCAAGTTCCTATCATTTTTCTTCTTCTTTTTCTTATTAGACGAACTAGGTGCATCAACATTAATTTTCTGAGAATCCTGTTCTATTCTTTAGGATGACCTTCCGGATAGAGAGGTTCTTGGGTCATACGACCTCCCCTAGTCATTACTCTAACATCATGATCATTCATATTATTATTTACTTCAGCAAGCAAATCATTTTGTGACTTAGCAACTTGGTCTAGTTGAGTGTGAACCATAGAAGCATTTTTACCTAGACCTTTTACATCATTAGCAATTCAAAACATCAAGTCACTTAAGTGGTCTATCATCATGGCATTGTGTCTCAATTGATCCTTAACATAGTTATTGAAGTGTTCTTGCTTAACAATGTAATTGTCGAATTCATCCATGCATTGTTCAGGAGTCTTAATGTAAGGTATATCATTTTTGCTAAAGGAACTGAGAGAGTTTACCTCTACTACCTATGTCGGGGTATCAAGTCCATGTATTTCTTCAATAGGTGGTAGTTTTTTGATATCCTCAATTTTGATACCTTTCTCCTTCATAGATCTTTTTGCTTCTTACATATCTTCAGGGTTGAGGAATAGAATACCTCTTTTCTTTTGAATAGGTTCCGGAGGTGATTCAGGAAGTGTCCAATCATCTACATTTTGCAATATGTTATTCAATAGTTCTTCAGATTGACTGACAGTTCTTTCCCTGAAAACACAACCAGCACAACTATCTAGGAAGTCCCTTGAAACATCGGTTAGTGCATTGTAAAAGATATCAAGAATTTCATTTTTCTTAAGAGGACAATCAGGCAAAGCTCTAAGTGACCGGAGAAGCCTCCCCCAAGCTTGAGGGAGATTCTCTTGTAAGTCAGCTTGTTTCTTCTGAGCGGGAAAATATTTTTCAGATAAGTAATGGAGCATATCCTAGGGACTACGCATACAACCAGGAGCAAGATAAAGGAACCATGCCTTGGCCTCGCCTTTTAGCGAGAAAGGAAAAAAGCTTTAGGATATAATAGTAGCGTATCTTTTCATCATTGGTGAACAGAGCAGCAATATCATTTAGTTTCATAAGGTGTTCGACAACAGTTTCATTCTCATAACAATGGAAAGGATCAGATTCTACTATAGGGATTAACTCAGGGTCTACAGAGAACTCATAATTCTTATTAGTAACAAATATATGAGAAGTGGAAAATTTAGGGTATCGTTTCATTTTCTCCATCATAGATTTTTCTTTTAGTTTGCATAGCAGTTTCTTCAAGTCATCTCTATTTTCACAAGCAAAGAAATCCATAGTTGTTTCCTCATCCATAACATAGCATTTAGGTACATGAGGCAATTCATATCTATTAGGTGAGCGAGGTGTAATAGGTGATTCAAAGTCTTCATCAGTTTCAAATTCTCTAGCCTTAGCAATATGAGCATCAAGTAGTGCACTCAGTGGCACAGTTTCAGTTTCAACATATGTAGTAATAGTATCATCATTAATTTCAGATGTAGCATCATCAAGTTCATGTGACATATCAGGACGATCAACAGGCGGTGGTGTAGCAAGCTGATTTGAAACAGTAGGTGAATCAAAAGCAGAGCTAGATGGTAGTTCCTTACCTCCTCTCATTCGAGAGGGGACGATCTTAGTTCAATTATCTTTTAGATTCTTCATAGTAACAATTTGATACCCTCAAGTTAACACAATAAATAAACTTATGCTCCCCGGCAACGGTGCCAGAAAAAAGGACTTGATAACACACAAGTATAGAGGATCACGACAGTCTTCACGGGTAGTATTTCACCCTAATTTATTGATTCAACACAAGGGGAGCCAAAGGATATTTATTCGCCTTGACAGTTGAGTTGTCAATTCAACCACACCTGGGATATCTCTCTGCAGCAAAGTTTAGTAGCACGGCAAATAGTAGTAGCAAAAGTAACAGCAATAGTGACAACAACAATTTTGTAGCAGTTGTGACAGTAGCAGTAGCAATAGTAACTTAGCAAGATTCAGTATATGTAAAGTGTAGGCATGTGGATTGGTGATGGATAATGATTTAGATGACATCAATCATGTAACAGTTACACACTAGGGCGACACAGAACTAGCTCCAATTCATCAATGTAATGTAGGCATGTATTCCGTATATAGTCATGCGTGCTTGCGATAAGACCTTGCATGACATCTTTTGTCCTACCCTCCCATGGCAGTGGGCTCCTGTCGGAAACTAAGGGATATTAAGGCCTCATTTTAATAGAGAACTGGAACAAAGCATTAACACATGATGAATACATGAACTCCTCAAACTACGACAATCACCGGAAAGAATCCCAATTATTGTCACCTTGGGGTATGCGGATCAAGACACGTAATAGGTGCATACAACTTGCAAGATAGGATCCAAATCAATCTTATATTTGTGAAAACATAATAGGTTCAGATTTGAAATCATGGCACTCGGGCCCTAGTGACAAGCATTAAGCATAGCAAAGTCATTGCAACATCAATCTCAGAACATAGTGGATACTAGGGATCAAGCCCTATCAAACTTAACTCGATTACATCATCAATCTCATCCAATCCCACCACCGTCCAGCAAGCCTACAAAGGAATTACTCACTACCGGTGGTGAGCATCATGGCGGTGTTGATGAAGAAGGGTTGGTGATGATGACGTCGATGATTTCCCCTCTCCGGAGCCCCAAACGGACAATCCAACATTTTTTTTGAAATAGTCAATCCAACATCTCATCTTCATGCTTGAAGGTTAAGATTCTCCAGGAACTGGGCGTACGCGGCATGCACTATCCTGGCAGAATACTTCTGCTTGAAGGAGCCAACGGCTCGTCCTCTTGCATGCGCCAGAACACTCGAGTACGTGTTGTTAATCTTATGGTTGCAGAACGGGCATCCATAGCCCCCATTCTTCATGACACGCTTGTTATACTTTCCAGCCATAAGCTCTCTGAGCCTTTGCCTCTTGAACCTCTCCTGGACGTCTTCATCCTCGCTGTCCACATCGTCAGATAGCACCTATACATAGTAAAAAATGTGACAAACGTATATTTTTATAATGCGAATTCACAAGGCAAAGTTTATGAAACATACTAGCTATATCATGCGACAACGTGAACCCTAAATCGAAGCTAACTGATTTGATGCCAAAAGTTGGCATGCCATGTTTTGGTAGCAAACCAATAAGCATATCATATGTATTTACCAAAAATGGGTATATATGACCAACCAATTCTCCGTCAGAGTCGTTGTCGTCGCTGGAGTGTTCGTCGGAGTCGATGTGGACCACCGACTCTGGCTGGGGAAGCAAGGCGGCGGCGACAACGTCAAGGCCGCGCTGCTGTCTGCGCGATACATCATCTCCGACGACGGCAATCTCTGTGCCCACCTTCACGATGTGATCGGGTGCTTCGCTGGCACCGACGTGGTTACTCCCTCCCATGGTGCAGGGAGGCCGCTGATGACGATTGAGAACGGCGGCGAGGATGCTGGGGGGTGAGAGAGGATTGTGTGTAGCGAGAATGTTAAAGCCGACAGATCGGGCGCGGTTAATAAAGGGGAGTTGGGACATGAGAGGGAGGCGGGCGGCGGTTTAAAGGGACGGCTCGCCTCCCGGTGAGGAGCCTGTGCGCCGGACTGCTGGCATGTGCACCGTCAATTCACACATCCGACTGCACGTCTCCCTGCAAAACTGCTTAGCGAACACGCCTCCCATCAATTCAACCACCTTCTCACGCGCATCCCGATCAGCCTGCGAGGCGACCTGCTGCTAGCATGCGTCCCATCAAATCATATCTGCGTGCAAGGATCGCGCTTGATACAGTTTGACCAACTTTAAAGAAAGAAATAGAAATAATTACCATGACAAATATATATGATGTGAAAGTACATTCAATAAAGAATCCAATGGTAATAATTTTTAATTGTAAACGTTAACATTTTTTTCTAAATTTGGTCAAAGTTTACAAAGCTTGACTTTATCCAACACTAATACGCGGAGTAAATAAAAAAATTGGATTAATAAACCGTTTGCGATGTAAACGTGACGATTCTGTGTTGCATTTATTAATAAGCCCCCGTTTGCAAGAAGCTTAGATGAAAACTTCTCTCAAATTGGACGATTTATTTACCACGACCTGTAAGTTCCATGTCATGAAATCATGTCAATGTTTCATGAATTCTAGCTTAGTTGGGCGTTTGCTGCAAATTGATAGCCAAGAGTCAATGTTTGCGGCCCCGAGATGTTCGAAATTCATTGTTTTTCCCTCTATGGGGACTAAACATGCACCCAACACAAAAAAAATGAATTTCTAATCCATTCGAGCGCACAACCGCGTGTGCATATAGTTCAAATTTGAATTTTACAAATTAAATACCTAAGGAATCAATTTGATGTATATAATGTCCTAATGTTCTTTACAAATCGAATTTTAACACTACACTCCTATTGTCACATGTGCACTACATAAAAAAGTTTGACATGCATGCCTCGATGTGACGGTGGTGTGGTGGGACGAGTGTAGGTGTGGGGTCCGGCACACAATACGCGTCGTATGTGCGCCACCACGTGGGGTTGTCCGGTTAGTTAGTCATCAAGCTGACAACGGGGATTACTCAGGCGGGTATATTGGAGTCCCATCCCCGTCCCCATCACCGCCCACCCATCCCCGTCACCGTCTCCGTACACTTGCGCGGGGATAAAATGTTCCCCATCCCCGTCCCGATCATCGCCCTTCCATTCCCGTCACCGTCTCCGTACCCATGCGCGGGGATAAAATGTTTCCCATCCCCGTTGCCACTTCTTTATCCCCGTGGGGAAACCCAACATGCATTTAAGAACAACATTCGATAGTATTTCAGTAAAAAAATAGTACTCCAACGCAAATAAACAATATGTTGTGGCTAAGTTTGAGATTTCTTAGGGATATTTGGGCTAGATGGGTGGTATCTGTGGAAATTTGGGTGACCAAGGTCGCAAATTACGTGGGTTCTACTAATTTCAGAGCCCACATTTAAGTACTTCATGGTTAAGGCGAGTAATGCTATGTATATCCCATCCCCATCCCCGTCGTGCACGCTGGGTAAGGTATTTGACCCACCATCTTCCCCATGGGAATTCAAGCTGGCACTTCTCCGTGCCCTAATATAGTAAACACCCATGGGGATGCGGGTAGCGGTTTTAACCAATGACAGCTTCAGGTGAGGCACACGTGCCACGTCAAAAGTCGTGCATTGGGTATATATTTAAAGCATCTCGATCATGACCTTTTCATGCATATGTTTGTGTCTCATGCATGCGGAGGTGGTCCTCGTACACTCACTCATGCGGTTACCACCGACACACCCATTGCCCCCCGCGTGGTATATCACCTTGGATGGCGCGCGAGAGGGGTTTGATCAAAGGTGGATTCATCTTAGTCCATGTTTCGGCGAATATCATGGTGAGATTACGGACGAAAGTTTGGGCGCATGTGTGCATGCGCGTGCTCATTGTACAAGTTGTGAACCTCCTTTTTTTCGATTTGCGAAGGTGCCACATGAAAGGTGTGCATTGGGTATTCAAAACATCACACAACACCTTCGTACATATGTTAGGGCAACATGGAGGCGGTGGTTGTCCTCGGACACCGCCCCCCCTGCACAATTATTAGTGTCACTCTCCCATCGGTGGCCTCGCGTAGTTTTGTACCGCAACAAAAGAGGTTAATTATTGTGGATTCTTTTTTGGTCGATGTTTGTGGTAGGCCATGTGGGTGTGAGATTACATGGTATAATTTGAGTGTGTGTAGTGTGTGCATGAATATAATGTCTCCCCCATCGGCTCGAATGGGGGGGGTATATATATACCACGTGTCGTGAACCTCGCTTTCCGTGCCGACTTTAAGATTCCCGAGGAAGGTGTGCCATGCTAAAGTTTGTGTGCTGGGTATGTAAACATCACACAACACTTCCATGCATATGTTTGATCCACGCTTAGACGGTGATTGTCTTTGGATACTCTTTCGCGTGGTTGTCGTTGGAAAGTCCATTCCTGGGCCTGCGTGGATGTCCATCACATTGACTAACAATGAGAGAGAGGTTACCATGGAGGAATCTTCAATTGTTTTGTGTTATGGTATACATTATATAGGTCATTTGAGTTTCCTTAATTAGCCAAGTCTGAGCAGAAGCCTACGAATGCGTGAATCGTTCCCATCGACGCCCGGCATACTAGTTGTACGCCTCATGAACACTCGCTCGGGGGGGGGGGGGGGACTTTCCCGTTCCAAAGCATGTGACCCATCAAAGTTGCACATGAGGTATATATATATTAATGAATTCAAACGCAACACAACATTTCCGTACACATGTTTGCACCACCAACAGGTGATGGCTGTATTCGACACTCCACCGCGTGGTTATTTATCGGCGCCATGCCCATTCATGGGCCTCGGTGGACGTCCACCCTTTTCGACCGACAACGGGAGAGGTTTGACCAAAAATGTTGATTCTTTGGTCGGGATGTCCGTGTTTCGAGGCGCATGGGCCATAGTCCACCTTTGACCGGAAAAGAGATGGGGTGGTTCGACCATGCTGGATTCATGTATATGTTTCATTTTCGTGTTACGACATGAGTGATACGCAAGACCTGTGTGGGGGCATGTATTCGTGGCTAGGAATGCCCCTCCACCGACGTGGCAATGGAGGAGACATGTGACACATCAAAGTTGCGCATTGGGTATTTTGAACGATCAAACCACCCTGTGCATACATATTTTTGTTCTACATGCAGGTGTGTATGTTTTTTTGAGACAACGCAGGCGTGTATGTGTTCTGACCCCTTTCCCGCATTTTTTTACGAAATGCTCCTTTATATTATTATTCCAGGAGTAAATAGCAAACGATTCGAATGTAACAACCGTTTGCGATTGTACACTCAAAAGAAACCATTCCATCTGCCGCTGGCACATCAGCACGGTCCACTAGTGGGCGCCGGACACGATTGGGTTCCACGAGACTTCCCTCGTAAAAATATCTACCACCTTGAGCCATTTGAAAAATGACGGTTTCGCGGTTTTTCCCTATTTGATAGCACACACTTATTATGTTTTGGCTGTGTGCAATGTTTGGTGCTCCCGCCCTGGCCGCGCCGCTTCAATCCCGTAATCTAAATTTTCAGTAGCCCTGGCATTCCCGCCTAGTAAAATTTTTAGTAGCCGCGTGGCATTTCCTCAAAGACCACCTAGCCCCCTCCCCACCACAAAACCTCTGCTCAGATAACATAAAAAAAGAGGAAAACCTCCGCTCCCGCTCGACCACTCCTCTCCCTCACTCGAACCATAGCTAGCCTGCCGCCGCTGCCGCCCCCACTCCACCGTCATCCTCTGCAGGCCTTCCCGTGACTATCTTGAAGTCCTCATGAAGATCCATCACAAGGGGGTTGGACTAGAGTCGTCCGTGCAATCGACAGTAGTGCTCCTCCATGTCGAATAATGCATGCACAACTCTGGTCCACCCCGTAGTGTCGGCCTGCGAAGCACCCTCTTCCCCGCAGATCCCCATCCCCATCCTCACCCACACTCCAGAGCCTCGTTGCCTCATCCCGGCTATGCTTCCCGGGGAGCTGGAAGAGCGAATGGCCAAAAAGAGGTATATCGAGGCATGTCCGCTGGACGACGGCGAGGTGGCCGCCGACGCCCCAGACGCGGGCTATGACACATGTTAAGTATACCCCCCCCCTCGTGTTCAACCTACTTGGATCTCCTCCATGCCCCCCTTCCCCCCGACGCTGATCTACTCTGCTTCGATGTCAGGATTTTGCCTTCATCACCATCGAGACCCTTTTGTCGTTACTGAAGGTCGCGTTCTATATATATGGCGGTGGCTCGGCATCGTCAGCTGCCAAGTCAGACCTCATTGACGACGACGACAACAAGGCGCCCTATCCGTCTCTTCCAAGGGGAAATAGTCCATCCACGACATCAGGGACGTCACCCTGCAGACGTGCTCTTCCAAAGGCAAGGAGATAAGCTGCCACAACAGGGAGCGCACGGTGCGCACCCCCACTCCAGGCTCTTCCCAGGGGTATGAATTGTTCAAAAGTGAAATTTGATATGCTGGAGTATGAATTGTTCAGTTCAATTTCAGTGATGATGCATTTGGTTGTCTGTAGTGAGCATATACCTTGTTTAGGGTGATATGTGGTTGTTTGTAGTGAACTTATGTCCAGTTTCATTGCTAGATTTGGTTGTTCAATCATACAATTGGTTCCCATTAAAGCTGGTGTATTTAACACGCCCCTGTTTATTTCAGTTTTCTCACAATGTGATGTTGAATCATACAATTTGATGTTTAAGCACATGGTGCATTCTATCTTCTATGCAATTTCAACAATACTGATATGAATGGCTGTTTGGTTGCTGTTAAGTCTGTTGTAGTGAGCATATGCTTCCTTTAAAGGTTTTTTGGTGGTTTGTGGTTATGATTTGTCCAGTTTCAATTGCTATATTTGGTTGTTTGTAGTATGCCTCTGATCTACTCTGCTTTGCTGTCAGGAATGTTCTATGCTGGAGTATGAATTGTAATGTTCAAAAGTGCAATTTGATATGCTGGAGTATGAATTGTTCATTTCAATTTCACTGCCCATGTTTGGTTGTCTGTAGTTAGCATATACCTATATTTGGTTGTTTGTAGTATGCATGTGATCTACTCTGCTTTGCTGTCAGAAATTTTCCTTCATCGCAAACGGGACCCTTTTGTCATTTATGGAAGTCGCGTTCTATGGCGATGTTTTGGCATCGTCAGCTACCAAGTCAGGTCTCATTGACGACAACAACTTGTCGTCGACGAGTGCGCCCTATGCTCGAGTATGAATTTTTCAGTACAATTTCACGAACGCCTATGTTTGGTTGTCTGTAGTGAGCATATACCTTGTTTAGCTGTTTTTGGTTGTTTGTAGTGAACATATGTCCAGCTTCAATTGCTAGATTTGGTTGTTCAATCATACAATTGGTTCCTGTTAAAGCTGGTGTAGTTAACATGCCCCTGTTTATTTCGGTTTTCTAACAATGTGATGTTCAATCATAGAATTTGATGTTTAAGCACATGTTACGTTCTATGCAATTTCAACAATAGCGATATGAATGACTATTTGGTAGCTATAGTATGCCTTGTTTATTTAGTTATACACCGCCTATTTTTTTCACTCTGTGATGTTCAATTATACAATTTGATGTTTAAGTAAAAGCTTTGTTCTATGCAAATTCAACAATACCATTATGAATGACTTTATTTGGTTGTTGTAGAGCCTGATGTAGTGAACATATGCCTATTTTAATGGTTTTTGGTTCACATGGCTATATTTGTTTCCCATGATATACTCCCTCCGCCCCATAATAAAAGACGCTAATACATCCAATATGTTTGTGCATTGGATGCAATTAGATCTTATATAGTGGGACAGAGAGAGCATCATTTGAGGTAACTAATAAAGATTGCTAGTACAATTGGTCAAAATGTGGCAATTAAACTATTTATTTACAGCTTGTCCAAGACAACAGTGATATGAAGTATATTAACTCAGAACTATGTACCCTTTTTACTGCACATAATGAGTTCTTAGATGACAATCTTTGTATCTTTTTCCTTTGCAGTGGTTCCCAACGCAGTCTACCCAAGATCACCTCTCAAACTACATGATTGTTGGACATGCAAATGCATATGTATTTCTACCAGACTAGAATAACTATCTGGAAGTCATGAAGATATTGAAGGATGGGCGGTCGACCATCACAAGGGATTGGGCTAGAGTCGTGTGTGCAGACGACATGGAGGGCACACTACGGGCATTCCGCTTCACCTTTTACAGCAATCAAAATATATTTTGCCTCTTTCTTTGCCGTCTTTAATACAAGTATTCAACCGTCGTTCATCATTCTTTATTTGGTCCTTCTGTAATTCTTTCGTTAACGTAATTCTTGAGCGTAAGTACCTGTGAATGGAATAATGCATTGGTTGATGAACCTATCTATGTATATGTAAAAAGCTATTCCCTACTTTCAAATTCAAACTATGTACAATTTTAAATTGTAGCGATTAAAATAATAAAAAATATGCTCTACGGGTCATTACGCCGCACACGGTTTGTAAGTCTCAACGTTTGTGATATACCTCAAGATCCGACACGTTTCACAGATAGAAAACGTGTGCAACCATGCACACAGTTGCCGTTTGCGAACCGTGTGTGATTTCAGATAATATAACAAATGGTGCAACCGAATGCAACGTTGGTGATACAATCTCTGTCGCACACAGTTTAAAATGATGAAACGTTTGTGATGTAGTATGCATCGCAAACGTTGGACCACAGAATAGCGCGTGCGATACTTATCCTGTCGAACGCGAGTACGACGTTTCTTAAACCTATCCGATACTTGTACGACGGTTAAATTATAGTCTTAGTTAAATATCGCCAACGGTTCGTCCAATATAAGTGTTTGTGATATACCCCTTATCATACATGCTTCATAATCGTGAATTGTTTGTCATTCGGTGCACATCGTAAACGGTGAGCCACAGAATAACGCGTGCGATGTTAGTGTGATCTTACACGAGTTGCAAGGATGGGTCGTATGGGAAGTCCACCATATCTCAAACGGTTGACCTGTGACCCTCATTTGTGATAGATGCAGACATCCCATACGCTTAGTTTTGCCAAACGTTTGCGTTCGTTGGACACCATCGCCGACGGGTATCTCGTGTCGTGTGGGATAGACCCCCCTATCGCCCACACATGCAAGGCGACGGTTTGGAACTACGTCGCCGAAAGGGGTTAAAAACCGTTTGTATAGCACGTTGTTGCACCAGTGATAATTAATTATATATTCCAGAAAAAATCCAAAAAAAGTTTCGTCCAATTCCGGGAACTTTTATTTCTGAACAAAAATAACACCAAGGTAGTTCTACTGAAAACAGCGTTAGTCCGGGTTAGTTCCATTCAAATCATGCAAATTAGATGTCAAAACCAGAGCAAACGTTTTTGGAAAAGTAGATACGTTGGAGACGTATCAGTGGCATGTGAACGTCGACTACATGACACTTCACCATGTTATAGGCCTAAGGGAAGTCATTGTGGAGTAACAAGTAGATGATGGGTTGCTAGAGTGACAGAAGCTTAAACCCCAGTTTATGTGTTGCTTCATAAGGGGCTGATTTGGATCCACACGTTTCATGCTATGGTTAGATTTATCTTAATTATTCTTTCGTAGTTGTGGATGCTTGCGAGAGGGGGTAATCATAAGTGGGTTGTTTGTTTAAGTAAGAACAGCACCTTAGCACCGGTCCACCCACATATCAAATTATCAAAGTAGCAAACGCGAATCAACTCAACATGATGAACATGACCAGACAGAAATTCCCATGTGTCCTCGGGAGTGCTTGCTTAATATAAGAGTACTTTCAGGCTTGTCCTTTGCTATAAAAAGGATTGGGCTACCTTGCTGCACCTTTGTTACTATTGCTACTTGTCACTTGTTACGAATTATCTTGCTGCAAAACTATCTATCACTGTTACTCACAGCACTTGCAGAGAATACCTTGCTGAAAATTGCTTATCATTTCCTTCTCCTCCTCGTTGGGTTTGACACTCTTACTTATCGAAAGGACTACGATTGATCCCCTATACTTGTGGGTCATCATGCTTATATACATGATCATTGTCGTGGATAACATGTCATAACTATGCACAATTATGTCGATTGCTGAACAGTAATTTGTCTACCCACTGTATGCTATATTCAAGAGAGAAGCCTCTAGCAAAAACTATGGCACCCGGGTCTACTTAAACATAAATACAAAAACCTTAAAAATACTTTTCTGCAATTCATTTACTTTTATTTTATTTTGCCTTTATATTATCTATCTTTATCAAGATTTAATCCTTGCAAGTAACGAGTTCAAGGGGCTTGACAACCCTCTTGCCCGCGTTGGGTGCGAGTGCTTGGTTTTGTGTGTGTAGGTGCTGTCGAAGGGAGTTTGCTTGGTTCTCCTATTGGTTTGATAATCTTGGTTCTCACTGAGGGAAATACTTATCTCTACTGTGCTGCATCTCCTCTCCTCTTCGGGGAAAATCCCAACACAGCTCATAAGTAGCAAGCAGCAATAGGCAAACAGCGTAGAATTGCATCGCAGATAATGGGATATGATAGGAGGGTCAAGGGGAGAAGAACATGGTTGAGGAGAAGGGGCGGCGGGGGGACTAGGCAAGGATGGAGGGCAACCGAACTAGACAAGTGGAGGGGAACCTAGGCACCTAGTGACCTGGTACCGAAGCCGCCATGGAGACGAGAAGAAGTTGTTCTATTCGTCTAGGTCATTCTCTGTTTTTTACGGAGTATGTTTTTTAGGCTTTTTAGAGAGTAGGTTGTTCGCTAGTTATTATTGCGGTAATGGCAATGAATCATGGGATGATGGGCTGCAGGCCATGATAGTATTAGGGGCTAGTAAAAAATGCAATTTTGCTAGGGTACCATGATGACCCACAAGTATAGGGGATCAATCGTAGTCCTTTCGATAAGTAAGAGTGTCGAACCCAACGAGGAGCAGAAGGAAATGATAAGCGGTTTTCAGCAAGGTATTCTCTCCAAGTGTTGTGAGTAACAGTGATAGATAGTTTTGCAGCAAGATAACTCGTAACAAGTGACAAGTGACAATAGTAACAAAGGTGCAGCAAGGTAGCCCAATCCTTTTTATAGCAAAGGACATGCCGAAAAGTATTCTTATATTAAGCAAACGCTCCTGATGACACATGGGAATTCCTGTCTAGTCATGTTCATCATGTTGAGTTGATTCGCGTTCGCTACTTTGATAATTTGATATGTGGGTGGACCGGTGCTAAGGTGTTGTTCTTACTTGAACAAACAACCTACTTATGATTACCCTCTCTCTCAAGCATCCGCAACTAAGAAAGAAGAATTAAGATAAATCTAACCATAGCATGAAACGTGTGGATCCAAATCATCCCCTTATGAAGGAACGCATAAACTGGGGTTTAAGCTTCTGTCACTCTAGCAACCCATCATCTACTTGTTACTCCACAATGACTTCCCTTAGGCCCATAACATGGTGAAGTGTCATGTAGTCAACGTTCACATGACACCACTAAGAGAAGTAACAACATACATATCATCAAAATATCAACCGAATACCAACTTCACATGATTACTTATAACGAGACTTATCCCATGTCCTCGGGAACAATAGTAACTACTCACACCTCATCAACATGTTCAAGATCGGAGGTATAATAAATGAAATTAAGGATTTGAACATAAAAACTTTCACCAAGTAATCCAATAAGCATCAACTACAAGATGTAATCAACACTACTAGTAACCCACATGTACCAATCTGAGGTTTTGAGACAAAGATTGAATACAAGAGATGAACTAGGGTTGGAGATGAGATGGTGCTGGTGAAGATGTTGATGAAGATTGGTCCTCCCACGAAGGAGGAAGCGTTGGTGATGATGATGCCTTCGATCTCCCCCTCCCGGAGAGAAGTTTCCCCGGCAGAATCAGCCTGCCGGGGTGCAAAAAGGCCTCTGCCCAGGTTTCCGCCTTGAGACAGCGGCGCTTCGTCCCGAAAGGTTGCTTATGATTTTTTCTAGGGTAAAACACACCATATAGGAGAAGAGGGGGTCGGGAGGCCTGCTGGCCCCCACAAGCCATCAGGGCGCGCCCAGGGGGTGGGCGCGCCCTGTTGGCTTGTGGCCAGCAGGTGGCCCCCCTCTGGTATATTTTTGGCCCAATAATTCTTAAATAACCCATAAAATTCTTTGTGAAGTTTCAGGTCATTTGGAGACTGATGATTTTTCTGCCTTTTTCTTGGTTTCCCGGTCCAGAATTCCCGTTTCCAAAAATTTCCCTCTTTGTGATGTACCTTGCATATTCAGAGAGAAAAGGCATAAGAATTGTATGATAATAGGGAATAATGGACAAGAATATCATAAATATCAATAAGAAGTCATGATGCAAAATGGACGTATCAGACCACGGCCCAGAAGGCCCCCGTGAAGGTCCGCAGTTAACTATATGAATATCGATGCAAATATTTTGTTCTTTTTGGCAATAGTAGGGGATTGTTGCAATATGCTCTAAATATTTCCATGGATATGGAACTTGTCGCGGTAAACAATAGTTATTGCAGCACGACAAAATTGAGGCAAAAATGTACGCTATTGCGACCAATACGTATTTTGTTGCAATAGTTAGCCAAAAAAATTCAACAATATTTGGAACTAACACAACGTCACACAGATGTCGCAATATCTTACTACGAATAGCTATTATGTTGAAATACCTAGTCTATATTATAACAAAATGGTTGTCCCGCGCAACAGAAATTGTTTGTCGCAATAGCGGTACCATATTGCAACGACGGTACATTTTGTTCCAATACGGGGCCTCCATTGCAACAAAATGAGTATTTATGGTGACCAGACTCGGTTGTGGCAGTATGTGCATCCTATTGCCACAACCAGGAAAATTGTGGTAATATTGCGTTCTATTGCAACAAAAGATAGTCGTAGCAATAATTTTTGTTGCAATAGACCGGAATCCTTGTAGTGGGCCACTGAGTGGGGGGCGCAAAAACTCGCCCGCCACTACTATAAGCTTACGAGTGGCAGGCATTCGTTTGCGTCAAACTCGCCGTCTCTCGTGGTAGTTTCCATACTTTTTTAAAGAGGAGAAACAAGATAGAGGAGAGCCAAGTAGAGGAGAGGCCAAGGGAGGACCTCAAAGTTTAGGAAAAATATCCTAGATCAACGTGACCTCCTTGGTGAGGAGGGGTAGATAGAGGAGGCTCTCGAATCTTGATTGGCTCGGCTTCAGCAGCAATCATCTGCACAGCACGAAAATAAAGATCTGGAAACCACGGGGAAACCTGAAATTCTAGACTGAACAAAAAGACATAAGTTGGGGAAAATTTAGGTCGCTAGACTGCTGAGCTCCTGCATATGCATGATTTTGCAAATGTGATACCTCGGTGCTCCCTTCAGTTTTGAAGGGCTCGAAGACCATTTTGATCCCTCTAGCAAACATGTTAACATAACTTCATGGGCAATGCATTTCTAAACCATTGACCAAAGCACTCATGCACTCGGAACTAAAAGCATCTAATTGTTATGTTTTAAAATATTTTAATGTCTGCACTTTGGTACAGCTGCAACTTGGTGTCATGAACTGAATTATGGCTGAAGAATAAGAAAGTAGAACCTAGAAAGATCTATGCATGCACGACAAATCTGAACAAAAATAACGAACACTAATGATTCCAAGCAGCGCATAGCAAAACCATACTTTTGAAATATAAGACAGGGTCATTTTTTATGTATTGCATATTAGTGCCATTATAATTAAGCAGAAGTGGGTAGAAATCAGCAGAAGTCGACAACAAAAGTCAGCAGCACATCACCTTGCAATATATATAGAACATACTTTCATCGACCATCATACCGCTAAACAACAAGGCGCATCGGCCATCCACTTGAATTATTATTCTGCAAGAAAAGAAAAGAAAACACACATAGAGCACCAATTTGAAGGGCTCCTGCACACCAGTCAATGCTCTATATGGCAACAAAAACAAATCATTTGTTCATTCAACAGGCCGATGGTGTGCATTAGGTTGGGCCTGCTTACATGGTACAGAGGCATTTAGGCTACACAAATCTTTATAGAGAGATCAGGAGTGCATGGAACAGAGGGGAATCTCACCTTGGCGTCTCCCCAAATTTTGCCCATGGTTGCCTGTACCCGCAACCTCGCACATGCTACTATGCAGAGGAAGAGGCATGGCAAAGGAGGTGAGGGTGGAGGCAGAGTCGGCGCCGCCGCTCACGACACAGCAGAGGCGAGCCGGGCCGCCTCCCTGGCTGGCCAGTAGCGCAACCTCCACGAGGGTCGGCCTGCTCCTTCACCGGCCGGTCCCCGACCTCCTCCCTCTTTCCCTGTAGCTTCACCACATCGCGACGGGCCGACTGTTGCCTGCCCTCGCCGCCCGCCTCCCCTTCCCATTCGCCCCACCATTGAGCTTGCCTAACTCACACCCGATCTGGAACCCGGCATCACTGACGGGCGCAAACAGCAAAGAGAAGGAAGGTGAAGCTGAGGGGCTAGCATGGTGGAGAAGTGGCAATGGTGGTGGAGGAGGAATAACAGGCGGCGGCGAGGCTCCGGGGCGGAGGCCATGGTGACGTGAGGAGGAGGGATGGAGGAGGCGGGAGAGGCTGTGGGGATCGAGGGGAAAGGGGCTAGGGGCTAGGGTTTGGGTGGTGGTCGGTGCGGAAGTGGGGCGAGGCGAGGAGGGATTGGCTGCGGAACCCGGGGTGCGGATTGGCCAAAACCTCCTGCACGCGGGCACGGCTGACCCAGCTAACGAGCGCGCGAGATGAGCCCATGCTTCATTGGCCAGTAAAAACGACTGCAAGGTAAATATTGGGCTGGATTGCTGTGAAGATCGAACAATTCAAAGGCACCGGAAAGCGAGATCCGACGGTTGACAAAGGCCCAATCGTGGAAGCTCCCCGAAGGCAAGTTGGCTAGGATCCTTATAGGACAGGATATAATTTCTTCGTTGAACTTTATTTAAAGAGTTTTTGTAGCTTGAATAAATAAGGATAGTCCTACTTTCCTAGTAAGAGGGATGATTTTTATCCGTTGAATCATGGATGGGTTGATGAGTGATCTATTATGATCTTGATGAATTTGCTTAACATGATCATGCATCGTTGTGTGCTACATACCTTTGCTTTTAGATGATGACTATAAGTCTTCCACATCTTTAGTATCAATTGGGAATGACAAGTTGATAACTTGATGTGATGCATTAAACTTTATTTCAGTTTATTTTTTGATTACTTGGCAAGGTTTCTTAAACTAATGAGCCAAGTATGAAGAATGGACAATTTTTCTATGCATAGAAACAAAATATAATAATTCAAGAAAATTTATGCAATTCCCAGTAATTGAACTTGGACACCCAAGCATACAATTAATATCACATCTCAAAAAGAGAGAGAAAATTCCAGTGATATGGGATAGGCTTGGTGATTCAAGAGATAAAAGGGAAGAAGAAAAACAATTAGGATGAAAATTGTAAAACACAAGAGCTTGTCCAACTGAAGGGGGAGAATAAATATCACTTAGAGTTAGAGAAAATCTCCTTAACGATTGATAGTAAGGTGTGAAGCCTTCATGCTCATCTAATAGAGACTAGGATATGATTGTGGACGTTGTAAATGATCATATGATGCAAATTCTAACTTTTATTATGGACACATTCATTTTTGATTCACCTGCAACTCATAACTAAGATGACCTCTTCATTACAAGTTTCGACATTTTCTCGGGGACGAGCAAACCTTTAAGCTTGGGGGATTTGATGAGTCCAAATTATGTGACTATTTTACTAGTATTTCTATGCCTGCTCTGTAGGCTTTGTGGAATTTTATCGTCTTCCCGCACTTCTTTTTGTCGTTTTCCTCAGATAATGCTTTTTGGATCAAATATAAATTTATGGAAGAAATCTCAGAAAATGGTAGTGGAATCATGCAATTAAAGTGATAATCACCTACCATATAAAAAGAAAGAAGCATACTGGGCAAAGGAATGGTCGCCGCACGGTGTCCAAAGCAAAAGATGACGTTTCATACCACCGTGTGCGCTTGTATGAGCGGTCGTATGGAGTGTTGTCGCCGCCGCCTCGTCAACTATATCCACCACGTGAAGACGGATCGTGGATCAGTGACCCAGAGACACGAGAAACTCATCTAGAAGCAGGAACCCTAGCCGCTGGAGCAATCCGGAGGGAGGAACCGGCCAAGGGAGGCGATGCCTCCACCATCTCCATCAAGAGGGCTTCAACATCATCTCCATCATCATCCTCATCACCAGCATCTCACCTTTCCCCATTGTAATCTCAAGAACCCTAGAGGAATAACTTGTGTATTACATGTGTGATTCGTTCATGTTCTTCATCATTGGTGAGATGATGTTTGTTGCCTTCATGAGTGAGTAGTCCCCTTTGTTCTCGAGGTATGGATGAACCCTAGCGTGTAGTTGATTGTTTGATATTAGGATTTGACATCCTTTTTACATGTTTATGTTGATGATCTTCTTGATGTTGGGTGAAGTCGACCATCCAATGTATGCCAATTTTGGACGAAAGGTTATCACCGTTGGCTAACCGTGTGGTTACGGGGTTGGGTGACATGACATGCCCCATCTTCCTTCGTAGCGGATGGTTGCAAGAAGGGGTAAAACGGAGACCATGTTGGCTACGTCCACAGGGACCTCTTTCCCCTTAATCATCGTTTGATAATCCGAGTGGGGAAGAACGGTGGTGGCGTATGTGATACGGAGATGCCACGTGTAGGCATATATCTGCACCGGCTCCGCCCACAAAGAGAAACATGTAAAGTGGCTTCAAAATTCGAAGTAGCATTGTGTTTAGGCACCGCTATATATGCACACTAGAGGGGACTCCGGACCCCCGGGAACGTCTTAATCTCATTTGTCTCAAGTCTCATTTACAATTTCAATTATTTATTTCAGTTGAATTATTCACCTTTTTACTTGCAAGTCTATCTTTATTATTATTACTATTCTCGATCATTTACAATTTACACGCACATTATTCGCACCCTGCAAAAGACAGAATATTGATTCTTGTGCTCCCTGTGGGATCGATGCTCTTACTTCGAAAAGGTTACAACTAAACCCTGTGCACTTGCAGGATATCTGGATCCAGCAAAAAATCGGGGCAAAATCGTCGTTCCAGCTCCACCCTCAGCTTGTTGTTCCAGCATCGGGCATGCCGTCACAGGTCCGCCACTGCAAGTCCCCACCGTTTTAACTCGCCACATGTAGCATCTTCGTCTCGCCCCACCCCTAGTCACCGACGCAACATTTTTATTGTCGGGCGTCGGTTGAAGCTTTTCCCATATATGATTGAAGCTTTCTCTGTCAATGGTAGAAACTTTTCTGGCTGCACAGTTTCTGGTTGGATCCTTCTCTATCGCTGGTTGGAGCTTTTTCCATCTATGGTCGAAGCTTTTGTGTAAACGATTGCAACTTTTTCGTTTGAGCAGTGCCTGCTTAAAGCTTTCTCTATCATCTCGTTGAAACTTTTGTCATCTACGGTTAAGCATTATGTGTCACCGGTTGTAGCTTTCCCCGATGGATAGTGCCGGTTGAAGCCTTGCTTAAAGCTTTCTCTAGCGTCTCGGTGAAACATTTTTCATCTACAGTTGAAGCATTATGTGTCACCGGTTGTAGCTTTCCCCGATGGATAGTGCCGGTTGAAGCTTTTTGTATAGCCGGTTGAAGCTTTTCCACCTAGGGTTGAGGCTCTTTTGTCAATGTTTACAACACATGGTATGCGGCGGTTGGTGTGTAGTAGCAGCGCCGGGGTCATGGAGATCGATGGCCACTTTGACGATGACGCTCACTGCGGCCGCGCTTCACGATGGTAGCACTGGTTCAGGCGAGCTGAAAAAAATGTGTTGCTACAAGGAAGAAGAAAGAATGGACATGGATGCGTGGTGAAGAGACAAGGTTGTGTTACAAAAAACAGATGTGTGGGCCTAGCTTGTGTCTAGCGCGGGGTTTACGAAGCACACGATCTAAACAAATCACATGGCCTGCACGTGTCCGACGCAAAGTTCGGCCCGACGCATCAGATGAAAACGTTTTCATATGATGATTGATTGGTCATCATAGGAAACGCGTCTGGATGCGTCTGCGGACATAGAGAAAACCAAATTTGATATAAACCAAATTTGATATGTCGGCTCTTAGAACACTTTTTTTTTTCATGCGCCCAAAAATCTTCATTCTCGTCACCTAATAAAACCATTACGGCACCAAATTTTACTACATTATCGCCCCTTTTCCATAGAAAAAAGAAAATTTCCAATAATAACTGATATAAACCTTGGAAAGAGGCTCCGTAAAAAGGAAACTTTCGAGAGAGAAGAACAAGCAGAGCACACGGGTCTTCACCGAACCACAAAACGCAGCTTTGGCTTCTCCATTCCGATTCCCTCCCCCCGTAGTCCAGCCAACGACCGCCTCGCGCACGTAAGAGCACGAATCCCCCTTTGCTGCTCTAGAGGAGATGCAGACGGCGACGGCGGCGGCGGCGGCGCCGTGGGTGCCGAGCCCTTCCCCGTCCACCTCCTCCTCCGGGACCCCCTTCAAGGCTAGGGTTTGCTCCTGTCTTTGCCCTTTCCTTCGGAGGCGTTTTCCTGGCTCTGTCGAGCTGACGGGTTCTTGATTTGGTGCGCAGGTGGGGATTGCGTTGCCTTGTCGGACGGTTGTCAGGACCTCCTCTGCGCCAAGGCTGGTTGCTACCCCCGCTCGCCGGCGGCGGAGGCAAGGTGAGTCGATTTGCTGGTTCGTTCATGCCCGGTTCTACCTGGCTGCTGTTGTCTTCCCTAATATACGATTTCGGATTGGTAGAGAAATGTCTCGAGGATAAAACCAGAATAATCGTTGAGAGTACCGTGGAGTTTTGATGGTGTAAATCTGGACAACTCTCAGACAAGAATTTGACCCCAACTCGTGCTGCTATGAACTCATCTTTCTATTGTGAAGCCTGGCCATTCTTCCTCCATATTGGATTGTTTGCTATATTCTCCAGCTAGGACTAGCTGGACTAGCTGGTGCAAGCCGACCCTTTGATCCTAGTAGGTGTTCAAATAGTGTCATAGGTCAATGACTCGTAGATGCAAACCCTCCATATTATGTGTTGTATGTGCTAATTATGCATCAATTCAAGTGAATGATAGTCGAACTCGCATTTTAATCCCTAAAAGAATAGCTTGTTACTGTATGGCCTTCAAAGTACGATGATCTAGCTTACAAACATTTCGTATCAATTTAAAGCAAGGTTAGCCATTCATGTAAAACAAGGTTAGCAATTCCTGATTTGGGACCAAGCAGGAGCAGATCCTAGCTTTGTTTATACTCCCTTCGTTCCTAAATATAAGTCTTTTTAGAGATTACACTACGGACTACATACGGAGCAAAATGAGTGAATCTACACTCTGAAGTATGTCTATATACATCCGTATGTAGTCCGTAGGGGAATCTCTAAAAAGACTTATATTTAGGAACGGAGGGAGTATTAGACTAGGTACTGAAGCATACTACTGTACGGCTTGCTTGTACTACTGTAAATGTAAGGGATTATGGTGTCATAGTGTTGGAACTAATGGTGTATCCTTCTCTGGCAGTGGTTCAGGCTATTGCCAACCCAGATCCAGCGGTCGAGCTGCCATTGACTGCTGAAAATGTTGAGTTGGTGTTGGATGAAGTGCGGCCTTACCTTATGGCCGATGGAGGCAATGTCGTGTTGCATGAGATTGATGGAAATGTGGTGAGATTGAAGCTGCAAGGAGCATGTGGATCATGCCCGGCTTCAGTAACAACAATGAAGATGGGTATTGAGCGACGCTTGATGGAGAAAATACCAGAGATCGTTGCAGTTGAGCCCATTGCAGATGAAGAGACTGGTCTTGAATTGAATAAAGAGAACATAGAAAAGGTAACCAAAGTTTAGGTATTCAAGTAATGAAGTAAATTGACTGATTGCTTGATATCTGTAGCATTTTGAAGATTGAAGATGAAAGGTTTATATTTTAGGTTGATTTGATAAGATAACTTTGCCAAATGTTAGGCTTAGTTTTTTGTAGGAGTAGTTTTGAACCATGTAAGTATGCTTTAACAACTGAAGTTTTCACGCATGATATAGTTTATTTGTTACTCCCTCCGTCCCATAATATAAGAGCGTTTTTTGCACTAGTGTAGTGCAAAAAATGCTCTTATATTATGGGACGGAGGGAGTATATTTTAGGCTTCAAACTCAAATCTCAGCCATTCCCTCAATCTTTAAATGTTGTTCCTTTTGGACATTGCCATGGTCTTCGCAGTATTACTTTGCAACCTTGCAACCACTAATCCCTGTTATATAAAATGACAAATTAAAGTGGCCAGTCATGACTCTTTTACACATTGATGGTCAAAACTAGCAATGTTTGGCTGCACGTTACACATCAAGAATGAGGGATTATTCATATGTGAGAGGTCCACAGTGGTATAACAGTTAATTATGTGCTAATTTTGTTGCTAATGCTTCGACATGCTATGAAACTTCTCTATATATTTTATATTAAGGATGAGTTCCTCCTGTCTATTTATTTCAGAAGTTCTTCGAGCACTTGTTTTTAACTTGTACTCCCTCTGATCCAAAAAAAGTGTCGCAGCTTTTTGAACTAAGGTTGAACTAACCTTAGTTCAAAGCTGCTAAACTTTTTCCTGATCGGAGGGAGCAACTTATATTGATCATCATGGTTGCATGCCTTGTAGGCTAAGTAGTCACATGTAACTGATTCCGCATTCTTTCTGCCATGAATAATATCCAGGCTCTCTTCATAAGACACTACTCTTTGGTTTTTCTTGTTTCACTATCTCGGATAATTATGTTTAGGTAGGACTATTTGGGGTGGGCTGCTGACTTGTTTTGACTGACAATCAGGTTCTTGACGAGATCAGGCCATACCTTTCCGGCACAGGGGGTGGTGAGCTCGAGTTTGTTTCAATCGAGGAACCTATCGTGAAGGTCAGGCTCACAGGCCCAGCTGCTGACGTGATGACTGTCCGAGTGGCCCTCACTCAGAAGCTCCGAGAAAAGATCCCGAAAATCGCAGCTGTCCAGCTATTGTCGTAAACCTTGAAACACGGTGAGAAGCCAAGCCCCTGTTATGTGATTGTGCCGCTACTGTAATTCTCAGGAATTCGTGATACCTGTATGTGTAGCCTCCCACAGCTGCTTAAACACTCAATGGCAACGGGCAATAGATATAGAAGTATCTAAAAGGCTTTCATTTGCTGGATTCACAGCAGTTTTGGTTCCTACCTTGTACAGTGCTTGCTTCTGCAAATCAGAGTAGATACTGCTGATCTTGCAATATTTTTGAAACACGTAAAATAATTTGGTATCAAGGTTTGCCCTTGTGGTTTTGTATGCCTGCTATCATACCTTGTGTCCTTGTGTAGCTGATACGTACGCATATAGTGTACAGCTCCAGCATTTACCTAAAAAGGTACTCGAGTCAGCACATAGTTTTTGCTTGGTTATCAGAACCCTTTTTTGGAACCGGTTATCAGAACTTTGAACAGCCGTGTATTGAATCCAATATCATGTTGCTACATGAAGCACACTCGACCGACCAAGCAAATACGAAGTACTGTACGTGACAGGCAAGAAAGAACATGGACGAGAAGGGAACAGAATATGCTTGCCCACAGCCTCGCTGCCAGGGCGACAAGACAAGGCGCCTTCTGGCAGCTGTCCCGCCTGAGTTCAGCGAGATTTTGACCTCTGATTGTTGCCGTGCTGTTTGACAGCGTTGATCCTAAAACAAGGACTTTTTAAAACGAAAAAAGAGCACAGACAGGGATTCACTCCAAGAAACAGGTGGACCTAGTTCATGCCGGTGTTTTCTCACGAAAAGGGAAACGAGAGAATGGGACAATGGGAGAGAGAGAGGTTTGACAGTTTTGTGGACGAACCACGTGATAAGAAACAAATAAATAAACAGCTGTGGCAAGACAATAGAAGCGCCCGTGGCCTAATGGATAAGGCGTTTGACTTCTAATCAAGTGATTGTGGGTTCGAGTCCCACCGGGCGTGCTTCATTTTTTCCTGTGCACGCAGTAGTATGTTTTTTTTCATGTGCACGCACTTATACTTTCTATTAGCTTAGAACTATTTCTTTTTTATTTCGTTTTATGTTCCCCATTTCTCAAAGAATTTTTTTTCTATTAGAATAGAAATATTTATTTTTATTTTTCATTTTATGTCCTTCATTTCGAAAAGCAAAAAAAGTACATTAGATTTGCATGTAAAAGAAAAAAACACGAGAAGAAACTATGACTAGGTACCTAATAATATTCACACAACCACACAAGATACTTTCTTATAGAAAGGACAAGAAGAAACAATCATATGAGAACTTGTACTATGGTATGCACGTTTTCTTTGTATTTCTTTCAACTATTTCTTTTTAAACCATAGGAAAGTCGATCTCTCGATGCACCGTGCCACGTGCCACTGACCTTTCTTTTCAGGTAGGTCGTCACTCCATTCACATCCACATGCTCCATCGGTGTGAGAATGTGTGAAGGCCCCGATATATTGGATGGAGTCATAACTTTTTCTGATTTACGTATTTTACGTAGGTTTTTGATAACTGTTGTTTCCACCCTTCCGATGGTGGCGGTGGCGACACTCAGTGAAGTATTCTCCGGCAATGCACTGATGGGGTGGCGATGATGCCGGTCTAGCGAATAAGTTCCCTCGAGTCTCTCCATTTCGATGGTGTCGTCTAAGACAAATGCAATGGTTTGATGTTGTATTTTTCCACCGGTCATTCTGGCCGATGAAGTTATGGGGCTTGCAGGTTTTTTTGCCTCGTGACACGGCTTTCTTTTATCCTGCGGTCTCGCCTCTGTCATGTTGATGTGACCTCTGGTGCTGACATGATGCATGCGAGAAATAATGGAGCCTTGACTCTTGGATATGCGACTCTTTCGGCGGTGACGACTTCTTCTCTAGGACGTTGGTCCAATAGGATCGTGTTATTGAAGACTTCTTGTTTGCGATCAACAACGATAAAGCTGGTTGCTACAATGAAGTGGTATGCGATGGCGCGCCATCAAGACGTTAGGAAGGATGAAAATGTCGATCCTTAGGGATTGTGGTGTAACTATTTTGTTGTTGGGGCATCTGGTTATTAGATCCAAGTTCTTTTGCGAAATAATAAATAAATAAATAATCGAAGTGTACAGTGCCGCATCGAGATTCGTGCGAAATTAGCCTGCTCAGATTGCAGGAAAAGATAGCACGGTCGACGATCCTCTGCCGCAATCCTTCTAATCTGCTTGCTGGAGAGGAGGGGCCAGCGTGGCCTAGTGTGGAAACATACCAAGCGAAGGAGGCGGTGGCAGCAACGGCGATGGGGATCTGGGGCTGGCCATGGGGGCGGCGTGGGCTCTCGGGCTTCGGATCCGCGTCCACCGCTGAGGACATCGCCGCCGGCATCGACGCCAGTCATCTCACGGCCATCGTCACTGGTGCGTGCTTCTGCCGCAGCATTTTTTACGACTCTGCTTGTCCCTTATGTGCTACTGCTAGTAGTGGCTGAATGCAGGATCTCATCTCTTATAATTAACAAATTAAGTGATTAAAAAAGCACAACATATCATTAATGCCATCATTTGCATTTGGAATCTGTAATTATTGGAGCTATTTGGTCCTGCAGCTTTTAGAAAAACGGCACTTTAATTCCTCAAGTTTAAAGAGGGAAATTTGAGTTGGGCTGTACTTTCTACTTTGGGCAGATAAAAAGAATTTTCCATGCATTATTATGGTTCGGGCTTCTTAAAAAAAGTAGAAGTACTATTATTTTGATAAATGTACAATCTCTGCAACGTGAGTTAATAGTAAGGGAATTGTTCACTTATCATGATTAAAAGGACAATTTCAAGCACATTTCTGTTCATTCAGAGTACAGTACAATACATGGGGTAGACTGATGATTCTGCACTCTTGATTATCATATGCAGGAGCGACAAATGGCATTGGCAAGGAGACGGCCAGAGTTCTTGCACTGAGGGGAGCAAACGTGATCATACCAGCAAGGACGCTCGAGAGTGGGATGAAGGTCAAAGAGAGCCTCGCTGAAGAGGTCCCGAGCTCGAAGCTCCATGTCATGGAGATGGATCTGAGCTCCCTCGACTCTGTTCGCAGCTTCGCGGGCTCCTTCAACTCCTCACATAAGCATCTGAACGTCCTCATGTATGTCACTGTAACCAGGCATCATCAAATATTCAAAAGAAGCACAAAGTTTGGTTGATACTAGTAAACACACTGACTGGGCTATTTATTCTGGCCTTCTCTGAAGAAACAATGCAGGGATAATGGCCTGCCCTTTCCATCTGTCCAAAGATGGCATTGAGCTACAATTCGCAACGAATCATCTTGGTATGTATTGTGCAGTTACATTCCTTCATATTATAAATAAAAGTGACTGTCGTGATTGATGCCTTTGATCATTCACTGTTACCCATCAACATTCATTCATGTAAACATCAGGATATCTGCTATTGCTGATGCTGAGTTGATATGAGATGTTCAGTAGTTAAGGCCTATTTAAGAGCTCCCTGTTTAAACACCTGTTGAATTTTCACCTTGCGAGCAGGCCATTTCTTGCTGACAAATCTTCTGCTTGACAAGATGAAGTCAACTGCCAAGGAGACCGGTGTGCAGGGCAGGATCGTAAACATAGCTTCAACAGCTCATAGAAGAAGTGATGTCAAAGGCTTTGATCTGAACAAGCTGAACGACAAGTCCAAGTCAGCAATATGCTATTCTTTAATGATTTTGTTTGCATGAATTCAACATAAGATCTAGCTGAAGTTCCTTCTAACGTATTGAAAACTTTACAGGTACAATGCATTTGCTGCATACGCACACTCCAAATTAGCAAATATTCTCCATGCAAATGAGCTATCCAGGCGTTTTCAGGTCTGTGATCTCTTACACGTTACATCCCTCATATTCATCATGTTTTAAGCCTAGAACAAAGCATCAATTGAAACCTGACAATGATTTCGAGTAGTCTAAGGCTCTAAGTGACGCACTTGCAAAATAATGTTGTTATTTTGTTCTGAGCTGATGAAACAACATGATGCACAGTAAGGTAATACACATTGTGTCAGGCCCTAAAGGACTAAAGGTTGTTTGGTGGAAATCCAGGAAGAAGGATGTGATCTGACTGCGAATTCGCTGCACCCTGGAATCATCGGAACCAACATCGTTCGCTACATCACGACAAACAGTAATATCATTGAAAACATAACACATTGATTCCAGGGGAAACTGTTCTGCACAATACACTTAAGCAGTACCCCAAACCTTAAACTGAATGCTCTGCAGGTGTGCTGGCCTCGATTTTCTCCCTGGTCAAGCCTTTTGTGAAGGATATACCCCAGGTAAGCGAATAATGGCCGTCAGTGTCAATCTCTCACAAGAAGATCAAGCATATCTCTCATTCCAAGATACATGGCCATCAGTATCAATGTCTCCCAAGAAGATCTTTTTCTATGAAAGCTAAAATGATAACAAGATTTTAGCCTGACAAGACTAATTTTTTGTACAGGGAGCTGCAACTACCTGTTATGTGGCACTGCATCCTGATACCAAGGGTGTGTCCGGCAAATACTTCGCTGGCTGCAACGAGGCGACGCCAACATCCGTCGCAAGAGATGCAGAGCTGGCCAAGAGCCTGTGGGCGTTCTGTGAAGAACTTGTAGAAAATAGATCAAAATGATGTGATGCGGTGCGCTGTGATTGTGTGCAGTGGCGACACATAACTCCGCCACTGATTGTTTGTATATATATGCATGTACTGATCGAAGAGGGTATGTCTACATACTGTAAACTGCCAATTTTTTTCATGAACACGGAAAAGCTTTCCGTATCTTTTCCTTAATACTCCCTCCGTTCCTAAATATAAGACCTTTTAGAGATTCCACTATGGACTACATACGGATACATCCGTATGTAGTCCATAGTGGAATCTCTAAAAGGTCTTATATTTAGGAACGGAGGGAGTAGAAGAGTGTAGAATACATTGGTACAGGGTACAGAAGCAACTCGCAAGCATGTACACATGGCTGGCATGAGCGAGTTGCCGGTGCGCAAGGAGTCTAGGGACTGCGCTACCCCAATACACGATGGCTTGCGGATCTCTGGAAGAAGGTTTGCTAGACCTTTGCCACCGGCGTGTGGCCACAAGCGACCTTCATCTTGAATGGAGTGCACCGTGCGCACGACAGAGGGTCGTGCCTGTTGAAGACATAGTCGTTCCGCTGTTTCCAGATTGTCCAGATGGTGAGGGAGGCGATGCCTCAACGAAAGCTACCGGTCGAGGTGAGCCATGCCATGAAGTCATAGCCGCTCCTCAGGGGATTGACAGTAAACTTGCCGAGAGCAAGAGCATCCCGCGAAAAGGTGTTTCATTGTCTCAGGCTCCTGGTCGCAGAGGGCATATGTTGTCGCGTGGGAGGCCATGCCGAGCGACACGATCTGCTGCCCAACAGTTGCCGAGAAATGCAAACCGGCGTGCCCGTGAGATTGTCTCGGCTGTTTGTTGTTGTGAAGTCAAAGCTGGAGTGGAGAGGCCCCGATGACGTATGATGATGCGTGATATGTGGTCCGTTCGGCGATCTTCTGTGACGTCAACCTTGCCTAGTTCTTCATAGCTCTTCGTCGGAGTTGGAGCTGCGTTGCCTTGTAGTAGGTGGATGGCGTTTCGTGGAGTGTAGAGTTGTTCTGCAACCAATAGGGTTGCTATTTTTCTTTTTCTTTGATCTTCGGATCTTCACCATGTTATTCTTCAGTTGCTTCCTGCTAAATCTGAATCAAGTCAGCAATTTTCTGGATGTTCTTAAAAAATCAACTTCCAATTTAGACGCCAGTGGTGATCGGTGATCATGCCCGAGAAGAGGGCCAGGTAGCATGATTTGGTGGTGCACGACCGTTGCCGGTCCAATGCTAGGACAAGACATCGGGCTCGTCGTTGAGGACGACCAAGCAAAGGCGGCGTCAATGAATGAACTACTGGGTGGTGGCCAGGGTGCCCTGTATGTCAGAGATCCCCGCATGCCGGAGGAGGCCGTCTATGAGCGGGGCAATGTCGATGATAGAACGGCCATTGATCCAGTGACCCTCCCGGAAACAATAGGAGCGGGCGCCACCTACGGACCATGATATTGATGCCCAGAAAAATAGCATGAACCTCAGGTCCGCGGGTGATGTGAAGGTGTTGCCATGGTCGGGAGGAGTCAGTTATCTGAAGCCAAAGCCATCAGGGGAATAGGGATACACCGACAGGCTGCAGATCCGGTATGTCGAGGCCACCAAGGGGGGATGGGGCGGAAAACCCTTTGCCAGCTGACACAACTATGTCCACCACTTGCATACTTGCGACCATATCAGAGGAGGTTGCAGATCAGGCGATTGAGCTGCTTTAGGACGGGAGAGTTGTCCGCTATGGCAAGTAAGGTATGGACCGCATGGCGCGGAGTACGTGCCAAGAAAAGCATGAGACATTCACCCCAAGACAGCAGAGGGGCCCACCTCGATCTTGTCGACGTTGGGCTGAAAACGGGGGTAGTAACCTTGCAGATGGATACAAGGAGTCCGAGATACCGATTAGGGAACTCCAGGATGGGGGAGGCGGGGTTGTCCTGAATATGGCCGAGGTCGGTCGGCGTGCACTTGGATGGGGGAGGTGGTGCACTTGAAGAAGTTGGTATGCAACCCTGAAGCAATCCCGAAGATTCGTAGCAGCTCGCGGATTGTGGTCCTACTTGTGGGGATGGCAGAAGACCACCACATTGTTGGCGTAGAGTTAGACGCTTGAGGCCATGTGGCGAGTGGTTAGACGGTGTAGGATTCAGCCGTCGATGGCGTGCTGGATGAGGTTGTTGAGGGCATCAATCACCATGACAAAGAGCATGGAAGAAAAGGGGTCTCCTTGGCACAACTACAAGTAGTGCACCGACGGTCTTGGGACGCCATTGAGAGGACACATGTGCCAGCGGTATGTTTCTTCTGTGTACGATGATGGGGTTGAGGGGGTGGCTGAAGGGCTGAACCGAGAGAGTATTGGGTCGAGGAACTGCGGTGGCGACCATGAGAAAAGGGCCATCAGATCAAATCGAAGTGGCTAGGGTCTGAATGGGGAGGAACGAGATTGTGGGTCGACCTATCGATCCAAGACATGGGTGCATGGTGTTATTTGGTGGCTTTTCAGGGATGCTTTTCTTGGCTTTTGCTCGTATAGTGGGAGGTTTAGAGGACAAACGAAAACCCAAAATGGGAGCAAGAAGGGAAGACAGATGAAGGGGAGATCGAACGGGGATCATTAGGCAATTGCATGTACATTGCAATGGGGATACACTATTAAAATACTGCTATTACAACCAAACTAGACGGTTTTCTGAGTTGAACGAGGCAAGGAGACAAAATGAGACGCGCGGAACCTTGCATCTATTTTAACTAGTGGAGATAGAGAAGGATATTAATCTGAAGGCCACAACCATTGTTGCATGTTTGTTCTTATACACCCTATGATTGCGCTCCAAGCAAATTAGGATCATACCCCCCTTTTCTGTTTGGCTCATAGGATGTTCTACCATGCTTGTAAAGGCTTTTGGTATGGATAAGCCAATTTTCTTACAAAATATAAATATTGAAGGAAATATTACAACTTACTACATACAAGTATAGCAAACTAATGATATAAGCAGAGAAGAAACCATGACATCAGAATGATAAAATAGCACCAAAAAACTTCCTCTTCAACAGCTGGTCAGTCCTTCGGATCAAAGGCTAAAAACTTCTCCTAGAGTTTTATTCCCAAAGGATCTACATTAGGGAAGTTCTTAGATAAGGGGGCCCGATCTTTCTTTGTCATACCGCTCCAGTACCTTCTTGCTTTCTCATTTCTGGCCGGCGAAGGAACATAAATAATAAATTGAAATTTCGTGCCCAAATAAACACATTTACCAGATAAACAAAGTATATACACCCCAGGTATTTAACACCATACACGAGAAATTTTATCCATTGAGGTGTGCTTATTAGACCCGTCATTAAGTCTAAGGAATGGACATTTTACGAGAAAACAAGGGATTTTTCTATCAGCAGCTCATAAAAATATTATGCCCGATGCTCTAAATGTCTATGGCTGTTATATACTACATTTTGTGGTGAACAAAATCCGAAATAGATTAAGAGCATGTGTAGAAGTTACTATTGAAGAAGACAGTGGTCCAGTATCTGTGTAGAGCACATAATGGAAAAAAATATTAAGATCAAAGCTTTTCTTTAGAAAAAATAGTTTAATATGTGATGTGGTAAATCTACCATAACGTGTTTTTGATGCTACCTGGAAAAATGATATGAAATTATTTGGTTATGATAAGAGCAAGTAGCACCTTTGCCATTCCATTTTTTTGCTTACCTATGCCTTGAAGGAACCACATTTGGCGAGCCTCTCGGAAACCTAACCTTCGAGGACTATACACATAATTCATGATATTCTATTCCCTGAAAGATCATACTTGAAACTTACAATGCCTAAGATTCTGCTATTGGTTGTGCAAGAACAAAATATAAGAATAATTAGCAAAAGAGCAATATGGTATTATACTCTGACACATGACTGGTTTATCTGATCAATATCCATAAGGATTGCTGCCATCTTTAATACTGATTCCAAGAAGAAGTCTACCAGTTCTCTTTAAGTGTGTAAAACAATGATCCCCAAAACTGATACTGCATCAGGACGTTCATGAAAAAAATAAAAAAGGGTAAAAGGGGCAAATGCAAGAGTTGAAGAAACTAGAGTACATAATAAGCATCTCCAAGCCTGTAGATTAAGCAAAAAAGTAAAACAGGCATCTACAAGCCTATAGATTAAGCAAAAAAGTAAAACAGACAACACAGACAACTAAGAATTTAGTTCATGTACATGATATCATCCACATGGATAACTATAGGAGGAAGATAATACCTACAAAGTGAAGGGATGAAAGTCTTATGAGGTTGTCAGGACGAAAGATGTTAATCAATAAAAAAACCATGCAACATCTGGATTATAACCTACATTGGTCAATGAGTCATTATTCATTAGGCACCAATAAATAATTTCTTCAAGTTCATCATGCAAATTCTAAAGATCAGCATGATCGTTTGCTTGTTTTATCCAGGGGATTTCTACAAGAGTGACGATGATCATAGAACACTCTTTCTGGATGTGAACACATAAGAGGCATATCAAATATGTAATAACAACAAGAAGAGGTATGCAATAAAATTCCAGGCTACCGATACATTTAAAATTACCTACGAAGATTAGTCCCAAACCAACTCTAATAGCAACCATGCAAAAAAGTGTCAATGTAACATGAATGCAACTAGATTCAAAGACACAAAGCTAAGAAAAACACATACTAAATTCCTGGTTGGCTCCCTGATAGCTTTTTCTATATAGCCATATAACTAGGCTTTGATGCTCCTTTTGGTCATCCACCTAGATCCCAAGGGATATCAATCCTGAGTGTATAGTTTACCTCCGACCGAGGTTAAGCACCTCATAGAAGAGCTCGATCAGAATCATACTCGCTTACGGTGTATCGACATTGATGCGCCGAGCATAGTGTCCAACTCTCCTCATTTATTTGCAACAAGATGTTAGAGAGTTATATAAATTTAAGATCTTACCATGGCTATCTCTATGGGTGAACACTTTATAATTTTCTCCGGTGATTCACCCTTCGAAGATTTCAGCTCATCTTTACCGATGATTTCATAAAGTTTATTCACACAATGATGGGAATCAAATCCCCTCGAGAATCTGGGTATCATAAGATTTATCACTAGAGAGAGGGTCACATGTGGAGAGCACATCATTTTCTTCAGTTTTGTTCAAGTCCCGCAAAAGATACAATTCTTCCAAGGTGGCAGCGATACACTATGGAGCATTGATCACTAATACATTTTTGCAGAATATCTTTGCGAAGACGGTTAATAGGATGCAATTGTTTATAAGCACTATTAACCACAACGCATTCTCCCCAACAATCTCCCATTCGATGTATAACCTCATAGACACCCATATAAAGTACAAGTTCGATGACCTCCATACTAGTATTGTATTTATTGCTTTTATTATTAGTTGCTACAATATTGTACTTACATTGATAGGTGAAGTTCCCTTCGGTTTTACAATCATGACAGGTGATGGGGTATTGATATGTCTCAAACGTATCTACTTTTCCAAAGACTTTTGCTCTGGTTTTGTCCTCTAATTTGTATGATTTGAATGAAACTAACCCGGACTGACGCTGTTTTCAGCAGAACTACCTTGGCGTTATTTTTATGCAGAAATAAAAGTTCTCAGAATTGGACGAAACTTTTTGTGGATTTTTTCTGGAATATATAAGGAATTTTGGAGCGAAGAACTTCCGGAGGGGGTGGACCAGAAGGCCACCATGCAACCGGCCGCGCCCCCTAGGGGCGCGGCCAGATGGCTTGTGGGGCCCTCGTGGCCCCTCCGACCCTAATTCCAACTCCATAAATTCACATCCGCGGAGAAAAAAATCAGAGAGAAGATTTCATCGCGTTTCACGAGACGGAGCCGCCGTCACCCTTCGAAGGCTAATCTGGAGCCTGTTTTGGGCTCCGGAGAGGGGAAATCGTCGCCTTCGTCATCACCAACCCTTCTCCATCAACACCGCCATGATGCTCACCACCGGGAGTGAGTAATTACTTTGTAGGCTTGCTGGATGGTGGTGGGATTGGATGGAATTGATCATGTAATCGAATTAAGTTTGATAGGGCTTGATCCCTAGTATCCACTATGTTCTGAGATTGATGTTACTATGACTTTGCTATGCTTAATGCTTGTCACTAGGGCCCGAGTGCCATGATTTCAGAGCTGAACCTAATATGTTTTCATGAATATAAGAGTGATTTGGATCCTATCTTGCAAGTTATATGTACCTATTACGTGTCATGATCCGCATACCCCAAGGTGACAATAATTGGGATTCTTTCCGGTGATTGCCGTAGTTTGAGGAGTTCATGTATTCACCATGTGTTAATGCTTTGTTCCGGTTCTCTATTAAAAGGACGCCTTAATATCCCTTAGTTTCCAATAGGACCCCGCTGCCACGGGAGGGTAGGACAAAAGATGTCATGCAAGTTCTTATCGCAAGCACGTATGACTATATACGGAATACCTGCCTACATTACATTGATGAATTGGAGCTAGTTCTGTGTTGCCCTAGTGTGTAACTGTTATATGATCAATGTCATCTAAATCATTATCCATCACCGATCCACGTGCCTATGCGTTACATATACTGAATCTTGCCAAGTTACTATTGCTATTGTTACTGTCACACTTGCTACAAAACTGCTACTGTCACTATTACTGTTACTTTTGCTACTACTATTTGCCGTGCTACTAAATCTTTGCTGTAGAGAGATATCCTGGTGCGGTTGAATTGACAACTCAACTGTCAAGGCCAATAAATATTCTTTGGCTCCCCTTGTGTCGAATCAATAAATTAGGGTGAAATACTACCCGTGAAGACTGTTGCGATCCCCTACACTTGTGGGTTATCAAGACCTTTTTCGGGCACCGTTGCCGGGGAGCATAGCTCAATTTATTGTGTTAACTGAAGGATATCCAATTGCTACTATGAGAAATCTGAAAGACAATCGAACTAAGATCGTCCCCTCTCGCACGAGAGGAGGTAAGGAACTGCCATCTAGCTCTGCTTTTGATTCACCTTCTGTTTTGAATCAGCTTGTTACACCACCACCTGTTGATCATCCTGATATGTCACATGAACTTGATGATGCTACTTCTGAAATTAATGATGAAACTATTGCTACACATGTTGAAACTGAACCTGTGCCACCGAATGAATTACTTGATGCTCATATTGCTAAAGCTAGAGAACTTGAGAATGCTGAAGAGGAAGACTTTGAATCACCTATTACCCCTCGCTCACCTAATAGATATGAATTGCCTTTTGTACCTGAAGGTTATGTTATGGATGATGAGGTAGCTAGGGACATTCTTTCTTGTGAAAATAGAGATGATGTGAAGAAACTATTATGCAAACTAAAAGAAAAATCTATGATGGAGAAAATGAAACGCGATCCTAAATTTGCTACTTCTCCTATATTTGTTACTGATAGGGATTATGAGTTCTCTGTAGACCCTGAGTTAATTCCTATAGTAGAGTCTGATCCGTTCCATGGTTGTGAAAATGAAACTGTTGTCGAGCACCTTATGAAATTGAATGATATTGCTGCTCTGTTTACCAATGAAGAAAAGATTTGCTACTATTATATCCTTAAGATTTTTTTCCTTTCTCGCCAAGGAATGGTTCTTATCACTTACTCCTGGTTGCATACGTAGTCCCCAGGATATGCTTCAACACTTTTCTGCAAAATATTTTCCTGCTCATAAGAAATAAGCTGCCTTACAGGAAATATTTAACTTTGCTCAAATTGAAGAAGAGAATCTCCCTCAAGCTTGGGGGAGGCTTCTTCGGTAACTACGAGCTTTGCCTGATTGTCCACTCGAGAGGAATGAAATACTTGATATTTTTTATAATGGACTAACTGATGCTTCTAGGGATTTCCTAGATAGTTGTGCTGATTGTGTTTTCAGGGAAAGAACTGTTGGACAAGCCGAAGAATTATTGAACAACATAATGCAAAATGCCGATGATTGGACACTCCCTGAACCATCTTCAGAACCTATTCAAAACAAGAGAGGTATTCTATTTCTCAGTCCCGAAGATATGCAAGAAGCAAAAAGATCTATGAAAGAAAAAGGTATTAAAACTGAGGATGTCAAGAAATTACCACCTATTGAATAAATACATGGACTTGATACCCCGACACAGGTAGTAAAGGTAAACTCTCTCCGTTCCTTTAATAAAAGTGATATACCTTATACTAGGACTCCTGAACAATGCTTGGATGAATTTGATAATTACGTTGTTAAGCAAGAACATTTCAACAAATATGTTAAGAATCAATTGCAATATAATGCTATGACGATAGATTGCTTAAGTGACTTGATGTTTAGAATTGCAAATGATGTGAAAGGTTTAGGCAAACATGCTTCTATGGTTCACACTCAACTAGACCAAGTCGCTAAATCACAAAATGATTTGCTTGCTGAAATGAATAATATAAATGATCATGCTATTAGAATAGTGACTAGAGGAGGTAGAATGACGCAAGAACCTCTTTATCCTGAAGGTCACCCTAAAAGAATTGAACAAGATTCTTAGAAAATTAATGAAGATACACCTAGTTCATCTAAGAAGATGAAGAAAAAGAAAAATGATAGGAACTTGCATGCCTCTAGTGAACCTGTTACAGAAAAACCTGTTGAGAAAAACAATGAAGTTTCTGTTTCTGATGCTGAGACTCAGTCTGGTAGTGAGCATACACCTAGTGATAATGAAAATGATAATAATGATGATGATGCTCATATAGATGCTCAACCAGATAATAACAAAGAAAATGATAATGATATAGAAATTGAACCTGCTGAGGATCTTGATAACTCACCTTCTAAAAATAAACGTTATGATAAGAGAGACTTTGTTGCTAGGAAACATGGAAGGGAAAGAGAGCCATGGGTTCAAAAATCTATGCCATTCCCTCGTAAAGCCACTAAAAGTAAAGATGAGGAAGATTTTGAGCGCTTTGCTGAAATGATTAGACCTGTCCATTTACGCACTCGCTTGACTGATATATTGAAAATGCCTCCATATGCTAAGTATATGAAAGATATTATCACTAATAAAAGAAAGATACCTGAAACTGAAATTGCCACCATGCTTCCTAAATATTCTTTTGATGGTGGAGTACCTAAGAAGTTGGGGGATCCGGGTATACCCACAATACCTTGCTCTATTAAAAGGAATTATGTTAAAACTGCTTTATGTGATTTAGGGGCCGGTGTTAGTGTTATGCCTTTCTCCCTTTATAAAAGAGTTGAATTGAGTAAACTCACACCTACTGAGATATCTTTGCAAATGGCCGATAAATCCACTGCTTTACATATTGGAATTTGCGAGGACGTTCACGTCGTGGTTGCAAATATTACTATCTTAACAGACTTTGTTATTCTTGATATGCCGGAGGATGACAATATGTCGATCATCCTTGGTAGACCTTTTCTAAATACTACAGGGGCTGTTATAGATTGCAATAAAAGCAAGGTCACCTTTGATATCAATGGCAAGAAACATACCGTGCATTTTCCGAGGAAGCAAACTTTGGTTAATAATATTAATGTCATTGATCCTTTTCCCACGATTATGATTGGAAATATTACAATTCCTCTCCCTACTGCCAAGAAGAAGAAATATTATAATCTTATTGTTGGGGAGATACAAATCCCAATTGAGGTAACCTAGTGACAAATGAAGATTCTTCGGTTTCATGTTAATCGGAAACGTTTATTAATAAGACTTGATCAACCTTATTAATGAATTCTTTTCGAAAGACATGAGATTGATGAATTGAATATTCACAACTCTCTGTATCACAAGTTTATATTATGTTTTCTTAGTAAAAATAAAAATAAAATTCCATGAAATTCCTGTTTTCTGTTTTTCCCATGCATGAAAAATACCTCAAAAATAAAAAGTCCCAGATTTCCACGAAATTTTAACATGAATTTTTCTGAAATAAAAAAAAAATTGGTGTAAAAATTACTGCAGGGGGGTCATGCCAGTGGGCTACCACACAACAGGCCGCGCCCCCTAGGGGCACAACCGGTTGGCTTGTGGGGCCCACAGGGGCCCCCTGCCTTATCTCTTCTCCCACTCCTTCTCCTACCTCTAGAAAAAATTCTCTAGCCATCTCTCTCCCGTGTTCTTCACCCAGGAAGTGAAATTTTTGATCTCTTTGCTCGCAACTCCGTTTCCGAAACTGTTTTGAGGAATTGTTCCTTGGTATGTGACTCTCCCATTCCTCCAATTAGTTTTTGTTTTAGTGGTTTATATTTTTGCATAATTTGCTGCACTTGGTGCTACAAAAAATAAGCTTGCATGTTGAATTCATTGGGTTCCAAGTAATATGAATGCTTGATATGGCCCCTAGGCATCACTATGAGTAGTTGCTACATTTCCTATAGAGTTTTGTTGACATTAATTTGTGACTCAAAAATTTCAGAAATTTTTGTTCGGGAAAGATGAGTTTCTTTAGGAGGAGCGCTTCAAGGAGGCGTTCTTCAGGAGAGTCGTCGAGCGGAAGCTCGGTTCGACATGGCTACATAGAGCCTAGAGCTAATCAAATAGTCATGGCCGATGCAAAATCCTGTCGGTGGCCAAGCGATGAGTTCATGATAAATGCGGGAATCAAAGAGGAATTTGATCATTTCATTGAAAATACCGGCCTCATCGACTTCCTTGCAGATAAGTGTGTCCAACATTATAACCTTACCCGTACTTTCATAGATGGATTTCGCTTTCAAGAGAGTAACTCTAGGGTGTTATTTAAATTATATGATGAATCTTTTAGCATGGACCTAGAAGAGTTTTGATTGCTTGCAAACTTCCACTTTGGGGTTCAATTGAGAAACCATCAACAATTGTTTATAATACGTTTCTCAAAAGTCTTTGTGTGGGGGAAGACAGGGAAGTATCGCAGGCTAGAATTAAGAGTATACAATTTCCCTCTATCCGTTACTTTGCATTGTTCAATGGGAAATGCGTAGTAGGAAAACAAGAGTGCAGTGCACTGTGTGCCCATGATCTAAGCCTTATACATACTGCCGTGACGGGTGAGCGACATTTTAACCTCGGTGCAATTGTTGCCCGAAGGTTGCACTCCAACTCTAGTAATGGAGAACTATATGGACGCATTTATGCATCCCGCGTAGCTACACATTTGAGAGTGGCACCCCAACCTAATGACCCCATTTTGCATGAACGATATTTACATTATGAAGCTATGTGTTCTCACGAATTTCTTGTGAAACGTCCTAGAGGCTATGAGTACAAATTAATATTTAGAAAATACACGCCCATGCCTGTCTTTTTGCCTGCACCTGCCCTTTTTGACTTTCAGGCTCGACAAAGATATTACGTTCTTGAGGACGAGGTGCGAAAGCACAATGCTACGGTGGAGGCTGCTCGTCTGGCAGAGGAGGAGGCCAGGAATGCATCCACGAGTTACCACTTCAACTATTACTCAGATCGCCAATGGTGATTACCAAGCTAGGCAAAAGGCTAAGCTTGGGGGAGTACATATTTCTCACTGACATTACATTCATGTTCTTGAACTTCATACAAATTGTCGGTGTTCATCCTCTTTCTTTGTATATCCATGTTAGCTTTATTTTCCGCATTCTTTTCGTGTGTTTGAAAAACTTTGAAAATCCAAAAATATTTCTCGCTTCTTTTTGCTTCTTTTCTTTTCCTCGTTTCTTTAGATGTAGTACTAAAAAGAAAACCCAAAAAGATTTCCTTTGCTTGTTGGGAGCTTTCCCGTGTAAATACTTTTTCTCGTTCTTGTTTTTCCCTTAGTTCCTTTGCTTGCTTAAGAAAAAACAAAAAACTCCAAAAATATTTCAGTGTGTTTCTCTGAATTTTTTCTTTTCTTTTGTTGAGTTGTCGAAAGGAGAAGACCACGATAAAAATGTTGAGTGGCTCTCATATGCTTTATTGATGATCTAACAGAGAGCCAATTTTACCTTGTCTTCTCCTTTGTCTTAAACTGCCCTGCAGATTCCAGCTTAGTCCACGGCATTCTTGCACTATTATTATTATCACACCGTTCGATCGTGCAAGTGAAAGGCAATAATGACGATATTTGATGAAGTGACTGTGGCAAAGGAAGCTGGTATGAACTCTTTTTGTTTTCTGTTTTTGTAAATATGTTTAGCCAGTTTGATCCTGATTCGGTATATCATGAGTAAACATGTTCGTGATGACAATTAGAGATTATAGCTTCTCATGCCATGCCTAAATAGCTAGGAGTTAATAATGATTTATCTTGTGTGTCAACATGCATTAAAATGGTTATAATATGGTATGGTAGTATGGTATCTCCCTCTGAGATATTCAAGCGGTTTGACTTGGCCCATGTGCAAACATGTAATTGAATCAAAACCAATATAGCCTTCATGATGTTTAAATTCAGAGTGTTCATATCCTACTCATGCTACATCCAATGTTAATTATTCAAAATGCATGTTCATGACAGTTGTTGCTCTCTAGCTGGTCGCCTCTCAACCTATTGCTACCCTTCACCTGTACTAAGCGAAAATGCTGCTTGTGCATCCAAATCCTTAAACCAAGTTATTCCACATGAGTCTACCATACCTACCTATATGCGGTATTACCCTGCCGTTCCAAGTAAATTTACATGTGCCATCTCTAAATATTCAAATAATCATCCATTTTTGTGCACTCATCTCGCTCATGGAGCGACGGGGTGGTCAATATTTTCCATGCTAAGCAAGTTATTCTCAGGACGGTCGTTTATTCGCCGTTATTGCACGAGAGAGGCTGGTAAGAAGGATGCCCAGTCCCACATAATCAAAATAAATTACACCAACTCCTTGGGACAGTTGATTGTTTGGAGGGCCACTGTGGATTCGGCCAACCATGGAATGTGTTTGGATGGTGGATAGGAGTAAACTTTACTATTCTGTTTGGGAATCGCCAATAATGAGTTTAGCATGGAAAATGTTGAAAACCTTTGTCGTAACATTGACAAGAAAAGTGCACCGCTCAAAAATTATACTTTCACCCTTGTTTTAAGCTTCGAGCTCTGGCACCTCTGCAAATCAATGCTTCCCTATGTGAAGGGCCTATCTATTTACTTTTATGTTGAGTCATCATCCTCTTACTAAAAGCACCAGACCCGAGAGAACTATTGTCATTCTTATGCATTTAGTTTAGTTAATGTTGGATATGAGCATGATTGGATCTTTTCTACCCTGAATTATAATGTTTAGTCGCTGCTTGGATCTCAGAGGTGCTCTGCATTTATGTTTTGCGGTCTCAGAAAGGGCTAGCGAAATACCATGTCACCATATTGTATTTTGAGTGTTTTGACAAATTGTTGTCATAGGAGATTTTTATTATTGCTTTCTAGCTGGTAATGTTTTGCCATGAGTTAACATAATATCTATTTGTTGTCATGGACGTGTCTATCTATGATTTATGCTGAAAACTTGAGCACTAGCTAAGCATGTGTATAATAACGAGAACAAAAGAGTTTGTAAAAGTTTCTTGTATCACTTTCAGTTTATCAACTGAACTGCTTGAGGACAAGCAATGAGTTAAGCTTGAAGGAGTTGATACGTCTCAAACGTATCTACTTTTCCAAAAACTTTTGCTCTGGTTTTGTCCTCTAATTTGTATGATCTGAATAAAATTAACCCGGACTGACGCTGTTTTCAGCAGAACTACCTTGGTGTTATTTTTGTGCAGAAATAAAAGTTCTCGGAATTGGACGAAACTTTTTGTGGATATTTCCAGAATATATAAGGAATTTTGGAGCGAAGAACTTCCGGAGGGGGTGGACCAGAAGGCCACCACACAACCGGCCACGGCCCCTTAGGGGCGCGGCCAGATGGCTTGTGGGGCCCTCGTGACCCCTCCGACCCTAATTCCAACTCCATAAATTCACATACGCGGAGAAAAAAAATCAAAGAGAAGATTTCATCGCGTTTCACGGGACGGAGCCGCCGCCACCCTCCGGAGGGCTGATCTGGAGCCTGTTTTGGGCTCCGGAGAGGGGAAATCGTCGCCGTCGTCATCACCAACCCTTCTCCATCAACACCGCCATGATGCTCACCACCGGGAGTGAGTAATTCCTTTGTAGGCTTGCTGAACGGTGGTGGGATTGGATGGAATTGATCATGTAATCGAGTTAAGTTTGATAGGGCTTGATCCCTAGTATCCACTATGTTCTGAGATTGATGTTACTATGACTTTCCTATGCTTAATGCTTGTCACTAGGGCCTGAGTGCCATGATTTCAGATCTGAACCTATTATGTTTTCATGAACATAAGGGTGATTTGGATCCTATCTTGCAAGTTATATGTACCTATTACGTGTCATGATCCGCATACGCCAATGTGACAATAATTGGGATTCTTTTCGGTGATTGCCGTAGTTTGAGGAGTTCATGTATTCACCATGTGTTAATGCTTTGTTCCGGTTCTCTATTAAAAGGAGGCCTTAATATCCCTTAGTTTCCAATAGGACCCCGCTGCCACGGGAGGGTAGGACAAAAGATGTCATGCAAGTTCTTATCGCAAGCACGTAAGACTATATACAGAATACATGCCTACATTACATTGATGAATTGGAGCTAGTTCTGTGTCGCCCTAGTGTGTAACTATTATATGATCAATGTCATCTAAATCTTTATCCATCACCGATCCACATGCCTACGCGTTACATATACTGAATTTTGCCAAGTTACTATTGCTATTGTTACTGTCACACTTGGTACAAAACTGCTACTGTCACTATTACTGTTACTTTTGCTACTACTATTTGTCGTGCTACTAAATCTTTGCTGCAGAGAGATATCCTTGGTGCGGTTGAATTGACAACTCAACTGTCAAGGCCAATAAATATTCTTTGGCTCCCCTTGTATCGAATCAATAAATTAGGGTGGAATACTACCCGTGAAGACTGATGCAATCCCCTACACTTGTGGGTTATCAGGTATCCATTGCATATGATTGCTGAACATTTGTTCAACAGTGTTTAGCCATTTGTACCTTCTCTTCATCAGCCGCCAGTGCGGTAAACTATTGTCTCTCTGGTCCTCCAGTGTATGTTTCATCTGTTCAAGAATAGTCATCTTTGAAAACATGATAGAACATTTTCTTTCTTTCTTTTTTGGGTTAAAATAAAAGTGGTAATATAAATAGCAACAAACACAACGAAACCAAATGTGAATGGTTGGTAATGACCTATCTCTATGCTCCCCCGAGAATGGCGCCCGAAAATGCTTGATGTCTCATAAGAGCACATGGCGCTGTAGCAATTTTGTGATAAGTAAAGTGCCTAACCCACAGGGAGTGAAAAGGATGACACTACCCGCAGATGAGCTATCGCGGACACAACTACGTTCACACACAAACCGGAGTTTGGAAATAGTTTACTAAAGTCGGCTGCTAGGAAAAATGAAAATTCTAAGTACTTGAGGGAACGGAAAATAAATATTAAACTAAGCAAAGGAAATAAACTATTGGTGTCCAAGTCTGACCTCGTTCCGCCTGCGACATTGAGTAGCATTGAACCATCGACTACTAGCATGTAGTGACTGGAGCAGTGTTCTGCATTATAAGATACGATTAATCTATCGATGGTGGGCGGTCCCTCGCATAATATTGTGTCTCAAGCAGCGCCATAGTAAGACAAATCAATGTTGTTAGAATGTATGGTCGTTCCAACAATTAAGGTCGTTACACCAGACCAACGACAATAAGTTCTATGAACAACTATTAACGGTAGATATATTGTGTTATCCTCAAGATACGAAAGCCTAAAATCCAGAGGTCTATTGATTCACACAACTACCTATCAACTTCATGTATGGCATTGAGAGTTGAGCGTCTTGAACTACACTCAGGGATTGGGCAGCTCCATCACTAAGTTACCACAAAGGTACATAATAACATGAACATGATACGCATAAATAGATGACGTCTATCAAATAACCACTTACTAGACGACCGCACTCATAGACAACGATTACTCAAATAACATCACATTAAGGGGCGGGGTGGAGGTCAAGAGTTGTTAAAACCCATCAAGGACACCATGGCGAGGAAAGGAGAAGGGGCGTTGGTGAAGAAGACAGAGCGGTAGCAAACATCACATGGCCGTGCCCCATGGTGGCGGCTTCTCTGGCAGCTTCCATCCGATCTTCCACCAAGATTGCAATGATGGAGACAGGGGCTTGGCACAGTCCCCTAGTGCCTCTTGATGTAGGCGGTGGCTGGAAGTGGGAGAGATGAATATGATGCATGATGATGATGTCGATGGTGGCTGAACGTGGGAAAGAGGAATATGATGGATGATGATGAACAATCATTGTCGGCGGCTAGGCTTGATGGAGATCGTATAGCCAACCTCCATGGGTATTCTCCGTGGATGTAGCTTCTCTCATTTGATCAAGGGCTAAAGATGCGCCAAAGACTTTCCCAGAACATCCCTTGATGACCAGCAAAAACAAAATCCATAAAGAATAACGGGAGATAAAACTGATAGATTTCTCTGCCTGGTACGACTGAGCCTGCGACGCTGTTATTTTTTCTAAATCCTTTAGTGTTTTGTCTGCCATTTCTTAATGCAAACTTCAATTTGGGCATTCTTTGGGTCGTTGGAATCGTATGAACGAGCTGGATCCACCCAACGAATCGGATAGTTAATTATTACTTAAAAAATGTCATATTTCAACACTGGAAAGACTCGATTCTGGTGCCTAGAAGTCCTCCATTTTGATCCCTTTCATTGGGTTAAGTGCATGGGAGTTCGAAGTTCGACATCACGTACGGAACACACAAAAACACAGAAAACATATATAAACTAACAAAGACTAAAAATATGCACGTAGAGTGAATACATGCCATTGGCTCAAGGGGCATGATGTATGGAGTTAATATGCAACAAATGAGTTTTAAAAATGGGGATAAAATAGAGCCATCATGTACATGAAGCTGAACCCCGAGAAGTGCATCTTCCGGGGCGTCGTCTCGCAAGCTCCTGGGTCTCCTTGTCTCCAGCAGGGGTATTGATGCCAACCCCGAGAAAATCACCGACATCAACCATATGCACCCCAACGCGTGTGAAGGATGTGCAACGCCTCGCAAGCTGCATGGCAATATTGGGGAGGTTCATATCAAGGCTTGGGTAGCGTGGCCCCCCTTTGTTCAACCTCCTAAACAATCCGGCCCTTTCAAGTGCACCGGGTAGGCCGAGCAGACGTTCCAAGACCTAAAATAATACTCCCTCCTTTGCAAAATATAAGGCATGGTTGACTTTTTTAGTCTTCATCACACAACTTTGACTATGATTTTCACTTATTATATGTCTATGAAATTATTATAAAAACTTAAGAAATAAAATTGTTTTGCAAGAAAAATACGACGATGTCATTTATACATGTTCAACTCATGTACTTTGATATATTAATGGTCAAAGTAGTGCATCAATGACTGTGCAAAGTCAAGCGCGTCCTATAGTTTGGGAAGGACGGAGTATCTCACTTCCTCGCTTGTTTTGGTGGCACCGCGGTCGAAGAAGCCCTTGCTGCTATACATCACAACTAACCCCCAAGTCATGAGTGTGGTTCTCATGACGAAAAGGCAGGAGGCGACAAAAAGTGGTCATGCGGCGTCACCTTCCACAGAGCAAGCTGCAAAGCCCCAACTCTGGGCTTCCCCTGAGCACGTGAAAAATTTCCCCCCTAGTCCCGTTTTCCCCGCCAAGGAATTACAACTTCTAGGTTCCTACGGGGATGGGGCCACCTCCTAGCACATCCCTCCAGTCCAGGAGTGCTCCGTCTACTTTGCCAGCTAGGTCTTGCACCACGCCAAGTCACGGTACCCTCACATTCGGAAGTTGCTTTATGCTATTTTAGTTGCATCTAGGAAGTTGCGAAATTACTTCAGTCCCATGAGATATACGTTGCCACCTGCTTCTCGCTGGAGCGCATTCCCCACATCCCTGAGGCCACGGGTCGTGTGGTGGAGTGGGCGGTGAAGCTCCCAGAGTTCGGCCTTCACTTCCGCAACACCCACACGATCAAGAGTCACACCTTGCCCGATTTTGTGGATGAGTGGACCCCAGAACAAGATTGTTTAACACGAAAGTTGTTTTCCTCGACTAAGTATACAACTTTGCGTGTTGGATCACCTCGATCAGTGCAGTCACTAGTCTATGCAGTGTGAATACCTTTTAAGCCGTGCAAAATTCTTGACCACCTTGTCCGAGTTATGATAAGTTTGGATGTTTGGACAAAAAATGGTGGAGTCCTCGTCTTGTACGGAAAGTCCAGCTTACTCATATATTGATGATAGGTGATGTCCGATTGAACGTGAATACACAATTACATACACATCTACTAGTACTTTTTTTATGTCTCTCATTTGTTCTTGCTACGTCGTTCTTCGTGTTGGAGAGCAACGATCCTCAAGTCTTTGGGGACAGTTAGGCCGACCGAGAGCAACCCATAGCCACCGCACTCCTTGACGGGGTCCCTCCCGGATATGTGGGATTTCGGGTCTTCAAAAGATCTCGCCGGTATGTCCTGCATATGGCGCTGCCGGTGCAGCTCCTTTGCCAACGTGTCTTGCGTACCGCGCTCTACGTTGGATACGCTTTGACCTGTCCTTGTGGGAACAATGAGTTCCACCAAAATTCCTATTTATTTATTTATCCTATTCTCATTTCTCTTTGGTTTCTCTCTAATAGCCAAGTGGAATTTTCAACTTTCCCGTTCTCACATACATTTATGTCTTAACGAATTCATGAGATATTAATAAGTCTCGGAAGCTCATACAGTTATTCATATATGTTATAATGTTGATTTTGATGAAAGTAATATTCATACTCATTTTAACAAAGTTGACATTAGTTGTATATTATTTGCTAATATGGTCAAGCAGGAGTAATATACAGTGCCCATGCGAAACGTGCGGGTTGACGTCTGGTATGGCTAACTGCGCTTCCATTGTTCTTTTTTGCAAGAAAACTTTCGATCTATTCATCTTCAATCATGATAGTACAACGGACACTAGAAATAATAAAAAAATACATCTAGATCCGTAGACCACCTAACGACGACTAAAAGCACTAAAGCGAGCCGAAGGCGCATCGCCGTCATCACCCTTTCCTCGTCGGAGTCGGACAAAACTTATTGTAGTAAACAGTCGGAAAGTCGTCGTACTAAGATCCCATAGGACCAGCGCATCAGAACAGCAGCCGCTGCCGATGATGAGTAGCGTAGACCGAAAGGATCCAACCCGAAGACACACGAACGAAGACGAACGATGACCAGATCCAAACAGATCCACCGGAGACACACCTCCACATGCCTACCGACAATGCTAGAGGCACCACCGGAACGGGGGTTAGGCGCGGAGAACCTTATTCCATTTTCAGGAAGCCGTCACCGTCTTGCCTTCCTAAGCAGGACACAAACTCTAACAAGACTCAAAGAACGGTAAAAAACCGAAGCCCTCCCGCCGGTAAGGACCGGGATCCACCGCCGTCGTCTCCTTTCTTGACGTTCCTCACTGCCATCTCCTTGAGTTGTTCCTGCCGGCAGTTCAAAGGAACGAGAAAAGTCTAGTTAATGACAGCATGTGCATCCCTCGCAAAAATAAAATGACAGCATGTGCATGCACGTGTGAGCTAGAAAATGCCAGGGTGGATATCTCTCAGGCTAACTGTAATAATTTTTCTGTTCAAATTGTTTACTAGATGCACGTCGGCCTCGTGCCTTGCCATAATGTTCTTTCATCAAAATCTAAAAAGGTTCTTTGTTTTTTCTACGGAAGCTCGTCAAGAGGGAGAGGTGCTCATGCGATTTCATAAATAAGAATAGAATGTAGGAAAAATTAGGCCAAAAACGAACAATTATTACTTGATTGATATAAGGGACAATCAAGCCAGGTTATCCTCCTTTACGAAAACCTAGTGCATTACTTGATGCAGAGGTTATTTTTTTTAAAGACAATCAAGTAAAACCCAACCATAAGCCACATGTTATGTTTTTTTCCGGATGCTCATCAAATAGGATTGTGTACATCGCTTGATGCATAGATCGAGGGTTATCCTCCTTTTTGAAAAAGAGACAACCAAACGAAAACGCAACCATTAGACACACCATTCCTCTACCCAGAAAAAAGTGAATTAGCTCTTCGAGGATCCCTTCAAGAAGGAAACACAGGTGCCGTAGTTGCCGGCATCGACCCCCGTCGATCAATAAAGTTTTGGCCTATACACCACTCACTACTCCCCACTGAAACCTGGAAAAGGATGCAATCACGCCAATCCAAAAAATGATCAACCATAATCTAGTGGAGATGAGGAACCCTTCGATGACGACTCCAAAGGGAAAGGCGTCATCATGTCGTCGTTGCCCGTAACCGATTCCCGGCGAAAGAAAGACTTTTGCCCAGAGACCTACTTCCCTCCACCTCGACGCACAGTACAACCATGTACTTTGGGTTGCCTTATGATATCTGTACCCCTGAAACAACAAATGACATACTCCCTCCATTCCTAAATATAAGTCTTTTTAGACATTTCAATAGGGGACTATATACGAAGCAAAATGAGTGTATCTACACTCTAAAATATGTCTATATACATCCGTATGTAGTCCAATAGTGGAATCTCTAAAAAGACTTATATTTAGGAACGGAGGGAGTACTATTCAGTGCCAGAGAAATAGAACTGATGTATATGAATTCTTATTTCTATATTTTAATTATCGTTTTTTGTGTAGAAAACCACAAGCTCCTATATGCAACGTACACATACTTTGTCCGTCCCGTATATATAATCACAGTAGGTGAAAACGGGAGCGAAGTTGCTCTGGCTCTGCCCTCCAACGTAGTGATGGTAGTCATGCTGCTCCGCTCCTCCATAGAATGGTATAAACTTCTCAAGGCCGAAAGGCAACTTGAACCTACAGTTCAAACATCAGTATTCATATATGATTTACTCGGCTCTTTCCTCTGACCTGCCACCAGAAGAAGTTTGTAGCTATATGATCGACGTACCCGCTGTGTATGTTGATGCCCACTAGCATTGGTGAACCCGCTGTGTACCCGCTGTGTATGTTAATTATATTGCTCCCTTCAAATCTTCAGATTTTGAGGTGCATTAAATCGATGGATGCAAGGAAAGAAAACTCACCTATGAGGCTATGACTATAAAAGTTATTGGTCATTTATTGGTCACACATGCATGCATTGTGATTAACATGCATTGGTGAACACAATTTTTTGAAAAAAAAACGAGCATATTAGTTATGTACTATTGCAAACTATAAAAATTATTTTACCACTCACTGTCTATCTTAATTGGTGAGTTTTTTGAATTGAGTGCTATAAACCGAAAGGAGGGAATATGATATAGTAGCACAATACCTAGTTTTTTTTAATTGAGTACCTAGTTACTCCCTCAGTAACCTACTACTCCCTCCGTCACAGTTTAGAAGGCACAGTTAAATTTACGTGCGTTTCCACAATAGACAAGGTTTAAGGCGCATTGCATTTACTCCTAGTAGCTAATTAGTACTCCGTTGTACTACTTTTATATGCATGCATAATGTGAATGCTATTTTTCAGTCCATCTCACAGCCAATCGACAACCACCTAGATCCCAGAGAATTTCCATGCACGCCTTCTAAACCGTGACGGAGGGAGTATAAGATCTTTTAGACCATTAAAATAGTCATCTAAATGATCTTATATTAGTTTACAGAGGGAGTACTAAGTAGTGAATGTTTGATGCATTTGTGCCAACTTGGGAAGTGTAGACGTGTCGTCTTTTCCATGATCCATTAGCAATGACACTATGTCTCTGGGATTCGTTGGTGTAAAAACATGTCAGATAGGGAGCTGATACTTGCAAGTTAAATTTCAATTAAGTCCATGCATCAACTACACAGCTAAACCAGCACAACTATAATGTTTAGTTTTCGTCAGTCAGTCGAGCTATATGGTGCATGTCTCCACAAAAAAAAAAAAAAAAAAGCTATATGGTGCATGAGGGTGCACCAATATTGACGTCTGACCTAGAATATGACTGGTTTTAAAGAAAATAATCGTTGTGATGAATAACATTCAAGAGGATGAGCACCGCACATGCATGCATGTACGTGCAGATGGGTAGAGAGTAGAAAACCTTAGCGTCGGTGTAGGAGACGAGCAAGGAAGGGCCAAGGAGAAGGAGGGAGACGCGAACGGATTCCACGTGGCAGCGGAAGAAGACGGCCAGCGAGTGCTGCGCTCGGGGCTGCAGCTTGTACGGCGCGGCGGCGGCTGGCGTGCGGAGGTCCAGGAGCGCGAGAGGCAGCGGCGCGAGCGTGTAGACGACCAATGTAATGGCTGCGCTGTGCAGGTGGAGCCAGCGGTCCGGCACCGAGGCCGAGTACCGGAGCCACGCTGCCTCTGCATACGTCAAGGCGCGCCCCAGAGCCTCCTCCAACTCGGCCCCGCCCCCCGTCGCGTGTTGAGTATATGAGCAAGTTACTACAAGATTTAATCCGAATGAGCAGTAAATAAATCATGACAGCAATAGTGTAGACTAAACTAATCATGCAGACTAGCATAGTAAACAAATAGATCGAATCTACGGCACAAACTAGACACAGAAATTCTAGCATAATCTCAAACAGGGAGGACAAGATAGCATACGGTGCAGCGGGAGTAGAACCGCCAGCAGTGACGTTCTCGGCCATGTCGTTGATGAAGAGGTTGCCGAAGTCGGGGAAGAAGTTGTCGTTGGCGAAGTCATCACACCAGCAGTCGTGCAAGTGCCATCCCCAAAAACCTGATCGCCCCTCTCCCGTACAGGATCTCGAGAGGCGGGGTTCCGAAGGCCTGCTATCCCTTCTCGCGGTGCACGCCGGAAGGAGGGATGGAGAAGACTCGGATGGCGGCGCAATGATCTGGAACGGTGCGAAACCATAGGTTGTGGTGGCGGCTAGGGTTGGCAGGGACCTCGCGTATATATATGCACGGTAGGGTAGAGAGACGTGGACTGGACCCACGTCCGAGTCGGTTACAGCCCACGATCCGACGTCTCAGATCGTGACGCGTCTGTTAAGGACTCTCCGTTCCTGACCGACAAAAATAAGTGCGTAGGTATGAGCTTGGCTCGGCTCAGTCCCGCAAGCCGCGGCGCGTCGCGTCGAGGCGAGGCGAGGCGAGGCATGGCGAGGCGAGCGAGGAGGAGGAGTGCGCAAGGGCCTCTTCTCTTTCCATTCTCTTACAAGTGCTAGAAGAGCTCACCTTATAAAGAGGTGTAGCTCTCTCTCCACTAGCGGGGTGGGACTAAACTTTAGTCCCACCCACACCACACCAACAGCCAACACAAATGGGCCATGAGAGTTTCAGATTTTTGGATGAGCTTTGGGCCAAAGGCCTGATAGCAGAAATCCAACAATCCCCCACAAAGTCTCATTGGCACATTTCATCATTTCTTAGTTCCAAAACATTGTATTATATACCGGTTCTTGATGGAGACTGTTAAGTTGAACTTCCATTTCAAAATTTATGCTACACTAGATCACAACTTGAATAGTGGACTATGCCTTGAACTACAAGTTTTCTGCGAGTCTAGTTTCACACAAATCCTTAACCGATACTGGCCTGCCGCAAGGCTTCCCCGCGGGTGGAGCGTATACGTCATACTCCAAGGCCTTTCATGAATTTATTAGAGAACACCCAATTCTCACAGACTGCGACATTTACAGTCAAATTCATATAGGTGTGTGATGACCCACAAGTATAGGGTATCTATCGTAGTCCTTTCGGTAAGTAAGAGTGTCGAACCCAACGAGGAGCAGAAGGAAATGACAAGCGGTTTTCAGTAAGGTATTCTCTGCAAGCCTTGAAATTACCAGCAACACATAGTTTTGTGATAAGATAATTCGTAACGAGTAGCAAGTAACAAATGTAGCAAAGGTGCAGCAAGGTGGCCCAATCCTTTTTGTAGCAAATGACAAGCTTGGACAAACTCTTATATAAGGCAAAGCGCTCCCGAGGACACATGAGAATTTCTGTCAAGCTAGTTTTCATCATGCTCATATGATTCGCGTTCGTTACTTTGATAATTTGATATGTGGGTGGACCGGTGCTTGGGTGCTGCCCTTACTTGGACAAGCCTCCCACTTATGATTAACCTCTCTCGCAAGCATCCGCAACTACGAAAGAAGAATTAAGATAAATCTAACCATAGCATGAAACATATGGATCCAAATCAGCCCCTTACGAAGCAACGCATAAACTAGGGTTTAAGCTTCTGTCACTCTAGCAACCCATCATCTACTTATTACTTCCCAATGCCTTCCCCTAGGCCCAAATAATGGTGAAGTGTCATGTAGTCGACGTTCACATAACACCACTAGAGGAGAGACAACATACATCTTATCAAAATATCGAACGAATACTAAATTCACATGATTACTTATAACAAGACTTATCCCATGTCCTCAGGAACAAATGTAACTACTCACAAAGCATATTCATATTCATGATCAGAGAAGTATTAATTATCATTAAGGATCTGAACATATGATCTTCCACCAAGTAAACCAACTAGCATCAACTACAAGGAGTAATCAACACTACTAGCAACCCACAGGTACCAATCTGAGGTTTTGAGACTAAGATCGGATACAAGAGATGAACTAGGGTTTGGAGAGGATATGGTGCTGGTGAAGATGTTGATGGATATTGACCCCCTCTCGATGAGAGGATCATTGGTGATGACGATGGCTTCGATTTCCCCCTCCGGGAGGGAAGTTTCCTCGGCAGAACAGCTCCGCCGGAGCCCTAGATTGCTTCTGCCCAAGTTCCGCCTCGAGACGGCGGCGCTTCGTCCCGAAAGCTCTCTTCTGATTTTTTCCAGGTCAAAACCCTCCATATAGCAGAAGATGGGCACCGGAGGGTTGCCAGGGGCCCCACAAGCCACAGGGGCGCGCCCTGGGGGGTAGGGCGCGCCCCCCAGGCTTGTGGCCTCCTGGTGGGTCCCCTCTAGTATTTCTTTCGCCCAATATTTTTTATATATTCCAAAATAATTCTCCGTAACTTTTCAGGACTTTTGGAGTTGTGCAGAATAGGTCTCTCATATTTGCTCCTTTTCCAGTCCAGAATTCCAGCTGCCGGCATTCTCCCTCTTCATGTAAACCTTGTAAAATCAGAGAGAAAAGGCACAAGTATTGTACCATAATGTGTAATAACAGCCCATAATGCAATAAATATCAATATAAAAGCATGATGCAAAATGGACGTATCAACTCCCCCAAGCTTAGACCTCGCTTGTCCTCAAGCGAAAGCCGAAATCGATAAATATGTCCACATGTTTAGAGATAGAGGTGTCGATAAAATAAAATACGGACATGAAGGCATCATGATCATCTTTAGAACAGCAACATATATTGACATATAATTTCTTATGCTAAAGTGACAATTCATTCACAAGGTAAAGTATGAATCAGAAACTTTATTGAAAACTAACAAACTATGATCTCGGTCATTGAAGCAATTGCAATTTATCATAACATCGGAAAGAGTCAATATAAGAGCTTTTCAGCAAGTTCACATACTCAACTATCATTTAGTCTTTTACAATTGCTAACACTCATGCGATACTTATGAGATCAAAGTTTCAATCGGACACAGAGAAAGATAGGGGCTTATAGTTTCGCCTCCTAACTATTTACCTCAAGGGTAATGTCAACAGAAATAACTCATGATCACCCACATCCGAGTGGATATATGTGTCTAGATCATTCCCCAACACATGACGCTTGCCAAGAGAGAAAGGCGAAATATAGGAAGTGGTGAAGATCACCATGACTCTTGCATAAAGGTAAGTACTAGAAAGTAAAAGTAACAGATAGGCCCTTCGCAGAGGGAAGCAGAGGTTGTCATGCGCTTTTATAGTTGGATGCGCAATCTCTTAATGCAAAAGAACGTCACTTTATATTGCCGCTTGTGATAAAGAACTTTATTATGCAGTCTGTCGCTTTTATTTCTTCCATATCACAAGTTCGTATAAAGTTTGTTTTCCTCACACTAATAGATCATACATATTTAGGGAGCAAATTTTTTATTGCTTGCACCGATGACAACTTACTTGAAGGATCTTACTCAATCCATAGGTAGGTATGGTGACCTCTCATTGCAAAACTGGTTTAAGGGTGTTTGGATGCACAAGTAGTATCTCTACTTGGTGCGGAAGTTTTGGCTAGTATGAGGTGGAAGCAAGCGTCACATGTTAGAGGATCCATGACAATATAACTTCTATTCGGAAATAAGCAAACATAACTCATTATGTTGTCTTCCTTCTCCAACATCAACCTTTTAGCATATAATATTTTGATGAGTGCTCACAATCACAAAAGATGTCCAAGATAGTATATTTATATGTGAGACTTCTCCCTCTTTATTACTTCCTATTAATTGCAACAATGACCAAAACTATGTTTGTCAACTAACAACAAGTTTCATGCGACATACATCTTATATGTGAAGTCATCACTCCCCATAAGGTCATCATATATACTCTTTGCTTTTATTCTATTCTTCTTTTTATTTCTTTTTCCCAAGATCATAGCAAGCAAGCAAAGCCCTCAACTTAAAACTACTTTTTATTATATAACTCTCGGACTCGATTACATAGGGGGAACATAAAGCAAAACTCAAAGCTAGATCACACTAAAACTTTATTCTACTAGATCAAGATATAACCAAAAGGATCGAACTAAGAAAAATGATGAAAGTAAAAGATGTGATGATGATACGATACCGGGACACCTCCCCCAAGCTTGGCACAAGCCAAGGGGAGTGCCCATACCCATGTGTTTAGTTGTCTTTCTTCGGAGGTGGTGATGGTGGAGAAGGATCTTTAAGCTTGTTCAGTTTCCTCTTAAGCATAAAATTCTGTTCCCTCAGATCGTCAACTTCCTGCTCGAGCTTCAATATCCTTTGACATAATTCTTGCTTGCTCTCCTGCAGAAAACTAGAAGGGATAAATAGAACCTTGGGTTTTCTCCTTGTGTTTGGGAGGCTCGATTTCCTGAACTCCACGTGCATATCTCCTGGTTGAGGCAGAGGGATCTCTTCTTCATCCGAGCTTTCTTCCTCATACTTGCCTTCTTGTTCCTCCTCCGAGAACAATCCATAAGGATCTAAGTCCCCATAGAGCTTGGGATTGGCAAGATAATGCGATACATAGCTCTCCCCATCGGACTCTTGGGACGACATATTTTCAGATCTGTCCGGAAAAACAACAACAAACAAGAACAGAGGATTTTTCCGTGGTACGGTGGTCAAAACCTTCGGGAGATTATATAATGATTTTTTACCGACCTAAAGGAGTATACCACAAGAAAACGAAGTCCGGAGGGTACACGGGGTGGCCACAAGCCATAGGGGCGCGCCCAGGGGGGTAGGGCGCGTCCCCCTGGCTTGTCGCCTCCTCGTGCACTTTTCGGACTACTTTAAATTTTCCTAATTTATTAAATATTCCAAAATGGAGAAAATTGCTATTGGAAAAGTTTTGGAGTCGGTTTACTTACCGTACCACATACCTACTCCTTTTCAGAGTCTGAAACGTTCTGGTAGACATCCCTTATGTACTCCTCCGGGGTTATGGTATTAATAATATTGGTTTCTACATTTACGGGAGTACCTGAGATATAATGTTTGATTCTCTGCCCGTTTACCACCTTCGGATTTGTGCCTTCGGCGTTGTTGATCTTGATGGCACCGGAACAATATACTTCCTCGACAATGTAAGGCCCTTCCCATTTAGAGAGAAGTTTTCCTGCAAAAAATCTTAAACGAGAATTGTATAGCAAGACATGGTCACCTACATTGAATTCACGCTTTTGTATCCTTTTATCATGCCATCTCTTAACATTTTCTTTAAACAACTTGGCATTCTCATAGGCCTGGGTTCTCCATTCATCAAGTGAGCTAATATCAAATAACCTCTTCTCACCAGCAAGTTTGAAATCATAGTTGAGCTCTTTGATTGCCCAATAAGCTTTATGTTCTAGTTCTAGAGGGAAGTGACATGCTTTACTATAGACCATTTTATACGGAGACATACCCATAGGGTTTTTGTAAGCAGTTCTATAAGCCCATAATGCATCATCAAGTTTCTTAGACCAATTCTTTCAAGATCTATTAATAGTCTTTTGCAAGATCAATTTAATTTCTCTATTGCTTAATTCTACTTGACCACTAGACTGAGGATGATATGGAGATGCAATTCTATGATTAACATCATACTTAGCAAGCAATTTACGGAAAGCACCATGAATAAAGTGTGAACCACCATCAGTCATTAAATATCTAGGGACTCCAAATCTAGGGAAAATAACTTCTTTAAGCATTTTAATAGAAGTGTTATGATCAGCACTACTAGTTGGAATAGCTTCTGCCCACTTAGTAACATAATCAACAGCAACTAGAATATGAGTATACCCGTTGGACTTTGGAAAAGGTCCCATATAATCAAAACCCCAAACATCAAATGGTTCAATAACAAGTGTGTAATTCATAGGCATTTCCTGATGTCTACTAATATTACCAATTCTTTGACATTCATCACAAGACAAGACAAACTTACGAGCATCCTTGAAGAGAGTAGGCCAATAAAAACCAGATTGTAATACCTTGTGTGCAGTTCTATCTCCAGCGTGGTGTCCTCCGTAGGCCTCGGAGTGACACTTGTGTAGGATCTGTGCCTATTCATGCTCACGTACACAACGTCTAATAACACCATCTACTCCTTCTTTATAAAGGTGTGGATCATCCCAAAAGTAATGTCTTAAATCATAGAAGAACTTTTTCTTTTGTTGGTATGTGAAACTAGGTGGTATAAATTTAGCAACAATGTAATTAGCATAATCAGCATACCATGGAGCATTACGTGAAGCATTTATGACAGCTAATTGTTCATTAGGAAAGCTATCATCAATAGGTAGTGGGTCATCAAGAACATTCTCTAACCTAGACAAGTTATCTGCTACGGGGTTCTCAGCACCCTTTCTATCAACAATATGCAAATCAAATTCTTGTAGCAAGAGAACCCATCTAATAAGTCTAGGTTTAGCATCTTTCTTTTCCATAAGGTATTTAATAGCAGCATGATCAGTGTGAACAGTAACTTTGGAATCGACAATATAAGATCTGAACTTATCACATGCAAACACAACAGCTAAAAATTCCTTTTCAGTAGTAGCATAGTTTCTTTGAGCACTGTCTAGAGTTTTACTAGCATAATGGATAACATTCAATTTCTTATCAAATCTTTGTCCTAGAACAGCACCAACAGCATAATCACTAGCGTCACACATGATTTCAAAGGGTAGGTTCCAATCAGGTGGTTGAACAACAGGTGGAGTGATCAAGGCTTTCTTAAGAATTTCAAATGCTTCTACACAATCATCATCAAAAACGAATGGAACATCTTTTTGCAAGAGATTAGTGAGAGGCCTAGAAATCTTAAAGAAGTCTTTAATAAACCTCCTATAGAAACCAGCATGACCAAGGAAACTTCTTATACCTTTGATATCCGTAGGACACGGCATTTTTTCAATAGCATCAACTTTAGCTTTATCAACTCCAATACCTCTTTCGGAGATTTTGTGTCCCAAGACAATACCCTCATTAACCATAAAGTGGCACTTTTCCCAATTCAAGACAAGATTAGTTTCTTCACATCTCTGCAAAACTCGATCAAGGTTGCTCAAGCAATCATCAAAAGAAGTTTCGTAAACGGAGAAATCATCCATGAAAACTTCAACAATCTTTTCACAAAAGTCAGAGAATATAGCAGTCATACATATTTGAAAGGTAGCAGGTGCATTGCATAAACCAAAAGGCATACGTCTATAAGCAAAGGTACCGAAAGGACAAGTAAAAGTGGTCTTCTCTTGGTCCTCTTTTGACACAGGTATTTGAGAGAAACCAGAATAACCATCTAGAAAGCAAAAGTGTGTGTGTGTGTTTGGATAGTCTTTCTAGTATTTGATCAATAAATGGTAGAGGGTAATGATCTTTCCTAGTAGCTTTATTCAATTTCCTAAAATCAATTACCATTCTATATCCTGTAACAATTCTTTGCGGGATCAATTCATTTTTATCATTGGGAACAACGGTAATACCTCCCTTCTTAGGGACACAATGAACGGGACTAACCCATCTACTATCAGCAATATGATAAATTATACCTGCCTCCAGAAGCTTTAATATTTCATTTCTTACCACTTCTTTCATTTTAGGATTTAACCGTCGTTGGTGATCGACAACTGGTTTAGCACCAGGCTGCATATTAATTTTATGCTGACATAGAGTGGGACTAATGCCCTTAAGATCATCAAGAGTATATCCAATAGCAGCACGGTGCTTCTTCAGAGTTTTCAATAATCTCTTTTCTTCATGCTCTAAAAGGTTAGCACTAATAATAACAAGATATATCTTCTTTTCATCAAGATAAGCATATTTCAGAGTATCCGGTAATTGGTTAAGCTCAAACACGGGATCACCCTTGGGTGGAGGAGGATCCCCAAGTATTTCAACAGGCAAGTTGTGTTTCAAAACAGGCATTTGATCAAAGAAAATATTATCTAATTCCCTTCTTTCATTCATGAACATATCATTTTCATGGTCTAGCAAATATTGTTCTAAAGGATCAGTAGGAGGCACAACAATAGAAGCAAGACCAATAATTTCATCCTTACTAGGCAGTTCTTTATCATGGGGTTGTCTACGAAATTTAGAGAAATTAAACTCATGGGACACATCCCCAAAACTTACAGTAACAGTTTCTTTCTCACAATCTATCTTAGCATTAACAGTATTCAAGAAAGGCCTACCAAATATATTGGGACAAAAATCATCTTGTGGGGAACCAAGAACAAGAAAATCAGTAGGATATTTTATTTTCCCACACAAGACTTCAACATCTCTAACAATCCCAATTGGTGATATAATATATAGTATCTCTATTAGCAAGCTTGATAGTAACATCAATATCTTCTATTTCAGCAGGTGCAATATCATTCATAATTTCTTGGTATAAAGTAAAGGGAATTGCACTCACACTAGCACCCACATCACATAAGCCATGATAACAATGATCTCCTATTTTAACAGAAACAACAGGCATGCCAACAATAGGTCTATGTTTATCTTTAGTATCAGGTCTAGCAATTCTAGCAGCTTCATCACGGAAATGAATAACATGCCCATCAATATTATCAACCAAGAGATCTTTAACCATAGCAATACTAGGTTCAACTTTAATTTGTTCAGGGGGTGTAGGTGTTCTAACATAGCTCTTACGAACCACATTTGAAGCTTTAGCATGTTCCTTTATTCTAACAGGGAAAGGTGGTTTCTCAATATAAGCAGCAGGAATAACAGGATCAACATTATAAGTAATAGTTTCTTATTCAACTTTAATAGGTTCAACTACTTTCACTTCAATGGGAGGATGATATTTAAACCACTTCTCCTTAGGGAGATCAACATGAGTAGCAAATGATTCACAGAAAGAAGCTACTATCTCAGAGTCAAGTCCATATTTAGTGCTAAATTCACGAAAAGCATCGGTGTCTATAAAGGATTTAACACAATCAAACTTAAGGTTTATACCTGACTCCTTACCTTTGTCGAGTTCCCAATCTTCATAGTTGCGTTTAATTCTTTCCAATAAATCCCATTTGAATTCAATATCTTTCTTCATAAAGGAACCAATACAAGAAGTATCGAGCATGGATTGATCATTACGAGAGAGCCGAGCATAAAAATTCTGAATAATAATGTCTCTTGAGAGCTCATGATTGGGGCATGAATATAACATTGACTTAAGCCTCCCCCAATCTTGAGCGATACTTTCTCCTTCACGAGGACAAAAATTATAAATATAATTCCTATCACGATGAACCAGATGCATAGGATAAAACTTCTGATGAAATTCCAATTTCAATCGGTTGTAGTTCCATGATCCAATATCATCACATATCCTATACCATGTCAATGCCTTCTCCTTCAAAGATAAAGGGAAGACCTTCTTCTTGACATCATCCTCGGGCAAACCTGTAAGCTTAAATAATCCACAAACTTCATCCACATAGATTAGATGCAAATCAGGATGTAGTGTTCCATCTCCTGCATAAGGATTAGCTTGCAGTTTCTCTATCATACCCGAAGGAATTTCATAATAAATATTTTCAGTAGGTTCAGTAGGTTGAGGAGCAACTCTTTGTGCTTCCGGTCGAGGTGAAGATACCCCGAACAAGCCCCTCAAAGGATTATTTTCCATAGTAACAAGTGACAGTAAATTTCAGCACACTATATAAATTTTTTCCTTACCAAATTCCACTCACCAAAGGCGCTTCACTTCCCGGCAATGGCGCCAGAAAAGAGTCTTGATGACCCACAAGTATAGGGGATCTATCGTAGTCCTTTCGATAAGTAAGAGTGTCGAACCCAACGAGGAGCAGAAGGAAATGACAAGCGGTTTTCAGTAAGGTATTCTCTGCAAGCCCTGAAATTACCAGCAACAGATAGTTTTGTGATAAGATAATTCGTAACGAGTAGCAAGTAAAAAATGTAGCAAAGGTGCAGCAAGGTGGCCCAATCCTTTTTGTAGCAAAGGAAAAGCCTGGACAAACTCTTATATAAGGCAAAGCGCTCCCGAGGACACATGAGAATTTCTGTCAAGCTAGTTTTCATCATGCTCATTTGATTCGCGTTCGTTACTTTGATAATTTGATATGTGGGTGGACCGGTGCTTGGGTGCTGCCCTTACTTGGACAAGCCTCCCACTTATGATTAACCTCTCTCGCAAGCATCCGCAACTACGAAAGAAGAATTAAGATAAATCTAACCATAGCATGAAACATATGGATCCAAATCAGCCCCTTACGAAGCAACACATAAACTAGGGTTTAAGCTTCTGTCACTCTAGCAACCCATCATCTACTTATTACTTCCCAATGCCTTCCCCTAGGCCCAAATAATGGTGAAGTGTCATGTAGTCGACGTTCAGATAACACCACTAGAGGAGAGACAACACACATCTTATCAAAATATCGAACGAATGCCAAATTCACATGATTACTTATAACAAGACTTATCCCATGTCCTCAGGAACAAACATAACTACTCACAAAGCATATTCATATTCATGATCAGAGAAGTATTAATTATCATTAAGGATCTGAACATATGATCTTCCACCAAGTAAACCAACTAGCATCAACTACAAGGAGTAATCAACACTACTAGCAACCCACAGGTACCAATCTGAGGTTTTGAGACTAAGATCGGATACAAGAGATGAACTAGGGTTTGGAGAGGATATGGTGCTGGTGAAGATGTTGATGGAGATTGACCCCCTCTCGATGAGAGGATCGTTGGTGATGACGATGGCTTCGATTTCCCCCTCCGGGAGGGAAGTTTCCCCGGCAAAACAGCTCCGCCGGAGCCCTAGATTGCTTCTGCCCAGGTTCCGCCTCGAGACGGCGGCGCTTCGTCCCGAAAGATCTCTTCTGATTTTTTCCAGGTCAAAACCCTTCATATAGCAGAAGATGGGCACCGGAGGGCTGCCAGGGGGCCCACAAGCCACAGGGGCACGCCCTGGGGGGTAGGGCGCGTCCCCCAGGCTTGTGGCCTCTTGGTGGGTCCCCTCTGGTATTTCTTTTGCCCAATATTTTTTATATATTCCAAAATAATTCTCCGTAACTTTTCAGGACTTTTGGAGTTGTGCAGAATAGGCCTCTCATATTTGCTCCTTTTCTAGTCCAGAATTCCAGCTGCCGGCATTCTCCTTCTTCATGTAAACCTTGTAAAATAAGAGAGAAAAGGCATAAGTATTGTACCATAATGTGTAATAACAGCCCATAATGCAATAAATATCAATATAAAAGCATGATGCAAAATGGACGTATCAGTGTGTTCCTCAGGAGATGTTCTGCAAGACAACATCTCTGCTTACCCAAATAAGCCACTTGGAACACATTAAGATAGGTATCAACCTGCCATGCAGATTATGAGAGTATTGCATCTTCACGGAGTGGGATAGCAAATATAGGGATACTCTCCTTCTTGCTGTCCAACAGCTTGTCTCTCACTTCTACTTCACGGGATCTCCGATCACATAGAGTGGGTTACCAATATGGACAGCTCATACGTTGGGTCTCAAACCCATCTCCATCGATGCATTTTCTATCACATTACGTGATAAACCCTTTGTGAAGGGATCTGCCAGGTTTTTAGACGTTTGGATATAATCCAACGCAATAACTCCGGAGTTCTTCATTTTTCTGACAGATTTCAATCTCCTCTTCACATGCCTTGAGGACTTCATATTATCCTTTGAACTGTTTATCTTTATGATCACAGTTTGATTATCACAGTTCATCAGGATAGCGGGTATTGGTTTTTCAACCATAGGTAAGTCCATCAAGAGCTGACGAAGCCAATCTGCTTCAACAGTGGCTGTGTCTAATGCTGTGAGTTCTGCTTCCATAGTTGACCTCGCTAAGATGGTCTGCTTGCAAGACTTCCAGGAAATAGCGCCACCACCAAGTGTAAAAACATAAACACTTGTCGCTTTAATCTCATCAGCATCAGATATCCAGTTTGAGTCACTATAACCCTCCAGTACCCTTGGGTACCCGGTGTAGTTAATCCCATAGCTCGCAGTGCCTTTCAAATAGCGCATAACTCTCTCAAGTGCATGCCAATGATCATCTCCCGGGTTTGATACAAACCGGCTTAGTTTGCTCACAGCAAACGAGATGTCAGGCCTTGTGGCACTAGCCAAGTACATAAGCGAGCCAATAATCTGAGAATACCTCAGTTGATCTCTAGCAATTCGTCGATTCTTTCGAAGCAACACACTAGCATCATATGGAGTTGGAGAAGGCTTGTAGTCTCTATACCCAAAACGACTCAAGATCTTTTCCACATAGTGAGATTGAAGCAGTGTAATCCCACCATTCTCATCTCTCAGCAGCTTGATGTTCAGAATAACATCAGCTACTCCTAGATCCTTCATCTCAAAATAGCGAGATAAGAAATCCTTAACCTCCATGATTAGATCAAGGTTGGTTCCAAAGATCAGTATGTCATCGACATACAGACAAAGAATAACTCCTTCGCCCTCACCATGGAGATAGTATACGCACTTGTCAGCTTCGTTTACAACAAAGCCTGCAATAGTTAATGTCCTTTCGAACTTCTCATGCCACTGCTTAGGAGCTTGCTTAAGGCCATATAAAGACTTCAATAACTTGCACACTTTTCCTTCCTGACCAGGTACTATAAAACCATCAGGCTGATCCATGTAAATTTCCTCATCCAACTCTCCATTGAGGAAAGCCGTCTTAACGTCCATTTGATGAACGAGAAGACCATGTGAGGCAGCCAGTGATAGTAGCACCCGAATAGTGGTCAGTCTGGCCACAGGTGAGTAAGTATCAAAGAAATCTTCACCTTCTTTTTGGGTATAACCCTTGGCCACAAGCCGTGCCTTGTACTTTTCAATTGTACCATCAGGTCTAAGCTTTTTCTTGAACACCCACTTACATCCCACGGGTTTGCACCCATAAGGACGATCAGTGACTTCCCAGGTTCCATTAGCTAAGATGGAGTCCATCTCGCTACGGACAGCTTCCTTCCAGTAGTCAGCATCAGAAGATGCATAAGCTTCTGAAAGAGTCCTGGGTGTGTCATCCACGAGGTACACAATGAAATCATCACCAAAAGACTTTGCAGTCCTTCGTCTCTTACTCCTTAGAGGAGTTTCATTGTCGTCCTCCTCAGGATTCTCAACGTGTTCCATTGCAATGGTGGGTTCAGGAATTACAGAAAATTCCTGAGTAGATAGAGTAGGTATCTCCTGATTTGATGAGTTAGGCATATCCTTCATAGGAAATATGTCCTCAAAGAAAGTCGCATCATTCGACTCCATAATCGTACCAACATGCATGTTGGGTACCTCAGATTTTATTATCAAAAATCTATAGCCAATGCTATGAAAAGCATAGCCCAGAAGAACACAATCCATGGTTTTTGGTCCAAGCTTACGCTTCTTGGGAATTGGTATATTGACTTTCGCCAAACAACCCCAAGTACGTAGATAAGAGAGTTTCAACCTTTTCCTTTCCCATTCCTCAAAAGGAGTAATGGTTTTATGCTTTGTGGGAACTCGGTTTAGGACACGACATGCAGTCATTAGCGCCTCCCCCCACCATGCCTTGGAAAGACCCGATGTGTCCAACATGGCGTTAACCAAATCAGTTAGAGTTCGGTTCTTCCTTTCGGCCACCCCATTTGACTGAGGTGAGTAGGGAGGCGTCCTCTCATGGATTATACCATGTTCCGCACAAAACGAATCAAATTCATTGGAAAAATACTCTCCACCACGATCAGACCTAAGCCGTTTAATTTTCCGATCAAGTTGGTTCTCTGCTTCAGCTTTATAGTTTTTGAAGAAGTTTAAAGCCTCATCTTTTGATTTCAGAAGATACACATAACAATATCTAGTGGAGTCATCAATCAACGTCATGAAATATTTCTTTCCACCTTTTGTCAACACGCCATTCATCTCACAAAGATCAGAATGGATAAGCTCTAGTGGCGCCAAGTCTCTCGCCTCTGCATTCTTATGGGACTTGCGAGGTTGCTTAGCTTGCACACACACTTGGCACTTGGAGCCCTTGACAGTAGTGAATTTCGGAATTAAACTCATACTGGCTAGCCGCGTCATGCAACCAAAGTTAATATGCCAAAGTCACGAATGCCAAATATTAGACTCATTATCGTGACAAACATTATTAATAACTTTAGTGCAAATATCTGACTAAGACAGGCTGAACAAGAATCCGCACTCATAGCCTTTTCCAACAAATTGTCCATACTTAGAAATAACAACTTTATTGGACTCAAAAACCAACTTAAAACCATCTCGACACAAACGGGAACCGCTGACGAGATTTTTATTGATGGAGGGCACATGATGAACGTTCTTCAGACGCACGGTCTTCCCCAAAGTAAACTTCTGATTGACCGTACCGACCCCTCGAACAGTGGCATGTGACCCATTCCCCATCAGCACGGGAGAAGTCCCTGTGACCTGGTAAGAAGAAAACATAGAGGCATCATCACAAACATGTACATTTGCACCGGTGTCAATTAACCAATCTGGAGAATGACAAACTGAAAGGATGGTAGGAAAAATACCGTACCCAGAATCCTTCATATCAGTATCACCGATGACAACATTAGCGGACTTGCCGCTCTTCTCATGTTCGCGCTCCTCATAGCGGTTAGGACATCTTAGAGCCCAGTGATTAGGATCACCACAGACATGGCATAGTCCCTTCCCCTTCTTATGAGAATTCTTCTTGAAGTTGGTAGATTGTGACGGCTTGTTCTTTGCAACAAACTTGCCTTTGCCCTGAGATTTGTTCTTGTTGTTTTGGGGCTTGTTGAGATGGAAGTTCTTCTTCTGCACCACGTGGGCACTAGAAGCTCCCTCAACAGCTCGAGCACGTGTGTCTTTTGCTCTCGCCTTCTCTTCAACATCAAGAGTTCCAATGAGATCTGAAACGAAAAACTCCTGTCTCTTGTGTTTCAGAGAAGTAGCAAAATTGTTCCATGAAGGTGAAAGCTTGGCAATGATGCCTCCGGCCACAAACTTGTCCGGCAACACACACTTGAAGTACTCAAGCTCCTTCGTGGGAGACTGTATCTCATGAGCTTGTTGAACGATAGAGCGCTCATCAGTCATCTTGTAGTCATAGAATTGCTCCATGACGTACAACTCACTGCCAGCGTCCGAGGCCCCAAACTTGGCCTCGAGCGCAGCCCACATGTCCTTGCCATTGTCAAACGACATATACGAATCCACAATGGAATCGTCAAGAACACTCAAAAGGGCGCCCTTGAAGAGGGTATCGATCTTCTCAAAAGCTTCCTGCTGTGCAGGATTAAGATCGCCCTCGGGCTTACCCTTGGTGGCGTAATAGCAGTACATGGTCTGAAACCAGTAGACTGCTCTCGTGCGCCACCTCTTATATTCCACCCCCATGAAGGTGGGCGGCTTCAGATGCGCAGCAAAACCACTTGGAGTAAATTGCCCATAATCAGGTTTTTGGATTGTTGAGTATATGAGCAAATTACTACAAGATTTAATCCGAATGAGCAGTAAATAAATCATGACAACAATAGTATAGACTAAACTAATCATGCAGACTAGCATAGTAAACAAATAGATCGAATCTACGGCACAAACTAGACACAGAAATTCTAGCATAATCTCAAACAGGGAGGACAAGATAGCATACGGTGCAGCGGGAGTAGAACCGCCAGCACTGATGTTCTTGGCCATGTCGTTGATGAAGAGGTTGCCGAGGTCGGGAAGAAGTTGTCGTTGGCGAAGTCGTCACAGCCAGCAGTCGCGCAAGTGTGCTCCCCAAAAACCTGATCGCCCCTCTCCCGTACAGGATCTCGAGAGGCGGGGTTCCGGAGGCCTGTTGTCCCTTCTCGCGGTGCACGCCGGAAGGAGGGATGGAGAAGACTCGGATGGCGGCGCAATGTTTTGGAACGGTGGGAAACCATAGGTTGTGGCGGCGGCTAGGGTTGGCAGGGACCTCGCGTATATATATGCACGGCAGGGTAGAGAGACGTGGACTGGACCCACGTCCGAGTCGGTTACAGCCCACGATCTGACGTCTCAGATCGTGGCGCGTCTGTTAAGGACTCTCCGTTCCTGACCGGCAAAAATAAGCGCGTAGGTATGAGCTTGGCTCGGCTCAGTCTCGCAACCCGCGGCACGTCGTGACGAGGCGAGGCGAGGCGTGGCGAGGTGAGCGAGGAGGAGGAGTGCGCGAGGGCCTCTTCTCTTCCCATTCTCTTACAAGTGCTAGAAGAGCTCACCTTATAAAGAGGTGTAGCTCTCTCTCCACTAGCGGGGTGGTACTAAACTTTAGTCCCACCCACACCACACCAACAGCCAACACAAATGGGCCATGAGAGTTTCAGATTTTTGGATGGGCTTTGGGCCAAAGGCCTGATAGGAAAAATCCAACATCGCGTAAGGGAGCATCGTTGACCTTTGCCTCGCCGTACCAACGCTATGTGCAGTACGCTTTACCCGGGTGATGTGAGCTATTAGAGTATTGGATGGTAACTTATTTATAGGAGATGTTGATCTAGCTGTTCTGTAGGGCCAGAAAGATCGATCGCCAGTTGCCCCCCACGCATGTAAGATCATGAAAGATTCATGGAATTGATATTTTAATAATTAACATAAGGGGATAGGCTGCCTCTCGATTCGGGATCATTCAATTAATCCGCGATCCTAATGCCAATTTTAAGAGTTGCATGCTTTTATCTTTTGTAAAATGCGGCCACATGAAACACATTGAATTTGCATAATCATAACCATATATTAGCCATTACTCGATGATATCTCAAATATTCTCGTGGAATGATATCTCAAATATCATTCCACGCGATGCCAGGCCCTTGGCAGTGAGGAAGTGCGCTCCGGCGGCGTGTGATGCGGATCTGGTTTCCGGCCGTCGGTGGTCTCCGCGAGGTGCGGTTGGCTGCGGCGGATATTGGTGCTTCTTCGTCGATGGGCAGCTTCGATGGTGGTGATGTTTGGTGGGCTTCCGACGCCAATGCGGGATGATGTGCGGCTAAGGTGGTGTGGAGCTTGGTGAAAATCATGTCTTGGCCTCATGCCATGACCAGCGATGACGGCGGCTGTGGCCGTCGTTGACCTTCATGGAGGCATCGTTGCTTGTTCTCCCACCCCTCCTGCGCGGATCTGGCCATTTCAGCCTCTCCGGGGGAAACCTTGATCTGTGATCGGACGATGGCGGCGCCTTGGTGTCGTATTCCCTCTTGGGGGCTTCGTCTTGGGAGCTTGGCGTCGGTGAGTGGGACCGGTGGATGGCGGTTGGTGGCGGGTGTGGCGTCCAGACTTCTGTGGCAACGATGATGGTGGGAGCAATGTCGGCGACGTGGCAATGGTTGCGGTAGTCGGCTCTTCTTCGGCGTGTCCACGATTTTGCCTTGGTTTGTTTGTTGCTATGGAGTCGAAGCTGCGACGGCGGGGCCCTGCAGTATACGATGACTAGCTGCAGGTAGCCCGTTCGGCGATCTCCCGTGGCGCCAGCCGTGCCTGGTTTTGTCCTACAGAGTTCTCCGTCAGAGTCGGGGTTGCGCCATTTGGCCGCAAGTGGTTTGAGAATTTGGCATAGATCTTCATGCAGCTTCACGTGTCCGCTACAGTGTGGGTTGGGTCGACGATCGCCTACGGCGGAGTCAGAGTCGCTTGCTCAGAGTGTAGGGATGGCAATGACGCCTCTAGGGGAGGAGTGACGACGATGACGCTTGCGTGCTGTCTCGCCGAGACCCTCTTTGGAGTGGTGTGCGTGGGCTTTTTTATTTGTGCCACTCAACGGTTGTAACGGTTTTTGCCCGGTTTTCCATAATTAACTGGGCAATCTGGTTTTTGCTCGGTTTTCCCAAATTAACTGAGCAACTCTTTTCTTCTTAGTGAATGCAGGATAACTGCCATTTCGAAAAAAAGATATCATTCCACTTCTACCATGTCCATGTTACAAACTTGGTAAGCTTTGCCTCCTCCTAGGATAGCCTAGCCCCGTGCACTACGCCGCTGGTCACTCCGGTCGCGGCAGCCACCGACACCTCCCACTGTCGCCCACCCAGGTTCGCCGGACTCCCCATGCCTTTCCGCCGCCTGCTCCGGGATCCCGCGTCGCCAGACAACGGTCGGAGCGCCTCCCCACCCCCGCACGGATCTTCATCCACCGGCCAGTCTGAGGTGCCGGAACGCCACCGTCCCATGCCGCGGGTGGATGGGAGTCATCACCGCAAATCCTACGTGTACCCGACGCGCGGGAGTTGGGGGCTTGCTTTGGACCGCCAGACAACAACGTCCCCCTCCCCCCCCCCAATTCGAGCAACCCTGCCTCAAATCCATGGTTGTACTTCCTTCCCCTTCGATCAACACGGCCTCCGACGACATTGAAGAAGGATGGAGGGTGCATCAATCCTGGAAGAACTGGCGCCCGCGCAAGGATCCGACGGGTAACCCTCATATATGCACCATCAAGCGCCGTGGACGCACCAGCTCCCCCGGCCGTGAGGCCTTTTAAGCAAGTTCGATGGCCTCTGCATCCGATGCCTCAACTCGCACTACCATAGGATAGACTGCAGAGATCCACTGACATTGTATCATCTGTAAGCTATCTGGGCACTATGGTAGGGAGTGCCCCAAGAATCCATGCAGCAAGCTGGGAAACTGCACGGTGAAGGAGCGGCTTGGCGCACGAGCGCCGGCCGGTCCGGTGCACAACCGGCTCACCTTCCCCAACCCCTAAGCCGAGCACCGGCACCCCCACCAGCTATGACAATGGAGGACCCCCCCCACGCGCGCCGAACTCGCCCGACGACCACGCAACAGCCACAAGGTTATCGCCTCCACCCCATTCTATGGAGCAACATGTGTTTCTGCTGTTGTAGCACATGGCCGTGGTCACCGTCGTGAGCATGATGCATGCGGCCAACCCGTTCTCCATCGGCGCGGCGGAGAGGGAGCTCCAAATCCCGCCCCATCTCCTTTGCGTCACCTGCCACGACCCGGAAGACTTCTTCATCCACTTCAACCTCCCTGCCCACAAAGATCTCGTCGTGCATCAGGGCTCACTGACGATGGATGGCGTCACCTTCCCGTTGGAGTCATGGATGGAAGGCATGCATGCACTCCACGAGACGTGGATGTTGCACGAGCGGGTGGTCACAGGGAAGCTCCTCATGCATCTGTGGATGCTCGAGGGCGCTATCGAGGATCTCAGCGACAAGATGTTCATCGACCAGTTGGACAACCGAACTTTCCAGCGCGAAGACACCAATTTATTCGCCTAGTGGGTGTGGGCGTGGCAGATGGATCACATCCCTACATGCCACATGCTATGGAAGCACGCTAGGGGGCGGCTGTATCGAGGAGATGTGATACTTGTGATCTGCGTTGGGTTTTTTCCCGAAGAGGAGGGGATGATGCAACACAATATAGATAAGTATTTCCCTCACTGAGAACCAAGGTTATCGAACCAATAGGAGGATCACACAACTTCTCGTCTTCAGCGCCTACACACAAAAGACCACACACTTGCACCCAACGCGGGCAAGAGGGTTGTCAATCCCCTTGAACTCGTTACTAGCAACGATAAGTAGTGTAGATGATAGTTGGATAAATATAAAATATAAAATAAATAAAAAGTAAATAATTGCAGCAAGCAAATAAGAGCGTTTGTAAATATATTTGTGAATAGACCCGGGGGCCATAGTGTTCGTTAGAGGCTTCTCTCTCGAAGAAGGCATACGGTGGGTAAACAAATTATGGTTGGACAATTGATAGAAAAGTGCATAGTTATGCAATATTTATTCACGACAATGATCATGCATATAGGCATCATGTCCATAAAAAAGTAGACCGACTCCTGCCTGCATCTACTACTATTACTCCACCCATCGACAGCTATCCATCATGCATCTAGAGTATCAAGTGAAATAGAGTAATGCTTGGATAATGATGACATGATGTAGACAAAGTAAATCCAATTAATATGAATAAACCCCATCGTTTTACCCTTAGTGGCAGCAATACAAATACGTGTCTTGTCCCCTACTTTGTCACTGGGATATAGAGCACGGCAAGATTTAACCCACTACAACGCACCTCTCCCACTAAAGATGAACCAATCTAGTTGGCCAAACTAAACCGATAGATCAGAGAGAATTACGAAGCGATAAAAATCATGCAAATAAGAATTTAGAGGAGACTCAAATATTTTTCATAAATAATCTGAACATAAACCCACAATTCATCGGTTCCCAACAAACACACCGCAAAGAGTGATTACATAAGATAGATCATCGCGGGAAACACGATTATCATGGAAACAAAGAACATAGAGAGAGAGAGAGCGCCATCTAGGTAAACTACCCGTAGGTCAATGGTGAACTACTCACACATCACCATGGGATCAACAAGGTTGATGTAGAGGCCCTCCGTGATCGACCCCCCCCCCTAAAACAGGGCACCGGAACAGGGCTCCACATGGGCACACGGCGGAACAGAGACTTGCGGCGGCGAAAAAAGTGTTCGGGAGGCTCTCTAGGGTTTTTGGGATTAATAAGAATTTATAGGCCAGAGAAAAACGCCATAAGGGCGCGACCACCCCCCTAGGCACGCCCTGTTGGCTTGGGGGCACCTCGTGTGCCCCCTAGTCTCCCTCTGAAGCTTTCAGGTCCTTATTTTGTCCAGAAAAAATTGTCAAAAAGTTTCGGGGTATTTGGACTTCGTTTGTTATGGTATTCCTGAAAATCCAAAAACATGCAGAAAACAACAATTTGCACTTGGCACTGGGTTAATAGGATAGTGCTCAAAAGTAATATGAATTAGCAAATAAATGCCCAAAAATTATCCTAGAATGATAATATAATAGCATGGAACAATCAAAAATTATAGATACATTGGAGACGTATCAGCATCCCCAAGCTTAGTTCCTGCTCGTCCTCGAGTAGGTAAATGATAAAAACAGAATTTTTGATGTGACATGCTACCCAACATGTAATCTATTTCAGGTATGATCATTGAGAAACGATGAATCAACAAACATTAACATAGTAATATCCATAAGCATAAATAACACAATCATCAATTTTTAAAATATACGATCCTTAAAGAATGTTTACCCACCATTCATTTTATCATATTAGCATGGCATGGCTCCGTATTCACCACATAAATGCAAATGTCAAGCACCATGGTGTTAAGTCACGCAATTGGATCATACTTTTTAACGCGCTTCAACTTTTTATACCTCACTCAATACATTAGCGTGAACCATGGACATAGCATATAGGTGGAATAGAATATGGTGGTAGATACCAAAGGGGTAAAAAGTGGAGAAGAAAGTCTCGCATCAACTAGGCGTATCAACAGGCTATGGAGATGCCCATCAAAAGATATCAATGCGAGGAGTAGGGATTGCCATGCAACGGATGAAGTAGAGCTATAAGTGTATGAAAGCTCGAATGAAGCTAAGTGGGTGTGCATCCAACTTGCTTGCTCATGAAGACCTCGAGCATTTGAGGAAGCCCGTCATCGGAATATACAAGCCAAGTTCTATAATGAAAATTTCCCACTAGCATATGAAAGTGACAAAACATGAGATTCTCTATATGAAAAACATGGTGCTACTTTGAAGCACAAGTGTGGAAAAAGAGATAGTAGCACTGTCCCTTCTCTCTTTTCTCTCATTTATTATTATTTTTTCTTCTCTCTCTCTCTTTTTCTCTTTTTTCTTTCTTTTCTCTTTTTCTTTCCTTTTTTTCTTTTATTTTTCGTCTGGAGTCTCATCCCGACTTGTGGGGGAATCATTGTCTCCATCATCCTTTCCTCACCGAGACAGTGCCCTAATAATGAAAAGCATCACACTTTTATTTACTTACAACTCGATATTAAAAACTACTAAACAATATGACTCTATCTGAATGACTCTAGTAGTGAACTAGGATGTGCAATGATCTAGTGTAGCATGTAAACAATGATGAACGGTGGCTGTGCCACAAATACTATGTCAGCTACATGATCATGCAAAGCAATATGACAATGAGTGTACTAGTCATATGATGTAACGGTGGAAGTTGCATGGCAATATATCTCGGAATGGCTATGGAAATGCCATGATAGGTAGGTATGGTGGCTGTTTTGAGGAAGATATAATGAGGCTTATGTGCAACATAGCGTATCATGCCACAGGGTTTGGATGCACCGGCGAAGTTTGCACCGATCCTCGAGGTGAGAATGTGCAATGCACAGTACCGAAGAGGCTAGAAAATATGAAAATGTGAGAGTGCGTACATCCATGGATTCATATTAGTCATAAAGAACTCACATACTTATTGCAAAGCTTTATTAGCTCTCTCGAAGCAAAGTACTACTCGCATGCCCCTAGGGAGGAGGTTGGGAGGATTTAACCATCACGCGCCTCCGACCTAAACAACACTAGGATTTCAACGAGGAATAAGAATTCTCACACATCATCACCATGCCATAACCAATATTTAGATGAACAACAAATTAACATCCTTTAACTATCAATATTCCTACTAACCGACAACCATGCACTCACGCCCTTTCATATTACCACATTAATATCATTAACCCACAATTTCTCTTTTATGTGCTACATGAAGGTTTTGATTATGCACTCCTTGAATACCTATTAATTTTGTACTAGTCGTATAACCCATGAAAATTACCGTCACTATTTATTAACTCTCAAACAAATTTAAGTGAAGAACGAGAGTGCAATTATTTCTATAAAATCTATACGCCGTCGTGCTCTAAAATAAGTGAAGTACTAGAGTAACTGCTTATCTCAAAAGATATAAGTGAAGCACAAAGAGTATTCTAACAAATCATGGTGAACATGGGTGTCTCTCAAGTAGGTGTGTCCAGCAAACAATGATTGTGGAAAACTGAAATAAAAGCAAACTAAAGCACACGACACTCCAAGCAAAACTCATATCATGTGATGAATAAAAATGTAGCTTTAGGTGACATACCGATGGATTGAGACGAAAGAGGGGATGCCTTCCGGGGCATCCCCAAGCTTAGACCCTTGAGTCTTCCTAGAATTTTACTTGGGTGCCTTGGAAATCCCCAATCTTAGGCTCTTTGCCGCTCCTTATTCCTTCATCCATCGTGATAGCACCCAAAGCTTGAAAACTTCAGCACACAAAACTCAACAGAAACATTCGTGAGATCCGTTAGTATAATAAACATACCAGATACTTTAGGTACTGTTATAAATTTATTCATATTTTATTATTGCATGAGGTACTGTATTCTAACTTCTCCATGGCTTATACCCCCCGATACAATCCATAGCATCATCAAAACAAGCAAACTATGCAAGCAAAAAAGAATCTGTCTAAAACAGAACAGTCTGTAATGATCTGTAGAGAAACTATACTTCTGTATGTTTTCAAATTCTAAAAAATTAGGAAAACCTGGGGAATTTGCATACCAATACTGTATAAAAAATTTAGATTAAAAAGACGTTCCAGTAAAATCAGAGAAATTCTGCAGTGGATGCAAAAGTTTCTGTTTTTGCACCATATCAATTCTACTTATCATGCAAGTAATCCCAAAGGCTTTACTTGGCACAAACACTAATTTAAACATAAAAACACAATTATTACAGTAGCAATAATCATGTTAACTAAAGAGAACAGAAAGTATTGGGTTGTCTCCCAACAAGCTCTTTCTTTATAGCCATTAAGCTCGGCTAGGGATAATAATGGTGCTCACATAAAAGATAATAATTGGAACATAAAGAGAGCATCATGTAGCATGTGAAAAAACATTTAAGTCTAACATACTTCCTATGCATAGGCATTTTATAAGTAAACAAATGATCAAGACAAGAAGTATCTAGCATATGCATGTAGGAAGAATGAAGCATTAATAATTTTAACACAAAGAGAGGTAAGTGAATAACATGAAAATTTATATAACCATATTTTCCTCTCTCATAATAATTACATGTAGGATCATATTAAAATTCATCAATATAGCTCTCTTATAAAATATTCTCTCCGTGATCCACATGCACAAAAGTTTTACAATCTTCTAAGGTAGTGGGGTCAACACTAACTAAAGTCATGACCTCTCCAAATCCACTTTTATAAAAAATGTCATAACATTGAACATTCTCCGGATATGTGGGGTCATTTTTACCTAAAGTTGACACTCTCCAAACCCACTTTCAATATTATTGCAAACATTATTATCAATAACATACTCATTATGAGGCTTAAATAATTTTCAAGATCAAAAGAAACATCATCACCCCAATTATGATCATTGCAATAAGTAGTGGACATAACAAAATTATCACCCCCAAGCTTGTAGCTTTGCATATCTCTAGCACAATTGACATTAATAGAATTTATAGTAACATGATTGCAATAATGCTTTTTGGGAGCAATAGCAATATTTCATTTTCAACATAAGTAACTATAGCAAGTTCATCTTCATAAACATCATTAATATTGGCATCATGGCCATAAGAATAGCAAGCATCATGTTCATCAAGAGGGGATATTTCAATCGAATCAATGGAATCATAATTTTATTCAAAAGCAGTAGACATTTTCTCAATAAATTCTTTAACATAGGCATTAGGATCATAGTTTTCATAGCAATATTTAAGTATGGTAACACTTTCAGATTTGTAGAGAGCAACATCATACTTTTCAATCAAAAAAGCAAATTCATAAGCACCCTTAAAAGCAGCAAATTCTTTAATTTGTTCGATATCATAGTAACTATAAACACCCATGGCATAAGAAGATAAGATTTCATTATCATTAAACTCACATAGGTAGGGAAGGTGGTTTTTAGGGTTCTCAGAGCAACAAGTAGAATCATAAATTTCACATAGATTCCAAGCATAGCATAACAAACAATTCAACTGATGCCATAAAAGTCTCCACTTTTGAGACAACTGGTGACACACAAAATAAGCATGCTCATCTAATGATTTTGCCTCAACTAAGCTAGTTGGGGTTTCAACACGAGCACGAATGGATCGAAGATGATCCAAGTAGAAAACTTTAAGTGGATCCAGAAGTCTTTACCTTCTATTTTTGTGTGATAACATGATTATTGCAAGCAAACAAACAAACTAGCAAAGATAAATATTTTTGTATTTTTGATTTTTATAGAAAGCAAAATATAACAGCAAATAAAAAGTAGAACAAGTGAATGATAATTTGTGAGAAGGTACTTGATAGTAAGTTGATGATACTCCCCGACAACGGCGCCAGAAATCCTTCCTGATACTTGTGATCTGCGTTGGGTTTTTCCCGAAGAGGAGGGGATGATGCATCACAGTATAGATAAGTATTTCCCTTAGTGAGAACCAAGGTTATTGAACCAATAGCAGGATCACACAACTTCTCATCTTCAGCGCTGATAACCCACAAGTTTAGGGGATCGTTTGTAGCCTTTTTTGATAAGTAAGAGTGTCGAACCCAATGAGGAGCTAAAGGTAGAATTATTATTCTCTCAAGTTCTATCGACCACCAATACAACTCTATGCACGCTAACGCTTACTTTACCTAGAACAAGTATGAAACTACTTTGCGGGAATAAAACTAGAAGTATTTAGTAGGTGTAGAGATAGTTTTGCAAGGTAATAAAGAACGTGAAAATAAAAGTTAGGTGCTGTTTTAATAAATATTAATTAAGTTAGTTGTTTAGTAGAAAGCTTTTTGCAGCACAAGAGAAATATTGTCCATAGGCAATTGAATAAAACATGATAGATACTTGTCATATGCAATGAGGGAGAGGCATACGCTAACACACTTTTCGTACTTGGATATGCACTTATGATTGGACCTCTAGCAAGCATCCGCAACTACTAGAAATCATTAAGGTAAACCCAACCATAGCATTAAACATCAAGTCCTCTTTACTCTCATACGCAAATAATCCCCTTACTCGGGTGTAAGCTTCCGTCACTCTATCCACCCACTATAAGCGAATCATGAACATATTGCAAACCCTCCAGCGGGATCCCCTCATGTGTGCAGGGCATGGATGGCACCTTAGGACAGCACCATATCAACACACAACTCGTATCAATAACATCATACCACAATTAACCCATAGGACAAAAGAAATCTACTCAAACATCATAGGATAGCCACACATCATTGGATAATAATATATAGCATTAAGCACCATGTTTAAGTAGAGATTGCAGGGGGGAAGAGAGGTTTTACACCGCTGCATAGAGGGGGAGAGAGTTGGTGGTGACGACGACGAAGTTGTTGGTGTAGATCGTCGTCATGATGGTTGCCCCGGCGGCGCTCCGACGCCACTGGGAGAGAGGGGGAGAGAGCCCCCTCCTTCTTATTCTTCCTTGGCTTCCTACCTAGATGGGAGGAGAGTTCATCCTATGGTCCATGGCCGCCATGGCTCCCGGAGGGAAAGAGCTCCTCCAAGATTGGATCTCTCTCTCTCTGTTTCTCTTCTGTTTTCGCGACTGTTTTCTGAACCCTTCATCGTTTCTGCAATATCCGGAGATCCGTAACTCCGATTGGGTTGAAATTTTGAGGGGATTTTTATCGCGAAATTATCTTTCTTGTGGCAAATGAAGGGCCCCAACTGACTTATGGGGGGAGGCGCAAGCTATCAGGGCGCGACCATGGGTTGTTGGCTTGTGCCTCCCTCGGGCATCGCGTTGCGTTGATTGTTCTTCCCAAAAGTCACATATATTCCAAAAAAAATCTTCGTAAAATTTTATCATGTTTGGACTTTGTTTGATATGGAATTTCTGTGAAACAAAAAACACACAAAAAACAGGAACTGGCACTGGGCACTCGATAAGTAAGTTAGTCCCAAAAATAATATAAAATGTTGCCAAAAGTATATGAAAGTTGTAGAATATTGGCATGAAACAATCAAAAAGTATAGATAGGACAGAGACGTATCAGCATCCCCAAGTTTAATTCCTGCTCGTCCTCGAGTAGGCAAATGATAAAAAGATAATTTTTGATGTGGAATGCTACCTAACATAATCTTGAACAAATGTCTAATCATGGCATGAATATTAAGATACAAGTGATTCAAGGCAATAGTCTATCATTTGACATAAAGACATAAATACTCAGGTTTACTTGCAAACAATCAGGTCCTTTCAAAATAATAATGCTAAAGAACGCTATCCCTGCATAATCATATAACCTGTCATGCTTGGTCTTCCAAGCATAAAGTATAAATCATGAGCACCCCGATGTCAAACCAAGGAATCGGATCGTACTTTTTAACGCGCTTCAGCTTTTTATTACTCACGCAATACATGAGCGTGAACCATGGATATAGCTTATGAGTGGAATAGAATATGGTGGTAGGTTTCAAAAAGAGGTAAAAAGTGGAGGAGAAAATCTCTCATCAACTAGGCGTATCAACGGGCTATGGAGATGCCCATCAATAGATATCAATGCGAGGAGTAGGGATTGCCATGCGAAGGATGCATGTAACAGCCCGGAACCGACGCTCCAGAAGATTCCCCTTTTTTCCATTCTCGTCGTGTGATTCGGTTGTTTGTCGCATTCGTCATCGCATCATTCGCATCATCCGCATTGCATCGGCACTCCATTGCGTCATTTTTGAAAAGATGCATCCGTTCATAGTCGCCGGTTCTCTCCGTTCTTGTCATTGACCGTTTTGAGACCAACCACACACGCACGCGCCCACGGCATCGGAAATATTATTTTTAAAAGTGCGCGGAAAATATTCTCGGATTGGGTCGAAAGTTGGCGTGCGGTATTGTTTTATTGTAGGTAGACCGCCTGCCAAGTTTCGTCGCAATCAGAGGTCGTTTGTCACCCCAACGGCCGACTGTAGCGTCACCGTCATCGGTTTATCGTCGGACGTTTTCGGTGTTACAAATTGTTGCCGGGCTGCTCATTCCTCCCTCTCTTCTTGGCCCAACCACCTCTCCACAGCCCACTAGCCCAACCTAGCCCCCCTCCTTTCGTGGCCATCGGTTCGCGATCGGACGGACGAGATCCAGCCCACCCTAGTCCATTCCCTATATAAAGCCACCCCATGGAGAGACCCCTCTCACTGACTAGGGTTTCCCCCTTGCCAAATTGCAGGCACCCCCTTAGAAAACCCCACCTTCTAGCCCCACATCCCTCCAATCCCGAAATCCACTCCTCCCCCTCCATTTTCAACCCAAAATCCAAAATTAGTGGCCAGTTTTCATAACTGCGCCCCCCGGACATTGTCCGTGGCCGCCGGACATTGTCCGGGCGACCACAGAATCCGCAGCCGCCGCCGCCCGCGCGTGCCCGCGTCTGAGCCAGCCGTCGCCCTCGCATATCGGGAGAGGAGCTCCTGGTCTCGAGCTCCCCGTCGCAGGGCCGTCGTCCCCAGCCGCCGTCGCACCTTGCCGGCTTGCCGCCGCACCAGATGCCCGCCATGGCCGCCGCCTCGACGCGTCTCCAAGCGCAGCACCGCCTCCGCGCTCCGGCCAAGCTCCGGTCGCCGTCTTCGGTGAGCCACCGCCTGGATCCGGTGGATCCCGGCCAGATCCGGCCATCCGCGCCCTCCTCCCGTCGTTTGCTGGCCGCTCCGCCGCCGGCGTTGCCCGCCGCCGCCGCTGCCGGTGCTTGCTCCCGCTCGGGTTCGAGCGAGCCAGCCAGCCAGCCACACGTGGGCCAGCAGCCCAGCCGCCGGCCCAGCTTCGCCAGCCTCGCATGGGCCTCTCCTGCCGAAGGCCCAGCCACCGCGAGTGCCAGCCTGCCCCAGCGCCCAAGGCCCCAATGTGAGCGTCGCCCTCCTATCAACCCCCTGAGCGTAGTTTAGTATATTGCGCGCGGTTCTCATTGGGCCAGATATCAGATACAGCCCGTCAACCTTTTTTTTAGCTCTGCCAATTTTGTAATTAACAGGTGAATTACTGTTTTGCAGAAAAACCCCTAAACATCATGCATATCATAACTCTCAAACAGTGCATCGGATGAAAATGTTTTATATACGTAAAATGACTAGAATTCTTGTGTAGATTAATAATATCCAACTTTCACACCTGTTAAAAATGTTTAAACCTGCTGTTTGATTAAATTATCGTTAATGCCATGCTAGAACGGTTTGTCTCATATCTAAATAACCGTAGCTCCGATAAAAATGATCCACATATGTAACTTGACTAGAAAATCGTATAGAATCTCATGGCTCACTTTATTTTGCTGTTGAACAAATATAAAACATGATTAGTTCAGATCTGGACCAATTTCGAAATTAACGTATGGGGTCGTTTCGGAAATGCTATATGTTGTTTCCGGCCTCATTTAATATGCCTAGATGTCTAGTTTACTTATGCTTCACCTCTTGCCATGTTTAACAACATTTAATATTGTCGTGTACCTAACGAGAGTGAACTAAGCAATTTGAATGTGGAGTTTCGTCAATATGCAACTCGTTGCATATTGAGCTTCACTTAATGTGTAGGAATTGATTGTTGTACTTTGTCATGTCATGCATAACATGCATCATCCTTGTTGTGCATCATATCATGAATATGTTGTGGTGTGTATCGTGTGTTGATTGTTTGTTCCAGATTTCTTCTTCTCGATAGAGTTCCATGCTAGTTGTCTCGTTTCTATCGTTGTCTCGCTACCTACCACTTGTATGTCAAGCCTCCCAAATTGCCATGAAAAGCCTCTAACCCCTCCACATCCCAGCAAAACATTGTTTGGCTATGTTACCGCCTGCTCAGCCCTTCTTATAGCATTGCTAGTTGCAGGTGCAATTGTTTCCAGCTATCACAATATTATTGCTATTTAATTTAATGCACATATTTACTTGGTAAGGGGTGGAAGGCTTGGCCTTTTGCTCGGTGTTTTGTTCCACTCTTGCCGCCCTAGTTACTTGTGTACCGGTGTTATGTTCCATAATTGAGCGCTGCTAACATGCTCGGGGTTGTTATGGGGACCCCCTTGATTTTCGTTTTAGGATAAAACTTGTCTGGCAAGGCCCAACATTGGTACTACATTTGCCCAACATAATAACACTAATAATTAACTTGACGCATAGGGAGTTAGCGCTACCCGAGGTTCGTTATTCAACCTAATACAGGGGGGCCAGTGCTGCTGGTGCTGGTCCAAAACAAAGCCACTTGCGGGGCCACCCGGGGCAACTCGGGGGATGTCTATCCGGCCACCGTACGTAGTGCTCATCCGATTGTGCCCTGAGAATGAGATACGCGGCTCCTATCGGGATTGTCGGCACGTCGGGCGGCCTTGCTGGACTTGTTTTACCTTTCTCGAACGTCTTGTGCGAGAAATTCCGAAACTTTGGGCTATCTCGAGGTTGAGGTTTTCCAATGGAATTTCCTAGGAAATCACAGGATTCGTGGTCGAGGTTATTCCCACGGCGTGTGGTTAGTTTGTGATGGATGAGTTGGAGCACCCCTGCAGGGTTAAATCTTTCGGAAAGCCGTGCCCGCGGTTACGTGGCAACTTGGAAACTTTGTTTAACACCCGGTCATAGCAAACGTGAAGTAAACTCAAATAAAATACACCAACCGGGTGCGTAACCGTGACTGTCTCTTCTCGTGAGTCCTTATCCGAGAGAGAACACGGTGGGGTTATGTTTGACGTAAGTAGGTGTTCAGGATTTCTTAGAGATCATTACTAGTTCACGTCCGTTTATTCGACAATCATCCCCCTTTATTCTTGTACTCGTAAGTTATCCACTCAAATAAATGCTTAGTGCTTGCTGCAACCTCACCACTTAACCATACCTCACCCATTAAGCTTTAATAGTCTTGATACCCTTGGAAATGAGATTGCTGAGTCCCCGTGGTTAACAGATTACTACAACAACAGTTGCAGGTACAGGTAATGCGATGATATGACGTGAGCGCGATGTTTGTTTGATTTGGAGTTCTTCTTCTTCTTCTTCATCGATCTAGGATGGGTTCCAGGAGGCAGCCTGGGATAGCAAGGATGGATGTCATTTTATCGTTTGTTTTCGTCCGTAGTCGGATCCTGCTCTTCTGCATGATGATTGTATATGTTGTTGTATTGATGTGATATTGATGTAGCTTGTCGCGAGTGTAAGCCAATTCCATATACTCATCTCTTCTTTACATGTACTTGTAATGATATCCATTCTTGCGAAACGACGAGATGCGCTTCTATCCCTGTTGAGGCCCTCGTGCCAAAATAAGGATAGGATCGCATCTTGGGCGTTACAAGTTGGTATCAGAGCCTGTACCGACCTAGGAGCCCCCTTGATTGATCGAACTTGGCCGAGTCGAGTTTAGTGAAAAAAAAACTATTTTGAGTCTAGTTATATCGGAGAGTAGGATTCTTTTTACTCCTCTTCTATGCTCTGGTGAGGTATTCGACTTAGGAATTTTGATTCTACTCCTCTTCTCGCTCAATTTTTTTTAGGATCACGCGGGTATTTTGGAAAGTATATGATGCCGATGTGAAGGAATTCTGTCTTGGTGCCTCCTATTATCGAGGAGTAGAGCTCCGAGGGATTTTTGCACATCGTTATCATTTAGTTTCCTTAGTATCTCAGGACGAAGGATGTTCGAAATTGCTTCAATAATTTTCGTGGCGAGATAAGTTTGGAGTCACCCAGTACTGGGGAGAGCGTCCAGGGTACTGCCATGTTTAGTATCGTTGTGACTACGAGTGTCTGAGGTAGACGAGTTTGCGGAATTTCTTGGATTATGGTGTGGAACGTTGCGGGTGTAGTTGTAGCTGATTACCTTGGGTACGTTCCTGGGTCCGCAACCCGAATCGCATAAACACGAAAGACTTCGGAAATTCTTAGGTGGGAATTCAAGTAGTTACCTAGGATTATCCTTCCAACGAATGCATAATGGATTATGTATTTGTTTCCGGCTTAATTCTCAAGCCTCATCCTTTATTTTGTTTTGAATATGGTAATTCGAGTTGCTTTGATGTCAAGTGGTGATTTCTTATCCTTCCTAAGCTGTGTTCTCATATTTCTATGGGAATGCTAATCCTTTGCTCAATCAAATTGTCATGTCTATTCTTTTCCAACCGGAGTGCTTCTCTTCAAGATAATTCAATCATCTCTAATATTTGCAAGATCTATCCTCATCTTTCCTTTTCCCGGAGTTCGTCTTATCTGTCTCAAGTTGTCTTTGTTTTTCCCACCCTCCCGCCCTTTTCTTCCGGAGCCAGCCATCTCGAATCAAGTATCCTTCTGTTGTGGTGAAGTCACTTCATCCGTTTCTTCCATGTTCCAATCCGGTGTGTTTCAGGTGAAGATTCTCAGGAGTTTTAAATTTCATCATTCTTCGTCCTTGTTTTCTTCCCCGGTGAATTCAATTCTAGTTTTCGGTGCTCATCATATCCTTTTTCATTCTGTTATTGCTCTCCCATGTTGGAAGTTCTTATCCAAGCCTCTATTGTTTATTCATCAATCGCATATCTATCCGGAGTGCTAAAGATATCTCAGAAGTCTTGTGTCTTCATCCAAATCCTTTCAAATTATTTCAAGGTTCTCACCTCATCAAGTTTTCATTTGTACCGGTGCAATATCTCCTTCTAAGCAATCGTTTCAACGGTGTTCTCTTTGAGTGGGCTCATAACCCACAGGTTGTTCCCCAGGATCTTACCTGGCTCTTATAATCTTTTCCGGAGATGCCCTCAAGTGCTTGTCAATATGACGTAAGAATGAATCTCATCAGTCTTATTCCTTCTCCAAGATCGCTTAGAATTGTTTTCATCGTGGCTCAACCTTTCCTTATTCATTGTTCCGGAGTGACTCGGCAATTCATGATGTTTTTTCTTGTCATCATTCTCAGCTTTGAAGACCGAAGGAGAGTTTCTCTTAAATCTTTGCTCATTCTCTTGAAGATTCGTGATCCAACTTCGGGCTATTCTTTCAAATTGTTTCGGTCATGAGAAATTCCTTCCATATCTATCCGGAGCATTTCAGAGTTGTTTTCATTTCTCGATCCTCCGAAGGCCATCATTTCAGAAGATTTCTTCGTTCTCAGTTTTCAGCTCTCGTTCTCAAATTCTTCTCAATTGTTGTCTCTTCGTTCGTATCTCAAGTATTTCGGTGCTTCGTTCAAGTTCTTGCTGGGCGGATCATGATCTCTTCATTCTGATGTATCTTCATTCATTCATAGTATCCTCATTCATTTGCAAATTTTTACCGATGTTTAATTGAAGACCTCTTCAAGCTTGTGTATATCTATTCTATTTTTTTCAAGAATAATAAGTTGTGCGCTAAATCCGTTGCTTGTCATCAATTTAACTTGATGAAGGATAAGCATAACATAATTCTTATTCTTGTTTCATCAAGATGATTTCAATCCTTCTTCCGGAGTTGTTCATGATATCAATTCTTGGTTCTAAGTTGTTCATCTTCTCTTTTCCGGAGTTCCAAGTTTTCTCAAGCATCTCTTCGCGAAGTTTCAACTAAGTCCTTGCAAGGTCATAATCTTATTGTTTTCTACCTTCATTTCTTTTGATCATTCTTTCGTTACGGAGGTCCTCATGGTGGTTCTTCAAGTATTCAATTCCTTCTCGAAGTGTTCTTCAATATTCTTGTTGGAATAGCTCAAGTATTCTTTATCTTGCATCTCACATTGCAATTCTTTCTCCCTTATCTTTTGAGATGGTTTTATAGCATTCTTGATTCATGAGGAGTCTCGAAGAGTAGTTGATAAGAATGAGATATGCAACCCATCATTTCTTTCTTGGAGTTATCTTGGATTGTATTTCACCTAAAGCTTTCCTAAAGATTGTTGCTATCAAGGTGTTTGTCAATGATCCAAGTTTTCATGTATCCTCTTGGTGAAAGAAGTTTGCATCTCTTGTTGCGGCCAAGCAATCAAGTGTTTTCCATTTGTGGCCGGTTGTCACATCATAATTTTGAGATGTTTTCCATAAGCCCACACCAAGCATAATTCTTTCGTTGTTGATTTCTCAACAACTCCATTCAATCCTTCCTTGTAACGTTGCTTTTCAATTCAATTGTGATGGAAGTTGTCATTTTCTTCTCCGTTCTTTTCTTACCAATGATCTAGCTTCTATTCTTTTGCTCCGGAGGCATTGTGATGTTGCTCTCTTCAACCATCTTCTTGTTTTATCAAGATCGTGTTCTTTCATTGCTTGTCCATTTAACAGGAGGGTTGTGTTATCTTTCAAGCTCTTTCCATCTTATCAAGTTTTGCCTCTCTTTCCTACCGAAGTGCTGCCGAAATTTCTTTTGAATTCTTGCTTGTTCCAAGTATCATTTTTCATCTCTTGCGTCCTTCAAGTTCCATTGGTTTCACTCGTTTGTCAAAGAAGCAACTAAGTTTTACCCCTTCTCTTTCTCTTCCCCTTCTCATTCTAAGATCTCGGGGCGAGATCTCTTGTAAGTGGAGGAGAGTTGTAACAGCCCGGAACGGACGCTCCAGAAGATTCCCCTTTTTTTCCATTCTCATCGTGTGATTCGGTTGTTTGTCGCATTCGTCATCGCATCCTTCGAATCATCCGCATTGCATCGGCACTCCATTGCGTCATTTTTCAAAAGTTGCATCCGTTCGTAGTCGCCGGTTCTCTCCGTTCTTGTCGTTGACCGTTTTGAGACCAACCACACACGCATGCGCCCACGGCATCGGAAATATTGTTTTTAAAAGTGCGCGGAAAATATTCTCGGATTGGGTCGAAAGTTGGTGTGCGGTATTGTTTTATTGTAGATAGACCGCCTGCCAAGTTTCGTCGCAATCAGAGGTCGTTTGTCACCCCAACGGTCGACTGTAGCGTCGCCGTAATCGGTTTATCGTCGGACGTTTTCGGTGTTACAAATTGTTGCCGGGCTGCTCATTCCTCCCTCTCTTCTTGGCCCAACCACCTCTCCACAGCCCACTAGCCCAACCTAGCCCCCCTCCGTTCGTGGCCATCGGTTCGCGATCGGACGGACGAGATCCAACCCACCCTAGTCCATTCCCTATATAAAGCCACCCCATGGAGAGACCCCTCTCACTGACTAGGGTTTCCCCCTTGCCAAATTGCAGGCACCCCCTTAGAAAACCCCACCTTCTAGCCCCACATCCCTCCAATCCCGAAATCCACTCCTCCCCCTCCATTTTCAACCCAAAATCCAAAATTCGTGGCCAGTTTTCATAACTGCGCCCCCCGGACATTGTCCGTGGCCGCCGGACATTGTCCGGGTGACCACAGAATCCGCAGCCACCGCCGCCGGCGCGTGCCCGCGTCTGAGCTGGTCGTCGCCCTCGCAGATCGGGAGAGGAGCTCCTGGTCTCGAGCTCCCCGTCGCAGGGCCGTTGTCCCCAACCGCCGTCGGACCTTGCCGGCTTGCCGCCGCACCAGATGCCCACCATGGCCGCCGCCTTGACGCGTCTCCAAGCGCAGCACCGCCTCCGCGCTCCGGCCAAGCTCCGATCGCCGTCGTCGGTGCGCCACCGCCTGGATCCGGTGGATCCCGACCAGATCCGGCCATCCGCGCCCTCCTCCCGTCGTTTGTTGGCCGCTCCGCCGCCGGCGTTGCCCGCCGCCGCCGCTGCCGGTGTTTGCTCCCGCTCGGGTTCGAGCGAGCGAGCCAGCCAGCCACACGTGGGCCAGCAGCCCAGCCGCCGGCCCAGCTTCGCCAGCCTCGCATGGGCCTCTCCTGCCGAAGGCCCAGCCACCGCGAGTGCCAGCCTGCCCCAGCGCCCAAGGCCCCAATGTGAGCGTCGCCCTCCTATCCACCCCCCTGAGCGTAGTTTAGTATATTGCGCGCGGTTCTCGTTGGGCCAGATATCAGATATAGCCCGTCAACCTTTTTTTAGCTCTGCCAATTTTGTAATTAACCGGTGAATTACTGTTTTGCAGAAAAACCCCTAAACATCATGCATATCATAACTCTCAAACCGTGCATCGGATGAAATTTTTTTATATAGGTAAAATGACTAGAATTTTTGTGTAGATTAATAATATCCAACTTTCACACCTGTTAAAAATGTTTAAACCTGCTGTTTGATTAAATTTGCGTTAATGCCTTGCTAGAAAGGTTTGTCTCATATCTAAATAACCATAGTTCCGATAAAAATGATCCACATATGTAACTTGACTAGAAAATCGTGTATAATCGCATGGCTCACTTTATTTTGCTGTTGAACAAATATAAAACATGATTAGTTCAGATCTGGACCAATTTCGAAATTAACATATGGGGTCGTTTCGGAAATGCTATATGTTGTTTCCGGCCTCATTTAATATGCCTAGATGTCTAGTTTACTTATGCTTCACCTCTTGCCATGTTTAACAACATTTAATACTGTCGTGTACCTAACGAGAGTGAACTAAGCAATTTGAATGTGGAGTTTCCTCAATATGCAACTCGTTGCATATTGAGCTTCACTTAATGTGTAGGAATTGATTGTTGTGCTTTGTCATGTCATGCATAACATGCATCATCCTTGTTGTGCATCATATCATGAATATGTTATGGTGTGTATCGTGTGTTGATTGTTTGTTCCGGATTGCTTCTTCTCGATAGAGTTCCGAAAGCGTTCGGAGTGTGAGGATTTGCTCGACTACGTCCCATTCGTCTGCTTCACGGATCGCCTACTTCACGGATTCGTTCTTCTTCCAATCGGGATCTCAGGCAAGATGATCATTTCCCTGGATACCACTACTATCATTGCCATGCTAGTTGTCTCGTTTCTATCATTGTCTCGCTACCTACCACTTGTATGTCAAGCCTCCCAAATTGCCATGAAAAGCCTCTAACCCCTCCACATCCCAGCAAAACATTGTTTGGCTATGTTACCGCTTGCTCAGCCATTCTTATAGCATTGCTAGTTGCAGGTGCAATTGTTTCCAGCTATCACAATATTATTGCTATTTAATTTAATGCACTTATATACTTGGTAAGGGGTGGAAGGCTTGGCCTTTTGCTCGGTGTTTTGTTCCACTCTTGCCGCCCTAGTTACTTGTGTACCGATGTTATGTTCCATAATTGAGCGCTCCTAACATGCTCGGGGTTGTTATGGGGACCCCCTTGATTTTCGTTTTAGGATAAAACTTGTCTGGCACTACATTTGCCCAACATAATAACACTAATAATTAACTTGACGCATAGGGAGTTAGCGCTACCCAAGGTTCGTTATTCAACCTAATACAGGGGGGCCAGTGCTGCTGGTGCTGGTCCAAAACAGAGCCACTTGCGGGGCCACCCGGGGCAACTCGGGGGATGTCTATCCGGCCACCGTACGTAGTGCTCATCCAGTTGTGCCCTGAGAACGAGATACGCGGCTCCTATCGGGATTGTCGGCACGTCGGGCGGCCTTGCTGGACTTGTTTTACCTTTCTCGAATGTCTTGTGCAAAGAATTCTGAAACTTTGGGCTATCTCGAGGTTGAGGTTTTCCAATGGAATTTCCTAGGAAATCATGGGATTCGTGGTCGAGGTTATTCCCACGGCGTGTGGTTAGTTTGTGATGGATGAGTTGGAGCACCCCTGCAGGGTTAAATCTTTCGGAAAGCCGTGCCTGCGGTTACGTGGCAACTTGGAAAGTTTGTTTAACACCCGGTCATAGCAAACGTGAAGTAAACTCAAATAAAATACACCAACCGGGTGCGTAACCGTGACTGTCTCTTCTCGTGAGTCCTTATCTGAGAGAGAACACGGTGGGGTTATGTTTGACATAAGTAGGTGTTCAGGATCTCTTAGAGATCATTACTAGTTCACGTCCGTTTATTCGACAATCATCCCCCTTTATTCTTGTACTCGTAAGTTAGCCACTCAAATAAATGCTTAGTGCTTGCTGCAGCCTCACCACTTAACCATACCTCACCCATTAAGCTTTAATAGTCTTGATACCCTTGGAAATGAGATTGCTGAGTCCCCGTGGCTCACAGATTACTACAACAACAGTTGCAGGTACAGGTAATGCGATGATATGACGTGAGCACGATGTTTGTTTGATTTGGAGTTGTTCTTCTTCTTCGTCATCGATCTAGGATGGGTTCCAGGAGGCAGCCTGGGATAGCAAGGATGGATGTCATTTTATCGTTTGTTTTCGTCCGTAGTCGGACCCTGCTCTTCTGCATGATGATTGTATATGTTGTTGTATTGATGTGATATTGATGTAGCTTGTGGCGAGTGTAAGCCAATTCCATATACTCATCTCTTCTTTACATGTACTTGTAATGATATCCATTCTTGCGAAACGACGAGATGCGCTTCTATCCCTGTCGAGGCCCTCGTGCCAAAATAAGGATAGGATCGCATCTTGGGCGTTACAATGCACTAGAGCTATAAGTGTATGAAAGCTCGACTGGAGCTAAGTGGGTGTGCATCCAACTTGCTTGCTCATGAAGACCTCGGGCATTTGAGGAAGCCCATCATCGGAATATACAAGCCAAGTTCTATAATGAAAAATTCACATTAGCATATGAAAATGACAACTCAGGAGACTCTCTATATTGACAACATGGTGCCACTTTGAGGCACAAGTGTGGTAAAGGATAGTAGCAAAGTCCCTTCTCTATTTTTCTCTCATTTATTTGTTTATTTTTTTCATGGTGCCTTTTTCTTTTCTTTTTTTGCCTCGCTCATTTTTTTTGTGGTGGGCTCATTTGGCCTCCCCCATTTTTCATTTTTTGTCCGGAGTCTCATCCCGACTTGTGGGGGAATCATAGTCTCCATCTTCCTTTCCTCACTAGGACAATGCTCTAATAATGATGATCATCACACTTTATTTACTTACAACTCAATACGAAGACCTATGAAACAATATGACTCAATATGAATGCCTCTGGCAGTGTACTAGGATGTGCAATGATCTAGCGTAGCAAAAGATATCAAAAAATGCACAAGCCATGGAAATATCATGCTAGCTATCTTACGATCATGCAAAGAAATATGACAATGGGTGTACAAGTCATATGATGTGACGGTGGAAGTTGCATGGCAATCTCGGAATGGCTATGAAAATGCCATAATAGGTAGGTATGGTGGCTGTTTTGAGGAAGATATAATGAGGCTTATGTGCAACAGAGCGTATCTTGTCACGGGGTTTGGATGCATCGGCAAAGGTTGTAGTGATCCTCAAGGTGAGAATGGGCAATGCACGGTACCGAAGAGGCTAGCAAATATGAGGTGGTGAGAGTGCGTATATCCATGGATTCACATTAGTCATAAAGAACTCACATACTCATTGCAAGGTTTTATTAGCTCTCTCCAAGCAAAGTACTACTCGCATGCCCCTAGGGAGGAGGTTGGGAGGATTTAACCATCGCGTGCCCCAGATTATAACAACACAAAGGATTTCAATCAAGGATAAATTATGCTCCAACTTCATCGCATAACTAGAGACTATACGTGCATGCTTCGGGAATCACAAACCTTAACATCAATATTCTTACTAGACCACAATTATTCAGTAGTACCCCCACATATTACCATCTTAATATCGCAAAACTATTGCAAGGAATCAAACATATCATATTCAGTGATCTACAAGTTTTATGTAGGATTTTATGACTAACCATGTGAATGACCAATTCCTGTTGACTCTCTAAATAGGTATAAGTGAAGCATGAGAGTTTAATTTCTTTCTACAAAATCCCATGCTCTAATAAATATAAGTGAAGCAAAAGATCATTCTACAAATAATGGTTTTCTATTGAGAAACATGCAGCTAACTTCAAATGATATAAGTGATGCACATGAAGCATTCCATAAAGCCATAGTCAAAAGATATAAGTGAAGTGCAAATACCATTCTAAAAATCAACCATGGAATTTCTCATACTAGCATGGTGCATTTCTAAAAGGAAAATAAAAGGCAAACGACGCTCCAAGAATTTACGCATATCATGTGAACAAAACAAAAACCGAGACATACCGATAATTGTTGAATAAGAAAGATGGGATGCCTTCCGGGGCATCCCCAAGCTTAGACGATTGAGTATCCTTGAATATTTACTTGGGGTGCCTTGGGAGTCCCCAAGCTTGAACTCTTGCCTCTCCTTATTCTTCTCATATCGATACCTCCTCGATCTTAGAACACTTCATCCACACAAAACTTAACGGAACTTTTATTAGAAATGTTAGTGCATAAAACACCAAATCCCATCATGTCTTGCCATCAAATTATTGTATAATTATAATGCAACATTACGTACTATATGCTATCACAATTCTATGGCTCCCAAGTCAATGAGGCTCAACAAGAACTCAAACATAAGCAGAGAAAGCAACTATAACAGCAATCTGTGAAAAACAAGATAGTATGTAAATATTCAAATGAAACCTACACTTCCCTAACTCAAAAAATTCTGAAAAATTAGGACGTGATAAAAAAATTGCATCATAGTTTTTGTAAAAAATTCAGAATTTTTCATGCTGCAGTAAAATATGAAAATTCAAACACTATAGCAAAAGTTTCTGATTTTTACACAATACATATCAAACAAGCAATTTAAACATCCTAAAGGTAACTCTTGGCACATTATTTTTATGATACAATGGATTTATACAGGGGGATAATTATTTTTGTTAAAAAGTTTCTACAATCAAGATTCACAAAGTTTCCATGGGCATGAACAAAGTTCAAGGCTAGCCCCCACTTCAACGATGCTCGTCCTTCTCACTTTCACTTTTATTTTTGAAAAGGTTTTAAGTTCTCCACTTTATTTTTTTGTTTTTAATTATTTAAAAGCACACACAAAAAAATAAACGACTCTCTAAAACTTACGGGCTGTCTCCCTGGCAGCGCTTTCTTTAAAGCCATTAAGCTAGGCATATAGTGCTCAAATAATTGATCCACCCGGATCCCAAGGTATATCAAAGCCAATTTTAATTCAGAATGATTTGTAATTTAGTAGTGAGCACAAAGAAACATATATCATGTAACAACAAAGTCTAACTCTCTTCCTATGCATTGGCATGTCATAAAAGAACAATTCATTCATGCAAAGTAAAGGCCAATGCATAGTATAAATAGTTTCTTGCAAATTTATCGTATTGGAAACATAGAGAGGTGAAGATTTAGTTCCTCTCCCATAATAATTGCAAGTAGGAGCAGCAAGCACATGCATATTATATTCATCAAAATCATCATGTGTAATTGTAAAACACAACCCATCAACGTAATCCCTAATAAGTGCAAACTTCTCCGATATAGTGTAGTTGGGAGAATTAAGTTAATAATAGGACTATCATGTGTGGGTGCAATAGCAACAATTTCATGGTTAACATAAGGAACTATAGCAAGTTCATATTCATAAGCATAGTTCATATTGGCATCATGGCCACAAACATAGCAAGCATCAAGTTCATCAAAAAGGGATATTTCAAATGAATCCAAGGGATCATAGCATTCATCCTTCGGTATGTGCGAAGGGAAGTTCAATAATGTATGAGTTGAAGAGTTACTCTCATTAGAAGGTGGGCACGGGTACCTAATACGCTCTTCCTCCTCTCGTTCTTCGATCTCCTTCTCGTCGTTTTCATCTAATGAGCTCATAGTTTCAACAATTTCTTCTTCCATAGGTTCCTACACAATATTAGTCTCTTCCAAGGCAGCAGCCATTTTCTCAATAAATCCTTTAACATAATTAGAAGCATAGTTTTCATAACAATATTTAAGTATGACAAATTTTTCAGATTTGTAAAGAGTATCATCATACTTTTCAATCAAAGTAGCAATTTCGTAAGCACCCTTAAAAGCCAAAAATTCTTCAATTTGTTCAACATCATAATAATAATAGGCATCCTTGGCATGAGAAGATAATACTTCATTATCATTGAACACACATTGATAGGGAAGGTGTTTTTTAGTGTCTTTAGAACAACAAGTAAAATCATGTATTTCTCATAAATTCCAAGCATAGCAACACAAAATATTAATTTGATGCCACAAGAGTTTTCCTTTTTGATAAGCGGTGTCGCACATAATAAGCATGCTCATTTAATGATTTTCCCTCAACTAAGCTAGTTGGGTTTTCAACACGAGCACAAAGGGATCGAAGATGATCCAAGTAAAAAGCTTCAGCAGTATGGTAGATTTTGGGTGGTTCCTCAACCACTGGGTTAGCAAATACAACTATTTTTTTGGTATTATGCGTTTCCTACCCATAACTAAAGATACAAAACAACTTAGAATAGAAAATAAAATTACTTAGTGATAAAGCAAACAAGCACACACGAGAATATCAACCTCTACGCTATTGCTCCCCGACGGCGCCAGAAAAAGGTCTTGATAACCCACAAGTGTAGGGGATCGTTTGTAACCTTTTTCGATAAGTAAGAGTGTCGAACCCAACGAGGATCTAGAGGTAGAATTAATATTCTCTCAAGTTCTATCGACCACCGATACAACTCTACGCACGCTAACGCTTACTTTACCTAGAACAAGTATGAAACTACTTTGCGGGAATAAAACTATAAGTACTTAGTAGGTGTAGAGATAGTTTTGCAAGGTAATAAAGAACGTGGAAATAAAAGTTATGTGCTGTTTTAATAAGTATTAATTAAGTTAGTTGTTTGGTAGAAAGCTTTTTGTAGCACAAGAGAAAGATTGTCCATAGGCAATTGAATATAACATGATAGATACTTGTCATATGCAATGAGGGAGAGGCATACGCTAACACACTTTCCGTACTTGGATCATATGCACTAATGATTGGACCTCTAGCATGCATCTACAACTACTAGAAATCATTAAGGTAAACCCAACCATAGCATTAAACATCAAGTCCTCTTTACTCACATACGCAAACAATCCCCTTACTCGGGTGTAAGCTTCTATCACTCTAGCCACCCACTATAAGCGAATCATGAACATATTGCAAACCCTCAGAGGGATTCCCTCACATGTAAGCGGCACGGAGGGCACCTTAGGACAGCACCATATCAACACACAACTCATATCAATAACATCATACCACAATTAACACATAGGACAAAAGAAATCTACTCAAACATCATAGGATAGCCACACATCATTGGATAATAATATATAGCATTAAGCACCATGTTTAAGTAGAGATTACAGCGGGGAAGAGAGGTTTTACACAACTGCATAGAGGGGGAGAGAGTTGGTGGTGACGGCGGCGAAGTTGTTGGTGTAGATCGCCGTCACGATGGTTGCCCCGGCGGTGCTCCGGCGCCACCGGGAGAGAGGGGAAGAGAGCCCCCTCCTCCTTCTTCTTCCTTGGCCTCCTCCCTAGATGGGAGGAGAGTTTCTCCTCTGGTCCATGGCCGCCATGGCTCCCGGAGGGCAAGAGCCCCTCCGAGATTGGATCTCTCTCTCTCTCTCTCTCTCTCTCTCTCTCTGTGTGTGTGTGTGTGTGTGTGTGTGTGTGTGTTTCTCTTTTGTTTTCGCGACTGTTTTCTGACCCCTTCACCATTTCTTAAATATTCAGAGATCCGTAACTCCGATTGGGCTGAAATTATGAGGGGATTTTTATCGCGAAATTATCGTTCTTGTGGCGAAAGGAGGTCCCCAACCGACTTAAGGGGGAGACACAAGCTATTAGGGCGCGTCCACCCCCCTGGACGCGCCCTGTTTCTTGTGCCTCCCTCGAGCATCATGTTGCGTTGATTCTTCTTCCCAAAATTCACATATATTCCAAAAAAAATCTCCTTAAAATTTTATCGCATTTGGACTTCGTTTGATATGGAATTTCTGCGAAACAAAAAACACACAAAAAACAGGAACTGGCACTTGACACTAGATAAGTAAGTTAGTCCCAAAAATAATATGAAATGTTGCCAAAAGTATATGATAGTTGTAGAATATTGGCATGAAACAATCAAAAATTATAGATACGACAGAGACGTATCAAGCTCCTACACACAAAAGAGCACATACTTGCACCCAACGCGGGCAAGAGGGTTGTCAATCCCCTTGAACTCATTACTTGCATGCGATAAGTAGTGTAGATGATAGTTCGATAATATAAAATGTAAAATAATTAAAAGATAAATAATGGCAGCAAGGAAATAAGAGCGTTTGTAAATGTATTTGTGAATAGACTCGGGGGGCATAGTGTTCGCTAGAGGCTTCTCTCTCCAAGAAGGCATACGGTGGTTAAACAAATTACTGTTGGGCAATTGAATGAAAAGCGCATAGTTATGCAATATTTATGTCCATAAACAAGTAGACCGACTCCTGTCTGCATCTATTACTATTATTCCACGCATCGAACGCTATCCAGCATGCATCTAGAGTATTAATTAAGTTAAACAGAGTAATGCTTGGAGAATGATGAAATGATGTAGACAAAGTAAATCCAACTAATATGAATAAACCCCATCATTTTACCCTTAGTGGCAGCAATACAAATACGTGTCTTGTTCCCTACTTTTTCACTGGGATATAGGGCACCGCAAGATTGAACCCACTACAACGCACCTCTCCCACTGAAGATAAACCAATCTAGTTGGCCAAACTAAACAGATAGATTGGAGATAATTATGAAGCTATAATAATCATGCAAATAAGAATTTAGAGGAGACTCAAATTTTTTTCATGAATAATCTAAAATTAAACACAATTCATCGGATCCCAACAAACACACCGCAAAGCGTGATTGCGAATCGCGGTGATCATGGCAACAAAGAACACACACACACACACACACACACACACAGAGAGAGAGAGAGAGAGCGAGAGAGAGGGAGAGAGAGAGCGATCTAGGTACTAACTACGGACCCGTAGGTCTGTGGTGAACTACTCACACATCACGATGGGAGCAGCAAGGTTGATGTAGAGGCACTCCCTGATCGATCCCCCCTCCGGCAGGGCACCCGAATAGGGATCCAGATGGGCACACGGCGGAATAGAGGCTTGCGACGGCGGACAAAGTGTTTCGGGAGGCTCTCTAGGGTTTTTGGTATCAATAAGAATTTATAGGCCAGAGAACAACGCCAGAAGACTAGTGAAGTAGCCCCAAGCCATCAGGGCGCGACCACCCCCTCTGGGCACGCCCTGTTGGCTTGGGGGCTCCTCGTGTGGCCCCCGGTCTCCCTCCGAAGCTTCCAGGTCCTTATTTTGTCTAGAACAAAATTTCAAAAAGTTTCGGGGTATTTGGACTACATTTGGTATGGTATTCCTGAAAAGCCAAAAACATGCAGAAAATAGCAAGTGGCACTTGGCACTGGGTTAATTGGTTAGTGCTCAAAAATAATATGAATAAACAAATAAATGCCCAAAAAGTATCCTAGAATGATAATATAATAGCATGGAACAATCAAAAATTATAGATACGTTGGAGACGTATAAAGATGCATATATTCTCCCCCCAGCCACGTGGTGCCGCCACTGCCGGGACTGTCGAGGTACAATGTGCAGCTGCATGTGGAACGTATTGTGGATTGGTCACCCTCTCGCCTCGCTCCGCTCACTCAAGGCAGAGTGGCATCCCATTCGACGACGAGGAGGAGGACGATGACCGCCCGTACCCGCAGATCATCCACGCATCTTGATGCACAAAGTTAGAGATGGCCGGGTCGGCCAGGGCGAGGCCACGAGCACGCAACAGCAGCTCCGCATCACGTCCACTCGCTTCAGGGGCATGCCAATTGGGGGCCTTATGAGTGATATTTTTACACTCATTTCACCTTTGTTTAAACCAAGATATTTCTATTAAAAGGAGATATTCGCTTTGATATTGCCATTAATGACTAATGAATGCAAAGGACTCCACAAATCCTCTCTTTAATGGTTTTCCACAGGAAATGGGCTAAAAAGGGAAGAAAGCACGTGTGGAAATGGAAAGGAAGAAAAATGGAGGAAGAAAGAATCAACAGGGGCGTCTGCACAAAGCTAGAGTAGAAGACGGCATTCCATACAAGCGCGAGCGCTTGTATGAGCGGTCGTTTGGCGTGGATTTCTAGGCAGCTCGTCTACATGGACAACTTTTTATAAAGGGGACCCCATCAAAATGTCAACAGAAGCGCCCGTATGAGCGGTCGTTTGGCGTGGATTGCGAGGCAGCCTGTCTATGTGGACACCTTTTATAAAGGGGACCCCATCAAAATGTCAATAGAATGACAAGCACGTAAGCCAGAACCTCATCATCATCATCATCATCATCATCACCATCCAAAAACCCCAGCCGTTGCAATTTCCATCTGCATAGCCATCTCCACCACCACCGAGTGCTCTTGCATCTAGTTCATACTTGTAATCATGCATCACACAAGGCATCCATTTTAAGACATATTGCAATCAATCAATCCCAAGATGTGTTCTTTAATGTTTTTTTCTTGTGATCTTATCTCCATGTGTGAGTAGTTCGGTAAGGTATGGGTTGAGGCATGAGCCTTTCAACCCTAGGTATTTGTTGAGGGGATCAATGTAGTCTTTGACATAACGTCTCGTATGTGTGAAATAAAATTGTTTCGTGAAGTGTCTCTTGTCTTGTTCGTGATCTTCATCCCCGCAGGTACCCAGGATCATGGAGACCGAGCACCGACGAGTCTAGGAGCAAGGAGACTGTGAAGTCTTATACCGAACACTGGTGACAGTAAGGTAGTAGGGTAACACGGATCATATCCTTTGGGATAAACATGAGGTGTAGTCATTAAACACCCAATGCTTTTGTCTGATTTCATTATCTTAATTATCGGGGCAGCCCTGCAAGACAGATAGGAGGCCTTCGGTAGGACAACTGATTCTTGATGCAGGACACGTGCCGGTCAAGATGTTATTTGGAAACATCCCCCACTCTAATATGAAACAAGCACATCCCGATGGGTGACTTCCTGAGCACAAATTAATATCTTATTTGATCTGAGCGCAAATACCTAGTTGTAAGCATTAAGACCTCATACACGTACCTCATTTTATTATAAGTGTTTGAATCACTATTTGCTCGCTGATCCGGTTAAATGTTGGATTTGACACTTTGACAAAAGCTTGCTAGAGACCATTGCTTCAAGGGAGTCTTCCTCTCGTGGGTTCGATAAACTAGGGTCACCTCTGGGGAAATAGGTGCAGGATACCCGTTTATGTTCCAACACCGGATCAATAAAAAGGAGATATCAAGCCCTTTTCTAGCGTCGTTGCCGAGGAGGAGTTTAGTATTCCTAGTCTTTGTGTTTAGATTTTTTGTTAAAGTTAATTTTCAGTTTTTTTTACTTTTTTGTTTTTCGTTTAAGTTTTATTTTTGTTGCAAGTCTTGTCAGTTGAAAAACCAAAAAGTTACTATGGTTCTTAACCTTGGGAGTTTTGCTACTCCTAGCAACAACTTCATGCGTGAACCAATAGCACAACCTGATGTTGCAGCAGTTGAGTATGAGATCAAACCGAACTTAGTTTCCATGGTTCATGAGGACCAATTTGGAGGCTCTGCTTCTGAGGATGCCAGTATGCATTTACATAATTTTACTAAATTATGCAACATGACACGCATAAAGGATTATGATCCTGATGCTCCGAAACTGCATCTATTCCATTCTCTCTGAGAGGAAAACTCTAAGGAATGGCTTTTAGCTTTGCCTAAAGGCAGTATTACTTCTTGGGCTGCTTGTTGCAGTAAATTTTTATGTAAGTTTTGTGCACCTCCAAAAATTATGCAATTACGTTCTCAGATTACATGTTTCAAGCAAGAGGAACTTGAGCCACTAGTGCTTGCGTGGGATAGAATGAAAGAAGCTATAAGAAACTGCCCTAATCATGGAATGGAGGAGTGGTTAATCCTTCATAAGTTTTATAATGGCTTAAATCACATGTCAAAAACTATGCTTGATACAGCTACAGGAGGAACGATCATGGAAAAACCCATAGAAGATGTCAAGAAACTACTGGATGATATGCAAGAAAACCATGCCCGATGGCATATTGAAAGAACCACCACCAATCAGGTGAATGTTGATAGGTCTCCAACGTATCGATAATTTATGAAGTATTCATGCCATATTTACCTATGTTTACAATAATTTTATATGGTTTTGATGCATTTTATATGATTTAATTAGAACTAACCAGGACTGACGTTGTTTTCAGCAGAATTACTGTGGTGTTGTTTCTATGCAGAAAATAAAAATTCTCGGAATCGCCCGAAACTTTTTGACGTTTTTTTCTGGACAATATGAGAAATACCGGAAGGAAGAACCACCATAGGGGGCCACCTGCTGGCCACAAGCCAACAGGGCGCGCCCTGATAGCTCGTGGGACCCTCGTGGCTTCGGCTAGCGTGATTCCAATGCCGAAAAATTCTATATATACATAAACCCTCAGAAATAAACCTAGAACTTCCGCTCCACCCCCGCAACTCTTTGTATCGAAGAAAAACCCATCTGGAGCCTTTTCGGTACCCTGCCGGAGGGGGAAATCATCACCGACGACCATCTTCATCATCCCGGCGGAGGCCATGACGAGGAGAGAGTAGTTCACCCTCGGGGCTGAGGGTATATACTAGTAGCTATGTGTTTCATCTCTCTCTCTCTCTCTCTCTCTCTCTCTCGTGTTCTTGATATGGCACGATCTTGATGTATCGCGGGCTTTGTTAATATAGTTGGATCATATGGTGTTCTTCCCTTGCTATCTTGTTGTGATGAATTGAATCTTTCCCTTTGAGATTTTGTTATGTCGGATTGAATATTGGATTTGAGATCACTTGATGTATGTCTTGCATGTGGATACCCGTGGTGACAATGGGGTGTTCTGTTGTTTCACTTGATCTATGTTTTGGTACTCAACTTGTGAGTAGTTTACCGCAGACCTACGGGTCCATAGCTAGTACCTAGATGGCTATCTCTCTCTCTATGTTCTTCAATTCCAAGATCACCGCGATTCCCGCGATGATCTATCTTATGTAATCACTCTTTGTGGTGTGTTTGTTGGGATACGATGAATTGTGGGTTTATGTTCAGATTATTCATGAAAATATATTGAATCTTTGCTGGTTATTTATATGCATGATTGTTATAACTTCATAATGCTCTCCGATCTATCGGTTTGGTTTGGCCAACTAGAATGATTTATCTTCAGTGGGAGTGGTGCGTTGTAGTGGGTTCAATCTTGTGGTGCTCAATCCCGGTGACAGAAAGGGACATGACATGTATTTTATTGCTTCCACTAAGGGCAAAACGATGGGGTTCATTCATCCATGATTCCCGCGGTGATCTATCCGATGTAATCCTTCTTTGCGGTGTGTTTGTTGCGATCCGATGAATTATGGGTTTATGTTCAGATTATTCATGAAAATATATTGAGTCTTTACTGAATTCTTATATGCATGATTGTTATAGCTTTGTATTGCTCTCCGTTCTATCGGTTTAGTTTGGCCAACTAGATTGGTTTATCTTCAGTGGGAGTGGTGTGTTGTGATGGGTTTAATCTTGCGGTGCTCAATCCTCGTGACTGAAGGGGACATGACAGGCATTGTATTACTGCCATTAATGGTAAAACGATGGGGGTTTATTCAGATGGATTGGATTTACTTTGTCTACATCATTCATCTTGCTCCAAGCATTACTCAGTTTCTACTTAATACTCTAGATGCATGTTGGATAGCGGTCGATGGTTGGAGTAATAGTAGTAGATGCAGGTAGGAGTCGGTCTACTTGTTTATGGATGTGATGCCTATATACATGATCATTGTCATGAATAAATATTGCATAACTATATGCTTTTCTATCAATTGCCCAGTAGTAATTTGTTTATCCACTATATGCTTTCTTCGAGAGAGAAGCCTCTAGCGAAAACTATGGCCCCCGGGTCTCCACAAAATATATTATTACAAAACACCAAAAATATTGCTGCCCTTTATTTACCGTTATTTGATTTGATATTTATATTATCTATCTATCACTACTTATCTCTCGCAAGTAACAAGTTCAAGGGGCTTGACAACCCTCTTGCCCGAGTTGGGTGGAAGTGCGTGCTCTTTTGTGTGTAGGTGCTGAGGACGGGAATTTGCGTGGTCCTCTGATACTTGTGATCTACGTTGGGTTTTCCGTGAAGAGGAACGGGTAATTGCAACACAGTACGGTTAAGTATTTCCCTCAGTTATGACACCAAGGTTTATCGACCAAATAGGAATATAAATCTACAACCGTCTTCAGCAGCTGCACACAAAAGAGCAAACAACTTGCACCCAACACGGGCAAGAGGGTTGTCAATCCCCTTGATCTCGTTATTTGCAAGCAAGTCAAGTGTGTAGATAATAGTAGATAATTATAATGTAACATCCCAAAAAAAATTGGCATGTTATAATAATAGCTATGCACTCATTCATATTGTTTGTATTTGCTTTGTTTAGTGTTGTGATGTTGAAAGCTCTATGGTGAATTCTTGAAACCCCATTTCACTTTTATTTCATCTGTTTTGGAATTGTGGAAAACGTCTGATTTTTTTTTAAACTGAGAGAAGGAACATGACCCTCCATATCAGGGGTATTTTTGAAAAGCCATTGGACATTTTGAACCGGGGGGTATTTAAAAATATATTTGAAATAGGAAATAATCCATTTTGGGCATTTTCTGAAAAATCTTTTTTTAATAATTGTTTTTGGCCGTGAAAAAATGTTAAACAGATTCCTTTTCTTTTTCTGATAATTTTAATATATATAACTTCTATATTTGGAGTTATACTCTTTTTCCTTTTCTAGTTTTAGTTTCCTGTTTTTAATAAAAAAGGAAAAAAAGATTTGTAAAAGGAAAAACAGTGTGTTTTAGGAAACCACTGATTCGGCCCAGTAACAGATCGGGCCCAAATCCTTTTAAAACGGATCCGAATCTCCCTGGAATCGGACGAACGAGCCCCGCGATCTCTCTTTCTCTCTCTACCACCCCGACCCCACCGCCCGATACAGACTCCATTCGGTCGTCCCCTTCCTTGCCCCGTTCCCCTTTCCTTCGCCGGCGCAGATCGCCGGATCTGAGCCGATCTCCCCGCTTCCTTTCATCTAGACTCCCCGAGCCCCTGGATATAAAGCCCGAGAGCCCCGCACCCCGTTCTGCCCTAGAAGCGCCCCTCCCACGCACCGCCGCCGCTAGACCGTCGCCAGAGTTCCACCCGAGCACCTGCAGCTCCTCGAGCTCGTGCAGCTCGCCTATGACCTCCTCTGTCGTCGCCGTCACCACCAAACGTCGACGGAGACTTGCCGCCGTCGCCTGGACCTGTCAGCTACCGTCTACGACCATCGAAGCAACGCCTGCGTCAATCCCGCCGTTCCTGCCTCGCCAAAAACCACCATCGCCGACGACCTCCACCGCGGTAAGCCCCACACCGTACGATCTAGATCCACAGCTAGGATTAGATCGCTACGTACCATTTTGATTAGGCCGGTTCTATTTGACCGAACCGAATGGTTTTCTTTTTAGTTATTTTAGCAATGTTCACGAAATCGGTAACTGGTAGCTACTCGCTCGGCTTCGGAGTAACGATTAATCGGTGAATCGGCCTATTAACTAGATTAATCGGTCGACCATTAATCAGTAGATTAAATAGAACTTGCCAACTTATATCTAGATAATTTTATGTATTACACCATACTTCCATGCACCTAGCTACGTAATATAACAAAATATTCTATTATAGGCATTAAAAAATAGACAAGAGGTAAAATCAATAATCGTTATGCATCCAAACCTACAAAATCTCAAAATTCAAATTACCATTTAAACATTTAAACTTGTCCATATACATTCTAACATACATCACACAATATTCTACAAATAGCAACCAAAACCAATAGTTCCATCCACTAATATACAAAATTGCAATCTATAATCTACTAATATATGAATTGTGGATTCTCCACTAAGATAGGGGAAGAAGATGGTAGTACCTTGCCTGCTGGTGACGCCATGGAGGAAGAGACTGGGGAGCATCCCACGGCTCAGGCGATGGGGAGCATCCCATGGGAGAGGATGAGCCAATGGGGGCATGGGGTGCAGGCAGGCGACCAGAGTGACGGAGCAGCTGGATCTTGGAGGTGTAGTGTGGTGGTTGGCACCGGTGATGACCTGGCTAGCCACCAGCGAGATTAGGAGGGGGTGAAAGGAGCACCAGGGAGCAGGAGGAGGGCTAAACCGTGTCTATTTATTAGCAATAGGGGGTGGGAGGGGTTGTTGGCCAGAATTTTGGGATTTGTTTGCCAACCAGTTAATGAGCCAATAGCAATTAATCGGTCTGGCAACTGATTAATTGGTATGACAATTGATTAACCGGTCTAACCGGCCTGACAAGTTAACGCGATGAATAGGTGCTATTCGATTCGGCCACCCTACGAGTAGTGCTTAACTGGCAAGTTAACTGATTAATCGGACGAATTCTTGAACAGTGTATTTTAGCTGAACCTTTTTTCTTAAGTTGCGGCCATTCGCCCATTTAGCCACCGCGTGCACACGTCTCAACCACTCATAGCATGCCACGTAGCCCCTGTTCGTTAGTTTAGATATTTTTTCTTTTATGTTTTTGTTTTACTAAATAGAACAGTTTCTGTTTTTAAAAATTGAATAACTCTTAGATTATTTAGAGTTTTTGAGTGAATCTTTTTGCATTAGGTCACAAATGTTATGAAGTTTTTATTAGTGCCTTTAGTTTTCAAATATGAATAGTTTAAATGAGAGTTGTGAGAACTTAATTTTATGATTCTTGTCACTTTGGCCCCGGGAGATGTTGTTTATTTTTGCTATGCTTTTAGTAGACAGGGTTGGTTGAGTGTTTATCATGAGAGTTGTGAGAACTTAATTTTATGATCAAGACCTCAAGACTTCAAGAATTTTAAGACCTCATGATGCAATATACCTCTGGGTGGAAATTGATTGAACGGCACCCTGGAGGACCAAGCGGTAGCCTAGGTATTGTTGGAGAAGTGCTAGTATTCACGTGGAAAATTCCACCCAGGCACGAAGAGACGGATGGATACTTTAAGACCCGAGGCTTACCTGCACAGTCACAAGCCATTATGGGCTCTGGCTTGGTTGGACATAGTGGCGACCATGGATGGACGGTGCTACGAGATGTAGAAGAATGGTAGGATTGGATGGGTGCCGGCAGTGGCTCAGAGGAACCCTTTGGAACACCATGTTTCGATCATCCGGTTCTCAAACACCATGAAGTGCGAGGACTTCAACGGAGGCGATCGAATCTTGTGGGGAAAGTGTGCAAGACTCTGCAGAGTACCAAACCTAATCGATTAGCCGTGTCCCCGGTTACGGACAACTTGAGCCAAAGGAACTGAAACTATCAGGAACTCTGGACACAAATAATATAAATGATTTGGGTCTAATGATAATTTTGGGTATGAGAATTGGATGGCGGAACCTTCTCATTAAGAACCAACATGTAGTAATAATTTTTGCTTTTGACCCCTTTGTTGTAGGAAAAATTTGCTTTTCGCTAAAACTTAAACTTACAGCCCCACCTGCCATATATGCATATAGTGTAGGAGATGATTTTTTCCTGTTCTCTTTGTGACTTGCCGGCATATTCAATATGCTGACCTACACGGCTGCAACATGTCATGTTGCAGAGTACTATTCCGACCAGGAGTGAGGACACGTTCTACGCTTGGTGATATGCCCTTGGAGTCGGATGGACTCGTTGGCGTCTACGTCTTCCGCAATAGTTTTATCTCATGAGTTGGCCTTCAACCAAATTTATTGTAATAAAGACTCTATATGATATTCATTTAATAAAGCAGCTGTGATTGCACTTTGATATATACATTGATGTACTGCGTGTGTACCAGCATGATCTTGGGATGGTACGGAAACACCAGAGACTTGGTCGTTTCAGGTCGGGTCGCTACATGTAAATTGCAAAAAAAGGCAGCAAGGTAAAGATAGGATTTGTAAATATATAAGTTAATAGACCCGGTGTTGGGGCACGGATGCTCACGATCACCTATGGGACTAGAGGTCCCTTGTGGTTCGGCAAGGGGGGTCACGTTGCACGAAGAGCGGAGAGCATGAGACGGCACAACGATCAGAACACATGCATTTTACGCAGGTTCGGGCCGCTGCTAAGCATAAAACCCAACTCCTGCTTTTTGGTGGATTGATTGGAGGAACACGAAGAACGCAGAGCGCTTAACCCCGGCAAGGACTGTTGCGGGGAAAGAGCGGCTATACGAGTACAAGTGTTCGGGGGTTCGAATTGCCAACCTTGAGCTAGGTTGCCTTGGGCCGCCTTTTATAGTGCAAGGGGTTACCACAATGGCAAAACGGACATTATCTATCGATTAGATAGCTAAGCAGAGCTATCATACCAAACTCTGGCATTTAGGACAAAACACCATGATTACCTGCCTAGGTGGCGCTTGGGGGTGCATCCCCGGCAAGCTGTAGCCACCGCTTGGCCGGTCGTTGCTTAAGATCTTGACACGCTGCAGGGCGGGTGTCAACCGAGCGTAACTTGCATTCCAATGTGTCGCCACGTGCTTAGCGAGAGCCAATTAGCCGCTTGAGGGCTCGACACCGCATCGATAAGTGACAGGCGTAACAATGCGGTGGAGCGGTGGCTGGGTAGCTCACGCCTGCCGGGGAGTGGCTTGCCGGGTCTTCTGGGAGGTGTGTACGTCTTGGTCCCCGGCAAGCATCGGGGACGTGCTTGGCGCGTCGCAGCCCAGACCTGGGCTGCCGCGTTGAGCTTGCTGGAGTCTTGTCTTGATTGTTGGCCGAGGTTTTGCTTCTACCGCCTGTGCATAAGTCAAGGGCACTGGGTACCCCTGTACTAGTGCACCGACAGGAGCCCCCGGGACTGGCCCACACGTGCTCGCCATGTGCCATTGGGTCAGGCCCAAGTTTCATGCACAGGCGCGCAATGTGAGGGAGTAACTGCCAATTTATTGGTCAGCACTGACCCACCACCTCAGCCCGTTTCCGCCACGCGCGCCGCATGCATAGCGGGGAGTTTAGCGACGGGCGCGCATGACTTAAAGTCCTGATCGTGGCAGAAACCGCAACGCCATGGATTGGAGCAATGGGGCGATTACCTGTTCGCCCGTGATCGTGGGCGATGGAATTGGTGGAGATGGGCGGCGACCCTTGGAGTGAAGGAGAGCCAGCCCCCGCGCTCTTCCCTATAAATTGGGGGTCGCGAGGGGCGATGCTCATCCATCCCTTCTTCCTCCTTGAGTGCAAACCCACATAGCTCGCTTTCCTGCTTCTTTGTCTTGAATTGCGTTTGCAGCTAGCATGCCTAGGGGACGAGGGCGGCCTCCGGCCTCCGCCTCAATGGCGAGGGGTTCCCGTCGGGATCATGCCATCGCTTCAGCCGCAGAGGTGGAGGGTGGCTCGAGTGCGCGCGATAGAGGAGCTGGGAGGGGCCGCAGTCGACGCGGAGCCCGTGGCCGGGGGAGACAGAGTGTCTCTTCCCTTCCTCCTTCGCCGTCAAACCGTCCCCTTGAGGAGACCCACGCCGAGGGAATGGCGCTAGAGTTCGTCATCAAGCTGCGTGGTCCTCTCTGAGGCCACCTGCACCTCCCTAACCCTTTCGCTAGGGTGATGGAGGTTGACAAGCCGCACACCCTGTGGCTGCGGGCGCACGGCTGTTGTAATGACGCTGCATGGGTGAATGTCGAGTACCCGGAGCGTCGCGTCATGCTTATCTGGCGTGGGTGGAAAACCTTCGCCCGCGCCCACAACCTCATGGATGGGCATGTCCTCCGCTTCAAGATGATGGAGGCCGACCTGCTCTCCGTCAAGATTTACGGGCGTTCGGGCACCCGTCTTGGCTGCTGCGAGGAGAGCTCGAGCGATGTCGAAAGCTCCTCCTCGAGCGATAGCGACAAGGAGGACAGTGTCGGTGAAGACGACGACAACGAGTCCAAGGCCGTCAAGTCGGAGTATGACGACCTGGGCTCCAGCTGATCGTCGGCCACACCATCACCGTCATCGCGCTCCTCCTCCTCCTCCCGGCAGAGCGATTTGCCGGGGGTTCTTGACTTGGGCGCCGCCTCTTCTTCTCAGCTGGACCCCGGCAGGCTCGTGGACTTCGGCTTCGCCTTCCCTTCCGGTGGGGTTGAAGTCCGCGCAATGCTGGTCCTGACGGGGTCAGGCTGGGCTTCTGTTGGGGTCCCCTTTCTGCTCTTTTTTTTGTAACCTGCCCTTAGGGGAGAAAGCCAAATAAAGAGTTATTAGAAAGAGGTGCCCCCTCGCGTAATCTTCATGCCATTTGTATCGAAAATGAATGAGAATACAATGCTATTTTCTTCCCGCAAGTACTATCCTTTTCCTTTCCTTATTTGTACTGCATTAGTATGTTTTGTCTCTACCGCACGGAGCTACTTGTTGGGTCGTCATTCAAACCACGAGTGCCAAAGTGGGGGGGGGGGGACGAGCCCCCGACAGAGCTCCTTGTCGGTATCGGCACTGTCACCCCTATAAGCAAGGACAGGGGGACGGCTCGTCCCGACAAGGGTTTTCACCACGTGTATGACTCCACATCTCGCAGTAAGGAAGATACTAAGGGTTTCCTTGAGAAAATGAGAAGTACTGAACTGGAAACATGTGATATACTTATCTTTTCCAGGTAGTATCTCCTTTTTGAGCGTGATGGGCCGCCATCCTTGTTTCTTTGTTCCCCTTTCCTGTTTTCTCGATGGTAAAACATGTAAGGTGATGACAGTAACAAAGATTACGGTTCCATCAAGCATTCTAGCAAATATACTATAACTTAAAAGCGCTAACATTGCGGTCATAAGAAATGCGTAATGAGCATGTAAGGATGATGATATGATGCAATGCCTAGCTTTATTATTGTTGCACAGGGTCTGCGCCTGGCTTTGTACAAAGGGTTACACGCAACATCGGCAAGGCTTGTACAAAAGGTGGCTGCCGGGGACTGAGCCCGGCAGCCGCGCCTTATGGGTAGAACTTACGAAGATGCTCAATGTTCCATGAGTTCTACACCTTGGTGCCATCTTCTGTCTCCTTACGAACTGCGCCAGGTCTGGTGACTTGTACTACCCAGTAAGGGCCTTCCCACTTCGGCATCAACTTGTTTGTACCCTTGGCAGACTGAACACACCGAACTACAAGGTCGCCTTCCTCAAGGCTCCGGGCATGAACTCTGCAGCTATGGTAGCAGCACAGAGCTTGCTGGTAGCGTGCGGCACGCACAGCAGCCCGGAGACGGTCTTCCTCGAGGAGCGTGGCATCGTCATGCCGCAACTGCTGTTGCTCTACTTCATCGTAGGCAAGCACTCGAGGTGACCCATATATGAGTTCCGTGGGGAGTACTTCTTCCGCCCCGTACACTAGGGAGAAGGGCGTCTGGCCGGTAGCTCGATTTGGTGTCGTTCTGAGGGACCAAAGAACCACCGGCAGCTCATCTATCCAGCGCCTGCCGCTCTTCCGCAGCTTATCGAAAGTTCTTGTCTTGAGTCCTCGCAGCACTTCAGCATTCATCCTCTCGACTTGCCCGTTGCTTCTTGGGTGAGCAACAGAGGCGAAGGAGACCTTGCTTCCAAGGTTTTGGATATATTGCATGAATGCGCGACTCATGAACTGGGTGCCGTTGTCGGTGATCACTCTGTTAGGCACTCCAAAACGGCACACCAGTCCTTTCATGAACTTGATAGCTGCTTGTGCGGTCACTTTTCTCACTGGTTCCACCTCAGGCCACTTTGTGAACTTGTCGGTCGCCACGAACAAGAACTCAAAGCCCCCGACAGCACGGGGGAAGGGGCCCAAGATATCGAGCCCGCAGACCGAGAATGGCCAGGATAGAGGGATTGTTTGCAGATGGATGTTCTTGGAGTGGAACTGGCAGGCTTCGCACTTGGTGACCAGTTCAGCAGCGTCCTGGAGGGCAGTGGGCCAATAGAAACCCTGTTGGAAAGCTTTCCCGGCAAGGGCCCTTGATCCAATGTGGGAACCACATACTCCTCCGTGAATCTCCGCCAACAGCCTCAGTCCATCCTCCCGACAGATACACCTCAATTTCATACCGTTCGTCCGCCTTCTGTACAGGGTGTCATCGACAAACTGGTACATACTTGACCGACGGGCTAATCTTTCGGCTTCCTCTTGCTCTTCGGGGAGTTCTCCTGTTTGAAGGAAATGGACTATATGCTGCGCCCAGGTTGGAGCCTGTGGCTCGACAACAAGGACTAAAGGCATCTCCTCGTCTCCGGGAGCGCTTGTCTCAACCGCTAGACCCTGAGATCTTGTGGGAGGAAGCTGCTCGTCAACCAGAACGGGATTTTCCCCGGGAGCTTCTCTACTAGCGGCTTCAGGAAGCTCTGCCGGGAAATGCTTGCCAGAGTTCAACTTTCTTCTCTTCTTGGACATCGTTGATGGGGACACTGATGGTTGAGTGAGGCGGAGAACAAAGGTCCCTGGTTCCATAGGAAGCTTCTGCGCAGCGCACTTCGATAGATGGCCAGCAATGCTGTTTTCTGCTCGTGGCACATGCTCTGTTTCCAGCCCATCGAAGTGCTCCTCCAATTTCCTCACTTCTTCCACGTAGGCTTCCATCAGCAGGCTCTGGTAATCCTTGTTGACTTGCTTTATCACAAGTTGAGAATCTCCTCGGACGATGAACCTCTTTATTCCCAACTCTACCGCGATTCTGAGCCCGGCAAGGAGCCCCTCGTACTCAGCGGTGTTGTTGGTGGCTTCCTCCTGGGAAAGTGCATCTGGACGACGTACTTGAGGTGCTCTCCGGTCGGGGCGATGAGGAGCACGCCTGCCCCAGCCTCCTGGAGTGAGAAAACACCGTCAAAGTACATGGTCCAATCCTTGGGTGCCTCTTTGCCGGGAAGGATTGTCTCCGGAGCTTCATCATCTGGCGTGGGTGTCCATTCTGCAATAAACTCCACCAAGGCTCTGCTTTGAATGGTGGAAATGCTCTCATAGTTTAATCCGAAGCTTGACAATTCCAGTGCCCCCTCAACTATCCTGCTAGTGGCTTCGGGGTTTCTCAGTATGCATTGCAATGGGAAACGGGTGACAACTGTTATCTCATGGTCTTGGAAGTAGTGGCGCAGCTTCCTCGAGGCCATGATGAGGTCGAAGATCAGCTTTTGTACTCCGGAGTACCTTGACCTAGCCCCTTGCAGTAGGGAACTAACAAAGTACATGGGCCGCTGCACCATTTTCTTCTTTGCCACTTCCTTGGATTCACTGTCAACCATTTGCTGAGATCCCCCTTGATCTGTGTCGAGCCCTGCCGCGGATGTTTCTTTCTCGCTCCCGGCAGCATCAGCAGCGGCTGCTGAATCTTCATCCACCCCCCGCTGCGCCACCAGCGCTGCACTAACCACTTGATTCGTTGCCGCTAAATATAGCAGCAACGACTCTTGCGGTTTAGGAGCGACCAAGGTGGGAGCAGAGGACAGGTATTTCTTTAGGTCTTGCAGCATTGCATCTGCCTCCGGGGTCCACTTCATCAGGCCAACCTTCTTCAGGATTTTGAAGAACGGTAAGGTGCGCTCAGCGGACTTGGAGATGAACCTACTCAACGCGGCAACACATCCGGTCAGGCCTCTGATATCTTTGATGGTTTTGGGTGCATGTATCTGCTCGATCGCCTTGATCTTGTCGGGATTGGCTTCTATTCCTCGCTGAGATACGAAGAACCCAAGCAGCTTGCCGGATGGGACACCGAACACACATTTTTTAGGGTTGAGCTTCAGGTTGATCTTGCGCAAGTTTACGAAAGTTTCCTCCAGATCTTGTATGAGAGTGGCTTCATCCTTGGTTTCCACATTTCTGTGCAGCTGAGGTCCAAAACCAATTTGAACAGCCCTGTCGAAAGTCGAACCAGCACTCTTTAACCCAAAGGGCATACGTACAAAGCAGTATGTGCCATAGGGAGTTATAAATGCGGTCTTCTCCTCATCTTCCTTGTTCATAAATATCTGGTGGTAGCCGGAGTAGGCATCCAAAAAGGAGAGAAAGTCACATCCGGAGGTGGAATGAACAATTTGATCTATGCGCGGCAAGGGGAAAGGGTCCTTCGGGCAAGCCTTGTTCAAGTTAGTGAAGTCTATGCAAAGCCTCCATTTCCCATTTGCCTTTCGTACCACCACCGGGTTTGCCAGCCAAGTTGGATGCAGTACACCTCTGACCAAACCATCTGCTTCAAGCTTCTTGATTTCCTCGGCAATGAACTTCTACCACTCCAAGGCGTGTTTCCTAACCTTCTGCTTGACGGGTCAGGCATGAGGGCAGATAGGAAGGTGGTGCTCAATTACCTCCCTGGGAACACCAGGGATGTCAGATGGTTGCCAGGCAAACACATCGACATTCTCCCATAGGAAGGCAACGAGCGCGCTTTCCTATTTGTCAGTAAGGGTAGCACTGATGGTGAAGGTACCACCAGTGCCATCCTCCCTTGCCGAAACTTTCTTCGTCTCAGGATAGGTGACCCTGGTCTTCTTGCTGGTGGAACTCTCTGGCAGGTCATCGTCAGGTGCGGCGCACTCCGAAGAGGCGCGCTTCCCAGAGTCCTTGTCGGTGTTCTTGCCAGCCTTCTTCATTTTCTTTGTGCCCTTGGCGGGAGCTGGGATTTCTGTGGCTCCAGCTGCTACCGCGTCGCGATACATCTGGTCCATGCAGATAACTGCGTTCTTCTTGTCGGATGGGATGGAAATGACCCCGATGGGCCCTGACATCTTCAAGGTATTGTAGGCATAGTGTGATGCCTCCATGAACTTTGCCAGAGCTGGGCGACCGAGGATTCTGGTGTAAGGCAGTGGGATTTCGGCGACGTCGAACACTTTCCTCTCTGTCCGGAAGTTCAACTCTCCGTCGAATGTCACAGGCAGGGTGATCTTTCCCTTGGGCTGGCTCCTGTCGGGGTTGATTCCTTGGAATGTACCTGTGGCTTCGAGCTCTTCATCAAGGATCTGCAGTTTCTCAGCCACTTTAGGAGAGATCAAGTTCAACCCGGCCCCGCCGTCAACTAACATCTTAGACACCTTGAGGTTGCGGATGGTCGGCGAAACCAACAATGGCAAACACCCAACCGTAGTGGTACGGTCAGGATGATCCTCTTCGTCAAAGATGATAGGCGTGCGAGACCATCTGAGTGGCTTCCTAGATTCTGCAGACGGTTCCACAGCATTGACCTCGCATGCCCACTGCTTGAGCTGGCGGCGAGAGGAGTGCAAGGACGCACCCCCGTCAACGCACATGGCTTCGGTTGCTTTCTAGAACTCCCTGTCACTGGAATCCTCATCATCATCCTCATCTTCACTCATATCATCTGTTTCCTTCTTCTCTCGGCCTCTGGCGGGTTTTTCCTTTTGCTGCGGGGTTTTGCCCCGGTGACCACCTCTGCCGCCACGGCCTTTCCCGCCAGCACCGTCCTGGCCTTTTTCCTTGTCGCGTTTCTCGTACTCGGCCCTCTGTTTCTGAACAAGTTGCTCGACCTGTCGGCATTCTTGGAGATCATGGCCCTTGGTGCGGTGAATTTTGCAGTACGGCCCGTCGTACTTCCCGGTCTTCTCAGCGGCAGCAGCCTCCCACCAATCAGTGCCCGCGGCAGCTCCCTTGCCGGGGGTTTCAGCTTTTGCCTTCTTGCCCGCACTGAGGTCTCCGGAGCTCTCGACAGCCAGCACTGCTTTTCCCTTACGCTTCTTGTTGCGCTTCCTGTTCCTTCCTTTTGGGTCGGGGGCATCGTCGTCATCATCAGAGTCCACTTTGACGCCCGCCTCTTCTCCGAGGAGTCGCCTCCCTTCTTCAGCTCGAGCACACTTATCCGCCAAGGTGTAAAGCTCATTGACAGTCTTGGGGAGCTTGACGTTCATCTTGGCTCGCATCCTCCTGTTGCGCACGTTCGAGTGGAACGCGGCAATCACCGCTGCCGGATGGATCTCTGGGATGTTGCGGTGCACTCGGCTGAATCTCTGGATATACTCTCTCAAGGTTTCTCCCTCCTTTTGCGGGAGGACTTGGAGATCGCTGGGCTGGCCTGGTTCTTGATGACCACCGGTGAAGGCGCCAACGAACTCGTTGCACAGATCAGCCCAAGAGGAAATGGAATTCTCCGGCAGGTGCATCAGCCATGATCTCACATTTGGCTTGAGCGCCAAAGGGAAATAGTTGGCGAGCACCTTTTCATCTCTTCCAACCACAGCTTGAACAACTATCGTGTAAAAGCCCAAGAACTCCGCAGGGTTCAGCTTCCCGTCGTATTTCACCGGTAGCTCAGGCTTGAAAGCTCGGGTCGATGTCCAGCGGACCCGTCGCAGCTCGCTAGTGAAGGCACGGCAACCAACCTCGTAAGGAAGGTACCCGCCAACACTGGGCACGGGGTCGCCGACGTCTGGACTGTTGCGCTTGTCGGATTGATGGTGTGCTTCCCAGCGTCACTCGATGGTGATGCACGCGTCTTCCTTCCGCCGGTCTTCAAGGACACACCGTTGGTCCCGGCGGTCGCGCGGACCAGACGAAATTATGGACGCCTCATCGCGCTCGCCAGCGTGCGAAGCTTGCTGTGGCTGCCTCTGGGCCTGTTGTCACGGAGGAGACTGCACCGTTGGGGTGGCCCCTTCCACGCGCTCGCCGCCCTGGGCCGCCACTTCTGTTCACGTACTGTCGGATTTCGGGCTCCGCAAAACCCTCAAGATTCGAACACAGGGGAGTGTGCGAAGATCCGCTGCAGCCTCTCCCTACCTAGCTCGCTAGTCGATGGGTATGACGATGAACTCGCACGATGACGAGGAAGAAGATGAATACGGTGGTTTACCCAGGTTCGGGCCGCTGCGAAGCATAATACCCTACTCCTGCTTTGGTGGATTGCCTCTCGTGGAGGTATGGTGGATGAACTAGTACAAGGTTGAGGAGCCTCGCGAGGGCACTCCTGAGGTGTTCTTGGCCCTCTATAGGCTTGGTGATGGATCGGATGGATGGGTGGATTGACTGGTTGCCGGATCCCTCTCTACGGTGTAGCCTAGCCTCTATATATAGCGGTGGCCTGGGTCCTCTTCCCTTATCGCAATGGCGGGAAGGGATCCTACAACGGCCAAATTTGAAGGGGAACAGGAGTACATCCCCGCCCTGTCCAAAGGTGGTCTTCGCCTGCAAAGTAACTGTCGACGACTCAGAGCTGGGCTCGGCGATGACATCCGTCCTGCGGGGCTCGTGGTCACTGTCTTGTTGCACCGGAATGGAAACCTTTGCGGGGTGCTTTGGGAACCCGCGTATGTCCTTGCTCCCTTTGCACCAAAGGGGAAACTGCACCGCCTGGCGCGCTGGTGCCCACCTGTCCTCCCTTGCGTCATCTTTGACTCCTGAGGCAGAGCTCTGCATAGGGATCTCCGCCGCTCCGGAGGGGGCCTGGGGAGACCCATCCCTTTCCGGTCTTGATGCTGCTCCTCCTCGCGAGCCTAGGGTCCTTGCGAGGGCCTTGTCTTGAGTGGGGCTGCGTCTGGTTGTGCTTGGCTGATGAAGTGGGCCATGCCCTGGGCCGCAGGCAGGCATGTCTAGGTACCCCCGTTCCCAGAACACCGACAGTAGCCCCCGGGCCCAAGGCGCGCTCGAGCTGGCTTCCGGGCGAAGCCTTGAGGGCAGCCCAAAGCGCCGCGGGCCCCAAATGCCTGCGGGCCAGGTTATACATGCGTCGAGCGCCTGGGCAGCGACGCCCCCGCTCCCCGAGGGCGTCAGGAAACGCTCCAAGTCAAATTGACGTGATGCCCGTGTGGAGCGCCGGCCATCATTGCCCTTCCTTGAATGCTGTTGCTGCTTCGGGCCACGCGGATGTGACCCTCCAGAAGCCGCGCGCCTTTCGGGATGCGAGGGGGCGCCGGTTGGCCCTTGGTTGTATATAAGCGGGCGAGGGCGAGGAAGCCCTCAACACATCTTCGTCTTCCTTGCCTTCCAATCTCCAAGCCGCCGCTCTCCCAGTCATGGCCTCAGTGAGGAAGTTCTCCGCCGCCGAGAAGGGGAAGGCCTCCGGGGAGAGTCCTACCGCTCCGCTGCCCAGGAGGGGCCGCGGTCGTCCCCGGAAGCATGCCGCGATGCCGGCAGTGGTTCCCGGTTGGCGCGGCCGTGCTTCTGCACGGCCTGGGGTCACCATCGGCGGCCGCGGTGGGGCATCGTCCAGCGCGGGCGGCCGCAGTAGTCGAGGTGGTGGCGCCCGCGGTGGGAGGTCAGTGGTGGCCACCCGGCCGCCACGCCCGTGGCTTCATTTGGCCGACACGGCTCAGGAGTTCGTGGTGTGGGCGGAGAGGCCGGAGGTCGCTTGGTTCCAACTCCCAAGCTTCTTCGCGGGGGCGCTGTCGGCCTATGGCTGCAGGCTGACGGCTGCTGCAACGCGGCATCGTGGGCGGAGGTCGAGGTCACCCCCGGGGGTTACATGTACCTGAACCGCGGGTGGCAGGCATTTGCCTGCGCCCGTGGCCTGAAGGGGAGGCGCGCCCTTCACTTCAAGTACGACGGCGAGGCGACACTCTTTGTCAAGATCTTCGGGGTGGAGGGCGAGCGCCTGGGATGATGCCCGAAAGACGACGGCCGCGAAGATCTTGGAGGTGAGGTTGCCCTTCACGACGGACGCCGTGCCTCCAGCAGCAGCGACACCCCCTCCGAGGGGAGCCCGAGCGACAGCAGCGATAGCAGCTATGACGCACCGCCACGCCGGCGCGCCCGGACCTCGGGGGGTAGCCAGCCGCCGCGGCGCCGCTCTTCCGCTCCTGGGGCGTCCGGGCCGGCGCGCCCCTACGGGCCCATGAAGGAAGAGGAGGATACCGACTGAGCGCTGGTGCGTCGACGCCGGAGCTCCTGGGGCGGCAGCCCCCATGGGGGCTTTCTCACTTTCTTTCTCCTCCTCTTTTCCTGTTCCTGCAACCAAAGAACCAAGGGAGGCCCTGCGGGCGTGTAATGAATTTGGGCGCTCGCCTCTTTTTATCAGCACTTTTGTCATGTGTCCTGGCCTTTGCATTTTGTTGGTTGAGATCGCCTTCCGGTCGTGATTAGGGTACTTAGCTTGACATGCTCGCGGTAGGCTTCAGGGTCGTGGAGGCGTGGCTGTGGCGCTCGGAGAGTCCGGACGTCCTGTGGGCTTCTTCTTCTTACGAGCGAGGTAGGTTGGGAGCCCTTTCGGCACTCTGTGTCTGCAGGCCCCAGTCCCGCACATTTCCCTACCACCGTAAGGTACGACCGGATCACCTGGACGCACTTTACGAGGCGAGGCCTCGACACCCTTGATACCGACCGGATCACCAAGGACGGCATCAAGGGGGCAAGTGGCTTTATGACCGGTAAGGCTCCTGAGGCATGCTGCTCGGGAGCCCCCTTTGACGCTCAAGCTGTTCCCAAAGAAAATTTTGTTTTCTATCCCGGGAGGGGCGGGCCTCCCGAGGTTCCAAGATGGCGCGTCGGGCCATGAGTGGAGCCCCCGAGCGAGTATGAGACGGCATGCGCCTGCTGACTCATCCGTGAGTACCACGCGAGGCTTCGGGCGCCAAGGCCTTGGCGAGGTGCGAGCACCGTGCCCCCCAGCCCCCGCTCGCGGGGTACGAGGGGGAGGGGAGCAGGCGAGCGCTCGACTCGAAGAGGGAGAAACCAATATAAGACATGGCGATGAAAACAAATCCCTGACCCTTTTCTTTAAAACACGTTTTGGAAAGACCCCAAGTTTTGTTCCAGAAAAGTCGGCAAATCCAAACATCAGAAGAGCAAATAACAGCCGCGTCCGGCACCTAGACTAGTCTTCATCTTCGTCTTCCCACAGCACTGAGCGTAGGGCATCCACATTGCATGGGCATAGCCATTGGAGGGCAGTGTTGTCCGCCAGCACGGGGCTATGGCTTCCACATTGCGTGGGCATAGTCATTGGTGGACCGTGTTGACCACCAGCACGGAGCTGTGGCTTCCACATTGCGTGGGCAGGAACCCCTCCGCGTCCTCGGGGGGCTCCGGGCATGTACAGCCCATTGAGTTCGTACGCGTAGCTTGCACGGCAGAACTGGGAGGTGTATCTGGGAGCTCGCGAGGGCGCTTTGGCCTCGCGAGGTCCCTACCTCAAAGGCGGTTTGTGCCTGAGTCTTCTCATAGGCGGTGTCGTCCGAGGCCCTGCAGACTTCATCTTCTTCACGAGTGAGGCAGGCGGGAGCCCCTTCGGCACTCTGCGTCTGCAGGCCCCAGTCCCGCACATTTCCCGACCACCGTAGTGTACGACCGGATCACCAGGACGCAACTACGAGGTCAGGCCTCGACACCCTTGATGCCGACCGGATCACCAAGGACGACATCAAGGGGCGAGTGACTTTATGACTGGTAAGGCCCCTGAGGCGCGTTGCTCAGGAGCCCTCTTTGACGCCCAAGCAGCTCTACGTCGGCAGGTCCCAGTCCTGCACATTTCCCTACCATGGTAGTGTACGACCGGATCACCAAGGAGGCAACTACGAGGTGAGGCCTCGACACCCTTGATACCGACCGGATCACCAAGGACGGCATCAAGGGGGCAAGTGGCTTTATGACCGGTAAGGCTCCTGAGGCGTGCTGCACAGGAGCCCCCTTTGACGCTCGAGCGACCCCCATTCCGTCCTGCCGGCTGCTGCCTCAGGAGGCCCTGAGGCCTCCCGAGACTCCATGTTGCGGTGCCGCGCTGCGGTCGGAACCCCCGAGCGGGGGTCGACTGCCCAAAGATGCAAGTCCCTGAGGCGACAGGGCCCTGCTATCCAGTTCCGAGGTGCCTCGGGGAGGGCCGTAGCGCACGACCCCTTGCGAAACACCAACCCAGAAAGGGTGGTGCGGCGACATTCACGCCGGCAAAGAGCCGTGCAGGCAAGGTAGAATGTTAGGAAACAGATCACATGCATGAGAAACTATTGAAATATGCGTAAACGAGGCGGCTGCAGGGGTATGCCCTGATCGCCTGAGGATAATGCGGCCCTATGGGCACCCTTAAACGGAGTAGACCAAAAAGTTACCTGGCAACGGCCAACAAAAAGTCACCTGGCGGCCATGCCGCTGAAGAGTCGAAGCTGCCATCGTAGCCTGATCTTACACCTCCACGAGCGCGACCCTCACGGGCCCGCCGTCTCCCGGGGCTCGGGACCTTTGCTCGGTCCGAGCATCTCCTCCGACCCCTCGCCGCGCCCCGCTAGGCAAGGTATGAGCATGGCCCGGGCAAGGCGCTGGAACGTGACGCCTACGTTCGCCAGGCCGAAGGGCATGCAGACGTAGTTGTGCGGGTAGACCCATCCATGATCGGCACGCGTTGGCCAAAAGGGGCCCTGGGACGCGGCCCTATTGATCGCGAGCGTGTTGATGCAGACGTGCGGCTGGTCGACCGGGCCGATGATAGCGGCTGCGATTGGTGGTGCCGGGCAGTCTCCGCCTTGCATGGCCTGTGCTCCCTGAAGCTCCTCGATCGCTCTGATGATGGACTCTTGCGAGCTCGGCGCCACGCGTTGCGCTCCCGGGTCAAGCAGACGTGCTTCAGGACGCGCCTTCAGGTTGTGCCCGAGCGCCTCCCCTGTCTCACTGGCCAAGCCGGAAACTCCCCGGATGGGAGCCCCCGGGCCCGACCCAAGAGGGGCGCCGAGCGCGCTTTCCTATGCGGTGGGAGGTGGGGCCCCGTTCCTGGGAGCAGAGCCCGAGGCTCCAGGATGCCCCGCAGGAAGGGGCTGCTTCTTCTTCTTGCGTGCGTCCTCACGAGGCAGGGCATCTTCCTCGTCGTCCGAGCACTCGGCTGCCGCGGCGCGGTAAGCACGCTCGAGGGAGCAGACATCATCCTTCTCATCGCAAGCGACTGTGATGACGCCGCCACTCCCTGGCATCTTGAGGACGTTGTAGCCGTGGTGAGTCACCGCCATGAAATTGGCGAGGGCCGGGTACCCAAGAATCGCGTTGTACGGGAGGTGGATGTGCGCGACGTCGAAGACGATGATCTCGGTGTGGTAGTTCTCGCGTCCGCCGAAGGTGACGGGCAGGCGCACTTGCCCGATGGGGACGGTGGACCCGTCTATGACCCCCGAGAAGTGCTTGGTCGGCATGAGCTGTTCGTACGGTACTTGGAGCGTCTCGAAAGTCTCAATGGAGAGGACATTGAGCCCCGCTCCACTGTCGATGTGGGTCTTGGTGACGAGGACGTTGCTGATGGTTGGAGTGCACAGCATGGGGAGCTTGCCGGCCATGGCCGAGCACCTGAGCTGATCCCTCGAGTCGAAGGTGATGGCAGTCTGGGACCACTTGAGGGGACGCATTGCTTCGGGCTTCGGGAGAGCCGCGTTCACCTCCCGCGTGAACTGCTTGAAGACGTGGTTCGACGCTAGGGCCTGGGCGCCGCCCAGGATACAGGCTACCGCCCTGACCTCCTGGAAGCCCCCAGCCCCATCATCTTGCCTGTCCTCTTCCTTCCTTCTGGGTGGCGGTGGTAGTGGTGGTAGGCCGGCCTCACGAGGGCGTGCCTCACGAGGTTGGCCGCGGCGTGACCCCTCCGGGGGGTCATCGCGCCAGCGGTCCTCCTGAGGCTGATCGCGCCAGCCTTGACGCGGTTCCCGGCTGTCCCAACGGTCCACCGCGGCCTCCGACGCGCCCGAAGCCATGGTCAGCGCGTCCAGTGCGCCGGCCGAAGTGTTCGGCGCGGACCAGCCTGAGTTCCTGGCAGTCGGCGGTGTCGTGGTTGTTGGGGCCATGGAAGATGCAGGTCGGTCTTCCCCCCGCGGGGTGTTCCTCACCCCGGCTGCGCTTCGCCTCAATCTCGGCCGCAAGTACCGCTGGGGCCTTGCGCTTCGCCTCCATGGCCTTGGTCTTCTTTTCCTCTGGCTCTGCCGCCGGGGGCCCGCAAAGCGACAGGCGGCCCTCTTCAGCCTTGGCGCACCTGTTCGCCAGATTGAACATCTCCAGGGCTGAGCACAGTTCGTCGTTCATGGCGAGCTCCTCCTTCATCTTGAGGTCCGTGACGCCGTCGGTGAACGCGGAGATGATGGCCTCGTCCGACGCCTTCAGGACCTTGAGGCGCGTAGTCGTGAAGCGTTGTATGAACTTGTGCAAGGTCTCTCCATCCTGCTGCTTTATACGCCGCAGGTCGTTCACGGTGAGCGAGCGATCACGGGTACCTTAGAAGTTGGCGATGAAGCGCTTGCGCAGGTCGTCCCAGGAGGTGACGGACCCCTCCGGGAGGTTGAGGAGCCAGGAGAGCGCGCCACCTTTGAGTGCCATGGGGAACCAGCACGCCATGACTTTGTCGTCTCCACCGGCAGCCCGGATGCTCAGCGAGTAGAGCTGTAGGAACTCGGCGGGATCCGGGGTGCCGTCGTAGCGCGGGGGAAGGTCAGGCTTGAACTTGCAGGGCCACACGGTTGGGTGGAGCTCCGGGGCGATGGCGAGGCACCCCATTGGTACGACGGGTGATGCGTGTGCGGGAGGGACCCGGTCTCGATGCTCCTGAGGGGCCGCCTCGAGTGGTGCCCGGTCGCGACGCTTGACCGGCAGCGCGGGGAGCGCACGCGCGTCAACGCGCGGCCGGGGAACCACCTGGCAGCTTACTTCATCTCTTGCCCTTGCCCACGGTTCGCGGGGCTGGTCGCGCGGGCGCGCCTCTCGCCCGGGCTCGGAGTCGACGTCGCGTTGCGGAGGAGGCGGCGGCGCATCGTGGGCCACGTCGTCTGCCAGGGAAGGTCGGGGTCGAAGCGAGTAGGAGAGCGCTGAAGCGTCGCCGGCAGCACTGACGAGCTCCGCGATGCACCGAAGCCAGTCGTCATAGCGGTCGGGGGCGGGGCGGTAGCGGAGCAGCTCGTTTGCCATGGCGAGTGCGCCCGAGCCGCGCGCCGGCCAGGGCCGAACGTGGGAGGACGACCCGGAAGCTGGGACGATCGATGGAGTGGCGGTGTGGCCATCGCGCCGCATGGTGACCGGCTGGGATGAGTCTTGTTGCTCGTGGGCGTCCGGGCCTGTGGCGGCGTTGGCCACAGGCGAGGGTGACCGGCGCGCGTCGGCGCGGCCCATAGGTGTCGTCTGGGCGACGCGGGTAGCTCGGCACTCGGTGCGGGCTCGGCGAGCGCCAGACATCGGAACGACGAGGTGGGAGCAGATCTTGGCTTGAGGAAGACTCCAACAAGCACCCTACCTGGCGCGCCAAATGTCGGATTTCGGGCTCCGCAAAACCCTCAAGATTCGAACACAGGGGCGTGTGCGAAGATCCCCTGCAGCCTCGCCCTACCTAGCTCGCTACTCGATGGGTATGACGATGAACTCGCGCGATGACGAGGAACAAGATGAACACGGTGGTTTACCCAGGTTCGGGCCGCTGCGAAGCGTAATACCCTACTCCAGCTTTGGTGGATTGCCTCTCGTGGAGGTATGGTGGATGAACTAGTACAAGGTTGAAGAGCCTCGCGAGGGCACTCCTGAGGTGTTCTTGGCCCTCTGTAGGCTTGGTGATGGATCGGATGGATGGGTGGATTGACTGGTTGTCGGATCGCCGGATCCCTCTCTACGGTGTAGCCTAGCCTCTATATATAGCGGGGGCCTGGGTCCTCTTCCCTTATCGCAATGGCGGGAAGGGATCCCACAACGGCCAAATTTGAAGGGGAACAGGAGTACATCCCCACCCTGTCCAAAGGTGGTCTCCGCCTGCAAAGTAACTGTCGACGACGCAGAGGTGGGCTCGGCGGTGACATCCGTCCTGCGGGGCTCGTGGTCGTGGTCTTGTTGCACCGGAATGGAAACCTTTGCGGGGTGCTTTGGGAACCCGCGTACGTCCTTGCTCCCTTTGCACCAAAGGGGAAACTGCACCGCCTGGCGCGCTGGCGCCCGCCTGTCCTCCCTTGCGTCATCTTTGACTCCTGAGGTAGAGCTCTGCATAGGGATCTCCGCCGCTCCGGAGGGGGCCTGGGGAGACCCATCCCTTGCCGGTCTTGATGCTGCTCCTCCTCGCGAGCCTAGGGTCCTCGCGAGGGCCTTGTCTTGAGTGGGGTCGCGTCTGGTTGTGCTTGGCTGATGAAGTGGGCCATGCCCTGGGCCGCAGGCAGGCAGGTCTGGGTACCCCCGTTCCCAGAACGCCGACACGTACGTCGCGACGGCTCCGCATGCTAGGTCTTGTTGGCTTCAATGAAGGAAATCAAACTCTGAATGGTGGTTCTCCATTCATCCATCTTATCAGCCGCTGGCATGAAGTTGAGTAGCATCTAGACTCTCGCCATGGCCTCCTCTAGGGTGCCCGGCATGGCGAAAGAGGCGGACTGCGACGTTGCTCGACTCTTGGTAGGGCCAAGAGAACGTCGTCGCGTCCTTGATGCCGTGCGCCATTCGCTGGAGTTTTCTGGTGGACAGCGGGCCGATCCTGCGGGGCTGCAGTTCCGCTGGGCACCTCGTCTCGCTCCGCACGAGGTGCACGCCCAACAATCTCGTTGGCGACGGGAGCGGCCGGAAGGTCACGGCTCGCACCGGACTGAGCGCCGCTGAGGCGGCCTCAGCCATCCATGCGACGGGGAGGTGATGAACGGATGTTCCCTCCGCCCGTGGTGTCGGGGCCGAGCTCGCCATGTTGTTGCTGTAGTTGCTCCCCTCCGGCGCCTCCTGCTCCATCCCCGGCCGTGAAGGGCTGGACGGGGGCGCCGCCTGCGCCGACCGCATCGTCCACGATGCCCGCCTCGCCCGCAGCCGCCGCGGTGCCTACGGCGCCGGCGGTCGCGTGTGAGGGAGCCTTTGAAGTGGAAGGATGCGCGGCTGCGCTGGGTTTCTTCTTCGGAGCCATCGTTGAAGAAGATGATGATGAAGACTGATTCGCCGTTCACGAACTCGGGTTCGCGCAAATGATGCACGCCCCCCTACCTAGCGCGCCAACGATGTCGGGGCATGGATGCTCACAATCACCTATGGGACCAGAGGTCCCTTGTGGTTCGGCAAGGGGTGTCACGTTGCATGAAGAGCGGAGAGCATGAGACGGCGCAACGATCAGAATACATGCATTTTACCCAGGTTCGGGCCGCTGCTAAGTGTAAAACCCTACTCCTGCTTTTTGGTGGATTGATTGGAGGAACACGAAGAACGCAGAGCGCTTAACCCCGGCAAGGACTGCTGTCGGGGAAAGAGCGGCTATGCGAGTACAAGTGTTCGGGGGTTCGAATTGCCAACCTTGAGCTAGGTTGCCTTGGGCCTCCTTTTATAGTGCAAGGGGTTATCACAATGGCAAAACAGACATTATCTATCGATTAGATAGCTAAGCAGAGCTATCATACCTAACTCTGGCATTTAGGACAAAATGCCATGATTACCTGCCTAGGTGGCGCTTGAGGGTGCATCCCCGGCAAGCTCTTGCCACCGCTTGGCCGGTCGTTGCTTAAGATCTTGACACGCTGTAGGGCGGGTGTCAACCGAGCGTAACTTGCATTCCAATGTGTCGCCACGTGCTTAGCGAGAGCTGATTAGCCGCCTGAGGGCTCGACACCGCATCGATAAGTGACAGGCATAGCGATGCGGTGGAGCGGTGGCTGGGTAGCTCACGCCTGCCGGGTCTTCTGGGAGGTGTGTATGTCTTGGTCCCTGGCAAGCGTCGGGGACATGCTTGGCGCGTCGCAGCCCAGGCCTGGGCTGCCGCATTGAGCTTGCTGGAGTCTTGTCTTGATTGCTGGCCGGGGTTTTGCTTCTACCGCATGTGCATAAGTCAGGGGCACTGGGTACCCCTGTACTAGTGCACCGACACCCGGGGGCCATAGTTTTCCCGAGCGACATCTCTCATGTGGGCAACATATGGTGGGTAAACAAATTACTGTTGGGCAATTGATAGAAAAGCGCATAGTTATGTGATATTCACGACAATGATCATGTATATATAGGCATCACGTCCATAAGCAAATAGGCTGACTCCTTCCTGCACCTATTACTATTACTCCACCCATCGACCGCTATCCAGCATGCATCTAGAGTATTAAGTAAAATAAAGTAATGCTTGGAGAACATTGACATGATGCAGACAAAGAGAATTCAATTAATATAAACTAACCCCGTCGTTTTATCCTTAGTGGCAACAATACAAAGACGTGTCTTGTCCCCTTCTATCACTGGGATATAGAGCACCGCTAGATTGAACCAACTACAACGCACCCCTCTCACTGAAGAAATATCAATCTAGTTGGCCAAACTATCTCAATAGATCGGAGAGATTTACGAAGCTATAATGATCATGCAAATAAGAATCATAATATTCAGAGGTGACTCAAATACTTTTCATGAATAATCTAAAACATAAACCCACAATTCATCGGATCCCAACAAACACACCGTACAAAAGAATTACATCGGGTAGATCAAATAAAAGATGTGATGATCATTGTATTGAAGATCGAAAGAGAGAGAGATAGCCATCTAGGTTCTAACTACGAACTCGTAGGTCTATGGTGAACTACTCACACATCATCATAAGGGCGGCAAGGTTGATGAAGAGGCCCTCCGTGATCGATCCCCCCTCCGGCAGGGTACCGAGACGGAGCTCCAGATGGGATCGCGGCGGAACAAAGACTTGCGGCGGCGAAAAAGTGTTTCGGGATGCCCTCTAGAGTTTTTGTAATATATGTGAGTTTATAGGCCAGAGAACGGGGTCAGGAGACCTATCAGGGAGGGACAAGCCACCAGGGCGCGGTGACCCCCCTGGGCGCTTCCTGTTGGCTTGTGCCTCCCTCATGCGGCCTCCGGTCTTCTCCCAAAGCTTCCAGGTCTTCTTTTGGTCCAGAAAAAATCATAAAAAAGTTTCTGGCAATTGGACTTAGTTTGGTACTGTAAACTTGAAAAGTAAAAAACCCGCAGAAAATAACAACTGACACTACGCACTGGGTCAATAGGCTAGTGCTCGAAAATAATATAAATTGGTAAATTATTACTCAAAAAGTATCCTAGAATGATAATATAATATCATGGAACAATAAAAAATTATAGATACGTTGGATACGTAGCAGCATCCCCAAGCTTAATTCTTGCTCGTCCTCGAGTAGGTTAATGAGAAAAACAGAATTTTTGATGTGACATGCTACCCAATATGTAATCTTTTGCATGTATGCTCATTGAGAAATGATGGATTAACAAACATCAACATAATAATATTTATAAGCACAAGGAACAAAATCATCAATGTTTCAAAGTATACGATCCAAAAAGAATGTTTACCCCCATTCATTTTATCATATTAGCAAGGCATGGCTCCATCTTCACCACATTAATACAAATGTCAAGCACCACGGTGTCCAAGTTAGGCAATCGGATCATACTTTTTCAATGTGCATCAACTTTTCATTCTTCACGCAATACATGAGCGTGAACCATGGACATAGCATAAGGGTGGAATACAATATGGTGGTAGATATCAAAGGGGTAAAAGGTGGAGAAGAAAGTCTTGCATCAACTAATAATATCAACGGGCTATGGAGATGCCCATCGATAGATGTCAATGCAAGGAGTAGGGATTGCCATGCAAATGATGCACAAGAGCTATAAGTGTATGAAAGCTCAACTGAAGCTAAGTGGGGTGTGCATCCAACTTGCTTGCTCATGAAGACCTTGGGCATTTGAGGAAGCCTTCATCGGAATATACAAGCCAAGTTTATAGTAATGAAAAAGTAATTCCCACTAGCATATGAAAATGACATAGCATGAGACTCTCTATGTGAAGAACAAGGTGCCACTTTGAGGCACAAGTGTGGTAAAGGATAGTAGCAAAGTCCCTTCTCTCTTTTTCTCTCATTTTTTTAATTTTATGGTGTGCTCATTTGACCTCTCCCATTTCTATTTCCTCACTGGGACAATGCTCTAATAATGATGATCATCACACTTTATTTACTTACAACTCAACTTGAAAACTTGATATGAAGAACTAGGAAATAATATGACTCAATATGAATGCCTCTGGTAGTGTACCAGGATGTGCAATGATCTAGCATCACATGTATCAAAAATATGATGAACGGTGGATTTTTCACAAATACTATGTCAGCTCTATATGATCATGCAAAGCAATATGATAATGAAAAAACTAGTCATATGATGTAACGGTGGAATTTGCTTGGCAATATATCTCGGAATGGCTATGGAAATGCCATAATAGGTAGGTATGGTGGCTGTTTTGAGGAAGATATAAAAATTCTTATGTGTGAGAGAGTGTATCATGTCACGGGGTTTGGATGCACCGACGAAGTTTGCACCGATCCTCGAGGTGAGAACGGGCAATGCACGGTACCGAAGAGGCTAGCAAAATATGAGGTGGTGAGATTGCGTATGTCCACGGGTTCACATTAGTCATAAATAACTCATATACTTATTGCAAAGTTTTATTAGTTTTATCAGAAATCAAAGTACTACTCGCGTGCCCCAAGGGAGGAGGTTGGGAGGAGTTAACCATCGCGCGCCTCCGACCCGAAACAACACTAGGATTTCAACGAGGAATAGAAATGCTCACACATCCCCACCATGTCTTTTTAATATTCAGACAAATAGGAAATTAACACCTCTTAATACCGACACTTCTACGAATCAACAATGATGCACTCACACCTTTTTCATATTAGCACATCAATATCATTAACCCACAATTTCTCTTTTATATGCTACATGATGGTTTTGATTAACACTCATTGAATACCGATTATTTTTGGACTAGTCTTATGACCCATGCAAATTACCGTCACAATTTATTAACCCTCAAACATATCTAAGTATCAAGGTTAGAAAAAGCGGTAGGCGTAAGCGAGGCGGTTGGCCTCCGCCTAGTGCCTAGGCGGTGCTTAAGCGTCCTAGGCGCGGAATATAGCTTCTACTATTAAGGTGTATAATCTGTGGTTATTATATGTGTGTTATCTTAATTCAGGGTATATATACATAAACTATCAGTTGATGCCATTGGAATATGCCTCGTTTGGCATATGGGTACAATATGGCATGATTTCTCTCTTGGGTTGACAATTTCTTGATTGCCCCACCTAGACTTTCGCTTATGCCCTAGGCGAGGCGTTTGGCCATCGCCTAGTGCCTAGGCATGCCTAAGCGCCTCCTAGGCACTGCCTTTTCCAACAGAGCTAAGTATAGAACGAGAGTGCAATTATTTCTATAAAATCTATACGCCACCATGCTCAAAAGGATAAGTGAAGTACTAGAGCAACTGCTAAGCTCAAAAGATATAAGTGAAGCACATAGAGTATTCTAATAAATTATGATGAAGGTGTCTCTCTCTCAAATAGGTGTGTCCATCAAATGATGAGTGTGTCAAACTAAAAATAAAATCAAACAAAAGCAAACGACGCTCCAAGCAAAACTCATATCATGTGACGAATAAAAATATAGCTCCAAGTGACATACCAATGGATTGAGACGAAAGAGGGGATGCCTTCCGGGGCCTCCCCAATCTTAGACGCTTGAGTCTTCCTAGAATATTACCTTCGGGTGCCTTGGGCATACCCAAGCTTACGCTCTTGCCACTCCTTATTCCTTCGTCCATCGTGATAACACCCAAAACTTGAAAACTTCAATCACACAAAACTCAACAAAACTTCGTGAGATCCGTTAGTATAAGCAACATATCAAATACTTATGTACGGTTATAAATTGATTCATATTTCATTATTGCATAATAGTTACTGTATTCTAACTTCTCCATGGCTTATACCCCCCGATACAATCCATAGTTTCATCAAAACAAGCAAACTATGCAAGCAAAAACAGAATCTGTCTAAAACAGAACAGTCTGTAAAGATCTATAAAGAACCCATACTTCTGTAACTCTAAAAATTCCTAAAAATTAGGAAAATCTGAATAATTTGTATAGAAATACTGTGTAAAAAATTCAATCAAAAATATGCTCCAGTAAAATTAGAGAAATTCTGCATTGGACGCAAAAATTTCTGTTTTTGCACCATATGAATTCTACTCATCTTGTGAGTCATCCCAAAGCTTTAATTGGCACAAACACTAATTAAAACATAAAAACACAATCATTATAGAGGCAATAATCATGTTATCACACACAAACAGAAAGTAAAAAGCAAAAATAAACATAACTATTGGGTTGCCTCCCAAGAAGTGTTATTGTTTTATGCCCCTAGCTAGGCATAATGCATAGTTTTAAGTGTTGTCATCTTTAACATCAAGCTCCTTGATAACACAATGATTGTTAGGAACAATAGGAGGCTTGAAAATAGGGTATTTTATCAGGTTTATAAAGTTGGGGTGCACACTAATCATTTTGAGATCTTCGTTTCTTTTGCTAGGAGGAGTACTAATGCTCTTGGGAATATAGATGAACTTGGGGCTTTTATTTCGAGAAGTACTCACATTTGCTTTCGAGGGTGTGAAAGTGGAGCCTACTTTATAAATGACTTCCTCCATTTTATCAATCCTGTTCAAACTTTGTTCTACCCTCTCATCAATAATTGTGTCTTTTCCTTCAAAATTTTCAAAGTCATTCCTACACGTGACACAAATTGAGTGATATGATTATGAAGTTTTTTTGTCTAACTCCTCAATTTGTTCACTAGTAATCATTTTATTTTCAATAGCATCAAGCCTTTGCATGACATGTTCCAAAGTCAAAATAGTTTCATTAATGATAATAGGTGGTGCTCCTACAAGATTTTCATTAGCATTATAAGCATCCAAGGTGTGACACATTAAGAAATTGCCACTGATAATGGTGTCAAGAATAAACCTATACCAAGTTGTCACACCCGCATAAAAATTACGAAGCAAGGTAGTTGTGGATTGCTTATGAGTTGATTTACTTTGAGCATTGCAAATCCTATACCTTGCATCTTTCAAATTTTCTCCTCCTCTTTGTTTTAAATTTAGTACCTCATTATCGGGAGCAACGAGAACACAAGAAGAAATAGACATAGTAACAAGCAACACGCAAAATAACAACAAGCAAAGATAAATATTGTTGTATTTTTTTTATGAAGAAAACTAAATATAACAACAAATAAAAAGAAGAACAAGCGAATGATAATTTGTGTGAAGTTACTTGATAGTTGGTGCTGATATTCCCCGGCAACGGCGCTAGAAATCCCTCCTGATACTTGTGATCTGCGTTGGGTTTTCCATGAAGAGGAACGGGTAATTACAGCACAATACAGGTAAGTATTTCCGTCATCTATGAAACCAAGGTTTATTGAACCAATAGGAATATCAATCCACAACTGTCTTCAGTGGCTGCACACAAAAGAGCAAACAACTTGCACCTAACGCGGGCAAGAGGGTTGTCAATCCCCTTGATCTCGTTATTTGCAAGCAAGTGAAGTGTGTAGATAATAGTAGATAATTGTATATTGCAAAATAAATTAAAAACAAATAAATGGCAGCAAGGTAAAGATAGGATTTGTAAATATATAAGTGAATAGACCCGGGGGCCATAGTTTTCCCGAGCGGCATGTCTCATGTAGGCAACATACGGTGGGTAAACAAATTACTGTTGGACAATTGATAGAAAAGCGCATAGTTATGTGATATTCATGGAAATGATAATGTATATATAGGCATCACATCCATAAGCAAATAGGGTGACTCCTGCCTACACCTATTACTATTACTCCACCCATCGATCGCTATCCAGCATGCATCTAGAGTATTAAGTAAAATAGAGTAATGCTTGGAGAACATTGACGTGATGTAGACAAAGAGAATTCAATTAATATGAACTAACCCCATGATTTTATCCTCAGTGGCAATAATACAAAGACGTGTCTTGTCCCCTTCTGTCACTGGGATATAGAGCTCCGCCAAATTGAACCCACTACAACGCACCCCTCTCACTGAAGAAATATCAATCTAGTTGGGCAAACTATCTCAATAGATCGGAGAGATTTACGAAGCTATAATGATCATGCAAATAAGAATCATAATATTCAGAGGTGACTCAAATACTTTTCATGAATAATCTGAAACATAAACCCACAATTCATCGGATCCCAACAAACACACCGTACAAAAGAATTACATGAGATAGATAAAAGAAAAGATGCGATGATCATTGTATTGAAGATCAAAAGAGAGAGAGAGATAGCCATCTAGGTACTAACTACGGACCCGTAGGTCTGTGGTGAACTACTCACACATCATCATAAGGGCAGCAAGGTTGATGAAGAGACCCTCCATGATTGATCCCCCCTCTGGCAGGGTGCCGGAACGGAGCTCCAGATGGGATCGCGGCGGAACAGAGACTTGCGGCGGTGGAAAAAGTGTTTCAGGATGCCCTCTAGGGTTTTTGGAATATATGTGAATTTATAGGCCAGAGAATGGGGTCAGGAGACCTGCCAGGGAGGGACAAGCCATCAGGGTGCGCCTACCCCCCCTGGGCACGCCCTGTTGGCGTGTGCCTCCCTCGTGTGGTTGCCGGTCTTCTCCTGAAGCTTCCAGGTCTTCTCTTGGTCCAGAAAAAATCATAAAAAAGTTTAGGGGCAATTGGACTTCGTTTGGTATTGTAAACATGAAAAGTAAAAAACACGCAGAAAACAGCAACTGGCACTGGGTCAATAGGTTAGTGCTCAAAAATAATATAAATTGGTAAATTATTACTCAAAAAGTACCCTAGAATGATAATATAATAGCATGGAACAATCAAAAATTATAGATACATTGGAGACGTATCATCCTCCTATTGGTTCGATAACCTTGGTTCTCACTGAGGGAAATACTTATCTCTAGTGTGCTGCATCTCCTCTCATTTTCGGGAAAATCCCAACGCACTTTACAAGTAGCAGGAAGAATTTCTAGCACCATTGCCGGGGAGTATCACCAAATTCTTATCAAGTACCTTCGCACAAACTATCATTCACTTGCTCTACTTTTTATTTGTTGTTATATTTTAAGTTTTTATTTGCTGTTATATTTTACTTTATATAAAAATTAAAAATACAAAAATATTTCTATTTTCTTGTTTGCTTAACTGTCTAGTTTACTATCTAGTTTACTCGTTGCTTGCTAGTTTACTTGTTTTGGCACCATCTCTCAAGATACTAATAAGTTGTGTGACTTTTCAAATACTAATAATAATGATTTTATTAGTAATCCTATACCACCCGCCACTATGGCAAAGTTTTATGGTATTAATGCCGCTTTGCTTAATCTCGTTATGAAAGAACAATTTTTGGGAAGTCCTAATGATGATCCCGCTTCGCATCTTAATACCTTTGTTGAATTATGTGATATGCAAAAGGAAAAGGACATGGATAATGATGTGGTTAAATTGAAGTTATTTCCTTTTTCACTAAGAGATAAAGCTAAAACTAGGTTTTCATCCTTGCCTCGCAATAGTATTGGAACATGGGATAAGTCTAAGGATGCTTTTATTGCCAAGTATTTTCCTCCCGCTAAAATTATATCTCTCTGAAACCAAATTATGAATTTTAAACAACATGAGCAAGAACATATTGCACGAGCATGGGAGAGACTGAAAATGATGATTATAAATTGTCCCACTCATGGTTTAAACTGATGGATGATTATACAAATTTCTATGCTAGACTGAACTTTGTGTCTAGAAACCATCTAGATTCTACTGTCGGTGGTACCTTTATGAAGGTGACATTAGGAGACGTGATACGTCTCCAACGTATTGATAATTTATGAAGTATTCATGCCATATTCACCTATGTTTACAATACTTTTATATGGCTTTGATGCACTTTTTATGATTTAATTAGAACTAACCCGGACTGACGTTGTTTTCAGCAGAATTACCGTTGTGTTGTTTTTTGTGCAGAAAATGAAAGTTCTCGGAATCGCCCGAAACTTTCTCGTGATTTTTTCTAGAACATATGAGCAACATTGGAGGAAAGAACCACCGGAGGGGGGCTCCCTGTTGGCCACAAGCCAACAGGGCGCGCCCAGGGGGTCAAAGGGCACTGCTAGCTTGTGGGAACCTCGTAATTCCGTTTTGCGCGATTCCAACGCCAAAAAGTCCTATAAATAGAGAAACCATCAGAAATTAGGGGAGACTCTCCGCCTCACCGCTGCAACTCTCTGTATTAAGGAAAACCCAATCTAGAGAGAAACAGAGAGAGATCCAATCTCGGAGGGGCTCTCGCCCCTCCGGAAGCCATGGAGGCCAAGGACAAGAAGGGAGAACCACTCCCCCATCTAGGGAGAGGTCATGGAGGAGGAAGCCTAAGGGGGAGACTCTCTCCCCCTCTCTCCCGGTGGCACCGGAGTGCCGCCGGGGGAACCATTGCTGCGGTGATCGTCTTCATCACCTTCCTCATCTGTTTTCAGCGGTCCACTCTCCCGCACCCTACTGTAATGCCTTACTTGAACATGGTGCTTTATGCCACATATTATTATTCAATGATGTGTTTCCATCCTATGATGTTTGAGTAGATTTCTTTTGTCCTTTGGGTTGATTGATGATCTTGATTGGTTTGAGTTGTATGTTTTATATTGGTGTTGTCCTATGGTGCCTTCCATGCCGCGCACACGTGGAGGATTCCCGCTGTAGGGTGTTGCAATATGTTCATGACTCGCTTATAGTGGGGGGATAGAGTGACAGAAGCTTACAACCGAGTAAGGGAGTTGTTGCGTATGGGAGTAAAGAGGACTTGATGTTTAATGCTATGGTTGGGTTTACCTTAATGATTTCTAGTAGTTGCAGATGCTTGCTAGAGGTCCAATCATAAGTTCATATGATCCAAGTACGGAAAGTATGTTAGCTCATGCCTCTCCCTCATATAAAATTACAATAATGATTACCGATCTTGTTATTAATTGCCTAGGACAATTCCGCACACCATACCATCATTATGCCACACTCGCTATTTGTAATATATTGTAATATATTCTAACTTTATTTATGCAGCAACTATTTTCATATTTTACTTCTCCAATATCATGCAAAGCTATCCTCTATATACCCACAACGCAGTTTTATTTCTCGTTTCTAGATAGAAGCAAACGCTTGGTGTACGTAGAGTCGCATCGGTGACAGATAGGACTTGATAGAATATTGATCTTACCTTTAGCTCCTTGTGGGTTCAACACTCCATACTTATTACTTCCATCTTTGGAAAGTGCTATGATGATTCCTTGCACTTGGGTATTATCAAGAGGCTACAAAACTTCTGGATAATATCATAACAAATTATTCTCAATGGCACACCGAGCGAGCTCCAACTGGTAAGAAGGTAAATTATGTCGAAGAAATTACTACTTTGAGTGATAAAATGGATGCTCTTATGAATATGACTGCGCTTTGATTTGAAATTCAGAGCACAACTACAGGTGGAATTCATTGCTGAATGGACACCAATGCAAGACGGGGAAACTCAACAAAGAACCCTCCCCGGCAAGGAAGCTACACAAGAATGGATCATGTACTTTGACAGGGCCTTTTAGCTGCAGGGCGCCGGTGCCAACATGCTTTTTGTCGCACCCACCGGAGAGCACCTCAAGTATGTGGTCCAAATGCACTTTCCCAAGGAGGTATCGACAAACAACATGGCTGAATATGAAGGATTGCTTGCCAGCATGCGAATTGCAGTGGACCTGGGCATAAGGAAACTGATCATTTGAGGAGATTCACAGCTTGTTATGCGTCAAGTAAACAAGGATTACTAGAGCCCTTTGATGGAAGCTTATATTGATGAAGTAAGGAAGTTGGAAGAACACTTTGACGGTCTACTAATGGAGCACGTACTCCGTGCAGAGAACAACATTGCTGGCGACCTGTCGAAACATGCCGCTCAGAAGCTAGCTATGAAACCAGGGACTTTTGTGCTCCGACTGACTCAATCATCTGTCATGCCATCAATGCGGCAATCCAATAAGAGAAAGATCAATTACGGCGACTACTTTCCAGCAGAGCTGCCAACAACCGCTAAGAAGGTTGTCGGAAACGACACGCCTGTCGGTGAGAAGCAAGCTCCGACAAGATCCCAAGTTCTTGCCATCGAGACCAGCGCTCCTGCGGCCTAACAAATGCCTTTAGTCCTTGTCGTCGATCCACAGGCTCCGGCATGGGCGCAACAAATAGTCCAGTACCTCCAAACAGGAGAACTTCCCGAAGAGCAAGAAGAAGCTGAAAGAGTAGCCCGACAATTAAGCATGTACCAATTTGTGGACAACACTCTGTACAAGAGGAGGCCAAATAGGGTGAAATTGAAGGGCATTTACCGGGAGTATGGACAAAAGCTGTTGGCGGAGATACACGAGGGGATGTGTGGTTCCCACATCGGATCTCGCGCGCTCGTCGGCAAGGCTTTCTGTCAAGGATTCTATTAGCCGTCAATCCTTCAAGATGCCTTGGCGGTGGTCACAAGATGCGAAGCGTGTTAGTTCAATGCCAAGCAAATACATCAACCACCACAAGCCCTTCAGACCATATCGCTCTCCTTGCCCTTCTCGGTTTGGGGGCTCAACATTGTCGGCTCTTTTCCTCGTGTACCAGGGGTTTCAAGTTCTTGTTCGTTGCAATCGACAAGTTCACGAAGTGGACAGAGGTAGAACCGACGAGGAAGGTGACAACACAAGCAGCCGTCAAGTTTTTCAAGGGAATAGGTTGTCGTTTTGGTGTCCCCAACAGGATCATCACCGATAACGCCACACAGTTCATGAGCTGCACCTTCATGCAATACTGCCAAGATCTGCTTTGCGTCCGTTGCACATCCAAGAAGCAATGGCCAAGTGGAGAGGGCAAACACTGAAGAGCTCGGTGGCCTCAAGACGAGGACTTTTGGCAAGCTGCACAAGTGCGGAAGGCACTGGATTGATGAGCTGTCGGCGATTCTTTGGTCACTCCGGACGACACCAAATCGAGCCACCAATGAGACGCCCTTGTCCCTAGTTTACAACGCAGAAGCAGTGCTCTGCCCAGAACTCACATATGGCTCACCTCGAGTACAAGCCTTTGATGAAAATGAGCAAGAGCAACTGCGGCAAGTTGAGGCCACGCTCCTCGAGGAAGATCGTCTTTGGGCTGCCCTGCGTGCCGCTCGGTACCAACAAGCTTTGCGTCGCTATCATAGCCGTCAAGTGCACGCCAGAAGTGTTGAGGAAGGAGACCTTATTCTTCGCGGGATCCAGTCCACGTAGGGATCAAATAAGTTGACGCCAAAGTGGAAAGGCCCTTACCGGGTGGTACGAGTCACCAGGCATGGCGTAGTCCGCCTAGAGACCGAAGATGGCACTCCGGTGCAGAACTCGTGGAATATCGAGCATCTTCGTAAGTTCTACCCGTGAGGCGTGGTTGTCGGGCCTCCCGGCAACCTATTTTGTACAAGTTTGCTGGAAGGGCATGTAATTCTTTGTACAGAGCTAGGCGCACACCCTATGCATGATCAATAAAACTAAGTGTTATGCAACTTTTTGTCAAAGTACATATTAAATTATGTATGATTGTATGAAATATTGTGTTCATTTTTACTTGCATGAAATGGTTGACGAACCAGCAAGGTTCCTAGCCTCCTATTTTCTCTTGTTTCTTTTTCTCAAAAGACAGAAGGGGCCCTCGCGTGCAAGTTTTCCCGGGGGGGCGGGGAGGTGATGGTATGGATACCCAAGTGACGTTCAAGTTGATCATTTTGCAACAAGAAGTACAACAAAGAAAAGCTAAGTTATAAAACTTTAAGTTCTTTGTTGTAAGCGCCCTTTTCCTTGAACGATTCCAACATTTGTATGAGAAAACCTGCACGCGAAGGACCCTTGCTGAAATCTATTGCGCTCCTAGGTTGTTTCGAGTCCGCTCAACAATCAAGGTAGCTGCACCAAGGACGGCAAGATGTTCTTGCCGGCAGCGGCATTTCTGATAGGCTGCTAAGGACCTGTTCCTAAAGCACTCGCGGCTAGAATGTGTGCACCGACAAGTATTTTTGGCAAGCGCAGGGGTCAGAAACATACAAAGTATAGAGTCAAATATAAGGAAAAGTGGCCATTCATTCAGAAAGATAGAATATATTACATCCATAAACAAAATTATGGTGCTAATTTGAGATAAATGTTTTTGATACATGTATAGCACCGGCGGCAAGGATGAAGCGAGAGGGGTTTTTACTCCTTCAGCTTGACGGAACGACCCTCTCGGAGATAGGCGCGACAAGAGCTTCCGCGGCACTGGTGTCAGCATCCTTTGGCAGCTTGGAGAAGGCCCTCAACAGGTCGATCCCAGGGTTGTGGAAGGCGATTTTCACCACTAATTTGTGGACCACGTCGCAGCAGAGCTCGCGGGACTCCTTGACAAAGTTGACGGCCCGGTCCTCCTCATGCTTCTCCAACGCCTCGACAAGCCCTTCGAAGAAAATGGACAGCTTGACGCTCTCCACCTCCCTGCCGTCGCTCGTGAAATTCCACTTTTCCAAGCCCATGGCGGCTAGCTGGGCGGAGAGCCTGTCGGCGATGTTCAAGAGCTGCTCCGTCCAGAGCGCCAAGTTCTTCTTCAGCTCGTCGGAGGAGTGGGCAACAGAGGCGAGCAACTCCTTCTCCTTCCGGAGTTCTTCGAGCAGGGCCCTTTCCTTCGTCCTGGCGCCCTCAAGGTGCTCTTTCAAGGTGCTCAACTTCAGCTTCAAGTCAGCAATGGAATCGGTGGCCGCAGTGAGCTCTTGGGTCTTGTCGGAGATCGCCGTCTGGAGCTCCCCTAAGGTGTGAGCTGCCTTCTGCGCACTCTCTTTCAGCTCCAAGATTTCCTTGCCAGAAGCGTCAAGGTCTAGATCCAGCTGCCGCACCTTGTTGTCTAGCTCAACCTTGGCGGCTTCAGCTGCCTCAGCAGCCCTGACAGCCTCTTGAAGCTTGCTGATGTGCTCTGTGGCTTGGGATTCGATGGCCTCCTTGTGCTTTAGCTCCAGCTCTTGAATCAGTTGCGCCAGCTGAGTGTTGACCCGGGTGGCGATGGCTGCTTCCCAAGCAGCAAGGTCCTCCTCATGAGAGTCGAGTGTAGCCTTGCGCTTGATGAGATCGGCGTAAGTGGTAGCAATTCTTTGTTCCGCCGCCTGCAGTGCCATATCCGCCTCAACCTTCTCCAAGATGAACTCCTCCACAGCTTTGGCAAGTTGGGCTTGGCGAGTGGTGAGATCTTGGTGGCATTCAGTGAACCAAGCCCACGTTTCATTGAGGTGCTTCTGGAAATCAGCCTCTGTGTTGGCAAGAATGGCTTCCCAGTGGTCCAACCTCTCTAAGCGGCTGCCGTAATGGGTCTGGAGCTGCTGGAAATTCTTGCTGATGGAGACAAGGATGGCATGCTCCTTAGCCTCGTCGTTGCCGCTGAATGGGTCAACGGTGACAGCTCCTCCTGCCATGGCGACAGCGCCGCCGAGGGTTTTCCCTTTAGTGAAAGCTTCAAGTATGGTCTTGCTAGGAGCACTGACAAACCGCATGTCACCAACTTTGAGATATCTGCTGGGCGGAGGCATTTCAGATGTCGAAGGACCGGCGACAGTTGTGCTGGTACCTCGATAAGCATGCCCTTGCCGGGCACTCGTGAGATAGAGCTGTCTTTAGTTTCTGTGGCCACCACCGGAGTCAGCTCCTCAAAAGGTTCCGTTCCAGCCTCCTCTGCTGCGATCGGGCGATCTCCCCAACATTGACGTCCATGTCCATCTCATCGTTTGGGGGCAGATCTACAAATTGGAGGAAGAAACAAAAAAGAGAAACAAGACAGGAAAAAGATTTCTTGCCGTCACATCACCGCCAACAGCCTCGCCTGCCAGCGCGTCCTCAGTGCAGACAGGCTCATCGGCAGCGGCCCCTGCCAGAGGATTCCTCTTCGGAGTGAATTGCATCTGAGCCGCCTCGGGAAGGTATACCCTCGGGTGTTCTTCCCCCTGGCGCTAGGCCCCCGTCTTCAAGGGAATGGAAGAAGCGGCAGCTAGGGCTGGATTAACAAGTTGCTCGGCTCGTTAAGCTCGCGCTCGTTAAGGATCGGCTTGTTAGGTTCATTAAGATTAACAAGCAGAAAACCCTGCTCGGCTCGGTTCGTTTGAAGCCCGTTAAGCTCGTGAGTGCTCGTTAACAGATTCGGATGTGTTATAGTCTATAGGATGAGTGTTCATATTTGGTTTTTAAGAAGAAAAATGATGACTACAAAAGGGGAAACACTAGTTTGTTGCCAACTATGTAGATTAGATTGAATAGATGGGATGATGTGCTATGAAACTTTTGTCACGAAGAGGAAAATATGTGTTGTGTTGTTACTAACGAGCTTAACGAGCTACTCGTTAAACTCGTTAGCTCGTTCGTTAAGCTCATTAAGCTTAACGAGCTGAAATCAATGATTGGCTTCGTTCATTAAGAAGCGAGCCACGAGCTTAACGAGCCGAACCATCGAGCGCTCATTACGCTTGCGAGCTACGAGCTTTTGGTCCAGCCCTAGCGGCAGCTCCCGCACCAGCGCTCGCCAGCAGATACTGAAAAGTATTCTCCAGCTGGGGGCTGCGCGGCGGGCTGTGCTGGGGGCTATTGATGACATCGTCCAGCTTCGGCGCAAAGCTTGTCGTTCCTTCCACAGCATAGGCAAGCTTGGCCTTCTTGGCCACCCATTGCGCCAAGGTTTCTTGGTCCCTACAGGACGTCAACAACAAGATTGAGAAAAATAAAAGCATCAAGGATTTAAGATTAATCAAGACAAGCTCGGACACTTATTCTTCCTCCTCGTCCTCCGAGCTACTGAGGACCGACAAGTCCCAGATGGGCTTCTGCCCGATAGAAGGAGCACGCGGCAGAGTAGGAGTCCTGTCACGAGACGAAGATGCGACGGCACGGGAAGACCCTGCTGCCTTGGTGGAGGCCACTGCCGGACGCTTTGAGATGGTGTGCCGCGTCCACCGTGGATGGCCAACATCAGCAGTGGGGTCCTCCTCCTCCTCCTCTTCTTCGGCTGAGGCGGCAGACGACCCAACTCCCTTGTGGATGCCTTTCGAAGATAGCGGGGCCTCTTCCTTGGCACAATTGGAGCTGGGGGATCCTCAATTCCCAGCTCTTGGGTGGCTTCATGCCCTTCACCCCTGAGCAAGCTCCTCCGGCAAGTCTATTGCCGGTGCCTCGTCCTAACCCTCCTCCTCTTCTTCCTCACCGCTCGCGTCTACGCCTTCTTCATCGACTGCGACATACCAGAGTTGTTGCCACCTGATACGTCTCCAACGTATCTATAATTTTTGATTGTTCCCTACTGGTATATTATCATTCTAGGATACTTTTTGGGTATTTATTTACTAATTTATAATATTTTTGAGCACTAACCTATTGACGCAGTGCTCAGTGCCAGTTGTTGTTTTCTGCATGTTTTTGCCTTTTTAGGTTTAGAGTACCAAACGAAGTCCAATTGCTACGAAACTTTTTGATGATTTTTTCTGGACCGAAAGAAGACCTAGAAGCTTTGGAAGGAGGTCGGGACATGCACGAGGGCCCCACCACACATCATGGCGCGCCCTGGGGGGCGCCCTGATATGTGGTGGCCCCCTCGTGGCTCTCCCGACGTCCCTCTTCATCCTATAAATTCTCTAATATTGCAAAAACCCTGAAGGCAGTCACGAAACCCTTTTTCCACTGCCGTAAGTCTCTATTCCGCCGCAAGGCCATCTAGAGCTCTGTTACGACACCTTGCCGGAGGGGGGATCGATCACGGAGGGCCTCTTCATCAACCTTGCTGCCCTCATGATGATGTGTGAGTAGTTCACCACAGACCTACGGGTCCATAGCTAGTACCTAGATGGCAATCTCTCTCTCTTATGATCTTCAATACAATGATCATCGCATCTTCGCTTTGATCTATCTGATGTAATCCTATTGTGCGGTGTGTTTGTTGGGATTCGATGAATTGTGGGTTTATGTTCAGATTATTCATGAAATGTATTTGAGATACCTCTGATATATATTGTCTCTTAATTGCATGATCATTATAGCTTCGTAATGCTCTCCGATCTATTGAGGTGCTTTGGCCAAGTAGATTGATATTTCATAGGTGGGAGTGGTGCGTTGTGGTAGGTTCAACCTGGTGAGTTTCTATATCCCAGTGACAAAGTAGGGGACAAGAAGCGTCTTTTTGTTGTTGCTACTAAGGATAAAACGATGGGCTTCATTCATATTGTTTGAGTTTACTTTGTCTACATCATGTCATCGTTCTCCAAGCATTACTCTGTTTTACTTAATACTCTAGATGCATGCTGGATAGCGGTCGACGAGTGGAGTAATAGTAATAGGTGCAGGCAGGAGTCGGCCTATTTGCTTATGGACGTGATGCCTATATACACATGAACATTGCCGTGAAAATCGCATAACTATCCGCTTTTCTATCAATTGCCCAACAGTAATTTGTTACCCACCGTATGTTGCCTACAAAGGCTACAATTACCTTGCTTCCTTTATTTATCTTTTATTTTATTTTGCAATTTATATTTATCAGCAATTATCTACACAACTCATTTGCTTGCAGATAACGAGAGCAAGGGGGTTGACAACCATCTTGCCCGCGTTGGGTGCAAGTTGTTTGTTCATTTGTGTGCAGCCGCTGAAGACGGTTGAGGATTGATATTCCTATTGGTTGGATAAACCTTGGTTTCATAACTAAGGGAAATACTTACCCACTTTGTGCTGCAATTACTAGTTCCTCTTCACGGAAAACCCAACATAGATCACAAGTATCAGGAATGATTTCTGGCGCCGCTGCCGGGGAATATCATCATCAACTACCAAGTAACTTCACACAAATTTTCATTCACTTGTTCTTCTTTTTATTTGATATTATATTTAGCTTGTCTCATAAAAATCCAAAATACAAAAATATTTTTCTTTGCTTGTTACTAGTTTGTTCGTCGTCCTGGCTAGTTCTTCTTCCTCTCGCTTTACTCCCAATGATGATGTAGTAAATTTCAAACAAAGGGGAGGAGAAAGCTTAAAAGATGCATGGTATAGGATTTTCTTTGCTAAAAATAAAGGAACTAAAAAGTTATCCACCACTACCTTGCTTCACAATTTTTATGTTGGCGTGACCACTTGGTATAGGTTTGTACTTGACACCATCACTGATGGAAACTTTTTAATGTGTCACACCTTGGATGCCTACACCGCAATTGAAAATCTTGTAGCGACACCACCCATTACTGTTAATGAAACAAATTTGGCCTTGGAACATGTTATGCAAAGGCTTGATGCTATTGAAAAGAATATGATCACAAACAAACCAATTGAGGAGTTGGATTATAAAACTTCATAATCATATCACTCAACTTGGTTCACGGGTAGGAACGACTTTGAAAACCTTAAAGGAAAAAGACACTACTATTGATGAGAGGATATAACATGGTTTGAATAGAATTGATAAGATGGAAGAGGTCATTGACAAAGTAGGTTCCGCCTTCACACCTTCTAAACCTAATGCTTGTACCTCTCACAACAAGAACCCCAAGTTCATATACATTCCCAAGAGCACTAGTACACCTCCTACCAAAAGGAACGAGGATCTAAAGATGATTAGTGTTCATCCGTGTCGGCGTTTTGGGAACGGGGGTACCCAGACCTGCTTGCCTGCGGCCCAGGGCATGGCCCACTTCATCGACCGAGCACGGCCGGGCGTGGCCCCACTCAAGGCAAGGCCCTCGCGAGGGCCCTAGGCTCGCGAGGAGGAGCAGCATCAATACCGGCAAGGGATGGGCCTCCTCAGGCCCCCTCCGGAGTGGCGGAGATCTCTATACAAGGCCCGGCTTCAAGAGTCAAGGGTGATGCAGGGAAGGACAGGCGGGCGCCAGCGCGCCAGGCGGCACAGTTTCCCCTTTAGTGCAAAGGGAGCAAGGACGTATGCGGGTTCCCAAAGCACCCCCCAAAGGTTTCCATTCCGGTGCAACAAGACCACAACCACCAGCCCTGCAGGGAGGATGTCATCGCTGAGCCCATCCCTGCGCCGTCGACAGCTACTTTGCAGGCGAAGACCGCCTTTGGGCAGGGCGGGCACGTACTCCTGTCCCCCTTCAAAATTGGCCGTTGTGGGATCCCTTCCCGCCAGTGCGATAAGGGAAGAGGACCGGAGCCACCGCTATATATAGAGGGTAGGCTGCGGCGTAGAGGGGGGAGGAATCCATTCCTCCACTCATCCACCACCGAGCCACAGAGGGCCTCGAACACCACAAGGAGAGCCCTCGTGAGGCTCTAAAACACTGTACTTGTTCATCAACCCCACCTCTTCGAGAGGCAATCCACCAAAGCAGGAGTAGGGTATTACGCTTCGCAGCGGCCCGAACCTGGGTAAACTGTCGTGTTCATCTTCTTCCCGGTCATCGCATGAGTTTGTTGCTGTGTTCATCGAGTAGCGAGCTAGGTTGGGCGAAGCCGCTGGGGATCTTCGCACACGCCCTTGTGTTCGAATCTTAAGGGTTTTGCGGAGCCCGAAATCCGACATTTGGCGTGCCAGGTAGGGGCGTGTCGGAGTCTTCCTCAAGCTGAGATCCTCTCCCACCTCGCCGTTCCGATGTCTGACACTCGTCGAGCCCGCGCGGAGCGCCGAGCCACCCGTGTCGCACAGACGGCGCCCATGGGCCGCGCCGGCGCACGCAGGTCACCTTCGCCTGTGGTGAACGCCGCAACGGGCCCCGAGGCCCACGAGTAACAAGACTCCTCCCAGCCGGTTACCGCGCAGCGCGACGGCCACACCGCCACTCCGTCGATCATCCCAGCTTCTGGGTCATCCTCAAATGTTCGGCCAGGGCCGGTGCACGGCCAGGGCGCGCTCGCCATGGCAAACGAGCTGCTTCGCTACCGCCCCGCCCCCGACTGGCTTCGGCGCATCACGGAGCTTGTCAGCGCTGCTGGCGACGCTTCGGCACTCTCCTACTCGCTTCGACCCCAACCGTCCCTGGCGAACGACGTTGCGCAAGATGCGCGGCCTCCACCTCCGCAACGCGAAGTCGACCCCGAGCCCAGGCGGGAACCGCGCCCCCGCGACCGGCCTCGCGAACCGCGGGCGGGGCCGGGAGATGAAGTAAGCTGCCAGGTGGTTCCCCGGCCGTGCGTCGATACGCGCGCATTCCCTGCGCTGCCGACTCAACGTCGCGACTGGGCACCACTCGAGGTGGCCCCGCAGGGACGTCAAGACCAGGTCCCTCCCGCGCACGCAGCACCCATCGAGCTGGTGGGGTGCCTCGCTATCGCCCCGGAGCTCTACCCAATCGCATGGCCCTGCAAGTTCAAGCCTGACCTGCCCCCGCGTTACGATGGCACCCCAGACCCAGCTGAGTTCCTACAGCACTACTCCCTGAGCATCCGGGCGGTAGGAGGAGACGACAAGGTCATGGCGTGCTGGTTCCCCATGGCGCTCAAGGGCGGCGCGCTCTCCTGGCTCTTCAACCTCTCGGAGGCATGCATCACCTCCTGGGATGGCCTGCGCAAACGCTTCATCGCCAATTTCCAAGGCACCCGCGAGCGCGCACCCACCATGAATGACCTGCGGCGTATCAAGCAGCAGGATGGGGAGACCCTGCACAAGTTCATACAATGCTTCACAACCACGCGCCTCAAGATCTCGAGGGCTTCAGATGAGGCCATCATCCCTGCATTCACCGACGGGGTCACTGACCTCAAGATGAAGGAGGAGCTCGCCATGAATGACGAACTGTGCTCTGCCCTGGAGATGTTCAATCTGGCGAACAAGTGCGCCAAGGCCGAGGAGGGCTGCCTGTCGCTCCGCGGGCCTCCGGCGGCGGAGCCAGAAGAGAAGAAGACCAAGGCCAAGGAGGCAAAGCACAAGGCCCCAGCAGTGCTTGCGGTGAAACCTGAGGCGAAGCGCAGCCGAGGTGAAGAACACCCCCCGGGGGGAAGACCGACCTGCGTCTTCCACGGCACCAACAACCACGACACCGCCGACTGCCAGGAACTCAGGCTGATCCGCGCCGAGCACTTCGGCAGGCGCACCGGGCGAGCTGACCGAGGCTTCAGATGCGGCGGAGGCCGCGGTGGAGGCCACTGGGATAGCCGGGACCCGCGTCAAGGATGGCGTGATCAGCCTCAGGAGGACCGCTGGCGTGATCAGACTCGAGACGACCGCTGGCGCGACCCGCCTCGTGAGGACCGCTGGCGCGACGACCCTCCGGAGGGGTCACGACGCGGTCAGCCTCGCGAGGCTCATCCTCGTGAGGCTGGTCTACCTCCACTGCCTCCGCCGCCCAGAAGGAAGGAGGAAGACAGGCAGGATGATGGGGCTGGGGGCTTCCAGGAGGTCAGGGCGGTGGCCTGTATCCTGGGCGGAGCCCAAGCCCCAACATCAAACTGTTCCTTCAAGCAATTCACACGGGAGGTGAACGCGGCTCTCCCGAAGCCCGAAGCAATGCGTCCCCTCAAGTGGTCCCAGACTGCCATCACCTTCGACTCGAGGGATCAGCTCAGGTGCTCAGCCATGGCCGGCAAGCTCCCCATGATGTGCACTCCGACGATCAGCAACGTCCTCGTCACCAAGACCCTCATCGATAGTGGAGCGGGGCTCAATGTCCTCTCCATTGGGACCTTCGAGACGCTCCAGGTACCGTACGAGCAGCTCATGCCGACCAAACCCTTCTCGGGAGTCACCGACGGGTCTACCGTCCCCATTGGGCAAGTACGCCTGCCTGTCACCTTCGGCGGGCGCGAGAACTACCACACCGAGATCATCGTCTTCGACATCGTGCACATCCACCTCCCGTACAACGCCATCCTTGGATACCCGGCCCTCGCCAAGTTCATGGCGGCGACTCACCACGGCTACAATGTCCTCAAGATGCCAGGGAGTGGCGGCGTCATCACCGTTGCTTGCGATGAGAAAGATGTTGTCTGCTCCCTCGAGCGTGCTTACCGCGCCGCGGCGGCCGAGCGCTCGGACGATGAGGAGGACGCCCTGCCTCGCGAGGACCCACGCAAGAAGAAGAAGCAGCTCCTTCCCGCGGGACGTCCTGGAGCCTCGCGCTCTGCGCCCAGGGACGGGGCCCCACCTCCTATCGCATAGGAAAGCGCACTCGGCTCCCCTCTTGAGTCGGGCCCGGGGGCTCCCACCCGGGGAGCTTCGGGCTTGGCCAGTGAGACAAGGCGGGCGCTCGAGCACAACCTGAAGGCGCAGTCTGATGCGCGTCGGCCCGAGCCGGGAGCACGGCGCGAGACGCCGAGCTCGCAAGAGTCCGTCATCAGAGCGATCGAGGAGCTTCGAGAAGCACAGGCCGTACAAGGCGGGGGCTGCCCAGCGCCACCAGTCGCAGCCGCCGTCATCGGCATGGTCGACCAGCCGCGCATCTGCGTCACCGCTCTCGCAATCAACAGTGCCGCGGCCCAGGGCCCCTTCTGGCCAGCGCGTGCAGATCATGGATAGGTCTACCCGAACGCCTACGTCCGCATGCCCTTCGGACTGGCGAACGCAGGCGTCACATTCCAGCGCCTTTACCGAGCCATGCTCGTGCCTTGCCTGGCGAGGCGCGGCAAGGAGTTGGAGGAGATGCTCGGACCAAGCGAAGGTTCCGAGCCACGGGAGACGACGGACCCGTGAAGGTCGCGCTCGTCGAGGCGGGAGATCAGGCTATGACGGTAGCCTCGGCTCTTCAGCGGCATGGCCGCCAGGTGACTTTTTGTTGGCTATTGCCAGGTAATTTTTTGGTTTGCTCTGTTCGAGGGCGCCCACCGGGCCGCATGATCCTCAGGTGATTAGGGCACGCCCCTGTTGTCGCCTCGTTTATGCATATTTAAATATTTTCCCATGCATCTTGTATGTTTCCTAACGTTCTACCTTGCTTGCATGGCTCCTTGCCGGCGTGAATGCCGCCATCACTGCCCTCTCTGAGTTGGTGTTTCGCAAGGGGCTGTGCGCCGTGGCCCTTCTCGGGGCACCACGGAACTGGGATGCAAGGCCCTGTCGCCTCAGGGACTCGCATCTTTGGGCGGTCGACCCCCCGCTCGGGGGCTCCGGCCGCAGTGCGTCGCCTCAGCATGGAGTCTCGGGAGGCCCCATGGCCTCCTGAGGCAGCAGCCGACAGGGTGGAACGGGGGTCGCTCGAGCGTCAAAGGGGGCTCCTAAGCATTGAGCCTTATGAGCCTTACCGGTCATAAGGCCACTCGCCCCCCGTGATGTCGTCCTTGGTCTCCGGTCGGCATCAGGAGTGGCGGGGCCTCGCCCCGTGAAGTGCGTCCTTGGTTTCCGGTCGTACCTAACGGTGGTGGGGAAATGTGCGGGACCGTGACCTGCCGACGTAGAGCCACTTGAGCGTCAAAGGGGGCTCCTCAGGAGTCTTACTGGTCATAAAGCCACTCGCCCCTTGATGTCATCCTTGGTGATCCGGTCAGCGTCAAGGGTGTCGGGGCCTAACCCCGTAGTTGCGTCCTTGGTGATCCGGTCGTACACTACGGTGGTCGGGAAATGAGCGGGACCGGGACCTGCAGACGTAGAGTGCCAAAAGGACCCCCAACCTGCCTCACCCATGAAGAAGAAGAAGTCAGCAGGGCTTCAAACGGCCCCATCTACAAGAAGACTCAGGCGCAAACCGCCTTTGAGGTAGGGACATCGCGAGGCCAAAGCGCCCTCGCGACCTCCCAGATACACCTCCCAGTTCTACCGTGCCAGCCACGCGTACGAACTGAATGGGCTGTACACGCCCGGGGCCCCCCAAGGACGCGGAGGGGTCCCTTCCCACGCAATGTGGCAGCCACAGCCCAGCGCTGGCGGAGAAGTCAACACGGTCCACCAATGACTATGCCCACGCAATGTGGAAGCCACAGCTCCGTGCTGGCGGTCAACACGGTCCACCAATGACTATGCCCACGCAATGTGGAAGCCACAGCTCCGTGCTGGCGGTCAACACGGTCCACCAATGACTATGCCCACGCAAGGTGGAAGCCCCACGCCCGGTGCGGGGGGATAAACAACTGAGGGCGCCCCAGCGGCTGCATCCAACCTCAGGAGGGTCCCGGGTGGCCCCTTTCTCGCTGCGTTCCCCAGGGATGCACGCGTGAGGAGGCTGCACGGGCTACTACCCGGCCAAGCCTGGAACACGCCACCTTCCCAGGTCTGCCAAACCTGGTCTTCACGCGCCCATCTCCGGAAAAGCTGGCGAGGAAAGGTACGGGAGCCGCTCGTACGTCAAGGGGGACTCCTGAGCATCGTGACTCAGGAGACTAACTGGACCCATAGCCCCTCTCTTCTTGGACCGTCCTTGGTGATCCGGTCGGCCCAACGGCGGTTGAGGTATGTGCGGGCCGGGCCCTGCCGACGCAGAGCTCGAAGCGCTCAAAAACTGCTCATAAACCCTTAAGGAGGACGCTGGGGCTCGCACATCAAGGGGGACTCCTGAGCATCGCGACTCAGGAGCCTAACTGGACCCGTAGCCCCTCACCCCTTGGACCGTCCTTGGTGATCCGGTCGGCCCAACGGCGGTTGAGGTATGCGCGGGCCCGGCCCTGCCGACGCAGAGTGCTAAAGGTGTTTGCAAATTTCAAGTTAAACCAATCTCCGCCGTGTTCCCTTCAAGAGGGCTGCTCGCACGTCAAGGGGGACTCCTGAGCATCACGGCTCAGGAGCCTAACTGGACCCGTAGCCCCTCACCCCTTGGACCATCCTTGGTGATCTGGTCGGCCCAACGGCGGCTAAGGTATGCGCGGGCCGGGCCCTGCCGACGCAGAGCATCACAGCAAGCAAGAAGGAAACAAGGCGAAGAAAGCAAGCACGCAGTCCAACAGTTATTACAGGCATTAAAAGTTTTCTCAAACACAAACGAGTTTAACGCCTCCATGAGGGACGATGTGCATTGCAGGAAAGGAGCTGGAGGAAGGAATCAGGAGGAACCGCCGCCACCATTCATCCCGCCCACGGGGGACTCGTCGTTGGCATCGCTGGTGTCGTCTTCTTCGCCAGCAGCATTCGGAGGCGGAGGAACCGTGACGCGGGTGAACCTCTTCACCAGCGCCTCCACGGCGCCCTTCACCGCCGCCGCAGCGCTGACATGGGCCTCAGGGGCGACCGGGCGGATCACGGAGTCGAAGTCGAACCCCGGCTCACGAAGATGAAGATGGCTGAAGACGCGCGTCGCGGCTTCAGAAAAGAGGTCGCTGCACTCACTATCCAAGACCCTCTCCACCTTGACGATGGCGCCCTCCAGCGCCTCGACGAGCTTCGAAGCGAGCACCACGAAGCCACTCTCCGGAGCAGCCAGGGGCTCCGCGAACCCATCTCGGCCAAGGGCATGGAGCGCCTGGCGAAGCTTGAACTCGACGGCAGGGAAGGCGCTCAGCTCCGCAGCCTTTTTCTCCTCGGCCGCGGCAAGAGTTCCCTCCCTGGTGTCAAGAAGGGCCTTCTTCGAAGCAATTTCCTTCTCCAGCGCGTCCAGGCGCACCCGCTCCGCGTCCTGGCGGGTCGCCACCTGGGACAGCTCAGAGTCCCGAGCGGCAAGCTTGGCCTCGCGGGCCTTGAGGCCTTCCTCCCGCTGACGAAGCTGCCCTGCAAGTTTGGCCTGCTCCTCATGGAAGGCCTTCAGACGGGCTTCCGCCTCTTCGCAACGCTTGGCAGCAGACGCGGCCTCAATCAGTGCCTCTTCACGCGCTGCCCGGGCGGCTGTGGCTTCCTTCTCGCTCTTCGCCACGACAGCCTCGGCCTGACCCCAAATCGCCACGGCGGAGGCGTCAGCCTGGAGCCACCCCGAGAGGAGCTCTAGGCGCCCACTCGCGAGGCGATCATCGGCACCCCCGAGGCCGCCACGAACCTGACCCAGAGCAGCGAAGGCCCCGTCCAGGATGTCGTGGCCACGCACCAGAGGCATCAAGGTCCCCTCCTGAGGAGTCCCCTGTGCGGTCGCGGGAGGCGTCCTCGGGGAGGCAGTAGCGCGGAGAACAGGAGGCTCCGGAGGCCGCTCGGCGACCACGGATACGGACGAATCGGCGGGCGGCTGGCCCTCAGGGGTTGGCCCTCCTGACATCGGCGTCACCACGCCCTCGAGGGCAGGAGTGATCACGTCAACAAGCATTGGGGGCTCAGGGGGCTCGGCGATGATGGCCTGAGGGGTCGCCTCGCGAGCCCTCTCTTCTTCAGCAGCAGGCGGCGGCGTGTCGGCAAGGGTAGGCGGCACATCGAAAGTCGCCTTCGGCTTAACGCCCGCTTTCTTCTTCCTCATCTTCAGCATAGCGGCATCTCTGGTCACCAAGCAAAGGAAGGTCATCAATGCACAAGCCATAGGCATGCGAGCCAAGCCAAGTCGGGTCGCTTACTCCTCGATGTCGACCCATTTCCTCTTCCTCTCCGTTCCGGCAATGACGGGGGCACCCAAGCTTCCCATGGAGAGGGGACCATCGCACGGGGGAGCAGAGGCGCTGACCGCAGGGGCGGTCGCAGAGGGAATCACCATGGCCCCGCCCTCGCCCACCTTGCCTGCGAGTGGCGATTCGGGCGGGGGCGAGGCCAGCACTTCAACCGCCTTGCCGGCAGAGGCAGGGCGCACCGGAGGAGACTCAGCCCCGCACTTCCTGGGAGTCGACACGCACGCTTACCGCGTGGCACGAGGGGCTGGCCCTAGCCCCCTAGAGGCCTTGGCGGCGCGTGAGGAGCCCGCGGCAGAAACTTCACCAACATCATCGTCATCCTCAAGCTCGCGCAGAAGGGTGCCCTGCGACGGGGGGGACGCCCCCGCTAGGCCGTCGTCGGCGGTCTTCTCCGAGTCCTCCCCACACGTGGTGTCGCCGGAGGACACCATCACCGGACCAGGGCCCTCGGCTGGGAAAAGCCCCAGTTCGTTGAAGACAGGCATCGCGGCTACCAGATCGGCCCCGTCGGCGCGGCAGTACAGCGGATCATGAGCCTCGGGGAGGTCACCAGGGTCGCCGTTGAGCAGGGTCGCCACGGCCCTGCTCAGTTCCCCGGGGGTTATGCACGCGGACCGAAGCCTGAGGTTGTCGCCGTTGCCCTGATAATCCCACAGGGGCCTAGAGTGGGCCTGGAGGGGCGCTGCGCCAGGAACTCCTTCACTATCATCCCCCCAGTCAGCTTCCTGGCGCTGATATCGCGAGTGAAGCGCTCCAGGACGGGCCTGGCCCGGGGGTCGGAAAGTTTCGCGGAGCTCCAAGCAGAGGTCTTCTCCGGCAACCCTTTCGGCAGATCCAACCGAGGGTTGGTGTCCTTGAGATCCATGAGGACCCAGCGGTGCCTGAAGTTCTCCACCAGGAGCATGTTGCCGCTCTGGACCGCGACGAAGGAGACGCACGCCGACCGTTGAGCGCCGTCGTGCAAGCGCAAGCTGAAGAAATGGCGGAAGAGGGCCACCTAAGGCCGCACGCCCACGAAGGCCTCGCAATAGAAGGCGAAGACGGACAAGAGCAAGATGGAGTTGGGTTGGAGGTGAAGGGCCTGGATCCCGTAGTGGTTGAGGATGGCGGTGAAGAACGCAGAGAAGGGCGGGACGAGCCTGGCGAAGACGCTATGGAGGAAGAAGGGGTAAATCGCCTTGGACGAGGGCCGCTTCGCCGATGAGCCGCCCCATATCAAGGTCCGCCCCTGCTCGTTGGACCCATCCGCCGTCCATGGGAGCACCGGGAGAAGGTCCTCGTCCTTGGTGATGGTAGACCCCAAGAGCGCCGGCGAGATGGGAGCGGAGGCAGAGCTCTGCGCCTCTGGCTTCTGCTTGCCGGCGGGAGCCATCACGGAGCTCGCGAGGCCGAAGCAGCAAGGAGGAGGACGGAGCAGCGCCGGATCTGGAGAGGCGCCTGCTAGGGTGAGAGACCTGGAAAGCAAGAGCGGGTGCGCTAAAAGGGACAGCAATAATGGCCCAACACTAGAAGTCAGGCTCTTGGCAATTCGAGCGGTGGCTGAAAGGACGAAGGGCGCCCGACATCAGCCGCACAACGCGCGCCAGTCCTGGCCCGCAGGCACGTGGGGCCCGCGGCGCTCCGGGCCGGCCACAGGGCTTCGCCCGTAAACCAACTCGAGCGCGCCTTCGGCCTGGGGGCTACTGTCGGCGTTCTGGGAATGGGGGTACCCAGACCTGCCTACCTGCGGCCCAGGGCGTGGCCCACTTCATCGACCGAGCACGGCCGGGCGTGGCCCCACTCAAGGCAAGGCCCTTGCGAGGGCCCTAGGCTCGCGAGGAGGAGCAGCATCAAGACCGGCAAGGGATGGGCCTCCTCAGGCCCCCTCCAGAGCGGCGGAGATCTCTATACAAGGCCCGGCTTCAAGAGTCAAGGGTGACGCAGGGAAGGACAGGCGGGCGCCAGCGCGCCAGGCGGCACAGTTTCCCCTTTAGTGCAAAGGGAGCAAGGACGTACACGGGTTCCCAAAGCACCCCCCAAAGGTTTCCATTCCGGTGCAACAAGACCACAACCACTAGCCCTGTAGGGAGGATGTCATCGCTGAGCCCATCCCTGCGCCGTCGACAGTTACTTTGCAGGCGAAGACCGCCTTTGGGCAGGGCGGGCACGTACTCCTGTCCCCCTTCAAAATTGGCCGTTGTGGGATCCCTTCCCACCAGTGCGATAAGGGAAGAGGACCGGAGCCACCGCTATATATAGAGGGTAGGCTGCGCCGTAGAGGGGGGCGGAATCCATTCCTCCACTCATCCACCACCGAGCCACAGAGGGCCTCGAACACCACAAGGAGAGCCCTCGTGAGGCTCTAAAACACTGTACTAGTTCATCCACCCCACCTCTTCGAGAGGCAATCCACCAAAGCAGGAGTAGGGTATTACGCTTCGCAGTGGCCCGAACCTGGGTAAACTGTCGTGTTCATCTTCTTCCCCGTCATCGCGTGAGTTTGTTGCTGTGTTCATCGAGTAGCGAGCTAGGTTGGGCGAAGCCGCTGGGGATCTTCGCACACGCCCCTGTGTTCGAATCTTAAGGGTTTTGCGGAGCCCGAAATCCGACAATCCAAACTTTATAAATTTGATAAATTATCCTATTTCCAAGCCTCCTATTTCCCATATTATCCACAGTTGTGTTATTGAGGAGCTTGATGTCAAAGATGACAATACTTGAAACTATGCATTATGCCTAGCTAGGGCATAAAACAATAGCGCTTGCTGGGAGGCAACCCAATAGTTATCTTCAATTTTTTTCTTTAAACTTTCTATTTATTTTTAATAACATGATTATTGAATCTGTAATGATTATGTTTTTGTGTTTAAATTAGTGTTTGTGCCAAGTAAAGCCTTTGGGATGACTCACAAGATGAGTACAATCCATGCTGAAACAAAACAGAAATTTTTGACTCCAGTACAGGAATTTTAGTTTTTAACTGGAGAGTAATAATGATCTGAAATTTTTACACAGTGTTTCTATACAAATTTTCTAGGTTTTCCTATTTTTCAGAATTTTTAGAGTTACAAAAGTACAGGTTCTCTACATGTTGCTACAGACTGTTCTGTTTTAGACAGTTTTTTTTTTGCTTGCATAGTTGCTTGTTTTGATTATGCTATGGATTGTATCGGAGGTTATAAGCCATGGAGAAGTTATAATACAGTACCTATTATGCATTTATGAAATTGGAATCAATTTGTAACAGTACTTGAAGTATGCAATATGTTTCTTATACTAACGGATCTCACGAAGTTTTGTTGAGTTTTGTGTGATTGAAGTTTTCAAGTTTTGGGTGTTATCGTGATGGACAAAGGAATAAGGAGTAGCAAGAACCTAAGCTTGGGGATAACCAAGGCAACCCAAGGTAATATTTTAAAGGATACTCAAGCGTATAAGCTTGGGGATGCCTCGGAAGGCATCCCCTCTTTCATCTCAAATCCATTGGTTTGTCACTTGAAGCTATATTTTTATTCGTCACATGATATGAGTTTTGCTTGGAGCGTCATTTGCTTTTGTTTGCTTTTACTTTCAGTTTGCCACAATCATTGTTTGATGGACACACCTATTTAAGAGAGACACAACTTCATCATAATTTGTTAAAATACTCTATGTGCTTCACTTATATCTTTTGAGCTTAGCAGTTGCTCTAGTAGTTCACTTATATCTTTTTGAGCACGGTGGCGTGTAGATTTTATAGAAATAATTTCACTCTCATTCTTCACTTATATTTGTTTTAGAGTTAATAAATAGTGACGGTAATTTGCATGGGTCATAAGACTAGTCCAAAAATATTAGGTATTCAATGAGTGATAATCAAATCCCTCATGTAGCACATATAAAGAAATTGTGGGTCAATGATATTGATGTAGTAATATGAAATAGGTGTGAGTTCATAATTGTTAAGCCGTAGAAGTGTCGATATTAAGAAAGGTTGACCTTTTTGTTCATCTAAAAATTAAAGAGGCATGGTGATGATGTGTGAGCATTTCTATTCCTCGTTGATATCCTAGTGTTGTTTGGGGTCGGAAGCGCGCGATGGTTAACTCCTACCAACCTCTTCCCTCGGGGCATCCGAGTAGTACTTTGATCTATGATAAACTAATAAAACTTTGCAATAAGTATATGAGTTCTTTATGACTAATGTGAAACCATGGACATATGCAATCTCACCTTTTCATAATTTCCTAGATTCTTCGGTACCGTGCATATCCCGGTGCATCCAAACCCCGTGACATGATATGCTCTGTTGCACGTAAGCCTTATTATATCTTCCTCAAAACAGCCACCATACCTACCTATCATGGCATTTCCATAGCCATTCCGAGATATATTGCCATGCAAATTCCATCCTCACTTCACATGACTAGTTCGTTCATCATCATATTGCTTTGCATGATCATATAGAGCTAACATAGTATTTGTGGTGAAGCCACCGTTCATCATATTTTTGATACATGTCACGCTAGATCATTGCACATCCTGGTACACTGCTAGAGGCATTCATATAGAGTCATATCTTCATATCAGTTCTCCATATCGAGTTGTAAGTAAATAAAAGTGTGATGATCATCATTATTAGAGCATTGTCCCAGTGAGGAAAGAATGATGCAGACGATGATTCTCCCAAAAGTTGAGATGAGACTCCGTACAAAAATAAAGATGGGGGAGGCCAAATGAGCCCACCATCCATTCAAAAAAATGAGAGAAAATGAGAGAAGGGACTTTGCTACTATCCTTTACCACACTTGTGCCTCAAAGTGGCACCATGCTCCTCATGTAGAGAGTCTCATGATATATCACTTTCATATGCTAGTGGGAATTACCTATTCATTTTACAAACTTGGCTTGTATATTCCTATGACGGGCTTCCTCAAATGCCCGAGGTCTTCATGAGGAAGAAAGTTGGATGCACACCCCACTTAGCTTCATTTGAGATTTCATACACTTATAGCTCTAGTGCATCATTTGCATGGCAATCCCTACTCCTTGCATTGACATCTATCGATGGGCATCTCCATAGCCCGTTGGTACGCCTAGTTGATGTGAGACTATCTTCTCCACATTTTGCCCCTTTGATATCTACCACCTTATTCTATTCCACTTAAATGCTATGTCCAATGGCTCACGCTCATGTATTGCGTGAAGAATAAAGAGTCAATGCATATTGAAAAAGTACGGTCCAATTGCCTGACTTGGACACCGTAGCGCTTGACATTTGTATTAATGTGGTGAAGATGGAGCAATGCCTTGCTAATATAATAAGATGAATGGGGGGGGGGTAAACATTTCTTAAGGATCGTATACTTTTAAGGATTAATGATTTTGTTTCTTACATTTTAATTATTGCTATGTTAATATTTGTTGATTCATCTTTTCTCAATGAGCATACATGCATAATATTACATAGTGGATAGCATGTCACATAAAAAATTCTGTTTTTATCATTTACCTACTCGAGGACGAGCAGGAATTAAGCTTGGGGATGCTTGATACGTCTCCAACGTATCTATAATTTTTTATTGTTCCCTGCTGATATATTATCATTCTAGGATACTTTTTGGGTCTTTATTTTCCAATTTATAATATTTTTGAGCACTAACCTATTGACCCAGTGCCCAGTGCCAGTTGCTATTTTTTGCATGTTTTTGCCTTTTCAGGTTTCCAGTACCAAACGAAGTCCCGTTGCCACGAAACTTCTTGATGATTTTTTCTGGACCAAAAGAAGACCTAGAAGCTTCGCAAGGAGGTTGGGAGGTGCGCCCCCTCGTGGCTCTCCCGACGTCCCCCTTCGCCCTATAAATTCTCTAATATTGCAAAAACCCTTAAGGCAGTCCCGAAACCCTTTTTCCGCTGCCGCAAGTCTCTATTCCGTCGCGAGGCCATATGGAGCTCCATTTCGGCACCCTGCCGGAGGGGGGATCGATCACGGAGGTCCTCTTCATCAACCTTGCTGCCCTCATGATGATGTGTGAGTAGTTCACCACAGACCTACGGGTCCATAGCTATTACCTAGATGGAAATCTCTCTCTCTCTCTTATGATCTTCAATACAATGGTCATCGCATCTTCGCTTTGATCTATCTGGTGTAATCCTATTGTGCGGTGTGTTTGTTGGGATTCGATGAATTGTGGGTTTATGTTCAGATTATTCAAGAAAAGTATTTGAGATACCTCTGATATATATTGTCTCTTAATTGCATGATCATTATAGCTTCGTAATGCTCTCTGATCTATTGATGTGCTTTGGCCAAGTAGATTGATATTTCATCGATGGGAGTGGTGCGTTGTGGTAGGTTCAACCTGGCGAGTTTCCATATCCAGGTGACAAAGTAGGGGACAAGATGCGTATTTGTGTTGTTGCTACTAAGGATAAAACGATGGGGTTCGTTCATATTGTTTGAGTTTACTTTGTCTACATCATGTCATCGTTCTCCAAGCATTACTCTGTTTTACTTAATACTCTAGATGCATGCTGGATAGCGGTCGATAAGTGGAGTAATAGTAATAGGTGCAGGCAGGAGTCTGCTTATTTGCTTATGTACGTGATGCCTATATACACATGATCATTGCCGGGAAAATCACATAACTATCCGCTTTTCTATCAATTGCCCAACAGTAATCTGTTACCCACCGTATGCTGCCTACATGAGAGATGCCGCTAGGGAAAACTATGGCCGCCGTCTCTATTCACTTATATATTTACAAACGCTACAATTACCTTGCTGCCTGTATTTATCTTTTATTTTATTTTGCAATTTATGTTTATCAACAATTATCTACACAACTCATTTGCTTGCAAATAACGAGATCAAGGGGATTGACAACCCTCTTGCCCGCGTTGGGTGCAAGTTGTTTGTTCATTTGTGTGCAGCCGCTGAAAACGGTTGATGATTGATATTCCTATTGGTTCGATAAACCTTGGGTTCATAACTGAGGGAAATACTTACCCACTTTGTGCTGCATTTACCCGTTCCTCTTCACGGAAAACCCAACGCAGATCACAAGTATCACCGCCTGCCGTCAAGCTTGCCTCCATGGTCCTTTGGCCAATCCACTTGGTTTCCTCATCGGTGGTTTCTCGGGTGAGTAGGTCTTCCTCTCGGATGGCCCTCTCCAACAAGTTGTGGAACCATGCCAGCACCACTTCTGGTACCGGTGCTTGCCATGTGGAATTGACCCCATGCACGTTGCAGGACGGCATCATCACCAGGATGGAGTCCTTGACGGAGTTGTTGCAGGGTGGCAGCTTGAACTTGCCATCCACGTGGAAGAGTTGATGGCAGAGGCTAGAGAGCTCCATCACTTTCAGGTTGGAGCCCAAACCGGTGTGCAACCACATGACGTCGGCAGCATTGACGAATTCCCAAGCGAAGCACCCCCGATCCTGCAGGGATGCGATGCGGTGCCGGAGGAAATCTGTGCTCACCATCTCGATAGTGAGCCCAGCAGGCTTCAGGCAGAGGATGCGAGTGGCGGCGATGGAGAGCTTGATGTCGTGCACGTAAAGATAACTCCACTCCTTATTGTGGGCCAGCAAGTCTTTCCGGGGCTTGTAGAAGTCTGGGTACTCCTTCTCCTTGATGTAGCACCATTCTCCGCGCAATTCTTCCCACTTCTTGTGCAGATTGACTACGGGGTGTACTTCCTTGTGGTTGGCACGGAGAAACCAGGTGACGCTGTCGGAGAGGGCGTCCCATTTTACGCGCGGATAAAAATAATGCCGGAACAGAGCTACATTGGGCACTACTCTCACAAAATTCTCGCACATGTGCGCAAAGACAGACATGGTGGTGACGGCGTTTGGCGTAAAATCCAAGAGCCTAAAGTCGTACGTCAACATCAAATCGGTGAAAAAAGCAGAGAAAGGAGGGACAAGCCCGTAGTAGAAGTATGTCGTGAAGAATGGGTACTTCTCTGTGCCAGGCTTGTTGCCGGGGAGCACCACTGGCGCGGTGTGCGCCTTGGTCTCCTTCCCCCACATGTACACGTACCGCCTGGTGAGCTCGCTGGTGGTCAGCACGGACGGGTAGAAAACGACGCGAGCCCTCCATGCCGGCGCAATGGCTTCCTTCCGCTTCTCCGCCTCGGGGTCGGTGACCTTCTTGGCCTTCTTCTCCAACGTAGGAGCGGCAGCCTTCTTTGACCTCTTCGGCGCCATGGTATGTCTGGAAGGTTGGAAGGCGGAAGCTAGCGGAAATGGTGAAGCGACGGAGCTCTCTATTGCGCTCAAGGTTGAAGATAGCAGCAGCAGCAAGATGGGGAATGGCTAGATGAGATGAGCAGCGCCTCTGCGAATACCACTTTTTATAAGGCGGAAGGCGTAGAGGCTAGTTATCTCCACCTGACGTGGCCACGCCTTTTTAGGCGCGTGACCCAGGCGCCGTTTTGCTCATCCTCTCCCACGCCCCGCATTTAGTGCATGTCGTGGGTAGGCGGAAAAAATCATCATTACGACACAGTAACTCACCGCCACGTGTGTGTGTGCACTGTTTTGGGCCTAGCCCAACAACGTCACGGATGCAAGTGTGGCCCAGGCCCGGGGGCTCCTGTCGGTGTACTTAAGAATGGGTCCTTTTAGTACCCTGACTTGTGCACAGACGACATCAACTTATCGCCCGGGAAGCCTTGCCGGAAGACAACCGCATTCAAGACATAGCAAGTTGAAGATCAAGCTGCCGGCAGGCCACCTTGCCGGCAAGAGAAGACCCGGCGAGCTCCATGCCGGCAGGCTCCCACTGCCAAGCCACATCTCCACCTCATCAGCCTGATTGTCACTTATCAGTGAGGTTTCGAGCAGGCAGGCGGTTAGGGAGAGCCTATCGGGGCACGTGGCAGCTCGGGAGGATTAACCAACCTTTATTAACACTTGTCCTGGTGGTGTAGCAAAGGAATAAGAGGTAGCTGGGCGGACGGCGCAGAAGGAGAGGCCATCCTTGCCGGGAGGCGGCGCTAGCGCGACACCTCACGGCGCATTTAATGCTCCTGTCTTAATCCGTCAGAGTTAGGTATGTGGCACTATAGCCACTACCAGCATAGTGTTTTTACAATTTTGCGATTGTGGTAACGCCTTGATCTATAAAAGGAGGTCCATGGCACCATTTACAAGGATCGAACCCCTGTCCTTTTGCACGTAGTAGCTGCACTCCCGTGCATCCTTTCTGGCAAGATGCGCTCCCTATAACTTGGATAACACATATAATCCACCAAAACACAGGACGTAGGGTATTACACCTCGCGGTGGCCCGAAACTATCTAAGCCCTTGTGTGTAGTTGGTTGGTTCTGCTCTTTGCGCACGACGATTCTCACAGTCGAACCGCAAAGGGGCCCTTCGTCGTTCCCATAGATTGTCGTACCTCGACACTTTATGTCCAAAAATAACTCCCATAAATTTTCGTCCAATCTGGACTCCGTTTGATATTGATTTTCTGAAAAGTCCAGAAATAGGCAAAAAACATGAACTGGCACTGGGCACTGGGTTATTAGGTTAGTCCAAAAAAATGATATAAAATAGCATATAATTGCATATAAAGTATCCAAGATTGATAATATAATAGCATGAAACAATCAAAAATTATAGATACGCCGAAGACATATCAGTATCCTATTTTTATTATTAGATAAATTACCATAGGAATTACCATCATTATTAGAGGGGTTATCGGGGTACGGGATAGGTTTAAATTCCCTCTTTATGCATTGTTGTTGAAATCATTTCTAGAGACAAAATTCACATCAATAGAATTGCTACTTGTGAGCTGCGTTGGGATTTTCCCTGAAGAGGAGAGGAGATGTAGTACAGTAGAGATAAGTATTTCCCTCAGTGAGAACCAATGTTATTGGACCAATAGGAGAACCAATGCAAATTCCCTTAAAGAGCACCTACACACACAAAACCAAACACTTGCACCCAACGCGGGCAAGAGGGTTGTCAAGCCCCTTGAACTCGTTACTCGCAAGGATTAAATCTTGATAGAATAGATATTGCAAATAATAAAAGTAAATATAAATAATAAAAAGGCAGAAAGGTAATTTAGATGTTTTTGTTTTTATGTTTAAGTAGACCCGGGGGCCATAGTGTTCGCTAGAGGCTTCTCTCTCGAAAGTAGCATACGGTGGGTAAACAAATTATTGTTGGGAAATTAATAGAATTGTGCATAGTTATGACATGTTATTCACGGAAATGATCATGTATATAGGCATCACATCCATAAACAAGTAGACCGAACGATTCTGCATCTACTACTATTACTTCACCAATCGACTGCTATCCATCATGCATCTATGGTATTAAGTTAATGAAAAACAAAGTAATGCTTGGAGCAAGATGACATGATGTAGACAAAGTAAGACAATCAATATGTTCAGACCCTGTCATTTTATCCTTAATGGCAAAAATACAAATACGTGTCTTGACCTCTTCTGTCATGAGGATAGAGCACCGCAAGATTGAACTCACTACAACGCACCACTCCCACTAAAGATAAACCAATATAGTTGGCCAAACCAAATCGACAGATCGGAGAGAAATACGAAGCTATAAGATCATGCATACTGAAATTCACAGGAGACTCAATAAGTTTTCATGAATAATCTGATCATAAACCCACAATTCATCGGATCCCAACAAACACACCGCAAAAGAAGATTACATCGAATAGATCACCTCAAAGATCACGATAAACTTTGTATTGAAGATCAAAGAGAGAGAATAAGCCATCTAGGTACTAGCTATGGACCCATAGGTCTGTGGTGGACTACTCATGCATAATCATGGAGGCATCAAGGTTGATGTAGATGGCCTCCATGATCGATTCCCCCTTTGCTAGATCACCGGAAAAGGTCTCCACATGGCCTCCCGTCGGCACAGAGGCTTGCGGCGGCGGAAGAAGTGTTTCGGGTGGCTCTCTATTGGATTCTCGATAAGAATTTATAGAAGTGGAATTATCTCAAACGGAGGCACGAGGGGCACACAAGGTACCTGGGCGCGGCTACCCCCCTGGGCACGCTCAGGTGCCTTGTGGCCACCTCGTGCAGCTTCCTGACTCCACCCGAAGCTTCGTGGGTCTCTTTTGTCCAGAAAAAAATTGTCAAAAAGTTTCGTAGCGTTTGTACTTCATTTGTTACAGATTTCCTGGAAAACCAAAAACAGGCAAAAAACAACAACTGACACTTGGCACTGGGTTTAATAGGTTAGTTCCCAAAAATGATATAAGATAGCATATAATTGCATATAAAGTATCTTAGATTGATCATACAATAGCATGAAACAATCAAAAATTGTAGATACGTTGGAGACGTATCAACATCCCCAAGCTTAATTCATGCTTGTCCTCGAGTAGGTAAATGGTAAAAACAGAACTTTTGATGTGACATGCTACCCAACATGTAATCTCTTTTAAGTATGATCATTGAGAAACGATGAACTAATTGATATCAACATAATAATATCCATAAACATAAATAACATAATCATCACTCTTCAAAATATATGATCCTTAAAGAATATTATTCCCTACTCATTTTGTCATATTAAGCATGCCATGACTCCGTTTTCACCGCATAAGTATAAATCCTGAGCACCCCGGTGTCAAACCAGGCAATTGGATCGTACTTCTAACGCGCTTCAGCATTTTCAACTTCACACAATACATGAGCATGACCATGGATATAGCATATGGGTATAATAGAATATGGTGGTAGATATCAAAGGAGTCAAAGTGGAAAAGAAAGTCTCGCATCAACTAGGCGTATCAACTGGCTTTGGAGATGTCCATCGATAGATATCAATGCGACGAGTAGGGACTTCCATGCAACGGATGCACTAGAGCTATAAGTGTAGGAAAGCTCAACGGAATCTAAGTGGGTGTGCATCCAACTAGCTTGCTCATGAAGACCTCAGGCATTTGAGGAAGCCCGTCATCGGAATATACAAGCCAAGTTCTATAATGGAAAATTCCCACTAGCATATGAAAATGACAACTCAAGAGACTCTCTATATGAAGAACATGGCGCCACTTGGAGGCACAAGTGTGGTAAAGGATAGTAACACTGCCCCTTCTCTCTTTTTCTCTCATTTATTTATTTTTCTTTTTTCTTTTTTTCTCTTTTTTTTTCTTTTTTTTCTTTTCCTTTTTTTCTCTTTTTTGTGGTTGGCTCATTTGGCCTCCCCCATTTTTTATTTTTCGTCCGGAATCTCATCCCGATTTGTGGGGGAATCATTGTCTCCATCATCCTTTCCTCACTGAGACAGTGCTCTAATATTGATGATCATCACACTTTTAATTACTTACAACTCAACATAAAACAATTATGGCTCTATATGAATGCCTCAGGTAGTGTACCAGGATGTGCAATGATCTAGCGTAACATGTAGACATGATGAACGGTGGCTTTGCTACAAATACTATGTCAAATATGTGATCATGCAAAACAATATGATGATGAACACACAACTCATGTGATGGAACAGTGGAAGTTGCATGGCAATTGATGTGGAATGGCTATGGAAATGCCATGATAGGTAGGTATGGTGGATGTTTTGAGGAAGATATAAGGTGGCTTATGTGTGATAGAGCGTATCATATCACGGGGTTTGTATGCACCAGCGAAGGTTTCACCGACTCTCGAGGTGAGAATGGGCAATGCACGGTACCGAAGAGGCTAGCAATTACGGAAAGGTGAGAGTGTGTATATCCATGGATTCACATTACTCATAAAGAACTCACATACTTATTGCAAAGCCTATTAGCTCTCTCAAAGCAAAGTACTACCACATACCCCTAGGGAGGAAGTTGGGAGGAGTTAACCATCGCGCTCCCCCAATTCAAACAACACGATGGGATTTCATTTTAGACATAAAAATGCACACACGTCAGCACCATGCCATGTTAATACTTATATGAATGATACGTCTCCAACGTATCTATAATTTTTGATTGTTCCATGCTATTAAATTATCCATCTTGGATGTTTTATATGCATTTATATGCTATTTTATATTATTTTTGGGACTAACCTATTAACCTAGAGCCCAGTGCCAGTTTCTGTTTTTTTCCTTGTTTTTGAGTTTTACAGAAAAGGAATATCAAACGGAGTCCAAACGGAATAAAAATTTACGGTGATCATTTATGGACCAGAAGAAGCCCAGGGAGCATTGGAGGTGGGCCAGAAGAGCCACGAGGCAATCACAAGCCTAGGGGGCGCCCCCCCCCTAGGGCGCGCCCCCCTGGCTTGTCGCCGCCTCGTGGATCCCCCTGACGTGATTCCAACGCCAAGTACCCCTATATATCCAGTAACCCCTAGAAAGAAACCTAGATCGGGAGTTCCGCCGCCGCAAGCCTCTGTAGCCACGAAAAACCAATCGGGAGCCCGTTCCGGCACCCTGACGGAGGGGGAAACCATCACCGGAGGCCATCTTCATCATCCCGGCGGTCTCCATGACGAGGAGGGAGTAGTTCACCCTCGGGGCTGAGGGTATGTACCAGTAGCTATGTGTTTGATCTCTCTCTCTCTCGTGTTCTTGAGATGACACGATCTTGATGTACCGCGAGCTTTATTAATATAGATGAATCATATGGAGTTTTCCCCTCTCTATCTTCTTGTGATGAATTGAGTTTTTCCTTTGAAGTTTTCTTATCGAATTGAGTATTTAAAGTATTTGAGAACACTTGATGTATGTCTTGCGATGGGATATCCGTGGTGACAATGGGATGTTCTATTGATCCACTTGATGTATGTTTTGGTGATCAACTTGCGGGTTCCGTGACCTTGGGAATCTATGCATAGGGGTTGGCACACATTTTCGTCTTGACTCTCCGGTAGAAACTTTGGGGCACTCTTTGAAGTTCTTTGTGTTGGATTGAACATGATGAATCTGAAATTGTGTGATGCATATCGTATAATCAAACCCATGGGTACTCGTGGTGACATTGGAGTGCCTAGGTGACATTAGGGTTTTGGTTGATGTGAATCTTAAGGTGTTATTCTAGTACGAACTCTAGGGATGTTCGTGACAATTAATGGGGATGGCTCATATGATTGATCGAAAAAGATAACTTTGAGGTGGTTTCGTACCCTACAATAATTTCTTCGTTTGTTCTCTGCTATTTGTGACTTTGGAGTGAACTCTTTGTCGCACGTGAGGGATTTACATATGATTCAACTATGTCAGTATTGTTGAGCGAACTTGCACTAGTGAAAGTATGAACCCTAGGCCTTGTTTCTAAGCATTGCAATACCGTTTGTGCTCACTTTTATCATTAGTTGCCTTGCTGTTTTTATATTTTCAGATTACAAAAAGCTATATCTACCATCCATATTACACTTGTATCACCATCTCTTCGCCGAACTAGTGCACCTATACAATTTACCATTGTATTGGGTGTGTTGGGGACACAAGAGACTCTTTGTTATTTGGTTGCAGGGTTGTTTGAGAGAGACCATCTTCATCCTACGCCTCCCACGGATTGATAAACCTTAGGTCATCCACTTGAGGGAAATTTGCTACTGTCCTACAAAACTCTGCGCTTGGAGGCCCAACACGAGTCTACAAGAAGAAGGTTGCGTAGTAGACATCAATGAATAACAAATAACAAGCTTCAATTACCGTTATTTCTACTAACCAACAATCATGTACTCATGTCCTTTCATATTACTACATCGATATAATGAACTCATGTTTCTTCTTTAGTGAGCTACATGAAAGTTTTATTGTATCCCCCTTGAATACCTATCCTTTTTAGACTAGTCTTATAACTCGTGCAATCTACCGTTCCTATTTCTTATTATACTCTCAAAAAGATTTAAGGGAAGCATGAGAGTTCAATCATTTCTTACCCAAGCTTAGACGCTTGGGTCTTCCTTGAATATTACCTTGGGTTTCCTTGGGTATCCCCAAGCTTAGGGTCTTGCCGCTCCTTATTCCTTCATCCATCGTTCTCTCACCCAAAACTTGAAAGCTTCAGCACACAAAACTCAACAAAACCTCATGAGATCCATTAGTATAATCAACATATCAAATACTTTAGGTACAGTTATAAATTTATTCATATTTCATTATTGCATAATAGGTACTGCATTCTAATTTCTCCATGGCTTATACCCCCGATACAGTCCATAGTAACAACAAAACAAGCAAACTATGCAAGCAAAAAACATAATCTCTCTAAAACAGAACAATCTGTAACTAGAAAAACTATATGTAACTCAAAAAGTTCTGAAAAATAAGTACAACCTGGGAAATTTATATAACGATACTATGTAAAGAAATCAGATCAAAAAGACGTTCGAGTACAATCAGAGAAATTCTGCACTGGACGCAAAAGTTTTATGTTTTTGCATCGTATCAGTTCTACTATCTTCCAAATCATCCCAAAGGCTTTACTTGGCAAAAACACTAATTTAAACATAAAAACACAATCATTATAGTAGCAATAATCATGTCAACACACCAGAACAGGAAGTAAAACAAAAATTTAAAGATAACTATTGGGTTACCTCCCAACAAGCGTTGTTGTTTTATGCCCCTAGCTAGGCATAATGCATAGTGTCAAGTGTTGTCATCCTTAGTTTTTGCCTCTTGGGATGTGTGTTCATCGGGAGACTTTTCAAAAATAATGAGAAACACATCATCCAATAAAAATTTAGCACTCTCAAGGCAACTTTCTTTAAATCCTTGTTGGTTCCCTTTCTCTATCCATGAATATTGTTGATTAATACCATTGAAAACTAGTTGGATAATATGCAAAGGAGGAACTTCCTTTTTAGTATTTTCATCAAAAGTATGATTATCACGAAACATAAATATCATAATATAATCCTCATCAAATGAAATTTCATCTATCACAGGATGTTCATGGCTCATATTATAAAAATCAAAGATCTCGCGAGCCTCGCGCACTATAATGTCATATTCATTCATGAGGATAAGAGTAGCTATATTTTTAGCCTTAGGGTTATTTATAACAGGTAACTCATAGAAAAGCCTTTGCAAAGTGGGATGAGTATGCAGAAATCTTCTTTCTAGTTTAAGAACAAGAGCCAAAATAGCTTCGGAGTAACTTTTGGTTCTTTTAAGGATAGGAATATCATTGCAAATCAAAGTTCCCATACAATTAAAGAATTCCTTAGTAATGTTCTTCCCTATGATATTCCCACTTCCCATCAAAAAAAAATTAGTATCCAAATTTGTGGGAATTTCTTCCATAGGGATTTAACATCCTCACTTTTCTCGATGACAAACTCAGACATGATAGCAACTTCAAACAAGCAAGCAAACAAGTAAACTAGATAACTAAGAAAACAAGCAAATAGAAATATTTTTGTAATTTTGATTTTTATATAAATTAAAATAAAGCAGCAAATAAAAAGTAGAACAAGTGAAAGATAATTTATGTGTAGGAACCTGAAAAGAATTTGATGATACTCCCCAGCAACGACGCCACAAATTCTTCCTGCTACTTGTGAGCTGCGTTGGGATTTTCCCCGAAGAGGAGAGGAGATGTAGTACAGTAGAGATAATTATTTCCCTCAGTGAGAACCAATGTTATTGGACCAATAGGAGAACCAATGCAAATTCTCTTAAAGAGCACCTACACACACAAAACCAAACACTTGCACCCAACGCGGGCAAGAGGGTTGTCAAGCCCCTTAACTCGTTACTTACAAGGATTAAATCTTGATAGAATAGATATAGCAAATAATTAAAGTAAATATAAATAATAAAAAGTCAAAAAGGTAATTTAGATGTTTTTGTTTTTATGTTTAAGTAGACGGGGCCATAGTGTTCGCTAGAGGCTTCTCTCTCGAAAGTAGCATACGGTGGGTAAACAAATTATTGTTGGGAAATTAATAGAATTGTGCATAGTTATGACATGTTATTCACGGCAATGATCATGTATATAGGCATCACTTCCATAAACAAGTAGACCGAAACGATTCTGCATCTACTACTATTACTTCACCAATCGACCACTATCCATCATGCATCTATGGTATTAAGTTCATGAAAAACAAAGTAATGCTTGGAGCAAGATGACATGATGTAGACAAAGTAAGACAAGCAATATGTTCAGCCCTGTCATTTTATCCTTAATGGCAAAAATACAAATACGTGTCTGGACCTCTTCTGTCATCAGGATAGAGCACCGCAAGATTGAACCCACTACAACGCACCACTCCCACTGAAGATAAACCAACATAGTTGGCCAAACCAAATCGACAGATCGGAGATAAATACGAAGCTATAAGATCATGCATATTGAAATTCACAGGAGACTCAATAAGTTTTCATGAATAATCTGGTCATAAACCCACAATTCATCGGATCCCAACAAACACACTACAAAAGAAGATTACATCGAATAGATCACCGCGAAGATCGCGATGAACTTTTTATTGAAGATCAAAGAGAGAGAAGAAATCATCTAGGTACTAGCTATGGACACGTAGGTTTGTGGTGGACTACTCACGCATCATCATGGAGGCAGAAAGGTTGATGTAGATGGCCTCCGTTATCAATTCCCCCTCCGGCGGATCATCAGAAAAGGTCTCCAAATGGCCTCCCGTTGAAACAGAGGCTTGCGATGGCGGAAAAAGTGTTTCGGGTGGCTCTCTGTTAGTTTCCCGATGTTTGAGAATTTATAGAACTGGAATTAACACAAACGGAGCCACGAGGGGCCCACGGGGTACCTGGGCGCGGCTACCCCCTTGGCCTGCCCAGGTGCCTTGTTGCCACCTCATGCGGCTTCCTGGGTCTCTTTTTTCCAGAAAAAATCGTCAAAATTTTTCGTAGCGTTTGGACTTTGTTTGGTACAGATTTCCTGGAAAACCAAAAACAGACAGAAAACAACAACTCGAACTTGGCACTTGGTTAATATGTTCGTTCCCAAAAATGATATAAAATAGCATATATTTGCATATAAAGTATCCTAGATTGATAATAGAATAGCATGGAACAATAAAAAATATAGATACATTGGAGATGTATCAAGCATCATTATTTTGCTCAATCAAAGTAGATAGTGGCACATCATTAGGATCAACATGAGTATTCTTACTAGCAAACATATTCATAAGAGAATCCATTTTATCACTCCAAGTAGCAATTTCTTCGATAGAGTTCACCTTCTTACTAGTTGGAGATTGTTTGGTGTACCATTGAGAATATTCTGTCATTATATTATCAAGAAATTTTGTATCTTCTCACATTGTAATTTCCATGAAAGTACCACTTGCAACAGAGTCTAGAAGATTTCTCGACACAAAGTTTAGACCCGCATAATTTTTTTGTATTATCATCCATAAACTTAAACCGTGAGTGGGACAATTCCTAATCATTAATTTCATTCTCTCCCAAGCTTGTGCAACATGTTCTTGCTCATGTTGCTTAAAATTCTTGATTTGAATCCTATGAGAAAAAATCTTAAAGGGAGGAAAATACTTGGCAATAAAAGCATCCTTACATTTATCCCAAGTACCAATACTATTCCCAGGCAAGGTTAAAAAGCAAATTTTAGATTTATCTCTTAGTGAGTAAGGAAATAATTTCAACTTGACAATATCATTATCCGCATATGTTCTTGTTTTGCATATCACATAATTCAACGAAGGTATTAAGTTGGGAAGCATCATCTTTAGTAGGATTTCCAACAAATTGTTCTTTCATAACAAGATTCAGCAAAGCAACATTAATATCATAAGACTAGTGGCGGGTGGTATTGGAGTAGTAATAAAATCATTGTTATTAGTATTCGAGATGTCACACAACTTGGTGTTTTCTTGAGACATAGGGCCAAAGCAAGCAAAGAAGCAAACAAAAATATTTTCGTGTTTTTGATTTTTTTTAGAGAAGTGGAGGGAGATGAAAAAGAGAGCAAGTGGATGATAGTTTGTATGTAGGAACCTGGTGAGAATTTGACGATGTTTTTTCCCCGCAACGGCGCCATAAATTCTTTCTGCCACTTGTGAGCTGCGTTGGAATTTCCCCGAAGAGGAAGGGTGAATCAATATAGTAGCGGATAAGTATTTCTCTCAGTGGGAACCAAGGTTATAGAACCAATAGGAGAACCACACAAATTCTCGTCGTCAGCTGATACGTCTCCGACGTATCTATAATTTTTTATTGTTTCATGCTATTATATTATCAATCTTGGATACTTTATATGCAATCATATGCTATTTTACATCATTTTTGGGAATAACCTATTAACCCAATGCTGAGTGCCAGTTCCTGTGATAGCCTGTTTTTGGACTTTTCAGAAAATCAATATCAAACGGAGTCCAAATTGGATAAAAATTTACGGGAGTTATTTTTGAACCAAAAGAGACCTAGGAAGCTTCGGGAGGAGGCCAGAAGATCCACGAGGTTGCCACGAGCCAGGAGGGCATGCCATGGGGGGTAGGGCGCTCCCCTCAAGCTCTTGGGCCCCTCATGGCAGCTCCTAACCTAATTACACTTCTATATATTCCCAATTACCCCCAAAACAACAAAGAGGCACCCCAAAACACTTTTCCCGCCGCCGCAAGCCTCTGTTCTTCCACGATCCCATCTGGAGGCCTTTTCCAGTACTCTGTCGGAGGGGGAATCGATCTCGGAGGCTGTCGACATCAACCTTGCTACCTCCATGATGATGTGTGAGTAGTTCACCATAGACCTATGGGTCCATAGCTAGTAGCTAGATGGCTTCTTCTCTCTATTTGATCTTCAATATCATGTTCTTCGCGATTCTCGCTGTGATCTATCCGATGTAATCTTCTTTTGTGGTGTGTTTGTTGGGATCCGATGAATTGTGGGTTTATGATCAGATTATTCATTGAAAGTAATTGAGTCTTTGCTGAACTTTATTATGCATGATTGCTATGGATTTTTAATTCTCTCCGATCTATCCATTTGGTTTGGCCAATTAGATTGATTTATCTTCAGTGGGAGGAGTGCATTGTAGTGGGTTCAATCTTGTGGTGCTCTATATCCCAGTGACAGAAGGGGACAAGACACGTATTTGTATTGTTGCTACTAAGGATAAAACAACGGGGTCTGAACATATTGCTTGTCTTACTTTGTCTACATCATGTCATCTTTCTTAATGCGCTAGTCTGTTTGTTTTGAACTTAATACCATAGATGTAGAATTGTTGCGAGAGTGACAGAAGCTTAAACCCTAGTTTATGAGTTGTTCTGTAAGGGGCTGATTTGGATTCACATGTTTAATGCTATGGTTAGATTTATCTTAATTCTTCTTTTGTAGTTATGAATGGTTGCGAGAGGGAGGTAATCATAAGTGGGTTGTTTGTTCAAGTAAGAACAACACCCTATCACCGGTCCACCCACATATCAAATTATCAAAGTAGCGAACGCGAATCAACTAAACATGATGAACCGTGACTGGACGAAATTCGCATGTGTCCTCGAGAGCTCTTTGCTTCATATAAGAGTATGTTCCTTCTTGTCCTTTGCTACAAAAAGGATTGGGCCACCTTGTTGCACCATTACTACTATTGTTACTTGCTACGAATTACGTTGCTATAAAACTATTTATCATCGCTACTTTCAGTGCTTCCAGAAACTTTCGTACTAAAACTCACGTGTCATTTCCTCCTGTTTCTTGTTGGGTTTGACACTCTTACTTATGTAAAGGACTACGATTGATCCCCTATACTTGTGGGTCATCAGAACCTAGAAATCCATCCTTCCAAACGCCATAAATGCGTCCATAACATCCTCTTTTATGATAGCCCAACATGCCACGTAAAACCACGACGGGAACGCATCCAGGCCCAGTGCCTTGTCTAGGCCTTGTGCCCTAACGACCGATCAGACCTCATCCTCGGAGCAGTATCCTTACTCGGCAGGCCAATCTCATGTAAGTCCAGCGTGAACGCGCGCTCCGATGCCTCGCCCAGCTTGCTAGCGAAAAACAAGTTCACCGCCTCAGCCATCTTGTCGTGATCAAAAGTGAGCGCGTCATCTACCTTCAACTTTGGTATGACATTCTTCTGCCTCCTGTGGCTCGCATGCATGTGGAAGAACTTGATACATCCGTCCCCATCTTTAAGCCATAGCAAACGTGAGCGTTGTCAAGCTATCAAGCATTGAAGGGATGTCGGCCGCAAAAGCTTCTGTTTCGCCTCAAGTCGAGCTCAGCATAGGAAAGGGATCTCATCTCCATAGCGATGTCCAACCGGACATACTATATGCTTCATGTTTGTTCTGACTCTCTTATTGGGGTTTTTCTTTCTTAAATATGACGTATAGAATTATTAGATGGACTGAAATTATCTAGCTTTCTTTAGAAACATATTCACTAAGCTTCCAATCATCAAGTTGTTGACATAATTAGTGCAAGCATGTTGGTGTGTGATGCAGGGCCTATGGCGAGTGAAGCTCTTATCTTGTGTGCTTACACGTTCGATCGTCTCAGTCGCAGGCTAGTACTGACAACGGTATACTCTTGAGAAATTCAGTGTTCTTGTCATCTGAAATAGCACCGTAAATAGGAACAATTGCAACATAGAAACGCAAAATGACACACAGGTTGTGGCGTGCCAAATGTCGCAATTGAAATCCATATCAAACGCGATGACAGACCACCTAAGATTTGACCTTCCTCGGTCACGTCCTCGGTATAGGTCGTTCTGCTCCTACGCGGGTGCATGGAGACAGGCGTGGCAATGCCTTGCTTCAAGTGAGACAAACCGTCTGCTCACTTCAAGCGATGAAGTAATGATTCGGCCCAGTGGCATTGTTTGCTCGATAGGTTCCTTCACTCGATTACTTTTCCTATTTGTTTCCTTTTTCATGTTATATTTAAAAAAAACTACAATACACATATTTCAAAAAGTACTGAAATTTGAAAAAATGTTCTAGAGTGTTAAAAAAATGTAGGTGCAAGTATCAAAACATGTTTATACTTCCAAACATTCTAAATAAATATATTATATAAAACATTCCGTAAAATCATTTGAAAAAAAATGTTAACCATGCATTTGAAAAATGTTCAATGCATATAGAGAAAACGTTTCTCATGTATCCAAAAAAATGTAACGGAAAAATACAAATCTGTACGAAAAAACTTGATCATGTATTTAAAAATATTGATTGTATTCGAAAAATGTTAATCAAGCATTTTAAAACTGTTAAATGTGTATAGAAAAATGTTGACCATGTATTCAAAAAATATATTAAACTTGTACATTGAAAATTTTAATCGAGAATTTTAAAATGTTAAAAATGTGTATAGAAAAAATGTTGACCATGTAAAACACTGTTAAACTTGTATTTGAAACTTTTTAAATGTGTATAAAGAAATATTTCTCATGTAAATGCAAAGTGTATATAAAAAAATGTGTGTGAAAATAGATGATCATGTATTTAGAAAATGTTAATCAACCATTTGAAACAAAGTTCAACAAGTGTTTAAAAACATTTAATAAAGCATTTGAAAAATATATAATTTGTATAGAAATACTTGACTAAATATTTAAAAAAATATTAACCTTGTATTTGAAAAATGTTAATCAAGTATTTAAAAATATTAAAATGTAAAAAATGATTATCATGCACTAAAAAACATTATTCTTGTATTTGTAAAATGTTAATAAAGCAATTGAAAATGTTTAAAATATGTATAGAAAAATTATTGACCATGCATTAAAAAATTTAAACTTTTATTTAAAAAATATTAAACCTATATTAGAAAAATGTTCTTGACATATACCTAAAATGTAAAATGAAAACCAGAAGGAAACAAAGAAAAACAAAAAACAATGAAAAAGAAAAAATAAACAAAAAATCCCAATGAAAAAACCAAATGAAAAAAGAAACCTAAGAAATAAATGCAAAAGAATGGAAAACTATGAAAACTGATAAAGAAACAATGAAAACCAAAAAATGCATTGAAAACCATGAAAACAGAAAACCAAAGATAAAAAGAAGGAAGATGAGAAAGAAAAGAAAGACCGATGAAAACCAGGAAAAGTGACATGTGTTGAAGAAAAAGAAACCGCTGAAAATCAAGAAAACAAAGAAAAATAAAGAAACCCAATAAAACAATGCAAAGTATGAAAACAGTGAAAATCGAGAAAGAATCGAAAAAATATGAAGAAAACCAATGAATACTTAGAAAGAAGCAAAGTAAAAAAAGAAAATTGAAGAAAGCAGAAAGAGAAGCAAAAACAACAAATGAAAAAGGAAAAGAAACTAACAAAAGCGAAGAAACAGAGAAAACAGGTGAGAAAAGAAAAATGAGATAGAAAAACCAAAAAACATAGCAAAGCGATCAACCAAACGGGCGAACTATAGTGAAATTTGTTTTTTTTCACACAAAGTGTGTTCATGGTTTTGTTTTCTTTTTTCATATTTTATTTTTAAATCCTTAACTATTTTTATTAATCGCCGAACATTTCTACTTCTAAAGTGGGAGTTAGTAGCCTCACCGCACCTCCGACCTACATGTCGGCAAACCCTATATTACACTTGCGAGCGTCATGTAGACGAACTTTCGATGTAGCGTAGTCAAGTTGGGCCGGCCCATTTGACGCATGCATTAACTCAATCAAATTGACACTTTCCTAAAACGACGTTATGCATTAACTCATCAAATCAAATCTTAACAAAAACCATAATTTCCTTGTCTGCCACTACTCATACCCAAATCAAATTAAATCTTACCAAAACATCAACTATAATCAAGGTTGGCCGGCCCATTTCACGCGTGTGCGCGTTTTAATTTTTCATTTTAATAAGTTTCATTTTTTGGTTTCCGTTTGTTCTGATTCATTCTTTCTATGACCGACCTATTATATTGCGCTCAACATACTATCAGAATATGCACAGATTTGTACGCCGTGGTGAGTTGGTAGCGTCGCCTCCTTTCCGGTTAAACCTTTCCCATCGAATTTTTCTATCCCATCAATGTATTTAAAACTGTATTTTGGCCCACTGATCTAAATCCAGGTTTTATGTGACAAATCTACGCAAATCATGCAGATCGATCTTCGGCATATTGAGTAATGTCGTTATGTAAAGGAATCAATCGCGGTGATCTCTAATCAATCTTTAAAGACCATTTCTATGAAAGGAATAAATGTTTGATAATACAGGACAACATTTATGGAAAGGAATCAATTACATATATATAATCTCTCTCTTTGATATTAAAGGGAAATCCATTATTAAAAGACAATCTGTAGTAATCATTGTTGGTATCGACGAGATATTTTTATCGTTCCTCTCCCATCGGTTTTACAAAAAAATGATTCAACCCGCACTGCACGACCTCTCTTCAACGTTCGATTTCCCTCCGCGTAGGCATCTTCCTACAAAATGAGGTTACGCTTCCGTCCTCGACTCCTCCTCTCCCTTGACTCGGATTTCTACATCAAGCCGCCTGCACCACGATGCGCACCTACATATGGATGTCACACTTCTTTTTGCCATGGTGCGCAACCCCGACCCCCGACAGTGACGTGAGCCTGCTCTGCGGCAGCTCGATGACCTGGCGGGAAGGAGGAGATGGAGGGATTGTGGTGTCAAACTCTTCCCTGACAATTTTAAGCCATCTGACCTACATCACCCACTCGATTCGGATCCTCCACACTCGGTCCTTCTTGTTAATGTGTCGCAGGAGTCTCCACGAAGGCGACGGCTGGCGAATATGAAATTTGATGTATGTCGTTAATAGAATTGTTGTCGATTAGACCTATTTGTGTTTCTTGAAATTAAATGGTTTCCCATAGAATACGAAATTTGAGTATGACGGTTGCTGAACTAAAAATAATTTCACGAACAATAATAAAATAAATAATACCTACTCAGACATTCATCGCGGTGGTGGCAGCCATAGCGGCATCACGACGCAGCGGGTGGCGATGGCGGCGACTGCAACATCTTGGAGCGGTATGTGGGGGAGATGCTCCTCACAACCGGTGTTTGGATCCAATCCATTCGGTCGTGCCCGAGCTTTTCGGCTCTTCCACGTGACGGAGGCGGCGACTACGACGTCATGGAGTGACGAGTGGTAGCGTCCCAGGTCCTACGCATGGGTGAACAAGCTATTTAAGAGGGTTTTTTCGCGGGATGTAAAAGAGGGCCTATTTTTTCTAAAAGTATATATGCTTATCTTGATGTACAAGATTTTGTGCCTTCATAGATGTTTCGTTCTAGTTAGTCATCGGTGGTATTGCTTAAGTTTTCTTTTAGTTAATTGATTGCCATCAAAGAAAAGCCACCATGGCTCTCTTGCATTATTTATGAGAATTCGTCAACGAAAGGGGTTCATCGACGAACGTGGAGTATTTGCATCTGAGCTCAAATGCTCCCGGTGAACAGTAAAATCAGGAAAATAGTAAAAACAATCAAAAAATTCAAAAAAATTGCGTTAACCTTTGACAAATGTTCTATGTGCTTGTAAAAAGTTATCATGAATGAACATAGCTGGAAGTCGTCACAAAGAAAAACAAAATCGATACTCCAAAATGCTCTTTCTGAAAGAATTTTGGAGTACTGTTTTTTTCCATGACTTCCACGAATGTCATTTCGTGATGAAAAATTTCAAGCATAGAAAATATTTGTCAGAGGTTATCACAAAAAAAAATTAGAATTTTTGAAAAAAAAATCCATTTTCTTTCGATTTTACGGTTCACCTGAGTTCATTTGAGCTCGGGAGCAGAAGAACACTTTCATTCATCGACCCAATATGATGGTTTTTATAATGTAAAAATGGTGCATCTATGTCTTAAATCATATGATTTGCTTCTCTTTGAAAGTGCTTTAATTTGCCTTCCCATTTCATCGTCCAAACTTGAGCATGCTAGGGAATCACGGTGGTCAATGAAAAGGTGGATATGGGAGAGTAACTTTAGCTCGTGTTGAAACATGCTCGTGGCATTTCCAGTCTTCTGCCCATAGTAACGCACATGTATTTCCTTGCCACTATAGACCCATGATGAAGGTGTGATGAGAGTCATCCAGTTTTAAAGGAGAGTGATCCAGCCAGAAATGTCATGATACGACCAGAAACTGGGCCGGAAGGAGAGAGAGTCCGAAAGGAAAAAAAAGGGTGCGTCATGGGGTGAGGTTTTTGTGTAGGACCCGCGTGTTAAAGATAACATGACGGATAGTCCGGACAACCAAATTTTTCCACGACATATGGTCTAGATTTAAGGAGCTAGGAATGTCTAGACGGTTGAATTTTGAGGAGCCTCCTTGCACCAGTACATGTGCCCACATATGAGGAAAAAATGAGCTTCAACCTTGAAAACGACCTTAATTCTTTATTTGATTCTCATATATGCATTGTTGCCCGTAGGAATGCACCGACGCTCTACTAGTTTACAATATTTATGACTTTTTTTGGATTCATAAAATTGTTTTCTATTTCTGGACTTTTATAATTCACGAAAAAATGTTTTTCTATTTCACCAACATTTCTTAATTTCCAAAATCATAGGCAAATAATACTCAAAATCATAAATACTTTTGAATAAACAAACAATAAAGAAATTGTGAAAAAATTTCCAACATTTTACGGCCAATTTTTTTTCCAACATTTCAAACATTCCTCTGAATTTGCAAAATAAATTTAATTCATAAAAACAATCAAAAATCATGACCATTTTTTAATTCATGAACAGTTTTCAAGACAATGAACATATTTTGAAAATTATCAAAACACATTAAAAATTTACAAAAAAATCTATTCATGAATTTTTCTTTGAGAATTATAAAGAGTTTTGAACAATAATTTAGAAATTAGAAACTTTTTTAAAATGCGAATAGTGTTTAAGTTCGTGGACATTTTTAAGTTTACGAAGATTTGCCAAAATTGTGAGCATTTTTTAAAACTCACAAACTTTTTTATTTATTTTGAATTCGTGAATATTTTTCGAAATCATGATCATTTTAAATTTTGAAAACATTTTTCCAAATTCATGCATTTTTTAAGTTGTGAACATTTTTTCATAATTTCAAACAATAGTTTTGATTTCACGAGCATTTCCAAAACTTCAGGAACATTTCTAAATTCAACAACATTTGTATAATCGCAATTCTTTTTTTCAATTAACTAACAATTTTCAAAATGATGAAGATTTTTCAAAATTGTGAACAATTTGTTCTAATTCATGAAAGTTTTTTGATTCAGTTTTTTTAAAAATTTATGAATATTTCCGAATAATGTATATTTTGTTCAAATTCACAATATTATTTTTTCAAAATTGCGTTTTTTCTTAATTCGCAAAGATTTTTTATATTCGTGAACAATTTTTAAATTCCAAAAAACCAAATTCCTGATTTTTGTTGAATTCACAAATATATTTCAAATTCTAGAATACACTTGAATTCACGAACATTTTTAGAAATCACTATTTATTAACTGGCGAACATGCTTTAATGTGAACATTTTGTAAAATTCACGGTCATTTTTTCAGTTTGTGAACATTTCTTGAAAATTTACAAAAGAATATTTATATTTCTTTTTTTAATGCAAATTATATTTTAAAATCCACGATCATGATTTTTTGAATTTGCAAACATATTTCGCGTTCGTGAACATTTTTTGAATTCAGAAACATATTTCAACGTTTCCATTTTTCCAATTCATTGTTTCAATTCGCTTCCATTATAAATTTGCAAAAAAAAATCAAGTTTTAACAAATTTTTGAATTGCAAATATTTTTTTGTACGCGGTCATTTTTTGAATTCACGAAGAGTTTTATGTTGTCGCGAATAATTTCAAATTCACAATATTTCGAATTCATGAATATTTTTCAAATTCATAATATTTTTTAAAATATTTTAAATTTTCAATTCACGAAATTTTTTGTACGAATTTTTCTTCTATCTGTTTGAAAGAGTCAATATCTGAATACAAGGAATTTGAAAATACAATTGCTTGTTTCTTTTTAGCTCAGTGAAGCAGCGAATAAAAGTAAAAACAAGTAGAAAGAAAGAAAGTGGCGGGAAAGATACGTACATAGAGGGACAAAAGGCAACGAGAAATCTTTTTATTTTTTTGAGAATAGGCAACGAGGAAACATATGTGAAGGAAATGCGAGCGAGATGATCTAAGAAAACGAGCAAGCGGGAGCTGGGCTAGCCCAAATACAAACTATGAACTCCAACGAAAGAAGTCCACTTTTCACCCCCAAATGTGGCTCGATGGACAAATACCCCTCTGAAGTTGATTTTGGTACAATTTTGACCCTAAAATTTCTGAAACCGGATAAATCCCACCCTTGAGTGGTTTTCCTACGATTTTAGGTGGTTTTGGCGATGAAGTCGTCTTCCTCCTCTCTCCCTCTCTCCTTTGTCATGCATTCGACCACCATGTGCGTTGATGCTCGCCTCGGGTGCCCTCGCCCCATCTCTCCCTTCCTCTTCCCTTCATCTCTCTATCTCTCAACATGAATCGTGTGCCCCACATGTGCTCGTGCCATGGTCACCGCCGCCGCCGTAGCGGCCCACGCGGCCACCTGGAGCCATGCCACCACGTCAAGAAGCTTCGCGGCGCCTCCTCGTCTACTCTGCCAAAACCAATTGGAGCAAGTCGCCCCGTAATTACATCCTAGATTTCGTCTTCCTCATCTTCGTTATGCCGTCGTCATGATCGATTCCCTAGATCCGGTGAGCCCCGACGTGTCTCCCGTCTTTCCCGAGCTCCCTCCGGAGTTCCAGACACTCCTAACGCCTCCCCGACAAGCCCATCGACCCCAAGCTCCTTCCTCCGTGAGGTCGTTCTCCAGTAGATGCAGCAACCATACATGGCATCTCTACTATCGTCTCTGACATGGTGTGCGAGCGCAGCGTGGCCTCTCTACCATTTGTCCCATTTTCACGAATCCCCCTCTCCCCTAGCTCGATGCCCGCCTGCAACTGCCCCGGCTCGCCGCACTAGCCCATCGTCGACCACCTTCCTTTTGCCCCGCGACCCAACCCAACGCAGCAATGCCACATCATCTCCCAAAACAACCTAAATCATAGTAAAACCTCTCAAGGGTGTGATTTACCCGGTTTTGGAGATTTTATGGTCAAAATTGTACCAAAATCGACTTGAGGGGGGTATTTGTTGGGGAACGTTGCATGGGAAATAAAAAATTTCCTCCGCACACGCAAGATCTATCCATGGAGATGCATAGCTACGAGAGGGGGAGTGTATCTACATACCCTTGTAGATCGCTAAGCGGAAGCGTATATAACGCGGTTGATGTAGTCGTACGTCTTCACGATCCAATCGTGATCCGTCCCGATCTAGCGCCGAACGGACGACACCTCCGCGTTCAGCACACGTGCGGCTCGATGACATCTCCGCCTCCTCGATCCAGCAAGTGAGGGCGGAGTAGTAGATAGGTCCTCAACCAACACGACGACGTGGTGGAGGTGGTGGTGGAGCAGTGCCAGCAGGGCTTCGCCAAGCGCTACCGAAACCGCGAACGGAGGAGAAAACGATCTAGGGAGAGAGGGAGGCGCCAAGGGCTTGGTGTGTCCTCTTGGGGTGCCCCCTCCCCTCTGTATATAGGTGGAGGGGCGTGGGGATCGGCCCCTCCAAGAACTAGGCCGCAGCCAAGGGGGAGGAGTTGGACTCCTAGTCCAATTCCCTCCCTTTCCTTACACAGGTGGACGTTCCACCTCTCCCAAGCCACATGGGCCTTGAGGGACTTGTGCGCCTGGCCCAATAAGGCCAGGGCACCTCCCCTCAGCCCATGCAAACACTTGGGACGTGGTGGAACCCTTGGTGGACTTCCGAACTCCTCTGGAATTTTCTGGAACCTTCTAGAAGCTTCCTAGATCCTAGTACAATACCGGAAAAGCCCGAAACTTTTCCGGTAGCCAAAATGACTTCCCATATATAAATCTTCACCTCCAGACCATTCCGGAGCTCCTCGTGACATGCCGGATCTCATCAGGGACTCCGAAGAACATTTGGTCACCAACATACATAACCCAATAATACTATATCATCACCGAACGTTAAGCGTGCGGACCCTACGGGTTCGAGAATCATGTGGACATGACCGAGACACCTCTCCGGTCAATAACCAATAGCGGGACTTGGATGCCCATATTGGTTCCCACATATTCCACGAAGAACTTTATCGGTCGAACCACGATGTCAATGATTCAATCAATCCCGTATACAGTTCCCTTTGTCCATCGGTATGTCACTTGCTCGAGATTCGATCGTCGGTATCACCATACCTAGTTCAATCTTGTTACCGGCAAGTCTCTTTACTCGTTCCGTAATACAAGATCCCGTGACTTACTCTTTAGTCGCATCGCTTGCAAGCTTCTTGTGATGCTGTATTACCGAGTGGGCCTAGAGATACCTCTCCGTCATACGGAGTGACAAATCCCAGTCTCGATCCACGCCAACCCAACAGACACCCTCAGAGATACCTGTAGAGCACCATTATAGTCACCCAGTTACGTTGTGACGTTTGATACACACAAGATATTCCTCCTGTGTCAGGGAGTTGCATGATCTCATGGTCGTAGGAACAGATACTTGACATGGATAAAGCAGTAGCAATAAATTAACACGATCAAATGATATGCTTATAGTTGGGTATTGTCCATCACATCATTCTTCTAATGATGTGATCCCGTTCTCAAATGACAACTCATGTCTATGGTCAGGAAACCTTGACCATCTTTGATCAACGAGCTAGTCTAGTAGAGGCTCACTAGGGACATTGTGTTGTTTATGTATCCACACATGTATCTGAGTTTCCAATCAATACAATTATAGCATGGATAATAAACGATTATCATGAACAAGGAAATATGATAATAACCATTTTATTATTGCCTCTAGGGCATATTTTTAACAGTCTCCCACTTGCACTAGAGTCAATAATCTAGTTCACATCGCTATGTGATTTACATTGTAATGAATCTAACACCCTTAGAGTTCTGGTGTTGATCATGTTTTGCCCGTGGAAGAGGCTTAGTCAACGAGTCTACAACATTCAGATCCGTATGTACTTAGCAAATATTTATGTCCTCCTCCTTGATGTAATCGCGGATGGAATTGAAGTGGCGCTTTATGTGTCTGGTCCTCTTGTGAAACCTGGGCTCTTTGGCTACAGCAATGGCGCCAGTGTTATCACACAAGAGAGTCATGAACTGCTTCATCCAGACTCCTTCCTTCGCCGCATCCAAAGCAGCTATGTACTCCGCTTCACATGTAGAATCAGCTACCACACTTTGCTTGGAACTGCACCAGCTTACCGCTCCACCATTCAGAATATATACGTATCCAGTTTGAGACTTAGAGTCATCCGGATCAGTGTCAAAGCTAGCATCGACGTAACCCTTTACGACAAGCTCTTGATCACCTCCATAAACGAGAAACATTTCCTTAGTCCTTTTCAGGTACTTAAGGATATTCTTGACCGTTGTCCAGTGTTCCATTCCTGGATCACTTTGAAACCTTCCGGCCATACTTATGGCAAGGCTAACATCTGGTCTCGTGCATAGCATCGCATACATAATAGAGCCTATGGCTGAAGCATCGGGGATGACACTCATCTTTTCTCTATCCTCTGTAGTCGCTGGGCATTGAGTTTACTCAACTTCACACCTTGTAAGACATGCAAGAACCCTTTCTTGGACTGATCCATTTTGAACTTATTCAAAACCTTATCAAGATATGTGCTTTGTAAAAGTCCTATTAAGCGTCTTGATCTATCTCTATAGATCTTTATGCCTAATATGAAAGCAGCTTCTCTGAGGTCTTTCATTGAAAAACTCTTGTTCAAATACATCTTCACGCTTTCCAAAAGTTCTATATTGTTTCCAATCAGCAATATGTCATCCATATATAATATTAGAAATGCTATAGAGCTCCCACTCACTTTCTTGTAAATAAAAGTTTCTCCATAAACTTGTATAAACCCATACGCTTTGATCACCTCATCAAAACGAAGATTGCAACTCCGAGATGCTTGCACCAGTCCATAAATGGATCGCTAGAGCTTGCACACTTTGTCAGCATTTTTAGGATCGACAAAACCTTTTGGGTGCATCATATACAACTCTTCCTTAAGGAAACCATTAAGGAATGCTGTTTTGACATCCATCTGCCAGATCTCGTAATCGAAAAATGCAGCTATTGCTAACATGATCCTGACGGACTTAAGCATCGCTACAGGAGAGAAAGTCTCATCGTAGTCAACTCCTTGAACTTGTGAAAACCCTTTTGCAACAAGTCGAGCTTTATAGACTGTGACATTACCGTCTGTGTCCGTCTTTTTCTTAAAGATCCATTTATTCTGTATGGCCTTACGATCATATGGTAAGTCCTCCAAAGTCCACACTTTGTTCTCATACATGGAACCTATCTCAGATTTCAAGGCCTCTAGACATTTGTTGGAATCCGGGCCCACCATTGCTTCTTCATAGCTCATAGGTTCACTGTTGTCCAACAACATGACCTCCAAGACAGGATTGCCGTACCATTTAGGGGCGATACGATTCCTTGTCGACCTACGAGTCTCAGTAGTAACTTGATATGAAGCTTCATGAAAATCATCATTAGCTTCCTCTTCATTTGGTGTAGGTGTTGGTTAACGTTGCATGGGAAACAAAAATTTTCCTACGCACACGCAAGATCTATCCATGGTGATGAGCATCTACGAGAGGGAGAGTGGATCTACATACCCTTGTAGATCGCTAAGCGGGAAGCGTTAAGAAACGCGGTTGATGTAGTCGAACGTCTTCGCAATCCAAATTGCCGAGCGTCCCGCGATCCCATCACGATCCATCTCGCGATCCAATCACGATCCGTCCCGCGATCCCATCACGATCCTTCCCACAATCAAATCACGAATCGTCTCGCGATCCTGATCACGGTCCTTCCGATCTAGCGCCGAACGGACGACACCTCCGCGTTCAGCACACATACAGCTCGATGACGATCTCTGCCTTCTTGATCCAGCAAGAGGGAGCGGAGAGGTAGATGAGTTCTCCGGCTGCGCGACGGCGCGGCGGCGGCGGTGGTGGAACTATTCCGGCAGGGCTTCGCCTAAGCACCGCTGAAACTAGACTAAAGGAGAAAACGATCTAGAGGAAGTAGAGGGAGCACGTGGCAATTAGGGTTAGCTCTCCCCTCTAAATCCTCTAGTATATATAGGAGGGAGGGAGGGGAGGAGGCAGCCTCAAACCCTCAAGGGTTGGCCGAAATAGGAGGTGGAGGAGTCCTACTCCAATCCTACTAGGAGTAGGATTCCTCCTCTCCACTTGGAAACACTTTCCACCTTTCCTCCTTTGGGGTTTTCCCACCCCTAGCCGCATGGGCCTTAGTGGGGGGTTCGGCCAGCCCACTAGGGGCTGGTTTGACTCCTCCCACAGCCCATGAGGTCCTTTGGGTCGAGACACCCCTCCCGATGGCCCCCGGTACCCTTCCGGCACTCCCGGTACACTACCGAAGTACCCGAAACTTTTCCGGTGACCAAAACAGGACTTCCTATATATCAATCTTTACCTCCGGACCATTCCGGAGCTCCTCGTGACGTCCAGGATCTCATTCGGGACTCCGAACAACCTTCGGTCACCACCATACATAACTCTACTATACCGAAACGTCACCGAACCTTAAGTGTGCAGACCCTGCGGGTTCGAGAACTATGTAGACATGACCGAGACACCTCTACGATCAATAACCAATAGTGAGACCTGGATGTCCATATTGGTTCCTACATATTCTACGAAGATCTTTATCGGTTGAACCTCTATGTCAAGGATTCAGTTAATCCCGTACGATGTTCCCTTCGTTCTTCGGTATGTTACTTGCCCGAGATTCGATCGTCGGTATCTCTATACCTAGTTCAATCTCGTTACCGACAAGTCTCTTTACTCGTTTCGTAATACAAGATCCTGTGGCTAACACTTTAGTCACTTTGCTTGCAAGGCTTGTTGTGATGTTGTATTACCGAGTGGGCCCTGAGATACCTCTCCGCACACGGAGTAACAAATCCCAGTCTTGATCCATGCCCACTCAACAGACACCCTCGGAGATACCTGTAGAGCATCTTTATAGTCACCCAGTTACGTTGTGACATTTGATACACACAAGGTATTCCTCCGGTGTCAGTGAGTTGCATGATCTCATGGTCATAGGAACAGATACTTGACATGCAGAAAACTATAGCAATAAACTGACACGATCATATGCTATGTTTATAGTTTGGGTCTTGTCCATCACATCATTCTCCTAATGATGTGATCCCGTTATCAAATGACATCTCATTTCTATGGCCAGGAAACCTTGACCATCTTTGATCAACGAACTAGTTAACTAGAGGCATACTAGCGACACAGTGTTGTCTATGTACCCACACATGTATTTGAGTTTCCAATCAATACAATTATAGCATGGATAATAAACGATTATCACAAACAAGGAAATATAATAATAATCATTTTATTATTGCCTCTAGGGCATATTTCCAACAGTCTTCCTCTTGCACTAGAGTCAATAATCTAGTTCACATCACCCTGTGATTTACATTGTTATGAATCTAACACCCAATGAGTTCTGGGGTTCGATCATGCTTTGCATGTGAGAGAGGTCTTTAGTCAACGGGTCTGCAACATTCAGATCCGTGTGTACTTTGCAAATCTCTATGTCATACTGTAGACACTGCTACCACACTCCACTTGGAGCTATTCCAAATGGCTGCTCCACTATACGTATCCGGATTGCTACTCAGAGTCATCCGGATTGGTGTTAAAGCTTGCATCGACGTAACCCTTTACGACGAACTCTTTATCACCTCCATAATGGAGAAATATTTCCTTAGTCATCTAGTTACTAAGGATAATCTTGACCGCTGTCCAGTGATCCACTCCTGGATCACTCTTGTACCCCTTGACAGACTCATGGCAAGGCACACGCAGGTGCGGTACACAGCATGGCATACTATACAGAGCCTATGGATAAGGAATAGGGGACGATCTTCGTCCTTTCTCTTTCTTCTTCCATGGTCGAACTTTGAGTCTCACTCAACTCCACACCTTACAAATCAGGTAAGAACTCTTTCTTTGACTGATCCATTTTGAACTCTTTCAAAATCTTGTCAAGGTATGTACTCATTGAAAGTTTTATCAGACGTCTTGATCCACCTCTATAGATCAAGATGCCCAATGTTTAAGTAGCTTCATTCCAGGTTTTCCTTTGAAAAACTCCTTTTCAAACAACCCTTTATGCTTTCCAGAAATTCTACATCATTTCCGATCAACAATATGTCATCCACATATACTTATCATAAATTCTATAGTGCTCCCACTCACTTTATTGTAAATACAAGTTTCTCATAAACTTTGTATAGACTCAAAAACTTTGATCACCTCATCAAAGCGTATATTCCAACTCCGAGATGCTTGCTCCAGTCCATAGAAGGATCGCTGGAGCTTGCATACATTTTAGCATCCTTAGGACTGACAAAACCTTCCGGTTGTATCACATACAACCTTTCCTCACGGATACCGTTAAGGTAACGATGTTTTGACATCCATCTGCCAGATTTCATAATCGAAAAATGCAGCAACTGCTAACATAATTCCAACAGACTTTAGCATCGCTACGGGTGAGAAAGTCTCATCGTAGTCAACTCCTTGAACTTGTGAAAAACCCTTTGCCACAAGTCGAGCTTTATTTACGGTGACATTACCGTCCGCGTCCGTCTTCCTTTTAAAGATCCATTTGTTCTGAATGGCCTTTCACCCTTCAGGTAATACTTCCAAAGCCCATACTTTGTTTTCTTACATGGATCCCATCTCGGATTTCATGGCCTCTAACCATTTCTCGGAATCCGGGCCCATCGTCGCTTCTCCATAGCTCGTAGGTTCATCGTTGTCCAACAACATGACCTCTAAGACAGGGTTGCCGTACCACTCAGGAGCAGTACGCGTCCTTGTCGACCTACGAGGTTCAATAGTAACTTGATCCGAAGCTTCATGATCATCATCATTAATTTCCTCTTCAACTAACGTAGGCTCCACAGAAACAACTTTCTGCGCTGCGCTACTCTCTGGTTGAAACAAAGGTTCAACAACCTCATCAAGTTCTATCTTCCTCCCACTCAATTCTTTCGAGAGAAACTCTTTCTCGAGAAAGGACCCGTTTTAGCAACAAACACTTTGCGCTTGGATTTGAGATAGAAGGTTTACCCAACTGTTACGTTTAGGGTATTCTATGAAGATGCATTTGTCCGCTTTGGGTTCGAGCTCATCAGGTTGAAAACCTTTTCCACATAAGCGTCGCAGCCCCAAACATTAAGAAATGACAGCTTAGGTTTCTGCCAAACCAAAATTCATACGGTGTTATCTCAATGGACTTAGATGGTGCCCCCTTTTTAAAGTGAATGTAGTTGTCTCTAATGCATAACCCCAAAACGATAGTGGCAAATCGATAAGAGACATCATAGTACGCACCATATCCAATAGAGCACGACTACGACGTTCGGACACACCATCACACTATGGTGTTCCAGGTGGCGTGAGTTGTGAAACAATTTCCACATTGTCTTAAGTTGTATACCAAACTCGTAACTCAGATATTTACCTCCATGATCATATCGTAGACATTTTATCTTCTTGTCACGATGATCTCAAACTTCACTCTGATTTTGTTTGAACTTTTCAAATGTTTCAGACTTGTGTTTCATTAAGTAAATATCCCCATATCTACTCAAATCGTCAGTGAAGGTAGGAAAATAACGATATCCACCGCACTCTACAACACTCATTGGACCGAATACATCAACATGTATTATTTCCAATAAGTTACTTGCCCGCTCCATCATATCGGAAAACGGGGTCTTAGTCATCTTGCCCATGAGGCATGGTCCGCATGTCTCAACCGATTCGAAATCGAATGAGTCCAAAGATCCATCAGCATGGAGTTTCTTCATGCGTTTTACACCAATACGACTTTTAGCGGCAGTGCCACAAGTATCTGGTACTATCATTATTAACTTTGTATCTTTTGGCATGAATATTATGAACATGTGTATCACTACGATCAAGATTCAATAAACCATTCTCATTGGGTGCATGACCATTGAAGGTATTATTCATGTAAACAGAATAACTATTATTCTCTAACTTAAATGAATAACCGTATTGCAATAAACATGATCTAATCACGTTCATGCTCAACGCAAACACCAAATAACATTTATTTAGGTTCATCACTAATCCCAAAGGTAGAGAGAGCGTGCGATGGTGATCACATCAACCTTGGAAACACTTCCAACACTCATCGTTCACCTCACCCTTAGCTAGCCTCCGTTTATTCCATAGCTTTTATTTCGAGTTACTAACATTTAGCAACCGAACCGGTATCCAATACCCAGGTGCTACTAGGAGTACTAGTAAGGTACACATCAATAACACGTATATCAAATATACATCTGTCGACGTTGCCAACCTTCTTATCTACCAAGTATCTAGGGTTGTTCCGTTTCAGCGACCGTTCTCCTCATAATAGAAGCACTTAGTGTCGGGTTTGGGTTCAACTTTGGGTTTCTTCACTGGAGCAGCAACTGACTTGCCATCCATGAAGTTTCCCTCCTAGCCCTTGCCCTTCTCGAAACTAGTGGTTTCACTAACCATCAACACTTGATGCTCCTTCTTGATTTCTACCTTCGCGGTGTCAAACATCGCGAATAGCTCAGGGATCATTATTTCCATCCCTGGCATTTTATAGTTCATCACGAAGCTCTAGTAGCTTAGTGACAGTGACTTGGAGAACTATATCAATCACTATCTTATCTGGAAGATCAACTCCCACTCGATTCAAGCGATTGTAGTACCCAGACAATCTGAGCACATGCTCACCGATTGAGCTATTCTCCTTCATCTTGCAGGCAAAGAATCTTGTTGGAGGTCTCATACCTCTCAACACGGGCACGAGCCTGAGATCCCAATTTCAGCTCTTAGAACATCTCATATGTTCCGTGACGTTCAAAACGTTTTGGAGCCTCAATTCTAAGCCGTAATGCATGACGCACTGAACTATCAAGTAGTCACCAGAACGTGCCTGTCAGATGTTCACAACATCTACAGACGACGCTTGAGGGGGTGGCGCACCGAGCGGTGCATTAAGGACATAAGCCTTCTGTGCAGCAATGAGGACAATCCTCAGATCACGGACCCAGTCCGCATTATTGCTACCATCATCTTTCAACTCTATTTCCCTAGGAACATATAAAAAATTCAAGGGAGCTACAGCGCGAGCTAGTAATCTACAACATAATTTGCAAAGACATTTTGACTATGTTCATGATAATGAGTTTAGTTAATCATATTACTTAAAAACTCCCACTCAAATTGACATCCCTCTGGTCATTCGAGTGTCACATGATCCAAATCCACCAACTCAAGTCCGATCATCACGTGAGTTGAGGTGGTTTCAATGGTGAACATCTTCATGTTGATCATATCTACTATATGACTCATGTTCGACCTTTCGGTCTCTTGTGTTCCGAGGCCATGTCTGTACATGCTAGGCTCGTCAAGTTTAACCCGAGTGTTCCGCACGTGCAACACTGGCTTGCACCCATTGTATGCGAACGTAGAGTCTATCACACCCGATCATCACGTGGTGTCTCGAAACGACGAACTTTCGCAACGGTGCACACTTGGAGAGAACACAATTTTATCTTGAAATTTAAGTGAGGGATCACCTTATAATGCTACAGTCGTCCTAAGCAAAATAAGATGCATAAAAGGATTAACATCACATGCAAATCATAAGTGACATGATATGGCCATGAACTTGTGCTTTTGATCTCCATCTCCAAAGCACCGGCATGATCTCCATCGTCACCGGCATGACACCATGATCTCCATCATCTTGATCTCCATCAATGTGTCACCATGAGGTTGTCGCACCGACTGTTGCTTCCACGACTATTGCTAACTCATAGCGATAAAGTAAAGAAAAAAACGGCGAAAATAATTAAAGACAACCCTATGGCTCCTGCCGGTTGCCATACTCATCGACATGCAAGTCGTGATATTCTATACAAGACATGATCATCTCATACATCACATATATCTCATCATGTAATTGGCCATATCACATCAAAATATACCCTGCAAAAACAAGTTAGACGTCCTCTAATTGTTGTTGCAAGTTTTACATGGCTGCTACGGGTATCTAGCAAGAACAATTCTTACCTACGCAAAAACCACAAAGGTGATACAAAAATTGCTATTCAACCTTCTCAAGGACCGCCTTTGTCAAATCCGATCCGACTAAAGTGGGAGAAACAGACACCCGTCAGCCATCTTTATGCAACGAAGTTACATGTCAGTGGATGGAACCGGTCTCTCGTAAGCGTACGAGTAATGTTGGTCCGGGCCGCTTCATCCCACAATACCGCCGAATCAAGAAAAGACCAAGGGTCTGAATATCAACGCCCACAAACTCCTTTGTGTTCTACTCGAGATCTCATCTACACATAGACCTAGCTCATGATGCCACTGTTGGGGAACGTTGCATGGGAAACAAAAAATTTCCTACGCACACGCAAGATCTATCCATGATGATGAGCATCTACGAGAGGGAGAGTGGATCTACATACCCTTGTAGATCGCTAAGCGGGAAGCGTTAAGAAACGCGGTTGATGTAGTTGAACGTCTTCGCGATCCAAATCGCCGAGCGTCCCACGATCCCATCATGATCCATCTCACAATCCAATCACGATCCGTCCCGCGATCCCATCACGATCCGTCCTGCGATCAAATCACGAATCGTCTCGCGATCCTGATCACGGTCTTTCCGATCTAGCGCCGAACGGACAGCACCTCCGCGTTCAGCACACGTACAGCTCGATGACGATCTCCGCCTTCTTGATCCAGCAAGAGGGAGCGGTGAGGTAGATGAGTTCTCCGGCAGCGCGACGGCGCGGCGGTGGTGGTGGTGGAACTATTCCGGCAGGGCTTCGCCTAAGCACCGCTGAAACTAGACTAAAGGAGAAAACGATCTAGAGGAAGTAGAGGGAGCACGTGGCAATTAGGGTTAGCTCTCCCCTCTAAATCCTCTAGTATATATAGGAGGGAGTGAGGGGAGGAGGCAGCCTCAAACCCTCAAGGGTTGGCCCAAATAGGAGGTGGAGGAGTCCTACTCCAATCCTACTAGGAGTAGGATTCCTCCTCTCCACTTGGAAACCCTGTCCACCTTTCCTCCTTTGGGGATTTCCCACCCCTAGCCGCATGGGCCTTAGTGGGGGGTTCGGCCAGCCCACTAAGGGCTGGTTTGACTCCTCCCACAGCCCATGAGGTCCTTTGGGTCGAGACACCCCTCCCGATGGCCCCCGGTACCCTCCAGGCACTCCCGGTACACTACCGAAGTACCCGAAACTTTTCTGGTGACCAAAACAGGACTTCCTATATATCAATCTTTACCTCCGAACCATTCCAGAGCTCCTCGTGACGTCCAGGATCTCATCCAGGACTCCGAACAACCTTCGGTCACCACCATACATAACTCTACTATACCGAAACGTCACCGAACCTTAAGTGTGCAGACCCTCCGGGTTCGAGAACTATGTAGACATGACCGAGATACCTCTACGGTCAATAACCAATAGCGGGACCTGGATGTCCATATTGGTTCCTACATATTCTACGAAGATCTTTATCGGTTGAACCTCTATGTCAAGGATTCAGTTAATCCCGTACGATGTTCCCTTCGTTCTTCGGTATGTTACTTGCCCGAGATTCGATCGTCGGTATCTCTATACCTAGTTCAATCTTGTTACCGGCAAGTCTCTTTACTCGTTTCGTAATACAAGATCCCATGGCTAACACTTTAGTCACATTGCTTGCAAGGCTTGTTGTGATGTTGTATTACCGAGTGGGCCCTGAGATACCTCTCCGTCACACGGAGTAACAAATCCCAGTCTTGATCCATGCCCACTCAACAGACACCCTCGGAGATACCTATAGAGCATCTTTATAGTCACCCAGTTACGTTGTGACGTTTGATACACACAAGGTATTCCTCCGGTGTCAGTGAGTTGCATGATCTCATGGTCATAGGAACAAATACTTGACATGCAGAAAACTATAGCAATAAACTGACACGATCATATGCTATGTTTATAGTTTGGGTCTTGTCCATCACATCATTCTCCTAATGATGTGATCCCATTATCAAATGACATCTCATGTCTATGGCCAGGAAACCTTGACCATCTTTGATCAACGAACTAGTTAACTAGAGGCATACTAGGGACACAGTGTTGTCTATGTACCCACACATGTATTTGAGTTTCCAATCAATACAATTATCGCATGGATAATAAACGATTATCACGAACAAGGAAATATAATAATAACCATTTTATTATTGCCTCTAGGGCATATTTCCAACAGTAGGTGCCGCAGAAACATCTTTCTGCTTCGTGCTACTATCTAACTGAAGTGACGGTTCAATAACCTCATCAAGTTCTACCTTCCTCCCACTCAATTCTTTCGAGAGAAACTCTTTGTCGAGAAAGGACCCGTTTTTAGCAACAAACACTTTGCCCTCGGATCTGAGATAGAAGGTATACCCAACTGTTTCCTTAGGGTATCCTATGAAGACGCATTTGTCCGCTTTGGGTTCGAGCTTATCAGGTTGAAGCGTTTTCACATAAGCGTCACAGCCCCAAACTTTGAGAAACGACAGCTTAGGTTTCTTGCCAAACCATAATTCAGACGGTGTCATCTCAACGGACTTTGATGGTGCCTTATTTAAAGTGAATGCGGCTGCATCTAATGCATAACCCCAAAACGATAGTGGCAGATCGGTGAGAGACATCATAGATCGCACCATATCCAACAGAGTACGATTACGACGCTCGGACACACCATTACGTTGTGGTGTTCCAGGTGGAGTAAGTTGTGAAACAATTCCACACTGTTTCAAATGCATGCCCAACTCATAACTCAGATATTCTCCACCATGATCAGATCGTAGAAACTTTATCTTCTTGTTACGATGATTTTCTACTTCACTCTGACATTGCTTGAACTTTTCAAATGTTTCGGACTTGTGTTTCATTAAGTAAATATACCCATATCTACTTAAATCATCAGTGAAGGTAAGAAAATAACGATATCCACCACGCGCTTCAACACTCATCGGACCGCACACATCAGTATGTATGATTTCCAACAAGTCACTTGCCCGCTCCATTGTACCGGAGAACGGGGTTTTCGTCATCTTGCCCATGAGGCATGGTTCGCATGTATCAAGCGATTCAAAATTGAGTGATTCCAAAAGTCCATCAACATGGAGCTTCTTCATGCGTTTTACACCAATATGACCTAAGCGGCAGTGCCATAAGAAAGTGGTATTATCATTATTAACTTTGCATCTTTTGGCATCAATGTTATGAATGTGTGTATCACTACTATCGAGATTCAACAAGAATAAACCATTCACATTAGGTGCATGACCATAAAAGATGTTACTCATATAAATAGAACAACCATTATTCTCTGATTTAAATGAATAACCGTCTCGCAATAAACAAGATCCAGATATAATGTTCATGCTCAACGCAGGCAACAAATAACAATTATTTAGGTTTACTACTAATCCCGATGGTAATTGAAGAGTGAGCGTGCCGACGGCGATCACATAAACCTTGGAACCATTTCCGACACGCATCTTCACTTCATCCTTCGCCGGCCTCTGTTTATTCCGTAGTTCCTGTTTCGATTTACAAATATGAGCAACCGAACCGATATCAAATACCCAGGCACTACTACGAGAGCTAGTGAGGTACACATCAATAACATGTATATCAAATATACCTTTGTTGACGTTGCAAGCCTTCTTATTAGCCAGGTACTTGGGGAAATTTCGCTTCCAGTGGCCAGTCCCCTTGCAATAGAAGCACTCAGTCTCAGGCTTGGGTCCAGCCTTAGGTTTATTCACGGGAGCGGCAACTTGCTTGCCACCCTTCTTGAAGTTTCCCTTCTTTCCCTTGCCTTTCTTGAAACTAGTGGTTTTATTCACCATCAACACTTCATGCTCCTTTTTGATTTCTACTTCCGCGACTTTCAGCATCGAGAATAGCTTGGAGACAAACTTTTCCATCCCTTGCATATTATAGTTCATCATGAAGCCTTTGTAGCTAGGTGGCAGTGACTGGAGAATTCTGTCAGTGACCGTTTCGGGCGGAAGCTGGACTCCCAAATCATTCAAATGATTGTAGTACCCAGACATTCTGAGTAGGTGCTCAGTGACAGAACTATTCTCCTCCATCTTGCAGGCGAAGAACTTATCGGAGCTCTCATACCTCTCGATCCGGGCATTTGCTTGAAATACTAACTTCAACTCCTGGAACATCTCATATGCTCCATAGCATTCAAAACGCTTTTGAAGTCCTGATTCTAAGCCATACAGTATGGCGCACTAAACTATAGAGTAGTCATCAGAACGTGCCTGCCAGGCGTTCACAACGTCCACAGACGACGCTGGAGGGGATGGCACACCAAGCGGCGCATCAAGGACCTAAGCCTTCTACAAAGCCGTGAGGATAATCCTCAGATTACGGACCCAGTCCGCATAGTTACTTCCATCATCTTTCAATTTAGCTTTCTCTAGAACGCATTAAAATTCAGGGGAGCTACTGCGCGATCCATTGATCTACAACATAATTTTGCAATGACAACTTTAGACTATGTTCATGATAATGAGTTCAAGTAATCATATTACTAAAGAACTCCCACTCAAATCAACATCCCTCAGGTTGTCTAGGTGTGACATGATCCAAATCCACCAACCCAAGTCCGATCATCACGTCAGATGAGGTGGTTTCAATGGTGAACATCTCCATGTTGATCATATCTACTATATGACTCATGTTCGACCTTTCGGTCTCCTGTGTTCCGAGGCCATGTCTGTACACGCTAGGCTCGTGAAGTTTAACCCAAGTATTCCACGTGTGTAAATCTGGCTTACACCCGTTGTATGCGAACGTAGAGTCTATCACACCCGATCATCACGAGGTGCTACGAAACGATGAACCTTTGCAACGGTGCATACTCGGGGTGAACACAATTTTGTCTTGAAATTTTAGTGAGGGATCATCTTATAATGCTACTGTCATCCTAAGCAAAATAAGATGCATAACAAGATAAACATCACATGCAAATCATAATAAGTGACATGATATGGCCATCATCATCTTGTGCTTTTGATCTCCATCTACAAAGCACCGGCATGATCTCCATCGTCACCAGCATGACATCATGATATCCATCATCGTGTCGTCACGTGGTTGTCGCGCCAACTATTGCTTCTACAACTATTGCTAACTCATAGCGATAAAGTAAAGCAAATGGCACAAATAAACTAAAGACACCCCTATGGCTCCTGCCGGTTTCCATACTCATCGACATGCAAGTCGTGATAACTATTACAAAACATGATCATCTCATACATCACATATATTAAATCACGTCTTGGCCATATCACATCACAACATGCCCTGCAAAAACAAGTTAGACGTCCTCTACTTTATTGTTGCAAGTTTTACGTGGCTGCTATGGGCAACTAGTAAGAACCGTTCTTACCTACGCAAAGCCACAACGGTGATAATCAAGTTACCTTCTAACCTTCTACAAGGGCCGCCTCTGTCGAATCCGATTCAACTAAAGTGGGAGAGACAGACACCCGCCAGTCACCTTTATGCAACCAAGTTACATGTCAGTCGGTGGAACCGGTCTCTTGTGCGAGGACAAGTAAGGTTGGTCCGGGCCGCTTCATCCCACAATACCGCAGAATCAAGATAAGACTAAGGAGGTAAGCAATTTGAACATCAACGCCCACAAACTCTTTTGTGTTCTACTCGTGCATATCATCTACGCATAGACCTAGCTCATGATGCCACTGTTGGGGAACGTTGCATGGGAAACAAAAAATTTTCTACGGACACGCAAGATCTATCCATGGAGATACATATCTATGAGAGGGGGAGTGTATCTACATACCCTTGTAGATTGATAAGCGGAAGCATATATAACGTGGTTGATGTAGTCGTACGTCTTCACGATCCAATCGCGATCCGTCCCAATCTAGCGCCGAACGGACGGCACCTCCGGGTTCAGCACACGTGCGGCTCGATGACATCTCCACCTCCTCGATCCAGCAAGAGAGGGCGGAGTAGTAGATGGGTTCTCAACCAACACGACGGCGTGGTGGAGGTGGTGGTGGAGCAGTGCCAGCAGGGCTTCGCCAAGCGCTACCAAAACCACGAACGGAGGAGAAAACGATCTAGGGAGAGAGGGAGGCGCCAAGGGCTTGGTGTGTCCTCTTGGGATGCCCCTCCCCTCTATATATAGGTGGAGGGGCATGGGGATCATCCCCTCCAAGCCCTAGGGCACAACCAAGGGGGAAGAGTTGGACTCCTAGTCCAATTTCCTCCCTTTCCTTACACAGGTGGACTTTCCACCTCTCCCAAGCCACATGGGCCTTGAGGGACTTGTGCGCCTGGCCCAATAAGACCAGGGTGCCTCCCCTCAGACCATGCAAACACTTGGAATGTGGTGGAACCCTTGGTGGACTTCCGAACTCCTCCGGAAGTTTCCGAAACCTTCTAGAAGCTTCTTGTACAATACCAGCAAAACCCGCAACTTTTCCGGTAGCCAAAATATGACTTCCCATATATAAATCTTTACCTACAGACCATTCTAGAGCTCCTCGTGACGTCCGGGATCTCATCCGGGACTCCGAACAACATTCGGTCACCAACATACATAACCCAATAATACTATATCGTCACCGAACGTTAAGCGTGCGGACACTACGGATTCGAGAATCATGTGGACATGACCGAGACACCTCTCCGGTCAATAACCAATAGCGGAACTTTGATGCCCATATTGGTTCCCACATATTCCATGAAGATCTTTATCGGTCGAACCACGTTGCATGGGAAACAAAAAATCCTACGCACACGCAAGATCTATCCATGGAGATGAATAGCTACGAGAGGGGGAGTGTGCCTACATATCCTTGTAGATCGCTAAGCGGAAGCATTAAAAACGCGGTTGATGTAGTTGTACGCCTTCACGATACAATCGCAATCCGTCCCGATCAAGCGCCGAACGGGCGGCACCTCCGCATTCAGCACACGTGCAGTTTGATGATGTTTCTGCCTCCTCGATCTAGCGAGCGAGGGCGGAGTAGTATATGGGATCTCCGGCAGCACGACGGCGTGGCGACGGTGGTGGTAGTGCTGTCCCAGCAGGGCTTCGACGAGCGCAACTGAGCACGAACGGAGGAGAAAACGATCTAGGGAGAGAGGGAGGGCTGCGCCAAGGCTTGTGGTGCGGCTGCCCTCCCTCTCCTCTCATATATATAGGAGCAAGGGGAGGTGGCCGGCCACCCTAGGGTTTCCCCTAAGAGTGGGGCGGCGCCCTAGGGGGCTGCCTTGGCCCCAAAGGCAAGGGGGCGGCGGCCACCCTAGGGAAACCCTAGCCCTTGGCCGCATGGGCCTTGGGGAGGTGGGGGCGCCCAGCCCACTAATACGTCTCCAACGTATCTATAAGATTTGCTTGTTCCATGCTGTTATATTATCATTCTTGGATGTTTTAGAATCATTTTATAACAACTTTATATCATTTTTTGGGACTAACCTATTGACATAGTGCCAAAGTGTCAGTTTCTGTTTTTTCTTATTTTTTACTTCGCAGAATATCAGTACCAAACGGAGTCCAATCGTGACGAAACTTTTTGGAGATTTTTTTCTGGACCAAAAGACACCCAGTGGGCTAAAGAAGTACCAGAGAGGTGTGCTGTGGAGGCCACAACCCACATGGGCACGCCAAGGGGGCCCCCGGCGCGCCCTGGTGGGTTATGCCCTCCACGGGGCCCCCCTCCACCGCCTCTGACACCTATAAATTCCCAAATATTCAGAAAACCCTACGAGAGTCAACAAAACACAATTCCAGCCGCCGCAAGTTCCAGAACCTCGAGATCCAATCTCACCATCACGGAGGGGTTCATCTTCTTCATAGGTGCCTCTCCGATGATGCGTGAGTAGTCCACCATAGACCTACGGGTCCGTAGGCAGTAGCTAGATGGCTTCCTCTCTCTCTTTTGATTCTCAATACAATGGTTTCTTGGAGATCTATTTGATGTAAAGTTTTGCGGTGTGTTTGTTGGGTCCAATGAATTTTGATTTCATGATCAGTTTCTATCCATGAATATTATTTGAGTCTTCTTTGATCTCTTATATGCATGATTACTTATAGCCTCGTATTTCTTCTTCGAATCTTTGGTTTACTTAGGCCAACTAGATAGATTTTTCTTGCCATGGTAAGAGGTGCTTTGTGATGGGTTCGATCTTGCGGTGTCCTTTCCCAGTGACAGAAGGGGCAGCAAGGCACACATGTATCGTTGCCATTAAGGATAACAAGATGGGGTCTATTCCTACATGTATCGATCTTGTCTACATCATGTCATCGTTCTTATTGCATTACTCCGTTTTTCCATGAACTTAATACACTAGATGCATGCTGGATAGCGGTCGATGTGTGGAGTAATAGTGGTAGATGCAGGCAGGAGTCGGTCTACTTATCTTGGACGTGATGCCTATATAATGATCATCGCCTTGGATATCGTCATGATTATTTGATCTTTTATAAATTACCCAACAGTAATTTGTTCACCCACCGTGTGCTATACTCATGAGAGAAGCAACTAGTGAATCCTACGGCCCCCGGGTCTACTTTTCCAACATATTGCTTTCTGATCTATCTTTTTGCCTCTTTGTTTTCAGATCTACTAAACCAAAAACCCAAAAATATATTGCTGCACTTTTTATTTGCTCTTTTTATTTTGTGTTCTTGAGAGATCTATCTCTCCTATCTATCACTACCTAATCTATCTTTTTACCGTAGAGAGATTGACAACCTCTCTTTCGCGTCGAGTTGCAAGTATTTGTTATTCGTGTGCAGGTGCTGCTTATTTGGTGGTGGTGATCCTCCTACTGGTTCGATAACCTTGGTTTCATAACTGAGGGAAATACTTACCGTCGCTGTGCTGCATCATCCCTTCCTCTTTGGGGAAATACCGACGCAGTCTGAAGCCACGTTGTAAGAGCACATTTATCCATGTGTGGTTTTGGTAATTGATGACAATCCCTATGGACTAATGGTTGCCTTGAGTTATATTCGAAGGATTTGTCCGTAGGTACTTCTTGAAGTCTATCTATTGGTTTCAAGGAGTTTATATGGTGACCAAGGTGGTATTCAAGGTTTTATCCAAAGATTGGTCATGTGAGAGTTGATCTCATTGCAAGCATGTCTTGAAGAAGAAGATTGTGTGAACATTCATGTTTACCTTCAAGACATCATCTTTGTGAAGAGAGAAGAGAAGACACAAGGTTGATCAAGATTAAGGCAAAGAATAATTCAAGTTGATCAACACACAAAGCGTAGAAGATGTACCAAGTGGGATCAAGTGATCCCATGGTATGGTAAGCATTGTTCATTACGCTTTGTGTACTAACCCATGGTCTACGTGAGATTTCGTTGTGGGGTTAGGTATATTTCCATGGGTTTGCGTCAAGAGGAAGATCTCATACAACCCATGGAGGATGACATCAAGTGGTGATCGTCATCAAGGTTGCGGTGTGCAAGTTCAAGTGAAGCCTCACGGAGAGATCATGCTTGAAGCTTGCCGTCCATTGTGGTGACAATGGACTTGTGAAGATGTGCCGAAGAGTGGCTCTCCCATAGTAGAGTATGGGGGAGCAATCTACTAGTCTTCATCGAGCCGACGCAATCAAGAAAGGTGGTCCATCTTGAGAAGGACAAGATCGTCATCATCTAGCTCAAGTGGACTATGCGCAAGGCAAAGGTTTGACCTTGACAGGTTTTTCTATTTTACCGGTCTCATGGTGGTAGTTGGGAGACCGGGTTATAGGATCGATAGCCGTACTATCAAGGGGGGCTCTCAAGTGAGTAGCTTGATCGTATCATTCGTTGAGAGCTCAAACCATTGCATTCTTGGCATCATCATCTTTCTTGATTCTTGGTTGGCTTTTCTCTATGTGGGTTCTTGAGCTTATGGTCAGCTTCATGACAAGCTCAAGTTCATCGAAAACGGAGTCCTTATGCATCTTCTATGATGTTTTCGATGTTGGAGTTTTTGCCGGTTCTTCATTGATAGAGGTTTCACATCTCTATATCATTGGCATTTTCATACTGCCTCTTCTTAATCCAACAAGCTTGAGTTTGCTCAATTCGGAGCTCATTTGCAGAAGTTATGGCAGTTCTGGTTTTTCTGTATCCTTCCGTTTTCCTAGCTGAGTAGTTGAAGGCAGCAAGGTGCTACAGTTCAGTGGCTAGCGGTAGTACCGCTCCTCGGAGCGGTAGTAACGCAGGAGACAGCGGTAGTACCGCTCCAGTGAGCGGTAGTACCGCTATCCCCAGCACCTGATGCGTACGCTTGCGGTAGTAGGCGCGGATGTAATTTTTACATCCGCCCTCGAGCGGTAGTACCGTGATGTATGTGCGGTACTACCGTGTCGGTCTTTTGCGCTGCTCCGCCCTCAGCAGAGGTAGGCACGGAAGTAATTTTTTACATCCGTGGACGCGCGGTAGTACCGCTGCCTCACGGTGTCTTCTGCCGTGTGCTGCTCCTGAGTGGCCGTTGAATACTACCCCCGCGGTAGTACCGCGAGGGCAGGCGGTAGTACCGCTCCGGCAGTACTACCGCCCTGTTGCCTCGTTGCAGTAGTGTTTCATATGGCTACTACCGCCCGAGCGGTAGTACCGCTCCTTGGAGCAGTAGTACCGCTCTGTGCGGGCTGTGAGGATAACGGTTGGATTTTTCCCCACCTATAAAAGGGGGTCTTCTTCCCCAATGCATCTTATTTCTTGAGCTCGTGTTCTTCCCCCATTGTTGACCTTCTTCGAGCTTGCTATCTCTCAATCCCTCCAATGATTCTTGCTAGTTCTTGAGGGAAAAGAGAGAGGAGATCTAGATCCACCTTTCCACCAATCACTTTCTCCTCTAAGTGAGGGGAACCCCTTGGATCTAGATCTTGGAGTTCTTCGTGTTCTTCTTCGTTCTTCCTCTCATTTTCCTCCGTAGCATTAGTTGCTTTGGTGGGATTTGGGAGAGAAGGACTTGGGCACTCCGTGTGCCCTTGCCATTGCATTTGGTGCATAGGTTTGAGTTCTCCACGGTGATACGTGGAAATGAGAAGTTGAGAAGCTTATTACTCTTGGGTGTTTGAGCACCCTAGAGCTTGTTCCTCTTGGGTGCTTTGGCGCCCTAGACAGTTGGTGGTGCCTCGGAGCTCAATCATTGTGGTGCAAAGCTCTGGGCAAGCTTCGGGGTCTCCAATTAGGTTGTGGAGATTGCCCCGAGCATTTGAGGTCACCTCGGAGCCACAATCCATTATGGTAAAGCTTCGTGGTGTTGTTGGGAGCCTCCAATTAAGTTGTGGAGTTTGGCCCAACCTTGTTTGTACGGGTTCGGTGACCGCCCTCAAGGGTCCCTTAGTGGAATCACGGCATCTTGCATTGTGCGAGGGCATGAGGAGATTACGGTGGTCTTAGTGGCATCTTGGGGAGCATTGTGCCTCCACACCGCTCCGAACGGAGATTAGCATCCGCAAGGGTGTGAACTTCGGGATACATCGTCGTCTCCGTGTGCCTCGGTTATCTCTTACCCGAGTCCTTTACTTATGCACTTTACTTTGTGAGAGCCATATTGTTTCTTGTTATATATCTTGCTATCACTTAGTTGTCTATCTTGCTTAGCATAAGTTGTTGGTGCACATAGGTGAGCATAGTTGTTTTAGGTTTTGTGCTTGACTAATTAAACGATAGTTTTATTTCGCATTTGTTCAAGCCTAAACCGTAATTATTTTAAAGCGCCTATTCACCCCCCCCCTCTAGGCGACATCCACGTCCTTTCACACGTCAAAGGAATTTCTGGCGCCGTTGCCGGGGAGGAAGCGGTCTCTTCTACGTGCCAATCTCAGGCGCCGAGGAGACTCCATCATCTACCACGTTCCTAATCACAAATATCATCTCCTTGCAATTACATTATTTGCATTTTGCCTCTCGTTTTCCTCTCCCCCACTTCACCAAATTTGCCGTTTTATTCGCCCTCTTTTTCGGTTGCCTTTTTCTCGCTAGATCTCTTTTTGTTTGCTTGTTTGCTATCCTTGCTTGTGTTGCCATGTGCCTTCTATTTGCTTGCATCTTCGCTTGCTAAAAATCTATTGATATGGATCCTCATCCACTTGCTAATCTTTTCAAAAGCCCAAATTATGATGAACCAATCGCTAGTGAGTTGAGTGCACTTGATTATCTCTATGAAGTTTTGTTTCAAAATCATGAATCTGAAAATTTTGATGAAGTGTTGAAAGAAGAAATTTATAAGGTGATTCATGATAGTTCCTTGAATGATTAGCATGATTGCAATGTTGCTAGTATAAATTCTCTAAATATACATGATGCTAATGATATGCAAAGCCACAAGCTTGGGGATTCTATGTTTGATGAAGATGATATTTCTAGTCCCCCAAGTTTTGATGAGCAAATTTATTATGATGATTGCATGCCTACTATTTATGATGATGGTGATGACACGTATGCTATAATGAGTAATGATAACCATGAAACTTATCATCATGGTTTTAATTTGCAATGTGGTTATGTCAATCAAGTGTCTCATGATAGTTATTTTGTTGAGTTTGCTCCCACTACCATGGATGATAAGGAATTTGCTTATGTGGAGAGTAATGAAAATTCTATGCTTGTGCATCATGAAAAGAATGATTTATGTGATAGTTATATTGTTGAATTCCTTCATGATGCTACTGAAATTTATTATGAGGGAGGAACATATGCTTGTAGGAATTGCAATAATATCAAGTTTCCTCTCTATGTGTTCAAAGTTTTGAAGTTATGCTTGTTTTGCCTTCCTATGCTAGTTGATTCTTGTTACCATAAATTGTTTGCTCACAAAATCCCTATGCATAGGAAGTGGGTTAGACTTAAATGTGTTTGTCATGCGATTGATGATGCTCTTTTGCATATTTCAATTACTACTTTTTATGTGAGCATCATTAAAATCATCATGCCTAGCTAGGGGCGTAAAATGATAGCGCTTGTTGGGAGGCAACCCAATGAATAAATTTATTTTTGTCTTTTTCTTTCTGTTTTTGAGTGTTGACAAAATTATTCCTCTGTTATGATTGTGTTTTTATGTTTTATTTAGTGTTTGTGCCAAGTAGAGCCTTTAGGATGATTCATAAGATTAGTAGAAGCGATGCTAAATCTGAAACAGAAACTTTGCGTCCAGTATTTTATTTTTCATTTCTTACTGGAATGTGATCTTGATCTGCAATTTTAACACAGTATTGCTATACAAATTATTTACGTTTTCCTAAATTTTCACAATTTTTAGAGTTACATAAGTATGGTTAGAGTATAGATTACTACAGACTGTTCTGTTTAAGACATATTCTGTTTTTGTTGTATTGTGTGCTTGTTTTGATGAATCTATGGGTTATATTGAAGGGTATGAGCCAAGGTAGAGTTAAAATACAGTAGGTATAATGCAACAATAAAATATGAATGGGTTTGCAACAGCACCTAAAGTAGTGATTTGCTTTATTATACTAACGGATCTCACGAAGATTTTGTTGAGTTTTGTGTGATTGAAGTTTTCAAGTTTTGGGTGAGATCACGATGGATGAAGGAATAAGGAGTGAAAAGAGCCTAAGCTTGGGGATGATACAGCACCCCCAAGATATATCCAAAGAGGAACAAGCAACTAAGCTTGGGGATGCCCCCGAGTGGCATCCCCTCTTTCTTCTAACAACCATCGGTATTTTACTCGGAGCTATATTTTTATTCGTCATATATCATGAGTCTTTGCTTGCTTTTCTTGTTAGTTTGTCATTTGTATCCTTGCTAGACACACCTATTTGAGAGAGCCAAAATTATGCTATGATTTGTTAGAATTGCTCTATATGCTTCACTTAAACTTTTTGAGCTATAGAATTGCTCTAGTGCTTCACTTATATCTTTTTGAGCACAGTGTGCTTGGAAATTTTTGTAGAAATACTCTCATGCTTCACTTAGATTATTGAGAGTTAGTAAATTTTGAAGAAATCCTCTCATGCTTCACTTATACCTTTTTGAGAGATGAAACTTTTCTGCTCATGTGCTTCACTTAAATTTGTTTGAGCTAGTCAAAAGCAATGGCAATATATGAAACTAGTACCAAAGTGATAGATATCCAAGGAGGATATAATAAAAAAATTCATGAAGATCATTGGAAAAATTAAACTTGATTCCTTGTAATAGTTTTGAAACATGATGATAGTAATATGTGAGTCATGTTAGTGAGTAATTATGCTTTAGTAGGAATATTGATGTTAAGGTTTGTGATTCCCTATGCATGCACGAAAGTCAATAGTTATGCAATGAAATTACGTCCTACTTATGGTGCATTATTCGGTGTTAGTTATGCTCAATGCTCGCTTATGTGAATTTTCGTTTCTTGGTTTGGTTGCTTCTCAATCTATTTGCTAGCCTCCATTTGTACCAAGTAGAAATACTACTTGTGCATCCAAAATCCTTAAACCAAGGTTTGCCCTATGAGTCCACCATACCTACCTATATGCGGTATTTACATGCCGTTCCAAGCAAATTTGTATGTGCCATCTCTAAATTTTCAAAATATTTCTTTTTTGTGTGCTCGTACCGCTCATGAAACGGTGGGGAGTGTCCAACATTTTTCCATGCTAGATGTGTTATTCTCAAGATGAGTGTTTATTCACTTGTCATTGCACGAGAGTGTGGCGATAATAGGGATGCACATTCCCTAAATGAAAAAGAAAAAAAAATTACTTTATGTTGTCAAATAATAAATTCCTTGGAAAGTGTTGGTATGGAAGGCAACCATGGATACGACCCGCCATGGAATGTGAAAGTTTGGTGGAAAAAGGAATAAACTTTATTTTCTGTTTGGGAACCGCCTCTGATATATCTAGCATGGAAAGTATTGTGAACTACTTTGTCGTTTTCGTTGATAGGAAAGGCATGCCACCCAAAATATTTTTTCTCTCCCAATTTAAACCTTGAGCTCTGGCACCTCTACAAATCCCTACTTTCCTCTGCGAAGGGCCTATCTATTTACTTTATGCAATTTTTATTTTTACTTGAGTCTCCATCTTCTCTTATAAAGCACCAACTAGGGGGCACTATGATCGTACTTGAGCATTGGGTATAGCTAATATTTGAGTGTGTTTCATGAATGGATCAACGATTGAGCATGATGGGCTAGGGATAACTTTATTTAGTGTTGATATTTTGAAAGACATGGTTGCTTGTTGGCATGCTTGAGTATTGAAGTCATTATGTTAAAACTAGACTATTGCTTTGAATCATCTACAAGTCCAAATGTCCATGCTATACAAAAGAAATGAATATGAGATGAACATGTTAGGCAGCATTCCACATCAAAAATTCTATTTTTATCATTTACCTACTCGAGGACAAGTAGGAATTAAGCTTGGGGATGCTGATAAGTCTCCAACGTATCTATAATTTTTGCTTGTTCCATGCTGTTATACTATCATTCTTGGATGTTTTACAATCATTTTATAACAACTTTATATCATTTCTTGGGACTAACCTATTGACATATTGCCAAAGTGCCAGTTGCTGTTTTTGCTTGTTTTTTACTTTGCAGAATATCAGAACCAAACGGAGTCCAATCGCGACGAAACTTTTTGAAGATTTTTTTCTGGACCAGAAGACACCCAGTGGGCCAAAGAAGTACTAGAGAGGTGGGTTGTGGATGCCACAACCAACATGGGCGCGCCAGGGGCCCCCCGGCGTGCCATGGTGGGTTGTGCCCACCACGGGGCCCCCCTCCACCGCCTCTGACGCCTATAAATTCCCAAATATTCAGAAAACCCTAGGGGAGTCTACGAAACACAATTCCAGCCGCCGCAAGTTCCAGAACCTCGAGATCCAATCTAAACACCATCACGTAGGGGTTCATCTTCTTCATAGGTGCCTCTCCGATGATGCGTGAGTAGTCCACCATAGACCTACGGGACCGTAGGCAGTAGCTAGATGGCTTCCTCTCTCTCTCTCTCTCTCTCTCTCTCTCTCTCTCTCTCTCTCTTTTGATTCTCAATACAATGGTCTCTTGGAGATCTATTTGACATAAACTTTTGCGGTGTGTTTGTTGGGATCCGATGAATTTTGAGTTCATGATCAGTTTCTATCCATGAATATTATTTGAGTCTTCTTTGATCTCTTATATGCATGATTACTTATAGCCTCGTATTTCTTCTTTGAATATTTGGTTTAGTTAGGCCAACTAGATCAACTTTTCTTGCCATGGGAAGAGGTGCTTTGTGATGGGTTCGATCTTGCGGTGTCCTTTCCAGTGACAGAAGGGGCAGCAAGGCACGCATGTATCGTTGCCATTAAGGATAACAAGATGGGATCTATTCCTACATGAATAGATCGTGTCTACATAATGTCATCATTCTTATTGCATTACTCCATTTTTCCATGAATTTAATACACTAGATGCATGCTGGATAGCGGTCGATGTGTGGAGAATGTGTGTATCACTACTATCGAGATTCACAAGAACAAACCATTCACATTAGGTGCATGACCATACAAGATGTTACTCATATAAATAGAACAACCATTATTCTCTGATTTAAATGAATAACCATCTCGCAATAAACAAGATCCAGATATAATGCTCATGCTCAACGCAGGCACCAAATAACAATTATTTAGGTTTACTACTAATCCCGATGGTAATTGAAGAGCGAGCGTGCCGACGGCGATCACATAAACCTTGGAACCATTTCCGACACGCATCTTCACTTCATCCTTCGCCGACCTCTGTTTATTCCGTAGTTCCTGTTTTGATTTACAAATATGAGCAACCGAACCGATATCAAATACCCAGGCACTACTACGAGAGCTAGTGAGGTACACATCAATAACATGTATATCAAATATACCTTTGTTGACGTTGCAAGCCTTCTTATCAGCCAGGTACTTGGGGAAATTTCGCTTCCAGTGGCCAGTCCCCTTGCAATAGAAGCACTCAGTCTCAGGCTTGGGTCCAGCCTTAGGTTTATTCACGGGAGCGGCAACTTGCTTGCCACCCTTCTTGAAGTTTCCCTTCTTTCCCTTGCCTTTCTTGAAACTAGTGGTTTTATTCACCATCAACACTTCATGCTCCTTTTTGATTTCTACTTCCGCGACTTTCAGCATCGAGAATAGCTTGGAGACAGACTTTTCCATCCCTTGCATATTATAGTTCATCATGAAGCCTTTGTAGCTAGGTGGCAGTGACTGGAGAATTCTGTCAGTGACCGTTTCGGGCGGAAGCTGGACTCCCAAATCAATCAAATGGTTGTAGTACCCAGACATTCTGAATAGGTGCTCAGTGACAGAACTATTCTCCTCCATCTTGCAGGCGAAGAACTTATCGGAGCTCTCATACCTCTCGATCCGGGCATTTTCTTGAAATACTAACTTCAACTCCTGGAACATCTCATATGCTCCATGGCATTCAAAACGCTTTTGAAGTCCCGATTCTAAGCCATACAGTATGGCGCACTGAACTATAGAGTAGTCATAAAACCTGCCTACCAGGCGTTCACAACGTCCACAGATGACGCTGGAGGGGGTGGCACACCAAGCGGCGCATCAAGGACCTAAGCCTTCTACAAAGCCGTGAGGATAATCCTCAGATTACGGACCCAGTCCGCATAGTTACTTCCATCATCTTTCAACTTAGCTTTCTCTAGAACGCATTAAAATTCAGGAGAGCTACTGCGTGAGCCATTGATCTACAACATAATTTTGCAAAGACAACTTTAGACTAAGTTCATGATAATGAGTTCAAGTAATCATCTACTACCCCTATAAAAGGAAGAAAGGCGGAGATCCAAACAATCAGACCCGTCCATCGACGAGATCTAAAGGCCCCAAATCCTTCCATGTTTAACACAGCAAGCCACTAATCCTAATCATACCAGCCCCTTCGTAGAGAAAAACTGCCCCCCACGCCCGCAGCACGACCTCCGACGCCCGCTCCTCGTGTATAAAAAACTGCCACGACCTCGGTCCGCTCCTCCACTCCGCCGCCGTTCCAATCGCTCACCACAGTCCGCCACTCGGCCTCCATCGCCGTCGCTCAACTCGGCCTCCGTCGCCGCCGATCTTCGCCCCGAGGCACCACTACGCCGCCGCTCCAATCGCCCGCTCCACTCGGCCTCCGTCGGCGCCGATCCTCCGGCTGCTACTCCACTACGCCGATGCCAGCCGATCCTCCACTCCGCCGCCGTCCGCCGATGGCCTCCTCCTAAAGGCACCAACGGGATAGGGTTCCCTTGTCTCCACGATGTAGTTTTCCCGTCGCTCCCTTCTGCAGCGAGGTGCTCCCCTCCATCCTTCTAATGCCCATGCCCAGCCGTCTCCTTACGCCATGACGTCTCCTTACCAGCGCGTCCGGCCACCACTCCGCATCGGCGCTCACGGCAGCCTACCCTGCGATGCCGCCCGCATACGGCCATGTCTGAGTGAATACAAAAGAAGAAAGCCTGTGTACTAGACATTTTCTGAAGAATGAGTTACATAGCAGCCTGACTGAATGCCCGTGACGATATATTCAGTCAATGGTGCTCCTCATGGTGCTTGTCGCGCGGCTTTGCTCCATGGAGAGGCTGCTTTTCGAGCTCCCCCAACACACTCCAGAAAATGCTGTCCGACCATCTAGCTTGGTGCTTTTCAGAGGTACGTGTCGTGCCTACTACACCTATTTGCAAGCACACATGTTCATGCTAGAATTGAAGTGTCGTATTTTGGATGTTTGGAGCAGCATATTTACTTAATTAGTGAAACTCCCTCTTAAAAGTTAGCTGTACACTGAAGATAGAAAATGCGAATTTGAGGACAGCAAAATAGAAACGTTTTCTTTTGTTGGCAAAATTAGAATACTGTCGGCTACATAAGAGCACATATTTAAAGAACTTCATGATATATTGTTTCAAGTTCAGATTATAATTTTTTTGTGTAAATGAAATTATCAACTTGTGAATATTCAACTTTAAATGTAATGTTCTTCGTTTAGTAAAGATGCATTAAAATATAAATAAATAGTCTATATATTGTTTGTTTATTGACTGAATATTCAACTTGTTACATAGCCCACCGGTAGCTAGCACGGCAAGCCAGCGACGGGCGACCCAGGCAATGAGCACAATCGGCCGCACACAGGCGATTTGCACAAGTACTTTCTTTTACCAATCATAATTCCATTTGACGGCATCATCTTATATTCACGAAAATATTTTTCTATAGACTATAGAAATCTGAAATTCATAGTTACCCTGACTGAATGCACGGCCGAGCAATTTTGTAGCATGAATTATCAAGTCAATTGTTGTTTGCAAGTTTACACAATGTAATTTAGTTACTACATAATTGGTTATGGGCAAGGCCGGTTAGCGAATAATTGATTTGGTTTTAAAAAATATGGTTCAGAATTAAGTTTTTTTTGCAAAAAATTTAGAATTGAGTTTTTTTTCTTCCAAATACCCAAGTAGTAACTAATGTCTACTGAAATATTACGGCCAGAATTATGTGCAATTCTTTACCTTGGCCCGCCCACAAAAAAATGTGTATTATTTATTTGGGCTTTCTTCTTTCTTCTTTGTGAGACAATTTGGAGTTAGGGAATTTTTTCTGTAATATAAATTTTATATAAGTAATGTTGACTTAGCTGGTGAAATCCTTGGACTGAAATCCTCTGATCCTTATGGAGGATTCCCATGATTATATCCTCAGACTTTAGGAGATGAGTTTAATTACATACATGTGCTGCTTCGAGATTATATCTTTGTATTCACCATCAGTGGCTGGATCACACATTTCCTTTTATTTATCAATTATAAATTTCCTATCTGATATCAGGATTCCAATCGTGTTCACGTTTCAAAATAGTTGCCTGGGAGCATGCTTATAATCTTTGTGCAGACCAGCGAACCAACAAGACTTTTTAGTTTTGAGTTAAGAGAAATGTAATAAAGAAGCCAAAATATCTCTGAAGGTTTCTTAGTTTAAGGAAACAACAAAAAATTATCTATGGTGAGCATGCACACACATTCATAATAGCATGGAGTATGGAGTATGTACGTTCTCTTTTTGAATGTTTTCTTAAACTAATTAGTACCCCCATTAAAAATCAATTTTTGGATTTATATGTTTTTATCGGGTCAAGCAGGATGATATCTCTGTGGTTCTCATGACATTTGGGATGCTTGAAACTTTATTATCTTTTGAGTGAAGAGTCGCCTTTGTTTTGCAAACACTACCTGGATGGAAAATCCTACGAAGCGTTTGTAGAGAAGCATACGGAAGCTATGTTTGACAAATGCCTGATGTACAGGTTAGGCTCTGTAAAAAATGACTCACAGACAATAATGTGGTGGATTCTGTTATATTAATACATCATCATGTTATCTTTTGGTTTTATTTAATAATTACCTACTAATAAGATTGAATGAGTATGTTTTTTTTCTATGGTTACACGTGCATTGCACGTGCATGATTACTAGTATTACTAAAGAACTCCCACTCAAATCAACATCCCTCAGGTTGTCTAGGTGTGACATGATCCAAATCCACCAACCCAAGTCCGATCATCACGTGAGATGAGGTGGTTTCAATGGTGAACATCTCCATGTTGATCATATCTACTATATGACTCATGTTCAACCTTTCGGTCTCCTGTGTTCCGAGGCCATGTCTGTACACGCTAGGCTCGTGAAGTTTAACCCAAGTATTCCACGTGTGTAAATCTGGCTTACACCCGTTGTATGCGAACGTAGACTCTATCACACCCGATCATCACGAGGTGCTACGAAACGATGAACCTTCGCAATGGTGCATACTCGGGGTGAACACAATTTTGTCTTGAAATTTTAGTGAGGGATCATCTTATAATGCTACCGTCATCCTAAGCAAAATAAGATGCATAACAAGATAAACATCACATGCAAATCATAATAAATGACATGATATGGCCATCATCATCTTGTGCTTTTGATCTCCATCTCCAAAGCACCGGCATGATCTCCATCGTCACCAGCATGACATCATGATATCCATCATCGTGTCATCACGTGGTTGTCGCGCCAACTATTGCTTCTACAACTATTGCTAACTCATAGCGATAAAGTAAAGTAAATGGCACAAATAAATTAAAGACACCCCTATGGCTCCTGCCGGTTGCCATACTCATCGACATGCAAGTCGTGATAACTATTACAAAACATGATCATCTCATACATCACATATATTAAATCACGTCTTGGCCATATCACATCACAACATGCCCTGCAATAACAAGTTAGACGTCCTCTACTTTATTGTTGCAAGTTTTACGTGGCTGCTATGGGCAACTAGTAAGAACCGTTCTTACCTACGCAAAGCCACAACGGTGATAATCAAGTTACCTTTTAACCTTCTACAAGGGCCGCCTCTGTCGAATCCGATTCAACTAAAGTGGGAGAGACAGACACCCGCCAGTCACCTTTATGCAACCAAGTTACATGTCAGTCGGTGGAACCGGTCTCTTATGCGAGGACAAGTAAGGTTGGTCCGGGCCGCTTCATCCCACAATACCGCAGAATCAAGATAAGACTAAGGAGGTAAGCAATTTGAACATCAACGCCCACAAACTCTTTTGTGTTCTACTCGTGCATATCATCTACGCATAGACCTAGCTCATGATGCCACTGTTGGGGAACGTTGCATGGGAAACAAAAAATTTCCTACGGACACGCAAGATCTATCCATGGAGATGCATATCTATGAGAGGGGGAGTGTATCTACATACCCTTGTAGATTGCTAAGCGGAAGCATATATAACGCGGTTGATGTAGTCGTACGTCTTCATGATCCAATCGCGATCGGTCCCAATCTAGCACCGAACGGACGGCACCTCCGGGTTCAGCACACGTGCGGCTCGATGACATCTCCACCTCCTCGATCCAGCAAGAGAGGGCGGAGTAGTAGATGGGTTCTCAACCAACACGACGGCGTGGTGGAGGTGGTGGTGGAGCAGTGCCAGCAGGGCTTCGCCAAGCGCTACCAAAACCACGAACGGAGGAGAAAACGATCTAGGGAGAGAGGGAGGCGCCAAGGGCTTGGTGTGTCCTCTTGGGACGTCCCTCCCCTCTATATATAGGTGGAGGGGCGTGGGGATCATCCCCTCCAAGCCCTAGGGCACAACCAAGGGGGAGGAGTTGGACTCCTAGTCCAATTTCCTCCCTTTCCTTACACAGGTGGACTTTCCTCCTCTCCCAAGCCACATGGGCCTTGAGGGACTTGTGCGCCTGGCCCAATAAGACCAGGGTGCCTCCCCTCAGACCATGCAAACACTTGGAACGTGGTGGAACCCTTGGTGGACTTCCGAACTCCTCCGGAAGTTTCCGAAACCTTCTAGAAGCTTCTTGTACAATACCGGCAAAACCCGCAACTTTTCCGGTAGCCAAAATATGACTTCCCATATATAAATCTTTACCTACAGACCATTCCGGAGCTCCTCGTGACGTCCGGGATCTCATCCGGGACTCCGAACAACATTCGGTCACCAACATACATAACCCAATAATATTATATCGTCACCGAACGTTAAGCGTGCAGACACTACGGGTTCGAGAATCATGTGGACATGACTGAGACACCTCTCCGGTCAATAACCAATAGCGGGACTTGGATGCCCATATTGGTTCCCACATATTCCATGAAGATCTTTATCGGTCGAACCACGTTGCATGGGAAACAAAAAAATCCTACGCACACGCAAGATCTATCCATGGAGATGAATAGCTACGAGAGGGGGAGTGTGCCTACATATCCTTGTAGATCGCTAAGCGGAAGCATTAAAAATGCAGTTGATGTAGTTGTACGCCTTCACGATACAATCGCAATCCGTCCCGATCAAGCGCCGAACGGGCGGCACCTCCGTATTCAGCACACGTGCAGTTTGATGATGTCTCTGCCTCCTCGATCTAGAGAGCGAGGGCGGAGTAGTATATGGGATCTCCGGCAGCACGACGGCATGGCGACGGTGGTGGTAGTGCTGTCCCAACAGGGCTTCGACGAGCGCAACTGAGCACGAACGGAGGAGAAAACGATCTAGGGAGAGAGGGAGGGCTGCGCCAAGGCTTGTGGTGCGGCTGCCCTCCCTCTCCTCTCATATATATAGGAACAAGGGGAGGTGGCCGGCCACCCTAGGGTTTCCCCTAAGAGTGGGGCGGCGCCCTAGGGGGCTGCCTTGGCCCCAAAGGCAAGGGGGCGGCGGCCACCCTAGGGAAACCCTAGCCCTTGGCCACATGGGCCTTGGGGAGGTGGGGGCGCCCAGCCCACTAATACATCTCCAACGTATCTATAAGTTTTGCTTGTTCCATGCTGTTATATTATCATTCTTGGATGTTTTAGAATCATTTTATAACAACTTTATATCATTTTTTGGAACTAACCTATTGACATAGTGCCAAAGTGCCAGTTGCTGTTTTTGCTTATTTTTTACTTCGCAGAATATCAGTACCAAACGGAGTCCAATCGCGATCAAACTTTTTGGAGATTTTTTTCTAGACCAAAAGACACCCAGTGGGCCAAAGAAGTACCAGAGAGGTGTGCTGTGGAGGCGACAACCCACATGGGCACGCCAGGGGGCCCCCGGCGCGCCCTGGTGGGTTATGCCCTCCACGGGGCCCCCCTCCACCGCCTCTGACACCTATAAATTCCCAAATATTCAGAAAACCCTACGGGAGTCGACAAAACACAATTCCAGCCGCCGCAAGTTCCAAAACCTCGAGATCCAATCTCACCATCACGGAGGGGTTCATCTTCTTCATAGGTGCCTCTCCGATGATGCGTGAGTAGTCCACCATAGACCTACGGGTCCGTAGGCAGTAGCTAGATGGCTTCCTATCTCTCTCTTTTGATTCTCAATACAATGGTTTCTTGGAGATCTATTTGATGTAAAGTTTTGCGGTGTGTTTGTTGGGTCCAATGAATTTTGAGTTCATGATCAGTTTCTATCCATGAATATTATTTGAGTCTTCTTTGATCTCTTATATGCATGATTACTTATAGCCTCGTATTTCTTCTTCGAATCTTTGGTTTACTTAGGCCAACTAGATAGATTTTTCTTGCCATGGTAAGTGGTGCTTTGTGATGGGTTCGATCTTGCGGTGTCCTTTCTCAGTGACAGAAGGGGCAGCAAGGCACACATGTATCGTTGCCATTAAGGATAACAAGATGGGGTCTATTCCTACATGAATAGATCTTGTCTACATCATGTCATCGTTCTTATTGCATTACTCCATTTTTCCATGAACTTAATACACTAGATGCATGCTGGATAGCGGTCGATGTGTGGAGTAATAGTGGTAGATGCAGGCAGGAGTCGGTCTACTTATCTTGGACGTGATGCCTATATAATGATCATCGCCTTGGATATCGTCATGATTATTTGATCTTCTATAAATTACCCAACAGTAATTTGTTCACCCACCGTGTGCTATACTCATGAGAGAAGCCACTAGTGAATCCTACGGCCCCCGGGTCTACTTTTCCAACATATTGCTTTCTGATCTATCTTTTTGCCTCTTTGTTTTCAGATCTACTAAACCAAAAACCCAAAAATATATTGCTGCACTTTTTATTTGCTCTTTTTATTTTGTGTTCTTGAGAGATCTATCTCTCCTATCTATCACTACCTAATCTATCTTTTTACCGTAGAGAGATTGACAACCTCTCTTTCGCGTCGAGTTGCAAGTATTTGTTATTTGTGTGCAAGTGCTGCTTATTGGGTGGTGGTGATCCTCCTACTGGTTCGATAACCTTGGTTTCATAACTGAGGGAAATACTTACCGTCGCTGTGCTGCATCATACCTTCCTCTTTGGGGAAATACCGACGCAGTCTGAAGCCACGTTGTAAGAGCACATTTATCCATGTGTGGTTTTGGTAATTGATGACAATCCCTATGGACTAATGGTTGCCTTGAGTTATATTCGAAGGATTTGTCCGTAGGTACTTCTTGAAGTCCATCTGTTGGTTTCAAGGAGTTTATATGGTGACCAAGGTGGTATTCAAGGTTTTATCCAAAGTTTGGTCATGTGAGAGTTGATCTCATTGCAAGCATGTCTTGAAGAAGAAGATTGTGTGAACATTCATGTTTACCTTCAAGACATCATCTTTGTGAAGAGAGAAGAGAAGACACAAGGTTGATCAAGATTAAGGCAAAGAATGATTCAAGTTGATCAACACACAAAGTGTAGAAGATGTACCAAGTGGGATCAAGTGATCCCATGGTATGGTAAGCATTCTCCATTACGCTTTGTGTACTAACCCATGGTCTACGTGAGAGTTCGTTGTGGGGTTAGGTATATTTCCATGGGTTTGCGTCAAGAGGAAAATCTCATACAACCCATGGAGGATGACATCAAGTGGTGATCGTCATCAAGGTTGCGGTGTGCAAGTTCAAGTGAAGCATCACGGAGAGATCATGCTTGAAGCTTGCCGTCCATTGTGGTGACAATGGACTTGTGAAGATGTGCCGAAGAGTGGCTCTCCCATAGTGGAGTATGGGGGAGCAATCTACTAGTCTTCATCGAGCCGACGCAATCAAGAAAGGTGGTCCATCTTGAAAAGGACAAGATCGTCATCATCTAGCTCAAGTGGACTATGCGCAAGGCAAAGGTTTGACCTTGATAGGTTTTTCTATTTTACCGGTCTCATGGTGGTAGTTGGGAGACCGGGTTATAGGATCGATAGCCGTACTATCAAGGGGGGCTCTCAAGTGAGTAGCTTGATCGTATCATTCGTTGAGAGCTCAAACCATTGCATTCTTGGCATCATCATCTTTCTTGATTCTTGGTTGGCTTTTCTCTATGTGGGTTCTTGAGCTTATGGTCAGCTTCATGACAAGCTCAAGTTCATCGAAAACGGAGTCCTTATGCATCTTCTATGATGTTTTCGATGTTGGAGTTTTTGCCGGTTCTTCATTGATAGAGGTTTCACATCTCTATATCATTGGCATTTTCATACTGCCTCTTCTTAATCCAACAAGCTTGAGTTTGCTCAATTCGGAGCTCATTTGCAGAAGTTATGGCAGTTCTGGTTTTTCTGTATCCTTCCGTTTTCCTAGCTGAGTAGTTGAAGGCAGCAAGGTGCTGCAGTTCAGTGGCTAGCGGTAGTACCGCTCCTCGGAGCGGTAGTACCGCAGGAGACAGCGGTAGTACCGCTCCAGTGAGCGGTAGTACCGCTGTCCCCAGCACCTGATGCGTGCGCTTGCGGTAGTAGGCGCGGATGTAATTTTTTACATCCGCCCTCGAGCGGTAGTACCGTGATGTATGTGCGGTACTACCGTGCCGGTCTTTTGCGCTGCTCCGCCCTCAGCGGAGGTAGGCACGGAAGTAATTTTTTACATCCGTGGACGCGCGGTAGTACCGCTGCCTCATGGTGTCTTCTACCGTGTGCTGCTCCTGAGTGGCCGTTGAATACTACCCCCGCGGTAGTACCGCGAGGGCAGGCGGTAGTACCGCTCCGGCAGTACTACCGCTCTGTTGACTCGTTGCAGTAGTGTTTCATATGGCTACTACCGCCCGAGCGGTAGTACCGCTCCTTGGAGCGGTAGTACCGCTCTGTGCGGGCTGTAAGGATAACGGTTGGATTTTTCCCCACCTATAAAAGGGGGTCTTCTTCCCCAATGCATCTTATCTCTTGAGCTCGTGTTCTTCCCCCATTGTTGACCTTCTTCGAGCTTGCTATCTCTCAATCCCTCCAATGATTCTTGCTAGTTCTTGAGGGAAAAGAGAGAGGAGATCTAGATCCACCTTTCCACCAATCACTTTCTCCTCTAAGTGAGGGGAACCCCTTGGATCTAGATCTTGGAGTTCTTCGTGTTCTTCTTCGTTCTTCCTCTCATTTTCCTCCCTAGCATTAGTTGCTTTGGTGGGATTTGGGAGAGAAGGACTTGGGCACTCCGTGTGCCCTTGCCATTGCATTTGGTGCATAGGTTTGAGTTCTCCACGGTGATACGTGGAAGTGAGAAGTTGAGAAGCTTATTACTCTTGGGTGTTTGAGCACCCTAGAGCTTGTTCCTCTTGGGTGCTTTGGCGCCCTAGACGGTTGGTGGTGCCTCGGAGCTCAATCATTGTGGTGCAAAGCTCCGGGCAAGCTTCGGGGTATCCAATTAGGTTGTGGAGATTGCCCCGAGCAATTTGTATGGGTACCGGTGACCGCCCCCAAGGGGTTGCCAAAGTGTACGGGTACCGGTGACCGCCCCCAAGGGTTGCCATTTATACGGGTCTTCTTTGTGCCATCGCAACAACATGGCATGCTCTTTGTTTTGGAACAAATGTTTCGACCGTGGTATTATAGGAGCATACCACATCACCTTCGCAGGAATCCTCTTCCTGGGGCGCTCGCCCTCAACATCATCACCAGGGTCATCGCGGCCGATCTTATATCGCAATGCACCGCATACCGGGCATGCATTCAAATTCTCGTACTCCTCACCGCGGTAGAGGATGCAGTCATTAGGGCATGCATGTATCTTCTGCACCTCTAATCCTAGAGAGCAGACAACCTTCTTTGCTTTGTATGTACTGTCGGGCAATTCGTTGTCCTTTGGAAGCTTCTTCTTCATTATTTTCAGCAACTTTTCAAATCCCTTGTCAGATACACCATTCTCTGCCTTCCATTGCAGCAATTCCAGTGTGGTACCGAGCTTTGTGTTGTCATCTTCGCAATTTGGGTACAATCCTTTTTTGTGATCCTCTAACATGCGCTGCAACTTCAATTTCTCCTTTTCACTTTCGCAGTTTCTCTTTGCATCAGCAATGGCCCGACCAAGATCATCAGCGGGCTCATCTGATGCCTCTTCTTCAGCTTCTTCATTATCTTCCCCCATTGTAGTATCATCGTATTCAGGGAACCCAGGATAGTTGTCATCATCCTCTTCTTCTTCATTCTCTTCCATTAGAACCCCTCTTTCTCCATGCTTGGTCCAACAGTTATAGCCGAACATGAAACCGGACGTAAACAGGTGGATGTGAATGACTTTTGAACAAGAGTAATTCCTATCATTCTTACAGTTGGAGCATGGACAACACATAAAACCACCCCGCTTGTTTGCCTCAGCCGCACGCAGAAAACTCTGCACGCCATCAATGAACTGGGGAGAGCATCGGTCATCGTACATCCATTGTCGACTCATCTTCATTACACAACACCGAAAAGATCAAATTAATACAAGTTCATACACACTTATTCTCATAAAAACAACATAAAACTATCTAGCTAAAGCATTTAAATGCAACAACAAATGCGATCAAAATCGCAACTAAGGTAACAATTGATCCAACAACTTAATGATACCAAGCCTCTTTATCAACGACATATTTTCTAATCTTTCTAATCTTCAAGCGCATTGCATCCATCTTGATCTTGTGATCATCAACGACATCGGCAACATACAACTCCAATTTCATCTTCTCTTCTTCAATTCTTTTCAATTTTTCTTTGAAATCCTCGTTTTCTTTTTCAACTAAATTTAACTGCTCGACAAGAGGGTCGGTTGGAATTTCCGGTTCACATACCTCCTAGATAAAAACATCTATGTCAACTTGATGGGCATAATTTTCATAAACACGAAATGCAACAAATAGTTATAAAAGAGAATATACCACATCCGAATCGTAAACCGGAAGAGGGCCGACGGGCACGGATATCAAAACCATGGCACTATATATGTATAACAAACAATCATACAAGTAAGAAAATTATGCAAGTCACTATCTAAATCATACAAATAAGATTTTTTTATAAAAAGGATAAGAACAAGAAGAGGCTCACCAAGGTGGTGCCGGCGACGAGACGGTGCGGGCGATCGACGGTGGTTAGGACGGGGACGGGAATGCACTAAGTAAACCACACCTACACATGCAAACTAAGAAGTTAATTTGAGCTCAAATTGCATATAAATCAAATAAAATCCCACATAATTACTCCCAAACTAGAACCCACAAATCACTATACTTATAGAGCATTGGACGAGCTAATCTAGCAATGAGAGATGAAAGGACATAGTTGCTAACCTTTGTGAACACTTGAATAGATGGGGTGCCTCAAATCTTGACAAATTTTGACAAAAATGGAAGGATGAGCTCGAGAAGAGGAAGAGAAAACAAAGAAATGGAGAGGATGAGCTCGGGCTGGAAGAAGCACATCTATATATAGGGATACATTTAGTCTCGGTTGGTCCTACACACCGGGATTAGAGGTCCATCTCTAGTCTCGGTTGGTGTTACCAACCGGGACTAAAGGTGCTCGCAGGACCCCAGCCTGACACCAGCCTGTCACCACACCTTTAGTCCCGGTTGGTAACACCAACCGGGACTAGAGGTTCCATCTCTTGTCCCGGTTTGTGTTTGTCCCGGTTGGTGTTACCAACCGGGACTAAAGTGGCTCGGAGGGGCCCCAGCCTGACGCAACCCTGCCACCACCCCTTTAGTCCCGGTTGGTGTTACTAACCGGGACTAGAGGTTCCTCATGAACCGGGACTAATGCCCTGCCTAATGAACCGGGACTAGTGGTAACATTAGTCCCGGTCCAGAAGCCAACCGGGACTAGTGCTTCGATCCAAAGGCCTGTTCTCTACTAGTGATCTGCCACTACCTCTGAGGCGGCGGTGTTGGCGGTCCCTCAGGCTCCAGGGTCGTCGTGTCCGATGAGGAGCACACGAGGAAGCAACAGGCGTGGTACGACCGGCGCAACACTGGCTGCCGCTCTGCGTTCGCCAAAACGGACGTAGCGCCGAATTGGGTCCTCAACGACCCCGACCTGGCCGTCGCATGGGCCCTCGACCGCTCCCTCACCACCACGAAGACGTCCGTCAGGCGGCGCCGCCGCCTTGGCGGTGAGGAGTAGTCACTTGGAAACTGATCCACCGATGCCGGTCGTGGCAAGGCAGCCGCGAGGGCTTCGAAGGCTACATCGGTAGTGCCTGCGGCGGCCCTCCACACCGCGTAGCAGGAGGCAGAGCATCTCCTCCGCGAGTGGCATGCAGCCGCCAGACAAAGTTGTCGTGGCCCTCCGACGCCGTTCCGCCGTTGGAGGGACCACGACGACGATGGCACAGACGGCGACGACGGTGTGGCAAGGCAGGGCGACCACGCGTCCAAGGTGGTCGTCCGTTATAGGGTTAGATTCTTTTTCTAGTTTTTATGTAAATTAGGACCGAACTTGAATAAAATTCATCGTGTTTGCATGAATTTCGTCTGGTCCGTTTGAAATATATACATGTAACGCTGAATGGCCGACTCCCGTATTCGTGTCCATGAACTGATTCCTGTTTACAGACGGATGCCAGAGCAAATTTGTAGGTCATGCCCATGCCATTCTTCGTTGGTTTCGTGTGTTGGAGAAGAGCATATCCAATAATATCACTTTTAGGCGATACACCGTGACATCATAGCTGCTTAGAGCATATATGGTTCGTCGAAAGCTCGTATCATGGTAATCTGAGCGGGTATCACTAGATATATATACATATATTGTCATGCGCCACGCTTGTGTATCCACTGATGCCTCAGCAACCGGCACAACTACAAAACACAAAAGCGTTTGTTTGGTGCTCTGTCGTTAGCACTTCGGTAGTATTATTCAAGGATAATCCTCACGTGGATGTCAAGAGCCCGCAAGTAAGGTCAAGAGCTTCTGGTGCTGCGTTGCAGTGCATTTTAAGGGCATCTTCGAGGGAGACACGTAAAACTTCAGTATATGTCCAATTAAACTTTTTTGTTTATTTTTGCAATCCAATATAGTTCTGCATCAATCCATTTAGACTCCGTTTTTCGGTAATTCGAAGACAAACGCGGGGAGTTTTATGAGAATTCGGACATGCACTTGAACAGTCACATGCATGTCCCCCTCTTCTCTCTTTTTTTTCATCCGTACATGCATTTTTTTGAAAAGGAGGATGGCCCCCCGACCTCTGCATCTGGGCGATGCATGCAATCATTTTATTAATTATTTATAAAGACCTTACAATGTAATACATTAGTAAGTCTGAAGCCATCATCTTGGCAACATATGTCACTATTCCTATCCACTTGATGAAGGGGTGCCGAATGTCTGAGCCGAATACCAAACAGACCTCGCACCAAACCCTGACATCTAAAGTCGGAGGCCCCAACCAAGCCTCTTGCCGAGTCTGCGGCACACACCGGTCAGGCGCACTCTCAGAGGCCGCCATCGCCGCCTTCCATCAATTCATCTTCAGAGCAGGTACTGATGCATCGACCTTGTCAGGCCTGCCGTCGACGCCACCACGGCGCCAGACAACGCCACCTCCCTACGCGTGTCCATCATCATACACCCTTCGCCGAGACCCTGCTGCGCGATGCCACCGAGACTCCACATCATCGATGCATGACATGAAATGCCGCTCCACCGCTAAAACAATCCACTGGTCCATCGAGTCAATGCATACCTCCAAGAATGATGCTCCCAAGGAGGGAACGACACAAGAACGTCGCCATCATCCAATCAACTGATCAAGGGTTTTCCCCGGAGGTAGCGAGAGGAGTTGGGAGCTTCACCTTAATGATGCCTTCATGAAGGAAATGACGCCAAGGGCGTCACCATCACCGGCTCCAGCCACCGACCAAAGACTAGGTTTTCACCCGGATCCGTCCCAAGAACATCCAACGGACAACCTGTGCATCTGCAAGACCACCTTCAAGGCCCCGGAGTTGACCCTCCAGACCCGGCGATCATCCACACCCGCACAGCCACCGCGGTGTATCCTGACACTCCCGCCACTGCCGAAGGACGCCACCACTAGAGCATGTTGGGAGGACTGCCACCCCACTACGCCATGCCGGAAGAGCCGCTAGGATGAATCTCAAGCACGCTCTTCACCGTCTCTGTATGCATGGTCCCTCTTTTCTCTCTCCTCCCAATCGGACACTAAACCACAAATATCCTCACCACATGCATGGTCTCCACCTACTTTTTCTCCTCACAGCCGGTTACTTTGTAATTAGTGTTGGATGGCTCCCTCCTGTATCATGTTCGCGGACCATGTCCGGACACAAAAACAGACATATAATGGAGGAATTTGCGGGTCGGCGTTGAAGATGCTCTAAGCGTACAACATTTAACTTCTCGGCAAATAAAATAAAATAAGCGTATAACATTGAGAGCAACACCTATAATAAGTTTCCCTACTATTCATTGTCTTTCTCAAGTACCCCCCTGTTTCGAATTATAAAATGTTCTAACTTTTTCTGAATTGAATTTATAGAGGTGATGTATTTGTTCATTCATTTCAGTCTATATGTAATCTATATGAAAATATTTAAAACATCTTAGAATTCAAAACAGAGAGGATACGTAACAAATCACATGCGTTTAGCCTATCAATCGAGAATTACACTAGGACTAATTTTCTTTTTAGAAAAGTAGGATGACCCCGGCCTCTGCATCTGTGAGATGCATGCAACCACTTTATTGATTATTCACAAAGACCTTACAAAGTAATACATCAGCAAGTCTGAAGCCACCATCTCGACAACATATGTTGCTACTCCTATCCAGTTTATGAAGGGGTGCCGAAAATATGAACCGAATACCAAATAGACTTCGCACCAAAGCCTAACATCTAAAAGCCGGAGGCCCCAACCAAGCCACATACCGGGTCAGGGGCACACACCGGTTCAGCACACTCTCAGAAGTGGTCGCCACCGTCTTCCATCGATCCATCTTCAGAACAGGGACTGACGCGTCGGCCTTGCCATCGACGCCACCACGACGTCAAATAGCACCGTCCTCCCGTGAGAGTCTGTCAACCCGCATCGGACGCCGAGTCTCCACTGTGCCATGCCGTCGGGATCTGCCGTCGTCGATGCGGAAGATGAAACCCTGCTCCACCACTGGGTCCTTCCAGTCTGTACCTGCTCCAAAACGATGCCCCCAGGAGGGAGAACGACATCACAGATGTCATCATCGTCCGATTCTGGAAGACCCAGATCTTGGATTTCCCTCAGAGCATCCCGATCGTGGTGCCGCGACCTGTAACAACGATGCCTCGAGAAGGGAACGACGTCACAGACGACGTCATTGAAAGTCGCGTCCCCCCCTCGCCCCGGCCGACCTCGTCGCTGACTTGAACCAAACGGCGCCTCGCCATGAGGACAAAAGCCACCACGCCGGCAGGGAGCCTCCAGTCGTCCCTCACCGGTCCCTCCTCGCGCCACCGGCCGGTCGAGGCCACACCGCGACGGATCTAGGCATGATCCAAATCTGTAGCCACCATTGTCGCCCATATGCACGGAGAGCAGTCACCCTCGCTGAATGGAGCGCCGCCACCGCCATCACCCATCGTCAGGTCAACCGCTCCGCCGGCCATGGTGATCAGATCGCCACTGTGCAGTAGGGGCGCCGCCCTAACTTCCGCCCCCGGACTCCCCGCATGAAGCGCCCCGTCCGCCTCACGAAAGAGCCCGCCGCGACCAACCGCCCAGGAACCTATGGTGCCGGGCCCGCTGGCACCGCGGCCCTAGCCAGCGGCAGCGGCGGCAGGGCGAGGATCGAGGGAGGCTAGCGGCTAGGTTTGGGGCCCCTGGTGTCGCCCGAGGGGAGGCGACGCGAGGGAGCAAGTTGATGATTTGACGCCCTAGGCCAGATATAGATCATGTTTCTTTTTTTTTCTTTATAGGTAGAACAAACTTTTGTTATTAACCACTCCTCGCACTAGCACTAATACTGGAACATTGAAGTTACCAAAAGGAACACTTATCCATGTGGATGACCTGCACGAGAGCTACTAACCACCTTGCGTAAGAGAAGACATAGTCTATCCCTATGGATATGATTACCTTTTTCTGTTAGGAAAAGCAACAGAAACAAATTAAGAGAAGGAAAAGCAACAATTGGCTCCATGATAATCGCTAAGGTCAGGCTAACTTTTGAGTTGTCGTGTTTCCCGGCTTTCGCCTTCTAGTTTGCAATGCGATGTCGCGTTCACGATTAAAGAAAAGAAACATGGTTTCCACGCACTATAGGCAGGTCACTATCCACCCTTCCATGTGTCATAAGTTAGAGCATCTATAACCGGATCACTCATATCCTTTCTATATGTCCAGACAGACAATCCGGTAACTATCCAAACAGAAAAAAGGGAAAAAAGTCATCCAACTGAAAACCCTTCACTTTGTTCGGATATGTTCTGGTTATGCACAAATCCTCATATCCACACAATATAAAGGGAGATATAGGTATATCGGCGTGGAGGATATAGGTATATCGGCGTGCCAAGATAGTCCTCCACGTAGGATCTGGCCCACTTCGGACCACAATTTCTCTTTTCTTTCATTCTCTCCATCCCATCAATCACACCATGCACTTGACCGAGCAATTTGAAAACAAACTAGGGAACATGGTTGTATGCATGCACAAATAACGAAGTCTCAAAATAGACGGGCCTGGTCACTGTTTGGAGTTGTTCATGGGTGTTTGAGTTGTCAGTTTGGTTATTGTGGTTGTAGATATTTTTGGTTATTGTGGTTGTAGATATTTTTACTGCCTAAACATATCCCTTCCGGTCCACGGATAGTCGTCACAGTACAAAGCGACAATTCCCGGGCTAACATTTTGCTAATTGTATCTTCTCGTACATTTGGATGTTCCTTCCTTAATTTACAAGCCATAGGTTTCGGTCGCGATCGTGGACCTTGTAGTGATTAGCTCTCTTGCCGATCTAAAACACTGCAAAAGCGACACGATAGATAGGAGTCTGTATAGGACGGAGAAGGTGAAAAACGTCCTGGCATGACTGCTTTTTTGGAGATTTCTCGGATGATCGAGGAATAATACTCGCGTCCACACTTTGGGTGTGTTTGGACGGTGGCCAACACTCATCCTATCAACTTTTTGGTCATGACAAAAAAATTGCTCTATGGATGGCTACCAATATCTTGGCATGCCAGTGTTACTGTGCCCATTCTAGTTTATTTTCTAGCCACTATTGACCAATTCAAGGGAAAGCAAAAGTTCCATCAAAATTTTGGCAAGCCAACTATTTTGTAGGGCAAAGTTAGGCTACTAAACACACCATTTCTAACCAAACAGATTGCTAAGATGATTCTCTAGAACTTTGTAGTCCCATACTGTTATTGCACATAACCCCCCCCCCCCCCCCCCAAAAAAAAATATTGATCATCAAAACACGGCATATTATACCGTAAATATAGGGAAAACGATAGATTGTCCAATTATGTACAACATCTCATACTGAAAGTATAAAGGGAAATGCTCACGACTACATCTCCATATTTGACGGTTCCAACATGCCTGCTTGCTAGAGACATGTCACGTAGTATGCAAAAACGCACACTTTCAAGGATATCACGAACTAAGCACCATTATTACATCTGATAATAGAGAAGTAGTGGAGCTATGTGTACGAATGGAGGGAGAACTGGAAATAATTAACACTTGGAACGACTCTGCCTGCGGTTCACGAGCCACTCAATCTTGATGATTGGCATAGAACAATTATTTATGCTAGTGTACTCCATCATGGGGATATATATCCGGAGACAACTCGAATTAGCGATAGTATTTGTATGACCAAGAGTCCTCTGAAGCCATCTCTCTCTCTCTCTCTACTCCTGCTTTGCGCTGTTGAATCCATTGTCGACTCCTTTCTGAACCTCGTTGCCTGCCAACTCCTTCAGCTGTTTGATCCAATGGTTCAGACAAATATAGTTAAGATAATATCAGATGTTTTCCTCATCAACAAATCTAGGACGCAGGTAGTCTGTAAAATAAATACCTTCCTTTTTGTTTCTATGTACATGTCATATTACGAACTTAAAAGAAGAAGCATTGACCAAATAAAGAGGGGGTACTAAGGTTTTTCTTTTTAACTTGGGTCATTGTTCTGTAACATGATAAAATCACATTTATTCAGGAGTTGAGCGAGCACACACCATATAAACTTTGTCTGCAGCTAACTGATAATTAAGGGTATGGGTGCGTGTATGTATTATATACTCCCTCCGTTCATAAATATAAGATGTTTGGATACTTCAATATGGACTATAAATGGACTGAGATGAGTGAACAAACACCTAAAACGTATCTATATGCATCCATTTCACAAAAAAGTTAGAGCATCTTATATTTGTGAACGGGGCATACATCCCTGTAAACATGAATAATTCTAAACTTATTTCTTAAGGGAAAAATATCAGGAACTGTTCACAACTACAGGAAAATAATAATCATAGTGGAAATCCAAAACAAATCTATCCAACCTATGGTTGGTGGGAGTCAAGTAATGTTCTTTAGCAGAGAACCAATATGCCACACCCTAGGAAGCAGACAAGTTTTCAAGCGAAAAGAGCCAACATGCCACACTATTATTGTAACAGTTGGCGTGAATTTATTATTATATCTAAGCATAGATAATGTTGATTGTTGAAAAGATGCTTCTTCAAAAAATAATAGATTGGTAGAAGCTTACCTTTGCCAGGGTTGCCTTGTGATATCTGTAGCCCTGAAAAAAATAAATCAAGAGGTGAGTCAGTGACCTGCCATCAGTTCCTAATTCATATGATTTGTTGTAGGATAGCAGAGCACTAGTACATACTTTGTCCGTTCCATATATGTAATCACAGTAGGTGAAAACAGGAGCGAAGTTGCTCTTGCTCTGTCCTCCTATGTAGTGATGGTAGTCATGGTGCTCTGCCCCTCCGTAGAACGGAATATACTTCTCAGCGTTGAATGGCAACTTAAATCTGTAGTCCAATAATTATTCACATAAGACACATGTTACAAAACTTTGTTTTCTTCGTTCATGAAAGAACATGTTTATAGTTATTTCGATTGGTCTCAATATGTTTAGAAATGAAACGAGGCAGATATCTGAATTCAACAAAAAAAAAAGCCCTTTAGATAGATGGAGTGCAAGTGATGTTACCCGCTATGTATGTTGAGGCTCTCAACCAAACGTGCTGCAAACCAGATCCAGAGCGTGGTAACATGGCATGGGACGAGTGCAGGCCCGGCCAATGAGGGCACGGCAAGGATGAGCATCTCAGCCCAGTGTCCATACCATGCGGCATACGCCATGGGCGCCGTGAACTCATGGTGAACATGGTGGATCTTTTCGTAACACCATTTGGTGTGCAGCAGCCGATGGAGCCAGTAGTTCAGATAGTCCTCCACCAAGAAGTATACCGTCAGTTGCGCCGCTATTTCCCCCATTGACGGCAATGGAAGTCCCGTACGTATGTCCATGATCTAACAAACACACAATATATAAACTTAGTTTTTGTTTTCTCGGAAGTCCGTTCTCTAGGCACTTAATAAATTTCTTATAGAATATATAGGTGCTTTCCTAGTTACTTCGCATGTTCTTTCATTTGCGAAGGATACTTCGCCTGTTCTTAATTACTCTTAGTGTTTTTCAGTCATTGTGGTTTCTAACTAGTTACATCAGTTGAAATTTCCATGCACCATGTCCATGTATGTTTTATATATCTATCAATTTTAGGTAGCTAATACTTATCCAGATAAAAGACCTAAGTTACATCTCTGAACCTTTATCCAACGAGGCTCAGCTTGCAGTTGCTGAACTGTGCTGTACTGGACTTATTTTACACTCTTCTGCGTACAAATAGCGACAGAAATAGGGAGAAAATTGTTAGCAAACAGTATATCATACAAAAATTGGTCAGTCACACGAGATTATAATAATCTACGTACATGAATCTTTACTAATTAACAGACTGGTGTACAGTATTTAGCCAGTGAATCTTTTCAATCTAAATTCAAGTCCAATAGTTTCAACTGGAAATTTAGTGGCTACTCAAAGATTCCAACGTCACATGCAATTTCCATCTTCTTATCTCAGTAATAGCAGGCGAGATATAAGTCATTACTCCATTTTCACTTTTTTTTTTGCATGAACAGAAAACCTAATTTCCTAATTATAACGAGTAAGTCACAATGCAAGGAGTTGTAGTAGACCTTTGCGGCGGGATACGAGATGAGCTGGTATGGCCCGATGATGAGCAGCGAGACGCGGACGGCGTCCATGTAGCAGCGGAAGAAGGTGGCCGGCGGGTGCTGCACCTTGGGCTGCAGCTTGTACGGCGCGGCGGCGGCCGGGGCGGCGAGGTCGAAGAGGGCGAGCGGCAGCGGCGCCAGCGTGTAGACGACCAATGTGATGGCGATGTTGGGCCAGTGGAGGTAGCGGTCCGGCACGGACGCCGAGTAGCGGAGCCATGCGGCCTCCGCCCACGTCAGGGCGCGGCCGAGCGCCGCCTCCGCCTCGCCGGCCGTCGCGTACGGCAGCATCGTACGTACCGGCGTCGGGCGGGCGATCTCCGAGGGGAGAGGAAGGGAGGAAGGATTCTATCTGTTGCTCTGCTCCGGGATCGGGGCAGAGGACGTTGCGCACCTTGGAAAGTTTCCGCGTCGACGCTATGGGCGGCTAGTTATAGGCGCGTCGGTTGAAGAGGCCGGGCGTACGTGTAGTATGCGCTCTGACCCGCGCGACGTGACGGAGTGAGCAGTCGGAGGGCTTGCATGCCTGCTTATTTATAGTGGATGTTTGTTAGGCTAGGGCAAATACAATTGCGTGACTCCAGGTTCCTGAGTCACCTGTTGCCGTTGCTGAGCCCAAGGAAAAAAGTTGTGAGATGAGATAATCCTGGGTAGATAACGATAAGAACCATGAGATGATTTTTCTTTCGTGCATCATTCCTCCTCCTCTCACGTCTAAGTTTGTGCCATTCGCCCCCTCCACGTCCCATCTTGATCACGTACATGTTTTCTGAAATTGCCTTCGCTGACACTACACTAAAACATGTGTAACAAGACATACAAAAGATAGTCTTTTTCTAACACTGCGGATGCCTTAAAGAGTCTAAAGTCTAATTGGTTCACACCACCATTTTTTTGCAAAGAAGAATACTTTTCTATTTTATTGCAGGATTCTAGTCCAGAGACCGGACCACTGGCTTATAGGGGACCGGGCCAGGCCTAAGCAAGCCTCAGACCGAATATGGCTACACGTCGAAGATGCTACAGAAATGAAGGAATCCGGCGTCGCGACTCGGGCCGTGGCCCAGGCAGTCTGGGCCTGCTACACCCATGCTTAGGACCATCTTTCCCAAAAAAAATGATTGAGTCCTTTTTAGAATTAGTATTAATAAGAAAATTGTCAACATTTTGGGTTTTTTGCGCGTGGGGTAGGGGGGTAGGGGTAGATTTTAGTAGGATTTCGTCATTCCACCAACTGTGTGGTTCGATACACCTCCTAGTTATTTGCATATTTCTTTTAGCAAACGATGTAACTGTGATTTAAGTTAATAAAGCTAGTCATGATGGTCTTTTTCTAAAACATCTTAACTAGGTAATTGTCCGTGTGTCGTAACAGGGGCATATATATTTCTGTGGTTCAACACCAAACATGTTTGATATATACCTTACACTCATAGGCAAGAAAAGTTTTCATTTAGTTGGGATTTTGAGAAATTTTGATTTGATTTGACTAAGTTAATCGTAGGACATGGTTTTGAATACAAAGAACTTATTTATTTTATATCTCTACTTCTAATGGAGGAGTTGGTAGCCGGTGTTCCCGGGTTTTTTTCGTCTCTCCTCCCACCTTCGTCTGGTTTTTTTGTCTCTCCTCCCACCACCTCCTCCCACCCTGGTCCATCGATTTATTTTTCTCTCCACTCATTTGTTACAAACCAACACTTTCCTAGCGTATAACAAATAATGGATCTAAGTTTCTTAAGTTATCCAAATCAATTGATCCCTCCCATTAGTGCAATTTCTTTTAGCAAACAAATACAGATTTCCAGGAAACAAATAACAGATTTTAATCTAATTTTCCTAACTTATTCAAATCAACTGATCCCTCTCATTATCTCTACTCCTAAAGGAGGAGTTGGTAGCCGGTGTTCACGGTTTTTTTCGTCTCTCCTCCCACCTTCATTTGTTTTTTTCCGTCTCTCCTCCCACCACCCCCTCCCATCCTGGTCCATCGTTTTATTTTTCTCTCCACTCATTTATTACAAACCAATACTTTCCTAACGTATAACAAATCACGGATCTAACTTTCTTAAGTTATCCAAATCAATTGATACCTCTCATTAGTGCAATTTCTTTTAGGGATAATTAATTTGGTGCCCTTAGTTGTGTCTCACTCGGCAGTTTTACCCCTAATTTCCAAAAACCCTCGGTTCTGCCCAAGTCACTTCGCTCCTCTTATGCTTTTGCCCTTTGACCGTTTGACCATCATTTTGAAAACTTCATAAAAAATTCATACTAACTCGGAAAAATTCAAATAAGATATCAAAATGTTCAGAGAAACTTCACCTATATGTGCATGTCATTCACATTCATGACAAAAATGTTGGAAAGTCCCCATCTGAGTTTCAGCTATCATCTGCGATGGGGACTTTCCAACATTTTTGTCAAGAATGCAAATTGCATGCACATATAGGTGATGTTCTTATGAACATTCTGATATCTTATTTGAATTTTTCTAAGTTAGTATGATTTTTTATGAAGTTATCAAAGTGACGGTCAAACGGTCAAAGGGCAAAAGCATAAGAGAAGCGAAGTGGTTTGGGCGGGAACGAGTGTTTTCGGAAACTAGGGGTAAACCTGCCGAGTGTGACCCAACTAGGGGCATAAAATCAATTGTCCCTTTCTTTTAGGAAACAAATAACAGATTTCCAGGAAACAAATAACAGATTTTAATCTAACTTTCTTAACTTATTTAAATCAACCAATCCCTCTCATTAGTACAATTTTTGTGAGGAAACAAATAACAGATTTTCAGGAAACAAATAATTGATTTAAGGAAATTAACATCTAAATCATGACAAACAAATCTCATTGTCTCTACTCCGAATGAAGGAGTTCGTACGTCGTTCGTACACCTCCCATCGATCGACAAGACTCGCTCTCGATTGTTTTTTTCCTCGTTTCGTTCCACACCACCGATGGAAGGAATCAATCCACCGTTTTTCCTATATTCGTGCACGCAATGCAACAGGAAAAGCGGTGGAAAAAAACCACCCAACTACGCACGTCCCCCTGCCCGCAATCCCTAGACACGCTGGTCTCCTCTTCTCCCACACCTCCCCTCCTTATCATGGGCTCTCTTCATGCCCGACGAGGATGGCGCCGCCTGCCTGGGAGGGGACTCTGATCCTGTTCCGTCGGTGCCTCACTGCCTTCTCCGCGACTCTGGCATAGGCGCACAACAGGCCACCAAGGCGAAGCCCCTCGAGGTGAAGAAGGAACAGGAAAGTGATTTGGATGACGGCCACTAGCGGGTGAGCCTCTTTTTTGAGACGCAGACCGGCGCTAGTGGCCACCAAGGGATTAGCTAAGGTACTTGATTTCCATGCCTGCGTGCCTCCTCATCTCGTCTGGCAGAGCTTATATCTAGACCGAAAGGAAATGATTGGTGTCACATCCCTCTTCCATGTTCTTTCCTTCAAGGTCGTGTCGTCGTGCGCTGCTGCATTCATTCGACGGTGCTGCCATGAGCAGACAACATCGGCGGCCTCTAGTAGATTGGTCTTCCTTTCCTCCTCGGGCGTGCGCGAGGGGTTCTCTATTCCTGAGCCTCCCTCTCTTCCTTGGGAAGCGGCAACATCAGATGAGGCTGGGAACTGAAGGAGACAACAGGGGCCCTCACCGCCATGTGAGTCCTTTTTTGATCTTTGTGCTTGATCCGATCCTAGATGGGGAAAAATATTCATGGGAAAAAATGTATGTTCATGACATATATCTGAATGTCTACCTAATTGTTGCCTTTAATTTTTGTTCCAGGTGAGAGCTGAGACTCCCTCGTGTGTCCCTAGGTTTGCCAGCCGCCCTGCAGTTATACTACTCCAACACCTAGGTAAGAGTAACCTGATATATTTCCCATCTACTAACTCTAGATACTTTCTACTGGCCGTTTATGTTTTAGAATTGTCTCGGTTTCCCTGTTCCAAGTTCCAACTTATGAAATACATGTTTTGAAGAGGTAATTGTGTGTTATACTTATTCATGTACTATCATAAGTAATGTTCTTTCTTGAGAGTGGTTTTTAAACTCCCGGGTGCCCCTACACCCTGTATGAATAGTAAATCAAAGAAAAATAGAAAACAAATTTAAACAAATCTAAAACTTTGCAACACCAAATACGATCAAACTTTGTATGTGCTTGCAAGTTTTCATGCCAAATAAACATTGGAGGAGCTCTACACAAGAAAAATATTTCAATACTTGAAGTTTTGAGCACTTTTAGCACTTAAATCTGAAACTCGTGATATTCGAGGAGCTCTGCATGATATTTTGTTATGAAAACCTGCAAGAACATACAAAGTTTGACCATATTTGATGTCGCAAAGTTTCAGTATTTTTTTATTTTTTCTATTTATTTGAATTTACTGTTCATGAAGGGGAGCCTTGGCGCAGTGGTAAAGCTGCTGCCTTGTGACCATGAGGTCACAGGTTCAAGTCCTGGAAACATCCTCTTGCAGAAATGTAGGGAAAGACTACGTACAATAGACCTAAAGTGGTCGGACCCTTCCCCGGACCCTACGCAAGCGGGAGCTACATGCACCGGGTGCCCTTTTATTTGAATTTACTGTTCATAGAGGGTGTAGGTGCACCTGGGAGCTATCACACCTTTCTCTTTTTTTTTTCCTGAAATCGATCTTTATGTAAATTTTTACTATTAGTGGTATGTATCATGGTAGACGCCAGGAGAAAATCCCACCGAATGACATACATTAAATTTTAGATTACTCGGGTGTTTTTCAATGGAATATAGTTGATGAGCAGTACAATTTAGATATGAGGTATGTGGTGCATGTTATTTCTTCGATCTATAAAGGAATTTTTGAACTTGGCCAGATGTCTTCACGAGCTTCCTGCAAAAAGCTAGCCTTACTAGCTCCATAATCTTTTTCTTGTGCTCTATGGGAGAAAAGGAAAGCAACCGCTTGTTCCTATGCAGACTTCTTTGATGTACATGAAGAGCTTTAGATAGAGGGTTCCCATGTTAACAGCTCCTTATTCTTCTGCGACAGGGCAACACCAAATGGGTGTAAGCATTAGTCAATATTGTGAACCGATATGAGTTAGATTTCCTTGTTATTGGCTGGAAATATTCTCAATAGAAGATCATTTTGACCTGTGCCAAATGGGTTATAAATTAATTAACCAGGAGTTGGCCTTGTAGATAAAACTACTATTTTTTTTCGTGTTCCCTTCATATGAAGCATTCATATATAATGGCATGTAACAAGTAAGAATCCTCTCTCAGGAATATTTCTCTTACTTATGTACTTATTCCTGACAGACATACATGATCTATTTTTGAAGGAGAAGAGTGTACTTGCAGGATCTAAAACCTATAAGTTTAAACCAAGTGCCAATAAAATCTTAGGTGAGCACTCATGAGAATATTTTAATGTCTCCACCTTTTGTAATTGGTTTCTAATATGATGGTTCCCAACAGGATGGATCTTTCACCTTTGCGCAACATATATTATATTTAGCATATCTAACGTGTGTATTTCATAACTGATAGCTAAATTGTTTTGATATCGTAACATTACTCCATTATTTGTACCCAGATGTAGTTACATTTTTAGTTCTTTTTTTTACCTAGGAAGAAGCATGATCTTGCCATAAATCATATTTGATGACTGTCATGTTCACTTAGTTCCGCTTTTGTTGCATCTAGTTATGGAGATGCGCAAGAAGTCGGTCTCTAATGACCAAAATTACCCAAAGACTAGATGAGGAGGATGTCAATCATAACCTGATTCTAAATTTGCGTATGGATTCATCATCTTCGGCTAATTTCTACCCATATTTTAGACATATGTGTACATTTTTATATATGATATCTCCTTTATTCTCCTTTCAGTTCATGCCTTTCCAATAATGGTGGTCCAATAGTTTGTCCTCAAATCTTCATACTTATACCATTTTACAGATTGCTTTCCTGTTTGTGTCAAAGGGCTTTTCAGGTTCTGTGGCATCTTAATTAGTTGTTCTGTCTAAATAAAAGATGGGAATTTTGAGTTGTAAGGAAAATTATCAGAACATAAAAGTATATTCTTTAACAACTTACAAAGCATGTTTGAAATTGTCTGCAACAACGGCCACTTGTAGAAGAACAAGTGAATACGGGTAGGTTATAGACCTCTCAATGTCCTAATTTCTCTAGTTTTTTTAGGATCGATGACAAAGCTTGGGTGATTTATTCCCTTTCTTAGCATTGTTTATGTTTTTACCATCAAAATTGATTCTAAATTATATGATGTACACCTTGTTGTTATTTTTTCTTTGATTAGGGACAACTTTTAAATCATATTCATATGGACTTATAAATCATACTCATACGGAAATTCCTCTAAAGCTATTCAAATTATCCTTCTACTAAAATATTTTTGAAGCTATGAACTATTGAAATTCCCCCCTCCACTGAAATTTCTTAGGAAGGAGGAGCTCAAGTGAAAAAAACAAAGAAAAAGGAGATTCAGATGGAGAATTCGTCCCAATAAAGCGTCAAGAATAAGCCTGTGGCTGAGAGAAAGAGTATCAAGGTAGTGCACCATGGTAGAAGAGCTAAGAAGGGAGGCACATATGCTCGCTTATTTCCTCTATTTTCTGGGATTAACACTTGGGACATGTCAATATGCCATTGTTTCAAACTTCTTTATAGCTGAAATATGTACATGGCGATGTGGTGCATGATACTTGTTGAGTACTCCTTCCATCAGACTTTGTTACTTTAAATAGTGTTGATGTGGAGCATGACAACATATTCTCTAAAGCATAGAGGATAGAGGTAGGCTGATGGGGTATCCCCCACTACTAACTATATTTATATGGGCGAATGAGGTCCACAAATAATGGTGATATATGTCCTAATTTATCATAAATATCAAGGTAAGATGCCTAATGTGAAACATTGTCTTGTTACAAGAAAGGAACACAATAAATATATTTGTTATAGTAGTAGAAGGCAAAACACAATGGAGATATTCGTTAGAGTTGGAGAAGAAAAAGTAGCACATGAGAGCTATGTTGAATAAACAAGACAACCATGAACCAGACATGTGCATGCAAAGAGGTTAAGGGAGAGGATAGAAACAATGGTGCTTGTCGTGCTTTGGATCAACATTTTCATTGAGGTATGCGAGCGGGGACAGTGCCATGCGGTCCACTGGGAAGATGGGAATCTCCGGGTGCGGCAAAGGCTGGCGGCGGGTGGGAATCTCCGGCTGCGGCGAAGGCTGGTGGCGGGTGGGAATCTCCTTCTACGACGGTGGTCGGCTTTCATAGCTTGTGTCGAGATGAAGGGGAAACCGAAGGGTGAAGGAGTGGAGGTTGTTTCCAACGAATACAAGGCGTGCAAGGTTCGCTTCAAAACATACATCCAAATGGGGCCTTAGCCTATTCTTTTGTATGTGTGATTTTAGTCATTGGCTATAACTATCAGCTCTCATGCAATGCTAAGAAAATGAGACGATTTTGGTATTTTTGATGTGTAACATTGCAAAATTTTGTTTTGGTAAACTGTTGAATTTTTCAGATCTTTGAGGAGGGACTGAATGACGAATGTTGCAAGCCATCCGAACTTGGCGAACTTGAAAACTGTGGAGGATATGGAGCGGTGTGATAACATAGCAAATCGATGACACATTGACTTAAGAGCTGAAGCCGTGAGACTTGTCATAGATTCATTTATTGGTGTGTGGCAACACACGAGCATTTCACCATCTTTGAATTGAGAAGATAAAAAATTGGGCAACATACCCGTCATTAAAAGTGCGATTTAAAAACATGGTGAAAAAGTGAACTACACATTTATACATAAGACAAACAAGTTAACAGAGGGCCCAACCCCCTCACATGTTTATATACAACTCTAACAAAATATTTCTTAAGTTCATGGCAACGCACGGGCGTTCTACTAGTTATTCCAAGTTATTGTATTTACGTGGGTGATTATTTTGTGCGGCATAGTTGAAACTATCAAAAAGTTAACAGAAAACCAAGGAGGTTTATGGGGAGGAAAAAATTGAGGGGTGAGGTGAGGCATACCTACCAACTCATAGAAACAATTAATTGTGTATGTATAATGTATGTTAATATTAGAAAAGACATAAAGTATATTGCACATTAATATTAGATAAAATATAAATTATACATTAATATTATGTAAGATATACGTAATTGCTAGGCTCGATAGCGAAGAGTGGTAAAGATATTTAGTGCTAAACATGTTTAACACTAAACACTAGAGTGTCTTAGAACGTTGGATAGCTATGGTTGAACAGGTGATAGATCTTTGCAGCTCGTTTTTTTTTTCAAAATATAGTATAAATAAAATATGAGAATGTTCTGCCACCTACCAGTTGACAAATCATCATAGCAATGTGCTCGCCTTGCCAAGACCCCTAGTGAGTATTGCCGCCCAGGAAACACACGGCACCCAACATTTAGGCTATAACCAAAATTTAATTGGCAGCAAACCAAGTGTTACCAATTTTTTGCAAGAATACCAAATACTCCCTTCGTAAAAAAATATAAGAGCATTTAGATCATTAAAGTAGTGATCTAAACGTTCTTATATTTCTTCGCTCTTATATTTCTTTACAAAGAGAGTAGAAACCTATATATGCACATGGGTAATACCCTGATGCACTCGGGTGCTGGTACACATGATAAGGGATAATAATAATTTTTAAATTATATAGAAAGTGAAGCTACCTCGAACTATTTTTGAAACAAAGTGTACCTACTTTTGTATCCGTATAAAAAGTTCAGCACAGAGATAAACTTTCTTTGACCTCGAGCAAAAAAAAACCTAGTACAAAACTAATGATCAGTAACTTGCATTTAGTCTTGATTTTGGTTTTCATCACCTACAATATGTTGGAAGGTATTCCTTCGTGAAACTTTTTATACGGGTACAACATTTGGTCATGTATGTTTCGAGAAATTTTCAGGATGTTTTGACTTTTTCTCGAATTGCTAAATTATTTTGCATATGGGGTTCACCGGCACCCGAGTGTCACAAGTTCCCTCCTGTATGCACATTATATATTTCCATTTATTTAAGGGATGGCTATATGTCTCAATCTCGTGGACGCAAGTTGACAATTGGTATTCTTCTAGTTTCCTTATTGGTAGCATGCGGATAAGTGTATGATTTTTAAGATCTCCTCAACGCCCCCTCGCCCCACTCCTCTTTCCCGTCTCATGATATCGTCGGTGGCCAAAGAAGTGGGGACCTGCCTCTTTCGTTATTCTTAGTTCTAGTACTTCTTCCGTCCAGAATTAGTTGTCGCTCAAACGGATGTACCTAGACGTATGTCAATACTAGATACATTTGTTTGAATGACAACTAAATCTAGATGGAGGGAGTAGATCCTTATTTTTCTTTCTTTTCATTTTCATGGCGTCATCGGTGAGGTCGTGATGGCGATGATGCGTTGGAAGAAATTTTCTTTGGTCTCTCCCTGCATCAACAACATCCTGCCGAGAAAGGGCCTAGTATGTGTTGCTAGATATGTTGGCTCTCTCCAAATATTGGTAGTTGGTGTGTCAATCTAGTAAAGCAATTTTATGGCTCTTGGTGTGGTCACTTCATACGCTTCTTTTTTATTTGCTTTGCGGCATGATCCGATTGTGTTCAGAAATTGCAACCTTTCTCTGCATGGGGTGATGCCCCCAAATCGACGTTTCTACAACGATTATTAGGTCTCATTTCTAGCACGAGTGACTATTACAGTCTTCAAAACCTGGTATGATGAGAATGTTTGCAATAATCCCTATCCCTTACTACTGCTTCATTGTGAATTTCAATGTTCAGCGAGCAACATAGAATCGAAGGATGAAGATGGGCAGTACGATTTTTGATGTAATTTTAGTTTTGATTGGTTGTTTTGTGTCTTATTTTTTTCATTTTACTGGCTACCATTTTCATCGATAATAGATACCCCTTGGGTGTTTTTTACTCAAAAAAAGTGTTAGATTTTCGAATTTTTGCCAAAAATATTGCTTACTGCCTTTATTTAGTATTTTACATTTCATGTTTAAGCCATATTTGGAACACATCAACTACAAATGTGGAAATAGAAAATATGTAGGAATTGAGATGTCATATGTTCTGGACTTCTATGCGAATTAAAAACGCAGAAAACACAAAACTATCGCTTGGATGTCATGAAGAAATAACCTTATGTTTGTTTTCTTCCAATGGAAATAATTTGCTAACCATGGTGGTAGCTACACACGACCCCAATTTTAATCTCTAATTAATTTGATAAATTATTTTGGACAATGAAAAAGACCAGCCAGGCATGCAAACAGACAAATATGCCTAAAAGGCAACCAAAAAAGACTAAAAGAAGTGAGAAGCGCCTTTTCTACACATCGAAAAGACACTTGCATCAAAAAGGTAATCAAAATACAAAAAGAAGTGAGAAAAAAGTTATTTCTATACAACAAAAATGCACTTGTGCCAATACCATGATTCATGAAGTCATTTCTACACTGAAGTTGCCATAGTGTTTACACTTAAGTTGCCATGATATGATTCATCTATTTTTTTCTTCTAGATTTTAAAGCTACCATTGTATTTCAACTACTTTTCACCACGAATTTTATCAATTGATCATGGCAATTTAAGTAATTAACCATGACAAATTTACTCCATGCATCATGACAATTTTTAGTAATTCATCATGGAAAAATTCATGTCAATTTTAGTATTTTGACCATGGCAATTTTAGCATTTTAACCATTTTTTTTTTTGTATGAACCATGTCAAAAATATTTCATGGATCATGGCAAATTTTAGTACTTCACCATGTCAAGTTTTAGTGTCTTAATTCCCTGTTATAACATATCAAAATTTATTTTAAACGTTGAAGAGAAAAGTAATTGAAACATATCATGACTTCAGTATAAACATCATGGCAATTTATGTGCAACACACATGTCAACTTTTAACCCAAAAAAATCATCGAAACATATTAATATGGGATCTAGTTTCGAAGATCTCGTCGAGACGGATTTAATGGCGCAAACGGTTTTTCAATTCAATTTTTTATTTGAGAGATAAAACATTTTAAAAACTAAAAACCCAAAATATTTCCGCTGATATCATCAGTTTCGTCACTTGTGCATAACGTGGCACAATCTGTGTTCATGGGGTGTTTGGTCCGGAGGTTCTCGTGCCACATGTATGACAGATATCGGTGTCTATTTTACATGCTGAGTAAGACAATGGCGGCAGTATTCTTCTAAAGGTTTAGTGTGTTGTGGGTGGATAAACGAACACTAATGAGCCCCTGATTACCGGGGGAAAAATAAACTATCAGTAGTTCTGTATTTCCTTGAAGAACATGCAACGAATATCATCATGTCGTACCAATCATACTACTAGTCCACTATTATCGTTTGATTAACATCCCTTGCTACATGTGAATCGTCAGCGCCCTTACCGAGAGTCAAGAGAGGAAACAGGTGGTTTGTGTTCTTCAAATGCAAACTGCTCGGATAATTATCTTTATCTTTCTTGTGATGAAATCAATTCATCGGAGTTTTAGTCTAGATTTGACATTGATAGTTATATTTTTTCTGCATTTATTTCAGACTTTTCGGTATTGTGTGTTCAATTGAAAAAGATGTTCCCGTCGACTATGCTCGTAAGGATAGAATATGCGTGTTTATTCTAGACGTGAGTGTATGAGCGTCTTTAAAAAATACGAAAGAAAACTGTTTTTTCCCCAAAAGAAATGGGATCCAGAAGGTGCGAATCATTTCTCACGCGAGGAGGGCCTGGACGTCCACTTCCGTCGACCCGAGGGCTATCTCCCGTGACGTAGTTTTGTGTGGCCTAAGCAAACCTAGCCGGGGACACATGTCCGGCGGCGATTTGCTGACAGTGGCTGGCCTGCTGCTGCAGCATGGTGGCGACCAGTATCATGACCGGCCGGGGGGACGGCGATGGGCACGATGGCGACCAGGGCGGGTACGAGTTGTCACATGCACGGCCATCACAGTGGCAGGCTGAGGCAGGTTGCATCTGCACACACGGGCTAGCATTGGTTTTGGTAGTTCTCCGGCTACTGGCAGGTCAGAAATTTCAGAAAAAACTCCAACACGCACTTGCAAACTTACTCTCGCCGTGTATAAAGTTTCAGATTTTAATTCATCCTATGTTAAGAGTAACCAAAAAGAGAAAACTCTGACAATCCCACAGAAAAACGCATAGGTAATTATTAGGTAGATAGAGAGCGATATAAATTGTTTTCCCTTTCTTCGTCCGGTTTTTTTCTAGTGGACTGCACATGCATCTATCAATTTACACTTGTAGCCATCATGTAGCCATCATGTACTACCAATTTACACTTGTCATAAAGGAGAAAATTACTTGCCATGAGCAAATGTCTCACATCAGACAGTATTTTATTTCTTCCTTTTTTCGTGGTAACGTGTAGATAGAGTTGATAGATCTCGATCGCCTTTATACAAAGCTAGAATCAGAGTACCTCACTGCTCAGCGTGCAGAAACATAGAATTGTACGCATGGGGCCACTTGAGACAGTACCCAACAAAAACGTCTATTAATCCAGAACAAGACACATCAACTGCTCTTTCGTTTCCTCTTAATGCAACCCTATCATTGATGATCATGGAGCAAAAATGGAAGTATCACAAACGGTCATGCTTTAAGTAACAATTTTAAAAGTCCCCACAAAATAGAGTAAGTCTCAGGATGAACCGTTCAGATGTACTCCTTCATCAATCTAGAAGATGCTAAGTCTATGAGGGCATCAACACAATCTTTAAGATGGTGCTTTAACTACCAGTTTCTATGTAAACTAGATAACGCACCACGCGTTACGGTGAGAATTAGGTGCAAGATAATTCAGTGAGATTTGATTGTATATAACATGAATATTTGATTTACTAAAATGATAACTAAAATAAAAGTGCATATATTTATTTTTATTTTATTATTGTATAGTTGTAAGGTATTTAGTGAACATAAGTCACAAAATAGAATGATTTTTTTCATGATTGCATGTTGAGGATATTGGGTTCACCTATTTAGTACATATGATTTGTTGTCTCATAGTACTAAGTAATATACCTATAAATTGTACTCCTTCCGTTCCTAAATATAAGACCTTTTAGAGATTCCACTATGAACTATATACGGATGTATATAGACATATTATAGAGTGTAGATTCATTCATTTTGCTTCGTATGTAGTCTATAATGAAATCTTTAAAAGGTCTTATATTTAGGAACGGAGGGAGTACTATGACAAATCTTGTAGTCTTAATTTAGTAGCTTGGATCCTAGTAACTTGTTTTTATTAGAGATAATCAACTTAGAAAATGTTTTATTTAATTTCAAATCAAAATAAGTAAGATATAAGACCTAGATAAAAAATTAATTCAACCTAATGGCCCACAGATCATTTTGCAGTTTATTGCAGTTTACAACTTCTGATTAATTTGCATATGTCATGGCAAAGCCACGACAATAGTTGACTAACTTTGCCTCGTCTCTAAGTAGAGTGATAAGGGCATGTACCACCGTAGCTGAATAGTGATTGTGTACTTGCGTGTCATAGCCCTAACTCTAGGACCCCTGGTGTGTCTGGTGTATGCCAGATGCTTCTTACATATGTCGCCCACGGGTGAGCCTGGTCCGACCACCGCAGCCGTCAAATTTGCTATCGACGACATGTACGGTCACGACAAAACTTGCAAGACACATCGGTTGATGATTAACAGCAGAAAATCGAGACCGTGTGCTCATGTCTGTACCTCCTATGAGGTGGGCGATCGTACAATTGGGCCTCAGATGCGCCTCCGTTGTTGGTCGTGAATGGACCAGAGATTGAAGAATGATGCACGTCATCTCTTTTCGAAAACGGAACAAGATTCAATGCATCCTATTTCCGGAAGTGTCAAAGAAGGTTAAAGTGGACACAAATCTTTGGATTGTCCACTGAGTACAAGCCACCATGGATAGGGGTTGCCTACCCAATTGTTAGTCTCCATTTATATATCGAGATTAGGGATTTTCATTTGGTTTCTTCTGCCGTCATCGTGGTTTCTTGAATCCTAATACAAATGTCAAACTATGTGATTATCCTTTGTTAGTATAAAAGATTCCTTTGGAAGTATTCCCCTGCTTATCTTTACAAATTATAAAACCAGTTCCCCGCGAAAAATTTAAAGAACCAATTCCCTGCTAATTTTATAAATAAGCCAGTTAGAAAAGGGTGTAAACTCGTGTTTATGCACACGAAGATATTTACTGCTGTCCAATCAATATGGAAATGCTACGGCATGAAAAATACATCAATATATTTTTCTTAGTTCTTATTATCGCCAATAATTTACTCCAAAAAAGAAAAATTATCGCCAGTACAAATAAAAATATGGCCAATGATGAAGACACATACCAATTAAAAAAAAAAAAAAAAAAAAAAACGTCGACATGTAAACCAGAGTAGTAAAAATCGAAAGGACCAAAGGTGGCCCCTCTCCCTGTCGACGCTATTGGCCAATCACTCGATCCAAAAAACTCGCTACAGGTTGGCCGCGTCCAAGTACCGCGCTACAAGTTGTCCCTGGAAAAAATGGGGTGGTTGTGCCCAGGTCGCTATCCACGCTGTACCACGAGGTCCACACCTTGCCTGATCGATCAGCGCTGCTACACGTGTCCTCGGGGACAAACACCACTTTCGTCAAGGAGCACACCTGGCGGCCTCTCTAATCACACTACCCCCGCGATCTTATCAGCATGAGGGTGTGGGGGAGAAGGATCGTGCCACGGATATTCCCGAATGGGGTGGCAGACCTGTGGCGCATATCATCTGACAATTTTTGGTGTGCACCGCATATGTATGTACATGTGTTTTTGAGATTATATGTACGTGTTTCTCTTGTGTGATTTATGTATACGTGTTGTTTGGTAGAAACTTTATGGGATCAAAGGATTTACTTCTTATTTTTTCTCTCCAGAGCTGATTTATTTTTGCTATTTGGTTGGTCAATCTTTTGGAATAGGAATAAAAAATGGCCGAAGAATATTCCCCCGCGCGCGGGCAATTTTGTGAGTTTCAGCAAGTACGGTTTACTCCAGAGTGGAGTGCGACGGGCACATCACTGTTTTTCTTTTTATTTTCCATGGAGACCCGACAAAGCACGATCCCGAAATGATTGAGCCGTGCATCGCAGATAGTGCGGGAGTGCATACTGAGTTTTCCTTGCTGCTGGCGTTGGATTGGGATCCGCGGGTCCGCGCGCTCCCAGCGCCAAAGGAACGGCATCTTGGGCGAACCGATGTCTCCTCCTTGTTGTATCCCCGGTGCGTGGAGTCGTCCTCACCCGACGAGGCATATGGGCTGCCGGCCGCCGCGTCACCCACTCTGCTATTTCTCAGTTGTCTACATTTTCAATTATATAGTGATGGTTTTAGTCTTTTTACATTTAAATAAATGGATGCGCCATTTTTCTGAATAGACCTGGGATGTGCCACGGCTGCTCCGGTGGTTCCCAGAAAATTGTTGTGGTGGTCGTATGAAGATTTTTGAATCATTTTTAGTGGTGCAGGAACAATTTGTACAAACCTTTTCTGTCATTTTCTTTTTTTTGAACACAGTACAGACGCAAGCGCTCATATACACGTGCATACACTCACCCCTATGAACGCACACACGCACACTCTATCCCTATGAGCACCTTCGAAAGACTGAGCCGGCATATCATCTTGAAATTTACGAAGTCACCGTAGGCACCTCGTCATCGACGGGAACGTCTCCTTCCACTGAATGCGCATTGCCGAAAATCCTGAAATAAATCCAGGAATAAATGCGAGCACCAGGACTTGAACCCTGGTGGGCTGGGGATACCACAGTCCCTCTAACCATCCAACCACAGGTTGGTTCGCCTTTTCTGTCATTTTCAGTCAGTGCTTTTGGTAATCCACGAAATTATCAATCGTGACTATTTTTTGTGTCCATGTTTTCTTTAACACAGCACGGTACAGACGCAAACACCTATATATATGCACATACACTCATCACTACTATGGACGCACACACGTATCTTTAAAAAAAAGACGCACACATGTACACCCTATTTCTATGAGCCACTTCAAACGACTAAGTTGGCACATCATTTTGATTGACGGCGTCGTCACAAACGCCTTCGTAGTCGATAGGAACGTCTCCTCCTACTGAACACACATCGTCGGAAAATCTGAAATAAATTCAAGGAAATGCGAGCATAAGTGTCAATACACGACTTGAACTCTGATGAGCTTGGGATACTACTGTCCTCCTAACTGTCAAATCATAAGTTGGTTCGTATGTGACCTTTTTTAATAGACAACGTTTGAGCATCTCCGGAAAAGAGGCTAATTGGGCTGACAAGCATCATGCGCTCATATTATGCAAATTTAGTAGTGTTAGTAAAATCCTTAATTAAATGATAATTCAAAACGGTGTTCACGCTCATCTGCGCCCGGTGAACAGTAAAATAAGAAAATAAAACAGAAAAATTCAAAAAACTATTTTTTTGCCATCCAAAATGCTCAAATGCGTGATGTTCATGTAAATTTTTGGAGCGTCTGGACATTAAAGAAGTTAGTGGAAAAAAGACAAAAATCTGCTGCTAATAGTGTTTTTTCTCAAATGTTCCTCAAACACTCGAAATTTGTTTTACGAGGGAAGCTGCATACACACGGTTCCATATAGGAACCTGGAACCGTTTGCGATGAAAATTCACAGATCTATTTATGTCTTACGAGGGAAGCTTCGTCAGCTTCGTCTAGCTCGGATTCCGTTCACCCTCGATCCCCATTCCCCAACAAACCCTTTCTGCAGAGAATGACGTCGTGGGAACGCTTCGTAAGGGTGCGTACGACCGCCCCCTCGGCCCCGAGCGCTCCCGCCTCTGCCAAGAACGCGGTCGCCTCGGCCGAGAACGCAGCCGCATCCACCTTAAGCGCGGCCGCATCTGCCGAAAGGGCCTCTGCGGCGGCCGAAAGGGCGTCTGTAGCCGCGGAGACGGCAGTTGCAGTTGCTGCGACGGCAGCTGCAAACGCCAAGAGCGCTCGAGCAGCGTACCGTGCCGCGGAGGTCGCCCTGGCCCTGGTCGAGGCCATCCAGTCCAATATCGAGAATGCCCACACCAAGATACTCCAGGCTTCCTCGGAATCCAGCATGCACCACACGTCCGAAGAGGCGGCTGCTACGGATGCCGAGATGCATGCCGACGATGCGGCGGCGGAGGCCATGGAGCCTCTTCTGCATGAGATCTCCGAGCGAGAGCTGGAGATGCGGGAGCCGTCCGAGAGCGCCGAGTGCTGGGAGGAGTTGCGCGTGGCTCAGGAGGAGGTCGAGAAGCGCCCGTCCATCGAGGAATTGGCGGTGGAGTACCAATGCGAGCTATGGCGACGCCACTACTACGAGTACTACAAAGATGGGGGCGAGGCCGATGACGAGGGCAACGCCGAGGATGAGCACGTCGCCGCGGTCGAAGTCAGCCTGGGGGACGCGGAGTCCAGCACCGACGGAATGTCGCCTGGACAAGTCGTCGACATCTCATCGAACAGCGGCGAGGCATAGGGTGGCGGCTTGTCGGCGTCTTTGTTAAAATTATGTGTATTACTAATAGCCTTTGTTCAGAGAGTCGGTCTTCTGTAAGAGTTATGTCTAGTTCAAGCATCTTGATTATTTAGTGAACTTCCTCAGTTTAGTAACTATGAGCTATGTGTGTCCGCTAATTTGTATACCCAAGTTAGCAGTTGATGTTAAATTATGCAATGACGTGGATGTGCACTAAAACCAGAGAATACGTGGGGAGGGGCGAAATTTTGTATGTTTTGTATCATCGCACATGATAAAAGCAGAAACACCATGGCTGATGAATCTTTGCACGCCAAGTTTCCCTGCAACGAGCGAAAGATTTCGCCGACCGCCAAAATATCTGTCTCTCCCCCATCAAGGTCCACATTTCCCCTGCAACACCCCCCCCCCGCGCGCCGCCGCCCACATCTCTCCCTCTAGCATCCGACCGCCGCGGACACCCCATGGTCTCCTCGAGTGACCCCTCAAGCGGTATCTCCGGCGACGACGAATCTCTCACCAGCCAGGTATTCGTCTCTCTTCTCTCTGGCTCAACTAGGCTTAGGGTTTTGTTTTGGAATTGGGGATTTTAAAGCGGCCGGCTGATTTGCGCCATTTCTTTCTCTTGTAGCTCCCTAGGACAATCACTTCCAAGGAATGGGGAGGGGTAGCTGAAGACCTGCTTGTTCATGGTCAACATCAATTTCCATCCGTGAAGTTACGAGCTTTTGAATCTGGGTACAGTGGGAGGAAGTTTCTGGGACGTGCAAAGAAGGTAAGCCTAACTATCGTTGTTAGAAATCATTTGTTATATTAGGTGTGATTCAGACACTTCCCGTGAGCTATTTGATTCTGGATGTGATTAATACACTATCATAGTTTTAACCTGAAGGCATATTGATAGCAAGAAAACTATATGCTACATGAGTTATCATTGCATGAAAATTTACAGCAAGGTAGTCGACATGATGCACTTCATTTCATTCAGCACGAGCAAGGTCTAATTATGCAGAGAAACATGGCTAGCATCAACACAACATGGCAATCTGAAATAAACAGATTCTCAGACTTAGTGAAAAAAACAGGATGCAAGACAATAGTTTTTTAACAGATTGGAATGTTTGACAGCAGAATGTACATTCCTGTCACTATTAATTTGATATCATTCAAACACTGCCGATGTGCATCCTGTACTACAAAGACTGTTGCATTTATATTTAGCTTCCTGGTAAAATTGGCAATTTGTTATTACACATGACAAAAACAGAGGAGGGATGAGTACCAGAGCATCCTACTACAAATACTCTTCGAGCAGAACCATGGCATGGCCGATGAAGACCCATGTAATCCCGGTTCTGACGAAATGTCTGAAGCAAAAGTTGAAAAGATACTTTCTAGTCAAAAAGTAGACCCATTTGAAGCACGCAAGTACAAGCATGGCCAACCATTTCTTGTTGGCGAATACTTTGAGGAGTGCAGTTCCAGTTATCGCAAGTTACATAAATATTGCGTGGACATAATGTCAAAAGGAGAAGATCATAACATTGTGGAATTGCACGACGACCGTAGGCATTTGTTTCACGATGCAGGTACCATCAGGGTGGAATTCGAGGACTTTCATCTCTTCTTCAACTTTGATAAGCTTGCTGCCACTCTTGTCAAATGCTTGATGTTGTAAGTACTTCACAAACTCACATCAACTTCTCAATACATGGCTGTACATGAAAAAAAGCTAACTTTATTGTATTCTTCTCAGGGGATTGACGACTGAAAGCACATTTTCTCCCTTGGTGGTTTTGGTAATTAATAACAACATATATGTCATTGGACTCATGTCTCCACTAAGTATATTTCAGGAAAACTCCAATGATGGGATGGCTATTAAATTGTGAGGAGATACCCCAACATGCAATGAATGGATTGGCAAAGCTTCAAGCTAGAAGACTCTCTTTTTACTTTGTGAGAAATCACTTTGAGTCCATAGGAAAGCCAATACTATTAAAAGGGGGTAAGGTATTGTTGGTGAACAAATTGCTCCACGTGCACAAGTGCTAGCCACCAAAAACACCCACAAGCTCTCCCACAAATACTCTGTCTAAACCCAACTTCACAAAATTGGTGCCAGCAAGTTTTCATCCGGCTCTACCGATTTTCTACCCAAGACACAACCCTAGCCAAACCCAAACATTTCGGTACAACCGAGACTGCATCGGTGCAACCGAGTTTCAGTGACCAACTTTCTGGTGACCCAATTTATAAAATCGAAATTTCCGAGTTTATGCTTCGGTCTCACCGAGTTTTGGAAACTGCCCTCGGCCACTCGTTTCAGTACCACCGAGATTCCTATATCGGTCTCACCGAGATTCCGAAAGTTGCCACATTTTGAACAGATCGGTACAACCGAGTTTTGCTTCGGTTTCACCGAGATGGTCAATAATGTTGTAAAGGTTGGATTTTTGGAGATGCCTAAATATACCCCTCCACCACATCCCACTCGCAAGAGAAGCACTCAGAACAGTTCCCCACGTCCCATATCCAAATTTCTGAGAGAGAACCACCTACCCTTGTGTTGAGATCAAGATCATCCACTCCAACCATATGGATCTTGATTTCTAGCCTCCCCAAGTTGCTTTCCACCCAATCAATATCTTCTACCAAGCCAAATCTGTGAGAGAGTGATTGAGTGTTGAGGAGTCTATCATCTTGAAGCACAAGAGCAAGGAGTTCATCACCATTATCAAGCCTATTACCTTTTGGAGGGTGGTGCCTCCTAGACTGGTTAGGTGTTGCTTGGGAGCCTCCTACTTCGTGTTGTGGAGTTGAACCAAGAAGTTTGTACGGGCAAGGAGATCTCCTACTTCGTCAAGATCTACCCATAGTGAGGCTAGTCCTTCATGGACGGAAGCCGTTATGGAATAGTCAAGGTTGCTACTTCGTGGACCCTTATGGGTGGGGCCCTCCGTGGACTCTCGCGACCGTTACCCTCCGTGGGTTGAAGACCCCATAAACGTGGATGTACGATAGCGCCACCTATCGGAACCACGGGAAAAATCTCCGTCTCTACAATTGTGTTTGATCTTCTAATCCTTAGCTCTGTTACATGTGCTTGTCTTTACTTTCCGCTGCAATACTCTTAGACTTGCATGTGTAGGGTGTGCTTGACTTGCTATCATTGCTAAAATCTGCCCACAAGTAAAATTGGGAAAAAGGTAGAATTTTTATTTGGTCAAGTAGTCTAATCACCCCCTTCTAGACCTACTTGCGATCCTACAAGTGGTATCAGAGCGTTGGTCTCCATTGCATTGGTTTCACAACCTAGGAGAGTATGGCGTCTAGTGAGGGAAATTATCACCGTAGAGGTCCGTACTTTGATGGTACTAATTTTGCTAGTTGGAAGCATAAGATGAAAATGCATATTCTTGGTCATAACCCCGCCGTTTGGGATGTTGCTCGTGTTGGCTTGCAAGGTAAATTCTTTGGTGATGGAAAGGAACCGGATCGTGAAGCGACCGCGGAAGAATTGAAGATTTTGCAATACAATGCTCAAGCATGTGACATTCTTTTCAACTGCCTATGCCCCGAAGAATTCAACAAAATCAGACGTCTTGAGAATGCAAAGGAAATTTGGGATACTTTGGTTGATATGCACGAAGGTACTGATTCCGTCAGAGAATCTAAGTTGGATGTGCTTCAAAGTCAACTTGACAAGTTCAAGATGAAGGATGATGAAGGAGTCGCGGAGATGTACTCTAAGCTAGCTGTCATTACCAATGAGATTGCCGGCTTAGGAAGCGAAGAAATGACCGACAAATTCATCATCAAGAAGATACTTAGAGCCTTGGATGGAAAGTATGACACCGTGTGCACATTGATCCAAATGATGCCCAACTACAAAGATCTCAAGCCTACGGAAGTCATTGGTAGAATTGTTGCTCATGAGATGTCACTCAAAGACAAGGAAAAACTTCACAACAAGTCAAGTGGTGCTTACAAAGCCACAAGTGATGCTCCCAATACCTCAAGTGACAACCTTGTTACCAATGAAGAGATAAGCCTCATGGTCAAGAAATTCAACAAGTTCTACAAGAGTAGAGTCAAAGAGAGAAACTCCAACTCAAGATATGAAGAAAAGCGTTCATCTAGTCGTGACCAAAATTGTTACAATTGTGGAAAGCCTGGACACTACTCAAATGAGTGCACGCCCCCCACAAAAGAAGGGAAGAGTCACCTAGAAGAAAGAGCTCAAGAAATGAGTCACCTCGAAGAGAGAGAAGGAGTAGATATGATCGTTATGAACGAAGACCCTCAAGGAGAAGTAGGGATTCGGAGAAGAAGGACAAGTACACCAAGAGCTACTCAAGAAGAAGACATCAAGCTCATGTTGGTGAATGGGTTTCTGGCTCCGATTCCGACAACCACTCCGAGAAAAGCTATCACTCCGACTCCGACTATAGTCAAGATGAAGGTGTTGCCGGACTTGCACTCGTTTCCTCCAACTCCTATGACATATTTGATTCACCAAATGAAGGGAGTGGAAGTTGCTTCATGGCTAAAGGCCTCAAGGTAACACACCCCAAATATCTTGATTTCGATAGTGATGAGGATGACTTACTTGGAGATGATGACTTGCTATGTGATAAAAGCTAGTGATATTAGTCAAAATGTGCTAGATGATGATCATGTTAATCAAGATAAGTCATGTGATGATGATAAGAAGGAAATATAACGACTAACTAAAGAATTAAACACTCTTAAGTTAGCTCATGAATCTACTTTAGAATATCATAGAGAGCTTGTAAGGACTCATGAGAAGCTACGCTTCGAGAAGCTGAATTTGGAGCAAGAACATGAGTTTCTTAAAGCAATCAATGACGATCTCCGAAAGAAGACTTCTTCTTATCTAGCCAAACGACTACTCTTGTCTACATTTATTCCTCAAGTTAAGACTAAGCAATCTAGTAACAAAGGCAAGAAAGGTTCTTCAACTAGTAGCAATAAAAATGATAAATCCAATGATATTGCTTCTAGTAGTTCTATTGATTCCACTAATGATTATCTTAGCCAAGTTACACTTGAGAAAGAAAATGATTTATTGAAAGGGATTATAGAGAAAGGTATCTACAAAAGTCTTGCCGGATTTAAGCAATTTGAGGAAATTGTACGCAAGCACGGAGGATACCGGAAGAACCATGGCATTGGCTACTTCAATGCAAATGGAGTTGAATGGGAAGAAAGTCAATACCCCAAGCCCAAGTTTGTTCCTCAAAGGGAGAAGTATGAACATACTCTTCCCAAGGGAACAAAAGCTCAAGATGACCTTCCACCACAAGATCACAAGCTCAAGGGCAAGGACAAGCTTCAAGAGGAGATTGACTCATATGAAGATGAATCCCAAGCTTTGGTCAAGTGGGTTCCCAAGGCTTGTACAAGCTCAACTTCTACAAGTGCCACTTCAACACCGAGGATCCCCATCAACTTGATGTGGGTCCCCAAGAAGAAGAACTAGAGAGGTTCTTGAGGGGTGACTCCGCCAATGAAATTCACTCATATTCATTATTGGCAAGAACTAGTTGCAATCAACATCAACATTATGCAATAGTTCAAGGAGTCACACATTCCCTCAAAGGTAAGCAAGGGACAACGTAATTAATGAATCAATGGACATCATCATGTATGCTTTGCACTCCATGTCCATAGATATCCTTGTGTTTGTCTGTTGTGTTTGGGACTAACCCATGTAGGTGAGGAGAGTAAGAAACAAAAAGGATTGCTCCCAACTCAAGATGATCTTCATCAACTATGAGCATCCACCACTACATCACCCACATGAAGTCTTCTATGACAAACCCAATGTTAGTTTATCCCTCTTAGGGGGGATGTCACATCAAGGGGGAGCTTTACTCTAAGACTTGAGTCAAAGTATCTCTTGGAATGTGACAACATTAACAAGCTTTATGTAAAAGTGGTAACCCCACTTGTGCTTAAAGATGAGTATGACCTATGATCAAGTATTCTTAATTGGCTCCTAAGTCAAATACTCATATATAGATGACTACGTCATCGCCAAAGTGCTTGATAGATGCTAGAATGTTTGTGCATGTTTGCCATGATTTCATTTGATATCTTATTGTGTGAGCATGTTGGTCTGCATATCTTTACTCATTCGAGGATATCCAATTGTAGCTATTTGGTTTTTGTTTTTGTTTTGCCAATTGGATATACAAGAATGCCTAGGACCCCCTCTAGCTATCTATGCTTTCTCACCTCAAGTTCTATTCATGCTATATCACAAAAACTTGAACAAGCACCTGACGATCCCTTTGTGTGAGGAGCACTCGGAGTACCGTTTCGTACCTCCAAAACCTCCCTATAGTGCAACTCGGTGTGACCAACCAGAAAATCTCGGTTCCACCGAATGCCTAGGGTTGATCTGATTTTGCACCTCGGCACCACCGATACCATAATCTCGATTGCACCGAGTTTCCCTGTCAACTGACAGTAGAGGAACTCGATGACACCGACAACAATGGGTACTTAAGCCGGCGGACCCGATGTTTTGAAATTCAATCTTCAAATGCCTAGTCCCCAACCCTAAGCTACCGAAACCGGACCCCTTGGTCGTCGCCTTTGTCTCCCCGAGTGCCTTCGCCGTTGGGATTCACGCCGCCGACGGAAATCTTCACCGCCGTCGCCGCCATAGTCGGACCACCGCCAAGTTAGGGTATGGCTCTGATTTCCTCATGCGTTCCATGTCTGATTCTAACGCATTTGGACGATTTCGTCTATGTTCCACCATGTGCAATCTTCCTATCCTACAAAAACAATCCATAGAATAGAAAACAGTGGAATTTTGGATCTGAACTCCCGCAATATACATCTCGGTGACACCGAGTTGGAAGAATCGGTTCCACCAATTCTGTGTTTAGGTTTACTGAGAACCACTTCGGAGAGACCGAGTAGCCTTTTTCGGTTACACCGAATTTGGCTGCCAAGTTTCTATTAAGGCAGTGGTCAGTCTCGGTGACTCCGAAAACATCAACCCGGTGCTACCGAAATTTATCTTGCAGTAGTTCATACCCTTAGTTTCTGAGTTTGGTTTTTGAAAAATGTCTGTGTTTTTGTGATACTCAACTTTTCTGCTCTTCTATACTCCATTCACAGGGACAGTATGTCAGCTTCAGGCGATAGTCAGAATGACTCCAGAGAGCTTAGCATTGATGCAGATTCAGGCACTAGTCCTGAGGCCAGCTCATCTTCTTCAGAAGATCCAGGCACACCTAGCTCCCATGGTTTGCCCAAGGCTGCAACTAGAGCCAGGAGAAAGTTAAACTCAGATGAAGAGGACTCTGTTTTTGTACCAGAGGAGGTCCTTGCCAAGAAAAGGTAGGACAAAGCAGACAGAGCTGCCAAGAAGTCTGCATCTAAGGCAACCTCATCTAGAAGACCTGTCAGGAAGGAGTATGCCAGCACAGAGGCTATGAAAGCACCAGAGAGTGCTAGGGCTTCCATGTCTATAGAGCCAGCCAGAAGCTCTATGCCCAAGAAGCCAGCTGAGAAAAAGAGGGAAAGAACAAGATATGTCAGAACTAAAGTTCTTCCTTCTACTCCAGAGTACTTAGATCTAGAAGAAGCTGAGGGAGAGGAAGAGCCAGCTGCCCAGGCTCCTCCTAAGAAGAAGAAGAAGCTGATTGCTGATGCCATGACTTCTCGGGCCCCTCCCAAAAGCAAGGCAGCTCCTCCTCCCAAGAAGACCACAACTCCTAAGTCCAAGAGGACTACTAAAGATGTTCCAGCTGCAGCCAAGAACAAGGGATCCTCCTCCAGAGCTGTTGCTGAAGATGAGGAAATGACAGTTTTGAGGAAGCTTAGACCTCACCTCCCACAACACAATGACAACTATCCACTTGCCGAGGATATGAAGAAGAGGAAGGATTCAGGGCTGAGAGAATGGAGAGCTATAGATCCTTATTCTCAGAGGAGAAAGACTGCCGTTGATTACAAATTCCACACCAAGGAGCAGAAGGATTTCTATGAAACTGTTCTGCTTGATAAGAGCCCAGCTGTCAGTGACATGAGGTATGTATACTGGGGCTACATTAACGAAAATGTGGACTACTTCCCTCATGTGCAAGATAACTTCATGGCTGTTGGTATTGATGCTTTTGTTGGTAGGGAGATGACCCCCTGGAATGATGAGATGATCATGCAGTTCTATTCCACTGCACACTTCTATCCAGATGGCAGGATAGTGTGGATGACTAAGGGCACCAGATATGAATCTTCAGTGGAAGAGTGGGCTACCATCTTAGGAGCTCCACAAGTACAGGATGGTGACTTGGATGTGTACTCAGAGGCCAAGATGAATCATAATTCCATGGCTAATATGTACAAGGAGATCCCTGCTGACTATGTGCATTCACATTAGCTTGGCTCAGTGTACTATCTGCAGGCAGGCTTGCCAACCACCAACGCCATTTTGAGGTACACTTTGATGCCTAAGTCAGGAGATGAGAAGATGATCAGAGGATTCTCCATCAACATGCTGCCTCACATTGACCTTCACACCAGATTCAGGGTCATGGATTTGATTGTAGAGACTATGAAGAGGACAGCTGCTGACCAAAAGAGGTCATGTGGATATGCTCCATACATTCAGATGCTTATCAACCCCAAGCTTGAAAAGAATGTATATGCTCTTGATAGACCTCACATACCTCTCCAGCTTGAGTTTGAGGACAATGTTGTGGTGATGGACCCAGATCATCCCACTTCATCTACTACACAGGTAGCAGCTGAGGCAGCCAGAGCCACTAGTGCTCTAGTGCCAAGGACAAGGAATGAGCAGATGGATCTCATTCTTAGCTCTATCCAAGGCATGCAGAATGACATCACTGAGATTTTGAAGAACCAAAAGAGTCTGGAAAGGATTGTTGAAGACAAGCTTCATACTTTGAACAACAAGGTGGATGGGCTGACAAAGATAGTTGATGAGCTCAAGAAGGAGGTGGACTCATTACCCCTTCCCCACACCTCAGAGGATGATGATGATGATGACAGTCAACCTCTCAGGCCCAGCACTCAATTCAAGACCCAAGCTAGATCTGTGACAGTGCCAGCTTCAGAGTTGAGACCATCTACATCAGCTCCTGCTGCAGCTCCTTCAGTCCCACCGGCTCCATCAGCACCTCCAGTGTCTACTCCAACCCCTTCCATGACATCGGCAGAAGTCTTCGCGGATGCGGTTCTCTCGACTCCTACATTAAGAACCGGAGGAGATCAGCCCCAGAGAGACGATTAGTCCTATACCTTTAAACTGTTTGGTAACTTGTTGCCAAAGGGGCAGAAGTTGTATAGATCAATAGGGCTTCGAGAGAGAGAGTGTTGCTTTTTACCGCTCTCCAAAACTTAAAATCTTTTGGTTAATTTGTTTGTGTTAAACTTGTTGGTGTTTGATCATGCACTTCTTATGTGTTGCTACTACGTCTTATCTTTTGAGATGCTTATGAAATGATCATTCACTTCTTGCTTGATGTGTTGTGCTTTGTTGTTCACTCATATTATTCTCGCACACCACCAAGCTACATGTGACATGGAAGAGTACACCATGAACCTAATCGATTGTGCATTTGCATTCAAATGCAAATTCAAAATAGTGCACAAATTTAGGGGAAGATCTTACTTATCACATACTTCTCAAAGCGATGACTCTATTCATTGATTATATCATATGTCGAAGCTTTGATCTATATGTTGTCATCAATTACCAAAAAGGGGGAGATTGAAAGCACATTTGCTCTCTTGGTGGTTTTGGTAATTAATAACAACATATATGTCATTGGACTCATGTCTCCACTAAGTATATTTTAGGAAAAGTCCAATGATGGGATGGCTATAAAATTGTGAGGAGATACCCCAAGATGCAAGGAATGGATTGGCAAAGCTTCAAGCTAGAAGACTCTCTTTTTTACTTTGTGAGAAATCACTTTGAGTCCATAGGAAAGCCAATACTATTAAAAGGGGGTAAGGTATTGTTGGTGAACAAATTGCTCCACGTGCACAAGTGCTAGCCACCAAAAACACCCACAAGCTCTCCCACAAATACTCTTTCTAAACCCAACTTCACAAAATCGGTGCCACCAAGTTTTCATCCGGCTCTACCGATTTTCTACCCAAGACATAACCCTAGCCAAACCGTAACATTTCGGTACAATCGAGACTGCATCGGTGCAACCGAGTTTCAGTGACCAACTTTCTTGTGACCCAATTTATAAAATCGGAATTTTCGAGTTTATGCTTCGGTCTCACCGAGTTTTGGAAACTGCCCTCGGCCACTCGTTTCGGTACCACCGAGATTCATATATCGGTCTCACCGAGATTCCGAAAGTTGACACATTTTGAACAGATTGTTACAACCGAGTTTTGCTTTGGTTTCACCGAGATGGTCAATAATGTTGTAACGGTTGGATTTTTGGAGATGCCTATATATACCCCTTCACCACATCCCACTCGCAAGAGAAGCACTCAGAATAGTTCCCCACGTCCCATATCCAAATTTCTGAGAGAGAACCACCTACCCTTGTGTTGAGATCAAGATCATCCACTCCAACCATATGGATCTTGATTTCTAGCCTTCCCAAGTTGCTTTCCACCCAATCAATCTCTTCTACCAAGCCAAATCTGTGAGAGAGTGATTGAGTGTTGAGGAGTCTATCATCTTGAAGCACAAGAGCAAGGAGTTCATCACCATTATCAAGCCTATTACCTTTTGGAGGGTGGTGCCTCCTAGATTGGTTAGGTGTTGCTTGGGAGCCTCCTACTTCGTGTTGTGGAGTTGAACCAAGAAGTTTGTATGGGCAAGGAGATCGCCTACTTCGTGAAGATCTACCCATAGTGAGGCTAGTCCTTCGTGGACGGAAGCCGTTATGGAATAGTCAAGGTTGCTACTTCGTGGACCCTTATGGGTGGAGCCCTCCATGGACTCTCGCGACCGTTACCCTCCGTGGGTTGAAGACTCCATAAACGTGGATGTACGATAGCGCCACCTATCGGAACCACGGGAAAAATCTTCGTGTCTACAATTGCGTTCGATCTTCTAACCCTTACCTCTATTACATGTGCTTGTCTTTACTTTCCGCTGCAATACTCTTAGACTTGCATGTGTAGGGTGTGCTTGACTTGCTATCATTGCTAAAATATGCCCACAACTAAAATTGGGAACAAGGTAGAATTTTACTTGGTCAAGTAGTCTAATCACCCCCTCTAGACCTACTTGCGATCCTACAACGACGCAGATATCGATAAGGCAGCATGTGTTTTTCATAGATCCTGATTTAGCTAAAGGCATTTTGTTAAGTAAAAATGACACACACGAGGCTTCCATTGGGCATTCGCCACGATCTTGTGGGAGTTACAGATAGGAGAATTATTCATGTGGCCATATCATGAAGGGTAAGTTAAATATACAACCACGCATACATTGATCATCTTTCAGTTTTCGACATAGTTCGTAAGTTCAAGGTTTTCTTAAACTGTAGAGATAACTGGATCTTGGTGGTCATTGTTCCAAAACACAACACAGTTTACTACCTGGATTCTCTCGGAGAGGCAAATGCGCCTCAGAATCTGAGTCATCTTCAGGATTTCATGGATAGGTATTGAATTCTTTGATGTTAATATGTTGTGTTCATATCTGGTTCAAGAATTGAGTATGTGAAAATTCATCTTCATTCGCAGTGTATTGTGTAAGACCATAACTTTAGGAGGGAGACGGTTTGACGCCAACTACCTCTGGAGCACGTGATCATTTCTCCGGTAAGACAACGAAATCCGTTATTTTCAGAAAATGCTAGTCATAGTTCAAGTTTCTAAGTAAACCTCTTTCTATTTCTCTCCAAAGAAAAAAAAGAAACAACTTACACCGGTTAGGTTGTTCCTAACAGGGCAAATACATGACTAATACTGTACAAAAAAATGCAGTGTCCTCAGCAACAACAAGGAACCAGCCTATGTGGATACTATGTTTGCTCACACATGATTAGCCTATTCAGACATGTTGAATATGGTGCCGATGCTGACAAAATAGAACCAGTAAGTTTGTTTCTTAATTACTATCTTCTACTCCACATGTATGTCACATTCTGATCTAAAAGTCCCGCAGTTGATCTTCGGACCGATGACCTCTGAACCGCTCGCCGCAGATGAATTGCTGTCTGTTAGGAAATTTATCAGCACCTTCTTTGTGAAACACTACATCAAGCCCACTAAAGACGTCAAAGATTTCCGGATTCATATCCCCTAATAATAAGTAAGCATTCATATAGTGTTATCAACTAAACATATGCACATGGATGCATTGTTTTCCATGTGATCATGTCTTCGTATTTCGTACACTATGATTATGTACTGCATATGTCGGTTGATCTTAGATATGTGGAATTTAGCTAGCATTTGCTCAATTGTATATTGTCGCGAATTATGATGAATGTTCTTCCTGTGGACACTATTCGTTCAATTGCATATTGTGCCAAATTATGATGAATGTTCTTCATGTGGACACTATATATCGATTGCATATTGTGGCGAATTTTCTATTTGTAGGGTGGTTCAAATGTGATATTTTACAATAAGCTGGCTTTTTCAGCACACACGGTTCAAGCAACTAAGTGTCTGCGATTCAAAACAGAAAGCACAGGCAACTCATAGCGCAACCGCCTGTGATCTACAGGAAAAGCACACATAACTCATAGCGGAACCGCGTGTGATCAACAGTAAAAGCACATGCAACTCATAGCGCAATCGCCTGTGATCTACAGGAAAAGCACAAGAGATATAAACTGAAACGTTGGTGATACATAAGAAATCGCAAACGATTTGCAGCACTTGTACATGTACTTAGGAGCTCCTCAATCGTTTGTGATAGCACCTTATCTCACACCTGAGCCAACCGGAAACTATGCCCGATGCAAAGACGATCCCACGTGTAAAATTTTCAGGAAACGTGTGCGATGATATCATGCATGGCACACGATTACATTTGGTAGATCGTTTGCGTTCGTTGGTCACCATCACCGACGGGTTTTCCGTGCGTGTGGGATGGACCCCCTATCGCCCACACATGCAAGGCGACGGTTTACAACTAGTGGGGTCACATCATTAGGAGAATGATGTGATGGACATGACCCAAACCGTAAGCATAGCATTTGATCGTATCACTATGTTTATTGCTACTGCTTTCTTCATGTCAAGTATCTGTTCCTAAGACCATGAAATCATGCAACTCCCTGACACCGTAGGAATGCCTTGTGTGTATCAAACGCCACTTCGTAACTGTGTGATCATAAAGGTACTCTACAGGTATCTCCGAGGGTGTCTGTTGGGTTGGCATAGATCGAGACTGAGATTTGTCACTCCGTTTGACGGAGAGGTATCTCTGGGCCATCTCGGTAATACAACATCACAAGAAGCCTGCAAGCAACGTGACTAAGGAGTTAGTCACGGGATCTTGTATTATGGAACGAGTAAAGAGACTTGCCGATAAAGAGATTTAACTAGGTATGGAGATACCGAAGATCGAATCTCGAGCAAGTAACATACCGCTGGACAAAGGTAACTGCATACGGGATTAACTGAATCCTTGACATCGTGGTTCGACCGATAAAGATCTTCGTGGAATATGTGAGAACCAATATGGGCAACCAGGTCCCGCTATTGGTTATTGACCGGAGAGGTGTCTCAGTCATGTCCACATGATTCTCGAACCCGTAGGGTCCGCAGGCTTAACGTTCAGTCACGATATAATATTATTGGGATATGAATGTTGGTGACCGAATGTTGTTCGGAGTCCCAGATGAGATCCCGGACATCACGAGGAGCTACGGAATGGTTCGGAGGTAAATATTTATATATGGGAAGTCATATTTTGGCTACTGGAAAAGTTTCGGGTTTTTTTCGGTATTGTACCGAGAAACTTCTAGAATGTTCCGGAAACATCTAGAGGAGTCCGGAAGTCCACCAAGGGTTCTACCACGTCCCAAGGGTTTGCATGGGCTGAGGGGAGGCGCCTTGGCCTTATTGGGCCAGGCGCACAAGTCCCTCAAGGCCCATGTGGCTTGGGAGAGGTGGAAAGTCCACATTTGTATGGAAGGGAAGGAGGAGGACTAGGATTCCACCTCCTCCCCCTTGGCTGCACGCTAGGGCTTGGAGGAGCTGTTCCCCACGCCCCTCCACCTATATATAGAGGGGAGGGGGCGCCCCAAGAGGACACACCAAGCCCTTGGCTCCCCTCTCTCTCCCTAGATCGTTTTCTCCTCCGTTCGCGGTTTCGGTAGCGCTCGGCGTAGCCCTACCGGGATTGCTCCACCACCATCTCCACCACGCCGTCGTGCTGGTTGAGAACCCATCTACTACTCCGCCCTTGCTCACTGGATCGAGGAGGCGGAGACGTCATCAAGCCGCACGTGTGCGGAACGCGGAGGTGCCGTTCGATCGGCGCTAGATCGGATTGGATCATGATTGGATCGTGAAGAGTACGACTACATCAACCGCGTTATATAGCGATCTACAAGGGTATGTAGATACACTCCCCCTCTCGTAGCTATGCATCTCCATGGATAGATCTTGCGTGTGCGTAGGAATTTTTTTGTTTCCCATGCAACGTTCCCCAACAGTGGCATCATGAGCTAGGTCTATGCGTAGATGATATGCACGAGTGGAACACAAAGTGTTTCGGGGCGTTGATGTTCAGATTGCTTACCTCCTTAGTCTTATTTTGATTCGGCGGTATTGTGGGATGAAGCGGCTCGGACCAACCTCACTTGTCCTCGCACAAGAGACCGGTTCCACCGACTGACATGCAACTTGTTTGCATAAAGGTGGCTGGCGGGTGTGAAAGCACAACTTATCCCTAGGTGGTTTTGGTAATTAATAACAACATATATTTCATTGGACTAATGTTTCCACTAAGTATATTTCAGGAAAAAGTTCAATGTTGGATTGGCAAAGGATTGTGAGGAGACCCCAAGATGCAAGGAATAGGATTGGCCAAGCTACAAGCATGAAGACTCTACATTTTACTTTGTGATAAATCACTTTGAGTCCATAGGAAAGCCAATACTATAAAAAGGGGGTGAGATAATAATGGTGAATGAAATGCTCAAAATGATCAAGTGTTAGCCACCAAAAACACTCACAAGCTCTCCAACAAATATTCTGTCTTAGACCCTACCACTCAAAATCGGTGCCACCAACAATATCCTATCGGCTACACCGAGTCAAAACCCTAGACAGAAACCCTAGCGAAAACCTACCTCTCGGTACTACCAAGTTTCATATCGGTGCAACCAAGTTTCAGTGACCAACTTTCTGTTGCCTCATTCAGAAGAATCGGAATTTTCGAGAATTGTGAATCGGTCTCACCGAGTTGTGTAACTACCCTCGGCCACTCATATCGGTACCACCGAGAATTCTATATCGGTCTCACCGAAAACGCCAAAGTTGCCACATTTTGCACTAGTCGGTGCAACCGAGTTTTCACTTCGGTTTCACCGAGTTGGGCAATAATGTTGTAACGGTTGGATTTTTGGAGATGCCTATATATACCCCTCCACCATATCCCACTCGCAAGAGAAGCACTCAAAATAGACCCACACTTCCCATATCCAAATTTCTGAGAGAGAACCACCTATTCTTGTGTTGAGGTCAAGATCATCCACTCCAACCATATGGATCTTGATTTCTAGCCTCCCCAAGTTACTTTCCATCCAATCAATCTCTTCTACCCAAGCCAAATCTGTGAGAGAGTGATTGAGTGTTGAGGAGACTATCATTTGAAACACAAGAGCAAGGAGTTCATCGTTACTATCGCATCTATTACCTTTTGGAGGGTGGTGCCTCCTAGATTGGTTAGGTGTCGCTTGGAAGCCTCCTACTTCGTGTTGTGCAGTTGAACCAGGAAGTTTGTACGGGCAAGGAGATCGCCTACTGATACGTCTCCAACGTATCTATAATTTTTGCGTGTTCCATGCTGTTATATTATCATTCTTGGATGTTTTACAATCATTGTATAGCAACTTTATATCATTTTTTTGGGACTAACCTATTGACATAGTGCCAAGTGCCAGTTGCTGTTTTTTGCTTGTTTTTTTACTTCACAGAGTATCAGTACCAAACGGAGTCCAATCGCGACGAAACTTTTTGGAGATTTTTTTGGACCAGAAGAAGGCTAGTGGGCCAAAGAAGTAACCAGGAGGGAGCCCAGGCCGCCCACAAGACACCAGGGCGCGCCAGGGGCCCCGGGCGCGCCCTGGTGGGTTGTGGCCGCCTCGGGAACCTTCTCCACCACCTCTGAGCTTTATAAATACCCAAATATTCTAGAAACCCTAGAGGAGTCAACGAAAAATACATCCAGCCGCCGCAAGTTCCAGAACTGCGAGATCCAATCCAACACCATCACGGAGGGGTTCATCATCCTCATTGGTGCCTCTCCGATGATGCGTGAGTAGCCCACCGTAGACCTACGGGTCCATAGGCAGTATCTAGATGGCTTCCTCTCTCTCTTTTGGTTGTTAATACAATGGTCTCTTGGAGATCTATTTGATGTAATGACTTTTGCGGTGTGTTTGTTGGGATCCGATGAATTTTGAGTTCATGATCAGTTTCTATCCATGAATATTATTTGTGTCTTCTTTGATCTCTTATATGCATTATTACTTATAGCCTCGTATTTCTTCTTCGAATCTTTGGTGTAGTTAGGCCAACTAGATCGATTTTTCTTGCCATGGGAAGAGGTCCTTTGTGATGGGTTCGATCTTGCGGTGTCCTCTCCCAGTGACAGAAGGGGGAGCGAGGCACGCATGCATCGTTGCTATTAAGGATAACAAGATGGGGTCTATTCCTACATGAATAGATCTTGTCTACATCATGTCACCGTTCTTATTGCATTACTCCATTTTTGCATGAACTTAATACACTAGATGCATGCTGGATAGCGGTCGATGTGTGGAGTAATAGTAGTAGATGCAGAATCGTTTCAGTCTACTAATCTTGGACGTGATGCCTATATAATGATCATCGCCTTGGATATCGTCATGATTATTTGATCTTCTATCAATTGCCCAAAAGTAATTTGTTTACCCACCATGTGCTATACTCATGAGAGAAGCCACTAGTGAAACCTACGGCCCCCGGGTCTACTTTTCCAACATATTGCTTTCCGATCTATCTTTTTGCCGCTTTTATTTTCAGATCTATTATTCCAAAAACCCAAAAATACCTTGCTGCACTTTTTATTTGCCTCTTTTATTTCGTGTTCTTGTGAGATCTATCTATCCAATCTATTACAACCTAATCTATCTTTTTACCGTGGAGAGATTGACAACCTCTCTTTCGCGTCGGGTTGCAAGTATTTGTTCTTTGTGTGCAGGTGCTGTTTACATAGTGTTGCGTGATCCTCCTACTGGTTCGATAGCTTGGTTTCATAACTGAGGGAAATACTTATCGTCGCTGTGCTGCATCATCCCTTCCCCTTTGGGGAAATACCGACACAGTCTCAAGCCACGTCAAAGGAATTTCTGGCGCCGTTGTCGGGGAGGAAGTAGTCTCTTCAACGTGCCAATCTCTGGTGCCGAGGAGACATCATCAACATCTATCAGGTTCCTAATCAAAAATCTCATCTCCTTGCAATTCATTATTTTCCATTTGCCTCTCGTTTTCCTCTCCCCCACTTCACCAAATTTGCTGTTTTATTCGCCCTCTTTTTCGTTTGCCTTTTTCTCGTCAGATCTCTTGTTTGCTTGCAATCTTGTTTGCGTAGTCACGATGACTCAAAAATTACCAAATTGTGTGATTTTACCAATACCGATAACAATGATTTTATTAGCACTCCGATTGCTCCTCTCGCCACTAGTGCGGAGTCTTGTGATATTTATGCTGCTTTGTTGAATCTTGTCATGAAAGATCAATTTTCCGGTACTCCTAATGAGGATGTCGCGTCCCATCTAAACACATTCGTAGAATTGTGTGTTATGCAAAAGAAAAAATATGTGGACAATGATATAGTGAAGTTGAAATTATTTCCTTTCTCCTTGCGGGATCGTGCAAAAATTTGGTTTTCTTCTTTGCCTCGCAATAGTATCGATTCTTGGAATAAGTGCAAGGATACTTTTATTACTAAGTATTTTCCGCCCGCGAAAATTATTTCCCTTAGAACACAAATCATGAATTTTAAGCAACTTGAGCATGAACATGTTGCACAATCTTGGGAAAGAATGAAATTGATGCTAAGAAATTGTCCTACTCATGGTTTAAATCTTTGGATGATCATACAAATTTTTTATGCGGGATTGAATTTTGTCTCTAGAAATCTTTTAGATTCCGCCGTGGGTGGTTCTTTTATGGAAATTACTTTGGGTGAAGCTACTAAGTTTCTAGATAATATTATGACAAATTATTCACAATGGCATACTGAAAGAGCACCTACTAGTAAAAAAGTCAATTCGGTTGAAGAAATTAGTACTTTGAGTGAAAAGGTTGATGCTCTTATGAAGTTGGTTGCTAGTAAAAACACTCCTATTGATCTTAATGATGTGCCTTTGTCTATTTTTATTGAGCAAAATAGTGATTCCGTAGATGTGAACTCCGTCTGGCGAAACTATTTTAATAACAATCCTTATAAAGGTAATTTTAATCCTAGGCCTTTTCTTGGAAATTCCTCTAATAATTATGGCAATTCCTATGGTAATTCTTCTTACAATAATAATAGGAACCTCTCTGATCTTGAGAGTAATATTAAAGAATTTATCAATGTTCAAAAAGTTTTCAATACTACGATAGAAGAAAAGTTGAATAAGATTGATGATATGTCTAGAAGCATTGATAGAATTTCTCATGATGTAGAAAATGTCAAGTTGAAAGCTTTTGCTCCTAAGATTGATGAATCAACTAAAGCTTTATATGTCTCTGTGGATGAAAGTAAGAAAAGAACCGCTATGCTTAGAGCTAAAAGAGAATTTTTAGAAAAATCGTTTTCTAGTGATTGTTTTCATAAAAATGATGAAGATCTTAAAGTGATTGGTGTTTCTTCTATTGATTCCTTGTTTATTAATATTAAAATTGATTATAAAGGGACTGAAGTAGAGTCAACTTTAGTTAGAAGGCGTCCCAATGATTTGGAGGGTGAAAATCTTGTTGAAAAATTTGATGAAAGTGGGTTTGAAGAGGTCAAAACTTTAACTAGTGATGTGCCCACTATTTTGGATTGCAAAGATTTTAATTATGATAGTTGCTCTTTGATTGATTGTATCTCTTTGCTGCAATCCATGTTAAATTCACCCCATGCTTATGAACAAAATAAAGCTTTTACTAAACATATTGTTGATGCCATGATGAAATATTTTGAAGAAAAGTTGGAGTTAGGGATTTCAATTCCTAGAAAATTACATGATGAGTGGGAACCTACCATTAAGGTCAAGATTAAAAATTATGAGTGCTTTGCTTTATGTGATTTGGGTGCTAGTGTTTCCACGATTCCGAAATCTCTATGTGATGTGCTTGGTCTTACCAATATTGAAGAATGTTCTCTTAATTTGCACTTGGCGGATTCTACTATTAAAAAGCCTTTGGGAAGAATTAATGATATTCTTATTATTGAAAATAGGAACTATGTGCCCATAGATTTTATTGTTCTTGATATTGATTGCAATCCGTCTTATCCCATTATACTTGGTAGACCGTTTTTACGCACTATAGGTGCCGTGATTGATATGAAAGAAGGCAATATTAAATTTTAGTTTCCACTAAGAAAGGGTATGGAACACTTCCCTAGAACAAGAATTAATCCACCATATGAATAAATCATGAGGGCATCCTATGGAGCAAAAACCAAAGATGACAATACTTGAATCTATGCTTTATGCCTAGCTAGGGGCGTAAAACGATAGCGCTTGTTGGGAGGGAACCCAATGAATAAATTTATTTTCATCTTTTTCTTTCTGTTTTTGAGTGTTGACACAATTATGCCTCTGTTATGATTGTGTTTTTATGTTTTATTTAGTGTTTGTGCCAAGTAAAGCCTTTAGGATGATTCATAAGATGAGTCGAAACAATGCTGAATCTGAAACAGAAACTTTGACTCCACTGCGTGAATTTTAATTTTTTACTGGAGAGTGATAATGAGATGAAACTTTAACATAGTGTTTCTATACAAATTCTTTACGTTGTGATAATTTTTCAGAATTTTTAGAGTTACATAAGTATGGTTAGAGTACAGATTACTACAGACTGTTCTGTTTAAGACAGATTCTCTTTTCGTTTCATTGTGTGCTTGTTTTGATGAATCTATGGTTTGTATTGAAGGGTATAAGCCATGGTAAAGTTAAAATACAGTAGGTATAATGAAATAATAAAAGTTTAGTTTTGTGTGATTGAAGTTTTCAAGTTTTGGGTGAGATCACGATGGATGAAGGAATAAGGAGTGAGAAGAGCCTAAGCTTGGGGATGTTACAACACCCCGAAGATAATATCCAAGGAGAAACAAGCAACTAAGCTTGGGGATGCCCCGAGTGGCATCCCCTCTTTCTTCCAACAACCATCGGTATTTTACTTGGAGCTATATTTTTATTTGTCACATATCATGAGTTTTGCTTGGAGCGTCTTGTATTATTTGAGTCTTTGCTTGTTTTGCTTTTTAGTTTGTCACTAGTATCCTTACTGGACACACCTATTTGAGAGAGCCAAAATTATGCTATGATTTGTTAGAATTGCTCTATATGCTTCACTTAAAATTTTTGAGCTATGGAATTGCTCTAGTGCTTCACTTATATCTTTTTGAGCGCGGTGTGCTTTGAATTTTTGAAGAAATACTCTCATGCTTCACTTAGATTAATTTGAGAGTTAGTAATTTTTGAAGAAATTCTCTCATGCTTCACTTATACTATTTTGAGAGATGAAATCTTTATGCTCATGTTCTTCACTTAAATTTGTTTGAGCTTGTCAAAAGCAATGGCAATATATGAAACTAGTCCCAAAGTGATAGATATTCAAGAGGGATATAATAAAAACTTTCATGAATATCATTGGAAAAATTAAACTTGATTCCTTGTAATAGTTTTGAGACATGATAATAGTGATATGTGAGTCATGTTGGTGAGTAATTATGCTTTAGTAAAAAATATTGGTGTTAAGGTTTGTGATTCCCTATGCAAGCACGAAAGTCAATAGTTATGCAATGAAATTACATCCTACTTATGGTGCATTATTTGGTGTTAGTTATGCTCAAAGCCTGTTTATGTGAATTTTCGTTTCTTGGTTGGTTGCTTCTCTATCTATTTTCTAGCCTTCACTTGTACTAAGTAGAAATACTACTTGTGCATCCAAAATCCTTAAACCCAGTTTTGCCTTATGAGTCCACCATACTTACCTATATGCGGTATTTCCATGCCGTTCTAAGCAAATTTGTATGTGCCATCTCTAATTTTCAAAATAAATTTCCTTTTTGTGTGCTCGTACCGCTCATGAAACTGTAGGGGGTATCCAATATTTTTCCATGCTAGATGTGTTATTCTCAAGATGAGTGTTTATTCACTTGTCATTGCACGAGAGTACGGCGGTAATTGGGATGCCCAGTCCCGAAATGGAAAAGATATTTACTTTATGTTGTCAAATAATAAATTCCTTGGAAAGTGTTGGTATGGAAGGCAACCGTGGATACGGCTAGCCATGGATTGTGAAAGAATGGTGGAAAAAGGAATAAACTTTGCTTTATGTTTGGGAACCGCCTATGATGTATCTAGCATGGAAAGTATTGAGAACTACTTTGTCGTTTTCGTTGATAGGAAAGGCATGCCACCCAAAATATTTTTCTCTCTCAATTTAAACTTTGAGCTTTGGCACCTCTACAAATCCCTACTTCCCTCTGCGAAGGGCCTACCTATTTACTTTATGCAATTTTTATTTTTAATTTGAGTCTCCATCTTCTCTTATAAAGCACCAATTAGGGGGCACTATGATCATACTTGTGCATTGGGTGTAGTTAATATTTGAGTGTGTTTCATGAATGGATCAATGATTGAGCATGATGGGCTAGGGATAACTTTCTTTAGTGTTGATATTTTGAAAGACATGGTTGCTTGTTGGCATGCTTGAGTATTAAAGTCTTTATGTCAAAACTAGACTATTGCTTTGAACCATCTAAAAGTCCAAATGTCCATGCTACAAAAGAAAAGAATATGTGATGAACATGTTAGGCAGCATTCCACCTCAAAAATTCGGTTTTTATCATTTACCTACTCGAGGACGAGTAGGAATTAAGCTTGGGGATGCTGATACGTCTCCAATGTATCTATAATTTTTTTCTTGTTCCATGCTGTTATATTATTATTATTGGATGTTTTACAATCATTTTATAGCAACTTTATATCATTTTTAGGACTAACCTATTGACATAGTGCCAAGTGCCAGTTGCTGTCTTTTGCTTTTTTTTTACTTCGCAGAATATCAGTACCAAACGGAGTCCAACCGCGACGAAACTTTTTGGAGATTTTTTTTGGACCAGAAGAAGGCCAGTGGGCCAAAGAAGTAACCAGGAGGGAGCCCAGGCCGCCCACAAGACACCAGGGTGCGCTAGGGGCCCCGGGTGCGCCCTGGTGGGTTGTGGCCGCCTCGGGAACCTTCTCCACCGCCTCTGAGCTTTATAAATATCCAAATATTCCAAAAACCCTAGAGGAGTCGACGAAAAATACATCTAGCCGCCGCAAGTTCCAGAACCGCGAGATCCAATCCAACACCATCACGGAGGGGTTCATCATCCTCATTGGTGCCTCTTCAATGATGCGTGAGTAGTCCACCATAGACCTACGGGTCCGTAGGCAGTAGCTAGACGGCTTCCTCTCTCTCTCTTTTGATTCTCAATACAATGGTCTCTTGGAGATCTATTTGATGTAATGACTTTTGCGGTGTGTTTGTTGGGATCCAATGAATTTTGAGTTCATGATCAGTTTCTATACCTGAATATTATTTGAGTCTTCTTTGTTCTCTTATATGCATGATTACTTATAGCTTTGTATTTCTTCTTTGAATCTTTGGTTTAGTTAGGCCAACTAGATCGATTTTTCTTGCCATGGGAAGAGGTGCTTTGTGATGGGTTCGATCTTGCGGTGTCCTCTCCCAGTGACAGAAGGGGCAGCGAGGCATGCATGTATCGTTGCTATTAAGGATAACAAGATGGGGTCTATTCCTACATGAATAGATCTTGTCGACATCATGTCACCGTTCTTATCGCATTACTCCGTTTTTCCATGAAGTTAATACACTAGATGCATGCTGGATAGCGGTCGATGTGTGGAGTAATAGTAGTAGATGCAGAATCGTTTCGGTCTACTAATATTGGACGTGATGCCTATATAATGATCATCGCCTTGGATATCGTCATGATTATTTGATCTTCTATCAATTGCCCAACAGTAATTTATTTACCCACCGTGTGCTATACTCATGAGAGAAGCCACTAGTGAAACCTACGACCCCCGGGTCTACTTTTCCAACATATTGCTTTCCGATCTATCTTTTTGCCGCTTTTGTTTCCAGATCTATTATTCCAAAAACCCAAAAATACCTTGCTGCACTTTTTATTTGCCTCTTTTATTTTGTGTTCTTGCGAGATCTATATATCCAATCTATTACAACCTAATCTATCTTTTTACCGTGGAGAGATTGACAACCTCTCTTTCGCGTTGGGTTGCAAGTATTTGTTCTTTGTGTGCAGGTGCTGTTTACATTGTGTTGCGCGATCCTCCTACTGGTTCGATACATTGGTTTCATAACTGAGGGAAATACTTACTGTCATTGTGCTGCATCATCCCTTCCTCTTTGGGGAAATACCGACGCAGTCTCAAGCCACGTCACCTACTTCGTGAAGATCTACCCATAGTGAGGCTAGTCTTTCGTGGACGGAAGCCGTTATGGAATATTTGAGGTTGCTACTTCGTGGAACATTTTGTGGGTGGAGCCCTCGTGGACTCTCGTGACCGTTACCCTCCGTGGGTTGAAGACTCCATAAACGTGGACGTACGATAGCACCACCTATCGGAACCACGGGAAAAATCTCTGCGTCTCCAAATTGCGTTTGATCTTCCAATCCCTAACCTCTTACATTTGCTTGTCTTTACTTTCCGCTGCAATACTCGTAGACATGCATGTGTAGGGTGAACTTGATATACTAGAATTGCTAAATCTGCCAACCAATTAACTTGGAAAAAGGTTAGGTTTTTATTCGGTCAAGTAGTTTAATCACCCCCTCTAGACATACTTTCGATCCCTACAAGTGGTATCAGAGCATTGGTCTCCATTGCATTGGTCTCACAACCAAGGAGAGTATGGCGTCTAGTGAGGGAAACTATCACCATAGAGGTCCATATTTTGATGGTACAAACTTTGCTAGTTGGAAGCATAAGATGAAAATGCATATTCTTGGTCATAACCCCGCCGTATGGGCTATTGTTCGTGTTGGCTTGCAAGGTGAGTTCTTTAGCGATGGAAAGGAACCGGATCGTGAAGTGACCGCGGAAGAATTGAAGATGTTGCAATACAATGCTCAAGCATGTGACATTCTATTCAACTGCCTATGCCCCGAAGAATTCAACAAAATCAGCCGTCTTGAGAATGCAAAGGAAATTTGGGATACTTTGGTTGATATGCACGAAGGTACCGAATCCGTCAGGGAATCTAAGTTAGATGTGCTACAAAGTCAACTTGACAAGTTCAAGATGAAGGATGGTGAAGGAGTGGCGGAAATGTACTCTAGGCTTGCTCTCATCACCAATGAGATTGCCGGCTTAGGAAGTGAAGAAATGACCAACAAATTCATCATCAAGAAGATCCTTAGAGCCTTGGATGGAAAGTACGACACCGTGTGCACATTGATCCAAATGATGCCAAACTACAAAGATCTCAAGCCTACGGAAGTGATTGGAAGGATTGTTGCTCATGAGATGTCACTCAAAGACAAAGAAGAACTTCACACCAAGTCAAGCGGTTCTTACAAAGCTACAAGTGACACTCCCGCTACATCAAGTGAAAACCTTGTAACCAATGAAGAGATAAGCCTCATGGTCAAGAAATTCAATTAGTTCTACAAGAGTGGAGGCAAAGAGAGAAACTCCAACTCAGGATATGAAGAGAAGCGTTCATCTAGTCATGACCGAAATTGCTACAATTGTGGAAGGCTCGGACACTACTCCAATGAGTGCACGCCCCCCCCCCCCAAAAAAGAAGAGAAGAGTCACCTAGAAGAAAGAGCTCAAGAGATGAGTCACCTCAAAGAGAGAGAAGGAGTAGAGATGATCGTTATGAACAAAGACCCTCAAGGAGAAGTAGGGACTCGGAGAAGAAGGACAAGTACACCAAGAGCTACACAAGAATAAGACATCAAGCTCATGTTGGTGAATGTGTTTCCGGCTCCGAATCCGACAATCACTCCGACAGAAGCTATCACTCCGACTCTGACTATAGTCAAGATGAAGGTGTTGCCGGACTTGCACTCATTTCCTCCAACTCCTACGACATATTTGATTCACCAAATGAAGGGAGTGGAAGTTGCTTCATGGCTAAAGGCCCCAAGGTATCACACCCCGAATACATTGACTTTAATAGTGGTGAGGATGACTTACTTGGAGATGATGACTTCCTATTTGATAAAACTAGTGATATTAGTCAAAATGAGCTATATAATGATCATACTGGTCAAGATAAGTCATGTGATGATGATAAGAAGGAAATAGAACGACTAACTAAAGAATTAAACACTCTTAAGTTAGCCCATGAATCTACTTTAGAAGATCATAGATTGCTTGTAAGAACTCTATCATAAGCTTGCTGCCACTCCAAGGATAAGCTTGCTTCCACTCTTATCAAAGTTGGTCAAGTGGGTTCCCAAGGCTTCTACAAGCTCAACTTCTACAAGTGCTACTTCAACTCCAAGGATTCCCATCAAGTTGATGTGGATCCCAAAGAAGAAGAACTAGAAAAGTTCTTGAGGGGTGACTCCGCCAATGAATTTCACTCACATTCATTATTGGTAAGAACTATTTGCAATCAACTCCAACCTTATGCAATAGTTCAAGGAGTCACACATTCCCTCCAAGGTAAGCAAGGGACAAGGTAATGAAAGAATCCATGGACATCATCATGTATGCATTGCAATCCATGTCCATAGATATCATTGTATTTGTCTCTTGTGCGGGACTAACCCATGTAGGTGAAAAGAGTAAGAAAACAACAAGGATTGCTCCCAACTCAAGATGAGCTTCATCAACTATGAGCATCCACCACTACATCACCCACATGAAGTCTTCTACGACAAATCCAAGGTTAGTTTATCCCTCTTAGGGGGGGGGTGTCACATCAAGGGGGAGCTTTACTCTAAGACTTGAGTTAAAGCATCTCTTAAAGATGTGAACACATTAAATGCTTTATGTAAAAGTGGTAACCCCACTTGTACTTAAACGATGAGTATGATCTATGATCAAGTATTCTTACTTGGCTCCTAAGTCAATATACTCATATATAGATGACTTCGTCATCGCCAAAGTGCTTGGAAGATACTAGAGTGGTTTTGCATGTTTATCATATTTCATTTGACATCTTATTGTGTGAGCATGTTGGTCTGCATGCCTTTACTCATTTGAGGATATCCAATTGTTGTTATTTGGCTTTCATTTTTATTTGGCCAATTGGATATACAAGAATGCCTAGGACCCATGTCTAGCTATCTATGCTTTCTCCTCTCAAGATTTATTCATGCTACATCACAAAACTTGAACAAGCACTTCTCGAACCCTCTGTGTGAGGAGCACTCGGAGTTCCGTTTCGTCAAGAGCTGACCACCAAAATCTCCCCAGTGCAACTCGGTGCAACCAACTCCAAAATCTCGGTTTCACCGATGCCTAGGGTTTATCTGGTATTCCCATCTCGGTAACACCAATTCCAGAATCTCGGCTTCATCGAGTTTCCCTGTCAACTGACAGTTGAGGAACTCGGTGGCACCTATATTTTTGAACCGGTGTCACCGACAGCGAATCGTATATTATCTCGGCGGACCTGACATTTGAAATTAAATCTTCAAACGTCCGTTCCTCCAACCCTAAGCTGCCGCACCTGGACCCCTGGTCGTCGTCCTTGCCTCCCCGTGCGCCCTCGCCGCTGGGATCCTCGCCGTCGACGGTAATCTTCACCACCGTGGCCGCCGTAGCCGAGCCATCACCGAGTTAGGGTATGGATTCGATCCCTTCTTGTGCTCCCATTTCTAATTCTAGTGCATTAAGGCTGTTTCATTATCTTGCCACAGTTTGAGATCGTTCTATCCCACGAGAAACCTTCATAGATTAGTGAACGAGGAATTTTTAGGTCTGACCTTCCGCAAATCGCATCTCGGTGACACCGAGTTGAAAAAGTCGGTTCTACCGATTTTGCTTTTTGGGTACTGAGAACCACTTCAGTGAGACCGAGCTGTTCTTTTCGGTGAAACCGAAAAGATTGCCAAGTCTCTGTTAAGCCAAGTTGTGAGTCTTGGTGGCTCCGAATATATAAACTCGGTGCAACCGAAATCCTTTTTGCAGAAGTTCAAAACTAAGATTCTGAGTTCAAATTTTGAAAAATGATCTGTGTTTTGTGATGCTCAACCTCTTTGCTCTACTATGCTCTATTCACAGGGATAGCATGTCAGGATCTTATGACAGCCAGAACAACTTCAAAGAGAGAGATGTGGACATGAGTTCAGGCACTAGTCCTGAAGCTAGCTCATCTTCTTCAGATGAGAACCCCAGTTCACCTGATTTGCCCAAGGCTGCCACCAGGGCAAGCAAGAAGCTGAATTCTGATGAAGAGGATTCTGATTTTGTGCTAGAGGAAGAGATAGCCAAGAGGCAAAAAGAGAAGGCTGCCAAGAGCACAGCTACAGAGGCTACTTCTTCTAAGAAGCCAGTCAAGAAGGTCTACGCCAATGCTGATGCTATGAGAGCACCTGAGAGTGCTAGGGCATGTATGACTCTTACACCGGAGTCACCCAGGACTTCTAAGTCCATGCCCAAGAAGACAGGTGATAAGAAAAGGGCCAGAAAGAGGATAGTCATGGTCATTGGATGGCCCACTTCCATGTATGAAGATCCAGTTGATGCTGAAGAGGAAGAGGAGGAAGAGCCAGCTGCCCAAGCTCCTCCTGCCAAGAAGAAGAAGCTCCTTGCTGATGCGATGCCAAAGCAAGCTTCTACAAGCAATAAATCTGCACCAAAGAAGCTAGTTGCTCCAAAGCCCAAGAAAACTACTAGGGAGATCCTTGTTGCTGCCAAGAACAAAACTTCAACTTCTAGAGATGTTGAGGAAGATTTGACTGTGTTGAGGAAACTCAGGCCCCATCTACCAGCTCATGATGATGCTCATCCTATAGCTGAGGATATGAAGAAGAGGAAGGACTCGGGGCTGAGGTTATGGAGAGCAAATCACCCCTATGCCTCCAGGAGAAGGACTGCTGTGGATGCCAGATTTCACACCAAGGAACAACAGGATTTTTATGAGACTGTCCTATTGGACAAGAGCCCAGTAGTCAGTGACATGAGATATGTCGACTGAGCATATATTAAGGAAAATGAAGATTATTTTCCAAGTGTGCAAGACAACTTCCAGTGTATTGATATTGCAAATTTTGTTGGAAGAGAGTTCACAGCCTGGAACGATGAGATGATCATGCAGTTTTACTCTACTGCTCACTTCTATCCTGATGGGAGGATCATATGGATGACTGAAGGTATTAGGTACCAATCCACTGTTGATGAGTGGGCAACCATCTTAGGAGCCCCACAGGTACAAGAAGGTGACTTGGATGTGTACACTGAGGCCAAGATGAGTCACAACTCTATGGAAAATATGTACAAGGAGATCCCTGCTGATTATGTGCATTCACATAAGTTAGGTTCAGTCTACTATGTGCAAGCAGGATTGCCTACTACCAACACTATCTTGAGGTACACCTTGATTCCCAAGTTAGGAGATGACAAGATGATCCGAGGCCACTCCATTAACATGCTGCACCACATTGACAACCACACCAGTTTTAGGGTGATGGATCTGATAGTTGAGATAGTGAAGAGGACAACTGCAGATCAGAAGAGATCTTGTGGATATGCACCATACATTCAAATGCTCATCAACTCTAAGTTAGAGAAGAATGTATATGCACTTGATCGCCCACATTTGCCACTCCAGCCAGATTTCGAGGATAATGTTGTGGTGATGGATCCCAGTCATCCCACTTCATCTACTGCACAGGCAGAGGCTAAGGCAGCCAGAGCCACTAGTGCTCAGGTGCCTAGATCTAGGAGTGAGCAAATGGATCTTCTGCTTAGCACAGTTCAGGGCATGCAGAAGGACATCAAGAATATATTGTAGAATCAGCAGAATCTTGTGAGGATCATGGAGGATAAGTTTTCTACGCTGAACAACAAAGTGGATGGGCTGACTAAGACTGTGGATGAACTTAAGAAGGAAGTGGATGAAGCTCCCATTCCCCACTCTTCAGATTCTGATGATGATGATGATAGTCAACCCCTCAGGACCAGCACTCAGTTCAAGACACAAGCCAGAACTCCTACAGTGCCTTCTCCAGAGTTGAGGCCTTCTTCTTCAGCACCTGCCACAGCTCCATCAGCTCTAGTGTCTACTCCACCACCTTAGAGGACTTTAGCTGAAGCCTTCAAGAAATGCTCTTCTCTCGACTCCATCGACAGCCATCGTAGCAGCTTGATCGTGTCATTGAGGAGATCATGCCCAGAGCGATGATTAGCTCTATAACTTTGAAATTTTTGGTAACTTGTTGCCAAAGGGGGAGAGGTTATAGATCATAGGGCTTCGAGAGAGAGAGAGTGTTGCATTTTGATCTCTCTACTTTTCAAAAACATTTGGTTTATTGATGACCCACAAGTATAGGGGATCAATAGTAGTCCTTTCGATAAGTAAGAGTGTCGAACCCAATGAGGAGAAGAAGGAAATGATAAGCAGTTTTCAGCAAGGTATTCTATTCAAGTGCTGTGAGTAACAGTGGTAGATAGTTTTGTAGCAAGATAATTCATAACAAGTGACAAGTAACAATATTAACAATGGTGCAGCAAGGTAGCCCAATCCTTTTTGTAGCAAAGGACAGGCCCGAAAGTACTCTTATATTAAGCAAGTGCTCCCGAGGACACATGGGAATTTCTGTCTAGTCATGTTCATCATGTTGAGTTGATTCACGTTCGCTACTTTGATAATTTGATATGTGGGTGGACCGGTGCTAAGGAGTTGTTCTTACTTGAACTAACAACCTACTTATGATTAACCCCTCTCGCAGGCATCCGCAACTACGAAAGAAGAATTAAGATAAATCTAACCATAGCATGAAACATGTGGATCCAAATCAGCCCCTTATGAAGCAACGCATAAACTGGGGGTTTAAGCTTCTGTCACTCTCGCAACCCATCATCTACTTGTTACTCCACAATGACTTCCCTTAGGCCCATAACATGGTGAAGTTTCATGTAGTCGACGTTCACATGACACCACTAAGAGAAGTAACAACATAAATATCATCAAAATATCGAACGCATACCAACTTCACAAGATTACTTATAACAAGACGTCTCCCATGTCCTCAGGAACAATAGTAACTACTCACACATCATCAACATGTTCAAGGTCAGAGGAGTAGTAATGATAATTAAGGATCTGAACATAATCTCTTCCACCAAGTAATCCAACAAGCATCAACTACGAGATGTAATCAACACAACTAGTAACCCACAGGTACCAATCTGAGGTTTTGGGACAAAGATTGAATACAACAGATGAACTAGGGTTGGAGATGAGATGGTGCTGGTGAAGAGGTTGATGAAGATTGGTCCTCCCACAAAGGAGGAAGTATTGGTGATGACGATGGCTTCGATCTCCCCCTCCCAGAGAGGGATTTCCCCGGCAGAATCTGATTGCCGGAGTCCAAAAGGGCCTCTGCCCAGGTTTCCGCCTCTAGACGGCGGTGCTTCGTCCCGAAAGGTTGCTTATGATTTTTTTGGGACCAATCTTCATCAACATCTTCACCAGCACCATCTCATCTCCAACCCTAGTTCATCTCTTGTATTCAATCTTTGCCTCAAAATCTCAGATTGGTACCTGTGGGTTACTAGTAGTGTTGATCACATCTTGTAGTTGATGCTTGTTCGATTACTTGGTGAAAGTTATTATGTTCAGATACTTAATATCCCTTATTATACCTCTGATATTGAACATGTTGATGAGGTGTGAGTAGTTCCTATTGTTCCCAAGGACATGGGAGAAGTCTTGTTATAAGTAATCTTGTGAAGTTGGTATTCGTTCGATATTTTGATGATATGTATGTTGTTATTTATCTTAGTGGTGTCATGTGAATGTCGACTACATGACACTTCACCATGTTATGGGCCGAAGAGAAGTCATTGTGGAGTAACAAGTAGATGATGGGTTTCGTGAGTGACAGAAGCTTAAACCCCAGTTTATGCGTTGCTTCATAAGGGGCTGATTTGGATCCACACGTTTCATGCTATTGTTAGATTTGTCTTAATTCTTCTTTCGTAGTTGCGGATGCTTGCGAGAGGGGTTAATCATAAGTAGGTTGTTTGTTCAAGTAAGACTAGCACCTTAGCACCGGTCCACCCACATATCAAATTATCAAAGTAGCGAACACGAATCAACTCAACATGATGAACATGACTAGACAAAATTCCCATGTGTCCTCGAGAGCACTTGCTTAATATAAGAGTACTTTCAGGCCTGTCCATTGATATAAAAAGGATTGGGCTACCATGCTGCACTTTTGTTACTATTTCTACTTGTCACTTGTTACGAATTATCTTGCTGCAAAACTATCTACTATTGTTACTCACAGAACTTGCAGAGAATACCCTGCTGAAAACTGCTTATCATTTCCTTCTGCTCCTCGTTGGGTTCGACACTCTTACTTATCGAAAACACAACGATTGATCCTCTATACTTTTGGGTCATCAAGACTCTTTTCTGGCACCGTTTCCGGGGAGTTAAGCGCCTTTGGTAAGTGGAAATTGGTAAGGAAACATTTTCTATACGTGCTGAAATTTACTGTTGCTTGTCACTATGAACGGTCACCCTTTGAGTGGCTTGTTCGGGGCATCTTCGCCTCGAACGGAAGTTGAAGAAGTTGTTCCTCAACCTACTAAACCTACTGAAAATATTTATTATGAGATTCCTTCGGGTATGGTAGAGAAACTGTTGGCTAATCCTTATGACAGTTCAACTCATCCTGATTACCATTTGATATACGTCGATGAGATTTGTGGATTGTTTAAGCTTTCAGGTCTACCCGGAGACAAAGTTAAAAAGAAGGTTTTCCCTTTATCTTTGGATGGAAAAGCATTAATGTGGTACATGTTATTTGATGATATTGGATCATGGGACTGGAATCGCTTAAAGCTGGAATTTCATCAGAAGTTTTATCCTATGCATCTAGTCCATCGTGATCGGAACTTTATTTATAATTGCTGGCCTCGTGAAGGAGAAAGTATTGCTCAAGCTTGGGGGAGGCTTAAATCTTTGATGCACACTTGCCCCATCCATGAGCTCTCAAGAGAAATGATTATACAAAACTTTTATGCGCGGCTTTCTCATGATGATCCAGCATTACTCGATTCTTGTGTTACTGGTTCCTACATGAAGGAGACTATTGAATTCAAATGGGATCTTCTGGAAAGAATTAAATGCAACTCTGAAGATTGGGAACTCGACGAAGGTAAAGAGTCTGGTATAAAGCTTAATTTTGATTGCGTTAAATCTTTTATGGAAACTGATGTTTTTCATGAGCTTAGCAGTAAATATGGTCTTGATTCTGAGATAGTAGCTAATTTCTATGAAACATTGGCTACTCATGTTGATCTTCCCAAAGAGAAGTGGTTTAAATATCATCCTCCCATTGAGAAACCATTAGAGGAACCTGTTAAAATTAAGAAGGAAGAAATAATTGTTAACCATGTTGATCCAATTGTCCCTACTGCTTATATTGAGAAACCTCCTTTTCCTGTTAGAATTAGGGAACATGCTAAGGCTACAATTGTGGTTACCAAAAGTCATGTTAGGACACCTAGACCTTTTGAACAAATAAATGTTGAGCCCAAAGTTGCTATGGTTAAAGATCTTCTAGTTGATAATATTGATGGTCAGGTTGTTTACTTTTGTGATGAAGCTGCTAGAATTGCAAAACCTGTTAGAAACAAGAGGGATGAGCTCGATAAAAACAAACCAGTTGTAGGCATGCATGTTGTCTCTGTTAAAATTGGATATCGTTTTTACCATGGTTTGTGTGATATTGGTGCTAGTGTTAGTGCTATACCTTTTATATTATATCAAGAAATTATGCATGAAATAGCACCCTCTGAGATTGAAGATATTGATGTCAGTATTAAACTTGCAAACCGTGATACCATTTCGCAACTTGGGATTGTGTCGGATTTCGGGCCCCGCAAAACCCTAAGGAATTCGAACCCAGGGGCGTGTGCGGAGATTCCCCAACAACTTCGTCCCCCCCAAGCTCACAACACAATACCTCGCTCGATGGCGGGGAAGACGATGGCACACGAGAGTTTACCCAGGTTCGGGCCGCTGCGAAGCGTAAAACCCTACTCCTGCCTTTTGGTGGATTGCCTCGCGAGGAGGTTTGTGGATGAACAAGTACATCGGCGTGTTTGTGTGGTGGTTCCTCCTCTCTCTACCGAGCTACCTAGCCTCTACTTATAGCGGCCTGGGTCCTCTTCCCTTATCGCAAGGGGAGGAAGGGATCCCACAACGGCCAAATTCGAAGGGGGACAGGAGGTACACCCTATCCTGACGAAAGGCGGTCTTCGCCTGCAAAGTTGGTGGTGGTGACGCGGTGGTGGGCTCGCTGGTGACATCCGTCCTGCCGCGCTCGCTGACCCGGTCCTGTTGCACCAGAATGGAAACCTTTGGCGGGGCTCCTTGGGAACCCGCGTTCGTCCTTGTCACATTTGCGCAAAAGAGGAAACTGCTCTTTCTGGCGCGCTGGCGCCCGCCTGGCCTGGCTGTCGTTACCCCTAACCTCTTGAGGCCTGACGTTGCATAGGGATCTCCGCCGCTCAGGAGGAGGCCTGGGGAGGCCTTCCCCTTCTGCCTTGACGCTTTCCTCCTCACGAGGATGGGTTCCTCGCGAGGGCCTTGCCTTGAGGCTGCACAGGGCCGTATGGACTGCCAGGTGGGACACGTCTTGGGCCGCAAGCAGGCAAGTCTGGGTACCCTGGTATCCAGAACGCCGACAGTAGCCCCCGTGCCCAAGGCGCGCTCGAGCCAGCTTCGAGGGGAAAGTCGAAGAGGGTGGCCCGAAGCGCCGCGGGCCCTTATTGCTTGTGGGCCTGGTTTGGCGTGCGATGCTGGGTGGGGCGCGGGCGTCCCGCCCCGTGTCTCCTTGCCAACTGCCCGAACCGACAAAAGCCTTACATCCAGCGCTGAGCCATTATTGCTTTCCTCTTCCGCGCCCTTGCTCTTCTTTCCAGATCTTCATCTTTTGTGAGAGCCTCCCCAGATCTCGGCACCACTCCATCCTCTTCTTGCTCGCTCGGCCCTGGAAGCTTCTCAATGGCTCCCGCCAGCAAGTCGAAGCCTGAGGCCCATGGCTTGGCTTTTGCTCCTATCTCGCCGGCGCTCTCAGAGTCCACCATAGCCAAGGACGGGGACCTCGCCCCGGTGCTCCCGTCGACGGCAGATGACTCCAATGAGCGGGGGCGGACCTTGATGTGGTGCAGCTCCGCGGAGGGACGTCGCCTGGCCAGGTCGGCCTACCCTTTCTTCCTCCACAGCGTCTTCTCCGGGCTCGTCCCCCCTTCTCCGCGTTCTTCACCGCCATCCTTGAACACTACGGGATCCAGGCCCTCCATCTTCAACCCAACTCCATCCTGCTTCTGTCGGTGTTTGCCTTCTACTGTGAGGCTTTCGTGGGCGTGAAGCCGTCTGTGGCCCTGTTCCGCCATTTCTTCAGCTTGCGGCTTCATGACGGAGCTCAGCGGTCGGCATGCGTCTCCTTCGTCGCGGTCCAGAGCGGGAACATGCTCTTCAAGGCCGGGAAGAAGGTGGAGAACTTCAGGAACCATTGGGTCTTCTTGGATCTCCAGGGTAACGACCCTCGCCTGGAGCTCCCCCAGGGGTTGCCGGAGAAGATCCCGGCATGGAGCTCTGCGAAGCTCTCCGACTCTCGGGCCAAGCCCGTCTTGGAGCGGGTCCTACGAGACATCAGCGCCCGGAAGTTGACTGGGGGAATGATAGTGAAGGAGTTCCTGGCACAACGCCTAGCGCCGCTCCAGTCTCACCCGAGGCCCATGTGGGACTACCAGGGTGTCGGTGACGACATGAGGCTCCGTTCTGCGCCCCTGACCCCCGCGGAGTTGAACAGGTTTGTGACGACCCTGCTCAACGGCGATCCTGGGGACCTTCCTGAGGCCTATGCCCCGCTGTACTGCCGCGACGACAAGGCCGACCTGGTCGCCGCGATGCCCAGCTTCGACGAGCTGGGGCTCTCTCCGGCTGAGAGCTCCAGCGCTCCTGTGGCGGTGTCCTCCGACGACACCGTTGATGGAGAGGACTCGGAGGAGACGGCGGACGACGACCTGGAGGAGGTATCTCCTCCTTCGCGGAGTGCCCTTCTCCGTGGCTTCGACGACGACAACGCCGGAAGGCCCCCTGCCTCAAGTCCTCCGCGATTTGCTAGGGTCCTCAGGGGACCAGGCCCCACACCTCGGGCTGCTCGATCCGCCTGCCGGGTGACCCCAAGGAAGCGCGAGGCTGGGCCTCCTCCGGAGCCCCCAGCCTGCGTCGGCAAGGTGGCCGGAGCGCCCGCCTCACCCCTGCCCTAGACACAGCTTGCGGGCGAGGCGGCCGCGTCCGGGGCTGACATGACCTTGCCGGCCATGGCTGCTTCGAGCGGTTCCACCGCTCCTCCACGCAGCGGCAGCTCCTCAGAGAAGGACGGAGGCCTCCCCGCCCCTGCCGATGTGGAGAGGAAGAGGAAGTGGGTTGGCGTCGAGGAGTAAGTAGTCCCGCTTGGTTTCATGCCGCCTCTCGGTGGTTTAAGTACTGATGGGCCTCTCTTGGTCTGACAATCAGGGGAGCCGCCGTTCGAAGTTGAGGAAGAAGAAGGTCGGTGTCAAGCCAAGGACGCCCTCCGACACGACGCCCGCTCATGGTGCCTTGCCGCCGACTGGCGAGGCGCCGGTCGTCGCTGGCGAGGAGGCCCGCGGGGCGACTCTCCTTGTCGCGGCCGCGGAGCCCCCGATGCCTACTGAAGAGGCCGTCCCTGCCCTCGGGGGTATGCCCGCCTCTTCCTTGTCTGTGGTGGTGGTGCAGCCATCGGTATCTTCTGTCCTTCATGCTTCCGCCCCTCCGGAGGCGGCCCCTGACGCCGCACAGACGCGCCCCCGGGCCATGTCCTGGTGCCACCGACCCGTGGCTCTCTGGTTGAGTCAGGCGCCCTGGACGGGGCCTATGCCGTCTTGGATCAGGTCCGAGGCGCTCTGGGCGGCGTCGACGATCGCCTCGCAAGGGGGCGCCTGGGTCTTCTTTCTGGGTGGCTCCAATCCGACGCCTCGGCCGTGGCATTTTGGGGCCAAGCCGAATCCGCCGCGGCTGCGAGCAGGGAGGAGGCCGCGTCTGCAAGGGCAGTCCGGGACGCTGCACGGGTTGACACAGCGTCTGCCATGAAGCGCTGTGACGAGGTGGACGCCCGCCTGAAAGCCCTTCAAGAGGACGGGTCCGCGCTTGCAGAGAGGCTCCGCCAGCGGGAGGAGGACCTCAAGGCCTGCGAGGCCAAGCTCACCGATCGTGACTCTGCGCTGTCCAAGGCGGCGGCCGACCTAGCCGCCGAGCACGAGCAGCAGGACAAGTTGAAGGAGGAAGCGGCTGCAGAGAAGGCCCGGCTTGCCTCCAGGGAGGAGTCCCTTGCCGCGGCCGAAGAGAAGATAGCTGCGGAGCTCGAGGCCTTCCCCTCCATCGAGCTCAGGCTCCGCCGGGCGCTGCAATCCATCTGCCGAGGGGGATTCACCGAGCCCCTGGCGGCTCCTAAGGGTGCCTTCGTCAGACTTTCTTCAAAGCTCACCGAAGCGCTTGAGGGTGCCGTCGCCAGGGTGGAGAACGTCTTGGAGAGTGAGTGCCGCGACCTCATCTCCGAGGACGCGACGCGCGTCTTCAGCCACCTCTACCTCCGCGAGCCAAGCTTCAACTTCGGCTCCGTGATTCGCCCGGTCGATCCTGGGGTTCGCGCCACTACGGCGACGGCCGTAGAGGGCGCCGTGGGCGCGCTGATGAAGAAGTTCGCATGTGTCGCCGTTCCCTCGGCTCCTCCTGCGACTGCGAGGGTTGTCGACGACGATGACAGCGGCATCGATGTCGACGACGAGCCCCCCACGACCGGGGCGAGCGGCGGTGCCAGCTCCTCTTAGCTTCTTTTCCTGGGTATTCCCCAGTAACGTTTATCGTGCCTCGTGGAGGTGTTAGACTTGTTTGCATTTTCAAAGACATTTTAATGCTTGTAATGACTGTTAAGCTGTGTGATTTTGTTTCCTCGCTTCGTTTCCTTCCTGCTTGTTGTAGCGCTCTGCGTCGGCAGGGCCCGGTCCCGCGCATACCTCGACCGCCGTTGGGGCGTCCGGATCGCCAGGACGATGCCAAGGGGTGAGGGGCTACGAGACCAGTGAGGCCCCTGAGTCGCGGTGCTCAGGGGTCCCCGTTGACGTACAAGCAGCCCTCATGAAAGGAACGCGGCGGAGACGGGGTTGACTTGGGGATTTGGAGTGCATTGAGCTCTGTATCGGCAGGGCCCGGTCTCGCGCATACCTTGACTGCCGTTGGGGCGTCCGGATCACCAGGACGGTCCCAAGAGGCGAGGGGCTTCGAGGCCAATGAGGCTCCTGAGTCGCAATGCTCAGGAGTCCCCTTTGATGGATGAGCGGCTCTCGGAGCGCATTGAGCTCTGCATCGGCAGGGCCTGGTCTCGCGCATACCTCGACCGTCGTTGGGGCGTCCGGATCGCCAGGACGGTCCCAAGAGGCGAGGGGCTACGAGGCCAGTGAGGCTCCTGAGTCGCGATGCTCAGGAGTCCCCCTTGATGTACGAGCGGCTCCCATACCTTTGTTTTTGTCCGGGGCGGACGCGTGAAGACCAGGTGCCAGGGACCTGGTGAGGTGGCGTAGCCCCCTTGCAGCCCCCTCACGCGCGCATCCCGGGGGAATATCGTGAGATGGAGCCGCGAGGGGCCATCCTGAGGTTGAATGCACCCGCTAAGGCGCCCTTAGTTGTTTATCCCCAGCGCGGAGCGTAGGGCTTCCACGTTGCGTGGGCATAGCCATTGGTGGGCCGTGTCGTCCGCCAGCGCGGAGCATGAGGCTTCCACTTGGGCGTGGGAACGGAACCCCTCCGCGTCCTCGGGGGGCTCCGGGCGTGTACAGCCCATTAAGTTCGTACGCGTGGCCTGCACGTTAGAACTGGGAGGTGTATATGGGCGACGTGAGACAGCTCAGGTCTCACGTGGCCCTACCTCAAAGGCGGGTTGCGCCTGAATCTTCCGGTGTGAATCGCCGCTTCAAGTCCTGTACATTTTGGAGAAACCTGCGCCGAATGGATTTCCAAGGGTCATCGCTTGAGAAGGCCAAACACCAATGACCCCAAGAGGTGACGTGAATGGGTTCGGCCCGCCAGACAGAGCTCAGCCATTGGATTTATCGACGCTGCAGGGACGGACCCGAGCACAAACGCCGTGCCCAGTCTTCTCATGCGACAACTCCTAGGAGAAAACACCCGGCGCGCGGCCCCTAGGGCGGCGAAAGGCTGACCGGAACCGTGCCACGCGCCCTGACTCACCCACTCCCGATTAGCTCACGCGAGGGCGAAGCACCGAGGGCCATGCGAGGTGACGTACACGGGGCCAGCCCGTGAGACAGAGCTCGACCACTTGGATTTTTCGATGCTGCAGGGACGGACCCGAGCACAGACGCCGTGCCAGCCCTTAATCGTGAGGCGGTTGAAGGCAGGCTCACTAGGGCACAGCGACATTCATGGTGGCGAAGCACCGGGCATGCAGGTTGGAATCCTTAGGGAAATAGATCGAAAGCATGTAAAGGCCCAAATCATGCAGGAAACACGGGTGGGAGGAGTTCCAGCCGCCTGAGGATAATGCGGCCCGATGGGCGCCCTCAAGCTGAGCAAACCAAAAAGTTACCTGGTACGGGCCAAAGGATCGCCTGGCGGTGACGCCACCGAAGCATGGGGGTAGTCGTAGGAGCTTGGCCCTGTGCCTCCACAAGCTCGGCCTTCACGAGCCCGTCGCCTCAGGAGGTTCGGGGCTCCCGCTCGGGCCCGGCGCTTCCTCCAACTCCTCGTGGTGCCTGGCCCGGTATGGCGCGAACATGGCCCGGGCAAGACGCTGGAACGTCTCAGCCGCGTTCGCCAACCCGAAGTGCATGCTGACGTAGTTGCGCGGGTAGGCCCTGCCATGACTGGCGCGCGTCGGCCAGAAGATGTCCGATGACGCAGCCCTGTTGATGCTAGGTACGTTGACGCAGATGCGCGGCGCGCCGCCCGGGTCGATGACGGCGACAGCGTTGGGTGGTGCGGGGCCGCGCCCACCTCGCACAGCCTGTGCTTCCTGAAGCTCCTCGATTTCTCTGGTGATGAACTCCCGCGAACTTGGCGCCTCATGCCATGCTCCTTGCTCGGATGGGTGCGTGCCGGCACACGCCCCCAAGCTTTCCCCAAGCACCCCCCTTGTCTCACTGGTCAGGTTGGTGGTCCTTCGGGTGGAAGCCCCCAAGCCCGGCCCAAGGGAGGCGCCGCGTGCGCCTTCCTATGCGAGGGATGAAGGGGCCTGAGCCCCTGGCGCGGACCCTGAGGCGCCGTCCTTAGGGTCTTCAGCCCCCTGGCGTCCCTTGGACAAGAGCTGCTTCTTCTTCTCGGGGATGTCCTCGCGGGGCAGGACACCTCCTTCGTCGTCAGAGTGCTCGGCCGCCGCGGCACGGTAGGCGCGCTCGAGGGAGCAGACGGCATCCTTCTCATCGCAGGCGATAGTGATGACGCCGCCACTTCCCGGCATCTTGAGCATGTTGTAGCCGTGGTGGGTCACCGCCATGAACTTGGCAAGGGCTAGGTACCCAAGGATCGCGTTGTACGGGAGGTGGATGTGGGCGACGTCAAAGGTCATGATCTCGGTGTGGTAATTGCTGCGCCCGCCAAATGTGACGGGCAGGCGCACCGGCTCAATGGGGACTGTGGAGCCGTCAGTGACCCCTGAGAAGGGCTTGGTTGGCATGAGCTGGTCGTAAGGCACTTGGAGCGTCTCGAACGTCTCGATGGAGAGGACATTGAGTCTGGCGCCACCGTCGATGAGGGTCTTGGTGATGAGGACGTTGCTGATGGTGGGCGTGCACAGCATGGGGAGCGCGCCCGCCATGGCTGAGCATCTGAGTTGATCCTTGGAGTCAAAAGTGATGGCGCACTGGGACCACTTGAGGGGGCGCGCGGCCTCAAGCTTTGGAAGAGCCGCATTCACCTCTCGGGAAAACTACTTGAAGACGCGGTTCGAGGCCGGGGCTTGAGCGCCGTCCAGGATGCAAGCTATTGCCCTGACCTCCTGGAAGCCCCCAGCCCCGTCGTTCTGCCTGTCCTCTTCCTTCCTTCTGGGCGGAGGCGACAACGGGGGAAGGACGGCCTCGCGAGGGCGGACCTCACATGGCTGGCCTCGACGTGACCCCTCCGGAGGCTCGTTGCGCCAGCGGTCCTCACGAGCTTTATCGCGCCAGCGGTCCTCCCGAGGCTGGTCTCGCCACTCCTGACGCGGGTCGTGATTGTCCCAGCAGCCTCCGCTACGGCCTCTGCCACGTCCGTAGCCTCGGTCAGTGCGCCCAGGGCATCGACCGAAGTGCTCGTCACGGACCACCCTGAGCTCCTGCCAGTCGATGGTGTTGTGGCTGTTGGTGCCATGGGGAACTAGGTTGCCATGACCTTGTCGTTTCCGCCGGCCGCCTGGATGCTCAGCGAGTAGAGCTATAAGAACTCGGCGGGGTCCGCAGTGCCGTCGTAGCGAGGAGGCAGGTCAGTCTTGAACTTGCAGGGCCACACAGCCGGGTGGAGTTCCGGGGTGATGGCGCGGCAACCCACCGGGCCCACGGGCGGTGCGCGCTCGGGAGGAACCTGGTCTTGACGCTCTTGCCTGGCTGCCTCCAGGGGTGCTGGGAGCGCACTCGCATCAACGCGCGGCCGCGGCACCGCCTGGCAGCTTACTTCCTCTCTCACCCTCGCCGGGGGCCCACGCGGTTGGTCGCACGGTCGTGCTTCACGCCTGGGCTCGGGGTCGACGTCGCGCTGGGGAGGAGAAGGCGGCACATCATGGGCTTCGTCGCCCGCCAGGGAGGGTTGGGGCCAGAACGAGTAGGTGAACGTTGAAGCGTCGCCGGCTGCGCTGACGAGCTCCGCGACGCGCCCGAGACAGTCGTCGAGACGGTTGGGGGCGGGGCGGTAGCGTAGCAGCTCGTGCGCCATGTTCAGTGCGCCTGATCCACGCGCCGGCCCTGGGCGGGCGTGGCAGGACGACCCCGTAGCTGGAACGAGTGACAGAGTGGTGGTGCGGCCGTCGCGCCGTGCGGTGACCGGCTGCGACGAATCCTGCTGCTCGTGGGCCTCCGGGCCTGTGGCGGCGTTGGCCACAGGGGAGGGAGAGCGGCGCGCAGCGGTGCGGCCCACGGGCGCCGTCTGGGCGACACGGGCAGCTCGGCGCTCAGCGCGGGCTCGGCGGGCATCGGCCATCGGAGCGGTGAGGCAGAGGAAGAGCGAGGCTTGAGGAAGACTCTGACATGCCCCTACCTGGCGCGCCAAATGTCGGATTTCGGGCTCCGCAAAACCCTAAGGAATTCGAACCCAGGGGCATGTGCGGAGATTCCCCAATAGCTTCGTCCCCCCCAAGCTCACAACACAATACCCCGCTCGATGGCGAGGAAGACGTTGGCACACGAGAGCTTACCCAGGTTCGGGCCGCTGCGAAGCGTAAAACCCTACTCCTGCCTTTTGGTGGATTGCCTCACGAGGAGGTTTGTGGATGAACAAGTACAACGGCGTGTTTGTGTGGTGGTTCCTCCTCTCTCTACCGAGCTACCTAGCCTCTACTTATAGCGGCCTGGGTCCTCTTCCCTTATCGCAAGGGCGGGAAGGGATCCCACAACGGCCAAATTCGAAGGGGGACAGGAGGTACACCCTATCCTGACGAAAGGCGGTCTTCGCCGGCAAAGTTGGTGGTGGTGACACGGTGGTGGGGTCGCTGGTGACATCCGTCCTGCCGCGCTCGCTGACCCGGTCCTGTTGCACCGGAATGGAAACCTTTGGCGGGGCTCCTTGGGAACCCGCGTTCGTCCTTATCACCTTTGCGCAAAAGAGGAAACTGCTCTTTCTGGCGCGCTGGCGCCCGCCTGGCCTGGCTGTCGTTACCCCTAACCTCCTGAGGCCCGGCGTTGCATAGGGATCTCCGCCGCTCAGGAGGAGGCCTGGGGAGGCCTTCCCCTTCTGCCTTGACGCTTTCCTCCTCATGAGGATGGGTTCCTCGCGAGGGCCTTGCCTTGAGGCTGCATAGGGCTGTACGGATTGCCAGGTGGGCCACGTCTTGGGCCGCAAGCAGGCAAGTCTGGGTACCCTGGTATCCAGAACGCCGACAGATTGTTAGGGATGTTGAAGTCTTGTGTGGAAAAGTCAAGTATCCCACTTATTTCCTAGTACTTGGTTCGGAACAAGATAACTTTCGTCCCATTATATTTGGTAGACCTTTCTTGAATACTAATAATGTTGAAATTAATTGTGCTACTGAGAAGGTCAAAGTAAGCTTTGGTGATATGTCTCATGAATTTAATTTCTCTAAGTTTAATAGACAACCACATGAAAAAGAATTGCCTTATAAGGATGAAATAATTGGGCTTGCTTCTATTCTTGTACCCCCTACTGATCCACTAGAACAATATTTGCTAGACCATGAGAATGATATGCATATGAATGAAAGAAACGAAATAGATGATATATTTCTTAGACAAACACCTATTCTTAAACACAACTTACCAGTTGATATTTTAGGGTATCCTCCTCCACCCAAGGGAGATCCCGTGTTTGAACTAAAGACATTACCTGATACGTTGAAGTATGCTTATCTTGATGAAGAGAAGATATATCATGTTATTATCAGTGCTAACCTTTCAGAGCATGAAGAAACAAGATTACTTAAAACTCTAAGGAAGTACAGGGCTGCTATTGGATATACTATTGATGATCTTAAGGGCATAAGCCCCACTCTATGTCAGCACTAGATTAATATGGAACCAGATGCTAAACCTGTCGTTGACCATCAACGCCGCCTCAATCCTAAGATGAAGGAGGTGGTAAGAACTGAGATATTAAAACTCCTGTAAGCAGGTATAATTTATCCTATTGCTGGTAGTAGATGGGTAAGTCCTGTTCATTGTGTTCCTAAGAAAGGAGATATAACTGTTGTGCCTAATGATAAAAATGAGCTCTTTCCACAAAGAATCGTAACTGGCTATAGGATGGTGATTGATTTCAGGAAATTAAATAAAGCTACTGGGAAAGATCATTATCCCTTGCCTTTTATTGATCAAATGTTAGAAAGACTATCTAAGCACACACACTTTTGTTTTCTTGATGGATATTCTGTTTTTTCTCAAATACATGTGTCAAAAGAGGACCAAGAGAAAACTACCTTTACTTGTCCTTTTAGAACTTATGCTTATAGACGTATGCCTTTTGGTTTATACAATGCACCTGCTACCACTACTACAGAATGGTCCAAAGACGACACATCAATTAGAGACCCTTCGATGAAACTGTGTGCGATGACCAAATCGCAAACGGTATAGTTATAGCTCTATCGCTAATGACACGAACTGTGTGCAATGACGGGCCCATCAAATACGATCCCCAAAAAAGTTGCGTGTACGATCTATGGCAAACAGTTCACCCAGATAAATTGTTTGTGATTGTACAATATAATGCAAACGGTTAGAAAAATGCAAGTGTGTGCGATGTACGGCATACTGTTCACCCTAACAAACTGTTTGCGCTGATCCAGCAGAACACAAGCGATTGTGCAGATGATTACGTGTGCGATAGATGGCACACATGTCACTCGGATGAACTATTTGTGATGAGATAAGATAACATAAACGGTTACATAGATCAAGATGTGTGTGATAGACAACATACAAGCCACTGGGATGAACTGTGTGCGATAAGAAAAAATAACACAAATGGTTGCTCGGATCAAGATGTGTGTGATAGAAAGCATACATGCCACTGGGATGAACTGTGTGCGATAAGCAAAAATAACACAAACGGTTGCTCAGATCAAGATGTGTGTGATGTACAACATACACATGCCATTCGGATGTGTTGTGGGCAAACGGTTCCGGATAAAGAACTGTTAGGGACTGAAGAAATCATCACCGACGGATATGGTTGTTTATTCCGCATGCGATGTGATTTTCTCAATCTGCCCACAAACATCTATGCTTCTGTTTAGAAAAACATGATTGCAGAACCAAATTAAACATCCAAATACATAAGTGACTACACACATAACATTGGCACACCTCAATAAACAATTACACACATAACAACATGATTGCCATAACCTAATTAAGCATCCAAATACATAAGTGACTACACACATAACATTGGCACACACACCTCAATAAACTATTACAAGCATAATAAACTTATCCCTCTAAAACTACAAATATTTCGGCGTAGAGGGAGTATGAGCAACGATCATCAAATCATCTATTTCCTGTGATGCTTGCCGCCACCGCTCTGCTTGTGGCTCGATCCCGCGTCGTCTTCAGGTAGGAGGCACTTCCTCATGTCAACGATCCGCCTGAACATCTCGTAGCAAGTGTACGCTTGCTTTGCCGCGGTCTGGAGGTGATATTCATCCAGTTTCTTCACCCAGCCCCTGTGCCAGGAAAGCTTGTTCTTGTCGCACTCAGCCTTCATGTCTCTGTAGTAGGGGTCGATGATGGCCTCGGCCAGGTCAACATGGGAGTCCATGTTCATCTTGCTGTCCCAGACCTTGTAGTGGCCGCGGATGTCGACAAGCTTCTGGCAGGCCAAACCCGAAGTCTTGAGCACCTTTGGATCGTGGGTGGTGTCCACCATAGCGAACCTGTAGTTGGGGCTGTTGGCAAACCTGGTGAAACGCTCACAAGGCACTGTGGCTAGGCAGTAGTGGTAGAGGAGGACGTGATGGCCGACGCACAACTGGGCGACGACAACCTTCTGATCATGCCTGGCACGACCGCCGATGTAAGCGAGGTCAAAGCCGACCACTTTGTACTTGTCATTCGCATCAAGCAACCGCTCCATAGTGCCGATGGAGTCCTCCACCATGCCCGGGTCGTTGCTGTACACCAGTGTGAGGTCCGTCTTCCTCATGTGGGTCTCCACATGATGCTCGCCGTACTCCATTAGAGCGCCGTCGGACATCCTCTCTGTATGCGTCGTCGAGGGTGTGCTTATTGTGTTGTAGGCATGATCGAAAGCGTGAAGAGACTATGGTTAATGGACGTGTGTATAAATGGGGGCTGGACGTCCTGTAAAACCGGCACTTCCGGATGGCAGTTTTTGCAACGCGCGCGTGATTCAGTCGAGGAAGCATGTAACTGCATGGGGCGACGCGCGTGGCGCAACCACATGCATATGGAGCCCCGAACATGATCGTGGGCCGGCCCCAACCGCTGGCAGAGCGCGGGGGGGGGGGGAGCAGAGCACTCAGAGGGACGCGAAAGTAGAGCACGCGGTGGGACGCGAGGTCGAACCAGACCACTTTGTGCGTGTCCACTACGGCATGCATGGTGAACTGGTGCTCGTCGTCGGCAGCCGCTGGGAGCGCCATTGGAGCCGCGCAGGATACCCTCGGTCGTGGTTCTGCTTCTTAAGGTCCGGATATTAATCGTCAATTGCATATTAATGTCCTGATATTAATCGTACATTGCAAACTAAGGAAAAGATGGTACTACAGAACAACATCATGATTGCATAACCTAAATAAACATCCAATTACATTACTGACTACAGATAACATTTGCACACATCAATTAACAAGTACATGCACACTAAACTAGTAGTAACGATCATCAAATCATTCATCTATTCTTCTTGTGACGAGGGGTGCAGGTCGGCGCAGGACGGAGGCACTTCCTCATGTCAACGATCCGCCTGCACATCCCGTAGCTTACGTACGCGTCCTTGGCCGCGTACGTGATCTTCATCCAGTCTTCGGACCCAGGTGCGGTGCCATGCAACCTTCTTCTTCTTGCAGAGATCCTTCATGCCTCTGTAGTAGGGGTCGATGATGGACATGGCGAGGTCAACCAGGGAGTCCTTATGCTTCTCCTCGCTGCCCAAGATCTTGTACATGCATTGGATGTCCACAAGATTCCGGCAGGCCAAGCCCGTGGCCTTCAGCACCTTTTCATCGCTGGAGGTGTCTACCGTACCGAATATGTAGTCGGGGCTGTTGACAAACCTGGGGAATCGATCGCAAGGCCTTGTGGCCAGATAGTACTGATAGACGAGGACGTAATGGCCCACGCACAGCTGGGCGACGGCAACCTTTTGATCATGCCCGTCATGACCGCCGGTGTACTCGAGGTCGAAGCCGACCACTTTGTACTTGTCACAGGCAAGTAACTGATCCATGGTATGGATGGAGTTCTCCACCCACATCGGGTCGTTGGTGTACACCACCGTGAGGTTCTTGAACCTTACGTGGGTGTCCATGTAGGCACGAATGGTGAACTGCCGCTCGTCGTCGGCAGCCGCTGGGAGCTCCGCCATTGGAGCCGAGCAGGATATCCTCTCTCTATTTGTAGTGTGGGTGTGCTTCTTGCGTTGTGGGGAAAGGTTGAAGAGAGACAATAGGTTAAAAGAGCAGTGGAGTAAATGGGGGCTGGACGGGCTGTAATTGGCACGTCTTGTCACCGCGTTCCCGATGGATGATTGCTGTGCAAGCTTGACCAACGCACGAACAAGCGTTCCCGGTGGTTCGTTTGGCCACGCGGCGGTTCGAAGTGCCGCCAACGTATCGTTGGTGAGCCCGTTCCCACGGGCAACCGCGCACAGCCTCCCGCCCGGCTCGGTTGGCCACGCGTCGGCTGAAAGAAGCTCCCATTATTGGGGGGCATTAAATGGCAAACGGTAAGCAAAACCGATGCGTGTGCAATGACTTCAAGTAGCGTACACGTTCAGCACTAAGCAACGGTGTAACATATGCAGTGCGGGTGCGACTGGGAAGGACGGTGAGGGTTTTGTAACTTTTGTTAAGCGGGGACGATGGTGAGGGTTTTCTCGGCCAGAATAATAATGCGCTTCGGAGGCGACGGTTCAATAGACGTAGCCGTTTGTGATAAGTGTCACTACGGTGCAAGTGGACTAGCGTGGTCCGTGGGAATACGTTCTGGACAATCAAGACACACCCGTGTCACTGCACAATGTTAGTCCTCGCACCCGGTTTCAATCCGGGAAAATAACCAAATTTGTGGGTTCCAAATTTCATCTTACGTGTGACACCTGAATTTTTTACCACATTCAACAAGTTTGCAGGTAAGTCAAGCTTTTTTTTACCGTAATATGCATAGTGTAAAAAAACTGCCTAAACTCAAACGTAGCTGTGCGTGCTGTGGGCAAACAGTTGCTAGTAGTAATTGTGTGGGGACTCTAAGATAAGCATGAATATTCCATCTACCAAACTGATTGCAGCTCAAGTCTGCAATTACATTGCTCTACGTATTAGTTCATAAAATAGAGTCTCACCGAAATCTAGATCAACATATAATAAACATAACTCAAGCAGTGATATATGACGCACAAACTATAGATAGCTAGGGTAGTGCTGGCATCAGGACATGTATATATAACTCAATCCTAATCGTACCCAACAACAACGTAAACTTTCTCCAGGTACTCCGCGTACGCAGCGTGCGCCACCCTCCGAGAATACTTCTGCCTGAAGGAGCCAACGGCTCGTCCTCTAGCATGCGCCAGAACACTTGCAAACGCGGGGTTAAGCCTTTGGGCATAGAACGAGCATCCTAAGCCCCCATTCCGGGTCCTGATACGATGATTATGCGTTGCCGCATAGAGCTCCCTGAGCTTTTATTTCTTGTACCTTCTCTGGTCGTATTTATCACTGCCAACATCATCAGATAGCACATATACATATAATAAAAAATCATGACATTGATGAATAAAATGCATAAAATGATGTCACAAACAACTTAGGGCAACAAAATAATTAACTAATGACTTTAAATGCATGGACCGATTATTGTCAAACAAACAAGGAACTTTGAAGTAAGTACTACTCCCCATTATCACTAAAGTAGTGATCTACATGCTCTTATATAGTGTTTATTTACAAATGGGTACATGTACAATCATCTATGTAGACGGATTATTAGCAAAATGATCATTTGTACAGGCCAACCATTAAATGACTGTAAAACCTTAGACGTAATATTAGTAATCGTATGTACGGATGTCACTTATCCAAGTCACTTATCATTTACCTAACAAACAATCAATACGTACACACTAACACGGATCTATCGAATCTTACTCTGATTACATGGATTGAAATCACATGAACCCGGGCGAATTCCAAAAAAAGGCGGAAACAGAACTAATCAGAGATACCCTATGATATAGTTAGCAAAATAGTGGGGGGGGGGGGGCTTGTCTAACCTGTTCTCCGTCGTCGTCGGAGTTGTCGCCGTCAGAGTCGTCGGAGTCATCGTCGGTGGAGTGGTCATCAGAGAGGTCGTAGTAGTCTCTATGCAGCACCACAGCAGGAGGCGCGACGGGGCTTACGATGTCATGGCGGTGCTTCTGTCCGCGTGAGAACTCATCGGCGGGGAGGGCAACCTCGTCGCCCAGCATCAAGAGATGCTTAGTTGCTTTGCCGGCCCCGGCTTCAAACCCCGCGTCACCACTCCCTCCCATGGTGCGCTTGGTCGCCATCTGATACACTTACGACTGGGAACGGCGGCGAGGATGCATGCGCGGTGTGTGTGGAGAGAGGGTAGTGCGGCCGCCTGCTATAACCAGCAGCACAGACGCGATTAATATAGAGTGGTTGGGAGCTAGGCGGGAGGCGGTTAAACGGCTTGCCTCCTGGTGAACCTGCTCAGTGGTGTTCTCGCATGCCTCACCCCTGCTCGCACATCTCCCGGTTAGCCTGGACTGCTCGCACGTCTCCCGGTTAGCCTGCGCAGAGGACTGCTCGCAAGCGTCTCGTCAATTCACACACCGGCTCGCACGTCTCCCATTGGGCCAGAGCGGCCTGCTCGCACGCGCCCCGTCAATTTACACACCTGCTCGCACGCCTCACGGTGAGCCTGAGCAGCGGACTGCTCGCATGTGTCCCGTCAACTCACGTCCGCTCGGACGGCACACGGGGCTCGTGGTGGTACGTAATATTTTGTTGGGACCAACGCACACGGTTGAATATTGTAATCGTTCGAGATGGTAACATTACAAGTGTCTGTACCAAGTACCAACCTTTAATAAGCTCCTGTTTATATCATGAAACGGAATCCCAAGTTTCAGGATTTTCAGTTGATTTTTGGATTTACTTCAATTTAAAATGATTTTTTTATGTTTGAGGCCGATCTGTCTAAAAACCAATATTTTTAATGTTTTCCATGACGCCAAGAGGTTTGAGGTTCCTTACCATTTATTGCATGGTGACTAAACATGAACCCAAGGGGACATATGATTTCCCCCAATGAATTCCTGGAAACTCATTGTTGCATATTTTTCGAATGATATATGAACATTTTATAATTATAACACGGACTGATGTGTCATGTGTTTTCTGCATAAAAATAGTTTGACGCGTCTCGACATGGTCTTTTCGGTGGTGGCCATGGGGGGCTCTTTCCATTTCACTTGTTGCATGAGCCTCTGTGTGTGGGATTGTCCGTTTTGAGAGGCACTTGCCACCCCAAATTATCAAAATTGTGCATTCAAATGTTTAAAACAAGGCACACCTCTAACGTCATGCATGTGTTTAGGACACATGCACACGGTGGTGGTGGTCCCTCGGACAATAATCCTTCGTGTGCTATTAGTGACATGCACATTCGTGGGTCCACGTGGTCTATCACTTTTGAGCCGCACCGGTAGGGGTTTGACAAAGGTGGGTTCAGTTAATCTGCTCTGTGTTGCAGTAGATCATGGTGAGATTCCACACCAAAGATTGACGTGACGTACTCATGAGTACCTCCTACCGCTCAAAGTTGAGGGGGTGGGTGGGAGGAGACATACATATTGCGCGCAATTTTCTTTAGCGTGGGGACTTTCCAAATTGTGAAGCACACACTGGATCAAAGTCGTGTAGTTGGCATTTTGACATCAAAAAACAAACCCATTCATATGCTTGTGTCACATATAATTGATGGTGGCCCTAAGTGGCTCCCTCACATGGTAATCGGTGACACGTCAATCTATGGGGCCCATGTGTGGTCATCTATATTATATATCGTTTTGACCAATGTGGATCCTTTTCGGTATGCGTGTTAATTACCATATGCCATGGTCAGACATCGAGACAAATGTTTTTTGGGCGCATGCATCTATATATACCCATGAACCCATCCCACCACCATCTCGAAATGGGGGGTTGGGCCGGGTGGGGAGGCATACATATACTATGGCCCTGTTTGGATACTCTAACTTATATAGCTAGAGGTTGGAGTTAGTTTCTAGCTCATGACTAATCCTAAACTAACTATAGCGAAAGAGGTGTTTGGATGACAGGGTTAGATTGACTGAGAGAGAAAAGTGATTTTTCATTGGGCCCCACGAGAACTAGCTCCAATTAGGACCTCTTGGCTGGTGGGATAGAGAGGGCCCCGTGAGAACTAGCTCCAATTAGCACATCTAGGGTGGGATAGTTTTTTTGGGTGGGTTAATTAGATGCAACTAGCTCCAATCTAACCCTCATGTTTGAATACTTTAGGGCTATTTGAGCCCCAGCTAGCTCAAACTAACTCTAACCCATGGATCCAAACATGGCCTATATGCGTTGTGATCGATCCTCTTTGTAAGTCGACTTGCAGTTTCTAAGGCAATTGACATTAAAGTTCCATTGGGTACTAATTAACTAAACAAATACTTAATTACATATATACATATATGTATGGGCCTCATGGCGTGTCGTTTGTTTTGTCAAACACTCTATCACGTGGTCATCTGCATCACACCGGCACAACCATGTCCATGTGGGTCGTCACTTTGACAGGCGGCTGTAGAGATGTTAATTTGACCAAGGTGGATTCTTATTGTTGGTATATATATATATATATATATATATATATATATATATATATATATATATATATATATATATATATATATGCATCGTACACACTGAATCCCTCCTATCGGCTCGAACTGTGGGCATGCGTGGGGCTATATATGCCTGGGTCGTTAACCTCAGCACGGGGCCATTCTGGTCCGGGAGACACACATGTGGCGGCGAAAGTTGTGCGTTTGGTATTTGAAAACATCGCACAATGCTTTCATACATTGTGCCCGGGGCCATGCATGTGCGTTGGTGTTGTCTATAGACACTCCCTCGCGTGGTTATGGAGGACATGCCAAATTTGTGGACCCGTGTGGTCTATCAGTTAAACCGTCCCATACATACTACAGGTTAATTTGACCAAGGTATATATATATATAGTCTTCTCATTATTTGTTACGATATAGTTCATGGTGAGATACGAGACACAAGTTTGAGCGCATACATATATATAGGTCGTGGTGTCTGTTCGAAGCATGTGTGTGCGTGGGGCGGGGTGGGGGCAGGGGAGGGGCAACACAATAGTACGTATACACGAAACCTATTTATGAGGTCAGGTACTACATACCGTTCGACTTTTGAGCCACATCAAAAAGTTATGCACGCACGAAATATCACACCACCTTAATTAATTAGTCGAGCCACACACATGTGGTTGCGGTCTCACCCATCTTGTAAAGTTTCTGAGACGCGCCCATCAGTGGGCCCACGCAGTCTACCCTTAGAACTAAAACACGGGGAGGGGGGTGATCATGATGGATTTCTATCGGTTTTGTGTTACGGTTGGGTGAATTTGCAGTCGTAGTATAAGTTCGTACGTTCATATATATACTGTAGCTACCATCCCCCCGCCGACTCGAAGGTGTGTGTGGGGGGGGGGGGGGGAGGGGGCCATAAGCCAACATTACCGTGTGTTCTGCAAGACATTGTGTGTCACATGAAAGTTGTGCATTCCATATTTGAACACCACAACAACCTTTCCATATATACATTTGGTCCACAAGCAGGTCTGTTTGTGATATGCCCCTAGATTTATCGTGTTTATTTTCCAATGTTGTTAGATAAATGACAGGGTAGTCTTTTTTTTGAAACTTAAATAGCAGATGAGTCAAAGGAGACAACTGTGTGCGATTGTGTACGCAGTAGACACGGTTTCCGCATGCTAATTGTGTCTTAAAAATAGCTACCCGCCTGGATCAATTTAAAAATTGATGGCTGCGCGGGTTTATCTCTTTGAATTGCACACGGGTATTATGTTCAGGCCGTGTGCGATGTTTGTTCCTCCGGCGCCACTTCAAATCCTTCATAAAAATTTCAGTTTCTCCCGGATTTTCATTCCCTCCAAGTAAAATTTAAAGTAGCCGCGACATTTCCTCAAACACCACCTAGGCCCCTCCCACCCCCACCCCCACACAACTCCCTCGCTCGAACCCTAGCTACCTCGCCGGCGCCGCTGCCGCCCCCGATCCCGCTCCGCTTTCCACAGTCAACCTCTCTTGCTCTCCCCGTCCAGGTTACGTACCCATCTCCGTACCCTCGCCGCCCTGAATTTCTTAGATGGCGCCTGCTAAACACCCGTTTCCTCACAGATCCGCAGTGACCCCCACCGCAGACGTTCGCAGCCTAATCCCAGCTACACTTGCTGGGGAGATCGAGGAGTGAATGGCCAAAAGGAGGTATATCACGACCGTTCCGCTGGACGATGCCGAGGTGGCCGCCGAGGCTGCCGGGGAAGCTGACTACGATGACGAGGTGCCCGCCGGGATTCCCGGGGAAGCTGACTACGATGACGAGGTGGCCGCCGAGGCCTCCGAGGCCACCGGGGAAGCTGTCTACGATGACGAGGTGGCCGCCGAGGCCGCCGGGGAAGCTGACTACGATGATGAGGTGGCCTCCGAGGCCGCCGGGGAAGCTGACGACCACGAGGCAGTAACACAGCGGGTTCCCATTTGGATGCATATCGACGCAACCAGCTACGACATTGAGCTCGTCGACGGTGACAGCTTGTCGCGGGCTATGTCACAGGTTAAGTGGCCCAACCCCGACCCCTCGGGTTCAACCCCCGTCGACCTCATGCAGGGCCCAGCCGCTGATCTACTCTGCTTCGCCCTCAAGAATTTCGTTCCTTCATCTCCATGGAGCCTCTTTTGTCATTTCTGAAGGACACGTTCTATGGCAGTCGCTTGGCATCGTCAGCTGCCAAGTCAGACCTTATCAACGACGCCGACGCCGACAACGGCACCCTATCTGTCTCTTCCAAGGGGAAAGAGCCCATCCGTGACATCAGGGAGGGCACCCTGCGTCCCTGCTCTTCCAAGGGGAAGGAGCCCATCTGTGACAACAGGGAGCACACCCATAATCCGCGCTCTTCTAATGGGAATGAGCCCATCTGTGATAGGTGAGGAAACCCATCCCATGTTAAATTACTTTACTCATGCTAAATGTATGGACTCTGCAGTTGAATTTATCAATACCTGTTTCAAGAGCCATATATTGTTCCTGTTAAACCTGGTGCAGTTAAGACGTGAACTGTTTATTTTAGTTCTTTCGCATGTGATGTTCAGTTATAAAATTTCATGTTTAAGCACCGGCTACGTTCTATGCAATTTCAACAGTACTGTACGAATGACTATTTTTGGTTGCTATCAAGCCTGTTGTAGTGAGCATATGCCTTCTTTATCTGTTTTTCCTAGCTCGGTTGTTTGTACTAGGCATATGTCCTGATTCAATTGCTATATAGTATGTCTTGTTTATTTCATTTATTCACATTGTGAAGTTCTATATCTGCAAGTATGTTCTTTCCAGTTCAATTTCATCATACCAGTTAACACGCCCACTGTTTATTTCTGTTTCTTCACAATGTGATGTTCAGTTATACAATTTGATGTGTAAGCACCAGCTACATTCTATGCAATTTCAACAGTACAACTATGAATGACTATATTTGATTACCGTTAAGCTTGTTGTAGTGAGCACAAGCCTTTCCATTTTTATGTAACAATAACTAGTGTGCTTAAACGTGCACAATACCAGTTTGAATGACTATATTTTGTTGTTGTTAAATGCTAAGCCTATTGCAGTTAACACACATCTCCACTTATTATTAGCTTAGCTAGCGTGCTTAAACCTGCACACTGAAGCTATCATTTTGTGATCATGTTGTTTACCATGCATATATTTGGTTGATGTTTAGCCTGTCAGTACTTAATATGCCTTTCGATGTACTTACCCAGGACAATATCGGGAACAACTGTTGTTTTTCATCGAGGTTAGTTTCATCACATGGCTTATATATATACTCCATCCACCCCAAAGTATAAGATGTTAATACATCAAATATGTGAGTATTTTGGATGTAATAAGATCTTATATACTTGGACAGGGAATACTGAACTACGTCATTGTACAATTTCAGTTTACCTACTAATACTAACTTGTTGCTTGTAGGTACATATGTCACTGGTAAAGATCCGCGTGTCGACCCTTTTTGCGTATGGGGCAATGAGATATTCATGAACCAGCATCAAGTGAGGAAACTTATAAAGGTTGTTAATAAAATGGGACAAAATATGGCAATTAAACTATTTCTTTACACCTTATCCAAGACAACTGTGAACTCCAGGATGGTAACTACGAACTTTGTACCCTTCTTTTTACTGTCCATAATGAGTTGTTAGCTTACAAATTTACAATGTCTGAATCTATTTTGTTTGTAGTGGTTCTCAAAGCAGTTTACTCAGGATTACCTCTCAAAATACATGATTGGTGGACGTGCAAATGTTAAAGTATATCTACCAGGGCACAATGACTACCTAGATGTCCTCATCAACACAGAGAAGGATGGGCGGTCCTCCATCACAAGGGGCTGGCCCAAACTCGTGTGTGCATTCTGCAATGTAGGAGGACACAATATGGGCATTCCGCTTCACCTTGTACAACCGCCAGAGTGTCTTTCGCCTCTTCCTTTACCGTATTTAATACAAGTATGCAACCGTGGTTCATCATTATTTATCTGGTCCTAATGTAATTATTATTTCTTGATGTAATTCTTGAACATATGTACCTGTGAATGGAATAATGCATTGGTTGTTAAACCTATGTCTATATAGGATGGATATGAAAAATGTTATAGCCTACTATCAAATTCAAATCCTATAGAATTTTAAATTGTGGCAATTAAAATAGCGGAAAAATAAGCTCTGCAGGTCATTACACCGCACACGGTTTGTAAAGCAGAACGTGTGTGATATACCTCATGATTCGACACGTTTCAGAGAGAGAAACCGTGTGCGACAATGCACACAATTGCTGTCTGCAAACCGTGTCTGGTGTTAGACAATATCAGAAACGGTTAAGCAGGCCTAAATGTTTTGTGACAGTCTCCTTATCATACACGATTTATAATGTTTAACTGTTTGTTATGTCATATGCATCCGACACGAGTATGACTGTTGGAGCGTTTGGGAATCTTGGTATATTGCAAATGACGCGGTAGGAAAAAATGTGTGTGACTGTCTCCTTATCATACACGCTTTGCAAGTATGAACTGTTTGTGATTCAGCACACATCGTAAACGGTGCGCTACAGAATAGCGTGTGCGATGTCAGTGTGATCTCACACGAGTTCTAAGGATGGGCCGTATGGGAAGGATGCCATATCTCAAACGGTTGACCGGTGACTCTTGTTTTTGATTGATGCGGACATTCCATACGCTTAGCTTTGCAAAACGTTTGCGTTCGTTGGCCACCATCGCCGACGGGTTTTCCGTGTCGTGTGGGATGGACCCCCCTATCGCCCACACATGCAAGGCGACGGTCTAAAACTACGTCATGGAAAGGGGTTAAAAACCATTTGTATAGCACGTCACTGCACCAGTGTACCTTTCAAAGATGTATGACTGCTATATTCTCTGACTTTTGTGAAAAGATTTTTGAGGTTTTCATGGATGATTTTCCTGTTTACGGGGCTTCTTTTGATGATTGCTTGAGAAACCTTGATCAAGTTTTGCAGAGATGTGAAGAAACCAATCTTGTCTTCAACTGGGAGAAGTGCCACTTTATGGTGAATGAAGGTATAGTACCTGGGCATAAAATTTCTGAAAGAGGCATTGAGGTGGACAAAGCCAAAGTTGTCGCAATAGAGAAAATGCCATGCCCAAAAGATATCAAAGGTATAAGAAGTTTCCTTGGTCATGCTGGTTTCTATAAGCGTTTCATTTAAGATTTCTAGGAAATTAACTAATCTCCTCCAAAAGGATATTCCTTTTGTTTTTGATGATGATTGTGTAGAAGCCTTTGAGATACTTAAGAAAGCCTTGATTTCTGCACCTATTGTCCAACCACCTGACTGGAACCTACCATTTGAAATTATGTGTGATGCTAGTGATTATGCTGTTGGTGCTATTCTAGGGCAAAGAATCGATAAGAAATTGAATGTCATTCATTATGCTAGTAAAACCCTAGACACTGCTCAAAGAAATTATGCTACTTCTGAGAAGGAATTTTTAGCAGTTGTGTTTGCGTGTGATAAATTTAGACCTTACATCGTTGATTTGAAAGTAACTATTCACACTAATCATGCTGCTATTAAATAAGTTATGGAAAAGAAAGATGCTAAACCTAGACTTATTAGGTGGGTGCTTTTACTTCAAGAGTTTGATTTGCATATCATTGATAGAAAGGGAGCTGAAAACCGTGTAGCAGATAACTTGTCTAGGATGTAAAATGTTCTTGAAGACCCATTACCTATTGATGATAATTTTCCTGCTGTGCAACTTGCTGTTATAAATACTTCACATAGCACTCCTTGGTATGCTGATTATGCTAATTACATTGTTGCTAAATATATTCCACCTAGCTTCACCTATCAACAAAAGAATTTTTTTTATGATTTATGACATTACTTTTGGGATGACCCACATCTTTATAAAGAAGGATTAGATGGTATTATTAGACATTTGTATACCTGAGAATGAACTGGGACAGATTCTAAAGAAGTGTCACTCCAAGGCCTACGGAGGACACCATGCCGGTGACAGAACTGGACACAAGGTATTACAATCCGGCTTCTATTGGCCTACTCTTTTTAAAGATGCTCGAGTATGTCATTTCATGTGATGAATGTCAATGAGTTGGTAGCATTAGTAGACGTCAGGAATTGACTATGAATTATTCACTTGCTATTAAACCATTTGATATTTGGGGCTTTGATTTTATGGGACATTTTCCTTCCTCTAATGGGTATACTCATATTCTAGTTGCTGTTGATTATGTTACTAAGTGGGTAGAAGCTATTCCAACTAGTAGTGCTGATCATAACACCTCTATTAAAATGCTTAAAGACATCATTTTCCCGAGGTTTGGAGTCCCTAGATACTTAATGACTCATGGTGGTTCACACTTTATTCATGGTGCTTTCCGTAAACTTCTAGCTAAATATGATGTTAACCATAGAATTGCATAACTTTATCATCCTCAGTCTAGTGGCCAAGTTGAATTGAGCAACCGTGAAATAAAATTAATTTTTGCAAAAGACTGTGAATAGATCTAGAAAGTATTGGTCTAAGAAATTAGATGACGCTCTATTGGCTTATAGGACTGCTTATAAGAACCCCATGGGGATGTCTCCATATAAAATGGTCTATTGAAAAGCATGTCATTTACCTCTTGAGTTAGAACATAAAGCTTATTGGGCAATTAAAGAACTTAACTACGACTTTAAACGCCGGTGAAAATAGGTTATTTGATATTAGCTCATTAAATGAATGGAGGATGAATGGAGGACCCTGGCTTATGAAAACGACAAGTTGTTCAAAGAAAAGGTTAAAAGATGGCATGAAAAGAGTATTCAAAAATGACAATTCATTGTAGGAGACATAGTACTTTTGTAAAATTCTTGTTTCAGATTTTTTGCAGGTAAACTCCTCTCCAAATGGGGAGGCCGATATGTTGTCGAGGAGGTCTATCGGTCCGGTGCTGTAAAATCAATAACTTCGAAGGCAACAATCCAAGAGTGGTGAATGGGGAAAGTATTAAGCGCTACATTTCATGTACGCCCATTAATGATGAAACTAATATTATTCAAGTGATAACACCGGAGGAGCACATAAGAGAGATCTTCTGGAACACTCCAGAAACCTGAAAAAGGAGTAGGTACGTGATACGGTAAGTAAACCGACTCCAAAAATTCCAAAAAAATATATGTTCTGTTGGTTTTGGTATTTTAGAAAAATTCCAAAAATAAAAGGGTGTTAGGAGGACCCACGAGGGAGGCACAAGCCAACATGGTGCGCCCACCCCCCTGGGCATGCCCTGATGGCTTGTGGGGCCCTCGTGTGCCTCCAGGACTCTGATTTCTTCCCGAGCACGTATTCTGAACTAGAAAAAATCATTATATATACTCCTGTATGTTTTGACCACCGCCTCGCAAGTTTCTCCTCTGTTCTTGTTTCGGGCTATTTTTTTCACAGATTTAGATTGCCATGATGTCTCCAAGCCCCTCCAAGGGCAAGTTCTTTGAGAAGGTCATCAACCCCTACCTGCCGGAGGTGATGAAGCACCCTCAAGCCATTAAGATGCATGAGGGGGTGCTCCACATCTGGGCTGTTCAAGGCCCATAGAAGGAGGGAAGCGAGAAGGCCAGGCTGGCAGCAGTGGAGCAGGAGATCTTCAAGTGCCAAGGGATGCTTGAACGTGGTCTGAGTGCTAATCACTCTATGATCACAGACTTCATCCGGGAAAACAAGATGGACACGAGGAACGTGGGAGAGGCTCTCTTCAAGCTTCAAGAGCGGATCGAGCATCTCCAAGCTCAAATATATGACCTGCAAAACCAAAACTGTGAGTACGAATCCACGTTTAAAAGGATGAGCATCGCTGCCGATTTCAGGATTCCGAAGACAAGATCTTCTTTCTATGATGGAGAGCCCATGACTTGGAAGATGGAGGACAATCCTACTACGTCAATAGGTCGAGAGTGGTATTTGCTCCTCTGACGTTGGAGAGATATTCTTAGTGCCCTCTCGGTGTGACGAAATCCTTCATCGTCTGGCCAGACACATGTGACTATGTCACGGGGATGCTGGAACACATCAACGAGAAACAAGAACAAAACTGGTAACGAGAATAATGGTATTATGAGGATGTGAATGAATCAAGAGGATACCGATGATTCTTGGGTCTTGTAAAGTATCATGAATAAAAGGGAATATCACATGGCAACCAATGGTTCACTCGAATATCATTCATGTACTCATGGGGATCGATATGGACGTCCACGGTTCCGCTATCCGTCATTAAACGAAGGAGTTTCGTTCATGTCTATGAGTTGCCGGACCTACGAGTTCACAATCTTAAGGTAATCATGATATGTTGAGTGTTAGTAGAATGAGAGTATCGGTGATCTATTTGTGTAATTGTTTCATTAATATTCAGAATACTTTAAAGAGGACCCGGAAGCGTTCCGGGGTCACCGGAAGGGTTTTGGAGAGTATCCGGTAATACCGGGTATTACAGATAAATAACATATATTTGTAAAATGTCTCCAGGGATGATAAATTATATATAAAATGGTCTGAAAGTATTTAGAACAATTTTATGTTAATAAAATATCTACGGGCGTAAAAAGGCCATGAGGTGGAAGGCAACTTGGGCCACAAGGGCCCAAGTGGAGGAGGCACCCCCCTTCCTTGTGTGTGTGTGGGGGGGGATCCTACTAGGGGAGGAGTCCAACTCCTCCGCCCTTGGCCGGCGCCCCAAGGAGGCTTTCCCTCCTTGTTGGCTGCCTCTCCCTCCTCTAACCTCTATATACTTGAGGTATTGGCCCTATTGAGATACACAAGTTTTGGAGCCTCCTCTAGTTCTTCCAGTTCTAGTTATAGTTGGTCCTAGTTGACTAATTAGAGCTAGGTCTAGTTCCTCTAATCCTCACAATTAGAAGCCCAGTGTGGTTCTGATCTACTCCCTCTAATTATCCGACGATGATTAGCTCTGGACGGTGAAGCACTTCCGGATCGTGACGACCGTACGCTTGCAACCAAGTAGAGAGGTTGTGCTTTCGGTCTTCAGTTCGAGGGATCATTCATCTATGGTTTGAGGGACTCCAAGTATGACCTACAATGTAACGCTCTTCTTCCACTACAACTCGGTGACAGTAATAATCGTGATCCCAACCGTTATCGTATCTTCATAGTGTTCATGGTTGATCGTTGGGCGATCTTTTTGTTTTCTACTATGTTTCCCAATAGTGGTATCATGAATGGTTCTATGTGTAGATACAGGTTGCGATCTAGATCAAATGTGGATGTGAGGGTTTTATGTTCTTCCTATGCTTCCCTCGAGTTTTGCTTCAGTTCAGTTCATTGACGACATGATGTAGCTTTCTACAAAGTTCTGACAATCGATCGGCTCTGGCTGTCGACGATCTGATAATAGTTCTTTGGGCTTCATCATAGTTAAGAATAGTGAACTATTGCAAACACGAGAGGGTGATGAAGATGTTCGATCTTCTAGGGGGTCACGCATAGTGACGAAGTTTAGGGTGAGGCTAGAGATTTTTTAAGTATCTTCCCTCACACACCCCAAAACTTAATCTAGCAAGAAGGATTATCTCCTTAATGGTGGACGTAGGTAGCTAGTGTTATCCAAAAACCCTAGAAACCACGCAATTAAAATTTGCCAAACCGATTAGAGGACGTCTAACTTGGTTTTGCACGATTGCATGTGATGTGGTATAGCCTTCCGCACGATAATTCGTTTATGTATGAGATGGTTATATGTTTTAACGTTAAGTGACATGCGCTTCACAGTACGACATGATGGCTAGAGCCAAAGGATTGTCACTTTAATGACATGCGTGTCAAACTTGTTATTTTATTATCGACGAACGCGATGGACGTGCTACGGAGGACCCCGGAGCAAGATGGCTTCAACCAATGCAGTATATCATGGCGGTGACTGGCGAATCATCCCAAAGAATCATCCCAAAGAATCATCCCTAGCGCCCAGGGCTGCACCATATCATGCTATTATGAATTTCATGAGATGTTTATCCCTTTGTTGTTTGCACCCTTGATTTCATAGTAGTCAATTATTAGGGTGATCTCTCATTGAAAATATCAAGTTAAAAGGTGCTCTTCCCAGTGTTGCTACCGTCTATGACACGTGGCATTCCGGAGTACGTCATGTCCACATGAGTGCACATGGTCTATGAGGTGTAAGACAGGTAGATGGTCAGACCACGTAGCAGATAACACTTGGTTGTCTTGAAGTTCTGGCAGAATAGTTCCGAGCTCGGAGCACGAAGCATCGAAAGAGGAATAAGAGTCATATGGAGATATCACTGGTGCAGCGATGTGCTATACAAATGGTTGTTAACCCCTTTCCATGACATAGTTCTAAACCGTCGCCTTGCATGTGTGGGCGATAGGGGGGGTCCATCCCACACGACACAGACAAACCCATCGACGATGGTGACCAACGAACACAAACGATCTGCAAACATAATCGTGTGCGGTGCAGGAACAGACCACACAAACAATATTTTGGGCGTACGTGCGTGATTTGGGATCAATCACACACGTCTAACACGAGTCAAATGCGTCTAATTTCTCATGAAAAACAAACGGTGTTTGACGTTTTACCGTTTGTGAAACGTTACCTAATCCACAGGGGCCATGGTATAAACTGTGTGTGATATCTTCATCATCGTACATGAGATTTCCCTGGCAACCGTCTACCATGCATGATATCATTAGACACGTTTTCTTAAATATTTACGCATGGGATCGTCTATGCATCGGGCATGGTTTCCTGTTGGCTCACGTGTGAGATAAGGTGCTATCGTAAACGATTGAGGGGCTCCTACGCAGACGTACAAGTGCTGTAAATCATTTGCGATTTCTTATGTATCACCAACGTTTCAGTTTATATCTCATGTGCTTTTCATATAGATCACAGGCGGTTGCGCTATAAGTTGTGTGTGCTTTCCATTCTGGATCGCACACTGAAAGCACATATGCTCCCTTGGTGGTTTTGATAATTCATGACAACATACATTGTCTCTTGGACTAATATCTCTACCTAGATTATTTCAGGTTTAGTCCACAGAGAGTTTTGGCAAAGGATTCTGAGGAGATTCCCCAAGAATAAGAAGAAGAGGAAGGAATAGGATTGGCCAAGCTACAAGCATGAAGACTCTACATTTTACTTTGTGAGAAATCACTTTGAGTCCATAGGAAAGCCAATACTATCAAAAGTGGGTGAGGTAATAATGGTCTATTAAATGCTCAAGATGATCAAGTGTTAGCCACCAAAAACACTCACAAGCTCTCCCACAAATATTCTATCTTAGACCATACCACACTAAATCAGTGCCACCAACAATATCCTATCGGCTGCACCAAGTCAAAACCCTAGACAGAAACCCTAGCCAAAACATACTTCTCGGTACTACCAAGTTTCATATCGGTGCAACCGAGTTTCAGTGACCAACTTCCTGTTGCGTCATTCATAAGAATCGGAATTTCCGAGAATTGTGAATCGGTCTCACCGAGTTGTGTAACTGCCCTCGGCCACTCATATCGGTACCACCGAGAATTCTATATCGGTCTCACCGAAAACGCCAAAGTTGCCACATTTTGCAATAGTCGGTGCAACTGAGTTTTCACTTCGGTTTCACCGAGTTGGGCAATAATGTTGTAACGGTTGAATTTTTGGAGATGCCTATATATACCCCTCCACCACATCCCACTCGAAAGGGAAGTACTCAGAACAGATCTCCACTTGTCATATCCAATTTTCTGAGAGAGAGCCACCTATCCTTGTGTTGAGGTCAAGATCATCCACTCCAACCATATGGATCTTGATTTCTAGCCTCCCCAAGTTGCTTTCCACCCAATCAATCTCTTCTACCCAAGCCAAATCTGTGAGAGAGTGATTGAGTGTTGAGGAGACTATCATTTGAAACACAAGAGCAAGGAGTTCATCGTTACTATCGCATCTATTACCTTTTGGAGGGTGGTGCCTCCTAGGTTGGTTAGGTGTCGCTTGGGAGCCTCCTACTTCGTGTTGTGGAGTTGAACCAAGAAGTTTGTAAGGGCAAGGAGATCGCCTACTTCGTGAAGATCTACCCATAGTGAGGCTAGTCCTTCGTGGACGGAAGCCGTGATGGAATACTCGAGGTTGCTATTTCGTGGACCCTTATGGGTGGAGCCCTCCATGGACTCTCGCGACCGCTACCCTCCGTGGGTTGAAGAATCCATCAACGTGTATGTACGATAGCGCCACCTATCGGAACCACGGGAAAAATCTTCGTGTCTCCATATTGCATTTGATCTTCCTATCTCTACTCTCTTACATATGATTGTCTTACTTTCCACTGCCATACTTGTTGACTAGCATGTGTAGGGTGCACTAGACTTATTAGAATTGCTAAAAGCTGTCAACCAATTTACTTGGGAAAAGGTTAGGCTTTTAATTTGTCAAGTCAGAATATTTGTATGAGAGCTCTTGAGTGTTTTTGGTGGCTAACATTTGATCATCTTAGACCCTACCAATCACATGAGTTCTCGTCTACGTACACACCTCAACAAAATAGAGTTGTTGAGAGGAAGAACCGGACTCTTATAGAGATGGCTAGAACGATGCTCGACGAACAAAAGACGCCAAGACACTTTTGGGCGGAAGCCCTAGAAATAGCTTGTCATGCTACGAACCGACTCTACCTTCACAAGCTTCTCGGTAAAACGACATACAAGCTACTCACCGGTAACAAGCCCCAAGTTGGATACTTTCGGGTATTCGGCTCAAAGTGTTACATTCTTGATAAGCATCGTCGTTCTAAATTTGCTCCTAAATCTCATGAAGGTTTCCTACTCGGTTACGGATCAAACTCTCACACTTACCGTGTCTACAACAACTTCACTTGAAAAGTTGAAGAGACGGTAGATGTTAAGTTTGATGAATCTAATGGTTCGCAAGTCGAACAATTGCCAAATGATGCAGGAGATAAGGAACCTTCGGAAGCTATCCAAGACTTGTCCATCGGCAAGATTCGTCCCATGGAGGTGAAGGAAAGTACTTCATCGACTCAAGTGGAAGCCCCTACTTCGCGTCATGGCGAACCTCAACACGACATGGAGGCATCCACAAGCGGTACACACCAAGATGAAGAGGAAGAAGTTCATCATGATGATCCACCTCAACCTCCTTCACCACTACCTCAAGGCAACGACACCTTCAACAACAACGAAGAAGAAGATGGTGATGAAGAAGCTCCACCATCCAACAAGCAAAAGCTACCCCGAGTTCGAGCAAGAGTGAACAAAAATCATCCTCTAGATCAAATCTTCGGTGACATACAAACCGGGAGGATAACTCGCTGTAAAACTCGATTAGCTAACTTTTGTGAGCATTATTCATTCATCTCTAGTATTGAGCCTTTGAAGTAGAAGAAGCTCTTCAGGACCCAGATTGGGTGAATGCTATGCACGAGGAGCTACAAAACTTCGAGTGGAACGAAGTGTGGACATTAGTGGAGAAGCCCAAGGATGAGCAAAACATCATCGGAACCAAATGGGTGTTTCGGAACAAACAAGACGAAGACAGTCAAGTCGTACGCAACAAGGCGCGTCTCGTGGCTCAAGGCTACACCCAAGTCGAAGGTATGGACTACGGTGAGACCTATGCACCCGTTGCTATACTTGAAACTATCCACATTCTTCTTGCTTGTGCTAATCACCATGATATCACGCTTTACCAAATGGATATTAAAAGTGCATTTTTAAATGGTGAGATTGAAGAAGAGGTCTATGTTAAACAACCCCCATGTTTTGTGAATCCTAAGAAACCTAACCACAATTATAATCTTCGTAAAGCACTTTATGGACTTAAGCAAGCCCCACGTGCTTGGTATAAATGCTTAACGAAGTTTCTCATTGAAAAGGGTTTTGAAATTGGTAAAATTGACGCAACCTTATTCACTAAGAGAGTTAATGGTGAATTATTTGTGTGCCAAATTTATGTGGATGATATTATCTTTGGGTCTACTAACCCACAATTTAGTGAAAGATTTGGAAGGTTGATGTCCGAGAAGTATGAGATGTCCATGATGTGTGAGCTGAAATTCTTCCTTGGTTGGCAAATCAAGCAAACGAGAGAAGGAACTTTCATCTCTCAAACCAAGTCTACCAAGGACTTGATCAAGAAGTTCAACATGCAAGAGTGTAAAGGTATGAAAACTCCTATGCCTACTACTAGACATGTTGACCTCACCAAGGAGGACAAACCCATTGATCAAAAGGTTTATCGATCAATGATTGGTTCATTGTTATATCCATGTGCCTCCCGTCCCGATATTATGCTTAGTGTGTGCATGTGCACTAGATATCAAGTCGCTCCTAAAGAGTGTCATCTTAAGGCCGTGAAAGGAATTGTGAGATACTTGATACAAACACCAAACTTTGGCATATGGTATCCCAAGGGATCTTCTTTTAACCTTGTTGGCTATTCCGACTCGGACTATGCCGGAGATAAGGTTTATAGAAAATCCACCTCGGGTACATGTCAATTTCTTGGTAGATCTCTTGTGTCTTGGTCATCCAAGAAACAAAACTCGACATCTCTATCTACCGCCGAAGCGGAATACATTGCCGCCAGATCATGTTGTGCTCAATTGCTTTGGATGACTCAAACTCTTAAGGATTATGGAATCCATGTGAGACATGTTCCATTGTTGTGTGACAATGAGAGTGCTAATAAGATTGCTCATAATCCCGTGCAACATTCTCGAACTAAGCATATTCAAGTTCGTCATCATTTCATTCGTGATCATGTTGCCAAAGGGGACATTAATCTCAAACATGTTCGCACTAACAAGCAATTGGCCGATGTCTTTACTAAGCCACTTGATGAGAAAGTGTTTTGTCACTTGAGGAATGAGTTGAACATCATTGATGCTTCAAACTTGATCTTGACTCACTCGGTTGCATGCAAGGGCATGAGCTCACATGACTATTCCATGCTACACTTGATATGACACTATCTTATATCTTGGAAATCTATGCTCCCTTGTATTGCATCTAACCTTTTGTAGGTACTTGGAAGAACTACACTCCACAAGATTGCCATCAACTCATATCACAAGAAATCTTGTCATTTCCAAGTATCCACAACCTTTCTTTGATGATGGAAGGAAGAATACAACACAAACTATATCCTTGACTTACATATAATGTAAATTTCATTCTTGTCATGAGGATATATCTTGTTCTTCCGTGCATGACTAACCCAAGTAGGTGAAAAGAGAACCAAAGCTATCAAGGATTGCTCCCAACTCAAGATGATCTTCATCAACTTCGAGCATCCACAAGAAGTTCTCCTATGTGCCACGTCATAAACATCACTCAAAGGTATGTGATCATATCCTTGAAATATCTTTACTCCAAGTCATGAGATAAAGCAACTCAAGTGATATGAAAACATTAAAATGCTTAATTGAAAAATGGTAACCCCATTTTGAGCTTAACGTAGAGTATGACCTATGATCATGTATTCTTGCTTGGCTCCTTAAGTCAATATACTCTAATATAGGTGACCTAGTCACCGCCCATCATCTAGATGAAGTATCTTGTTTGGTTCATCTTATGGTTGCATGATTTCTTGGAACCACTCAATTTCCATCTAGTTGAAAATTCTCTGCAATCATTTTATTCCATTAAGACTTTCTGAAAATAGCTTTTGTCAGTCTTTGCCAAGTTTCTGTTTCACCTTTCGAAGCCTCCGATTCAAGTAACTCGGCATCACCGATTATGCAGATAATTTGCACATACACAATTCGATTCCACCGAATCATTTGCCTCGGAGTCACCAATTTTGCTATATTTTGTGTTCTTTGTCAATTTTAGCAAATCTCCATTTCTTCAAGCATCCCTTTGTAAAAAAAACTTTTACTCAAAGGGGGAGAAACTTTATTAAAGGATCCCTATATCATAGGGGGAGAAATTTTAAAGCGCCTTTTCAGATGTTAAAAGGGGGAGAAGTTCTCTTCAAGGATCCCTTAGACTCAAATGTTCTCAATGATCCCTTCCCTCTCAATGCTCCCTTTGTCTGACCCTTTGTGTCACCCTTTTTGGAAATTAATGCCAAAGGGGGAGAAATATCAAAGCTTCAAAGCTTATGCTCATACCAAAGGGGGAGATATATATTAAGGGGGAGAATATCAAAGCTTATGCTTGTATATAGGGGGAGAACATCAAGGGGGAGAATATATCAAAGGGGAGAATATCTAAGAACATCCAAGCTTATGCTTACCCAAAGGGGAAAATCTTTGATTTGATTGCCGTTTAATGCTAGACTTGTCTCACCCTACCTACTCCCAATATCTACATGCAAAGATTCAGGGGAGAGGAAGATTTTCAATTCCATACTTAGGGGAGAAAGTTCTATATATTCTATCAAGGGAGACATATCTATCTTAAGAAACTCTATTCTTCATATGTCTTCCATATCTTGGTACTCTTGAATCATTTCGCATTTTGATAAGTAGAATACTCTTGTGTTTCCTAACATTGTTTTCTCAAGTGTGTATCTACTCTACTAGAATGCTCAAGATCTTCAAAGTAAGTATATGCATCATATCCTTGGTCAAGATGATCTCTTGCTTCTTGCAAATATTGTTTGCAAGGGTGAAGTCTTGAACATGGAAACACCTCATTCACATATATTTGATGCATATAGCCAAGATATACATGACTTCTGATATCCATTCTACTATGTGTGTGTTCATGCATTCCAAAGCAACTATCCTTTAAAATGGATTGCACACATTTAGGGGGAGCTTGTACTAGTCATGTATCCTTCAAAGCTATCACATATGCCTGCATATCTTAATTTGAAGCTTTGATTGTATGTTGTCATCAATTATCAAAAAGGGGGAGATTGAAAGCACATATGCTCCCTTGGTGGTTTTGATAATTCATGACAACATACATTGTCTCTTGGACTAATATCTCTACCTAGTTTATTTTAGGTTTAGTCCACAGATAGTTTTGGCAAAGGATTGTGAGGAGATTCCCCAAGAAGAAGAAGAAGAGGGAGGAATAGGATTGGCCAAGCTACAAGCATGAAGACTCTACATTTTACTTTGTGAGAAATCACTTTGAGTCCATAGGAAAGCCAATATTATCAAAAGGGGGTGAGGTAATATTGCTGAATTAAATGCTCAAGATGATCAAATGTTAGCCACCAAAAACACTCAAGAGCTCTCATACAAATATTCTGACTTAGACCCTACCACTCTAAAATATCCTATCGGCTGCACCAAGTCAAAACCCTAGACAGAAACCCTAGCCAAAACCTACTTCTCGGTACTACCAAGTTTCATATCGGTGCATGATGTCTACTACGCAACTTTATTCTTGTAGACTTTGTTGGGCCTCCAAGCGCAGAGTTTTGTAGGACAGTTGCAATTTTCCCCCAAGTGGATGGCCTAAGGTTTATCAATCTGTGGGAGGTGTAGAATGAAGATGGTTTGTCTCAAACAACCCTGCAATCAAATACAAGAAATCTCTTGTGTCCCCAACACACCCAATACAATGGCAAATTGTATAGGTGCACTAGTACGGCGAAGAGATGGTGATACAAGTGCAATATGGATGGTAGATATAAGTTTTTGTAATCTGAAAATATAAAAACAGCAAGGTAGCAAGTAACAAAAGTGAGCAAAAACGGTATTGCAATGCTTGAAAACAAGGCCTAGGGTTCATACTTTCACTAGTGCAAGTTCTCTCAACAATACTGACATAGTTGAATCATATGTAAATCCCTCACGTGCGATAAAGAGTTCACTCCAAAGTCACAAATAGCGGAGAACAAACGAAGAAATTATTGTAGGGTACAAAACCACCTCAAAGTTATATTTTCCGATCAATCGTATGAGCTATCCCTATAAGTGTCACGAACAGCCCTAGAGTTCGTACTAAAATAACACCTTAAGATACACATCAACCAAAACCATAATGTCACCTAGATACTCCAATGTCACCACGAGTACCCATGGGCTTGATTATACGATATGCATCACCCAATTTCAGATTCATCAGGTTCAATCCAACACAAAGAACTTCAAAGAGTGCCCCAAAGTTTCTACCGGAGAGTCAAGACGAAAACGTGTGCCAACCCCCATGCATAGATTCCCAAGGTCACGAAACCCGCAAGTTGATCACCAAAACATACATCAAGTGGATCAATAGAACATCCCATTGTCACCACGAATATCCCATCGCAAGACATACATCAAGTGTTCTCAAATCCTTTAAAGACTCAATCCGATAAGAAAACTTCAAAGGGACAACTCAATTCATCACAAGAAGATAGAGAGGGGAAAACTCCATATGATTCATCTATATTAATAAAGCTCGCGGTACATCAAGATTGTGTCATCTCAAGAACACGAGAGAGAGAGAGAGAGATCAAACACATAGCTACTGGTACATACCCTCAGCCCCGAGGGTGAACTACTCCCTCCTCGTCATGGAGACCGCCGGGATGATGAAGATGGCCTCCGGTGATGGTTTCCCCCTCCGACAGGGTGCCAGAACGGGCTCCCAATTGATTTTTCATGGCTACAGAGGCTTGCGGCGGCGGAACTCCCCATCTAGGGTTCTTTTCGGAGGTTTTGGTATTTATAAGAATTTTTGGCGTCGGTCTCACATCAAGGGGCTTCCCGAGGGGCCCACAAGCCCGAAGCAGCCTCCCTGGGGGGTAGGGCGCGCCTAGAGGGCTTGTGGCCTCCTCGTCCACTTCCTGACCCAGATCTTGTGCTTCGGGGGTCTCTTTTGGTCCATAAAAAATCACCGTAAATTTTTATTCCGTTTGGACTCCGTTTGATATTCCTTTTCTGTAAAACTCAAAAACAGGGAAAAAACAGAAACTGTCACTGGGCTCTAGGTTAATAGGTTAGTCCCAAAAATAATATAAAATAGCATATTAATGCATATAAAACATCCAAAGCAGATAATATAATAGCATGGAACAATCAAAAATTATAGATACGTTGGAGACGTATCAAGCATCCCCAAGCTTAATTCCTGCTCGTCCTCGAGTAGGTAAATGATAAAAACAGAATTTTTGATGTGGAATGCTACTTAACATATTTATCAATGCAATCTTCTTTATTGTGGAAAGAATGTTCAGATCCATAAGATTCAAAACAAGAGTTTAATATTGACATAAAAACAATAATACTTCAAGTATACTAATAAAGCAATCATGTCTTCTCAAAATAACATGGCCAAAGAAAGTTATCCCTACAAAATCATATAGTCTGGCTATGCTCCATCTTCATCACACAAAGTATTAAATCATGCACAACCTCGGTTTTAGCCAAGCAATTGTTTCATACTTTAGTATTCTCAAACTTTTTCAACTCTCACGCAATACATGAACGTGAGCCATGGATATAGCACTATATGTGGAATAGAATAAGGTGGTTGTGGAGAAGACAGAAAGATGGAGATAGTCTCACATCAACTTGGCGTATCAACGGGCTATGGAGATGCCCATCAATAGATATCAATGTGAGTGAGTAGGGATTGCCATGCAACAGATGCACTAGAGCTATAAGTGTATGAAAGCTCAAAAAAGAAACTAAGTGGGTGTGCATCCAACTCACTTGCTCACGAAGACCTAGGGCAATTTGAGGAAGCCCATCATTGGAATATACAAGCCAAGTTCTATAATGAAAAATTCCCACTAGTATATGAAAGTGTCAATATAGGAGACTCTCTATCATGAAGATCATGGTGCTACTTTGAAGCACAAGTGTGGAAAAAGGATAGTAGCATTGCCCCTTCTCTCTTTTCTCTCATTTTTTTTATTTTGGTGGGCTTCTTTGGCCTCTTTTATTTTTCATAAAGTCCGGAGACTCATCCCGACTTGTGGGGGAATCATAGTTTCCATCATCCTTTCCTCACATGGGACAATGCTCTAATAATGATGATCATCACACTTTTATTTACTTACAACTCAAGAATTACAACTCGATACTTAGAACAAAATATGACTCTATATGAATGCCTCCGGTGGTGTACCGGGATGTGCAATGACTCAAGAGTGACATGTATAAAAAATATGAACGGTGGCTTTGCCACAACTACGATGTCAACTACATGATCATGCAAAGCAATATGACAATGATGATGCGTGTCATAAACGGAACGGTGGAAGTTGCATGGCAATATATCTCCGAATGGCTATGGAAATGCCATAATAGGTAGGTATGGTGGCTGTTTTGAGGAAGGTATATGGTGGGTTTAATGCACCGGCGAAAGTTGCGCGGTACTAGAGAGGCTAGCAAGGGTGGAAGGGTGAGAGTGCGTATAATCCATGGACTCAACATTAGTCATAAAGAACTCACATACTTATTGCAAAAGTCTATTAGTTATCAAAACAAAGTACTACACGCATGCTCCTAGGGGAAGGGTTGGTAGGAGTTAACCATCGCGCGATCCCGACCTCCACACAAAGGAGGGCAATCAATAAATAAATCATGCTCCGACTTCGTCACATAACGGTTCACCATATGTGCATGCTACGGGAATCACAACCTTTAACACAAGTATTTCTACCAATCCACAATTACTCACTAGCATGTCTCTAATATTACCATCTTTATATCTCAAAACAATCATAAGGAATCAAACTTCTCATAGTATTCAATGCACTTTATATGAAAGTTTTTATTATATCCCTCTTGGATGCCATTATATTAGGACTAAATTCATAACCTAAGCAAATTACCATGCTGTTTAGAGACTCTCAAAATAATATAAGTTAAGCAAGAGAGTTCAATAATTTCTATAAAATAAAGCCACCACCGTGCTCTAAAAAGATATAAGTGAAGCACTAGAGCATATTGCCTAGCTCAAAAGATATAAGTGAAGCACATAGAATATTCTAATAAATTCACGATTCATGCGTGTCCCTCTCAAAAAGTGTGTAGAGAAAGGATGATTGTGGTAAACTAAAAAGCAAAGACTCATATCATAGAAGACGCTCCAAGCAAAACACATATCATGTGGTGAATAAAAATATAGCCTCAAGTAAATTTGCCGATGGATTGAAGACGAAAGAGGGGATGCCTTCCGGGGCATCCCCAAGCCTAGGCTCTTGGTTGTCCTTGAATATTACCTTGGGGTGCCTTGGGCATCGCCAAGCTTAGGCTCTTGCCACTCCTTATTCCATAGTCCATCAAATCTTTACCCAAAACTTGAAAACTTCACAACACAAAACTCAACAGAAAACTCGTGAGATCCGTTAGTATAAGAAAATAAAATCACCACTTTAGGTACTGTTGTGAACTCATTATTTATCTATATTGTTGTAATATATACTGTATTCCAACTTCTCCATGGTTCATACCCCCCGATACTACCCATAGTTTCATCAAAATAAGCAAACAACACATAGAAAACAGAATCTGTCTAAAACAGAACAGTCTGTAGCAATCTGTAAACTTCGAATACTTATGTAACTCTAAAAATTCTGAAAAATTAGGAAAATCTGGGAAATTTGCATATCAATCTTGTGTAAACAATTCAGATCCAATCGACGCTTCTGTGAATTTATAAAATTCCTGGACTGGGCATCAAAGTTTCTGTTTTTCAGCAAGATCAAATCAACTATCACCGTAGACCATCCCAAAGGTATTACTTGGCACAAACACTAATTAAAACACTAAAACGCAATTACTATAGAGGTAATAATTTGTAATTTATTCAAGAACAGAAACAAAGCAAAAAACATAAAAGTAAAATTGGATTGCCTCCCAACAAGCGCTATTGTTTAACGCCCCTAGCTAGGCATAATGATTTCAATGATGCTCGTATAGGAAATAGTATTTGAGACATGCAAAAGAGCATCATGAATCACATGAAAAGCACATTTAAGTCTAACCCACTTCCTATGCATAGGGATTTTGTGAGGAAACAATTCATGAGAACAAGAATCAACTTGCATAGGAAGGCAAAACAAGAATATCTTCAAAAATTTGAACACATAGAGAGGAAACTTCATATTATTGCAATTCCTACAAGCATAAGTTCCTCCCTCATAATAATTTTCAGCAGCATCATGCAGGAATGCAACAATATAACTATCACATACAACATTTTTTCATGATGCACAAGCATAGAATTTTTATCACTCTCCACATAAGCAAATTTCTTCTCATTCATAATAGTGGGAGCAAGCTCAACAAAATAATTATCATGAGGTACTTGATAGACATAACCACTTTGAATATTAAAATCATGATAACAAGTTTCATGGTTACTATCACTCTTTATGTCATACATGTCATCATCATAATCATCATAGGTAGGAGGCATGCAATCATCATAATAGTTTTGCTCATCAAAACTTGGGGGACTAAAAATATCATATTCATCAAACATAGCATCCCCAAGCTTGTGGCTTTGCATATCATTAGCATCATGGATATTCAGAGAATTCATACTAACAATATTTCTATCATGCTCATCATTCAAGGAATTCTCATCAAGTATTTTCATAAATTCTTCCTCTACCAATTGAGCACAATTTTCCGAACCATCATTTTCACAAAAGACATTAAAGAGACGAAACAATTGATGCAACCTAAACTCCATTTTTTTGTAGTTTTCTTTTATAAAACCAAACTAGTCAAAAACAAGAAACTAAAAGATTTGATTGCAAGATCTAAATATATACCTTCAAGCACTCACCTCCCCGGCAACGGCGCCAGAAAAGAGCTTGATGTCTACTACGCAACTTTATTCTTGTAGACTTTGTTGGGCCTCCAAGCGTAGAGTTTTGTAGGACAGTAGCAATTTTCCCTCAAGTGGATGACCTAAGGTTTATCAATCCATGGGAGGTATAGAATGAAGATGGTTTTCTCAAACAACCCTGCAATCAAATACAAGATATCTCTTGTGTCCCCAACACACCCAATACTATGGCAAATTGTATAGGTGCACTAGTTCGACGAAGAGATGGTGATACAAGTGCAATATGGATGGTAGATATAAGTTTTTGTAATCTGAAAATTTAAAAACAGCAAGGTAGGAAGTAACAAAAGTGAGCAAAAACGGTATTGCAATGCTTGAAAACAAGGCCTAGGGTTCATACTTTCACTAGTGCAAGTTCTCTCAACAATACTGACATAGTTGAATCATATGTAAATCCCTCACGTGCGACAAAGAGTTCACTCCAAAGTCACAAATAGCGGAGAACAAACGAAGAAATTATTGTAGGGTACGAAACCACCTCAAAGTTATCTTTTCCGATCAATCGTATGAGCTATCCCTATAAGTGTCACGAACAGCCCTAGAGTTCGTACTAAAATAACACCTTAAGATACACATCAACCAAAACCCTAATGTCACCTAGATACTCCAATGTCACCACGAGTACCCATGGGCTTGATTATACGATATGCATCACACAATTTCAGATTCATCAGGTTCAATCCAACACAAAGAACTTCAAAGAGTGCCCCAAAGTTTCTACCGGAGAGTCAAGACGAAAACATGTGCCAACCCCTATGCATAGATTCCCAAGGTCACGGAACCCGCAAGTTGATCACCAAAACATACATCAAGTGGATCAATAGAACATCCCATTGTCACCATGGATATCCCATCGCAAGACATACATCAAGTGTTCTCAAATCCTTTAAAGACTCAATCCGATAAGAAAGCTTCAAAGGGAAAACTCAATTCATCACAAGAAGATAGAGAGGGGAAAACTCCATATGATTCATCTATATTAATAAAGCTCGCAATACATCAAGATTGTGTCATCTCAAGAACACGAGAGAGAGAGATCAAACACATAGCTACTGGTACATACCCTCAGCCCCGAGGGTGAACTACTCCCTCCTCGTCATGGAGACCGCCGGGATGATGAAGATGGCCTCCCGTGATGGTTTCCCCCTCCGGCAGGGTGCCGGAACGGGCTCCCGATTGATTTTTCATGGCTATAGAGGCTTGCGGTGGCGGAACTCCCTATCTAGGGTTCTTTTCGGAGGTTTGGGTATTTATAAGAATTTTTGGCATCGGTCTCACGTCAAGGGGGTGCCCGAGGGGCCCACAAGCCCGGAGCACCCTCCCTGGGGGTAGGGCGCGCCTAGAGGGCTTGTGGCCTCATCGTCCACTTCCTGGCCCAGATCTTGTGCTTCAGGGGTCTCTTTTGGTCCATAAAAAATCACCGTAAATTTTTATTCCGTTTGGACTTCGTTTTATATTCCTTTTTTGTAAAACTCAAAAACAGGGAAAAAACAGAAACTGACACTGGGCTCTAAGTTAATCGGTTAGTCCCAAAAATAATATAAAATAGCATATTAATGCATATAAAACATCCAAAGCAGATAATATAATAGCATGGAACAATCAAAAATTATAGATACGTTGGAGACGTATCAGTGCAACCGAGTTTCAGTGACCAACTTCCTGTTGCCTCATTCACAAGAATCGGAATTTCTGAGAATTGCAAATCGGTCTCACCGAGTTGTGTAACTGCCCTCGGCCACTCATATCAATACCACCAAGAATTCTATATCGGTCTCACTGAAAATGCCAAAGTTGCCACATTTTGCGCTAGTCGGTGCAACCGAGTTTTCACTTCGGTTTCACCGAGTTGGGCAATAATGTTGTAACGGTTGGATTTTTGAGATGCCTATATATACCCCTCCACCACATCCCACTCGAAAGAGAAGCATTCAGAACAGATATCCACTTGCCATATCCAATTTTCTGAGAGAGAGCCACCTATCCTTGTGTTCAGGTCAAGATCATCCACTCCAACCATATGGATCTTGATTTCTAGCCTCCCCAAGTGGCTTTCCACCCAATCAATCTCTTCTACCCAAGCCAAATCTGTGAGAGAGTGATTGAGTGTTGAGGAGACTATCATTTGAAACACAAGAGCAAGGAGTTCATCGTTACTATCACATCTATTACCTTTTGGAGGGTGGTGCCTCCTAGATTGGTTAGGTGTTGCTTGGGAGCCTCCTACTTCGTGTTGTGGAGTTGAACCAAGAAGTTTGTAAGGGCAAGGAGATTGCCTACTTCATGAAGATCTACCCATAGTGAGGCTAGTCCTTCGTGGACGGAAGCCGTGATGGAATAGTCTAGGTTGCTACTTCGTGGACTCTTATGGGTGGAGCCCTCCGTGGACTCTCACGACCGCTACCCTCTGTGGCTTGAAGACTCCATCAACGTGGATGTACGATAGCGCCACCTATCGGAACCACGGGAAAAATCTTCGTGTCTCCATATTGCGTTTGATCTTCCTATCTCTACTCTCTTACATATGATTGTCTTGCTTTCCGTTGCCATACTTTTTGACTAGCATGTGTAGGGTGCACTAGACTTATTAGAATTCTAAAATTTGCCAACCAATTAACTTGGGAAAAGGTTAGGCTTTTAATTTGTCAAGTAGTCTATTCACCCCCCCTCTAGACATCCCTTCTAGTGATCCCACACACAAGCTTAGTTGCTTGTACCGTGTGCGCTGAAGTGGCCAGGTTATTGTAAAATATCGCATTTAATTCACCTTGCGAATATTAAATTCGCCACAATATGCAATCGACGAATAGTGTCCACATGAAGAACATTCATTATAATTCGCCACAATATGCAATTGAACGAATAATGTCCACATGAAGAACATTCATCATAATTCACGACAATATGCAATTGAGCAAATGCTAACGAAATTCCACAGCTGTAAGACCCACATATGCAGTACATAATCATAATGTACGAAATACGAAGACATGATCACATGGAAAACAATGCATCCATGTGCATATGTTTAGCTGATAACACTATACGAATGCGCACTTATTATTAGGGGATATGAATCCGGAAATGTTCGACGTCTTTACTGGGCTTGATATAGTGTTTCACAAAGAAGGTGCTGATAAATTTCCTAACAGACAACAATTCATCTGCGGCGAGCGTTTCAGAGGTCATCGGTCCGAAGATGCGGGACTTTTAGATCAGAATGTGACATACGTGTGGAGTAGAAGATAGTAGTTAAGAAACAGACTTACTGGTTTTATCCTTTCAGCATCGACACCACATTCTGATCGTCTGCATAGGTTCATCATGTGTGCGCAAACGTAGTATCCACATAGGCGGGTCCCTTGTTGTTGTTGAGGACACTGAATTTTTTTGTACAGTATTAGTCATGTATTTGCCGTGTTAGGAACAACCTAACCGGTGTAAGTTGTTTCTTCTTTTTTCATTAGAGAGAAATAGAAAGAGGTTTACTTAGAAACTTGAACATTTGACTAGCATTTTCTGAAAATAACGGACTTCGTTGTCTTACCGGAGAAATGATCTCGTGCTGCAGAGGTAGTTGGCGGTCGAACCGTAACCCTCCTAAAGTTAAATTCTTTGAGAATACACTACGAATGAAGATGAATTTTCACATACTCAATTCTTGAACCAGGTATGAACACAATATATTAACATCAAAGAATTCAATACCTATCCATGAAATCCTGAAGATGACTCAGATCCTGAGGCGCATTTGACTCTCTGAGAGAATCCAGGTAGTAAATTGTGTTGCATTTTGGAACAATTACCACCAAGATCCAGTGATCTCTACAGTTTAATAAAACCTTGAAATTACAAACTATGTCAAAAACTGGAAGACGATCAATGTATGTGTGGTTGTATATTTAACTTACCCTTCATGATATGGCCACATGAAGAATTCTCCTATCTATAACTCCCACAAGATCGTGGCGACATGCGAGATAGAAGCCTCGCATGTGTCATTTCTACTTAACAAAATGCTGTTTGCTAAATCAGGATCTATGAAATGCACATGCACCCTTATCGATCTCTGCGCCGCCAATCCCCTGAGAGGAATACAATACGGTTAGCTTTTTTTCATTTACAGCCTTCTATTGAGAAGTTGATCAGAGTTTGTGAAGTACTTACAACATCAAGCATTTCACAAGAGTGGCAGCAAGCTTACCGAAGTTGAAGAAGAGATGAAAGTCCTCGAATTCCACATTGATAGTACCCTCACGGTGATTGAAATGGCAACAGTCATATGATACGTCCATTCTGCATAATGGTTTCCTATGCATATTTATGTTATTCTTGTCCATTATTCCTTAGTATCATACAATCCTTATGCTCTTTATCTCTGAATATGCAAGGTACATCACAAAGAGGGAATTATTTGGAAACTCGAATTCTGGGCCGGAAAACCGAGAAAAAGGCAAAATATATTGAATATATGTGAATTTATGGGCCAAAAATATACCAGAGGGGGCACCATCCATGCACAAGCCATCAGGGCGCCCCCCAGACCGCGCCCTGATGTGTGGTGGGGCCCTGGCTGGCCTCCCGACGCCCATCTTCTCCTATATGGTGTGTTTTACCCTATAAAAAATCATAAGCAATCTTTCGGGATGAAGCGCCGTCGTCTCGAGGGGGAAACTTGGGCAGAGGCCCTTTTGCACTCCGGCAGTCAAATTCTGCCAGGGAAATTCCTCTTCGGGAGGGGAGATCGAAGCCATCGTCATCACCAACGCTTCCTCCTTCATGAGAGGACCAATCCTCATCAACATCTTCACCAGCACCATCTCATCTCCAACCCTAGTTCATCTCGTGTATTCAATATTTGTCTCAAACCTCAGATTGGTACCTGTGGGTTACTAGTTGTGTTGATTACATCTTCTAGTTGATGCTTGTTGGATTACTTGGTGGAAGAAATTATGTTCAGATCCTTAATTATTATTATTGCACCACTGATCTTGAACATGTTGATGTGGTGTGAGTAGTTACTATTGTTCCTGAGGACATGGGAGAAGTCTTGTTATAAGTAATCATGTGAAGTTGATATTTGTTCGATATTTTGATGATATGTATGTTGCTACTTCTCTTAGTGGTGTCATGTGAACGTCGACTACATGACAGTTCACCATGCAATGGGCCTAAGGGAAGTCATTGTGGAGTAACAAGTAGATGATGGGTTGTGAGAGTGACAGAAGCTTAAACCCCAGTTTATGCGTTGCTTCATAAGGGACTGATTTGGATCCACATGTTTCATACTATGGATAGATTTTTCTTAATTCTTCTTTCGTAGTTGCGGATGCTTGCGAGAGGGGGTAATCATAAGTAGGTTATTAGTTCAAGTAAGAACAACACCTTAGCACTGGTCCACACACATATCAAATTATCAAAGTAGCGAACGCGAATCAACTCAACATGATGAACATGACTAGACGTAATTCCCATGTGTCCTCGAGAGCGCTTGCTTAATATAAAAGTACTTTCCGGCCTGTCCTTTGCTACAAAAAGGATTGGGCTACCTTGCTGCACCTTTGCTACTATTGTTACTTGTCACTTGTTACAATTTATCTTGCTACAAAACTATCTACTATCGTTACTGACAACACTTGCAGAGAATACCTTGCTGAAAACCGCTCATCATTTCCTTCTGCTCCTCGTTGGGTTCGACACTCCTACTTATCGAAAGGACTACGACTGATCCCCTATACTTGTGGGTCATCAAGACTCTTTTCTGGTGCCGTTGCAAGGGAGTGAAGCGCCTTTGGTAAGTGGAATTGGTAAGGAAACAATTTCTATATGTGCTGAAATTTACTGTTGCTTGTTGCTATGAACGGCCACCCTTTGAGTGGCTTGTTCGGGGCATCTTCGCCTTGGACTGAAGGAAATTGTTCCTCAACCTACTGAACATACTGAAAATGTTTATTATGAGATTCCTTCGGGTATGCATGAAAAACTCTTATCACATCCATATGATGGAACGACTCATCTTGATTATCACTTGATATTTGTCGATGAAGTTTGTGGATTATTTCAGCTTGCAGGGTTGTCTGGAGACAAAGTTAAGAAGAAAGTTTTCCCTTTATCTTTGGAGGGAAAGGCATTAATGCGGTATAGGCTATTGGGCGATATTGGATCATGGTACTGGAATAGTTTGAAGCTGGAATTTCATCAGAAGTTTTATCCTATGCATCTAGTTCATCATGATCGGAACTTTATTTATAATTGTTGGCCTTGTGAAGGAGAAAGTATCGCTCAAGCTTGGGGGAGGCTTAAATCTATGATACACACCTGCCCTAACCATGAGATTGCGAGAAATACTATTATGCAAAAAAATATGCTCAACTTTCTCATGATGATCAAGTATTACTCGATTCTTCTTCTACTGGCTCCTTCATGAAGAGGACTATTGAATTCAAATGGGATCTTCTGGAAAGAATTAAACGCAACTCCGGAGATTGGGAAATCAACAAAGGTAAAGAGTCAGGTATAAAGCTGAAGTTCGATTGTGTTGAATCTGTTATGGAAACAGATGCATGCTATAAGTTGAGTAAAAAATATGGCCTTGACTCTAAGATAGTAGCTTCTTTCTGTGAATCATTTGCTACTCATGTGGATCTCCCTAAGGAGAAGTGGTTTAAATACCATCCACCCATTAAAAAGAAACTAGAGAAACCTATTAAAATTGAGAAGGAAGAAATAATTGTTAGCCATGTTGATCCAATTGTTCCTACTGCTTACATTGAGAAGCCACCTTTCCCTGTTAGAATTAAGGAACATGCTATAGCTACAACTGTGGTTAATAAAACTCATGCTAGGACACCTACACCTCCTGAACAAATAAATGTTGAGCCTAAAGTTGCTATGGTTAAAGATCTTCTAGTTGATAATATTGATGGTCAAGTTATTTATTTCTATGGTGAAGCTGCTAGAATTGCAAAACTCTCCAGAAACGCGCAAGATAAACTAGATAAAAATAAACCAGTTGTTGGCATGCCTGTGGTTTCAGTTAAAATTGGAGATCATTGTTATCTTGGCTTGTGTGATATTGGTGATAGTGTTAGCGTATACCTTTTACCTTATATCTAGAAATTATGAATGACATAGCACCATCTGAGCTTGAGGACATTGATGTAACTATTAAAATTGCAAACATAGATACCATTACACCACTTGGGATTGTTAGAGATGTTGAGGTCTTGTGTGGAAATTTCAAGTACCCCACTGATTTTCTAGTACTTGGTTCAGAACAAGATAACGTTTGCCCCATTATATTTGGTAAACCTTTCTTGAATACTGTTAATGCTGAAATTAATTGTGTTACTGAGAAGGTTAAAGTAAGCTTTGGCGATGTGTCTCATGAATTTAATTTCTCTAAATTTAGTAAACAACTGCATGAGAAAGAATTACCAAGCAAAGATGAGATTATTGGTCTAGCCACTATTGTCGTACCTCCTACCGGTCCGTTAGAACAATATTTACTAGACCATGAAAACGATATGCATATGAATGAGAGAAATGAAATAGATGACATATTCCTGAAACAAACACCTATTCTTAAACACAACTTACCGGTTGATATTTTAGGGGATCCCCCTCCACCCAAGGGAGATCCCGTGTTTGAGTTAAAGACTTTGCCCGATACTTTGAAATATGCTTATCTTGATGAAAATAAGACATATCCTATTATTAACAGTGCTAACCTTTCAAAGCATGAAGAAAAGAGATTACTTAAAACTCTAAAGAAGCACCGGGCAGCTATTGGATATACTTTCGATGATCTTAAGGGCATTAGTCCCACTCTATGTCAGCACAAGATTAATATGGAACCGGGTGCTAAACCAGTCGTTGATCATCAACGCCGCTTAAACCCTAAGATGAAGAAAGTGGTAAGAACTGAAATAGTAAAGCTTCTGGAGGCAGGTATAATTTATCCTATTGCTGATAGTAGATGGTTAAGTCCTGTTCATTGTGTTCCTAAGAAAGGAGGTATAATTGTTGTCCCTAATGATAAAAATGAACTTATCCCACAAAGAATAGTAACCAGTTATAGGATGGTGATTGATTTCAGGAAATTAAACAAAGCTACTAGGAAAGATCATTATCCTTTACCCTTTGTCAATCAAATGCTAGAAAGATTATCTAAGCACACACACATTTGCTTTCTTGATGGATATTCTAGTTTTTCTTAAATGCATGTATCAAAAGAGGATCAAGAGAAAACTACTTTTACTTGCCCTTTTGGAACGTATGCTTATAGACGTATGCCTTTTGGTTTATGCAATGCACCTGCTACCTTTCAAAGATGTATGATGGCTATATTCTCTGATTTTTGTGAAAAGATTATTGAGGTTTTCATGGATGATTTTTCCGTTTATGGAACTTCTTTTGATGATTACTTGAGCAACCTTGATCGAGTTTTGCAGAGATGTGAAACTAATTTTGTTTTGAATTGGGAGAAGTGCCATTTTTTGGTGAATGAAGGTATATTGCTTGGGCATAAAATTTGTGAACGAGGTATTGAAGTGGACAAAGCTAAAGTTGACGCTATTGAGAAGATGCCATGCCCCAAATATATAAAAGGTATAAGAAGTTTCCTTGGTCATGCTGGTTTTTATGGGCGTTTCATTAAAGATTTCTCAAAGATTTCTAGGCCGTTAACTAATCTTCTTCAAAAAGATATTCCTTTTGTTTTTGATGATGATTGTGTAGAAGCTCTTGAAATACTTAAGAAAGCTTTGATTTCTGCACCTATTGTTAAACCACCTGATTGGAACTTGCCATTTGAGATTATGTGTGATGCTAGTGATTATGCTGTTGGTGCTGTTCTAGGGCAAAGAGTAGACAAGAAGTTGAATGTTATCCATTATGCTAGTAAAACCCTAGATGCCGCTCAAAGAAATTATGCCACCACTGAAAAGGAATTCTTAGCAGTTGTCTTTGCATGTGATAAGTTTAGACCTTATATTGTCGATTCTAAAGTAACTATTTACACAGATCATGCTGCTATTAAATACCTTATGGAAAAGAAAGATGCTAAGCCTAGACTTATTCGGTGGGTTATTTTTCTTCAAGAATTTGATTTGCATATTGTTGATAGAAAAGGAGCGGAAATCCTCGTAGCAGATAACCTGCCTAGAATGGAAAATGTTCTTGATGACCCACTGCATATTGATGATAATTTTCCTCATGAACAACTTGCTGCTATAAATACTTCACGTAGTACTCCTTGGTATGCTGACTAAGCTAATTATATTGTTGCTAAATATATCCCTCCTAGTTTCACCTATCAACAACAGAAAAAAATTCCTTTATGATTTACGTGATTACTTTTGGGATGACCCACATCTTTATAAAGAAGGAGTAGATGGTATTATTAGACGTTGTATACCTGACCATGAACAGGAACAAATCTTAAGGAAGTGTCATTCCGAACCTTACGGAGGACACCATACTGGTGACAGAACTGCACACAAGGTATTACAATCTAGTTTTTATTGGCCTACTCTTTTAAAGGATGCTCGTATGTATGTCCTTTCATGTAATGAATGCCAAAGAGTTGGTAATATTGGTAAACGTCAGGAAATGTCTATGAATTATTCGCTTGCCATTGAACCATTCGATGTTTGGGGTTTTGACTTTATGGGACCTTTTCCTTCCTCAAATGGGTATACTCATATTTTAGTTGATGTTGATTACATTACTAAGTGGGTAGAGGCTATTCCAACTAGTAGTGCTGATCATAACACCTCTATTAAAATGCTTAAGGAAATTATTTTTCCGAGGTTTGGAGTCCCTAGATACTTAATGACTGATGGTGGTTCACATTTTATTCATGGTGCTTTCCGTAAACTTCTAGCTAAATATGATGTTAACCATAGAATTGCATCACCTTATGACCCTCAGTCCAGTGGCCAAGTTGAATTGAGAAATAGAGAATTAAAATTAATCTTGCAAAAGACTGTCAATAGATCTAGGAAGAATTGGTCTAAGAAATTAGACGATGCTCTGTGGGCTTATAGAGCTGCTTATAAAAAACCCACGGGGATGTCCCCATATAAAAAGGTATATGGACAAGCTTGTAATTTGCCTCCTGAACTAGAACATAAGGCTTATTGTGCAATTAAGGAACTAAATTATGATTTTAAACTTGCCAGTGAGAAGAGGTTTTGACCACTGCATCGCGAGTTTCTCCTTTGTTCTTGTTTCGAGCTGTTTTTCTGGCAGAAGTGAGAATATGTCATCTCAAGATTCGGATGGAGAGAGCTATGTGTCTAACTATGTGGCAGACCCAAAGATCTTTAGGGACATCTACCCCTAGTTATGGTCCACAGAAGAGGAGGGAGATTCCGATCTAGAGGAGACGGAAGACGCCGGTCCAGACGCTAGTTCAGATGGAGATGAAGACCCGCTTCCTCAACCTGGAGACATGCGCGTGGAGTTCTAGAAGTCAAGCCTCCCCAATGGAGTAAACAAGTCTAAGATCCAATTTATCCCGTCTCATTTTTTGCAGGAAAGCAAGGAAAATTTATGCAAAAGGGTTTTAAAGCTCAAACAAGAAAACGACGATTTAAGGGAGGAAAACTTCATCCTCAGGCGCAAGCTGGAGAAGAAGGGCATCGCTACTCCAACTCCACCACCGTCACCGAAGAACACTTGAGTACATGTGTTGGGGATGTAACCCCGTGGTGAGACCCGCCCAGGTGGGGCTGGGTCATGAGGTTGGCGGCTTAACGGTAAGGCATGGAAGTAGCTTGCCCAATGGGCCTGGAGGCCCAGAGGCAGAAGACGATGTGTAACCCGGTGGCGTAAGCCGTCGGTGGCGGCTTATCTGACAAGGCAGGAATAGTTAGAGGCAAGGTCGGTTATCAAGTATGACCCAGCCCGGACTCTTGTAAGCCCAGGGGCCTCGACCTGTGTATATAAAGGCGGGTTACCTGGGCAGCTTAGACCACGAAACCCTTAATCGAGGACTAGGTCAAGCGAATCCGCTCCCTTGTAATCGATACACAATCAATACAACTCAAAGCAGGACGTAGGCTATTACCTCCTTCGAGAGGGGCCGAACCTGGGTAAACCTGTGTCTTTCGTCCCAACCAACCCCTTCAAGTAAACCACCGTAGCGATGGCCTCACACCTAAGTCTTGACCATAGGACATCTGCCGTGACAAAGCCACAACAGTTGGCGCCCACCGTGGGGCATCGGCTCGGTGGTTTGGAATACTCGAAGGGCTCTCTTCCAGGGATCGAAGGATACGCCGTTGGCAGGATGACCAAGAGTCGCCGCGGCAAGCTCTACATCGAGGACGCTGGCTGGGGCCCCGAGGCCGACTCAATCGAGTACGGGTACCGGGTCCCCTTCGGCGGAATTCACGTCTTCATCGGCAAGATCGGCGGATCTAAGCCCGGGCCGAACATCTGCACCGACCTCGTCGAGCCGGCCCGGCACGCGCAACCCGCCCGGATCAACCCGGGCCGGAAGCACGTCTTCGTCGGCTTCACCCAAGGCACGGAACTTGAAGGTTCTATGTCGCGGGAGGAAACCCTCATCTGCTCGGAGGATGGATCCTCAAGCGGGGAGGCGGAATCAATCTATCAGCTTCACAACGGCGGGCTTGGGGGCTACGTCGAGGGCTACCATGACCCGGAATACTATGAGCCGCCGAGCCGATCCGCTGTCTTCATGGCGGGATCGATGTCGGTTTCTGGCAACACGGCGGCTAGGACAACGCCCGCTGGCGCAACGGGATCTGGGTCAACCAGGCCGCTGGCTCAAGTTTTGATGGATCTGATGAATGAACTTACGACTCTGATGGGAACCGAGGTCACGGCCTAAAACCAAGCAGCCAGTAACACGGAGATCGCGAGGTTAAAGGACCAGATGGCCAGTGGCCAAGAGGAAATCAATGCGCTGAAAGCTCAGATGGATGCTGAGTCAGAACGCCTCAGGGCGAAAGCTTTTCGCCTTGACCTGAATCAACAGACCGCAGATGCAGTACGTCGGATGAGGCACCAGACTCGCCTGCCGGATCAGTATGAGCCTAGGAATCTTTTCAACACGCCAGGGACGGGACGAAATGCACCTCTGACCATAACCCGGACGGCGGAAGTACCTGGGAGTAGGGCGGCAGTTCAACATCTGCAGCCAGACCCGCCCCGCAGGAACCAGACCCTGCCGCAACACTTTCCAACACCACCCGGTTATTATTCTAACTCGGTGGAGAACATGGTGGCAGCAACAGTCAGGCTCGGCGCGCTCCCCATCCCTGATGGAACTCCTTTTGCGGAAGAAGCGCGGAATGCCATTGGGTATTTAGAGCCAGCGGTGGCGCAACAGGATAAGTATACCTATAGCCGGAGCCGCGTGCACTCGACACCTATACCGAGCCGCAGCTACAGCCGACGCATAGAGTCGCCTGCGATTTCTAGCAGCGAGCGACGTCGGAACCCGACACGAGATGACCCGCCTGCTCTTGATGCCCAGGCGCTTGTAGATCGTGCAAGAGCATAGCGAGAGGCGGCAGCGGCCGCGGCGGCTTACCAAGAATCACCCACAGTAGCGCCTTCTATTTCGGTAGGAGCCGGAGTAACCTCCAGGGCTGTGGGAGTGTCGTGCTTAGTGCCGGCTCTACGAAACGTACATCTGCCGAAGGACTTCAAGGGTCCGCGTAAAGTACCCAATTATACTACCAATCTGCCTCCGGAAGCTTGGATCGAGAGTTATGAGCTAGCTATGGAGATGTTAGACGTCAGTGATGCAGTCTGCGCCAAGTATTGCATCATGATGCTGGAAGGACCGGCTCGTACATGGTTGAAGGGTTTGCCACCCAACACCATTAATTCCCGGGCCAAGTTGAAGGAGAAGTTCATCAAGAATTTTCAAGGAACATGCAAGCAGCCCATGACAATCATGGATTTGGATCATTGTGTGCAGCGAGAGGATGAGTCAGCCCACCATTGGGTCCGGCGGGTCTCAACCATTATCCACTCCTCTAATAATATCACGGCGGCTCAGGCGGTTCTAATTCTGGAGAAGAATTGCCACTTTTTGCCCCTTAAACAGAAGCTTGGACGGCTCAAGCGTTCATGCCAGGATATTGGGGAGCTTATGGCGACTCTGACAGTACAAAGGATCCTGGGTCCGATGAGGAGAAATCAGCTAAGGGAAAGAAGAATGGCAATGGCAAGGGCCAACAGCAGAGTGGGGCAGGAAACAATAATAACGGCAATGGCGGTAGGCGGAAGCACCCGGATGGCGGGTCAGATCTGGTGGCCAACACTAATGCTGGGAGCAACCGCGGCAAGGGCAATGATAAACCACCTTTCGGCAAGTCTAAGCCTTTCAATATGGAAGCAATGTTGAATGCTCCTTGCCCAAAACATAGTGTTACCGATAAACCGTCCACTGACGCTTGGAAGGATTGTTGGGTCATGCGGGAATTCCGGAATTACAGCATTAACCAGCATCAGGGTGGCGGCAATGGACCGTCCGGCGGGTCAGGATCCGGCTCTCCTGGGTCCGACTTTGGTGCAGGCGGCTCAGGTTCTGGTTATCAAAGTCAGGGAGGCCATGGAGGTCATAACCAACAGTCTGGCAATGGAGGTCAGCAACAAAACAATCAGTCCGGGTATCAGAGTAACCCAAAACAGCTTAATGGAGGCCAGTATCACGTTTTTACAACAAGCCTTGATAAGCAGGATCAGAAGGTGCGCAAGCGGGCGGTTAATGCAGCCATGTCGGCTCTCCCCCAATACTTGAAGTGGTCCGAATATGATATAACTTGGAGCAGGGAGGATCACCCGCCGCGCGTAGATAACCCGGGGCATTTAGCCCTGGTAGTGGCCCCCCAAGTAGGAGGCTACGTATTCACCAAGGTGCTTATGGATGGTGGCAGCAGCATCAACATCATGTACTATGACACGTTTCGCCGGATGAACTTGCTTGACAAGGATCTCAAGCCGTCTTCAACAGTCTTTCACGGTGTGGTGCCCAGTAAATCGGCTTATCCAGTTGGAGAAATTGCCCTGGAAGTAGCCTTTGGCGATGAGTTCAACTACAGGGTGGAGACCTTATGGTTCGAGGTAGTTAAAATCAAGTGCCCGTACCATGCTTTGTTTGGGCGGCCGGCTTATGCCAAGTTCATGGCTAGGCCTTGTTATGTATACTTGCAGCTCAAGATGCCCGGATTAAATGGAACAATTACAGTGCATGGTGATCAAAAGATTGCTCTTGAGTGCGAAGAAGGCGATGTTGCGTATGCAGAGTCAAGTTGTGCTGAGGCGGAGCTCAAGTTTTATAAGGAGAATGTTGACCCGGCAGATATGACCCCGTTGAAGAAGCCTAGCACGGAATCTGAGCCGCCCCTTAAGTTTGTGGCAGAAGATACCAAGCTGGTGGATTTTACTCCTGGCGATTCATCGCAGCAATTCACTATTGGGGCCAATATGGATCCCAAATAGGAAAGCGCGCTCATCGAATTCATCCGTGAGAATCGGGACATCTTTGCGTGGAAGCCTTCTGACATGCCGGGTGTACCAAGAGAATTCGCTGAGCACCACCTTAATGTGGATCCTAAGTTTAAGCCGGTCAAACAGTTCCTCCGTCTTTTCAATGAGGAGAGGCGTAAGGCTATTGGAGAAGAAGTAGCCCGGCTCTTGGCAGCACGGTTTATCGTCGAAGTTTTTCACCCGGAGTGGTTATCTAACCCGGTGTTGGTACTCAACAAGAACGGCACGTGGCTCATGTGTGTAGATTACACCGATCTTAACAAGGCGTGTTCGGTTGATCCATTTGTTCTCCCCCGTATCGACCAGATCATTGATGCAACGGCGGGTTGTGAGAGTTTATGTTTCCTGGATGCTTATTCGGGTTATCATCAGATCAAGATGGCAGTCAAAGACCAAGAGAAGACATCTTTCATTATGCCTTTTGGAGCTTTCTGCTATGTGTCTATGCCTTTCGGGCTCAAGAGCGCTCAGGCAACTTATCAGCGCTGTGTGCAGAACTGTCTTCATGGTCAAATTGGGCGCAATGTTCATGCTTATGTGGATGATATTGTGGTCAAGTGAAGAAGGAGACTCTGTTGGCTGATTTAAAGGAAACTTTTGATAATCTGCGGGTTTACAAGATGATGCTTAACCCGGCAAAGTGTGTGTTTGGTGTGCCTGCAGGAAAGCTCTTGGGATTCTTGGTCTCCGAGCGTGTCATTGAGGCTAACCCGGACAAGATAAAGGCCGTCACTTCTTTGTCTAAGCCGGCGTGTATTAATGATGTTCAGCGCTTGGCGGGTCATATTGCCGCTCTGAGCCGGTTCATAAGCCGCCTGGGTGAGAAAGCTATTCCAGATGATGAAGAAGACAGATGACTTCGTCTGGAGTGATGCGGCTAATGAGGCGTTTGAGGCGCTCAAGAAGCAGTTGGCTGAGCCGCCCGTTTTGGCTGCTCTGGTGGAAAAGGAGCCTTTGCTCTTGTATGTGGCGGCTAACAACAGAGCTGTGAGTGCTGCAGTTGTGGTGGAGCGCAAGGAGGCGGGTAAGGAGTACCCAATCCAGCGGTCAGTTTAGTATGTCAGTGAGGTCTTGACGGAGCAAAGATATCCGCATTGGCAAAAGCTGGTGTTTGGGGTATTCATGGCCAATCGCAAGCTGAAACACTATTTCCTTGGGCATCCAATCACACTGGTTAGCTCTGCTCCTTTGGGAGATATCATTCAAAACAGAGAAGCTACTGGCAGGATTGCTAAGTGGGCAATTGAGCTTGGACCCTTCAATCTGAAATATGTGCCCCGGACGGCTGTGATATCTCAAGCTCTGGTGGACTTTATCAATGACTGGACAGAATTTCAAGCACCTGAGGAGAAGCTGGACAATACATATTGGACAATTCATTTTGATGGCTCCAGGCAATTGGAAGGCTCGGGGGCTGGAGTTGTTTTAACTTCCCCACAAGGTGACAAATTCTGTTATGTTTTGAGGTTAATGTTTCCTTGTACTAACAATGCAACTGAATATGAGGCTTTGCTTCACAGGTTCCGTGTGGCCAAGGAGATGAATTTGAGCCGGGTCAGATGTCTTGGCAACTCAGACCTGGTGGCTCAGCAAGTCTCTGGCATGTGGGATTCTAAGGACCCTCGCATGGCGGCTTACCGCCAGGCGGTTGATATTATTGCTGGCCATTTCAAGGGCTATCAGGTGGATCATATTGATTGGCGGAAGAATGAGGTGGCTGACGCGTTCTCAAGACTGGGATCTCAGCGTAAGCCGGTGCCGCCTAATGTGTTCCTGGACGTATTGCATCACCCGTCGGTGAAGCTACCGTCGGAAGAGGATTTGGCTGTACTTGACCCGGAAGGACAATTGGTGGTGGCTCTCTGCACAATCCCTGATTGGACGCTGCCTTATCTGGCGTATCTGACCCGCGGCGAGTTACTCCAAGATGAGACTCTGGCGCGGCAGATTATAAGGCGGTCTAAGTCTATTACTATTGTCAATGGCGAATTACACAGGTGCAGCGTGACTGGCGTCTTTTAGCGATGTGTTTCTCCTGATGAGGGCCGTGAAATCCTGCAAGAGATACATGCCGGCGATTGTGGTCATCACGCCGGGTCGAAATCTTTGGTGGCCAAGGCTTTTCGACACGATTTTTACTGGTTAACAGCTCATAAAGATGCAGAGTACTTGGTTAGTAAATGTGACGGGTGCCAAAAATTTGGACGACGTGCCCATGTGCCGGCTCAAGAGTTACGGATGATTCCGATCACCTGTCCGTTTACAGTCTGGGGGCTTAATATGGTGGGACCTTTTAAGAGGTCTAAAGACAAGAAGACCCACCTCTTGTTGGCGGTTGACAAGTTTACTAAGTGGGTTGAGGCTGAGCCGGTCAGCAAGTGTGACGCAGCAACAGCGGTTCAGTTCGTCAAGAAGCTGATCTTTCGGTTTGGTTATCCTCATAGTATCATTACTGACAATGGCACAAACCTGTCCAAGGGGGCTATCAAGGAGTTTTGTGATGGTGAAAATATCCGCCTCGATGTATCTTCTGTGGCTCACCCACAGTCTAATGGTCAAGCAGAGCATGCTAACTAGGAAATTTTGAGAGGGATAAAACCCCGGCTTATGGTTCCTTTGGAGCGCACGCCGGGTTGTTGGGTGGAGGAGTTACCTTCAGTTCTTTGGAGAATAAGAACCACCCCCAACAGGTCAACAGGCTATACGCCTTTCTTCATGGTTTATGGCGCAGAAGCTGTTCTCCCCAGTGATATTCGTCATGACTCGCCCAGAGTGGCGGCTTATGTGGAAGCTGATAATGAGACGGCGCGTCAGGATGCTTTGGATGCCTTAGATGAAGAACGGGATCTTGCAGCAGCACGGTCCGCGATTTACCAGCAAGACATGCGTCGCTATCATAGCCGCAGGGTCAAGACCCGGACGTTCCAAGAAGGCGACTTAGTACTCCGTTTGATTCAAGACCAGTCAGATATGCATAAATTGTCACCTCCTTGGGAAGGACCGTTTGTGATCAGCAGAAATCTCAACAATGGTTCCTACTATCTCATCGATATACGGGAGAGCGACAAGTCACACACTTCTGGTGAAGAGACTACAAGGCCGTGGAATATTGCTCACCTTCGGCCATACTATACTTGAGCCGCCGGTCCGGCTCTCATCAATGTACATACTTCTGTCATTGTATATACCATCTTTTATGATATAATAAAGTTGGCATCCCCGTAATTCGGGGCCTCTGTCGTTTTCTTGCACTAAAGTCTCGTGCAAAGAGTTGATTCTTGGGGACTTCCAACCCACTGGGTTTAGCTTTCATACCCTCTTGGCCAGGCTTTATATGCCATGTTCGAGTTAAACCTGCCTGTTTGCAACTTGCTACTCCACCATGTGACCCGCCGAACTCTTGACAGTCAATCTTGCTCAGAGACCCTGAACTTGAAAAGTCAATCTCGCAATAAGACCCTGAACTTGTCAAGGTTTAGACGGCGGCTTTTGTCACGCGAGAGCCGGCTTATAGTGAGCTAGGATAAACTCGCCTTGTCTGCTGTAGTCTCTCCGCTATGTGGCCCGTTCGTACTCTTAGCAATGTTAATCTTTTAAAGACCCTGAACTTGCTAAGGTTTAAGCGACGGATTTATGTCACGTGAGAGCCGGCTTACGAGGTTTCAGGCTTTTATGCCTAGCTTCTTTGGAAGCAATACAAAAATTTTCTTGCAAAAATAAAGTTCTCTTGTCTTGCTGTGCCTTTAAAGCCGGCATATAAGGCAGGAGATATGGAAATATATATCTTTTTGTTTGTTTTTGCAGGTATTTTTCATGATAAGATTCTAAGCTTTTGGGTAACCCCGACTTAGCATTGCTCATGGAATATAACCCGCCGGGCGAGTCAGTGCAGTAAGGTGATTATATCAAGGCATTTGTACTAAGTCGCCGGCGTATGGGCTGAAAGATGTTTAAAAAGTGCACGAAGGCACAGGAGCAGGCGGTCAAGTTTTTCTACTGCTATTACAAGGCCTCACAGGGCCCAAAATATGTTGCTCAAGTTTTTCACAAGTTAGAACCCGGCGGCTCAGTATCGCCCGGGTTAGCATTTTTGAAGACCGGATCTTCATCTAGCTCGTCGACGGGTCACCGTGCGCCGGGTCTTCTGGCTCCTGGATCTGAAGGTTGTCCACATCCCAGTTGCAGTTGAGTAGAGCTTCAAATTGAGCTTCATCATTCAAGATGGGAGACGGGTCAACATCAGGGGCAAAGATATGCTTATGCCGTTGAGGGGTCAGATCCTTCGGCTCAAAAGTAGGCGCCCGTACTCGAGTGTTGTTGTAGTCGTAAGCCGCCTGGTATGTCGCCAGGTCAGCTTCTGCGGCTAACCGGCTGGCCAACACTCGAGATTCTTGGTGGCAACGGGCGTAGTCATCCTGAGTGAATTCTGACCCGTCGTCCTTGAGTTGCGGGAAGCCGCCCATCATCTCCTCCGGGTGAAGCTCTGGTGCATATGCCAGCGCCCGGCTTAAGGCAGAAATTGCACCCTTGCGGGCGGCTGATCTCTTTATTTCCTCAAAGTGCCTAGGAACAGTGGAGAGATAATTCAACATGTCCTTGATCAGTTTTGGCACACCTTTTTCACCAAAGACTGCCCTGATGGTGAAGAGGCTTCCGGAGTATAGTTGCTCAGTGAAGGCGTATAAGGCCTTCAGCTTCAACAAACTGTCAACGGGAAGTTGGCGAGTTCGTTGGCCTGCAAAACAGATTGAAGTTATAAGCCACCGGGCAAGTCTCCTTATGATCATAATTGCAAGTACAGTCAGCAATACTTACCAAAGACGGCTTCGGTCATCTGGTTTATGTGCCGTTTCAGGCTGGTCAGCTCCTCAGTCACCGTTTTCAAACGACTCTCTGCGTCTTCTGCACGCTTGGTCAGGGCGACTTGGCTTGTTTCAGCAGATTTTTTGAATGTTTCGAGCTCAGTCTTGATTTTCTCCAACTCGGTCAAAGCGATCTGCCACTTTGCGTGGGCCTCCGCTCGGCCTTCTTGTTGCAGTGCCAGACTCTTCTTAAGGTCTGACACGTTAGACTCAGCAACATTTAAATATTCCCGCACAAGACAAGTCACAACAAGGCAAGATTATCAGTTTTAAGCCGCCAGCCCGGCTCATACTGGTATTTAGAAGTCTGGCAGAGAGTCATTACAAGTCCCAAGCAGATTGCAAGCAATATACTTGACACTTTGGGGCTAATGTGTATCAGTTCTTTCATATGTTTACAATACAAATAAGACCCAGATCATCTTCGTGAAGATAAGCCGGCCCTTGGGGGCTACACCTTGCTCTTAAAGTCTAGATCAGGTCTACAAAAAGTCCCGGTTAATTATTGGTATAATGACCCGGCCCTTGGGGGCTACACTTGGCATTTTTTAAGGCAATAAGTGCCGGCTCATTATTGGTATAATGAGCCGGCCCTTGGGGGCTACAACATTGGTCTATTCAAGTCTGTATATTATTGAAGACCCGGCTTATTTTCGAGAATATAAGCCGGTCCTTGGGGGCTACGTAAGGGTATACAGAGAGTAGAGAAGTGGAATACCTCATATTTTTTCTTCATCATGTCTACCAGTCTGGCCTCCATGTCCCGGCTGGCGGCCAGGCGGCTCAAATATCCCGAGTGCAATTCGTCAGCGGTCAGCTTCTCCAAGTTTGGCAGGTCAAGTTTGCTTTTATCCTTCTCAGGAGAAGGTGTCTCAGCCTTGTTGATATGCTTGGTTAGCACGTTGGAGGGAGCCGGAGCGGCATAGGCTGAGCCGGTAATGGTGACCTCTTCTTCTTGAGCCAACACCTCTTGAGTTGGTGGCAAGGGGCTGGGCGGCTTAGGGTCTATCTCCAGAGAAGCTTCAGTGGTCACAACGTTAGCGTCCACCGGCTCATTGGGCCGGGGAGTGTTGTCATGATCACCTTGGCCAGCATCGGATGGCTCCACTTGAGTTTCAGGAGCGTCAAGCTTTGGATCTTCCGGCTCTCAGGCATCCGGATGGGAAGATGACCCACTCAGTTTCCTTTTCTTGGCCTGGGCCCTGCAAAACACAGACTTCATGATTAGTTATATGCAAAAACAGTGTGGTAATAAGCAGGGAAAGGATATAAGAAAGTTACCCCGGCTTGATGACAAGGGGAGGCAGCTTGGAGGCGGTTGAGTCGCCAGACGAAGGAGGAGTTTCCTAATACAATTAGAAGAAGCAGTATGAGTAAGTGACAACATAAGAGTAATATGCAGCAGTACAGATATAAGCCAGAAGTACCTCGTTGCGATGTTTTCGGCAAGCCGGGGTGTCAGGCAAGCCGACCACCAGGTCTTCAGAGCCGCCGCTACGGGTTTGACGTCTAGCGTCATGTTGCTGTTTCTTCAAAAGAAAGTCGGGGTCCAAGTGAGCAAGAGGATGTGAAAACTTAACTTTCCGGATGACCCGCCGGATTTTCTCTGTTGGCAGAGGTTCTGAGTCGGAGGAGATAATAGTTACCTCCGCAACCCCGGGTTCACTAGCCTCCGCCTCTTCTTGAGAAGAGTCAGCGTCAATAAGTTGTATAAAAAGACGACCAAGGGAATCAAGTTCTACCTCTGAGTCGTCCAGACCGAATAGTTCTTCGGTTGATATTTTCTTTCTACGAGCCGGAGCTTTAGCCTTGGTTGCTTTGTTTGCTTTGCTTTTCTTTTTGGAGGTAATGGTTAACCTCTTGTTCCAAAAGGAAGAGCCGGCCTACGTATAAGTATATGCATTGGCAGAATGGTTAAAATAGAATACAAGAAATAAGGCATTTAAGGAAAGGGTGAAGATTAGGGTGAAAAGATTCACCTCTGGAGACGGGTTAAGTGCATAAAAGGGACTTAACCCTGTCTTGTTGCAGACTGCTTGAGGCTCTCCCAGCAGAGATTTGACGATGTCATTGAGATCCTGGTCTACCAAGGGAGTCTGGTTGAAGCGTTGAGGATCGTTCACCTCGCCAGTATACTGACACATTAAGGCATCACGGCAGCTCAGCGGCAGAATCCTCTAGGAGACCCAGCAGCGGGTCTGATCAACGCCTGTTAACCCGTTGGCTAACAGGGCCCTTATTTTTGAAAAAGTTGGACCGTATTAGATGCGCTCTGCGGCAGACATCCGGTCCGGGAGCTCGGTGTCAGTGCTGAGCCGGTAAGGACGATAACCCGGTAGTGGATTCTCTCCTTCTAGGGAAGTGTCTTTGCAATAAAACCAGGTTTTGTTCCAATCTTTGGGATGACTCGGCAGAACTGCTGCTGGAAAGAGTACATCCCGCCGTCTCTGAAGAGTAACACCTCCAGGCTCAAGACTCAGCCCATCCGCCATTTCTGTTTGGCGGTTGACGTAGAAATATTCCTTGAAGAGGTCAACAGACGGCTCTTCTTGCAGATAAGCTTCACAGAGAGTTTGGAACTGGCACAGATTGGTGACAGAATTGGGGCCAGTGTCTTGAGGGTGCAGTTTGTACAAGTGTAAGGCGTCCCGAAAAAATTTAGACCCGGGCGGTGAGAAGCCACGAAGAAGATGGTATGTGAACACAATGACTTCCCCATCCTCGGGCTTGGGAGTGGTTTCATTGCCCGGTACCCGCCAGTGGATAACATCCTGAGCCGGCAAAACTCCCATGGTGACAAAATCCTTGAGTGATTCCTCGGTCACCCCGGACCTTACCCAGTCACAGGAAGCTGGGGCTTTAGACATGGCGGTGGCTTAAAAGACTGCGGAAAGGCATGAGTATATGGCGGGTTAAAAACGTGTCATGACCAAGGCAGCTATGGCTCTAAAAATGGTGATGGCATTTGGCGGGTCAGTATAAAATTATGAGCCGCCGAAGCAGGTCGCAACAAGATGACGTGAGTCGGCAGCATAATGGCGGGTCAAGTTTGCCAGCGAGTGTTGGAAAAATTGCTAAGTCTGGAAAAACAGATTCTAACAGCTACAGCTACCGTTTTAGGATCTACGGACGAGATAAAAGGGAAATATACCTAGACCTAAAAATCCAGTGGAAGAACAGGCAGTTCCTATACGGATTCGGGTGGGCCAGCAATCTATAATGAACATGGCATGCTTATTGAGCGGATGGCCGCATAGTTCGGCTAACATTATAAAGCCTAAAGAAGTATTTCTTCCCTGATCTACGAAGAACGTTCCGATGAGCGATGATGAACTCGAAGAAAACCCGATGAACTCGGGGGAAGCCTGTAGAATTAATGCAGATCTAAAAGAAGGGCAAGGATGGAACCTGAGAAATGCGAATGGAGCGGGCGAACGCAGGAGTGTTCTGGATGCGATCAGGGTGATGCAGCGGCCTGAGTGGGGACGACGGCGAGGACCGGACGACGCGGGAGAGCTTCGGCGGCGTGGGCGTTTGGAGGAAGAAGAAGAAGGCAGCGGCGGGGAAAGTGAAAATGATGGGACCCCCCGCGCATATTTATAAGGGGGTGATGGAATAGCAATAGTCCGGTGTGGGAATCGAGGAGACACGATGACGATTGACCAAGAAAGTGCCTCGATTCTCGGGCTGGTCATATTAATGAAAAAAATCCGTTGTGACGTCAGAGGAATCTTTTTGATTTTCCTGAGATGACGTCATGGCGGGTCATGAAGATTGATCAAAGACGACGTCACCAATTTCCAGATATGGCGGGTCATGAAGATTTGTCAAAGAATGCAAGATTCGCCAACCAGAAGACTTGAAGATTGACATGAACCGGTTCAAATCAATCTGGGGCCTAATGTTGGGGATGTAACCCCGTGGTGAGACCCGCCCAGGTGGGGCCGGGTCATGAGGTTGGCGGCTTAACGGTAAGGCGTGGAAGTAGCTTGCCCAATGGGCCTGGAGGCCCAGAGGCAGAAGACGATGTGTAACCCGGTGGCGTATGCCGCCAGTGGCGGCTTATCCGACAAGGCAAGAGTAGTTAGATGCAAGGTCGGTTATCAAGTATGACCCGGCCCGGACTCTTGTAAGCCCAGGGGCCTCGACCTGTGTATATAAAGGCGGGTTACCTGGGCGGCTTAGACCACGAAACCCTTAATCGAGGACTAGGTCAAGCGAATCCGCTCCCTTGTAATCGATACACAATCAATACAACTCAAAGCAGGATGTAGGCTATTACCTCCTTCGAGAGGGGCCGAACCTGGGTAATCCTGTGTCTTTCGTCCCAACCAACCCCTTCAAGTTAACCACCGTAGCGATGGCCTCACACCTAATTCTTGACCATAGGACATCGGCCGTGACAAAGCCACGACAACATGGGTATTGGCACAACCCCTAGCTTGTTCCAAGCTTGGGGGAGGCGCCCCGGTATCGTATCACCATCACTTTCCATCGTGATCTTTTATTTTAGTTTGATCTTTAGCTATTTCGTGGTTTAGAGAAATAAAATTTCAGATTTGCTTCGCTTAGGATTTTGCTTTGAGTTCTACCTATCCTTGTAATCGAGTGTGAGAGTTATATAATAAATATTAGTTGAGTTCGTGTGCTTTACTCTCTTGCACCAATCATCAGAGCATGACAATAAAAAGAATAGTAAAGATCATATGCTTATCCCATGGGAAGTAATGACTTCACATAAAAACAAAGTATGAACTATGAAAATTGTTGGGAATATAACAAACATAGCCTTAGTCATTGTTATAATCTATGCAAGATTATGATAGAGAGGAGAGATCCACAAACAAATATACTATCTTGGACATCATCTATGATTACGAACCCTCACCAAATATTAAATAATGATCAAGTGTTGAAGTTGGACATGGAAGACAACCTAATGGTCATGATTTCTTACATTTGCATAGAAATTATATAGACATGGATCCTTTAACATGTGATGCTTCCTTTAGAACTTTTGCTAGCCAAAATTTTCGCACCAAGTAGAGATACTACTTGTGCATCTATAACCTCTTGAACCCAGTTTCTTCTTTTGTAAGAGCCCACATTACCTACCTATGGATTGAATAAGATCCTTCAAGTAAGTTGTCATCAATGCATAAGCAATAAAAATTTCCTTAATCGTGTATGATCTTTTATTGAAAGGGAAATTAATCTTTGTACGGTCTTGTGATGGTGAGGAAATAAAAGCGACGGAGTGCATAATAAAGTTCGCTATCACAAGGGGCAATATAAAGGGAAGTTCCTTTGCATTAAGAGATTGCACATCTAATCAAATAAAAGCGCATGACAACATCTGCTTCCCTCTGCGAAGGGCCTATCTTTAACTTTCATAAAGTTCTTCCTTTTATTCAAGAGTCATCAATATCTTATCTTCTTCTAAGTTATAAACTCTCTTAGTGTTAAGCATCACATGTTGAGATAAGACCCGGGTATATATATCCAGTTGAATGTAAGAAACCATGATTCATTATTGTTCACATTATCCTTGAGGTAAAGGAGTTGGGTGGCAAATATAGCCCCTATCTTCCTATGTGTCCGGCAAAAATATTAGCTCCAAAAATATGCAATGAGTGTCAACAATCATAGATGACTAAATGATTGTTGAGTATGTGGGTTTTCTACAATAAAATCTGTTATATAGGCTCTTCTCTTTAATATGATGAATTTTGATTATCACCATGACTAAAGGCACCGTTTGTTGGTTGTCAATCAGGTTTATGTTTCATACTTCGATAATTGTGAATATACCTTTACTTGATTATGAGAAGTTATATGATGAAATTCTTGCTGCTATAATGATATTGATGAAGCTCTCATGACCGTATTCTGTTTTTATCAACACCTCTCTCTCTCAAATTATGTGGTCTTTACTCTCAAGTTCGGCTTTTGCTTGAGGACAAGAGAGGTCTAAGCTTGGGGGAGGTTATACGTCCATTCTGCATCATGATTTCCTCTGCATATTTACGTTATTCTTGTCCATTATTCCTTATTATCATATAATTCTTATGCTCTTTCTCTCTGAATATGCAAGGTACATCACAAAGAGGGAATTATCTGGAGACTGGAATTCTAGGCCGGAAAACCGAGAAAAAGGCAGAAAAATCACGAGACTCCAAATGACCTGAAACTTTACGAGGAATTTTTATTGAATATATGTGAATTTATGAGCCAAACATATACCAGAGGGGGGCCACCAGTCAGGCACAAGCCATCAGGGCGCCCCCCAGGCCGCGCCCTGATGTGTGGTGGGGCCCTGGCTGGCCTCCAGACGCCCATCTTCTCCTATATGGTGTGTTTTACCCTAGAAAAAATCATAAGCAACCTTTCGGGACGAAGCGCCGCCGTCTCGAGGCAGAAACCTGGGTAGAGGTCCTTTTGCACTCCGGCAGTCAGATTCTGCCGGGGAAATTCATGTTCGGGAGGGGGAGATCGAAGCCATCGTCATCACCAACGCTTCCTCCTTCGTGGGAGGACCAATCCTCATCAACATCTTATCCAGCACCATCTCATCTCCAACCCTAGTTCATCTGTTGTATTGAATCTTTGTCTCAAACCTCAGATTGGTACCTGTGGGTTACTAGTTGTGTTGATTACATCTTGTAGTTGATGCTTGTTGGATTACTTGGTGGAAGAAATTATGTTCAGATCCTTAATTATTATTATTGCACCTCTGATCTTGAACATGTTGATGAGGTGTGAGTAGTTACTGTTGTTCCTAAGGACATGGGAGAAGCCTTGTTATAAGTAACCATGTGAAGTTGGTATTCGTTCAATATTTTGATGATATGTATGTTGCTACTTCTCTTAGTGGTGTCATGTGAACGTCGACTACATGACACTTCACCATGCTATGGGCCTAAGGGAAGTCATTGTGGAGTAACAAGTAGATGATGGGTTGCGAGAGTGACAGAAGCTTAAACCCCAGTTTATGTGTTGCTTCATAAGGAGCTGATTTGGATCCACATGTTTCATGCTATGGTTAGATTTATCTTAATTCTTCTTTCGTAGTTGCGGATGCTTGTGAGAAGGGGTAATCATAAGTAGGTTGTTAGTTCAAGTAAGAACAGCACCTTAGCACCGGTCCACCCACATATCAAATTATCAAAGTAGCGAACGTGAATCAACTCAACATGATGAACATGACTAGACGTAATTCCCATGTGTCCTCGGGAGGGCTTGCTTAATATAAGAGTACTTTCCGGCCAGTCCTTTGCTACAAAAAGGATTGGGCTACCTTGCTGCACCTTTGCTACTATTGTTACTTGTCACTTGTTACAATTTATCTTGCTACAAAACTATCTACTATCGTTACTTACAGCACTTGCAGAGAATACCTTGGTGAAAACCGCTCATCATTTCCTTCTGCTCCTCGTTGGGTTCAACACTCTTACTTATCGAAAGGACTACGATCAATCCCCTATACTTGTGGGTCATCATTGTAGTGCACTTGCAGAATGTTAGTATCTTCTCCTTCTCACATTCTGTCTATGCAATATTTATATAACTTGCGACAAGTGGAACTGCACTCCTCATAGTATTCGCCAACCAGAAATGGCTGGCCATGCTTGTACTTGCGTGCTTCACATGGGTCTTCATCGGCCATGCCATGGTTCTGCTCGAAGAGTCTTTGTAGTAGGATGCTCTGGTTCTCATCCCTCCTCTGTTTTTGTCATGTGTAATAACAAATTCCCAATTTTACCATGTGATCCGAACAAACTTATAACATATTACTACTGATGTCTGTTGGATTTCGGGCTTCGCAAAACCATCAAAGTTCGAACACAGGGGCATGTGCGAAGATCCCCTGCAGCCTAGCCCTACCTAGCTCGCTACACGATGATTACTACGGCGAACTCGCACGATGACGAGGAAGAAGATGCACACGGTGATTTACCCAGGTTCGGGCCGCTGCGAAGCGTAATACCCTACTCCTGCTTTGGTGGATGGCCTCTCGAGGAGGTGTGGTGGATGAACTAGTACAATGGTGGAGAGCCTCGCGAGGGCGCTCGAGTGGTGTTCTTGGCTCTCTGCCCTGTTGGGTGTTTGTTGCCTTCCCCGGTTCGTCGTCCCCTTCTACGGTGCAACCTAGCCTCTATCTATAGCAGTGGCCCAGGTCCTCTTCCCTTATCGCAATGGCGGGAAGGGATCCCACAACGGCCAAATTTGAAGGGGGACAGGAGTACATCCCCGCCCTGTCCAAAGGTGGTCTTCGCCTGCAAAGTTGTTGTCGATGATGCAGAGGTGGGCTCAGCGATGACATCCATCCTGCTGGGCTCGTGGTCGTGGTCTTGTTGCACCGGAATGGAAACCTTTGGGTGGCGCTTTGGGAACCCGCGTACGTCCTTGCTCCCTTTGCACCAAAGGGGAAACTGCACCACCTGGCGTGCTGGCGCCCGCCTGTCCTTCCTTGCGTCATCCTTGACTCCCGAGGCTGGGCTCTGCATAGAGATCTCTGCCGCTCCGGAGGGGGCCTGAGGAGGCCCACTCCTTGTTGGTCTTGATGCCGCCTCCCTCGCGAGCTCGGGTCCTCGCGAGGGCCTTTCCTTGCCTGAAATCTTGGCTCGTGAGGTGGGCCATGTCCTGGGCCGCAGGCAGGCAGGTCTGGGTACCCTCATTCCCAGAACGCCGACAGCAGCCCCCGGGCCCAAGGTGCGCTCAAGCCGGCTTCTGAGTGAAGCCCTTGAAGACGGCCCAAAGCGCGGCGGGCCCCTAACGCCTGCAGGCCAGGCCTGGCACGCGTCACGCGCCCAGTGAATGCCGTCTCCTCTCCCGAGGTCGTTAGGGGCCTCCGAAGTCAACCTGACGCGACGCCTGCACGCTGCGCCTGCCATCATTACCTTGTCTTAAACGCGGTTGTTCCCTTGGCCTTCTCCCCTTGGGCCACGCAGATGTGACCCTTCGGGGGCTGTCGAATTGATGTGGAAGGGAGCCGCACGCCACCCGGGCCTGTCTCGCGGCGCCCGAGGGGCGCCCGACGCTCCGGCTGACAAGGGCCGGGACGCGCAGCGGCGCCATTATTGCCCGGGATGCGAGGGGGGCTCCGGTTGGCCCTCAGTTGTATATATAAGTGGGTGAGGGCGAGAGGAAACCCTCGGCTCATCTTCATCTTCTTCGCCTCCCAATCTCCAAGCCGCCGCTCTCCCGGCCATGGCTTCAGTGAGGAAGTTTTCCGCCGCCGAAAAGGGGAAGGCCTCTGAGGAGAGCCCCGCCCCACCGCCGCCCAGGAGGGGTCGCGGTCGTCCCCGGAAGCAGGCTACGACGCTGGCGGAGGTTCCCCGGGGGCGCGGGCGTGCTCCAACGCAGCCCGGGGTTACCATCGGCAGCCGCGTTGGGGCTCCGTCCAGCGCGGGTGGTCGCGGTAGTCGTGGCGGTGGCGCCCACGGTGGGAGGCTGGCGGTGGCCACTCGGCCGCCGCGCCTGTGGCTTCATTCGGCCGACACGGCCCTGGAGTTTGTGGTGTGGGCGGAGAGGCCGGAGGCCGCTTGGTTTCAACTTCCGCGCTTCTTCGCGGAGGCGCTGCCGGCCTATGGCTGCAGGCCGACGGTTGTTGCAGCGCGGCTTCGTGGGCGGAGGTCGAGGTCACCCCCGGGGGTTACGTGTACCTGAACCGCGGGTGGCAGATGTTTGGCCATGCCCGCGGCTTGGTGGGGAGGTGCACTCTTCACTTCAAGTACGATGGGGTGGCGACGCTCTTCGTCAAGATCGTCGGGGGAGAGGGCGAGCGCTTAGGGTGCTGCCCGGAAGACGATGGCCGCGGCGATCTTGGAGATGAGCTTGCCCTTCACGACGGGCACCGCGTTTCCAACAGCAGCGACACCCCCTCCGATGGGAGCCCGAGCGACAGCAGCGACAACAGCTATGACGCGCCACCGCGTCGGCGTGCCCGGACCTCGGGGGGCAGCCAGCCACCGCGGCGTCGCTCCTCTGCTCCAGAAGTGGCCATGCCGGCGCGCCCCTATGGGCCCGTCAAGGAGGAGGAGGACTCCGACTGAGTGCTGGTGCGCCGACGCCAGGGCTCCCGGAGCTGGAGCCCCCGAGGGGGCTTCTTCACTTTCTTTCTCCTACTCTTCTTCCTTCCTGTAATCAAAGAATCAAGGTGGGCCTTGTGGGCGTGTAATGAACTTCGGCGCTTGCGCCCTTGTTAGTACCCTTATCGTGCGTCCTAGTTTTCGTGTCATTGTTATTTGAAACATTCTGGTGATTGCGGTCAGGGTACTTAGCTTGATATGCTCGCGGTAGGCTTTTCGTCGGGGAGGTTTGGCTATGGCGCTTGGGGAGTCTGGACGTCCTGGGGACTTCTTCTTCTCACGAGCGAGGCATGTTGGGAGCCCTTTCGGCACTCGGTGTTTGCAGGCCCCAGTCCCGCACATTCCTCGACCACCGTAGTGTACGACTGGATCACCAAGGACGCAACTACGAGGCGAGGCCTCGACACCCTTGATGCCGACCGGATCACCAAGGACGACATCAAGGGGCGAGTGGCTATATGACCGGTAAGGCTCCTCAGGCGCGTTGCTCAGGAGCCCCCCTTGACGCTCAAGCGTCTATACGTCGGCAGGTCCCAGTCCCGCACATTCCTCGACCACCGTAGTGTACGACCGGATCACCAAGGATGCAACTACGAGGTGAGGCCTCGACACCCTTGATGCCGACCGGATCACCAAGGACGACATCAATGGGCGAGTGGCTATATGACCGGTAAGGCTCCTGAGGCGCGTTGCTTAGGAGCCCCCCTTGATTCTCAAGCGGCTCTACGTCGGCAGGTCCCAGTCCCGCACATTCCTCGACCACCGTAGTGTACGACCGGATCACCAAGGACGCAACTATGAGGTGAGGCCTCGACACCCTTGATGCCGACTGGATCACCAAGGACGACATCAAGGGGCGAGTGGCCATATGACCGGTAAGGCTCCTGAGGCGCGTTGCTCAGGAGCCCCCCTTGACGCTCAAGCGGCTCCCCAAAATTTTGTTTCCTGCCCCGGGAGGCGCGGGCCTCCCGAGGCTCCGAGACGGCGCGTCAGGCCGTGGCTGGAGCCCCCGAGCGAGTATGAAGCGACGCGCGCCTGCTAACCCGCCCGGGAGTGCCACGCGAGGATCCGGGCGCCAAGGCCTTGGCGAGGTGCGAGCACCGTGCCCCCAGCCCCCGCTCGCGGGGTGCGAGGGGGAGGGGAGCAGGCGAGTGTTCGACTCGAAGAGAGAGAACCCAAGATAGGAAATGGCGATGCAAATGAATCCCTGATCCCTTTTTCTAAAACATGTTAGAAGAAAACCCCGAGCTTTGTTCCAGAAAAGTTGGCAAATTCAAACATCAGAAGAGCAAATAACAGCCGTGTCCGGCGCCTAGACTAGTCTTCATCTTCGTCTTCCCCTAGCGCGGAGCGTAGGGCATCCACGTTGCATGGGCATAGCCATTGGAGGGCAGTGTTGTCCGCCAGCGCGGAGCATGGGGCTTCCACTTGGGCGTGGGTGGGAACCCCTCCGCATCCTCGGGGGGCTCCGGGCGTATACAGCCCACTCATTATTACGTGAGAGTGTCACGGGTAGAACTTCCGGAGGTGCTGGATGTTCCAAATATTCTGGATGGGGACCCCGTCCTAAGTCTCCAGGCGCACGGCGCCAGGCCTGGAGACGTGAGCGACCTTGAACGGGCCCTCCCACATGGGCGAGGGCTTGTGCAAGCCCTCCCTGGAGAGGACCCGCCTTGGGACGAGGTCTCCGACTTCGAGGGTCCTAGAGCGGATGTTACGGCAGTGGTAACGCCGCAGCGCCTGCTGGTACCTCGTAGCTCAGAGCGAGGCTCGGCGACGGGCCTCCTCCCCGAGCACGAGGTCTGTTCCCCGCGCGGCATCCTGACGCTCCTCATCGAATGCCAAGACCCGCGGGGATCGGTGCTTGACCTCGTGCGGGAGGACGGCTTCGGCTCCATAGACGAGGAAGAACGGGGTCTCGTCGGTGGGCTTAGTCGCGGTGGTGCGGATGGACCACAGCACGGACTGAAGCTCATCGACCCAACCCCTGCCGCAAGCTTCAAGCTTCTTCTTGAAGCTCCTTGCCTTGAGGCCCCGCAGGACCTCCGCATTGGCGTGCTCCGCCTGGCTTTTGCTCCGTGGGTGGGCTACCGAGGCGTAGCATGTCTGCGTTCCAAGGTTAGCGCAATAGGCCCTGAAAAGGTTACTTGTGAACTGCGAACCATTGTCGGTGATGATGCGGTTGGGGACGCCGAATCGGCTTACGAGGCCCTTGATGAACTTGACGGCTGATCCGGCTGGGATGGTGCGCAAGGGCTCCACCTCCGCCCACTTGATGAACTTGTCGATGGCGACGTAGAGGTAGCGGTATCCGCCCGCTGCCCGCGGGAAGGGCCCCAGTATGTCCAGCCCCCAGACCGCAAAGGGCGAGGAGAGCGGGATGGTCTGGAGGCCCTGCGCGGGCTGGTGAATCTGCTTGGCGTGGAACTGGCAGGCCTCGCAAGACCGGACCAGCACGATGACGTCATTAAGCACCGAGGGCCAGTAGAAGCCTGATCGGAATGCCTTTCCTGCGAGGGTGCGCGACGAGGAGTGATGCCCGCAGTCTCCCCCGTGAATGTCGGCCAGCAGCTCGCACCCCTGCTCCTTGGAGACGCACCGAAGTGCGACACCATTTGGGCGCCTACGGTACATGTCGCCGTCCTGCAGGCAGTAAGCCATGGCCTGCCGCGCCACGTGCTCCGCGTCTTCCTCCTTTTCCGGCAGTGTGCCGTGAAGTAGTTACGCCCTGAACTCCTTCATCCAGTCGTCGACCCGAGGCTCCAGCGCCAGGAGCAGTCGGCCTCCTGAGGCCGGGCCGCAGTCCGGAGCCCCCAAGGGTGGTTCTGGGGGGAGCTCCTCACCCCGTGGCGCCAGACCTTCGGTTGAGGGCGCCGCGGAAGGTTTGAAGAGTCGCTCCTCGAAGACGCCCGGCTCCTGGGGCTCATGGCGCGACGCTCTTTTGGCGATGTCATCAGCCTCCTTCTTCGCGCCGCGCGGGATGTGCTGCAACTCCAAGCCCTCGAGACGTTTTTCGATCTTACGTACCTCTTCCAAATACGCCTCCATGTGCTCGTCCTTGGGTGTATACTCTTTGTTAGAGAAGTTGACGAGGAGTTGGGAGTCGCCCTTGATGGTGAGGCACCGAATCCCCAATGCCGCCGCCTTGTTGAGGCCGGCGATGAGGCCCTCGTACTCCGCGATGTTGTTGGAGACCTTCTCTCCGTTCTGGAAACAGAGTTGCATAGCATAGCGGAGCTTGTCCCCTGACGGGGAGGTGAGCACGACTCTGGCCCCTGCTCCCCTGCGCGCGAAGGCTTCGTCAAAATGCATGGTCCAACCCTCAGGTGCCTCATCGCCAGGGGTGAGGGACTGGCTTCCGTCCATCCCCCGGTCGGGGGCGTCTGTCCATTCCGCCACGAAGTCTGCTAGGGCTGCCCCCTTGATGACCCTGGTCGTGCTGAACTCTATGTTGAAGGCCTGCAGCTCGATGTTCCATTCAGCGACTCTTCCTGTCGCATTGGGGTTGCGTAGGACCTTCTCCAAGGGGTACGCAGAGACGACCTTGATGGGATGTCCCTGGAAGTAGTGGCGCAGATTCCTCGAAGCGACAAGAAGTGCTAGGAGGAGCTTCTGTTGCATGGGGTAGCGTGAGCGCGCGTCCCACAGCACCGTACTGACGTAGTACACTGGGTGTTCGACGAGGGTGAAGCCCCCTGCGGTGCCCAGCTCCGTTGTGAGCCCCAGAGGCTCGGGCGCCTCGGGGACCGCCGGAGCGGCCGGGGCCTCATGAGGGTCGCGGGCCTCAGGGGCCGTCGTAGCGGCGGGGGCCTCATGAGCACTGTCTTGGGGAGGAGCGGGCTCCTTGGCATCCTGCGAGCCCCCTTGCGCCATGTTGGGGGGCCCACCGGCGTCCGTTGGCGTGTCGCGCATGGCGGCACGCTCCTCCCAGACCGCCACCAATGCGGCGCTGGCGGAGTGGGGGGGTGGCAGCCAGGTATAGCAGTAGGGGCTCCCGAGGACGAGGCGCCACCATCACTGGCGGGCTCGTGAGGTATTGCTTGAGTTCTTCGAAGGCTGCGTCTGCCTTCGGAGTCCATTCGAAGGGGCCCTTCCTTTTCATGATCTTGAAGAACGGCAGGGCCCGTTCGCCGAGTTTGGAGATGAAGCGCCCCAAAGAGGTCACGCATCCTGCCAACTTCTGCATTTCCTTGAGGGTCTGGGGTGCGCTCATCTTGTTTATGGCCTTGATCTTCTCCGGGTTTGCCTCGATCTCCCGGTGCGACACCAGGAAACCGAGCAGCTTGCCCGACGGGACCCCAAAGACGCATTTCTTGGGGTTGAGCTTCAGGTTTACCTCCCTCAGGCTGGCGAACGTCTCCTCCAAGTCCCCGATCAGGGTCTTGGCCTCCCTGGACTTGACCACGATGTCGTTGACGTAAGCTTCTGCATTACTCCCGAGCTGCGGCCCCAGGGCGATGTGCATCAGCCACTGGAAGGTCGCCCTGGCGTTCCGTAGCCCGAAGGGCATGCATGTATAGCAGAACACTCCGCAGGTGGTGAGGAAGGCCGTCTTCTCGACGTCCTCCACCGCCATTTTGATCTGATGGTAGCCCGAGAAAGCGTCCAAGAAGCACTGGAGGTCGCACTCCGCGGTGGAGTCCACGATCTGATCGATGCGCGGCAGCGAGAATGGGTCTTGGGGGCAGGCTTTGTTGAGGCTCGTGAAGTCGACGCACATGCGCTCCTTCCCACACTTCTTCGGGACGACCACCGGGTTGGCAAGCCACTCCGGGTAACGCACCTCTCGGATGACCCCGGCCTCCTGTAGCTTGCCGACCTCCTGGGCGATGAAGGCATGCTTCTCCGGAGCTTGCCTCCTTGCCTTTTGCTTCACCGGGCGTGCATTCGGGCACACCATGAGGTGGTGCTCGATCATGTCCCTCGAGACCCCCACCAGATCGGAGGCGCTCCACGCGAATGCGTCCTTGTTTGCACGGAGGAAGGCCACTAACGCCTCCTCTTGCTCCTAGGGCAAGCCGGCGCCGATGGTGAAGGTAGGGCCAGGGTTTCCCTCGTCCACAGGCACCTGCTTCGTCTCCGCCCGGCTCTGAGCGAACAGCTGCCTCTTCTTCACCGGTGCGACGTCGTGGACACCCCCGGAGTCCTCCGTGGCTTGCGCGGCTTCCCCGGCACTGGGGCGCGCCGCGGCCGCCGCTTTGTAGGCGAGCTTGAGTGTGTGGGACGCGTCCTTGGCATTTCCCACGACGGTGAGGATGCAACCGCTCCCGGGCATCTTGACGACGTTGTAGCCCGGGTGCGTTGCCGCCATGAACTAGGCGAGGGCGGGGTAGCCGAGTATTGCGTTGTACGGGAGATGGATGTGGGCGACGTCGAAGTCGATCTGCTCGGTGCGGAAATTGGAGTGGGTGCCGAAGGTGACGAGGAGGCGCACCTGCCCCATGGGGACGACAGATCCCCGGACCACCCCAGAGAAGGGCCTTGAAGGTGCGAGTTGGCCACGAGGTAGCTGCAGCGTGTCATAGACTTCCACGGAGATGACGTTGAGGCCGGCGCCACCATCTATGAGGGTCCCGGAGACGGCCACGCCCCTTATGGTTGGCGTGCACAACATGGGGAGCATCCCGGCGGCTGTCGTTGTCTTGGGGTGATCGTCGGGGCCAAAGGTGATGTCGGTTTCCGGCCACGTCCGAGGCGGTGCGGGCTCGGACCGCGGCCGAATCGCCCCTGCGTGGTGGAAGAACTGCTTGACCTGGCGGCTGGAGGTGGGCGCCTGTGATCCGCCAAGGATGCACGCGACCACGGGGCCGGCCCCGTGCGCCATGGCGCCATCGCGCGCCGAGGGCCGGCCGGCGTCGGGGATCTCGTCCGCCCTGGGGTCGTCGAGCCGTGGCTCGACTATCGCCGCGAGCGGGGGAGCTTCGACACGCCCCCTACCTGGCGCGCCAAATGTCGGATTTCGGGCTCCGCAAAACCCTCAAAGTCCAAACACAGGGGCGTGTGTGAAGATCCCCTGCAGCCTCGCCCTACCTAGCTCGCTACACGATGATTACTACGGCGAACTCGCACGATGACGAGAAAGAAGATGCACACGGTGATTTACCCAGGTTCGGGTCGCTGCGAAGCGTAATACCCTACTCCTGCTTTGGTGGATTGCCTCTCGAGGAGGTGTGGTGGATGAACTGGTACAATGGTGGAGAGCCTCGCGAGGGCGCTCCAGTGGTTTTCTTGGCTCTCTGCCCTGTTGGGTGTTTGTTGCCTTCCCCGGTTCGTCGTCCCCTTCTACGGTGCAACCTAGCCTCATTGTATAGCAGTGGCCCGGGTCCTCTTCCCTTATCGCAATGGTGGGAAGGGATCCCACAACGGCCAGTTTTGAAGGGGGACAGGAGTACATCCCCGCCCTGTCCAAAGGTGGTCTTCGCCTGCAAAGTTGCTGTCGATGATGCAGAGGTGGGCTCAGCGATGGCATCCGTCCTGCTGGGCTCGTGGTCATGGTCTTGTTGCACCGGAATGGAAACCTTTGGGTGGCGCTTTGGGAACCCGCGTACGTCCTTGCTCCCTTTGCACCAAAGGGGAAACTGCACCGCCTGGCGTGTTGGCGCCCGCCTGTCCTTCCTTGCGTCATCCTTGACTCCCGAGGCCAGGCTCTGCATTGAGATCTCCGCCGCTCCGGAGGGGGCCTGAGGAGGCCCACTCCTTGTTGGTCTTGATGTCGCCTCCCTCGCGAGCTCGGGTCCTCGCGAGGGCCTTGCCTTGCCTGAAATCTTGGCTCGTGAGGTGGGCCATGTCCTGGGACTCAGACAAGCAGGTCTGGGTACCCCCGTTCCCAGAACGCCGACAATGTCAATTAAAATGGCACTCACAATCATAGAACCGTGACAGTGTCTTAGTCACATCCAGAATCAAAAAGCACACGGGAAGTGTCTGAATCACACCTAATATAACAAATGATTTCTAACAACGAGAGTTAGGCTAACCTTCTTTGCACGTGCAAGAAACTTCCTTCCATTGTACCCAGACTCAAAAGCTCGTAGCTTCACGGATGGAAATTGATGTTTACCATGAACAGGCAAGTCTTCAGCTACCCCGCTCCATTCCTTGGAAGTGATTGTCCTAGGGAGCTACAAGAGAAAGAAATGGCTCAAATCGTCCTGCCGCTTTGAAATCCCCAATTCCAAACAATAACCCTAAGCCTAGTTGAGCCAGAGAGAAGAGAGACGAATACCTGGCTGGTGAGCGATTCGTCGTCAGAGATACCGCTTGAGGGGTCCTTCGAGGAGACCATGGCATGTTCGCGCCGGTCGGATGCTAGAGGGAGAGATGTGGCGGCGGAGGCCGGGGGGAGGGGTTGGAGGGGGGGTAATAGGGGAAATGTGGCCCTTGGAGGGGGGAGGCAGATATTTCGGCGGTCGGCGAAATTTTTCGCTCGTTGCCGGGAACTTGGCACGCAAAGATTCATCAGACACGGTGTTTCTATTTTTATCGTGTGTGATGATATAGAACATACAATATTTCACGCCTCCACATGTATTCCCTAGTTATAGTGTACATCCACATCATTGCATAATTTAACATCAACTGCTAACTTGCGTATACAAATTAGCGGACACATAGCTCATAGTTACTAAACCGAGCAAGTTCACTAAATAATCAAGCTGCTTGAACTAGACATAGCTCTAACAAAAGACCGGCTCTCTGAACAAAGGCTATTAGTACTACGCATAATTTTAACAAAGACGCCGACGAGCCGCCGCCCTATGCCTCGCCGATGTTTGATGAGATGTCGGCGACTTGTTCGGGCGACATTCCGCCGGTGCTGGACTCCACGTCCCCGAGACTGAATTCGACCGTGGCGACATCCTCCTCCTCAGCGTTGCCCTTGTCATTGGCGTCGCCCTCATCATTACTCGTAGTAGTGGCGCCGCTAGAGTTCACGTTGGTACTCCACCGCTGATTCCTCGACGGACAAGCGCTTCTCGACCTCCTCCTGAGCCACGTGCAACTCCTCCCAGTGCTCGACGCTCTCGGACGGCTCCCGCATCTCCATCTCTCGCTCGGAGATCTCATGGGGAAGGGGCTCTATGGCCTTCGCCTCCGCATTGTCGGCAAGCATCTCGGCATCTGCAGCAGCCGCCTCTTCGGACGTGTGGTGCATGCTGGATTCCGACGAAGCCTGGAGTATCTTGGCATGGGTGTTCTCGATGATATAGGCCTGGATGGCCTCGACCAGGCCCAGGGCGGCCTCCGCGGCACGGCACGCTGCTCGAGCGCTCTTGCCATTTGCAGCCGCCGTTGCAGCAGCTGCAGTTGCCGTCTCTGCGGCTACAGACTCCCTTTCGGCCGCCGCAGAGGCCCTGTCGGCGGATGCGGCCGCGCTTAAGGCGGAAGAGGCTGCGCTCTTGGCCGAGGCGGACGCGTTCTTGGCAGAGGCGGGAGCGCTCGGGGCCGAGGGGGCGGTTGTACGCACCCTTATGAAGCGTTCCCACGGCATGATTCTTTGCAGAAATGTTTTGTTGGGGAATGGGGATCGAGGGTGAACGTAATCCAAGCTAGACGAAGCCGGCGAAGCTTCCCTCGTAAGCCATAAATAGATCCGTGAATTTTCATCGCAAACGGTTCCTATATGGAACTGTGTGTATGTAGTTCACTTTTTGTATTGAATTGTAAAACTATTTTGGGTTACAACGGTAACGGATATTGTTTTAGTTGTAAGAAACAAATCCCTACCATGACAATGCACGAATGGCATCCTAAAATTTGGAAACATTTGGGGTTCAATTGGCATTTTTATACATTAAGTTAGTTTCTAGAAATTTAAAGGCCATAATTCGAAACTAAAACACATGAACATGCAAGATGAAGCAAAAACTGCTGGAAAAATCATATTTATGTACTACTTGCTTCCCTATATATGCCACGTGCAATAAATTTGATGGAGTTCCAAACATCTTGAGTAATGGTTTGGACACACGCATTGGGAATCTAGGTTTTTAAATTTAAAAAATTTAAAAAATGCTCTGAAGTACATGAAAATCTGCATGATTTCACGACATGGGGCCAAGATGTCGTGATTAAAGTAACGGCTTGTTCGAGGTAAGATTTGACACATGCCTCTCACAAACCGGAGCATCACAGGAAGGTTCATGGTTTCGAGAGGGAACATAGAGCCTTGTGTGATGACAAACCACCAATCGCTGCCTCATTCGACCTAGTTTATTTTTCATCGTTATAATGTACAAATACGACCAGGATCCTAAAATTAAAAAAAATTGGCGTTCTATTGGCATTTTTATACATTAAGTTAGTTTTCAGACATTTAATGGCCATAGTTCAAAACTAAAACACATGAACAAGCAAGATGAAGCAAAAACCGCTGGAAAATCATATATATGTATTACTTGGTTCTGTATATATGTCACGTGCAATAAATTTGAAGGTGTTCCAAACATATTGAGTAACGATTTGGACACAAGCATTGGGAATCTCGGTTTTTAAATTCAAAAGATGAAAAAATTGCTCTGAAGTACATGAAAATATGCATGATTTCCCGACATGGGGCCAAGTGCCGTGGTCAATGTAATGTCTTGTTTGAGATCATCTCTGATTGATGTGTCGTCTTTAGACCATCCTGCAGTAGTGTAAGCTTTGACACATGTCAAGCTGGCAATGGTTAACTGTTACCCGCATCCCCATGGGTAATTACTCTATTAAGGCACGCGGAAGTGTCAGCTTGAATGCCCACGGGGAAGCTGGTGGGTCAAAGACATGTGTACTTACCCATCGCGCAGGGCGGGGATGGGGATGGGATAGCATCCCACTTTACCCATGAAGTACTTACATGTGGGCTCTGAAATTAGTAGACCCCAGGTAACTTGTGCCCTCAGTCACCCAAATTTCCACACATTCCACCCCTTTGGCCCAAAAATCCCTAAGAAATAATCCCAAACCTAACCACAACATATTGTTTACTGCATTGAAATATTATATATTTCTACTGAAACACTATCAAAGGTTGTTCTTAAATGCATGTGTGGGTTTTTCCACGGGGATAAAGAATCCGGTGGGGACGGGGATTGTAAACTTTTTTATCCCCGCGCACGGGTATGGAGACTTGGACGGGGGATGCGAGGGCGGTGATGGGGACAGGGATGTGACGCCAATACCCGCTTGAGTAATCCCCATTGCCATCTTGAGACACATGCCTCTCACAAACCGGAGCATCACACGAAGGCGCGTGGTTCCGAGAGGGAACATGGGGCCTTGTGTGACGATGAACCACCAATCGTTGTTTCATTCGGCCTAGTTTTTTTTCATCGTTACAATGCACGAATACGACCGACATCCTAAAATTTGAAAAATTTCGGCGTTCTATTGGCATTTTTATACGTTAAGTTAGTTTCTAGAAATTTAATGGCCATAGTTGAAAACTGTAACACATAAACATAGAAGATGAAGCAAAAACTGGTTGAAAAATCATATTTACATACTATTTGCTTCTCTATATAAGCCTCATGCAATAAATTTGAAGGATTTCCAAACATCTTGAGTAATGGTTTGGACACACGCATTGAGAATCTAGGTTACTAAATTCAAAAAATAAAAAAAATGCTTTGAAGTACATGAAAATCTGAATGATTTCCCGACATGGGGACAAGATGTCGTGGTTAAAGTACTAGACTTGCTCCCATAACACAAATGGTACGCATGCATTACATTTGGATAGAAAATGTAAATATTTGGCAAGACAAACGGGTCCCACATTATTGGCACTCTGTTTCGCGTTTCGAGTTTTGAAAGCCAATTTTCGCGGGCTATTAATCACATGCGGTCATGCATTGGGAACTGTCGGTGATGTTAAGTCACACACGACTGTTGACTAGGAAATCATGTGCAATTGAGCCATTGAATTCCGGCGACCAGCGCGTCATCCCCCCATTTTTTCTGCTGGCGTCGATCAAGATTCCACGAAAAAAGCGCTACTGCTAAAATCTTAGTAGTAGCGTTGTATTCTGGACAGCGCTGCTACTACCAACAGTGTCGGTGGGCTCGTCGGGTCCCGCTTAGCAGTAGCGCTTGTTTTGTTTCCAGCGCTACTGCTAAGTCTTTACTCGTAGCGCTGCCGAAATCCAGCGCTGCTGGTAATTACCAGCAGCGCCTGTTACTTTCCAGCGCTACTGATAGTGTCCTGCCTATAAGGTTTCTCCTAGTAGTGGTATCAAGACTAGCAAATATTAATGTGTGAGGTATGGTTAAGTGATGAGGTTGCAGAAGCACTAAGCATTTTTTATATCTGGCTAACTTACGAGTACAAGAAATAAGAAGAGTGATCTATGCATAAATGGACGTCAACTAGTAATGGTCAAGAAGTGATCCTGAACACCTACTTACAAGTCAAACATAACGCCAATGTGTTCTCTTCCAGAAATCCCTCAAAAAGAGACGGTCATGGTTACTGATGCTTGTGATCCGCGTTGCATTTTCCGTGAAGAGGAACGGGTGATGAAGCACAATGCGGGTAAGTATTTCCCTCAGTTAAGAACCAAGGTATATCGAACCAATAGGAATATCGGTCATCAACCGTCTTCAGTGGCTGCACACAAAGAGCACACACTTGCACCCAACGAGGCAAGAGGGTTGTCAATCCCCTTGATATCGTTATTTGCAAGTAAGTGATATGTGTAGATGATAGTAGATAATTGTATATTCCAAAATAAAATAAAATAAAGTAAATGGCAGCAAGGTATTGAATGCATTTGTAAACTTATAAGAGGATAGACCCGGGGGCCGTAGTGTTCTCTAGTGGCATCTCTCATATAGTAGGCATACGGTGGGTAAACAAATTAATGTTGGGCAATTGATAGAAGAGCGGATAGTTATGCAATCTTTATTCACGGAAATGATCATGTATATATAGGCATCACGTCCATAAACAAATAGGCCGACTCCTGTCTGCACCTATTAATATTACTCCACCCATCGACCGCTATCCAACATGCATCTAGAGTATTAAGTAAAACAGAGTAATGCTTGGAGAACGATGACATGATGTAGACAAAGAGAATTCAATTAATATGAACTAACCCCATCGTTTTATCCCTTTAGTGGTAGCAATACAAAGACATGTCTTGTCCCTTTCTGTCACCGGGATATAGAGCACCGCCAGATTGAAACCACTACAACGCACCCCTCTCACTTAAGAAAGATAAATCTACTTGGCAAAAGGAAATCAATAGATCGGAGAGATTTATGAAGAATGATCATGCAAATAAGAATCATAATAATCAGAGGTGACTCAAATACTTTTCATGAATAATATTAACATAAACCCACAATTCATCGGATCCCAACAAACACACCACACAAATGGATTACATCGGATAGATCAAAGCAAAGATGTGATGATCATTGGATTAAAGATCAAGAGAGAGAGAGATAGCCATCTAGATACTAACTACGGACCCATAGGCATGTGGTGAACTACTCACAACTCATCATGGAGGCAGCAAGGATGATGTAGAGCCCCTCCGCGATCGATTCCCCCTCCGGCAGATCGCCGGAAAAGGTCGCCAGATGGGTACGTGGCGGAACAGAGACTTGTATCTGCGAAAAAAGTGTTTCGGGAGCTCTCCTAAGGTTTTAGGAATATTTGAAGATTTATAGGCCAGAGAGGGGCAAAAGAGGGCAGCCGAGGGGGCCACGACCCATCAGGGCGTGGCCTGCCCCCCGGCGCACCCTGTTGGGTCGTGGTGCCCTCGTACTGCCTCTCGTCTCCTCCCGAAGCTTCCAGGTCTTCATTTGGTCCAGAAAAAATCATATTAATGTTTCGTGGCATTTGGACGTCGTTTGGTATGGTAAACCTGAAAAGCAAAAAAATAGAAAACAACAACTGGCACTGGGCACTAGGTCAATAGGTTAGTGCTCAAAAATAATATTAATTGGTACAAAACCTAAAAAGTATCCTAGAATGATAATATAATAGCATGGAACAATCAAAAATTATAGATACATTGGAGACGTATCAGCATCCCCAAGCATAATTCCTGCTCGTCCTCGAGTAGGTAAATCATAAAAACAAGAATTTTTGATGTGCCATGCTACCCAAAATGTAATCTACTGCAGGTTTGTTCATTGAGAAACGATGACTTAATAAACATCAACATAATAATATTTATAAACATAAGAAACATAATCATCAAGTTTCAAAGTATACGATCCAAAAAGAATGTTCACCCCCTATTCATTTTATCATATAAGAATAGCATGGCTACGTCTTCACCACATAAATACAAATGTCAAGCACCACGGTATCAAGTCAGGCAATTGGATCATACTTTTTAACGCACTTCAACTTTTTATTACTTGCGCAATACATAAGCGTAAACCATGGATATAGCATAAAGGTGGAATAGAATATGGTGGTAGGTTTCAAAGGGGTGAAAGTGGAGAAGAAAGTCTCGCATCAACTCGGCGTATCAACGGGCTATGGAGATGCCCATCAACAGATATCAATGCGAGGAGTAGGGATTGCCATGCAACGGATGCACTAGAGCTATAAGTGTATGAAAGCTCAACGGAATCTAAGTGGGTGTGGATCCAACTTGCTTGCTCATGAAGATCTCGGGTATTTGAGAAAGCCCGTCATCGGAATATACAAGCTAAGTTCTATAATGAAAATTCCCACTAGCATATGAAAGTGATAAACATGAGACTCTCTATATGAAGAACATGGTGCCACTTTGAGGCACAAGTGTTGAATAAGAGGTGGTAGCGCTGTCTCTTCTATCTATTCTCTCATTTTTTTTATTTTTCCCCTTTTTTCTTTTTTTCCTTTCCTGTTCTCTTTTTTCTTTCTTTTTTCCTTTTATTTTATTTTTCGTCTGGAGTCTCATCCCGACTTGTGGGGGAATCATTGTCTCCATCATCCTTTCCTCACTGAGACAGTGCCCTAATAATGATGATCATCACACTTTTATTTACTTACAACTCAACATGAGAAACTATATGACTCTATATGAATGCCTCTGGCGGTGTACCAGGATGTGCAATGATCAAGTGTAACATGTATGATATTAATGGTGAACGGTGGCTTTGCCACAAATACTATGTCAGCTTATGTGATCATGCAAAGCAATATGACAATGAAAGTATAAGTCATATGATGTAACGGTGGAAGTTGCATGGCAATATATCTCGGAATGGCTATGGAAATGCCATGATAGGTAGGTATGGTGGCTATTTTGAGGAAGATATAATGAGTCTTATGTGCAATAGAGCATATTATGTCACGGGGTTTGGATGCACTGGCGAAAGTTACACCGATCCTCGAGGTGAGAATGAGCAATGCACGGTACCGAAGAGGCTAGCAAATATGTGGAGGTGAGTGTGCGTATATCCATGGATTCACATTAGTCATGAAGAACTCACTTACTTATTGCAAGATTTTATTAGCTCTCTCTAAGAAAATCACTACATGCATGCCCCTAGGAAGGAGGTTGGTAGGAATTAACCATCGCGCGCCCCCGACCTAAACAAGACAATTACTTCAACGAGGAATAAGTATGGTCACACATCATCACCATGCTATAAAAAATATTTGGATGAACAACAAGTTAACAACCTCTAATTCACGATACCTTTATTAACCGATGATCATGCACTCATGCTTTTTCACATTACCACATTAATATCATTAACCATGATTGCTCTTTTGTTTGCTACATGTGGTTTTGATTATGCACTCATTGAATACCTATTATTTTTGGACTAGTATGATGACCCATGCAAATTACCGTCATTGTTTATTAACTCTCAAACAATTATAAGTGAAGAACGAGAGTGCAATTATTTCTATAAAATCTATACGCCACCGTGCTCTAATTAAAAGATATAAGTGAAGTACTAGAGCAACTGCCAGGCTCAAAAGATATAAGGGAAGCACATAGAGTATTCTAATAAATTATGATGATATTGTGTCTCTCTCAAGTGGATGTGTTAAGAAAACAATGATTGTGGGAAACTGAAACAAAAAAAAACTAAAGCAAATGACGCTCCAAGCAAAACTCATATCATGTGATGAATAAAAATATAGCTCCTAGTGACATACCGATGGATTGAGACGAAAGAGGGGATGCCTTCCGGGGCATCCCCAAGCTAGACGCTTGAGTCTTCCTAGAATATTACCTCGGGGTGCCTTGGAAATCCCCAAGCTTAGGCTCTTGCCGCTCCTTATTTCTTCGTCCATCGTGATAACACCCGAAACTTGAAAACTTCAGCACACAAAACTCAACAGAAAACTCATGAGATCCGTTAGTATAATAAACATATCAAATACTTTAGGTACTGTTCTAAATTGATTCATATTTTATTATTGCATAATGTACTGCATTCTAACTTCTCCATGATTTACACAGCCCAATATAATCCATGGCATCATCAAAACATGCAAGGAAAAACAGAATATGTCTAAAACAGAACAATCTGTAAAGATCTGTAGAGAAACTATACTTCTGTATCTCTAAAAATTCTGAAAAATTAGGACAGCCTGGGGATTTTGTATAACAATAATCTGTAACACTTTCAGGAATTTACCACGCTCCAGCAGAGAACTAAAAATTCTACACTGGAGGCGAAAGTTTCTGTTTTTGCACAGCATCAATTATACTCATCATGCGAATTATCCCAAAGGCTTTACTTGGCACAACACTAATTAAAACATAAATACACAATCATTACAGAGGCAAAAATCATGTTATGACTCACAAATAGAAAGTAGAACAAGAAAATTAAGATAACTATTGGGTTGCCTCCCAACTAGCGCTATTGTTTTACGCCCCTAGCTAGGCATAACGCGTATGATCAAGTGTTGTCATCTTTGACACTCCACCTACAAGTGGCCCTCATGATAGATTCATAAGTTGGTTTGATTCTCTTTCCAGGGAAGTGTTCCATCCCTTTCTTTAATGGGAATTGGAATCGTATGTTTCCCTCATTCATATCAATTATTGCACCTATAGTTAGTAGAAAGGGTCTTCCAAGTATTATTGGACAAGTAGTATTGCATTCAATATCAAGCACAATGAAATATACAGGCACATAATTCCTATTTGCATGGATAAGAAAACCATTTATTCTTCCTAAAGGTTTCTTGATGGTAGAATCCGCAAGATGCAAGTTTAGGGAACAATCTTGAATATTCGTGAGACCAAGGACATCACAAAGAGATTTAGGTATAGTTGAAACATTAGCACCAAGGTCACACAAAGCATTGCATTCATATTCTTTAAGCTTTTTTTAATTGTAGGTTCCCATTCATCATGCAATTTTCTAGCAATAGAAACTTCTAGCTCAAGTTTCTCATCATAAGCTTTTATGATAGCTTCTACTATATGATTAGTAAAAGCTTTATTTTGTTCATAAGCATTGGGTGAGCTGATAATGGATTGCAACAAGGAAATATATTCTACTAAAGATCATCTCTCATAATTAAAATCCTTGTAATCCAAGATAGTGGGCACATTACTAGTTAAAGTTTTAACCTCTCCAAACCACCATTTTTCAGTTTTAGCATCACAATCATCACCCTCCAAGCAAACGGGAATCTCTCTAGCTAGAGTTGACTCAACTCCAGTCCCTTTATCATTTAATTTTAGAGAAGTAAACAAAGATTCAATAGGAGAAGTACCAAGCATTTTAAGATCTTCATCATGATTCCGGTAAAAACCGGGTGGAAGGGCTTTTTCTAAGAATTCCCGTTTAGCTTTCAGCTTAGCAGTCCTCTCCTTACTTTCATTAATAGATATTTGTATAGATTTAATAGTCTCATTAAAATCATGCTTGGGTGGCAAAGATTTACTTTTAAGAGTTTCTACATCAAGAGCAATTCTATCCATGTTTTTAGCCAAAGCATCAATTGTATGCAACTTTTCATCTACCATAGTATTAAAAATCTTTTGAGAACTAATAAATTCTTTAATTGTGTTTTCAAGATCATAGGGTATCCTATTAGCATTTGTAGAAGAATTTCCATAGGAATTTCCATAAGAGTTTCCATAATTATTAGAGGAATTACCGGGATACGGCCTAGCATTGAAATTTCCTCTATAAGCATTGTTGTTGAAATTGTTTCACGAGATAAAGTTCACATCTATAGCATCATCATTTTGATCAATCAAGGTAGAGAAGGGCATATCATTTGGATCTACATGAGTATTTTTGCTAGTAACCATATTCATAAGAGCATCCACTTTTTCACTCAAAGTAGCGATTTCCTCAACAGAATTTACCTTCTTGCCAGTTGAAGCTCTTTCGGTATGCCATTGAGAGTAATTTGTCATGATGTTGTACAGAAGTTTGGTGGCCTCTCCTAAGGTTACATCCATAAAGGTACCACCTGCAGCAGAATCTAGAAGATTTCTGGACACAAAGTTCAGTCCAGCATAGAAATTTTGGATAATCATCCATAAGTTTAAACCATGAGTAGGGCAATTTCTAATCATCAATTTCATTCTCTCCCAAGCTTGTGCAACATGTTCCTATTCATGTTGTTTAAAATTCATTATTTGATTTCTAAGGGATATGATCTTAGCAGGAGGAAAATACTTGGCAATAAAAGCATCTTTACACTTATCCCATGTTCCAATACTATTACGTGGTAAAGATGAAAACCAAGACTTGACTTTATCTCTTAGTGAAAAAGTAAATAATTTTAATTTCACAATATCATTATCCATATCATTTTTCTTTTGCATATCACAAAGTTTCACAAAAGTATTAAGATGAGCAGCGGGATCCTCATTAGGACTTCCCGAAAATTGATCTTTCATCACAAGATTCAGCAATGCAACATTAATATCAAAAGCATCCGCACTAGTGGCGGGTGGTATAGGAGTACTAATAAAATCATTGTTATTAGTATTTGAGAAGTCACACAACTTAGTAGTATCTTGAGACATGGTGACCAAGCAAGCAAAGTAACAAGCATGTCAGGTAAACTAGCAAGCGACAAACTAAACTAGCGACAAGCAAAGATAAATATTTTCGCATTTTTTGATTTTTATAATGCAAGCTAAATATAACAGCAAATAAAAAGAAGAACAAGTTAATGATAATTTGTGTGAAGTTACTTGATAGTTGATGATGATATTCCCCGCCAACGGCGCCAGAAATCCTTGCTGATGCTTGTGATCTGCGATGGGTTTTCCGTGAAGAGGAAAGGGTGATGCAGCACAATGCGGGTAAGTATTTCCCTGAGTTAAGAATCAAGATTTATCGAGCCAATAGGAATATCGGTCATCAACCGTCTTCAGCGGCTGCACACAAAAGAGCACACACTTGCACCCAACGCGGCAAGAGGGTTGTCAATCCCCTTGATCTCATTATTTGCAAGTAAGTGAGATGTGTAGATGATAGTAGATAATTGTATATTGCAAAATAAAATAAAATAAAGTAAATGGCAGCAATGTATTGAATGCGTTTGTAAACTTATAAGAGGATAGACTTGGGGGCCATAGTGTTCTCTAGTGGCATCTCTCATATAGTAGGCATACGGTGGGTAAACAAATTACTGTTGGGCAATTGATAGAAAAGCGGATAGTTATACAATCTTTATTCACGGCAATGATCATGTATACATAGGCATTAGGTCCATAAACAAATAGGCCGACTCCTGCCTGCAATTATTACTATTACTCTACCCATCAACCGCTATCCAGCATGCATCTATAGTATTAAGTAAAACAGAGTAATGCTTGGAGAACGATGACATGATGTAGACAAAGAGAATTCAATTAATACAAACTAACACCATCATTTTATCCTTAGTGGCAGAAATACAAAGACGTGTCTTGTCCCTTTCTGTCACAGGGATATAGAGCACCGCCAGATTGAACCCACTACAACGCACCCCTCTCACTGAAGAAATATCAATCTACTTGGCAAAAGCAAATCAATAGATCGGAGAGATTTACGAAGCTATAATGATGATGCAAATAAGAATCATAATAATCAGAGGTGACTCAAATACTTTTCATGAATAATCTGAACATAAACCCACAATTCATCGTATCCCAACAAACACATGATACGTCTCCAACGTATCTATAATTTTTGATTGTTCCATGTTATTATATTATCCATCTTGGATGTTTTATATGCATTTATATGCTATTTTATATTATTTTTGGGACTAACCTATTAACCTAGAGCCCAGTGCCAGTTTCTGTTTTTTTCCTTGTTTTTGTGTTTTACAGAAAAGGAATATCAAACGGAGTCCAAACGGAATAAAAATTTACGGTGATCATTTATGGACCAGAAGAAGCCCAGGGAGCATTGGAGGTGAGCCAGAAGAGCCACGAGGCGATCACAAGCTTAGGGGGCGCCCCCCCTAGGGCGCGCCCCCCAGGCTTGTCGCCGCCGCATGGATCCCCCTGACGTGATTCCAACGCCAAGTACCCCTATATATCCAGTAACCCCCAGAAAGAAACCTAGATGGGGAGTTCCGCCGCCGCAAGCCTCTGTAGCCACGAAAAACCAATCGGGAGCCCGTTCCGGCACCCTGCCGGAGGGGGAAACCATCACCGGAGGCCATCTTCATCATCCCGGCGGTCTCCATGACGAGGAGGGAGTAGTTCACCCTCGGGGCTGAGGGTATGTACCAGTAGCTATGTGTTTGATCTCTCTCTCTCGTGTTCTTGAGATGACACGATCTTGATGTACCGCGAGCTTTATTAATATAGATGAATCATATGGAGTTTTCCTCTCTCTATCTTCTTGTGATGAATTGAGTTTTCCCTTTGAAGTTTTATTATTGGATTGAGTCTTTAAAGGATTTGAGAACACTTGATGTATGTCTTGCGATGGGATATCCGTGGTAACAATGGGATGTTCTATTGATCCAATTGATGTATGTTTTGGTGATCAACTTGCGGGTTCCGTGACCTTGGGAATCTATGCATAGGGGTTGGACTCTTCGATAGAAACTTTGAGGCACTCTTTGAAGTTATTTTTGTTGGATTGAACCTGATGAATCTGAAATTGTGTGATGCATATCGTATAATCAAGCCCATGGGTATTCGTGGTGACATTGGAGTATCTAGGTGACATTAGGGTTTTGGTTGATGTGTATCTTAAGGTGTTATTTTAGTACGAACTCTAGGGCTGTTCGTGACACTTATAGGGATAGCTCATACGATTGATCGGAAAAGATAACTTTGAGGTGTATTCGTACCCTACAATAATTTCTTCGTTTGTTCTCCACTATTTGTGACTTTCGAGTGAACTCTTTGTCGCACGTGAGGGATGTACATATGATTCAACTATGTCAGTATTGTTGAGAGAACTTGCACTAGTGAAAGTATGAACCCTAGGCCTTGTTTTCAAGCATTGCAATACCGTTTTTGCTCACTTTTGTTACTTGCTACCTTGCTGTTTTTATATTTTCAGATTACAAAAACTTATATCTACCATCCATATTGCACTTGTATCACCATCTCTTCGCCAAACTAGTGCACCTATATAATTTGCCATTGTATTGGGTGTGTTGGGGACACAAGAGATTTCTTGTATTTGATTGCAGGGTTGTTTGAGAGACAGCATCTTCATCCTACACCTCCCACGGATTGATAAACCTTAGGTCATCCACTTGAGGGAAAATTGCTACTGTCCTACAAAACTCTGTGCTTGGAGGCCCAACAAAGTCTACAAGAATAAAGTTGCGTGGTAGACATCAAGCTCTTTTCTGGCGCCGTTGCCGGGGAGGTGAGTGGTTGAAGGTATATCTTTAGATCTTGCAATTGAATCTTTTAGTTTCTTGTTTTATCACTAGTTTAGTCTATAAAAGAAAACTACAAAAAAATGGAAATGAGGTTGCCTCATATATTTCATCTTTATAATGTCTTTCGTGAAAATGATGGAAAGGAAAATTGTGCCAAAGTGTTAGAAGAAGAAGTCAATAAAATGTTTGGCACTAAATGTTTGTATGATGAGCATGATTGCAATGTTGTTAGTATGAATTCCTTGAATATTCATGATGCTAATGATATGCAAAGCTACAAGCTTGGGGATGCTATGTTTGATGAAGATGATATGTTTAGTCCCCCAAGTTTTGATGAGCAAATTTATTATGATGAAAGCATGCCTCCTATTTATGATGATTATTGTGATGACATGTATGCTATAAAGAATAATGATAACCATGAAACTTGTCATCATGATTTTAATTTTCAATTGGATTATGCTTCACATAATAGTTATTTTGTTGAGTTTGCTCCCACTACTATTGATGAGAATAAATTTGCTTATGTGGTGAGTAGTAAAATTTCTATGCTTATGAATCATGAAAAGAATTCTTTATGTGATAGTTATATTGTTGAATTCATTCATGATGCTACTGAAAATTATTATGAGGGAGGAGTATATGCTTGTAGGAATTGCAATAATATCAAGTTTCCTCTCTATGTGTTGAAAATCTTGAAGTTTTGCTTGTTTTACCTTCCTATGCTAGTTGATTCTTGTTCCCATAAGTTGTTTTCTCACAAAATCCCTATGCATAGGAAGTGGGTTAGGCTTAAATGTGCTAGTCATATGCTTCATGATGCTCTCTTGCATGTTTCAATTCTTATCTTTTATGTGAGCATCATTGAAATCATCATGCCTAGCTAAAAGGCATTAAAGAAAAGTGCTTGTTGGGAGACAACCCAATATTTATACCTACTGTTTTTGTGTGTTAACATGATTAATCTAATGTATTAATCATGTTTTATAGCTTTTGTTTCAATAAAGTGCCAAGTAAAGCCTTTGGGATGACTCACAAGATGAGTAGAACTGATGCTGAACCAAAACAGAAACTTTTGACTCCAGTACAGGAATTTTAATTTTTTACTGGTGCGTGATAATGATCTGAAATTGTTACACAGTCTCAATATACAAATTATTCAGGTTTTCCTAATTTTTCAGAATTTTTAGAGACAGGGAAGTATGGTTATACTACAGATCTTCATAGACTGTTCTATTTTTGACAGATTCTGTTTTGCATGCATAGTTTGCTTGTTTTAGTGTTCTCATAGCTTATATTTAGTGGTATAAATTTTGGGAATGATATAATACAGTAGGTATCATGTGGGAACAATTATGAATCTTGTCTTGACAGTACCTAAGTGAATGATTTATCTTTATTACACTAACCCTTCTCACGAAGTTCCGTTAAGTTTTGTGTGATTGAAGTTTTCAAGTTTTGGGTGAGACACCGATATGAGGAGAATAAGGAGTGACAAGAACCTAAGATTGGGGATGCCCAAGGCACCCCCAAGGTAATATTCAAGGAAGACTCAAGCGTCTAAGCTTGGGGATGCCCCGGAAGGCATCCCCTCTTTCGTCTTCAACATTATCGGTATATCTTACTTAGAGCTATATTTTTATTCGTCACATAATATGTGCTTTGCTTGTATCGTCATTATATTTTGTTATTTTCTGTTAGGTGTTATTCATAATCTTGTTTTTCAATAAAAAGTTCCAAGAATTGTCTTAGGATGCTTGCATTGCATGTTTTGATGTGTGCTGTGTAAAAACAGAAACTTTTTCTGTAGTGTTTGAATTTTCATATTTTACTGGAACGTGGAACGTTTCTGAAATTTTTACACAGTGTTGTCATATAAATTATTTAGCATTTCCTAAAGTTTCATAATTTTTTGAGTTACGTAAGTACACTGTTTTCATAAATTGCTACAGACTGTTCTGTTTGGACAGATTGCTGTCATAGTTTTGTTATCTAATTATCCTCTAGTTTCCATAGCCTATATTGGTAGATATAAATTGTGGAAATGATAGTAAACAGTAGATGATGTTTGAAAATTATTGTTCAGCTTGTCTTGGCAGTACATAAAGAGTTGATTTATTATTATGTGCACTAATTTATCTCACGAGTTCTTTTCAAGTTTTGTGTGGATGAAGTTTTTGAGAATAGGTGAAACCGGGATATGAGAGGATTGAACGAGATACAAAAGCTCAAGCTTGGGGATGCCCAAGGCACCCCAAGTAAATATTTCAAGAAGTCTCAAGCATCTAAGCTTGGGGATGCTACGCATCCCACCTCTCTTCCTCAACTATCGGTTAGACTATGTTGAGCCTAAATTTTTATTCGTTCACATGATGCGTGCTATTCTTGGAGTTCTATTTTTGTTTAGTTTGCTGTTTGAATAAAATACTTAAGATCTGAAATTCTTAGATGAGAGAGTCTTCACATAGTTATTTAATTGTTGGCTACTCATTGATCTTCACTTATATCTTTTTGGAGTAGTTTGTCTTTTGCTCTAGTGCTTCACTTATATCTTTGTAGAGCACGGCGGTGGTTTCATTTTAAAGAAATTGATGAACTCTCATGCTTCACTTATATTATTTTGGGAGTCTCTAAACAGCATGGTAACTTTCTTAGGTTATGAATTTAGTCCTAATATAATGGGCATCCAAGAGGGATATAATAAAAACTTTCATATAAAGTGCATTGAATACTATGAGAAGTTTGATTCCTTATGATTGTTTTGAGATATAAAGATGGTAATATTAGAGACATGCTAGTGAGTAATTGTGGATTGGTAGAAATACTTGTGTTAAAGGTTGTGATTCCCGTAGCATGCACGTATGGTGAACCGTTATGTGACGAAGTCGGAACATGATTTATTTATTGATTGCCCTCCTTTGTGTGGAGGTCGGGATCGCGCGATGGTTAACTCCTACCAACCCTTCCCCTAGGAGCATGCGTGTAGTACTTTGTTTTGATAACTAATAGACTTTTGCAATAAGTATGTGAGTTCTTTATGACTAATGTTGAGTCCATGGATTATACACACTCTCACCCTTCCACCCTTGCTAGCCTCTCTAGTACCGCGCAACATTCGCCGGTGCATTAAACCCACCATATACCTTCCTCAAAACAGCCACCATACCTACCTATTATGGCATTTCCATAGCCATTCCGAGATATATTGTCATGCAACTTCCACCGTTCCGTTTATGACACGCATCATCATTGTCATATTGCTTTGCATGATCATGTAGTCGACATCGTATTTGTGGCAAAGCCACCGTTCATATTTTTTATACATGTCACTCTTGAGTCATTGCACATCCCGGTACACCGCCGGAGGCATTCAAATAGAGTCATATTTTGTTCTAAGTATCGAGTTGTAATTGTTGAATTGTAAGTAAATAAAAGTGTGATGATCATCATTATTAGAGCATTGTCCCATGTGAGGAAAGGATGATGGAAGCTATGATTCCCTCACAAGTTGGGACGAGTCTCCGGACTTTACAAAAAATAAAAGAGGCCGAAGAAGCCCAAATAAAAAAAAGAGGCCAAAGAAGCCCACCAAAAAAAACAAAAACAAAAAAAATGAGAGAAAAGAGAGAAGGGGCAATGCTACTATTCCTTTTTCCACACTTGTGCTTCAAAGTAGCACCAGGATCTTCATGATAGAGAGTCTCCTATTTTGTCACTTTCATATACTAGTGGGACTTTTTCATTATAGAACTTGGCTTGTATATTCCAATGATGGGCTTCCTCAAATTTCCCTAGGTCTTCGTGAGCAAGCGAGTTGGATGCACACCCACTTAGTATCTTTTTGAGCTTTCATACACTTATAGCTCTAGTGCATCCGTTGTACGGCAATCCCTACTCACTCACATTGATATCTATTGATGGGCATCTTCATAGCCCGTTGATACGCCTAGTTGATGTGAGACTATCTCCTTCTTTTTCTCTTCTCCACAACCACCATATTCAATTCCACCGATAGTGCTATATCCATGGCTCACGCTCATGTATTGCGTGAGAGTTGAAAAAGTTTGAGAATACTAAAGTATGAAACAATTGCTTGGCTAAAACCGGGGTTGTGCATGATTTAATACTTTGTGTGATGAAGATGGAGCATAGCCAGACTATATGATTTTGTAGGGATAACTTGCTTTGGCCATGTTATTTTGAGAAGACATGATTGCTTTATTAGTATGCTTGAAGTATTATTGTTTTTATGTCAACATTAAACTTTTATTTTGAATCTTATGGATCTGAATATTCATGCCACAATAAATAAAATTACATGGATAAATATGTTAGGTAGCATTCCACATCAAAAATTCTGTTTTCATCATTTACCCACTCGAGGACGAGCAGGAATTAAGCTTGGGGATGCTTGATACGTCTCCAACGTATCTATAATTTTTGATTGTTCCATGCTATTATATTATCCATCTTGGATGTTTTATATGCATTTATATGCTATTTTATATTATTTTTGGGACTAACCTATTAACCTAGAGCCCAGTGCCAGTTTCTGTTTTTTTCCTTGTTTTTGAGTTTTATAGAAAAGGAATATCAAACGGAGTCCAAACGGAATAAAAACTTACGGTGATCGTTTATGGACCAGAAGAAGCCCAGGGAGCATTGGAGGTGGGCCAGAAGAGCCACGAGGCGATCACAAGCCTAGGGGGCGCCCCCCTAGGGCGCGCCCCCCTGGCTTGTCGCCACCTCGTGGATCCCCCTAACGTGATTCCAACGCCAAGTACCCCTATATATCCTGTAACCCCCATAAAGAAACCTAGATGGGGAGTTCCGCCGCCGCAAGCCATGAAAAACCAATCGGGAGCCCGTTCCGGCACCCTGCCGGAGGGGGAAACCATCACCGGAGGCCATCTTCATCATCCCGGCGGTCTCCATGACGAGGAGGGAGTAGTTCACCCTCGGGGCTGAGGGTATCTACCAGTAGCTATGTGTTTGATATCTCTCTCTCGTGTTCTTGAGATGACACGAGCTTGATGTACCGCGAGCTTTATTAATATAGATGAATCATATGGAGTTTTCCCCTCTCTATCTTCTTGTGATGAATTGAGTTTTCCCTTTGAAGTTTTCTTATCGGATTGATTTAAAGGATTTGAGAACACTTGATGTATGTCTTGCGATGGGATATCCGTGGTGACAATGGGATGTTCTATTGATCCACTTGATGTATGTTTTGGTGATCAACTTGCGGGTTCCGTGACCTTGGGAATCTATGCATAGGGGTTGGCACATGTTTTCGTCTTGACTCTCCGGTAGAAACTTTGGGGCACTCTTTGAAGTTCTTTGTGTTGGATTGAACCTGATGAATCTGAAATTGTGTGATGCATATCGTATAATCAAGCCCATGGGTACTCGTGGTGTCATTGGAGTATCTAGGCGACATTAGGGTTTTGGTTGATGTGTATCTTAAGGTGTTATTTTAGTACGAACTCTAGGGCTGTTCGTGACACTTATAGGGATATCTCATACGATTGATCGGAAAAGATAACTTTGAGGTGGTTTCGTACCCTACAATAATTTCTTCGTTTGTTCTCCGCTATTTGTGACTTTGGAGTGAACTCTTTGTCGCACGTGAGGGATTTACATATGATTCAACTATGTCAGTATTGTTGAGAGAACTTGCACTAGTGAAAGTATGAACCCTAGGCCTTGTTTTCAAGCATTGCAATACCGTTTTTGCTCACTTTTGTTACTTGCTACCTTGCTTTCTTTATATTTTCATATTAAAAAAACTTATATCTACCATCCATATTGCACTTGTATCACCATCTCTTCGCCGAACTAGTGCACCTATACAATTTGCCATTGTATTGGGTGTGTTGGGGACACAAGAGATTTCTTGTATTTGATTGCAGGGTTGTTTGAGAGATACCATCTTCATCCTACACCTCCCACGGATTGATAAACCTTAGGTCATCCACTTGAGGGAAAATTGCTACTGTCCTACAAAACTCTGCGCTTGGAGGCCCAACAAAGTCTACAAGAATAAAGTTGCATAGTAGACATCAACACACCGCATAAAAGGATTACATTGGATAGATCAAAGCAAAGATGTGATGATCATTGTATTAAAGATGAAGAGAGAGAGAGAGAGAGATAGCCATCTAGATACTAACTATGGACCTGTAGGTATGTGGTGAACTACTCACAACTCATCATGGAGGCAGCAAGGATGATGTAGAGCCGCTCCGTGATTGATTCCCCCTCCGGCAGATCGCCGGAAAAGGTCGCCAAATGGGTACGCGGTGGAATAGAGACTTGCTATACCGGAAAAATTGTTTCGGGAGCTCTCCTAGGATTTTTGGAATATTTGAGGATTTATAGGCCATAGAGGGGAATGAGTGGGCAGCCGAGGGGGCCACGACCCAACAGGCTGCGGCCTGGCCCCATGGAGCGCCGTGTTGGGTAGTGGTGGCCTCGTGGTGCCTCTTGTCTCCTCTCGAAGCTTCCAGGTCTTCTTCTGGTCCAAAAAAATCATATTAAAGTTTCGTGGCTTTTGGACTTCGTTTGGTATGGTTAACCTGAAAAACAAAAAACATGCAGAAAACAGCAACTGGCACTGGGCACTAGGTCAATAGGTTAGTGCTCAAAAATAATATTAATTTGTAAATGGACACCCAAAAAGTATCCTAGAATGATAATATAATAGCATGGAACGATAAAAAATTATAGATACGTTGGAGACGTATCAGTTATGCACACGGTTGGTGTATTTTAATTGAGTTTACTTAAAGTTTTCTATAACCGGGTATTATAAAGTTTCCAAGTTGCCACATAACCACTTGCACGGCTTTCCGAAAGATTTAACTCTGTAGGGGTGCTCCAACTAGTCCATTATAAATTACCACACGCATCCGATGGAAAAACCTCACACCGTGATAACATGATGCTTACGATAATGAATGTCGCTGGACAAGCCACTCGTCAGAGTTAAAACAAATCCAACAAGACCTTCCGACGTGTCGACGACCCCGATAGGAGCCACATATCTCGTTCTCAAGACACGGTGAATGAGCTACGCCTACAGTGGCCAAATTAAACACCCAACTTGCCCTGGAGTGGCCCCGCACAACGTTCAGTTTGGACCAACACTCACGAGGAGCACTGGTCCGGTTTGTTGATTAATTATCCACGGGGCCCGGCAATTCCCTATGCAAGTTTTAGTTTCTTATTAAGCAAATAGTATCAATGTTGGGCCATCACTAGTGCAGAAAAGCCTAGCTATGGCGTGGCAAAAAAGGCTTTATTGGTGTGGTAGCCCTACGCCACCAATATGGCACCATTGTTAAAAAATACTGGTGGTGTTGGTTCCCACGTCAGCGGTATTACACGTGCTGATGTCGTGCCATGTCGGCAACGCCACCACTATAATCGCTCACCTAGCGGCGTTGGATTTACATTGCATGCCAGGAACGTTTCGTGCAGCTAAAAAAAGTCCCACCACATAACATTTACCATTTAGCATTGCACATGAGGAACTAGACTAATAAAACAATGCATTCTAGTTAATAATAAGTGCCAAGCTCACAAGTAGTAATAGATAGAGCTAATAAGTAGGTATTAACGACAATCCTCACAAACACGGGCAAAGTAGCTATAGCATAGTTAATAAGGAGTTCATTTCGCACGAGCAAACTAACATACTTAAAGGAGGTCGATAATGATCATCATCCTCAAGTCATGGCGTGGGGTGTTCCTGATAGTGACTAAGACGGCTTGTCCATCCCGAAGATTCTTGCCAGTGAGGATGCTCCACCCAGCCACACTGAAGATAGTGCGCCCGTCTGTGTGCACTGCGTAAGCACAAGTGGTGAAGGAGCCCCTTGTGGTAAGGCGTAGTCCAGCAATGCCTTTTTCATCCGGCTCGATGCCACAGCTTACACATAGACTCTTAGGTAATTTCTGGAAAAAAACATGATGATCATGTCACATTACTACACTAGCTATAAGCATATAATCACATTAATATATGTACTAAGCATATCATCAAATTCTACACTAAGCATATCATCACATTAATATATATCAAATTACTACAGTAATAAGTAACATACCATGAGATGGTGGTTAACCATCGTCCTTGTCAGGCAGGTCACGAATGGCATCCCGTCGTAGGCATCACGTGGCAGAAGTTTTTCCCAAAGCGTGTCAGTTTCATCCTCGCTCAGCCTGATCAATCTTTGGACAAAGACTGCTTCATCATGTTGGTCATCATCTTCTTCCTCATAGTTGAGATAGATAACAGCAAGCCTTGGAGTTTCTCTTCTGAAGTAGAAGCTTATCAATTCACCCCTAGTGAGATGCATGCGGGCGATGAAATGATCCCATTCATCTCCTCCAATCTGGGTTATGTTCCGTCCCTTATTAACCTCCATAGTGAGGGGACCCCATGAGCGTCGAAGATAACAGTGTCTCCAGATATGAGCTCATTGAAATCCAATCTCACATTGCAAGGGACGATCTGTGCAATAAAAACCAAAAACACACACACAATGCATTAGTGGAAATAGCAACAAAAACAAAAGAACAAACTATTAGAAGGTTCACATAATTTCTTACCAGTGTAGGAACAAAACACGGCTGGAAGTAAATGCCGAACAGTGTGGCAGTTGTAAGGCTGGTTGTGCCCCTTGACTTGCACACTGGACATGGTGGGGGTGGTGCCATTCTACACAAAACATATTGAAAACTAAGTATATAATCGAATTCTAGACTAGTGAACCGACACAAGTAACATGTATAATTCTACACTAGTGACATGTATACACAAATAAACAAAATCCACGGAGGGAGACACAAATAAACAAATTATACTCAAAATGCTACACTAGGAGTTCTAGACTACACTACCAAATTAAGTTGAACTAGAATCATTAATATTCTAGACACTCAAAACATTTCAACTCAAAATGCACTATTAAATCGGATTTCACATCTGATTATCACGAAATTTCTACACAAAGCAATCCAAGGAATCCAATTTCGATTCTACATCACACAAAGCAATCCATTATATATATATGTACTAAAATATCTACACAAAGCAATACTAAATCAACATATAGATGAATCACACATATATGGAAGGAGATGCAATGGGAGGGGAAGGAGAGGATTCAACCTTGCTCGGCGGCGAAGGGGCGCGACGGGCGGCAACGGCGCAGCGACGGCGGTGACGGCGCGGCGACGGGTGGCGGCTGGTCGAGGGGGAGTTGAAATGAAAGGGCACGTGGACGAGGTCTTTTACTAAGGCGTGGGAGTTGACTAGGGTGGGCCTTTGCTGGCATGGGCCCAAAACGCAACGCCATAGCTAATAACAGCCCGACTAAAAAAGATTAATTAAATTTAATGAAAGACTAAACATAATTAAATACTCAAATTAGAACTATTAACAATAATGATGTCCAAAATGTAAAATAAAATATTTGTTATTTTCTAACTAGCTTAAGTGGAAATATAATGTCTGGCGTACAATAACTTGGCACGCCAGCACTAATTAATTATCTACGGTGTGCACAGAAATGCTACGCCACCACTATCTTCCAGATGGTGAGTACATGTGGGCCAACAGATTTGTGGCGTGGCCAAAAATATCCATGCCAGCACTGACAGTTTACCGTTGGCCTAATTTACCCGATGCCGGCACTATTTGAAAAAAAAGTGCTGGCGTGGTCGGAAAACAGAGTGCCACCAACAAGAGTTGTGGCTAGCCATTTCTCTACTAGTGCATGTTGGAAGAGTTTTATCCTAAAACGGGTGATCATGGGGGGCCCATAATATCCCACACGTGTTAGAAGCGTTCATCAAGGAACATAACACTTGTATAACGGAAACTAGGGCGGCAAGAGTGGAAGAAAACACCGACAAAAGGCTATAGATACATAAAGTGTATAGATACATCAATTAGATAGCAAGAATAATGTGATATCCCAAGATATCCATGTCCCAACATGGAACAAACTGTACCTGCAACTAGCAACGCTATAAGAGGGGCTGAGGAAGCGGTAACATAGCCAATAAACGGTTGCTGGGAAGGTGGAGGTTAGAGGTTTATCATGGCATTTTGGGAGGCTTGACAAACAAGTGGTAGGTAGCGAGACATAGCGATAGAATCTAGACAACTGGCATAACAATGATAGTAGTGGTATCTAGGGTAATGATCATCTTGCCTGAAATCCCGCTTGGAAGAAGACCGAATCCATGAAGTAGTCGAACAAGCGTAGTCGAACGAATCCTCACCCTCCGAAATGGTTTTGCAACTCTAGCAACAAGAAGCAATCCGGAAACAAACAAATGACACGGTAAACACCACAACATATTCATGATATGATGCGCAACCAAATAAGATGCGTGTCCATTTAATTATGCATAACATGGCAAACACAACAATCAAATACTACACATTAAGTGAAGGTCAACATGCAACAAGTTGCATATTGACGAAACTCCACATTTGAATTATTTAGTTCACTCTTGTTTAGGTACCCAACAAGTTTAAATGTAATTTATCAAGAAAGAGGTGAATCATAATTAAATTGTGTATCTAGGCATTTTAAATGAGGCCGGAAACAATATATAGCAATTCCGAAATGACCCCATATGCAAATTTCAAATTTCGTACTGTTCTGCCTAAACATGTTTTATATTTATTAAATAGGACAATAAAATACAACATGTGATTCTACATGTTTTTCTAGTCAAGTTACATGTATAATTTATTTAATTCGGAGCTACAGTTAATTAGTTATGAAATAAATCGATTTAGCATGGCAATTATACAAATGATTGCAAATTATAGTTTTAAACATTTTTATCATGGATGAAAGTTGGATATTGTGAAACTACATGAAATTCTACCCATTTTACATATATGGCATATTTTATTTTGAGGCACGGTTATTTAGTTATTGGCATTTTAAAACAATGGCATTTTCTGTAATTATGCAATGTCCTGGTTATAATTGGCAAATTCGTAGTGCAGGAAAAAAACACTATCGGGCCGAAACTGCTGGACGCCACATAACTATGCTACGCCCAGTGCGTAATATAGAGGAGGCTGGCCCGAGGCTCACCTCGGGCCTGATCTGACTCGACCGGTGGTTGGGCACACCGGTGCTCGGGGTGGAGGCACTGAACCGGAGCAGTTCGAGCGCCCGAGCGCGTGACGCTCGGTCAACATGCTGTGGGGTGATACGTCTCTAACGTATTGATAATTTATGAAGTATTCATGCCGTATTTACCCATATTTACAATACTTTTATATGGTTTTGATTCACTTTATATGATTTAATTGAAACTAACCCGGACTGACGTTGTTTTTAGCAGAATTACCGTGGTGTTGTTTCTGTGCAGAAAATAAAAGTTCTCGAAATCGCCCTAAACTTTTTGATGATTTTTTCTGGAGCAAATAAAAAATAGTGGAGCGAAGAACCACCGGAGGGTGCCACCAGGTGCCCCCAAGCCATCAGGGCGCGCCCAGGGGGTGGCCGCACCCTGGTGGCTTGAGACCATCCTGTGGCTCCGTTTGGCGTGATTCCAACGCTGAAAACTCCAAACCCCCAGAAGTTAACCTAGAACTTACGCTCCACCACCGCAAGCCTTTGTACCGAAGAAATCTCATCTGGAGCCCTGTTCAAGCAACCTGCCGGAGGGGGCAATCATCACCGAAAGCCATCTTCATCAATCTGGCGGTCTCCCTGACGAGGAGGCAGTAGTTTGTTGGGCGACGTTGCATGGGAAACAAAAAAATTCCTACGCTTCACCAAGATCAATCTAGGAGATGAGAATCTACGAGAGGAGAGTTTGGATCCACATACCCTTGTAGATCGCTAAGCAGGAAGCGTTAAGAAATGCGTTGATGTAGTCGAACGTCTTCGCGATCCAAATCGCAATCCGTCCCACGACCCAATCACGATCTAGTGCCGAACGGACGGCACCTTCGCGTTCAGCACACGTACAGATCGATGACGTTCTCCGCCTCCTTGATCCATCAAGCGAGGGCGGAGAGGTAGATGAGTTCTCCGGCAGCATGACAGCGTGGCGGCGGTGGTGGTGGTGGAGCTGATCTGGCAGAGCTTCGCTAAGCAAAACCGAACCGATCTAGTGGAGAAGTTGATCTAGAGGGAGAGAGAGGGCTGCGCTGTGGCTTAAGGTGTTGCAGCCCTCCCTCCCCTCACATATATATAGGGGGAGAGGAGGAGGGGGCCGGCGCCCTAGGGTTCCCACCCCTAGGGGGCGGCGGCCTAGATGGGGCCGGCGGCCAAGGGGGTGCCTTGGCCCCCAAGGCAAGTGGTGCGCCCCCCCTTGCGGCCAACCCTAGCCCCTAGCCGCATGGGCTTTGGGTGGGAAGGGTGGCCAGCCCACCAGGGGCTGGTGCGCCCCCTCTCACAGCCCATGGGGTCCTCTAGGGCAGGTGGACCCCCCCCGGTGGACCCCCGGAACACTTCCGGCATCTCCGTCATAAAACCGGTAGGTCCCGGAACTTTTCAGGAACTCGAATACCAACTTCCTATATATCAATCTTTACCTCCAGACCATTCCAAAACTCCTCGTGATGTCCGGGATCTCATCCGGGACTCCGAACAACCTTCGGTCACCAACATACATAACTCAACAATACCAAATCGTCACCGAACGTTAAGTGTGCAGACCCTGCGGGTTCGAGAACTATGCAGACATGACCGAGACACCTCTACGGCCAATAACCAATAGCAGGACCTGGATGCCCATATTGGTTCCCACACATTCTACGAAGATCTTTATCGGTCAAACCACGATGTTAAGGATTCAGTTAATCCTGTATTTTGTTCCCTTTGTTCATCGGTATGTTACTTGCCCAAGATTCAATCGTCGGTATCTCCATACCTAGTTCAATCTCGTTACCGGCAAGTCTCTTTACTCGTTTCGTAATACAAGATCATGTGGCTAACTCTTTAGTCACTTTGCTTGCAAGCTCAATATGATGTTGTATTACTGAGTGGGCCCTGAGATACCTCTCCGTCACACGGAGTAACAAATCCCAGTCTTGATCCATGCCAACCCAACAAAAACCCTCGGAGATACCTGTAGAGCACCTTTATAGTCACCCAATTACGTTGCGACATTTGATACACACAAGGTATTCCTCCGGTGTCAGTGAGTTGCATGTTCTCATGGTCATAGGAACAGATACTTGACATGCAGAAAACAATAGCAATAAACTTGACACGATCATATGCTACGTTCATAGCTTGGGTCTTGTCCATCACATCATTCTCCCAATGATGTGATCCCGTTATCAAATGACAACTCATGTCTATGGCCAGGAAACCTTGACCATCTTATCAACGAGCTAGTCATGTAGAGGCTCACTAGGGACACAGTGCTGTCTATGTATCCACACATGTATTTCAGTTTCCAATCAATACAATTCTAGCATGGATAATAAACAATTATCATGAACAAGGAAATATGATAATAACCAATTTATTATTGCCTCTAGGGCATATTTCCAACATAGTTCACCCTCGGGGCTGAGGGTATGTACCATTAGCTATGTGTTTGATCTCTCTCTCTCTCTCTCTCTCTCTCTCTCTCTCTCTCTCTCTCTCTCTCGTGCTCTTCAGATGTCACAATCTTTATGTATCACTGATACGTCTCCAACGTATCTATAATTTTTGATTGTTCCATGCTGTTATATTATCATTCTTGGATGTTTTATAATAATTTTATAGCAACTTTATATCATTTTTTTGGGACTAACCTATTGACATAGTGCCCAGTGCCAGTTGCTATTTTTGCTTATTTTTTACTTCACAGAATATTAGTACCAAACGGAGTCCAATCACCACGAAATTTTTGGAGATTTTTTGGACCAGAAGACAACCAGGGAGCCAAAGAAGCACCTGGGAGGAGGCTCGTGTGGCCCACGATACACCAGGGCACGCCAGAGGCCCCCGACGCGCCCTGATGTATAGTGGGGCCCACGGAGCTCTTTTCCACCACCTCTCAGCTCTATAAATCCTCATAAATTCCATAAACCCTAGAGGAGTCAACGAAATACACTTCCAGCCGCCACAAGTTCCAGAACCACGAGATCCAATCTAACACCGTCACAGAGGGGTTCATCATCCTCATTGGTGCCTCTCCGATGATGCGTGAGTATTCCACCATAGACCTATGTGTCCGTAGGCAGTATCTAGATGGCTTTCTCTCTCTCTTTTGATTCTCAATACAATGGTCTCTTGGAGATCTATTTGATGTAATTGCTTTTTGCGGTGTGTTTGTTGGGATCCGACAAAGTTTGAGTTCATGACCAGTTTCTATCCATGAATATTATTTGAGTCTTCTTTGATCTCTTATATGCATGATTATTTATAACCTCATATTTCTTCTTCGTATCTTTGGTTTATTTAG